>OZ026522.1:60721810-65959310 GCA_964019695.1 Loripinus fragilis | reverse complement strand
CTTGAATTCGCGTCCATCCTTTTATGAAAGTCCAAAACGGCTACTCATCCTAATATTTACATTTGAATACTTATGCATTTGAAAACAATGTATACTTAACTACTAAAGAAACCTGACACATACTGTATATGTCAATTTTTGGTAGTCAGTGTATACTATGCACAGTTGTCTTTCCATTGCGTAAATTTGAACAATGGTAGGCTAAGATGCACTGAGATTATTTGAATAGCTGAGCTAATTTCAGACGTCAGCTATCAAAACATCACGTAACCCCTAAAATCATTTTTTTGCAAGAACAAAAAAATCACGCAAAATTCATCTCAAAACCGCTTTAATGTGATCCTTTGTTATTTCATTGACATCTACTGGGCATTCAAATATAAAGCATGCATCCTTTTTTCAAGCATGTTTTTATTTTCTTAACGTCAATTTTACGATATCAGCGTTTTATGAGCTTTTAAGAAGGACTGCCCCTTTATCAACTTTTTTCACTTTGTATCATGTTGGGAATGCACTTTGACAATGTTTCAGTCCTTTTGAACTCCGTAGCTGCCGCCTACGTCTATTCAGCGACGTCAGGCGTTACAATTACATGCTGATACGTGCATACTGCAAAGCTTGAAACTCATACGCGATTAATGTGAAGTGCAGCAAATTGGCACTATAACAAAGTAGACAGCTCACTCAACGGTGACATACGTTAACAAAGAAAGGAAAACGGTTATTATCCATAGTTTACATTGTTCTTTAATTGACGTTAAACTTGGTTTATTCCGCTTTCACCATTTAACGTGACGCGCAACATAAGTTCTGATTCTTGAAAATGCATTCTCTTACAATGATTGCTGGTATTGGCCTTGCATACATGAAAAAATTTCAAAAAGATATCTAGACATACACTTACGAGGCAAAAGTTATAAAAACGGTATTTTTGACGTCGTGACGTCATGTTCTATATTTGATAAATATATTTTTTCGAAGAATACTTTCTAATGTCTTGCTTTTAAGAAAAGAATTTCGGCTTAGCTGTATACTCTGTTATTTACTAGTTGGAAGCAACTGAAAAGTGTCAGGTTTCTTTAGTAGTTCAGTATACTATATAACCATTGCACCTTAAATGTATGCTATTGGTCTGAAAAACACGAGGCGTGTTTTGCACGTGCGAAACAGGCATGGACTTGCCACCAAACACAGCTACATAGTCACTGCTGACAAGTGAATCAGCTCTACGAAGTGTTTTACATGTTCAAGCTAGGATTATTGCACGACCCTTCATGTGCCAATCTAGAATGGGTTGGGGACAGGGGGTCCGGACCCCCCCCCTGAAAAATCGCAAAAATATAGGGTTTCTCAGCAATCTTGGTCCAGATCCCCTTAAAATCGCGAAGCTACCAAGCCAGCATTCAATTTTGGACTATCATCAGCACGCCAGCGAAACGCCGTTTTAAATGGCGTTTCGCTGGCGGGCCGATGATGGCCCGCTTAAAGTGGCATTTTGATCTTCCCATCCCTCATAAAAAACCGTCAACGTTGGACCCCCTCTGACATAATTTTCTGGATACGCGCACGACCCTTGGGTCTGCACTATAATCACTATATGAGTACCGCCGTCCATCCGTTAGCAGCTAGTAAATATGCTCAAGATTCTTTAACCACATGGCATATTTTGATCACATTTTGCATACATATGAATGTCTACATTAACTAACGACTGGCATGTGTAACAGTCTTTTTTTTTTATTGACGAGGGTTTGCTGCGCATCATTTCAGCCGGTTGTGGTCATTTAGTGAAAATGTTCATAACTCTTGAACCACATGGTAAAGGATCAAATTTTGCATATTTATTCATCTTAACATTGTCCAGTGCCTGGTATGCAAAATGGTGACAAGGCTTTGCTTAACATCATTTTGGCTGGTATAGGCTTTTAGTGAAAATGCACATGATACTTGAACCATATGGCATATTTTGATCAATTTTGCATACAAATGCATGTTGACAGTATCTAACTACTGGCATGTGTTACAGCCATTTTTTGATGGACGAGGATTTGCTGAGAATCTTAAACCACATGGTATATTTGGACCAGGTTTTGCATATTTGTTTGTTTTAACATTATCCAGTCACTGGTATGCAAATGAATCGCACCTATAGCTATTGAAAGGAGCTCCTAAATCGGCTATTATAATAAACTTACAATTCCGGCCTTTAGTTAAGAATGCGTAACTGAAAAGTAATTTTCTAATTCTCAACCAAAACATATGTTGTGGTTACTCTCATTGAGACGGGGTTTTCAGCATCCAAAATACACGTTTAAAGTAATAAGTCAGAAAATATTAAGAGATTTATGCTGATGATAAGTGTTTATCTAAACCCGTGATTACATCGCTGCTTCTGTTCACAGATTCTCCGTACTACATTTTGCTTTGTCTACTAAGACAATCTGTATGGCTTTTGTCATCTGCTGTTTTTTTCCCATCAAAATCAATTTCTTTAAAAAATCAGGAATACCATCAGGGTGTCAAATAGACTGGATCCAGATCAGACCCGACGTTTTGTCGGGCCTGATCTGGTTCCAAACTGTTTGCCAAGGTTATCAGCGGACGACACTAGTAGGCAAAGTGGTCGGCTGATGTATCAAATGAATTTTTATAATTGAGCCGCGACATGAGATTTCTAACAATGTGGCAAGTGCGACCAGCAAAGGCTCAGACCAGCCTGCGCATACGCGCAGCCTGATCAGAGCCTTTGCTAGTCGCTTGAATAATCTATGAGAGTTAAGCTACTGACTGAACATCATTTGTAGTTTCTAAGTTTGAAAGGAGGCTGCACAGGCTCGTCTGAGTCTATACATGTCAAAATTCCACCTTGTTGGAAATCACATGTACTGGCTCAAATGTATTATTATATGTCTTCGTGACAGATAAATAGGATTTTCTGAATTAAGAATGAACGTCTAATGAGTCTGTGATATGATGGAAGCCTATTTTGACTTAACGTAGACGAAGTCGACACAAAAACTGACTTTGATGCATACGAACAACAAATAAGCACAACGATCTGCGCATCTTCGCTCTCTTCAAACCAATTATAGAGTTACTTATATGCTTCTAGCCAGGCACTATAGTTTAGCAGTTTGTACAAGTATAGAACCTAACCTCGTGCCAATCGCGAAGATAGGTTTTCTCGCGACCATGCCGACACTATTCCATGGAATGGAAACTTTATGGATGCAATTACTTGCTAGCAACATCGCCATGCGTTGGTCACAACGTGTTCATTAATTTGTACATAAAATAAACCTACTAGGCCCACTTCGAGCCGTTATATACACACCCGAAACTTTAGTTGGTCGGCATGTAAACAATATGAATAGCCCTGTATGCCTTCTTTCAATTCTTTATCGTCGACGGAAAGGGTGTTTATATACTGCACAGCCTATTCTTATTAACATGACTGCACATGGAACACAGCAAGGGTTTATTTTGTAAAAAAAAATCAATTAGAGAGTACTGGCAATTCTGGAAATTATCTTGCTAGATAGGTCTAGAGGAGGGAACTAGACAAGCTACTAGAGTAACGGTGCTCTGACCCACCGTTGAGTGATGGTAAGTTCGTGAAGTCACTATAATAGCGACTGTCGATGTTCGAATCAATCTATAGTTACTATAGTAGGAACTATATATATATATATAGTTCGATGGGAAGTGGATCCTAGTCGTGAGGGTCTCTGATAAAAAGAGACGGTCGCAAGAGAACAACAACGCCACAGAACCTCATTAAATCGTTCCTGTCAGAATAGCAAACAAATGTGGGTATAATAAGGTTGTAAACTAATTAAGAGTACATGTAAGTGCAAATAAAGGCACATACCATCCTCAGTAAACTTATAAGATTTATATCGCGAACCAATCAGTACTTTCAAGAATGGGCTTGCGACAAGTTTAAACGAAATGAACGCGATTGTTGTAATCTGATATAGACTTGTCATGCGTAAAATGTACAAAATATGAAACCTGTGCAGTTTGCACAGGCTTCATATTCTGTGCATTTCACACAGTGCGTCCGTTTAACCCATAAAAATCCTAGCATCTTTTTTGTGGGACGTAGCCAAACAGTGCGAACCCAGATCAGTTGCCGTAGAAAACCGGCTTCTGATCAGGGTCTCCACTGTTTGCTTGCATAATGTTCTATTAGAATATGAATACAAGTGAAAGATACCATCCAACAACCATAAAAACGGAAAAAGACTGATCCCATTAGTAGGATTGGGATATTTCATTCGGCTTAGATGGGTTAATTCAATGTTCAAAGATTTAGGTCACATGTACGGAGATGTTTTCTGTGAGGTAACCGTCCTAAATCAGCAGCAATGAAGCAGCAAACTAGTTTCCTTATTGTGTCTTGTAATGATGTTCTTAAGAGACAAAGTCGGGTTATTTATCGATCATTAGATGTCTGACTTCGAAAAATACGACTCTGCTTGACATATAAAATTTATTATACGTCAACGAAATTAATTATTTGTCTAACCATTGTTTTTTTTTTAATAATATGGCTTGTAAATGACCTTGTGTTGGTAAAACCGCTCGCTAAAGGTTTAACAATCTTAAGCATTATTAAAAACGAAAAAAAAACGACAGCAGAAATAGTAAAATGAACTCAAAGTAGTGTTAGTGTAATAATATTTGTCAGAGAGCTACATGTACGTGTATTAAAGAGCTAATAGTTTGGTCCCTTCTGAAGCCTAAAACTGAATGTTACTTTTCACAAATTTCTGCAGATTGGTTTATTAGTAGAGTAACCAGGTAACCCAAGCATAAAAAAAACCTGGTATTTATTTAACATTTACCGATGCTAAAGTTACAGAAAATGGCTGCCAAAATATGCTTAAATTGAGCAAATACCATTTTGGACTACATTTGAGGCGTAGTGAGACTGATTATTTAATAATTAGCTATCAGCACAGCTTAAAGAATAAAACAAGAAAATTTTTAATTATGTTGTGTGCTTGATAATTCCTATCATCTGTTAAAATATCGTTTTGTTATTTACCTGTTGTCTGTGTTAATTGAGGGTCTGGATGGGGGGGTCTGGTATTCACTATTCATTAAAAATTTAGCCCATTATTCACCTCATTAAAATTTTGGGTAATTCATTAAAATAAGACCAATTATTCATTAAAAGTAAGAAAGGTGGCAAAGAAATCTGATTATTCACTATTCATTATTTGTTTCTTCAATTCATTAAAAAAATAGGATTATTCATTATTTTTTAGACTCTCATTATTCACTATTCATTATTTTTTTTGCTCATTATTCACTATTCATTATAAAAAAGGGCCATTATTCACTAATCATTATACCCCATCTAGACCCTCTTAATTTCTCTGTCAAAAGTTTCATATGTGTTCACTTAGCTATTTTTTTAGCCTATTACCGTGGCCATGTGCATTTTTGTTACCATAGCAACGCTAATATTCAAATTAATGCCAGACTTTTACTCTTGGGATATTGTTTTAATAAAGCAATAAGAAGAAAATTGCGAAAATAATATTTATTTTGGGGTGGGTGGAGAAAATTGCTTTTTAATGCGCGTAGCCCTTCAAAACTTAACCTTAGACATTACGTAATCTGCTAAGTGCTCAATTATGCATACACATATAACTTTAATATGAATGCTGTTGTTGTCCCTTCGATGCGATAACAGTATATGTAGGTTCCTACCGACATTCCAACTCAAATAAAGGTTATGGCAAACATGTATTCAATTTTTAGCGGGTTAAGGTTCTGATAGTAGATGTAGTTGTTACCAGTCTCTCTCCGATTTTATCATACTGTCCTGCCAGCTTAGAGTGACAGTGACGTCATGTTCTGTTTACAAAGTTATCAGGGACCGCAGGATAGGATAAATACACAAGTGATATATCGATTAATGTAAGGTCGACTGGTGTACAAGTTAATGTTTTACTTAACAGTTGTAAGCCAAATGTACATCACCGTCACTCTTGGTTGGCACGACAGTAATGACAAACGATTAGCCAAATGGTGTGTATTTACCATTGTTTTTGAAGGGGACCTACTATGGCAACGTCCTTGGTGGGATGTGTCAGCTTAATACACCAGATCTACCTCCAGTGGCCAGATCCAGCAAAATTAGATACCTTGTAGCCCTAAACAGCCAACAGATGTTCCATACGTTGGGATGTGGCATGTGTTTTAAGGTATGTATGCATCAAGAATCTATAGTAATGTCCTTTGTGGGATGTGTCAGCTTAATACACCAGATCTACCTCCCGTGGCCAGATTCAGCAAAATTAGATACCTTGTAGCCCTACACAGCCAACAGATGTTCCATACTATGGAATGTGGCATGTGTTTTACGGTATGTATGCGTCAAGAATCTATAGTAATGTCCTTTGTGGGATTTGTCAGCTTAATACACCAGATCTACCTCCCGTGGCCAGATCCAGCAAAATTAGATACCTTGTAGCCCTACACAGCCAACAGATGTTCCATACTATGGAATGTGGCATGTGTTTTACGGTATGTATGCGTCAAGAATCTATAGTAATGTCCTTTGTGGGATTTGTCAGCTTAATACACCAGATCTACCTCCCGTGGCCAGATCCAGCAAAATTAGATACCTTGTAGCCCTAAACAGCCAACAGATGTTCCATACTATGGAATGTGGCATGTGTTTTAAGGTACGTAATATCATTTGAGATGCGTCAAGAATCTATAGTATTGTCCTTGGTGGGATGTGTTGACCAGCGCTAAACGTCAAATCTACATCCCGTGACCAAATTACTGTACATGTACAGCCCTCAACAGACAATAGATGCTCTGTTACAACATTATTTTGAAATAATGTAATAATATATTTCATTTTGATTTTTTCTATCATTTTGCGTTGTCAACGTCGGCGCAAAATGAAGGAAAGATGTAATAACAGAATTAGTTCATTTTGCGTCGATATTGTGCAAAACAATATAAATTGAAATAATGCTGCAAGAAGCTAGCTTTCATCACTGTGTAGTTCAAGCGAAATTTGAGATAGAATCTTGTAATTTCATAGAGTAAGTTTGAAAATTGAAATGACCTATAATTCCTTCTTTTCTTGGAGTTGGAACGTTATAGCCCTTTATTGAATTTTTTATTTTATTACTCTCAGGTAAGCCTATGGACGTTTCAGAGCAAAATGTAGAGATTTATACAAGGCCACAACCACATTACCAGGTGTATCGGCCTGGTATCGTCGTGTTTGCCCCAGTGCAAATAAGATGCACATACTGATCACGACGTTTGGTTCGACTACATGTACGTATATACATGTACTCAGGCAGGGTTTCTCATAATCTGGTCCTTATCAGGGTTTTCCTTAATTCTTAATTTGTTTTCGATGCTGAAAGATGGCAAGCTGTTTTGAAAAGCTTATGCTTGGTGTGTGTCTTTGTCTGAGTTCTGGTGTATCACGTGTTCATATAATATGTAATTTTGGCATTTCTTAGGCATAACCACTTACTCTGTGCGTTGAACTTACTCCGCTGTTTGAAACAATACAGACATAGAATAAACTATATCGCTTTTTACAAATATAGCAAGTACATATTTTAATAAGAACGGGACAATCGAATTAAGAGTTGGTTCCAATTCCTCTCTGTAACGCCATTAAAGCTCAAATAGACTTACACGACGGATCAAGCGTTTTCCATAACAACTGCGATAGTTCTGCAAAAAAGAACATGGCATTGCACAATGTTCAAAAATAGCCTAGTCGCTGGTGCTCCTTACATGGACTTATCCGTAACGGGCAGTGGAAAAAAGATTCAATGTACCAATACCTCCAAGAATGAGATCAAAATATATTGTGTTGTCACATACCAGGAAAGGTTCAAAATATGAAACCTGTGCAAAATAGGAAATGTACAAAATATGAGACCTTTGTAAGTTTCCTGCGGTAAGACACTTGCTTTATACAAAAAACTAGCGTCTGGAAATTTATGTTTATATTGTAGGACCAAAACTAGAAATTGCCATGAGACCCAAGCAATTACTATAAAATGTAGAATTCTGACATAACAATTGCTCTTTCAAGACTTTAATAATATGAGACTACATTCATGCATTGATTTCTGTCATCTGCAGATTTCTTGGCGGAAGTGATTGACATTATTTCAACGATGTGATACCATATTCTGAAACATTTAAAAGCTTTCTTTATTCAAGGTCGAAACTCTAAAAAGCAAGTGAATATCGCCATGAGATTCTTCATCTTTGATCTAAGACCACCCCCAGTGCATGAAGAGAAAGAGACACAAAATGGAAGACAAACAAGCCAGCCACATACACAAATTAACAAGAAAACATTGTAACTGCATTTAAGCCCATAGTGGCTTAGGCTGCTGCCGTTCTAAAGTGGTGGTTGTGATGATTCGTTGTTGATTGTTGCCCACACAGTGGGATTCTGTAATTGTTCTATGTTTTGTTTTGCGTTGTACTGTGTGTCTAATACTAGTTTTGCAATCATCATTTGCTTTGTTTGTCGTGATTGCTGTGTCGATCTTCCTTGCGATACCACGGGTTTGTCTACAATTTGTGATTGTGGTATTTCCGATCATACTCTCTTAATATATTTGTACAACTAGCATGGGATCAATCGATTGGGGTGAGGGCTGCCCAATATACCCGTAGATGTATTAAATAATTTACAGTATGGACTAATTTAGACCCAGACATTTGACTTCAAGGTCATACATTCCTAAAGATGAAGAGTCCGCACCCAAAAATATTTTTCTTATTTCTTGATCAAAACATATGTTGCGGGCACCCCAAAAACCCGTCTAACTGAGACTGTTCTTTTGAGCACCCAAAACACATTTTAAAAGTGAGGGATAAGAAAATATTTGCAATTTTACCCTCAAAATGTTAATCTTAACGACTCATACATGTAGCAGGAATCGGAGAACTTCGTTGTCATCTACGTACCATTGGCAACCTCCATCGACATGTTAGATGTTTGCTTTATAAACAATACAGATATATTTAGATATTTTTGACCTTGACCTATTAATATAACGGCATACAGTAGGAACATAATTTGGATCCATAACCTGTGCTGTCAACAACACATCATAGGCAATCAGTGTGACAAATATGAACACCCTCCATCAACAAATGTACGAGTAGTTTGAATTGCGAGCCATACAGTCTGTGTTTATGTATAATTAACTTAACCCTCTAGTCACTTTTTAACTGACCGTTCAAAGCATGTGTTTCATTTTTGGATCCTTTTTGATTATTTATATTTCACGTTCTTTGCATCCGTGTGATCACCTGCTGGGAAAGGACTGACCTCTTGTCTCTCTTGTGTGTCGTGTTTCCTTGTGTTTCTGTCACTTTTCCATAATATGGTGTCTCGGGTAAGGCGTGGTACTAAATTGTATCAATCCCTGATCGTTGCTTTCTTCTTTACTTTGACCTTTTACATAAAACCGAGGTTTACCGAGAATGTTATCACTTTTTTCAACGACTGCGATGAATTAAACAATTCAGGGGCATGGATTTTCGATTCTATTTATCATATTGCATTTAAACTTCTTTAAAATCGCATTTTTGGTATAAAAACGTTAAGACTGTGCCATTAACGCAATTTCGTTATAGACGTCATTCCAAAATTGTCTTACATTCGTAATATCAATACCACTTGTGGTTTATCGCTTTTATTAATGGCGTTATGTCGATCCAAGACGCGATGTCATGTGATGAAATAATTACATGTATTATAATAGCCCAGCAGACCTACAGCATTAAAAACAACGTTGTATCAACGTCGATGAAGACGCCACATCGACGTCGATACGACGTTTTTACGCCATGTGCCTGCAACGTCACCGAATGATTTTGCGCCAACTGAATGTTGCTATTCTTATATTACAGGTTCATGGCTCTGGTCAAGGTCGTGGAAATGATCCAATTACCGGAGATTTCATTGTGTATGTCAAAGATGTGTGCCCAGAATGTCATTCTGGTAAGAAAGACGAGTTCATGCGAGTTTAGTACTAATCTCATAGGAGAGCAGCGAATGCTCAGGCAAGCCTGTGCGTGCACAGAGCCTAAACGGCGATTTAAATTACCCAATAGTATTTACTGTAACAACTACGTGGCATTGAAAATGCCCATGTACTGAATCCCCTGTTACAGACAATTTTCAATGCATATGAGAATATATCATAAGTGTGAGGGTAGGATAGAATATGCCGTCCCTAGGATCACCGTGCTTGCCGACTGACCTGATGGACGTTTTTTTCTATCTGCACCTTCCTTTTATTGCTCACCGTTAATGCTCACCATTCGATGCAGCATTTTATTTCGAAATAAAGTCCTAGTTGTTCCTGGAATAGGTCGAGTTGCGACTTTACATGATTACGCTACCTTGCCATAAAGCTGACATCACTTCACGGCCATCCGTGAGTTCCAATACAACTAATGAACAGCCTTGGTAAGCTAGCATGGGTAAGATTATAAGACTCCATCATGAGTGTGAGGGTAGGATAGAAAATCCGTCCCGAGGATCCCCGTTTGGCATCACGAGGCTTGCTGAGTGATGTCAAACGGTGATCCCGAGGGACGGATTTTTCTATCCTAACCTCACTCGAATAATGGATTCTTTTTTCTTGCTCACCACTGTTTTTATTTATTTATTTATTTAAAAACAAGCTTCCAGAAGTCCCTGAACACGCTAAGATGCAATTTCACATGATGGCGTTACTTGACGTCCTGGGTAAGATAGCATGGGTAAAATAATATTTTCTATCCCAGGATAAAAACTCAGATACCCTTAACCGGTGTGCAAGAAAAGAGGTTCTGACCTAGGCTACAATGACGGGTATTCAAATCCGTTATGCAAAAGTAATATGTCTTGATATCTTTAACAAATAAACTGTGCATTTTTGTCATCCACTGGACATTATATTATAGTGTACATGTATATGTACTTGTATCTAGTGGCGGCTATAGCTAGATTAATTGTTGGCATCGTACAATCAGAAAACAGGAAATTGTACACGTTCATTGTCAAGATGTGACAACAAAACAGAATTTGATATTTTCTGAAACCCTATCTATCCAAACATAACACGCACGTAAAAGAAAACCATAGTGTTCTTATTTCTAAACCGTTCAAGGTTGGGTGTACTTTTCATGACTGTGTTTAATTAAAGGCTCTTACATAAGTGTTCATGGTTTATTGAATTTATTAAACGAGTTGAGAAAAAGCGATAAAATATGAGGCTTGCCGAACACTTTATCAAGTTAAATAAATTCAATAATACAGAAGTACGAATGTAAGATTACATTTATCATTTGGCATTAACACTATTTTAGATCTCAATTTTTGGCGTGAAACTTGAGGGGTTTGACATATGCGTGACGTAAAATTCGACATTTCATAATGCTACCCGAAAAAAACACTAGTGGTTTATAAATCGATTTTAATGCATGGCGTCATATGATAAAAGCATTCAGAGCAGGAATCTGTGTGTGTACACATATATAATAGCTAGTTTTGTCATAAATGTGTGTGCTCCTTATGAAAATCATTAAGTGACTGCCACCCAGCTTATGGTCGAAGATAAAGTATTTGAGCCGTGACACGTGATTTCTAACAATGTGGCATTTTTGCAAGTGTAGACTCAGACGAGCCTGTGAAGCATCCTTTAAAGCTTAGAAATCTCAAATGATGTTCCATCAGTAGCTTAACATTCATACTAACAAAGTCTCTGACCGGCTGGTCGGAGCCTGTGCTGGTTGCACTTACATGAACCATATTGTTGGAAATCTCATTTCGGGGCTCATTTTTAAAATCTGGAACCACATACTATATTTGATCAAATTTTGCATACTTATTTATTTTAACATTGTCCAACAACTGGTATACAAAACGGCTACGATGCTAAACCAAGCATCATTTAGACCGGTCCAGGTGTTTTTAGTAAATTTGATGAACCCTTGATAAAATGGATGCAATATTAATGTATGGGGGACAAGAGATCGCACGACTAGCAAGAAGTTTGCCTTATTCTGAGGACCCTAATGGCGAGTAAGATGAGTTTAGGAAGTTGAAAAAGAAACTCAATGACGACTTAATACCAAAGAAGAACAAACACTATGTAAGGTACATGTTTTTAAAATTGCGACCAGAACTAGAAGAATCTACAGTGGCATATGTAACACGCTTGAGAGAGAAGGCACATGATGGCTGTAACTTCGGTATTATGTGTGATGAGAGAATACTCGAACACTTAATTCAAAGGATTGAGAATATTGCATTAATTCAGAAATGCATATGCATGGCATGGGCATTGCAGGAATTTTTAACAGCTGCTAGACAGGCCAAAGATATTTCGATCCAAATAAATGACATGAGCCCACCTGCTGGATCAAGGATATCTATAAGGTCAGAGTACAGATGAATGTAAACAGCAGAATAAGAAATGGTGAAGCACAACCATGTTCTTTTTGTGGACTGACGAGGTTTCACCAAAGGGAAGAAATTGTCCAGCATATGGGGTACAGTATGAGATCTGTAACATGTATGACCATTTCACATCTGTTTGCAGATTTAACAGAGGGAGCACACAATGAATCACTTACATAAGAGGCACCACAGATATCTCTGGAACAGCCCTAACTGATACAGATTGTTCAATAATGTACTCGCCAAACCTCTCTACCGTATCTGTATAGAAAGCGTCTTGAAATAAGGGTGATGTTGGCGCGCCATGAAACCGGTTTAAGTCCTCCGGTAAAATATTTTTACTGACCGTTCCAAGGTTGTTCTTCTTTTGTGTGTAAGTTATGCTATTTCTGTCTTGTTTTTGTTATACATTCGTGCGCGTCTGATTATTGATGCCTTGTGGTCGCCTGCTGGGATTAAGCTGACCTCTTGTCTCTCGTGTGTGATGTCACATTGTGAAGTTGTCATTTTCACATTGGTATCCTGGGTCAGGTGTGGTGCTTGATTGCATCGATTCCTGATCTTTGCCCTTTTACTTACTTAAATTGTATTACACGACCAACAGGTGTGCACTAACATTTAATAAATGGGTGCTACCTATAAAACGAGCTAAGCCTTTGAAGCATCTTAAAAACAGTTCTTAAGCGGTGTTTCTGGTAATGTTTGTTCTTTATTTGTGCTTTTTAGTGCAACACAACTTCCTACCCTATCCTAAGCAGGAAACACACAAGGTTCGTTTTCATATTGTAGATGTTTTAACTGGGTAGTTTGTTTCTTCGATGCTTAACGACGCATCAACCCTTGTGTGCCATAAGCGCCAGATGGTATTTGATTAAACGCGATTTGAGTGGGAACATTAAGAATATGTGCAATATGACGTTACATTATCTGAACTAAGATTCAAGCATACTGTTTGAAAAGACGAAAAATATATAGCATATCATTAGCTGATACAAATATTAAAACAAACTGGAAAGAATTTTGTTTTAAAAAGAAGAAACAAAAACTCACCATTTGGAAGTATACTCAGCGTCAATGAAAAGTAACCAGTATCGAAATTTAGATATTTTGGAAAATATATTATACAGATCTTTGGCTACTATTACGTTCATGTTTCTGGTCAACGACAATTATGTTCTTAAAAGGGTATCCTTTGGAAGCAAAGAATGCATCAAAGAACTGAAACTAGAGTGTACATATTTTCTGGGCCAGACAAGCTAGTTTCTG
This sequence comes from Loripinus fragilis, assembly GCA_964019695.1. NCBI lineage: Eukaryota > Metazoa > Mollusca > Bivalvia > Lucinida > Lucinidae > Loripinus > Loripinus fragilis. The sequence goes on along the minus strand of OZ026522.1, from coordinate 65,945,569 downwards.
CCATTTAGGCTTTATCAGTGACCCTCTAATAGTTTCAAAGTTCCACAATGAAACCCATGATCCCAAAGGACAAGAAAAGAATCTACACTATAGTGAAGGGCAGGGAGACGTTCTACTACCGCCACACAGTCCCAGTCACCAGCTGTAGTGAAGTCAAATATGACAAGCTGGTTTGGAGAGATAAAACAGTTACACGAGCCCTGACACTATGGTGCATGTGATGCACGTGCATTTTATGTATTTCGCAGTTTTTAAGAATTTGAAACCATCATTTTCAGAAGAAAATAGGCCTGAACATGCCCTAGACATTTTCATTGAAAACGCCACCAAAATGGTTAAGGTTATCCCACATAAAGTGAAAATGAGGATCAAACTTTAAGGTAGCCTGTCTTTAGGCCCTGTATAAAGACATCTAACTGAAAGTTCTATAACTACTACAGAGATAAAATATGATACTTTATTACTTCCCCATTGCTCAGAATACACTAAATAAGACAGTCAGTATTTTTTTTCAGAGATGTAAATGCTTGTATATGATGTGCACATATTTTACTACTTTTCTATAACTAGAAAAAGTAAATTTACTGGTCTGATACCAGTCTAACTTTAAGGTAGCATTTTCCTATACAATGCAATGGAAACTACAGGGGTCCATCAAGGAATCATTTTAATGCATTCGGGTGTGATGGATACCGTTTTCCATAGTGGTAATACATGGGCATCTATGCCATAAAATTGAGTGTTTAAGTATTCGCCGTTCTTCGTTCATAATGGACTAAATATTGTCCTATGCTAAGTGTATGTGATTCACTGGTAACTTTTCACTGACGTTGAGTATATATTCAAGGTTAGTATATCAGAAAAGCCACAGGAAGATTTACTCAAGCCCAAACACAGCACTTACAGACCGTATAGTACAACACTACATATGAGAATAATTACCAGAGTGATGATCACTTATGCACATATGGGGATATAAACAACATAGATTTTCATCCTTTTTGCCTTTAATAGCAAATGAGCTCGTATTTCGATGTTGAAAGCAAACAATTCAGGTGTAACTTTGTAATCAACCTCAACGATAGATGGATAAGTCATCACATGTTCAACCTTATCCAGAAAATGAAACATGAAAACAATTTATAGGTCTCAACAAAATTGCAACGAATGAATAAAAACACTTATTTTATCACAAGCAGTGAATCCAATGCATATCAAATGTGAGTAAAATTGGTATTTTTCTACAGTGAACAAATATCGTATTTTTTCACTAGTGACTGATACGATTTATATTTTCACTGTAGAATAGAATAGAACGGTAGCAAAACAAGGCTTTCTTGGCAATTTTGTGACTGGGATTTTTTAACATACGGTTTTAAGTGAAGTATATTTGTCAAAAATAACGCTACGAATGTTGTGACGTCAACATCAAACGTAATGACGTCACGGTTTGACAAGGCGTAGCGCCAGTTTGCACGTGACGCCTACCGCAAGGCACACTCAATAGACTTTCTTTAAATGCTGATTTCTTGCGTTTCATTAGTTAAAATATGATTCTAAGCCATTTTCTTGGTGCAAACTACGTTTACACCCAATGTTATACCCAATAAACACACTGCAAAAGTCAAATCGAACGAGAAACGACCAAGTAAAAAGTAAGGTTGTGATTTCTGTATTTCTGTTGAGTATAAAATAAAAAGAAAATTTACTTTTTTACGGCAAATACAAAATATATTTCATCTCGTGCGGTGAAAATATCATCATTTTCACTCGTGCTACGCACTCGTGAAAAATACTGATTTTTTTTTCACCGCACTCGATGAAATATATTTGGTATTCACCTCAAAAAAGTAAATATCCTCTATTTATCATATGACGTCGCGTCTGGGAGTGAAATAACGCCATGCAATAAAATCGATAAACCACTAGTGGTTTATAGATTTTCGGGAAACGTAATGACGTCCATAATAACGTTGCGTACATATTGATAATATTATAACGTTTTTTACGTCAGAAATGAGATTTCACATTATTCTTAATGTCATATGATAAATAGAAACTGACATTCGTGCTCTTGTATTATTGAATTTATTTAACTCTTTGCGAAAAAGAGATAAAATGCTCGGCAAGCCTCGCATTTTATCTCTTTTCCTCAACTCGTTTAATAATATCAATAAAACATGAGCACTCATGTAAGATCCTCTATATATTTGAGAAGAGATAATAGACTGTAGAGTCCGTTTTCCTTTCTCAACGATCCCGCATCTCAGTGTCGCAGCAGGTCAGAAAACTGTTATAAATCTTGGAAGAAATGTATAGCCTAAACTGCAATTTGAGCCGCGACATGAGATTTCCAACAATGTGTCATTTTGAAAAGTGTAGACGCAGACGAGCCAGTACAGCCCCCCTTTTAGGCTTAGATACTACAAATGATGTTCTGTCAGTAGCCTAAGAGTCATATAATATTTAAGCGACTAGCAAAGGCTCTGATCAGACTGAACGAAATCTTGTGTGAAACACTTTACGGCCTAGAGCACTTATAGCAATATCTAGTAGATCTCTAACAAGTTTGTCAAAAGTATGGTCCTTTGACCAAAAATGGCAAAATACAGGGGGTTACATGTATTACGCAGGCGTATATAGGGAGACCGTCTGGAACCACTAGGCATATAGCTTTGTAAAGTGTGTAGCATCATCAAGTGAGCCTCTACCAAGCTTTATTCAAATTATACCCCTGTAGTAAAAAACCCTCTTCTCAGGGATTCATTTTAGCGACCCAGGGCTCATAAGTCTTCTTGTGTTTTAAATCCGGTTAGCTTTTTTCGAAAAATAAACCAATGCAAATTGTCAAATACTAAACAACGCCCCTCCCCATTGTTTACACTTTTCTTATATGTATTAGGGCTACATGCTTTGCTTCACTCTACACAGCCATGACCAGTAATGGAAATTATTCCGCATCAAAGACGCCATTAGATCAAAGAACACAGAGCAATTAACTACTACAATAACAGTCTGGGTCTGTTTACCTGTTTTTGAGTCATTTTCTATGTCGCAGACGTCTTTTGATGTGCTGTTTTGCAGTAAATGTTCGCTTGGATATGATGCACTAACGCTACAATTGACGTTATTTCAGTCTAAATCTTTATCTCTGATAATGTTGTTATTGTTGTTAAAGTACATTGTATTTCAAAATTTATTCAGTCATATCAATTGGGTTAATATCTTGTCTCACTTTTTTTCTGAGCAGGCTGATCAGCAGGCAAACAGTACTATAAACATATGTTGTTGATGACACAATGAAATTAACGTACACGTACTATTCTATGTTAAGGGACACTCTACTGTTTCACACACGAACTGATAAGCTGCCATTAAAAATATAGGGTTTCTTGGCAATACTAGCCAGGATCCCCTGAACAATCACAAAGCTGCCAAGCCAGCATTCAATGTTGGGCCAACAACGGCACGCCAGCGAAACGTTTCGCAGGCGGGCCAATTACGGCCCGCTTAATAGTTGGACCCCCTCGGACAAAATTTTCTGGATCCGCGCATGTATTTGCTGTCAGTCTGATGTCTTATCTATTGTAGTTGGAAATACATGTAATAAAAGGGCACTTGTTATGAATAATTCAATAACAATAGGTGTTTAAGCTTGATTCAGTAAGAGACAAGTTCATTAATCAAATGCAATTAAATTGTTTTTGAAATGGAATCATGTTTCTATTTTGAATGGATCACATATGTTATTTTAGCGTAGCTATTTAATTGTATCATCTTTCAAATATGTACGTGGAGACTGTCGGTTCGTACACATAGGTCATAGTTTTTAACGTTATATATTGTTTTATATTAGTGTAGTGTTTTTAAATCAATTTCGCCGATTCCTTTTTTTTTTTGCTTATTTTTCTTCTTGAATCCACACCGGATAGGAGGAAATCGAAAACGCTAATACTATCGACGAACGTAGATAAAAGTCGTTTGAAACAGAATTTTCAATTGCCATTTATCGCCGACTGGCGAAAAATGACAATCGAAAACACTGTTTCTAGCGGTTTTGATCCGCGTTCGTCGATTGATAAGAGCGTTCTCGATTGCCGCCTATCCTGTGTGCTTCTGCATTGCTAAAACCAACACAAAGAGAACACCTCATTCTATTACGTGTAGTACATTGAACATGTCTAAATCTTTTTAATAGACATGCATGTATCTAAATATGTGTTTTTGTTTTTTAAAGTATTGGTGTGTAAACTACAGCAAATGCTCAAAATTACATGTACTAATAACGGCAATATGACCTTTGAGTCAAAGGTCAAGGTCAAATAAACTTAACATCGACCTTACGGCTCGTAACGAGAAATCATCTCTCTTTTTTGACCGACTCGGAGGATGTTCATATGTGTCAAACTGATTACTTATGGTATGTTTATTACAACGATGTATTCCCATCAGCGATATAGCCTGGGAGTCAGAGGTCAATGACAAATATACTCAGACATTCTATGGTTTGTAACTCCTCTTACAATTTTGAATGAAGGGTGTGTCATATTTGGCACAATGATCGCCTAAGGTGTGTAAATTACAACGACGGTTTCAGGTTACCAGTATGACCTTAGAGTCAACTAAACTTAAAATATTGTCTTAAGGCCTGTAACCTTAGCTTTTCTGTCATTTAGCACAATACATGTTTATGCTGTGTAAATAGAAATGAACGTTTCGGATCACCAATATGTCAAGGTCAAATAAACTTAACATCTGTGTAAAGGCTTCTAAGTTAGCATAAACCACTATTTACTTTTTGATGGAGCGTGTTCATATTTAGCACAATGACTGCTTATGGTGTATAGATGAAAACTAATGTTTAGATTATCACAGTGACTGTAACCTTGGAGTTAATGTCGGGATCAAATATACTTCAAAATTATCTTATTGCTCGTTGCCGAAAAACTTCTTTCATTTTTTATCAGGTGTGTTCATATTTAGCACAACATTAATGATTCGCTAGGATGTGAAAATAAAATGTTTCGGTTTACATGTACCATGTTTAGTGATATGATTTTGGAGTCAAAGATCTAATTCAAAACTATAAACCAATTTGTATGGTTTGTAACACCAACTACCGTTTTAGTTTTAGATTGAGGGTGTTCATATTTGGCATGATGATTGCATATTGTGTTCAGGTTACAACGCTGGTTTGAGATCACTGATATGACCTGGGGTCAAAGGTAATTGTCCAATAAACATAAGTCTGTCGTACGGCTCGTACCGCGAATTAGCATTGGCTACATGAAATTGACATGATTTTCTATTTCACTTTCCAACAGGTACATTAAAGACCTTTAATGAATTTTAACAACAGTTTTGTTTTGTTTGTTCATTTTTCTTTGTTTGAGTAAATACAATTTTAAAAGTGTTTATCATTTATATTCCGCATTCAGAGAAAATTCAAAATACTACATTAGAATATTTTACAACAGTTGCTAAAACCTACGAGAAACCAACAGGACAACTCCTTCTGTCCTTTGTTTCTATTTTCTATTGTTTTTGATAGATGGTGTTCGCACATGGTTTTATGTGTAGCAAATTAATTACTCATGGCGTGTGAACGACAACAGGGTTTTTTTCTGAATACTTTTATGGCCTTGGAGTCAACGGTTAAGGTCATATATATTTTTAAAAATCTGTGTTTTGGCTAATACATGTAACAAGATCTCTTCTTTCGTTTTTTGCTGGTGGTGTTCGATATTTTGTACAATAATTGCTGATTGCGTGTATATGAAAGTTACCATGTAGTCCAATGTTAAAGTCAAATAATTATCATACATAAGCTCAGGCTGTTTTGATCTCTTTTATAGTTTACTTATGCAACCCTTTGCTTGCCTTCAAAAGCAATAGTACCGAAATATCAGGATTTTTTTTTCTTTTTAACTATCCTTGCAGGCGCACTCGATTTAGCGGTGAATGGCGACGGTCGATGGAATATCAATATTCAAGCAATACAGTGCCCAGTTGGAAATGGAAAAATAGAATACAAGTTTCAAGGCAGCCATGAATGGTACATAAAACTTCAAGTGAGAAACGAAAGGTATTTCTAGTTGTGTTGGCATCATTTCCTTCTAGGCCCCAATTTTTTAGGGTTTAGCATCCATGAATACAAAGTGAAAGAGGTCCTGATTCGTATAGCCATATGTTGCAAACAGCGCAGACACTGGTGAGGCGTCAATTTTTGCGGCGTCTAAACAGGTTATGCTATGTTAATAAATGTTCCCATTTAATTATCATTTGCATTAATATGTTTCCACAAGTACATACGTCAAAGATGCTGACGTCATGAAACGTCGGGTGAAAGTCGCAATTCGATTCAATTACGTAATGGGTAAGTTTCATTACTCTAGGTTTCATATTTAAAAAAATATACCATAATTCGCATTGCTTCTTGGATCAGCCTCGTATTTTGAGTAATTAAAAGAAACATTGTTGATTTTAGGGGCTCACTGAACATATATTGTATTCATTTGATAGTTAGTGAAAATGTAAAAAGAATCGGTTTAATATTATTCGATGACTAACTCCCTATATCATATGACTTCGCGTCTGGAAGTGATGCAACTCCCCTTCTTCTACATTTTGCTAAAAATCCCGCTTGCGTATAAACATGTTCTTATTTCGAGCATTCGCTGCAAGTGCACACCAAGTATTTTTTCGACAATGAGCAAACCATAATGAAGCGGTTGAATTCTAGCTTTTCCATAACTTGTTTAATAAATTCAAAAAAACATGAACACTCATGCAAGATCCTCTATGTAATTCGAACTGTTAAAATACAAGGAAAATTTGTGACCCCAATGTCCTAACGAGATTGTACTCAATTTTCTTCTTTAGAATGCCAGCAACAGCGGTAGACATGTACCAGCCCAATAGCCACACGTGGCTTCCTCTTGTACGAACAAATGATGGTTTCTGGACAATGGGGTCTGGCGCATTTGAACGTCCTATTCAAACACCGTTCAGAATCAGATTACATTCACCAACTGGCCAACGTCTCGAAGATTCCATAGGAAGAATAGGTAAGTTTATGGTGGTAAATATGATACATATACCATCAGAAACTGTTTTGTCTTTGTTGAAATATGAGGGGTTGGGTTACCCCACCCACTTTTGGAAAGAGCGGATTATGACATCAGCAATAATTTTCTTGAACAAAACAAGCTAACATATTTGCGCGACGAAATATTTTTCATGCACCATTCGCTACAAATAAAGCAAAACATATACTCTATAGGCATAGTTCGTACTCACGTAGCGACCAAATCTATAGTGGGAATATAAAGAAAACATGCAAAAAAGTCTCATTTTTGTGAAGATTTCGTACAAGCACTGATCGCAGTGCATATTAGCAGAATAATAGATGATTTATTAAATTATGAACGTAAGAAAGGTCGCCCATTTCAAAAATGGATTCCCCCTCCCTCTTCATTTTGCTTAAAAGTTCCCCCATGTATAAACACCTTCGTGCTGCATGTGCACGCCAAGTACTTTTCGACAATAAACAAACCATAATGAAGCGGTTGAACTCTAGCTTCAAGATAGCATTTGAGCCGCGGCATGAGATTTCCAACAATGTGTTATATGCGACCAGCAAAGGCTCAGACCAGCCTGCGCATACGCGCAGTCTGATCAGAGCCTTTGCTAGTCGCTTGAATATTGTATGAGTGTTAAGCTACTGACCGAACATCGTATGAAGTTTCTAAGCTTAAAAGTAGGCTGCGCAGACTCGTATGAGTCTACATTTGTCAAAATGGCACATTGTCGGAAATCACATGTCACGGCTCATTTAATCGACGCATTGTGGTGTATCATACTTTCCAAATGCCCCTCGTACATGAGCCACCACATGAGAAATTGGTACTTATCGCTTCGTCAAGCAGCGAAGGCTCAAGCGAGCCTGCGCAAATTCGCAGATTCAACGGATCCTGAGCTGCTCGCATACAGAGGGCATTAATGTAGATGAAGGCTGAGACTAAACATTAAATCTCTAGCCCCCGTGTATATGTCAGCATAGGCGTTCAAATGGAAGCTTTTGCACATATGCACTAAGTACCTAAATATTATGAAAAGATCATTTGCACATGACATTTAATGCCTTATTTATTTAGGAAAAGCAAGGAAATTGGCGTCTGCTGCGATGGTGTCTGGCGTGTTACAGGTTATTAAACCTGTATTTTTCTTATCATAAAGTTCTTACATTACTGCCACAATACCAATAATTACATCACACTATTTGCATGTATCTCGGGTCATACTGACATCTGTTCCGAAAGATATTTCAGTGCCTATTAGTCAGATTCAAAGTAAGAAAGAGGGTAGGTAATACAAATGTATCATACGTACAAGTTTCATCAAAAATGACTCATTAACACAACTTGACTTAGTTAAAATAGTAATTATAGTGTAAAAGCTATATATGCGAACAGAAAAACATTTCAAGCGTAATTTCAGCTTCTATGCCTAGATTCGATCCTATGTGTGGATTTAGGGGGTTGAGCCGCATTGTTTTTTCAGAAAAATGTTTTGGTCAATTTGCATATCAAATTGAAAGGAAGTAAAGAGTACAAAAGCAAGCTTGTATGTATTTTGCCCTCACACACAACCTCGACACCTGCATGGGACAAAAATGTCAAGAAGTTTGACGATACACACGCATCTGACCTCTTGGAATTAGTTAAAAGCTCATATATTGAAGTTGTGCATGTTTCTATTAAACATAGCATGCTGACGCTAAAACGCGGAGTGCAGCGCATAAGTGACAGGCTTTAGTATAGATCTGGGCCAAAAATTGTAATGCCTTATTTTCTCCCTCTCTTTGATCGCCCGAAAATAAATATTGTCTTTTCTAACACTCTAATGGCTAGATCTTGTATTGCAAAATATGGTCACAATGCAAAACTACTCTCTAGAGAAAAAGATATCGTTTCTGCATCAGATCTTCGGACATTGCTTTTATTTACTTAATATGATTTATGCAAAAACAAAATCCACATAAAGTACAATTCCTCTTGATTCCTCTTGCTCGTCTTGTCACCCAGTCTGTCAATGATACCATCCTCATAAACTTAGAAAACCTGTTCAAAAACGCTGTTTTCTCACATCTCAACACTTCACGGAATTATATCCTGACACGCCCTTGTATTTCGTTTATGTCTTAAACCTCAGCTCATAACGCTTTTCGCAAACAGCACAGGACAATATATATTTTGATATAATTTTAATGTTCTTACGACATTATCTTTGATAAGCTCTTATCTGAGTTTGTATTTTCCCAATGCTGTAATCTGGGTACCCAATCCTAGCTCCACGTGGGAGGGGGAGGTAGGATTGTTCCCTGCCCTGACCAGCAGGGCGTTCACACAAATGCATTTTCACAAGCCAGAATTTTGAACATACAGAAAAGTTTACTGAAAGCTCCCTAACTTTTCTGTACATTCAAAAAGCTTTTTATATAGAACCTGAACTCTGTGTTCCTATCCCAGGAGTGTTTACTCACTCTATTAATTATGTTTTTTTTCATCTGTTTCGCAATACTATAAAGTACATACACCATGTTTTTTGTTGTTGTTTTTGTGTGTTGTTAACATTCTTTAAAACACTTATGGTCATGAAATATCGGTTATACAGATTCAGTTAATACATAAACCTACCGCTATTCTTGTAACACATAAAATTAGTAATTGTTCGCTGAATTATTCATGAAAACAACTTAACGATAAAAATAATGAACCAAAGGCCATCTTTAATTAAAGAACATCTCACGGAGTCTTTTGAATATCAAAACTTCAGCCTATGGAGTCTATATTTTTCAACTCATTGATTTTGCTAGGTTATGTACCTATGTTGCTGACTTCAACACTAGCAATAAATTGCTAACTCAGAAACTTCTTAAACAAGGCTATGGGTATCGTAAACTTCGCAAAACATTTTCTAAATTGTATAGACAATACTATGATTTGACATCTAAATTCCAAATTGGACTTAAATCTCTCTTGCGCCAAGGCGTTTTGGAACCTGAATTCTATGGTGACTTGGTGTATAAATTAAAAAAGATTGTTGGCTCAGCGCAGTTCATTAAGATAATTTCCTATTATAAAAAGATTGGCTATAACATTAATGTATTGAAACAGACTGCATGCTTGGTGGTCAACCCAATCACGGTTGGCAACTTAGCTTTCGTCTTTAATTGCACGCCGGTGGGTAAGACTTCAGACTCTATGATGGTTCGGACTTTAAGACTTATCTATTGATGAGATGGTAGGAGCCTGATGCTTTGGCTGTTTGTCAGGCCCACAGGGGTTTACCTGTTGGATTTAATTTGCTCCAGTATTCAGTTTTATTTACTGTTGAGTTCTTATATTTGCTTCATCTCCTTGTTATATCTTGATTTATATGTTCTAAGAGATGATGCATTGATAAAATAGGGGTCTTTCACGCAAACCAAATATCTATGTGTCTTGATCCACATCTAAATTTAGGGCGAGGTAAGCCCTTCAGTAAAATATTTTAATGACCATTCTTAGGCGGTATTTCTTTTTTGGATCTTTTATGTTTGTTCTGTCTTGTGGTCACCTGCTGGGAAAGGGCTGGCCTCTGGGCTCTCGTTTGTGGTGTCCAACGGTGAGTTTGCCATTTTTCCCTTTTGGTATTCTTGTTCAGGTGTGGCACTTGATTGTATCGCTTCCTGATCTCTGCACCCTGACTTACTTTGAACCTTTATCATGTTGGTTTCAGTGTTGAAACTTCAACGATTACAGTAGGCCTACACATGTAAACTGAGCATTTTTTCTGAAACATTTATTTAAATGCTTTGAAAAAGTTCAATGCATTGTAATTATGGCATATTTGACGTGTTATCCTCAACAAATTTACTTACTGCTGTTGAGGTATTTCTTTTAATTCCATTTTTTGTAAAATAACAATTTTTTCATTGCTTAAAGTGCTATATTGTCGCTATTTGAAGCTGTGATATTTTGGTCGACAAACAGTTGACCTTTTTACAGGAACGCGCGTCTTTGTAAACATCACTTCAGTGACGTCCCCAAGAAAAAATCATAATGTACATCACCAAATGTAAAAGTGGTTTGAGAGAAAAATAACCGATCCATGTTGCTCAGTGGTAACACAAAAGTTCCAACCTTTGGCTCCACCGTTCAGTTGGAATCTTGGCAAGCCTCGATTTCCACTGGAACGTTGGACCCTAAGGTTGAGATTTTTCTGTCCCCAGTAAACACCAATGATAGATTCTATTTATCTCACATACACCGTATCAAACCAAGGGAAGGTTAAAAAATGAAAAGCTACATATCATATCAGTAGACAATCTACATCATTATTTTCTAAAGTGACTTCAACATGTTATATCGCATCTCAGGAACTTCTGGGATTTTTTTTTATGAGAAATGAGAACTTTACTTGTGAGCAAGACAAATAAACCATAATTTGTGTGAGGATGGGATAGAAAAATATTTCCCTCGCAAAGCCTCGTGATGTCAAACAGATTTTTTATAATCCACCTTGCAGGAGTAATGAGAATCATAAGAACATTATTTTTATTGTTACGCACTCTTAACTAAAGAAAGGTCAAGTTAAGCAAAGTTTGTGAGTGTAAAAGCATCATTATTCTCTCATTTATTAATTTAGACTTACTTTTGGATACTTAAAAGATTCGTCTTAATGAGGCAATTCGTTTGGGTGTCCATATCATATGTTTAGATTGGGAAATATTAAGCAAATAATTGCGGACACTCATCTGAGAACTGAATCATTTTTCTTGGCTGCAGTTTCTTGGAAAGAAATTAATCATCCTTAACCGAATTCAGAATATGCATAAATATAAAACCAATAATAGTATAGTGCACTTCACTTTAAGGTACAGGAAAGTAGGTTTTGCCTTTCATTGTCATCAAGATATAGAACAAACAATGGTATTATATTATTCAGGGGCGTCCAATCATTTCTTAACACGTTACTTATAATACTAAATCACTTACATGTATTTACTTAGTTATTCAGTATTAAAAGTAGCGTGCCCAGAAATGCTTGGACGCCCAATATGATATCATTATTTAATTTGACTAAATATATATGACGACCCTATATTGGATGTTATGGCGTCACCATTTTAACCGATCTGAACATGCACGATGTCTGGAACTCACGTTTGATCCCTGTATAATATAATAATGTTCACTCCCTTACTCAGTCACACATACAGTCATAAAAACATATTATCTGACATTTATGGAGTGTTATACCCTCTTTACAGCGACAGCGTGTGTGCCCAAATAATTTGACGTTAAACTGGGTTTCTGTTGTGATTAACTGAAATTCAAGCTTAACTGGTACATTTTTGCAAATACTTATGCTGTTGTAAAGAATTTTGTTGTTATAAAGAGTGCCATTATAAAAGGTTTTGAATTGGAAAGTGTAGATGGTGTACTTTAACTGTTTTATGATAAATTAATAAAATTACATTATAGAGCATGTCATACTCTACATAATAAACACACAATATGCAAAGTTTTCCCTAATGTTTTATACCCTCTTTTGAAAACAAGTATAGATCCAGATCAGCTGGCGGGCTTCATCAGAACGATGACTCCATATCACTAATGAAATTACACCATTTTACTGACCAGGATTTAAAAGTTTTTTGCAATGTTGACAGCACAATAAACCATATACACGTGAAGGAATATTCATAAACAGAGCCACTGGCTCTGCATATGGAGGCTGGAAAATCTCTTAAAACTAAAAATATTTCTTTTATTGTTTAAAATAGCGTAAAAAGGAGAAGGTAGTGCTCCGCTCTGGTCTTTCAACTGATGTGAGCTGCAAATTGTGTACAGTTTCATCTGAATAGTTTTGTATACAATCTTCAGTTACCTCACAACAAAAAGGATTCAGACAAAAACGTACACAACTTGCAGATCAGACCAGAGCGGAGCACTACATTCTCCTTTATTCGCTATTTTACACCATAAAAGTACCAAATGGAAAACTTGCGGATTTTTTGCGCTTTTTTCACCCTTCTTGTACAGACCTGGAAAGAACCTCATATGATTTCCTTTTCAGAGCGGGGGCTTTGCTTATGAAGTTTCTTTACCATGTACAAGCACATGTGTTTATAAGTTCTATCTATCATACTTGACCATACAAGCATATATTTTCTTTTTGCAGCTAACGATGTAGTTATTCATGGCAATGGTGTACAGTTTGCACAAGAACATGCTCTTCTACAAGCTTAGTTTATGCCCAAGAAGTACACAGTTTCACTTGTTATTGGTTTATGCTAGCTTATGTGTGTTACATGTACATATATTTATGTTGCTGTTAATAAAGTAGATCATGAATTATAGTTAGCTTTTTGTTTGTTTAGTTATGCAATATCCTCCTGACAACCTCACCCGCTCATTTTTGTATAAGTGGACATAACCCCCCCCCCCCCTATGTTTTATGCAAGGTGGATATAATCCCCCATAGATGTTTTAAAACGTGGACATATTCCCACCTGTGAATTTATAAACATTGACATAACCCCTCCTAGATGAAATCCTCCACCCCCTCTTCATTCAAGCTTATCCATTGATGGGTTCTCAGAGCTTCAAAAGAGAGCATTTCCTACAATTGCACGTGCTTCATTTGAAAGATTCGCAGAACATTTTTTTCTGATTTGAACCTCTAATCATGCCTAATGTATAATGTTTATTTGGTGATGATCTACGGTTTATTTAGTTTTTGTCGGCTGTTGATAAACGTGTTGTTTACTTTGGCCATAACATACTTTTTAGAAAAAAGACTAAATATCTATAAAATAAAAAGTATTATTTCATAGACGTTTCTGGAATCTTTGAAAAAAATGCAGAATAATGTAGAACTTTCTTTTTTATGCCAATAGAAGCTTTGAGGAAATTCAAGAAGCAAACAGAAAAATTGAGAAACCTGTGGAACATCCCAGAATAAATAATTTTTGTTTTTATATGTAGCGTATGATACCATAGTTCTTGCCTATTTTTCGGGAGGTTTCTTAAGTAATATATAGGAGGCAAATTTCCATAAGGGCATCTTTAGAGTAATTTCACCATTTAAAAGCCAACCTCTTTCATGCTGAAATTTGAACTTATTATACCTGAATAACTTTGTATTTAACTTATTGAAATTTGATTATTTTGTGACATTCAGTTTTAAATTTGGACTAAGTGTTCATTTAAGATTAACTATAAAATTCGGGGATCAGAAGGACTTGTGTTGATATATATTCTAAGGGTCAGCTTGGACTTATAAGGTACTGTCAATTAGACTCTTTGCCTTCTTCCTTTCTCTATTTGATTGAATAAATATTTTACATTGCTTCTTGTAATTGAAAGGCATTGTTCTTTCTCAATATATTTTGTTAAATTTCAAAAGTGCTTTTCGCTGACTTTCCAAATACCAAATTTTGGTTTCCTAATTCGTTTTAGTTACGCCTGGCACCTAACATTTATACAAACCAATTAGCTGGCTAGTATCACATAAGAAATAGTATGTTATGCAATGCAGTGGCTCATTATTGCAATTATAATTAAAAGGCAACGTATTTATCAACAATACATTCAAAAGCAAAATAACAGCTATTGTCCTCTCAATAATTGTATTTATCTATCAACATCAATAACCTTTAAGTATTGAAATATTACAAAGACAAATGAGTTAACTGTGACCGTTAATTAGGCAATTAGAAAGTTGGTTGGCCTAAGTAACACTCAATAAGACCAGTATTTTTGTATATTTAAAGGACGATTTCGACATGGTGGATGTGGATTTCGTTTGGGAGGGATTATGTCCCTGTTGTAAAATTCACAGAGGGGGTGGGGAGATTTTGTTTTGTTTGATTTGTTTCTTTACGTCCCATCAACAATCTTTCAGTTATAAAGGGACGGGTCTTCCTGGGTTGAACCAGTACTAAGCTAGGATTAATGTTCTTGCTCAAGGACACAACGCAGTGACGCCGGTGAGGCTCGAACCCTCGGGCCTTCGGTCTCGAGTCAAGCACTCTACCACTGAACCACTGCGCTCCCAAGTGTGGGGAGATTATGTCCACATTGTTAATTACATAAAGGGGGTGTCTACCTTGCACAAAACATGCGGGCGATTATGTCTGCCTATACAAAAATGAGCAGGGATGGAGGCGGTTGTCCAGAAGTGGGGGTATTTTTTCCACAATCCAGTTTATTGTAAAATAAAAATTTAGAAATAACCATTCCATTGCTTCAGTAGGTTATTTTAAAACTCTACATAATAATAATTCTCCCATTGAAGATGTGCCACAGACTGTCCTTGTTTGTGCACATTTTGATAATAATTTCTCATTTTTGAGAGGTGTTTAACTTAGACATTTTTCCATCCAAAATGCTTGGGTGTCAAGTCTGTGTAATCTGTAACATTTTTCATTCCTTCATATTCAAACTTTGCATAATGATTGTTCACACTTTGACAATATGCACCTCCTATTCTGTGCACAGTTGATAATAGTTTATCATATTTTGGGAGTGTTGAACTTAGACATTATTTCGTCTACATCACCTTAGGGGTGCTTACATTGTGTAATCTGTGTGAAATCAGTAACTTCACTAGTTTGCATTTTTTTTATATTCAAACTTTGCATAATAGTCAAAATAATTTTTCTGTGCATAAATATACAATTAAGTGACATAGTCTCCCCTTAAAGATATGTCTATATACAATCAGTATTTTGGCAACACAGGTCTAGAGCAGAGCTTGAGATGTTTATCATTCTATCACATTTCAACAAATGTACATAAAAACAAACAAAAATGACACAATATATTTATCATTTCTTTGCAGACTACAGAGAAAGAAATATAATATTTTCAGGAAACTATAACCTTTGACACCTCAATACCTACTATGGATCTTCTTGGCCTAATTTTATGAAGCTTTGTGAGAAGGTTCGTTGTTCGGAAAAGGGTTAAGCTCATTTTCTTCACGGGGTGCATATTTCATAGGATTCTTAGCTTGGCCTCATTGTGAAAGATAAATTTAACATGTCCAATAATTCTGGATTTGAGTGCATAATCATCTATCAGAATACATGTCGAAGCGAACTATTCATCCAAGTACAAATTCTCTAACGTAATCGCGGTGGCATGGGGTTGTCTGCGGTTTGTGATTGTGGTATTTCCTGATCATACTTATTTACTATTTTTGTAGGTTGGCGCCCCGTGAAACTGGTTTAAACCCTCCAGTAGAATATTTTACTGACCCTTCCAAGGCGGTGTTTCTTTTGTGGATCATTTATGTTATTTATGTCTTGTGTTTGTTATGCTTTCATGTGCGTCTGTCTATTGATGCCTTGTGGTCACCTGCTGGGAAAGGGGTGACCTCTTGGCTCTCGTTTGTGATGTATATTGTGAAGTTGTCCCTTTCCCATTGGTATCCTGGTATTCCTGATCTTTGCCCTCTTTCTTACATTGAATAAATAGAGTGTTTACAGAAATGCAAATTCTATATATGTTCTGTGAAATCTAACGTTATATGTGAAAACAGGATGCAAGCATGAAAAAGCTTTGATAGCAAACAGGCAACCACAAGGTGAAATATAATCTGATCAATACTTGGATTCGTTTCAATACAAGCTTAATTAGTTAAGCAATTTCATCAGATACAGTCGACAGGTAATTAGATATATTATAATATATAAGCTCAGATGTCTGATAATTGGCGATAGATGCTTGTATTGAGTACAAGCAAGTGAATATGTACAGACACATGAAATAATTAAATTCCATACTGGAAACAATGACACAATATATTTGTAACAAAGTCAAACTGATAAGTGACACAATCAAGTAAGATTCATGCGTAGATCCTGAAAATTCCATGCGGGGAGGGGGGGAGGGGTCCTGACAACATTTTTTTATTTTCACTGAACTCCCTCGGGAAGCAATTTGACATGAAGGGTCCAATTGCTCTCGAGTGGGTCCGTACATGTCGATCTAATGAAGCCTTCAACCACTTTTGGTTTTCCAGCAAGGGTCAGGACCACCTGTCCCAATCTCTGGATCCGCACCTGAGATCAAAGAAGCAATAGGCAGGTCAAACAAAAATGGAAACAAGGGATCACAACTGAAAAAAACAACAACACAAAACAAAACACCCACAAGAGCCAAAACATAACCTGATAACTACTACTAATATAGCTCGCATAGAGCCTCTAACGAAAGTGTCACTGTTTTAAACTTATACTTATGTATTGCAATTTTACATTTGTATGTATACAATAGAGTTTGGTTAGTCACAAATTTTAGATTGTTTTGAAACTTATTGCAATCACATGACAATTATTATGGCGAAAAAAAAATAACTAATTCACCAATTCGACAGCCAAAGACTGGTCACAAATGCTCAATAATGCTGATATGATTATCACGGTAAGCTGCAAACCAAGGCTAAATCATGGTAACTATATTATTTCATTCACAATCAAGTGGCTATTGACTTGATTAAAATATCCAATTTAGAAACAGCGAGTTGAAATGTTTGCACCAGAATTAGAAATAGTAAATGAGTATGATCAGGAAATACCACAATCACAAACTGCAGACAACCCGTGGCACCGCGAGGAAGAGCCGCCCAACCACCACGAGACACCAGGAAGACAAATTAAGCAAAGCAATCAACCCTCTCTTCCCCATCAAGATGATTGCAATACTAGAAAGGACATAAAGTAACGTACAACAAAACATAGAACAATTACAGACTCCCACAATGGGAGTTACAATAAACAAAAAGTCAACAACAACAGAACCACCGCCTTAGAACGGACAGCAGCCTAAGCCACCCTGGGGCTTAAATGCATTTTACTGGTACCAAATCTTCGCCCTAGAACTTCAGATGAGTAAAGAAGGTTAGCATGTGATTGTGGTATTTCCGTGGTATATAAGTCATAAAACGACAAACTGATGAAGCCTAAATGGCAGAAACTAGCTAGTCTGGCCCAGGAAATATGCATATTCTAGTTTCAGTTCTTTTGTGCAGTCTTTGCTTCCAAAGGATATCCTTTCAAGAACATATTTGTAACGTGACGTCTATTCACAACCGTAATGTAAAAGCTGCCATCAACTAGCCTGTGAATATATAAAATACAATTACTGCCAAGTAAATTGGTACAACTTGATGCTTTTATGAACTAGAAAAACAAAATCACGCGTATCAGTCAAAATAACACAAATGTCTCAAAGGGGAACATTATACGCCTCTCTTGGTTTAAACGAATATTTTATTCACTGTAGCTTTAACATATAATGTTATATACTTGCATACAATATTTCTAGGATTCGACGGTAAGCGTTTAGCTTATATGATGTCATCTCCGTTTAGATATGTTCAGATGTACCTTGTTGCTGAATGATTGAGAAGTGAACAAAATAAAGGTATAATAAAGTAATGACCCTAAAGGAAAGAGTAAGATGACAAGAGAGAGAGAGAGAGAGAGAGAGAGAGAGAGAGAGAGAGTTTGATTCGCTATACAATATACAAAATAGTTACATCAAAACATGAGCTGAACAAAACATGATAATTTATATGCATAAGAACCATTCAATTCTGTAGAATAGTAGTCTGACTCCTTCCTTCACCATGTCATGTCTTATGACTTATTATATCATGATTGATGATTAAATCTTCCATACTTCGTTAAGAAATCCTGTACTTTTAAGAATAATGTTTCGTTCTCATGACCTGTACCATGTTGAGTGCAATATAAGAGACAAGTATTCATGAAGTTTGTCAGGGAGATAACTTCTAGTAGCTACATATGCAGGGCAAATGAAAACTAGGTGATATGCACTTTCAAAACCTCCACAGTGCTGACAGGAAGGGCTTTCAACTATATCTTTGCAATACAAGTCTGCATGTAAAGCACTGCATTGCATTCGCAGTCTGGTGTGTAGGATTTGGCCCAGGCGCGGTCCTACATGAAGTAATATGGGGACTGAAGCTTGTTTCTGTTTAGATAGTTTTTAAATGCTCAACAGAAGTCATCTCCCTTGCCTCATTTGGAAGGCTGTTCCATTGTTTTCTCCTAGTTTCTCCTCATCATGCAAGCTAAAATGTAGCAACAAAGAGGCCATCGCTACACAAGCTTTAAACAACAAAGTTCAACTTGTTATACTGTTGTTGATTCTATGTTTATTGTTGTTCCTATTGTTTGTTGGGGATCTGTGGTTTGAACTTGTTTTGTTCTGTAGTACGCATATGTAGTGTACTTTATAGTTTTGTAATCACCTTAAATAGGAATAGAGAGCTGGCTGCTTTACTTTTACTGCCTTCCTGATGCTGCGTAACTGTTTGTGTTTGGTGACTCTTCTTTGGAGTGACATGGGTTGGTCTGCGATTTGTAATTGTGGTATTCCCTGGCCATGCTCACTTACTTTTGTCGCCCAATGTATGTTAAAAGCTATTAAAAAAGGTGTGTCAGTCCGTCCGTCGATAGACGCAATGAGGGGGTACTTTGTGAGCGCAAAACTTTATACAGTTTTAGCTCGATTTTTTTGAACCGTTGATGATGTTTTTTAAGATGTGCAAGTGGTTTGGATATTATCGTCAAATTACTATTTTTACTACTTGTGATTTTAGTCATTTTTCAACATCCGAGATGCAAAGAGTGGGTACTTTGTGAGCGCAACTCCTTTAAATGTAGTTAGATAGTTTTGAAACTTTGCAGATGTTTGTTCATGGTATGTAAATGTGCATGTGGCTTGGACATTTTCGTCAATTTACATCATTATTTTACTTTTTTCAACTTGTGGACTTATTGACATTTTACTTATGACAGATTTTTTATGAATTTTTTAAAATTGGTAATTTTCCGAATTTTCCCAAATTTTGGGAAATCATCAGCTGTACATACTAACGAAGCTACCAAATATCTATGTGTCTTGATCCACATCTGAATTAAGGGTGAGGTTGGCGACGTTAAACCGGTTTAAGCCCTCCAGTAAAATATTTTATTGACCGTTCCAAGGCGGTACTTCTTTTGTGGATCTTTTATGTTTTTGTTCTGTCTTGTGTTTGTTATGTCTTTGTGCGCGTCTGTTTATATGTGCTTTGTGGTCACCTGCTGGGAAAGGGCTGACCTCTTGGCTCTCGTTTGTGGTGTCTACTGTGAGTTTGTCACTTTCCCATTGGTATCCTGGGTCAGGTGTTGTACTTGATTGTATCGATTCCTGATCTTTGCACCCTTACTTATTTTAGTCATTTGTTGGAATCTCAGATGCAATGAATGGGTACTTTGTAAGCGCAACTCATCCTAAAATTTTAGTTTGATCTTTTTGAAACCTTACAGATTCTTTGTACATGGTCTGAAACTGTGTAAGTGATTGGACATTGTCTTCATTTTTACCAGTTTCAACTGGTGAACATAGTCATATTTTGTCAGCTTAGATGCAAAGAGTTGGTACTTCGTGAGCGCAACTCCTCCTACAATTTTATTCCAATCGTTTTGAAACTTGACATGTATTTTGTATATGGTATGACGATATGTAAGTGGTTGCGACATTATCAATGGATAATATAAAGGCAGAAAATTAAACAAATTTTGTTCAGGCAACGTGTGCTTCTTTTCCCCAGGGTCAATCATGGAACAAATTGCTGCTCCTACAGTGAGAGCAGATTAGGTGATCAGGTTTTAACTTTCTCCCAGCATTTTAAAAATTGCATATACTGACCATTTGGAAGCACATTTGCGGGGCAGAGTATGCATATACTGACCATTTGGAAGCACATTTGTCTTGAACAAAGATGCAATTGTTTGTATTGTTTCTGCTTTATTGAAGATACTATATCTTCTAAGTTACTTTATCTTAATCAGAGAATGGTTGCATACAAAGAGATTGTTTTTAGAATAAAAAGAACATCTTTTTTCATGCAGCTGATCCTTGCATAGTTTTCTGACAATTTTTTTTTTCTAAATTTCTTCTTACAAAGAATTATTAATTAAATTGACCAGCTATGTTTTTTTTCTATAGTCTAAACTAAATTTAACTGCAGGAACCAACTACAAGGTGACAAGTTGATACTCAGAACAAGAGCAACAAGAATTTCTGCCAATTTGACAATTTTGGCATTATGTTCAAGACTGTTATTGTCACATTATTTGTTTTCAGTTTTTCAACTTTGTCAGTTTTCAGTATCACAATTTAATATATATTCCGACAGTGAGCTTGCGAGCCAAAATCCATTTTTACTTTTATACGGATGTTTGACTCTTTTCCATGTGTTTCTATATAGTATTAAGATGTGCATTTTCCTGACTTAAAGTTTTTTTGCATTTTTTTTAAAACTATTTTCATTTTTCTGCATCTCAATTTTATATCTATTACATAAGGGTGCCTTGAGTGCAACTCCTCTTAAGGTTTCACATTGGTCTTTTTGAACTGTCTGTGTGTTTTCTTCATAGTGTGAATATGCGCAAAGCCATGTGGTTTCAATATTATTGTCAGCTTGATTTTTTTTTAATTACTGATAAAGCACGAACTAAGAGACGCTTGACCAGCACACTCCTTTTTTTTTTGCCTACATGTAGGTTTGGTAAATATAAGGCATACACCATGGTATGCAAATATTTTGTTTATCATCACATTTAACCATTGTCTTGTAGATAAGAATGAAGAAACCAAATTTCTTTAAAAATTGGCAATGGACGTAGCATAAGGTCACAATTCCAATAGCCGATTGTACAACAGAGTACCTTATTTATATGCACAAACTTAGATCAGGTCATATGAAGGAACCTGTTACATCAGAACGTGTTAATAAATATTGTATCAATTTCAGGAAACCAACAAAAGCCAACCTTTTCGTTCAAGGGCACATTACTCTAAAACATAATATGAGATGTGCAAACCTCTGTTACGCATTTCTACATATTAAAGTTATCATTTTTGGTGAGTTGCAATTAAATCGGAAGAAAACAATAAAGGGTGTTATTTGCACAAAAAGTGCTAAGTGCAGAATAGTCTGATTTTTAAGTTCAAGAACACATAACTCTTAAATGTGGTAAGTGACCAGTAGAACGCATATCATGCACATCAATCATAAAACAGATATTTAATTGACATGACACATACTGTTAAAATCTCAAAACTATGTACATGATTATAATTTACTAAAACCTTTAATTTGCATTTTAAAACTTCATAATGCTTGATTTGATTCTTTGTTAGATTGGCCTGTGTCAAATATAAGCCATGTGTCACAAATGCGCTCCCTACAAGAACAGTTTAAATCCTACATAGGGCGAAAACGTTTCAGCATCTATAAACATAGTTGCTTATTTATATAACTCTCTGTATCCATCTTCCTTTTAATTCTGTATCAGTTTCTGATCATGAGTAGCTCAAAATTACTGTTGTTTGTAAAAAGATATTCCCTGTACTTCTGATATTTATTTAATTTCACTTGTATCCATCAGGCTAAGTACAATAAAGATCGTTAGATAGGCGGTACATACAAATATTTGTGACCTAGACATTATTGCTATGAGCCTGTGCAAGCCAAACCTACGATTTGACCATTTCCTTTATGGATATCCATGCTATGCTCACCCACTATGAATAATTATACACTGAACCGAAGTTAGTAGCCACCACACATGTTTTGTTCCCATTCAGAAAGTAAAAATCGCTATCACAAAATTTAAATTCTATGAAAAGGTTCAAGGCTTTGTCCAGACTCTGCAAATTATGTCATTTCAAAATGACTAGTAGACCTTGCAATGACGAGGTCCGAGTAAAAGTACCATCATTTCAAAAAGTCACACTTTTTAGTGTGATATAAACTATACATCAGATACGTTTTCCATTTATATTTTAATATGTTTGAAGATGTATTTAACAGCTGTGATATAAGATGAAAAGAATACAATTTTTGACAATTGAACACTCACTTTCTCTTCTACGTTACCATGAAGACTGCCACGGTCAACAACTTAATCAAAGGACTTTTTGCGTAACCATGCAGTTTGCATACTCATATTGCATTGCTCTGTACACTTTATTATCTGTGGCACAGCAGTGCAATTTTCAGGAGTTCTTTGTTATGAATGGGCGTCACTGTTCTGCTTAAAAATTAAAAGAAATCTTTAACAAATGTCATTTAAATGACCTTTAAAGTTTCAAGTTAAAAGCGGAAGTGGATACCAAAATAGTAAGATATATCGTTAGAAAATGGGCTCATTAAGTTGCATGGTGTTTTGTCAAAGGTATTAACATAAAATAAAACACTTACAATGATTTTAGTATGTACAGCTGATGATTTCCCAAAATTTGGGAAAATTTAAGGAAAATTACCAATTTAAAAAAAAATCATAAAAAAATCTGTCATAAGTAAAATGTCAAGTGTCTGGTGTTGTTTCAAGTCGACAAGGTAAGTTTGCAATCACTTGTGCTTGAATTTGATAAAAACTGCACTCAAAACGCTTATTTTCTTCAAAAAGTTGATTTTTAGAATTTTTGAACCCAAAAATTGTGAAGTGATAGAAAACTCTTCAAAACACCGCTTAAATTTAGTCCATACTTGGGCAAAAATCATTTCAATATCACTAGGGCTTAGTCAGAACAAAGAAATTGAAAAGTGGCTACTAGAGAAATTCGGTTCAGTGTATAAATATAGCTATTCATTTGTACATAAAGAATGATTCCAACTCATTTTTTATCGTTTTTTCGGCGATTTTGATTGGTCCGTTGGCAAAATAAAAAAAAAACATGCGCAAGAATATTTCATATCACTGCTTTGATTTCACAGTGCTTAGATAGTTGTAATTATAACGAATTGTACATAGAACTATAAACCTTTCGCCAGTTTAAATATAGTTAAAGTATGTTGAAAGCTCATTAAAACCCTTACGCCCTACATGGTGGTGCATCTTCAAAACAGCGGGGGAACTCTAAGAAATGAACTGGATGACAAGGTTATGTGACGTCACTTAACAAACAGTCAACAACGAACTATTTGAACGCAGTGCCAAATCAAACTTTTTAAATTGACGTTAAGGTCCTACTTATGTAGAGATTATGGGCAGGACTTGTGGTTATTGCTTTTAAAAACCTGTCGATCCGTGACTCCACCCGTGGAAGGTCCTCAATCTAAATGTTCTTCAATGAGCCAGCACATGGGTTCTTAGTTTTTATCACATTGGCAAGCAGCGAAGGCTCCAACAAGGTAACTAATACTTAAATATTTATACCTCCAACCACGCAAACTTTGTGGTAGAGATTTTCTATTTAACATCTGTCTGGCTGACAATCTGTCCGTGAGTCTATTTGCGATGGTTTATTTTTTCTTAATATACTGAGATACTCCATGGTCCCATTATAGTAATGTTTCAAATTATACATTTAAGATGTGCAAACATTTTACAAGGTTCTTACAAGTGAATGTAGCTGAGCTTGCTCTTTGTGTTCTAACTGATTGAAGAGGTTTGCTTGTAACATGACTGTATATTAATGACACTATAATACATAGCTAAAAGCATGCTTTGGAGTCAGATCTTTATCACGCTATGCAATGAGACTCTGTGCACTTTCTTTCTATATTTATAAAGCAGTGTTATATGGGCAAATCATTTTAGCTTGGACTGGTCTACCTCACCAGTAAGTATTACTAGTCATGGGTGTGTCTGTGCACACATACGAATAAGTACTACGTTAAGATCTATTTGCGAACGTTTACAAGGCATACTAACCGTATAGCTTTGATCATCATTGTCGTCTGTACTTCAATCAGTTGCTCGATTAAAGCGTACATATGATATTATACCCAAGGACCTCTGACACTTTGATATTGTATCTGCCTATTTTGCAGATGCTTCCAAATCTACCCTATCCATTAGATACCACAGGTATCCATTTGAATAAGACGTTTGGTGTATTAGGAATTAATAAAGTTAATTAGACAGGCAGACCCGATGACAAATCAACTGATTCTGTACATGGGGGTTAGGGGTGCAAATTTGACTCCACCAACACATTTAGTAATCCATTTTTTCACGTGAAAGGATATTACATCATCAATACTCGATAAAAATCACATTTAATGTATTTTAAAGTCCAAACCTTGAGTATTTCAATGTTTTTTTGTTGGTTTTTACCTGGTTTTTAAAAACAATTATGATGTGCAACTGTATTCAATTACCTAGATGATTCGGATGTAGCATTTTTACGTATTATACTTTCCAGAATGCGAATTACAAATGCGATGATACGACTGTGCGTCACGCAGGCTGGTCTTTGACTTTTCTGTTTGCATGTAACATAACCAAGTATTTTCGCGGCCCAGTCCATGTGATTACATCACATTTTAGTTGTACGATCTCATTTGTGTATGGAACTTTTGTATAACATCTACCAGACAGTGTAATTAGATAATATTGTTGAGAAACGATGGACAAGCTGTAATAAAGTTGAGACACTGTTTGGTAAAATGTACCTCTACTCATGTGTGGACAAGCTTCCTTCATTGCTCTTACAAGTTGAATCAGTTTGCTCGAGCCAAACTTTACACTTTCACATTTATGGACTTCTTTGGATGTGTCCATTGGCTGGTTATGGTCTGTATTGACCCTACATGCTTTGAAAAGATAGTTTTGCGCTGTGGAACACTTGGAATTAGCACCAATTTTCAAGCACAGACCTGCAGATTGGTTTGAATTTAATCTGCATTATTTTGTCACTGTAATACAATATTTTAGCAATCGTTCGAACTGCTAGATAGGATGTTAAAAGTATTGTAACGTATTGTATAGATGATTTATGTAGAAAGTACGATCTACTGCCTTTTGACTTCAAAGTGGGTCCGTTTCTGACTACTTAATCAAAGCATTTTGCAGTGTATGAAACCATCTATATATGTATTCTAAAATAACAGACTTCATCTGAGAGGTTTCACAATGTTTGTAAATTCACTTTCGGGGATTTACAATATTTGTGAATGCTTGTTTTAGTATAGCTATAGGTGTTCATTACAGCTGTGCTGTTGACTCTTATGATTGGCATTCGTATGCTTTTTCACCAGTTTGTTATTGTTTCTTACATATCATGTTGCAAACAAAAACTATGTTAGTATGTTTAGTAATTATCAAATAGGTCATGTTCAGTATAATATTGATTGGCTGGATTTCACAATACATTCAAGCATATGGCATTGTAGGAATTGTGCCTATTGGTATGACTTATCTTCCATTTGACTGATATAAATGAAAGCTTACATGTAGAGGGCGCTTTACTGATAACTTGAAATATGATTCGTTTAAGATGATGTCCTTAGATGACGCTGGTGTCAGCTTCTTTGTAATCAAGATATCTCAAAAACTATAACAGGTATGAGCGTCCAACTTGGTCAGCTAATAGAGAATAATGAGTAGATAACCTAGTGAAAATTTAAAAAAAATGTTTTTTGATTTTTTTGCAGTTATGTTATGCAATGCATCATTTTTCGTTTGATTTTGTTAATTCCTGTAGGTAACCAAGACATACATACAATCATATTCCATCACTGACTAAAAAGATAGCTGCCCTCGAGTATCTGGAAAATATATGAAAAAAAAAAAAGATTTCCTCTGCAGTTTCATTCAGATAGTATTATACTTTCAGATAACCAGGACTTGCATTATATCTAAAGTATTTGAATTAATTCCTGATCACTGTTCAGAGTTATCTCCCTTTTAGCATGGTAAATTATGGTTTCTCCAAACATGTTGGTTCCCAGTTGAGCGATAATTGCCACTTGGGCTATTTGGTTTTCTTTTTTTTGAAAAGGTCAAATAAATAGGACGCTCCGTAAAGGCAAAAGGGCCATGATCTAATAGCATGCCTCAAGTAATTGGATCAATACTATTATCAAGTAGATCTCCATAGAAGAAGACATCACTTAGTTGTTGATCCCTAAGGTGTTTCTGTTTCCAAGATAATAGATGGTGTAGTCCTGTAAAAGAAACCGATCTCAGTTTAGTACAAAGATTTTGACATTTACCATTTTACAGCACAAACGGCCTAAGCGTCACTTGGATGCACACATCATGCTGTTATAGTCTTAAAGTTAAACAATGTGACTTAATCGTTTCTCAACGAAAAGCTAATGGTTTAGATGATATTAAGTATGTCTACTTAAACACTGTTCATACCCATGTGGAGATATATTCAAAGCTTTAAACGGCACAGTGGTGTCGAAATATTAAAACCGGGGGTCATGCTCCTCATCTAAATTGCGATTTTTGCTATAAGATAATTGAGCCGTGACATGAGTTTTCCAACGATGTGGTATGTGCGACCAGCAAAGGCTCAGACCAGCCTGCGCATACGCGCAGTCTGTTCAGAGCCTTTGCTAGTCGCTTGCATATTATATGAGTGTTAGCTACTGACTGAACATCATTTGGAGTTTCTAAGCTAAACAGGAGACTGCACGGGCTCCTCAGAGTCTATTCATTTCAAAATGCCACACTGTTGGAAATTACATGTCACGGCTCACTGATTATACTGTTTAAAATATCCTACTTACTGGTAACCACTATACGGACCACTTTATGGTTCAATACCGAACACAGTGGAAATCCAGATTCATGTACTAATAGACTTTTCGCTTACTGTAAAGACGGCAACTTTAATATTCATATCTGGGCGTGGTTCGGCTATTTCATCTGCTAAGGAAGGGAAATTAAGTTTTATTTATAATTTGGTAAACGTGCGTGCATTTCATGTAAATCCTAACCGTATACACACTGAACTCATATTTTTAACCCTTAAAGCGCATAATCACAAAATGTATGTTTTTGTCGTCCTCTAAAATATTTAAAGACTCATGGACAAACAATGTGGACACAGATCAGACTGCTCCTGTAGGAGCAGTCTGGTCTGGGTCCTCAATGTTTGCCTCTATGCTTAGGTTAAATAGACATTTTCAGATGCAGTTATTTTGCTGGCGTTTTGAGGACTAAATAATGTGTTTTGCGTCTATACTGAGATAATGGCGCAAAATGATACATGTACTTTTTAATAAAACCTCATTTTCAACTTTCACCTATGTCTAAGGTTGACCAGTCCTAATTACGCATTCATGAAGCGCCGCCTTTACAGAAAGCGAAAAGTCAAAGAACTACATTTACCAATAATTTCAAGAATAAGCTAGCATTTGCCTAGCATAAACGGCCCACCATGGCTCAACTTGAGGTTTTCGTTAGCTCTGACTATATGTGAGTGCGTTGCTTTGTGTCCATTCTAGTTTTACAATCATCTTGATGGGGAAGAGAGAGCTGGTTGCTTTGCTTAGTTTGTCTTCCTGATGTCTCGTGATTGTTGTGTGGCTCTTCCTTGCGGTGCCATGGGTTTGTTTGCATTTTATGATTGTGGCATTTCCTGATCATACTCACGTACTATTTTTAAAATGCAACAACTTTACTCAGAAAAACAACTGAAGGATATTAAAATTAGTTTGACTATATTACTTTTGGGAAAATAATTTAAAAAAAATTGTATCTGGTAAAAAAAAAAAATATGTGATTCAGCAAAATGTAAAATGAATTTAACGGGTCGTTAGTTACGATACAGTATCACGCCAAATGCAACAGCCCTTTATACCGAAAGTTCACAAGCAAACAATTTCAGTGTTTTTTTTTTTTGCTGAAAACTTGACCTGAATATTGCTTTTATTATAATTCCGACGACAGAAAAGTTTTCACACCCCTGTATAGGTATATGCGCATAATATCACGAACATGTCTTCAGACTATCTGAAATACAAGAGCATGAATGTTAGATTCTATTTAGCATATGACACTAAGATGACTTCAGTTCTGCCATAAAAAGTAACGTTATAATTTTGTCATGTTTTGTATGCAACGTTGTAATGGACGTCATAGCGTTTGCAATAATTATGTAAACAACTAGTGGTTTATCGATTTTATTGCATGGCAATATTTCACTCCCAGATGCGAAGTCATGTGATAAGTATCAATACTCTGTGACATCTGCACCTTAATGAAAATTGGAATGCTTTATTGTGCTCAATGATAAAGTACAATGTATGAGTAGTATCATTGTTCCAATGTGCTTGAGAAATCGTCGCTTCAGTGCTATAGTTTTTTACATGTATCTACCATTGCACAAGTTTTGATAAAAATAAGATTGAAAATTTAGCATCCTGATTTTTAAAACTCATTTATCACAGACCTTTTGAATCATACCAGAGGGATAAAATGTAACCATAGAGTCTAAATGAACTTGATTTAAAGAAAATTTACAGTAATATAGAATTTACGGATATTTTTCAGTTTGTAGATAGAACATTATGCCCTAATTATCTAATCTGCGAACAGTGCTATTGTGTTATATCTTTTTTTACAGCTTATTTTTCTGTTATGGAGTCGAATTTTATAATATTCTGAACAGAACTGATAATCTATACCTTCAGGTAGCAGATTTAGTCTTGTGTTTGGCATTACAGCAACAGACAGCACGGATTAGACTGTTAAAATTTGTGCATGGGAGGTAATCTGTTTCTACAGTTTAGTTTTCTGTCCATGTGGTCAATTTGTATAACGTTTTAGACTGAACTGATTATTTGGACCTAAAAAGAGCCGATTTCGCCATTTATTTGTCATTACACCAACAGATTGCTTCAATTAATGCAGTTTAAATATGTGTAAGGGAGGTAATCTGTTTCTATAGCGTATTGTTCTGTCCATGGAGTCAATCTGTAAAATATTTTGACTGAACGGATTATTTGGTACTAAAAGTAGCAGATATAGCCATTAGTTCGTCATTACACCAACAAACCGCTCCCATTTAGGACATTAAAATTTATGTAAGAGAGGTACCTGCGAATTTTACCAATTTCTCCAAGGGAAGTGACTTTTGGCAGATAGAACAGTATGACACTGAGCTCACTCGGTCGCGTGACATAAATCAGCATCGGTCATTGGATGTAAATCACTTAGAACACTATAACACTGAATAAAATTGTCTTTTTGTAGATAGAAGAGAAAAGCACAGCGAATTTATGCTTACTGGGAGAAGATAGACAAAATAACCCTTTACCAGTATATATAACATTTGATCTTTCTAACGGTATGCAAAACTCAGTTTTGACAGAAATGCCACTTAGAACACTATAGCACTGAAGCGACGAAATGGTGTTTACCCATCTGGTGAATGGCAATATATTAAGTTGTGAGGTTCAATTTGGCTTACAATTCATAGACTCCAGATATTGACCTGACCATATCCCATTCATGTGTATTGATGTTCGCTGGGGGTGGGCCATAATTGACTTAAAGTGCTATTTGTCCCACCAATTTGCTCACCCATACAGCAAAGTCATCATACCAGCAATGACCGAGTTTGCTGCTTCCAATAGCTTTAAATTAAGCTTTAAATACAAAACAATAATTTGGAGAGTGGGTCCTTCAGAAATAGGGAGAACCTACAAGTTAGGAAAACAGCAGACTCGTTTGTATTGAGTCCGTATATGAGAACTAATGAAAAGCTCAACGGTTCTCATGCCCCCTAGCACCAGCTTAAGTGGTATTCTGCCAATAACAAAGACCGTTTAACAT
The DNA here is from genome assembly GCA_964019695.1 of Loripinus fragilis. Taxonomy (NCBI): domain Eukaryota; kingdom Metazoa; phylum Mollusca; class Bivalvia; order Lucinida; family Lucinidae; genus Loripinus; species Loripinus fragilis. The sequence goes on along the minus strand of OZ026522.1, from coordinate 65,914,914 downwards.
GTCAAAATGCATATACATGCACTTTAATACGCAGAAGTTTTAACTTGTTCCGTGTGGTATTTTTATCAATCACAGTTTGTGGTCTTTGTAGTAAAACCAAAATAGATTTTGTAAACCATAAAAAGGGCAAATAAATGTTCCCAATATTAGGCTACTTCTGGATAGATTCACACATAGGTTCATAATGATAAGTAATATACACTACAAAAACGTACTTAAATTATCAAAATACACCCAAAGCTGCATAAAAGACATGTAACTTGTGCCAACATTTGAAATTGGCTTCAATTGATAAACATGGTGATGAGCAGCAATCATTTTGATAAAGAGACAATTTTGTAAAACACCACATTACCAAACTGGTCTTCGCCAGCAATACACATGTAATGATTGGTCTCCTTGTAGCCTTGCGATTTTAATCAGATTGAAGAGAAAAGTAGATTTGCTGTTGACACTGTTTATACATTAATCAAATGTCATTTGGTGTTTTCGTTTTTTTCGTATATGTCTCAAACATAGCACGTAAGCATAGGGCTGTTTTGTTAACCATGCATACGAACGCTGCGTGCTGCATGCCCATTTGTATATCTGATCTATATACCGGACTGATAACGAAACGCAACTTTGAGTTTGAAATAAAAGTGCCCTGAAACATTTGGAGCTATTTTCACCACATCCATGCAATAAAGTTTAGTTATGCATCAATCATTATGCGGCTTACCATTGGTAAAGAGTTTTTAAATTAACGGACAAACTACTTCTTATAACGTCGCACCACTTACAAAATCCCAAGACAAAGCGCTTCAAAAGAGTTGCATATTTTAAAAGCATCCATTAAAAGGGTACATTTGTATTTGGTAAACTATGTTGGTTTTTTAGTTTCGTGTATGTGAATTGCATTCAAATAAAAATAGTTCAATGTCTGGAAACGTCCTGTTTACGTCATAACTCTCAAAATTGTGTAATGGTGCGTAAATGTTCTAAAGTTGGCATTTGCGTTATCTCGTCTGCTTTATACTGTCAAACGTAAGATAAACGTTTAAAACAGTTTCAGAGCAAAACCAAGAACGAACTTGACATCATTGAAGTACAACACTAGAATGGGATAAATTTGAACGCAATATTATTGATTTATTGTTCCTAAAGTTTCTTTAAACCGTGACGTTTTTATTTTTGACTTACCCGGTTTGCGAAAAGCAAAGTTACGTCAGCTGCATGACGTTGAACTTCATAAGTAAGGTACACGCCTGTTTTAACGTACAATTTATTTAATCTTGAAATGGGACAATAAAGTTCCTGAGAGTTTTCTCATAGTCAGATGCCAAATAAAACAAGATTGTTTTAGTTTCCATTCCTGATTGACGTTTATTCTTATTGTAAAATAAACGCCTTTTTATGAACCTCTTTAGCGCCTGTCATTTTTTTTGTTTGCTTTATGGAGAACAGACTTTAAAATTCAATAGTTTAGCTACGTAGTAGCTATACCATGGGTTGTCCGCCTGTACGTGGAGATAATCCACGAGCTTTAGCGAGTGGATTATCTTACGTACAGGTGGACAAACATGGTATAACTATTTTATACCACCCACATAAGTGTAGACCTTGCACATCACGAGATATTTCATGCTAAAGTTGGTAAAGGTGGTATAAATCTGGGTCTTCGTTGTTACATGTAGCCAGTGTACCGGTTTATAGGTACCCAGTATATAAAGATAGAAAAATGGCCAGAAATTATTTTTCAACAGTTAAATTGTGTCGTTTCCTACAAACAGTGATGACGTATAAGTACTGTCAACCCACATCAGAACAACAGCAGGATTTGTTCTAGTAAATTGTTACATTTCAAGACAAGTAATTTCTCCGACTTGTTATACATATAAGCCTCAAGGATAAAAAACGTTCCATGCTGAGAACGAAGTTCAGATTAGAAACGCTTATCACGGCATCGTTGTCAGGACAATCGTAACACGAGATGGATCTACAAGAGGAAAATTAAACACCATTTAGTTTGTACTTTCCAAGAGATTGGTTTTTGGCCTCGGATTTTGCGTGTTCGTAAAATGTTATTTTACTTCAAAAAGGCGATCATATTTGCATCTTTTGCGCTTTACGACATCGTGCTGAAATAGGCTATTGACCGTTTATCATTCCAATTCATAGTTTTGTTGCGTAGAAGCAATCTACTTGCAAGCTAACTATTTCTAGATAGTGTTTAGCTTGCAAATAATTGGCACCGTTTGCGTGAAGGTCATTTACAATAGAAATGTTTTATACAGAATACGGAAATAAACACGCCGCCGCGTCAATAACATGGGCAGATCCAGAAGGCGGTGGGGTGGGGCAGTGGGTCCGGACTCCCATGAAAAAAGATTCAGGTATAATATTGATTACTATAATTAGGTATGTATTTATTGGCAGGGATGAATCAATTTTGATGATATTGATTTTGAAATTCAAACATGCGAACCCTTAAATAATATAATGGGCCATCCAAACTTTCTAGTACCAAACAGAATGGAAAAAATGCATAAATATAAGGAACGATTAAAATGTCAACTGAAATTAAAACAGTGCTATCACATAACATCGCGTCTGTGAGTGATAAAACGTCATATACTGTAACAATTAAATCGATAAACCACTTATGGCTTACAGGTTAAGTTACGCTAATGACGTACGAGTATATTAGAAGGTTGCATAAAATATGGCAAATTCTTGACAATTCAAGCAAAAAGTGTGATATTAAGTAATTTAAATGTCATATTTTATATAGAATCTAACATTCGTTCACCTGTGTAATTGAATTTATCAAACTCGTTGCGAAAAAGAGATAAATGCTCGACAAATCTCATATTTTGTCTCTTTTTCTCGACTCACTTAATAAATTCAATAAAATATGAGCACTCATATACATGTTACATCATCTATTCCTAAGAAAAAGAATATGCCGCCTGGTAAATGTGTGAAGCTTGCTAACTCAATGTCTAATCAACTCGTGAATGTTTCACAATGATACAATACATGTATATAAAACAAGGTTGTAAACCATCGTTAAGTACAATAGATAGCGTGCGGAAACACAATTTTAGCCAAAATTTGACAATATAAAGTACTGACGTGACCTTGAAAATATGATTAAGGTCACCAAAATCATTATAATAAACTATTTCTTGTTTACAACAATGAGCATGTACCTATGCAAGTTTGGTCAAAATCGACCCACTGGTTCAGAAGATTGCAAGTAGGAAACGCTGATTTTATAGACTTTATAGAATGATGATCTTGAAAATTAGGCCAAGGTCACCAACTGTAATAAACTCTTCACTGTGTCACAATAATACTGCATATAAAGTGTGTCAAAACCCTATCATTCCGTTCAAGATGTAACACGAGGAAATGCTACATGTAATCAGGTCAGAACATGCCATTTCAAAGTGACTAAAATCTTAGAAATTCTTTCCCCTCTCCTAACAATATGTTTTTTTTTTGCAACTGGTCAAAATGCACCCACTAGTTAAAAAGATAGAGTGCGGGAAAGGCGTTTAAAAGGTCTTTTCGTTTTTAACAGTCTTTTAAGTATAATGGTGACCTTGAAAATTATGTCAATGTCATCAAACTATTAATGAAACAATGTTTAAAGTTAAGCCATACTTCGTCATTCTACTCAAGATATATCAAGCGAGAACGCTATTCTGGTAAAAATTGAATTCACCGGACCGAGTGTGAACTTGAACATATGGTCAAGGTCATTAACATAATATCTTCTAAACAATGTATTTTTGCAAGTTGTGCTCCAGTGGTTCAAAAGATAGATGCGGGAAAGGCTAATTTGTAGGATGATGGCTTTGAAAATTAGTACAATAAATTTTATCAAGTCTTTATTGTGTCACAATGATATACTATTTCAAGTTTGGCAACATTCCGGTCACGACATAACGAGCCGAGCGTCATTTTGGTCAATATTTGACATTTCAAAGTGTTGTTGTGACCTTAAAAGAAGTGAAGGTCACCAATATCTAATAAACTCTTCCCCGTCCCAACAGTTTATCGATGAATCCACCCACTGGTTACGAAGTTAGTAGTGTTTGAATACTCATGTATATTCCATGGCAATACGACTTGACCTTGTTTAGAAACATGTCATACAAATGGACTTAAACAGCTTCAGTCGCTTCAAGGCATATTTAAATGGTGTTCTATAAAGGAAACCGTATTTCGAAAATGTGCAATCTGAATGAAATGCCTTATAACAATGACATTTATTGTTAGATTAAAACGTTCTGTTTCTGGTTTCATTCATAAGCGGATCAAGAAGGTTTTGTCAGAGGGGGTCCAATTCTGATAAGGCTGTTTTGATTTTTTTTAGGAGAGCGAGGCTCCCAAAACACCGCAAGCGTGCAATTTTCGGCCTGCCAGCGAAACGCCATTGAAATGGCGTTTCGCTGGCGGACCGATTATAGCCCACATTGAATGTTGGCTTGGTAGCTTTGTTATTTTCAGGAGATTCGGACCAATATTACTAGGAAAACTTATATTTTCGTGATTTTTCAAGGTTTCCGGACCCCATGCCCCCCCCCTCTGGATCCGCACATGTCATTCACAGTATCACGTACCATTTTCTTGATAATAATAGAACAAACCCACATGCCCTGACTACATTTATGGGTATTTTGGCTGGAAATGCGTCTCAATCATGTCTGGAAAGGGATAGAGATCCTAAACTCCTAATGGCATCCCTTCCCATAGGACCCCCTCGCAGATATTCCGGTTCCAATACAAAACATATATTAGAGCCGTGGCATGAGATTTCCAACAATGTGGTATGTGCGACCAGCAAAGCCTCAGATCAGCCTGCGCATACGCGCAGTCTGATCAGAGCCTATGCTAGTCGCTAGAGTATTCTTTGATTGTTAAGCTACTGATTGAACACCATTTTGAGTTTCTACGCTTAAAAGGAGGCTGCAGAGGCTCGTCTGAGTCTACACATGTCAAAATGCCACATCGTTGGAAATCACATGTCACGGCTTAATTGTAAATGTTGTCAAGTCACTACAATTATTGGCCAATATTGGCAACACGTGTTTCGACTTAATTTTTTCACCCTTACAGAACAATGTCTGCGCATGCACGATATTTTAAAAGATCAGCACATCGCCTACTGACTGCGACTGATTTGAATCGGCGACCACTTGCGACCTTTGGAAAATTTACACCGCAACATCTCTGCGATTGTCACTGTTTGCCACAGAGAGATCACAGGGGACCTCAAGCTCTGTATGACTTGATAGGAATATTTAAAGCATGTCTCCTATGGTCTAAATTTAAAACCAGATGACCTTAGGTCCTGAAGCGCTCACCTGACACTGAGTCACGAGAATGAAGATGACCATATTAACAGTCCACGAGATAACGAGCGGTACGTCATTTTGGTCGTTTTGGTATGCGTAGTAGATATATATAAGTGATAACTAAATGACCAGTATGGGGCATACAACAGTCTGGTGAGCCATTCTGATTTGCTTGATTTGGCTACAGGAGGTCTTGTATCAATTTAATCATAATAACAACCTATTATTACAAATATATGCTTTTAAAGGTTTAGGAGCCGCCATGCTGTAATGGATAAATTCCTCACCTCGTAGAAAACAGTTCAATGCAGCTCTTATTCAGGTGCGCCGCCACGGTATGCATACGTTCACCCTTCACATTAACACTGAGCAGCTTGTCCACATCCTGAAGAGTGGAAAAGCTTCTCAGTATTAATGATTTGACGCATTTATCTTTATAGATAATCTTAATTGGAGTCTTTATAGATAATCTTAATTGGAGTATTTATAAAGCAACCGTTAAAAAGATACATTGCATCACTTTAACACAATGGCTGAACATGTGATGCGTGACGTCATTGTTCGTAATAGTATCAACATTTTGACATTTTGTGTGTTCGACAGAGAAAGAAGCACAAAACCCATATGAGGACATTTTCCAAGATGGCTATGCCCTTACCTAAACAAATATAACCCTGTATATGCTGTTAGCATGTGACGCGGCGTGTGTAATAGAAATATTTAGTAACGTTATGTAATAACTTTTATAACTACGTTGCATTCATAATGGTAAAGTATGTACGTTTTCGCACAGAAAATGCGAGTTCAAAGTCATTTTTATGTCATATGATAAATAGAATTTAACATTCGTGCCATTGTGTTATTGAATTTTAAAAAAAATCGTTGCACCAGCTAACACTTTAACTAAAATAGCCTCATCATAAAGTTTAATATTATAAATATTTGGTTTTGGGTAGTAGACCTGAATGATTTCGACATTATACCTATGCATTGCCAGATTTGGCCACAGGGCCTAAAATATGAACAAACTTGGTAGATGACAACTAGGTGATGCTACATATCAAATATAGTAAGGCTCTGGAACCTGTGGCCTCAAGTAAGAAGATAATTTTGTTTATGTTTCCCTATATAAGCCTACATAAGGCATGTAACCCTCGGGCGAGGCTATTGGCAGTTGACATTGAAGTTTTTCACTCAGAAAATATATTTAACCTACTTAGGCCTCATTTACAACTGACTAAAACCATTTGAACAATTATCGCAGAGGGCCATATTAGGAACATTCTTGTCCATCTTGGTCAAACTCCAGTAAGTCTCGTAGTTCACGATGAGCTGGTACTATGATGGGGAAAATGTGCTGCATTTCCTGCAAACACAACCGCTATTTCTTTTTTTAAACCAAAACTTTAAAAATTGCTTAAATTTTGGCAATCATAATATATTTGTAGATATGCAATTAGTTTAAACATATTTTATTGCCAAATATGATACAGCAATGAGATTGGGTCACAATTTCTCACAACATTAGTTACGACCCTTCCCCTACATTATAAACATACAGAATAGCTTATAAACAAGGCTAAATATATACAATCTGAAGATGAATACAAGTAATAAACAAAACCGGATGATAGTAATAAAAATTAGAAAAACAGAAATAATAAAGAAATCACAAATAAATCAAATAAATGTTATAAATAAATAAAAATGAAATAAAAATAAAGTCCTAAATAAAAAAGAAACAAAGTATAAGACTGCTAAAATATACCCCTGGAGCTTGGGATCGAGTTTTAGTCATGCCACCGAGTACTCGTATTTATATACACATGTTTACGGATTTGTTTTAAAATGAAGTTCAAAGAAAGAGCCAAAGAAGTTCAAAAGCGTTTTGAGGCATGAATATATCTGTGGATAGCCCCGGACAAGATCAAAGTTGTTTCAGTATTCCAGTTTTCGTTTCCAAAGAGAATCAAATTGATGGATAGGGGTTGATCCATACCTGAATTAAGGGCGAGGCTGGCGCAGTGAAACTGGTTCAAGCCATCCAGTAAAATATTTTACTGACTGTTCCAAGGCGGTACTTTTTTTTGCGGATCTTTTATGTTTGTTCTGTCTTGGGTTTGCTATGCCTTTGTGCGCGTCTGTTTATATGTGCCTGGTGGTCACCTGCTAGGAAAGGGCTAACCTCTTGGATCTCGTTTGTTGTGCCTAACTGTGAGTTTGTCACTTTCCCGGGTCAGGTGTGGTACTTAATTGTATCGATTCCTGATCTTTCCACACTTACTTACATTGGAAAAACTCTAACTGTATCATTGAACACCTGTCTTTTATCAAAATATTTTATGCAATGAAAGAAGTACTGGGTGGCATCCTCTGCCACGCCACACAAATCACATAGAGAGTTATCGCGAAAATCATTTCTAAAAATTTGATTGTTAAGACTGCTACAATTAGTTCTAAAATAGCAAGTGAGTATAATCAGGAAATACCACAATCACAAACTGCAGACAACCCTGTGGCACCGCAAGGAATAGTCGCTCAACCATCACGAGACACCAGCAAGACAATTTAAGCAAAGCAACCAGCTCTCCTTTCCCCATCAAGATGATTGCAATACTAGAATGGACATAAAATAACGTACAACAAAACAAAGAACAATTACAGACACCCACAATGGGAGTAACAATAAACAGAAAGTCAACAACAACAGAACCACCACCCTAGAACGGACAGCAGCCTAAGCCACCGGGGGGGGGGGGGGGGGGGGGGGCTTAAATGCATTTTACTGGTACCAAATCTTCGCCCTAGATTCTGCTGTTGTTGGGGTACAAGAAATGTTCAGCTCGCATGAATGCATTACAGAGTTATATCTATTTCCCATAATAAAATAGAGAGAAACACATGATATGCTAATTTTGAAATTATATGGGTTTTTTTAAAGTTTGTAATGACGATGAATCTTTCTAATCATCTGTAAAAAGTTCCATAGTCTAATGGATGATGGAATACAATATTTCTGTGAAATACTAGTATAATTATAGGGTACAGTTATATTTGTTTCTCAAAGGGTAATCTGAAACTTCACTAACTAAGGGAGGGATTAAATCTTGTATATATGAGGGTACCATACCAGTGTTTACAATTTATATGAATGAAAGCTTATGTTGTTGTCTTCTTTGTGACATAGTGGCCCATCCACACCCTTTGTACATGTTTCCTAATGATACAGATATCGTTAATCCTGCGACAAGTTGGACTGCTTCATTTTGGATCTTTTCTAGTGTTACTGAGGCTTGTTCAGAGCAACCGTCCCATACAACTGTCGCATAATCTATAGTAGGTAACAGATAAGGCATATGCATCTGGTTGAGTGCATTTCTATTCAAATACTATTTAGGCTTTCGCATAATTCCCAAAATGTTTGTTGATGACTTGACTGTGTTTTCAATATGTGAATGCCACTGTCCAGTACTACTTAAGGTAACACCCAGATGTTTATGACAATCAACAAAACTAATTGGAATATTATCAAAAACAAAACGTGGCAAGAAATCTATTTTTAAAGAGAAAAAAGACAGCCTCAATTTTCAGTGGATTTAATGTAACCAGCAACTGTCTGGTCCAGTTTGTCAAGAGCTGCAAATCATGGTTGATTATACCACCTAAATCAGCAATATGTTATGCAGCATAAACGAGTAAGCATTCATCTGCAAATAGCCTTATCAAACTAAACATGCGTTTAGCTATAACATTCATGTACACTAAGACTAAAAGGGGCCCAAGAATAGACCCCTGTGGCACACCAGCAAAGATAGATTTTAAGCCAGAGAAACAGGACTTAAGACCAACTTTCTGTTTCCTTTGACTTAAATAACAATTTAACCACTCTAAACGTTTCCCTTCAATGCCATTTTGTCTTAACTTAAACATACGACCCTTGTGCCAGACTCTATCAAATGGTTTCAAAACATCATAGAGCACAATACAAGAAGACATATTATTATCAAAAGCTTGACATACATTAAGACAAAAATGTCTATTAATTGAATCGCTGTTGAGTGGTGCGGTAAGAAACCCGATTGATACTTGTATAAGAGATTATTGCTAATGAGAAAATTATACATATTTTTAAAAAACACTCCTTTCTTGTAATTTTCCAATATAACCCAATAGGGCAACTGGTTGATAGTTAGTGTGATTTGTCTCCCATCATAAATATAGGGATTACATTTGTAAGCTTCCATATATCAGGAAAAACCCTTCACCAAATGATCTATTCATCAAGATACAGATGGCTTTTGAAAAAGATTTGGAGACACCCATGAGCATTATATGACTTATTCCATCATCACCACTTGCTTTTTTAGGATTGAGTACTTCAATAATAGTTTCTATCTCATGTTCAATGCAGTGTATTTGTGATTGAGAGTTATCAGTTAGCATGATAAAAGGGTGTAAATAGGAGTGTTCATCGTTTACAGTTGAAATAGAAGCAAAATAGTCATTTAAACAATTAACTTTATCTTGATCATTAAAATGCCATTGGTTGTCGCAGTTTGGAAGTGTTGAATTTAAAGGAGATAGATGTTGTAGAGCTATTGTTGTTTTTACAAAATGGCGGATTACTTTCCAAAATTTACGTTTGTCGTTATTTTGAAAATCTGAAACAATAATATCCAAATTATTATAAAAAGATTCCTTCGATTATTTACCTTATTTCAAAACAATTTGTATTTTTCCAGTCATTTGAATTACCTGATTTTAGAGCTGTTTTTATAGTCTGTCTCTATTTCCTGAATTCCTCTTTATTTTGGAAGCATACCATGATTTATCATCCTCTCGAACTACAATTGTTTTATTTGGTATGCACAGTTTAGCAAAATGTGTGAAAATATTAGTAAACAATAAACAAGTTTGATTTACAGTACCTTCTTGAACACATGACGAGTCAAATTCAGACATTTTATTATTGAACAATTCAAATGTAGCATATTTATATATCCAGAAATTTCTAGTAAAAGTTCCATGTAGTGGGTACTAAAATGGTACATGTACATAGGTGGCACTGTGATCACTTATTTCGGGTAATACTTTGATAATACCCTGATTCTAAGGTGACATGTCTTAATGAAGTTTATAGAATCTAATAAAGCAAGCTGTCGTGTTGGTTGAGTTATGATATTCTGTAGGGAGTTAAGAAGTAAACACATCTTTCAAGTTATGCATATTGGGATTACGTAGATCTTTATTCATATCCCCTAGAATTATAATGTTATTGGTAAATTGAAAGCTTTTTTCTATATTTTTGTTGAGAGCACCACAGAAGATAAGATCTGCCGTGCAAGGACTATAGAATAAACCAATAAGATAACTTTCCTTACTTACCTTAATTTCAACCCAAGGTGACTCATTCCAGAATGTCTCCAAACCTATAATCTGTTTATGTGCAAGTTCACAGGATAAATACATTAATAGCCCTCCACCATGATTTGTTCTGTCTATTCTGTTCAGATATGCAATTCTCCAGATGAACTGTACAAATACACATACATAAACAAATAAACTTCATAGTTTATTTTTGCTGTTTCATTCACAGGAAATTTGCAAATTAAAATATGAAACCTTTGAAAAATTGCATATGTTTCATAATGTATACATTTCATGCATTTTTACACCTTTTAGTGAGGTATTCACTCCAATTAAAGGGCTGTGTTGGTCTTTGTTTTGTTATGCATTTCGTTGTGTCCGTTCGAGTTTTGCAATCAAGAGAGATGGGTTTATTTGCTTTTTTGTTTTTCTGATGTCTTGTGACTGATAGTGTTCTGTGGCTCCTCCTCACGGTGCCGTGGGTTGGTCTGCAGCGTGTGATTATGATATTTCCTGGTCATACTCGCTTATTTTTGTAGTGACACCCCAATTTAGCAAAACTAGATATTAAATGCGTATTTGCGGGGTTTTTTGTTGGTTATTTTGGGGAAATTAGAAAACATTTCAAAAGTTTTTGCATCAAAGTTGTAGAGGAGACTGAGTTCAATATCTTCCAAACGCATCCAACACCCAATTTCACATTGAGTTTCGTTTGATAATAATGATAATATAGTCTAATATTCATATTTCAGATAAGATATAAATGCAATACTCCCCGTGTACACCGAAAAGGCTTTCAGTTTCACGAAGTTCAATAAATTACCCATTATTAGAATTGAACAGGTTGCCGTCAGCATGAAATTTTATCTGCTCTAAAAATTAAATGCATAAAAACCCTCAGATGTTGTATTTATCCTGCTAATTAATGAAAACATTGCTTACAATTGTTGACATTTGTACATTTATGAACCGGGATGAATTTCATGCTCTGTTAAGTTGAGCATGAACACAATTGTGTCCTATTTCCCTGGCGCATATTTGAACGTTACGATACTAATAGCTCACACTCTGGTATCATGGACTTATGTAAATGAGTGCTAACTATGTAAAGGAATGCAAAACTTCTCGTTCTATTCTTATTATTAGACTAAAAATCCAAACCTGCTGTTTTCAAATTTTGTAGATCTATTTATTTCTGATCCGTTTGTTTATATTATATAAAGGTCGTAACAGCTGTCGTTCTGCCGCATTGAGTTGTTAGAACTTCTCCCGGCATATCCGTAGTATTGGTTTAATTATATGAGCCGCGCTATGATATTTCCAACAATGTAGTATGCGCGACCAGCAAAGGCTCAGATCATCCTGCGCAAAGGCGCTGTCTGGTCAGAACCTTTTCTAGTCGCTGCTTGTCTGAGTGTACACATGTCAAACTGCCAAATTGTTGAAAATCACATATCGTGGCTCAATCATATTATTTCATTTTCATACTCTGGTCCATCAGAAATAATGGTATCTGACAGAAGGCCGAGTACAACTAAAGCTGGTAGCTGTAGCTCCTTCCATTAAATCTCGTGAACAGACTCAATAAAACCGGGTCTGGTGTTTCTTAGTTTTGTAAGTGCAGATTACTTTTTTCCTTTCATGTAAAACTGTAGATTCCCTTCATTGCAATATATCTCTATGAGGTTAGTAAAATCCACCACCCTGTGCTCAATGAATATTAAAATAGTGCTGTTCACAGAATTGAAACATTCAAGGCAAAACATTTTGGTAAGCATTGTCTATATACTCTTTAAAACTGCTAAGAAACCGAAACTGAATAAATATTACTTGCAATGTTTGAAATGTAAAGGGACTTATTACTGTATAACATTCACATGGTTAGTGTGAAGTGATATAATTTGTCATACTGTGCTGCTTATTCAATTGATTGGGCAAAAGCAGGTACGTCTTCATAGTTAACGGTAGAAAATCGTTTCGCAACTAAACCCTTACCAGTGTGAAGTATACCATAACCAGCAAACATGTTTATACTTAATTAAAACTAACACATATCACTATGCTGAATACATCATTGCCAAGATTTAGATTTATAAAGAATAATATGTAATTGGTCCCTAATCGAACAGCTGAAAGAAAATATTTCAACAATATCTGACCGCTTGACAACATGGACCATGCACGTATGCATGATCCTTTATTTATTGTATCTAATATAAAAAAGGAGTTAAATTGGTGCGCGTTAGTACAAACCCAACTCTCTGCAATTATGAACTGCGAGAATCTGAATATATATACTGACGGGCTTTAAAAACGCTACACTAGGATAACAGCTTTAATGAATGTCTCAAAAAAGAATGCAAATCAATAAATTTGATTGTATATTAAATAATGTGCATTTATGAGTAACACATGAAAAACTTATCCACTTCAAATTAATTTAAAGCATTGAAATAGTAAACTCTTTGAGATAGGGGTCAACTCTTTAATTTGGTAAATTTTTATCTGTGAAAGATCCCCTACTTCTTTAAATCAAGAAACACGAGAAGCATCAAATATGCGCCATGAAACTTGTTAGTCATCGAGGAATGGCTTTCATTTTGATTGGCTGGTCTGCGATACAGCAGATTTGCTTTTTTCGACGTTTATCTGTGTGTACCCGTTCATTCGATGACTTAAAAACTCCGCTTCTTAAGAAATGTTTCATTGACTAAAACTTTACGAAGCAATAATGTCGTCGAGTTTAGTTGTACAATTAAAACTTTGGTGCTGACTGAAGAAGCCACTTCATGATAACAACATCGAAGCAAAGAAAGTGTGCATTCAACTGTTTTTGTAAGATATAACAGGAAGTTAGTGTAGCGTTTTTAAAGCCCGTCAGTATACCATGAGTTATGTAAATGTAAAAAGTTAAAAAATGACAACAAGCAAATGATTGGCTGCTCACGCGAAGCATGTAGGCGTAATATATATTTCATAAAAGTGCGTTGGTTAGGGTATTTTAGCTCCATTAGTAATTGTAAATCAGTCTCATCTATTTCATAAATTTTATATTGTTATTTAATTGAGGATCTTACACAAGTGCTCATGTTTTATTGAAGTTATTAAATAAGTTGGGGAAAAAGAGATACAATGCAATATTTTCTGAACTTTACCTCGCCTTCATGTTACACTAAATATTAAAGTAATAATTAATAATGTTTTATAACCTTGGGGCCAGATCCATTAAGCAACACAAACATGCATCTATAAGAATACAGAGACAGCAAATGTGAAAACTGTTTCTTACAATAGTACCTGTATTGTTTGTGCCAAGTTATCCCGAGTTTCGCAACCTAATGCGAAACAGTGTTACCACTGAGCGTCCGTCACGTCAACGGCATTTGCTTTCTAGGTTGAGTAATGTTGATCAGTTTTATAGTAAGTAAGGGTGCAAAGATCAGGAATAGATACAATCAAGTACCACACCTGACCCAAGATACCAATGGGAAAGTGACAAATTCACAGTAAGACACCACAAACGAGAGCCAAGAGGCCAGCCCTTTCCCAGCAGGTGACCACAAAGCACATATAAACAGACGCGCACAGACATAGCAAAAACAAGACAGAAAAAACATAAACGATCCACAAATGAAGTACCGCCTTGGAACGGTCATAAACTATTTTACCGGAGGGATTAAACCAGTTTTATGGCGCCAACCTCGCCCTTAATTCTGATGTGTACCAGAACACATTTGGGAAAGTGACAATACACTACAAACTTGACAGCCAAGAGGTCAGCCCTTTCCCAACAGGTGACAAGAAGGCTACAAGGAACAAATACCACAGCACAAACATGAAGCATACCTGTAACTAACAAAAACGATCCACAAAAGAAGTACCGCCTTGGAACGGTCAGTAAAATATTTTACTGGAAGGCTTAAACCGGTTTAACGGCGACAACCTCACGCCTCTTTAATTGCACGACGGTTGGTCAGGCAGTATGTTGCAATAGCATATTATATTTTAATTAAGGAATTTGGGTTTATGAAGTTGTGTGTATCTTTAAGTCTCTTTAGAAAAATAACTTAGATATTCAAGGCTAATTTCTGTAGCTTAAAAATATTTCATTTAGCACAATATTTCGCTTCTCGCGGTACTTCTTTTGTGGATCTCTTATGTTTTATTCTGTCTTGTGTTTGTTATGTCTTTGTGCGCGTCTGTTTATATGTGCTTTGTGGTCACCTTCTGGGATTTTTCAACTATTATTACGCAATAGACATTTGCAAAAATGCCTAAATGACAAAAAATAAGGTGCTTTTATAGTACCACAAAAAAGCTTGATGTAATCAAAGTAGCGGATGTTTCTGGTCATATTTAAGGTTTTGTATGGTGCCTGTTGCCATGGTAACAATAAGACCATAGCACCTACATGGGCTCAAAATGCAGGGTGGATCATTTTAAAAGCCTACAATACCCCTTAAAAAGTACAAATGTGAACAATTTCATTTGCATCTATATTTAACCATAGATAAAGCATGAGAATGCATTATATACTTAAAGCCATTAAAACCGCAACTGGTACAAGTGTTATTTTTCCTATAAATAGCAGCTTTATACACTTTGTCTTTGTACTAACAAGCGTCCCTAACGTAGGAGAACGTTTTACCAAAACATGAGCTCAATTGCACACTTCTGCCAAATAATTTGGTGAAAAATGACAAATTTATCAAATTTTTTGGTAACCATATTAAATCTTGAAATTTTATTTAATATCAGCGTGCAAGTACTGCTTTTCGCTCAAACAAACAGAAAAACGGTTTACAACACAAAAATCACTTTGCTGGAAGGACCTAAAATTTATGTTTTAAATTTCATTTTTCGTGACATTTCCCCAAAATTTGAGAAATCACTAAAGCTTCAATTAAACTGAATCATTTAAAAAATTGGCATACGTAAATTGTAAGGTCATAACCTATGCTTATCATTTATTGCAATATTTACCATCGAAAGTGTCGCATTTTCGTTAACTTCCGGTTTTCATGCTGAAACGTTGATGACATATTTGAAGGTCAAAACTTCAAGACAAAAAAAATCTGTTGCGTGTGCATAGAAAGTAGAGCAATGTTGAAATTTTCCGAAAGTTTGAATCCAAAAGAGCCATTCATAATGAAGATCTGATATCCATATTAATAAGGTGATTTTGCAGTTTTTGTGTCGAAGTTCGGGTTGTGTCCCTTTATCAAAAAATACAGCCTGGCTTATCTGGACTGCTTTATCTGCACCAAAAGAGTATTGGCTTGATATCGCAACCATAGGTTTATGCTTTTATTTTATTAGAATGATATAATAGCATTAAATCTCGAGTAAGTTTATTCTGTAAAAGTTGCGTTTTTACTGGCGTTAAGTATATTTACTGGGTAGTTATACACAGTCGACTATAATCAATGAGCAACTGGAGACCAGCATTCGGACGTCATATTAGGCTTACGTGTTTCTTGACGTCGCGTTTAAAACCAGATTACAAACGCTTATTCAAACCTCCATATCTTTGTCAATTTTGAAGATAATTGCTTCAAATTTTCAGAAAATGCTCGTAAGTGGTAGTACTTTGCAGACGCATCATTACTTTGATTTTGATTAATACAGCCATAGGGTACTTTTTGTCATATCCTGACCCATATTATTTAGCTTCTTTATCATTAAAAGTCGGGATAAGCGAAATATTGTGCTAAAAGAAATATTTCTAAGCTACAGAAATTAGCCTTGAATATCTAAGACGTAACGTCAAAAGTAGGGGATCATGTAGAAATTGACGAAGCGTGATCTTTCATTCTTGTTTATTTGTCTCAACTAGGAAAAATGTCATGAGTACTATATTTGAGACAATGATGTTCTCTTCATTCCTATATATTTTTGCTAAATATGAATCTAGAATACGCATAAAAATTGATAATTTAAATAATGGGAAACGTCAAAATAACGTTGAAAAATGTAACACAACTTGTTCACGCTAGGTTGAATTACCATGCACAGAAAGCTCAATTAACGTTCAAATGGCGGGATTTTTTTACGTTACGGCGCCTGTGACGCCAGTATAGATGGCACGTGAATCTTACGTCAATAGGCCAAACAACAAAAAAGGATGGTCACCACCGCATGCAAAGTTAAAATTTGAAAGATTTCTAAAAAATGGCCGTTTTGAGGCACTTTTTCCCCAAAATGCTATAAAATGATACTCCATTAGAATAATTTTAAAATATTCAAAATTTGACATACATTTAGATAGTTATTTATATAATATTATTCGAAATACAAAATATCTTGGGCGTTTATAAAGTGATTTTAGCAATACATTTATGGCGTCTTAAAATTGTCACAATTTTTAAAAACGTCGTTTTGATGAACACACGTTTTTTTAACAAAATTAAATCTCGGATATGTGTCTTTTAATATTTTAACTCTGAAGATGTTTTTAAATAGTTACATTTTTAGCAAAAATTTCAAAATTCTAAACAGTTTTATGATTGTGCAAACCGTATTAGAATTGTTCTATTGAGAGTGGTGTCTTACAATTTGTCACACTTGCGCTTTTTTGACGTTTAAGACACGTAACGTCGAAAGAATACAGTTGTTAAATTATCCGTATTTCTATGTAGTATTCGTGTAGGTTTAGTAAGTGTTTATATCGCTAATTTTATAGGAATCATTTCAGCATTATAAGAGATTAAAGGCTGCAGAAAGAAAAAGATAGATATACAAGTTACTATGCACCGAGGTCAAATCTAAGTCAAAACAAGCATAACTCTTTAAAACATGACGCTGTATGACAAAGAAACAATAGGCTAAAAAGAAAACAAATTTAAGATCGTCAAAGGGAATATTTGGCTAAGTACAGCGAAAACAGAAGAACACAAAAACAGTTGAACCAAAGACTTTCAAAATAGGACGAAGAATGCAAGAGCTATGAAAAATATACTAAAAGTGTCACTTCCGAAATCCCCTGAGCGACGGGTATCTGTCATAAAGTCCTACTTAGAAAATATGAGATCGCCAACAGTTAGCACTTTACAAAACATGAAAATAATAACATCACCGAAGGAAATTGAAAACACAGGATTTTAGTTGATACTAAAAAGATCATACAATCTACCCTACCGCCCACGTTTTTGTACTTGTTGAATTCGCGTTGAAAACGCATTGAAAACGCAGGTAATACGCACTGTATTTTCAACGTGAATTCCAAATAGCCAATCCCCGCTAGTCATTGAAAATGCGTTGAACTGCAGTGAAACGCATTTACCTGCCCACCAATCGATCCAGCTGATTTATCAACGTTAATCACTGCGTAGCAACGCAGATCCGCATCGTAATGTTTTGCTGTATAGTCATTCATAAGAGGAAGGATAAATGACGTTTAAACGGATTTAATAGCAAAATAAAACATTGTGGTAAGAAATAATATTGTTTAACGCAAGATCATATAGCAAATTTCAAACTTTACATTTGATTTACCTATAATAGAGTCAACACATTTCAATATCGATTTTTCTAAATAGGCAATTTGATTGGTTAACGCACTAACGCTTACCATCTCATATGATTATTCATGATCTTGCCTTGCTTTGATACGAGTTGATTTGCGTTTTCAACGCACTTTAATTCGTACGTGCGTACAACGCATTGCAAATACGCACCAAACGCGAATTCACAGTACAAATTCATGGGCGTCAGTGTACCAAGAAGATTTCCAATTAAACGACGTAATTAAAAATGGTGAAAACGACGTTCAGAAAGACGACGTCATTATGTTACAAGCGTGACCCACAACTTTTGGCGTTACATCTAAGTTATTTTTCTTAAGAGACTAGAAGATACATAGAACTTCATAAAACCAAATTTCTTACTTAAAATACAATACGCTATAGCAACATACTAGATGCACGATATGCAAATTAGAAACCCTGTTGTTTGTGATGCGAGTAAAGTTAGTCTTTATAAAAAGATAACAACAATATGCCTAATAGCTCTGCGCCCTGGTCCACGTCAGAATTAAGAATGAGGTTGGTGCGGTGAAACTGGTTTAAGCCCTCCAGAAAATTTATTTTTAGGCCTACTAACCATTCCAAGGCGGTACTACTTTTGTCTCGGGGGTGGGGGGGGAACTACCTATACATGACATAATATGGATGTGCGGCGCGAATAGCCCCCTTTTTCAGTGCTGCCAGGCATACGATAAGCCCCCTTTTTCTAAGAAAAAGTATATGACTGACCCAGTTTTTCATCATTGTTACATGAATGGTCCCATTTTCTGACAACACTGTTTGATAATACTCATATTTCTGCTCAGATATTCAGCTCAGAAACCGAAATTGTAATATTTATAAACTTTGTTAGCGGACACCAAATAAGGTATAAAAAAACAAAGAACAGTATAGGAATATGTAGGCATTTTGTTCAACCAAGTATATGAATAGGTCATTTTGTTCGAAGACCAGGTATATGATTGGGGTAGGTTTAAAAAAAACTGGGCCGCACACCCGAACCAAAATTACCCTCAGGTTA
Organism: Loripinus fragilis; assembly: GCA_964019695.1. Lineage (NCBI taxonomy): Eukaryota > Metazoa > Mollusca > Bivalvia > Lucinida > Lucinidae > Loripinus > Loripinus fragilis. The sequence goes on along the minus strand of OZ026522.1, from coordinate 65,895,655 downwards.
CCCCCCCCCCCCAAGACTTTCGTGGATCATTTGTGTTATTTATGTCTTGTGTTTGTCATGCTTTCCCGTCTGTTTATTGCAATTTTGTTATTTTCCCGTGTGGTATCCTGGGTCAGGTGTGGTGCTTGATTATATTGATTCCCAATCTTTGCCCCTTTCTTACTTTCATGTATTATAAATGTCAAAAATCAAGACAGCTTTTGCTATAAGACACATTCCTAAATAGGTTTAGAAACCGGATAAACTGGCTGCAATCCCAACCAAAAGTCCAAATTACGTAGGTTATGAAATTGAATTGACAGGCTGCACCCTGGGCCGTCATTTCCCTTTAAGTAGGATTGGAAACTGTATAAACAGGCTGCATCCGGGGCTGACAGTCACCAGGAGTCACATTTAGGTAGGTTGGGAAACAGGCTGCAGCTCTGGCAAACAATCCCCTGGTTTATAAAATAATCATTGATTTGCACGTAACAGGTTGGGCACCTCATTTAAACCTCTTTGATTGGCTGTTCAAAAATGCGTTTTAGTGCGAATTGTACGTTGAACTGGATTGATATACATGGGCTAGCGATTGGTTAATAGGTAACTCCATTGCACTACAGTTCAATATGTATCGATATCGAGATATGATAGGACATTCGAAATTCGCGTTGGAAAACTAATGCATATTACGTGTATTTTCAATGCTTTTCAACGCCAATTTGATATGGACAAATATACTAGAGGACTTTGAAATCGCATCACCATATTTTTGCACTTTTCTTGCAAACCGTATATGAGATTGAAAAGTTACTCGCAGGTTTTAATGTGCAACCCAGAATTGGTATGAATCAGTCACTAATTTGCTGCACTATCACGCGACGCTGCTGATAACGTCACATGGGTACATACAGCATCCAGCACCTTTCTGCACAAATAAGTGAAGCTTTTTTATTACTTTTATGTTGAAATTGTGGCGTATATGATGCCATGTAACCAAAAGAGTTTATAGACTTTTTCTAATTATAAGTAATTGATAATTTCAAAATTTCGAAAATAAACGTCAAATTTGAACATCAATTTATAGCTCCTTTTTAGAAACATCTCCATTAGTTACCTTTATGCACGCTTTCATTACTGATATTCATTACATACACTGACAAGCATATGAGGAAGACGTTTTGATGTAAAATAGTTGCAAGAGATCTGCTGTCATGTGATCGAGAATGTCTTAAATTTTTACGATAACGTCAGTTGCACAATACAAAAGACACGTAATAGAAGCGTAATTTATGAATAATCTGTCTTTTGTGTATGCCCTTAGCCTCTCCCAATAAAACCGGACGTAAGAAATCGAAACTTTGAAAGGCCCAAGACGTTGAATTTTATTAATAGACTATAGTAATCAGGGCGGGTGGGGTATGTCGGTAATTTTAAGGGGTGTAATTTTGAGCATACCAAACTGGCAATTCATTTCTAATCCTTCAATGATGAATGTGCAATTGTGAAAGAAGCAAAGGACGCAAATTCATTGAGTCAGGAATCAAAACTAACGCGTGTTAAATTGCAGCTGAATTTGTGTCCTTCAAAATCGTCCACCCCTGTCTTAAAACGGATACTTTTTCAATACCTTAAAGTAAATTTACAACCATGAAATTTCTAGGACACACTACCAGATAGTCAGACTATGATATGCAATAGTAATTATCTCGCTGACGTTCTAAGGGTTTGTGAAATAAATGATTTAATATGGGTGATGCGTTTTCAAAGTCCTTTAGTATACGTGATCGGTAGTGTACACAAAACTGAGACACCAACTTAGCAGTAAAAATAGTAAGTGAGTATGATCAGGAAATACCACAATCACAAACCGCAGACAACTCCATAGCACCTAGAGGAAGAGCCGCTCAACCATCAAGAGACACCAGGAAGACAAATAAAGCAAAGCAACCAGCTCTCTCTTCCCCATCAAGATGATTGCAATACTAGAAAGGACATAAAGTAACGTACAGCAAAACATAGAACAATTGCAGAATCCCACAATGGGAGTAACAATAAACAAAAAGTCAACAACAACAGAACCACCGCCTTAGAACAGACAGCAGCCCAAGCCACCGGGGGGGGGGGGGCTTAAATGCATTTTACTGGTACCAAATCTTCGTCCTAGATTCTGCTGTTGTTGAAATACAAGAAATGTTCAGCTCGCATGGAGGCAATCTAACTAATGCAATGCATCATCATGGAAAAACACTCTAATCAAATTAACACACCATGAAGACACAAAAAAGAGCTCATGACTCACAGATAGTCAAAGCTAAAGAAAATCTCAAGTTGAAGCTTTACGTCAGAGCCGTCATTGAGTCTGAGGCCTGACCCGCCGTCGTGCAATTAAAGAGGAAACCATAGCTATAAACCGTGATTGGATTTAAAACTAGGCAAGCAGACTGTCGCATGATATCCAAGTTATATCCAACCCTTTTATAACGTTTTATTATCTTTTTGAGTTGGTCACTGAAATTAGGGTTTCCAACAATTCGTTTGAATTTATAAACTAAAGTTTAAAATGACATCTATTTTCCTACTAGTGCCGTCTGCTGATAAGCTTTGCAATCGGTTTGGATAAGGCCCAGTTTTACCTGGTATGCAAAAAAAATACCCAATGGACAAAGACTGTTAGCCTATACGATAAGTACCAATATTTAACGGGCTGGCTGGCTCATTGCTAAATGCAGTTATAAAAGACGTTCCGTGTACGTATCTGTATAATCCCTTGAGACCATCAATCGATAATTAATTAATTAAAGATATGACACTGAACGACATGTCTATAGATTGATCTATTTCCTGACTAATTTCTGTAATATAGCTGTCCGAATTAATACATTTACAAGAAGTTAGGTCACTGACACGGTCCTGTTAGGTTCAACTAGGCTCCGAAGTAGCGTATCCAAGACACGTTTTTCTGGTCCATCCAAAGAAAAGCATAAGAGCGTCGCATATGTAGGGTACATGACTTGTGACCAAGATTTGTGAAGCTTTTGTTACCGCGATAAGTCATGCCCCCTGGCGGCCATGGTTTTGTCAGATTAATTTCCTTTTGGCTTATATTGTAGATGGTCACTTAGAGATCATTTCTGCCAAACAGTTTTTAATTCTGATCGTGGTTTTAGACGAGAAGATGTTTGAGTGACTTAAGCTGTGAAACCAGTTTAAGCCCTCCAGTAAAATATGTTGACTTACTGTTCCAAGGCGGTTATTCTTTTGTGGATCATTTGTGTTATTTATGTCTTGTGTTTTTCATCCTTTCGCGTCTGTTCATTGCTGCCTTGTGGTCACCTGAAGGGAAATGACTGGCCTCCTGGCTCTTGTTTGTGATGTTTATTGTGATTGTGTTACTTTCCCATTTGGTATCATGGGACAGGTCTGGTACTTGACTGCATTGATTCTTGATCATTGCTGTTTGTCTTCCTTATAAAGGAACATAAGGGGAACTGCCTTTTCTTTTGACTGATCATATATTCGTTTAGTAATATTTGTAGGAGGTCATCCAATGATCGTTTCTGCCAAATTATTTTGAATTCTGACACCGGATTCAGACGAGATTTTTACAGCCGTGATAAGCCACACACCATGGCGGCCATATTTTTGACGGATCAAACTTCATTCAGCTACCTTTTAGAAGGATCACCTAAGTAACATTCTTGTGAAGTGTGGTTGATATTGGTCCAATAGAGTAGGAGGAGTTCGCATTTAAAGGATAAAATTGACGACGTACAAAGTGCTCAGAGTGATTTATTTGGATCTGTCATATTCAGGTTAATTAAATATCATGTGGCGTTTAACCAGGCTCTATAATGTTTGCTAGTAAGCATTACGAGGATGGGATCAAAAGTAATGCCACTGGCTAATTTTCACCGCAACTGTTGGCGGGAAGATAAAACCCACGTCTTGTATGTGTTCTCCATTCTCTCACCTTCCAATGGATGTATCAACTGCACATGTAGACACAATATCTCTCGTGAAATTTACTTCTGCACAAACCCTACTCATAGGCGGTTAAGCAAAATGGTTGGGAGAAGCGTTGAAAATGAGATCGAAATCAGGGCTGACATCAAGACTCGCGCATTACTTAGCAGAGGTTCAACGGACATTTATGCTGACATATGTACTGTTTATGTTAGTAATTCAATGTCATTTTCCACAGTTTGCAGACAGGTTAGGGATTTCAGTGCAGGCGTAGGGTCTGTTACAAGTGCTCCAGAATATTGTAGATATAAATCTGCAAGAAGTCCAAAGATTGTTATAAAAAATTATATAGTAAAATCAGGCGCAAAGATATACTTCTCATTAGATTGCGGACATGGTTGGCATTTCAAAAGCATTTGCACTGCGCTTTTGGCGAAATATTTTGAAAATGAAGAAAGAAAGCACTTGGTGGGCTCCACATTTGCTCAATGAGGAGCAAAAAATCACGCATGTCAGGACGGCGCGCAAACTGTTAAAACGCTTTCCAAGGTATGATCAGAAATTATTTATGAATGTAGTAACATATGATGAGTCTTGGGTGCACTATTTCGAACCGCATCGAAAAATAAGTAAAAGAGTATGGCTTACCAAAATGCAAGAAGGACTTGTATTGCCAAAAGGATTACTAGTGTTAAAAAGGTTATATATGCCATATTTTTCACTCCTAACGGACTAGCAATACAAAGTCTCTATATCCAAAGGCAAGTCAATGAATACAAGGTTTTACAGGAACAAAGTTCTAAGAAAATTTGTCAAATTCTACCAGAAATGTTGACCGAAGATAGGCATCTGTGGTATTTATTTGTAACATGACAATGCCTCAAGTCACAAGGCCGGAAGTGTGGCGTCGCTTTTGGAAAGAACAGGGGGTCTATGTTCTAGAACATTCACCCTATTCCCCTGATCTAGTCCCCTGTGACCTTTTTCTCTTCCCTCGTCTCATGAAAAATCTTGCTGGCAGAAATATACCTTCCGCCAAAAGTTAGGTGTCTCCATATTAAACTTCCTTAGAGGTATACCTCAAAAAGACTATGAGAAAGTCTTCAAGGATTAAATTAAAAACTTGTGTATCTGTGAAGGGATGGTATTTTGACAATTTGAAATAAACAAAAATGCAATCCCACCTTTAGTTGTCATTTAACACCATTGGTTGCATTACTTTTGATCCCGCCCTCGTATAACCTATGATTCCTCAATATATGCAACGAACTTTTCTGACTTAACCATATATGAAAACGTACGCACATGCAACACATGTAAGTACTAAAATCGCGTGAATTGGCTCATTATATTTTGTCACATTTGATGTGTAATGTTTTACAATAGTGTTATATTCAGGTCTCAAGGGTACAATTGCAGAATGTAAAAATAAAAGACAGCTGCTACTACGAACGGTTTGCAATAAATCTTGAACTGGGAGCTATACTAATGGCTTTCCGAAAGAAAATACTCGTTCTTCAATTTCTCAAGGATTGCCAAGAGATTTATATTAAGTCGACATTTGCCTCAGTGATAAAATAAACTGACTGTCTTGGTTACAGTGCAACTCGATGCTAACTTTTTTGCGCACTTATACCATTAAGCCGTTGTCCGTCGGTCAGATATGTCTTACGCACCACCCCAACCTATTCCACAGGGGGAGGGGGGAACCTACTATCAAAATGGGAAGGGTGCCAATATGAGCCCAGGACCACTTCTCCTTTCCAGACACGATTCAGTCCCCTTTCTAGACAAAAGTTAGAGAAGCCTCGGAAAGAGGATTTTTATTCGTTCGAATCTTTACTTACAGAATAGTATGTGATACCGTGTATGTATTCAAGTACAGAATGTGTTTAACATGTCAATGTAATAAGGAATACCTTTCAAATTGCACATTTGAGCCAGTGCATGAGATTTCCAACAATGTGGTATGTGCGACCAGCAAAGCCTCAGATCAGCCTGCGCATACGCGCAGTCTGATCAGAGCCTTTGCTAATCGCTTGAGTATTCTATGATTGTTAAGCTACTGACAGAACACCATTTGGAGTTTCTAAGCTTCAAAGAAGGCTGCAGAGGCTCGTTCCAGTCTACACTTGTCAAAATGTCAAATTGTTGGAAATCTCATGCCGCGACTCATTTGCCTCTCCGAAAATGCATAAGACACACTACAAACAAAGTGGCCTCGCAAGAACCCTTTAACTGCTTTAAGTGTCCATTTGCATGACTTTTTTCTCGCCCACAGTGTCATTTTTAGTTAATTCCCAACGTTAGTTAATGCTTGTTTAAAAGTTATTACTTTTTATGTGGCTATTTTTAGAAACATAACATTTCATAAATTTTAAGTCTATCAAGCATTCATTGATAGTTGTGCTATAACATGGAAATGGAGCATTGAATGGGGCAGTTTATACAAACAGTGCTTCTTTTACGTCTGCGATTTATGAAATACTACAGGGGCTTCAAACCATTAATGAATGCTATCCTTGTTCTTTGCTCTTTTCCAGACAGACATAATCACACCGGATAGGCGGCAATCGAAAACGTTAATAATATCAAGGAACGTAGATCAACAATCGTTAGAAACAGAGTTTTCGAATGTCATTTGTCGCCTGACACAACACTGTTTACACTGTATATGTTGTTTAAATGGCTATAAACATTGTACTGATGTTTAATGCTGAATAGATTATTTGTATTTGTTAAAAGCGATTTTTGATACGCGTTCGTCGATTGTTAAGAGTGTTTTCTATTGCCGCCTATCCGGTGTGATACTGTGCATAAACCCCTTTCCAGATAGGTATATATATGTATGAATCCCATCCAAGGTTTAACGATGAAACACCCCTTCCAGACAGACTCTGAAACTGAGACCACTCTTTTTGAAACGTCCCTACCTACATTGCAAATTATTATTTTTTTGCACAAAGTGCGCAATGTTAGGGGACTACTTTTGTTATATTAAAACAGGGGAGTTGTGCATGTCAAATCAAAGTTGCTAGAGATCAAGAAAATATTTTTCATTTCGAACTTTGTGTAAATAAAGTATAGTATAGTGATTGCTTTATCAAATTGAGATTTTTTTCAAGTTTGTTTCTTTCTTATTATATCCAACGGAGGTTAAATTGCTTAAGTGCGCAGTATTAGGGGCCTTCACTGTATATGGTAAATGCCCCCGAACCTCCACACACACACAGCGTGCAGCGTTTATACATAGTCTAAGCACGTTGATGCCAGTTTGTTTATATCTAACAGACTGTTTTACGCCATTACAAACGTTTGCAAATAAAAAGCCATTTCCACGAATAACTGTTACTGACAAACGTTTGTCAATTGTCATTTCAATTGATAGTTCCGACTCAAACGAAAGTTACTTCCCTTTGGAATATAGGTCAGCCATCTTGATGGTCAAAAATCAATAAGACAAATAGGCAAAAAATAGAAATACCTATTTTTCTAAAAACCTGTGCATCTTTGTGCCGTGACAGTTGCAATAATCTATGCAAAAATGGAATTCAAAAATAAACATGTTTGGTTTAACATGAAAAAATAGTCTGGGTAAGTAAAAAAAAAAGATTTTCTATTTTTCCACTATGTGGTCTATTGATTTTTGACCTACAGCATGGCTGACCATTTTATCAAAGGGAAGTAACTATTGGTTGAGTGGGAACTATGAGTAACTGCTACTTACAAACGTTAGCCAATAGCTATTTACACGAATAACGTTTATCAATTGCCTTTTCAAACAACGATAGCTACTGACAAACGTTTGTCAATAGCATTTCCACGAATAAATGCTACTGACAAACGTTGGACAATAGTCATTTAAACGAATATCTGCTAAAGTGGCTATTGACAATCGTTCCCAATGCAATGTAACATTCGTTGAAGTGGCTATTGACAAATGTTTGTCAATAACAGTTATCCGTTGAAATTGATTGACAAAATGTTATCAGTAGCAATTTTTCATAGAAATGGTATTGACAAATGTTTATAAATAGAAAATTTTTACTACTCTTTTTAATATAATTTGGTATATAAGATTTAGCTCGAAATTGTATACTAGATAAATTGTAAGTATTACAATGTTTACTATATAGTTGTGCTCCTCTTGTTGAAGATGTTATGACAATAATCAGGTGGATGTTATTGATTTAGCTTTACACTCTACCTAAAGATATCTACAGATCTAGATGACTTGCCTTATATGTACAGTTTTTTTTCAAATTTTGTATAGATACCGATTTTTGTTATTATTATTTACATGCCCTATGCATGTTTGCGTGTTTGTTACAAATGTATACTTTTTTGTCTCCGCTTACAATAACAATATATTTAGTTACAATGAGCAAAAAAATTGGATTATTTTTGCAGGTTTTTTGTATCAGATTTCAACTTCTGAAAAATTGGTTATTTTTTTAAGCAAATCGAAGTTACTTATCGAAACTCTATTTCAAATTATGAGCTAATGAGGAGAGCAGCAAAGAAAACTGTGGTGATTATCTTTGGAGTCACGCATGCCAAGCTATATGAATATACTTCGAGAACTGAAGCTTTCACGTGTATCGGCAATGAATCACTCGATTGACTTGGTGTGTGTACACTATCCGATTGCACACATGTTATAGTTTTGCATATGGACATAATAATGATATGTAAAGTACACTTTTGGTTGTTCAAATTTGATGCTGTATAGCAAGAACCCATTATTAGGGAAATGACCAAAACGAAAGTACTGCCACTCAGTTAAAAAGGGCCAAGAGGGTTCAAAGTTGGCCTGTTTGTCATCTGTATACAATTTCATTAACGTCAAGGAGTGGCGAACATACTTTTCTGAATTTGTTGGTAACGTTTCAACCTGAAACCAGTTCTAATCGGCTACTTTTCGAACTCATTATTTCCAACCAATCGCTAATAAAATAAAAATTAATTGTTGTCTTAATTTGTGCATTTTAATGGGGAAAACAATTTGTGGTGTTTTGGAACAGTTGTCTTTTACTCCAAAGTTTTCAGGTTAAAAATGCAAAAATCTACTTTTTCGAAGAAAAAAAGTTTTGTGTGTTGTTTTTATGCCCCCGCCATGACAATGGCCGGGGCATTAAGTGTTACCCTGTCTGTCCGTGCGTACGTAATTACGTACGTACATACGTACGTACGTCTGTCCAAACGACTTCCGCTCTTTAACTTGTATACTTTTTATCAGAATTTTATGAAACTTGTTCACATTGTTTAGTACCATGATGTTTTCTTCAAGTTCGATAATGGTCCATATCGCACCATACTTTCAGTAGTTATGGCCCTTTGTTAATGAAAATTTACCATTTGAAACGATGTCCGCTCTCTAAGTCAAATAGTTTTGATCAGAATTTTATGAAACTTGGTCACATTGTTTAGTACCAAGATGTCTTCTTCAATGTCGATAATGGTCCATATCGCATCATGCTTTAAGTAGTTATGGCCCTCTGTTTATGAAAATTCACCATTTGATACGATGTCCGCTCTCTAAGTCGAATTTTTATTTTTGATCAAAATTTTATGAAACTTGGTCACATTGTTCAATACCATGATGTCTTCTTCAAGTTTAATAATGGTCCATATCGCACTATGCTTTCAGCATTTATGGCACTTTGTTTATGAAAAGTCACCGCTTTAAATGATGTTCACTCTCTAAGTCGAATACTTTTGTTCAAAATTTTATGAAACTTGGTCACATTGTTTAATACCATGATGTATTCTTCAAGTTCGATAATGGTTCATATCGCACCATGCTTTCAGCAGTTGTGGCCCTTTGTTTATTAAAATTCACCGTTTAAATGATGTCCGCTCTCTAAGGTGAATAGTTTTGATCAGAATTTTATGAAACTTGGTCACACTGTTTAGTACCAAGATGTCTTCTTCAAGTTTGTTAATGGTCTATATGGCACTATGCTTTAAGGAGTTATGCTCTTAGTTTATGAAAAATTATCGGTTGAAAAGACGTCTGCTCTCTAAGATGAATAGTTTTGATTATAATTCTATGAAACTTGGTCACATTATTAAGTACCATGGTCGCGAGTTCGATCCCGGCCCGGTCCCATACTTTGTGGAGATTGATCATGAAATAATTTCTACGGTCATTCTCCTCCCTTCCGCTGATTCATTCAAGAATGGTTGTTGTCAGTTACAAGCGAAAGTATGTGCACGAATTACTAGTTAACCGCTTGTTCAAGTTTGCCCAGGAAAAAAGTGTGGTTAGGTGAACTGACCATCCCGCAATAACCATAGATGTTGACTTGGGACGTAAAGCAACAAAACCAACCAATTATTAAGTACTATAATGTCTTCAAATTTCAGAATGGCCCATATCACATCATGCCTTCAGGAGTTATTGCCCTTTGTTAATGACAATTCCCTTTTGATGCTAATTTGGCAATAGCGGGGGTATCCGTGTCCTATGGACACATTTCTAGTTTTTTTTATGAAATTGAAGTGTAGGTGGTTACGAACGGGTCTAACCGACTTGAAAAATACCAAGCAATTGAAATTTTGCTTAGGGTAGATTTTAAGCATTTTTAAAATTATTGCATTTTCGAGGTTTTTCCAGATTTTTGAAATTGATCAGATGCTCATGCTAAAATGAATAATTACACTTTATTTTATTTGAGCACTGCATGCCAAACGTAATAGAACTTCATTAGTCCATTTTTGAAGATAAAATTTTCACAACTGCTTTAAACTTCCGGTTTCAATGTGATGTTTAAACTCAATTTGATCGCATTGTGTTGTTGTTTTTTTTTCGAATTTCAAATAAGAATGGTGACGTCTAGTGCTAATGAATATTAGCTCAAAATTTCAATGCCATGTCGCTGATAGTAAAGCGTACAGAGCAGTGCAGATTGTGCTTGTAAATTGCAACATTCAAGCTGAATGTTTATGATTAAGCTGCTAATAATGTTTTTTTGTATGTTATTGTGTAGCAAAAAGAAGAGTCCTATCGAAACATAACTTTTTTCTTCTTAAAATATCACAGTAGTCAGTAACATCTTCAAACAAACAAAAATATAGATCGGTAACGTCTCTGTGGAATATTTTGTATCGTAGAAAAAGTAAGACTTTTTGAAATGGGGGTATACCTTTACTCTTACTTCGTCTGTGCAATAAGCACACGCCAATTTTAAATGAAATAACTTGCAGGGTCTTTCTGGTGACACGTGATTGTTGCATGGCTCTTCCCCACGATGCCACGGGTTTGTCTGCAGTTTGTGATTGTGGTATTTCCTGATCATACTCATTTACTATTTTTGCTTTGTTTATAAAAGCATGAATTATATATGCCCTATTTTTTACTGCCTGAACTGGCGTAAAAAGTGTATGGTGACCGATTAGAATTTGGTCTCAGCATATTTCTGTTACTACAATGTGGCAACTGCATCTACCCAATGTTTATATGTATTCAGCTGAAAACTATTACGCTGTACATATACACTGAACCGAAGTTATAAGTAGCCACCATACAATTTTCGCTCCCGTTCAGAAAGTAAAAATCGCTCGCACAAAATTTAAATTCTATAAAAAGGTCCAAGGCTTTGTCAAGACTCTGCAAGTTATGTTATTTCAATATGACTGGTAGATCGTGCACAGAGGAGGTCCGAGTAAAGGTACCCTCATTTCAAAAAGTCACACTTTTAGTTTGATATAAACTATTCATCAGATACGTTATCCGTTTATATTTTAATTAGTTTGAAGATGTTTATAACAGCTGTGATATAAGATGAAAGGCATCAAAAGTTTTTTTTTGACAATTGAACACTCCATTTCTCGTCTACGTTAACATAAAGACGGCCACGGTCAACAATTTAACCAAAGGATTTTAGCTTAACCATGCAGTTTGCATACTCACTTTGCATTGCTCTGTACGCTTTATTATCTGCGGCACAGCAGTGCAATTTTCAGGGGTTTTTCATTATGAGTTGGCGTCACTGTTCTGTTTATAAATTAAAAGAAATCTTTCACAAGTGCCATTTAAATGACCTTTAAAGTTTCACGTTAAAGACCGAAGTGGATACCAAATTAGTAAAAAATATCGTTAGAAAAGGGGCTCATCAAGTTGCATGGTGTTTTATCAAACATATTAACATAAAATAAAACGCATACAATGATTTTAGTATGTGCAGCTGATGATTTCTGAAAAATTCAGAAAAATCGGAAATTCATCAATTTTTAAAAATTCATAAAAAAACTGTCATAAGCAAAATGTCAAGTGTTTGGTGTTTTTCAAGTCGACTAGTCAGGTTTGTAATCACCTGTACTTGATTTCGACAAATACTGCACTCAAAACGCTTATTTCTTCAAAAAAGTGATTTTTGCATTTTTGAACCCAAAAATCGTACTGTGATAGAAAACTCTTCCAAAACGCCGCTTATCTTTAGTCCATAACAATGCACATACTTGGGCAAAAATTCATTTCAATATCACTAAGCATTAGTTAAAAAACACAAATTGAAAAGTGGCTACTTAGAACTTCGGTTCAGTGTATATATGGCTTACACAAAGGTTTCACAGAAAAACACAAACTACTGAAGATATTATTTTTTTTATTAAAACAATCACACATTTGAGCCATATGTTAAAACAATATACATTCGTCAAATTTCTAATGCAGCTATACATGTTCGAACCTATTTAACGATTGTATCCTTTTGAGTGAGCTAGTGTATGATAAAGCTAAGAAAATAATAAGTGCATCCAGCAGTGACTGATTCGCCTTGGCATCCAACCAGTCTGTGCTGGCCGCATGGTTTATCCCTTATCTACCCACTGAGCTCATATTTCCATAGGGTAAGATAAGCGATTTTTGACAGTAAAATACGATTATTTTCTTATCCATCAGTTTAAACCTGTGGACTGGCTGCTAAAACGAACCGTCTTTTTGAGACGGCCGTTAGTAGTACTCAAAACACAGGTTTAACACTAATTTTCAAATACGCACTCTTATAATTTGAGACATGGAAGACTTACCCGACTAGGGTGAGATTCCAATTACTCTGAGTTGTCAATACATTCAGGTTTGAGCTACATTAAGCTTATTAATATGTGTCAACGGAGTAGCCAGAACGCTGAAAAAGTTACGCTAATCAAAGGGAGACTACTGGATCAAGCAATAATCATCTTCCATTGCGTCCCCTTTTAAATGAAACCTTCTCTTAAAGGGAAAATTTGCTACCAGAGGGAGCGAATTTTGTCATTTATAAGCAGTTCCTTATAGTATGGAAAATCCCTTTTATCACATTAAGTGACCTCTCTTGGTGTTATTATCTTTATTAGGCACGTGCGTAACCTGCGTAATAGGTGCTACGCCAATATGTATGCGGTCGTTCTAATAATATGCTATCACGGGAAAGGTACAAAATACTGCAAAACGCTTATATTAGGTGGGTATTTTAATTTGGCGCTAATGCCCAGGTCACACATTCACGGATCACCACGCCGGTTCCACTACGGATCAAATCTCACGGATGACCCCGGAAATGCCATTTTCCGTAGTTCGATACGGATGCACAACGGTGTGGCTACGGGTTTCGACGTATCTACCAAGGATAAGATAGAAAAGGAGCCGTTTGGTGACATGATTGATACGGTTTGTTACGGTCTAGTACGGAATGCCACGGTTTAATACGAGAATGACACGGTTAAATACGGAACGACACGTGTCAAGGCGTGTGCACTGCGGATGAAGAACGGTTTGCTACGGTGCAAGTAAGGGTTAGTACGGATAAGAAGGGTCTGAAGCGGGTTAATACGAACCGCCACGGACCTAACCCGATAACCAGTCCGTACATACAAAACTGCCGTCAGGGCTTGAAAATTCAGATGAGTGATCCAGGGTAACGTGATCCTCTTGTTTTATAACTTTTACTGAATGTAGAAACAAAATTAGTCCTTGGCGATTTGGACAAATTGTGTTAAGAGATGATTGTGATTATAAACTGTCAGTGTTGAGTGGTAAGCAGATAAGAACCTGATCAGACTGCATCATATCAGTTTGAGCGGGGTCTGAACCGTTCCATTTCAGTCACAAATAGTATTGATTCAGGGGGTATTCTCGAGTTTTCTTGCTGCATAGGCTCGGCTCTTGAATCTACTGTTTACCCTAAAAAATACCAATCCCTTCAGGCATACCCCAAAAATATTTGTTATTTTAGCATATCCTAAAATATTATTCCAATTCAGAATCTTTACTTTTAATAGACCTTAATATGACCCACAAAAATAGTGGTGACCCCCAACACTATCCACACAAAAATTCACACACCCCAAAATATTCATTTTTCTTAAAATCTCCAAAATTATCCAAATTCAAAATATTGACGCCCAAATGATGGTCAAGCCTATGTGTACATATAAATATCAGAGTACACCCCAAACGTGTGTGTACGTGTTCTGGTGGTGGTCGTCTGTAAAAGTACTGGGCCAGGGCAATAGGGTAAATGATGTAGAAGCATTAAGATCGATGTAACATGTTTATGTCACCAAAATGTTAGGCCTGCTCTAGATCCAAACTGTTTGACACTGGTGGAATTCCTGAAAAAAAATATTTTAAAAGTGGACTTTATTTCTAAAAAAATCAGCAGGCAACAAAACAGAGACTCAAATCACCAAGAATGCAAAAAAAACACAAAGCTAGTTTAGACTATCTGAGCCTCATCACGAGGGGCGCACAACATTTCAGCTCAACCCATTTCGTCGAATAGACACTGCGTCTAATACGTCAATTGATCTAAAAACTGTCTGTTACGCCTTTTCGTTGAAAAAAGACTTAATGATTTTAGACATTATATCGCACCTTTGTTATATTTTGTCTTTTTTCGGAAATTTTTGCGAGCATTTTATTTTCGCGAATAGTGTTAAAAGGCATATTTGCGACGTTAAAAATTCGCGACTAGGGCACGATTTACCTACATCAGTAAACGATAGAGTGATATTGCCATGTCGCGAGGGTTTTATTTTCACTAAACTTCGCATATGCGCAGTTTCGCAAAAATAAAACTCTCGCGAAAATTTCCAAATTTATAGTATTTAGACGATCTGCCTGTGGTCCGCCATATTGATTTCACTACATCACAAAAATGGAAGAAGTGCAGTTCTATATTAGCAACAGGGACATCCTAAAATAGCATACAAATGCTTTGATTATTCCAAAGATCGTATCTATAAGGAACATACTTACTGGAAGTGTGTAGATAGGAAATGCCAGAGATGTTTGACCACAAAAAAAACGATCAGGTGATAAGAGAAACTGAACACTATATTCATTGGCCAAACCAACCAGATCTGGTGTCTATGTCAAGAGTAAAGGACGCTGTATCTTTGGAACCACCATCACGTCTGATTAAATCAAGAATTACAGGATGAGAGCACCAATGAAAGTGTTGGTTATCTACCGCGGCTTGCAACCGTTAAGAATGTGTTTGTCACTGGCAAATAAAGATCAGCCTTCGTAGACCACTTGTCTTTCCTTACCATTATAGGTGTCAACAAAATTTAGACGAAGCAATAGACATTTTTAGACGAATTATGACACTTTTCGACGAAATGTAGACAAAATGCCGTATTCGGCGAAATATCTTTCAGACGAAATGTCTTTAGACGAAATAGGTTTAGACGAAATGTCATGGATTCCATCACTAGAAACCTGTCTTCAGATGTTTTCTCGCGTCGAGGTCGATGTATACCCTCGTGTAGGTTCTTTTAAACACATTGCAGAAGCGGAGAGTAGTAATGCGTATGTGTCAGCACATGGAAGTTTGGTTCTTCAACCCTTTATGTTCCAATGGATAATGTCATACAGATTTTTATTTATTTATTTGATAAAATTAAGATGGAATTATTCTTTTTATATCTAATTAATATGAGATCACAGGTCACATCTTCCAAATTTTGATGTTTTATGTACCTAAAGATTATTTTTACTTTAACAAAAAGTTCATATCCTGATGAAATGCAGCATTTTGCGGCATTGCATCTGGGTCTTTGCTGTTTGTCAAAGTACTCATTAAGGAGTCAAATGGTTAAACATCCATGTACGGCTATCAATTGTAGCCCAAGACGGGAAGGGCAAACAGTATAGCTCTGTCTCACAAGACGAAATTGAATCTCCTGGGCTTGCTAATTCGATATAAACCATCGTGGACCGTACCTATTCCGTATTTAACCTTGGTATTACGTAGCATTACCGTTAACTACCTTGCTAATCCCTACCTATCCGTAATGCAACTTATTGAGACCGTACCGTTCCGTAACAAATTCGTAGCAAACCTTAGCCAATACGTGGTGTTACCGTAATAGCCCGTATTTAAACCGTAGAAATCTTTGGCGACTTTAAGACTACGAATAAGTAAGAACTTGTACGGTTTAAATACGGACTACAGCGGACCAGTACGTTCTAACACGGTTTAGTAAGGATGTGCTACGGTTGTTTGATCCGTGGTCAAATTTTGAACATGTTCAAAAACTGTCAAGGATGGTCAAGGATGTACAAGTACTACTACGTATGAATACGGATGCAACAAGGAAATCTACGGACCAATACGGATCGCCACGAATGATGCCGGATCGTATCCGTGGCTAATCCGGCGTCCAATCCGTGAATGTGTGACCTGGGCATAACGGCGGTAAAACAATAATCGCCAAAATATGAGACCGCCAAATACATTTTCTAGTTCAGCTACACAATAAGCAATAAATGGAGACACAACCTTAGTATGCTGGTATAGGGAACATATTCGTTCCTTTTTAAAGTAGCCCTATGAGAACATAAAAACTTTAAAGGACCTTGCTGAAACCGCCAACATTAAACTATGCCAATATGTCATTCTTTTCAAATCACCCAATTTTGATACCGCGAAAATTAAGTGGTTTACAATATGAAACCTGTGTAAAAATGCACAGGTTTCATATTTCGTGCAATTCCCGCTGATGTTAATCTTTAACGTATAAATTATCTTTCCTAACATGTTATACACTTGACAGGGAATCCACAACAGGTGTACTATTTTCTTGTTTCTCTACTTTATACAAGACGTAAAGACACGGGTTTGTCAATTCCTTTTCTAAACTTTGATTCTCACAGTGACATATAACGACGAATTTCTGTCTTGGTTTAACAACAGCATATCGGCAGTCATCTGCAAGTTCTAGAACACCATCTGGTCCCGCTTCTTGTTTCCGACCAGTTCTTCGTTGGTACATGCGCGACTTCAGAGAGAAGCTAGGCCAATCTTTTCGTCTGAAGGACCTATAATAAGAACATATGAGCCGCTACATGTGATTTCCAACAATGTGGTTTGTTGACATGTGTAGACTCAGACGAGCCTGTACAGCCTCCTTTTAAGCTTAGAAGTTCTAAATGATGTTCAGTCAGAAGCTGAACAAGCAAAGAATATTCAAGCGACTAGCAAAGGCACAGATCAGACTGCGCGTATGCGCAGGCTGATCTGAGGCTTTGCTGGTCGCACATGTCACATTGTTGGAAATCTCATATCATGGCTCGTATAGTTTAAAGTGTTTATATGGTGATCACTGAGAACGGGATTTGCATCAAGATATTTTTTTCTTTAAAAATAAAATTAGATGCAAGTTTGGATTTAATACAAATGTGAGAGGCCTTAGAATGTTTTTTCGACTAATGAATTTCCCGCGCTTATCAATTGAAGGAATCCACTTTGAATACAAGGGTTGTTGGGAAGTAATTTATAATATTTTTCATTTGTAAAAAAAGCATTATGTAAGAAATACGTGCATAACCTTATCAAATGTTGATGTCCCTTAATAGTGGCGTTAAGCGTAAATGGATTAGCATTTAATGAGAAATAAGACATGTATAAGCGTAGTTCCTATGATGCAAGTATGTGTGACACGCTGTCAATCACAACAACAGTGTCATTTTTTTGTGAATGAACACGATGTTCGAAGCGTATTGCACTGGCAAGTAAGTTTTGAACATTTGCACAAATCTAAAGATTTATTTAAGGCTTGATTTGATCGATTAATGCATCATTATTTGTAATATGACTTCGCACCTGTTTTAGGTTTAATGTCTGTTCATTTCAGCGGTTGTATATTTCTAAAATAAATATCCAAAAGACAAAAAATACAAAATACTTTTCAACGATCGTAACTGAAATGTTCGTGTTGTAAGTCAAATGGTATAGAATCTAAACATAGTGATCTAATAAAGAGCATTACTCTGTGAAGCTGCTAAAAGTCAGAATACCAATCTCGAATTACCTGACGATGAAACCCTATTGGAGTCATTAATATAAAATAAATAAAAAAGCCAGACTTTACTACAAGCTTTATCGATATAAAGTACACACGTTTTATCGAGTGAATCAGTTTAGCATTGAAAACGCATTTAGAAACTACTGTAATTGATTAAAGTTACCGGTGGTTCTTAGAATATACATGTTAAAATTAAATTTTGTCTAAAATATTTAAAAAAAAATTGAGCAATTGTTTTTCTCTACAAAACAGATAATCTCCCCCGCCACCTTTGGTGTCAGAAAGGTCAAAATGTCACTACATGCAATTTCAAACTGATATAATGGTGATTTTTTTCGTAAAAATTCGATTTCATATCCAGCAAATATATCTAGCTAATGCCGTAAACTATTTCGCAACAATTATTTGGGAAAGAAAAATTATCATATATTATTTCATTTCTAATAAAAAAATCCATGTATAAACAAATCATACGCACATCTTCAGACCTAGACAAAACAGCTGTTAAATTTTAAAAACGATATAGGTAAAATTGTAAGAAGAGTAGCGTTCACAAGTTACCTAGTGGGTATATGCTTGGTAGAGGTTGAGCCAAATGTAACGATAATAATTTGAGGATTACAGTAAAAGGTCATGAACATCTTCAGACCTTGACAAAAATACCTGCAAAGTGTTTCAAAAAGATCCAGCTCAAACTGTAGGAGGAGTTGTGTTCACAAGATACTCAGTGTCTTAATGCTTTAAGCCCAAAATGATTGAGTTAAAACTGCGAAAAAGTTGAGGATTACAGCCAAACGTCATGCATATCTTCTTGACGAAAACAACTGCACAATTTAAAAAAAAAGTATGGCTTAAACTGTTGAAGGAGTTGCGTTCACAAGATATCCAGTGTCTAAATGCTTTAAGACAAACTGCAAAAAAGTAACAAAAAAAGAATCCGAGGATTACAGCTGAACGTTATGCATATCTTCAGACCTTTACAAACACACCCGCAAAGAATCATATAAGCACAATTTCTGACAATGACAAAAGCATCTGCAATTCTTAAACAATCAGTAAAAACTGTAAGAGATGCGCAAACACATGGTATCCCGCTGTCCGTTAACAACGATATCCTGGGGACAAAACATTCAGGTATATATTTAAGAAAAAACTCTGTACTCCCAGAAAATGCGGACCACACGACAGAAAGCCGAGTACCATTGTCATAGGCTACTTTGTACATTCCTATAAACCCCATACAACGTCCCATACCCATATCCAATATTGACCCGTATTGTAATGTTAGTTGTGAGTTACCCTATTTAGGCAGGTAACTGTAGATATTTACCTTTATGCTAGTACTGTAGCACCACAACTCACATTCTTATTATTGTATTGCACAATAAACATCATTGTACTTCCATTGTAAATTTCATATTGGATAATAGTCATTAAATATATTATTTAAATATATTTGTTGCAGGCATGTAAAGTTAAATGTTTTATCATCATTTTATCACAACCTCATCAATCATGTTGTATTAGAAATTGTCTATTTTGTATATTTCATGTTTTGTTGTGCGCGATGTATGTAATGGCGATAGGGTAAAGTTTTCAGGTGTTTCTTATATGTACACCTGTTGATTTCAAACACGACAGCTTAACCCTATAGCCATGACACAACTCACATTCTTATTATTGTATTGCACAATAAACATCATTGTACTTCCATTGTAAATTTCATATTGGATAATAGTCATTAAATATATTATTTAAATATATTTGTTGCAGGCTTGTCTTTACTTGTGAAGGAACCCACGCCCATTATACATAGCCGTTGGAGATTTATCGAGTTAAGCCCAGCGAGCAAGGGGTGAAGCGGTGATACCATAGTGCTGCCAGGATCTACTGACTATGTTTACATTTATTTGTTTGTAAACATTGAAATTGAAACATTTGAGTGACATATTCAGAAGTCAGATGAGGTTTTGAAAACTATCTGTTGTAAAGCTCAGTAGGTAGAGTCGCCGCCGGCAGGAAATCCATCGTTTTCAAGTGCCCAGGGTTCGAATCCCACGAATACTTACATCTCTTTTTTATTCATTTTTATTGTATAATATTTTCAAATATTTTTAACAGATTCAACATTTACACAAAGTGCCCCTTAAATGGGACATTAGCAAGCACAAAAACGCAAATACTAGATGCCACGGAAAGCGTCAACTCAATAGGGTATGGACTGTTTGCTGTTATTAAAGCTATTTTCATCAACCAAAATGATTTGGAGTTGATTATGAATTATATTCAAACAAGTGTATCAATAAATAAATAATTAAAAAATATATATAAATACAATTGAAAAAAAAACAAGGTACGACGACAGGGTTCGAACTCACAACCTCCATGACAGTAAACAAGAGATTCATCCACTGTGTTAAGAATATCTTCTTGTGATTGGCATGTGCATATTATATTTTAAATACACTGAAGGACTTCAAAAGCGCAAAAAAATGAAAATTATTATTTTTTGCATCCAGAACATTGTTTGCCTTCTTTAACAGATAAAAATGTATGATAAGACACTCTGCTTCTATCTATACCCAATATCGGTGTCATTAAAGACACTGGCTACCACCAGCCAAGCATTTTAGGTTTACAATGTTTTGCACGTGGCGTCCCCACGAATCAATGAAATAAAGTATTTTATAATTTTACATGTAGCTTGTAAGTACACATGTATAAAAACACAGCTGTTTTAGTTTTATAGCTTTATTATTCATTATTTGTCTGAACATGAACGATCAGGCGCAATTGGAATGTTAAAAGCTGCCGTGCGTGTTTCTGACGTCGCCAGATATCAAAATTGCCTCGGTCAACTATACAGGGCCTTAGAGATCGTTACCAGGCTACTGGGAAAGTTAAAGATCGACGCAGGTCTGGTCAGCCAAGAATGGCGACCGGCGTTAATAGCCAACTTACGTTGATTGTGTATTGACGATATTTACATCGACGGTATCCGTTCTGGCCGGCTATTGTCAGTGCCAGACGAATAGTAGGGCTCCAAGGGTAATTTGTTTCTGATTTTTTTTATGAAAATATTTTATTTCAATAACTTAAAATCGAGTCCAATTTCAAGACAAATTTTAAATTGCAACTTAAGAATCAGAGGGTATTGCTATTTGAAAGACTGTTGCTCTAAGATTATTTATTAATTTGACATAAAATTTGAAACATGTCTTGCTGACATATTGATGTTCATTTTTTGCAAACTCCCAATAAAATTGAGACATTAAAAGCTAGTAAATATTATGAATTGCGATTTTCCCTCAGTGTATAATAAAATACACATATTGTTCTAAATATAGTGAGTTAAAAATAACTTTGTGATTGGTAAATATTATTGTACATACAGAATGTCAACATAGCCAGCATAACGCTGCATGACTCTGGCAATCACACTAAATATAATAAATAGAGAATACTAGGTGAGTGTCTTTGATATCAAGTTTACCAGGCAAGGCTTTGAGAACGCTTGTTGACATCGCGAGGCTTGCCGAGCGATTCAACATGCGTTCTCAAAGCCGAGCCTGGTAAACTTGATATCAAAAGACGCGAACCTGGTATTCTATTTATCAGTTTACCCATTGTTGAACACTCTTCAAACTAGCGATTATGACGTAATTTTTTATTTTTGTGTTGGTTCAGCATCATTAGCGACGTCATTCAAAAAGTGCAACGTCATCATGACCTGATAAAGGTAACATGCCGTGAGATAGGAAACGTTTATTAGGTTATGTTGAAATGATTCGGTTAATATTAGGGGTGACTGATAAAACGCAGAACGGTGACCAAACGCAACAGAAACAAAGCACTATTGTAAGTAAAATTACGAAAGGCCATTAACCATGACCTTACAGTGAACTGTGGCAAAAGCTAGCATTGGCTGTATTAGCATTTTTATCCGAAGATGATAACAAGATCAAACGAGAAATTAAGCGCGCTCAATATAATTTGTTAAAGAGTGTATGTAACGGAAATGAGACAAGTCAACGTTTTGATGTCAAATTGTACAAGAGAAATCGATGGTTTCATCAAGTGACTTAAACTCTTTGATTGGTATACCTAATCTCAGATAGAGAAAGCATGAGTAAACACAATAATTCCAGATCAGACCATTCATATAGGAGCTGGATGATCAGAGACTTCTTGCAGCAAATAGTATATTGATAATTTCGAAATTCTGGAGCTCTATGGATTATATACTAGACTTTAAGCACATTTCTTGTATCGACATCAGGTTTATGTATGCAGACGCCCATCTTGATGCATGAAATGAGCTCGACGCGAGACAACCTGTCCTCGAGGTTTCTTACCATATAAGAACAAAATCAGCCTGCTCAGCTACAGAGACTAATGAGAAGATTGAAATTTTACATTGAACAAAATAATTATTATACTTCTCAGGTACTAAAAACCAAGGCGCTGACCAGACTGCGTGGATGCGTATGTTGGTCTGCGTTTTTGGTTGTGTGCACGCTACAAAGTCAGATTGCCCATACTATTGGGCCTCACGGCTAGAAATCCTGTTTTCGGGGTTTGCGATTACATATTATTACCCAACCGTCTATATACGGAGTAATTGTCTATTTTTTGCCATGTCATGAGTCACTGAACTATTCCACTGGTAAATAAATATGACTATACCATGGGCCTGGTTACCCGCTTCCCTGTTAAAAACACACAGGCGCTTATCGGCATGCGCGACAACGATGCGCGTACGGTTCGTTTATGAAAGGAGATGTTATGCAACAATGGTGAAAATAAGGCATGGTTTGGCAACTTTATTCTCCAATAACTCCGTTGTTTATGGTTAGTCCATAAAGCGTGGGTACTTGTTTTCTTAGTTAGAACGAGCGGAACATGTTGAGACCAAAATTGAGCAGATTTGGTAAATTTTTAAATCCGCATCGTCTACAGTAACTCCATGCAAGAAACGCTGCTAAATATTTCGCCAAATGGGTTGGGTAATAAAACAGTTATTTCATGCCTGTTTTCGTATAGTCAAACTATTACCCCTCGGTACCGTGGACGACCTGATGCACTATTACCCTCGGCCTTCGGCCTCGTGCAATAGTGCATTAGGTCGTCCACGGCACCTCGGGGTAATAGATGTAGTTTTGACTATACTACAAACAGGCATGAAATAACTGTATACTACTCAACCCAGCCTACACAGCTAAATAGACCAGCTAGAATCTTGAAATTTTGCATGTGGCATGATAAGGTCATCAACCGTTTTAGATAACGAACAACCATTTGGTTGATGCGCAGTCTGGTCAGTTAATTTGCTATTGGCATGCAATAAATTCATGTTTTCTCCGGACGAAGTCGATATGTTGTAGATGAACTTATAACCACACGGTATTAGCGTTTGGTAAACAAGATATTCATACTGGCGTTTAAAGCTGCATAGTCTGTAACTTTTGATCTTCTAATTTTAAAAATAATGTTTTTATTTTTCAAGAACACAGTAAAAATACTCAAATTCAGGTGAACATTTTACCATTTTCGTAAATCTTAACAAGGTATGACTATCAAAACAACTGCATTTATGTTAAAATTCAATGGTCTAGAATTATTGGAGGGACGCAAATAATTAGCAACAAGAGAAAAACACACCTATTTGATGAGATAATTCACTTTTCCATGCAGTTTTTAGCTGTACTGAACAATTTTATTGTGAAAACATAGCTTAATTCTACTTTTACAAATGATTTAAAAAGAAAATAAAAATTTTCGAAAAATGTTCATAGTTGAAGAGTATGCAGCTTTAAAGCGTCCATTTCTTTAATTCGATTCACAAACATTGAATAGCAACGCATCAAATGAATGTTTCTCGGAAATTAGATAGACTTATTATGTATCTCAGTTAGCGGTCTTTATACGTATATGCAACATGGAATAAAAAGCGAATGTTAATGTCCGATTTATAACAAGTATAATATTTGGTTACCTTGATGATTACTATGTTTTACATGAAAGAGCTTAATAAACCATGAATTGTGATACGAGTTTTATCTAAATCGGATGAAAAACATAGAAGTTGTGGGCGTTTGAATATTTGCAAATGGAAGCGGCCATATTGTAGGCTTAGTGACGTCACACAGCCTAAGCAAATATGCGTAATCAAAATTAAAGACAAACCAATGGATTGCATGAAATTATATTTAATAAAACATTTTCCTTGTGTATAAAGCTGCATAACTGCTGAAACACAGATGCTGTGATACTATTGATCACTAAAAATTAAGCAGTTGAAAAAATCTGAAAACTAATTAAATATTCAAAATGGCGGCTAAATGTTGGCCATATTGATTTCTTCAAATGCCCATAACTTCCCCATTTTTCAACCGATTTTGATGATACTCGTATCAAAATTCATGGTAAATAGAGCCTTTTTTTGATAAAACATACTTATTATTAGGGTTGCTGTCCCCTTTAATTTTGTAATGCTTTTTAATATCTTAAAAATATACTCCTCAAAATAATTGAAGGACCAATACTATCAATTATAACATTGATACATTTTGTTTAGAACGTATTTTGAAAACCAAACTTACGATCTAGCCAAAATTTTTGGACATCTTTGGCGCCTTATTGCCAAGTGAAACAGCAAAATGAAAATGATAGAAAATGTTACTCCACCTCTTCCTGTGAGAGAAACTTGCCCCTTTTGGCTGCGGCGTAATGACCAGACTATGGATTCAGACAACTGGTTTTGGCGTTTGTCTGTGACAATCTTTAAACGATTCATCGTGACATCTTTCTAACACACAAAGGCAAAGAATGAAAATTGAAATTCTGATTATTAACGGCCAAGTACACACATTGTTTTCAAAACAAAACAATGTCAAAACTCCATTGGCAGAGATGAGAATGCTTGCTTCCCAGTATATTGGAACTGTTTGAAGATTTTTTTTGCATGTAGGCTGTACTGTTTAAAACAAAGTTTAAAGTTGATGTCACTTTCATTCTACTCCAATGACCACAGAAGAATTTCTTTCCCCTACCCACTGCCTTTTGAAAGTGGGTTTTTGGGGGTATGTGCGTTTGGGACACAGTTATGGCAGAATCAGGCGCTGGAATCGTTAATAAGGATTCTTGATTTATGGGCATAAAGAATAGAATGATTTTGGGCTAAGTTTTACAGAATTTAAATGTTTGAGCTGATAATACTCGCGTTTTAAAATCTTGGTCCTTTAATTATTTTGAGGAGTATATTTATCAGCTCCAAGACTAAAGGGGGTGACTGAAGGACAAGGCAAATGCTAATGCATGAAAATATGTTCTTAAAAAAGTTATTCTTTGGATGCAAATAATACATCAAAGATCTGAAAGCATAGAATGTGCAGATTTTCTGGGCCGTTGTTAAGAGAGTTCGTTCCAGAGTTCAGTAAGAAATTCAAATCCTGATGCTAAGATAGCATTTTCTATAAAAAAAAGTAAGTGAGTATGATCAGGAAATACCACATTCACAAACCGCAGACAACCCTATGGCACCGCGAGGAAGAGCCACTCAACCATCACGAGACACCAGGAAGACAAATGTAGCAAAACAACCAGCTCTCTCTTCCCCCTCAAGATGATTGCAATACTAGAATGGACATAAAGTAACGTACAACAAAACATAGAACAATTACGGACTCCCACAATGGGAGTAACAATAAACTAAAAGTCAACAACAACAGAACCACCACCTTAGAACGGACAGCAGCCTAAGCCAACGGGAGGGCTTAAATGCATTTTACTGGTATCAAATCTTCGCCCTTGAGTCTGCTGTTGTTGAAGTACAAGAAATGTTCAGCTCGCATGGAGGCCTTCTAACTAATGCAATGTATCATCATGGAGAAACATTCTAATCAAATTAACACACCATTATGAGACAAATAAAAGGGCTCATGACTCACAGATAGTCAGAGCTAAAGAAAATCTCAAGTTGAGCCATGGTGGGTCCAGCTACAGATAAGCAGCAGGCACCAACCGACTGATTAACGTCAAAGCCGTCATAGAGTCTGAGGCAATTAAAGACCGCCCTGCAATTAAAGAGGAAACCATAGCTGTAAACCGTGATTGGGTTTAAAACCAAGCATGCAGTCTGTTGCAAACCTGCCCCTGCCTGTGATTTTATAATGTTTGCTATCGTGTCTGACATAATATGACGTTATAAAATTATATTTCTGGACAGACGAACAGGAAATGGTTTGAACTCTCAAACTCCGCGTTGACATGTAGCCTCAGGAACAAGGTTCTTTCTACACAAGTGCAAATTTTAAAGAACTGCATTATAATCTCAAGTGCGTATATAGTATTTGACCTTTATTTGAAACCAGTTTAAGCCCTCCAGTAAAATAGTTTTACTGACCGTTCCAAGGTGGTACTTCTTTGTGGGTCATCTGTGTTATTTATGTATTATGTTTGCCATGTGTTCGCGTCTGTTCATTGCTGCCTTATGGAAACCTGAAGGGAAAGGGCTTTTACCTATTGGCTATTGTTTGTGATGCTTATTGTGATTTTGTTACTTTCCCATTTGGTATCCTTGGACAGGTGTGGTACTTGATTGTATCGATTCCTGATCCTTGCTGTCTTTCTTAATTTACGCGTGCCTGCATTGATGAATATTGGTGGTTTGTTAATTTATCTGTTCAAACGGCGTTTAAAAGATGGAACGGGTGAAGCTTGCTTTGTTTCTTTGGCTAAGCTATTCCATGCCCGAATTGTCGAAAGAAAAAATGAGTTAAATTATAGATGTGTTCAATACCCCCTTCACACTAGGCCACGTTCTTACTACGTCCTTAAAAACTGGATGGACGTAGTAAGAACTTGTAGGACGTAATAGCCTATAAGAGCGTAGTAATGTCTTCATGGACGTGAAGGACGTGGTCAAACTTTGAACATGTAAAAAAAGCGTAGTGAGGACGTGGCCGAATAAGGACGTAGTGAGGACGTATCAAGAACGGCATGGACGTAGTGGCAACGTAAGCAAGTCGCAATAGGAACTCCATGGACGTTGTGCGAGCGTGGCATGGACGAGAAATGTATCTCTGCGCTCTCACTGCGTTGCCACTGGGTTCTTGCTACATCCATGGAGTTATCTCTACGACCTTTTCACGCCTATGCCACGACCACGGTACGTCTGAGCCATGTCGGAGAAGATCGCACTGCGCTCTTAACATGTTCTGTCGGTGCTTACCACGTCCGTGCACGTTCGAATTAGGTTCTCATCGCGTCTTGTGCACGTCCAAAGATAAGAGAATAAATACAAGATTCGATTTATCAGACACTCACTTCTGTTTCAACAACAGTACAGTCAACAAGAACTCTGTATCAAATACAGAATTACTACTTTCTCAGACACTCATTTCTGTTTCAACAACAGTACAGCCAACAAGAACTCTGTACCAAATACAGAATTACTACTTTCTCAGACACTCACTTCTGTTTCAACAACAGTACAGCCAACATGAACTATGTATCAAATACAGAATTACTACTGTCACTTTGTCTTCATCAAGGGCAGCATGCTCTGCTTGGTAAGCAGGTCGCTATTTTGGTGGCAAGAAGAAGAACACGTACATATACAGAAAAGAAGATTTTGCTGGGTGCGTCCTTAGCTTAAGAAGAAATGTTTCAGTGAGTTGAGAACGGAAGATCAACATCCCTTTTTCCATTTCTTATAGCGTTTAGTCCCCTTTTTAAATTGATCAATAAAATAATGTTTTCCTAAGACCCTTTACAATTTAAAATGCACATTAACATAGAATGCTAGTTCTGATTTGCCATGCTGCAGGAGAGTTTTCAAACTAACATTATATTTAATACTTGACTCTGAGTTAATGAGACAGAATTTAGAGAATACTCCACACTGGGTCAATTCAATTGTTCGATTGTTCCCATTTTTTCTTATAAAATAACCCATAACCCTTTGCCTTAGAATCATCAGTTTCCAAATGTCAATAGTTTGCATATAAATATATAAATTCATTAGATATCTTAATTGGCCTTGTCATTAAGTAAGTCAAAGACGTCGTATATTAGTAGATCAATGTGCACAAACTTTGTAGGGTCCGTATCACTAATGCTACACACTAAGGTCATTTTTTATATATTTTTTTTATTTACTTAATGGGCATGACTGCAAATTTGGTCAGCCGACCATTATAACTTGTATATACATTGAAGGCATTTTTTCAATGCGCCATGTGATATGAAAATTTATTTTATTTTATAAAGATTCTCGATTTGATGGAAAGCAGTTTATATGAGGCATCTTGGCTAAAGGCTCATACTTATAGTAAGGAAGAGGGCAAATATCAGAAATCGATACAATCAAGTACCACACCTGACCCAGGACACCACACAGGAAAGTGACAAAACACTAGGAAACATCACATACAAGAGAGCCAAGGGATCAGGCATTTTCTAGACGGTAACCACAAAGCTACAATGAACAGACAAGACAGCATGACAGCCACGAAACACAAATAACAAAAAAAGATCCACAAAAGAAGCACCGCCTTGGAACGCTCAGTAAAACAATAGAGCTCAAACATGTTTGACGGTACCAACCTCACTGTTACTTCTGATGTGGATCAATACAAATAGATATTTGGTTCGCATGAAAGATCCCTAACTTAACAATGTAGCATCTCCTAGTAAATACAAATCGAGATATAAAAAGGAGATAAACAAAGATAAGGACTCAACAGAATATACAACTGAATACCAGAGTAAAATAAATCCAAAAGTTAAACCTCAAGGGGCCTGACCACAGACACAACATCAGGCCCTTAACCTCTCATATATATATATACAGTCAGACATAAGTTAAGCATCGCCTCAATAGTTTCCTAGAAAACGAAGGAAGCTTTCCAGTCATGAATATTCTCTTGTTTTATATATGAAAATATACTTAAAACAAACAGTAATTTTACACATTGAACTACCGAATATATCTTTTCTGTTTTAGATTTTGACCAAATTAAATATTGTTATGAGTTGCTGGCACCCGCTTTAACCTAATTCACGAAAAATAACTTAGGTAAATTTATCGTCTTTCGAGTTATCTGTGCTTTCATTAAAAACACAAATCAGCATTTCCTAACAAAACCCAAAGTAAATCTAGGATTTGAACACGCTATTTTAAGGTGCATTGATTGCCCATTTAAAACACTGCATGACATTTTGACTCTGACGTATAGTTTGTTTTTGGCATCATTTTAAAGTTGGTTCACTTTGAAATTATCTCCCTTTGAATCAAAACAATAGCAAACTTCAAGCCTTGCTAAAAGCTTCATCTCAGATGACATTTGTATTTTTTCAAGCAGCGATTTGTTGAGACTTCTGCTTTAAGTATGTGACAAGATAATCTGATAAAAATTCCCATTTGTTTGGAAGAGAGACGGCAAACATTTTCTTATGAGAAATTCCATTAAAAGCACTGTAAAATTCACAAAAATGGGTATGTACGTAAAAAAACACAACTCTAATTTGTGTTACTCGAAGAGTGATCCGGGCTTATTTGAACTTTAAACAACAATTCACTAGCCGGTCTTTCAGACCGGTTCTTTAAAGTTAAAAATCGTCCAATCGCAAAGCTACAGTAACACATAAAAAGTAATGCGATTTGGCAAATTTTATTTTACCCCTTGCCTCTTCATTAGGGCATCGTGGTTGCATTTATGACAGCAAAAACATGTAATGCAACTGGCATATGAATAATTGGTTGAACTTTAATATGAATTAAACACACTTAAAATACGACCAACCAATACAGAGAAAAAGGTATATATAATAACAGTGTAAATTACTTTTAGTTTTAAGTATAGATAAAGTGGTGACAATTTACAAAATCAATCAAAGGTAAACAACCAGGCATGGTAAATGCACACTTACCCCTAAAACTGTCCCTATTCTCTAGCCCATTATGGTATTTTCAAAACGCTTAGACATGTAAAGGGTTAGTGTCATATTGTTACAATATCAAAGACAAGTTCTGTCCATTCTCTAAAAGAATAAAAGTTATCGATGTGTAAAGAATGGCATGTTATATAGTGATGATGCAAAAAATATAAACAGGCGATTAATTTTCTCTATGATCCTCTATAACTGACATGAAACCTTGAGCTCGACAGAATCAGTTTGGCACTAGTTTGAAAAATAAGTCTAGATTATTTCTGCGTTTGTTTGAATTCAAAGTAAGCATTTAGGGTTAAGCTGTGACACTCTTTAAGGGTACACCCCAGAAAAAGGATACACCCTCCTGTAAAATATTTTACTGACCGTTCCAAGGCGGTACTTCTTTTGTGGATATTTTATGTTTTCTGGCTTGTGTTTGCTATGCATTTGTATGCGCCTGTTTATATGTGCCCTGTGGTCACCTTCTGGGAAAGGGCTGACCTCTTGGCTCTCGTTTGTGATGTCTAGCTGTGAGTTTGTTACTTTCCCATTGGTATCCTGGATCAGGTGTGGTACTTGATTGTATCGATTCCTGATCTTTGCACCCTTACTTTCTATGGTGTATACAGGACACCGTAGAAATTCAGCAAAATGACCAAATGAAATTCTGATACGTTCAGCAGACCAAAGGAAGACAAGGGCAACAAAATATTACAAACTGGTTGTTCTCCTGAGGAAAATTGTACACGAAAAACGGCTCTGAAATAATGTTCGAGTGATGCTTAACTTATGTCTGACTGTATATAAGTATTCAAAGTCAGAACCGTCATCGAGTCTGAAGTACGACCCGCTGGCGTGCAACTAAAAAGGAAAGCAGTTGCCAACCGCGATTAGGTTGACCACCAAGCATGCAGTCTGTTGCAATGCATTAATCTTATAACCAATCTTCATATAATGAGAAATTATTTTAATAAACTGCACTGAAAAATTACTAGAGCCAACAATTTTCTTTATTTTTTTTACAGTCGCCATACAAGAGAGATGTAAGTCCAATATTGAATCATTTGTATCAGCGGTGAAATTAAAAAAAAGTTTTGCGAAATTTATTATACCGATAGCATTGTTAAAGGAGTTTCTAAGTAAACAGTTTATTGCGAATGTCGAAGTCAGCAAAAATGGCTAGATGCTCTAGCAAATCCGATGAGTTGAGAAATATTAACTACATGGGATGTAGAGTGAGGAACATCACCATCTAAAAACGGAAATTGACAATCCCTTTCATAACAAATCAAGAATAAATCCGCGAACAAAGCAACTACGAATTCATCTGTTTCCAAAATGGTCATGCATATATTTCATAAATCAGCTAGAAGTAGAGATCCATACTCAGCATGAATGGATACGTAATTAATAGATTAAAGAGATAGTGATACCCTTTTAAGAACATAATTATTTGACTTGACTACAGCTGCTGACTGGGACTGTGTGGCGGTGATAGAACGTCTCCCTGCCCTTCACTATAGTGTAGATTTTATTTTATTGTCCTTTGGGATCATTGGTTTCCTTGTGGAACTTTGAAACTATATGAGGGTCACCGATGAAGCCTAAATGACAGAAACTAGCTAGTCTGGCCCAGGAAAAATGCACACTCTAGTTTCAGTTCTTTGCTGCAGTCTTTGCTTCCAAATGATACCCTTTTAAGAACTCGATGAACGTTTAACGAAAATAGTAAGCGAGCATGATCAGGAAATACCGCAATCATAAACTGTAGACAAACCCATAGCATCGCAAGGAAGAGCCAAACAACAATCACGAGACACCAGGAAGATAAGTAAAGCAAAGCAACCAGCTCTCTCTTCCCCATTAAGCTGATTGCAAAACTGACACAAAGTAACGCACAACAAAACATAGAACAATTACAGAATCCCGCAATGGGAGTAACAATCAACAACGAATCAACAATAACAGAACCACCGCCTTAGAACGGACAGCAGCCAAAGCCACTGGGGAGCTTAAATGCATTTTACTGGTACCAACTCTTCGCCCCAGAATGTGAGGCTGTTGAATCTTTGCCCTAGATCCTGAAGTCTCAAGAAGCTTGTCTGTAGATGTATAGTTCTAATTATCCAAAGAAATATGTTTTCGATTGGCTTTGGAATCTTTCAAGCGAGCTTAGCAATTAATGCGAATGATTTTGCCATTACAATATATTAAGTCCCTCAGTGGCTTCAGTTGCTGTCCGTTCAAATGTGGTGATTCTGTTGTTGATAGTTCAAATTTTGCTGATGCTGCCATTATTGTGCATGTGTGTGTCGTGTGAATGTGGTTGATTGATTCTGGGTTTCGGTTCTACAATGTATAGTAAAGCCTGTGTAAAACGGCCACTCTCAAAAAGACCAAAATTTGGTTTTCAAGACTTATTATCGCTTAATGCAGATCAAAAATATTACAGAATGCTTCAATGGAGCATTCTGCAATACTTTTGACCTTCATTTAGCTACCATTTGTCATTAAGATCTTTGTTTTGTCTATTTTTGAGTGGCCGTTTTACACAGGTTTTACTGTATTTCTATGTGGCTTTGCTAGTTTTGTAATCATCTCACAAAGAAAGAGAAATCAGGCCTTACTGAAAGCGTATGCTTGATTTTTATGAGGCGTATTGTGTGTCTATTTTCTTATGTCGCTTCCCCATGGTTCCATTGACTGGTCTGTGATCTGTGGTTACAGCATTTCCTGGTCATACTCACCCGCTTTATCTCGGTTCGTTCTCGTTGCTTCTTAGGAGAAATCAGAGGTTGCGAGGAATACCGCATATAAAACGGCAAACAATGATGTCAACATATACTAAAATCAAGTTCTAATCGGTCACCTAAAATTTTTTACGCTAGTTCAGAAAGTAAAACATAGGGTATACAAAATTCATGCTTTTTTAAATGAAGCAATACTTTGCCAAGACTCTGCAAGTTATTTCATTTACAAATGACGTGTACTTCTTGCACGGACGAAGTCAGAGGAAAGGTACCCTCATTTCAAAACGTCACACTTTTTATGATATAAACCATAACACAGAGCCGTTTTCAATTAACGTTTTGTTTGTTTGAATATGTTACTGGCTACCATGATATAAGAAGAATAAACCTCAAAAGTTTTCATTCCATCGGACTGGTCGTTTTTGCCTCTCAAAAACATAAGACATACACTTTTAGCAGGTTAATCATTGGAATTTAGCTTTAAGCTTGCAATTTACATAGAGAATTTGCACTGCTCCGTATGCTTTATTATCAGCCACATGGCATTGAAATTTTCAGGGATTTTTCATTATCATCAGAGGTCACCGTTCTTTATTGAGCATTGAAAAAAACAACAACATAATGCTACCAAATCGATATTTTAAACTCTCACATTAAAACCGGAAGTGTACAGTCCTCGTAAAACTTTAATCGCCAAAAATAGACTAATCAAGTTCTACAATGTTTGGCATACAGTGTTCAAATACAATTAAGCGCATTTAACAATTTTACCAGGAGTTACTGGTGAATTTCAAAAAATCTTGAAAATTTTTGAAAAATGCAACATTTTTAAAAATGCGTAAAAATCTACTAAAAGCAAATTTTCAATTGTTTGGTGTTTTTCAAGTCGGACAGGCCAGTTTGTAACCATCTAAACGTCAATTTTTATAAAACTAATCTCAAAACATTTTTCTTAAAAAAGTCTATTTTTGCATTTTTAACTCAAAAACTTTGAAGTAAAGGAAAACTGTTAAAAACACTACTAAACGTTTGCCCATTAAAATGCACATATATAAGTAAAATCAGGTCAATTTTATAAGCGTTTGGCCATAAATAATGAGTTTGAAAAGTGACCGATTAGCAATTGGTTTTAGTATATCCATGCAGTAAGATAAATGTAAAATGCATTCACATCTAGGCAGCAAAAATATAACTCAAGCCAGTTGTCACAATAGCAGCTTTATTGGTCATGCAATAACAAGATAGAATATACAAACAAATGAGCTAGCAATTAAGATAACGGTACTTTATGCAGTTAAATCATGCTAAATGGACGTACCTACCCTTATAAGTAGGACGTGCCCATTACAAATTTTAGGGATGTTGGTGGTAGTTTTCTCTCTTTTTTCGAAATTCAATAGAACATTCTGTACGCAGACAGAGAAGATCCTGATCAGACAACGCATTATGCGATGCCTGGTCTGGATCTGCACTGTTTGCCAGTGTCCACAAATAGAAAAGAACGCTCAGCTTATATGGGTTAATAGGTGTACGTTAAGTCAGTTTAAACAGACGTGTTAGTAAATATCCAATCTTTTGACCGAGCCTTCATTTACACATACATATTACTTGACTTTTCGCTTACTGTAAAGGCGGCAACTTTAATATTCATATTTGGGTGTGGTTCGGCTATTTCATCTGCTAAGGAAGGGAAATCAGGTTTTATTTAAATTTGGTAAAGAGTTAATAAGCTTTTTGAGCCGCGCAAAAGTGCGTGCATTTCATGAAAATCCTAACCGTATACACACTGAACTCACATTTCTTAACCATCAAAGCGCATGCTCACAAAATGTATGTTTTTGTCGTCCACTAAACTATTTGAAGTCTCATAGATAAACAGTGTGGACCCAGATCAGACTGCTCCTGTAGGAGCAGTCTGATCTGGGTCCACAATGTTTGTCTCCCTGCTTATGTTAAATAGACATTTTCAGATGCAGTTATTTTGCTGGCGTTTTAAGGACTAAATAATGACTAAGGTTTTGGCACAAGATGATACAGTTACTTTTGAATAAAAGCACGCCTCCTTTTCAGCTGTTACCTATGCCTAAGGTCGACTGGTCCTAATTACGCATTCATGAGGCGCCGCCTTTACAGAAAGCGAAAAGTCAAGTAATACAATGTACGTACTTGGGAAACATCGTCTGAGTATTAGCTGGTTAGCTTTGCGATATGTTTTGAAATCTCATGTGTAGGCTCAAACAAATTATATGCTATTAATGGAAGGTCCTAGAATAATAGAATAGGTTAATTCGGCATTATTTGAGAGTAATTAACCGGTAGTTTACGTAGCATTTGCATACATTGTTTTTAAAACCCATACATTATTTAATTTGATTTGACTGATAAAGTTTCTTTTGCAAACAAAACACCCCCAAATTTTATATCTAGGATTTATGAAAATTTATTCATAATGTTATCTCTGCCACGTGTCACATGTGACCAAATTGCTCTGAAAATATCTGCTACCATGTTACTTCATTTGTGATACCCTTTAATTTGATATGTTTACATGACCATGTCTGAAAATGGTGATTTTTGACCTTTAGACCCCAATGATTAGGTGGAGGGGGGGTCTGCGGGCAAAATATTTGCTACCATGTTTCTGCATATGTGATTCCCTTTAATTTGATATGCAACATGGCCATGA
The DNA here is from genome assembly GCA_964019695.1 of Loripinus fragilis. NCBI lineage: Eukaryota > Metazoa > Mollusca > Bivalvia > Lucinida > Lucinidae > Loripinus > Loripinus fragilis. Next base: position 65,860,042 of record OZ026522.1, on the reverse strand, counting down.
TCTGAAAAAGTTGAATTTTGATCCCATCCCAGGGTCAGGGGGGCTGCAAACAAAATATTTGCTACCATGTTGTTATATGTGTGATTCCCTTTGATTTGATATGCAATATGACCATGTTCTGAAAAAGTTGATTTTTGACCTTTTGACCTCGTCCCCAGTGTTCCGGAGTGGGGTGGTTGGGTGGGCTCTTCGGGCAAAATATTTGCTACCATGTTTCTGCATTCGTGATTCCCTTTTATTTTATATGCAACATGACCATGTTCTGAAAAAGTTTCCTTCTTAAATAGCACTAGGTTACATAATAACCCATTCAGGAATTGACTTTATTGCAAAACTTTCGAATTATCGAAAGAAAAGTTAGTTTCTACAGAAATTATCGCAAATACAAAAATTGCTTGGAAGTTTTTCAGACATTTTCGTGAGGGTTTTAGTTTCGCAAAACTTCGCATTATTAAGCAATTTCATCTATTCACGACACACCCTTCTGTATTCACTCCGCTTGAATTTATGTGCAATATTTTACTTTTGTTGAATATAAAGAGAATACAAAGGGCAATTTTGCATTGAAGAAAATTGAAACAAATATGCTCTTATGGCATTTGTATCCTAAATGCAGGAACTTCTGTAAGTTTTGAACATCTAGACAAACCTTCCATATGCATGGCTTATGCTTCTGAAGTTTTGATAATATACAGCAATTACTTGACTTTTCGCTTACTTTAAAGGCGGCGCCTCATGAATGCGTAATTAGGACTAGTCCACCTTAAGCATAGGTAAAAATTGAAAAGGAGGCGTGGTTTTATTCAAAAGTAACTGTATCATCTTGTGCCACAACCTCAGTCATTATTTAGTCCTTAAAACGCCAGCAAAATAACTGCATCTGAAAATGTCTATTTAACATAAGCAGGGAGGCAAACATTGTGGACCCAGATCAGACTGCTCCTACAGGAGCAGTCTGATCTGGGTTCACACTGTTTATCTATGAGGCTTCAAATAGTTTGTGGACGACAAAAACACACATTTGTGATTATGCGCTTTAAGGGTTAATAAATGTGAGTTCAGTGTGTATACGGTTAGGATTTTTATGAAATACACGCACGTTTGCGCGGCTCAAAAAGCTTACTAACTCTTTACCAAATTATAAATAAAACCTGATTTCCCTTCCTTATCAGATGAAATAGCCGGACCACACCCAAATATGAATATTTAAGTTGCCGCCTATAGAGTAAGCGAAAAGGCAAGTAAAACATGGAAACAGAGAGTTCATAAACCGCCGTCATGAAATAATGTTTCTTTACTATTTTCTTTCAAGTTGTGTATATACATTCAAGAAATTAACAATTTGTCTTGCAAGATAAACTGCAACAAAATACGAATGGACAAAGCTTACAACATTTACCACAAATTGCTGTTGTAAGTATACTACAGAAAAACCCTTCTTTAGCGGCATCTCAAAAAGAAGACCAAACTTGTTGAAGACTCATACATGCTTAATGCAGGTCAAAGGTAAAGGGAGCATTCTGCAATACTTTCGAGCTGCATTAATCTACCATTTACAATTATTATCTTCGTTTTGTCTATTTCTGAGCTGCCAGTTCAGACAGGTTTTACTGTATCTGTACCAATGACACACTGGCATAAAATCAAGAAAAGCTTCATGTAAATTGCATGAGCATAAAATGATGATAATTTCGATGTTACGTACCTATAATAGTGGTTAAATACAACGGTAGTGACACATTGATGCTTAACAGAGTTCGAGCGGCATGATATTATATTTAACCCTTAAAGCGCCAATCACAACAAAAGTCATCTGGTTTTGTCATCTGTTGAAATGTTTAAGAAGCCTATTGGTCAAACAGTGTAGACCTAGCACAAACTCATCATGTAGGAGTGGTTTGATCTTGGTTCACTCTGTTCGCCTCTACACCTACATTAGTCAAAAATGTTAAGCATATATATATGTGCGGCAGACATCTCTATTAGATGCATTTTTGGCAGTGGCTTTAATGGTTAAATTAAATAATAAGCGGTAAAATTTTTGATTATTTATATTATTGTGAGCACTTCAATGTCATGCCAGCATGCAAAAAAGGCACACACTACTTCGTAAAACTACAAACATTAAGTTAACATGTCCATGTACCATTCTGATAAGTGTTGTTCCAAACTATTATCATTTAATATTTACAGCTTTGGAAAATATACCAATCATAATATTCATAGGGATATAAAATAAAGAATGTTGATCTGCATGTATAAAGGTCAATTAGAAAATATTGGCCCAATTCGAGAATTAAGCCTTGGATGTATGTAAGGCGTAGTTTTATGTATAAAAAGCAGCATTTTGTTTGCCTGAACTGGCGTAAGGAGTATTAGTTCTGTAGCATGTGGGTTCAGCTCAATAAAGTCGATTATTTTGTAACACAATAAATGAATTTTATGTTTTTCAATAAAATATCACTATGGTGATATTTTATTTAAAACAAAACTTCATTTATAGCAGCTTGTGAATGGTTTAACCGTTTGTCTAGCCTCTAACTTTTTATTGTATTGGCATGGTTTCTGTGACGTCAGTTTCATGGTATGTGACGTCAACGTCACGTTATCGAAGTAGACCCTCAATGTACATCCGAGGTCTGATTCCACGGAATTGGCAGAGGCAGTACCTGTTTCTATGAAAGTTTGGAATTTTTGTTTCTTATTGGTCGTTAAAAACAAAATAAAAATGCCTCAATTTTGACGAATATATGTACTTTTCACAATTGTTTACTATAAGAATCTATCATGAGTGTGAGGGTGGGATGGAAAAATCCGACCCGAGGATCACCGATTGGCATCACGAGGCTTGCCGAGTGATGACGATCAATGATCACTAGGGACAGAATTTTCTATCCCATCCTAACACGAATAATGGATCCTGTTTCTTGCACACCCTTCAATACTGCATTTTTACAGTGAAAAAAGCCTCACAGAAGTTCCTAAGTACGCTGGGATGCGACATATAAATGATTACGTCATTTTAACGAAACGATGACATCACTTGTCTATCGACGTGCGCTATTGTCATCTAAGATCACACGTCTGTTCGTTTGTTTTCTCTTGCATGTGTGAGATAAATAAAACGCTCAGTGATGTTCAGTGGGGACCGGAGTATCCCAACCCGAGGGCCAACCGTTTCAGTGGGAAACGAGGCTCTGAACGGTGGACCCGAGGGTTGGGATTTCATATAATCACTGAACAACAATGATAGATTATTTTTCTCATATACCAATTTCACTTTAATTGGTATGTGAGAAAAAATAATCTCACGTGGTGTGCAAGAATATATGGTCTTACTAATCACCAGACTCACAATGGATATCAACTCAGAATTCCTACAGCATGGACATATTAAAAAATGTAGCCACTCATAAAACAGTTTTTGATGTTCTTTGTGAATAAGTTCGTATTTTAACAAATGGAGCATAGTCTCTATAAGCATACCTTCGTCTCTCTGATCTTGGTGAATGGACATTACAGAGGTGAAATGCGCCATAGATTATTGGATTAAGTAGACTGTTTGAAAGTCCGATGAATGAGAGATACAGCATTGTTCTTTGAGGCATTTCTCGAATGTCGAAGAATGTGAAACAGGTAAACAAAACGTAGTATGGTGTCCAACAAACAATGAATGCAGCGACTATAACTATAGACATGCGCAGAGCTTTCCTTTTTGCCTTCCGGAATAGATCACTCCGTACATGACCTTGAAATGTGCACGTGTCTGATGAGGAGGAGCTCATTTCCTGATCTGTGAAAAGAAAATGAAAATCGGTCATAAATAAAGGTATCATACAATATTTGCTGTATATAAATTCGTTGCTTCTTAATGCATTGATGCCATATAAGCAACGTTTTGAGCGTAAAAATGTTAATGTTTTCTTACCCATCAGTTGAAACGTGTGTCTTTTGTGTACTTAAAACTTAAGGCATAATTTGGTTTAATTTTCAAACACGCAGATCATCTAGAGGCATGCCTTAGGTATTAATTACACACAAAAATTAAACACTTTCTAATGGCCAAATATTTCATCACCTTTATGCATGAAATGAAAGCCTCTACCATTGCATGGCTTAATGAATATATAAGAAGAAGCGGTTTGGACATAACATAGTATGACCTACGTCAAGGGCACATAATATTGAAAGCTAGTGAATTCATTAAATTATGAAAACTGCAACAACCCCAGTCAAAATGGGGTGTTACATAAGGAAGTTAAAGCAATCCAAAAATGAAAATTCTTGACTACTTATAAGCCAATGGAGGCCGCCATTTTGAATATTTAATTAACTTCTGGTGAATTTTTAAAAGCCAATAAAATTCCCAATTTTATCGCAAACTATATAGATTTTTCAAAATTAACATTTTCAACAGAAGGATCAATAACAATGCAATCAAAATAAATCGTAAAGCAATCACCTAATTATTCTGTTTATGCATGTTTATTTAGGAATTGTGCGTCACACAGCTTAACAATGGTAACAATGGCTAACCTTCACATCTTTCAGTTCTCTACTACATGTATACACATTTCTACAACTTTCTTATATTTCTTACGATTTTGATCAGGTAAGTAGCAGATTGCATGGTTTAATAAGTGCGTGCATTTAAGATTCAGTTGATAATAATAGGTTATTCCATTCGGCTTAAATAGGTTTAAAGGCTGGAAATGCAGATACATTTTAACTTTGTTTGCATTGTTAATGATTCATCTGTGAAAAATTGTTTATTTTGCATTTTTTGGTTTTGGAAGCTCTTCGCGTGAATCTACAAAGAACGTGTCATATGAAATTATTTTTTTTGCAAAATATACCCTTTTTAAAATAAAATTTTAAGAGAAGATAACTAATAAACACTTAAGGTGTATTATTTCGTTTTCATTTCCTTTTACGTTGCAGTAACCATAATGCTATTTATGATCAATCTTCTGTAATTCTAAAGGCCTTCGTAATAACGTTGTCAAAAATAATACAATATATGCAGCAATGAATTATTGTATACATAACTTTGGTTGATACGATACATTGGCCAACTCGAAAAATAAATGTGTACATCAAGACAAGTATATATACGCTTACCTTTAAAATCTCTCATTTTTCTAGCTATTGTTCCTGATATTAGACCATATGCTGTACCCATTATAAGCAATGGAATAACAAAGCTAAATAAAACGGAGACTATGTTGTAGACCTTCTTGCCCCAGGTTTTTGCTATGCCATAGTCCTCCATACACTGTACAAATCGCACGACCCAAGGCCCTTCTTTTACTTGGAATATCATTATCTGAAAGATAGTATACCATGCTGTAAGATTCAGGTGCGTAGTTGAAAAAAAATTATTTCTTAAAAACCATAATGTATATGCTGTAATTACTCAAAAGAACTGTCTTTTGAACACCCAACACATATGTTTAATTCTAATGCACTTGACTTTGTAACGTGACTTCTGATTTGATAACGTCAAAAATTTGCAACACTGTCGGAAATAATTTGACGTCATTAATTACGTTACATTTCGATGGATGACGTGTGGCTTTACGAAAATACAGAAGCGCATTAGAATGGGGATTACCATATTAAAAAATTTTCATGTGGGGAGATATATCGTCAGATATACGTTCGGAAATCACGTTTATGGCTCCACTCGCGCATCGCCATAAAACTAAATTTCCAACCGTATATCCAACGATAAACCTCCCCCGATTGATTTTTTAAATACCATTATCCCTTAAATTAGTGTGGAAGAAATAATAACAGTTTTAGCATTGGTCCAGAGAGTCAAATTTTTAGCGTAATGTTGGCATTATTTCATACCAATAAATTTAAACACTATATGTCATTGAGACGGTTCTTTTGAGCACCCACAGTCTATGTTTTGGTTGAGATTATAATAGATTTACAATGTCCGTCATGGCCAATTAAAGCCAATATTAACCATAGTTATTACTTTTTATTAGTGAACATCTTACAAAGTACAACCAGCAAAATAATTGAGGAATGAGGTGTTTGCATTCCTTAACATATGTCATATTACGTTAGGCCATTATTGTCAGTAAATCATAACATCCTTCGCATACATTATCCAAGAACAATGCAATTTAATTATTGAGAAATCACATATAAAATAATTTGAGCGATAAGTTTTAAAGAAGAGTAAACTTGTTAAGTTATTCTTATTAGGCGGCCTGCATAGATACATATATTTTCAGGTACGCATAGAACACACCTTTAACCCTCCCTTTAGTTAGTTTGGTTTGGTTTCTGTTGTTTCGCTTTATATTTCAGATGTTGTCTACGTGATAACCATGATATCGAATACTTTGTCATGACAGACACTATCAGCTGCTTTGGATGAATGACGATGTTGCATTCCTTTAGTATTTTTGCGTCCGTGATGTAAAGTCTCAGTCTGAGAAGGTGATTTCTAATGGCGAAATAAGAAAATGCATATCTGAGAGGTTAAATATTGGTCACTTACTTCCATCAACGTTTTCTCGCCATTTTTACTAAATGTTTTGAACCCAAATCTTTGAAGTACGATCCTGATTTTTTTATTCACCAAAAAACATCTCTTACTCCATTTCTATTTGTTTTGACATCTTCACGATGAAGGTGAAAAAGCGCAGTTGTATATTGGTACCCCAAAGGGGGAAATTGTTGATTTTATCAATAGGGGGTTCTTATAAGACTTAGAACAATGGTCTGGCAAATAAGCAGCTGTACTGACTGTATAGTTAAGCATGAGTTTTTGATAAATGACGCCACTCTTTCACCAGCAATGGCTTGATAGAATCCTAAAGTATATTTATGAAAGTTCTTTTCTTCTCTCTCATTTACTGCCTGTGTGGTAGCACCATCTTATTAACCTAGAGGCACACATCAATCTTACTTAGAATTGATTATAGAAACAGACATGACTGAAATACTTTTGATTACGATAAATTCAATCATAGTTCATTTACCATAATTTTATGCTATTGTATGAAAACAATGTTTTGTCTCATAACATCTATTGCTTTATATTTATTTTACCCTTTGTGAGGCCTCTCTTATCAAGTTAACCAGAGTTGTCATTCTTTTCTTCTATTTTCAAGATGGCGGGAAACTGGTGCACAAAAAGATCGAAGTTTTGGAAAATAAACTAACATATTTTGATGGTCTAAGTTATCACTCATCATTATAAAAGGCTTAAATTTTATCCTAAAACTAAATTTCTGGTCAGATTTTTTTTTGTATTTTCATTCTGTAGAACCTTGACTGCTTACTTTGGCGAACACCGATTATCCCAGTATATATAAAACATATTATAATAGTTACTTGATCTGGCGTACAGTATCACGTCTCTTGGATGAGATCAAACCATTGGATCACCCTCGACACTTCTCGTCTCAGGTGATCCGATGGTATGATCTCATCCACGCAAAATGATACAGTACGCCAGCTCAAGTTACTATTCTAATAATGTGCATAGAACATTATGGTGGTGTGGATTATACTCATACGCGACTTCATAAATTCATCTTCATTATTTTTTAATATTGCGAACATAAAAGAATGTTGAGACTGGAAGCCCTCCTCAACAAATGTTGAATATGGCCACGGCGAAAATAGATAAATTGGTATTTATTTATTTTTATATTGCGAACATGTTGTATGCTAGGCTTAACATATAGCCGTTTCAATCAAAGTTTCAATATGGTTGGAAACCCTCCATGTTGTCAAGTTTGTTGATATTGAATATTGAAAAATCTGTGAACGTTGTGAATGGTTAAATATTGTGTTGTTATTAATAGAATATCTTTTAAATATAAGTGACACCATTAGCAAATGTTTTACACTGTCCGTCATTACCAAATAAAGCCAATATTAAGCAGAGTTATTTTCTTTTTATTTTGTACATCTTACAAAGTAAAGCCAGCAAAATAATTGAGACATGAGGCGTTTGCATTCCTTAACATATATCATATTACTTTAAGTCATTCTTGTCAGTATATCTTAACAGCCTTGCACATATACAGCTTCATGTCAAAAGTCTTTTGGCATCAAATTTTCTCAAAAGTATTTTTAGATAGTAGATAAAAGTATTATTCAAACCAATTTGGTTCACCAACTGTTTTATTTGTAAACACTGACGATTAACATCTTGTATACTTCAAAACAAACATTTAGTAGCCAATCTTCAGCTTTTTTTCTATAACAGCTGCTTTACTTTAGTTGTCTGCCTGGTATCTGGCAAAGATTTATACAATTGCTGTTAGTGACATATGTTATCAAGGGTCACAGATATGTCATCATATTTAATAACCCTGGACGGCATATTGTTCCCTTTGTCATATTGCATGACTCTCCATTGTCCAGACGTTTTCAATCGTTTTTAAGTCCAGGCTATTTTCAAGTAAGTCATGTATTGAAGTTTAACTTCCTCTTTACTTTTGGAAGAAACATTTAGAGCTTTAATTAACTGGGCGTGTATTTCACGAATATTATATACGTTGAGGGGACCTTTCAGTTTTAATGAGATTTAAAGCGATACATGGACAGTTAACGTAAATCTATAACTGTTTTTTTTTTTCGTTGATTTTCCTGGCTTTTTCTTAGAAGCCATCATCAGTAACAAATTCATTGCACTGTGCATTCATACAATGACCTATATTTTACTATTATCTTAAAATAATTTTACCAAGAATTACGTGGAAAATCAAAGGTATGAAGAAAAAAACAGCTAGGGTAAAGTCGGGTAAATTCGGACATCAGGTAAATTCGGACACGCGTTTGCAAACAGTGTAAATCCAGATGAGACGGCTCCTTATGAGCCGTCTCATCAGGATTTTCACTGTTTGTGTAGTTAATTTATTTTTTGTTCGAATATTTGAAGTATAAAACGAGTAAGGTTTGCTGTCCGAAATTTGCTGTCTGTCCGAATTTACCCGACTTAACCCTATCTCACACCAATCAAAATATTACGATTTTAAATTGATTTCACTTTTAACGTGAACAAATGGAAGAATAAAATACATAATGTTGATAATTCTGGAGAAATGCAATGACGATGATATAAATTTGACGCAAGATTGAACCAATGTATTTTTTTCACAAAAACAATAAAATATTGCAAATTGTAAAAAGACTTTTGAGAAAAAAAAAAAGAATGTCAAAAGACTTTTGACATGAAGCTGTATTCTTCAAGATTAACATGTTATAGGGATATTTGCAATGATATCGTTGAATATTTGTCTGTGTTTATATCCCAACGAGGGACACTACACACCATCACAGATGGTTTGTTTTCTTTTTGACGCTTATAAATGGAATATTCTGTTTGTTGTTTTATACAGATACATTGCTAATTAATGATCAAGTACCTGTGGGTAAATTGAGGACTTAGGCTGTCAGCTGTCTGCGTTACTTTAGCTTGAATTTGACGAAACATAAATGCGCGGGGTATCTTTACTTAAGCACGGCAGACCTGCAATCTTAGATTAAGGACTCTTATAAAACAGTTTCATTTATTACTCTAGCTAATTGAACAGCACAAATAAAACCCTAGCGTAATTCTAATGTGTCAGTTTTAGCAGCGTCTCTTGTTTTATATCATTTAAATCGATTGTCTTAATTTAACGCAATTCGGTGAATCTGAGTGCTTTTTTGTAGATCGGAAAAGTTAAATAATACAATCAGATTTGAATTTCCATGACTTTCGAAAAAACGAACTGAAAGGTGCATTTCAGAGTGCCACAAGCCATTTATACAGTTAGACTCATGTAAGCCTAGCGTCCTTTTTGTGGGACATAGGCAAACCGTGGATACCAAGACCAGATGCCGCAAAATGCCGCGTCTGATCAGGGTCTCCACTGTTTGCTAACAGAATGTTCTATCAAATTTTTAATAAAATTAAAATCCTTCACCCAACAACACTTAAAAAGGAAATGGATTTGTCCAATTGATAACAGTGGGAAATTCCATTCGGCATAAATGGATTAAAACATTGTTAAAACCTCACTATTATAAAGTTTTCAGAACTATACATGTATTCAAGATTTAACATACTGCTCGTTTCATCGAATAGAGCAGAATATTTGTCTAGTCGGTACTAGCATTAACAAAGTTTTTACAGTATATTATTACTCAGTCGTCATGCACGGACTGAGAATAATCAGGTATTTGTGAACGAAGTGTCGTGAAAAATCAGTTCTAAGGCGGCTTCACAGACGTGAGCAACACACAAAAAGCGAATGACGTTGGTCTATATTTCTGGAGTTTGAAGATATCATGGCATCTACCTAGAATATTACAGCAGACATAACGAGATGAACAAGTTGACTTCTACAGAATTAAAAAGATAAGTGACACTCAAAAATTTATTTTGTGAATTATATGGTAATAAAAGTGCGTCTGTCGCATCTGCAGACTATACCTCAAAAGGTAAATGCGTTCAATGTGTAGAAGATGGCATGTTCAAAAAATAGTTGATTGCGAAAGAAATCTAAACCATTATTGAACGGTACAGGTACATGGAGATGAAGAATTTAGCGAAAGGTACATTTTTTTATCTGGGACGCCTTTAAAGAATGTTGTATACTATAGAGCAAATAAAAATAACGCAACACACTACATATTTATTATGAAAGAATATACCAGGATAACACGATCATATTTTCAAACATGTTCACGTATATAGACGTCAAGAGCACGCTATAAAATTTTCTCTGAAACGCTCAAAAGCGGAGAATGTTGTATATTATAGAGCAAATAAAAAATAACGCAACACACTACATACGCATTATGAAAGAATATACTAGAGATATCACGTCATGGTTTCAAACATGTTCACCTATATAGACGTCAAGAGCAAGCTATACATGTTTATCTGAAACGCTCAAAAGCGGAGAATGTTGTTTAATATAGAGCAAATAAAAAATAATGCAACACACTACATACACATTATGAAAGAATATACCAGGGATATCACGATCATAGTTTCAAAAACACGTTCACGAATATAAGCGTCAAGAGCAGGCTATACAGCCTCATGAAATGGGCGGCATTTGCTGGTTTTGCAAAGAAAAATAATAATAATAATAGTAACAATAACAATAGCAATAATAAAATCATGCAGTCAACGATGGAATCAATCACAGTTTTACATCTAACGTTCTTACATTTCAGTTACCAATATTTGGAACAACCACAGGTTATTAGAATCCACATTGGCTAGAAAGAAGTTGACGATTATTTACATCTGGAGGTCGCCAGTGATGAGGAGGATCAGAAACACATTTGGAGAGCTCAATCCAAGTCAGCAATGGAAATTTGAAAGTTCATATTTAAAGCACATTGTAAAGATAAGTACAGGAAGTAGTTTTTTCTTGTTTTCATCAGATAGACATTTCAGATTTAAAGATTGTTTTAAGATGTGACGCTTGGCGCTATACAAAGGCTATAAGTACAGATCAGTTAGATCATGAGAGACGATAACGAAGGTGGGTGGATTGGCAGAGAGTAATTACAGATGAATCCCCATGAAATAGGCTAAATATTAAATATTAATAGATGCATGGTCATATTAGTATCTTATGTTGGTTATAGAAGAGGATTACACTTTATCTATCTATTTGCTGTACTGATCCAGACAAACACTGTTGTTGTTGTTTTGTTTTTTGTTTTTTTTTTTGGGGGGGAGTGCTTATCTGTAAAGAGGTCTTACAGTAATAAAACAAACCAGAGATCCACTGGTTACTATCTTAGAAATGTATTCTTAAAAATTGAGCTATAAATACTATACACAAAAGAAAACAAGGCACAAAGCATAGATTAGTACTGGATTGTAATAGCATAAGCGATAATTTGCAGTTTAAAATAAAAAAAAAAAGTTGCAAGATAACAGGACATCAACTTCAAAATGATATTTCATGAGCTAATTTGAAAATGGTGAGGCTTATATTAACCGCATGGATAAAGCTCAGTCAAATGGAACGGTCTCCGCTTTCTCGTGGCACGACGCAGGTAAGGAAGCATTTTACATACATAATTTACTGGAATTGGCGAGCATTGGTCAAATATTGTGGAAAGTTTTAATAGTGATTTTGTTATTGTGGTAAACGGTCAAAGAATAAGTGCATTTGTAAGCGACTGCTTATGTGGAATCAAAGCTATAACGATTAATGCATTGAAAACGGGTAGGTTTATGTATGATGAAAGGTGAAGAAATTGTTAAAGATAATCAAAGAAAGGAGATTTCAATTAGAAACCTAAAGTTATCAGAGGGTACATGCAGAACTCGCTGCATCTACAGTAGAATAGATGTTAGAGCAATGTCAGTTAAAGGTAAGCTTGTGAGAATAAAAATGAGTCATAAAAACTTTGACTATGAGTATCGAAAGAGAATACTGCATTCGATTCTGAATTATTTGCAAAATAAAAACGGCGGTGCTTATGTTGGCTATGCTGATATGGACAATGTTATAAGTAGTGAGACAAAGTGAAAATATCCAGTTACTCTTGCAGTTTTAATCGATTTCCCCAAACGTGGAATTTCATCGGTTATTTCCAAAGGTAAGAATATATATCATAGGAGCAGCAGAAGAGCAAACATTACTCATAAGAGAGAGCTCTAAAAATCGGTTGGAGACTAGGTCACATGTAATTTCCCTAGAGGAGGTAACAATAAGTTCCCCAGAAGTGGAAAAGGCAGTTATCTGGTATAAGGTAATGCTTGAAATTGCCCAGGAGGTGGAAATGAGTTTCCCAGAAGTGGGAAAGAGGTATTTACTTGGTAGAAGGTTATTTTTAAAGGTGAGAATATATATCATCGGAGCTGTAGATTCATGTGGGAAGGGTAAACATTCCTCATAAGAGAGCTCTAAAAATCGGTTGGTTACTAGGTCACATGTCATTTCCCAAGAAAAAGAAACATGAAGTTCCCCTGAAGTGAAAAAAAGGTATTTATCTTGCATAAGGTAATAATTGACATTACCCAGGAGGTAGAAACGAGTTTCCCAGAAGTGGGAAAGAGGTATTCACTTGGTAGGTTATTTTTAACAGTGAGAATATATATATCATTTGAGCTGTAGATTCATGTGGGAAGAGCAAACATTCCTCAAAAGAGAGCTCTAAAATCGGTTGGTGACTAGGTCACATGTCATTTCCCAAGAAAAGGTAACCTGAAGTTCCCCTGAAGTGGGAAAAGGTATTTATCTGGTATAAGGTAATAATTGAGATTGCCCAGGAGGTGGAAACGAGTTCTCAGGAAGTGTGAACAAGGTATTAACCTGGTAGAAGGTTATTTCTAAAGGTAAGAAAACATAACATAGGAGTAGTAGATTTATGTGGGGAAAAAAAACTTTCCTCATAAGAGAACTCTAAAAATCTGTTGGTGACTAGGTCACATGTCATTTCCTAGAAGTGGAAATATGAAGTTCCCCTGGAAGTGGAAGAAGGTATTTATCTGGTATAAGGTACTAATTGAGATTTCCCAGGAAGTGGAAGCGAATTCCACAGAAGTGAGAAAAGGGTATTTACCTGGTAGAAGGTAATAATTGAGATTTCCCTGGAAGTGGAAATGAGTTCCCCGGAAGTGGAAAATTGTATTTACCTGGTAGAAGGTAATAATTGAGATTTCCCCGGAAGTGGAAACGACTTTCCCTGAAGTGGGAAAAGGGTATTTACCTGGTAGAAGGTAGTAATTGAGATTTCCCCGGAAGTAGAAATGAGTTCCCCAGAAGTGGAAAATGGTATAATGCCTGGTAGAAGGTAACAATTTAGATTTCCCAGGAGTGGAAACAAACTCCCCGGAAGTGGAAAATGTATTTACCTGGTAGATGGTAATAATTGAGATTTCCCAGGAAGGGGAAAAGTTATTTACCTGCAAACAGACAATAACTGAGATTTTCCCGGAAGTGGAAGTCAGGTTGAAAATGCAGACTGAAGGGCTTATTTTTTTAAAGGTGCAAAAGTCTCCGAGTGCAAAATCAATGAGCAAATGCCGAAGTCTCACATGAAAATAAGAGTAGACTTTTAAACAACGAAGTATTGGGTTTTTAGTATGGTTTTGAACGAAAAAATGTCCTCCATATGAACAAAGACGGGGGAGTAAATATGGTTGTATAGAGCAGTATCTAGAAGATAAAATATGAGGGCAATAATGATTACAATAACAAGAAAATAAAGTCACTCATAAAAAATCAGGAGTAGAAAAAGTGGTTTTCAAAATATCGACATGGTGGTAAATTACGTGACATTATCAAAATTAAAATGTCAGTAAAATGGATATTGTATAGTTTTTAATGAGATATGCGTTTATCTAAATCAGAGAAAGGAGAAAATTAAATTGGCTGATATATAGGATCACAAACAAATGACAAGTTCAGTGTATATTATAACGTAGATACAAATAAGTTAATTCCAGATGGGTTCCCAGTATAGAAGTTGCCCGGATTTTAGCTTTGTATCAGAGTAAGCAAAAGGGGAACTGTTTAGTATAATAGATATGGCAGTTTGTTGTACTTTAAGGGTTTCTGACCAGCCGTCTGCACCTGATTGTCCAATTTGAATAGGTGATACATTTAGCAAAACAAAATTAAATAAATAAGTAAATGAAATGAGTACCAGATAAAGTCAATTGTATCAGACAAAGTGCAAAGGGGCATATAAACAAGGATATTTTTCGAAAATAATTTTTAGACTTCAACATGATTGCAATTAAAATAAGAATAATATGTATTGACAATAAGGCTATTTGTATATGGCTATTTGTTTTCATTTGTTGCAGGTATTGGCTCAATCAGAAACATACAACAGCATCCATTTTTGACAAAGCGATTTACTAGTCAACACATTGTGTCCTGAAGCAAGCAGAACTACAGATAATTACACGTATACCGCGTGTTGTATGAACTGTTTATCATATTGTGTTATCAACTATTATGGTAACATCTAAGCTTAATCTAAACGCCAGTGTTGTAAGAAAAATAGCACACAGGTGCATATTTCAAGATATATGGAATACTTATGCAGCCCAATTCGGTGGAAGTCACCTGACAGTAAAATATGTACGTTGAAGATTTTGGAGTCGAAATGTTAAACATTACAGAGGTCATGTCTATGTGAGGCATTGTGATGTGACTTAACATGAAAACGTAATAAGAATCTATACAAAATTTTGTCGCTCTCTAACATTTGTAATTTCTAAGCGCGCCAACATGCAAACTGTGTTTGTTTTCTTTGTTAGAGTAAAGAAAAGACTTAACATTCTGCTCGTTTCATCCAATAGAGCAGAATATTTGTCTAGTCGGTACTAGCATTAACAAAGGTTGTGCAGTATATTATTACTCAGTCGTCATGCACGGACTGAGAATAATTAGGTATTTGTGAACGAAGTGTCCTGAAAAATCAGTTCTAAGGCGGCTTCACAGACGTGAGCAACACACAAAATTTTGTATAGATTCGAGCAAGAGATCTTGCCATGTTGATTTGCACGTCGTCATTGCTATGTGGTATACTGCACTGTTTAAAATCACAGCAAGTTTTCGCCAAACAAAAAATAGAAAGTTTGGTGTCATGTGGGCTGGACGGCAGGTACTTCGGCAATGAGAAGATCTAAGGGTTAAGTAAGCTGTGTTACTGGCAGGGCTTTTACAAGCACTTCTTAAATAGATCTCATCAAGGTCTACAACGTCCTTCCATGTCACGCTGCTCATTTGCTCACATTAAAGCGCGCCAACATGCTAAGCGCGCCAACATGCAAACTGTGTTTGTTTTCTTTGTTAGAGTAAAGAAAATACTATGAGAAAGTCGTTCTGTCAGCCTTAGAAAACTGAATTAAGCGTTCTCTGATTTAGTTTCGGCGTATCTTTACACAAAGTACACTGACCCAAAATGAAAACTTTACATAGTATTCAAAAGTATATATTTTGATGATAAATTAAGTTTTGGGGTTAATTTTTTCAGCCATCGAATTTTCAATGTCTTATCGATGTCTCTGAAAAAAATTATTGGATGAAAATTCAAAATTGCATAATTTTTATGAATAATTCAGTTCAGAGGGGTCAAAATGAAAATTTCTAAAAACAATTATTCCAGTCACACAGATTTTGGAAACAAGAAATTACTGACTGTGTGCTTTAAGTGATGTTAAAAAGATCATCAGTAACCAGTGTGACCTACACTTTTACGAATGCTTAGCAGAGTACGTCACCTCATTGAATTTACGTAACGTTGTATGAGCACGTTAGGGATACGTATGTAATGCTTACAGAGGTGCATATTGGAGTCAATTAGCGCATCCATTTGATGATTGGACTTGAACATCGGGCCTAATTCATCCTATACGTGTTCTATGGGGTCTTTGACCGTGGATGAAGCAGGCCAAGGCAAGAGGTTGACGTTATTTTAGCATGGAATTGTGTGGTTGTTTACGTGTTGTGTGAGGCCTTGTATTGTCACGCTGGAAAATTAAAGGTCCGTTTTTTTGCACGAAATGACTAATTATGTTTTGTGCATGAATCCCGTAAAGAAAGGCAATAATGGTTGCCGTTTAAAACGATTACGTGGATGAGCTAACGCGTTAACGCGATAAGGACGTAACGTCGTCACATGTGCGCGACCAGGTCTTTCACGAACTCTGACATGCCCAGGTTTGTTGTACAGGTTCATAAGATATTTAATAGTCTGTCTAGTGCAGCCAAAATGATGCGCGATATCATCTACCGTAGATCCCGCCTTGAGCACGCCAAAAACGTGGTTTCTTTGATCTTTTGAAAGACGTACCGTCACTAAATGGAAGCGTTTTGTAACAATAAATTGTTTTTTATTACCAGTACTCGGCTGCAAATGTTTTCTTGTCGATTTTAAAGCCGTTAGTGAACCGCCTGTTCCTCGGCACGTGCAAGGTAAGGATCACGTTTTTCAGGCGTTGACGCTTGAATAGACCTGGGATTTGAATAAAAATTGCATAATCGTTATCTGCGACGAAGTCTCGATAAGCATGCGTAAATCTTACAACGACATGTATACTAACAAAACAGTTATTCAAATAAATAAAGTGTAAAGTTTTCATTTTGGGTCAGTGTAGAAAAGAGGGCAAAAATTAGGAATCGATACAAGCAAGCACCACACCTGACCGAGGATACTGATGGGAAAGAATTAACCCAAATTTGAAAATGTTCACATTTTGTAGGCAGGCTGCATTTTTTTTAGATTTTAATTTCTAATTCTTAGAATTTTGAAAACTTTGAACTCGCATGTAATCTATCATGAGTGTGAAGGCAAGATAGAAAAACTCGTCCTTCAGATCACAATTTGTGAAGAAAAACGGTGGTCCCGAGGGACGTTTTTACTTCTATTAGTCCACCCACGTCCACCCACATACAAAAATAAACTCCCAAATGCTCCTTAAATGTGCCAAGATGCTAATTATTAAAGCGTTGGCGTGACTTTCGCATTACTTCAAGTAATTCGACAGATGGACACCCCTGAATTGTGACGCCATCACCATTTACGTGACTTCCGAAAACAACAGTATACACATGACAAGATAATATGGTAGGTAAGATTAGAATTTTTATCCCAGGATAAATTCACAGATATTCTTACACATGTACGGTGTGCTATCGATAATGTATCGTTGTGAACAACATGATATTTCAAGAAAGGGTTCAAATCTTCACGTATTTGTACTTAAATATGTTTTCGCATACTTATGTATAATAGCAACTTAGCGGCTCAAGCGTTTCCAAAACATTATTTACCATACTAAAAATAATTATGTGATTCATGAAATGTCACGATCAAATTTGGCTTTCGCTTTACTTTGTTAGATCCTAGCTTTACTTAACAGATAACCTTGAACATTTCCTTCGAGCGTAACAGCAAAACTGAGCTAACACATACATTTTAAAGATGTACATCTGCGTGAAAATGCAAAAGTATGCAAAGTATCCAATATTGTGTACATTTTTGTACATTTTCTATGACATGCGCGGGGGGGGGGGGGATAGGGGGTCCAGACCCTCCACCTAAAAATCACAAAAATAGAGGGGTTTCATATACGTTGTCAAAGTTGGACCCCCTCTGACAAAACATTCTGGATCCACGCAAGTATGCTACAGCTGTCTCATTCATTTAAGGACTCATTTTATGAGTATGTAGTCAGGTTAATTTTGAAAGTACTGGAATTACACTGCACACTTGTTAAGAAGGACAAATCTATCCGTATTACGAATACATCTATACCTGCGATGAGCAATTTAGAAGATTTATTTCATTGCAACAGCTCGCAGTGTTGATGGGCAGCGCGCAGTCAACGGCTTTAAACTAGTCAACCATGTACTTTGCAGCTTTACGCAAAAGATAAAGCTACATTGATTATTATCGCAATAACTTATATTTAGCTTATCCCATTCAAGCCTAGCGTCCTTTTTATGGGACATCGGCAAACAGTGCAGAACGCGGCGTCTGATCAGGATCACCATTTTTTGCTCACAGAAGATTCTATTCAAATTTGAATAAAAAACGGAAATGGACTGATCCACTTGATAAGGGTGAGAAATCCCATTAGGCATGCATGTAAATGGGATAACAACAACAAAGTGTATTTCCTTTTCCTCGAATAGCGATATAGTCTTGAATGTATTAATAGCCAAAAACTATATTCATGTCCAATGAAAACGCACCACTTACAAAAATGACTATTTCTTTTTAACCTCATGACATTTTCTTTTGGCAATTGCGTCTTATTGTACTGTAGCAATTCCGTAAGTTACTGATAGGTCTTTAAAATGGAATGATCGCTGATGACCCGTGCTGTAAGCATTTAACAAAACAACCGTAAAAACAGAAAGTCACACAAGCCGCCATCGAATGTGTCAGAATTTTCAAAAGCATTATTCTCGCATTATTCTGTGCATATATGGCAAAGAATATCTAAATTGATAGCCTGGAATAGTCATCTTACCTTGAACGCAGCTATAACTGTCAAAGTTGTGGCGAAATGACAGTGGATCTACTGGCTAACAGAAAACATTTAAACGAGATTTTTTGGGTATTTTTGTTTACGCCCAAAATGCGATTAACGCAATTTGGAGGCTGACGTTACGCCGTGTGTTATCGGAGTCACTGGAATTGAAATTTTTGTGTGAAAACATTGCATGTGTCTTAAATAATAAATATAAATAACACAATTTTGCACAGCTTTTGATAGGCCACAACTATGCGCATCTGAAAAGTGGTGCGTTTTCATTGGACATGAGTATATTAACCAACTCTCAGTTCTTTTTTGATGACCCTTGTATCTAGTATTTTTGGCGTTTACTCAGAAATGTGGAAACTAATAAGTGTGGCATGATTTTTGTTTTAGAACAAAATTTAATTTCAGTTAGACATTTAATTTAATCCATGGAAATTGATAGTATTAAGCAATCGGTATATGCCGTTTGTTTTGTCTTCCCATTCGTGTTTTGATAATTAAACAAAAGAATCAAAGCAACATGATAGTGCTGTCAATTTAATGATTCAATGTGGAAAACATTGACGGTTTGCTTGTATTAATGACAGGAAACCACTGGAAAAGACTAATATATGAAACATATGCATTAATGCACAGGTTTTAATTGCGATCGCAACAGCTAGATATAACAATCAAATGTGCTGCTAAAATTACATCTGGGATTCCATTGCACCCAAATCAAAGAACCTGGTTTAGATAAACAAAACATATTATCAGCGTAAATTATAACTATTTTCTAACCAATAATTTAGCATATGTACCCTTACTTGAACTAAAGGCCTGCCATCATATAGAAGGGAAAATGTAAAAGTTATACCGTGATTTGTCCGCCTTTACGTGGAGACCCACGAGCTTTAGCGATTGGATTATCTTCCGCACATTTGCCCAGACCATGGAATAACTTTTCTATATTCCCTACATCAGTGTAGCCCATGCACATTACGTTATACTTTATGGTAAACATGCGCGGATCCATGAATTTTTGTCAGGGGGGGTGCAGGCTCATCTGCTATAAAAACGCTCTGACAACGTTTTTTAGTCCTCAACTTATTTTACAGACGAACAATGGTTATTTCAAAGAGAAAATTATCATTTTCTAAGGTTCCAGAGAGCGTGAAGTAGTTCCATCAAAAATCGTATCTCACTAATGAAATATTTCACTTCTCAAGATACTAAAACTATCTCACTGCATAGGAAATTCATGCTAAGTATATAATACAGTGAAACCACGAAAATACGAACTCAAATTTTTCGAAATGTTCGCTCATTCGAAATGGAACTCTTTTAATAACTGGTGCGTAAAAACGCATCCATGAGACGTTTCTGTGTACGAGTATTTCTTATAAACTTATGACGGGGCTTAGTCCCCGAGTAAGTTTTATATAAATTACGAGTAAAAGCATTTTCTAAATATTCTTTGATCACTTTGTTTTTGTTTCGCTAACGCCAACTGGGTTTTGGTTTGGTACAAATGAACTTATCAATATATCAGTTATCATATTTGTAAACGAGATTGTCTGGCCATATAAAGAAGTCTCGTCGCTTTTTTAAAAAAGGCCAGGCATGGATAGTGCTGGGCAACCTTACTCAAAGCATGGAGTAACTATTTTATATCCCCTACATCAGTGTAGCCCTTGCTGCATAAAACTTGGAGTAGCTCTAGTTACGCCGCTATTCAACCTGAATAGAGTAGTAGAAGTTTGCGGCCTGGTAAGGCTTACCCCTATCTGCACAGCTACATAGACAAGCTATGACCCTTGAATACTGTACATATTGTACCTAAATATACCTATTTGACGTTTTAGAAAGTGAACAACGGCTGATCAGACTGCGCGAGTGTTAAGTCGGATAAGCGCCTTCGTTGCTCAAAAACAACACACTGATTTGGATTTTCTCACGTCGTGGCTCATAGTTCATCAGAGGAAATGAACATGCCCTCGGATATACCAATATTCCAATTATCATTCGAACCCGTGTGCCTATCCTAGTTATATTGCCATAAATTTATTGAATTTCTAGAATGTCTTTTCACAAGACAGAAGTGATTGGAAATTGATCCGTGGAAAATGTTTGGCGCGTCAAGCGTGATTGGAGGATTTCAAAGTAGTTTCCTAAGGCTCAAGATATTAGATGTAACCGCGTATGTTTAATACTGTAACAGCAAACAACCTAAATTGCATTAGGAAAGATAAATCAACCAGAGATTTCTAAACCTAACTGTGACGCAAAATGAAAAGTGTTATCTTCCGGACATTGACAAATGGGTCACTGGTATACCATGTATACTATGTACCCAGTAAGCATATAAAAGTGGTACGGAATCATACATGCAATGCAAGGCTTGTGTATGCCCTATATGATCAGTAAAGATGCAAATCCATGCGCGGAAAATTTTGTCAGAGGGGGTCCAAATTTGATAACGTTCCTCTAGAGGATCCAAATACCACTATAAATAGGCCATTATCGGCCCGCGAGCGAAACGCCAGCGATGGCCATATATTATACGCTGGCTTGATAGCTTTGTGTTTTTTAAGGTGTTTGGCTCGCCCCCCCACCCCCCTGGACCCGCGCATGCAAATCCGCACAGATTATCGCTTTAAAGGTGTACAGCCGCAATTTATCTATTTCTCCCAACTCGTTTTAATGACTTCATTATTACATGGGTACTTAAATAAAGAAAGTAAGGGTGCAAAGATCAGGAATCGATACAATCAAGTACCACAACTGACCCAGAATACCAATGGGAAAGTGACAAACTCACAGTTAGACACCACAAACTAGAGCCAAGAGGTCAACCCTTTCCCAGCAGGTGACCACAAAGCACGATTAAACAGACGCGCACAAAGACATTGCAAACACAAGACAGAACGAATAAACATAAAAGATCCACAAAAAAAGTACCGCCTTGGAACGGTCATTAAAATATTTTACTGGAGGGCTTAAACAGGTTTAACGGCGCCAACCTCACCCTTAATTCAGATGTGGATCAAGAAACATACATATTTGATTTGCATGAAAGACCCCTAACTTAATAATGCATCATCTCCTAAAACATATAAATCAAGATATAACCAGGAGATAAAAATCAAAGATAAGGACTCAACAGGAAATAAACATCCTCTTTAAATAAAAATCCTCTTTAAACATTTTGTATGAAAAAATGTGTAAGTCAATTGTTGATGGTTGTCATGTTCTTGACTGTGTCTAAGTGTTCTAAACATAGATTAATCTCAAATTTCACTATCGATAATTAAGCGGAATAGACTTCCTGATAAGCGATTGTGATGTTTTTGCCACAGTACCCAACACAACTTTGTATAAGCTAAGGCGCCGTCTGGCTTGGTCTTCGTTTGGAGGCTATAGATTATCAGCGCAGCTTGTTTGTTCAAATTTATTGGTTTATGGTGTTTTCCGTTCAATTTGGCTGCTCTTTCACATTTATGTCGGGAATCGATTGTTGAATCATACTGACCAAACGTAAAATAGCGAAAATATCTAGGAATAGGCACTATTTATTATTTCACACTCCTAGGACGCGATACGTTAACCGAAGGCCGATATTTATCATCGTTTGAAAAGGCTATATAATATTGTTATCATCCTTAAACGAAAACGTATCATTAAAGCAACACAGTGACTTTTGCACATAAATATTCTGCGATTCTGGAGTGGTTTCCACTGATGTTCAAATAGACTGCCAAACTTACAGCATTACCAGTACATATCAAGTGCTCTTATTTTGGTATAACTCAACTTCCCATAAGCTATTATAATGATCATGAACCTACGTACTTTGCCTTAAATACAGGTAAACCCACTCAAACAAAATGTTTGTTTATGTCGATTTTTTAAGGCAACTTTTTTATCAGCCATGACGGGACGTTTCCTGTGTTCAACAGAATAAAGCGTCTTGCTCAATGACACAACACAGACGCCACTGGCGAGGCTCGAACCAGCGATGCCTCAAGTCGTTCAAGCTTTTCGGTCCTTGATTGAGTCCTAATCTCAACAATGACAGTTTGTTTGTTTGTTTGTTTGTTTGTTTTGTTCTTAACGACGCATCAACCCTTGTGGGTCATTAGCGTCAGACGATATTAAACTAAACATGATGAAGATGGGAAAAGTAAAAAATTATAAGATAAAATAAAAGGAATGATGTTGATGGGATTGTATAATGATAATTAGTTGCAATACGATTGTTGACAGGAGAGATCACGTACAATATCTGACAGTTTCAAAGTTCTATTCAGATAACTGTACATGTTCTTTAACTGAACAGAATACAACATTAAAAAAATCTGTATTATGGTTTGATACAAATGTAAAACAAAACATGATTTTAGAAATAGCAATTAGATTTTGTTAAAAAGATTTATTTGTCTTAAAAATATCATAATACTATCAATATGTATATCTTGAAATAATTCTTTCATGTTATCAACATGGAAGCAATTATTTCTTACTTGTGCAAAGTCGCCACATTCCAAAAGGAAGTGACGTACAGTAAATGGTGCGTCGCAACCAACACATTGAGGGTGCTCTTCACCTAGTAGTAAGTAAGAATGTGTGACTCTTGTGTGACCTAAACGGAGTCGCGCCAAAACGACTTCTTCTTTTCTAAGGTTTCTAACAACTGATTGGTGTTCACCAATAGTTGGTTTTATCTCAAGAAGTTTATTTCCAATGCTGTTATTCCATGAAGTTTGCCATTGATCCAAGATATACTTATTTATAGATGGCTTAAAATTGGAAAATGGAATTTTAAAAGAAGTTGGTTCTAATGAAAGCGATGTTTTTGCTTGCTTATCTACCATCTCATTTCCTTGTATTCCTATATGACTAGGAATCCAACAGAGAACAATTTCTTTATTAGCTAAAAGCTCATGACATTTTTCTAAAAGTTTCTGAATCTGTGGATTCTTTGAACTGGTATGGTTCATTGCTTTTAATACAGAAAGCGAGTCAGAAAATATAATAAATTTATTGTTAGCATCACAAGTGCTAACGAAATTTAAAGCTAGATCGACTGCTTTGGCTTCAGCAGTGAAAATTGATGAATCGTCAGGTATACGTTGCATATTACTATGGTTGTCTGATAAAACAGCACAACCAACCTTTGAGTCTTCCTTTGATCCATCAGTATAAATTTGTTGGTAATTCTTATAACGACTTTGCATTTTTCTGAAATCATCTTTTAATATGTGTGGATTTGATTCAGATTTTTTCCCAGAATGTAAATCAAAAAGTATTTCAGGTGTTTTCATACACCAAGCTGGAATATTTGGTGTAAAATGTTTTTCAAAATTTTGTGGTTTGATATTGGCAGATTCTAAGAGTGGTGAAATTCTAATGCCAAATGATTTAATAGCTTTAGGTTTTTGTTCATATAGATCAACATAATTTGGTGGGAATGTAACTTCATGAGCAGGATTTGATGGGTTAGCAGCAAGTCTTATAGCATATTGCAAAAAGAGTTTCTCTCTTCGTGAGTATAGTGATGGTTCATCTGCTTCCACATAGAGACTAGCAACAGGAGAAGTTCTAAAAGCCCCTAAAGCTAATCTAAGTCCTCATTTGTCACTGTAATACTTTGTTTGTTTGTTTGTTTGTTTTTTGGCAATTGGCATTTGAGCAGTTAAAGTGTTTAACGATACTTGATATCGAAAAACGCGAACCTGGTATTGTTTTTTTCAATTTACCAGTTGGTTCGCTCTTCAAACTGACGATTATGCCGTAATTATCGATTTTCGTGACGTGTATACGTCATTGACGACGTCATTCAAAAATTGCAACGTCATGATGACCTGATAAAGGCATAGCAACGTTTATCAGGTTAACGTGCAGGTTTGCAATCAGTACAAGAAACATGTAAACTGATAAATATACTTATAGAGACTAAGTCTGCAACTATGAATATTTTTTCGATTTTTTTTTTCTTTTTAAATCATTTGTAAAAGTAGAATTAAGTAATGTTTTCACAATAAATCTGTTCACTATAGATGAAAACTGCACGGAAAAAGTGAATTATCTTATAAAACAGGTGTGTTTTTCTGTTGTTGGTAATTATTTGCGTCCCTCCAATAATTTTAGACAGTTAAATTTAGCTTAAAAGCTGTTGCTTTGACACTGATAATTTATTAAGATTTACTAAATTGGTAAAATGTATACCTGATTTTTAGTTTTTTTTACTGTGTTCTTGAAAAATAGAAACATAAGTTCTAAAGTTAAAAGATCAAAAGTTACAGACTATGCAGCTTTAAGAAATCTTCTAACGCATACAGTAAACAATTATCTACAAAAACTTAATTATGTTACACGTGTTCCGTATTCTGATGGTAAACAAAAATTCAATATTATTCACATCATATGTAAAAATTTCAGACCAATACCTTGAGGATTATGCAAAATGCAGCTTATTTAATTTAGAAGGGTCAAAATCGAAAGTCGCGAAAAATGGAATTTAGGCTTAAGTCTGCGTTCCAGTGAGGCATTTTTCCGAACAACTGTAGTATGAAATACAATGTATAATATGTAATTCACGATGGGTAAGACCAGGTACATTATACACAATGAAAACCACCGTTGCCCAACTGGGCTCAACTGTTTGTTTGTTTTTTTGTTGTTGTTATTTTTGCTTTAGCCCTGGCTGTCTGTGAGTTGAGGGCCTTTTTCTTTATTTCATCACAGTATATCTATAAATTTGATTGTTTCGCCATGATGATAAATTGGATAATTAAGGGCCTAACATTTTTTCTGGTTTATTGGCAAATATTTGGCAGTGAAACAGTGACTTCGGCTGAGTGTAATGTGACGGTGTTTCTGTTGTTGTTGGCTCATTGTTTATTTTTGCCCCCAGTTGTGTGTGTGGGGGGAGAGGGAGGGAGTATGTTTGGTCATTGGTTTGCTGTGCATTACTTAGTGTCGTTTCTAGTTTTACAAGCATCTCGCTAGGATGCTTTACTTTAATTGCTTGACTTTAATTGCCTTTGAATGTCATTTCTTCATGTATCTCATCCTCAAGGTGCCGTGGGTTGGTCTGCAGTGTGTGATTGTGGCATTTCTTGGTAATACTCGCTTACTTTTTTCATGTAAGTTTGCTTAGTTTTCAATTCAAACTGCAATATGTTAAAGGTTTTGAGACAGTTGTCTCTGAAAATAACCACGCATTACCGGAAAACATTGTTCTAACGTATCACAAAATATTTTTGATTTTGAGGTTCAAATTCTCAAGAAAATGCCAAAACAAAAGTGTATGCGTTAGAAGATTCCTTAGGTGTATAATACAATTTATCAGTCACCCTAATATTAACTGAATTGTTACAACATAACCTAATAAACGTTTCCTATCTCACGGCATGTTTCCTTTATCAGGTCATGATGACGTTGCACTTTTTGAATGACGTCGCTTATGACGCTGAATCAACACAAACATCAGAAATAACGTCATAATCGCTAGTTCGAAGAGTTTTCAACAATGGGTAAACTGATAAATAGAATACCAGGTTCGCGTCTTTTGATATCAAGTTTACCAGGCTCGGCTTTGAGAACGCATGTTGAATCGCTCGGCAAGCCTCGCGATGTCAACAAGCGTTCTCAAAGCCTTGCCTGGTAAACTTGATATCAAAAGACACTCACCTAGTATTCTCTATATCCGTGTACCGTTGACCAAAATGCATGCTCATCTCGCATTTCACTGTCACTTTAGAAAAGCACTTAGCCTTTTGACTTAATGAATTTTGCCTGTATCACGAAGAGGAGCATTGTTGTGCATTTCATCTGAATGACAGTGCATATAATAGTCTGCGATTGTCTTGTCCAGGTTATTGTTATATTCTGTCAAACGAATTCTCCGTTTAACTCTTTCTTCGATAGCGACGACTGTTGTCGTCTAATAATAATCTTTGCAAACTGTTTGAACCCATACCAGGACCGACAAAACATCGGTCCTGATCTGGATCCAAACCGTTTGACACTCTAATAGTGTCCCTGAAAGATTTCTTTTAAAATTTGATTTTGAAATAAGACATCAGACGACAACAAAAGCCCAAACCTACTTTGTATGCAAGGAGTCAATGCCAGACTGTTTGGTAATGGAACTAGCGTTGACGATTATAAGGGGGAGCTCTTGAAGACTTCACCACGGTCTACATTTGAAGTAAGCATTAATATTCCTTAAGTCCAGAAAAGCAAACGTCTTGAGTGATTTTCTGACCAATCAATTTCAACATGCATTTTGGTGCTCTAAAGAGCCATCCCATTGAGGCGGATCTTTTGAGTACAAACAACATATATTTTGGTTGAAAATTAAGAAAATATTTTTTTTCAAATACGCAGTCTTATCTGGAGGCCAAACTATTATTGTCATTACTGTAAAGATAAACAATGAGAATATGCCGCTTACCGCAGACTGACAAACTTAATAATGTGAGCAGGGACATGTGATTTCCAGCAATGTGGTATTTTGACAAGTTTTAGACTCGTGCGAGCCTGAGCAGCCTCCTTTTGAGCTTAGAGACTCTAAATGGCATTCGGTCAGTAGCTCAACAGTCATATAATATTCAAGCGACTGGCAAAGGCTCTGATCAGACTGTGCGTATGCGCAGGCTGATCTGAGACTTTGCTGGTCAGTGGTCACACGTACCACATTGTTGGAAATTACATGTCAAGGTTCATGTATTAAAAAGAAGGAGTTTAACAAATGAAGGGTTAGTGTTATAATTGAGAACTGTTTCTCGGTTGACGTTTCCACTAGGAACCTGGACCGGGCCGCGTAGCGCAGTCGGTAACGTGTCTGGCAACAGATGCGAGTCTGACTGCAGATCCAGGGGTCGTGAGTTCGATCCCAGCCCGGTCCCATACTTTCGTGGAGATTGATCATGAAATAATTTCTACGGTCATTCTCCTCCCTTCCGCTGAATCATTCAAGAAGGGTTGTTGTCAGTTACAAGCGAAAGTATGTGCACGAAGTACTGGTTACCTGCTTGTTCAAGCTTGCCAAGGAAAAAGTGTGATTAGGTGAACTGACCGTCCCGCAATGACCACAGCTGTTGACTTGGGACGTAAAGCAACAAAACAAACAAACAAAACCAGGAACCTGGGCAAATGGTACAACCACTGGACGTAAAATCTGCTCAAAGTAACGTTGGTCGGCCAAGTTACCTTGTACGATCGTTTTAATTCCATCATTTACATTAGTCGTAATTTGCGTATGTATTGCCCACCTAGACCATGACACTGTTTCCCCTATACATGCCATGCTGCTGGACTGTTGCAACCCGTGTTGCCATCGACGTTCTGAGATGGCCAGTTGTAAGAGCACTGTCGTGGCCTGCAAACATTCCCCAGTATAGCACATGGTCGCAAGGGGCGATGCATACCAGGAGATCACCATGCATGCCCAGGAGGTGTCCTATAAAGTTCCTTATAAATGTCATTGCAATATTGCTTTGTTCTGCTGGAATTCTGGGGTCCTTTAAACATTGTCCCTAGTATGTAAATGGAATAAAGGACATTCATTGCTGACGCTTGTTTTATTTTTTTATTTTTTATTTTTGCTTGGTGTTTAAGGAAACGTCAGCACCTGTGGGCCATTATTGCCAAGCTGTGTAAGTATAAAATAAAAGAGACTTTGTTGAGAGAAAAAAATGTGTTATTGTGTAACATTATTGCTAGATCCACTTAAGCAGTGAAAATAGAAAAAAAATCCGGAATATGCATTATATCGTAGCGATTTTCTGGTATACCAGCACAACCTACTCCAGTGTCTTCTTTTGCCAATCGGTATAAATTTGTTGATAATCTTTATAACGCGGCGTTTGTAAAGGACCAGTGTCTATAAGGCCTGTTTCACGGCCACTATGAATTTCTTTTAAACTTTGTGTAATAAAAGTAGTATGTCTTAGCTGTAAAATGATGAAATGTTGGATCAATAGATGAAGTTTTCTGAATTGTATATTCATTTGAAGTGGGTGGGGTAATTCCACCCCAAACAGGGTTATGCTACGTAAACGACTATATTTTTATAACCATATGTAGCTGGGAATCAGCCACTTCAAAAATATTTATGAGATATCAGATATAAAAACTGACACTTAATATATTTTAAAATATTTATAAATGATAAGTATATACTCACTTGAAAGTCATACCAAAATTTTAGTATTTTTCTTCTCCAACTTTGCGAAAAACCACAACATCTATTCATGCTAAAATGGATTCAATTGATGTTTAGAGGTTACATAGTATATAAGATGGTTATCATAAAATTATGAAGACTTGTTTCCATGGTGATTATTTTAAGAGTTATCTGCCCACAAAACCAGATACTTTTTTTTTGTTTTTTTTCCAAATTTTAGGGTGGGTTACACGCATCAGAGATTTTAGATACAGCATTGCTTCTAGGTTACACAATGGTTGCTCATAGTGTCTAGAATAAAACAAAGGTTCACATCGCTGATATGATCTGGAAGTCAAAGGTCAAGGTCACTAATACTTAAAAATTGTCTACGGCTCAAAACGCGAACACCTCTTTCATTTTTTGACTACGCATATTCATATTTGCTACAATAATTTCATATCATGTGAAAATTACATCAAAAGTCTCAGAATAAGGATATGACCTTGAAATCAAGGGTCAAAGTCAAAAATATTCTTAAAATCTGTCACACTGCTCATAATACAAACTCGTCTTTCGTGCATTGGTGAGGTGTGTTTATATTTAGCACAATAATTGCATATAATGTGTTGATTAAAATGAAGGCTTCAGATAGCTGATGTGACCTTTAGGTCAAAGGTCAAGGCCACACATACTTAAAACCTGTCAATTGCTCTAAATGCAAATACTTTGACCTTGACTTTTGAATAATATATCATAACAGCGACCTGAAACCATTGATGATATCTACACATTAAGGCAATAAGAGTGCAAAATATATATTATCTTCATCGAAACTAGTAAAGGATACTCACTTTACAAGCAATAGAACCAGAATTTAAATATTTTTGAGTTTTAAATATTTAACATTTGACTGGAACACAGAGAGTTTCTTGTCATATACATACCTCAGACAAACACTGTTGCAAATATGAGTATCCTCCTTCGAAAAAGTAAGAGGAGTGGCACTAGAGGCCAAACAACCTGATAATATATTTAGGTAATTTGAATCGATAGATTCTCTATCAAATAATACAGAAGTTCATGTTGCGAGCCGTAGGACCGATTCTAAACACTTTGACCTTTGATCGGTCATATTGGTGCTCTGAAACCTTCCTTTTGATGTACCCACCTTAAGAAATCATTTTGGTATATATGGACATCTTCTAACAAAAATGATTAAGGGAATTCACGTCAACATTTGTATGATATATTGACCTAGACCTTTTTTCCAAGGTCATAGCAATAATCTGAAGCTTTCATCTGTTCACCACACAATATGCGAGTGCAGTATCCAGTGGTAGAATGCTTGAGTCGAGATAGAGGGGTTGCGGGTTTGAGTCTCACAGGTGGAACTGCATATTGTTCGTGAGCAAAGTAAATAAGAAGGCAAAGGCAAGGAATCGATACAATTAAGTAACACACATGACTAAGGACTCGGTATGGTATGGGAAGGTGACAAAAAATAACAAGAAAACATCACATACAAGGGAGCCAAGAGGTCAGCTCTTTCCCAAAAGGTGACCACAAGGCTGCAAGAAATAGACATGACAGGCAAGACACATTAAATCCTGCTTAGTGCCAGTTCAACCCAAGTTAGAGCCATCCTGATATGACTTGACTGAAAAAAATATTGACTGAGATGAACAGGATCAAATCAAACAAACAATACACCATAGGGAATCATTCTGCTCAATATGAACACTCTCACCCAAGAAATGACTGAAGAGCTCACTGTATGAGCTGTATATAGGTTCTATGCAAGTGCGACCTTGACGTTGACTTCAAGGTCACATCAGCAATATGAAACCTTGGTTTTAAACTACGCTTCATATGCAATCATTGTGTTTAATATGAAGGCACGCCATCAAAGCACGAATGCGGAGTTTGTGTTTTGAGCCGTAAGACAGATTTTAAGAAATATTTGACTTTGACCCTTAACTTGAAGGTCATAAATGTATTCCCAGACTTTTGTTGCAATCAACATATGCAAATATGAACACCCTAGGTCAAAATCAATGAAGATGTTTGTATTTCGAGCAATTTTACAGGTTTAAAGTATGTGTGACCTTGACCTATGACCATAAGGTCTATCAGATATCTGAAATCTTCGTTTACGTCTACACATCATACGTACTTGTTGTGCTTAATAGCAACACATCCCATGAATACGCCAAAGAGAAGTTGACCCTTGATTTCAAGGTCGAATCCATATTCTGAGACTTTTTTTTGTAATCTACACATGATCGGCAATCATTTTTGCGAATATGTTCACACTAGGTCAAAAAATGAAAGAGGGATTCACGTTTTAAGCCACGGACAAGTTCTAAGTATTAGTGACCTTGACCTTTGACCACAAGGTCATATCAGCTATCTGAAACATTTGTTTAATTCTACACACCATGACCAATCATTGTTTATTACAGAAGCAATTGTGTATCTAAAATCTCTAATGCATGTATACCCACTCTAATGAAAATAAAGAAAAAAAATAAAATCCCTGGTTTGCGGGCAGATAACTCCTAAAGAAATCACCATGGAAACAATTCTTCATAATTTTATAATTACCATCTTATATACTATGTAACCTCTAAACATCAATTGAATCCATTCAAGCATGAATAGATGTTGTGGTTTTTCGCAAAGTTGGAGAAGAAAAACTACTAAAATTTTGGAATGACTTTCTAGTGAGTATATACTTATCATTTATTAATATTTTAAAATATTATAAGTGTCAGTTTTTATATCTTATATCCCATTAATAATCTTGAAATGGCTGATTTCCAGCTACATATGGTTATAAAAATATAGTCGTTTTCGTTGCATAACCCTGTTTGGGGTGGAATTACCCCACCCACTTCAAATGAATATACAACTCAGAAAACTTCATCTATTGATCCAACATTTCATCATTTTATAGCTAAGACATACTACTTTTATTACACAAAGTTTAAAGAAAATCCATAGGGGCCGTGAAACAGGCCTTATAGACACTGGTCCTTTATTTTTCTGAACTCATCGTCTTGTATCAATGGACACATTTCTGTTGTTTTTTCCTGAGTGTAAATCAAAAGGAATGTGAGACATTTCCTGATCATACTTATTTACGTTTTGTTTGAACACCAAGCTGGACTGTTTGG
This sequence comes from Loripinus fragilis, assembly GCA_964019695.1. Classification (NCBI taxonomy): domain Eukaryota; kingdom Metazoa; phylum Mollusca; class Bivalvia; order Lucinida; family Lucinidae; genus Loripinus; species Loripinus fragilis. The sequence continues at coordinate 65,827,707 of OZ026522.1, read as the reverse complement.
CGTAAAATATTTCTTAATATTTTGTAGCTTCACATTTGCTGATTCGAAACGTGATGAAATCTGAGACCAAATGATTTATATGGCAAAGATTTTGTAAGTAAAATTATTTTAGGCCCCAAGTGGCTTCAGCTGCTGTCCGTCCTAAGAAGGTAGTTTTTATGTTGTTTAAATATAACATATAAAAACACATTTTTTCTTAACTTTTGTATTATCACATGGAAACAACCAAATCAAATACCATACTGTGACGAAATAAAGAAAATGGCTCTCAACTCACAGACTGTCAGAGCTGAAATAAACTCCCAACTGAGCCATGGTGAGCCCAGCCATAGACAAACATCAGGCACTGACCCACTGATGAAAGTTGTATGTCTGTGTAGTCATTAAGTATGAGGTCTGTGATTAAAAAGGAATCCATAGCTACAAATCACGAATGGACTTTTAATTAAATCAATGCGTTCAAGCATGTAACAATGGGGTATAAAACTGAGGTTTTTTTTCATAAAAGAAAGCCAAAAGATTTAGATTCCTCAACAACTTGAATAGGTGATCCATAAACTTGATGACGTACAAGCGTAAATGTGGTTACGCTATAATATACTCATTCAGCAGGAGGATTGTGGACGCTTGAAAGAGAGAAAGTGCTTACGTTACGTCTGCATGATGAGCTACACTATCTGAATGTACATGTAGATTCATGAAAATTTGGATGTGTTTAATATATTAAACTTTATGTGGCAGTGAATATTACTGGCGTTGATACGCAGGCCATGCACATAGCTCGCTCTGCACAGTTATGCATGTTTGTAATGAAAATTTTACTTATTCAATAGAAAACACCTTATGTAGAAGTAGTGTTTTCTTAAGGAACTACGCTTAAACAAAAAGAATTCGCTCACTCCAGTAGCAATTCTTTGCAATACTGGAAGAAATCACCATTTTGCAACGGGACACAATTAACGAAAGGCACTGCTGGTTTCAGCAGTCTCCCTTTGACGTGGGCAACTCGTTTGGTGTTGTGTCTATGTTCTTGCAAGCAGATAAGGGCGCTTCATGTTTGTAACACCAAATTTAGGTTTTCGTATGGCGAGGAATAAATAATATGCTTTTGCAGAAAAATGAGATTCCCACTGGTAATAATTACTTCTTCGGGTAAAGCTATAATTTAGTTTTCCACTTTGGACATTAAGATAACAAGATGGAGATGCGACGCTACGGTGATCATATTCGCCTTTTGAACGAATCACACTAGATTTAGCTAGGATGTATTTAAGAATGAATTTCGAAGATCCCTGAACAAATGAACGCCAGTTCAGTTGAAAGTAAGTGACACCATTTCCGATGTGTTCAGTTCAACGAATTTAGGGACACCCTTTGGGCGACCCATTAACTTAAAACATTGGCGTCTATTATTTCATGAACCACCGAATGATGAAGTCCATCTCCTGTACATGTATTTAGATTTTATAATAGTTAGCTAATATAGAGTTCACAGGTTTAGATAAACAAACATTTTTTAGCGTAAAATTGTAAATATTTGCTTACGCATATATATTTTAGTATATATTTTGGGTGCTCAAAAGAACCTTCCCGTCAAGTACCCTACCTTCACCCGCTCCATACGTCCGCCATGGTTGTTTTTCAGAAATTTTGAGTGCGCCTGAGAGTGACCGTGGGAATTTATTTACGGAAGCCTAAACAGTGTGAAGAAAAGTTGATCCTGTCGAAATGAGGCACAAATATGTAAGTACAGTATATTTTACTTTAGATACCTTATTTTAATGTCCGAGAATGCCCCTTCAATGTTCACTTGATTTTCTATAATTCCAAAGTTTGGGCAAACCTGAATAGTAGGGGAGCCAGAGATTCAAAAATTGGAAAAAAGTGGCCGGAAAGTAGCAGAATTTTAGACTATATTCTCAGTTAGTATGGTGTTTCAGGAGTGTGAAAACAGATATTGCACAAATTTTAAGTCTTGCAAAAGATGTTTATTTTTGTGTTAACCATGCCTACCCTCATGCAGGCTTCACTGTAGGCTTTTCGCTACATTACTAAAAAGAAAAAGTCTTTTAGACCAGATAAGTCCCATTTTCTACTACCTGCATATTGCCTTACAGAAACTTAATTAAATGCAACAAACTGCCAATAAGGTTAAATGATTTACGTTTACGTAATTGTTATATACGTTACTTACTTTCAAATATATTACTATTGTTTACTTGGCCATGGGCTGCCAAAAGACTTGTGGAGAGAGAGTTTTGTACATTAAGATTTTCTAAGCTACTTTATATATTATAAAATTTGATGTCTCTTAGCTTTTTATGAACATGTGTATTTACCGTGCAACAGCCAAGTCTAATATGTTACCGTTAGATAATAGAGAAACTCCAAGTATAGTGTTATTATCATTTCCATAGTTTTCTTACACGTCATTATGATTGATCTTTTAATTAAATGCAGCTTAATAGCATAATAATAATAATTAGTTCAGGGACCTAGAAGTTCTGTTGTATACGTTACTTCCTTTTAAAACAATATTTTTGTGCAATGTTATGTATATATGCGGTCAAGCAGCTAGTGGGTGAAATCGAAATTGACTACCATCTAAATGCTCAAAATTAGATTGGAAATATTGTCTTTTTAAACATTTAATATGAATGAGATACAACATCAACAAAATCATGTTTGCTTTAAAGGGAACACTTGAACATATAGCACACAAAATGCTATTAAATATCTGTTTTGGGAATCATGTAAATAGAATATTAGATACCTATTTCTTATTCATAATTAAATTATGTTTCAAAAAGCTTAAATGATTCTTTAATCTCTAGGCCGCTACTATGTATTTGCTTCTTTCAATGCATTTAATGGCGTCAAATGACATCTACAAGGCATTTTCTTTCACCGTCAACAGCTCAATGAATAAATAAAAAGCACACAGTAACATATTCAGATCCAACACACATTGTAAAAGCCATCAACTATATGAATTAATAAAATGTTATTGATTACAACAGCTATATTTAAATCAATAAGGCACAAAATATAACTTAAAACACTAAAAACTGTAAGATATTCGAAGCAGAAGTCGAAATCAAGAAGTGAAACATTAAAATACCTTCATCGTTGTCAAATGAATCAAAACTGAATTTTGTGGAAATCGTGATCATTGCTGTCTCTAAGCACCAGCCTTACATTTCCTTGGAGTTTTGATATTTCAGTATCTACAGGGTGTCTGCTTTGGTGAAAAAAGAATATTATTTATGTTGGTAGCGTATATAAAAAAATATAAAGAACATTTCTTGTATCATTGTGTTGCCTGGTTCTACAATTTTGTGAAGCAATGAAACATGACAGCATTTATTCTAAACAACCATTTTAATACTTTAGACACAGAAACATTATTTGTTAATAAGTTGGGCAAGTCTATGCATTGTTAGTATGGTAGACATTTCTAAATGATTAGACTTCGATAATTAGGACCTTGAGCAAACAGGTCTTTCTAGAATAGTACTTGATTGATCAAATATTTCAGAATGTTTGCAGACGTTTGCTTTGTAGCTATAGAGCTTATCAGCATATGTGATAGAATCTGCTTTAGTGTTTGTTTTATTCAGCAGGATACTATTATTTTTACACTCACAATAAGTAATCATGACAACTGTCATTCAGTCCTTAAAACTAACTAATTCATACCCATAAAACTTGTACCAACTTATTAAATGATGCTATATTTATGGTATATTGATAGTTCATGTAGTTGAAACAATAGCCATACTTATGCCCGTGTCAAAGAATACTTTTAGATAGTATACTCAACAAATGCTATGTTGTATCATTCTTTCATATAGTGCAATTGTCAATAGAGACAATGTTATCACTATCTGAGATGATCATATTTTTACAAATCAAAATGAAATATTATTTCTAATGTAGACGATTAATAAAAAAAAACGATGGCAGACAACATACTATTTGTTAAGTGTATGCATACTTTCTAAGCATAACACGCAAATATATTATTTGTGTTAGTAATGATACTTACTAGGGTGCCTTCTCTATTGTCCATATTATTATTATTATTTTTATTAGCACAGTTGATAATTTAACGTATGCCTTTTGTCTCTATACCCTGATGTGTTTACAACTCATCTATTATTTAACGCACATAAAAGGAATTAAATGACAGGATCCATGCAGCAGTTTGTTTAAAATGGGGTCCAGTTACTGCTATGGTATTATGATAGAACTTAACATCAGCTTTATTAGAAATAATTTCTAAACTAAGTTTGATTTTTTGACTGCTATTTTTACTCTAAGATATTGCTATTCCCATTAACATTCTGAATAAACTTGTTACATATTTTAACGGTAATCTTAATGCGTCCTAGTCAAATCTGACATAAACATTGTCTGTTGAAATTTCATAAAGAAAAATTGGTTTCGTAAATTACAACTGAAGAAATCTAGATTCCTTGGATATAATCACTGTCTTACCATGTAAAACCCATCATTATGAGTGATTTCCCCAGTTTCAACGGCAGTAATTCATTTTTATAACCCATTCAGTTTTAAAGTTTGCATTGCTTTCAAATTGACAAATGATTAGTAGTATTAGATTAATAGGAATATCAGTTTCATTAGTCAACCATTGAAAGGCATGTTAAAATGAGCTGAAATAGATGTTCATAGCTAGAATAAATTAAAAATAGTTACCTTCACAGTCTCTTCATAGAACAGACATCCACTATTTTATAAATTGTGATGAGTGTGAACAGACTGACACAAAGCTTTGGTTGCTTTTAAATAGCTTATTAGATTTTTTTTCAATTAAAAGAAAAAAAAGTGCAAATTTCTAAATTTGTTTTAGGTTTTCAGGCTTAGTTGTATACGGAAAACAGTTGAGATGCATAAATAGATGTGGCTTAAACAATTTGCACAACTGAGCCACTCTCTTAAAGAATAAATGACTATAAACATTAATGTCTCCTTAAATTTAATGTAATGTAAACAACAGTTTATTTTATATATTCATAAAGGCATGATGCTATCTAGATTACAGCAAACGTCTTCTTTCTATAAGCGAACATGACTAGGAAAGGTCACAATCACAGACTCCTGACTGACCCACTGCACCTTAAGGAAGGGACACGGAATATAGATACATGTATCTACAATATACATGTAATTAAAATGAAGCCATCAGCTCTCTTCCTTGTAAAGATGATTACTACACTAGAAACATATTAGAAAACAAAGACCCAATACAAAACTCCCACAATCAATTGGAACATCAACAAACAAAGTTTCCAACATCCACACATCATTTCAGAAAGTTTTAGATATTTTATCGTTATTGAATCTGATTTGATGGAACAGACCTTCACTATTTTATATATTGTGACTAGTGTGAACAGGTTTGACACAAAGTTTTGGTTGCTTTTAAATAGTTTATTAGATTTTTTGTTCAATTAAAAGAAAAATATGTGCAAATATCTATATTTGTTTTAGGCTTTCAGGCTCAGTTGTATACGGAAAACAGTTGAGAAAAATATGTAATCATGATCTATATTTCTATATATAAGGTTATATATGTTACTTTAGCAAAATCGACTGAACAAGCTTAAGGGAATGTATCCTTGTTGAGATGTTGCATCAGATTTATCATTTACTAAGTATATAAATTGTATAACATAACGGAGAAAAAAAAACAGTGTGTTTTTGTTTTTAAGTCAAGAAGTATACTATTTCGTAAAAGAAAAATGTACACCCATATTCACAGTCTCCTAATTAGTATAGCTACCTTTTCTTGTGGAAAAAATGCGCCTGTATGTCTATCAGACACAGCTCCCCCCTTTTTTAATGAAGGAAACTTTCCAGTGATGTATAATTTTAGATATTAAGCAATATCTGTTTGTCTTCAACTTTGTTATATACGTTACATATTTGAAATCAAACAACAAAATGATGTTTTACACCAGAAATGTTGTTAAGCATTACTCTTAAGTCGGTGATATTAAAACAATGATCATAAGGTGTTTAAAAGCTAACAGAAAAAATGCATGCTTATTTTCAAACTTCAGAGGTTCTAAGCCTGTACAAAGTTTTATCTATGGTCATCTAATTAAACACCTTATAACTGACAAAGTATTTATGTTAGAACAGATCTGTTTGCAGTTTTGAAATAGTCAGTTAACAGTCTTTTAAATACATGCTATCCTGAATTTAAACACCTTTTGAAAATTTTGTCAAGTCAAACTTTTTAACAAAATATCAATAATTTTAAGGGTATACTTAAAAATGTAACGTAAATGACATTATAATGGACCCAAACAACTTTTGAAAACATCAATATGTGTAGAGAATATCACGTCCTTACAGATTACATAAATATTTTGTTGATTTAAACATTTCAACTTCCACATAAATAGACTTAGTTAGATATTTTTGTTTTTAAGAAAATGAGGGGTAACGTATTAAACACACTGTTACAGTTATGTTTGCAAGACCTAAATTGAGTGCAATATCTGGTTTCATACTGCCTATACTATGTACTAAAGGATAAAACAAGTGAAAATTCTAAAAAGGGGACATACCAAAATGCTTATTTTTGACATTTTTGAACCCTGGCTCCTCTACTAGAAGCTGGTCGTCTGCAATGTTGACATTTTATAAATGGAAATTACGTGGTAGTGTAACACATTTATTATGCCAAGCTATTTTAAAATTGGTTGTTTGTAGCTTGGGATCTTAAAATAGAACACATCTTTATGAAATTTATTGTGTGTGTTTCTTTGCCCGTTTTTTAAGGCAAAACCTCAACAAATTCAGTGCGGAACAGAATTCTTAACCAGTAGAGGTCTACTCCCATAGCGCACTGAGAAATGCCTACATTCAGTGTGTAGAAAATAAGATGCCAGTGATAAAAACTGCAAAACTGCACAACAGACCCCACACTACTTTGAGTGACAGCCTGTCTGGTAGAGTGCATATATTAGATACTTGTGAGAAAAGCTGCAAAACTGCACAACAGACCCCACACTACTTTGAGTGACAGCCTGTCTGGTAGAGTGCATATATTAGATACTTGTGAGGAAAGCTGCAAAACTGCACAACATACGCCACACTACTTTGAGTGACAGCCTGTCTGGTAGAGTGCATATATTAGATACTTGTGAGAAAAGCTGCAAAGCTGTACAACATACCCCACACTACTTTGAGAGACGATACTTAGCCTTTACCCTTTGAAGCAGTTCTTTTTTCCCCAATTTGGTATTTTATGGCAGTTGAATGATGTTAAAACAGAATGTTCAAATTATGCTTGGCGTTAATTTTGAGCTTTTGAGCGGGAATGGTGTGACGTCACTCACAAGGCGGAAGTAGGTTAAACCAAAATGGCGGTCATCAATTTTACCATGTTTACATAAGCCTCGGTTTTCATATTAGCATAGTGGTTTGAAGTAAATATTTATCTGCTGTTGAATGCAAAAATGATGCATAAAAGTAGTTAGGACCCCTCTATAGCCCAAATAACGTCACAACTTCCGATCCAAGATGGCCGCCATTAGGTCCCAGACCTCCCTGTGCCCCATTCGGTTACACCTCTGAAGGTCAGTCAACGCTCTAGACCACGAGAAGGTAGCATCACGTCCTAGACCACGGTGCCCTTCTTCTTAGGGGCTTAGGAAGGTAACGTGCACGTTCTTCTTTATCTTTTGTATAGGGGTCAGTCATCTTGTTCAGAATGAGATCCAATCCTTAACCGTATTAAGTCGCGTAGAAGGTCCGTCCTTTTTCAACTTGTCAAATTTCCTGGGTGGGGGTTCAGGCATGGTCTTTTTTTAAAGCATAGTTGGCTCCCAGTCTTTGGTGGGCTGTGCACCCAGCAGTCTCTGATACTTATCATGGGCTATTAATACTAGCTTTTCCATTATCTTGATCCGATTCCAAACACGTCAAAGCTATTTTTAGAAGGGTACAGTCAGGGTACAGTGAAGAAACAATGGTTCACCATGTGGCGGTGGTGGAGGTCGTGATGGTGGAGGAGGTGGAGGTGGTGGTGGTGGTTGTGGCTGGTGGTGGTGGAGGTGGTTGTGGTGGTGGTTGAGATGGTGGTGGACTTGGTGGTGGTGGAGGAGGTGATGGTGGTTGATATGGTAGAGGCGGTGGTGGAGGTGGTGGTGGTGACGTCGGTGGTAGTTGTGGTTGATGGGGTGGTGGTGGTGGTTGATGTGGTGGTGGTGGCGTTGTTGGTGGTGGAGGTGGTTGTGGTGGTGGTGGTGGATGTGGTGGTGGTGGAGGTGGTGGTTGAGGAGGAAGAGGTGGTGGTGGTGGGTGGTGGTGGTTGTGTAGTCGGTGGTGGTAGAGGTTGTGGTAGGGGAGGAGGTTGTGGTAGGGGAGGAGGTTGTGGTAGGGGAGGAGGTTGTGGTGGTTGATGCGGTGGTGGTGGTGGAGGTGTTTGTGGTGGTGGTGGTTGATGTGGTGGAGGTCGTGGTTGTGGTAGTGGAGGAGGAAATGGTCAGAAAGTAACCTGAATAAGTTTGAAAACTGGTAACTAAGAATGGGTTTAAGTATCAAGTTGGCGTAAATATGATCGCCATTACTTCTATGTCTTTAGCTTTGTTAGATGAACTGCTGGTTTGGATGAGATTACACTGACCAACACCGCTCAGCTAAAAAAGTTATTAGGAACGATTACTCGAGGTCAAATCAAAGCATTAAGTCAAATCCCTCACACAAATTTCGGATCACCCTGATCCCCTCGGAGAAAGCTCTGCTAATGTGCCATAGACGACTTCTGTATATTTTGGGCGACCGGACCTTGGGCTATGTCAAGAAGATTGAGGCTCTTTGCGGTAAACAGAAGTTTGCATATACCCTTCTAAAAATAACTTTGACCCGTTTGGAATGAGCAAGAATAATGGAAAAGTTAGTCTTAATAAACCACATTAAGTATCAGAGACTGCTGGGTGCATAGTCCACCAAAGCTGGGAGCCAACTACGCTTAAAAGAAAGACCGTGCCTGAATCCCCACCGGGGAAACGTGACAAGTCAAACAAGGATGGTCCTTCTACGTGACTTTATAGGGTTAAGAATTGGATTTCATTCTAAAAAAGATAACTGACCCCTATACAAAAGACAAAGAAGAACGTGTCAGTTCCTAAGCCCCTAAGAAGAAGGGCTGCATGCTCTAGGACGTGACGCTACCTTCTCGTGGTCTAGAGCGTTGACTCACAGGGAGGAAACAGTGAGGATACAGTGAGGATACAGTGATTGAAATTATATAACGGGAACACCGGAACAGTCAGTGAGCGTGGATAAGGACAGCCAATGAAGCAGACAGGAGGCTTGGTTTGCACGTAAGATCGTGGTGTGGCTCACCGTCAGTCACAGCTACAATCGGCCGAGCCTTGAAAGTCACCCTACTACAGTACAACGTTCTTTAGTTCTCTCATAGGTTTCTTAAGTAAAGTATATGATCTGCATTTGGCACTAAGAGCAGGACCAGTCATCTTTACTCAGGACAGACATGGAAATATTTAAAGCGACACAATGTATGTCGACCTGTTGGACACCACTTAAATTGGTGTGTTCATGTTTTAACAGATTTATTGTCCAAGACATATTAAAATCACTAATGGCTAACATCAGGATTAACACAATCTACCAATCGTATCTAAGGTAGCATCATGATTTTCTACGTTTTAGAACAACTCCAGTAACATGTTTCATATAAATTACCATGTTTTAACGAAAATAACTTTTTGTGGAACCCATATAAGATCGCTTTTACCATGTTGCACTGATGTACAAAGCATACTAATATATCCCAAATAGGGATCTGAATGCCAGCTATTACCATACTAATCACAGCAATTTTTAGCTGAGGGCCAAAAACCTTAAGAAGTACTGTGTATGTTGGCAGCCAAAAGCCACAGGACTCAGTCTTAGACCAGGTGTTGTTTTTGATGTTCATCAATGACCTCCCTGAAGTCATCATCTCTAATACTAAACGTTTTGTGGGTGATTATATCCTGAGTGTACAGCCAGATAAGAACGACAGATGCCCGGCAGCTACTCTAGAAATACCTCGAGAAACTCGCTTCCTGTGAAAATAAATAGGGAATGAAATTCCACCCGCAGAGTGAAGTATCCTCCGCATCACCAGATCTAGATCATAATTTGTATCGCAGTATCATCTCATATGCACAATACTGACAGAATAACACAAAATCAATTACCTTGGAGAAGACCAACAGTCAAATCTGCCTTGCAGTTACTGCATCAGCAGGGTTACGAAGAAGGCAATCAACATTCTTGGTTTACTTTGGTGCAACCTAAGGCAAGCTAGCGAAGAAACCAAGACAAACCATTGTTCAACATGATACGATCAAACCTACGAGGGTTGGTCAAAAATAACTGAGCCCTACCTTATAACATTTACTTCAAGTAAAATGGACACATTTTTAAATGTTATTTCATCGCAGTTATATTTCATCTATTCAATAACCTTATTCATATCTGTTGGTAGGCTTTATATACTGGTTGCTAGGCAACCGAACATGACCTGTCGAACGGGTGCATTCACGCTGTGATACATCAATATCTAAGCGTTGCCATGGAAACGATAATGTCAATGTAATGCTGCAATTACTGTCGTTTGATACCTTATACATGTACCTACTCAGTGCCACAAAAAAGAAAACAACTGACCCCAAATTATAGATGTTGTGGTAGTTTGATTTCAGAATTTAGCAATTTTTTACGTGCCTCAAATCCTATAAATTACTCCACCCACATTCATATTAACACAATTTTAATAGAAAACATAAAATAATTGCCTAATAATGCTTATGCAGTACTGCCTACACAAACAAAGCCACAGAAATATTAAAATCCTTGTTTGGAATAAATGGTTCTGTTTCCATGGCAACACAATCATCATGTATTTGAAAATATGTGAAATTTTGACTTATTTGTTGCTAGGCAACGCATGCAATCAGTGTTCATCCAAACATTTACGAACCAAGTATAATGAAAGGATAATATGACACATGTTATTCAAATAAATGTCAAATGTGTCTTTCTCAAAAACTATGATGCCCACAAGCTTTTTAAAGACATACTGTTTATTCCTGGTGGCCGGGATCGTGAACGCATTGCTCTGACTGACGATCATTAGTTGCCTAGCAACCATAACAGAAGCTTCACCCGGGTAATTATTTTGGATCAACACGTCTATGACATGTTATACTTATAAAAGAAACTCACATTTCTTGTCTACAATGTGAGGCTAAGATATAATGAGGTAGGGCTCAGTTATTTTTGACTAACCCTCGTAGATTATTGCATTCTTATAACTCACAGAGGATTGATTCTTGTTTCTGTCTATTTTACTTTCTCATTTGTATCCGACTTGCGCACCATTAATGATTCGCCAAATTAAGCAGCTTTAAGCAATACCATGGACAGATAGATAGATAATTCCCGATGTGTAAATAAAAATGGGTACATGAACCAACGACCAGGGTTACAAACCAAATGTGGAAAGCAAATATTGTTGGACGTATTTATATTGTAAAACGCATGTACCAAGCTTAAATAAACTACCGTGTACATGTTTTGTATTGTCCATTTCTACAACAATAAAACTTAATTGCCTATTCACAGAAGCTGCCAAAATGTAAACTTCAACAATTATTTTTTTCCTTTCTGTTATGATGAATTTTCCCATACATATTGATGCAATATGTATGGTACTGGCCATTGTGTACTAAAATCGGTACCAGGTAGAATTTACCAGATATTAATTTATCATATGACGTCGCGTCTGGGAGTGAAATAACGCCATGCAATAAAATCGATAAACCACTAGTGGTTTATAGATTTACGGGAAACGTCATGACGTCCATAACAACGTTGCGTACATAATGACAAAATATACGTTTTTAAGCTACATGTAGAAATAGGAATTCAAAGTATTTGTCATATGATAAATAGAATCTTACATTCGTGCTCTTGTATTCTTGAATTTATTAAACTCGTTGCGAAAAAGAGATAAAATGCTCGGCAAGCCTCACATTTTATCTCTTTTCCCCAACTCGTTTAATAAATTCAATAAAACATGAGCACTCATGTAAGATCTTCTTTGTATTCTGTCCCTGAAAATAACCTTCAAAAATGATCCTTCAGAAAGAGAGATAAACTACAGCATTAGAAAACAGCAGACTCGGTTTTATTGGTTCTGATCATGAGAACTAATGGAAAGTGCAACAATTCTTACGCCCCTAGCACCGACTTAAGCAGTACTCTGTTTTCCGTCAGAATCCAATATTCCTAAAGGACCAGAATGTGACAAAAATATCACTATATCGGTGCACGGGGAGAAGTTTTGATTGTTTTTATCATAGCAAATATTGTATTCAGTCAATTGTTCTTATTTGACATTCTGACATCTTGACCTCCAATAACGCTTATATAAAAAACCGTTTAGAAAGATAAAGTACAGAAAGCTTATTGTACTAGAACAAGTGCAGATGACATATGGTTTTGCCACTTTGTAGACATGGTTCAAAGTTGTACTGATCCCGTTTTTCTGTGTGGGCGCACATCCTATACTTTTTCCCTCATACTTTTTTTTGTAAGCTAGAAAAGTTAATTGCTTCAGGGGCAGAAAGTGCTAATTTGCTTACATAGACGGTATGAAACTCTAATTGATGGGTTATGTTCATGTCATTACAATCTACAGGCTTGTACTCTTGCGTCTGGTATAGTTAGGTCAAAATTAAGAAAATACCTTAAATACAACAATGTTTCTACAACCTACAAGTTTCGGTTTTACTTATCTTGAAAGCGCAATGTCAAAGGAGAGAATAATAGAAAAAGTACCAATTTATAATGCCTTCAATATTTACTGTCGTGAGTTGGCTCCCGGTACCGTTAGTTTAACAGGTGACAGGGCCCAGGGTGACAACAGTAAACATTGAGCTTACAGTACTTGGTTAGCTTTTTTTAAATAATCTGGTTAGCTTTTTTAAATAATCCGAAACTCCTGTGTTTTTATAAACGAAATAATTATAAACCACTTGTTCTGATATGCCCTGTAACACGTGTTATTCAAACCAAACTCATATAGCAATCAACACCGAGTGTATGTGATCCAAGTTAGAAAATGCTTTACCAAGTTTATGATACCTTTAGCCTTGTCTCAGTTGCTTATTAGTTTATCTCACACCCATATAATTGGTATGATAAGAACATGGACGACAAGAGCAGAATGAGTATCTGTTATTTTCAAATACACAGTCATTGGGGATCCAGAAGGAGGACAGGGGGACAGGACCCATTAAAATCACAAGTGACTATAAGTTTCCTTACTAAAAATTTTGGTAGGGACACTCCTTGAGAAGCTATTGGCCCGTCGAGTCCAATTGCTTCTCAAGAGAGGTCCGTACCACCCCCTGTGAAATACAGTCAATTTAATAACTAAATAAAAAATCCCCGCTGGCGGAATTTTCTTTATCTGTGCATGAACGTAATGCTATAGTTACCATTTACTGACGGACACTTTACCTAGCAGCAGAACATTTGGAAATACTTCAAACTAATATACAGCATTGGTATAGGGGATGAGTGGTTTGCGACTACAGGTAAAGTTACGGTTCTTGATAATATCAAAAATGTGGTTGGTCGTGAATACTTATTTTATTACATTAATTAGACGGCTGATATTTGGTATACTGATAGTAAATATCGTATATGAGCAATTCCTAAATGTCTCATCTTCTCATGAACATATAAATAGATATCTAACAAAATTGAATATTTTATAATATGATCATATTGCATATCATATGAAAGGAAAGTAAGCCTAGAGCATTTTACAAGCACATAGTTTGCCCTTTAATGCAATATTGACCCCGAGGGTAAGACCGAAAACAAAAAAGTGTTTATTTTTCTTTTGCATATCAAAATACAGTGAATGAATTGTAAAGCAATATTTAGGCAATACATTGACCTTTGTACATACAACCTGACCTCTTGCATTGGGATAAATTGTCAAATATGAAAATTGTGCAGTAAAGCATATTTTTTTTTAATTTGAACGTACCATGTTGTTCTTAAACCAAAGGATGTACTACATATTTGACAAGCTTTAGTTTTTGAAACTCAACTATGTCCAAGATGAACATGTCACGTCTATATGCTGGACTAAACTAACAACGATAAAACACAATTGATACAATAATAAACCAGAATAGAAACAATCGATCTCTCATACTTTATTTATTGGGATTATAAGGATCCATCATGAGTGTGAAGGTGGGATAGAAAAATCCGTCCTGAGGATCACCAATTGGCATCATGAGGCATGCCGAGTGATGACAAACTATGATCACAAGGGACCGATTTTTCTATCCCACCCTCTCACGAATAATGGATTATTTTTTGCTCAACACAAAATATATATATTTTAAAAAAAAAAACAACATGTAAAAGGCTTCCAGAAAATCATGAATACACTGAGATGCGACATGGTGACGTCATATTAACATTAAAATGACGTCACGGATCGAAGTGTGGCCTGCGTACGTCCGACGTGCGGCTGTTCGATTTTTATTTTTCCCACAGGCTGGTACGGGTATGTGAAGATCCGATCTGGTGTGCAAAAAATAGGCCTGAGGTTATGGTTCTAAGGCGGTGGTTCTGTTGTTGTTGACCATTCTAGTATTGCAATCATCTTGATGGGGAAGAGAGAGCTGGTTGCTTTGCTTAATTTGTCTTCCTGATGTCTCGTGATGGTTTAGCGGTTTTTCCTCGCGGTGCCACGGGGTTGTCTGCGGTTTGTAATTTTGGTATTTCCTAATCATACTCACTTACTATTTCTGATTATATATCAATGTACCCTAAAATTTAATAAAGATCATGTGGGTCAGTTACAGGTTGGAAGTATTCTCTCAATGGTAGTTCCCTTCCTTAAAAGCATTTATTCATACAACAGAAGGACGGACGGTGTGTTCCTAACAAGTTTATTGCCCCCTGTGGTGCATTGCCTCTGGTACATCAAAGATGGACACTAATGGCGAGATTAGTCACTGTCCTTGGTTCACTGATTAAGGCATTAAAGGAGGGGATTTACCTAGGTGCGTTGCGATTATATTGTCATTTAAAGACAATTCATTTTAGAGTTTATATTTTGCATTTCAGACTTTTTCCTAATTTCATTGACTGTGCCACTGTATGAAGAAAAATATACTTTTGAACAGAACTTAATAATTAAAATAAAACAGGTTTTCATTTTGTTTAAGAAATAGATTCGCGCTAGCAGTGATTTGTTGCTTAATATATCACTGGCTGGGGGTCAGTCGTTGAAGTGAATAAATCATGAGCGCGAAGACAGATATACATTTTTGGAAATGAACGAATTCATGAAAAGTGAAATAGCAGATCTTTTGTTTAGATGTAAGCGTGATGTACGTGAAAATATATATACATTTATGTAAAAAAAAGTGTAAATATTATTCAAGTTTGGTAATAAATAATTCATAAAGCCAGTAATTCTTGTTTGTGGATATAGCTTCTTAGAGAGGAATTCAAAGAAAGAAAATGGAAACCTGAACAAACATTGCTAAGATATACTATAATTTGATGCTAGCTATAGTAAAAGATTGGTATTAAAAAATTAAAACAAAAAAAAAAATGTTATTTTATGTTTCCTGTTATGTCAATAAGTTATGTTTATATATTCAGTTAGTCAGCTACTGATTTCCCCTTTGAAGCCCCTTATCTATAAAAGTATTGACCACCTCTAAAAGAAGCAGTGAGCTTCACATACTATTTTGTAACACAATAATAGTCCCAAATAGACAGGATTAAATGCCTTTAATACGCATCTACGGCCCGTGTATCCAATATTCCTGCGAAGTAACTGCATTGTCCCAATCAGCTATAAAACCTACGAATCATTCGAGCATAAACAGATTAGCAGTTCGTAACCGGCCATTACTGCCATTAAGTCGGACATTTAGTTGGGATGAAAGGCAAACGCACGGCAATATATAGCTATAACCAGATTAGGTGTCGTATTAGTTTGTCTGAGCCGCTTAGTCACTGAACTCAAGTTATATGAACGGAGTTAGGCAAAAAATACCGTGACACAATTGCGAAATTGGACGTTTTGTTTGTGTACTGGAAGTTTGTAAACATGTGTTGTTCAACCCTTTACTCCATAAGCTACTGTCATGCCAACCAACAGTGACAGTGACGTACTGTTTTATTTACAATTGTTAAGAAAAAATAACTCGTACACTCCACTTGAGCTAACGCGAATCGATAGATCACGTTTGTATCTGCGGATAGGATTAATACACAAGTGATACATCGATTATACGTCCCTAATAACTTTGTAATCAAAACATGACGTCACTGTCACTCTTGGCTGGCAGAACAGTATTTTAGATCATAGCATCATTTTCTATCCTAGACAACATTGAAAAAATTCAAAGTAAAGTGTTGATATTATTGACGCTTTTAACACTACATCAAGATATTTGGATGATATTTTAAACATAAATAGAAAAAATGACTTTCCAAATTCCTCATCGCCCATTGCCCCCCCACCCCCACCCCCGAAAGTTCTGCTTTAAATTCAACAAGGGTGACCACTGTGCAGGATGTTCATTTCAACATGCCTGCAGCTTCTGCGGGGGAATAATCATCCCGTATTCAGATACTTAAGCTTGGGAGATCCGAACAAGGTACAAGAGTCAAACAGACCCAATCTGGGAGTGGTCAACATTCTGGGTCAATTCAGTCAAATAGTACAGTCACCAATAACCTCAAGTAAAAACTCAGGTGTTGTCATCTCCAGCGTCATGGAAGAAATTGGAATATTTTCTTTGTGGTTATGATTCCAGTAGACCATAAAACCTTGATGTCTGCTAAGCAAAATCCTAATATAGTGGATGATAAATTGGCTAGAGAATTAGAGAGGGGCAGGATAGCTGGTCCTTTCCATTCTAAACCATTTGAAAATTTTAAAACTTCCCCAATTGTCTTAGTGCCCAAATAAACAAAATGTCAATTTAGATTAACTCATCATCTTTCATACCCAAAGCATACTTCGCTATCAGTTAATGCAGACATTCCACAAGATTTTAAGTCAGTTTCTTATTCTACAATTGGAGATGTCATTTCTTACTTAAGAATGTATGGTAGTGCGAGCTTTATGACAAAAAAAAATAGAATCAGCCTTTCTGATTGTTCCTATAAAAGAATCTGAGTATCCGCTCCTTGGAATTGTATTGAGGAAGTTTTATTTTGACAAATGCATGGGCATGGGCATGGTTTGCAGCTTCGAGTTGTAAAACCTAGAGCAATTTAGTACTGCTCTCGAATGGATAGCTCGCAATAAAGGACATTGTAGGTCAATAGTACATATACTAGATGATTTCGTTTTGTGAGTCCAACTCGTAAGTAAGTAGCATTAAACTTGCGCAATTTTAAAAAAAAATTGTATTATGATGAAAAGACATTTAAACCGGCGAGGGTTATGGACTTCGTAGGTATAACTGTGGATGCAGAGTGTATGGAAGCTCGTCTTCCAGATGATAAAATTACCAGAATGAGGCAGCTTTCATTAGAATTTCAGAATAAAACAAATTGTACTTTAAAGCAACTTCTCTAATTGTTGGGAATGTTGAATTTCGCATGTTCAGTGATAAGACCAGATAGGGCCTTTTTTGCGCAGACTTATAAATCTTGTCATTGGAGTAAAAGAGTTACACCATTTCCTGAAGATAAATAAAGAAGCACAACTGGATGTCTTAGCTTGGCTTGAATTTTTATCCAACTTAAATGGGAAAGCCTTTTTCTTGTATGAAGAACGAGTTAGTAGAGATGCACTTCAGCTGTATACAGATGCAACAGGGTCAGTAGGTTATGGTGCATGTTTTAGGAGTAAATCTTTTTAGGTAGGTTTCCTGAAGAATGGAATAAAGCTAACATTACATTTTTAGAGCTCTTCCTAATTGTAATTGCACTTGAACTTTGGGGTCATCTTTAGAAAAAACATTCAATAGATTTTATACAGACAATGGGGCTCTTACATTGATCATTAACAAACAGTCTTCAAGAATATGGTCCATAATGTTTCTAGTACGTAAACTAGTGCTTTTATGTCTCAGACTGAATATATACAGTCAGACAAAAGTTAAGCAGCACCAGAACATTTTTTCAGAGACGTTTTTCGCGTACAATTATTTCAGAAGAACAACCAGTTTGTAATATTTTTACCCTTGTCTGCCTGTGGTCTGCTGAACATATCAGAATGACATTTGGCTTAATTTCTACGGTGTCATATAAACACCAACCCCTATTTTCGGTTGTATCCTTTAAAGTGTCACAGCTTTACCCAAATTTCATAAAAATCCAAAACCGGTATTTATGTCATTTCCTACCTTTTTTGGGTATAGGTCAGTTTTAGCAAAATTAATTATTAAGTTGAAATGAATCAATAACTCAACAGAAGGAGGTTGTTTTTAAATCTACATCCGCTTTTACGTCTGCTGAGCATATCAGAATGACATTTGGCTTAATTTCTACGGTGGCATATGTACACCAACCCCTATTTTGGGTCACAGCTTTACCCAAAATGCTTACTTTGAATTCAAGTAAACGCAGAAGTAATCTAGACTTATTTTTCAAAATAGTGTCAAACTGATTCTGTCGAACTTAAGGTTTCCTGTCAGTAATATAGGATCAAAGTAAAAGTTAATCGTGTGTTTATAATATTCAAAAGTTAATCGTGTGTTTATAATATTTACAATATCACTATATAACATGCCATTCATTACACGTCCATAACTTTTATTCTTTAAGAGATAAGAATCTGAATTTTTCAGACAGAATTTGCCTTTGTTATTGTAATAATATGACACTCATACTTTACATGTCTAAGCTTTTTGACAATACCATAATGGGGAAGAGAATAGGAAAATTTTTAGGGTAAATACATTTACAATGACTGGTTGTTTACCTTTGTGATAATCGTATCAAAAATTGCTGTAAGTTGTCACCACTTGATCTATTTTAATAAATAAAACAAGAAATATTCATGACTGGAAAGCTTCCTTCGTTTTCTAGGAAACTTTTGAATCGATGCTTAACTTATGTCTGACTGTATAGTTTTCAAGGCTAGGCCTATTTCAGGCATGTTCAACAACAAAGCTGATGCATTGTCTCGTTTACAGGTGGATCGGTTCAGGCAGTTGGCTCCATACAGCGATGCCCTTCCTACCAGTGTTCCAGAGAGATGCACCCCATCAATTATTGCAAGGGATTAATACTTTGTTGAATGCGTCTCTAGCAGAATCATCAAAAGGAACTTACAGAAGGGAATGGTGTATTTTTAATGAATTTTCTATTGGGCTTTTCGGTCAGGTTATGCACCAGCAGCTATATGTTTCTACTTTTGCTTTATTTGTAGCATACCTTCATAACTTATATCTATCGTATAAGACTATAAACACTTATTTATCTGCTCTTGCATATGTACATAAGATCTTAAAGTTACCAAATCCAACAAACCAGTTTTTGATTACTCGCCTTATCAAAGTTTGAAACCATCATATGACCTACGCCTACATCTTGGATAAACTTGTAGCGTCATTGCAACATGTTTCACAATCATATTTTCATCATCATTTATTTACAGCCATGTTTTTGTTTGCCTTTAACACATTTGCTAGACTAGGTGAAATGGCATTTGGAAATGGCATTGACAACGGATACATGTTTTAAAAATCTGGTGTTAGTTGAAGATGTTAAGACCATATATTTATGAACTGTTCAAAGTAGGGTTTCGGTTACCTTTTAACAATGGCCAAGTATACTATGCACAGTAAGTTTAGCAATTGTTTTGTATGGGTGAGCCCATCCACATCAGATCTCAAGTTTCATTTGCTGTCATGAAGATACAAGTGCCAAACATCTGACAAGAATTTCCATTAAAAATATGGAATTACCAAACGCAGCGGCAGTGCTAAAGTGACGTCAAGTTTTAAGGCTAGCGGGTAACATGAGTATTTCTGATCATTGGGGGAAGCCAAAAACATTGTCAAGCGGTTCTTTGATTACTGAAACCAAAAAAGCATAGCAAATGCTGCAATTTTCTGAATTGTCTAAGAGAAATAAAGGGCCAAGTTTTTACAATTTGACGTTTTTATTAATGCTTTTACGTTATCGCCTTTAAACGGTGTTTCTAGTCGGTTCTTCTTTAACCACATTGACAAGTGAAACTGTATTATGCCTTCCAACACATTCAGAAAAATAATGTTGAATGAAACATCTTCATGGCTATAGAGCACGAGCCGAAAGATAAAATCTAACGTCACCATTATCTCGCAAATGTGTCGCATCATTTTCCAGAAACTTAAGGTTTTAATTAACCATAAGATCAAATACATTGTAAGCCAATGCCATCTTTGTAAACTGAGTCTCTGTTGGATTGGCACGCCAATTAACATTAGAAGTGTAATCGAATGATGACTACGTTTAGACGTCATTGATGGCAGCTGATTTTTTTCAGCATGGAATCTCCATCACATCTGTCACACAACCAAAAGTTTTTATAGGCGTATGATGCATGAGGAAGATGTTAGGACTACCAAGCGAAAAATCCAGGCTTATCATTTAGCATTACTTACAACGGATTAAAAGGATGGCGTCTGTAAATTTGTGGTTTCATTTGCCTAAGATCCTGTTCTCGTCATTGCATTTGAAATTGTTCGTCATTGCACAAAGATGAGCACATAAAGATGCAAAACATAATGAAATTGCTAAACTTAATGTGCATAGTAGAGTTTCACGCTCTCTTTTTTGATAACCAGTTAAAGAAATGTTTACTTTTCCGTGGCTTTGATCGTTCAAGATATAAATCTCACAGTTTTCGCATTGGAAAAGCTACACACTGTGCTTTGAAAGGTCACTCAGACGCATATATCTACCCTGCAGGTCGATGGCAGGTCGATGGCACAGCACATAATTTTGGAAATATATACGATTGTAAAACAAAACAATAAGCTGGATAAACAGGTCAAATGGCTCTCCTTGCTTCGGCTGGGAAAGTTTTATTTATAACATTGATGTGTGTGGTGTGTTACTATGTGTGCTAAATGGAGACAAACGGTGTTAGTTTATTTTAGTGAAGACAATTTTATAGGATATCTTGAATTCAGTGCACTTAGTATATGCGCTTCCTGCTTGGGCTTGAAGTTTATAGACATATTTTAAGGATGTTACATGGGTTTCTTGCTTGGGCTTGGAGCACACGTTTTTTTATATGAATCATATATAGTGTTCATAATATCTCACTGTTCTAGCTTTGGGATCTTTCTTTTTATTTTGTTGGGAAGTCAGATTCGTTAGAATCTGCCTTTATGGCGGTTTCTGACGACCTCTCATCATAAAAACAGTGATGAAACCATTTTAATACAAATGTTAAATGTTTTATATCATTTTATGAATGTTTTGATCAATGTCATGTATGTTGATTTGTTGTAATATGTTTTGTTATTATGCATACTTTTTATTCAGTATGTGAGATGTTTACTTTGTATTTAGTATCTGAGAATACATGGTCACATTTGCAACCCATTATCACAGTGGCTGTTTGTAATTCATATTATTTTGTGATTATGGTTAGATAAATATATCACCAGTGGTAGGCAATCATAAATAAAAGCGATGTCGACACATCTACGAGGGTTAGTCAAAAATAACTGAGCCCTACCTCATAACATTTGAATCTAGTAAAATGGACATATAATTGGATTGTATATCATTGAAGTTATATGTCATCTATTTAATCACCTAGTTTATTTCTGTTGGTAGGCTTTGTGTAATGGTTGCTAGGCAACAGAATATGACCTGTCAAAGGGGTGCGTTCACGCTGTGGTACATCTTATTCTAAGCGTTGCTAAGGAAACAGTAATGTTAAAACAAGGCTTTATTCACTGTCGTCTGATATCTTTAACATGTACCTATTCAGTGTCACAGAACAGAAACCAACAGATCCCAAACTATAGATGCTGTGGTAGTTTGATTTCAGAATTTATCAAATTTTAACATGCCTGACGTCCTATAATTTACCCCACACAAAATCAAATTTACACAATTTTAATAGAAAACATAAAATATTAGCCTAATAATGCTTTAACAGTACTGCATACACAAACCAACCCTCAGACATATTAAGTTCCTTGATTTAAATTCACAATTTTGTTTCCTTGGCAACACAATTCTCGTGTATTTGAATATTTGTGGAATTTTGGCGTTTTTTATTGCTAGGCAACGCATTCAATCAATGTTCACTTAAACATTAAAGATCTAAGTGTAATAAAAGGATAAGATGATATATGGTATTCAAATAAATGTCAAATATGTCTTTCACAAAAACTATCAAGCACGCAAGCTTTTTTAAAGACATGCTGTTTTTTCATAGTGGCTGAGATCGTGAACGCATCGATCTGACTGACGATCTTCAGTTGCCTAGCAACCATAATAGAAGCTTCACTAGGATAATTTTTCAGGGTCAAAACATCGATGACATATCATACTTATAGAAAATAATCACATTTGTTGTCTACAATACCAAATTAAAATGTTATGAGGTAGGGCTCAGTTATTTTTGACTGACCCTCGTACATTTATGAATGCAACCAATTAAGGTTTACCTGAACTGGCTTTAACTTTTCAAATGATTGTGTAATTATTTTGGAGCAGTAAACATGTTTAAATGGAAAATGGGCTGTTTTAATTGCAATTTATGGCATTTTGATGCAAGTTTCCCACCATCCAACCCCTTACGCTTGATCACTATACTTTCGTATGATTTCTGAGGAAACAATAAAGTATCATTTCCATACAGTTGTGATTTTTTTCTGAACTAAAATCAGCTTTGTTTCGGGGCTCTCTTTATGGTGGCTTCTAATGGGGCGATTTCTGACGATCTCCACATCATAAAAACAGTAATGGAATCATTTTAATACAGTTGTTAAATGTTTTATATAATTTTATGTATGTTTTGATCAATTTCATTTGTGTTGATTTGTTGTAATCTGTTTTGTTATTATGTATACTTTTTATTCAGTATGTGAGATGTATACCTTTTATTTAGTATCTGAGAATACACGGTCACATTTGTGACCCATCATCACAGTGGAATATTTGTAATTCATATTATTTTGTGATTATGGTTGGATAAATATATCACCAGTGGTAAGCAATCATAAATATTTTTTTTTGACAATACGGTAAGTCCAATATACCCTTCAGAGCTCCAATTTAATACAGCTAAAACCTCTGATACAAAGCCGCGTTTTTAGACTTGCATTTGTCCATTTCTAATGATATCATTTCAACCAAAATTTATGATAAACCTGACAATTCTGATATTGAAATAGTTAATTTACCATTTTTAGATGGTGATGGTCCTCTCTCTACATCCTATAGAGTCTATATCTCTCAACTCATTTGTTATGCTAGAGCATCTATTCAACACTCGCAATAAATTGAAACTTCTTAAGCAAGGCTATTTATTGTAAACTTCGCAAAAGCTTTTACTAAATTTTATCGACGATACTATGATTTGATATTTAAATTCCAAGTTGGACTTAAATCTCTCTTGCGTCAAGAACTTTCGGAACCTAAGTTCAATGGTGAATTGGTGTTTTAATTGAAGAAGATTGTTGGCTCTCATAATTTCTCAGCACTGTTTATGAAAAAAAGTTCCAATTATAAAAAGATAGAATTAATCTATTGCAACAGACTGCATGCTTGGTGGTCAACCCAATCACGGCTGTCAACTTTGCTTACCTTTTTAATTGCACTCTGGTGGGTCGGATTTCAGACTCTATGACGGGTCAGACTTAAAGACTTATTTATTGATGAGATGGTAGGATGGTAGGGACATGCTGCTTTGGTTGTCGTCAAGCCCACCAGGGTTTACCTGTTCTTTTGCTCAGGTTTCAGTTGTATCTACTGTTTTGTCCTTATCTTTGCTTCATCTCCTTTTTATATCTTGATTTATATGTTCTAGGAGGTCATTTATAAGTTAGGGGTATTTCATGCAAACTAAACATCTATGTGTCTTGATACACATCTGAACTAAGGGTGAGAATGGCGCCGTTAAACCGGTTTAAGCCCTCCAGTAAAGTATTTTTACTGACTGTTCCAAGGCGGTACTTCTTTTGTGGATCATTTGTTTTATTTCTGTCTTGTGTTTGTCATGCTTTAGTGTCTACTCAATGCTGCCTTGTAGTCATCTTCATGGAAAGGGCTGACCTCTTGGCCCTTGTTTGTAATGATTAATTGTGTTTTTGTCACTACCCATGTGGTATTCTGGGTCAGGGGTCGAACTTGATTGTATTGATTTCTTATCTTTGCAGCCTTTCTTGTTTTAAATACTTTAGAATATTTTATAGAAAATTTATCATTTGCTCCAAGAAGCAAATTTGTCATTTTTCATAATATTTTCAAATACATAGTATATTTCAAAGACATTGCTTGTTTAGATTTGCACAGTGGGAGCCTGAATAGTAGCTCCTGATCAGACTATTAACATACATTTAACTTTGGCCTACTTGGCCATGATCCTACTTTAACTCTTTGCATGCTTTATAGTTTTGTTCATGCTTTTGCTGTTGTCAACTGGCTGCTTCTCAACTAAGTTGTTATATGCCCCGTATATTCAACTTTTATAGCTTAAAAGACTGTTTTTACACCAAAATGCTTAAAGATAGCAAGCTTTTTAGAAAAGCTTAAACCAGTAGTTCACAATTATTGTAAATGAAACATTTAACTGAGATTGAATGTCTGGCCTCAAGAGTATGTTTATTGTAAATATGTATAATAGATGGCAAATTGTATCTCCAGTACAGCTGATTTCTGGTGTCTATTTAATAATGCACCTCCCGAATTTTATGAGTTGCAATAGAATTGTCTACAAATGAAGGAATTAATGAAGTAAAGCAATTTGGTGAGATAGAGGTTGTTCATTTGTTCGTGTTGTCTTTTTTTCAAGCGAGTCCCGACACTTTGCTTGCATAATATATTTAAGAAGACCATAGTGCTTGCAACAGTGACTATTCGTGCAGCCTTTATATACTGCTCAAACCATGGTTATGGTCTAGATTTTCTGTGTAACATTTATACTATGTATGGTTTAGGATTGTGCTAATCATTTTAATTTTATTCCTACTATTTCAGAGCTAAAGAAAAATACTTCATTTACATGTATGTACTGACTACAGTATATTTTATATGATATATATGTCTTCAGCCATTGACACATGTAAGATTATATCCTTGCCCCTTATCTATTTTACCCATTAATAACGTGTTGTCAATAATCATCCCAACATCATATTTAGACCACCTTATAGTCTGTACTCAGCATAAGGTAGCAGCTGACGTCTGCTTACAGGGAAGATTCAATCAGTCTGCGCTTCAGTGCAGACTGATTCGGCTCTTAGTTTGTCTTGGATGCGCAGGCTTATCTGAGTTTTCAAATACAATAGAAGCCGGTGCATGAAAAATGCAAAATATGAAACCTGTGCAACCAATTATGTCATTCGAGAAAGTCAGCCACAATTTGAGAATTGAACCATGGCTCGTGTGTAAGTAAGGAGCCTTACTTGTAGTACGATGTACCAAAAAGGTAGTATGTGGGTTCAGCTCTATTAAAATTGATTATTCTGATTATCGGAAAAGTTTAATCAGCAGAATAAATGAAGTTTATGTTTTGTTTTCAATAAAATATCGCTATAGCTATATATTAATGAAGAAACATACACTTCATTTACGCCATTTGTTTTGCTGCAATCACACTTGTTATTATGTTAACATGGTTTCTGTGACGTCAGTGTCACGTTATATAACGTCAGCGTCATGTTATCACCCGCGTTATCAAAGTAGATCCTTGATGTTATCTGTGGCCTGATTCCACGGAATATCGCGGAATTGGCATACGCAGTACAGATTGCAACTATGTGTCACTTTTAGTTTTGCAATCATCTCGATGAGAAAGAAAGAGCTGACTGGTTTACTTTAGTGTAGTCTTCTTTTTATGTGTGCGTGCCTGTCTGCGTCTCTTGAGTTGGTCTGTGTTGGCATTCCTGGATAATATTTAATCGTTCTTTCAGGTGAATGGCCCCCGAATCAGACTGCTTTAAATAGTTCAACTATATTTAGAACGTAACAGCTCTATGATATTATCTTTGGCATATGTTTGTATTTGGAGCTGCAATCAAATAATAATTCGAGGTCACGAATTTTAGCTTTTATTTATCAATTCACAGAATTACTTTGAAATCGCATTTTTGGTAAACATAAAAGTTGATAGTTTTAAATATACTAGATAAATGTTACTAAATATATCAATCTTAAAACATGCCTTTATATCACTCCCAGACGCGACGTCATGTAATAAAACTGTTTATAGGCTCACTACATGTAACATGAATTCGACAGTCGCATGTTTCTTGAAAAGAGAAAGTAAATGACAGATGAGATCAATAATGATTAAGAAGTGTATTGATATCACTAGGAAGCCAATCGGCATAAACGTGACGGACATTAACAGCGCAAAACGAATTAAAGAAATCCCACTCAAATTATGATTGCTTGCAGTGGCAAATAAGATCAATACTCTTAGTTTAACAATTTTACGCCAGACGCGATGAGGTTAAGGCAAGTTCGGGTTGTTTCATTGCGCATTTATTTTCGCGCAATATACAGCGTGTATAAAAAGAAGCGCAAACTGTACATAATGTTTGATAAAAAAGCCAATTCAAAGATAGGGGGGACAAGGGATCTGGACCCCCCCCCCCCCCTCGGCCTGGAGAAACACAAAAATATATTTTTTAGCAATACTGGTCCGGATTTCCTGAAAAGTAAAAGAGCTACCAAGCGCCAGCAATCAATGTTGGGCCATCATCGCCCTAAAGCGAAACGTCATTTAAATGGCGTTTCGCTAGTGCTATTTGGATCATCTCTCCCCTCACAAAAAAAAAACGTTGTCAGAGTTGGACCCACTCTCGCAAAACTTTCCGCACATGAAAAAGAAAATCAAACTAGCTAAATAAAACTGTGATTTATCATGCTTATCAGAAGCATCAATACCATATTTTTCAGGCATTGTAACATCATGTTTCCTGTTGGCTTGCAAAGGTACCCATGAAAGAAAAAGCCACAAACATAATATGTAACAAATTCTTCCTATATCCTTTGATCAAAATACTTCCTATGCCTTCAAACATTTAGAACGATATTTTATCATGTTCCCATTGTTCCTCTAATATCACAGTTAAGGTTGCTAGTTACACTATTTGATTCTTCGCTAAAATCATTGCAAAGCAGATAGCCAAGGAATGGTCAATCTGGCATACTGACAAAAGTGTTGCCTCTACATTTTCCCCTGAATCGTTTAAAATTCAATAAAACGAGAACACTCTATGTATGCCCTTGGTATCCTGGGCTGCTAGTATTTCCAAGGCGGTTGGCCTGCTGTTGTTGATTCATTGTTTACTGTTGTCCCTATTGTTGGTGGGGTTGTGTTTGGTTTTTGTTTTTCTTAGCGTTCTTTATCATCCTCGCGGTGCCATGTGTTGTCTATCGGAACTGCCCCGGCCTATTCCGCGAAATTCCGTGGAATCAGACCACGGATTTACATCTAGGATCTACTTTGATAACGCGGGTGATAACTTGTGATAACGGGTGATAACGTGACGCGGACGTTATATAACGTGACGCTGACGTCACAGAATCCATGTTAACACAATAACAAGAATGAAGGTTATGATTTTTTCAATAAAATATCTTTAAAGCGATATTTTATTGAAAAAACATAAATTTCATTTTTCTGCTGATTAAACTTTTTGGATATTCAGAATAATTGATTTTAATAGAGCTGAACCCACATGCTACAGAACTTATTTTCCATACGCCAGTTCCAGCTAACAAAGTGAAGCTTTTTGATACACAGCACTACGCGTAATGCTTTTACATACACCTGAGACATGATTCGATTCTCGAATTGTGGCCAACTTTCCCAAATGATGTGTTGTCTGTGATTCTGGAATCCCCATACTTACTTGCTTTTTGCTATTTTTAGCTGCTTATGGTGAGCTATTGTGATCGTTGGATATCTTCGTCCGTCGTCAACAATTGCTTCAAAGGACATCTCCTCCTAAACTACTGGCTGTATTTTGACCAAACTTTGTAGGAATGATTCTTTTATGACCCTCTTTAAAAATTGTTCAAATGGTTTCGGTTCATTACATATCTAGGTCACACAGGCTAAAATAGATTTTCAAGATGAAAACTTTAAAAATCTTCTTCTCTAAAACCACAAGGCCTAGAGCTTGATATTTGGTATGTAGCATCACCTAGTAGACCTCTACCAAGTTTGTTAAAAAAAACCTGGGGCCAAAATGGCTCTGCACCAGGGGTCACATGTTTTACATAGACTTAATAGGGAAAACATGGAAAAATATTCTTGTCTGAAACCATAAGGCCTAGAGCCTTGATATTTAGTATGTAGCATCACCTAGTGGACCTCTACCAAGTTTGTTTAATTATGCCCTTGGAGCCAGAAAAGGCCCTATCCCGGAGGTCACATATTTTACACGGGATCATATAGGGAAAACATGGAAAAATCTTCTTGTCTGAAACCATAAGGCCTAGAGCCTTGATATTTTGTATGTAGCATCACCTTGTAGACCTCTACCAAGTTTGTTCAAATTATGCCCCAGTAGCCAAAATATGGCCCAGCTCCTGGGATCACATGTTTTACATAGGCTTATATAGGAAATAACATTGAAAACATCTTCCTGTCTGAAACCATAAGTTCTAGAGCCGTGATATTTAGTATGTAGCATTACCTTGTAGACTTCCACTAAGTATGTTCAAATTATGTCCCTTGGGTCAAAAATGGCACCACCCCAAGGGTCACATGTTTTACATACTATTAGGCTTATATAGGGAGAACCATGAAAAAATCTTCTTGTCTGAAAACACAAGGCCTAGAGCCATGATACTTGATATGTAGCATCACCTGGTAAACCTTTACCAAGTTTGTTCAAATTAAATCCCTGGGGCTAAAAATTGCCCCGCTCCCGGGGTCACATGTTTTACATAGGCTTATATAGGGAAGCACATTGAAAAAATCTTCTTGTCTGAAACTATAAGTTCTAGAGCCTTGACATTTTGTAAGAAGCATCACCTAGTGAACCTCTACTAAATTTTTTCAAACTATGCCCCTGGGGCCAAAAATGGCCCACCCCAAGGGTCAAATGTTTCACATAGACTTATATAGGGAGAACCATGAAAAAAAATCTTGTCTGAAACCACAAGGCCTAGAGCCTTGACATTTGGTATGAAGCATCACCTAGTAAACTTCTGCCAAGTTTGTTCAGATTATATCACTGGGGCCAAAAATGGCCCCGCCCCCGAGTCGCATGCTTTACATAGACTTATATAGGGAAAACATGAAAAAATCTTTTTGTCTGAAAACATATGGCCTAGAGCCTTGATATTTGGTATGTTTTATCACCTAGTAGACCTTTACTAAGTTTGTTCGAATTCTGCCCCAAAGGGCCAAAATGGTCCCTCCCCGGGGTCACATGTTTTACATAGGCTTATATAGGGAGAAAGATTAAACACTCTTCTTGTCTGAAACTGCAATGCCTTGAGCCTTGATATTTGGTATGAAGCATCACCTAGTTAACCTCTACCAAGTTTGTTCAAATTATATTTCTGGGGCAAAAAATGGCCCAACCCCAGGGTCACATGTTTTATATAGGCCTAGGTAAGGAAAAAACGTAAAAACATGTTCTTGTCTGAAACCATAAGGCTTAGAGTCTTGATATTTGGTATGTAGCATCACTTAGTACCCTCTTCCAAGTTTATTCAAATACTGCCCTTGGGACCAAAAACGGCTTGCCCCAGGTGTTACCAGTGACATAGTCAGCTTTCAGCAGGTTCCTATATGTAGGCTTTAAACAAAACTCAGATGAGCGATTTAGAGCCACTTTGCCCTCTTGTTTAAAGTTTTACTAACCTTGTATCACTTAGAAGTTACAGTTTGACAAGATAAAATATTACACCGCCCATCCTAGAGGTCTTTGGATTATTTTTCTATCTTCGCCCTGTATTGATATTGATACGAATATGCTCTTAGATGTACAAAATATCGCTGGGCGAGCTCAATATGTAGACAAAATGAATTTCAGATAAATAACTCATCCTTAAAATATATATCAGTTGTGCTAATTCGATAAAATTGCGTGTGATTTCATAAAGTGCTTAATCAAAAAATCCAATAGCAAGTGCGATGTTTTTCGAAGACTCTTGTTCAAGTGAATTAACCGGAATAATCAGTTTTACCCGGTAATTTATGTGTAATGCTTTGCAATCTTGTAAGAAAGCAAGAATGACTACAATAACAGACCACAGAACAACCCACGGCACAGCGAGGAAGTGAGAATTATAATATTTACAGCCTCACAACAGTAAGGGCACAATTAATGTTAGTTAACAAGCCCCATGCGCGGATCCAGAGGAAGGGGCGAGGGGTCCGGACCCCCCTCTTCCCTTCAAAATCACAAAAATATAGCCTTTTTATCAATACTGGCCAGGATCCCCTGAATAATCACAAAGCTACCAAGCCAGGATTCAATGTTAAGCCATCATTGTCATGCTAGCGAAATGCAAAACGCCAATGGCTTTTCGCTGGCGGGCCGATGATAGCCCGCTTTTAGTGGTATTCGGATCCCCTCATCAACTAAAAAAACGTAGTCAATCGTTACAGCAGCATAGAGGGGACATGTGAAAAAATATTTATCTCGTTCCCACGACTTAATATCTCGTTCCCATGACATAAGATATCGTTCCCACGACATAATTATCTCATTCCCACAACATAAGATCTCGTACCCACGACATAATTATCTCGTTCCCACAACATAAGATCTCGTTCTCACGACATAAGATCTCGTGCCCACGACATAATCATCTCGTGCCCATGATATAAGACCTCCTTCCCCTGACATTAACTTTTAAGGCAACATACGTCAATTTGGTCTCATTTGAACCTTAAATCAATATCTACCCCTCCCAGTCACAATAACAGACCTGTAATTGTAAAAAGGGCACTGATTGGCTCAAAAAGCGGCTATAATCTCAGCACAATATTTAAGTTGAAAAGTGCTTCATGATTGGTCAAAAATAAATTAAAATTACGGAAAGGTAATCATATTTATTAGAGGGATATATATTTATTTGCTGCACATTTTGAAACTACATATCTCTGCTTTTGTTGATTAGGTTTATTGATGTGACTTAGAAAAAAGGATCTTGCAAATTGGTATAATTTCAATGAATTTTTCCTCTCACGTAGGGTGCCTTCCTTCAGGGGCCAAAAAGTGGTGAAACATGGCGGTCACCAGGGTATCTCATTCTTGTTTATAGATCGAATAAGATCCAATCTGTAATTCTATGGCAACCTCTTTGTGCTTTAAGCCCTCCAGTTAAAAAAATTACAGAACCGTTCAAAGGCGGTGCTTCTTTTGTGGATCATTTATGTTATTTCTATCTTGTTTTTGTTATGCTTTCGTGCGCGTCTGCTTATTAATGTCTTGTGGTAACCTGCTGGGAAAGGGCTGAACTCTTGGTTCTCGTTTGTAATGTCTAATTGTGAAGTTGCCAATTTCCCATTGCTATCCTGGGTTAGGTGTGAAGCTTGATTGTATCGATTCCTGATCTCGGCCCCCTTTCTTACTTTTAGTCAAAGAAATTCATACATGACCCGATTTTAGATAAGCGTCTGAAGATAAACGCTGCATCACTGCAACATTCTCTCATTGGCCTCCAGGTTAACGCCATTAATGTAGGAATAATCGCGAATTTTACTATAAAAAATATGAGACTCGAAATGATATTTCCAACAATGTGGTATGTGCAACCAGTATGCGCGCATTCTGATCAGAACCTTTGCTAGTCGCTAGAATATTCTTTGACTGTTAAGCTACTCTCTGAACAGTATTTGAAATTTCTAAGCTTATAAGGAGGCTACACAGGCTCATCTGAGTCCATACATGTCAAAATGTCAAATTGTTTGAAATCTCACGTCGCGGCTCATATACATTTGGACTGGTCGAACTTATTTTCATATAAGAAAATTGTCTATAGTTCTCGCTTGTGCATTCTCCTCCAAATTGTCGTTTGATAGTCCCTTTTAAATGCTAATGGAGGGAGACAACGTGCGATTCATGCGAGCTACACCATCCTGCTGGAGCTCTTATTTTGTGACTGGCTTTTGCGCTGCCAGCTGAATTCTTACCTAATTAGAGTGAGATAGTAGACCCATTACTATGTCTAGCATTTATCCGAAGTCTGATTACTGAATATGGGGGAGGCTATTCCGCTTGGAAAATGGCATGTCCGAGTAAATCGCATGACTCGGTTTAAAGATATACAACGTGAATGCATGATTTATCACAGAATTGTCAATCATTTTCAGGTGCGTAGCCAGTCGTAAGCCTGAAAGCCCATGCTTCAATATTGTACGAGTTGTCTGGTATTCTTTACTAAACCCCCCTCGTTTAGATGCGGTCCAATTCTAATTAGTCCTATATTATGGAATGCTGCATTGAAATATCAATACTTAACTAAGGTCGTCCTAAACTTTACGAGACATTGTAATTTTGGTTTCAGGCCTTCAGGGTAAGGATGAAATATTATGCTGGGCGGGAAACATCAAATTGTGGACCACCGCTCGCGTTTTTTGCACTTGTCAATTTTGTAAGACGCACTGCTTTTTCAACGAGAATTCCGAATAGCCACTCCAAGCTTGTTACCTATAACCAGGCCTCCAGATAAGGGTGTGTCATGGAATTTTTTTTATTCCCCAACCAAAACATATGTTGTGGGTACTCAAAAGAACCGTCTCAATGAGACGGTTCTTTTGAGCACCCACAACATATGTTTAAATTGATGGGTTAAAAAATAATGACACTTTTACGCAAAAAATGCTTTACTGGCCCATTGTTAATAACACGTTGAAGTGCATGTGTTGACGTCATGTGCCTGCTGAGAAATATTGTCCAGCACTTATCTTAGTATACCAGAGGCGTGTTCAACAATGCGAGCACCCGGCGTGCTATCGAGTGCTTTCTCCCTGAACGCAAGCGCTCGCCAAGGTGCTTGCAAGCGCTCGCTATTCAAGTCGATAGGTGTATCGCCCGAAAATCAAAGATGGCTACCAAAACAATACTGGGTTTTCGTGAGGGACTATACACGCAATATTTTCAGATTCGACTTTTGGAATGACGATGTGTGTTTCTTCGTGTGGATATATGAAATGGAACAATTTAAACTGAAGGTAGGAATGTGTTTCGCTTTGATTTCCAACCAATTCGGGGATTTGATTTGTTTGTTACTGGGCGCAGCCATTTTTTATTGAGCGAGCGCTCGCTATCGTTCAACAATGCAATGATCACACTGACAAGCGCTCGTTGGGGCGCTCGCATTGTTGAACTCGCCTCTGGTCAAATTGCACGATATGCACAGTTTTCATATTTTTACATTATCTGCGGCTGTATCCCTATACTCCAAGAACAGTAAAATTGCTTACCTGAGGAATGCTGAAAATAGCACAAAGGCACCATGCGGTTATGATCATATTCCGGACTCTCTTAGGAGCTTTGTTTCTACTCATAGGATACAATATTACACAACATCGGTCTAAGCTTATCACAACAGTAATATAGGTGGATAAATTGTTTGAGACTACTTGAGCGAATTTCACAAATTTACACATGAACTCCCCGGCGTACCACTGCACCGTTGCTGACCAAATGGCCTCAGCACCCATGCAAAAGAACGTCACCAGCAAATCAGCGGTGGCAAGGTTGATTATCAATGTATTTATCGTTGATTTTCGTCGTCTCATTTTATACATCTGAATGATGGTGGCAAGGTTACCAAACACGGAAACAAAAAATAGCGTTCCGAGGACGAGTGTTTTAATCATCTTCACCTCATCGAACACTGGCATCTCCTGGAGCGTTATATTATCCGGCATCTCTGTAATGTTGACAGTCACCGTGATCGTTGAATTAGCTGTCATCTCGGTTATCTCTCCATGGAGGCCTGCCTCTCTGAAAACAGATCAAACGATGCAAACTGTGGAATGTCAGGAAATTGAATTTTAATCCTCGTTGTTAGGTTTATGACGAGGTAAAACACAAGTCAGCTTGCTAAACTATAAGGACTACCGCATTTACCCTAATATAAGACTCACTGGAGGCGTTGTGTCCTTGAAAAAAAACATTTATCATTTGCTTAGTACTGAGATATCCAAAGAAGACTAAGCAGCGGATAAAATGTCTTTCTGAAGGACACAACGCAGTACTGCAACTCTGGTGAGTAATGAACTTGCAACCATTCGATCCCCAATCTAACGATCTACCATCTGAGCCAGCTTTTCAATTAAATGGTGCATCTAATTTGGGAGTACAAAGTGGTTTAACCCTTATTAGATAGGAAACCTCTGAACGAGTTGAAGAACCAGATAAAATGTTGCGGCATTTCATCAAGGTCTATACTCTTTGCTATGACAAAATCGATATTGACAGATATGACAATAAATTGCGATATCAAAGACCCGACCTCATTGAAGCGGTACAGGGGAACAAAGTCCAAATTTTGAGGGGAACAAAATATTTGGGAACAAAAAATATAAGAAAACAAAATTTAGATTTTTGAGGAACAGGGAAACAAGTCAATTTATTTCAGGGGAACAAGGTTACAGGTACCCCCTGGGAGGGTCTCAGACTCAGAGATACACGTATACACAGCGTCAAAAGTTAAGCACCACAAACTTCTTCTCTTGAAACTCTTTTGAATATATTTAATTACATTTGGACTACTGGTAAATTTCCAGATGGTTGGCAATATGCAACAATTATTCCTATTCCCAAACCTGGTAAAGATCCTGCGGAACCAAATAATTATAGACCTATAGCTTGAACGAGTTGTCTATGTAAAACACTTAAAAGAATGATAAATAAAAGACTTACTTGGTTTTTAGAATCTAATAATCATATATCACGGCTTCAGTCTGGTTTCAGATCCGACCGTAGTGCAACTGATAATTTAGTTAGATTGGAAACTTTCATATGTGATGCCTTTATTAAAAAGTAAGATGTAGTCGCTGTGCTTTTTGATTTGGAAAAAGCTAATTATACCACATGGAGATACGGCATTTTAAAAGATATCCACAAACTTGGATTAAGAGGTAGACCTCCTACATTCATTGAAAACTTCCTTGCAGACCGCGCCATGCAAGTCCGAGTTGGCTCCTCTCTGTCTGACTATTATGACCAGGAGCAGGGTGTACCTCAAGGGGGTGTTTTGTCTACGACACTTTTTAGTATCAAAATTAATGATATTGTGAAATGTTTAGGTAATCTTACTGATTGCTCATTATACGTTGACGACTTCTGTATCTGTTATCGCTCAAAAAGCATGGCAACAAATTTGAATAAAATTGAAAATTGGGCAACAAGCAATGGCTTTAAGTTTTCCAAATCAAAAACACAGTGTGTACATTTCTGTCAGCTGCGCAAGCAACATGATGATCCGGTTTTACATTTATATTGATCACCTATTCCAGTTGTAGAGGAATCTAAATTCCTTTGCATTTTATTTGATAGAAAACTTAGTTTTATACCCCATATTAAATATCTCAAAGCTAAATGTTTAAAAGCATTGAATCTTTTAAAAGTGCTTTCCCATACTTCTTGGGGTGCAGACCGAACTACACTTCTCAAGCTGTATCGGTCTCTAGTCCAGTCAAAATTAGACTATGGCTGTATTATATAAGGCTCTGCACGAAAATCATATCTTCAAATGCTTGATCTTATACATAACCAAGGACTTAGATTAGCTTTAGGGGCTTTTAGAACTTCTCCTGTTGCTAGTCTCTATGTGGAAGCAGATGAACCATCACTATACTCACGAAGAGAGAAACTCTCTTTGCAATATGCTATAAGACTTGCTGCTAACCCATCAAATCTTGCTCATGAAGTTACATTCCCACCAAATCATGTTGATTTATATGAACAAAAACCTAAAGCTATTAAATCATTGGCATCAGAATTTCACCACTCTTAAAATCTGCCAATATCAAACCACAAAATATTGAAAAACATTTTACACCAAATATTCCAGCTTGGTGTATGAACCCATCTAAAATACTTTTTGATTTACATTCCGGGAAAAAATCTGAATCAAATCCACACATATTAAAAGATGATTTCAGAAAAATGCAAAGTCGTTATAAAAATTACCAACAAATTTATACTGATGGGTCAAAGGAAGACTCAAAGGTTGGTTGTGCTGTTATATCAGACAACCATAGTAATCTGCAACGTATACCTGACGATTCATCAATTTTCACTGCTGAAGCCAGAGCAATTGATCTTGCTTTAGATTTCATTAGCACTTGTGATACTAACAATAAATTTATTATATTTTCTGACTCGCTTTCTGTATTGAAAGTAATGAACCATACCAGTTCAAAGAATCCACAGATTCAGAAACTTTTAGAAAAATGTCATGAGCTTTCAGCTTATAAAGAAATTGTTCTCTGTTGGATTCCTAGTCATATAGGTATCCAAGGGAATGAGATGGTAGATACGCAAGCAAAAACATCGCTTTCATTTGAACCAACTTCTTTTAAGATTTCATTTTCTAATTTTAAGCCATTTATTAATAAATATATCTTGGGAGAATGTCAAACTTCATGGAATAACAGCATTGGAAATAAACTTCTTGACATCAAACCAACTACTGGTGAATATCAATCAGTTATTCGAAACATTAGAAAAGAAGAAGTAGTTTTAGCTCGACACCACTTAGGTCATACAAGAGACACTCATACATACTTACTACAAGATGAAGAGCAGCCACAATGTGTTGGTTGCAACGCACCATTCACTGTACGTCACTTCCTTTTGGAATGTGGCGACTTTGCACAAGTAAGAAATAATTGCTTCCATATTGATAACATGAAAGAATTATTTCAAGATATACATATTGATAGTATTATGACATTTTTAAGACAAATAAATCTTTTTAACAAAATCTAATTGCTATTTTTAAAATCATAATTTGTTTTACATTTGTATCAGACCATAATACAGATTTTTTAATGTTGTATTCTGTTCAGTTAAAGAACATGTACAGTTATCTGAATAGCTCTTTGAAACTGTCAGATATTGTACGTGGTCTCTCCTGCCAACAATCGTATTGCAACTTATCATTATACAAACTCATCATCATCATTCCTTTTATTTTATCTTACATATTTTTACTCTTTCCATCCACATCATGTTTAGTTTAATACCGTCTGAAGCTAATGACCCACAAGGGTTGATGCGTCGTTAAGCACCAAACAAACAAACAAACAAACAAACTTCGTAGCTTAATGTTTCAGAGCAAGGTTATGTGATGTTAATAAACCTTATAAATAAAGATAACATGAAAAGATAACATAGTGAAACAATCATGTTATTTTGCCAAAGTATGTGACGGTAAGTTCAACATAAAGCACATAGCTATGAGTCAACTTATTTTCATTGCAACTTTGTGTACGTGAACAAATGTTGAATTTTTGTGAGAAAAAGGCACACAATTTGTTTCAAGACGTTTGGGTTGCTTCTTGAAGATATGGGGACGATAGCGTGAAGATTTGATAACTTTCAACGGTCGCGAAAACTCAAGACTTTGTAACCAAATCCGTATATCACAAGTATTTATAATTTTCATTTAGATATTTATGCAGAGTTTCAAAATAGATAAAGATTTTCCACGCTCACTAAAATTTCTTCATGGTAGGTTGAACATTGATTCAGCAAAAATATAGGTAGTGCCTAACTTTTGACGCCGTGCATATATTTGCATGCTCTAATAATCTTGCGCAAGTTGTCTGTACTTTGTTATAAAAAAGATATATGGGGCGAGTTGACTTGGGCTGAGTTGATTTTGGACGGTGTTGTCCGTAATCAATGAAGTACTTGTAAGAAAAGAAGCACTTGCGGCCCGAGACTAGCGGACAAGCAACTCACTGTATGGGATACGTTACATAGGAGTATTATTTAAAATGAACCTAATTTTATTTTAATTGATTATATACATTTTTCCAAAAGCATTTATCCTGCAAGCTGGTGTGCACAGTCAGCGAATTTAGTTTATTCAAAAAATTAATCTTAGACAAAATAAGCATGCGAATTACCATGCAAAGAGGGTTAAAATATTGATTAAACTTTTGCTGTATTCACGAAAGTCATCTTATAGTAACTACAGTTAAATGTCCATTGAGGATTTACGTGTAAAAGGTGACAACAAAATATCCTGGTGTTGACAGTTTATAAATAGCCTGAACTATTTCGTGTAAGTTGCTGTGTATTAAAGCCTGAGCAAATTCCAATTATAGAGACCTTTAATAGCTAGTATGCACTGTTCGGTCACAAAAATATAATTTTGTTTGGAAGTCATAGCAAGTGATCCCTCACTATATACAATGGACCATCCTATCATCATTGAAGGTCTTGTGCTGTCCTATGCTACTTTATGGTAAAAATTATTGGTTGCAAAGGGTTACAGAAATTCTGTCCACACAGTCTTTAACATGTCGTTAGCTCATGCTTATAAGTAAAGTCGATCTGTATTTCCGACGCAGAGTTATAAACACCTGTCTTTATAACGATAAACTTTGAACGCTTTATTTTTATTGTAGATTTTTTTGATAGCGAGAAACGCGATTTGCATTTTAGTCTTATCTCTACTGAGAATGCCTGGCGTAAACTGTAAACAATAAGTTAGCTAATTTACTTCTAAAAATGTTTTAAGCGATGTAATACCTTATCATATAGTTCATAAATATGTTATTATCTGATTAGAAGTTACTTCCTCATATATATATATATATATATATATATATATATATATATATATATATATATATATATATATATATATATATATATATATATATATATATATATATATATATATATATATATATATATATATATATATATATATATATTGTATAATGCAATCTGAGAGAAAAAAAAGTTATGTTATGTTATGTTATGTTTATAAATAATAAATTACATACAATATATCGATTACCTAATAAATGGTGTAAAATACAGTGTTATCTACCGCTTATACGTCCGATAAGTAAAGGTAAATGCGTTTGTTTGTTGTTGTTTGCGGTTGTTGTTTGTTTTTTCGCATTTTTTTCCTTTTTAAAGCTGTTGTTGCTCTCGGGTTTTTTAACATTGAAACCTTGACAATTCGTAATTAATGAGTTGCAAGATTTTAAGATAAAAAGTGAGTGTATGTGTTTTTCTGGCCAGGCTGTGGGAAAATATTCCACAAGCTAATGAAATTTATAATCGTGTTTAGAGATTGAGATTGATAGGCAGATGATTGATAAATGAACCATATATAGACAGTATACAGCTAAACTCATTAAAAGCATGGAAAGCTTAGCAGCGCGTTATCTTTTAGATACAGGTTGAATGTCGTTGCCTGAAGGCGAGTGCCGCATTAATATTGACCCAATCGGAAAATTCCGGCACGATTCGAGAATCAAGCCACGGATGTATGTAAAGCGTAGTGCTATGTATAAAAAAGCTACATTTTGTTAGCCGGAACTGGCGTAAGGAAAAATAATACTGTAGCATGTGGGTTCAGTCCTTTTAAAATTCATTATTCTGATTACCCAAAACGAATAAATGAAGTATGTTTTTCAATAAAATATCGTTATAGCGATATTTTATTGATAACACCTAAACTTCATTGGTAGCAATGTTTATTGTGGAATGTTGTAACCGTATGTTTCGCTGCTTGTTATTGTGTCGGCATGATTTCTGTGACGTCAGTGTCGTTTTACAAAGTAGACCATTGATGTACATCCGAGGTCGGATTTCATGTATTTGCCTTAAGGCCATTTCCACATTAAAATATTAACCAATTTTGGACCAATGGAATTTTACTTACGTTCCTTACAATATTTTTATTTACCGTCAATCTTGTTCAAATGATGGTCTGTCCTCGGAGTTCATATCTGGTGGCTAAGACAATGATAACAATTTGGCTGCCAATCGCGAGCGACTAAATGCCGTCTACTTTGTGCCATCTGTTGGCCATTAAAAGACATCCCTGTAACCAACCGTGTGGACAAAGATCAGACTGCTCCTCTATTATCAGTCTGATTATGTTCCACATTGTTTGTCTGTATGTAAATAATTAGTCAGTGATGTAGACTATTACATGCAGAAGACGGCTTCAGCAGTCGAAATTGTCAGATGATTTTTTTTCGTAGCAGCGAACGGTTAAGTGCATCTGGGTGCATACCTACTGTATCTATATGTAATACGCAGCTAGACAAGGACGGTAGTTTTTGCCCTTTTCAAACTGAAATATATTCCCCTAAATATTGGCTTTAGGATGTCTGAGAGTTCTTCGCCATGTAATTAACACCTCTGTTCCTGAAAATACGCTATAGATGACTGTTGCGAATTAATATAATATTCTCTCTGTGCTTTATTAGGACATTTGTATTACAATAATTAGGTTTGTCTCGACCTAATTAGTGAACGCATCTTCTAGTATTTTGTACGACTTTGGTCTTGCCCTATTTGCAAAAATGCCTCCTGTCTTTGTTGTTTTAGCTTTGTAATATGCGACTTCCTTATGACTTCTGGTTCAATGTGTGATGATGCTACCCTCATGCATCCTGTAAACAGTTTGATAGCTGAACAAGTCATGTGATATAACTGCAAGCGACTTCAATTACGAATGAATTACGCAAAAGTCCACAATGTCTATGAAATTGTCTTTAGCGATCTCAAAATGCCAATGCTAGCAAAGAACCCCGAAACAAAAAGTGTAAGAATATCAACGCAAAATTATCTAAAGTTCAAGTCAAATTTAGTTGGTTCTCGAAAAGGGTCCCTAACAAGCTATATAAATGACATGTCAAACAGAATATGGATATAATTGCGTA
The DNA here is from genome assembly GCA_964019695.1 of Loripinus fragilis. Lineage (NCBI taxonomy): Eukaryota > Metazoa > Mollusca > Bivalvia > Lucinida > Lucinidae > Loripinus > Loripinus fragilis. The sequence continues at coordinate 65,786,561 of OZ026522.1, read as the reverse complement.
TTTGACTGGGTCTCTACTGTTTGCACACCAGAGTAGAATGCACAAACTATAGAAATTAGTCAGGCTATACATTTGTAACGTGTGACCCAGGTTATATAATTATATAAATTCCGTTCGTCTCTATATGAAAATTGAGTGTTATTGGCCGAATGATTTCTGGGGAAAATGTTAAAATATATTGATAGGAAACTGATATGAGTAACATACGTGTAGCTGAAAGGAAAAAGATCGACATTGATCGTTCGGATTTATTTATATTATCTCATTTTGAGGCGCGACATGATAATTTCAACAATGTGGTATCTGCGACCAGCAAAGCCTCAGATCAGCCTGCGCATATGCGCAGGCTGATCAAAGCCTTTGCTAGTCCCTTGAATATTTTATAACTGTAAAGCTACTGATCGAACATCATTTTGGAGTTTCTAAGCTCAAAAGGAGAGCCTACACTTGTCAAAATGTCACATTGTTGGAAATCACATGTCACGGTTCAATCGCCTAGTGAGTATAAAGTATGACTATGGTTTCGACAGTTTTCATTGAAGAATCAACTTTTAAAAAATATTCAATTACATTAGGCCTTGGCGTTAAGGGCTAAATAGGTCTTTCAATGTTTGTATTGGTAATAAAATACATTCGTACATATTCCTTAGCCCATGACTCACCCACTCCCTTTAGTTAAAGCCAATCAGATGCAGGAAAATAAGCTCTATTTTCCATAACTCAGAATATTTGAGGTCACCTCCCATAGCTGAGATGAAATGACAGTCAATATCTGACCAGGCTGTACATTGAAGCCTGGTCAAATAATAATTACGCGGCTTGCCCCAAGAAGCAATTTAATAAAGACAGATAAAACGGCGCATAGATATAAATGCTAATCTAAGTACGGCTCAACTGTCTGCTTATCAGGGTACATTTGTACATATAGAATGTACAAACACATACCGTCCAACCCAAATCGTCTAGCACAGATGCTGTGTTTAGTACAGATGGCTCTGGTGGAGGGAGTTTTAGCAGATTGTAAGTATTGGCTAGAAATAAACAGTTTCCGCAGGATTAGATCCAAAGTAGGTAAGGGTGCAAAGATCAGGAATCGATACAATCAAGTACCACACCTGACCCAGGTTACCAATGGGAAAGTGACAAACTCACAGTAGACACCACAAACGAGAGCCAAGAGGTATGAATTGTTTAGTTTACCTCTATACGACATTGGGCTTCGGTTGGCATCTTGATTAATGAGCAATATATTGAAAAAGGTGCATTTTTTCAAAGATGTTTTTTTAAAAAAACTCGCTCAAAATCACAATCAGAAATGTTCTTATTGCATGGAAACTGTCAATCCCGTTCCTTCTACTATGCCCACCGACAGCCCTCGTTTCCCTTGAATTATTGAAGAAAGAAGATGGCACATAAGTAAAAATATGATAACGCTAAGCACAGATTCAAAATGTGGGATAGTGTTCTATTGTGGAGATAATGTGAGGTGTTTATAGTGAATCAAGCTTGTCTGATGTCCTGTTACTGATAATGTTCTGTGGCTCATCCTCGAGGTGCAATAAGCTGGTCTGCAGTGTTATTTTGCTAATTTCTTTCCTTGTCATACTCTTACTTTTGGAAGCATTTCAGATTCAAATATTTGAGTCTATTGCATATTGAACAAATGCACATAGATCTAATCGTTATGAAGCGTGTTATAGAACAGAAACAATTGATTTTTGTTGCAAAACGCAAGGGTCATAAGTTCAAAGCGTTTATGACTGACGATATGGAAATAAGAAATGACTGTGCTAAACGATACCATACATAATTTTACTTAATATAATCCAACCTCTTTCTTCAAAAACTCGATAAGTCAATGGAAACGAGAGATGTCGTTGGGCATAAAGGAAGGAAAGAGATTGCGTTTTTTTTCATCCAATAGGTAGATTTCTATAAATGATGTTTAAATCTGATTTTAAGCGAGTTTTTTATTTATTTTCTTGAAAACATGCACCTATTTCAATTGATTGATTATTAATCGAAATGCCAACCAAAGCCCAGTTTCGCGTAGTGGTAGACTAAACAATTTAAATCAGGTCGATACTTACATTCTGCTAAAAGCCCTCCAACGAGCCATCTGTGCTAAACGCATTGTTTTTTTGGTGTAGAACCATAAAGACGTGTGATAAGAAAATAAACATTAAATGATGTAAACTTGAGCTGTCTCGAGGATAAAAATTGCAAACCTAGAAACAATATCGGTGTACATTGAAACCCTGGTCAGAATTAACATTGCTCACCCGAACATGCTATTTAATAACGGCAGATCAAACGGCACAAGAATATATACAATGTATATGATCTGAATGTTATTTTCTATTTTTCATTAATTGTATTTATACAATGATTTCAAGAGATCGACATATTTAGCTCGATTGCGAGTCTACCATAAGGTCCTCTGAACATATGACATGATACACATACTTAAATTTTTGAAACTGATGAAATATAGTAGAAACAGACAAATTAAAACTATATGACAGTCTTATGTCCGGAGGCGCATTCGTCATCTTTATTGTACAATATTTTAGTTCATTAAATCCAATTGAAGACATATAACATGTAAATAGAGTCTCTAAATGAAGTAATGTAAGTTCTATCACAGCTCGTTTGACTGTATTCAATGAAATTGTTAAAGTCTTTATTTTTTCAACATTTTAATTTTCATGAGCACTTGAAATTCCAGGCTAAGTTGAGTTGAGCATAAAATGTTTTATAACCTTGGGGTCTGGTGTTTGTTTATGCCCCATCGTTTTATCCAATACAATAATACCTACTATAACCAACACTTATACAGTGGAAATTCAGATGCTTATCAATTTTTATCCTAAGAAATATCTAACAGTCTGTTTAAACAATAGGGTCGTAGGTCGCTCACCTAAATCCTGGTCTTGAAGAATGTATGCTTACGACAAAATATCAATTCCATTTATCAAACACCTAAGTCAATCTCGGGTATCACTCAGATCATAGTCAAAGCCTATCAAGTCACTAAGTTCATTAAAAATATACTTATCTGCACTTCAATGACTGACCTTTTTACCCAACCTAAAAGGTCAGAATTTTGCAGAAAGTCAGCCAGTTTATTTGCATAATGTTCTATTTCCGTTTCAAAATTGTATTATTGCTGTTATCCGTAATGTGACAAGATTTGGTCTTCTATGAAATTGCATGTATGCAGCGTAGATCCAGTGGACTTAAACGCTATTTTCAAGAATTATGTGGCAACATTTTTTATATTAAACTTCTTACAATAACAGTGATAGTACTATCAAGCTGTAACAATCCTAAGAAACGTACAAAATATTGTTATACGACAAAATATGGTCAGGTATGGTACTTGATTGTATCGATTCCTGATCTTTGCACCCTTACTTACTTTGATTATCAGAGTTGTTTTGTCTGTGCTGCGTGGCGGCCCTAAAAAGTCTCCTCACACTTTCATTTAATGCTCTTATTACTCCAATCCTCAGGATTGTGTGTGCAATCTCATTCCATTATTCCTGTCCTTGGATATCCTCTATGTCTTGTACCGCATTTAAGATCACTAGATGACCGATTTTCATACCCCGTTGTATAACTTCTGCTTTCTATATACCTATGGACTTGTATTAGCCATTTGAGTTATCGCTTGCATTTGTTATGCCTTCCTTTGCTTTTAAGGACTTATATTAATACTGGCTTGTCATAATAATAACCGCTGTGTTGATAGCTTGTCTTGGGATGGTACTTTCCCACACAACTTTAATGATAAGAACGAAAATAACAAAATTACATTTATCCCCCATAAGTTTACATTCGGCGACCTCTGTTCGTATTCCTAGTTCAGTTAACAATTTTCGGGATATGCATCCTACCATTAGGTTATCTCCTCTTGGGTCACCTATTATCAGGAAGTATACAAAACCATTTAATGCATTCAGAAGACGCGGAATGTATTCTAATGTTTCTAAGTGCAATGCCAGAAGGGGTGTCTGCTGCACACATTTATGAACTATAACTACCATTACACCATCTGTAAATGGTAGGCAATTTTCCATAATCAATAATAATGATATGGACTGAACGTCATCTGATCTGATTTATGTTATAGCCTGAACTGAAATTAATTGTGTTATGCAATATGTTGGACAAAACGGCTGATCCCTTAAGAATAGGTTTCGTGAGCACTTTCGTAAAATGAAAAAGACTAAACAATTTGACACATTTCTTTATCGCCATTTCAAAAGTAATGGTCATTCATCAAATAAAATTGTAATTCAGCCAGTTGAAAAAATAATATATGATCCAAATTCATCAACTAGATTAAAAAATATAAAGAGACATGAAACTGAACTTAAATGGATTATATTTTTGCAATCACCTTTTCCTTTAGGCTTTAATGATAATATATACCACGAAGGTAACATTTCTTAAATGCCAGATTTTGATGGGTTTTTTCCTGTTTTGGAATGTAAAAAACGTAAAGAAGATCTCATGGTAAACGTAAAAATGGCAACATTAAGCGCAAAATTTGTACTGAAAAATGCTTTAATACTTCTCTAAAGGATCTTTCTTTGGCTTTAACTAATCATGGTTGGCATGGCTTATTTTCATTTTAAGTTCCTTGCCTATCTCAGTTTTACGTAATTTAGAGTTAGAAGCTAATAAACTTTAGGATAGAACAAACAAATTATATAAAGCAGCACTCCTTACAAGGTGTTATTTTCAACATTTCCTTAGTACTTATATCGTTTCTGAGGTCAACCATAAACGACATTTTATCAAAATTACATTCATTAACAAAGGTATTGAGTTAATTGATTTACATAGTGTCTTCAAGGATAATTTAGTGATTTCATATATTCCAAATTACTTTACTATTTCTGAAACTCCTATCATTTGTTATAAATGTAACAAAACAATTAGGACTACTATATTTAAAATAGTAAGTGAGTATGATCAGGTAATACCACAATCACAAACTGCAGACAACCCCGTGGCACCGCAAGGAAGTGCCGCTCAGCCATCACGAGACACCAGGAAGACAAATTAAGCAAAGCAATTAGCTCTCTCTTCCCCATCAAGATGATTACAATACTAGAATGGACATAAAGTAACGTACAACAAAACATAGAACAATTACAGACTCCCACAATGGGAGTAACAATAAACAAAATGTCAACAACAACAGAACCACCGCCTTAGAACGGACAGCAACTTTAATAAAATTGTAAATGATATAGATACAGATTCCAATACTCCTGCCTCTTGAGATTGTCAAAATTCTAATCATTTATATACCTCTGCAGGGCATGTTATAACAGGTAATCTAAATGTCATTCTTGACGCTAGAGTTCGCAATATTATTTCTAAAGGTCCTAAATATAGATTTCCCTCTAATATTGATTTCTCTAAATGTCGTAGAGAGATCACTGCTTCTTTAAATGAGTTTAGTAATCGTTGGTGCAAACGGGAAAATGTTGAACCTGATGCCTTGAAGGAATGGAAAATTAATATTTTTTAAAATTATTGATACTCGTATTTCATTTTACTCTCGTAATACACATCTTTTACCCCCTAAACATAAATCTTCTTTTCGTCATCTTAAACGAGGTATCCAGGATTTTCATATGAAGTATGTTTTGGTTCCATCAGATAAAATGCTAACAATGTTGTAGTTGTTTGACAATTGTATTATATTAATACTCTTAAGCGTGAGCTTGTTGACACTAATGCCTATAAACTGCAGCCTTCTTTAAGTGAGAGGATGATAGTTGATGGGCATGGTTGTCATACAGCCCTACATTTTGGCTAAAGAAAATCAAGACAAAGTTCCTACGTTGTACTGGTTTCCTAAACTCCATTAAAACCCTATAAAGCAAGATTTATTGCTAATTCTAGTTCTTGTACGACAACAGAACTTTCTAAATTGTTAACCTTGTGTCTTACAGCTGTTAAAAAACATGTTATCAAGTATTGTGAAAAGGTATATGAGAGATCCGGTAAAAACCTATTTTGGTCTATTAAAAATTCAGGTGAAATTTTAGATAAACTTAAAGCTAGAGATTTCAATGCAACCAGTTTGTCTACTTATGATTTTTCTACTCTTTACACGACTTTACCTTATAATGTAATTAAAGATAAACTTATTGATCTTATTGAAAGAACCTTCCAGAGTGAAGGCTCTCCTTAACTTGCATGTAATGACAGAAATGCATTTTTACTTCAGAAAAACCTAAAACATATCATGCATGATAATGTCAAAATGGATGTGATGCGCTTACCTTTTTGTTGACAACATTTTTTATTCGATTTGGCTTCAAGCTGTATAGACAAGTAGTTGGGATTCCTATGGGCACTAATTATGCTCCCCTGGTTGCAGATTTATTTCTGTTTTGTTATGAGAGGGACTTTATGATGTCTCTTTCTGATGATATGCAGGCTGATGTTATTGATGCGTTTAACACTACATCAAGATATTTGGACGATATTTTAAATAATAATAATGTTTATTTTGACAATATGGTTAGTCAAATATACCCTTCAGAGCTCCGACTGAATAAAGCCAATAACTCTGATACCGAAGCCGCATTTTTACATTTGTCAATTTCTAATGATATTGTTTCTACCAAAATTTACGATAAACGTGCCGACTTTGATTTTGAAATTGTCAATTTCCCATTTTTAGATGGTGATGTTCCTCGTTCTACATCCTATGGAGTCTATATCTCTCAACTCATTCGTTGAGGTTAAGCCCTCCAGTAAAATATTTTACTGACCGTTCCAAGGCGGTACTTCTTTTGTGGATCTTTTATGTTTTTGTTCTGTCTTGTGTTTGTTATGTCTTTGTGCGCGTCTGTTTATATGTGCTTTGTGGTCACCTGCTGGGAAAGGGCTGACCTCTTGGCTCTCGTTTGTGGTGTCTAACTGTGAGTTTGTCACTTTCCCATTGGTATCTTGGGTCAGGTGTACTTGATTGTATCAGTTCCTGAAAGTTGCACCCTTACTTACTTTTATAGTGTTCATCACCAGGAAATACAACAATCACAGACCAACCCACGGCCATGCGAGGAAGAGACATAGAATAAGACACCAACCACGACAGCCAGAATGCAATTAAAGTTAAGCAAACAACTCTCTCTTTCTCCCTCTCTCTCTCTCTCTCTCTCTCTCTCTCTCTCTCTCTCTCTCTGTGAGATGATTGCAACACTAGAAAGGGGATAATGCCACAAAGTAAGGGTCAAATTGTAACTTATACAATTTAACATTACAGAGTAACAATCAAAACAAATTAATTTAAAATGATGAGGCAAAGAGAAGGGTTCTTACCTCAAATGCAATGAGAGCTAAAGAAATTCCTTAATTAAGGCACGGTGAACCCAAACAAAGATAGGAATCAGGCACAAACCACAAATGAGCGACATGAGATTTCCAACAATGTGGTTTATGCGACAAGCAAAGCCTAAGATCAGCCTGCGCATACGCGCAGTCTGATCAGAGTCTTTGCTAGGCGCTTGGATAGTATATGATTGTTAAGCTACTGACTGAACATTATTTGGAGTTACTAAGCTTAAAAGGAGGCTGCACAGGCTCGCCTGAGTCTGCACTTGTCAAAATGCCACAATGTTGGAAATCATAGTTCGTGTTTCAAACGCCAAACGCCAATTTGGGCCAGGGTGGTCATTGAGGCAGAATTGTAATATGGCTCGGTTTATACCCAGGCATACAGACTGTAGCGAACTATGTATGGTATATCCCACTCTTTTATAACATTTGATTATCTTTTTGAATTGATCAAGGAAAAATGATTTCCAGCGTTTCCTTTGAATTTAATAACTAAATGCATGGCTTTTTAAACCAATATTTTATTAATGAACCAACTCTGAGTGCCTACGATATAATTTAGAACATGCCATACATAGTTACTGATATCGAATGTCTTGTTTTAGCAATGTGGCATTTTGATCTGTATATCAACTGTTGTAGTCACTAACATTAGTAAAAAAACTCTCACAAAACGAATGTGCAACATAGAATACACTATGAGAAGGCGAGTGAGGACTATTACCATTTAGAATAGGGAAATTAACTATATATGATAAGATTTTAAAATAAAAAAAACATTTCTTGTAGAATTCCGTCCAAAAGAGAATTAAACAATACGCATGAGTCTTAGATGGCACGTTGCCATTTCCAAAAACGAGGTTTTAAGGAAGTTTGCTTATTGTCAGATAGAGGCAACATGAAGTCTTTCTCATAACTCACAAAAGCCAAAATGCACAGGTTTTCAAATTATCTTAATTACATGTCCCTTTGTTCGCCTTTGAAAAAGGACTTACACATTCTGGATATTGAGCAATTTTCGTTCATTCGTATGGCCGCTACATGTACTATGTCTGCGCTAAAAGCAGGCTTCCGCTGATTCCCCGACCTGAGACAATATGCAGCGACACCAACGCCATATCTAATGTTATTTGAGAAATAATATCACATTAGCGTGTTGGTGTAATGTAATTTGCTATAGCTATTAAGTTAATTGACTGATTACTGCATCAAGACATTCAAACTCCATTTTCTAATTTGCTAGTACATTAATAAAGATATAGATTTACAATCCCAGGAAATAAACGTAATATGAAGCACAAGCACTTTTGCACAGGTTTAATAAATAACTTGTTAAATTTGTGCAATTGTAACAGAAAAATTGAACTAGTTAGCATATATGAGCCTATATAAGTATATAGTCCTTTTTGTGTGGCATAGGCAAACAGTGCAGACTCAGATCAGACGCCCCAGAACCAGGGCTTTCTCAATTGTTTGCTTGAAGAATGTTTTAGTAAAAATTTAATAAAAACACCATGCACAGTTAAAGGTCTGATTGATAAGAGTGGAAAACTCTATTCGGCTTAAACAAGGCTATCGGTATCATAAACTTCGCAAAACATTTTCAAAATTTTATAGACGATACTATGATTTGATTTCTAACTTCCAAGTTGGACTTAAATCTCTCTTGCGCCAAGGACTTTCGGAACCTGATTTCTATGGTGACTTGGTGTATAAGTTGAAGAAGATTGTTGGCTCTAATAATTTATCAACGCAGTTCATTAAAATAATTTCCCATTATAAAAAGATTGGCTATAACATTTATGTATTGCAACAGACTGCATGCTTGGTAGTCAACCCAATCACGGTTGGCAACTTTGCTTTCCTCTTTAATTGCACGCCGGTGGGTCGGACTTCAGACTCTATGATGGTTCCGACTTAAAGACTTATCTATTGATGAGATGGTAGGGGCCTGATGCTTTGGCTGTTTGTCGGGCCCACCGGGGTTTACCTGTTGGATTTCTTTTGCTCAGGTATTCAGTTTAATTCACTGTTGAGTCCTTATCCTTGCTTTATCTCCTTGTTATATCTTGATTTATATGTTTTAGGAGATGATGCATTGATAAGTTAGGGGTCTTTCATGCAAACCAAATATCTATGTGTCTTGATCCACATCTGAATTAAGGGTGAGGTTGGCGCCGTTAAACCGGTTTAAGCCCTCCAGTAAAATATTTTACTGACCGTTCCAAGGCGGTACTTCTTTTGTGGATCTTTTATGTTTTTGTTCTGTCTTGTGTTTGCTATGTTTTGTGCGCGTCTGTTTATATGTGCTTTGTGGTCACCTGCTGGGAAAGGGCTGACCTCTTGGCTCTCTTTTGTGGTGTCTTCTGTGAGTTTGTCACTTTCCCATTGGTATCCTGGGTCAGGTGTGGTACTTGATTGTATCGATTCCTGATCTTTGCACCATTACTTACTTTGAATAGGATAAGCAGGTATTATTTAAACCTTATGTCAGCTCACTTTGATCGCATTGGTAAGATGCATCTCGATGTTTCGACACTCATCATGATGTCGGGTCTCTGAATCAAATATTTTGATAAGAACCTTTTAAACTTGGTCACAGTGCGTATAACCAAAAGCTCTTGCGCAGGTTTCAACAATATATCTTCAGAAGTAATTGGCCTTGAAATTATAAATTGTTTCCTATATATACTCAGAGAAACAATTGAAGGATATTTAAAGTCAGATCCATCTCCAACATTCAATACAATAAAAATTAAACTAATTATGCAGCCATGCAATTCATAGTACCAGATATCTGCAATTAAAATGAATGTTTGGTTTAAACCACGCTTCCGCGATAAAAGTACAGTACATGTCCAAATGGTGCAAGCCTCTATACTGAAAAGTCACAAACATTCAAAAATGATTATAAACCTATCTTTATCGTTTGTATTCTACGACTGGCTCCAAAATCATTGCTGGCTCTCAGTCAAAATTATAACATCTAACTTTGTAGTTGTTTTCAAGCGTTTACTTCCAATTTGTTGTCATATTGACTGAGGTATGCCATATTTGTGCATATTTTGTTCAAGAAGTTGTCACGATATAAGGCGCAATTAATAACAAATGTGTGTGTGAACACTTGTCTGTGGTCAGATTTAGAACATAATCAATGACCAGGTAAATGTTGCAGCAAAACAATAAACGCTAAATTGTTTGCTTGTGAACTTTGTGCCTGATGCTTATCTGTAGCTGGACTCACCGTGGCTCAACTTGAGTTTTTTAGCTCTGACTATCTGTGAGTTGTGAGCCCTTTTCTTTGTTTCATCATAGTGTGTTAATTTGATTATAGTGTTTCTCCATGATGATACATTGCAAAGAGGCTTAGGCTGCTGTCCGTTCTAAGGCGGTGGTTCTGTTGTTGTTGACTTGTTGTTTATTGTTACTCCCATTGTAAAACTCTGTGTTTTGTTGTACGTTACTTCATGTCCCTTCTAGTTTTGCAATCATCTTGATGGGGAAGAGAGAGCTGATAGCTTTCCATAGTTTGTCTTCCTGGTGTCTCGTGATTGTTGTGTGGCTCTTCCTCGCGGTGCCATGGGTTAGTCTGCAGTTTGTGATTGTGGTATTTCCTGATCATACTCACTTACTATTTTTGTCAAGAGAGAGCTTGTACATTTGTTGTCGTACTGTATCGTAAACAATGCCCCGTAAATTTTGATTTGCATTTTGCTGAAGTGCATATTGGTATTTCTATCAGATACGAAAATATTTTGTTTGGAAATTATTTTTTTCAAATGTTATATAGTCAAAATAATTTTAATAGCCTTCAATTGTTTTTCTGAGTATATGTCAGGAAATTTCAAAGTGATCTTTGCAAAACTTGGACAAAATGCTTCACACCATTATGCGCAAGTATCAAAATGTATCATATCATTGCATGGCTTCAACAGTTGTTGTCTTTTATTGATGGAGTATGCCATTTGAGGCTTTATTTGTGGGAATATGCCTTTTTCGCAACAGCGGGGGCATCTGTTTCCTCTAGTTTGCGTTATTTTTATATTTGTCTAATTGTGTAGATGCTTGTTATTGTATTTAATCATAACCACCAATTTGCCTCGAAATTTCAATTCGCATGTCTACTTGTCACAAATTATCTTCATTTGATTAAAAATAATTGGAAGTTAACGATTATCTATAGCAGCATGTGTTAGGCAATTCGTTCTTGGAATTCGGGTAAAATAACTGCTTGTCTCAGCAGTTTCCGCTAACATGATGCATAATTATTGACAGATGAGCCATTATGTTAAAACATTGTTCGAAGTTGAGCCTTTCTATTGCATTCATTTTACCTCTTAAAACATTTTTGCATTGAAGTGCATAATTTTGCTATCAGTTTTCCAAAATGCATAAGTCACAAACTTTTTAAAGTATTTTGATTCAGACAACTTTTATTGACAGAAATGCTTATCTTACCCATGTTATAATTTATTAGTTACCTCTCATATTATCTGTTAGCATTGCTGCACGTTGCCTGATAAACGTTGTGTATCTCACAGCAAGTGTCTTTATCAGGTCATGATGACGTTGCACTTTTTGAATGACGTCGTCAATGGAACTGAATCGACACAAAAATAAAACTTTACGTCATAATCGCTAGTTTGAAGAGTGAAACAATATAGAATACTAGGTTCGCGTCTTTTGATATCAAGTTTACCAGGTTCGGCTTTGAGAACGCATGTTCAATCGCTCGGCAAGCCTCGCGATGACAACAAGCGTTTTCAAAGCCTTACCGCTGACAAGGAAAGAGTTCTTGTGTGAAGTAGCGTAGATCTTTTTCAGAATATCAATTGCGACATTATTTAACATTCAGCGTTCCTAACTTCCTATTGTCTAAGTCTACGTCACTAAATGATCCAGGTAGTACTATTAAAGAACATGTTTATTATAATTTAATCTCGATTAACTGCTGCAGTTTCTTGTAAGACAAAACGTTTTGCCCTATGTAAGTACACGTGTGCAGTGCCAATCCAAATGTATTGACTTTTGCGAACGTGTAACAAATGATCTCCAAACGTTGTATAGGGCGCTATCACACAAATCATGGTCATTTTTGTTTTTATTTACTGCGATGATATATTGCGTTGTACAGAACAGTGAGTATATCTAACTTGAAAACAAAACTGGAAATTAATTTATCATATGACGTAGCGTCCACCATATATTAATATCGCTAAACCACGTGTGGTTTATATATTTCGAACGGTATTAATTATCGCGCTTATATATGGCAAAATGATTAGTGTTTTTCATGCAAACACGCTAATTTCTGAGTACTTTAAGTGTCGAATGATAAATAGAATCAAACATTCGTGCTCCTGCCTACTCGTTGCGATACTGCGATAAAATGCTCGACAAGCCTCGCAAAATATTATTTTCCCCAACTCGTTCGATAAGTTCAATAATACATGAGACTCAAGTGAGATACTCTTAGCCGGTATATTTTCCACTTACTTTTCTACAAACATGTAACTAGTGTAACAGCAGAACACGAATTGCACTTGAGCATGAATTGCAAGATGGAGTACACAACATTTCAAACAAAAACTTGCTACAAATATTGGTTTTACTTCTATATTGTTGTTACAACCGCAGAAAATATTCAAATTATGAAACTGTTAAAATAAAAAAAAATGTTGACAGTATTTATATAGAGGATCTTACATGAGTGCTGAGTTGTGGAAAAGAGATAAAATGCGAGGCTTGCCGAGAATTTTATCTCTTTTTCACAACGAGTTTACAAAATTAAAAAATACAGGATGACGAACGTTAGCCTCTATCTATGACATGACATTTAAAATACGTAAAAATTGCAGTTTTGTGTGATAACGTCAAAAGTTTCCCTTATTTTACCCAACGTTATAATGGACGTCATTACGTTTCCCGAAAATCTGTTAACCACTAGTGGTTTATCGATTTTGTTGCATGGCGTTATTTCACTCCCAGACCGAGACGTCATATGATTAGAACTCCTTTTTCTGAAATACAGAACTAGGTTTTATTTACGTCGAAGATAAATCAAGTGATTTTTATGCAACTATCAACTGGTACACTTAAACTTTTTTAATCAAAACAGAAATTCTAATGAGCCATCTTAAAAGGGTAAAAATGAACATTTTTGACACTCGCTTTGGAAGGCCATCTTCCCTAAAATTTTACAAGTGTGAATATAATTAACCAAAGAGATATAAATATCCACTGACCATTGGGAATCATCGTTGAAAACACGCCTCAGATAACGATACATGCATATGTGCAAGTTATTGTTTGGTTTGTGCGTGTGTACGGGTAGATTATCCATGAACATAAGCGAGTGGATTATCTACCGTACAGACGTACAAAACATACAAAACTTTCCAATTGCACCAGCATGCATTTGCACCAGGTGTATTGTCAGATACATTTGTATCTGATGCAAACTATTGGAATATCAATAAAATACACTTGTCTGAAGGCAATGTGATGGTTTAAATAATATAAATAGTATAATAATTATGTTATATACACGTACTAGGGAAAACTATAGCCCAATTAAGAAGTGTTAAAAGATACGATGATGTGGGGGAGATTAGTCAGTCTCAGATAAAACTTGCCAAACCATAGCAACTATTTTTGCCGTTAGAAATGTGTTAAACAAATTAACCGGTTATACAAATATATATTTTTGTAGTCTCATTCGAGCTGACAAATCAGGTTGCAAAGAACGCGGACCGCGTACAAAATACCTAGAAATCCTAATGACATGTATCCGTTATTTTGGTAGATTTATACAACTGTGCGGGGAAATCCCGATTACAATACTTTTAAGAACGAACTGACATGTTTAAAATGCTTTAAATGCACGTGATCGTACTGTTCTGCTGTTACAGTCCAATACATTGTACAAACTATGAAACCTGTGCAAAATTCCACTATGCACAATGAGCATTCCATACTTTATCAAACTCTATGTCAGAATCTAATGATGCAAAAATGGATAAAACCATTTCAACTATCCATTTAGATTTAACTTCTATCGCTTGTATTTAAGTATAACTGAATTTACCTTGTAACTATATAACATGCACTGTGATTTACAAATATCGCTAATTTGATATCAATAACAGTTTCAGAAGTTTTCACTACCAGTGATATATTCCAACTGTCCTTTCCTTTCGCAAAGTCTCAGCTTATATTGATTCACTCATAGGCTCAGCTAAGCAAACGTTTTCATAAATGTGTTAATATTTTCTTACTCATCAGTTTTAACATTTGTTTTGGGTGCTCAAAAGAACCGTCTCATTGAGACGGTTCTTTTGAGCACCCACAACATATGTTTTGGTTGAGAAATAAGAAAATTCACTTTAAGTCACACACTCTTGTCCAGAGGACTGACTTACTCCCTCTATTTCTTGGCGGTTACTCCAATGGCAACAAATAATATCTGATTCAGTCTCTCAGTTACAGCCGCTGATGAGGAAAAACACGAGTTAACCGTCGCACATATTCAATTCTTTAATACTGATGGAATTATTAAATCTTCACGTTTGTTCAAACATAGTCAGATCGAATTGCTTTATTTTAAAGGGCCTTGTAGATTTATTCGTTCAAAATCAGAGTCAGGGAGGTACACATGTAATAAGAACATTTTTAAAGAGCTATACTTGCCGATCATTAAATTGTTCTATAATCAAATAGAAAAATCCGTCTGTGAATAATAGACATTCTTATACAACTGCAAATGCATCGCGATGTCTGTTTAGGTACATGTAAAGTCAACCTTTTGCGACAGTATTAACTTGCGACAGATGTCGCAATCTCGACGTCATAACGTAACGTCGCTTTTCATTGGCTGACAAGTGGTTTATGGCAGCCGCTGGACGTTGGCGCAACATTAACACGATTTCACTGTCGTTTTTAAGTAAAATTGTTACTAGTGCATAATAATGGGGATAACCATACTCCGCTGACGCGTCGCTGTAAAGTTTTATTTCCGACCGTATCTTCGACGATATACCTCCCCAAATGACAATTTTAAATACAAGAGGTGTTTCATGTTTATTTGAAAAAACTTGAAATTGTCGTTACTCATTTACTTCTCCTTACATGGGTAATAATTGATTTCCATGGGTTAGTCTGATCTCTAGTAATACACAGTCATCAAGAAAATAGTTCTTAATTTTTTATTTTCTGGTTTGAAACGGCCTCTGAAGATGAGTAGTCAAATTTTAAGCGTTTAAAAATACTGTCTGAAACGAAATGTACTAAATCTTTCTCGAATAATTTCTCTAAAAGATATGAAGTTTTTCTCTTGGAACCTTTTATATATTGTACATAGATAATTAAAGTATGTTCTGTTAGAAAATAAAGCATTCCAGTTAGATATTTACTTTTTGGAAGCGACTTGAACATCAAATTTTAGGGTTTACAGTTTCCATAGCCACACTAAATTGTATGCAAAATACTCAAATGCAATATTTGGTTATCAGTTTTAACGGTAATAGGTACTAAAAATATCCAAGATATTGCGTCGGCTGTGAGTTTTGAGAATTTGCTTTTCAAACTTCTTCCAAGACACATTTTATACATGAGATACCCAGTTGGGCACTTGTATGGAAAAACTTATTAATCGCAGTTTCCAAGCAAAAACAGGCACACATAGGCTGTTTCTCATTTTAATAAGACAGAGTGTGCCTCTAAACTTAAAATAAAATTTCACACTTAAATACGTTTTTTTTTCATGGAAGATACACCCGTTTAAGCTCTTAAAATCAGTTAAAAGGGGGTGGGAATGTATTTAGGGCCACCGTGTTATGGCTATGCTTTCAATTGCCATCTTGTCTATTTGGCAATGCCCCGGACACGTCCGTTATGCATGAAAAAGCAAAATTTGTTGTTTTATTTATATGCAACCGCAAAAAAAGTGAAATTCAAATCTGTTCAAATCAACATGAAATATGTCTCGTACAGTTATCCCCTAATTTTACACAAGTTTTAACGCGTTTGCTTTTAAAGCGAGACGCCCCTGGTTTATTCGTTATTGAATCTCCATGCGTCCGTCTATAGTCAACCCGTCCGTCAAATTTACTTTAAATCTCTTCAGGTTGAATTTCACTAATCTTCACAGCTATTATTCTTGGGTCATCTCCTATTTAAACAGTAAGTGAAAAAGATGCTCAATGATTCTATTCCACGCAAAACTTTGATAACAGAAAGGAAACACTTTGAAATATGTTATTTTGTAAAACTACTGGGCCAAATTAGAAGCAATTTGGCATTAATATATAACGAAAACACATTTAAAAAAAACTCTTGTGCCGATTTGGAAATATATGGTACGAACGGTCATAAGGCGACCATCTACCACGATTGCTCAAATGAATTTGATTCGCTGGAAAACAAAGTCACCAGCCTCTTTTCCTATGTATCTAAAGGGAAGGCATAAATAAATCTTCTTGTCATATACTTAAGGAATAAAGAAACGCAACAAACTCTTCGAGTCTTTGTAAACATACAATACATGTATGATGCAAGTTTTTAGTGCAAATGATATTTATCCATAGGAGCAGTATGTGTCCGTCAAATTACAGCAGGTTCAACGTAATTATCGATTACGTAATCATTTTGGTATGCACGTAACGAGCCTGACCCCCGTAAAAAACTGCTGAAACAGGGTCAATAAAAGCAGTTTGAATCAACCATTGGTTTATTGTTTTAAAAAGTCTTGGCATAGATTGCGGATCAAGGAAATGATCAAATGGCGACATTTATGTAGGATTCTGGAACGGCTTAACGTCATTAACGTCAACTCTGGATACTGCGTAAAACGCGTAAACCTTAGTTTCTGCTTGAGATTTATTCATTACAAGGACGTTTTGTTCAAGAATTATGACTTGAGATCTTCAGACGTCAAAAAACCTCAATTCTGACGTCAAAATTCGACATCCTACTTTTAATGGCTTCCATGATGTTTGTGTGCTTTTCTAATGATAAAATGGTCCAGTGACAAAGCTAAGGTTACAGTTAACAAGTTTGGTGACCACTCTCATCATGTAATCAGATGTTTTCTCTTGCATTATGCCGTGTTTTGTTTGGCTAACGCCAATATAAACGCCTTACCAGCGTATTTCTACGGTATCTGAGAAGTCAGTTTTTTCCCAAGAAAGCATGTTCTGATGTCTCTAGGTTTATCTTATCCCGTATATTCACCAGCGACCCAAACACGACGGCTCTAAGTGACGTTTATCGTTTATTCAATACCATTGTGTATCTTGCCATTCAAGTAGCGTGTTTTGACGCAATATTTGACTGCATTTGGAATATGATTGGACGTTTGTTTAGTTTGCACATTGTCAAGTCGACGTCAAATAACCAAACATGGAAAAGACGAGGTTTCTTGATCTTTATTCTGACGTTAACGTCACATTTTACGTTTTTATATCTTTTCATTTTGTAGCGTTAAATGTAGCGTTAAAATGACGTTTTGGTATTTCATCACACGCTATAAATACTCAATAAGAAATTTTCATAAGAGATTTTACCAAACTGTCATTTAAACACGCAAAAATTATATTTTTGTCTGTTGCGTTTCTTTATTCCTTAAGTATATCTAAAATAATTTGGCACAATTAGTCCATAGGTGATCATTTACAAAGATTGGTCAAATAATTTGATAGGTCAAGAACTTGGCCACCAAGGGGCGAACACAGTTTTTACGATGCACCCTCTTGTCAAAAACCTATGGGCCGATTTTAAAATAACTTGGCACAAAGGGTTTCAAATATTGCTCATACTAATTTGATTCGTTTAAAACCCTTGCCGCCAGGATGAGAACAATTTTATCCTATGTATATACATGTATCGGTTAAACTTAACAAAAATCCTTCGTGTCAAATATTTCTGGAATTATTTGGCACAAATGGTCATTGAATGAGCCTCTACCAAGATTGCTCAAATTAATTTGATCTTTTGAAAAACATGCATGTCCAGGATCAAAGTCATGTTAGCCATTGATCAGATTTGATTCACTTTTGAATTATATTTTTATTCTGGTTCTACGTAGTTTTATTATCCTGAACATAACTTAAGGTAGTATCGGACTTATCAGCATATGTCCAAAAAGTTACCATCTTTTAATATGTTAAAAAATAGCTCAAAACTAATCTATTTTGACATAAATACAGGACCTTACCGTGCTTTATAAAACGTTATTAAACTTTAAAAATTAAAAAATATGAGTTTTTAAGAAAGTCGCAGATTTGGTCAGTAAACCAAGTGGCTACGGCTGCTGTCCAACCTAAGGTGGTGGCTATTAGGTTGTTGATTCATTGTTTATTGTTGCGCCAATTGTCTTGTGGGGTTTTTGTCATTGGTCTTTGTTTTGTTGGGCAGTACTTAGTGTCGTTTCTAGTTTTGCAATCAGCTTGCTTGGGAAGAGAGAGAGAGAGAGAGAGAGAGAGAGAGAGAGTCACAGAGAGAGAGAACTGGTTGCTTTCCTTTTATTTAAGAAATGAATTCAATTTTTGGAATGTTCATGGAATTATGAATACTTCTGGTCTCTTGCAAAGTGGGCTTCACGTTAACTTTGCTAGAGACCCGAATTATTCATGATTCATGAACATTCTAAAAATTGAATTTGTTGCTTATATTTACATTTTATTATACATATCTAAAATACAAAAAAAAATATTTATAATTTAGGAATTAAAGCAGTTTGTTTCTAACTTATAATAGTATTAACGGCTTAGTCGGAATGAAAAAAGGAAAAGCGGAACAGCCAGCTTGAACATGGACAGCCAATGGAGCAAACAAGAAGCTTGTTTTGCACATGCGACTCAGATGTGGCTCGCTGTCAATCACAACACCAGTACCACTTGTGGCGGATGAGTTCGTTGTTGAAAGCGTATTGCACGGGCAAGTGAGTTTTGCAGCTGTCAATAATATTTTTGTAATTCATGAGGCTATGAACGGTTGCAAAAATCTAGAGATTCATTAAAGCAGTGCTTCAAAAATGTAAATATTGCCTTTTGATGTCATGGGACTGTTAGGGCTCTGTGTTACGACCTCACGGTGCCGTGGGTTGGTTAACAGCGTGTGATTGTGGCATTTTCTGGCAAAAGTCACTTACATTTAGGCCGTTTATAGACGAAATTCTAGAATCAGTAAAACCACGCAACTACCAATTTTGCAATATACTCCATGCAACATCTCTAGATAAGTTGTCAGAGGCAAATAAAGGCAGTCTATTATTGTAATCCAGGTGCATAACAAACTACATGAAAACTTGTTTAATTCTACATTCCTGATTTCCCTGAATCAATGAAAGAGGTTGAGAATTTGTTTTCAAAAGGTAAGGTGGAAGGTGGAAGAACGTAAGTATTGCAAAGACATATGTTGTATGTTCAATGAGGCAATTCCAATGTAAACCTACAACATATGTTAACTGAAAATAATGCAACCCTTTTTTGAAGTTTACGCTTACCAAGAAGCATGTCCATTGTCTCTTCTTCTTTTTAACATCCCAAACTGCTAACCACTATTTAAATACCTGTGGTTTCCGATCAATAATTCTTTTGAAGGAATGCAACATTTTTTTACAAATTTTACAGAAGGGTAAAGCATGATTAAATACAGGTCAAGTTCGAATTTGGAGATCATTTGCAAAAACTTTTGACTGAGTTATGGCCCTTTTTGACTTAGGTTTAGGCCAATGCAAAATTTATATATTTGCTTTTTTATGGAATAAACTTCACATTTCTCCAAAACTATAATATCAATTCTCTGTAACTTCCGAACCTGCTATAATAGAGGTTGTTCACGCTTGGTGTCAGATTTTGTTGAAAATTGCTGACAATGATTCTTTCTTGGTAGAACAAAAAAAAGCTAGTTCACTCGTTTGTCTTTTTGTTGCCATGGCAACGGCTTCCATATATTTTGGCAAAAATTCAGTCAGAATTACCTTAAAATTACCTTAAAATTCGGTAATTTAACTGCAAAACTGCCATTTGCATTGCCTTTCTTTCACATTTTTTATTCTGTCTAGTACTTCTAACTTATCTAAATCATGCCTCATATCATCCCGACGGAATAGTTTTAGTCGACTTAATTTACACTTTAAGTGGGTGGGGTAACACAACCTTGAAATTTGTCGTTTTCGCACTTTTTACAGCTTCTATCATTAAGCCACGGACAGCTGGACACATTATATGACTAACATGAAAATCAATATTACCCAGTCTTACCCAGTCTTTCAACAATAATAAATTTTTGGAGAAGTTACCATCTTCTATGAATTACCATGGAAACAAGAGGCACACCGTTCCAAAATGCATGTTTTGATTTTAACATATACTGAGGGAAAAAGTTTAGCAACAGTCTTTGGGGATTCAAAGTTTAGAAGAAATAGGATTTTTAATTTCATAATATCAAAATTATATGTTGACAAAGGTTTACGAGTACATTAACCGGTTGACACTTCACAAAATGCAAAGGCCGATGTAAGCCACCTTGCTAAAACAGCTTATCTGGCAATAGCGTGAATATTTTTCTGCTAAACGTTTCACTTTTCCGTCATATGTATATATCTAAGAGCAAAAGAGTGGAAACTGGTTTAAAACAGAATGTTCATTTTACCACTTCCGCACAGTTTTTAATGGAAAATCGTATTTTTCAAATCACCTCCGTTTTAATTGAATAGTGTTTGAAATAAAAATGCTAAGCAAATCAAATCTTCGCAATGAAATCAAAATTTGTTTCTTTTGACCTCTTGCGGGTAGCCATTAGATTATTTTCAAATAACTGACGTCCTTGCAGGCTTGAGCGAGCGGTTAACCAGTAATTTGTGCACATACTTTCGCTTGTAACTGACAACAACCCTTCTTGAATTAATCAGCGGAAGGGAGGAGAATGACCGTAGACATTATTTCATGATCAATCTCCACGAAAGTATGGGACCGGGCCGGGATCGAACTCGCGACCCCTGGATCTGCAGTCAGACACGCATCTGTAGCCAGACACGTTACCGACTGCGCTACGCGGCCCAAGTTCAGTCAGTTGGACTTGTTCACTGGGGTGTATCATACCTGACTATTGTACACACCAGGGTCTAGATAAACACAGTTTAAATAGTAAATATTTTCTTAAACCCATCAGATTTAACCTATAAAGTGGTGCTTGAAAGAACCGTCTCACTGTGGCGGTTCTTTTGAGTACCCACAACATATGTTTTGGTCGAGAAATAAGGCAGTTAATTACTTGGTACGAAATCATAAGAAAAACCCTGATACATGTCATTGTAGATTGATATTTACCTACGGGTTTGTACAAAATAAGTTCCTAATAAGTTTTATGATATTTTGTTTTTAAGCATTTTTACAACGTTCCCCCATGACAAATCATGCCATTTTATATGATGTGTGAAATGTAAAACTACAACTGTATGCACAAAAGGATTAGTTCGGTCAGGCGGGTTTCAAGCCATTTTTTTAATTGGTACTTTTCCTATGAGAAAAACACTTTTGCGGATAATTTGAGGGTATAACCTACTATCATTTTCATCGAAAAAATATAGTTTTCTTTGAAACTTTTCTGTGACCATTTTTATGGGCAATCGTTCATTAAGACTGTCCGAGGGTCTTTCTATGTAATCTAGTAATCTAAGGAAATTGACGAAATTTGACCAGCTCTGTATTGTAATAACTAAAAACTGTAACACAGAACAACAAAAGAGTAAGGCTATCATTTCTCTGCCAATATCTATAAACAATTATCAGAGGCCTAAATGGGCCTATGTGTCTTGATCCACATCTTAATTAAGGGTGAGGTTGGCGCCGTTAACCTGGTTTAAGCCCTCCAGTAAAATATTTTACTGACCGTTCCAAGGCGGTACTTCTTTTGTGATTCTTTTATGTTTTTGTTCTGTCTTGTGTTTGCTATGTCTTTGTGCGCGTCTGTTTATATGTGCTTTGTGGTCACCTGCTGGGAAAGGGCTGACCTCTTGGCTCTCGTTTGTGGTGTCTACTGTGAGTTTGTCACTTTCCCATTGGTATCCTGGGTCAGGTGTGGTACTTGATTGTATCGATTCCAGATCTTTGCACCCTTACTTACTTTGAATATTGGTCATTTTAGGGGTGCAAAATTTAGAAATTATTTGAAAAAAGTCAAAGCTCTCTTACAATTTAAAATTAATTGTATCAAAGTTGTGCTGAAAAATCATATCTAGATTATACAATTGTAGTACAAGAATACAAACAGTTGGTAATATCATGAGGGGCTCCCTAAGGGGCTCAAAACGGATTAAAAAGGGCGAAATTTCTATGAAATCTAAGGAAATCAATAAAAATTGACAAGCTTTATACTGTAATAACTGCAAAACTGTAACACAGAACAAATGAAAGAGTAATGCTACCATTTATTTGCCAATATCAATAAAAATATTATCAAATGCCCTAATTGAGGTTTGATTTTGGTCATTTAGGGGCGTAAGGAGTGGGGCAAGAATTAAGAAATTATTTTAAAAATAGTCAGAGCTCTCTTACACATTAAAATTAATTGTATTGAAGTTGTTTTGAAAAGTCAAATCTACATTATATAATTGTAGAAAAAGAATGAAACAGTTGGAAATCTCACGAGGGGCTCCCTTAAGGGCTCAAAACGGATTAAAAAAGGGCAATTTTGTATGAAATCTAAAGAAATCAATGAAATTTGACCAGCTTTGTTCTGTAATGAGTGCAAGACTGTAACACAGACCCAATTAAAGTGTAATGCTGCCATTTCTCTGCCAATATCCCTAAAACTATTATCAGAGGCCCCAATGAGTTTGATTTTGGTCATTTTAGGGGCAAAAATGAGGTAAAAAAAAAATTATTTGAAAAAGGTCAAAGCTCTCTTACAAGTTAAAATTAATTGTATCAAAGTTGTTTTGAAAAGTCATATATGTATGATACATTTGTAGTTAAATACTAAAAACATTTCATAATCTTATGAGGGAATCCTGGTCTAAAGGGCTTAAAACAGTTTTAAAAGGGCGAAATTTCTATGAAGTGTAAGGAAATCAATGAAATTTAGCCAGCTTTGTACTGTAATATTGCTTCTTTATTGCACGGGTGTGCATGTATTATCATTGTAAAAATTAATTTGTTTCTCATTTAGTATCTGAATGTTATGTTCAGAGAAATGAAGTTATCTGTCGTTTCGAAGTCATAACATGTAGATGGGGTAACACGACACTGAAATTTCTCATTTTTCACCATATGTATGCCTCTGGTAAATATTAATAACGAAATGTCACAGCAAAATGCTAGGATAACGTTAATATCTGCTCTTAATGATAGTGACGAGACTGTGGAACATAACACCACATACTTACTTGTAATTTTGTATTTCTATTTTTGAAATGCTTGAGAAACTTCTTAAACAAGGCTATCGGTATCATAAACTTCGCAAAACATTTTCAAAATTTTATAGACGATACTATGATTTGATTTCTAAATTCCAAGTTGGACTTAAATCTCTCTTGCGCCAAGGACTTTCGGAACCTGATTTCTATGGTGACTTGGTGTATAAGTTGAAGAAGATTGTTGGCTCTAATAATTTTTCAGCGCAGTTCATTAAAATAATTTCCCATTATAAAAAGATTGGCTATAACATTAATGTATTGCAACAGACTGCATGCTTGGTAGTCAACCCAATCGCGGTTGGCAACTTTGCTTTCCTCTTTAATTGCACGCCGGTGGGTCGGACTTCAGACTCTATGATGGTTCCGACTTAAAGACTTATCTATTGATGAGATGGTAGGGGCCTGATGCTTTGGCTGTTTGTCGGGCCCACCGGGGTTTACCTGTTGGATTTCTTTTGCTCCGGTATTCAGTTTAATTTACTGTTGAGTCCTTATCCTTGCTTTATCTCCTTGTTATATCTTGATTTATATGTTTTAGGAGATGATGCATTGATAAGTTAGGGGTCTTTCATGCAAACCAAATATCTATGTGTCTTGATCCACATCTGAATTAAGGGTGAGGTTGGCGCCGTTAAACCGGTTTAAGCCCTCCAGTAAAATATTTTACTGACCGTTCCAAGGCGGTACTTCTTTTGTGGATCTTTTATGTTTTTGTTCTGTCTTGTGTTTGCTTTGTTTTGTGCGCGTCTGTTTATATGTGCTTTGTGGTCACCTGCTGGGAAAGGGCTGACCTCTTGGCTCTCGTTTGTGGTGTCTTCTGTGAGTTTGTCACTTTCCCATTGGTATCCTGGGTCAGGTGTGGTACTTGATTGTATCGATTCCTGATCTTTGCACCATTACTTACTTTCTGTGTTAGAATGACGAAGCTTCAGCAACACCCGTCAGCTGCCATCTAAGATACAGAAAATTCGTTTCTTATTTTATGACCATATTGGTATCTCTTTGATACTTTCCCTCCATAGGGTCTGATCGTCTTAGTCTTTGGTCGCACTTGAAACTGGCAGTCTATTTAACAAATTTTGACCACCAT
Organism: Loripinus fragilis; assembly: GCA_964019695.1. Classification (NCBI taxonomy): domain Eukaryota; kingdom Metazoa; phylum Mollusca; class Bivalvia; order Lucinida; family Lucinidae; genus Loripinus; species Loripinus fragilis. Next base: position 65,761,686 of record OZ026522.1, on the reverse strand, counting down.
TTTTCAGTTCTAGGGCCCACAGTTGACGGTAGAGGCATACTGCACCGATGGTAGATTTCAAAACAATATTTCGTTCTTTGTCTATACTTTTTGAAATTGCTTACATTTGGCAAGTAATTAAACATGGCCTTTTCAGGCTTTCATAACACACAATCTGGTCACAGAGGCACAGCAAAATGATCCTTATAAGGCTTTATTTGAAACTATCAATGATTTTCTGTTTGATACCAATTAGTGCAAAATGCATATACTTTACGGTAATGTAGATCGGAGCTAATACACTACTTTTCAAAATCAATTTAATTTATTCATTGTGAATGCTCCATTATTTCATTTAATGCTGCTTTTGCCTCCAAACATTGTTTTCTGTGGTGTGCTGAAACAAAATGGCAAATTACTTTCAGAAAAATTAGCATAATTCACGTGTGACATATTGTATTCTTCGTAGCTCAAAAACTTAATCTGGCAGACTTCAATAGTTCAGGCTGTACCTAGATGAGGATTTGAAATACAAGCCATAAAATATCAGTATAGACACACTATGAAAAAAATCGAATTTTCAAAACATTTCATTAGAACATAAAGTGATGCTTAACTTTTTTCCAAGTGTATAGAAATCATAACATGTGCCTGCAGCTCAATGGTATAGGCTGTTTGATATGGTGGAAAATGAGAAGTTTCAGCGTTGTGTTAACCCACCCACCTGTTATGACTTTCAAATGATGAGAAATAAATTAATTAATACAATTATGATACATGCATACCCGTACAATAAACAAGAGTTACATATGTACAAAGTTGATCGAATTTCCTTACAAATCATTAAAATTTGCTCTTTTAAAACCATTTTGGTCCCTTTAGGGAGACCTTCATGAGATTCCCAGCGTTTTTTTTTATTCTTTTACTACGATTGCATCATGTAGAATATATGACTTTTTAAAACCACTTTAATACAATTTGATTTTAACTTGTAAGAGAGCTTTGACATTTTTTCAAATAATCTCTTAATTTTCGCCCCCCCCCCCCCCCTGCTCCTAAAATGACCAAAATTAAACCCCCAATTGGACATCTGATAATAAGTTTTATAGATATTGGCCGAAAATGGTAGCATAACACGTGTTTTGGTCCTGTCTTACAGTTTTGCACTTATTACAGAACAAAGCCGGTTAAATTTAATTGATTTCCTTAGATTTCATACAAATTTCGTCCTTTTTAATCCGTTTTGAGCCCCTTAAGAAGCCCTTATGATATTTTAACTGTTTTTATTCTTTAAATACCATTTGTATAATGTAGATATGTCTTTTCAAAACAACTTTGATACAATTAATATTAATTTGTAAGAGAGCTTTTGCTTTTTTAAAAATAATTTCTTAATTTTTATCCCGTTGCGCCCCCCAAAAATGATCAAAATCAAACCCTACTTCGAGCCTCTGGTAATATTATTATAGATATTGGCAGAGAAATGGTAGCATTACTATTTTATTTGTTCTGTTGTACAGTTTTGCAGATATTACAGTACAGAGCTGATCAAATTTCATTGATTTCCTTAGATTACCTAGAAATTTTGCCCTTTTTTTACTCCTTTTTGTGACCCTGATGAGATAACCAACAATTTTTATTCTTTTACTACAATTGTATAATGTAGAAATGCCTTTTCTAAATAACTTTGATACAATTAATTATAATTTATAAGAGAGCTTCGACTTTTTTTCAAATAATTTCTTAATTTTTGCCCCCCTCCCCCCATGCACCCCTAAAATGACTGAAATCAATCCCCCATTCGGGCCTCTGATATTTTTTCATAGATATTGGCAGAGAAATGCTAGCATAACTTTCCATTTGTTCTGTGTTACAGTTTAGCAGTTATTACAGTACAAAGCTGGTCAAATTGCATTTACTTCCTTTAGATTTTAAATAATTGCGACCTTTTTAATCCTCATGAGATCATCAACTGTTTTTATTCTTTTACTACAATTATTGTATAAATTAATTTTAATTTGTAAGAGAGCTTTGACTATTTTTCAATTAATTTCTAATTTTTTGCCCGCCCCCCCCCACCCCGCCCTTGAGCCCCGCAAATGGCCAAACTCAAACCCCCATTGAGGCTCTGATACTGACTTAATAGACATTGGCAGAGGAATGGTAACATTACAATTTTATTAGTTCTGTGCTACATTTTTGCACTTATTACAGAACAAAGTGGTCAATTTTCATTAATTTCCTTAGATTTCATAGAAATTTTTCCCTTTTTAATCCATTTAGATCCCTTAGGAAGCCCCTCATGAGATTTCCAACTGTTTTTATTCTTTAACTACAATTGTATAATGTAGATATGACTTTTCAAAACAACTTTGATACAATTAAGTATAATTTGTTAAAGGGTTGACTTTTTTTTCAAATATTTTTTTTTAATTTTTGCCCCCCTTGCGCCCCTAAATGATCTAAAATCAAACCCCATTTAGGCCTCTGATGATATTTTTATATATTGTGGCAGGGATATTGTAGCATTACACTTTCTTTAGTTCAGTGTTACATTCTGGCAGTTGTGTGAATTTCACACTTCACAAATATTTGATAAGTTCAAAACATGCATTTTGGAACAGTTTGCCTCTTGTTTCCATGGTATCACATAGAAGATGATAATTTCCCAAAATCTTATTCTTATTTATGAATGATGGGGTAAAATTAATTGTCATGTTTGTCAAATAATGTGTCCAGCTGTCCGCGGCTGAATGATATAAGATGTCAAAAAGTGCAAAAAACGACAAATTTCAGGGTTGTGTTACCACCCCCACCTTTCAGATAGAACTTTGATATGAAATAGACCAAAAATTCTATAAACATTAACGCTCTGGTACTTACCAAAGGCAATCCTCCAATTAATAAACGGCTTTATAGCTAACGCATATGTAATAAAGAAGATATAACAGTCCAAAGTTCACCAAATTGAATTGAATTTCTAACAAATTTTAGCCAAAAACGAATGGCCCCGTTACCATGGCAACGGATATGAAAATGAAGGAATGATACATGATTTATGTGTTTTTGCATGAAAACAAACAATCACAGAAAGTTTCATCAAAATCTGAGACTATGCGTGAACAATTAGGTTTGATGGTAACAGACAATTGGTGATAATATCTGACAACTTCTCACTATAGGCCATGACTACCCAGTGCCTGTAGACTGATAAGCAAGACAGTGATTTAAATTTATACCCCATCCCCTGACCCCTTAGGTTGGGTCAAAGGTCAAAATTCAACTTTTTCAGAACATGGTCACGTTGCATTCCAAATTAATGGGAATCACAAAATGCAGCAACATGGTAGCAAATATTTTGCCTGCAGACCCCCGATGCCCACTCGCTCCCCGTTACCCTAGGGTCAGAAGGTCAAAATTCACCTTTACAGAAAGAGCATGGCCATGTTGCATATCAAATTAACGGGCATCACGAAATGCAGCAACATGGTAGCAAATATTTTGCCCGCAGACACACCTACCCTCTAGCCTAGGGGTTGTTGTCAAAGGGTCGAAATTCAACTTTTTCAGAACATGGTCATGTTGCATATCAAACTGAAGAGAATCACGAATGCAGAAACATGGTAGCAAATATTTTGCCCACCGAATATTCCCCCCCCCCCCCCGCGACGCGGGATTGATAGGCCAAAATTTCAATATTTTGACCGCAGAGCCCCCACCCCCCTGATCATGGGTTGGGGTCAATAGGTAAAAATTCAAATTGTTCCGAACAAGGTCATATAGCATATCGAAATAAAGGGAATTACTTAGTCCAGCAACATGATGGCAAATTTTTTGCCCGCAGACCGTCACCCCTCCCCAACTTCCCTAGGGGATGGGGTCAAAAGTTCAAAATTCAACATTTTTAGAACATGGTTATATTGCATATCAAATTTATGGAATCAGGTAATGTAGTGTTGTGAGAACAGGCCAGGGCTTGGGGTGAAATGCCACTATTACAGTTTACTCACCGGTTTATCTTCTATCTTCAAGGATAACTCGCTGCAGGTCCGTAGTCCGCACAGGGAGTGGATAAAACACTGGGTCGTCAACTGCTGTAGAGTTATCAGACTATTCTGAAGATATCTGCTACACCACTGTGAGCTCTTCTCTGTGTATATATGTGACGTCTGTCTACCTCAATATCTGGTCGTCTTCTCCCCGATTATAGCGGTTCATCTCGCACGCTCCATATTCAGCCACGTGCTCCTCGTGATAATACATAAACCTGGCAAACAGGTTAGCACTCTAAAGGCTTATGCAATCATGCGGCTATCCTCATTTACATACCGTATTACTATGCAAGACTGGGAAAACCTGTTGGCACTACACTCCTCCCATTTTTATTATTTGAACTTTGCTGTATATGTATGAGCAAATCAAACAGCTAGGGAGTGATTACTCACAGACAAACCGATTGCAGTTTGTACAATTTTCAGTGAGTATGTTCCAGTCCTTTGTAGACCAGTTGTGGTCATTTGTTGGCCAGTTGTGGTCCTTTGTAGACCAGATGCGGTCCTTTGTTGGCCAGTTGCGGTCCTTTGTAGACCAGATGCGGTCCTTGTAGACCAGATGCGGTACTTTGTAGACCAGATGCTGTCCATTGTTGACCAGTTGCGGTTCTTTGTAGAACAGCTGCGATCCACTTTAGAAGAAGACAATGTCCTTTCAGTACAGTATTTTCCAAAACTTTATAAGCCAGTGCTTCTGCTGCTGCTGTACTAATTGGATTTGACTTAATTTGACTGCATGTGTGCCCCATATTTCCCAAAAGTAGTAATAACATGGAGTGTAAAGTTCTGTTTCAAACGATATGTCCCACCATATTCCATTGTTGTAAATTGAGATGTATGTGGAGGTATTCCAAGTAATCTACCATAACTTAGGTTAAGAAATATCCTAATTTTTGCCAAGTCACTTTTCCATACTAAAGAGCTGGGTGGCATTATTATTGTATCTTCATTACTTGGAAGAGGAAATGCTTAGTAGAAATCATCTGAGCTCAATACCTCCTTCATTGAGATGGAGATGCTGTCTAATCTTTACGAGTCCTGGTGACATGGGTCTCTCTTGAGGACTTCCATAATCATTCAATATCCCAGCTGCGGGAAATAATACATTGAGTAATTTGTGTGGCGTGCAGTATGGCGTAATCTGTGTGTGAAAAGACATTCTGATGCCCATCAGTACCCGAGAAATGTCCTCCCTGCGGGGCATTGTTTATGATGAAGTTCAAAATGCTGAAAACTCTCAAAGCTGCTCCACTTCATACCGGAGATTATCTGTATATAAAAGCTCCAATACACGACAGTAAGGACTATGACTGTTTGTTACCGCCATTGTGAAAACCTCCCATGTATCGGGTCTTGGATAATACCGCCTAGGCATTTTGCTGCTCCAGTGTAATAATCCAGCATGGCTAAAATACCACAATTCCATTTCACACACACACAAGTGTCACCAGTCACTGTACCCAACTGCGGATGAGGCCTGCACCTGAGCACAAATAGCCTGTCTCCCAGATGCGGGAGTCTGTTTTCTTGTACGGATCATTGAGACATATCAAGGTCTACCATAATTTTGGATAAGCACTTCTGACTGCAGAAGAGTTCTAAAGACCATTCATCTCTATCCCTACTTAATCTCTTCTTTTGACAAATCTTGTTGCACCACCAGGGCCCCAGATGTGGATATCTCTGGAACACTACCTTCACTTATTGTGACCATCACAGTTTTCTGGCAATAATTGATTAGGGTGCATATATCCCCAACTATACATTAATAAAACTTGAGCCTTGAAGATGAAAATATTGTGTAAGCTCACTTCTTGCACACTTCAAAATGTCTTGAATATGCTCTGGCACTGCTGCATATTGGTCATTTAGTCCAGGTGGATAGCTTGTAGTAGGTTCAAGTGCTTGTATCTTCATCACAGATAGTAATACCGTTCTGAATTCTGACTCTGTGTCAGATAGTGCATCGCAATCGCCTGTGGTGTTAATAACATGCATACTGTCTCTCTATTGTGTTGTGGTATGCTGCTCTTGGAATAACGAACGTCGGACCTAAATTGGATTCGCCTACAAAGGCTGGCATAACATTCTCCAACCTATTGAATATCCAATTCAAAAAACACTACCGAATCTACCGCTTCCTTTACACGTTGATCTTCTAACTGAGCCAGTGCATGGTATACTGCATCTGATTTGACTTTGTCAATAGTGCTGACTAGTTCTTTCCCTGAAGATGGATCATCATAGCTTTCTTGATGTGAAGTATCAACCGGATGAGGTTGATAAATCCTACTGCCCAGCCGTGGATATGGTTTGCTAGTCTGTTGTTGATTTGGTACAATCAACCACTGTGGAGATTGCTTAGTGCTGACTAGTTCTTCTCTTGAAATCCGATCATCAGAGCTTTCTTGATGTGAAGTATCAACTCGCTGCGGTTGATAAGTCCTAATATCCAGCTGTGGATAATGTTTGCTGGGTTGCTGTTTATAGAGTACTGTCTCCAACTGTAGATATTGTATAACATTTTTGCTGACAGCGCTGACTACTCCTTTTCCTGAAGTTGGATCCTCAGATCTTTCTTTGCATGAAGAATTAACCTGCTGCGGTTGACAAGTCCTAATATCCAGCTGCAGATATGGTTTGTTAATCTGATCTTGAGTTGATATCATCAACCCCTGTGGAGACTGCTTTGCATCTTGTCGATCGCTAATGCTGTCTGGGTCTTCTCTTGAAGTTGAGCTTTCTTGATGTGAAGTATCAACCTGCTGCGGCTGAAAAGTCCTAATATCCAAATGCGGATATGGTTGGCCTGAACAATGCTGATTCTGTACATTATCTGACTGTGGATAATTCGCTTCTGAAGTAGGAACAGAGTTGTCTAGGCATGAAGTACCAACCAGCTGCGGTTGATATTTGTTATTATCCAGCTGATGTTGATTCTGTACTTTCTCAGACTGTGGATACTGCATAGCTTCTGAAGAAGCAACAGAGTCATCTAGGCATCAACTATCAACCAGTTGCGGTTGATTCGTGTTATTATCTGTCTGATGTCCATTCTGTACGCTCCCAGACTGTTGAGACTGCAAATAACTAGCAAGAGATTGAACCATCAACCAGTTGAGGTTGATTCTTGTTATTACCTGGCTGATGTCCATTCTGTATGTTCCCAGACTGTGGAAAGTGCAAATATTGAGAAGTAGCAGCAGAATTGTCCTTGCATGACATATCAACCAACTGATATTTGTAATTATCCGTCTGTGGATATGATTTGCTCGAACAATGTTGGTTCTGTCTGTTCCCTGATTGTGGAGACTGCAAATCTCGAGAAATAGCAGCAGAGTTGTCCCAAGAGTTGTCTAGGTGTGAAGTATCAACCAGTTGCAGTTGATATTGGCTAATATCTGGCTGATGTTTCTTCAGTACGTCCCCAGACTGTGGATACTGCATAACTTGTGAAGTAGAAACCGAGTTGTCTTGGCATGAACTATCAACCAGCTGCGGTTGATATTTGCTCTTATCGGGCTGATGTTCATTCTGTACGTTCCCAGACTGTGGATACTGCATAACTTGTGAAGTAGAAACAGAGCTGTCTTGGCATGAACTATCAACCAGCTGCTGTTGATGTTTGCTATTATCCGGCTGATGTTCATTCTGTACGTTCCCAGACTGTGGATACTGCATAACTCGTGAAGTAGAAACAGAGCTGTCTTGGCATGAACTATCAACCAGTTGCGTTGATGTTTGCTATTATCCCGCTGATGTCCATTCTGTACTTTCTCACGCTGTGGATACTGCATAACTTGTGAAGCAGCAACAGAGCTGTCTTGGCATGAACTATCAACCAGCTGCGGTTGATGTTTGCTATTATCCCGCTGATATTCATTCTGTACGTTCCCAGACTGTCTTTACTGCATATCACCTTGTTTTCACATTTCCTTAATCTGATGGCTCTTTGTCTCTGACTGTACAGACTCCAGCTACGGAGACTGTTTAAAATTTTGCTGTTTTCTTTGAATGACCTTGGCCCTCAGCTGCGGAGACTGCTTCCCATTTTGCTGTACAATCCGTTTATTCTGTTGGCCCTTGGTCTCCAGCTGCGAAGATACAGCAATCCGTTTATTCTGTTGTCCCTTGGTCACCAGCTGCTGAGATTGCATCACATTTCGAATTTTTGTCTGCCTAATCTTTTGGCCGTGCGTTACTGGGGCGAGGATCCGACCTACTTCTTCCTCCCATTGGCTTTTGGCTGACTGTCTTTGAATCAACAGCCCGCTCCTGTGGATCTTTTGATAGTCTAGACGGACATTCTTTAGCCATATGGTGTGGGCTACCACATGTAAAACAGCTAGATCTTTGCAGTGCACCATTATCAATTTCACACAGCATATTCTTGATCCCTGATGAAAGATCAGAGACATTACTGCAAAGAGTTGACATTTCATCCGACACCTTGGACATTTGTCTTGCAACCTCTGTTAATCCTGGAGTGCTTGTTCCCGACCACAGAAACTCATTTCTTGGAATAAGACCTGAATCTGCCCTATAGATTGAAGAATATGGGCTAATGTTCTGTTTAGTGTTCATAGTACTTTGTAAATAACCCCCACTCTCGTCTTCCTCTTCATCTGAACAGGAATCTGTGTCATAGTCCTCATATGATTTGCAGGTGTATGCATTAACTGGAGGATCAGATTTAGTTGTTTTTGATGATGGACGTCTCGATTTAGAGGTCTTGTTAATGCATTGGAACCACTCCATTTTGTCCATGGCCTCTACGAATGATTTTGGCTGCTGTGTGCAGGCATGCTGTCCAGCTTCAAGATCTAGGCACCCCATGCAGAATCTTATTATGGCATGTTTCCTAATCCAGGCTTCAGGTAAATCTTTATAAGCTTTGGCAGCCAATGTCAAAATCTTGTCAGCCCAGTCAAGTAAGGTTTCACCTTCATCCTGACATTCATTCTGGAAACGGGCCTGAAGGGTTTCTGAAAGCTCCTCCCTCTTGAACCTCTTCCCGAACTCTGACATCAGGTGCTTGTAAGACAAATCCTCATTCATATTACAGAGTAGAACGTAAAAATCAGCTGCTTTGCCTTTGAGTCCCCAAATCAACATGTCTGTCTTTTTCTCATCGTTCCAACCTGCCGCAGATGCATAACTCTCAAATTTTTGTTTAAATAAAGTCCAGTTAGTCTTTCCATAAAATACTAAATTTTTGGGTAATACTGGTGACTTACTTGGTTCAGCTGTGTTACGTCCAGTAGGTTTCTGTCTTTGTACAGGATACTGGTTTGTTTGATATTGAGCTGTCGGTTGATGCTGTGCCATAGGTTGATATTGTGACATCGGTTGATACTGTGACATCGTTTGATACTGTGACATCGGTTGATACTGTGACTTCGGTTGACACTGTAAAGGATAACCCACCAGCTGCGGTGGATGCTGTGCCTGTGCTTGGACAGGTGCAGTTGGCAATGAACTCTGTGGTTGATTCTCACTGTACCCTGGTTGATATTTAGTTGCTGGTTGATATTGGGCTGCTGAATGATAACCTAATTGATGTGGTGACGAAAACCTAACCACCTGCGGCAGAGACTGTGCCTGTGCTTGGACAGGTGTAACTGGCCATGACATCTGTTGTAGATTTTCACTGAAGTCTCTGTTAGGTTGATTAGCATTCATAAATTGGGACAGGCCCTGTAGAAAATATTCCAGTGGTTGATAGGTGGGCCGACTGCGGCCTTTGGCGGGTACAGGCTGGTCTGTTAAATCTATGAGCTTTAGCAATCTTTTTGATGTCCTCAGTATGTGAATATCATGGATATTTGCGGGTGTTATTGGAAAATTCTCCTCACGAAACCGTACTATTTTTTTCGCTACTCTAGCACCACTCCTGGAAGTTCCCTTAACTCCTCCCCAGCAAAATTGATTTGAACAGCTGACATGATCAAAGAATGGTGGTAGTATCCCGTTCAGCATGGATGTCCACAAATACAACTGTTGCGTTATATAAACACTGTATGCAGAGAGATACAAGCTGTTCAGAAGGTTTACAGCTGACATATCACAGTTGTGTGATGTATCAGTCAATTATCATTCCAACAAATTGTTCCTGGTTTTGAATTTGAGAAACAGTTGCGATTTGTTGGATTTTCGTATGTTTACAGCGGATAATTCACAGCTGCGTGAAAAATCAAGCAAACATACTGATTCTAAGAATTACACAAAAATACACAAGGTAACATCTTTAATTCTTCAAAAATTATTTTTTAAAAAACGCGTAGCTTGCACGTCGTTTGCTTTGCAGAAAAGAAAATTCTTGAATGATGCGATTCACAAAGTTCAGGAACCACGTTTATCTGGGGAAAAAAGTTGCAAAACAGCCGACTGCGGCCGTTAATTTACCGTTAATTGGTAGTCTTAACAATGTTTTATCAAAACAAAAAACCTTTAAATAAACCAACTGAAGTTTAAAATTTCATTAAATTCCGCCGTTGTATGCAAACATTTCCTTACAAGCTACACCCGGTTGCGAGTGCTGTTTACAATTTGTCCTAGGAAAACACAATTTGCACGTGCCAATTTTGAATACACACGCCAATCGACTCTTTGCCTGCTGATTCACTGAATCAATCCTTTCCGAAAAATGGTTAATTTTTCAGACACTGACCGGCTGCATTTCGTATGCAAATAAATGGGCAAATGCGCAAACTTCTGCAAACCAAAAAAAAAACTTAAAGAAAAATGCACTCGTCTGCGGGTGCGTTGTCTGCAAAGCTCTTGTGTGTGTAACCAACTGAATTACATTGTTTCTGATTGGCTGAACAAAATGGCGCTTTGTTTTTATGCGCTTGCCATGTGCACGCGACCTATTTTCTCTGAAAATGGCAAATTAGCGTTCAGGCACAGAGGGACTGCATCTCACGTGTGTAAAACTGGCCAAACTCGTTCATTCACACCAAAAACGGGTTCCAAGTGGTCCTAAAAGCCGTTGTTCACTTCGTCGCCATTGTTGTGAAAACAGGCCAGGGCTTGGGGTGAAATGCCACTATTACAGTTTACTCACTGGTTTATCTTCTATCTTCTTCTTCCTGGTAAAGAGCTGGGATCTTCCTAGACCGTAATTAGCTCTGCGGGGCAAGGTAGTGTGATGGCTTCAGCACGCCCCAAATAGACTATGTACAGGTAGATAAAACTAAAGGCTGGTTAAAACTATGTACAATGACTTCTCTAATACCATTGATGGAGCAGGTCACACCCGTAGGGATGACCTGAAGTCTTCCAGGGAGGCTGCAGACACAACTCTGGATGGCAATTTGTTCCATTCTCTTGCAGTCCTTGGGTAGAAGGAGTTGGAGTAGGTTGTGTCGCTGATTCTTTCTTGGAAGAACTTGACTGTCCCTCTGGTTCGGCTGTCACTAGAGCTCAGGTATCTGTTGGCAGGTATGTCTACCAAATTATGCTGCATTCTGTAGAGCATGCTGAGTCGGTCGTGACTTCTTCTTACTTCGAGTGGCTCCCATTCAAGGTCATCTAGCATCTTTGTGACACATCCTGGGGATCTTTTCAGAACATGGTCAAGTTGCATATCTTCAAGGATAACTCGCTGCAGGTCTGTTGTCCGCACAGGAAGTGGATAAAACACTGGGTCGTCAACCGCTGTAGAGTTATCAGACTATTCTGTAGATATCTGCCACACCACTGTGAGCTCTTCTCTGTGTATATATGTGACGTCTGTCCACCTCAATATCTGGTCGTCTTCTCCCCGATTATAGCGGTTCATCTCGCACACTCCATATTCAGCCACGTGCTCCTCGTGATAATACATAAACCTGGCAAACAGGTTAGCACTCTAAAGGCTTATGCAATCATGCGGCTATCCTCATTTACATACCGTATTACTACGCTAGATTGGTTCCCCACGTTGATAAAGCTCCACTTCCGCTACGCATATGACGTTTGGTAACTAGTAATTTTTTACAAGTAGAGAATCCTACTCATCCGACTGCGCATGCTCTAGAAATGATTTTTCATCACAAACTTCAGTATTTTTTCAGTTACTATAATTTGATAATTAAGTAAAAGAAGAAAATATAAACTCCCAGAACAAAATAAACTTAATAAAACGGCTTGTTTAAAAAATGCACTTTATGTCAAGGGTATTTTCCAAAACTCGTCACTCATGACGTCAGTGTGTATGCGATATGTAGGCGCAATGGCGGCTAGTAGTTACCTGTCTTAATATGCTGACAAGCTATTAAAGGGAGAGAACCAGTCTAAAACTACGCAAGACTGGGTTAACCTGTCGGCACTACAGTAGCAACATGGTAGCAAATATTTTGCTCACAGACTCTCTTCCCCCCCCCCCCCCCCCGGTTACCCTAGGGGTCAAAGGTCAAAATTCAACTTTTCAGAACATGGTCATGTTGCATATCAAATTAAAAGGAATCATAATATGCAGCAAGATGGTAGCAAATATATTGCCCTCAGAACCCCTCCCCAACTACTCTAGTGGCTAGGCTCAAAAATCAACTTTTTAAGATCATGGTCACGTTGCACATCAAGTTAAAGAGAATCACGAATGCAGCAACATGGTAGCAAATAGTTTGCCCACAACCCCCCCCCCCTCGACCCTGGGGATGGGGGTCAATATGCCAAAATTCAATTTTTCAGAACATGGTCATGTTGCATATCAAATTAACTGGAATCACGTAATGCAACAACATGGCAGTAAATGTGTGCCCCCAGACCTCCTCCCAAGCAACCCTAGGGGATTGGGTCAAAAGGTCAAATTCCACCACATTATTCAGAACAAGGTAATGGTGCATAACAATTTTTCTGGATTCAGAAAATATAGCAACATGGTAGCAAATATTTTGCCCGCGAACCCCCCCCCCCCCCCCCCATTAACCTAGGGGTCGAAATTCAACTTTTTCAGAACATGGTCACGTTGCATATCAAATTAACGGGAATCAAGAAATGCAGCAACATGGTGGCAAATGTTTTGCCCACAGATCCCCCTAATTAACCTTAAGGCCAAAAGGTCAAAATTTATCTTTTTCAGAACATGGTCATGTTGCATATCAAATCAACGGAAGTCACGAAATGCAGCAAAATGGTGGCTATTGTTTTTTCCGCAGACCCCCACCCCGACCCTGGGGATGGGGTCAATAGGGAAAACTTGAATTTTTTCAGAACATGGTCGTGTTGCATATCAAATTAAAGAGAATCATGAAATGAAGCAACATGGTAGCAAACACTTTGCCTGCAGACCCTACCTCCCCTCCCCTACCCCACCTGCCTCCCGGCCACGACCCTAGGAATTCAAATTTATTGGAATCACGAAATGTAGCAACATAGTAGCAAATATTTTGCCCGCAGACGCCTCCCCCTTACCATAGGGGTCAAAAGGTCAAAAATCAACTTTTTCAGAACAATGTCATGTTGCATAAAAAATAAAAGGGAATCACAAATGCAGCATTTTGCCGCCAGACCCCCTACCCTCCACCCCCCCCCCCCCCCCTCCACCTACGAAAGGGTCCTCAGGTCAAAATTCAACTTTTTCAGAACATAATCATGTTGCATATCAAATTTATTGGAATCACGAAATGTAGCAACATGGTAGTAAATATTTTGCCCGCTGACCCCCCCCCTCAACCCCCCCCCTCAACCCCCCACCCCCCCTTAGGGGTCAAAAGGTCAAATTTCTTTTTTTTCATAACAATGTCACGTTGCATATCAAATTAAAAGGAATCGCGAATGCAGCAACTTGGTAGCAAACATTTTTCCCGCACCCCCCCCCTACCCCCCTCCGAAAGGTTCCACAGGTCAAAATTCAACCTTTTCAGAACATGATCATGTTGCATATCAAATTAACGAGAATCACAAAATGCAGCAACATAGTGGCAAATGTTTTGAGGGCATTAGGAGGAAACATTTGTCTGAAATTATTTTAAATTTGAGTTTGCTAAGAGGAGCATTTTCTCTAAATATATTTTTAATTTTAGGGCATTAGGAGGAACATTTGACTAAAATATTTTGAATTTAAAGGCACTGGGAGACACATTTTATCGGGGGAAAATGAATTTAAGAGCATTAGGAGGAACATTTGGCTTAAAATATTTTGAATTTAAGGGCATTAGAAGGAACATTTATTCTAATTTAAAATTATTTTAAAATATTGGCAAGAGGTATTTAGAAGAAGATGTTTATTGGAAAAAAGGTTTGCTGACTACAGACGCTTGACAAAGACTTAGCATAAAATCTCTCATTAGCATTTCAACTCAGTTTATTTTAAAAGGGCAACACGTGTCTATGTTTTATCCACATTTGAATTCGAAGGAATTATGAGAATAAGTATGTGATCGAGCTCCTGGGGAATCATTGCCTTTCTTGCCACACACCTGCGACAGTAAAGCTTGTAGTCCTCTGTAGACTAAAGCGAGTGGGAAGTGACACACATGGCTTGATCCGATTATTAAACTTCCATAACGTATTCGCGAGAAATTTACAAAATATGAAATTTGTGCATGTTGCACAAATTTGATATTTTGTACATTTCCCACAATTATAAACACATCTTGTACTACCAACAAATTTAGTAGACTATATTTTAAAATTTTGACAGCTCGTTTATAATATGAATTTCTGGGTTTCAACAACACAGTTAAAGGGCCCATATTTGCATCAATTGTTCCTACCGCAGTTTCTTATAGGGAAGATGAATGTCACTTATGATGGAAGTGTGTTATACGCCAAGGACTGGAAGCTTGCCGAGGAGCAGTGTAATACAACTGACCATCGTGATATGTCTGGCAATTACTGGTAGCTTGCCGAGGAGCAGTATAATATAACTGACCTTCATGATATGCCTGGCGAATACTGTTAACTTACCAAGGAGCAGTGTTATATAACTTACCATCGTAATATGCCTGGCAACCACTGGTAACATACCGAGGAGCAGTGTAATATAACTGGCTGCAGTGATATGCCTGGCGAATACTGGTAATTTACCGAGGAGCAGTGTAAAAAAACTGGCCGTCGTGATATGCCTGGCGAATACTGGTAACATACTGAGGGGCAGTTAATATAACTGACCGCAGTGATATGCCTGACGATAACTGGTAACATACAGAGAAGCAGTGTAATATAACTGGTCACGTGATATGCCTAACGATTACAGGTGACATACTGATAAGTGTAATATAACTGGCTGCCGTGATATGCCTGGTGAATACTGTCACTTACCTAGGAGTAGTGTAATATAACTGGCTTTCGTAATATGCCTTACGATAACTGGTAACATACCAAGGATCAGTGTAATTTAACTGGCTGTGGTGATATGCTTGACGATTAATGGTAACATTCCGAGTAGCAGTGTAATATAATTGGCCGTCGTGATATGCCTGACGATTACTGGTAACATACCAAGGAGCAGTGAAATGTAACTGGCCGTTGATAAATGCCTGGCGAATACTTGTAACATACCAAGGAGCAGTGTTATACAACTGGCCGTCGTGATATGCCTGGCGAATATTGGTAACTTACGGAGGAGTAGTGTAATGTAACTGGCCGTCGTGATATACCTGGCGAATACTGGTAACTTACCGAGGAGTAGTGTCATATAACTGGCCGTCGTGATATGCCTGAAGAATACTGGTAACATATCAAGGAGCAGTGTGATATTACTGGCCGTCGTGATATGCCTGACGATTACTTATAACATACCAAGGAGCTGTGTAATATAACTGGCTGTCGTGATATGCCTGGTGAATACTGTTAACATACTGAGGAGCAGTTTAATGTAATGATAAGCCTGGCAAAAACTGGTTAGCTGGCTGTCATGATATGCCTGACGATTACTTGATACTTACCGAGGATCAGTGTTATATAACTGGCTGTCGTGATATGCTTGACGATAACGGGTAACATACGGAGGAGCAGTGTAATATAACTGGTCGTCGTGATATGCCTGGCGTATACTGGTAACTTTCTGAGGAGCAGTGAAATATAACTGGCCTTCGTGATATGCCTGATAAATACTAGTAACATACCTAGGAGCAGTCTAATATAACTGGTCATCCTGATCTGCCTAACGATTACTGATTACATACCGAGGAGCAGTGTAATATAACTGGCCGACCTTATATGCTTGGCGTATATTGGTAACTTTCTGATGAGCAGTGTAATTTAACTGGCCATCGTGATATGCCTGACAAATAATGGTAACATACAATGGAGCAGTGTAATATAACTGGCCGTCGTGATATGCCTGACTATTACTTGTAACATACCAAGGACTGTGAACTATAACTGGCTGTCATGATATGCCTGGCAAATACTGGTTACATACAGAGGAACAGTGTAATATAACTGGCCATTGTGATATGCCTTACCATTACTTGTAACATACCAAGGGGCTGTGTAATATAACTGCCTGTCGTGATAGGCCTGGCAAATACTGGTAACATACCGAGGAGCAGTGTAATATATCGCCGCAGTGATATGCCTGACGATAACTGGTAACATACTGAGGAGCAGTGTTATATAACTGGCTGTCATGATATGTCTGTCGAATACTGGTGACTTACCGAGGAGCAGTGTATTATAACTGGCTGTCGTGATATGCCTGACGATAACTGGTCAGTGTAATATAAATGACCGTCCTGATAAGACTGACAAAATTTTGGTAACTTGCCGAGGAGTAGTGGACAAAAACTGTTAATATACTGAGGAGCAGTGTTATATAACTGACCGTCATGATATGTCTGGCAAATACTGGTAACATACCGAGGAGCAGTGTTGTATACATGCAACTGGCCGACATGAAATGCCTGACAAATTGTTAAAAGCGACTTTAATTAAGCAGAAAGACAACAAAATCAACTGTAAATATGTCCTTAAGACTTTTTTAGACCGTGATCTGCTAATAGGCACCCACGAGATTTGGTGCACTACGTTTTTCTAAACTAACATAAAATAAGATGCAAAATGGCATATGCTATCCTTCTAGTTGTGGGGTTGTTACAGCGTTATAGCCATGGTACACGTTATTTCATTGCCCTATAATAGTTTCAACTCATAATGCACAAAAGTAAATCTGATTCTTACGTACCAAGAGTGTAGCCAGAACGCTGAAAAAGTTAGGCACATCAAAGAGAGACTACCTGATCAAGCAGTGATTCTCTTCAATTGTCTCCCTTTTCAAAATGCGAACGTCTCTTAAAGGAAAGCATTTGCTCCCAGAGGGAGCGAATTCTTTCCTTTAAGAGCAGTCCCTTATTGTATGGAAAATCACTTTTACCACATTAGGTGACCTCCCTTTAATTTAACTATTTTACAACGCACGTGAGTAGTTGCTTAGTGGGAGCTAAGCCAATGCATACCAACAGGCGGGTTACCCATTTAAGGCTAGCATTCTTTTTGTGGGACATGTGCAAACAGTGCAGACCCCGATCTGACATCAAAGAATGCGGCGTCTGATCAGCGTCTCCAGCATTTGCTTGCAGGATGCTTTAAGCTGAATGATACCACACATCAACCCTTACAATGGCAATGGACTGATTCAATTAATAAGAATGGGAAAGACCATTCAGCTTAAAGGGGTAAGTAGCACTTAAATGAATGACTAAACTACCAGTTTGTGCTTAAATAATCTACGCCCATGCTAAGAATGGTATATACTTACATTCATAAATAATAGTATTAACTTGGGCCTCGACGCGACAAGGTCTGTCTTCAAGGTTTCCGACAAAGCGAGACTCAAACCAGTCTCATCAGCCTCAGCGACTAGCTAGAAAATACGAATTTCATTTGCAGCAAGTTTAGATATGGTACTCTCCAAAAAGGAATAACAAAGGCGTTGACCAGACTGTGGGGATGCCAAGCCTCGACTGCGCCTATGTAGTTCGCAAACACCCGAAGACAGATTTTCTCGTGTTGAGGCCCATTTTAACTATCACTAGATTATGGGCTGCAAGGTTATCTCTGATGGTGAATATACTATTATTATAAAAGTCACAACATAATGATGTATGGTATACACTGAGCAAAATTTCTAATCGGTCACCTTACATTTTCATGTTAGTTTTGAAAGTAAGATTCGGTTATACAAAATTCATGCTTCTATAAATCAACCAAGGCCCTGCCGAAACTCTGCGTGCCATTTCATTTAAAATTAAATGACGCATCTTCCACAGCCGATGCTAGAGTAAAGGTACCCTAATTTTTTTCTTACAATATGAAATATTCCACAGAGATGCCATTCATTTGTAATTTGGTTTGTATGAAACCGTTTCTGACTGCCGTGATTAAAGACGAACACACTTCAAATGATTCGTTCCAATCAGACTCCTCTTTTCTGTTACGTAATAACATGATGACAAACACTACCAGCAGCTAAATCATTGAAATTCAGCTTTTTGCATGCAGTTTACATATGAAGTTCTCATTGTTCTGTACTCCTTATTGAAATTTTCAGCGATTATGTATTACTACTAGACCTCACTATTCTAGTTCGGAAAATGAAAAAAATAATGCAAAGTACCATCAAATTGACTTTTTAAGTTTTACATTCAAACCAGAAGTGTGCAGCAGCAGTGAAATGTTTGGCATCACAAAATGGACGAATCGTGTTCTATTCCAATTGGGCTATCTTGTTCAGATAAAATAAAATACATACAACAATTTTAGCACAAGCTACTAATTAACTTCAAAAATCGACAAAAATCTCGAAAAATGTGATTTTTAAAATAAGCGTAAAAAAAACTACTTTTGTCAAAATTTCAAGTGTTTGTTGTTGTTTGAAGCCGACTAGACCAGTCTATTACCAACTGAACTTTAATTTGATATAAAATTTAAATCAAAACCATTTTTCTTAAAAAAGCATATTTTTGCATTTTTAATCAAAACACCGTGGATTGAAAGACAACTTCTCTGAAAGACCGCTAAACTTTTGCCAATTAGACTGCACATTTAAAGGCAAAAATTCATTTCAGTATTATTAGCGCTTGATCAGAAATAATGAGTATAAAAGTGACAAATTAGAAATTTTGTTCAGTGTATTTTAGCAGTACAGGGGTTAAGCCTTTAGAAATAATAGCTTTAACTTTGGTATGAAGGTCGCATTGTCCACTCAAGATTTATCCAAGTTAAAATTTTGCATGCTTTTAAACATATGTCAGTGAGATTCTTTGATCCTGTCTATCCCAGTGGCTGAGGATTACCATACTTACTAACACAATTAGATATTCAACCATGGCAATGACAATTGTATTTTTTAATCATAAGCTATAATTGATAAAAATTATAGATGGGTTGAATAGTTTATTTATTTATGCATGTATCGCACAATGTGTATGTACATTGATGCAGGAACAAACAGTGTGCCCCATGTAATGGTGCGTGTATCTTGATGGCTATATAAGCATTCTTATTATACACATATTATGAATTTATTCATTTATCGGATGTGTAGCTGACATCAATATGGAATCTTTTAATGTATAAAAGGATCATTGATATTTATTTTTTTATATAAATTTGCTCTCTAGCATACCTATGTCAGTCATTATCATTATTTGCATGGAGTTTTCTCTCAGTTATTTAAGCCAATTATTTCATTATCATTACCTTGCCAAAAGTGAACAGCATATTTGGTCATCTGTTTTATAAACTTTTAAGGAGGGTCATAAAATTTAAACCACAACTGCAATATTTTGACATTGTCACTATATAAGGTAACACACTTTGTTTAAAATTGACCAGAGATTCAAATTACGTGTTTAAACAAAACTGAAGTTCTTTTTTCTTTACAAATATGCCTCTATTTTGAATCTTAGTGTTTTTATTTTCTTGGATGTTGCCATTGATGATGATGATGATGATGATGATGATGATGATGATGATGATGATGATGATGATGATGATGATGATGATTTTATCATTCAGCACTATTTCATGAGCCATACATTTGATGAAATCTATTACATTTCATTGAAACTTTTAACTGGATAGTTATGGTAACAAGAGTTACTGGTCATTTGAGGCTGATCAAAGTTAGTTCAAGGAGTTGTCATTCATCCAGGTAGCTTTGTACTAATGTAACTTTTGATGTGTGGTTTCTATAATTATGAGCTCTTTGATGAAAGGACTGTGTTTAAACTACAATTCTATGGCTAAAAATAAACTTTAATTGATTGGCCGTTGTAAGGAAAGTTTAATGCATTTATTTCTACTGGTGAACCGTGCAGCAAGAAGTTTACCTTTCCTTCCTATAGTGCTAATGTCAAATCATAACTTTTTTTTTCTAATGTGTACATAGTATCACAGCCCATGCGTAGAACCAGAAAGTTTTGTCAGAGGGGGTTCAACTCTGACAAGATTTTTGTTGTTTTTTGTTTTTGTGTTGTTGCCTTTTTTGATGAGGGGAGATAAGATCCATATATAAGTGTGCGTTTATTGGTCCGCCAGCGAAACACCATTTAAATGGTGTTTTGCCAGCCAAACATTGAATGCTGGCTTGGTAGCCGTGTCATTTGTAAGGGGATCCGGACCAGTATTGCTAGGAAACACTATATTTTTGTGATTTTTCAGGGGATAGGGGGTCCGGACCCCTTGCCCCCCACCTCTGGATCAACTCATACAGTCATTGTCTATGGATTGTACGAGCTAAAGAAAATCCTGAAGATCGACTTTTTCGGTATACTTTATAATCCAATGGGAAATAACTGAGACATGTGATTTTGATAATTGTAGACTCAGACGAGCCTGTGTAGCCTCCTTTTAAGCTTAGGAATTCCAAATGGTGTTCGTCAGTAGCTTAACACTCATAAATATCTTAACGACTAACAAAGGCTCTGATCAGACTGCGTAGACTGATCTGAGGCTTTGCTGGTCGCATATACCACATTGTTGGATATCTCATGTGGCGGCGCATATTACCATAGTGATAACGCACTCGCATGGTAAGCGAGAGGTTACTGGGTCGGTCCCCATTCAAACCATTTTTTTTGTAAATCGTGGAAGTGAATCTCTTTTAGGAAAAAGAGTTCACAATCACATCGTGTTTATATTATTTAGAAGTTTTCTTACTGATGGTGTGTGTTCTTGTTGAATCAACATCTGCCACAGATACAATAATTTGATAAATAGGCCCTTCAAGAGCCACCTTCGCATGCAAGTTTTCTTATATTCAATCTATTAGCTACAATAATTGTAACAAAATATCCCCCAAGCCTTGGAAAGATTAAAAACCTCGGTTTTTTTTTTTTTTTAAAAAATGTAAATCATTTATGTTTAGCTAAGGATTTTTTCCTATTGTGATATGTTTCTGAAGTACAGAAAATTTGTTTTTATATGTATCGTGTGAACTAGTTGAGGCGATTTTGCTACTTATTGGATATTCGTAAACTCACTCTTTAAACGTCTGTATGCGCAGCTATCTGCTGAGGCTAGAAGCTAAACGTTTGGCCTGACCCTTTGTTTTGGTCCCTACAATGTAAACCTTAAGTGTAAGTTAACTTCCCTACTGAAGCAGCTCTTGGCCTAAAGATGTTTTTACCAAGTTGTTTTTCTCCAAATCAATACAATTGAACAAAACATAGCTTTTGCGGCAGTTGAAATGTTACGCCTAGATCTGTGATATATCAGCTGCAACCATTTTTTATCTGTTTATTACTATTATAACATATTAACAATATATCCATTGTACACTATACACTTATATCACATCTACAATATAGACTATCTTCCATTGTGCATCTTAATATTAAAACAAACAGATATATAAAAAAAATGGGTGTGTATACGAGTGTATACCTGACAGCTTAAAAATGTGACTGGAAAGGACGGAGAGCGAAGTCTGCCCTTTATTGGGTTTTTTCAAATGATTGCATGTATGAAGATACATGTAGTTTAAATTAAATGTATATGGATTGGCTCTTGTTTTGGAATTTATTTGAAATTTGCTCGTCTAGTAGGTAAGGAGTTAATATGTATTTATATCATTGAGTATATCCTCATATGGATTTCATTCATTTTTAAAGTTTTAGATTTTGCTATACGCATATGTTATTTCCATGTATATTTTATACATGAAATTAACTTTTTCTTGAACATTTCAAGCATTATTGATTGATTATTGCAGCGGGAACAATAGGTGTTATATTTGACTTACAGTAATATAAATGTATTAACATTTGATTTTTTCCTCTGTTTCTAGTCCAAATAAGAATAGTTTTTCAGACAGTTCTATATGAATATGGAAACTTTGCAGCCATGATAAAAGTAATTTAAAAATATATTGTTATGCTGTTATCCCACAATAGACGGACAGTTGTTCCTACATGAGTTTTACAAAATGTACAAAAAGGATCATCTGTTATGCCCATATATTGTAGACGTTTGTTTGTGATTAATATGATATGGTTTATACAAATTTGAAACCACTGTAGAGTGCAGTACTTTGTTATTTTCATTGGGTACATATATATCTTTTTTTCCAGTCTTTTTCTTGAATATTATAAAGGTTCGTCCAAGTTTGTTGTGCTGTTGGTTTATCCTCATTTATATTTAATATATCATACATAATATTGGCCCTTTGCTTGTTTTTAATTATATTGAAAAAGTGAGCAGGTATAAAAAGGCTCTGATATGTGTTGATATCATATGTTTTCTTCTTTTTACTGTATGCCTAAATGGCCCGTATTGTCCCAATGTATTGTTGAAAATTTGTTTGTACTCTTGCTCTTTCCAAAAACAATTGATAACAGAAAAACTCTCCATTATTTTTAACTAGATCATTGAAAAATCTCACGCTATATTTGAACCATTTGTCATTGTATATAGTCTGTACCCCAATCAATATATTTTTGTTATAAGATATTGGACTTTTTAATATGAATTAATCATGAACAACAAGTTTTCATTATATTTTATCAAGCTTTCGAAAACATATATCCAAGAAGGATTTTTTTTATATTTATTGATTCCTTTTTTATGTATTCTGTACTGCACCCTACTAATTTGCCAGGTTTGATAAAAATGTTGATGAATTCATGCCATTTACTATCAGATTGAAGAAGACTCCTAATCCATATTAATTTTAGTGCCTCAACAAATGCTGCATGGCTCACCATTTTAAAAGTAAGTAAGGGTGCAAAGATCAGAAATCGGGACAATCAAGTACCACACCAGACCCAGGCTACCAATGGGAAGGTGACAAACTCACAGTTAAACACCACAAACGAGGGCCAAGAGGGCAGCCCTTTCCCAGCAGGTGACCACAAGGCACAAATAGACAGACGCGCACAAAGGCATAACAAACACAAGTCAGAAAAAACATATAATATCCACAAAAGAAGTACCGCCTTGGAACAGTCAGTAAAATATTTAACTTGGGGGCTTAAACCAGTTTCACGGCACCAACCTCACCCTTAATTCAGATGTGGATCAAGACACATAGATATTTGGCTTGCATAAAAGACCCCTAACTTATCATTGCATTATCTTCCAAAACATATAAATCAAGACACAAAAAAAATGAGATAAAGCAAAGATAATGCCTCAAAGTAATATTACTGAATACCGGAGCAAAAGAAATCCAACAGGTATACCCTGGTGGGCCCGACAAACAGCCAAAGCATCTGGCCCCTACCATCTCATCAATAGATAAGTCTTTAAGTTGGAACCGACATAGAGTCTGAAGTCCGACCCACCGGCGTGCAATAAAAGAGGAAAGCAAAGTTGCCAACCATGATTTGGTTGACCACAAACATGCAGTCTGTTTTAATACATTAATTTTATAGCCAATCGTTTTATAATGGGAAATTATTTTATTGCACTGCACTGGAAAATTATTAGAACCAACAATCTATCTATGATCTTCTTCAATTTATACACTAAGTCACCATAGAATTCAGGTTCTGAAAGTTCTTGGCGCAAAAGAGATTTAAGCCCAACTTGGTATTTAGATATTAAATCATAGTATATAATATTTAGAAAAGGTTTTGCAAAGTTTATGATACCGATATCCTTGTTTAAAAAGTTTCTGAGTTAACAATTTATTTCGAGTGTCGAAGTCAGTTACATCGCTAGATACACTTGCAAAACGAATGAGTTGAGAGATATAGACTCCATAGGATGTAGAGCGAGGATCATCACCATCTTAAAATGAGAAATTGACAATTTCAAAATCAAAATTGTCACTTTTATCATAAATTTTGGTAGAAACAATATCATTAGTTTTATTGAGGAATTTTATTACAACACACTGGGAGCATTGTTTTGCGCACTTTTGCAACGCTCTGATAGTTGAACAGATGTGCCGTGGTTGCTGGTGCAGACTCACCACAGTATTTACATAAACGATACACAAAATGCCAGTTGAACCAGCACATGATATTTCGATACTGTGTCGAGTCTCAGGCGAGCCTGTGCAGATGTGCAAACTCGCCAGAGCCTTCACTGCCAGCGTATGCGATCTATGTACTTATCACATTGTCCAGAGACTATACCTGCGCAAATGTGCACTGCTGGGTGAATTGCACACAAGTTGGTATATTAGGCAGCACATAAGATTATGGTTCTGTGACGAAGACTTAGGAAAACCAAATGTGCAGACTCGCCAGAGCCTTTTCTGCTGACACAAAATAACATTAAATAGTCATTTGAGCCAGCACGAGATCCTTATTACAAGTTTTCAATGTCCAAATTTGCAAAGGGCAATAACTCAAAAAATAATATAACTTCATTTTTATATTGTCACCAGGTGATTTTGTTTGTTTGTTTATTTGGTTCTTAACGACGCATCAACCCTTGTGGGTCATTAGCGTCAGACGGTATTAAACTAAACATGATGAAGATGGAAAAAGTAAAAAAAATATAAGATAAAATAAAAGGAAAGATGATGATGAGTTTGTATAATGATAATTAGTTGCAATACGATTGTTGACAGGAGAGACCACGTACAATATCTGACAGTTTCAAAGAGCTATTCAGATAACTGTACATGTTCTTTAACTGAACAGAAATTAGATTTTGTTAAAAAGATTTATTTGTCTTAAAAATGTCATAATACTATCATTTTCATCAGGCGATCTACTCATCATCTTCTATCAGTTGACCAAATCTGAAGTTCCTAGCTGTAATAGTTTTTGAGATATCTTTATTACAAGTTTTTTGTGTCCAAATTTCCAAAGGGCAATTACTCGAAAAAATTAATATTTCTTATTTATATTTTCACCAGGTTATCTAAACATCATGTTCTATAAAGTGACCAAGTTTGAAGCTTCTAGCTGTAAACTTTTTGAGATATCTGGATTACAAAATTTCATTCTGACATTTTAAAAGGGCATAACTCCACAATGGAGATCATTCAGACTACAAATATATGGGTCAGCTATTTTGTGATGAGGAATCTATTTATGAAAGAGCTACGTGCATTAAGGGGCTCTTTTCGCCCCCTGTGAGGCAAAAAAATGAAACTTATTTTCACCAATTTCTTTTTATTAGTTTATTAGAACAATAGGCAAATTTTAAAAGTCTGATATTAATTTAACTTTTCCGTTGCTATGGTAACCTAAATAGGCTGAAAATAAGAAAGTGACCATTTTGGAGAAAATTACAGAGAAATTAACTTGCGCCCAAGCAAATACCAAAAATGTATTTAACAGAAGATGAAAATTATCACGGCACACAACATATTAAAATGATTTTTTGGTATTTACCTGTCTCATTAGCTAAAAATGTGGTCCAAAATTTTGGAAATTTGAAGTACCCAACAAGGGTCTATTCGTGAGTGTGAAAAGAAGGACAGATAGATGGACAGACCGACAAGCCAAAAGCAATATGTTCCCTCAACCTTTTCAAAGTTGGGGCATAAAAAGGGGAACACAGACTAATGTCGTTATTATACTTTTTATGCGAGCAGCGAAGGCTATGGCGAGTCTGCACATTTGCTAGGTCTAGTCTGAGCCTGTCTAGTTTTAACCCCAATCACGGTTTAAAGCTATGGTTTCCTCTTTAATTGCACGACGGCGAGTCAGGTCTCAGACTCTATGACGGCTCTGATGTAAAGCTTTAATCGGTGGGATGGTGCCTGATGCTTATCTGTAGCTGGACCCACCGTGGCTCAACTTGAGGTTTCTTTAGCTCTGACTATCTGTGAGTCATGAGCCCTTTTCTTTGTTTCATCATGGTGTATTAGTTTGATTAGAGTGTTTCTCCATGATGATACTTTGCATTAGTTAGAAGGCCTCCATGCGAACTGAACAATTCTTGTACTTCAACAACAGCAGAATCTAGGGCGAAGATTTGGTACCAGTAAAATGCATTTAAGCCCCCCCCCCCCCCCTTGGTGGCTTAGGCTGCTGTCTGTTCTAAGGCGGTGGTTCTGTTGTTGTTGACTTGTTGTTTATTGTATCTCCCATTGTGGGAGTCTGTAATTGTTCTATGTTTTGTTGTACGCTACTTTATGTCCATTCTAGTATTGCAATCATCTTGATGGGGAAGAGAGAGCTGGTTTCTTTGCTTAATTTGTCTTTCTGGAGTCTCGTGATGGTGGAGCGGCTCTTCCTCACGGTGCCACGGGGTTGTCTGCGGTTTGTGATTGTGGTATTTCCTGATCATACTCACTTACTATTTCTTAACAGTTCAAAAATATCGTGCTGGCTCAAATGTTGATTTAATGCTTTTTTGTGAGTGCAGCGACGGCTCTGGTGAGTCTTTACATTTGCACAGGCTAATCTTAGTCAAGATCGCATGTGCTAGCATCGAAGGCTCTGACGAGTCTGCACATTTGCATAGGCTCGTCTGTGCTTCGTCACAATAACAAAATATCATGTGGTGGTTAAAATGGCGATTTTTGTACCGTTTATATGAACAGCGAATGTAGTGGTGAGGCCGCAAAAGCTACCCTGGCACATATGTGCTCCTAGTGCGTTGCAATAAAATTCCTTAATAAATTTTGCTTGTTTACCAAAAACAAATAGAGAGTGGTTATCGTTTTTTTATGTTATTTCATCGGAATTTGATAGCAGTTGGGCTCAGAAATGTAGATATTCCTCAATTTAGGCAGTCACACGTCTAGAAAAAACACCTGTCATGGTCATACTCCAGAACTGTGTCAGATTTGCCAGCCAAACCATGAATTAAATCACACATTGCGTGACAGAGCCATAAACTACAATGGTGCCATCACAAATAAAATGAACACTTGTTAGCTATTAAAGAAACCATAAAGTCAACAGGTATAGATTTTACGTCAGCACCAGTACTGAATATAGCCAGCACCAGTACGTCGTAGTAACCTCCGGTGCTTTAACATTTACATTTTTACCAGTGAGAGTACTTTTGCTCGTCTAGGTATTTGCTTCTGGCATCTGTGATGAGTATCAACATGCGACTAATATGGCGAATATTATTTTTGCATTATTAGTATCATGTATTTATTTATTTATTTTTTGTTTGTTTGTTGTTTTTTTTGGGTGACGTGTTTTTTGTTGATTTTTTTCGTTTTTCTTTTATTATGGGGGTGGTCCTATTTTCATGTTTTAGTGGAAAACGTCATGTCATTAAAAGAAGTGTTAAATTTCCGTGCAGAAGTGACGCCATAACAATATGATAATATGAAAAACTGACATGAAATTAGGTTTTAAGATATACATCAGCGAAAAAAGCACACAGTATAAAACACATGCATTTTTCTAACTCGCACAGTCTGATCAGCGCCTTTGTTTTTTTATTGTTTGAAAGTATTACATCTAAACTTGTTTCATGCAAACTTGTATTACATATAGCCTAGCTAGTCAGTAGCTCAACAGAGCTGGAGGGCAAATTACCCATTTAATGTAAGTCCAAAACCAAAACTACATGACGCACGTACAGTAAAACCTGTGTAAAACGGCCACTCTCAAAAAGATCGAAAATTGGTTTTCAAGACCAATTTTCTTTTAATGAAGGTCAAAAGTCTTGCAGAATGCTCCAAGGGGAGCATTCTGCAATATTTTTTTATCTTCATTAAGCTACCATTTGTCATTTAGATCATTGTAATGTCAATTTATGAGTGACCGTTTTCACAGGGTTTACTATATGTTTAAGCTGATAACTATGAGCCCAATGTGCTAAGTACAATTTTCTCATATGCCGCTACAATATATTAAACATTAAAATCGTCATTACTTGTTCGGTTTTCTAAATAAAATAAAAGCATTCGTCGATAATTGGTCACTGAAAACAATCCAGCAGATGTCACCGTATATCTCACGGTATATGTAATACAACTCTACATAAAAGGAAGAATCACGCATGACATACTTTCCTTTGATATCTGATATTGTATGCATATGAAATTGTAGCAGAGTAGGGGTAAGCCTGAACAGCACTAAACATGTGTTGCCACCTTCGCTCGTACATGTAGCTAGCAACGCATGGCGGCACAAAGCATTAGTTTTGCCCCTCGTAGTCAACACTAGGGTGAAAAGTGTGTTATACAACATGTGACATGTATGCCTCCTGGCATCAGTCATGTCACCCTTCGTAGAATCATACTCTTACTATCACTATTTACATATGATCGAATGATAAAGCATTGTTGTTACATGTACCCCTTGTAGCATCAAGTACAAACGTAACAGGCAACGGAACTCGTACCACCTAACATAAGGTGTCACCCTGAAAATTGCAAATGTTAGCTGTAATTCACCAAAACATAAGCGGACCCCGTAGTGCAATCGGTAGCAAGCAAATCCAGTGGTCGTGAGCTCAATCCCCGCCCAGTCACATTCTTTCTTTGAGACTGATCATGAAATAACTTCTTCTGTCGCGAATCTCGCGATATTTATTGTAATCTCATTACACTAATGACGCTGCGTCGATTACTTAATGTCGCGACGTTAGCAACGTCAGTAACTATGCAAGGGCAGAACGGACATGACTGTCGTTGGAACAGATAAAATGGAAAGTCCATAATAACATAGAATAAACAGGGAACAGCCAGATGCTGGAAGTAAACAGGGAAGACTTTTATTATAATTTGTTACTGTGATATATTTAAAACTTTTTTGTGGCGAAGAACGCAATTATAGAATGAGTATCAGTAGTGCTTAATTCTCTTTGCACTATCTTCAGCCATTCTCCTCCTTCAGTTGATTCAAGAAGAACTGTTGTCAGTTACAAGCGAAAGCATGCGCACAAAGTAATGATCATAATTTGATCGTGCCAGTATTCAAAGAAAGAAAGAAAGAAAGTACTGATTAACCGCTTAGTCAAGCCTTTCCAGAAAAATATGGTTATGTGAACTGACCACCTTCACAGGACCATAACTGTTGACTGTTGCGTTAAACTCCGAAGCAAACAAAGCCAAAACATGAAAATAAACCGAATCATTTTCATTGAAAAGACAGCATTATATAAATAGGGCTTTGTTCAATTTGTGAGTAAATCGCCTGAGTTTGCACATTGATAAAACCACAAAAATAATTTTCAGCCCTCTAATATACACACTTCTGACATCTGAGATGGAGTTAAAATGTTAAACATTAAAGGACCTCGGACAGTCTTCATGAACGATTGCACATAAAAATGGCCAAAGAAAAGTTGCAGACGATTTTTTCCATGATAAGGATAGTAGGTTCTACCCTCAAATTATCCGCAAAAGTAGTTTCCTCATAGGACAAATACCAGTTGAAAAATATGGGTTGAAAACTCTTATTTTGACATTTAACACATATAAAATAGACAAAGTTTTACTGAAGTGCACCCCCCCCCCCCCCGTGACCGACCTAATCCTTTTGCATACAGGTGTAGTTTTTACACATCATATAACAATGGCATGATTGGTCACAGGGGGAACGCTGTCATAATGCTCAAAAACAAAATATCATAACAAAAAACTTATTAGGAACTAATTTTGTACAAACCTGTAGGTGACAATGGACATGTATCAGGGCTTTTGTTATAATGGTGTATCAAGTAATTAACTGACTTATTTCTCAACCAAAACATATGTTGTGGG
Organism: Loripinus fragilis; assembly: GCA_964019695.1. NCBI lineage: Eukaryota > Metazoa > Mollusca > Bivalvia > Lucinida > Lucinidae > Loripinus > Loripinus fragilis. Next base: position 65,731,644 of record OZ026522.1, on the reverse strand, counting down.
TACCCAAAAGATGCGCCGCAACGGGACGGTTCTTTTAAGCACCAAATCATAGGTTAAAATCTAATGGGTAAGAAAATATTTACTATTTTACACACAAAAACTGTGTTTATCTAGACTCTGGCGTATACAGTATGTTGGTATGATACGTCTCAGTGAATAAGTAAAACTGGCTGAACTTGAAACACAACAGGTAATACTCGAAAGTCAAGGACATTGTACTTACTTAGAAGAAACGATGATATCTACTCGACGTGCATTTTATGCAATCACATCACTTTCATCTCAAGTTTTATGCCGCAAACATTATATTTCCATGTCTTATGGCGAATACAAGGCGAAACTTTAAATTTCTGAGAAATAAAATTTGGTCACAAAAATACCTCCACCCCCTTAACCTTGATGTCCTGGGCCTGGAATTACAATGTCTCCTTAAAGTTAAGGAAGACTTAAATTAAGTATTGATTTTTAAGGATACAAAAAATAACGTTTCAAACTGATTAAATCAAAATAGTTTCATTTTTCTGTAGATCATAATGCTATATTTGACCACAAGTACTGCATCGATCCAGGCAATTTATTCAGCATTTAATATTGCATGTTGAAACATCAATACTTAACTTAAGTCTTCCTTAACTTTAAAGAGGCATTGTAATTCCTGGCCCTGGTATAATAATGCAATATTTCAAAATATTTTTAGCTTGTTAGGTGCACTAAATGTAAAGGTTTGATTTAAGAACAAAATTTTGGTTGATTATTATCCATTATCTAAACCACAGGCTGTCAAAATTTGGGCAAATTGAATAGGAGACTTCCGAGGTCCTTTGTGTAGTTCAGCTTACTTTTAGAGTGGAATGAGCATGAAAGGGAGTTGACGTCGTATTTTACAGACTTAATGTTTGACCTCTTGATTTTGCCTATAGTCGACTTTGATGATCTAAGATTCGTTTTTGTGAATTAACCTTCTCTGACATTACCATGTAAGGAGTGCAGGGGGATAAAAACGATTTGAGCCATGACTTGTGCCTTCCAACAGTGTGGCATTTTGACAAGTGTTGACTCGAACGAGCCAATGCAGCATCCTTTCAAGCTAAGGATCTCCAATTAATGCTCAGTCAATAGCTTAACTCTCATAGAATATTGAAGCGACTAGCAAAGACTCTGATCAGACTGCGCGTGTGCGCAGGCTGGTCTGAGCATTTACTGGTCGCACATACCACATTGTTTGAAATCTCATGTCACGGCTCATTTTGCATAAAAAATAGTAAGTGAGTATGATCAGGAAATACCACGATCACAAACTACAGACAACCCCGTGGCACCGCGAGGAAGAGCCGCTCAAACATTACGAGACACCAGGAAGGCACAGTAAGCAAAGCAATCAGCTCTCTCTTCCCTTTCAAGATGATTGCAATACTAGAATGGACATAAAGTAACGTAAAACAAAACATAAAACAATTACAGACTCCCACAATGGGAGTAACAATTAGCAAAAAGTCAACAACAACAGAACCACCGCCTTAGAACGGACAGCAGCCTAAGCCACCGGGGGGCTTTAATGCATTTTACTGGTACCAAATCTTCGCCCTAGATTCTGCTGTTGTTGAAGTACAAGAAATGTTCAGCTCGCATGGAAGCCTTCTAACTAATGCTATGTATCATCATGGAGAAACACTAATCAAATTAACACACCAAGATGAAACAAAGAAAAGGGCTCATGACTCACAGATAGTCAGAGCTAAAGAAAACCTCAAGTTGAGACACGGTTGGTCAAGCTACAGATAAGCATCAGGCACCAACCCACCGATTAAAGCTTTACGTCAGAGCCGTCATAAAGTCTGAGGCCTGACCCACCGTCGTGCAATTAAAGAGGAAACCATAGCTTTAAACCGTGATTTGGTTTAAAACTAGGCATGCAGATTGTCGCATGGAATCCAAGTTATACCCAACCCTTATATAACGTTTTACTATCTTTTTACATTGATCACTAAAATTAGGTTTACCAACAATTCGTTTGAATTTATAAACTAAATCACCATAAAATATAGGTTCTGATATGCCTTGTTGCAAAAGAGTTTTTAACCCAATGTTGTATTTAACAATTAACTATGAGTGTCTGTGGTAGAATTTAGAAAATGCTTTTCGAATTTTATGATATCTATAACCTTGTTTTAATAACTTAGCAGTTAAAAATAAGTTTCTGTTGTTGAAGTCATCAACATTAGAACACACTCTAGCAAAACGAATAAGCTGAGAAATATATACACCATAGGAAGAAGAGCGAGGAACATCTCCATCAAGAAATGGGAAATTTACTATTTCAAAATTAAAATCATCCCATTTATCATAAATTTTAGAAGAAACTATGCCATTTGTTATTGACAAGTTCAAGTCCAAAAACGGAGCTTCAGTATCAGAAGAATTTGCCTTATTTAACTGAAGTTCAGTGGGATATATCTGACCTACCATTTGTTCAAAATAAGGATTATCAATATTAAGTAAGTCATCTAAATATCTGGAGGTCGAGTTAAAAGCTTCAATAATATCAATTTGGTTATTGTCTGACAGGACAACATAAAGTCTCTCTCATAACAAAACAAAAACAAATCTGCAACGAGAGGAGCGCAATTATTACCCATTGGAATACCTACAATTTGTCTATATAATTTCGAGCCAAATCTTATAAATATATTGTCTAAAAGATAATGGAGCGCATCACACATTTTCTGACACGAACACAATTTATATCGTTTAGGTTGTTCAGAAGTAAAAAAGGCATTTTTGTCATTACAAGCCAAATAAAGTGAACCCTCTCTGTAAATGGTTGTTCAATTAATTCTGTTAGTTTTTCTTTGATTAGATTATGAGGCAATGTAGTATAGAGAGTAGAGAAATCATATGTAGACAAACCAGATGCTAGAAAACCTCTAGACTTCAATTTATTAAGAATTTCGCCTGAATTTTTAATAGACCAAAATAATTTTTTACCATTTCTTTCATAAACTGGTGTGCAATATTTAATGACATGGTTTTTAATCGCAGTGTGGAAAGAAGTCAAAAGAAGAGACATCCCAGTAGTTGTTCATGCACTAGAATTAGCAATAAAACGCGAGTATAACGTAGGAAGCTTGCTATGGTCCTCATCAACAAACAACCCAAACTTAGCTGTCATATGGCATCGATGTCTATCAACGATAGGCGCCTCATCAAGCCTGTTATGCTCATATGTTTTTGCAGTGCTAAGTTCTTGCTTAAGGGTGTTAATATAGTATCTTTTTCAAACGACCACAGAATTGTTAGCAGCCTTATCTGCGGGGGCCAAAACAAACCTCCTATGGAATTCCTGGATCCCTTTCTTCAAGTGTCTAAAAGTGAATTAAGGTTTAGGTGGTAGAAGATCTAAATTGTTGCAATAAAATGAAATTCTACCATCAATAATTTTAAAAATATTTAGTTTCCAACTATTTAACGTATTAGACTCAACATGTTCCCGTTTACACCAGCAATTACAAAATTCTTGTAAGGCTCCTGCAATTGCCTCGCGACATGATTCGAAGTCTATTGGCATGGGAAACCTATCAAAGGTGGTGGTTCTGTTGTTGTTGACTTCTTGTTAATTGTTGCTCTCATTGTGGGAGTCTGTGATTGTTCTATGTTTTGTTGTACGTTACTTTGTGGTTATGTTGTTGTTGGCTTTTTGTTTATTGTTTCTCCCATTGTGGGAGTCTGTAATTGTTTTATGTTTTGTTGCACGTTACTTTGTGTCCTTTCTAGTATTGCAATCATCTTTGGGGGAAAGAGAGAGCTGACTGCTTTGCTTAATTTGTCCTCCTAGTGTCTCGTGATGGTTGAGCGGCTCTTCCTCACGGTGCCGCGGGGTTGTCTGCAGTTTGTGATTGTGGTATTTCCTGATCATGCTCACTTACCATTTTTAGGTCCCTTACATATAAAAGACCGAATTCTTGAATCAGTTATGATTTTTAAATCCCCTGTGACTATATAGTGCTGCAGCAATGTGGCAAAAAGTAGCCTAATTTTAGAGGTACCCATACCAGCAGGGTAACAAATACTACTATATACCAAATTAAAGCTCAGAGTCTGCTCATTTCAAAACTGCATGATGCCACTTCCAAAATTTTGTGCGAATTTTTTTACGGCCCTTCAAAAGTATACACCCTAAATTGTTAGTATTCGTTTACTGTGGGCTTCCCGAGCAGGTATTGGGTTCATATATGCACATAAAAATCTATTTCTTGTAAATTGTGGAGTGGAACATGAAATAATATAATGATAGATATTAAATGACAATATGCAGTCCAGTTTTCAACATTTTATGAGGTCATTGAGTACAAAAGTCACGAAAACCTATGACATTGACATAACATTAATCTGGATGCAACTGCATGTAATCCTGTCCAATTTTGCAAAGAGTTTTACTGTTATAAATTGTAAATATTTAATACATACTTTTTTATTATGTTTGTCACACTTGCTTGTAGCAGGGTGTGGCTTTTTTAAACAGGGTGTTACATAGGAGTTCAAATTCGCGTCAGTCCATCCGTCGGTTAACAATTTACATTAAAGTGAGTTTCTCTGCAGTCATGATAACTGTTTTTAAACATTGCATAGTAACTGTCCTCTGCATATTCTTTGAGTATACAGTAGGGCCTGCTGACCTTGACCTACTTTTTACGCTCCAGTGACTTTGATATAAATTGACGTCCGTCCATCAAAAATTTACATTAAAATGAGTTCTCTGCAGCAGTGATAGTTGAGAGTGACAAACGTTGTATAGTAATTGACCTTGGTATTCTCTTTAAGGTATCCTTTGGGACATTTACTTACTTTTTACGTTTCACTATTTTGACTGTGACAGAAATACATGTATTACATGTATATGACTTTACGGGGGAGGTGTGACACAGTGTTCCCGCAGAACTAAACTCCAGCTGATAAGCTTTTAGACCTAATTTTTCGCAATAACTTTTTTAACTTCAATTTTAGCAAAATGCGTTCATGATGAAAGTTGTAGAGGAGAATTTCCGCCAACTTCTCCAAAAGGTCTTGCGCTTGTGGCACATACAGATTTTTGTGTATATAGATGAAGAGTTTGCAATAAATTGAATTCGTTCTAAATTTCTAAGTCTGTTAATGACAGGTATAATTCGTATAGGCTTGACAGAAAGGGGTAGTTTCAAAAATATATTCGGAAGCGGTTCATATCCCGTTCTTCAAAGGCTGTGCATAACATAAAACTGCCGTTAACATGCTCAAAGTTTACCGTGTATATGCAGAATCAACTTAAAGCAGGCTCATTTGTACGAAAAAAAGGCTGGGTTATCACATGACGTGCATTTCTTCTATTATGCACGTGCTATGAAATGAACGGTTTTGAGATGACCCTACTAGTGTAACGCACGAGCGAATTAGGCACGATTTCTATTATATTTGAACAAGCTATCCGTCGCTTTAGTAGTTGAATTAGGGCGGTGCTATGTAACTTTTTGACTGACATCTCGGACTTAGTTTATTTGCGCTTTGCTTAAAATGTTCAAAGAGTGCATCTAAGCACAGAGGAACCTGCAGCATCTAGGATGTTGGAACAATTTGGAGAAGTTGGCGGAGATGTTCCTGAATACTTTTCATCGCGAACACATTTTGCTAAAATTGAAGATAAAAAAGTTATTGCGAAAAAATAGGTCTAAAAACTTATCAGCTGGAGTTTAAAGCTGCATACTCTGTAACTATGAACATTTTTCGAAATTTTTTATTTTCTTTTTAAATCATTTGTAAAAGTAGAGTTAAGCTATGTTTTCACAATAAAAATGTTCAGTACAGCTGAAAACTGCATGGAAAAGTGAATTATCTTATCAAACAGGTGTATTTTTCTCTTGTTGGTAATTATTTGCGTCCCTCCAATAATTATAGACCGTTGAATTTTAACATAAATGCAGTTGTTTTGATCGTGATAACTTGTTAAGATTTACGAAAAAGGTAAAATGTTTACCTGAATTTGAGTATTTTTACTGTGTTCTTGAAAAATAAAAACATTATTTTTAAAATAAGAAGATCCAAAGTTACAGACTATGCAGTTATAATGTCATGTTGGTTTAGTATAAAGTTTTATCAATATCGAAACAGGATCAAGCTATATTGCTCAGCTGTGTTTGCCATACTCTTAAATAACAGCATATATTCGAGCCTGACCATTACTTTTGTCAGACAAAGTGGAATACCTATAGACCATGAAAATGTGTTCTTCACCAAAGGCATTTGCAGTCTTTATCCTTCCCTCTGTCAAAGAGTGATGTTAAAGCACATGGTATTCTCTATTCCGAATCACTTCTGTTTGCATTGATAACGTACAAACATGTGTTTTCATGGAGCTGCTATTCTGCATTCGTAGATTAGGTTAGTGCACATGGTTGTTCATTGTGAAAAAAAAGCGTATGATGTACAGTTATCGTCACAGATACTGTTCTCGCAAGTGCATGTGAGGTCATTAAAAAGCTTTGGGGCAGCTGTTGAATGGTTCATCATCGTAGGACGCCTACAGTATGTGTGTCATTAGGGTAATCAACTATCTTTTATCTGTGTAAGTATTTGTGGGGTGGGTGGGTAGAATGTAGAATATGCAAATGGAAACTGTTATCTGTCGATATGACTTTTGTTGCTGCCTTTGCGCTACTTACCTCATTTTGGGATGCAGGGTCTTGCTCCAACAAACTGAGTGCAAGTAAACTTTTGAAAGTTTGATAAAGGCCCATGGCCAAGATCTTTCAGTCCCTGAAATTTCAGTGCACCTTGTACCATACTTTTGAAAACAGACTTCTTACCAAACCCAAAAAAAGCACTGCCTATATCACATCCAGCCAGACAGTATTTTATGATCAGTACTGTGTGTTGGTCTTTTGTAAGACTTGTAAATAAGATGTTAACAGGGATATTACGTCTCATAGCAATATCATATGCCGATCGACTTGTGAGAAAGATCTCATGTGTAGCTCTTTTTTATCTATGATGATCTCTGTTGGGGAGACATTATAATTGGATTAATTGCTGCATTAAATGCATTTGTATTAACTTTATATTGCAGCAAAAAGCTCATTTTTATGATTTAAAAATGTACATGTAGATCAAATGCAATACACTTGACTATTTTTAAAATTCATTGATTTTCGCGACTTTTGCACTTAATGACCTTTTAATTATAGTTGTCAATGTATGTGAGTAGCATATCAAATGTAAACAAAATAAATATCAACTATTTTATCATATACAACCTAATAACAAGCAGTTTATACAGTATGTATGTTTCTTGTCATAAAAAGAAACTATCATTCCTTTCTGAGCTATGATGACGGTACCCAGGTTTAAAGGGCTGTAATTTTTTTCGCACAAAATTCTGAAAGTGGCATCATGCAGTTCTGAACTCAGCACAATCTAAGCTTTAAAATGATGTATGATGCTACTTGTTACCCTTCCGGTATGGGTACATGTCACTTTTGGTGACCTCTGCTGCAGCACTATATATGACCAGCGGGTTGATAGCAATACTTAGAGTCTTTACAATCTCAAGAGTCAGGAATAGAATTTTCGATATCAAGTTCTGTTACTAATTTGTTATAGTTAAAAACATTACTACGAATAGGTTTATTATACTTATAAGAAATAGTAGGGTATTCCTTATTTTCAAAATAAGTAGGAATAGAAGAGATAACATATGTATTTTTAAATATACTGGGTACGTTAATGAATTCAATCCCCTTGTTGACAAATTGAATTTTGATAAAATGCCTAATATGATTCATTTCAGAGTCTATATATGGCCGAAGAGCATGTTTAGTGTAACACCTGGTAAGAATTGCTGCATCATTAAATTAATGAGCTCTATCATAGAATTTATTAGCCTCAATATCCAAATTACGAAGTCAAGATATAGAAAGAGTTACTAAACGTGAAAAGGCCATATGTCGGCCAGAATGTTTTAAGATGATACTTAATTCTGAAAGAATTAAAACATGTTTATTTTTGCGTTTTAAATTTCCATTTTTGCGTTTAACATGAGATCGGTTATTGCGATTACGGATATCTAAAAGAGAAAAAAAACATCAAAATCAGGTAATCTAGAAATGTTACCCTCATGGTAAATATTATTATTAAAACCAAGTGGATGTGGCGTTTGTAATAACTTTATCCACTTTAATTCTAATTTATGCCTAAGAATATTTCTATAACTTTTAGTGGAATTATCACTATATGTAATCTTTTCAACAGGCTGAATAGAAATACTGCTAGTAGAGTGATTAGTTTAATTGAAATACCTATAAAGAAAACTATCAATTTTGCGAGGCTTTTTTGTTCGACGATAGTGCTCAGAAAATCTAGTTTTTAGAAATCTACCAGTGTGGCCAACATATTGCATGCCACAATCTTTTTCTTCTCAAGATAAAACATAAATAGCATTAGTTGGTCTTCAATCAAGATCAGAATTAGTAACTACAGAAAATTGTCTACCATTAACGTTAGATTTACTAGTTGATTTACAGCATAAATGTTTGCAACAGCTACACCTCTTGACATTGCACTTAGAAATAGAGGGATACACTACACTTCTTCTATACTTACTACTAGAGTTCCTAAGTACAGGTGACTTAAGAGGAGAAAGACGAACTTTTAAGTGGTTTCTAAAAAGGGCAGAGTCAGAAACTGCATGTAAATTAATTTCAGTGGCCGAATGAAGTTTCAGAGGTGAAACGTAAACAGATGGTAACATAGAATTATATCTATTGGTGGACTGGGGAATCTGTATGGAAGTAGCAGAATGTAACCGAAGAGGAGAAAGTAAAATTTTGACTGTTTTTAGGCTATTCATAATTGAGTTTTAAGTTTATACCATACATTGAAAAGCAGCATTCATATCGGTTATTTATAGCAATATCCAGCTGCTGCATTTAAGAAATAGCTCAAGCTACCAACATATAACTAAATCTAATACAAATATAAAGAAATAAAGAGAAAGCAATAGTTATTAACGAGATACGAATGCTGGTCTACACTGCTCCTTAAATGAGGTATTTAGGTGATACCAATAGGGAATTTAAATGTAATGAATGATTGTCAAGTGTAAATCCTGACTATAGTAATAATAACGACATTAAATGCAAGTACGGGGAAACTTTTAACAGTAACCATGTAGCACAAACACAAGAGTCGTGACATCAAAAATAGTAAGTGAGTATGATCAGGAAATACCACAATCACAAACTACAGACAACCCGGTGGCACCGCGAGAAAGAGCCGCTCAACCATCACGAGACACCAGGAAGACACATTAAGCAAAGCAACCAGCTCTCTCTTCCCCATTAAGATGATTGCAATACTAGAATGGATATAAAGTAACGTAAAACAAAACATAAAACAATTACAGACTCCCACAATGGGAGTAACAATAAACAAAAAGTCAACAACAACAGAAGCACCGCCTTAGAAGGTACAGCAGCCTAAGCCACCAGGGGGGGGGGCTTAAATGCATTTTACTGGTAACAAATCTTCGCCCTAGATTCTGCTATTCTGCTTCGCCCTAAAGTTTGTTCTCTGGAAATATAATCGGCATGTGCAGACCAGACCACGCACAATAAGATTTATAACTTTTTTTTCATTCAGGATTTTAGCGATAAAATAACAAAAAATGGTCTTTGTGTCCATCAAGAATCATAAAGCATGAACGTTTACACTGTCTGATCGATTTGTCTTCGACGCGTGCCAAGTGTGATGAAGATTGTTCAGTATGGTCTAAGTGTTTGCTGGAGCCATATGTGTGATGGTTCAGTTATTTTTGAATCAAATTATACAGTGACTGCCCTTGGCTTATTATAAGTCCCACAACTGAACACTTTCTCAAACGCAACTCCATACATATAAATGTTATAAGGTTGGGATTGTCCATTATATAATTTAAGGGGTCTCAGGTCAGAATTTCCGAATTATGATGCGTTTCTGTCCCTGAAATTTGATGTGACCTCTGTAAAAAGTGTTGACCCTGAGAAAATGCCGTGATCTGCGGTCTGGGTCTTCATTGTTTGCAAAAGTACCCGTTTATGGGTTTCCAGAATAGAAAGTGTTTAATGGATAATTAGCCGTTTCTAATTCTCTTGTATTTTGCTTAACCCACGTGCCACTAAATTATGTTTGCTTTTTGCCATTCAGATGCAGGAAAGGGTAAAATGCCTTTAGCTCCATAGCTCACTGCACTTATTTTAGATCACTACAGTCCTATAGTAATGACGGAAAAGTGTTTTTAATCAAGATAATATATCTACACACGAGATCTAAAGCGCGTCCACATATACTTAACTGACAGAACGGCGACTGAATTAATCTGGTTGACGCTCACCTGAGCAAAAGGCTCAGTGTGAGCTTTTGTGACCGTTGGTCTTCAAAACTTGCTTCAAAGGACATCTCCCAAACAATTGGTTGGAAACTTGGCAGGAATGATCGTTATATGGCCTCTTTATAAATTGTTTAAACGGTTCCAGTCCTAATTGCATATCTCGGTAACATTGGCTAAAAATAGAATTTCGAAATTAAAACTAAAAAAAACAATTCTTTGAAACACAAGGCCTAGAACCTTGATATTTGGTATATAGCACCACAAAGTAAACCTCTACAAAGTTTGTTCAAATGATGCCCCTGAAGCCGAAAAATAACACATGTTATAGGAAAAACATAGAAAAACACATCTCTGAAACCACCAGGCCTAGAGTATATCATTGACTAATACATCTCGTTTTTACATGTACGGGCCTGTCCGTCCATAATGGGTACTTTGAAAGTAACATTTTTATTCTAATCTTTTTTAAAGTTTGCGTTCTGCCGGAAAGCAGAATATCGCTTAAGTCGGTTCGGTGCTAGGAGGCATGAGATTTGTTGCACTTTCCATTAGTTTTCATGAACAGACTCAATACAATCGAGTCTGCTGTTTTCTAAAAGTCTAGGCTCCCTCTATTTCTGAAGGATCCGTTTTTCCAGATTATTTGCATATGGTGTACATAGTAAATAATTACTGTATTTATATTTCCATTTTTTTTTCAGTTTGTAAACCTAGTTATTATTCGGCATCTCAGATGCAATGAATGGGTACTTTGTGAACGCAACTCCTCCTGCAATGTTATCTGACCTTGTTGAAACTTAACAGCTACAATATATTCAGTTCGTGATCTGAAGATGTGGTTTTGACATTATTGTCAATGTTTTTCACTTCATGGACTTAATCTATTTTCGCCATCTCAGATGCAATGAATGGGTACTTTGTAAGCGCAACTCCCCAACAACTTTATTCTGAGTCAATTTTCGCCATCTCAGATGCAATAATTGGGCACTTTGTGAGCGTTACTCCTCATACAACTGTATTCAGATCCTCACCCAAAGAAAACATCAAAAATATCTGTTTTTGTTTTTCAGAGGAAAGAAATATCTACTATATGCACGTGCGCTCGGATGACAAAATATCCAATGGTCAACAGTCGCCCACAGGTGGTCCATTTCGTTGCAAATCGCTTGACGTAATTTAAAACTCCCGTGGTGTTGAAATAAAATGTGACAGCTCGTTACACAGGCTTCCGTGACAGGTTAGAGGTAGACGAAGAATTTTACCCAAAACTAGAAATAGTATAGCAAAAAACACCAGATTGTACTTTGCAACTTGGCGTTTGGCTACATGTATCTTTAAGTAGTAAGTGAGAATGATCAGGAAACACCACACTCACACACTGCAGACTGACCCACGGCACCGTGAGAAAAAGCCATACAGTGATCAAGTCAGCTTTTTAGGTCAACAATGAATAATAAAATGGATCAGCTGTGCATGATGGGAGCAATTTTAATCATTATTGAAATAGAGATTTTTTAGATATGGATCAATAATTTTTGGCACGCACTAATACTGTAAATTCGAAAATTTTCGCGAGAAGTGTATTTTCGCGAATAGCGTTAAAAGACATATTTGCGACGCTAAAAATTTGCGACTTTGGCATGAGTTATCTATATCAGTAAACGACTGAGTGATTTCGGCAATTTCGCGATGATTTTTTTTTCACGAAACTTCGCATATGCTAAGATCATAAAACCCTCGCGAAAATTTCCGAATGTACATTTAAACGTTCCTGTATAATTGTTTTCGCCTTTGCCTTCGGTTTTCAAATCATCTTTGGAATTCCCAGGTTTCATGTAAGTTTTGAATTCTATGAATAGAAAATGAGCCGTGGCATGTGATTTCCAGCAAGTTGACACCTTGACAAGTGCAGACCCACGTGAGCCTGCGCAGCATCCCTCCAAGCCCAGAGACTCCAAACGATGCCCAGCCAGTAGCTTTACAGCCATAGAACACTCAAACGACTAGCAAAGGCTCCGATCAGACTGCGCGTATGCGCAGGCTGAACTGAGGCTTTGTCGGTCACACATACCACATTGTTGGAAATTTCATGCACTGGCTCAAATAACATTTGAGTCCTATACAGGAGTCCCTATCAGGGAGGTGGGGTGGTTACCTGCTCGCGGCCTTGGATTCAACTAGACTACTGACAAGCGTTAGAATAAATGTAAGTTTTAAAAACTTAGGCGTAGGAATGAAAAAAATGCATTTCAACACGGGTATTGGCGTTTCTTACATTAAAAGTGGCAGAACAGCTGCCGCCTCGCTTGGTTCCAGCTTACACTTACCATTATACAGTACGGATACGCAGACCAATTTTGAACGGCACGTGTATCTATACACATACGTGGGTCATCCAATAAAGAATAAGACTTTTTTCACTGTCTGAAGATCTTTATATGCATGAAGTTAAAAGTCACCACAGTAATAGTATGACATTTAGTGTACATGGACTCATATTTGTATTGTAGCTACGACTCGAACACAGGGGATAGGGGTATATCAAGTCAAGACGGTGCGTCGTGAGCAAGAAGGGTTGCTCTTTATTGCTTCCTATTTGAGATATCTTCCTTGACCGACATACCCATGTATGAATGGACAACGGAACACAGCTTATCCAACCACAACGGTTGCGGGGGTGCAGAAGCAGCAATACAAAGTTTCAGTTAATAACAGTTGAACTAGGCATTTTCACAAGTATTTAGGAGGCAACAGTGCTAAACCTGTGACACTTTGCATTTCAAGGAATGAAATGCAACATGTCTAAATTCGTAATCTTCAGTTTTGATGCACGATAGCTCATACATCATGTCAAGTCACATTGCAAATCGCTAAGATCATAGGGGAAAATGTCAGATGTCACTGGATTTTCTTGGAACATTTGAAATGAAATGGGCAGCGTCGCGAGAAAACCCGTCTTCGGAGTGTCCGACAAGTTGATATTCAAACCAGCCTGCTTAGCTACAGAGGCTAGCTAGAAAACTGAAATTTCCCTCGCTGCAAGTCTAGATAAGATACTTTCCAATAAGAGAGTAACTAAGGCAGCGATCAGTCTGTGCGGTTGCACAGGCTGATCTGCGGCTGTCTTGTTCGCAAACCCGCGAAAACAGGTTTTTGCGTCGAGGCCAAGCCTGGTCATGCAGATTTTTATGTAACACATTCTCCTAAAATTTGTATTCTATTAAATTACAATATTTTAACTGAAAGCCTGTATTTTAAATCAGAGTTGGAATAGTGTGGCCCCTGAACAGATGGCTTGACCAGAAGCCAACTGATTAGGATTTACATTGTTTTCAACAGTAAAATAAGTCCGGGTTGTGCAGAACAATGGTTAATGTCAAGATTAAGGTAGCAACGAATTTCCATTATGACGCTGAATAAAACAGCAAAAAAGCAGATAATTTACCGAATTTGAGCATGTGGTTTTAAATGTTTATCACTGAGCTTAGCAAAGGGACACGTTAACATTTATTAACTTGGCAATGTGACCCGAGGGGCCAAGAGTGTGTGCAGGGACAGACTATTAGCGTTGATGTAATCCGAGCCTTCTCTGATGTTTAAGTGGCTTTTCCATATTTTGATATTTGCCACTAAATATCAAAATAAAGAAAAGCCACTAAAACGTCAGAGAAAACTCGGACTAGCGTTAATGGTGCTCTATGCCCCATTCCCTTTATGCAACATGACTACTTTCAGAAAAATATTATTACCTTTGATCCAACTCCGGGTTCAATGGTGCGTCTTCGGGCAAAATATTTGCTACCTTGTTGCTGCGTGTGTCATTCACTTTTATTTGATATGCAACGTGACCTCCATATTCTGGACAAGTTTAATTGGGCCTCCGCCCTGCCTGCGTTGTGTACGTGAGCAAGATTGCCTATCCCGAGCACCCATGAAGACAAGTCATCGTCCCGATATGACTGAGAGATGTAAACACACCGGGTAGGCGGCAATCGAAAACGCTCTTAACGATCGACGAACGCGGATCAAAACTCGCTAGAAACAATGTTTTCGATTGCCATTTGTCGCCAATCGGGCGATAAATGGCAATCGAAAACACTGTTTCTAATGTGTTTTTTGTATCTACGTTCGTCGATAGTATTGACCTTTTCGATTGCAACCTACTCGGTGTGGTAAAGCGGCATCACAAACACAGCGTGCGACTATCAAGTACGTGTAAACTTTCTTAATCAAGTTTGCCGACCTGCACTCAGCTTCCATTTACTTTCTCCTAAAATGGTTAATTATGTATGAAATTGTCTGCGCTGATAGAACACCCGTTGGGTCACTTGTCTTCCAATAAATACAGAGCATTACCCTGTAGCCGTCCAAGAAGGAGAGCTATTTACGTCAATTACCATTATTGCGTTATTGCGAGACGTGACATAATAATTTGAGCAATGACATAACAGGACCAACAAAATGAGTGTGGAGAGTGCGCCCTTGGCAAGAGAAGAATCAGATCAGTCTGGGTATCCGCCCAGTCGGATCAGAATCTTCGCTGTGCTCCTAGTGGGTACCTAAGTACCCAAACTTTCCCTAAGACTCTGGTTAGACTGAGCTGATGCCTTGACTGATATGAGCCTTCCCGTGACGTTGAGCCTCATTGTAAGTTGTGTTGGCCTGTCGCGGCCAAATAATAGTTTTATACAAGCTGATCACAATTACTCTTTTTGAGCACTTCGAGCTCTGACAGGGCTCACCCTTCCATTAGCCATTGTAGCCATGTAGAGTGGCTACAAATATAAGTCATTGGCTAAAAGTACAGTCTAGGTGGTTCAAAAATTACATATTTGCGAAAAAGGTGTATTTTGATCAGCTTTTTGATTTTCGAATAGTGCTTTCATTATACCTTCACACTTTAATATTGTGCCATATTTTACTCTTTGGCTGCTGGATTTTTTCAATACGACCCGGATGTCAAACAGTTTGGATCCAAATCAGGCCCGACATCTTGTCGGGCCAAGATGTCGGGCCTGATCTCGGTCCAAACTGTTTGCAAAAATGTCGGCCTGATTTGGATCCAAACTGTTTGCAAAGGTTATCAGAAGACATAGAGGACAAAGAGTTAAATACAAAACAACTTGATACTTTCTGGCTAAAACCTTGGCTAAAGTTAATCTTATTAGGCTCAAACTTTTTTCCATTTGGCTAAAGTGTTATGCTACAACGCATTTTGAGCCAGGGTAAGCCCTGTTTGTTGAGCTAATAATTGATATAAATTTACGAGCGGGACTTCCTATTGTGACTAATCGGGATTCGATCCACAGATGTCAGACTGGTCGCTATATCCTCAGATCCGTGTCGGTTGGGGGAATGAATAGTAAATATACAGAATATCTCAAAGCCCTCTGAGGGGTCTACTGGTCAGATTTTTGATACATCTAGTGTAATAAACCAAATGAAAATGTGAAATCTCTAGTATCTATAAAGGAGTTGATTACACCTCTAGTTCTAGGTACTTATCGAGTTATCTTCCCTTAAACTACCCCACCCATGTTATAAGAAAGTATGATCATTAGCTGAAATAATTGACATGAAATAGTAAGGAATAACATATACCCACAACTATTCATGACGGTACTTGCAGAACTTTTATAGTTAACTTTTAGTCAGAGAAATGGGATTTTGATTATTTTTTTCGCCATATCCAGTTTAATTATGTCAAAACTGCTTTGAATTAACCTATATTAGAAAATTTCAACTTACGAATATGTCCACCAGTTATCTGCCCTTAGAAATGGATAAGAATTTAAAGAGCAGTTATTCAGCTATGTCATCAGGAATTCTAAATTCAACTTTCTATATTTGGAATGTTCTAGGGTAATAATAAGCATGGTACTGCCCCACCCACCTGATACTACTACAGATCTCGAGTGTGCTGCTGGTCAGATTTTGCTTACAGCTAGTGTCAATTACCAAGCAAAACTTTAAACATAAACTAGCTTGTAGACGCAGTTAATGACACCTCTGATTTTGAGTGCTAATCAACACTTGAATTACCCCACCCGTTTTGATAATTTTAAGAGGTTATGTTGTTGTTGATTCGATGTTTATTGTAGCTCCCGTTAATTGAGGGGTTTTTGTGCATGGTCATTGTTTAATTGTTCAGTATTAAGTATCATTTCTAGTCTTGCAAAATTATGTTTAGTCAGGGATGTGGACTTTCAAACTGTTTTTATTCTTCGTCTTTTAAAATTAAATTATATATAACGTCAACTTAAGAATTTGCCCAATTGGGTTCTGTCCTTAGAAATTAATAAGAATTTAAAGAACAATGCTTCAACTATCAGCGTTTTTAGATTCCAATTTTTATATACGGAACGCTTTGAGGCATAAATAGCATGTAAATACCCCACCCATTTTAATATCTAGGTGAAATTGCTAACTTATTATAGTATATATGAACATTTGTATTTTCAAACTTAACATTAACAATACTCTTATGCCATGTTTACTATGTCATCGCGCCCAATGGCATATCAGGAACGATGAAAACAGTACGCACATCAAAGGGAGACTACTTGATCGAGCAGTATTTCTCTTAATTGGGTCCATTTTCATAATGGGGGCTTCTCTTAAAGGAAAGAAGCTCCCTGTGGTAGCAAATTCTTTCCCTTAAGCGTGTTAAGAGCAGTTCTTTTTGGTATGGAAATCACTTTTACAACATTAGGTGACCTCCCTTGAATGTTACTATTTTCATTACATAAGTGCGTAATTTGCGTAATAGGAGCAACGTCAGTGACGCCAGAATAGAAAAAAAGATAATCATGATAAAACTACTTGGGCAATTATGTTCTATTACAGACAAAGTAAGTAAGGGTGCAAAGATCAGGAATCGATACAATCAAATACCACACCTGCCCAAGGCTGATTGGTGTTGTCGTTATATATGTCGCAAAATGTGATTTCCAACAATTTTGCATTTGACATGAATAGACTCAGACGAGCCTGTGCAGCTCCTTTTAAGATTAGAAACACCAAATGATGTTCAGTTAGTAAGTTTACTCTCATTGAATATTCCAGCGACAAGCAAGGCTCGGATCAGACTGCGCATATGCGCAGACTGATCTGAGGCTTTGCTGGTCGCACATATCACATTGCTGCAAATCTCATGTCGCGGCTCAATTATGATGATGACCACGAAATTAAAATCAAATTAAATCTAAATAAATGCCCAATCCTTTCAAATGATAGGTTACATAAAGTTTTGCCAGAATCCATCATTTGGGTCAAGAGAAAGAGTGCGGACTGGTAATTTGCTAAACTCAGTGCGCTAATGTGACCTTGAAAATGTGGACAAGGTCACCAAATCTAGACAATTCCTTCTACCTGACAAGTATGTGTCTATGCAAGCTTGATATCATTTACAAGTCCTTATTGTAAATAAATGCAAGGTTTTCAACCAATTCTATACACAATTCTTATAATATTTTATAAATGTTATGTAAGCTTCAAGGGACGTAACCCTATCAGTTCTCATCAACACACGATGTCATCAACTGGCTTCTGAAGCTGGACAGGTAGATTAATATTTTGGTATATGGAACTTGATGTTAACACAACTTTAAAAAGTCACAAGTTAATTTTTACCTAAAAAAAACTTCTTGTGGCTTTTCCATGGGTAGAAACCAGTACTGGGCCGGGAGGGTTTATGAAATGTGTATTTATTATATGACGGGAACTCCCGAAGGCTCAACCGAAAATAATTTTTACCTTTGATATACAAAGAGTGTTGTCTGTACTTTACTCTGATGGACGAAAAGATGAAACTTGCAATTTTGAACTTATTTATGGTTACAAATTGTGTTGATGAAATATTTGCATTTTCCTTTTGCAATATACAAAAAAGCACCACGGATATGATATAATACATGTACACGCTGATACTATATTTAATTGTTGTTTACTAATCCAATACCCGAGTTATATACACATAAAATATTTCATTTAATTGCTCTTATTAGAAATAAGTGCTATGCTAACTGCCAGCCGTAAGCTATAATTCGAATAAGCATTTATAAAGAGCTTGCACGATGTAAGGGCCGTAAGCCTGTAAATACTCACCAACGACGTTCTCATCAACAGGATTCTGAAGCTAGACAATCTTACCAGTGAAGTTCTTAAGGCGAGGAATTTTGGCGAGTCGTCTGCAGTACTAATACAACCTTTCATACCTAATGTGTGTAGTATATTTCCAAATCATAAAAATAAAGCAGTTACTCACCGACAGATATATTTGACAAACGAAAAACTAATATTAATAAAGAGTTGATAATTACCGTCACATAATCTGGAAAAAGGAATCCTCGAAAGGCGTTGCAATATAAAAGGCATCAGCATCGCTCAAATACGATTAGTCTGCTGATGGAATAACTAAAATTTAATTAAATTGGCTGTATCACAAGAAAATATGTCTTCTAGCGTGGTAGACAAAGTTCGAGGTTATAAAACTTTTTTTCATGCTCAACTCATCTGAGCATGACATTTATCCTGCTTATTAATGTTAAAATGCCAACAGTTGTTGGCATTTTAACATTTATAAGCAGGATAAATAATACAATAGAGAGTTTTAAAGCACTGTAATTCTTTAATTTTCAGCAGCAGTTGAAATGTAATGTTCAGTTGGGTTGAGCACGAAACATACGAGGGACGTTTTTTATGTTCGTAGAGAGGTAGATTTAATGAAAACGGCGAAAGTAAATGCATACATCATGCACATATTTGGAAAGATTGAGCTTTAATCTATACATGCAACCTAAAATTATTTCAAAATGCATTACTTTAATGTCTTCTAAGAGGCAAAGACATACCTATATATCGCACACTGGAAATATGGCAGAAATATGACATTTATGGACTTCGTCTCTGACAGAACGTCAGTAACAATTGCATGAAAATGGGTCCATAGCCATACACGGCTTCTGAAAATTTGGCTGCAGATCAAGGACACCACGTGCTACAATATTATATAAACATTATAGCAAATACGCAGCAATGATTGGATATGGAAGATGTGTTTGGAACCTCAGCAAAGTAAACAGTAGGCATATAAACTTTTTTTGTAAAAATTTGACGCAAGTGTAAGTTGGATATGGGCTTTGAAATGTGGCTTAATATGTTAGCTGTAAAGCAGTATTATATTTTTTCTTGTTTATATGGTAGATGGAAGTGTTGTGGTAACTTTCATCTCAAAACAAAGTTAATGCTTTTGTTTTATTAGAAATGAACTGCAAAATAAATAGCCTAGGGGGTGCGAAAATCCCTTATTTTGTACATAAATGACGTCACGGAGCGATACTATATTTAGAAAATACATTAAAACTGTTTGTGTGCCTCTAAACAGGTGTTGAAATCACTGTAATAAGAATATTATGCAGATCTGATAGTTATTTGGTTTTCTAGGCGGGGTTGATTTACCCCACCCACTTTTTATAACATGGGGGTATGCCAGTACCGGAAGTTGTCAGTTACATGCTTAAATCGATACATCAATATAACTGCTGACGAATGATTGAGTATATTATGCGCTATGCAAAACCTGAAGAAATTTTAAAATTTGTTCATAATCGTAATTTTAACAGATATGATAACTAGCACTTGACTGTGATTATTTTGGTATATTGATGGGTGTTTTAAAATTGTTATAGAACAGCAAACAGCATGCTTATAGTTTTGCTGCACTTGTCTACGATTAGCGTTTGAATAATTAATTTTGATGGTGCAAAAGAAAAATCGGCTTGAAAAATGCTTATATCACCATAGCGAATGGAACTTAACAGCGTCTAATTTCCTGCTTGCTGCGTGGTTAAAATGGCTTGGATTTCGACTAGTGTCCTTTTCTCGCCCTATTCAAAGCTATATATCTTGACCAAACTGAGCGCTAATGATGTAAAATTTATATCAGTTGGTAGACAAAAGCTAGAATTTTCAAAATATATATACATATGGTACCGTAAATTCTATATTTTTAGAGATACAGCCAGATTCTACGAACATAAAAAATGACCCTCGTATAGTTACATGACTGTGTATAGACAATCTACTTAGACTCTTCACATTTTAAATATAACAAGCTTACATGTATTCATGTGTTTGATGTGATTCTATACATCCCAATCATCACGGAACGGATCTTCCTGGATTGAACCAGTGATAACTAAAGATTAATGTATCTTGCTCAAGGACAAAACACAGTGCCACCAATGAAGCTCAAACCCGCAATCCCCTCGATCTCGAGTCAAGCACTCTGTCCACTCTACCACTGCTCTCTCTATACAAGTTACCACATCTATGGTAGATGTACCAGTTTTCGTCGTTGTTCCTGAAATCGTGGTAGCCAAAATGTTTCCTCTCCTAGAAATTGAGCAATAAAATTCCACAAGCTGCCTGTTATTTAATTCTCATCGTTCAATATTTATTCAATTACTTGACATCACCATTTTACAAACAGCAAAAAAGCTAACGGCGACAACTTATCGTCACATGAATAAACTGAAAAGTCGTTTCGGCGAAAAATGACTGACAACCTATCCAAGTAGCAATCGGTGACATTTTATTGACAAGAAATTATTATCAAATGTAGCGGAGATGTGTATATCCAAATAGGCCTACATTTATTTAAAAAATGATACATTGTCATAACTAGATTTACCTTGAAACGTTTATTCTACGAAATCCGGTACAACCAGCATAGGCATACTACCCCAATACTTTGCATCAAAACCGAATAACTATGACGCTGATCAGACTGTGCAGCTAGCGCTGCGCATATTATCATGTACACATACAACAACTTCACCTTTTGAGGTCAAAATGTTGCTACTTTAGATGCTTTTAGAATAATGTTATGCGCCTTGCCGAAACATTCTGTTTTCTGCGTGCGAACAATAAAGGAACGGAACATCCTGACACTGTGTATCCAAGTATTTAGATTTGCGCATTTATAGTTCTCTGTCTGTGGTATAAAAGTACTCAGTAGATATGTGCTGAATCCAAGATTTCCTATTCCTAGCGAGTCTCCGAATTATACAGTATATGGTTGAAATCAAAATCCATTTGAATGATGTTTCGTTTATGGGCCCATAGTAAACCACTGCAATGTGCAGACAAACATGCTCTTGTAGATAAACCAAAAAGATTTTTTATCGAGACTCAAATATAACCAAAGTCTATCTGTACCACACCGGATAGGTGGCAATCAAAAATGCTAATATGACCACAAGTCGTTAGAAACAGTTTTTTCGATTGCCATTTATCTCCCAAATGGCGACAAATGGCAATCGAAAACACTGTTTCTAGCGATTTTTGATCCGCGGTCGTCGATTGTTAAGAGCGTTTTCGATTGCCACCTATCCGGTGTGTGTACATTGGTACCGCATACGTAAAAGTACATTTCAGTGACGGTCTATGAAACTCTATCCCGCTGATTAAAATAAAAGACAAACATCGTAGGATTATTGCACCTGCGCATAGATGACACAATACAATGAGGCCCCCAAGAGGGCTCTGTGCTCCCTTGAGCCCTGAAAATAATGCATTGATCTCCCCAAATCCCTGAAAATAATTTCCTCTGCTCCTTACAAATATTTTGTCTTTGCTCCCCAAATCCCTAAAAGTAGTTCGGCTTCTCCCCAAATCCCCCAAAAAATAAGCCAATTCTCCCTAAAATGTATTTTGCTTACCGTAGGATTAAAATTACATACTTAAAAACTATGAAGCTCTATAAGAGCGCACGACATAATGATCACTTAATATTTTACCTTATACTTTTAAAGACAGGGATTAACCATGAAATACATGGTATATAATTGCCATGGAATACATGCGATAATTATTTCAATGAAATGCATGATGTATGGCTTAAAGTATGAGGCCATCCTTAAAATGCTGTTGCTGTACCTGGTAGAGTAGGCTTGGAGGAATGCTCTCTAGATTTGATTTGTTTTTTAAATAAGAATCTGTACAGACCATTTGGTTTAAAAGAATCTGTACAGACCATTTGGTTTTCTTTTTGGGGGCAGGGGTTGTTTTTTCCCAACAGCTTAAACTAGATTTATTTAGGCACTTTAATGAAAGCATTTCTTTTTTAACCATAAAACGTCTTTTCTACAATTATTGCTATTACATGTAGCCCCTATACGCTTGTTTAACTTCAGTTTCATCTGGACAGCATTATTCAGGTATTTCTATAAAATGGGCTAATTATCAATAGAGAGAATTCAATAGCAAATAGGTAGGTACCCCTGTAACAATATGTAGTCATACTCCTGCTAGGGGGGTTACAGGGCATGCCCCCCTCCCCAAAAATGATTATTATGGTGCAATCTGGGAGCACCAAAGTATGTTATTACCAACCTAAAAATCAACAAAATTAAGGATAATAAATTAACGTTAAGAAAACCTACCTTTGCATATTATTCTCCTAGATCAATCTACATGAGCATGTTAGTACGAAAATAAGTACATTTATTATTTACAAGGTTGGGGGCTAGCCCCCAGAAGCAGAAGAAATTTTGAAAAATAAAACACAATGGAGGCTTTTCCTTTATTTTTGTTTGCTGTTTGGCAGGGCTCCCTGAATCTCCAAACCTATGCGCTTGCTCCCCAGCTTCCCTAAAATAATTACCAGTGCTCTCCAGCTCCCTGAAAAAATAGGCATTCTCCGCATATGCCCAAATCCCCTGAGAGCCTTACATTGAAACCATGGGAATAATTAATGCTCACACGCAGTTGTAAAGTCTTGATACTCTAGTATACAGCCGACATTAGCAAATAAATAAACTTAGTTCCACTGCTCTTTTAAATCTGCGAATAATCTGTTCAAAAACGTTGAAAACTATTACTATCTGAACGGTCCGACTATCTTTTTGCACTAGCTAATCCAAAATTTTAGTGCGCATGCACAGATACTCGCCTTATAATTCCGTAATTTGAAAATATGTGTTAATATTTAGCACAATAATTGTCTATGATGTGTACACTACAGGGAATATTCCAGAGCACTAATATGACATTAGAGTTAAAGGTCAGTCTCATAGAACTTATACTCTGTCATGAAGCTTATAACTCAAACTCATATTTTAGGTTTTGACTGAGGGTGTTTAAGTTTGGCACAGTGATTGCCTATGGGTTGTAGTTTGCAACAAAAGTTCCAGATCTCTATTATGACATTGGAGTTAAAGGTAAAGGTCAAATATACATAAAAACAGGTCGTATGCATTGTTGTAAAATATTGCAAAATGGCCTAGTACTTTTAGCTGACATAGAAAGCTGACTTAGAAAGCTAAATGACTTATTTGCAGTAAAATAGACCATACTGAGGATATTCTATAGGTGTTTGGCTTAAAATCTATACTGACCTAGAATATATTCCAGGACAAAGATCAAACTTCCTGTGGTGAAAATATTTCCCCATGCAAAAAATTCCCCCTTGGGGATTTTTGAAAACTCTAAAGTCCATCTATTTTATTCAAATATGACGATCTCATGTTAATGGTGTATAAAAAAAAGAATGTCCACCAGTAATAGAAAAAATCATTTTTCCCCATGGGGATCTATCCCTGCAGTGATTTTTTGAGACATCTGTTTAAGGGTTTGAAATCAAGTTAAGGTTCACTCTTGCAATCTGCTTGACACATTTGAGTATTTTTCAAGTATATAAGAACATTTTGATTTTCCCCGTGGGGATATTCCCCTCAGAAATTTTCCCCGCGGGGATTTTTTCTGCAGGGTATTTATCCTTAGGGTAATTTATTCAATGGCAAAGTATTTTTCTGCATTTTTTCACGGTTATATTGTATATGGTATGGATCCAGCTCAGTAACTGCATGTTGTAGTGAAGAAAGCCGGTAAACTGTATTTTACATTTACTTGGTCACAAACTTAAGACAGATTTTCACATTATGCTGCCCATATACCTGTATTTACAGTAAAGCTGCACCTGTTAGGGCCGTCTGCTTGTGCCATCCTTTAATTCACTTTGCAAATAGTTTAGATCCAGGCCCTACATCTCAGGCCTGATCAGGATCCAAACTGTCGGACATTGTGGTGGTGCCCCTGAATTTGCTTCGGCATAGCAATAAAACTTATATTAACATCAGCTAAGTATACATAAAACATTTGTCCACTAAAACAGTTTTTGTTAAATAGTTGAGAGATAATATAATTTTAGCATTTGTGCTGTCTGCTGATTCTTTATAAAATTACTTTTTCAAAACAAATTCAGTAATACCAACAGAAAGACTAACAGTTTTGATCTGGATCAGACCCAAATGAAATATGTATTCAGAATTTAGATGACCTTTTGGGCCATCTGCTAGGGTATTTTGTTGGCAGAATTTGCACAAAGTTTAAATGCAGATCATACTGGGCTGCATAGCGCACGGCAGTTGGTTATATGTCTGACTACAGATGCATGACTTACTGCAGATCCAGGGGTCGCAATTTCGATCCCAAATTGGTCCCATACCTTCGTGGAGATTGATCATGAAATATTTTTTATGATCATTTTCCTCCATTCCGCTGCTTCATTCAAGAAAGATTATTGTCAGAACTTAATAAGGGACTTATGTGCACGAAGTACTGATAAACTGCTTGTTCAAACTTGCCCAGTAAAAAAGTGTGGTTAAGTGAACTGACTGTCCCGACATGACAATAGCTGTTGAGTGAGACGTAAAAATACAAGACAAACCAAACTAAAATATATACCATACCCACATTAAACATCAGGCCTTATCAGGATCTAAACTGTTTACCATCAATTTGACACCAGGACTCTCAGTTTATATTACAAACTGTATCCTGCATTGTGACAGGACTTTTACAACTACACAAGAACTTAGCCAGCAATTACCTTTTTCCTTAAATTATTGTCTGCTCATACATTCAAATGCACTACAGAGTGGATTTTTTCAAGAATACTTTTTCATGGGAGGAAATGTTAACAAGGGAAGCAATCTGATCTGGGCCTGTATTGTTTGCATTTTAAGCAAAATAAGAACAATTCAAGACCAGGGAAGCAGACAAAAGGTGGCTAAATAATGCTTAATTAGTCGGGGCATGCCTTAAAATACCTTAA
Source organism: Loripinus fragilis (assembly GCA_964019695.1). Classification (NCBI taxonomy): domain Eukaryota; kingdom Metazoa; phylum Mollusca; class Bivalvia; order Lucinida; family Lucinidae; genus Loripinus; species Loripinus fragilis. The sequence continues at coordinate 65,706,136 of OZ026522.1, read as the reverse complement.
AATAGAACTTGCCCTGCATCACAAAAAGTATTTGCATATATAAAAAAATCACTAGAAATAACAAAATTTTCACTTGCCCTGCAGCTTTAGAACATGTAAATACGAGCAGACGAGTGATATTTTCCATCCCTGTGGGGCAGGGGGCGGTTGACTGCTGCATACCTGATTCCCTTTAATTTGAAATGCAACATGACCATGTTCTGAAAAAGTTGAAACTTGACCTTTTGACCCTATCACCCAGGGTCAGTGGGGGAGGGGTGGGTGTGGGTCTGCTGCAAAAATATTTACTACCATGTTGCTGCAAACCTGATTCCTTTTAATTTGATATGCAACATGATGTTCTGAAAAAGATAAAGGTTGACCTTATGACCCTATCCCCAGGGTAAGGGGATGGGATTCAGGGGGCAAAATATTTTTTACAATGTTGCTGCATTCGTTATTCCATTTAATTTGATATACAACATGACCATGTTTTTAAAAAGTTGAATTTTGACCTAGTGACCCAACCCCAGGATTCGGGGAGGGGGTAGGGATCTGCAGGCAAAATATTTGTTACCATGTTGCTGCAATAGTGACTTTTACTAAAAGTAAGAAAGAGGGTAAAGATCAGGAATCGATACAATCAAGCACCATACCTGACCCAGGCTACCAATGGGAAAGTGATAACTTCACAATAAGACATCACAAACGAGAGCCAAGAGATCAGCCCTTTCCCAGCAGGTGACCACAAGGCTTCAATAAACAGAGGCACACAAAAGCATAACAAATACAAAACAGAAATAACATAAATGAATTACAAAAGAAGCACTGCCTTGGAATGGTCAGTAAAATATTTTACTGGAAGGCTTAAACAAAATATCTTTACGGAATGTGAGTAAGAGCAAAATAAACATTATATAAAATTGTTCCCTTTCCGGATGAGAAAGATGAATTAAATTGTTATCATTACAAACGTAGGCATGGATCCAGGAACTCTAGAAGTTTAAGTTATTTAAGTCAGGAAGCGTGTGTGTGGGGGTAGGACCGATCCTGCTCCTTATTTTTATAAATGACCTGCTGGATAACATCAGGTCTTCTGGTCGCCTATTGGCAAATGAAGTTCAATGTGGCCAAATGTCACTCTATGAGAGTGATTCGGTCATAGAGTGACTCGGCATCAGCACCACAAACAAATTCTCGTTGATTATTTCCTTCACAGCCAAACTTTAGAAAAAAAGTTTAGTTCGCAGAATACCTTGGTATAACCATTTTCTAATTCTACGGAATGGGGTCACCACATTTCAGAAATTTCTTCCAAAGCAACTAAGACACTCGGTTTCCTTCGCAAGAATTTGGCTTTTGCACCTAGGAGTACTAAGGAGGTTGCATACAAAAGTTTGGTTAGGCCTAATCTAGAGTATGCAGCACCCATTTTTTGAACCCTAACTCAAAACGTCAGATTAAACAGGTAGAGAAAGTTCAGAGGACAGCAGCCTCCTGGACCTGCAGGAGATGCCGAAACACAAGTAATGTCGGTGAGATGCTCTATGTGCGTGAGTGCCATCTCTTGAGGCCCGTAGGATTAAGTCCTCTTTGCTTCTCTTTCATAAGATACATTGTGGTGCTGTCTCTATAGAAAAAGGCAAGTACCTGACCCCTGCTCACAGTTTGATATCTACCAGGTCATCACACAGTGCCGAATATTGTAGATACCAGACATACAGTTATGCCCTGAAGAACTCTTTATTTCCCCGGCCTATTCCACAGTGGAATAATGGTTTATTCCCAGACCATTGAGGAGTTTAGGGCACTCCTAAATTAGTAAAAAGCACAGCCAACAGATTTGATTTTCTTTTATCTCAAAATTCTAAACTTTGCACTCCCTGGCGTAATGATCAGTATCGATCGAGCAAGTATCTAACTTGAAAGGAAAAAGAAGGGAGGTCAGGTGGTAGAGGGAGGGGCGGGGAGTATGGGAGCTTATGAAAAAGTTCTGATTTTTTAGTTCCAAAACAAGATGACGGAGTACTGCCTACATGGTTGTAAATATTTGTATCAAATGATTTTTTGTGGAGTACTCCAAAGTGCCCAGTTTTACTTGTTTTAGGTGGTTGTTCTGGCATATGCCGAGTACTCTTAAATTGCTAAATCAAGTCCGCCCCAGTACACTGTGCTATTGTCAGTAATTAAGTCATGTGCATAGTGCCTCTCTGACCTTTTACGCACTAATGTTGTCTACTGATAAACAAAATATTCAGCAATCAGTTTGGACTCAGATCAGGTCCAACACATTGTTACACCTGATCTGGATTCAAACGGTTATTGTTTTAAGGAGGCACCGTTTGTTTGACTGCGCATATCAAAACAAACCTACAAATTATCCCGGAGTACAAAGTCTGTGATTCTGATTGTATTACTGAATTTGTTTTGAAGAAGTTTAATTATGAAGAATCAGCAGACAACACAAATGCTGAAATCATATTACCTCTCAACTATTCAACAAAAACTTTTAAAGTAGACAAATGTTTTATTATTGTTAGCTGATATTTGATAATATACTCAGAAGAAAAAGTTTAGTCAGTACAGACACTGTGTGCAATAGTTTTGTAAGACAGTCTTAATATTGACAAAAACCTTACCTAAAATAAAATTCATGTAATGTCTTACAAATCTGAACATTTTCAAAAAAACATTCCGAAAATATCCCCATTTTCTTCATCAAAAATACACAAAGTGGTCAATATTAAAATTCAAATTTCATAGCTCAAAAATCAGTCTAGCGCTCCTCAGACGATTTCTCGTATCTGTTGCATGACTAAGGATTTTAAGATGTTTCCAAGCGGCCATGAAGCGATTACGTCATGTTGACGTCACTATGACCCGAACTTCAAATGGCGTCGTTATCCGTGGTCTCCCCAACGGAGGCTTGTCTTTTTTACCGCCAGGCTGTTGAAAACGTGTTTGCAGACGATAAATTGTTTGTTCGCTGCATCCAAAACTGCGTGTTACGTCAGCAACACGTGTACCTGTTTCAAGACGTCAAAACGCGGTATTTCTGTAATTTGTAGATAGCCTGACCGGCGAATTAAGCTTGCTAGCACCGAATTTTCTCCGGATTATTGCAATAGGAACAACTCTCTTTCAATATCTAACAGTATATGAGAAAATAACCCTGTCAGTTTACCGCCGCACGTGCACAACATACATTTTGAAATTTGGTTGATACAGTCTAATAGAGGCATTATTTGTCACGCAATGAACAAGTAAATGTAAAGTTACGATAATACAACTCATGTAAGAAAAAATGACAATGATATATGCAGTATTGTTGATTTTATGAGAAAACATAAATACTGACTAATTTTTTTCTTCTGAGTATATATAAAGCAGCGGACAGTTAGGCGTACAAACTGTCTCAAAGTCAGTTACAATGTATAGCTATTCAATAATCAATATTTTACTGCGATGAACCTATGTTTACTATCCTAGTTGTCAGTCAGGGCTGAACAAACTCACATGATTAATGCAGATTGGATTTATCAAAAAAGAAAGCAACGCCTTCATGTGTGTACATATCCAACGTGTCAGCTAAATTTGGGTTTCAAATATCACGTAAACAAAGACATCTTAAAATAAAACTTACATCCCCTGCCCCAGTTATGTATATTCCATGTAACAAATAAAATTGTTTATATTCCTCTATGTCTTGTGACCTTCAAAATTTTGACTTTTAAATTTCGTTTTAAATTAAATGACAGATGGTTCTTCATGTGAAGGTGATTCATATGAAATATCAAGCCTTATTCTAAATGATGTATACTGGGTCCGATTTGAAACTCAATAAAGAAGAGTGTAAACGCCATCATTGTGAGATCAAAGCGGTACTTTCAAAAGACTAGCGGTACTTTCAAGTCCTATGATCTCCAGACAAAATGATAAAACTCATTATCAATTTTTATTATAGCATCTACATTTAATACGCGCTTGATGATGAGCATTTTTTCATGAGCCATACATATGATGATGATGAGCATTTTTTCATAAGCCATACATATGATGATGATATGATGATGATGATGATCATTTTTTCATGAGCCATACATATGATGATGATGAGCATTTTTTTTATGAGCCATCCATTTGATGATGATGAGCATTTTTTCATGCGCCATACAGATGATGATGATGATGATGGTGATGATGATGTTGATAATGAGCATTTTTTCATGAGTCATACATTTGATAAAATCTATATATTTCATTGAAACTTTTAACTGGATAGCTATGGTAACAAGAGTGACTGGTCATTTGAAGCTGAACAAAAGATATTTCAAGGAGCTGTCATTCATCCAGGTAGCTTTAACAGGACTCACTCACTCACTCACAGTGTTTGAATAATGGCTAAAATAAACTTTAATTGATTGACTGTTGAAAGAAAAGTTGTTGTGACAAGTCAAATAGTTGTAACCAGAATCAACAAAGCTTGTACGCTTAACTGTCCGCTGCTGTATCTAACAGTTTGGAACCTGATACTGTAATCTGTACCTGAACCTTCATTCATGGAGAACAGCACACCATGTGTGGGTAACAATTTTCTTTGTTAAAGTATATATAAATTAAAACTTATATTCTAAGGTAGAGGGCAGCATAGATCCGCCATCAGTTGTTAGTTAAAATAAGTCCACCACACAAACATATAAGGTACATTGAACCCCAAATTTAAAATATATTTCAAGAGATGCCACTGACTGCCCCAACTTTTTTGAAAATCTAGAATTTCTTTCATTTGCACCAATTCAATTCAATCTTATATTTTGTTACAAAACGTGATCCATTATATCAATTTGTCATGCAAACCTAGACTAGATCTGAGACACATTAAAGTTGAAACACATCATACAAAAAAACTAAACTGCCCTTTACAAAAACTATTGGTACAATTTTGATCAGTTTCGTTTTAAAGAGTATGGTGTTAATATAAAATTGTTATAGGGGACGTGTTTTATTTTTATTTGAAAAACGTAAAATTCACTTTTTTGCTATTGCATATCTCTAAAACAAATATGTTTTGCTTTCTTTAAAGTAACAGACTGGTCCCCGGTATAATCAAATAGAGTACTGGCAATTTAAAGCATGACACAGAATTCACCTACCTTTTTTCTAAACCTAAAACGGTGTATCTATTTTGAAAACATATACTTATCTTCCTAATTTTGAAACAGCTTTCAAAATATGAGTTATTGATTATAAAGCAGAAGAAAACGAATTTACTTAAGCTCATCTAAAAGCTTGCGCCCTCAACTTAAATAGCCTTTGAGATAATTTGACTACATTTGCTAGGCATGTATATTACTCAATTATTGATAAGGATCACTAGGGTTCAATGCACTGAGCCTACCCCTTTAGCACTAGATAAATTTCAGCGCGTTTCTTCAAATTCAAAGAAATTTGCAGTGATATTTGAATCTGCAGTGAGCTACAGCTTTTCATGCATTTCAGCTGCTAGACGGTCCCATCAATGCCCATGGGTCGAAAATGCAAAATGTTTCATTTTTGAAATTTAACCCAAATTGTCTGAGAGCCCACAATAGGTTTAATCAAGTGGTTGAGGCCAAAAAGTTTGAAGGTGTGTTCTTATGTAGAAAAGTGTGCTGTATTCAAAAAAATAATCTCTTAAAAAATCGGCTGCTACACAAAAGTGCTATGCGCAACTGAATACTCCCGGGGTATGCAATATCTCAAAATAGCGCTAAAATGATGGCAACCTTGTACGTTTATAATTTAAACCATGTAATATTAGTAGTAAAATGCAAATTTTGAGAGCAAATAATATATAATTATCAATTTTCAATATAAAAATAAAAGTAGGACATGCCAAAGATGCTTTCTTACTCTAAAATATAGCAAATTATAAAGCTCACGAAAACTTATGACTTTTGACTCTGGTTATCTGATGAATTTCAATTTGCTTAAGCTAGAGCAGATTGATAATTCAATCTTATGTAATACAATTGTGTTGTCATCTACAACTATTAAAGTTTAAAAAATGATAGAGTATGGCCAAAAACGCCATAATCACAGACTGCAGGCCAACCTATGGCACCGTGAGGAGGGGGCACAAAGTAGGCATTGTCTTGTTTCAGCTATCACCGATGGTTGAGTTTTAAATGAGCCCCATTTTGCATTCCATAACTTTTTATACACTTCAAGATTTTCACATAATATTTGGCAGGATTATTTATCATGTCACGATAATCTGGCACATTTTAAATAATTACTTTCTATTAGATTTTACATGGGTGGATTCAGAGGGTGCAGGGGCTCGAACACCACCACCCCTACCTGAAATATCACCAAAATATAGGTTTCTTAGCAATACTGGTCAGGATCCCCTAAAAATCACAAAGCTTCCAAGCCAGCGTTCATTGCTGGGCCATCATCGACAAACCAGCGAAACGTCATTTAAATGACGTTTCTTTGGTGGGCTGATGATGGCTCTTAGTGGTATTTGTTTGGATCCTAACCCTTCTCAGAAAACGTTGTCAAAGTTGAACGCCCTCTTACAAAACTTTCTGGATCTGCGCATGTTTATTTTCCTTTTTCTATTTTTATGACAAATCCTTGTAAGCTTCATAAGTTTCATATCTTTTGTTTTGACTTAGTTTATATATAATATTTCATATGTTTATACATTAGGTCTAGAAATTATGTATTTTGTATGAAGGGTTGCCATCCATAGATTCCTATTTGATTAAACACAAAATCCCCAATGCTAAATACTTTCATTCCTTTTCAGATAATTTGACATGTTTGGAATGGTTACATACAAAACAAGTCAAGGTGGTGGATCGTATGCAAAATGACAGCTCTTCCTTGTTAACTGTTTGAATTATCTACCATGAGCACTTTTAAACGCAATACCTTTATACTCTTTGAAGGTTTAATAATACAAAGTATGAATATACCAGACCGGCAATGTCAGAGCAAGAATGATCATCTGTAGTTCTTTGATTTTGACTTACCTTCGCTTGATGTATTTAGAAGTTAAATAAAAATTCTATTTAGATATCATTCTCTATTTAGTTTACTATAATTGCAGATTGCGATGACACCCAGTATAATCCCAATTTGTACATATACTTGATTGCCAGTTTGTAATTGCCCATTATTTACTTTTAGGTTGGGAGAATTGCCATCTCCTCTGATGGTCATTTATACCTCTTTTCATGTCAATGCTTTTTCAATCGGTGTTTTTAAAGTTCATAAAAACTTACAATACGTAAAAGGATTTTTCCTTGAAGCAGACTCGACATTAAAGTGCAGTAATATTTCTGTTCATTTGTTTTGTTGAAAACATTATCTAAAACGAGAGTCGTATCCAAACGTGTGGCTATTAAATGACAGCTGCAGGTGTCCTTAATATCAAACACCATTATGTCGCCCACAGGCATAGTCGTATTAAATTACAGAAAAACAAACGGTGCTATGATTAGAATGTAGTCGACCCCCACTTTTTTTATCTTGAAAAAGCCATAATGTAAATACAGGCAATAATAATTATATGTTTTTTGTCTGACCAGCAGGGTTTTAGATTATTGTGGTACAGAAGTGCCCTGTATTTTAAGTGAGGACAACCCACATACAAACTCGTAGGATTTTAGATTATTGTGGTATGGAAAGTGAGGACATACCACATACCAACTCTCAGTTTTGATATATATGTATAAGATAGATAGATAGATAGATAGATAGATAGATAGATAGATAGATAGATAGATAGATGTTCTTTAACTACATGATACTGAATGGGCATTCTTTGTGGCTGCATGTATATTTTTACTGTTCAGATACTGTTTTGCTTCATAAGGCAAGTATTTGATAATCAATAAATGGTCTTTTATAAGCCATGTGCGATTCTGAGAGAAAGAATTTTTGTGTTTTTTTTTTTTTTGTTTGTTTTTGTTTTTTAGGGTGGTGTTTTTTTATTGTTACTTTTTGCTGTTGTTTATAGGCTTATCTTCCATGGCGGTACTTCTATTGTGGCTCATTTGTGTTATTTATGTCTTGTGTTTGTCAATTGTGGTGTTTGTTCATTGCTGCCTTGTGGTCACCTGAAGGGAAAGGGTTGACCTCATGGCTCTTGTTTGTGATTTTGTTACTTTCCCATTTGGTATCCTGGGACAAGTGTGGATCTTTATTTTATCGATAACTGATACTTGCTGTCTTTATTACTTTGTCATTTCGTGTCGAAATTTGTAATATAAATATAAATATGAAAAGCGTAGCTAATTCTATTTTTTGGTTCTACATTAAGCTTAATTTTTGCTCCAGTCTCTTGTAAAAATAAATAACTTAGTTTTTACTGCATATTTCCCCTCATATTACCCTAACATTATTAAGGGAAATTTGGGGTATTTCCCATGCGCACCATCTCTGCATCCAGAAACAGGAAAATTTGTCTGGTTCCAGTCTTTTCGAACATTTTTTTATCTCGATCAATACAGTTTTCATATACTCTTATGTCAGTTGGATATTCCACATTTCTTGACAGACGAAAGTAACTAAAATGAGTCCGAAATATCTAATGACACTTCATCAGAACTGATCGACTCGGTACCAAATACAGAGAAATAGAACAGGCATCATCAACAATGTAAAACATTTCGAAGTTTTTACCCTGTATGCCAATACGAATATGGCTGATATGTCTGTCCATTATGTACTGTTATTTCGAGCCGCGCACGAATTGGCATCGTTGCCTAGTGATAAGCGTGTCAGACTTTGGAACCAGAGGACCAGGGTCAATTCCCGGGTGGGCATTTATTACATTTTTTTCTTTATCTCTCTGCGCCTTGTAATGCAAAATTACTTCATACAAGTATTATGGAATCATATAAATGCAAAATTATACTCCTGAACGTTTTATATTGAATTATCCTCGAAATATGTGGCGGTGGGGTTAAATTTGGCCCTCTTGAAAGATAATTAGTCTGGTGACCCCCATTTTTTTTCTTTTTTCTAAAATGTCAAATAATAGTCCATGAAATAAAAACAAAAAAAAATAAGATATTTATGCCAGATTTTTAATATAAAATTTACTCTAAAAATATATCATCAAAATAGATCATGCAGTATCTTGACACGGCTTGGGAAAACAAATACTTTTTTTTACATTTTCTAGAAAGCTTGAGGCCATGAGCAATGATTAAAATAAAAATAAAGATGCTGGGTGACGATAACAAATATTTTAGCTAAATATTAATAACTTGTGTTTTTCCAGAAAATTTGTAAAATGCTGAAAAACTTCTACGTCATTGAAAAATTGAGCGTAGTGGCATATCCTTTTTATTTTATAAATTGACAGTCCATACATAAACCAAACTGTATTCAAAGAATTAAAAAGATTTTAATGCGGGAGGTATTACCTGCAATCGCCCTAAAATGTTGTGGTTCAGCACACAGGTAAAATCTGTACTGATGTTTCATAGATGCATAGTAATGAGGCGATTCTATATCTTTTATGAACAGGTAAAGATGACGTATTCACTACCACATGCATATGCAGTATTCTGTAACTGTAAACTCAGACTACTTGTATGCCCAAAAACAAGGTAAAATCGCCAGTATTTGTTTACAACGATTCTCATTTATCTTTGAAACATCAAATGATTTGATATACAGAATAAATATTTTTTAAAAATTTAGAGGGATATAGTAAATCAACTGAGCCGATAGATGCTGTAAATATTTTGCTTCCAGCGAGATTCGAACCCACGACCTCAACAACTCCACCAGGCACTACACAGACACCGACGCTACCAAGCGCCACTGATATATTTATATACTGTTTATAAAATCATTTACATGCATTCACAATACCCACTACCATGTCCAAACATACTTGCCCTGTTTTTCTACTTTGCTAAGCTTTATCTCCTAGTGCCATCTGCTGATAACTTTTGCAAACAGTTTGGACCCAGATCGGGCCCGACAAAAAGTCGAGCCTGAGCTGGATCCAAACTCTTTAATAATCTAATGATATTCCTGAAAGAATTTTTGAAAAAAAGTGATTTTGAAAGAAAAATCAGCAGACAAAAAAAAGGCATCCGAAATGTTCCTGGAGGCAAAGAGTAAAAATGGGCTTCATTTGGGTTTGGGTGTGAGAAGGATAAAGGTTTTTTTTAAACCTTATTGGGTTGGTGTTTGAGGGGATGGAAGCTCACTGGGGACGAAGCTTCTAATCACAGACGGCAGCTCATGAGGCTTTCTTATTTATTGAATGGGACCAGTGATCTGAGTTCAATTATAATGGCTTGCCAGGTCCTAGCTAGTCTGCTTGTCTCCCGACATTAGTCAAATGAGACTATTAAAATTGGTCCTTCTGTCCGTGGACGCAATGAGCAGGTACTTTGTGAGCTCAACTCTTACAGTTTTATTTCGATCGTTTTTTTTAAACTTAGCATATGTTTCGTTAATGGCTGTAGATGTGCATGTGGTAATAACATGTGGTGGTAAGGTAGCTTTTCTCTGTAATAATCTATTTTCGCCCAATCTAATGGTGGCCTCAGCTCAGAAATAAGTGAAATAATCTTGACAGGCTGTTCAATCCAAATTCAAGAATAATGAAAATAAAACATTTGTTGTGCAGAAAGCTATGGTAGGGAAACTAGAATGATTGCCGGATTGAAACTCTTACAGTTTTATTCCGATCGTTTTTTTAAACTTAGCATATGTTTCGTTAATGGCTGTAGATGTGCATGTGGTAATAACATGTGGTGGTAAGGTAGCTTTTCTCTGTAATAATCTATTTTCGCCCAATCTAATGGTGGCCTCAGCTCAGAAATAAGTGAAATAATCTTGATAGGCTGTTAAATCCAAATTCAAGAATAATGAAAATAAAACATTTTGTTGTGCAGAAAGCTATGGTAGGGAAACTAAAATGATTGCCGGATTGAAACTCTTACAGTTTTATTCCGATCGTTTTTTTAAACTTAGCATATGTTTCGTTAATGGCTGTAGATGTGCATGTGGTAATAACATGTGGTGGTAAGGTAGCTTTTCTCTGTAATTATCTATTTTCGCCCAATCTAATGGTGGCCTCAGCTCAGAAATAAGTCAAATAATCTTGACAGGCTGTTAAATCCAAATTCAAGAAAAATGAAAATAAAAAATTTTGTTGTGCAGAAAGCTATGGTAGGGAAACTAGAATGGAGCATATTTTAGCTTAATGTCTATAAATACATTTTATACCCCCAACTTTGAAGAAGATAAGGGGCATATTGCTTTGGGCTTGACCGTCCATCCTTCTGTCGGTGCATCTGTCCTTCCGTATGTTACAAATTTAAGATAGGGTTTTGAAATTTCGTAGCTCGATTCCTTATCAAAAAATAACTTGCCCATATTTCTTTAATCTAGATAATCTCTTTTTGTGGAGTTATGCCCCTTTTAAAGGTCATAATGAAATTTTGTAATCAGGATATTTCAAAAAATATAATAGCTAGGAGCTTCAAATGTGCTCAGCTTATAGCTGATAATGAGTAGATAACCTGGTGAAAATTGGAAAAATCCTTTCATTGTTTTAGTTATTGCCCTTTGCAGATTTGAACATAGAGAACTTGATATTACAAAAACCATTACAGCTAGGAGCCTCAAACTTGCTCAGTTATAGAGGATGAAGAGTAGATTACCTGGTGAAAATTAAAAACAAACTTTTCATTTTTTTTAGTTTTCGCCCTTTGCAGATTATGTCATAGAAAACTTGATATATCAAAAAACGCTTCGAATTTAAGATATGGTTTTGAAATTTCACAGATGGATTCCTCATCTAAAAATAACTGACCCTTATTTTCTTAAAAGTCTGGATTATCTCCCTTTGTTGAGTAATGCCCCTTTGCAAGGGTCATAATGAAATTTTGTAATCACGCTATTACAAAAAACTAAAACAGCTAGGAGCTTCAAACTTGGAGATGATGCATTGATAAGTTAGGGGTCTTTCATGCAAACCAAATATCTATGTGTCTTGATCCACATCTGAATTAAGGGTGAGGTTGGCGCCGTTAAACCGGTTTAAGCCCTCCAGTAAAATATTTTACTGACCGTTCCAAGGCGGTACTTCTTTTGTGGATCTTTTATGTTTTTGTTCTGTCTTGTGTTTGCTATGTTTTGTGCGCGTCTGTTTATATGTGCTTCGTGGTCACCTGCTGGGAAAGGGCTGACCTCTTGGCTCTCGTTTGTGGTGTCTTCTGTGAGTTTGTCACTTTCCCATTGGTATCCTGGGTTAGGTGTGGTACTTGATTGTATCGATTCCTGATCTTTGCAACCTTACTTACTTTGCTCAGCTTATAGCTGATAATGATTAGATTACTAGGCAAAAATTAACAAAAATCATTTAATCTTTTTGAGTTATTGCCCTTTGCAAATTTGGACAAAGAAAACTTGATATCTCAAAAACGGTTACAACTAGGAGCTGCAAACTTGCTCAGCTTATAGATGATAATGAGTAGATAACCTGGTGGAAATTTTAAAAAAGTATTTTGTTGAGCTATTGCCCTTTGCAAATTTTGTCATAGAAAACTTGATTTATCAGAAATCGTTACAGCTAGGGGCTTCAAACTTGAACAGCTGATAGATGGTAATGATAATATTACCTGGTGAAAATTAATTATTTTTGTTATCGCCCTTTTGCACTTTTGAGTTAATGCCCTTTGCAAATTTAGACATCGAAAACTTCCATTAAAGATATTTCGAAAACTATTACAGCTAGTAGCCTCAGATTTGGTCAACTAAAAGAGGATGCTAAATTTTTTACCTGATGAAAACAGGCTGGTAGAAAAAACTTATGGTTGGGGCAAAGTGTTTCATAAAGACAAATTCTAGTTTATAATGGTTTTGGTGTTAGTCATTGAACCGTACAATTGTCACAAAGCCACACCCTTTTTTATGTACAGAAAGGAAATAATAAAAAGCAGTGATTGAAAACATGTCAAAAGTTCCATCCTATGACACCTTTTTTGAAAGCACATAAAATGATTTTTTTCAATAACGCTTTTAAATCTTTATTGATTTTGCTAAAATTAAATTGACAAAAGTAGCTAAGAACTTATTGTGAAAAAAAGCCGTAAAAACGGTTTAAGCTATACAGTAAAATAATTTTACTGACCGTTCCAAGGTGGTACTACTTTTGTGGATTACTTGTATTATTTATGTATTGCGTTTGTCATGCTTTCGCTTCTGTTCATTGTTGCCTTGTGGTCACCAGACGGGAAAGGGCTGACCTCTTGGCTTTTGTTTATTGTGATTTTGTTACTTTCCCATTTGGTATTCTGGTACAGGTGTTGTACTTGATTGTATCGATTCCTGATCCTTGATGTTTTTCTTACTTTCGTCAGGAAATGCACCACCCACAAGTGGATATTGGGCCACGTGTGGTAACATAACCTATTTATACCTTAGTGTATACAAAGGGGCAATGGCAAGCAGTGAATATCAAGATGATATGTTACAACGTGTCGTATCTCATCTTGCTATTGTAAAAACAATGTTGAACACCTGGAATAACTTGGCAATTTCCAACTTGAGCAGCTTCTTATAATATATGAATGATAGGCTATTTAATTAAAGGTTTAACTCAACCTTCAGATATTTAGATGACTTACCTAATATTGATAATCCTTACTTTGAACAAATGGTAGGTCAGATATATCCTACTGAACTTCAGTTAAATAAGGCGAATTCTTCTGATACTGAAGCTCGGTTTTTGGACTTGAACGTGTCGATAAAATATGGCATTTTTTCTTCATAAATTTATAATAAACGAGATGATTTTAATATTGAAATAGTAAATTTTCCATTTCTTGATAGAGATGTTCCTCGCTCCCCTTCCTATGGTGTATATATTTCTCAGCTTATTCGCTTTGCTGGAGTGTGTTCTAATGTTGATGACTTCAACAACATAAACTCATTTTAACTGCTAAGTTATTAAAGCTGCATACTCTATAACTAAGAACATTTTTCGAAAAATTTTCTTTTCTTTTTAAATCATTTGTAAAGGTAGAATTAAGCTATGTTTTCACTATAAAAATGTTCAGTACAGCTTAAAACTGCATGGAAAAGTGAATTATCTTATCAAATAGGTGTTTTTTCTCTTGTTGGTAATTATTTGCGTCCCTCCAATAATTCTAGGCCGTTGAATTTTAACATAAATGCAGTTGTTTTGATAGTGACAACTTGTTAAGATCTACGAAAATAGTAAAATGTGTACCTGAATTTGAGCATTTTACTGTGTTCTTGAAAAATAAAAACATTATTTTTAAAATTAGAAGATCAAAAGTTACAGACTATGCAGCTTTAAAACATGGTTATAGATACCATAAAATTCAGAAAAAAAAACATTTTCTTAATTCTACCACAGACACTTAGAGTTAATTGTTAAATACAACATTCGGTTAAAAACTCTTCTGCAACAAGGCATATCAGAACCTATATTTTATGGTGATTTAGTTTATAAATTCAAACGAATTGTTGGAAAATCGAATCTCAGTGATCAATTCAAAAAGATTGTAAAACGTTATATAAGGGTTCGATATAACTTGGATATCATGCGACAGTCTGCATGCCTAGTTTTAAACCCAATTATAGTTTATAGCTATGGTTTCCTCTTTAATTGCACGACGGTGGGTCAGGCCTCAGACTCTATGATGGCTCTGACGTAAAGCTTTAATCAGTGGGTTGAAGCCTGATGCCGATCTGTAGCTGGACCCACCGTGGCTCAACTTGAGGTTTTCTTTAGCTCTGACTATCTGAGAGTCACGATTCCTTTTCTTTGTTTCATCATGGTGTGGTAATTTAATTAGAGTGTTTCTCCATGATGATACATTGCATTAGTTAGAAGGCCTCCATGCGAACTGAACATTTCTTGTACTTCAACAACAGCAGAATCTAGGGCGAAGATTTGGTACCAGTAAAATGCATTTAAGCCCCTCTGGTGGCTTAGGCTGTAGTCCGTTCTAAGGCGGTGGTTCTGTTGTTGTTGGATTTTTGTTTATTGTTACTCTCATTGTGGGAGTCTGTAATTGTTCTATGTTTTGTTGTACGTAACTTTATGTCCATTCTAGTATTGCAATCATCTTGATTGGGAAGAGAGAGCTGGTCGCTTTGCTTAATTTGTCTTCCTGATGTCTCGTGATGGTTGAGTGACTCTTCCTCGCGGTGCCATGTGGTTGTCTGCGGTTTGCGATTGTGGTATTTACTGATCATACTCACTTACTATTTTTTTCATTGGTCTAGACAAACAAAACATTTGAGAGTAAAAATGGTCATGTTTTCTCATCCATTGGTTATAGCATATTTTTTGGTGCTATTTGGTGCTCAATGGTTTCATTGAGGCGATTCATTTGAGTACCCACAACATATATTTTGGTTGTGAAATAAGAAATGATTACGCAGTCTTATTTGGAGACTTGGAAACTTTATAAACATCATTAAGATGGAAAGTTCTACATGAATAACAACTGAATTTTATGTATTGCTTAGATACTATTCCATTGTATACTTAAAACCAGTAACCTGGTCACTGTTAGGTACATAGGCAAAAGATGAAGAACAAGATCAACTGCGATAGAGCGAGGTCTTTTCTTAAACGAAAATGTTTATATATCCCCCACAGAAGAGGAGGGAAACATATTGTTTTGATACGTATTCCGTCCACCTTGGCGTCGGCGTCAGCCAGATTCTTCCTTATGTGCGACCTATCTCATGAAATACGGTAGTTGCCGGATTGAAACAAATTTGCATAAATATTAGATGATAGATATTTTGCGACATTGCCCTTATTGTTAAGGTCACAGCGTAGCGAAATACGTCAAATTTGAGTGTGTTGTGCGGGACATCTATTTTCTTAAATAGAAGACAAGAACAGATAAATATTCCCAATTTGGAAAATCTGATCTCTAGCCAATAAAATATTTATTTTTTTGCTGAATCAGTATACAGCGAGAAAGAGAAAAACATAAAATAAAACAAAACCTTCTTACTTTGCGACTGGCTAAGTTGTGGAGCCTTGAAATCAATATTTTATTCATCAGATAAAGTCGCATTTGTGTCATAAAGCTGAAAGCACATTAGTTAATTTAATTAAATGTGGACTTTAAAATTGCAACAAAACCAGGAGCTAATAGAATTATAAAAAGAATTATCAAATATAACAGATGTGTCTGAAACTGTTTTATGATGTAGAAACATAGAAAAGAGCGTTCGAATTATGTCATGTTAATGGATTCAAGGCCAAATATTCTGACTAAAGATTTCTCTCATTGCTGTATTTAGCCATACCCTGCCTCTACGTTCATACATTTTCGATGTTGGGCATTGCATAATACCATATTGGGGACGTTGTTCGATCACACGGGTGGGGTGGTCCAAGTGGGTGTTGATGCTGTTGAACTTTGTTATGAAAAAACAAGGAAGTTTGAATTCTCTTTATTTGAGTCAAACTTTGTTACGAAAAAATAAAGTACTTTGATTTTTTTTTATTTGAAGCAACTCAATTTCACACTAAAGAGATTTAAGTTAAGATTTGGATTTTATCAAGTACATTTTATATTTTAGAATCTATACGTGTGTCCCCTCCTCCATGGAGAAATCCCTGTGCAGTATCTAACCAAAGGTTCCAGGCCCAGGCGAGGATCCATCTATGGAGGACCATCTAGTGCACTACAAGAGTGTATAGCTGAATATGGTGATGCGTGATTGTGAAACTCTTGCGTATCTTATAGTACAAATAAGGCTATGGGCCAGTGTCAATGAATATACTAGGCCAAAAACGAAACGTCGCATATACAACATACAATGCATATGGATGTTTTTCACCAATCTCTCGCAAATGATTTATCACAATTTAAGTGATTATCTTTGGGATATGAGTCCTTGGGGTTGACCTAGCTATCATTGTCACCAGACGAAATTGATTGAGAAGTTTAACATGCGCATTTATGACGTCATAGTGTATTAACGCTAAGTCAAGATCGATCTTGACTTAGCGTTAATACACTATGACGTCATAAATGCGCATGGTCTGGCATTGTTTTATTTTGTCAGAAACGTTTCCTTAGACGTTCACTCGTCCTTGCATGGCATCGAAATTGTGGAGCTATCACCAATGACATCACGTTAGCTTGTAACAATCTTAACGCCTATTAGAAATAAATATGTGTCCATCTTGATGGTGAAATTAGCAATGTGTTATCTTGAATTTTAAAGTTTTAAAATCTTATCAAGCAAACTGGATATTCGACTAGAGATTTCAGTTGTTAGTACATGTGTAAATATAAATAAAAATTAATGAACGTGCATGTGAAAAACTGGAAAATAAAAAAAAACAGCCAGAACACTGGTTTAGGGTGACTGAGCTCAATAAAACAATGGGAACACTGTTTAGCAGAAATAGCTGCAAATCCTAGATAGCAGATAAAAATTTTGTTACTCTCATTTTACATGCAATATTTAAATGTTTATATGCGGCGTTTCTTATTTGGCCTAGTATATACGATAAACATATGCTGTCAGTCAAAATAACTCACGCTAAGCCGTGGTGTTATAATACATGTATCTATACAAGGTTAGCTTTTAAAAAAGCTTAGAACCATCGCATGGCGTTTTACAGTTATTACAGAAGAACTTTTATAGTGTTTTATTATTGCATTTGCTGAAGCCACTCTTTTCAGTGTTTCATGGGCTTTAAGCTCTAGGTATTTTTTGTTTTAGTTTACGATTTGTACATAGGTGATCCATTGGAAGCAAATGAAAGACAGGAAATATGCATATTCCAGTAAGACTCTGCTCATGAACACACTGGATAATTGTAAAGTTAACCCCCTCCCCAGCAGTATTTATTAGGTCATTCAACCGTATTCCTCGATCGAAGTCGATGCACATAATGCCTAGGGGGCATATTGAAACTGACCCATCTACATCTAGCTATTTCGTCACATTTAGTCTAGAATATCCGAAGGGCCCATGTTTGATCGGGATTCTCGCTCAGTGGTAAGGTCTCTACATGTAATAGGCCTTTTCGCTTTTAGAAGCAATCCAGTATCCAAAGTATATCAACATCGCTCACGCAATGATGAAATTTTGGAAGTAACTTGGTCGACGGGGAGTATGAGAAAGAACTTTACAAGACACTGCTGTTGGGGAGTTAACTCCTGATCCATTTCCGCAACTTGCTAATGGAACAGGCCCGAATCGAACACCCGCCCAATGGAAGTTTAGTAACGTATATCACCAGCGCGTCAGCGCTGGTGAACAAGTGTTGCAACATTCAATCTATGAGTTGATCATATGACCATAAATAGGAAAGGGAAATCATCTTCGAAGTGAAATTTCCATATAGAGGATGTTTTTATTTGTTTTTTGATTTTTTCGAATGACTCACAAAATTATGAGGCAATACACACCATGTATTATTCTATTCAGAACCCGACATGAACTTTAGCTTCATATATTGAGCGATACAACCCGCGAAGCAATAGCAAAGGTGTTTTATGTGGTTGTATGTTGATATTTAGGGTATAACCTTATTCAAAATTTTCATTTGAGGAGGTACATCGTCGGATATACGGTCAGAAATCACGTTTTACGGCGACGCGCGAGCGGAGCCGTAAAACGTGATTTCCGAACGAATATATATCCAACGATATACCTCCCAAAATGAAAACTTTGCATTCTAATGCACTTTTGCAGTTTCATTCCGAAATGGAGCGTTGAAAGCCACAAAAAGCCGCACGTCAGCCAGCGATAAGTGACGTTATTAAAGACGTCAAACTATTTCCGAAAGTATATCGCAGGATATGCTGTCGCAAATGTCTGTCGTTATCTAATTAAACGTCGCGTTACAAAATCAAGTGCCTTAGAATGTTACATATTGTACATAAAAGTATTTAAAATTGTTCATTTAGTTGCGTACATTATTTTTCATGGTAACAACTTCGAACATAACAGAGGCCAACAAATGAAATCCTCCGTCTTCTCAACCTGACCGTTCTTGAGGCGTAACAAAAAGTAAGTGAGTATGATCTGGAAATACCACAATCACAAACTGCAGACTACCACACCATGAGAAAGAGCCACAGAAAACTGACAGCAACAAGACATCCAAAAGACAACAACAGCAAACGGACCAGTTGCCCCCCTCACCGACAAGACGACCGTAAACCAGAAACGGAACATAACATTATGCACAGCAATACAAAGACGAACACAGAACCCCCACAAACAACGGGAGGGACACAAAACAATAAATCAACAACACCAGAACCCCCGCCCCACAATGGACAGCAGCCCAAGCCACCGGGGCCAAAATGCACCCTGCCGGTGCCAATTCCTCGCCTAAGACTCTGCTGCCGCAAAACCACAAAAACCCGCCCAGCCCGCACAGAGGCCCCCAACCAACGCAACGCACCATCACCGAAAAACAATGTAATCAAATTAACAAACACGATGACTATCTGTGAGTCATGAGCCTTTTTCTTTGTTTCATCATAGTGCGTTAATTTGATTAGATTTTTTCATTATGATGATACATTGCAATAGTTAGGAAGCCTCCATTCCAGCTTAACTTTTTTGGGCTTCAACAACAGCAGAATCTAGGGCGAAGTTTCGTACCAGTAAAATGCATTTAAGCCCCAAGTGGCTTAGGCTGCTGTCCATTCTATGCCAGTGGTTCTGTTGTTGATTCGTTGTTGAATGTTTCTCCCATTGTGGGATTCTGTGATTGTTGTATGTTTTATTGTGCGTTACTTTGTGTCCATTCTTGTTTTGCAATCATCTTGATGGGGAAGAGAGAGCTGGTTGCTTTGCTTTTTCGTCTTCCTGGTGTCTCGTGAGTGTTGTGTGGCTCCTCCTCACGATGTCACAGGTTTGTCTGCTGTTTGCTAATGTGGTATTTCCTGATAATACTCACTTGCTGTGTTTGAACCTGCACATCCACGCATTTTCAAGATTGCCTTAGTTTTTCGCTGTCTAAGAAGGATATAACAGCCAAATTCGGTACATCTACATGGAGAATTTTGATGTTCTGGCTGCACACTGTTGATAAGCCGGCTGGTTTTGCAAACCTCATGCTTGCAAGGCTCATATAAAAAGTGGGATTTATAAGGAGACTGAATCAATGGACTCGCTACAGCACACAGTAAGGGAAAGCAAACAAAGCACAATACTTTTATAAACAGACATCTCTTATCCGCCTTTGACAGAGAGCCCATTTCGATACTTTCTCTACTATATATTAAATAGCAATTTCGACACACTGTGTAGATCCAGATTAGAAACCTTTATTAAGCGACTTATGTGCAGGAACTATACGGTTAACTGATAAAACCAAATCTTCAGGGACAGAAATACTCTGCAATTATATGTAAAGTGATGCAATCACATGAAAAGTACAAAAGGGGGAGTTCCAAATCTGCCCATTCATGGATTTCGATAATATTTTGTATGTTGAATACCTACGTTATAAGAACTATAAAAATGAAATTATTTTATATTTTGAAGGCTATTGGGCCACAGGGGGGGGGGGGGGCTTGATGTACACCCTCTTTGTACTAATATATGACCTATTAAATATCAGTCTCAAATCATTAACATTATTGACTGCTACATTCTTTTAATGGAATATGAAAGAAGACTCCCCAGGGTATACCTTACTACCATTAATTTATATGAATACATCTAGATATTTTTTCTGACCCATCAAAATTTGAATTATCCCCATATTGAACACTAAAGTAAGTGTCTATAGGGAATCTGTCCTAATATTTACCATGTTCCGGTTTTTGTCAACCTATAATATTTTCAGAAAAGTAGGTCAAATACATCTTCTTTATGCATGTAAATTTTAATAAATTTGGTCACCGGTAACAGGGTTATAATTTGCATGAAATGAGTTAAGTCAGTTTTGATTCATAAGTGTTTTCAAATAAATTATTCCAGTTAGGTCTTACAAACAGCAGTTTATCCAGCAGTATTATTCTAAAAACGCATTGACTATCACTATTTACTATCTTCATCCAAATTAGATCCAAGATTTTTTTGTGCCAGAAGTTTTAGCTAATTCAATAGCATAAAACTGACACTTTTGTAAGCAGCACTTGAAATGTAGCACTCGGTCTAGAACCTAGTTTTACGGGTGGAATTCCAGCAGGAATCATTTGTGAATTGATCTTCCACTGGTTTCCAAATTATACTTGGACTGAAGCCAACATGTGTTTATCCTCTTCATGTCTTTCAGCCATTGAAAAAATTCAAACAGATAAGGATTTATGCTAGATAATTCACCGTCTCCATCTACATTCTATGTTCCTGTTACATCTAGAATTTCCTCTATCTTATGTCCGCCGATTCAAATATTGAGGGTAAATTGGTTCAGAACTATGTGCATACTTCTCATTAACTCTCATAAACTAAGTGAAACCAGGTCAAATGTTTACAAAATTGTGTACCTACTCACTATTTTGGTAGGTTCTTTTAATCAGAGTACTTGGATTTCACACCAGCTGTCTTTGTGTCGAGTTAAACTTTCCCCTAAACATCGATAAAGTGTTGTATTTTTATTTTCTGGTCCTTCTAGAATATCTTGTTTCAGCAGAAAGTAGAAGACTATTTAAGCCAGTGCTATGAGGCATGAGAGCTGCAGCATTTTCCATTTAGTGTCATGCAGAGACTGAGTTAAACTGCGTCTTAAGTTTTAAAACTTTAAAGTTAAATTCTATTATAGAATGATCTGTTTCCCCACATTATTTAAATTGTATCCTTATATTGCAGTCCCTTAGTCACTCAATGTGTAAATTTTAATGAAAAGTTTACAGAATCTTATTTGATTTGCATTGTATCTTAATTGGTATTGATTGTGGTTATTTCTCCTGCATTAAGTTCTATCAGCCAAAACATCTCAAAAGAGTATTCAAATATACTAATCAAAAACCCCATTTAAAATCATTAATATTCCAACAAAACCTTTAAACATAGTAAGTGAGTATAATCAGGTTATACCACAATCACAAACCGCAGAAAGCTTCTCTAATAAATAGAAATTGGGTTGATGAAAAAAATACTTTTTAAGAGTATAAATGGATTTTCTTATATTAAGAAACAATTAGCAATGTTTTTAATGTTCACATACTGAACATCTGGCATTAAACAGTCTTTGTGCTGTTATTTCCATCGTGGTTAAAATCCCGAATTTGATTTTCAAATTACCTCATAATCATATTGCTGACATATTAAACAATTCTGTAAAACTGGGCATAAATATTTATAATAAATTCAATAATATTTATTCATTTAACTAAAGTCTGGCTCACCTTTCAAACAAAATATATTTCCTGGCTTCAAATCTTGTGAATATTATCCTTAAACATATAGCCAAATTATATAAACACTCAACAAAATTTCTAATTGGTCACCTTTTAAACTCATTATTTCTGATCAAGCGCTAATAACATTAAAATGATTTTTTGCCTATATATGTGCAGTTTAATGGGCAAACGTATAGCGGTCTTTCAGAAAAAGTTGTCTTTCAATCCACATTTATTTGGTTAAAAATGTAAATATATGATTTTTTAAGAAAAATGGTTTTGAGTGAATTTTTTATAAAATTTAAGTGCAGGTGGTAATAAACTGGTCTAGTCGACTTCAAAAAACACAAAACACTTGAAATTTTGACGAAAGTAGATTTTTACGCATTTTTCAAAATATCACATTTTTTGAGATTTTTGAAATTCATTAGTTATTGTTAGTAGCTTGTGTAAAACTTGTTGTATGAATTTTATTTCATCTGGACAAGATAGACCAAACCGAATAGAACTTGATTCGTTCATTTTGTGATGACAAACATGTTACTGCTGCTAGGCACTTCAGGTTTGAATATAAAACTTAAAAAGCCAATTTGACGGTACTTTGCATTATTTTTTTTTCTTTTTCCAAACTAGAACAGTGACGTCTAGTAGTAATACATAAACGCTGAAAATTTCAATGCCATATCACAGAAAATAAGGCGTACAGAACAGTGCGAACTTCCTATGTAAATTGCATGCAAAAAGGGGAATTTCAATGATTTAGCAGCTGGTAGTGTTTGACATCATGCTTTTACATACCAGAAAAGAGGAGTCTGATTGAAGCGAATCATCTGAAGCGTGCTCGTCTTTAATCACGGCTGTCAAAAACATCTTCATGCAAACAAAAAACAAATGGATGGCGTCTCTCTGGAATATTTCATATTGTAGCAAAAATAAGACTTTTTTGAAAAGAGGTTACCTTTACTTTAGCATCGTCTGTGCAAGCTGTACCAGTCACTTTTAAATGAAATGATCTGCAGATTTTTGGCAAGGCCTTGGTTGATTTATAAATGCGTGAATTTTGTATAACCGAATCTTACTTTCAAAACTAACGTAAAATGTAAGGTGACCAATTAGAAATTTTGCTCAGTGTAGATTGGAAAGGTTGACAAGAACTGTAACACACCATAATTAAAACCTAAACATTGTTGATATAATTGTACAGCTGAATTTGAGTAAATATTCAAAAAGAAACATTATTTTAACAATTGTTTGTGAAAGATATGGTAATGTGTCTACTGTACACATAAGCTAGAACTCACAGAGTATTCTAATAATTATCAATTTTAGAAATTCTGATTTCTGATAGATGTAAATTGGGCTGATTTGGTGGGGGTACCCCTATAATCACATGCTACACAATACCAAACGTTGTGACCAACCAATGAAATGCGATAGAAACAATAAGCCAAACAGTCAAAACAATGCAGAACAGAACTCTATGTAAATTGAGCACACTGCTGGAAGTTAACATAAAATCTTGATTTTTACATTCTGCAAAAATTTGACCATTACGATTGAAATTCAGAAAACTGCATTTTACTGATGTAACGTGAAACTGGATTCATCTGCACAGTATGTAGAAGCCGTTATACTTAATTTATACCACAAGCTCCAGTTTCAGTTCTGAATAGGGGAGCGCAGTGGCCCAATGGTAGAATGCCTCTCGAGTTCTAAGGTTTGCGGGTTGAGCTTCATCGTCGGCACTGCGTTGTCCTTGGGCAAAACACGTTAATCCCTGCTTGGAACTGATTCAACCCAGGAAGACCCACCTCGTCATGACTGAAAAAGATGTTGACTGTGACGTTAACAATCAAATCAAACAAACAAAAGCTCTGAAGAGTTCCAACAAAAATATTTCAAACAACATTTTATTTGCAAATAATGCTAAATTGTGAGATAAAAAAAAATATTTAATTCAGCGTTGACTTTGCTGTGTTCCTCCTTTCACTCGTACATGTACCTATGCTGGTTTTACAACCAGATTAGCTCCCTGTAATTTACTCGTAAAACTACTGTACTCCCAGGTTTAAGTGACCCCCGTTTCGCTGATTATTGCACTTCCCTTGTGTCTGCACTATAATCACTATGTGAGTTAGTCCATCCATTACCAGTAAGTAACTAGAACTCCGAGAATAGGATGTGTTGCCTGGCAAAACAGAAGCCAAACAAGGCAAATCCGTCGAATTTATATCCCCAGGCGACATAAATCCATTTCTCTACATTTGCCTGCAGGTAGCTGGCTAGCTGCATGGATAGACGATCTCACACCTGGGCCCAGAATTACAATGCCTCCTTAAAGTTAAGCAAGACTTAAGTTAAGTATTGAGATTTCAACATGCTATATTAAATGCTAAATAAATTGCCTGAATCGATGTGGTACTTTTAGTCAAAGATATCATTGTGATCTGCAGAAAAATTAAAACTATTTTGATTTTTATCAGTTTTAAACGTTATTTTTAGCATCCTGAAAAATCAATACTTAACTTAAGTCTTCCTTAACTCTAAGGAGGCATTGTAATTCCGGGCCCTGATCTCTAGTTGTTTCTTTCTATGGGATCAACTGTTGTGCATTGAGCTTCCACGCATGACAGTCGTTCTCTGTCAGTTGTTTCTATGTCCCCTCTTGCCTGCGCCTTCTACCAATGTGTTTATCACATGCTGACTGAATTCACCACTAGAATGTTCAACATGTCCAAAAAGGTAAGCCGTATCCTTCTCAAAATTCTTCGAGCTCGAGCTTTAACAGTAATTCTCTTGACCTTACTGTGAGCACATCCTTAGGCATGATATTGAAGCTCTGTCTGATAATGGCCCAGTCGTGTGCTGCAAGTGCTGAAAATTCCACAATCGCAAACTGTAGACAAACCCATGGCACCACAAGGAAAAGCCACACAACGCAAACCAGACACCAGGAGGACAAACTAAGCAAAGTAACCAGCTCTTCTTCCCCATCAAGATGATTGCAAAGCCAGAATGGACATAAGGTAACGTACAACAAAACATAGAACAAATACAGAATCTCACAATGGGAGTAACAATCAACAACAAATCAAAAACAGCAGAGCCAACGCCTTAGAATGGATAGCAGCCTAAGCCACTGGGGGGGGGGGGGGGCTTAAATGCATTTTACTGGTACAAAATCTTCGCCCTAGATTCTGCTGCTGTTGAAGCACAAAAATGTTAAGCTCGCATTGAAGCTTCCTAACTATTGCAATATATCACCATGTAGAAACAATCAAATCACATTCACACACTACGATGGAACAAAGAAACGGGTTCACGACTCACAGATAGCCTATATATTTTAAATGTACATGTAAAGATGAGATAAAAGACACACGCTAGTATGCATAAAATAGAAATAAAAATATTCAGGTTTGGCTAAATTAACTACAATATTTTGAAAGGCAATGAACGATTAAAACGCAACAAACCGGTGCTGGCGAATAGAAAAATACAGTCTGAGCTTTCACCAGTTTCTAGAGTCAAACGATCTTTTAATATTTGAATGTAGTAAGAGTGCCTAGTATGACATCAAACCGGCAACAATAATTTCCTGATCAGACAGACGGAATACACATGATATTTATAGAGGATCTTACATGAGTGCTCATGTTTTTGTTTTTTTTAAATGTTAACGAGTTGAGGAAAAGAGATAAAATACGAGGCTTGCCGAGCATTTTATCTCCTTTTCGCAACGAGTTTAATAAATTCAATAATACATGAGCAAGAATTTTAGATTCTATCATGATATTTATAGAGGAGCTTACAGGAGTGCTCATGTTTTGTTTTGAAAATATTAAAACGAGTTGATGAAAAGAGATAACATACGAGGCTTGCCGAGCATTTTATCTCCTTTTCGCAACGAGTTTAATAAATTCAATAATACATGAGCACGAATGTTAGATTATATTTATCATATGACATTAAGATTACTTTGAAATCTCATTTCTGGCGTAAAAATGTTATAATTGTGTCATTTTGTACGCAACGTTGTTATGGACGTCATTACGTTTCCCGAAAACCTGTAAACCACTAGTGGTTTCTCGGTTTTATTGCGACGCGTTATTTCACTCTCAGACGCAACGTCATTATGATAAATAGAGGATATTTACTTTTTTGAGGTGAATACCAAATATATTTCATTGAGTGCAGTGAAAAAAATCAGTATTTTCACGAGTGCGCAGCACGAGTGAAAATGCTGATCGAGTGAAAATGCTGTTATTTTCACCGCACGCGATGAAATATATTCGGTATTTGCCGATAAAAAGTAAACTTTCTTTTTATTTTATATTCAACGGAAAAAACACAAAGCACAACATAACCTTTTCCTTGGTCGTTTCTCGTTCGATTTGACTTTTGCAGTGTGTTTATTGGGTATAACATTTGGTGGAAACATAGTTTGCACCTAGGAAATGGCTTAGTATCATATTTTAACGAATGAAACGTAAGGAATCAGCATTTAAAGAAAGTCTATTGAGTGTGCCATAGGGTAGGCATAACGTGCAAACTGGCGCTACGCCAGGTCAAAGGGTGACGTCATTATGTTTGATGTTGACGTCACAACATGCGTAGCGTTATTTCTGACAAATATCCTTCACTTACATGTAAAACCTTTTGATAAAAAATATCAGTCCCAAAAGTGCCAAGAAAGCCTTGTTTTGCTACAGTGAAAATATAAATCGTATCAGTCACTAGTGAAAAAATGCGATATTTTTTTACTGTAGAAAAATACCAAATTTACTCACATTTGATATGCATTGAATTCACAGCTTATGATAAAATAAAAGTAGGCTAATTATCGTATGTGTGCAGAGAATTCTAAAATATTTAATGAGCCTGTGGATACAAGCAGTCTTGTCAGGACCTTTGCTGCTCTTATCCATAATGACCAGATGCCAGATCGTCATTATGTTTGGGAGCAGCGATGGTGGATGAAGGATCAGGCCATACCTTAGGCTTCCGGCTCCACTAGATCCATGTAGCTGCATATACACATTAAATGGTGAGTTTACACAATACGGGTACATGTAAGACACCAAAATCTCATAAGCTTAGCCAGATGCATTTTTATTAACACACATTTATTCCTATGGCATGACAAATGTGCGGATCCAGAGGGGGGACAGGGGATCCGGACACCCCCCTCCCTGAAAAATCACAAAAATATAGGGTTTCTAAGCAATACCTGTCTGGGTCCCCTAAAAATCACAAAGTTGCCAAGCCAGCATTCAATGTTGGGCCATCATCGGTACGCCAGCGAAACGCTATTTAAATGGCGTTTCGCTGGCGGGCCGATGATGGCCAGCTTAAAGTGAAACTTGGATCCTTCCTTTCCTCATCAACTAAACAAAAACAAAACCGGTTGTCAAACCCTGACAAAACTTTCTGGATCCACGCATGTGACATACAACCACGCTACTACCATGAATTTGGAGAGATATAGCTGTCAGCTAAATACGAGGGCCGATTGATAAATTCACGGAATTCTCTTCTCAAAAATGTATTTCTTAGCTTAATCACATAAAACTCTTATGCTAGTATTACAACGTATTTTCTCTTTTATTAGAATATATTTAATATAAGAAGAATATATGGTAGTCATAGCAACCATTGTTTGGTGACTTGAAGCATCCCGTAATTTTACATAATCCAGTCTTAAAGCTGCATAGTCTGTAACTTTTGATCTTTTAATTTTTGAAATAATGTTTCTATTTTTCAAGAACACAGTAAAAACTAAAATTCAGGTATACATTCTACCAATTTCGTAAATCTTTACAAATTATCAGTATCAAAACAACAGCATTTATGTTAAAACTTGACTGTCTATAATTATTGGAGGGACGCAAATAATTACCAACAAAAGAACAAAAACACCTGTTTTTATAAGATAATCCACTTTTCCATGCAGTTTTCAGCTAAAGTGAACAGATTTATTGTGAAAACTTAACTTAATTCTGCTTTTACAAATGATTTAAAAAGAAAATATTTTTTTTTTCGAAAAATGTTCATAGTTGCAGACTAAGTCTCTTTAAGTATAGGTAGCGCATGATGTATTTTGTTTTTTTCGTTTTCTACTCCAGGTTTCAGTAGTAAAGCATTCCGTGAACTTATCAATCGTCCCTCATATATGAAACAAGGAGATGTTCTGGTAAGGCATGAACTCTCCCTAAAAGTCATTTGTAAAAAAGTCTTTTTTTAAAAAAATTAATGTGATTTTACAATGATTTTCGTGACAATAAATGAACATACATATTAGTTAATAAAAAACAGACTTAATGACGTTCAAACCGAAGGCAAAGAGGAGATAAACACTAGTTAACATAGTTATTCCAAAAATTGTACTCATATACTTTATCAGCCAAAGGGCTAAAAATGCATGGTTTTGATTGATTCACCATTTGACTGTGTTTTACATTTGTACCAGCAAATAATGTAAATGGGATTTATATAAAACCCCAATTCCCCTGGATGGCGATTCCGCTACGATTCGAAATGTTGGTCAAAGTGACACGAATCGAAACAAAAAGAGGGCAGTAGAAGCGTAGTAGAAGCACCTAGGTTGTAGTAGAAGCGTATCAGAATCTTCATGATCTTAACCTCACGGCCATTGTTTGGACCTGCTCAAAATTTACGTAGCGACATCACTGTGGACTCGAAGCGCAACGGAATTGTAGTCACGTCGCAGTAAGATCTCGTCGCAGTAAGATCTTCATGGGCCTAGCAGTATCGTGGCTACGTCGTGAGCATTGTAGCACAATCGCCGTTACATCGAAGCGAAATCGCCAAATTATTCATCCATGATGCAGCTAAGCTTCCGCTACGCTCTGCGCGACCTTGTTACGCCCTGTACGCTCTTGCTACGACCTCGCTACGATCAACGCTCTTCCGCCACCACTGTGCTTTTTTGGCATACTCAACCATGGCGCTTCTGCCACGCTTCTGCTACACTCTTGGCGTTCTGGCTAACTCCAGGCCTTGTTGGAGTGCTCTCCTGATTGGTGTCGCTCTTTTGGATTCTAGGACCAATTCTGTGAGGTTCCATTCTCATGTAATTGAAGAATGAAGAACTATCTTCCATGTTCATTGCCCTTATTAGTTGGTCATAGTGCCCACATTGTAGCTGTCTGTCTACGGATACATGTAACCATGGACGGACCAAGGACCTTTTGGCCCTCCGACTCCGTCTTGCTTGGGCCTCCAATCATCCAACATAATAAGTCTGGTTCATAATGACCAGCTGAAGCATAGCGACTTAATCGCATCTATCGTTGACATTTCAACTGAACATAAATCGGTTGAGCTTCAGATTTTATATAGAAAGGTTACAAGAGCGCAACGAAAGCGTAGCTCCATCGCCTAGGTCGTAGCAAAGTCGCAGCTGCATCGCCATCAGCGTAGACTAAGCGCAGCCGGGTCTTCATTGTCCCAGTTGGGTCGAAGCTTGACAGAAGCGTAGTAGAAGCGTACTGAAAGCGTACTGGAAGCGTCAAGTCCCACAAATCGCTTGGTTGTATTAGCTTCCGCAGCGATTTGGAATAATTTTAGAGAAAATCTGGGATCGCCATGAGCCAAGCAGAATCGCCCTCCAGTGGAATGGGGGTGGGCTTACATTATCTGGCTTGTTCTGTCTAATCAGTGATCCTGCGCAATATTAAAGTCTGCATAATGCAGTTTAAAATACTTCCATTTGCATATAGACAAATGGGGATGCCTAATGTTTTTCGTATAAAAAGTATGTATCCCACCTTGGCCCAGCTTTCCACTTACATACATTGTGTAAATACATTATATACGTTTACCTTTTAAAGGATATCCTGGGTCAATGTGGGAAACATACTTTTTTACGACCAACATACTTTTATACGAACAAATGAAGAATCCCCGTTTGTCTATTTACAATCACTGGAAGTATTAACTGCGCTTAGCACGCTTAAACCGTGCGAACGCATACAGATCAGACAGATCGAATCAGACATTGTTAGATGAATCTATTTTACACTATTTCATGGTCAAACACAGTTGTGTAATTAATAAAAACTGACTTTTAGCCATTCAACTAGCCATTTTTGAGTAGTTATGTTGAACCATGTTAATCTCCCCTTTGTTCTCGGTTAGAAAATCATTTACTACGTTTTTTTAATAATCCATATTAAAGAAAAGCATTTCCAAAATCACAGTTTGAAAATTTGACTTATTCACAAATGACTTTTATGGAGATATCACGCCTTAACAGGACATTTCATGTGTAAAACAGTGACAGGTGTTCAGTTTGAGATGTTTTAAAGAAGCAAAGACAATGAACATAATACTTGGTAGTGTAAACTTCGAACTAGTTTTACTTATTTGCAGTTCTATATAATTTTTTACACACAATAGAACTGCTCATAGAGGCAATTCAAATGTGTTTGTACAATGAAATGAGCTTGTCTAAATAAACAGGTTTTCATGTACAGGTAGTTTGTCATGCACCATTTGCAACTGGAGGACAGTTTTAGACTGCCTATTTTATGCTTTTGACAAATTATCTTGAGGCGTTTCATTGGAATGTGTCGCTTAATTAGTAGTTGCGTTGTTGCATTTCGTTTTTGCAATGTCAATTAAATTGTTCCCATACGACCAAGCATCTCAACATGGAACCCTTAAGGCATATTATGTACTATTGCCATAAAGTTAAGCATATTTCATTTGATTACACCACTTAAGTTTTAGAAACGGTAAGAACAGAAACTTTTGAGAAATACCAAAAATTTATTGTGGTTGACAACAAAAGCAGAATACCAGCGAATTGATAAAGAAAAGCCGTGGAATCTCTGACTTGTTTATAGGCTGCAAACACCTTACAAAAAATAGCCATAAATTTCACAAAATTCAATTAAAACAGCATGGAGGCCAAGAGTCAGCAAAACTTTTACAATATGGCTGCGATAGTTGTAATTTCTTCAAAACTTTCTCTTTGGAGCAAATACTTTCAGGATCTGGTGCAAAACGTCACGAAATGGCTCATAATAATCCACTACTTCCGGTTTATGTTGTGTATAGCCTTCACACTGTTGGATAACAACTTGGCACTTTTTCATCATTAAATTCACTGGGTACATGCGTGCAAGACATGAAATCCTGTCCCACTCATGCAGTAGATTCTAGCAAAAATCACAATGGTTTTGATACGGCTGGTTCCCGGTTTAAAACACGTCAGCCTAGATGTCCCACACGTGTTCAATAGGGTTCAAGTCCAGCAACAAGCTCGACCATGGAACCCTAGCGATGTTCTGTTGATTTTCGTATTCCTCGATGATGCGAGTACAGTGAGGTCTTGCAATGTCATCTTGGAGCACCATGTTCTGGCCATCTAGGGGCTCCAAGGGTGACCTAACACCCGATTCCATGATTTCGTCTTGGTACTTTTGAGCGTTCAAAGTCACAGTAACCACCTGTAACTGTATCATGTGGTCGTCAGATAATGCACCTCGTTCCATAATGCTTCAGTAGCACTTCCTTGCACTAAAGAATCAATGTAGACCGAATCTGTTTTGTTATACTGCCACTCTCTCTATGTTAAAGGTCTGCTTACAACACTTTGAGACACATTTAATACCCTAGCAATATTATCTTGTTTCATACCAGCGTTCCTACTGGCAATTTTACACATTATCTCCTCTTTCTTCTTTGTAGATTTATCCACCATACGCGTTTAAGGCTATTTCATGACTCAGCAGCAAAAGAAATTCATTTTGCATATCAGCTCCTGGACAGTACTGTGTTGTAAGCTTCCCTGTCATGGACAGTAGTGAATGAAACTAAGCGAACTAATCCAAATTTTGTAGCCAAAATACAAGTGTACATGCCGAATAAAACCCTAAACTCATTTTTTTTCATTACTTCGAAAATCCGGATCGTATAAAAATATGCTTAACTTTATGGCAATAGTATATAAACTATCAAAGCCTGTCTGTCAACGAAACATAAAAGTGTTCATTTTTCACAGAATTTTCAACGCATAGTGTAAAGCTCCTCGATGACAAATAATGACCTGATCCACAATGCACCAATGCTCAGGATGATATGAGCCTCGATAAGTAAAACACTGACTGTTGTATGCTAAGGCTCAGACCATTCTGTGCATCCGCACAGTCTGATCAGTGCCTGTTTTTTATCTCCAGAGAGTATGAAGGCTTTTAAAGATCATACTGGGAGGATCTGGGCACACAGTGACCTTGGCTGCTTAGCACGTCCAAGAATCAAATACTATGTCTATTATTTGGGCTTGAAAATAATTTGTAACGTTAAATCGTACACTATACTAAGTATTACAGCAAAAATCTGTCTTAAGAGGCCACTCACAAATAGACAAAACAAATGTTTTAAAGACATATGGTAGCTTAATACAGGTCTTTAAACCAAAGTTTTGGTCTTCATTTTAGAAGCTGCTTATGACAGGTTTTTTATAGCAAAAATCAAATTTCAATCGTAGAATATAATATACTTAAGGACTTTGAAAACGTATCACCCAGATTAAATCCTTTATTTTACAAACGCTGAGAATGTCAGCGAGATAATTGTTATTTCATATCATAGTCTGACCATCTTGTAATGTGTCCTAGAAAATTCACGGTTGTAAATATACTTTAAGGTATTGAAAAAGTATCCATTTTAAGACAGGGGTGGTCGATTTTGAAGGACACAAATTCAGCTGCAAGTTAACAAGCGTTAGTTTTGATTCCTGACTCAACAGATTTGCGTCCTTTGCTTCTTTCACGACTGCACATTCACCATTGAACGATTAGAAATGAATCGACAGTTCGGTGTGCTCAAAATTACACCCTTTTAAAAATACTGACACACCCCACCAACCCTTATTACTATAGTTTAGTAATAAAATTCAACGTCTTGGGCCTTTCAAAGTTTTGATTTTTTACGTCCGGTTTTATTAAAGAGGTTAAGGGCATACACAAATGACATTTTATGCATACATTACGCTTGAATTACGTGTCCTTTGTATTATGCAAGTGACGTTAACGTAATTTTTAAGACGTTCTCGATCACATGACAGCAGATCTCCTGCCATGATTTACATCAAAACGTCTTCCCCACATGACTGCCAGTGTATGTAGTCAATATCAGTAACGAAAGCGTGCATAAAGGTAACTTATGGAGATGTTTCTAAGCTTTAAATTTATGTAAAAAGTTGACGTTTATTTTCGAAATATTGAAATTATCAATTACTTTTAATTAGAAAAAGATTATAAACTCTTTTAGTGATATGGCATCATACACACCACAGTCTAAACATAGAAATTATCAAAAAGCTTCATTTAACTGTGCAGAAAGGTGCTGGATGCTGTATGTACCCATGTGACGTCATCAGCAGCGTCGCGTGATAGTGCAGTCAATTTAACGACTGATTCATACCAATTCTGGGTTTCACATTTATACCTGCGAGTAACTTTTCAATCGCATATACGGTTTGCAAGATAAGTGCAAAAATATGGTGATGCGTTTTCAAAGTCCTCTAGTATAATAGCTTCCTCATAATTTAGTAAGCGAACAACAATGGCGATGATCATACTGCGCTTAAGCACAGTATGATCTGCGCCTCTGTTAATCACACTTAACCTAACCGTGATTGTAGCGTCAGAGGTTGTCCAAGTACCTTTGAGTATCGCAATATGCACATTTCTTAAGTTTTCTTAGGCTTTCCCAGGGGATTTGGGGAACAAATGAACAAGGACATTTATTTCAGATGTACAAGAAAACAAAGCCACTTTTTAGTGGAACTAAGACAATATTAGGGCATGGGAACAAACCAATTTAGACCATGAGAATAAGGAAACACGCAATCCCTGGAAAGGCCTCTTTCTTGAAGTGATGTTAATACATATGTGTTTTATTTCCAATGCTACCGCGATCTCTGGATAAAAGCTAGCGTGACGATAAAGCTAATTACGTTCACTATAAATTGATTTTTGTTCTTGCAGTGTCCATTTCCACTGGGACGTCGGTCTCTAATACTCCCCGACTGTGCTTCGTATTCTGAAAGTATTCAAGAAGACATTTATACAGAATTGGTCCAAAAATAATTAACTTCTTTACGTAACAGCATTTGAGCATCGTTGCGAGAAAGCCTTACTTTGTTGCATGCGAACAACAAAATCGCAGACCAGCCTGCCCATCTCCCACAGTCTGATCAGTTACTTCTTCTGTTTGTTTGTTATTTGTATAAATTGATGCTTCACATTCCAGTCAACAATTTTCAGTCATTTCTGGACATTTTAGAAGTTGAACCAGTACCAAGCAGAGGATAAAATTTCTTGCTCACGGACACAGCACAGTGCCTCCGGTTAGGCTCAAGCCAATGATCCTTCGATCTCAAGTAGAGCACTCCACCACTGAGTCACTACGCTTCTACGTGCCTTTGCTGTTCGCTCTCTGGAAAATATAATATCTATACTTGCTTCCAGTAAAATTGGAGAGCCCGAACACAGCTTTTCTCGCTATGTAGCCCATTTAATATGGTGTAAAATTACTATACACATGTGCACACAATGCATCATACATAGAGAATCTTACAAGAGTGCTCAAGTATCACTGAATTTATTTAACAAGTTGAGGAAAAGAGATAATATGCGAGGTCTGTTGGACATTACAAGAGGAATGGTGCCAGATACCATGGGAGATAATCCGCCGCATAATCGCTAGCATGCTCAGATATGTGTCGTTCATGCATCAATGCTCGTGGGGCAAGGACCGGAAATGGTTCCCCTTTGCGAATAAACATTCCTTATGGTATTGAAGTTTTGCTTCTTTCTACTTGAGCTTCCCTTAAATAGTGTACTGAAATGTAAAATATATTAGAGGTTACCTGTTTATGGGAGGGTTAATTTTTTTGTGGATCGAGTATCATAAAACAGTATCCATATATATGTAATGATAATAAATGTAATGTGCGATGAAAGTATAAATAAATACTTCTTACCTCGTTTTACGTTGTATGTCTCTGCTGAAAAAAAAATAATTAAGATATAATGTAGAATATAAATAAAAATACTAATGGTGTTTATTCAACTAATTACTTATCCATGAGGATGATGCTCAATTTAAATAAATCCATGCGTGGATCCAGAGGGGGGGGGGGGTACTGGTTCAATTGCTTCTCGAGAAAGGTCCATGCAGCATTCTGTGGAATAAGTTGATAGCAAAATATAAAATGAACGTTGTCAGGACCCCACCTGATATGTCTGGATCCGCGCATGAGAGCTATAACTCAGCTATTGTCTTTTTGCGTTGTTTTTATTAGGCAATTTCGCCATCATCTGCTCTGTACTTATCAAGAATGTAGCTCTTACAAGTCATATGATATCCTGCTTGCAATGTTTTAGTGCAACAGAGGCTATAACTCTTTTATAAATAATGCAAAGTAAGGATATTATCATCAAAATGTTATATACATAACATACTTTAAGTATATCAAAAATCAGCACTCTGTTTTGAGTTAGTCCTAAGAATGCCAGTTGAAAAATGCCAACTTCGTCTCTTTTTTTAAAATATTTTGCTGTATCTTCTTTATGCATTAATTAGATTATCTACTCCTCAGTGCAAACCAGCATACAAAATACAACAGTTTGGCCGCTTTTTAAAAGCAACCAACAGGTCATTTATTTGATGGTTGTAATAAATATCACTGTTAGCAGGGCGCAAGTAGTTGTCACAGCACCACATTGAATCTTATGGGCTGAACCATGCACCCTTCCAACGATTTTGAGGAATACAATATGTGTCAGAAAGACAAAAGGATGATCAGAAAAAAAGAAAGCAATGTGCGCTCTCAACTTTTTCAAGGTTTAGGGCATAATATTTAATATTTACATTTCCATTGTAGTTGCCTTAAATGAAACCTGACATTTCATATGCTTGCATTTCTGATGAAAAACATTGAACAATCTTTGATCTGACATGCGCATTGGGTGATCTAACGTTAACGTCAGCCAATGACTGACTCTGCTTATCGGTGTTTGTGTGACGTAATTATCGTATCAACATGCCGTAATTTACGTATAGTCATGCCGTTGTGTACAAAAGTTTCGCTGGCTGGCTGTTCCAACACCCCATTAAAAATACAATCTATCATTTAAAAAGGGTAACAAGCGCGGCTGAGTGTAAGATTGTGTGGCATCTTTGATTGATAATATATATTGTAAATAGAAGGATTGAAATGCAGATTTTTATCTTGCACCAAATGATGTAAACCATTAGGCTCTTAATGTCTGTGAAGCCCTCTCCAGGCTTCACAGACATTAAACGCCTTATGTTTTGCATTATCCGGGGCAAGCTAAACTCTGCATTTCGATCATTATATGAACGAAAGCAGTGGTTTACAAATTCACATTTAACCCTTTATGCACTTATGGATTCTTTCTTCTGGTTCGATTCAGTAAACTTTTGATAATCAGTTGTATATACTGAGTGACCATAGGCTATGATTTTCAAATGGAAATGTATTTCTTTCTCTGAAGATTGTTTTTGTCTTCGCAAACAGTGTATACTGTGAAGAAATACATCATCATGCGGTATATCATATGGGTAATCAGTGTTTTCTCAAAGACGCAATTAGGTGTCATTGGTACACAAAGTATTAACGAATATGCTTTCCCTATCTGTTCAGTCTAAGTAAATTATTTTTACCGAATTTGGGCGTGCTGCGTATACATGTACATTGATGTATATAGATAAGTACTGGGACTTGTTGCGCAAAACTAGGTAAGGTTTTAAACCCGTTTTGGGCTTTAAATATGATATATATT
Source organism: Loripinus fragilis (assembly GCA_964019695.1). Lineage (NCBI taxonomy): Eukaryota > Metazoa > Mollusca > Bivalvia > Lucinida > Lucinidae > Loripinus > Loripinus fragilis. Next base: position 65,668,965 of record OZ026522.1, on the reverse strand, counting down.
TAACTTTTTGCATTCTGTGTAAATCTTCATGCTTTTGTTGTCATCTGCCGACTTTTTTCTCCAATCTTTACCGTTTAAAAATCATTTTAGGAGCACTATCAGAGTGTCAAATGGTTTAGATCCAAATCAAGACCGACGTTCTGGGTCCAACCTGTTTGCAAAGGTTATCGACAGACGTCAACAGTCTTCACTCACACAGAAATAGTTTAAACAAGAAGGATTTGTATAATTATACAATATTTTAGTTGTTCTAGACGCGAAATGTACTTTGAACATGCAAAGCTAAAGACCATTGACAATATGAGCTCATTAAAATAGAACGAAGCGACACCGAACCCGTTTAGAATTCCATTGGGACAGTTCGAAGACACTTTTGTGTAGAGAAATAACATTGAATATTATAGTCAGTTTGTGAGGTATTAGTACTTATCACATAGACGATCTGAAAGGCTAAGACGACCATGTGCAAATGCACAGTCTCGTTTGAGCTTTCATTGAACACATACGCTAAGCAGATACTTAAATGAAGCTCAGAACTACTAGATAACTACGCATGCATGCCTAAATAGTGGCATAACGCATATGCGATACATGTGAGTACAACTATTAATTGCAGAAACTAGCGTATGTGTTGCATGATTTATTAAAACGAGGACACATTCGTCATCTAGCAATGACAGAAAAGACTCATACATTTACATATTGCATATACCGTATTGTAAAACTCGTTCCAATTATGATACCAGTGCGACACAACTTTAATCATGTCCAAATGGAATCCTCTGAAAAGACTGGTGACTTATCTCTGCTCTCTGTTTTGCAAGCATGGTAGGTAGGATCAAAGGGCTTCAACTTTCACTAAATGTATAGTAAATGTTTGTAGAGCAACCTGAGGGATGCACACACAATATGCTCGCTTCCTCTTGGTACATATATGCATTGTGCTTAGTGCCTGTACTACGCGTCAACCATCAAAGGCAAAAATCAATAACCCCTAAACATTCGTAAGTTTATCATATCATCTGTCAGATCAAACAGTTTGAAAGTTTGATTTTTGTATAAGTCTACCTGTGGAGGCTCACGACATGTATCATTGATTTATAATTCAAAAGGTTAAATGTAAGCCCAAAATATGCTTGACTGTCCGTCACGTCAACTTCGGTACTGTATTTTCTTTGTTAGACGTCAAGCCATGATAAATACACAAGGGCCAATTTCAATGCCAAGATAGCTTTTTAACAAATCTCTGAAAGAAATGCTTCCCTTATCAAGTGAAGGTGTTGCTTTCCTACAATGTAAAATTCCATTTTCCTTTGTATTCCATGTTGTCCGTTACACAATATACAAAATTATATTCCTACCGTAAACACACTCGTTTTGCGTTATAATAAAACTAACCTTGGCACACAGAATTTGTGTTTTATGTCTCTTCTTCATGGTGCCACAGCAATTGGAAATGCCTCAGCCAATTCTGTGTAATCAGACCTCAGATGTACATCGAGGGTCTACTTTGATAACGTGACGCTGATGCACAAAAACCATGCCAGCACAATAACTTGGGTGATTGCAGCGAACCAAACGGCTACAACATTCCACAATAACATGCTATAAATGAAGTTGAGGTGTTTAAATAAAAAATCGCTATAATATTTATTCGTTTCGGGTTATCAGAATAGTGGATTTTAATAGGACTGGGCCAACATGCTACAATACTATTTTCCCTCACGCCAGATCCAGCTAATAAAATGCAGATTTTCAAACATAGTACTATGCCTTACATACATCCAAGGTTTGATTATGAATTGAGCCGAAATTTTCCAATTCATTGCAATGGATCGGTATGTGATTTATATGTTTATGGCATTTTCTGGTTTTGTCAATTTCTATCAGTAAAACTACATGCACCTTTAAAATGTTAAAAGTAATCTTACCATTTAGTACATCAACTTTGTACCTCGTCGTTAATAATCCAGAGGTTCTACAAACATAAGTACCAGTGTCTGTCATTCTTGCATGATCAATATTTAATACACTTATAATAGTATTTGATGCAACAGATAACTCTTTGTGGATGTGTAGATCAAATCGTTTATGATGCACTAACTTATTACCATCTTTAAACCAGTCTATAGCATCTGGTGGAGAATCAGTATTTGAAGCATTACACAGAAGAGATATTGGTGCTCCCTTTTCCACAAATCTGGTACCTGAGATATATATGTTTGGCCATCCGTCTTGTCCTTTTTCTGGAAGAAAAAAACACAGTTTTAGTCATAATAATTTCATCATACCATTAACTTGCTACAAGCTGAAGTTACGACCACAGTGATGAATGTATTAATAAATGCAATGGCGTGATGTAAAAAGGTCCTTACTTCAGCTTGATAAAAGCTGAAAATACGACCCTTTTGACACCCCATAATAAATTTATTATTATAAGCATTATAAAAACATTGTTAAATGAGTTAACTTGTTAAACAATAAAACGCCATTCCATCTAGTATTACTTTACTATTGAACGCATGGCATACTGACACCACACTGATTAATATATCATTATAAACATTAGTCTATGAATTAGCCTGCTATTTAATTCTACAATAAAAACGCAATTCCATCTTTTATTATCTTTTTCAATATTAAACACATGACACACTGACACCTAAATGATGAATTAACAAGTATAAAATTTAGTTTATGAGTTTGCCTGTTAATTATTTAGACTCCAATCCTTATTACCCTATTTCACTATTGGACACATGGCATACTGACGCCACACTGATGCATTTATCTTCACAAACATTATTCTATAAGTTTGGTTGCTAATTATTTAAAAACAATTAAGATGCCATTCCATCTAGCAATGCCTTTCAGTATTGGATGTATGGATACTAATACCACACTTATGAATTTATCATTATTCAACAAGTATTAGTCTATGTATTTGCTTGTTAATTATTTTAACAATACAAAGTGAGTATGCTCAGGAAATACCACAATCACACACTGCCAACCTACCAACGGCAGCGTGAGGAAGAGCATAAAATGAGATATATAATTGACACTGAAAGGAAAGTCCCATCAATAATCTTTTAGTTATAAAGGGACGGCTCTTCCTAGGTTGAACCAGTACTAAGCTAGGATAAATGTGTCTTGCTCAAGGACACAACGCAGTGACGCTGGTGAGACTCGAACCCGCGGCCCCTCGGTCTCGAGTCAATTACTCTACCACTGAGCCACTGCGCTTCCCTCAAACAATTAAAAGCCATTTCATCTATTATTCCCGTTTCTACTATTACACATACGGCAACTGACACCACATTGATGAATTTATTTTTATACACATTAGATTATAAGTTTGACTGTTGATTATTTAAACAATCAAAATGCAATTTCATCTATTGTTACCTTTTCTACTATTGGACATATGACATATTTTAGTTATGGTCCACACACAGTGGTAAGTGGTTAGTTCCACACGCAGTGGTTAGTGGTGATGGTGTCCAACCAGCGGTCAATATAAATAAGAAATGTCCAAATAAATAATCTTGAAAAAAGTAATGAGTATGATCAGGAAATACCACAATCACAAACTGCAAACAAATCGATGGCATTGCGAGGAAGAGTCACGCAGCAATCACGAGACACCAGAAATACAAACAAAGCAATGCAAACAACTCTCTTTTCCCAATCAAGATGATTACAAAACTAGAATGGACACAAAGTACAGAATACCACAATGAGAGTAACAATAAACAATGAATCAACAACAACTGAACCACCGCCTTAGAACAGACAGCAGCCAAAGCCAATGGGTGGGGGTTAAATGCATTATAGTGTAACTAAATCTTCGCGCTAGATTCTGCTGAAATAAAGACAACCTCTAAATTCAAAAATAGCATATTTAGTTTAATTGCGTCTGCTCAGGAGCGTTGGTATCACTAGCAACAACTCTCAAGCACCTACCACCGGTTTAACAGTATTATGTTATCTGTCAGCGACGAGCATTTGAGATTTATCAGTGTACTGGTAGACGTTCTTTAACTCCACAGGGCACAACGAAATGTGCCTCGACCTCAGAATAATCTTGAAAAGAAAACCATTACATTATAAAAGGAATTTACAAAATTAGAAAACAGCAGATTCGGTAAAGCTCAGTCTACTCGTGATTTAATCAAACCTTATGAAAAAAGCTGGATATGATATGGATATCTTGCGACAGTCTGCATGTTAGGTTGTAAATCCAATCCTAGTTTATAGCGTTGGTTTCTTCATTAATTGCACGCCGTTGGTCCGGCCTTTCACTCAATGACGGCCCTGACGTAAAGCTTTCATTCGTGGGTGGCTTGGTGCCTGATGCTTGTCTTTGGCTGGGCCCACCGTGGCTCAACTTGTGGCGTTCTTTAGCTCTGACTATCTGCGAGACGTGAGCAAGCTAGGAAGCCTCATTTTTTGTGTTTTAACAACAATAGAATCTATGGCGAAGATTTGGTACCAATAAAATTCATTCAACCCCACACTGGCTAAGGCTGTTGTTCATTCTTAGGCAGTGGCTCTGTTGTTGTTGATTCATAGTAACCGTTTATTGTTGCTCCCATTGTTTGTGGTTGTTTTGTTTTGTTATGCAGTACTTAATGTCCTTTCTAGTTTTGCAATCTACTTAATTGGGAAGAGAAACCTGGTTGCTTTACTTTATTTTCTTCCTGGCGGCGTGTGACTGTTTGTTTTCTGTGGCTCTTCCACACTTGGGTTGGTCTGCATTGTGTGACTTTGACATTTCGTAATTATACATGTACTCACTTACGTTTTGTAATGGGAAGTTTAACCGTCACGCCCCAAAGCACCAACTTAAATGGTATAATGCTTTCTGCTAGGACCGAGCATTTTAGACAGACCAGAGTACTAGTAAACATCAACACAGGCTAAATCTTCCAATATTTACAGATAATTAACCCATATCAGTCTGGCGTCCTTTTTGTGGGACATAGGCAAACAGTGCAGACCCATATCAGACGCCACAAAACGCGGCGTCTGATCAGGTTCTCCACTGTTTGCTTACAGAATATTCTATTTAAATTTGACTAAAAATGAAAAATATCACTTAACAACCCTTAAGACGGAAATGGACTGGTTCAATTGATAACTGTGGGAAATTCCATTTGGCATAAATGGGTTAATATCCTATTTATTATTTCCTAACCCCTAGTAAGCCAGACGATATTGTATTTGATTTTGTAAACAGTCTAGATCCTTTAACTTTTTTGCCTGCTTATGAAGACTTTTGTCGACTGCTAGTTACCTTTCCAAACAGTTTGGACACAGATCAGGTCCCATCTCGCTCCAAACATTTTCACACCTGATGATATTCCATTTAGAAATTTCAATAACAAAGAAAATGATTCTGAATAAAATCAGCAGACGACACAAAAAACATATTTTGTTTGTTTTGATGCTTTACGTCGCAGTCAACAATTTATCAGAAATGTCGGGACACTTTCCTGTCTTCCTAGGGTGAACCTGTACTGGATAGCGAATTAAGTGTCAAAATATCATAAAAAATAAACCAGCATGCAAAGAGTTAACAAGGCAGATAGAAACATTAGCCTAGTACCCGGCGTCTGTTTGTGTACTCAAGACAGAGTCTGAGAGGCAGGGTACCAGACTAATAGAAACATCAGATCGAGCAGAGGCCAATTTTCAGTATTACTGAGTGTCTCCCAAAATACAGATGTAATAAGACAAACTGGAACAGACTAAATTATTGACCTTGCTTCTTATTTTAGAATAAGGGATAATTATTTCAGAAATACACCAATTGCAGAAAATGTCTCTATCAAGCAATATATCGACTGAAAATAATACGAACAATCAAGTCAGTCTGGTGAGTTTGCTTTTAGTCTTCTCAGCCTTCGGGAAAATTAAATCGACATAAAATAATCACCATGCTGCTCAGTTTCATGAAAAATAGTAAGTGAATTCTGTTAACCCGATGTATGTTGGAAACGGGTACTTTTGCAAACAGTAAAGACAGTGCTCGAAAATAGCACTCGTCCGCTCGTATTAACGAGTGCCTTAGGCTGCAGGCAAATGGAAATTTTAATATTTCTAGTGAAAATTATTTTTTCCCCATGTATTTCAATATTTTTTATGATGCAGGGCAAGAGGCTATTTTAAGGTATTTAGAGGCCTGAAAGACCAGATGAAATGCCGCATTATGCGGCATTTCATGAGGGTCTACACTGTTTGTTATGGTTAAAAAGACTTTCAGACAAAATATATTTTTAATAAAATTATAACCTGGCACCCCTAGATATGTGTACAATGGACTATCTGAAGTTTATTGTAGCAAACCAGAAGAAAGGAAGAATCCATTAGTAAACAAAAGGTGAATATGGAAGTGATAGAAAGGGGCCGTGATCCCATGATTTAACCAAGAGCCTCTATTCCTACTGCAATAATGTATACTGAAATGGTCTACCATAACTTTCAACTGAAATGGTCTATCATAACTTTCAACTGAAATGGTCTATCATAACTTTCAACTGAAAGGATCTATTATAACTTTCAACTGAAATGATCTATCATAACTTTCAACTGAAAGGATCTATCATAACTTTCAACTGAAATGATCTATCATAACTTTCAACTGAAATGATCTTTAATAACTTTCAACTGAAATAATCTGTTATTACTTTCAACTGAAATTATATATCATAACTTTCAACTGAAATGGTCTGTTATTACTTTCAACTGAAATGATCTATCATAAATTTCAACTGAAATGATCTATCATAAATTTCAACTGAAATGATCTATCGTAACTTTCAACTGAAATGATCTATCATAACTTTCAACTGAAATGATCTCCAATAACTTTCAACTGAATTGAGCCATCACAGCCGTCAACTAGTATATTTTTCATTACAAAAAGGTTAGTGAGTATGATCAGGAAATACCACAATCACACACTGCAGACCAACTCACGGAACCGTGAGGATGAGCCGCAAAATATTTACAGTAACAGGACATCTGAAAGACAATAAAAGCAAAGCTGCCAGTTCTCTATTCCTCGTCAAGATGAGGGATACACTGTAATGAATACCAAAGAAAGACCAACACAGAAACCCCACAAACAATCAGAACTAAACAACTCCGTTCTAATTGAATGTAAACATGAGATACTCATTTGAGCCATACGAGGGGCGCAGTGACTCAGTGGTTGAGTGTCAGACTTGGGATCGAAGGGTCGCGAGTTCGATACATGTACTCACTGGAAGCACTGTGTTGTGTCCTTGAGATCTTACCTATGACATTTAACGTGATGTTTCTTCGCATCGTTTTCTTTTTTGAGCTTATCTGGCATTCATATACACCAGCGTCGAAAGGTTGAACATTCTTGATCAAGAGGTTCCACTCGTCTCTATGGAGAACGTGATTCAAATAAAACCTGTCCAATTCAAGAAACTGCACCTCTCCTATTGTAATAGGCACATGGTAAGGTTGTTTTCGCCAGATTATCTGCAATAAAATTATATGAAAAATGTGACTGCGTATAGATATTGTTAATTCAGCAATATTCGCGATGATTTTATTTTCGCGAATAGGGTTACATGTAAAAATTATTTTTACCACGTTAAAAATCCGCGGCTGGGGCATGCTTTTTACCTTCATGTGATTTCCCCCATATCGCGAGGGCTTATTTTCGCGAAACTTTGCATCCGCGAAGTCTCTTGAAAATCAAACCCTCGCGAAAATTTTCGAATTTACAGTAGGGTTTATCACTTTCAAAATAATCCCAAAAATCTAGATCCATCTAACAGTCAGGAACATAACTTCCAAAAGTTATCAAATATTTCACTGAAATTAAAAAAAGAAGGCAAAGATCAGGAATAATTGATACAGTCAAGTACCACACCTGAACCGAGTGACAAACATAAAAAAATAAGAAAATATCACACACAGGCGAGCCAAGAGGTCAGCCCATTCCTAGCAGTTGATTACAAGGCTGCAAGGAATAGTCAAGGCAAGTCAAGAATATTAAAGGAAATCGTGAAACAAAATCAACAAAAGAAGCACCACCTTGGAACTGTCAGTAAAATAATTACTGGAGGGCTTTCCGACATGACCTAAATGAGTTATTTTCTGCAGCCTGACTTTTAAATCACAATGTAAAGGCCACACGCTTAACTTGTTTTAGTGATATACATGTATGTATTAACATATAGAAACTCCGCCTTTACAAGCCTGGTTAGCATACATGTAATTAGGGTAAATTTGGAAGAGATATTCAAGCAAAACATTTAGGATTATCCTAAAATAAAATATTGTCAAATAACATATTTGTTATTGTTTTGTTACAGCTGAAATGCCCATATCTGGTTTACATGTATATGCTTTGCTATGTTTCATCAGAGTTAGTTCCTTTAATTTGAGTGTATCTCTGTTATGATACACTGAATAAGTTAGGGCCTTCCATACCAGCCTTACAATTAGGAAGTGTCAGCTTACAACCAATCTAAAAGTTTATAACTATGCCCATATATGTTAAATGTAGACAACCTCTCTAGAGTCACATCATATTGAAAAAAAACACACATGTAAGTTCAAAATAAAAGTGACTCTTTAAGCACCAGAATCAAATTTCTGGTAAGAAGAAAAGTTTTTTTGCAAGAAAAGAAATTTCAGATCAGATTGCCCCTGAAGGAACACACTGATAAGTGACTTTTTGTTAACTGTCCTCTGCAAATAAATAACCAGGGCGGAGTTCAGACTATCAACTGGAAGATTCAACTTTAGAACCATTAAAAGAGAAATTCATGTACCATCTTGTAACGTTTCATTTGATATTTATTAATATTGTAAATCCTTTCAAGCATGAATGTGTAAGTATGAGAAAAGAAAAATAGAAGAGTAGTTCATTGAATGCCAAAATTTGGTATACAGTGGGTATTGGAAAATACAGCTGGTAGTCAGCAGACTTTTTGCTGGTGACAACCGGTTGTCACCAGACATTTGAGGCCTAAAAGTGGTTGTCAGCAGACCTCGCCTAACAATTAACTTTGGTATATGCCAAGTATTTGGCATACAAAATAATTACATTGCCCCCCCTCCCCTCACCGCGGTTGCTATTCGTTCGAATAAAACAACAATGATTCTGTTGAACAAGAACAAGAACACATTGTTAGTTCATTGTTGGTTGTTGTTCCCATTGTGTGCGTGCGTGCGTGCGAGTGTGTGTTTGTTGTTGTTTTTTATTGGATTTGTTATATAATTCTTAGTGTACTTACTAATTTGGTATTCACCTCGCTGATGAAGAGGGAGTTGGTTGCTTTTCTTTAATTGTGTACTTGCGTTCATGTGTGTGTCTTAGTGTGTATCTTCTCATGGGTTGGTCTGCGATAGTGGCATTTTCTGTTTTGTTTTGTTTTTCTTTTCTTTTTTATTTATATAAGCGAATACCACATAGAAAAGCAGTTTAGGTATGAGATAAGGGATTATTGCTTCCAAAATAAAAACTAAATTCATCTTACACAAAACAATACATTTTTTTCGTTGCTTTTTATGACAAACGAATATACTAGATATATATGGGGTAAATCTTAAAAATAGTATGCGTGTAAGATGGTATCATTTACCTCTAGAACCCCTTTACCATGTTTACCAGGATCAGATTGTTTTGATTTGATTCATTGCATCCCAGTCAATTTTTTTAAGTTAATTTTCCTGGGTTGAACCAGTACTACTATAAAAAGCAAGGTCATATGTGTGTTAGTCAAGGACACAACATAGTGACGCCGGTGAGGCTCAAACCCGCGGTCCCTCGGTCTCGGGTCAAGCACTCTACCACTGTGCTCCCTTAAGATCAGAAAAGTAAGGATGCTGTTTTAACCAATTTAAGCCTAACGTCCTTTTTGTGGGCCAAAGGCAAACCGTTTAGATCCATATCAGACGCCGCATAACGCGGCGTCTGATCAGGCTATCCACTGTTTGCTAACATGATAGCGCTCTATCAAATTTTTAATGAAACTGAAAAAATGTCACCCAACCACATTTATAAATGAAAATGGGCTCATCCTACTGATAAGCAGTAGGCTAGTCCATTCGGCTTAAATGGGTTACGAAAGTTTTGATCTATGTTTGTGGCATTTTCTGATCATATTTACTAGTTGTGTGGTTACATGTGTTTACGTTACGATCTCACCGTTTTGGTCCCAAGATCTTCAACAGAACAGTAGAGTACAGCAAGTCCACCTCTAGCATATGTTACATTCGTTGCAGTTGGATAAAATCGTGTATTCAGTGGTCGTCTCGGTGGAAATGTTGGTAAGAAATCTGAAAATAAGAGCAACACAATAGCAATAACGGTGTACATGGTGTACAGACGTGTGAAATGTACAAAATATGAAAACTGTACGACTGTACAGTTTCATAGTTTGTTTTATTTTCGCGATGGTGACGGCAAAATAGAATTAGCACGCGTCTGATCATTCTTGAATGTAGTGACAAAGACCATGGATACCCACATAGCATAATCGTAGAGAGCGGTCAATAATGTTTGTATCGGGGAAAAGCGATATTCAATTTTGAACACTGCATAAGTGTTGTAGAAAAACACAAGTTTGTCGGAAAACTCAAAAAGCATCACCCAGATTAAATCCTTTATTTCGCAAACCCTGAGAATGTCAGCGAGATAATTGTAATTGCATATCATAGTCTGACCAGCTTGTAGTGGGTCCTAGAAAGTTCATGGTTGTAAATTTACTTTAAGGTATTAAAAAAGTATCCGTTTTAAAACAGGGGTGGTCGATTTTGAAGGACACAAATTCAGCTGCAAGTTTACACGCTTTAGTTTTGATTCCTGACTCAATAGATTTGCGTCCTTTGCATCTTTCACGATTGCACATTCATCATTGAACGATAAGAAATGAATAGACAGTTCGGTATGCTCAAAATTACACCCCTTTAAAATACTGACATACCCCACCCACCCACAGACACTTGGGGTCAGTAGAGAAAAACAAGCCCCCCCCCCCCCACCAACCTTCATCCCCCATTAACTTTTGCATTCTTGCATTTTTTCATTTAAAATATGATATTTTGTATGCTTGAAGTTATACAGGTGTTAGAAAAAATGACCTAGAACATATGGAAAACATTTGAAAAAAATGCATATTGCTCACAATGATAGAAAAAACACAAGATAAACAACTTCGGCTTTGCAATTTCGAACCCCCATCGCCGTCAAAAGTGCAATGCACTCTTAATACAAAACAAACACACAAAACTCTTTCACCGATCAATTCTATATACATTTATCTACTTCCCGATATAGGTAGCTTTCTCTAAGTCTATCGCTTACCTGCAAAATATGACGAACAAAATCAAAACAAACAATTTCAACCATTAATCACAAATAACTGGCACGCTAAAAGTACTGGTTTCCTGCTTTAAATTGCGTCTCGTTGAGGCCAGTAAAAAAATAATAACGCTAAGTGGGTTAAAGTACTTCCCCTTTGAAGATCTTTGAAGACTGGTTCTCGTTTTCAAACAAAGCAAACTACCAAGACGTTCTCGATCAAATGACAGCAGATCTCCTGCCATGATTTACACCAAAACGTCTTTCCCACACGACTGCCAGTGTTTGTGGTCAATATCAGTAATGAAAGCGTGTATAAAGGCAACTTATGGTGATGTTTCTAAAAAGGACCTATAAATTGTTGTTCAAATTTGATGTTCCTTTTCGAAATATTGAAGTGATCAATAACTATTAATAAGAAAAAGTCTTTAAACTCTTTTGGTGATGTATGGTACATTATCATACACGCCACAGTTTAAACATGAAAATAATCAAAAAACTTTATTTAAATGTGAAGAAAGGTGCTGGGTGCTGTATGTACCCATGTGACGTCATCAGCAGCGTCGCGTGATAGTGCAGGCAAATTAACGACTGATTCATACCATTTCTGGGTTGCAAATTAATTAGCATTCTCCCTGGGAATCATGCCGGTCCAGTAGAAAAGCTGATAAGTGACTTTTTCAGAATGCCCAAAAAAGTTGGCCCAACAGATTCCTTATAACATAAAATTCACATAGCCAAAGGGAAACTGTTATTGTCATGTCGTTACCATGGCAACGGTCAGGTAAGGATTTTGCCTCTGTAAGCACGTTTTCCAGTTTTGGAAAAATGAAAAATTACACTTTTCGAAGACTATACAGCCTATCTATTTTCGAAAGTCTAATGGTTTGAGCTGTATGAAAATAACCAATAAGGTATTAACTCTCTATATCACAAATGGAAAAGAAGAAAAATAGCTTGCAGAATATGTTTCAATGGCAATGAAAACGGGCTATCTCTATCATATTTTTGGTAGCTTAAATTGACATTTTTTTATCCAGATTATCTTTTTTACAGAAAAGGTGGAATTGAATGTGTCAGCATAGAGAATATACACTAATGCTTCGTGTCTTAAATGAAAAAATAAAAAGGGTCAAAATGTTTCTATATCCGGTATCCATGGCAACAAAAGTAGCAACACAATAGCAAAAATGGAAAAAAAGCATTTATTTATGAAATAAAATTACCAACAAACACAAATGTGCAGACATTGGTTAATACAGCATATAAGGCATCGGTACAAATGTGAAAAGTTTCACATACGCTAGTTTGGTTTTTAGTCTCATTTTGGTTTCCATGGCAACATGAATGCTGCTACTGGCCTAAAATTGCACCTTTTGTTCATTTTTAAATGATAGTTGTTCAGATAAGAATTAGTAAAAGGAATACGTTTTGATTTTAGGAATATCTACTGATGCAATGTGTCATTTATGAAAAAATAAAAATGTTCAAAATATTTCATTTTCCTTGTAACCATGGCAACCAAAGTGGGTGGGGTAACCAGGTATGAATAAAGCCTATTTTTAAGCATTTTTGAACTACTACAGCCATTCCCCTGGCCCACATAGAGACATATATAGTTAATGATAAGTTCTAAATGGTATTCAGCTTTCATAAAACACAAAGCATACGTAGAGTTCTACCACATTTTGGTCAGAACCATAAAAACAATCAGAGTACTGTCGCAAAATGGAGATTAAATCAATTGCATCTTAAAGTGGTTTAAATTTCCAAATTGATATAATGCAATGTTCAGTATATTTAAAAAATAGTTTTGTTGAGACATATTAACATTTTATTTTTCAATATGATTTAAGCAAAATTAAAAAGTTTAGTTTTATTTAGTAACATTAATAGACATTTAAAGTGGATGGGGTAACCAGATATATAACCAATAATATATTAGTGATTTTCAAGCAAGTATTCCCAATAGTGGTGGGGATGATGACATACTGTCAATACTAAATAGGGGCATTCAGGCTTTATAAACTGTAAAAAACATGTCTGTGGTCTACCTCCGTCTTGTCGTTACCATGGAAACAAGCACAGACCTGTTATAAAATGGATATTAGATAAATTGAGTCTTTAAACAGTTAAAATTTATGGATGGTTAAAATGCCAGTTTCAATGTGGATAAAAGATACTAGTTGAGTTGAAACAAATCAACATTATTAATTATGATTTAAGCAAAATTAATAAGTTACGTTTTATTTGGTAACAATTATAGACGTTTAAAGTGGGTGGGGTAACCAGATAGATAACAAATAAACTTTTTAGTCATTTTAAGCTGCTATTCCCAATAGTGGTGGCAATGATGACATATTTGCATACAGTTAATACTTGATCGTGATTTCCTGTTTCATAAACTGTTAAACGTGTGGGGTTTACCTCCTTCTTGTCGTAACTATTGAAACATTTAGAGTACTGCCACGTAATGGAAATTAAATTATTTGTGTCTCAAAGTGGTTTAAAATGTTCCAGCTAGTTAGAATAAGATTGCAATGTACTTCTAGGAAAGTTGATTGGAGACATATCGAAACTTTATAAGTTAAGTATTCATTTTGTAACAATATCAGATCTTTAAAGTGGGTGGGGTAACCACATATATAACAAAAAAACTTATTTTAGTAACTTTTAGCAAGTATCCCAAATAGTGGTGACAACGTTGACATATTGACATATTTGCAGAGTGCCAATACTAAATGGGAGCCTTCCAATTATATAAACTGTAAAAATATGTGTTGGTGTTTACTTTCTTCTGGCTGTAAACAAGGTAACACTCATATGCCTGTCGTAAAGTGGAAGTGGAAATTGATTGTTTGTTGAAATTGTTCCAGCTAATGAGAATAAGTTTTCAATGAGCTACAAGGAGAACTGAGTTGAGTCATATCAACATTATCAAAATGATAAGAAAACTCAATAAGCTTAGTATTTTGTATCAATTACAGACCTTTAAAGTCGGTGGGGAAATCAGATATATAACAAAAACTTATTATAATAATTTTAGCAAGTATCCCAAATAGTGGCAGCAATGTTCTCATATTTAAATACTGCCAACTCGTGCCAATACGTAATACCGTTGAGCTTCATAAACTGTACAAACATGAATCAGGCTCTACCTGCTTCTGATTGTAACCATGGAAACAATCTCAGGTCTTTTAAAGAATGGAAATGAAATCAATTGCATTTCATAGTGGTTAGAATTGGTCCACCTAGTTTCTATATTACAGAATTTAATGTGCCTAAAGATAGTAGTTGAGTATAAAATTTTAGTACAATTCTTGTATAAATCAATTTAAAAGGAAAAAGCCAAAATAAGTTTTTGTTTTTCTATATGGTACAGTTATTGTTTCCATGGTTACAACCGGGAGAGAGGTAGACCCCAAGCATTTTTTTTTATTTTTTGAAAGCTGATAACCATTTAGAACTTATCAATAACTGTATGCGCCTCTTAGTAGGCGGGGAACATGACTGTAGCAGTTCAAAAAATGCCTATAAAGGGTTTTCCATACTTGGTTACCCCACCCACCTTTGGTAGTCTGGTATGACATGTACCAAAATCATATTTTGTATATTTATTGTTTAATCTACTTCCTTTTAGCTACAGTGCTTCAGCGTATCAGGATCAGAATCACAAATGGTGTGTTATTGGATATGCGAAGGTGCAAAACTGTCTTTTTACAGATTTTTTGGCCAATTTAGGCCATTTTTTCTTTGTTGGTTACCATGGCAACGAGCAATAAACTGAGAGAATGGAACTGAAATTAATTGTTTTTGGGTGATTGTGGATGCATCCTGAAAATTTAAGCAAAATTGTGTTTGTTAATCTAAATATTTTACGATTTTTAAATACTTCTTTACTTAAGGGGAACAACAACCTATGGTTTGGTTGTAATATTAACCTATATTTGAATAAATGCATTATTTTCATTTTTTGTTAAACAGATGTGGACTTCCCAGAATGTGTAAACATTATGCATATTTTTGTTTGCAGAAGCAAGATAATTTGCTTTGAAACTGCAGCAGTATTTTTGTAAAATCTCTGATGGTCAGGTAGTTCTGTTGCCATGGAAACAAAAGTTATAAACATTTTGAGTTTTTTTATTTGTGGCATTTGTAAACTAGACATGGGTTATTTTGGCACTATATATATCGTTCATATACACCTTTTCTGTAAAGAGATATTTAGATTTGAAATGGTCAATTTTTAATTTTCTGAAAATTGGTGTCCATGGCGACACGTCTGTTGCTAGGCAATACAATACAGATGGCATATTTCATTTTTACTAAAATTTTGAATACAAAAATGTGATTCTCTAAACAGAGCTAGTAGTAAATGTAATAAAAATTCATATCACAAAAGCTAGTCTGAAAAGTCTCGATTTCACATTTCTCCTAGGGCAAATCTCATTTTTGAATTATTTCTTTACCATAGAGTAAAACATTTTTCCTGTTGCCATGGTAACTCTAATCTGGAGTTTTAAAGCAATTATTTTTTGTATTTGTTTAACAGATGTCGACTATATAAAACATGTTGAAAATTATTCATATGATGTTATGCTGGAAGGAGATAATTTGCTTTGAATATGCCCTTTTCGTTGAATATGCCATTTTTGTGAAATCGCTAATGGTATGATGTTTTGGTTGCCATGGTAACATGAATTGGGACAATTCATTTGTAATTTTGATTTTTGTGTTGATGATCAGGTGCTGGTTACATAATATGTGCATAAATAAAGCAATTTGATCCTTTGTTTAAAGCAGATATTTTGCTGTGAATTTGCTCTTTTTGTGAAATCACTGAGTATCTGATGGTTTGGTTGCCATGGTAACCAATATTTAAATAATTGCATCATTTTCAATTTTTTTGGTTTTTGTTAAACAGACGTGGACTTGTCAGAATGTGTATACAATATGCATGTTTCTGTTTGCAGAAGTAAGATAATTTGCTTTGAAATTGCAGTATTTTGTAAAATCTCTGACGGTCAGGTAGTTCCGTTGCCATGGAAACAAAAATAATTAAAATTTTGAGTTTTTTTATTCGTGGCATTTGTAAATCAGACATTGGTTATTTAGCCTATATATATATATATATATATATATATATATATATATATATATATATATATATATATATATATATATATATATATATATATATATATATATATATATATATATATATATATATATATATATATACTGAACGAAACTTCTGAACCGCCAGTTAACAAAACACATTTTTCAATATAGCTCTTTTATTATTAAACTGTTTGAAATGATATTTGACACAGTTTATTTGGGTACATGTATCTGTCAATTGAACATAACAAAGTTTGATTCAATAAGGATGTTCATGTATGCGTACCGATAGAGTACTAATACCGTTTTTGCACGTGACACGCGATGCTAAATGTTTTTTGCCTTGTGTATACTGGTATTTTCATCGAAAACTATCCAACAACTTTATTCTATCACAAAAATGCCAACGTTTGGGTTGTATGAGTATAAACTAGAGGGGCGTCCGGCTGTGGGTTTAATCAAAAATGGGGCCTCACTGAGACTGATTCATAATTTGTCATAAAGTTTGACATGTTTTGATAGAGCCTAAAGTTTACACCACACCTTTCGACCACTTTTCATTTTGCACTCGAACGACAAGAAAAATCGACAAAAACTGAGAATTACGTATGTCATAAAATTTCCTTTATAGTCCACCATACTTTGGTGCGGTGCTGCACAAATGCTGCATTGGAAAGTCGGAAGTGTCGAGGTTGATGTACAGTGCACGGTTAATGGGTGACGGATGTTTCAATAATATTGTAGACAAAAACATTTCATCACCGTAAACACATGTCTGTGTTCTTTTAGACCATATGGGCCTCCATAGGAGCACTGAATGGCATGAAAATTGCTACTTTATAACAAAATAAACATGATAGTGTTCAATAATGTCCATTTACAGCACCAGTAAGTTTCAATAATATTGTGGACAAAAACATGTCATTTCCATATAGCATTCTTGTGTTGTTTTATGTTATATGGACTTCCATAGGAACATTGTGGATTACCTAAAACTCCTCTTTAATTAAAAGCGAAACAATTCCTACTTAATTTAAAGCGAAACCCAAAATGTTTTAAAACACCATTAAGTTGGTGTTTTTCACTTTAGGTCCCTGGAATACTCGGTTTTAAGCGTCGAGTTCAATTCTTAGCGTGTGTGTGAAAATGAAATGCGATGGTGCCTTTACACAGTCTATCAATTGAGCATGTTATTTTCAATTGATGAAAATGAAATTTTGACAAGTTCTGTTTAATCGATTTTTCCATATTGATTGTAAATTGTAGCCATGTATGTATCATAAGTGTTAAGATATATGAGAAAATATTGAGTGGCGGTTTGGAAGTTTCGCTCAGTATATATCGTTCATATACACCTTTGCTGTAAAGAGATATTTAGATTTGAAAATGGTCAATTTTTAGTGTTCTGAAAATGGGTGTCCGTGGTGACACATTTGTTGCTAGGCAACACAATACAGGTGGCATATTTCATTTTTCACTTCAATTTTGAATACAACTAATGTGGTTCTCTAAACAGAGCTAGTAGTAAATGTAATAAAAAAAAAACATTTAACAAAAGCCAGTCTGAAAAGTATCAATTTCACATTTCTCCTTGGGCAACTCTCGGCCGAAATCTTAATATCCGGTTTCCATGGCAATCATTGTGAGAAAGAGGGAATGCTTTGTTTTGTGAAAGTATTTCAACAAGTCTGATAAAATGGAGTAAATTATTGATTTCTGTGACTAGTCACTTATCACCATCTGCATGATTCTTAGGGAGAATGCTAAATAAAACCTGCGAATAGCTTTTCAATCGCATATATGGTTTGCAAGAAAAGTGCAAAAATATGGTGATGCGTTTTCAAAGTCCTCTAGTATATATTTAAAATGCATATTATGTGGTGTATACGATTGTGCTATCCTAAATCTTTCTATACGAGTGTGATAATCGTTATCCTTATATACGATTGTGCTATCCACTTATCCATATATACGATTGTGATCTCCGTTATTCTTTAATGCAAGTGCGGAGACATTACCACCGAATACTCTCAAGTAAGAGCTGACAACACGTTCAGCTCTTTATAGACTGCAAATCCCTAAACGCGTACTTTTGCAAACAGCGAAGGGTCTGCACTGTTTGCTAAGACGAACTCGATCTTCAGTAAAAGAAATACAATATGTTTTGGAAATTTTAACAGTTGACACCGCAATATCGTAGCTTTATTGTATGTAGCTTTGTGGAAAATTCCACTGGTCTGAGAAGGGTACATGTAACATGTTATCGTTACAACTGCAAGAAATATATATCATATAAAACATGTACTAAGTTGCCAGTTGTCCACTGCAAGAAAAGTGCAACTTTACACCACAGTTAGTGGCAGCTGATGTAAGCCACTGATTTCAACTACTTTAAAAAGTATGTACTCTTTGATTGTATTGATCCGTAGAATAACTACAACAAGAAAAAGTAGAAATGTTTTTTAAAAATTTTATTACTGGAGAAATATTGGCCTCAAGTTGTTTGAGCTGGCAAGTAACTGTAGCTGCCACCTCTTTTGGTGTTAACTAACACTTATTTTACAATTTATATCTGTAATGTACATGTATCTGCGTCGATTGTATGTCAAATTTACTAAATCTCCAAGAAGTGTAAACATTCCTTTCAGCTTTGAACGTCATTAAAATTAGCCTAGCTCCCTAGATACCTATTTGTATAGGCTGAAATCAAATTTGTCTCATATATTTCCATCAGATGTTTTATATTGTGTTGAGCAGCACAAAACCAATTCAACATGTAAAATGAAATCTTTATGCAAGTCGGCTCATGGTAAAACAAAGAAAGTGGCATGTACGTATACTTCCAGTGAAGACTCAGATCAGTCATGACATTTAATGAGTCTGATGAGTCTTCCTTAGTCGTATGATGAAATACTTATGAAGAATCCTTACAACCCATTGAACGTGAAGTGTAGACTGGCCAGACAAGGTGGATGGCTATTTTTTTGGTTTGAGGATGAAACGACTCATGTATTGATATAACGCCATTTCGTCAGCTGGTTGATATAATCATCACGCTCTTAAGATGTTGGTACTGATCACATAATGCGAGTAATGTGCTTTTTTCAAAGGCCCGTCTAAGTTTGCGTGTTTGTGAGCAGCAAAGGTTCCGATGAGTTCATGTGAACTCGCTAGGAACCTTTGCTGCTCGTGCACACAAACTAGGGACGATCATAAAGAAGGCAAATGTAGGGATCTAGAAGAACGTTAAAAGCATCAAAATCTGATGGGTTGGATCTTTTATTGAAATTGGTTAATGTGTTCTGTGTCTAGAATAAATGGAGAATCTATCAAATAACTCTGCACAAGGACATATCAGAACCAATATTTTATGGTGATACAGTTAATATATTAAAACAAATCAGGGGAAAGCTTACTTTTCAATATGCAGTAAAAATGTAATCAAATGTTACAAAGAGGATATAACATGCGTGTAATTTTAATTACAGCAACTGAATTACAAAGATGGTTTTCTGGTTATAACACTTAGATGTTGTACTTATCAAGCTAATAAATGATATAATACCAACAAATGAGCTGAGCATGAAAATGGTGTTATAATCACTGGACCTGGCCTAAATGGGAACAAGTCAATGTGACCAGGAAAAGTCGCTACCACAGAACGCAGACCAATGATATCATAGTTAGAGAAACTATAACAAAAACCAACACAGCAATTTCATTGTAGAAGACTGTTTAATTAAGAAATGAATTCAATTTTTGAAATTTTCTTCAGGCTTCACGTTAACTCTGCAAGAGACCCAAAGTATTCATGATTCCATGAACATTTTGAAAATGCAATTTATTGCTTGTATGTTAAGAAACATTTAAGTGGCATTTCAATTAAGGTCTGTGTATCAGGGTTATCTACTTGAAACATAACGAACTTCTGATAAATATAGATTAAGTTCATCCGTTAGCCCTAGTGTGCCCTGGCATGAACAAGCACCAAAGATTAAATTAAAAGGTTGGCAGGATGATCTTGATCAACCTTGTAATGCTGAACAATATTTCAAGACACTGCGGATTCAGATCAGCTGCCTTCTGGTGAGGTTGTCTGATCAGCTCTGCATTGTTTATATTTTGAATGGAGGTGTATGCCACCATTAGGTGTTAAATGAACAACAATTTTGGTAGAAATTGAAATTAGTTAAAGTTATTCAGCATTACAAGGGTTGAACTGTGTTTGGAGATGTTGTTGCTTCCGTTGTCAGAGTGACCGGAAGGAACAAACATCATTTAGACCAATGGACGACTCCATTTGACTGATGTCACAACCGAATCAAATGGATTAGTTGAAATTACTTATCAGTAATAATGCATGCTGGGAAGGTTAGATCATCAAAACTGAGAGTCTCGCCTCTTCGAGGTAGTTTTCGGCTTGACTTCAGAGAGTGAATTTGGCAAAGGGTTTCGGTATTCAGTTTCTAAAATTATTATTAAATTAAATAAATTATCACTCCAGTTTAGGAATTGTAGAATAAAATTGTCTAAATTCAGGTTATTAAACTGTTGACTTGACACAACGGGAAGGAACAGAGACGGTATTACACACAAACAGCCAATGGAGCCAACAAGAGGGTTGTTTTGTACGTGCGACGCAGGTGGGGACGCTGTCAATCACAAGACGTCTGGCAAATGAATTCCATGTTTGAGCGTATTGCACAGGCAAGTGAACATGGTAGCTGTCAATCAGATTCATGTTGTTTATGAGGCTATGAACGGTTGCAAAAATCTAAATATTCATTAACAGCTTGCTTCGAAGATTGTTTAATGTCTCCTAACCGCAATAGGTAATTTTCTTTGTTTGAGTTTATGAATTAAAAGATTTTTTTTAATTTATCCTGAGTAATCAAAATGAGCGCAAGGTGGAGCTACTAGCAGTGAATGCATGTGATATTTGCTGATTGAAGACCTTCAGCTTTGGACAGTTCAACAGTCAAGTGCGCATTGATTTTTATATAAACGAGAAACAATGGAGTGTTGGCCTGACTCGAAATAATATGAAGGCTACTATAATTTAAGTTACAAATTAAATACTATATTAGCTGGCTAATATCTAGAAGCAAAGATGCATAGTAAAGTTTGCATTGGACTTTCAGTGTTACATGCGTACACCAGTCGACTGTACAAGTGTTCTATCAAATTTCATAAATGTAATTTTGCAATTATTGAAGTTGTTTGTTTGTCTTTTCGTAAGATAAGAGAATGAAGTGCATTAGGGGAAAAGCCACTTACTGTGTGTGGCGGTCATGCATGTTTTTTGACAGATTAGCTAGGGAAACCTTGCATCTATGTATACTCCTCAAAATAATTAAAGGACCAAGATTTTAGAATGCGAGTATAATTAGCTCAAACATTTAAATTCTGTAAAACTTGGCCAAAAGCTTTCTATTCTTTATGTCCATAAGTCAAGAATCATTATTACTGATTTCCATGCCTAATTCTGCCATAACTGTGTCTCAAATGAACATACCCTCAAAAACACACTTTCAAAAGGCAGTGGGTGGGGTAAAGAAATTCTTCTGTGGTCATTCGAGTCGACTGAAAGTGACATCAAATTAAACTTTTTTTAAGCAGTTCAACTTGCATGCAAAAAAATTCTTCAAACAGTTTCAATATACTGGGAAGCAAGCCTTTTTCATCTCTGACAATGGAGTTTTGACAGTGTTTTGTTTTCTGAAAACAATGGGTGTACTTGGCCATCAAGAATAAGATTTTCAATCGTCATTCTATGCCTTTGAGTTTTAGAAAGATGTCCCGACGAATTGTTTAAAGATTGTCACAGACAAACGCCAAAACCAGTTGTCTGAACTCATAGTCTGCCCATTTCGCCGCAGCCAAAAGGGACAATTTTCTTTCACAGGAAGAGGTGGGTGGTATCGACCGGATTAAAACACCATACAATCATGTGAAAACAGAGATTTAAGCATCTGAAATCATTTTTCATTCATTTCATGCAGTTCTGTGGTCCATGGATCACACACAAAAAATGACATTCCAATGCATTTAGGTCAAGTTTTAAAATGACATAAAATCCTTGTTACTAGCATTTTACACCATTTTCTTTGGCCGTTTCACTTGGCAATATGGGCGTCAAAGGTGTCTGAAAATTTAGGCTAGATCGTAAAATTGGTTTTCAAAATACGTTCTACACAAAATGCATCAATGTTATAATTGATAGCATTGGTCCTTCAATTATTTTGAGGAGTATATTTCAACGGATCTAATTCGTTTAAGCTATTTGTGTAGTTGGTCACCAAGTGACTATTTCTGCCAAACTATTTTACATTATGATAAGCTTTTACCGCAGTAAACCACACCCCTGGTGACCATGTTTTTGATGGCTTAAATGCAGATAAACTTTTGTAGAGGGTCACATAGGAAACATTCCTGTGAAGTTTTGTTAAAACTGGATCAGTGGTATATAGTCTGGCAGAGATTAAAACTAACCATGCAATTGTGTCTATAGAAAATGTTTTTAATTATTTTAGTAGGTATGGTCCTTCTGATTTTAAATCTGAAGAATGCAAATTTGGCACCCTTGGACAGTTCAAAATGGCCGTCAAAATCCCAAATGATCGATAGGGATATAATAGGGGGAAGTTGCTGGATTTTTTTATGAAAAAAGTTGCATTAAAAGATAATATTTTATGTATGGAAGATAGTGTAACTCAAATTTTGCTCTATTATAGCGCCATTAAAAACTCAAAATGGCTGACAAAAATCCAAGATGGCTGCCGAAAGGAGATAGAATCGGGTAAGGTGCGCAAATGGACAGAAGTTGACATTTAACTCTATTAAGTGCATAGTTTCGACAAAAGATTAAATTTTTACTAAAACAACAAAATAATGACTGCCAACATTCAAAATGGCCGTCAAATATAGGATAAGGGAAAATAACTACACGTATAAATTTCTAGCACAAACTAATGAAGTTTAATAGATGAAATGTAACCTTTTATGATGTTACTTGAGCTATGATTTAAAAAAACAAATACCTCAGACAGAACAAAATGGCTGCCAAGTTACAAAAATGTACACGATGGTCGCCAGATACATAGAAAATATTCATAATTTTCAAAGAGATATGGCTGCTTTACTTTGATTGACTTTCTGTGCTCTGTAGTTCTTCCTCCAGGTGGTGTGGGTTGGTCTGTTGTGTGTGGTTGTGGTATTTCCTGATCATACTCACTTATTTTTTTTTTCAAATAAACTTATATATAAGTAGAGATATATATATGTATCACATTTTCAACCTGTTGTCCAAATGCACTTGCATACGCTATTTTCTGTCTTTGAGTTTATTTGATTAATTAAGCCCAAACTACAGATCAAGGACAGTTGTGTGCAATGGTTTATTTTTGTATAGGTTTCTTTAAACAGACATTTACTGAATCGAAAAGAAGCTTCTGAGTTATGAGGGTCTGGAAGGAGGTTAATGATTAGAGAATAATTGCCTTATTTTACAATTATTTGAAAATAAAAAGGCAAAATAAGAAGTGATTAGAGATTAATGAAGACCCCAAAAATAAAGACTTACTCTAATGAATGATAAGTTTTAAATGAATAAAGTATTAATCAAATATGTCTCAAAAATTAGAAAGTTGGAGAACAAGGAGAATATAACGAACATGGTGTCCTAAAATGCAATACATGAATAGGGGAAAACCCCTGGAGGGTATAAATATGATAATGAGGCATAGTTATATAAGATACTTGTATATTGTTTTAATAAACAATGGAACTCATTTTAATGAATTAGTGAAAATGTTAATGAGAGTGAATAATGGACTAACATATAAATGATTAGAGAATTTACCAGACCTCCCCCACCATCCAGACCCTTAGTTATATAAAATGGTTATGTAATCAAGGAAAGAACATGTTGGCGTCTGTATGGTTCAAATGTATTGTGATCGCGCTGTTTGGACTGCTGTTGTTACACTGAGTTGTTATTGGGCAATTAAGTTTATAATCCTAGTTAGCAATTAGCATGATTAGTGCTGTAGCAATTCTGTTGCTATGGTGGTTGGAAATGGCCATGATTTTTACGAGCAGACAATATCGAGGTTTTTGTTTTGTGCATATTACCAAACACTAATCCATTTAATCTACACCGATTATCTTTTTTTCTTTTTTGTATTTATTATAATTTTATATGATGTGTACGGCTGCTCGGTATACTTCGTTCGCAATGATAAAACCAATGTCTTTATTACCTCACGCATTAGGTCAGGAAATGGATCTGACGAGGATATTTGTTTGCTTATCTCATGAGAATGTCTAACCCAGTAATTGTTACAATACGTCTGTCTCCGTTTTATTGTCCATTAATTGTTCCAAATATGGCATGGTAGCGCGTTTATGTTATTCTAAACCTTATCAAATTAAATGATTAGCGTCAGCTTCATTTATCTTTTCCAAGTATAACATGTTCTTTGTGTTATAAACGGAACGAGATAATTAAGGTTTTATCTTGTACTGGAAGATGCAAACTCACCAGAGTCGAAGGCTCAATGAGACTTTTTCTTTAAATGACATCTCCTCCCAAACCAAAATTTCACAAATGGTTCTGGTCCGCCAAAACGTATGGGCCACCAGAGTTGGAGATAAGAATTATCTTTAAATGATATCTCCTGAACCACTGGCCCAATTTTAAAATAATTTTACATAAATGTTTCTCGTAATGCCTTCTACCACAATTGCTCAAATAGTTCTGCTCCTTCGAATGCATGGGCTGCCAGTTCTATAGATAAGAAATATCGTTAAACGACATTTCCTGAACCACTTGTCCAAATTCAAAGGTAATTCACAGAAATTATCCTCATAATGCCCTCTGCATGTACCAAAATAGCTCCAACGGTTTCATCTGCGAACAAAATTGCTGCCAGAGCTGTAGATAAAAAAACATCTTTAAACAACATTTTCTGAACTACTCATACACATTCAAACTAATTCTATAAACTTACATGAGCAAGGACTCGGAGGAGCGATTCAGGATCCCAGGGACCTCTTTTATTGTATGTAAACACCGAGGGGCTTCTAGGAGGCATTTAAAAGGTAATGTTTTGCATCATCCAGTGCAAGCTACAATCTAAATTTACAGTTTATATTTTACTTGCTACATTTTGTATTACAATCTTACATCCAAACCTGCTTGTAACCCATAAGCTTATAAAATTGTATAGTTGTACCAGTAACGGGGTGTTGGAACAGCCAGCCAACGAAACTCTTGTACACAACGTCGTGGGGATTCGTTTATTACGTCACCTAAACGCGAATACACAAAGAAAGTTATTTGCTGGCGTTAATATTAGTCCGCTCATAGGCGAGTACGAGATCGTGTGAATGTATCTACAATGGAAATGCAAATATTAACATTTGAAGGTTCATAACAATGTTGCTAATTCGAAACTTGGTACTCGTCGCATATATGTAGTTATAAGGTATGCAATTACTAACGATGACGATGATGATGATGATGATGTTGATGAAAAGGCTAAAAAACCCAACCGCTTAATTGGGATGCTGAAAAATGTTATTTACACGGACAAGTGGAAATTTATACCGTTGCAATCGCAAGCAATATTATAGGCCCGTGCAGAAATTTACAATAACGCGAAATTTAATCACAGTGTGCACTGTATGCTAAGATAAAACATGGATCCTATAGGGACCGCGGATAAAGCAGTTTTTATTGACAAAATAATTTCGAACTGTGACCTGTTAAAATACAAAAAGGACTATTCCATACTTATTGAATCAATATATTTGGGTAAATCCTTCAGATGAGCATAAACATTGCTTATACTCACACTTTTACTGAAAATTTTTCGCCTTTAACGACTTCTTTTAATGTATTTTACACATCCAGAGGGAATAATTGGTACTGTTATCATGCTAATAATCGTAGGGACAGATGCGCCGAATAGAAGTCTCGAAAAAACAGCGCAAATTACTTTGAGGAACATCCCTGTCATTTTAATTCATATTTACATACACGCAAACTAAAATTCATCACGAAACAATAATGGACCAGCACACGAGATAGTGGTACTTATAGGCGACTAGCAAAAGTTCAGAAGAGCCTGCTCTTACACACAGTCTCACCTAAGCCTTTGCTTCACACACACACATGAAGTATGGACGTATGGAAAGGCACAGACCGTAATTGAGACATGTAGGCATGCTGGATGTACGTCAGCATGGACGTTTAATCCTTAAAGCGCCACCTATGATTTGCAGCAGACGAAAATTTCAAATTTTCAAAAATAAAAAATAAGGCATGGTATTTCATGAGAATCGTCTGCTGGCAGACGGTTCTCATGAAATATCATACCTTATTTTTTTCTAAAATTAGGAAAGATGGCGCAAAATTTGTCGTCTGCAGGAGTCGTGATTGGCGCTTTAAGGGTTAAATGAGCCATTTACGCATATGAGATACGCACCAAAATATCGTGTTTTATGTTATTTTTCTTTTTCAAAATAAAACTCTCTAGGATAAAGAATGAAAATATAAGAAAGGCCAATGAACGGCAAACTTTCTCTATTATTATATTCATAAACTACCGAGAGCAGAAATAGAGAGTTATAACGTTTGTCATGTTTGTAGACTTTAACCCATTAACGAGTACTTTTTCAAACTTTAGCAAATTGTAGAGATCCAGATGAAATATCACATTTTGCGGCATTTCATTAGGACCTGCACTGTTTGTTAATACAACTTCGATCTTCAGAGAAATTATAACTTCTGACCCCTAGACTTATACATGTACATTTGACCAATATACAACGGCGTTGGACCCAGACTGATATATCTATAGTTATATCGTACGAGTATTCATTTAATACCTTTCAGCAATGTCCACATGTACATATTGGCATCAAATTTAATTAGTTTATCACCTCCATACTAACACGTTACTTTCTAAGCTGTGAAAAGCATTAATTAGCACAGTTGGAGAAAGAGAAACAGCGTATCTTATCACAAAACCAAGATAAAAAAAAACACATTTTAGCAAACCTGAGCCGAACGCTCATGTGAGGTATTACTATGCCAATGATGCATTGGATCTCTGGTTGCCATGGCAACAAAACCTTCCATAGACTTGTAAAGGGGAAAACTTTAAAAATCTTCTCTGAAACCATGAGGCCCACAGCTCTATTTGGTAGTTTTCTTCATAAATCCTGACAATGAAGCCCATGGGGTCAAAACTTCATATTTCTAAAGACAACTCTTCACTATATACCTGTAGATAAGCATGACAGTAAATAATTTTTACCCTATCCCCTGGCCCCTTAGGAGGGTCAAAGGTCAAATATCTAAATTTCGCAATAACTCATTCAGTTGTCAATACTTTTACTAAAATTTTGCATGCTGCCAGAGGTACAATAGATATGAAACGGGAATTTAGATTATAGGCCTAGGTCCGGCTCCTTGGGTAGACTTAGGGGGGGGGGGGGCAGTGAATGGTTTATGAAGCAAAATGCAACCATATATTCTGTCCTCACATACACCCTCAACCCCTGGGTGTGGCCAAAGGTCAAAAAAAAAATTCTGAAAGCAGTAATGTTGCATATCAAATTAAAGGGAATGGAGCATGGCCCCTGGGGTGGAATCAAAAGGCCTAAACATTTTTTTTTCTGAAAGTAGTCATGATGCATATCTAATTTAAGGGAATGGAACATAGCACTTCATGAAAGCATATATTCTGTCCTTACACATGTCTTCAATCCCCGAGCAGGGTCAGAAGACAAAACATTTTCTATTGAAAGTGGCCATGTTACATGATATCAAATTGAAGAGAATCGAACATAGAGCACCATGCAAGCACATATTCTCTTTTTGCACACACCCTCTGCCCCTGGGGTTTGCTCAAAAGATAAAACATTTTTTTCTGAAGTTAGTCATGTTGCATATCAAATTAGACGGGAATGGAGCATAGAGCATAGTGCAAGCACATATTCTGTCCTAACAGGCACCCTCAGCCCCTGGGGTCGGGTCAAAGGGTCAAGACATTTTTTCTGAAGGTAGTCAGGTTGCATATCAAATTAAAGGGGAATGGAGCGTAGAGCACCATGCAAGCACATGTTCTGTCCTTACACAAACACTTGGCTCCTGGGGTGGAGTCAAAGTGTCTAGACATTTTTTTTTTCTGAAAGTAGTCACGTTGCATATCAAAATAAAGAGAATGGGGCATAGAACACCATGCAAGCATATATTCTTTCCTTACACACATCCTCAATCCCAGGATTGGGTCAAAGGTCAAAAAAAATCTGAAAGAGGTCATGTTGCATATCAAATTGAATGGACAGGTACATAGAGCACCATGCAAGAAGATATTCTCTTCTTACATACACTCTTGACACCTGGGTGTAGTCAAAAGATCAAAACATTTATGGTCTAAAAGTAGTCACGTTGCATATCAAATAAGAAGGAATGGAGCAAAGAGCACTATGCAAGCACATATTCTATCCTATCAGGCACCCTTGGCCCCTTTGGTTGGGTCAAAAGGTCAAATTAAACATTCTGAAAGTGGTCATGCTGCATATCAAATTAATGGGAATGGAGCATAGAGCACCATGCATGCACATATGTGTGTGGCCTGCGAAGCATGGTCAACACATAGGGAACATGACTCCGTTGGCGTTGGCGTCGTTTGGGCGTCACACCTTAGGTTTCTGATCAATAACTTTTGAAGGGATGCAACAATTTCATTCAAAGTTTACATAAGGGTACAGCATCATAAAATACAGGTCAAGTTTGAGTTTGGAGGTCATTTGCAAAAAATTTAACTGAGTTATGATCCTTTTTTGACTTAGGATTATGCTGATGCAAAAGCTATATTGGCTTTTTTGTGTGATTAACTTCCCATTTCCCCAAAGCTTTAATATCTGACAACGTCTCACTATAGGCCATGATTACCCAGAACTTATAGATTGGCATAACAGTGATTAAAATTTGACCACACCTTCCTGATCCCTAGGCTGAGTAAAAGGTCAAGTATTTAGATTTCGCAATTGTCAATATTTTTTACTGTGGTTTTGCATGCACACAAAGGTACAGCAGATATTAAACATACATTGTACAAACGGGATTTTAGTTTGAAGGCCTGAGCACGGCCCCCTGGATATACTTATAGGGTGGGGCAAGGGCCAAAATTCAATTTTTTGAATATGAACAAGTTGCATATAAAATTAAAGGGAATGATGCATGTATCAAATGGTAGCAAATATTTTGCCCATATACCCCCTCTCTGGCCCTGGGGGTGGGGAAGAAAGGTCATAATTCAACTTTTTTCAAAACCTGGTCATGTTGAATATCAAATTAAAGGGAATGACGAAAGCAGCAACATGCAAGCGCATATTCTGTCCTTACACGCACCCTGGACCCATGGTGTTGGGTCAAAGGTCAAAACATTTTTTCTGAAAATAGTCATGTTGCATATCAAATAAAATGAAATTGAGCACCATGCAAGCACATGTCCTGTTCTAACACACATCCTAAGCCCCAAGGCTGGGGTCAAAAGATCTTTTTTTCTAAAAATACTGTGTCATGTTGCATAACAAATTAAAGGGAATCGTGAATGCATTAACACAGTAGCAGATATTTTTCCAGCATACCCCACTCCTGACCCTGGGGGTTGGGCCAAAAGGTCAAATTCTACCTTATCTAAATATGGCCATGTTGCATATAAAATTAAAGGGAATGATGTATGCAGCAACATGGTTGCAAATATTTAACCCGCAGACCCCCCCCCCCCCACCATGGGGGTCAAAAGGTCAAAATTCAACTTTTTCAGAACATGGTCATGTTGCATATCAAATTATATCAAATCACCAATGCAGCATGGTTACTGTAGCAAAACATTTACCTGCAGACCCCCCTCTCCCAAACCTGAGGGTCAAAAGATCGAAGAAGGGGTTTCTAAAAGTACCGTGTCGTATATCAAATTAAAGGGAATCATGAATTCAGCAACATGGTAGCAAAAATTTTGCCAGCAGATCCCGCCAACCCTTAGGTGGTGTCGAACAATCCAAATTCTGCTTTTTCAGAATATGGTCATGTTGCATATCAAACTAAAGGGAATGGAGCATACAGCACCATGCAAGTACATATCCTGTCTTACAAACACCCTGAACACGTGGGTTGGATTAAAAGGTTAAAACAATTCTGAATCCGGCCATATTGCATATCAAATTAAGGGACAAGAAGTATAGACTAACATAGAAGCAAACACTTTGACCTTACACACAGATATTGAAATCAGATAAGTTTACTTTTTATTGAACAAACACAGAAAACTAGTTGATTGGCTTTTAACTTTGATCTTTATTTCACCCAAGATTAATATAGGGGTTGGAGAAATGGGATTTATGTTTAGTGATTTATAAGTTTATCTAAAATCACCGCAGATATAAATTTGATAAATTTGCCTTGTTTGACTTTTGTTTCGCCAGGCGACACATCCAATTCTCGAAATTCTAGTCCGTCCTTGCACACACACTTGGCACTGGGGTGGAGTCAAAAGGGCTAAACATTTTTTCTGAAAGTAGTCATGTTGCATATCAAATTAAAAGGAATGGATCATAGCGCAAATTTCAAGTACATATACTATCCTTACACACATCCTCACTTCCTCCCCCCCCAGGTCGGGTCAAAAGGTCAACATCTTTTCTGAAAGTAGTCATGTTGCATATCAAATTAAATGGAATGGAACATAGAGCACCATGCGAGCACATGCTCTCTCCTTACACACATCCTCAGCCCTAGGGAATGAGTCAAAAGGCCAAACATTTTTTTCTGAAAATAGGCATGTTGCATATCAAATTAGAGGGGAATGGAGCATAGAGCTCCATGCAAGTAAATGTTACGTCTTACAGGCACCCGCTGCACCTGGAATTGAGTCAGAAGGTAAAAAAAAAAAAATTCTGAAAGTAGTCATGTTACATATCAAATTAAAGGACATGGAGCGTTGAGCACCATACCAGCCCATTTTATGTTCTTACACACACCCTAAAGCTGTGGGTTGAATTAAAAGGTAAAACAAATTCTGAATGTGGTCATGTTGCGCATTTAATTAAAGCGAAAAAAGTATAGATCAACATAGAAGCAAACACATTGACCTTACACACACATCTGACCTTTGTGTCAGGTTGAAAGATCAGTTATTGAAATTGAACAGATTGAACGAAGCACCAAACTTTATTTGATGTACTTTTAACTATGACCTGTTTGATACGCATCTGTGTGAATTAATGGCTGGAGAAATAGGATATATGTTTTGTGATTTAAACATTTCTCTAAAATAACCCTTCGCTGGTTGATATAAATTCAACGATTCTGCCCTGTTTGACTTCTGTTATGCCAGGCGATACATCCGATTATCAGAATTCTAGTTTTAAAAAATCTTCTTCTCTGAAACCATGAGGTCCAGAGGTGATTAATTAAATATAATATAGCAATGTCTAAAGGTCCATTTCATTTATCCTGCCAACGTTACCCCTGGGGTCCAAATTGGCCACGCCCGAGTGGTCTTAAGCTCCCATAGACTTATCATGGGAAAAACTTTAAAAACGTTTTTTAAAGCCATAAGGTTTATATATTAAGTTTTTTGCAATACTTAGTGTTCGTCTGCGTAAACCCTGCCAATCATGCCCCTGGGGTTCAAAGTAGCAATTTTATGGGGGCCATTTGCTCTGATAGACTCAAAATAGAAAAAAAAACTTTAAAAAATATTTTCTGAAACCATGAGGTAAGCGATATAGTTTCATTGAACCTCTTGTTTAAAGTAGCAAATAGAGCTAAAATAAATAAAGGAAAGTTAACTTGCAATAGCTATTATATGGCTATTGCGAGTTGTGATTATATCACCTCTCGCATAATATTTCATAGACCTCTGTTAACATGAGGGTTTACACTAATTAAGAATTCCTGCACATATAGAGACCTGACCTACTCGGAAAAAAGACAAAAAAATAATGCTAAAAGAGTCAAACAGCCTGTCGTGTTTCCCGCAAAAACAGCTAAATCTGCGCAATGAATACAATATTCAAAAAATGCGAACTGGCGGGTATCCACTAGCCCTTCCTTAAAGTTGTATTATGGAAACCAGCTGAGCATTGTCAATACTTTCATGATCTAGCGAACATTTAGCTCTTAAACTAGAATTGGATCAATCCTCACTTACGTTAAATACAACAAAGCATGGCATTTTGTGACATTGGACTCTGTGTCCAAGCCAAAACCGTTGTTGTCATTTACAAACCATAAACAACGAGTGTGTTGGATATGAACTGATTATATCTTAAAAGCCATATAGACAGGTTCTCGTAGTTGAGACTTGACTTGAAACAAAGGTCATATCAGTAGTTCAAATTATTTTTTTACATCTATACACCGTAGGCAATCAGTTTTCAAAATATAAACCACCTACATTAAAACATTAAAGGGGCATTAGCTTTACTAGCCAAACAATCAAAATATATATTTTTGACCCTTAACTCAAGGCCGTAATTGGAATCCAAAAGTGTTTTGTCATCTACACACCTCAGACAAACAGTGTGTCAAATTATAATATAAGTAAAAGGAAGGGGTTGGCATTACAATCCATACAATCTGATTTTATTTATATTTGACCTTGACCATTGACTTCAATGCCATAATGGCGATCAGAAACATTTATCTACACAGCATAGGCTATCATTGTTCACTTAGTATAAGAACCATCTCAGAACATCAGCGAGACTTTATTTAATTTTTCAACTGTGACAGAAGACAAGTGGATATATATTAACTGTTTCTATACATCTAATTACTGGTATGTTGCTTAAATGCTTTATTAGTTTAAATGAATACACATGTGAAAAGCTAAATTGTTTAATGTGATTTGCCACACGTGACTTATTGTTCACTTAATATTATACAATTTTTGACTATGTTGAGGTGGACATGGAATGTTATTGAACAGTAAACGTCATATTGACCGATGCGGAACAGATGTCAATATGATTAAGTTTACTGTTCAATAACACTCCATGTCTACCAAAACATAAGTCAACAACTGTTTTATTATAAAATAAATGTCTGTTATTCGTTTCCTGCCATTTGATACCATTAAAACCAATGACGTTACGGATGGATGGATGCGAAATCACTTGACGTTCTGACATCACTTCCCGTAAGCCATGCAATATTACCTCGTGCCGAGTGCTTTGCAACGTCACGTCCGGCAAATCATGCAATATGTAGTTTTATTGACTCAAGTTGATATGCATCTGAACCAATTAGAGGATATTTATTTATAGATAATATAATTATTTGCGTTATACAGTGTAAGGACAGGGTGCTCAGCCAGGGAATACCTGGCATATAATTATTTTTAAGAAATACATGACACATTTGTATATATGTCATATGGGGATACTAGATGTTCCTATGTCCCATTATCCTAAGGCCTGGCCAGATAGCTTTACTATTTACGCAGTGGATATAGAAGTAAGCAGTATTGTTTGTTTATTAGGTCATAGCAAGCTTCTTGCGTTATACTGGTTACCTAAACTTCATAACCAGCCTTGTACGTCGCGTATTAGTGCTAATTATAGTTCATGTACTACTACCAACTTGTCTATACTTTTGACTTCTTGCCTCACTGCGATTAAAAACCATGGTATAAAATATTGTACAACAGTTTATGAAACGAATGATAAAAATTATTTTGGTCCATTTAATATTCAGGTGCGATTCTTAATAAAAAAAACTAAAGAATTATTAGAATCTAGTTTGTCTACATATGATTCTCTACTCTCTATACTACGTTGCCTTATAATCTAATCAAAGAAAAACTAACGTAATAATTGAACAAATTTTTAACAGAGAGGGCTCAGTTTATTTGACTTCTTATGAGAAAATGTGCTTTTTTTCTTCTGAACAACCTAAACAATATACGTTCTGGTCATGTAAGAAAAAGTGTGATGCTCTCAATTATATTTTGGACAATTCATTTTTAAGATTTTGCTCGAAATTATATAGACAAATTATAGGTATTTCAATGACTACTATGGGTACTTAATGTGCTCCTCTTGTTGCAGATTTGTTTTTAATTTGTTATGAGAGACACTTCATGTTGTCTCTTTCAGACAATAATCTTACTCATATTATTGAAGCTTTTAACTCCACCTCCAGATATTTAGATAACTTATTTGAAATTGATAATGCTTATTTTGAACATATGGTAGGTCAGATATATCCCACCGAACTTCAGTTAAATAAAGAGAATTCTGCTGATACAGAGGCCCCATTTTCGGACTTGGGCTTGTCCATAACGAATGGCAGTGTATCAGCTAAGATTTATGATAAACGGTCTGATTTTAGTTTTGAAATAGTAAATTTCCCATTTCTCGATGGAGATGTTCCTCGCTCCCCTTCCTATTGTGTATATATTTCTCAACTTATTTGTTTTGCGAGAGCGCATTCTAATGTTGATGACTTCAACAACAGAAACCTATTTTTGACTGCTAAGTTATAAATTAATGTTATAGATGTCTATAAATTTGAAAAGCATGGTCTAGTTCTACCACAGACACTCAGATTTAATTGTTAAATACAATATTGGTTTAAAAACTCCTCTGCTACAGGGTATATCAGAACCTATATTTTATGTCAATTTAGTCTATAAATTCAAAATATTTGTTTGAAAACCTAATTGTAGTAATCAATTGAAAAAGATTATCGAAAGTTATTAAAAAGTTGGATTTAACTTGGATATTTGGACATGACAAAACAAATGGTGTATTTTTTCTGGTTGTTCCTTACAGTAAGAACATACTCCGCTATCAATTTTATTAATTTTAGCCAAGAAGGAATTTGTCACTAAAATATTATTATTTATCTTATATTGGAAATCTCGACGTTTAACTTCATGCCATTTTTTGGTACTAAGAAAGTAAGATTTCCATTCATTTTTCACTTATATCACCATTTCAGCTTGCCATTTGTTCTGTGGTATATAATCATTCACATTTACAAAAGTATCATAGAATAATCTACTACCTTCTTTGGCCTTCGTAAGCTTTTTAATAAAGACATTACATGTCACATTTATTTTGTTTTCAAAGATAAAAACGCGGTTATCATTAATTTTGGTTATCCATGACCAGGGTCATTTGTTTAAAAGATATTGATATACTAAAAAAGTACCATTGATATTGTACATTGTTTTTACTTGTTCAAACGTGTAAAATTCGCCATTTTGACCAATAATATCAAAAACTACTCTGATGTCCTTTTCATGCCAATTTTTAAAAAATATTTTTCCACGTCCTATGTTTTTGTTATGCCATATAAGGGAGTCAAGGATTTTGCCAATGTTTTCAACAGGTAAAATTTTACAGAATTCCGCCCAAATATGCATAAATCTTTCCGAAAGGAGTTTTGTAACTCACTGCTTAGTTTAAACACGTGTGAACCACCAATATAGAAAAGAGTATGGAAATTAATTAAAGATAAGCATGTCCATTCATTTGGTTTTGTTTGGTGAAGTATTCTTCGAAGAATACTTCACCAAACAAAACCAAATGAATGGGCTTCGATATAACTTGGATATCATGCGACAGTCAGCACGCCTGGTTGTAAATCCAATCATGGTTTATAGCTATGGTTTCCTTTTTAATTGCACGACGGTGGGCCAGGCCTAAGACTCAATGACGGCTCTGACGTAAAGCTTTAATCGGTGGGTTAGTGTCTGATGCTTGGCTGTAGCTGGGCCCACCGTTGCTCAACCTGAGGTGGCATACTTTATCTCTTGTTTAATAACTTGAGGTTTTCTTTAGCTCAAACTTTCTGAGAGTCGAAAGCCCTTTCCTCTGTCTCATTATAGTGCGTTAATTTGATTACATTGTTTCTCAATGATGGTACATTACAATAGTTAGGAATCCTCCATGCGAGCTTAACATATTTTGTGATTCAAAACAGCAGAATCTAGGGCGTAGATTTGATACCAGTAAAATGTCTTTAAGCCCCCCCCCCCCTCAGTGGCTTTGGCTGCTGTAAGTTCTAAGGCGGTGGCTCTGTTGTTATTGATTCGGTGTTGATGTAACTCCCAATTTGTAATTGTTCTATTTTTTGTTGTGGGTTACTTTATGTCCATTATAGTTTTGCAATCATCTCGATTGGGAAGAGAGAGAGCTGGTTGCTTCGCTTTGTTTGTCTTCCTGGTGCCTCGTGCTTGTTGTGTGGCCCTTCCTCACGATGCCACGGGTAAGTCTGTATTTTCTGATTGTGGTATTTCCTGATCATACTCACTTGCTATTTTAGTTATGTAATATTTAGATAGTTAGTTAGGTAGTGTGTGTATTTGTTAGCACTTTGTACACTTAAGGCAGGTAGTTGTATATTTCTTCTACATAACTACCCGTTACTTACTTGCATACCTACATATATGTCTGCGTGTTCTGTAATACTATACTACTATATACTATACTTTTATTTCAGCATTAAGCAAACATATAATGCATAGTGCATCGGTCTATAGCGTATGCATATAAAGCTAATTATCATTGACTAAATATATTTCAGTTATTTATTCATTCTTCATTTCATTGAAATCATTTGCTATTTTTATATTTAGCTACATACCATGAAATATTATATTTTGTAGATAAGGAATTTGTTACTCATTTATGGATAAAATGGCGGACTGCAAGGAATGAGAACTGTTTGGACACTATATCTACGTGTCTCATCATATTTCTATGTTACTTACTTACATACCTACATATGTGTATGCGTGTAGTGTAATGAACAGTACTATCAGTACATTGCTCTATAATAAATATAAAAAAAGCTAATTATCATTGAATAAATATATATTTACATATATATTACACTTTTCCTTGAGGTATAGAGAAATCTATACATACTGACTAATCAGGTTGGCGGTCAGACCAGCGACATATAGCTCAAAGTATGAGGACATCCTTAAAATACTGCTGCTGTACCTGCAGGAATGTTCTATAGATTTGATTTATTTATAATTAGGGACAGACCATTTGATTTTCTGTTTTTTCCAACAGCTTCATGCCAGTTCCATCAAGTAAGTATATATCTGATCAGCATTTTTCGAATTTTTAATAAAAACAACTAATGAACTAGAGAGAATTAAATTACCAGGCGCGTAAGTAGCCCATAAAGATGTGGATTTTACACACGTGCTATGGGTGGTCCGTGGGCATGCTCCACTGGAAAAAGTTAATAAAACTGGTGCGATCTGGTGCATTCTGAGCGTTCCAAAGTAAGTTATTACCAACTCATGCTCAAAAGAACCGTCTCATTGAGAAGGTTCGTTTGAGTACCCACAACATTATGTTTTGGTTGAGAAATAAAAATAAATAATTACACACTCTTATCTTGGGGCGTTATTGGTCAATGCGGAGCCATTTGATTATCACTTTTGGATACCAGTCTCTAAGTACATTTCATAGCATTGAGCGAGTTAGTACATGTCTAGACAAAATATATTTATTTCAGAAATGTTCCTTAAGTACTTGTATTGAGGTACACAAACTATCAAGAGACGTTCAGATATTACAATATTCTAAAACTATGGATTTCGAGCAGAATGTGTAAGGTCTTTTTCGCTTTGGTTCTTTATAAAGCCATCGGTCATTAGTCGGGGAACAAAGGTAGAAAAATGCTAAACCTTGTACCCGAAAATTATACAGCAGAACAGAATTTTGTATGGTTGCTAAGGCAATAACATGCATATGATTATCTGAAACCACTGTCGTCTTGCACAACGCTAGAGCAGTCCATTTTTCTACGGCAGCCCAGCAAGAACATATGAAAATATTATTTTCCAAAATCTCATATTTTTTTATTAAAACAATCGGGACTGAAAAAAAGTGGGCTTATACATGTATAATACATAGACATCTGTGTAGACCCAGAAGAAAGAGTGGCTATTTAAGAATACTACTTATTGATTTTTAAAGCATGTAGAATAGGACAGCCCGATTTCGAAATTAAATTTGAAATTAGTTAAAACTGCATCTATCGTCTAGGAATATATTTGATGATTATTTATACATGGCTTAGAAGCAAAGCTCATAACACTTTGCGTGCTTACATATTCCATTTTATCCTCCCACTGAAGAGGTCTGCATTGCGTATTTTTCTACATAAATACCTACAGTTTTTAATTCTATGCGTTTTAACACTGCATACAGATAAACATAAACATTTGGCCAGTAGAATGCTTTTTTGCGATGGCTCTTCTAGATCTATTTAACACTGACGATTAAGCCATTTTAAACAAGTAAGTCGTAATATACACACTCGTACATAGAATGATACACAATGTGGGATCATATACTAGAGGACTTTGAAAACGCATCACCACATTTTTGCACTTTTCTTGTAAACCGTATATGCGATTGAAAATTTACTCGCAGGTTTTAATGTGCAACCCAGAATTGGTATGAATCAGTCATTAATTTGACTGCACAATCACGCGACGCTGCTGATGACGTCACATTGGTACATACAGCATCCAGCACCTTTCTGCACAAATAAATGAAGCTTTTTGATTATTTTCATGTTAAAACTGTGGCGTATATGATGCCAAGTTACCAAAAGAGTTTATAGACTTTTTCTAATTAAAATTAATTGATAACTTCAAAATTTCGAAAATAAACGTCAAATTTGAACACCAATTTACAGCTCCTTTTTAGAAACATCACCATTAGTTACCTTTTTTGCACGCTTTCATTACTGATATTGATTACATACACTGACAAGCATGTGGGGAAGACGTTTTGATGTAAATCGTTGCAGGAGATCTGCTGTCATGGGATCGAGAACGTCTTAAAAATTTACGTTAACGTCACTTGCACAATACAAAAGACACGTGATACCAGCGTAATTTATAAATAATCTGTCATTTGTGTATGCCCTTAACCTCTCCCAATAAAACCGGACGTAAGAAATCGAAACTTTGAAAGGCCCAAGACGTTGAATTTTATTACCAGACTATTGTAATCGGGGTGGGTGGGGTATGTCGGTAATTTTAAAGGGGTGTAATTTTGAGCATACCTAACTGTCAATTCATTTCTATTCCTCAATGATGAATGTGCAATCGTGAAAGAAGCAAAGGACGCAAATTCGTTGAGTCAGGAATAAAAACTAACGCGTGTTAAATTGCAGCTGAATTTGTGTCCTTCAAAATCGACCACCCCTGTCTTAAAACGGATACTTTTTCCATACCTTAAAGTAAATTTACAACCATGAAATTTCTCGGACACACTACAAGATGGTCAGACTATGATATGCAATAATAATTATTTCGCTGACACCCTCAGGGTTTGTAAAATAAAGGATTTAATCTTGGTGATGCGTTTTCAAAGTCCTTTAGTATATATAAACCCAGACACTCTGTTCAGGTATGGGTTCATAGCGTTTGATCAAAAATTAAGTGAATATGATCAGGAAATACCACAATCACACACCGCATACCAACCCACGGCACCGTGAGGAAGAGCCATAGGGCATTAACAGGAACAATACATCTGTAAAACAATAATAGCAAAGCAACCAGCTATCCCTTCCTCTTAAAGGTGATTGCAAAACTTGAATGGAGAACTCCCACAAACAGTAGAAAGTACATTAAACAATAGATCAACAACAACAGAAGCACCGCCTTAGAACGGACAGCAGCCTAAGCCACCGGAGGGGGGGGCTTAAATACAGTTTACAGGCGCCAAACCTTCAACCTAGATTCTGCTGTCGTTATATCACGACACAGGAGTACAACAAATACACTGGCCACAACAAGAGCACATCTAAGTCAAGCAACCAACTGCGCACATGCATAAGACGATCATTAGACCAAAGACGGCATAATACAAACACACTACAAAACCAAGATAAAAAACAAATACCACACAATTGAGGGAGCAACAACTTATGAATTAATGACCACAGCCTTAAAACGGACAGCAGCCTTAGCCACCCGGGGGGGGGGGGTAAATGCATTTTACTGGCGCCAAATCTTCGCCCTATATGTCTGTTGTTGTTAAACATAAAAGTGTTTAGCTCTCATGCAATGTATCATCACAGAGAAACAATCGCATCCAATTAACACACTATAATGAAACAAAGAAATGGGCTCATGACTTAGAGATAGTCAGAGCTAAAGAAACCCTCAAGTTGTGCTACACCGGGTCCAGTCAATGACAATCATCAGGCACCAACCAAGGGATTAAAGCTCTACGCCAGGGCCTTCATTAAGTATGAGGCCTGACCCACCGTCAAGCCTCAGGCTTAATGACAACACTGACCTACTGTTATCGGTTAGAAAGGTATCCGGTGCTTGTCTTTGGCTTGACACATCGTGACTCAACTAGTCTGCTCGTGGGTTATGTGCCATTATCATTTCACCAAGGCTAATTCAAGCAGATCCAGAAAATTTTGCCAGAGCGGTTCCAATTTTGACAACGAGGGTCCAAATACCACTATAAGTGGGCCATCATCGGCCCGCCAGCGTAACGCCATTTAAATGGCGTTTTGCTGGCGTGCCGATGATGTCCCAAGGGGATCCGAACCAGTATTGCTATGAAACCATAATATATTATAATTTTGTGAGTAATCAGGGGGGGGGGGGTCCGCACCCCCTGTCCCCCCTCCACCACCTATAGATACGCCCATTGATTGTTCAGTTTGATTATGTGTCGAAAAAATAAGAGAGCTGCCATGCAGGTGGCTAAACAGGGATTTTTTTTCATAAGCAGAATATGGGTTAAATATATTGACCAGTTATCATGGTCATGATGGTTAGGTGTATACATTTATGCCCTTTCGTGTCCAGTGGTTGTGGATACGTCCTTTCTACTGTGAAGATAAATTGTGTAAGTTGTTCATTTATCCCGTATTTATTTCTTATTACAAATTGTGTTATATTGTGTTGGTTCCCTGAGTGTAGGTGATAGTTTTGTGTTTAGACGTATGGATTATCAGAGGAGGCAGTCGAGCTGTCTGAGAGTTACCATAGTGATACAAACTGTAGATCTCACCCAGTTAGCCAGGGCCCATGTACCAATACCTGGGAGAAATTATTCGAAACTAATAACAGACATCTTTACTTTAAATGGTTTCTTTTTGGGTATTAACTTTGATTTTATTTTGAAATTTGATGAACATGTGACTTACGTTTGTAAAAAGCCTCCAACAATTAACTGTTTGAAAAAGACTAGGCAGATGTTTAACTAAACAGGGGAAGAGGGAAATATCTATATCTTATTTTATTTCATCAATTTAAGTTATTGTCCCTAAGCTTGGCACTTTTGAAGTGCTGCCAGTACAAATAAATTAGAAAAGGTACAAGAGAGAGAGAGAGAGAGAGAGAGAGAGAGAGAGAGAGAGAGAGGGGGGGTATGGCGCGCTGAGATTCGTAAATAATAACTACTCATCTTCTCTCGGCAAAATACTCAGCCAAGCAAAAACTGAGCCCCTCCATGTCAAAAGGCATAGGCTGATGGCATGTGTGACGTTTAAGATGGTAAACCAGTTCTCACCTGAATGTATTTAATATATGATACATATTAAAATTCTCCACATAATTTCAGGGGTGATAGAAAGGCTGACATTCCTTGAGTAGTGAACACAAAAAGCTATTGTCTACGGTAATTTAGGTCAGTGGCTCCTCGGATCTGGAATAGTCTTCCTAATAATTTGCGGGTTGCAGAGTCATACCCGCATTTCCGAAGACTGTTCCAGAGCTTGGATGGTCGTGGATGTGTGGTGCCCTCTGCGTTGTGCCTTGCTTTGCTTTTCGCTTTGCTGCTTTTCGTTGCTGCCTTTCTTGTTATGCTTTATTTAACATGTTTATTTTATTCCATCCCTTTTGCACAATTGTGCCGTAGAAAGTTTTTTTCTTTAAACAAGATATTCTAATGGGTCAAGTCTTGGTTTTATTTTTTGTGCCTTTCATTTTTAAGGTGTCTGCATGTTTCACTAGGATGCGATTACTTAACAACATAAACATGACGCACTGCTTTCTTTTCTTAATGTTCTTCAGAGAAGATTTTCAGTTAACCTTCAAGTGCTGCTATTTGC
Source organism: Loripinus fragilis (assembly GCA_964019695.1). NCBI lineage: Eukaryota > Metazoa > Mollusca > Bivalvia > Lucinida > Lucinidae > Loripinus > Loripinus fragilis. The sequence goes on along the minus strand of OZ026522.1, from coordinate 65,626,339 downwards.
ATTTACCGTCCTTTTTTGCATCAAACTTTAGTATTTACAATAAATATTTAAATATATATTCTTTAAGAGTTTGTTTTTTCTCATTCAACGTTTATTACTCAAAGTCTTACAATGTATATGTCAATAGAATTAATGTACATGCTGTGTGGTATAATTTTTGCTTAATCGTTTTACGTTTGTTTTTAAAAGTAAAAGTCCTACAAGGCTCATGTCAAATGTATTCAACACTAAATAAATCTTCTACGGTCTTGTTTCAAAATTATCTGACCAAGGTAGAAAAAGAGGATGATTTGTTTGCTGTGGCTTGGTTTGCTTCCTGTCAATTAACCTATAGTATTGTGCCTTGTCCTCTTGGTGACTTATGCTGATCTGTTATCTGTTATTGTGGTATTTTGTGGACAAAGGTATGAGTTTCATAGCTTCACTATATTTGCAAAATGCATAAAGATGGACGTGACATTTTTTTTTATATTTAATACCTGCTTTTTTCTTTAAACACATATATAAATTTTGTACCAAAGTCCTGCTTGTAATTGAATATTCTCCAAAAGCATTGAGCCTTACAACTTGTGGGAGTCTGTAATTGTTCTATGTTTGTTTGTACGTTACTTTATGTCCATTCTAGTATTGCAATCATCTTGATGGGGAAGAGAGAGCTGATTGCTTTGCTTAATTTGTCTTCCTGGTGTCTCATGATGGTTGAGCGGCTCTTCCTCACGGTGCCATGGGGCTGTCTGCGGTTTGTGATTGTGGTATTTCCTGATCATACTCACTATATTCAAATTTCGCAGGTGCATAGGGTACATGATGTAGACTGTGCATGTGGTCAAGGTCAAACGCCAAATAATGTATTTTCTTGTAAAAGAAAAAAAGTCGGGTATTTGGGGTGGTGTACGATCGACTGCAGTCTAGTATCTCTGACTTTAAAACTGAGACCACTATATTATATGTGAAATATGTTCAAATAATAGCACAACTCTGTAATATAGTTACAATATTAGCCGCAACATGTGATTTCCAACAATGTGGCATTATGACAAGTGTAGACTCAGACGAGCCTGTGCAGCCTCCTATTAAGCTTAGAAACTCAAAATGATGTTCGGTTAGTAGCTTAACAGTCATAGCATATTCAAGTGACTAGCAAAGGCTCTGATCAGACTGCGCATATGCGCAGGCTGATCTGAGAGTTTGCTGGTCACACATACCACATTGTTAGAAATCTCATATCGTGGCTAACTTATAATGTTTATGCATACTGAAGACAAATACCAAATTATCAATATGTTTTAATCCTTAAACTATGCCATGTTTATAACACTTCAACAAGCATTAATGCAAAAACGTTTTTTTATTCATAGTCGGGGAACCAAAGTCGCGTATCGTGCAAAAACACACATTTTTTGCACCCGAAAGGTATACGGCTGGAATTTTGTATACTGATAATCTAAATAGTGCTTGATACGAAACCACTGTATAGCAATGCGCCCAGAATTGCATTTTGCGGAAAATTGCATTTTTGTATGCCACATAGGTCATGTTAAGCAATCTTTCATAGCATTGAAATTGTGATGTTTCCCTTATCAATAAGTTAAATAGTGTGATTTTGGTATTCAAAAGAACCGACTCATTTTATAGGTCCATTTAAGTACCCACAACATATGTTTTGGTTGAGAAATAACAAAACTAATTTTCCATTACGCATTCTTATCTGGAGGATTGGTATGAGAAGCCGTAAACAATAATACACTATCAAATGCATTTAAAAGTATAGACAGTCATTTGTGCACCAAAATAATCTTCTTAGGGACATTTTTGTCTTTACAAGTACTATGCGGTTACATTTCTGCATCTCATACGGGGACAGACAGGTTGTTGATGGTGATATGATAATAGTTATACGAGTTTTTTCATATTTTTTTTACCACTGTTATATGAAATTATTGTTTTCAGTAGATAAAAATCCCCTTGGTCCCTACAATGACCCCCTGTTTCAAAGCTGCTGTAAATATGGAAGATAAACATCCTTTAAACCTTTATAAATTTCATTTATGTGTTAAACTGCTCTTAAGTTGTCCTGGTATGTAACTAGGCAACCGCTGGCATGAGCTATATTACTTAGTATCAAATTATCGTGGTTTCATATTTTTACTTCTCAGCTACCTTTTCTAGTTTGCCATAGAAAATAAAATAAATTGTCTTAAATTATGTCCCAAAAGTCTGTCTAACTGTATGCAGTGTTTAAACACATTCAAATTAAAATTTATTTATTCATGTAAAAAATATGCAATTCAAACCACTTCAGCGGGAGGACAAAAGTGAATAAGTAAGCACACAATTTTTTACGAGATATGCTTCCAAGCGTTATATAAATAATTATCAAAAACATTTTGGGGCAATAAATGCAGTTTTAATAAGATTTGAAGAAAAGAAATCTATAAATTTAATTTCAAAATGGGGGTGCCCTAATCTACATGCTTTAAAAATCAATAAGCAGTATTCTTAGATGACCTCCACTGCTTCTGAGGTCTACGCCGATGTTGTATTATTATATAAACTCAATATTTTTTAATCATGAACTTTTTTGATAAAAAAATATTACATTTTGAAAAATAACTTTTTGACATGTTCTTGCTGGGCTTCCGTAGAAAGTTGAATGCTCTGGCGTTATGCAAGTCGATCGAGTCAGCTATACAGTGGTTTCAGATACACCATAGAATTACCTTTGCAACCATGCAAGATCCAGCTGTATACCTTTCGGGTGCAAGGGTTAGCATTTTTCTACCTTGGTTCCCCGACTATCAGTATTTGATTATCTTAAATTTATTGAAATCTGTTTGCCTGATTATGATTAAAGACACATAAATAAGCAGAGATACATAAATAAAATTATTCAATTAATAAACAGCCAAATAAATGTAAAGCAAACATCACCAGAATTCTTGCCAGAAGGACAGAAAAACTAAGTGGAACTTCATGATGGGTTCTCCTTAATGTACATCTTTGGTTGTCTGCTGATAACATTTGCAAACTTTTTGTAGCCAGATCAGCCCTGACAAATTTTCGGGCCTGATCTGTATCCATCTCCTCCACACTTTTGTTGGTATTCACGAAAAAAAAATCGAAAAACACTTTGTAAATATCGACAGATTGAAATATTTCCCAGCATGCAAAGAGTTGATACACCAGAGGGTAATGCTAGAACACATTTTGTAGATTCAAGCGTTGCATATCAATAAAGACTGACATAATTGTCAATAACGCTAAACGAAAATGCTTATAAGAGTCCCTTCGACCATGAACTTCTCTGTATATTATTGGTAATATTGTTAGATAACTTTGATATGTTTGACGATCATTTTCTTAAAATAGTCTATATCATATCGGCTTTCAATAGAGTCTGTAGTCTTGATTACGTCTCGAGGACGGAACAAAAGAATTTGACCAAGTAGTTCTTGGTCTGCCTTAAAGAGGATGGTCATAATTTTTAAGTTTTTATCTACAACAAAAATGAATACCTCATTAATTTAAACAGATTGTTTCTTCATCTGTTAATGTAATCACAGCAGTATTTATTGCTTTTATCTATGTGTAGCCATTTTGTAGAATGGCATTTTAAGCGTCTGTTTCAATCAGGTACAACGTCATGCAATCAAATCACCTGTGGAGAGCGGACTGTTTTCTCATATGCATACTGTATTCATTTCATTTTAAAAATGAACAGGTGTTAAGTTACAACCAAAAACAAAAGTTTAATAATGTCGCCATCACAAGAAAAGTATTTTTTTTTTCGGATAAATTACATTTGATATTATCATGTCTTATCTTACCCCATATGAAAAATATGTTTACTTCTGCAGTCCGGCATAATTAATGCTAAAAGGTTAGTACATTTTGTAAATAAACATCCGTCCAGGTGTCACAAATACATTTATTTTCTGTCCTTGCTCCAATAGTCTACTATGACATTATGAATTTCAACCATTATCAAAGGTATGGTCAATGTTCCGATAGTATGATACCTCATAGGTAATATGATACCTCACGTGATGCGTGTGTAGACCTTATGCTCAACTCAACTCAGCACGAACTATCAACTGCTCATAAAAACTAAAATACCGACAAATGAAGAAGTTTCTTGCGGTTCTATTTATCGTTCTACATAGAGGATTTTACATGAGTGCTCATGTTTTATTGAATTTATTAAACGAGTTGGGGAAAAGAGATAAAATGCGAGGCCTGTCGAGCATTTTATCTCTTTTTCGCAACGAGTTTAATAAATTCAATAAAACAAGAGCACGAATGTTAGATTATATTTATCATATGACATTAATATTACTTTGAAATCTCATTTCTGCCGTAAAAAACGTTATACTTTTGTCATTATGTACACAACGTTGTTATGGACGTCATAACGTTTCCCGTAAATCTATAAACCACTAGTGGTTTATCGATTTTATTGCATGGCGTTATTTCACTCCCAGACGCGACGTCATATGATAAATGTAGTTAATGTTAAAATGGCAACGAGGGTTGGCATTATAACATTTATGGGTAGGATAAATTTAATGCTCAGCTGAGTTGAGCATGGAAAAGGTTTAATAACCTCGGGCCCTGAAGTGAGCATACAGCATTGATTTGAAGATCATTTACCTGATTTGTGGGTGGTCTCCAGGTGCAAGTAAAAGTTACCAATTGAAGACTAATTGAAGAGGTTTCCCTAACACTTAAGGAGGACTTATTGCTTTCATGCTAACAATCATGACAACTTTTAAAATCCTAAAAATGAAGATGTTTCTTGCTTTAAGTCTCTCAGATGATGTACATATATTAAGCATGCTCATAAATGTTAAAATCCCAACAGGTGTCTTTCTTAAACATGTATTTATCTCATTCTTGGAAAGTGGAGCCCATGTAGGGTGCTCGACTTGATATGGAGGAATTACTGTATAGTGTCCTCACGCAAGCCACTTTGTACCATGCTTAGTAATGGGTCAACTCAGTGAAAGTCCCGATATGACTGAAACATTGATGACTGGGACGTTAACATCTACTTAAACAACCAAAATTATTCTTAAAAGCAATAAGTGGACAACTTGAACATTGTATGTTTTATTGTAGAGAGATCGCAATTCGCCATTGGGGATGCAATTCTGTTAACGTTTTTTTAATAGCACTAAACATGCTAAAATAGTGCTCACCAATGCAAGACAGCAATAAAAGCAGGCAAACATCGGCAGGCTTGGTAGCTTTATGATTTTTCAGGGGATCCGGACCAGTATTGCTAAGAAACCCCATATTTTGTGATTTTCGGGGGGGGGGGGGGGGTCCGGACCTCTGCCCCCCCCCCCCACACACACACCTCTCGATCCGCGCATGGGTTAACCACCCTTTGTAACACATTTTTTTGCTATTCTATGAAAAGCGTTTATTCACGTTGTATGTATTTTAATACATTCCCTACGAATATGGAGTACTTTTCGTATACGGAGATTTTTCCGTGATCTTGATTGTGGAATTACTCGCTCGGAGGTGTTCCCCTGACGTGTAGAACATAGACCTCTTATTAGCCAAACCCTCTGCATCTTACGCTATCAATACTGAATTAGACGGAGCAATCCGTCTGCATGATGAATTATTAATCGCATGCACCTTGCACATTTTCTCATAAAATGGATTTGCTGTAATTGAAAGTGGATCTTCTCCCTAAATCTATTAGATAATTAATGGAATTAGGAAAACAGATTATCAATGTATCAAATAATCCAGTCTAATAAAATCCAACGAAATAGTTTGAGTGTCATAGAAACAGAAATTACAGAAACCAGAATTGCCTTTCCAAGAGTTGCAAATATGTAATTTGCCAGCTACTTGACGCAGTGAATGGAGGCAGTGAAGCAGAAGTTGAATTGAATTCCCCGCCTAATTTCAGAACGATTCAAATAACATTTCAATATGTCAGGAACAGATGAGGCTAGTTTACGAGTATTCTAATGGAAATCTTACGGAAACATTTTCTGATTCAACATAGTTGGTTGCCATGCTAATCTTACATGAATTCATCAAGCATTTACGATGACCGAGATGATTGTAAGTTTAAAATAATGAATTTCTTGGTAGAGATGTGCCTCACTCCCCTTCCTATGGCGTATATTTTCCCAGCATATTCGTTTTGCCAGAGCTAATTCTAATGTTAGTGACTTCAAACTTTGACTTTTTTGCTGCTACATGTACGCTACTAAAACAAGGTTATCAGTATTATAAACTTAGCAAAGCATTTTCTAAATTCTACCACAGACTTTCAGAGTAGATTGTTAAATACAAGGTTGGTTTAAAAACTATTCTAAAACAAGCCATATTTATGGTGATTTATTTTATAAAATCAAAAGAATCGTTGGAAAGCTTCCCTTTAGTGATCAATTAAAAAAGATATTCAAACGTCAAAGTATGATATAACCTGGAAACCATGCGTTAGCCTGCATACCTGGTTGTAAACTCAATCACGGTTTATACATGTAGCTATGCCTTCCTCTTTGATTGTACGACGGTGGATCAAACCACAGTCTCAATGACGACCATGACTCTGACATAAAGCGTTTAACTGTGAGTTGGTGTCTGATGCATGTCTTTTGCTGAGCCCATCGTGGCTTAACTGTAGGTTTTCCTTAGCTCTATCTGTGAGTCATGTGCCTTTTTATTTGCTTCATCAAAGCGTGTTGGGCTATTTCTCTGTGATAATGCATGCATACGAACGGAAGCCTCTGTACGAGCAAAACATGTTTGTGTGTTTTAAAAGCGAATATTTGGCACCAGTAAAATGTCGCTTCTAAGGCGGCAGTTCTGTTGTTTATTCATTGTTTATTGCTGCTCTCAGTGTGTGGTAGTTTTGTATTTTGCCCTTGTTCTGTTATGCACTGCCAGTACTTTATGAAGAGACCTTTAATTGTCTTCTTGCTATCATGTTGATATTTGTGTTCTGAGCCTCTTCCTCACGGTACTGTTGGTTGGTCTGCGGTGTGTGATAGCATTTCCTGTTCATACTCACTTAATTTCTTGACTCTGGGTTCAGTTTGTTGGTTTTGTTATACACTCGCTCACTTTTCGTAATCGAAATTTCAACTTGACATACTAAACTTGTTATACTAGAAGTTAAAGTTATTCAACCTTAATCCATCGCTGATCATAGAATAGCAAATAAATCTATGAACTAGAAGGGGGTAAATCTATTAAGAATTGGTGCCAATATATGGACCTGTCTGGATATAGATAATTATCGGCAAAGTTTTGATGAAGTTATGACCATTTTATCACATTGGAATATATAGTCCCTCCCAAGCATTATCACTAAGCCTATGGGACTAACTTGATGCATACTTTTTGTATAAACGATAAGTTAAACAGTGGATTGAACTGAACTCATTTTAGTTTAGTTTCGTCAATTTTAATCTGTAAACATCTGAGTAACTGCCCTTGACTTATTCTGAATATGACAATGCAAATGTCCCTGATACATGCCATTGCAAATTGATATTTACCTACAGGTTTTTACTAAATAAGTTTCTTATAACTTTTAATAATATAGTGTTTTTGAGCATTTCGACATCGTTCCACCCCCCCCCCCCCCCAGTGACAAATCGTGCCTTTTTTATATGATGTGTGAAATGTAAAACTACAACTGTATGCAAAAGGATTAGTTTGGTCACGGGGGGGGGGGGGGGGGAAAGCACTTGAGTAAAACGTTTTCTATTTTCTATATGTTGAATAGCAAAAACAGAGTTTTCAACCCATAATGTTTCAGTTGGTACTTGTCCAATGAGAAAACTGCTTTTGTGGATAGGTCGAGGGTTGAACCTACTATCTTTTTCTTAAAAAAAATATCATTTTCTTTGAAACTTTTCTCTGGTCATTTTTATGGGCAATCCTTCATTAAGACTGTCCGAGGTCCTTACTTTTTAAGATTTTGTCACTAGTCGTTTACATGGCGTTATATCACTCCCAGACGCGACGCCATAATGGTAAAAGGATTCATTACTTAGAACAACCGAACGTTAAACAATGACTGTTCTAAATGAGTATGGGACACGTGATGCCTAATGCCAATGTAAAAAATTAAGCGAGTATGATCAGGAAATACCACAAGCACACACTGCAGATCAGCCCACGGCCCGGTGTTGATGAGCCACATTTCCATTTCTGATAGAAGATACCTCGGACCCAATTTTCACTTCTTAAGGAGGCTTTGAAATGCCAGTTAGATAGGGTACTCGAGAGAAGTTGTTAAACATAAAAAAAAACCTGACCAAACAAAACCTAATTGAATATACTGCGCAAGTCTAGATGCCAAACAGTGAATCTTGTGATGGCATGCGTTGATCCACAGGGGGTCCGACTAAACTCCAACAAGGTTGTATTCATTTTAGTTAATAAGGAGAGGATCTAAATACAGCTACAAGCGGGCCATCATCGGTCCGCCAGCGAAAACGCCATTTAAATGGCTTTTAACCTGCAAGCCGATGATGACCAAACATTGAGTTTGGTGGCTTTGTGGTTCTCCAGTGGGGGGGGGGGGGGGTCCGGACATCCCGTCCCCACTTTGGATCAGCGCACGGATAGCTTCTTCTATCCGCACCTAACACTCACGAAACATTCTTTTAATCGTGTATATATGTATATATTTCAGACCGCTTCAGCTGTATCTGTCCAAATAAGAATGATACATCATTTATTATTTAGCAGCGTAGGTCGTTATACAGTACTAATCCATGTTTCCAGATCATACCTACTGGATAACAACACAGCCTTCTAATCCTTCACCTGCGTTGAAAACGTGCGCTTTAAACTGTCGTCTGCAAATGCCGTCTGCACTGCACCTATTTGCTAACAACACAAACTCATTGCAGCATATACAGGCAAACAGTGTGGACCTTGATCCGATTGCTCCTGGACAATGCATATCAAAGAATCGTCTGCAAATGTCGTCTGCTGCATCTAGTTGCTACCATCACAGACTAATTCCATCATACATGCAAATAGTGTGGACCCTGATCAGACTGCTCCTCTAGGAGCAGTCTGATCTGGGTCCTCGTTGTTTGCTACAGAGACGTTTAACGACACACAGCAGACGACATGTAGTCGCCATTAAAAGCCAAATAGCTATAAGAAATGTTCTCAGTTATTAGGTTATTATTGTTTGATTGTTTCATAAATTATTTTGACACCAGAGAGCCATGTTTGAACTGGAACACTAGCTTTTTCCCTTTATATTGTAAGCTATAAATATAAGGAAAGTTTACTTGTACTTATGGAAAAAAGAAACGCAACATCAAATTTGAGTCGCCTTAAATTTTAAGAGAACGAAATAGTATTCATTTAATCTGTCTTTGACGAAGTGAAACTTTTACTCTTTGCATGCTGGGTATTTTTTAATATCTGCAGATTGTTTTCTAAAATAAACAGACATAAGATATTCGTTCGGAAATTTCATATTATCAGAGTGTCACACAGTTTGGATACAGATTAGGCAGGACATTTTGTAGGGTCTGGCCATGGTCTCAACTGTTTACAAAGGTGATCAGCAGAAGACAAACGTCGCCACTAGCGGGAGAAGAGTCAAAAGTAAGCAGAAAATCTGGATGTATAACTAAGGCCATTGTCTTCATCTTCTTCTATACATTGTGTTTGCTAGCAGTGACTATTTTGCAGATCCAAATAGGAGGACAGGGGTCCCCCCCCGGAAAATTACAAGTGGCTATAGGTTTCCTTTGAAATACTGGTACGGATCCCCTCAAGAAGCAATAGGACCCCTTGAGTACAATGCTTCTCGAAGGGTCCCAGGGGTGATGAAGAATTTGGACACCACTTAATTATTATTTCTTAAATGTCAAGTTGACAAGTCAATTCTGATGGAATGTTTTAAAACCTTGGAAAGGTTGTGTTGATAAATGTTGTTTTGTTTAGTAATATTGCATCAACCAAACAAATAGATTATGTCAAGCTGGGCATTGATTGGCAGGACTTCGCACTACACTCAGTCCTATGACCTTTTGGATATGACTATGAGTTACTTTTGTGTCTTCAGACTGGTTGATATAAATGGAAGCTTATATATGTTGAGGGCGCTTTATGGAGAACTTAAAATATGATGGGCTTATGATGATGTCTCTATTGCCAGCTTCTACCACGTCACTTTATGGTATATAAGATGAAGCCCAGTGTGAGAGTGTTAGTTTTGGATTTAGATTCAGCTTAGATTCGGAGCTTTGGGTTTATGATTAGTTTGACTCAGAAAGATTTAGTAAAATTATAAAAGTGTGAAAATTGTTGCTTAAATTTTAAGACTTACACATTCTAAAGAGATTTTGAAAACACAACGCGAACTAAGTAGAAGATTAGAATCGACTACGTTACATTTATAATAACAAAAGTCGACTATTCTGTTGAAATGTTTTAGAAGCCGTTTGGTCAAACAGTGTAGACCAAGATCAAGATCCCCACTGTTTATTGTCTCTATACATTTAAATCATTAACCTCAGCAAATATACAGCTGCTTTCCAATTTTTTTTATAGATAGCGATTTTTGTCATAATTATTTACATACCCTATGTACTTAAGATTTGATTTTACAATGTATTAAAATGTGCAAATCATTATTTGTTCTATGTTTTATTAAAACACATGTATAGCACTGTAACAACAAAGCATTTTATCTTGAAACTGATTTCATTTTCAGTGAAAACCTGGCATGTCATCTTACACTTAGTAACACCACTATTAGTTGTAATGACAGCTTGGATTCTTTTTGGCATAGCCGAATGCATGACTTCTATGTCATCTAAATTCAAGGTGCACCAAATTTGATGGTAATTCCTAAAAATGTCTGTCTTTTATATTTGACATCCGACTAACGTGAAGCTTAACAATGCTACAGTCAGTACTATGGTGGTCAGATCTACACTGTAAGGTGGCAACTCAAAAATATCACCACCCTGGTCCCTGGTGAATGCGTGAATATTCTAAAGAGATATTGCAAGGTGTGTTATCTTTTGAATGCTTGGGGCATAACGCATTCATATTGGAGTTTTATATTGCGTTTGATATTATCCTGATATGCCTAACTGGCGATTGTTCATTAACAAGCTTATGTTGAGAGACCCCTTTAAAAGTTACGAGATAGTCCCATCAATACGACTCCAGTGGGTTTTTACCCATCAATCAATGCAATGTGGATAAATGTGTTCGTGTTTCAGACGCCAGATGGGAATAGGTTTGCCAAAGAAATATGTTTAGAGTGTGGATTCATCTGAAAGGATGTCATTTTCTCTATTTTAATACAAGTTCAAACCCTCTTGGCCCATTTAACTGTTTGGCAGTAACGTACTTTCCTTTTGGTCTTTCTCCTAATAATTGGGCTGTTACTATGTAGCATCAAATTTAAACACACAAATGCACTTAAATTTCGTTTTAAAGTAATAATGTAAAATTATAAAATGTGTGCAACTTGCTAGTGCACATACAACAAGGTCAATCAAGTGATCCATTGTTGATACACTCGATAGCTTCAATTCTTTAAGTATTTTCACAATGCTCCCTATACATGACTGAATATATTGCCACCACAGTTTTCTTTGCTGCTTTTATTATCATCCCATAATACAAAATAGAGGTTTGATAAGCAACTTTGATTTGCTAAAATATAATCAACTTTTTAGAAGTTAAAACTTGATACAAAACATCTGCAAATACAAGCCATATTTTTACTCACTGTATAGTAACTAGATATGTCGTGCATACAGGAGCAGAAATAAATCATATCTCAAACAAAGCACAAATTTATTACAATCGCTCAAACAAGTATAGGGTATGTAAATAATTATGACAAAAATCGCTATCTATAAATTTTTTGGAAAGCAGCTGTACACAGTAAACGCCTTTTACACACATAACTTTTCGATGCAGTTTTTTTTCTGGGACTTTAAGGGTTAAGTTCAAATAATGAAAGAAAATTCATACTATGGAAACTAGTAACAGAATATTGAAGGCTGAACCTCCCTTCACTTCTTAGCTTTTATAAGAAATTTCCATATATTGAAAGCGGGCTAAAAGGTCTGGTCGCAGCGACATTTATGTGTCAATGAACAACCATATTCTCAGGAGAACTGTTACAAAATTGGTCTTGGTACGACAAAAAAAGTAAGTGAGTAAGATCAGGAAATACTACAATCACAAACTGCAGACAATCTCGTGGCACCGTGAGGAAAAGCCACACAACAATCACGATACACAGGGAAGACAAAAGCAAAGCAACCAGCTTTCTCTTCCCAATCAAGATGATTACAAAACTAGAATGGACACAAAGTAACACACAAACAAACATAGAACAACGACAGCACCCCACAAAACAACGAATCAACAACAACACAACCGCCGCCTTAGAACGGACAGCAGCCTAAGCCATCTGTCTTTGCGGTTTCCGACAAAGTGAGACTCAAACCAGAATGTTCAGCTAGAGAGACTAAATAGAATATTGAAATTTTGCGTGGAACAAGACTGACTTCTATGATTTTCAGATAGTGAATACCAAAAGCGCTGATCAGACTACGTGGATGCGCAGACTGATCTACGCCTTTGTTGTTCCCATGCAACAGTCAGGCTTTCTCGCGTCGAGGCCTAAATCATAACAAGTCAAGATAGTACAGAGAGAGCTAAATGTACAGACACAATATCTGAAAACTATTTATTTATTTGTTTAGGGTGTTGTTTTTTGCAGTCATGTATGTCTATTTCTGTCTGCCTGTCTTTTTGTGATTAAATATTAAAAAGGACTCGTCGCGAGAAAACCTGCTTCCGGGGATTTTCTTTGCGACCAGGGCATCTGCAAACCAGTTTGCTTAGTTGTTGAGACTTTCTAGGAAATTGAAAGTTCCGAAGGCAGGTTTTCTCGTATCGAGACCCAAATGGGCCTCATCACAAGAAAATATGTCTTCCAGTTCTACGACCGGTTAATGCTCAAACCAGCCTGCTATGCTATAGAGCTAGAGCCCTTTCATGCCATGGAAAACATTAAGTGATGCTTCAATGCAAGTCTGACTGCAGATCCAGTGGTCGCGAGTTCAATCCCGGCCTGGTCTTATACTTTCGTGGAGATTGATCATGAAATATTTTCTACGGTCATTCTCCTCTCTTCCGCTGAATCATTCAAGAAGGGTTGTTGTCAGTTACAAGCAAAGTACTGGTTAACTGCTTGTTCAAGCTTGCCCAGGAAAAGTGTGGTTAGGTGAACTGGCCGTCCTGCCATGACCATAGCTGTTGACTTGGGACGTAAAGCAACAAAACAAACAAAACAAATTTGCACAAACTGAAGACAGAAGTTTGACTAAAAGAGTAGAAAAAATTGCATTGTGTACATGTACACGTATATGTGTACTTGAAAGTTGTTTTCCTTATTTCTAACCAAAAATTATGTTGAAATTTATGGGTAAGAAATTAATGACAATTTATTCTAAAAATGCTTATCTGGACCTGCATGTATAATGCATTTATTAATAAATAATGGATTTTTTCCGATGCTTTCTCGTTTAAAAGCCCACCTCGAGGTTTAAATAGAAAGCCTCGGAAATATCCTTTATGGCGCACGTGCAAATAAACACGCGTTACTGTCACCTGACGCAAATTGAATTCGCACCTCCCTGCATCCGGCCAAAGCTGTCAATTGTTTTACATTTACGGGTTAATTTGTCGCTATCATGTTAGGAAGTGCCCGACTACATCGCTATTTAAATAAATTGGAAGTTAGAGTACGGTTTTTAAGCTCCATCTTCTTCATTATTCTAGGGTGTCTGATTTAAAAATCAGCAAACTATTTTAAGATCAAAGAAAAAAGCATCGGCCATACTACAATGGCATTTAACTCAGTAGAAAAGGGGGTTCTTACATCTGTACCCATATATGGATTTTCTTAAACTTTGCATATTAATAACTCAACATATACAAGTTATGAAAATACATACATTACTACAATTATCCAAATTGTTCCGTGGTATTAACAAAATGCCTTTGGTGTTCTGGAGTTAATTGTAGTCTAGTTACCACATCATGGAAACAGATAAAACTTAAGATTTATGACATAGAAATTTAGAGACAGGTATCAGCTCAAAGTGGAAGTAAGTCAGGGTTGTCTCCTAAGCCCTATTTTTAACTATCTAATTCAATACATTTTCTGAAGAAGAAATTACAAAATTTTCTTTTTAATAGCTGAACTTTAAAAACAACAACTCCAAATTCAGTTTCAAAGATAGATATGTTCTTGTCTTTGTCAAGATATTATATTACCACAAAACATGCAATATATACCCTGTTGATATGAGCCAAATATCATGAAAACAGTAACATTGCCATTTCTTACCTTTTATGTATGTAGGTCAGTTTTTGCAAGATTAATAATTTATTTGAAATAAATCAATACCTTCTCAGAGGACGTTGCTTTTAAATTTATTTAACCTGTTTTACTCGAACATGTTCAGACGATTCTGAATGAATGGACTGTCGGGAATGCCTAATGTGATGGCGCGGCAGGGCCAAGACGTCACGTGTCACCATGTCATGTCCTGTGTAACATTGTAGAAGAAACATGATATCATAACAGTAACTGAATGAAATAAAGAAGACCAACCATTTCCTAAACATCCCAATTGAACAAGAGTTGTCGCATTTGGCGCCAATAACCAGGATAAAGTGTAACAGAGACTGATCAGATGAAACTGTAACTACATTGTAATTCTTTTCAAAGAGACCGTAATTCAAAAGTCTCAATTTTACGTAAGTTTATTTAAATCTTGAGATCTTGTGTTTTGTTGTTGTTGTTGTGTTTTGTGTTTAACGTCTCAACAACAGCTAAGGTCACATGGAGATGGTCCACATCTTAAAGTATCAATCAAAAGACTGGTGAAGCAGCTGGGTATGGGACCTATGACCCCTGGTTTACAAGGCGAGCAATTTATACACTACACCACGGCGACTCCTATCTTGTGTTTAGAGACTTTGACATAATAGTTACCAAGCTTGTAAACTTTATCTAATGTGAACTTGTTTTGTGAAGCAAGCATTGAATTAGCACTATATATGTTGTGAAGAGTTTCTGTTAACATAGAAGTTCATTTTTAAACAAGGGGTTTGACACAGGGAAAGTGTTGTGAACTGTGTAATGAAACTTACAATTATAATATCATGCAAATGAGGTTACCTGCCGTTTGAATTTACTTGGTATGAGGTTCTTCTCCTGTATGAATTGACATTCTTAATAATATTAAAGATTCAGCGTAAAATTGGTTACGTAGTTGTAACGTAAGAAACTAAGAGGTGTTAGGCAGAGTTGCGTTTCGGGTAAAATTATAATGCAAGGATTTCATTAAATAAGAATCTTGGAACTTACTATCGATGTTTATGTATTATTTTGTTTGTCAATACATACTCTGAAAAGGACGGAAGCATATCATCTTCTTACAATAAACATGGTAGTATAGTCATTCAAACTGAAGTCAGTATTTAAGAATGTTTTACACTGAAACATAATTATTGTAAAAAATATTTCGATGAATTAGGACCTTGTGTTTGCAGCAAGGTAAAAAACATGTTACTGGTCCTTGATTTTAATGAAATATAATTAACACATTCTAAATATATATGGACAGTTCTTATGTTGAAATGGTATCTTGACAAAGATTGGAACATGTGAAAAGTTGAATGCCAAATGACTTCTGACACTTTGAAAGGGTATCTGCCTATTTTTCAGATGCTTCCCAAAACTTCCCTATGCATAATATATCACTGGCATCTTTTTAATAGAACGCTAGATGTATTAAAAACGAATTAAGGTATTAATTAGACTGGCAGATCCCTACGACAAAACAGGTGACGTTACCAAAGGGGGTAGGGGTTGCAAAATTTGACTTCACCAAAACATTTAGAAATCAATTGTTTTCACGTGTAAGGGTATGATATTATCAATACTCGATTACAAATAACAGTGACGGTATTTTAAAGTCCAAAATCACGAGCATTTTAATGATTATTTTTGTTGTTGTTTTGTTAAGAAATATTTTGAAGCGCAACTGTAGTCTATACCTTGGTGACAATGTATTTACCTGGTGCAATATTATGCAGCAATGTACTATAACCATTCATCCATGCGTAAAGTACACTTAGTCAATGACCATGTAGTTTACGTGTATTGGATAGATACAGTATATGTGCAAAATAATGTACCGACTGAATTTAGTAAAAGGACAATTTTCATAATCTAAATAAAAATATGCTCAAACGTTGTAATATTTCTTAACTAATGGGTTATGAAAAGGAAGCTTAATTGTACTAATTATTTCATTATACTGGAAAAAAATATGAGAACACACTTACATGCAAAAGGATTAGTTGGGACTTGGGGGGGGGAATGATGTTTTAAAAATATTTTTCTATTTCCTATATGCATAATACAAAAATCATAAAGTAGAGACCAACAGCGAGCTTATATATAAAGATGGAAGCATTTGATCGACTTTAATTTTTATCAAAATTATGGGCAGCGATAATCTGTAATTCCCATTACCACCGTCAGAGGTCCTTTGATGAAATGCAAAACATACAGTTAAATTTTGGGGTACCGTGACATAAAAATAAATGCCCGCCCAATATCCTATTAAAACAAGCAAATCCATTTATAGTATCAACGAACTTATTAATGCTAGCGTTAAAGTAAACATTTCAGCGTTCGTTTGTTTAATTTGATTCTTTACGTCCTAGTCGACAATTATCAGTCATGTCAGGAAGGGTATTCCTGGGTTGAGTAAGTACTATTTCAACGTTAGTTACATGACGTGCCAAATGCTGTAAAACTGTTTGTTTGTAACAGGGTACCCTCAGGTGTGGCAGTGATATCTTGGGTCAGGTGTGGTACTTGATTGTATCGACTCCTGATCTTTGCATTCTTCCTTACTCTCATAAATTGATAATGGAATTGCATAAAAAACGATATGCACCATAATTATAGAAGGCATACCCCAGGCAAAAAATCAATCTGCATAATATCATCCAATTGCAAGCGTGGACAGACTCCCATGTAAACTATGCATCGATGGTTTTCTTTCATTTTAACTCTTTGCATGCTAGGGGCTCCTATTGTCGTGTGCTGATAACCTTTGCAAACAGTTTGAGCACAGACCAGGACTGACAGCAATGTCGGCTCGAATCTGAATCCAAATCGCACTCTGGTAGTGTTCCTGAATTATTTTTTTTTTTTTTTTTTTTTTTTTTTTTTTTTTTAAATTTGAAAGATGTCAGCAGACGATAATAGACTCATGAACAATAGCACAGCATTCAAAAAGGTTAAAGTATACTTTCTTCAGTAGCCAACAACTGTTCTGCTTGAACCAATGGTACGAAAGCATGAATCAAATGGCGACTGCACTATGATCTCCGTCATGGATTTACTATATGAGCCGCGACATTGTTCCAACAATGTGGTATGTGCGACCAGCAGCGACTCAGATCAGCCGGCGCATATGTACAGTCTGATCAGAGTCTTTGCTAGTCGCTTGAATATTCTATGACTGTTAAACTACTGACTGAACACCATTTGGAGTTTCTAAGCTCAAAAGGGGGCTGCACAGGTTCGTCAGAGTCTACATTTGTCAAAATGCCACATTGTTGGGAATCACATGTCACGGCTCAATTATGTTTATTCTGGAGCTCTGTTATGATATAGACGTTATTAAAGATTACACTTGACACAAGTTCAAAAATGTCAGTTTGCATTAATATACGACCAATGAAATTGGATTATTTACAAATATTTGCGGCTGCCAGCTACATTCTGTAATTTTTGGAATTGCCTTGATATGGGCATTCGCATACATAGTCCATTGACAGGTAAAAGACGCTGGCTAAGATTCTCACATACAAAAACGTATGAGTAAGACAATATTGCACATCTTACATAACTAATAATAATAAATGATTAGTATCTGCAATATAGGTCGAGGGTAAGGTATACTAAAATGATATGGATATTGCAATGCGCATGGTGTTGCTTCGGATGCCGTCACATGCTCATAGTTTCATGCCATTGTTTACTGACCATACCAAACAAGTATTTCAGGAAATACCACAGTTACAGACCACAGGCCAACCCACGGCACCACATAGAAGAGACACAGAAAACCGACAACTACACGACACCATCGATGCATTAATACAATTAAAGTAAAGCAGCCATTTTTCTCTTCTTCCGCGCAAATAGAAATGATATAAAGAAAACAAGGACCAAACACAAAATTTACATAAAACATGGAAGCAACAACAGGCGATGAATCAACAACAACAGATACACGGCTTTTGAACGGACAACGTGGGAGGCGATAACAATCTCTCCTTCCTTTTATTTAAAAAAGTTTGGGGATAATAACAAAAAGAGGGTCCACAAAAGAAGCACCGCCTTGGAACGGTCGGTAAAAAAGATTTTACTGGAGGCTGAACTAGTTTTATGGTACCAGCCTCACCATTATTCTGATGTGGATCAAGACATTCCTTTGATGTTTTGTTCGCATGCAATGTCCCTAACTTATGGATGTATCATCTCCTAGTAAATACAAAACAAGATATAAAAAGGAGATTACACAAAGATAAAGACTCAACAGTATATATTTACATTCTCAGTGTAGTTGCCTTCGATAAAATCAACATTTCCGGCTGCATGCATTTCTAGATGCATGCATTGATGCCATTTGATCTAAACCGCGCCTCTAGGCGGAGTAACGTCAGCGTCAGCCCATAACTTTCTTTGATAATCGACATTTGCGTGACATCATTAACGTATCGCCACGACGTTATGTTCACGAGTTTCACTCCCTGGCTGTTCCAACACCGCCTTTACAAATGAAATATTTCATTTGACAAGGATAACTGACCGGGTTGGGTGGAAGATAAATAAGAAAATTTGCTTGAAAATATAGAATATAATAATAATAATTGAAATTCATATTTTATAGACGGATGGCTGAGAATGGGTTTGATCCCCCCTCCCCCTAGGGAATTTCGCAGACATATCCTATCTTGTAGAAAATTGAAAGTCGAGTCTTTTAAGAAATGTTTGCACTCTGTGCGTTGGGGCGTTAGTCTGTATGAGCCTGTAACATACGTTACTTTATCAAATTAAGAAAAAGTAAATTGAAAGTTAGGGCTACAAATTAAAGACATTAAAATATTTATTTTTAAAAATCATTCATATAGTCTGCATACTGGATATCTTAACTACGTATGACAGCCATTTGAACTAAATTGCGGCTTCCTAAGGTGTCATATGCGTTACATAAATCAGATAAACCACTAAAATTTGCAAGTGTGGCTAGTATCATTTACATTCAAAATCTCTCTGTGTGTTTTGCAAAATGTTTTAACCATGTCTGACTAGCTTATGCAATTGGCTAACAGAAAAATTAAAGTTTGTTTCCCTAGCTTAAATATTTTTTCTAGAATAAGCAATTAAAAAACCCTCCCCCACCCAGTTTAAAGGTGAAATGTTTGGTATTAAAACTAAAGTAAAAATAGTTAAAAAATATTTGCAGTGATGAATATGTTTCTTGGTTTGGAATTTATTTGCTTATATGAAAAGACTCATAAATCTGCAAGTTTGTTGCGATTTTTTTTAATATCAGAGGCTGTAACATATGTTACCTGATGTAATAAATTGGCAAGCTCATTGTCTTTACGTAAGATATGCCTAAAATGTAGTAATCTCTTCGAGGGAATTTAGCAGACATATTCCTTCTTATAGTACAACTCAAGCTGCATTAAAAAAGGATGTTTGCACTGTCTATGTTGGGGAGTTAGTCTGAAACAGCATGTTACATGCGTTACTATAGCAAATAAAGAAATTGTTGTTTGAAAGTTTGAGCTAAAATTGTGAAAAAAAACTCGCAGCTGCTGGAAATTTTTACATTGTTTAGGGATTTTAAGCTGGCTCGTATGATAAAGACTTATAGATCTGCTAGTTGTCATCAAGTTTTAAAGATCAGAGAGCGTTACATATGTTCGCATGATAAGTAAAATCATCAAACAGTATTTTGATATCAAGCTGAGTAAGGGCCTGCCCCATCCTAATCCCCTTTGGATTTCTGCAGACATATTACATCTTATGCAACCATTTAAGGTGCATTTAATAAGAAATGTTTGCACTCTGTAAGTCCGGGTGTTAGCCTGTAACAGCTTGTTACATATGTTACTTTATCAATTTTAGAATAAGAAATTTGAATGTTTGAAATACAGAAAGAAGGCATTAAAATTATCTAATAAATTGACATTCTTAAAGTCTGCATACTGGATGTCTTTACTACATATGGAAGCTAATCAACATTAATATGGCTAACTGTGGTGTTATGTGCGTTACATGAACCTAATTATAATTTAAAAGCTATAATTGTGGCTCTCGTCATTTAGTTAAACAACTACTATGACTTGGTTTCAAGCTGTTTAGATTTTAAAAACATATACTCAATTGATGAATAGAAAAAGCCACGTTTGCTTTTCTTCTATCTTAAATATATTGTCCTATAGGAGCTAATTCACAGCCCTACTTCCAGTTTTACAGAGAAGCAAATTTTGTTATTACCGTTTAAGTAAAACACATGAAAGTTATTGCAGCGTGTGGATATTTTACATTTTCTTAGTCTGTCTTGCTCATATATCTGCAAGATATCATTAAATTTAAGATTAGGACACTTAATTTGTACTTATTATATAAGTCTTAGGTGCCAAAACACTAGAAATTAAATTCGTTTCTGATTATCAAGCCAATGGACTGTTGTTACAGATGTAATCAATGACCTTTTGGACACATTTCCTAATACTGTGCATATAATGCTAAACATAGAACAAGAAATAGAAAAAGATAGTTTTACATTTGTACAAGACACTTCAATAAATGAAATGGTCCAATCTAATTCTCATCGATTTAACACTCATGTTAAACGTTTGTCGTTGTCTGCTTCTGTGGTAATTATTATTATCACACGCCTCCTTGCAACTAGTAGAATCATCACACAATATTTCAATCATTTACTGTTATATAATTTTTACCACCAGTCCACTCAAAATTGATAAGCCATTATCAACTTTCCAATTTTGCCATCCATGGCTTGGAACATTCAGAAACTAATATGAATTCCTAATAGTTGGCTCTTTGAGTATGTGTTTCAAATGATACTCTGCAAGTAGGAGAAAGACTAAAGCTTTACAAGGAGGAATACTATGCCATTAAAAGCAATGAGTACCTGGACTGATGTACCTTGATATTTCTGTGATAAAGAATCATATCTTAGCTGGTTAACTTTTATAAATGTAGCCTTTACAGACATGCAACAAACATATTTTCATCTAATAATGTCTCTGCTGCACTTATTATCTTTCCCCAAGCATTCAAAAACTTATTTGAAGCCTTAGTACTTCTGAAGTGCTGAAACAGAGGCAACCCTTTCCCTCCAGATAAACAAACTAGATGTATCACAGCAGGTATACAATGAAATGCAGGATGAATGGAGCACAAATGAGACCCTTTCAATTCAATGATTCACTTAGTTTCTAAGATTAGAGCGCCTATTAAAGGATGTAACATATATAACTCGTCATAATAAATGAGCAAATGCATTGTCGTGACATCCTTTTTGATTTCACAGTCAGAGGCAAGTGTTTTCAATTTCAGTGTTTTCAATGGATCATGAAAATAAGGCACCGTATCAACTTGTTTACTCTGTATAAATCTTCCATAGAGCATAATATAGAACTACTGGTTACCCATAGTCCACTTTTCTTCTTTTGAATGCAACAGCTAATGATATGGCTGCAAAAACTGAGAAATCATAGGTTTTACATTTTTTAAGGCTTGTTTCAATGTACTGACATAAAAAAAGAAAACTAGCTGCAAACATAATTGATGGCAATGTCCAACTTCATATTCTTTCTCATATACCAGATAACTTTCAAGGTGTAACAGAAATTGTTTCAGACGGTCTGCCAAAACCATTAAGAGTCAATATTGTAACTAAAGAAAACTTATAAAGTACTTCGGGCGCAGCAAAATACTATTGATCTAAGACCTGAGGACTTTGAGCACCAAAAGACTTGTTAAGTTCCATGGTAAATGATGCAAAAAAGCAGCCTATCAAATTTCTGTTTGACCAATGTCAGAAATCTTAAAGTATTCATAGAGGTACACGGTAGAGACATAGCTTTTGCAAAATCAGAGCAAAGTTATCATTTGACTAGTACGGATGCAGAGGCAGCTGCAGTAAGATTGCTCTTGCCACTTCACAGAGTCATACTCCGTTGTATGCATATATGTGAAATGGCATTAAACCCATATTTAATCAGGTGTTTGATTCCATGACACTGACATGCTGTTTCTGCTTTTGAAGAATGCTAAGGATTCAATTTATAGCCGAGTCAATTTGTTGACGCTGGCACTGGCCACACACACAAAGAAAATTAAGTCTTTTGATGGCAATAGAGGAGGATCATACGAAATGCTTATAAGTGATGTTTGTCACAATTACCAATTTTAAAAAGTAATCTTATTTAATGTAACACATATAATACCATGGGAAGCTATACAGCTGCTTTCCAAAATTTTTATAGATAGCGATTTTTGTCATAATTAGTTACATACCCTATACTTGTTTGAAAAGTTGTAATAAACTTATACTTTGTCTGAGATATGATTTATTTCTGCTCCTGTATGCACGACATATCTAGTTAAAGTGAGCAAAAATATGGCTTGTTTTTGCAGATATTTTGTATCAAGTTTTAACTTCTGAAAAAGCTGATCATATGTTTAGAAATTCACAGTTGCTTATCACAACTCTATTTCAAATTATGAGATAATAAGGAGAGCAGCAAATAAAACTGTGGTGGGAATCTATAAAGTCATTTATAAGATGCATTTTGAAAATACTTTAAGAATTGAAGCTATCGAGTGTATCAACAATGAATCACTTGATTGACTTTGGTGTATGTGCACTTGTAGGTTGCACAAATAATATGATTTTACACAATTACTTTTTAAAGATATTTTAAGTGCATTTTGGGTGTTCAAATTTGATGCTACATAGTAAGAGCCCAATTATTAGGAGAAAGGCCAAAAGGAAAATACAGTCCTGCCGCACAGTTAAATGGCCAAGAGGGTTTGAAATTGTATTAAAATTGGGAAAATGTCATCTTTTCAGATGAATCCATACTCTAAGCCTATTTCTTTTTCAAACATATTCCCATCTTGCGTCTGAAGCATGAACAAATTTATCCACATTACATTGATGGATGGGTAAAAAACCCCACTGGAGTCGTATTGAGGGGACTATCTCGTAACATTTAAAGGAGTTATTCAACTTAAGCTTGTTAATGAAACAATCACCAGTGAGGCATATCAGGATAATATCAAAAGCGATATAAAACTCCAATATGAATCATGCGTAAATATTTTAAAGAGATATTGCAAGGTGCGTTATCTTGTTCAATGCTTGGGGTATAGTGCATTCATATTGGAGTTTTACATCGCTATTGATATTATCCTGATATGCCTTACTGGTGATTGTTTCATTAACAAGCTTAAGATGAGAGATACCTTTAAAAGTTATGAGACTGTGGATTGCACCCATCCATCAATGTAATGTGAATAAATTTGTTCGTGTTTCAGACGCCAGATGGGAATAGGCTTGCAAAAGAAATAGGTTTAGAGTATGGATTCATCTGAAAAGATGACATTTTCCCAATTTAAATTCAATTTCAAACCCTCTTGGCCCATTTAACTGTTTTGCAGTACTGTACTTTCCTTTTGGCCTTTCGCCTTATAATTGGCTCTTACTATGTAGCATCAAATTTAAACACCCAAAATGCAATTAAAATATCTTTTAACAGTAATCATGAAAAATTATATAATTTGTGCGACCTACTAGTGCACATACACCAAAGTCAATCAAGTGATTCATTGTTGAAACACTCGATAGCTTCAATTCTTAAGGTATTTTTACAATGCACCGTATAGATGACTTTATAGATTCCCACCACAGTTTTCATTGCTGCTCTCTTTATTATCTCATAATTCGAAATAGAGTTTTGATAAGCGAATTTGATTTGCTAAAAATATGATCAACTTTTTTAGAAGTTAAAACTTGATACAAAACATCTGCAAAAACAAGCCATATCTTTACTCACTATAATAAGATATGTCGTGCATACAGGAGCAGAAATGAATCATATCTCAAACAAAGCACAAGTTTATTACAAACACTCAAACAAGTATAGGGTATGTAAATAATTATGACAAAAATCGCTATGGATAAAAATTTTGGAAAGCAGCTGTATATTTGTTAAAAACACTTTCTTATGTATCAAAGGTAATCAGGATGCAAACTACATTAATAATACAAAATAAATAGATAGTTTTTTGTCTTTTTTCTGTTTCTAAGACTTTCAATTCATTTATTCTTAAATTGATATGGTAACATACGTATCATACCATTACAGGCTAACCCCCTAGTTAATAGAGTGCAAACATCTCTTATTTGATGCAGCTTGAATAATTCTTTAAGGTAGGATATGTACATGTATGCACAATTCCCAAAGGGGTGGAGAGGAACAGGATTGTACTCAGTTTGCAGTCCTAATACTATGCCATGATTCTACTGGTTGTAATGAAATAGATGATTATTTTGCTATAGAAGCAGACACAATGCTACACATTGTGAGAGTGACTCGAATAAAGATTGTTTTTTTAATAATTATATTTTATACGAATATTTATTGAATTGTGTTAGTTAAATGAGAACTATTATTTTCTATATATATATGTCTATATATTTTAATATTATGGGCATTAGGAAATATGTGATAAAAAGATTATATATAACATCTGTAACACAATTCCATGGGCTTGTTATCAGCAATGACGGTATTTACTAAGACTAATGCACCAGAGGCTAGAGATTAATGGGAAAACATGTGAAAATAGTATTTTTCTGAAATATCATCTCTTACTTCCAAGACAAT
This sequence comes from Loripinus fragilis, assembly GCA_964019695.1. Taxonomy (NCBI): domain Eukaryota; kingdom Metazoa; phylum Mollusca; class Bivalvia; order Lucinida; family Lucinidae; genus Loripinus; species Loripinus fragilis. The sequence continues at coordinate 65,601,259 of OZ026522.1, read as the reverse complement.
TTCCTTGCTCATTCATTATGCCATGTAACATACGTTGCATACTTCAATAAGTGATCTGATCCTGATGTCAAACTTGCAAACGTATGATTCTTTATTGCATTAGCAAGACAGTGCCAAAAATGTAAGATATCCACAAGCGTCAAATATTTTCATATATATTTCTTCAATAATAGATACCAAGATTGGATACTTAAAATTGGGGGTAGGGTTGTTTAATAGCTCATATAAAACAATGTATTTGAGATAGAAAAACAAACTTTATTTTTTCTATTAGTTGAATGAGTACTTTAGTAAACTAAGATTAAAAATACTTGTAAAAATGCACAAATTGTCTGTAAAATTAAATGATGCTGGTCGCGATTTCAACTTTCAAAGGGAAATTTAATCTATGTAACGCATACGACACCATAGAAGGCTGTAATTTTGATTAAACTGCTGCTTTTATGTAGCTTAGGCATCCAGCTTGCAGACTACATGAGAAATTTGAATAATTAGATGGTTTAATGCCTTCTTTCTGTAGCTCAAACTTTCATTTTGATTTTTTCCTTAGTTTGTAAAAGTAACATATGCAACAGGCTGTCAGAGACTAACTTCCCGGACACAGAGTGCAAACATCTCTTAAAAGATGCAGCTTGAAATTTTCTTCAAGATATGATATGTCTGCAAAATGCCCTAGGGGGGAGCAGGACCTTTTTTAGCTCGAAGTCTTTTAAGCTTGCACTGAGCTATTTTAATGTTTCCGAGAAGCATTTCCGGCTCTATCACAGACATTAAAATAGCTAATGCTTTTTATCATTCAGTGCAAGCTTAGGATATGAAGGACATCTGATGGATGTAATTGGAATCACTGTGTATCGCGGCCTATAATTTTGATAAAAATTAAGGTTGGTCAAATGCTTCCATCTTCATATATAAGCGCTATCTTAGTCTCTAGTTTTAGTATATAGCATTTAATCTTTAATTTCAATGAATGCATGGCTTTATATGTGGGCTTAAATGGTTAATTTTTTGTATAAACTATATAGGAAAATAGAAAAATATTTTTTAACATTACTTCCATCCTTAACCCCCCCCCCCCCCCCCCGTGAAGTCTGGGCGAGCCCAAACAATACTATTTGGATTTTTGTGCTTTCTATTGAAAATCTTTTCCCAATATAATGAATAATTAGTACAAGTAAAGTAAGAAAGAGGGCAAAGATCAGGAATCGATACAAGCAAGCACCACACCTGACCCAGGATACCAATGGGAAATGACAACTTAACAATTAGACATCACAAACGAGAGCCAAGAGGTCAGCCCTTTCCCAGCAGGTGACCACAAGGCATCAACAAACAGACGTACATGAAATCATAACAAAACAAGATAGAAATAACATAAATGATCAACAAAAGAAGCACCGCCTTGGAACGGTGAGTAAAGATATTTTAGTGGAGGGCTTAAACCAGTTTAACGGTGTAGTTCAGATGTTGACCAAGACACATAAAAGTTTGATTTGCATGTAAGACCCCTAACTTATGAATGCATCATCTCCTAAATATAAGAATCATATAAGATCATAGAATTCAGATTCCCAAGTCCTTGGCGCAAGAGAGATTTAAGTCTAATTTGGAATTTAGATATTAAATCAAAGTATTGTCTATAAAATTTAGAAAAGGATTTGCGAAGTTTATGATAAATTCCTTTTGATACCCCCTTAGTCATGAAATATTACAACTTTTTAGTATATTTTCTTTAGATTATGAAAATTGTCATTTTACTAAATTCTGTTGATCAATTATTTTGTTCATATGCTGTATCTATCCAATACACATAAGCTACATGGACCCTGAATAGGTGTACTTTATGCATGGTTGAATGGTTAAGGTACATTGCTGCATATTATTGCACCAGGTAAATATATTGTCATCAAGATAGAATAGACTACAGTGGCACTTCAAAATATTTTCTAACAAATCAGATGAAAAACATAACCAAAAATATTCATTAAATACTCATTATTTTGGACTTTTAACACTTTCAGCGTGATTTGTAATCGAGTTTCTATGTAATGATACTCTAACACGCGAAAATAATTGATTACTAAATGTTTTGGTGAAGTCAAATATTGCACCATTACCCCCTTGGTAGCGTCTCCTATTTAGTAATAGTTGAATGCCTGTCGAATTATAAACTTTATTCGTTCCTAATACACCAAACGTTTTATTAAAAAGGAGATCAGTGATATCTAACGCATAGGGAAGTTTTGGGAAGCATCTGAAAAATAGGCAGATACCCTATCAAATTGTTAGAGATCCTTTTAATCCTTAAATACAACTGAATACCAGAGTAAAATAATTCCAACAGATAAACCGAAGTGGGCCTGACTACAGACACAACATCAGGCCCTAACACTCCCATCTATTGATATATCTTTAAGTCCGAGCCGTCTTAGAATCTGAGGTCCGACCCGTCGGCGTGCAATTAAAGAGCAAAGCAAAGTCGTGATTGGGTCGACCACCAAGCATGCAGTCTGTTGCAATACATTTATGTTATGACCAAATCTTCTTATAATAAATTATTTTAATAAACTGCACTGAAAAATTATTAGAGCCAAACAATTTATACACCAAGTCGCCATATAATTCTGGTTCTGAAAGCCAAATAAAGCAAGGCCTCTATATTAAAAGTTTGTTCAATCACTTAGGTAAGGTTTTCTTTGATAAAAGCATATATATTTACTGTTGCTCCATTGTTTGTGGGGGTATGCTTGGTCCTAGTTTTGCTATGCAGTACTTAGTGCCGTTTCTAGTTGTGCAATCACCTTGCCGGGGAAGAGAGAGCTGCTTGCTTAACTTTGATTGTCTTTCTGGTGTCTTGTAACTGTTAGTGGTCTGTGTCTCTTCCTCACGAGGGTTAGTCTGCAGTTTGTGATTAAGGTACTTCCTGGTCACACTCACATTTTAACAATTTATAGATGTAGAGGACCGGTAATTCTCTATCATATGGCTTCCCTATCTCAGCCTATTCATCGGTACATTGTAAAATGATACAAAATCATCTCACCTTTTTCAGAAGCAACCTCTAGCATCAGTTGTAGCATCGCCAGTAGTATTCTGATTGTATCCACACATCCACCGTGAACGAACCAGCTGAACTTGTGCATTTTAACAACCTATTCTTTTCCCAAACTATTCCAAATAGTTATTAAACTGTTTATAGAAACCGACATCATATTCAATATGTTGAATGCGCAGATAAATGAATACTACACTTCCAAGAAAACTGAACTTGCATACCGTGACAGGACCTTTTGGCGTACATATGTTTGTAAGGACCATTTGCGTTACACAATGATCTTAAAATATATGTTCCTGAAAACAATCTAAAATGTGTGATGTTCGTTATTCAAAGAGTAAGTACTTTTTACACTTGATATTGGGTTTAAAAATATCAAGTGTATGCTGTGGCGTTGCTATTATTATTTATACCATTACATGAATATTCTATCCCGTTGCACATGCTTATAAAGCGTTCCTATCGTAACCCATTAAAATTTGTTATGCTGCCATCCAAAATCAAAATTATTCGAAGAAAGTGGAAAAATGACTATTTTGAAAAAATCAACTTTGGTCAAATTTTAGCATGGATTCAAAAGCAATTCCATGAAATGAAATATGGTCCAGTAAACATTGGTTTTACCAATCGATAGGTTAAGACAGGCAAGCTTATCACAGTAGGCATAAAGACAGCATAAATAGCATTACAGCATAACAATGAAGAATATATTATTTGTCCCCGGTTTGGAATATGTATGTTTTCCATGCTGTTTATTGTTGATTCTAACAGTTAAGTCGAACTATTTATTTTAACTCGTACTCAGAAATTCACGCAAAGCGGGAAATAAAATACATTTATGAATGTGCTATATTATGATATTCAATGGATTTGATTTTTGTTGTTTGATCGCGAATATATATATATAAAAATACATTAACGCTATCAAATATTATTTTTAAACTTATTCTCGAATAATCGCATATACCTAAGTCGTCCTTTATTGCATGCATTCCACAATCTATTAGAGCTAAATTTTTGGTCTCAGCCTTGGGTATTCGCATATGCAAGAAATAAAAAAAAATTGTCGTGAACTGGCTAAAATATTTTAACTTGTTTTATTGTAAGATTAATAATACTTTATATATGTTATTTTGATAGCTAATAGAAAGCAGCTCAAATATCTAGCTTTATTTTCAATATATAATAAAAACATTCTCGTTGGCCATTAATCCGAAGAATAAAACTCACGTAACTCCCCACGACCCTATCTTTGTTATCTAACACTAATCTTTAAGTCTTGATTAATTCCAGAAATTAAATGTCTATTAATGTTGTCTCATCAATGATGTTAACAAGCATATTCCCAGACGTTAATATCCCGTGGCTTTACTCCAAGACTCAATGATTAAAATCACTTGTCCCAGTACAGCTTTGAAACCAGATATGGTGTAACAAAACCAGCTCCTTATAGGTTGTGAATTTCCGGATAACACCATACAAAGTTGGCTTAGTCTGTTTTTTTTGTATTGCAATATTAATGACCAATAATCCCATTTATCGCGTGTATAAACAAAAGAAAACGATTGACTACAGGCACGAGAAAAACAACAACGTGTATGTGCGTCACGACAAGACTCAGGTCAGCCTAGGCAGCTGCTCAGTCTAATCAGAGGCTTCGCTCTCAGCATGAACAAAGCGTGGGTCGTTAGTTACCAACTCAGAGCATAGCAAAGACTCTGATCAGCCTGGGCATCCGCCCAGGCTGATCAGAGTCTTCGCTCTGCGCACACACATTTTGTCGGTTTTGCCATGCCATTGCTCAAGTATTGACTGCAGGCAGTCAAAAGCCTCTTCCAGGAATACTAGCACGGAAACAAGCGTCAATTTTCTCTGAAACGATTACATCGGGATGTGTATCAGAATGATTGTCTGATGATTGCCCATGAGGGTTTAGATAAAGAGAAAGCGAAGTCATGTCAGCATTAGTTGATTTCAAGCTTTATTACAATCGGTATATTATATTATGCTTTGTTTACTATTGTCTTAAAGATGCTCGTTATATGTCTGTGTAATCGGATGAGACAATGCTTGGAACAATAAGGTCAATCTTAAATGTATGTAAAATTTCTTAGAGGTCTGTTATAATTGCCTTGACAAGACTCTAAGGAGCAAGTGAACATGATAGGATGACGCCATGTTCACGGATTTAGGCTGAGTATGGTATCAAGAGGAGGCAATACCAGAACATAATCGACGCCACATGATAAAAGCAACAATGTGGCTCTACGTCAAGGCTCAGATCAGCCTAGTCCTCAGCTCAGTCTGGTCAGAGTTTTTGCTGTCCGCATGAAGAAAACGTGGTTCCTTAGTGATATATCCTTTTCATTTCATAAAATGACAGTCCATGCATAAAACAAACTGTATGCAAAGTATTGGAAAGATTTCAATGTGGGAAGTATTTAGTAGAATATGTCCTTAAATGTATAATTATTGACAAAATCTTCGCCCTTGATTATATAGTTGTTAAACATATAGATTATTTCCTTAAATTAAGTTTTCCTATCTATCAAAAGTATCAACACTGAGATGCGATAAGACCAGTTTTAATATGTGTGACGAAACAAGAAAGGGTCCATAGCATTCAAACAGCTAGAGCTGAATAAAACTACTAGTTTATAATTACAAGTTCTATCTATAAATAAAATGAAACATACCACCCAACAACCCTAACCATGCAAATGGACTGGTATACTGATAAGGGTTGGCAAGTCCATTCGGCATATATGGGCCAAATTGCAAAGCACACGACATGGTACCTTTAACGATGCAAAATCAAGAAAAGAGGCATAATTTAACTATCACCTCGATGAGCGTGCATGATTTGTGGCGCGATTTAAATCAAATATGTTATTAGTGAATGATTGGAATTACTATATCATTAAGCTGTCAAATGGAAAAGGCATTTAATTGTCTATGTGCGTGTAAAAGAAGTGAACTATCAAATTGAAAGTTACACACTGCATATGAGATGTAATTATGATTTGCATTGTGTGCAAGTTACCTTATACATTTATCACTACACATGCCAGTTTGGCTAGAATCTAAATATTGAATTAGAAATTTTCCATCAAGTTTTGGATTCAAACAGTATTCAACATCGTAGCCAGAACGCTGAAAAAACTACGCACATCAAAGGGAGACTACTGTATCAAGCAATGATTCTCTTCAATTGCGTCCCTTTTCATATGGGAACATCTCTAAAAGGAAAGAATTATTCTTTCCTTAATGAGCAGTACCTTATAGTATGAAAAATCACTTTAATCACATTAAGTTACCGCCCTTGAATGTTACTATTTTTATTACGCTCGTGCGTAACCTGCGTAATGGGTGCTACGCTAATGGTGTTAAATTATAAAAATTCTAAAACAATCAAATGTGTCCTAGTGGTTAGCGTGTCTGGCTTTGTAGCCAGAGGACCTGGATCGATTCCCAGGTACGCACCTATTTCTAGTGTATTTTTTCTTTCTTTTTTTACATTTTAATGCTAACTTGCTTCATATACTAGTAAAATAGTATCATCAAAAATACCAAAATGGACATTCCTGAACTATTTATATTGAATTACGCTTGAACCCTATGGAGTTGGGTTAAGTGGCCCCAGATTTTTATTCTTTTTTCTGCAAGGTATTATAATGGTCCATGTAATAAAAATAAATTCCTAAGATTTTCAACATCTGATTTTTTAATATAATGATTTATTCTAAAAACAAATTCCAATTTTTCACGAATTGCCAAAATATATCATGCAGTATCTTGTCACAATATGGGATAAAAACTAAACTTGCACATTTTCTAAAAGGTTTGATGCCATGGGCAATAATTTAAGTTAAAAGAAATGAGCTGTCTGAAGATTTCAACAGTGTTAGCTCGATATTTAGGGCTAATGTTATTCTTTCATATTTTTAGAAAATTTGTCAAATGCTGAAAACTTCTATATGAGATTGTGAAAAATAAGCACGGTGACATATCCTTTTTATTTCATAAATGGATAGCCCATGCATAAAACAAATTGTATGCAAAGTCTTGAACAAATTTCAACATGGGAAGTACTTAGTAGCATATGTCCTTAAGTTATTTTGATATAGGTCACCAAATATCGTCACAAAATTCACACCATTTCAAGTAATCTAGAAAACGGATTCTTCCGAAATTAACACAAAAACAGTAGACTCGCTTTCATTGAATCTGTTCATTAGAGTAAACACAAAGAGTATTACTTGACTTAACGATTACTGTAAAGGCAGTGCTCCATGAATGCGTAATTAGGACTGGTCAACCTTAGACATAGGTAAAGCTGAAAATGAGGCGTGTTTTTTTTCAAAAGTAACTGTATCATCTTGCGCCATCATCTCAGTATAGACGCGAAACACATTATTAAGTCATTAAACGTCAGCAAAATAACTGCATCTGACAATGTCTATTTAACATAAGAATAGAGGCAAACATTGTGGACCAAGATCAGACTGCTCCTACAGGAGCAGTCTGATCTGGGTCCAAACTGTTTGTCTGTGAGGCTTCAAACATTTTAATGGACGACAAAAACATACATTTTGTGATTATGCGCTTTAAATTGGAAGTCAGTGTGTGTATACGGTTAGGATTTTCATGAAATTCACGCACGTTTGCGCGACCCAAAGAGCTGATTAACTCTTTACCAAAGTATAAATAAAAAACCTGATTTCACTTCCTTAGCAGATGAAATAGCCGAGCCACGCCCAGATATGAATATTAAAGTTGCCGCCTTTACAGTAAGAGAAAAGTCAAGTAATATCAACCCTTATGTCCTCTAGATACTTCGAGTTGCAAAGTATCATAATTTGAGTTATCAAGAGTCCACAGTCTTTCTCCTGCTAACTTTTCTTTCAGAACGAAGAGATGTGCCATAACATTGTCTGAAATTTAACACTATACTGTCTCAGCTTTAAAATAGAATATTTTGTTGATAAGGTGGCAAGCAGTCTGCTGTCTGCTGCATTATAGCACCCATGTGTATTCAAATATTTAAATGATTGCTTTTCATAATGGGAACAAGGCTGACATTTGTCTTCTATAAATTAAGTCTTAACAAATCGAACTTTCTGTATTTTAATCGTTATAAAGTAGCATCTGGCGAGTTGATGTGGGGCCTCAAGTGGAGCATCAACATACGCCTAGCAACCATCATTGTTAACCCTATTTCATTGAGTGATCAGAATTATATGAAGTTTTAGCGATTTAGAGTGTAAAAGTGTAAAACATGATCCCTCTTTGTGCGATTCACATTAACCTCTCTATATTTAGGGATTTTCTTGACCCAACAATTCTCTGCAAATTGGCACTTTAATGACAACTGGATGACAACAAACGTAATGTGTAGGCTTACATGTTCTAAAATTGATATATAGATTTGCCCCAGGAAAAGTAAGAAAAGAGTGAAATGCAATGTGTAGCTGTATATTAACCAGACATAAATATAGCAGATCGCTTACTGATTTTTCACAGATCAGTCTGTAGCCACATCTAGAATTCATTTTAAAGCTGTACAATTACGTAAAAGGTTAAATAATTGACACCTGTGGAAGTTTGCAAATTGTTCAATTTTGTCCATTTCCCGCTAGTGAATTGGCACAATACAAGAACACATGCATTTTAGATGTATATTGCTTTAAACATGTCGTCATGAAAGTTTTAGTAAGGTGCATCTTGATTTCCAGTGCATAATTATTTTAAAGGGCAAACATATATAACCACATAACAGATATTAGTAAGTAGGTAGGGTTGTGCATTGTAACATTCCTATTGTCAATTTGTTAAATTTTGGAAACGAAGAACCCTACACCTAAATACGTACTTTGACAAAAAGTGAAAATCAAGATGAAATGCCGCAGAAAGCGGCATTCCATCAGGGTCTGCACTATTTGCTAAGACATAATCGATCTTCAGAGAAAGAAAGAAATATGTTTTGGAAACTGCAACCTGTGACCCCTCAGTTTATACAATGGACAATAATCCTGACTTAATTGTATGTAACTTTATAGAAAATTACATAGGTCCTAAAAGGGTTAAACATGAATTACAATCAACTAGACTGCAGTCGATGGTACACCATCGCAGATACCCGCTTTAACCTTCATCTTGGCCCACAAAACGCTGCCAAGTACCGTCTACATCATGTGACCTATGCATCTGCAAAGTTTAGAGCTGCTGTTTCCAACAATTTAGGAGATGTATTTACAAGAAAACACATTGTTATACCTTTCACCTTGACCTAATGTCACACATAACATTGCCCAGTAACCTCTATATAATGGGACATATGCACTGGCAAAGTTTTAAGTGGCTAAGTGGTTTTGGATATGCATTTACAAGAATATACATTATTTGACATTGACGTCCAGGTCACATGACATGTTGCCCAGTGCCCTCTATCTTAATGTAAACTATGAACTCCAAAGTTTGAAGTTGCTATGTCCAAATGTTATGGTCTAGATGCATTTACAAGAAAATACACTATTTTGGACCTTTAACTTTGACCTTGGTGTCTTGGTCACAAATAATGTTACCCAGTACCTTCTACATTATGTGAACTATGCACTTATAAAGTTTGAAGTTGCTACGGCCAAAGGTTTAGAAGATCATATTAAAGAAAATACATTATTTGACCTTGACCATGGACACAAACCTCTACATTACGTGATCTATGTACCTGTAAAGTTTGAAGTTGCCACGACCAATGGTTAAGAAGGAGATGCAATTGCAAAAAATACATTCTTTGACCTTGACCTTGCAGTCAAATCTGCCCAGTTCCTTCTTCATCATGTTACCTATACACCTACAAAGTTTTAAATTGCTATGCCTAACGGCTTAGGAGAAGGTGCATTTACATGAACATGTTTCTGGATGTCTTGTTACTGTATATATCATGTTGCTCTACCTCACGGTGCCGTGGGTTGGTCTGGAGTGTGAGATTGTGGTATTTCCAGGTCATACTCACTTTCTTTTTGGTACGAATTTATCTTATACCCTTTTTTCTTAAGACAAAATGCTTGTCTAGGCAGTTATTCCAAATTACAACAGAACAGGATATTTACACACAAGTAACTGGAAGATTTATAAAAGTCATTTTGGACGATTAGAGTCGATTAATCATTACTTGCTGGAGTGTGCCTTCTATGAAAAAGAAAGAGAACAACCGAAAAGATAAATGTTTTAAACATGTGACAGAGTACACTGGAATGTCAAGACAGATGGTGAGCTTGAGAATAGAAAAGTTACTTATAATGGGACAACGGAGATCATATATGGATTAAACTAAATGCTTTGTCAAATGCACTTCATGTCGATAGTACAAAATTAACTCCTAAACTTTTTAATATTTAACTATGTACTGAGAATTTCTATGACAAAGAAGATGCTACATGTAGTAACTTAATTTGAGCCATGCGCAGCAAAGGATACACCCAGTGAAGACTCTGAGGCCAAATCAACATATACCTGTGTTTATGGTAGTCCAACCCTACCTAAATTTACTGAGAAACCTAGATCTTTTTCAGATTATCTGAAAAAAATATATAATTTTATGCACTTGAAAGGCGAAAAGCCTTTCAAAATGTATAAAATTATATTTTTTTCCAGAAAAAATAATTTATTAAAAAATGTGTGCCTTCCCTACCTAAAATTTTCAGACCCATTACCCGAAACACACTTATTGTTTTATTTGGCCTCAGATCAGAAACTGAGCATCTGCTCATTTTGATCAGAGCCTTTGCTTTGCTCTATTTGTAGTCAAGTTCCCAATGATTCTTCACACGGGCAGCGAAGACTGATCAGACTGAGTGGATGCGTAGGCTGGTCTGGGTCTTCACCAGACAGACATGCCAAGTTATACATTTTGTTGTGCCCAGGCTCATATTAAGATATGTAGTTAGGAAGATTTTGTATTTGGTATCCCACTGTAGACTTGAAGCATATAGCTGTAATTAATTCTCAATTACATGTACTTTAATACCTACTTACATGCACATGTTTATGTGTACCTTGCTACACAATGCTGCACAATGTACAACGCATTTGTATATACTGAAAATAACAAGTGATGCCACAATCAACAAGACAAAACTCGCCCGTGCACATCTTCAATGTGTGAACAATCATTATGCAAAGTTCAAATATACATGGATGACATCTGTTCAAGCTACAGATTATACACAAATTACACAATGTAATCTACAGCATGTGGTGTGAAAAGTTCAAATATACAGGAATGAAATCGATTTAAGCTACTTTTTACACACAAGTTACACAATGTAATATACAGTAGTTTTTGTTCAAAACTCAAAATAAACCAGCAAATGTGCACAAAATATAGGGTACACATTTTCAATGTGTAAACAGTAATAATACAAAGTATAAATATATAAAAAATAAAGGCTGCTTGAGTTACAGATTACGCAAACCAGACACCTCCTAAGCATTTTGGATGGAAAAAAGTCTAAGTTCAACAGCTTTAAACATAAGAAGATATTTATCAAATGTGCACAAAAAGGGGGTGCACATGTTCAATGTATGAACAATGATACTGCAAAGTTTAAATATTAAGAAATAAAAACTGTTTGGGTTACACATTACACACCATCTAAGCATTTTGAATGGAAAAATAACTAAGTTCAAGACCCCCTAAAATGAAACGAAAATAAATGAAACGAAAATATTCTTAAAATGTGCATAAAACGCTCGTATATGCAATAAGTGCATAAATATATATACTATTGCCATACTGAAGCATTATGGTACGTTTGGCATTATCTGACGTCCACCTGATACAGTTAAAGGTGGTTACTGGGACTTTGAACGCTCAAAAGTACCAGGACGAAATCCTGGAATCTGGTGTTAGGCCACCCTTGGACTCGCTAGATGGCCGGAATAAGGTGCTCTGAGATGACGTTGCAAAACCTCAATGTACTCGCATCATCGAGGAATACAAAAATCAACAGAACATCTCTAGTCTTCCACGACCAAGCTTGTTGTAGGACTAAAACCCTATGGAACATGTGTGAGACAGGTTCGGCTGACGTGTTTGAAACCTGGAACCAGTCGTATCAAAACCATTGTGAATTTTGCTAGACTACTGCAGAAGTGGGACAGGATTTCATGTCTTGAGGGCATGTACCCAGTGAATTTAATGATGAAAATGTGTTATTCGACAGTGTGAAGGATATACACAACATAAACCGGAAGTAGTGGATTATTGCAAGCCGTTTCTTGACTTTTTGCAACAGATTCTGAAAATTATGCTCGTTTTGAAGCAATTACAACTGTAAAAGTTTTGCTGACTCTTGGTCTCCATGCTGTTTTCATTTGAATTTAAGGGTAAATTTTGTAAAGTGGTTGCAGCCTATAAGGAAGTCAGCGATTCCACGGATTTTCTTTATCAAATCACTGGTATTCTGCTTTTGTTGTCTACCACACTAATTTTTGGTATCTCTCAAAAGTTTCTGGGATTACCATTTCTAAAACCTTAATAGTGTTATCAAATGGAATATGCTTAACTTTATTACAATAGTATATATTGTGCAGTCGCATTTCTTTTCATTCGTCTGTGACATGTTAGGTGCCAATGTTTGGTATTACACTCTGTATAATAGTAATATCGCACGTTCAAAGCTTATTGGCAATATTATGTTCCATTGACTGAAAAGGTTTTCGATATTTTGAATGTCTTTGGAGGAAAATAAAATTCATCATGAAAATACCAATCGCTATATTAGTTTTGCCTTTAATGGATTATGAGAGTGCCACTGCATTTAACACTTATACCGTCATTATATTTTATACTGAAAATGTCGTCTGCTTTCTATGTCTGTATCATATATTCAAGTGAACTTCAGACTACATTTTCTTTATGGAAACAGACAATATGAACCTGATCAGACTGCTCCTAAGAGAGTAGCCTGATCTGGGTTTATATTGTTTGTAATATATGCTAGCTAATTACTTAGCAGACAGGAAGAATAGACGACAGAAGCCGCGACTGGTGCGTCAGAATATAGGGCACATAGTAAGAATGACACAGAACGATACCAACCGGCTCTCTCAGCTGTAAAGACTATTTTATAGAACGCCTGTTTTTCCTATACACTAGCAGCAAATACATCCCAGCCTGTGCATTCACTCAATCTAATCGGTGTTGCTGTAAAATAGACTATGAAACGGAAATGACAACCCCATGATACCGTGAGGAACACATGCTTTGTGTACCAGGTTTGTATTTAGCAGGTTCGTCTAAAGTCATAGTTTTGTAATGCAATTTTTGTCTTGCAATCACCTAAATGATAAAGATTGCGCTTGTCGCTTGGTCTTATTTACTGTAGCTTGTAAAATAACTGTTTCTTGCTGTTGGTTCAATATTTGAAAAGGCTTTACTTTTTTTCCTTTTTAACATGTTTTGAAAATCTTTTTTATCATGTAAGAGGTTGCTGAATGCCTACAAGAACTGCTATTTTAGCTTAGTTTAAAACAGTACAAGGTCACGATCAATATAATTTACTGGTGAATCGCTAAAACTGACATTCATTCACCAGCTCCTGTAGTTTGGAAATTTTAGTCCTTAGCTCTCACCAGAAAAGTAAACTTTGAAACTATTAGAGGGTCACTGATGAAGCCTATAAGGGCAGAAACTAGCTAGTTTGGCACAGGAATTATACACACTCTAGTTTCAGTTCTTTGTTGCAGTGTTTTCTTCCAAAGGATACCCTTTTAAGAATATATTTAACAACACAAACATCCATAATTTCAGAAGAGGATTCTGGAATGATGTTCCAATTCGTGGAAAGAAGCTGCCTAATTTAAACAAGGCTATCGATATCATAAATTCGTAAAGCATTTTCTAAATTCTTTCTACCACAGACACTCAGAGTCGATTGTTAAAAGCAATATTGGTTCAAAAACTCTTCTGCAACAGGACATATTGGAGCCAGTATTTTATGGTGATTTAGTTAATAAATTCAAACGCATTGTTAGAAACCCTAATCCCAGAGATCAATACAAAGAGATAATCTAACGTTATAGAAAAAAGCTGGATATATCATAGATATCATGCGACAGTCTGAATGTCTGGTTGTAAACCTAATCACTGTTTATAGCTATGGTTTCCTCTCTAATTGCACGATGTTGGCACAACTTAAGGTTTTCTTTAGCTTTGACTATCTTTGAGTCGTGTTTTGACAAAACAAAATCAAGACAGTACCAGTTAAATGCATTTAAGCACCCAGTGGCTGCTGGACGTTCTAAGGCGGTGTTTCTGTTGTTTTTGAATCATTGTTTATTGTTGCTCCCATTGTTTGAGGGGTTTTGTTTTTGGTCCTAGTTTAGTTATTCAGTACTTTATATCCTTTTAGTTATGAAATCATCTTGTTGGGGAAGAGAGAGCTCGTTGCTTTACTTTCATTGTCTCCTGATGTTTTGTGACTGTTAGTGTTCTGTGGCTCTTCCTTGCAGTGCTGTGAGTTGATCTACGGTGTGTGATTGTGGTATTTGCTGACCATACTCACTCATTTCATATATATCTGTCCCAGCTATAGCAGCCTGAAAAGCCATTACGTGGTAATTTCTTCCACGTCAGGTTGAAAGGATGAGGTCATATGTTGGTAAACTGACTTTATCTTTTGTTTTAGTCCTTTGTATAGTAGGATGGGTCTATTGTCTTTCCTCCTTTCTTGAGGGATTTCCATTTTAATTGTCTACGAATTCCAGTCATATTCCCAATTTTTCTTAGTTCCCTTATTTCAAATCTAGCAGCGCGCTTAGCACATTTTCTAATATCTCTTAAAGAACAACACCTGGTGGATCACAAACATAACATAGTCTACCATTCTCCAGGACTGGACGCACTAATCCTTTGTAAGCTGCCTCTTTAATGTCTGATGGATGGAGATATAAGTTTCACCTAAGGAAACCAATGGTGCTGTAAGACTTTCTATGTGTTTTGATCCACATCTGAATTAAGGGTGAGGTTGGCGCCGTTAAACCGGTTTAAGCCCTCCAGTAGAATATTTTACTGACCGTTCCAAGGCGGTACTTCTTTTGTGGATCTTTTATGTTTTTATTCTGTCTTGTGTTTGTTATGTCTTTGTGCGGGTCTGTTTATATGTGCTTTGTGGTCATTTGCTGGGAAAGGGCTGACCTCTTGGCTCTCGTTTGTTGTGTCTACTGTGAGTTTGTTACTTTCCCATTGGTATCCTGGATCAGGTGTGGTACTTGATTGTATCGATTCCTGATCTTTGCATCCTTACTTACTTTGTGCAAATACTGCTTACATCTGTATTCCATCTCAAATTCTCTGTAATTGTTACTCCTAGGTATTTAATTTTGTCAACTTCTTCAACATTGATCTTTTGTATTTGTTTCCTTGTCAGCTGCATCATATTGCATTTGAAGGGTAGGAATCTCATACTCCATTTCCTTGCCTAGTTTGCAAATGTTATTCTCGAGTCTAACTGTGTCCTCTTTACGGTAGCAGACACAATCATTGACTTCAGACTCCATTTCTGTTGATAAATCGTTAACATGCAACGAGAACAGCAAAAGACTAAGAACAATGCCCTGTGGGACACCCGAAGAAACTTAACCCAAATATGACTTGACTCCGTTTACAACAACTCGCTGTTGTCTGAAGCACAGGATAGCGTCTATCCATTTCAACGTTTTCCCACCTATTTCATAGCTGAACAGTTTTACTTTTAAGGAGTTCATGAGGGGGTTATCGAAGGCCTTCTCAAAATCTAATATAAATGTATCCACCTGTCCTTTATTGTCCAACATTTTAGCCCAATCATTTGTAACCATAGTCAACTAAATTCCATAACTCTGTCTTTTCCTAAAAGTACAGTTCCTGTCTGATAGAAGTTAAAATGTTCATCCAGATGAACAATGATAATCGTGCGCGTCTGTTTATTGATGCCTTGTGGTCACCTGGTGGGAAAGGACTGACCTCTTGGCTCTCGTTTGTGATGTCTAATTGTGAAGTTGTCACTTTCCCATTGGTATCCTGGGTCAGGTGTGCTGCTTGATTGTATCTATTCCTGATATTTGCCTTCTTTCTTACTTTCAGTATGTTCAAGCATCTTGCAAGGTGCACAAGTCAAAGAAACTGGAAAATAATTGCAATTGTACACAATCGTATGTCGTTTTTTCTTTAAACTGGGCAGATATTTGCGAGAGACCATTCCTTTTGGATTTCATCTGTGTCTATTGGCTGCTGGCACTGGACCTAACTCGGTTGCTAGGAGAGTAATGTGATAAAATAAATTATCAGTTACCTCTCATATTAGCTACATTATTGCACGTTGACCTGATAAACATTGCCTCTCTCACCGCATGTGCCTTTATGGACAATTACGTCATGATCGCTAGTTTGAAGTGTAAACTAACTTGTAATCTGATAAATAGAATACCAGGTATGTGTCTTTTGATATCAAGTTTACCAGGCTCGGCTTCGAGAACGCATATTGAATCGTGTTAAAGAGATGCTGCTTTCAAAAGCTCTTATATGAAATTGTTCCTGTAAAATTTTATCAAGGATGCCTTTTTCACCATCGCGTTAGCGATGGTGATCTACGTTAGTAGTCTTCCGTGGATAACAGCTTGCTTCTGAAAATGAAAGCGTGTAAATAGATCATCTCCTCTGAGCTGGAATCCAAATTTCCCAATGAAGCTAATTTGGATATTCTCGGCTTCTTATTAAATTCGGATATGATGAAATCAAACTCCCCACAGGGGCGTACTTCCACTTCTGCCTTCAATCTGTGCGTGTACGTCAAAACGTCCCCAATTCAAAATGTCCCAAATCTAAACTTCCCCGAATTGGTCAAAACGTTTGTATTAAGCGTCTCCAATTAATTGCTGGTAAACCTCGTCAGAAACCTGATCATTATTTTAAGATACGTGTTGCAAAGTGGGTGTGGGAGGGTGTGTTAGTGAACTCTTGCACCTTTCAGCGTGTCATGAATAGTCAATAAACCCAGCCTGGTATATTCACATTTCCTGTATTTTATTTGCTTCACCGAGTCAGAACTCAGTATACACATATACATATTTAAACATAAACTACTTAGCTTGGAATGCATTGTAAAAACTGAACAAATAGTAAAAACTATAAAAATTGTTGTCTAGTATCAATAATGTTCTGGGCTCTTTTTTCAACATCCAACCCTGAAAACATGGAGTCTTTGTATATTCTCGGCTACGTGTGACGAAATTCTCAGATTTAAATGGACCCGTTTCAATACGCCCCAACGTTTTATGCGCATTTCTCGTTAATTAGACTTAGATTGAGAAATATGGTATAGTTTAAACATATTTTATTGCCAAAATATTTACAGCAATGGGGTTGGGTCACAAGTTCTCACAACAGTAGTTTCGACCCTTCCCCTACATTCTATATATACACAATAGCTTATAAACATGGCTATATATACAAACGCATATGTTTACTTAACAAGTTGTAATCAAAGCAAAACAGATAGTAACATAAACAAGACTATATCAGAATAAATAAATAAGTAAGTAAATAATTAAATAAGCAAATAAATATAAAAAATAATCAATAAATGATAAATAAATAAATAAATAAATAAATAAAATAAATAAATAAGGAAATAAATAAATATATATGAAAGAAGAAAAAATGGAACATCAGAATAGTAGATAAATAACTAAGTAAGTAATTAATATTGGATAATTAAAAGAAAAACAAAACAAAATAGTACGACTGCCAGGAACCCCTTCAACTTGGGAATAGAACAAATTAGTCATAAGTATACTTATTAATATACAAAATATTTTTCAAGGAAAACTTCAAGCAAAGAGTCAACTGGTTTTAAAACGCTTATTAATATGTATATATCTATGGACAGCTCTGAACAAGACTATATTGTTTTCCATATCCAAATTAAAATAACCACATAGAATCATATCAATACTTAATGGTTGGAAAACTCTAACTGTGTCATTAACAACCTACCTTTCCATTGTAAACTTTCTACAATGAAAGAAGTAGTGGATGGCGTCCTCTATCATGCCACACAAATCACATAAAGGATTATCATGGAGATGATTTTTAAAAAGGTCATTATTAAGGTTGCTGCAATTATTTCGAAGTCGTGCATGCAATATAGAAATATATCTATTTCCTATAGTAAAGTGAGAAGGAACACATGAGTTATTGAAACTTGAAAAAATATGTTTTTTAAAGGTTTGTAATGTTGATAGATTTTTAAAATCATCTTCAAGGGAGTTCCAAAGTCTAATGGAAGAAGGAATACATGACTTTTGTGAGATACTAGTTCTATTGAAGGGGACCGATACATTTCTATTATTTCTCAAAGGGTAATTTGAAATTTCACTAACTAAAGGAGGAATTAAATCTTGTATATATGAAGGTACAATGCCATTATTTACCTTATACATGAAAGAGAGTTTATGTTGCTGCCTTCTTTTTGACAAAGTTGTCCATCCACATTCTTTGAACAAGTTTTCTAATGACACAGATCTAGTTAATCCTGTAACAAGGCAGGCGGCTTCATTTTGGATTTTTTGTAAAGTTTGTGAGTCCTGTTCAGAGCATCCATCCCATACAACTGAGGCATATTCTACAACTGGTAAAAGAAGAAATATGGTATACTGCTAAAATGTCTGCTGGGAGGTTGGGGTTAACTCTACCACTATTCAGTTCAGTGTTTGTATGAATAGAGTCTTTTTGATGTATGCATATTGCCTGTGTTTTATTTGCTTCCAATAGATCACCTATTCAGAACTTAGTAGTAGTACATGTACCTACATATAGTTAACTAAAGCAAAAAAACACAGTTTGAAAGGCATGAAAAAGTACATGAAAAAGAGTGGTTTCAGTAAAATGCAAAATTAAAACACTAAAAAGGTTGTTTAGTACAATGTAACTATAATACGCTATGCGATGGTTCTAAGCTTTTTGTAAGCTAACCTTGGGCTATATTGTTGTATGAACAATTCCTACATCTCACACAGATCACTTTACGCTTCAACACACAGCTTTTTGAGCAATCGGCAGCATGCTTATCACCTTATAGCTATATCCTGTCAGCTTAATATACAGTTATGAAATAGAGTGGTGACCCTGAAATCCTTTCATTGCGGGTGATCTATTCCAAATTACCTGCAGAGAGATTCTTCTCGACAATGGTATTATCACAGCCCAATTTTACTCTAGATTTTGAATCTATTTGCAAAAATACCCAAGTATGCAGAGCTTCTTCATTGGGTAAATTTAGATGTATGTATGGAATATTAAACCCATATCAATGAAACAAATTGTACATTTGCTGCGCTTATACACTTTTAATAAAAGATAACACAACGTCAAACTCTTAACGCTGATTTTTTCAACATAAACTTTTCGAAAAAAATCTTTCAGGCATACCATCAGATTCAACAATTTGGATACAGATCAGGGCAGACGTTTTTGGTCCAGCCTATTTGCAAAGATTAGCAGTTAATGTAAAAGGAAGTTAAAGGTACTTTGCGAGATCAAACACATGATTATAGGTGACATTCAGTCGTACATTTCAGTTAAATGTCTGTAATTACAACATGTATGACGCCTTCTTATCACTTTATGCGTATCTTTTAACCTCACAAAACTACTTTATGCTTCCTGTGGACAATAAAACAGCAGCAACAATTACACGTTCAGAAATGTCGTTGACACATCCTATTACGGTCGATAAAAAGTTTTGCCAATTGAGTTTATACCATCCTTACTACCTTTAGCACTGTGTACACTGATGTAGGTGGTATAGAATAGTTATACAATGGTAACTATAACATAATGTACATGAACCTTTTGACAATCGCAGGATATAACCGGATTAACGACAGAACGCTTGTCAATTCAAAGAACATCCTGGGTTATTTGAAGCCCACAATTGCTCAACTAATGGGTTTCTTTATCTTTGACTGTCTGTAGGTTACGAGCCCTTTTGTTTCATCACAGCTATTTGGTTTCTTTATATTTGACTGTCTGAATGTTATGAGCCACTTTGATTCGCTAGAGTAACTTAACTTGCTTTGATTGCTCTCTGTGATTATAGTTTAGTACATCGAGTAGATTAGGAAGCCATTACACGAGGTATACAATTAACAGTTATGTATTTTAGCTATTTTAACACAATCTGGGGTGATGAGGGTTTTCTACGGCGTTACTTATTAATGCACAGTGGTTACTTAGCCTATAATTGTAATTGGTTTTGAAATGGACCATTCCGAAGAGGTGTGTGATCAGAGTTATTGTTCAATGAATAACGTTTTGATTAAATTTTTCGTATTTCAAAGGGTAAAGTAAAAACAAATACAGACTTATTTATTAAAAGAGTATTTAAAACGTCTAAAATGGGGTGTCTTTTTAGTGTAAATGTCGGATTTTCACACCTGCTCTACCCACGGACTGTGCCTATTTTTTCACTCTCGTCAGCTGGTCTAAAGGCCTAACTTAGAATAACTTAGAATTGTGTGTTATCAGCGGTTTTCTGGGGCGAAGTTATTGATAAAGCCATAACTATAAATCTGAATTTTAAGATAGTATTCACAGACTACGAAATTCTTAAATAAGTATATATAAAGGCCCTATTCTGTAAATAATTGTGACGTCATTCATTCTATATTTGTCAGTGTGCATGGTAAAAATTGTTTCGTGTCGCCATAAAACAGAAACGAACTTTTCATTTTTTTAGAAAATAGGAGCATGAAAATGTAAAACAAACAAACAGAATGGACAATAGGCCTACAAGCAGAAAATATGAATAAACAGAGAAAGCTACCTAAGAAAGATTAAAGTCAAAACGTGGAAAATAGGTCATACAATTGGTTTCGCCTGAGGTTTGTTTCGATGTCATCGAAACGCGGAAACATCATAATCACGCTAGTAGATTTTTCCTATCACCCCCAAATTCATGACTGGGGTTGGATTTCTTTCTATCTGAGGGAGGAAAATGCATAGGATATCATTTTGGAACTCACTAAATTTGACTTTTTCTTTGACTTTTTCTCTTTTAAATACTGTATATCAAGGGACGTAATACAGTCTTACTTTTTCTTTCCCCGGGGACAAGTATTGGTTTTCATAAAAGACTGGAGATAACCACCGTCTGATTGAATAGTTTATTAGCGAAATGTAAAGCATTTAATGACTCATTTGAAAGCCGCTTTAATGTATCTCATTGCGAAAAAAACTTCACTATTATCCTTCATCTATTATTACTCATAAGAACCTTTCAACAACGCCGTTTATAACATGTAACACATGTTATAGTTCTTCTTGTCATATTTGTCACAAAACTTACCTGTTGTGTGTAAATTACAACAACCATCTCGACATAGGCAAATGACCTTAGAGTCACTGTACTTAAAACCTGCCTTACGGCTCGTTGTGCGAACTTCTCTTTCATAGTGATAGAGGATGTTCATGCACAGTGAATGTTTCAGATCACTAATATGACCTTGGGACAAAAGTCAACTTGACATACACTAAGAACACGTCAGGCGAACTCTTCTTTTTTGACAGAGGTGCCCCATATGTTTTATAATAATCGCCAATATGATACTTGAGCAGCTATATATAAAGTCAAAATCAAGCTGTTATGCCAACTCTTGTTACTTTTTGCGGATGATATTCATATTTGATACAATATTTCCCTTGGGTGTGTAGATGACAAGAAATTGTTTGTGTTCCTGTAAAGGCTCTTAGGTCAAAGGTCAAGGCCAATATAATTAAACTCTGGTTGTTTTGCAGGTAAAGCGAATAGCTCTTACTTGTTGTATGTAGGTGGTTCACGTTTTGCACACTATTTGCCTAAAGTATGTAGATACCAGTAATGGTTCCAGACTGCTGGTATTACCTTTCGTTTGAAGGTCAATATATAAATACTTCAAATCCTGTCAACATGCTTGAAACGCCCACATTTTAGTAAATGTAAGTCAATTGCGTAGCCAGAACGCTGAAAAGTTACTTACATCAAAGGAAGAATACTGAATCAAGCAGTGACTCTCTTCAATAGCCTCCCTTTTCAAATGGGAACTTCTCTTAAAGGAAAGAATTTGCTCCCAGGGGAAGCGAATTGTTAGTTTATGAGCGGCTTCTTATGGTATAGAAAAAATCAGCTTTACCGCATTTGGTGACCTCCTTTGAGTGTTACTATTTTGATTACGCACGTGCGTAACTGTGTAATGGGAGCTACGCTGACGTTAGTGGTTCATATTTCGTTCACCAATTTTTTTGCGGTTTAAAGATTGCAACAAAGGTTTCTGATTGCTGGCTGCATGACCTTGAAGTCAAAGGTTAATGTAAGAAAATGTCATGCTATGCCGTACCTAATTTAAATGCGGATATTTGCGATGGCCCCCGCCGAAGTGAAATCTGTTTGATATCATCCCTTTCTGTCACGCCTCTTCGAATTTTACATGTCAAACTCCCCCATTTGGGAGAGGGGAACCCCCTTCTAATTTGTTTCCATATAGGAATGGGAAATTTGTATCCTGATCGGGGGAGGGGGTAAAGGGCCATTTTGGGGTATGTTCGTAAAACGGACATGTGAAAGAATATATTAATCCAAGCATATACATCATTTATCTAACCCCTTTAGTATATAAAAAGCTAACTATTACCGTTAAAACTTTTTAATGATCTGGAAAAAAAATATTGATCACTGAAATCGAATGTTTTTTCTTTTTTGCCAGAAAATCTGGTAGTGTCCCCAATTTGGGAGATTAACATTTTTTGACTCCAATTGGGGATCTTTCTAGCACAGCTTGATAATTTTTGTCACCAAATTAGGGTTTGGTAATTGGTAATTTTCTTCTTTTCATAAAAAATATCTGTCAGTGTAAGTCTGTAGTTTGTCAGATTTAGGCTTCATTCTCTTACCAACTTTACCAAATAATTCAAACTTTATTTCCTTTGAAAAAGCTACTAAATTTTCATAAAAAATATTGCAATTCGCCAAAGAAATTGTATGGATCCAAAGGAAATTACGAAAAAACGTTGTACTGATTTTTTGCATCAGGAACGGTGCTTCATCTATTCCAAATTACTTTAATAATTCTGAAACTCCTATCATTTGTTATAAATATAACAAACCAATAAGGTCTACGATATTTAACTTTAATAAAATTGTAAATGATTTAGATATAGATTCCAATACTCCTGCCTCCTGAGATTGTAAAAATTCAAATTATTTATATCCCTCTGCAGGGCATGTTATTACAGGTAATCTAAATGTCATTCCTGACGCTAGAGTTCGCAATATCATTTCTAAAGGTCCTAAATATAGATTTCCCTCTAATATTGATTTCTCTAAATGTCGTAGAGAGATCGCTGCTTCTTTAAATGACTTCAGTAATCGATGGTGCAAACGGGAAAATGTTGAACCTGATGCTTTGAAGGAATGGAAGATTAACATTTTTAAAATTATTGATACTCGTATTTCATTTTACTCTCGTAATACACATCTTTTGCCCCCTAAACCTAAATCTTCTTTTCGTCATCTTAAACGAGGTATCCAGGATTTTCATATGAACTATGTTTTGGTTCCAGCAGATAAAGCTGCTAACAATGTTGTAGTTGTATGACGATTGTATTATATTAATACTCTTAAGCGTGAGCTTGTTGACACTAATGCCTATAAACTGCAGCCTTCTTTAAGTGAAAGGGTGATTGTTGATGGGCATGGTTGTCATACAGCCCTACATTTTGGTGTCAAAGCTAAAGAAAATCAAGACAAAGTTCCTACGTTGTACTGGTTACCTAAACTCCATAAAAAACCCTATAAAGCAAGATTTATTGCAAATTCTAGTTCTTGTACGACAACAGAACTTTCTAAATTGTTAACCTCGTGTCTTACAGCTGTTAAAAAACATGTTATCAAATATTGTGAAAAAGTATATGAGAGATCCGGTAAAAACCTATTTTGGTCGATTAAAAATTCAGGTGAAATTTTAGATAAACTTAAAGCTAGAGATTTCAATGCGACCAGTTTGTCTACTTATGATTTTTCTACTCTTTACACTACTTTACCTCATAATTTAATTAAAGATAAACTTATTGATCTTATTGAAAGAACCTTCCAGAGAGAAGGCTCTCCTTACCTTGCATGTAGTGACAGAAATGCATTTTTTACTTCAGAAAAACCTAAAAAATATCATGCATGGTCGTGTCAAAATGTATGTGATGCGCTGACCTTTTTGTTGGACAACATTTTTATTCGATTTGGCACCAAGCTCTATAGACAAGTAGTTGGGATTCCTATGGGCACTAATTGTGCTCCCCTGGTTGCAGATTTATTCCTGTTTTGTTATGAAAGGGACTTTATGATGTCTCTTTCTGATGATAAGCAGGCTGATGTTATTGATGCGTTTAACACTACTTCCAGATATTTGGACGATATTTTAAATATTAATAATGTTTATTTTGAAAATATGGTTAGTCAAATATACCCTTCAGAGCTCCAACTTAATAAAGCCAATGCCTCTGATACCGAAGCCGCATTTTTAGACTTGCATTTGTCAATTTCTAATGGTATTGTTTCTACCAAAATTTATGATAAACGTGACGACTTTGATTTTGAAATTGTCAATTTCCCATTTTTAGATGGTGATGTTCCTCGTTCTACATCTTATGGAGTCTATATCTCTCAACTCATTCGTTTTGCTAGAGCATCTAGCTATGTAACTGACTTCAACACTCGCAATAAATTGTTAACTCAGAAACTTCTTAAACAGGGCTATCGGTATCATAAACTTCGCAAAACATTTTCAAAATTTTATAGACGATACTTTGATTTGATTTCTAAATTCCAAGTTGGACTTAAATCTCTCTTGCGCCAAGGACTTTCGGAACCTGATTTCTATGGTGACTTGGTGTATAAGTTGAAGAAGATTGTTGGCTCTAATAATTTTTCAGGGCAGTTCATTAAAATAATTTCCCATTATAAAAAGATTGGCTATAACATTAATGTATTGCAACACTGCATGCTTGGTAGTCAACCCAATCACAGTTGGCAACTTTGCTTTCCTCTTTAATTGCACGCCGGTGGGTCGGACTTCAGACTCTATGATGGTTCCGACTTAAAGACTTATCTATTGATGAGATGGTTGGGGCCTGATGCTTTGGCTGTTTGTCGGGCCCACCGGGGTTTACCTGTTGGATTTCTTTTGCTCCGGTATTCAGTTTAATTTACTGTTGAGTCCTTATCCTTGCTTTATCTCCTTGTTATATCTTGATTTATATGTTTTAGGAGATGATGCATTGATAAGTTAGGGGTCTTTCATGCAAACCAAATATCTATGTGTCTTGATCCACATCTGAATTAAGGGTGAGGTTGGCGCCGTTAAACCGGTTTAAGCCCTCCAGTAAAATACTTTACTGACCGTTCCAAGGCGGTACTTCTTTTGTGGATCTTTTATGTTTTTGTTCTGTCTTGTGTTTGCTATGTTTTGTGCGCGTCTGTTTATATGTGCTTCGTGGTCACCTGCTGGGAAAGGGCTGACCTCTTGGCTCTCGTTTGTGGTGTCTTCTGTGAGTTTGTCACTTTCCCATTGGTACGAGGGACGTTTTTTATGTTCGTAGAAAGGTAGATTAAATGAAAACGGCGAAAGTAAATGCATGCATCATGCATATATTTGGAAAGATTAGCTTTCATCTATACATGCAACCTAAAATTATTTCAAAATGCATTTCTTTAATGACTTCTAAGAGGCCAAAACATACCTATATATCGCACACTGGAAATATGGTAGAAATATGACATTTATGGACTTAGTCTCAGACAGAACGTTAGAAACAATTGCATGAAAATGGGTGCATAGCCATACACAGCTTCTGAAAATATGGCTGCAGAATAAGGACACCACGTGCTACAATATTATATAAACATTATAGCAAATGCGCAGCAATTATTGGATATTGGAGATTTGTTTTGAACCTCAGCAAATTGTACAGTAGGCATATAAACTTTTATTGTAAAAAGTTGACACAATTGGAAGTTGGATTTGGGCTTTTGAATGTGGCTTAATATGTTAGCTGTAAAGTAGTATTATATTTTTTCTTGTGTATATGATAGATGGAAGTGTTATTGTAACTTTCATCCCAAAACAAGGATAATACTTTTGTTTTATTAGAAATGAACTGCAAAATAAATAGCATAGGTGGGTGTTAAAATCCCTTATTTTGTATATAAATGACGTCACTGAGCGTTACTATATTTAGAAAATACATTTAAACTGTTTTTGTGCCTCTTAACAGGGTTTGAAATAACTGCAATAAGAAAATTATGCAGATCCGATTGTTATCGTGTTTTCTTTGCGGGGTTGATTTACCCCACCCACTTTTTATAACATGGGGGTATGCCAGTACCGGAAGTTGCCAGTTACACGCTTAAATCGATACATCAATATAACTGCTGACGAATGATTCTGTATATCATTTGCTATGCGAAACCAGAAGAAATTTTAAAATTTGATAACAATCGTAATTTTAACAGATATAATAACTAGCACTTGACTGTGATTATTTTGGTATATTGATGGGTGTTTTAAAATTGTTATAGAAGAGCAAACAACATGCTTATAGTTTTGCTGCACTTGTCTACGATTAGCGTTTGAATAATTAATTTTGATGGTGCAAAGAAAAAATCGGCTTGAAAAAGGCTTATATTACCATAGTGAATGGAACTTAACAGCGTCTAATTTTCAAAATTGCTGCGTGGTTAAAATGACAAAGATTTCAGCCAGTGTCATTTTTAAGCCCTATTCAAGGCTATACATCTTGACCGAACTAAGCGCTAATGATGTAAAATTTATATCAAGTGATAGACAATAGCTAGACCTTTCAAAATATATATAGTTATTGTACAGTAAATTCTATATTTGTAGAGATACAGCCCGATTCTACGAACATAAAAAATGACCCTCGTATCCTGGGTCAGGTGTGGTACTTGACTGTTTCGATTCCTGATCTTTGCAACCTTACTTACTTTGAAGATGAGGAACACTAATCCAAAGATGGATAATAACTATTTTAGACAGACGATACAAATACCATCAGTACCAAACAATAATTTCCTATTGCAATGGATGCATAGTGTATGTGGAAAAAACATGTACATAATGTAAACGAACCGATAAAAGAGTGAGGCTACACTCAGCCATTTCATCACTTTACACGCTGAGCATTACAATTCGTTTGGTCATGATCAAGCTAAATCATTATTTTATAACGCAAGTATTATTCAAGATTTCTAACGAAACTATATAGCCATAATTTATGTGTTCGCCAGAGCCCATCTTGTTATAATGTTTAATATGAAATCAATAACCATTGCTTTTCCTCAGCATAAAATATACAGTGGTGTCCGCATTATCAATGTATTCTACCCAGTAGTAAATTAGGGGAGAGCTATAACCTCTCACATTAGCTCGGCCATGTCAATGCATTTACATGGGCTTGGGCTCTGTATCATTTGAGTAAACATTTCCAAGTGGCAGTAGTGCTTAGCTTATATCTCAATGATCCTATCAGCTACAGTATAGCAAGATACTTTTGGTAGACCTTTTCGAAATATCTACCTTTAATGAGCAAATAACTAATGTGATCCTAGAATTTCAGTCAAGCAAAGGCAAACAAGGCATACCCAGATTAGACGACTCATTAGTGAGCAGTCTGATAATGGTATTTGTGTTTTTAATACAGTCTGCACACTTTTGAAAGATAATATTTATTTGAATTTAAGAGTAATATATAAAGCTAACCTGTCTGTGTGTCCACTATTATAGGACAATTTGGGGTATTATCTCATTGAATGTCTAGATAGGGAAATGCCATTATTTTGTTTTTACAGAAAAAGTTCCATTCAAGTAAAAACATTTGCAATTGTCAGCCCCTTAAACCTATTAGTATTGTGCATGAATGATTTCCCTATCTAGACTACCCAAATTGTCCTAAAATAGTGGACACACAAACTGAAATGCTTTAAATATTACTCTTAAATGTTTTTACGATGGTGTTATGTTCCAAAAGTGTGCAGATTGTATTATAAACATGAATACCCTGAATAGACTGCTCACCAATGATTTGTCTAATCTGGATCTGTATCACTGTAATATTTATGCTGGGGGATAGCAATGGATATTGACTTCATGTCAAACATCATAAACAAGATGGGCTCTGGCAAAACACATAAATTATGGCTAAATAGTTTTTATTTGATATCTTGAATAATACTTGCATTATAAAATAATGTAGTAGCTCGATCATGACCAAACGAATTGTAATGCTCAGCATGCAAAGCGATGAGATGCATGTGTGTAACCTCACCCCTTTATCGGTTTACTAATGCTCAATATTATAATCAGTTTTATATATTTAGCCATGATTGAACAGTATCGAAGAATTGGGTTACCTCTTGTAACGATTAGCTGATATTCTGTTTGGTAACCAATCACTTATTGTCTCATAAGATGTCTGCACACCTATTTCTCTCCGTTTACATTCTGTACATGTTTTTTCCACATACGCTATACATCCATTGCAATAGGAGAGTGTTGCTTGGTACTGATGATCTTTGAATTGTCTGTCAAAAATAGTTAATTTATCTTTTGGAATATTGTGCTTCACCATAATAGACTCACCAGAGGTAATTCCCCCATTCTTGATGCAAAAATCAGTACAATACGTTTTTGTATTCTTTCCCTTTGGATCCATATAATATCTTTGGCGATTTGCAATATGGGTAAGTAGCTTTTTGAAAGTAAATAACGTTTGATTTATTCGCTATATTCGGTTAACGAATGAAGCCTATATCTGACAAACTGCAGAATTACACTCATTAGTTTCACTGTTATTCTTTTGTGAAAAGAAGAAAATCGCCAAACGAGGATCAAGATGACCTCATTTGGTGACAAAAAATATGCAAGCTGTGCCAAGGATATCCCGGATTTGGGTCAAAAATGTTAACCTCCCCATTTTGGGATATGACCTGATTTTCTGGCAAAAAATATCTATCAATTTCAGTGATCAATATTTGTTTTTCAGATAATTTAGAAACAAATTGAACGGCGAAACGATAGATTTTTATATACTAAAGGGGTTAGATTTATGATGCTTATGTTTGGATTAATATCTACTTATGGAGGTTAATTTCGCAAACATACCCAAAAATGGCCCTTTACCCCCCCCCCCCCCACCCCCCTGTTCGGCGTACAAATTTCCTTATATACAAACACATCGCGACAGGTACATACATGTAGAATGGGATACCTCTTCCACCAAACGAGTGATAAAGAACTTTGAAAAGTTTCGCGTTTTTTAAAATCTTCATTAATGTACATGAACTTTTGTTTGCGTCGCAGGATTGGGAATTTTTAGAGTAGTTTGCGCCATTCTTATCTACAGCTTTTATTGTAAACAAATTTGCTAAAACTAATGAAAATAAAACAAGCCCCAAACATCAATGTTAAAAACATAAAAATCGGATTTTAAAAGATCGCAATTGTTCCGGGGGTTGAGTCTTCCAGCTCCTTATTTAGTGTGGCTATATGTTTGTTTGTTTTTGGGGGGGTGCATTTAACCTCCGTCTACTCTGTGATTATGAGCAGCGAATGTGGTGTGCTGGATCGTTTAAGCATGTTTTAATCGTCAATGCCAGCCTGTACAGTTTGAAAATAGGTTTGCAGAATGGTCATCGTTATACACGTCTGCTGGGCTAAAATACATACCCCTTATCAGAATACAGAGTTCTAAGTCAACGCTGCTTTAGAACTTTGCGTTTTGGTAATATATCACTGTGCCTTTTTGCGTAAAAGAGCTTGTGGATCTAACAAGCAACCTAAATAATGGACCGCGACGCAAGAAAACCAGTCAGTCTGAAGTTTTCCACCAAGTAAGAGTCAAATCAGTCGACTCAGCTACAGAACCAAGCTGGAATATCGAGATTTTGCATGCGACAATTGGAGTTTTAATAAATTCCCTTAATCGATTTACATAAATGCGCTGACAAGACTGTGCAAAGCAACAAAGTCAGGTTCTTTCGCGACGATGCATGATTTAGGATTGCGTATGATTGCCCTCACAGTCTCTATAATAGATATCGATAACGGATAATCTGTCGAAACTTTGGTAATATGATCATTATGCAAGACATCTGCTCTCCTAATTTTGCCTTCATTTCAAATGCAAAGTGTCATATTTTGTCTGCAAAGAAAATGCAATTTGTCAAAAGAAATGAGTCAATAGAAATAAAACCGTACTTGCATCAGGAAGCTTTGCAATCAGAGTACATACACTATATGGACGTAGACACGCATTCATGCTTTGAAGTATGAAAGACGACAAAGATCAGGAAACGATACAATCAAGTACCACACCTAAACCAGGATACCGCATGGGAAAGTAACAAAAATACAATAAACATCACCAACAAGTTGAAGTTCACTTTCTGTTGACCGATCCACTTGATATTTTATTTCGATTAAATGCCATTTCCACCCTAAATTATTGAACACTCTAATTCCTAATTATGTCCATCCTAAAGTTTCAATGGTTCAATGGACGATCTAAGTGCGTACAATCTAATGACTGAGCAGCTAACAGTGAAGAACGTGATCAAGAATAAGCTGATTTGTTAAACAACGCAAAATCGTCGAATTTCCATACCGCGACCAAGGGTCATTTTAGAAAAAGAGTAA
The DNA here is from genome assembly GCA_964019695.1 of Loripinus fragilis. NCBI lineage: Eukaryota > Metazoa > Mollusca > Bivalvia > Lucinida > Lucinidae > Loripinus > Loripinus fragilis. Next base: position 65,570,418 of record OZ026522.1, on the reverse strand, counting down.
ATTACAAAATATGAATCCTATTTCTCTGACTCCTGAAACACCTTGGGTGTCATTTATGTGAGCATTAAAGACCGCTTATTATGTCGTACATGCTAAAGTCAATACAAAATATACTTAACTGCGAAATTTCAGTAGTTCACCTTTTAACCCAGCCCCAGAGGTTATGAATGTGTATAAGGTCAATGCTGTCCTGCGATTCATTCCTTTTAATTTGACGCTCAACATGATCACCTTCAAAACAATGTTTTGACCTTGCGGTCACGCCCCATGGGTCAATAATGTGTTTTTGGGCGAACTATTTGCTTGCCGCGTTCTGCACTGTTTGTCCATCCATGTCCAGCAAAAAGGACGCTAGGCTTTACTAGCATATACTCATCCCCTTAATTTGATGTGCAACAGGCCCAATCCCCTTATTTCACAAAGGGGAACAGACCCAAGCCATCAAACTAAAATCCCATTTGATATGTTTCTCTGTCTGCATGCACATGTTTACTGAAAAATATTGATAACTAAATTAGTTATAGTGAAGGCCGCTGTGTCGAAATTTGGGCTCCCGTGGGAATTTTTGTGTAAAAGTGATTCATGTCGATTTTCAACAAGAAAAATGTATGCAGTTTAAGAAAAACGATGTTTCCAATTTTTACTTGCAGTATTAAAGTCACAGTGACGTCACAAAATTACGTACCGTATTTTCACATGAATCAAACAGTATATATCTGCTAGTGCTGTATACACCTAAATAAATCGCATTGTAATATTGTTTATTGCATTGAAGTGGTTGAAAACGTCGATAGGAGGACAAAAATGAAAATTGATTCTACGTGGACTTCAAATTTACGTCAAACTGACGTCGATTTGATGTCAGTATGCAGCAAAATAATATTGTGTACAGAAATATAATTTTGGAAAGAATGTGTGTGCCTTGCGATTAAATCAAATGTTAGCATAAATTAATGTTTCTAGCTAAGCTTTTTGAAACATGTTTGCTCTCTGACGGTTTGGGCGTTTGGCTATTACAGCATGTAAACTACGTTACCCCTCAATTGTTTAAAACATAAATAATGTAAATAAGGTTGTAAAGGTAGCGCCAGTATAATCGAATTGGCCAAACATTCTTTTTATTGTACAAGAACATTTCATTTCCTACAAATGTTTATGTTTAAGTTATTAGGGCCCATTGTAATGTCATTTATGTTACATTTAAACTACCCCTCCCCCTGTAAACCCATTGAAATGTTGTTAAATAGTTTCATTTAATAAGCTTCTCATTTAACGTTCATGTTTTAACTATATGTTCCAAAAGACAATTAATGGGCCATTTTATAACTGCAAGCAGCTTGTTTTTATAAAAAAACACAACTTAGTTCTATGCTGTTTAATATGATACCACTGAAAAGCACGTTAAATAAGGCAAGAATATTTTCATTCTAAAATTGTATGTAATGGTATATGAAAACCTTTAAACACCATGTGTGAGCATTAAATTGAAATTTAATAGTAAAATGCTGTAACCAACGTCGTTTCTGGTGTTAGTTATCTTTTTGTTATTTGTGTGGCAATATGTAACGTATATTACAGCTTACAAGACTGTATATGACTTGCTTAATTCCATATATTATACGTTATATGGTATTTGTTATCATTTCAAAACAGCAAGTAAATATGAATAGGAAATACCACAATCACACACTGCAGACCAACAAATGGTACAGTGGGGAAGAGCGACAGAACACTAACAGCCATAAGACATCAGCAACACAATTAAGATAAAACAACCAACTCTCTTTTCCCCATCAAGGTGATTGCAACACTAGAAAGACACAAAGTACTGAATGACAACACAAGGACCAAACACAACCCTCCCACAAACAATGGGAACAACAATAAGCAATGGATTAACAACAACAAAACCACTAGCCAACAACGGACAGCAGCCTAAGCCACTGCAGCGGGAGGGGGCTTAAATGCATTTTACAGGTACCAAATCTTAGTCCTAGATTATGTTGTTGTTAAAGCACAACAATTGTTTGGTTCGCATGGAAAAATGAATTGTTTTTGTTATAGATATCTAGGTTCCTGTTTGTCTGAAAAAAAGTATCAATTCCCCCATGCAACATTTGCAAAATATTATATCTTTTAACTTTTTATATCTTCAATAAATGATTTGCCCAAAATTATAGATTCTAAAACTCATAAGCAAATAAAATGATAGCTCTCAAGACCAGTCCTATAGAAGGATACATTCCCATTTTCAGTCAAATTTGTTAAAATAACATATAAAGCTGTATAAAGTATATCAAAAGGCCCAATGTTTATCAAAAATGTTGTCAAAGACGATATATAATTGAGCCTGAAAAGCTAATATATCATGAAGAGTTTAGAGATTTGTTTTGTAATATTTATCTGGAGAAATCTAAGTTAAATTGAAATAATTAGAATTAATAAAATTAATCCCTCTATGTAACTGTTTACAGTTGTTCAAATTATTGGTACACGTATTCAGTTACGTTGCATGATATAGGCTAGATTCCATGTATCCATGATTATTTAGGTTCAATTACCATAAAATAGTAACCCTTCTAATTACTAAATGTTTTGAGGGTGGTATGCATTATAACTGCCTGTAATCAGTTATTGTTTAAAGAGACTGTCACCAAATCAATTTGTATCCTGTCATCTAGTTGCGTATGCAGGTGGTGAGGTATTACAGAAGCTTTTAAATTAATTCAAGTTTATATTCATCATAGCTTTCATCGTTTAATTAACGAAACTGTCAATCACATCAACTTAGTACTTCTGGTCACTTGCTCAACCAATAATGGGAAAATAGTGGTGAGCTTTACTCTAAGGCAATGATAACATTCGATATGACCATATTCAAGGAAACTAGTTAAAGGTCAATTGTTACTTCAATACCAATTTAAATACAAATTTTATCAGCCCAAATTATGTCCAGCCAAATTTGATCTGGTGACATTAAAGTTATTGTAAAATAGAATTTACAATGTTCTTTTAGAATGCTGGATAGAAAAGTGAAATAGTTAATAAGAAAGTGCAAGTATAAGCTCTCACTTAGTTTTAGCAATACATGCTTACATACCTGAACTGGCTGTGACTTTGACAAAATATTACAGGAACATTGTAAACATGATAAATGGAATAATAAAGAGTTATATGTGTATTAAACATTTGAATAAGTTGTAAACTCACCAGGATATAGATTCAAAAGAAGCACGCAAAAATGTTAACTGATCTAGCTAATATCAGTATTAAGAGGACACTCTACTGAGTCCCCAATGATAGACTCACTTGCAAAGTACCAAAATCAAATGGGCTAAATCCTTTTAATTATTCTTTCTATTACTGCTGTTAATCTATTTTGTTTGATTTGAAATATGCAAAGAAGTAATTGGATGTATTTTTGTATTTATCGTAATGTTCACATTTGATTTGTTAAATATCAAAATGATGTTATCTGAAACAAAATTCAACTTCAAGACTAAATCTAATTGATAGAATAATGCAATACAAATTAACCAATACTTTATTTGGGTCCATTAATATAGCAATGGCTACAGTATATATGCTATACTTATAATGCCAGGTAGCTTTTCTAGGTGATAAACCATTTTCTTTCAAATGTATGACTATCATGAACCATTAGAACAAATGCTGTCTGTTCAATGCTTCACAAAATTTTAGAACCAGACAGAATGGAAGATAAGTGTAATATGCTCCTTAAACTTCTCTTGTAATGCATTTTACCAACATAAACGGTATTCTTACTTCACCAAACTAGACATCCTTCTTCAGATATGAAAGCGATTATAACCATAGGAATAGGCTTGGTGTGTGTCATACTCGTATGTTGGGAAATAGTCGTTAAGTTTCCAAAACGCTTCAGTTTATTGTTTCAAAAGACAAGGATAAAGGTCACAATTTAGACCTAAGTCTGAAATAACTTACTTTTTTAACGAATTCTGAGTAAGTTTTGGTCTTTATCAATACAGTTGGTGTAATCAATAGTAGGGTTACAAAATGTGTGATAAATTTTACTAACTTAAAGCTACTTCATGCTTAATATTATTGTGTCATCTAAAATGAGGTGTAGTCAGTGAAGAAAAGCGTCTTTTTTATATCATTTCATGCGTAAAATGAAGCAAATACATGAGTGTCAGTGAGATAAAAGATATCATTTTTGCATTAAAGAAACATTAATGGATCATAAAATAAGCAGCATCTAAAATGTGTTTATAAATTTGATAAAAATGCACGAAATTGAAATGACGTTTTATGTGATTTAGGCTAACATGCCTTACCTTATTATCAATGCTTTGTTGATATTTCAAGTAATGGCAATTACTGGCAGTTAAATGACAGTAAATAAACCACTAGCAGTGTAAACTCATAAATTGCGCTGTTTTTGCTTTAACATAATGCATTTAAAAGAAAGTAAAGTACATAACAGTAATAACAGGTCTTTTATTTGATAGAATCATACTGCTAGTCATTTGAATACAATTAAGAGTCTAAGCTTATATTGTCACGTAGGAATAAGGAACAATTTGATAGGAATTCCTATTATTTCAGGGTAACGAAGTAACTCTGTAACTGCTACAGAGTTAATATACATTATTCTGTGGCTTATATATTTTGGTTTGAGAAAGATGTAGTGTACAAAACTCTCCCTCAGGGGTATTTTGGCAGCCTATGGATTAGTGATAGTTCTACATTAAGTAGTAATACATTTAAAGTAAGTAACATATATAACTGTCATTTCATAGTGGTGTATTGTTTAAACGCATACTTGCTGTTTGCTGACATTTGATAAATGCTTTTAAGGCAATCAGCATGTCGATAAATAAGAATTAGATATAACTTTATATTTGCACAATATGATTTGAAATTACAATAGAGTAACGTAGTTAACATGGCTGTTACAGGTCAAAGAGCTAACCAGTGTCATTTTGTAGTTACAGTAAAGCATAGTGTACAATATTCCAGCAGTGGGAATGGAGGGTCTATTAGCATATTGTGATCTAATGTCATTTGAGCTTAAACTATAGCATACTTTTTCATTTTGATACTGACGTTATTTGTTCCTCTGTTGACATCATTTTGAAGTTAAAGTAACCTCTTTAAAATTCTGAGTCAGAGTCTATACTCCAAATACAATATATCGCTAGTAATATTACTATAGCTGATCAAACAGTACATGTTTGCGCCAGCTGGAATTCATAGTGCTCAATTTTCAAGCCCTAAATAAGCCAAAAATGGGTACATCACTTTGTGACGTCACCATGACGTTAAAACGGCAAGAAAAAATTGGAAACATCTTTTTTCTTAAACAAAATACATTTTTCTACAAGAAAATGTATGTTTGACACTTTTACCCAAAAATTCCCACGGGATTACACAGCGGCCTACACTATTATTGCGGAATTGACTTTTGACTCCGCCTAAGGGGTCAGGGGGTAGTTTTATACTTTTTTAAAGACAAAACGACTGACGATAGACAATCTGAAAGCAATGTGACCATCATGTTTTCGAAGTTGTAGTGAAAATAATTCTGATGTACTTTCCAATTAAGCCTTAAAGCGCCAATCACGACTGCAGCAGACGACAATTATTGCAACATCTTTCTTAATTTTCGAAAAAATAAGGTATGATATTCAATGAGAATCGTCTGCCAGCAGACGATTCTCATGAAATATCATACCTTATTTGCTATTTTTTGAAAAAGCTGCAAAATTTTAAATTGTCGTCTGCTGCAAATTATAGGTGGCGCTTTAAGGGTTAACACGAGCGTAATCTGAACAACTAATGAACTCTCTAAGGAAACCAATATTGCAGTCGTAAACCGCCAACTTGTCATGGTCATTGTACACGATTGTATATTCACAGAAGCTCTGTTTGCCATTTCTAGTACAATGTCCATTTTTATCCCCCGACCCGAAAAGGATCGGGGGATATAGCGATCAGCCTGGCGTCCGTCCGTCTGTCCGTCTGTCCGTCCGTCTGTCCGTCCGTAGACAAAGGCTTGTGCGCTCAATAACTTTTATACCCTTTGAGATATTTTGATAATATTTGGTAGGCATGTATATCGGGTCAAGACGGTGTGTCGCGTGCAAGAATAGTTGCTCTCCCTTGCTGGCCTTTTGAGTTATCTCTCTTGAATGAACTTTATAAGGGGAAGCTTGTGCGCTCAATAACTTTTATACCCTTTGAGATATTTTGATAATATTTGGTAGGCATGTATATCGGGTCAAGACGGTGTGTCGCGTGCAAGAATGGTTGCTCTTCCTTGCTGGCCTTTTGAGTTATCTCTCTTGAATGAACTTTATAAGGGGAAGCTTGTGCGCTCAATAACTTTCATACCCTTTGAGATATTTTGATAATATTTGGTAGGCATGTATATCGGGTCAAGACGGTGTGTCGCGTGCAAGAATGGTTACTCTCCTTTAATGGACTTTTGAGCTATCTCCCTTGAGTGAAATTTAAATTTTATAGGGGGAAGCATGTGCACTTTATAACTTTAATACCCTTTGAGATATTTTGATAATATTTGGCATGCATGTATATCAGGTGAAGACGGTGTGTTGCGTGCAAGAATGGTTGCTCTCCTTTAATGTTTTTTGAGTTATCTCCCTTGAATGAACTTTATAGGGGGAAGCTTGTGCGCTCAATAACTTTAATATCCTTTGAGATATTTTGATAATATATGGTATATATGTATAATAGGTCAAGGGGGTGTCTTGCATTCAAGAATTGTTGTTCTCCCTTGCTGGACTTATAAGTTATCTCCCTTGAATGAACTTTATAGGAGGAAGCTTGTGAATTTAAAGGTAAAAATGAAGTCTGAAGCTTGTGAATTTAAAGGTAAAAATGAAGTCTCTACAGTCAGCCTTCCACTTTTGTTCGCAGTGACACTCAGTATTATCACATCAAATATATATACTAGGTTGGCTGCTTGTAACTGCATATCAATTACTTTTTGGTCGGGGGATTTGCCATCTCCTCTGATGGCTATTTTTGTTCTTAGTGGAAGTGTCCTTAACCGACTTTACTAGAGGCTGTTTGTTTCTCGCTTTGACATGAATCTGTTGATTTTTAAAAACCTATACTTTAGGAATACCATCAGAGTGCCATACCGTTTGGATCCTAAACCGTTTTTAGGTGTACAACGCGTTTGTACAGGTTTCATATTTGGTACATTTTCTGCTATTTTGTCTGCAGCAAAGTCGCAGGGATATAGTTTTGGCGTCGTCCGTCCGTCTGTACCATATCCCAACACTCAGTCCTTTAAGATTTGTCAATATCGACTCATTGACACTTGAGTTACCAGTCATTGACTTATTAAGAATAGACAGTTAGAGTACAAAAGCTATATTGACAAATATTGGCTTTTTGTGTTATAAAATTGGACGAAAAGACGCACGGACAACGCCAAAACTATATCCCTAAGACCTTGTTGGAAGATAATAAAACCATATATTGCTGGATGGGTCATGAGTAAATATCCTCAAAGTATGAACAATTCTCCCTCAGTAACAAACTCTTACCATGCATATTTGAAGATAGAAATGCTGTTACAGGAACAGTTTCCACAATCTAAACAATTGCGGGGGGGGGGGGGGGTTTGTTTGTTTTTTTTTTGGTTTTTTTTTTGTAAAACCGTAAACAGTTGCCAGTAGATCGGATTTTCTTTTTTTAAAACGATGCCAAGAGTCATTGGCTCAAAGTGTGAAGTTTCGTGTAAATGTCTTTAGTATTAGGCAATCTCGGAAACTCTTTATCTTAGAACCTCATAAAACTGACCATCAATATCCGCATTATACGTCTAAAAACACTATTATCTTTATATCATTGGTGCCGATGTATTTAATATCTAATAACTAGGGAAAAGTCTAGTATAATAATGTCCTATATGCGGAGGAAAATGGATAACAATTAGCTTAACCTAGGTCTGCCTTAGGAGAAAATATTTTTAATAGCAAGTTGGTGGTTCTGTTGTTGCGTTGTTTTTCCGTTGTTTTTTGTTGTTCTTATTTTGTGCTGCTTTTTGTTTGTTGTGTCTTTGTTTTGTTATGCAACACTAAGTGTCCATTTCTACTGTCCTGTCAGCCAAGAGTGACAGTGACGTCATGTTTTGTTAACAAAGTTATCATGGACTTATCATCGATATATCACTTGTGTTTTAATCCTATCCGCCTATCCGCAGGATAGGATTAATACACAAGTGATCTATCGATTAGCGTTAGCTCAAGTGAAGTGTACAAGTTAAATTTTAAATAACAATTGTAAGCAAAATATCACGTCACTGTCACTCTTGAATGGCACGACAGTAGTTTTGCAATCATGTCGCTGTTGAAGAGAGAGCTAGCTGCTTTACTTTGTCTTCTCGATGCCATGTGCCTGTTAGTGTTCTAAGTCTCTTCATCATGGTGCACTGGAGTGGTCTACGGTGTTAGATTCTGACATTCCTGGTCATACTCGATTACTTTTCAGTCCATTTCATACATTCAAGAGAGACTCCGATCAGACTGAATAGATGCCCAGGTTGATCTGAGGCTTCGTTCGGTGCACTTTTTTTACGAATCTGTCACGATGCGAGTTACTTCTGACGCTACCAAAAAGTGTTCATGGTGTGTAAGCGAACAGTGGAGACACTGATCAGACACCGTGTTCAGCACTGTCTGTCCATCCATGTCCAGCAAAAAGGAGGCTAGGCTTTACTAGCACATACTCATGCTAAAATAAAGAAGGTCATCTGAGCGTAATGGTTTGTTTAATTTGCCTAGTATTACCTGTAATTCTGGGCCAACTTACAGGCCAATGCTATGTGGAATAAAACCTTCACCCACGTGTCCTGCCAATCTACATGTATCGGACAGTTGGAAACAATTTTCTCTTCCAGTAAGCCAAAGCTCCCATACCTGCAATATGACCAGGAATCTGTTGCAATGTGGTCGTGTCATACCTTCTGACTGGCCTTCTGGACCCCAATCCATCTCCAATCGACCACCTCCACCCTGTCCAACCCTGCGGTCGGTGAAACGGTCCTAACACCGGTAAAATGGTGTTGTAACACCGGAGAAGTGCCGATTCGTATAAAAAAAAATCGATGGATGAACAGACATCTGGTAAGAATTAATATTTTCTTTGATTTTATGTAAACGTTTGCAATAAAAGCATTAGTGCATTCGGTGGAGAATTGACGTACCTTTGCAACTGTATTTGAAAGATTAACTATTTCTGGCTGATTTCTTCAAACATTCAATCCCAAGTTGGAAAAAAAGTTTCGTCCATAACCTGTTTGGCGGATTCGAACACAAAGATCTCGTACTTTTGGAAATATGCAGAAAATATAAGCAAGCGAGCTGTATGCAACGATTTTTGGAAAACACTGTTGGCCGTTTTTATTGTTTATATATAAAAAATATGTAAAAAATGTGTGATAAACGTTTTATGCCAAAAAACAGAAGTAACGTCGGTGAAAACGTTACAATAAATCGCTGCATTACAACTCTCATCTCCTTTTTAGCTTTTAAAAAAGACTGTCCATCGTCCACGTCGTCTGTGTGCCAAGCTGGAGGTACTCACAAGTTTTCATGATGCATAGGCTTGACCGCAGCACCTACTATTTACCCAAATATATATCAGGAATATCAGGCATACCAAAGTGTATTTCAAATTTCATCAACCCACAAAAAAAACATTCTGTGCCTTGACTTTACGAAACGACCATAAAATACATAAGAATGACCTCCAAAAATAATCCAAAAATCTTCTTACCTCAAATTATATTCATTTTTGATCCCCTACCCACCAAAATCTTATTGAAACTTAAAATATTGAACCCCTAAAAAATTGGTTAAGCCTATCTATGTATATATCAGAGTGCCTTCACCCCATGGGGTCCAATGGCGTAACCAAAAAGCTGAAAAGGTTACGCACAACAAAGGGAGACTATTGAATGAAGTGATGCTCTTTAATTGCGCCACTTTTTGAAGTTGGAACTTCTCTTAAAGGAAATAATTTGCTCCAAAAGGGAGTTTGGGAGCAAATTCTTACCTTTAAGAGCAGTTCTTTATGGTATGGAAAATCACTTTTACCACATTAGGTGACATCCCTTGAATGTAACTTTTTTATTGCGCACGTGCGTAACTCGGTAATGGGAGCTACGCCAATGGGTCTGTGTAATTTAAAAAAAATGTAATTTAAGGCTGTCTGTCTCATGTAAGCAAATTATCCTTTTGTGAGTTAACACCAATTGATTCTAGGATGGAGATTGGTATCAGTAAATTGCATGTAAGCTTTGGCTGCTGACCATTCTATGGCGATGGTTCTGTTGTTAATTCATTGTTTATTGCTGCTCTCATTGTTTGTGTAGAATCAACGTTTCTGTGTTTGGTCTTTTGATATACAATGCATAGTGTCCTTGTGATACTGTAACCTTGATTTCTAACCTAGTTTCTAGAATTGGCATTGATTTGGGTGTGTATATCTCCTATATTCTATGAGGTAGGAATTGCAAAAAATGGTGTGTGAATGCATCTTGGGATGATGGAGTGTCACATACCATTTTGGGGATAATGTGACCTAAAACTCTGACCTAGTTCCTAGAATAATTGTGTTCAGAGCATAAATCTTGTATAATTTGAGATAGGAATTCCATATTTGGTGTGTGGGTGCATCTTGTGATGCCAGAGTGTCCAATACCATTTTCGGTTCAATTTGACGCTGACCTATGACCTAGTTTCTAGAATAACCGTGGCTGGAGCATATTGCGCTTATCATTTGAAGTGAGAATCCCAAATTTGTTGTGTGTATTCCTCATGGGATGGCAGAGTGGTGTATACCATTTAAAGTCACTTTGACTTTGACATTGACTTCTGACCTTATTTCTAGGTTTTTCGTATCTTGAGCATATATTCTAAACAACAAATAACTTCCCTCAAATGTGTCTTATGCCAGACCAATTCCTTTGGAGACCTTCGTCACGTTATTGTGACATTTCTTGTTTTTATTTACGTGCATGTGAAGAAGCTCTAGCGATAAGGCGTTAATTTTCCCTAGTTGACATGATTACAAACACCAAATTTTCAAGCTGCACTTTTTTTAAAATTGGTGCGAATCGGCAGCAAAATATGCATAGTAAGCATGAAAATACGTTTCAAAGCAATTTATCATTAACAAAGCAGTAAAAATTTGCGCTTTCTACTCCCACCCCTCATTTTACGTCTTTCTACTGGGTGCGATTTAGACCAGACTTTGAGTAAATGCTTTGCTAGTTTTCAAAAAGTAAAAGTGCTAAACTGTAAAGAATAGAAGTGCTATTCATTTCCAAAACTTTACAATATCCTTCCTGCTCATGCGTACGAAATATACTTAAAAGTGTGACGTTTGTCACTGGAAAGGTGAAACTGGTGTCTTTCAGTTTGTTTTTAGATGCTTCCCCCCCCCTAGACCCAAGATGCCCTTTGGACAATGGCATGTTGCTATAAATATATACAACATATGTAAAGGGCGTTTTGGGTCTAGGAGGGGGGAAAGGGGTTTTTAGAAGCCAAAGAAGACATCAAACATCTGACAAAAATAGACTGCTTTGCAAAATTGTCGTTTTTATTGTACATCAGCTGTATAAAATATATACTCTATCGTGATAGACCATTTGTTTACCTTTATGCAACGGTCTATTTCACATACATGTTACTGAAATAACAAGCACAGTTGATGATCATAATACATTCTCATTCAAAACGAAGTGGGATTACTATATGCATTCAGGACAAAAACTAGTATAATATACAGACTAGGCTGCAAGGGTGCATATACGGCTGGTCAATGTGTATTTGTTGAATGTGCCTAGTGTCTCCAGTCCTTATTTCAACAAAATAAAACGAACGTCTCATTTAGGGAAATGGCACGCCTTATCGCTAGAAATTCTTTAAAAGTAGTGTTTTCTTTTCAAAGATTCACTTTTAGGCACGCCTCAGATGCAGTCATAACATAAACTCGCCCATGCAATATACATAGAACTGACTGCTATAAAATGATATGTTTTCCTCATTTCTTGTCAGAGACTATCTTATGGGTGTTCATTAGAACCAGCTCACTGAGCCGATTCTAAATCCCTTTATGTTTCAAAAACATTAAAAAAGAAACGGAAACATTCAGTTTTCCAAAAATACACCCATAAAAGACTCTATACTTCGCTTTCAGTGAAGAAGAGAATAATTACCCCTTCAAATAGGTTAACAAGAACACCAAACTGACCAAAAAGCCCATTCTCATCAAACAGGATAAGGCTGTTTTCTAGCAGTCGGCCCTGGACCACCACCCCGCCTACCAACACAAAAATTCTGGATCCGAGCATGTGACATTGGCTTTAATCCTTTGTGACTGGCCCCACCCTGTCCTACAAAAAGTTCAAATGACTGAAATTTCGTCAAAACGTCAAATGTTTCGTGCTCCATTATTTTTAATCATATTTGTGTAATACACCAGTCATTAGTAACCATGCCACAAGCCACTGAGCAGGGAGGGGAATAGCTGGGCAATTTTGCCGCATTTATACTTTTGCATTGTCTCCACAGTGCGAGGGAAATGCCAGGGATTTATAAATCTAGGCAAACATGTCAGTGCAATGTTAAACAACAGACAGCGGTGTAAACATCCGTGGTTTTATCAGTTAATTTCATGTGGCGGTTATAGGTAGGATTTGCTTCTGGCCAAAAAATTAGAGTTTGCGCTGTTCCTCGGGTCCTAGGGAAGGGGGCGCGGTTACAAACGACTGGTACATAATAGAATCACAATAAGATAGCTGATTTTTTTGTCAATTGATTGTGCTTCAAAAATTTGCACCCAAAAGGCATAAAAGTAGGAATAATCGAGAAATTTTGCAATATAGTACCTTTTCAGACTTTTTTAAAAGCTGAAAAGGAGATGAGAGTTGAAATGCAGCGATTTATTGTAACGTTTTCACCGACGTTACTTCTGTTTTTTGGCATAAAACGTTTATCACACATTTTTTACATATTTTTTATATATAAACAATAAAAACGGCCAACAGTGTTTTCCAAAAATCGTTGCATACAGCTCGCTTGCTTATATTTTCTGCATGTTTTCAAAAGTACGAGATCTTTGTGTACGAATCCGCCAAATAGGCTATGGACGAAACTTTTTTTTCCAACTTGGGATTGAATGTTTGAAGAAATCAGCCAGAAATAGCTAACCATTCAAATACAGTTGTAAAGGTACGTCAATTCTCCACCGAATGCACTAATGCTTTTATTGCAAACGTTTATATAAAATCAAAGAAAATAGTAATCTCTTACCAGATGTCTGTTCGTCCATCGATTTTTTTATACGAATCGGCACTTCTCTGGTGTTACAACACCATTTTACCGGTGTTAGGACCGTTTCACCGACCGCAGGGTTGGACAGGGTGACCTCTTGGATATTCGAAAACTGCTTGTACATGGCTTGTATCGCTTCCAAGCTGACACATTACCCGAACCGGAACGCCAGCTGGTTAAAAAATGGCAACGCATTACATTCCACAGCGGGTGTGCCCAGGCTTCTTCTAAGCATGCGCAAAAGGCTCATAGAATACATTAATAAAGGTGGCGGTCATACAAGATATGACTGCCAATATATATATTTGTAATCATTACATGTTCATGTCTTTAGTTATTTTCAACAAAGCCGGTGATTTGTGGTGGCCTTCTTTTTATTAGCATAAGAATATATTCCTAGATGTGCAAAATGTGAAACACTAGTGTGTGTGTGCACGTGTGTGCTTGCGTGCGTGCTAGCGTGTATTTTACATGGTTTTATACATAAATTATTTTACACTTTTAAAACATTTATAAGTTTGTACGTAAATGGGCTCATATCTCAGTTAATACTGGTCAGATCATTTTCAATTTTTCAACAAATATAAAACGAAATCTGTGTTATAAAATTGCATTTATTTTATCTCGAATAAAATAAAACTTTAAGAAATGCGAACGCAAAATTCAAATTTATGGTAAAATCAAGTTCACATTTTTCCGATACTTAGGGAAGACCAAACTCGATCGAATATATCACAACACAAATAGCGCAGGGTCCAAGAATACCAAAATATGGTCTCGTAGTACTCAGCGTATAACAGCAGATTTTTTGTAAAAATGATTATATGATAGGCTATATTTAATAAATTTGCATGTTGCCAAGATTAAATCAAGGGCAGTAACTCGCTAGGCTGCTTCAAAGTATGACGTCACAAATATCAAAATTGCAGTAATTCGTTTTGAAAGCCTCATTTCAACTTAAATTTCTCAGAAAATTTTGTATATTTTCAAACAAAGTTAATGCATTTCTAAAACTTATTTACTCATACTTAATCATGACCATAATAATCCACCGTAGATAAGTGTATCGATTTTTAAATACTGTCAAAATAATTCTACATAATTTTATTTTATTTGTTTGTTTGTTTGTTTTGTTGCTTTACGTCCCAAGTCAACAGCTATGGTCATTGCGGGACGGTCAGTTCACCTAACCACACTTTTTCCTGGGCAGGCTTGAACAAGCGGTTAACCAGAAAGTATGTGCACGAACTACTGTAGTTCGTGCACATACTTTCTGGTTAACCGCAAGGGTGCAAAGCTCATTTGGAAGACTTATAAACTTATTGCATTACAGCTGACACTAGTTCCAATGCTGAATTTAACAGCAGTGGTGTTCATTAGTGTACTTGATATTGCAGGAAAACCACTTTACAATGTTGCTTGTGTGATTATCGTATACGAACAAAGTGTTTTCAGTACTAAGAAGTGACAATTAAAAAATCATGACCAGTGTGAAAGAGTAATGATACGATAATAATGTAAATGAAATAAGAAAGAGAAAAAACAATCATGTGTAATGTACCTATGTACCTCAAAAAATAAATAAGTATGGCCAGGAAATGCCACAATTAAACATTACAGCCCAACCCACGACACCGTGAGGAAGAGACACAAAGCCCCAAAGACAATCAACAGCGCTAGCAAGGAGACAATTAAAGTAAAGCAACCAGCTATTTCTACCTCGGCCAGATGTACTCAAAAATAAAAGGCCGCTAAGTAATGCAAAGCAAATCAAGGACCAATCACAACACCCCCCCCCAAATAATGAGGGCACAAATAACCAGAGAATCAATAACAACAGAACCATCTACTACTACTACAGACAGAAGCCAAACATACCACATATTATGTATTTTACAGGCGCCTAGTCTTCACACTAGATTATGTAGTTGGTAAACACAAACATTATTTAGCTCGCGTGTATGTTCCCTAGCTTATGCAATGCACCATCACAGACAAATGAAAAAAAAAGGTAATGACTCATAGATAGTCAAAGATAGTCAGAACTAATGAAAATCTCAAGTTGAGCCACGGTGTGCCCAGCCAAAGACAAGCATCGGGCAACAGCCCCCAATGAAAGTTGTAGGTCAGTTTCTTCATTGAGTCTGAGGCCTGTCCCACTGCCATGCAATTAAAGAGGAAAACAGAAAATCAGGATAAGTACAACCAAGCATGCAGATTGTCACATGCTATCCATGCGATGTATGTCACAATGACAATGTTTTTTTATTCAAAGTGCATATCAAGTCCTAATCATAAGTATCTTGATCAAAAGTAAATTCCTTGGTAATTACCACTCTGTTTCTTCATCTGTTTCGACCAAAACCTTCATTTTTCGCAGCGAAAAGGCAGGACATTGAGATTCTTTAAGCAATTTTGAACTATCTGTCGACCCAAACTCTCATAAAAAAGCTTAATTAAAAATGTAATATAATTTTGATCATAAGACATAGAAATAGACGTGCATATTTCTTATTTCTTATATAGTTCACGTTTGCTACAAGGAGGCGTTCTCTTACCCATATTAGTTGGCAATCCGAATTGAAAAAAGAGCATATTTTTGGTTTTGTTGGCATTTTTGAGTACATTTGTTAGACCACTTTTAACATAATATCTAGCATGTGTACAAAGCCATAGGGGTGGATGCCAAGTCTGAATTTGCATATGAAGGCCAGAAATTAGGTCAAAGGTCATTGAGTGCAAAAATGAGAAAATATGTAATACTGGAAAACAACTTAATCTTTTTATATGTAAAAATATTTCATTTCAATCCAAATTTTGTATGCTTATAGTTATAAGTCTGAAAAATATTGAGAAAAAGTCTTTTATAACTAAATGTTCATACGTCGACTTTAAAATGGTGTCAAAGGTCATCAAGTGCAATAATCGGAGCATTTTTACAAACTGCGTTTCTTTTTTTTTTCTCTGGTCCAACAACAAGATGCCTTTAAACTCTAAAAAGGGTAGAAGTCTTTTAGAAGGCTTAAATCAATATGTTTATCATTAAAGGAACCCCTCTGGAAGCATCCTTTTATGGATTTTACAAAGACAAACATCGTAAATTTTGTGCAATTCTGACGGGAATTCTCCCTCAATTGGGCTAAACTGAGATATATGGGCTACTTTGGTAGTTTGCTGCACCTCTCAGAAAGTAAAACTATTTTCAGTGTGGAACATGTCTTGGGGCCTTAGAAACCCATAATTTAATAACTTTTATATGGTCATTTTTTCTATAAATTACCTGTAATAAACGTTACCCTACTGACATTGAAAATAACAGTACACACAGTACAAGGCTAATGTTGATTTATTTTAATAGTATTAGTGAAACAGTTTAAGCATTAAATGTTTAAACTAGACATAAAAATCAATTGCATATATCTGTGATATGTATTTCTGGTCGTCAGCGATACCTATGTTACATACTATACTAAATTGCAGATAATGACTTTACAAATTAATGTATTAGAATAAACCATGATACCTGACCTGAAATATGCATGATGTTGATCTATATTCTATTTGAAAATGTTCATTTTCATATATTTGAAGCTGTTTATAACTTTTAACTTGCAATGAAGTGAAATCAAGTAAATATATAAATATGCTAATTAGTATGTAATTTGTACTGGCCCCAGCATGTAACGCATAGCTGCGTACAGATTCATTTTTCTATTATTTACATTGCATTGAAATTGGCAAAATATTTTTCATAATGAAATCAAATTATAACTCTATTTACAATAATGGATCTTAAATTGCTGCACATATATTAATGAGGTAACGTAGGTAACAAAATGTGCCTTACATAAATGGATAAAGGTAGTAAATTGTTGTTAGGCTTATATAAAATTTGGGTCTGCTCTCCACAATTCGCTTACATATACTTCACATATTTTTTCTATATAAGACTTAATTTAAAAGAGTGCTATTGGTTGGTCTGCAATTTGTGAATGTGGCATTTCCTGGTCTTACTCAATTATTTTTTGTAATTTGCTTGGTTCTTTTACATTCATATTGCTATTATCAGATTTCTACCAATAGTACATAACGATAAACATGCAATCTACATCATGATTTAAATATTGACTTAATATCAATAATTCACTTAAAATAGCATAGAAATATTTCATACATCTAGTGGCAAGGCAGGAATTAAGGCAGAGGTAGTGATAAGTGTCTTCTATAGCAGGTATAGGTTTTTGAAGATTGCAAATATAACATCGTCGTACAGAACCAGCATGGTTTATGTCCAAATATAGGATGTTACATAGATCTAGTATTAAAGAGTTTTCTTGTATGCTGAATTCTTTTAATTTTCACTTTTCACTGTTGACTGTGACATAATAAAATTAATTTATTATATGTCCCCATTCAAATCTTCTATGTTTTGTTGAACTGGATTTCATATCATATTGTAATGATGGTTATCTTATTATATTCTGTAGCAATTCTGCTAGAAACTATTCTGCGTGTTAATTAACTTAGCCTTAGGTTGGTTGAGGTAAGGTTACCTGAGCCATGTAGCAGTCTTGTAAAACATCTGAACACATTTCATGGTAACATAAACAACAAATTATTCGAACGTTAGTGATACTTTATTTCAAAGATCAGTTAACTGTTTTATCCTTAAGCATAAAACAAAAACATGACTCCCAAAAATAACTAGTATGGTTTGCATCTCTGAAACTCACAGATTAAACTTAAAGTTGAAAAAGTAGTGTCACACGCAGCTGATTTCTTTTCTTATTCACAAGGTAGTTAGTTTTTAATTTTGTTTATGCACTATTTGATTTTGTTGAGCTATTTGTAACCATAGTACATGTTTTATATATGTCCTATGAAAAGTGAGTTATGGTCTGTTTGTTGGTTTTAAAAGGTTTACTAAATTAGGATTATTGTGATAACCATAGTACATGTTTTATATATGTCCTATGAAAAGTGAGTTATGGTCTGTTTGTTGGTTTTAAAAGGTTTACTAAATTAGGATTATTGTGATAAGCTTAAATATATATGCAAAACCATCGAAAATGTAAACACGATTGCTGACAATAGCTTGCAGAAATCATTTTAAGCATAAACTTGCTCACTCTTGTACCTATATCCTAGTAGATATTTGTGAAGACTAACACTGTTTGAGGAGTTTCTTTTATATAGTGAAAGGAAAGTAGTTCAGTTTTATTTCAAGAGTAATGCCATATTAAAACTACACATTTCGAGTATGTTACCAGAAACAAGTGCTCCAATGTGATGTATTGCACTTGTATCTACGAGCAGTAGATGTATACATAAATGTAAGTCACCTACCCTATATGCAATCAATCTCTGTCTTAGCAAATTGTCATGGTTAGCAGATAGATTCTACACTAGAACAGGCGAGTTAACTACCTTAGGTTCTTATATACATCAAGCAAATCGGATATGTTGAACCAATGGGTTATGCTTGTAAATGTACATATTAGATAACCATTTCAGGACACATTTACTCTAAAATACTAAGAAATGGCCCCAAACTGATGGAAAACTATGAACACAATCAAATCATCAGGTGCTGCAATATGGTGAATGCCTATGTTCCCCAGACGTCACCAGACATCTGTTTTGGGGAAATTGATTTGGAATAAAACTTGCAGTGGCATTTTACAGTTAAAAAGAATAACATAAAGAAACACATGTCAATAACCTCATAGTGTTTGATCTCTATTATCATTGCAAAAAATAATAAGCAAAACATGTTTAATAATGACACTTAGAATTGAATTAATCGAGACTGAAACAATTACAATGTGTAAAAAAGTTGCGCTGTGAAAGACATAGATATATAGTTTATGGTGTCTTAAAATTAGAGGTTACCTTTAATATCATATCTATACTGCTTTTATATATGGATGAATACGTTTACACAAGCAGCCTTATTTCAAAGAAATGCTGCTTTTGAACCCACATTATTTCATTAATATGTGCAAATGAAAGGACACCCCTGCAATTAAATGTTTAAAGTTATATGGAGGATTACCGGTAATGTCAGGGCTATTTCCATGATATACCCCACAAAAAGTTAACAATGTTTTCACAGGATGATCATTATTAGAAATGCACCTGTATACTAGCTTTATGTTATGTATGTTTGCCATCTGCTAACAGGCTGATGTGAAGACCAATGTGAAGATATATTTCTTCCAGTATATGGTATTTACCATATTCTATCACACACACACCTAGCAGGATAGCAATAAAAAAACTTCCATTAGGATAGAGGGGAACTTAAAATTTGAATTTTGCCCCTATATAAATAAAATATTGCTACAATTTTCACTGATTTTGCACTTAAATGACCTTTGATCCCAACACACATCATACCTTGATGGTATTCCTTGTTTATATAGCATGAATGTATTATCCAGAAGAGATTTTGCATTACTTTGAATCATAATTTTGGATAGTTAATTGATAAAAACGCTAAAATCCGACGTATATATAAGAAGTTGCACTCAGTTGACCTTTGACCTAATTCTGGGACTTTGGAGCATTTCCAGACTTGGCATCCACCCCTATACTTCTTATAACACATCAAGATACACTTTGAGCATGGATGCCAAAATGTACTCAAAAATGCCAACAGAATTTTTTTTCAGGCTCTGGATGGCCAACTATATTGTAAGATAAAAAGTTAAAAATAAGAATAAATTTTAGCAGGTACATGTAACCAAATATATAAATCCTTGCTGTATTTCATATTTGAATGACAGTTATCTAAGTGAATGGTTATGTTGTTGCTAATGAAAATATGCCAACATTTTTTAAAAACGATTTAGATAGACAAGTTTTCATAAAGCTTTGCTTTAAAACTCCATTCAAAAGATCTGTGAAATACAAACGTTTATACTAATTTAAATGTCTTCATTAACATAGTCATAAGTCGTAAATGAAAGTGGTTGGCTAACATCTTTTCATGCGACTAATATTGATAGTATTCACAAGGCACTATCAAATAGAATATACATTTGGGTTTATATACATGGATAGTCAACTTATGTATTGTGTGAAAGACAAGAAACCTTACTGCTTGTCATCAATCAGATGATATAACATATATACCTTCCTTCAGGAAATAAAACATTGTTTTACGTATTTGGTGATGCGAATTTGACGACCAAATGAGAGCTGTGATCAAAATTAGGGCCTTGTCTTATTGTCTCCCCTGCCTTCTTATACCGCATTTTCAGGATCGGCAACATAGCAACTTATATCAAACAAGCGCATGTCTTTAATACTAAATAAAAAACATGAGTACTGCGAAACGATATTTTGGCATATTTGGACATGACAAATTAGTATTAGTTGTTGATATCAGTAGTGACCTTAAATTGATCATTCTCTTAATTATTGTTTGTATTAATTGTACCATGACAATGTAATATTACAATCAAATCATCCTGCAAAGATTTATCTTAAGAATAATACAATCATATTATTTTGAAACAAAATAAATTTATGCTTTTACGACCTCCTGATTAAAAGTTTCAACAAATAATTATGAATATGGTAATTTTGTGCTTTCATAATATTAGTATTGATATTATTAAACATCATTTCTGATTTTGTGACCACCAGAAAGATTTTATAGAACGTGTTTCTCTGTCAATGAAACTTTACTCAGCCATTTTCGTTGAAAATGGGTGTTATACGTTTTGCCCTTTTATGCAATAATGGAGCCGTATTTCTTTTTAACTTTCTACATGCTGCTTGTCCATATAGTCGACTATATTGTGTGTAAAATCTATATTGTTTCTATTACTAATAAGGAAAATATTACATTTGATACAACCCCCTTTCATGAAATTGATAAGAAACAAATATACCCATACCATTCATGACCTTAATACTCCACCGTAGATAAGTATTTCGATTTTTTAAACGCTGTTTATATAACCCCATCTAATTTAGATGCATTGATATTGTTTGATAATATACAAAACTCTCTGATAAATTAAGGTTTAAAAGAAGTTTTCGAAATAAATTGCTGCGTTTTTTTATAATTGTGACGTCATACTTTTGGGCAGCCTCATGTGTAACTGCCCTTGATTTAGGCTTGGCAACATGCAAATGTATAAAATACAACCTTTTATCAAACCATTTTGAGCAAAACTCTGCTGTTATACGCTGAGTACTAAGAACTCATTTTCTATGTTACATCTTAGAATTGGACCCCGCACTAAAAGTAAATATCACAATATTCTAAAGTCAGATCCTGCAGCGGCGTCAATATCTATGTGAACTTAGTAGCGGGTATGTCCGACCGCACTGTTCACTACGGCAAGACAACTGCGTCTCATTGACGTCACATAACGCTGAACGTAATTCTGAGGAAGTTTGTTCCACGCGTAGAGAATGTTTGCTCTCACTTGATTCAGTGTGATCCGTAAAGCCCCTGTTCTCCTTACACGGCGGTTTAGTTCATCCCAAATGTTTTCAATTATGTTTAAGTCTGAAGATTTAGATGGAAATTCGACGACATTTACGTTGTTTGCTTTCAGACATGCAGTGGTGGCCCTTGTATGATGGGCTGGAGCACCATCGTGCAGCAACTGCATTCCTCTGAGGTTTTTAAACAATGGAAAGAACTCCGTATCCAGCACTTCATGTTGATAGCAAGATGCAGTTAAGTTCCCATTTATGAAGACAATGTTAGTTAAATTATGATGTAAGGACACACCTACCCACACCATAACATAACCACCACCATTTTATTTGAAAATGCTTGATTATAAAATGATATGCAAAAATGAAATGTCATAGAAAGATATATTCTAAAACGACGAAAACTGTGAACTTTGATTTTACGATATATTTGAATTTTGATTTTGTATTTTAAAAGTTAATGTTTTATCAAAATTAAAATTTATGGAATATCATGGCATGAATGTCATCTATATCTGTTGAAAATTTCAAAATGATCTGACTTTTATTTATAAAGATATGGGTCCATTTTTATGTGCACACTTACAAGTGTTGTTATGTGTAAATCCCAGAGAGGCGTACAATGTCGAACGCCTTGTATAGCTTTCAGATGAACAGATTGATTGGCCTTTGGATCTATCAACTGGTGTCATTAATTCTTCCTAATATAGGTTTCTATGACACATGCGTATCGAAGAGCACCTGCTTAATTTAGTTTATTACAATTATTCCACAACATAATTGAATTAACAATGGATATTGACACCAATGTCTTGCGGTCTACAAGACTCCCACCCGTGTAATTTATCATAGAACTCAGTGAAATACTGAACGAAACAGAACATACTTTTTATTTTTAAACTTAAGCATCTCAGCTTTAAAGAGATATCAATTTTAAACTTCACTGGGAGATAGATCTCGATGAGGAAAAGTGCAGTGTACAAGAACCGTACCGTCTTTCGCATAATTTAGGAGTTATTGTCCTTTGTTATTATTCACAAATAAATTTTTCCAAGAGCATACCACAACAACTACATGTATTAGAGGTGTCAACTTGAAACTTTAATGGTAGATAGATCTCGATAAGAAGAGATACAGTGTACAAGAACCATAACTCTCTTTTGCATAATTTAGAAGTTAATGCCCTTTGTTATACTTGAATTTTGTACAAAGCATAACATTAACACTATTTTGTACAGAGCATAACATTAACACTATTAGAGATTTCAACTTGCAGCCCTCATCGAACAACCATATATTTTGGGAGCATCTATCGTTTTTACCGATTCTCTTGATTTTTGAATTATGAATCCATAGAGAGGTGGGGGTCAGGAGATCCGCCCCCTCTTCACCCAGAAAATTACACGTGTTATAGGTTTCTTTAGGAATAAGTATTAGGACCTCCACACCCTACCCCTACCATGACCCCCACAGCGCCTAAATACTTGGACTCCCCCCTCCCTCCTTGGAATATAATTCCCTGTGGAATGGTCAATTGTAACACTAAAAAGTAAGTAAAGGACGACTTAAACGTCAGTCAAGCTTGGACCTCCCCCCCCCCCCCCCAATACGATAATTTCGTGATCCGCCCCCTGCCCAAGAACATTTACTACCAGAACCGCCAAGTTGTGCCCCTTTCGGTTTATATTGGCATATACGGGTATGTAAATGTTTAGGTGTGTTGTTAATAGGACCTTTCAGACAAGCGGGAAATTACCCCCCCCCCCCCCCCACACACACACACACACATATACGGCACTGCAAGGACACATCGTAGGTCAAATCCCGGCACTTAAGCCCCGCTATGTCCACGGTATCCCTGTCCCCAAGGGGGAGGGGCATACAAATGGCATACAACATGCATTGTATATTTCAATAATGTTTAAGTGTAACAAGCGCTATCTTTAGTAATGACAGATAATTTTCATGCCAAATATGCCTACAAAAACATGCCAAAATACGTTTTTCCAAGATGAAACAGAAATGAAGATCGGTCGTCGATGTTCTCCTTTGAAATTTCTCATCTGTCGTCGACTACATCCGTTAATGAAGTAATATGTCGCCGAACCATCATTTTTTTTCAGACACCTGGACTCTTCATGGGCATGCAGTTCGTTTATTAAACTGACTTTTGCGGCCAAACTTTAATGAAATGCTGGTGAATAATTCTAGTTTTAGTGTGACCATGTAATTATAATAGATTTTGTTTCGTATATATATACATGCGGCTGGAGCAGAAAGCTGTTTTATGCAATTTTCTTGAAACACAGGTTTTGACGAGCTGACAAAAAGCTTATATGTGCGTGAAATAGATTCAGATTGCAGCAGGGGACCACAGATTTGTTTGTTGATTTTAGCAAACAAAAAATCTTCACCTACCACTTCCCGGAAATATCTAACCGCATCTATCGTCAAAACAGTAATCTGTTGTCAAAACAGTCGGTTGTACGGTGTGAATGAATGCTATGGCAAGTCTGCGTCAGCTCGCCTAAGCCTTTGTTGCTCTACAATAAAAGTACCAAGTGCTCTTCGAGGACGGGGGTGGGGGTGGCGGCTGGTCCATACCAGTATTTCTGAGGAAACCTATAGCACTTGTAATTTTCCAGGGAGGGGTTCAGGACCTCATGCCCACTCCCCTCCTCTGGATCAGCGAATACACTCCCTTCGTATGACCTATGCGTTCTTTTTTACTTCATCGAATCTAATCTTCACATCAACATTAACATGTTAAAAGCTCGTAGGTTATATCCACAAACCATGGTCATAGGCGTAGGAATAGGAGGGGGCAGGGGGCTCCCGGGGAACTTATAGTTTGGGACTCGAGCCGGCGTCCATCTGTGCATCCACACTTTCAAACATGAATATCTCTGAGACCAGCCAGTCGATTATTATCAAATTTCTTCTGGAGCATCATTGGGGTGGCGGATTGACTGCATTAGGTTTTGAGCTAGATCGGATCAGAACTCTGGTTTCCATGGCAACAGATAGCTCCCATAGGGTTACAATGGGGAAAATCTTGTGACTACTCTGGCTCCTTCATTTTTAATTGATTATTCTTTATTCTTGCAGGAAAAAGAGACAACCATAAAATCTCGGATGGGTTCGAAATTTGACAGTATCTGACCAGGGACGAATGAGTTAGCTGCCCTTGAGCAACTGGAAAAATCCCCATTGACTTATAATGGGAGAAATGTTGTGACCACTCTAGTGCCTTTATTTTTGGATGGATCTTCTTCATTCTTGCAGGTAACAAGACCATTTATAAAAGCTTGGTTGAGTTTGAATTTTGGGAAGATTCCTTGACTGACTTCGGAGTTAGCTGCCCTTGAGCATCTGAAAAATCAATGAATAATGTTGTGATCTCTCTAGCACCTTCAATTTTGATTGGATCTTCTTCATTCTTGCTGACAACAAGGAAACCCATATAATGTCGGATAGGTTTGAAATACGGCCAGATTGGATCTTGGACTGTGGAGTTAGGTCTGGAAAATCCCCATAGACTTATAATGGGAGAAATGTTGTGACCACTCTTGTGCTATCAATTTTAAATGGATCTTCTTCATTCTTGCAGATAAGAAGGACATCTATAAAAGCTTGGATGAGTATGAATTTCGTCAAGATTCAATCACCTATTATGGAGTTAGCTCCCCTTGAGCATCTTAAAATTGATGGATGATGTTGTGACCACTCTAGCGCCTTCATTTTTGATTGGATCTTCTTCTTTCTTTTAGGTAATAAGAACAACCATAAAAGCTTGTACGAGTTTGAATTTTTAAGCAGAACCAACCTCAGACTTGAGTTAAACTGCCCTTGAGCGTCATAAACAATATGCATAGACTTGCAATGGGAGATTTTTTGTGACCACTCTAGCACCTTCATTTTTGAATGGATCTTCCTCATTCTTGCAGGTAACAAGGACACCCATAAAAACTTGAATGCGTTTGATTATCCACCACACCTCACCACCAACTACAGAGTTTTTTGCACTTGAGTGTTTAAAATATAGCTGTATAATATTGTGGCCACTCTAACGCCTTTATTTTTCATTTGATTTTTTTATCCTTGTTGGTTATCAGGACATGCATTAAAGTATGGAACGGTCAGATCTAACTACGAAATAAGCTGCCCTTGAGCATCTGAAAAATATAGTTTCGCGAATTTTGATCAGATCTTTATAATACTTGCAGATAACCAGAACTGGCATAATATCTTATGTTTTTGAATTCATTC
The DNA here is from genome assembly GCA_964019695.1 of Loripinus fragilis. Taxonomy (NCBI): domain Eukaryota; kingdom Metazoa; phylum Mollusca; class Bivalvia; order Lucinida; family Lucinidae; genus Loripinus; species Loripinus fragilis. The sequence goes on along the minus strand of OZ026522.1, from coordinate 65,544,328 downwards.
CTGCTCACTGTTTTAAGTTCAGAGTTACCTGCCTTCATTTCTTGACGAAATTCATACTCATCATAATTATGGTATCTCCAAACATTATGCTGGCTCACAGGTGTGCGATCGTTGCCCATTGGGCTACTTGTTTTTTTTTTAAATTTGGCTTAAAATTCTCTAAGAGCAGACAATGATTTCTTTTAGTCAGCAGGCTGTTATCACCTTATATGTATATGTATGTTAAAATGTACCTTTTCCCCCCCAGAGAAACTGGCTTTTAAAGCTTTTCCAAGTATCCCTATTTTCTATCCTAAATTTTAAAGAGCTCCCATTTTTACTAACCTTTTATTCCTCTTTGGTTCTTGCTCTGAAATACCTTTCATGCAAACCTTTTCCTCGCTTGCTTCGCTCGCTCAGAATAGAATATTTTATTTGTTTTAGTTCTGTTGTTTTTATCCATCTTAGCTTTTTACTCTGAAATACCTTACCAAACTTTTTCCTCACTCGCTTCGCTCGCTCGTACTCAAACTATCTATTTGGTTTCTTATAAGGGAGATAAATTGCTTTGATTTTAATAATGCATGTGTTTAAATGCATGCAGATACAAATAGCTTTTAGGCAATGCAATAACCAAAAACGTGTGTGTGTGTGTGTGTGTGTGTGTGTGTGTGTGTGTGTGTGTGTGTGTGTGTGTGTGTGTGTGTGTGTGTGTGTGTGTGTGTGTGTGTGTGTGTGTGTGTGTGTGAACATTATGCGTATAGATGCGTACATACGTGTGTGTGTGTGAGTGTGTGTGTGTGTGTGTGTGTGTGTGTGTGTGTGTGTGTGTGTGTGTGTTTTGCAATCCCCATCCTGGGGCAATTATTGAAGTTGGCCTCGCTGACCCCCCCCCCCCCCCCAATTATTGAAAAGCTTCCTACGCCTATGATGGTATAACCTTCACGTCGTAAATAACCATCTTGCTTTCAAGTAACTAATGGTAACAGCTGTAGAATAGGTATACTAATTTACAGCGCCAGTGCCAAAGTATCTATTTCGAAGAAACTAATCATACTTCTATTGAGTTACTCGGCTACACCAGAATTACATAATTACTACGTTTCACAATGGAGCATATTTTACGGTTAAAACATTAAGTTAAGGGTTGTTGGGTGGTATTTTTCATTTTTATTCAGATTTTAATAGAATATTCTGTTAGCAAACTGTGGAGACCCTGATCAGACGCCACGCAATGCGGCGTCTGATCTGGGTCTGCGTTGTTTGCTTATGTCCGAGAAAAAGGACCAAAGGCTTTAATGAATAAAAGTTTACAGACAGTAGTGATCACACTGAACTCAAAGTGAGAAAGGAGTTGTCCTGTTAAGGCGTGAAATCTCCATAAAAGTCATTCGTGAAAAAGTCAAATTTTCACACTGTGATTTTTGCAATAATGTTTGTGACTATGAATGGGCATACATCTATACTATTCAAAAACATTGTGTATGACTACTCAAAATTTTCATTTTGATACTATATCAATTGAATGGCTAAAAAGTAAGTTATTTTATTAATTCCACAATTGTGTTATACCAATATAATTAATGTACACAATATACATGTTACTAAGAAGCTGGGCCAAGATGGGGAACATACTTTCATACGAAACACATTGAAGAATCCCCGTTTGTCTATTTACAATAGGCTGCTTTTTGCCACATTGCTGCAGCACTACAATCGACAGTGTACGCTTAAATAGTGCGCAGGCATGCTAAACTGACAGGTCGAATCATATATTGTTAGAAAAATCAAGTTTACATTGTTTGATGGTACAACACAGTTGCGCAATTAATTTTTAAGAAATACCGCTCTTTCAGATTTTTTGATTTTTTTTTCGACCAGACGCTCTGATGCGTAACCATAAAAATCTGAAAGAGTGGTATTTCTTGACGAAAACAACCCTAAAAATTGTTTATAACGGGAATAGTAAGTCGGTATTGGTCCATGTAACTGACTGAATGCGCTATCTTGACTATGGGATGCGAAAAAAACGACAAATGATGCTATTAAATTTTCTTATCATTTTAATAATCTGATGCTCAACCAGATTTTTCCGGGACTTTCCACCAAAATTTTTTGCATATTGCACAAGCTCGATAAAAATAACCATCCGAATTCAAGTTGCCGATCTCAGTCTTGTTCAGGCCTGTATATATCACCTTCGAGCACATTATAAAATTGAATACACAGCCCAAAACAACACGAATTTCTACACGTTTATATCTGCTTCTGGTACACCTTCCTCAAGCAAAAAGTAAATCTGACAAAAGGAGAAAATTGTCTGACCTCCTATTTACACCATAAACGTAAGGACCCGTAAGAGGTTACATGACATTCCCCGATTTTTGATTCTCTTCCTAGGACAAGAAATATTAATTATAATATACAGAACATGCAACATTTGTCACCTTTTTAGCTCCTCGAAATCTCAACCTGAAGACACTCGAATTGTTTTTCTCGCTCAACCAGCGGTTTAGCATCAGACCGTTTGGTAGGCGTGTTTTATGATGATGTTCAATGCTCTTTGCCCTCTAAACTTTCCTCTGAAACAAAAATAAAGTATTTACACACGTGTCTGCAACACAGAAGCATATAACAAGCTCAGTGTAAGAAACACTGCATACAGATTGTAGTTGTGATTCAGTATCACTCCAAAACAAAATAAATACTTTCTGGTCATGTTATATTACTTACTTTGTTTATTATTTTAAGACATAAGAAAGAATTTATCATGTATGTTTACAAAACTTTACTTGAATTTGTAAATTATGTCTTGTCCGCAGACGTTTTGGCTAAATTTCAGAGACCATTTATGAAACCCTATAACTTTTAAAACTAGAGGACATAGAATAAAAACCTAAAGCTCTCTAGATTTGTATTATGCTCTAGTTATTCGAATAGGTCCTTTCCTTTAAAGGAGATTTATAGCAACTGATAGGAGTCATTTCTTTTTGTTTGTATAGAAATTTGTAATTTCACAGGCCAGAAAAAACATAAAAATGAACGTAACAATACTTATTTCGGTACCATAGTTTTCCATATGCTATGTCTCTCAATACATAAGAACATTTGAGTGTATAGCTTTGTCTTGCGTAAAAAATACTCATATTTTGATAGTATGATGTCTTATTTTTTTCCTTATAAAATCCTCTTACAACCATAAATTTGCGAGTTAGTACTTTGGTTACTCTATAACACCAACTGGCTTAAGGCAGTATAACGTATATAGAACATGGCAATTATGCAAAAGTAGCTGAGCCGATTTGTGCAATTTTTGTAAAGAACTTAATGAGGAACATCTGTGAAAAACTATTTTTAATTCAGACCAGTGGTTTTAGAGGCTATGTCCATTTTTTTCAACAATTTGTGCAAGTTTGGTAGAGGGCATTATGGGAAACATTTGGGTTTGTTTTTTGTGTTTTTAATGTGAACCTGTGGTTCAGCAAATGTTGTTTAAATAACCTCCGACGACGCAGACTGACGAAGACGAAATAACTAATTAGAGAAATTTGTCATTGGAATATATCACCGTCACTGAGTCATGGTTGGCACAGCAAAATAGTTTTATTCCGTTAGATTGTAATGATCTAGAGAATAACTACAACCAAAACAGGTAGGAAGGTTTTAACATTTATCACTGGAGATTTGCTGGCCTCAAGTTGTTTTAGTAGGAAAGTATGTGTGAATTTGCATCAAAAGAGCTGACAGCTCAGCTGCCACCTCTTTTGGCGTAAACTTACACGCACTTTAGTTTGATAAAACATTGACTTTATAAGAAGTCATTGATAGGCAATCTGACGCCTCACCCCCTTGCGCAAGCTAATTTTATTTAGAAAGCAACTATGCTTGAATCCATGCGAAAGGATATATTATCGAGTGATGCTATCTGGATTATCGAAAACTCGAACTTCGTGCAGACGTCAATTATGTGTTTTGAAAGCCGTGAACAAGATGTCCCTGAGGTGGTCTAATGCGTTCTCTATGCGTATATTTATATTCATTACGGTTGTTAGACCGCATAAAATGCTTGGAAAAAAATGGACTAACAATAAGTGTGTCCAACTTCAAATTCCGGATATCGATCACAGACCTTCCGTGATGAAAGAGCTGGACTAAAACGACAGCTTTGCAGATATTTCTACAAGAACCAGGGTCCAGCAAAAGGTACAAGTTGGCAGGTGCGCACATCGAAGACTCAGATCAGACTGCGCAAATGCGCAGTCTGATCAGAGTCTTCGATCGGCGCTCTTTGGGTAGCCAAGAGTCCAATGTTTTTTCAGGCGGAAAACCAAGACTCTGATCAGACTGTGCAGATGCTCAGACTGATTTGAATCTTCACTGTACGTACATGCCAGCGTGAACCTTACACTGGATACCGGCTCATTAAAGATCATTGATGTAAAGAAAATTATCACGAGTAAGACAAGTCGATCAGTAAAGTTGTCAAACGCAGACAGATCTCCTGTGTAGATAAACAAAAGCCAGACATATTCTCTTTAATCCTTTCATATTTTGCTAACATATTTCTATTATCAGATACCATGGATACAGAAGGTGCACGGTTATTAAGCTGAGCAGGGCCCGGAATTACAATGCCTCATTAGAGTTAGGAAAGACTTAAGTTAAGTATTGATTTTTCAGGATGCGAAAAAATAACGATTAAAACTGATTAAAATCAAAATACTACATCGATCCAGGCAATTTATTTAGCATTTAATATAGCATGTTGAAATATCAATACTTAACTAAAGTCTTGCTTAACTTTAAGGAGGCATTGTTATTCCGGGTCCTGATGTCTAATTCTTAACGGTATTCTTACTGACCATCTTCCTAATTTAAAAGGGAAAGCAACTTAAAAAGTACATGTAAATGAATCTTAAATGCAATCCCTTGCCATATGTACCACAACCCAAACAATAAGACTTATGGCAATCCGAAGATTGAAATCCTGACTTCTTATAAACCAATGGAGGCTACCATTTTAAAATTAATAGTAGGAAACTACAGTCGTATCTCGTTAATTCGAAGTCTTGGTGACTAGAACTTTTATTTCGAATTATCAGTAGTTCGAATTAAAAAGAGGTAGACATGAAAGTATATAACCCCCAAAATGGTTGTTATCGTAGTAAGTGAGCCGCGGCATGGGATTTCCAACAATGTGGTATGTGCGACCAGCAAAGCCTCAGATAAGCCTGCGCATACGCGCAGTCTGATCAGAGCCTTTGCTTGTCGCTTGAATTTTCAATGAGTGTTAAGCTACTGACATAACATCATTTATAGCTTCTAAGCTTAAAAGGAGGCTTCACATCTTCAGGGGGTCTTTCATGCAAACCAAATATCTATGTGTCTTGATCCACATCTGAATTAAGGGTGAGGTTGGCGCCGTTAAACCGGTTTAAGCCCTCCAGTAAAATATTTTACTGACCGTTCCAAGGCGGTACTTCTTTTGTGGATCTTTTATGTTTTTGTTCTGTCTTGTGTTTGCTATGTTTTGTGCGCGTCTGTTTATATGTGCTTTGGGGTCACCTGCTGGGAAAGGGCTGACCTCTTGGCTCTCGTTTGTGGTGTCTTCTGTGAGTTTGTCACTTTCCCATTGGTATCCTGGGTCAGGTGTGGTACTTGATTGTATCGATTCCTGATCTTTGCACCATTAATTACTTTCACAGGCTTGTCCCAGTCTACACGTATCAAAATGCCTTATTGTGCGAAATCACATGTCACGGCTCAAGTAGTTTCGAGCAATCGGAGTTCGAATTTTCGAGTTCCTGTATTACTTCTATTTTGCATACTTTATTTGGGCTGTTTAGATAATGGCTATCATCCATAGCTTTCGATTCTCTACTAAACAAACGTATGTAAAGTCCTTTCTTAATTCGCATTCAATTTTGATCGGGTTTGCGACAGATTGCTTGCTTTAACAAGGGCTTGCATTTTGCTTGTTTTCGATGTTGCTGTCCCCTTTAAAATTACTATATCGCTTCTCAGATCAAAGAATAGACTTTTTTGAATTAGAAGGAGGTACAGTAATTAAGAAGGGGACCCGTTCTGAAGATAATTATGTAAATATTCACACCACGAGCTGAAATTCTCGCCAAAATTGCGACATTTCTACAATAAAATCACAATGTATAAAATTAACATCTCTCTGGTTTAGATTTGCATTAGATTTACTTTTCTAATACTTTCAAGATTGTGCTGCTAACATGATTAAAATAATAAAGTTCTTAAAACGCAGTTGGTAGTTCTATTTTGCTGTTACAGTCACGGGAAGTGTGCTGCATATGTGAGCCGCAACATGTGATTTCCAACAATGTGACATTTTGACATGAATAGACTCAGACAGGCCTGTCAAGCCTCCTTTTAAGCTTAGAAACTCCAAATGGTATTCGGTCAGTAGTTTAATATTCATAGAATATTCAAGCGACTAGCAATGCTTTGATCAGACTGCGCGTATGCGCAGGCTGTTCTGAGCCTTTGCTGGTCGCTGGTCGCAAATACCACATTTTTGCATATAGCTATCGGCATTGCGGGTGTAAAGCATTACTTGAATACAATTATGGACTTGATGTGCAGTTGATTATCAATTTCGGAGGATGCTCATTGCCCCTTTTATAGAACTTGGCTAGACGTTTATTCTAATAGCTACGCATTATCAAAATACGAGGGGCATTTGGAAAGTTCTTAGCATGGCATCATAATTTAACAACGCGTTGATAAAATGCTATCAAATAATACATTTTTGGAAACTAGAATTCAACGGCTGTTTGATGATTAAAATTTTGTCGAAAAAAAAGACTCAGCGTGAACATGCAGCGCATGCTCAAAATGAGTAGGTTTTATACACTGGCTGAAATTTTAAGCAAAATATTTGTAAACTAGCGGACCTGTTCACCTGATCTCTTTAATGATGTTAAGATATAGGTCAAGGTCAACTACAAGCTTATAATGAAACAAATTTTGTTTTACCATATATTGGGGCTGCAAGTGACCTAAACAACAGTTATAGAAAAATGAACATTTCAAGATTTTCCCCAAATAAATGCATTTAAAATCAAATTTGACCTTGTCAAAAAGTAGGTCAAGGTCAACCTAGATTCATTATTTGTGCCAGCCTTGTAGGACCCACATCCCCAATGCTACATACCTAGTTTTAAGGCCATTGGCCTTTTGGTTCCAGGGTAGAAGATATTTGAAGAGTTTTTACCATATATGGGCATGGTGTCATGTGACCAGAACCATTTGTATAAATTTTGGCTAACCAATCATAAGGAGTCCTCATATGAAATTTGAGTTAAATTGGCCAAGTGGTTTCTGAGAAAACTGTGTTTTAATATGTTGATGGGACTCCAATATGAGCAACCTTTGCTGAAAGGTCAAAGGTCAAACTTGACCTTTGAAACTTATTTATAGCCAATGTATCATCAGATTGAACATATCAAAAGAAAATAATGACTTTGGCTTCAACAGTAATCAAATACTCAACTTTTTCAAAAAAAAAATCCCATTTAAATGCATAAGGAAGCAAATTTGACCTGACGTTAAGTTATCTTAGGATCATCATTTGAACAAACTTGGTAGGCCTTGCATCCCCATTGCTACATACCAAGTCCCAAGGTCATTGGCCTTCTGGTTCTTGAGAAGAAGACTTTTAAATGGTTTTTACCGTATATGGGCGTGGCGGCCATATTGGTCATGTGGCCTAAATATTTCGTTTAAATTTTTGCTTACATATCATAAGTAGTCTTCACATGAAATTTGGGTTCCATTGGGCTAGTGGTTTTTGAGAAAACTATGTTTTATTATGTTGATGGGACTCCAATATGAGTGACTTTGGCTGAAATGTCAAAGGTCAACCTTGACCTTTGAAACTTATTTATAGCAATTGTTTCATTAGGTTTAACATATCAAGTGAGAATAATGACTTTGGCTTCAACAGTATTCAAAAAATCAACTTTTCTGTGGGTGGGGTAACTCAGCCCCTCATATTTTGTCGTTGGCATAAGAACTTCTCATTGTATCGCGTTAACCATCACAAAATGGATTGTTATCTACTCTCAAGGTATTTTTACTTTTTTGTTTTCCACCGCTTTCAATTGAAATGAACCAGAACGCCAACTCATAGCTAAACTTACTCTGCCACATGTGAAGGTTATAAGAGTTAATCTCCTTTAGTTCTGGATTACATTTTTTTTTAAGTTTCAATACAAAGAGCATAATGTGTGCTTGACAAAAATACCAACGCACGGCATTTTAATACTACTACTGTCGGTTATATATTTTCAAAATATGTGCATTGTGACATGCAATTTTTGGTCGAAAAAATCAGCGCATTGCTTTGCTTTCTCGGCGGTTTTGGTATTGCTGTTGCGGTATTTGTTATTAGCAACGCCCAACTCGGTCATCAATTGTATAATAGCTGTACCAGATTGTGGCCTACCAAATGGTACAAAGTTATCTAATTTCATAAACTATGTATGGTCAATGTTCTGGACACTTTTCAAAAGGTAAAATGTTACATTTTCCACTGAAATTTTGCGTTTTCCAGTATACAAACAGTGCATGTATTCATAATATATTTTTCGTGCCTGCATCATAATATCCTCATGAAATTTGTGCCATAACATAGAAGAAAGATAGCTCTTTAAAATGGTACCAAACATGATAGGGTTTCTTAATCGGTTACTGAGATAAAAGACCATGCTAAGAACTTTCCAAAGGTCCCTCGTACACTACCGCCCGCGTATTTGTCTTGCGAATTCGCGTTTCATGTGCGTTTCCAACGCATTGTACGTGCGTTGAGTTTAAATTGCGTATGAAACGCGAATCAACGTATTTCGAAACTCATGAATATTCATTAGCAACCCTCTAACGCGTTTCAATGATAAAATATGCGTTTCTTCCTTTAGCCAATCAAATCGTTTTGTTACAACACAGTAATGCGTAAACCAATCAAAATTTAGTTGACCTTGCTCAATGTTTACATTGTTATTCACGGTTTAACTTTGCTTTGAATATTTCTGATAAGACTTGTCTTGCAAATCTCAATTTCCGTTTCCTTTGAGGTTTTAAAGCCCAGTTTGAATCAAATATCTCACTCCATTCATTGATCAATATTTTGAGCCGGTTATCACGACTTTTCAGCGGAGAAATGAATGGAGTAACTCAAGGCCAAAAAATGATTATATAACAGTAAAATCACATCGATATTCATCAGATATAGATCTTTAATTAGTCTCTTTTAGTGCCCAATGTAAAATATTTTTCTTAAAACAACAACATGGAGCAAATGTGTCGCACTGCATTCAATTTTGTTTCTTGGGATTCGCATCAGACAATTTCGAACTTTCAGATTGGGTCAACTGAGATTAGATGCAAACTCTCCTTGTTAAGTAAAATAATCGAGCCAAACTCACTTGTTGACATTCTTGTTGACATTCTAACTGAATAGATAACTCTCAAAAGAAACAGAAGGCACTCCTAAGCAAAAGCAATTGCATGTGCCCAGGCTTCACCTGATCAGTCCTAAAATAAAAGTAGAGCAGTATATCCAGTTCTGCCCATCTAACCAGCTCAGGAGGTAGAAACTGACACCGCTTAAACAACCTGCACCCCTGCTCGACAGTGCCAAGGAGGTAGGTTCAGACCCCATTTAAACAGCCTGCACCACAGTGCCGGGGAGGTAGGTTATGACACCGCTTAAACAGCCTGCACCCTTGCAACACAGTGCCCGGCAGGTAGGTTCCAACACTGCTTAAACTGCCTGCACCTCTGCATCACAGTGCCCGCAGGTAGGTTCCGACATCGCTTAAACCGCTGCACTCCTGTAGCACAGTGCCGGCAAATAGGTTGCGACACTGCTTAAACAGCTACACCCTTGCATCACAGTGGCTTGCAGGTAGATTCGGACACCGCTTAAACAGCTGCACCCCAGCAACACAGTGCCAGCAGATAGGTTGGGACACTGCTTAAACAGCTGCACCCCTGCAACACAGTGCCGGCAGGTAGGTTGGGACACTGCTTAAACAGCTGCACCCCTGCAGAACAGTGCAGGTAGATAGGTTGTGACACTGCTTAAACGGCTGCACCCCTGCAACACAGTGCCGGCAGATAGGTTTTGACACCGCTTAAACAGCTGCACCTCTGCAACACAGTGCCAGGCAGATAGGTTGCGACACCACTTAAACAGCTGCACCCCTGCAACACAGTGCCAGCAGATAGGTTGCCACACTACTTAAACAGCTGCACCTCTGCAACATAGTGCTGGCAGATAGGTTTTGACACCACTTAAATAGCTGCACCTCTGCAACACAGTCCCGGCAGATAGGTTTCGACACCACTATAACAGCTGCACCCCTGCAACACAGTACAGGCAGATAGGTTTCGACACCACTTAAACAGCTGCATCCCTGCAGCACAGTGCCTGCAGATAGGTTTTGACACCACTTAAACAGCTGCACCCCTGCAACACAGTGCCGGCAGATAGGTTTCCACACCGCTTAAACAGCCTGCACCCCTGCAACACAGTGCCAGCAGATAGCTTTCGACACCACTTAAACAGCTGCACGCCTGCAGCACAGTGCCAGCAGATAGGTTTCGACATCGCTTAAACAGCTGCACCCCTGCAACACAGTCCCGGCAGATAGGTTTTGACACCAATTTAACAGCTTCACCCCTGCAGCACAGTGCCAGCAGATAGGTTACAACACCCCTTAAACAGCTGCACCCCTGCAGCACAGTGCCCAGCAGTTAGGTTGCGACACTGCTTATACAGCTGCACTGCTGCAACACAGTGCCGGCAGATAGGTTTCGACACCGCTTAAACAGCTGCACCTCTGCAACACAGTGCCGGCAGATAGGTTTCCACACAACTTAAACAGCTGCACCCCTTCAACACAGTGCCAGCAGATAGGTTTCGACACTGCTTTAACAGCTGCTCCTCTGCAACACAGTGCCGGCAGATAGGTTTCGACACCGCTAAAACAGCTGCACCTCTGCAACACAGTGCCAGCAGATAGGTTTCAATACCAATTTAACAGCTGCACCCCTGCAGCACAGTGCCGGCAGGTAGGTTTTGACACCACTTAAACAGCTGCACCCCAGCACAGTGCCGGCAGATAGGTTGTGACACTGCTTAAACAGCTGCACCCCTGCAGCACAGTGCCTGGCAGATTGGTTGCGACACCCCTTAAACAGATGCACCTCTGCAACACAGTGCTGGCAGATAGGTTTTGTCACCACTTAAACAGCTGCACCTTTGCAACACAGTGCCGGCAGATTGGTTTCGACACCACTTAAACAGCTGCACCTCTGCAACACAGTCCCGGCAGATAGGTTTCAACACCACTTAAACAGCTGCACCATTGCAGCACAGTGCCGGCAGGTAGGTTTTGACACCACATAAACAGCTGCACTCCTGCAGCACAGTGCCAGCAGATAGGTTGCGACACCGCTTAAACAGCTGCTCACCTGCAGCACAGTGCTCGGCAGATAGGTAGCGACACCGCTTAAACAGCCTGCACCCCTGTAACACAGTGCCGGCAGATAGGTTTTGACACCGCTTGAACAGCTGCACCCCTGTAATTCAGTGCCGGCAGATAGGTTGCGACACCGCTTAAAAAGCTTCACCCCTGCAGCACAGTGCCCAGCAGTTAGGTTGCAACACTGCTTAAACAGCTGCACCCCTGCAACACAGTGCCGGCAGATAGGTTTTGACACCGCTTAAACAGCTGCACCCCTGCAACACAGTGTCGGCAGATAGGTTTTGACACCACTTAAACAGCTGCAGCACAGTGCCCTCAGATAGGTTTCGACACTGCTTAAACAGCCACACCCCTGCAACACAGTCCCGGCAGATAGGTTTCAACACCACTTAAACAGCTGCACCATTGCAGCACAGTGCCAGCAGATAGGTTGCGACACCGCTTAAACCGCTGCACCCTTGCAGTACAGTGCCCAGCAGTTAGGTTGTGACACTGCTTAAACAGCTGCACCCCTGAAACACAGTGCAGGCAGATAGATTGTGACACCACTTAAACAGCTGCACCTGTGCAGCACAGTGCCAGGCGGATAGGTTCTGACACTGTTAAAAAGCCTTCTTTCTCTCTCTCTTTCTCTCATCCTCTCTCTCTCTCTCTCTCTCTCTCTCTCTCTGAGCACAGTGCCTTCTCTGAGGCTTGGACCCGGAGCCTCATCAACTGAAGACCCAAATTTAATCGAGCCAGTAAGAAGAGATTGATCGATAAAGACTTCAAGCTAATTATTTGATCAAAATGCAGCAGGTTCAGGTTCTGAAAGCTGATCCCAAGGCCTGATAACACAGAATAACGGACCTGTTTGATATGGTTGGACTAAACACGATGAACTGGTCCACATATTTGAATTGTAACCGATTAAACAAATGTCATGGGATGTGAAGTCAGCTGACATGAAATATCTCGCAACGATGGCCATAAATGAGTGAGTGCCATTGACACAAAAAAAAAGAAAAGAGAAACGATAAACAAAGCATTTTGTGGGATAATGTTTTCTGTTTTCTTGGTCTCAATAATAAAATTATCATTGATTTACATGTAACAGGTCTGGCAACGCAATTGAACATTTTGATTGGCTGTTCAACAATGCGTTTCAACGTGAATTGTACGTTGAACTGCGTTGCTATACTTGAGTTATTGATTGGTTAACAGGTAAATGCGTTGCACTGCAGTTCAACGCGTATCGAAAGTGGGCTTTGATTGGATTTTCGTAATTCGCGTTGGAAAACTAATGCGTATTACGTGCGTTTTCAATGCGTTTTCAACGCGAATTCGACAAGGACAAATAGATGGGCGGTAGTGTATGTGTCTTTATATGGGCCGCTTCTTTTTCTTTACAATCGCTCAGTGGGGGAGGATCAAGACAATGTACAAAATATGAAAACTCGTGCAAAGCTGTACAGTACTCATGTTTTGTACATTTCTCTGGAATAGTTAAGGGCTCAACCATCATTTTTCAGTTTCATACGAGGAATTAACATAACTGTTTTCACGTTGTCGTTTAAAAGCTCAAAATAAAGGACTGGCTGACTGACACTCGTAAGGTCAATTGTTACTGTCTTGGAGATTTTCTTTTACCAGCTGTTTGATGTCTGGAGCGATGATAAGACATGCAGCAGAATGTTTTGTCGATATAAATTGGTCTTATAAAGCAAAATAATAACAGTAATTTCTAAAAGTATAGAGAATTTATATAAAAGCTTAAACTGCCTTCCTGATACATGGGTGAATCGTATTTTGTTTTTGCGCTCGTTTTGCAGTTGTTCTAACCGTTTTTGCCAAATAAACTTTGCTTATATCGATATTGCTACCGATGTCCCAATGTGGATATTGTATTTTTACATTGTCAGTAGCTACCATCATTAGATGGAATTATGGCTGGCATACATGTATACATGTAAGTGATGCACGGGAAACTGCAACTCGCAGTTTTTTCACTTACATGGATATTTCAGATCAGATCTCAAAATACGCCTCGCCCAGATAATCAAATGTGGCTTTAGGTTTCCTTAAATCTTCTGGGTTCAATTGTTTCTCCAGGAAGCTTCGTACGGCCCTCTGTAGAATACGCTTGTGGTTAAAAAAATAAATTAAAAAAAAAACAAAAAAAAACGTCAGGAACCCCTCCCAACCCCCGATTCACGGATGGACTTTTCTTGATCCGCGCAGGGATGCTTTTATAAATGCTGCTGCGACATTCTTGCATTATTTATAATATGCATCTGGAATTGTATGGAAACGCAAAGTTCTCGTCAATATTTCGACCACCAATGACTAAGGTATTTTGCAACTTGAGCTTTGTAAGAAACAAAAATAAAGAAATAATTGTCATTTTTGCCGGAAACGCGGTTCCCAGTTGGATTTTTTTCCATATTATTTTGCAGTTTTACTAAGAACAGCGTGTCCTGACAACGGCATCAGCTGTATATTTGTTAATCATCTGAGCCAGTACATGAAATTTCCAACAATGTGGTATATGCGACCAGCAAAGCCTCAGATCAGCCTGCGCATACGCGCAGTCTGATCAGAGCCTTTGGTAGTCATTTGAATATTCTAGGAGGGTTAAGCTACTGACTGAACACCATTTGGAGTTTCTAAGCTTAAAAGGAGACTGCAGAGGCTCATCTGAGTCTACACTTGGCAATATGTCAAATTGTTGGAAATCACATGGCACGGCTCATCTGGCTGAAAACATTAATTTTATTTGCAATTCTGCGAGAAGCATTCAGTGTAAATCTTCAAAATTGCAGGAAAAATGTTTTTGTTTAAAATAAATAGCACAATATGTCAATGTTGTAGAGACAGTAATGGCCAACAAATTAGATAAAATCCACAGAATCAATTTCAGTGCAACTGCTGCTAATTACAACTACCAATTAGCGTGCCAGTCAAGAGGGAACATCTATGACAAAGTATTTCAAAGAACGAAGTTTTAAAATAAATTGTTTCGAGCAGTGCTCCTGGTTAGTATAGTTTTTGTATAACGTGAGCATCTTGGTACATGTACTCATATAGCGGTCTCATTTCTTCTTTTATTGTTTTAGACGATGTCTTATAATTTCTTTGTTGGTGAAAAGCTGACTTGATCTCTGCCAGAAAGAAAGTACATGCCATGAAATGATTATTAATCTATCACAGAAATTTAGTAGTATGTTATGTTGTGTTATGTTTATTTTTTTCTATTTTTTATTTTATTTTTTTTTTCACTTTTTCATTAGTTTTAAATATGATTTTCACGTTGACGCTGAAAGAATGATAGTTAAAACGCGAGAAAAGTAAAGAAATATCTGCGCCGATGATTAAAAAAAATAATGTATGGCACGATACCTCTTCGGTTTGGAAGAGAACTGCCGGTATTTGTAGGTTAGGCCTACGGTCAACTAAACTAATATTTGTAAGTAACGGTCAACTAAATTATACTACTGTTTTAGATTTTTTTGCACCAGGCATGTATGACATTAGCTATTTAAATATGCAGCATTTGGGCGCAGGACATTTTTTTTGTTCTGAATCGAATTTTCACGAGATTCCAGCAATCCTGTACCCTAGAAGCATAACTACAGATATTTTGGAATCGCATAGGTTCCTTTAGCCAAACGCTTTACTGAGCTCAGCTGACCGAAGAAACATCCCCCATTTTTTTCTTCTCCATTTATTTAAAAATGCTCACGTTACTCATATCAAATATGTCTTCTGTCACTTCGTCGTATTTCTTTTTTTAAAGGTATTTCTTGATTGATTTTAGCCAATGAATTTCATATAAAGCTCGGATTTCTTAAGGTAGTACCGGACTCACCGGCATATGTCCAAAAGTGTTTTATCTTTTGATATATTATAATATAGACTTATACTTATAATCTAAGACAAAAAAAAACAATACCTCACCGTTCTTTTTGAAAAGTTATTTGATGTCAAAAACTGCAAAATCGCAGGTTTTTGAAATAAACAAACACAGATTTTGTTAACAAATTAACAAGAAACGCAATACAGTTTTTTTCAGAACAAATACTACTCACACCAGAGATATAAATAAAAACAAAAAATAGTGAAATAACATGTATTTACACAATTTATTAAGCAAAACCCTAATTAAGTCAAACGAATAAATGCCGAAAAAAACATTAATATTCAAAATAAACATATTAGAGAATGTAACTGGAACAACAAAAACATATTTTTACAAAGATATTTTCATGAAGAATCTAATGATTGAATAAAAAATATGTGTCACCGTGCTCGTTTTTTTGTTTTGGTGATTTTTCTGAAAAAAATAAAGACTATGATAAGTGTTGTCTCCCCTTTCAACCAATTTTTTTGTTTGTCTACGCCCTATTTATATCACTGGGCGGAGACATAGCTATTATTGATTAAGCACTGACAAATGGGCGTAGAAAATGACAAAAAAGATTTGGACCTAGCATATGTGACCCAAGCTATTACATTATGATTCTCATTAAAGCATGGCTATAGCATGTCTTGATACTTTGAAGCTTTCTTACACGTAGGATTTATGTAGATAAAAGCCAAAAATTATAGCTTTATTCCTGATGCATAGATCTAAATGTCATTTAAAGAATAAACATACAAATATGCAAAAAGAGGATAAAACATTCTTTTCCTAATATTAATGTTTGGCAAGCCTGAATGTGATGTGTTGCAACCAGAACCACACAGCGGTGAGGCCTGCAACACATTATCGCACAAGGGCTTGACAAACGTTAATATACAGAAAGGAATGTTATATTGTCATTGTTATATATTATGGGACTTTTTGGGTACTGTAAAGGTGGCAACTTTAATTTTCATATCTGGGCGTGGTTCGGTTATTTCAACTGCTCAAGAATGGAAATCAGGTTCTATCCATTGGTTAAGCGTTTGAAAGTTGCTTGAGCCGCGCAGGTCTGTGAGCATTTCATGAAAGTCCTGTCCGTTAATCATTTATTAACCCTTAAAGCGTATATTACAACACAATCGTATGTTTTTATCGCCTATTGAAATATTATGAAGCCTCTTAAACAAACAGTGTAGATCTAGAGCAGTCTGATCTGGGTCCACACTGTTTGCCTCTATACTAATGTTAAACAATAAACAAACACTTTCGAATGTAGTTATAACGCCTCATTTTCAGATTTTACCTATGTCTAAAGTAGACTAATAAGGCAGTCATGAGGTGCCGCCTTTACAGTATCCAAAAAGTTCTAGAATACTTTCCTTTCAAGCAAAAGCATTTCCAAAAAAAATGTCCACTGTAACATCGTGATGCATACAACAAAACCACACCTTATAGGCGCAATCGAAAACATCAATACTATCGACGATTATAGACCAAAAATAGTTAGAATCATAGTTTTTTTTTTATTACCATCACTCATCGAACAGGCGACACTTTGCAATCAAAACACTGTTTCTAGCGACTTTTGATCCGCGTTCGTCAATGGTTAAGAGTGTTTTCGATTGCTCACTATCCGGTGTGGAAACAAACTTTTATTTTCAACAGAAACATGACTGAAAAATGTAGATAACTCCTAGCTCTTGTTTCAGATTGTTTTGGTTACGTATTCATTGTATCAATTCACATACCGGATAGGTGGCAATCGAAAACGTTGATGCTATCGACGAACGTAGATCAAATACCGTCAGAAACAGACTTTTTG
This sequence comes from Loripinus fragilis, assembly GCA_964019695.1. NCBI lineage: Eukaryota > Metazoa > Mollusca > Bivalvia > Lucinida > Lucinidae > Loripinus > Loripinus fragilis. The sequence continues at coordinate 65,527,125 of OZ026522.1, read as the reverse complement.
GATTGCAGTTTGTTTGCCTGACTGGCGACAAATGGTAAATTCTAGCGATTTGCGATCCACGTTCATCGATTGTTCAGAGCCTTCTCGATTGTCGCCTATCCGATGTAATAAAGTAGCGTATCTTATGATAATTGAATATTTTGGTCATTTCTCAATAAAGCATAAGTGACGGTATCTTAACTCGCAGAGGATATCCGTGAGCATGTTGAAATGGCAATTAAGCCCTCTCCAGTCATGTTTTATCGGAAATAAAGCCCGCGGTCAGTGATTGGTCAACGATCAACCCAAATATGACACATTATTAAATAAAATGTACAATTGTCAGCGATTGAAACACCAAGTTTCTAAAGTAAACACTTATTATAACAATAAAAGGATGATACATTGTTCTGTCTATTAACGTTTGCCAAGCCCAAATGAGATAATGTATTGTAGCCTTAACCATGAAGCTGTGAGGGCTGCACCAAGTGCGGATCCAGAGGGGGGGGGGGGGGGGGGGGGCAGGGGTCCGGATCCCCTCTGGAAAATCACAAATTAAATGGGTTTCTATAGGGAATAAGCAATTTGACACCCCCTGGATAAAGTTGGACCCCCTGGAAAAAATTGGACCCCATCTGGAGCCTTGAAAAACGATACCATTTGACGTCTGTAAAATAAGCTGAGGACTAAAAAAATCGTTGTCAGAGCTTTTTTGTCAGACTGACCTGGACCCTCCCCCCTCCCCCCCCCCCATGAAAATTCCTGGATCCACGCATCTGTACCATGCTTGCCTACCGTTAATATACAGAAAAGAATGTTATATTGTCATATATCTTCCTTTCAGGCACATGCAGTTCCAATTAATTTTATTAAAATGTATGCAGAAATGTCCATTTTATCATCATGAAACATGCAACGAAACAAAATAATTTTTTCAACAGAAACATGAAATAACTCCTAGCCCTTGTATCAGATTGTTTTGGCTACGTCTTCAGTATATCAAAAACATACTAGATAGGCGGCAATCGAAAACGTTAATGCTATCGACGAACGTAGTTAAATATTGTAACAGAATTTTGGATTGTTGTTTGTAGTCCAATAGGCAACAAATGGCAATCACAAACACTGTTTCTAGTAATTTGTTATCAGCATTCATCGATTGTTTAGACTGTTTATATTGCTGCCTATCCGGTGTGATAAGGTAATTGAAATAGTAACGTCATTTCTCCATAAAACATAAGTGATCATGTACCTCCATGGGACCTAAAACATGAGAATGTCACATACAAGGCATGTGCACGTCTACAACCCCCCCCCCCATTTTTGGGGTGGGGGTGGGTCTTAGGTTAGTGGCAGCATGCAGAAATAGCAACCGGGACATGTATATAGTATGTATATCTATACGGTCCGCAACTTTTAACCATCAAAATACTGAATGACTTCATACTCTGGGTGATGTTTTTAAAAGCTAATACTTGCATTCCTTCTTTTTGTGAAAGCAAAATACTTACAGAATAACGTTTCAAGCATCAAAGAGTTGTCAGGGGAGATTAATATCTACCGTCTTACAAATAATATTCTCTTTTAAAAACAAAATTCAGGAACGATAACTCTTACACCTATACTTTTAAGTAAAAGTAAGGTTATCTTTTGACATGGGTCCCGCACTACCTTAAACGTTACATTTGCCTTCATCAGTGTCTATTCCAAACCTTCAAGTATGTGTTCTACCGGACCACATTTTATAGCCCATTCCTAAAAATGCAGATATTTTGGTATCCATTTGCGGTTCCAATATTTTGTCAGAGGGGTCCAACTCAGACGTTATATTTTTTTATTTAATGAGGGTGAAGAGGATCCAAATACCACTAAATGGGAACCATCATCATAAATTTAAATGGCGGGCCGATGGTGGCCCAACATTGAATACCGGCTTGGTAGCTTTGTGATTTTCTATGGGATCCGGACCAGTATCGATAAGGAACCCAATAGCTTTGTGATTTTTCAGGGGGGGGAGTCCGGACCCCCTGCCCCCCACATTCCCCTCTGTATCCGCGCATGGTATCTGTTGGAGGCACTGATAAATGATACTGTCAAGAGAACTTCTAGGCTCATACTTGTTGCCAGAAAGCATTTTCTTAAGCCTTGTAATATAAAAAGGGAAGTCACAAGGTCTCAGGCCAGGTGAACAAAGCGTGTAGTTTTTCAGAAGCCAGAAAAACCTTAACAACGTCACACGTGTGAGTGGAGGCATTGGACCCTTGACCGTCCTTTGTTTCGAAGCTTATCGTTGTTAATGTCTTTCTCTTTCTTCAATAAGTAACCAATAACCTGTGTAAAACGGCCACTCTCAAAAAGACCACAAATTGGCTTTCAACACCAATTATCGCATAATGCAGGTCAAAAGTATTGCAGAATGGAGCATTCTGCAATACTTTCGACCTTTATTTAGCTGTCATTTGTCATTAAGATCTTTATTTTTGTCTATATATAAGTGGCCGTTTTACACAGGTTTTACTGTATGCTCAAATGAACAAGCAATTGAACAACTGGTCCACTAGAATGGAAGAAAATTGCGTACAGCATATTTTTCAAACTTAAATTACTACGTCCCTTCCTGTGCTTCACAACCAATCAACTTAATCACATATTTTGTCAATATCTGTAATATCTATTAAGTAAATCATTAAGTAAATCTGTGAAGTGGAGAAAGTGACCATTTCTAAAGGCGCAGTCATGAAAAATGAGGAGAAAACTATAAGTAGGTCGTAGATATTAGGGCACATCCATCATTTTCAGTCTTATAGTTTTATATATTACAATTATAAAGGAATTAAGTGGTTCACTCGCTGCGCTCGTTCCCACTTAATTTCTTTATGATTGTAATATATGATCTATAACCTGTACTTAAAACTTCTCTTGGCAATACAGGGGAGATTTAATCTTTTTGCTCTGATTAACATGTTCAATACTAAGGATTGTATGACATGCTTTTCGTTTAAACATGTTCGGGTTATTTTCTTGTGTCAATCAGAACTGACATTATTATTGATTTGGCATGTATCTTATAACATTTTAAATTAGATTTTGATTGCAGTAGTATATATCTATAATCTCATTCCAAGTATGTTAGTATATAGAATATATTGGCCAATTGTATGTCAACATTATATCACTTTTCCACATATTTGTTTTATTCACTGATATACACACTGTTTCAGTCATAAATTTATTGAAGCGATGTGCACCATTCTTGCAGGCATCACTCCTGCAGAGAAAGATTAAAACTACTTATGTAATGGCATCCATAAACCAGTGTACCGTATGTCCTGAAGCGCTAATCTGACACATCCAAATGTAGATGACCTTAATATAAGGTTTTACAATACCAAGATCTACATAGGATAATCATTTTTAAAATATTCATTGATAGGTTGACCAATTTACATGAAGGCAATCTGCCGAGCACATTTTGAACTACATATAAGAATAAAACGGACTTTTTCATAAAGTTTGATATATTAAAAAAAAACAAAAAAAAACAATGCCATAACATTGTATCATCAAAATCTTACCATAGATGTATGGAATTGCCTAAAAATTGAACATAAAAGGGTAGTGACTTGATTTACGGCATTATAATTTTGCTTGATTTGATTCTTTACTTCCCAGTCAACAATTTTAGTTATGTCGGGACAGGGCATAATGCAGTGACGCCGGTGAAGCTTGAACTACAAACCCCTCGGTCTCGAGTCAAGCACTGTATTACTGGGCATTTTGTCAATTAGGATGGTACCATTTCTTAAACAAGGAATATAACTCTGGTACTGTTGTTTAGAATCACTTCAAACGTGAACAAGGTAATCCACTAATCTTACACATTTTCTCAAGCATTTAAAAGCTAAAGCTTAAATGCACCTGAAAATGTTGTCTGCTTAAGTCATCTGACGCATATATTTGCTAATAAGTATAGAGGCAAACAATGTTGATCCAGATCAGACTGCTCCTGTGACTACACTGTTTGTTGAAAAGGCTTCCAAAACATTTCCAAGATGACAAAAGCAAACAACTTTTGTTGTGATTGGCACTTTAAGGGTAAGTCTATGAAATATCCTGTAAAAAAGGCATGTATGACAGGCAGAAGGACCAGCAAGCTAAAAGCAAGTCAGGGTTCATACAGGCAAGTATGGGTAAAATTCAAGGACTTTTCAAGAACTTCTAAAAGCCTCTCCAGCCATTTTCAAAGGATTAAAGTTAATGAAAAATACTGATCTAAGTGTTAAATTTCTGTATATGCTGCAGCAAATAAAGCACAACAATTTTATACTGATTTATACTCCTATCCTACAGAAAACAGTAGAATTCAAGGACTTTTCATGGCCTTTGAGTGATTTTCCATTACTTTTCAAGGCAGATTTAATCTCCAAGGAATTTTCAAGCAAGCCCTCCAAATTCAAGTACTTTTCAAGCCTGTGCGAACCCTGCAAGTTATGACAATGAAGACAACTTTCTCATGACCTGATCATATCTATGTGTAAAATTTAAACCAACAAGCAAATATCCTGGTATTGACTTTAATAAGGTTCTTCTAAAGTTATAAAATTTACAATGGTAATCAAATATCTAATTCAAAGATCTAATAACAATGGTCAAAAACAAGTCTATTGTATGTATTACTCTACCATCTTGTATTTGCCTTTACAAACACACAGTGCACTACGAATTCCTTTGAATTCTCAGCAGGGATCCCTTGAAAAACAAATTGCAGTGCAGTTCCTTTATAATGCTATATTTAGGGACCATAGAAATGGGCTGTGTTATAGGGGAATCACGTTATAAAGTGAAAACTTTAAAAGAAATTATGTAAAATGACCATTTCATTGGTCATTTACCTTACCTACAATTTCTTTGAAAAATTCCATGGTCAAAGCTTTGAGAGGCACAACATGACCATGTTAAATACAATTCCATGTTAGAACGAGGTGTTTTAAAGGGACTGCACTGTAAAAAACTTTTTGTGGCTTTTCCATGGGTAGAAACCAGTACTGGGCTGGGAGGGTTTATGATTTGTGTGTTTATTATATGACGGGAGCTCCGGAAGGCTCAACCAAAAGTGGTTGTATGGGAGAAGCCGGGAATCAAACCTGCGACCCCTGGTTTACAAGGCATAGCGCTTATCCACTACACCATGGGGGCTTCTCTAGAGATTAAAATCTTAAAATGTACACTTTCTCTATTAAATGTTTACAATTTCAAGTTTCAATGGTCAAGTTTCTTTTGATAAACTGAAAATAAATCATAGAATATATTATAGTTTACTCCTACCCAACCAATCAGTTTGCACAGAAATTTAATTTTTTGGCCAACTTAATCACATATTTTGTCAATTTGTGTAATACCTATTAAGTAAAATAATGAAGTAAACCTGTGAAGTGGCCAATGCAGCTATTTTCAATGGGAGGAAAGGAGAAAACTATAAGTAGGTCATAGATCATATATTACAATTATTAAGAAATAAAGTGGTTCACTCGCAGCGCTCTTCCCACTTAATTCCTTTATAATTGTAATATACGATCTATACTTATAACCTGCCTAATTCAGTATATTGAGGCTGACTTTCTAGAATTCAGGATAATACCAAAAATGTTAATCCACAATTACAAAGTGCACTGGGTACATACTAAGGCAATCGCATTATTTATATGAACACTCCTGGAAGACTTTTATAAAACAGGGTATTATAAATGTAATAAACCTTCGAACAATAATTTCCTGATAAATAAGGCTAAGCTAGTGCAGAACCAGATCAACCTGCTCCTGAAATATCTAACTACTCATGTCAATACAAAAACATTAAGGATATATTATGTCTCATTGTCAAAATATGAATGGCTACAAATAGGCTACAACTGGTAAATGTCTGGCCCATACCAATTAAATATAGGCCCTAACGCAAGATGACCGATCTTCAGGGATTGCGAACAACAAAGGCGCTGACCAGCGCGACTGATCAGCACATCTGTTATTTGCATATTTGAAAGTATCATATCTAAACTTGCTACAGGTGAAATTTCAATTTTCTAGCTAGTCTCTGAAGCTGAGGAGACTGCTTTGAGTTTCACTTTGTCAGAAACATCAAAGAAAGGTTTTGTCGCATCATGGCCGATATGTTTTCCACTGTTTGTTCATTTCAATTCTGAAGGATGTATCTTTTCATTATATTAAGGCCAGAATTTTTTTAATTGTTGATTTACGGGAAATTTTTTTTTTTTCGGGGGGATGAAAAAAAAAGCTCTGAAAATGACCAGTTGACAGGTCATTTTCAGAGCTTTTTTTTTTATTATCTCCAGAACAAACAGTAAAACTGGTAAGGTAAGCCAAAAGTCTGTATTAAATCTTTACATATTTCTATAAGTTTCCTAAAAATCTAGATAGGACAATCACTTTTAACAGTGTCACTCTCAAAAAAAACACAGACAGAACCTCAAAAAATATATTATTTTTTCAGCGAAACAAATAATTAATTTTTTCTTCTACTTTCCAGAAAATTACAGTATGAGGATTCGTAAATCAACTAATGAAAAAAAAATTCTGGCCTAAGTTTTGCATGCCAACAAGGAGCATTTTACATGAGTGCTCATGTATTATTGAATTAATTAAACAAGTCAAGGTAAATAGATCAAATGTGAGGCTTTGTCGAGAATTTTATACATTTTCGCAATGAGTTTAATAAATTCAATAATACAGGAGCACCAATGTTAGATTCTGTTTATTATATGACACTTAAAAGAAATTTAAAATGTTTTAGGCGTGAAACATTAAGATTTTGTCATAATGTACACAACGTTGTTATGGACATCATTATGTAACGTTACTTAATCTGTAAACCACTAGTGGTTTAATGATTTTAAAACATGGTATTATATCACTCCCAGACGCAATCACACTTGTTTTTTCATGCTTTTACATTTGCCGGAAGTGTTAATGCAATGAAAATAAAAACATGTGTGATCGTTATTCTTGCATATTTTACCTTATTCCAAACAAATTCAAACTGAAAATGCTGTTAACACATTTAAATATCCCTTTTCTTACATTGGATTTCACTTAAACAAAATGGTGTAGGCTGTATATTTTTTAAATGTCATAACATCACAGCCGTATGCAACAATTTGGGAAAAAAACATCGAAGAAATGATCAGTCTGGTGCGCAACTCTTTCTGTATATAACGTCATGTAAATAACTCAGGGCTCATTTTGAGTATTTTTAAGAAATGAATTCGATTTTTGGAATGTTCATTGAATCATGAATACTTCTGGTCTCATGCAAAGTTAACATGAAGCCGAATCATGAATACTTCTGGTCTGTTGCAATGTAAGTGAAGCCAAGAGGGCCTCACGTTAACTATGCAAGAGACCCGAAGTATTCATGATTCCATGAACATTCCAAAAATTGAATTTTTTGATTATATTTACAATTTATTATAAATATCTAAGATATAGATTATTATTCATAATTTAGGGATAAAAAGTTTTGTATTTAAATATATAATCCTATAAACGGTTTTGTTAGAGTGTAAAACAGAGAAGCCAATGGAGCAAAGAAAAGGCCTGTTTTGCATGTGCCGTTTAGGTGTGGCTCGTTGTCAATCATAACACCAGTGTCACTTCTGGGGAATGAATATGATGTTTGAAGCGTATTGCACAGGCAAGTAAGCTTGGCAGCCAGCCGTCAATCAAATTTATGTCATTCATGTGGCGATGAACTGTTGCAAAAATCTAAGATTCATTAAAGGCTTGCTGTGAAAATGTAAATATTTGCCAATAGGTTAAAACAGCTATACGAACAGGTATCTATGCAAGAATGATAAATCAACATAAACAAACCTTGAAAGACAAACACTCATTTGGAAACCATTATATACTGCCATAAGACAATAAATAAATGAACAAAAAGATATGTAATGTCATAGACAGTATCACTGTTAAAATGAAATAGGTTAAAGTGATTCTCCTAATGGAATGAAAATATAAAATATAGAAAATAAGATTTTTAAATATGGAATTTTATTTATTACAGTACAAAGCTGATGCAAAAAATACATTAGAATGATCTCCCCTGACATGTCCACAATCCTCCTGTCAAGCATCTAAAAGACAATGATCAAGATCACGCAAGACGCGAGGTTTAAACTAGATAACACTGGACCAATCCAAGAAACCCTCAGTTTTCTTTCCATCGATGAAACTTCTACACATTTGTGAATTATTACGAAGATTTAATTTTGAATGTTTATTGAAGGCTTGGTTAGTTGGTAAGATGACTGAAGCAGGTATATGCTTTAGGAATTCTGAAACAATTTCCCAGGGGAAACACTCACAAACACTACATTTAGAAAGTGATTCGCAGAAGTGTCATTGCCACCAAATCGCCGATGAAAGGCGGGCTTGCAATAACTTTACCCTCCACGCAAGCACCTTTGGATAGTGGGGGGTACCTGTTCCCTTGTTTCCTGAAATAAATTGACTCATTTCCCTGTTCCCAAAAATCGAAAATTTGTTCCCTATGTTCCCTGTTCACTAGCCTGGGTTCCAGTCTGATCATTTTTTCTTCTTTTTTATTTTTCCGTTCCTTGGTCAAAAATGACAGCCTGGGGAACTTTGATTTCTATCGACAGCGCCACCTGGATTTTTCCTCAAAATTTGAGGGGTAAAGCCAAGAACGATAACGCTATCCGATAACTCTATTGTGCTATAAATAGTAACAGGAATCCCAGTGAAAGATAGATAGAAAGGCAAACATTACCACAGATATTCCTTCCTCTGTCCTTTCATCGAATGCACTTTGTGGACGATAGTTGGCTTCACGATTTAAATTGAAACAGCGTTTTCCGACTTTGGTGAATTTGTTAAGTAGTGAGTTTTTTGGCCTTTGCGAGGCACGCATTTAATACACACGGTCGAGATACGCACAACACATCCGAGAAAAACGTCATCTCCTTTGAATTTTCGCAATATTTTCAACACTTCAGTTTCATCTCTGTGTTTGAAAATTATAATCCTTTGTTTTGGGTCAATCGGTCTCGAACCAAGTAAGCAAATTCCATCTTTATTCATGTTTTTACACGGAGTTTCCATGATCAGCTGACTGATAATGGCATCCTCATTACCGGATCGGTGTCTCGTTATCATCTTTATTACGTCACACTAAAGCAATAGGCTATAATTAGATTAATCGGCTTATCGGATTATCAAAGGGAAATACTACGGATGTCCCCAGGCGTCAATATTAATCGAAATTAATAACGGACAAGCGATACCTTTGATGTGATATACTTTTATTCTCTATTTTTTTAGGATATTAGCATTAGAAAATTCTCGCCAAAATATTGACGACTGGACCCAGGCTACCTGTTCACCAATATTGACTTTGTTCCCCTGTTCCCATCAAAATTTGGCCTTTGTTACCCAGAAATAAATGCCCCTTTTCCCCAAAACCCCTGGGAGGGCCTCGGAGATGGTTTACTTGGTTCCTCTTTTGAAACTAAGCAGAAAGACAGGAGAAAAATAGGGAAATGAAAGATCTTGTACTGGAAATAGAGCAGAAAAATATCCAACACACATCTGTAACTTTCTTTTTTTAATTCCCTTTTGATCAGCTATGCAGCAGATTGTATGGTTGTTCAAGGGCTTGCTTTTATATTCCTTTGCTGCAATGTTGCTGTCCCCGTTAACTCTTTGCCCCATGGGAAATTTTTCCCACTTTTTTGTTGTATGCTGATTTTTTTCAAAATCAACTTTTTCGAAAAATTATTTCAGGAATATGATCAGTGTCATTACAAACAGTCTGGATCCAGATCAGGTCCGACGTTCTGTCGGGCTTGGTCTGGATCCAAACTGTTTGCAAAGGTTATCAGCAGATGACACTAGGAGGCAAAGAGTTAAAGGTGAATTCCATATTTAAAAAGTCCTTTGTTGGAAATAAACTATTATAGAAAATGCCATTTTCTATCACTTACGTCTGAGCAATCTTTATTTCAAGTAGAAACAACTTGTTTGATAAAAAAAATACAGAGATCAATAATATAATCAGGAAAAGCCTTCTATAGCATTATGTATGAGACAATCCCTTTAGGCACAACATACTTCTAAATTGACCTTTGACAAAGATCAAATTATGTTGTATATGGATTTTGAGGAATGTTTTAAATGTACAAATGTATGTGCATTTGCAACAATCGCAAAAAAATTATAGAGATATAGCATTGATATGGGTGAATATTGTCCCATCAAGGGACAATATTCACCAATATCAGTGTAATAACCCTTTTATTACATAGCTATAAGTATTTTAGGCTTTTCACAGAAGTGCTTACCATTAAAAATTGAGTTATTATAGCGCAAGAGTAAAATACCGCATCATCCGATGGGTGACATCATGGTAGTTTGACACCATCAACAACAACCTCATGCAATGGTAACATGCAAATTCTTCTGAGTATACGTGCAATATCAAGTAAGTGCAAGTAAGTGGTCTGATATCCAGTGATATCAGCTAACTTATTCCTTAGCTTTTATGGCACAAATTAAACTCTTTGCAAGCTGAGTATTTTTCATGAGTTTTTGTCGTCTGCAGATTTTTTCAAAATTAACTTTTCGGAAAAATTCTTTCAGGAATACCACCAGGGTGTCACATAGTTTGGATCCAGATCAGACCCGACATTTTGTCGGGTCGGATCTGGGTCCAAACTGTTTGCGAAAGTTATCAGCAGACAACAAAAGTCACCCCTAGCAAGGAAAGAGTTAATCATTTAATACAATTTACAGCTATATAATAAAACACAATATTTACCTCAAATAGTCAGACAACAAGACAAGACAAGATTTATTTTGAGTCTGCAAGACATATAAAAGAAACCTTAGTTCCAAGGGGCTTTATAACAGACTTAACTTTAATTCCAAAATTTTTGAATGAACTCGAACTCTTATTCCAAAATATTTGAACGGACTCAACTTTTATTTCAAAATTTAAACACAACTCTTTTTTAAGATGACTGCACTGTTACAGTATAGCAAACAGTGAGGACCCTGATCAGAATTTTGATCCTGCTCTGAAATCACAGAAGTATGTTCTGGTCTACACTATGTGTTACCTCCTATCCGCCAAATAATTAGATTAAATACTGTGTGCCACATTGATTGACATTTTCTAACACAATGAAATGGACATGTAAGAATTGTTAGTCTGAAAATTGATTTGAGCAGACTCGTGAGATTTTGATACTTATCACTCTGTAGAACAGCTAAGGCTCAGACAAGGCTATATATCCTCAGTCTCACCGGAACCTTCACTGCTGGCACATTCAACATGCTAGAAAATACAAAGTATTTTTTTTTTTATTTGATTCTTTACGTCCCAGTCAACAATTTTTCAGTTATGTCGGGACGAGTCTTCCTGGGTTTTAAGCCAGTACTAAGCAAAGATTAATGTGTCTTGCTCAAGGACACAACACAGTGACACCGGTGAGTCTCGAACCCACAACCCCTCGGTCTTGGGTCAAATACAAAGTATGGTAGTGGATGAAGGTTCAGATTAAAATCTTGACCTCTAGCTTCACCAGGCCCTGAGATTATATAACTTTTTTCATGCTCAACTCAACTGAGCTGGAAATTTGTCATGTTCATAAATTGTAAAGTGCCAACAATTAAAGTATGGATGTAGATAGAGGTTCAGATTAACATCTAGACATCTAGCTTCACCAGGCCCTGAGGTTATATGTTTTTTCATGCTCAACTCAACTAAGCAGGAAATTTATCATTCTCATAAATGTTAAAATGCAAACAATTGTTTGCATTTTAACATTTATTAACATGATAAAGACAACATCAGAGAGTTAGAAAGCAATAAAAAATCTTTTATTTCTCTGCATTTTAGTTTTTTTATGACCAGTTTAAATGTCATGGTCAATTGAGTTAAGCATGAAAAAGTTTATAATATTGAGGCCTGTTTATTGACAGGCCTTTAGTGTGTAACAAAAAAATTAATTTTCTTATTTCTCAACCAAAACATATTTTGTGGGTACTCAAAAGAACCGTCTCAATGAGACGGTTCTTTTGAGCACCCAAAACATATGTTATAAATGATGGAAAAAAATATTAACGATTGTATGCTGATTTTTTTTATCTAAAACTGCGCATTTAGCGTGTTTGTTTAAACAAGGCCTTTGTGTGAGTGTAATAAGTACCATTATCTCACATGCTGGCCCCATTTTGTTATTTCATTCCCTGAATTTGGTAAAAATTGTTCGGACAAAAATGCAATAACACTAACAATATTGAAAGCTTCAATAATACACTGACCATTGTAAAAATACAAGTAAATGCTATAATTTCTATGTTCGTATTGCTAACAAGAATGTTATATACATTTAAACTACAAATAACAAAGGCACTGCTACATGAATTAAAATGATAATAAAATGTCTCCATCCCCACCCCCTTCCTTTTAGACAAATATATATTTGATGAAAGCTGATACAAAAAAAATGCTTGGACACTATGCTTTAAACTATTATGACACATCTTGTGAACTATAACTATCTGGTACATTCATTCTAATGCACACAAGAAGGTAAAAATACATTGAAAGTCTTGGGCAATATGCCCTTGATATACTGTTAGAAATATGTCATAATCAAATTTGTCACTTTTCCTTGACTGACATGATATAAACTACTGAGAAAGACAGGCACTTAACAGCTTATTTGTTGGTATAATACATTGAAGATTCATTATAAAGTGCTACTCATCTAATAAAAGTTTCACACTCACTCCATTCACAACAAATTTCTGCATTTTTGTTTTATAATATATACTACTCAAAAGTTTGATAGGGATCACGTTTTTAATGCAACATAAAATTTTGACAAATAATTTAATTGAATCCAAAATTGAAACATAATGATAGAACATGTGTCATTCAAAACCTCTTGTAATTCTAACGTCAAATGTCAACGCATCCACACATGGCTACAGCGAACGTCCCAAAATTTGACGTAACACAGGTGATTCTAAAAGACTGAATTTTCACATTGTTTTACATTCCTTGTGAAAAACTTATGACGTCCACGGGCATCAATTACAGCTCTACATCTCCTGCGCATGCTCTTAATCAGAGTCTGTATCCGGTTTTGTGGAATCAGCCTCCATTCAGCAGCCAATGCATTATTGAGCTCCTTAATGTCCTAGATGCCGGGCCGCGTAGCGCAGTCGGTAACGTGTCTGGCTACGGATGCGTGTCTGACTGCAGATCCAGGGGTCGCGAGTTAGATCCCGGTCTGGTCCCATACTTTCGTGGAGATTGATCATGAAATGATTTCTACGGTCATTCTCCCCCTTCCGCTGATTCATTCAAGAATGGTTGTTGTCAGTTACAAGCGAAAGTATGTGCATGAATTACTGGTTAACCGCTTGTTCAAGCCTGCCCAGGAAAAAGTGTGGTTAGGTGAACTGACCGTCCCACAATGACCATAGCTGTTGACTTGGGACGTAAAGCAACAAAACAAACAAAAAATTAATGTCCTAGGTTGCAAAGGTCTGGCTAAAATCGCATGCTGAAGAATGTCCCATGCATGCACAATTGAATTCAGTTCCGGTGATCGAGCAGGCCAGTCAATACAAACGATTGTCTCATGTTCCAAATAGGCCTGACGTGTGCACAGTTAGGGAGGGCATTATCGTCCATCAGAAGAAATTCTGGCCGACAGCACTCGCATACGGCCTCTGGACTGATCAAGCATCTCATTGCAATACCTTAATGCTGTCAAAGTTTCATTTTCAGTAACATACAAGTCAGTTTTTCCGTTGACGCCAATGCCTGCCCAAACGATAACTGAGCCCTTGCCATAATGACCATGTTCTGTCACATTCAATTCATCAAATTTCTCTTTAGGTATTTTCAACACCAACTGACGGCTATCAGTAAAATTGAGACAGAACCTGGACTCATCAGTGAAAAGCACTGGTGTCCAGTCACAAATAGTCCATATGACGTGAGTTCTGGCAAAGTCTAACCTGTCCTGCATGTGTTGTCTTATCAAGGGAACCCATATAGTTTTGTTTGTTTGTTTGATTTGATTCTTTATGTCCCATCAACAATCTTTCAGTTAAACAGGGACGGGTCTTCCTGGGTTGAACCAGTACTAAGCTAGGATAAATGTGTCTTGCTCAAGGACCACAACGCAGTGACGCCGGTGAGGCTTGAACCCGCAGCCTCTCGGTCATGAGTCAAGCACTATACCACTGAGCCACTGCGCTCCCAGGAACGCGTATAGTGGGTCTCCTGGCATTCAGTCCAAACTCATGGAGTCTGTTTCTCATGGTTTGTGTAGAAATGTGCACTCCAGCTCAATTCCTGAACTATTTATTCAAGGAAGTAGCATCCTGAAACCGTTGACGTTGAGACTGAATGATAAAAAACGGTACTGACATTGAGTTGTAGCCCTGTCGCGTCCTCCGCCATGTCTATGTGAAGGATCTCCTTGGGTTAGATGACGATTCCACCCTCGGGATATCACACTCTTTGACACAATAAGAATCCCAGCAACACGATGTTGCAAGACGCCAGATTCTAACATTCTGATGCCACGGTTCATTTCTTCTGGGCTTAAATGATTTCTAAACTGTACCCGAGGCATTTTAAGGGGCCAGGAATCAAATTAAGTCCTTTTCATGGTTAAAAAATGAAAATTGACAATTTTGATGTGCAGGCTGGAACATAGTATTTTGAAGGTGCATGGAATAATTTGCAAAGTGTGTACTTTCATGAGTACTGCAATGGATACGAGTTGCTGCTGGAGACAATTTGCGTTATACGGAGTCCAAACTCGACCATGAATTTGTACATTTACAATTATGCAAACTTTGATGGATAAAAAGTGATCCCTATCAAACTTTGAGTAGTATATATACAGATAAATGAAGTACTGGAAATAATAAAATTCAAAAAGTGAAAGTATTTCTATGAATGATATACACATACTTCACTTGCAAAAATAAAAGGCATCAGGAAATGAATTTTGCGAAGAAATGTGCAGTGTTTGGTTAACCTCAGTCAGGCCTTCAGATAAGCAACAAATTTTAATATTTTCTTCTCAATAAGTTAACATTTGTTTGAGTGCTCAAAAGAACTGTTTCAATGAGACAGTTCTTTTGAGTACCCTCAAAATATGCTTAGGTTGAGAAACAAGAAAATTAATTTTTTGATTACTGCAAGACACTTAATATTCGGGGCATCAAAATTTGGTGTTTTTCAAAGACGTACTTATTGGCATTGCTTAATTTTGGCAGTTTCTCAAGTAAATATCCTTTAAAATTATTTTCTATTTGCATAGGAGCTACTTTTAAAGGAAAGAATATGGTCCCAATTAATAGTAGCCCCTTTTAAGATGTGGTTTCTTCTAAGTTGAAACAAACTCTACCGTTCAATTTTTTGAGACCCGATCAAATCGTTATTCATTTGTCTATTATTGCTTTACCCTAAATGAGACTTACACAAGTAGTTCCGGTCGAAAGATACACAGAACTGTCAGTCCAACTGGCCTTGGGAAAAGGTTCCTGGCTAAACATTTTATATATCCACATATATTACATGTAACACTGAAAAGCAACAATTGTCTATTGGGACATCGACGTCATAGTTTGGACATCTTATTGGTCTGAGTTTTAAAATTCAATGCAAAATTCACTTATTACTACCACTTTTATCAAAACACAGACCAGCTTTCCAGGTAAAGGGTACTGATAAAACTTATTTATTTGATATGGCGACCCAATAATGACCTTACCATCATTTAGTTTTACACACAAAGTGGAATACTCTTTGCATGCTGGTAATTTCGCAATGTGGAAAAATGTGTGGTAATGAGTTAAACCTAGTCAACAGTTTTTCATTTATGTTGGGATGGGTTGAACCACCAATAAGTAAAACATGGCTGTGTCTACTAGTATCGTCTGCTGATAACCTTTGCAAACATTTTAGTTACAGATCAGACCCTAACAAAACGTCTGACCTGATCTTGATCCAAACTGTTTTCCACTCTGATGCCTGTTTGATGCTTCTCCAATAACGCTTTTTGCTTACTTACGTTTATATGAGCGCAGAAATTTGGAGTTTTGCACATTTCAAAAACTCTGTTATGTCTGAAATAATTCAAAATATCTGGGAAACCAGCCATGTTAGGTGAAAATTGAAAATGGATGCTTGATTGATAATATTAGATATAAATACAGTCAAATCTCGTAAATTCAAAGTCCAAGGGACTGAATATTTAATTTCAAATTATCCAAAATTCGAAATATAGAAAGCTTGTGATAATTACAAATAGTATTAGCTTTTACGTCATTTCTTCAACAATCCAGGCATTCCCTTACACTTTTAAAAAAACTAGTATGAACATTTGTTGATGCATTCAAATCAATTTCAATTTCCATCACTTCAATGAGGTCGGGTCTTTGATATGGCAGTTCACTGTCAAAACTTTTTTTGTTTATTGACATATCGGATACCAACCTACTAATTGCTTATTGTGTGACTGAATTTGAAACTATATTTTGCAGTCTCATATTTTGGAGATTTTTATGTTTACCGCCAATAGCCCCAAATTAAAATGATCGCCAAATATAAGTGTTTTACAGTACACACTTTAATCTGGGGGCCTGCTCAGTTTACTTGGTCATACCCAGGTACCTCATGAGGATACCAAAGTAATGCCTTACATAGGCTACAACACATACAATTATTTACACTATTAAGAATGATCACAACACTATTGCCAGTATAAAAGGGGTACAAAACAACTCAGCAAAATTTGCATCTATTGGCTAATAATGACTTAACCAAGTTTAGTTGGATTTCATCATTGGGCTCAGCGACTCAATTAACTCATGAAGCGCCACCTACAATTTGCAGCAGACGAAAATTTCAAATTTTGCTGCTTTTTCAAAAATAACAAATAAGGCATGATATTTCATGAGAACTGTCTGCTGGCAGACAATTCTCATGAAATATTGTAGCTTTTTTTTGTTAAATTTAGGAAAGATGTTGCAAAATTTATCGTCTGCTGCAGTTGTGATTGGCGCTTTAAGGGTTAACAACATAATAACACCGGCCCCACCTCTTCACTGAAATGGACAAGGGGAGAGGTGGGACTGGAGTTATTATCATTTATTAACATTTATTGGCATATATATGCAGCACTGAAGAATGATTAATTAAGCGGGTGGTGGTCCTTATGTTGATATTACAGAGCTAGTACATGAGAGTTTTGCACTTGTCACATAGGCACCTTAACTCTTTGCATTCTGGGTAAATTTTTCATGCATTTGTTGTTGTCTGCTGACTTTTTATCTAATTTAACTTTTTTTTAATTTCTTTCAGGAACACTACCAGGGTGTCAAATATTTTGGATCCAGATCAGGACCAACATTATGTAGCTCCTGATCTGGGTCCAAAATTGTTTGAAAAGGTTATCAGTAGATGTCAAAAGTAAAGAGCTAAAGTTGCTGAGTCACTCAGATGAAAAACACAAATACATTGGCCGAGATGTTAAAACACCCTACAAAAAGAATATAATACAGTAAAACCTGTCTAGGGGCCACTCAAAAATAGACAAAACGATGATCTTAATAACAAATGGTAGCTTAATGTAGGTCCAAAGTATTGCAGAATATTCTGCACTTGCAAACCAACTTTTGGTCTTTTAGAGTGGCCAATTTTGACAGGTTTTACTGTATATGCTATCTACCATTTAACAATATAATATACTAACAAAAACAGTATTATAAATACACATAAAGATCAAAATACATTTTAAATATAATATAAATACATGCAAGACATGATTATGAACACATATAAAATCAATTAACAAAACAATTCATTTCTTTAACATCGTTATGCTTCAACATTTGGCACTAGATGGGTGAAAACATTAAAGAAAATGCTAAATGAAAAGATCATGATTTATTAAAATATTTTGGCCAATGGCTGCCATCAGTAAAATGGAACAAATGAATAAAATTTGTAAGGCTTCACATGATTTGAGTCAATAACTTCAATCTATAGGAAACAGTACTGGTAGTCAACACAAAATCTACATTTAGGGTGCTAATGAGTCATGATGACGAAAAAAAAATTTTAAAAATTAGAAAAAAAGAACAGTACAAAACAGTAACAGACATCCAGCCCATTTAAGAAACTTATATCTTACACCCAGGCCTTCAGATAACAGTGTGTAATGGAAAATTATTTTTATTATTTCTCAACCAAAATATATGTTGTGGGTACTCAAAAGAACAGTCTCAATGATACAGTTCTTTTGAGCACACAAAACACATGTTTAAATTGATGGGTAAGAAAATCATCACAATTTCACGCTCACTTTCCTAATCTGGACCTACGCAGTTACAACCCTATGTGATTGATTTCTTAAATAGGCAGATTAAGATATCACAATTCTATAAAAATTGCTTGTTTATATTAATTGAATAGAATCCCTCCCCCCATGTTGCAGTGAGAAAAGAGAGATATCCAGATTAATACTTTTCTTTCTCGTTTCCTGACAAAAGACTCTTGCGGCTAATCAGTGGGAGGGTCTCATGGCCCTACCAATGAGAAACCACAACATAAGTTTTCATGGAGAAAAATATCAAGATATCATGATTGAAAAAAATCCTCAAAAATACAGGGCTTAATTTTATCTCTGTATGCCAGGGAATTTTTCATGTTTTTGTTGTTGTTTTCTTTAAAAAGTTCTTTCTGGAACACTATCTGCATCAAATTGTTTGGATCCAGATCAGGAAAGATGTTTTGTCGGTCCTGATCTGGGTCCAAACTGTTTGCAAAGATCAGCGGACGACAGAAGATGCCACTAGCAAGGAAACTTTTAAAACCTAAATCAACATAAGATAACTAGGCACACCTCAATGTTACCTCTATTTAATGCAATGTCCATGAGTGAAAGCTGAGTATTTCCAAAGTCATGCGTTTTAGAAATTCAAATCTTCAAACGGGCAGTATGCCAATAACATATGAATAATTTCAAGTAGTTTAAATGGTTAAATATCCTTTAACCCTTTTTATTCTGATGGATTATCCCATACATATTGATACAATAAGTATGGAAAAGTCCATTTTGTATCTTAAGGGGTTGTCGGTAAAGTTTCTATAAAATGATGTATTTCTGTCTCTATTTTGCCTTATGCACCTTCACTGGTTTCCAAAGTACCTATTTACCGATGTCCAGAATGAAAAGGGTTAATATAGATAATCAAAACATAAACCAGAGAAGCTATCAGTATTTTGAGGCTGACTTTCACAGGGCTTAACAATACGCCATCTCTACTAATTACACTTATATAAAATATAAAATAATTTACTACTTTTTGGCATACTGTAAATAGAAGATCTTAAATGAGTGCTCAGATTTTATTGAATTTATTAAACAAGTTGGGGAAAAGAGATAAAATGCGAGACTTGCAGAGTATTTTATCTCTTTTTCGCAACGAGTTTTATAAGTTCAATAATACAAGAGCACAGATGTTAGATTCTATTTATCATATGACATTAAGATTGCTTTGAAATCTCATTTCTGCAGAAAAAATGTTATAATTTTGTCATTATGTACTCAAAATTGTTATGGATGTCATAATGTTTCCAAAAAATCTGTAAACCACTAGAGATTTATCGGTTTTATTGCATGGCATTATTTCATTCCCAGACGCAACATCATATGATAAAGACTGGACTGGCCCTTGTGGAAAGTCAGTTTCAGAATCCTGATTTCTAGAATAACCCCTGAAAACTTTCACCCATGCTGGATGTCTTAGACTACCGACTCTTTGGCGGCTATAACCTCGCCTTCCTCGGGATTCAAATCCTCTACCTCCTCTTCAACATCTCCGGTCTTGTCTCTCAGACTCCTCCTGGAGAAAGTCAGATCTCTACCCATCCAACATCTGGGCACTATCAAAGTCCATAGGTAAATGAAAACACAAACCCAGCTAGAAGCCATCTTCACCCAGACAGCTGCCCAGTTCAGTCCAAATCTGTTGATGTCAGATTCAGCTGGCCTGCAATAAGTGAGGTAAAACAAAGTTAACTCTTAGCCCTCCAGTCACAACTTTTGTTGTCTGCTCCTCTCTCCTGCTTATGCTCTTATGTCAGAGCTGCAGCAGAGGTCACCAAAAGTGACATGCACGCATACCAGAAGGGTAACAAGTAGCATCATATATCATTTTAAAGCTTAGAGTGTGCTGAGTTCAGAACTGCATGATGCAACTTTCAGAATTTTGTGCGAAAAAAATTACGGCCCTTTAAACCTGGGTACCGTCATCATAGCGCAGAAAGGAATGCTGATTTCTTTCATAATGTACTACTGTATAAAATGAGTGTTATTAGGTTGTATATGATCCACTAGTTAATATTAATTTTGTTTGCGTTCCATATGCTACTTACACACATTGACAACTATAATTAAAAGGTCATTGAGTGCAAAAGTCGCGAAAACCAATGACTTTTACGAATAGTCACGTATATTGCATTTGATCTACATGTACATTTTTAAATCATAAAAATGAGTTTTTTCCTGCAATATAAAGTAAATATAAATGCATTTAATGTTGCAATTAATCCAATTATAATGTCTTCCCAACAGATTGCAGGTATAATACAACTCTGAAGGGCATGCACATGTGCATAAATGTACTTGTTCAAACTTATACATCTGCATATTTTGATATGGGTTTATTAATGGATGCTTTAGAAACCACTTGGGCTAAACCTATGTATATGCAATGTATCTTTCCATGTGGAGGTGGAATGCACCTTCTCATAGCAGGTTTTGCTAGCATTGGCTACCTTCATGGTGAGGCGGGACTCAGAGAACTGTCATTTGAATTTGAGATTGTCTGCAGTTTGTGATTATGGTATTTCCTGATCATACTCGCTTAATATTTTTGATGTCTGCTGTTGGCAGTGTAAAACACAACTTGTCTGAAAAAGCGAGTGACAAAGCTTTGTCATGTGGCTGTTATCATGATTTGCCTCTTTCTCATCGTGCTGTGGGTTGGTCTGCAGTTTGTGATTGTAGCAGATCCTTGTCGTACTCACTTACTTTTTAAACTAACATTTTCATATACAGTTCTTAAAAATGGTGCGGCAAAAACAACAGAACAATCTCTGATGATGTCCATTGTCAGTTGCATGAGTTCTAAGAGGATTCCTGACTATGAATCAGACCCAGAAATGAACAGATAACTGTAATTAACCAATACTATCTGGACATTTTTGTTAAGTTGTGCAGAATAACTTGCTATCAATGTTCAGGTAAAGGGCATAGCTATCTCTCCAACAGTATTAATTTTGGAATGACTCGTTGGAGATGGTATTACTTCCTTTTAAACTATTCCTATCTTCAACTAGGCTTTGTCTTTGAGATGTGCATCAGATTGCAAATGCTGAACTATTCATTCTGCTGTTTACAAGCAACATATATGTATATATCAAATCCTTAAAATGCAGTACATTCCTGAAGAGGTGATTAATGGTTTCAATGAAGGCTAATGTACTGTTAAACTGTCAGAGGACCAGTTAAATTCTGCGTAGATTGACTATGTTGTCTATGCAACAGAATACAAAGGTTTAATGGGATCTAGAGGAATCATTGGACTAACCTTAAAAAGCAATGCACTGACTAGGGCACGTGGTTCCTGAGCCAAGCATGTGACCGCAAAGTACCCAATGATGTTTCACAACTATATATGTCGAAGTGCATGTACAGTGAAACCAAACCAGAGTAAACATTCACATCATTCCGATACAATAGCACTAATATGATTATGTTGTAAAATAACGTAGATATGTGACAGTTGATGCAGTGATCCCCCTTTGACCCCCACAGAGGACATGCCTTACATTTCTAATGGATTTGCAACATGCTTTATATCATCCAGGCTTGCTAGGTGCCTTAGACACAGGAAGTGAGGAAATAATTCATGAAGGAATGATTCATACAGCTTTATGGACAAAAAAAACCTCAGAAGATTTTCTATGACCCCAAGCTAAAGGCCAACAATAAGACACTGGTAGACATGCCAAGGACAGTAAAACTCAATGCAAGGAGTGTAGTCATGAATGATTAGGCAATGCGGCTGTGTTTGTAAGCAGCATGCTCTTTCAGAGAGGTACCTTGTCATTTGAGAATGCGCAATGATTCATTAAATATTTTCTAAAACTATGGCTCGAATCAATGACTGCATGTATCGAATCAGATTTCATCCATTAACTCAAAAGCATATGTTAAGGCAAAGTAACATGTATTGAGAAAACAGAATGCATTATCTTTGATGCTACAGCTTTGATACAGATGCTACCAATACAGTCTATAACCGCTAAAGTAACATCTGTAGCCATAGTTGAACAGTTCACACTTTAGACCAGTCACATCTATTAGTCCGTTTCGCAGATCCACATTGTCTTTGACATGCATAAGGAGAATAGTTTGAATACGCTATCATGCCAAAAAGAGACAACACCACAATGGGTTATAAAATGCTTCTACATGCAGACATTAAAGTACTCAAAGAATATAAGAAACTATTATCCGGAGGCAAAACGAAGGACACCCTTGTAGCTTATTACATCGACTTCAAATCAGAAACGGATACAAACCAGTTGAACAGAAACCTACAGTCTTCATCAGTGGTGGACTGAAGGAAAGAACCATGAAAGCGACCAAAGATGAGCATAAAGACATCTCAGAGCTACGAGAGGAAGCGAATACAAGGCTGTTTACATGCCTCATTTGCAGCAAAATATCCCAATATATATTTTCTTTTTCTTATTGTAACTTCCTCATCATAGATAAACAAGAAGCTACAAATGAAATCTTTCTCACATGTCGAATTGGCATATGGTGTTGCTATGAGACGTAATATCCCTGTTAACATCTTATTCACCAGTCTAACAACACACAATACTGATCCTGAGATACTGTCTGGCTGGATGTGATATAGGCAGTACTTTCTTAGATTGGTAAGAGGTCCGTTTCAAACGCATGATACAAGGTGCACTGAAATTTCAGGGACTGAAAGATCTTGGCCATGGGCCATTATCAGTCTGTCAAAAGTTGACTTTCACTCAGTTTGTTGGAGCAATATACGAAAAACTAAACCTCACATTCCTAAACGAGATAAGTAGCGCAAAGGTAGCAACAAAAGTCCTATCAACAGATAACAGTTTCCATTTGCATATTCTACATTCTACCCGCCCAACCAACAAAATGATTATGGATAAAAGATAGTTGAATACACTTATGACACTCATACTGTATGCTTCATACCATGATGAACCATTCAGCTGCTCCAAAGCTTTTAAATGACCTTAAATGCAATTGCGAGAACAGGATCGAGAACAGTATCTGTGACGATAAATGTACATCATAGATATTTTATCAATGAACAATCATGTGCACTAACCTAATCTACGAATGCAGAATAGCAGCTCCATGAAAGCACATTTGTGTATGTTATCCACGCAAAACACAAATGATTCGGAATAGAGAATACCATGTGCTTTAACATCACTCTTTGACGGATGGAAGGATAAATACACTACACCTTTATTGCGAAGCATTTTAGACCGATTTGACTGTAAATGTCTTTGGTGAGGAACTGATTTTCATGATCTATAGGAATTCCACTTTCTCTTAAACAAGTAATGGTGTCTCATATACATGCTAGTCATTTAAGAGTATGGCAAACACAGCTGAGCAATATAGCTTCATCCTGTTTTGGTATTGATAAAACGTTAAACTAAACCAACATGACAATAATTCTGCTGTGTCACACCAGTGCTGGGGTAAAGTAAAATATATATGTCTGTCACAGTCAAAATACTGAACCATTAAAAGGAGTTCAAGGCCACAAAGCAAGCTTAAAGAGAATGCAGAGGACAATTACCATACATGGTTTGACATTCTCAACTATCACTGCTGCAGAGAACCCACTTTAATGTAAATTTTTGACGGATGGACGTCGGTTTATGTCAAAGTCACTGGAGAGTAAAAAGTAGGTCAAGGTCAGCAGACCCCAATGAATGTTCAAAGAATATGCAGAGGACAGTTACTATGCAATGTTTAATAAAAGTTACAATTGCTGCAGAGAAACTCACTTTAATGCAAATTGTTGACGGACGGATGGACTTGGACTGACGCGAATTTAAACTCCTATGTAACACCCTGTTTCAAAAAAGACACACCCTGCTACAAGCAAGTGTGACAAATATAAAAAAATAATTTAGATTAAATATTTACAATTTCTAACTATAAAAATCCTAACAAAATTGAACAGGATAACATGCAGTTGCATCCAAATTAATGTTATGTCAATGTCATAGGTTTTCGTGGCTTTTGTACTCAATGACCAGAGAAAATGATGAAAACCGGACTGCATATTGTCATTTAATTTCTATTCTTATATTTTTTTAATGTTCCACTCCACAATTTACAAGAAATAGATTTTTTCTATAGACACCAGCCGCCGAAGGCGGCTTCGACAACCCCCGAAGGGGGTGGTCGAGGTGTCTATAGATTGTAAACACTTACTGTTTCCGTAATGCCTTCGGTAGTTTCCGCCCGATGTCGAAGATAGACGACATAAAGCAAAAGTCACAGGCAACTGTAACTTAACACCGAGGGTGTTTTGAACAATTAATTACAAGAATATGTACACCGAAAAGTCATTATATTCGAATATATCTGTGTACATTGGAAATAGTTGGCATTTGAAAAATTTAGCGAAACCACCCGAGATCACGGAAACTAATTATTCTACAGGTTCCATCATATTTTTTTTTCGCCAGCTTATAGATCTTTGAGGACAGACAAATGCGAGTACCAGCCCTTAGCAACTGTCAAAAGCTTCGAAGTGATCCGCCATTTTGTGAAAAATGCTCGACAATCGGCATGCAGTGATCGATATTCATTGATATTCGCATTAATAACAGAAAGTGAACGTTCCCTGTGTATCAGACAGTATTTATATCGTGTGCCGAAAGCTGAAATTGATATTTGTCCAGGTAAAATGATGTGATGATGCACAAGCGCGGGATGCGCTTACCAGAGTTCGGGATCTGAAGTGAAAGTAGCCGCGTTATATATTTTCGCGGCTTTCTCAATAACAGCTTTCTAACTGTTTTACTGTCGAAGAATAGGAATTCACTATAGGCATTTCTGTACCAACTTGAAAGGATGGTTACAAGGTGTTTCACCCCATGACCAGTTCGCACAGAGTGGTTATGCCCCAAATCTGATGCCTTGATGTTTCACCCCTACACCCAAGTCATTTTGCCACACAAATCATGGTCGTTTCATCCCACTTATGTAATCCCTTCAAAATCAAAGCCTCATGCGAAATAAATTAAATAAAGAGAGCCATTATTTTATTTGTGTCTTTAGGATGAACATGAGTCAGTTTCGATCAGATCAATCAGCGTCAATTTGATTTAAAGTATTTGAGTATTTATTGTACATCATGATAGTCAGTGCATTTCGGAGGACATGTGGCAATATTCGATATATGTCAGGCCTTTAGTTAAGAGTGTGTACCAAAATATTTAACTCTCTTATTTTTCAACTAAAGTGTATGTTGTGGGTACTCAAAAGAACAGTCTCATTGAGATGGTTCTTTTGAGCACCCAGTATGTTGTGGGTACTCGAAAGAACCGTTTCATTGAGATGGTTCTTTTGAGCACCCAAAACATATGTTAAAACTGATTGGTAAGAAAATATTTACAATTTTAAGTCCAAAAAATTTGTTTGTCTAAACCTATGTATGTCATCCTTATCTACATTGTTTAACATGATTCATATCCATTAGATTAAAGATAGTTTAGTAAGTTTATGTATATCATAACAGGCACTGAGTCTGTAGATACTGATGAATGTGGCAATATGGGATTACACTAACACAATTACGACCAATAATGGTTAGAATAGCGTAAATTTAAAAAGATTTCAAATTGTTTAGTATTTTCAAGTATATCATTAAAACCAGTGTAGATACTCATCAACTGACTCAATATGCAATAGTCATCAGTAGTTAACGACCGATAATGGTTAGAATAGCGTCAATTAGATTTAAGATCATTTAATTATTCCATGTATATCATGACCGGCAATGATAGTGTAATGGCACCATGAGTACAGGCGAGCCCCCTAACATAGCACAGCCTGGAACATTGCACAGTAGCCAAAATGCGGTCTCACTGAATTATTAATTATCACTTTTCAGGTAGATTAATCCTCATGTCTACCTCATTGAAGTAAATAATTGTTATTAAACTGTGTAATTATACCCTGCCACTAGTGATGGGAATCGGTTGGCTTTTCATAATCGATCATCGGTTTAAAACAAATGAACGATTATCGATTATAATCGGTTGACAGTATTAAATGTATTTTATTGCCAGTCAGTAACCATAGAGGCCTTATTATTTGCTTCTGTGATTACAAACAGACCTGTGTATTTCAGAATAGGGCTGTGTTTCAATATAGACAGATGACAACATGATCGGGTGTCTTCCACAACCGTTATTCTCTTTCAGTCCAACAGCATCATAGACAGAGACTTGAATTTACCATTTAAGTACAAGCATCTCAGTCTGTAGTTATATTGTTGCTGGTGTATATGCCAATGTTAGTCATGTTATTTTATAACTAAAGTTGAATAAAATTTTGCATTTGGGGTTAAATAAAAATGAAATTCTTTTGCCTGAAGATTTTTACCGATTATAATCGATTCCCATAATTCTATTCGATCATCGATTGGTTGCAAGTAGATGAACGATTTTCGATTATAATCGATCATCGGATCAACACTACCCGCCACTTTAAAAAGTATGGGGTATCATGTTATACCACTGTTCAAAGATTTACGTTTGAGTGTCCGTCCCCACAAATGTCCGTCTGTCTTTCACCGCTTTGTTTCCGCTCTCTACATGCCTCGAAATATCTTAAAAATATGCACTTGGCCTCCATCACAAAAATTATTGGCATATATGGAGAACAATAATTTGCACTAGAAATATCAAAATTTTCACTTGCCCTGCCCTGCAGCCTGAGGCACTCGTAAATACAAGTGGACGAGTGTATTTTCGAGCCCTTTCTCTATCTTGAGCATTTTCTGATCAATTTTCTTCAAAAATTTGTTTTATAGTTGATAATTTGGGAAAGAGTGGTTTAGGATTATAGACGGGTAAATTTTGTTGACTATACACAGTGTCATTGCCATTGATTTGTGTTGAAAATTTGTTTCCATGCACTATATTGAACAATTTATGTCCTATTTCTTCAAACTTTGTATATGAGTTGATATTGGGGAGGAGTGGTTTGGGATCTTAAATGGGTAATTTCACCAAATAAGCACAGAGAGTTTGCCCTTTATTTACAAAATGTATGTTGAACATTGGTTTCTATGATCTATCCTGAGCATTATTTGATCAGTTTTCTTCAAACTTTGCATGACAGTTGATTTTGGGAAGGATTTATTTAAATAACTACAGAATTATGGTCCTTGATTTGAAAATATGATGAAATTTTGTATAAAAATAAGAACTAGGTAGAGACAAGTGCATTTAAATTTTCATACATCTTCAACTTAGTTATGGTCCTTGATTTGGGGATTAATTTGCCTTTGTTTTGAAAATATTTGAGGCAGGGTATGATGCATGCCTACAGCACTTACTTTTTCCTAACTTTGTATAATTGCAAATCTCAGGGTCTGCATGGTAATGTTCCCAAGATGCTGAGATGAAAAACCTGACCCTCCCCCCCCAACACACACACACACACACACACACACACACACACACACACACACACACACACACACACACACACACACACACAAAACAAATAATATAAAAATATTAAAGTCATGAGTATAATTTCAATTGAGAAAGGACATTGTGTGAGTACATAAGGATGATTATTTCAATGAGGATGGCTACTGTGTGATATATAGAATTAGATGATTTCATGGTGGCTTATTTCAAGGAAGATGGACATTGTTGATTACTCAAAAAATATGCACATTAAGAATATTTCATCTTCATTGCAGTATAATTAGAGGAATAATATGTTGTGAGTACATACATGTAGGAGATAGTTTCAATGGGGGATTATTTCAAGGAGGATGGATATTATTTGATTACATAGAAAATATACATTTGGAATATTTCAGTAGAGAATTATTTCAAGGAAGTTATGTTGGATGGAACAATAATTTTTCATGGAGGAAGGATATTGTGTTAGTACATATGAGATTATTACAATGAATGATTATTTCTAGGAGGATGGACATTTATTGATTTTGTAGAAATTATACTCATTTAGGGTATTTCAAAGGAGTAATGGGGAATGGATCATTGTATGATGGATATTATTTGGTAACAATGGAGAATTATTTCAAGGAGTAATGGTGGATGG
This sequence comes from Loripinus fragilis, assembly GCA_964019695.1. Taxonomy (NCBI): domain Eukaryota; kingdom Metazoa; phylum Mollusca; class Bivalvia; order Lucinida; family Lucinidae; genus Loripinus; species Loripinus fragilis. The sequence continues at coordinate 65,498,602 of OZ026522.1, read as the reverse complement.
ATCAATTGAGTATTATTTCAATGGAGGAAAGACATTGCATGAGCAAATGTACATAGGAGATTATTTCAATGGGTGATTATTTCAAGGAGTATGGACATTATTGATTGCATGGAAATTATACTCATTTGGAATATTTCAATGGATACTCATTTGGAATATTTCAATTGAGTATTATTTCAAAGAGTAATGGAGGATTGATCCATTGAAGATTATTTCAACAAAGGTAGGATATTGTGTGAGTACATAATGAGTATTTTTCAAGGAGTAATAGAGTATAATTCGATGGAGTATTATTTCAATGGAGAAAGGATATTGTGTGAGTACATAGGAGATTATTTTATTGATTATTCAATATATGTGATTATAGTACTCATTTGAAATAATTTAAATTCAGAATTATTTCAATAGATATGCTAATTTAGGGATATAAAAGATGAAATGGAAAATATTTCATTTAAGCTTATTTTAATGGAGTGTTATTTCAATGGAGGATGGATATTTTGTGATTACATAGGAGGATTATTTCAAAGAGTAATGGAGGATGAATCAATAGAGTATATCAATGGAGGAGGAATATTGTCTTAGTTAAGCACATAGATTATTTTGATGGAGGATTATTTCAATTAATATAGGAAATATGCATTTGGAATATTATTAATGATTTCAAAAGTATAGCTTACAGTAAAGCATGAGTAAAGTAGGAATTTGTATCAGAAATGAGATTATAAGCTGAATATCTGAAAATAGTGTCATAGGTCTATTTTGTGCCAATTATGAAAAGAGGAGATCTAGCAAGTTATCATTTCAGACTTATACGTTCGGACGAGTTATAATTGATATTCAGTTCTTTCGTATAAGCTGCTGAGATAACTGCAATATCGCCAGTTTTTTTTTCATCAATTGAAGTAATTAGAAATTGACAATAAACTTTGATCAATGAGATTATGATAATGTGACATATTAAAGTGTCATGGGACTATTCTAGAAAGTTAAAGAACTTCAGGCTTAAACGTTGGGATGAGTAATTATTGATATGGAGTTCTTCCATATAGGCTGCTAAGATAATGCAATATCATATCTTTTTTTAGCAATTAGAAATTAACATTACTAGAATGTGCAGCCGATAGGGCGCCATTGCAAATCCTCACACTCAAGATTTTTACCACCAGCACCCCCAAATCGGACCACTGAGGCATTATCCAGGCGACAGAATGAAAATTCCTTTAGACATGCTTTATGTCTTTAATTTGTGAGAACAAAAACAAAGTTTGCGATAAAAAATTTTGAAATTGACTCTGTAAGTGAAATTAAGTGATATTTGATCTTATGACCTCCCCCAAGGTTACCAGTTTGTCCCTAGGGTGAAAAATTTACTGCCATTCTGTTCTACTCATTGTCCCCTTCAATTTGATATGCCACATGACCATGTTCAAAAAAGAAATTTTTGACCCCTGGGCACACCCGGCACACCCAGGCATGACCAAGGCATCAGAGCAAAAATCCCTTTCAATATATTCATATCTTATTTGTAAGAATACAAAAAAGTTTGGTATAAAAATCTTTGAAATCTACTTTGTTATTTAAGTTAATGATATTTGACCCATTGACCCCTCCACTGGGCCCTAGGGGGCGGGGCCAAATTTATTTTGCTGTTGCCACCCCATTAATGTGAGTAACTCACACATCAAATTTGGTATTGGTTTAGCAGGAGATAGCATAATGGTAAGAGACAGAATTTAATTTTTGCCCCCTAAGCACCCCCTAGTCACATCCCTAGGGCATGACCCAGATGACAGAAAGAAAATCCGTCTGATTGTTTTGTATCTTTCATTTGTGAGAACACACACCAAAATTTGGTATAAAAACTTTGAAATTGACCTTGTAATTGAAATTAAATGATATTAGACCTGTTAACCCCTCCCCAGGGAGCGGGGTCATTTTTTGCTGTTGCACGCCCAATGCATGTTAGTAACTCACACCCCAAATTTGGTTGAATTTTTTCCAATGGTTTATGACGAGATAGCATAACGGTGAGAGATGGAATTTAATTTTTGATTCCTAAGCACCCCATAGTACCACCCCAAGGGAATGACCAAGGTGACAAAGAAAATCCCACCTGATATGTTTTGTATCTTTCATTTGTGAGAACACACACAAAATATGGTATAAAAATCTTTGAAATTGACTGTTATTGAAGTTATTTGACCTTTTGACCCCTCCACAGGGCCCCAGAGGGCAGGGCCAAATTTACTTTTGCTGTTGCACGCCCCATGCATGTGAGAGTAACTCACACACTTCATTTGGTTGAATTTGGTCTAATGGTTTAGGAGGAGATATCATAACGGACAGATGGCGGGACAGAATTTGATTCTTGAACCCTAAGCACCCCCAAGTCCCACCCCTAGGGCATGACCCAGGCAACAGAATAAAAATCCTGTCTGATATGTTTTGTTTCTTTCATTTGTGAGAACACACACAAAATTTGGTATAACAATCTTTGAAATTGTTTTTGTAATTGAAATTAAATGAAATATGACCTGTTGACCCCTTCCCAGGGGGCGGGCCAAAACAATTGTCGTTGCACGCCCCATTCATATGAGTAACTCAGTACTACTACTACTACAACTAAATAACTAACTTACGAGTGCAACTACTACTCTGTGTCGGCGGCGATGACCACCACCACTACCACCACGACGACGACCACTACCACTACTGCCAACTGCAATATATGATGGCAGGGCTGTGCAACGTTTCAAAATAAGATAATAGGACCGTTTCACATATCCAAGATGGCAGTATAAGCACATGAGCTTGAAGTTCTATCCTTATATCCGTTATAAGCCTTAAAACCGAAATTTTCATAATGTCATTACGTAATGACATTGTGAGCTTTTGGTTTTGAGGCTATAGGGGTGATTTAAGGATCAAATTCAAGCCCTTTAGGTATAAGTTGAAAGAACACGCTGTCCTTACCATGTGAAATTTCAGCTACTACATGGAGAACTGTAGGTGAACAATGAGAAAAGACTTTAAATTCCCGCAGCTTTGCTGCTTTTCTTGTTATGTGTGTAATCTCCAGTTCAAACAGATTTCATTCCTATTTATTTAAACTTTTCTCCTAACTGTAGTACCTGTATCAGTTAGAGAGCTGCATCATAACATAGAGACTGGCCATTACAAAAATTTAAGAAGCTTCCAATGAACACAACAATGATTTGGTGGAAATAAAAAGAAAATTGTCAGAGTTCTCCAAACTTACCTGTACCAATTAGTGAGCTGCATCATAACATAGAGACTGGCTATTACAAAAATTTAAGAACCTTCCAATGTACACATCAATGGTTTGATGGACATTGAAAGAAAATTGTCAGAGTTCTCAAAACTTACCTGTACCAATTAGTGAGCTGCATCATAACATAGAGACTGGCTATTACAAAAATTTAAGAAGCTTCCAATGGACACATCAATGGTTTGATGGACATTGAAAGAAAATTGTCAGAGTTCTCCTAACTTACCTGTACCAATTAGTGAGCTGCATCATGACATACAGACTGGCGATGGCAAATGAGAAATGGAAGAATGAATAACTGTACACAACACCATCAGCTTCATTGTAGATCACCTTTTGACCTCCTGCCTCAGAAGGGTTATGTCCTATAAATACAATAATGGCCAACTGGTGAGAATTTGGTACTTATACTAGACTGTGGGTCAATCGGGAAAGTCAGGCACAACTCGAGAATCTAATCAAGCATCGGGCGTATGTAAGTGCATTAGGCTTAGTACTATGTACGAAAAAGCTCCATTTTGTTAGCCAGAACTGGCGCAAGGAAAATTAGTTCTGTAGCATGTGGGTTCAGCCCTATTAAAATCCATTTTTCTGATTACCTGAAAAGTTTAATCAGCAGAATAAATGAAGTCTATGTATTTTTCAATAAAATAAATATCGCTATGTGCAGCCTTGGCAGCATCAATCCACTGAACAGAGAGGCGTGGGGATTGGGTATTAGACACTCTAGCCACCTGCTGCCTACCCCAGTACCTGGGACGCCCGCAGCAGTAGAAAAATAAACTCAGGATCACTTCAAAGTCAAGTTTGTCTGTCCTGATCTGGGACTAAACTGTTTGCGTAGGTTTTCAGCAGTCGACAAAAGGCAAGTGTTTTATTGGCCATTTAAAGGCAGGAATTCTGTACCCTCCGGCAGAGAGATTATTACCTGTATGAAATGGTCAGTGGGCGGAGCTTTCCTATTGACCAGGTCACTGTCCTAATCTGGTCTAGCAGATAACAGATAAGCCTCAGGCTACTACTGTTCTGTTTTCTTGTTTTAAATGACAATATTTTTGTATTAATTATTGGTATTTTTCTTTTTTTCTTTAATGCATGGGATTATTTTACTCTCAGATGCGATGTCATATGATAACAGCAAATAAATGTGTTATTAGTAACTTGTTATAGTACAGTAATCAATAGTTTTTATGCTAGTATGGAGATCAGTCCTTTGCAGTAAAGCCACAAAATATTATTTTAAAAGTTTGAACCAAGGACAAAATTGCAAATTTCTGCAAAGAAAACAACATTCAAAATTGCCAAATCACTGATGTATGTCAATTAAGTAACTTCCCTTTACATTTCTATAGCAAAGCACAAAAGGAAACATGATTTACTTTACCAACACTTTCAAAAGTGTGTTGACAACATGTTTAAAGTACATGCGATAACTATTTTGCTGTTGAAAACTGAGGGGAATGTATAAAATATTAAACCTGCACAAATTTTATTCATTTCCAGTGGTTGCATATTATTAAATATTATAAATTATTACCCAACGGTCTATATACGGAGTAATCGTCTATCTTTTTGCTATGTCATGAGTCACTGAACTATTGACCAGTCAGTATTATTGACTATTGACTGGTACTATACCATGGCCTGGTTTCCCGCTTCGCTGTTAAAACACACAGGCGCTTACCGACATGCGCGACAATGCGCATTCGGTTCCTTTTTGAAAGGTGAAATTAGCCATGCTTTGGCAACTTTAAACTCCAATAACTTAGTTGTTTATGGTCAGAAACATAAAGTGTGGGTATTCTTTTTCTTAGTTAGAACAAGCAAAACATTTTGAGACCAACATTGAGCAGATTTGGTGAAATTATCTGTTTTGCATTAAAACCGCATTGTCTACAGCAACTCCATTCAAGAAAAGCTGCTATAAGTATTTCACCCAAAATGGTTTGGTAATAAAACAGTTATTTCATGCCCGTATGTAGTATAGTCAAACTATTACCCTTCAGTACCATGGACGACCTGATGCACTACTGGCATCTCAGGGTAATAGTTTGGACTATACTACAAACAGACATGAAATAACTGTATAATATATCATATATATTATTAAATATATTATACTAGTTTCACCTACCAATAAATGTACAGCACATTATCTGATTTTAGATTGCCCTACAGCTTCAGGAAAGATGTCTTAAAATGTTGACTTAAGAAATGAATTCAATTTTTGGAATGTTCATGGAATCATGAATACTTTGGCTTAGCTCTCTTGCAAAGTAATTGAAGCCTGAAGAGCTTCATGTTAACTTTGAGGAGAATATGAACGGTTGCAAAAATCTGAAGATTCATTAAAGGATTGCTTCGAAAATATAAACATAGATATATGACAGACAGACAGTTCAGGGTTAGAGATATAAATAAAATCCTGCAAATCTTAAATGGCTGTGTATTGGTAACAATGGTAACGGTAAAGATTTGATTGTGTTTGTTTGTTTGTGTTTAACTACCCTCTAAAAGCTATGGTAATATGGACAGGGGGTCACAGCTTAAAGTCTCATCCAACAGATTGGTGCAGCCGGAGATCGAACCTGCAACTCCTGGTTTACAAGGCAAAAAGTTTATCCACTACAACACAGTGATTGTGAAACATGAATTCTTTAAGAATGACAATAATCATAAACTCACGTTTTCTGACTTTACAGCAGCAACAGCACTGGTAAGATTCTTCTGTCTGAGAACAAAACAGAGGTAGATTAACCCTTTGAAAACTAGAAACCCAAAAAATGGATACAGGGCTCTCACATCCTTTTTTGGGAATGGGGCTGGGGCCCATGGAATTGGGAAAATTAGCGACATTTTGACTAAAATTGGGAAATTTGACAATGTCCTATTGTATGACGTTTCCATTGCTCGATTGATTCCAATAATTAAACTTACCTTAGTGTACTATGAGAAATTTTAAAAATGTAACACTATGTTCTGTATTTATATTATATGAAATAAAGATGGAGAACAACAACAAAAAATTTTTTTATTTTTTGTCTGAAATTGGAAAAAAAACTTTTTGACATTGAGAATGGGGCCGAATTTCTGTAGCAAAATCAGGTGATGGAGAGTCCTGGGATACTTTGGCAAACAGTGTAAACCCAGATGAAATGCAGCATAATGCGGCATTTCATCTGGGTCTGCACAGTTTGCCAACTAAAAATAAATCTTTAGAGAAAGAAGTATATTTTTTTGTTTTATAACCTGTGACCCCTCAATGTATACAATCGACCATCCTGACTTAATATCAAACTTTATGGGAAATTCCATTGGTACATAAAGGGTTAACGAAGAAATTTTTACACTTGTGGTCATCTCTTATGGAATTTACCAAACTAGACTTTGTTCAGCTTCATAAAATCCATTTAAAATGACTATGAATTTAACCCTACGAGGGCTGTTCAAATATGAATGCAAGTAGCCTCATTATTTTCTTCACATATGTGCTACGACAAAATGTCATACCTTTCTGAAAAGATATATTTGTCGCCGTTAAAATGGCACCAAACATAAAGAAACACTCACTATATTTCTCGAGTTACAAACTCTTATATAAAGGCCATTCCGTATACTGAAGTTTTTCTGAAGCAAATTGCAATACACGTTTCGTTACATGTGCGGATATAGCGTCATATTTTTGTAAGTTTTAGACATAATGGCATCAAATTTTAGATGCAAGTTTAAGTAACAATCCAAAAGTTGCTGGCAGGAAAAAGTTTATATAATCCTGTTTTAATCTCGAGCAAACAGGCACATTTGTGACGTCATTAATTTTATGATAAACCTCATTTTGAGTTATCTACTGGTGATGTAATAACGAACATCGCTGTGTCGTTTTCTTTGCGTTTTGCTAAAACATGCTAGATATGCCATTAGGGAGTTTTCAAAATGCCCCTTCCTCTATTTGCAGAGAAATCGCATTTTATATCATTTTTCAAGCATTTTTCTGCTTCTTAATGACGTGTTTACATTAATTAAAATATGTTCAATATGTCTAGTCCTCAAGACCAAGTGAGTAATTTTCTTGTAAATAATGCCTATAGTGGTGAAACTTAAAGTTAACGTTCAAACTTAGAATAAAGCCGCAATGTTATGACAAAAAAATTAAGTATTATGACAAAAAAATTAAGTATTATGACAAAAAAATTAAGTATAAATTCTATGACCCCTTCACTTAAGGCATTTTTGACTTAATAAAAATGCATTTCAGCATTTAAAATTACCCACTAGCCATCATTAATTTGTAGCAACAACTCAGTATGAGCGATCAACATATTGTCTTTGAGTTAAAACTTAAATGTTTTTTCTTGCATTTTGTTAGAGATAAGTTTAACTGAAAACTGAAAGGTGGTGTTTTGTTAACCATTTATTTGCAAACATAAGGAGACTTTAGTGAAATCGATTCGTTATAATTTAACAAAAGCATGTCGGATTTTCACAACTTTCTTAGAATATTTATATAAGAATATGGGGATACTTCCTTAAAAATTTCAAGAAATTTCACTTGTTTATCGAAGAATTATACGCTTGTCTATATCACTGGTATATGTTCGAAGCATTGAGTTTGTTAGTATACTAACGTGACCCTCATTCAAAAAGCTATAGCTCGATAAGTATACTGTATATTTCTTTAGGATGGTACCAGTTTAAAGGTGACATATAGTCCTTTATAGAACTGTTTACCATTCTGTCATAGCATATATGTGAAGAAAGTTATTAAGCCACTTGCATTCATATTTGAACAGCCCTCGTAAAAGCCCAAGCAAAAAAACTGTACCTGATGACTTTTGCTGTGATTGGCGCTTTAAGTGTTAAGACTTTCTTTATCATATGAGCATTTTAAGATTTAAGCTCTACACAAGCTGAACAATGGACAAAGTAAAAAACAAAGCCTACTAATACTGTACGACAAGTGCTTTTGTCATTTCACACAACCAAGCAAGCATACTTGAAAGTAAAATTCAACTCCCTTGATTCAGGTAAGAAAATGATATTGTGTGCAATCCATAGATTACAGCTTGCTAAAAGCCGTAAAAAGGCTGTTTCCCCACAGTGATTTCTAGAGTTTATATGTGCATTTCATTCTTTCATGAGCTTAGGCATTTATAAGAAGACTTAAGAAAAAAATGTTTTTTGTCAGTATATGGGACACACACCCGCTCACCGACGAGTCAAGATGAAACTAAACAAAAGACCCTTCACAAACATTGAAATTGGTCTTAATTTACTTCTCACAGACAACCGGGCCTGTTTTGCTAAGGAAATTTTCTAACAATTCTTTTTTTGGCACAAAAGAAGAATGAATGCAAAAGCATATGGGACACATCACACTGTTCTTTGATGTAGGACACAAAAGATTATTTTAGTGGATTGATAGTGAAAAGCCTTTCATATTGGCTTTCAGATTTGCCTAAAAGGAGAACACACTATTAGTTAACATTATTCATAAAATAAAAGGAATTATCAAAACATTGACTTACTGTTTGTGCTGCTCTGTGTAGTCCAACTTTATCAGATTCTATAGAGGTTCTATGTCTGTAAATAGATATTTGTTATTTCATAAAACTGACCTCAAAGTCATGCCCCTGCATGAGGATGGTACGAAGCAAAACTTTAGTCCTTTATGTACCAACATACCAGATAAATAATGTAATCCATCCAAGTGTTGTGATAAAACATCTATGTAAGACTTTTTTATTTGATTCTTTACATCCCAGTCAATGAGTTTTCAGTTATGTTGGGACAGGTCCCTCTGGTTGAACCAGTACTAAGCAAGGATTATTGTGTCTTGCTCAAGGATACAATGCAGTGGTGCCGGTGAGGCTTGAACCCGCAATTCCTTGGTCTTGAGTCAAGCACTCTACCACTGAGCCATTGCTCTCCCAGACTTTTATATATGAAGAGTATAAGAACAAAAAACTTCAAGGGCATGCTTAGGCATGGGGATTTCCCAGAGTACAACTTAAAACTGACATCTATCATAATGTCAAACATAAATGAAATTCATCAAAGAGTCTTGACTAATGCAATATACGAATATAAACTTGATCGGCAAAGAGGAACCATTTGAGCAATTTTAGTAGAGGTTATTATGAGGAGCATTTGTGTGAAATTATCTTAAATTTGGACCAAAGGTTCAGAAAAAGATGCCATTTAACGATATTTCTTATCTACAGCTCTGGTGGCCATCTTGTTCGGAGTGGAACCATTTACACGGGTGGTAAACCTAGGAACTACCACGAAATTGTGTTAACGTAATTTTGTTCCCAAGCCACATCCGGGACACGTCGTGGTAGTTTCCAGGCCGAAAATTGGATAAAGAAAGGTTGGTGTCACTTTCATTTTTGTTTTATTTTACAATTTAGAACAAACAATGGTGAAATCCGACAATGTGGTTCCGTGTAAGTATGTCTCAGCGTCCCCTCTAGCCCAAAATTTTGTTTGAAAAGTTATTTTCTTTCTTTTGGTACGTGTTTCCCCACTGAGCATCGGACCAACTTTCCCCAAAGTTCGAAGGATTTTAGCCCATATCTGTCAAATTGAATGGAATTTGATATCATTTGACGATGGAAATGATAAAAAGACCCTGATTAAACATTTCTACACAGAAAAAAATCTGAGCATTTACTCGTAAACGATTCATGCTCCATTCGTCCTGTGTGGTAGTTTCCAGCTCATCGTGGTAGTTAAAATGCTATCGTGGTAGTTTCCAAGACTTTGTAGGATTTTAGTAGGCTAGTAGTTCGCATCAGCAGATTTCCACTATTCAGGGGCTACTTCATTTTTATAAAGACAGGGTGTGCGGGCCGAACCTTGAATACTCCTCTTATTCATACGATGACCTTTTCAAATAACCTTTTGTCAGATAACAAATGACGACTGCCTGAATTTTAATTTTAGTTGGCTATTGAAATGATGAGAAGAATGAAAAGAAGGGATATTCACATTTTTTGTTTTTGAATAAACATGCTTTTAAATTATCAAATAACATGCCCGTTCATCGTCACACCCGCATGTATATAAAAAGTGTCCCAACCCGAGGATATTTCCCTTTTTTCCGAAGCGCAAGTACTAACAATACTTTGGGCCAGTAGTCTTAGTCTGCCATTTTATCTTAAAGCTGACTGAACATGGAACAACGTAGCGAGTGACGCAATTTTTTATATCATTTTTTTGTCTGTTGCTTGTTCCACCACGGCTCAACTGATGACCTTCTTTTGCTTTAGATTTCCAGAGGTGTTGTTTGGCAGTCCAGGGCATGGTCTCCACCTGTCAAGCATCACATTGAATCTCGAGTCCTCAGCTTAGCATCCTCATGGTGTTGAAATGTGGTTTATTTGTTTACCATGGTAATTAATTGACGAGTTCGAGGGTTATCATGCGAAACAAACAACCACTATAATGTTTTGTAACACTTCAGAAACGTATCCTATAAAGTCTTGGAAACTACCACGATAGCATTTTAACTACCACGATGAGCTGGAAACTACCACACAGGACGAACGGGGCATGAATCGTTTACGAGTAAATGCTCAGATTTTTTTTTTGTGCAGGAATGTTTATTCAGGGTCTTTTTATCATTTCCATCGTCAAATGATATCAAATTCCATTCAATTTGACAGATATGGGCTAAAATCCTTCGAACTATGGGGAAAGTTGGTCCGATGCTCAGTGGGGAAACACGTACCAAAAGAAAGAAAATAACTTTTCAAACAAAATTTTGGGCTAGAGGGGACGCTGAGACATACTTACACGGAACCACATTGTCGGATTCCACCATTGTTTGTTCTAAGTTTTAAAATAAAACAAAAATAAAAGTGACACCAACCTTTCTTTATCCAATTTTCGGCCTGGAAACTACCACGACGTGTCCCGGATGTGGCTTGGGAACAAAATTACGTTAACACAATTTCGTGGTAGTTCCTAGGTTTACCACCCGTGATTTAGGCAGTTTTGGTAGATGGCATTATGAGCAAAATTCTTGTGAAGTGATTTTGAATTTCTATCAGTGGTTCAGTAGATGTCCTTTCAAAATATTTTTATCTAAAACTCTGGTGGCCATCTTGTTCAGGGGGAGCTGACCATTTGGGCAATTTTAGTAAAGGGCATAATGAGTATCATTTGTGTGAAATTCAATTAATTAAATTTGGACCAGTGGTTCAGGAAATGCCATTTTAAGATAGTTCTTAAATGCAGCTCTGGCAGCCATCTTGTTCAGCAGAGGGGAACCGTAAGGCAATTTTGGTCTTGTTTGGCATAAAATATTGGCAGGATAGGTGTAAATGATAATTACGTGGAGTATACTGCCATGACAAACATAATGAGGAGACCAGCGTAGGCTGCAATCATCTCTGTCTGAGGATCAACACTAAGAGGTCGACATAAATCTGTACCATTCTTCACCATTCTTTCACCAGGTCCACTCACAAAACCAACCTGTCAACAAGAAAGAATAAAACTTCATTGAAGTTTCAGCCAGTGCATGAGATTTCCACTAATGTAGCATTTGGCATGTGTAGACTCAGACGAGCCTCTGCAGCCTCCTTTTAAGCTTAGAAATACCAAATGGTGTTCAGTCAGTAGCTTAACAAAAATAGAATACTCAAGCGACTAGCAAAGGCTCTGATCTGACTGCGCGGCTGATATGAGGCTTTGCTGGTCGCACATACCACATTGTTGGAAATATCATGCACTGGCTCAGTTTATGTTATGCCTACATAAAATAGGTGTTGCCCAGGCCTCAAGTTAAGAGTGTGAAATTAAAAATTAATTTTCTTTGTTCTCAACTATACCCATGTTGTGGGTACTCAAAAGAATGGTACCAATGAGGTGGTTCTCTTGTGTACCAAAAGTGTAAGTTAAAACTGCTGGGTAAGAAAATATTGACAATTTAACGCTCAAAAGTTTTATCTTGGGCTATGAAGAATCATGATTTACCAATAAGACTTTTGTATTTTATATATTGTCATAAATGAGCAAAAACAGTTGGGTAATGGTTCATACCAAAGGCAAAACCACTAGCCCCACTAGACAGTTGGTCATGCATATTTATAGGTCATTACCTCATGCATTAATTCCATGAGTTAGAGTTGGTATTTCAAACTACTTACCATCCGTTCCCTACTAAAATGTCATTAAAAATAAGCTTTTTATGGCATCATTTGAATAATAGGGAAAGAAATACTGTTTCATCGGTCTTGATAAACCAAACTTTTGAGCTTAAAATTGTGGATATTTTGTTATCCATCAGTAATAACATTTGTTGTCTCATTAAGATGTTCAGAAATAAGAAAACTTATTTTGCAGATACAGTAATTGGTTTTGAAGACAAATTATGGCTAAATGCAGGTCAAAAGTAATGCAGAATGCTCCTCTTTACTTTCAACTTCATTAAGCTACCATTTGTCATTAATATTTTTATTTTGTCTATTTTTGAGTAGCTGTTTTATACAGGTTTTAGGTACATAGGAAGTATGTAATTCATACAAAATACTAAACCTCTAGATGCACTACACTTGATAGTTGTTCATACACATTTAGATGGTGACTTTATGCATTAATTTGATAAGTTCAAGTAGGAATCTTCAATATTTTCTTTTCACTGGTTCCTAAAACATACAACTGTTTAACAATGTCAACAAAAATATATATATATTAATCTTTTGATGCCATGGTTGGAAATTAAAGGTAATAAAAAATATATATATATTTATATGTAAACTGATTCTATCAACAAAAACCTCCAGTGAATCACTTATTAATTTTGCATTAAGCAATTCAGTCTTACCTCTGATTGAGAGGGAATCCTGGGAGTTTACAGATCTATAATATTGACAAAAATAGTAACCCTTTAACCTGCCAACATTTTTTGCCAAAAAATGTCTGCTTATTATGTCTGCTGCGTATATTCAAATGTACTCAATAATACTTTTACCATGTAAGCAATATAGGCTACCAACATACATTTAACCCTTAATGCACCAATCACAACAAAAGTTGTCTGATTTTCTCGTCTGCTGAACTGTTTAAGAAGCCTCTATGGCAAACAGTGTGGACCCAGATCAGACTGCTCCTTAGGAGCAGTCTGCTCTGGGTCCACTCTGTTTGGTTCTATACTTAATTCGTCAGTAATGTTAGGTAAGTATTTGCAGCAGACTACATCAGCAGACGACATTTTCAGATGCTTTTTTTTCTTGGCTCTTTAAGGGTTAAGCAGATGAGAGAGCCTGACAATTGTTATGAATGTAGTCCAGTAGAAAACAAGAATGACCTGGAACTTGATTTTAAAGTTTTTTTCTGTATGGATTCTTGTTGTTCAGGCATTGTACATGATGAATCCAACTGATGCCACTCTGGCATCATTGAGCGTTTTGAAATATTCAAGATGGCGTCCAAGATGGCCGTCAGTAATGCTCCTTACAACTATCTGACCACCAGGTTCAATAAAAAGCCCTTTATTTTGACTTTTTATGGAAGTTTAGAGGCTAAATGATACTGACAATTAAAATTGAGCATTGTTTTGATTCAGAAGGTTGAAATATTAAAGATGTCGCCCAAGATGGCCGTCATTTAGTCTCGAAAGACATATCTGACCAAAAAACCGCAATATAACGCATTTTAATGTCGACCTTTTATAGCCTTTTAGAGTCTAAATTATACAAATTATTAAAATGGAACATTTGGTTTTATTCAGAAGGTTAAATTATTAAGAATTGTGTCCAAGATGGCCGCTGTTTAAAGCTAAATTGAACTTGAAATCCGAATCAGAGTTAATAACTTTTTTCTGATAGTTTTCAACAGCAGTTGCATTCGTAGAATTTGACTGACACGTTGTTGTTGTTGTTGTTGTTGTTGTTGTTGTTGTTGTTGTTGTGTTTCAGCGTTGTAAAATATTCAAGATGGCGTCCAAGATGGCAGAAATAGCAGGATGCGGAATTACATGGGTTTTGTTCTGATGCATTGCACTGAAAAATAACAGACTTATTTTTTCGTAATGGTGATGTTTTTTGTGTGTCTTTGTTCTGGTAATTGTATCCATTAATCAATGCACCACTTCCAACACCATTTTTGGCTAGAACTGATAATATGAACCTTAATATCATATTATTCTCATAACAGATCCTACTTTTGACAAACAATAAGTCAACAAATAATGAAGTGATGAATGCCAGTGCATGCTGACCGAACGATATCATAAAAAAAACTCTGTGACAGCGTGATTGCTCAAAGTACACGCCTTTTTAAATCAATATGTGGTAAAATGCGCTTGGAAGTGGTTTATAGATGGATTGCTAAAAATTAAAACTACCAAAAAAGAGGGAAAATACTATTATGCTGCAGATGTCCATTACCATCGTGACTGCTGGTTGACTGTAACTGTTAAAAACATTGCTGTTGCTTGGGAGAAATGATAAAATACAGGCCTGTTGGTCCGTGGCAGTTGTAACAATCGTTTCTGCTATACTGGTCTTGTGCAAGTGCAACAGACAGCACAGATGGCTGAATATTGCTAAAACAAATATGAGTACTAATACTGGTCTGGTGGAAGTGCTGGTTAGGTGCAACTGTTAAAGACATGACATATGGTCGGATGCAATAGTTACAGACATGGCTGGTGGCTGGGTGTCAATATAACATTCATGGATGCTGATAAGATGAAACTGTGAGAGACACGCATGTTGATAGTATACAACATATAAAGACATGACTGCTGGTCAGGTGCTACTGTAACATACATGTATGATGGTATGGTGCATTTGTGCTTACCAGCCCATTGGTCAGGTACAATCATAGGAGACATGACTGTGGGTCTAAGGCAAGTGTAATAGATATACTTGCTGGCTCCGCTCCACAACTACAAATGTGCTTGCAACTCTTACAGAAATGTATGTCACAAAAATGCCTGCTGTTTCAAAGCAAAGTTTAAAAAAGGGTACTGCAACAGGCCTGATAGTCTCGTGAAGCTGTTGCAGACATAACTGCCGGCCTGGAGTCTTGGTTTCTGACATGTATGCTGATTCTATTCTACATAATCAAACATGCGTAATGGTAAAGATGTCTACTGACCCTGTGGCAATAATGGCTGGGCTATTGGTCTTGAACAAGTATAGCAGACATGCAAACTGATCCAACGCTTGAGTACCCAGCATTCCCGTATGTCGGGTGCTGATGCGATGTACCAAACACACATGCCTGGATGCACTGCGTCTTGGCAACACTGAACAGGCATACATGTGTGCTGTTTCATTACCACAACCACATAATTAGCATACATGATGGTAAGGATGTCTGATGTGATGGCCTGGTGGCAATACATGGATGCTGTTCAGGTGAAATATTAACCAATATACCTGCGGACTTGGTACCATTCAATCAAATATGCCTCCTAGTCTGTTGAAAAGTCAAATGGAAAAGCTACTCGATCGATGCCCCTCCATCAGACATGCCAACTTTAACTGTGAAATTTTAGTTAGTAAGACTATTGCTACGTTGTAAATGCAACATACATGCCTGCTGGTCCAGTGAGACTCATGGCTATGTCACTACTGCTGCAGCTGCAACAAATATGTCTTCTGGCCTAATGTAACTTCCACAAACACTGCTGCTGTTCAAACATGCCTACTGATTGGACCATTGCTACTCAATTAGTATGCCTGCCGACCATTTACTACTCAATCCTGCATGCTTGCTGGTGTTGTGCTTCTCTATCTGCCATACCAGCCTGTACGGTGTCTCACTTTCAGCCGTGCTGCTGGTGAGGTGCCTCACTATAGGCTATGTCTTCTGGTGTGATGCCTCATTTTCAGCCATGTATTTTGGTGTGTTGCCTCACCAAAGGCCATGCCCATTGGAGTAGTGCCTCACCATAGGCCATGTCTGCTGGTCCGTTGCAACTGCAACCAACATTTTTACTAGTTGGGTGTAGATAGAAAGATGGATACAAATCTGATGCTACTTGTACAGAGGTGTCATCACATCAGACACTTTTGCTGACCTTGGCCCACAGTTACAATGCTAACTTAAAGTTAAGGTCGTCTAAAGTAAAGTATTGGTATTTCAACATGTTACATTAAATGTTTAATGAATTACCAGGATAGATGCAGTACGTATGATAAAATATACTATTGTGATCCACAGAAAAAACGAAACCATTTTGATTTTAATAAGGTCCAAACGTTATTTTAATCAATACTTAACTTAAGTCTTCCTTAACTTTAAAAAAGCATTATAATTTTGGGCCCTGGTGCCAGTCTCAGATATTACTGCATGTACACTGAACCGAAGTTCTAAGTAGCCACTTTTCAATTTCTTTTTTTCTGACTAAGCCCTAGTGATATCGAAATGAATTTTTGCGCAAATATGTGTATTGTAATGAACTAAAATTAAGCGGTGTTTTGGAAGAGTTTTATATCACTTCACGATTTTTGGGTTCAAAAATGCAAAAATCAAATTTTTGAAGAAAATAAGCGTTTTGAGTGCAGTTTTTATCAAATAAAAGTACAGGTGATTGCAAACCTGCCTAGTCGACTTGAAAAACATCAAACACTTTACATTTTGCTTATGACAGAATTTTTATGAATTTTTAAAAATTGATAATTTTCAGAATTTTCCGAAATTTTCGGAAATCATCACCTGCACATACTAAAATCATCGTATGTGTTTTATTATACGTTAATATGTTTGACAAAACACATGCAACTTGATGAGCCTATTTTCTAATGATATTTTTTACTAATTTGGTAGCCACTTCCGCTTTTAACGTGAAAATTTAAAGGTCATTTAAATGGTATTTGTTAAAGATTTCTTTTAATTTTTAAGCAGAACAGTGACGCCAATTCATAAAAAAAATCCCTGAAAATTGCACTACTGTGCCGCAGATAATTAATCGTACAGAGAAATGCAAAGTGTGTATGAAAACTGCATGGATAGGCTAAAAATCCTTTGATTAAGTTGTTGACTGTGGCTGTCTTCATGTTAACGTAGAAGAGAAATGGAGTGTTCAATTGTCAAAAAAATCTTTGATTCTTTTCATCTTATATGACAGCTGTTATAAACATCTTCAAACTAATTAAAATATAAATGGATAACGTATCTGATGAATAGTTTATATCACACTAAAAAGTGTGACTTTTTGAAATGATGGTACCTTTACTCGGACCTCGTCTGTGCAAGGTCTACCAGACATTTTGAATTGACATAATTTGCAGAGTCTCAACAAAGCCTTGTACCTTCTTATAGAATTTAAATTTTGTGAGAACGATTTTTACTTTCTTAACACGAGCAAAAATTGTATGGTGGCTACTTATAATTTCGGTTCAGTGTATAGTGCAACTCTATTATACATGCATGCCGGGTTCGTGTTTTTAAAAATGCATGTTTGTAAAAGCAGTGCACTGTTACAAACCCATCATAATAATATAATGCCTACTGGTAGGATGCCGCTCCCACGGTTTTTAAAATGTGTTGGCTAAGATCTTGGACGCCAACTTAAATATATCAAATGCTGAGTGATGCACTGGGATAACAAAGATGATGTCTTTAATTCAAGAATAAGTTAAATAAGCATTTTGCATGCAAATCCCTGGAATTTGTCTGTCTCAGATTTTCTAATATTATTTGTGATAAACTGCCATCTTGGCGGCCATCTTGGCAGCATTTTGATTTCATTTGGTTACAAGCTAAGTGTGTTCAGTTAGATTCCAACTTCATAGCAACAATTTAAGAAAAAAAAATGGGTTTGAGACATTTTTTTCCGTATCACATAGTTTTATCTTATAATTGGCCTCCATTTTGGACGCCATCTTGGATATATCGAAATGCTCAATGATGCCAGAGTGGCATCACTCGGATTCTTCAAGGACAATGTATACACTACCAGAATCAACAAAGAAAAAAAGTTTAAAATCAAGTTCCAGGTCCTCCTAAAATTCGCCCGAATACTGCCGGACTAATGGTGGGAAAATGATTTATTCCTATAATATTCTTACATGAGGATCTTCTATCTGAGTTTTGGGCATTTTTTCATCTTCTCTCAATTGTGTGAGCATACTGATACTGGCCACCTTGATGGTTTCAATGATGTCAACTGAAAAAAGACAATGAGTGCTCATGTATTATTGAATTTATTAAATGAGTTCAGGAAAAAGAGATCAAATGCAAGGCTATGCCGAGCATTTTATTGCTTTTTCGCAGTGAGTTAAATAAATTCAACAATACAGAACTAAAATACAAATGTTAGATTTATTTTATGACATGACATTTATTTGAATTTGCCTTTTTGCATGAAAATGTCAAGATTTTGCCAAATATGCGATATTATTATGGCCATCATATCATAATGCAAACAAATATGGGAAACACTAGTGTGATATCTATTTTATTACATAGAGGATCTTACATGAGTGCTCATGTTTTATTGAATTTATTAAACAAGTTGAGGAAGAGATAAAATGTGAGGCTAGCCGAGCATTTTACCTCTTTATGGCAACGAGATTAATAAATTCATTAATATAAAAGCATGAATGTTAGATTCTATTTATCATATGACATTAAGATTACTTTGAAATCTCATTTCTGGCATAAAAAAATTACAATTGTGTCATTATGTACGTAACATTGTTATGGACTTCATAACGCTTCCCGTAAATCTGAAAACCATTAATGGTTTATCAATTTTATTGCATGGGATTATTTCACTCTCAGACCCAACGTCAAATGATGAATTACCTTATTACACTCCCAGACACGATATCATATGATAAAAGATGCTTTTTTTTTGGTTTGATGCTTAACATCTCAGTCAACAGCTATGTCATGTCGGGACGGTCAGTTCACCTAACTACACTTTTTTCCTGGGCAAGTTTGACTAAGCGGTTTTACCAGTACTTCGCTTGTAACTGACAACAACCCTTCTCGAATCAGCGGAAGGCAGGAGAATGGCCGTAGAAATTATTTCACGATTATTCCTGATCTTCAGCCAGACACGTTACTGACTGCGCTATGCGGCCCTGTATAAGCTTTGGTATTTGACCTAATAAACACACATGCTCTTAAATTTACACGTTCACTACATGTGTCAATGATCCCCACCTCCAGTGCCCCACACTGGATGGACGCATGGGTTTAGTCTGTTTACAAGAGGCTTTTTTTCTGTTGATGCTATAAGTCCCTGTCAACAATTTTTCAGTCATGTCGGGACGATTTCCTGTCGGGACAATTTCCTGTCTTCTTCGGTCAAACCAGTTCTAAACAGAAGATAAAGTGTCTTGCTAAAGGACACAACACAGTGCCTTTACTGAGTCTCAAACCAGCAACCCTTAAATCTCAAGTATAGCACTCTACCACTGAGCCATCATGCTCCTCAGTATTCATAAGAGGTAAACAGAAATGTAGACTCAGTTTGATTAACCCTTTGTTAGCGGTAAACCTGCTAAACAGGTACAATGACAAACAGTAGGAACTCAGATGAAATGATGCATAATACTGCATTTCATCAAGGTCTGCACAGTTTGCTTAGACAAAAACGATCTTCATAGAAAGAAATACAATTTTTTTTGGAAATTATAACCTGTGGCCCCTCAATATGCAAAACTGACCAACCTGCATTTTTTGCATGTAGTTTTATGGGAAATTCCATTGGTCTGAAAAGGGTTAAGTCTGTTCATTAGAGATGACCAAACAATACAGTAAAACCTGTGTAAAACGGCCACTCTCAAAAAGCCGAAAATTGGTTTTCAAGACCAATTTTCGCATAATGCGGGTCAAAAGTATTGCAGAATGCTCCAGGGGGAGCATTCTGCAATACTTTCGACCTTCATTAAGCTACCTTTAGTCATTAAGATCTTTGTTTTGTCTATTTTTGAGTGGCGGTTTTACACAGGTTTTACTGTAGTGACTTACTCTCCTCTGGTGGTTCACTGGTTAAGGCCGACCATGTGAGGTAGATAACATACAGTGAGATAACTGAAGACTGTAACAAACCAGCATTCTGATTGCCTGAAATATACATGTACAGTAAAGGTTCTAAAATTTCAAACTCCTTTCCATAGGGACAGTTAAAGCTGCATAGTCTGTAACTTTTGATCTTCTAATTTTAGAAATAAAGTTTCTATTTTTCAAGAATACAGTAAAAATACTCAAATTCAGGTAAACAATTCACCATTTTCGTAAATCTTAACAAATAATCACTATCAAAAACAACAGCATTTATGTTAAAAATCAACTGTCTAGAATTATTGGAGGGACGTAAATAATTACAAACAAAAGAAAAACACCTGTTTTATTAGATAATTCACTTTTCCATGCAGTTTTCAGCTGGAATGATTATGTTTATTGTAAAAACATAACTTAATTCTGTTCTTACAAATGATTTGAAAAGAAAAGAAAATTTTTCGAAAAATGTTCATAGTTACAGACCTAGACCCTTTAAGCAAATTAAAAAAAAAAAATAGCTTAATATTGTGACTATTTTCTTCTCCATTGGTTCAAACATGTGTTTTGGGTGCTCAAAAGAACCGTCTCATCTAGACGGTTCTTTTGAGTACCCACAACATATGTTTTAATTGAATATGAGAAAATAATTTTAAGTTATGCACCCTTATCTACCCTTATCTGGGGGCCTACCTGTCTCTTTCCATTCTCAAATGAAATGTTGGATATCAGGGTTGGAATTCACAAAATGCTTGTCAGAATAGCAAACAGGGAAGAGCTTCTTTAGAAGCAGTCTGATCTGGGTTTTTGCTGTTTCTCTAGATTTTTTTGGTATGCAACAAGTGATAGATGTTTTAGAACATCTACCGTAGTTCACAAATGAGTCAGTGCATGACAACAAAGATACCTCATAACCTGTGCACCCGACAATGACTCAGATCAGACTAGGCATTTCAACAAGACTCAGATCAGACTAGGCATCTCAACAAAGACTCAGATCAGACTGGGCATCTCAACAAAGACTCAGACCAGACTGGGCATCTCAACAAAGACTCAGACCAGACTGGGCATCTCAACAAAGACTCAGACCAGACTGGGCATCTCAACAAAGACTCAGATCAGACTGGGCATCTCAACAAAGACTCAGACCAGACTGGGCATCTCAACAAAGACTCTGATCAGACTGGGCATCTCAACAAAGACTCAGATCAGACTGGGTATCTGCTCAGTCTGATCAGAGTCTTTTCTGTCAGCATGAAGAATTCATAAATCCTAGCCTAGCCATTTAGTGCATTGCCAAGACTCATTCAGTTCGATGCCTATGCTGCTACATATGTGGCTTTCCTGAGTGAGTAATGTTTGTTAATACAGGCACTCAGAGTCATGTTTAGAAATGAATTCAATTTTTGGAATATTCATGGAATCATGAAAACTTCGGGCCCCTTGCAAAGTAAGTGAAGCCATAAGGGCTTCACGATAACTTTGCAAGGGATCCGAAGTATTTGTGATGCCATGAACCGATCAAAATTGAATTTATTGCTCATATCTACATTTTATTTTAAATATCTGAAATATAAACATTATTTATAATTTAGGAAACAAAACAGTTTTGTATTTAATATGTAATCGTATTAACATTTTTTCGGAGTGTAAAACAGAAAAGGAACAGCCAATGGAGCAAGTGGAGCAAACAAGATGCTTGTTTTGCATGTGCAACTCGGTGTGGCTCGCTGTCAATCACAACACCAGTGTCACTTCTGGCAAATGAGTGCGATGTTTGAAGCGTATTGCACGGGCAAGTGAGCTTTGCAGCTGTCAATCATATTTGTGTCATTCATGAGGCTATGAATGGTTGCAAAAATATAAAGATTCATTTAAGACTTGCTTTGAAAATGTAAATATTAAATTTTTAACCGTCAGTGGTCTGACATCTACAGCCTTAACCGCAATATGCCATAAATCAGGAACCGTTGTTTTATCAGCTTTTAACTTTTTCCTCAATCCTCATATTAACACTATCATACTTTTTTATCCTTACTAAACTCATTTTAACTTTCTTCTATCATAATTTTCTTTACCATACACAGTTACACATATTCCTTGTGACAGGGTGATGCAGAATAAATAGAAAGAAAGGTAATACAAGCATAAACCTCTGAATAAACAAAATTCATCTCTCATATTTATATTTTTTAGTATACTATGAGACTTTAGTTAAGCAATTTTCACTTATCACTTAAAATGCAAATAGGTATAAAGATGATGTGAGGCAAACCTATGACCCATTAATATTCAATGCTTTAGCAATCATAATTTCTAACCATTTCCTAACACCATACATTTTGGACAGGGGTCTCACCTCAAAAGTCAAATTGTTATTCAGTATCTTTTGTTTGTTTGTTTGATTTGATTCTTTATGTCCCATCAACAATCTTTCAGTTATAAAGGGACAGGTCTTCCTGGGTTGAACCAGTACTAAGCTAGGATTAATGTTCTTGCTAAAGGACACAACGCAGTGACGCCGGTGCGGCTCGAACCCGCGGCCCTTCGGTCTCGAGTCAAGCACTCTACCACTGAGCCACTGCGCTCCCTATTATTCAGTATCTGATATGACCTACATTCAAGGCACAAATAACCATGCAGTGTTTCTACATACTCAAAATAAGCCTCTGAATTCCATGGCTGTTAATTTAGACTCAGCAGAGTTCCTACAGAAATTCAAAAACTCAATTCCATGATTTTTCCATGATTTTCCATGATCAACAATGTAATTTCCATGACAATTTAATGCAGGGCCTCCAGCCTCCCCCTTTATCGTCATCTTAACCATGCAGAGCATAAATGCGGAATGCAGAACAAAATAAGCATGTTTGTAGACTATGCGTGCATTTTGAAATAATTTAAACTTGACACCACCAGTAGCCAGAAAACTAGCTGTCAGACACACAAGTTTTGTGCGTCTGACAGCTAGTTTTCTGGCTTCTGGTAGTTTCATCAAATTATTTCACAAAATTCCATGATTTTTTCCATGACTATTCAGGATTTTTCAAAATCCATGATTTTTCCATGCATGGGACTTTTTTTGTGATTTTCAAGGTTTTCCATGATTTCCAGGGCTCGTGGGAACCCTGTTAAAGACTCATTTCCAATATTGGGAGATGCTGCATGGCTAATTTTGGCTAAGATCAATTTGCATCAAAATTTGCATCACAACTTACGTTTTGTTATGACTGGTAGAAGTGTGAAGAATGAGAGAATGGCACATAAGCCAACATTGACTAGAATGAACACCTTATTGGTCATACAACCCTCAAACCTTGTGTAGTTGAAGTACAGTAATATGGCACCTGATATAGCAATAACGTAGAATAGTGTGGCACAAAACAAGGTACCTGCAAAAAGAATCATAGATCCAGAATAACAAAATTATCCAGCATGAAATACACGTATGAGCCATGACATATGATTTCCAACAATGTGGCATTTTGAAATGAGTAGACTCTGACTAGCTTATACAGCCTCACTTTAAGCTTAAAAAGTCCAAATGACGTTCAGTCAGTAGGTTAAACATCATAGAATATTCAAGTGCCAAGCAAAGGCTCTGATCAGACTGCGCGTATGCGCAGGCTGATCTGAGCCTTTGCTTGTCGCATATACCACATTGTTGGAAATGTCATGTCACAGCTCGTATGTGAATATTTACTTATCCTTCAGTTTAAACATTTGTTTTGGGTGCTCAAAAGAACCATATGTTTTGCTTGAGAAATAAGAAAGATACTTTTTAATCACACACTCCTATCTAGAGGCCTGAATATAAAACAATCAAACATTTGTTTAATCTATGTTCCCCAAAAGCAATTATCTGCATGATGAATAGCGTCTAAACACAAGATTTTTAAAACATGTTATGTGTTATGTGTTTTTGTTTGACGTCCCACTAACAACTAAGGTCATATGGAGACGAGGCCACAGCTTCAAATATCATCCAACAGACTGGAGAAGTCTGGAATCGAACCTGGGACCCCTGGGTAGAAAGCAAGTGTCTTTATCAACTACACCATGGCAGCCCCTAATTCTTTTAAAAATAAAGAGATTAATAATGAGAAATACAAAGAAAGCAGTAGTTTTCAGTAAGACAGCTTATTAGGTTGAATATAACTTGATATCATACTGATAAGAGCAAGCATACAATATGTTTGTATTTATCAAATCAGCAAGCAGCAAAGGCTCAGGCAAGTCTGGGTTTAACACAGGTGTAGATAAACTAAAATTTTCTGAGTAAAATTGTAAATATTTTCTTACCCATGATTTTTAGCATATGTTTTGGGTGCTCAAAAGAACCCTCTCATTGAGACGGTTCTTTTGAGCCCCCGCAACATATGTTTTGTTTGAGAAATAAGAAAAATAGTTTCCTATTAAGCACTCTTAAGTCCTGGTATATACACAGATTCACTAGAGCCTTCTCTGTTAGCATAATATATAATATGACTATGGCTGTAGGTGAACTCGGACCAAAATTTAGACCTCTAGCCCCACTGGATGCATCAGCATGCACATTTATAAGAGGCATTTGTGCATACATTTCTTGTGCTGCTCATATAATGTATCGGTGATTGGTAGTGAAGACGGTGAATTAGTATTTCTGGATAATTTTTTTTAGTTTAGCATTTAATAGGGTAAAATTTGTATGGAAACTTGTATTGATTCCTGATCTGTGCCTCCAAACTTACTTTGTATGAAGACACCTTTTTAGCCTTTTCAATATATTTAGAACATGATACATCTATAAAAAAAAATATCAGCTGACAGAAAACTATTAACAGATTTGTGGCAAAACCATTGTAGATCCAAAATAGATGGCTTGTCCCTTCTGGTTCTTCATTGCTGTAACCACTTGACTGGACATTAGCATTGGCCCTGTGAATGAAAGGGTTGACCAGAAGGGTACCAACACTTTCAGAATAGCACCAGAGGGCTCTTGATCCCTCACCCAAGTCCTGATTCGTGAAGAGATTATGTTTAAAAACAAATCTATTTTTAGCTCTAGCAGCAATATTGCAAGTAATATACTTAACTACTAAAGAAACCTGACACAAACTGTGTGTCAATTTTTTGGTAGTAAATGAATACGATGCACACTTGTCTTTCCATTGCGTAAAGCTGAACAAAGGTAGACTCAGAGGCACCAAGATTTTTTGAAAAGATGAACTAATTTCAGATGTCATCTATCAAACGTCACGTAACCCCTAAAATCAATTTTTCGCACGAACAAAAAAATACACAAAATTCACCAGAAAACACTTTAGTGTGATTCTTTGTTACATTTGTATTTCATTGACATATTCTTGGCATTCAAATGAAGCATGCAAGCATTGTTCTACCCAAAAGCCGATTTTCATTTTCTTAACGTCATTTTTTTCGTTTTCAGCATTTTATGAGCTTTTAAAAAGCACTGCCACTTTATCAACTTTTTTCACTTTGCATGATAATTGGAATGCATTTCGACAATGATTCTGTCTTTTTGAACTCCTTAGCTGCCACCTACGTCCATTTAGCGACGTCAAGCGTTACAATGACATGCTGATAAGTGTATACTGCAAAGCTTGAAATTCATACGCGATTAAAGTAAAGTGTAGCCAATTGGCACTATAACAAAGTAGACAGCACACACTAAACGGCGACATACGTTGACAAAGAAAAAAACGGTTATTATCCAAAGCTTACGTTGTTCCTTAATTGACGTTAAACTTGGTTTATAGCGCTTTTACCTTTTAACCTGACGCGAAACATAAGTTCTGAATTTTGAAAATGCATTCTCTTACAATGATTGGTTGACTCCAAGTCATTTCAGTTTCTAGAAATTGCTTAAACAAAGGTAAAAAACACAGCCGTTTAGACAACGTCAAAAGCAAAACTTAAAAACCCCATATCATATGTCACAGCAAGAAATTGCAAATTTTTAAAATACACTTTTGTCTGTACTGGTATTAGCATTGCATACATGAAAAAAGTTTTCAAAAAATTATCTAGACATACATAAACGAGGCAAAAGTGATAATAACGGTGTTTTTGACGTTGTGACGTCATGTTCTATATTTGAGAAATATTTTTTTTCGAAGAATACTTACTGTCTTGATATTTAAATAAGCATATCGACTTAGCTCTATCATTTGTTGTTTACGAGTTTGAAGCAAGTAAAAAGTGTCAGGTTTCTTTAGTAGTTCAGTATATTTCTGTGAAATTATTTTGAATTTTGGCAGGTGGTTAAAGAGGTGTTGTTTGAAGATATTTCTATTTTTAGCTCTGATGGGCATTTTATTCAGAGGAGCAGAATGGATTGTGCAATTTTGGTAGAGTGCATTATGAGAAACATTCATGTGAAATTATTTTGAATTTGGACCAGTGTTCAGGAGCAGATGTTGTTCTAAGATTTTTTTTTCCATTTTTAGCTATGGCAGTCTTTTTGTTTGATGGAGCAGAACCATTTGTGCAATCTTGGTAGAGGGCATTATGGGGAACATTCATGTGAAATTATTTTAAATCTGGACCAGTGGTTGTTTAAAACAAAGTTTACGGACCATGGATGCATGATGCACACTGGACCAGGACAGCTCACAATAGCTTACCTTGAGCCTTTGGCTCATGTGAGCTTAAAATGGGTACTGATTGTTATGCTGAAACTACCATTCATTAATTACATCACATTTCGTTGGATGACATGCACCTGTATTTGGCTTGCAACGCTCTAATTTGAGAAGAAGCAAAGATTTTAACGGTAAACAGAAGGGCCTCAGAATGGAGATAACCATTATCAAAATGTTTATTTGGGGAGGTACATGTATATCATCAGATATATGGTCGATATCATGTTTTACTGCTCCCTTCTTGCATTGCCTTAAACTTAATTTCCGACCACATATCCAATGTTATACCACCCAAAATGAAAATTTTGAATACAGTTATCCCCTAAATAAATGTCCAAATAGGTTGCTGGGGTAAATAGATGGAACTATCCAAAATGTGTGTATATATCGCAGAAAATTCCCCATTGTATGAAAGAAATACATAAATGTACTTAAGCACTGTTACTTACAAGTATAGCCAATACAACTCCTCTCTCTGGTCTCAGATCTCAATCCAACCCTGTAAAACAAGGACGTTATTTTACCATAATTATCCAAGGGTCCAGATCAATGAAAATTGATGAAAATTGGGGCAGAAAATTGTGAATACATTTGTATTTTCTTATCCATTAGTATAAATCACAGGTTAAGATAAACAAAATTTTTGAGCGTAAAAATGTAAATATTTTCTTACCCATCCGTTTTTACATATATTTTGGGTGCTCAAAAGAACCGTCTCAATGAGACGGTTCTTTTAAGTACCCACAACATGTGTTTTGGTCGAGAAAAAGGAAAATAAGAAAATTAATTTTCTGCTATGCACTTTCTGTATTTCTTAACTTAACACACTCTAAACTAGTTAGGCCTGGTATTAAAAAATATTTGTTTTGAAAGCTCCACAGAATTCTTTCATTAGGACATTTATTATGAGTACCCAAACCATGTTTTGGTTCAGAAATAAGAGAAGTTACATTTCTAAATATACACTCTTATCTAAAGGTATGTTATCCATATTATAGGGACATCCTTAAAATATTCATCAGTGCTTGACTTGAGACAGAGGGGCTGTGGGTTTGAGCCTCACTGGAATCACTGCATTGTGTCCATGAGCAAGACACATTAATCCTAGCTTAGTACTGGTTCAACCCAGGAAGACCTGTCCCTTAACAACTGAAAGATTGTTGATTGTTGATGGGACGTAAAGAATCAAATCAAACAAACGGAAATAAGATTCATCATAACATGGCACATGACATATATTCATAAATTGTAGACAAAGCAGTGGCTCAGTGGTAGAGTGCTTGACTCAAGACCGAGGGGCCGCAGGTTCGAGCCTCATTGGCGTCACTGCGTTGTGGTCCTTGAGCAAGACACATTTATCCTAGCTTAGTACTGGTTCAACCCAGGAAGACCCGTCCCTATATAACTGAAAGATTGTTGATGGGACGTAAAGAATCAAATCAAACAAAGCAGACAGAAGGAAAGAGGCAAACAAGGTGTTTGTGATATTTTCCCCGCTAAAATCAATACTCAAGTGGCTCAAAGAAGAGTAGTATAATGAAATCAAAAATAATTTTATAGGAACTATACCCAAATTATTTTGACTTGTAGAATTATGTTAGAAAGACATATTTTACTTTCTTGTGCTGATTTTTTTTTCATTTTTTCCTATGGCCATATAATCACATTCTGATGAGGAAAAAGTAAGAGGTCCAAAGAAAAAACAATAACATTTTCAGTGTAAAACTAAGATATATTTTTATCCATCAGTTTTAACATGTTTCAGTTGAAAAATAAGATTAAGAATGCACTTTTATCTAAATGCCTGGATATGTCTGTGACTTAGGCATAGGTTTAGATAAACAAAAAATTTCAGCTTAAAATGATAAATTTCTTCTTACCCATAATTTTAGCATATGTTTTGGGTGCTCAAAAGAACCGTCTCATTGAGATGGTTCTTTTGAGCACCCACAACATATGTTTTGGTTGATTAATGAGAGAATTATTTTTGTGTTATGCGCCGGCTTAGGGTTTTCTTCAACTTTTGGACACTCAAAGATACTTACCATTTAGCATTCCAAGCATGAGTAAAATCAACCAGTAAAATGAGCTGTAGGAAAATGAACAAAGAGCCGCCAACCATACCCACATACATCCAGTCTGAAATTCAAACATAGCTCTATATTATACTTCATATTGCAAAAAGATGCTAGATTTAGTTGATTTTTACATAGGTTTAGATAAACAAATTTTTGAGCGTAAAATTGTAAATATTTTCTTACCCATCAGTTTTAACATTTGTTTTGGGTTCACAAAAGAAGCACAAAATATTTCAATTCTTGTTTTTATCATCTGGTATGAAACATTGAGGTGTGTACCATCTACAGTTGCCGGCTAGAACTGCTTACGTCATTGTGTGAGT
Organism: Loripinus fragilis; assembly: GCA_964019695.1. NCBI lineage: Eukaryota > Metazoa > Mollusca > Bivalvia > Lucinida > Lucinidae > Loripinus > Loripinus fragilis. The sequence goes on along the minus strand of OZ026522.1, from coordinate 65,469,291 downwards.
GATTAGCCCCTTAATCTCATGTGCTGTCTCATTGGTTGTGAAGACTATTTGGGCCATGACGTGACAAGACCTGTCTTCGCCGTTTTTCGACAGAGCGAGACTCAAAACAGTCTCTTCAGCTACAGAGACTACCTAGACAATTGAAATTTCATCTGTAGCAAGTTCAGATATGTAACTTTCCAAAAACTGAATAACAAAGGCCCTGATCAGACTGCCTGGATGCACAGGGTGGTCTGCACCTTTGATGATCGCTAACCCCCGAAGACAGGTTTTCTCACTTCAAGACCCTAACACGGTAACACCCAAGATAGAGACATAAATCAGTAGAAAGTTGTTGTGCCTTTATTTGGTAAAGTCAAGAACTTTTCAAGGCTTTAGAGTGTTTTTCCAGTACTTTTCAAGGCAGATTTAATTTTCAAGGACTTTTCAAGAAAGCCCTCTATATTCAAGTACTTATCAAGCCTGTGCAAACTCTGTGACACATGAGATTTTTCAAAATGTGTGTTTTATGTGCTTTATTGTATTGAATCGGATGGAAAATTCCAATGGTCTAAATAGAATTATTAATATGTGAACTCTTGGTATTAATAGACTTTTCGATTACTGTAAAGGCGGTAACTTTAATAATCATATCTGAGCGTGGTTAGGCTATTTCATCTGCTAATTGAGGAAGGGAAATCAGATTTTATTTATAATTTGGTAGAGTTAATAAGCTTTCTGGGCCATGCAAAAGTCCTTGCATTGCATGAAAGTCCTGACCGTATATACATTGACCTCACATGTATTAACCCTTAAAGCACATATCACAAAAAGTTGTATGTTTTTGTTGTCTACTGAAACATTTTGTAGCCTCTTAAACGAACAGTGTAGATCCAGATCAGACTGCTCCTATAGGAGCAGTCTGATCTGGGTCCACACTGTTTGCGTCTATACTTTTGTTAAACAATAAACAGACACTTTCAAATGTAGTTATTTTGCTGGCCTTTACTTAGGTGTTTTGGTACAATGATACAGTTACCTTAGAATAAAATCACACCTCATTTTCAGCTTTTACCCATGTCTAAAGTAGACCAATCCTATTTACGCATTCATGATCGCTGCCTTTACAGTAACTAAAAAGTTCAAAAATACTTACAGAGGCTGTAGTCATGTGGAACAAAGAAAGCAGCAGCACAACAGCCAAGCAAGAAGAGAAACTTGATAATCCAATACCTGAAAATAACATATACATGTACATGTACATGGGTGAAAGTTCAAAGTTTCTAAAATCCTGAACTTCGAAATTCTGATCTTAAACTTGCAGTATGCCCACTAAATATTCACAATTTGAAGTTAATATGGTCAATTGTCTTTAGACGGAATCAATATAAATCAGAGACCCTATTACAATCTCCCTAATTCAGCATTTTGAGGCTGACTTTCTATGGAAAGTCAGTCTCAAAATCCTGAATTCAAGAATAATCCAAAAAACTTTCACCCATGCATATAAAATAAACTTTATTCAAACAAATCTTTGATGAATGCTACATGTGCATTAGTGTCATGTCAAAAGGTTTGGATCCAGATCAGGGCCGATGTTCTGTCTGTCCTGATCTGGATCCAAACTGTTTGCAAAAATTATCAGCAGAAGACAAAATTCCAACCTAGATCTTGTCACTATCAAAGGTTGTGTTTTTAAAAAAAATCATATTTCATCCATTCTTTCTTAAGTTATTGTGTGGAAACGAAATTCTGACTTGATCAGAAACCATTTCTAAAAACAAGGACCATAACTCTGTTAATAATCGATGGATTTGATTATTATTGACCTGCATTTAATAATTATATACCTGTGTATGAAATATGAATCCAATACATTAATGTATTCAAAAGATATTGCACGGAAACCATTTCTGAATGTACAGAAAGTACGTACCAGACATATGGACAAGGGTGATGCCATTAAAAATAACGGAGGCATAATAAATGTTTTAAATGACTATTCCAGGTCTGTGTGATGCAAAAGGCCTAATTACATCAGGGTCTGCACTGTTTGCTTAGATCAAAACAAGCTTCAGCGAGACATACATCATTTTATAGAAATTTTGACCAGCAACCCACTGAATTACAAAATGGACCTTTCCATACTTATTGCATCAGTATGTATGGGATAATCCATCAGTCTGAATAAAAAGAGTTAAAAAACCTTCTAAAAGCCCAATAAATAAAGTTGGTTACCCATTTTGTATATGTCCTCTGCAGTGGTTGCTGTTAGGAACACACAACGTCATCATCATCAAGATTAAATGAAACACAACCAAACCTACACACACACGATATACTGCCTTGTAGCCAGTGAGACGGGAACAGTTGTCACCAGCATTGAGCTGCACACAGGTTTCGTTGAACTGCGGTACCTGAAGGTCAAGAAAGAGTATGTACATACTATTACTGTACAGTAAAACAAAACACACATTATCAATTTATAAACTAGACAAGTACTCTTAAATAATTTGATTATGGCCAGATAAATAGTGAACACAAGGTGAGTGTCTTTTGATATCAAGTTTACCAGGCAAGGTTTGAGAACGCTTGTTGACATCGCGAGGCTTGCCGAGCGATTCAACATGCGTTCTCAAAGCCAAGCCTGGTAAACTTGATATCAAAAGACATGAGCCTGGTATTACCCATTGTTTCACTCTTCAAACTAGCGATAATGACGTAATTATTGAGTTTTGTGTTGATTCAGCGTCATTAGCGACGTCATTCAAAAAGTGCAACGTCATCATGACCTGATAAAGGCACATGCCATGGGATAGACAACGTTTATCAGGCAACGTGCAATAATGCAGAACTTTAATATGAAAGGTAACTGATAAAACTGACTATCTACATGTATACAGGGTCTATGAGCATGATCAATCGTGCAGATGCATGGTATTATGGTTATGAAGTTTAGAGCCCATTTTACTGTCAGGCTGCCCCAAAACCTTCCTTCATGCAGCATTGGTTTAGCTAACAAAATTTTTGAACAAAAAAATTTGTAAATATCTTCATTGAGATCATTCTTTTGACTAACCACAACATGTTTTGGTTGAGAAATATGTAAAAAAAATAATAATTCATTATGTTCTCTTAACTAGGTAATAAAACTGTTTTCATGCTCAACTAAACTGAGTATGAAATTTCTACTGCTCATAAAAACTAAAATGTTGAAAAATTACGACATTTCTTGCTTTCAAACACTCAAATGTTGTATTTACAGGTAACATGCTAATAAATGTTAAAATGCCAACAATTGTTGGCATTCTAATATTTATGAGCAGAAAAATTTTATGCTGAGTTGAGCATAATTTTTTTTATAACCTCTGGCTGTTTGATCATACATACATGCAATTCATACTTTTATAAGCCAACATGTACCATTTTTTAACAAAATATGATAAAATGTCTATTCTTTTCAACTATAGTGTTAAAATCTACATCAGGCCTCTAGATAGAATGAAAATTCTTCTTATTTCTCAACCAAAAAATATGTTGTGGGTACTCAAAAGAACCATCTCAATGAAAATATTTACAATTTTTTGTTCAAACATTTCTGAATCCAAGCTGTTTGACACTTCAAAAGTGTTCTTCAAAGAATTTTTTTTTTGAAAAAGTTAATCTTGAAAACAAGTCAGCAGATGACAATTAAGGAATGAAAAATCATAGTATCCAGCACAGGGGACAAAAATATTTCAATATTGTACTTGTCCTGCAGGATGAGTGACTTACAATATTCAATAGTCCTGCAAACTTAAAAGCGTATGCAATAAAGAACATAAGCCTTAAAGGGAGTAATATGTAATATGACTTTCTCGAGTTATTCTTCCCAAAGCACTCGTCATACAGGACAAGTGCCTGGGAAGAATTACTTGTCCTTTCTAGATTTCACTCGTAGTTACAAGCAGACGAATGGAATTTTTGTCCCCTGGAGCATGCAAAGAGTAAATACTTACATTTTCTATCAAATGTGCCTCCAACTGTGGAGAGAGCATCAAACAACAGGTAATAAATCCTAAAACTAGAAATATAGTGTACATCAGTCTGGTTCCAGTTGACTCGTTAATTGGATTGCAACATCGTGAACATAGTCCACATGATGCAGGACCAAAACAGCACTCAAACTGCAAGAAAAAAATAATTGGTGTTAGTAATAATCTGCAGGGACATTATTTGCCATTAGGCCAAATAAAAATATAAGTGCGTTTCGGGTAACAGGTCTCAAAATTTTAGGTAGGGTAGGCACACATATTTTTTTTTTCTGAAAAAAAAATAAATATAACTTAATGCAATTTGAAAGGCATTTCGCCTTTCAAAATGCTTGAAATTATATTTTTTTCCAGAAAACCTGAAAAAATTTCTAGTTTCACCATTAAATTTAGGTGTAGTCGGGTTACCCTAAAGACAGGTATTTTTTAATTTGGGCCATATGGGCCTTTTTTTATGGGGTAAAAACAGAAATAGATGTACATAGATTTGTAGAACTACATTTTCATATTCAAAATTTGATAAATGACTCCTGTCACCAGAGGGCTAAAATTAAGCAAAATTGCTGAGGGTAAAATTGTGATTATTTTCTTGTCCATCAGTTTAAATATTTTGGGTGGCCAAAGGAATCATCTCAATGAGATGGTTCTTTTGAGAACCCACAACATATGTTTTGGTTGAAAAAAAAAAGAAAATTATTTTTCTAATTTACACTCTTATCTTGAGGCCTGCTACAAACTAGGTTCACAGAGTTCTCACTAGGATTTTGAAAACAGGATTCATAGAATCCATCCCTGGAAAAAGTTGGAGTCAAAATTGAAAAATTGGAGTTTGACCTGGAAAAGTTGGAGTTTTTAGTTTTAGCCGAAATATGAAAAGTTTTATTTACCGATGTAATGTCTTTTATCCTGCAAAATGGCAATTTCAACATCCTTGTGAGGACTAGCTGTGAACAAAAAAGAATTTAGACCAAAGATAAAAGTTTGTATCAGGTTAAAGTAACAAACTAAAATCCCCCTCTTCCCCAACCCCTACACAATATTTTCTAAACATTGTTGGAGATTTCAAAGGGGTTTGGCTATATTGTTTTCCCATCTTCTCCATCAAGTTATTTTTTTTTCATATTTTAAAATTTCATGTATCATGAAACACATATTTTCATGTTTGGCCTTAAAATGAAAAGCCTATACTATTGATACATATTAGTTGTTTTATTATTTACAAGCAGACAGACAGACGAACGGACAAACAGACAGACCTTTTGCAGATGTATAGATCTAGTTCAATCATTTAATTATTTGCATGCAAGTGTTTTTTACGCACCTAATTCCAAAATTAAGATGATTATTTTGATTTCCTACCTATGTGCAAGACGATTTCAATGGTTTAAAATGAACGGGTTTTCTTGCTGAAAGTCATTTGTTTGCATTTAATACCCTAAGAATAGTTTATTCGATGGAAAAACCTGCCTATAATTGATTGCATCACTCATTTGTTGCTTATGACGCTTCATTCGGAACAGTGCCTCATCGGACGTTATCCTATTCGGTTTATCGATGTACCGATGTCTTCAGCAGCAAACCTTATTTTTATTACCATCTGTGGAACGAGCTGTGGAAACAATTTCATGTGTTCAAAAAAGTAAGAAACATTTCAAGATTTTATTGAGACAGACAGTCACGAATGCGTGACTATCATTTGTCTTTACACGCACTCGGAATAGTTAAAACCAATCGACCACGTGCTTCTCAATTTTGCATACCTGTAATTAAAGACTCAGTCGCTGTGTGACGTTCTAATTGGCTGAAAGCTAAATGAGATCACGCCAACTGCTATCATAAACTGGACATTTTATGACAAACCCTGCGACATCGGATTAGCGGCGATCTTCTGACCTTTTGTGGCGGAAGCTAAATTTGGACTCCCGCTGTCGTCTTTGTGTGTTTTTAAGGAGTTTGAGATGCGTCAGCAGAAAAAAGTTGGCGTAAATTAGAATCCCCAGCAGGCAAATGTACGCGTACAAAACCAAAAGTTGGCATAAAAATACGCCTGATTCGGCGTTTCCGAGAACTCTGGTACATGTAAGCTAAACAGAAATCAAAGTGGCAGTTCTGCAACAAGATGGATATGATAGGGAAACAATATGGCCGAACTTAGAAATCCATTTGATATCCCCATACAAAATAACTAACAAATTCAGCCTACCCGGATTCAAATCACTTTCTGTTCTCTCATACACTCTAACATAGTGTTTACCCCAAGAACAAAAAAGGGCACTGTAACTTTATAAAAAAAGGGCACTTCAAGCGCGCTGAATGATCAAAAAGGGCACTTTAAGTGCGCGCTGAGTGATCAAAAAGAGCAAACCATTTGCTGTCTTTGTTGGCTTCCTCCTCCCCCCACACACACACCAAGGAGATTCTTATATTCCCAGTTTATTTATTCACCTCCCAATCCAACTTTCCTTCCTTTGTTCCTTCAAAAATGGATGTTACTTTTAAAAAACTATTCCCCAGCCTAAAAGGATCTTATGTTCCCTGTTCACTTAAATGGTCTAATCTAGCATATATTTTGTTCTCTCATTTCTCAAAAAAAATGTCCCTTTTCTCCAAAAAAAATTATCATTTTGTCACAGGGAAATAAATGCTTCTGTAATAATATGAATATTTCCGAGGGAGGTTAGTTGATAAAAAAATGAATATAATTAATTAATGCAGAATTTTACCAAGGGATGTAAGTTGATAAAAAAAATGAAAATAATTAATTAATGCAGAAATATGATTTCTTTTTCAACACAATTAAAATGAAATAAACTAAAAAGGTATTAACTTATCATTTTTATTACATATCAAGCAATAAAGCATTTAGTTTACAAAAAACTACCGCCTTAAAGTCACAGTAGGAAGCACCACAAACTTTTGATAACACAGAAGAACTATATACAGACATTGTGTATTCAGTATGATTACAATGTCAACTTGTCAAGTGCATGTACACTGTCCTGAGGACAAATTTCTTACATAATCAGGCCACATGTTGATCAAAACACTCAAGAATCTCGGACTTCGGCAAGAGTAACAAAGGAACTGGACTTTCACACCAAGAAAAGGGACCGTTCTTATAAAGAAAAAAGGCTATGATCGGTCAGAAAAAAGGCATGGCGCACAGGAAAAGGGCATGGCGCTCCAAGAAAAGGGCATGGCGCAGCGCCATCCTAAAAGGGCCTAGGGGAAACACTATAACACTGCCCCACCCAATCTCAAACTGTATAGATATTGGTCAATTTACAGCAGTTTGGTACTATCACATATTCCTCCTTTAAATTGCAGATGATATAGAGAAAAAAATATGGAATTAACCCTCTTTGTGCTTCGGGAAAGGAAATATATATTTCTGTCTCAGCAGATTTTGGTACAGCAGAGCTGCGCGGTCATGGCTTTCATACCTGACAGGCGAAAATGCATAGAATCCCCAGGGCATTAACTGCTCGACAATGGGATAAGTGCCAAAATCAAAGTTCTAGCTAAAATAAATGTCTTAATTAGTCACCCAGCACTAATTGTCGCTGCATTTCATATATATACAAGTTACTCATTTGCTGTAGGGGGTTTCATACCCCTACACTGTAATAAATAATAATTTTCTTCCTAAGTACCACTTTTTTGGATTTTGACAAAACTTTCAGAATATTAAGATATTATATATCACGTTGTTTGAACAAAAATTTATACACATTTTAGTGCGTGAGACTACTCGGTAATTTTGGTGAGGGGTTCAGGGGTCCTGTGGATCACTAGACATTCATAACAAATTTTAATTCACCATATCTACATTAATTGCTGGTACCCTGTCTACAGGTGGTCAGTAATGTAAATACAGGTAACCGGAACCCCCCCCCCCCATTTCCAGGTATTGGGGGGGTACTGGTTACCTGTTTTTCCATTACTGACCACCTGTAAAGCAGGAACCAGCAATTAATGTAGATATGGTGAATTAAGTAGCGCATATGTCCCCCATCGTGTTAAAGCTGGAAGTGGTATCAACACAGAGACGTTGTTGTTGTTGTTATCAGCCTTCTGTCTGAAGAATCTCTCTGGTAGGTAGGCTCTTTGCTACTTAAGTAAGACCTAATGATTTCTTGTTATATGCTGGCGGGGACTTCTTGTGTCCCGGCACCTCCAAGGTAGTTGCAGAACTGCGACTTTAGATTTTTTTTTCGATCTGGCTGAATCTAAAGTCGCAGTGTTTTTGTGCTCTATCTTGACCAGTGATGGAGTCCCCTTTTGTTTTGGGAAAAACTCGTTTCCTCGACAATCCAACCATTTAGACTTCTTCATGTGTTTTACATACACAACCAAAGTTATAAAAATGTTATCATTGACTTCGTTATTATGACACGATCAATGCAATCTGTAATATCATGTTCTTGTTGTTGTTTTTCGGCTCATCGCAGCCATTTTGCATGCTTTTCACGAGCTAGGGGTGATGACGTTTTTGCGATAAAATTCGGATGTTGAATTGATGAGACGAACTTAATAAAACGTTGAGAAATATTATAAAACCCGGTACTGGTTATGCTCCCCATGACTAGGTAAGGTATGTCAGCGCTTTTTCAAAAACTCAGTCCATTGTTAGAGTAAGAATGACAGTGGATTTAAGATATTATAAGAAACAAGTAGGTGTTTGAATTTTGAAAATCAGGGCAAAATTGTTAAAGCTATTGATTCTGTTAACCTACTCAATGTTGGTACGCTCGCAGCAGTCTCGTTTCAGTATTATTGTGCATTGTAGCGCCCCCTATTTTCTATTAAATTATAACGAGTAATGGCCTATTCTAGAAAATGAAAGTCGATTTCCAAGAATGGTTTGATTTCAATTTAATATAGCATGCCAAAGAAAATGAGATACTTACTTGACAGAAATCCTTAACAATCACATACCCCATCCATATAAATCTAATTTTCGGAAAGGAAGCTTTGTCATGTCCCAAAATGTCATAATTAGACCGAAAATGGACTTTTCCAACATGGCGGACAATTGTTATTCTGACCATGTGCTCATGTGACAAGTTTCCCGCCAAAAGTAGCAAGCTAACGCAAGAGTACATTGACCTCTGAACCGAAAGAGGGTCAGCTTGTTTACGACAAGAAGCGATGGATTGAAAAGATCAGAATTAAATTACTTTTGCACAGTGATCAGTAAGATATTAGTGAAAGAAAATATTTTTTATTTCATGGCTAACTTTGCTGCACGCTGAATAGCTTTACTATCACACGCTTATGTTCAAATAGGCTGTCAGTAATAACACACAGTTGGTTCCCATCGTTTTAAGGCGCCACGTGAATCTTATACAGAGACATCGGGTGTTTTGACCTTCTTTTTGAACATGTGCGCAATGGTTTAAGATTGGAATTGTAGAATGATGTCATTGTTTGAATATTCAAAACCATTTAGATTTTTTTCTATGTATTTCCTGTTAGCGGAAGTGGGGGAGTTCCTTATCTGAAAATAGTCAATTTTCAATCCAGTGACATCCGTCGGAATACAGAACCAGGGTGAAAAATTTGCATACTAGGTTGAAGATTGACCTTTATTCGTTGACATTCATCAAGATATTAAATGAAAACCTATTACAAATGGTGAGAGAGGTCACCATTAAAATCAACCTATATGCACAAAAAAGGATCCCATCCATTGCCATTAAGAACTCCTCGGACACAGTTTGTACATATCCTACTGGGTAGTTCTCGATGGTAACAAATTGGTAAAAGGCGGCCCCAGTTCGATCGGTAATTGGTCATCTTTGTTTGCAAATATCTACATATAACAAATGTATGGTGAGATGGTATTGGATTCTTTTAATAATAAGGAAGGTAAAAGAAAACATTATATAAGTCTGATTTTGGTATTTAATGTTGTTAAAACATCTGTGTATTTAGAAAACGGAAAGTAAACGGGTCATTGTCGGTACGGTGAAGGCCCCTAACATTGCGCACTTAAGCCTTTTAACCTTCGTTTGATGAAATAAGAAAGAAACAAACTTGAAATATTTTGCACAGTCAAATTAAGTTATCATTATGCTTTGTTTACACAGAGTTTGAAATGAAAAATATTTTCCCGATCTCTAGCAATTTTGATTTGAAGTGCACAACCCCCCTGTTTTAGAATAACAAAAATAGTCCCCTAACATTGCGCACTTTCTGCAAAATTTTCAATAACTTCTCTTTAGTGTAAATTACTTTTACAAACTATACCAGGGAAAGTAACACCAGGTTGTTCATAACAATTTACTTCATCAATGACTTGATTCAAATTAAATAAATTGAGGCCTAGGGCATTTAAAATTAAGGTCAGAAAGTTTTTAACAACATTTGCCATTTTTTGCCGAAATCCTCTCCTGCTCGGCCGTGAAAACATAAAGTGAAAATCTTTTGCTATTTTTCTCTTTCCAAAAGCAACCTGGTATTAAATATCAAAAAAGATTTTATCTGATTAAATGCGGAATAGTCACTTGGGCTAGTGCGCAATGTTAGGGGCCGCGCAATGTTAGGGGACATGACTGTACATAAAATACCAAAACAAATTCGTGCGTGACTTTAGTTTCCCACAGAAAAAGCATGCTCTTCAGCACAGAAGATAATAATGACGCCATGTTTTGAAAACAAATAGTGTAAACATTCTGTGTGGACAGGAGTATTTTATCATTTTAGAACTAATCAGGTATGCATCAGCGGCAAACTAAATTGCAAAATATAGATAAACCTATAAACATACAAAATGGAGTAGTGTTAGAGGAAGACACTGTTTGGAAATGTGTTTTCAACTTGGTTTACGTCCACGGAAACAGTAAGGGAAAAGATAGAGGCTTAAAAAATCAGGGCTATATGATAACATAAAATAAAAATCCATCATTTCGCCCTGAATTCAGTGCTACCTCCAAGGAAGCTAGACTGGACAAGATTGAAGGAAAGAAATGCATCTGGTCAAACTTTATTTTTCTTCTACCTTTCCTATCAATTTTTTTTTTTTTCACTTCTGACTTTCCTATTGTTTCTCTTTATTCTTTTTAAGTCGCAACCACCCGCGCTACAGAAGTCATGATTGACGGCGGCGTGTAACCATGTAGATGTGAAACTCTGAATGTGAAGAACCCTGTGATATTTTCAAGGAGCTTCGTGACAATAGAAAAGGTAACTTAAAAAGACCTATTATGTGCCATCTCAATATCAATAGCCTAAGGCACAAATTCAATGACTTAAAACCTGTCTTACTCGAAAAACTCTGCGATATTCTCATTATCAGTGAGACAAAACTTGACGACACCTTCAATGACAATTTATTCTTAGTAAATGGATATAAAATGGAAAGGAAGGATAGAAATGCGAAAGGAGGGGGTCTTATGGCCTTTTATAGGTCAGACCTACCTGTGAGAAGGATTAAACAATTTGAATGTACTGAAAGTGAAAATATTTTCTTAGAATTGAAACTAAGAAACAGGTCATGGGGCATATCATGTATATATAGACCACCATCAATGAACGATAACACTTTTGAAACCGACATCTGCTCCAAACTGGACCAAATACTCATAAAATATGAACATATGTGTATTGTCGGTGACTTAAACTACAATCTTCTTGTGTCTGAGAAAAGTCACACCCTGAGAAACATTATTGACACTTACAGTCTAAAAAATCTTATACAAGACCCAACTTGTCACACTAAAATCAGCCAACCAAGTTTAATTGATGTTTTCCTGACAAACAGCCCCAGTTTATTGTGTAATACAATAAACTTTGACTGTGGACTCAGTGACTGTCATAACATGATTGCAGCTTGTTTCAAAGAAAGCTGTATTTCAAATAAAAGACAACAAGTAACTTTCAGGAGCTACAAAAACTTTCAGGAGGCTGAGTTCACCCAGGATCTCCATCGGGTCCCTTTCCAAGTGGCAACTGTTTTCGAGGATGCAAACGATTGCTACTGGGCTTATGAGACACTACTGATGGATATCGTGGATGAGCACGCTCCAAAAAAGCAAAAATACCCCAAAAAAGAATCTCCACCTTTTATGTACTCAGAGCTAAGGAGGGCCATTTATAAGAAAAAGATGCTCCACAATAAATTCAATAAATTCAAAAACAATTCAAATTGGGAAAATTATAGAAAACAAAGAAATTATGTAACAAAACTTAGAAAACAATCCATTCATTTATATTTTTTCGAAAGGTGTAGTGGTGGGCCTAAATCGAAAGATTTTTGGCCTACCATTAAGCCTTTCCTCAGCTCTAAGTCCAGTAAAAATGACTGTGATATTATTCTGCTGGAAAATGATACCCTTATAGCCGACCAAAAAGAGGTTAGTGGTCTTCTAAATGACTTCTACATCAACATAGCTAGGGAAATAGGAATAGATTCACAATCTCAAGATATGGCAAACCACCCCAGTATAGAAGCAATAAAGGAAAATACCCCTGAACAGGGCTATTCTTCTTTTAACTTCAAACCAGTCGACCAATCATTGGTCAGCAAATCCATAAAGAAACTGAACCCCAAAAAGGCCACAGGTGTTGATCAGCTGCCCGCTAAATTGATTAAAGCTGGCTCCACAGCACTTGCAGGCCCAATTAGCACTGTTTTCAACCTCTGTGCAAAAAATAACCAGTTTCCAAATGACCTAAAAATGCTCAGGTCCGTCCAATTTATAAAAAAGATGATCCTTTTGTAAAAAAGAATTATCGGCCTGTTAGCATCCTTACTGCACATTCTAAAATTTTTGAGGACATTATGTTCATACAATTAACTGAACATTTTAATAATATTTTTCACAACTATCTAGCTGCCTTTAGGAAAGGATTTGGATGTGCAACAACTCTTCTAAGGCTTGCGGAGGACTGGAAGAAAGACTTGGATAAGCAACAGTACGTCGGTGCAGTGCTGATGGACTTATCTAAGGCTTTCGACTGCCTTCCGCATGACCTTATACTTGCCAAACTTAGTGCGTATGGCCTCTCTGCTAATGCATGTGACTTCTTAAACAGTTACCTTTCAAACAGAAAGCAGAGGGTCAAAGTAGGGCAATTTTGTAGCAGCTGGCTGAATATTATAAAGGGGGTACCCCAAGGATCTATCCTTGGACCCCTTTTGTTTAATATTTTTATGAATGATATATTTTATTTTAAGAAAAAAGCATCAATTTACAATTATGCGGATGACAATACTGTCTCATACAGTCATAAAAACCTAGATATTTTGAAAGAGGTTTTAGTTGACGAGAGCGCCATATGCATTGATTGGTTCAGAGATAATAAAATGCAAGCAAATCCAGACAAATTTCAGGCAATTATGCTTGGAAAGTCTGGATTTGAGAATTGCAAAAGTCTCTTTCTGAACGGTACAGAGATCAAATGTGAGGACTCCGTAAAACTCCTAGGTGTAACCATTGACTTTCTGTTAAACTTTGACCTTCATGTCTCAAACATCTGTAAAAAGGCTGCAAGACAAATTAATGTTTTATTACGTCTTAGCAAATTCTTGACGACTGAAACAAAAATTTTAATTTACAAATCGTTTATAAAATCAAGTTTTAATTTTTGTCCACTTGTGTGGCACTTTTGCTCAAAAACTAGCTCTGCTAAAATGGAAAAACTCCAATACAGGGCACTTCGATTAGTTTTCAATGATTTCGATAGCTCTTATGAAACTCTACTTGAAAGAGTTAACATGCCTACACTTCATATCAGTAGAATTAGATTAATTGCTGTCGAAACTTTTAAGATTCTACATAAAATGTCACCTGTCTATTTGCAGGACCTATTATCATACAAAAATTCTATTTACTCTTTCAGATATGACAACCTTGTAGATGTACCAAGAGTGCGTACCACAAAGTACGGTAAATCTTCTTTTTGCTACGAGGCAGCTGGTGTGTGGAACAGCCTCCCGAATGATCTTCGCAAAGTCGAAGATTTTAAGGAGTTCAAGAGGCTGGTCAACACATGGAGCGGCTCATCGTGCAAATGTTCAATGTGCAAAAGTTAATCTGTTTTTATTTTGCTTTTGCTTATATAATTTTTTACCCCAGTTTGCTTTTTACCTGCTTTGCTTTGCTTTGCTTAACTTTTATTTTGCTTTTATTTCTAATTTGCTTTGCTTTAACGTAAATTGGAATGTTTTTCTCACCAATATTAGGCATGTGTTTTTGGGTGCTCAGAGGGACCGTCTCAGTGAGATGGTTCTTTTGAGTACCCACAACATATGTTCTTCTCACCAATATTAAGCATGTGTTGAGGGAGCTCAAAAGGACCGTCTCATTGAGACGGTTCTTTTGAGTGCCTACAGCAAATGTTTTTTGGATGAGAATCAAAATGGAGAAAATGGCTTTCCAATGCACGCTTTTATCTGGAGGTCTTATTTTTTGCGCCCTATCTAGGTTTTCGTCTTTCGTCAAAGAGCCTTGAAACCAGCCATCATGGCGGTCAGGGTCTCTTTGAGCCCCGTTTATCCCACCTTTTCGAGTTTCGTAATTTCGTCCCCCTAGATAGATCGAAATAAAGGACCCTCTGTATGCTCATAACATGTAATTTAAAAATAGAAAGTTATCAGCTTTTTAAATTTTTTATCCTTATAAGAGTTTATTTTACATATGATCTTAATGTATAAATATCTGTGCTATAACAATGTAAATTCTGTGATATTAACCCAATTTTTCTGTGATTTGTTATATGTTTTTATACTTGTACAGTCTTTACTTTGTTTGTCGGTAAAATAGCCTTGATGGCTAATGTTTTGATATGTTATAATTGAATGCCGACTTTAAATAAAGTTTCTTGTATCTTGTATCTTGTACTTCTTTCATGGTAAAAACTCTCAGAGTACGAAACTGTTGTGTGGCGAAACATCTTGTCAACATTTACAAGCTTGAAAATGGTTATCTATAGTTTGTTCGTACCTGTGCTGAACAGCACCCACTCATTTTTATCTCATGAACGAATTCTAGCAGAAATAACTCTTCAGAGAACCGATATTATGAAAAAATTGTTGGTAAACATTGAAGTTTAGTTTTATTTTAATTTAACCGCACTACGCATGCGCCAATTTAGGTATGGATAAATAGCGAAACGTCGTACCTGTCTCGAAATTAAACCAGGTGGCCTGTTATCAAGCTGGTCAGTGTGCCCAGTAGCTACACTGGACGGAAATGTATGGATAAAACCATGTTTTTAAATATCATTCTTCTTTAACAACTTGTTTTTTTACTTCTGATATTCCTCATCCATAAATGCCATCCACTGAGGGGAAGTTTTCCTATTTCTTAAGATCAAAATGGAAATATATATGTCCTTGGGCCAATCCTTTTCCTGATCTTTACCAATGACCTCCCTGAAGCAATGACAGCATGTATGAAACTTTGTAGATGATGGAAAAATCTTCAGCAAAGCGAAAACACAAGAAAATCAGGTAGTTGTCCAGGAACATGTTTCCAGAGCTGAAGATTGGGCTGGCTGAAATGGGACATGTTTTACAACAAGGATAAGAGTCACCATCTGCGTGTAGGCAGTGACGTATATTAGGTCAAGGTCACCAAAATCAAATCAAATATAGGTCACTGATGTAGGCAACTACACTCCTGTTAATAGCTACACAATGAGGGAAGATGAAACGCCAGTTGAAATTTAAAAGGTGGACTATGAAAAAGACCTGGGTATCATTGTTGATAAAAAAACTTAACGTCAGAGAGCATATAGCATCTAAAGTAAATTTGACAAAAGGAATTTAGAAATAATCTTCAAAACATTTACACACATGGACCAGGAAATGTGTCTAAATCTTTATAGAAGTATGGTACGCCCTCACATAGAGCATGGATCACAAATCTGGTCAACAATTTACAAAAAAATAAGATTACATTAGAAAATGTACAAAGCAGAGGAACACGTCTTGTTAAAAAGTTTGAAACATCTACCATATGAAGAAAGGCTGAAAACCCTGGGGCTACCAACAATAGAATAGAGGCGCGAAATGCCTGACATGGTGCAAGGTCATAAAATGATAAAAAGAATAGATAAAGTTGACATAGATGCCCTTTTAACTTTCATTGGAGAGAGGTCAACAAGAGGACATAACCTCAAGCTGTTCAACCGGAGAGCTTGTTTAAAAGTCAGAAGTAACAGTTTCAGCAATAAGATAGTTGATGTATGGAATGCACTCCCAGAGTCAGTAGTAAGGGCACCCTCACTGAACTCATTCCCAGAGTGCTTGAACTATGCGTCTTGAAACTGTTAAATGTTCTGCTCTAGGAGTTTTGTGCATATGTCCTGTTATTTCTCTTTTTAACTGGCGACATATATCGTCCAAATTGTAGTCTACCTTTGACAATCTTATTGCATAGAGTTTTTATGGTTTATAATTGTTAATTTTCACCACTCAGATGTCTTCGGCCTTCAATTGATCACTAAAGCTAAGCAACGTCGAGCCTGGTTAGTACTTTAGAAAACTCATGGTCAAACACTACTTATACCTGCATCTGAATACAGATCAATTTCATAGAAAACAAACAATGCAACAGTACAACTCAAACGATTTTCAGCCTATGTAAAAT
Organism: Loripinus fragilis; assembly: GCA_964019695.1. Taxonomy (NCBI): domain Eukaryota; kingdom Metazoa; phylum Mollusca; class Bivalvia; order Lucinida; family Lucinidae; genus Loripinus; species Loripinus fragilis. Next base: position 65,452,682 of record OZ026522.1, on the reverse strand, counting down.
GATATAATTCTCAATTTGCTTTCCTCTTTAATCGCACGTCGGTGGGTGGGACTTCAAAATCTTTGACTGTTCCGACTTAAAGACTTATCTATTGATTGATTGGTAGGGGCCTGGTGCTTTGGCTGTTCGTCAGGCCCACCGGGGTTTACCTGTTGGATTTCTTTTGCTCCAGTATTCAGTTTTATTTACTGTTGAGTCCTTATCTTTGCTCTATCTCCTCGTTTTATCTTGATATATATGTTCTAGGAGATGATGCATTGATAAGTTAGGGTCTTCCATGCAAACCAAATATCTATGTGCCTTGATCCACATCTGAATTAATGGTGAGGTTGCCGCCTTGATACCGCTTTAAGCCCTCAAGTAAAATATTTTACTGACCGTCCCAAGGCGGTACTTCTTTTGTGGATCTTTTATGTTTTTTTCTGTCTTGTGTTTGCTATGCCTTTGTGCTCGTCTGTTTATATGTGCCTTGTGGTCACCTGCTGGGAAACGACTGACCTCTTGGCTCTCGTTGTGAGTTAGACACCACAGTTAGACACCGTTTTTGGACTTGAACTTGTCAATAACAAATGGCGTAGTTTCTTCTAAAATTTATGATAAACGGGATGATTTTAATTTTGAAATAGTAAATTTCCCATTTCTTGATGGAGATGTTCCTCGCTCTCCTTCCTATGGTGTATATATTTCTCAGCTTATTCGTTTTGCTAGAGTGTGCTCTAATGTTGATGACTTCAACAACAGAAACTTATTTTTAACTGCTAAATTATTAAAACAAGGTTATAGATATCATAAAATTCGAAAAGCATTTTCTAAATTCTACTACAGACACTCAGAGTTAATTGTTAAATACAACATTGGGTTAAAAACTCTTCTGCAACAAGGCATATCAGAACCTATATTTTATGGTGATTTAGTATATAAATTCAAACGAATTGTTGGAAAACCTAATTTTAGTGATCAATTCAAAAAGATAGTAAAACGCTATATAAGGGTTGGATATAATTTGAATATCATGCGACAGTCTGCATGCCTAGTTTTAAACCCAATCACGGTTTATAGCTATGGTTTCCTCTTTAATTGCACGACGGTGGGTCAGGCCTCAGACTCTATGACGGCTCTGACTGTAGCTGGACCCACCGTGGCTAAACTTGAGGTTTTCTTTAGCTCTGACTATCTATGAGTCGTGAGCCCTTTTCTTTGTTTCATCATGGAGTGTTAATTTGATTAGAGTGTTTTCCATGATGATACATTGCATTAGTTAGATGGCCTCCATGCGAGCTGAACATTTCTTGTACTTCAACAACAGCAGAATCTAGGGCGTAGATTTGGTACCAGTAAAATGCATTTAAGCCCCCGGTGGCTTAGGCTACTGTCTGTTCTAAGGCGGTGGTTCTGTTGTTGTTGACTTTTTGTTTATTGTTACTCCCATTGTGGGAGTCTGTAATTGTTCTATGTTTTGTTGTACGTTACTTTATGTCCATTCTAGGATTGCAATCATCTTGATGGGGAAGAGAGAGCTGATTGCTTTGCTTAATTTGTCTTCCTGGTGTCTCGTGATGGTTGAGCGACTCTTCCTCGCGGTGCCACGGGATTGTCTGCAGTTTGTGATTGTGGTATTTCTTGATCATACTCACTTACTATTTTTGTCACTTTCCCATTCGTATCCTTGGTCAGGTGTGGTACTTGATTGTATCGATTCCTGATCTTTGCACCCTTACTTACTTTCATAGTTTCATTACTAAAAATAGTGAGTATGATCAGGAAATACCATCACAAACCGCAGACAACCCCTTGGCATCGCGAGGAAGAGCCGCTCAACCATCACAAACAAAGACAAACATCAGGTAGCAGCAACAGCTTCAGCAGCAGTCCTGTTGTGATATTGGTAGCAACAATAATGTTGCTGCAGTTGTCATTATTTTGTTGTTGTAGCAGCACAACCAGTAGAGAGCAGAAAATGTAATTTGATCAAAAAACTGCTTTTATTATTCCTTCACACTTTATTATTGTGCATATTTTACTCTTTGGATGCTGGATTTTTTCAATGCCATCTGGGTGTCAAACAGTTTGGATCCAGATCAGGCATGATATTTTGTCCGGCCTGATCTGGGTCCAAACTGTTTGCAAATATTATCAGCAGACAGCAAAAGTCGCCCAAAGCGTACAAAGAGTTAAATACAAAACAAATTTTTGATTATTTTTTGCTGTTCGAACTAATACAAGATTTACCTTTCTATTTTCTGGCTAAAACCTTGGCTAAAGTTAATTTCATTCGGCTCCAACTTTTTCCATTTGGCTAAAGTGTTCAATGGCTACAACAAATTCTGAGCAAGAGTTTGTCCTGAGTAGTAGTTGTAGTAGTAGCAGCAACAGCTTCAGCAGCAGTCCTGTTGTGATATTGGTAGCAACAATAATGTTGCTGCAGTTGTCATTATTTGTTGTTGTAGCAGCACAGCCAGTAGAGAGCAGTATTTATTGTACTAGTAGTAGCAGGGAGCGCAGTGGCTCAGTGGTAGAGTGCTTGACTTGAGACCGAGGGGCCGCGGGTTCGAGCCTCACCGGCGTCACTGCGTTGTGGTCCTTGAGCAAGACACATTTATCCTAGCTTAGTACTGGTTCAACCCAGGAAGACCCGTCCCTGTTTAATTGAAATATTGTTGATGGGACGTAAAGAATCAAATCCAACAAACAAAACAAACTAGTAGTAGCTGTTGTAGCAGCACAACCAGTAGCAGCAGTATTTATTGTACAAGTAGTAGCTGTTGTAGCAGCACAACCAGTAGCAGCAGTATTTATTGTACTAGTAGTAGCTGTTGTAGCAGCACAACCAGTAGCAGCAGTATTTATTGTACAAGTAGTAGCTGTTGTAGCAGCACAACCAGTAGCAGCAGTATTTATTGTATAAGTAGTAGCTGTTGTAGCAGCACAACCAGTAGCAGCAGTATTTATTGTACAAGTAGTAGCTGTTGTAGCAGCACAACCAGTAGCAGCAGTATTTATTGTATAAGTAGTAGCTGTTGTAGCAGCACAACCAGTAGCAGCAGTATTTATTGTATAAGTAGTAGCTGTTGTAGAAGCACAACCAGTAGCAGCAGTATTTATTGTACTAGTAGTAGCTGTTGTAGCAGCACAACCAGTAGCAGCAGTATTTATTGTATAAGTAGTAGCTGTTGTAGCAGCACAACCAGTAGCAGCAGTATTTATTGTACTAGTAGTAGCTGTTGTAGCAGCACAACCAGTAGCAGCAGTATTAATTGTACTAGTAGTAGCTGTTGTAGCAGCACAACCAGTAGCAGCAGTATTAATTGTATAAGTAGTAGCTGCTGTAGCAGCACAACCAGTAGCAGCAGTATTTATTGTATAAGTAGTAGCTGTTGTAGCAGCACAACCAGTAGCAGCAGTATTTATTGTACAAGTAGTAGCTGTTGTAGCAGCACAACCAGTAGCAGCAGTATTTATTGTACTAGTAGTAGCTGTTGTAGCAGCACAACCAGTAGCAGCAGTATTTATTGTATAAGTAGTAGCTGTTGTAGCAGCACAACCAGTAGCAGCAGTATTTATTGTACTAGTAGTAGCTGTTGTAGCAGCACAACCAGTAGCAGCAGTATTAATTGTACTAGTAGTAGCTGTTGTAGCAGCACAACCAGTAGCAGCAGTATTAATTGTACTAGTAGTAGCTGTTGTAGCAGCACAACCAGTAGCAGCAGTATTAATTGTACTAGTAGTAGCTGTTGTAGCAGCACAACCAGTAGCAGCAGTATTAATTGTACTAGTAGTAGCTGTTGTAGCAGCACAACCAGTAGCAGCAGTATTAATTGTACTAGTAGTAGCTATTGTAGTAGCACAGCCAGTAGCAGCAGTATTAATTGTACTAGTAGTAGCTGTTGTATTAATAGTGGTAGTAGAACTAATAGCAGTTGTAGTAGTTGTAGCATCAGCAACAACAGTAATTAAGTTGTTGTAGCAGATGTTGTACTACAACAACTACTACTACTACTACTACTTCTACTACTACTACTACTACTACTACTACTACTTCTACTACTACTACTGGTAACTGTAGTTGTTACTGATGTTGTTGTAGTAATAGCAGTAGCAGTAGCATTTGTTAAATGTAAAGATAGTATTTTGTTGTAGCAGATTTTTATAGTACTACTACTTCTACTACTACTACTACTACTACTACTACTACTATTTCTACTACTGGTAAATGTTGTTGTTACTGATGCTGTTGTAGTAGCAGCAGCAGTTGGTAAGTGTTAAGGTAGTAGTTGTAGTAGATTTTTATACTACTAATACTACTACTGGTAGTTGTTTCTGATATTGTTGTTATGGTAGTCAACGTGAGTTGGGATTTTTTATCAGCCGTCATATCTATATAATGAGTCTGTCCAAAAAGATTTAATACTTACCAGTCTGAATAATTCCCCAATAGAATCATAAGCTTAAGCCCAAGTGAAACTTGTGGGAGTCAAACACACAGCCCCTGACCAAAAGTAATTATGTATGGGGTTAGCTTTATAGATTCAATCAGTTTACATTCAAAGTCACTAAAAGTTTATGAAATTTGGAATACATTCTGATTGTTGTACAATAGTTTCAAAATTGAAATAGTTGTTGTTGTTGTTGTTGTTGTTGTTGTTGTTGTTGTTTTTGTTGCTGTTGTAGTAGTAATAAAAGTACATGCAGTAGTAGCAGTAGTAGTAAGTGTAGTAGTAGTAGTTCTAGTAGTAGTATTAGTTGTTGTTGTTGTTGTTGTTGTTGTTGTTACTCTTGTAGAAATTGCAACAGCAACAGCAGCAGCAGCAGAGTTAGTACTAGTAGTAGAAGTAGTTGTTGTTGTTTTCCTTGTAGTAGTTGTAGAACAAAATGTAGTAGTAGAAGTGTATTCGCAATTTAATTCAGTCTTCCTGGTCTCAATTCTTATTTCATGGGCGCCGCCAGCTTGGATGAAGTACGTTTTCTGCGCATGTCATAGATACTGCTTGACCATTGGTCCGTTGAGGAAAGCTGGCTCCTTAACGTTGCTCAATGATTGGTCTGTTGAGCAAACGAGCTGCTTAACAGCGCTTAACCATTGGTCAGTTGAGGAACGTATACCTACTCGCATGGGCAACTGTCTGGGCACAGGGCACGGGCATTAGACATACCGGGTGCTGTAGACATTCCTTTTAATTTTTTTCTTTCTTTTTTCTTCCACTTTCCATCCATGCATTAAATGTTATTAAATGGCATCAACATTTACTTATGATATTGACCAAACGCAAAAAGGGCCTTTTTTCGTGCAGCCACTTTTTCAACGTTTACAATAGAATGGGCCAGCACGTGCGCTTTTTGGTAGTTATCACATATGTGTAAGGTCATGCTTAAAAACGTCAATGCACAGCAACTGTGCAGTGGGGCTACATGTCTACTTTTCGCCTGAGTCTTCATCTACTATGTGTGCAGCAGGGGCTGGCTGTGGCTGCACTGCAGAGATGCGCAGGCTCATCCGAGCATTAGTTGTTTGCAAATGCAATAAGAACCAAAATCGCATGTGGTGACCCACGTAGAGAATACCTCACTGAACAGAACAGAATAGACGCATATGCCATGACGTGAAAACAATTGACCAATGAGATGCCTGTGGTCTGAGGACTGAGCATGCAGATATAACAATTCCCAAATGTGATTGGGTGCAATTGTAGCATCAGCATGTTGATTTCCGCCTGTTTTATAAATCATGTGCTACAGTGCCAGTGCTTGAACTTTGCTGCCTGATGCTGTCAAATGTTTTGTGTGTGCGTGTGTTCTGTTGTTTTTCTTTTTTACATCCAAAGTGTAGTCTCCCTTTGACCACTTTAATGCATAGAGTTTTTATGGTTTATAAATGTTAATTTTCACCTCTCAGATGCGCGGTCATATCACAATGAAAACACCTGTTCTCGTCCGATCACCGAAGTTAAGCAACGTCGAGCCTGGTTAGTACTCCAGCTTTAAAAGACGATAAATTAATTAATTCCACCTAGTCAACTGGGAAGGGATAACCATTTGACAAGAGATGTGTCTGTGGCATAAGAATACTTTGCCTGTTCATTTTGCAGGAGGGTTGATTGGTTAAGAATTCACACTACTATTTGAAGCTTGGTGGAATTTATTAATCAAATGCAAATGAAAATCATTTTGTTCTTTATGTTCAGCCGCAAAATTATCTACGTATTTCGGTTCAAAAGTAGTACTATATTACTACTATTCCACAAATGGTTTATGACAGTGAAGTAAGGTATAACCCAAATTCTATACAACTTTTTACAACACCAAGGTCAACTGATAACTTGAATTTAGAATTATGACCTCACTGTTGGAATCTCCTTGTTAAATAGTAGACCACTACTCGGATGGTTTGGGAGGATTATGTCACACGTACAACAGCTGGTGAAGAGAGATGACCTCAATACACAGGGTTTCAAACCAACGACAACGCAAATACACGGCCTCCAATCTCTGCCTCCTTCTCCAAAAAGAGCAGAACGTAAAGGGAGGCGAAGGCCCTTCCGGAAAGCAGGCAGTGGGCATAAACAATGGAACACGGTAAGTTGTGTTGACACATTTTCAATCATAAGTAAATTTTAAGCGCAAAACTCGAAAATCTAAGAATGCTATGCTTCGGGCAATTGTTCAAGCTATCCGTAGAGCATACTGTTTGCACATTTGACTTTAGTTTGTAAGCATGAGAGCTTTTCTCCCGTTGCACAGTTGTCAAAGAAACGGTGGTTCCCGCATGGTTTTGCCTTCTAACCAAACAAATAGTAGCGTTTGGACCCTTATTCATACTACCGAGGCCCCTCCACACCCATGTTGTCCCAAATGCAATTTTTCGAGATATTTCAATGATAATTGAGTGATTTAGAGCCAAATTTCTTTAGGAGCAGGAGGCGAAGGGCAGGAGAAGGAGGCTGGGAGAGGAGGAGCAGGCGGCGATGATATCAAAATTTGCATTGATTTTGCTTATTTTTAATAATACATGTATACTTATCCAATCTATATCAAACTTGCATGTATGATACGAATGATAACGTTTATTCTCCCATTGTGTTGTTTGTTTAACCCAGAACGTCATGAGCTTGCTAGAGGTATATATATTATAAGAGAGGTATATATAGCAATGTTTGTGATCAGAATAATTCAGTTAACAATAGCGTTTAATCATACGTATCATACATGCAAGTTTGATATAGATTGGATAAGTATATTATTAAAAATAAGCAAAATCAATGCAAATTTTGATATCATCGCCGCCTGCTCCTCCTCTCCCAGCCTCCTTCTCCTGCCCTTCGCCTCCTGCTCCTAAAGAAATTTGGCTCTAAATCACTCAATTATCATTGAAATATCTCGAAAAAATGCATTTGGGAAAATGGGTGTGGAGGGGCCTCGGTAGTATGAATAAGGGTCCAAACGCTACTATTTGTTTGGTTAGAAGGCAAAACCATGCGGGAACCACCGTTTCTTGGACAACTGTGCAACGGGAGAAAAGCTCTCACGCTTACAAACTAAGTTCAAATGTGCAAACAGTATGCTCTACGGATAGCTTGAACAATTGCCCGAAGCATAGCATTCTTAGATTTTCGAGTTTTGCGCTGAAAATTTACTTATGATTGAAAATGTGTCAACACAACTTACCTTGTTCCATTGTTTATGCCCACTGCCTGCTTCCCGGAAGGGCCTTCGCCTCCCTTTACGTTCTGCTCTTTTTGGAGAAGGAGGCAGAGATTGGAGGCCGTGAAATATTTTCTACAATTTAATTTAAAACATTGCAGTTAAAAGAAAAAAGAAAATAATAACAAAACACACAAAATAGTAGCAACAAAAAACAATGAACCCACGGCAACATAATCACTGGATTAATTCTCAAGAAACGAATCAATGAAACCTAGCTAGTCTGTTATTTTTAAATTTCGTAGGTTCTCCCTATTTTGGAAGGCTCTGTTTTTTCTAGATTGTAACTGCTACCTTCACTGATGTAGCAAAACCACTTTAATAATTTTATTATTATTTTCTCAATATTATTGCCAGCATTTAGCAGTATTTTGGATCCTCTCACCCCTCAACAACTATACAAAAAACATTGTCAAAGTTGGGCCCCCTCTGACAAAACTTTCTGGATCCGTGCATGTATCAGGTAGTACAAGTTGTCAAGTACTTACATCGAGTATTCAAATCAGTCTGTGCATCCACACTGTCTGATAAGAGTATTTATCAGTTACCTTTCATATCAACTGCATTGTTGCACGTTGCCTGATAAACGTTGTCTATCTCACGGCATGTGCCTTTATCATGGTCATGGTGACGTTTCACTTTTTGGATGACGTCGCTAATGGCGCTGAATAAACCCAAAAATCGCTAGTTTGAAGAGTGAAACAATGTGTACACTGATAAATAGAATATCAGGTTCGCATCTTTTGATATATCATGTTTACCAGGCTCGACTTTGAGAACGCTTGTTGTCATAAAGCATTATAAAAGCCTTAAACGGAGATGATGCATTGATAGGTTAGGAGTCTTTCATGCAAACCAAATATCTACGTGTCTTGATCCACATCTGAATTAAGGGTGAAGTTGGCGCCGTTAAACCGGTTTAAGCCCTCCAGTAATATATTTTACTGACCGTTCCAAGGCGGTACTTCTTTTGTAGATCTTTTATGTTTTTGTTCTGTCTTGTGTTTGCTATGTCTTTGTGCACGTCTGTTTATATGAGCTTTGTGGTCACCTGCTGGGAAAGGGCTGACCTCTTGGCTCTCATTTGTGGTGTCTAACTGTAAGTTTGTCACTTCTCCATTGATATCCTGGGTCAGGTGTGGTACTTGATTGTATCGATTCCTGATCTTTGCACCCTTACTTACTTTGCCTGGTTAACTTGATATCAAAAGACACCCACCTAGTTTTATCTATTTATTTTCCACCTGTAGAAAAGTTGGACCCTTGGCTACACATAGAGTGCCCATCAAAGACACTGATCAGACTGTGTAGATGAGCAGCAGATGTGCATGCTGATCTGGGTCTCTGATGGGTGGACATGCCAACTTGTACCCTTTGCTGGACATCGACTGAATAAATATTTCAAACTTCTTACACAACATCACAATATCTATAATACTAAATAAATAGGTTACCGCCTTAACCAAGAAAATGGAGAAGATTTGCTGTAATATTTTGATACCAAATTTTTAAAATATTGCTGTTATCAATTATTTCGATTTGAATATTTTTCAATTTAACGTAGAATTTGAGATTTTATGATTTTCAGCAGTTTTTTGTGTATGCCCAAAGTAATGTCAGTATTTGACGTATATTGTAATCCTTAATTTTGTACCAGAGGAATAGTCTGAATTGTTGGTTACACGCTAGCTTAACAAGTAGAGGGTCCTGAGTTCAAACCCTGGACGAAACGAATTGTTCCCTTTTTATATCTGGTCAAATGCCAGTAATAATATTTTTCAGAAAATACAAATTCTTTTGCAAATCAATTTCTAGAATTCTTCAGTTTTCATACTCTGCTAGACTGTTTTTGACAATTTATCACATGGTACAGTGACTTCCATTAGAACTATAGTAGTGTGTTGTGGGACATGGGTTCTTTTGGTCTCTTTTCATTTAGGCCTTGTATCCATTCGGCCTTGGATCATTTTGTCCTTTGATGTCGGTTTATAGAAATAGTTAGGTAATTTCGTTAATATTTATCTTGCTCTTAGATATAATTTTAGTAATAATTGTTGTCAGTTACCATTAATATTACTGCAGCGTTTGCCTGATAAACGTTGTCTATCTCGCCGCATGTGCCTTTATCAGGTCACAATGACGTTGCAATTTTTCAATGACGTCGCCAATGACGCTGAATAGACACAAAAATCGATCATCATTACGTCATATTCGCTAGTTTGAAGAGTGAACAACTTGGTAAACTGATAAATATAATACCAGGTTCGCGTCTTTTGATATCAAGCTTACCAGGCTTGGCTTCAAGAATGCATGTTGGATTGCACCCAATCTTATTTGGGAATTGTTGTATCTGTCAACAAGTGTTCTCGAAGCCTAACCTGGTAAACTTGATATCAAAAGACACTCACCTAGTATTATCTATTTCATGAGGACATAAACAATGCTTAGCTGAGTTCAGAACGTTTGTTTCATTATTCGCTAATAGCCTGGCAATGTGATTATGGTACATAGAGAATACTAGGTGAGTGTCTTTTGATATCAAGTTTACCAGGCAATGCTTTGAAAATGCTTGTTGACATCGGGAGGCTTGCAGAGACATAGAGAATACTTGGTGAGTTTCTTTTGAAATCAAGTTTACCAGGCAAGGCTTTGAGAATGTTTGTTGACATCTCAAGGCTTGCCGAGCGATTCAACATGCGTTCTCAAAGCCGAGCCAGGTACACTTGATATCAAAAGACACAAACCTGGTATTCTATTTATCAATTTACTCATTGTTTCACTCTTCAAAATAGCGATTACGACGTAATTTTTACTTTTTCGTTGATTCAGCGTCGAAAGCGAAGTCATTAAAAAAGTGCAACGTCATCATGACCCGATAAAGGCACATGCTGTGAGATAGGCAATGTTTATCAGGCAACGTGCAGCAATGCTGTAAATATGAGAGGTAACTGATAAAATCGCATATGCGTTCAGTAGCTCTTTAAAAGTATTTGCTCAGCTATTTAACCCATTTAAGCCTAGCGTCTTTATTAAAGGACATCGTCAAACAGTGCAGATATCAAGTTTACCAGGCAAGGCTTTGAGAACGCCTGTTGACATCGCAAGGCTTGTCTGATCAGGATCTTCACTGTTTACTTACAGAATGTTCAACTATAATTTGAAAGAAAAGTGAAAAATATCACTAAAAAACCCTGGAAATGGGCTTGTCCTACTGATAAGAGTAGGCAAGTCCATTCGGCATAAATTGGTTAACGTGGCTACAGGTGAAATTTTGTCCTGAACTTACACACACGTCCATACTTTGTGCATGCGAGAAGAGCTGCATAGGTCCAGATAAACAAACTCTTTCATGCGTAAAAATAAAGGATCTTACATGAGTGCTCATGTTTTATTGAATTATTAAACGAGTTCAGGGAAAGAGATCAAATGTGAGGCTTGCCGAGCATTTCATCTCTTTTTTGCAACGAGTTTAATAAATTCAATAATATAAGAGCACAATGTTAGATTCTATTTATCATATGACATTAAGATTACTTTGAAATCTCATTTCTGCCGTTAATAGATTGTAATTTTGACATTATGTACGCAGCATTGTTATGTCCCCGAAAATAATCTGTAAACTACTAGTGGTTTCTCGATTTTATTGCATGGCGTTATTTTACTCCAAGACGTGACGTCATATGATAATTGTAAATATTTCTTATCCGCCAGTTTAAACATACGCATAGATGCTCTAAAGAACCGTCTCATGGAAAGTACCTACTACATATGTTTTTTGTTGAGAAATAAGAAAATTAAATTTTGATTACGCATTATCTCTTACACAAAAGTAAAGGCATAAATCATGGGTCTTGTCCTAATTGATATAGCTACGTATGTATGCATGTTTATAGATGACTTAGCGCTAATTATGCAAATAATGCTATTTTCACACAGACTACATGTAGCTGGTTCATGTTTATAGAAACTGGTATAATTCTGTATCTTGTTCCTGTTTCAATTCCTGGTTACACACGACGCATCATCATAGTAGTCCTTTTCAGCGAATAGCTGTACCCTCGCCAGTGATACCATACAACACCATGAGCAACTGAAGAGTGCTGGCCACCAAGATATTTGCCATTTAAGTTAGAGAAGTGACAGCCAACAAACCACCATCCTCCTTTATAATATTTTGCACAGCTTGATGCTTGGCCATGGTCAAATGTTGAAAATTCTGCTCCATTGTGGTAAGTTAAAGAATCACCTGAAACAAGTGTGAATGATATGTTCAGTGAATACTGAACATTGGCATTATACATATACCATAGACAAAAAGAGCAGACCAGCATCAGAAGCCACAGAACGTGACTTCTGATCATGGTCTTTACAATTTGCTTACAGAATGTTCTATAAAAATTTGAAAGAAAATTAAAGTAATAAGGTTGCAAAGATCAGGAATCGATACAATCAAGTACCACACCTGACCCAGGATACCAAAGGGAAAGTGAAAGTGACAAACTCACAGAAGACACCACAAACGAGAGCCAAGAGGTCAGCCCTTTCCCAGCAGGTGACCACAAAGCACATATAAACAGACGCGCACAAAACATAGCAAACACAAGACAGAACAAAAACATAAAAGATCCACAAAAGAAGTACCGCCTTGGAACGGTCAGTAAAATATTTTACTGGAGGGCTTAAACCGGTTTAACGGCGCCAACCTCACCCTTAATTCAGATGTGGATCAAGACACATAAATGTTTGGTTTGCATGAAAGACCCCTAACTTATCAATGCATCATCTCCTAAAACATATAAATCAAGATATAACAAGGAGATAAAGCAAGGATAAGGACTCAACAGTAAATTAAACTGAATACCGGAGCAAAAGAAATCCAACAGGTAAACCCCGGTGGGCCCGACAAACAGCCAAAGCATCAGGCCCCTACCATCTCATCAATAGATAAGTCTTTAAGTCGGAACCATCATAGAGTCTGAAGTCCGACCCACCGGCGTGCAATTAAAGAGGAAAGCAAAGTTGCCAACCGTGATTGGGTTGACTACCAAGCATGCAGTCTGTTGCAATACAATAATGTTATAGCCAATCTTTTTATAATGGGAAATTATTTTAATGAACTGCGCTGAAAAATTATTAGAGCCAACAATCTTCTTCAACTTATACACCAAGTCACCATAGAAATCAGGTTCCGAAAGTCCTTGGCGCAAGAGAGATTTAAGTCCAACTTGGAATTTAGAAATCAAATCATAGTATCGTCTATAAAATTTTGAAAATGTTTTGCGAAGTTTATGATTCCGATAGCCCTGTTTAAGACGTTTCTGAGTTAACAATTTATTGCGAGTGTTGAAGTCAGTAACATAGCTGGATGCTCTAGCAAAACGAATGAGTTGAGAGATATAGACTCCATAGGATGTAGAACGAGGAACATCAAACCCTTAAAGCGCCAATCACAACTGCAACAGACGACAAATTTTGCGACATCTTTCCTAATTTTCGAAAACAATAAGGTATATTTCAGTAGAATCGTCTGCCAGCAGAAGATTTTCATTATATATCATGCCTTATTAGTTCTTTTTGAAAAAGCAGCAAAATTTGAAATTGTTGTCTGTTGCAATTTATAGGTGGCGCTTTATGGGTTAAAAATACCACCCAACAGCCCTTAAAACCGCGCTCAAATGTACTCATCCAAATGATAAGGACAAGAAAATAGTTACTAAGGCTTAAATGGGTTAAGCCAATGTTAGCACGATCTGCTATACATGCTGTTAGTTGGCTACCTAGAAGGGACCCAGTGATGTGAATGATGCTCCTTGATGATGATAAGAAGATCAAAAAGGCATACTTAACGCTGCATGAGACCCGCCTAATGATAATGCTTTTGTTTTTATCGTCTGCTGATTTTTTTTCAAAATTAGTCTTTTCAAACAATTCTTTCATGAACACTATTAGCGTGTCAAACGGTTTGGATCCAGATATAGGTCCAATATCAAAACTGTTTGCAAAGGTTATCAGCAGACGACTAAGTCGCCGCTAGCAAAAGAGTTAACACGCCATTATTAGCGACGTCCTAAGGTCGGCTAAATTAACGAAAAATGACTAGTGGTGATTGCAACATAGTTCTTATCATAAGTAACCCATTGCAAAATTTGGTTAAAACCATTTATTCAATGTCAAGCTTTACAGCAAAAACAATATGTTGACACAAGTCAAAGGCCATAACAACATCATAAATAAAGGAAAATGGTTGGCACATAATTCAAACAAAGACCTAGTCAAAATAGTAAGTGAGTATGATCAGGAAATACCACAACCACAAACTGCAGACAAAGATGTGGTATCTTGAGGAAGAGACCAGACACCAGGAAGACAAACAAAGTAAAGCAACCAGCTCTCTTTTCCACACCGAGATGATTGCAAAGCTAGAATGGACACAAAGTAACGCACAACAAAACATAGAACAATTACAGAATCTCACAATGGGAGTGCCATCAACAACGGATCAACAACAACAGAACCACCGCCTTAGAACAGACAAATCAACGAACCTACAACATATGATTGAAATATATCAATCATCTGTCCAGCTGTGTAGTAAAATAAAGTTTGTAACTTGAGTAAGGCCTTAGGGGTCATAATTCCAAAGTAGATGTATCCCAAACAGAATATATTTGTCTCATCTAAAACTATGTTGTTATTTAAAGAAAAAAGAACAGGTATGGATGAATTATTGTTGCTAACAAAATCTTATGTATGAATGCATAAACACAAAACTATAAAACTTTATAATAATTTCTTCTTAAGATATAGCACAAAAGTGTTTTATCATTAATCAAGCCCATAACTATGATGTGTTCTCGCTCACACTCCACAAAAAGAGTAAAGTTTGACCGAGTATGCAACAATCACAAAGCACGACTGACTCATGCCACTGCAAGGAAGAGACACAGAGCACAGACAATCGCATGGCAGCTAGTACACAATGAAGTTAAGCAATCAGCTCTTTGTGATTGCAAAACTAGAAAAGACACATAAGACCAAACTACAAAAAAGAACCATGCAAGCACAAAAACACACACTTAATGGAAGCAACAATATTCAATGATCTTACAACAGAATAAAAGCATTAGAATGGACAGCAGCTGAGGCCACTGGAGTGGGGGGCTTAAATTTATTTTATATTCCCTAGATTTTGATGTTGTTACACAACACCAGAATACACACACACACACACACACACACACACACACACACACACACACACACACACACACACACACACACACACACACACACACACACTAGCATGGTCACAAATTCGCTCATCTAGGATATAAACTTTGATGTAAAGATGAAAAAATGGTCAAAAGACGCCCAGGTTTGAAAGCTGAAACAAAGTACTCACCGACTGATGAACAAACAGAAGGACAGACGAATACTGAATTGTATGATGGAATGCATGAAAACAAAAGAACGAGTATGACCTGGAAATGCCCCATTCACAGACCATAGCCTTCTTTATGCACATGTGATAAGTACGAAATCTCATGAAATGGTCCATTTGTTTACGGTTTGTGCAACAAGATAATACCCAACATCTTAATATCATGGGTCCTTGTTGCGTGTGTCCAGACCTGCATCTCCAGAGTACTGTCCAATAGAAAGACGGTAATTCTCATCAAAGTCACCAATGCTGAATCCTGCATATGTGGCATATCTTGATTTTCCTTTAAAATCTCCAAGAATAATTTTCAGTTGCCAGTTACCAACAGATGTTAGAGCGTGTAGATTTCTGTTACCTGTAAAGATGAAAGATACGTAAAAGCATTAAATTTGTAGGACCAATCAATAACCTTTTGTCATCATCCATAACAAGATTAGTCAAAAAAGTAAAAAAAAAGTTATTCTCTTATCCAACAAACTCATAACATTGTCGAAATGACTTAAATTGTATTCATAACTATACCTAATAGGATATTTTTATCCTAGCCAAAATATAAAAAAATATTAACTTATATAGTGTTAAACTTTGTATATTATGTTATCACATGCATCTAAGGGAAATAATCCTATTGCAATGGTGTCTTATAACTTTGGAGCTATCTTAAATTATATTATGAAGTCATCGACATAATGTTGCTATAGAGATGGCGTTACCTATCAGTTTGTGTTATCTAGTATTGTCAGTAAACATCTGTAATTGGTTCTGAGTGGTGTGTGTTTATTGTGGGAATAACAATGGTAGCAGAGCGAGAGGAATGGTTCTTGAGATTAAGAATAGAAATATAAGCTGTGAAGAAATGTGGATAATGGAGAACTATTTGATGTTAAGTCAGAGAGTGATGCGATTAGTAGATCAAGATGGTGGCCTGGACACACCCACCAGCGTTAGAGACAGGGAAGTGTTATGGAATGTGTGGGAAAGAAAATTTAGCTTGGGAAGAACTGCTTGATCTACCAAAGAGTAAGTAAGGGATTGTGGTTGCCTATCACTTCCAGAAGATGACAAAACGCATATACGAAAGAGAGATAATTTGATCAAATACCATTAGAGGATTTGCAAACTGACAATAGGCTACTTATTCCTATGGAAATCTGTGGAAAGGATGAGCTTGTTGATAATTTAGACCAGTATGAAGAGTTGAAATAGAAGATGGACAAAGTATTCCAAACTTCATAAGCATGTTTGATTTTAAATACAGAAAGATAGAAAGGAAGTATATGAAATTCGCACCAGAATTACCTATATTTAGGTTATTGAAAAAAGCTAATATAACTAGATGAGAAAAGCTACTTATTCTAAATAGGAAGCACTTTGAAAATATACAAGCAAACATCTTTTTTTTGCACTTAGTATTTTTTTTTATTGCGGGATTAACATATAGTATGTACATTTCCATGTTTTAGATATTGTTTTTTTTTCTTGATAGAGCAGAAACAAGATTCATGGTTTCAACTGAGCGGGTATGTTAGACTTGTATATATGAAAATTTTAAGCGTGTGAACATGACCTTAATGGCACGACAATGGGTGGGATTGTCTCAGAAACTTACAAACTATATCAACTATAAAGTCAAACAAAAATGAAATGAATTTCATTTAAGTTTATAAATGCTCTATTTTATTGAAATCATTTGATCTCAATCAAATTGAGCATTTATAAACTTAAATGCAAAATTGATTTTTACTTGACAATTAAAAGTCCCTGATCTTGACATCAAAGTCATACCGCAGGGGGGGGGGGGGGGAATAACCCAAAGTAAAGCTTTAGGCCTAATCTACTTTCATGCCAAACACAAATAAATTTCATCAAATGATCTTCGCGGTATAGGAACATTACTTTAAACAAAAACATCTGGACGTTTATATGAACATTCTAATTCCTCAAGGTCATACCCCAGGGCTGGGATGGCGCTGATTAAAACTTTAGACCTCGACAATCAGGACCAATATGAATGATATCCATCAAAGAGGGTTCATACTATAAATTCTACCACAGCTTTAATGCAAAAGTTTTGACCGTGTGAAAAGAATGACGAACGAACAAAGGTACGTACTTACATTCAAACAGATGAACAGAAATGTAAAAACTATATACTCTCACATACTTTGTTTGTTGGGGAATCATATTTAAATATGAAGATGTATTTAAATATGTTATTTTTAATAAGGTGAATATTTCATTATAGTTACCAAGCCAATAATTGTCAGATATATTCCCAAAGCCATTTTGGTATTCTTTCCAGTTACGGTAAAAATCCACTGATGCATCTCGCCGACGTTGGAAGATCTTAAAGAAATAACAAACAATAAAACTACCATAAACAAATTTATTCTTTTGGTTTGACAGAGAGAGAGAGAGAGAGAGAGAGAGAGAGAGAGAGAGAGGGGAAGAGAGAGTGAGAGTGCATGACAGTTATTCATATATTCAATAAAAACACAGATTATATGGACATCGACGCAAGAAAACCTGTCTTCAGAGGTTTGCAAACAACAAAGGCACAGACCAGCCTGCGCATCCACGCAGTCTGATCAGCACCTTTGTTGTTCACTTTTTGAAAAGTATCATATCTAAATTTGCTACAAGCGAAATTTCAATTTTTTAGTTAGTTTCCGTGGCAGAGGTGATTGGTTTGAATCTCGCTGTCAGAAACCACAAAGAC
Organism: Loripinus fragilis; assembly: GCA_964019695.1. Taxonomy (NCBI): domain Eukaryota; kingdom Metazoa; phylum Mollusca; class Bivalvia; order Lucinida; family Lucinidae; genus Loripinus; species Loripinus fragilis. The sequence continues at coordinate 65,434,827 of OZ026522.1, read as the reverse complement.
AGGTTTTTGCGTCGATGTACAAAATGATTTTGGCATTTGTTACATCAAGTGAAGTGAAAATCTATATTTCATGAGTGACAAAGCCAATAATCAAATATACAGTGTTTAACCTCACAAGATGAAATCATGTCATATTCGTGACAGCAATTTATTTGGGGAGGGGGTGGGTATGCAATTTAAAAGCGTTACAGACACCTTTTGCACTTATCACGTCACACAATATCTAACATTATACAATTATTGACTTCAATGAGGTAGACATAAGGATTTATCTACCCGAAAAAGTGATAATTAACCGAGGCCGCTAGGCCGAGGTGAATATCACTTTTAAGGGTAGATAAATCTCATGTCTACCGAAATTGAAGTCAATAACTGTCTTGTTATATTACTTTTCAACTTAGAATGAAAGTTTTCTACTTTCACTTTGTTGTTGAAGTCAACCTTCAACCTTAGGACTTTCTAACAAGTTTTATCAACTGTTATTACAATATTTTAATGTAGTTTTTTGTAATTTGAAATGTATATTAGTTCTGCTAATGTTGAATGTAAAATTTAATCATAAAACTTTTTTTTACATTTTGTTTACTCATACAAAGATAAATGAACAAACAAAACATAACAAAACAGTTGTTAAAATTCATGAAAGTCTGTAGTTTACCTGTTGGGATGTGAAACAGCAAATCATGTCAATTTCATGCAGCACATGTTAGTTTTATACTCATCATGCTATTTTTTAGCTCTCTAGAGGGTAATATTGCAGAAGTGTCAAAAAAATTAACTTCTGGAAACTAGTTGGAGCTGGATTTCTTCCTATATCACCTTCTGAGCCAGTTTAGACCAGTTTTCAGGTAGACATAGAGATTTATGAAAACAAATTGGGCCAATCAGGAGTCAGGATTCTCTCCAGTCATATAACAATATGTCATATTTATAATGACGTCTCTGTCTTCTAAAACTGAAACCTCATATTATCTTCTGATACGTGGGTGGCATTTTTTAAATACTGAACTATCTGGTTTGAGCATTCTGGGTACATGCGACATATTTGTCTACCAAATATGTCAGAAAGTCATGCAATTCATTAATTGGTTCAAGTCAGTGTCACCACGTGTCACTGGAACGCTTCTATGATCTGACTATGTGCAAACTTTTTCATAAACGTTTTAAGAAATATTATCATTCTATCGCTAAATACTGTAATACACTATATTGTTATGGTGAGAATATAAAATTCAAGTCTTGATTTCTGTTTTTGGTTTTGATAATTTTTACCTTTTGCTACCTTTTAGTGGCATAATTTAAGTAATATGCGCCACGTATTCATATCATCATGAACAAGATAGTAATGCATCATAGCAGACAGGTCGACCTTCGAAGCCTATGACATGAGGGTCTAGATGGAGTATAATGATTAGTGAATAATGGCCCTTTTTATAATGAATAGTGAATAACGAGCCAACAAAATAATGAATAGTGAATAATGAGATCCTAAAAAATAATGAATAATCCAATTTTTTAATGAATTGAAGAAAAAATTAATGAATAGTGAATAATCAGATTTCTTTGCCACCTTTCTTACCTTTAATGAATAATTGGTCTTATTTTAATGAATAAGCCAAAAATTTAATGAGATGAATAATGCGCTAAATTTTTAATGAATAGTGAATACCAGACCCCCCCCCATCCAGACCCTCATGACATATGCAAACAATGTGAAACCACAGAAGCAGCACAAGGTGGAGTAAACAAAACGACTTATTTTAGAAGAAGCAAGTTAGTTTGACCAGTAAATGCCAAAATCACAGACAGTAGACTAACCCATGGCATCATGAGGAAGAGACACTCATTTAACATCCTCTATAAATTCAATATCACAAGTACAACTGTCAGACCTATAATTGCTAAATTATCAAAATGTACACCAACTTAGGTTAATTAATCAATCAGTTATTCCCTTTTAACTATATTTACTGTCACGAGCCTATTTGCTATGCTGGTGAAAAGACATTAGAAAAGAAATCTGCTACATGTTAGTGCATTTTTATAGACGTTTGCAAATCTGAAATGGACTTATGGAAGTCAATGGAAAAGGTAAAGGTCATCCAAAGAATGTTTCAGTTCACCTGTTGGAAGAGGTTATATTTAATATTTCACGTATGAAAATAAAAATTTCATTAAATTCAACTAATATTTCCCAATATTTCACTGCTTTGTATATAATAGAATGAGTACGCCCACAAGAAAAAATGCCCTGTAACAGCTAAGTTCTTGATTATTTTGATCCAGCAAGTATAATTTGTTATAATATCTAGGCAGTTTGCTACATTAGAGCTGATCCAACTATGCCAGCACAGACACACTTGCAAGATTTTCCATGATGACATGACTCCTGTTCTACAAAAATAAAGCTATAAAAAGTGCTCATTCATTCTTAGTTGTTTGTTGGCCAGTAAATCAACGAGAGGCCTAATAAGATACACACGCAGTGTAAAGTATGATAATCACTCTTAAGGGATGGGTGCTACTATCTCGTGGCATTTACTAAATATGCTTACTATTAAATCTGTTTATTATCTTTTCATTGTTTTATGTCCTCTTTTCTGATAAGACAATGCTATTTCCTAAGTTTTACCTGAATAAGTTCATGTTTGCTGGACGCATATTTTTGTCATTGCTGGTCATTCCTTAGATTGGCTTTTTTAAGTTTCAAGTTGTAGCGGTTTACTCTGATCAAGGATACACTTAATTTGATGTTTTATTTACATGTATTTAACCAATATTTTAACAGCCGAGCGGGCCACTAGTATGTCTCCTCAAAAAGAACATAAAACAGACAATTACATATGCAGTTGATGTATTATTTCATCAGTATTCTTTTGTTTTTTGAACCTGACATATTATCTTATAGTAATAGGCTACAAAAGTCCATATTTCTTATTTAAGCTAGCCGTATTTTTACTAATGCTTATAGTACCCTAATTTTCCTAACTAATTATAAGAGAAAAAAGAAACTTTACTATGCTTTTTAGGAGTGGGCAGAGGGAATTCAGATGTTTACAATACACACACTGGGAAATATGGTTATAGGTCTAAACGTGTAAGTTTTCTCTGTGAATAGTTATGTTTTTATGGAATATAAAAACAAACAAAAAAACTTACTGTCCAGTTTCCACCATCTGTATCAAAGTCACAGAACACTTGAACCGGTGTTGCTGTACCATAGGGATATATAACATACACAGCAGATTGGTTTCCGAACCCTCCATCCTGAATATCCTGACAATCATGCGGCAATTTCGTGCAGCTACCAGACCAGCAAAAGAAAATAGCTGTTGGGTAGATACAAACATTCACTTTAATCAATTATATATATGACCAGAACAGCAAAAGAGCAAAAGAAAACAGCTGTTGGAGAGATAAAAAACATTCACTTTAATGACTTATATATCTGACCAGAACCGCAAAAGAAAACAGCTGTTGGGGAGTTAAAACACTTTCACTTTAATAAATTATATATCTGGCCAGACCAGCAAAACAAAATAACTGGTGGGGAGACAAGTATTAGCTTTTCAAAAAAGCTGGCGGTCGTTTAGCCCTATCATTGTATGTATTCTTGCCCACTGCATGCTTCCATTTTGAGCTTCTAGAGCTTGTCCATGTAGATTTATTTTTAGCTCTGGTTATTATCATCTGAACTGTGATTTGTTACCATTTAACACATGCTTCCAGCGAGTGTGGTGCTTGATCTTTTGAAAGCAACCGGCTTATGCATGGTATGTTATGGTAATGTATCTAGCATGCGACACATTTATGGAAAATCATTTGACAACACTAGACAGCACATTTTTCTTAAAACTGATGCCAGAAAATCAAGGTCACCGTGGTCGCTTAACTGTATATGTACAAACTCCGTGACCCCAAGATGTGTTCACAAACCAAATTTTGGATTCCTAGGATTTATTCTCGCGACACGATTTTTCTAGATCTGATGGCAGTGGTAAAGGTGCGTGACGCTCCACGACCCTAAATGCATTAAGACACGAATTTTGGCATTCCTACCTAAAATAATATAAGAGATATACTCCGGATATGATATAAACACTTAGGACACTAAGGACAGGCAGTTTGATTACTATAATGCCTCCCTTTGGGGGCATAAAGCCTGTTTGTCATGACCGTCATAAGACAGTGCCTGATTTCATAGTAATTCTATGTGAGCAGATGTGGATGACAATCACAAAAGTACGTTAACTGATGTGAAGTTCGCTCGCACTCTTTGCCAATAAAGGACGTTTTGACTTTGGGACGTTTTATTTTCACCAGCTTTTTTGAAAAGCTAATACTTATTGCGTTTATATAAGTAGGGCAAATAGACGCCCTCTTTGTGAAATTAGCAAACGAGCTTGCCTCGCGCTATGGGTAGCCCTACAGATTTCACAGACAGTTAACGTCGCGCTGTAGGTCAACCCACGATATTTGGTACCCCACTCGTTGTTCGGCAGCGAATAAAATATAGCCTGAGCACGGCATAAAGGTTCAGTCAAAACCTGAATTTGATGTGTGTTTACATTGATGTTTATATAAGCGGCCGACCGCAATAAAACATTATCTTTAATGAATTATATTTCTGAAAGCCAACTATTCCAGTCAGCATATGAAAGCCACAAACTACTGGACCTCCAGCTAAACGACTTAATTGAGCCCTGGCATTGGATTTTCAACACTGTGGTATGTGCGACAGCAAAGCATCAGATCAGCCCGCGCATACGCGCAGTCTGATCATAGCCTTTGCTAGTCGCTTGATTATTCTTTAAGTGTTAGGCTACTGACTGAACATCATTTGGAGTTTGTAAGCTTAAAAGGAGGCTGCAGAGGCTCGTCTGAGTCTACACTTGTCAAAATGCCACATTGTTGGAAATCACATGTCACGGCTCAATTATGATTTAAGCCCACTTTTATATGCTTACTGGGTATGGTTCCCTTCCTAGCTAAAATATAATATACAAGTGTCCTTCATTTCTTTCATTTATCAAAATAGAAAAAGTAAATTAGGAAGCACACTTAAAATGGTACATAACATAACACAGTTGAAGACTCAGATGAGAATGAGCATCCTCATAGTCTCGCTAATGTACATGCGCGTTTCGCTGGTGAGCTGATGATAGCCCGCTTTTAGTGTTATTTGTATTCTCTCTCCTCCTCTCCTGCCCTCATCAAGTAAGAAAACAACCTTGTCAGAGTTGGACACCCTCAGACAAAACTTTCTGGTATGCCCTGAACCTGAAGCGCATAGATTGGCAAACCAAAAGATATGGTTAGCCTAAGTTGCCTATGTGAACGTTAAAGACGACGTCTTTGTTTCAAAACAAAACATATCTAGATCAATTAGATATCTCATTAAGTTTCTTACAATAGGTTTGGATGCCACATTGCTTGTATTTGACTATAATGTCCTATTTGTATGACGTGTCTGTCCCTGACGATTGTTTTCCTTAGCAAATGCAGTGAAACCTGTCTTGAGCGGTCACTCAAAAAAAAAAGGCAAATCAAAAATCTTACAGATAGGTGGTAGCTTAGTGCAGGTCGAAAGTATTGCAGAATGCTCTGCCTGAGCATTCTGCAATACATTTGACCTGCATTAAGCAACTATTGGCCTTGAAAACATATTTTGGGGTCTTCTTTTGAGTGACCGCTTAAGTACAAATCCAATAATTTTGCAACATTTCACCTCGGACTCTATTGTTTTCCAAAGTGTGTTTTGTTATTTTTTTTATTTTTTTTTTTAGCTTTTTGTTTTGCTTTGGAGGTTTTGTTGTTGTTGTTGTTGTTGTTGTTGTTGATGTTGTTGTTGTTGTTGTTGTTGTTGTTGTTGTTGTTGTTGTTTGGGAGTGGGTAAAGAGAACGTTCCCTTTTCTGAAAGAAACATTTTGAGTTTCCCCTTCGAATAAAGTGTATAGGCATAGGTCCTGTACAGCAAATTTTCTGAGCATAAAATTGCTGTTTTCCTTTATCTATCAATAAAAGCATATGTTTGAGTATCTGCAAAATATGTTTTGGTTGCGAAGTAAGAAAATAATTTTCTATCAGACAATCTTATCTGGGGTTCTGGTAGAGGCGATTGCACGGGGCCCCTGAAGTGACATGGCATACTGTTTTTCTAGTATTTGGTTTTAAAACGAGCATGGTATGCTGCTTCAGGGGCTCTGTACTAAAGTTGTGATTTGCACCATGATTGCCATTCATAAAGATCTACACGTTTGAATAACAGTGATGACATTCAACTGTAATTTCCAACTTAATTGGATATATGGTTTATATAAGAGCATATCCTCTCAGTGATTATCTTATACTCACAAGTAAGTTTGGAGTATCCTATTCCACTGATGACGTAAGTTACATGCACCACACGTATTTACTATAAGTATTCAGACTAATAGACCTGGTAAAAGCTTCCCAAAATTTAATAAGTTGTTAAGTATGCATGTAGACAGATTAGGAACTTAAGCTACATAATATGTAAAACAGGAGTTTAGTTTGAAGGCAGGATTGAATAAGGGCTCAAAATAAACTTTTTCGACAAAATAAAGTCATGTCGCATATCAAATTGAAGAGAATAAATATCAGAATAAGATGCGATGAAACGTTTCATGCGCTGAGCCAGAAAGTTTTGTCAGAGTGGGGGTCCAACGTTGTTTTTTTTTTTCTTTTTTCGTTTTTTTTCGTGTGTTTTTTTTTGTTGTTTTTTGTGTGTATGTTTTGTTGTTGTTGTGTTTAGTTAATTGGGGAGAGATGATCCAAATACCACTTAAAGTGGGCCATCATCGAATGGCGTTTCGCTGGCGGGCTGATGATGGTGCAATATTGAAAGCTGGCTCGGTAGCTTTGTGATTTTTCAGGGGGTCCGAACCAATATTGTTTAGAAACCCAATAGCTTTGTGATTTTTCAGCGATGTCCGGACCCTCTGCCCCCCCCCCCCCGCCATGGATCTGCGTATGCGTTTGCCATACACGCCCCAGGCCTCTTAAAGCATTTTTTCCAGATGCGGCCATATCAATTTGAAAGGAAGAATAAAGCAACATAAAAAGTTTGGCATTTACACACTGTTCTGAGCCCTGGGGTAGGCCATGAGCAAAATGTACTTTTTCTGCTACATATCAAATTGCATGGTAACATTATTCAAACGAAAATTTAGCCCTAACAAACACTTTGACCCTTTGGTGGGACCAAGGGTACAAAAATCACGTTTTCTGATATAGTCATGTAACATACCAAATTGATACCTAATTGAAGAGAATAAAGGGTAACATTATTCGTACAAAACTAATGCCCTAACACACACCTTTGATCCTTAGATGGGAAGATGGGTTAAAGAATCAGTTTTTTATAATGGTCTTTCATATCGAACTGAGGGGAACTAAGAGTAAAACATTATTAAGGCAACTACACTTATTAAAATTGTCAATCGCCCACTTACATTGTATTCATTTTCTGGAGGGCCATAAAGCATTCTAAAATTCTATTTGCAGCCCCTAAAAAGCAAATATGAGCCGCGACATGTGATTTCCAACAATGTGCCATTTTGACAAGTGTAGACTCAGACGAGCCTGTGCAGCCTCCCTCTAAGGTTATAAACTCGAAATGATGTTCGGTCAGTAGCTTAACATTCATAGATGACTCAAGTGACTAGCAAAGGCTCTGATCAGACTGTGCGTATGCGCAGGCTGGTCTGAGCCTTTTCTGGTCGCACATACCACATTGTTGGAAAGCTCGTGTCTTGGCTCATATCTCTATAAACATTACCAAAAAACAGCTAAGCATAATTAAGAAAATTTCACCGGAGGCTTTGACGAATACAGGTACTTACATTTTCAAAAGTCACAATAATTTACAATGGGGTGGTGGAGTAGATTTAAGCACCTCTACCAAATTCACAAAATTTCATTCTGGGGGAGTGCTGCTTTTGCATTAAAGTATTTGCAAATTTATTTCTTTTTCAATAAAATGGAATATTTCAGAGAGTCATGTCTCAATAGTGCTGGTGTGACTTTAAAAATGGTGGTACAAATCTATAACGGCGAATTCTACAGTCTTAAGTGGAAATTTTGTTAACTATTTGCAGATTGTGGTAAGCGATATATCTGACTATGTCGTGACGTAAATAGAATTGATAGATTATTTTAGATTTAGAAGAAAGGCAATAAAATGTAAGTGGGTGGTAAAATGTAAGTGGATGGTTGATATTTTTGCTCACTGTATTGCGAGGTGGGATAGGGTCTAAAATGAAATTTTAAAAACGGTGCAGTTAAGTGCAATTTTAATCTAGCTCAGCAAATGATGGCCTTTGGCAATGGTGAATTTGAATCACTATTGTGTGGTGTAAAATTTTCTTTATCATATGACAACGCGTCTGGCGGTGATATAACGCCATGCATTAAAATCGATAAACCACTAGTGGTTTACAGAATTTGATAACGTTATGGAATCATGTCCATGACAAAGTTGATATATATGCCTAGTGCGCAGGGACCGCGGCACACCGTCACAATAACTGAAATGACAAAGTTGCGTACACAATGACAAATATTGACGTTTTCAAGCAAAAATACGATTTCAAAGTAATTTTAATGTCATATGATAAATATAATCTAAGATTCGTGCTCTTGTATTATTGAATTTATTAACCTCGTTTTGAAAAAGTGATAAAATACTCGGCAAGCCTCCCATTTTATCGCTTTTCCTCCACTCGTTTAATAAATTCACTAAAACATAAGCACTCGCGTAATATCTATTTACGATAACCCTTCAGCAGATGATTAAAACTACAATTTGCCTTGATCTTGTGATGACTACTGGCATATCTAGCTTTTCTCAGATATTTAAAATTATGTTCCAAAATGCCTTAACCCATAAAATGTCACCTATAATTTGCAGCAGACGATAATTTCAAGTGTTGCTGCTTTTTTATCAAAAATAACAAATTAGGCATGATATTTCATGAGAATCATCTGTTGGCAGACGATTTTCATGAAATACCATACTTTTTTCGAAAATTAGGAAAGATGTCATAAAATTTTTCGTCTGCTGCAGTTGTGATTGACGCTTTATGGGTTAGATGGTTGTTACTATCACATATCCACAGACCCCAACCCCCAACATAAATAAAAAAAAAAAAAAAAAAAAAAAACATGGATGCTGCCATATCGAGCGATGTTCGTCTATTATGGGTTTATTTTTGTTTAAGCCTCCATCTACATTCATACTTTGTGCATGCTCTGATTACATATGCGCGATTACGCGCTGACTCACTTGAGCATTTATTGCTCGAAAATGTGATATGTACCAAAGTATATTTAACTCTTTACCCACAAGTATCGTCTGCTGATATTATTTTGCAAACAGCTTGGACCCAGATCCGGTCTGACAAAACGTCGGATCTGATCTGGATCCAAAATTGTTTTAGACTCTGATGGTATTCCTGAAATATTATTTTAAAATATTGAATTTGAAATACTCCGCAGACTATAAAAAAGCATGCAAAATTACCCAGTATGCAAGGAGCTATCACATTTTGGTAGAAACTTACGACAATCCTTTTCATCATCTCCATTTGGGCAGTCTTGATTTCCATCACACAATTCTTCTCTTTTCACACAAACCTTCGGACGGCGTCTATGTACAATACACTGGTATTGTCCAGGACAATTCGGACCATTCTCTGCATTATACAAGCAAAAACACTCTGAACTTAAGGTTTCATTATTATCCTTATCTATCTATCAAAGTACTGTCGTGCCAACCAAGAGTGACAGTGACGTGTAGGATTAATACACAAGTGATCTATTGATTATAAGTCCATGATAACCTTGTAAACAAAACATGTCGTCACTGTCACTCTTGGCTGGCAGGACAGTATATGCATTGAATGTGTTACTGCAAATGACACGCCTCTGATCTCCGATGTGGTAAGTACAGTCAATAACCAAAGTTAATTACACAAAATTAATTTCCCATTTACTTTACTTTACAAGAAGCTTTTGTATTGTGTGATAATCGTATCTAGATTAAATTGCAATAACTTTATAATGCTTGCAAAGCTAAATATTACATGCATGTAATGCACAATTTACATGAAGTTTTGACTATGCACTTTTCAAATACAACAGTTTTAAAAAAATCCTACACAATTTTGAAAATGCCACTTTTCCATTGACTTCAATGGTAACGTTGTCCAACAATTGACAAAAATATCTTCCAAATTGTTTAGATATATGCAGCTTTAAAATTAATGGATGAAATTTAATGAAAATGTTACCTTATTCACTTAACCAAAATCATGGCTAGTTGAAGCGCAGTAAATTTTCTTGCAAACGTGAAAATACATTGACGTATATGTGATTTCTAACGTTGTGTATTACTTTTGGTCCTAACTGTACATGAACCAGCATTGCACGAGCCGCTTCAAATACATAAAACAATAGTAAATACATAATCTACTCACTCAATTAACTCTAATAATACTATTGTACATGTAGATTCTTTGAAAAGTTATAAAACATGCAAAAATGATATTCAGAATTGGCTTAAAAGAGAACGCAAAACTTAAACCACAACATCTTGCCAAACCAGCGTTTCTTATAATTTGATTAAAATCGCACGGCGAATACAAAAGTGTCTTCAAATCTGAATGTCTGGTATTTTCATAGGTGCTGACATGGCATTTTCAATAAGTTGTAAATAAAAAATAAATTCTTATATTGATAGCATATTGGAGAAATTACCACCTAAAGTTTATTATATTTTGTTTAAAAAATAAACCAAGATACACTCACATGAAATTGATATTAAGATTATGCAATTTACTGCATAGTTAAATAGGGCAATATATATCATATATGTCACTAAGTGTATCAAAATGTTCAAAATGACAGTATCCATGACTTCGATTCTACCAACATTCAAATGCCTATAACATCCTTAATTATAGTCCCATTTTTATTAAATAAGCGCCAAAACACTTATTTTAAAATATTTAACTTCCAAATGTTTTATATACATTTTGTTCAGCTTCATCGTTAATATTCATTCACATATCTAAACGCAATAGTATCAAAAGATCAGAATATATTATTTAATTATTTATTACTAATGCTATCAACGATTATTTAATTATTTATTATTAATGCTATCAACCATAACCAATGCACAGGAAAACACCGGTCGTTGCATCTATAAAACATCGCTTATAATCATGCGCGGATCCAGAGGAGGGACAGGGGGTCTGGACACCCCCTGAAAATCACAAAAATATAGGGTTTCTGGGCAATAGTGGTCCGGATCCCCTGAAAAATAACAAAGCTACCAAGCCAGCATTCAATGTTGGTCCATCATCGGCACGCCAGCCAAACGCCATTAAAATGGCGTTTAGCTGGTGGGCCGATGATGGTCCGCTTATAGTGTTAATTGGATCCTCTCATCAAAAGGGCTGCAAAGTTGGACCCCCTCTGGTAAAACTTTCTGGATCCGCGCATGCTAATTAAATGTGAACTAATCCAACCATATTACTTACTAGATCGTCCATCTGAGTGATGACTTCCCTGGCTTTTGTGAGAGCGTTCCTCATCTATCTCCCAAGAGTAGCTAGTTTTATCTTTGTGTTCACCACCTTCATCAGATTTGTCTTTATCTTTTCTATCAGAGCTCTCTTTACTCTTATTCTGATCTTTATTATTAGATTTATCTTTGTGCTTCTTAGGATCTTTTCCATTAGACTTTTCGGAACCGTTTTCCTCATCTTTATTTTTAGATTTATCTTTACCCTTCTTAGTATCTTTACCATTAGATTTGCCTTTATTCTCTTTCTGACCTTTTCCATTGGACTTGTCTGAACCGTTTTCTTCATCTGGTCCATTAGAGGTCTCATTCTTGTTTTGCTGATGAGGAGATGCTTCACTAACATCTTCATCCGAGTCTCTACCCATCTCATTGTCTTCCTCTGTCTGAGATTGACTATCATCTTCTTCCGTATCAATTCCTTCTTTTCCTTGTTTCCCTTTTTTCTTCTTCGAAGCAGCTTCATGGATAATAACACTGAGAACCACAAGACAGACGAACAGTACCTTCAGTAAAAGAAATAGAGAATACTAGGTAGGTGTCTTTTGATATCAAGTTTACCAGGCAAGGCTTTGAGAATGCTTGTTGACATCATGATGCTTGCCAAGCGATTCAACATGCATTCTCAAAGCCGAGCCTGGTAAACTTGATCTCAAAAGTAGCGAACTTTGTATTCTATTTATCAGTTTACCTATTGTTTCTCTCTTCAAACTAGCGATTATGATATATTTCGTATTGACGACGTCATTTAAAAAGTGCAACGTCATCATGACCTGATAAAGGCACATGCCGTGGGATAGACAACGTTTATCAGGCAACTTGCGACAATGCAGTTAATATGAGAGATAATAACTATAGAAATGTAGAGTGATTATAAATTCTACTTGACCTGTTTTATGATACATCAGCATGCCCATGTGCTAAAGTTTTACTATGCATGCGCGGATCCAGAAAGTTCTGTCAGGGGGGTCAAACTTTTTTTCCACTAAAAGCGGGCCATCATCGGCGTTTCAACATTGAATGCTGACTTGGTAGCTTTGTATTTTTCAGGGGATCCGCACCATCATTGCTAAGAAACCCTATATTTTTGTAATTTTTCAGGGGGGGGGGGGGGGTCCGGACCCCTGTCCGCGCATGCTATGATCAACCAATGGGATAGCTATCTACAAATTCTTCTTATGAAAAGATGTTGAGTTTCTAATTATTAACCGTTTGCTGAATCGAAACCCCTAAATGCGTACTTTGACAAACAGTGAAGGCCCAGATGAAATACCGCATAACACGACATCACACAGCCTAAAAATGACTGCGTTCCATCGCCTCCCATTCTCTACTTTACATATCTATTAACTCATGGGAGCAAGAACTCTAGTGTTCAGTCTGAGTCTTCTTTGCGTATGCAGGATTAGCTAAATTATATCATCCAGATGAAAATAAAAAAGTAAGTGAGTATGAACAGGAAATATTACAGTCACATACTGCAGACCAACCCATGGCACCGTCCGGAAGAGTCACAGAACATTTATAGTAACGATAAATCTGTAAGACAATAATAGCAAAGCAACCACCTTTCTCTTCCTCTTCAAGATGACTGCAAAACTATAATGGACACAAAATAATGCACAACAAAACAAAGACAAACACAGAACTCCCGCAAATAATGGGAAGTAAATTAAACAATAGAACAACAACAAAACAACCACCACCTTAGAAAGGACAGCAGCCTAAGCCAACGGGGGCCTCAAATGCATTTTACTAGCGCTAAATCTAGATTCTGTTGTTGTTAAAACACAATATTGTTTAGCTCGCATGGAGGCTTCCTAACTAATGCAAAGTATCATCACAGAGAAACAGTTAAATCAAATTAACACATTATGATGATACAAAGAAAATGGCTCATGACTCACAGATAGTCGGAGCTAAAGAAAACCTCAAGTTGAGCTACGGTGGGCCCAGCCAACGACAAGCATCAGTCACCAACCAACAGATTAAAGCTTTCCTGACGTAATGATGTCTCGTCGCGCAATTAAAGAGGAAATCATAGCTATCAACCGTGATTGGGTTTACAACCAGGCTTGCAGGCTGTCGCATATCTCACTCTTTTATAACGTTTAATATTTTTTTTTAAATTGATCACTAAAATTATGCTTCCAACAATATATGATTGTCAAATGCAAATCCTGACTAAAGTTATAATAACGACATTAAATGCGAGCAGGGGGTGGGGGACTTTTTACGGTAATCACGCAGCACAAACATAAGATCGTGAAATCAAAAAGTAAGTGAGTATGGTCAGGAAATACCGCAATCACATGCTGCAGACCAACCCACGGCACCGTGAGGAAGAGCCACATAACATGTATAGTGACATCATATCTGCTATGGAATAAAATCTCCGCCGATACTCTATGCATACAAGTCTGTTTTTGTATGCTGGTAATCTCATTTTACTTCGTAAATTGTGTCATTATATCATGCAAATTGTCATTTAGTAGTCGTTTCACTCGTATTTAGATTCAGATTATGTCATTTCTCGGTTTTCAAAAGGCAAAACTAGGATTTAAATAGGCAGAACTAGGTTGTCATGAGGCAGGACTGGATTGTCATAATACAAAAGTGAAAATGCTAAGTTTTTTGACGCCAGAGGGCGCACCGAATTATGGGAAATTAATAATTTCTCCCAAACGAGTAGCACTCGTTGCAAACGGTGTTATGGATGATTTCTTTTACCTAGAAATTACCCCTATGTTTTTTTTGTTTTTTTTTTGATTGATTTGATTTTTTACGTCCCAGTCAACAATCTTTCAGTTACGTTGGGACGGGTCTTCCTTGGTTGAAGGATAAATGTGTCTTTCTCAAGGAAACAACGCTGTGACACCAGTGAGGCTTGAGAAAACTACGTACCGTCCCGCCAAGCTCGGACACAAACAACATATGTAGATCTATTACTGGGTCATTCATTCATTCCCACCTCACATCCAGACAAGCTTGGACACATCAATATATGAGCCGCAACACGTGATTTCCAACAATATGGCATTTTGATGTGAATAGACTCAGATGAGCCTGTGTAGCCTCATTTTAAGCTTAGGCAGTTCATGTGAATATTCAAGCAGCTGTCAAAGGTTCTGACCAGACTGCGCAGGCTGGTCTGAGCCTCTCTGATCGCACATATCACATTGTTGGAAATCTCATGTCACAGCTGGGAGCGCAGTGGCTCAATGGAAGAGTGCTTGACTCGAGACCGAGGGGCCACGGGTTAGAGCCTCACCGGAGTCACTGCGAAGTGTCCTTGAGCAAGACAATTAATCCTTGCTTAGTACTGGTTCTTTCTCTTTCTCTATATACTGCCAGACCCTCTTTCGAGTATTATCGGCAGGTGTACTTTGTACACTTCGGGTCGCAGGATGAAAGCCTACAAGTAACCATATCGAAATTACCGTAGGGTTCTTTAACCTGCAAAAGGGGTGACTCTCCTTGCACAGGGGACATCCAGTTAACGTCCCAATCCTAAGGACGATGCACTTATCTAGTGTCATCCCTGCAAAGACACTAGGGAAAGCGTGTTCGGACACCGAAATTTTTCTCGCCGCGAGCGGGGATCGAACCTGGGACCTCTAGCACCAGAGGCAAGTGCCTTACCGCTGAGCTGGTTCAATCCAGGAAGATCGGTCCCTTTATAACTGAAAGATTGTTGATGGGACGTAAAGAATCAAAATAAACAAACAATAATCAGGTCATAGCTCATTTTCGTCAGGATACCACAATTTATATATATCCATACTTGTCTTGACTAACTTTACCTCCCTTTATTTTCAAGCTGACATATATATTGTATATCTATTTTTTCATGTTGTAGAGCTGATGCATTTATAAAGTATATTTTTCTACAACTAAATTGACTGTTTATCTATATGAAAAAAAAAGAAATTTCAACGAAATGAGAACAAAGGCGTCATCTCAGTCAACTCATATATATTTGAAAAATCATAGTTATAAATAATATAACCATTTGTCGGTTAAAGCTGCATAGTCTGTAACTTTTGATCTTCAAATTTTAAAAATAATGTTTTTATTTTTCAAGAACACAGTAAAAATACTCAAATTCAGGTAAACATTTTACCATTTTTGTAAATCTTAACAAGTTATCACTATCAAAACAACTGCATTTATCTTAAAATTCAACGGTCTATAATTATTGGAGGGATGCAAATAATTACCGACAAGAGAAAAATACACCTATTTGATAAGGTAATTCAATTTTCCATGCAGTTTTCAGCTGTTCTGAACATTTTTATTGTAAAAACATAGCTTAATTCTACTTTTACAAAGGATTTAAAAAGAAAATAAAATTTTTCGAAAAATGTTCATAGTTACAGAGTATGCAGCTTTAAACGTTTTTTTATGTAACCGCCGCGGTATAGTGAATTGTTTTCCTTGTCTGTCGGATCAAACTTTAAGCCAAGGCCGCGTGTTCCAAGAGGCTTTAAACCCAGAACGAATGCCAGTTGAGCCTGGCAGTCGGGTGCTCCTGGGATAAAATGAAAAACATAAACCAACCCAGACCAATACTGGTTACAGCCAAGGAATAGCCACAAAAACAGTATCATCCAGAGGGGTGGGCTCGACAGAGACTCCTGACATGGAAAATCATAAGATGTATAGGTGTCCATAGGAATAAGCAAATGGACCCCTACCCCCAGGAAAAATGAACCGGCCCATATAATTTTTTTTAGCTTCCTTTAAAATAGACAAATTGGACCCCGCCCCACCCCCATCCATTATAAAATAAGTTAGTCATAATTAATAAAAGAAATAACAACACCAAATGAACAGATGTGTGCCTGGTGAGACTGTGTCTTTGGTGGTCGTAAATGCGACAGGCACAAACTGAGGGTGTCAATAGCAATAGGGTTTATTGATTAGCAAATAATGGCCCTAAAATTAATAGTGGAATGCGGCGTTTCAACGGTTAGCGAATTTGATGGAAAAAAGTTATTCCATATCGTTCTACAGTAACCCGTCTTAATGATCTATCTGCAGTTGTCCGATTGCCCTTCAAGGTCCATCAATTAATATGAAGTATGGAAACTTTATAGACATAGATACATGTACCATTGAGCAAACAACGAAAACTGGTCAGACTTGGCTGATACAGATCCAGGCTGATCTACTGGGTGAAAGTTTCTCTGATTCACAGATCGCTAAATATGTTCTTAAAAGGGTATCCTTTGGAAGCAAAGACTGCACCAAAGAACTGAAACTAGAGTGTGCATATTTCCTGGGCCAGACTAGCTAGTATCTGCCATTTAGGCTTCATCAGTGACCCTCTAATAGTTTCAAAGTTCCACAATGAAACCCATGATCCCAAATGACAAGAAAATAAAATCTACACTATAGTGAAGGGCAGGGAGACGTTCTACCGCCGCCACACAGTCCCTGTCACCAGCTGTAGTGAAGTCAAATATGTTCTTAAAAGGGTATCCTTTGGAAGCAAAGACTGAAAGACTAAACCCTGAAGCCATTGGTTGAATTGTCAGTTCGTGGCTTAAGTCGCCGTTAGTGCTGAAAAAATAAGTCAAACTACCGTTCAAGCACGTTCATGTGACAGTAACATACTTTTAATGATTTGGCAATGCATTTAACCCTTTGTATACGAGAAACCCCTAAATGGATACATTTATAAACAGTGAAGACCCAAATGAAATGCCACATTATGCGGCATTTCATCAAGGTCTATACTGTTTATTAGGTAAAAAAGATCTTCAGACAAAAAAAAAAAACAAAAAAAAAAAAAACACTACTTTTAAAAACTATAACCTGACACCCCAAGGTATGTACAGTGGTCTATCCAAAGTTTATTGCATCAAACCAGAAGGAAAGATCCATTTGTATACACAGTTAACTGTTGGAGGTAAGAAGTGGCCAGCTAGTCATTTATTAGTGACCATAGAGCAAATATATCTGCTAAAGTTATCTGCTGCATATAAGCATATAGGCATATAGTGTGGACCCAGATCAGACTGTCATGTGCATGAAGTAGTCTTAAAAATTAGTTTTTATCGCCCAAATGGCATGTCTTCTAAGATATTTTACAGATTTTGTCAAATTTTTGCTGATTACTGTTTATCGCCCAAATGGCATGTCTTCTGAGATATTTTACAGATTTTGCCAATTTTTTGCTGATTACTGATTTTGTGGTCATTTTTTTACTGATTAGCGATTTTGGTCCTAAATTTTACTGATTGCTGATTTTTGGGCCTAATTTGTACTGATTAGCGATCTGTGGGCCTAAATTTTACTGTTTAGCGATTTTAGAGGTACCCCATTAAGACCCTCCAAAACCCCTTGTGCTGGCTTATTAGGCTCCTGAAACAGGTCAATTCTCCATAGTTCCAGGCATGGGTGGATCCGTAGGGGGGATATTGGGTAGGGGACAGGGGTCTGAACCCCCAGGAACTCCAGACAGTTATAGGGCTCCTTAGCGATACTGGTCACCCCTAGATATCACAAAACTTCCAAGCCAGCATTCTTGATGTTCGGCCATCATTGGTCCACCTAAATGGCGTTTTGCTGGCAATTTAAATGGCGCTTCGCTGGCGGGCCAATGATGACACACTTTTTATGGTATTTGGATACTCTCTCTCCTCATCAACTATAAAAACAAAGTTGTCAGAGTTGGACCCCTCTTAAAAAAACTTGATCTGCGCATTCGAGATTTTTCTTCAAATAGTCAATAGTTTGAATTAAAGTCATAACTGTTTATAGTACATGACCATCTTCATCTTAGGGATGAACCATCTACAATATTTAGTTTGTCTAGATGCCAAAAATCTGAGCTTTCATCGACGTCCATTCAGTGAGAAGGCTCTATCGAGATTCCACATGTGCACAGACTAATCTCAGCCTTCTTCGCTCGCTATTGTGCTAAGTTGGAAATTTCATGATATCAGATCCTGGTGTTGGAATGTAAATAAATGCTAAGAAGGTGTTGGCTGCTGGAATAGTCTCCTTTCATCATTCATATATGTAATCGTGTCCGCCTTTATTTGAAGATAATCCACAAGCTTTAGCGAGTGAATTATCTTACATACAGGTGGACAAACATCGTATAGTTATTTTATACCACATACATCAGTGTAGACCTTGTACACAACGAGATATTGTGCTATTAAAAGTTGGTAAAATGGGCTAATTTCTATTTTTTTCTTAAAGTTTTAACTTGTATTTTTACTAGGTTGCTTCACTTTAAACTTCAGACATTTTCATTTTTGTAATGTTTTCGTTTTAAGGTTTATTTAAATGAGTTTACATTTATGACATTCTACATGGATGTTTTAGAAAGAAAGTTATCTTGCATCCTATAACAAACGTTTTGCAAGAGGACAAAAATTGAAACCAACAAGATATATTTATGTGAAAATAAGCAAAAAGTAAAAAGAGGGCAAAGATCAGGAATCGATACAATTTTCGGATAAATCATTCAGTCAAAATGACTCCTGGCACTGTGTTTCCGGAATAATCGATGAGTTCCGAAAAAGGGATATCCTATAAATTATAAATGAAAGCGCGCCCTCTGGCGTCAAAATATATAGCATAGAAAGAAGGGCGGTATTACCGACAATATTCAATGCTTCAAATGCTTGTTTCATGTCACTTCATTGTCGTTGATGCTATTTATAGTTTACTTTGTACTATTTTTTTAATTCTTTAGCAGCATCCGTTGACCAAAGCTGTTATAATAAGGCAATTCACATGATACGATGACATAATTTACGAAATAAAATTGCAATCTTAAAAAACAAAAACTAAATTGGACACATTGAATTTCGTCGGGAAATCCCTTCCATAATCTGCAAGACAATAATAAAGATTAAACTAGATTGTTTATACCTGCCCTCTATCCATTATTGACAAGTTACTTCAGTGCTGTTCTGTTGCTACAATACTACGAGTAATACGAATTCAAAGTGCATGCATGGTCGCTGTGACCAATCCAGTTTAGCATTACAAATGACGCACATTACCTTTCATCCTATTATTGAAATTGATATTTGAACAGGACGGCAGAAAAAAGGATGCTTATTCGTTCACCATTCCAGGCAACCCGTATACTGGTCAGTATTTGCAGCCATCTTAGTTGACACCACTTAACGGTAACTATATTTGGAGAGAGAAAAAACCCTTAAATCGAGCACTTCCATGTGACATTGTGCATGCGCGGATACAGAAAGTTTTGCCAGAGTGGGTCCAACTTTGCAACGTTTTTTGTTGTTGTTTACTATGAGAGGATCCAAATATCCTATAAAAGGGACATCATCGGCCCGCCAACGAAACGCCATTTAAATGGCGTTTCGCTGGCGTGCCGATGATGACCCGACATTGAATGCTGGCATGTTAGCTTTGTCATTTTTAGGGGATCCGGACCAGTATTTCTAAGAAACCCTATATTTTTGTGATTTATGCAGGACCCCCTGCCCCTCTCTCTCTCTCTCTCTCTCTCTCTCTCTCTTTCTCTCTCTCTCTCTCTCTCTCTCTCTCTCTCTCTCTCTATGGATTCGCATGTGTTGTGCACACTAGATAAGAATATACAGGTAAGTCCCTCTTGAGGCTCCTTTAATCATGTGAGATACTGAAACTGTCCCTTATTCAGGAATACAGGTCAGAACACACAGCACGGCGTCTTTTGAGTACCAGCATTTTGAGAAATAATAAAAAATGAACTAAGAATCGCTGACTCTTATCTAAAGACTTGGCATAAGTAATTGTAGAAATGGTTTTCAAATAATTTAATAGCTTTGAAGCGTGCGGGCTCAATGTCTAAGGTTGAGATATATTTCCAACCAGTAATTAAGTTTTCGCGTGTTCGGTACTGCCTTAAGTATTATTTCAAATAAACATTTTTTATCATAATGACGTCGCGTCTGGGAGTGAAATAACGCCATGAATTAAAATCGATAAACCACTAGTCGAATATAGGGATCACACATGTTTTTTCATGCATTAACATTTGCCGGGTCACGAGGAAGCTGTTTGAACACGAGGCCGCTAGGCCGAGTGTTCAAACATCGTCCGAGCGACCCAGCAAGTGTTAATGCAATGAAACAAACATGTGTGATCGTTATTCTTGCATATTTTACCTGATTTCAGTATAAACGGCGCTGAAAACGTCGCTTAAACCACAGGAGCTTGAAGTTCTATCCTTATATCGCTTCAAAACCCTGAAACCGAAAATCTCATAATGTCATTATGTAGTAATGACCAGGAGTGAAACTAAGCTCTCGACAGCCATTCCGGCTCCAGTTTCCGGTTATCAGCAGTGAATGTTGTGACGGCAACGTAAAATGTTCGACGTTACGCTGACCAAGATGGCGACGTTTGACTAAAAACAGGACAATGTCTATTGCAATGAACAACCATAATTTGTTCATTTGTGGCCAATGTGACACCGGGAAACATGTTTTGTTAAGGAATAAACCAAAAGAGAATGCATTTTTTTACTCAAATTGGCCGTATATCGGAGTTTGTAATCCAACGATTTCAGCTATCCACGAGCATCTTGTATTTTATCCGGGTCCTCTTGTCTTACAATCAAAACGATTGATATAACTACAATAATCGTTATTAATCTGCCTAACCGCCAGCAACCGGTCACTGGAAGTTCGTCGTAGTGACTTACTAGGTATTTCGGAGTATGTTTCCCCACACAATGAAATAACAGTTGAATTTATGAAGGGTTACCCCAGGCTCCCGCTACGCTTGCTGAAAAGGATTTGGTTTTGTTTCCCAGCTAAAACCCAGAACAGAAACTATCTCAAGGAAATATAAACAAAGCCTTTAACAGAAAAAGTGCAAGATTCCTACCTTCACGTTTTTATAGCAACAGCGCTGATTTGAGGGCTCTGAACTAGACGTATTTTCCAAGATTAAGCTGCTTCCAAAAGAACACAAATATATTCCAAACAAGTTATTTTGAAACTGTTTTTGTCATTTCTACCATGTTTACACATGTGATTGTCAAAAATAGTAAATAAGTATGATCAGGAAATACCACAATCACAAACTGCAGACAACCCCGTGGCACCGTGAGGAAGAGCCGCTCAACCATCACGAGACACAAGGAAGACAAATTAAGCAAAGCAATCAGCTCTCTCTTCCCCATCAAGATGATTGCAATACTAAAATAGACATAAAGTAACGTACAACAAAACATAGAACAATTACAGATCCCACAATGGGAGTAACAATAAACAGAAAGTCAACAACAACAGAACCACCGCCTTAGAACGGACAGCAGCCTAAGCCACCGGGGGGCTTAAATGCATTACTGGTACCAAATCTTCGCCCTAGATTCTGCTGTTGTTGAAGTACAAAAAATGTTCAGCTCGCATGGAGGCCATCTAACTAATGCAGTGTATCATCATGGAAAAACACTCTAATCAAATTACTACACCATGATGAAACAAAGAAAAGGGCTCATGACTCACATAAGTCAGAGCTAAAGAAAACCTCAAGTTGAGCCACGGTGGGTCCAGCAAGTCCATTTCCTTGAAAATATGTGACATCATAATTTGACGTTTACAGGTCGATAAATTTATTGGGGCCTCCAACGGGGAAATGTTGTAAATAAGAACAGAAGTATCAAAATTTGTTCTACTGCTAAAGAAAAGGGCTACCTGTTATCAGTGAGGTGTAATAAGATGCAAGGCTATGAAAATGTATCAGTGTTTCTCCTATAGCTGGGGGTGAAACAAGGAGCAAGTGCGGATCCAGAGGGGGGGGGGACAGGGGGTCCGGACCCCCCTGGAAAATCACAAGTTATATGAGTTTCTATAGAAAATAAGCAATTGGACCCCTCCCCTGGAAAAAGTTGGACCCCCCCCCCCCCCCACCTGGAAAATGTTGGACCTCCTCTGGAACCTTGAAAAATGATAGATTTCTATGAAATTGACCATTTGACTTCTGAAAAATAAGCTGTGGACTAAAAAAGGGGGGAAAAACGTCAGAGCTTTTTTTTTTGTCAGACTGATCTGGACCCCCCCCCCCCCCCCCCCCCCCCCAAAAAAAAAAAAAAAAAAATCCCCACCCCGGGTCCCCACCCCAGGAATTAGATCACGTAATCCCTGGGGTGGGGAATTACGATACTTCATCTGGGAATTTCTTTATAAAATTATAACCAATTTGATGACTTGTCCAAATAACTGTTTATGATGCAACGAACACACTGACTCAGGTGAGCTAAAATGGGGGAACCTCCCTCAATATGATTACTTTCACATTTCATGTCGAAACATGTATTCTGAGTGTTTCTAAGAAACGTCGAGGCTCATTTTGTCTCATCGAGACGGGTTTTAGGCAACCAAAATGTTGTTTTGATAGGATAGTATATCAAACTCCAACAATGTATCCCATTTTAGCTCACCTGAATTTAATTTTAGTGTTCAATTCAAAAAGATTATCCAACGTTATAAAAATGTTGGATATAACTTGGATATCATGTCTGGTTGTAAACCCAATCACGATTTATAGCTATATAGTTTCCTCTTTAATTGCACGACGGTGCAATGACAGCTCAGGCGTAAAGCTTTAATTGGTGGGTTAGTGCCTGATGCTTGGCTGTAGCTGGGCCCACCGTAGCTCAACTTGAGGTTTCTTTAGCTCTGACTATCTGTGAGTCGTGAGCCCCTTTCTCTGTTTAATCATAGTGCGTTGATTATATTGTTTCTCTATGATGATACATTGCGATAAGTACAAATGTAGGAATCCTCCATGCGAGCTTAACATTTTAGTGCTTAAACAACGACAGAATCTAGGCCGAAGATTTGGTACCAATAAAATGTATCTAACCGATGGCTTTGGCTACTGTCCGTTCTAAGGCGGTGGTTCTGTGTTGTTGATTCGATGTTGATTGTTACTCCCATTGAGGGATTCTGTAATTGTTCTATGTGCGTTACTTTATGTCCATTCTAATTTTCCAATCATCTTGATGGGGAAGAGAGAGCTTGTTGCTTTAATTTGTTTGTCTTCCTGGTGTCTCGTGATTGTTATGTCGCTCTTCCGCACGATGCCACGGGTTTGTCTGCAGTTTGTGATTGTGGTCATTCCTGATCATACTCATTTTCTTTCTTTTTTAACAGGGATGTATTAGTCTGGTCGTCGGCATTAGCATCGGCGCGTACACATGCTAAAAAACTTGTGTAATTGAAGATGTGATGATAGTGTCAAAGCCACATGCATATTTACATGTCTAGACTATAAACAAAAGACTTACAAAGTCTCAAAAATATCGGTATACGGTGCGATGAGTTGCGCTCACAGAGTACCCAATGGTCAAAAATTCAAAAGTGAAAAAAATAAAAATAAAGAGAAACTGACGATATTTCCACGCCACATGCGCATCTTCAGCATCTAAAAGGTAGAAAAAGGGTCGAAAAGCTGCGCCCACTAAGTTTTGTTTGTTTGATTTGATTCTTTACGTCCAATCAACAATCTTTCAGTTATAAAGGGACGGGTCTTCCTAGGTTGAACCAGTGCTAAGCTAGGATTAATGTTCTTGCTCAAGGACACAACACAGTGACGCCGGTGGCACTCGAACCCACGGCCCCTCGGTCTTCAATCAAGCACTCTACCACTGAGCCACTGCGCCCCCTAGGTTCGCACTCATATCTTCCACGGGCGGGCGGGCGGACGCACAGGCAGACAGACAGACCTATTTTAATAGTCTCCTTCCAACGTCGGCAGAAAAAGTACATGTACCAGCATTGGTATTGCAGTTAACCAAAGGCATCTCGTGCTATCAGATTATGAGGTTCTATATGTTTTGCAAAGAATGGAAAATTATAAGATCTCCTAGAATCTAAGACAACAATCCAGTTTGCTTTCTCCGTGAGCGTTTGCACCAATCAAGTCGGCTACCCGCGAACACACTGCGCATTTTCGTAGCTGGAGAGCGAGCGAACGCGCAACTCAGGTATGTGCCCAGTAAAAATCTAAAAGCAGGCCACCATCGGCTCACTGGCGGAACGATGTTGGCCCGACACTATATGCTGGCTGGGAATGGTCTAACATGAGTTTTGAATATAACCTAAACAACAACCTTATTAAATCACTTCCCACAGAATACAGCAAAATCTGTAAACCCTGATTTCGTTTCACTTAAACAACAAAAGCGCGGACAAGACTAGGCATCCGCATAGCCTCTGATCCATGCATTTGATAATCGCTCTTTGGATAAGTCAATAGTCATGCTTTCAATATTTTAGCTAGTCCTTGAGGCTGATCAGGCTAGTTTGAGCATAACCTGGTCACAATTGTCGCGACGAGTCCTTATCATGAGTTGATGACATCACGGAGAGCTGCCCAAATATTATTTCACAGAAATATCTCCGTACAAGTTATCTCGAATTTGCAGGGTAAAATAGATAGGCCCTAATATCAGGTAGGGATCACACGGAATTCCGCGGCTAGCCTTTGTCGCGGATTTCCGTGACATTGAATTTTTTGGAAGGTAGCGGTTTTCCGTGACTTTAAAAAACGCTAAATATATCTCATTGGGGAGCAGCTATTGTTTGTACTTTATAAGGGTCACGGAATTTCATGACATCCTTTGTAAATATCTACCATTTTAAGTTTGTGCACGCATGATATTTGTTGTATCGTCGTCAACCTTAGCTCACCTTGAGCTTTGCTTTAGCTCTTACATCTGTGAGAAATGAGCCCTTTTCTTTGTTTCATTTTAATGTGTTATTATGCCCCCCTGGATGGGTCTGGTGATATATTGTTTTTCCCTTTGCGTCTGTCTGTCTGTCTGTCCATGTCAAAACCCTGTCCGCTCTATAACTTGATTACTGTTAAAGATATTTCAACGACATTTCATACATTTGTAAAGCACATTCAGACGACGTGTCATGCACAAGAATCATAACTCTTGCACGTTTATTTATCAAATTATTCCCCTTGTAACATAAATAAGGGCATATTGTCCACTCTGTAAGTTGAACACTGTTAAAACTATTTGGTTGAAACTTCATACACTTCTAGAGCACAATGAGACAATGCGTCATGTACAAGAACGATAACTCTGCTTTGGGTGTTTTGGAGTTATTTCCCTTTGATCATTTGCAATGCTATTTCGTTTCCCCTCTATAACTTGGTAGCCGTTGGTTGGAGATATTTCAACGAAACGTCATATATTTGTAAAGCACATTCAGACAACGTGTCATGCGCAAAACCATAACTCTTGCATGTTTATTCTTCAAATTATTCCCCTTGTAACATAACTAATTGCAATTTTTGTCCGCTCTGTAAGTTGAACACTGTTAAAGCTATTTGATTGAAACTTTATACATTTCTAGAGTACAATAAGACAATGTGTCATGCACAAGAACCTTAACTCTGTTTTAGATATTTTTGGAGTTATTTCCCTTTGATCTTTTGTAATGCTGTTTCGTGTCTGCTCTATAACTTGATAACCGTTAGAGGTGTTTCAAAGAAACTTCATACATTTGCAATGTGCATTCAGATGATGTGTAATTCACGAGAACCATAACTCTTACATGTATATTTTTAAATTATTCCTCTTGTAACACATTTTTGTGATTTTTGAGTCCTAAAAGTGGGAGACATTTTTTCGTAGAAAAACAATCTTAGTTTCTCTGTGGTGATATATTGCATTAGTTGGGAAGCCTAAATGCGAGCCAAACAGTTTTGCGTTTTAACAACAAAAAAATCTAGGGTGAAGAATTGGCGGCTATTAAGTGCATTTAAGTCCCCCATAGCTTAGGCTGAAATCCGTTCTAAAACAAAAACAGTAAGTGAGTATCATTAGGAAATACAACAATCACAAACTGCAGTTAAACTCGTGGCATCATGAGAAAGAGCCACACAACAAACACGAGACACCAGGAAGACGAACAAAGCAAAGCAACCAGCTTTCTCTTCCCCATCGAGATGATTGCAAAACTGGAATGTACACAAAGTAACGCACAACAAAACATAGAACAATTAAAGAATCTCACAATGGCAGTAACAATCAACAATGGATCAACTACAACAGAACCACCGCCTTAGAACGGACATCAGCCAAAGCCACTGGGGGAGGGGGGGGGGCTTAAATGCATTTTACTGGCACAAAATCGTCGCCCTAGATTCTGCTGTTGTTGAAGCACAAAAATGTTAAACTCGCATGGAGGATACTTAACTAATACAGTGCATCATCGAAGAGACAAGCACTCAAATTAACGCACTTTGACGAAAATGAGAAAAGGGCTCACGACTCTCAGATAGTCAGAGCTAAAGAAAACCTCAAGTTGAGCCACGGTGGGCCCAGCTACAGCCAAGCATTAGGCACCAACCCACCGATTAAAGCTTTACGTCAGAGACGTCATTGAGTCTGAGGCCTGACCCACCGTCGTGCAATTGAAGAGGAAGCCACGGCTAAAACCCGGGATTGGGTTTGCAACCAGGCATGCAGACTGTCGCATGATATCCAAGTTATATCCATCTTTTTTTATAACGTTTGATTATCTTTTTGAATTTATAACGAAAATTAGGGTTTCTAACAATAAGTTTGAATTTATAAACTAAATCCCCATAAAATATAGGTACTGATATGCCCTGTTGCAGAAGAGCTTTTAACCCAATGTTGTATTTAAGCATTAACTCTGAGTGTCTGTGGTAGAGTTTAGAAAATGCTTTTCGAATTTTATGATATCTTGTTTTAATAACTTAGCAGTCATAAATAGGGTTCTGTTGTTGAAATCATCAATATTAGAACACACTCTCACAAAATGAATAAGTTGCGAAATATATACACCATAGGAAGGTGAGCGAGGAACATCTCCATCAAGAAATGGGAAATTTACTATTTCAAAATTAGAATCATTAGACCTCAAGCTAAATCCTATCTTGAAGAAAATATCAATCCGCATCTTTTACGAGATGTTTGCACTCTGTGCGCCAGGGCGTTAGTCTCTGACAGCCTTTTACATATGTTACTGTAACAAAATAAGGAAATAAGCAAAATGAAAGTTTGAGCTACAGAAAGAATGCATTAAGCTATCTATTTATTCTAATTTCTTATGTAGTTTGCAAGCTGGATGCCTAAGCTACATAAAAGCAGCATTTTAAACAAAATAACAGCTTCAAATGGTGCTATATGCGTTACATAGATTAAATTTTCCTTTGAAAATTGAAATCGTGACTAACATCATTTAATTTTATAATCGATTTGTGCATTTCTTCAAGTGTTTTAATCTTAGTTAGCTAAATACTCATTCGACTAATAGAAAGAAACAAATGTTTGCTTTTCTATCTCAAATAAATTGTTTTATATGAGCTATTAAACAACTCTACCCCAAACTTTAAGTAACGATTTTGATATCTATTATTGGAGAAAATTATATGAAAATATTTGACACTGGTGGATATCTTACATTTTTGGGACTGCCATGCTAATGCAATTAAGAATCTTAGATTTGCAAGTTTGACATTAGGATCAGAGTACTTATCAAAGCATGTAACGTATGTTACATGGCATAATGAATGAGCAAGGAAATTGTCTTGGAAGTAAGAGATGATATTTCAGAAAAAATACTATTTTTCAGGTGTTTTCCTATTAATCTATAGCCTCTGGTGCCTTAGTCTTAGTTATTATTGTCATTGCTGATTACAAGCCCATGGACTTGTGTTACAGATGTTACATGTATTTATAATCTTTTTTATCACATATTTCCTTATGTCTTTAGTACTAAAATATATAGACATGAAAATAGAAAATAATAGTTCACATTTAAATGACACTATTTAACAAATATTCCTATTAAATATAAATATTCAAAAACAATCTTTATTCAAGTCAATCTCATAATGTCTATCATTGTGTCTGCTTCTATGGCAAAATAATCACCCATTTCGTCACAACCAGTAGAATCATGGCATTGTATTAGGACTGCAAACTGAGTACAATCCTTAGCCACTTCACCCCTTTGGGAATTGTGCAGATATACTTACCTTAAAGAACAATTCAAGCTAAATCAAATAAGAGATGTTTGCACTCTATTAACCAGGGGGTTAACCTGGAACAGTATGTTAGGTATGTTACCATATCAATTTTAGAATAAATGAATTGAAAGTCTGAGAAACAGAAAGAAGACATAAAACTATCTATTTGTTTGAATTATTCGTGTAGTTTGCATGCTGAATACCTTTGATACACATGAGGGTTTTTTTAACAAATATACAGCTTCTTATGGTGTTATATGTGTTACATTAATTAAGATTATCGTTTAAAATTGGTAATTGTGACAAACATCACTTATAAGCATTTCGTGTAATACTCATCTTTTGCCATCAAAGGAATTAATTTTCTTTGTATGTGTGGCCTGTCAAATAAATTGACTCAGCTATAACTTGAGTCCTTAGCATTCTTCAAAAGCAGAAACAGCATGTCAGTGTCATGGGATCAAACACCTGATTAAATATGGGTTTAATGCCATTTCACATATATGCATACAATGGAGTAAGACTCTGGTATATGTCTCTTCCTGTGAAGTGGCAATAGCAATCTTACTGCAACTGCCTCTGCATCTGTGCTAGTCAAATGATAACCTTGCCCCTATTTTGCAAAAGCTATGTCTCTACCGTGTACCTCTAAGAATACTTTAAGATTTCTGACATTGGTCAAACAGAAATTTGATTGGCTGCTTTTTCTTTGCATCATTTGCCATGGAACCTTTCCAGTCCTTTGGTGCTTAAGTCATCAGGTCTTAGATCAAAATTATTTTGCTGCGCCTAAAGAACTTAATACGTTTTCTTAAGTTACAATGTTGACTCTTGATGGTTTTGGCAGACAGTCAGAAACAATTTGTTACACCTTGAAAATCATCTGGTATATTAGAAAGAACATGAAGTTGGACTTTGCTATCAATTATGCTTGCTACTGGTTGTTGTTTGTTGTCAGTACTTTGAAGCAAGCCTTAAAAGAATGTAAAACCTTTGATTTCTCAGTTTTTGCAGCCATATCATCAGCTGTTGCATTCAAAGAAGGAAAGTGGACTATGTGTAGAATGAAAAACCAGTAGTTCTATATTTTGCCTTATGGAAGATTTATACAGAGTAAACAAGTTGATAAGGTTACCCCATTGCATGATCCATTGAAAACACTGAAATTGAAAACACTTGCCTCTGACTGTATTATCAAAAAGGATGTCACGACAATGCCCTTGCTCATTTATTACGACGAGTTATATATGTTACATCCTTTAATAAGCGCTCTAATCTTAGAAACTTAGTGAATCCTTGAGGTGAAAGGGTCTAATTTACGCCCTGTTCATCCTGCATTTCATTGCTTTACCTGCTGTGATACATCTAGCTTGTTTATCTGAAGGGAAAGAGTTACCTCCTTTTCAGCACCTTAGAAGTACTAAGTTGTTGAATGCTTGGGGAAAGATAATAAGTGCAGAGACATTATTAGATGAAAATATGTTTGTTGCATGTATGGAAAGGCTACATTTATAAGAGTTAACCAGTTAAGATATGATTCTTTTTTCTCAGAAATATCAAGGTACATCATTCCAGGTACTCATTGCTTTTAATGGCATAGTTTTCCTCCTTGTAAAGCTTTAGTCTTTCTCCTACTTGCAGAGTGTCACTTGAAACACATATTCAAAAAGAGCCAACTAGTAGGAATTCATATCACTTTCCGAATGTTCCAAGCCATGAATGGCAACATTGGAAAGTTGATAATGAATCATCAATTTTGAGTGGACTGGTGGTAAAATTGCAATACAGTAAATGATTGAAATATTGTGTGATGATTCTACTAGTTGCAAGAAGGCGGGTGATAATAATTATTACCACAGACCCGGACAACGACAAACGTTTAACATGAGTGTTAAATCGATGAGAATTAGTTTGGACCATTTCATTTATTGTATTCGCTTGTATAAGTGTACAACTATCTTTTCTATTTGTGGCTCTATATTTAGCATTATATACACAGTATTAAGAAATGTGTCCAAAACGTCATTGATAGCATCTGTAACAAAAGTCCATGGGCTTGATAATCTGAAAGGATTATAATTTCTAGTGTTTTGGCACCAAAGACTTATACACATTAAATGTCCTGATCTTAGAAACTTATTGACAGCTTGCAGATATATGAGCAAGACAGACTAAGAAAATGTAAAATATCCACACGCTGGTTTAAGCCCTCGAGTAAAATATTTTTACTGACCGTTCCAAGGTGGTACTTCTTTTGTGGATCATTCATGTTATTTCTGTCATGTGTTTGTTATGCTTTCGTGCGCGTCTGTTTATTGATGCCTTGTGGTTACCTACAAGGAAAGGGCTGACCTCTTGGCTCTCGTTTGTGATGTCTTATTGTGAGATTGTTACTTTCTTATTGGTATGCTGGGCCAGGTGTGGTACTTGATTGTATCGATTCCAGATCTTTGCCTTCTTTCATGTGTTTTACTTAAACGGTAATAACACAATTTGCTTCTCGGTAAAACCGGGAGTAGGGCTGTGTATAAGACAATATATTTAAAATAGAAAAGCAAACTTGGTTTTTCCTATTCATCAATTGAGTATGTGTTTGTAAAATCTAATAAAACAGTTTTTAACCAAGATATAATAGTTGTTTTACTAAATGACGATAGCCACAATTATGTCTTTTAAATTACAAATGTATAATAAGGTTCATGTAACGCACATAACACCACAGTTAGTCGTATTAATGCTAAGCAGCTTCCATATGTAGGAAAGACATCCAGTATGTAGACTATAAAAATGTCAATTTATTAGATAATTTGAATGTCTTCTTTCTGTAGCATAAACATTCAAATGGATACGTCCATTAAGAGGCTATTTGCCCCCCCCCCCCCCCCCTATGAAGTCAAAAAATAGAAGTTGCTTTTCACAAGTTTCTTCTAATTAGTTTATTAGAACAATAGCCAAAGTGTAAAAGTCTGGTATTGATTCGACAAGTACGGTTGCTATGGTAACAAGAATGGTCCGCAAAAATAGGCTGAAAATAGGAAAATGGCCATTTTGGAGCAAATATAAGACATGTAACAGAGGAATTAATATAGAGCACAAGCAGATACCAAATAGATATTTTATCAGATGGTGAGGATTATTACAGCACACAATGTATTAAAAGGTTTGTTTGGTATTCGCTTGTGCTGATACCTAATTCTTAAAAAAATCGGTCTCCAAAAGCCTTAAATTTGGCACAAAATGGCAATTTCTCTATTTTTAGCCTAATTCGTCCGCCTTTTTTTGTTACCATAGCAACGGTAAAAGTAAAATAAAAGCCTGGATATTACACTTTGGTTATTCTTCTAACAAACCAATATCATGAAATTAATGAAACACAACTTTCAGTTTTTGGCTCCAGAGGAGGCCAAATTTGCCCTTTAACGCACGTAGCTCTTTCTTATTCTCAAATTGATATAGTAACAATTGTAACAAGCTGTTGGAGGTTAACGGCCAAACTTACAGAGTGAAAACAGTTTTTATTCAATGCACCTTGAATGGTTATATAAGATGTAATATGTCTGCACAACTCCAAAGAGGATTGGGATGGAGCAGGCCCTTACTCAGCTTTAAAGTCAAAATACTGTTTGATGATTTTACTTATTACGATGATAATGATGACACTGAAGCAGACACAATGATGGATGTTGTGTATGAAGTAGGCTCAGATGATGATTGATTTTGAATATTTATAAACTGCCCTGTTCAAATGTGAAACAGTTTTCTCTGTTTGTGTCCCTATATGTTTTAGCATTTTACATATTAAGAAATATATGAAAGTAAGTTTATTTATAACATGTGTAACAAATATCTATAGGTTTGATAACATGCACTGAATATAATTTCTTAGGTTCAGGCACCAATGATAAAAGATTTATAGGGAAACAGGTAAAATATATTCATTCTTTCAGAAAAAGTATCTCTTAAGTAAAGACACTTGCTCACTCGTTATGCCATGTATCATATGTAACGCTCTCTGATCTTTAAAACTTGGTGACAGCTTGCAGATCTATAAGTCTTTATCATACGAGCCAGCCTAAAGTCCCTAAACACCCAAGTATTTTCACAATTTTAGCCCAAACTTTCAAATTACATTTTCTGTATTTGATATAGTAACGCATGTAACAGGCTGTTTCAGACTAACGCCCAAACTAATAGAGAACAAACATTCTTTATTCAATGCAGCTTGAGTTGTACTTCTAGCAGGAATGTGTCTGCAAAATTTCCTCAAGGAGATTAAAACATTTTTAGGCATATCTTACGTAAAGACAATGAGCTTGCCCATTTATTACATCAGGTAACATATGTTACAGCCTCTGATATTAGACATTTTGCAACAAACCTGAGGATTTATGAGTCTTTTCAAAAAGCAAATAAATTCCAAACAATGATAATCATCGACTGCAAATATTTTAACTATTTTTACTCTAGTTTTAATACCAAATTTTCACCTTAAAACTGGGTAGGGTTGTTTAATTGCTAATTCCCAAAAAAAATATTTAAGATAGGGAAAAATACTTTAATTTTCTGTTAGCTAATTGCATAAGCTAGCCTGACATTGTTAAAACATTTTGCAAAACACACAGAGAGATTGTGAATGTAAATGATGTTAGCCACACTTGCAAATTTTAATGGGTTATCTGATTTATGTAACGCAAATGACACCTTAGGAAGCCGCAATTTTTTTCAAATGCCTGTCATACGTAGTTAAGATATCCAGTATGCAGACTATATGAATGACTTTTAAAAATAAATATTTATTGTCTCTAATTTGTAGCCCAAACTTACAATTTACCTTTTCTAAATTTGATAAAGTAACGTATGTTACAGGCTCCTACAGACTAACGCCCCAATGCATAGAGTACAAACATTTCTTAAAAGACTCGGCTTTTAATTCTCTACAAGACAGGATATGTCTGCAAAACTCCCAAGAGGGGGAAGCAAACCCATTCTCAGCCATCCGTCTACTGTGCCATTCGTTATGGACAAGCCCAAGATGGTTATGTTGTTGTTGATCAATTGTTTATGTACTCCCCACTGTTTGTGTGTGTGTTTGGTCCTCTGTGTTTGTCTTTGTTTTGGTATGCATTACTGTGTGTCCTTTCCCGTGTTCCAATCATCTTGAAGAGAAAGATTTTGTTTTTATTGTCTCATCCATGTCTTGCCATTTTATATGTTCTGTGGCTCTTCCTCACGGTGCCATGGGTTGGTCTGCAGTGTGTGATAGTGGTATTTCCTGGTCATAATCGATTTCTTTTACACTTCACCAATAACAAACACATCAAGATAAATTTCATATAATGTATTCGGAAAGAAATTTGACATTATCACAAAGAAGGCCAAATTCAACCAAGCTATATTCATCATTATTTAGAACATTTTTTTGGACCCATATCCCAAATACAATATACACAGTCCCATCCGGTTCTGAAGAATATCTTTATAGGGTTTTTACGCTATGTTAGCACGACGGCCAACTAGGTCATGTGATTTTAAGGTTCTCAATAAAATGTTGATCTCTTATATCATAGGCCTTCAACTTTTTATAGCCAAAATCCAGGGTACACAGCAGTTCAGTGATTTGGAAGTCGGTTGCGTTGAGGGAATTAAAAATGGTCTAATTTGTCGAGTATATAAAAGGCATTCGATCATGCATGTCTGTTTAACAGACATCATACATTGAGCTTAAATTTATTCTGATATTCGCAGTAGCATAAGTTTTCATGCTTGACTATGCCCATTTTCCCTTAGACTGCTTAATAAACTGGGTTGTTTAACTTCAGCTATGCCATCTAATGTAATCAGTGTGGACAACGCAGTGGAAATTGTCTTCTTAGTGCAGACAATCATATAGAAAAATATACATGTGTACAGCTTTTAAACCCAACATTTTGTTTGTTTTTTGTTTGATTTGATTCTTTACATCCCATCAACAATATTTCAGTTATGAAGGGACGGGTCTTCCTGGGTTGAAACAGTACTAAGCTAGGATTAATGTTCTTGCTTAAGGACACAAGGCAGTGACGCTGGTGAGGCTCGAACCCTCGGTCTCGAGTCAAGCACTCTACTGACTGAGCCACTGCGCTCCCTTTAAACCCATACTGTAAAATACATTTTCAGTTCAAGATTCCATCAACCAAGAGTAGAAAATTTCAAAAACAGAGCCGTCCCCAGGGGGTTCTTTGATATTTTCATATACACGTAGGCTCGGGTCATTTTTTGCGTCCGAAGTTTTGAATTTCATTATTTTTGTGATTTTCAGAAAAATGATTTTTGGGTATGAAGATTTGTTGGATATTTTGAGGAGTCATCACAAAATTGGACTATATTTAGGGTTCATTTCTATGCATATCAGGGTCTTTACTTAAGACCAATGTACAGCATGGGGGATATTAATTTTATTTTTCAAATATTATTTTGGGTGCCTGAAATTCGTGATATTTTTGGGGTGAACGGTAGATGCTGGGGCCGGGCCTAAGTATGAAGAAAACATGAGAGTACCCCCCCCCCCCCCCCTCGGAAACCAAGCTATTGTTGTGTTTGTTCCGTGTCTGTGCCAGTACATTGCCGTTTTGTACAAGGCGAGCGACTTAATCACTACAACACGGAAGTTTTTCTTATGGCTGCTCCGTAGCTGTACCGGTATAGTACTTAGCTGAGAGTGTTTATTGTTGTGTGTAACTTAAGTATGACCAGAAGCGCAGGGCCACAGCTTAAAGTCTCATCCGATACTGTAACACTCACGCGGAGAAGAGGATCAAACTCGGGACCCCTTGGTATAAGTCGAATACACCACGCCGATTGTTTGTTGTTGTTGTTGTTATTGTTGTTGTTGTTGTTGTTGTTTAATGGTTGTGGTCGTGTTCCTTGGCTATAACCAGTTCTGGCCGAGTGGGTTTATGTTTTGTGTGATTTTATGTCCAGGAGCATCCGAAGGCTCACCGGCTGTTTATTGCGAAAGCCTATACTTGTAACACACATTCGCACTGTGTTTAGAACTTATTCGAGAAAAGTATTAATTGAGCCGTGACACGTGATTTCCAACAATGTGGCATTTTGACAAGGGTAGACTCAGGCAAGCCTGTGCAGCCTTTTTTTAAGCTTAGAAACTCCAAATGATGTTCAGTCAGCAGCTTAACACTCATAGAATATTCAAGCGACAAGCAAGGCTCTGATCAGACTGTGCGTATGCGCAGGCTGATTTGAGGCTTTGCTGGTTGCACATACCACATTGTTGGAAATCTCATGCACTGGCTCAATTCTTATATCTACGGGTTCAGGGTGGGGAGAAAGACGCCTAGATATCGGTCTGAACCTGCATCATCAGGCTTTGCTCTTGCTGTGTGTATGTAAATGCGAGAAGCGAAGGCTCAGACGAAATGCTTTTTAATAATACATGTATGCTCCTTCGCTGCTCGCATATGCAATTGGTACGATTGTTTAAGTATGGGTCTGATCACCATTGTAAGTTGATCAGTCTCTATGCATGTGCATAATTTGAAACGCAGACCCGAATAAGAAGTCCGAGTTGCCTAGGTAACCTATGCTCGAGTATTCAATTATTGTAAGTTGTAAGATCATGTACCTGTACACAACCTGAACTCAACAACCGCTCCCTGCCAAAAATCAAAGTCACGGATATCCATAGCCTTTACAAAAATGTTCAAGGTGACGGGAAGCCGCTACAATCGAAAACTTCAACGTCACGGATATCCCTGACTCTCGTTTCAAAACTAAGAAAATCGCAAGTTTTTGATACCGAGTAACTCCATATAAATGCCGAGTAACCTGAACAACTCGAAGTTAAGTTGAAGCTAAAAGCAGTATTTTATGCAATCGTTAT
The DNA here is from genome assembly GCA_964019695.1 of Loripinus fragilis. Taxonomy (NCBI): domain Eukaryota; kingdom Metazoa; phylum Mollusca; class Bivalvia; order Lucinida; family Lucinidae; genus Loripinus; species Loripinus fragilis. The sequence goes on along the minus strand of OZ026522.1, from coordinate 65,398,336 downwards.
TGTCCTGTTAGAAAAAATTGAATTTTAACAGCAATATATTGTCATCTTTACCAGCGTCTCCAGCTCCTTCTGACCACATGTTTTCCTTCTCTTCGCTTCAAAATCACCCGGCTGTAAACTTTATCTTACGTCATCAGAAGATTGGTTACCGGCACACATTCCAGGAAACTTTTGGTTTTCAAGCACTTAAGATAAGTTGGGAAAACGGAAAAGTAGGTACTCGTTGCAAAGTCGCGGACTTCCGCGACAAAGGCTAGCCGCGGAATTCCGTGTGATCCCTACCTGAATATTGACAAACGGATCCCAGTTTAGAAATATAGAGAATCTACAATATTAGAAACTGCAGACTTGGTTTTATAGAGCCTATTCCCGATACAATAACATGCTCTGCCCAAAGCACTACGTATACGCTTTTCATGGGCAAGCTTGAAAAAGCGGTTAGTACTTTGTGCGCATATATGACAATAACCCTTATTGAATTAATCATCGGAAGGAAGGAGATTGACTGTAAAAAAATAGTTCATGATCAATCTCCACGAAAGTATGGGACCGGCCGGGATCGAACTCGCCACCCATAATTATTCATACAGGTAACGCTGCGATTTCAGATTCGGGCCACCCATGCTTATTGAAGCTCAAATGCGTCTCGACTTACACAAGCATTCCCCCCCCCCCCCCAAAAAACAAGAGCACCCCCGCCACACTCACACACACACACACACACACACATACACACACACACCAGTAGTGACACCGATACCACCACGACATCGGGGCACCACATATCGACATCCAGGGCGACGTAAGAACTGTCCATGGTAAACCCCGTTGGTCGACTCATAGCTTGAAATAGATTTACAATCAACCGGTGCGTATGTAAACATTACGTCACACCGCGGATATTTTTTGAAAACAACAACCGTTTGTGCTATGATAAAAAGTTTTTCCTGTCAAGCAAAGGTATGGATATGGGACCGAATTGGGTTCATTTAATGTTCTGAAGACTCTTAACTGGTCATCTTATTTTTTGGCCAACGGTAAATCATTTTATAGTTTTTCTACATTTAATTTCTTCAAGTGTGAGAACGGCTCGTTTTCGCTGCGTCACAACCGGATACTGGAGCCGGAATGGCTACCGTAACTTTTTCCTTATTTTCAAACGCTCATTATTTTAACTCAGTAATATGTCAGAAAAAGTTATCCATGCCTCGCATGACCTGTTGACATAGTTTACATGGTTAGATGTTCATTTTTCGCCAAACACATCCTGGTAACGGCGATTCAAAGGTGCCTGAAATTTAGTTACACTCCTGGTCATTACTTCGTAATGACATTGTGAGCTTTGGTTTTGAGGCCATAGGGGTGATTGAAGGATCGAACTTCAAGCTCCTGTGCTTAAACATTAAATATCCTTTCTCTTACGCTTGATTTCTCTAAACAAAATGGCGACAGCGTCAAACTTTCGAACGTCACTACGTCGCCACAACGTCATATATACGCGTGCAACGTTTTTGCGAACAAAAACGTCGGCGAAATGGTCAGTCACGGCCACAACGCTTTCCCGTGTAACGTCATGCATACAAATCAGGGGCCAATTTCATCAATGAGTTTACGACGAGTTTTTGTCTTAAAAACATCGTACGAAGTTCGTACGTTAAAAATCGGGTTTCATCAAACTATTGGACTTTGCGAACTTCTTACTTTTTGTCGTATATTTAAGACAAATATTTAGGTGTCGCAGCTGACATCTTTGTCTTAAATATTACTAACTAACTACTAAGATACCAATGCTACTGCATTTCACACGATTATAGAGGCTTAAGAGCAAAAAATCGACATAGGTTTCAATACCTCGAAAGTTCTACAATCAAGACCACCCTTTACATACTTTATGGTTTACCAAAATGAGAAAATAAGACCACTTGTCCTTGGTGCTTATGAGTTATATATTTGTCCAAGTAACCTCTCCCACCACTACCACGCTGTATACTGTCACCAAGAGATTCGCCTATTGCCACCGTCAGTAGCTGAATTTATGCATAACCTGAACGTCTAAGGGAAGTATTTTTGTACTTTTTCACATGTCACCATTGTTTAAACATACTTATATACGCATTCAAATGTACGCGTAAGTCATCGTCCATTTGCATGACTGCCAGGGACGACAAAAATGAGGGGGCTTTCGTCAAACAACCATACGTTCTACATTAAAACGTATGTCTTTGTATGAGTATGTATATGTGGGAGCTGTTCACAAGCTTTACTTTCTCCATGAAGGGACATACATCCGGGTTAGCACAATCTCATTTCCATCCGTTTTACAAGTTGCATTCTAGATTTTTACGTTTTCGAAAATTTCGACTTGTTATCTTAAACACCCGGGGTGTGATGTTTAACTCATTTACGCCTTGCCTCCAATTTGTGGGACGTTGGCAAACAGTGTAGATCCAGATCAGTCTCCACATAACCAAGGTAGTGTCGGATCAGGTTCTCCGCTGTTGTTCCGCTAGAAATTTGAATAAAAAAGAAAAACACCAAAAAACAACACCCCAAAATTGGTTATGAGCTCGTCCAAAAGATTAAGATGGGAAACTCCCTTCGACATGTATGGGTAAACATAAAGTGTGAACACGAGTAATTTTCGGGACACAGTTTCATGAAACATTACGTACCATTTTTGTTATGAATACACTATGATCTATCTATTTTATGTTCGAATGATAATAGTATGTCCCTCTTAGGGATCTGTAAGTGAGCATTACAACAATCAATCATCGGGGTGTGAAGAACAGCCGAGACAACCGCCCATAATGCCCACGACTCAGGACAAAATTTCGAGAGCATACGAAATTTGTCGGCAGTAATGTATCCGCTACTTAGGACTGGTTCTTGGTGCTATCATTAATTCTGTGAATTTAATTTGTTCAATGGATGTTGAGGATATCAGATTTCATAAAAATAATGAAATGAATTATCATTTTTCATCCAGACATGTTAGAAACAAACACACTTCAGTTTGTAGTTCCTCTCAGTATAGTTTGTGGTTTTAGTTAATCCTTACTTGGACATGGTTTCTTATGATTTCGGGAAACCCGTCATCTAAGTGTCAAAGAGTTTGGCTCCAGATCAGACGGACGTTTGACACAAGTATATGCAGAGAGTTAAAGAGATTGATTTCTTAACGGGGTATGCTGTCGCCTGCTCGTCTTCTCATGCGCGGGTCCAGGAATTTTCGTCTTGAAAATTAAAAATTTGCAAGGTTCTGGGAGGAGTACCCATCATTATCCAGGTGGTCCACTTGCAAAGTTCTATGGAAACCAATAGAACTTGTGATTTTCCAAGGGGATGGGGGTCCGGACCCCCAGCCTTCATTTGGATCGGCACATGCTTCTTCTTTAAAACTTTCTTCATTACCTACGTATTTTTCACTCTGTGTTAAACCACTTTACACGGCTATATAAAGTCCGCACGTGACCAATCACATGATATTTGGAGACTAGAGTTAGGCAAAACTAAAAATACGACATTTTTAGTGAAACGCAAATTTTTGTTCTTACGAACAATTTAAGATGTTTTGATGAAACTGACGTACGCACTTCTCAGAAAACAACGTACGCACAATTTAAGATATATCGTACGTACTTTATTGATGAAATTGGCCCCAGGGCCTATTTTAGGCTTTTTCAAGTAAAAACCATGTTCAAACTGCACGTGAATCTCATGATTTGAACATGGATTTTGCGGCTTCTAACAGCTTCGCGTAACGAATGCCCATGCAAGAATATGCGAAATAGTTGTTTTAATATTTGTGACCCGTCACGCCAATAGGGACCTTCTGGGAAGTTACGTCATTACGTCAGAACTGACGTTCTAAAATCACGCTAATGGCGGCGTCACGAGTCAATTATGTAAACGTTGGTGTGTAATTGAACCAGTTATCTCTGTCAATAAAATCGGTTCGCTGTCGATATATTAAAGAGCAATAACCAGAATACTGCTTGCTATTATCGGTCCTTTTCGAGTTTTGCCCCTTACTTGAGTCAAATGGCGGTGAAATTTTAAAAAATCATGTCACAACTTTCCTCATTTTCTACGTCATCTGTGAGAGACTTACTGCCAGAAAGTTGTTGTTTAAACATCGAAGATGATGACGAAGGAACACTTTCGTTAGTCACAAGGTTCACAGACTCATATCTTTCACATTCAACAACTGAAAATGTAAACTTTCCGGACAGCGACCATTCAGACAGTGAGCTTTCTACTCAATCTAGTGACTCCGAAGCCGAGGTCCCCTTTGATATACGGCCTGAGGATCAGACACTAGATGATGACATCAACAAATTCAGAGACAAAGGATGTGGATGTCATCTGGATAACGGTAAATATAAGCTTTCTTTTGCAATGGACACAAGGCCAATGGCAATGTCACGACCCCTAGTCTAGGCCCATTGTAAACAATAGTCAATGTTTACCTATACCGACCTGCTTTTGGTTTACTTTGCCGGGAAGTCCTTGAACGTGGATTGCAATAATGCTGGGTTTAAAATATTTTGGGGAAGTTTGGGCGTCCCTTTTTCAGTACCCCACTCACCTATTATCAAAAATCAATAATCCAGTATCTATTTTTACCGCAAGTTTTAAAGTTTTGTCTTTAAGTACACAAACGAAATTGACACTACAATATCTACAACGGTGGTGTAGTGGCATAGTGCTTGCTTCACGTGCTTGAAGTACCGAGATCGATTCTTGGTGGAGCCCTTATTTTTTTTTCTTGTTTTATTAAAATTCTTACTGGAACTTGTTTATGCAGAAACTGTTTGATCTTTTTTTTGTGTTAACTGATGTTTACCAATGATTGCAATATAATATGCAGTGCAATACATTCTCGGTTGGGGGGGGGGGGGGGGCTAAATATATATGACATATTACGGATGTGCGTGTTTCAGCGCTGCCAGGTATAGTGTATAATATGACTGACCCAGTGTTTCATCATTGTTATATGAATGGTCCCGTTTTCTGATATCCCTGTTTGATAAATCTCATATTTTTGCTCAGATATTCAGCTCAGAAACCAAAATTGTAATGTTTATTTGTAAATTTTGTTTACAGACAGCAAAGAGGGTATATAAAAATCAAAGAACAGTATATGAATATGTGAACGTTTTGTTCAATCAAGTATTATGAATAGGTCATTTTTTTCGAAGACCAGGTATATGATTGGGGTCATGACAATGAAGTGAAACCCGTTGCTTTACTTTTGTTATGTCCTGAATGTTATGTCGCTGTTGGCGTTTTTTACTCTCCCTTGCGGTGCTATGCTATGCTGTATGTGATTGTGTCATTTCATGGTCATACTCACTATTTTTACTATTACATGTAACACCAATTGTCAGAATAGTCTGTGAGCAAAAAGCGGTGACTCGGGTGAGACTGCGCGAATGCGCATGAGTCTATTCACTGGTTACATGTGACACATTTACCCGTGTAAACCCTTGAGTGACCAATATATTGACAAACGAAGAAACACTAAGTTATCTTAAACAGGGATAAGAAAAATGTTTATATATATATTTATGAAGAAGAAATCTCTTGAACACAGTGCAGTCCTAGTTGAGAAGCCTGATTATATGGCATCTCATCAGGGTCTTCACTGTTTCAATTACCAATTTATGTTAAAACATAATAAATGTGTTCAAACAGCGAAGTTTCTAGATGCACAATCTCTGACCTATTACCCGATTGATGATTCTTAACAGATAATAGGGCATGTTGGCAAGGGGCTTACTTTGCAAGGACCTAGTTTGTGGCGGCGGAGTTGGTCATGGGCTAGGATATCAAGTATTCTCACCAATATATTCATTGTTTCAGGTAAACCATGTTTCCAAGCAGTTGGCATGCGAGCCCTAGAGGATATCCGACTGAATATGGCTGAGCTGACCAAGGAGAACCTAGACCTTATCATACTGGCAAACATGCAACAAAATAGAGTTAATTCAAGCCAGACAAAACAGACAGCCACGCATACGGACAGAAAGGAGCGACGTCGTGCATCTGTTAAGTTCTTTCTTCTTGGCAGACAGGTTTGCAGATCAACTTACCTTTTTGCTCATGGAGTCGGTATAAAAAGGTACAAAAACTTGTGTAAACACTATGATAACCATGGATTTGGGCCAAGGCGGCATGGTAATGTTGGAAAATCCTCGCACAATGCATTTTCAATATCTGATGAACAAAGCGTAATCAGTTTTATTTCAAATTATGCAGACTATAATGCTATGCCATTGCCAGGTAGAATGCCTAAAATGAAAGACTACACTGTTATGATGCTGCCTAGTGACGTTACCAAGACTAACTTATGGAGAAAGTATTCCAAAGCCTGTGCTGAGGCATCCTGTAGGGCTGTTGGACTAACTAAGTTCAAAAATATTTGGAAGTTGTACTTACCACATATCGCCATAATGAAAATTGCTTCAGATTTGTGTGATACATGTCAACAAAATAACAATTTAATCATGAAATCTGTCAACTGTTCTGAAGCTGAGAAAAGTGCTCAGCTTATAAAACAAGAGCAGCATTTAGCCCTTGCTAAAGAATGCAGAGACTACTACAAGCAGCAATGTGAGGATTCAAGCATTTATTGGAATTCTCTAGCAGAAGAACAGAAAAAGTCACAAGACCTTCTGGATGGAACTTTACATATTTCATTTGATTACGCACAAAACGTATTGATTCCTCACAGTCCCCAACAGGTCGGACCAATTTATTTCAAAACACCTCGAAAGTGTCACATATTTGGAATTTGTTCCGAATCAGCGCCAAAACAGATCAACTATTTAATTGATGAGGCTGTATTAACTGGGAAAGGTGCAAATGAGACAATAAGTTATCTCCATCATTATTTAACATCAGATCATTTGGTAAACTGCAAGAATCTACAATTCCACTGTGATAACTGTCGTGGACAAAATAAGAACAATGCTGTGATCCAGTATATGTGTTATAGATTATTTCAAGGCTTTAATTCAAATATAGAGGTGTCTTTCATGCTACCTTATCATACCAGGTTTGGTCCAGATTGGTGCTTTGGTCTGATCAAAATTAAATATAAGCATAGTTATATATCTTCAATTTCTGATTTAGCTGAAGTAGTTCTGTTATCGACAACTAAAGAAATCAACATTCCCCAGCTTATTACAGAATCAAGTTCGTCCAATACCCTTGTCCCTGTACGGAAGTGGAAGATCTTTCTCGAGTCCTACTTTAAAAAAATATCCAATTTGACAAGGTATCACCACTTTCGTATGACGTCATCGGAACCCGGTATAGTTTTTGTCAGAGAATTCCCGTCATCTCCAGAAACCAGACTCAACATTGTAAAGGATCAAGCTAAGATTCCCGAACTGCTCTCTAGTGAACCAGAACTCATCTCACCACCAGGACTGAGTCCGGAGAGAGCCTGGTACTTGTATGAAAATGTTCGTCAGCACTGTGAGGGTGACAACAATAAAGACAGTACTTGTCCAAAACCAAGTGTTCCCAAGCCACGCTCCATGAAAGCACACCCATCCCAGGACCCTTGTCCATGTAAAAATGACTAATATAAGCTTCATTTTATATGTTAGGGGGCTCAAAAGAACCGCTTCTTTGAGACAGTTCTTTTGAGTACCCAAAGAATATGTTTTGGTCGAGAAATAAGAAAAATAATTTCATTTACGCACTGTATGTTTATGGTGCTCAAAAGAAACGTCTCATTGAGACGTTTCTTTTGAATATCCACAGCATGTTTAAGTAAAGAAATAAGAAACAATATTTCAGCCCTGACATGTGATTTCCAACAATGTTGCATTTTTACAAGTGTAGACTCGGACGAGTCTGTGCAGCCCCCTTTTAAGCGTAGAAACTCCAAATGATGTTTGGTTAGTAGCTTAAGAGTCATAGAATATTTAAGCGACTAGCAAAGGCTCTGATCAGTCTGTGCGTATGCGCAGGCTGGTATGGGCCTTTGCTGGTCGCACACACCACATTGTTAGAAAACCCATGTCACGGCGCATGTTTTCAATTGCGCTCTATTGTCTGGATGGCATGCGGTATGCTTCATTATTATATGACGTCGCGTCTGGGAGTGAAATGGTGCCATAAAATAAAATTGATAAACCACCTAGTGGTTTACGGTTGTTCGGGAAACGTTATTACATCTATAACAACGTTGCGTACATATTGACAAACTTATAACGTTTTTCCCCAGAAATGACCATACTTTATATGATGAATAGATATTAACGTCCGTGCTCTTGTATTATTGAATTTATTATACTCGTTGCGCAAAAGAGATCAAATGCCCGGCAAGCCTCGCATTTTTCTCTTTTCCCCAACTCGTTTAATACATTCAATAAAACATGAGCACTCATGTAAGATCCTCTATATACTGAGTTTCCTTTCATTTTCTAACTGTTAAATGTTTTGAATGCTGAAATAATACCACAATACTAAATAGGGAAATACGTGAAAGTTTTTTTTATTTATTGAGTCCTGAATATTTTGGAATGAATTTCTGGTTTCAGCACCAAGACCGCTTCATTGACATGCAACCATGATAATAGTGTTGATTAAAGTTGTTAATTTCGCTGATTAAGCAAACCAACAATGCTGACCAGCCTTTGCATGTTAATTTGATAAAATATAGTATTAAAGAATGTGTGGTTAAAACTTGATATGCTTCAAGTTTTGCAAATGATGCTTCGTCTAGTCATTAGTATTTCTTAAGTGGATGTTCTTTGGTCTTCGCATGTGAAATATTATTTAAAATGTTTAATAAGGAAATTTAATTCATCAAGCATGTCACTTTTTTTTTAAATGTATTTAAAATACAACACACTTGGTTTTCTCGACCAAATATTTAACAGATTTTCATTACGGTATTGACGTCATCTATGACGTTGTGGAGAAATTTTGCGATATTGAAGCTGTAAGGGTATTGATATTCAAACATACATAACTAAAAACTTTTTGGAATATTTTACTAATTTAAACGGCAAATCACTTCTTAAATATCATACATTATCAAGATATTCATAACTCAATTTCGCAAAATTTTCCCAGAAGGTCCCTATTGGCGTGACGGGGTCACATTTATTCTAACACACCTCGCCGATAGAGTCAATGCTAAAGAAGTGTGACATATCAAACAATAATTCACAGTTTTGAAAGCGCGAGGAAAGTGCGTGCTAGCTGACGTAATTTGTTACTGGAAAATGACGTCATACATGGTGTTTGACGGTGTAACGTCGTTTTTTCGCTTGAAAGACGTTGCAAATACACGAAAACGAATACGACGTAGTCTAAATATTGACGGGAGTTATTCAGTGCAATGACGGAAAGTTGGGAAGTGTGTTGTCGTCGCGCGCTCGTGATTTGATCTTCTTTACAACTGACCTCCAAACAGTGAATTATTATTTAACAATTCACTGCTAGAGCTGATCTGCTCGTATTTCTTAAGTAACGTTATGTAATGGTTCGGGACATGATCTTAGCTTTTAAATTACTCCAAAAATGTGATTTCAAAGTTAATTTTAATGCCATATGATGCTCCTGTATTATTGAAATTAAATAGTACATGAGCACTCATGTAAGACCCTCTATGAATTTCCATCGTCATCCACAAAACATATTTTACTAAAAATAGTCATTTCGCTTGTTTCCTTAACCCTTTCCTTCGTGAATATTCATGCTAGGCCCCAACCATTATGAATAATTGAATAAATAAACTTTCATGTTCGTACATAGAACAAGGAAAGGATTTCTAGTGATTAGGCGGACTTTTTCCCTAAATGAGACGTTTATTTCATTTCATGTTGTTGAAATAACGTCTGGAGACGCTTTACATATTCACCAAAGACATATAGACCAGTCGTCCAGAATAGATTTAAGACATGCGCACGGTTTTTGAACTATTGCTATGTTACACATTAGGATCACCTCATTGAGATGGTTCTGATGAGTACCCACAAACAAACTATATTTTGAAACATCGATGGACATTGCTATACTGTACCACACATAGTAAACACATGTATTATAAAACGTATTATAGTTAATGCCCTAAACACACATCAGAATCGCCTCGGTGAGACGGTTTTGGTGTGTATTTGGAACATATTCACAGAGGATATCTCTATATCTTATCTACATCACGTAGTAAACACATGTATTATAAACGTTATTATGGCATATGCCCTAAGCACACATCAGAATCGCCTCAGTGAGACGGCTTTGGTGTGTATTTGGAACATATTGTCAATTGACATCTCACACACTAAATGCTTTATCGCTCCTCATGTACTCACCGAGATCATCACATACTGAGGTGATGCCTGTGAGTGCAGGAAAAGAGATAAACTCACAAATCAAAAGCATGACTGTCGGTTACCTGTATGTCGAACAGATCCAGGTCAAACGGAAATCACCCCTATAGATTAAATAATCCAGAAAAAATATTCCAAACACTTCCTTTTATGCTACACGAAATAGTCTTCTAAATCATTTTGGCAAACTAACATAAGCCTACAGGCATGACAAGTCATTCTAAACGTCTCCGGTGAGGCGTTCGGAATGAGTTGTTATGCCTGTCCCCCTTTTGGGACGAAATCCAAAAATGTCCAAGCTTTCAAAGTGACAACAGCTGACCTATAAATCCAACAAGCTAAAGTTAGGCGGAATTCATTCATAACTATTTAGGTCACTTTTACAACCATTTCAACTACGTTCTTTATGGAATGATAATTACGAGATTAGCACCTTTAGAGTGCATGTATTATATCACCTAACGGAAACCTTTGTCATGTTTGTGTATCTTTGGGGTTGAGAGTATATATATATAACGTCACTCTCACGAGAGCATGTAACTCACGCATTGTATATATGTTATATGACGATGAGCTGCATATGCTTAAGTCTAATAATTTTTATGTTATGTTATGTTATATAATAAGGATAGTGAAAGTTCATATATATATATATATATATATATATATATATATATATATATATATATATATATATATATATATATATATATATATATATATATATATATATATATATATATATATATATATATATATATATATTATTTGTCTGGATCCCTGCCTTTTTTTTTGTTTTCGCTAAGGTTAGGTTCTGGACACTGCTTAGTTGTGTAACATGCCTTATTTTGTTCTATTCGGGGGCGTTCTTCTATGTAGAAGGGCGTACTCGACACATATTAAAGCTTAGACAAGTATCGTGCGAAAGGCTACTTATTACACACCTTCTCCGTCTTTGACCATTTTCATAGAACATAGGTCAAGGTAAACAAAATAGAACAGCGTAATCGAGTCAATATGTTGTTTTCTTTAGTTATAACATAAGGTGTGTGTCATCGAAAGAAACGTCCCATTGAGACGGTTCTTTTGAGTACCCACAAAATATGATTTGATTGTCAAATAAGTAGCATTTTGGGTGTTATGCTCGATCGCAAACGCTTATAACTGTATTGGTTCTTATCAGTGGTGAATTTAGTATCATATGTATCAAGGAGACAGGGAACATGGTGTCTGGACATTGCTAGCCACCGCATGTTCTCTGCCATGTGTTGTTAAAACTAAAATGCAATGTAAACTGTCAAGATTTTGTAAGAACTTAAACGTTTGTTGATTTACACATTGCATTCTTGCTTGTACTGTCTGCCATCATCACCATGTTAATATTGTATTTGTTGTATCCTCATGGGCTTTATAGCCTATTGGAATTTTTGAAATAAACCTATCTATCTATCTATCGTCATTGCACTCTATCCCGGATATTTAAAACAAAAAAGGTTTACTATTCTTCTTTTCAATTACCCTGGCTTGTTTTGAATGTGAATTCATTTTGAACACGTACTTTACGCGCTATTATTAGTTATATACATGGGAAAACTGTAAATAATTGTTCTTCCACGCATGAAATCACACCAATTTAGTGCTTTTTATCAGAGAGGTTTTTTATATAGGACGCATTTCCCTGAAAATGGGTAAAATCAGTTATAATGGTGGGTTTTACTTTCTGACAATGATCGCATGTAGTATGACCATATCCAAGGAAACAGGTTAATTGCTGCTTCCGAAATTATGCTAAATCTATAAGACTTTATCAGTCAGAATTATGTCAAGCTAAATTATACATTGTGACACTCAAGTAGTTATGTAAAATATATTTTACAATGATCTTTCAGAATGTTGAAAAGTAAATTGTTTAAAAAACTGCATTCATGAGATTTTACTCAGTTTAAGCAGTGCTTATATAACTGATGCTAAACTCTAGCTGTTAAGTTTTAAGACCTAATTTTTCGCAATATTTTTTTTATCTTCAGTTTTAGCAATATGTGTTCGCAATGAAAGTTGTAGAGGAGACTTTCCGCCAACTTCTCCAAAAGGCCTTGTGCTTGTGACGCAAACAGATTTCTGTGTTTATAGATGAAGATTTTGCAATAAATTGAAATCTTCCTAAATTTCTAAGTCTTTTATGACAGGTAAAATTCACATAGGCGGGACAGAAAGGGGTAGTTTCAAAAATTATTCGGAAGCGGTGCATATCCCGTTCTTCAAAGGATGTGCATAACATAAAACTGCCGTTAACATACTCAGAATTTACCGTGCATATGCATATTCAACTTAAAGAAGGCTCATTTGTAGGAACAAGGGCTGGGTTATCGCATGACGTGCAATTTTTCTCTTATGCGCGTGCTATGAAATGAACGGTTTTGAGATGACCCTACTAGCTTAACGCACGAACCTATCAGGCGCGATTTCTATTATATTTGAATAAGCAATCCATCGCTTAAGTAATTGAATTAGGGCGGTGCAATGCAACTTTTTAACAGACATCTTGGACTTGGTTTATTTGCGCTTTGCTTAAAATGTCCAAAGAGTGCATCTAAGCACAGAGGAACCTGCAGCATCTAGGATGTTGGAATCATTTGGAGAAGTTGGCGGAGATGTTCCTGAATGCTTTTCATCGCGAACACATTTTGCTAAAATTGGAGATGAAAAAGTTATTGCGAAAAATTTGGTCTAAAAACTTAACAGCTGGAGTTTTTTTTAATTTCCACTATACAGAATATAACTTAAATTACAGGTGCCTAAAATTATAACCAAGAGTCTTGTAAATAGAATTCTTGATAACAAAGCGTTTTATGTTTATAAAACATAAGTACTAAAGTGAGTGATATAAAATCAAAATCGACGCAGCTTTTTTTAGAAAATGTCTTACGTCTTCAGACAATAAACAAATGCATTATATAAATGGAAATTATAGAAGCCCCAAAATATGTTGAGGGTATTGATTATAGATACACGCAAAAAAGTCAATTGTTCTAACAAACTTACTGTGTAATACAGTCATTGTCATCAATGACAGACTTAGATGGAATGTCTAGAAAGGTTGCAGGAACTTAACAAAATGATATATGCATGTCTGCCATGCATTCCTTTGTTTAATAATCTCCAAAAGAAATCATACTTCTTTTACGTGTATAAATCTCAGAGGTTGATAAAGCAGCATCTCTATTGTCATGATTATTATGTGATATAGTATACATACTATTGAATACCTAATCTCCGATTTGTTCTTTGGTAGTAGCACAAGTATAAATTTCGTTGCCTTTAGAAGAAAAAAATGATTAACACTTTTAATGTAATTTATGAATGTTCAATTGAAGATTTGAACCACCACATGTGATTTTGGTACTTATCGCACATGGGCACATGCACCATTTTTTAAAAAACAATTATTCAGTCTGGGCCAAATATCTGGTTACATCTCTAGATAGACATGCATCCACGTTTCCTGAGAAAACAATTATCCAGTTTTTGCCAAAAATCTGTTTGCATCTCTATATAGAAATAATTCCACATTTCTTATGAATACAATGTTGTTGTTTTTTTTACATCAAAATGCGTTTTTTTCATCAATGTAACTCATACGAAATAAACAGCATTTCTGTTATAGATGCCCCTCTATGACTCAGCATCCTTTAGTGCTTAGCTGCTACTGGGGAGTTGGCAACAATACCAGACGCTTTATTTCTACTTTTTTACCAAAATGGCTGACTTGTCAACAAGATTCACATGAGTGAAGGATTTGCGCATTTTATGCAGTGAGAACCTTTTTATTACAGGAAACAAGGGAACATTTATAATCATTGCCAAATCATTTCAAGAACTGATTTCCAAAGTGCATAATCCTGGAGACCTGCACGAGTGTTCGAAATACTCATGTACATGGTAAGCGATGAAGAAAAAATGGCGTTGACCTATATGAAGTTTAAATGCCTCGATAATCACCTTGATATAGCAATCATTATTGGTCTTTCTGTGTAGTTAAGATGTCTAAAAGTAAGTAATGGTGCAAAGATCAGGAATCGATACAATCAAGTACCACACCAGACCCAGGATACCAATGGGAAAGTGACAAACTCACAGAAGCCACCACAAACGAGAGCCAAGAGGTCAGCCCTTTCCCAGCAGGTGACCACAAAGCACATATAAACAGACGCGCACAAAACATAGCAAACACAAGACAGAACAAAAACATAAAAGATCCACAAAAGAAGTACCGCCTTGGAACGGTCAGTAAAATATTTTACTGGAGGGCTTAAACCGGTTTAACGGCGCCAATCTCACCCTTAATTCAGATGTGGATCAAGACACATAGATATTTGGTTTGCATGAAAGACCCCTAACTTATCAATGCATCATCTCCTAAAACATATAAATCAAGATATAACAAGGAGATAAAGCAAGGATAAGGACTCAACAGTAAATTAAACTGAATACCGGAGCAAAAGAAATCCAACAGGTAAACCCCGGTGGGCCCGACAAACAGCCAAAGCATCAGGCCCCTACCATCTCATCAATAGATAAGTCTTTAAGTCGGAACCATCATAGAGTCTGAAGTCCGACCCACCGGCGTGCAATTATAGAGGAAAGCAAAGTTGCCAACCGTGATTGGGTTGACTACCAAGCATGCAGTCTGTTGCAATACATTAATGCTATAGCCAATCTTTTTATAATGGGAAATTATTTTAATGAACTGCGCTGAAAAATTATTAGAGTCAACAATCTTCTTCAACTTATACACCAAGTCACCATAGAAATCAGGTTCCGAAAGTCCTTGGCGCAAGAGAGATTTAAGTCCAACTTGGAATTTAGAAATCAAATCATAGTATCGTCTATAAAATTTTGAAAATGTTTTGCGAAGTTTATGATACCGATAGCCTTGTTTAAGAAGTTTCTGAGTTAACAATTTATTGCGAGTGTTGAAGTCAGCAACATAGCTAGATGCTCTAGCAATACGAATGAGTTGAGAGATATAGACTCCATAGGATGTAGAACGAGGAACATCACCATCTAAAAATGGGAAATTGACAATTTCAAAATCAAAGTCGTCACGTTTGTCATAAATTTTGGTAGAAACAATATCATTTGAAATTGACAAATGCAAGTCTAAAAATGCGGCTTCGGTATCAGAGGTATTGGCTTTATTAAGTTGGAGCTCTGAAGGGTATATTTGACTAACCATATTGTCAAAATAAACATTATTAATATTTAAAATATCGTCCAAATATCTGGAAGTAGTGTTAAGTTTATTTTGATACAACATTTGTGTGGATACATTCTCTTATAAGGCAGGATTCCACATAGGTCCACTATATTAAAGTATGTCTGGAATTTTGTGGAATTGGCCGAGGCAGTTCGGATTGGTCGTGCGATAGACGAAGCAAGATACGTGTTCAGTCATGGTTTATTAGTCTTGGTGATTGAAAGTTCCAATAAGCTGGGTGGGTGCTTTACTCACTTTTGGACAATTCCATAATCAATCAGATTCAAAAGGGTTGGCTAAGTGATTTGAATCCCAACATGAGATATCCAACAATGTGGTACATGTATGTGCGACCAGCAAAGGCTCATACAATACTGCGTGCGCATATGCGCAGTCTGATCAGAGCCATTGCTAGGATATTGAATGTTCTTTAACTCTAAGTCTACTGACTGAACAGCATTTTAAGTTTCTAATCTTAAAAGCAGGCTGCAAAGGCTTGTCTGAGTTTAAACGTTTCAAAATTGCAACATTGTCGGAGATCGCAAGTCGCTGCTCATTTATAGGTGTTCAGACTCTTCAAATACGTTGAGAGGGTGATTTACTCATATTCATCTTCAAATACTCTGTTTAAACATCTACAAACTGAAAAAAATAGAAAATAGAAGAAATGTTTGTTATACATGTGGTGTCCGTGAGTGCAATAACATAATGATTTTAGATAGTGGCTGTACGTTTCGTCTTTTCGCTCGAAAATAATGCCTGGCAACAGACGCAAGGCGAAAAGACAAAAACAAAAGATCGCACCTCGAAACCCTCTCTCTCTCACACACACACACGCACGCACGCACGCACGTTAGATAAAATAACGACAAATGCCAGTCAAAAAGTTTTAAATGGCGCTACTCGTATTTCGCTCAGCGTTTTTCCTTCATTTTTTATCTTTTTGCATGCCGGATATTCTTTTCTGGCCTTTTCGCTTGACGTTATTGTGTTATTTATGGATGTAAAACAGATAATAGAAAACACCAGACGGAAAAGCAAAAATGCTATTTTGTAGATCTATTGACGTTTTCTGTCTCTTCTTAAATGCTTATCACATGTCAGTATCTTATTTTCAAACAGTCTTTTCGGGGTTTTTTGCCTTGCACAAGTCAACCACCTTTCAGCGATAATGTAATGGGCTAGCGTATACAATATGCTAACTGCATATATTTAGGTAACGGTCTGAAATGACGTCCAAAGCGTCCTTTACGTGTACTAATGGTGGAATAGTGATGTCTGAAAGCATAAGAAACATACTTCTTATTTAAATAAAATATAAGTTAAGGCGAATATAGTGTCAATGATAAATATAAGAAAATATTCGTAAATTATTATTATTGTATATAGTCTTAAGCGACCATACAAAAGTAGACAAACTAAATGTCCTAATGGCAAATGGTAGTTTAATGAAGGTCAAAGATGGAGCATTCTGCAATACATTTGGCATGCATTTAGCGATAATCCGTCGGGAAAAGTTTTGGTCTACTTGTTGAGTGGCCACTCAAGACAGGTTTACTGTATTCAAGATTCGCTTTGAGAATGATAAAACGATCAACGCAGCCTGTCATCGTGTTATAAATTCAACTGCAATTGGGCCAATCCATGGTCGGGCCCATCGCAAAAGTCCGCATTCACATTTGGGCCTAAATGTGAAAAATATTACTTTGCCGTATACTTAGGCGATTGTTTGTTTGATTTGTTGCTTTACGTCCCAAGTCAACAGCTATGGTCGTGGCGGGACAATAAATTAACCCAACCACACTTTTTCCTGGGCAAGCTTGAACAAGCTGTTAACCAGTACTTCGTGCACATACTTTCGCTTGTAACTGACAACAGACAAGTCGCGATTTTAAGTATAATTAACCTCGAACTATGAGAATAACTATCTTCCTATATGAATGCATATAATCACTAAGAAAATGTATATAAATAAACTTACACGTTTAAACATACTTGTTACGTCCTCTACTGTAAGATCATACCTTATTACATTTATATAAGCAAACAGAGTTGATCCTTATTTGGCAGCTTTTAAAAAGCTGACTGACCTGTGTCTGATCTGTTTGCAATAGCGTTATATGCGTCTCAATGAGGTATAAAGGGTTAAAGCCAAAGCGATCGGCTGAAACCTTCACGTTCATATAAACACATGCAGCTGCCATTGAGCTGAATATTCACACAATTGATTGAGTACAATTTGCAAGCTTCAATGCAGATTTTTAGCATTGTGTTTCGCTGATATTTGACTCCAATGTCTTATTAGTAATCTGAATGAGAACTTGGTTGCAATCTACACAACATAGGCCATTACGAGGGATGTTCTTAAAGTTCTGATCCTTGCGTGATATCTTTGTAATCAGCAGTGCAACATTTCTGACAATTGTACCAAATAAGTATATATTCTATGTTTTTTTACTGGTTTGACAATCCACATCTGAACTACGTGAGGTTGGTGCACTGTTTAACCGGTTTAAGGCCTCCAGTAAAATATTTTACTGACCGTTCCAAGGCGGTACTTCTTTTGTGGATTTTTTATGTTTTTTCTGTCTTATGTTTGTTTTGCCTTTGTACGCGTCTGTTTATTTGTGCTTGTGGTCACCTGCGGGGAAAGGGCTGACCTCTTGGCTCTCGTTTGTGGTGTCTTACTGTAAATGTGTTACTTTCCCATTGGTATACTGTGTCAGGTGTGGTACTTGATTGTATCGATTCCTGATCTTTGCACCCTTTCTTAGGTATGTAACTTGAATGGGCGACTGTAAATCTACTCCTAAACAGTCATATTCTCAATGCACAGACGCATAAAGCAGACTGTGCATATTAGAGCCCTCACAATTTAGACAAGAGCAATCTCAGCTATTCGATTTTATAGCTGCTCAATGTTCATGTGTGCAAGCCAATATGTCCTGTAGAAATAGTGAATTTTCTATATGAGCTGGGATTCTTAGGCCCTTGAATGTATGGCTATGCAACTGCAAGCTATGATCAAATTTTGGACCACTCGAAGCTTTTACTGGCCCATACTGCCATAACAACAGCTGTATTAAAAGTGATTTAGGCAAATTAAGGTAGTACGGGACCCATGTCAAAAGATAACCTTACTTTTACTTAAAAGTAAGAGTGTAAGAGTTATCGTTCCTGAATCTTGTTTTTAAAAGAGAAAACTTATTTTCTAAGACGGTAGATATTATTCTCCCCTGACAACTCTTTGATGCTTGAAACGTAATTCTGTAAGTATTTCGCTTTCACAAAAAGAAGGAATGCAAGTATTAGCTTTTAAAAACATCATCCAGAGTATGAAGTCATTCAGTATTTTGATGGTTAAAAGTTGCGGACCGACCGTATAAATATACATACTATATACATTTCTCGGTTGCTATTTCTGCATGCTGCCACTAACCTAAGACCCACCCCCACCCCAAAAAGGGGGGGGGCTGTAGACGTGCACATGCCTTGTATGTGACATTCTCATGTTTTAGGTCCCATGGAGGTACATGGTCACTAATGTTTTATGGAGAAATGACGTAACTATTTCAATTACCTTATCACACCCGATAGGCAGCAATAAAAAACAGTCTAAACAATCGATGAATGCTGATAACAAATTGCTAGAAACAGTGTTTGTGATTGCCATTTGTTGCCTATCGAACTACAAACAACAATCCAAAATTCTGTTACTTACAATATTTAACTACGTTCGTCGATAGCATTAACGTTTTCGATTGCCGCCTATCTAGTGTGTTTTTGATATAATGAAGACGTAGCCAAAACAAGCTGATACAAGGGCTAGGAGTTATTTCATGTTTCTGTTGAAAAAAATTATTTTGTTTCGTTGCATGTTTCATGATGATAAAATGGACATTTCTGCATACATTTTAATAAAATTAATTGGAACTGCATGTGCTTGAAAGGAAGATATATGACAATATAACATTCTTTTCTGTATATTAACGGTTGGCAAGCATGGTACAGATGCGCGGATCCAGGAATTTTCATCAGGGGGGGGGGGGGCGGGTCCAGGTCAGTCTGACTAAAAAGCTTTGACAACGATTTTTTTAGTCCTCAGCTTATTTTACAGAAGTCAAATGGTCAATTTCAAAGAAATCTATCGTTTTTCAAGGCTCCAGATGGGGTCCAATTTTTTCCAGGGGGTTCAACTTTTTCCAGGGGGTCTCCAATTGCTTATTCCCTATAGAAACCCATTTAATTAGTGATTTTCCAGAGGGGGTCCGGACCCCCTGCCCCCCCCCTCTGGATCCGCACTTGGTGTAGCCCTCACAGCTTCATGGTTAAGGCTACTTTACATTATCTCATTTTGGCTTGGCAAACGTTAATAGACAGAAGAATGTATCATCCTTTTATTGTTATATACCTTATAATAAGTGTTTACTATAGGAACTTGAGGTGTTTCAATCGCTGACAATTGTACATTTTATTTGATAATGAGTCATATTTTGGTTGATCGTTGACCAATCACTGACTGTGGGCTTTATTTCCGATAAAACATGACTGCAGAGGGCTTAATTGCCATTTCGACCTGCTCATGGATATCCTCTGCGAGTTAAGATACCGTCGCTTATGCTTTATCGAGAAATGACCAAAGTATTCAATTATCATAAGATACGCTACTTTATTTCATCGGATAGACGACAATCGAGAAGGCTCTGAACAATCGATGAACGTGGATCGCAAATGGCTAGAATTTTCCACTTGTCGCCAGTCAGGCAAACAAACTGCAATCCAAAAAGTCTGTTTCTGATGGTATTTGATCTACGTTCGTCGATAGCATCAACGTTTTCGATTGCCACCTATCGGGTATGTGTATTGATACAATGAATACATAACCAAAACAATCTGAAACAAGAGCTAGGAGTTATCTACATTTTTCAGTCATGTTTCTGTTGAAAAAAAAGTTTGTTTCCACACCGGATAGTGAGCAATCGAAAACACTCTTAACCATTGACCAACGCGGATTAAAACTCGCTGGAAACAGTGTTTTGATTGCAAAGTGTCGCCTGTTCGATGAATGATGGTAATAAAAAAAACTAAGATTCTAACTATTTTTGGTCTATAATCGTCGATAGTATTGATGTTTTCGATTGCGCCTTTAAGGTGTGGTTTTGTTGTATGCTTCACGATGTTACAGTGGACATTTTTTTGGGAAATGCTTTTGCTTGAAAGGAAAGTATTCTAGAACTTTTTGGATACTGTAAAGGCGGCACCTCATGACTGCCTTATTAGTCTACTTTAGACATAGATAAAATCTGAAAATGAGGCGTTATAACTACATTCGAAAGTGTTTGTTTATTGTTTAACATTAGTATAGAGGCAAACAGTGTGGGCCCAGATCAGACTGCTCTAGGTGAGCAGTCTGCTCTAGATCTACACTGTTTGTTTAAGAGGCTTCATAATATTTCAATAGACGATAAAAACATATATTTGTGTTGTGATATACGCTTTAAGGGTTAATAAATGTGGGTTCAGTGCATTAACGGACAGGACTTTCATGAAATGCACGCAGACCTGCGCGGCTCAAGGAACTTTTAAACGCTTAACCAATGGATAGAACTTGATTTCCATTCTTAAGCAGTTGAAATAACCGAACCATGCCCAGATATGAAAATTAAAGTTGCCACCTTTATAGTACCCAAAAAGTCCTACAATATATTACAATGACAATATAACATTCCTTTCTGTATATTAACGTTTGTCAAGCCCTTGTGCGATAATGTGTTGCAGGCCTCACCGCTGTGTGGTTCTGGTTGCAACACATCACATTCAGGCTTGCCAAACATTAATACAAGGAAAAGAATGTTTTATCCTCTTATTGCATATTTGTAAGTTTATTCTTTAAATGACATTTAGATCTATGCATCAGGAATAAAGCTATAATTTTTAGCTTTTATCTACATAAATCCTATGTGTAAGAAAGCATCAAAGTATCAAAACATGCTATAGCCATGCTTTAATGAGAATCATGATGTAATGTGCTGGGTCACATATGCTAGGTCAAAATCTTTTTTGTCATTTTCTACGCCCATTTGTCAGTGCTTAATCAATAATAGCTATGTCTCCGCCCAGTGATATACATAGGGCGTAGACAAACAAAAAAATTGATTGAAAGGGGAGACAACACTTATTATAGTCTTTATTTTTTTCAGGATTTTTCAGAAAAGTCACCAAAACAAAAAACGAGCACGGTGACACATATTTTTTATTCAATCATTAGATTCTTCGTGAAAATATCTTTGTAAAAATATGTTTTTTGTTGTTCCAGTTACATTCTCTGATATGTTTATTTTGAATATTAATGTTTTTTTGCCATTTATTCGTTTGACTTAATTAGAATTTTGCTTAATAAATAGTGTAAATACATGTTATTTCACTATTTTTTGTTTTTATTTATATCTCTGGTTTGAGTAGTATTTGTTCTGAAAAAAAACTGTATTGCGTTTCTTGTTAATTTGTTAACAAAATCTGTGTTTGTTTATTTCAAAAACCTGCGATTTTGCAGTTTTTGACATCAAATATTTTTTTAAAGAGAACGGTGAGGTATTGTTTTTTTGTCTTAGATAATAAGTATAAGTCTATATCATAATATATTAAAAGATAAAACACTTTTGGACATATGCCGGTGAGTCCAGTACTACCTAAGATGAAACTAATAGTAACCCACACAAGAAAATTAAAACGAGTCCACAAATTAGGTGAATATTCGGAGGTTCACAAATGTGTATGTGTATATCTAGAAATAAAACCCAATCTAGAAAAAAAAGCCAATCATTGTCCGAAGGTGCACTATATTGTAAAATGATGCAATATCGAATTTAATTGATCACAAATAAAACCAAATGAAACCAATAACAATTTTAAATATTCATTTTTTTAAGATCGATGATTGTTTTTTGATAGAAAATGAAACGTTCTAAAATATTCCAATTAAAATTAAGATATTATGTAAATAAAATAATATTGGTCTTAAATATTTTGCTTCTATTAGGTTTGGCATGTTTCTAGTCCACCTTAATAGACAAAAATTGAATATTCTCGGAAATGAGAATTCTGAACATATCCAAAATGACATAGTTGTCAATTTCAATGACGTCATAAAAAGTACACACTTGCCATCTTCATTAACCCCTCTGTTTGAAACTGTACAAATCATAGTTTGCTTTTGCTACATGTACCTACCCGGTGTAATCATTAAGCAATAGTTTTGAAAATTATGAACACGCCTCACCAAAAAGAGTAAAATCGTTTTAAATTATAAGTCGTATTTTATTAGTATATTTGTTCTTGACCTTGAACTCAAAGGTCATAGCAGCAATTTTAAACCCTTGTTGCAACTACAAATCATAGGCAATCAAATTGTGCCAAATGAAAAAACAAAACATCCTCAATTGAAAAAAGAATATGCGTTCTATTTAGCATTGGCCTTTGACATGAAGGTCATGGTTGAACACCGTTTGTCAGAAAATTGAAGACGTGTTCATGTTACGAGCCTATTTTTATATGTATGTTTGAACTTGATGTGTTGTTTATCTCAAATTGTTGTTGTAATATATACATCATGAGTCAATTAAAATACACATTATAAGCTGTAAGACAGATTTGAGGTGTATTTTTCTTTGACCTTTGACACAGAGGCTGATTGATGCACAGACAGACAACCAGGTTTGAGGACGAATGAAGGGGTCTAATTACAATATAAATCCAACTTTTATTCAAAACTTGTGTATATGATAATGAAGCTAAGGGTACTCACACATTCAGCTGAACAAATGAAACTTCTTTTATAGGTGCACGGTATGTTACGCCAACTCCCACTATTAGTCACTACACAATTATCACTTCCAGTAGGATATCCTGAAAGGTAGATGAGTTATTTCAGCTGATAATGAATCTATCATGAGTGTGATATGAAAATCCAGCCAAAGGATCACCGTTTTGCATTAGGAGGCTTGCCTGGTGATAACTAATCGTGACTTCAAGGGACGAATACTTCTATCCTACCCTTTTATGAATAATAGATCATGTTTCTTGTTCGCCATGAAATACTGCATTTTATAATTTTAAAAAGTTCCCAGATGTTCATGAATATGCCGAGTTCGACAGGACATGATGACGTCATTTTAACATAGCAATGTCACTTGACGACCATGTGCGTGAGTTCCAATACACCAATGTACAGTCTGTGACAGCCTGGGCAAGATAACATTGGTAAGATAAGATATTCTATCTCGGGGTAAAATCCCAGATGTTCTTATCCGGTGTGCAAGAAGAGTTATTTACTAATCATTTGTGTTTTCTGTGGCTTGTGTTTCTCATGCTTTCACGTCTGTTCATTGCTGCCTTGTGGTCACCTGCTGGGAAAGGGCTGACCTATTGGCTCTCGTTAGTGATGCTTATTGTATTTTTGTTAGTTTCCCGTGTCGTATCCTGGGTCAGGTGTTGTTCTTGATTGTATCATTTCCCGATTTTTGCCGTCTTTCTTACTTATTTCATCTGATAATATAAGAATCTATCATGAGTGTGAGGATGTACTAGATTTTCTTTGGATACCATTAGAGTGTCAATTTTATCCTCTGGTCTGATCTGTCCAAACTGGTTGCAAAATTCATCAGCAGAAGGTAATCATAAAGAAATGTTGAAGTAAGCAAGGTGTCTACAACTTCTTCAATCAGAACTGCCATATCCAATTCCGTGGAATCAGACCTTGGATGTACATTGAGAATCAACTTTGATACGGTGAGGCTGACTTTACACAACATGACGCGGACGTCAAATAAACCATGGCAACAAAATTACAATTGTAATTGAAAATAATAAACGGTTATAGATGAAGTTTATGTTTATATTGAAAAATACATAAACTTCATTTATTCTGCTGATTAAACTTTTGTGGTAATCAGAAAAAAATGATTTTAATAGGGCTGAAACCACTTGCTACAGAACTAATTTTACTTACGCCAGTTCTGGCTACAAGTAACACAATGCAGCTTTCTGTACTTAGTGCTGTGCATAATGCACCTTACGTACACCTGAGGCGTGATTAGAGTATCGAATTGTGCGGGACTTTCCCAAATGCAACTTATTCTTGGGTCCATAACCAATCAACATGAGAGTATTTGCAGATTGTAGAAATTAGGATTATTACATTTTCATTTTCAAAGAGTACAAGTGTTAAATGTAATAAGGAATTAAGTTTAATTCAATTCCTAAAGTTTAAGATCTGCCGCTTGTGCATGCGTACGAAATATGCTTAAAACATGAAATTGAAAAATTTAAATTTGCGCCTTTCAGTTTGTTTCTAAACGCTTCCCCCATCCCCTTACCCCAGGATTCCATTTTGACATAAAGTCACCTATCATTTTAACTGCATTGCTGCACGTTGACCTGATAAACGTTGCCTATCTAACGGCATATGTATTTATAAGGTCATGATGACAGTGCAGTTTTTAAATGACGTCATAATTACGCTGAATCGACACAAACAACGATAATTACGTCATAATTGAGTGTTTGAAGAGTGAGAATCAAGGGGTAAACTTATAAATAGAATACCAGATCCATGACTTTTGATATCAAGCCTCGCGATGTCAACAAGCGATCTCAAATCATTGTCTGGTAAACTTCATATCAAAAGACACTCACCGGGTCTTCTCTATATATATTTAAAGGGTGTCGTGGGTCTAGGGGGAGGGGGTTAAAAAAGCGAAAGAAGATATCAGACAGCTGTCAAAATTAAACCAAGTAGATCTGCAAAAATGGTCGTTCTTTAGCACATCCAATGGCGTGGCCAGAACGCTGAAAAAAATACGCACATCAAAGGGAAACTACTCAATTAAGCGATGATTCTCTTCAATTGCATTACTTTTCAAAATGGGAAATTCTCTTAAAGGATAGAATTTGCTCCCAGAGAGAGCGAATTATTTCCTTTATGAGCAGTTCCTTATAGTATGGAAAATCACTTTTATCACAGCAAATGACAATGAATAAAACTATTTTTATTACGCACGTGCGTAACCTACGTAATGTGTGCTACGCCAATGACATCAACTCTATATTTCCACAGAATGTATATAAAACTTATCTTGATATGACAATTGTTTACCTTGGATTATCAGCCAATTTCCAGTTGTACCATGGTCTAGATATTTTTTTTTTGATGTTGCTGTGCTATGTTTAAATTAATTATGACCTAGATTTGTTAGTGAGGTAGGCGGAGCTTAAAATTCCTATTCACTTGTATTGTATCTAAATGTAGGACATGCACTAACAGATGTAGGGCATGAACTAACAGGGGGCCACATTGCTAAGAGCAGGGTGTCGGATTTCATTTGTGACACAGACAGAGGTTTTCAAGGGAACCATGTTTACGCTATCAAAAGTGCATCTACAAGTCTTCTGATGCTATATATTTGCTAGCATTATTGAATTATGTAATTGTAGAGGCAAACAGTGTAAATCCAGATCAGCAGCGGTCTATTCTGTGTATTCGCTATTTGACCCAGAGGCTTTTAAAACATTTCAGCAGCTGATAAAATTAGACGACTTTGCTGTGATTAGCGCTTTAATGATTAAAATAAACTAAAGAAGTTACAGGCAAAAAAAAACGTATCTATACTCAAATCTTCTGCTGCAAATATTTGCTGACATTATCAACTTGTAAATTGATAGAGGCAAACAGTGTGGATCCAGATCAAGAGCCGTCTAATTGGGTCCAAACTGTTTGCCTTTACTTGCATTAGTTATATATGCAGCAGACGACACAAACAGATGCCATGTTCAGGTGAAAAAATTGTCTAGTGCGCTCAGTGAGTGCTTTAGCAGGAAAGTGGCTGAAATAGATTTGTCAGTCTTCTAAATTAACCATATAATGTCCCCTGTTTTATCAGAGGTTTTCAAGTGAACAATGTTAACCCTTTAAAGGCTAACAAAATGAACCTTTATTATCTTGCTAATTTGCTAACATTTTGGAATAACTTTGTCATGCAGTGTAGATGCATATAAGACTGATATGAGAATTCTGATCTACGTCTTCACTGTTTGCATATACACCTACATTAGTCAATAAGTAGCAATTAAATGAAGCAGATGAACTTTTCAAATCGATATTTCGGAGGCAATTTAAGGGTTAATTGTTGGCTGAAACAATTAAATCTGTCAGGTTTGGTGGATAAAGGCGGATCAACGTTTAAATACTTAAATCTGGTTGGACAATGATAAAAAACGTTTAGAAAATGCTTTAACTTGTATTTTTTATAAACTGACTCCTGGCTCAGTCCCCTCATCACTTTATAAAAAAATATTTTTACAAAGCATTCTATAAATATAACTTAGATGCTATTAAAAAAGCAAGCACAGTTGATGATCAAAACTAATTCTCATTCAAAACAAAACAGTGTTATTATTAAGAAAAAAGGAATCTCCTCTTTGATTTAGATATACGTACATGGGCAAGAGTGTCTAAAGTCGCAGTTTGCACACGATAAAATGAACGTCACATTTAGGAAAATGGCTGGCTTTATCACTAAATCTCCATTAATGAACTCATTGTGATTAATAGTAAAAACCTGAGGTTTCCTGAGCATTTTATCTCTTTTTAGCAACGAGTTAAAGAAATTCGATAATACATGAGCATTCATGGTAGATCCTCTATTTACCTGTCGCCCATTGTTGGAACCCCAGCGAAGAGTTATCACTTATCCAAATCCAGTTGCCATTAACACGTTCAAGACCAATCCACCAGTCATTCCCATCTGTAATAAAGAATGTGTAGAGATTATTTATTTGGAAAATCATTAAAATGGCTATTTACAGTCAACTGTAATTAGCTAAAATACATTTAATTGGCTATTCACAGTCAACTTTAAATAGCCATTCTAGCGTCTTTGGCTATTTACAGTTGATTGTATGAAGTCGTTTTAACTTTCTATGCCTAAAGACAGTAAGTATCGTTATTTGTTAAGGATACAGGGAAGTTTTAAGTTATGATTACTTAAGGATCAATGTCTTTGACTGAAATGATGAAATTATTATGCACAGAGAATGTTGCATATTTTTTGCAGAAGCATCTTTCTAGGTATATAAACACACATAAATTTACATGCAATACATTTTTTATTCATGTAATATATGCGGCACATATGTTTAAAGTAGTAATTATACTAATACATTAGAAATAATACATAAAATTTCAATAGTTATCTTAAATCACTACGTTATTACTCTGCTTGTAAGTTTGGTTTATAAATGAGCTTTCGTCCACATCAGTTTATGCTGAAGAAAATTGTGACTGAGTCCAAAGTATATTATAATGGACAGAAAGGATATACATCAGGATGAATATGTGAGATATGCATGTTCGGTTAAAAAAATACATAAATGTACCAAATGCATTTACTCCCAACCGTAGCTAGCTCACTATATTTCATTACACACAAGTAAGTTATGTAAAGCGCCAAGATTTCAGATCATTCCACTTAGTAAAAAATGTCTTTGACTTCAGGTCTAGAGATCATAACGAATTTGAATCTTAGGCGGCTCTCAAATCTTTTCTAGATTGATAGAGACTTTTATTTAACGTCGCTTATTTTTGAAACGGACAGCATTAGCTCTTTAGACCTATGACGGAGACATTACAATATCTTGACCAGACACTTACCTGCCTTACACAACCCCTGTTTGCCAGAGTCAGCAAAGGTGCTGCTAATACCCTTTTTACACCTTTCGTTTGGTGAGGACAGGATTCGAACCCACGACGAAGCAGAAAAAGAAAATTAACTATCACCAAATCAAGAAACCCACTAATTGCATAGACATGGTCGACCGTTAATAGCGGTTAATCTAGAAATTCTGAACGTTTTTGGATATTACTTCAAGAGCAGTGTCAGAAATATGTCTGTGTTACACCAGCAAGCTTGGCTTTGCTGGAAATGTTAAGACTTGATAAATTTTCTCACAAATGTTTTTGCTTACAAAAAATCGTGCCAAATCTGGATTGATTTTTTTTGCATTAATAATACTTTAGTTTTAGACATCTCATCTATGTCTGTAATGTATTCGATTATTCTTTCATAATTGTGTCCATTCTTATTGTATCGAATTTTGTCTCATTATAGTCTACTCTGCAGACTACTGCTAAAATGTCAAACAGAGTGAGTCATTATCTGATAAAATCTATAGGAGCTTTCTGATTCTGATCTGTGCTGCCTGTGGATGTTGTGTTGTTAAATCAATTCAAGTGTATGTGTATTAGGACCTGTACAGGGATTTTGGTACTTATACATAACGCATTTTCTATCAGGGAAACTAAGACGAGTCTGCATATGTGTAGACTCGCCAGAGCCTTTTTTCTCTCATATACAAAGTCTTGATGGTGATAATGAAGACACAAATCAAGCCCCAAAGATTAAGCCCACCTGATACTTCACAATGTGCGTTTGTTTTAGAACTTTGAATATAGGTGATAAGTAGCTAACTCTCAGGTACTGGTGGGTTTATGTTTTCCAATCTTCTAGCTATAACAATGCATTTATATCATTAAAAATTTATACACTCAAACCTGACGGCTTATCCGCTATATACTTGGGAATATCTTATCATATATTCAAGCAACCGTTAATATATTTAGTTATTAGACTGCATAGTACTCAGATAGGCGCATTTGTTATTTGCATTTACAATCAGGTTTTCTCGTAGTGGCGCTTATATACCCCAATTACAAAAAGTGTGCATTTTTTAAATCAAAACTTGCATTACACTTATTACATTTAATACTACTCATACACATTAACGAATCCGCCTGCAAAGTAATGCGTATCTGATATCACAAAGAACACTACCGTACGAAGGCTTACGGCTTACCTAGCTGCATCATTGCCTCGTTCGCGAGGGTTTGCAAAGTCGTGGCAATTTTTTAAACCGTTTAAGAAATTGCCTCACGTTCGCCGCAGCTTTAATTTGCCAATCATATGCCACACGTACGCAGTAAGAACGAAAGCAACGCAGTATAAACATGGCTTGATCGCTTGATATGCATGGCAATGCAGTAAGTGTATATGTTGCGTACCTGTGGCATATGAAACGTTGTCACAGCATACCTATGGCGTATTGAGCGATGTGGGCACGAATCTGAGAAAAGGGTCCTTAAGGCATTTTATTAATACTTACATAACAGACATTTAAAAAACGCTAAAAAATGAAAAAAAAATGAATATACTTTTATATCACCACAAATACACATGCATGTTTCTTTAGGTCGATGTAATCAAAGTAGCTAATGTTTATGATTATATTTTAAGTTTTGCATGTTGCCTGTGGCAACGATAAGGCCATAACACCTACACGGGCTCAAAATGAAGGGTATGTCACCTTAAATGCCTGTAATACGATTTAAAAAGTATAAAACCGCACAATATTTTTTTTGCATTTACATTATAATATAAATAGAGTATGGAACTACATATAATTTGTTATATGATTATACTTAGTCGACTATAATCAACAGGCAACTGGAGATCAGCACTCTGACGTCATGTTAGGCTTAACGTTTTTCTTGACGTCACATTCCAAACCAGAATTCATAAGTTGATTCAAACCTCTATATATTCATCAATTTTAAAAATAACTGCATCAAATTTTCAGAGAATGCTCTTAAGTGATAGTACTTTGTGGAGACACCATTTACGAGATTGTTACTTTGGTAGAATTCGGAGAGATGCGATTATACTGAGCGTACTCTTACATTACTATGTTATACTTTTTATTTCGACACTTATCACACAAGAGAACCTCTGTACTCGAAAGGTGCAGTCATTGCGTGATGGTTGCATTCGACGACTTCACAAAATAGTTTTCCTAGCTGTTTAAAAGGGTAATATTTTGGTCAATATTTTACTTCTGAAAATATTCATCGCGAAATATTGTCACTTATAAATCAAGCTATGCATCTGCTTAACAAAATGTTTGTGGATTGAGTGATAGTCGCTACAGCGCCAGAGTAATGCCAAAAATGTGATTTTTTCCTAAAAAGTGGATGAAAGAAATTTCTGCTTATGTTCTGGAATTTATGCTTACTCCAGCTAAAATGCAAGATGGCACTACTTTAATGTAAAAAAACCATAGAAACTGAGGCTAGAGCATTTGGAAAGTTATTTAAGCTTTTCATACTGTACGCATAGTTCTGTATATCAGGTGCTTTGGCCCAGTGGTCGGGTCGTTGACTGTTTCATATTGATTTTATTTAGACACTCGACTACTGGACCAGAACCCCCGATATACAGAATTATGCGTACAGTATGAAAAGCTTGAATAACTTCCAAAATGCTCTGTCCTCAGATTTCAAACTTCGTGCACTTTAAAGGATTGGTATTCTTGCATACCATCGAAAGTAAGCATAAATTTGAGAACATTATCAAAAAATTATTTCATCCTCTATTTCAGGAAAAATGATATTTTTGGCATAACTCTGGCGCTGTAGCGTCTATCACTAAACCCACAATTTTTTTGTGAAACAGATACACAGCTGGATTTATAAGTGATAATAATTTGCGATGAATAGTTTCAGATGTAAAGCATTGACCAAAATATTACCTTTATTTACGGCTAGGTACTCGATTTTGTGCACTCGTCGACTGCAACCACCACGCGATGACTGCGCTGTTCGAGTACAGTGGTTTTCTAGTGTGCTTATGATAAGCTATTGGTACAACGGTTGTGTGTGAAACAACCGTTCAAACAACCGTTCCTTTATGTTTTGAAGAAGTTATTTTTGCAGTTTTATATTGTATAATACTCAGTTTATCATAGAACCATTTGTTTAATGAAATCTTAATAATATTTAGATCAGATAATTGTACAGCACATATGCCATGAAAAAGAAAGATATCTTTCATAATATTTAGCTTAAAATGCAAAAATCAATGGTAAGGTATAGCAATTCTATACCATCATTTACTTTTATATTTAATCATATTGAAATTTAATCAACCCTATACGACAATATTAAATTCCTCTATCTATAGTGGATGATTCTGAGTATGCTGTATGTTCACACCTGCATACACTACTGGTAGCTTCTATCAAAGGGAAAACAGGTCATGATTAACAAATATTATATTAAATTTACCTCCAGCTTCGACCATATCCAAGAAGTTTTGTTCCAACTCATCGTCAATCTTAACAAGATTTCCACCTCGCAAAAAGCCTATAGAATAAAACAAATCTGCACTTCAGTTATGCATTTGCAGTTTTTCTGTAAACAGAATGAAAAAGTTATTTCTAAAATAAGAGTAATATTTTAAGGGGTTTTTTTTACAAACCATGAACTTATGAATATAAACTTGT
Organism: Loripinus fragilis; assembly: GCA_964019695.1. Taxonomy (NCBI): domain Eukaryota; kingdom Metazoa; phylum Mollusca; class Bivalvia; order Lucinida; family Lucinidae; genus Loripinus; species Loripinus fragilis. Next base: position 65,366,329 of record OZ026522.1, on the reverse strand, counting down.
ATTCATGGTAGTCCATACATAGAGCAATTAATAAGTTTTGTGCCGTCATTACGTTTAACTCAAAACTCCATTCAGAATTTTTGTGGCACCGTTTTTTTTGCAGTTCCTGCTTTTATGCGCGGTTTTAGGTCTGACATTGCTGTGAGGAGGTTACTTGTGAAGATCTCTAATTTCTCCTGCAGGTTCTGTGCCTGTACAAGCTTCTGGCAAAGCCCTTCTATCTTGGCAAAAATCAAGAAATTGAGAAATGCACAAGCAGACTAAGACAATTTGACACTTTTGAGACGCCCTCAATGAACTTATATGGAAATAATACTATTTTCATTATAATATATGGAAGTGGTTATTTCCATTGGTGAGAAATCAATGGGAAATTATAAAGCGTGACTACACGCCGAATATCTGAAAAATTAAACACTGATCTGGGCTTTACGCGCCCAGGTAAGTGAAAAAAAAATCCCACTATTACAACTTGAGGCTAGCGTTTTCCAGTATAAATCCTAAACGTTTCTATCAGTTATTGTTGTTGTTAATCTGCGGATCAAAGCAATTGGACAGATTATAGCTCTCAATGCAGTTAAAAGGCACACGAAGGTCAATGGCAGTTCAGCTGTTATTAAATTTGATGTAAAAATAAACTAATTTTCACGGTGTACATATTCGGAAAATATTAAACAAAGCGATTATAAATTGTGGTAGAAATGCAATTTCAACTATAAATTAATAACAGCATGCTGATAATGTCCTGTTACCAAGGTATTACCTTTACTGAAAACCCATACTTTCTCAAAAATTTTGGCATATGTAATAGTCAGTGAAGTTAAGGGCATCCCTGTCGAAATTATAGATATACGTCATTCTTGCCACATCCATGCACTATTGAAAATACGTGAACGTCACAACATGGGTTTTTAACACGAGCTTGCTTGACCATTGCCTTGGAAGTATTGGCTTATTGCCACCATTTCTTGTCCCCAGACCCCTTACCAAACCCTGTTAATCCTTACTTCCACGTATAATAGGTACCGCTTTAGGTTATTTTTGTAGAGTAAAGAATCGTTTTTATTCTAACTTGTTAACAAAACATCTAATACTCGAGTAAAAGGTGCGTTGCATTTAAGCAATTTAATAGACATGAAGCATATTGATGAATATTGATGTATTTTAAGTGGCAATCATCGTCAACTTGACTTAGTCTATGTGTGCATGTCTGAATTTTCTGATATTTCCAAAGATATCAGGGCTTTGCCAGAAGCACGCTCTGCCATTTAACCAGCTGGGTAAATTAGAAGAGGTCTTCAATAATAACTTTCTCACAGTGATGTAAGACCCAAAACGACGTATAATAGCAGAAACTGCGAAAACCCGGTGTCACAAATTTCTGAACAGAGTTCACTACGAGTCATATTGAGTGAATCTAATTGGACTAGAGGTTTGAGGTTTTTATATTCAATGCACTTCAGGAGGGCTAGAGGAGTGTATGTTCCTAGGAGGAGTGTATGTTCCTAGGTTGTCGAAAATCTTACTAAACTGCATGATTGTCTGAGCCTTTTAAGCTCGCCAACATGATAAATGCCAAAATACCATATGCTGTTCCATTTATTTTTAAATATACTGAGGAAAAAAAGTTTAGCAATATTCTTGGGGATTCACAGTTTAGAATAAATGGGATTTTTAATTTCATAATATAAAAAATATATGTTGACAAACGTTTACAAGTAGAATGATATTTACCGATTGGCATTTCACATAATGTAAAGTCCGATTTTAAGTCCCTTGCTAAAAGAGCTTATCTGGCAATAGCGCGAATATTTTCTGCTAAAAGTTTCATGCTTCAATCAGATGTTTAGATCTAAAAGCCAAACAGTGAAAACCTGTTTAAAACTGAATGTTCTGTTCACCATTTTCGGACAAATTTTAGTTTGAAATCGTATTTTTTTCAAATTACCTCCCTTTCAATTGAAATTATAGCGTTTGGAATTGAAATGCTCAGCAGATCAAATGCTCGCTATGAAATCGTAATTTGTTTCTTTCGACCTCTGGCAGGTAGCCATTAGATCATTTTCAAACAATTGACATGTTTGCGCACTTGCCAATAAAAACATCTAATGCTAAATTATCGCCTATGGGAAAAACCCATCATAACTAATTGCTAAACGTTTTTCCCTCAGTATAGCATGGTATGTTACCTGTGCACCCTCAAATGTATCTATCCCATAAAACAGTGAGAAATATATCGTTTGAATCTTGTATTGGTATATATCAAACTCTGAAATCAAAAAGGATAATTAATAATTATACTAAAGTTAGTAAAAACAAGAATTGTTTGTTTTTTTTCAACAAAAACTGATGTCTTCCCCTCTTTGGTGTTGGCCCATTTTGATGTTAATGTCACTAAATGCATGACTATGGTATAAATAACTCAAACTATTTATCAATAGATTGATCTCAATCGATTGTTAGGTTTTATAACGGAATAATAATGTGTCAGATGGTCAGACAGACAGACAGACGGACAGACAGATAGACATGGTAAAACGATATTTCGTCTGACCTTTATGGAAGACATTAAAAGAACTAAGTAAAAATGCATAAACGTGACAAATATATATTGAGGATTACATCCAAGTTACATGCAGGTCTTAACACCTTGAAGAAACACCAGAAAACCTTCAAAAATATATGTCTACATTTGAGCCGTGACATGAGATATCCAACAATGTGGTATGTGCGACCAGCAAAAGTAAGTAATGGTGCAAAGATCAGGAATCGATACAATCAAGTACCACACCTGATCCAGGATACCAATGGGAAAGTGACAAACTCACAGAAGACACCACAAACGAGAGCCAAGAGGTAAGCCCTTTCCCAGCAGGTGACCACAAAGCACATATAAACAGACGCGCACAAAACATAGCAAACACAAGACAGAACAAAAACATAAAAGATCCACAAAAGAAGAACTGCCTTGGAACGGTCAGTAAAATATTTTACTGGAGGGCTTAAACCGGTTTAACGGCGCCAACCTCACCCTTAATTCAGATGTGGATCAAGACACATAGATATTTGGTTTGCATGAAAGACCCCTAACTTATCAATGCATCATCTCCTAAAACATATAAATCAAGATATAACATATAATATATAAGATATAATATATGCGCATACGTGCAGTCTGATCAGAGCCTTTGCTAGTCGGTTGAATATTTTATTAGTGTTAAGCTACTGGCTGAATATCATTTGGAGTTTCTAACCTTAACAGGAGGCTGCAAAGGCTCGTCTGAATCTATTCATGTCAAAATGTCACATTGTTGGAAATCACATATAAAGGCTCATGTGTCGACATTTGTTGGAGAATATGCATTCAAGAGAAACTCGTAGGTCTAATATATGGTTTGATAGAAGTAGAACCAAACAATGGTTTAGTTCAAACTGCTGAAATAAGTGACAAAATTAATCTTTGGATTACTGCTAAACCTCATGCAAATGCTCAGTCCCTGACCAAAACGCCTTAAAATTACAAAATTATCCAGCAAAACAGTTGGGTTCAGAAGATACCCAAAGTTGATATGCTTTGGTAGAAGATGAGCGAAAAAATGACTTAGTTCAAACTGCGAAAAAAAAAAGAATTATCTGAGGATTACAACTAAAACTCATACACATTTTCAGTTATTGATAAACCAACTTTTAAAATTTCAAAAATATTTGGGTAAGTTCGCAATATAAATAACATTCTAGAAGCATTACCTAGTAAACTTGATATCAAAATACTCTCTACTAGTATCATATGGGCCTCGACGTGAGAAAACCTGTCTTTGGGGGTTGGCGATCAACACTGGCGCAGACCAGCCTGCGCATCCGCGCAGTCTGTTTAGCGCCTTTGTTATTCGCTTTTTGAATAGAATCATGTGTAAACTTGCTACTGGTGAAATTTCAATTTTCTAGCTAGTCTCTGTAGCTGAGGAGACTGGTTTGAAGTTTCAAGTATTGCAGAATGCTTTAAGGGTAGCATTCTGCAATACTTTTGACTTTCTATGTTTCTTGATCCACATCTGAATTAAGGGTGAGGTTGGCGCCGTTAAACCGGTTTAAACCCTCCAGTAAAATATTTTACTGACCGTTCCAAGGCGGTACTTCTTTTGTGGATCGTTTATGTTTTTGTTCTGTCTTGTGTTTGCTATGTCTTTGTGCGCGTCTGTTTATATGTGCTTTGTGGTCACCTGCTGGGAAAGGGCTGACCTCTTGGCTCTCGTTTGTGGTGTCTACTGTGAGTTTGTCACTTTCCCGTTGGTGTCCTGGGTCAGGTGTGGTACTTGATTGTATCGATTCCTGATCTTTGCACCCTTACTTACTTTGTCGGAAGCCCTGAAGACAGGTTTTGTCGCGACGAGGCCCATTATATCTATCGCATGACTTACCAGAGCACCATTTTTCACAGCATGGCATTGAACCGCTCCAGTAACCATCAGATTGGCAAGTTCTTGTCACATCCCCAGTAAGGTAGAACCCAAGATCACAGGAATAAGTTGCAATACTCCCTACAGTTGTGTTTGGTGCACTGATGCTTCCAGCACACGGAGGGTCTAAAGGATCACAACCTGAAAAAAAACATTTAAACATTTTATGGGGCTCGACTTGCACAAAACCTGTTATTGGGCTCTCAGATTATGTCATATACATAAACATCCTCTACAGCTACTGAGACGGTCTAGCAAATAACAAAGGCTGATATTTGGCCCCAGCTGTTTTGGATGGTGCCTTGTCTTGAATATGGATTATTTTAGCTTAAAATGGTTTCTTTGAAGTACATAAAAATGGAAGAGACCCTTCAGTGTAACATTAAATAGTGCTTCTATTTGAAACATGATATATTATACTGTAAAACAGACTTTGTAACCGAGACAGAAAGGTAACCATCGCGCATTTTATATAGGGGAGAAATTTCATTAGGTATTCTATAATTTTGAAATAATGAAAATTATACCGTATTTAGTAACCCAAGTATAGCTAAACGGATGCCGCAATTGCACAAAATACATACCAGCAACACACTGGTAAATGTATACGTCGATTTGGTGGTATTTACGCGTATTGCCGGTACTTCATAGACCGAAGTGATAGATATTGGTGTTAATACAATATAGAAAAACATACCATATGCCTAAAGGACTATAGAATAAGATCATTTTTAAGTATTCAGTATGTGCATGGCGATTTATGTAAGCATTTAGGAATAGATTTGAGTACCGATCATCCAGATCGGTACTCAAATCTATTCCTAAATGCTTACATAAATCGCCATCTGCATGCCAAATACTTAAAAATGATCTAATTCTATAGTCCTTTAGGCATATGGTATGTTTTTCTACAAAGTATTAACGCCAATATCTACCACATCCGGTCTTTAAGGTACCGGCAATACGCGTAAATACCACCAAATCGACGTATACATTTACCAGTGTGAGCAATTACAACATTCCTTGTATTATTCAAAACTCACAGTAAGTCGCTGGGCTATCAATACCCTCATTTTTAAATTTAGGTCCAATTACTCAAATAATTGTTAAAAAATAGTACGATAAAATGTCATATATTTAGCAATGTAAGTTATAATAAATCATTCGTGTTCATTTCGTTTACCCTATTCCATTTAGTTATTGGCTAAAGGAAAACGTCATCTATCTACCCCATTGCATTTTATTATATAAGGGTTAAAACTACCCCACCCATTTAAATTTGAAATTTATTACATATATACATTTTAAGCATGAATTGATCAGTATCATTATTATTTTGATTAGTTATACAAATTAGCAATTCCTTAACATACACACTGTATGTAAACTACTCTTATTTGAAAGTATATGTCCATCTGTTTATCTGTGTCCTTCTGTATATACTCGTATGCACATTTCTATGTATTCAGAATAGTTAGAAATTTACTTAATTACTTGAAATCCATCCATGGAATTCGATAAAAAAAATTAGGTACAGATATTGGCCGGATATTCTGTGGTAGATCACAATAGGCTCATTACCTATTTTATCTCATTGTGTTAATTCCTTTGTAGTTCTTGTAAATCATTTGCCAATGCATTTTTTGTTTTGTCTTTTAATCATAACTGGAAACCCAATCTAGTTAAAATCTGATATGAGCCGTGACAAGAGATTTCAAAAAATGTGGTATGTGCGACCAGCAAAGCCTCAGATCAGCCTGCGCATACGCGCAGTCTGATCAGAGCCTTAGCTAGCAGCTCAAATAGTCTATGACTGTTAAGCTACTGACCGGACATCATTTAAGGTTTCTATGCTTTAAAGAAGGCTGCACAGGCTCGTCTGAATCTACACTTGTCAAAATGCCACATTGTTGGAAATCTCGTGTCGCGGTTCAATTATTATCCTGAATACTACAATCAAAACTGAAGAAACCAAAAAGTGTTTGGGGTAAAAACAACAGGGATGTTCCTACATCATATTTGGGTTCAATTACAAGCCCCTTCTCCAATTAAAAAATAACTTGACATATTTATATATTATTTCCCCAAAATCATCTTTTTCCCCGACTGCAGGTTGAAAATTAATCAGTTAGGACATGCATTTTTAAGTTTTCAGAAACTCACTAGGGCTCTATTTAAAAAAATAAGAAAAATTACATTCATTTGTGCAAACATTATTCTACTTAATGTTGCAAATAATACACATATCAGTACTGTATACTGTTTGGTTAGGCTTAATCGATTTTCCGAAAAGAAATATAATGGGGTTTTTTCAACTTTTTTATAGTTATAACCTGGGACTGCTTAAAAGTACACTACACTATTCTGAAATTCCATATGACTGAAAAGGGCTAATTATATCGTTTTCAACTGCGAGTGGGAATTTCAATTTAATATTGTCATGGGCCAAAATAATTATGGGTGTCCTTGGACCTATCAACACTGTGATCTATATTCTAGATCTCCTGATAAGGGTTTGTAATTGAAAATTATTTTCAGCATAATTATGTTGCGGGTACTCAAAAGAACCGTCTCAATGATAAGACACTTTTTAGCACACTAAGCACATGCTTAAACAAGTTGATAATAAATTTCATCACAAAATTTTCTTATTTGAACCTTCATGTATGTAATAATCTCTGACACTCTTTCATGAATTATCAAGGGATTGTCTCCAGTATTAAGATTTTAAACCAAATCCTAGTGCGCATCTATTTAGACACATATTGACAGAATTCAATCTGACTGCACAATAACTCCTGTCGTTACAAATTTAAAGCTATATTTTTGTATATATGAGCAGTCATTTGCAGATGTTGCAAACAAAACCAGTAGTTCTTTAATAATAAAAACTAATGACTGCTGGGGAAATATTTTCCACTGTTCGCAAAAGCAGATTCCAGTACAGATTGATGCTAAAATCATTTGACACTCAATTTCAGGCTGATAGCTAATAATGTGTAATTATTTTTTTGTTACATGCCGTTTATTCATATTTGAAGTACGTCACATAAGCTGTCAATTACATTTTTGTTATGATTTGGAATGTGTTGCACATATAGAAAAAGCCAAATCAAAAATTGACTGTGCTTTGTCAGTACAGGTACTGGATTAAAGAAATTAATCCGTTACTCCTACAATAATGTCCAAACCACATGCGAATATTCATATTATAAACAAACCTCTGCACGGTTTCAAAACAATCAAACTAAAAGTGTAAGAGGAGTTGCGTTCACGATGTACCCTCTCATTGCATGTGAAATGCAGAAAAATGTTAAGTTTAAATAAGTCAAACCTTTGTACTAAACCAAAATGTATATAGGAAGTTGGAACATGTGGGTACTTAAAAGAACCGTCACATTGGGACATACAAAAATAATGTGTCGGATATCATTCAAGCAAAACATGTCTTGTTTCTGGCAACCCCACTGACCCTCCTTTTTGGGGACCAACTCTAAGTTTGGGTGACTTCTGGGATTTTTTTCTCAATTTTGTAGGATTTTCATGTTTTTCATAGGACTAAAGAAAAAATATTAAAGAAATAACTTGTCCCTTAAAATATTGAGTTGTTTCGAAAACAAGACAGTTTTGGGGGGCCTCAGGGTAAGAAATTATTCAGAATTCAGAAGTTTAATCTGACCTATGAAGTTCTTGCATTCTCCAGCTTTAAATATGTGACTTACATGTACATGTAGAGAATGAATGTGGCTTACTGAGACGTTGGCGACCGCCACTAGGAAACAGTATCATAGATTTAAATTATTGTCCTTTGGAATAATGGATTCCATTGTGGAACTCTGAGACCATTAGAGGGTCACAGGTGATGCTTAATAAATGGCTGAAACTAGCTAGTTTGGCCAAAAATGCACTCTACACTTTCAGTTCTTTAGTGCATTCCTTGCTTTTAATTTCAAAGGCATGCTTTCATATTAGGCCTGTACCAAAGTTTAATATATCTATTACATGCAGCTTAGAAATACTGATTACACAAAAGGCAGAGCAGTAGCATTATACTGCTGTTATTAGGGGAATATCAGCTGAAAATTTAAAAAAAAAAGCTAACACTTATAATTGTCTATGAGACTGGAATGGCGGCTTCACTTAAGGCCCTGTCACACTATAACGTTTTAGCCAACGTATGCCGACGTGTGAAAAATATATCTAGTACGCTGGCATACGCTGAACTCTAATTAAAAAATCAGGGGAAGCCTCTCTCTGAACTTATGCAAAGCGTACGCGAAACGAACATAGAACGTATGTCTAACTTATTCATAACTTATTCATAACTTATTCCCGACGTAACATAACTTATACTTGTATCAGCGTATAAAAACGTATGCCCAGCGTACCACTTGCGTTCTTGACTTATGAGAAACTTATGCACAACGAACGTCTAACGTATGCTGAATTGTACATATAATGTACGTCAACGTATGCATAACTTACATGTAGCGTACATCTAACTTATGTCAAACGTATAAAACAGTACCAAATTTTGTGACCACTTTGCCATATGACAACGTATACCAACGTACTGTAGCGTGTTCGTAACGTATTGAAAACGTATCTCTAACTTATTCAGCGTACACCAACGTACTTGAGTAATTTTCATACGTTGGTGCTAACGTACCTTAACGTATGCATAACTTATCCGTTGCGTACATCAAACTTATGCCTAACGTTCAAGCAATACGTCGGCATACGCTGAAGATTTTTTATGCAAGCACAAAATTTTAAGATACATTCGCCGTATCACAACGTATACCAACGTACAGTAGCGTGTTCGTAACGTATTTAAAACTTATCTCTAACGTATATAGCGTACACCAACGTACTTGCTTAATCTCTCATACGTCCGCATACGTTGGTGCTAACGTACCTTAACGTATGCATAACTTACCTGCTGCGTATATCTAGCGTATGTCTAACGTATAGAAGCAGTACGTTCGCATACGCTCTAATTTTTTATGGATGCACAAAATATTTGACCTCTTGGCCGTATGTCAACGTATACTGCCGTACTTCAGCGTATGCGTAACGTGTTTAAAACTTATTCCTAACGTACTCAGCGTATATCAACGCACCTCCTGATTTTTTCATACGTCGGCATACGTTGGTGCTAAACGTCGTAGTGTGACAGGGCCTTAAGTCAAACCTAACTTCTGCATTCACTAGCTTATTCCATATTAAAACAAATACCCCTTAGCACTTATATGCTTCCAAAATAACAGTTGCATGCCTTATTAATGGTAATTGATAATCAAATGATCAAAAAAAAATGAAGGTTTTTTAAGGTTTAAAAGTTTTTGTTAACGACCTTGGCCCCTAACTGGGGTATAAGTCAAAACTCAAGATATTTACATGGAACAAGTAGTAACAAAAATTGAAGAAAGCTTCAAATTTGACTAGATTAAATAGATTTGACGACACTTGGATGGTATTGCGATGAATTCGATGACCAAATAAGATCTCCAGATATTCTAGTGAATTTGGCGTTTGCTAAAATAATAAAATTATAATGAAACCTCAGAAAAAATAAGCGAGTTTAACACTAGCTAATTGCTAGTGTAGCGTGTTTAGGGCTCTACAACTGTGAGCCTTTAGGTGCACACCTATTGAATATAAAGATAGTATTATGATCAAAGTATATATATATATATATATATATATAATATATAATTGTTCTGTGGGCTACTTTGCCTCATGATTAGATACACATGATTGTGATTGGTTTATGATGAGGAATCATTAAAAGAATTATAGGTCATGAAACGACTGCAACCTATTCTTGGAACAACTCTCAAATCCTTTATATATACGCAGGTACAGGCTCTAGCAGTCTGATTTCAATAGCCCCAAGAAGTCAAGAACTACAACCCAGGTAATCAGTATAAGTCTAGCTCTGTTTCCTCGCTATGACGGGAAGCAAACCTTGCTTATATTTGTGGCAAGGCAACCTCTCTACGATGGCATTCCATCAATAGAGAACACGGAAACCAAGCCAATGCGTAGTCAAGTGCGCCTAATGCTTATCTTCTTCTATTAATTAAACTCCTTTGATATTCACCTATCAAAGAACAGTGACAGACTGATCTCTTGCAAGGCAAACAAATGTTTTTAAGGACGTCACAGAAATGCAACAGCCAATTGAAAGACTCCTAGCTCTCGATAGTACATGAGCCCTAACGAAAACCTACAATGTATACCATGTACAAAATAACGTACCTCCAAATTAAAGTGCACTGAATAATTGAACCTATATTTGATTATTCCACAAAAATATGGCTTCTCGACACTATGGGCTGAGTGCTGATGAGTTGGGTTTATATATATGATAATTAACTAAGAAAACAACAAACATACCTAAGGTTAGGCAATGTTTTTAGCATAGTAAATTCTTTGAAAAAATTAATCAGTTAATCGGTATGGAATAGAATAGAACTGCATAACTGGGACTCTCTCATATACCCAGTGCCACACTAAGTATTTGTATTCCAAAATCAAGAAGTTGCCATCAATTGCCATATTTAGCAAGTGGAAACAAATCACCATTATATCACATAAACCATGGCGCTATAAAACCGGAAAAAGAGAATCAAATCCAAAATATTTTGGCACAGTTAATAACTGTGTAGTGTATGTGTACTTGCCAAATTTTGTGAAAGTCGGCCAACCTTGCTTGTGGATTCCTATTATAAGCCATTGCATGGTTTTCTCAGAGACTGGGTGTTAATGCACTAACATGCTGGATTTACCGCCAATATTCTCTGATCATACAATTTTGTAATCAAGTTCTTAGGTATGAAAAACTGACGAGGGGTGTTCCGAAAGTAAGAGCTTTACCTCATAGCAATGTCCAACGATATTCTTAAGGGGTATGCAATTCATGTATACCATTGATATGATCTAATTTTACCTTGAAAATGATGTTAATATCTCCTTGCTGTATTGCTTAGTTCAAGAATAACAGCATATTATATATCACCTACTTCATACCAGTGGGCTGTTTTAATGTTATAGATAATCATTTTTTATCTGAATCTTTCATGTCGCGCATTTTTATAAACCATTAAATAAAACTGCACTATTATTGAATTTTTGGCTACTTATAATGCCGGTTTAAAAGTTAGAATAAAGAAAGGCTATGCCAATTGAATCTTTAGCGCACAAAACACAATTTGTATGACTTTATTAAAATCGATTATAATATCATTTTGAAAACATTGCAGATTATTTTCCTTCTGAGAACACTATATTTTTGTCTGTCCAGTTGGACTCAAATACATGTTGAACCTAATACTGGCAAAATATTATAGACCAGTATTATTTTCATCACAACATATCTTAATTTTAATTCGAATATTGTTAAGTTTCATTTTTTACAAATTAATAATTGGTTTCAAATAAGATTTTTAAATATGCTATTGATTTCAGGCGGGTATTTTTAGCTCACTGTAAACCGATATTGCCATCGATTTACGATATAGTGACCATTTACACAATTGATCAGGTCTAATTTAAAATACAATTGCACATGCAAACTTCGCGTACCTTTTGATATTGACCAACTTTGTGGGCTAATTTTATTTTTTTATGTAGGTTAATACTAGTCTCCAACAATACAGAATCATCATAACTGCTTCGGACAAATGTCAACACATTAAGTATAGGTCAAAAAAGGATTGCACGACGATTTTGGAACACCCTTGTAGAAGCAAACAAATAGTGACCCGCCAGCAGCTTGAAACGTTAGTCATTGTGATGTGTTGCTGGCTTGATGTATTATGATGCTGAATTATGGGTTATTTTTCACACATTATACTAATTATTTACTACGCTCCTTACTACTAACATCTTAAAATCATACAAATAGTGACAGTCCAACTAATTGGAATGAATGCAAGTGATATGCTGCTGGTCAGATGTATTATCATGCTCATTTGATGGTAATTTTCCAATCATTATACGCATTATTAACTACGTTTCTGACTCAGAATCATACAAATAGTAGTCATACACTAAATGACTGGAATGTAGATGTTGTGCCGCTGGCTAGATGTATTGTCAACTACACTCCTGACTATGAACAATTTAAAATTATATAAATAGTAATTCGCCTACTGGCCGGAATGTAAGTGATGTGCTGCTTGCTAGATGTATCATCATGTTGTTTTGGTGGTCATTTACAACTCGCTATACTAATTATGAACTACGTTCTTGATTAGGAGCAAAAACGATTTATTAGGAGCAAAAAAGATTCAAACAAAATGTAATTTTGTGAACGTGCTGTGTTGCTGGCTTGTTGGAATATAATCAGTTATTATTGTAAATGTAGTTACTTTACACTTTAAATTTCAATTCAATGGTACGTTCTGACCTAAGTATAAACACATGTACAACTCACCAACAGAGAGGCATGTGGGTGCTGCGTCGCTCCACTGCCCTGAACTTAAACAAACTATCTTTCCTGTGTGACTCAATACATATCCGTCGTTGCAGGTGTATGTTGCCAAGCTCTCAAAATTGGTTCCCATGGAGGTGGATACTTTACCATTTGTAGGATCATGTAAGACGTCACATTCAGCTACATGTTAAATAAAACAATAAACATACAAGTCGTACAACAATTTTAATTAGAACTAAACCCAAAAGCAATGGTCGTCTTGACATTAACAAAATAATTATTGCATTGAGTTTCCAGCACTTGCCCTAACGTAGGTCATGAAAGACGACTTAAGAGATGATGCATTGATCCGTTATGGGTCTTTCATGCAAACCAAACATCTACGTGTCTTGATCCACATCTGAACTTAGGGTGAGGTTGGCGCCGTGAAACCAGTTTAAGCCCTCTAGTAAGATATTTTTGCTGACCGTTCTAATGTGGTACTTCTTTTGTGGATTATTCATGTTATTTCTGCCATGTGTTTGTTATGCTTTTGTGCGCGTCTGTTTATTGTTTCATTGTGGTCACTTGCAGGGAAAGGGCTGACATCTTGGCTCTCGTTTGCGACGTCTAATTGTGAGTTTGTTACTTTTCCATTGGTATCCTGGTCAGGTGTGATACTTGATTGTATCGATTCCTGATCTTTGCCCTCTTCCTTACTTTACTCAATGCAATCTCTTCAGTTACCTTTTGTCAACTTTTACAACATAACATAAGTATTTTCTTACAAAATATTAGGTACACGAAGGACTTGAACACGCTAACTTAAGGGCCACTGATTGCCCATGACAATTATTATCACGGTTTTCTGACTTAAACTTAAACCTAAATGAGCCGAACATGAGATTTCCAACAATGTGGTATATGAGACGAGCAAAGTCGCAGACCAGCCTGTCTGATCAGAGCATCTGCTTGTCACTTGACTAGTCTTTGACGGCCACTGGCCAAACATCATTTGAAATTTCTAAGTTTAAAAGGCGACTGCAAAGGCTCGTCTGGGTCTACACTAGTCAAAATACCACATTGTTGGAAATTACATGTCGCAGCTCAAATATTCTTCACGTCTCACTTTGAAATAAAATAATATAAAACTTAAAGCTCTATCTCGGATTACATTTTAAATAATTCAACATTTAGAACAATACTGGGAGTGTGGGACAAGACACTGTGATAATATTTCAATGGGTTCGAAAGAAAAATGGCAAACAATTTTAATAGGAATATCCATTAAAATGACTGAACATTACGTTCACAAAGGAGAGCTTCGAAATAACACACCACTTCAGTTTAAGATAATCATGGAGTTCTCCGAATGTACAGACCGTTTTGTGTCTGTCTTTGCCATATTGCCATGTCTGTTTCTTGCAACCTTGTGAGACCTCTTAGGAAAGGGCTAACCTATTGGCTCTCTTGAATGTGATGTGTTCCTGTGTTGTTGTTTTTTTTTACTTTCCCATACGTTTGCCTTGGTCAGGTGTGGTACTTGCTTGTTTCGATTCCTAATCTTTGCCTCCTCTCTTACTTTTATGATGCACATAACGTATTTTCTTCGGCTCCGCTTTATGTAGACATCTATATACTTACAACCCTTCATAAAACTTCAATAGATCTAGCAGAAAAAATTTGCTCCAAAACGTTTTGAAAGGTAACTGCATTTATAATGTTGAAAATACAGATCTAGAAATGGTAGTTTCGGGCATTTACCTTACGTTTAGTACAATAGTTTTACACGCACAAAGATGTTCCATCAACTCTGATTTAGCCCAGCTTTTACCATTCATGTGATGTACATTACTGTAGTCTCACACAATATAAGAATCTATCATGAATTTGAGGGTAGGATAGAAAAATCTGTCCCGAGGATCGCCGTTTGGTATCACGAGGCTCGCCGAGTGATGACAAACGGTGGTCCTGAGGGGCAATTTTTTCTATCCTACCCTCACATGAATAATGGATTCTCTTTCTTGCTCACCACTGTTTTTTTATTTAAAAATAAGCTTCCAGAAGTCCCTGAAAACGCTAAGATACAATTTCACATGATGACATAATTTTAACATAACAATGACGTCACTTGACGACAATGTGCGTGAGTTCCAATACAACCAATGTATGTAGAACTCACGTGACAGCCTGTGTAATATAGCATGGGTTAGATAAGATGTTCTATCCCAGGGTCAAATCTCAGTTAATATATATCCGTATCCAGTGTGCAAGAATCTTAATATCAACGTGCCTAGTGGACAATAACCCTTAAAGCGCCACCTAAAATTTGAAGTAGATGACAATTTCCAAGTTAACTGCCTGTTTGTTTGTATGTTTTTGTTGTTGTATTTTTTCATGTGTGTGTGTGTGTTTTTTTTTAAAAAATAGCAATTAAGGCACGATAAAAAATATCATACCTGATATTTTCGAAAAGAGCAAAGATGTCGCAAAAATTGTCGTCTGCTTCTATCGTGATTGGCGCTTTATGGGTTAAACACCAAAATGAATAGTACTTATGTACGTGATTGAAGGTTCTGTCGTAGCCATTAGCCTTTCCAAGCCTTTATTTTATGTTTCCTTATAAGCAAAGTTTCATATATACATGGAAAGGAAATACATGCAAAGTAAAGATATTTACCAACTTATTAGTACTTCAAAATACTTTTGAGACATAAAGTTGACCAGCTGAAGAGATTGTAACCCATATCATTACTGCGGCCAGTGAATGCTCGGACAAGCCTGAGTACTCATACAGTTTCCTTAGGAATACAGTAAAAACTGGGCATATGCACATTCTAGTTTCAAATCATTGGTGCAGTCTTTGCTCCCAAAGGATACCCTTTTAAGAACATTTTTGACTTCACTACAGCTGGTGACTGCGACTGTGTGGCGGCGGTAGATCGTCTCCCTGCCCTTCACTATAGTGTAGATTTTATTTTCTTGTCCTTTGGGATCATAGGTTTCATTGCGGAACTTTGAAACTATTAGAGGGTCACTGATGAAGCCTAATTGGCAGAAATTAGCTAGTCTGGCCCAGGAAATATGCATACTCTAGTTTCAGTTCTTTGGTGCAGTCTTTGCTCCCAAAGGATACCCTTTTAAGAACACATTTGACTTCACTACAGCTGGTGACTGGGACTGTGTGGCGGCGGTAGAACGTCTCCCTGCCCTTCACTATAGTGTAGATTACATTTTCTTGTCCTTTGGGATCATGGGTTTCATTATGGAACTTTGAAACTATTAGAGGGTCACTGATGAAGCCTAATTGGCAGAAACTAGCTAGTCTGGCCCAGGAAATATGCACACTCTAGTTTCAGTTCTTTGGTGCAGTCTTTGCTCCCAAAGGATACCCTTTTAAGAACATATTTGACTTCACTACAGCTAGTGACTGGGACTGTGTGGCGGCGGTAGAACGTCTCCCTGCCCTTCACTATAGTGTAGATTACATTTTATTGTCCTTTGGGATCATGGGTTTCATTGTGGAACTTTGAAACTATTAGAGGTCACTGATTTAGCCTAATTGGCAGAAACTAGCTAGTCTGGCCCAGGAAATATGCACACTCTAGTTTCAGTTCTTAGGTGCAGTCTTTGCTTGCAAAGGATACCCTTTTAAGAACATATTAGCAAAGAAACCAGATCTCCCTTCCTCGTCAAGATGATTCCAAAACTAGAATGGACATTAAGTAACATACATTAAAACAGAACCATTACAGTCTTCCACAATGGGAGTAACAATAAACAACAAGTCAACAACAACAGAACCACCGCATTAGAACGGACAGCAGCCTAAGCCGCCGGGGGGGGGGGGGGGGGTTAATTATATTTTTTAATGCTACCAAATCTTCGCCCTAGATTCTGCTGTTGTTGATCCGTGCATGAAACAATGACTCATACTAGGTGTCATCGTCTCAAATACAATATACTTACCAGAAACACATTTGTACCACGTGCATCCTCTTATCACGACAGAATCACAAAACTTGCCGCTTCCACAGCACTGCGAAAGTAAAAAAAAAATACGGATTTAAGAGGTTGTCACTGTGTAATTCCTTTACAAGTTTGTGAAAAATAAATTACAGAAACTAATGTAGATATAAACAGCGTAATTGGAATATTTTTCTCACTTAAGTATGAGCTTTAATAAAGGCTGTGATTAGATGGAACTTTTGCTTGTTTTTGTTCCTTTACTTTGAATTAGTCCCCAAGTGTACCTTATCCATATATAGATAAACTACCGATCAGGACCCATACTTACAATGCCTCTTTAAAGTTAAGGAAGACTTAAGCTAAGTATTGATTTTTTTCAGGATGCGAAAAATAACGTTTAAAATTGAAATAAAATCGAAATAGTTTTTTTTTCTGAAGATCACAATGATATCTTTGATCACAAGTACCACATTGATCCAGCCAATTTATTTAGAGTAAAATCTAGCATGTTGAAATATCAATACTTAACTTAAAGCTGCATAGTCTGTAACTTTTGATCTTTTAATTTTAGAACTCATGTTTCTATTTTTCAAGAACACTGTAAATAAAACTAAAATTCAGGTATACATTTTACCAATTTCGTAAATCTTAACAAATTATCAATATCAAAACAACAGCATTTATGTTAAAACTAACTGTCTATAATTATTGGAGAGACGCAAATAATTACCAACACACCTGTTTTTATAAGATAATTCACTTTTCCGTGCAGTTTTCAGCTATAGTGAACAGATTAATTGTGAAAACATAACTTAATTCTACTTTTACAAATGATTTAAAAAGAAAATGAAAAAATCCGAAAAATGTTCATAGTTGCAGGCTTAGTCTCTTTAAGTCTTCCTTAACTTAAGGAGGCATTGTTAATTCCGGGCCCAGTAGTTTACAATTCGTTCATTATGCTTATGATAACTAATAATATATAGGCTTAAATGGATATATATCTAAAGGAAAAAGACTAAGTTAGTCCAAATTGCAGGGCATTTGGGCCTTAGTATAAAATAAGGAGTGCTGCCAAAAATAAGTTTTAGTTACGCGGTATACATTTACATCCACATGCTAAACGTCGATCATATTAGTAAGGATTATTTTTTTAGATAAAAGAAAAACGGGGGTCACTTCAAACCTGGAAACACAGTACATACTTTGGCTTTGCAGTGTCGAAGACTTCGATAACAACCAGGGGGCGTCCTCCTTATTGTATGTCCCTCTGAGTTCAATATCCACACCAGGAGAAGTAGGCAAACACAATAACCCTGGAAATATGAAATATCATAGACTAAATTGTGGGTGAAAATAGGAAATATGAGTTGACTAATTCTTCGATGAAAATAAGAAGTAGTAATACTAATTCTTGGATGAAAATATAACGATTCTTAGACTAGTTATTATATGAATATATGAAATAGTTGTACACTTTTTCATGGGTGAAAAGAGGAAATGTTCGTAGGCTGGTTCTTGGACGAAAATGAGAATATTTGGTAGACTAAATTATTGGATGAAAATATAAATATTCTTATATTTGGATGAAAATATGAAATGTGTAGACTAGTTCTCGGGTGAAAGCAAAACAATTCGTAGAATTTATCCCCCGCCACATAATGTTTGTTTTTTTAATATATGAGCGTTCATGAACAAGAAAGTTAAATTGACTGTCATCTTAGCTCTGTCGGACCAGTTGTTGAAAAAAATCAGTTTAGCTCTGTCGGACCAGTTGTTGAACGGAGCAGAACCATTTGAGAAAAATGATTTAGGACCCTATGAGTAAAAATAATGTTAAATAACTTTGTGCGTGTGCCGTGGCTCAGGATCCTTTGTAATCCGGAAACCCCTAAAGGGATATTTTACAAACAATGGAGGTCCAGATTAAATGCCGAAGTATACGGTATTTAATCAGGGCCTACACTGTTTGTTAAGGTAGAAAATATCTTCATTTTTTAGTTGCGCCTCGTCGCGAGAAAACCTGTCTTCGGTGTGTGCGAACAGCAAAGGCGCAGACCAGCCTGCGCATCCGCGCAGTTTGATAAGCGCCTTTTTTATTCGTTTATTGGAAAGTTCAAATCTAGACAAGCTACATGTACAAGCAACAATTCAATTTTCTAGCTAGTCTCTGTAGCTGAGGAGACTGATTTGAGTTTGACTTTGTTTGAAACCCCGAATCCAATAAGTCAAACTTTATGGAAAATTCCATCTATTGGTTTCAAACGGGTTAACATGAATGTTACAAAATGCTATGTCTGAACATGTTCACATTCTAAAGAATAAACCGCGACATTTGATGTCCAACAATGTGGCAGTTTGACAGGTGTAGACTCAAACGAGTCTGTGTAGCCTCCCTTTTAGCTTAGAAACACCAAATTATGTTAGATGAATACTCTTAAAGTCACAGAATATTCAAGCAACTAGCAAAGGGTCAGATCAGTCTGCACATATGCGCAGGTTGATCTGACCCTTTGCTGGCCCTACATACCACATTGATGGAAATATCATGTCCTGGCTCCATTAATTATTCCTGCATATCGGATAAGGAAATCTGAGATTTTTAACCCTTGGATAGAAAATCTTATCTTACCCATGCTATCTTATCCAGGACGTCAAGTAACGTCATCCTGTGAAGTTGCATCTTAGCGTATTCAGGGACTTTTTCAGGGTTTTTTTAAATAAATAAAAAAATAAATAAACACATGAATAAATAAATACATGAAAACAGAGGTGAGCAAGAAAAATAATCCATTATTCGTGTGAGGATAGGATAGAAAAATCCGTCCCTCGGGATCACCGTTTGTCATCACTCGGTAAGCCTTGTGATGCCAAACGGCGATCCTCGGGACGGATGTTCCTATCCTACCTTCACACTTATGAGCCGCGACATGAGATTATCAATAGTGTGATTTGTGCGACCAGCAAAGGCTCAGACCAGCCTGCGCAGTCGCACAGTCTGATCAGAGCCTTTGCTTGTCGCTCGAATATCCTTTGAGTGTTAGGCTACTGACTGATCACCATTTGGAGTTTCTAAGCTTAAAAGAAGGCTGCAGAGGCTCGCCTGAGTCTACACTTGTCATAATGTCAAATTGTTGGAAATCTCATGCCGCGGCTCTAATATCTTACTACTCTGACTGCGATCTCCATCACCGTTTCTAGCTTAAATGCCTCCACGTCGATTTCGGTTTTTTTTCCACCGATTTTTTTATCGCACCTGTAAATTTAGCGACGTTATTCATAGAGCAAAGGTACCTTTCGCATTATACATGTCCTAGTAATTTTAAACATACATGAACCAATATGACTATAGTTTAAATAAAAGTGTGTGTGTGTGTGTGTGTGTGTGTGTGTGTGTGTGTGTGTGTGTGTGTGTGTGTGTGTGTGTGTGTGTGTGTGTGTGTGTGTGTGTGTGTGTGTGTGTGTGTGTGTGTGTGTGTGTGTAGGGGGATGGTGGATTCTAGTACGGATCTGCATCATCTGCTGTATATTGCTTGTGCCTTTTGCAATGGAGGAGGGGGTGTCGTCATTTCTGAACGTCCCGCCTCGTGCGTCCTATCCCGCTCGAAAAATAGTTTTAATGCGAGTTTTTTTTATTGATTGACATATTTGAACTTGAAGTGTAGAATGTGCAAAGTTTCTGGGTCAAAACTGAGAGTGTGTATCGTGTGCAAATTTTCTTGGCCAATATAGCTTTTGAATAGGTGATGCATTAGACAACCAAAACGAGTTAAGTTCACCAATTGCAGCCAATTTTTGTCCCACAATTTTTTTGGGCTTAGATTTTCATTTTAATGTTATTTTTTTACTTATTGGTATATGTCAATTAGATAATGATGTCTAAAAAAAGTGCTCATCCAAAATTTTCAATTCATTCAGCCTCACAAAGAGCACCCCTAAATTTGAATGTGAACTACGTTACTGTGATGAAGTATACTTGTACATACCAAATTTTTTACAAGACTGAAATATTTAAGAATTTTATAGCATGCACTTCTACTTGGATCTCTTGTTGATCAAATAAGCCTATTATGTAGAATTTATGTCATGCTTTTGCTTCTTAGCATGGTCTAAGAAGGTTTGTTATGAATTGACAGTGGAACTCAACTGTAATTCTATGCGTACAATTATTGTTCTAATTGTATCCCCCAAATTTGAAGAGTTGACCAGATTTTTTTTTTTTGGTTTTGAAACAGTAGATGATGAGTATTAAAAATTACATTCTTCCCTGGTATTGGAAATAATAAATTGTATTCTTGTATAAAGAACATTGTGCCAATAGGTCGGTAACGTAATTCACATACCTTACACTCTGGTCTTATTTCCTGCGTAGAAACATATATTTTTCTGCACAATATCAGGTTCTAGTGTGTTGCTCAACACTTTTTACACCATCCTTTGCACATTGGAAGTAAGCTGTTGCATCTAGTTTCATTAATCTTGTTGGAATAACACTTTAAAATATGATTATAAAATAATGATTTTAAATATTCCATATATTTGAAAGCATGTTGTTGCTCACTACAAACTAAGACAATGTAGAATAAATAGTCTAACTTCAATAAATGCCTTTTCATGTACATATATAACAAAAAAGCAAAGTTTGCATCATTCACAAAGATACGCCCTTCTCTGAAAAAAAGGCAAAATGTTCATGGTAACGTAATTCACATAGCTAATTTGCTCACTCAATTGGAGATAAGAAGTTATAAATTCAAGTCAACTTTTTTATCTATCATATACAACATAGAAGTTATCAACATAGTAAGTCATGAGAACATTTGAGGTATCTGTGATCAACTGGAATGGACCAGGATGCCAAAACGAGAGTGCCAATTTCAAAGTATACACATAAACTCACCAATAAGCCTCCAGTGGTAGCAGCAACGAGATAAAATGGTTTGTTAAAGAGAAAATAGCGATTGAACAACAAGTCAGAAACTTATAATCACCGTCAATTTGTTGCCTTTGGTCCTTTTATTGGACTAATCTGGGTTTTTGTAAAATGTGAATCACGTAACCTACTTGTGAATTACGTTACCTATGTTTAATCCAGCTAATTTAAAAAACCATACGAACAATCCCTTAGAGATTTACACTATTCAATTTTGTTTTTTCAAACAGATTACTTTGCATCTGGTGTATTGATATAATGAGTATCTTTGTAAGTTACATGAATAGGGGAGTTGATGTACACAGAGTATATAGGTAAATCCTTGTTAAAATAAAACGACAACTGCAATATGGTTTGAATTGATCTTTATTAACTGGGACAGATTTGCTTTGATTAAATACAAATATATTTTTCAGCTATTGTATGCATTTAGAGAGGTATTTGGATTTTAGTAAAATTGTAGTAACGTAATTCACAGTAACGTAATTCACAAATTTATGTTTCCACTTATTTTTTTCTATGCAAACAACTTCTTGTAAAGTTCTTGTATGGTTTGTTATATAGTTAGGTTATAGTTCTTACATTGGCTTCAATTGCAATATTTGTACCTCTTCTTAAACAAATAATACACATAGGGTAACGTAATTCACAAAACTGCAGATTTTCTAGACAACCTCAGATTTCTTTTCATCTGCGAGAAATAAACATATGTTTCTCCAAATTCGTTTCTTTTGTCCATGCACATATTAATCCTCTTGATATAGAGATGTTTGATGTGAGCTTATGATGCATGGTGTGTAATTTGTGAGATGGTTGAATTGGTAACGTAATTCACATTAGATTATGGGACATTAATCATCAATACAACAAAAATATTTTTTTCACTTCTCAATCAAATGAGGGACATTAAATGAGAGGTATTTATGTGTGTCAATAAAATAAAGTTGAAAACTGCTTATAAAAACAACCATTTGAGCATAATACATTCTTAAAATTACATACTATGACGATGGGACAGCATTTTTTGGCAATTTTGGGGGTACTTGCTGTTAGTAAACATCGTAAGGAATGACTATTGACCATTCCCATTGCTTTTCTTTTACTTGATTGTCAAGACATAAACCTAAACTAAACTTGTAAATCTTAAAGCGTTAGAAAATACACTGTTTACATGCTAAAATGGGGATGGGACACAAAAATGACCGAGTCGGTGAACTTAACTCGTTTTGGCTGTAGAACTGAAAGTGTAGAGTTTGTAAAGTTTCTGGGCCAAAACTGAAAATGTAGATTGTGTATTTTTTGAGCCAGGCTGGCTAGTTTCAGCCATTTAGGCATTAACCAATGACCCTCTAAATGGTACAATATTCAACAATGGATTCAGTGAATATTCAAATTCAAAATTAAAAGAATTTATCATGAGTGTAAGAGTGGGATCGGGAGGATTACCGATTGGCATCACAAGTCTTGCCGAGTGATGATAAACGGTGATCATGAGGGATGGATTTTTATATCCTATCCTCGCACAAATAACGGATCTGTTTTTCTTTCACACCATTAAATGTGATACTTTTTTATTCAAATATCCTGAATACGCTGGGATGCGACA
Source organism: Loripinus fragilis (assembly GCA_964019695.1). NCBI lineage: Eukaryota > Metazoa > Mollusca > Bivalvia > Lucinida > Lucinidae > Loripinus > Loripinus fragilis. The sequence goes on along the minus strand of OZ026522.1, from coordinate 65,342,945 downwards.
TAAAACATAATGACGTAATTTTAACACGCCGGTGAAGGCACTTGTCTGTTTGATTTTTTTTATCTTTCCCACGGGTTAGAACAGCTTATGTGAGATAGATATAAAACAGCGGAAATCCCGATCTGATGTGCAAGAATACAAAATCTACATCCTACAAGAACGAATGGATGAGATTCAACAAAACTATGCATTTGTATTGATATTGACAAGGCCTAGGTTAAGATGTTAGGAATCGGTCTGCACAGATCTGTAGCAGATTTATGGTCCTTATCTCAGGTCAGAAATTAATTTAATTTTATTCCAACTCAATATTTCAGTAAAACGAAATGACTGCATTGTGCATATGCATTTGTATTTTCAAGATCTCGATTAGAGTCGTAGTGTGTCGATTTGCGATTTTTTAAAGGCATACTCCGCATATGCGCATAATGTCTTAAGAATAAATAGACTTTGGCAAACAATGACATACACTTTGATATTGGCAAGATCTAGGTTTTGATAAAGTTTAGCAATTTTGTGCAAATTTTTAACATAGTTATGGTCCTTGACTCAGACATCTTCTCATATCTGCTCAATACACGTATCTTAAGAACGATAAATTAAATTTTACAAGCTTTTGTTATACATAAATTTGTGCAAATTCATTACAGGGTTATGGCCCTTGATTCCTTTCTAATTTCTTTTCAGCACTATGTCTCTGAGAATTACATTGTATCTCTCATGGAATTGGACAGAGTTTTGTATATGCATTGCTATTGTCATGATTTAGTTTGGAATTGCTGTATGTACGAGTTAATTTGCGCAAATCGATTACCGAGTCACGACCCTTGACTCCTCAACATCTCAAGAATAAATCAACAGAATTTGACCAAAAATGGCATTTACATTCATATTTATACGATCTAAGTTTAATTTGAGAAAATAAAAAAAAAAATAAAAAAAATAATAAAAAAAAAAAAAAACTAGTTGTGGCCTTTGAAATTAGTCAGAATTTTCGCTCAATACCTTAAAGATAATTTGATGGAATTTAACCATTTTTCAAGCATAACCATTGACATTGCCAAAATCTTAGTTGTAATTGTTACCCATTAATTTATGATGCAAATGTATAACAGTTATGACATTAAATCATATCAGATTTGTGTTTCTGTTTATTATCGTGACTATTCATGATTGGAATTTGACAAACTCTGTAATATACTAGACCTTTTTCTTTCAGGCGATTTCGCCTGGCCGAGTCATCTATGTAACATTACCACATTTCTAATTATAGCCCCACTTTGAACAAGTGAGGCTATACTGAGTTTGGGTTGTCCGTCATTCCGTCCATCCGTCCGTCATTCTGTCCGTCATAATTTGGTTTCCACTGAATAGCTTGATAAATTGTAACCACATTTTGGATGCATTGATATTCACAGATCTAAATTGGGATTGTAACACATCATGTTTGTTGCACAGATGTCAGAATTTCCTTGATTTAAGTCAGGTTTTCGTTTCCACTCAATATCTTGAGAACTAATTGATAGAATTTGGCCAAGTACAATGTATGTGCACTGATATTGATAAGATCTAGCTTGGGATTGTTAACTGTCATTTTTCGTAATTTTTTAACAGATGTATGGCCATTGATTGATGTCAGATTTTCGTTTCGGTACAATATATTGAGACCAAATGGGTGGAATTTCACAAACTATTACATTTCCATTCATATTGGCAAGATCTAGGTTTGGATTGCTACCTGTCTTTTTTCACAAAGAGCCACGTGCATTAAGCGGCTAATTTGGACCCCCTCTGGAGCAAAAAAAGGAAAGTTACTTCTCACTTAATATTTCTTCAGATTTGTTGCGAGGGTCATTTGGAAAGTTCTTAGCATGGCATCATAACTCCACAATGCGTGAATAAAATGCTATCAAATAATATAAACTAGAATTCAACGGCTACTTGATGGTTAAGTTTTCATCGAAAAAGGACGTTGCGTGCACGTGCAGCGCATGCTTAAAATGAGTAAGGGTTTATATACTAGCGGAATTTTTAAGCAAAATACTTGGAAAAAAGCGAAGGAAAATTGGGGACCTTTTTTGCGATCTTTATTTGACAAATTAACGATTTGGTGCCAACTTATTTTTTATTCAAGTATATTATGCGATCACTGCTTGCACGACTTCCACCTTTACATTCGGAAAATATTGACTAATAGGGAAATGGTAAACTTTCAAAAATGGGACTTTTTTCGATTTTTCTTTATACTTTTACTATAAATTGTGTTACTACAGGAGCACGAAAAATGCCTATTGAGTATATATTTTGTGTTATTTGTAGCGAACGATGCATAATGATCATTTCGTCGCGCAAAAATTGTGGCTTGTTTAGTTCTGTATTCAAGAAAATTATTCCTAGTAACACTACCCCTACTTTTCTAGAAGTGGGTGGGGTAACTTAACCCCTTTCATTTTGTCGATGGCACAAGAACTTCTCATGGTATCGCGTTTACCATCACAAAATTGATTGATTTCTACTCTCAAGGTGTTTTTACTTTTTTGTTTGCCACTGTTTTTAATCAAAATGAACCAGAACGTCAGCTCATAGCTAAACTGGCTCTGCCCCATGGCAAGATTATAAGAGTTATCTTCCCTTTGTTCTGGTTTCCAAAATTTATTATGGTTTCAATACAAAGAGCATAAAGTGTGCTTGACAAAAATACCAACGCAACGCATTTGTAAACTACTGTCGGTTATATATTTTCAAAATATGTGCATTGTGACATGCGATTTTTAGTCGAAAAAACTAGCACATTGCTTTGCTTTCTAGACGGTTTTGGTATTGCTTTTCCGGTATTTAGATATTAGAAACATCCAACTCGTCCATCAATTGTATAATAACTGTACCATATTGTGGCCTACCAAGTGGTACAAAAGTAGCTAATTTCATGAACTATTGTTAATGTTCTGCACACTTTTCAAAAGGTATAATGTTATATTTTCCATTTTGCGTTTTCCAGTATACAAACAGTACATGTATTTACAATAATATTTTTCGTGTCTGCATTATCGTATTCTCATTAAATTTGTGGCATTACATAGAGGAAAGATAGCTCTTTTCTTTAAAATGATACCACACATGATAGGGTTTGTAAATCGGTTACTGAGATATAAGACCATGCTAAAAACTTTCCAAATGCCCCTCGGTTATTTGAAAGAATAACCAAAGTGTAAAAGTTTGGCAGTTTTTTTTCAACTTTTACATTTGCCATAGTAACAAAATCGGCCACCAAAATAGGCTTAAATAGAGAAATTGCCATTTTGGACCAAAACAAACTTTATTATGTCGTGTGCCGTCACAATATAAATCATCTGTTAAAATATGTTTTTAGTATTTGCTTGTGCTCTATGTTAATTTCTTTGTCGAATTACACCAATTTATTCAAAAATGGCATTTCCCATATTCAGCCTATATTCGTGGCCATTCTTGTTATCACAGCAGCGATAAAAGTCAATCTAAAAAACAGACCTTTACACTTGGGCATTTTTTTTGGTGAAAAGCAATTTTATTTGTGGCCTCATAAGGAGTAATGAAAGTAGCTATTTATGACCCATGATTGATGTTTTTGAAGTATAAAACGCGCCACAGCGGGGCTATAGTAAGATTTTCTGAAAATTCTAAATAAAAATAGTTTTTTGCTGCGTGTTTCCTTTACTGAATACATGTACGAGAAATTAAAAATTGAAGTTTTAGAGCGTCGCCTACACATATATTTTTCCAGAGGCGGTAATAATATTGATCGATTAGCAAGGAAATAACTAATATTCACATGCCCTGCGGCTAAAATAAGTGTATGATGACATAGGGACTGATGAATATTCCGATTAAAGTAAGACAGGTGGCAAAAAAAACTTTATTTTCAGTGCCATATGAGCCGCGTCATGAGATTTCCAACAATGTCGCATTTCGACAAGTGTAACCTCAGACGAGCCCCTGCAGCCTCCTTTTAAGCTTAGAAACTCCAAATGTTGTTCAGTCAGTAGCTTAAAAGTCATAGAATATTCGAGCTACTAGCAATGGCTCTGATCAGACTGCGCATATGTTCAGGCTGATCTGAGGCTTTGCTGGTCGCACATACCACATTGTTGGAAATCTCATGTGGCGACTCATATATGCTCTACACGATTGTGACACGACCAGACTATCGGGCATCTGTAGGCTGATCTGTCCCATAGGCGGATCTAGAAAGTTTGATCAGAAGGGTCCAATTTACTGACAAGTTTGTTTTTTTAAGTTGGTGAGGAGAGAGGGAATCCAAACAACATTCAAAGCGGGCCATCATCATCGCATCAGCGAAACGCCATTTAAATGGCGTTTCGATGGTGCGCCGATGATAACCGAATATTGAATGCTTGCTTGGTAGCTTTGTGATTTTTCTGTGCACCCGGTCAAGTACTGCTAAGAAAGAATATACATTTGTGATTTTTCAGGGGAGGTGGAGTCTGATCCACGCCTTTGTTATTCTCTTTCTGCACACATTATGATTGCATTTACTTTAAGCAAATTTTTGATATTCTGATATTCTAGGATGACTCTGCAGATTGGTTAAAGTTTTACTTCGTCTGAAACCCCTATCATGGCAGGTTCGCTCGCGTCGTCGCCCTATTGAGACAATGTTTCTTTTCAAAGCCTAGTTATAATGCGAAGAAGTTGATGTTAGATTTAAAAAAAAAGAGCAGCTGATATCAGAACTGATTAATCCTTCGTGGACCAGAAACCCCTGAACGGATCAAACTGAAATGAATAGGAAAGCATTAATTTTGACTCTATGAGTTGAATGAGTCAGGGACATAATATAATATTTCTGCTGGTAGCTTTGGAAACTAAATTATTTTGCAAACATTTTCATATACTTTTCATATTTTTGGATGAAAATGTCTTATCTTCAATTCGATTTTTGGCTGACCAATGTTGACATGATTAAACAAATAGTAAATATGCCTCGTTTTTCACGTAGATTTTTATTTCAGAAGCACATAATATTATCCCTTCTTAAAAAGAATAAGAATATTTTGCTGGTTTAGTGGTGCGTAGTGGAGACTTTTGGGAATCCTTTGATATTTATTGTGTTGAAATAAAAAAAAACTTAAACTCCCCAAATAGGGATATGCAACAGTGGTGTTATAAAAATTTCGACTATTTATACGTAGAGAAGTAAGAGAAAGAAAGTTTTAACTAAGTATGCACAGTTGGAATGTTGCAATTCGATTAACCATGGTCCTGCTAAATAAATAGGCAAATTGTGTTAAAGTTGGTAGGTCTGCATCTCCTTGTATTTTTTTCCATTATTATGGATCCTAACTTTCGCCTGAAATAATACCGGTATTGTATATTTGTTCATTGTCAAGTATGCATTTTCGCTGAAAACCGCGTAATAATCACTTTTTCCTTACATTTTGTATCTCGATTTATTTTAATTCGTCCCGAATTTTATTATCTGTCCAGGTCACGCAGTGCGCACCGTTATTCATATGACCTTTGCTAACCCCATCATCGCGCGTGCGCAGAAGACGCTTGTGAATACACAAAAAACATGTCGGAAAGCGATGAGAGAAAGAAAGAACGAGGTCGGATTCTTCATAGAAGAGAAAGAAGGTCCAATCGGATACTAAGTGGAACTAGTCCAGAATAACATCGGGCATCAAATAGAAAAGTTGGGACGCTCTCAAGGTTCATTTGGAGATGAAATCTCACGCCGATCTTGCAGGATTTCTCGTTGACAGGTTTGTTGTTTATTTGCCTTTCACAAAACGTATTTCAGTAAATAGACTTTAGTTTTCGAACAATGTTGATGTATTTACATTAGCATGTCAAGAAAAAAATACTGCACACTCGAAATAAGGATTTTTAAAAGTGTTTTTGAGCTTTTTCATTGATCAGTTTCTGGAAGCGTTATCCTATTTTACATGTAAACATCTCCTGAGAGAGGCGAAAAGAGGGAAATGCAGAAAGGTAATGTTTCGGTGCAACGTATTTTTAATTCGGTGCACAGCTGTTTTGGAATTTTTGATGTACATGCAAATTAATAATGATTTTACTTTTTGGCATTTAACAGCTACAAAGAATAAAGACAAATTAATAAGAGGGTGCTTCAACAACATAGATAGATAGATAGATAGATAGATAGATAGATAGATAGATAGATAGATAGATAGATAGATAGATAGATAGATAGATAAAATCCATTTTCAATAGTCTCTGACTACATACAGTACTGGTCATTGAATATAACTGTTATAATTTTCTTACCAATCACTGAGTTTAAACCTATGTAGAGCCTGGCATCTCGTCGAGATGGTTCTTTTGTGTACCCACAACATGACCGTCCCGGCACGTAATACTCATTTGAGGGTGTATGCCGTATAAAGAGATGGATAGAAATAAGAAAAACAGTCTCAAGTAGACACTCATATATGGAGGCCTGAAAATGTGGGCAGTCATTAATGCATGTTTAATGGTTCTCTGTATAGACCTTGATGAGACTGCCAAATACAGACTTTCTACTCGTCCCTCCCCTGCTTTATTGTTTATCTTTTGGGCTCTTATCCCAGATTTTTTTTCCAAATGTCCCTACTTATCAAAATTTTCTGACCATACAAGCTTTTAATATATGTGTTTCTTTTGTTTTTGTTTTTTGCAGGACCAGTTACGCAGTATTGAAATATCTGAAGATGATGATGTTGACAGCTCGTTTCAGGTTCAGATGTGGAATACGAGCCAAGTGTGAATATTACTCTTAGGTAAGAATGTCATTATTTCTTGCTTTATAGTTCTACCATTTAATGCTAAAGTGCACAACCATCACTATTCATTGCAATATTGATAACTACATGTACTTGGACTGATCATTTGACATCCATGAAATCTCTCCTTGTTAGTGACATTTTGTCATCTGCTGAGTGTTGATAACCATTTAAAGCAGAATAGACCCAGATCAGGCCAGAAGTTGAGATCGAACACCATTAGCAAATGTGCTGGCCCGTATTACCTGTATAAACATGTTACCAAAATCTTAAAGAAATATACTTTTTTTAAGATAATTATTTTTTAGATTGAAAGTAGTTGGTTCAAAAATTAAAAATAAGTGAATATTACCAGGAAATGGCTCTATTAGACGGATGGCTGAGAATGGATTTGCCCCCCCCCCCCAGGGAATTTTGCAGACATATCCTATCTTGTAGAGAATTGAAAGCCGAGTCTTTTAAGAGATGTTTGCACTCTGTGCTCCGGGGCGTTAGTCTGTAAGAGCCTGTAACATACGTTACTTAACCAAACTAAGAAAAAGTAAATTGAAAGTTTGGGCTACAAAGTAAAGACATTAAAATATTTATTTTTATAAATCATTCATATAGTCTGCATACTGGATATTTTAACTACATATGACAGCTATTTGAACAAAATTGCGGCTTTCTAAGGTGTCATATGCGTTACATAAATCAGATAACCCATTAAAATTTGCAAGTGTTGCTAACATCATTTACATTCACAATCTCTCTGTGTGTTTTGCAAAATGTTCTTAACCATGTCTGACTAGCTTATGCAATTGGCTAACAGAAAAATTAAAGTTTGTTTCCCTAGCTTGAATATTTTTTCTGGAATAAGCAATTAAACAACCCTACCCCTATCCAGTTTTAAGGTGAAATGTTTGGTTTTAAAACTAAAGTAAAAATAGTTAAAAAATATTTGCAGTTGATGAATGTGTTTCATTGTTTGGGATTTATTTGCTTATATGAAAAGACTCATAAATCTGCAAGTTTGTTGCAAAATTTATAATATCAGAGGCTGTAACATATGTTACCTGATGTTATAAGTGGGCAAGCTCATTGTCTTTACGTAAGATATGCCTAAAAATGTTTTAATCTCCTCGAGGGAATTTTGCAGACATATTTCGTCTTATAGTACAACTCAAGCTGCATCGAATAAGGGATGTTTGCACTCTCTATGTTGGGGCGTTAGTCTGAAACAGCGTGTTACATGCGTTACTATATCAAATAAAGGAAACGTAGTTTGAAAGTTTGAGCTAAAATTGTGAAAAAACTTGCAGCTGTTGGATATCTTACATTGTTTAGGGATTCTAAACTGGCTCCTATGATAAAGACTTATAGATCTGCTAGTTGTCATCAAGTTTTAAAGATCAGAGAGCGTTACATATGTTAGCGTGATAAGTAAAATCATCAAACAATATTTTGACATCGAGCTGAGTAAGGGCCTGCTCCATCCTAATCCCCTTTGGAATTCTGCAGACAAATTACATCTTATTTAACCATTCAAGGTGCATTTAATAAAAAATGTTTGCACTCTGTAAGTCGGGGCGTTAGCCTGTAACAGCTTGTTACATATGTTACTATATCAATTTGAGAATAAGAAATTTGAATGTTTGAGCTACTAAAAGAAGACATTAAAATTATCTAATAAATTGACATTCTTATAGTCTTTATACTGGATGTCTTTACTACATATGGACGCTGTTTAACATTAATACGGCCAACTGTGGTGTTATGTGCGTTACATGAACCTAATTATAATTTAAAAGCTATAATTGTGGCTATCGTCATTTAGTTAAACAACTTCTATGACTTGGTTTCAAACTGTTTTATTAGATTTTACAAACATATACTCAATTGATGAATAGGAAAAATCAAGTTTGCTATCATATCTTAAATATATTGTCTTATAGGAGCTAATACACAGCCCTACTCCCAGTTTTACAGCGGCGAATTTTGTTATTACCGTTTAAGTAAAACACATGAAAGTGATTACAGCATGTGGATATTTTTCATTTTCATAGTCTGTCTTGCTCATATATCTGCAAGATGTCATTAAGTTTAAGATCAGGACACTTAATGTGTACTTATAAGTCTTTGGTGCCAAAACACTAGAAATTATATTCATTTCTGATTATCAAGCCCATGGACTGTTTTTACAGATGTTATCAATGACCTTTTGGACACATTTCCTAATACTGTGCATATAATGCTAAATATAGAGCCACAAATAGAAAAGGTAGTTTTACATTTTTACAAGAAAATACGATAGATGAAATGGTCCAAACTATTTCCCATCGATTTAACACTCATGTTAAATATTTGTCGTTGTCTGCTTCCGTGGTAATCATTATTATCACACGCCTCCTTGCAACTAGTAGAATCATCACACAATACTTCAATCATTTACTGTTATTCAATTTTACCACCAGTCCCCTAAAAATTGATGAGCCATTATCAACTTTCTAATTTTACCATTTATGGCTTGGAACATTCGACAACTGATATGAATTCCTAATAGTTGGCTCTTTGAGTATGTGTTTCAAGTGATACTCTGCAAGTAGGAGAAAGACTAAAGCTTTACAAGGAGGAAAACTATGCCATTAAGAGCAATGAGTACCTGGACTGATGTACCTTGAAATTTCTGTGATAAAGAATCATATCTTAGCTTGTTAACTTTTATAAATGTAGCCTTTCCATACATGCAACCAACATATTTTCATCTAATAAATTAAATGTCTCTGCACTTATTATCTTTCCCCAAGCATTCAAAAACTTACTTGAAGTCTTAATACTTCTGAAGTGCTGAAACCAAGGTAACTCTTTCCCTTCAAATAAACGAACTAGATGTATCACATCAGGTAAAGCAATTAAATGCAGGATAAACAGAGCGCAAATTAGACCCTTTCAATTCAATGATTCACTAAGTTTCTAAGATAAGAGCGCTTATTAAATGATGTAACATATATAACTTGTCATAATAAATGAGCAAGGGCATTGTCGTATCATCCTTTTTGATTACACAGTCAGAGGCAAGTGTTTTCAATTTCAGTGTTTTCAATGCATCATGAAATGAGGCACCTTATCAACTTGTTTGCTCTGTATGAATCTTCCATAGAGCATAATATAGAACTACTGGCTATTCCATTTTACCTATAGTCCACTTTCCTTCTTTTGAATGCAACAGCTAATGATATGGCTGCAAAAACTGAGAAATCATAGGTTTTACATTATTTTAAGACATGCTTCAATGTACTGACATAAAAAACAACCAACAGCAAACATAATTGATGGCAATGTCCAACTTCATGTTCTTTCTCTTATACCAGATAACTTTCAAGGTGTAACGGAAATTGTTTCAGACTGTCTGCCAAAACCATCAAGAGTCAACATTGTAACTAAAGAAAACTTATAAAGTTATTTGGGCGAAGCAAAATACTATTGTTCTAAGACCTGAGGACTTAAGCACCAAAAGCCTGGATAGGTTCCATGGCAAATGATGCAAAAAAGCAGCCTATCAAATTTCTGTTTGACCAATGTCAGAAATCTTAAGGTATTCTTAGAGGTACACGGTAGTGACTTAGATTTTGCAAAATCAGAGCAAAGCTTTCATTTGACTAGCACAGATGCAGAGGCAGCTGCAGTTAAATTGCTCTTGCCACTTCACAGGAAGAGATATATACCAGAGTCATACTCCATTGTATGCATATATGTGAAATGGCATTACACCCATATTTAATCAGGTGTTTGATCCCTTGACACTGACATGCTGTTTCTGCTTTTGAAGAATGCTAAGGATTCTAGTTTGGCTGAGTCAAGTTGTTTGACGTTGGCACTGGCCACACATACAAAGAAAATTAAGTCTTTTGATGGCAAAAGAGGAGGATCACACGAAATGCTTATAAGTAATGTTTGTCACAATTACCAATTTAAGAAAGTAATCTTAATTAATATAACACATATAACACCATAGGAAGCTGTATATTTGCTAAGAAATCTTTTCTTATGTATCAAAGGTATGCAAACTTCATGAAAAATTCAAATAAATAGCTAGTTTTATGTCTTCTTTCTGTTTCTCAGACTTTCAATTTCGTTTATTCTTAAATTGACGGTAACATACGTATCATACCATTACAGGCTAACCCCCCAGTTAATAGAGTGCAAACATCTCTTATTTGGTGCAGCTTGAATTGTTCTTTAAGGTAGGATATGTCTGCACAATTCCCAAAGGGGCGGAGAGGAACAGGATTGTACTAATTTTGCAGTCCAAATACTATGCCATGATTCTACTGGTTGTGATGAAATGGGTGATTATTTTGCCATAGAAGCAGACGCAATGGTAGATATTGTGAGGGTGACTTGAATAAAGATTGTTTTTGAATAATTTTATTTAATAGGAATATTTATTAAATTGTGTCATTTAAATGAGAACTATTATTTTCTATTATATGTCTATATATTTTAATATTATAGGCATTAGGAAATATGTGATTAAAAAGGTTATATATAACATAGGTAACACAATTCCATGGGCTTGTTATCAGCAATGACTGTAAATACTAAGACTAAGGCACCAGAGGCTAGAGATTAATAGAAAACATGTGAAATATGGCATTTTTCTGAAATATCATCTCTTACTTCCAAGAAAATTTCCTTGCTCATTCATTATGCCATGTAACATACGTTACATACTTTAATAAGTGCTCTGATCCTGATGTCAAACTTGCAAGTGTATGATTATTTATTGATTTAGCAAGACAGTGCCAAAAATATAAGATATCCACGAGCGTCAAATATTTTCATATATTTTTCCTCAATAATAGATAACAAAATTGGATACTTAAATTGGGGGTAGGGTTGTTTAATAGCTCATATAAAACAATGTATTTGAGATAGAAAGCAAACCTTGGATTTTCTATTAGTCAAATGAGTATTTTAGTAAACTAAGATTAAAACACTTGTTAAAATGCATAGATCGTCTGTAAAATGAAATGATGTTAGTCACGATTTCAACTTTCAAAGGGAAATTTAATCTATGTAACGCATATAACACCATTGAAGGCTGTACTTTTGTTAAAAATACTGCTTTTATGTAGCTTAGGCATCCAGCTTGCAAACTACATAAGAAGTATGAATAATTAGATGGTTTAATGTCTTCTTTCTGTAGCTCAAACTTTCATTTTGATTTTTTTCCTTACTTTGTTACAGTAACATATGTTACAGGCTGTCAGAGACTAACGCCCCGGAGCACAGAGTGCAAACATCTTTTAAAAGATGCGGCTTGAAATTTTCTTAAAGATAGGATATGTCTGCAAAATTCCCTAGGGGAGGGGGCGGGAGCGGGAGCAGGACCTTTTTTGCTCGAAGTCTATATGTCAGTCAGTTTAAAACGTCACACCCACTGCCATATAAATTTCTTGGGTTTATCTACCTTTCTGTTTGCCTAAATGCATTTTCTACCGTCTACCCCATATCCACAACCCCCCCCCCCTCCCCGCCTACAAAAATGCTTGAGTTTATTCACCTGTCGGTCTGTCTGTCCGCCTGTCCGTCTGTCTTTCCGCTTGTCAGTCTGTCTGTTTTTCTGTCTGTATAAGAAAACAAGTAAGTATTACAAGGAAATTCCATAACCACTATGATGACGAGACACAGTACACAGACAGTCACACGACAACAAGAAATCATTCAAAGTTAATCAGTCAGTTTTCTGGCTCTTTTCCTCAGCAAATGACTGCAAAACTACATGTATAAAATCACTACGAACTTCACCACAGAATTAGAAAACAATACAATAACCCCACATACAATGAGAGCAACAATGAATCATGAATTACCAACAACATAATCAATGCCTTAGAACGGACAGTGGTAGAGATCACCAGGGAGGGGCTCGTCACCCTAGATTCTGCTATTGTACATAAAGCCGTTTTCCATTGCTTAACATATACCCACCCACCACCCTATAAGTTTCTTGGGTTTATCTACATGTCTGTCTGACTGTCTAATACCCCTATTCCACACAGGCCACGAATCGCCAAGAATTGATTTTTTTTCTTATTCGGGGGTGGGGGGGGGGGGTTCGTGAGGTTTCATTAAAAAAATTCTCCAATCGTGATGCTCTACGAGTCAGTCCCGATTCAGATACGATGTCGTTACGAATATTCGGAGGAATCGGCTCAATTCGGCTAGAATCGCGCAAGAATTCATTACGATTAGCAAAATAACATTAGAACATGCTGCACGAAAGTTAAGGAATCAATTACGAATCAGTTAAGAATTTGCTGAATGCAGCACGAATTGGGCACGAATTTTCAGAAATCCGCGACGATTCGCCACGATTCGCGAGATTTTCTCTCACGATAGTTATAAAAAAAGGCCCATACATGCTTCGGGGCATCAGTTCCAAAATGAAAGTTCCTCGTAAAGCAGCAGTAGACTTGATCCCGCAACTTGAGTGTTGAAAACGGCTTATATAGCTAGAAGAAAACAACTACGTTAAAGTCGAGAGGCCCTGACCCAGCCTCTTTGACTTGGAAAAATATGGCAGTTCGCCATTGGCAAAATCATCAGCCAGGAGCTACTGACTGATCCTGATTGTGCTCCAGAATCTGCCAAATCTGTTTCAACTTCTAGGACTGCGCACATGCACGTGATGGGGTGATTAATCTTAAAGAAAATCCTTCTACTATCTCTTCCTTGGTTTTATTGCTTGGCTTAAAGCTGCATAGTCTGTAACTTTTGATCTTTTAATTTTTGAAATAATATTTCTATTTTTCAAGAACACAGTAAAAACTAAAATTCAGGTATACATTTTACCAATTTCGTAATTCTTTACAAATTATCAGTATCAAAACAACAGCATTTATGTTAAAACTTGACCGTCTATAATTATTGGAGGGACGCAAATAATTACCAACAAGAGAAAAACACCTGTTTTTATAAGATAATTCATTGTCCATTCAGTTTTCAGCTATAGTGAACAGATTTATTGTGAAAACTAAACTTACTTCTGCTTTTACAAATGATTTAAAAAGAAAAGAAAATTTTTCGAAATATGTTCATAGTTGCAGACTTAGTCTCTTTAATCTCCAGATTCCCCAAGAATGAGCTAAGAGAAGCTATTAATGCCCTAAAACGCCTCAGAATCGATTACGATTCAGTTACGATGTCCAAGAATGCCTTAGGAATTCGGTACGAATCACGCACGATTTTTCGAATCGGGGAATTCGTGGCCAAAGTTTTGAACAGTTCAAAACTTTTGAGCCGAATTCCCGATAGACCTACAAATTGCAAGAACTCAATACGGACTGTGCGAATCAGTTAAGATCTTCACGAACTGAGTACGATTCAGCCACGAATCCAAATATTTTTCAATTCATGGAATTCGAGGCCTGTGTGGAATAGGGGTATAATGTAGTGGCGTGAACAGGCAATCGTTATATTGCGAGGCTATATGTGTACTCATATACTTTTTTTATTCATTTGACCTTTATCTTTGGCCCTTTTACTTCATCTTTTGTGTTTTGACTTTTGTCTTTAGAAAAGTTTCTTTCCTTTATTGTCTTTTGCCTTTTGTGTTTTAACTTTCCGTTTTTTTACTTTTGTCTTTTGTGTTTAAACTTTTGAATATTGTATTTTGGCTTTGGGTTTTCGAATGCTAGTTCTATATATGATAAAAAGGCATCCCAGTACCCCTTCAAATTTTGGCAGCAGACAAACATACAGACAGATAGACAGAAAATTTATAGCGAATCGGATATGGGAAGGCGATGGAAATAGGTTGATAGATAGATACGTTTTGCATTTAATGCCATCTAATTTTCGATTGCACTTTATTCGACCTACAGAATAAATAAATTGTGACTATTAAAATGAGTCAAACTGTCGTGTACAGAATTGGCATAGATCTATTTGAATACTTTCACAGATAGCATGGTTGAACGTAAAACCTACAGTAGACTTTTTGGACTTAGATATTTACCAGCTGCATCGATTTCAAATGTAAAAAAAAGTTACACAGGATGCATTAAAATACTTGTACTTTTGTCTTTCTTACCTTTTTTATTTCCATCTTGGTTCTACCCCTATTAATTGTGTTGTTTAAAATGATGTACAACATCATACACAAACCATACATATGTATGCCAATTCATATATGAGGCACGTCGTAAGCAAACCTGCATTTTGAAATGTGAGAACAAAAAGGCACTGATTAGATGTGTCCTAACATGCTGGTCAACACAATTTTTAAAGTTTAATATCTAATTTCAAGATTCTAACACACCTCACCTAAAAAAACGTGATAATATCAAACAATGATTCACAGCTTTGAAAGCGCGAGGAAGACGCGCGCTAGCAGACGTCATTTATTACTGCAAAATGACGTCAGTCATGGCGTTAGACGGTGTAACGTCGTTTTTACGCTGGAAAGACGTAACTTATACATGTGAATATATGCGACACAATCCAACTATTGGCGGGATTTCCTCAGTGCAATGGGGGAACGTTGGAAGAAGCTGAAGAGTTCAAATGTATATTCGTCGTTTATTGTGTGTTAAAATCGAAATAGATCAGCTCTTTTACGTGAATTGTTGAGTAATAATTCACTGTTTGTCGGTCAGTTGTACGACGATAAATCACTCGTGCTGTGCGCTCATGATTTGATCTTCTTTACAACTGACCTCCAACCAGTGAATGTTTACTCAACAATTCACTGCTAGAGCTGATCTATTTCTTAATCATAGCAAGTTTTTGAAGCTTAGAAGGTCAATTCGAGCCCAACATAGAAAGTTGACAATTCGAAAACGAGATGTCTAGCGATAAGGCTAATTGTCACTGTTTCAATGCTTTATTAGTTTCCCAGTGGATGCACAGCTGATCTGTGATGATGTCAAATCCAACAACTGAGTCTGCAGCTGTGTGTCTAAAAAGGGTTGCAGAAGCACAATTCCTTGTGCCTAGGTCACAACGTAGATCATCTGGAGCTATCTAGAATAGTTCAACACATCTAAATATGAGATGGATTCTGAATGCTGAAATCGCTGTTGTGATTTTGTTTTTGGTTTGTTTAGGATACATATCAATTGTCGTCTACATAATAAAAATCAATGATACACAAACTTAATCAATTGTCAAAATATACCAGAATTAATTGTACTCTAGATTGGCCATTCATTGGAGGGAGGTATGATGGAACAAAATTAACAACTCCACACTGTGTAGCAAGATGACCACATTAATCTTGCAGGGACATGAATTAACCTGAAAATAAAAATGATAAATTATGAATATCATTAATTATTAATAGTTAAACATCTCTGGGTGCACAAATATATGTTTTCTGCGTTGTATTTTGCTGACTGGTTTCACATAATATACATGCATTTAAACAACTATTTAAGTTGTTTTTTAGAAAAGAACAATTGATTGGATATCAGTGATACTACCAAATTTTAAGGTTCTCATAGATGGTACAATTATTGCATTTTTATGATAAAACCAAAGATCTCCAGTAGGGCACACTGTGCTCACAAACAGTGATTGAGTATAATTTAGTTATTTCCAGAAAGACAGATACACTCATAGATAGATTAATATATGAATGATTAGATAGATTTATACAGTAAATATACATGTACGTAGATAGATAGATAGATAGATAGATACGTTTTGTCTTTCATGTCATGTAATTTTCGACCTACAAAATAAAATCTTAGAATAAATTCCCGTCACAATTTAAATTGGTCATACTATTATAAGGGACCAAATCGTATCGTATTGAATTATCCTGGGTATATTTCTTTTAGTGGTATTTGGAATTAACAGTAGTAAAAAGAACCAAAAAAAACGTTGTCAGAGTTGTACCCCCTCTGATCCGTGAATGAGTAGGTGTTAGTACACAATTACAGTTTTCTGGTTTGGTAGCCCACGAAAAAAGTACATTTTGAAATTTAGCACTTGCGGTTTCTGTGCCCTTTATGGCGAAAAATAGTGTTTCATTCGACTTCAAATGTGTCTATGATTAAACATTGATGTATTTTTGTCATGCTGATGCGGAAAAATGCATCTCTATGATGACTATTTTGTCACAGACTCCCCAGCCGACTCCCCAGGTGACGTACGACGCCAGTCGGATTTCAGCTTGAATTTTTTTACTGTCCCTCAAAGAACAGAGACTTCAGAGAAAACGAGATTATCAACGTATGTTGTCTTTTCACTATGACGGATCTTGCCACTCACAGGCAGAAAAAAATCCAAGCAATGTCCTTAAAAAAATTGCAGAGGCTCGAATTCTATTTTTTACGTTATTAGAGTTAAATGAGACCGATTAATTGTTCACCGAACCCAGTATACATCTCCAGTTGATTTACAAACATTATGAAATGATGGCCATAACATTATCATGTATATACAACCCACTGTTGGCGTTTTGACGCCCAAAAATGTCATTTCAGGTGGGGGGGTGGGGTGGTGGTTATGTCATAATATTATGATAAAGCGAATTTAAAGTACCTGCATGTTTTATTGAATTTATTTAACTTGTTGCAGAAAGTGATATAATACTCGGGAAACCATCTCATTTTAATATATGTTTTGTTTTTAACTCGTTTGACGAGTTTGATTATACATAATCACTCTCTATATTCTTGAAACGCGGGCACTTAGTGGGCCAAGGAATCTATTTATGCTCGTGAACGTAAATGACTGGAATCTGATCGGTGTGAGTGAACTATAACAGTAAACTTTTCACCTTAGGCCATATTGATATATATTTGTCTTGGAATGGGTACGTGTGTGTCGTATAATACATGTATTTAGGTATCTAATCATCTTTTCAAATGTTAATACGAAATGTCAGGATAACATGTTTGATCACACAAGCAGTTCTATAAGGGGATCTAATGACGCTAACGGATCTTTTTCTTACTCTTACAGTATAAGTGAAATGATGATACAGTTCAGTGAGTGACTGACGTATGCAAGTATTTCTATTATAGGGACCACACATTTTTTTTTGCATTAACATTTGCCGGGTCCCGAGGAAGTTGTTTAAATACTAGGCTGATAAGCGGAGGGCTCAAACCTCTCCTGAGGGACACGGCAAGTGTTAATGCAATAAAATATAATATGTGTGATCGTTATTCTTGCATATTGTACCTTATTCCAACCACATTTTAAGTTTAAACCATTGGTCAAACAGCACGTGGATCTCCTGATTTGAACACGTATTTTCGTTCATTTGATAATGGGTTAAACAGCTATACGAATAGATTTCTATGCAAGAATGCATAATCAATCAGATCGATTTATGGACCCGAATATGAAATAAATACTGTGCAAAACGTAATGGGGACAATGAATACATCCCATTGGGTTCAACAGGGCTTTTGTTTGATTTGGTCCATGAATTATAACTAAACTTTTGTTAGCACAATCATGCTTTTGGCTAGTTACAAGATTCAATATTTCAAAATTAAATTGAACATTTAGTCGCTGTGACTTCTTCTTAACGATGCTGACCCCAGTTTAGTAAAATGCCCTCTGCTACTTATCCTACTAGTTGTCCATAATGCCCTGCCATTAGCTTAAATATGTAAGTTTATCTGACCATATGTGTTTTCGGCAAATAAATGTGTATGGAATTCGAATGGATTTAGAAATACCTTGTAGAGTAAAGGTGTCATATATGAGCATTAACGATTTTACAGGTTTTTTAAGCATATTTTGAGGTTGCAGTTGTTTCTTTTTAAGCATATTTTGAGGGTGCAGTTGTTTCTTTTTAAGCATAATTTCAGGGTGCAGTTGTTTCTTTTTAAGCATATTTTGAGGGTGTAGTTGTTTCTTTTTAAGCATATTTAGAGGGTACAGTTGTTTCTTTTTAAGCATATTTTGAGGGTGCAAATGTTTCTTTTTAAGCATATTTAGAGGGTACAGTTGTTTCTTTTAAGCATATTTTGAGGGTGCAAATGTTTCTTTTTAAGCATAGTTTGAGGGTGCAGTTGTTTCTTTTTAAGCATAATCTTAGGGTGCAGTTGTTTCTTTGTAAGCATAATTTGAGGGTGCGGTTGTTTCTTTTTAAGCATAATTTCAGGGTGCAGTTGTTTCTTTTTAAGCATATTTTGAGGGTGCAGTTGTTTCTTTTTAAGCATATTTAGAGGGTACAGTTGTTTCTTTTTAAGCATATTTTGAGGGTGCAAATGTTTCTTTTTAAGCATATTTAGAGGGTACAGTTGTTTCTTTTAAGCATATTTTGAGGGTGCAAATGTTTCTTTTTAAGCATAGTTTGAGGGTGCAGTTGTTTCTTTTTAAGCATAATCTTAGGGTGCGGTTGTTTCTTTGTAAGCATAATTTGAGGGTGCGGTTGTTTCTTTTTAAGCATAATTGAGGGTACAGTTTTTTCTTTTAAGCATATTTTGAGGGTGCAAATGTTTCTTTTTAAGCATAGTTTGAGGGTGCAGTTGTTTCTTTTTAAGCATAATCTGAGGGTGCAGTTGTTTCTTTGTAAGCTTAATTTGAGGGTGCGGTTGTTTCTTTTTAAGCATAATTGAGGGTACAGTTGTTTCTTTTTAAGCATAATTTGAGGGTGCGGTTGTTTCTTTTTAAGCATAATTGAGGGTACAGTTGTTTCTTTTTAAGCATAATTTGAGGGTGCAGTTGTTTCTGTTTAAGCATAATTTGAGGGGACATTAGTTTCTGCTGTAATGGCTATCCAGAGAACTGGATTCGTTAGGTTTAACATAATTAAGCTTTTGCAGTCAAGTGTTTACTTTATGCATTGGAAGATTCCTTCAAGAGATTAAGTCTGCAACTATGAACATTTTTCGATTTTTTTTTGTTTTCTTTTTAAATCATTTGTAAAAGTAGAATTAAGTTATGTTTTCACAATAAATCTGTTCACTATAGCTGAAAACTGCACGGAAAAGTGAATTATCTTATAAAACAGGTGTGCTTTTCTCTTGTTGGTAATTATTTGCGTCCCTCCAATAATTATAGACAGTTAATTTTAACATTAATTCTGTTGTTTTGATACTGATAATTTGTTAAGATTTACGTAATTGGTAAAATGTTTACCTGAAATTTAGTTATTTTACTGTGTTATTGAAAAATAGAAACATTAGTTCTAAAATTAAAAGATCAAAAGTTACAGACTATGCAGCTTTAAGAATAGAATTGTTTCTCATGATGTCATCTACCAAAATTGCACAAATGGTTCTGATGCGCTGAACAAAAGGGTCTCCAGAGCTTTAGATAAGAAATGGCTTTAAGCTACATCTAATCTTGAACCACTGGTCCCAATTCAAAATGATTTTACAGAATTTTTCCTAAAATGCCCTCTGCCAAAATTGCATTAATGGTTCCACTCTGCCGAACAAAGGGGTCGCAAAAGGTCTGGATAAGAAATGTCTTTGAATAACATCTCCTGAACCACTGGTTAAAAATCAAAATTAATTCACAGAAATGTCTCCACCAAAATTGCACAAGTTGTTTCGTTCCGTCGTAATAGTGGCTGCCAGAGCTCAAATTACGAAACATATTTAAACGAGATTTTCTACTGAACAACTTATCCAAATTTGAAATAATGTCACAGAACTATTCCTCAGGATGCCCTCTACCAAAACTGATCAGAACGTTCAGCTTAGTTGAATAACATGGCTACCAGACCTAAAAATAGAAATGTCTTCAAATCATATCTCTTTAGCCAAAGGCCAACACATCATCTACTCATGTGCCACGATTCATGTGAGCGATGCTGGACCTAAGGGCACTCTTGTTATTTAAAGGGTTTGGGCAAACTATGGTTGTATTATATTCATATCAAGGCTGGTATGATTATGAAGTGTCCAGAAACCAATGAAATCTTGCTTTGTTTCACAACAAGACTCGATTTTCAAGGTGCAGCTAATACTTTTTTATATAAGGACCTCGGACAGTCTTAATGAAGGATTGCCCATAAAAAGGACCAGAGAAAAGTTTCAAAGAAAATGATATTTTTTTCTATGAAAAAGATAGTAGGTTCAACCCTCGACTTATCCACAAAAGCCGTTTTCTCATTGGACAAGTATCAATTGAAAAATATGGGTTGAAAACTCCGTTTTTGCTATTCAACATATAGAAAATAGAAAAAAGGTTCACTGAGGTGCTTTCCCCCCCGTGACCAAACTAATCCTTTTGCATACAGTTGTAGTTTTACATTTCACACATCATATAAAAACGGCATGTTTGGTCACGGGGGGGGGGGGGGGGGGGAACGCTGTCAAAATGCTCAAAAACACTTTATTATAAAAACTTATTAGAAACTTATTTTGTAAAAACCTGTAGGTAAATATCAGTTTGCAATGGCATATATCAGGGCTTCAGTTATGAGTGCTTACAAAGATATAATTTGTCTCATTTCTCAACCAAACATTATGTTGTGGGTACTCAAAAGAACCGTCGCAATGAGACTGTTCTTTTCAGCTCCAAAATTATAGGTTAAATCTGACGTGTAAGAAAATACTATGATTTTACGCTTAAAAACTGTGTTTATCTAGACTATGATTTATGCAGTATACAGATATTATACACCTCAGTGCACAAGTCGAACTGGTTGAACTCGAAATATTACAGGTAATAGTCAAAAGTAATAGACAGCACACTTCTTTAGACAAAACAATGAAATCTTCTCAACCCGACTTTTATGCAAATTAATCACTTTTGTCTTAAGTTTTATGCCGCTAACATTATATTAACATGTATTTAGGTGAATACTCGACGAAACTTTGACTTTCTGAGAAATAAAATTTGGTCACAAAAAATACCTCCACCCACTAAACCCTAAAGTCCTGGCATAATTTTGCAATATTTTCAAAATATTTTTATTTTGATAGATGCACTAAATGTAAGGATTTCATTTAAGCACAAAACTATAGTTGTCAATTATGCATTATGCTAGCCACAGGCTGTCAAAATTTGGGCAGTTTGAATAGGAAACTGTCCGAGGTCCTTTAAAGACCAATTTCCGACAACTTTGAATCGGAAAACAAGAGCTTTTACCATATAAAATTGACGCGTAACCAGAATATCATTTTCTTTGACATAGCCAGAATATCACGTTCTTTGAACAAAACCCTTTAAGAATAAGTCATTGCTGATGAATATCGGTACTAAGCTGGTTTAAATAAGTGTAGACGTTCTGTGAAACTTCAAGGTTAAATCTAAACAAGTTGAAATGCGCTCTGCGTTTCAGCTCAATGTTTGATTTCTTAACCCATAAAGTGCAGCAAACGCCAATTTCAAGTGTTGCCACTTTTTTCAAAAATAACAAATAAGCATGATATTTCACGAGAATCGCCTGCTGGCAGACCATTCTCATGAAATACCATACCTTATTTTAGTCGAAAACTAGGAAAGATATTGCAAAATTTGTCGTCTGATGCAGTTGTGATTGGCGCATTAAGGGTTAATGAGAAATCTTTAGTCAGATAAAAAGTTCAACGTCACAGATATTAGATAAACAAAATAGAATACAATTTATACTTACGATTAATTTACTCAAACACAAGGAGTAAAGGGAAAAACTAGA
Organism: Loripinus fragilis; assembly: GCA_964019695.1. Classification (NCBI taxonomy): domain Eukaryota; kingdom Metazoa; phylum Mollusca; class Bivalvia; order Lucinida; family Lucinidae; genus Loripinus; species Loripinus fragilis. The sequence continues at coordinate 65,320,580 of OZ026522.1, read as the reverse complement.
ATAAATAAATAAAGATTTGGAAACTATCATCGCGAGATTCTAGAAAATGAGACTGGTCAACTGTGCAGCTATACTGCTATTTAGTGAGCACTACGGAAACAAAGACACTTAATTAGCACCTTAAATAAAGTAAAGCCAGAGAGCCTTACACCCCATAGAAAGAGTTTTCGACAGAACATAAAACAAGAGGGCCATAGTGGCCCTGAATTGCTCACCTTTACTATGTGCATCAGTCATATAATCTTATGTGACCCCTGGGGAGGCCAACGTTGGCCCCATTGGCATTATTTGAACAAACTTGGTAGTGGTCTACTAGGTGATGCTACATACCAAATATCAAAATTTAGCACAAAAGATTTTATCATGTTTTCCCTATATAAACCTATGTAAAGCATGTGACCCCCGTGGCAGGTCCAATTTTGGCCCCATGAGCATAGTTTGAACAAACATGATAGTGGTCTACTATGTGATTCTACATACTTAACATCAAGGCTTTATTCGCTGTGGTTTCAGACAAGAAGAAATTATTTTTCCCTTATGTAAGCCTATGTAAAATATATGTGAACCTAGGAGCAGACACATTTTTAGCCTCAGAGGTATAATTTAAACAAACTTGGTAGAGGTCCACTAGGTGATGCTACATACCAAATATCAAGGCTCTATGCATTTTCGTTTCAGACAAGAAGATTTTTTCATATATTCCCTATATAAGTCTATGTAAACATGTGACCCCCGGGGCGGGCTCATTATACGCCCATGGGGCATAATTTGAACAAACGTGGTAGAGGTCCACAAGATGATGCTTCATACCAAATATTAAGGCTCTAGGCCTTGTGGTTTCAGACAAGAAGATTTTTTTATGTTTTCCCAATATAAGTCTATGTAAACATGTGATCCCCGAGGCAGGCCCATTTTTTGCCCCAGGGGAATAATTTGAACAATATTCTATCCAAATTAAATTGTAAATATTTAAGAAAGTATTGAATTAATAAATAAAATCCAATGCGGTGATAAATGTCTATCAATTGGACACGAATTAGTTTCGGCCAAATGGTATTTTTGTGTTTATTTTATGTTTTAGAGGAAATATATGACAAGAACACAAGGTAAAATATATTTCTTAGCATTTCATTCCATTTAATGTATTACATTGTGACAACAATGGTAACATCTATCCGGAATTAGACTTTCTTGCAACATCGGATAAGGATATCTGAGATTTTCCATCACAAAGATAGTAGGTTCAACTCTCGAATTATCTGCAAAAAAGTTTTTCTCATTGGACATGTTCCTATTAAAAAATATGGGTTGAAAACCTTGTTTTTGCTATTCAACATATAGAAAATAGAGAAGGGTTTACTGGAGTGCTTCCCCCACCCCCACCCCCCCCCGTGACCAAACTAATCCTTTTGCATACTGTTGTAGTTTTACATTTCAGACATCATATAAAAAGGGCATGATTGGTCACGGGGGGAACGATGACAAAATACTCAAAAACTATTTATTATAAAACCGTATTTGGAACTTATTTTGTACAAACCTGTAGGTACATTTGTAAATATCAATTTACAATGGCATGTATCACGGATTTAGTTATAATTGCGTACCAAGTAATTAATTGTCTTATTTTCCTAACCAAATCATATGTTGTGGGTACTCAAAAGAAACGTCGCAATGAGACGGTTCTTTTAAGCACCATATTATAGGTTTAATCTGATGAGTAAGAAAATATTTATAATTTTAAGCTAAAAAGTGTGTTTATCTAGACTCTGATGTATACAGTATGCAGGTATGATACACCTGAGTGATATGTCAAACTGGCTGAACTTGATACACAACAGGTAATTGTCAAAAGTTATGGACAGCATACTTATTTAGAAGAAAAGATGAAATATTCTCAACCTAAATTTCATGCAAACGCAACACTTTCGTCTCAAGTTTTATGCCCCAAACATTATATTTCCATGTATTTAGGTGAATAGCAGTAGTAATGGGGGCCACTCTGGGTACGCCGAATTTTTAGCCTGAAAAGAACTTAGAATTTTTCAGGCTAAAAATTCGGCGTACCCAGAGATGACTCCCCTGGTAGGCTTGAGTGACTAGCTGTGAATAACTTAGTTTATTTTTGGGATTATTCTGGCTGGGCCTGTGGTTGTGATAGTTTCCTGGGCTATTTGGGAATAACTTAGTCTATTTTTGAGGTCTATTCTGGCTTGGCCTATAATTGTGATAGTTTCTAGGGCCATTGAGAATAACTTTCCTGGGCTATTGGGGAATAACTTAGTTTATTTTTGAGGTCTCTTCTGGTTGGGCCTATAATTATGATAGTTTCCTGGGCTGTTGGGTAAATAACTTAGTTTATTTTTGGGATTATTCTGGGTGGGTCTATGATTGTGATAGTTTCTTGGGCTATTGAGAATAACTTAGTTTATTTTTGACTGCTTTGTAATAGTTTTCTGGTCATATCCACGGGTTGGGTCTATAATTGTGATAATTTCCTGGGCTGTTGAGTCTATTTGAGAGTTACTCTGGCTGATCAATGATTATAATAGTTTCCTGGGCTGTTGGGAAATAACTTAGTCATTTTTGAGGGGAATAAAGGTCCTGCTGTGGTGATATATAAAATAACTTAGTTAATTTCAGCTTTGAAAATAACTTAGTCATTTTAGGGGGTATAGTATGTGGAGATATATGGTGTGTGTAATAGTCAAGGCTACTAAGTACCATGCGTCTTTAGAGTCTCTTGGTCAATCAAGACCTCAACTCCTAGAGGCATTACTCTGTAGCGCTAACTAGTGTATATTGTTTAGCAAGTTTAGTGATATTCTTTCTAGGGAAGTGGTAGCCCTGAAAAGGGCTGTTTGTTGATTGTCTAGTTATTTCTAGCACTTCTTCTTGGTCATTTTAATTTTCTTAGTTGCTTTTCCAACTCCTACGTTTTGACTAGTCTCTTGGTCATTGGTCGTAATGTCAAGCCTTATCGGTATCTGGATGGGCTGTATCTCAAACGTTTGATGCTGCGCTCGCTGTTGAGATAATTCTTCTAACTTCTTCACTCTAGACCTTAACTCATTGACTTCCTTGAGAAAGACTTCTATGACTTGAGTCTTTGACTGTTGTTTCTGTGGCATCTGCTGAACAGGTTGAGGTATATACGTTGAGGGTGTTTGCGGCGTATAATACTGTTGTGTCATATCGTTAGCAAACGTCTCATTCACTGCTGATAGTAGAATATCAGGATTGTTTATCATATCGTCCAGTGTTAGTGATGGCTCCATGATTATGAATGTTGAAAAATGTAGTGTGTTTGAGCCTTTTATACTTGTCAAGCGGATTGACCTAGTTTAAAGTTCCCGCGCTTTAAGAAATCAAGTCAACTCTGATTGGGTGAAAATAAATAAACTGACCAATCAGTGTATTGTTGCTCTCTCTAGCGCAGGAGTTCTATGTAGGTCAATCCCTTTGAAAACTATAAAAGCTCGTTTCAAATCTCAAATTCTTCATTCTGTTCTTGTATTACACAACAACAACAACAAAATGGCTTGCAATTTGGATTCGCGTTTGGAGCAATTGGAAGAGCAGGGCAAGACTATGGCTGATGCTACTAGGAGGTTACTGGAGACTGTGAATGCTGTGAAAGATACGGGAGAACTTCTATTGCAGATGATTGAGAATCATCAGAAGATGTTGGAGATGAGTCGGAGGGTAGAAAATTTGATAAACGATGTAAAGACAGAAGTGAAGGTGGAGACTATCAGTGACGAGGAGGAAGATTGGGGGGATAATTCTCCCCCCACACCTCATCCTTCTGAGGATTGGGATGCGGAAGCAGATGATATGCCCTTCTACATACCAGTGAGAAGGACAATTACGGTTGAACAGTGGGGTGTGCGATGCCCTGCCTGTGGTGGCCGCCCCAGTAGATGTCCATGCTCCTAAAAATAATGTCTCTGTGGTAATATAACCACCAAAACGGCCCTTTTCAGGGCCACCTATTTCTTCAAGAAAGAATAACTAAATATGTTGCACTTTGTTTTGTATGTAAGGCTATGCCTAAGATATGTGTGATTGTAGTATTTCCTAATCATGGTTACAGTAATGGGGTGATTATGGCGTGATCTTTTAATGGACCAATCAGATTTTAGTTGCTCTCTCTAGCGTAGGAGTAGAATGTAGGTCAATCCACCTATCCTACTATATAACCCAATGTACTTTGTGTTTCTCTCAAAAAAATGAAGTTCTTTGAAAAATTCAGTTTGACTAAGTTGTGTGCTGCTTTGCAGCGAAAAGATTGGAAAGAGGTGGAGAAACAACAAAATAAGTTGGGATTGGAGCAATTTCTTGCTCGCAGAGGGATTGGATCCAGAAAACCTGTAGCCATTGTGCGACCTATTTTAAAATCTTCTAAGTAAGAAATATTTTTGTTACTTAGGAGACTTTAAAACAAACAGTCCTTTTCAGGGCTACTCAATTAGTTTCGTTAAAGAATAACCTCAAAATAAAAGCAAACTCAATTTCAACAACATACTTTTAATTAAATCCAAAAACTACTAGAATCACTATATGTCCCTAGAGTCTATTAAAGTCTTTAATGAATATGCACTATAGAGTCACTGTCTGGTTCATCACAAGACATCTGTTTATCCCAGTTCTCCGTCACCATCTCTGTACAGGATCGAGGCGAGTGAGAGGCTGATTTACAAATGAAACAATAAGGCTTCTTCCCTGTCTTTGTACGTTTTACTGTCTTCTTTGAACGAGTGTCTAAGCGTCTTCTCTTAGGACTGACATCAGATATATCTGAAGCCTTTCGTTTTCTTGAAGGCTTCTCTGTAGACACTGAAGACTGTTGCTTCTCTGTAGATTCTGAAGACTGTTGCTTCTCTGTAGATTCTGAAGACTGTTGCTCTTCCTCATCTTCATCGTCTGAATAAATCACCATAGCTCTTCGTTTCCTTTGTGGTGGCTTAATATTATCTTCATCATCTGAGCTCTCTGAATCTGAATATTCCACCAACTTAGGTTGAGATTCTTTATCATTCATCAAATGTTCTTCTCTCTTATGACAATTTGGAGCCCAATGATCTTCAAATCCGCAGATATAGCATTGTCCATATGTAGGCTTCTTATCAGTAAACATTTGTTGTTCTCTTAATTTCTGAGCCTCAGGACAATCTCCAATCCAATGTCCCCTATCATGACAATGGTGACATTCTCCATAAGGTGGTCTCAACTTGTCTTGTTGTCTCAAACTATCTTCTAATGGCTGCATCAAAGCTTGTTCCTCTTGAGATAAAAGTTTCTTCAATGATACACAATGATAGTAGATGCTCTTCTTATCATAGACTTTAGCCATCCTTGGATCTCTACTGTTTGCCATCTTTACTCTTTGAAAGTCAGAAGTGAAATGATTCTCTCTCACTGGTGTCCAACTATTTATAGTCCTGGAAAAGTTCTGTCTCTTCTATGATTGTAGAGAAATTCAATCACACTAGGATTGTCAGCGACACATCTTTTCCAATTCTCAAATGTAATCAGTGTCTCTTTTTCCATCAAATAACTGATACTGATCCACCAAAGTTTCTTGAAATCTTCAAAAGTTTCAGGACTATTGAGTTTCTGTTGAATCTCTTCCAAAGTGATCTCATCATGAGAAAATAAGATGTAAATGCAGAACAATAATCTTCTATACGGTCTGAACTTCAAAATCTTGGAAAGTGGAATTTCCAAATATTTCTTCTCTCTTGCTTCTTCCATGATATTACACTTGCAGATAAAATAAATATAATGTATGTGATAAGATAGCAATTGTTCTCAGCTTTTATAGGGTGAAAAAAATTTGAAAATCGGTCTAGGCAAACTCAAGTTATTGCGAAAATATGATTTTTTCTTTTTAGAAATCCGGTTCTTGCTTTTTCATTAAATTATCTCCCTTGAATAAAAAATTTCACGGTAAAAAATATGCGAAATTTGTAATATCTCGGGTATTTTTTATCCGATTTACTTCAAATTTTTACCATAAGATAGCTCTTATATTCAAGTTATCGATTTTACATACTATAAGGCTTGAAAACTATTATGGGATAGAGTAACATTGAGACACCATTTCAAACTTATTCTGTGGTAGGATAACTATATATATGAATCGCAAATATTTGCTTATTAAGTCAGTAGAGATATAGTGTGAACAAAAAATAACTGACCACTGGTACTCTATACATCCGCCGAGGCCCGTAGAGAAGCTTTGTGCTTCAGAAACTGTTGAATATGCATTTAAAAAGGTAGAGCAGCTTCGGCTGTTTAAGGGCGCCAGCCTTCGGGTTGGAGTGGCTCCGCCTCAAATTCTCTGGTCCATAGAGACATGCAGGAATTTGACTTGTATTTGAGACAGTTTCAATCGCCAGGGATTCCGAGGTTAGGATATAGTACTGGGGGAGTAATGGTGCTGTTCATACAGTACCTGATACTTCTTGCTAATTTTTCAAAAAATGTAGTCTCGCCTGCACTTTAGGCCTAGCAAAATACATGTAGTCTCGCCTGACACTTAGTGAAAAAATTCATATAGTTTTGCTTGTCAAATTTTTTGCTAGTGATTTCTATTGCCGCATTGTGAAACTTTCAATAGTTTGGCTTATGGAAAAGATTTGATCGGATGAAAAATTCAAATTTACATATCAAAATAATTTGAGAACTAGTGATTTTGCCTACCACATGGTGAAAATTTTAGTAGTTTGGCTAATGGAAAATATTCGATCGGATAAAAAAATCAAATAGTGATTACGCTTGATGAAACAATTTTGAGAATTTTCAACTGTTGATTTCAGAAAATCTGAGTTTTTCCAAATCTGGGTTTTTCCAGTATAAAAGGAGCTCAGATTTCTATTGCAGCATCAATTCAGTAGAGAACTTCGAAGAGTCAACATGTTTAAGCGACAGAGAGATATTACCCCACCCACTTCTGATGATGAAGAGCCTCGACGTAGATTGGTAGATTATTCAGATACAGAGAGCTCAGATGATGAAGATAATATTAGACCACCACCAAGAAAAAGAAGACCTATGGTGATTTATTCAGACACAGAGAGTTCAGATGATGAAGATGATGAAGATTTGACTTCTTATTATACTATTAAGACAGTCAACGAGAAGAAGTCTAGATTATTTCGAGCTCAAGGGAAAGAGTTTCAGCTCAACATCAAGACTTTCCCTGACAATGTTCCACACCTACAGTTTATATCCAGATTATTTGATCGGCTGGTAGAAGACATCAAAGAACGATGCCAGATGGAATCCAATGATAAGATGCGTATGACTATTTTGCATCCTGGATTGAAACTTGGAGTCTTTGTGCCTTGGAGAGATGTCTCAACCATGACAGGGGAAGCTATACTTCAAGAAATCATGAAAGTACAACAGTCCAATGAGAATTTCAGGATTCATGACGGACAGATGACTATTCAAATTACAGTGGTGAGACTTCCAGTAGGCAGCGGACGAAAACCATTACATGCTGGACTCTATTTTGAGTCAGAAAATATGAGAAAGAATAAACAGAGTATTATACAGATCAATAATACCAAAGATGTAATGTGTATGGCGAGAGCTGTGGTGGTGGCGAAATGCAATGTAGATAAAGAGGACTCAGAGTCTTGGAAACAGAACTGGAACCATGTGAGAAGATCAGACAGACCTATGCAGACCAGAGAAGCCATGAAGTTATTGGATAGAGCGAAGATTCCTCATACTAAGTCTTGTGGTATTGAGGAATACAAGAAGATCCAATCTGTACTTGCACCCAAGTACTTGATTAAAGTCCATTCTCAGTATCCTAAAGATGGTCTGATATTTCCACTACAATTCAAGAAGAAACCTGAGACAAAGGTGATCCATATTTACTTCAATGGAATTGATCACTATGATGCGATTACAAAGGTGACAGGATTTCTTGGCGCCCAATACTACTGCGAGTATTGTGATGTAGGATATAAACAGAGAGGAAATCACAGATGTGCTGATGGATGTGATGGTTGCTATAGTGACATTCCTTGTATTCCTGGACAAAAAACGCGTTGTATGGACTGTAAAAGAACTTTTCGTAGTAGAGACTGTTTTGCTAAGCATAAGGCAGTGAAATCTAAGCAACAAAAATCTATTTGTCAACTTGTGTATAATTGTGGTAAATGTAATTTTAGGATTGTGGGCTCAAAGAAAAATCATGTATGTCCAGGACAGAGAAAATGTGGAAATTGTAAAGAGATTGTTGGACCTAATCATCAATGCTATATTCAAAGTTATGAATGTAAATCTGAGATGACTGAAAATGAAGGAGAAGAAGAGGTTTCTCAACCTAAGAAATCTCGTTTCATCTTCTTTGATTTCGAGTCAAATCAAGAAACTGGTACACATCAAGTGAATTTCTGTGTTGCTCATAAAGCATGTGATGATTGCATGGAATTGCCCATAGATACATTTTGTCCGACTTGTTCGACACAAACAGGTCTGAGAGAATTTATCTTTGAAGGCATTGATACTTTACCACAATTTTGCAATTGGATTTCAGGAGATGAGAATAAAGGAGTGACATGTATTGCACATAATTTTGGAGGATACGATGGTCAGTTCATCTTACACTATATCTTAGAATATGGTACAGTGAAACCTGATGTGATCATGAATGGAAATACTATACTTAGAATGAAAGTAGGACGTGTCACATTCCTTGATTCTTATCAGTTTTTGCATATGAGACTGGCTAATTTCCCAGATACATTTGGCTTGACAGAGTTGAAGAAAGGTTACTTTCCTCATCTTGCAAATACACTGGCAAACCAAAAGTATGTGGGACCTTACTTTCCTGTGGACATGTACAATCCTGGTCAGATGTCTGTCAAGGATCGTGAGACATTTTTAGCTTGGCATAAAGAGAAAATTGAGAGTGGTGCTATATTTGACTTCAAATGGGAGATGGAAGAATACTGTCGTAGTGATGTAGATATTTTAAGACGAGGATGTGCTTGTTTCAGACGAGAATTGATCAACATTAGTGGACTCGATCCTTTGTCTGAAGCTTGCACTATCGCTCAAGCTTGTTCAAAAGTATGGAGAAAGAATCATATGCCTGAAAACAGTATTGCCATCATCCCACCTGAAGGGTATCCTAATCAAAAGAACTACTCTATCAAAGCTGTAAGATGGATTCAAAGTGAAGCTAAGGAACGTGGTATTGAAATCAAACATGCATTGAATGGTGGTGAACAAAGAATCAATGGACATTATGTGGATGGCTACCATGAAGAATCTCGAACAGTATTTGAATTCTATGGATGTTACTGGCATGGATGTCTTACTCACTTTCCAGACAGAAACAGAGTTCAACATCATCAGTGTTTGACCATGCATCAGTTGTATATTTTGACCATTGGCAAGAAAGAAGAGTTACGAAAAGCAGGATATCAGGTGGTGGAGCTTTGGGAGTGTGACTATGACAAGAGATACAAGGAAGATCCAGACTTTAGATCTTTGGTGGACTCAGAATTTACAAACTTAGACCCTTTGAGACCAAGAGATGCTTTATTTGGTGGAAGGACTAACTCAACCAAACTCTATCAGGAAATCGATGAATCCTCTAATGAAGAAATCAAGTACATAGATGTGTGTTCACTCTATCCAACTATTTGCAAGTACGGACAGTTTCCACTTGGTCATCCTACCATCTATTCTCAAGAGAACATTGATAAAGACAACATCAGACAGTACTGTGGATTGATCAAGTGTAAAGTACTACCACCCACCAATTTGTACCATCCTGTACTTCCACAGAAATGCAGTCAGAAATTGATGTTTCCATTGTGTAGAAGTTGTGCAGAAAAGACAGATCCTTATATGAGATGTACTCATTTACGAGAAGAAGATAGAAGTTTTACAGGGACCTGGGTTACTATCGAATTGTTTGCTGCATTGGACAGAGGATACAAGTTATTGGACGTGTATGAAGTCTGGCATTTCTCAGAGACGACTCAGTATGACAGAGAATCTGGAGAAGAAGGGATCTTTGCTGGTTATATTGATACTTTTCTGAGAATCAAACAAGAATCAAGTGGCTATCCTGATTGGTGCAAGACTGAGCAAGATAAGATCAAGTTCAAGCAAGACTACTTTGAAGCCGAAGGAATCAGGTTGGAGAATGTGGAGAAGAATAAAGGAATGAGAGCTATTGCCAAGATCATGTTAAACAGTCTCTGGGGAAAATTGGCACAGCGAGAAAATATGACCAAGACAGAATATTTCTCAGAACCTGCCAAGTTCTTTGACCTGGTGACGAATCCAAACAAGATTGTCAAGAATGTGGACATTTGCAGAGAAAATCTTCTACTGGTCAACTGGGAGGATACAGAACCCAATGTGGAGCCGCATGCTTGCAGTAATGTGATTGTTGCAGCATTCGTCACTGCTCAAGCCAGATTGAAGTTGTATGAACCCTTGGAAAAGCTGAATGAACGTGTACTCTACTTTGATACAGACTCTATCATTTATCATCACAAACCCCATTTATGGAACCCTACTATTGTCAACAACAGACTTGGAGAATGGACAGATGAAGTGCCCAATGCTAGAATTGTAAAATTTGTTGGCATGGGACCGAAGAACTATGGCTATGAATTTGTAGACAAGGATGGAAATCGAGGATCTACTTGCAAAGTGAAAGGACTCACTCTAGATTACAATACATCTCAAGTCATTCACTTTGATCGGATGCTGAACTTGGTGAAGGGAGATAGGAAAGACTTCAGAGAAACTGTCAACTACCATAGGATCAGAAAACATAAAGACAAGACTGTGACCACTGAATTGCAATCCAAGATGTATCGGTTCACTTATACTAAACGTGTCATTGTTGGAGATGGATATACTGTTCCTTATGGGTATTTGGCATAGATAGAGTAGTTCTGATGATCATGTATTATTTCTGATAGTCATGAATTGAACTGTGACTGGTGTATTGTACAGGTGTTTTTATGTATTAAACTGTTTTTTAATTATGTATTAAACTGTTTCAATTATGTATTAAACTGTTTTTTTAATTATGTATTAAACTGTTGGTTCATGTTCATTAAAATTTGAGTATAAATAAAATTGTCTTTGTAATTTTTTCACAGTTAACCATGGCACTTTCTACACACCAGTTGGACTCAAATCAAGATATTGGAAGTCTGTTTTTTAAACATCCTTCTAATATTTTTATTTCTGGTCCAAGTGGATCGGGTAAAACTGAATTTGTTAAAAAGATGATTGAGTTTAAAGAAGATTTATTTGATATTTTACCCCAACGAATTGTTTGGTGTTACAAGGAATGGCAAAAATCTTATAATATCTTACAAGAACGTGAAGGGTCAAACATCAAATTTATTCAAGGTATTCCCGATGATGAAGATGAAATTGTCACTGATCCCAGTGCAACGCACTTGGTGATTTTTGATGACATGTTAGGAGATAAAGATGAAGAAAAAATTAAGTTATGGTTTACTAGAAAAGGACATCATAGAAACGCAAGTGTGGTGTACATCACTCAAAATTTATTTCAACAAAGTAAATCTTCTCGCACCATCAGTTTGAATGCTCATTATTTAGTTTTATTTCAAAGTCCAAGAGATAAGATGCAAATCAAAGTATTAGCAAATCAACTTCAAGCTCCACATATGATTCATGCATTTAACGATGCCACATCTATACCTCATGGATACTTATTGGTCGATTTGAAACCAAATACACCTGATTATCTTAGATTCAGAACACATATTTTTCAAAACTGGTTTACAAAATCAGATCAACAAGGACCTGTTGTCTATTTTCCAGGAGTATAAAAAGGTGTGTTTGAGTTCAAAGCCATCATTTGTGTCAAAATGGCTCAACGAACATCAGCTAATCTGATACGTGCTCTATATAATTTAAGCAGAGAACATGATAGTCATAAAAGAAAATCACTCTTAAATGCAGGTTTAATTGAAATGATCAAATGGTTTTCTTTGGCAGCTCGAAAAATTGTTCAGGGTAAAATGAAATTACCTAAACAAACTCAAAAATTTATGGATAGACATCAGGATGATGTTCGAAAATTAGCAAGTGCAATTGTTGATCCTGAAGTCAAACGCAGTATCATTTTAAAACCTGGAGGTGGTGGATTCTTTGGTGGTGTGATCATTCGAAGTCTGATTCGATGGGATGGAAATAAGTTGATGAGAAAATTTAACAAGAAAACTAAAAAACCTAAGAAAAAATCAGTGAAAAAACCAAGAAAACAGAAAAAAAGAAAGGTTGATGATCGTTTTGTAACAAAACGTAAAAGTAAAAGTCCTGCTTCATGGCAAAATTTAGGTCTTGATTCTCCAAACACAAATGCAAGACGATCTTCTATTAATTTAGCAAGATTTACTCCTTTGAGAGCACAAGATTTGTTAAAACGACATGGATTTGGTGCTACCATGCACATGTTAAATCCAAACAAATATCCATCACCACCTCATTCTGAACGTCGACGACTTCATTTTTAAAAAAACTATAAAAGGATTGTACATTTAAATTATGAACACACTCATAAACATGGCTGTAACAACAACACGTCGTAGAAAATTGCAAAATAAAATGAGAAAAAAATCTCTGATTAAAACTTATGGTACATTTTTAGAAGGATTGACTCATTTATCCAATAAATGCCGTAAGAAAATGATTCAAGAATCTCCTAAAGAAGTCATTGATTGTGTAGGGGAATGTTGCATCAATCTTATAAAAGGCAATGTACGTCTGACAAATGCTCAAAAGAATCAGTTACGAGCTAGAAAGCAACATATACGTTTACTGAGTTCTAAGCAAGTGCCACTTGATACAAAAAAGAAAATTATTAATCAGAAAGGTGGAGCTTTGTTAGGATTATTATTAAAACCATTAATTGCTCCTATCATAGGTTCTGTCTTGGGTGAAATTATCAAAAAATAAAAAAATATGGATGGTCGTAAAATGGCTATTGTGCCATTTAAACTTTGGGAAGACATGAAACGCTGGAAAGAGGAACAAATTCAAAAACCAAGACTGCCTCCTGATCCTAATGTATCTGCCACAGCCAGTATTCAAAGAGACTTATCTTCTGTCATGGCCAATGAAGATTTGTCTGAAGCTGAAAAATCTCAATTATATGGCCAGACCTTGCACAAATTTAAAACAGCTCATCAAAAAGCTTTAAAAGAAACATCTCTTTTTCCCCAATCTGACCCTAGTTCTTCCAAAATGAATCAATTGGTCATAGATAGTGTGCCTTCCACCATGAAACGTAAAGCTCAGCTTTTAGTTTCACTTCTAAAAACTAACCCAAATGTGTCCTGGGAAGATGATGGTACAGTTAAACTTTATGGCAAATCTATTCCAGGGTCCAATATTATTGATTTGGTCAATGATGTCATTAGACATCGTAAAGGCAGTGAACCTACAGGTTGGCAAGCTTTTGCAGAAGGTTTAAGAGACATGAATATTCCCCAAGATGTCATTGGAAATAGGGAAAGGTGGGACTGGATGCATCGTGCTCCAGAAACTCCTGAAACAGATTATATCACTCCCAAACAAAAACGCACCATCAGAAAAACAGCCAGTCGTATTCCTGTTTCTGTCAGGTCTGCAAAGAGTTTGAGTGTCAGAAAACGTATCAAAGACCATTTTTCCTCTCCGGCACTTTTATCTGCCACCAAAAAACGTATAAAAGAAGAGTTTTCTTCTCCATGGGTCAGTTACAATGAAGCTTGAACAGTTGTATTACAATCCTAAAAGTCCTGCTGCGTATGCAGGTGAACAAGCTTTGTACAAACTTGCTAAACAATCATCCAAAAAAGTAAAACTTCAAGATGTTAGAGACTGGTTAAGAACACAACAAACTTATACTTTACATAAACCTATTCATAAAAAGTTTTTGCGACGCAAAACAGTAGTGGCTGGAATTGATACTCAATGGCAAGCAGATTTGGCAGACTTATCAAAATTATCAAAGTTCAATGACAAACATAGATATTTACTTTGCATCATAGATGTATTTTCAAAATATGCATGGGTGGTACCTATTAAAGATAAAACTGGGAAAACTTTAGTGATTGCTTTCAAATCTGTGTTAAAAAGTGGACGATGTCCAAAAAGTTTGCAAACAGATAAAGGAACTGAATTCAAAAATAAAGAATTTCAAAATTTCTTAAAAAATAAAAAGATTCATTTCTTCACTACTGAAAATCCTGAAACCAAAGCCAGTATTGTGGAACGTTTTCAAAGAACTTTGAAAACTCGCATGTGGAAATATTTTACTCATCATCGCACTTTGCGATATGTAGACATTCTTCCCAAATTAGTACATGGTTACAATCACGCTTATCATCGAAGTATTAAATGTGCACCTGTGTCTGTGACTCTTAAAAATGAACCACAGGTGTCAGAAAACTTATATGGAAAATCAAATTCTAAAAAAGTCAAACCAAAATTCAAAGTGAATGATTTTGTGCGTATCAATAAAACAAAACGTACATTTGATAAAGGTTATTTACCAAATTGGACACAAGAATTATTTCAAATTTTAGCAGTGGTCAAAACTCAGACTCCTATCACCTATAAAATAAAAGATCTTGAGGGTGAATTAGTCAAAGGCACTTTCTATTCACACGAGTTACAACGTGTAGAGAAAGATCAAATTTACGAAATTGATTCTGTTTTAGATCACAGAAAACATAAAGTAGGAAAAAAGTGGGTGAAAGAAATTAAAGTTCACTGGAAAGGTTATCCTTCAAAATTTGACAGTTGGATTTTAGAATCTGATCTTGTATAAAAGCATGAAAATGGATCTCAGAGGATCATTTGTACGTGGTGACACTGCTTCAGTACAATCTGCAGAAGGTCGTGATCGAATTGTTAAAAATCGTTTCACTTTTTTTGCTCAGGTCATTGTTGTATACATGATCATTGTCACATCATTAGTTCAAATCAGTCTGAGAAGTCCAGATAAAGAATTGTGGTTAATTTTACTCAGTAGTTCTATCGGTTACATACTACCATCCCCAGGTTTAAAATTTAGAAAACAAACTAATCCAATTTCTGCTGACGAAACAGATTCACCCAAACTCAAACCATGAACAACTTTTATTTGACACTCTTGAGTGATAGTTCACTCAGCACTTTTTCAAAAAATACGCAATGTGACTTTAAAGTGAAATTAGATCATTCCATACAAATTGAAAAAGATAATTGGGAAGTAGGTTTGGTAGAAGTCATAACTCCAACTGAAGTAAATAATATCACAAAAGAAAACAATTATGTGATTTTAAGATTTTTTGATAGAAAAATGTGTGAAGATATAGATAATTGTACAACCTATGGAGGTTATGTAGACATGAGAGTCTTTATTCAAAATGGTTATTATGCTTCTCCACGCCATTTAGTTGAAGAAATTCAAAAAACTATCAATTTTCAATATGGACTGACACTAAAAAATAGCAATGCTACTATTACAATTTCTTATGGTGAAAACAGTGCTCGAGTCAAACTTGATGTTCAAGATCCTACAAAAGTCAAAATTATTTTTCCAAAGGCAATTGCAGAAATATTAGGTGTAGATAGAAATTATTTTGATAAACCAGTAGCAAATGAAAAATACATTTTCAGATATGGTGTGGATTTGAATACAAAAATTCATCAACTTTACATTTACTCTGATTTAGCAAGTTATACATTTATTGGTGATGTTACTGCACCTATTTTGAGAGTATTGCCATTTGAAAGTAAAAGAGAAAACAATCATTTACATCAAGAATTTGTCAATGTACACTACGTACCAGTGGCAAAATCTTTCATAGATCAGGTGCACATTAGTATAAAAGGTGATACAGGTGAAAATGTGCCATTTATCTCTGGGAAAACGTTAGTGAAACTACATTTTCGACAGAAAGAATAATGTTGAAACAATCAAGAAGTATTATGTCTCTTCAATCTGGGAAAGGAGACTTTCCCGTGTACAGAGGCGTTTCAAGACAATATGGCAATGGTTTAGGATCCATTTTTAAAGCTGCATTGAGAACAGTGATTCCAATTTTAAAACCTGTAGCAAAAGCAAGTTTAAAAAGTGTGAAAAAAGTAGCTAAAGATCAAGGGGTTCAAGCTCTGAAAGATATTGTGGGTGGTGAAAATGTAAAAAAAGTTTTAAAACAAAGAGGAAAAACAGCTTTGAAATCTTTTGGTCAATCTACTATTAATCAGTTGGCTATAAATTCAACTCAAAAACGCAAAAAGCCTCAGTCTCAATCTAGACACCGAACTGTTAAGAGGGGTTTTAAAAGCAGAGCAAAAACGTTTAATCCTATTAAACGTCTGGTATTTGAAAGAGATATATTTGACGAAAAATGATTCAACAAGGTTCTTGCGATTGCACTAAAACGGAATTGGATATGGAATCCATTCCACCCACCATGACTACCATGCAAGGCACTCAGTGGAATGATTATCATCCCATCGCTTCTCTCGATAGTCATCATGCACCCATTGAATTTCTAATTCCACCTCACACCGAGTTTTACACTGATTTGTCTCAAGCCTATCTGTATATCAAATTCAGAATCTTAAAGCAAACGGGTGAAGATCTTGACACAGATGCAAAAGTATTTCCAATTAATAACTTTTTTCATAGTATGTTCAGTGGCATAGATTTGTATATCAACAATAAATTGATCACAAATAATTCAGACACGTATCCATACAGAGCATACCTTGAAAATTTATTTTCTTATGGCTCTGATGTCAAAGATAATCAACTGAAGGCAGCAGAATTTTGGTCTGAGGATGAAGCTGGAGCTTTTGAAGATATAACAAATGCATCTATCACTGATCGTGGCAAACGCGTAGCAAAAAGCAAATCCGTGGAGCTTCAGGGTAAATTACATTTGGATCTTGCTATGCAGGAAAAATATTTGCCTAATGGTTTAGAATTCAAACTTAGACTCAATCGATCATCTCCTCAGTTTTGTTTGATGAGTGATAATTATCCTGCAAAAATCAAAATTGATACTGCTATCTTGAGAGTACGAAATGTTCAACTTCTACCAGCCATTAGCAATGAACTGAATCAAACTATTGCTCATCATAATGCTAAATTTCCAATCAGAAGAGTTGAAGTCAAAACTTTTACAATCAGTAGTGGCACAAGATCTAAAATTGAAGATCATCTTCTCACAGGTCAACTTCCAAAACGAGTTTTTATTGGTTTAGTAACAAATGAGGCATTTAATGGGAATTTGGATACTAATCCTTTCTTTTTCCAACATTTCAATCTAAGTAAAATGGATGTCACTTGTGATGGCCATAGTGTCTATGGAAAACCATTTGAACCTAGATTTGAAAATGATCAGTATCTCAGATCTTTTCTATCAGTTTACCAAGCATTAGCAAGTCAGAATCAGGTCCAAAATTGCAACATTGATTATGAAGATTACAAAGGAGGTTACTGCTTTTGGGGATATGATTTGACACCAGATCAAGCAGCCGATCAGTCTCATTTGCACCCTATAAAAACTGGCAACCTCAGATTGGAGCTTCAGTTTGCAACATCACTTGACAAGACGATCAACGTGCTTGTGTATGCAGAGTTTGACAACCTGATAGAAATCAACGGACTTAGAGAAGTTACCACAGATTACTAAAGATGAATGCAGGATACTTCATTGAACAGGACTTGATGTACCAAACAGATGCATACAGTGCAACAGTCCAGCCATCAGATGAGAAGAGTACCTTACAGAAAGAAGTAGAAGACAATGAGGATATCGATTGTCTTATGAAGACTCTTCTAAAACAAGCCATATTGACTTGTCTAAAGATGGCAGTTGGAGACTGTGCAAAGCATGAATGTCATGGATGCAAAATGAACCACCCAAGTCAGAAATACCACGATATCTGTCTATGGACTTCTCCAAGAGAATGGATTGAAGATTATGGATGTCATGATCCAGCCTTAGAGGGCCTAAACATCTACGATGTGATGGAAGACTTTGACAATAGAATATGGAACTATCTGTATGGCGATAATTGGCGACACCCTATGGACTTTACAACAGGGATCAATCACCTAACGCCAGAAGAAAATCAAGAAGCCTATAAAAACTGGCAGTACTTCAAGAAAAATCAAAGTGACTTAACAGAACAGTGGAAGACGTACTGGGCCAAGAAACTCATAGAATCCTATGAAGAAAAGGAAACTGAAGAAAACGAGAACCCAGAAACAGAATAAAATGAACACTGTTGAACTAATCAAAGTCATAAACAATATACCTGTGAAAGGAGAAGTATGTGCCAAGGATTTACTACCAGAGAAGAAACCACTGGATATGAAGGCTTACATTGTAAATACAGATATATCCACAGATCCAGGAGAACATTGGGTGGCAATCTACTTCAGAAGAGATCAAGTTATCTACTTCGATTCATATGGAAGACCACCAGAAGAGCAATATGTTCTACCATTTATTGAAAGAAACTCTTCAAGATGGATCCATAACAAAGAATGTTTACAGAGTCCATGGAGCAAAGTATGTGGAATTTGGTGTATCTACATCATTCACCAGCTCAACAAAGGACTAGATCTAAACACAGCCATTCATCAAGAACTATATGGAACTGGAGATGATTTATACCAGAATGACAGAGATATCGAGATGTGGTTCATCTATAACTATGCCAGAGTCATCCTATCCCAGAATGAAATGAGACGCATGGCTCCTCCTGACTTTTTATTCAAACACAGAATACAGACTTGTAAATGTCATAATTATTCACATCACCTTTCAAAGAAGTATCCTATGTATAATATATTGTAAATATGTTAAGGAGTTCTATTGTAAACAATGAACAGAGGGACGGCCCTAATCCTCTGTCATTGTAATCAGTTATAGTTAGCGGGGCAATAAAGTTATAGAAATGTTTACCAGTCTTTGTTGTTCTTTTCATTAAAAAAAATCAGTAGTAGTAAGCTTGAGACGGCTAGCTAAACACTAGTTAACGCTACAGAGTGATGCCTCTAGGAGTTGAGGTCTTGATTGACCAAGAGACTCTAAGACGCATGGTACTTAGTAGCCTTGACTATTACACACACCATATATCACCACATACTACACCCCCTAAAATGACTAAGTTATTTTCAAAGTTGAAATTAACTAAGTTATTTTATATATCACCACAGCAGGACCTTTATTCCCCTCAAAAATGACTAAGTTATTTCCCAACAGCCCAGGAAACTATTATAATCATTGATCAGCCAGAGTAACTCTCAAATAGACTCAACAGCCCAGGAAATTATCACAATTATAGACCCAACCCGTGGATATGACCAGAAAACTATTACAAAGCAGTCAAAAATAAACTAAGTTATTCTCAATAGCCCAAGAAACTATCACAATCATAGACCCACCCAGAATAATCCCAAAAATAAACTAAGTTATTTACCCAACAGCCCAGGAAACTATCATAATTATAGGCCCAACCAGAAGAGACCTCAAAAATAAACTAAGTTATTCCCCAATAGCCCAGGAAAGTTATTCTCAATGGCCCTAGAAACTATCACAATTATAGGCCAAGCCAGAATAGACCTCAAAAATAGACTAAGTTATTCCCAAATAGCCCAGGAAACTATCACAACCACAGGCCCAGCCAGAATAATCCCAAAAATAAACTAAGTTATTCACAGGTAGTCACTCAAGCCTACCAGGGGAGTCATCTCTGGGTACGCCGAATTTTTAGCCTGAAAAATTCTAAGTTCTTTTCAGGCTAAAAATTCGGCGTACCCAGAGTGGCCCCCATTACTACTAATAGCCGGCCAAACTTTGACTGTCTGTTAAATAAAATCTGGTCACAAAAAATACCCCCACCCCCTAAACCCTTATGTCCTGGCTTAATTATGCAATATTTTATAACATATTTTTATTTTTCTATGTACACTAAATGTAAGGGTTTGATTTAAGCACAAAAATATAGTTGGTCAAATATACATTATCCTAGCCACAGGCTGTCAAAATTTGAGCAGATTGAATAGGAGACTGTCCGAGGTCCTTCCATGGCTAGTCTCTGTAGCTGAGGAGACTAGTTTGAGTCTCGTTTCGTCAGAAACACCAAAGATAGGTTTTCTCGCGTCGCGGCCGATATAACAATGGCACTAAACAGACTGCAAGGATTCACAAACTAATCCGTGACTTTTTTTTATCAATTGACAGTTAGATTTACTCGCGACTAAATCCATATATTCATGCTCCTGATTTTATTTTCTTATAAGACGGATGTATACCTTTCAAAAGGGAGTGCAGTGTTACTGTGCTTGACTCGAGACCGAGGGGCCACGGGTTCGAGCCTCACCCGCGTCACGGCGTTGTGTCCTTGAGTAAGAACATTATGCTAGCTTAGTACCGGTACAACCCATGAAGACTCGTCCCTTTATAACTGAAAGATTGTTAAAGACGTAAAGAATCAAATCAACCAAAAACATAAAATCCCCATGCAAAGCTAAGATCCATCTAAAATGGGTAAGAGTTTCAGGATGCATCATGAAATAAGGATTTTTGGGCTGGCTTTTCATAGGTTTTTTTCATATTTTATGGGCCGCCAACATTGGTTGGCGTGGATCTTCTGTATTTGGATTGTCCGTCCGTCTGTCTGTCTGTGTGTCCGTATGTCCTTCGGCTGTTGTGGTCACTCTCACTTAGTCAAATGCAATCGAATTTCTTCCCAGTTGGTACATTTTTTGCTTAGATAAGACTCTCGTTCAAGTTTGAATATGAAGTAGAAAGTATTACGGTCACTCACATAAATGAGCCATGGAATGCGATTTCCTACAATGTTGTATGTGCGACCAGCAAAGGCTCAGACCAGCCTGCGAATACGCGCAGTCTGATCAGAGCCATGGCATGAGATTTGTTTTTGGCATGTCCGTCCGTCTGTCTGTGCGTCCGTATGTCCGTCGGTTGTTGTGGTCACTTAGTCAAATGCAATCGAATTTCTTCCCTGTTCGTATATTTTTGGCTTAGATTAGACTCTCGTTCAAGTTTAACTATGAGGAAGAAGTATTACGGTTAACTCATATTAATGAGCCATGGACAATGTGGTATGTGCGACCAGCAAAGGCTCAGACCAGCCTGCGCATACGCGCAGTCTGATCAGAGCCTTTGCTAGTTGCTTGACTATTCTATGACTTTTAAGCTACTGATCGAACACAATTAGAAATTTCTAAGATTAACAGGAGGCTGCACAGGCTCGTCTAAGTATACACTTGTCAAACGCCACATTGTTGGAAATCACATGTCACGGCTCATTTTGTATCTGCTCGCAAATTAGATTATTAAGGTCACTGCCCACACCTGGGCGATTTTTTTTCCAAAAAATAGAATTTTTTCATTTTTTGATATTCTGTAGTACATCATATTATAAGAAAAATGACGTATTTTAAAGAAAATTTACCGTCCAGTTCAAAAGTTACAGCTCTTTATTATATGGCCTATGTTGGCTTTTTTACGCAGCTTTTTGGAAACTCATTTAGACAAGTAAAATATTCTGTAACTCAATTTTATATTTGAAAATCGTTATTTCAAACAAGCATGCGAAGCCATTCACAATTAAGAACTTTTTCTCAAACCATTCTTTTGCAGCTATACAAGTATTTTTCTTCATATCACGCTTTCAAACCAGCATTCACCGATATTTATGCATTCGTTTTCAGCAATTACTGACTGATAATTCAATATTTAAACATACTTTAAAAAAATAAATTTTTCTATTTTTTATTTAGGAAAGTGATCATTATATAAGATGCATTATGACAGAATTTAAAAAAAAAATCACCGTCTAATTAGTGAGATATTACCAAATAATTATCCCTACCCCCTAAACTGCAAAATAATTAACTAAGCAGGCTTTTCTTATTTCTAAGCATGTTTAAACCTTACGAACCAAACACTACTGATTGAAATACCTCACTGTGAACTGCCAAATGAAACTATATGTATTCCAAATACTTGGAATATTTATATGCGTATATGAGAAGACTTTTCAATACCAAAAACGATACCATAATACCCCACCCACAGTAAAAAGAAACTTATCTGCATTTTGTCTGAACACCTAGTTGATATATTTTGACCAAATTTGCATAGATACATCATTAGGATAGAGATGTAATGTTTTGGGGACATTTACCGTTTTTCAAGGTCACGGAGTAACTCTGCATGTCTAATTTAGGTGAAAAATGTGCTGTTTTAATATGCATCGCTTCAATTGATCGATGCATATACTACATGTACTCATCCAAAAATTTGAAATGTTTTTAAACCTTTGTTGCGGCCTCGGGCGCCATACTAATGTCCGATCGCGAATCAAGGCCAGACCTTAACACTTGACCAGAGGAGGTTTATTTCTATTAGATCTATACTGACGGACATTAAAAACGCAACACTTGGATAACAGTTTTAATTTATGTCTCGAAAAAGAAGGCAGAAGAATAATTTTGATTGTATGTTAAAGAGCATTCATTTGTTAGTAAAACGTGGAAAACTTGTCCAACTAAGAAGCACTTAATACATTTAAATGTAAATGTTTTGAGACAGGGGTCAACTGTTTCATGTGACCAAATGTTATGAATGAAAGATTCCCTATTTCTTTAAATCAAGAAACACAAGAAGCACCAAATTTGTATCATGGACTTTGTTAGTCATCAAGGAATCACTCTCATATTGATTTACAGGTCTGCGATACAGCATATTTGCGTATATGACGTTTATCTGGGTGAACCCTTTCATTCAATAGCTCAAAATCTCCTCTACTTAAGAACTATTTAAATGGCTAAATTCATACGGAGCAAATAACGTCGTCCGGTTTAGTTGTACAATCAAAACTAAAGTGTTTGCTGAAGAAGCCAACTCATATTGACATTATCGAAGCAAAGGAAGTTCACTATCAACAGTCTTTTAGAAGATATAAGGGGAAATTAGTGTTGCGTAATTAAAGTCTGTCAGTATATATATCCCTTGACGGACATCTTTCGGTTGAAACATGTCAAATGTAGAGTAAATTTGGAGATTAGCAGAAATTTTAGCGCAAAATTGTAAATATTTTATTGCTCATTATTTTTATATTTGCTTTGGGTGCTCAAAAGAACCGTCTCACTGAGTATCTATGACTTACCTATGCTTTGGTTGGACCCGCATTTATATGAGAAAGGTTCTTTTTATGCCCACACCCTTCCCGCTAATGAAGGGGGTATTCAGTGGCGCGGAGGGGGAAGGGGTATTATCTTTGGTACGGATCCCGTCGGCGTTGGTCATGGGCGGAATTGGCCACGAGTAGTCTAGAGGGGCTAGACATTTTCTATGTGCATATCGCATGAAACAGGTTTGTGGATTGGGTCCGCATTTACATGAATATAAATGCATATATGAGCATCGATGCGACAAAACCTGTCTTCAGGGTTTCCCATAAGATCATACCAAAAAACCAGCATTCTCAGCCACAGAGACTAGATAGAAATAGTGAAGTCTCGCTTGGAGCAAGTTTAAATACGATACTATTCAAATTGAGAATAGCAAAGGCGCTGATCAGACTGCGCGGATGCGCAAGCTGGTCTGTGCCTTTGTTGTTTGCAGACCCCGATGGCAGAATTCCTCGCATACCTTAGTAAATTTAGAGTAGGCCTACTATAATTTAGACTCATGACTATACTTGGGTCAACCTTAGTCCAAGATAGCCCTCGTAACTAAATATTGGAACACATTTGACATAAGGCAAATTGTTCAAGACGCAAACTAAAGCGAGGGACTCTCGACGTCAACGTCAAGTTCAATACTTGTCGTTTACACATAATGACGTCATAGGAGCAAGTGACGTCATTAGCGCACGTCAGGTTCAAAGTAGACGCTAGAGAACGTGACGAGAAAGTTTGACTTGGTGAAATTTTAATGCAGGTAAAATAAAACCAGAAAATCATATATAGATCTATATACAAGTAGCTATATCATTATTGTTGTTGTGGACTGTCAAAAAACCGCGAACAGTCGACTGACATTTCCCTGGTATAATGCGTGTTCCATTACACTGACTGATTTTTTTCTTCTCACAGAGCTGAGCGTCCATCGTTTAGTATTCGTAAAGAATGCCAACTTTTGTTGTTCATTATACTTAAAATTGTGTTTGCATTTTTAATGTGATATCAATCACTTTCAGATTACCAACGTGCAGTGTAACGGGCATTACTGTCTGTAGAAAACATATCATAGTTGCGTAAAATCACACTTTGTCATAATCGAACGCTACCAAGTATTACCTCCCTTGATGATTTAGAGTTACGGTTATTGCTATGGGCAGTGACCTTAAATACAAAATGTCATAGTCGCCTACAGAAGTCCTGGATGGACATTACAGTTATTATTTATGACTTATAGTGTAGGCCCCTGTGTCGAAATTTGGGCTCCCGTGTGCACTTTTTGGTAAAAGTGATTCTTATCGATTATCAACAAGAGAAATATATGCAGTGTAAGGAAAAAGATGTTTACATTTTTTCTTGCAGTATTAACGTCACAGTGACGTCACAAAATTGGGTACCGTCGTTTCATTTGCATCAGAGAACTTATATGTGGTGGGGTTATTTACAAACCTAAAATAATCTTATTTTTTATGTTTTATGCATTGAAATGGTTGAAAACGTCTATAGAAACACTAAAATGAAAACTTGATTCAATATGGACTTCAATTTTACGTGAAATTGACGTCGAATTGACGTCAATGTGCTGGAAAAAAACATTGTGTACAAAAAATAATAATTCTGGAATTCGTGTGTGCCTTGCGACTAAAATCAGATCTTAGCATAACTGTATGTTCCTGGTTAAGCTTTTTGAAACAAATTAGCTCTCTGATGGTTGGGGCGTTTAGCTGCTACAGCATGTTAACTACGTTACCCTACATTTTTAAAACAAAATAAATGTAATTAAGGTTGTTAAGGTAATACTTGAATTATTTAAATTGGACAAACATTCATGGAATATAGAAGCACATTTCATTCCTTACGTATATTTATGTTTATAAAAGTTATGTGGGCCCATTGTAATGTCCTTTATGTTACATTTTAAGCTACTCCCTTTAAAATCACTGAATTATATTAAATAATTTTCTTTGGTAAGCTTCCGGGTTAACTTTCAGGTTTTAAATACATCTTCCACAATACAAGTAATGGACCAATATATAGCTGCAAACAGTTTGTTTGTATCACAAATACTTTAAGAGTTATAAACTGATAATTATGATGACCCTGAACAAAAAGTTCATTATTTAATTCGGCATGAAATTCAATTTGAAAACCTTAAAACACCATATATGAGCATTCTGTTGATAAGCAAGAGTGAAAAAGCCAGGCTTAACTTCGTTTCTGGTGTAAAATATTAGTTTTTTTTTGTTTGTACAGCATCATGTAACGTATATTACAACTTTCAAGACTGCACATACATTGCTTTATTCCGTATATTATACGTCATAGGATATTTTATTTCATCTTAAAATTGGCTATGCTTGTTAAATAGAGATCAAGATACCAGTCTGTCTGAAAAAAGGATTAATCAGGATGTATTAAGTTCCTACTTATTATCCATGCACATTTACATTTGCAAAATAGTATATATTTGAATTTTTACATCTACAGAGAAATAATTTGCCCAAAATTATGGATTTTAAAATTCAGAAACAAAGGAATTAATAGCACTCAAGTAACAGCACGTAGAAGGATGCATTTCAATTTTCTGTCAAATTTGTTATAATAACATAATATTACTGTACAAAATATATTATATTGCCATATGTTTATCCAAAATGATAACAAATCATACATATAATTGAGCCCAAAAAGCTAATACAATATGTTAAGTTTAGAGTTTTGTAATATTTTTCTGAAGATTTTTATTGTTAATTGAGCTACTTCTCCTCAGGTATTTAAAGTGTCTGTAATTAGTTATTGTTAATATTGACTGTCCCGAAATCAGTTTGTATCTTGACTTTTAGCTGTGTATGCATATATTGACGCATTACAGAAGCTTTGAAATTAATTATAGTTTATATACATCATAGCTTTTGTTGTGCAATCAACAAAACTGTCCATCACAATAAGTAAGTACCTAGGATCACTTACTCAACGGATAATATCTAAAGAACTGCTTTATTGATGAAAAAACATTTCCCTGGAAATAGATAAATTTAGTTATAGTGGTGAATTTTACTTTATGGCCACATTAGATATGGCCATATATAAAGGTCAGCTGTAACTACAATACCAATTTATATAAAGACTTTTCAGCTAAAATTGTATCCGTCCAAATCTTAACAGATGACATTCAATTTATTATAAAGTAGATTTTCCAATGGTTTTTAGAATGCTCGATAGAAATGTTAAATATTAAAACATGCAGTCAAGAGATTAGATCTGATTTAGTTTGAGCAATAAATGTTTATATACCTGATGTTAATTTTCACTTAACAGAACGTTGGCAAATATTCCAGGAACCTAGCAAACATGATAAATGTAATCATTAATAACAATGTTTAACATGTATATGTGTACTTTAGATAAGAATGAGTTGTTAACTTGCCAGGATATAGATTCAAAAGGAGCATGCACAATGCTAACTGTTCAGCATTAAAATTGCACTCTTCTCAGTCTCAACAGTGTCACCAATGATAGTCGCACATGCAAAGTTTAAAAATGTACATGAACTTATGTTTGTATACTTTTATTTAAGTATCTCTTAAAGAAATCATTTCTTTTAAATGTACAGGATATCATTATAAATCTGAGAGGTTGATTTAGTTGTGTATTATTGGCAATTGTATAATATGAGTGTATGGTATAGTTTACGAAATGTTGAATGCTATATTTCAGATATGTTCATTGACAGTAACGCAAGTATAAATCACGGTGCTTTTAGATGAAAACTATTTTTACTCTTTCATTGTAATTCATAAAAATGGACAAGCAAATGCATTGTTTAATCGCTCATGATGATGCAGAGAGGCTAGTTTTCTAAACTTTGGTCTTCAACCTACATTCTACCTTGTGTATACGATCAGCGACGGCTCTGGCAAGTCTACCTATACATATACACAGGCTCACCTGAGCCTTCATTGCTCAACACTGCGACAAATACCAAAATCAAATGGGCTTATTCCTTTGATCTGTTCTTTCGTTACTAGTAAAAGTAAGTAAGGGTGCAAAGATCAGGAATCGATACAATTTAGTACCACACCTGACCCAGGATACCAATGGGAAAGTGACAAACTCACAGTAAGACACCACAAACGAGAGCCAAGAGGCCAGCCCTTTCCCAGCAGGTGACCACAAAGCACATATCAACAGACGTGCACAAAGACATAGCAAACACAAGACAGAATAAACATAAATCTTTTTTGTTTGATTTGAACTATGCAAATAATAATTAGGCTGCATTTTAATATTAACGATAATGTTCACATTTGACATGCTTAATATCAATTTGATATTATCAGCAACAAAATTCCACTGTAAGACCAATGGGTCTAACTGATAGAATAACAAAACAAACAATTTATTAAAAAGCAATAAATTTATTGTGAGTCAGCTATTTTAGCAATAGCTACAATGTACATATAATACTGACAATGCCTGGTGGCTTTTCTAAGTGATAAACATATCTCTTTCAAATGTATGATTAAAATGAACCACTAGAACAAATGTTGTCCTGTTTGAATGTTTCACAATAGTTTAGAACAAGACAGAACAGATGTTAAGACATGTCCTTAAAATTCTCTTGTTATGCATTTTACCATCTTAAATGGTATGCTTTTATCACCAAACTGGACATCGTTCTGCTATAAAGCAGTTATAACCATAGGGATAGGCTTTGCGTGTGTCATACCTTTGGGCAAAAATTGTTTAGGTTTTAAATCATTTTAGTTTAATTGTTCAAAAGACAATGATAAAGGACTGTTTTAAATTCTCGATTCTCGATTTTAACATATGCTTGAATTGACATACAATTACAAATTCTGAAAAGTTTTTTTTTTATTCCTGAATGGTATCAGCATAGTAGTTGTAATTAATAGCTGGCTTAGACAATATGTGATAAATCTTACTAAGCTAGTCCATGCTTAATATTGTTGTGTTATCTAAAATACGATACAATATAATACAATATATTTTATTCAGTATCAAAACATATAACAATGTTTATAACCTGCACAATAAGTTAACATGTTAATGTAGTGTAGCAACACACTACATTAACAACAACAATAATTTGATAAAACGCACAGACTTAAACATTTCGTTGTATGTGAATAAGGTTCAAATTTCATTCTTTTATTAATCCATGCGTTGTTGGTAGCTTTCTTTAATGACAATTAATGGCAGTTAAATGGCAATAAATATCCCACTAGCAGACGGTGATTCGGTAAGATGGAAGGAGGCGACGATTCGGTAAGATTTGGTATTTTATCAAGGTGCTCACAAGTAAGTAATAAGTCATAACAAATAAGTAGCAAGAAGTAAGCGTAGCTCACATACTCCTGGCGGAAGCCATCAGAGGTTGTAACAATTAAAGAGAAAAGACAAAATTGTTAAAAATTTCATGAATCCTAAATAAAATTGTTTCTGAGAAAACTTTAAAACGAAAAATTTGAAATATGATAATAGGAGGCAAAATGAGGATTAGCATATTAATTTTCATTTACACAATGCACTTTGCCTACCTGAAAAGTACACAGAATTTCATAATCCTAAATCAAGTAGTTGCAGAGAAAACTGTCCATATGTGTTTAATAGGAGTGGCAGAAGGAAAAAATGAAAAAGAATAGCATCTTTATTTTCATTTACACAATACACTTAGCCTACCCGAAGGTGTACACAAAATTTGAAAACACTGGCTTAAATAGGAGCTGAGAAATCTGTGAAAGAAGTTTCCATTGGAGAGAAAGAAAAATAAACAAATAAATGGACTGATAAGCAATATGTGGCTGTTGTTGTTTTTTTGTTTCACAATACAACTCATCACTATCAAGCTTTGTACCGAATTTCAGAATCCTAACTCAAGTAGTTGCTGAGAAATCAATGACAGAGAAAAGTTTACAGACATACAGACAAACAAACATAATTACAGAAAAGTAAAAAATAGAGAATACTAGGTGAGAGTCTTTTGTTATCAAGTTTACCAGGCAAGGCTTTGAGAACGCTTGTTGACATCGCGAGGCTTGCCGAGCGATTCAGCAAGCGTTCTCAAAGCCGAGCCTGGTAAACTTGATATCAAAAGACGCGAACCTGGTATTCTATTTATCAGTTTACCCATTGTTTCACTCTTCAAACTAGCGATTATGGCGTCATTTTCGATTTGTTTGTTGATTCAGCGTCATTAGCGACGTCATTCAAAAGTGCAACGTCATCATGACCTAATAAAGGCAACATGCCGTGAGATAGACAACGTTTATCAGGCAACGTGCAACAATGCAGTTGATACGAGAGGTAACTGATAAAAAACTATATACCCCCTATGTACTTCGTACTGGGGTATAATAAGTACAAAACAGGTAAGTGATTATTTATAACAAATATTTCGTAAGTAATTACTAAAATTTTGTAAACCATACTACTATTAACTCTGAAACTGGGTCTTCAGCAGGCTCCTTAATGTCCTCTCTTTTCTGGAGACATTTTTTAAGAAATAAAACTAAATATTTGATTTAACATTTTACATTTATTATAAGCTTACAACAAAAGATAACAATAACCATATCAGATTATTCAGCGCCAACCTGTAAAATAAAGAAAGGTTAAATTTAAGAAAATTGTTATGGTCAGAAACCTAAGCAAGCAGGGGCGTTTTATATCAGTTTTTTATTATGTTTTATCTTGTACGTTCAAGATATTCTCTTGAACGGACAAGATAAGATCTTGTTGATACAATATATTATCTGGTATAAACACGATCTTATCTTGTCCGTTCAGAATAAGATATTGAACGTTCAACATACTATCTGGTATATTGGATCTTGAACGAGCAAGATAAAAAAAAAAGCTGGTATAAACAAGATATTAGCTTGTGCGTCCAAGACATGCGTGCTGAACGCAAGCAGGCGCCTGCCTGTCTATCTGAATGTAGTCGTGCGCGCGAACGTGCACACAGGCATACATGCGTGTATGTATTGGTAAGAGTGTGTGCCTGTGTGTGGGCAAAAGTATACGTGTGTGTGTGTGTGTGCGTGTGCGTGTGTGTGTGTGTGTGTGTATATACATGCATGCATGAATGTAAGTATGAAGAATGAGTACGAGTGCACAGGTGCCAATGCGTATGTATGTATGTATGTATGTATGTATGTATGTATGTATGTATGTATGTATGTATGTATGTATGTATGCGCATGTGTATGAATATACATGTCTGTAACGTTTTTGTTTCTTCTAACTTATTACATGTAGCTTCTAACTCCTTTGTTGGCCTATTGGCGTCCATGCATCCACGCATGAGCTTTTGCTGTCTGTATGAGTGCGAATGCATCCCTGTCTGCCTGTCTGTATGTATATATAAATGTAGGTTGGCATGCGTATGTATGGTTGGTTATGTGTGCTTGCATGACAGCATGCGCATCCATACACGCACGTATGCATCCGTTCATGCACACTTATAAATAAATAAACATACATGTATTCATATATACAGACAGACGGGAAGACAGATTCATGCTCGTACGCATGAGAGTTAGAAGAGTGACTGAACTATACATGGAAACACATACTAAACGGACAGACACACGCACACAAGCAAACAACAAGCCAGGCTGCAGTCGGTAACGTGTCTGGCAACAGATGCGAGTCTGACTGCAGATCAAGGGGTCGCAACTTTAATCCCGGCCCTGTCCCATACTTTCGAGGAGATTGAATATGAAATAATTTCTATGGTCATTCTCCTCCCTTCTGTTGAATCATTTAATAAGGATTGTTGTCAGTTACAAGCGAAAGTATGTGCACGAAGTACTGGTTAACGGCTTGTTCAAGCTTTCCCAGGAAATAAGTGTGATTACGTAGGTGATCTGACCGTCCCACAATGACCATAGCTGTTGACTGGGGACTAAAGCAACAAAACAAACAAACAAACACAAGCAAACTCACGCCTGCATTCATACATATGCATGGGTGCATGTTCGCATGTAAACACGAATCCATAATACATGCAAACAGAGAGACAGATGCAGACGTGTATGCAAACATGTTTAGATCCATGTACGCCAACATACAAGCATAGAAGTCAAAAGATAGAAGAAAGAAAAGTCACCGACGTTCATAGTAATATGTGTGAACAGGCACAGGAAGTGACATTTTTAAAGAACCTGAGAAATGATTTTATATCAGGGTTTTTTGTTGATGTTTTACTTCTTTCTTTTTTCTTCTTTTTTAATAAAATCAAAACAGATATTAAAATGTTTCCGTGGTTCCGTAGAAACATTTCCTTCTTATCTGAAAACTAAAAACGGTATCTATGGCAATATCCAAATGGATCCAAAGAAAATCATGCTGCATAAGGTGGCATTTCATCAGTGCCTACATTGTTTGTTAAAAAAGTAGGGAGTACAATCAAGAAATACCACAATCACATACTGCAGACAAACCCACGACACCGTGAGGAAGAGCCACAGACAAATATAGTAACAATACATAATTGCAACGCAACCAGCTTTCTCTTCCTCTTCAAGATGTAGTTGGCAGTCCATTTCATGAAAAAAAAAACTTCTGATGGCAAAATGGGGTAGAAGCTGGCATTCATGCGTATTATATTCCTATATGTGTAGTAAAACCAATAGTGGTGGATGTTTAGTCTGGAAATGTCTCTGTGTCGCATTAGGTCATAGGTCAACTGGTAGCAAAATAACGCAAAAATAGACAAATGATCTTTTCTATGTCATCTTCTGACCACATTATACCCATTAGATTCACTGAAGCTTTCCAGAATACATAGAGGATCTTACATGAGTGCTCATGTTTTATTGAATTTATTAAACGAGTTGGGGAAAAGAGATCAAATGCGAGGCTTGCCGAGCATTTTATCTCTTTTTCGCAACGAGTTTAATAAATTCAATAATACAAGAGCACGAATGTTAGATTCTATTTATCATATGACAAATACTTTGAAATCTCATTTTTGGCGTGAAAACGTTATAATTTTGTCATTATGTACGCAACGTTGTTATGGACGTCATAACATTTCCCGTAAATCGATAAACCACTAGTGTTTTACAGATTTTATTGCATGGCGTTATTTCACTCCCAGACGCGACGTCATATGATAAATTGCATTTAATACACAACCTAAACAATTTCTGAGCATATACCCGTGCAAGGTGAAAGGCCATTTAAGTGCAGTGGTCCTCCATACAATTTTTCTCTAAGGAATCCTCTTGGACAGATTTGGACTAATGGAATTTTTACGTTTTGCAATCAAATATGCGCTCGTTCCCACTTAATTCCTTTATAATTGTAATCTTTGATTTATAACCTATACTTACTGACTGTGTAAATTAATAGCGACAGCATTCAACTAAATATTCATGAGGTGTGGCCACGCCCTAAATGGAGAGAATGTGATCGTCAGAGGGAAAGTCCAAAGAATTGTTCCATTGGTCATATACATTTGCTTTACAAAAAGGTGATAAAAGACCAGATACATTTATCAATAAATCAAAATCAAGAGTGTTTGAACACTTTATGCCGAAAGCAGGAGAAAACTGTATCGATATCTAGGTTATTTCCTACGATAAAAATCATTATATGTTTGCTTCAAGACTACGAGGTTTCCTAAGGTATTAGTAGACTATTCAGTTCAGAGATTGAAAACCCCATTTTTCGACAGAAATCTAAATACTTGGAGAAGTTATTTCATAAGGAAACTTTTGGAAAAATTCTATGTGTGAACATTAAGGAATAACTGGATAATTTACTATTTTTTGCATTGTCGGTTATGGGAAATAATTTAGTGGAAAGCCCCCTAGTGATTTATGGACTTATTTCATGGCGATATATCAACTCCAGTCGCGACGTTATTTGATAATTCGTGCTCTATCCCACGTATCTGATATTAATATGAAGCATCAAATCAGGAAACAGTTTAGTTATAAAATCATGAGAAGTTGGACACAGAGCGCACCTAACCATTTAATCCCTTAAATAGTAAGTGAGTATGATCAGGAAATACCGCAATCATAAACCGCAGACAACCCCATGGCACCGCGAGGAAGAGCCACTTAACCATCATGAGACACCAGGAAGACAACCCCATGGCACCGCGAGGAAGAGCCACTTAACCATCATGAGATACCAGGAAGACAAAATAAGCAAAGCAACCAGTTCTCTCTTCCCCATCAAGATGATTGCAATACTAAAATGGACATTAAGTAACGTACAACAAGACAAAGAACAATTACAGACTCACATAATGGGAGTAACAATAAACAAAAAGTCAACAACAAATGAACCACCGCCTTAGAAAGGACAGCAGCCTAAGCCACTGGGGGGCTCAAATGCATTTTACTGGTACTAAATCATCGCCCTAGATTCTGTTGTTGTTGAAGTACAAGAAATGTTCAGCTCGCATGGAAGCCTTCTAACTAATGCAATGTATCATCATGGAAATACAACACTCTAATCAAATTAACACACCATGATGAAACAAAGAAAAGCGCTCATGACTCAAAGATAGTCAGAGCTAAAGAAAACCTCAAGTTGAGCCACGGTGGGTCCAGCTACAGATACGCATCAGGCACTAACCCACCGATTAAAGCTTTACGTCAGAGCCGTCATAGAGTCTGAGGCCTGCCTCATCGTCGTGCAATTAAAGAGGAAACCATAGCTATAAACCGTGATTGGGTTTAAAACCAGGCATGCATTTTTTTAGATAATAACGTCATTTTCTATTTTTAGAGAACATTGAAAAGAATCAAGAAAAAAATACGTTAATGTTTAAATAATTTTGAAAACATTATGGAAAACGGAGCATTAAATTATTCATTTTTCGTAATATTTTCAAACACATGATAGTTCAAAGGCGCCAAATGGTGTTGATATTATAGGTAAAAGATTAAGAGCTCAAATAGTACCTATCTAATGGTGAGAGCAGCGACAGTGTCCGTCCGTGCACTTGGTTGTGCCACTGACACAGTGATGCAGGTGGGCACCGCAGTCTGAGGCAGTATTGCATTCTGAAAGTAACAAGAAAGTAACCAGATAAACTTAGAAAAAGAATTGAAGGATATTGAAATTCTTTTAAATTAATTAATTATGAAAATTATTTTCAAAAAAAATCACTTTTGTATTTGATAGAACTAGCAATCTGCAAATTAGCATAATGCGAAATGTAAATTGACGGGTCATTGGCTATTGGCTACGATACAGTATCTCACAAGCAATAAGAGTTTCGTTTATATTTTGCTGCAAACATGACCTGGTCATTGCTTATTTTCTAATTCCAACCATAGAAAAGCTTTCACACCCATTTATTAGTCATTACACTTAATAAAGCGACAATTTCTTCAAAGAAATGTGCAGATATGGCATACTTGATCAAATATGATAACGCATTGGCTGTAAAATAATGACAAACGCTACAAAATTAGGTACCATAATATTGACTGAGAGCCAGTATTGGTTTTGGAGTCCATCATTATGGTCTACAAATGTTAAAATGGGTTTTAACACTTTTTGAATATATGGTTAAGCCATTTGAACTGCACTGTGCTTTTTTGGTATCGTTATATGCTGTCCTTTTAACCTGAAAGAAGAAACAATTAAAGCCTAATTGTTTCAAACATTCATATATAGCCTTAAGAAAGACTCATACTTGTTGTTAGGTTTTCATGTGGATTAGTCTAATAATTTATACTTTTCCGTCAGGGGTACAAACACGAAACTGACCCCTATATGATGGTGAATGAATCAGAAAGAATAAAATACATCTTGTGCGAAGCAAGATGATACGAGCATATTAGCGACAAGCAAAATCTATATAAGATTTGGACCCAAATAATTTTTCAAGCTGTTTCAGAAACCAGGGATGGTCGAAATGTATAATAGCAACGACCTCTAGATGATATCATCTCTATAATAATTAAGTTAAAAAAATAGCAAAAAAGTGATATGTTTAAAATTTCAGATAATTTGCATATCTCGTTTTCAAATTAAAGTCATTCCATGTAATCACCAGAAAACATATTTAATTAAAACTAATTTATAATTTATTTAAGATTATTGATTTTAATCTAGTGGCTTAAACTTACTATAACTAAGCAATTAAAAAATAATGAAGAAACTGGTAGTTTTTTAAAAAAAATGGCAATATAATTAAGATTATCCTACTGGAGTCAAACATTCAGGCATAAGATAATGACAGGAAACCCTCCCTGCCCAGTACTGGTTACTACCCATGGAAAAGCCACAAAAAGGATACAATCAAAAATCAATAATGCCCTCAACTTAAAAAAAATCACATATATCAAACAAAATTATCAAAATTATGCATTATATCTCTAGATCAGGAAAAAACTTTTGACAGTATATAGCACGAATTTCTAAAAATAGTACTTCAAAAATTCAATTTTCCTGTAATTTTATAAAAAGGTTTAATATTTTATACACAGACATTGAATCCAAAATTCTAGTAAATGGAACTTTCACACCCTCATTCAAAATTAAACGTGCAGCAAGACAAGGCTGCTCCTTCTCTATGTTCGTTATGCTCTAGGCTTAGAGCCCTTAATTTTCAAAATAAATTCAAACCCCCATATACAAGGAATTAATATACCTTACATTCTAAAATAACTTAAATCTTTACAACATGCAGACGACACTATAGTAATCATTAAAAATAAGGAATCCTTCATAACCCTTAAAAGAGAAACCAAAAATTATAGCAAAAATTCAGGATCTAAAACCAATCAAGACAAAACAGAACTTTTAACTTTTGGCAATTGGGATCACCTAAAGGAATCAATTTCAGAAACTCTATTTAAAACCAAAATAAAAGTTTACTGCATTATATTTTGAGAAAATGAAACTCAAGAAAATTTAGAACCTAAAATTCAAAAAATGAAACAAGCAACAAATAAATTGATCCAGCCTTATTTCAATATTTTTGAAATAACTTTAATTATTAAAACTTATTTACTAAGTCTAATTTTAATATACCATGATCTTTATAGAAAATCCATCTGCATATTTAAAACAAATAAACACAATAATTTTCATTTTTTATGAAATGGACAAAACAAAATTAAATGTGAAACTCTATCTAAAGATGCATGTTAAGGAGGCCTATAGCTGCCCTCAACATCACTTAAAAAAGAAGCTTTAATTATTTAAAATTTACGCGAAATTGAAATAAACCTCACTCAATCTTGGGCCAATTTTTATATTTACTGGTTTGGTTTAAATCTCAGATTCTATTACGAACCCTTTGCTTCAGACACCTATTTACACAATATTTAAAACTTTGAAGAACATGCATTTATTAAAAAAAATCGAACAGGTAAGCCCGGGTGGGCCTGACAACAGCCAAATCATAAGGCCCTACCCTCTCATCTATAGATAAAAGTAAGAAAAAGGCAAAGATCAGAAATTGATACAATCAAGCACCACACCAGAGCCAGGATACCGATGGTAAAGTGACAACTTCACAATTAGACATCACAAACAAAAGCCAAGAGGTCAGCGCTTTTCCAGCAGTTGATCACAAGGCATCAATAAACAGGCAAGCACCAAAGCATAACAAAAACAAGACAGAAATAACAAAAATGATCTACAAAAGAAGCACAGCCTTGGAACGGCCAGTAAAAAATATTTTACTGGAGGGTTTTAATCGGTTCTATGGCGCGCCAACCTCATCCTTACTTCAGATGACGATCAAGACACATAGATGTTTGGTTTGCATGAAATACCCCTACCTTATCAATGTATCATCTCCAAGAACATATACATCACGGTATAAAAATGAGCAAAGATAAAGTAAATAAAGCAGAGATAAGGACTCAACAGAAAAGAAAACTAAATACTGGAGTATAAGAAATCCAACAGGTGAACCCTGTGGGCCTGCCAAAAGCCAATGCATAAGGCGTGCAATTAATGAGGAGAGCAAAGTTGCCACCGTGATTCAGTTGACCACCAAGCATGCAGTCTGTTGCAATACATTTATGTTATAGCCAATTTTTTACAATGGGAAATTATTTTTATGAACTGCGCTGAAAAAATATTAGAGCCAACAATCTTCTTCAATTTATACACCAGGTCACCATAGAATTCAGGTTCCTAAAGTCCTTGGCGCAAGAGAGATTTAAGTCCAATTTGGAAATTAGATATCAAATCATAGTATCGTCTATAAAATTTAAAAAAGATTTGGCAAAGTTTATGATACCAATAGCCTTGTTTAAGAAGTTTTTGAGTTAACAATTTATTGGGAGTGTTGTAGTCAGCAACATGGCTAGGTGCTCTTACAAAACGAATGAGTTGAGAGATATAGACTCCCTGGATGTAGAGCGAGGAACTTCACCATCTAAAAATGGGAAATTGACAATTTCAAAATCAAAGTCGTCACGTTTATCATAAATTTTGTTAGGGTAGAAACAATATCATTCGCAATTTACAAAACGCAACTTCCGTATAAGCTTTATTATGTTGGAGCTCTGAAGGGTAAAGTTAGAAGCGTCATAGGGTCTGAAGTCCAACCTACCAGCGTGCACTTAAAGAGGAAAGCAAAGTTGCCAACTGTGATTGGGTTGACCACCAAGCATGCTGTCTGTTGCAATACATTAATGTTATAGCCAATCTTTTTATAATGGGAAATTATTTTAATGAGCTGCGCTGAAAAATTATAAGAGCCATTAATCTTCTTCAATTTATACACCAAGTCACCATAGAATTTAGTTTCAGAAAGTCACTGGAGCAAGAGAAATTTAAGTCCAATTTGGAATTTTGATATTAAATCATTTTATCGTTTTTAAAAATTTAGAAACGGTTTTGCGAAGTTTATGATAGCATTAGCCTTGTTTAAGAAATTTCTGTGTTATCAATGTATTGCCAGTGTTGAATTCAGTAACATGGCTAGAAGCTCTGGCAAAAGTGATGAGTTGAGAAAACTTAGTTATTTTGCTTGACCGATAGCAGTGGGAGCCCACTTTAAGAATACTTTTCTCATATGTGCAGACAAGGGCACACTTTCCAAATTTCAACATGTTATTTACCTCTTTATAAAAAGATAATAGTGTTGGCATTAAATATATTTTGATTTATATTTTGAGGATATCTAATAGTATGTAAAAATGTAAGAACTACATAAGTCGTGTATTTTAATGTTTCTCCAATGTCTACGAAGCCAAACTAACCTCTGCCATGCCACATTTTATGTAATACTAACATGCCAGACCTGTAATAACGTGTGTAAGTTCGAATATCTACTTGATGAGAAACTTGAATGAAACATAGTATTTAACATGTTTAAGAGAAATGGTGTATCAGACAGAAATATCTATAAATTTGAAAAAAATAATTCTCACAATACGTCTAATAAATTGACTAAAAAACTATAATTTGCTGCTACCAAGACATAAGATAAGGTATGCTTACGATTTCCGTGAAGGCCACCACCTGGACTTTGGGTTGCACCTCCGCTTGTTGAACACGTGCAAGTTCCCATTTCACATGCTTCCATACCTTTACAGGCAAGGGTCATGCAGTCGCTGGCCATGGAACATGACTCTCCCTTCGCCAAGGCTAAAAGAGTAACAATATCCAAATATCATGCAGTAAAACCTCACAAACATTAAGTTATTCAAAATATTCGCTTAATTGAAATAAAATTGGGACACACTAGATTCTATTCATCTCTCATTTTGAATATCTCTTTGTAATATATGTTTTGAGTGCGTCACAGAAACGTCTTATTAAGACGTTTCTTTTACGCACCCAAAACTTACTTTTATAGATAAAAGTTATAATAACTATTTTCGGTGATTATAAGTGATACGTCTGTCTTCCTCTCAGCAAACTAAGAGCTGAAGGGATACTACTGATAATTCGAAAGAGAACCTCTAGTGATATGTGTTGATATTGTTGCAGGTACTTTGTTTCAATCACTGCAAATTTAAAATGCATGGATAACATTTCACGAACCTTTAAACAATAGTTCTTTTGTGTGTTCCTTTTTAAATAAATTGTCTGCGTTCCTGACGACTGCAGGAGAGAGAGAGAGAGAGAGACTTGTGCACCAAACGGATTATCGTTCATGTTGTAGCCCAGTGATGGACCAGGAGCCTATATGATTTGAAATAATAAAAACAGTAGGATATATAAATAATAAAACGTATGATTAAATAATCTAGGAACTTAGGCTTTCCTCTTCACCAGAATTTCTAGAAAAATTGAATTCTATGAACAGAAAACATAAATTAACTGTGATCACGAATTTTTTTAGGTGATTTAAGCCCTTTTGGAGGGCCCTAGTCAACAATAAACAAATAAAATAAATTAAGAGGGGGGGGGGTCGACTAAACACCCTCTTGATCCGCCACCCTAAGCTACTTATAGATCTACTGTAAATTCAGAACTTTTTCACGGATGAAAACAATTTAATGCAAGAATGTTCACTAATTCAAATGCACTATTTCATTTTCATGGGATATTTAAGAAAACAGATTAAATCGGCCAAGCAACCCCCTCCCACTCCTTTACATATCAGAGCCCGCTTTTCAGAGACCGACTTACCAATAAGAGCAAAAACTCCAAGGATGATGAGTGTGACCTTCATGTTGGGTTGACAGTAAGACAATGATGGAATCGTTATGTTGTGGTCAGTTTATATTGACAATAGCACTATCAATGGCCTTGATGTATGACCGTAATACCATGTAGCGCGAAAACAGAATGTTTTTTTGTTAGTGCGTGCCAATAACAAAGATACAGATCAGACATTACATCTGTTCAGTCTGTCATGCGCCTCTTTTTCTAAGTTATATAGAGAGTACATAAGTCATACTCCAACATGGACAATGTTGGTAATATAACTGCAATTTTTAATTCCTAGTCCCTGCGAAAAAAAGCGGCACGTTTTGCGTGATATGACTTATGTAAACACGATATCGAGACCTCATATCACGAGAACGACCAGTTGTTATCTCACTGTCCCAAGGCAGGCTTTCTGTATTCTGGTGAATTTTTCCAATAGTAAGTATGATAAGGAAATACCACAATCACTCACTGCAGACAAACCCACAACACCGTAAGGAAAAAGCCACACACGTTAACATTGTCGTATATGGAAATTTAATAGTGAAGTGCTGCAACCTCAAAGTAGATCCTTGATGTACATCCGCGATCTGATTCCGCGGAATTTAGCGTTTGACCCTGCTCAGAATATACGTAGCGACATCGCCGTGAAATCGAAGCGCAACGGAAGCGTACTCACATCGTGACTTCGTGAGCATCGCGGCACTATCGCAGTCGCATCTTGGCGAAATCGCCGAGTTATTCATCAGCGATGCAGCTATGCTCTGTGCGATCTTGTTACTCTCTGTGTGCTGGTTCTTCGACTAAGCTAACTGTTCTATTTAGGCATTGTCAACCTTGGCGCTTCTTGCTCGCAATAAAGGCCTCCAGACTAAATTCATCGCGGAGACAAACAATGCGAACCCTGATATCAGACTGATCCTGTTGGAATCTGGTCTTGGCCCATAAGGCGGACTGTTTCACTATTTGTGACGTTTATTTAACGTCTGTAGACGCTACACATATACACCAAAGACAAATAGACGAGTCTTCATTGCACTCTATCCCGGATATTTAAAGCTAAAAGGGGTTTACATTCTTCTTTTACATGTACTGCTGCGTTAGAATGGAAAATCATTTGACCACGTACTGTGCATGTTGTTTTTAGTTACATGGAAAAACTATCCATAACACATGGTAAACTATAGTCCAACCAAGCATAAAACCTCCAACTATATTGACGCCTAACATTTGATAAAAAAAAGTTTGCGTTTTGTAAAGCGGTTCTAAGATTACATCTTTAGCTTATACAACCCTGTCCCCCGCCCAAAGACCCATGATGCCCTTTTCAAATGTTGTGTATATATGTAGCGGCATTTCTCAGACCAAAGGGCTTCTTGAGTCTAAGGTGGGAACGCACTAAAAACAAACAGATACTAGAACGCGCAGTCGGTGGGGCGCCATCGCAAATCCCCACGCTAAAATATTTGATCCCCAGCACGCACAAGTCCCACCTCTGGGACATGACCCTGGCAACAGAATAAAATTCCTTTCAATATGTTTTATATCTTTTATTTGTTAGAAGACATACCAAGTTTGGTATAAAAATCTTTGAAATTGACTTTGTGACTGAAATTTAATGATACTTGACCTTCTGACTTCACCGAAGATCACCAGTTTGACACTAGGGTGAAATTTTACTTGCATTCTGTTGTGCTCGTCATCCCTGTCAATTTGATATGCCAAATGACCATGTTGGAAAAAAAAAACAATTTTTTGACCCCCTGGGCACCCCCAGCGCCCCACATTCACATCCCTGGTACATGACTCAGGCGATAGAATAACAACCCCGTTTGATATGTTTTATATTTTATTTGGTATAGAAAATCTTTGAAACTGACTTTGTAATTGATACTAAATGATATTTGACCTCCCAAATGGCCACAGGGGAGGGGCGGGGCAAAAAACGGGCTGTTGCACGCCCCTTTTATGTGAGAAACTGACACACCAAATTTTGTTGGGTTTCGCTCAATGGTTTAGGAGGAGATAGCATAACGGACAGACGGACGGAGGCGATTTGCGTTTTAAAAAAGCGTGGGGATAATGACACAAGATAAAATTCAATATTCCAATAACAAACGTCATATTTTCATGCATATTTCATACGCACGCGTATGAAAGTCAATTATATCCTA
The DNA here is from genome assembly GCA_964019695.1 of Loripinus fragilis. NCBI lineage: Eukaryota > Metazoa > Mollusca > Bivalvia > Lucinida > Lucinidae > Loripinus > Loripinus fragilis. Next base: position 65,278,544 of record OZ026522.1, on the reverse strand, counting down.
AATAAGCCAGTACTCTAAGTTTTTCAAAAGTAGCAACTTAATTTCTTCTCTCATAATTTGATCAAAATGGTACCCAGTATGAACATGTCAAAATGGGGACTGTCAGCGAAAATCACAAAATTTCGCGGCTTTAAAATATGAAATGGCTTTAAAAATATCTTAATATTATGTGGTTTTATTTCAGTATTTATAGTCCTTGGATTTTATTTCATTTGGGCAATTCGAAAAATTCGTGTTTTTATAGTGGCGAACAAGGGAAAATACATGTCTTATCGCTAGAACCCCTTTATCATAGAAGCAAACAATCAGTTTTCTTCTAGTGAGCAGTCTGGTCTTGTCACATACTGTTCGCAGCTTTGGCAACAAGGGTGAAGGTAAAACACCTAAAAACGACGCTGATCACCAGTGATGTATATCCTGTAAATATTTTTGTCAAGAAAGCGTCTTAAGTTGGAACCGCTCTCTGAAATCAACTGTTCATAATCTTACTTCCTGATTTTTGCACCCTTGCTTACTTTTATCATGCAACATTCACAGAAATTGTTTTATTCTTTCCACACTTTATATTAAAAAATGATGGTAGAACAATCTGAAACCAGTCGCCAGTCAATCGCGGTACAGTCGCCGATTGGTCGATGACGGTAGCCGATTACTCTGAACTTGTCGTCGACGAACGTGCGGCGCTTGATAGGAGACTGCCGTATTGGAAAATCAGTTACAATGGCTGCAGAGGTCGCAAGTTGCAATATGGTAATATTAATATGAATTGTCTAAAAACTTGGATCTTTTAAGAAATACTGTAAAAGCTACTTATAGTTTTTCATAGAATAAATCTTGAAATTCGAAAGTTGTGACAAACTAGCTACAATGTCTTGATGAATTATCAAATGAAGACCCTTGATTTATACTGAATCCATTATGCGTGTAAGGGTAGGATAGAAAAATCTGTCCCAAGGATCGCCGTTTGGCACTACGAGGCTTGCCGAGTGATAACAAACGGTGATCCCGATACCCTCACACGAATAATGGGTTCTTTTTCTTGCTCACCACTGTTTTTATCTATTCATTTATTTATTTATTTTAAAATAAGCTTCCAGAAGATGCAATTTCACATGATGACGTTACTTGACGTCTTGGGTAAGATAACATGGGTAAGATAAGATTTTCTATCCCAGGGTAAAATCTCAGATATTCTTATCCGGTGTGCAAGACAATTACATTCCTGGGGACTCCTAAAAATCATTACTTAGAGAAAACCCTGGTGTACTGCTCACGCTTCAGAATCGAAGCTATAGACAGTTTGTCAAAATGTTCTAGTTTAGAGAAATGTTTCCATTTGTCAACGTACAGCTCAAATTTCATCAGTGCAAATAGGTAAGGAGCTTCCATAGGCAGGTCACAGGCTAAATAATGTCAAGGATAGTTTTCACACGAATAAATACGAGAATTTATATTATCTCATGAGACGTAACAAGCTATGGTCATAGTCAAGGCTTATGTCCAGACAGAGATAGTATAAAACAGAGGTGACCCCTTCACTTGTTTACAGTCTACAGCTCTACATCAGATCTACTCACAGAAAGATGAAAGTGCTAGTTCTCCTTGTCGGATTCATTGGTAACATATTAACTTTTACACTGTTCAATAAATAGAGAATACTAGGTGAGTGTCTTTTGATATCAAGTTTACCAGGCAAGGCTTTGAGAACGCTTGTTGACATCGCGAGGCTGGTAAACTTGATATCAAAAGACGCGAACCTGGTATTCTATTTATAAGTTTACCCATTGTTGAACACTCTTAAAACTAGCGATTATGACGTATTTTTTATATTTTGTGTTGATTCAGCGTCATTAGCGACGTCATTCAAATGTGCAACGTCATCATGACCTGATAAAGGTAACATGCCGTGAGATAGGAAACGTTTATTAGGTTATGTTGAAATAATTCAGTTTATATTAGGGGTGACTGATAAATAGAGGATATTTCATGAGTGCTCATGCTTTATTGAATTTATTAAACGAGTTGGGGGAAAAGATATAAAATGCGAGGCTTGCCGAGCATTTTATCTCTTTTTCGCAGCGAGTTAAATAAATTCAATAATACAAGAGCACGAATGTTAGATTCTATTTATCATATGACAAATACTTTGAAATCTGATTTCTGGCGTAAAAACGTTATAGTTTTGTCATTATGTACGCAACGTTGTTATGGACGTCATAACGTTTCCCGTAATTCTATAAACCACTAGTGGTTTATCGATTTTATTGCATGGCGTTATTTCACTCCCAGACACGACGTCATATGATAAATAAGAATTCTGGGTGAAATCGAATTTGAAATCAGTATAACCTCGAAAGTTCAAGGTCCGATTGGTCGAAATAGTCACTAATTCGAATTAAGAATTAGGGACACACGGGATTTGGATAACTTGGTCAATTTACAATGAATGAATTAGTATATTGTTTTGTGCGTAACAGAAATATCTCTCTGAGATGTTTCTTTTCCAAATCCGAAACATATGTTTCAGAATAAACAAATATTTGTAATAATAATTTTGGGGGTTATATATAATAAATGCCTACATGTAGCTTTCTGTAATTCCAACTGCTTATAATTCGAAGTAAAAACCTCTAGTCTCAAGATGTAATCTCAGAGAATCGCCTGTAAGTCGCGATTTAAAAATTACTTTTCACATTTTCGGACTTTTATTGGCTTTCATATGGAACAGTGGTGCCTTTGGTGTTTTTATAGTACAAAGATGATGTCATTGGGAAAGACCTTACAGCATCTTCTTTTGATTGGTTTGTATCCATCATAAACAAATGTATTGTATGTTATGTTTTCTAATAACCTGGACACTACCTGTTTGATCAGCTGAGCGACTGCTTCATGTCGCCAAAAGACTATTATTACGTTGCCAACGTCATTTCGAAAACGAAAGTTGATTTTCATATTCACTGACATGTTAAAACTTGTTGACTGACGCTTTAAAAACGTGTAGATGTGTGATTAAACAAGTACAATCAAACCTCTTCATAACGTCACTTGTTATAACAGAATATTCAATATCCGGCATTAATATGCTCGGAACGGATCTGTTTCCATTAAAATTCTCTCTTTATAATAGAATATTCACTTAACTGAATGTACGTCGGTACGTCGGTGTCCGACAGCAACTTCTGAGAACAGATATACAGTTTCATTGTAACAGAATTTTTACCATGTGTCAGACAATTTTGTGATCAAGTCCAGGTATTTTGCATGAACAGGTATCTGTCTCATTAATGATTATAATGTTGAAATGTGGTACTAGTCAGAATTTCTTTATAACAGCAAATTCACTTTAACGTCAAAGAAAGCTTGGAACAAACATTGTCGTTATATAGAGGGCTGACTGCAGTCCAAACTCTTTATAACGCCACTCGTTATAACAGAATTTTCAATTAATATCCGACATAAATTTGCTTGGAACGGATCTGTATCAATTTAAAATTCCCTCTTTATAACAGGATATTCACTTACCGACACTGACAGTAAGTTCTGTGAACATATATGCATTTTCTATTGAAAATAAATTCATTATAACAAAAATTTTACAATGTGTCAGTCAATTTGGGGATCAGGACAAGGTATTTTGCATGAACAGGTTTCTGTTATAATTGATAATAGGGGAAGCTTTGTACATTTTGATGCAATATGAAATTGAACTTATGTATAAATTTGGAACAATAACATTTAAATTCATTTGTATAATATTTTCTTTTACCAAATGATTATGATGTGGAAACCTGGTACTGGTTGACATTTCTTTTTAACAGCAAATTCACTTTAACGTCAAAGATAGCTTTGAGCAAACATGGTCTTCATAAAGAGGGTTGACTTTATTAATATTATTGCAACGTTTGACATTCACTTGTGCTTCCTATCCGTATAATGAATTTATAACTCGTTGCAAAAACATAACACTTGGCAATGTCTCGAATTTTATCCCTACTTCTCGACTCTTTAAAAAATTCAACAATTTATCATATGACGTCGCGTCTGGGAGTGAAATAACGCCATGCAATAAAATCTGTAAACCACTAGTGGTTTATCGATTTACGGGAAACGTTATTACGTCCATAACAACGTTGCGTACATGATGACAAAATCATAACGTTTTTACGCCAGAAATGAGATTTCAAAGAATTGGTCATATGATAAATAGAATCTAACATTCGTGCTCTTGTATTATCGAATTTATTAAACTCGTTGCGAAAAAGAGATAAAATGCTCGGCAAGCCTCGCATTTATCTCTTTTCCCCAACTCGTTTAATAAATTCAATAAAACATGAGCACTCATGTAAGATCCTCTATATATACGAATTCATGTAAGATCCTCAATATCTAACCTGCAATTGCTTATTTCAGCTATGGCGGCTAGTGAGCAGTGCATGGACAACAAAGACTGCGATCCTGCCAATTGCGCCCAGGGTAGCATGCCTTTCTGTGTAACAACTGGTTTCTGCACATGTGTCCCACAAATTAAGCCAACTGGAGACTCTATGGGCACAGGTAATTTCTCTAAGGATTTCTAGCGATAAGGCGGCTACTTCCCTAAATGAAACGTTCGTTTTATATTTTTGAAATAACGGCACATTCAACAAATACATATAGACGAGAGCCGTCCATGCACCCTTCCCCCCTAGTACGTCTATTTAAAACGGGTTTTTTCTTAATGCATGTAAAAACTACTCCATTTGAATTAAAATTTATTTTGATAATCAACTTTGTATGGGAAATAGACCGTTAAACTAGGGTAAAACAAGCGTCCTTTCACGATAGAGTATATATATCTATACAGTTGATATACAATGAAAACGTCTATTTTTGTCAGATGTTTGATGTCTTCTTTCGCTTATAGCAACCCTTTCCCCCCTAGAACTAAGACGCCATTTACATATGTTGTATATTTACAAAGCGACATTTATTTGTCCAAAGGGTATCTTGGGTCTAGGGGGGAGCCTCTAAAACAAACTAAAAAGACGCAAGTTTCATCTTTTCAATGACAAAAGTCACAATTTCGAGTATATTTCGTACGCATGAGCAGAAGGAATACCGCAAAGTTTTGAAAATGAATGGCATTTATATCCTTAATATTTTAGCACTTTTACTTTTTGAAAACCTGCAATGGATTTACTAAAAAGTCTGGTCAAAACGGCATCCAGTAATATGAAATAGGCACACCTAATGGGCAACCAACCACTATTTGATCTGAGAGGATAGCACAGTATACGGTATATCTTGCGAGTCGGTACTCGTGTGAGTATAAAAAGTGAGGAAGAACGCAAATGTCAGGACTGAATTGATACAATTAGTATCACACCTGACCCAGAACACCTTATGGGAAAGTGACAAAAGAAGAAAACGTCACATACAGAAGCGCCTTGAGGGTCAGCCCAGACTCAGGGCCGTCGCCGTGTATTCCAAATGGTCCGACGGAGGAAACCATCGAGTGCCGAAGGCACGAAAGGGTGGAGAGCACTAGAGGGGTATCATTCCACCCTATTGTTAGGGCCCCCCTCCGCCCACCCCCCCCCCCCCCCGAGATTTTGTTTTATTTTTAGCGCTTCTGTGTTCGTTTTTAATGGGTTTTAATGTGTTTGGGCCTAGATTGCAGTCGCTTTGGATCATGCTTTTTTTTTGCTAGAGTGGAGTGAAAAACCGAATGCTGGACATAATCCTTCATCGTAATGAAGCCGGGGCCTTATGACGAACCACGACGGTTAAACACTTCTCTGTCCACATGGTCCAGACTTCTTTAAGGCAAATGAACGTTAAAGGAACCGAACACACTTGTGCTAAATTGGAACAGACAGGACTTGTATATCCGTAACGGAATAGACATGGGCTCACGATGCTCATATATATATAAATTCACAACGTTTTAAACATAATTTAACGCCCGATATGTTGTTTCATTTAGAATCATTAGAAAAAAGCAAATTGTCAATATGAGGGAATCAAAACTGGATCACAGAAATTTTCATGACTTTGATAAATGAGTCTCAACATGAGAAAACCCGTCTTCGGGGTTTTCGACCATGCAAGACTCAAACCAACCTGCTCAGTTACAGAGATTAGCTAGAATGCTGAAATTTTGCTTGTAACAAGTTTATCGATTATACTTTTCAGAGATTGAACAACAAAGTCGCTGACCAGTTTGCGCGTCTGCGCAGGCTGGTCTGCGCCTTTGTTGTTAAAATGCAACTACCTTAGGTTTTCCCGCGACACGAACCATAACCCATATCTCTGTGACTGCTTGTTTTAACACCTTGGCAATGTCTATTAATGACATGCGCAACGTTCGGAGTGTTTCAGTAAATTGTCGCATGATTCAATAAAATCAGAGGTAGGCCTAAGCTCAAGAAAAAAAAACGAAACGAGATAAGGGAACACGGTGGATAGCATACTCTGTCAAAAAGTGGGTCCAGCAAATGCTGCACCTGCCGGACCGGCGACGCCGGCCTTAGCCCCTTTCCCAACAGATGAACACAAGGCTGCAAGACACATACAAGGCAATATGTCAACGGCGAACACAAATAAAGAAGTTCCGCCTTGGAACGGTCAGTAAGAAGTTTCAAAGCTTTGAGTATAAGGAAATAGAATATTCCTGCAAGCTATTTTAAAGGCGCTGGGACCCTTGAATAGACTGGTTCTCTCCCTTTAATAGCTTGTCAGCATATTAAGACAGGTAACTACTAGCCGCCATTGCGCCTACGTATCGCATACACACTGACGTCATGAGTGACGTGTATTGGAAAATACCCTTGACATAAAGTGCATTTTTAAACAAGCCGTTTTATTAAGTTTATTTTGTTCTGGGAGTTTTTTTTTTTTTTCTTTTACTTAATTATCAAATCATAGTAACTGAAAAAATACTGAAGTTTGTGTTGAAAAATCTTTTCTAGAGCATGCGCAGTCGGATGAGTAGGATTCTCTACTTGTAAAAAATTACTAGTTACCAAACGTTATATGCGTAGCGGAAGTGGAGCTTTATCAACGAGGGGAACCAATCTAACCCTTGAACGGAAGTTCCTATTGGATACCATGAGGATTTGCAATTTAAGCAGTGAACAATGAATGTGGCATTTTGACAATTGTAGACTCAGACGAGCCTGTGCAGTCTCCTTTTAAGCTTGGAAACTCAAAATGATGTTCAGTCAGTATCATAACACTCACAGAAAATTCAAGCGACTAGTAAAGGCTCTGATCAGACTGCGTGCATGTGCAGGCTGATCTGAGTCTTCGCTGGTCGCACATATCACATTGTTGGAAATCTCATGTCGCGGCTCATTTCAAAGGCGCGACGATGCACGTGGCAGTTTGCGTTTGGCTCAAGACGTTATCACGTCGTGACGTAACGTTAAAAGAATTGTGACGTCACGTCATGGGGATCACGCAGCCGCTTGCCTGAAAGAGCTATCACTACTGTTCAAGCTCCTGGTGATAGAAAAAATCCATCAGTCTTATGGCTTAAATATGACTTTAATATCAACAAAACTGGCATCTTCGCGATTCACTTTTACTTTTTGTATTTTTTCAATGTCAACGATGACCACGACATATTTTTCAACAGTAGAATTAGGTTCTTAGTTCGATCTAGATTGGTTCCCCGTATCGACTCCGTATAGATACCGGAACTCGGCGATACCGAAAAAAATGTCTATTCGTATTTGAAGATGAATGGGCGTGAATAGAACAGAACAGACCCTCTCTAGTCGTAACGCAACCAACGCTCGTGTTGCCCCGCTTCGCGGGCCAACACTCGGTGGTTGGTTGCTATAAAGACTTAAAATGAGGGGTGAGAGTAGAAAACGCAAGTTTTCATGGCTTTATAGATGATGAATAGCTTTGAAACGTAGTTTGATGCTTACTATGCATATTTAAGTACAAACACACCCCTCTGTCAAAAACATTAGGGTAATTTGAAAATTTAGTTTTGTAATCATGTCAACAAGGGAAAATACACACCTTATCGCTAGAGCTCCTTTGGGCCACGACAAAAAATTTCCAACATTGTGGCATTTTAACAAGTGTAGACTCAGGGAGCCTGTGCAGCCTTCTTTTAAGCTTAGAAACTCTAGTGCGTTCAGTAGCTTAACAGTATAAAATTATGCACAGGCTGGTCTGAGCATTTGTTGGTCGCACAAACCACATTTTTTGAAATTTTATGTTGCGGCGTTTTTGTTTTTAACGTTCCCCCTAGCAGGTAAGGTCATAAGGAAACGAAAACAAAGCAACAATCGACAGACTTGAGAAGGAGGGGATCAAACAAATACACCTGGATACAATGTGAGGGACCATCTACTGCTACAAAGCAGCTTCTGGTTAGTTGTTTTATAAGTTAGCTATGCACAAAAGTTTCATTTAAACGGATATACTGACATATCCAGCGGCCATACTCTGCTTCCACAATTGTTGTAGGCATGACTGTGCGTGTGTGCAGGCTAACCAGCGTCTTCGCTTCTCGCCGACGCGACAAGTTTGAAAGTTGTATGTACTGGCCAGTGCTTCAGATAATTTTGACTACCATCAGTATGGGTACTGGTTCAAATGAAACTTGATCCATACCAGCTATTTTCAATCCAAACATGTATTTATTTTGGCTAAGCCAATTTTTTTATGAAAGCTTATACTTGTATTTAAAACTGTCTTCATGAACAGTTTGGTGTGACCCCTGGGTACGGGCCTATTTTTGGCTCCAGTACTATAATTTGAACAAACTCGGAAGAGGTGGCCAAGATGATGCTACTTACCAAATATCAAGGCCTAGGCCTTGTGGTTTCAGGCAAAAAGATTTTTTTTTTCAGGTTTTCCCTACATAAGCCTATGTAAAACATGTGACCCCAAGGACAGGCCACTTTAAACGTCAGGTCCATTATTTGAATAAACTTGGTTAAGATCTACAAGGTGATGCTACATACCAAATATCAAGGCTCTATGCCTTTAGATTTCAGACAAGAAGACTTGTTTCACGTTTTCCCCATATAAGCTTTTGTAAAACATGTGACCCCTGGGGGTGGGCCCAATTTCTTCCCCAGGGTTAGTTTGAAAAAACTTGGTAGAGGTCCACTAGATGATGCTACATTGAAAATATGAGGACTCTAGGCGCTGTGGTTTCAGGCAAGAAGATTTTTCATGTTTTCCCTATATAAGCGTAAAACATGTGACCCCCAGGGTGGGGCCATTTTGACTCCGGGGATATTGTTTAAACAAAATTGGTAGAGGTACATTAGTTGATGCTTCATACAAAATATCAAGGCTCTATGCCTTGTGGTTTCAGACAAGAAGATTTTTTTCACGTTTTCCCTATATAAGCCTATGTAAAACATGTGACCCCTGGGGGCGGGCCTATTTTTGGCCCAAGGACTATAATTTGAACATACTTGGTAGAGGTCTGCTACTTGATGCTACATACAAAATATCAAGGCTCTAGGCCTTGTGGTTTCAGGCAAGAAGATTGTTTTACGTTTTCCCTAGGTAAGCCTATGTAAAACATATGGCCCCTGGGGACGGGCCTATTTTTAGCTCCAGTACTATAATTTAAACAAACTCGTAGAGATTTACTAGATGATGCAACATACCAATTTTCAAGGCTCTAGGCCTTGTGGTTTCGGGCAAGAAGATTTTTTCATGTTTTCCCTATATAAGCTTATGTAAAGCATGTGACCCCTGGGATGGGCCCTTTTTTGACCTGAGGGGCATTATTTGAACAAACTTGGTAGGCCGTTTTTGAACCCAAGGGTATAATTTTAACAAACTATCTAGAGGTCCCCTAGGTGATGCTACATACCAAATATCAAGGCGCTAGGCCTTCTGATTTCAGACAAGAAGATTTTTTAAGTTTTCATCTCGAAAATCTATTTTTAGCCTCTGTGGCCTAGATATGCGACAGACCAAAACCATTTGCACCATTTTTGTAGAGGGCTACCCAAGGATCATTTGTGTGAAATTATTCTAAAATTGGACTAGGGGTATAGGAGGAGTTGTCATTTAAGTCAATTGTTAACGGACGGACGAAGACCGATCACAAAAGCTCGCCGTGTCACTACGTGCCAGTGAGTTAAAAACACTTGGACCCAAAATGGATATGTTATAATCATAGTCCCTTCAAGCGGCTTTAGTACTTATTGCCTTTTTCGTTGATATTGTTTTATGTTGCACAAACTGCAAATGCATGCTGGTGCAATAAGCAAGTTATTGTACGGTTTTGCGCCTGAACGGGCGATAATCCACCCGCCAAAGCCAGTTGAATTATTTTCCTGTACAATAGCTATCCAATTTTTCTTAGGTAGTATTTGGCCATAGCTTAGATCTATATATTCTTTCTGTTTAGTACTAACCAACCCTTACTATCAGCATAATAAAACCCTCTTCCATTCTATCTCTTGTTAATTGTAGGTTCCTGCACTACTCGCTCTGACTGTCAAACTAACCTGGCACAATGCCATTCTCATGGTCTACAGATGCACTGTGTTGACGGCATGTGCAAATGTACACATCACTAGTAAGTGTTTATTTTTTATCATGACAATGATTCACATTCTTAACCGATCTATGCCAAACTAAACTGAAATCCTTATCATATTATTTATGTTGATGCATTCAGTCCAAATCAACACTTTTTAGGCATGTGGGAACGTTTTCATGGCTTGAACTAGGACTGAGCTAAGAAGATAAAGTGCCTTGCTCATTGACACAACACCAGATTGCTTTTTGAATTCGATTATATAACCATTTTGTCACTTGTCTGTCATTCGGGAAAGTCCGTCACAATTCGAGAATATAATCATGACTCGGGAGTATATAGGGAACATTACGCATAGTACTATGTACCAAAAAGCTCCATTTCGTTAGCCGGAACTGGCGTATGGAAAATTAGTTTTGTAGCATGTGGGTTCAGCTCTATTAAAATCGATTATTCTGATTATCAGAAAAACTAAATCAGCAGATTTAGTTAAGTTTATGTATTTTTCAATAAAATATCGCTATAGTACGGAAGCCCTGGAGGGACATTTTAACTTATTAATTATCACTTATTACTTACTACTTATTACTTATCACTTATTACTTATTACTTATTACTTACTACTTATCACTTATTACTTACTACTTATTACTTATCATATCACCGGGCCGCGTAGCGCAGTCAGTAACGTGTCTGGCAACAGATGTGAGTCTGATTGCAGATCCAGGGGTCGCAAGTTCGATCCCGGCCCGGTTCCATACTTTCGTGGAGATTGATCATGGAACAATTTCTACGGTCATCCTCCTCCCTTCTGCTGAATCATTCAAGAAGGGTTGTTGTCAGTTACAAGTGAAATTATGTGCACGAAGTACTGGTTAACTGCTTGTTCGAGCTTGCCCAGGAAAATATGTGGTTAGGTGAACTGACCATCCCGCAATGACAATAGCTGTTGACTTGGGACGTAAAGCAACAAAACAAACAAACAAGCAAACAAAACTTATCATATCACTATATCACCCGTATAATGGCGGGAAACTCCATTGTACATTCCATGTAATAGCGGTAAGCTGTAGTAGTAGCAGTAGCAGCAGCAGCAGTAGTAGTAGTAGTAGTAGTAGTAGTAGTAGTAGTAGTAGTAGCAGCAGTAAAAGTAGTAGTAGTAGTTAAATATTAGTGGTGGTAATGATTGTAGTAGTAGTAGTAGTAGTAGTAGTAGTAGTAGGAGGAGTAGTAGAAGTAGTAGCAGTAGTAGTAGTAGTAGTAATAGTAGCAGTAGCTGTTGCAGTAGTAGTAGAAGTAGTAGTAGTAGTACTTAGCAGTAGTAGAAGTTGTTGTTGTTGCAGTAGTAGTAGTATTAATATTAGTGGTGGTAATGATTGTAGAAGTAGTAGAAGTAGTTTGTTTGTTTGTTTGATTTGATTCTTTATGTCCCATCAACAATCTTTCAGTTAAAATGGGACGGGTCTTCCTGGGTTGAACCAGTACTAAGCTAGGATAAATGTGTCTTGCTCATGGAAAGCAACGCAGTGACGCTGGTGAGGCTCGAACCCGTGGCCCCTCGGTAACGAGTCAAGCAATCTACAAATGAGCCACTGCGCTCCCTAGTAGTAGTAGTAGTAAAAGTAGTAGTAGAAGTGGTGGTACTACTACTACTACTACTACTACTACTACCAAAAAAGTAGTAAGTAGTAACAAATAAGTAGTAAGTAATAACTAATAAGTAGTAAGTAATAACTAATAAGTAGTAAGTAATAACTAATAAGTAGTAAGTAATAACAAATAAGTAGTAAGTAATAACTAATAAGTAGTAAGTAATAACTAATAAGTAGTAAGTAATAACTAATAAGTAGTAAGTAATAACTAATAAGTAGTAAGTAATAACTAATAAGTAGTAAGTAATAACAAATAAGTAGTAAGTAATAACAAATAAGTAGTAATAGTAGCTGTAGTACTTCGTCTACTACTACTACTACTACTACTACTATTACTACTACTACTACAATCATTACCACCACTTATATTACTACCCTGGAGCGCAATGGCTCAGTGGTAGAGTGCTCGCCTCGAGACCCAGAAGCCACGAGTTTGAGCCTCACAGGCGTCACTACGTTGTGGTCCTTGAGCAAGACCCAGGTATCCTAGCTTAGTACAGGTTCAACCAAGGAATACCCGTCCCAATATAAATGAAAGATTGTTGATGGAACATTAAGAATCAAATTAAACAAATATATTACTACTTCTACTACTACTACAACAACAACAATAATCACTACCACCACTTATACTAATGCTGCTGCTACTACTATAACTACTAGTACTACTACACTACTACTGCTGCTGCTACTATTACTACTACTGCTACTACTACTCCTACTACTCCTACTACTACAACACTACTACTGCTGCTGCTGCTGCTACTACTACTACTACTACTACTACTACTACTACTACTACTGCTACTACTACTAATACTACTACTACTACTACTACTACTACTGCTACTACTTCTACTACGACTACTACTTCTACAGCAAAACCAGCAACACCAACTACACATATACTACTACTACAACTACTTCTACTACTACTACTACTACTACTACTACTACTTCTTCTATGACAGCGAAAACAGCAACATCCACTACAAATATACTGCTACTACAACTACTACTACTACTACTTAAGCTACGGCTGTTACAGGGAATGTATATTTGGAGTTTCCCGCCGTTATAGGGGTGATAAATGATATGATAAGTAATAAGTAGTAAGTAATAAGTGATAAGTAGTAAGTAATAAGTAATAAGTAATAAGTGATAAGTAATAAGTAGTAAGTAATAAGTAGTAAGTAAAAATGTCCCTCCAGGGCTTCCGTACTATAGCGAAATTTATTGAAAAAAAAACATAAATTTCATATGTAACCGTTTGTGTTGCTGCAATCACACTTGTTATTGTGTTAGCATGGTTTCTGTGGCGTTAGCGTCACGTTAAATAACGTCTGCGTCACGTTATCATCCGCATTATCAAAGTAGCTCCTCGATGTGCATCTGTGGTCTGATTACGCGGAATTGGCCAAGGCAGTTCCAATTGACGAGTTGGCCAGGCTACAAACTGAAATATAGTGCTTCTCTAAAATTCACTATATTAGTTTACCCACTTAATCAATTTTATAGGACGCCGGTTGCAATTTCGAAATTATCTTGATACTAAATAAGAATTTGATAGAAGCAAACTGTGCAGACCCCGACGATGTGTCGCGCTATTATGACTACTCTGCAGTAAATGCATCGATTGTTCATGTCCGGCTTCGGGGAAGTCCAATATAAACCCTTTCAAAGGAACTAGTTTCTTTAGGGAATAAGGTAGAAATCCGAAAAATCAAGGCCACTTGATCAGCTGATAGAGATTTCCTGGTTACAAAAGTGTTGCATGTTTATTTGAACACATTTGAAAATGCCGTTACTCATTTATTTCTCGTTATATCGAGTAATAAATGATTTCCATGGTTTAGTCTGATCTCCAGAAATACACAGTCATCAAAAAAATAGTTCTTAATCTTTATTTTCTGTTTTGAAACAGTCTCTGAAGATAAGTGGTCAAAATTTAAGCGTTTAAAATGCTGGCTGATACGAAATGCACTAAATCTTTCTTGAACAATTTCTCTAAAAGATATGACGTTTTTTTATAACCTTTTGTATATTGTACATAGATAATTAAAGTATACTTAACTACTAAAGAAACCTGACACATATTGCGTGACAATTTTTTGGTAGTAAATGAATACGATGTGCACTTATCTTTCCATTGCGTAAAGTTGAACAAAAGTAGACTAAGATGCACTGAGATTATTTGAAAATATGATCCAATTTCAGACGTCAGCTATCAAAACGTCACGTAACCCCTAAAATCAATTTTCACAAGAACAAAGAAATCACGTAAAATACACCAGGAACCACTTTATAGTGTAGGCCGCTGTGTAATTCCGTGTGCATTTTTTGGTAAAAGTGTCAAACATACATTTTCTTGTAGAAAAATGAATCCTGTTTGAGAAAAAAGATGTTTACGATTTTTCTTTGGCGTTTTTACGTCACCGTGACGTCACAAAGTGACGTTTCCATTATTAGCTTAGTTAAGGCTTGAAAATGGAGTGTTACGAATTCCAGCAGGCATAAACATGATTTGTTTGATCAGTTGTGGTAATTTTACTGGTGACTTGTTGATTTCGGAGCATAGACCCCAACTCTGGATTTTAAAGAGGTTACATAAACTTCAAAATCATGTCTGTACATGGAAAAGTGACGTCAGTACCAAAATGAAAATTCTGTGATAGTTAAAGCTCAAATAGCTAGACCCTCCTCTCCACACAGCAGGGAAAATATTGTTCACTATAATTTTCTAAAACTACATTATATTAGATGCAAAATGACATACGTTAGCTCTCTGACCTATATATAGACGGGCATGTTAACTACGTTACTCTATTATAGTTTCAAATCCTATTATGCAAATACCAAGTTATACCTAACTGTTATTTATCGACATGCCGTTTGCCTTAAAAAAATTAGATGAAGGGAACAGCTGGTATGCATTTAAACAATACACCACTATGATGTTACAGTTATATATGTTACTTTAAATGTTTACTATTTAATGCATGACTGTCACTAAACATTGGACTACCGAAATACCTCCTAGGGGAGTTTTGTACACTATAATTTTCTAAAACCACATTCTACAAGCCACACAATAATGTATGTTAACTCTTTAGTGGTTGGGGTGATTCCACGCAATAGCAAAATTTCTACTTTACTGTAAATAATCGGAAATCTTATCTAATCAAATATTAGTCTTACATGCCAATTTAACATTTTAATTGTGAGCAAATGGCCAGCAATATGACGTTATCAAAGTAGAAGGATCTGTTATGACTGTGATATACGTTACTTTCTTTTAAATTATGAAGGAACACTATTTAAGTTTACTTTGCTAGTGGGCTATTTATTGCCATTTAACTGCAATTAATATTTTCTTAAATTCTTATTAAATGATATCTTTTATCCCACTGACACTGATATTTTTGTTTTATTATACGTGAAACGACATATAAAAGACACATATTAAGTCACCAAACATATCAGAAGAATTTCTATTTGCTCCTCAGGAAAACTATTGATGCTGTTTCGCTACATTTATATGTGAACTTATTGTGTAGTTTATAAACATTGTTATATGTTTAATGCTGAATGAAATATACTGTACTATATTATATCATATTTTAGATAACACAATCATATTAAAAAATGGACTAGCTTAGTTAGATTTGTGACATAGTGTTTAAGCCAGCTATTAACAACAACTATGCTGATACCATTCAGGAATAAAAACCTTTTCAGAATTTGTAATTGTAGGTCAATTCAAGTATATATCAAAATCGTGAATTGAGAATTAAAAAAGTCCTTTATCCTTTATCCTTGTCTTTTGAAAAAATAAAGTGAAATGATTTAAGAACTTACCGATTTTTGCCAAATGTATAACACACGCCAAACCTATCCCTATGGTTATAACTGCTGTATATCAGAACGATGTCCCGTTTGGCGACAAAGGAATATAATTTTAGATGGTAAATGCATAACAAAAGAATTTTAAGGACATATTGCTCTTATCATCTGTTCTGTCTGGTTCTAAACTATTGTGAAGCATTCAGACAGATCAATATTTGTTCTAATGGTTCATTTTAGTCATTCATTTGAAAGATATATGTTTATCACTTAGAAAAGCCCCCAGGCATTGTTAGTATTACATGTATATTGTAGCCATTGCTAAAATAGTTGACTCACAACAAGTTATTGCTTTTAATAAACTACTTGTTTTGTATTATTCTATCAATTAGACCCATTAGTCTTACAGTGGAATTTTGCTGCAGATAAATATCAAATTGATATTTAGCATGTCAAATGTGAACATCATCGTTGATACAAAATTGGAGCCTAATAATTCTTTGCAAAGTTCAAACCAAACAAAATAGATTTACTAGTAATGAAAGAACAGATCAAAGGAATAAGTCCATTTGATTTTGGTACTTGTCGCAGTGTGGGCAATGAAGGCTCAAGTGAGCCTTTGCACATGTGTAGGTAGACTTGCCAGAGCCTTCGCTGCTCGTATCCACAAAGTAATATGGAGGTTGATGACCAAATTTTAGAACGCTAGCCCCTCTGCACTATCATAAGTGATTTAACAATGCATTTGCTAGTCCAAATATTTATTTATGAATAACAGTAAAAGAGTCTTAAAATATTTTTCATCTTAAAGGAATTTGATTTATACTTGCGCTACTGTCAAAGACCATATCTGAAATATAGCATTCAACATTTCGTAAACTATACCATACACACATATTGCACAATTGACAATGAGGCACTGCTAAATCAACCTCTGAGATTTGTAATGATATCCTGTACATTTAAATTACATGATTTTTTTAAGAGATAACTGAATAAAAGTAAACATGGCAAATTAGATATGCATGTTAGTTCATGCACATTTTTTAAACTTTGCATGTGCGACTATCATTGGTGACAATGTTGATACTGAGAAAAGTGCCATCTTAATGCTGAACAGTTAGCATTGTGCATGCTCATTTTGAATCTATGTCCTTGCAAGTTAACAACTCATTCTAATCTTAAGTACACATATACATGTAAAACATTATTATAAATGATTACTTTTATCATGTTTGCGAGGTTCCTGTACTATTTTGCCAACGTTCTGTTAAGTGGAAATTACCGTCATCTATATAAACATTTATTGCTAAAATTAAATCAGATCTAATCTCTCGACTGCATTTTTTTTAATATTTCACATTTCTATCTAGCATTCTAAAAACCATTGTAAAATCTACTTTACAATAACTTGAATGTCACCTGTTAAAATTTGGCCGGATACAATTTTAGCTGAAAAGTCTTTATATAAATTGGTATCCTAGTAACAGCTAACCTATTACCTTGTATATGACTATATCTAATGTGGCCTTAAAGTAAAAACTCACCACTATAACCAACATTCTCTATTTGCCGGGAAATGTTTCTCATCAATAAAGCAGCTCTTTATATATTATTGGTTGACCAAGTGATCCAAGGTACTTACTTAATGTGGTGGACAGTTTTGTTTTGTTGATTGCACAACGAAAGCTATGCTGTATATAAACTAAAATTAATTTCAAAGCCTCTGTAATGCGTTACCATATGCATACACAGCTAAATGTCAGAATATAAATTGATTTCGAGACAGTCACTTTAATTAATAAGTAATTACAGACACCTTAAATAACTGAATAGAAATAGTTCAGTTTAGCTTAGAATTCTAAAATATTACAAAACTCTAAACTTAACATAAAATGTTAGCTTTTCTGGCTCGATTGTATATTACCTTTGTTAACATTTTGGATAAATATATGGCAATAAAGTATATTTTGTACAGTACTATTATGTTATTTTAACAAATTTGACAGAAAATTGAAATGTATCCTTCTAAGTGCTGTTACTTGAGTGCTATGATTCCAGTTGTTTATGAATTTTAAAATCTATAATTTTGGGTAAATCATTTCTTTGTAGATGTTACAAGTTCAAATATATCCTATTTTGAAAATGTAAATGTGCATAGATAAATAGTAGGAACATTAATACAAACTGATAAATCCTCTTTTCAGACAGACTGGTATCTTGATATCTATTTTACAAGCACAGTCAGTTTTGAGATGAAATAAGATATCCTATGACATATATTATACGGAATAAAGCAGTGTATATGCAGTTTTAAAAGTTGTAATATACGTTACATGATGCCGTACAAACAAAGACTCAACTAATATTTTAAACCATAAAGGAAGTTAAGCATGGCTTTTCACTCTTGCTTATCAACAGAATGCTCATATTTGGTGTTCAAAGGTTTTCCAATTGAATTTCATGCTGAATTTAAGAATGAACTTTTTGTTCAGGGTCATCGTATTTAACAGTTTATAACTTTTAAAGTATTTGTGATACAAACACACTGTTTGTAGCTATATAATGGTCCATTACTTGTCTTTTGGAAGGTGTATTTAAAACCTGAAAGTAAACTGGGAAGCTTATATCAAGAAAAATGATTTAACAGAATTTCAGTGATTTAAAAGGAAGTTGCTTAAAATGTAACAGAAATAACATTACAATGGGCCCATAAAACTTTTATAAACATAAATATATGTAAGGAATGAAATATTCTTGTATGATACATGAATGTCTGTCTAATTTAAATAATTCAAGTCTTACCTTAACAACCTTGATTACATTTAATTTAATTAAAAATGTAGGGTAACGTAGTTAACACACTGTAGCAGCTGAACGCACCAACCATTAGGGAGCTTACTTGTTTCAAAAAGCTAAGCAAGGAACATACAACTATGCTAAGATCCGATTTTAGTCGCAAGGCAAACGCGAATTGCCAGGATATTTTTTGTACGCAATGTGTTTTTCCAGCACATTGACGTCAATTCGACGTCAATTACACGTAAACTGGAAGTCCATATTGAATCAAATTTTCATTTTAGTGTTTCTATAGAAGTTTTTAACCATTTCAATGCAACAAAAATAAAAAATAAGATTATTTTAGGTGTGTAAATAATCCCACCACATATAAGCTCTTTGATGCAAGTGAAAAGACGGTTTTTTGTGACGTCACTGTGACGTTATTACTGCAAGAAAAAATTGTAAACATCTTTTTCCTTACACTGCATGTATTTCTCTAGTTGAAAATCGATAAGAATCACTTTTACCAAAAAGGGCACACGGGAGCCCAAATTTCGACACAGGAGCCTACACTATTAGTGTGATTCTTTAATATTTCATTGACATATTCTGGGCATTGAAATAAAACATGCTTGTATTGTTCAACCCAAAAGCCTATTTTCATTTTCTTAACGTCAATTTTACGTTATCAGCGTTTATGAGCTTTAAAAAAAACTGCCACTTTATCAACTTTTTTTTTATTTTGTATGATGTTTGGAATGCATTTTGACAATGTTTCGGTGTTTTTGAACTGCGTAGTTGCTACCTACTTCCATTAAGCGACGTCAAGCGTTAAAATTACATGCTGATATGTGTATACTGCAAAGCTTGAAATTCATACGCGATTTAAGTTAAGTGTAGCCAATTGGCACTATAACAAGGTAGATAGCACACACTAAACAGCGACAAACGTTGACAAAGAAAAAATGGTTACTATCCATAGTTTACGTTGTTTCTAATTTACGTTAAATTCGGTTTGTTCCGCTTTTACCCTTTAACGTGACGAGAAACACAAGTTCTATTTTTGGAAATGCATTCTCTTGCAATGATTGGTTGACTCCAAGTCATTTTAGTTTCTAAAAATGCTTAAACCAAGAAAAAACAACTTCCCTTTAAATAACGTCAAAAGCACAAATTAAAACCTCCATATCATAAGTCACAGCAAGAAATTGCAAATTTTTAAAATGCTCTTTTGTCTGTACTTGTATTGGCCTTGCATACAAAAAAAAGCTTTCAAAAAATATCTAGACATACACTACCGAGGCAAAAGTGATAAAATGGTATTTTTGGCGTCGTGACGTCATGTTCTATAGTTGATAAATATATTTTTTCGAAGAATACTTTCTAATGTCTTGCTATTAAAATGAGCATAAAGGCTTAGGTCTATGATTTGTTTTTACGAGTTTTTAGCAAGTAAAATGTGTCAGGTTTCTTTAGTAGTTCGGTATATGTTCTGTTGGAAAGTAAAGCATTCCAGTTGGAGATTTATTTTTTGGAAGCGGCTTTTACATCAAATTTTAGGGTTTACAGTTTCCATAACAACACTAAATTGTATGCAAAATACTCAAATGCAATATTTGGTGATCAGTTTTATTGGTAACAGATACTTAAAATATCTAAGAAATTAAGTCGGCTGTGAGTTTTGAGAATATGCTTTTCAAACTTCTTCCAAGACACATTTTATACTTGAGATACTCATTTTGGCACTTTTATGGAAGAACTTATTAAGCCCAGTTTCCAAACAAAAACAGGCACACATAGGCTGTTCTCATCTTAATAATAGACTGAGTGTGCCTCTAAACTTAAAAGAAAATTTCACACATAAATACGTATTTTCTTTGAAGATACACCCGTTTTAGCTCTTAATATCAGTAAAAAAAAAAGGGTGGGGATGTATTTGGGGTCGCTATGTTACGGCTATGCTATAAATTGCCATCTGGTCTGTTTGGCAATACCAGGGACACGTCTGTTATGCATGAAAAAGCAAAATTTATTTGTTTTAATTATATGCAACCGCAAAAAGTGAAATTCAAATCTGTTCAAATAAACATGAAACATGTCTCGTATTCAGGGCATAGCTAAATGACATATGAGCCGCGGCATGAGATTTCCAACAATTAGACATTTTGACAAGTGTAGACTCAGACGAGCCTGTGCAGCCTCCTGTTAAGCTTAGAAACTTCAAACAATGTTCAGTCAGTAGCTCAACAGTCATAGAATATTCAAGCGACAAGCAAAGGCTCTGATCAGTCTGCGCGTATGCGCAGGCTGGTCTGAGCCTTTGCTGGTCGCACATACCAAATTGTTGGAAATCTCATGCACTGGCTCATATGATTCCAAAGCATAGAAGTGCGGTCAGAGCAATAAATTGTCTATTGAAAATTTATACTTGTCTAAGAGTTAGACTTACTTCCAATATTGCGTGACTAATATCAAAGTATGTTTCCTCAACGAACCAAACTAAATTTTATTCTCAGATGATATTTAAGAAATAGATCAGCTCCAGCAGTGAATTGTTGAGTAATAATTCACTGTTTGGAGGTCAGTTGTAAAGAAGATCAATTCACGAGCGCGCAGCGCGAGTGATTTATCTTCGCACAACTGACCGACAAACAGTGAATTATTACTCAACAATTCACGCAATGGAGCTGATCTATTTCGATTCTAACACACAATAAACGACGAAAACACATTCGAAGTCTTCAGCTTCTTCCGACTTTCCGCCATTGCACTGAAGAACTCCCGCCAATATTTAGACTACGTCGCATACGTTTACATGTAATTGTAACGTCTTTCAAGCGTAAAAACGACGTTACACCGTCTAATGCCATGAATGACGTCATTTTTCAGTGACGTCAGCTATCACACACTTTTGCAGTGAATTATTGTCCGATATATCACAGTTTGTTACCGTTGGCTCTATTGGCGAGGTGTATTAGAATGTTAAACTAAACTAGAAATGGGTGTTTAGACCATATTCGTAGAGTATTTAATTGCCTTTTTGTGCCTAGGTTTTATATATAAAAAAAAAACTCTTACAAGCATGCATAAGCTTCATCAGAGATCTCTACCGCTTGATTTTAAAAACTTGCTGTAACTGTATAAAAAAAGATCCTTCTGGTGATGAGATGATTCTGTACCTTGTTCCTAGAAGTGTCGTCATTAACCCTTTTAATGGAAAAAAGTAGGTCTATATTTACTTTAACAGAAAAGAAAATGATAAAAGTAAATATAGTTCTCCTTTTTTCTATTCTTATGATGTTTGACTAGTTCCTGTGATACCGTTAATCAAGAATAGGCATCGACGCGAAAACATCTGATATGTGTCCCGCTAATCGCATAGGCACAGGCAAGCCCGAACGGCTTCACTGAATTTGCAAGAGACCTGATGTGTTCATGGTACAATGTACAGACCAATAATAAGATATATTTCTAAATTCATACCAGCAATTTCTCTACCCGTCCAGATATGTTCAATAAATTTAACGGAGATTACTATATTTTATATTAGTCCTCTTCGCATTGCTTTTTTGGAGCATCTATGACTTTGCTTTTTTAACCTTGTATTTGTTATATCTTTTCAGAATTCTTATGGTGCCAAGATGTTTAATTGCTTCTTGTTTGTGTTAATCTTTCAAATAAATAGTTTAACACACTATTAGTGTGCTTCTTGGTTTGTAGTATGTTGTTGGCAGTACCATCTATCTATATATGTACATGCAATTCTAATTTTAACATCTGTGACAGGGGCGGGTCCAGTATTTATGGAAAGGGGGTTCATATGTATAAAGGGGGGTCGTTTTGCTGATTTTATTTGATTTTTGTTCTTAAATATCCCATAAAAATGAAATAATTTGGTCTCATTAAGACCAAATTGTTTCATTTTATATGATATTTAAAAACGGGGGGTGCAGGGATGGGGTTTGGACGAACCTCCTGAACCCATCTGGATCTGCCACGACCTGTCTAGACCATAGCCATGTGAAATGTGATGGTCTAACATGTTAGAATGTCCCATATTGGTTAGTACATTTATATACTCTACTAGAATGAAAATAACAACCCATAGCTAAAATTGTTTAGTCAAAACATATAGGACGAGCTCAGCAAATGGTACTTTCGTACAGATCGAAGAGCTGTTAAAGCTGCATAGTCTGTAACTTTTGATCTTCTTATTTTAAAAATAATGTTTTTATTTTTCAAGAACACAGTAAAAATACTCAATTTCAGGTAAACATTTTACCATTTTCGTAAATCTTAACAAGATATCACCATCAAAACATCTGCATTTATGTTAAAATTCAACGGTCTAGAATTATTGGAGGGACGCAAATAATTACCAACAAGAGAAAAATACACCTATTTGATAAGATAACTCACTTTTCCATGCAGTTTTCAGCTGTACTGAACATTTTTATTGTGAAAACATAGCCTAATTCTACTTTTACAAATGATTTAAAAAGAAAAGAAACAATTTCGAAAAATTTTCATAGTTACAGAGTATGCAGCTTTAAGCGAAGTCACGTTCCGCATAATTCACATAGTATCGTCATAGCCTTAACTCCTTGCATACTTTTTTGAAAGTATTTAATTGTAGTAGATTTAGTCTGAGACGGTGGGTCAGGACTCGGACTCAAAGCGGCCTTGACGTCAATCTTTTATCCGTCGGTAGACTGCTTCACTGCCACAAGTATGAAAACTCTCACGAAAGTTTCTGAATTTGCAGTACTCTTGTTTAATTTTGACTATTTACAAGAATATTATTCGACCCCAAATCCGAATCTGTACCTGACACCCAAGTTACTGGGCGAGATTTTATATTCCTTATGTATCTCAGGTATCATCAAGGATGCGTTAACACATCTGAACACAGCCTCCTTTTTATACGTGACATACGAAAACCGTGCAGAATGAGACAAGAAATCCAAAAACGGTTCTAGACTGTTTATTTACAGATTGATTCATTCATTTGAATAGCATGGTTCAAACGTCCAACAGACTTTCAAATTGATATGAATTCGTCCATTTGTCAAGGATTAAAACATCCACTCGGCTTAAATGGGTTAAAAGTTTAATATTGCTGCTACCCGTACTGATGAGCTACACATTATTTGAAAACTTTCATCGATGTTTGATGTTTGTCTTTGGCTGTTCCCACCGTTGCTTAACTAGGTTTTTTTTGTTTGTTTTAGCTTTGGCTGTCTTTGAGTTTAAGAGCCCGTTTTTGGTTCACCACTTTTTTTTTAATTTGAATTTTACAACAATTGTTTAATGATGTACCTATTGACAATGTCTTCTTATTCTTAAAAGAGATTAATCTTTTTAACAAAGTGTAGCTATTTTCCTTTCAACTGTTTATTTTTTAACTTTCTTTCAGCATATCATTTCCTTTTTCTGCAGGAGAAGAACATGTATAGTCATCTGATTAGCCTATGTAGTTGTCAGATATATACATGATCTTCGCTGTAAAATGGTAACTATTGCATTGTCTTTGTTAAACTCATATGATTAATGTGTTAAATTGTTAATATTTTAGCTAATCTATTATAGTTTTAATGTTCAGTAATACTTCTCTTACCTAACCTTGATGACGCTAATGACCCAAAAGGGATGATGCGTCGTTAAACTCCAACTCATCATCATCATCATCATCATCACTACTCAAAGCAAGTTTTGCATCAGATTATATTAAGAATCTATCATGAGTGTGAGGGTAGGATAGAAACATCCGCTGCAAGGATCAGTATTTGGCATCACGAGGCTTGCCAAGTGATGACTGGTGATCCCAAAAGACGGATTTTTCTATCCTATCCTCACTGGAATAAATAGAGGATATTTACTTTTTTGAGGTGAATACCAAATATATTTCATCGAGTGTGCTGAAAACATCAAAATTTTCATGAGTGCGCAGCACGAATGAAAATTTCGATGTTTTCAACTCACGAGATGAAATATATTTGGTATTTACTAAAATAAAAAGTAAATTTTCTTTTTATTTTATACTTTTTTAGAAGATTTACAGTTAATCAATTTGTTAACCATGCTTCAAGTCGAATCACAGTAGTGTTAAAGAAGACATAGAGGATATTTACTTTTTAGAGGTGAATACCAAATATATTTCATCGAGTGCGGTGAAAAAAATCAGTATTTTTCACGAGTGCGTAGCACGAGTGAAAATGCTGATATTTTCACCACACGAGATGAAATATATTTTGTATTTGCCGTAAAAAAAGTAAATTTTCTTTTTATTTTATACTCAACGGAAATACAGAAATCACAACCTTACTTTTTACTTGGTCGTTTCTCGTTCGATTTGACTTTTGCAGTGTGATTATTGGGTATAACATTGGGTGTAAACATAGTTTGCACCTACAAAATGGCTTAGAATCATATTTTAACGAATGAAACGCAAGAAATCAGCATTTAGAGAAAGTCTATAGAGTGTGCCTTACGGTAGGCGTCACGTGCAAACTGGCGCTACGCCAGGTTAAACCGTGACGTCATTATGTTTGATGTTGACGTCACAACATGCGTAGCGTTATTTTTGACAAATATACTTCATTTAAAACCTTATGTTAAAAAATCCCAGTCACAAAATTGCCAAAAAAGCCTTGTTTTGCTACAGTTCTATTCTATTCTACAGTGAAAATATAAATCGTATCAGTCACTAGTGAAAAAATACGATATTTTTTCACTGTAGAAAAATACCAATTTTACTCATATTTGATATGCATTGAATTCACTGCTTGTGATAAAATAAAAAGGAGTATTTGTGACAGAATACCTGGATCAGTCTACATGATCTATAGTCATCAGGACTTACAGATAAAAAGAAAGTTATTCAGCGTCAAAGTGTGAGACAAGTGACGTCATAAGCGACGTCATGATTTGTTGATGACGTTGCGTAGCATAGGTTACATGCATTGCCTAACTCACTGAAGCGGGAGGTATTGAAAATTCAAAATCGAAAAATATTAGCAAATCTGAATTATTTTGGTACCAAAATGTTCCTCATGTTCTAACTAAGAAAATGACTACCCACACTTGATGTTTTTGTTCACAAATAAGAAAGTTATAGGCGTATGAACTTTCGAAGTGAGCTGCATTAAGTGAATGGAAAAGTCAGAGGTGATCCAAAAAACGCTACAGTGAAAATATAGGCTGATATCAATCACTAGATCAATCATTTCACTAGAGATTGATATCTTTTTTATTTGTTTTTGATATGCATTGATTTCACTGCTAAGTATAAAATAAATAAACATATACGTGTTTTTGTTATTGAAACTAATATTCATTTCAAGCAACTCTAAATCCTTAAAGGAGTGGCCAACAGAGACATAAAGAAATGCCTAACCCAGAACGGGTCGGAGGTGGCAGAAAAAAGCATTGGCGTTCATTTATCTGTTTCAGTCTGCTATGATATGAGCCGTGACATGTGATTTCCAAAATGTGGTATTTCGACAAATGTAAACTCACACAAGCCTCTGCAGCTATCTTTTAAGCTTAGAAACTCCAAATATTGTTTAATCAGTAGCCTAAGAGTCAAAGAATATTCAAGCTACTAGCAAAGGCTCTGATCAGACTGCGCGTATGCGCAGGCTGATCTGAGGCTTTGTTGGTCGCATATACCACATTGTTGGAAATCTCGTGCTTCGGCTCATATGCTAAAATAAATTTGAATGGAAATTGAAATAGATCTGTGACATGTGTTGTCTTTTAGAAAACTATTCGAAAAAGGATAAATAGTGTTGTTTACAACAAATCAACGCTTATATGTAGCCACAGTAGGCCATATTTTTGGTACATGTAAAATGATTTATGGGACACTATAGAAATTGAATAAGTCAAGGGGACGAACTAAAAATAATTAAAAAGATGAGGAAACGTTTAGCTGATCAAATAAAAGTAAGTTCTTTCTAAAAGTATCTTAAACAAAACATAAAAAAAAAAAAAAAAATTTTGGTGAAAATGCCATTTTTAACCCAAACATTTTTGAATTTTTTTATATTTTTTTTTTTTTTTTTTTTTTCAAATTAAAACTTAGATACCGAAACTAAATGTGTCATTTTGGCACGGCATGTAATCATCCGTAATGTTTTATTAAAGGCGATAGTTATTCAACCTAAAAATATTCTGTTCCCATCATAAGGGGTTTCTCTGTTTGTGCTTCTCAAGCAAACTCTGAACCAATCACACTGCCACCATATTTTCAAGGTCGTCTTTGTTAGCAAATAAATATGTTGCCTTGAATGTACATTAGTTTGATTGTTACCACAAATAACAAAAACTCATACATGTTTATAACCGATACAAAACTTGTTTTGAATAGAATATTATTTCCCTAAAATGAAACATTGTCCAAGACTGAAAGACTCCATGCGAGCTAAACCTGTAAATTGTATCTAAGCCACACCCAATTCCGATGACTTCAGCTAGTGGTGGTTCTGTTGTAAATTATTCATTGCTTTTGTGTATGGGGCTTGTGCTTGGTCATCGTTTTGTAGTGTCGTTTCTAGTCGCTGAGGTAGAGAAAGCCGTGTGGATTTGATTGTGTCCTTGCTGCTGTAAGGTTGTTATTGTTCTGTGTTTCTTCCTCGCCGTGCAAAACGATTGTCTGTGGTCTGTAATTGTGCTATTTTCTGGCCATTTACTAAAGCAAAATAATAAACCAGACACCCCATTAATTGGAAATGGACCCGCCCAAATGGAGAGTAAAAGATTTCATTGAGCATAAATGAATTAACCCATAAAACGCCAGCGAAAAAACACATCCAAAGAAACTGTCTGCTTTTTAGTCGTCTGCTGCAAATTGGTGATAACAAAGATTTATAGGCAAACAATTTGGGAAAAGGTCAGTCGGGTCCTTCATGAGTAGTCTGAACTGTATTTACAATGTTTGTCAAAGAGATGTCTAAACATTTCAACAGACGACAAAAACAGACGACTTTTGTTGTACTTGGCGTTTCATGCGCGGATCCAGAATTTTTTTTATCAGAGGGGGTGCAACTTAAGTTGATGAGTGGTGTGATGATCCAAATACCACTGTAAGCGGGCCAACATCGGCCCGCCAGCGAAACGCCCTTTGATGATGGCCCAACATTGAATGCTGGCTTCGTAGCTTCAGGGGATCTGGACCAGAATTGCTATAAAATCCTATATTTTTGTGATTTCTCAGGGGAGGGGTCCGGACCCCCGGTCTGGATCCGCACATGCGCTTTAAGGGTTTAGTATTTCATTTTTATTTTAACTATTATTCGGTGATAAAACAGCTGTATACTACAATACAGAACCCAACCCATTTATGATTTACACTGGCCTTATGATGAAAAAATCTTTTTTTTTTAATATATTGTTGAACGCCCGCTTGATCTGACAGCGAAAGAAGCTAAATACCAAATGAACTAATACAGCCATTGATCAGACTGTATGGATGCACAGACTGTTTTATATAGATCATAAAACAGGTTTCATCAAAGAAATTAAATTTGCAAAGGTTAGGAAGCCTCTAAGCATGCTAAGCGAGCTAATATGATTTATGTTATAAAACGCGAAATCAAGTGCGAAGATTTTGGAAGGTAAAACGCATCTTGACCAAGAGGAATATTGTTGTTGTTTTATTCATTGCTTGCTGTTACTCCCATTGTCACACTGGTCAATGTAAACGCACCGGTGGTTGTTACAACGAGCTGGTGGTTGCATTTTTCAGCACAGGTGGTGGTGTAAAAGGTAAAAAAATATATACCTGTTGACTTTATAATTTATTTATAAACTTGCATTTATTTTATTTGTGATAGCACCTGGCGCACAGACCACCGGTAACATTGCTGTGTATGGCTCTGCCAAGCAATTGGTGATTTAATTCATGGTTTGGACTGCAAATCCAACAAAGTTCTGGAATTTTGCCGTGACAGGTGCTTTTTTTCTAGTGTAACTACTTAAATTGAGGGAAATCTGCATGTCTAAGCGCAGCTGTTGTCATATTCTCATGAAATAACATTCAAAATTAACGATGACTACTTTGTATTTTTTCATGGTAAACTAGCAAATGTTTTATTGAGGAATTTCATTACAACGCACTGGAAGCATTTTTAAAGCATTGATACAACGTACTGGTGGTTGCACAGAAGTCCTGTGGTTGCTGGTGCAGACTCACCACATCATTCGCTGTTCACATAAACGTTACAAAAATCACCATTTCAACCAGCACATGATGTTTCGATACTGTGTAGAAGGCTCAGGCGAACCTGTCCAAACGTGCAGACTCTCAAGAGCTTTTGCTGCCAGCACAAGAGATCTTGATATTTATTACATTGTCCAGTGACTTTGCCTGCGCAAATGTGCAGACTCACCAGAGTATTCGCTGCTGGCGTGAATAGCACACAAATCGCCATTTAAAGCAGCATAAGAGATTTTGTACAGTGACGAAGGCTAAGGTAAGCCTGTGCAAATGTGCAGACTCGCCAGACCCTTCGCTGCTCGCACAAAATGGCATTCAATCGCCATTTGAGTCACCACGTGAAAATTTTGAACTGTGACGAAGGCTCAGACTAGACCAAGCAAATGTGCAGACTCGCCAAAGCCATCGCTGTTCGCATGAATGACACCCAAAAATAGTAAGTGAGTATCACAATCACAAACTGCAGACAAACCCATGGCACTGAGAGGAATAGCCACACAAAAATCACGAGACACCAGGAAGACAAACTAAGCAAAGCAGCCAGCTCTCCCTCTCTTCCCCATCAAGATGATCGCAAAACAAGAATGGACATAAAGTAACAAAATATAGAACAATTACAGAATCCTGTAATGGGTTTAACAATCAACAACGAATCAACAACAAAATAATCACCGCCTTAGAACAGACAGCAGCCTATATCTCTGGGGTGCTAAAATTGCATTTTACTGGTATCAAACCTTCGCCCTAGATTCTGCTGTTGTTGAAGCACAAAAATTTTAAGCTAGCATAGAGGCTTCTTAACTATTGTAATGTATCATAACGGACAAACAATCTCATTAAATTAAAAGTTTTGGGGCCAATCTGAGAAATAGGCGGAAACACTCTCAAAGTGCGAACAGGGCTAGCTCTGGTGCGTCTCTGGTGATGCTACACATTTGCAGTCACGCTTGAGCCTTCATCAGTGTACAAAAACCACAAAATCTATGCCTATTGCCTGTATGGTTTTTTATAAGCTTGCATTTATTTTACTTTTGATGACCCAGTGCGCACAAACCGTCAGTAACATTGCGGTTTATGGCTCTGCCATGCAATTGGCGTTTTAATTCATGGTTTGACGACAAATCCGACACAGTTGTGGAGTTTGACAGTGACAGGTGCTTTTTTTCTATTGTGACCTCCTAACTTCAGGTAATCCTGCATGTCTAAGCACAGCTGCAGCTATGTTATCATAGTCCCATGAAATAACATCCAAAAAACGATTACTACTCTCTATTTTTTTCTATGCAGAGAAGGCTCTGGCGAGTCTGTACATTTGCACAGGCTCACCTGAGTCTTCGTCCTGGTACTCAAAAATCATGTGCTGGCTCAAATAACGATTTATGTACCGTTTATAAGAACAGTGAATGCTGTGGTGAGGCTGCACCAGCAACAATGGCACATCTAGGCAACCATCAGTGCGTTGTATCAATGCGTTAAAAAAATGCTCCCAGTGCTTTTTAATAAAATTCCTCAATAAAACGTTAGCTAGTTTACCAAGAAAAAAGATACAAAGTGGTAATCGTTAATTTTGGATGTTGTTACATGTAAACATGATAACAGCAGTGCTTAGACATGCATATTCCGCTCAATTTAGGCAGTTACACTAGAAAAAGCACTGGTCACGGCAAAACTCCAGAACTTTGTTGGATTTGCAGTCCAAACCATGAATTAAATCACCAATTGCTTGGCAGAGCCATAAACTGCAACGTTACCGGTGGTCTGTGCGCCAGGTGTCATCACAAATAAAATAAATGCAAGTTTATAAGTAAAACATAAAGTCAACAGGTGTAGATTTTTTTACCTTTAACGCCACCACCTGTGCTGAAAAATGCAACCACCAGCTCGTTGTAGCAATCACCGGTGCGTTAACATTGATCAGTGTGATTGTGTATGGTGTTTCATGTCGTGGTTATTTTGTGGTGTGGTTCTTGGTGTCCTTCCAAGTCTAGCAATCATTCTGCTACATTGGAGACAGAGCTTTACTTTAATTGTAAATAGAGGATCTTACATGAGTGCTCATGTTTTATTGAATTTATTAAACGAGTTGGGGAAAAGAGATAAAATGCGAGGCTGCAAGCCTCGCATTTTATCTCTTTTTCGCAACGAGTTTAATAAATTCAATAATACAAGAGCACGAATGTTAGATTCTATTTATCATATGACA
Source organism: Loripinus fragilis (assembly GCA_964019695.1). NCBI lineage: Eukaryota > Metazoa > Mollusca > Bivalvia > Lucinida > Lucinidae > Loripinus > Loripinus fragilis. The sequence continues at coordinate 65,247,336 of OZ026522.1, read as the reverse complement.
AATACTTTGAAATCTCATTTCTGGCGTTAAAACGTTGTAATTTTGTCATTACAGTAGGAACGCAAAGAGCGTATTTTGAGTGAAAGTATTTTAAAATTGTAAAAATGCGCGACGCAAAATATTCCCAAAAAATGGCGGCCGAAAAATGGCGCCAAATATTCCCTTTTTTAAACGCTCTTTATTCTTAATTTGTAATTAATGACAGCGTATTCTCGCTATATATTTAGATTCTGCAACCTTTAATCGCCAATTTCCTTTTTTGAAAGTGTTTAATAATATATTGCTTTGCAACGAAATCAAGCTCTGAAATGCACCACCGTCAGGCGCTTAAAAACAGAAATGAAATATAAGCTCTGGCATATAATGGAACGTTTTTTGTCTCCAGAACCGATTTTGATGAAATAAATAAAAACATATTCACCTTTGCCCCGTCCATCTTTCAGCTGAGTATAAACGCGGGACAAAGCTCTAAAATGACGTAGTCACTAGTCAAAGTTGTCCCATATTTACGTCACAATATTACGAGTAAACGTGTTGTAATCGATATGTTTTATCTATAAAAATGTGATTCTAAAGCAATAATGCCATACATATTCTTCTTTAAAATGGCGAAGAACTGTGATGTTCAAATACCTTATCTCTGGGGCCTCAGAGGTGCATCCTAGGTAGGCCTATGCAGATTTCATTTTTAATTCGTTTCGTTCGCCTGAAAATGGGCTTTCCCGTTACTTTGAAATGAGAACCTTCTTCCCGGGCTGCCGATTCTTCCCGCTTTCGACTTTATTCTTTAGTCTTTAAATGTCATGCATGTGCAGATCCAGAGGGAGGGGGGGGTAGGGAGTCCGGACCCCATCCCTGGTAAATCACAAGTTCTATCAAATTCTATAGAAATTAGCATTTGGAACCCCCCCCCCTCGTAAATAGTTGGACCCCTCCCCGCATCCCCGGAAAATTTTAGACTAAAAAACCCCAAAACAAACATAAAAAAATCAAGGCTGTCCTCTCGCCGTTGGGCTTGGACTCCCCCCCCCCCCCCCCCTCTCTCTGACAAAAAAATCTGGATCTGCGCATGCATTGACCATTTCAACAGCCCCCCCCCCCTCCCCCGGGCTCACCCAATGTCAGAAGGAACTATATGGTTATCATATGTCTGTACCTTGGCTGAATTATCCACTAACCATCGAGGCCCTCACGGGGGGGGGGGGGGGGGGGGGGGAGGCTGAAATAAAGTTGCTTGTTCCCCAAGAATCGAAAATTTGTTTTCCTGGGATCCATGTTCCCCAACATTTTCTTTGTTTGTTTGTTCCCCTCAAAAGTTGCACTTACCTCCTCTGTTCCCTTGAAATAAATGCCCCTTTACCCTGTTTCCAAAAACCCATGGAAGGCCTCACCAACTACAGTGATTTTATTTGGCCATTTTTAAGGCCTTATATGGGAGTCATTCCCAATCCAAAAATGGTCTTTATTTTCCCAATTTCATGTATTTTAGCACTTATTTTCCCAAGTGTAATAAAATATTTTCCCAAATGTGAAGGAAAAGGTAGCTTCCTAAAATCCCAGATAAAATCACTGAACTACTAACCTACACCCCACCCTCAATCCTCCTCTTGCTCTTATGTCTTCTTTTTTCCTAGCTGTTCCCCAATATTCTTTATTTTTGCAGGGATAATCCTGGATGGGCCTAATCCATTTTGTGAGAAAGTTTTATTGTTTTTAGAAAATGGACTTTACTTTTGGCTTGGCCCCATATAAATTTCTATTCAAATTTCATGTGAATTTTGCTCTAATGTGGATATTAACTTAAGGCGTCTTGGGCCCATCAAATTTTGCAAAGGGCCCATAAAATTTTAAAAAGCCCATTGAAATTTTGAAATTTGCATGACTTTGAATGGGATATATGGGTCATTCACTCATTGGCCCATTTTAAGGGCCCATCATCATTTTGGGCAAGGATTATCTCTGTTTTTGTTTACTAAATTTTATCTTTTTTGTGGGTAATTTTGGTATGGGTGTGCGAGCCAGTATTTTCAGACCAACCCCAATCCGAATCATATACAAAAATATCCCTTTATATACTTGATTTCACAGAAAGTTGACCCATTCATAAACTCCCCCTCCCCCCTCCAAAGTAAATTTTATAAAAAGCCTAATAGCAGAGCTCACATTTTATTTAGGTGTACAAAACTAAGAAAATGGAAGCCAGTATACCCCTTATTTCAGAGTCAGTGGGAACTTTGCTATTTAATATGAAATTAAAATACAATTTATTGATAAAAGCATCCCATTATGACCCAGACCCCAATTAAGACATCATTAATATTGAATCATACAATATTCAACCTTCAAACTAGACCTAACCCTAAATAAGAGAAAAAAGCTTTTGCTTTATTTTTATTTCATTTTATTTTATTTTTTTAAAAATGAGGTGCTTGGGGCTTGGAACAAAGACAACTTTAGTAAGAAAACATAACTATTTCTTGGGGAAAGGGAAGCAGGCTAATGTATGCAGGTAAACATTTTGTAACATATCACAAACCCCACTGGCTGGGCCTCATTAATATAATTTTTGTAAAGTGTAAGACTGAGATTGCTTTCAATCTGGATAAAAAGTTAAAGAGGTTTAAGTATGTATTCCAAGTTGCAGCATACCAACCACTATATACATGTAATAAGCAGACATGTTCTTATTATAAACCAACAATGATAAAGGATTCAAAATAAGAATATTTAACTGTTTTACAGGAATCTTAGTCAGACTCCCAAACATTAATTGGCCTTGAACTTCAAAAACTGGATGACAGTATAATTAAACACTGGTTTCAAATTTTAGAGAGATTTCATCAGCTGTTAACTGATCTGATGATTGTTTACACAGTATAAAGTTCCTGTAAAATTTACAGTTAATCAGAATGAAGCCAGCTGGTCTGGAACACCAATTTCCCTCATTTTTGAAATAGTTACTTCATTTGTACGAAAGTATGCTTATTATGAAGAATATGGTACTTTATACCTTAAGCTTCTATAGCCCCCCTCCCCACAGCATCTATCACCAATATTTATAAGAGACTTCAGGCCCCCAGATAAGAGTGGGTAACTGAAATTTATTTTCTTATTTCTCAACCAAAACATATGTTGTGGGTACTCAAAAGAACCGTCTCGATGAGACGGTTCTTTTGAGCACACAAAACACGTTTAAACTGATGGATAACTGGCCCTATAAAAGTATTAGATGTCAAAATAACTTGTTTACTTTCAATTACTGCAAATTGCAGAATAAAGATGTTATATCAGAATTAAGTCTGTTTTGTTATTTTTTTCAATGATCTGTTGGTTTTACAAAGTGCTTATGAGAGTCAGAGACCGACAAAATTGGCCATAGGAATCAAAAACTGATGCCAGCTAGTTATGGTCTCAAATTTGAGAAAGATCTAACCAGCTTTAACCTTTTACACCTTTGAAATATCATGTATTTGAAAATATTATGGAAAATGGAGCATTTGCTCTTTTGGAGCAAATGCTCCATTTTTCATTATATATTCAAATTCATGACTAATTAGCTTCAATTTTCTTGAATTTTTTCAATTTTGTCTAAAATAGAAAATAATGTCATGATCTAAATATAGACTATGAAGTATCTGTATCTGTATCTGTTTCTTAAGAGACTGCATTCACTCTTGAATATTATGTCTCTGGTGGCGGATTAGAAAAAGAAAAAAGATGGAAAAAATAGGACAGGCAGAAAGATAGTTATTGAGAAAAGTGTAGAAAGAAAGGAAAGATTGCAACCCGATTTTCAGATCTTCATTGGGTGGTCAGACCAATCCGGCTACAGTAACTGCCTCTGGGTATGGTCGCCCAACCGGCACAGCTCTGAGAACCCTCTGATCCTACTTGCGGGTTGCCCCCTACCCTTATTTAGAAGTTAGAATGTAAGACTGGACAGCCCCTGCTTGAAGTGTACCAAGTCAGGGGCCTCAGCTATAGTAGCTGGTAAAGAGTTCCATGCCGGGATAGTCCTGGGAAAGAAGCTGTATTTAAATGTATCTGATTTTGCAGGATACTGCCGGAGCTTCTTGGAGTGTAGTGCTCTAGTCCGTGTGCTGGCAGGGGACAGATATTCTTCTGCCGGGATGTCGACTAGGTCATTTACGATCTTGAAGAGCATGGTCAGTTGTATCTTCTTTCGCCTAGACTCTAGTGTTTCCCATTGAAGATCTCCTAGCATTTCTGTCACACTGCTGGTATTGTGATACCTGTTTGTACAGTACCTGGCAGCCCTCCTTTGTACCATTTCCAGCTTGTGTTTTGATTGTTCTGTGTGTGGGCTCCATACAGAGGCACAATATTCCAATGTGGGCCGAACTAGTGCTGAGTAGGCTGCAGCTTTTGTGTCTGTGTTGCTGATTCGCAGGTTCCTTCGGAGAAATCCAAGCGTACAGTTAGCCTTCTTCACTATTCGGTCTATGTGGTCCTTCCATAGGAGGTTGTTTGACATGTCCACTCCTAGGTACTTTGCAGTGGTCACTTCTTCCAGTTGATGCCCTTTCAGCGAATAACTGTAGCAAACGGGACGCTTTCTTCTTGTGACTCGCAGCACATTACATTTGTCCGGGTGAAAAGCCATCCCCCAGGTTGTCTCCCATTGAGCTAGGCAGTGTAAGTCATGCTGGAGTTGTTGACAGTCTTGCGTGCTATTGATCTTCATGTAGATAATGCAGTCATCCGCGAATAGTCGGGTTTTTGAGTTCACACTTGCAGGCAGGTCGTTGATGAATAGAAGAAAGAGTAGTGGCCCTAGTACTGTTCCTTGGGGCACACCACTTAGCACTGGTGCTTTCTCAGATGTCGCTCCATCCACGATGACCTGCTGTGTCCTTTGTCTTAGGAATGACGTAATCCACTGGTGGGTGCTACCTCGGATTCCGTAGTGATCAAGCTTGCCCAGGAGTCTTCTATGGGGTACTCGGTCAAACGCTTTGGCAAAGTCCAGTATAACGAGGTCCATCTGGTCCCCTTTGTCAATTGTCTCTGCAAGCTCATGGCATAGTGTGAGCAGTTGGGTTTCGCAGCTACGCCGGGCCCTGAAACCATGCTGGCAGTCTGTTAGTATTTGATGCTCTTCAAGGTGTGCCATTACACTGCTGGTGATGATGTGCTCTTGCAGCTTACAACAGATGCTAGTCAGTGATACTGGTCGGTAATTACTGGCCTTGAACCGATCTCCTTTTTTGAAAATGGGGGTCACATTTGCTGCCTTCCAGTCCTCTGGTACCTCCCCGAGTGTAAGATTCCTCTGGAATATTATAGTGAGGATGGGGGCAATGACGTCAGATAAGTCCTTAAGAATGCGTGCAGGTATCATGTCGGGTCCGCTTGCCTTGTGAGGGTTTATCTTCTTCAGAAGCTTAAGGACACCTTCTTGGCTGATCATGATATTTGGCATTTCTGGATAAGTGTTTCCTTCTAGGACTGGAGTGTCCTCATCTTCTTTCTCTTTGGTGAAGACCGACTCATACTGCCTATTAAGGATGTTTGCCTTGTCAACCGGATCAGCATGAATCTTTCCTTGGTCTTTAAGAGGGGCGACTCCACTGTTGTCCTTCCGCAGTGATTTTACAAACGACCAGAAGCGTTTCATCTTTCCAGTTTGGTGTTCAGTTTAAGAAGTAAAGGATTAAGATGATAAAAGAGTAAACTGAATTTGTTTTTGTCCAAAAAAGGGTGTGTAACACATATTTTGAGTTAAACCAAACTCTAGGAAGAATATATTTGTAGATTTTTTTTCATTTAGGAGGTCTTTTACAATAAAGACATGTATCTATTTAAATGAATTTAAGTATGCTTATTATGAAGGACACTTTATACTCCAAGCTTCTATAGCATTCCCTTCCCAGAGCACCTATCCCAAAGATAAGACTATTAATGTGTGATTGAATCGTATCTTAATCAAACATATATTGTGGGTACTCAAAAGAACCGTCTCAAAGAGCACCCTAAACACAGTGTCATATGTTTATATGATATTTGGATCATATAACTTTTGTATTTGTTGGGGTCAGGTAAACACTAAAATATGATTAGGGCATGGGTATTCATCCTATTTAAAGAATCCGGCAGTAACTTGGACCAGAAAATTCTTTGTCTTGCAATGTAAATCTGTCTAGAGTATGTATAGTGATACAGATGTTATTGTTTTCTTGATATTTCTGATAAACTAAACAAGATTCTTTGGCACATTTTGGAGACCAATTTTGAGTCATGTTCCCAATTGCAAAAAAGTATGTTTTTTTCCAATATTAAGGAGAATATTCCCAATTTAAGAAACAAAAAATGTCACTATTTTGTGACAATGTACCCCAATGAATAGTACCTGTTAAATTCATAATGTTGAAATGTTCTTATCAGCTAAGTTTTGTTTGATTTGTTATAATATATGGTGTGAGTTTTTCCCCAATTTGTATAAAACTATGTGAAAAATTCCCAATTCTTGGGATTGGGTCATGTTCCCTAAATAGAGAGAAAAACCCTGGGTCACTTTTAATAATAGGGACTGTAACAACGTTGTAGCTTACACATAACCTGTTCTGAAAATGAAATCAAATATGTTTTGGTATACTATTTTCATGTCGATTCAACGTCTGTGTTATTTGGGGGGGGGGGGGGTCCATCACTGAAGCCCTCCCAGGGTTTGGGGTACAGAGGGAAAAGAGCATTCATCTCAGGGTAACAGAAGAACAAAGGGCCTAATTAATTTTGAGGGGAAGGGGAACATTGGGGAACAGGGAAAATATGGGGAACAAGGGAACAGGTAATATCTTCTCTCCCTGGGAGGGCCTCATCAGTAGTTTGTTAAGTATTAATTAGTGCATTATTGGGTGTAAAATGGACTATCGCAAGTTTTATCAACCCCCATAGAAACAATCTGCCGGTTATATTTGAATAGTGCAAGACATTTCCTGATTGTAAGCAAGATTATTGAAAATCAGTAAGACAACAGGAACGGCTTTCTATACCGTGTGCACTAAAAAAAGATTGCTTACGTCATTTATTTATCGATGTTGTCGTCATTAACCAGACGGTCAGGAAAGATAACGTTGTCATTGATTGAGAATATTAGTGAAACATGAATTTATCCGAGGTAAATAAGGCCTAGATATCAAATATATTAAATAGATCTATATTTTCATTTGAATTTTAATACATTTATTTTGGTCTAGATTGGTTTTGCGCGATATGAACTGGCTTTGCCAGTCGCACCCAATTCTCGTTTTCCGCCATCTTGGAAGTTTGACCGTTTGAAGACCGTATGACCTCTCGAAGATAATGGAACGAATTTTGTCTCCAGAACGAATTTCGATAAAAATTGGCACATTGGTAGTTGAAACCCTATATTTTTTCATGACATATATGCCACAGCGGGACCAAGTCGAAAACATGAGAAATTTGATATCAAACATGAGCCATTTTTTTTACAGTCACATCCATCTTGCAAGTTTTCCGTTTCGCTCATCTCGTTGTTTAAGAGCGTTGTCGTAGATTAAAAATCATACGCTATGGGAAAACTTGAACAAACGACGAACACAAGTGGCCAATTTTTAACAGAATAAGATTTGGGACATTCGTGCAACAAGCGGTTAAATTTGGGGTGTCGTTCCTCGCTTCGCTGAGAAAGCCGAAAAATTCGAACGTTTTTGTTGCTATGCATTTTTGATAATATTCATACGCCTTCACTACGCGTCCCGACTGTTATGTATGCAACGTTGTTATGGACGTCATAACGTTTCCCGAAAATCGATAAACCAATAGTGGTTTACAGATTTTATTGCATGGCGTTATTTCACTCCCAGACGCGACGTCATATGATAATGTGGCTTATTTGGTCTGTGTCTCTTCCTCGTGATGCCGTGGGCTGGTCTACGGTCTGTGAGTGTGGCCTCTAGATCTCTTGGCTCCGAGGTTATAAAACTTTTTATACTCAACTCAACTGAGCATGGAATTTCAACTGCATATAAAATCTAAAATGCTCTAAGATAAAGTGTTTTCTTGCTTGCAAGCTCTCAGATGTTGGATTTATCATGCTTATAAATGTTAAAATGGCCAGAATTGTTGGTATTTTAACATTTATGAGCATGGCAAATTTCATGCTCAGTTGAGTTAAGCATGAGACAAGTTTTATAGCCTCGGGGCCTTGTTATACTCTGCTATTTTTATTGCGACGATGCTCATTTCTCTAGGTGCGGCTTATACTAATTTGGGTCTTTAAGAGCATTTTCCAACTACTTAAATAGAAAAAATAGTTTTTACCCTATTGGATTGACGTATTGTCAAGAAACCACTGCCTTTAAATAAAAAACTATTTTCGAATACGTCACTGCTAAAGAATATCGGTACTAAGCTGGTTTAAATCATGTATACGTGCTTGGAAATTTCAAGGTTAAATCTATAAAAAGAAGTAATGCCAATGTTTGTATCCTGTAAATGTCAATGCAGCTTTAAGAAGCCTCAAAGTTGAACGTCTTAGATATTATACCAACAAAATATGTCATATTTATGCATTTTAGCGAAAGAACACGAATGTACTGTAGTATTGCACCTCAAATGGAACACAGTTTTCGTTTTTAAAAAATGTACATTCAAGTTACTTCACACTGAAAGTTTACTTGCGCATAGAAATAGCAAAACCCTAATTAGATTTAAATTTTGGCGGGGAATGATATCAATTTTACTGATCTGATATCTTGTAAAAATAAATAACTTAGTTTTTGTTAGTATGAAAATACCCTTTCAGTACCAATTTTTTAATACACCTGGGATAGATATACCAGTATTTGATCATCTATAAAATGTCCATTAGAGATTACAGCAGACGATTATCTTGTTGAAGGCATGAAGGTGTGTGGCTTTCGATACAATCCAAGCTGCTTTTATAGGTCTATGAATAATTGCCTTTCTTTTGGGTCACCATTTTTGTGGCACGGTTGGAAACAACTGAAACAGTTTTGACTAGGCTTTTAAACGGCAACGCAAGCCAATATGAAGCTACATTTAAAACCACTGAAGCATTATTATAAATTGTCTTATATTAGTAAAAAACGTGGTTTGATGTTCCACTGATAGTCATTGATCGGTTTCAAGTGCAGATCCAGAGGGGGTGACAGGGGGTCCGAACCCCCTGGAAAATTACATGTTATATGTGTTTCTATAGGGAATAAGCAATTGGATCCCCCCTGGAAAAAGTTGGACCCCCCACCCCCCCCCCCCCCCCTGGAAAATGTTGGACCCCCTCTGGAACCTTGAAAAATGATAGATTTCTTTGAAATTGACCATTTGACTTCTGTAAAATAAGCTCAGGACTAATAAAAACAAACAAAAAAAAAAACGTTGTCAGAGCTTTTTTTTTATCAGACTGACCTGGACCCCACTGACGAAAATTCCTGGATCCGCGCATGGGTTTCGCTCAAGGTACTAAACTCCAGCTGAAAAGTTTTTAGACCTATTTTTTCGCAATAACTTTTTTATTTTCAATTTTAGCAAAATGTGTTCGCGATGAAAAGTATTCAGGAACATCTCCGCCAACTTCTCCAAATGGTTCCAACATCCTAGATGCTTTACGTTCCTCTGTGCTTAGATGAACTCTTTGAATATTTTAAGCAAAGCGCAAATAAACTAAGTCCAAGATGTCAGTCAAAAAGTTACATAGCACCGCCCTTATTCAATTTCTAAAGCAATGGATGACTTGTTTAAATATATTAGAAATCGCGCCTGATTCGCTCGTGCGTTAAACTAGTAGGGTCATCTCAAAACCGTTTATTCCATAGCACGTGCATAAGAGAAAAAATGCACGTCACGCGATAACCCAGCCTTTGTTCCTACAAATGAGCCTGCTTTATGTTGATTCTGCATATGCACGGTAAATTCTGAGTGTGCTAACGGCAGTTTTATGTTATGCACAGCCTTTGAAGAACGGGATATGCACCGCATCCGAACATTTTTTTGAAACTACCACTTTCTGTCACGCCTATACGAATTACATGTATACCTGTCATTAAAAGACTTAGAAATATAGGACGAATTCAATTTATTGCAAAATCTTCATCTATATACACAAAAAGCTCTTTGTGCCACAAGCACAAGACCTTTTGGGGAAGTTGGCGGAAATTCTCTTCTACAATAGTACTGCAAATATCAAGGCGCTGAGAGGAAGTTTAGGTGCCCTCTCTGTTAACAAGTTGAGTCATATACCAAAGTTACAGCCAATATCTGCGGTTTACGAAAACCAATGATGTCGCATTTGGTCCTGTGTACTTATCGAGTTATCTGCCCTTGAAATACCCCACCCACTTTTTAAGCCTGAGAAGAGATAATTATGCTAGAAGGAAAAATAATTGAAATTAATGAAACGGATCCACATTTTTTACATATTTTCTTGTTGCAGATACTTTTAAGTATATAATAGGCAAACTTGATTACAAAACAATGTCTATAATTATATTTTCTGACGTTTAACGTACAAAATTTAGGTTTAAAAACTGTCAGAAAAAAATGCTCTTCCAATTTTAACCAGACTTTCTATTAATTCGGTCCAAATGTTCAAAATCACATTTCCATAGCGAGACCAAAACCTTGGCTACGTAAAAATTACAACTGTTACCTATGATAGCAAGTTCAAATGTCCCAAGAGGGCACGGGGAACATGAAAATACCCCACCCACTTTTAAGCTGTAGAAGCGATTATCGTGCTAACATGAAAACCAATTGTGATTGTTAAAACAAATTCGCAATTTTTGCATATTTTCTTGTAACAAATACCTTTAGATGTGTGATAGGCGAATTTCATCACAACATTAGGTCTATAACTATATCAGCTGACATTCAAAGTACAACATTTTAATTATGTTTAAAAATATCACGAGGAATAGTATTACAATTTAAACATACTCTCCTTTAATTAGGTCCACAGTTTCAAAGTCACATTTTTGTAGTGCAAACACAATCTGTGCTACATAAATTCATAGCCGTTACCTATGAAAGCAAGTTCAAATGCCCCAAAAGGGCATGGAGAACATGGAAGTACCCCACCCACTTATTTGTGCATACCATAATAAAATTCTATTTCCTAACTCTTTTGGACTAGCGGAGGGAATTTTCTAACACCTATGTACATGTGAATATCTAATTGGATCACTATTTTGTTTTTAAAAATAAATTTATTTGACCTTGACGCCAAGGTCATTCTCAACAAAGGTATTTAAACTTTTGAATCTTGTAATATTTGCGTCCTGGTTCTCTCTGTTGTTGTGAACGACGAAAGGTGGTCGTGTCTTTGAAAGCTTAGTTTTACCCCCTGATTACAGACTTATCATATCTAATGATTTATATCAACGTTTGGATTCGTTTCTTTGGTGCATTGCAAAATGTAGGCGTACCCTACCCACCCTTTTTCGCCTGTATTGTTCACTTATTCGAATGTTTTGGAGAGTTTGAAGGTCTTTACGATTGAACAAGTAACGTTATCAAATAGATACAAACTCTGAAATGTTCCATTTGGATGTTAAAAGTGGCATTAACGTCAACGCTAAAGCTACCTTCGAACGTCTTTTCTAAACATCTTCTGACGTAAATGCAGGCATATTCTTGCGTCAATTGTCTGTTTATTCAGTCATACTGTTTTCCAAAACTAGTAAGCGAGTATGATCAGGAAATACCACAATCACAAACTGCAGACAAACCCATGCCTTCGCAAGAAAGAGCCACACAACAATCACGAGATACCAGAGGGTCTAGATGGGGTATAATGATTAGTGAATAATGGCCCTTTTTTATAATGAATAGTGAATAATGAGCCAAAAAAATAATGAATAGTGAATTATGAGAGCCTAAAAGATAATGAATAATCCTATTTTTTTAATGAATTGAAGAAAAAATTAGTGAATAGTGAATAATCACATTTCTTTGCCACCTTTCTTACTTTTAATGAATAATTGGTCTTATTTTAATGAATAACCCAAAATTTTAATGAGATGAATAATGGGCTAAATTTTTAATGAATAGTGAATACCAGACCCCCCCATCCAGACCCTCATACCAGGAAGACAAACTAAGCAAAGCAACCAGCTCTCTCTTCCCCATCTAGATGATTGCAAAACTAGAATGGACATAAAGTAACGTACAACAAAACATAGAACAATTACAAAAACTGGGTCAAGGTGAGCAGACAAGAAATTTTACCTCACCTGATTCATTGGCTCAAAGTGAGCTGTTATGGCATTGATTGCCCGTTATCCGTCGTCAACAAATGCTTCAAAAGACATGTCCTCCTGCATTATTGGGTGGATTTTGACCAAGTTGACAGGAATGATCTTTATATGGCCTTCAACAATTAATTATTTGAATGGTTTTAGTCCATTGTATATATGTATCTAGCTCAAATGGGCTAAAATAGATTTTCAAGCTGAAAACTTTCAAAATACACAAGGCATTGGGCCTTGATGTTTTATATGAAGCAGTATCTAGTAAACTTCCACCAAGTCTGTTTAAATTATGGCACTGAGGCAAAAAGTGGCCCCGTTCTGGGGTTACATTTTTTTCATTGACTAATAATAGGGAAAACATAAAACAATCTTCTTGTCTGAAACTACAAGGCCCAGGTCCTTGTTTTTCTGTCTGTTCATCTGCGTCCATATGTCTGCCTGGAATTGTTATCCATTAGACATTAATCTGATTTTATTCATTTTGGCTTAAATGTTAATATCCACTGAGGTTTATCAACCTTTTATATTCCTGAACATTACATATAAACGTTTAAAAGCAGTCTTATCAAAATTGCAGATCCATCGAAGATTGACAGCTGTAATGTTGGAGAGTGATTATGCTTTCTCCTGACCTTACGAATAGTCATATCAGGTGAGCGACCAAAGACCCAAGAATCCTCTTGTTTAATATTGAAGTTCGATATTAGCGAATCTAGTTGCTTCACAAATGTTTGAAACACTCCAAAATAATTTTGCAGACATAACAACGCCAGCTCGTTGCAGATATGAATGGTTTCAATAAAAAAGTCATTCCTGGAGTTGTTCGATTGAAAATAAAGTACACGAAAGAGTAAAAGGCCTATTGTATCGAATTCTGCAATTGTGCCATAAAATTATAAAGTAACAGTTGATTACATTTGGAACTGATTTGGACTTTTGACAGAATGGTTCCTGGTTCGAATATCTTTTCTGTCGCCGTTGGTTGTCTCCTTTGTATATATGAATATATGTTCTTTGATTGTTTACAAAACGTCCTTAGAATAGGCAGCACAGCCGAAACTAGTTTGGAATAAAAAATAACTTGAGGTTTGATCTTTTGTTTATATAACTGCATGTTATGTGATCGGTTTGGGTACGTACACTATTAGAAGAGCACACGCGCAGAGAGTACGCACAGCAAGTTAGACGTTGGCTGAGAGATCGCTGAAATTCGTTTATCCCTCACTCTCTTGTTCGTCTATACTCGTTGTTCTGGATTCGTTTCAAATTCGTTTTCAGTTCGTTAAGTCAATCCAAGCCTCGATGATCACAGCCGTCGAATTTTTTAATGTGTGTTGTGTGTGTGTGTAATTCGTTGATGGCACGTTTTCTAAATCCGTTATAGTGTAAAGGGGCATTAAGGGTTGGTATGGTATGACGTCATCAGAGTAGCCATGCAGTAATCGCAACTTATTCAAACAACACATGACCTCTCCATAAATAGTAGTAAGCTAGTAACCGTGGTAAAGAAAATATGAAATAAAGGTTGAAGCGTTTTCAAAGTCCCTCAGTATATTTTGGACTATGAGACGCATAAGAAGAATACCTTACATAATGCTAACACGTCCATGTAAGATATATCACATCACACCCTACTTTAATAGTAAAACGGGGGTTAAAAGGGGTTGACAATAATTTTCTTATTTTGCTCTAAAACATAAATTTTGTTGGTTAGAGGCGACTCATTGAGGCGCACCCATAGTCTATATTTTGAGCAAAAGTAAGAATGCCTTAATTTTTCATCTGAAAATGATCAATTATCACAGCGGTAATGATGGTACTATCACCCTCGGAGGAGCTGCGTCGTAAATCAAGCAAGAAAATCCATCAAGCAAAGTTTCTGCAGTAACTGTGAAAATAAGGTAAAATTCCCCAAAACCAAGTCGGAGTTGTATCATGTCCAGGTGTTACAGACATGCAAATTTCATTAAAATCTGTTAACATATTCGCCCAGGCGATAATGTATAATTTAAGTGAGTTTGGTCTAAATTAAGCAGGGGTTTTTTCTGCATTGACATTGAAATTAAAGTCAAGATTTCCATAATACAATCGACTATTTACCTGTTCACACAACTTTGGTAAACTTTGAAACATCGGCTGACTCGCATATTCGATAATTTTTGCCTAAACTTAGCAGTTTTTTCTAATTTAACCTTGAAAATAAGCCGGGTCATGGCCTAAAAACTTTATCATCTTTTGTTATGTCCAGATATTAATTTCATTCATATTTCGGTAAAATCCGCTGATCCGCTCTGAAGATTACACGCATGTTCATTAATTTTTGGCCTAAATTTTGCTTTTTTCTAATGCGACCTTGAAAATAAGGTCAAGGTCTCCAAAACTGTATCAACTTTTTGCCATATCCAGGTTTAAAAATCATGCAAGTTTGGGTAAAATCTGCTGACCTACTCTGAAAATAATGTGAACTTAAGTATTTTGGGCCTAAATTTAGCAGTTTCGTTTTCTCATGTGACCTTGGAAATAAGGTCAACGTCCCCAACCATTATCAGCTTTTTGTCATGTCCATGTATTAGATTCATGTGAATTTGGGCAAAATCAGCTGACCCAATCTGAAGATAATGTGCATTTAAGTATTGTTTGCCCTGAATTTAGCAGTTTTTTTTTCTAATGTGACCTTGGAAATAAGGTCAAGGTCTCCAAAATCTTATCGGCTTATTGTCATGTCCAGCTATTTAATTCATGCAAATTTGGGTAAAATCCGCTGACCCACTCTGAAGATAATGTACATTTAAGTATTTTGGGCCTAAATTTAGCAGTTTCGTTTTCTCATGTGACCTTGAAAATAGGGTCAATGTCCCCAAATCTTTATCAGCTTTTTGTCATGTCCATGTATTAGATTCATGCGAATTTGGGCAAAATCAGCTGACCCAATCTGAAGATAATGTGCATTTAAGTATTTTTGCTCTAAATTTAGCAGTTTTTTCTAAAGTGACCTTGAAAATAAGGTCAAGGTCAAGGTCTCCAAAATTTTATCGGCTTATATCCAGATCTTGAATTAATGCAAATTTAGGTAAAGTGCACTTACCCAGTTCGAAGATAATGTGCATTAAAGTATTTTTTTTTTTGCCTAAATTTAGCAGTTTTTTCCTACTGTGACCTTGAAAATTAGGTCAAGGTCTCATAAACCTTATAGTCTAGTTATTAAAATCATGCAAATTTGGGTAAAATCCGCTGACCTTCTCCGAAGATAATACGAATTTAAGTATTTTTTGGCATAAATTAAGCAGACTTTTCTGTGATGACGTTTAAAATAAGGTCAAGGTCACCAAATAATAGTCGACTATTTATCAATCCTAGTTGCTGTATTCTTGCAAATTTTGATAAAATCCGATCACCCGATCAGGAGATAACGTATATCAAAGGACCACACCTACATTAGAGGATTTAAGGAGAATTGGTTTACATTTTTGGAAATTTGGGAAGCTGAATTGATTTTAGGGATACGTGGAGCAAGACAAAATACCTTCAGTGAGCCTAGGATTTTTTTCATGGATTTGGGGAGATAATTGCATTATTTTAAGGGAGCACAGACCCCCTCCCCCACCGTGAAAGGGCCTCAAATATGCTTTTTTACTTGATAAATTAAGAAATGTGGAAGATTGCATTTCTTTTTTTATATATACATTATATTTAGGGGATGGGCTAAACAACCCCTTCCGTTGGACATTTTCGCGCCTGATATACCATATACATGTATACAAATGTTTTATATTGCTTTACTGTCCTATGCCATTGCATAAATAACGAACATCCATTTATAGGGAAATATCCTGAAAAGAAAGCAATAGGCGAACATCGAGCATGTTTTCCTATCAATTTTACCTAGTACGCCTAATGTAGAGTAGGGTACGTTTAAAGAGGGCGTCCTACAGCAAAACTGCTACCACAATTTGATTGTTCGACATACTTAAGAATGTTGCAGAAGACCTCAGGATTGCAGTCAAACCTTTTCTGGCAGGTAAGTTGTGCCAAGTCAAAACGTAGGCCCGCCTGGACTACAATATGAGCTACCCTGGCTGAAAGGTCAACCTTGACCTATGGAACTGATTTCTTGACATATCAAGTGAGTCTTGACATATTAAGTGAGAATAATGACTTTGGCTTCAACAGTATTCAAGACATCAACTTTTCAAGTTTTTTCTAATCTAAATACATTAGGAAGCAAATTTCACCTGATGTGAAGTAGGTCAAGGTCAGCCTAGGATCATCATTGAACAAACTTGGTCAGCCCCAATCCAAAATGCTACATACCAAGTCCCAAGGTCATCAGCCTTCTGGTTCTAGGGAGTTTACCATATATGGACATGGAAACCATCTTGGTCATGTGGCCAGAACAATTTGTATAAATTATGACTCTTATCATTACGAGTCTTCATATGAAATTTGAGTTCAATTGACCGAATGGTTTCTGAGAAAACTATGTTTTAATATTTTGATGGTACTTCAATATGAGCGATCTTGGCTGAAAGTTTAAAGTAAGTAAAAGTCAACTTTGACCTTTGGAACTAATTTATAGCCATTGTCACATTAGGTTAAACATATCAAGTTAGAATAATGACTTTGGCTTCAATAGGTTTGGAAAAATCTTCAAATATTTTCCCATTTAAATGCATTAGGAAGCAAAATTGACCTTGACTTGAAGTAGGTCATGGTTAACCTATGACCATCATTTGAACAAACTTGGAAGGCCCCACATCCCCAATGCTACATACCAAGTCCCAAGGTCATCGGCCTTCTGATTCTTGAGAAATCTTCCTGATCATACTCACTAACTATTTTTAGTACAGACGACGCCAAAACTATAGCCCTCTGACTTCGACGAGGGATAATAAATTTATTCAGCGTCAAAGTGCGGTACAAGTGACGTCATAAGTGACGTCCTTACATAACAAAGGTTACAGGCATTGCCTCACTCACTGAAGCGGGAGGTGCTGAAAATGCAAAATGCCTACCCACACGTGATGTTTTTGTTCACAAATAAGAAAGTTATAGAGGTTTGAACTTTCGAATTGGGCTGCATTAAGTGAATTGAAAAGTCAGAGGTAATCCAAAAACGCTTCTGTGAAAATATAGGCTGATATCAACCACTAGTGATTGATATATCTTTCGCTAGTGAAGTGAATGATATCACTATTATTTGTTTTTATATGCATTGATTTTATCAACAACAGAATCGCTGCCTTAGAACAGACACACAACAATAAACAATGAAATGAATGAATCAACAACAACAGAATTGCTGCCTTAGAACAGACACACATTAGGAGCAACAAAACAATGGAATGAATGAAACAACAACAATGAAATCTCTGCCTTAGAACAGACACACAATATGAGCAACAACAGACAATGGAATAAATGAATCAACAATAACAGAATCACTGCCTTAGAACAGACACACAATAGGAGCAACAACAATGAAATGAATGAATCAACAACAACAGAATCGCTGCGTTAGAACAGACACACAATAGGAGCAACAACAATGAAATGAATGAATCAACAATAACAGAATTGCTGCCTTAGAACAGACATACAATAGGAGCAACAACAAACAAAGAAATGAATGAACCAACAACAACAGAATCGCTGCCTTTGAACAGACACACAATAGGAGCAACAAAAATGAAATGAATGAATCAACAAAATCAGAATTGCTGCCTTAGAACAGACACACAATAGGAGCAACAACAATGAAATGATTGAATCAACAACAACGGAATCACTGCCTTAGGATAGACAGCAGCTGAGGCCACCAAGGGTTTGAATATATTTTACTGACCAAACCTTCGCCCTAGAGTCTGCTATTGTTAACACAACAAATATTTGTTTAGCTAGCATGAAGGCCTCCTAACTTATGCATTGTATCATCACAGGGAAACCATCACATCAATGTAAGTTACTATGATGAAACAAAGAAAAGGGCTCTTAGCTCACAGTCAGGCCCCGAGGTTAAAAAACTTTTTCTCATGCTCAACTCAACTGAGCATGAAATTTATCCTGCTCATAAATGTTACAATGCCAACAATTGTTGGTGTTTTAACATTTATTAGCATGATAAATACAACACCTGAGAGCCACTGCGCTCCCTTTATTAGCAGTTGAATTTTCATGCTCAGCTGAGTTGAGCATGAAAAATTATAATCTTTGTTATATTTAATGCTTGAAATATGAATAAGTTCAACTTGCAAAAAAAAGCAACAAAAATTTATCTAAGGATTATATCCAAACCACATGCATATCTTTAGACCATGACCAAAACACCAGTGAAGTTTCAAAAGAATCCATATAAAACTGTAGGAGGAGTTGCGCCCACATGGTATCCCCTGTCCATTCACTTTGATATACATCATGCCAGAAAATGGCCAAGTTCAACTTGAAAAAAAAGTAACAATAAATAATCTGAGGTTATATCCAAACCACATGCATATCTTCAGAGCATGACCAAAACACCAGTGAAGTTTCAAAAGAATCGGTATAAAACTGTAGGAGGAGTTGCGCCCAAGGTATCCCCTGTCCATTCACATTGTTATAGATAATGTCCGAAAAATGGCTAAGTTCAACTTGCAAAAAAAAGTGACAAAAAATAATCTGAGGAGTGTATCCAAACCACATGCATATTATCACACCAGTGAAGTTTCAAAAGAATTAGTATAAAACTGTAGGAGGAGTTGCGCCCACAAGGTACCTGCTTTTATAGGGGGCCGGAAGGACGGATGGGCAGAAGGATGGAAAGATGGAAAGGCAAAACTAAGTCCCTCCTCTTTTCTTCGAAAAGGCAGCGGGAAACAATAGCTATATATACGAGTATGTCACAACTTATTCATATTGTGAGAGTATGTTCTAATTTTAAATGACGTAAACACTAGATATAAATGTTTGACAGCTAAGTTACTTAAACAAGGTCAAAAAGTCACAATGATGCCATAAACTTCATTTATTAAATTCTATTGCATTCACTCAAGAGTTGGTTGTATAATATAATATTGGTTTAATAACTCTTCTGCAACATGGCATATCTGAGGCAGTATTTTTGGATTAGTTAGTTTATAAATTCCAAAGAATCATATGAAAGCCTTATTTTCTGAGCAATACAAATCTGTTCCACTGATGGATACGGATCTGTCCATTCTAAGGCAGTGAATATGTTGTTGTTACTCGCATTGTATGTAGGGGTTTTGTGTTTGGTCCTGAGTGTGTGATATATAGAGGATCTTACATGAGTGTTCATGTTTTATTGAATTTATTAAATGAGTTGGGGAAAAGATATAAAATGCAAGGTTTGTCAAGCTTTTTATCTCTTTTTTGCAACAAGTTTAATAATTTCAATAACACAGAAGCACAAATGTTAGATTCTATTTATCACATGACATTAAAGTTAATTAAAAATCACATTTTTTGTGCTGACAATGTCAATATTTTGACATCTTTTAGGCAATGTTATAATGGACGTTATTACGTAGTGTTATGAAATCTGTAAACCACTAGTGTTTTGTTTTTTTATTTTATTGCATGGTGTTATTTCACTCACAGACCCAACATCATGTGATAAAGGACTATGTGTCCCTTCTATTTTGGCCATCATCTCGCTGATGAAAAGAAGGAAGTTTAAAAAAAAGTATTGCTCCAAAGTAATCTCAAGTACCCTGGAATCAACATGGTGACCCATGGCGTATGATATACCCAAGATCATCAAGTATTGCATAAAAGGTTTTACAGTAAACCCTGTGTAAAAACGACCACTCAAAAAAAGACAAAACAACCAAATTAAGAGAATTTATGTCCCCCGCCACTTAATGTTTGTCTTTTAATATATGAGCTATCATGAAACTAGAACATTGGGACTCCTACTAAGGGCCCCGCATAATGGCCTATGAAGAAAATGGCATATCAGTTTTGGCGATAATCTTGATTATGTTCAGCGGACAAAACCCATATTCAGATATGAACAATAGTTTGATGAAAGTAGTCCATATATGAAATTTGGAATAAATCAGTGTTAAATGACTAAGTTAGAGCCTCCACAAATGCAAACTGATCATAGACTGCCATTTTGGTGGCCATCTTAGTTATCGTTCATCGGACAAAACCCATATTCGAAGTTGGGCCAGTGTATGATAAAACTAATAAGTATGAAATTTGGAACTAGAGAAATCGGGTAATAAATGACTAAGCTATAGTGTCCACAAGTTCAAACTGATAGGTTGCGACCATTTTGGAAGCCATCTTGGTTAGCTGACAAAGCCCATATTCAAACTTCGGTGAGAGTTTGATAAAAGTAATCCATATAAAAAAGTTGGAAGCAATCAGGTAATAAATGACTAAGGTAGGGTGTCCACGAGTGCAACTGGTAGGCGGTCGCCATTTGTCGGCCATCTATGCTATCGTTGGCCAGACAAAATTCATATTCAAACTTGAACCAGAGTTTGATGGAAGCAATCCATATATGAAAATTGGAAGAAATCAGAATAAAAATGACTAAGTTAGAGTGACAACAACAGTGGACGGACGCAAGTTGATAGGTGGCAGCCATTTTCGTCAGCCATCTTGGTTAAAGTTTGTCCAACAAAACTCATATTCAAACTTGAACCAAGGTTTGATGTCTGTAATTGTTCTATGTTTTGTTGTACATTACTTTATGTCCATTCTAGTATTGCAATCATCTTGATGGGGAAGAGAGAGCTGGTTGCTTTGCTTAATTTGTCTTCCTGGTGTCTCGTGGTGGTTGGGCGGCTCTTCCTCGCGGTGCCACGGGGTTGTCTGCAGTTTGTGATTGTGGTATTTCCTGATCATACACACTTACTATTTTTGATGAAAGCAAACCATATATGAAATGTGGAGTAAATCTGATTAAAAATGACTAAGTTAGAGTGACCACCACAACGGATGGGCGGCGGCCATTTTGTTGGCCATCTTGGTGATCAGTTGTCCGACAAAGCTCATATTCGAACTTGAACCAGGGTTTGATAGAAGCAAACCATATATAAAAATTGGAAGAAATCCGATTAAAAATGAATAAGGTAGAGTCACCACAACAGTGGCTTGATGCAAACTGATAGGTGGCGGCCATTTTGTCGGCCATCTTGGTTCTCAGTTGTTGGACAAAACCGATATTCGAACTTGAACCAGAGTTTGATGGAAGTCATCCATATATGAAATACGATTAAAAATGACTATGTTAGAGTGACCACAACAGCGGACGGACAGATGGAGGGACAAGCTGAAAACAATAGAGCTCTGCCAACTCCTTGGCGGGGCCCTAACAAGTAAGTTAAACTGACTAAGTACACAAAACAGAAAAAAAATTAACCTTAGAATTATCCTAAGCACATTCATATCTCGATAGTAATAAGTAAATAAACACCTAAAAGGCAACTAAAATCAATTTGTGAAAAAAGTAACAAAAAAATAACATATGCACATCTTCAGACCAAGACTAAAACATCTGTAAAGTTTCAAAACAATTGGCATTAAACTGTAGGAGGCGTAGCCCACACAAGATACCTAGTACCTATTCACTTTGGTCGGAAAAATGACTTAGTTCATTTTTTGGAAAAAGTGACAAAAAATAATCTGAGGATTATATACAAACAATATGCATATCTTCAGACCATGACCTAAATACCTGTACAGTTTCAAAAGAATCGGCATAAAACTGTAGGAATAGTTGCATACACAAGATACCTAGTATCTATTCACTTCGACCAGAAAAATGACTAAGTTCATTTTGTGAAAAGAAGTAACAAAAATAGTATGAGGATGATATCGAAACCATATGCACATCTTCAGATCATGGCCCAAACACCTGTAAAATTTCAAAGAAATCGGAGTTAAACTGTAGGAGGAGTTGCATACACAAGACACCTAGTATCCATTCACTTCAGGCAGCAAAATTACTAAGTTCATTTTATGAAAAAAGTGACAAAATATAGTCTGAGGACTAAATCCAAACCATATGCACTGCTTCAGACAATGATCTACACACCTGTAAAGTTTCAACTGGAATCTGCATAAAACTGTAGGAGGAGTTACATACACAAGACACCTAGAATCTATTCACTCTGGTGGGAAAAAGGATTAAGTTTATTTTTTGAAAAAAGTGACATAAAATATTCAGAAGATTATATCCATACAATATGCACATCTTCAGGCCATGACCTAAACACACATAAAGTTTTAAAAAATGGGAGTAAAACTACTGTAGGAGGAGTTGCATACACAAGGTACCTACTACTCAGAGGGGGAAGGAAAGACAGAAGAATGGAATGATGAATATGTACTATGTCCCCTTGCTTTTCTTCGAAAAGGCGGGGGACAACAAAGATCTTAATAACAAATGGTATTTCAATGACGGTACAAAGTATTGCAGAATGCTCCCCTTGTTCCTCTTTGAGCATTCTGCAATACTTTTCACCGGCATTAATCTTTAATTGGTCTTGAAAACCAATTTTCGGTCTTTTTGAGAGTGGCAGTTTTACACAGGTTTTACTGTACCTTAATGGTCCTTTTTGTGTCATGTGGTCGTTAGTGTCCTCTGGCTCTTCCTCACAGTGCCATAGGTTGGTCTGCAGTATGTGATTGTGTTATTTCCTGGTCATACTCACTTACTTTTTCATCGTCTGATAGATTCCAAGAAAAGGTAAACTAAAAATACTTCAAAACATTTAAAATAGCTAATTCTATTACATGTACATGGTATTACATAAGCTTATATTTACTAAATGTATGCTACAACAAGACATAAACAATTGTAAAATCATTTTGAACTACACGTGCATGTTTCCCAACATGCAGTTTCAGTGTAGCACATCTGCAGCTCACCAATAAAAAGCATTCCCAATTATAATTGATTTTTTTTTTCTTCATCTAAACCAAAACATATGTTGTTGGTACTCAAAAGAAGCAATCCATATATGAAATTTGGAAGAAATCCTATGAAAAATGACCAAGTTAGAGTGACCACGGACAGAGGGACAGTGTACTTATAGGAGGGATGCTCTGAGGTTCTTAATGGCTCATGGCCATTGCAAATTATGCGGTTAGATTAACCCCACAAGCCAATTTTAACAACATAACACCATGCTGTACTAACCCTAACCTTACCCTAACCTCACTAAACACAGCTGTACAGATTGCATACTTCATAATGTATCATACGGACAGACACGCACGGACAAGTCGAGAAAAATAGAGCTCCGCCAACAATGTTGGGGGGAACCTCCCTTGAGAAGCAAATGGATCTAGAGGGTCCGATTGCTTCTCGAGGGGGGGCTCCGTACCAATATTTTATCTAGTGCGGGTCCAGATCCCTTTGTCCTAGGCTTGATCTGGGGCCGAATATCTGCCCCTTCCCAAAAAACTTCCCAAAATGGTGTATATCATTCCAAATTTTTAGGTCTAAATTTTAGTGAAAATTTCATGAACATCCGAACAAAATTAGCAAAGTCAAAGATGAATGAAAATTTGCATAAAAATGTGAATGAAAACATGTTTTAATTCACATTTTTATGCAAATTTTCATGAGTTGTTATGATGGGCAATTAAAGCAAAAATATGTTACAGCTTTACACTACCAATTTAAATCGTTTTAATCCATTTAAAATGGTGGTCCTGTTCTTTTAAACTGTATCAAAGTTTCCCAATTTTGTTGATCCAAACATTTTTTCCCCAAAATTCAACAGGCCCCTGGACTTCAGAAAGGTAGGAAAATCCCTGTGATTCGCCCATGTAAAGAAGGCTTATGGATATTTGCCATTTGTAAAGTCTAGAAAGATGGAATTTATAGTACAATAGTTGGTATAAATTTATAACAATTAGGGCTCAGGCTGTTTCATGTCTTGTCCGATTTCTTATTTGATTCAGAAAGTCTTCGCTTTGCTTCACTTTGTAATTTCTTTTGTCTTGCTTCTCTAAATTTTTCAAACAACTTTTCTTTCTTTCTTTTCTTTTTTTCAAGCACAACTCGTGTCCTTTCAGTATGTCTCTCATTTTCTGACTCGTCTGACTCCTTATCTGTTGAGTCTGAACAACTGCTTCCATCAGATGATTCTGAGTAACTGTCAGAATCAAAAGTATCCTGCTCTGGATTTGGTTCATCACAAGCACTTGTCCTATTTATAAACCCTGTTTCTGATGCACCTTGAATCATATTTATGCAGTCATCAGCACCAGGTTCAATTTTAACGCTCTCCCATTTATATTTATCATCAGAATTTTTCATTTTGTTTAAAATACTTACACTATTGTCAAGGACATCAGTGGGTTCATGCTTTACATCAAGAACAACATTATTGTCAGTGGGTTCATGCTTTACATCAGGGACAACATTATCATCAGTGGGTTCACGCTTTACATCAGGGACAACATTATCATCAGTGGGTTCATGCTTTACATTAAAAGTTCCACCAATTAATTCTGAATCTTTCAGAGTTTCTATATGATTGCATTCTTTGTCAGACTCCTCACTGTCATCACTATCTATCACATTTGTTTTCTTCCTTTCAGTAACTGGTATTTCATCATCTGTCTCTTCCTCATTCAATTCATCATCTGACTTGTCAAAATTCTGATTAGATTCATTGTGTATCCTGTCATTAATCCTATTGTCTTCTTCACTTTCTGAGTCAATACAATTAGAGTTCTTCTTTGTTGAGTTTCTTTTCAATTTACAGCCAACATCAGATTCTGTACCAGAATCTCTATCATTTGTTTCTATCCTACCGGTCTTTATATCATTCTCGCTGTCACTGCTTGACTCTTGGAAAATTCTAGGATGATAATGCTTCACCTTTCTTCTAGGTCTCTGAAATAAAACCATAATTGAGCCATGACATGTGATTTCCAACAATGTGGCATTTTGACAAGTGTTGATCCACATCAGTAGCAAGGGTGAGGTTGGCGCCATAAAACTGGTTTAAGCCCTCCAGTGACCGTTCCAAGGCGATACTTCTTTTGTGGATCTTTTATGTTTTTGTTCTGTCTTGTGTTTGCTATGTTTTGTGCGCGTCTGTTTATATGTGCTTCGTGGTCACCTGCTGGGAAAGGGCTGACCTCTTGGCTCTCGTTTGTGGTGTCTTCTGTGAGTTTGTCACTTTCCCATTGGTATCCTGGGTCAGGTGTGGTACTTGATTGTATCGATTCCTGATCTTTGCAACTTTACTTACTTTCATACGAGCTTGTGCAGCCTCCTTTTAAGCTAAGAAACTCCAAAGAATGTTCAGTGAGTAACTTAACACTCATAGAATAGTCAAACGACTAGCAAAGGTTCTGATCAGACTGCACGTATGTGCAGGCTGATCTGAGGCTTTGCTGGTCGCACATACCACATTGTTGGAAATCACATGAGGTGGCTCAATTATTAAAGCTGCATACTCTGTAACTATGAACATTTTTCGAAAAAAAAATATTTTCTTTTTAAATCATTTGTAAAAGCTGAATTAAGTTATGTTTTCACAATAAATCTGTTCACTAGAGCGGAAAACTGCACGGAAAAGTGAGTTATCCTATAAAACAGGTGTGCTTTACTCGTGTCGATAATTATTTGCGTCCCTCCAATAATTATAGACAGTGTATTTTAATATAAATGCTGTTGTTTCGATACTGATAATTTGTTAAGATTTACGAAATTGGTAAAATGTATACCTGAATTTTAGTTTTTTTACTGTGTTCTTGAAAAATAGAAACATTAGTTCTAAAATTAAAAGATCAAAAGTTACAGATTTTGCAGCTTTAAGCTATTGTGTCACTGTATAGACCGCAACTTTAATATTCATATCTGGGTGTGGTTCGGCTAATTCATCTGCTCAAGAATAATTTTAGAATTAATATTAATAATTTGGTAAAGAGTTAATATATTGTTTGATCTGAGCACATGTGCATGCATTTCATGAAAATCATGACTAAATGAATATAAATTGAAACTCACATTTATCAATCCTTAGGGCGCTAAATACAACAAAAGTCCTCTGATTTTTCCGTCTAATGAACATGTTTTTGAAGCATCTTTGACAAACCGTGATTTACAGTGTAGATCCAGATCAGACTGCTCCTATCTGATCTGGGTCCACACTGTTTGCCTCTATACTTACGTTTACCAATAGACAGACATTTTCAGATGCAGTGACCCAATAGTTTGATAATACAAATAAATGCTTAGTACTGATTCAACCCTGGAAGACCCGTCATGACATGACTGAATATTTGTTGACTTGGATGTAAAGAATCAAATCAAAACCGTGTCTGATCTCGGTCCCAACTGTTTCCAAAGGTTATCAGCAGTGGCAATTTTGTGTTGATGTGTGGACGATTGATCTCCTGTTTTCCTAGGTTTAACCAGTACTGCAGTAAGCAGCAGATAAAGTGTCTTGCTCAAGGACACAGCACATTGTCTAGGAGGGCGAGTTTCGATCTCTTAACCAGGGTTTTTCCTCTGAATAACGACCCCTTCCCAATTCAAAAAGAGCCAAAACTTCCCAGATTCCCACTAAGTCGGTAAATATTTATTCATAGCTAATGTTATACTGTTTGTATTTCAGACTATATAAATAAATTTTGCATCAACAAGCAACAAACATGTTACAGCCCTACCCTGCTAATGTCTTTTATGATTTTTAGGGGTGCAACGATATACCATTTAACTGCCATTCACTCTAAATAAACATTGTATAGCGATACACTTTCGGCTGTACCGGTGCACAAGCCTTCCCTATGTGTCCTCAAGCCAGTTCCCATCTAAAATTTGCAAGAAAATATCCATTATTGGCTTTGAAATTGCCCAAAAATCGGGTCGTTTTTAAAACCAGAAGCGGTAAAAAAGAGGAAAAAAATACGCTGTGGTATAATTTGTGACAGGAACTTTCACAAACATTGACTTCGTCTAACAGCATATCGCCGTCTTTCAAGCATTGGAAGATGTTAATTCTGTACGACAGACATCATTGCGAGTCAAAGCATATTGCTTATAAACATTTTACACATTTTCTATCCCCCCTTCAAGTTATTTCCACATTTCAAATACCAACGCTTCATTGCTAAAACTTGTACATATCAGTTCGTGTTGCAAATTAGACCAACAGGCAACATCTACTTTCGGTTTCAAAAAAGATGGTTTCAAAAAAGATGGCGGATGACACTCACAAATTATTGTAGTGAAGTATCTAAAAGGTAAAGCAAAATTTTGATCATTTCTCCTTGAAAAGCAATCGAGGGACATAAGGAGTAGCTGAAAATATGACAGTGTGAAATAGATGCCAATTTCATGATCCTTGAATTATATGTCAATACTGAACTAGGGGCAGTAATGAGGGTCTGGATGGGGGGGTCTGGTATTCACTATTCATTAAAAATTTAGCCCATTATTCATCTCATTAAAATTTTTGGTTATTCATTAAAATAAGACCAATTAATCATTTAAAGTAAGAAAGGTGGGAAAGAAATCTGATTATTCACTATTCATTAATTTTTTCTTCAATTCATTAAAAAAATAGGATTTAGGGGTGGGTATCGCCTCTGAAAATCGTATCGCGATATATCGCGATTTTTGGGTTTGTATCGAGATACGAATCACGATATACCGCACACCTAAATAACATATGTGCTTAGTAGTAGTAGTTTCTCAGCCCTAAGGCTGTTATGTCACTCTGGTAAGGTTTATCTTCACAAGTTCAACGTTGGTATGGTCACACAAGTACGTTTGTTACATTTAGTGGTGCGCGTTTTTTTTATGACTTAGAGTTGGATTTATCTGTGAATCTTTCTGTGCCTTCTATGTAATCACTGATAATTTTCAAAATTTCATTTTTATCCAAATTTTCTTCAGTGTCTTTCTCAGTTTTTACATTTAAGAATGTCTCTTCTGTGAATTCATAGGTTCCTGTTTTCTGAAGCATTTCAACCCTACATCTTTCTCTGAGTTCGAAGTAATTTTCACACTCCTCAAGATAATGGGCTACAGATTCTGGTTTACCACATGAACAGTATGGTGATTTTTCTGGGTCCAATTTATGCCTATATTCATTTAGTTTGGAATAACCAGTACGGAGTTGTCTTATAATGCTTGGAAATTTAGATTGCTCTGTGAATTTATCGTTTGTGTCTACGTTGGGTCTGAATTTAAACAAATGTCTTCCTTTTTCTGACACTTCCCACTGCCTTTGCCATTTTGCCATACATGATTCTCGTGCTCCATTTTGAATATCTATCATTGATGAAATATCTTCTGTCTCTACTATATTTTCTGCCTCTTCTGCTGCTTCTTTCGCCAGTATATCAGCAACTTCATTCCCATGTATGTTGGCATGCCCAGGCGTCCAGTCGATTTGAATAACTATGTCCTTTGTCTTGAAGTACTCTATTAGTTCCTTTATGTTCTGTATTGTCTGTTTGTATGTCTGAGCTTCCCATCCTAGGGTCAATATTCCTACAGCAGATTGACTATCTGATAATATTTTTACCCTGCAGAAGTCTCTCTTTTCTAGTTCTTTTTTTAAAAAAGTCAGGGTTATCAATATGGCTACTAACTCTCCAAGTAATATTGAAGCTAGTTTAGATACTGGTTGCTTAAGGCGTACATGCTCTTCTTGACCTTATGAAGAATACACCAGCACCTGCTCCACAAGGTCCAGGATTTCCCCTTGTGGGAGGGGAATTTTCTCAGAGCCGACTTTATTCAACATCAAGGGGCAATTGAATGTCATTCTAGCATAGATCGATCGCAAACACAGCATGAACATTTGCAACTTCTGTTGATTCATCTAAATCCGATCCATCAAACTCGCTATCTTACGAGAAATCATTAAATAAAGAGAGAATATAAGTGTCTTCCTGCTCGATCTCGATCGGGTCCGCCATTTTGGTTTTGGCAAGGGAAATCCTCCTCTTAGCCAATGGTATTAACGTTTTGCACACGGCACGTTTTGTTTATCATAGTTACCGGCTTTTGACTGCCTGTCGGACATCTCACTTCTATTAATTATCAAGCGAGGTTAAATAAAAATTGACAAGCAAATAAAATACAGCTCGAAACGAAAGCAGATAAACTATGCTCCGAAAATTGACGGAGTTTGCCGAGTGTACCGGTACGCCAAAAGCATATCGCGATACGTATCTCAGGACTCCTAAATCGGGATATACCGGTATACCGGTAATATCCCGCACCCCTAATAGGATTATTCATTAATTTTTAGGCCCTTATTATTCACTATTCATTATTTTTTTGGCTCATTATTCACTACTCATTATAAAAAGGGGCCATTATTCACTAATCATTATACCCCATCCAGACCCTCAGTAATAGACAGAACTAAAGATACCAAGTGCATCGCAATATGTATTGCAATATGGGTTTTCCATATTGCAATATATTGCAATACGCTTTTTGCTGTATCGTTACACCCCTAAATTGATTTTTAATCCATTTAAATGGCGGTCCAGTTCTGGGGTTTTTTTTTAATTTGATGGTCCAAATGCTTTTTTCCCAAATTCAACAGGCCCCTGGCCCCGACTTCAGAAAGTTAGGAAAATCCCTGACAACCAGTTTGTAATTGCTTACGCTAGTTTTCTTCTTCCTGTCATCCTCTGATGATACACTGTCGGATTCATCAACGAGAAATTCTTCCATGGATTCTTCTCCACTGGTGTAGACTGGGTCATAGTTGTAGCGACTATTTCTGTAAAACACAATACAATAACACAGCAAGGATGACAGCTGAGGAGGAGCCCACACACAAAGGTCTGTCTGTTGTTGTTGACTTGTTGTTTATTGTTACTCCCATTGTGGGAGTCTGTAATTGTTCTCTGTCTTGTTGTACGTTACTTTATGTCCGTTCTAGTTTTGCAATCATCTTGATGGGGAGGAGAGAGCTAGCTGCTTTGCTTGGTTTGTCTTCCTGGTGTCTCTTGATTGCTGTGTGGCTCTTCCTCGTGGTGCCATGGGTTTGTCTGCAGTCTGTGATTGTGGTATTTCCTGACCATACTCACATAATTTTTCAGCGTAAAATAGTAAATATTTTCTTACCCATCCATTTTAACATATGCTTTGGGTGCTCTAAAGAACTTTCTCATTGAGAGGGTTCTTTTGACTACCCACAACATATGTTTTTGCTGAAAAATAAGAAACTCATTTTTTTGGTACACACTATTAACTAAAGGCCTGCACACAGAATCAATGTAGAAGTGTTTACAGCCATACCATGTAACTGGAATAAGGGCAACTGACCTCCATGATACATGAATAACTGAAGAGCGGTCGAAAATAATGTTATACCCCAAAACAACAATGAGAGAGTAGAGCTTAAATTGTTATAACACCTTTCACTTTTTTGCACTATGAATTTTCTCTCCACCACCCACCCCCATCCCCATTTTTTTCATTTTTCAGCAAACACTTTTTTTCCAGGTAATAGGACTCTTTCCAATTTTCAAGACATAAGAGCCATTCACCCTTTGTATTCTGGTGGATTTTCCCATACAGAGAAATGCAATAAGGATGGGCCGGCTGGGATTGTCCATTATATATTTTAAGGGGTCACAGGTCGAAATTTCCCAATTATGATGGATTTTAGTCACTGAAGATTGTTTTGACCTCAGCACAAAGTGTAGTCACTGATGAAATGCAGCATTATGCTGCATCTCATCTGGGTCTTCACTGTTTGCCAAAGTACCCATTTAGGAGTTTCTGGTAGTGAATTTTCTGCCTTCTGCTAGGGGCAGTTCTGCCTTCTGCTAGGGGCAGAATTGTGGCCCCATTCCCAATCGAAAATAGCCACCTTTTCCCCCAATTCCATGTCTGTTTCCCACTTAAGAATTAAAAAAAAATGTTTTTTTCTTTTTTAGGTCTACTTATGAGAAATGTGACCCATATCAGAATGATAGATATTTAAACGCTTTTGCTTGACATAAAACAGTCTATTATATAACTTCATTTTAAGGATAAATTTTGCTCCAATTGTTATGCTTTATGTTGTTAATTTTCCCCAATTTTGATGTTAAGTCTACCAGTTTTTCCCACTCTTGGCCAGGTGCCTTTCCCCAAAATTGCTGTCCACAAAGGGTTAAGGTAAGGCCTAAATGAAATATCAGGGACCAAGCTGGCCCAGAAATTTAGGGAGAAGTGACTTCTCCCTCCAAGAATTTTAGGGAGAAGTTTGCTGATCCTAGGGAGAAGTGAGAGTCTGTTGACTCCAAAACGGATGATGAAGCTGGGTCGTCTGTGTCCATAGATAGATAGATAGACAGACAGACAGACAGACAGACGGGGAGGGAGGGAGGGAGGGAGGGATGGATGGAGGGAGGGATGGATGGATGGATGGATGGATGGATGGATGGATGGATGGATGGGTGGGTGGGTGGGTGGGTGGGTAGATAGATAGATAGATAGATAGATAGATAGATAGATAGATAGATAGATAGATAGATAGATAGATAGATAGATAGATAGATAGATAGATAGATAGATAGATAGATAGATAGATAGATAGATAGATAGAATTTGCCAAGAAACACAAGCATGCAGTCCTTTGTAGATTGCATATGCTGGAAAGGGCCATTTTTCACAGCCTATGCAGATTTTATAAACTTTAACTTAGTAAATCGGCCCTTTCTGTATTAAATTCTGAAGGACTAAATATGGATCATTAATTAGTAACCATTAGAGCTTGACTGATTTGCACTCACGACTTGGTCAAGCATCTATCATTTACAACAATTCCTAATTTAATTATACAATTCCTTATTTAATTATACTTTTTCAAACCTCATAACTTCAGGTAATCTGCAGGTCCGTTTTTCTTTGTTGAAGTGAGAATCTGCGGTCAAGTGTGGATGTGACCTCAAAAAATCAATAATAAAAACGGCTAGTTTATACCCTTTTACATGCTGAGTATTTTCCATGGTTTCCTCATCGATTGCATATATTTTCAATATGTATATTACTTTTATCAAAATAGCATTCAGGATGTCAGACAACTTGGACCAAGATCGTGCCTGACTTCCTTGGGTCTGATCTGAGTCCAAAAACTTTTTTCTGAGTGCTGGCAAATTTCGCCGCTAGCATGCAAAGAGTTAATTGTCGGTAAGAAAGCCATGTGTCAATTAAAATTGTGTAATCTCGGACCCGGTTTAGGAGCTAGGTGTGATAATTAACTGAGAAGGAGGATGTTAATGGGATTATGCGAAATACACAAGTCGCTTATTTTGAAAGGAGACAATTTTAACTGTGACGGAAGTACACAGTACTGGACTGTACTGGAAATGGAAGGTAAATCCTTAAATTTCACGGCGACTTGATTTTCGCCCAGCGGCTCGTCTGGAGCGAAGTGCTGACGGAAAAGGCGAAATTTTCGCCCAAGTCGCCCTCTAGCGTGGTCCCTGAATATATGTGTGGTTCCTGTTGCATACCAACTAAATTTAGGGTAGGTAGGTAGGGAAATTATTAAATTTTGTTATAACTTTTAACAAAGAAAATAGTGACAAAATCTGAAAACGTGCCCATTTTAGGTATTTTTTTCTCCAAAGACCATTTTAATGTTAAGGGTAGGGTTAAAAATTAGGGTAGGTAGGCAACAGGAACCACATTTATATTTCATTTAAGCCTAACCAGGAATTAAAGTTTTAAAAGGAAATTATTGCATAAAAAGCTGTGTTGCATGCTATTAACAGCCATGTTTTAACCGGCAAAAATCCATGTATTAATCAGGCAGTTCATAGCTGTTGATGCATGGCTTTTTGACTTTACATATACGCATTCTAGGCCATCACAAAAATTGAAGTCATCAACAGTAACATGCATAGGAATGAATGTAATTTAGTTACGCTAGGATGACGTAATTCTTTGCTCTGGAACAGAGGTATTCAAAACCTATGAATTCTTTATGCTTTTGCGCGCAATTATAGTAATACAAAAATGAACTTTTCGAAAAGTTTTTCCAACGTTTTCAAGTGACAAAATGACTTTATGCAATAATAACAATCAAACATGGTTTTTCTGATACATTAACATCTGCTACACCCATCGGGGGTCGTGAAAACCCTCGTCTTTCAGGCTCAGGTTTCAACATCACCCTCGGGGTCCAGCAGATGTTAATGCATAAAAAAAATGTTTGATCCCTAAAATCATAAACAAATCAAAATCCTTCTTACTCTTTTGTGAAGTTGTTGATAAGTTTTTTCGGTGTCAGCTTTGCCATGTCTTTTTCTGGGTGTTTGTCCGAAGGAATGTTTTTCCACCGTTCTTCTCTCGAGGGAAGGGAGAATGTTCTGCTCTGTCTCTTTCTGATTCTCTCTGAACTTCTGGATATTACCTGAAAACGAAACAAAATCAGGCCCGAGGTTATGAAACTTTTTCATGCTCAACTCAACTGAGCATGAAATTAAATTCAAACTGCTCATAAACACTAAAATACTGACAAATGAAGAACTTTCTTGCTTTAAGTCATGCTAATAAATGTTAAAATGCCAACAATTTTGTTGGCATTTTAACAATTATTAGCAGGATAAATTTCGTGCTCAGCTGAATTGAGCATGAAAAAAGTTTTATAACCTGGGGGCCAGAATTCTAAAACTTTCAACCCATATCCCACCAATGCTTTTTGTCCTGAAAATATTTCTACGTCTTCTTCATATATTCAAGTTAATTTTATCAATGAGGCAAACACTATGAACCCCAAGGGACATTAATGCTGGATTCATCTGTTTTGCACTTTAACGGGAAGAAGTTAACTGGATGTCCCCTGTGAAGGGAAAGTCATCCCCTGTGCAGTTTAAAGAACCCTACGTTAATTCAGATATGGTTACTTGTAGGTTTTCACCCTGCAACCCAGAGTGTACAAGGTACACCTGTTGATAATACTCGAAAGAGGGTCTGGCAGTATATAGAGAAAGAAAGGCATGTTGAATGTTGTCGTTGTTGTTTGTCTATTTTGGCATTCTTCCGCTGTCTATAAGCTCATAGTGCTCTTCTCTCTTGTACTTCTTTCACTTGCTGCAATACTCATGTACCTCTTGTGCGTATGCGTGCGATCAGCTTTAATATCTAAAATCTGTGCAAGCACCTGATGAATTCCATCAGGGCTGCAATAAGCTCATTTTGACCATTACTGCTAACGTTTTCATTGTATCCCCCAAGTAGCTTTAAGTCTATGCAAGTAACATCATTGCACCCTTCTCTACATAATATATCTTCCACTGTCCGTTCAAGTCTATTCCTCTCAGTTGTATATTTGCCACACTGGCACTTGAGTCCCAAACCTCAATTAATAAGTTTGAAGCACCATCGGCATATCAACGAAGCTCAAAATGCATGTAAACATCGAAAAAAATCAATTTTATAAAGATAGTGTTCGTTTCTATAAGTATAAATAGATACATGGTATTGAAGTGGAAACTGGGTCAACTCATTTGAACGGATCTCCTACCCCTCAAACGTATTAGTTTTTCTTCAACCCACCGTCGTTCGATAGTACAGTGATTACTCTATCTAGGGATATAGTCCACAAGTTTGAATAACTCATCTTTGCAGGAAAAAAGTAGACACGTTGTACTTTTCACGCAAACAGACATCATTCGACAAGCTAACTACTTCCACTTTCTGTTACTTTCATTTTCGTGTTTTCTTACGGGTTATCTGATTGGCCGAAATGCAATGGGATATTTTCCAGCTTTCAGCTAATTGAACCGCGAAAAAGATGCATTGTGATCTCGGCAAATCAGATAACCCGTAAACAACCACGAAAACGAAAGTAAAAGTATGCGGAAGAGGCTAGCTTGTCGAATGATGTCTGTTTGCGAGAAAAGTACAAACTGTCTACTTTTTTCCTGCAAAAGGTATCCAGCTATCACAGTGAGATCGCGTAACAAAGGGTTTAGGGTGTCCCTTTATGGCCCATACTTGTATACCTCTATAGAAAAAATGGTACCTTTCAAAATGCATTATTTTCTATTTAAATCGCTAAAATCAAGTTGTTACAGCAAAAACTCTTGATTCAAACGGCTATCAGATGCTGTTCTTACACAAAAGGTATCCATCTATCATAGTGAGATTACGTAACAAACGGTTAAGGGTGTCCCTTTAGGGCCCCGACTTGTATACCTCTATAGAAAAAATGGTACCTTTTAAAATGCATTATCTTCTATTTAAATCGCTAAAATCAAGTTGTTACAACAAAAACTCTGGATTCAAACGGCTATCAGATGTTGTTCTTATACAAAAGGTATCCATCTATCATAGTGAGATCGTGTAACAAACGGTTTAGGGTGTCGCTTTAGGGCCCAAACTTGTATCCCTCTATAAAAAATGGTACCGTTCAAAATGCTTTTTTTCTATTAAAATAGCTAAAATTGTTACAACAATAACTCTGAATTCAAACGGCTATCAGATGCTGTTCTTATACAAAAGCTATCCATCTATTATAGTGAGATCCTGTAACAAACGGTTTAGGGTGTCCCTTAAGGGCCCCGATTTGTAAACCTCGATAGAAAAATGGTACCGTTCAATATGCATACTTTTCTATTTAAATCGCTAAAACCAAGTTGTTACAACAAAAACTCTTGATTCAAACGGCTATCAGATGTTGTATATATGCAAAAGGTATCCAGCTATCACAATGAGATCGCGTAACAAACGGTTTAGGGTGTCCCTTTATGCCCCCAACTTGTATACCTCTATAAAAAAATATGTACTGTTCATAATGCCTTTTTTCTATTAAAATCGCTAAAATAAAGTTGTTACAACAAAAACTCTGGATTCAAACGGCTATCAGATGCTGTTCTTATACAACAGGTATCCATCTATTATAGTGAGATCGCGTAACAAACGGTTTAGGGTGTCCCTTTAGGGCTCCACCTTGTATACCTCTATAAAAATGGTACCGTTCAAAATGCATTTTTTTGTATAAAAATCGCTAAATGCAAGTTGTTACAACAAAAACTCTGGGTTCAAACGGCTATCAGATGCTGTTCTTACACAAAAGGTATCCATCTATCATAGTGAGATCCCGTAACAAACAGTTTAGTGTTTCCCTTTAGGGCCCTGACTTGTATACCTCTATAGAAAAATGGTACCTTTCAAAATGCTTTTTTTCTATTAAAATAGCTAAAAGTAAGTAATGGTGCAAAGATCAGGAATCGATACAATCAAGTACCACACCTGACCCAGGATACCAATGGGAAAGTGACAAACTCACAGAAGACACCACAAACGAGAGCCAAGAGGTCAGCCCTTTCCCAGCAGGTGACCACAAAGCACATATAAACAGACGTGCACAAAACATAGCAAACACAAGACAGAACAAAAACATAAAAGATCCACAAAAGAAGTACCGCCTTGGAACGGTCAGTAAAATATTTTACTGGAGGGCTTAAACCGGTTTAACGGCGCCAACCTCACCCTTAATTCAGATGTGGATCAAGACACATAGATATTTGGTTTGCATGAAAGACCCCTAACTTATCAATGCATCATCTCCTAAAACATAAAACCAAGTTGTTACAAAAATAACTCTGGATTCAAACGGCTATCAGATGCTGTTCTTATACAAAAGGCATTCATCTATTATAGTGAGATCCTGTAACAAATGGTTTAGGGTGTCCCTTTAGGGCCCCAACTTGAATACCTGTATAAAGATATGTACCGTTCATAATGCCTTTTTTCTATTAAAATCGCTAAAATCAAGGTGTTACAACAAAAACTCTTGATTCAAACGGCTATCAGATGCTGTTCTTATACAACAGGTATCCATCTATCATAGTGAGATTGCGTAACAAACGGTTTAAGGTGTACCTTTAGGGCCCCGACTTGTAAACCTCTATGGAAAAATGGTACCGTTCAAAATGCTTTTTTTCTTTTTTCAAATCGCTAAAATCAAGTTGTTACAAGCACTCTACCATGCACTGAGCCACTGCGCTTCCACAAGTAACATTGGGTGGTTAAAGAATGTTAATAAACACAAACTCGCCAACTAGTCTTAAACTGATCTGGTTTAAGCAATACCTTTTCATTGGGCCGCAACGCGAGAAACCCTGTCTTCGGGGAGATTCAAACCAGCATGCTCAGCTACAGTTACTATCCAGCCAGAAAATCGAAATTTCGCTTTTAGCAAGACTAGATATAATTCTTTCCAATAAGTGAATAACAAAGGCGTTGATCAGACTGCGCTGATGCGCAGGCTGGTCTGCGCCTTTGTTGTAAGCAAACCCCTAAAGACAGGGTTTCTCGTGTCGTGGGCCATATGTACAAGGTCAATATGTTCAGGATTTGACAGTAAGCTTTTAAAATATCTATAAGCAATCGCATACCCTATCGTATTTTTGATAACATTGACGTCTAGATCAACTTATTTCTCAGAAGCCAGCTTACCGGGATCCACACTGTTTTCCCTCAATCTGTTTGTATGTATGACACATGCATACATATCAAGTTAATAAGAAAAGGGACTCTCTTAGACTGGTATCAGACCAGTAAGTAGAAAAATAGTCAATTATGTGCACATACATATACAAGCATTTAGGGCCCAGACCTGTAATTGTTTTTCCATAGACCTCCATTTTAGCTTTTAAGTAGGCCGTGGTCCTCACAACTCATCAGTCACAATGAGGCTGCCATAGAGTTACAGATTGGACCTAGTTCAATCAAAAAGCAAGAATGAGATACGCTGATGACCACCATGTTTGCCACTTTTTGGCCCCTGAAGGTGGGCACCCTACATGAGAGGAAAATTCTACTGAAAAATACCAGAATGCAAGGTTATTTTTTCTAAGCCACACCAGTAAACTTAATCAAAAAAAAGCAATGAGATGTTGTTTCAAAAAGTACAGCAAAGATAGACCCGTCTAATACATTGTAAATACAAAACATTTCCTAGTTTTATTATTGACCTATCACGAAACACCTAACAACTTAAAAATATTGTGCTGAGCTTCCACCCACCTTTTGAGCCAATCACTGCCCTTTTTACATTTACAGGTCTGTGACCTAAACATCTCTGAAATGTCTTATTTACTGTATTCTGAGCTATGGGGAAGTAATAAAGTATCATAAATTTATCTCTGTAGTAGTTATAGACCTTTCAGTTAGATGTCTTAATCTCTGTACAAAGGGTGTATACAGAAAGACCCTGATAAGAAGTGTAGTTCATGAAGTTCCATCCAGTCATAGACGTGATATTGGCCTCTGAGACTCTATCTTTTGTCCAAATCATCATTTTTTCAATCATATAGGGGCGTTGTCTTTTCCTGGGTCATAGGTCATTATCATGCAAGGGAAATAATCGTCAAAATGTGAACCCTACAATATGAGACAGTAGCTTCCCTTAGACTAATATTATCTTGCGGAACCTGTATGAAGTCAGAAAATTGTTGGCTCGATAAAGTTAGCAGCATAGCCGCATGAAAATGGAAAAGTTAACAGCATAGCAGCATGAAAATGGTAAAGTTAGCAGCATGGCAGTACAGCTAATGGTAAAGTAAACAGCATGGCAGTAGGGCTCATAAATGGTAAATCCAGCAGTATGGC
Organism: Loripinus fragilis; assembly: GCA_964019695.1. Lineage (NCBI taxonomy): Eukaryota > Metazoa > Mollusca > Bivalvia > Lucinida > Lucinidae > Loripinus > Loripinus fragilis. Next base: position 65,208,522 of record OZ026522.1, on the reverse strand, counting down.
AGTACTGCTAGCGGTAAACTTAGCAGCATGGCAGTAGCCTACGGCTAATGGTAAAGCTGACAGCATGGCAGTACGGCTCATATATGGTAAATCCAGCAGTATGGCAGTACTGCTAGTGGTAAAGTAAGCAGCATGACAGTACGGCTAATGGTAAAGTTAGCAGCATGACAGTACCGCTAATAAATGATAAATTCAGCAGTATGCCAGTACACCATACCCTGACATACTGCTAGATTTACCATTTATGAGCCGTACTGCCATGCTGTTAACTTAGCCGTACTGCTATACTGCTAACTATACCATTTCATGCTGCTAATTTAGAAAGTAAGTGAGGATAATCAGGAAATATTTACATTTTCAAAGCAAGCCTTTAATGAATCTTTAGATTTTTGCAACCGTTCATAGCCTCATGAATCACATAGATTTGATTGACAGCTCCCAAGCTCACTTGCCCGTGCAACACGATTCGAACATCAAATTCATTCGCCAGAAGGAAAACTGCTGTTATGAATGACAGCGTGCCACACCTGAGTAGCATGTGCAAAACTAGCCTCTTGTTTGCTCCATTTGCTGTCTGTGTTCACACCGGCTGTTCCGCTTTTCCGTTTTACACTCAAACAAAACCGTTAATACGATATCATATCATAACAAAAATGTGTTTTTCCTAAATTATAAATGATTTCTGTATTTTAGATATTTATAACAAAATGTAAATATAAGCAATAAATTCAATTTTTGGAATGTTCATGGAATCATAAATACTTCAGGTCTCTTGCAAAGTTAACGTGAAGCCAAAGGGCTTCACTTACTTTGCACGAGACCCGAAGTATTCATGATTCCATGAACATTCCAAAATTGAATTCATTTCTTAAATACCACAATCACACCCTACAGACCAGCCAATGGTGCCGTGAGGAGGAACTACAGAACATTAACATTCAGAAGACACCAAGAAGAAATTCAAAGCAAGGCAACCAGCTTTCTCTTCCTCGTCAAAATGATTGTAAACTTGAAAGGACACGAAGTAATGCATACCAAAACAACGATCAAACGCAGAACCAAAACGAAAATTATCTAATTTAGAAATTAAGTGAGTATGATCAGGAAATACCACAAAATCGTTACAGACCAACACACGTCACCGTTATGAAGAGCCACATATTATTAAAACTCACAACACACCAGGAAGACAACCAAAGCAAAGCGTAACCAGCTCTCTCGACCTCGTAAAGATAATTGTAAATCAGGTATTCTTACCAAAACAAAGCCCAAACATAGAACCATAACTAAACTCGTCTAGAAAGTAAGTGTGTATGATCAACCCACAGCACCGCGAGGAAGAGCCACAGAACATTAACAGACACAATCCACCAGGAAGACAATAAAAGCAAAATAACTATTTCTCTCGTTTTTAGGTATATGTGGCTAACACATTTCACACCAAACGGCCTGTAGTGAATTTGAATGAACTATGAGCACTGTTATCACAGTTGAACTGAAAAATTACAGGAACTATAATGAAATCAACAAAACAAACAAACAGACAAATTGACTGTTTGTTGAAATATGGTTACTGCATAAGAACAGAATCCGATAGCCATTTGAGTCTAGAAATTACGAAGTAACAATTTGATTTTAGTGAATTAAAAAAAAATAAATAGAAATAGTCCTTAGTGACATAAGCAGAAAAAAGAATGCTTTTTTAAAAGTAGATATCCCATTTTTAAATAGAAAAATGCATGTTTTCTATAGAGGTAGATTTTAATAGAAAAAGAAATGCATTTTTAAAGGTACCGTTTTCCTATATAGGTATACAAGTAAGGGCCCTATAGGGACACCCTAGACCATTTGTTACGGGATCCAACTATGATAGATACATACTATTTGTGTATGAACAGCTTCTGATATTGAATCCAGAGTTTTGTTGTAACAACTGGATTTTAGCGATTTTATAAGAAAAAAAGCATTTTTAAAGATACCTGTTTTTCTATATAGGTATACTCATCGGGGCCCTAATATGACACCCAAGACCGTTTGTTACGGGATCTCACTATGGTAAATAGATACTCTATGGATAAGAACAGCATCTGATAGCCATTTGAATTCAGAGTTTTTGTTGTAACAACTTGATTTAGCTATTTAAATAGAAAAAAATGCATTTTGAGCGGTACTATTTTTCTATAGAGGTATAAAAGACAGGGCCCTAAAGGGACACCCTAAACCGTTTGTTTCGGGATCTCACTATGATAGATGGATACCTTTTGTATAAGAACAGCATTTGATAGCCGTTTGAATCTAGAGGTTTTGTTGTAACAACTTGATTTTAGCGATTTTAATAAAAAAAATGCATTTTGAATGGTACCATTTTTCTATAGAGGTATACAAGTTTGGGCCCTAAAGGGACACCCTAAACCGTTTGTTACAGGATCTCACTATAATAGATGGATATCTTTTGTATGAGAATAGTATCTGATTGCAGTTTGAATCCAGACTTTTTATTGTAACAACTTGATTTTAGCGATTTAAATAGAAAATAATGCATTTTGAACGGTACCATATGTCTATAGAGGTATACAAGTCGGGGCCCTAAAAGGACACCCTAAACCGTTTGTTACAGGATCTCACTATGATAGATGGATACCTTTTGTATAAGAACAGCATTTGATAGCCGTTTGAATCTAGAGTTTTTGTTGTAACAACTTGATTTTAATAGAAAAAATGAATTTTGAATGGTACCATTTTAGTATAGAGGTATACAAGTCTGGACCCTACAGGGACCCCCTAAACCGTTTGTTACCGGATATAACTATGGTAGATGGATACCTCTTGTATAAGAACAGCTTCTGATAGCCATTTGAATCCAGAGTTTTTGTTGTATTAACTGGATTTTAGCGATTTTATAAGAAAAAAAGCAATTTTAAAGATACCTGTTTTTCTGTATAGGTATACTCATCAGGGCCCTAATATGACACCCAAGACCGTTTGTTACGGGATCTCACTATGGTAGATAGATACTCTTTGGATAAGAACAGCATCTGATGTTTGAACCCAGAGTTTTTGTTGTAACAACTTGATATTAGCGATTTAAATAGAAAATAATGCATTTTGAAAGGTACCTTTTTTCCTATAGAGATTTACAAGTCGGGGCCCTAAAGGGACCCCCTAAACGGTTTGTTACGGGATCTCACTATGGTAAATGGATACCTCTTGTATAAGAACAGCATCTGATAGCCGTTTGAATCCAGAGTTTTTGTTGTAACAACTTGATTTTAGCGATTATAATTTTAAAAAAATGCGTTTTGAATAGTACCATTTTTCTATAGAGGTATACAAGTTTGGGCCCTTAAGGGACACTTTAAACCGTTTGTTACAGGATCTCACTAAAATAGATGGATATCTTTTGTATGAGAATAGTATCTGATTGCAGTTTTAATCCAGACTTTTTGTTGTAACAATTTGATTTTAGCGATTTAAATAGAAAATAATGCATTTTGAACGGTACCATATGTCTATAGAGGTATACAAGTCGGGGCCCTAAAAGGACACCCTAAACCGTTTGTTACAGGATCTCACTATGATAGATGGATACCGTTTGTGTAAGACCAGCATCTGATAGCCGTTTGAATCCAGAGTTTTTGTTGTAACAACTTGATTTTGGCGATTTAAATAGGAAAAAATGCATTTTGAATGGTACCATAATTATAGGGGTATACAAGTTGGAGCCCAAAAGGGACACCCTAAACCGTTTGTTACGCAATCTCACTATGATAGATGGATACCTTCTAAATAAGAACAGTATCTGATAGCCTTTTGAATCCAGAGTTTTTGTTGTAACAACTTGATTTTAGCGATTTTAATAGAAAAGAATGCATTTTGAACCGTACCATTTTTCTATGGAGGTATACAAGTCGGGACCCTAAAGGGACACCCTAAACTGTTTGTTACAGATTCTCACTATGATAGATGGATACCTTTTGTGTAATAACAGCATCTGATAGCCGTTTGAATCCAGAGTTTTTGTTGTAACAACTTGATTTTAGCGATTTTAATAGAAAAAATGAATTTTGAACGGTACCATTTTTATAGAGGAATACAAGTCCGGGCCCTAAAGGGACAACGAAACCGTTTGTTAAAGGATCTCATCATGATAGATGGATACCTTTATAATATGAACAGCATCTGCTAGCCGTTTGAATCCAGAGTTTTTGTTGTAACAACTTGATTTTAGCGATTTTAACAGAAAAAAAGCAATTTAAACGGTACCTTTTTCTAATGAGGTGTACAGATCGGGGCCCTAAAGGGACACCCTAAACCGTTTGTTACAGAATCTCACTATGATAGATGGATACGTTTTGTATAAGAACAGTATCTGATAGCCTTTGAATCCAGATTTTTGTTGTAACAAGTTGATTTTAGCGATTTTAACAGAAAAAATGCATTTTGAACAGTACCATTTTTCTATTGAGGTATACAAGTCAGGGCCCTAAAGGAACACCCTAAACCGTTTGTTACGGGATCTCACTATGATAGATGGATACCTTTTGTATAAAAACAACATCTGATAGCCGTTTGAATCCAGATTTTTTGTTGTAATAGAAAAAATGCATTTTGAATGGTACCATTTTCATAGGGGTATACAAGTTGGAGCCCTAAAGGGACACCCTAAACCGTTTGTTACGCAATCTCATTATGATAGATGGATACCTTTTGTATAAGAAAAACATCTGATAGCCATTTGAATCCAGAGTTTTTGTTGTAACAAATTGATTTTAGCGATTTAAATAGGAAAAAAATGCATTTTGAACGGTACCAATTTTTATAGGGGTATACAAGTTGGAGCCCTAGAGGGACACCCTTAACCGTTTGTTACGGAATCTCACTATGATAGATGGATACCTTTTGTGTAATAACAGCATCTGATAGCCGTTTGAATCCAGAGTTTTTGTTGTAACAACTTGATTTTAGCGATTTTAATAAAAAAAATAATTTTGAACAATACCATTTTTATAGAGGTATGCAAGTCCGGGCCCTAAAGGGACAATGAAACCGTTTGTTACAGGATCTCACCATGATAGATGGAAACCTTCTTAATAAGAACAGCATCTGATAGCCGTTTGAATCCAGAGTTTTTGTTGTAACAACTTGATTTTAGTGATTTTAACAGAAAAAAATGCATTTTAAACGGTACCTTTTTCTAATGCAGTGTACAGATCTGGGCCCTAAAGGGACACCCTAAACCGTTTGTTACACAATCTCACTATGATAGATGGATACGTTTTGTATAAGAACAGTATCTGATAGCCATTTGAATCCAGAGTTTTTGTTGTAACAAGTTGATTTTAGCGATTTTAACGGAAAAAATGCATTTTGAACAGTACCATTTTTCTATCGAGGTATACAAGTCAGGGCCCTAAAGGGACTCCCTAAACCGTTTGTTACGGGATCTCACTATGATAGATGGATACCTTTCGTATAAGAACAACATCTGATAGCCGTTTGAATCCAGAGTTTTTGTTGTAACAACTTGATTTTAATAGAAAAAATGCATTTTGAATGGTACCATTTTTATAGGGGTATACAAGTTGGAGCCCCAAAGGGACACCTTAAACCGTTTGTTACGCAATCTCACTATGATAGATGGATACCTTTTGTATAAGAACAACATCTGATAGCAATTTGAATCCAGAGTTTTTGTTGTAACAAATTGATTTTAGCGATTTAAATAGGAAAAAAATGCATTTTGAACGGTACCAATTTTTATAGGGGTATACAAGTTGGGTCCCTAAAGGGACACCCTAAACCGTTTGTTACGCAATCTCACTATAATAGATGGATACCTTTTGTATAAGAACAACATCTGATATCCATTTGAATCTAGAGTTTTGTTGTAACAACTTGATTTTAGCGATTTTAATAGAAAAGAATGCATTTTGAACGGTACCAATTTTCTATCGAGGTATACAAGTCAGGGCCCTAAAGGGACACCCTAAACCGTTTGTTATGGGATCTCACTATAATAGATGGATACCTTTTGTATAAGAACAGCACCTAATAGCCGTTTGAATCAAGAGTTTTTGATGTAACAACTTGATTTTAGTGATTTAAAGAGAAAAAATGAATTTTGAACGGTACCATTCGTCTATAGAGGTTTACAAGTCGGGGCCCTAAAGGGACACCCTTAACTGTTTGTTACGCAATCTCACTATGATAGATGGATACGTTTTGTGTAAGAACAGCATCTGATAGCCGTTTGAATCCAGAGCTTTTGTTGTAACAACTTGATTTTAGCGATTTTAATAGAAAAAATGCATTTTGAACGGTACCATTTTTATAGAGGTATACAAGTCGGGGCCCTAAAGGGACACCCTTAATCGTTTGTTACGCAATCTCACTGTGATAGATGGATACGTTTTGTGTAAGAACAGCATCTGATAGCCGTTTGAATCCAGAGTTTTTGTTGTAACATCTTGATTTTAGCGATTTTAAAAGAAAAAATGCAAATTGATTGGTACCATTTTTCTATAGAGGTATACAAGTTGGAGCCCTAAAGGGACACCCTAAACCGTTTGTTTCACGATCTCACTATAATAGATGGATACCTTCTTAATAAGAACAGCATCTGATAGCCGTTTGAACCCAGAGTTTTTGTTGTAACAACTTGATTTTAGCGATTTAAATAGAAAAATGCATTTTTGAACGGTACCATTATTTATAGAGGTATACAAGTTGGAGCCCTAAAGGGACACCCTAAACCGTTTGTTACGCAATCTCACTATGATCGATTGATACCTTTTGTGTAAGGACAACATCTGATAGTCATTTGAATCCAGAGCTTTTGTTGTATAAACTTGATTTTAGCGATTTAATTAGAAAAAAAAGCAGTTTGAACGGTACCATTTTATAGAGGTATACAAGTAGGGGCCCTAATGGGACACCCTAAACCGTTTGTTACGCAATCTCACTATGATAGATGGATACCTTTTGTGTAAGGAACACTTCTGATAGCTGTTTGAATCCAGAGTTTTTGTTGTAACAACTTGATTTTAGCGATTTAAAAATAAAAAATGCATTTTGAACGGTACCATTTTTTATAGAGGTATACAAGTCGGGGCCCTAAAGGGACATCCTAAACCGTTTGTTACGCAATCTCACTGTGATAGATGGATACCTTTTGTGTTAGAACAGCATCTGATTGCCGTTTGAATCCAGGGTTTTCGTTGTAACAACTTGATTTTAGCGTTCCAATAAAAGAAAAAAAATGCATTTTATATTATACAGTCAACCCTCTTTATAACGACACTGTTTGTTCCAAGCTATCTTTGACGTTAAAGTGAATTTGCTGTTATAAAGAAATTATGACCATTACCAGATTTCAACATAATGATCATTTGGTAGAAGAAAATATTATACAAATGAATTAAAATGCTATTATTCCAAATGTATGTTTCAGTTCAATTTCATATTGCATCAAAATGCACAAAGCTTCCCACTTATCAAGTGAGACAGAAACCTGTTCATGCAAAAAGACCTTGTTCTGATCACAAAATTGTCTGACACATGGTAATAATTCTGTTATAATGAATTTATTTTCAATAGAAATTGTATATCTGTTCCCAGAAGTTACTGTCGGTGTCGTTTAGTGAATATTCTGTTATAAAGAGGGATTTTTAATGGAAACAGATCCGTTCCCAGCAATTTTATGTCGGATATTGAATATTCTGTTATAAAGAGTGACGTTATAAAGAGTTTTGACTGTACTTACCGTTTTTCTATACAGATGAATATGTACAAGGCTGGACCCTAATGGGGTTGCCTAGCCTCTTTGTTACGTAATCTCGCTTTGATAGATAGATACCCTTTGTTCACCTATCTACTAGCCCCCCCCCCCCCCCTGTGGTATGGTGATACCTGTTAATTGCCCAATACCTCTGAAATAAATTGACTTGTTTCCTTGTTCACAAAAAATCGAAAACCTCTGTTCCTCAATATTATCTCTTTTCCCCTGTTCCCCTCGAAATTTGGCTACTGTTTACCTGTTCCCCCTTAATAAATGCCCCCTTTCCCCTTTGGGGTGGTGTCATTAAAACAGTATCACTTATTACACTTATAACTCTTTTCCCATTCAGGGGCGGATCCAGGATTTCTAAAAAATGGGGCTTCATATATTTGAAGGTGTGGGGGTTCGCTTTGCTAGTTTTATCCCATTTTTATAAAATATCCCATGAAAATGAAATAATTTTGTCTTCTTGAGACCGATTTGTACCATTTTGATAGGATATTCAAAAACAGGGAACTGGGAAGGCCGCTACATTTTTAATTACGTCACGAAGAACGTGCCCGATTATGTCATTAGGACTAACTATGTCGACGAGTCTGTTTTATTGTGTTGTGTTTACAGTATTGTCAGTTAAAAGATGCATGGTAATGAGGCGATTCTAATTTTCTTATAAACAGGTAAGGCATTACGTATATTCACACACCACGAGCCTATTAAGCATTCTGTGGTATGTTTATTTAATAACTTTAAGATAAGACCTGCGTGGCTGCATAACCAGAAGCAAGATAAACTCGCCCTAGTTTGTTTACAAAGACTATCAAATTTCTTTGCACCGATAGTAAGGGTATATTGTCTGCCTATTTATTCTTTGCCAGTAAAAAAAGTACACGAAATCGCCGCAGAATGGGGGGCACTTGAGTTTAAACCATTTTGTTCGATATGGGCATAATGGGCGTAGACTAAATGTGTTCGATAAAAAGTGTTCGATGACTTGATTTTAGTTTTCAAATTATCCTCGGTGAAGATGTTTCATAAATAATTTTTATTTAATATCATCACATAGACTTAAATTGATAAGTGGAACAATAATAATAATAATAATAGTGAATAACAATAATTTTGATTTTATTGCCATTTTATTGTTCGCAGGGGGTCTGAAAACCACAGCCGAGTGAATCAAGGTTTCAGTTGATTTTTATTGGAAATTTGAGAGGTCCACATGCGAGTTTGGCAAACATTCTGAAAATAAAAGATAATTGAAGAAAAAGTTTAAAGGAATCTTACTTAAAATCAGACATGGGGTTGATTACATGCAAATGTAATTGATTACAATTAAAATTACTTTGGAATTTCATGATTACTGATTACAATTACAATTACTTTTTTCTAGATGTAATTGATTACAATTACAGATTACATTGCAAAGTAATCATGATTACTTTATGATTACTTTTGATTACTTTTATTTTATTTTTTTATTTGAAAAGACTTATTATTAGAATATTATCCTGAAGAAAGGAAAACTTAGCAATGTTTCTCATTTTTACCTTCAGATATAAGTAAGCTACATGTATAAGGCTGACTGAATGAAATATAATAAAACAATTGTATTCAAAAGTCCCATGTTATTCTACATATAAACATGGATACGAATTTGTGCATCTCAGTTATCTCAGATGTCCACCCCTCCTTACAGTGTGACTGTTTTAAGTTCAGTAAAGTTCAAGGTAAAATATTTGACCACCGTTTTTAACACAGTTCCATCGATTTGCCCAGATTTATGAGATAAAATAAAAACTATTGAAAATATCTTTCCAGTAATGAAGCAATAAAATGCATATAGCTGTGTGAAGCACAATTAGTTGTTCATGTTGAGAATATCAGTGTATTTCTAGCCCAATAATAATAATAATAATAATAATAATAATAATAATAATAATAATAATAATTATAACAGTATATGAAAATGAAAAATGTAAAGCACTTCTAAAAGGTACCAGATAACACCTGTTTTGTTCTAAACATCAATTCTGTGGGCCCTTGAAATAATTGTTCAGGAAATGCTATGCAGGACAACAAAATTGAACTTGGTTAATAAAAGAAATGATTTTTTTTTTCTTATCTGGAGCACTGCATACTGATTTGATACTTTCTAAAGAAATTTGGACTTAACCCTTATTTTATCACATTAAAACATACCGTACACCAAACGAGTAATTACCATTCGCCACTAGTCACGGTGGAGGTGACCTAGAGTGACGCACGGTGTCGCCACGGTGACGACACGTTGACATCCACAGACAGAACGAGACTGGTGACCGATTCACGGTGGATCCGATAATAGCCACGGTGTCGCAGTATTTTATTGCACTGTTATATAAACATTACACTCGCGCTTAACAGGTGAGGACACGTTTAAACTGTCGAAAACGATCAGTAGCATAGCGCAGGCTTTTCACGATAATGTGCTAGTTATACTAGATCAGCGCTATTTGTCCAGATTTTCTCCCCATGAAGTATGCCGACACCTGCACGTGAAACAGAAGCGTACGTGACAAAATTCACATCGCATTTCGCCAGCTTGTTACCTTTGACATGCGATCATTTTGAGCACCGATTATGAATTGAGGTTCTACAATAAACTTTACTTTTATTTCGAAGTTATGTTGTCTTTTTCTTCTCAACATAACACAACCATATTTTGAGGGAACTCGTTAGCGACGCATTGCAGAGGCAATTCTAACCCCTCTGTTTAGCAAACAATGTTGACCCAGATGAAACGCTATTTGATGCAAGACTCCTCGGCTTTGAAATTAAGTTAAGATTTAAAGCATTTCTGTCATGCCGGACTATCAAATTAGACTAGATACCTAATATCTTTTTTAATATTTCTTTTCCCTATGTACTTCGCTTGTGCGAGAAGTGAAAGGTCTATTGTGGAAAATAACTTTAGGATCATGCCTAAACCACATGCACGATGCACGTTTAAGACCATATACTAAACATCTGCGAAGTTTCCTAAAGACCGGAATAAAATTGAAGAGGAGTTATGCCCACAAATAACTACACATTGTATCCGAGATTGGCGGAAGTTAAAAGTTCACAAGTTGAAAAAAGTGAAAAAATAATTTGACGATAATGAACCAAACCAAATGCACATTCTCAGTCCATGGACAAAACATCTGTGAAGTTTCAAAAAGATCGTACTAAACCTGTAAGGGGGGATGGGAGGTGGGTTGCGCTCATTAAGTTACAGTACCCCTCATTTCACCAACGGACAAACTCATTTTAATAGTCTCATTTGATAAACGTCAGGAGACAATTAATTAAAAAATCTCCCTACCGTGAACAATCGATATTGGTTTTCATTGCATGTTCGAAGCGAGTCTGTCCATTTGAGCAGTCTCGCCAGTGCTTTTGCTATTCCCATTCAAACATAAGTGCATTTAGAAGACGTTGACTTGGTCTTTCTTGCACTTAGTTCGAGCAAAACAAAGCCCAAACGAGTCTGCTCAGTCTCGCTGTATAGAGCAAAACGCATTCAAAACGTTTAGAAGACGCAGACACGAAATCGACGTTGTTGTTGTTGCTTCTGCAAAAGCTCAGACGTGCGCGCATTTGCGCACGCTTGGCAGAGCCTTAGCTACTCAGTAATGGTCCTGATTATAATTTGTTACTCTGATAGTGTTCCTTGAGTTAATTTACAGATTCGACAGGCCACAAAAAAACGTGCAAAATTATCCTGTTGCTACCACAAATTACATGAAGCAGCATGGGCGGATCCAGAGAGGGGGGGGGGGGGCAGGGGGTCCGGACCCCCTCTGAAAAATCACAAAAATATAGGGTTTCTTAGCAATGCTGGTCCGGATTCCCTGAAAAATCACAAATCTATCAAGCCAGCATTTAATTTTGTGCACTCATCAGCCCGCCAGTGAAACTGCATTAAATGGCGTTTCGCTGGCGTGCCGATGATGGCCCGCTGATGGTGGTATTTTGATCCTCTCATCAACTAAAAAACCTTTGTCAAAGTTGGACCCCCTCGGACAAAACGTTCTGGATCCGTGCATGAGCAGTATATGTCACGATATTTAAACCATACTTTCCTTTTTTTTACGTATATCTACACTAACATAACCATAGTTTGAGAACTCGTTAGAACCGCATATCCAATGCGATTCTAGTAACGAATACCACCAACAGAAAAACAACAACACTGGAGATCCACTGACATGTGATGTACCTCTCATGTACATAATGTATATGTTGACATCTGCACGTGAAACGGGAAGCTGCCAAGTTTCGAGCTTTTTGCACGACGCAGATAATATTAGCGGATGTTTTGAGTGTGATTCCAGTTCAAACATGTGTTTTGGGTGCTCAAAAGAACCGTCTCATCGGAACGGTGAGACGGTTCTTTTGAGTACCCAAGACAAGCGTTTGTTGTTAAGAAACCAAGTTATATGTCATTTACGCATTCTTATCTGGAGGTCTGGTTACTTTTTTTCGTGTACTTTCTCCAAGAAAATATTGCAATGAAGACAGCGGACCGTCGAAGCTCATTGTTTAAAATTCTGAAATCTTTTTTGTAAGCCAATTCCGATGCGTAGACGCATCTGCATAAGCATGCTGTGTTGTCGTTTGCTGTACTGGCCGAAGACTTGCTCGGAAGATTTACGTATATTTCGCAGATGGGATTATTAATTCTCCCGACGTATATGCACAGCTATCTAGTGGGACTAGAGATATTTTGTCACTTCCTTCCCTTCACACACGTCGACCTCTATGAGACGACGTGCATCGAAGATTTTAGACGCCCTGCTTCAAGGTCAAGAATAGAGCAGAAGTTTATTTCAGGCTGTGCATCTGCGCTGTGTGACGTGAACCCCCGTCTGTCGAATACTTATTTTTAAAAGTCGTGTAAAGATGTCAAATCATTTTAACTTTGTTCAGGTTTCGCTGTCCCTTAAAGCGCCAGCGAAAAAAATGCTTCTGAAAATGTAATCTGCTCCAGTCGTCTGCTGCATATATTGACTAATGGAGGCAAACAGTGTGGACCCAATAGGCATTACAAGTGTCGTCTGCTGATAGCCTTTGCAAAGAAGTTGGACCCAGATCAGGTCCGATGAAAAGTCGTGCCTGATCTGGATCCAAACTGTTTGACACTTTTATGGAATTCCTAAAATCAGCAGAAGACATTGCCCGTCATTCAATTACTGCATTTTGTCACGTACACAAGGGCGATTTCGGCTTTGAAGTCGACAAAGAGTGTTTCAACTTTTGACATCAAAGGATTTCTACATGTTGTGAGCACTCATGCCTCTCCAAGGCGATTCTTCCGAGCAGACTCGTCAAGTAACTCGGAGGCACATCGGATATGCGGCAATCTAAAACGCTAATACTATCGACGAACGTAAATAAAAAATCGTTAGTGGCAGAGTTTTAGGTTGCAATTTGTCGCCAGACTATGGCAGTCGAATACACTGTTTCTAGCGATTTTTATCGGCGTTCATGCGCGGATCCAGGGGTGGGGGTCCAACTTTGACAACTTTTTTTTAAAGTTAATGAGGGTCCAAATACCGCAATAAGCTTCGCTGGCGGGCCGATGGTGGCCCAACATTGAATGCTGGACTTGTAAATTTGTAGCTTTGTGATTTTTCAGGGGATCCGGACCAGTATTGCTTTGGAAACCCTATATTTTTGAATTTTTTCAACAGGGGGGGGGTCCAGATCCCCTGTCTCCGATGGCGTTCGTCAATTGTTAAGAACGTTTTCGATTGCCGCCTATCCGGTGTTGGAGGGTACAAACAATTTGGGCGTTGGATAATGGTGGAAAATTTAAAACGTCGGTGAATCGAAATTACGGATTTAATTAGTAAACCATTTTCAGGTAAGAAGATAACTTTGTTCACTAACATCAACGAACTGACGTACAGCCGATGATCCTGGAATTATCGGCGGAGGGAGGGGGGGGGGGGGGGGGTCAAGGCCCAACTGACAAAAAGTTCTGACATTTTTATATGTATTTTAGTCTAACTTAGTTTACGGTGTACTTCAAGAGAACTATTTTTCCAAGGTTACAGGGGGTGGGGTCATGCATTTATAAGCAACTCGTGAGCCTTCGCAGACCTGACGTTATAATCTTATAAACAAACCCACCACTTGAACAAAAAACTGAATACGCGCATCTCACCAATTAAAACCACTTATAAACTTCTACTCGACTACCCCGCCTTTCCCCAACCCTCTTACCCTCTCCCCACATCGGACAACGCATAATCTAACACAGTTGCAACAGATAAGGCTCAGATGAGCCTGCGCACTCGCGCAATTTTACGGATATAAAATTTTGGCGCACGGCTCCAAAAGGGGGATGTTTTGAAAATGTTAAGATTCTCGCTTGTCACTGTAGCTGAACAGACTCGTCTTGGAAACTTCGAAGATAAATTATCTCGCGTTTTTTCGTTTCTGGGCCAAAGCATGTATTTTGGGTCATCAAAAGAACCGTCTCGATGAGAGGGTTCTTTTGAGCGCCCAAAACACATGAGTTAATGGATGCTGTATAATGTAAGAATGAATATAACATGCGCGGATCCAGGAATTTCCGTCAGGGGGGGGTCCAGGTCAAACTGACAAAAAAAGCTCTGACAACGTTTTTTTGTTTTTTTTTTTGTTTTTGTTTTTTGTCCTCAGCTTATTCTTCAGAAGTCAAATGGTTAATTTCAAAGAAAACTATCATTTTTCAAGGTTCCAGGGGGTCCAACTTTTTCCAGGGGGGGGGGGGGTCCAATTGCTTATTCCCTATAGAAACCCATATAACTTGTGATTTTCCAGGGGGTACGGACCCCCTGTCACCCCCTCTGGATCCGCACTTGTATAATAACAACCTTTCTTCAATTAAAAAAAACAGCTTTTACTGATTTTAAAGAAGAGTTTGTTAACAGAATTCGAGAAAAAGAAAAAAGAAAATAAAGATTCTCAGAAAGGCAATGATTTTTTGGGGTAGGGCCTGTTTTGGGTGGGTAGATAGGAGCACGGCAAACCAACATTTTTTCAGGTCGGCCTATTTTAATCAATAAAAACACCAACGTCTACTAAATGTACTTTTAGCGACTGTGCATTCGTTGCAAACGCCGTGCATAGTTATGTTTTGAATGTGAGGAACTAATGCTCTTACGAGACTGCGCATTTGCGCAGACTCGCCTGTGCTTTTGTTGCTCGCACAATGCACATGCAATAAGAAACTCACCAACGATTGCATGTCTACGTCTACTAAACTGTTATGTTTCATGCAGAGTAGCACAGGCTAGGCGAGGCATATGCACTCGATCAGTTCGCCTTATTTTTTTTTATTGACGTACGTGTTTTAGACGTATACCGTATTATGTAATAACCAGCATGAGGGGATATCCGGACCCCTTGAAAAATCGCAAAATATAGGGTTCAGTCTATCAGCAATACTGGATCCCCTGAAACATCACAAATCTACCAAGTCAGCATTCGATGATGGTCCGCTTCAATGGTCAATGGCGTAGCCAGAACGCAAGAACGTTGAAAAAGTTACGCACGTCAAATGGAGACTATTGTATCAAGCAATGATTTTCTACAATTAAAGAGCAGTTCCTTGGCGTATGGAAAATCACTTTTACCACATTGGGTGAACTCCCTTGAGTGTTACTATTTTTATTACGCACGTGCGTTGTGTAAATTAATGGGTGCTTCGCCAATGATGGTATTTGGATCCTCTCCTGTCATCAACTAAAAAACGTTCTTTCTGGATCCGCGAATGACCAGTGCGCATATATGTGCACTTCGTCACGTAGACAATCATATTTTATTCACGCTCGCGCAAGGGAGGGGTTCATTGTCACCTTCTGACTGGGGGATGGGGGGCTATCAGATGGTATGAAAAAATACAAAAGGTGCGTTAGAAGATAAGGCTTTTATAAATGGACTATTAGTAAATCGTTTGAAGGTAAGATAAATATTTTTTGTACATAGTCCACATCCACGCAGTCTGAGCGCCTTTGTTTTCAATTTAAAGGAAAGGATCATATCTAGACTTGCTATGGGCGAGCATAAGTAACTCAGCAGGCTGGTTTTATCATAACCTCTTTTTTAAATTTGATATTTCTTGTGAAGTTTACTCAATTCAACACCAATTTCTTTGTAATCCATTCTTCATTTAGTACCTTGCTACCATGCGCAGAAATGGCGTCCGCTTTTGTATTAAATTCGATATACTTGATGAAGTTTAATTGATTGAACATCAATTTCTTTGTTTAGCCGAATCCATTATTATGGCGATCGCTAGCCTCCGCTTTTTTTTATTTGACATTTCTTAATGAATTTTATTAATTCAACATCAATTTCTTCATCATCCATTCTTCATCAGTCGAATCCATCATAATGGCGATCGCTAGCCTATGAAGGCTTTTGAGCATACGCGGTAAGCTGTACCTTGCTATCATGCGCAGAAATGGCAAAGGTAAACAATAAGTCATAAATTTCTCGCTCTGACACTTACAGACACGGTATTTCTCGCCCTGACACGAACAGACACGGTGTCGCAATAAAACATCCCATCTCCCGAAAATCAATAATTACACTTCGTCACGCTGACTGTCTCGTTGATTTACCTGGAATTCACGGTGGCCGTCACCATGAAACCACCGTGACTGGGCGAGACACAGGGTGGCGACACCTAAACCAACGTGAAATATGGTAAATCCTCGTTTGGTGTACTGTATCCACCTGAAAAGTTTATAAGTCCAACTTGCATTAAAATTACATGTGTATTAACTAACATTAGGACTTCTTTTATATGATTTAATTAATATTCATCTGATAAATGAAAGACATGTGTGATGCATATAGGTAAAAGAAGGAAATTAGCTAAAGTAGATCCTGAACTTCTGATCAAACCAAAACTGAAAATGAGATCATATTCAGCTGGAAAATGGTCAAGTATAAGATGCCAAAAGGTGTTAAAACAATACTGTCATAAAAGTGTCTTGAGGATTAAACAGAAACTAAAGAAAATGGACCTTACTTCATGTGTCATAACAGAAAAACATTACCAAAGTTTTATATTTTCTGAAAGGTTCAATTAGAAAGATTGGAAAGAAAAGGCTTCAACTTAAAAATGTATCTTACTAGATAATGTCGTCCATAGCTTAAAGCTGCATAGTCTGTAACTTTTGATCTTCTACTTTTAAAAATAATGTTTTTATTTTTCAAGAGCACAGTAAAACTACTCAAATTCAGGTAAACATTTTACCATTTTCGTAAATCTTAACAAGTTATCACTATTAAAACAACTACATTTATGCTAAAATTTAACGCTCTTGAATTATTGGAGGAACGCAAATAACTACCATCAAGAGAAAAATACACCTATTTGATAAGATAATTCACTTTTTCATGCAGTTTTCAGCTGTACTGAACATTTTTATTGTGAAAACATAGCTTAATTCTATTTTTACAAATGATTTAAAAAGAAAATAGAAATTTTCGAAAAATGTTCATAGTTACAGAGTATGCAGCTTTAACTCTAGACTATCCACCTATATTACCACTCAAGGGACCTTTTCTTGCCTGTTATATTTTTCCTAAACTCTTAGCAAGGTAGTTTATAAGGTATCCAAATAATTTGGGTAACTACGTATCATGAAGAAAGGTGGGCTTTTCAATTAATCTGTCTTAGTGAATCCCATGAAATGCTACCAAGAAATAAAGAAAAAAGTTAAATAAATATAAACCTAGATCTTAAATTTTATATTTTAAGACATTACAAACAGAGCCAGCCATAATCAGTCACTGCATCATGCAACATTGATGTTTGTCTTCTAGATCAATTATTCATTTACACCTATTGGGGTTTTCTTCAATCTGAAAATGCAAGTTTAATACGAAACAAACTTTAATATCTTTGATCTATTGTTGGTAGCAAATTCACATTTCTTGTTTTAAACAGTAATTAATTAGTCTCTTTAAGCTATAATTGTAGCTGGTACCCATCACTGTACACTCCATTTTAAAACCAATTTTTATATTATTTTTGCAAAAAAGCAAAAGTAATCCTAAAGTAATCATAAAGTAATCATGATTACAGGCTATTTTGCAATATAATCGATTTCATTATGATTACTTGTAATCATAAAAATCCATGATTACAAATTACTTTATGATTACTGAAAAAAGTAATCGATTACAAGTAATCATGATTACAGATAACAATTACCCCATCTCTGCTTAAAATGCGTTAATTTCACGAAAATCGTCATTTTCATAAAGGCCATATCCGGGTCTATTTATGGACATTTTGATTTAGCTTAATAAAATGGCAATTAAAATCAAATTATAACTGTTAACTATTATTATTAATGTTCCACTTATTGCTTTTACAGGGTGGGTAGTCACATGGTTTTGCTTGGATACACTGTATGGACGTTCGAATACACTGTACGGTCATTCTGATCGAATACAGGTAGATTTCTCTATGTTTTCTCATCTATACCCAGAAAGTTATACACCATTTTCCAGCCCACATTTTCCCCTATCAAACGCTACCAGGATAGCATCTTAAAGCTTCTTACTTTGAGTACTAACTCTGTCACAAATGTTGTCCGTACAGCTTATTTCCAAATTCAGGCCCGATCTTCGCCGCTAAAAAATTTGTGACAGAGTCTGTACTCAAAGTAAGAAGCTTTATGAGGATATCCTGGCATCGTTAGATCGGGAAAAATGAGGGCTGGAAAATGGTGTATAATTTTCTGTGTAAAGATGAAAAAACTCGCAGAAATATCTACTTATTTTTGCTTAAAACATCGGTGTGGAAAGAAGTCCGCCATTTTACCGTACAGTGTATCCTAACAGAAACCACGTGACTACCCACCCTGTTTTAGTCTATGTGATAATTTTAGATAATATTTATTTTTGAAAAATCTCCACAGATGACGATATTGAAAAATAAACTTTGTGGGTCGGCAGCTCGGCTCGGCAATGGCTTTCAGACCCGACCCACTATCTTTATAAAATTGATTTTTTCGATGTTTTCATGCATTTTGAGCTTCGCTAATAGGAGGTTTTATCGTGACGTATTTCCGGTTCTATAAATAGACTTGGGATATACTGGCCGTCAACTGTGTATTGTCTAGATAGGGAAAGCAGTAGAACTTTCAACATTTTCCACCGATTTTAAGTTCCCTTGTTACAATTTGCTATTTAATTTATATAAATGTGAATTGTAAATGCATCTTGAATGCATCTAGAAATACTTCGTCAAATAATATTAACATTTATTGAGATAATTTGTCTGCCGTTGCGTTTGAAATGAATAAATCGGGAGCCGTTAAACTTTTCAATTCAATTTAACACAACAAAAATTAAATATTTTAAGGCAACTATTTTGATAATTAACGAACTTTTGTCAATGACACACTTCATTTATTTTCTTTAAAAAGTGTTTGCTAACAATAAACAAGGCGGTTGTTTATTTTTTTTTTATTTATTTTATGTAACTAGACTCTGAAACCGAATGTAGATATTTTCAACTATTATTGTAAAGAACTTACAAATGGAACACATTTTGAAATATATGAACATTGCATTATTTAATTGCATGTACGAAATTTCACCATGTCGCATCGTGTAGGAATTAATCTTGGGTGCAGGGCAACTCGACCCAAAAATGTATAAAAAATCCTCTCGAGCAGCGAAGGCTCATGTGTGCATTCTTGCAAGAACACACACTGCTAAAACAGCTATTTCAACAAAACTGAATAGATGATTGTAGAAAGAAAGGAACTAACAAAAAACAGAACTGTGCACTTAAAAAATAAAAAAACTTTCGTCTCCAGCAGCGAAGGCTCATGCGGGACTTCACATGCGCGCAATTTTCGCAAGAAAGTTTTGCCGGGTCTGCCCTGGGTCCAAGCTGTTTGAAAAGGTTATCAGCGGACGACACTAGTAGCAGATGATTAAGGACACAAATGGGCGCTGAAAAAGAAACAGAACGTTTTTTCTCGAGCAGCGAAGGCTGATACGAGTCTGCACATGCAGGCATTCTCGCGAGAACATTTTGTCGGGCCTGAACTGTTTTCAAAGGTTATCAGCAGTCGACACTTGTACATTTGATTGTGGACATAAACTAGGGGCTGAAAATAGAAAAATATAATGTTGACTTTCTTCTCGAGTAGCGAATGCGCACACGATGGCGCTTAAACATAATTACAGTTTCCTCTCGAACAGCGAAGGCTCATTCGAGACTGCACAATGTCATCTTGTTGCATTGCCTTAGGTGAGCCTGCGCAAATTCGCGGCAGCATTAGTAAGATGAAGATGGATATTCAGAAGAAGAAGTGGACAGTTATACGACAAAACATGCACATGTATCCGTCTGTCTGAACATGCACATGTATGTTCCTTTCCGTGTGCATGTTCAGACAGACAGACGGATAGAAACATAAATACACATGTCCGGACAGACAGACAGACAGACAGACAGAGACATTATATATTAGCTAGTGCTTTTAAAAAAAAAACAGGCAATGAATTAAAATGAAACTGGCCCGTCTGACAGACAGACAGACAGACAGACAGACAATATATATTAGCTAGTGTTTATACAAAAACACGACCACGAATTAGAATGTAACTGATAGAAGACGAATTCTGAATTTCAGTGTCGTTGCATTATGTCAGACTTGTTAAAATGTGTTATAATCTCGGACCCAGTAATTTTGGGTCCAGCATGTCGGCATCCTTTAAAGATCTTTTATGACCCCCTCTTTTATTACACATATGACAATCACTTGTGAAAACACTCTGATTCCGCCAGTCCGCGGGGCGTGTCGTTCAATTATTCAACAGAGGGTGATAAAACGGATCTGTTAGAACGGTGTCAACTGTGAAAATCAAATATTTAACTTGGAATTTTAGTTATTTCTTTGGGACAAATTAATCGTAAGTTTACTATTTTTAACTAGCCTAATTAAGCTACTTTTGGACTGTCAATAATCACTGGTTTTGAGATGATATCACGGATGCGTTAGAGAGAGAGAGAGAGAGAGAGAGAGAGAGAGAGAGAGAGAGAGAGAGAGAGTAAGAACTGGCAAACAAGCAGGTGGATTCACTCTGTTCATCATAAAAGTGCATAAACAAACCAAAATTTTACATGTTTAAAGTTATTATGGGTTATATTGGAAGAAAATATCAGCGTTCTGCTCGACACTTCTGGACTTCCCGCAGCCTCATATTTTGCCTTTTAAATGGATAAACGTTTGTTATTCGGAACCATTATTTATCGGTAAGATGTATTTTGAATGTATATCAAAGAATACAAACAAGTTTTGATATGACATTGGCTATAAAAGCCCATTTTCTCAAAATATAAACCCACATTTAACACAGATTCCATAGAGCTGGACGAACCGTTGACGGCCACGGATATGCGCATGCGCGAAAATGACGTCACTTTGGGAATTCCTAAAACCTCCTATATGCCGATGGTGCTTCCAACTTATTAATTACGGTTTGGGACTCAAGTGCCAGTGATTTGCCACTATGAAATACAAAAATTGTCAACATCTTCCAGTTCCCAGCATTTATCACACATACTGGAAAAAATTCTTGTCAATCTTAGCACGGTGACTGTTTAGAATTGAATGCCCACTCAACAGTTAGAAATCGTTTTTGTGAAAGCTTATTCTTGTGTTATTAAGTTAGCTATGCCGACAATGTTGGCCGACAATGTTTTTTAATCACCTCAAGGTTATGTCTACGTTTCTGGGGTGTATTTAATTCCTCGTTTATCTCATCATCTTCTGAAGAGGATAATCGCAACTGTCTTTTCTTCTTAGATGAATGAAAAATCTCGCCAGTTTCTACTTCCATTTTTGATTGTTTACGGTTTTATTTTGGCTGTGCTTGATTGGAGTGATTGAGCCAAACTCCCCATATTGTATTTTCAGCCGTTGACTTCTCGTCGCACCATGCACCAACACAGGGAGGAGTTTCGCAACACGCCCCGCTCGCATAAAAAGTGTCTCTACTATGTAGGACAATTGAAGGACCCCACAATTTTTGAACACCGCTTCTGTTGTTAGAAGGAGGGGGATATTTTAAGTAGTATTTTTGTTGCTTATTCCCGATGCTATTAATAGAACTGGGATAGCCTACATCAGAATTGATAAGCAGTGTTATCTAGATAAAGACAATTAGAAGTCACAGGTATTGCCAAACCAAGTTGGTCCAGTTTGTGCAAGACATCTTCAGCAACTTGGGAGGGGCTGTGACTCCTCTGATGCAGTTCAGAAAGACAGAGCAAACGATGCCCATGGTGGTGTCTTTGTTGCTTTTAAGCGTGACTTGCTTTGTACTGGAACCCTAGAACTGGACACCAACTGCGAAATAGTTTGGTGTAAGATGAACATTATTGGATGTAGGACTCTTACCTTGGTTCTTTTTATGGAATCAAGACAACTCGTCAACAGAACAATTCATCGACACATTTTTTGAGACAACTCGTCGACAGATAGTGAGACAACTGGTCCACATTTTTGTTCAAAGTTAATTGACCTGAGACTTATATTTATAATTGGTAATGAGGTGCAATTAGGGATTCTAATATAATGTATATTGAATGCGATCAAGGAGCAATATTTGTGCATATGACTGCTTTGGTGCTTCTGTATATTGGTGATGAACTGTGTCATTTATACGTACAACAATCGGAGTGGGTTGTTGACAGACGAAAATTGCTTCACTTAATGCAAGCTTGGGTGGAGATTGGATCTAGGGAGGAGGCTTAGTTTACCCCATTCTTGTTTTCTCTCTCTGTTTCTGTCTATCTCTAGGAGGCCGGTGATTCTAATTAGTTATTTTTTTCTTTTTTTTGTCTTGCGTTCGAGGCATACTTTAATAGTTATTTTGTTTATATCATTTTTATGTCTTTTTGTTCATATTCATTTTTTAGGAAAAATGGTCATATATATTGATAAACTGTCTTAAAATTACCCGTGAGCTCATTAAAAATTATATCAATTATCATTTACTGGTCAATTGACTTGGAATAAAGGTGTCGACGAGTTGTCTCATAAAGTGTCGACGAGTTGTCTCACGATCTGTCGACGAATTGTTCTGTTAAAGATATGTTTTGTTCCCCTTTTTATCGCCCCCCTCTGACAAGATTGATAATGATTATTTTGAGGAGTTTAACTCATCCGTATCTCGGATTATGTCGATAGAAATTCCCATGTTCTGGTTAGGGGAGATTTAATTGCGGCGATATAGAGTGGAGTCACATGCAAGTACCTCAATGAGTACAAGAAAGACAGCCTCAGCAGCAACTTTTGGATATTATCGTAGAGCACTGTTAAACTCAAGTTGTAAACATACCAACGCGCAATGATAAAATTCTTGACCTGCTTTTTACTAACGCCCCATCCCCTGTGAAAAAAGTCAAGGAGATGTCCCCGATTGGCAAAGCTGATCATGACATTGTATATGTTGAGTATGACATTAAGGCTAAAAGAATAAAACAGGCGCCACGCAAGATATATCTCTATAAACGTGCAGACGTTGTCGGCCTTAAAGACCACATGGCCCAATTTAAGGATGCGTACCTTTCGGAAGACCACAGTCACATGTCAGTAAATGACATGTGGGTCAATTCAAAACAGGCGTAAAGCTTTAATCAGTGGGTGCCTGATGCTTATCTGTAGCTGGACCCACCGTGGCTCAACTTGAGGTTTTCTTTAGCTCTGACTATCTGTGAGTCATGAGCCCTTTTCTTTGTTTCATCATGGTGTGTTAATTTGATTAGAGTGTTTCTCCATGATGATACATTGCATTAGTTAGATGGCCTCCATGCGAGCTGAACATTTCTTGTACTTCAACAACAGCAGAATCTAGGGCGAAGATTTGGTACCAGTAAAATGCATTTAAGCCCCCCCAGTGGCTTAGGCTGTTGTCCGTTCTAAGGCGGTGGTTCTGTTGTTGTTGACTTTTTGTTCATTGTTACTCCCATTGTGGGAGTCTGTAATTGTTATATGTTTTGTTGTATGTTGCTTTGTGTCCGTTCTAGTATTGCAATCATCTTGATGGGGAAGAGAGAGCTGGTTGCTTTGCTTGGTTTGTCTTCCCGGTGTCTCATGATGGTTGGGCGGCTCTTCCTCGCGATGCCACGGGGTTGTCTGCGGTTTGTGATTGTGGTATTTCCTGATCATACTCACTAACTATTTTTGTAGAGGCTGTAGAAAGGTTTATCCCATCGAAAATGACCAAAACAAAATACTCTGTGACATGGATCGATGTAACAATGAAACGGCTTGTAAATAAGGAAATAAGCTTTACCTTCATGCTTGCAAATTAAAGGACCCTGATGTCAAGATTCATTAAAAGCGGTTCAAAGCAAATGTACAGAAGCTATTGAGAGATGCCTATTGGAAATGCGTTTCCAATCTGTTTACATTTGAGAACAACAGCTCAGATCCCGACACTCCTAAGCCTGAACAGATTAAAAAGTTTTGGTCATTTATCAAATCTCTTAAAAAAGACGAGTTTGGGATCTCATCACTCAGAGAAAATGGAATTCTTAAGACTGATGCAAAGGAAAAAGCTGACGTTTGTAATAGGCAATTCCAATCAGCCTTCATACGCGAAGGTGACTCTGACCCGTCCTCAAAAGGGGCTAGTCTGTTCTCCTCCATGGGGGACATAACAGTTGACCCAAAAGGGGTCGCCAAGCTGTTGGACGGACTAAACATTCACAAAGCTCTGAACGCCAGAGTGCTAAAAGAGTGTAGCAATGAGATCTCTCCAATACTGGCACTTACCTTTAATGAGTCTTTAGCTTGGGGCGATGTACCAGATGAGTGGCGACAAGCTAATGATTCCCCGGTCTTTAAAAAAAGTGAAAAAATATGATGCAGCTAACTATAGACCAGTGTCGCTCACATGCATCTGCTGCATTAGCCTTAGATAGCATACTTGCTGACTGTCAGCATGGTTTCCAAAGTCAGAGGTCCTGCGAAACCCAGTTGGTCCAGTTTGATAAGGTGCTACACAAGAGGCTATTACATAAATTAGACTATTATGGGATAAGAGGGTCCACCCACAAGTGGATCAACTCGTGGCTCTCTGGGCGCACTCAATAAGTAGTTTTAGATGGTCAAGTCTCGGATCCAGTCCCAGTGTTATCGGGTGTACCCCAGGGGTCAGTTTTAGGACCGATCATGTTCCTTATTTTTATAAAAGACTTGCCGGATAACATCAGGTCTTCTGTTTGCCTGTTCGCGAACATTTATGTCCTGTATAGGAACATATATTCAATTCAGGACTGTTTGACCCTGCAAGAAGACCTCACTAGCTTAGGACAATGCGAAGCCGGTTGGCAAATGAAATTCAATGTGGCCAAATGTCACTTCATGAGAGTGACTCGGCATCAGCAGCACAAACACATACTATTTGACTATTCCCTTCATAATCAAACCTTGGAAAACGTTCAGTCGGCTAAATATCTTGGTATAACTATCTCTTATAATATTGATTGGGGTCAGCACATTTCAGAAATTTCTTCCAAAGCAACTAAGACACTTGGTTTCCTTCGCAGGAGCTTGGCTTTTGCACCTAAGAGTACGAAAGAAGTGTTGCATACAAAACTTTGGTTCAGCCTAAACTAGAGTATGCAGCACCCATTTGGAGCCCTTACTCGAAACTTCAGATTAACCAGGTAGAGAAAGTTCAGAGGACAGCAGCCCGCTGGACCTGCAGGAGATGGTGAAACACAAGAATTGTCAGCGAGATGCTTGACGAGCTTGAGTGGCCATCTCTTGAGGCCCTTAGGGATGGGTACACCCTGCTTCTCTTTCATAAGATACATTCTGGTGCTGTGTCTATAGAAAAAGACAAGTACCAGACCCCTGTTCACAGTTTGAAATGTACCAGGGCATCATACAGTACCCAATATTGTAGATACCAGACATACAGTGATTCCCTGCAGAACTCATTTTCCCCGAACTATTCCACAATGGAATGGTCTTTCTCCTTAGGTGGTCAATTCCAAGACTACTAAGGAGTTTAGGGCACTCCTCATTTAGTCAAAACACAGTCGAAAGATTTTTCTTGTTTTTTTTTTGTTTGGTTTGGTTTTGTTTTTTTCTGTTTGTTTTTGTTTGTTTTTTTCTTCAAAATTCCGAATTTGCACTCCCTGGCATAATAATCCCATGCGATCCTGCCAGTAGCAAAAGATAGATAGATAGAGTCGCAGGCACAAACAGACAGGTTTGATCATAATGGATTTTGCCAATCAATGACTGGAACAGGCAACTACCAACAAGGGTTACAGACTGCCACACACAGGAGGAGTTTAAGGCTGCACTGATTCCTGCAAGCTTCTCGCCTACTCCAGCCTACTGGCCTGGAGCGAGATGTGTAAATAGTTTTAAACTGTATATTCAAATTTTAACCTTTCCGGAGGATGACTGTCCCATTCACAATGTACAACTGAGTGTTTTGACGACACATTACAAGATGCAAGATACAAAAACTTTATTTAAAGTCGACATTCAATTTTACCTTGTCAAACATTAGCCATCAAGGTTATTTTACACACAAACAAAGTGGAAGACTGTACAAGTTTAAGCATATAACAAATCATAGGAAATTTGGGTTAGTATCACAGAAATTTACATTTATATAGCACAGATATTTATAAGTTAAGATCATATGTAAGATAAAATCTTTATGTAAGATAAAATCTTATAAAGACGAAATTTTATAAAACTGACAATTTCTTTCTAGTGTTAAAATTACATATTATGAGCATACAATTAAAAATCCTTCTTTGTGATCTATCTAGAGGAAAAAATGGACAGAACTCGAAAAGGTGGGTTGGATCTCAAATCTCTCTTTTTCTGTTCCAGGTCATCTTCAACACTCAGATGACTAAATGCTATCCATTCACGAGGGCCCATTCCAGTTTCTAACCATGAACCATGAAACAGAATGTACTTATGCTACTACAGCAAATGTGAAAGAGACACTTTTTACTTATGTTACTACAGCAAATATGAAAGAGACACTTTTCAGGCTATTATTGGCCATTTGATTTCATTTCATCAGACTGACTGCCTGAAATATGGTGATTTAAAGCTGAATGAAGTGCCTGGTTCCATTGCATACCGAACCAAGGCACATGTCAATGTAATAACATCAGATGGTGATATTGTAATCTCAGCGGACAACAAAGTTGTGATCTACCATTATGACAGATCTAAGAAGGAAAAATTAAACACACTCTGTAAATCAGTAGTTGTCCTCAATTCATTTGGGAGACTGTTCCAGATGTGGGCGGTAGGTTGTGTTGACATAAACCAAGAATATGAAAATATACAGACTGAATCAAATGGAGGTATACTATAACTAGAATATGGTTTATTAGAGGAACTTTTATGTGAAACCAAACATAAATCATACATTTCAATAATATTTAAATGTAACAAGGGCATTTTCACTGACAGATGATTTTCACGTTAAATTTGCCAACAAAAACAAGTCTTAATACGTTTTTCCAAGATGAAACAGAAATGAAGATCTGTCGTCGATGTTATCCTTCGAAATCTCTCATCTGTCGTCGACTACATCCGTTAAAAAAGTAATCTTTCGGCTAATACATCAATTTTTCAGACACGTCGTCTCTTCATGGGCCTGCAGTAAGTTTATAAAACGGACCTTTGCGGCCAAACTTTACAGAAATGCTGATGAATAATTATAATACATTTTGTTTCGTAGACGTTCGGCTGGAGCAGAAAGCTATTTTTATGCAATTTTCTTGAAACGCAAGTTTTGACGAGCCTACAAAAAGCTTATTTGTGTGTGAAATAGAGTCAGATTGCTGTTGCAGTATCTCCAATTATAAAGTATCTTCTCCATCATCAGCAGTGGCCCACAGATTCGCCTGTTGATTTTAGCAAACAAACAATCTTCACCTACCCTTTCCCTGCAAATTCTAGCCGCTTCTATCGTTGAAACAGTAATCTGTCGTCAAAATAGTTGGTTGCACGTTGTACCATTCCCTCTCGCTGGACAATGTACATTCCAACAAGGAATCCTATCCAAGTTCTGGAGGAAGAAGAAGAAGAATGCCTTTGACAAGGCTCCACACATGGAGGAGGCTATTACACAAATTAGATCACACCGTACAACCGACTATTTTGATGACAGATTGAATGTTGAGTCCTAATAAGACAGGTTTAGCAAACAAACAATCTTCACCTACCCTTTCCCTGCAAAATCGTCTCGCAAAACGAAGAACAAAAATAAGTCAGCTGATATAATAACAGACAAGATGGTGATTCTGATAAACGTTCGATGTAGTATCCTAATTGCCATGGCTTAGAAATATAAATCTCGCAACTTGAGAAAGTGACAAAATTCAAACGACTACTTATATACTTTCAATTTAATGTAATTAACCTTGGATACATTGTGCACGTGCTTGTGCCTTTATATTCTCACACAGCTCTGTTCTGTGTATAAGTTTGCCCCTTATCAAAACATTTTGGAGACGGCGATACAAGCAGCAAAACAGAGCTTGTGTAACTGCATTCCAATGTATGACATGTATCTTTAGACATTATGAAACATGTTTATCACAAACCAAAAAGTAAGCGAGAAAGAGCCACAGAACCTTTATAATAACAATACATGTCATCTGTAAGGCAAATATTCTAGTTTTGCAAACATCTTGAAAAGGAGTATAGAGATGGTTGTTTTGCTATTATTGTATTACAGATGTATTGTAACTATAAATGCTCTGTGGCTCTTCCTCAAGGTGCCGTGGGTTGGTCTGCAGTATGTGATTGTGGTATTTCCTGATCAAACTCACTTACTTTTTTATTTTCTTCGTATTTCATTTCTTTTATAACTGAATTTTTGTGCGTGTGTTTTAATGCCATCATTTAAAACTGAATTTGATTTCCATAAAACCATTTACGGACTGCCAGTGGGCCTTTACCTTAGTGCAGCTCCAAATTTGATATAAGGGAGGCAACCATATGAAGTATTTTCTTTTAGAAAATCGAACTATTGCCAAACAAAGTCCATACAAAACAATTTATTATATAAAAAAGTAAAAAATATTTATGCGTAAGGATTTACTTTATCCGAAATATTTCAGAATTTATAAAATTGATAAATTGTTTTTTGTACATATTTAAGATAATAGAAATTCTCATCTTGTTATGTCAGCTGAGGCTGCTTGTATCTTTGCTCATGGTAACATGTGGGCATGCCTAATACCACTTGGCATGGGCCGGTTAATATTCTGAACATCAGCCCATTGACAACCAAACATTTTTTGGCAGGCCTCCAGGTTCTGGCATTTCAGATCAACAAGTGAGCTGCAGAAGAATTATGCTGGCAAGCCGCTATTTATAGAAAAGTGGGTCGCCAATGGCCCGCTGTTGGAATGCTAACTGGGATGTGTCTCTCCAAGAGCATCAGTTACTTGGAGTTTTTGATATCTAATGTTAACATGGCAGGGTCAACAAGGTAATAAAACTTTTTGCATGCTCAACTCAACCTAGCTTAAAAGGGGTACGTGCATTAAAGGGCCCAAAACTAAAAAGTGCTTTTCACCAATTTCTTTTGATTGGTTTATTAGAAGAATAGCTGAAGTGTAAAATTTCGGCATTTGTTTAAATTTTATC
Source organism: Loripinus fragilis (assembly GCA_964019695.1). NCBI lineage: Eukaryota > Metazoa > Mollusca > Bivalvia > Lucinida > Lucinidae > Loripinus > Loripinus fragilis. Next base: position 65,179,035 of record OZ026522.1, on the reverse strand, counting down.
GTTGCTATGGTAGCAAAAATGGCCTATAAAGTAGGCTTAAAATAGAGAAATTGTCATTTTGGACCAAACTTAAGGCTTTTGGAGACCTATTTTTTTAATTAGATATCAGCACAGCTTAATACCAAAAATTCCTTTTAGTATGTTGTGTGCCGTGATAATTCTCATCAGCTGTTAAAATATCTTTCAGGTATTTGCTTGTGCTCTATATTAATTGGTCTGTCGAACATCTCAAAATTGGTCCAAAACGGTCAATTTCCTGTTTTCAGCCTACTTAGGCGGCTATTTTTGTTACCGTAGCAACGGTTAAAGCTGAATTAATTCGAGACCTTTACACTTTGGTTATTGTTCTAGTAAACCGATTAGTGTAAATTATTTAAAAACGATTTTTATATTTTAGCCTCATAGGGGGGGGGGGGGGGGGGCAAAAAAGCCCCTTAATGCACGTGGCTCTTTCAACTGCTCATAAAAACTAAAGTTATGAAAAAAAATCTTGCTTTAAAACTCACAGATGCTGTATCTATCCTACTAATAAATATTAAAATGCCAAGAATTGTTTATGAGCAGGATAAAGTTAATGCTCAACTGAGTTAGGCACGAAAAAGTTATATAACCTCCAGGCCAGGACTTGTACCCCAATATGATGTCTGTTTTTGTTTGTTTTTTTAACAAAAGCAGAATCTAAGGTTTGGTCAGTTAAATTAATTGTTCAAGCCCCCTGGCTGGTTTGGCTGCTGTCCTTTCTGAGGCTGTGGTTCTGTTATTGTTGATTTATTGTTTATTGATGCTCCAACGTTTGTCAGGGTTTTGTCACAACACCTGTCATTGTGCTGAGTGGATTTGGTAAAACTTCTCCCCGTACATAGATATAGTATTGATATTTTTTCATATTCTGGTCCTTAAGGAATATTGGGTTCTGATGGAAGGCTGAATGCCGCTTGGTGCTGGTGGGCCTGGGAGTTTATGCACTTTGTATTGGTTCTCATGAACAGACTCAATAAATTGGTGCTGGTGGGCCTGGGAGTTTATGCACTTTGTATTGGTTCTCATGAACAGACTCAATAAAATTGAGTGCGGTGTTATCTTATATTGTAGGTTCACTGTATTTCTGAATGATCCGTTTTTCCAGTACTCAGTTCCCTTTGTTGTTTTGCAATCATCTCGCTGAGGAAAATAAAGCTGGTTTCTATACTTTAATTGCATTCTTGCTTGCATGTGGTTGTTTGTGTTCTGTGTCTCTTAATCGCAGTGCCGTTGGTTTACCTGTGGTCTGTTAGTGTGGCATTTCCTGGTCATACTGATTTGTTTTTTTTTCCTGATTCCTCGATCACAACTGAAGTGGTGATGTTATCTAAGAATCAGTTCGACAGGTACCCATGTGGTGATCAACAAAATTATATATGCACTGGTTAGAAATTGCTCGCAAGTGGCATAAATAGACTGATATGAACCCTTGATGTATCACTAAATACTGAATCAATGTACCCTGGTCGTTTCAACCCTAAAGCTCTGGTCCCTAATATCTTGCCACTTCCTACTACTGATATAATAACTAGCCGACCATTTCCCTTTCAGTGACTGACTATTTGTCGATCAGTCATTGTTTGTTTGGCGATAGTTTTTGCATTTAGTTGGCGATCAGTTGGCAACTAGTTCAGAGTATACGGCAAACTGCCAGCGACAACTCTGCAACTCTTCCGTGACTTTCTGCAACTGGTCAGAGACTGGTTTGAGACTGTTCTACCATCATTTTTAAGATAATTTTTTTGGAAAGAATGGAATAATTTCTGTGCAAGCTGTCACCATGATAACACAATAGATGCAGTTGTTTCACTTATTTCAACAAAACAGAACGCTGCAAATATGGCTGTGATGATTCTGCTGTGACACTCTAGCTCTGTGCTTAGTAATTTCTTCTATCTGCTTTGGTGCTGCTGTCTATTTTGGCCACCTCTTTGTCCTATGATGCAAACCCTTTCAACGCTTGTGGTGAAATTGTGTCAGGGTGGCAAGATATCTTTTTGTTGAAGCTGGCACTGCAACCTGTTGGCAACCAATCTTGTGACCAGTCACGGATCAGTCGCTGACGATGTCAGAGCCAAAGTGTTGATAAAATATGTTGGCGACTGATGAGCTACTTCTAGAAAATCTTTGCAACTAGTCAGCGATCAAAATCAGTGGTGGATAGTCTTTTTGTGCATGTTCAAAAGACTGGCGGCGACTGATTTTGATCGCAGCGACTGCTTGGGATCTTGTTTCAACGTTTGTAAAACCACTCCGCAGCTTCTGGAACCTCTCTGTCATTTTAAGTCGCTGAGAGGTTTCAGCATGGTCGCAAGCTCTGTGGGACCAGGGCTTAAAATATGTATTTCCTGTAACAAGCAAGATATTAGTGCATTATTTATTTTCAGAACGTTGTTTCAAACATCTTAACGACCCTTTTTCTTTTTCTTTCTTGTCATACTGGCACAATCAAATTTTGATCACTACGCCAGCGAGTGCGAATTCGGAATTTTGAGGAAAAATCAAAACAAAACAAGAAAACAAAAACAAAACAAAAAAACAAGAAAAATCGTTCAGCTGTGTGTTTGACTAAATGCAGAGTGCCCTAAACCATGTAAACTCCTCAGTAGTCTGGGAATTGGCCACCGACGGAGAAAGATATGGGGAGTTCTTCAGGGAATCACTGTAGGTCTGGTATCTACAATATTGGACACTGTGTGATGCCCTGGTGTATTTCAAACTGTGAGAAGGGGTCAGGTTCTTGTCTTTTTCTATAGACACTGCACCAGAATGTATTTTATGAAAGAGAAGCAGGGAGGACCGATCCCTATGGCCTTCAAGAGTTAGCCACTCGAGCTTGCCAAGCATCCGGCCGACACTACTTGTGTTTCGCCATCTCCTGCAGGTCCAGCGGGCTGCTGTCCTCTGAACTTTCTCTACCTGATTAATCTAAAATAGTGAGTATGATCAGGAAATACCACAATCACAAACTGCAGACTACCCTGTGGCACCGCGAGGAAGAGCCGCTCAACCATCACGAGACACCAGGAAGACAAATTAAGCAAAGCAATCAGCTCTCTCTTCCCCATCAAAATGATTGCAATAGTAGAATGGACATAAAGTAACGTACAACAATACATAGAACAATTACAGACTCCCACAATGGGAGTAACAATAAACAAAAAGTCAACAACAACAGAACCACCGCCTTAGAACGGACAGCAGCCTAAGCTACCGGGGGGCTTAAATGCATTTTACTGGTACCAAATCTTCGCCCTAGATTCTGCTGTTGTTGAAGTACAAGAAATGTTCAGCTCGCTTGGAGGCCGTCTAACTAATGCAATGTATCATCATGGAAAACACTCTAATCAAATTAACACTCCATGATGAAACAAAGAAAAGGGCTCATGACTCACAGATAGTCAGAGCTAAAGAAAACCTCAAGTTGAGCCACGGAGGGTCCAGCTACAGATAAGCATCAGGCACCAACCCACCGATTAAAGCTTTACGTCAGAGCCGTCATAGAGTCTGAGGCCTGACCCACCGTCGTGCAATTAAAGACTTAAGTAAGGGCTCCAAATGGGTGCTGCATACTCTAGTTTCGGCCAAATCAAAGTTTTGTATGCAACTTCCTTAGTACTCCTAGGTGCAAAAGCCAAATTTCTGCGAAGGAAATGGAGTGTCTTAGGGACTGCTCATTATTTAAGTGTCAGGGGGGGGGGCGACTAAAATTTTGATCCATTATCCAAATTTTGGATGACTCCCCTCCTAACGAAATGTAAATACAATGACCCCCTCCTAGAAACCACAATAAATTAAATCTGACCATCCCCCCCCCCCCCCCCCCCAACACACACATTTACACGATATTGTCAAAATGCACTTTTTTGTTTTCATATCCCTGTAGTTAGATTGTATGTTTATAAAATGCCTTTAATACTCTGTCAGTGACCATAAATACGCTAGATTAGTGCTAGACATATAAAATTACATGTAGTTTAGAAATAGACCGGAACTCAACTTTATCTAGAGCCATAACTCCAAGTTACGCTGTCAATGACTCAATAAGCACTTTTGCTATGCTTAATATAGAAATAGGGTACTCTGAGCTTCATCTCTAAATATTGACATGTCTCGACCACCATTTTGAATGGTGGTCAAAACTTGTCATGATTTACAATTGAAGCATACATTTTATGAGACATTAGGAATCTTTTAAATGTGAGATAATGATATTTTATTTGTTTTGATTCTTTACTACTCTGTCAACAATTTTTCAGTCATGTCGAAATAGGTCTTCCTGGGTTGAACCAGTACTTAGCTACAGATAAAAAGGCTTTAAAGTGTCCTTCCACAAAAAAGTAGGGAAAGAGAAGGGATAACATTTTGAAACTTCATGAGCGAAAAAGTAGTGATTTTGGATGTAAAACAGTAGGAATAGAAGGGGGTTTTCAAACACATAATTCATAAAAAAAGAGTCAGTAATTAGGATGGCAAGTGCCCTTCAACAAGAAAGAAGGGATTAAAAGAAGTGAAAAACTATGAAAAAGGTAGCGATAGTAGGGCTTTTCCAAGTGCAAAATCATTACTCTAAGTTGTTGTTAGAAAAAAAATATCAAATAAGAAATTTTAAACTCAATATATAAGCAGGATGATAGATGTGACAATAATAATAGCAAAACAGAGACACTTTTATAGTTAAAAATTGAGGTGTTTTAGCTGTCTTCTCCCTTAAAGAATGAAATAGCTTATTTCCAAAATCAGATCGAGCGAAGCGAGCTAGGCAAAAAATCTGTATTTTCATCGTGTAAATGAAACATGTATTTTAGAGTGGAAAGTAGGGAAAGTGGAACATTTTCGAGAAAAAGTAGGGAAAAGTAGAAACACTACATAAAGTAGGGAATAGTAGCGAAAGTAGGGCCAATTTGAAAGCCTGATTACTCAATCAATTTTCTATCAAAATTGGCATGATAAAAGTTGTAACAATGAAACTACTAAAACAGAATAACTTTTACACTTTTAAAATTAAAAACTGCAAAATTTAGTGGCCTGCCTAAGCAAATATAAGAGTTTTAATTATAAAAATCAAGCGAGCAGGGAAAATATTTAAGGATTTTATTGGAACAATTTAAACATGACCCCCCCCCTGTTGGGAAGCCAAAGTTAAAGGTGACCCCCCCCCATTAGCCACATGGTAATTCATATGACCCCCCCCCCCTACTTTTTAGCTGGCCCCCTGACACTTATATAATGAGCCATCCTTTAGTTGCTTTGGAAGAAATTTCTGAAATGTGTTGGCCTCAATCCATATTATCAGAGATGGTTATATCAAGGTATTCTGCTGACTGAACGTTTTCTAAAATTTGGTTGTGAAGGGAATAATGAAAGAGAATTTGTTTGTGATGCTGATGTTGAGTCACTCTCATAGAGTGACATTTGGCCACATTGAACTTCATTTGCCAATTGGCTTCCCATTGCCCTAAGCTAGTGAGGTCTTCCTGCAGGATAAACAGTCCTGATTCGATTATATGTTCCTATACAGGACACAGTCGTCTGCAAACAGGCGAACAGAAGACCTGATGTTATCAGGCAGGTCATCTATAAAAATAAGGAATAGGATTGGTCCTAAAACTGATCCTTGTGGTACACCGGATAACACTGGGACTGGATCTGAGGCTTGACCATCTAATACTACTTGTTGAGTGCGCCCAGAGAGCAATGCGTTGATCCACTTGTGGGTGGATCCTCTTATCCAATAATAGTCCATTTTTGTAATAGCCTCCTATGTGGTACCTTGTCAAAGGCCTTTGCGAAATCCATTATGATCAAATCTGTCTTTTTATGCCCACGATTCACTGCCCCATCCATGTTGCTGATGATATCGTGCACAAACTGGACCAACTGAGTCTCGCAGGACCCCTGACTTCGAAAACCATGCTGACAGTCAGCAAGTATGCTATCTAAGGCTAAGTGTTTGTTGATGTTACTGACTAATATATGCTCTAGGGTTTTGCAGCAGATGCATGTGAGCGACACCGGTCTATAATTAACAGCATCATATTTTAACCTTTTTTTAAATACCGGAGAAACATTAGCTTGTTGCCACTCATCTGGTTCATCGCCCCGACCTAAGGATTATATTATTGGCACTTTAATTATAAGTGCCAGTATAGCCAATTTCATACTGAGTTTTTGCGACATGTTGCGATTTGCTCCAAGTCCTCCTCAATCGAAAATAATCTGGCAAATCATCGAACATCCCAACAACGTGACCTATATTTAAATAAGCATTGCAGATACCCAATGTTGACAAGGGAAAACGTGCGAGTTTATGTAATATTCGGTTATATTAGGAATTCCAATCGCCAGATTGGCTTGATAGCTCGATACCACGCCGCCAATGACGTTTTTGGCGAGATTTTGAGTCATTCTTCAAATGGTGAAATGTTTACATGAACACCGACACTGGTCCGGTGATGTTCTCAATATTGACCTCAGAATGTAAACAAATAGAGAATGTAAACAAATAGATGTTGTTTGAAAAAATCATAAAATTGGTTTTCGAGGTAAGGAAAAAACAAACAAAACCGCGCTAAGTGCACCTTACAACTAATCCTCACTTCGCATGCAATATATACAAGCCTGTTTGCTTACAAAACAGATTTTCCTTTTGTATTTTTATGCTGGCTTCGAGCACATGGCTACTCGCATCGTGGTAACGGGAGTTATATTGATTGGCTGAGGTAGTTATGTGATATAAGTCCATGTGACTTGAGTCCCGAAAGAAATCCAGAAACCTACGGAAGGCCTGTGAAATCAACTATTGGAGATATCTCATTACTACACTCTTTTAGCACTCTGGTATTCAGTCCATCTAGGCCAGGTGCTTTATGTACATTAAGTCCGTCCAACAGCTTGGCAACCCTTTCCCGGTTAACAGTTATGTCCCATATGAAGGAGAATGGACTAGCCCCTTTAGAGGGCAGGTCAGAGTCGCCTTCGCGTGTGAAGGCTGATTGGAACCCCTATTGCATATATTGGCTTTTCCTTTGTATCTGTCTTAAGAATTCCATTTTCTCTGAGTGATGTGATCCCAAACGTGTCTTTTTAAGAGATTTGACAAATGACCAAAACTTTTTTACCTTTTCAGGCTTAAAAACGCTTTTCTGAATTTTATAGACGATACTTTGATTTGATATCTAAATTCCAAATTGGACTTAAATCTCTCTTGCGCCAAGGACATTCGGAACCTAAATTCTATGGTGAGTTGGTGTATAAATTGAAGAAGATTGTTGGCTCTAATAATTTTTCAACGCAGTTCATTAAAATAATTTCACATTATAAAAAGATTGGCTATAACATTGATGTATTGCAGCAGACTGCATGCTTGGTGGTCAACCCAATTACGGTTGGCAACTTTGCTTTCCTCTTTAATTGCAGCCTGTGGGTAGGACTTCAGACTCTATGACAGTTACGACTTAAATACTCATCTATTGATGAGAGTGTAGGGGCCTGATACTTTGGCTGTCATCAGGCCTACCAGGGTTTACCTGTTGGATTTCTTTTGCTCCGTTATTCAGTTTTATTTACTGTTGAGTACTTATCTTTGCTTTATCTCCTTTTATATCTTGATTTATATGTTCTAGGAGATAATGCATTGATAAGTTAGGGGTCTTTCATGCAAACCAAACATCTATGTGTCTTGATCCACATCTGAACTAATGGTGAGGTTGATGCACCGTTAAACCGGTTGAAGCCCTCCAGTAAAATATTTTTACTGACGGTTCCAAGGCGGTGCTTCTTTTGTGTATCATTTATGTTATTTCTGCTTTTTATTGTTATGCTTTCATGAACGTCTGTTTGTTGATGTCTTGTGGTCACCTGCTGAGAAAGGGCTGATCTCTTGGCTCTGATGTCTAATTGTGACGTTGTCACTTTTCCATTGGTATCCTGGGTCAGGTGTGGTGCTTGATTGTACCGATTCCTGATCTTTGCCCTCTTTCTTACTTAGGATGATCGGGATCTGAGTTATCGTTATCAAACGTAATTATATTGGAAACGTATTTCCAATAGGCATCGCTTAATATCATCTGAACATGTGCTCTGAACCGCTTGTAATGAATCTTGACATCAGGGTCCTTGGATTTACGAGCACAAAGGTAAAGTTTATGTCTTTTCTTTACTAGCCACTTGATCGTTACATCGACCCATGGCACAGAGTATTTGACCCAGAAAATGAGTGAAACGCAAGGTGTACCTATATATGTTGTTCAATAAAATAATTTGCTAACAAGGAGGCAAGCTTTTTGTGAAAGCTCATACTTTCTTTCTATCTTTACTGGTTCGCTCATACATGAGCATTTCACCAGGGAGTGCGAATTTGGAAATTCTGATAAAATAAAAAACAAAAAAAACAACACAAAAAAAACACAAAAACTTTTGGCTGAATTTTTGTTTAAATAAGGAGTGCCCTAAACTCCTCTGTGGACTGGGTATTTGCCACAGAAGGAAGCAGACTATTCCAATGCGGAATAGTTCGGGGAAAAAAGAATTCTTCAGGGCATCACTGTATGTCTGATGTCTGTATTATTGAGCACTATGTGATGACCTGGTAGTTTTCAAACTGTGAGCAGGGGTCATATACTTGTTTTTTTTCAATAGACACTGCTCCACAATGAATCTTGTGAAAGAGAAGCAAGAGGACTGACCAGTCCCTCTGGGCCTCAAGAGATGGCCATTCAAGCTCATCAAGCATTTCGCCGACACTTCTTGTATTTCGCCATCTCCTGCAGGTCCAGCGGGCTGCTGTCTTCTGAACTTTCTCTATCTGATTAATCTGAAGTTTCGAGTGAGGGCTCCAAATGGGTGCTGCATACTCTAGTTTAGGCCGAACCAAAGTTTTGTATGCAACTTCCTTAATACTCCTAGGTACAAAAGCCAAACTCCTGCGAAGGAAACCAAGTGTCTAAGTTGCTTTGGAAGAGATTTCTGAGACATCCTGACCCCAATCCATGTTATCTGTAATGGTTATACCAGGGTATTTTGCCGACTGAACATTTTCCATTGTTTGATAATTAATGTAAAGTTCATCTTGACAAACGATTGTGGCTGAGGAAGTGAGTGCTGTTTTTTTTTTATATTGCTTGTGTACTTTGTTTTGTTTGTCTGCATTCTAGAGTTTTCTTTTGCTTGGTTCTTCAGGCTGTCTGTGGCTGTGGCATTTCCTGGTATTATCCACCTGTTCTTGAAAGGGTGTGCTGAAAAGTCAAAGGCGGAAAACTATGACAAACACATTGGGGAGTTAAATTTTTAGCGCGTAGTTGCTCGCGCTTTGTAGTCTGGTTCCCTCCCCTAGATCTACCCATCTAGGGTCAGGTAACGTGTACTTAATAACAAGTAGAGAATCCTACTCATGCGACTGCGCATGCTCCAGAAAAGATTTTTCAACACAAACATCAGATTTTTTCAGTCGCTATAATTTGATAATAAAGTAAAAGAAAAAAATATATAAACTCCCAGAACAAAATAAACTTAATAAAACGGGTTGTTTAAAAAATGCACTTTATGTCAAGGGTATTTTCCAATACCACGTCACTCATGACGTCAGTGTGTATGCTATACGTAGGCACAATGGCGGCTAGTAGTTACCTGTCTTAATATGCTGACAAGCTCTACATCTACATCATACGTCGACGCAGTCACTCTTGACTCTTATGCGACGGTGGTGGTGCTGGTAAAAGAACGGAAAAGAACGATAGTAAAGTTAGAAGAACCGGGGATAGATAAAAGATAGAAGAAAGTTGCAAAGTTTGGCCCAGCCACATGTTCATCCCTTCAACTCCGACCAATCCGGCTACGGTGACCGCTAAGGGGCATGGTAACCCCACCAGCATAGCTCTGAGAATCACTAGAAACTACTTGTGGCTGGCGCCAACTGCAGATTTAATACTTGATGTTGGACAGCCCCTGCTTGAAGGATACCAAGTCAGGGGCTTCAGCTACAGCTGATGGCAGTGAGTTCCATGTTATGATAGTATGTGGAAAAAAACTGTTCTTGTAGTATGATGTAGAGGTGGAGATCTGTCTGTACTTATGGGAATGGGCTGCTCATGTTCGACTTGATGCTGGGATTAAATACTGCTGTGCAGGCACATCCACCACGTTGTTGATAATTCTGAACATCATGGTGAGCTGGGCTTTTGTTCTTCTGGATTCTAATGATTCCATATCAAGATGGTCCAACATGTCTGTAACGCTGCTAGTATTGTGATAGCGGTTTGTAATATACCGAGCAGCTCTCCGCTGCACCATCTCCAACTTATGAGTTTGATCTTTCTGATATGGATTCCAGACTGTGGAGCAATATTCTAAATTTGGTCGAACAAGTGAGATATATGCCGCACGTTTGACTTCTTTGTTGTTTATTCGGAGATTTCTGCATAGGAATCCAAGGGTGCTGTTTCCTTTCTTTACAGTCTTGTCAATATGGAGTTTCCATGTCATGTCTTGTGAGATCTCAACCCCAAGGTATTTTGTTGACTCTTCACAGTTGAGTGTATGGCCTTTGAGTGAGTAGCTGAACATGATTGGCGATCTCTTCCTATGTACTCGAAGAATGCTGCATTTCTCTGGGTGGAATGACATTCCCCACAACTTCTCCCATTCCCATAGTTTCTGGAGGTCATCTTGGAGAATCTGGCAGTCTTTGTCTGATCGTATCTCTCTGTATACTACACAGTCATCAGCAAAAAGTCTCGAACTGGATTGAACGCTGGCAGGGAGGTCGTTGATAAAGACGAGGAAGAGTATTGGTCCCAGCACACTTCCCTGGGGAACACCGCTCTTGACGTGTATAGACTCTGATACAACTCCCTCCACTGTGACTTTTTGGGTTCTGTTGGTAAGGAATGCTCTAATCCAGTCCAGGGTCTTTCCTCGGATGCCGTAGTGGTCCAGTTTCTTAAGGAGACGTTCATGAGGGACACGATCAAAGCTATTAAAGGGAGAGAACCAGTCTACGCGCTTTGTTCCACTCATGCTCGGGTTTGCATCCTACATCTTGTCAATCAAGCAGGTCAAATTTGTAAAAATAAGTTAAAAGAAAAAAATGCGGCTTTTCCAAAAAAGAATAACGTTTTCAAAGGCCATTTAAGTCCCATCCTGCGCTAATACGTATATTAATTTACCCTTAAGTTTTTCCACCCACTCATATGCCAACGTGATCGATCCAATGCAGAGGTTTCCTCAACCTTTCGCTGGCTTCAATCTTGGGCCCAATCTGGCCAGCGTTCTTCAACAGCCAAATAATGCTGGTAACGCTACAAGTAGGTATAATTTCCACAAAAGTCCAGTTCATTGATCATGTTTTGTTACAACTGAATGTTATGAATTTGTTTTTGCCAATGTTAAGTAAAAATTCCCTGTAGTTTAAATCAAAACCATTGTCTGATTGTTTCTAAGCCTAAGAGGAATGAGATTTCTCCTGTTATCATTAACATATATGACAGCTCACTTTTTTCACACAAACCATGTTTAATTTAATAGTATTATTATTAAACCACCTGACGCTAATGTCCGACAAGGATGATGTGTCCTCATACTGTTTCATCATCAATGGACAGTTATTTTTTGCACATGTCCACTTATTACCCACTTGGAAATATTTACAAGTGAAAGGTTGCAAATCTTAGAGTCTGTGCATGTAATGAGTTCTCACACAATGCTCTGGCATACAATTTCTAATTTTAGCACAAGGTACATTTTACAAAGAGTTTACCATGGACCAATATTGGCGATTTTATTGATAGGCAATATAGACCGGTAAGGTGCAGTCTAGCCCAATTAAGAATTCAATACATGTTTCATGTAAGTTTCATTTTCGGCTCTTCATGTAAACATTTACAGGATTTTGTAAACTTGGCAGCCCAACTCGGCGACTATTAGAAAAATTACACTTGCGCTTCTTTTATTTTAAGCAGCATAAAATTATAAAACAATCTTTTAAGTATGCAATTTGACTTGCAAGGCTTTCCGTTTCGCAAATGACAAAACACTGAAATCCCGGAAAACATTTTATATATGAAATCAGCAGAGTTATGAGAACTTTGTTATTTTTGGATTATTTGTGCATATTTTAATCTTCATACATCAACTATTAATAAGTTTTACCATCTTCGGAAAAAGCTGTGAGATTATCCGTTAATTGTTCCGCGAATCAGTGAAAGACATACGCGATGTGCCAAAAAGTTCTGTGACTTGTCAATTATTCTGTAATATATCTGTGAAGTTCAAGGGAAAATGAAGCAAAAGCAGTTGCAAGATGAATAATAATTGCACTTAACAAGATTCTGAAAATATGAAGCATTTACTTTTCATTTTTTACGGCATTCCAGACATCTGACAGTTTTTCAATGCTTCAACTAACGAGCATTTAATTTAATCTCTTGGCAGTCCAGATGGAACCAATGTTGACATTTTGTACATTGGAACATAAGATCGTTCTCTGGCATTCTGCAAGAGCAGTATAGTGGGACTGTGTGGGCCTCTATAAAAAGACTTTTCTTGGTTCTGGTTTGCTTGGAAATTCAGTGAGAACACCACTAATAAGGCATTTCAGAAGATGTAACCACAGCTTCCAGTTATCATTATGTAAATAAGCAGGCTCCTTGCAAAATACCAGAGAGACAGCGAATGCTATATGTTGTAACCAAACCATGGAGACAGCTTTTCTCGTGTCGAAGTTCGTAATTGGGATAAAAACACAATGAAAATGAGACAAAAAAATGCTATTTTTTATTACGGATGCTTCTGAATTTCGACCCCTAGGTCAGGGCCAAAATCTCCTGTATATAAATGTTTATTTGGGTAAACTCTTATCAGAAAGCATTCATTTTGAACTATAGTTACTCTGGAGGGTGGTTATACACATCATGACAGTCTCTACACTCCAGGGTTCCTGTCCCTGGGTGGGGCTGGAGGTCAAAATCTAGGATGCCTTTAAAAACTGCTGTTCTGTTTTTCTGACTTAAGCAGATATCTAACCATTTATTATGATTTTTCTTTTATGGAGTCATTTGTATTTAAACATCAGCCAGGGTTGGCATAAAACCCGGGTTTTATCATAAGCCCAACACAGCAGGTTTTACGGGTTTTATGAGGGCGGGTTTATGGGTTTTATGTGGGTTTTATAAATCTGAAGGTTTATCATAACTTCCACAACCAGCTGCTACCTTACAGTTTTTCTGTGCTAGCAGTGCTGGTCTAAAGAGAACCAGTCTGATCAGGATTAAAGCTGTTTGCATTTCTGTCTGCATCTTTTGATGGTATTACATGTACTTTGTGGTAAAATTTTAGGATGATTACAAAAAACTGTGGAGATATCCCAAATTTTAGAAAAATAACAGTACTATTGTTTTGACTGTGATTCACACCTTTGGGGCAGTAATTGAGCAATTATCTTTGGCTTTTGAAGTTATGGTCAAATGCAGCCATGCTGGTCTTAGTAGTAACAAAAATGTGAATATATTTTCATGCAGTTGTATTGGGAAATGGGAACTTTTTCACACTCTTGAATAGAATTATATATATACATGCATAAAGTTTATTCAGGCTTAAGCATAAAACAGCTCATCACCATTCAAAGTTAGCTTTAAAATTTCCAGATCTGACAAGCAATAAGACCCATATTATTGAAGCACAAGATATTTTTCAGGGGAAAGGTTGTTAGACTGGCATATTAATTATAATGGACTAGATAATAATAATCAGACATAGTTGAAAACTGACTTGTCTGTATCTTGTAAAAGCATGTAATACATGTTAAATGTCAATGTTGATACTCATATTTCAATGGCTATCTCACTATTACCATTGCTTATTGCCCAACCCGGGTTTTATGGGGTGGGTTTACCCGGGCGGGTAATATCCTGCCAACCCTGACATCAGCTACTATTTAGGGTTGACATCGCTCTGTAACTTCGGCTCTTAGTGTTCAATGCTCCAAGGTGAGGTTAAAGAGGACAGCAACACTAATGATAAGTATGTTTTATAAGAAAGAGCTCTATGAACCATGAAATTTGATACAAGTATCATCAAAATCGGCTGAACAATGGGGAAGTTATGGGCATTTTAAGAATTCAATATGGCCAACATATAGCCACCATTTTGAATATTTAATTAAGTTTCAGATTTTTTTCAACTGCTTAATTTTTTGTTATTAATACTATCACAGCATCTGTGTTTCAGCAGATATGCAGCTTTATACATCAGCGCCCTAGATAAGCTTTTGGGTCAATTGGGTATTTACGCAACCTGGTTATCCTCAATTGCGTACTTGCAAAAACAATTGCATATTTTCATATTTTTTTCGCCACGTTTTTTTCTGTGATTACACCTTTTCTTATTGCATGAAGCCATTGGGAATGTGCTTGCATATTTATTCACTCCCATCGTCTGCCTTTCTAAAGTATCAAACTAGCGGATTTTATTTACCTGAAGCAAATCTCATCCCCTTGTTGACATTCGAGCGTGTACACTTTGCAAAGTTTCACTTTCATTATAGTGTTTTTTCCGCGAAATACTGGACTGGGCACCGATATTTTATTCATAAACTGGAATTATATTGCGCGCTCGCTAGTGAAAAAGAAATCAATACCCGACTGGCATTTGTTTATTACCCAAATGGAAACGAAATGGACCAAACGATACGCAAAGACATCACATGTAATTGCTTACCGCTCGTTAGAATTGCTTTTCGGTACGCACACATTTAATTTTAAATGCTTTTTTGTGGATTTTAATTGCGTATTTACGCAAATACGCTGCTTATCTAGGGTACTGATACATAAGGAAAATGTTTTATTAAAGATAATTGCAAGTAATCCATTGGTTTGTCTTTTATTTTAATTACGCATATTTAATTAGGCTGTGTGACGTCACTAAGCCTACAATATGGCCGCTTTCATTACAGTCCATTTGCAAATATTCAAACGCCCACTGCTTTTACTTTTTTCAACCGATTTAGAATAAACTGGTATCAAAATCCATGGTTTATTAAGATCTTTTTTTATAAATCATAGTAATCATCAGGGTTGCCGTCCCTTTAAAGGTCAAAATTTAGTTTTATATTAGGACAGTAAGGGCATTGGCCACGGAGTGTACATGCTTCTCAGGGCACTTTTTCTAGTTGGTTATAGAGTAAGTATGTAAAAAGTAAGAACTGTCAAACTACTCATTTTGATATCTAACCATTTATTAGAAAGCATTCATATTTGGTCCAAATTGGACAATTGGTAATTTGGTACCATTCATAGTTGGCTTCCATTTTGATGGCTTCAGACCTTTGGGTCAACCCCCAGGGTGGGCTAGAGTTAAAAATCTAGGACATCTTAAGATTTATTTTTCTGATTTTTTTTCTTTTCTTTTAAAGAATCATTAGTTTTTGAACAACATTTACTATATAGAGCTGAATTTCTCTGTGACTGGACCTGAGGGTTCATGGCCCAGGGTGGGGCTAGAGGTCAAAATCTAGGACATCTTTATCGTGCTATTGAATTCTATTTTTCTCACTTATGCAGACACTATACCAACCCTTTATTAGAAAGCATTTATGATCTATTTGGACATGGCTGCCTTCCACTCTACAGCTTCAGGCACTTGGGTCCATGCCCCAGGGTGGAGCTAGAGATCAATATCTAGGATATCTTAGTTTTTGTTCTTGTATAGAATCATTTGAATATTTGTATTTGAACAACAGGTAATATTTCTGGCTGATATTCTCTAGGGTTCACGATCCAGGGTGGGGCTAGAGGTCAAAATCTAGGACACCTTAAAAAGTACTCTGACTTATGCAGATAATCTTACCAACCATTTATTAGAAAGCATTGATATTTGGACAATTGGTCAGCGCCCTAGATAAGCTTTTGGGTCAATTGGGTATTTACGCTACCTGGTTATCCTCAATTGCGTACTTGCAAAAACAATTGCGTATTTTCATAATTTTTTACGCCACGTTTTTTTTCTGTGATTACACGTTTTCTTATTGCATGAAGCCATCGGGAATGTGCTTGCATATTTATTCACTCTCATCGTCTGTCTTTCTAAAGTATCAAACTAGCGGATTTTATTGTACCTGAAGCAAATCTCATCCCCTTGTTGACATTCCAGCGTGTAAACTTTGCAAAGTTTCACTTTCATCATGTGTTTTTCTGCGAAATACTGGATTGGTCACCGATATTTTATTCAAAAACTGGAGCTATATTGAGCGCTCGCTAGTAAAAAAAATCAATACCCGACTGGCATTTGTTTATAACCCAAATGGAAATGAAATGGACCAAATGGTACGCAATGACATCGCATGTAATTGCATACCGATGGTTAGAATTGCTTTTCGGTACGCACACATTTCATTTTAATTGCTTTTTTGAGGATTTTAATTGCGTATTTACGCAAATACGCTACTTATCTAGGGTGCTGATTGGTACCATCCATGGCTAGCTTTCATTCGATGGCTTCAGACACTTGGGCAAATGCCCAAAGTGAGGCTAGAAGTCAAAATCTTTTAGCACATCTTTAGATTTGTTGTGATTTTTCTTTTATGGAGTCATTTGTATTTAAACATCAGGTAATATTTAGGGTTGACATTCACTCTGTAACTTTGGCTATTTAAGTGTTCATGTAAATTACAGTAAAAACAAACCCTTAAGGAAAATATGTTATTATTTTCAGGTAACCAGGTTAGCCAACCTATCCAAAAACAGCTGATGCAAAGACTAGCACAACCATTTCCTGGTTTTCAGCTGACCAATGTATTTCCACAGCAGCGCCCTGCGACGAGTAGTGCACAAAGTAACCATAGTGCACAAGGTAAACAATCAAATTTGATTACCATATTCAACATGATTACCCAACATGCTGTAATAAGTGCACCTTTAGAACAGACTCAGTGCTCTTTAACCCTACTGTGCTCAGAAAGACCAAAACTCCTCAGTTTTGGTCTTTCTGAGCACAGTAGGGTTAAGCAAGCATGATTAACTGCTATTGAGACATAACCTGTACTAAGTAAACTATATTCAGTTTTCAAGGCTGGCCTATTCTGGTAAGAATGATATCACTAGGTGCTTTTCAAAACAAATACTTACCTGTGGCTTATTATATCATAATCAGATTTTTGATTAACATGCAGGTGAACATGCAGGTGCAGGGGCATCATCCACATCAGTGGGCCCCCTTCCAGGTAACTGGCTAGCTGCACGCATAGCAGATCTCACACCTGATCTCCAGGTGCTCCTTTCATGAGGTTCAACTGTCGTGAGCTTCCACTCACGGAAGTCTTTCTCAGTCAATTTCTTCCATGTTAGCTTGGGCCTCCCTGCCCCCCCCCCCCCCCCCCCCCCCCCCTGCCATCAATCTGTATATCCCATGCTGTTCTGGCTGCACCACTACACCGCTCCACGTGCCCAAACCAGGGAAACCTTCTCTCTCAAAATGAGGTTGAGATCCTCAAGCACCAGCTTTGCCAGTAGCTCGCTTGACCTTACTGTGGCCACATCGTCTGGCTCGATACTGCAGATCTGTCTGATCATGGCCCTGTCATTGCGCTGCAGGTTCGTCTTGGTCAGTGGCCAAGTTTCACTGGCGTGGAGCATGGCGTGGAGCACGCAAGAACTGTATACATGGCCACTGGTCTTGTAAGAGAGGTGGGGGGATGTGAGAACTTGTAGTAGCTCCCTGAACTTCTTCCAGGCTGTTTTCACACGAGTAGTGATCGTTATTTCACAGCCTCCACCAGCAGAAAGCATGTCACCCAGGTAGCAGAAGGAAGCTACCATCTCCAGCTTATCAGGTCTGGCCTGGACTTCACTCTGTGGTCTGTCGTCAATAGGACAGGCATTTCCCATGCACCGTGCACACCTATATTCCTATAATTAGGATTTGGTGCTAGTCATTGTAGCCCGCTGCATTTCTTATGCACCCAAAATTTGCTGTTGTTGCCTACTCCTGTACGACTGACAGTGCATGGTATTAATCTGAACTCTGCAAGAGGTCCAGGCCTGTACCACAGATCATGACCTTTGTATTTCCTGCATTTACCCTCAATCCCTTCTTCTCCATGGCTTCTTTCCATATCAAGAGCCTCCTAACACATTCCTCTAGGGAGTCAGCAATGATGACAAGATATCTGCATATAGGTCCTCCCAGGGAACACCATCCCGAAACTCACATGACAAGGCCTCCAGCACAATGATGAAGAGCAAGGGACTGAGTATGGATCTCTGGTGGACCCAAACCTTCACCTCAATCTCTTGGCTGAACCCCTCGCCAACATGAGCCCGGCTTCGTGCATTAGCGTACATTCCCTAGACTAACCATACAATCCATTCATCAACACCTAGCTTTCTCAGGGCCCACCAGATAACCTTCCGAGGGACACAGTCAAATGCTTTCTCTAGGTCCACGAAGGCCATATAAAGCCTCTTGTACACTTAGCATTTCAAATTTCCATCCATCTTGTTTATCAGCATTAAATTGTGCATCTCTGCAGCAGTGATTGCTGCTAGCGTCGAACCTAGCTTAGTAATATTGTTCTGCATGTTCTTGGTGCGTGCACTATGACACTAACTAGTGACCTTAACCAGCATGTCAATCTGAAGTGACTCACAAATTTGCACAGTAAATTGAGTTTTTCATTTCTGAGTGTCAATTTTTTCATAGTAATTGTCAGTACAGTATCTGCTGTGAAAAGGACCTACATTTTGACATTTGTTATATTTTACTGCATATCTTTCCAGCAGAGATTGCTGTGAGTGTCCATTGCATTATGTATCTTAGTGCACACAGTTATCACAGTATGACTCCCTGACCTTTACCTAAATATAATGCTTTATAGTGTCTTTTGTCATAACTTTATGCAGTAAAGTATGTTTCTCTGCAGCAGAGATAAGTTTCAAACCTTGCACATTACATGTAAATTATTCTCAGCATACTTTTTGAGAACACACTATGACCTGGTAACCTTGGCCTTCTTTTTTAAGCTCCAGTGACTTGTTTTTATTTTATGCTGTAAAGTGTGTTTCTCTGCACGACAACTTCGATTGTGGGTATGCTAAGTGTTCAAAAATTTCTAACACTAGTTGGCTGCTAAAAAGGTCTAGACAAGCAGCGCAGACCCAGATCAGACTGCTTCTGAAGAAGCAGTCTGATCAGGGTCTTCTCTGTTTGCCATATTGAGATGCTTTTTGTGAATTCTAGCCTTGATAACCAGCATTATATTTAAGAACAGAATGAGAAAAGTGTTTGAAATTTTAGAAAATTTACTGTAATTTTCTTTCAGGTCCAAGGACATTGACTCCATCAGACATAGCAGCCTTGGGTGGCAGGGTGATCACACTGTTTCCAAATGTCAGGCTCACCAACCTGCCCTTCTATGACTTCATAGATGAGCTCCAAAAACCAACCATGCTTTGTGAGTATTTTAATGACTTGATATGGCTTTGAGGCTCCATATGAGTGGCTGGCTCAGTACACAAGAGTTTGGTACTGATCATAAATCTGAAAAAAATCATCTTTTCAAAATGTGTGCACACACCGGGCCGCATAGCGCAGTTGGTAAGGTGCCTGGCAACAGATGTGTGTCTGACTGCAGATCCAGGGGTCGTGAGTTCAATCCCGGCCCGGTCCCATACTTTCCTGGAGATTGATCATGAAATAATTTCTATGGTCATTCTTCTCCCTTCTGCTGAATCATTCAAAAAGGATTGTTGTCAGTTACAAGCGAGAGTATGTGCACGAAGTACTGGTTTACTGCTTGTTCAAGCTTGCCCACGAAAAAGTGTTGTTAGGTGAACTGACTATCCCGCCATGACCATAGCTGTTGATTGCATGGGTGAAAGTTTTCAGGATTATTCCTGAATTCAGGATTTTGAGGCTAAAATCCTAAATTCTGCAGGTTATAATAGCTATTCTGATTTAGTTTCAGTTTATCTAAAGGTATTTGACCATTAAACTTAGAATTTTTGATAATTTGGAGGCATACAGCAAGTTTTAAATTCTGATTTTCTAAAGTTCAGGATTTTGGAAATTTTGAACTTTCACCCATGTGATTGGGACGTAAAGCAACAAAACAAACATGTGTCACAGCTAAATAATAGAGCTAGAGGCCAACATTTTGTGGGAGAGTGAGTGGGTATGTGCCCCGGCATGTCTGAGTCTTTGCTGCTCACTGATGTTGTGTGATGGTTACTTACCTGGTACAAGTTATGATAAGCACAGGTTTAGATGAACACAATTTTTGAGCGTAAAATTGTAAATATTTTCTTACCCATCGGTTTTAACATATGTTTTGGGTGCTCAAAAGAACCGTCTCATTGAGACGGTTCTTTTGAGTACCCACAACGTACGTTTTGGTTGAGAAATAAGAAAATTAGCTTTTCGATATGACTGTTAACTAAAGTCCTGATAAGTAAGGCGGCCTGTGATTGCCCTAAATGTGGCTAGCTTAAATACTTTCAATACTATTTACAGGGTTTGCACAGGCTTGAAAAATACTTGTATATACAGGACTGTCTTGAAGAGTCCTTGAAAACTAAATTTGCCTTGAAAAGTACTTGAAAAACACTCAAAGGCCTTGAAAAGTCCTTGAATTTTACCATTTTACCATTTACAGGAGGATTCAACACTGTCTTTGGAGACCTAAATCATTATAAAATTGTGGTTCCTTATATATGCTGCACCAAATAAAGGCGCCATACTTTTATACTAAATTTCTAAAACTAATATCTTAGTAATGCACTCTAGCATTTATGAAGTAGAATTTTAATTTGTAAATCAGTATTTTTCATAAGTTTTCATTCCTTGAAAACAGTAGGAAAGTCTTTTAGAAGTCCTTGAAATGTCCTTGAATTTTACACAAATTTGCCTGTATGAACCTTGATTTAATAGGTTTACCAAGAACAGTTCTCCATAGTCCATATATGGATCAACCATTAATAGAACCGGTAAAACTTTGTTTGAAAACTTCAGTTAGACCAGTCGTTGCATACATTAGTTGTCCCATTGTAACATGGAAATTTTTATCCCTAAATCTCCAACCATGATTAGACAACTTTAATGTGATTTTGTTTTCATTTATAGGATATATAACATGCATGGTTCCAGAAAGTTTTGTTAGAGGGGGTCCAACATTGACGTTTTTTGTTGTGTTTTGTTGTTGTTTTTCTTATGAGGGATGAGAGGATCCTAACGCCACTAAATGCTGGCCATCATCGGCCTACCAGTGAAACGCCATTTCCGATGATGGTCCAACATTGGATGCTGGCTTGGTAGCTTTGTGATTTTTCAGAGGATCTGGACCAGTATTGCTAAGGAACCCTATAGCTTTGTGATTTTCCAAGGGGGGTCTGGATCCGCGCAAGTATAAGGTGGTGAAAATAAGGGTTACTATTTCATGTTAATTCTCTGTTGGCAGCCAATTTACATTGACTATCAAGCCTTATTTGCTAATGCCATGCTTGTTGATGCCAAGATACTCTTTTTCAAAATATCATCTGGCATAATAAAATGTTCTGTAAGGTTTATACTCGGGCTGAAAAAAAATGCTTGTTTCAAATTACAAGTGATTTTAAAATAGGGATGTTGATGGTAGGCCGAAAAATATTTTGTTTAGAAGTTTTTACATTGGATGATAGGAAAACAATATGGCGTAACAGAATAATCCCCTGAACTGAATATGCTTAAAAATCAGAGATGGTAGGAGGTATGTATTTTATTTATTTGCACAGTTTGCACTCTAAATGGCAAAACTCTGTCAGTGTGAGTGCAATAGGGTTGCATCCAAATAGTATGAAAATACCATACTCTTTATTGCAGTGCCCAAGGTGAAGACATATTTTAAGTTCCATCTGTCTGCGACTCAGGCACAGAAAATTGCAATGTCAAGGTAGGTGTGCTTAGAAATACTTGTAAAGATGATAAAAAATTTATACCTGTGTTTCCATTGACCCTTCCAATCCTATGATTTTCCTTTCAGAGCCAAAAAGTATTTTTCCAAGATAATTACAGTAAAACCTGTCATAAGTGGCCACTCAAAAATAGACAAAATTCAGAGCTTAATGACAAATGATAGCTTAATGAAGGTCAAAAGTATTGCAGAATGCTCCCCTTGGAGCAATCTGCAATACTTTTGACCTGCATGAAGCAATAATCGGTCTTGAAAACCAATTTTTGGTCTTCTTTTTAGTGGCGGTTTTAGACAGGTTTTACTGTACATAGAAATTAGTGCCACACGCTCCTATATATGGATTGGCCCTGTAAGACGGATATTAATAAGATGTTCTACCAAGTGTTGATTGTGACAAAATAAATGAAGTGCCATATTTTATGTGTATTTAAGCTGAATTTACAGTTGAATCTCGTAAATTCGAAGTCCTAGGGACTAGAGATTTTATTTCAAATTTTTGAAAATTCGAATTATAGGGAGGTAGACAAGAGTATATATAACTCAACAAAATGATCATTATTATCAGTTGTTTTCCCCTATCTAACATATTTTTGTGTGTGTAAAAGAAACGTCTCAGGGAGACGTTTCTTTTACGCACACAGTTTTTTTATATAAATAATTCAATATAATAATTCCGTAGGGAATAATAACAATAAAGTCAATGAATTGTTTTCACTCTTTCTCAAATTTTCGGCCTTTGGCCTTTTTGCTGTAAAGCTGGTTGCTTTTTGTTTGCTTTTATGGTTTGCCGATTTACATTTTGGGCCCCGATCAGGGCCGACTAAACATCGGTCCTGATCTGGATCCATCTTGTTTGACTCTTACAATTGATTTCTAATTTATTAATCTGGCAACCAGTTAGCATGACAAGTTGCAGAGCAGGGGGCTCATCATTATGGTGCTCATCATTGTGATTTTTGTCATTTTTGTTGTGGGTACTGAAAAGAACGGTCTCAATGACACGGTTCTTTTGAGCACCCCTCTTTTTTTCTTTTTTTTCACAAATATAAATTTTTTTTTTTTCACGTGCCAGTTGTTTATATGCTCTTGAGTACTTTTGCAATGTTGAGCTGATGGCCTTATATGCTATTTTGGTGGGAAATGACGTCACATTATTTAACATTACGCCAATCTGAGTGTCACTTGGCAGGAAGTGATGCGACCCCGGGGATGCGACGTCACCACTGACATTGGACAGTAAACATATACCATAATGGTCATCATGGATGCTACTTAGCTGTGAAAATTGTTTCTAATATCCTGAAGAAGGCCCAAGGCAGAACATTTGAGAAAGAGTGAATACAATTCATTGACTTTATTGTTTTTTTTATAGATAGTACTTAAAATAGCTCATAAATAGGGCCTTTTCTCTGAATGCATTGTGTCAGAAATTTATTTTGAATTAGCGAGTATTTCGAAAAAAACTATTTCGAATTTTCGAGGCTATACTGTATGAAATAATAGTCATCAAATATTATTTTTCAATGCATTATTGTTGTCTAGGGCAAACTCTAGACCTGGCAAATATTATAGCATGAAAAGATAGTTGATCCCTATACTGTATGTGAAAGCATTCAGTTAGCAACAAGAAAGTTTAGATTTTTTGCTGACTCTATTTTTTCCGAAGCTCTGACATCAGAAGCACTTAGCTTGATGCTTCTATGCATTCTATAAATATTTTTGGCACTTCTGATAAGAGAACAATCAGTACATATTGTAAATGGTTTATTTTAAAATTATGGTTGATATGATAACCAAAGTTGATTCTTTAACCAGTAGGGGGCTAATGTGTGAAGTTACTTGTTCTCTATGCAAAGCCAGTGGGTAAATTTTTGTTGGATCTCGCTAATTACCAGGTTAGTTCCAGCAGGTAAATTGTATTTCTGGTCAATTAAACATTCTCAGTGCTTTTAACTTTTGGTTCGTTGGTTCATGGTGACACTTAAACCTGTGACACTTGGTGTACAAGACTTAAAGTTCTTGAACCATTCCACTATGACACTGAACTTTTCTGTTATAAATTCTTTGAAATCAAGTCCTGAAAAATTGTTATTTACTTTGTTTTGAAATGTGGCTTTTAGACAAAGATTTGCTTGATTAACCCTTTGTATACTGGAAACTCCTAAGCTGGTACTTTGGCAAACAGTGAAGACCCTGATGAAATGCCGCATCATGCGGCATTTCATCAGGGTCTACACTGTTAGCTAAGACTAGCAATCTTCAGGGAAAGAAATTCAATTATAGGTGGAAATTATAACCTGTGACCCCATCAATATATACAATGAACCATTCTAGAGAGCGCAGTGGCTCAGTGGTAGAGTGCTTGACTCGAAACTGAGAGGCCGCGGGTTCGAGTCTCACCGGCGTCACTGCGTTGTGGTCCTTGAGCAAGACACATTTATCCTAGCTTAGTACTGGTTCAACCCAGGAAGACACGTCCCTGTTTAACTGAAAGATTGTTGATGGGACATAAAGAATCAAATCAAACAAACAACAACAATGAACCATCCCAAGTTAATTGTATCATATCATGTGGAAGAATCAACCAGAATACAAAGGGATTTACTTTGTTCTGTCATTCTTTTTCAGGGATACTCGTCCAGAGGCCAATTTTGTATATTCAGTTCAGATACAAATGAGGTAAACGTGCATTCTAATGCACTTGGTTTTGTAACACAACTTCTGATTGGATAACGTCAAAATTTTGCCACAGTATATCCTGTGATATACTGTAGGAAACAGTTTGACGTCATTAATTACATCACATTTAATTGGAGGACATGCAGCATTCTGCGGCTTGCAATGCTTTGATTTGCGACAAAACTACAGAAGTGCATTAGAATGGGGATAACCGTATTCAAAATTTTAATTTGGGGAGGTAAATCGTCGGATATACGTTCGGAATATTTGCCTTCACTATTTACACATTGAACATTATGCATGAAGGAGTTTGGTTAAAAAATAATAATTTTTTTAGAAAATGACAGCAATGAGACCTTAGACCATGAGAACTTAAACATTTTTCCTTAATATGACTTTTGAAGTATATATAGATAGTGACTTCATTGGCTGATCAACTCCTACCACAGCTTTTGCTAAATTAATTCAATACTTTATCTACACAATGTTGACATTTTGAACATTCGCATGAAGAAGTTTATTGCAAAAAATTTTTTGGGACAAAATCACAGCTATGAGAACTTAGATTTTCCTGCATATTTGTATATGCATAGAAAGTCCTTTCATGGGCTGATCAACTCCTACCACAGCTTTTGATGAATTAATCCAATACTTCACATACATAATGTAGACTTATTTAACATATGCATGATGGAGCTTGGTGTAAAAAAAATAGTCTTTTACAAAATGACAGCTATAACAACTTAAACAATTTTTCTAATGTACATGTATTAAAGTTTTGATATATTCAAAGAACTTTCAAGTGTGATATTTTCTGTGCATTTTATCTTACCCAAAAAAAAATATTGCTACCCAAAAAAAAATATTGCAGATTGTCAAAGATCATTTACACAGATTCTACTGAAGCCTTGCTTTCAAAACTAGAGTCTGCTGGTGTGAACCATCACTTGCCAAAACTATGTTTTTTTTCTGTGTGGGGTTTACAGGGCTAACTGTTGTAGCCAACACTTTAGCCAAATTGAAAAAGTTGGAGCAAAATGAAATTAACTTTAGCCAAGATTTAGCCAGAAAGTAGTATCAACAAGTTGCTTTGTATTTAACTCTTTGCACGCTAGGGACGACTTTTGTTGGCTACTGATAACCTTTGCAAAATGTTTGGATCCAGATCAGGCCCGACAAAAAGTTGGGCCTGATCTGGATCCAAACTGTTTGACACCCTGATGGTATTAAAAAAATCCAGCATCTATAGAGTAAAATATGGCTCAATAATAAGGTGTGAAGTAATAGTAAAAGCTATATTTGAAAATCCAAAAGCTGATCAAAAGACACCTTTTCACAAATATATAAATTTTGAACCACTTAGACTGCACTTTTATCCAATGACTTATATTTCTAGCCACTCTGCATTTTTAGTAGCAAATGGCTACAATGGCTAATGGCAGGTTGAGTCCTGGAATTATCTAATAAGCATTGCTGATTGACTCTTTTTTCATTGTTGAATTATTAATTGTATCTGGGGCTATGAGGTTATATAGGTGTTGTTTGTGTTGCAGGTTGTGTTTTATGGACGTTACTTCACCGCAAGCAGACAATCTACCTCCCTCACTGATGGTGACAGTCAATGGTACCAATGTTCAATTACCAGTAAGTTCATAGTCTTTTACATGCGTGGATCCAGTGGGGAGAGGGGGGTCCAAACCCCCCTGGTAAATCACAAGTTTATATATGTTTCCGTAAAGTACTGGTACACCCCTCTTTGAAAAAAGTTGATGACTAAAAAAGTTTTCAGGACCCACCTGACATTTTCTGGATCGGCGCATGTTTTATATTTCAAAATTTATACGGATAATTCTGGCTCAGAATGTCACGAAAAAATATATCATTCAGTCAATACTGATGAGGATTTATGAATTTTCAGACAGATGTTTTAGCAAAACCTTTAGCTAATGTAAATTCTGAAAATTTTGTGAACATTTCATTTTCGCGAGTAGCGTTATATGACACATTTTTCATGTTAAAAATTGGTGACTAGGGTATGATTTACCTTCATCAATAAACGAAAGTGATTTTGCCATTACACAAGGGTTTTATTTCCATGGAACTTCACATCTGCAAAATTTTGCGAAAATAAAACCCTCACAGAAATTCCCGAATCTACAGTATTGTTCATTTTGAAATGAGATTTTCTCCCATTTAGCCAGTTTTAATAAACATTTTAGCAAAAAAATAAGCAAATCTTGTTATTTCACCCCAAAATAATCCCTGCCAGGATCTTCCTGCCAATTTTATAAGTTTGAAAAGGTTACTATGGTCCATTATATGGGCCAGTGTACGAGATTTTGGTGCTTATGATGGCCTGTTTGGCCTGTTTGCACATATGCATGAGCCAGGACTTAAGTTAACGGTGTGTACCAAAAAATTAATTTTCTTATTTCTCTACCAAAACATATGTTGTGGGTACTCAAAAGAACCTTCTCAATGAGACGGTTCTTTTGAGCACCCAAAACATATGTTAACACTGATGGGTAAGAAAATATTCAAAATTTTACGCTAAAAGTTTTTGTTTATCTAAACCTATGATGAGCACACCCACCAGAGCCTTAGCTGCTTGCATACAGGAAGCTTGGATGTAGAGGCTGAAACAAATGTTTAGACGTAGCATTGCTGGATACATCAACATGGATGTTTATTAGTGGCATATGAGCATATACAATAAGTACCGAAATCTCCTGTCCTCACTAATAATACCATGTATATATTTCAGGGGTCATATCAGATCTTGCAATATCTTAACATTTACCATGCTAAACCCAGATTTTCCTGTTTTGAAAACTGGGAAGATCCATATTTTGTATATGTGAGCAGTGAATGCTCTGTTGAGATGGCGCCAATGCATGACTCATCTCAACCTTGGCTGAACGTAGATTCAGTTTGACCCCAAATCTCATGAGTTAGCTCATTTTACTCTAAATATTTCCTTTAACCCTTAAAGAGCCTGCAAGAAATTTAGCTGCGTATGTTTTACTGCATATTTTTGTTAACACAGGGGTTTTTGGACCATCAAATTGGGAAGAATTGAGACTGGATCGCCATTTTAAATAGATGGAAAGGACCTCTGACGGTGGTAATGGGAATCACAGTGTATCGCTGCCTATAATTTTGATAAAAATTAAAGTCCATCAAGTGCTTCCATCTTCATATATGAGCTCACTGTTGGTCTCTATTTTATGATTTTGCATTTTTTTTCCTATTTCCATAAATGTACAGCTTTATTTTGGGGCTAAAATGGTCACTTTTTGCATTATACATATAGGAAATAGAAAAATATTTTTAAAACATCATTCCCCCTCGAGTTCCAACTAATCCTTGAGCATGTACGTGTGTTCTCATATTTTACATAATATATGTGAAAAGCTAGTTGGAACTTGGGGGGGGGGGGAATGATATCCCACAGCCCAAAATGTGACATCTGGGTGAGCCCGAGCATTAGCATTCGGATTTTTGGTGTGCTCTCTTGAAAATCTTTTTTTCTAGTACAATGAAATAATTAGTACAAGTAAGCTGCCTTTTCATAACCCATTAGTCATGAAATATGTAATAAATATAAAGGATAATTTTCCGAGGCTTTCTTATTTAAACCGCTAGGTGGGCGTAGCCCACCGAGCGGTTTAAATAGAAAGCCGAGGAAAAATCTAGCTTGTAGTATGGCGCATGCGCAAAAAACATGTGTTACTGACACCTGACGAAATTTACATCCGCTCCTCCCTGCATCCGGCCTAAGCTGTCAATAATATTACATTTACCTATGGGTTAAATTGTCACTTTTTAGGAAGTTCCCGCCTACATTGCTGGAAGTTAGAGCACGGATTTAAGCTCCTCCTTCGTCGTTATTCTAGGGTGTCTGATTTAAACATCAGCTAAGATCAAAGGAAAAAGCATCGGCCATATTACAATACAGTGTTTTAGCATATTTTTATTTAGATAATGAAAAATGTCCTTTTACTAAATTCAGTTGGTAGAATATTTTGCACTTATGCTGTATCTATCTAATACACATAAACTACATGGTCATTTACTAGGTGTACTTTACGCATGGATGAATGGTTATAGCTCATTGCTGCATAATATTGCACCAGGTAAATACATTGTCATCAAGGTTGAATATGAACTACAGTTGCACTTCAAAATATTTCTTAACAAATCAGATAGAAAAAACAACAACAAAAATAATCATTAAAATGCTCATGATTTTGGAATTTAAAGCACTTTCACTGTGATTTGTAATCGAGTAATGGTGATATAATAGCCTTACAAGTGAAAATAGTTGATTTCTAAATATTTTGGTGAAGTCAAATGTTGCAACCCCTACCCCCTTTGGTAGCGTCTCCTGTTTTGTAATAGGGATCGACCAGTCTAGTTATAGCCTTAATTCATTCCTAATACATCAAGCGTCCTATTCAAAAGGATACCAGTGATACCTTATACATAGTTAAGTTTTGGGAAGCATTCAAAAAATAGGCAGATACCCTATTGAAGTGTCAGAGGTCCTTAGCAGTATTAAGCTGTAGCATATTTTGTTTCTATGATTGCTCTTCATAAAACTCATAAAAATTGTGAATGAAAACATGTTTTCAATCACATTTTTATGCAATTTTCATGGATCTTTAACTTTGCTATTTTTGTTACAATTTTCATAAAATTTTCACCAAAATGTAGAACTAAGAAATTGGGAATGATATACACTATTTTGAGAAGCTTTTGCTCATTTTTGAATTGGTATGGGGCCGATATTCGGCCCCATATCAGGCCTAGGAAAATCCCTATTAACGTTATTTGACTTATGTAAGTATGCTGGCAGGGAGCGCAGTGGCTCAGTGGTCGAGTGCTTGACTCGAGACCGAGAGGCCGCGGGTTCGAGCCTCACCGGCGTCACTGCGTTGTGGTCCTTGAGCAAGACACATTTATCCTAGCTTAGTACTGGTTCAACCCAGGAAGACCCGTCCCTGTTTAACTGAAAGATTGTTGATGGGACATAAGGATATCAAATCAAACAATAAGTATGCCAACAAACATTGTGGATGCCGATCATACTGCTCTGCGTCCACAATGTTTGTGTCTGATCTGGGTCCACAGTGTTTGTCAAAAAGCTACTGCAACATTTCAGCAGACCATTATTAATCTAAAAATGCTGTCTGCTTTAGTCTCTTGCTGCATATTTTTGGCTTACATTTATTGACTCATGTAAGTATTGGGGCAGTGTGGACCCAGGTCAGATTGCTACACACTGTTTTGTCAAAAAGCTACTGAAACATTTCAGCAGACAACTTGTGTTGTGATTGGGTTTAAATTTTAAGTGTAATAAGTGTAATAATAAGTGTTAAAATCTCTTTGTTGTTTTTATTGCAGGAGTTTCTTCCTTGTAGACAAGGACAAATGCCAAAGCGACCAGGTCTGCCTATAGATATCACACAGTTGTGTAAGATCTCAGCACTAGTACCTAACCATGTGGAGATAGCATGGGGCTCGGGGGAGACAGGAAAGGTAAACCAGTATTGTTATCACAACTTAGCCTAAATAATCTGGGAAATAGAATCAATGTTTTCCACAAGCCCCAGCAGACGGCGATTTCACCTGCTATTTGGAGCTGAGAAACCAGTTACTTTAGTGCAAAATATTTCCCTTATTTTTATGACTGAAGCTTCTTCCCTAAAGGCACAAGTATTGGCTACTTAGACAGCAAAACTGTCCTCTTAAAATCCATAGGTTAACACTGAGAGTGATCAAAAAAACTTGAAAACGGTGTATGTGTTTATAAATGTTGGCATTTTAACATTTATAAGCATGAATAATACAACATCTGATGATCTAAAAGACTTAAAGCAAGAAACTTCTTTATTTGTTGGTATTTTAGTTTTTGTGAGCAGTTGAAATTTCGTTCTCAGTTGAGTTGAGTATGAAAAAAGTTTTATAACCTCGGGACCTGATCTGTCAGCCAAGATGGCCCCCACGGTGCTATATAGCATGTCATGATCAGTCTCATCCAGGTGACCACCGACCTAACAGGGACCAAAGATGGGCCACGATGCGAAAAAAGTTGTCTTTGGGGTTTCAGACCAAGGGTGACTAAGCCACAAAGACTAGGTAGAAAATTAAAATTTCACCTGTAGCAAGTTTAGATATGATACTTTCCAATTCGAAAAACAAAGGCGCTGGTCAGTCTGTGGGGATACGCAGGCTGGTCTGCACCTTTGTTGATCTCAAACCCTCGAAGACATGTTTTCTTGCGTCGAAACCCAGATAATGGTATTTATAGCTTAACCCTTATCCCACCACTATTTTTTTTTGTCCTAAAATTGTTGTCTGCTTTTTACATCTGCTACATAAGCTCAAGTGCACTTCAGACTAGATTTTTCATGGGAGCAAACAGTTTGAACCCAGATCAGACTCCCACAGTGAAGGCTCGCACCCGCAAATTAAGAATGTAGATGAAGACCACCTTATTGACTTTTTGCTTATTGGGTACTTTTACATTCTGCTGATTTTTTTTTCAAAATTCTGTCAGGAATACAATATGGGTGTCAGACAGTTCAGATCCAGATCAGGCCAGACATTTGTCAGTCGTGATCTGGTTCAAAATTGTTTGCAAAGGTAATACAGGGTTGGCACAGGCTTGAAAAGTACTTGAATTTGGAGGGCTTGCTAGAAAAGTCCTTGAAGATTAAATCTGCCTTGAAAAGTACTGGAAAATCACTCAAAAGCCTTGAAACATCCTTGAATTCTACTATTGTCTGTTGGACTGAACACTGTTGATATGGATCTAAACCAGTATAGAATTGTTGTGCCTTTATTTGGTGCAGCATATGCTGGACCAAATAAAAGCACAACAATTTTATACTAATTTTCTGTATTAATTTTTCCATTATCTCAGTCTAGCATCACTGAAGTTGAATTTTGACTTTTAAATCAGTATTTTTCATAAACTTGTTGTCCTTGAAAACTGTAGGATAGTCTCTTAGAAGTCATTGAAATGTCCTTGCTTTTTACTCAAACTAGCCTGTATGAACCCTGATAATAAGCAGACAACAAAAGTTGCAGGCAAAGAGTTAACTCTTCATCTCCTAGTGCTGTCCCCTGGCCCCGAGGTTGTAAAACTTTTTCCATGCTCAACTCAACTGAGCATGGAATTTCAACTGCTCATAAAAACTAAGATGCTGAAAAATATAGGTATTTCATGCTTTCAATCTCTCAGATGATGTATTTATCCTGCTAATAAATGTTAAAATGCCAACAATTGTTGGCATTTTAACATTTATGAGCAGGATAAATTCCGTGCTCAGCTGGGTTGAGTGTGAAAAAAAAATGTATCAGTCACCCCTAATATTAACTGAATTATTTCAACATAACCTAATAAACGTTTCCTATCTCACGGCATGTTACCTTTATCAGGTCATGATGACGTTGCACTTTTTGAATGACGTCGCTAATGACGCTGAATCAACACAAAAATGAAAATATACGTCGTAATCGCTAGTCTGAAGAGTGTTCAACAATGGGTAACCTGATAAATAGAATACCAGGTTTGCGTCTTTTGATATCAAGTTTACCAGGCTCAGCTTTGAGAACGCATGTTGAATCGCTCGGAAAGCCTCGCGATGTCAACAAGCGTTCTCAAAGCCTTGCCTGGTAAACTTGATATCAAAAGACACTCACCTAGTATTCTCTATTTATAACCTCGGGGCATGGCCCGACAAAAAGTTGGATCAAATCTGTTTGACACTCAGATGGTTTTCCTGACAGATTTTTTTTAGAAAAAATGAGCAGACCACAAAAAAGCAGGAAAAATTTCGCAGGGGGCCAAAGAGTTGATAGGAATCTAGCCTCACTAGGTAGCTGCACTGACATTTTGACGTAGCAACTTCGCCCAGATGTGATTACAGTTAAACCTGTCTTAAGAGGCCACTCAAAACAAAGACGAAAATTTGGTTTTCAAGACTGATTATCGCTTAATGCAGGTCAAAAGTATTGCAGAATGCTCCAAGAGAGCATTCTGCAATATTTTTGACCTTCATTAAGCTACCATTTGTCTTTAAGACATTTGTTTTCTCTATTTTTGAGTGGTCGCTTAAGACAGGTTTTACTGTAATACCAAAATCTTGTGAACTTGCTCATATTTTCCTTATTACAGGGTTATTGTGTTGCTGTTTCATTGGTGAAAAGGTTAACATCAGATACTCTATTACAAAGATTAAAACAGTTGGGAGTCAGGAGTGCTAATCAGACAAGAACATTGAGTGAGTATGATTGTATGTAAAACACTTAAAATGTGAGCCTGACCAAGAGAAAATCTGTCTTTGGGGTTGGGGCCAGGCCCCAAGGTTATAAAACTTCAGTTCATTTTCAAACTCAAAATAAAGCGCAATGATTGGCTGTTTGCGGACGCAAGCAGCCAATCATTGCGCTTTATTTTGAGTTTGAGACTGTACTCAAGTTTTATAACCTCGGGGCCAGGTAAGGTTCAGTGTATCCTGCTCAGCTACATAGACTATCTAAAATATTGGAATTTTGCATGCAACAAGTAAGTTTAGCTACTATATTTTCTAAAGAGTGAATAATAAAGTGCCATCTGACTGCACTTCTGAGCATTTGTTGTTAGCATGCAACAATTTTCAGTTTTCCTTGGAACAAGACCCATATAAAAAATATCAGAGTAGATAGTAATATTAAAAGTACAGTAAAACCTGTCTAAAATGGCCACTCTCAAATAGACCAAAAATTGGTTAAGACCAAAGACCAATTATCACTTAATGCAGGTCAAAAGTATTGCAGAAGGCCCGAAGGGAAGCATTCTGCAATACTTTGACATCTTCATTAAGTAACCATTTGTCATTAAGATCATGGTTTTGTCTATTTTTGAGTGGCATTTATGCACATGTTTTACAGTAGCTTGGGCTGAAAGGGGCCTACTTTTAGATTTTTAACTGGGTTGCCTTTGTGCAAGGTTCTTTACCCATATTGCTCAGTACATACAGAATACTAGGTGAGTGTCTTTTGATATCAAGTTTACCAGTCAAGGCTTCGAGAACGCTCAACATGCATTCTTGAAGCTGAGCCTGGTAAACTTGATATCAAAAGACGCGAACCTGGTATTCTATTTATTAGCTTACAATGTTGATTCACTCTTCAAACTAGCGAATATGACTTAATGAAATTTTTGTGTCAATTCGGCGTCATTGGCGATTCAAAAAGTGCATCGTCATCATGACCTGATAAAGGCACATGCCGTGAGATAGACAACGTTTATCAGGCAACGTACAACACTACAGTTTATATGAGAGGTAACTGATAATGTTTTCTACCCAGCTCATAATTCTCAGAAAATATACAAGAAATTGATCTGCCTGTTGGTAGCTAGCTGGACTGCAGATCCAGTGGTCACAAGTTCAATCGCGGCCAGGTCCCATACTTTCATGGAGATTGATTGTAAAATAATTTCTATGGTCATTCTCCTTCCACTTATATCAAGAAGGGGTGTTGTCAGTTACAAGTGAAAATATGTACAAGAAGTTTTGTTCAACCACTTAGTCAAGCTTGCCCAGGAAAAAAGTGGTGACCGTCTTGACATGACCATAGCTGTTGACTGGGACGTAAAACCTCAAACCAACCAAACAAAACAAAATTGATCTGCTTATTTAAAAAAAAGTATGGAAATAGCTTAAATTGATAATTGGCTTAAACTCCTTTCTCAAAACTGTCTCCAGAAACTGGGGGTTGGATGCTTTTGTCCAAACTAAATTTTCACTACATCACTGCACCTTTTACCTATGTAAAAGCACATCAGATGTAAACTGATGGCATAAGTCAGGCCACTAGATAAGAGAGCCTATTGCATGGGTGAAAGTTTTCAGGATTAATCATGAATTCAGGTTTTACAGTAAAACATTTATATATCCATCAAAAGTCAGCCCCAAAATGCTGAATTAAAGAGATTATAATAGCTTCTTTGATTAGTTTTCAGATTATCTAAACACAATTAATCATTTTAAATTGAAATTATCCGTTTTTGTAGGCATCCTGCAAGTTTGAACATTTAAATTTCTAAAAGTCAGGAATTTGGAATTTTTGAACTTTTGCCCATGCAATTCATGTTTCTCAACCGAAGCAGCTGTGGGTACAAAAAACATCTCAATGAGACGGCTGTTTTGAGTACCCAAAACCCATTTTTAAAGAGATGGATGAGAGAAAAGAACATTTTTACGTTGAAAAGGTCCGCTTATTTAGACAATATTTTCTTTTTACTTTTACTTTAACTGTATCAATTTTTCAGTCATTGATAAGTTACGACCTGACGCAGACAGCGATGTTGCTACTACCAGCCTAAGAGTGTCTCTTATGTGTCCAGTAAGTGAACATTTACATCCTTTAGTTTCTCAATTTTAACCCTTTGCCTGATAGTGGTGACTTTTGTCATCAGCTAATAATCTTTGCAAACCGTTTAGATCCAGATCAGGACCGACAGAACACTGGTCCTGGTGGGAGCACAGTGGCTAAGTGGTAGAGTGTTTGATTCGAGACCGAGGGGCCGTGGGTTCGAGCCTCACCAGCAACACTGTGTTGTATCCTTGAGCAAGACACATTTATCCTTGCTTGGTACTGGTTCAACCCAGGAAGACCTGTCCCAACATAACTGAAACTAGGATGTAAAGAATCAAATCAAACAAAACAAATTAAACATTGGTCCTGATCTGGATCCAAACTGTTTGGCACACTGATGCTTGACATGCAATAACGGCTTTTTAAACTGTGAAAACAACTTTGTTTTGTTTTATTTTCACGCAAAATAAATTGATTTATGTGTTGATTGGAATTCACACTACAAAAAACAGACAGATTGGGATTCGATAGTTTGATTGATACAGGGACATTTGATTCAATATACCTATCAAATGTCAGTAACCAATTTTCTGATAAAACCCCACCTTCTATGTACAGTAGAACTTCAATGGCTCAAACACTGCTCGCTCATTCACCTTGGCGGGCTAGAACCATCTGTTTGGTCCCTACCTGGCATTTTATGCATAATCCACCGTGGATGGCTGGAACTACCCTTGGCTAGAACTATTGTTCATGGTCCAAAGCCTGTTTGAGCCATTGAAGTTTAACTGTAATCAGATTGCAAACACTAATGACCCCTTATATTGTTGTGTGTAAAAATGATACTGATGTTACAAAAATGGGTAAAAGTGTTCTAAAAGTAAATTTATCAAGGAAATGTGTGTAAGTATTATTATTAAAAAAGGCCTTGAAAAATATGAATTTGTCCTTTAAAAGTCCTTGAATTTTACTGAATCTTGCCTGTATGAACCCTGCTACATTTGGCGTGGTACAGTATCGTAACCAATGGCCCAAAAATTTCATTTTCACATTTTCCAATAGAAATCAATTTATGTAAAAGACTCCTCTTGAACCAAATGGCCCCAGAGGTAAAAAAATAATTCTTCAAACAACATCTGCTGAACCACTAGCCCAAATTCAAATAAGTTCATAGAAATGTTCATCATAAAGCCCTCTACCCAATTAGCACAAAAGTTTCAGCTTCACTGAACAAAATGGCCACAAATGCTAAATAAAGAATCATCTTCTCCTGAACCACTAACCCCAAATTCAAAATACTTTCTTATGAAGGTTCCCCATAAAGCACTTTTTTCTTAATTGTACAAGTGATTCTGCTCCACTGAACAAAATGGTTTTCAGAGCTAAATATAGAAATATTTTTATTTAAACAATATCTCCTGTGTCCGAGGTTAGAAAACTTTTTTTTTATGCTCAACTCAACTGAGCAGGAAATTTCAACTACTCATAAAAACTAAAATACTGACAAATGAAGAAGTTTCTTGCTTTAAGTCTCTCAGATGTTGTATTTATCATGCTTATAAATGTTAAAATGCCAACAATTGTTGGCATTTTAACATTTATGAGCAGGATAAATTTCATGCTCAGCAGAGTTGAGCATGAAAAAAGTTTTGTAACCTCGGGCCTGTATGTGATAATAAAATTTTGTTATACCCCCCGCAAACTTTGTTTGTGGTGGGTATACTGTTTTCACGTTGTCCGTGCATGTGTGCGTCCGTGTGTGCGTCCGTCCGTCCGTAACGTTTTGTTTTTTTAATATCTTGAAGAGTTATTGCTGGATTTTCATCAAACCTTGCAAACATGTTCATATATGCAAGACAAATACTTTAGACAAAAAAGTAAGGGCTAGGGGCCAATTCTATTAGAGTTATTTCCCTTTGTAGTTCTAAATGGCTTTTAATATAGGGTTTTATGCTTATGCTATTATAGGCCATACACGGGCCGATCAACTCCTACCACAGCTTTTGATGGAACACTTTGATACTTTGCCTATACAATGTAGACACATTGAACATATGTATGAAGGAGTTTGGCTCAGAAAATATAATTTTTGACAAAATGACAGCTGTGAGAACTTAGACAATTATTACCTTATATGACTTTTGTATATGCATGGATAGTGCCTTTATGGGCCACTCAACTCCTACCACAGCTTTTGATGGAGCAATTTGATACTTTGCCTATACAATGTAGACACATTGAACATATGTATGAAGGAGTTTGGCTCAGAAAATATAATTTTTGACAAAATGACAGCTGTGAGAACTTAGACAATTATTACCTTATATGACTTTTGTATATGCATGGATAGTGCCTTTATGGGCCACTCAACTCCTACCACAGCTTTTGATGGAGCAATTTGATACTTTGCGGATACAATGTAGACACATTGAACATATGCATGAAGGAGTTTATAATTTTTGTTTGCACAGATTCTGCTGAAATCTTTTCAAAACTTAGGTCTGCTGGTTTGAACTATAACTTGCCAAGTTTTTTCACTGAATCTTACTGTGCGGGGGGTATCTAATAAGCATTGCTTATTGACTTTTTTCATTATCACTGTATTTTCTATTTATAGATCAGTATGACAAGAATGATTGTGCCATGTAGAGCTAGGCAGTGTACACATCTGCAGTGCTTTGATGCTAAAACTTTCTTCATGATGAATGAGAAAAAGCCAAGATGGATGTGCCCTGTGTGTGATAAGCCAACTTTATTTAAGGAGCTTTATATTGATGGGTAAGGTTTTCTTTTTACCGCTGTTAGTGCAATAGAAGCCACTTCATAGTTCTATTTGCTGTTAATCCTTAAAGCGCCAAGAAAAAATTGCATCAAAAAATGTCGTCTGCTGATGTTGTCTGCTGCAAATAGTTGCCTAGCATTACTGACGAATTAAGTATAGAAGCAAACAGTGTGGATCCAGAACAGACTGCTCCTCTAGGAGCAGTCTGATCTGGGTCCACACTGTTTGCCATAGAGGCTTCTTAAACATTTCTACAGACGAGAAAAGCAGACGACTTGTTACGATTGTTGTTGCTCTGTTGGCACTCTAAGGGTTAACCCTAAAAATGCCACCAAACTTTTTAGAAGAGATTTCAAATTTCAGGAGCTATCTTATCTGGGTTTACACTTTTTGCTGAGACCTAACCGTCTGAGTATTTAGAATATTTGTACAAACTGGGCATAGCATATAAGAATCCATCATGATGAGGAGGGTGGGAATGAAAAATTGGCCTTGAGGATCGCCGTTTGGCATCACGAGGCTTGCATCGTCACAGTAATAATGGATTCTTTTTCTTGCTCACCATAAAATATCGCATTTTATGTTTAAAAAAAAAGGCTCAAAGAAGTTCCTAAATACCCTGAGATACGACCTGTTATGATGACGTCTCTTTTACATCACAATATTATCATGTGCATGAGTTCCTATACAACCAATGTATAGCCTTCACGTGACAGCCTGGGTAAGATAACATGGGAAAGATAAGATTTTCTATCCCAGGCCAAGGGTCATAGCGATGTTTTATTGAAAACATCTAGACTTCATTTAAAGCAATGTTAATCGTGGAATGCTGTACCAGTTTGTTTTCTGCAGTCACACTTGTTATGTTGGCATGGTTTCTGTGACTTCAGCGTCACACTATCAAAGTAGACCCTTGATGTACATCCGAGGTCTGATTCAAAGGAATTGGCTGAGACTTTTCCAATTGAGAAAATAGATTACCCTTGTGTT
The DNA here is from genome assembly GCA_964019695.1 of Loripinus fragilis. Classification (NCBI taxonomy): domain Eukaryota; kingdom Metazoa; phylum Mollusca; class Bivalvia; order Lucinida; family Lucinidae; genus Loripinus; species Loripinus fragilis. The sequence goes on along the minus strand of OZ026522.1, from coordinate 65,140,258 downwards.
TCCCACCAGTACTATGCAAAGAGTGCTAAGTTATGGACCTTTTTCCTAATTATTAATAGAATGCAGTAAAACCTGTTTTAAGTGGCCACTCAGAAATAGACAAAACAAAGATCTCATTGACAAATTGTAGCTTAATGAATGTCGAAAGTATTGCAGAATGCTCCCCTTGGAGCATTCTGCAATACTTTTGACCTTGCATTAAGCGATAATTGGTCTTGAAAACCATTTTTTTTTTTGAGAGTGGCTGTTTAGGACAGGTTTTACTGTATGTGAAATATTTTTTTGTAGATTATTTGTTGAAATTCTGTACCTTGCCAAAGATGCCAAAGAAATAGATTTCCGAGAAGACGGTACCTGGAGTTCAATAGCTGAAGAAGAGTCGGGACTCAGTGATGAACGCGAAGGTTAGTTCAAAACTCTCATCATTTATACATACCTTCAAACCTGTCATCATTTATACATACCTTCAAAACTGTCATCATTTATACATACCTTCAAAACTGTCATCATTTATACATACCTTCAAAACTGTCATGATTTATACATACCTAAAAAACTGTAATACATACCTTCAAAACTGTCATCATTTATACATACCTTCAAAACTGTCATCATTTATGCATACCTTCAAAACTGTCATCATTTATACAGCATAAATAAAAACCTTGAGCGAGAACCCTTAATTTGCCAATCGCAATAAAAGTTGTCTGCTTTTCTTGTCTGCTGAAATGTTTAAGAAGCTTCTATGGCAAACAGTGTGGACCCAGATCAGACTGCTCCTATAGGAGCAGTCTGTTATGGGTCCACCCAGTATGCTTCTATACTTAATTCGTCAGTTATGTTAGGCAATTATTTGGAGCAGACAAGTTAAGCAGACGACATTTTCAGATGCATTTTTTTCTTGGTGCTATAAGGGTTTGTAAATTTTTCCTTTAGCACTTGTTTTGGATGCTCAAACAGAACCGTCTCATTGAGTAGGTTCTTTTGAGTACCCACAACATATGTTTTGTTTGAAAAGTAAGAAAAAAAAGGTTTTAGTACACAGTCTTAACTAAAGTCCTGGACCTTTTAGTACATGTAAAACCTCTAATGCTACATTTTCACAGCAATTACAGACAACAAAATTTATGGTTTCTCTCTTGAATTTGTTGGAAAATAAGGCTTGACTTTTCATTTTAATCATTGGCAAGCTATCGCCTGTTAGCAATAGACAATTCATATGCAGTTTCAAGCCTTTTTGGTTCCTTGAAGAATCCAAATTGTTTTGAAAATATTGTTTCTTGTAAATTTTATGTGGAACTTGAATGCAAAAAATTTAAATTATGATTTTCTGTTCTTTATTTTAGATTCTCCATTCAGACCATTCAGTAGAATAGACTCCCCAGCTGTGGAGAACACAGATGATTTGATAGTTTTAGATAGTGATGAAGAAGAGACTGGGAATACTGCAGATAAAAATGCAGGCAAAAGTCAAGAAAAGAATGATAACAATAAGTCTAATGATGGAAACAAATCTCGGCCAGAATCACAAGCCAGTAACAGATCAAGGTTTGTCATTCTTTTTGCCTTTTGTTCCACCTGCTTCAGCATGTGTGACTTTACCATTTCCTGCCTTTTACAGCAATTCTGTCTTTTTTTCTGCTGAAGTACTTAAGTAGTCTATTGCAAACAATATGGATTCAGATCAGACTGCTCCCTGGAGCAGTCCGATCAGGATTCATAGTGTTTGCTTCCAAGATAAAAATGTGCTGATTGCATTTGAATTGTGCAGCAGACATAATTAGCAAACAGAATTTTCAGGTACTGGATAAAGCCTTACAGCACTAATAGCAACTAAAGCAGAGTGCTAATTTTGCAATATAGAACTTTAATGATTTCTGGTGGAACTGAAGAAAGACCAAAGCATTGCTCATTAGATACTCCTAGGCAGAGTAGAGGTAAATAAGAGAAAGGCTATCAAGAATAGAAAAGCCATAAAAACTAGATGTTGAACAGATAATTCCCTAATTTGCTTGAGATATTGTTAGTAAGTGTAACCGCTAAATGTAAAAGCGGAGACACATGGTTGCCTAACCATTTACTACTTCTATGTAGATCCTTCATTACACAACTTGATATCAACTTTTCTACAGTTCCAGGAATACCTGTGGTTACTATAGTGACAATGATCCAGTATACACTACAGGGGGTGAGGACATCTTGGACACTCGGCTGTCACCCTATTCACACAAAACATCCTCTCAGTCAGATGTTACCAATAGAGTTGTAAGTATAAATCATCTGTCTTTATAATACATAATACACCTTGCTTCTAAAGTGACAATGGTCTCATTTATATAGTGTATGCTGCAGGCAGTGTACACTTCTGGCCTGCAGGATTATTGTCAGATTTTTTTATTCACAGAAAAAAATAAGATCTAAATTTTCAGACCTAAATCATTCAATTGGTAGAAATGCATGTGCTAAAAATCTGTTTTTCCCACCTTATTTCTTCCATCCTTTTCATTGTTCATCGTTTAGTTTCTTCATTAGATTAATGTCATAGGCCAGAATAGTATTGAAATATATTAGAAGATATTTTAGGCCACTGGCTGGATATGGTTTACCTCCCCCCCCAGGGGGAATTTCGTAGACCATATTTTTCTTGAAGCCCAATGTCTTGCAAGGATTTTGCAATATGTTAGCCCTCTGACAATGGCAGCGTTAAGCTGTAACAGCCTGTTACATACGTTACCCTACAAAATATTTGATAATTAAAATTCTTTTTAAGACTTCAGAAAGGTGCAAAAGATAAGGTAAGATTTCCGAATTGGTTATATTTTCTAGATAAGCTATTACTGGGCCACAGATAATGACATTTGAAAACAAATATAGTCACCCCACATGTAGTATATGTTACATTTTTGCATTGAACCCCCTTTTAAATGATAAATGCATCTAATATAGTTTGTCTTAAATTTTATTGAAACCAGTTTATGTTCATTAATTTGGTATAACATTAAAGATTTTTTATTTACCTTTTCAAAACTGCAAACATTACGCTTCTATCTTATATACTTTTTGAGTTATTAGATGATGAACATGGTACCCCCCGTATCAAAGAAAAATGTAAAATGTAATTCTCCAGGCCTCGTGCTGGCTATAGACCCCTTTTCCCCCCAGGGGGAATTTCGTACACTATGATTTCCAAATACTACATTATATAAGCCACAAAATGAAATATGTTAGCCATCTGAGAGTGGCAGCGTTAGCAGGTAACATCATGTTATGTACGTTACCCGCAAAATAACATTAAATTTTCCTGATGTCTCCAACATGACATATTCACACTTGTTTTGAAGTTTGGTACAGGTTTAAGAAGTTCTTATAGCACAGTTACATAATTTTAGCATTTATTTTATAATTGTCTTGAGTTTTTGCCGTTGTATATGTTACTTAGTGTTTCATATGTTATTTCTAAGTATCAGTATGGCAGTTAATGACTATACATGTATTACATCCGTGAATATAGTAAATCTATAAGGCTGCTATTCAAATGAATTAAAGTTCCTTATTATGGTGTGTTACACTATTTTACAGCCCAGGTTATATACGTTACTCTTTAAATACCATTTAACATTCAAGATATGGTCTCCAACACCACCTGCTTGTACTTATTTGATGCTGGCACAGGTCCATGTACTTCTTTTTACTCTGGCTCATTTGCTGTGGAAGTAACTCAAAACATAAACTACATAAACCCTCTTTTCTGTTATAGAGACATCAAATATAGTTGACTTAATACTCATGGAAAGTTTGTAACATTCAGTGCAATATGCGAGTAATAACTTAAAAGATCAAAGAAAACCCACCAGGTAGAAGTTCTAGAGCAAATCTTCTTAAATTATCCAAGTGTTTTAAAGAATTATCCAATACAATTTATTACTCCTCTATCAGATTTATCTTTCAAGGTTTTTGCAATATGCTAGCACTCTGGTAATGGCTTCATTACCCTGTAACAGCCAATTATATATACTACCCATCAACATTTTGATAATTTAAGTAAATGACAAGACTTCTGAAAAGTGCAAACCATAAGGTAAGATTTCCAAATTGGCTATATCATCCAAGTAAGCTATTTTTGAATCACAGATATGAACCTTTGAAAACAAATATGCACCCCAAAGTGTTACGTATGTTACTCCTTTTCATTATTCCTATATAAATGATTTATGAAACTAATATAGTTTGATATTTTTTTAATGTGAATGTGCTTACTAACTCATTTTGTATTAATGAATGTTTATGTACTTTTTTGAAACTGCAAATATTATGTTTGTATCTTTTATAAGGTTTGAGTTGTTGAGTTTTGAACATGGTAACCCCATATCACACAAAATGTGAAATATAATTCTGTGGCTCTGAGGGTACAATCAAGATTTCTTTCACCCAGAGGTACTGGATTTCCTTCCCATTTATTTTCCACACATTTTGTCCATATCTGGAAAGCCTCACTTGTTTTCATGGGAAAGACTTGATAGTTCAATCTTTGTATGTACATCTTAAGGACAGAAAAGCAGGGTGGAGGTAAGCCCATGTTCATGCCATTTGAAATAGTCAGTATATGAGTATGGCTTTGGTACTTTTTTTCAGAAACATGTTGTACTGCAGCTTATTCACAATTACATAAATAGCACATGTTAGGGCGTCATATCACTGATGAGTGCCTAGAGCAATTCTTTATTTGTTTTCCTACCCTTCTTAGAATGTTGATGAACGAGTGGGGGAGGGGTTCTCTATCAGTTTGATAGGAATAACCTTTCCGTGGTACTAACACATCGGCACATTGGTAGAGTCACAATCTGTTAAACAGTGTATTACTGTAGATCTCTTCCCCCATATTCTGGCCAATGCTGTTGACATTCAGAAGGTGCACCTTTTGTTGCATACAACATTGTTGAACAAAACACTCAGGTTATCCTCTGCGAGAATGTTTGTAAGACTTTATAGACTGCTGCTTGTACATTGTATATATGTATCAGTGACAAAACCAACATACCCTGCCTTTAGTGCCTGGTTGAATACTGGTGCCATCAGATCCATGAAGGTGACCGGAAAAGCTATTATGCTCTGTAGTAACGGCATTAACATCAACGTTATGTGCAGCACTACATGGTCAATCTAATGTTGGTTCAATGTGTGATTGCAAGCCATGCTGAAGTTTGGACTTGTCAGTTTTGGTGGAAATTCAATCAGGAGTTGATAGTGACCATGGTACAGGTCCCAGACGGAACCGCAGTGTCAACTCAAGGTCAACATTATGGCCAATAGAAAGTAGGTCATGCTTACCAAAGACGTTCCTTTAAGCTCTCATCTGGCTGTTTATGTTTTGTAAATTGGGCAATTTCTTATTGCTTGACCTCACAAGCATCAAAACTTTATTAGCTTGTAGCATTTTATGGGGGCGGGGGTGAAAGACAGATTTTTTTAAACTAAAAGTGAGTCAATGAAGTCTGCAACAGCCTTCCTGCCAATTTCATCAGCCTCAATAAGATCCTAAGCTATGCCAGGCTTAGCAGGCACACGGAAAGACAAAAAGTACAGTTCATTGTCTTCAAAACTAGAACTTAAAGGATTGGTGAAGCCTGAAACTGCCTCTTGTACTCATTCTTTTTTGCATCAGAGCAGAAAGAATGTTTCATTTCAATGCATTGAAGAGCTGTTTCAATATATTGAGCTCTGACGTGATGAGTAGTACACCATTCCATCTGTAGTACGAATCGTATTTCTAGTTGCTGAAGCCTATAATACCTCTTTATTGTTTGCCTAATAGCTATGTCAAAAGCATTTCTCAAGCAAAGAACCAATGGTTGTAACACACTAAACCCATTTTGTTCGAGAAGTTCTTTGCATCTGCGATGTGCATCAAATTTATGAGTGTAATCAGTTTCACAGGTACATATTGTGCGAGGTTGTTGTGATCGTTTGCAATGAACATTGGGAACAAGGCATACAGATAGAGATGACATGCAATTCAAAGTTGTTTTCCTTGTAGCCCTAATCAGTGTCAACACCATCTGAATCATATCCATATACCTTGCCCAGAACTGAGCTGTTTCACAATGACTGTCTTTCAGAACTTCCGATTTGAATGCATGGTATCTATACTGTTTATGTGAGCAAACAGCGAAGGTTGATAGATCACATTATATTATTAGTTTAAGTCACCATAAATTAATAAGGAACTTCAATTTATTTCAGCCATATATATTTTCTAAATTCTCTGACAGACTTTATACATGTATAGTCAACAACTTCTATACAGATACTCAGAATAACTTATATATCATTTGGTAACACACATAACAGTTAAAGCTCAAGGCATTTATTAAATGATTGCTTAAACTAGGTAAAAGTAAGAAATGGTGCAAAGATCAGGAATCGATACAATCAAGTACCACACCTGACACAGGATACCAATGGGAAAGTGACAAACTCACAGAAGACACCACAAACGAGAGCCAAGAGGTCAGCCCTTTCCCAGCAGGTGACCACAAAGCACATATAAACAGACGCGCACAAAACATAGCAAACACAAGACAGAACAAAAACATAAAAGATCCACAAAAGAAGTACCGCCTTGGAACCTTGTTAAGAGAAGTACATAAACCTGTGCAAGCATGCAAATAAGAATAAACAGAGCTTGTTAGAGACATTAACTTAAATGTTTAATGCTATTTTGAAGGTCACATACATAACATGGACCTGAAAAAATAGTGTAAGCGACCATAATAAAGAACTTTAAATCATTTAAGTAGCAGCCTTATAGATTTACTATATTCTGTGACAGATGTAATACACGTATAGTCAATAAATACCATACTGATATTCGGAAATAACGAAGGAAACACTAAGTAACGTATACAACGGTAATTACTCAAGACATTTATAAAATTAATGCTAAAAATATGTAACTGTTTTATAAGAAGTTCATAAACCTGTGTCAGCATGCAAATATGTATGAACATGTCATGGTTGAGACATTATCAGGGACGTTTAATGCTATTTTGGGGGGTAACGTATATAACGTGCTGTTACACGTTAACGCTGCCACTCTCAGAGGGCTAACATCTTTTATTCTGTGTCTTATATAATGTAGTTTCAGAAAATCATAGTGTACGAAATTCCCCCTGGGGGGGGAGGGGGGTCTATAGCCAGCTCAAGGCCTATTTGTTTTTAACATATTTGGATAGTATTTTCCAATATAAGATTCCCATTTCCCCCTATATGCTACTGACACCTGCTCTGCTGTACCACAATTCCTGTACTGTGTGCCTTTCCTATACTGACCAAGAAACTCACCAATTTCATGTGCATGTTATGCATGATTAATGGCTTCACTGCAGCATGTCACAGGGTCAATATGAGTGCTTCATTGGACATTTCCTTAGGGTCAGCACTGTTTGATAATATAAAACAAGCTTCAGGGTCTTAACCCATTTAAGCCGAATGGAATTCCCAACTCTTATCAATTGGACCAGTCATTATCCATTTTAAGGGTGGTTGGGTGGTATTTTTCCCTTATATTTTAATAGTACATTATGTAAGCAAATGGTGGAGACCCTGATCAGGCGCCGTGTTCTGCGGCTTCTTTTCTGGGGATGCACTGTTTGGCTATGTCCCACAAAAAGGACGCTAGCCTTATATGGGTAACTTTGGAAATTCTAATGTATGGTCTATAATATATACAATGAAGTTTCTCATTTCATTGTACCAAACAAGATGGAAGAATTAGTATTTAATGGCTCTCTCATTTACTTTTGTTCTTAAGTAGCCTATATTGCAAACAAAATGGACCCAGATAAGACTCCTCCCATGAAAGCAGTCTTCTCAGGGTTGATTTATTGTTTGCTTACTTAAAAACAATCTAGTCTGAAGGCATAAAAAGCGGAAACCATTTTCAGGAAATAAGAATAGTGGGGGGATAATGGTGTCAATGAATGTGTGCATATTCCAATCAATATTGGATAGGTCACAGGCTCTTCACTGTGGTGATGTATCCATTTATTTTTTGTGCTTGTGATTTTTACTTTTAATATGTGGATAACACTTTTTTGTGATGACTATGATTTGTTGCTTAATAGATAACTTTTTGGAGGCCAGTATTTAATACTGGCTTCCAAAAAGTGATCTGTTAAGCAACAAATAAGACTGGTCTCCAAAAAGTGATCTTTTAAGCAACAAATCATAAGGATCACAAATTGTTTTCTTTTTAAAATTTTCAGAAAAGAAGAAGTAAAAGAAAAGGCATCACAGCGAGAAATATGAAAGAGCTGAGCAGTAGTAGTGAGAGCGAGTCAGAACCAGACAATGAACCACACAGCTGGAGACCAGCCTCAGATTCTGACTCAAGTGTTGGTGTTACCAAAAAATCATATAAGAAAAATTCTAAGCGTATTGAAAGTGATAGTGACGGAGACAAGCCGAGTAATTCTAAGAAAGGGAATAAGGATAAACAGAAAAAAGAAATGAGTAAATCTAAGAGCAAGCATGGAACCATAGTTAATGGTTTAGAAGTTCGGGATAAGAAAGCTGTTGATCAATTAGAGAGTGATACTGATGAGTATATTTCAGTAAAGAAGAGAAAAAGAGGTCATGTAATTGAGAGTGATGAAGGTAGTACAGATTCATACAGTCCCTCTGAAGATGCGCCTGACACTAAGAGGAAAAAATCTAGTCCAAAACATAGTCATCAACCTATTCATTCCGTGAAATTACTTGATAAAAGAAGACCAGTAGTGGTAATAACCAGGTGTGATATCAATAATGTCAAAAGATTTCATGAAAATCGTCTGAATAAATCAGTTAGTAAAGAAAAATCTAAATCATTGCAATCCTCAGTTAGTTTACCAAAAGAAAAAGTGAACTCTACGGAAACCTCAAAAAGTATGGAAAGGGATAGAAATTTAGAAAAAACAAAACATTCAGACACCACAAATAGTATTGAAAAGGCTAAATATCCAGCAACACACTTTAGTATGGGAGGAGCTAATCCTTCAGAAACATTATCTGTTATGGGAAGAGCTTTACCTTTACAAACTTCAACTTTTATGGGAAGTGCTGTACCTTCAGCTGTTATGGGAACAGCTTTACCATCAGCTGTTATGGGAACAGCTTTACCATCAACTGTAATGGGAACAGCTTTACCATCAACTGTTATGGGAACAGCTTTACCATCAACTGTAATGGGGACAGCTTTACCATCAACTGTTATGGGAACAGCTTTACCATCAGCAGTTATGGCAACAGCTTTACCATCAGCTGTTATGGCAACAGCTTTACCATCAGCTGTTATGGGAACAACTTTACCATCAGCTTTTGTGTCAAGAACTGTACTTTCAGAACCTTCAGCTATTGTGGGAAGAGCTTTTCCTTCAGAAACTTCAGCTTTTATGACAAGAGCTATACCGTCAACTGTTATGGAAAATGCTTTGCCTTCAGAAGCTTTTATGGGAAGAGGATTACCATCAGTACCTACAGCTGTTATGGGAAGGGCGGTACAGCCACAACCTTCAGCTGTTATGGGAAGAGCTTTACCTTCACAAACATCAGCTTTTATGGGAAGAACTTTACAGTCAGAACCCTCGGCTATTACCGAAAAAGCTAAAAGTTTAGAAACATCACCTAGTACAGAGTTAGCTAGATATTTAGCAACTTCACATCATGTGGAAAAGGCTATATTACCAGAAGTTTCAGTAAAAGAGAATAAGGAAGTAAACTGTGATACAAATAAAACATTGGATTATGGTAGTGATTCATCCATGAAGTCTTGGATGTTTTCAGACTCAGATAATTGTGGAATTGATAGCTCGGACTCGTGTACAGATAGTAGTGGTTCATGGAGACCTAATAAAGTTAAAGTTAAAGGGAAGAAAGTGAAAAAGAAGCGGAGAAGAAAGATAACAAAGGTTGTCAAAAAATTCAAAGAACAAAGAGCCAAGTGGTTAGAAAAGAAATTAAAACATAAGGTTGAAAAACAAGTGGACACGAACAGTTGATACAGTATTGTAATTTGAGCTGCAATTTAACTCTTTGCATGCTGGGTAATTTTATTTGCTGTTTTGTCATCTGTTGATTTTTTTTCAAAATGAACTTTTTCAAAAATTCTTTGAGGAATACCATCAGAGTGTCAAACAGGTTGGATCCAGATCAGGGCGGACATTTTGTCGGGTCTGATCTAGGTCCAAGCTGTTTACAAAGATTGTCAGCAGGTGACAAAAATGTCACCACTTTATTGTCACCAGCATGCAGAGGTATTATAAGACAACAAAATGATAGATGTGGCTCGCAGAGATTACTGTAAAACACTTATATTTGCCAGGCACTTTAATTTGGAGATTTAAACAAACGAAATACAGGTAAAATAAGTGATAAATGGATACATCAGTGGTAGAGTGGTACATTGTCTGTAGAATGTTAGAATTTGTTTCCACTTCAAGAAAATCTCATCTTAAAGGGGCTACTTTAAAGACAAGAATAGAGGAATCACATTTTTCTTTAAAACTTTAAAAGCAGCCCCAATGACTATAAAGGTCATAAAATTATGGTGAATGTTCTGAAATTTCAAACAATAGTTGCCTGCCAAAACAGCCTAGACAAACAGTGCAGACCCAGAGCAGACTGCTTTTCAGACAAGCATTTTCTGAATTACAACCTTGAAAACCAAAATTTTATTTGAGAACAGAAAGAGTTCGAAATTTTACAACATTTACTGTAAGTAAGCTCCAAAATTAAAATACACCAATATGTCAATCATTTAAAATTGCCAAATTTTGATGCTGGGTATATTAAATGTTTTGCAGTAATTCAGCTTGGGAACCTAGCAGTCTGACCAGACTCTTCATTGTGCACTCAAATGTACCAAGAAGAAGGCAGCAAAGACTGATCAGAATGTGTGGTCATGGGACCTTAGCCAGGCTCAATTGCCATTTAGTTGATTTTAACATGCAGAGGCTCAGAACTATTCCGTTTACCCTTTATTTTCTAACCCCAATCTCTTTACTATAACTGTTCTAAAAGTAAAATATACTATTTTATCCTTCTTTGACTGGAATCTCTTTATAAACTGTGTAGAACAAGCTAAGATTCTCTTCTGAATTGTACAACTGAGGTTCCATCATATTTTACAAAAAAGGCAGAGTAAATATTTTATACACTAATGCCTATAGATACTATTTAAAGTATCCAGGCCCCAAGATAAGAGCGGGTAACTGATTTTTTTTTTTATTTCTCAACCAAAACATATGTTGTGGGTACTCAAAAAGAACCGTCTCGATGAGACGGTTCTTTTGAGCACCCAAAACACATGTTTGAACTGATGAATAAAAAAATAATAGCAATTTTATGCAAATTATTTTTCCTTAACTGGCCCTATTGTATCTCTGTCTGTCCCCTTCCAAATGCAGGAGTGTGGAAAAAGTAATAGTGTGGATTAGTACATGGCCATACTCTACTTGTCCAAAGAAAATTTTATTTGTCAGAATGATAGGTATTGTAAACTTACGCCTTAAACCTTACTGTGCTAAAACAACATATTATCTATTTCCCGAACAGTATGAAACCAGATAAAACTCTATTGTGAACAGTGTATATCCAGATCAGGATCCACACAGTTTTCTATACAAGGTGTGAGTTTGTAATAGTTCACCAAAATATGAAAACAATGTTGTATTGACTTCCTTCATGTTGAAATATAAAAATTCTATCTTGTCCTCAATGAAATTGGACCAGGTCAGACAAGTTGAGCGTAATATTTCCACACCCCTGTCCAAATGAATGACCCTTAGTATTTGATGTCATCAGCAACTGGGGCTTGGGTGGAGGGGGTTGGGATGATGGATTCAAGCCAACAAACAAAATTGTGGTATTTTTCACATAAGTGACAAGCAAACACTTAGACATTCTTGCATCTACACTATCTTGCCAAAGCCTTGTTGCACATATTAAGTATGGTAGTGGATATAGGTCGACGTCAAAACCTAGTTGTCCTGCCACACAGCATAGCATCAGGCCTCCAGATAAGTGTGTCATATCAAAAAAGTCTTTATATAAACATATAATATATCCTCTTAATGAGACAAAGCACATACCTCTATACCTCTCTCTGAAAATGGCTGGCCAAAGGCTAAAAACAGAGGAATTATCCAAATATGAGGCTTCTAAAGATGCATAGCTAAATACAAAAATGGTGATACATGTAATTATCATCAGATAAAATTATATATTTTTTCCTTCTGCTTTATGTTAATTTCTCTGTCAGAAGTCTCAATTTAGTCAAAAAATATTCATATTACCTATTTTAGCCTTATGTGTGACCATTTTCTCTTGTGGTTAAAGTCAAATAAAGATCAGACCTTTTCTATGACTGAGGTTAAAATGTCTGCCTGCTACTCTAAATCTTAGTGAAATCCCTGTATGATGTCAAAAGTAGCCCTCTAAGGAATATAGCTTTTTGAGTTAAATTTAAGAAATAGATCTGCTCTAGCAGTGAATTGTTGAGTAATAATTCACTGTTTGGAGGTCTGTTGTAAAGAAGGTCAAATCATAAACGTGCAGTGCAAGTGATTTATCTTTGTACAACTGACCGACAAACAGTGAGTTCCTACTCAACCATTCACGCACAAGAACAGATCTATTTTGAATCGAACTCACAATAAACAATGAAAAAACATTTGACCTCTTCAGCTTCTTCCAACTTTCCGCCATGGCACTGAAGAAATCCTGCAATAGTTGAACTGTTTTGCATACAATTACATGTATTTGTAACATCAAAGGATGTTACACCGACCGTCTAAGGCCAAGACTGACGTCATTTCGCAGTGGTAATTGACATCAGCTAGCATTATGCTTTCCTCCCGCTTTCAAAACTGTGACTATCACATAACACAATTTTTTAGCATTGGCTATATAGGCGAGGTGTGTTGGAATATACAATAAGTACCATTATTTCATGAACTGGCCCATATTCACAGGTTTAAATAAACAAAAATATCAGCGTTAAATTGTAAATATTTTTTTACCCATAATTTTTAGCATAGGTTTTGGGTGCTCAAAAGAACCGTCTCATCTAAGTACCCACAACAATGTCATATGTTTTGGTAGTTGCAGAACTGCGACTTTAGATTTTTTTCGATCTGGCTGAATCTAAAGTCGCAGTGTTTTTGTGCTCTATCTTGACCAGTGATGGAGTCCCCTTTTGTTTTGGGAAAAACTCGTTTCCTTGACAATCCAACCATTTAGACTTCTTCATGTGTTTTACATACACAACCAAAGTTATAAAAATGTTACCATTGACTTCGTTATTATGACAGGAACAATGCAATCTGTAATATCATGTTCTTGTTGTTGTTTTTCGGTTCATCGCAGCCATTTTGCATGCTTTTCACGAGTTAGGGGTGATGACGTTTTTGCGATAAAATTCAGATGTTGAATTGATGAGACGAACATAATAAAACGTTGAGAAATATTATAATAAAACCCGGTACTGGTTATACTCCCCATGACTAGGTAAGGTATGTCAGCGCTTTTTCAAAAACTCAGTACATTATTATAATAAGATTAACAGTGGATTTTGGACATTATAAGAAACAAGTAGGTGTTTGAATTTTGAAAATCAGGGCAAAATTGTTAAAGCTATTGATTCTGTTAACTTACTCAATGTTGGTACGCTCGCAGCAGTCACGTTTCTGTATTATTGTGCATTGTAGCGCCCCCTATTTTCTATTAAATTATAACGAGTAATGACCTATTTCAGAAAATGAAAGTCGATTTCCAAGAATGGTTTGATTTCAATTTAATATAGCATGCCAAAGAAAATGAGATACTTACTTGACAGAAATCCTTAACAATCACATACCCCACCCGTATAAATCTAATTTTCGGAAAGGAAGCTTTGTCATGTCCCAAAATGTCATAATCAGACCGAAAATGGACTTTTCCAACAAGGCGGACAATTGTTATTCTGATCATGTGCTCATGTGACAAGTTTCCCGCCAAAAGTAGCAAGCTAACGCAAGAGTACATTGACCTCTGAACCGAGAGAGGGTCAGCTTGTTTACGACAAGAAGCGATGGATTAGAAAGATCAGAATCAAATTACTTTTGCACAGTGATCAGTAAGATATTAGTGAAAGAAAATATTTTTTATTTCATGGCTAACCTTGCTGCACGCTGAATAGCTTTACTATCACACGCTTATATTCAAATAGGCTATCAGTCAATACACACAGTTGGTACCCATCGTTTTTAAGGCGCCACATGAATCTTATATAGAGACATTGGGTGTTTTGACCTTCTTTTTGAACATGTGCGCAATGGTTTATGATTAGAGTTGTATAATGATGTCATTGTTTGAATATGCAAAACCATTTGGATTTTTTCTATGTATTTCCTGTTAGCGGAAGTGGGGGAGTTCCTTATCTGAAAATAGTCAATTTCAATCCAGAGACATCCGTCGGAATACAGAACCAGGGTGAAAAATTTGCATACTAGGTTGAAGATTGACCTTTATTTGTTGACATTCATCAAGATATTAAAAGAAAACCTATTACAAATGGTGAGAGAGGTCACCATAAATATCAACCTGTATGCACAAAAAAAGGATCCCATCCATTGCCATTAAGAACTCCTCGGACACAGTTTGTACATATCCAACTGGGTAGTTCTCGATGGCAGCAAATTGGTAAAAGGCGGCCCCAGTTAGATCGGTAATTGGTCATCTTTTCTTGCAAATATCTATATGTAACAAATGTATGGTGAGATGGTATTGGATTCTTTTAATCTCAACAGACCAGGTATGATCATTTATAGGCCAATTATGATAACAAGGAAGGTAAAAGAAAACATTATATAAGTCTGATTTTGGTATTTAATGTTGTTAAAACATCTGTGTATTCAAAAAACGGAAAGTAAACGGGTCATTGTCGGTACATTAAATACCAAAACAAATTCGTGCGTGACTTCAGTACCCACAGAAAAAGCATGCTCTTCAGCTCAGAAGACAAAAATGACGCCATGTTTTGAAAACAAATAGTGTAAACATTCTGTGTGGACAGGAGTATTTTATCTTTTTAGAACTAATCAGGTATGCATCAGCGGCAAACTAAATAGCAAAATATAGATAAACCTATAAACATACAAAATGGAGTAGTGTTAGAGGAAGACACTGTTTGGAAATGTGTTTTCAACTTGGTTTACGTCCATGATAACAGTAAGGAAAGAGATAGAGGCTTAAAAAATCAGGGCTATATGATAACATAAAATAAAAATCCATCATATCGCCCTGAATTCAGTGCTAATGTTTTGGTTGAGAAATAAGAAAATTATTTTTCTGTTACGCACTCTTAACTAAAGTCCTGCCATATTATTTTCAACTGGACAGTTGTATTAAAGAGAATGGGATTCAGATTATCTTGGTAAATTTGATCCACAAAATTGTGCTAATAGAATGACTAACAGTGCAGACCCGAGCAGACTGTCCCATTAACCCTTGTTCTGCCAAATTGATCATATAATTTTTTCCCTTCTGATTTTGGGCCAGTTCTTTTATCAGAATTTTATTTATTTTCATGAATTCATATATGCTGACTGGAAAACTTTGGATCCTGATCAGCTGGCTTTTTCAAAAGCCAGCTGATCTGGAACCACAGTTTTCAAAAGAGGCTTTATCATTGTTTAGCAGGACAAGGGGTTAATGAGTAGTTTGATCCTATTCTACACTTTTTAAGTCAATTATTTTGTGTAAATATTCAAGTAGTTTTATCAGAAATGTTGTCTTGTTACTGTAATTGTGGAGTCATAAAATTTGATGTATTTCTTACCAAACTACACAAAAAGCAAGTGAGTATGGCCAGAAAATGCCACAGTCACAGAATGCAGACTGTGAAGAAGAGACACAAAACAGAGACAGCCACAACGCAATTAAATTGAAGCAACCAGATTGGATTGGTAATGTCAGCTTATTTAACTCGGCCTGCCTCGGTGAATTTTGGCATCTGCTGATGATCTTTACAAATAGTTTGGACCCAGATCAGGCCCCTTCCAGATTGCAGGTCATATGGGCCTTGACGCAAGAAAATCTGTCTTTGGGGTTTGCGAACAACAAGGGCGAGCTGGTCTGCACAGTCTGATCAGCATCTTTGATTTGCTAATTGGAAAGTATCGTATCTAAACTTGCTGCAAGCGAAATTTCAATATTCTAGCTAATTTCGTAGCTGAGCAGGCTGGTTTGAGCAAGACCTTGTCTGAAACCCCAAAGATGGGTTTTCTGGCGACGAGGCCCATAAAATGATAGCACGTATAGTCGGCTATTCAATGGAAAATAACTTATCCAGCAATATGGGTAGGCCTGTCTGCATCTTAGCTGGTTATCTATGCGATAAGTTCCATTACTTCTGCGATTGTCATTTCATTTTGCACTTTATCACTCTGAAATCTGCCAGATTGACAAAAAAGGCAACTTTAAGCTGATCATTTTTTTTAAAAAAAAAAGGAATTTTGTAAAGTTTATAGCTTACAAGCATGTGAAGGCAGTCCTTATAAGCTGTAACCTTTATCCAGTCAATTTTTTGTCCTGAAACTGTTGTCTGCTTTTCACATCTGCTGCATATATTCAAGTACATTTCAGACTAGATTTTATCTTAGTGGTAAACACTGTGAACCCTGATCAGGCTGTTCCTTAGGGAGCAGTCTGATCTGGGTCTATATTGTTTGCAACATAGGTTACCGAAGACCATATGGGCCTTGACGTGAGAAAACCTGTCATCGGGGGGTTTGCAACAACAAAGGCACAACCCAGCCTGCGCATCCGGGCAGACTGATCAGGGCCTTTGTTTTTCGCTATTTTTAAAGTATCATATCTAAACTAGGAACAGGTGAAATTGCAGTTTTCTAGCTAGCCTCTGTAGCTGAGGAGACTGGTTTGAATCTTGCTTTAAAGCTGAAAACCGCCAAGACAGGTTTTGTCACAACTAAGCCCATATTTAGGAGATGACAAAGGTTGTGACTGCCAAAAAAAAAATAAAATAAGGGACCAAGTGCTAATTTATTTCATATGAAAAACATGCTTTTAATGTCTGCATATATCCTAATGCACTCCAGACTAATTTTATCATGGAAGCAAATACTATGAACTCTGATCAGACTGTTCTTAAAAGAGCAATCTGATCTGGGTCTTCATTGTTTGCAATACAGGCTACATAAGTATAAGTAACAGATGAGAGAGTAGGCATCTATTGTGAATAGGGGGAAAGGGTTAACTCTTTACCTCCTAGTGTCGTCTGCTGACATCTTTAGCAAACAGTTCGGAACCAGATCAGGTCTGACAAAATGCTGGGCCTGATCTGGATCCAAACTGTTTGACACCCTGATGATTTTCCTGAAAGAATTTTTCAAAAAGATTGATTTTGAAAAAAATCAGCTGAAGACAAAAAAAATGTGAAAAATTTCCCAGGGGGCAAAGAGTTAATATGCAAGTGCTAGTATTGTTTAGAACTAGATTCTACCTATTACGATGCTGGAGATACTACATGGATAAGGTTTCTGGAAATTTTTTTGTATATTTGCTGTAGATTTAGGAATATTTTTAGTCTTTTAGAGAGGACCTGTGTCTAAATGGAGAATATTACAATTTTCAAGATTGAAGTTTTTTTTGTGAGTTTTAACATCTGCTTCTCTTTTCTGCTTATGTTTTAGGTAGTCTATATTGCAAACAATGTGGAACCAGGTCGGACTGTCCTTTGGTCAAGGTTCATATTGTTTGCTTCCATGAAAAAATCTGGTCTATAGTGCACTTGAATATATGCAGCAGACGTAAAAAGATGACATTTTGAGGACAAAAAAATAGTGGCAGGATAAGAGTTAACTCTTTGCCCCCTGGGTAATTTTGCATGGCTTCTTCCTTCTGGTTTGCAGTGGTAGAGAGCTTGACTGGAGACCGAAGGGCTGCGGGTTAGAGCCTCACCGGCGTCACTGTGTTTTAGTCCTTTAGCAAGACACATTTTTTCCTAGCTTAGTACTGGTTCAACCCAGGAAGACCTGTCCCTGTTAAACTGAAAGATTGTTGATGGGACGTAAAGAATCAAATCAAACAAACAAATCCTTCTGGTTTTTGACAATAAACTAGGGATAGTCCATTGTACATATCTAGGGGTGTCAGGTTATATTTTTAAAAAAAATATTGAATTTTTTGTCTAAAGAAAAACAAACAGTGTAGACCCTGATGAAATGTTTGTATAAGTACCCATTTAGGGGTTTCCTGAATACAATGGGTTAGTGTTCACCTGTATGTGATGTGTATCAAAACCTCGTAAACTGGCCAGTATAACTTTTTATTAATCCTCTGGTTTACGCTTCAAGTTGTGAATTATTGTATCAGTTTCGGTATTTGATGTTGAAATGTCTGATAATAATGTAAGACAAAATTCCTTAACCCTTCACTCCATAATAACGCCATTTGAAATTTTCAAAAGTATTCAAAACTTAACTTAAATTTTTCTTGATTTTTTTCAATGTTGCTTAAAAATAGAAAATGATGTCATAATCTAAAAATAGCCTATGTGGTAAAGGGTTAAAATGTATAGGTCCAGATAAGCAAAACTTTGAGTATAAAATTGCTATTATTTTCTTGCCAGTTGTTTGAAATGTTTTGGGTGCTCAAAATCTTGAGTACCCACAACATATATTTTGGCTTAGATTAAAAGCTTGGCTACACACTCTTATCTGAAAGCCTGTAAATGTGTGTGGAAAATGAAACCCTTGAATAGAAGGGATAATCAGGGGCTTCTTGAAAAGTTAAATTCAAAAAAAAAATCAAGCATGCAAAATTAACCAGCATGCAAAGAGGTTAGTACATGGTGAACTATGCTGTTGTAGGCATTACACAGTGCCATTGGTTTTGTGTATAAGATGGAAAAGAAATCTCTTTTTTTTCACTCCTGTGCAGGTTTGATCAGGTCCTATTCAATCTTTGTCAGTACAGTAAAACCTGTCTTAAGCCAACACTCTAAAATAGACAAAACAAAGGTCTTAGACTGATTATTGCTTAATGCAGGTCAAAGGTTTTGCAGAATGCGCGCCCTTGGAGCATTCTGCAATACTTTTGACCTGCATTAAGCGATAATCTGTCTTGAAAACCAATGGACTGTAAACGTACGGTAAAGATCTTATTTAAGCATTTGTATATTGGTGACTCCTAGATGAGTACTTTGGCAAACAGTGAAAACCAAGATGCAATGCTGCATACATCAGTCTACACTGTTTGCTGAGACAAAAACAATATTCAGAAAAAGAAATTCAATTTTCGGGGGGCAATAATTATCTATGACCCCTCAATATATACAATGGACCATTGTATCAAGCCAGAAGGAAAAATCAATGAACTCATATTTTTACAACTATACTGTTCACAAAAAGTAGGGGATATTTGACCTCAAGGATGGATTTTGAAAAATAAGGAAAGCGTTACCTCTCAAAAAGACATTTAATCCAAAGTACAATCAAAATCCTATGAATTTACCCAATAGTTAATTCCAATAATGACCCCATTATCGAAACACACGGCAGGTAATCTCTGGAGCATTAACGTCATTTTTCACACGTCATTGATAACGTGTAGGTCAGCCTCGATTGGCATAGAAAACAATACAGCGTTGATGTATGCTCCCAATAAGTCAACGTATGGTGACCTGAGGGGTCCTTGACCATTCCTCTTGCAGCACCTCACCAAGCTCACCCAGGGTCCTCGGTAGAGGAGTACGTCTCCGAACACGTTTCCCAAGATTGCCACACACATCCTCGATAGGTGACAAGTCGGGACTCACTGGCCACAGCATAGTACGAACATTCCGTCGCTGAAGGTAGCCAGTAACAACTTTTTCCGATGTGCCCTAGCGTTATCATTCTGGAATATGATTTTGCGGTCGTGACGTCAAGCTAACGGTATAACGTCAGGAGCTAACATGTTGTCCCAGTAGTACACCTCTGTAACTCGACCTTGGCACACATGTACGTCTGTTTTGTCGGTCATTGTGATTCCAACCCATACCATAACAGACGCCCTCCATATCAACCATGAGCAACCCTAGCAGGGTCAGTAAAACGCTCGCCAACACGACGCCATACTCTCATACGCATATCGATACCTTAACACGGCACTACACATAACATGCGAGCACTGTATTTGTTCCACCGCCAACGCTGTGTACACCATGCCAAACGTGATCTACGATGTCTGGCTGTAAACGGTAACACAACTTGCGGACATCGTGCGCTCACACCACCTGTGTGAAACGTGATTACTGATGGTCTGCCTAGAGATTGCAACCCCTCGAACACGGCGTAGGTATTGTTGCAGATCTGTCGACGTAAAATACATGTTACGTAACGCTTCTTTGACAACAAGCTGGTCATCGCGACTGCATGTACTCATTAGACGCCCATTTCCAGTATATCCGCTTCTGCTATGTACCTCTGATAGCGTTCCCACAATCTACTCACACCAGACTGTGAAATATCCATGACGATTGCAGTCTGTACCTGCGTACTTCCGGTCTTGAGCGTTCCAATAGCTCTCCAGCGCTCAGCTTCTGTATTGCGTCTCATAAAGCCAACAGCAAAAAAAGACCCAACGTGTCAGTAAATGGCCTTTCAGCAGTCAAGCCTGAAAATTGTATCGAAATAAAACCTCGACAAACCAGTTTGCCACTGACGTTAAAATTCACATGATACCCTCCCATATTCAATGTTCACGTGTGTGGCCATGCGAGCGTAAATTTTAAATTTCTCAACAACAAAATGTACACACATGATACACAGACTAACTGGTATATTATATATATGCATTTATAAAAAAGGCTGACAGAGGGGGCCAGGGAAAAAAGAATATCCCCTACTTTTTGTGAACAGTATATTAAGGCATGAGTGAAAGTTCAAAATTTCCAAAATCCTGAACTTTCGAAATTTCTATCTTCAAACTTGCAGAATGCCCACTAAATATCCACAATTACAAGTTTAAATGGTCAGTCCTCCTTAGACAGACTGAAAATAAATCAGAGAAGCTAATACAATTTCTGGGGAGCGCAGTGGCTCAGTAGTAGAGTGCTTGACTCGAGACCGAGAGGTCACAGGTTCGAGCCTCACGGGAATCACTGTGTTGTGGTCCTTGAGCAAGACACATTAATCCTAGCTAAGTATTGGTTCAACCCAGGAAGACCCGTCCCTATATTACTGGAAGATTGTTGATGGGACATAATCAAATCAAACAAACTAAATCAGCATTTTGAGGATGACTTTCTATTGAAAGTCATCCTCAAAATCCTGAATTCAGGAATAATCCTGTTAAGGCTTGATCAGGGCCTTTCAAAGTTTGTCAATGCATTGAATATTCTGTGTATCTGTAAGTAAAAACAAAAAAAAGCATGTGCTGGTGGCATTGTGAAAAAACATGGAATGGATAACATTTTTCTTGCTCTTGTGCAGGGATGATAGGGGTCTTTTAAAGTCTGCCACACAAAGTAAACTATCTTGTATACATAAGTAAAATGTCTTGTGTATTTGTAAGATCAAAATGATTGGTCTTGCCTTAATGCATATAATTAGGTGATAACTGTATTGAAAATTTTCATTTGGGAGGTATATTGTCGGATATACGGTCGAAAATTTAGTTTTACGGCCAAGCGCGAGCGGAGCCATAAAACATGATTTCCGAACGTATATAGGCAGTTTGGTCTCAAATTTGAGCGTTGCAAGCTGTAATAAGCTGCACGTCATCCAACCATATGTGACGTAATTAATAACGTCAAACTATTTCTGACAGTATATTGCAGGATATACTGTTGCAAATTTTTGACGTTATCCAATCAGACGTCGCACTACAAAATCAAGAGCATTAGAATTTAGGTTGCAAAGCCCAAACTTAATGTCATTATAGCATTAAAAAGTATTTCTCATTTGACACAAATAATAAGATAAACATTTTATGATCTTACACAAGTGCTCATGTTTTATTGAATTTATTAAACGAGATGAGGAAAAGAATTAAAATACAAAGCTTCCTGAGCATTTTATCTGTTTTTCGCAACAAGTTTAATAAATTCAATAATACAGGAGCACGAATGTTAGATTCTATTTATCATATGACATTTAAAATTATTTTGAAATCATATTTTGGCGTCAAAACGTTAGGATTTTGCCATATGCATAACATTAAAAGTGTTATTTCATAACGTTTCCTGAAAATCTGTAAACCATCAGTGGTTTATCAATTTTAATGCATGGCGTTAACTCACTCTCAGACGTGACATCATATGATAATTTAGAATACTGATGGCAAAGATGATTAAACCTTGTCCTGCTTAACTGACGAAGCCATCTGATCCAGATCAACACTGTTTACAGTGCTGAATGAGAATATATTCACAGCTAAAATGCTGCAGGTCAACAAGATAAAAATTGGGTTGAGTGAAGTATGTAAAAACTTTCAGCATGACAAGGGTTAAAATCTCTTTTTAGGCTGAAAAGAAGGCAGTACAGTAAAACCTGTCCTAAGGGGCCACTCAAAGAAGACCAAAAATGGGTTTTCAAGACCGATTATCGCTTAATGCAGGTCAAAAATATTGCAGATTCTGCAAGACTTTCGACCTTCATTAAGCTACCATTTGTTGTTTAAGACCTTTGTTTTGTCTATTTTTGAGTGGCCACTGAAGACCAGTTTTGCTGTACTAGTTTGTTAAAAGCCTGACAGTTCTATGTTGGATGAAAAATGCTTATTTTTAAAGTTAATAGTGCTTCTAAATCCTTACATCTTGACATTGTGTAAAACATTTAATGGCTTGGAATGAAAAGGCTGGCATTTTTCAGTTTATATAATTTAAGGTTTATTGACTGCATTGGGGTTACAAAGGATTATACCACTGGGTTAATTTGGACACTTGTATATAAGATTGTGTCTAACAAGGTTTGAGCTATTCAAAGTGCTTATTCAATAAAAAAAAATAATAAAGTGGAAAGACTGAGAAAAGCTAGACAGTATTTTACACAATGCCTGTGACCATTTTGTAAGGTCTTATATTTATAGTACATTTCCATCTCTATTTTATTCAATGGCAGTGTCGACTGATCTTTTAAGTGGAAGACATTCAAGACTCATTTTAGTGTTAAATTATTGCATTACAGGTATTAAAAATACAAATGCTTCATAGTTTTAGTTTCTTTTACATACCTTATTGAAAGGCATAATCAACATTTGTTATCCTCTGACAAAGTCAGAGGGATATAATTTCGGCGTCTTCCGTCTGTCCATTCTGTTTGTCTGTCCGGAACCATATCTCCATATCTGTTGGTTAGATTTGATGCATTCTTGGTATAAATGATAAGTATCATGGACAGTCAGAATCCTATAAGTTTCGTCAAATTCGACTCATTAAAGCGTTGCTGCCCTTGACTTAGGCAATTAAAAGCTATATTGGTTTTTTGTGTAATGAACTTCACATTTCCTCGCTACTATATCTCACTAAGGGCCATGATTGTCCAGTGCCTGTAGATAAGCAAAACAGTGCTTCAGTAAAACCTTTTCTGTTTTCCATTTTTTGAATAGTAAAAACATAGTTTTCAACCCATATTTTTCAATTGGTACTTGTCATTTGAGAAAAACTCTTTGAGTTGAACCTACTATCTTTTTCATAGAAAAAATATCATTTTCTTTGAACCTTTTCTCAGGTCATTTTTATGGGCAATCCTTCATTAAGACTGTCCGGGGTCCTTTCACAATAACTAAGTCAGTAAGTTGTCAATATTTTTAAGCGAACAGAGGAACAATAGATATCAAATGGGATTTTTGCTTTAGCTTGAAGGCTTGGGTCTGATCCCTTGATTGGACTTAGGGGGTTGGGCAGAGGCCAAAATTAAACTTTTCCAGAATTTGGTCATTTTGTATATTATATAAAAGTATGGAACATACAACATCATGCTAGCAAATATTTTGCCTTTGCACACAGCTTTGACCTCTGGGGTAGGGTCAAAAGGACAAAACATTTTTTTTTCTGAAAGTAGTCTTGTTGCATATCAAAGGGAATGAGGTGTAGAACATCATGCAAGCAACTATTCTGTCCCTACTCACACCCTCAACATCTGAGTTGGGTCAAAAGATCATTCAAAACAAAAGAATTATTCTAGGCAATAACTGTCGATAGATGATATGTATGGAAGGACTGGATAATAAGATAACAATACATGTATTTGCGATTGATTTGATTGTATCTTCAGTAAGCATATAAATATTGATCGCTAAACTGTTAGTATGTGATATTGTGCCCCAGGTTACTAAATAATTGACACACTTATGATATGGGATTTCTATTTTGTGATTTACTCTTTTCTCTAAAATAACCCTTCATCTGGGGATAAAAAAAATTTGATGAATTTTCCTTGCATGTAAGGGGTTTCATGTTGGATCCTTGACTTGTAATGTTCTTAGTTTCCTTTCTAGTTTTGCAACTATGCCTGTAACCAGAGAGAGCTGGCCTCGAGGTTATAAAACTTTTTTCATGCTCAACTCAGCTGAGCACGAAATTTATCCTGCTCATAAATGTTAAAATGCCAACAATTGTTGGCATTTTAACATTTGTTAGCATGATAAATACAACATCTGAGAGACTTAAAACAAGAAAGTTCTTCATTTGTCCGTATTTTATTTTTTTATGAGCCATTGAAATTTTGTGCTCAGTTGAGTTGAGCATGAAAAAAGTTTTATAGCATCGAGGCCTGGTTGCTTTACTTAAATTGTGTTCTTGCTTTCTGTGTCTTTTCCTCACATTGCTGTGGGTTGGTCTGAGGCTGTGGAATTTCCTGGTCATACTTACTTGTTTTTAGCTCAAGATGATGCATTGTGATCGTTGGATGTCCATCATCAACAATTGCTTCAAAGGACATCTCCTAAATTAATGACAGGATTTTGACCAAAAGATCGAAGCCATCACCTTCCCTGCTGAATGAACCCTCTTAAATTTCTTAGGAGGGTAAACCTATGTCTCATCTTGGGTTACAACTCGCTCGATAAAATCGCCAGGATCATCTTCATAACCAGACAGGAGATACCTAAAAATATCAAGCTGAGCCCTTTTCTGATAATCAATCCACATTCATGACACCCATCTTGCCGAAACCTTTGACATACCTAAGGTGTCGGTTAGGAATGATTTTACTGCCCCAAAACTTATGCCCACTTCGCTAGCTATGCTTCCTAGGTCTAGCATCCTATCACACATAACCAGGGTGTGCACTACCTTGACATTTTCATCAGTGAAGGCATCTTCAGGGCAGCCAGACCATCCATCATCATCAACACTCTCTCCCTCTTAAACTCTGCTGCCCATTTTTTCACTGCCCATTTTTTCACCGTGCTATAAGAAGGAGACTCCTTCCCAAGGGTTTCCATGAAGTCTTCATGAATTTCCTTGGAAGGCATTCCTTTCTTACAAAAGTACTTGATAACTGCTCTGATTTCAAGTTTCTCCATTTTGCCAATATGTCGCACCCTCCTCTCTTAAAAGTGCTTTACATAGGCAACCAAGCATGAAGCATGCTTTTCACACTCCAAATCTCCATCAATTAGATCAAATGACCGACTGCCAAAGATTTTATTTAAATGAATCTCACCGAAGCATATCAGGCCAAGAACTTTTTGCTCACACCTCGTATGTGTTGTTTAACCAATTTTTCACTTGAAATCAGTAATCAAGCAGCACCTTATTACAGTGACTGGAAACTCCTTTTTTCAGCCAGAGAGGTATGTTATGACATACAGTAAAACCTGTTTTAAGCGGCCACTCAAAAATAGCCAAAACAAAGGTCTTAAGCTTAATGAAGGTCTTGGAGCATTCTGCAATACTTTTGACCTGCATTAATCAATAATTGGTCTTGAAATCCAATTTTTGGTCTTCTTTTAGTGGCCGCTTTAGACAGGTTTTACTATACATCACATGACTCGCACCTGCTGCAACATTCACCGTACAAACACAGTGGTGATACAGCCTTAAAAAACAATTCATTTACTTGAGTCCAGGATATTCATCGTTTAATGGCCCAATGCTACATTTAGGCAATAGAAATATAAAATGTCCATACATAAGTCATGTTTCTACAATGTTTATACTAAATCTATGGAATTATGATCGTGTGGTTGAAAACTGGAGGGGTTGAAAAGTTTTAATGGCACCTTAAATTTGCAGCAGACAACATTTTCAAATTGTCTTGCTCAAGGTTCATACAGGCAAGTTTGTGTAAAATTCAAGGACTCTATAAAGACTTTCCAACTGTTTTCAAGGTCTGAAAACTTATATAAAATACTGATTTACACATTAAAATACTACTTCGGAAATGTTGGACTGCTTTACATAAATATTGGTTTTAGAAAATATTTATAAAATGTGGTGCCTTTATTAATTTGGTGCAGCATATGCTGCACCAAATAAAAACACCACAATTTTACACTGATTTAGGTCTCCAAAGACTGTTGAATACTCCTGTAAATGGTAAAATTCAATGATTTTTCAAGGCCTTTGAGTGTTTTTCAAGTACTTTTAAGGCAAATTTAATTTTCAAGGACTTTTCAATCCTGTGCGAGCCCTGTTGCTTCTTTAAGAAACTAAATAACTTATAAGGCTTGTATTGATATTTCAGCAAAGCATTCACATGAGATGTCAAGCCTTACTTTTCATAAAAATGAAGTCCTCACAATTTTTTTCATCTGATACAGGCTGGATTATCACTTTATCATGTATTAATACCATGGGTTAAAAACAATTTATAAAGGTTTTAAAAACTTTTATGTTTGTTTTGAAAGCAATTCTGTTTGGGATATATTAACAATATATTATCTAAGTTTATAAACTATTTTCGAAAAATTACTGACAAAAGACAAAATAGATCCTGATCAGTCTTCTTTGAAGCACTCTGATCTGGATCTTAACAGTATACAGGGGTGTGGAAATACCATGCCCAGCTGGTCGGAGTTCATTCAGGACAAGTTAGCAATTTCAATTTTCTTGTCCTGGGTCAAGTAAAAAACAGAAAATTAATACAATGATGTACTTCATGTTTATGAACTCATATGATGTATGGAAAGCAGTGTAGATCCTGATCAGCTTGCTTCCTTAGAAGCCAGCTGATCTGGATCTACACTGTTTTCAATAGAGTATGTATCTGGTTTCATACTGCTTTCAAAAGAGTCTATATATGATACAGCACAGAAAGGGCTGAACTGAGATATCTTTTCTGTGGGACAAGGATCAAATTTTGTTATTTCCACACCCCTACAGTACATGTAATTACTTGAAAACTACATAAAGCAAAACCAGGTATATATTATTATGCGGTCCTTTTATTAACCCATATAAGCCTGGTGTCCTTTTTGTGGGACATCGGCAAACAATGCAAAACCAGACCAGATGTCGCAAAATGTGGCGTCCGATCAGGCTCACCACTGTTTGCTTACAGAAGTTTCTTTTAAAATTTGAATAAAAATGGAAAATACCCCCCCCCCCAACAACCCTTAAAATGAAAATGGACTAGTCCAATTGATAATATTGGGAAATTCAATTTGGCTTAAATGGGTTACGGCCTACATATATTTATGGGTTAAGACATTGAATACAATAATTGGACAACT
This sequence comes from Loripinus fragilis, assembly GCA_964019695.1. Taxonomy (NCBI): domain Eukaryota; kingdom Metazoa; phylum Mollusca; class Bivalvia; order Lucinida; family Lucinidae; genus Loripinus; species Loripinus fragilis. Next base: position 65,112,559 of record OZ026522.1, on the reverse strand, counting down.
GCTTTAACTCTGCTTCCTGGAGAATTTTTGCATGCTTTTTTGTCGTCTGCTGATTTTTTTCAAAATCAACTTTAAAAAATTCTATCAGGAATACAATAAGAGGGTCAAACAGCTTGGATTCAGATGTGGGGCCTGATCTGAGTCAAAACTGTCTGCAAGTTATCAGCAGACTGCACTAGGAGATAAAGAGTTAAAGCAAGGTACCCCTGGACAAGAGGCCCTCCAAAAGTATAGAATTTTAATATTTTTGATTTGATTCTTCAGGGAAAAAGACTAACAGGGGCCCAGTAGCCCAATGCCTCTAAATTTTGGGCTGGGCTCCTAAAACTAAAATGTTAGGGGCCAAGGTTGCCCATGAAAAAAGAGTAGTATGTATAGTTATGAAGTCTTGTCAAAACTGACACTAGCTGTTGGAAGTTTACAAATCTTCATTCAACTGATTCCAAATACTGTTAATATGGTAAATAATTAGAGGAATACAGATTTTGAGGGTCTCTGACTTCTATTATGGGTAAAGCAGCAAATGCTTGGCAATAGTGTTGAAATGAGTTTCATTTTCCACCATATCCTGGGCCCCTTAAATTTCCGCTGGGCCCTCAATCATTTAGCTTTAGGGGCCCAGCTTGCTCCTGACGAAATAAAGTTAGTCTGCATCCCTGTTCTTTACGTCCCAGTCAACAATCTTTCAGTTACGTTGCAGGGATTTTTTCAACCTTTTTGGGAAGGGGCCCTAGGGCCTTTTGCTTTGGGAAATTTTCGGCATTTTAACTGATATTGGGAAAATTTCTTCATTCATTTTTTATAGTATTTTCTTAAACAGGGACGCTTAAACTGCACTGATTCACTCTTGTTTCTGATCATATGCTTTATTTTGATTAAAAGTCCATTGAAAAAGAAGGCAATTTGTAAACTATATAATTTACAAAAAAATGACCTTCTGATTGGGAATTTTTTTGTTCAAATTGGGAAAAAATGTAGGCATTTGCCATTGGGACAGCCGCCTTATAACGGCCCCTGAGACACCAGAAAAAAATCCCTGCGTTGGGGCGGGTCTTCCTGGGTTGAACCAGAGCCATAAGGCCAGATAGGCATTTTTTTGCATAAAATTGCTATTATTTTCTTACCCATCAGTTTAAACATGTGTTGTGGGTGCTCAAAAGAACCATGTCAGTGAGACGGTTCTTTTGAGTACCCACAAGATATGTAAATTTCTGTTATGCACTCTTCTTATCTGGGGCCTGCATTATTAAGCTAGGATTAATGTGTCTTGCTCAAGAAACAACGCAGTGACGCCAGTGAGGCTTGAACCCGCCGCTCTTCGGTCTCGAGTACTTCACTTTACCACTGAGCCACTGCGCTCTGCTCCTCAAAAACTTTTCTTGTATGTGCTCACTGGAAGAGTCAATGAGACGCTTCCAATCAGCACATATGGCAAAAGTTGTTACGAAGCAATAATAAAAATTTCACTTTTTTCGTTAGAACATTATCTCTAAATGGCTATTGTTTTCTTGTCCAGTCTTAAGTTTTCTAACTAAAGTATGTGTACATGTTTTTTCTGATTGTACTATCGATAATCAATTGGATTGGGCTCTCCAATAATCGATCGTAAAAGTTGGATACTATATCCAAAACTACAGTGAATACAAGTTATATCTGTAATTCATCTCTCTTTTTAACCTTAGCGTTGTGAGTATCTATTTAAACCTAAGTCCTTGGGACTGAATGGCTGCAGACAAGGCTAAATTAAGAATATTGTCATTTATAGCAGAATCTGCTTCGGTTGTCACTGCATTACATATATTTGTTTCAAAACTCATGTCTGTGCTGTGTTCTGATAAAGCATTCTTTTCATTATCAGACATATTTTCAGCAGAGTTTTTTACATTTTCTGTATCACAGGAACACACTGCATCTTTATCTTGTTTATCAGTACAAGAGCCTCCACCGGCACCAGATGAAGTTTCAGCTCTGTCATTATTGCTACCAAGAAGAGTTCCATTAGACTGGAAATCTGTCTGAGTACCAGCTTCTTCTAGGTGCCTTTCTGTAATGTCAACATTATTCTCTGAATCTGAATTTCTCTGATGTACAATATCATATCTAAAATAGCCAAGTCTTTCAAATGTTTTGTCAAATACATCTGGATTATGTCTAAAATAATCATATGTATCATGGCTGTCTTCAGATCTGTTTTGACTCTCCTCAGATCTGTTTTCAGCCGAATCAACTGAATGACTTCTGTTTGCTGTCAGACCTTGACTACTGATTGCAGCTAAGATACTTTGATCTTCTACATCAGATCTTTCACGTGTGTGGCGATTTATAACTGGGTCTGGACATATTCCCATCTCTTCTATAGTTCTGTTAAATACATTATCAACAATTGCCCCAGCTGTATTTCTTTTCTGCCATTTCTCATAATATGACAAATTTGATCTGTGTATACTTCTCAAAGCATCACGAAATTCAATTCCATCACGAGCATCGGTATTTACTATGCTGTTCGGGTCATGGCTTGGAGCTATAGATGGAGCAGAGGATCTTCTTGGTAATGCTGTTGAATGGTCTAATATACTAGCTTCTAGAGAGGGGTTAGTCACACAGGCTGAAGGTATACCTGTCAAAAGACATGTATGTAATGAAGTCTCTACATGTTTTACCTTATTTTTGGTTGATTCCGAGGCTGTAGCCACTTCCATAAATGTATCACTTTTATTTTTCAATCTTGATTCTTGAGTGAGCTTATTCACCGTCTCTGAACCGCTAGAGTCATCAGGTGTAAAGTCCATTTCATGGAAAAGATTTTGATCATTAACAGCAGAATTTCCTTCATAACAACTTTCCTTGTCCAAACTTGGAGATTCAAGACTTGTTGTTCCTGGTAAAAAGTTTTTTGACAATGTCTTTTGAGAACTTTCTTTTGCAGAAACTGTCAGTGAGTTTGTATTTCCTTTACTTCCTTTAACCTGCCATGAGTAGCGGGCCTTTTTGAATGAGATACCACTGGGATCTTCCAAACTATGAAGTTTTCTCTTTGCATCACTGGAACTATTATCCTCATCAGTATCAGAGCTTTCCATGGCTGTCACACTATAAATAGAACAGGAATAATTAATAACTTATCATGGTTGCCATAATTAGCACACATACTCTAATAGTGCATAGTAATTAGCAGAATGTTACATGTTTGCTGCTACTTACATGTACATAGTATCATAAAATTCAACTAACCCATTTATTTAGTGATGGAATTACAATGTATTTGCTTTGACCATAGAATATCCAAGTACCAACATGTGCAATGCAGGCAGTGCCAGGCACAAATAAAAACGACAATGCAGTAATACTGTGATGTGTTGTCTGAATCTGCCCTTTTTATTACAATCAAAATATTTATTTTGCTTAGAATGAATATTTATGTAGTTATGCAATCACAGGTAGTGCAATGATCATAGTTACGCATGTCAGTTGACGGGGTATCGCCTGTGTCTCTATTTATATGGATAAACTAAAGCTACGAGCAGTTGTGCTGAAATAAGCATATCATGGGAGGTAAGAAAAGTGGGATACTACTGTTGGTCAATGGAATGGATGCTGGCATTATTTCTGTGAAATACATGTACAACATTTACAGTTCCCAAAATATGCACTCACCCAAGTAGCACATTTTGACAGCATATTAAGATATGTTACTGATAAGAAGTGTTGCTGTTTTTTTTTTGTTTTTTTTTATCCTTTTAATTCATGCAAAAATACATGAGTATGATCAGGAAATGCCACATTCAAAATCCTCCCCAGGGCACCATTAGGAAGCAACATTACAACACAATCAGACTTACACATGAAAGTTAGAATACAAGTTTGGTCATTTTTATTTTGGGAGTGAAACAACTAGCAGCAAAAGGACATAGAGGCAAAACATCTGGGGTGCAACCATCATTTCTGCCACTATAAGGCAAAATTGTAAAACCAGCAGTGTTCAATCCAGGAAATTTTAAAGGGGATCATTCTCATTTGATTTCAGATGAAAATAATACACTGCCCAATATTTCCCCATTCACATAATGTTAAAAATGGCCCAAACCAGCTTCAGCAAGGGGCCATTTGATAAAACTAGAATTCCGAGAATCTGATGTGTCGCCTGGCAAAACAAAAAGTCAAACAAGGTAAATTTGTTGAATTCATATTTCCAGTGAAGGGTTATTTTAGAAAAATGTATAAATCACAAAACATAAATCCTACTTCTCCAATCCCTTAATTAGTTCATCTTGGGTATCATACAGATCATAATTAAAAGCCTATCATCTATTTTTCAGTGCTTAGTTCAATAAAAAATAAACTTGTCTGTACAATTTCAATATCTGACCTTTCAACCTGACCCAGAGGTCAGGGGTGTGTGTAAGGTCAATGTTTTTGCTTCTATGTTAGTCTATACTTCTTTCTCTTTAATTTGATATGCAACATGACCACATTCAGAATATTGTTTTTACCTATGAACCCGACCCCAAGGCTGAGGGTGTGTGTAAGGACAGAATATGTGCTTGCATGGTGCTCTATGTTCAATTCCCCTTAATTTGATATGCAACATGACTACTTTCAGTAAAAAAATTACTTTGACCTCTGGACCCCACACCAGGGGTCTAGAGTATGTGTAAGGACAGAGTTTGTGCTCGCATGGTGCTCTTACTCCATTCCCATTAATTTGATATATGCAACATGACTACTTTCAGAAAAAAATGTTTTGACCTTTGACCCAACCCAGGGGTCAAGGGTGTGTGTAGGGACAGAATATGTGCTTACATGGTGCTCTATGCGCCATTCCAGGGTTTTCCCGGACACAAGATTGAGAGTCTCAGACTGCCAAAATGCTGTCTGGGACTCTCAAATAATAATCTTGAGGGTCCTACAGGACTCAAAATTTGAGAAGGAATTTACAATTTAATTGATTTATAAATAGATTGTTTTTGAAAATAAATAGTTTGCAATGTAGGTACTTCTTTGAATTTAGATTTGAAAATTCTTTTTTCATTTCAGTTGTTTATTTGTTCTCCATCTCATTATGTAGAGTTGTGCTTTTACACGGGACTCTTACAATTTGCACTGGGACTCTCATGAACCAAAGGTGAGAGTCCCAAGGACTCCTGTAATACAAAGCCGAGGGAAAACCCTGCCATTCCCTTTAATTTGATATGCAACATGACTACTTTCGCGAATTTTTTTTTTTTTTTTACCTTTTTACCCCATCTGGGGGTTGAGAGTGTGTGTAAGGAGTCGAAGGACAGAATATGTGCTTGCATGGTGCTCTATATTCCATTACCTTTAATTTGATATGCAACATGACTACTTTCAGTAAAAAAAATATGCTTTGACCTTTTGACTACAACCCAGGGGTCAAGGGTGTGTGTAAGGACAGAATGTGTACTTGTTCTATTCCCATTAATTTGATATGCAACAATACTACTTTCAGAAAAAAAAGGTTTTGACCTTTGACCCCACCCCAGGGGTCGAGGGTGTGTGCATGCATGTTGCTGCATTCGTCACTCCCTTTAATTTGATATCCAGCATGACCACAGTGGTCTGCATAAAGATTGGGACCAATGGGTTTTCACCCCCTACTTTTTAATTTAATGAGTATTTTACTCCCTACTTAAAATATCTAATTGTGGAAACTTAGTCCAAGAAGCATCAGTTCTGTTGCAAAGCCTTGTGAAAAGACCCATTTTATCTGCTCAAAAAGTTGATTGTATTAATTTATTAAATACATGTTGCAATTTTAGGAAAACTTCAAAGATTTATACAATTGGTGTATATTACTTGGTGTTTTTCTTACTAAGGATAAAGATTTCACCACATAAATTGAACATCAGTGCTGAAACCTAAAACTGCAAAGGGTACTTTTTCCCTTCAATTTAATTTTCAATGCTGATTTCAAAAAAATAATGCTGAAATACCCTTTGCCCCCTCTTATCTGGAGCCCTGTTGACCATGTTCGGAAAAAGTTGAATTTTGATCTTTTGAACCCACCCCCAGGGGTGGGGGAATGGCTAGGCAAAATATATGCTACCATGTTGCTGCATGCGTCATTCTCTTTAATTTGATATGCATAGATCCAGGCCTTCAAACTAAAATCTTGTTTGATATGTTCACATCTAATGAAACATCTGTCTGCATGCAAAATTTCAGTAAAAAATATTGACAACTGACTGAGTTATTGCGAAATTTTAATATTTAAGCTTTGACACCACCTAAGGGGTCAGGGGGTGGGGTAATACTTTAATCATTGTCATGCTTATCTTGTCCCCTGCCCTGTCATGTTAGCCTAAGAATATTCTAAGTTTTCAGCTGCTACCACGTGGATGTGTGACTAGGAATTTTTTGTAAAGTGAATGACTCCTGTCAGCAAACGTTTACCAGTGCCCCAAACTTTTGCTTTATTTTCAATAATTCTTTTTTTCATTCTTTTCTTTTTTGTTCCATTCTGATTATAAGCACAAGACAACCATGTTATTATTGAGCCAATCTTTTATAAGGAAGCGTCACAGGAACTAGTAACAAATTTTGTGACTAGTTCCTGTGGGAAGCGCAGGCTAATTTAAAAGTTTGCTAGTTGCTCATGTGATGAGTAACACATTTTACCAATCATTAAAAGGTTACACAGGGCTAACTCTGGCTCAGAATTTGTTGTAGCCAACACTTTAGCCAAATGGAAAAAGTTGTAGCCAAATGAAATTAACTTTAGCCAAGGTTTTAGCCAGAAAGTAGTATCAACAAGTTTTTTTTGTATTTAACTCTTTGCCCACTTTTGTTGTCTGCTGATAACCTTTGCAAACAGTTTGAACCCAGATCCAGCCAAACATTTTGTTATCTGCTGACAACCCTTGCAAACAGTTTGGACCCAGATCAGGCCCAACAAAATGTCGGGCCTGATCTGGATACAAACTGTTTGACAGCTGGATGGTATTGAAAAAATCCAGCATCCAAAGAGTAAAATTTGGCACTATAATAATGTGTGAAGAAATAATAAAAGCAATATTTGAAAATACAAAAGCTGATCGAAATACACTTTTTCGCAAATATGTAATTTTTGAACCACCTAGACTGTACTTTTAGCCAATGACATATATTTGTAGCCACTCTACATTTTTAGTAGCAAATGGCTACAATGGCTAATGACAGGGTGAGCCCTGTTACAAACACTACATAAGTAACACTACCAATTAATTTCTGACAAACCGTAATGACCCACCATTGTTGATTAATTAAAACTTAATTGAAGAGCCTTTGGAGATCACATAACAGACTATAAGCTGACAGAGACATCGACCTAGGAGGGTATTTTATATAGGGAATGATTTGACCCGGACCAGTTGACCCAGGCGAGTTGACTCGGGGACAACATGATCCGGATTCAAGCACAACACTGGCTAAAGATAAAGAAGCCTTATTTAATGTCGCTTATAATGTAACAGACAACATTAGCTCATGAGCTATTCTGCGACATAACAATTATATCTTTAACAGATACTTACCTGTCTTTATCTCCCTAGCACAACCCCTTTTATGCGAGCGTCAGCAAGGGAGCTGCTAGTACCATTTTTTACACCTTTGGTATGGTGTGGCCGCAGGATTCGAACCCACGACCTCCCGCTCCGAAAGCGGACGCTCTACCAACTGAGCTATCAACTTGGGTAGACGTCTATCTTGGTTACATTGTTGCTACGTCTGCATAAATTTCCTCGTATCAAAGGTCTATGTGAAAGAATCACAATATAGCCCAGAACATTATTTGGGCACTCTAACCACCTGAGCTACCTTTGTGATCCAGTCCAAGAGCTAGGCAGTCCAGTCCAATTCGAGAATGACGAGCAGAACAGAAAGCTAATACTTGTTGAATTCCACACTTCATCTTCAATGTGTAAAAACACTTTATTTTCTAGGAATTTACTTAAACAAATGAACTACAATAGATCTTGTTCTGGTTCAACCTATGGAAGTACCTTATTTAAGTGCTCTACTGTTCTAGAGGACTTGTGTGGTGGCTCTGGATTTGTCAACTTTCTGTTTACGCTCGTGTCAAGGTCGGTTTCAACTATTTTTTTTATGTGTGAACTTTTTCAAAAGCCTAATTAAATGATTTTATAATCTTCTTTGAATAATTGAAGATCTGTTGAAAATCATTTTCTAAAAAAAGACTAAAAATAAAATAAAATAAATCTCGTTTTGTGAGATTTTGCGTTGCAACGTCGGCCATATTTGTTGTATATCTTCGCGACGGACAGGACAGAAAATGCTGTCAAAATTGACCATAAAACATGACTGAACTGAGTTACCAGGCAATACGAACTGCAAACCAAGCAAGAGAAGCGGTATGCTTGTTAAGTTTAGCGCATTATACTATTCGTATCTGTGTTTGTTACGAACTGTAAGCCAACGAAATCGGCCCAGTTTCATTCCCCACCCATTTGTAAAATACCTTGAGAGAGAATAAAATACATTCAGTGCTCCAAATGTTTTCATTAAATTACAAGCCACGCATGCGCACCCAGAGCAAATAGAGTATAAGCACTTTGAGTATTTCACAGAAGAGAAGACAGCACATGGAGGCCACTGGCAGCATAGCCTGGTTTGCCCTGCATTCGACCACCTTATCACAACTTTTGCGCATGCGCGTTATGGCTACTCCCTATATTTTTTTATCTAAGCAAAAAATATTAACTAAACATTTGGAACAAAGAAAAAAAACGAACTTAACATAGCCAGCAACACAAAATTTGTGAACAGCGGTCTTTCATCAACATGATGTCATCGTCTGGATAAATTAAATGCTTCCTGTTGAATCGACTGCTCTGATTGGTCGGTTGCTAAAACCACCAAGGTCAAGCGTGATATATGAATCTACAGTCCAGTTCAAATAATATGTTTCTTCTGAATGATTCCTAAACTCTAGTGCAGATTTTCACTTTTTTATTATTTTTTTAAAAGGCTACAAACGCTAGGGTCACTAAAAAAATAACGAGACAAACTTACACCTGAAGGATGAACATTCCATGATAGCAATAGCTCACCATCAGTTAAATGGGTCAGGAGACACCAAAAATGTACCAAAAAATGTATATCACTTCAAAGAAATGTCTGTGGTCTTAGTTATTGGATTGTAGTCCCGCTATTTCCTGTCTAACCGTTTGGGATATGCTTGAAAAGAAGTCCAAATTCGATTTTTTCGTTCAAAAAGTAGAGACAAAAGATCGATAAAAGTAACAGAATTTATCAAGTGAACTGCACTGTAATTTTCAGAAAAAACGTAATTAGGTCGAACAAGCGTCTCTGTGATCAATAAAGAATTAGTCAGCTAAAAAGGGTGATTTCAAAACGAATATACCAATTCTTATTGGGCTAAAACCTTTTTTTAGAAGGTATTTTTAGAAATATTAGACATAAATTATTATTTCTTGGATGAAATTGCAACTAGATTCAGCTTTTTCCGCATTTTATCTTTACTTTATGAACTCTCGCTTCGATGCGTCCGGATTTTCGGACGTTCCAATACTCGTCACGAGCTAAAATTCCGATTCACCATGGTGCGCGAACTGACAGGAAGGGTCGAATCGACAGGAAGCAAGCATATATAGTGCCTTTCACAGATATACAACAACAACAGAGAGGTTTAATCCCCATGAATTTATACTCAAAACACATCTGAACCATTTGTACGTATCCGAGTTACATGAGCATAAAGTACATGGAGAAAGGCACCAGAGATTTTTACAGGACAGAGTGTCCATTGGCAGCAACATGCAGACCCATGACTTTTTGACACCGGTTCGTGGTAAACGCCCAATTAAATCTAGGCAATTCAAAGACTATGTTACCCACAATAATATAGACAGTCAAGCTACAAATAACAATAGGTGCTTTAAAACTGTGCAGTGTAAAACTGAACTTTTTAGAAATTCATTTTTTCCAAAAACAATTATTGACTGGAACCATCTGGAAGATTGTGTTGTGCATGCAGAGACAGTGAACAGCTTCAGGAAAGCCGTCTCACCGCGGGACTAATTACCATTCCCAGCTCTCTCAATGCGCCTATATGCTGAAAGGCCCTGCTACGTAACTATCCAGATCCAGAACATATTGCCATAAATTTTAAGAGAATGAATCGAGACAGTTCACCGACAGAACAGTTCACCGACATGCAATCTGAAGAAAAGCATCAAGAAAGGCACCTGCGTAAAAGCTGCGTTTACGCAGCTTTTGCGAAGCTTTAACAGGGGTGTAAAATTCCACTCGCCCGCTCGCATTGGCGAGTAAACTTCGGATTCGGTCGAGTGAAATAACTGCCTCGCTCGCCCTTACGGGCGAGTGCATTTTCAGACATTGTAAAATGCATTTTCGGTCGAGTGAAATAACTGCCTCGCTCGCCCTTACGGGCGAGTGCATTTTCAGACATTGTAAAATGCATTTTAGCCTTCAGAAATGACAAAAACAAAGATCGTCGATCTTTTACTTCGTGAACCGGATGTTTATATCTGATTCTACCACTACGCATGCACATTTTCTGACTGGTACAATTAAACTCCCCAGGAGCGGTGTTTAAGAAGAATTTATTCGCGGAGCCCTCGCTCTATGGGGAGTTAGACGACGGCGGTCGTCTCAAACGGCGGGCGGATTTCAGACATTGAGCACCGTTTTTTTGTTTATTTCAACACCGCTTGTTGCGCAAAATGTCACAGCGATATATTAGATCCCTTTTTTATTTTATTTTATTATACAAGAGCTAGTCAAAGCCCATCTGATCATATGCTTGTTCAACAGTTGTTTTTTTGTCTTATTTGGATATAAATAAAACCAAGATTGTGTTAATTTGAATACTTTATTGCTTTCATTAATATATTATAATACATGATACAAATATGATTAATCCTTAAGGGCGAGTGATAATACCATAAGGGCGAGTAGGTTTTTCCCCCCCACTAGTCCTGCAGGGCGAGTGAGTAAAAAAATAATTTTACACCCCTGTTTAACGCAGCTTTTAGTGAGTCTAGGCTAAAGCTGCGTTAAAGCTTCGCAAAAGCTGCAGAGCTTTAACGCAGCTTTAGCCTAGACTCACTAAAAGCTGCGTTAAAGCTTCGCAAAAGCTGCGTAAACGCAGCTTTTACGCAGGTGCCAATACCGCTAGCTTTTAGGAAGCTCTAGCGCAGCTTTTACGCAGCTTCAAGTGAAAGCTGCGTTAAAGCTGCGTTTTACGCAGCTTCAAGTGAAAGCTGCGTAAAAGCTGCGTTTACGCAGTTTTTACGCAGATGCCAATACCGCTAGCTTTTACGAAGCTCTAACGCAGCTTTTCTGCAGCTTTTATCAAAAAGCTGCGTAAAAGCTGCGTTTCTGCAGCTTCAAATGAAAGCTGCGTAAAAGCTGCGTTTCTGCAGCTTCCATCAAAGCTGCGTAAAAGCTGCAGAAACGCAGCTTTTATTTAAAGCTGCGTTAAAGCTGAGTTTCTAATGCTTGATAAACAAACCTGCTTAAAAGCTGCGTATCTGCCAGAAACCTGTGTCTTTAAAAAGTTCTGGATGTGGCCAAAAAATTGGTCAAAACAAAGGCTTATAAGCATATAGTAGTCTAATGACTCCTGGTCTTTACTTTATGAATATCATAAATATGCACTGGTCTTGTGTAAATGAGTAAGGCCAAGATATGAAAAATACATTGTTCATAACAGTAAAGCCTGTAATGTTAAACAGCATCACATGTCCAAATTACCGAAGGTTGAAAAATCATTAGCAACTCTTAGACGTATAATCTGCTCTGTGTCTTTGTAAGTTCGAAACATATTTTCCAATGGATCATTGTACCATAGGAGGTTCAAGATGTTTCATCATGGCCCGTAATAGCTCAACTAGGTCACTAAGGTGCATCATGTGATTATACTGTCACCTGGCAGCAGTTCCTTGCACTCTGGTACTTCAAGTTTGACACCTCCCTTACCTTTTATTGGTTGCAACTCAAAGTTTTGCTTTGGTTTGTGGTCACATACAATAGCTATGGACATGCCGTAAATCTCACTGATGGTCAATTAACCTAGTACATGTATAACCACACCTGTTTTCCTGTACAAGCTTAGAATAAGGGACTTAAACCAGTACTCGTGTGCACATACTTTGGCTTATGACAATAGCCCTTCTTGAATCAGCGGGAGGAGAATGACCTGTCCTATGAAAATATTTCATGATCAAACACCACCAAAGTATGGATCGAGACGAGGATTGAACTCGCAACCCCTAGATCAGCGATCTGAATCCCTAAAAATTACGCTCTGGGTCCAGCAATTGTTGGTTGTTTTGATGTTTATGTCCTAGTCAACAGCTATGATCATGTCAATGATGTCGAGGCAGTCAGTTCACTACATTGTAACCACACTTTTTTCCTGGGCAAGCTTGACTTAAATTGGTCAACCAGTACTTCGTGCAAATACTTTCCCTTATAACTGACAACAACCCTTCATGAATCAGCAGAGGAAAGAGAATGACAGTAGAATTTATTTCACAATCAATCTCCACGGAAGTATTGGCACCAGGCAGGGGTCGTACTTGCGACCCCTGGACCGCCAGTCAGACTCGCATACTGGGACACACAGCAGTCGTTAAAATGTCTGGTAACATACTGGGACGCACAGCAAAGTTGTTAAAATATCTGGTAGCAGATATGTGTCTGACTGCAGATCCAGAGTTCGCGAGTTTGATCCCGGCCCGGTCCCATACTTTCAGGGAGATTGCAGATCATGGAATATTAATTTCTACGACCATTCTCTCCCTTCCACTGATTTAAGAATGGTTTGTTGTCAGTTTCAAGCTAAAGAGTATGTGCAGGAAGTACTGGTTAACTGCTAAGCCAAGCTTGCTCAGTAAATAAGGTGTGGTTAGGTTGGTAACAAGTCGTTTCGCCCCAAGACCAGTTCGCCCCTGGTCGTTTCGCCCCTAGTCGTTTCGCCCCAAATTTGATGCCTGGACGTTTCGCCCCTACACCCTAGTCGTTTCGCCCCAAGACCCTAGTCGTTTCGCCCCACTTTTTTAAATCTATTTAAACTGTTATACACTTCATAAAGATATTTCAGCATATTTGTATGATAAGAATTTAATTTAATGATGAACACGCTTCAGTAATAATGATAGCAATTAAGCCTTGTTGAACCCAGATTTATCTCTTTTTGTATATCAAAAGCCATCTGATCGTGATCCACACTGCTATAAATTATTTGCTTATAATTGGTATGGTGCAGGCTCGAGGGTGCAGGTGTCCATGAAAACTTAAGTTTGAGAGGAGTGTACAGCATGAATGAGCCAGTGCATGAGATTTCCAACAATGTGGTATGTGCGACCAGCAAAGCCTAAGATCAGCCTGATCAGAGCCTTTGCTAGTCACTTGAGTATTCTATGATTGTTAAGCTACTGACTGAACACCATTTGGAGTTTCTAAGCTTAAAAGGAGGCTGCCTAGGCTCATCTGAGTCTACACATGTCAAAATGCCACATTGTTGGAAATCTCATGCACTGGCTCAAATGTAATAAGCATGACTAGAATAACCGTGATAACAAAATGCAATGCTTAAAAAATACGAATAAAATATAGCATAAAATTAATTTTATTTTTCCTTCACCCCAGTGCCAATACGCAGGGTGGCACTGCTCTGCTCATTGCATTAAGAAAAGGGACTGATCAACCAGTTAAAGTAATTGGACATTTATTGCCTCTAATTAAAGTGTGCGGCCGGATAATATTTAATCTGCTAGTCATTTACGGGATTAAGACTAGGGTGTCGAAAACACACGCCAATCAATCAGCGACAATTAAAATTGGATTGCTCAATTAAACATTCGATATGTCCGTGACTAGTCAGAGGTTTCTCTGACGCTTTAATGGCTTTTCTTTATTTTGATATTTGCCACTACAATATCGAAAAGCCACATCAACATCAGAGAAGGCTCGAATGAGTCGGTGGCGTGATTTGACTTCATTGGTGAATATGCGTTTTTTTTCTGATCATACTTGATCAATGAAGGCTTTGACCAACCTGTGCATACGCGCAGACTGGACGGAGCCTTCGCCCACAGAGCTCCTGTTTGTATATTTCATAACAAACACAAAATAATTTTATAACCCACTTAGCTCCAAGCAGGTTTCATATTAATATTCACATTATGTAGCATTTTACGAGTCTCTCACTTCTTTTTTAGACATGGAACAAATGGATTCCATTACCGAGCATTTTGGGATAAAACGTACAGATCAGTCGCCGCCGTTTGTGCAATCTACCCTGATGCGCAAACAGTGGAGACTCATTTGTATTTGAAAAAGACACAATTTTGTGTAAATATTCTTTAGGGTTCTAATTTTGGTTAAATAAACATTTCGGACTGCAATTTCCGCTCATCAAGATATTCTCAATAAGTGTTTGGTACGGAAAATGTACCACGCATTGGCTGAAAACATGAGGAACCCAGCCAGCATCCAATCATGTGCGACTATTGGCCCACCGGTGAAACGCCATTCGAATGGCGTTTCGCTGGCGGGCCAATAGTGGCACGATTTTACGTGCTTACTGGGAAGTGTGCGGGCATTGGGCTTACCAAGCCAGCATCCAATTTCTCGGCACTATCGGCCCGCAAGATATAATATTGCATTACGTTGCAGAGACGTCAGATGAAATGAATGTAATTAATTTCAAATATGTTTGCATTATCTTTATCTCTTTGAGATATCCAACTTGCAATCAGAACTAGGACTTAAAACACCTTCTCCACGAAACTGAGAATATTAGATCAAAGCAACACATATCATATCTATCCACACTACTAAATGCAGTTGTTTAATTATTACTATAACTGTTTTTCACTGTCTTTGTTAGGATGTCATCTTAATGTATATGTTGTTTGTATCCTCATGGGCTTCATAGCCTTTGGACTTGGAAATAAAGCTATCTATCTATCTTTATAATGGGAAAAACGGACTGTGCGATAAACGGCAAGTGTGATAGTTAAAATGGTCTACATGACGAGAGCCCGCAAAACCATAGTATAGGAAATTCTACCTTGCAGAAATTTGTAACTAAACCATAACATGAGCATTTGATACAAGTTTATTGCCGAATATCAAAGATTCATCTACAGAGCCCATGTTGATTGCACATAAAACGTATGGATTAAGATGAAGAATAAGGCCAAAAATTAGACCTATAGTTGTATAATTTTAGCCAAGCTTAATATGTCAGAAAACATCTTTGTCATGAGAGGTTATGTTATTGACATTACTTTAGGTATAAAATCGAATATGCGATAAGTATTAAATTCTCATGAACTGGCACAATAGCTTCATACGAAAAAAAACGTGCACATAATCTTTATCCAGCCAAACGTGTTGAAGATTTTAACTGTTAAACTACCTTACAACTGGCGTAAAGCATTGCAAATACATTTGCACTAACTATTCACATATATTTCTACAAAATAGGTTGAATTTTCTTCTTGGGGCGAATCGACCAGGGGCGAAACGACTAGGGGAGCGAAACGACCAGGGGCGAAACGACCTGGGGCGAAACGTCCAGGGGGCGAACTGGATCTGGGGCGAAACGACCCGGATTCGTTAGGTTAACTGATTATCCCGACATGACCATAGCTGTTGACTGGGACATAAAGAGCCAAACCAAACAAAACCAAATACACTATACGACCCAAAGAACATATTTGAACGAAGGGAGTACCACTTCATTTCTTGTGAATCCACAGGAAGCAGTCATTACAAAAGATAGCATTGCTACTGGTTCCTCTAAGACGGGATGCACATATGTCGATCCTATAGCCCGCCTTTGTTTCCATCTTTCAAGCAGACAAGAAGTCTTTCTCCAATTGTTACCAATGCTAACCTGTCTCAATCTGCATTAGCAGGACCCAAAGACAAATCTAGCATGTAAGCAAATGATAACAGCATAATAATCTAGCAAATTTTGAGGGATATTGAAATACCTGCTTACTTTTTTTTTTATAAAAGACAATACTTGTTTCTAAAAGAACATCTGTCTGTAAACATTTAATTTTCTCATAGAAATATAACTCATTGTGCTTATGAATATATTAATGCTACTAATCCTTTATATCATAGCATTAGATAACTTACTATTGTTGTTTAAGGGAAATATACATGCATACCCCACCCACTGAATCTAGCTTGATTAGAAAATATTTTTTTTATCCATTTATTAACTAACTAGTCACACTTTTTTTACACTCACTTTTTCTAGAAACTGGATTTTATTGTGTCCTTCAAAGAAAGCATGAGTAGATTGGTCAGCAGGTGAAGGTTCAATTGTTGTTTTGGTTTAATCTGTTGTTGTACAGCCATATTAGAAATTCAAATTTTTCCAACTAAGGGATAAACTCCAACTACTTAAAATCAACTCCCCAGTGGTGTACCACTCCAAATCAAACTCCCCACTAGTTCAGGAACCTTTAAAAACTATTTCTACTGAAAGGAAGTTGCCACTGTTGGGGAGTTTGACTCCAAATAGATTACACCCTTTAGAAATCTGTATTTTGGCTGCAATGCTGAATATATGTTTACCAGGTAGGTAGGTGGGTGGGTGGGTGGGAAGGTTGGGTAGGTAGGTAGGTAGGTTGTGTGTATGGAGAGGGGGTGGGGGTCAGGATGTGTGGGTGGGTAGGTATAGGTAGATATATATTGGTAACTATTGGCAGGTAGGTATGGGGAGGGGTGAGGGTAGGTAGGTAGGTAGGTAGGTAGGTAGGTAGGTAGGTAGGTAGGTAGGTAGGTAGGTAGGTAGGTAGGTAGGTGGGTGGGTGGGTGGGTGGGAGGGAGGTGGGTAAGAGGAACGGAGGTGGATAGGTGGGTGGGTAAGAGGGAGGGAGGTGGATAGATGGGTGGGCGAGAGGGAGGGAGGTGGGTGGGTGAGAGGAGGGTGGTGGGAGGGAGGGAGGGAGGTTAGGTTAGGGTAGGGTAGGATAGGTAGCATTGAGGGAGGGATTCTTGGTGGGACTGGGTAGTATGGCTGTTGGGGTCCTGGGTGGGTGGATAGATACAGGTAGGTTTAAGTAAGCATTGGTAGGTAAGTTTGTGGTAGAGGTGAGGAGGGGGTAGGGTTGGGGGCATTTTAGGTGGGTGGGGATGTGGGTGGAGGTCTATATGGTCAGTTGGGTAGTAGAGTTTTCTGGGGATTTTCTTAAGTATTGACAGCCTGAGTTGACAGCCATTTTCTTTTATTTCATTACAGTTTGTTAACTAATTTGGCTGTTTCCCTGTGCTGATGCATTGCATAGGTTGGCCCTTGCTTGTTGGTAATTTAGTCAAATAGAAGAATTTGCCAAGTTGGATATTAATTTGGCTGCCCAGGCTGATCAGTCTTGGCTTGGGGAACAAGTCAATCTATGGGTCTCATCACGAGAAACCATCTCTTCCAGGTTTCTTACCTAGTGAAACACAAACCAGTCTGCTTAGCTACAGAGACTAGCTAGATTACTGAAACAAAGCAATCTCAGGTGAAGCAGGACAGTTAAAAAAGTTAATTACGCAGCTTTAAATATCTGTAGAAAAGCTGCGTCTTTATGTTTTTAGACTGTTTGGACTTAAATATAAGTAATACGCAGCTTTTCTGCAGCTCTCAGGAGCTGCAGATTTTACCTTAATGATTCATTTGTTTAATAAAACAGAATATTCACCTTTTCTACAGCTTTCAGAATTAAATATGCAGCTTTCTCAGACAAACCAACTTAAATACGCAGCTTCTGCGCAGCCCACACAAAAAAGTACAGCTTTTACGCAGCTTATACGCAGGTCTGAAAAAAAACCGCAGCATTTCTACAGCTTTAACGCAGGTCTGAAAAAAACGCAGCTTTTTCAAAAAAGCTGCGGAAAAGCCGGCTTTTACGCAGCTTTTACGCAGAGCTGCGTTTAATTTTGGCAAGGGCTTTGTTGCTCAATAATGCCATATTTGTATCAATGGCTCTTGCATGTTTTTTCATTGCATTTCTTTGCATTGTTGGAGAATTTCCTAAAAAAATAAAGTATTATTAGCTACAGGACCAATTCAGATTAGCTTCATGTAGCGTTTAAAGGTCTGCCTGTTGTTTGTTAATCACATGCAAATGCGTATGTGTACGAAATTCGCCTTATTAACCAACAATAATGCACAGTCCATGATCCAACTGATGCAGTAAAACAATCAAATAAATGTACTCTCTTATTTTCAGGAAGAAATATCCTAACTGTCTACTATACTGGCAGTAATCACCATTATTCTCTACCAATTATGTCTACTTTTTACTTTTAAGCATAATTGGTCCATAATTTTTCATAATTGAAAGTTATATTTTCGACCATATGTCAATTTTGCATAAAACATTATGTGTCAGTGAACTGTCTTCAAAAGTGTCCGTGAACTGTCTTCAATTCTGTTGGTAAACTGTCTTCAAGAACCGTGTTGGAGAATTATCTTGTCGGTGAACTGTCTTGTTCCCAAAGAGATCAACAGCGCTTACCCAAATCAATAATATTTTAGATATCTTAGGATGTCACAGAAAGAGATGATATTCATTGATTTCCGTGCATTATGTTTTAAACTTTTGGTTAATATTGTGTGCCGGGTCGGTTGCAGGGTTGAAAACCAACAGACTGCACACCACCAGGAGTGTCCTGTATGTGTTGGTTTTGTTCAGAAACTTTGTTTGTTTTATGCTTCATTTTTATTTTATAGTTATGCTTTGTTATAATCAGCAAGTTTAAAGTGTAGCTGGTTTTACTATAACAATTAATGTAACACTAAATTTTAGTATTTTAAACTTGAAACACTGATTCTTAATAAGTGTGGTAGTTAAGGGGCTTACCTTGCCTTAATCCCACAATGTGGCTGCGACTGGAAGCTGTCCCTTTGGCCTGCAGATGCCAAGCTTTCTGCAAAGCCCACAGCATCTGGCACAATGTGCTTGTCTTGGCTCCTACCAGCAGACTGCGCTCTCTCCTACCTCCTGTCACATGGTCCATCTCTCAGCCTCTGCCATTGGCTGGTCTTCTCGGACTTCAAGCCCGGTTTCATGGGCGACAACTGACCTACTTATGTCACAGGGCTCTCACACCCCTTTTTGGGGAATGGGGCCTGGGCCCACGGAATTGGGAAAATTAGCAGAGTTTTGACTAAAATTGGGAAATTTGACATCGTCCTTATGTATGAAGTTCCCATTGCTAGATTGATTCCAATAATTAAACTTACCTTTTTTCTTGATATATAATGTAATTGTTAGTAATTTAGTTAAGTTTATTTTAATACATCTGCAGTTTTCTTGGACCAAGCTTATATGTTTCTCCAAACAAATTAATGCTATAAAGGAATGTTAATTAGTGTACTATGAGAAAAAGGAGAGAAAGAAGCAAGTGCGATTGTATTCCAATATTCTGTGAAATTGTAATTATGTAACAATATGTTCTGTATTTGTATTATATGAAAAAAAGATGGAGAACCAAAAAAAATGTTTTTTTTGGTCAAATTGGGAATTTTTCGTCTGGAATTGGGAAAAATATACTTTTTGACATTGGGAATGGGGCCGATTTCGGCCCCAAAATCGGGTGATCGTGAGCCCTGCGTCACCTCAAACGGTGGTGAAACCTATCACCACCACACTCTCCCCCTTTTTATTGGAAAGGCGTTGATCCCAAGGTTGGCAATTATTGACCGGTCAATATGCATATTGACCAGAATAGTGGTCATTACTGGTTTTAACCAGTCATTATTGGTTGATTGAAAAAAACATGGTCGATGTGAAGATACTTAGCTTTAGTTATCCTAATTTACTTGACTCTATACCAGACTTAAAATAGTTTCAATATAAGATAATACAGGCTTAATTGAAAATGTGTTTCATGAGTCGTTATTGCTTTAAAAATGTATTGATAATTAGATAGACCATAAAACAAACAAAAGTGAATGTCAATAGTTTTAGATCTTCAGTCTCAATCAAACTGAATCATTACCACAACTGTCAGTTGAGACTTAAGACTCGAACTTATTTTCTATAATATTCATTAATAAAAAAAAAGTCAAGCAAATACAAGCAATGATATTAAATAAGTTTTAAAACTAGCTTTTTCATAGTCATAATTTTTTTTTTTAAATCAGTG
This sequence comes from Loripinus fragilis, assembly GCA_964019695.1. Classification (NCBI taxonomy): domain Eukaryota; kingdom Metazoa; phylum Mollusca; class Bivalvia; order Lucinida; family Lucinidae; genus Loripinus; species Loripinus fragilis. The sequence goes on along the minus strand of OZ026522.1, from coordinate 65,092,390 downwards.
ACTTATTTTATTGAAAGAAAGTACAAAAAATCAATCAATACTTCAAAGTGATCATCAAAGATGAATTCGTCTCTGCTCTAATAGTTAAAATGCAAATTGAATTGGCTAAAGCAAACACTAAATGTTGAACAATATATCAAGGACTTAGAAGAAACAAAACTGTCAAAACACTGGACATGTCTCTCAGACTAAAGAAGGTGTGTCCAGTTTACTTAAAATGCATTGGCTAATTCACTGGCGTCTGTGTTAATATAGACATGTGAAAGTGTGGTCATTCTGTTATCTACTGTTCTCAGTTAAGTTGATAATTTAACCAGTGTCATAAATTCATAAAAGTTATTGTCTCAAAATGATGAAAAAAGATCCTGTAAGGCTGTATGGTTATTCTATAATGCCCTTGATGATTAAAAAAGACTAGTGTTAGGTGCCTGGTCTGTAATGCAGAAGTCAGTGCTAACTGCTAAGGTAAAAAGTGCCCTTGGCAGGGACGAAACAGTATTTTTTTTTTTCAATAAATAGAACACAAAACCTGACCCAATATCTCAATCCACCTCCAAAACGGCCATTTAAAAATTTCAATTGACCTCTCAGATTCGTATTGACCACTTTTTGGCATATTGACCGGGGCGGCGGTTTTAAAACCGCCGGTTAAAACTGGGGGTGTTTTTTTAATCGAGGGTGGTTTCGACCCCCCAACCTTGGGTTGTCCAGGGGGAAGTTAAATCAGGTGGGGTGAGCAATTCCTGGACAAAAGAAAGTGGCGCCAAGCACCATTCTTTCCGACTTCAACCTCAATGAAGTCCCAAGTAACTGGGGGGCCTCGCCCTGCCCCTATACACTATAGCCTCTTGTAGCAAGGTCCCTTTTGTCGAGAGCATATTTTTGAACAAGGGTTTATTTTGGGAGCATCTTTTGGCTTCTTATAGTATTTAGTGATCCAATGATAATATTTTTTACATAAAAGACAATTTTGAAAAGTTTTGCATACTGTCAGGTCATACTTGTAGAAGCATGTGGCATGTGATGACGACAATTAATACAAGATTGAATTAACCAGATCGGGTGATTCATATGACTTAGTGACGCATTTGGTAAACAAGTATGGCACATGTACCCACAATGCTAAAATCAGATTTGTTAGTTTTTAAAGAATGCACCCTAACTGGAGATAATGGATATATACATATAAAATGAGAGGAAACCATATTCAGAGTTTCCATTAGCACCCATGCATAGGTCCATATAAGGAAATATTATTTTCATAAAATTTTAATTTTTTTCTTACCCATTAATTATACCCCCCGCAAAGTTTGTTTGTGGTGGGTATACTTTTTTTAAATTGTACGTGCGTGCGTCTGTGCTTCCGTCGGTCCGTAATGTTTTGTTTTCGTAATATCTTAAAGAGTCATTGCTGGATTTTCATCAAACCTTGCAAACATGTTTATATACATGTATGCAAGACAAATATTAAGGGCTAGGGGCCAATGCTATTAGAGTTATTCCCTTTTGTAGTTCTAAATGGCTTTTTATAAAGGTTTTATGCTTATGCTATAATAATCCATACACGGGCTGATCAACTCCTACCACAGCTTTTGATGGTACAATTTGATACCTTTCCTATACAATGTAGACACATTGAACATATACATGAAGGAGTTTGATTCAGAAAAAAAATTTTTGACAAAATGACAGCTGCGAGAACTTGGAGAATTTTCCCTAATGAGGCTTTTGTATATGCATAGATGGTGCCTTCATGGGCGGATCAACTCCTACCACAGCTTTTAATGGAGCAATTTGATACTTTGTCTATACAGTATAGACACATTGAACATATGCATGAAGGAGTCTGGTTGAAAATTATTTTTTTGGACAAAATGACAGCTATGAAAACTTAGACAATTTTTCACTTTATATGGCTTTTGTATATGCATGGATAGTGCCTATATGGGCCGATCAACTCCTACCACAGCTTTTGATGGAGCAATTTGATACTTTGCCACTACAATGTAAACATATTGAACATTATGCATGAAGGAGTTTGGTTTGGAAAAATAAGTTTTGACAAAATGACAGCTGTTAGAACTTAGACAATTTTCCCCTAACAAGGCTTTTGTATATGCATTGATGGTGCCTTCATGGGCTGATTAACTCCTACCACAGCTTTTGATGGAGTAATTTGATATGTTGCCTATACAATATAGACACACTTAACATATGCATGAAGGAGTTTGGTTAGGAAAAAATAATTTTTGATAAAATGACATCTATGAGAACTTATATAAGCTTTGATATATAGAGCTTTCAGGTGTGATTTGTTTGATTTGATTCTTTACGTCCCATCAACAATCTTTCAGTTAAACAGGGATGGGTCTTCCTGGGTTGAACCAGTACTAAGCTAGGATAAATGTGTCTTGCTCAAGGACCACAACGCAGTGACGCCGGTGAGGCTCGAACCCGCGGCCCTTCGGTCTCGAGTCAAGCACTCTACCACTGAGCCACTGCGCTAATCTTAACAAATGTTCCAGATTGCAAGCTTTAAGATCATTTGCACAGATTCTACTGAAAGCTTGTTTTCACAGATTCTACTGAAATCTTTTTTTCAAAACTAGGGTCAGCTGCTGGTTTGAACTGCCAAAACTAAGTTTTTCCAATGACCCTTACTGTGCGGGGAGGGGGGGGGGGGGATCTAATAAGCATTGCTTTTAGACTTTTTATCCCCCGACCCGAAAAAGATCGGGGGATATAGCGATCAGCCTGGCGTCCGTCCGTCTGTCCATCCGTCTGTCCGTCCGTCTGTCCGTCCGTAGACAAAAGCTTGTGCGCTCAATAACTTTTATACCCTTTGAGATATTTTGATAATATTTGGTAGGCATGTATATCGGGTCAAGACGGTGTGTCGCGTGCAAGAATGGTTGCTCTCCCTTGCTGGCCTTTTGAGTTATCTCTCTTGAATGAACTTTATAAGGGGAAGCTTGTGCGCTCAATAACTTTTATACCCTTTGAGATATTTTGATAATATTTGGTAGGCATGTATATCGGGTCAAGACGGTGTGTCGCGTGCAAGAATGGTTGCTCTCCCTTGCTGGCCTTTTGAGTTATCTCTCTTGAATGAACTTTATAAGGGGAAGCTTGTGCGCTCAATAACTTTCATACCCTTTGAGATATTTTGATAATATTTGGTAGGCATGTATATCGGGTCAAGACGGTGTGTCGCGTGCAAGAATGGTTACTCTCCTTTAATGGACTTTTGAGCTATCTCCCTTGAGTGAAATTTAAATTTTATAGGGGGAAGCATGTGCACTTTATAACTTTAATACCCTTTGAGATATTTTGATAATATTTGGCATGCATGTATATCAGGTGAAGACGGTGTGTTGCGTGCAAGAATGGTTGCTCTCCTTTAATGTTTTTTGAGTTATCTCCCTTGAATGAACTTTATAGGGGGAAGCTTGTGCGCTCAATAACTTTAATATCCTTTGAGATATTTTGATAATATATGGTATATATGTATAATAGGTCAAGGGGGTGTCTTGCATTCAAGAATTGTTGTTCTCCCTTGCTGGACTTATAAGTTATCTCCCTTGAATGAACTTTATAGGAGGAAGCTTGTGCACTCAATAACTTTAATACCCTTTGAGATATTTTTATGATCTTTGGTAGACATATATATAAGGTGAAAACGGTGTGTCACATGCAAGAATGGTTGTTCTCCCTTACAGCCCTTTGAGTTATCTCCCTTGAATGAACTTTTGTGCTCAATGACTCATATCATTTGAGATATTTTGATGATATTTAGTATACATATATATCAGGTCAAGACAGCTCCCGCTTGTTATCCTTTAGAGTTACTTCTCTTGAATGAACTTTATAGGGAAAGCTTGTGCACTCAATATCTCTTATACACTTAGAGATATTTTAATGATATTTGGTATACATAAATATCAGGTGAAGACAGTGTATCTTGTGCAATAATGGTTGCTCCCCTAACTGTCCTTTTGAATTTTCTCCCTTGGTGTATCACCTGCAGGCATGATTGCTTTTAAATTACAATTTAAATAAAATTGGTTATGTCTGGTCAGGAAGGTGTGTTACATGCAATTATGGTTGTCCCAGTCATATAGCTTTGAGATATTCTGGTTTGATAAAATTTGATATAGATACAGAGTGACTCAAGATGTATTACATATACCGATGACAACTTAACTATTCTACTTAGCTATTATGTATGTAGTTACTTAGAAATTATTCCTTGCTTTCAGTTTTAGGTATTCTCTTTATCATTTCATTATTCTCGTTAATTTTTACTGGCACCTTCAAAGCATCCACAATACAACATTATTATATGTTGGTCATACACACTTGTTCACACCTTCTGCTCTGAACACCAAACATTCCAGGTGTTTCAAAATGAAACATTTCATATGAATCAGCAAATAATATGCTGGCCAAGTTGTGGATGGTTTGAAAATGACCTGCGTCTCCGCCGCGGTGCTAGAAACATGATTCACTCATCATAAACCTATATTTGTTTTTCCATTTCACCATAACGTTATATTCATTTCCCATTTGCTACTCTTGTATTATGTTTCATATGAAATAGTGTATACATGATTTAGTTATACTGTAATTGTTTTCAGTAGATAGGTATCATGAAATATACATTATATCTTGTTTTATGTGGACAATATGAATTTTAAAACCATTTCTTTTCAGCGGTTCATGGAGATATAAATATGTTTTTGAAACATTTATTCAATTACAGTATCTTTATCAGTGTGAGTGCATCATGGCTAAATGGTCATTTAGTGTGCATGGTGTTAAGAATAAATATATCTTTGAGTCACAGTGTGTTGTTCGGTTTAAGAATGATTGCTCTTTAGGGCTTACATTTTAACGTACCTCCCTTGGATGAATTTAAAGGTAAAAATGAAGTCTCTACAGTCAGCCTTCCACTTTTGTTCGCAGTGACACTCAGTATTATCACATCAAATATATATACTAGGTTGGCTGCTTGTAACTGCATATCAATTACTTTTTGGTCGGGGGATTTGCCATCTCCTCTGATGGCTATTTTTTTCATTTGAACATCCGTTTTGGGTGCTCAAAAGAACCGTCTCATTGAGACGGTTCTTTTGAGCACCCAAAACATGTTTTGGATGAGAAATAAAGAAAATAATTTTCCAATACACACTCTTATCTGGAGGCCTGACCCATGGTACTACCTATATATTTGCCACCATAGCTACTGATACCTTGTTGGACGAGCCCTGCAGTGTTATTCAGATGACCATATTCTATTTTGATTATACATATCAGCAGAGCCATGCGTTGATCCAGAAAGTTTTGTCAAGGGGCGGTCCAGGTCCAACTGACAACAGGTTTTTTCCAGTCATTAACTTATTGCTTATTTTACACAGGGAATTCGTACCAGTATTTCTATGGCAACCAATAGCCACTTGTGATTTTTGATAGGGGGGATTCGGAACCCTGGTCCCTCCCCCTCTGGATCAGCGCATGAGAGCTACAATAAATGATACTTCTTTTGATATGTTGCATGGAAATAATTATTGTCTGTTAAAATACCTTTTTGGTATTTGCTTGTGTTGTTTGTAAAGGACGTGTAACGGTTTGGCCCTATTTTTGGCCCACGATGGATTTGGCTGAAATTTGAATATATGGTGGTTTGATCTTTGCCCTTTCACATGAGCATGTTTTTGAATTAACGACGGCATATGCAGTCACATGAATTAAAGTTTCTCACTAGTATGTATAAACAGAGGTTTGTTCATGAATGTGGATATTTTCAAAGATGCAACAAGCAAACTGACCTCAAACATAATACCAAACATGCGTATGTTTATACTCGTCATGTCTATGTCGTAATTTGAGCTAACGCTACCATCATTAATTAAAAATTATGCTAAAACTTGGCTAAATACTGTGTTTACGATTACCTTGATGATATGTTGTTTATAGGTGTAATATATATTGAACAATTAGTGTTTTATCGCCTTTTCCTTTTAATCAATAGCTCAAACAAGCCTATTCCGGTTTATTCATATCAATATAATCAGTACGACATGTACACAAGCGTGCATGTAACATGTTAAACGCGGCATTACATGCGCAACCTTTTTTGCTGGATTAGTATGAGACATGAATGTAAATAGTTATAAAGCAACAGAAATGATAATGGAAGCTTTGAACACTTTTTGCTCACAGCCACAATTATTAAATAGATACATGTGAGTGTTGTATATCTGTCTGTTCATCTGTCAGTTCGTCTGTATGTCACACATTTTTGTCTGTGACGTATCTTCCAAACACCTGATTCGATTATAAGATTAATTCACAAAACTGTGCACCTTTGTGGATGAACATGCAGAATAATTGAATACTTTAAGGCGATGTCAAAGCAAGCGGTCATAGGTTACATGTACAGAATGCATATCTGCTCCATATTTTGCGCATGTCCCAGCTCAGATATCCAACAGTCGTGATAGCGCTGTGGTCTATATTACTTACCTATTATCTTACGTGTATCTAAGTGTTCACAGTTCACAATCCCGAAGAAACATATGTTTTGTGTCATTTTGCAAGACCCTTCATCTTAATTGCGTAATACATGTTCAACCGAGGAAACGTCATGACTGAAATATGGTTCACTGTAACGTAGAGCAGTGACGTAGAGCATTAAAACACTTAGTCATGTTTCAAGCATTTGTGGTGCAGACATCTATTTCAAGGGTAACAACTTCCGTCAATGCAGGGATTTTGGAACCGTTTGAACAAAATACATTGTGTTTTGATAAAGGTGAATAAACATCTAAAATAGAGTACAGTCAAATCTCGGTTATCCGAACGCCGATTATCCGAAACTACTGGGTTATTCGAAGACGATGGACAGTCCCGACTTTTTTCTCTATTATCTATTGCAATAAAACTACCAATTATTCGAATTTCGGTTATCCGAAAAATTCAATTTTTCGAAATAATTCGTCGGTCCCGATTGAAGAAGTTGCTATTAAATTACCCTTCAAGATTCGAAGTCCAAAAGCCATGCATGGTGATCATGATTTTTTTGTTTGGCCGAGTTCGATTTACACACCTGAGTGATTTAGCAAACAAAGTTGCAACAGGTAATTGACACCGGATTAACGTTCACACTATTACGTGATGAACCGTTAAGTGAGTAAATGGTGTCTTTTATTAAGATCGTCTGCAATGATGGTTTTGTTTGATGTTTTTCAAATGTCTAATTAGGGGCATAACTGAGCTAAAATTGATTTTAATTTGATCGTCTCGCATCCTTTGATTTATTCTTGACCAGTGTACATTAAGCGAACACACCAAGCGCACCGACTTTGTACAACAAAAATAACAATTTCGATAATAGACGAATATCACGGACATATTTTTTGGGTGCTCCAAAGAACCGTCTCATCGAAACATTTCTTTTAAATGCCTAAAACACAATTTTATGATTGAGGGAAAAACAATCAAAACCTAGGTTTGGATGCTTAACGAGACGGTTCTTTTAAACACCCAGACGTATGTTTTCACTGAAATAAAAGAGAATTTCGCAGCCCAAAAAGCACACAACGTCGGGCCACCAACGGCCTGCCAGCGATAGGCCATCTCAATGGCCTATCGCTGGCGGGCCGTTGATGGCCCGACGCTGTGTGCTAGCTGGAATGGAGACCTTATGACATTAGGGCGATTAAAAAGGAGACAGTATTTCGTCGGTAAATGGTTCGTCAATTTACATTTAACCTTTATTTTCATTGTTGTTTATCGATGTTGTTACATGTACATACATGTAGTAGATGTCAATAAAGATTGGATTTTCTTTCTTTTCGGCGTTCTTAGAGCTGCAAAGCATAAGAGACGATGAGACCACAACCTCCAAGAAGCTCATTTTCTTTAATGCTTTGACAGATGTTCTGATTATATAATTACAGTTAATGGCCCAGTTTCGAATCTTTCCCAGTTCCGAATCACGTCATAGTTTCGTTGCAAACTACACATCAGCGGTAAAATTTAAAATACATATTTTGGTTTTGTTTTGTTGTATAATTATCCCTCTGTATTTGAGTGAAAGCAAATATCTATAAGTTATCTGCTTGGTGAAAATAATTACAATTTCCCCCCATGACCCATTTTATGAAGGTATATTTTCACACGTGTCAGTATCTGTTCACTGCATATTTCCGAAAAATGCTTTCGTTTGAAATGCATTTTTATCAAACTTTCGGTTTCAGCATGTTTTCCAACAATTATTAAAACACATCCAAGAAAAAAACGGACCTTCTTTTCTGTTTTTGGTCCTGTGATAGCCGTTTAATCACTGTCAATGTTTTGCCCAGTTTCGAATCAGTGTGTAAACACAAGTTTATTACACGTCACATTTACAATAACGTACACGCGCTCAGCTGTTTGTACAAAATAGAAGTCAAAATTATGTGAAAAAGTTTCACGGGCACCATATGCTCTCTCTCTCTCTCTCTCTCTCTCTCTCTCTCTCTTAGAAGACGCGGGGATCCAGAAAGTTTTGACTCTGACAACGTTTTTTATATTTCATGCCGTTTTAGTTGATGAGGGGAGAGAGGATCCAAATACCACAAAAGCGGGCCGTCATCTGCCCGCCAGCGAAACTCCATTTGATGGCCTTGGTAGCTCTAGAGAGCATAAGTGTGAAAATAGTCTGAATTTTAGGGGTATAGCTATGGGACTTTACAGGGGTTGGCGGGGGGGGGGGGGGGGGGGGGGGGGGGGGCTATGTCTTCCCTGGATCCGCATATTCTTAAGGATTGTGCCTTTGTGTGTGTCTGTTGAATTTCTCTGTCTGTCTGTCTATCTATCAGTCTGTCTGACTATCTAAGTCTCTCTATATGTATATGCCTGTCCGTCTGCATGTCTCTCTTTCTTCCCTCTCCCTCTCTCTCCCTCTCTCTCGCTCAGCATATGTGGTGTAGACCTAGCAGACCAGGGATCCCGAGCTCGATACCGGGTAATTCAACTTTTTAGTTGGGACTCTAAATCAGTCCCGTTCCCGACTAACCTTAGCTGGTTGATGCCCATTATCCTAATTATGCATCATTTATCCGTAAGGTTCCACTACATGCGCGGATCCAGAAAGTTTTGTCAGAGGGGGTCCAACCTTGACAACGTTTTTTTTTTTAGTTTGATGGGGGAGGTATTATCCAAATACCACTATTAGCGGGCCATCTTCAGCCCGCCAGCGAACCGCCATTTAAATGGCGTTTCGCTGGCGTGCCGATTATGGCCAAAAATTGAAAGCTGGCTTGGCAACTTTACGATTTTAAGGGGATCGGGACCAAAATTGCCAAAAAAAACCCTATATTTTTGTGATTTTCGAGGGGGGATCCGGGCCTCCTGCCCCCCCTCTGGATCCGACCATGCACTACATCCTCCTATGAGTAATAGAAGGCTAACGTCTTGTTGATTTTCCAGTGCCCTGGGCCCGGAATTACAACGCCTCCTTAGCGTTTAAGGAAGACTTATGTTAAGTACTGATATTTTAACATGCTAGTTAAGATTTTAAATAAATTGCCTGGATCGATGCAGTACTTGTGGGCAAAGTATCATTGTGATCTACAGAAAAAATGAAACTATTTTGATTTTAATCAGTTTGAAACGTTATTTTTCGCATCCTGAAAAATCAATACTTAACTTAAGTCTTCCTCAACTCTAAGGAGGCATTGTAATTCTGGGCCCTGGTCTATGCCTCACTCCATCACAAGTGGACATACTTGTGTCGGATGATTCCCATGCTTTTTGCCTATCTCAACTATGTATAACAGAGTTTTTACTTGGGTACCAGAGCCAAATCAGAATTAAGAGTGAGGTTGGTACCGTTAAACATGTTGAAGCTCTCCAGTTTTTCTTTTTACTGGCAAAGATTTTGCCGATCGTCTTTTAAATGTTATAAATCTGGTCTTTGTCTCGTACTGTGGTGTGCGTGCGTGCGTGCATGTGTGTGTGTGTGTGTGTGTGTGTGTGTGTGTGTGGTGTGTGTGTGGGGGGGTGGGGGGGTTAAACGTTATAACCATTCAAACATCTACCATGATGACCCCGCAATCGGCTACAGTATCACGTGTGTCGACCGCCCGCGGTGTTGGCGGATGGGGCAGTGGTTACAAATGCATTTTACTCTCACAACGCGCGTGTTGGTATATGCGTGCGCTAAATATCGATGGAAAAGAGCACAGACGTTAAATAAAAATGTCACAAAAATCGAAAAAAAATACTCCAAAAAAGTAAATGTTAGTGTCTGTATCACAAAGCGATGCGTCAAATGGCAGACAGTGCAGATCTTGATTAGAACGCGCCTCTAGCAGCTATCTGATCTAGTTCAATACTCCAAAAAAGTAAATGTTAGTGTCTGTATCACAAAGCGATGCGTCAAATGGCAGACAGTGCAGATCTTGATTAGAACGCGCCTCTAGCAGCTATCTGATCTAGTTCAACTCTACACTGTCTCATTTACCAAGTTTACCGGTAAACCTTGGAGTATTACTTGCATGTGGTAAAAATGTTCATAGTCTTAGGACGTTTATTCATGCGCGGATCCACAGGAGTGAGTACTGGGGGTCCGGACACCCCCTCCCGCATGCAAAAGCACAAGGCTGTTATTATCTTAGGATTACTGGTTCGAAAAGTACAAAGCTACAGATGTCGTGTCATCATAGGACCGCTAGCGAGGTGCCATTTATATGACGGTTCGCTGGCGGGCCGATGGTTGCCCGTTTTGGTTACCTTCTGTGTCCGTGCAAGTTTTCCTGCAATGAATACGGTAAAATAATGCGTCAAACTCGTCATTGGAAGTAGTGATTAAGCTAACAATGTCAAAACCTTAATGCAACTGTACTACTGAAGGTAATTTCTTAGAATTTCTAAAGTGATTCGAAACTGGGCAAATGACCCGCAACTAGGCCAATTGGCGGCCTACTTCAAAGCCGTGGTATGACACATAGCTGAGTCTGAATGATACAAATTTAGGTTCATTATTTAGGGGAATGATAGTGCTTTGTAATAGCAAAACCGAAATCTTATTTACTCAGAGCAACTATTTGGAATACGCCTTGAAGTAAAAGTGATTCGGAACTGGGCCATTAACTGTACTTCACGGAAAACACGAGTTGAAGTTGCGAACTCTGGCAAAACAATGACGTTCTATGAAAGGTCCGAGCTTTTCCGAAAATATCCGAAAACTCCCGTTTTCGATCATTCGAACTACCGATTATTCGAAAGGATTCCTGCGGTCCCTGGCACTTCGAATAATCGAGGTTTGACTGTATTTCGATCCTTGAATATTAAATGTATGTGTTTGTTGGTCCCAGTGACTATTTACCATCTGCAGATTGGTGGTTGTTGTATATATACTGCATTATCTTAGCAAACACTTTACGAGAGCGATATTCGTTGAGGAAACAAACACTTTAGTACAGATATTGTGCACATGTAAGCATGAAAAGCGCATTACACTCATTATGAATAAAATGCTTGTGGAGTTCGCATTCAAGCCATTGGCTGTTTTTATACATGCTTTCTTGCATTAATAACAATGAATTGAAAAGAACAAAACTAAATCAAAGAATTACATTGGTTTATTGCGACAAAATCTGCGCCACCTATATACATCATATATGTACATGAGAAGTTACGAACTCCAAAAAATATAGATAGGTGTTAGTTTTGAGGGTCAGTTACAATATATGTTGAGAGTGTGCATTTGTATACATCACATACATCACACCAGCTCCTTTTTGTTTAAATAACCTCACTTTAATAATATTACCATTAAACTGACACAGTTCTATCAAAATTTTGGAATCATATTAATTGATTCCGACATCTGTGCTGTGAAGTAGCGTTTGCTCTACCTTATGAACCGCTAGATGAATTTCATCGAAACTTGCACAGATACTTATCTGGGACAGCCAAAACGAATTATAAGATAACTCCTTTAAGTGGGTGGGGGACAACTCTATCTAATGTTATATACTTTCCATTCCTAACTACTCTAGTATGGCCATTTAAATAGTGTCTGCCCTGTAATTTGAAAATACCAATAATTGATTATTTTTTCCTCATGCTCCAAAGACTGATCACATAATTTGCCATTTTGACAATCTTAATTCAAAGCAATGGGCCATGCCAAAACAAAAGTGGCGGTGAGCTGTATTTTTAAAAGCAGATTGTACCAAAGAACTGTCTCCAGAAATCTATGTATCAGTTAGAGAAGGGGGCACATCAAACTCTCTCCTTGCACATTCTCTCTCTCTCTCTCTCTCTCTCTCTCTCTCTCTCTCAAATAAGACTCGCATTTACTGAAATATTTGTTGTATTTGCTTTTCAAACGCAATATATCGGAGGACTGCTTGTAAGAAATAATATTGATTTGAGCTTGCTAATATGTACATTGTATTCCATTTTTGTACGGGAATCTAATGTCTCTCCAGTGATTTAAATACTCTCAGTGCTTTGATAAGTATGAATTGAATAGTACATTTCAGGATAAAATTTGCAGAAAAAGTCTTTTTACAGTATTTGCCACATGCGGAACCGGCTCAGAGTTACCATTTTATGGTGTAATATTATATGCACAACAAAATGAGAAATAGTTTTATCCGGTTCCGCATGTGGACATGTATGTAATTGAGTCACGAAGTACACGAGGGTGTTTGGTTTTACCATAGACTTAGTGTTAAGTGTGGTTGATAGGGCATGCATTTAACTCCAAAATTTATCATAAAAATTCATTTTAATGAAGAAAATAAATTGTGGACATTAAACTAGAGACTCTTAGGTATCATTTGGTAATATTTTGGAGGGATTTCTTTACAATGGATTTTTTACTGTAAAAGTGGGCCATTTGTAATACAAAACCGTTACACGTCCTTTATCACAGGTGAAGCCAAAATGATAATAACTGTCCATTTTTTAGCTTATTTTGAGAGCCATTTTCTGTTATAATTAATAATTCATGTAGCAACTTAAAATTCAATGCCTACCAGACATTATAGGGCTGTTCAGAAATTGGTGAAATTTAGCAAGACTCACTTTTTGCTTCAGATGCGGGGGGATAGCCATCTATTGCATATAGCTCTTATCTTCAGCCTTTGAGAGTTGCACAATTGTTTAGCTCACGACTTGTCTCCTCCTCTTGTCTGCTTATGTTTTTTGGTAGCCTATATTGCAAACAATGTGGACCCAGGTCAGACTGCTCCCATAGCACTTCAGTATTTTACAGCAAAAATGTTTCTCAAAATACAATCTGGTATCTTGTCTGACCTTCACGGTCCAACCAACTTTGCATACAGGTATCATTTTTTAAAGTAATTAATCAAGGTGTATATAATCAGTAGTGTTAATCAGTAATTTGAATAGCTAACATGTTGCTAAAATGTCTGGCCATTGTTTTAGGTAAAGACGGATTGACAGTCTGTGACAGAATAATTAACCCTTTTCCTGCCAACATTTTACTGCCCTGAAAATGTTGTCTGCTTATTACATCTGCTGCATATAATCAGATGCATTGCAGACTACTTTTATCATGGATGCAAACACTATGAACCCTGATCAGACTGCTCCTAAGGGGCAGTCTGATCTAGGTCCATATTGTTTGCAATATAGGCTATCAAGGTACATAAAGCAGATCTATGAACGAGCGGACAACGATTCAGGGGTGGAAAATTATTAAAATTTCTACTCGTCCTACATGCTCATATTTGTTTGTATATTCAATAATTTACATTTTAATTTAGTACAGGTATATAGTAAAAAAATTTGCTCGTCCTGCAGCATGAGGTACTGGTCATGGCGAGCGGACGAGTGGAAATTTAGCACTCTAATTGTCATGAATGGCAGAGATAGGAATAGAGCCCCACTAAAACTTAGCAGCAGACCACATTTTCAAGTTTAACTGTTTCCTTTGGAATCTTTAGTGTTAATCCTTTGCAGGCAGATGCATCATACTTATTTTCCCAGTGAATGAAGAAATCTGTCACAAAATTTGTCATTTATTGCAAGTGTGATTGACCCTTTAAGAGTTACCATTCATAGTGGACTAAACTCTTTTGATCCAGAAAGGCTGCAATAGCCAACTGACTGGACAGTCGGTTGGGGGGTATTACATGTTATGACCTTGTCCCCCCTCCCCCACCTCCCAAAAAAGGTTTCAATTTTTGTATTTTTAGTTGCCAAAATTTCAAGGGGGTGGGGGAGGGGGTCCAGACACAAGCACACAAGCTCACAGTCCAGGAAATGTCTGAATTTGTTAATTGTGCATCAAATACTGACATTGGCTGTGACAATTATAAACTTAGAAACAAATTTTATACACCCATTATGAAAAAAAACTGTTGTGTTATGGCATGGAGCTGTCCGCCCGTCCAAACAATCTTCAAGATATCTTCATGATATTTGAGGGTAATATATATTAGGTTAAGACAAAGTCTTCCTGGTCCCATTTAGGGTGAAATTTCGGCCCTATTTCGCCATAGTCCCCCCAGATTGTTTTTGGATGCTTATTTTGTGTCATTTTCATTCTTGTACACCCCATAACTCGGTAACTGTTTGGGATATCTTCATGAAATTTTGTAGGAATGTGATTTAGGTCAAGACGATGTGTCACGTAAAAAATAATGTTTCCCCTATCTTAGTTTCTGAGTAATGCCCCTTTGATGATTTTTTTTACATTTTTCCCCAAAAAATCTTGTACACCCCATATGAACTCAGTAACCCTTTGGGATATCTTCATGAAACTTTATAGGAATGTATATCAGGTCTAGACAATGTGTCACATACAATTACGACTGCTCCTTTGATTGTGTTTTATGCTTATTTTGTGTAATTTTCATTCTTGTACACTCCATAACTCACTCACTATTCATGATATCTTCATGCAATTTTAAAGGAATGTGTATTAGGTAAAGATGATGTGTGGCGCGCAAGAATGATTGTTCCCCCTTTCTTAGTTTCCAATTTATGCCCTTTGATAATTTTTTTCCAAAATAAAATTTTGTACGACCAAGAACTCGGTAATGGTTTGGGATATCTTCATGATACTTAATAGGAATGTATATCAGGTCAAGACATTGTGTCACGCACAATAATGGTTCATTTCCGTTTCTGAGTTATGGCTCTTTCATTGTATTTTAATGCTGATTTTGTGTTATTTATATTCTTGTACACCACATAACTCACTCACTGTTCATGATATATTCATGAAATTTTATAGGAATGTGTATTAGTTAACGCTGATGTGTAGCACGTAAAAATGGTTGTCCCTTTTTTCCTAGCTTCTAAGTAATGCCCTTTGATTTTTTTTTCGGAAAATTCTTGTACATCCCATAAATAAGTAACCATTCGGGATATCTTCATGCAACTGTATTGGAATGAGTATTAGGTCAATATCAGTATTGTTGCATACAAGAATGATTGTTCCCCCTTTCTTAGTTTCTGAGTTACCACTTTGATTATTGTAAAATTAATCTTGTACGCACCATAACTACGCACCATAACTCAGTAACTGTTATATATGTCTTCATGAAACTTTATAGGAATGTGTAATAGGTCAAGATGATGTGTTGCCTACAAGAATGGTTGTTCCCCCTTTCTTAGATTCTGAGTTATACCCTTTTGATTATTGTAAAAAAAATCTTGTACGCAATTTAACTCATAACTGTTATGTAACGGTTTCTTCATGAAACTTTATAGGAATGTGTAATAGGCCAAGTACAATTATGGTTGCTTTTCAGGGTTATGGCCTTTTGATTTTTTGGGGTTTTTTTTTGCTTGTTTTGTGTAATTTTCATCCTTGTACACCCCATAACTTGGTAATCATTTGGAATATCTTCATGAAATTTTATAGAAAAGTGTACATGTAAAAGGTAAAGACGGTGTGTCATCTCAAGAATGATCATTCCCCCATGTTTAGTTTCCATTTTATGCTGCTTTGATTATTTTTTTCCATTTCTTTTTCCAAACAAATTCCTGTACGCCCCATAACTCATTAACTATTTTGGATATCTTCATGAAACTTTATAGGAATGTGTTTCAGGTCAAGGTCATGTGTCACGTACATTCATACAATTACAGTTGCTCTCCATTTCTGAGTTATGGCCCTTTGATTGTTTTTATGCTTATTTTGTGTAATTTACATTATTGTTATGCCATAAGTCACTCAGAATTTAGTCAGGATGATGTGTTGGGCACAAGAATGAATGTTCCTCCTTTCTAAATTTGAAAGTGATGCTTCCACTGTCTTAGCAAAGGGGCGTATATTGCGCCACTGGCAAAGCTCTTGTCTATATACAGACATCAACAAAATTAAACTGAAATATAAGAGGAAAAAGTGTTTATAATGTCCTCTGTTAAAACTTTATTAAACATAATTATACAAATGGTTATGTTATGTGTCCCTAAAACAAAAAGATTTAACACCCTTGAGATACCAATTAATAATGGTTTCTGTATAGAGTCCTCAATTTGCAAATGCATCATTTATAGATTCATTGAAGATTCACATGAATATGAAGTCCTTTTTGCTCAAGAAAAAAATCTGCAAATCTTTGCAGGGGATAAAAATATTTCAATATTGCACTTGTCCTGCAGGACGAGTGACTTACAATTTTCACTTAATTCGAATTAAAAACATAAGGGAGTAATATATCATATCCTGGAGTAATTCTTCCCAAAGCACTCGTCCTACTTTGGGAAGAATTACTTGTCAGTTCTTGATTTCCCTCGGAATTATGAGCGGACGAGTGGAATTTTTGTCCCATGCTTTGGCTTGACATTTTGGGGCTTAAGAATTAATTCATCAACACAGATAAGTTGATAGAGGAATAAAACATCCTCGGATACTGTTTTTACATTTGCATCAAACATTATCTATTGAATACTCCTTTCTAATTAAGGAGTACCCAAACGATCAGTTTTAGTGGATGTGTATCAAAATGTTCATATAATCTGGAAGTATATTTTTTTCTTGACACATAAATAGACAAACTTATATGTTAAATTAACTTAAAATGTCAATAGTTCATAAAATTTGAAACATAAATAAAGAATTTCAACAATGTTTAATCAGAGATGGAAAGGCCATATAGAAAATAGATTTATAGATTTATTGATCATCATAATAATAAAGAGTATGATTATAAAAGTGAAAGCATCGATATCTTCAGTGTAACATTGATGATGGATTATTCTAGATTTATACATTGCTTTGGATTTTTTAATGTTCCTCTGTTGTCATTGGTTATTTTATCAATCACCACAGCGCATGGTCCCCTTTTATATAGTCATAGTTTTCAGATAAGCACATTTTGAAAACCCATAAAGCACCACTTATAATTTTCAGCAGATGACAATATCAGCTGTAGCAAAATTTGTCATCTGCTGCAGTCATGATTGACACTTTAAGAGTAAGAATACTTTTTTCAATGCTTTCCCCAAGGTGTGGTCTTGGGTATGGGTCATGGAAATGACCCATGGAAATGACCAACAAAAATCAAATTCTTTCCCTGGGAATTTGACAGAACACGTCATCACTTGGACATTCTAGAAGAAATTACATTGTTATGTCAATGTAAATTCTGAGACACAACTCACTTTTCTGACTCATGGATTGGGAATTAGACACCAAATTTTCCAAAAATTCTAATTCTCCTGGATAGTAGGCCCCCCTTCCGTCCCTCCCCCAAAATATTGATCAGTGCATGAGTTAATATTTACTAATGGTGTTATTGGCGAGTAAAATTGGATGATATGTTTGCTTAATAATCAACAAAATACACATATTTCATTTCAATATATACCATATTTAGGTTCATCTGAACAAATATGATAAAAATAAAATTAAGTATGTTGGTCATACTAACCTTTCCCCCGCTTGTCTCATATTGAAAATGTCACATGCTGATGTTACCTTTGCAAACAGTTTGGAATCAGATCATGTTGGGCCTGATTTGGACCCAGATCAGGTCCAACAAAACATGGGGCCTGATCTGGATCCAAACTGTTTGACACAGAAAAAGTCAATTTTGAAAAAAATCTGCAGCTGACATTAAGTATGCAAAATTACCTAGCATGAAAATAATAAATATTGAAATAACAGGAATTGAGTTGCTAGCGATGGATTAAAAAAAAGAAAATTAAGCGATGCTTTTATTTTGTATGAGGAACATTAATGATCTTCTTTGATCAGAAAAATTTAAGAGTGCTGTTCAGAACATTTTTCCGTTCCGGTATTGAATTTCAAGGGACCAATCAGCTTTGGTAGTATTTAGGAAAGGTGCATTTACCTTTGGAAACTTAAAGGTCCATGTTTCAGGACTTGAATATTTTGATTTCGTATAGATTCTATAAACCAGTTCAAGATGATGGAACGAATGAATTCATTTCACACTTTACAGGTAATTATGAAAGTTGTTTGACAATGTTTTCCCCAAGGTGAGGTTTGGGGTCTGGGTCCTGGAAATGGCCAGCAAAAAATCAATCACAAATTTCCTGGAAATTTGACAGACCACTTTATCACTGGGGCATTCTATAAGAAAGTACATGGTATTTGTAAATTCTGAGACACCCCCAATGGTTTTCAACTCACTTTTCTGACTCATGGATAGGGAATTAGACGACAAATTTTTCAAAAATTCTAATTCTCATGGGTAGTACGCCCCCACCCCCACCTACCCACCCGTTCTGGGGTAAACTATTGATCAGTGCACAAGTTAATAATGTTTATTGTTGGTGTTATTGTGATGTCATATGTTACCTTCAAGATTGGATGATATGTTTGTGGTTTGAGCCTCACCGGCGTCACTGCGTTGTGATCCTTGAGCAAGACACATTTATCCAAGCTTAGTACTGGTTCAACCCAGGAAGACCCATCCCTGTTTAACTGAAAGATTGTTGATGGGACGTAGAGAATCAAATCAAACAAATGATATGTTTGCTAAATAATCAACAAAATACACATATTTCATTTCAAGACCATACATGTATTAAGATCAGAAAAATTAAGAGTGTTGTTTAGAATATTTTTCTGACATTGACTTTCAAGGGAATCAGCTTCGTTAGTATTTCCTTTGGAAACTAAGCAAGAAGTGGAAAAGTCCGGGTTTTTAGGACTTGAATGTTTTAATTATACCAGTTATAAAGGTGATGGAAAGAATACATTCATTTCACACTATAGGTTTACCACACTATTACTTGACTTTTCGCTTACTGTAAAGGTTGCAACTTTAATATTCATATCTGGGCGTGGTTCGGCTATTTCATCTGCTAGTTAGGGAAATCAGGTTTTATTAATGTGGTGAAGAGTTAATAAGCTTTTTGGGCCGAGCAAACGTTCGTGCATTTCATGAAAATCCTAACCATATACACACTGAACTCACATTTATTAACCCTTAAAGCGCGTAATCACAAAATGTATGTTTTTGTCGTCCACTAAAATATTTGAAGCCACATAGACAAACAGTGTTGACCCAGATCAGACTGCTCCTGTAGGAGCAGTCTGATCTGGATCCACAATGTTTGCCTCTATGCTTATGTTCAATAAACATTTTCAGATGCAGTAATTTTGCTGGCGTTTAAAGGACTAAATAATGTATTTTGTGTCTATATTGAGGTAATGGCGCAAGATGATACAGTTACTTTTGAATAAAACCACGCCTCATTTTCAGCTTTCACCTATGCTTAAAGTTGACCAGTCCTAATTACGAATTCATGAGGCTCCGCCTTTACAGAAAGCGAAAAGTCAAGTAATACTGTAGGCCTAATGTACGTCACTTGCATTGTCCCGTTTACCTGTTAAGTTAACGGAACAGGGAACCAAAGCTCACCTTTGAAACGACATACTTAATTTTTGGTATTATAAAGTGGCGTTTGTTGAGATTATGGTGTTTATCAACATTAAGCTATACTATGCACAATATATTTTAGCAATTTTTTATGTTTTACGTATTATTTTGCTCATCTTGGTGCAGTTTCGAATAATTTTCGTGACAGTGGTCAGAACAGGATTTTAGGCAAATGAAACCATGACTTAACAGACTTCATCCTGGAAATTAGCATTCGGGGAGAGCAACTTTTGCAAAGGGGATCAGTGAGAAAAAATCCCATCCATTGTAGGTAATGCTAAAATAATAAGCAAGTGGATTTTCGTTTGGTGGTCTTTCATCTTCCTCATGCATCATACCCCTATAAAAACTTTTGGTTATGTGACAGATGTGATAGAGATTTTATGCTAAAAACATCAGCTGCTGTCAATGACGTCAAAACATGTTTCAATTCAACAGAGAATCAGTTTGCAAAGATATCATAGGCTTACAATGTAACTCATCTTATGGGTGATTAAAACCTTCAGTTACAGAAAAATGGTGCGAAGCGTTCTGAAATAACGGTGACGTTAGATTGTATCTTTCAGCTCGTGCTCTGTAGCCATAGAGATGTTTCATTCAGCATTATTTGTCTGAATGTGATGGAAGGTATCAAACAGTTATACTTGTTAATGTGGTTCAAGAGATACCGACTAGAAACACTGTTATAAGTCAATAACGTAAAAGCATTAATAAAAACGTCAAATTCTGAAAACTTGGTGCTTAATTCTGGAAGGAAGTTCAGCAAATTGCAGCTTTTGCTGTGTTTTTTTGGTTTTTAGTGACCAAACAACCGCTTGAAAATGGTTTTGGCTTAATTCCGAAATACTCATGTTACCTGTTAGTCTTAAAATCTAACGTCACTTTAGCACAGCCGCTGCATTTGGTATTTCTGTAATTTTTTAAATGGAAATTTTTATCAGATGATCAGCGCTTATTATCTTCATTACAAAATATGAACCTTGAGATCTGATGTGGATGGGCTCATCCATAGAAAACAATTGCTAAATTTATTTTGCATAGTATATTTATAAAAAGCTGTGGTCAAGGGTTTTCTGGTCAGCTCAATGAAGCATTTGAGCAGATATACTTGTATGATTGAGTAGAATACCGGATTGCTAGTTTTATCTCAAGACATCGCGGTTAGAATTCCACCATATAATCCTAAGTTTTTATTGGTTGTGTTTTTTGTTGCTGTTGCTTCATTTTATTTCATTTCATTCCATAATGTTTTTGTAACAATGAAAATTCTTTCATCATGTTTTTTTGGAAACGATGTTTTCTCAAAACATCTGTTTCCAATGGTATCATATACACAAAATACACACAAAATCCCCATATCATCGAACCCCCGTTCAACATTGCTACCCAGTCCGCTACCTATACCGTTACAGCCTGTGTAAGTCGCTGGGAACCAAATGTCCTTAATGCAAACAACCCTTGTCCTGCTGCTAGACAAAAACAATATTGGTATTTTATTAGTTTGTTGCGGTTTTCAGCTCTGAAATGTAAACCCAACGGTCAGAAAAACGTTGTTGTGCTTGAAAACTTGATTATTGAAAGCTTACATATGATTGAAACAGAATTATAAGTTTATTTGTACATCAAACGGAGAGGGTCTCAACGGGGTACCTTAAAAATCAGTGTTTCGTTTGTTAAAATTACGCTTTAATCAGTTTAATTTAAGAGAAATCAGTGATAAAAAAAAATTATTCTGTAATGCTGAATGTGCTTACTGGTAAAAATGAGTTTTATGAAGACGCTAATTGGTAAAAATTTGGGACAAATTCGCAAATCAGTAAACCCCATTGGATGCCTCAAACGAGCGTCAGAAAAACAATGCCTTAGCATGAGAAAACCTGCTCTTGTACGACGAAGAACCGCTTGCAATATCTATGATGCAGCCAGATATTGCAGTTAAAAGCACAATATCTTGCAATCGTTTTTTATCATTATACTTTTCTTTGCTTTTAAACATTACGAGACGGACAATAAACGCAGCCCTGTCCTTTTGTCATAAACGTGAAGAAGACACGTTTTCTTGTGGATTGCTAATGTTTTCCCGCCCTTTATGAACCTGACCGCCACTAAAATAGTTCTAAAAATATAGTGCGCTAGGTATAAGTTTTTATGGACAGAATGATAGCAGTGGCGTTTGAAATTAAGTCAATTGCATGAAAAGACACTGTCGATAGACAGAAACGAATAATAATAATAAAATAAATACACCTTAACTTTCGTTTCGTTTCGCGCAACAATATCATCATCGAGTAAATTTACACAAGTATTAGCTTTTCAAAAAAGCTGGCGGTTGTTTAGCCATATTATTGTATGTGTTCTTGCACACTGCATGCTTCCATTTTGAGCTTCTCGAGCATATCCATGTAGATTTGTTCTAAGATCTGATTATTTACGTTTGAACTGTCATTTTTTTACCATTAAACACATTCTTCCAGCGAGTATGTTGCTTGATCTTAAGCACCCAGCTTATGCATGGTATGTTATGGTAATGTATCTAGCATGAACGTTATTTGACAACATTGGACAGCCCGTTTTTCTAAAACTGATGCCAGAAATCAAGGCCTAGTCTTATATACATAATGAAAGACTGAAACCATCAATAGTTGACTAAAAGTCGCGATAATCACTGTGTCTCAACTCGGACCAGGGTCCGAGATCTCAACATTTGTTTTCCACTAACATATTGCAGAATCATTTACCTCATCATGTTTTGAGGTGTCACTAGATGCTACGGGAATGGAAAATGAACAATTGCATGAAAAAAAACCTGTTCTTCGGGATTGGCTTTACTGTTGACTTGAAAATTTGGATATCGCAAGTGGATCTATCATACGCATGCGCGGATCCAGAGGGGTATGGGGGCCCGGACCACCTGGAAAATCAAAAATTCTATAGGTTTCAATTGAAATTAGCATTTGGACCCCACACCCCCTGGAAAAATTTGGACCCCCCTCCCCTGAAAAATGATAGACCCCCTCTGAACCCTTAAAAAATTATAGTTTTCCTTAAAATAAATTATTGGACCCCTCTGTAAAATCGTAAAAGGCTGATGCCTAAGACAACGTTATCAGAGTGTTTTTTCTCTGTCAGTTGAGCCTGGAGCCCCCTACCCCCCCCCCCCCCATGACAAAAATTCCTGGATCCGCGCATGATACTACCGTAAAGTCAACAGTGTTGGATGCACAGGCTCATCTTTGACTACTAGCGTCTAATGCTCTTCACGTCGTTAAGAAAAAAAAGTGAATTTCCGGTGCGATTTTTCGGTTTTGTGACGGTGTATCGAGGCCTTTTATGCACCCACTGGAAATTTAAAAAAAAAGGAGTTCAGGCTGTCGCCCGCCATTTGATAAAATTGTGGGGCATTGATAGTTTGAATTTGTAAAGTAAATTTCCGAGATCCAAAACAATTTATATCACATGTTTGCGAACGTGTACGCGATCGCAATGAGCGAAAGTGATGAGTTTACAGAAATTGTCTTTTCATGCCAGATAGCTCATGGGCGGATCCAGAGGGGGACAGACCCCACCCCTGAAAAATAGGGTTTATTAGCATACTGGTCCGGTTCCCTTTAAAATAACAAAGCTACCAAGCCAGCATTCGATGTTGGGCCATCAGCGGCACGCCAGCGAAACGCCATTTAAATGGTGTTTCGCTGGCGGGCCAATGATGACCCGCATATAGTGGTGTTTGGATCCTCTCTCCCATCATCAATTAAAAAAAAGTTGTCAAAGTTGGACCCCTTTTCTGGATCCGCGCATGCAGCTGAGCAATTATGTTTTTTGTTATGCGCCAATGCACCACGTGCTACCCAACTCTTAAAACAGCACGTGGCATGAAAGCGGCGGATTTGATCTTCATGTCTGCGGCTGATATTATTAGCAGACAGGTTTGACCCAGACCAGGCCCGACAAAATGTTTAATTTTTGTATTCATAACAAAGGCGCTGATAAGAATGTGCGGTACCCAGGCTGATCTGCGACTTTGTTGGTCTCATACAACAAAGTCGGGGTAAAACATCTACAGACGTGTGGTAAGGATTTTTGCAAATTCTGATATGTATGTCACCGCGGATGATCTCAAGGTCTTTTGCTGTTTTCATTAAGATGGATGTTATAAAGACCTTCCAATTTTCTGTAAAAAAACTAAATGGAAGGAAAATCCATCCATATTGGAAGACTTTTCCTTCCAAAAAAGACACACGGTCTGACTGTTCATGAAAACTAATAATATATTGAAAGTCGGGATACATACATCAATAGATGCGTGGTGGTTAAAATAAAGCGAATTCTTCCTGTTTTCAAATTCACAGCCACCTAGTGGGGCTATTATCCTAAATTAATGAACGTACCTTCATCTACATTCCTTCTATGCTCGAAGTTAAGCCTGAAGGCGCTGACGATTTTCCGCAGATGCACAGGCTCGTTTGAGCCTTCGCTGCTCGCATATGCGATAGGTACCATAATCTCATGAACTGGCTTATTTCATGGATGTGCCATTCATCAAGACCTAGAATCATGATACAATCAAATTATGCTCGGTTTGTGCGTCTGTGCGTACACTATCTCGGTAATCATGAACTCTCAGGACCTTCCGTATGAAGTTTCATGAGGACAGCAAGACACGCCACGATCGGCTAAACAATTTGTTAAAATGTTCCATTTGTTTGAATCTAGGAAAAGCCGTTATTACTACATTTATTGAGTTATTTACGCTCAGAAAACCGAAATTGATATTCAACTATATAAAACAAAACGTACGTAGATATCTAGAATTTGATTTGGTCTGAGCATGCTGAGTCTTCAACCACTTCAAACTTTATGTTAGTGAGCAGCGGGACCCTGATGAGATTGCGCAAACGCACATGCTCTCCTGGGCCTTGTCATAAGTACCAGCAGGCTATTTACGAAATATTCTGGTACCAGTTTATGTGAGGCACCGCGCAAGTTGATTTCGTGTCGGGTCCGAGCTGCACAAGTATAAAAATGCTTTCCGGGTCGCACGCGGCTTGGGTGTCCGATTATAAAAGATATATGACACAGAAGTAAAATGTAACTTTCCATTATTCTAAGGACACTTTTTGTAATGACCGTACAGAATATTTCTCCGACGCATCGGCGACATAGGGCGTGTAAATTAGCATTCGCTCGATTTCAGAAAACAAATTTTAATGTTATTAACATGCGACGTCAATGCTGGATTTACGTTAGCGACCGAAGTCGTTAGATTGACAGACGAAAATGTCTGTTTGGTGTAAGCACGCGAAAGTTAACAGGAACATATCGTAGACAGCCACGCTGATTAAAAACAAGCACCAATGAAGAAAAAAAAACGTTGTATACGAACTAATAGAATTGCATATAAAAAATGACCAGTGTACGAACTAATACATGACATTTAACGAACTATTCGAGTGTACGAACTAATACAAGATTTACCGTATTATAAATCCAACTAACTATGATTCCTTGGGATAATATATTAAGATAGATTCCCAGCAAGGATGAAATAGAAAATGGCTTGGTGACTAGCCTTGACAGGGACTCTTATGTTTGTTCTTTGATGTGCTGATGGTACTTTAACAAGCAGAAATAGGGTCTCTTATTCCATTCGTTCTGATTTGTTCTATGTATTTTATAGAGGGTCTTACACAAGTTATCATTTCATAACAAGGTGGTAGAGTGGGGCATTTTATTTTCTGCAGAAGGTTTCTGAGAGATGGTTCCTTTATTGTTGGCAGGATTAAATTTACTTGTCAAACTTTGTTGAGGGATGGGGGCCAGGAAGTATATTCTTTTCTTTGCCTTCCTCTGTGGGAGGAGTCTGACTAGACTGAATAATGTTGACCAAATACTTAAAGCTTAAGTCAATCAGTTTAGACAGGCTCAGCCTTCGGTTAGTTTAAAAAAATGATTTGAAATGGGCACAAATGGAAGATTCTCTCATCATATGAACTCTATTGCGAAATTAACACCTCCAAGGCTGGTTTATTTCAAAGAAAATTTACATTGTTATTAACATAACTTCTTTGTATCAAAATTATGCAACCTGTGGCCATAACATTATTTTTTCATTTGATGTTACTGTTATTCAGTGGAATATATCATGTCAAAAAGGGAGCGCAGAGGCTCAGTGGTAGAGTGCTTGACTCGAGACTGAGGGTTCAAGATTCACCGGCGTCACTGCGTCGTGGTCCTTGAGCCCGTCCCTGTTTAACTGAAATATTGTTGATGGGACGTAAAGAATCAAATCAAACAAACAAATCATGTAAAAAAATAATGTCATAGCCAGAAGTTAAATAACTCTTTGGTGACAAGAAACACAATTGGAATAAAAGTAAGTAAGGGTGCAAAGATCAGGAATCAATACAATCAAGTACCACACCTGACACAGGATACCAATGGGAGAGTGACAAACTCACAGTAAGACACCACAAACGAGAGCCAAGAGGTCAGTCCTTTCCCAGCAGGTGACCGCAAAGCACATATAAACAGATGCACACAAAGACATAGCAAACACAAGACAGAACAAAAAACAAAAGATCCACAAAAGAAGTACCGCCTTGGAACGGTCAGTAAAATATTTTACTAGAGGGCTTAAACCGGTTTAACGGCGCCAACCTCACCCTTAATTCAGATGTGGATCAAGACACATAGATATTTGTATTGCATGAAAGACCCCTAACTTATCAATGCATCATCTCCTAAAACATATAAATCAAGATATAACAAGGAGATAAAGCAAAGATAAGGACTCAACAGTAAATAAAACTGAATACTGGAGCAAAAGAAATCCAACAGGTAAACCCCAGTGGGCCCGACAAACAGCCAAAGTATCAGGCCTCTATCATCTCATCAATAGATAAATCTTTAAGTCGGAACCATCATAGAGTCTCTTTGACTCTAAACACTCTTAAACACTCTTTGAAGTAAAGCAATAATTTTTTTTTAAATTTCTCATGAAATGATCACTTCTGTAAGAGCTACTATGTATGACATGATGTTATCTACTGAATAACAGTAATGCCATATGATAGTTAAATTTATGTATAGATTGTATGAATGTTTCTAGTCATTTCATATAGGTCTGAAATAATGTATAGTCAATGTGTCTTTGCATATAGTTCTGAAGTAGATAATTGCGCCCATCAAGCGTCACATCATTGTGTCCTAAGATAACCATTGGTAGCACATGGATTAGAATTTTTCTCAGCAAAGTGTATGTTCATTATAGATAAGTATATTTTGCATATGCCAAGTAAAGGAAATGTGTGAAAATGCTTTATTCACATTTGCACAAACTTGATATTAAACTCTATGCAATAATCTTTTGTGCAAGATCTACTTTGTATAACATGCTGTTATCTACTAAATAACAGTACTGCCATACGATAGTTGAGTTTATGTATAGATTGTATACATGTTTCTAGTCATTGTATGTAGGTCTGAGGTAACGCATGTATTGTCATTGTGTCATTGCATATAGTTTTGAAGTCCAGAATAATTTCACCCACCGAGAGTCACAGCCTTGTGTCCTAAAATAAACATTGGTAGCACAATGAGTTAATTTTTTTTACAAAGTGCATGTTTGTTAAAGATATGTATATGCAGTGGCTCAGTGGTAGAGTGCTTGACTCGAGATGAAGGGGCCCAGACTCGAGCCTCAACAGCGTCACTGCACT
Source organism: Loripinus fragilis (assembly GCA_964019695.1). Lineage (NCBI taxonomy): Eukaryota > Metazoa > Mollusca > Bivalvia > Lucinida > Lucinidae > Loripinus > Loripinus fragilis. The sequence goes on along the minus strand of OZ026522.1, from coordinate 65,064,780 downwards.
GTGTCCTTGCGCAAGACACATTTATCCTAGCTTAGTACTGGTTTCAACCCAGGAAGACCTGTCCCTTTATAACTGAAAGATTGTTGATGGGACGTAAAGAATCAAAATAAACAAAAAACCAAACAGTATATTTTGTAGAAGCATGTGAAAATGCTTTATTTGCTTTTTGACAAACTCTATATTATGTTTGATCTGTAAGAAGTCTAAATAGTCGCTGAAACCAGACATTATATTGTTTAAAAATTTTGTCAACAAATTGCTTGCAAATTTACAATTTGCTGTTGCTTGTACCTTTGCTATTTGAGCACACTCTGTGCTATTATGCACAAAAATCAACCTGGTGGTTGTAAGAATATTACAAATTACAAATGCTGATTTGGGTATAATTCAAGGAATTAGGTGACATGAGATTTCCTGTGACCGGCAAAGGTTCGGGTCAAGTCTGATCAGAGCCTTTGTGCTAGTAGCCAATACCACAACTGGTCCTGACAGCAAACTCCATTTAACTCTCCATTTAACTGCTATTCCTTGTAGCAAAGTTGCATATTTAGAATAGGAGCTTAAAATTGGATCAAGTGTGATGTTTTTCAATTATCATCGATTATTACCAAAAACACTATCAAACGAAGTTTTTGATTGATCATCGATTATAATTGGTGATTATACTTGATCATCGATGCAACGCTTAAGTTTACACTTGTCAAAATGCCACATTTTTGGAAATCACATGTCATGGCTCTTTTTTTGCTCTTTTTTATTTTTAAGTGCTTTTTTTACTTTTTATTGTCAATGTTCTTAATGAAACCTAAGTTTACCATCTATAAATCTTCTTTTTATATCTATACTATAAGCTAGATATACACAGTTAATATTGCCAAAGAGCTACATGCATCAGGGGGGTGCTATTTTGGCCCACATATGGGCTAAAAAATGCTTTTCACCATTTTGTTCTTATTGGTTTATTAGAACAATATACCAAGCTTAAAAGTAAAACTTTTAAATTGACGTTTATCTTTGTTATGGTTACCAAAAACGGACATCAAAATGGGCTAAAAAATGGAAAAGCGAACATTTTGGAACAAATTTGAGACATTTGACAGAGAAATTAACAAACAAGATATTTTACCAGGTGATAAAAATTATCAGAACACATAACATATTAAAAGCTTTTTAGGTATGTAGCTATGCTGATATCTAATAATCCCTGACAAAGTTGGAGGGATATAGTTTTGGCGTCGTCCGTCCGTCGCATTTTTGTCCATCCACATCTCAGAACTACTGGTCAGATTTGATACATATTTGGTACACAATAAGTATCAAGTACTCTGATATCCTATAAGTTTCGTCAAAATCGACCCTTAAAACTTTAGTTATTGCCCTTGTTGGAATTTTTAGGCAATTATAATGCAAGTCTATGTCAGCAAAATGTTAACGGGTTGCTCCACTGAACAAAATGTTATCAAGAGCTAGGCAAAAGGAAATGGCTATAAACCACCTTTCATTAAGAATTGTTTCCTGCTTGCAATAATTCATCGCATTACCCTCAAAATAGGGCAACAATGAACCAAATGGAAAATCTAAAAAGATATCTAAACTTCTTAACCAGTAATCCAAACTCTTAAAATAATTTCAGTGATGTATTCGGCATAATGCCCTCTGCTAAATATGGGCAAAAGGTTTGGTACCAGTAAAATGCATTTAAGCCCCCCCCCCCCCCGGTGGCTTAGGCTGCTGTCCGTTCTTAGGCGGTGGTTCTGTTGTTGTTGACTTTTTGTTTATTGTTACTCCCATTGTGGGAGTCTGTAATTGTTCTATGTTTTGTTGTACGTTACTTTATGTCCATTCTAGTATTATAATCATCTTGGTGGGGAAGAGAGAGAGAGCTGGTTGCTTTGCTTAATTTGTCTTCCTGGTGTCTTGTGATGGTTGAGCAGCTCTTCCTCCCGGTACCACGGGGTTGTCTGCGGTTTGTGATTGTGGTATTTCCTGATCATACTCACTTACTATTTTTGATCCCACATAACAAAATGGCCACCAGAGCTTAAAAGTGAAATAGGGTTTAAAGACATACCAACCCATGTTTGAAATGATAAGATTGATATTTTGTCGCATGCCCCTTCAAAATTCTGTTATGCTAAAACTAAAAACTAAAAATAGAAATCATATCAAACTTTTCCTTCATCATTGGTCAGAAAAATATACAATATACAAATTCAAATATTCCTTAAATATCATCTACAAAAATGCACTCTGCTTAGCCTACAAGAACTAAAATCACAAGACATCGTTTCCATCAGTACTCTCAGTGCTTTGATTAATTCTTTGTTATCAGTACCTCACATTGTACAGTGTAAACATGACCTATAGCCTCAAAAAATCAATAATCCAATGGGAGTCTGTATTTATCTGTATTTGTTTACGTCCATGGTGTGGAAGTTTATCTGCACAGTGTGTAGTACTGTTATTTTATTTACAATTTCAGCTCAATTTGATATCCAAAAAGATATGCATCGGTCTGCATGCACATCTTTGTTTGGACCTTGTATATAAATCATGTTTTGTTTACTGTCATGAGTTGGCTCCCTGTACCATAAGTTTAAGAGGTGACTGGGTCCATGGTGACGACAGTAAACAATACTCGATATTTACCTGTATGCAGGTAATTTTAAGATGCCTAAGCCTATGGGGGTAGACAACTATCATTCATGACAGTGACATTTAAAATAATATTGAACGAGATTGCCTTTTAAGTGAGTATATTCTCAATCATATGGGTTATTTTTAGCAACAATTGCAAGCTGATAGATTCTAGGCCAAAATGATGGCTGGTGTGAATATGAATACCCCACCAAAACATATCAAGAAAATACCAGTGGAAGTAAGTTGGACAGGTCTAACTGAAGGGGATATTGGAGGATACTTTATTTGACCTGATAAGCACACAATCTCTTAGAAGTACAGTGCAGTCCCTTAATACAACACCCTGTTATAACACAGATTTGAATATAACATGGCAATATTGTGGCTCCCCATTTTTTTACCACAGAATTTTACAAAGGAATTATAGGAAAATGACCATATTATGGTCATTTTCCTATAATTCCTTTGTAAAATTGTTTCTTTATATCGTGGTTCTTATAACACGCTCCATTCTTATGGACCCTAAATGTTTTAAAGGGACTGCACTGTACACACTGAGTACTTTGCTACACAGCATAGATTTCTGTATTGATCAAAGGTAAATCAATATTGACTTGAGGTGAAAGGTATTAATCTCAGGTCAGCTCCCTGTATAAAGCTGAGGTCAAAACAGTATGACACAAACACATTTGCCTGTAAAAGTGCTATATATTAAGTAGTTAATTATTAAAAGTATCATTAATCAAATGATTTAGGCCGAGGGCCAATACACCTGTAACTGGGCCAATATGAAATCACTTATATAATATTAACACTTTATGAACTACTGATTTCCAGTCAAACCAGTGATATAATTTTCATTATAGATATATCATACTATATGGATGAGAAAAAAGTGTAGATTCTGATCAGCGGGCTTCAGTCGGTCTGGATCCACACTGCTTTCAAAAGATGGTATATAGAATTTTGAAAAAGTTCTGTGTACATTGTGCTTATTAGGTGAAATATGGTATAATATTTTTGATGAAAGCCTATCTTGTGGGTATACATAGATGATCTTGCATTTGTGCTCATGTTTTATTGGAGTTTATTAAACAATTTGAGGAAAAGCGATAAAATGCAAGGCTTGGTGAGCATTTTATCATTTTTTCGCAATGAGTTTAATAAATTCAACAATACAGGAGCAGGAATGTAAGATTCTATTAATCACATGACATTAATATTGCTTAAAAATCACATTTTTGGCTTGAAAAGGTCAAGATTTTGCTATCTTTTATGCAATGTTATAATGGGCGTCATTACATTTCCTTACCAAATCTGTAAACCACCAGTTGTTTATCAATTTTATTGTTTGTATTGTTGCTTTACGTCCCAAGTCAACAGCTATGGTCATTGCGGGACGGTCAGTTCACCTAACCACACTTTTTTCCTGGGCAAGCTTGAACAAGCGGTTAACCAGTACTTCGTGCACATACTTTCGCTTGTAACTGACAATAACCCTTCTTGAATGATTCAGCGGAAGGGAGGAGAATGACCGTAATCAATCTCCACGAAAGTATGGGACCGGGCCGGGATCGAACTCGCGACCCCTGGATCTGCAGTCAGACACGCATCTGTAGCCAGACACGTTACCCACTGCGCTACGCGGCCCGGTAAAATTTGCATGGCGTTATATCACTCCCAGACCAATTGTCATGTGATAAATGTAGGATTTGTCTTGATTTGATGAATTTAGTGAGTACCCACAAGGTGTGATTTCATGTACAATGCAAGATTTTTAAACATGGAATTTACCATTCAACATGGGAATTACAAGGCCATGGTAGCTTTTGTCATGACAATTAATGCCTTAGTATATGAAATCTTTATAGCATGATATACCATTTTGGTTATAGTTTAATTCCGATTTCATGGGCTTTTGAGAAGCTTCGGATCACAGAGATTTAATATTGTATAGTATTGCAGATAGGTACAATGTACAGCTTCTCAGAAAATGATATCAAAATTATTTCTTTTACATGTATAACTGACATCTTGTCATTTGATTATTGCCAAAAGTTCAGGAGATTTTCTTAAGTCATTATCAGATATCGACTTTACTTATTAAAAGATAAATTTCATATTTTTGAACATCTTGTATGGTGTATTAATATAAATCCTTTATTTATCCCCTTGCTTTGACCTATGAGTTTTATGCTTGAGTTGACTTTGAACGCAAACTTTTTTTTAAATCTGGAAATTTTACACTTTGAATTATACACTATCCCAAGTTTATTGTATCCATTAGTATATTGATAATGACTCTATTCACTTTGATTGGTTTCAGATAATTATTCAGGACCTTAAACTTCTTACGTTGCATATAAAAGTAGATTTCCAAATTTAAAAAAATCTTGTGTTTTTGCTTACCATCAACAGGGTTGTGATATTTTTTACATAACAGTGGTTTTGTTGATACCGATTTCGTTTTATTAAATACTCACTACCTTTTTTTGGCGGGCCTGTGTTAGAGAGTGGCTTAGATTTAACCATAACATGTGATTGAAAATTAAAACTCACTTGAAAGTCAGTCGAAACCCATCCTTTTGTTGCAGAGTGGTTGAATGTTTTGCTTTATCACAAGATTTTTAGATAAGAAAAATACCTTTTGATATTGAATGTGAGAGTTACACAGTCCAGGGATTATAATTCCTGGAAGCAGAGCCTTGTGCTTAAGAGTACGCTCTTGTTTCCCAAAATGTCCACTTTTATATATTACTGGAAAAAAAAGCAATTATTTTGGACCTTTTTGACTCATGCCAAGTTCAGTGGTTTTGAGAAACTGAGTTGCACTTACAGATTTAATGTATTTTCAGAAACATTGGCGGACCCAGAAAATTCCATCAGGGGGCTCCTGATTTTTGTTTGTTTTTGTAATCAACGTATTTCACAGAGGGCTATGGACCTTTCGAGAGGCAATAGGGTCCAATAGCCTCTTGATAGGGGTCCATACCAGTATTTCTAAGGAAACATATAAATTGTAAACCTGTCCCCCCCTCCTTGGATTCGCCCATGGTGAAACTGTGTGTCACACAGGTTTAATGGAAATTTATATCACATAAAACGAAGCTCAGAACAATTAACACACAGCTTCTTACCATTTGCAGTACAACATTTGTTCTCCAAATCCCTAAGTTCTAAAATGATTTTTTATATGCTATTATACAATTATTGACTTCAATTTCGGTAGACATAAGGATTTATCTACCCAAAAAAGTGATAATTCACTGAGGCCGCTAGGCCGAGGTGAATATCACTTTTAAGGGTAGATAAATCCTCATGTCTACCGAAATTGAAGTCAATAACTGTTTTGTTATATGCCTTTTCAACTTAGAATGAAAATGTTCTACTTTCACTTTTGTTGCTGAAGTCAACCTTCAACCTAAGGACTTTCTTACAAGTTTTATCAACTATTATTAAAATATTTTAATGTAGTATTTTGCAATTTGAAATGTATATAAATTCTCTAAATGTGAAATGTAAAATTTAATCATAAAACTTTTTTTTACATTTTGTTCATTCAAACAAAGATAAATGAACAAACAGAACATAGCAAAACAGTTGTTAAAATTCATGAAAGCCTTTAGTTTACCTGTTGGGATGTGAAACAGCAAATCATGTCAATTTCATGCAGCACATGCTAGTTTTATACTCATCATGCTATTTTTAGCTCTCTAGAGGGTGATATTGCAGAAGTGTCAAAAATATTACCTTCTAGAAACTAGTTTGAGCTGGATTTCACCCTATATCACCTTCTGAGCCAGTTTAGACCAATTTTGAGGTAGATATAGAGATTTATGAAGACAAATTGGGCCAATCAGGAAACAGGATTCTCTCCAGTCATATAACAAATTAATGTATTGTCAGTCAATATATTTAACTTGTGTTGCAGATCATACAGAAGGTTGTGCTTGTCAAGTTGCTTACCAAACGTGAAACCATTTGCTTGAGAGTTTTGCAAAGTATGCAAGTCTGGGAGATTGGTCTGTATTTTGCAGCCAAAAACTTAATTACCTTTTTGAAGACTGGGGAGTTGATTGCTCAAAAATAATTAGTTTAATTTCCTCGCACAGTTCATTAAGTAGGAGAGGCTTTAAAGTCTCTCTGGCCCAGCTGCCTTTCCCGGTTTCAGGTTCTGTAGAAGCTTTAATTAATATATGGCTATTATAGAGATACTATGAAGTCAGCCATTATGAGAGAAGAATTGTAAATCCCTGCAGGCACTGCATCATCTGCAAACCATAATCCTGAAGCTGACAAACTTTCTTATTTTTCATGTGATTTTGATAAGGTTGGTGGCAGGGTTAATAAGGACTTAAATGTCAGATTCCTGCTTTCCACACATTCACAAGTTGTACACTATTATATGGATTGTACCAAAATGTTCAGCTCGATTGGAAAAAAATGTGAGAGGTAAAACAAGAAAAATCTTTTTTTATCCCTTTGTTTTTGGATGGATAAATACAATAAGGACGGGACTGTCCATTATATACTCCTCAAAATAATTAAAGGACCAAGATTTTAGAATGCGAGTTTAATTAGCTCAAACATTTAAATTCTGTAAAACTTGGCCCAAAGTTTTCTATTCTATATGCCCATATGTCAAGAATCATTTTAACTGATTTCCATGCCTAATTCTGCCATAACTGTGTCTCAAATGCACATACCCTCAAAAACAAACTTTCAAAAGGCAGCGGGTGGGGTACAGAAATTCTTCTTTGGTCAATCGAGTTGAATGAAAGTGACATTAATTTAAACTTTGTTTTAAACAGTTCAGCTTACATGCAAAATATTCTTCAAACGTTTTCAATATACTGGGAATCAAGCATTATCATCTCTGACAATAGAGTTTTGACATTGTTTTGTTTTCTGAAAACAATGTGTGTATTTGGTCATTAAGAATCGGATTTTCAATCCTCATTGTTTGCCTTTGAGTATTAGAAAGATATCCCAGCAAATTATTTAAAGATTGTCACAGACAAACGCCAAAACCAGTTGGCTGAACCCATAGACTGGTCATTACGCCACAGCCAAAAGGGGCAATTTTCTCTCACGGGAAGAGCTGGATGATATCGACGGGATTAAAACACCATACAGTCATGTGAAAACAGAGATTTCAGCATCTAAAAGCATTTATCAGTCATTTCATGCAGTTCTGTGGTCCATGGATCACATACAAAAATGACATTCCAATGCATTTGGGTCAAGTTTCAAAATGACAAAAAAATGCTTGTTAGTAACATCTTCTACCATTTTCTTTTTGCCGTTTCACTTGGCAATTGGGCGCCAAAGATGTCCGAAAAATTTAGGCTAGATCGTAAAATTGGTTTTCAAAATACGTTCTACACAAAATGCATCAATGTTATAATTGATAGCATTGGTCTTTCAATTATTTTGAGGAGTATATATTTTAAGGGGTCACAGGTAGTGTAATATTTGTGGGCTGAGACACTCAGAACAACTATGATATGGTTATAGAACTTTATATAGGTATGAGTACAACAAGATCTATCTAACAACTACTGCAGGTATCAGAGAGGCTGTAATCAAATATAGCACTTGAGAATGTTATAGACTTGCAAGATATACTACATATCTTTACAGGTAGAATATTAAATTTCGAAATGATTATGTACTTCAGTCCTCAAAGATTGTATTTATCTTGGCAAACTAGTGCAGGCCCTGATGAAATGCTGCATCTTGCGGCATTTCATCTGTGTCTTCAATCTTCACTGTTTGTCAAAGTACCCCTTTAGGGCTTTCCAGTTTACAAAGAATTAACACGATTCTTAACTTTAATCCATAGATCATTGGGTTGAAATTGACTATGAAAATTATTTCTTAAATTCCTCTCTTTTACCATTCTTCTCGCAGTTTCATCTTTTCTTCATACATTTCACAAGTGACTTCATCTATCTCATGAATAATCAAAGCGTGTTGAATAAATTATTCAACTTAGTTTACCGTTTTAATTGAAAATCTGATATAATCTTAAACTCTTTGCATGCTGGGTAATTTTGCATGCTTTTTTTTTTGTCTGAGGAATTTTTTCAAAAATTAATGTTTTCACAAAATTCTTTCAGGAATTACAATATCAGTGTTCAACAGTTTGGATCCAGATCAGACCCGATATTTTGTCGGGCATGATCTGGGCCCAAACTGTTTGCAAAGGTTATCAGCAGACGAAGCTAGCAGGCAAAGATTTAATGTGTTTTGATGGTTACTTTTCTAAATGAGTTGATTTTAATTTCAAAAGGTGACTGTAATACGCCAGCTCATATGAAGATGGCATTTAACGTACACAACCAGCGATTACGGTATATGGTTAGAATGCACATGTTCTCACCAGAGCCTTCTCTGTTCACACATACAAAGTTCGGAATTAGATAAAACTTAGACTTTAGCTCTGCTGGATAATTATACTAATAATGTACTTTTACATACTAATTGACTTGTACGGTGGACAGAAAGTGCCATTATCTTATACAAAGTGACTCTCATGTTGTATTTTGTATTGGTTACTTATTTGACTTAATGCGTTAGTTAACTTTAGATGATAAAATGATAGAATTGTTAAAATGTATCAATTTACATGATGCTTGTCGTTTTGTTCATCATTGGTGGTTTTTTCATGTTTGTAACTGGATTAGTCAGATGTGAAAAATAGTTCTAATTAGATCAAATTCAACTTGAAATGGCCATTAACTGTTTGCCTGCTAGTGGCGAATTCTGCCGTCTGCTGATGACCTTTGCAAACACTTTGGACCCAGATCAGGACCGACAGAACGTCAGTCTGGATCTGGATCCAAACTGTTTGACACTCTGATAGTGTACCTGAAAGAAATTTTCGAAAAAGTTAATTTCGAAAAGAATCAGCAGTTGATAAAAGATCACGAAAAATTACCAAGGATGCAAGGAGTTAATATCATATAGTTCTCAATGTGAACACTGGAAGTTTTTCATGTGCACATTAAGAAATATAACTATAAATAGAAAACCTTACACATGTGAACGTTTCGTAATATGAATTTCAGCAGACAACATAAAAATGTCACATACAACATGCGTTACATGCTAGTTATGTAACACCGTGTTGTCAATAAGACAGGATGTTGCAAAAGTAGGTAGCAACATGACAACATCAGAAGATATAAAACAACTTAACTCTTTGCCTCCGTGGTAATTTTGCATGCTTTTTTCTCATCTGCTGATATTTTTCAAAATCCACTTTTTGGGCAAATTCTTTTATGAATACGATCAGTGTGTCAAACAGTCCTGATCTGGGTCCAAACTGTTTGCAAAGGTTATCAGTAGACAACACTAGTAGGCAAAGAGTTAATGAATTATTCACTACAAAACTATGTTTAGTTTTGCAATTTAAAAGGAGGTGCCGGATAAGACAGATATGTTTGCCCTTGAGAGACCTCAATCAGCAGGAGGGCCTACTATCACACGCAAAGTAAAGTATTTCTCTTGGTTGTGCATTTCAAATAATTTAGCCACGACATGAGATTTCCAACAATGTGGCATTCCGACCAGGGTTGATTCAGATAAGACTGTACAACCTCCTGTTATGCTGAGAGACTCCAATATACATGTATGCTCAGTTGGTAGCCTATGAGTTATAGATTGGACAAGAGACTAGTAAAGGCTCTGATCATATTGATCTGCGCCTTTTGCTGGTCACACATACCACATTGTTGGAAATCTTATGTCGCAGCCCATATGGTATTAGACCTCGAGAACACTGAGTTCTTTAATGGGTTGTTTTCACTATATAAACCTCTGATTGTCAGTCAATTCAGTGGGGTAACTTTATAACTCTTTGACTGATGGGTAATTTTTCAGAGGAGTTCTATTTTTCGAGTAGCGAGTTTCGAGTAAGAAAAGCGAGTTTCGAGTAAGAAAAGTGAGTTTCGAGTAAGAAAAGTGAGTTTCGAGTAAGAAAAAGTGAGTTTCGAGTAAGAAAAGCGAGTTTCGAGTAAGACAAGCGAGTTTTGAGTAAGAAAAGCGAGTTTCGAATAAGAAAAGTGAGTTTCGAGTAAGAAAAGTGAGTTTTGAGTAACAAAAAGTGAGTTTGGAGTAAGAAAAGTGAGTTTCGAGTAAGAAAAGTGAGCTTCGAGTAACGAAAGTGAGTTTCGAGTAAGAAAAGCGAGTTTCGAGTAAGAAAAGTGAGTTTCGAGAAAGAAAAGCGAGTTTCGAGTAAGAAAAGCGAGTTTCGAGTAAGAAAAGTGAGTTTCGAGTAAGAAAAGTGAGTTTCGAGTAAGAAAAGCGAGTTTCGAGTAAGAAAAGTGAGTTTCGAGTAACAAAAAGTGAGTTTCGAGTAAGAAATTTATGACAAGAAAATTGCCCAGAAACTCGCGCATGGCCTTTGCATTAGTTCCAGAAATAGCTTAATTAATGGAAGAACTTTCAATAGCTCTGAATAAGTAAGTAGACTTAGCTCATGCTACAGTTCAACACATTAAGCAAGGCTATAAAAAGCGTCTTTGGGTGTAGACTGACTGTCACAAGACATCAGGAAGGCAGTTTAGGCAAAGCCACCAGCTCCATCTTCCCAGATTGGATTATTGCAAATTAGACGGACACAAATTACTGAATAACAAAACAATAGGTTAAAATGCTATACCAAACAAATTTAATCTGAAATCCAGTTACTGAAAAATCATTGCATATTACACTCAACAAGGATGGATGACGAAGTTATATATTTTTTGCTTATTTGTCTTATTGGTTTTGACCTAGAGGATGGTTGACCTATATTTCAAAGGGAAATGACAATCAGTTGAGTGGGAACTATCAGTAAAACATACACAAGCATGCACTGTTGCTACTGTTATACCTGTTGGCCACACCCTAAAGTGCAGCCTAGGGGTTAAGCGACCGAGTCATAGAAACTCCATGTAATTCTTGAAAATGTCTATCTATACTTCCACAGAACGCTTTGAGGCGTGACTCTAACGGTAAATGCATTGAATTAATCGAGGGTCATTACTTAGAGGTTGTGGTAGAAGTATAGGTGGCACGTATACTAGGTAAACAAACAGGTCACGCTTAAAAAACACTTTGATCGCCATTCCATTACGTGCAGCCACAAATAATACTTATTAAACATGGAGAGTATAAAAAGAAACGCGCACTCACGGCAGTACCAAACCAACACACGCTTGTTGAAATTCCCTTTAGGAGAAACTGACCGTCGATTTCTACGAAAGGAACTAGCAATGCATATTTCCTTCTCGATGCCACGTTTTGGATACCCTCCTTGATATAAAACCTGCCAAATTTTATCTCTTGTAGAGCGCTCCCAGGAAAAGTGAGTTTCGAGTAAGAAAAGTGAGTTTCGAGTAAGAAAAGTTAGTTTCGAGTAAGAAAAGTGAGTTTTGAGTAAGAAAAGTGAGTTTCGAGTAAGAAATTTAGACAAAGAGATATGGCCCAGACACTTGCGAGCATTTCACGGCATTGTCATTAGTTGTCATTAGTTTTATAATTGCTTATTGGCACTCTGAATAAAAAAAACTAGCCCTAAATTACCCTACCTTGGCAGCGAAAAAGCAAATGTGCATTCAGCATGCGAAGTAGCGTAGCTGATATGTGACTTTTCATCTGAAATATAAACAAGAAAAACTATAACATGTGCAACATGTTATAAACGGCGTTGTTGAAAGGTTCTTATGAGTAATAATAGATGAAGGATAATAATGAAGTTTTTTTTCGCAATGAGATATACATTAAAGCGACTTTGAAATGAGTCATTAAATGCTTGACGTTTCGCTAATAAACTATTCAATCAGACGGTGATGGGGAAGCAAGCTTTTGTGAATACTTGTTATCTTCAGTCTTTAATGAAAACCAATACTTGTCCGCGGGGAAAGAAAAAGTTAGACTGCATTACGTCCCTTGATATAGATCAAAAGAAAAAGTCTAAGAAAAAGTCAACTTTTGTGAGTTCCAAAATGTTATTCCATACATTTACCTCCTTCAGATAGAAAGGAATCCAACCCCAGTAATAAATTTGCAGGTGATAGGAAAAATCTACTAGCTTCCGCGTTTCGACCAATCGAATGACCTATTTTCCGCGTTTTGCCATTCATCTTTCTTTGGTAATTTTCTCTGTTTATTTATATTTATTCGTTTTTCCAAGGCTTCTGCTTGTATGCCTATTGTCTGTACTGTTTTACGTTTTTAACATTTTCTTGCTCCTATTTTCTAATAAAATGAAAAGTTCGTTTCTGTTTTATGGTGAAACGAAACAATTTAACTGCATTTTTTACTTCAGAAAAACCTAAAAAATATCATGCATGGTCGTGTCAAAATGTATGTGATGCGCTGACCTTTTTGTTGGACAACATTTTTATTCGATTTGGCACCAAGCTCTATAGACAAGTAGTTGGGATTCCTATGGGCACTAATTGTGCTCCCCTGGTTGCAGATTTATTCCTGTTTTGTTATGAAAGGGACTTTATGATGTCTCTTTCTGATGATAAGCAGGCTGATGTTATTGATGCGTTTAACACTACTTCCAGATATTTAGACGATATTTTAAATATTAATAATGTTTATTTTGAAAATATGGTTAGTCAAATATACCCTTCAGAGCTCCAACTTAATAAAGCCAATGCCTCTGATACCGAAGCCGCATTTTTAGACTTGCATTTGTCAATTTCTAATGGTATTGTTTCTACCAAAATTTATGATAAACGTGACGACTTTGATTTTGAAATTGTCAATTTCCCATTTTTAGATGGTGATGTTCCTCGTTCTACATCTTATGGAGTCTATATCTCTCAACTCATTCGTTTTGCTAGAGCATCTAGCTATGTTACTGACTTCAACACTCGCAATAAATTGTTAACTCAGAAACTTCTTAAACAGGGCTATCGGTATCATAAACTTCGCAAAACATTTTCAAAATTTTATAGACGATACTTTGATTTGATTTCTAAATTCCAAGTTGGACTTAAATCTCTCTTGCGCCAAGGACTTTCAGAACCTGATTTCTATGGTGACTTGGTGTATAAGTTGAAGAAGATTGTTGGCTCTAATAATTTTTCAGCGCAGTTCATTAAAATAATTTCCCATTATAAAAAGATTGGCTATAACATTAATGTATTGCAACAGACTGCATGCTTGGTAGTCAACCCAATCACAGTTGGCAACTTTGCTTTCCTCTTTAATTGCACGCCGGTGGGTCGGACTTCAGACTCTATGATGGTTCCGACTTAAAGACTTATCTATTGATGAGATGGTAGGGGCCTGATGCTTTGGCTGTTTGTCGGGCCCACCGGGGTTTACCTGTTGGATTTCTTTTGCTCCGGTATTCAGTTTAATTTACTGTTGAGTCCTTATCCTTGCTTTATCTCCTTGTTATATCTTGATTTATATGTTTTAGGAGTTGATGCATTGATAAGTTAGGGGTCTTTCATGCAAACCAAATATCTATGTGTCTTGATCCACATCTGAATTAAGGGTGAGGTTGGCGCCGTTAAACCGGTTTAAGCCCTCCAGTAAAATATTTTACTGACCGTTCCAAGGCGGTACTTCTTTTGTGGATCTTCTATGTTTTTGTTCTGTCTTGTGTTTGCTATGTTTTGTGCGCGTCTGTTTATATGTGCTTCGTGGTCACCTGCTGGGAAAGGGCTGACCTCTTGGCTCTCGTTTGTGGTGTCTTCTGTGAGTTTGTCACTTTCCCATTGGTATCCTGGGTCAGGTGTGGTACTTGATTGTATCGATTCCTGATCTTTGCAACCTTACTTACTTCGCACACTGATAAATATAGAATGAATGACGTCACAATGATTTATAAAATAGGGCCTTTATATACTTATTTAAGAATTTCGTGTCTATAGTTATGAATTTATCAACAAGTTCGCCCCAGAAAACCGCTGATAACACATAATTGGAAATATTTTCTTGGTTGAAATATTAATTACAATTCTAAGTTATACCATTAGACCAGCTGGCGAGGGTGAAAAATAGATACAGCCCGTGGGTAGAACAGATGTTGAACATCCGACATTTACACTGAAAAGACACCCGATTTTAGACGTTTTAAGTACTCTTTTGATAAGAGAAGCCTAAATTTGTTTTTACTTTACCCTTGGAAAAACGAAAAATTTAATCAAAACGTTATTCATTGAACAATAACTTTGATCACACCCCTCTTCGGAATAGTCCATTTCAAAACCAATTACAAGTATAGGCTAAGTAACCACTGTTTCATAAATGAACTAATATTAGTTACTTATGCATTAATAAGTAACGCCGTAGAAAAAATGCGACTCGACTGTATCATCATTTGAACCCACGCTGGATCCATATGTTTATTTTTGAGAAAATCTTGCAACTCGATTGTCAATTTTGATCATAATCTATCTTGCCATTATAAAAGTCTTGAGTTGTCTTACAATTACCATGCTCCTGTGGGTGGTGATTGCTAGTGCCACTGGTACTGATCCAATCTTGAACCTGTTTCAATGTATCCAGCACATAAATATTTCCCACGATTCCAATTTATCATGGCATGACAGTTAAATACCGTAACTTTTAAACGCTGTCTTAAAGGTAGCGTAAGTCAGTGCCATAATCCAATTAACAGTCCATATTTTGTTATTATAATTCTAAAGCCTGTCTTACTGATTTCAATCTATTGTTGATTTAAGTTAGACCAGGGTATATTTCTTGGGAGAATTTAGCTGCGGTCATCATTTCTTGAAACAGTAATGAGCATTACTTACGTACAAATTGTGTTAGTGTTGATTTCCACAATTAATATTGGAGCGATTAAGCATTAGGTATAAGATTGGTTTGGAAATAAAGGTTGTCTGTATAATCAATATTGTTCAATGAAACAGTTTTTATAAAGTAGATTATCATGATTAAGAGGTTCCTCTGTTGAAGGACTACTAGTATAACAGCATATTTCTTTGCGGAATCAAAGCAACATTATTTAACGATGTCTTCAGTTATAAGTCAATAGGTCAATGTTTTTTTTAAACTGCAGCTGGATCTTTTATCTTTATTTTATTAAATTTTACTAGATTTGCATATATTTTTAATTAACAGTTAAACGTTGGTAGCAAGCTTTGATTTACTATGTCGGAGAATTCACAGAAAATCAGTTTGTTGAATCTTTGTCCAACATTTTCACATTAAATTAATTCAAGGTTTAGTAAATTGTGTTTTCTATTTTAGCATTTACCAGCATGAAAACACTTGATGTTTCAGGATTTTAAAGCCATCTTAAATACATGCATATCACAAATAAACTTTATCACGAATAAATCAACGTTTTACTAAATTAGAACGTCATATAGATCCCAGTTGTAAACTTTTTTATGCTTCTTTGGCTGATGTCACTATCCGAATCTGTTTTGACCTTACTTGTCTGACTTAAATACTATCATACCAAAACCTCCCTAGAATCTGAACATTGTTCATTATACATTTCATGATATAAACTCTACTCATTTTGAGCATGCGCTGCAGGTGCAAGCCAAGCCCGTTTTCGACTTTAAACCACCAAGTAGCTGTTGAATTCTAGTTTGATAGCATTTTTCAACGCATTGGCGAAATATGATGCATGCTATGAAATTTCCAAATGACTCGCTCTTCTTACTCAAAACTCGCTTTTCTTACTCGAAACTCTCTTTTCTTACTCGAAACTCGCTTTTCTTACTCGAAACTCACTTTTCTTACTCGAAACTTGCTTTTCTTACTCGAAACTCCTTTTTCTTACTCGAACTCGCTTTTCTTACTCGAAACTCACTTTTCTTACTCGAAACTCACTTTTTGTTACTCGAAACTCACTTTTCTTACTCGAAACTCGCTTTTATTACTCGAAACTCGCTTTTCTTACTCGAAACTCACTTTTTGTTACTCGAAACTCACTTTTCTTACTCGAAACTCGCTTTTCTTACTCGAAACTCGCTTTTCTTACTCGAAACTCACTTTTCTTACTCGAAACTCACTACCTACTAAAAGTGAATCACAATTTTTCATACCACTGACTTTTTTCAATAACAACTTTCTCTAAAAATTCTTTCAGGAACACTATCAGAGTGTCGGACAGTTTGGATCCAGATCAGGATCGGCATTCCATCAGTAGATGTATACCAAAGGTTGCTGCTATCAAGGAAAGAGTTAAATTATTGATTCATAATGGGAATCTTGATCAAAAGCCAGCTGATCTGGATCTACAGACAAAAGAGGATATAGAATTTTGAAATAGCAATGCACACAGTGACTTATAATTTGGTTGAAAAGGGTAAGTTATTACCATGGAATTGACAAATATTGTCACACTTTGAGCAACATGCAAAGTTAAGTGCTGATATCATGTGTGTAAGTAATTTGGAAAAAGGTGCAGGTGGACCTGCCCGTCCTTACAGTCTGATAAACTGTACCAATGCTTCATAAAATATTCCAAAATTTTATCTAGTCTGTATCTGAGCAGGCTGGTTTGATTCTATCCCTGACGCTAAACAATTTCTTTTACAAACAGTGAAGACCAATCAGGGTCTACACTGTTTATTAAGGTGAAAACAATCCTCAGGGATACATCATAATTCAGAAGTGCCGACTTGTGATCGCTTAAAATATATAATGAACAATCCCATCCTTATTGATTTATCTGTACGGGAAAATCCATCAAAATATAATGGGTTAATATTAGTTTACTTTTTTTCAGGATGAGCTAAAAACTGACTCAAGAAAGAAGAACATTCTGATCCTGGTTTTAAATTATCTCAATGAAGAAGGGTGAGTAACAATACTTCTCGAACGATGAATAAGAATATTAGGTTTTGGCCTGGGATAGAAATTCTTTTCTTGCACACCAGATAGGGGTTTCTGCCCATATGAGAAAATTCTATCTCACATACCCCTGAGAAGGATAAAAAACCAACAGCTGCATGCCCAACAATGATATCATTGTTATGTTAAAGTGAAGCTATTGTGTCATGTCACATCATGTAAGTAAAGGGGAAATTTTCGCGAGTAATGTGATTTTAAAAATTTGCAACTTGTGCATGATTTACCTACATCAGTAAATGACAAAGCGATTTTGACAATTCATGAGGGTTTTATTATCATGAAACACAAAGTTTAGCAAAAGTGAAACCCTCAGGAAAATTTTGTTGTGTCCTTGAGCAAGTAGCTTTACCTCATTGCTGAGTACTGTTTATAAACATATCCAAGAGACCATCCTTCAATAATCATAACCTATTGATTTGGGCATTAAGCAATAACTCAAGCAAGCTTACATTAGTTAAAAAGTCCATATTTGTATAATATAGTCATCCTGATCAGTCTAAATGTTCTTATAACCAAAATTGCAGCTATATCCTCAGTACAACCTTCATTTATATATTTATTGTCTGTAATACATTAAATCCAGAGGGGACTGCATGGAATTTGTCCCAGTTTTGTGTATAATATTTTCTTGCATGAAGCCATGCGAGCTCAGTTTTGATCTCAGTTTAAAGTTAAACATTTTGTTCTTATTTTTCAGCTACCTTGAGTCGGCCCAGTCCCTTGCCAAGGAGACCAACATCGATGTCACAAAGTTTGAAGTGTGTGACAATATTGACCTTGACACAATTGTCATGGAATATGAGTCATACTACTATGTCAAGTTTGCAAAGTATCCAAAGATCACAAAGAAACTTACACAGAGCGGTAAGACTGGGTTTATGAGAAGATTATGTACCAACCAACCAAAACTACAGCTGCTCGTGTTTGCAGCTAATTCAACAATCCCATTTAAATATATTTACAACCCACAGAATATAATAGCAAATAAATTGGTTGAAAAGATTTTTAGGGAGTAAACAAATTAACCCTTGTCATGCTGAACACGGCTTCCATTAGGCGGGCGTGCACTGTTTATTACGTCCCAAAATCGGCTGCGTACGCCAGAATTACACATCCAAGACATACTGCAGACTTACGAAAATTCTTTTTGTACGACCAAAACAGAAAATCAGACATCCTGAATGTGGGAAAAACCCACCCACTTTTACCATTATAGTTACGTGATACAGATCACTGCTAATTGAGGCTTCAGGGCTTGTTCAACCTGTCTTGAATTGTTGACTCTACCTGGTGAAAGCAGTAGGCATGGCTTATTATAATCTCAACCAATCAGAACATCCCAAAGAGACTGCAACTTTATTGACAAGACAATCTTTCGGGATATGCAAATTGAATCATTACATGTGCGAGTAATGCCAATTGATTATGATCTGTTTTCCGAGTTCTTGTGCACACAAATGTTTATCACACATTCATGACTGCCTTCCTCCATCAAATCTTGAAAAAGCGCAATGTCTCTAGCTTTTTTGATGCATTGAAAAAAATCGGTACATCGGAAAACATTTGTTGTTATAAACGATAGCATCTGAAATGGCAAACATTCTTAATGAGGCGTTCTTCACTCATTAAGTACAAGTGTGGGATTTTATGAAATATTGGTGGTTCCAGTAATTGTTCTGAGAAAGTCAAACACAAACAATTTATTGGAATCACCATAGACAGTACAGATAAACCAAACGCTTTGAAGCGTGACTATATTTACAATATTGATACGTTGTTCTAGAAAAAAGGGTTTCAGGCATTTAATTACATTTGCTATAAAAGCTTTGACAAACACAGATGTTCCAGCCTGACTGGCTTATTTTACACTTTCTGCATCCATCTCTTGAAATAGAAAGACCCAAAGGTCATTAATCAGAGGTCGAGGTACATCTATAGCTCGGTGCGTATTTATTCTTGAAAAAATAAGATAAAGTTACAGCTTCGTCTATCTGCAAGTAAAAGGCTTAAACTATCCATCCGCAAAAGAAGATTACACAAAACAGAGGACTGCTATATGGTTAGGCCAAGAAAAAAAAACGTGTTGTTCAGGTAAATGGGTTAATATCTATTATGTTTGGGAATCTGTGTGGAGGTCTTTTCTAATCAAATAAAAAACAAGGCCGTAGTTTTGTTTCGGAATGGTACATAAACAATTGTTGGATTTTCTTTTACATTGTCTAGTTAGCATGATTAAAGATTGGTATTTGGTTGTACTAGTCAGACACTAACATTGACAAGTACCATAATGATTGTTGTCTATCAATCAAAATAAATAAAAGTTTGGTCTTATTTTTGAAGATCCAATTCAAGGAATCATTCAATTTTGTGCAAACATAGGGTTATTCTCTATAGATTTTTGTTCATTCAGCGATATTCATCTCATAAAGTTAGTTTGAAATTATTTGCTAAAATGGTTTAGGGGCTGTATGAGCCTTGCTGTAAGATGAGCAGAAGATGGCATATTTAGGTGGTCCAAGAAGGTCATAATTTCAATGCAAAGTAAACTTATAGAAGTGTAAGGAAGCAGGAATCTATTAATTAATATAATGCAATCTGACCTAAATGTATTCACTGATGGACCTTATTAGTTACCTAAGCCTGCAGCAGAGAGTATTTCAAATTTTGTTGCTTCTTAAAAAGTGTATTCACAATGTATGTGAATGTCAAGCTGGTAATGGTTGGCTTTTTAAGGATTAGAATTACAGGTCATTTACATATTTGCTAGAAATTGAGAAATGAAAAAATGAAAATCTCATTTGTTGGATGAAAAAGAAAAACCTAGCTCATTGGGTCTTTTATATTTGACACTTTTGTCTCATTAATCTCATCACTTATTACTGAGGCATATCATATCCTTTTCTTCTAGTACAGTGAAACCTGTCTTAAGTGGCCACTCAAAAATAGACAAAATAAAGGTATTAAAGCCATGTGGTAATTTAATGCAGGTCAAAAGTACTGCAGAATGCTCGGGAGCAGTCTGCAGTACTATTGACCTGCATTAAGTGATTATCAGTTTTGAAAACCTTTTTTGGTCTTTTGAGTGGCCGCTTAGGCAGGTTTTACTGTATATCAATAGGCGTAGATCCATTTACACACAGAAGGAACATGCATATGACCTGCAATACCATAAGGGACTGCTGTTAAAGGAAAGAATTCACTCTGTCCAGTAGCCAAATCCTTTAAGAGCAGTCCCGATTTTGAATAAAGATTAAATAAAAGAGAATCGCTACTGGTTTAAAGCTGCATACTCTGTAACTATGAACATTTTTCGTAAAATTTTATTTTCTTTGTAAATCATTTGTAAAAGTAGAATTAAGCTATGTTTTCACAATAAAAATGTTCAGTACAGCTGAAAACTGCATGGAAAAGTGAATTATCTTATCAAATAGGTGTATTTTTCTCTTGTTGGTAATTATTTGCGTCCCTCCAATAATTCTAGACCGTTGAATTTTAACATAAATGCAGTTATTTTGATATTGATAACATGTTAAGATTTACGAAAATGGTAAAATGTTTACCTGAATTTGAGTATTTTTACTGTGTTCTTGAAAAATTAAAACATTATTATTAAAATTAGAAGATCAAAAGTTACAGACTATGCAGCTTTAAATAGCTCTCTTTGATGTGCATTCTGGTTACGCCCTTGGTATGATTATTTTCTGTTGACTTTACCAACAGCTCGCTCCAAAGGTGAGATGAAGCACATGACTTTGATTTACAAAATGCACACTATTATACCCCACCGACCCCACTAAAGGAGAGACTCAGCCGATGCCATCAGAATCTGCCACAGCAATATGCCCCCTCCATTTTCATGGAGGTGGAGATGGGGGATAGGTGGGGTAACATAGTAACATTTGAGAATTACACTTTCTTGCATACATGTAAAGACATTTTTTAACCCTGCATGCATAGATTGAAGCAAAGCATCTTTTCTGCAGCTAAATGTTATCAGAAATCATCACATTGGTGGGGTATTTTACAATTAACTTATTTGACCTCTTAAGTACACATACTCTTATAAGCATCCGCTGAGTACTTTGTGTGTTGTTAATACTATAGGAACTTCTCCCTTACAGTCAATCTAGCTTTGAATTTCATTATTACTAAAAAAATCATGATTAGGTTGAAAAAGTGTGGATTCTGACCAGCTGGCTTCATCAGAGACCAGCTGATCTGGTTCTTCACTGTTTTCAGAGGAGGTTATGGAATTTGGAAAAAAAGTTAAGCGCATAGTTCATTTTATCAGGTCAAATATGATGGATGAGTAATCTTATCTAGCAAACCTGCATTAAGCATTAGGAGAGATAACTATTATTTTTCTTAAAGCAGGTTGATTTGCATTTAGACTGATAATCTGAGTTGTTAAATGTTGGCCTCTTAAGTCAGGTGGTTGCTTAATAGAGGTTGTCATAAACAAAAGTTTAACTGTATGTCATTTTAGCTCATGGAATTATGCATTGTTAGCTGTTGGCAGACCATTAACATTTAACATGTAACAAGGTTAATGGGGCACTTTCAATTAATGGGGAATACTGTCACAAGCTTGTGATTGGTTGCGGATTTAAATGTGAGATTGTTTTTTATTGGCAGGTTACCCTACAGGTACATGGGTTTTGATTGGTTGATGAGTTTGATTAAAACCAATTATTTGTTTGCTGTGGAATGTATTCTGTTTGTTTTTCTTTTTTCCTTTTATCATTCTTTTTTGTAGGACCACATTTTCTGTTGTATTTATTGCCACATTTAACAACATCCCCACCATCTGATCAGTCACCCTTCTTCCCCGCCTTCCTCATACTTCATGAGACAAATTTTATAAATATCATATTATTCAAATGACAATTTGTTTGAATTACAATTTTCAGCACATATAAATTATTGTATAGAAAAAAAATCAGGTAACACTTTGCATACAGGGTAATGTTGCATACTCTTATGTTGTCTGCAAATTATTTTTTTAGCAACACTTTTGAGAAAAAAATCAGAAATACCATCTGAGATTGTCAAATTTTTTGGATGCCAATTTTGAGCCTGATCTAGATTTTAACTATTGGAAAAGGTTATCAGATCTAGAAGCGAAATCATCACTAGGGGGTTAGAATTAATTCCATATTACCACTACAGTAAACACTAATTACCTGCCAAAAAGGTCTAGACAAACAGATCAGACCCAGATCAGACTGCTTATGAAGAAGCAGTCTGATCCAGGTCTTCCCTGTTTGGCATTCTTACAAGCATTTTGAGACTCGTGTGAAGTTGTAACCTTTGTCCTCCACCTATTGGGACTTTCTCAGAGTTCAAAAAGTTAATGAGATGCTAAACCTTAATTCAAAAAAGTCAAAAAGGACTTTTCTAAAATTAAATGCAGACGTTTTTTGACAAACAAGTGGATGCTTGTTAAGTTTAGTCACTTTCCATTACTTCAAACTTTTTATGAATCTAAGACATTACATGAAAACATTAAGGCTTGTAGTTCATGGCAATGAATGGTCCAGACAACGTCAGTAATACACAAATGCTTGAATATGAGGAAAAATGGTTAGTTTTTTTTTTGTTTTGTTTTTTCTTATATTTACCATTGGAATTAACTCTAGAATTGCATCCTTTTGAAATTCCTTTAGAAATTTTGTCAATATCTGCAGCAAGTAGATCATGTTCGATTCATTTGTGGCTTCTTGCTTGATGGTTGTAGTTTTTTGCCCAAACAATTAGCTTGAAAGCGCATTTAATGGTTTTGCTAAAATTAGGACAATTTTTGCTTTTTGTGAAAATCTGAGCCAAATGCGAGTTATTTTTGTTTATTTTTGCAATTTTTGCTTTTGTAAAAATCTGAGCCAAATGCGAGTCACTTTTGTTTATTTTTTGAAAAAATGTATCGCATATTTGTCAAGGTCTTTAAAAATGGACTTAAGTGAAATCCAGTTTCATCTCTCACAAAATGACCACAGATGGGGTGAAAGGGTATTGTGTACATTTTACTAGATAAACATACTTTTTAAGCTTAAAATTGTGAATATTTTCTAACCCATTAATTTAAACATATGTTTTGTGTTCAAATGAGCTGTCTCATTGAGACAGTTCTTTTGAGCACTCACAACATAAGTTTGGGTTAAAAATAAGAAAATTAATTTTTGATTAAGCACTCTTAACTAGAGGCTGCCAGTTGACTGAGTCATTTTGCGAGTGATAGACATGGTCCTTAAGGCTCCTCCCTGTTGACCTTAAAGGTCTTACTATAGAACAAGTCGAAGGGAAGTCAAGACATGCTGAAAATGAATACTGAGCTCAGATTGGCTATATGCCCAGGCTGATCAGAATTTTTGCTGGGACAGAACATGTCTTATTGTTGATTTTTTCATGCAGCAAGACTTGGTTTTAGTTGTACATGGCAGTTTTTCCTACCTGTGTCCCCGTAACAATTTTATTATCAGAACCCACTCCCATAACAATTTTATCATCAGAACCCACTCCCATAACAATTTTATCATCAGCACCCACTCCCATAACAATTTATTATCAGAACCCACTCTCATAACACTTTTATTATCGGAACCCACTCCCATAACAATTTTTCATCTCACGGTACCCTTCAATACTTATATATTAATTACTTTCTTTTCTTATGAAACTTTATTTTCTGGGATGTAAATTTTAATTCAGTTTTACGCACATTTTTAGTTGAATTGTAACCCTTGGCATGCTGACTGAACTTTTACCTTACCTGCCCTGTATTCACAGTATCCACAAGTAAACTCTTAAAAAGCTACACTGTATTCTAAGGATGATATATCTTGGTTCAGCATGAAAATGGTTAAGTTATTGGGCACTGTTCCTTATGAACAAGTTATTTGTATCCACAGCACCCTCCAGCCTCTGAGCAGGGCGGGGGATAGCCAAGCAAATGTGCTGCATTTTTACTTAAGCATTGTCCCCATAGTGCGATGAAAATGCCAGGGATTTTATGTAGGGAAACATGGCAGTGCAATGTAAAACAACATAGTATACTGTGGGGGGGGGGGGGGGGGGGGGGGGGGGGTAGGGGGAACTGCCATGGTTTTACGAATTGACTGTCTGCGCAGGGAGGGGGCTTTAGCTGGGAATCGTTGGATGAAAAGTCAAAGTCCCCACTGTTCCCCGTGACTGGGGGGCTGTGGTTACAAATGACTGGTGCATTACTTCTTCATGTATTAAGATTTCCACCATGAGTTGTTTTATCTTCTTTGATAAAGAATCATTATTTTGATAGTAAGTTATATCAATTCAAGAAGTGTACTTTAGTTGTTTTTTTTTAATAATTGCTTACTAGATCTATACAGTAAAACCTAGAAATTTGAAACGCTCGCTAATTCAAAATAAATTTCGGACACAATGGATTCAGAGCATAGTGCCAATTTATGAACCATATTAAATCCTATCTATAAAAAACACATGTTTTGTCTGCGTAAAAGAAATGTCTATGTTTCTTTTACACACACAAAACATATGTTTGTTAGGGGAAAAACTGATAATAATCCTTTTGGGGCAGTAATATATTCCAATAATTCAGACTTTCGATACTTTGAAATGAAATCTCTAGTCCCTAGGACTTCTAATTTACAAGATTCTGCTGTATCTGTGTTTAAGAGCAAGTGAGGAAATTCCACAATCACAGACCAAAGAACAAGTAAGACCAGGATATCTGACAGTCATGTATCACATACCTATCCACAAAACTGAGAGGAAGAGAGAAGGGAATGCAGTGGCTCAGTGGTAGATCTTGAGTGCTTGTCTCTTCAGTGGCGTCACTGTGTTGTGTCCTTGAGCAAGACACATTAATCCTTGCTTAAAATAGTACTGGTTCAACCCAGGAAAACCCGTCTTGACAAAACAGAAAAGTTGTTGACTGGGACGTAAAGAATCAAGTCAAACAAAATCTGAGAAGAAGAGACACAGAACACTGCAAGAGTACAATTAAAAGCAAAGCAACGAGTTGTCTCTTCTTCAGTGAGATGATTGCAAAACAAGGACCCACCACACACACACACACACACACACACACACAATGAGAGTGGTCACAATCCATGGCCGCCTGAGGAAGAGAATTAGAACACAGACAAAAAAGACACACTCCTAAAATCAAGAGCACATTTAAGGTAAAGCAGCAAGCTTTCTCTCTTTCTCAATGAAATGATTGCAAATATTAGTTTAAGAACACCTATTAATTTTTAAAATAAAACAGAAAACCCAATTAAACGTGCTGTATTTTGTCACATGCTTTACATGGGCAACTTAATCATACTTGTTAGCACTCAATCAGATATTTGTCCATTTGTGATATTAGTCCTGCCACTTATTATCTATCCGTGAGTAATCTGTCTCAGTTTGTCTGGCAAACTATACGGATCCTGTGATAACTACAGATGTATATAAGCTAGGTTCATGAAGCTTTAAATATGGACATATGGATAGAAGGAATATGGAGACTATGTACTTTATTTGATTTTCTCAATGTAACAACAAAAAATTGTTGCAATGGAAATTGTTAAAATGCTACCAATAATCTGGATCCCCAAGTGGATAGAGGACAATCAGTACATAATACACATAGTTTATTTAAGTCAGACAAAAAACATGATTGCTATGGAAACAGAATCTTGGAAAGTATGGGGAAAGTCACCAGAACACTGAAAGCCTTTAGCTAGCAGGGGACTAATGTATTGCTTGCAATTCTCCATTCACTAATGCAACACAACACAAAAATAACATACACTTTTAGTTTCATCCTAAAAAAAGTCAGTTACAAGCAACAGTATGTGCATGAAGTACTGGTTAGCCGCTTGTTCAAGCCTGCCCCGGAAAAATGTGTGGTTAGGTGAACTGACCGTCCCGCGATGACCATAGCTGTTGACTTGGGACATGAAGCAACAAAACAAACAAACAATATTATTCAGTAAGCATATGGTTACAGGTTTATTTTTATATTTGGTTGTTTATTTATTTGTCTCTAATGGCATTTTGCATCTGTTTTGTTCCAGGGGACAGGAGAAATAAGATGAACAGACAAAACAGGTAAGATTCTCTCATAATGAAGCTGCTATGTACATGTATGTTATATGTCAAGTGAAAAAAGCGGAAACATTAGTTGCCAACAGTCAATGCTTAAATTTGTTTGCTTTTGAAGCTTGATTTGGAGTAATTGTTAATAGTGTACAAAAAGTAATTGAGTATGACCAAGAAATACCACAAGCACACACTGCAGACCAACCCACAAAGCTGTTTCCAAAACACTATTGTGATTAAAAAAATAGTTAATTGTTCAATAGTTAGGGATTTCACAGTTTTGTCTTGTTTCTCTATCCTAGTACCAGTATATATATTACTGTTTACCTGTGTATCACATTTGCACAAAATTTTGTCTTAAAGTTTGCATACAAGCTTTCACTTCTGATTTTTTTTTCCACAAGTTCTGGGTTTATTTTAATTCTTGTGATCTCCCATTTTAACAACTGAATACCAATTATTACATCCTCCTAATTTATTCAGTAAATTACACATTTGAATTATGTAAATATGTAGTTTGTGTCTCTTTAATGCATATTTTAATGAAATGTTATGCCATTTGGACTAACAACTTCCCCTGCATATATTCTCAAGACTTTTGCATAGTAGTTTATGAAACATTTTATTCTACTGAATATAGCATTTTTATGAATATATAAGAAAACTTGTAAGTTCTTTCTTTTAGGAGGGATCTGTTCTTCTAGATAACTCGCAACAGCTGTCATTGTGCAGCATGGAGTTGTTAGAACTACTTCCTGTAAATTGATAAAGGGTTGATGTTTTTTGGTATGCTGATCCTTCAGGAATAATGGGTTCTGGCAGAAAGCTTAATACTGCTCAAGCCATTGCTAGGGGGCTTAAGAGCTGTTGGAGCATTAAATCTTATAAAGAGGGGCAATGAAATTGAGTCTGCTCATTTCAAATTTTGTATGTGCTATTTCAGAAGAATATTTTTTTACAAATTATTTGACTGTTTGTGCATCGTAGTTCAAAATGATTACTCAATTTATGCAGCTGTCGTGTGGTCATCTGTATTTTGTATCTCTTCCTTAGAGTGGTGCCATGGGTTTGTCTGCGGTCTATGATTGTGGCACTTCCTTGTCATACTCACTTGCGTTTTATGAATTGTGAAGTCCACAATTTGGGATTTGTCATGAATGACAATGGAATAAAGCTAGATTATATAGTGTTAAGGTTATACCATTTCTGTTTGGAAATTGATCGGCATGAAACACTCATCTACAATGTAGTATCTATTAACTCAAAGTCTACAGGATCAGAGTTTACACTTTCACATTGAGTTGTTTGAGCAAATTACACTCCTCAAAATAATTAAAGGACCAAGATTTTAGAATGCGAGTATAATCAGCTCAAACATTTAAATTCTGTAAAACTTGGCCCAAAGCTTTCTATTCTTTATTTCCATAAGTCAAGAATCATTATTACTGATTTCCATGCCTAGTTCTGCCATAACTGTGTCTCAAATGAACATACCCCCAAAAACACACTTTCAAAAGGCAGTGGGTGGGGTAAAGAAATTCTTCTGTGGTCATTCGAGTAGAATGAAAGTGACATCAAATTAAACTTTGTTTTAAACAGTTCAGCTTGCATGCAAAAAAAAATTTCAAACAGTTTCAATATACTGGGAAGCTAGCCTTTTCATCTCTGACAATGGAGTTTTGACAGTGTTTTGTTTTCTGAAAACAATGGGTGTACTTGGCCATCAAGAATCAGATTTTCAATCGTCATTCTTTGCCTTTGAGTGTTAGAAAGATGTCCCGACGAATTGTTTAAAGATTGTCACAGACAAACGCCAAAACCAGTTGTCTGAACCCATAGTCTGCCCATTATGCCGCAGCCAAAAGGGACAATTTTCTCTCACAGGATGAGGTGGGTGGTATCGACCAGATTAAAACACCATACAATCATGTGAAAACAGAGATTTCAGCATCTAAAAACATTTTTCATTCATTTCATGCAGTTCTGTCGTCCATGGATCACACACAAAAAATGACATTCCAATGCATTTAGGTCAAGTTTTAAAATGACAAAAAATCCTTGTTAGTAACATTTTCTACCACTTTCTTTTGCCGTTTTACTTGGCAATTTGGGCGACGAAGGTGTCCGAAAAATTTAGGCTAGATCGTAAAATTGGTTTTCAAAATACGTTCTACACAAAAATCATCATGTTATAATTGATAGCATTGGTCCTTCAATTATTTTGAGGAGTATATATAGTTTCAACAGTAGTGATTGCTTAATTAGCAAGAGACTGAATTTCTCAGAAAAAAGCACATTTAATTCTATTTTTACAGATTCTAAGTTCTTCCACAAATCATTTCAGTTTTGTGCTTTTGATTTACAGATTTTATAAAGCCTGACAAAATGAATAAAATGATGTTTGAGTTGAAAGACTTTATCTCAGATTATATTGTATACAGGTCAGTCCCGTTAGTACTCATCGCCTTGCCTCCCAAAATTTAAAAAAAAAAAATTTGAGAATTTTTTTTTCATCTTTCCAAACGGCTGTTTACTAAACTACTTATTTGTTTTGCCAAAACATTACTATTTACTCTTGGAATAAATAATGCATGCTTAATTAATCTCTTTTTTCTGTAAAACGCCAGTGAGCAGAGTCTGCACAAAAAGTTGACACGATTTCCACTGGGTAATTTGACAGAAAGATGTTGTGTATTGTATCTTTCTGCCCTGTCACTTGTCTAAATGTTTGTCTGGATAGTTTCCTGTAATTGTAGCAATTAAAATCAATATAAAGTTGACACCTGCTGAGCTCACAACACAAGCCAGTCATCCAATTATCTAGTTACCCCAGGGTTTTTTCACAGCAGTAAAAAAATGGTCATTGACCTGTGACACAACCTTGTTAAATTGAATATTCATTATCCATAACGCAGATTAAATATCAGCCAATCAACATACAACTCATTGAAGTTGACCTTTGAGGTCAGTAAGAATTATCCAATCAATAATTATTAGTGTATAAGACTCTACTGCCAGACTTTCTAGTGGGTATAATGTTTACTATAACACCGCATCTACCCTAACACCAATGTGAAGAAATCTTCTTCAATTTTTGAAATGCTTGATTTTTGTTTAAAATTGAGTTATTTTGGAGAGACTTGAATGACAAAACATATGATATGGAGCTTGTGTTTATTTAACTATCTGAATAATATACAGTATAGTTATTGGAATTTAAATAAACCCAGAACCTCTTCCGAAAACAGAATTCCCCACCCACACTGACTAAGGTACAGCTGACCATGCTTTTGAACTCGTTAGTGCGAGTGAGATTCATGGACCCCAATCGGCGCGTAGTAACGAGACTGACCTGTATATATAAATTATGATAGTAATAGAAGGATATAAATCAATAAACAGTGCAAATAACATTTGAAACTAAGCACTTTCGGCTTTTGCCTTCATCAGAGGTTTAAGACAATGTGAATTTTATGAAAATAACTGTATAATTTTGTGGTGATTTAAGCCCTTAAGGGCCCAAGTCATCAACTGGATATGCAGAGATTTTTGACAAATTTAACTGCACAAAAAACACAGCGCAAAGAATGAGCATTCTGACATTCTGACAAGAAATGTCTTTCAAGAAAAGTTGTGTAGAACAGAAGTCTAAAACATATTTAGGTTCATGCAAGAATGTCTACAACAACACAGCACACCAGGTTTTCTACCATATGACTAAATAGAGTCAGTCCCCCTTGTTGATGCCAATTGGATGCAGAGTGTTCAGACATTGAATCCAGTAGCTCTCATGGGCTTTCCTGGTAGTATCTGATCACTCATTGGTGTGTTCAAGGCAACAGACAAATTATGATAGTCATATACTGCTGTTCATTAGATGTAGTTTTATTAGGGTCTTTGTTATTGGCATAAGAACTTAGTTAGATTCACTGGCAAATTAATTGGCATTACTTTAGAAGAACAATATGTTTCAAATGTGAACAGGATTAAGATTTAAAATTATACTTTATTATTGCTGCATGACATTACAGTGCTTTAGTAATGGCCACCATAGCTGAAACACCAAGGTAATTAGCTTGCTAGAACAAGGCCATCATAAATCATCATGGATGGATGGGGGAATTGATTGATGGATGGATGGAGGGGTGTGACTTCAGAACATTGTAACCTTAAGATAGGCATTCTTCTTGGGTTCAAAAAGACTGTTCTAAAACAATATGACATTGTTAAATTATTCAGCCATTCTTGTTAAACATGTAAAATAACCTAGAGGTTTGTTTAAAATGTTAACTTTTAATGGACATTTTAAAACATCAAGTGCATGTGCTAAACTTCTTATTTCAAATGTAAAATTAATCAAACTGCTCTGAATGTTGATATATTATTCTTTATTACTCTAGTAAGATCTAGTAATTTAGTGTTGTTCAATTCAAATTCTTCAGAACTTAACTTTTTATGTCGCCATTACATTTGAAAATTTTTACGGCTGTACATATGGAAACCAATAGATCTGATAACTGTGTTGCTATAATATAAGCACTAAATTCTTTTACTTAGGCATCATCACGGACCAGGCAGTGCTCAAAGTAGTCATCACCATAGCAATCATCACCATGACAACCATCACCATGGTTCTAACAGTGCCCATAGTAGCTATACAGCTCATGCATTGCCAAGGTTACTTACTTTTAAAAAAACTGCTTTGGTTTCAGTGGCTACCCGTAGCACAGTTTGTCTTAGTTTGATATTATATCTGCCAGCACTTTTATTATTCTGTGTGATAAAATCTTTATAGATTATGTTAAATTCAAACACACCTCGCCTATATAGCCAATGCTATAAAATCGTGTTATATGAAACAACAAAGTCACAGTTTTGAAAGCGCCAGGAAAATGCATGCTAGCTGACATCAATTGCTGCCGCAAAATGCCGTCAGTCAAGGCATTAGAGACATTACAAATACATGTAGTTGAATGCGAAACAGTCCAACT
The DNA here is from genome assembly GCA_964019695.1 of Loripinus fragilis. Classification (NCBI taxonomy): domain Eukaryota; kingdom Metazoa; phylum Mollusca; class Bivalvia; order Lucinida; family Lucinidae; genus Loripinus; species Loripinus fragilis. The sequence continues at coordinate 65,033,212 of OZ026522.1, read as the reverse complement.
ATTGCAGGATGTCTTCAGTGGAATGGCAAAAAATTGGAAGAAGCTGAAGACTTTGAAAGTGTTTTTGTCGTTTATAGTGTGTTTGAATCGAAATAGGTCTGCTCTAGCATGTGAATTGACAAGTAATAATTCACTGTTTGTCAGTCAGTTATATGAAGATAAAAGGCTCATGATTTGAACTTCTCTACAACTGACAAACAGTGAATTATTACTCAACAATTCACTGCTAGAGCTGATCTGTTTCTTTATTGATGCATGCCTATTATTATCAACCAAACACTAATGTTGGACTTATATTATGGTGATGATACAACTAATAAATGTTGTGTTTGCAGTTGTGAAAATAATCCATCTGCAAGTGCTAAAAAGAACCATCTCATTGAGACAATTCTTTTTAGCACCCACAACATATCGTTGGTTCGTTTACAAAACCTCGTATGTGCACTTTTATACCAAACCCTGTTTTAACATGGCGCCAATAACGACAGGTCAGCGCACCAGGTCACAAAACCTTGTATGCAATAGCCAATGAAAAGTTGATGTTTTGTGACGTTCCAAAATCTCGTACCTCAATTAGTCAAAATTACCAGTTCTAAAACCTCGTATACGTAAATCTGAAGACAAAAAAGCAGGTAAGCTTTATCTTGTTGATTACTGTGAAGGTGTCAGAGGGTGTCTAAGAATACTTTCTAGCGAATTCATGCTTAAATTTGTCATGCGAACTCGTTTCTTGCCTTCACTCAGATTATTTAACAAAAATGCTGCAGATACGGGAATTTGTAAACCTGCCTTTTTGTGGATGTTGTATTATACGAGATCTTGTCCCTATAAATCGAAATGTCAGCACAGGTAAGGTGGATACATCAAATGCAGCTTACACGTCTCAAAAGGAACAGAACTACCTTTCGTTACCTTCTTATCTATTTAATTAAAACGCATTTTGTCTTTATTGAGTTTCCAAAATTGGCAAAATGTTGTATCTGCAATATCCGGTTACAAAATATTGTATATTTTTTTTAAAATATCACAATATGCTAGAAACATAAAACTCTGTAAATGTATTACTTGTACCTGTTAAATAAACTTAAAATATGCTTTCAGTCTGAATCTCACAAGAATATAACAAAAAACAAACAATCAAGAAAGGTTTTAGTCTCTCCTGTAAAATTTACTTAAGTGCACAGACGAGGTTTTGTAAACAAACCAACATTTGTCCGCGCAAGACGGGCATGCATCTCCGGCGTAGCAGAGGCGCCCCAAAGACCGGCGGATGAATGATTGTGAACAGCAGCAAAAAAAGGCCCGCAGTTTATATGCAAAGAGAGGGCCCGCCTGCCATGTTAGCGACAGGGAGAATCTCGCCGCTGCAAAACGGCAATTTTCAATTGCACACTCAATTTTATCTTGAGGCGTGAATTATGATCTTTTTGGTAACCAAAAGAACCATCCCATCATAATGGGGTTTTTGAGTACATATTGTACCAACAAGCAAGCAATTTATGTTCAGAAACATTCCTTTTCTTCTATTTATAGTTAGAGATTCTACTTTAAAGATTAAACCAGCAAGCGTAATTATTTTATTTTGGAAGCGCAGTGGCTCAGTGGTAGAGTGCTTAACTCGAGACAGAGGGGCTGTGGGTTCGAACCTCACCGGCGTCACTGCATTGTGGTCCTTGAGCAAGAAACATTTATCCTAGCTGAGTACTGGTTCAACCCATGAAGACCTGTTCCTGTTTAACTGAAAGATTGTTGATGGGACGTAAAGAATCAAGTCAAAAAAAAATCAAACTGTTGATGGATGAAAATGGCTAATATGGGCCTTCCAAAAGGGTCTGGAAAATGGTCAAAAGTCAGGGAAAAGTCAGTGAAATGTCAGGGAAATTTGAAAGGGATATTGAGTGGCAACCCTGAAAAAAGATGCTTTGAAATACAACTTTTGTGGAGATAAACCTGACTTGCTATTGGAGTGACCAGATTTTATTAGGGGATGGCTATTTTATACTTATTGAATTCAGAAAAGTCAAGACTCCATATTTTTTTCACTTTTGAGCGCAAGCAGACCTGAGAATTAGATAAGGGAAAATGAACTTTACTTCTCACTTTATGAGCAGTCTCTGTTTTATAATTTCATTATGTGACATTGAGTGTCTTTAAATGGTATGTATTTTTATTTGATTTCTGTAAAGTTTGGTCATTTTTACCGGTTGTATTTAATTCAAACCTTTAGTTTTATTGAATTTACGTTTTTAGTTTCCTTTAATTCGAACTTTTGCAGTCTTGGTTGGTTGCTTCCATTCAGAAATGCCAAACATTCTGCTTTTACTATTTCATCTACAGCTTTTTACTTCTACATTGTATGATACTTTCTTTTGGAAGCCAATTTAAAAAGACAGTATTCTCTCACTAGGGATATTATTGAATTGAATTTACACACCAGTTACTGAAGATCGAGATTTGTCTTGTTCTTGTGATCATGCATTTATACAAAAGCAGTGGATCACTGAAATCAATGTAAATTGTTTTGTTTCATTTTTGTCGCAAACAGTGGTCAACCAGGCACCAGGCAAAATGCTGGGTAATTTTAAATGTTTTTTTGTTGTACATGTACAATGGCATAGCCAGAATGCTGACAAAGTTACGCACATCAAGGGGAGACTACTGATATAAGCAGTGATTTGCTTCAATTGCGTCCCTTTTCATAATGGGAACTTCTGTTAAAGGTAAGAATTTGCTCCGGGAGCAAATTCGTTCTTTTAAGAGCAGTTCCTTTCGGTATGGAAAATCACTTTTACCACTTTGGGTGACCTCCCTTGATTGTTACTATTTTTAATATGCATCTGCGTAACTGGAGCTATGCTAATGATATATGCTTTTATATAGATTGTACATGTATGCCATTTTTAATTTTGATTTCTAACAAGTTTGTAGAAACAGCCTATTATTTAATTTCAAAATTTTTAAACTAGGAAAGCACCAGTTCTAAGTACTGACTGACAAAGCTAAACATGAACTTGAGCAAAAATTGTGAATATTTTCTTATCCATTGATTTTAACATATGATTTAGGTGCTCATAAGAACTCATTGAGATGGTTCTCTAGAGTACCATCAACATATATTTTGGTTAAGAACAAAGGAAATTATTTTTTAATTATGCACTTTTACTAGGGGCCTGTTACATCTCAGGCCCGAGGTTATAAAACTTTTTTCATGCTCAACTCAACTGAGCATGAAATTTCAACTCATAAAAACTAGAATACCGACAAATGATGAAGTATCTTGCTTTAAGTCTCTTAGATGTTGTATTTATCATGCTGATTAATGTTAAAATGCCAACAATTGTTGGCATTTTAACATTTATGAGCAGGATAAAGTTTTATAACCTCGGGCCTGATCTCAATGATGGTCTCTCTTGTCAGTCAAGTAATTTAGAAATAAAAATAAAATAATATGCTGTAGAGATGAAGTCATTATTTTCTCAGACATTTTGCACAATGTATGGTTCAACTGTCATGTTAAAATTTGAAGATCCAGACCAGTTTCAGAACTTTGCATGCTGGGTAATTTTTCATGCTTTTGTTATTGTCTGCTGACTTTTTTTTATTTATTTTTTTTTTCAAAAAATTCTTTCAGGAGCACTATCAGAGTGTCAAACAGGTTTGATCCAGGTCAGGACCAACATTCTGTCCATCCTGATCTGGGTACAAACTGTTTGCTTAGGTTATTAACAGACCACAAAAATTGCCACTAGCAAGGAAGGAGTTAACTGCTGACTGATGAAATCTTCTACTGAGTTTGTTAACATAAGTTTTGGAGTACCCAGTATAATTACAAAAGTGTCATGGATTAGAGCCCTCAAATAATACTATTAATTATTTCCCACCTCGGGAGGAGAGGGTGGACATATTGTTTTGGAATGGATCCCATTGACATTAGCATCGGTGTAACTTTTTGTCAGCGCTCTAACTTATCAACAATTGCATGGATTTTAATCAAAACTTGAACAGATACTTCATTAGGAAGGATTAAATTTTCAGGATTTTCAAGGTCATCAGGGTCATGCCTTGTCATCATTCTATCTTCTGAACCAATGACCAGATTTTGGCCAAACTGGCACAAACACATTATTGGGAGGACTTTAAGAAATGATTGTATTTTGGTGACTTTGACTTATTTTCAAGGTCACCAGGGACATATAACTATGAAAAAGCGTCTGCACTCTATCTTTTGAACATTTGGTGTGATTTTGACCAAACTGACTCAATTAAATCATTGGGAGGACCTTAATAGATGATTAGGTTTTGATGACATTGACCTAATATTCAAGGTCACCAGGGTCATATCACTATATGACACTCTATCTTCTGAACAAATGATCAGTGCCAGATGCATAATTGGGAGCCCTTACTAGATGATTAGATTTTTAAGAAAGCTGACCAGGTTCATATAACTATGAAGTGGGTGGGGGACATGTTTTTTTTTTCTTCTAAATACTCCATCTAGTTAAAATTGATTTTATCCTAGCAAACAGTGTATATGTTCTGCGCAAAGTGAGAATCTGGACAATTCCGGAATCGCTCTGCGCAAAGTGAGAATTCCTAAATTGGCGGACAGAGTGAGAATTCTTACTTTGCGCGGTACAATTCCGGACTTGTCCGTGCGCAAAGTGAGAATCGGGACAAAGTGAGAATCGTATATTCGTAATATGTTTTGCGGGTAAAATTGATATGGGACAGAGGTTCCATCCAAACTTTTACAAAGTAGTTCAATTGCATATTCGCCTTTAAGGGTAGGGTTATCGTTAATCAGCTTAGATGAGGGAGGGGTAACCGGTATTATGGCAAGAGGACAGGGTACAAATTCTAACTTTTATGTGTTCTGGGTGCTACGGTGTCTAAATAGAAGGGAAAAAAATCATTAGTCTATTATAATGATGATCAACAAAAAAAATTTGCAGCAAAGCCTGTTTCGTTTCACACTCGCAGTGCTAATTATTATAATTTAGTATTTATCTTCTTTCTTTATGCACTCACTGTATTTGCGCAAAATGACGAGGTCGAACTCTAAAAGTATCTTGCGCGGATCCAGAAAGTTTTGTCAGAGGGGTACAAATTTGATAACGCTTTTTTTTAGTGGTTGAGGGTATAGAGGATCCAAATATCACTATAAATGGGCCATCACCGGCCCGCCAGCAAAACGCCATTTAAATGACGTTTCGCTGGCGGGCCGATGTTGGCCCAACATTGAATGCTAGCTTGGTAGCTTTGTGATTTTTTCAGGGGATTTGAACCCCCTGCCCCCCCCCCCCCCCCCTCTGTATCCGCACTTAAGTATATGTAGAGGATAAGTGTTGTGTAAAATATCAGACTGCTCACTATGAAGCATGGCGAGAAAAGAGTTAATATTTACGGTAGGTCTGACTACCAACTTTGATGCATGTATGCCGAATGTTGTGGGTACATACTACATGTAATGTCCGCATCGGCATCGTGCATACATGTGGGCATGTCAGCGTGTTTTGCTCGTCCTTTCGTTCATCAATCCGTTGCTTCTGCTCGTCTGTCTGTGCGTCTTATGATTGTATATCATTGTGCTCATCGTTTTATCTTTTCTGATATTCCGTCCGTCCGCCTGTATGTCTGTCTGTATGTATGTTCACATGTACCTATGTCGAGACGAACTTAGTGGACATCGAAAATTGAATTGACTTGACTGATACCTTGTCTGGCTTGTGTCTTCACTGGACACTCATTTCATTTGGTTGTTGTTGTTTTTTTTCGTGTCGCGGTTCAAACGACGGCATTGCCGGTATGTGCACCTTCTTATGCAAAAACTGTGTTTACGATCGCCAAAAAAGCACACATAAATTTGATTTGTTAGCGATAGCATTGTTCTATTCCACAAGTCGTTTATGACAGTGACGAAAGGTAAATCCCAAACCCGTTATAACTTTCTAAAACTGTAAGATCTGCTGATACCTCAAACGTTGTACTAAAACATATTATGACCTCATTGTCGGACCCTCCTTGTTTAATAGAACATAAGCTTTACGTTGAAAACGCTGTTTGGATTCTTCATACGTTGTCCACATGGGAATCTTCATCTAATGAGCGTCTCCGTCCCTGGGGTAGGGGGGAGGTTTTCTGATATTTTTATACATACGTAGGCTTGGGTCATTTTTTGGGCTCAAAATTTTGAATTTCAATATTGGGTTGTTTTTTTTCAGAAAATGAATATCTTTGGGGGGTATAAAGAATATTTTTTGGGTGCTTGTAATTCTTGATATTTTTTTTGGGTGAACGGTAGATGCGGGGCCTGAGCCTACGTATGAAGAACAAATCAGAGAAGCCCCCCCACGGGGTCTCCGTGCGGTGTTATTTCCATTGAATGGCCCATTTGAATGTGAAACAAAATGTGGATCCTGATGGGCTGCCTTATCAAAAATCGCCTTTCAAAGATTTGTTTTCTAATACACCTCTAAACGGATAACGAAGACCCTGATCAGTCCGACATACATGGGGCTGATGACTAGATTGGGCCTAAATTAAATTACGTCTAAAGGTCATCGAAGATCCCGAGCAGCCCAACTCAGAGTGCCGGCTGACCTTGACCTCACAGGTCTTTTTTGGTAAATTTGGTAGTTTCTAATAAACACCGATAAACAGGTAACATTTGGAGGCAATACCGAAACTCCGCCCACTGTAGAGAGATTAACTGACCATGTGACCTTCATGCCACGCCTTAAGCATCGTTTCATTGGTTCCAGTTAATTTATTTTCGCACCTAAATTATTGTATTTATGTCTCAAAAAACGAAATAAGCAATAAAGATAAATAAATGCTAAATTAGCAAGCTGTACAGATTCCCGAAAAATTAGTACTAAAATTATTTGAAGAGTTCTAGGATTTTATTTATTCGATTCTTTTGGCATTTACTGAAAAATGTAACAAGATAAAAGAAAAAAATCTAACAACATTGTATCTAAAACTTGGGTGAATAAATAATGACTCCACCATGGTGATTGAAATGGCAGTGTAAACCCTGATCAAATTGCATTCTAATTTGAGCTTAGACTGTATGATAAGGCATATTTATCGGAATATTTTAGTGTAAATGCGGAAACTGATCACAAAAAATCTGTCATTAGCAAAAATTCAAGTGGTTGGCCTTTTCAAGTCAGCTAGATGGGTTTAAATCAGTGTACTTTTATTCAATAAAACTACACTCAAAACGCTTATTTCCTTAAAAAATAATAATTTTTACATTTTTGAACCCAAAAATCGTGAAGTGATAGAAAATTATTTCAAAGCATCGCTTAATTTTAGCCGATTGAAAGGCACATATTTGGGCAAAATTCATTTCAATATCATAATAATTGGGGTGTCAGAAAAATGAAATTAAAAAGCGGCCACATAACTTCTGTTAAGTGTATACCGTTTACAATAGAATGGGATAGTATTTGTCAAACTTCCCAGGATGCACGTAAACTCGGGGCACTACCGGTCTGTCAGCGAAACGCCATCCAAATGGCGTTTCGCTGGCGGACCGATTGTGGCCCGCGATTGGATTCTGGCTGGGTTTACTCTCGGATCATATATCAAATAAAAACAAGCTAATCTGTAGCAATGGGTAACGACAATCCTACGCGTGTATTAATAGATTGTTCGCTTACTGTAAAGGCGGCAACTTTAATATTCATATCTGGGCGTGGTTCGGCTATTTCATCTGCTAAGGAAGGAAAATCAGGGTTTTTTTATAATTTGGTAAAGAGTTAATAAGCTTTTTGGGCCGCACAAACGTGCGTGCATTTCATGAAAATCCTAACCGTATACACACTGAACTCACATTCATTAACCCTTAAAGCGCATATAATCACAGAAAGTATGTTTTTGTCGGCCATTAAAATATTTGAAGCATCATAGACAAACAGTGTGGACCCAGATCAGACTGCTCCTGTAGGAGCAGTCTTATCTGGGTCAACAATGTTTGCCTCTATGCTTATGTTAAATAGACATTTTCAGATGCAGTTTTAAGGACTAAATAATGTGTTTTGCGTCTATACTGAGATAATGGCGCAAGATGATACAGTTACTTTTGAACAAAACCACGCCTCATTTTCAGCATTTACCTATGTCTAAGGTTGACCAGTCCTAATTACACATTCATAAGGTGCCACCTTTACAGTAAGGGAAAAGTCAAAGAATATAATAAAACAAATTCAAAGTTTTGTTTTGTTTGATTTGATTCTTTAAGTCCCATCAACAATCTTTCAGTTAAACAGGGACGGGTCTACCTGGGTTGAACCAGTACTAAGGTAGGATAAATGTGTCTTGCTTAAGGACCACAATGCAGTGACACCGGTGATACTCGAACCCGCGGCCTCTCGGTCTCTGAATTCAAAATAATATTTGTTTAAAATCTGATGTTATTTTTCTTGTGACGATTTCATTGTGTTTTAAGTTATGGTTATTTGATGGGTTGTGCGTGTGTTCTGAAAGCTAACTCACGGGCCTAAGAGAGAGGATTATCGCTTGTACATGCGAATAAACCACACATTAACTTGCGTATTGCACCGGCATGGACATGCACTGTTTGCGTTGATAGATATATGATGATAAATGGAATAATGAAGCCAACATTATGTATCGAGCGAGTTAACCTGCGATTCGCCGCTTGTCCATTTTCTCTTTTCGACACCATTTCGTCAGCCCAGTACATCCATCCGTCCGTCTTAGATAAACACTCAAAATACTATTTAATTTACTGACTTCTCGGATAAATGATATTTATGTTTTCATCAGAAGGTTGTCGCTATTTAAAAAAGGGCATGCTGTTTTCCTTATCCTAATCGTTCTCTCTGGCTCTCTCTCTCTCTCTCTCTCTCTGGTTGTAACTTGTTATGATTCTTCTCACGGACAGCCGTTTTATTTTAAGCCAAAATTTTGCTGACATCATCTTAAAACTAGTGATGCCCGGGAAACTGTTTAATAAAGGACATCACTCATATTTGGACTGTTTATTTAGATAATAAAGTGTTAGCTGCCCATCTCTCTCTCTCTCTCTCTCTCTCTCTCTCTCTCTCTCTCTCTCTCTCTCAAAACTGGCGAATTTGATACATATTAAGCGATACCCGGATTAACCTAACTCAATATATCCCTCCCTCTCTCTCTCTCTCTCTCTCTCTCTCTCTCTCTCTCTCATATAGTCACACACAGGATAATCCCGGTAATGCAGAACATGCAAACAGTGCAAACAAAATGTCATGTGTTTGAAGTGTCTGCCGTCGGATTATATTCGAGTTTGAAAATGAGAAAACACCTCTCTGCAAACGGTCAAAGTTAAAAATGGAACTCCCATGCATGTTCACCCAATTCTCACTTTGTCCAGCCCATTCCTACTTTGCGCAGGGCCTGGTTATAGCAAAAATCGATAAAATACCCCTTGCGCAATTCTAGAATTGTCCGGTACAATTCCGGAATCGGCGGACAAAGTAGGAATTCTCACAATGCGCAGGTACAATTCCGGAATTGAACCGATTCTCACTTTGCGCTGAACATATATACCTAATAACTTGGGTCCACATTTTCTGCAGTATACTGGCTACATAAGAAAATAAGCATATGAGAGAGCAGACAACAAAAAGTCATGATTGGTGACAACAGGGTTTATCAAAGCTGCAGCAGAGGACACAATTGTGAAATCTTTTTATCATTTTCATTGAAAATTAGGCATGATATGTCATGCTTCTTTTCTGTCTATGATTTCTTAAAGTAGCACATTAACTTTAAAATTTTCATCTGCTGCAAATTCAAGATGACATTTTAAAGGTTAAGGAATTAGATAACCATAAGCTTGTGACCAAAGAAAAATTATGGTGGACTATGGCTTTAATTTTCTGGTCTGGATTTTCACTTTTTCATGATTAGGATTATGCTGTTATCCCACAACGCACCTCATTTGTTTGCACTATTTCAGTGTGGCTTAAACATATTGCCTTTTATTTCATTTATTTCGGCAAGAAATTCTTGGTTTGGGTTGGAAATATTGGTCTTGGTTTCTCTTATAACATTTAGCTTTCCATTTCACTATGATCACCACACATTTTGAGAAGCTGCTAAGTTGCCAAAAGTGGCTAACCCTTTTCCTGCTGCGACTTTTGTCATCTGCTCTTCTGTTTATTTTCTTTTTCTTAGGTAGCCTGAATTACAAACAATATGTACCAAGATCAGACTGCTCCCAGGGGGAGCAGTCTGATCAGGGTTCAGATTGTTTGCTTCCATGATAAAATTTAGTCTGCAGTACTCTTGATTATTTGCAGCAGATGTAAATTTAATAGCAGACATTTTCAGGACAAAAAATAATGATGGGCTAAGGGTTGAGGTAACATAGCAGCAATTTTTCATAACATGAAAGAATAATCTGTTCTATTTTTTATAATGGTTTTGGTACTGTATTTATTTCATTTTGTATAATTATTGTTCTTGTGCTTACCAGTAATGGGCATGATGATGGACTAATTTGAGTTATTTGGTGACGGTGATAATCTTATTGTATCACTAGAGTGCTCATAGACTGTTAGCACAAGGTGAGACCATACTCTTGTTAATTGCCAATACAGAATACATTTTTGTAAACTAAAGCATGCAACATTTCGTGGCCAAATTGTTTATTTATTAATATTCATTTATATTCCATAGGGAAAAAGGCCTTTGGCCGAAATATTGAAATAGAGTTAATTTATCATATGTGTTTATTTATTTATTTTCACTAAACTTAAATATGCTCCTTTATCCCTGCTAATGGCTGCACTGTTGCCTGCATATAAATTTTGCGAACAGTCGGTCTTAATCAGAGTCCAGATTGTACGGTACTCTCATTTTTTTTTTGGAGAGGGGGGGGGGGGGGGGTGGGGGTCTTCAAATATCTGCAAGTAAGAAGGAATGCAAAAATACCCAGCATGTAAATATTTTTTTAGGTTGTCTATTTGTGCATTTATTTTTCTCTAAGATTATCAAGTATTCCTTTTTTCTGATAATTTGATGCTAGAAAGCTCTTATTCATAAAACTATTTTGATAAAAAATGTTGGTCTTTGGTGGCAAATAGCAATTTTGATAGTAGCGCTAGAGTGGTCTGTGAGTGCGATAGAGGCATTTGGGTCTTACAGCAAAATCTTTATAATTTGTGACTTCTATGTACAAGGAAAGTCCTCTAATTGCTGAAATTTTGTCACCAGTGATAAAATATTTTTCTTAGTAAATCACCTGAGCCATTAAGGCTCATGAAGTATAAGTATGCCAATGAAGGTCCGTTGTCCATTGGGGTCCGTGCCGCATCTGTCGTCATCATCGTCCATTGACACTTTCAAAATATTATATATCTCTATAAGTCAGTCAGCTAATTTTGATCAAATTTCATGTAAAGCATCATCAGATTAAGGGAAAGGTTGCATAAGGTTTTTTGGGTGATTGGATTGGAACTGTGGTTGCCATAGCAACATACTAAGCTATTGTAGACTTATAATGGGGAAAACTTTAAAAATCTTCTCCTCTGAAACCATGAGACCAACAGCTTATATATTTGGTATATAGTATTTTCTAGTGATCCCCTACATAAATCCCGCCAATCAAGCCCCCAGGTTCAAAGTGGCCATGCCCTGAGGATCAAAAGTTTCCATAGACTTATAATGGAAAAACCCCCTCTGTTACCTTGAGGCCCAAAGCTTATATATTTGGTATGTAGCAATGCCTAGTGGTCCCCTACATAATTACTGCCAAGCAAGCTCCTGGGGTCCAAACTGGCCCTGGCCTTGGGGACCAAGAGTTTTCATAGATTTATAATGGGAAAAACTTTTAAAAGTCTTCTTCTCTGAAACCATGCTGCCCACAACTAAAATTTTTATTATGTAGCAATGTCTAGTGGTCCCCTACATAAATTTTGCCAATCATGCTCCTTGTGTCAAAACTTGCCACGCCTCGGGGATCAAGAGTTTCCTTAGACTTATAATGGAAAAACCATTAAAAAAGCTTCTCTGAAACCACAAGGCCCACAGCTGATATATTTGGTAGGTTACAATGACTAGTGGCCTGCTACATAAATCCTACCAATCAAGTTCCTGGGGTCCAAACTGACCCAGGCCTTGAGACCAAGAGTTTCCATAGACTTATAATGGGAAAAAAATTAAAAATCTTCTCCTGAAACCGTGAGGCCCACAGCTTAAATATATATATATAGTATGTTGCAATATTCAGTGGTCCCTAATATTTACTTAAATCCTGCCATTACCATGCCCCTGGGGTCCAAAACTCACCCCGCCCCAGGGATCAAGAGTTTTCATAGACTTATAATGAGAAAAAGCGTTGAAAATATTCTGCTGAGCTTATATATTTCGTATGTAGCAATCTCTAGTGATCTCCTTCATAAATTCAACCAACCATGCCCTTGGAGTCCAAATTGGCCTTGCCCCAGTGGTCTTTTGCTCCCATTGACTTAATATTATCTTCTCTAAAGCCATGAGGCCCTCAGCTTACATAATTAGTATGTTGCAATGCTTAGTGTTCCCCTACGTAACCCCTGCCAAGTACGCTCCAGGGATGCAAATTGGCCACTCCATGGGGGTCATTTGCTCTCATGGACTCATAGTAAAAAAACCTTTAAAAATCTTCTGAAATAATGAGATTTACTACTCAGGTAAGTGGTATAGGCTCATTGAGCCTCTTGTTTGTATTGTGTCTGCTTTAGATGAGCCAGCAGATGACATTTTGGTACTTAATATGCACTTTTTAACCTTCATAGTCAGATATTTAGTGGACCTAAGGACCTAAAGTTAGGCCTGAGCCTTCATCTGCGTCCCTTTGTTGTGTGTATGAGCAGCGAAGGTTCGGACAAGACTGGGTTTTAATGCAATTCAACTATGCACTGTTGTCTGGAGGCATGTCATGTGTAGGTTGAATTTATGACGGAGACCACTAGACATTGCTACATACTAAATTTATAAGCTGTCGGCCTCATGGTTTTCCAACATTTTTTATCATTATGTTTGCTTTTCTTGACAGAATTTTTTGCAACTCTAATACAGTCAAACCTGCGTAAAGTTGCCACTGGTAAAACGACAGAGACCAATTATCGCTTAATGCAGGTCAAAAGTATTGCAGAACGCTTCAAGGGAGCATTCTGCAATACTTTTGACCTTCATTAAGCTACCATTTGTCAATAAGAGCTTTGTTGTGACTATTTTTGAGTGGCCGTTTAACATAGGTTTTTCTGTACCTGATAATCAAAATTTTAGTTGAGAACAGCTGAAGAAAAGAACTCGTAACATTTGCTGCATATTATTTTTCTTCAGCAAAAACACAACACCTTCTTTACCCAGAATTCCTCAGAATGGTAGACCAGCCAGTCCACCATCCGCCAACCGTCCAAAGTCGGGATCACAGGTGAATGGCAGACAGAGAGCTGTTCAGTCGTCTACACGGCGTACCAGTGAGGGAGCCAGCAAATCAACACCCAGTATTGTAAGTATTTGGGCATAGTGGCTATCTTCGTCATGTGACCAGAACCATTTTTGTTCCCCCACCCTATGTTGAATCATTATTCTTTTTATGCAGACTTCTGCTTTATCCTGATGCTGTAAAATACATGCATAGTAATTTCTCCTTGCAAAATAAATGTTGCAGGACCCAGCTGAGCATGATGGTATATAAAAAAAGATTCTTACTACCCTCTTAAATGTATTTTTGGGGGGAGGCATAAAAGCCCAAACAAATGCCCACCCCAGTCTCTGTAAATGGTAGTATGATTCTATCAAATATCCCCTCCCCCCAAGTGTCCATTAGTACCATAAGTTAAATTAAAAGCTGGGCATTACCCTTTTTGCAGATGAATGGAGTAGCTAATGGTGATGCAGCGAACCTTGCCCTCCAGGGCCTCACAGTACAGGGAAGTAGTGGCGCTAACAGTCATGACAACAAGGTCGTTGAGACTTCCTCAGACAGACTGCCTAGAGGAAAGGTAAGGATGATCACTCTTAAGCATCAATCTATTACTGAAGTCTATCTAATGAGTGCACTGTGGATATACCTATTTCAAAATTTCATACAAATCTTTGGATATGGTGTAGACACTGGTCATACTTCTCTTTTGAAAACAGTGTAGACCCTTATCAGAATATACACTGTTTTTCATAATAATTTGTATTCAGAATCTACACTTGGTATTCATTCATAAGCATGAAAAAAAATAATATAACTTCATTTACTTTTTTCTTAAGTTTAATAAGTGAATGTTTTGATATTTTGAACATCCCCCCCCCCTTTTTTATTCACGCACGCAAAAAGAAAAATACAAACATTTGTTCTAATTTATACTTTTTTGCTTTAAAGAATTTTGCTTACCGTAAATATTTTTCTGTTTAGTTAATTTGAAATTTCAGAAATCTGAAATTTGATTTAGTTGCCTGTTGTGATTTAAAACTATGTATATCATGTCATTACAAGGTAAAACAATGCTGGAATGGACCCGTACATGAGCCCATTCAAGAAACCCCTTCTAACAGTATTATGAAGGTAACTTCACACCTGTAAACCTTCTTTATAGATTCCCTGCATGCATAATATAGTTGAAATTAATTTATACCCTCTGCAAACTTTGTTTGTTGAAGGTATACTGTTTTCACGTTGTCTATCCACTGAGTGTCTTGTCTGTGACATTTTTTTCTTCTTTGTATATCTTTAAACCCTCTGGTTCAAGTATGAAAATATTTCACGTATGTCCACCATCTATGACCTTTATATATCAAGATTTTCATATGTTAAATAATGTGATAGGTGAAAATGTTAAAGGTGCTGCCTATATTTTTTCTGACAAAAACCTTAGTATTATCTAAGACATTTCCCTATCCTCAAAGAGGTGACCTCAGAGGGTTATCTTTCTGACATCCCCTTTCAAGGTCAAAGACAGAAGTCAAAGATCATATGTACTGAATTGTGTCCACACTTTATCTCATGAGCTCCGACTGAAGTTATTCCATTTCTAAAATTATTTACAACATGTACATCTCGTCAAAACAATGTGCATAGTGAAAGTTTCAGACACCCTGTTTTAAGGTCAATGTCATAATGGGTAGTCAGAGGTCAATTGTGCAGAGACTGTGTCTGATCCATAGCTCATGAATCCCTGTTCTGAAATATTTCTGATACATGTCCATTTCATTGAGAGTTTGAAACTACATGCAGAGTGAGGTTTAAGTTTCACTTCAAGGTCACATTTAAAGAGGGAGGTCAAAGATCACACATACAGAAATACTACTGCTCTTTATTGGCCAAGACTGAGTGGGAATGCCTTATAATCAATTCATAATTATCCTTTTTATTGTTATTTGCAATTATAACATTTTGTACTAAATATCACAACTCTTAAGATTAATTATTGTCCTGCTTGTGGCTTTTCTGTGGTGTAACTTTCACACAAGTTACAGTCTAATATTGTTTGCGATATTTCACTTATTACGGATGTCATAATGAACAGCTATATGTCATATATCCCTGAAATTTTCTTGATTTGCACAACTTAACCCCTTCCAAAAAAAATCCTTTCTTTTTGTGACTATTTCCTTAAATGGTCAGAGGATAGGATGAATAGAACAAAAGTTTCCTTAGTTAAAAAAGCAACAGCTGACCATAACTGTTTAATTCTAAATGTAAACGGCACCCATAAAATGTCAATTGTTCGACTACAAGGGTCATTTAGTGAGTATGGCTTCTTACTTTTAAAGTATTAATGCAATGTAACAAACCTGTGTGATCGTTATACCCCCCGCAAACTATGTTTGTGGTTGGGTATACTGTTTTCACGTCCGTCCGTCCGTCCGTGCGTGCGTGCGTCCGTCCGTCCGTCCGTAACGTTTTGTTTTCTTAATAACTTGAAGATTAATTGCTGGATTTTCATCAAAATTTGCAAAAATATTGATATATGCAAGACAAATACTTTAAACAAAAAAGTAAGGGCTAGGGGCCAATTCTATTAGAGTTATTTCCCTTTGTAGTTCTAAATGGCTTTTATATAGGGCTTTATGCTAATTTAGTCCATACATGGGCCGATCAAGTCCTACCACAGCTTTTGATAAAACAATTTAATACTTTGCCTATACAATGTAGACACATTGAACATATGCATGAAGGAGTTTGGTTCAGAAAAAAATATTTTTGACAAAATGACAGCTGTGAGAACTTAGACAATTTTTCCCAAATAAGGCTTTTGTATATGCATAGATGGTGCCTTCATGGGAGGATCAACTCCTACCACAGCTTTTGATGGAACAATTATTTGATACTTTGCCTATACAATGTACACACATTGAACATATGCATGAAGGAGTTTATAATTTTTGTTTGCACAGATTCTACTGAAATCTTTTTCAAAACTAAGGTCAGCTGGTTTGAACTATAACTTGCCATGTTTTTTCACTGACTCTTACTGTGCGGGGGGTATCTAATAAGCATTGCTTATTGACTTTTTTCATTATACTTGCATTTTGCCTGAATCCGCCAACCAAAGTTATGCTGAAAAATGTTGTTAAAATATCCTTTTCCTCACATTTGATCTATGAATGGCCTCAGCAAGTCATAACATCATCACCACACCATTTGTGCACAAACAGTTTCACAAACAAAAGCATCGGCCAAATGTCTAATGAGGATTCCATGTAGTAACACATTCCCATGTAATGTCATGCAAACAAATCAAGGTTCAATTAAGCATGTCAAGTTATAATCCATGTGCAGACAGCAGGTGAACCTCATGGTTTGAGCAAGGATTTTGCTATTTGACAAAGCTTCAAACAACCATGCTCATATGCAAGAATGGCTTGTTTTCAACACTATTTTTGGTGATCAACCTTTGATCATGCACTCCAAGAATATTCTGTCAATAACTTTATTTATAATTGGTAAACAGTTTGAGCTGACAAGATTTTAACACCTTACCATAGTTTCAATAAGCAAACAATATTCATTAGATATATACTAATTGCCTCAGTAGAAATTATGTAAGTTCAGGATTTTTAAAATACATATTAATTTATTTTTAGTTACTTACTTGGACATAATGAATGAATATTTCTTTCATTTATCTGTTTGCTCAACCTCCCCCCCCCCCCTTTGAGACAAAATTATTTCTTTTTCAAGGAGCTTTTTCAGGAGAAAAAAACAGGAAAAATTGACAAATCAAACACCATTTGTTTTGATCAAGAAATCCTGGATATATGTCCCTGCAATTGAAGTGAAACATGTTTATTTCATGAGTGGCATTATTATACACTCCCAGAAGCATCTTCATATGATTATTAAAACTAATATTATCTGTTTTATTTAAATTTTTTGTTGAAATGTTTGCATGTTGATGAGATTGTTTGATAAATCTTTTACATAATGATATACTTAGATTGATAGGTTTAAACCAGTAACTATAAACCTGTTTTGCTAATGTTGTTTTTTGTCTTTTGACTTGCAGTCTGTTTTGTGCCTGTGTTGTTCAAGTGTTTTGTCTCGATTAATCTTCCCCAGTATACAAAGTATGAAAGGGTGTATTGTTTTAGTCTGTTTTGTTTGTATGTTTGTGACTCTGTGTGTATACATTCAGTGATTTTATTTGGCTGTTTTTATGGCCTTATATGAGTCAATGTCAAAATTCGTCAAATTTTGAAAGAAGTAAAAGGGAAAATATGAATGAAATAAAATGATATTCTTTTTTTCATGAAAGTAACTAGTTGTTTCTGAAAATACTATGAAAAGTGAAAAGAAACCTTAACAGCCAATCAGATCCTTATAATTAAGTTTCAAAGATCACATGACCAGATAAAATGTCAATACCGTAACAAACTTTAATTCCTGTTTTTTCTTCAAATCTTGTCATGGATATTTATTTTGTTGCATTGGATAAGTTCAATAAATCATGTGTTTAATTGAGTCGAAGGTAAAATTTGAACAAAATGATTATTTATGACAGTGAGCAAAGGTTAAATGCATTTTTTTATCTTTTAAGTGATTTTGCATACTATTTTCTCAGTATTTTGTTTAAAAACCACATTTCTAGAAAATTACAATGCTTTGGTATGATTGTAATCAACCAAAGGAATTGATCAGGTACTTAAAATCTACATGTTGTCTCTGTCTGATATACTTTTTTCCCAAAAATATCACTGTTACGGTACTTGACAAAAGTGTTATGGTATTGACCTTTAAAGAATATATGCTAGCGTAATTCTTCTGTTTAAGATTTGGTGTAGAGCACTGTTGACCAGATTGCAATGTTAATACTCTTGACACATGTGAACAGAAAGAATTTTGGAATATATGGTAGATTGCATGTATTTCAAAATATTGTTACGGGTTTGACAAAACTGTTACGGTATTGACAAACCCTGCCTGAAAACAAAACAATGTGTCAATACCGTAACAAACTGTTTATACTCAAATTATTCCTTCAATATGTGTTTTATGCTTGTTTAAATTTGATAAAGTATTCTTATCATAAATTCACTTAATAAACTTGACTAAAAACTAATATCTTTGCATTCAAAACTGTACTTTTTTGACAGCATATGTCAAAACCATAACAAGATGTGTCAATACCGAAACATTTTTATCGTTACGGTATTGACTGTTACGGTATTGATATACTCTACATATTTTTTTACCTAAAATAATGATTACTCACTAAAACATCGCAACAAGAGTGATTTTTTGTTGAGAAATTTTATTTGGTCAAGATGTTAAAACCAGAATTTTTTTTATCAAATTCCATTGTCCATTTTTGTGTTACGGTCATTTGACACGAAAAAAATATACTATAAAAATTTCACTCACCAAAACAGTATTTTCTTTTGCCAGTTCTGTAGATGCTTTACAAAACACATGTATTCTTAGTAATTAGAAAGTGTCAAATTAGTATGACAGAAAACCAGATTCAGCACCATTAGGGATCCAGTATTATTTTTGCAATTTATCAAGTGTTACGGTCTTGACATAAACGCTTGGGACAGAGGTTTTTTGGCAAAAAAATGCAAAAAATGTAATGAAAAATCACATATTGAAAGCTCCTACATTTACTTTGATAGTGCTTTTATCAAGACAGCCAGTTAAAATTCCTGAGAAAATAACAGTTTTTTTAATAATTCTTGTCGAAAGTTCAATTTTTTTCGTTGGACGGGCAAAAATGCCAAAAAATGGGGTTTTAATCCAATAAAAAATATATTTACACACCAATATTTTTCAGTTTTATCAGCTAGCCTTATTAAGTATGATCAGTAGTATTGTGTGAAGAAAAAAAAATCATGATCACATCAGCGGTTTTCATAAGAAATGAAACGGACAAGAATTTTGACGAATTTTGACATTGACTCATATATGGGAGTCATTCCCATCCAAAAAAGGCCTTTATTTTCCCAATTTCATGTATTTTAGCACTTATTTTCCTAATTTTAGTAAAATATTTTCCCAAATGTGAAGGAAAAGGTAGCTTCCTAAAATCCCAAATAAAATCACTGACATTTTTAGCTCACCTGAGCCGAAGGCTCCGGGGTGAGCTATTAGTACGAGGGATGATCCAAAAGTTCTGATCGTTGCCTCGTAGCTTTGTCCAGAATCATTTTTGAGAGACATACTATGCACCATTCAAAAGAACGAGTTATTACCTTTATAATGATGCTAATATTTTCTCGCTGTACCGTTTCAATTAATAATTACATCACATTATATTTGGTCCACTCCATACCACTGGCCTTTTTTCTTATTATAGAATTATGATATTATTTGAATCTGACTCTTTCAAGCCCAGCATCTTTTAAACCGCAAAAATAAAATTATTGTCTTTTTACTTTTTGTTACTTTTAATGTCCATTCAAATGTTAGAACGGTGACAGGTGTTGTCGATTCAATATTTAAAGCTCAATGCAGAGTTCTAATGACGTCATTGAAATTGACAACCACGTCATTTTGAATATACTGCAGAATTTTCAATTCCGAGATTAATCCATTTTTGTCTATAAATTTGGACTAAACACATACCGAACCAAATATCGGCAAAATATTTCAGACCATTGCTATTTTGATTACAAAATATCTCAATCTTAATTTGAATATTGTAAAAAGTTCTATTTTTTATCGAAAAAATGATTGCTTTATAACAAGAATTTTCAAAATTGTTTTTGATTTCAGATGGATGCTTTGTGCTCAATTTAATCATATTTTGCATCATTTCACGATATAGTGCACCTTTGGACAATTAATCTGGTTTTATATTTAGATATACACATACAAATTCGTGTACCTCCGAATATTGACCTAATTTGTGGATTTGTTTTAATTTTCTTATGTGGGTTATTATCAGTCTCCGACGATACCGATAATTCAAAATAGCTTCAGACAAATGTCTGTTCATCTTCGTTTGCCTAAAACAAATTTTACCTTTAGTACAGCTGTTGGTACGGCAGTAAGTGCTGGTCAAAACTTCAAGTGCTCCAAAATTTTATTAAAGCTAGCAATTGCATAGCCATATATTCAAGGGACTAAAAAAAACAAATCATATAGAAAGTTCTCCATATCTTCAGAACATATTAGCTAACGGATGAACATTGAGCAGCCACAAAATCTAAATGCTGAGATAGCTTTTGTCTAAATTTTGACGTCTCCAACATGCACAGTCTGCTTGATAGGTCAGTGCATTGAGGACATGGCTGTTTTGGGATCGATTTCTGGTTGCTCCTTCATGTTACATCAAATATGTCAAAGCAGTGTATAGACAAAGAATATATTATTATTTGGTAAAATTCTCAGGCATGTTGCATCGCCTGTTACAGAGATATCACACCAGGATCAGAACATTAAGATCATCCCTCGTATACCAGTGACTCTGCCTCCGTCCGTCAACATTTTCAAACATCTTCTCCACTGACACCACTGGGCCAATTGAACTCAAATTTCACATGGAGACTCCTTAGGATGGGGGAACAAAAGTTTGTACAAATGGTCCTGGTCACATGACCAAGATGGCCGCCACGCCCATATATGGTAAAAACACTTTAAAAATCTTCTCCAGAACCAGAATGCCAATGACCTTGGCACTTTGTATGTAGCATTGGGGATGTGGGGCCTACCAAGTTTGCTCAAATGATGGTCCTAGGTTGGCCTTGACCTACCTAAGGCCAAGGTAAAATTTGCCATGGTTGCAGTTGACTCCCCAGCGGCCGTTTTTCAGTAAGATTAATTCACAGAGCCTCCTCTTTATGGAGAGTTTGACCACAGAGGTCCTCAAAAACGGCAGGCGATTCAGACATTGAACACCACATTTTTGTTTACATCAACACCGGTCTAATGGTACCACATTTGCTGCCCAAATTAAATGTCACAGCGAGACGTTAGATCGTTTTAAGGGAAGAAAATAGGGGGAGGAGATAATGAGAGACAGAAAAAATGAAACCTTGGCAGAAAGACTATGATAAAAAAAAAAAAAACACTAAACTGAAAAAGAGTAAATGTTTATCAATATGATTCAAGTACATGTATGATCAGCTATTAAGGGCGAGTGATAATGCAATGAGGGCCAGTAGCTTTTTCCACCCAGTCCTGCAGGGCGAGTGAGTATAAAAAAAAATTACACCCCTGGGCCAGTGAGGCTGGAACCCATGGCCTTTTAGTCTCGAGTCAAGCAATCTACCACTGAGCCACTGGGCTCCCTAAATAATTTGTTTTGAAAATTATAACCTGACACCCCAATGGATCATACCAAGTTTTTTTTATCAAATTTGACGGAAGAATTCATTAGTATAGAAAGGGTTAACAAAGTGTGGTAGATTCATATTTCTTTCCCTGTATGGTTTGTTATATTTTGAGAAAGAAAGACAGCTTCCTCCTGCTTCATCATCTCTTTATTACTATATTTTTCTATCTCTAAATGATGTCTCGGTACCTTTGAGAGCCTCAACCTTCAAACTTTGTTTATACCTAGTTATTGACCAACTGTAGTGTGGTCACAGTCACTGAAACCAAGCTGCATATTTAGTTTTCTTTTCTTTTTCATTTCTTTTTTCTGTCAACAGTTTCACATGAGATACAAATCCACTATAGCAAATTAATTCTATCAAAGTCCATAGGTCTACTTTGTAATGGGTGTTGATATTAAAATAGGTTTCTCAATGGCGTAGCCAGAACGCTAAAAAAGTTAAGCACATCAAAAGGGAGACTACTGTATCAAGCTATGATTCTCTACTATTTCGTCCCTTTTCAAATTGGGAACTTCTCTTAAAGGAAAGAATTTGCTCCTAGAGGGAGTTAATTCTTTTCTTTAAGAGAAGTTCCTTTAGGTATGGAAAGTCACTTTTACCACATTAGGAGAGCTCCCTTAATTGTGGGGCTGCCACGTTTAAATGTGTAAACGGTAACGCTTCGTGTTTTTGCAATAAACGTTTACAAAATTGGCCTACCGTTTATTGAAAAAATTAACCATATGACCAGTGCCGTGGTTTGTTAATAGCATTTTCTCCTGGATCATCAATCAGTTTGTTTGTTTTCTCAGAATCGGTTGTATTTGATAGAGTATCTACTGCAATTAGAATTAAGGCGGACATGCTCAACTGACAGTATCTTACGATAGGGAGCATTTTTTCAAATGCTTTGTGTATCAGGGCCTCGCAGATAGTGGCTCAACAGGCCATAAAAATGTCCTGAATATGGTCTAACTTAGTAGTCACAGCTTGGAGCAATTATATTCCTGCATTTTTAACAGTTATGTAAAAGGCATGTCTTAATATTTGGTGGAGACGCATGTATGGCTTAAAACTTTTTTTTCGTTTACTTCCTGTCGCCTGTGTACCGTATCGATGCGTACATGATGATTGGCAGTTATGTCTTTTTCGTGTCAACTCATTTATAACACACTTGCAACTGAAGAAAATGTCGGTAATATACCAGTCTGTGCATGTTGCAATCACTTTCCAATTACTTGAAATGAGTTCTATCACAACACCCAACCAAACAATTTCGAATATTCGCACAAGAAACAAGTTTTCAAGGAAAAATATCAGCGGTTTTACCAATCTGCATAATGAAAAAAATCAAATCTGGAAGTTACATGTAAACAGAATCGGTTATTGGAACTCGTGTAAACGTTTACCAAATTTCGTAAACGTGGCAGCCCTACTTGAGTGTTACTTTTTTTATTACACATATGCATATACTGCCTAATGGAAGCTATGCCAATGTTTCTGTATTTATTAAACAATGATTTGTACTGAGTTTCTTGTTGGCAACTGGATATTTAACTTCTCTTAAATTCGGTTCCATTAAAATTTCCTTGCTTTATGTTAGAAATTATATATGTAATGATTATTTTATGTATGCTTCTTCTTTTTTATACCCCGCCACACTTTAGTGGCGAGGTATTATGTTATACCCTTCGGTGTCTGTCCGTCTGTCCGTCCGTCCGTCCCTCCGTCCGTGCTCACCATTTCCGATTGATAACTTGAGTATTTATTCACGGAATTTTTTCAAATTTTGCATACATATTGTTATCAGTGATGAGTGGTATGGGATTGTTAATGGGCAAAATCCGTCCATCTTTAACAGAGTTACTGCCCTTTTTCGTATTGGAAAAATGGTTTCTGGCCTGTTATTCCTTTACTGTTCATGATATCTGAATGAAACTTCACAGATATGTTGCACATCAAAGGTTACATATTGTGACTAAGGACCGTCACTCTGACCTTCCCAGTTTGTGAGTTATCCGCCCTTGATAGGTCTGAAAAAAGGTTTTTGACCTATTGTTCCTTTACTATATGGAATATCTGAATATAACTTCACAGATACGTTTCACATCAAAGGTAACATATTGTGACTAAGAACCGTCACTCTTACCTTTCCCGTTTATGAGTTATCCGCCCTTGATTAAATTAAAAAATGTTTTTTACCTGTAGTTCCTTTACTATGTGGAATATTTAAATGAAACTTTACAGATATGTTTCACATCAAAGGTTACATACTGTGACAAAGAACCATCACTCTTACCTTTCCAGTTCATGAGTTATCTGCCCTTGATTGATCTGAAAAATGGTTTTTGACCTGTAGTTCATTTACTATATGGAATATCTGAATGAAACTTCACAGATATGTTGACCATCAACGGTTACATATTGTGGGTAAGGATCGTCACTCTTACCTTTCCAGATTGTGAGTTATCCACCCTTGATTGATCTGAGAATTGGTTTTTGACCTGTAGTTCATTTCATCCGTCCGTGCTCATGACCATCAAAGGTTACATATTGTGGGTAAGGATCGTCACTCTTACCTTTCCAGATTGTGAGGTATCCACCCTTGATTGATCTGAGAATTGGTTTTTGACCTGTAGTTCATTTCATCCGTCCGTGCTCACTGTTTCCGATCGATAACTCGAGTATTTATGCACAGAATTTTTTCAAATTTTGCATACATATTGTTATTGGGAATGAGTGGTATGGGATTGTTAATGGGCAAAATCCGACCATTTTCGATGTAGTTACTGCCCTTTCTCCCTTTAAAAAATGGTTTCTGGCCTGTTTTTCTTTTACTGTTTATGATATCTGAATGAAACTTCACAGATATGTTGAACAGCAAAGGTTACATATTACAACGAAGGACCGTCACTCTTACCTTTCCAGTTCATGAGTTATCTGCCCTTGATTAATCTTGTCTATCTCAGTTCTGTTGCTATTTAGGCATTATATATCTCACAAAATAACTTTTGGTGCCCCCAGCAGTGGTGGGGTATTATGCAGTGCTTGCGGTGCTTTTATTGTAGTTTTCTTTACACTCTTTTCTCCTCCTTGTAATTGACCAAATAATTGCACATGTACTTACAAGTGCCCGCCAAACTCTTTTTTAGTTGTGAATGCTTTATAAACTTCTGATTTCCAGCCAGCCTAGGAGTGAAATTTCATTAATTGGATTTATTGTGGGGATGAAAAATAGTTTGGATCTGGATAAGCTGGCTTCATAAGAAGCCAGCTGATCTAGATTCACACTGTTTTCTAAAGAGGCCGGTATAGAACTAAAAACAAAAGTTATGTGCACTTTGAATACGGTTGAATATGATAATGATTATTTTACCAATCATATTACTTCTTTTCTGCAGTTTTCTATGCTGTTTTCTCTCTGTTATAAACTTTATTTCAGATCTATAGTTGTAATTTCTTGAAATATAATATACTATCTTAATGTTTAAAAGCATTAAATATACTGTATATTTGACTTAATCATATTATCTTAATATTGTATCTATATACCAGTATATGCTGTATATTAATTAAATGTTGTTTCAAATACTGGAAGCATGTTAAAAGGGTACTTGACAAACACTGCAGACCCAGATGAAATGCCACAGAAGTCTGTTGTAGTGGTTTTAGTAAATTGAACATGCCCGATGGTACTTATCACTTATTGGCATCATCGTGAGATAAACTGATTTGTTATATGTGAACAACAAAGGTGCAGACCAGGCCCGGAGGTTATAAAACTTTTTTCATGCTCAACTCAACTGAGCACGAAAATTCAACTGCTCATAAAAACTAAAATTCGAAGTTTCTTGCTTTAAGTCCCTCAAATGTTGTATTTATCATGCTAATAAATGTTAAAATGCCAACAATTGTTGGCATTTTAACATTTATTAGCAGGATAAATTTTGTGCTCGGCTGAGTTGAGCAAGAAAAAAGTTTTATAACCTTGGGGTCAGTGCCTTATCAGCCCTTTTGTTATTTCCTTTATAGAAAGATATAAAAGGGGTACTTTCATCTGTGCCCACGCATGGATTTTCTTCAAACTTTGCATATTAATAACTCATTATATACGAACTATGAAAATGTATTTATCGAATTAGATAGTTAGGATTATGGCTTAGGAAGCAACCCTGACGTACTCCACCATTGAGGTGGTACCTGTCTATAAATTCCCATGTCCTAAATCTATAGTTTTCTTTATTTCTATGATTTCTCATCTAGATTGAATCCAAAATACCAAAGACATTATTTTAATACCACGAAACCATTTGGCTAAATTATGGTTTATGTTTTCAGAAGAAGTGATTGTAAAATTTCAATATTTTTTTTCAAAAAATTACAAAACATTCAACACTCAATTCAAAAGATGGATATGTTCTTGTCTTTGTCAAGATATCATATCATCACAAAAACATGCCATATATATACTACTGATCTGAGCCAAATATTATCAAAATCCAAAACCGGTAACTTTGTCATTTCCTACCTCTTATGGGTATTGGTCAGTATTAG
Source organism: Loripinus fragilis (assembly GCA_964019695.1). Lineage (NCBI taxonomy): Eukaryota > Metazoa > Mollusca > Bivalvia > Lucinida > Lucinidae > Loripinus > Loripinus fragilis. The sequence goes on along the minus strand of OZ026522.1, from coordinate 65,006,905 downwards.
CAAAATTAATTATTTAGTTAAAATGAATCAATAACTCGACATAAGGAGGTTGGTTTTTAATCTACTTCCACTTTTCCTAAAGAAAAATATGTTTAGACAATTTTAAATGATTCAATGGTCAGAAATGCCGAAGGTCATGGCCCTGTGTCATGGCACTATGTGACCAAGACAATGTGTATCACTTCCTCAAGTCCTGCATGATATTGTTTAAGAAACATTATATCCTAACAAAAAACATGTGAAAACAAGAAGACTAAATATTTCCTTTACATGCCAACTGAACTAGAGGAGCCACATTTTGGTGCCGTGACCAGGATAATGTGTAACGGAGTCTTATCAAAGGTATCATAAAACAGTACTCTACATGAATAAGTGAGGTCCAGAAACAAAACTGTATGCCTAGAATATACAGCCAGCTAAAGTATAAATGTTGCTATTTGATGGAAATCAGCATCAGTTTCACAAAACAGAATGAACAGAGAAGATTTAAGCATTAAATTAGCAATACCTTTGAAGCCAAGAGTTACCTGTGACCAAAATGGTTAATTTTAACCAATAGGTTTCACAGGGGGGTATTTTTTTGAAGCAGGTTTATTAAGGAGTCTTAAAATTATAAAATCATAGATATAAGGTTCTTCTCCTGTATGAACTGACATGCCATAAGGTTTCTCTTCTGTATGAATTAAAATTCTTAATAATGTTACATATTAAGTGTAACATTGGCTAGATGTAGTTTTAATGTTAGAAACTAGATGTGTTAAGTACAGGTGTCAACATATTGTATCATTTTGGCTAATATTATTGTGTAAGCACATCATTAAATAAGAATTGTGGCACTTAATATCAAAGAATATTGTGTTTTTTTTCTTTTTCCAATCCATAATAGGGGAAAACACTGAACATATCAACTTCTACCAATATACGTACTAGCATGATGATTCAAACTAAGCAAGTATTCAAGTATGTTTCACACTTAAACATAATTATTGTAGTTTTACATTTCGATGAATTAGGGCCATGAGTATACATCAAGTTAAAAAAACATGTTACCGGTCCTTGAATTTCATGAAATTTGGTCTACATATACTTAACATATATGGATAGTTTATATGTCTAAATGGTATCTTGACAAAGACCGCAACTTGTAAAAATGTTAATTCCAAATTTGACTGAATACAAAATATACAGTCGAAAATTGGGGTACCATGCTATAAAAATTAATGCCCACCCAATATCCTAATACATACAAAGCCATTTTAAGTAACAGCGAACATATCAATGATATAGCTATTTAATAAAACATTTCCTCGCCTGTTACATGATATGTCATTTACTTAAGAAATGATTATAAATGGGTACCCTAACGTATTATAGTGATATCATTCATGACGTCATAAATTAGCAATGGAATTGCATAAAAACTCAAACGCACCATAAATATTAAAGTTAGACCCCAGACAATTAAATAACATAATATTTTCAAAATCCAAGCGTGGGCAGACTCCCATGTTAATTTCCCATACCATGCAAGAGCCCCTTTCAGTAATCTAACAAGTATCAGTACATCAGCAGGCCAGGGTTGGTTTTTTTGTGATGGGAGGGCCTTAAGTTAAAGTTGTGCAGATTTAGGCATATAGTGGTCATGCCCGCAAGAGTTGGGGATCTGTGATAGTGTACATGCCACAAACTGTCAGTTAATAATTCAATTTTCTTCGCAAATATGAGGATGTCAATGGGGTTTACTGATTAGCAAATATGGCCCTAAAAACCATTAGCGAAATTTGGTCCTAAAATTTAACGGTTAGTGAATTTTTAGGGTTAATTTTACCGAATAGCGGAATAAGAGATGATTAGCGATTTTGGGGCAAAAAAATTACCGAATAGCGGATTGGCTTGTTTTATCGGATAGCGAATTCCATTGAAAACAGCTATTCCACCTCGTAAATGGTTCTAGAGGGGTTTTAATTTTTACTGATTGCTGTTTTTTGGGGCTAATTTTTACCGATTACTGATTTTTGGACCTAAATTTTGCTGATTACTGATTTCTGGGCCAAAATTTTACTGGTTAGCGATATTTGGGCCTAAATTTTACAGATAAGCGATTTGGCCCAAAACTTACTGATTTGCTATTTCAGGGGTACCCCATTGAGACCCTCAAATATGTGTGAATTATTGCCCCTTGAGTTTCAATGATTTTGTCCTATTTATGGCGATAACACCCAAAAAGTTTAGGCAAGTGATATTTATTTGTAGACAAATGCTTGTTAACTCTTTTGGCTACTAGTGGCATCTGCTGATAGCCTTTGCAAATAGTTTGGACCCAGATCAGGTCGGACAAAACGTCAGGTCTGATCTGGATCCCAACTGTTTGACACTCTACTCTGATGGTATTCATGAAATAATTTTTTTGAAAAAAGTTGATTTTGAAAAAAAAAACAGCAGACAGCAAAATGATAACACAAAAATTAAATTTACCCAGTATGATATTTCTAGCCTGAAAGTAGGTATGATATGTTATAATAGTCATAGTTGAAGGAATTAGATATAATGATTTCAAAATTCTTGAATCTATAAGAGCAATACGATAGTTAGAGATTATCTCATGGCGTTTTGGTTATCGCCCGAAGTATCAACCCGAGACCCCATTATCAGCCCGAGAGCTTTAGCTATCCGGCTGATAATGGTTGAGGGTTGATACTGAGGGCAATAGCCAAAACCCCATGTTAAAATCTGTTTATAACATATTCCATTTCACTATTTCAACGCGTTTGAAGTAAAAAAAAAAAAAATGTAAGTACACTAGATGAATGGCATAAATTTTGCGTTACGACAAGCCACTTGTTTACATCTGACGTCATGAAATGATCAACGTTACGTGCTGGGCATGATAACCTCTCTGCGTTCAAAATACACGACTTCCTGTTATCATCATGGCAGTCTGATAACCAGTTGGCGGGAAAGAGCTTATCGCATATGCAGACTTTGGGTTGTCGCGGCAAAAAGTGTCTTAAATATGTGATAATTACTAATAGTATGTGCATGTCTTTTGAATAGTAAATTTCAAGGTTTCTCTCTTCAGGTCTGTTAATATTACAACTTATGCCGTATTTCTTCTTCTTTCAGCCTGGTCAGATCATTGATATACGTGCCATGATAAATGAAGCTACTAAATTGAACGTGGAAGAGGGAGCCCAGGATAGTACTAATCATAACGTAAGTGGTTTTACTCTTTAGACCATCATAAAAATACTTTTTCTGAACTTAACAGAGAAATAGGTCTGTGACCAAATCTTTTAATTTCATTCACTGAATTGGGATGACAACTTAATTTATCCCTCTCCCCCCAGAAACTTTGTTTTGGGTGTGGTATGTAGTTTTCACTTTGTGTTGTATATAGTTTTCACATTGTGCTCTGTGGTGTTTAAAGAGCTATTGTCCCTTGGAGGTCAACTCTCTTAGAGCTACAATAGGGTCTGAACTATAGTTGACAGTAAGTAAATTCCATATGCACTATTTGTATACCGGTGTAACAGGCAGAAATTTTCCCTCAGTCAGTTGTTTTCCCCAGGGAAAGAATGGGCCAGTCAATGGGAAAACACTGACTTGGGCAAAAACTGGCTGTTACACCAGTATCTTAAAAAGTTATTGTTGTATAATCATCTTTATTACCCAACCATCTATATAAGGAGTAATTGTCTATTTTTTTGCTATGTCATAAATCACTGAACTATTCCACCGGTCAATAAATATGATTATTACCCAACCGTCTATATACAGAGTGATTGTCTATTTTTTGCTATGCCATGCATCACTGAACTATTCCACCGGTCCATAAATATGACTATAGACTGGCACTATACCATGGGCCTGGTTTCCCGCTTCCCTGTAAAAAAAACACAGGCGCTTATTATCATGCGCGACGACGATGCGCGTTCGGTTCATTTAGGAAAGGAGACGTTATTCAACAATGAGGCATGGTTTTGCAACTTTAAACTCCAATAACTCCGTTGTTTATGGTCAGAAACATAAAGTGTGGGTACTCGTTTTCTTAGTTAGAACGAGCGGAACATTTTGAGACCAAAATTGAGCAGATTTGGTGAAATTTTACGTTTTGCAACAAAACCGCATCGTCTACAGCAACTCCATTCAAGGAACGCTGCTAAGTATTTCATCAAATGGGTTGAGTAATAAAACAGTTATTTCATGCCTGTTTGTAGTATAGTCAAACTATTACCCCTTGGTACCATGGACGACCTGATACACTATTGCACTCGGCCTCGTGCAATAGTGCATCAGGTCGTCCACGGTACCTCGGGGTAATAGTTTTGACTATACTACAAACAGACATGAAATAACTGTATAATATCTGCTGTCATATCTCCCCCCATACATATTGTTATTAGCTCACCTGAACCAAAGGCTCATAAGTAAGCTTATATAGTACACCAGTGAATCCGGGATTGGTCACCCTTCCATAGATCCAGATATGGAAATTTTATTTGTGTAAAATTTTAATTATTTTCCTACCCATTAATTCAAACATGTGTTTTGGGTGCTCAAAAGAACCGTCTCATTGAGAAGGTTCTTTTGAGTACCCACAACATGTTTTGGATGAGTATAAAGAAAATTATTTTCCAATACGCACTCTTTCTGGAGGCCTGCCCTTCCATTGTCCATCTGGCAAAATTTTCAAACATCTCCTGAAACCACTGAGTGGATTGAATTCAAATTTCTTATGTAAATCAGTGGAGTCAGAACTCAAGTGGACAGTTAATGCGGTTGATTCTTAGCACTTTCCTTAAAATCAAGAAAAATCATTGTTGGATAATCATTCATTTCTGCAGACACACTATTATCATATGAAGTTACTGTTAATCAGTGGATAACGTCATGTCATAAATAAGGTTATGACCACATGCTACATAACACTTTTGGCTGGAACGAGTAGCATTATGGCAAAGTCCGTTACAACAATGCAAATTTTCATGGAAATGTTTGACTGGGTGACTTTGAAGGTGATAAAATTCAAAGGTCATATGATAAACAGAATCTTACACTCGTGATCGTTTCATATTAAATTTATTGAACTCCCCAAAGGCTTGTTTGATAAATTTCATAAGAAATGATCACTCGTGTAAGATCCATTATATATCAATAAGGTGTACCAAGTCAGTGCTAGGGGCCAATTGTTGAAGAAACATCATATTTTAAGGGACACAACCTCTTATAACTTTGCCCTTTGTACATTGATAGTTTCTTAATGTTGTCGAGATAACTCTTAGTTGATTAATTTTTAAAGCCAAACTTTGTTAAATTGAGATCTATTTGTGATTTTCAGGATAAATTATTAAAACCTCTTGGAGGATATGTAGGTTACAACACAGAATGGAGAGAGCTTGCACAGAATATTAGTAGGGTAAGTGTTGAATTCACACTTCTGTTTTTGATGTATAATCATTTCTCATTTACTCAGAAGTGGGTGGTGTGCTCTATGCTGCAGATTTCAGAGAGATGGTCCCATCATATTTGACTTGTTGACAGGATGAAATTTGCTTCGCTTGAGGCAAATTTGGGTGGGGGTCTGGACCGTTTATGCGGCATTCTTTTCTCTCTCTGCTGTCTCTGGGAGTAGTCCCAACATGACTGAAATATTGTTGTTAACTCAATCAATTAATCATTTACTTAATGAGTTCTCAGTAGCTCGAGTTAAAAGGTTTTGGTCTGTAAAGAATATTTAAGCGGCCTCATGACAAAACCAACAAAGTAGCAATTTGAAAGTACCTATGCATACGTCCAAATATGAAAACGTTTTGAGTGTAAAAGTGGCATTTTTAATGTAACGTCTACAATACTGATTTGTTTTTAAGAAGGATTTTTCAAAATGACTCAGTCGATTGGGGTGCCCGTCTTTGGCTGGGTCCACCATGGATCAACTTTTGTTTTTTAGCTCTATATGTATGTAAGTTAAGAGCCCTTTACTATGTATCATCACAATTTATTTGAATTTATTGTTTCCCTGTGATGGTACATTGAATAAGTTAGAGAGATTCCATGTGAGCTAGACTATTTACATGCTTTATTTGTGTCATTGCTGGGTATACAGTTTATTTTGTAGGCTTTGTCATGCAATAGCCAATGTAATATTTTCATGGGTGAAAGTTTTCAAGATTATTCCTGAATTCAGGATTTTGAGGCTGACTTTCCATAGAAATTCAGCCTCAAAATGCTGAATTAGGGTTTCCTGTTTATATACAGTCTGTCTAAAGGCAACTGATCATTTAAACTTGAAATTGTGAATATTTATTGGCCATATTGCAAGTTTTAAGATTGGAGTTTCCAAAGTTCATGATTTTGGAAAGTTTTGAACTTTCATCCATGCATTTTCAGGCCAACAGCTTAGGAAACTGCAGTATTGTGGGGTCCAGTGGGTATCTGCAGTGCTGAGTTGGTTATGATTTCACTTATTAATTCATTCTTTCTATTTTTCAGGATATTTATTCACAAAATCCAAATGTCAAATGGGCAGATATAATAGGTTTAGAAGAAGCAAAGAGATTATCCAAAGAAGCTGTTGTTTATCCTATAAAGGTCAGTAAACTATAGGAACACCTGCAAAACAAGATTACATTTTACAAATTTGGAAATTTTCGCGAATAGCATTAAAAGACGTATTTACAACATAAAACTTCGCAAATATGGCATGATTTACCTAAATCAGTAAACGACCAGTGATTTCGCAATTTCAGGAGGGTTTATTTTCACGAAACTTCGCATCTGCGAAGTCGCGAAAATAAAACGCTCGCAAAAATTTCTGAATTTACGGTATCAAAATCAATCAAAATGACCCAGGATATGATATATTTACATTTCAAAGCAGTCCATCTTTTTTCAGTTTTACACCCCAAACAAACCGTTAATATGATTATGATAACTTATTAATACAAAACTGTTTTACAATAAATTCAATTTTTGGTCTGTTCATGGAATCATGAATACTTGGGGTCTCTGGCTTCACATTATCTTTGCAAGAGACCCGAAGTATTCATGATTCCATAAACATTCCAAAAATCTATTTCTTAAATGTATTCTTGTTGCAAAAGCTGCAGAGAAGCTCAGACAATGCTGTGCAGCTGCAGTCTTGTCAGAGCCATTACTGTTGACATGCACAATATATGGACCGAGATGAAGGCTCGGTAAAAGTTATGGGCTCTACTAACCCCAATAGATAGCTGATAATGAATATGTAACCCTTTGAGGGCCAATGGTTTGATACAGTAAGTCCAGTTGGTCCATTTTATATAGTGAGGGGTTACAGGTTATAATTTCCAAAAAATGTTATATTTCTCTGAAGATGGATTTTGTCTTAGCAAACAGTGCAGACCCAGATGAAATGCCGCATTTCACTAATGCGGCATTTCATCTGGGTCTTTACAGTTTGCAAAAGTACCTGTTTAGGGGTTTTTGTCCTCAAAAAGTTAAAGATCTGGTTTTACACATATGCGACTACTACCAAAATCTCCTGAGCTAGCCAAAATGATTTTAAAGACATATGCGGCTATTTCCAATGCGCACCTTTTCCGCGTCTGCAAACGGGGAAAGTTGTCTGGGTCCTGTCTTTCGACCCTTAACGGATTCCGATCAATACAGCTTCCGATATTCTTATGTCATATCGGTGTTCCGACATTTTCTTCACAAAATAACTAATTAAAGTGTGTTCGAAATATCTATTGACATCTTTTCAGAACTGATCGTCTCAGCACTAAAGACAGATAAATGTAGCTCAGTCGAAATCAAACGACGTACACAATAACCCTGGTTACGAATATGATAGTGGCCGAGTCTATACTATTTGTATGGATATTTAGAGCGGCGCACGACCTGACCTCGTGGCCTAGTGGTTAGCGCGCCTGGCTACAAAGCCAGAGAACCAGGATCGATTCCCAGATGCGCACATATTTTCAGTGTGTTTTTTCTTTCTTTTTTAACATTTTAATGCTAAATTACTTCATATACTAGTAAAATGGCATCATCAAAACGACCGAAATGGTCATCCCCGAACTTTTTATATTGAATTACGCATGAAACCTATGGGGGTGGGGTTAAATTTGGCCCTCTAGAAAGAGAATTAGTTCGGTGACCCCAGATTTTTATTCTTTTTTCTGAAAGGTATTATAATAGTCCATGAATTGAAAATAAATTTTCAAGATTTTCAATGTCAGATTTTTTAATACATGATTTATTCTAAAAACAAATTCCATTTTTCGACGAATTGTCAAAATATATCATGCAGTATCTTGTCACAGCATGGGGTAACAAGTAAACATGCACATTTTCTTAAAAGTTTGAGGTCATGGGCAGTAATTTAAGTTAAAAGAAAGAAGCTGGGTGAAGATTACAACTGTTTTAGCTTCGATAATTAGGACTAGTATTATTATTTTATATTTCTAGAAAATTGGTCAAATGCTGTAAACTTCAATATGAGATTCTGAAAAAATAAGCACGGTGACATATCCTTTTTATTTCATAAATGGATAGCCCATGCATAAAACAAACTGTATGCAAAGTATTTAAAATATTTCAATGTGGGAAGTATTTAGTAGCATATGTCCTTAAATAATTGTGATAAAAGCAAAATAGAAATAAAATGACCACCTATTTTAAGTGTTTTACAGTATACAGTAATGAGGACAAAGTCTGTGTACTTGATACAGTTGATATTATCAAGGCAGAATTGTTTCAGTTAAAACAAGGTCTTTATACAGATATCACATTTCTAAGCACTCTGTGTGCTTATCTGTAAATTCTGTTCCAGTAGGAAAGAAAAAAAAGAAAACTATTTCTGGTGATTTATTGATAAAAATCTTTTGATATTTTAGAACATTTAAAATAACCATTGGGCAAAAATATTTTTTTCTGATAAACTATCACAAATGAATGGTACAAATGTAAATTGCATTTTTGATTTCTTATTTTCCAGTATCCACAATTATTTAAAGGTATTCTGAGTCCTTGGAAGGGATTGTTATTATACGGCCCACCAGGTAAGTGTGTGTGCGATTATGTAGCTCTGGAATAGAGGAATATTCAGAAAATTTAGTTTTCTTATTTCTATAAAAAACAGCTTGGTACAGTTACTGAGTAAATGTTCTAAAATTTCAAACACTTTTCTCTTTCTGTTTTCAAACTAAATGTTGGTTATCAGGACTGGAATTGATATAAACTTGTCAGAATAGCAAACAGGGAAGACCCTGATCAGACTGCTTCTTCAGTCTGATCTGGGTCTGCACTGTTTCAGTTTGTCTAGTCCTTTTTTGGTGGCAACGAGTGTTGGGAATTCTAGAAAATTTACTGTACTATTATAAAAGCACAATGTTAACATGGAAAAAAGGTTTGTTTTTTTTCCTTGAAAAGTGTTATAATGAAAGTGTTTGGTCTGTGCTTGGTTAAAAAAACTGTTAATACTAAACAGTTTGACTACTATTGCAGGAACATGTTGATCTGACAGTATTTGCACTGTTTTATCAGGTCCCCTCCAATGAAGGATAGTGGTACATTTTTAGATTTTTGTAAGGCATGAAAGAAATTATTTTAGCCCGCCAAATATGCAAAGACAAGTTGTATTTGCAGGTTCGATGGACTTATTTTTGGAGGTTTTTCTTGAGTTATCAGTAGTTTGACTTAAAAGGAGTTGATCTTTCAATATGAATTTTTGTCTGATGTACAATTTCAAGATGGCAGACAAAATGCCACTGAATGATACATTCCATTGTTGGCACAAAAATTAAGTCATTTGTCAACCGATTATTCCCCAAAATCATTTGTGTATGACTTTTATCAATATCTTAGACAAGTTGAAATATTGATCTTGTGAGATGTTTTGTTACAAATATGGCTGGCAAAATGGCCATCGGAGTGACATATTTTCTCTTATGGGTACAAAAACTACATGTAAGTCATTTGTCAACTGATTGCTTCTAAATTCTTGAATACAGTAAAACAAGTCTTAAGCGGCCACTCAAAAATAGACAAAACAAAGGTCTTAAAGACAAGTGGTACCTTAATGAAGGTCGTAAGTATTGCAGAATGCTCCCCTTTGGAGCATTTCTGCAATACTTTTGACCTGCATTTAGTGATAATTGATCTTGAAAACCAATGTTGGGTCTTTTTGAGATAGGCCATTTTACACAGGTTTTACTGTACATTACCTTTATCAGTATCATGTCACAAGATAGGCTTTAAGCCAATGCTGGGAGGCATGAGAGTTGTTGCACTTTCCATTGATTCTCAGACTCAATTTAGCAGAGTCTGCTTGTTCAAGTATTTCAGTAGGGTCCATTTTTGTCCAGATTATTTTGGGGCTTTTCTTGGAATTCCAACAGCAGCTGCTCTAGTTTTAACATGAAACCCTTTCATTTTTCTGCAGGTACTGGTAAAACACTTCTTGCCAAGGCAATAGCTACAGAATGCAATACAACCTTCTTTAATATCTCAGCATCTAGTATAGTCAGTAAATGGAGAGGGGACTCCGAGAAACTAGTCAGGGTACGTACAATACAAACTTCTTTGATATCTCAACATCTAGTATAGTCAGTAAATGGAGAGGGGACTCCGAGAAACTAGTCAGGGTAGGTACAGTACAAGCTTCTTTGATATCTCAATAAAGTGTAGTCAGAAAATGGAGAGAAAGTTCAAGTTATTGAGAATCCACATCTACGCAACATGTCCAATGAATTGATGCCCTAATGCAAGAAAAGAAGGATACAAGTTTTTATATATGTTATCCTATGTCGATGCATCACCAATGGGGCGTTGTTTGTCGTCATGGCATCAAGTGGTCATTTGGTGGTTTGAAGAATTGGAGATTTAACTAAAATTAACAAGATACCAATGAATAAATTATTGCTTTAAGCTTATGGACTTCATGTAATTTTCCAAATTATACTATTGAAATTAACTTTACTGATCTATCAGAATGTGAGAATGCACATTACTCCTTTTGGAGAGAAATTTTTTCCACTTGATTACTTTGTTGGCCATAAGCATGGCAGAATGTTTAATTGCCAATAAAATTTTGTATTGTATTGTATAATGTAAACATAGCATTTAAATAGTGACTGATAAGCCTTATTAGGCTGGGTATTTTAAATGCAATTACCAGCAAACACTCTACTGGGACTGATGTAAGTCAGCATTTAAACATCGTCATGACGTTGACACAGGGTTGTTACGACGTTGGCCCGATATTGTGTGCTTGCTGGAATACACTTATTGAATGTTATTCTTTTGGTTTATTATAAATATTGTACCTGTCACTGAAATAAATCCTCATGCAACATGTCCATGTTTGGTTGAGATTTAACCTTTTCCATGCTAAACTATGATGTATCCTGTTTTGAAAACAGTGTAAATCTAGATCAGCTGGCTTCTAAGAAAACAGCTAGGGAGCTCAGTGGTAGAGTGCTTGACTCGAGACCAAGAGGCCTCGGGTCTGAGCCGCACCGGAGTCATTGTGTTGTGTCCTTGAGCAAGGTACATTAATCCTAGCTTAACACTGGTTCAACCAAGGAAAACCCGTCCCTACATAACTGAAAGATTGTTGATGGGATGTAAAGAATCAAATCAAACAAACAAAACAAATAAGGAAATAGCTGATCAGGATCCGTAGTGTTTTCCACTCTACGGAGTGGAAAACAGTATGGATCCTGATCAGCTATTGTGATCCTGATGTGCTATTAACTGGATTCCTGCAAGTCATTTGGTTAATATTAGTGGAGCAGTGTAGTACATATAAAATGTGCAATTATACCCAATTTTGTTTTATTTGCAGGTATTATTTGAGATGGCGAGATTTTATGCACCATCAACAATATTCTTAGATGAATTAGAAGCCATTATGAGCCAAAGAGGTTCAACTGGTGGAGCGTAAGTGAACTTTTTCTATGCTACATACAATTTTCTAGAAAATTTCAACCCTTACCATACTGAGTCCAGATGTATCCACATTTTTTCTGGTTTGATTGAAAATACTGTAGATCAAGATTTTGAGAATTCATCTGATCAGGATCCACACTTTTTCCACTGCTTGGGATCCTGTGAACTAATTGGATAAAATAGTACATAAAAGTATCCCCCATGTTAAGGGATAAACCATATTGCACTTTATCACTACAATGATCAAGTAAATTACTGTTCAGAATACAAAAATAACTCTTTTTATCTTCTAGCATTGTCTGCTAATAACTTTTGCGAACAGTGGCTCAACAAAATGTCGGGCCTGATGGCTCGACAAAATGTCAGGCCTGATCTGGATCCAATCTGTTTGAAACTCAGTATTCCTGAAAGAATTTTTCGAAAGAGTTGATTTTGTCCAACACAATATGAAAACTGGGATCGACATCATTCTTTTACAAAACCTTGGAAAGTTGTACTGAAAAGCTCAGATTTTTTTTTTATTGAAAGTGGATTTTCTAAACAGATAATAGTATAAAAAATCATAAAGTTCTTAATGTGTGCTTGTAAAGCATGTTTCCTTTAAGTAGTAGGTTGAAGACTGTTAATTATAATATAATATATGCATCATTAATTGCAGGGAACATGAAGGTAGTCGGCGTATGAAGACAGAGTTACTGGTGCAGATGGATGGCTTGGCAAAGACAGATGATCTTGTTTTTCTTTTAGCTGCTTCTAATCTTCCATGGTATATTCTTTATTATATCTTTAGGCTTTGGAACTCATGCTTATTATATCCACCTGCTTTAGCAAACGTGATAAGTAAATCCATACTTGCCTATTTGGGCACTCATCCAATAATCTCTACCCCTTTCAGTTCAGTTCAGTTAAGTAAGGGAGGCTAAAGTAAGAAAGACAGCAAGGATCAGGAATCGATACAATCAAGTGCCACACCTGTCCCAGGATACCAAATGGGAAAGTAACAAAACCACAATAAACATCACAAACAAGAGCCAAGAGGTCAGCCCTTTCCCTTCAGGTGACCACAAGGCAGCAATGAACAGACGCGAAAGCATGACAAACACAAGACATCAGATCCTTTGTCAGTTCCAGGTTCACATGATTTACCTTTATTGTAGCTGTACAGTTTTATGTATACTTTATATAAGCACCTCGTTTGTTTGGACTTGCTTAAATGGATGCTTAACAGAAACATAGTAAATGACAGCTGAAATGTAGGAACAAGATATGAAACAGTTTTGTCACCATTTTCACTTTACTAGAATTTAATCTTAACCACTTGTATACGGGATACTCCTGAACAATATTTGGCAAACATTGAATACCAAGATGAAATGCTGCATAGCACAGCATTTCATCAGGACAGTGGATTTGTGCGTGAATCATGTGGGAATGGTTAAAATCACGCATATATTTTGAGGCAATAACGTGAATTCATGCGCATTTTTGTTTCTAAAAAAATTAGGATTTCATCATTTTTTGTTCATTCTGATGTAAACTTGGTCACCTTGGTTTTATTTGCGAGTAAGAATGATGCTTTGGCCGTTTTTAGTTACATTTTCAAAAGCATTTACGGTGCACGCCAACTGTCTGTTTACTCGTTGCTTTAAGTAGCGGTCTGGTACCCAGCTATCAGGCTAGGAAACCGTCATAGCAGCCGCTATAGCGGTAACCAGTATAGGGAGTAAAAACCATCATGCTGGCGAACTCCCCAACAGCATTAAAAAGCTGAAAAATCGTCTCCGTACGTCAATTTAGGCGAAATACGCTCATTTTGCATCGGTTCTTTCCGTTTATATCATTACAGGTGGTAAATAAACCACCACATTGACTATTTTCAGACTAGGAATCAGCAAATAATTTGAAAATGGTAATGTGTTAACAGTTTTCTGTGTTAAATCAATCATTTAGGAATGCTGTTTTAGTTTTAATTCATTTCCAAGTCATACCCTCAAATTTCACTTCATACCCTCAAATTTCATACACGGGGTATAAAAAACCGCAGTTTAAAATTTTTGTGGGAACACAGCAGGACAACACTGTTTGCTGCTGACAAAAAAGATCTTCAGAGAAATATTATAAAATTTATTTGAGCCGCGATATGAGATTTCAAACAATGTGGTATGTGCGACCAACAAAGCCTCGGATCAGCCTGCACATAAGCAGTCTGATCAGAGCCTTTGCTAGTCGCTTGAATATTCTATGACTGTTAAGCTAATGACCGACCAGCCTTTGGAGTAAGCTTAAAAAGAGGCTGCACAGGCTCATGTGAGTCAACACTTGTCAAAATGCCACATGGTTGGAATCACATGTCATGGCTCATTTGGAAATTATAACGTGTGACTTCCCAATATATATATTGGACCATCCCAGGTTTATTGTATCAAACCAGAAGAATCCATAAATACATAAAGGGTTTAAGCCACAATGAAAAGACACAATGTGAATATGATCATGAAAGACCATAATCACTGATCAGCCTGAGGCACCAAAATTTAGTGGCATTTACTGTAAATTCATAAATTTTCGCAAGGGTTTTATTTGGTGAAGTTTCAGGAAAATAACATCCTGGCTAAATGGCAAAATCACTCTGTTAGTCACCTTATTGATATTGGTAACTCATACTCTAGTTGCAAATTTTTAGCCTGGCAAATGTGTCTTAATGCTTTTTGCGAAAATGAAACTAGCAAAAATGTCAGAATTTACAGTATGGTTGCAGGAAAACATGGTTTCTGACTCAGGTGCTCGAATTTATGAAAATTTGCTAACTTTTCTGATGCTTAGGGGCCTTCTCTTTAATTCCATCCAAAAATTCGAGAAAATAACAGCCAATGAAAAAATGAAAATTTTGACCACAGTGATTCATAGAAAAAGCAAAGGTTGGACACAGAAATCTTCAAGATCATGAAAAAAGCATTTATTTCTACTCCCTCACTTTTGTCTCTCAAATCCTTGAGCAGATATCGTTTTCAATGTTACATGTATCTCATGACATCAGTAAAATGATTCTTCTACGCTTCGAACCATGTGCACTGGTCAGTTTTTCAAAATAAACAGTTGTCAAGTGCATTTTGACAGGAGCCGCCATCTTTGTTTACGTGCGTGACGTAATTTAAATGATATGGCGCTAAACAGTATGTGCGTCATAAACTAGCTCATCCGGACGAAAATGCAGGTTGTTTTGAGTTTTCAGCAGGTTTCTTTCTGCAACAAGTTAATTCCACAATTAAGATAATCCTAATCTAAAGAAAAGTGTTCTTTACTTCTCTATCAAAACGTATTTTGTGGATAAATGCTGAGGTTACTTCTAATGTGCAGTCTCGCCAGAGCCTTCACTGCTTGCATAGATTATGGGTCTACTTCTAGTCTCGCTGGGTACGTAAGCAAGTGCGTGTAAGGATGCATTTACGCATTTATCGATAAGAAACCAAATCTCATGTGCTGGCCCAAATACACGTACATGTATTTTATCTTTAAACATCCCGATACAAAGAAAGGTGACTTCAAATAAGTACCCTGTATTGTTTTGTCTGTGCATCCATTTCTTTTTCTTCTTTTTATACCCTGCCACTAAGTGTGGCGAGGTATTATGTTATACCCTTCGGTGTCTGTCCGTCCGTCAGTCCGTCCGTCCGTGCTCACCATTTCCGATCGATAACTTGAGTATTTATTCACGGAATTTTTTCAAATTTTGCATACACATTGTTATCGGCGATGAGTGGTATGGGATTGTTAATGGGCAAAATCCGTCCATTTTTAACGGAGTTACTGCCCTTTTTCGTATTGGAAAAATGGTTTCTGGCCTGTTATTCCTTTACTGTTCATGATATCTGAATGAAACTTCACAGATATGTTGCACATCAAAGGTTACATATTGTGACTAAGGACCGTCACTCTGACCTTCCCAGTTTGTGAGTTATCTGCCCTTGATAGGTCTGAAAAAAGGTTTTTGACCTATTGTTCCTTTACTATGTGGAATATCTGAATATAACTTCACAGATATGTTTCACATCAAAGGTAACATATTGTGACTAAGAACCGTCACTCTTACCTTTCCCGTTTGTGAGTTGTCCGCCCTTGATTGAATTAAAAAATGTTTTTTACCCATAGTTCCTTTACTATGTGGAATATTTAAATGAAACTTTACAGATATGTTTCACATCAAAGGTTACATACTGTGACAAAGAACCATCACTCTTACCTTTCCAGTTCATGAGTTATCTGCCCTTGATTGATCTGAAAAATGGTTTTTGACCTGTAGTTCATTTACTATATGGAATATCTGAATGAAACTTCACAGATATGTTGATCATCAAAGGTTACATATTGTGACTAAGGATCTTCACTCTTACCTTTGCAGTTCATGAGTTATCTGCCCTTGATTGATCTGAAAAATGGTTTTTGACCTGTAGTTCATTTACTATATGGAATATCTGAATGAAACTTCACAGATATGTTGAACATCAAAGGTTACATATTTTTAGTAAGATTCGTCACCCTTACCTTTCCAGTTCATGAGTTATCCGCCCTTGATTGATCTGAAAAATGGTTTTTGACCTGTAGTTCATTTACTATATGGAATATCTGAATGAAACTTCACAGATATGTTGAACATCAAAGGTTACATATTTTTAGTAAGATTCGTCACCCTTACCTTTCCAGTTCATGAGTTATCCGCCCTTGATTGATCTGAAAAATGGTTTTTGACCTGTAGTTCATTTACTATATGGAGTATCTGAATGAAACTTCACAGATATGTTGACCATCAAAGGTTACATATTGTGACTAAGGACGTCATATCACTGTCTATCTCAGTTCTGTTGCTATTTTGGCATTATATATCTCACAAAATAACTTTTGGTGCCCCCAGCAGTGGCGGGGTATTCTGCAGTGCTTGCGGTGCTTTTATTAAAAACTAAAATCGTTAACAATCTGATTCACCATTTAGAATAATTACCATGGTACTATATATATTGTTGAAGATTTCATACCTTTATAAAAAATCTTATAACGTTACTGATATATAAAGGACCTGGTATGTAGGTACAAGTAAGTTGTCTCAGGTGAGCAGGTCGGGCGATCTCAGGATTGTTGACCCGTGCTGCTTACCTACGTCACTTTGGCGCGACGTCATAAACAAGATGACGAACTCCCGCGATTGCACTCAACAAGTGTTTATTTCAGGGTTTTCATGAATTTCTCTTTCCAAATGGTACACATTGGTTAAAATATTAAGGGAACAGCTAAAACATGTTGATGGGCTGGGGGACAAACAAGACATCCCGATTTATTACATAGGTTACAGCAGAAAACCAGCTTCAAAAGGATCTGACAGATTTTTATGTCCTCCCTTGTCATTTTTCTAATACTCGATTTACACATTTTTTTCAGATCTTTAAATAGTCAAACTTTTGACATTTTAAAGCATGTATCACGCTCCCCTAGGCTTAAAATCACTCAAAAATCATAACTTCAAGCCCCTGTGGTTTCTGACACGGTATATGTAACACCTAGGCCGTTCTACTTTCTACTATAGACGCTAGCAAGTAGCTTGAAATTTTGAATGTTGCAAGTTTAGATATTAAAGTTTCCAAAAACTGAACAATCAAGGCGATGACCAGACAGCACCTGCTGATCTACACCATTGCTGTTCCCATGCAACAAAATCAAGAAGAGCCCTTTTCGAGCAAAAAATGCTGCAAACCATTCTGTGACATACAAAATTCAACCCTTATTTTTATTTTTTCAGGGAACTTGACCATGCAATGTTGCGGCGGTTAGAAAAGAGAATTTTGGTAGATTTGCCAACATATGATGCTCGTAAAGCCATGTTCAAGCATCATCTTCCAAGAATAGTGAATCCCAGTGAGGGTGGACTCGAGCTCTTGTCTGATTTAGACTATGATCTCCTAGCATTAGTAAGTTTGGTTTAATCTAATCAAGATTTTCTATCCTGCTATACTTCCACAAAAGGCTTTTAAGTGTCACTGTAAGGGTAAATACATTGAATGAATCAAGTGTCATTACTTAGAGGTCGTGGTATAAGTGTAGTTAGTCCCCTACCGGTTTTACTGGAGGGAAATGTCAAGTGCTCTACATCCTGTGTCTTGAAGTTTTGGCCTTTAAAATCAAAGTCTGAGCATGAAAACCGGAAGCTAATGAAATTGCAACTCTTTCAATGGTGAATATCATCATAAATGATTTAAGAAATCTTAAAAAACAAATTTGTTGAATTTGCCATTTTTCACCAAAATTTTAAGCACAGGTGGGCAATCAAGCTCATGTTTTGCTAAAATGTTCTCGTATAAAAAGGAATTTTGTTAATACGATGACAAAGTGTATTATGCTGCTATGAACAAGGGAAAACAGCACTTGTGTCAGTTGCGATTATAATGGTTTTATACTGAACAAAAGTGAAAACGCTACACCTGAATTGTTTGCTATTTATATACAAAATGATGCAAGCCAGTAAAGCAAATGAACGTGTATCTGAATATTCAAAGACTGGGTTAGGCATAACAGTAAAAGTTTTGCGGATGTTGTCACGAGGAAACACACAAAAGTCATTTAAATGTTCCAGGGGTCCAATTTTTCAGGTTACAAATTTGAACAGAAATCTCACACAGTTTGGACCTTCAGAAATCCACTACCAACCAGATCAGACGGCACGAAATGGTAGTCCAGACATGTGAGAACCAGAAATGTGAAGGACTTATCACAAGTGTGTTTTGATCGTTTAGAAAAGCAAACTTAAAAAAGCGGGCTTCTCATCAAATTGACAAGCATGAAATCTCCATAGGAAAATCAATGTGTTGTTGCATCTTAGTTTGAGGACGTTGCTAGTCAAGAAATGGCAGAAACGACGTGCTGTTAGGTCTCCCTCATTTGGCAAAAGAAAATTATCGAAAATCGTGATAAATCGAAGATTACAAAACATTGAATATTCCCTATTTGTTATTGTCAAAGGGAGACCATTTACATTTTTTTACAAATTTGATAAATTCGAAATTGATTTCTGAGCTTGTTTCAAGTGATTAGTCAGTGTTCTTGTGTTTTTATGCAACACAATTATGACCCATTCTGATTAGCATTACAATTTTTTCTGCGCATGCGCAATTGCAAAATTCAGTAAATAAAGCTTAAAAAACAAAAAGGAACATAACTCGGACATCAAAAGAGACAAATTGGTGGAGTTTCAAGGAATCGTTTGCTGGATGTCTGGGAAACATTATTAAGCTTTAGTAAATAAGTTTTGTCCAATACTTTCTAACAAACCATTAACTATTGTAGTGTAGCGTTTTCACTTTTGTTCAGTATATTTAACTCTTTGTCAGTCTCACAAACCTGTGATAAATCTAGAAGTATGAAAGCTAGGTTCGTGAAAAACACTTTTTTTAATCAAACGGTACAAGCCAAACAGAGCAAAATATTGAAAATTAAAAATATGTATGTTGAGGTATTACCACTTGAATGTTAAAACTTCAAGGAATTCCTCTAGTTTTGTTCGATAACACCAGCATTTTTTTCATAAGGGAATACTACATGTGTATATATATCATGGGGATGTTGACATCTATTTTTCAGAAAACTGAAGGATACTCAGGGTCTGATATCAAGTTGGTATGTAAAGAGGCAGCGATGCGTCCAGTCAGAAAAATATTTGATGCCTTAGAAAATCAGACTGAAGGTTAGTGGTATTGTTTGTTTGGGTGTTAATTGTGCCAGTCAACATCTATGGTCATGTTAAAATGGTCAGCTAACATTGCCACACTTTTTTATATTACCTGAGGTGTTTATCAGAACTGAATGCACCTACAAATAAGCTGATGAATCAGGATCTACACTGTCAATTTGGTTGTGTTACTTCACGTAAGTTGCTTGGTTTACTTTACTGAAAAAGTTGTTTCAAATGGAAAAGTTGGTGCCAGGAAATCCCCATTTTGCCATGATGCATTTGTTCATGAAAAGCTTGTGTGTTGAAATGCATTCTGGTGCCAGCCTGATATAAACTTATCAACAGAAATCTGATTAGTGCTGAAAAGTGCCAAAGATTTAACAAAAATGAATGTCCCTTGTTTTTTAGGTGAGCTATTAGTATGGCAATGATCTGGCATCGCCATCCGTCCACACTTTCAAAGTATGCTGGTTGTCCCAGTTTTCGTGGTATTAACTTATCAACGTTTCAAAGTTTAAATCTAGTTATGACACAAAATTAATTTTGGAATAAAATATTTGGCATACATATCTTTGCTATATTTGATAGTCTTTACTCACCATCGATATGCTGACAGGTTAATAAATCCAGATTGATTCCTGGCTGGGTCACTTTCCATACAAGCGCCTGTTTTCGTGGTAACCATATGTAATCAGTTGCCAAATTTTTTGTCATTAAAGTGCCACCGAATTACAGTTTTGTTCTAATCTAATGGGTTGTCGGTCAATTTTTACCGAAACAACCTTTCAATTCGTTCAAGTGACGATAAATTTAAGCTGCCTGTTGCTATCGTTAGCTTTCAGACATTCGTAAAATGGCCGCTGTCATGTTAAATGATAATCACGCCATAATGACGTCATTGGTTACGTCACACCGCTGGATATTTATTACACGAAGAGCAAATTTAATTGCTTCGGTAGCTGATGAAATTTCATTGCTCAATTTCTAGGAGTTGATAAACAGTGTTTTTTTTCTGTCATACCACAATTTCTGGAGCTACCACAAATACTGCTACATCTACCATATTATATCTCTAAAGCCAGTAGGCCAATTTTGATCAAATTTCACATAAACCCTTATCAGGTAGCGTGAGAGGATGCATAAGATATTTTTTGCTGATTGGATTGGAACTCTGGTAGCCATGGCAACATATAGCTCCTTTAGACTTATAATGGGAAAAACTTTACAAAAAAATCTTCATCTCTGTAATCATGAGGCTCATAGCTTATAAATATATTTAGTATGAAGCAGTCTAGTGGTCACCTACAAAAATCCTGCCAACCATACCCCTATGGTGGCCATGCCCTAGTGGTCTTTAGCTCCCATAGACAAATCATGGGAAAACATTAAAAATCTTTTATAAAAAAATCAATGATATTCTTTTGACGACTTAATGAACAAAAAAAAATCAAATTTGAATTTGATAATTTGTGGCAAGAAAAGGGCAAAAAAAAATAATATTTTTTTGATGACCATAGTGGATTAATTCCTGTGTTACTATTTCAGGAATTGGAAAAGATCTGCATATTCGTCTGGACACTATAATAACATCAGATGTGCTTAAAGCTATTGATAGGACTAAACCATCTGGGAAGTCAATGAAGGATAAATATGCTGCATGGCAGCGTGAATATGAATCTGTGTGAGGTCGATGGTGAACGCTGATACACTTTATCTGTGATATTTTACACTCATCATGCTGAATTTCTTTATCATATCTGCCCTGTCAAAAAGAAGCACCCTTGCTTCTATGTGAAAGTACTCCAAACAGTCATGACAAATAATCTACCAAACAAAAGTTGTGACAAAAGAGGTATCCGTTATTGTGAAAAAATTATGACAAGCGGTACTAACAAAAGCCAGTGAGAAGTGCAGTACCCCAAAAAAAGTTATGACATGATATCGAAATAAGTTATGACAAGTTCAGAACTGGGGGGAAACCTGTGATGTTTTATGCCATCAAACTCTGACTGACCCATTCTAAATGCTTGTAATGTTTTGCTGTAGACTCTTAATTATTCAAATCCTGATAACTCAAAGTACCTGTTAGTCAAAGTAAAATTACCCAGATCAGTCTTTCAACAGATATGTTGTAGCTACTTAAAAGAACGGCCTCCTCGCAGTTCTTTTATGTACATACAAACATTCCTGTAAGGACAGAATATTATTTTTGGGGAATAAGGGAATTACTTACCCCCCCCCCCCCCCCCCCCCATTTTATTTTGAAAAAAATGGTGCAATTTGGTGCCTTCTAGGGCCCTTTTTAGCCTTTATAATTTAGTATTTTGGTGGTCACATTTTAACTTACAAAACAATTACTTTACACTTGTAAAGCACAGGACAATTACTACACACTTACTTATTGGAGATCACGAAAAAAAAACATTGCCTAATTATCACTCAATATGTGGCTCTTGCAAGTGCAAATCTGCACACAAAGCCTCTGATAAAGCCTAGTAAAGGAAATGCAAAGCATAACATGGACATGTGCTCCTGGAATGATCTGGGTGTCAGTTGACTTTTTTGTATCAAGCCTCTGTTTAACCATAGGTCAAGAAAAGCAAAATAATTTAGCATAAAATACTCATTATTTTCTTATCCATCAGTCTAAACATACGTTGCGGGTGCTCAAAAGAACCATCTCATTGAGTACCCAAAACATATGATTTGGTTGAGAGTAAGAAAATTAATTTCTTATCAGACAGTCACTTATTTTGAGACCTGAGTTTGCTACTCCAATGGGCATTTTGCATCCATTTTTACTGCCAAGAATAGTATTCCTGCCTTAATATAACTATTCATGCTTGTAAAATTACAAGCATACAAGCTAATGGTACATATTGCATTTGATTAAAGTCATTATTTTAATTAGGCATATCTATGATTAGCTATCCAGTGATGCAAGAGCCAAAACATACTTTATTTATGCTAGTAGGCAAGGCTCTGGCTCTGCAAAGGCTCGCCTTAGCATGCTCATATTTTGCCAAATTGTATGGATAATGTCGTGGATTAGCTTCTGCATAGGGAAAAGAGAGCATGTCTGGGCTAGCTCATGAGATTTTGGTTCTTATCACATATATGACATGTGATTTCCAACAATGTGGATTTTGACATGCATAGTCTCAGACGAGCCAGTGCAGTCTACTTTTAAGCTTAAAAACTCCAAATTTTGTTCAGTAAGTGTAGCTTAACAGTCATAGAATATTTAAGCAACTTGCAAAGCCTCTGATCAGACAGACTGCATCTTCGCAGGCTGATCTGAGGCTTTGCTGGTCGCACATATCACATTGTTGAAAATCTTGTGTTGTGGCTCATATATGCATGTACAGGTACCGAGTTGGGCTAGAGGCCTTCAAAATGTCTGTCCCTTCATCTACATTCCCATTTTGTTTACAGGCAGCCAAGGCTCTGGAGAGACTGCGCTCATGCTCAGCTCTTCTGAGCCTTCGCTGCTGGCACAAACGATAAGTACCAAAATCTCATGAACTGGCTCAAATAACTATTTGAACTGCTTACAGCATCTAGAATATTGTTGTGATGCTCACAAAAGTTTTCCGGGCATCACTCATATATCAGTCAGCATTTCATGTCCTTTGGGATCATGGGTTTCATTGTGGAACTTTGAAACTACTAGAGGGTCACTGATGAAGCCTAATTGGCAGAAATTAGCTAGTCTGGCCCAGGAAATATGCACACTCTAGTTTCAGTTCTTTGGTGCAGTCTTTGCTTCCAAAGGATACCCTTTTAAGAACATATTTCAGTACTCTGGCAGTGGTCAACTCTTTGCCCGCTAGTGTTGTCTGCTGATAATTTTTGCAAACAGTTTGGACCCAGATCAGGCCTGACAAAACATTGGGCCTGATCTGGATCCAATCTGTTTGACACTCAAATTTCGAAAAGGTTGATTTAAAAAAAAAAAAAAAAATCAGCAGTCAACAAAAAAGCATGAAAAATTACCCAGGGGGCAAAGAGTTAATAAAGGCCAAATAGTCTCCACATTTTGCATTTGTTCAAGTATAACACGTTCATGCAAGCTTTGAATCGATCTAAATAGTTGACTGCTAAAATAATACTGTATTCCACATAATTAGCATACATGCTTTTATAAGCATATCTCAGTACTTCTTCACCAGTTGTTTACACAACTTCTGATTTCCAGATAATGGTGCAATTTCATTATTAAATAATGTGGATGAGAATTAATAAACCAGTTAATGAGTTTATTCTGGACCAAATAATTCTCAAGAGAATTTTGAAGATGGTGTGCTAATAAGGTTGAATATGGTATGTCGGGTAAATGTTCTAAAATTTCCAATACTTCTCTTTCTGTTCTTAAATAAAGTGTTGGTTATAAGGGCTTGAAGTCACAAAATGTATGTCAGAATAGTAAACATGAAAGACCCTGATCAGACTGCTTCGTCTGCCCTGTTTGTCAAAGACCTTTTTTTAGCCAAACTAATGTTTGAAATTTTAGAACATTTACTGTATGTGTATGCAGCTACTTCTTTATACTAGCTATTCCAATTGCTTTTGTACAAAAAAACATTCCGTCCATATCTATGAAGTATTTACTCGCTTGCAGTTGTGTTTAACCTTACTGTGGTGGTATTGGTATGTCAGTTGTCTGTCTAAATGTCTTCTGGTACACTGAACTTTTATCATTTTCAGATGTGCTTTTTCCCACTTACGCTGGACAGTGCATTGCAGCCAGCACATGAGATTTTAGTACTTATTGCAAATGCGAACAGCAAAGGCTCCGACAAGCCTACACAAATGCGCATTCTCGCTGGAGCCTTCAATACTGGTACACACAAAGTCAGGCCAGTCTTCAGCCCCACTAGATAGCTGCACATACACATTTAAATAATGACTTAACTCATTTAGGATAAGCACCAAAATCTCATGAGCTGGCTTATTGTTTGATTGTGTTTGCTGGCGACTGGCCTATTGTTTCGTGGTATTTACTCTAATATATAATTATTGGGACAGAAACCCAAGAAATCAGTTTGAACCCAGATCAGACCTCTCCAGCACTTGAATCAGAGTGGTTACTATAAGGGCCTTGTTGTGAGAAACCCTGACTTTGTTGCATGAAACAACAAAAGCACAGATAGCTTGCGCTTCCGCAGTCTGATCAGCCTTTATTATTTGCTCTTTGGAAAGTATAATGGATTAACTTGCTACAATTCCAGCTAGTCTCTGCAGCAGAGAAGGCTGCATTGAGCCTTACTGGGTCGTAAACCCAGAAAAGTCCTTGAGAAAACCAACAAAATAATATGTGTGCCTAGGGAAGACTCAGCCTGTACATCAACCCCTTCAGATACACTTTTCGCTTTAATAGCTTTCACTGGGGCACTGGGAATCATGGTTTGATAGTGCATATGGCAGACTCTTATTACCAGAAGATGCCCAGGCTGATCTGGGTGCCAGCATGCATGCAATGAGTTGACAAAAAACAAAATTTGGTTCAAAAGCACCTCATCTCATGATCTGTAGTGAAAAAATGGTTGTATATATGGGCCTAGCCTTGAGAAAACTTGTCTTTAGGGTTTCCAACAAGGTCATGGTCAAACAAGCCTGCTCAGCTATAGAGACTAGCTAGAAAATTATAATTTAGCTTAAAGAAAGTTTAGATATAATACTTTACAATAAGCAAATAACAAAGGCACTGATCAGACTGTGCGGATGCGTAGGCTGGTATGCGCCTTTGTTGTTCACAAACCCCGACGACAGATTTTCTCATGTCCATGTCGCCCATATGATAAATGTAATGTTCTTTGTAATATATTATTGCTCACAAATGAAGATAAACTATTGTTGACTGTTAAGGTATTTTGTTCTATTTATGTCCTCTCATTATTTTCAGCAAAAATTGCCTTTAGGTGACTGTCTTCCAAGATTGTACAAATAACATGTTTTGGTCAGAGAAAAACTTGGCCATCTGGGAATAGCACCAGTTTTTCCCATACCAATACAACAAAGATATCAGAAGTCACTGTCAGAAGTCACTGATCTGAAACTAGAAGATGACAAATACCCCCCCCCCCCCCCAAACAGCACCCAATACAAATTGTCTAAGTGCAAGCAAACATAACTCATGCATGCCTAGTCCCAAGAGATTAATGCATGTACAACTTATTTAGGGTTCATACGAGGGTCATTTTTTATGTTTGTAGAATCGGGCTGTATCTCTACAAATATAGAATTCACAGTACCACAAGTATATATATTTTGAAAGGTCTAGCTTTTGCCTATCAACTGATATAAATTTTACATCATTAGCTCTTAGTTCGGTCAAGATATATGGCTTTGAATAGGGCATGAAAAGGACACTGGTCAAAATTCATGCCATTTTAACCACGCAGCAAGCAGGGAATTAGACCCTGTTAAGTTCCATTCGCTATGGTGATGTAAGCATTTTTCAAGCCGATTGTTCTTTTGCACCATCAAAATTAATTATTCAAACACTAATTGTAGACGAGTGCAGCAAAGCTATAAGCATGTTGTTTACTGTTCTATAGCAATTTTAAAACACCCATAAATATACCAAAATAATCACAGTCAAGTGCTAGTTACTATATCTTTTAAAATTACGATTACGAACAAATTTTTAAATTTCTTCTGGTTTTGCATAGCACATGTTTTACTCAATCATTCGTCAGCAGTTATATTGATGTATCGAGTTAAGCTTGTAACTGGCAACTTCCGGTATTGGCATACCCCCATGTTATAAAAAGTGGGTGGGGTATACCAACCCCGCGTAGAAAACACAATAACAATCGGATCTGCATAATTTTCTTATTGCAGTGATTTCAACACATGTTTAGAGGCACAAAAACAGTTTTAATGTATTTTCTAAATATAGTAACGCTCCATGGCGTCATTTATGTACAAAATATGGGATTTTAGCACCCCATAGACAATTTATTTTGCAGTTCATTTCTAATAAAACAAAAGCAGTAACTTTGTTTTGGGATGAAAGTTACCACAACACTTCCATCTACCATATAAACAAGAGAAATTATAATACTACTTTACAGCTAACATATTAAGCCACATTCAAAAGCTCGTATCCAACTTCCGCTTGTGTCAACTTTTTACAATAAAAGTTTATATGCCTACTGTTCACTTTACTGAGGTTCCAAACAAATCTTCCATATCCAATAATTGCTGCGTATTTGCTATAATGTTTATATAATATTGTAGCACATGGTGTCCTTCCTCTGCATTCAAATTTTTAGAAGCTGTGTATGGCTATGGACCGATTTTCATGCAATTGTTACTGACGTTCTGTCAGAGACTAAGTCCATGAATGTCATATTTCTACCATATATCCAGTGTGCAATATATAGGTATGTCTTTGCCTCTTAGAAGACATTAAAATAATGCATTTTGAGATAATTTTAGGTTGCATGTATAGATAAAAGCTCAATCTTTCCAAACATATGCATGATATATGCATTTACTTTAGCTGTTTTCATTAAATCTACCTTTCTACGAACATAAAAAAACGTCCCTCGTATCATGACAAATTTTGTATAAAATAGAGGATGTGCCAATAGATGTTATCAAATTGAATAACAGCAAATTCAGTTGTGAATAAAGAAATAATATATTTGTTATTCCAAAATGAACACATTGTAAAATTGAAAAAACAATAAATACAGTAGATGTTCTAAAATTTTGACCTGCCAAAAAGACATAGACAAACAGCGCAGACCCATATCAGACTGCCTCAGAAGCAGTCTGAACAGGGTCTTGCCTGTTTGCTATTCTGACAAGCATTTTAAGAATTCCAGCCTTGATAACCAGCATTTATAACAAAAAGAGAACGTGTTCGAAATTTTAGAACATTTACCATACTGATAAAATATAAATCAAAATGAACACATTGTTGAAATTGAACACATAATGAAAAAATACTGATAAAATATTATCACAAGATTTGATTATCACAGAGAAATGAAGCAATATCACAACAAAACATCTTCTTAACATGAGCAAATTGTCAATGTAAATCGGTGGCGAATCCAGAGGGGGTCCCCCCCCCCCCCCCCCCCCCCTTCTTAAATATCCTATGAAAATGAAATAATTTGATCTCAGTGAGACAAAATTATTTCATTTTCATGGGATATTTAAGAAAAATGAGATAAAATCAGCAAAGCGAACCCCCACACCTTTATACATATGAACCCCCTTTCCAGAAATCCTGGTTCCGCCACTGTAAACACCTCATAATAAATACTGATAAAATATATCACAGGATTTGATTATCACAGAATACAGAAGCAATATCACAACAAAACAGTCATGTTCTTAACATGAACAAATTGTCAATATAAATCAGTGGCGGATCCTATAAATCCTATGAAAATGAAATAATTTGGTCTCAATAATTTGGTCTCAGTGAGACCAAATTATTTCATTTTCATGGGATATTTAAGAAAATTAAGATCAAATCAGCACAATAAACCCCCACACCTTTGTATGTACAAATGAACCCCCTTTACAGAAATCCTGGAACCACCCCTGTATACTGATAAAATGTTATCACAGGATTTGATTATCACAGAATACAGAAGCAATATCTTTACATGTGCAAATTCATGAGATTTTGTTACTTATAGCATATGCGAGCAGTTACATCTAAGACAAGCCTGCACATCTACCTGTTCCCTGCTCCAGCAGCAAGAAGGGATGTAGGCTCAGGTCAAAATTCAGGCATATACATGTAGCTCCTCTAGATAT
Organism: Loripinus fragilis; assembly: GCA_964019695.1. Taxonomy (NCBI): domain Eukaryota; kingdom Metazoa; phylum Mollusca; class Bivalvia; order Lucinida; family Lucinidae; genus Loripinus; species Loripinus fragilis. The sequence continues at coordinate 64,978,473 of OZ026522.1, read as the reverse complement.
ATTGTAGCTGTGTATACACAACTAAAGAATGACTGAACACATATGCAATAAATACCAAAATGTCTTGCTCATATTATATTTTAGCTTCTTTTGCAAACAGATCAAACCCAGATCAGGCAGCTCTTGTAAGACTAGTAAAACACAAAAACACCCTGTGTTAGTATAAACAGTTGTGGTTATAAAATATTTTTTGTGCACACTCAATTGAGCATAAAATTTGAACCTCATAAAAACTAAATTGCTAAAAATATTAACAAATTTCTTGCTTTAAATTCATCCTGCTTATAAATGTTTAAATGCCAACAATTGTCGACATTTTAACATTTAATTCTAACAACAATTGTTGGCATTTTAAGATGAGCAGGAATAATTCTATGCTCAGTTTAGTTGAGCATGAAAAATATTTTTATAATTTTGAGGCCTGGTTTTCTCATGAAATAGCTCGTACCATGAGTGCATACAAAAAGGTTTGACTCTTAATTATCAGGACCATCTGAACAAACTTTTTTTCTCGGAGTCTCCATATGAAATTGGTGTTTAATTGATCCAGTGGTTTCAGATGAGATGTTTGTAAATGCTGATGGACAGACAACGGAGTCCCTGGTATACTATTAGCTCACCCATGAGCCTTTGGCTCAGGTGAGCTAATAATATGGACCTCAATCAGACTGCTTCCTAATGAGCATATTTAGTGTTCGTTTTCATGATAACAAATGTCTGCTTTGTCATCTGCTGATGTACTTTGGCAGCCTGTATTGCAACAATATTGACCCAGATCAGATTGGTCCCTTATGACTGTCTGGTCTGAGTCATAGTGTTTGCTTCCATGATAAAAGTTGTCTGTAGTGTATTCTAAATTAATCATATGAAGTCGCATCTAAGAGTGAAATAACGCCATGCAATTAAATTGATAAACCACTAGTGGTTTACAGATTTTTGGGAAACGTTATGACGTCCATAACAACGTTGCATACATAATGACAAAATTATAATGTATTTATGTCAGAAATGAGACTTCAAAGTAGTCTTAATGTCATATGATAAATAGAATTCATGATCCTGTATTATTGAATTTATTAAACGAGTTGCGAAAAAGAGATAAAAAGCTCGGCAAGCCTGGCATTTTATCTCTTTTCCTTAACCCGTTTAATAAATTCAATAAAACATGAACACTCATGTAAGATCCTCTCTATATGCAGCAGACTTATTTTCAGGACAACAATATTGGTAAGATAAGAGCTAACAGTTTCTTGGTGAACCCATATATACTGCTCAAAATATGATAAGGGTCACAGGCCTCCAGATAAGAGTGCATCGTATTGGAAAACTTTTCTTTATTTCTCATCCAAAACATATGTTGTGGGTACTCAAAAGAACCGTCTCAATGAGACGGTTCTTTTGAGCAACAAAAACACACGTTTTAATTGATGGGTAAGAAAATAATTATAATTTTACGCTCATAAAATTTCTTTATCTGGATCTATGGGCCAAGATTTATCCTGCATGCTGTTCATACTAAGTATGGTTTAGGATTAAGTGAATCAATTTTAACTTATTTTCACTCTGTATCTTAGAGCTAAAGAAAAACATTTCATTGAAATGTGTGTACTGAATACAGAACTTTTATGATATACAAGCCGCAACATGAGATTTCATACAATGTGGCATTTTGACAAGTGTAGACTCAGACGAACTTGTAAAGCCTCCTTTTAAGCTTAAAAACTCCAAATGATCTTCGTTTAGTAGCTTAACAGCCATAGAATATTCAAGCAACTAGCAAAAGCTCTGATCAGACTGCATGTATGCGCAGGCTGATCTGAGGCTGTGCTTGTCGCACATACCACATTGTTGGAAATCTCGTGTCACGACTCATATATCTTCAATCAATGAAAGATTTATGGTTATATCCTTGACCCTTATCAATTTTTGAGCAGTATATATACATATATATTTTTTTTTTTTCATTTTAAACAATGTATATCCACATTAGTTGAAGTCTTAAAGAATTCAATTGATCAGGATCTACACTGTTTTCTTTTTTAACTTGTGACTTCAAACTAGCATTTATGCGGCATTTCATCTGGGTCTTCTCTGTTTGTCGAAGTACCTGCTTCAGGGTTTCTGGTCCACAAAGGTTTAAAGAATATTTTTCATCTTACCGACCATATAGTCCATCAACTCGAACTTATTCTGTCTCTCCTCAGTTTTAGCCTTAGAGTCACTGATACCAAAGTTTAAAATTGCAACAAATATAGTCAGAAAGCACCACTGAGAGAAAAAGACAAACAATGCAAAAAATATTGGCCCCAATATCCTGTTTGCCTCGTACATTCCCGGGAGATCAGATGAACCGAGGGCAAAATTGACCAGAGTGATCAAACCGGTCCCAAAACTTCTGTAGTCATAGAGAATTGTACCAAAGGCAATTCTTCCAAAGTGACCAAAGGCCATCATGAACACAAAGAATATAAATGCAAAATTAATGAGGTTCCCCTTGGCAAAAGCTATTGTGTCAGAAATCATAAAAATTCTTTTGTTGAATCTAAGTAACTTGACTGATTTCAGTGTGACCACGGCAACTTGAAATCCTGCAATATAACCTAGCAGAAAATCCCAAGTGATTCCGGTATAAAAGCTGACAAAAGTTTTCCCCTGGCTTTCCCTGTAAAGCTCCAGGATACTGTTGGTAGAAATCATCCTTTGAAAGAAAAGACCTATCACAGTATAGGACAGGGCAAGCTGAAGTATCTCAGCATAACTCCATAAATCTGAGAAGTATTCCCTTCTACCAAGCTTCCTGTACCGTTTCACTTCAATATAAGTAAATGCAATATTGAAGCAGAAGAAAAGAAATTCACTGAGTATTATGTATGATCCCAGGTCTGTGGAATAATGATAAAGTTTAGATGTAAAGATCTGGTGACTCGGAAACACTCCACCCACATTAGTGAGCTCAAAGAAAATCATCACCACGCTGAATAAGTCGGCATTAGGATTATACAGAGTAAATTCAGCAAACACAGCCCTTGTTCTATCATCAATCCAATCTGTGTTCTTTATACTGTCTAAACGCTTCTGTAAGTCAATGTTGGAGGGCATTTGTAGCACATAGCCTCCACCAGAATAAGTGGCATGTATTCCACTATAAGGCAATGTTTTAAGTGTCCACTGTGACTGGTGAGTCCAGGGTCCCTCTGAAGCTGGGTGGGGGATTGGTTTCTTCCAGGATTTGTTAAATGATCCAGCCTCTTCATCTCCTAGCCAATAGGAACCAACACATTCAGGAAGATTCTCACCAAATTTTTTCAGAATTGCATTGTTCGCTCTGCTGCAGGTACCTATGAAACGAGGCTATGTATAAAATATCTCGCATATACAGTAAAGCCTGTGTAAAACGGCCACTCAAAAACAGACAAAACAAAGATCTTAATGACAAATGGTAGCTTAATGAAGTTGAAAGTATTGCAGAATGCTCCCCCTGGAGCATTCTGCAATACTATTGACCTGCATTAAGCAATAATTGGTCTTGAAAACCAATTTTTGGTTGTTATGAGAGTGGCCGTTTTACACAGGTTTGACAGTAGTTTTGATCCAGATCAGGACCAGAATGTTGGTCCTGATCTGATCAAAACCGTTTGACACTCTGAAAGTGTTCCTGAAATAATTTTTTTTTTAAAAAGTTTGGTTTTGAAAAAAGTCAGCAGACAACAACAAAAGCATAAAAATTTACCCAGCATGCAAAGAGTTATAGGTAATTTTCTGATGTCGGAGCCAGTTCATGGCAGTCACACAAAAAAGAAGATCTGTGGGCCCAGCATACTCAGCCAAGACATTAGCCCAGTCTGATCAGAGCCTTTACTGTGTGTATGAAGAAATCAGGAGTTCTTAGCATCCCATTGATCACAGAGTGAAGAATCTGGTTTGACTGGGTTGAGTCGTCAATGGACACAGTTTATTTCATTGGTTTGTCATGCAAAAGCTCAAATTAAAATGGTTACATGATGTCCCGACTGGACAAATTATGTTTTGTTACACTAAATGTTTTAAAACTTAGGCCAGTCATTTTAGCCAATATTTGGGTCTAAAAGCATTTGACCGTGTCCCTCGGAAGGTTATCTGGTGGGCCCTGAGAAAGCTAGGCGTTGAGGAATGGATTGTTCGTTTAGTCCAGGGAATGTACGCTAATGCACGAAGCCGGGTTCGTGTTGGCGAGGGTTTCAGCAAAGAGTTTGAGGTGAAGGTCGGGGTCCATCAGGGATCCGTACTCAGTCCCTTGCTCTTCATCATTGTGCTGGAGGCCTTGTCACGTGAGTTTCGGGCTGGTGTTCCCTGGGAGGACCTATATGCAGATGATCTTGTCATCATTGCTGACTCCCTAGAGGAATGTGTCAGGAGGCTCTTGATATGGAAAGAAGCCATGGAGAAGAAGGGATTGAGGGTGAATGCAGGAAAGACAAAAGTCATGATCTGTGGTACAGGCCTGGACCTCTTGCAGAGTTCAGGCGAATACCCATGCGCTGTCTGTCGTACAGGAGTAGGCAACAACAGCATCTACTGCAATGGCTGCAAACTTTGGGTGCATAAGAAATGCAGTGGGCTACAAAGACTGACACCAAATCCTGATTATAGGTGTGCACGGTGCATGGGAAATGCTCGCCCTATTGACGGCAGACCACAGAGTGAAGTCCAGGTTGGACCTGATAAGCTTGAGGTGGTAGCTTCCTTCTGCTACCTAGGTGACATGCTTTCTGCTGGTGGAGGCTGTGAAATGGCGGTCACTACTCGTGTGAAAACTGCCTGGAAGAAGTTCAGGGAGCTACTACCAGTTCTCACATCCCGCCACCTCTCTTACAAGACCCGTGGCCATGTGTACAGCTCTTGCGTGCGGAGCGCCATGCTCCATGCCAGTGAAACTTGGCCACTTACCAAGACAAACCTGCAGCGCTTGCAACGCAATGATAGGGCCATGATCAGACAGATCTGCAGTATCAAGCCAGAGGATGTGGCCAGGGTAAGGTCAAGCGAGCTACTGGCAAAGCTTCAGCTTGAGGACCTCGACCTCATTTTGAGAGAGAGAAGGCTTCGCTGGTTTGGGCATGTGGCGCGTTCCAGTGGTGCAATCAGAACAGCATATGATATGCAGATTGACGGCAAGCGGGGGGCAGGGAGGCCCAAGCAAACATGGAAGAAACTGACAGAGAAAGACTGCCGTGAGTGGAAGCTCACCACAGTTGACCCTCAAGAAAGGAGCACCTGGAGATCAGGTGTGAGATCTGCTATGCGTGCAGCTAGCCAGTTACCTGGAAAGGGGCCCACTGATGTGGATGATGCCCCTGCACCTGCACGTTAATCAAAAATCCGATTATGATATGATATGATGATGAACCTACCACTAATTGCTACAGAAACGAAACATGCATTTTTGAAATATATAATCCTATATGTATCTCAGAAAAAAAGTCCTCAAATGTTGCACCATGAGAAATATAAAAAATATTGATATGAGTCAGGCACCTAAAATCCGCAAAAAAAGTGTGTTACTATATTGGTAAATAAACATAGTTGATATATACAAGACACCACAGTACCTAGCAATATGCCGTTCATGAACAACAGAATACAAGAATTTTAAGAAGGCTTATTTTATGTGGTGTATCATATCTTCTATAAAAGTGGCTAACCAAATATCAGCGGGTAGGTAGGATTACCCCACCCACTCATTTCAATGAAACTGTGATCAATATTGGTGATTTTGTCATCCAAATTCTTATCAAGATAAATTATGATATCAAGACCCTTGTATTTAACATAACAGTGCGAGTACCCCTATGTGCTGTAATTTATAATGTAAAAGTAACTTGTAACTATTCGATCTCCGCATCTTCTTGGGTTATTTAGGTTGACCTTGTTTTACTATATGACAAGGTTTCTACAAGGATGAAGAAAATCAAATGAAAAATGAAGGCGCTAGAGTGGTCACATCATTTTACAGCATTGGGCTTAACTTATTTTGGCCAGTTTATATATTAGGCAGGATAGCAAGTAGCCCAATGGGCAACGATCGCTCACCTGGGAGCCAGCGTAATGTTTGGAGACACCATAATTTATGATGCTCAAAGGCAGATAACTCTGAACTTGAAACGGTGACCAGAAATTAATTAAAAAACATAAGATATTATGCCAGTTCTAGTTATCTGCAAGTATTAAAAAGATCTGAATAAAAACTGCAGAAGAAACCTTGTGAAAGTGTAGTTTTCAGATGCTCAAGGGCAGCTAACTCCTTAGTCAGTGATGGGATCTGACTGAAAATCAAACTCATCCATACTTTTATGTATGTCCTCGTAACCCTTAAGGATGAAGAAAATCAATGAAAAATGAAGGTGCTAGAGTGGTCACAACATTATACAGTTTTAGATGCTCAATGGCAGCTAACTCTGTAGCTGGTGGTTGGATGTGGCCGAAAATCAAACTCATTCAAACCTTTATGGGTGTCCTTGTTACCTGCAAGAATGAGGAAGGTCCATTCAAAAATGAAGATGCTAAAGTGGTCACAACAGATCTCTGATTGTAAGTCTATGCAGATTTTTTATGATGCTAAAGGAAAGTTAACTCCACAGTCTGAGATTGGTTCTATTTTAAGTTCAAACTCATCCAAGCTTTTATGATTTTCCTTGTTACCTGCAAGAATGAAGAAGATCCAGTTGGAAATGAAGGCGCTAGATTGGTCACACCAATGTTACATTATCCGTCAATTTTTAAGATGCTCAAAGGCAGCTAACTCCTTTATAGGTGATGGGGTCTTGACGAAATTCAGACTCGTCCGAGCTTTTATAGTTGTCCTTCTTATCTGCAAGTATAAATATGATCTATTCAAAATTGAAAGCACTAGAGTGGTCACAACATTTCTCCCATTATAAGTCTATGAGGATTTTTAAGTCACTCAAGGGCAGCTAACCCCACAGTCTAAGGTCTGATCTGCCCGAATTTCCAACCCATCCAAGCTTTTATGGTTGAACTTGTTACCTGCAAGAATGAAGAAGATCCAATAAAAATGAAGGCGCTAGAGTGGTCACAACATTATCCATCAATTTTTAAAATGCTCAAGGGCAGCTTACTCCATAATAGGTGATGGGACTTGACGAAATTCAAACTCATGCAAGCTTTAATAGTTGTCCTTCTTATCTGCAAGAATGAAGATCAATTTAAAATTGAAAGAGCTAGAGTGGTCACAACAGATCTCCCATTATAAGGCTATGAGGATTTATCCAGGTGCTCAAGGACAGCTAGCTCATAAGTCTCTGGTCAGATCTTGCCGAATTTTGAACCGATCCAAGATGTTATAGTTGTCCTCGTTACCTGCAAGAATAAAGAAGAACCAATCAAAAATGAAGGAGCTAGAGTGGTCACAAGATTTTCCCCATTATAACTCTATGGGAGCTATCTGTTGCCATGGAAACCAGAGTTCAGATCCGATGTAGCCCAAAACATAATGTAGCCAATCCCCCACCCAAATAATGCTCCAGATGAAATTTGATGACGATTGGCCCGCTGGTCTCAGAGATATTCATGTTTGAAAGTGTGAACGCACTGACGGACGGACGGACGCCGGCTCGAGTAACATCCTATAAGCTCACCCTGAGCCTTTGGCTCTTGTGAGCTAAAACATAATGTATAATAGGTGCCCACCCAGGAATCGACCATGGTCCGCTGGTTTAAGAGTCTAACACGCTTACCACTAGGCTAGGATGTCAGATCGTGCGCCGCCTAAATTAACCGTATATATTGGATTCACAATCCGAGTACTGGCCATATTCGTACTCACATAAACGGCATAAACTTGATAATTTTGTATATTGTTTGATTTCGCCAGATCTATTTATCAGTATTTGGCACTGAGACGGTCATTTATAATAACGGGTCAATAGATATTTCGGACACATTTTAGTTACTTTATTTTGTGCAGAAAATGCAGAAATATCCATCTGACGTAAGCCTATCTATAAACTGTATTGGTGCAAATTTGGAAATGGTCGAAAGACAGGACCAAGACAACTTTCCTGTTTCCCGCCGCAGGAATGGTGCACATGGACAATACCCTAAATTGTCCTTAAGATTAAAAAAAACACTGTGCATATGAAAAAACCTGCGTGTGGACTTAAATTAAAAAAAACCTTTAGATCCCAATTTTTTCCTCCCTTTTTCCTTTTCTTTCTCTTCTTTTCCTCTTTTTTCTCTATTTTACCACACATCTTTTGCAACCAACCATTTAGAGCAGGCTTAAATAGTATTAATTTGACAGCACTTTATAGATAGGGGTAGGAAATGTTTTTTTAAGATGCAGTGTTTTGACCTTTTCCCCATTTTGGACACCTCTAACTAGCCACTTATAAATGCTTGCTGCTTCATTTGCCCAGCAGGTATAGTCAGCATGATTACCTATTGTATGGTACCAAAACATAAGACATGTCTGCTCTCTGGTCTTAGTCAATTAGTCAATTACATATGCAGACGAAAGCATATCAAGTCAAGACAGTGTGTCTCATGCAAAATCAATTGCACTCCTTTGCATACTGCTTGTGTTATCTCCTATAGGCAAATGCAGAAACTTGTGATCTGAATATATCTCATACCCTTTGAGATAGTTTTTTTCATGCCTGTTTGTAGTATAGTCAAAACCATTACCCCGAGGTGCCATGGACAACCTGATGCACTATTGCACGAGGCCAAAGATCTAGTGCAATAGTGCCTCAGATCATCAATGGTACCGAAGGTCAATAGTTTGACTATACTACAAACAGGCATGAAATAACTGTTTTATTACCCTACCCATTTGATGTAATACTTAGCAGCGTTCCTTGAATGGAGTTGCTGTAGACGATGCGGTTTTGTTGCAAAACAAAAAGTTCCACCAAATCTGCTCAATTTTGGTCTCAAAATGTTCCGCTCATTCTAGCTAAGAAAACGAGTACCCACACTTTATGTTTCTGCCCATAAACAACAAAGTTATTGGAGTTTAAAGTTGTCAAACCATGCCTCATTTTTACCATTGTTGCATAACGTCTCCTTTCATAAACAAACCGTGCATGCATCGTCGTCGCGCATGTCGATAAGCGCCTGAGTATATTAACAGTGAAGCAAGAAACCAGGCCATGGTATAGTGCCAGTCAACATAAAAAACTATTGCCTGGGCAATAGTTCAGTGACTCATGAGATAGCAAAATTTATTACCCAACCGTCTATATACGGAGTAATTGTCTATTTTTTGCTATGTCATGAGTCACTGAACTATTCCACCGGTCAATAAATATGACTATAGACTGGCACTATACCATGGGCCTGGTTTCCCGCTTCCCTGTTAAAACACACAGGCGCTTAATATCATGCGCGACGACGATGAGCGTAAGGTTCGTTTATGAAAGGAGACGTTATGCAACAATGGTGAAAATTAGGCATGATTTGGTTACTTTAAACTCAAATAACTCCATTGTTTATGGTCAGAAACAAAAAGTGTGGGTACTGGTTTTCTTAGTTAGAATGAGCAGAACATTTTGAGACCAAAATTGAGCAGATTTGGTGAAATTTTCTGTTTCGCAACAAAACCGCATCGTCTACAGCAACTCCATTCAAGGAACGCTGCGACGTATTTCATCAAATGGGTTGGGTAATAAAACAGTTATTTCATGCCTGTTTGTAGTATAGTCAAACTATTACCCCTCGGTACCGTGGACGACCAGATGCACTATTGCACTCGGCCTTCGGCCTCGTGCAATAGTGCATCAGGTCGTCCAAGGCACCTTGGGGTAATAGTTTTGACTATACTACAAACAGGCATGAAATAACTGTATAATAGACAATTACTCCGTATATAGACGGTTTGGTAATGCTATGGAATATTATGTCAAAATACTGTGTTGGATGCAAAAATGACTGATGGATTTTCCCATACATATTGATGTAATAATTAAGTATGGGATTGTCCATTTTGCACTTTTAGGGGCTAAAACTAGATTTTTTTTTTCTAACTATCATTGTTTCTCTTTCATCGTTTCTCCATGATGACATTGATCACTGTAAAACAAAAATTACAAAAAAGATTCAGACTCAAATTATATATCGCTTTGCTTTCAATTTAAAATTTGTGAACAAAAACATACCTATTAGAGACATCTAACAACTGATTCTTTCTATTTTCAAGATGAAAAACAAATCTTTTTAATTAAAAATCTTCTTCAGAAGTGAGATCAAGCTGTAAACCTGATCCTTGCCATGGTTTTCGTAGAAATGCTTCGAAAATCGCCCAAAACGCTTTGTACAAGTATATTCATGATGACACTAATGTGCTTCTGTACTTCTAAAATTCGAGCGTAAAATATCTAAATAATATGAATAAAAAAGCTTTTTTCCTGCAATTTAATATATCTTTCATATTTTCATTCTGATTGCTATGATTGGTGACAATTTTTATGTAACATAAAATAAAATAACAATAAAGGTGGTGTGAGAATTATAGCCACGAAAATATGTGACACCAGAGAATATTGAGCTAGTTTTCTCTTACAAATGCACTGGAGCGTCAGTTGCGTTGGGGCTATGATCAAAAATACATTGATCGGCAAAAAGATTACTCCAAGGTAATTACCTGTGAGTAATGGTCAGAGGAAAACTGCGGCAAAGATTTTATTGTAGGCTGAACAAAATATTGTAAACCGGAAGCCTTTCCTAGGGACAGAAAGTACAATCTACAATGGACTTACAGGGCCGCCGCAGAAAATGTTGTATGAGGAGTAGATTAAGGTATTATAATATCGTTTCCTTTAAGATATTTTGTGAGGACTTTTAGTATGTTGTAGATGACATAAGAAACTTTCGCTCAGGCACAAAAAAGTTTCTGTAGCAATTAGTGGTACCCCAAAAGCTATTACGACTGGCCTAACTTCAAATGCTAGCTACATTGTTCCAAACAAAAAGACCTGTATAGACAGTGCAGACCCCTAGGAGAAGTCTTATTAGGATCTTCTGAAATCCAGATAAGCACATTTTTGGGTGTAAAATTTCAATAATTTTCTTATGCATCAGTTGAATCATGCTTTGGGTTCTCAAAAGAACCGCCTCATAACATGTTTTGGTTGATAAATGAGAATATTAATATAAATTCACACTCTAATATGGAGGCCTAGCACTGACTCTTCACCTTTTGCTTCTCTGACAAGCATTTTATGAGCCAGAGATCTGATAACCAACCTTAAGTAAAAATATTTACTGTAACCTAAGAAATCAAAATTTTACCTTTCTTAAATCTCCGGGGTTGATGTTCTAAATTTTCAAAGACATGGTACTGACAAAAGGATAAAGATAAACAATAAAGACAACATCAATCTGCTAAATGATCAGGGCCCTAACACTGCCTCTTGGGGTAACTTGCCTGTTTTATATCATCTGCGAAGTTTTTATTTTTAATCATTCAAAAAAATATATTCAGAATACCATACAAGACTGTCAAACAGTTGGAACATGATCTGGGCCTGAAATATGAGGCATGATCTGAGCCAATACTGACCCAGAGGTTATAAAACTTTTTTTCATGCTCAACTCAACTGAGCAGGAAATTTCAACTGCTCATAAAAACTAAAATACCGACAAATAAAGAAGTGTCTTGCTTTTAATCTCTCAAATGTTGTATTTATCATGCTAAAAATATTAAAATGCCAACAATTGTTGGCATTTTAACATTTATGAGCAGGATAAATTTGTGCTAAGCGGAGTTGAGCATGGAAAAAGTTTTATATCCTCGGGCCTGAACTATTGCATGAGACATGATCTGAGCCAATACTGTTAGCCAAGCTTAATAGTTTATCTATTTACTATACTTTTCTTACAAGCAATTTATGGTCAAAGAGATTGAAATATAAAGACATTTATACACAATTTCTAAAATCCTGAACTTGAGAAAAAAAAAAAATCTTGCAGCATGCCTAAAAATAATAACAATTTCATCTTTAAATGACCAATTGTCTTTAGATAAGTTAAAATATATATCAAAGAAGCTTTTATAATGTGCCTAATTCAGTATTCAAAATCCAGAATTTAGGAATAATCCTGAAAACTTTCAGGCACATTTATAGCAATAATTGAAATGATGTCTACCTTTCTGAATTCTCTGTTGTCTTAATCTGAATGGACCCAGGAGGAAATGACTTGATCCTGGAGTAGCATAGTCATGATCAGCCTTGGACATGTCACTCAGAGATGGTATCAGAACATCTTCTAAATACTGGAACATTCTTTCTACACTATCAGCCTATGAAAAAAGATTTCTTGAACACATCTTTGCCTAATGGAATCATTTTCTAAGTGACCGTTGCCACTTGTTCTGAAAGCTCCAATTTACTGAGACTATAAGAATCCATTATAAATTTAAGGGCGGGATATAAAAAACGTGTCCCGATAATCACTGTTTGGCATCAAAAGGCTTACCGAGCAATGACAAACAGTGATCCCAAGCTATGATTGTTCTGTCCTCACACAAATAATGGATTATTTTTCTTGCTCACCATTCAATTCCACATTTTTGTTTTTAAATAAGCTGAGAAGTTTCTGAATACACTGAGATGTGGTATTACACGATGACGTCACTCTGACATAGCAATGACTTCACAGGGTTCATAGAGGCAAGTTTGAGTAAAATTCAAGGACTTTTCAAGGACTTCTATAAGTCTCTCCAACAGCTTTCAAGGACTTAAAGTTAATGAAAAATACTGATCTAAGTGTTAAAATTCTACATCAGAAATCCTAGACTGAGATAATGAAGACATTAGTACTGGAAAATTAGTATAAAATTATTGTGCCTATATTTGGTGCAGAGTATGCGGCACCAAATATAGGCTCAACAATTTTACACTGATTTCGGTCTCTATCAACAGTGCTAAGTATTACAGAAAATAGTAGAATTCAAGAACTTTTCAAGGCTTTTAGTGATTTTCCATTACTTTTCAAGGTAGATTTCATTTTCAAGGATTTTTCAAGAAAGCCGCCTAAAATCAAGTACTTTTCAGGCCTGTGCGAACCCTGCTTCACATGATAACTATGTACATGACTACCAATACAACCATTGTACAGCCCACATGTTAAAGCCTCGGTAAGATAACATGGGTAAGATAAGATTTTCCATGACAGGCCAATATCTCATATATCATCTGTCATGCATGAATTAATAGCCTGGTCCCCATGTGACTATCTGCAGCTATATGTTGGTGGTTTTGTACAGCTAGAAAAGCTTTATACAGCTTTTCAGATAGATGTATGCTATGTGTATACAACTCTATAAAATCTAAATTTAGTATTTTCAGACTACAAAATCACAAATGATTATTGGAAACCTAATCCTCTTGAAAACTGATATTTGTTTGTTTCTGGTGATGCTTTACTTCCCAATCAGGGCTATTCCAGAAAAAAACACCTGGGGGTGGAAGACGGCACTTTTTTTTACCCAACCACCCATGGAATTCAATTTCCTCGGACACCAACCACTCATGTAATTAGAAAGCTTCGTACACCAACTACCCATAGAATTCAATTTTCCAACGGCCCAGTGGTGTAAAAGTCCCCATCCGCTCCCTCGCATTGGTGAAACTTCGGGTTAGACACGTAAAATGCATTTTATCCTTTAGAGAAGACGAAACAAAGGTAAAAATACTGGTCAATCTTTTTCTTTGCAAACCGGATGTTTATATCAAACATTTGCAAGTACGCAGGGATGCAGACTGACCTTTTTTCGCCAGAAGCAAGCTGGGCCCCTAAAAGAAAATGATTGGGTGCCCAGTCCAAAACTAAGGGGCCCAGGATTTGGCGGTAAATTAAACTAATTTCAACACCATTGCCAAACATTTGCTTTACTCATAATAAGATGATGTTAGAGACATGTAAAATCTGCATTCCTCTAATTATTTACAATATTAACAGTATTTTAAATCAGCTGAATCAAGACTTGTCAACTTTCAACAGCTAGTGTCAGATTTGACAACACCATACTTTTCCATACTACAATTTTCAGGGGCAAGCCGGGCCCCTAAACTTTTAGTTTTAGGGGCCCAGCCCAAAATTTAGGGGCACTGGGCTACTGGGCCCCTGTTAGTCTTTTTCCCTGAGTAGGCATGTGCATCTATGCATTTAACTCCCCAACTCCCCAGCGGCTTGTTCACGCAGCCTCCTCTGGACTCAGGGGGTGCAGACGACAGAGATAGTCCAAATCGGCAGGCGAATTCAGAAATTGAACACCACATTTTTTCTTACACCAATGCATGTCTTTGGTTCCACATTTACTGTTCAAATTTAATGCCACAGCAAAACATTTGATCCTTTTAAGGAAAGAAAATAGGGGTGGTGGGGTGTTTTTTTTTTTTTTTTTGGGGGGGGGGGGGTCATGAGAGACTGAGTGTGCCATAAAGCAAATTGAAATAATAAAGCCTCAGCAGTGAGAATAATATGAACTTAGGTGCTACGTTAATTGTGCAAAGCAATCAAACAGATCAATTCATAATTATTATGAGTGTAATCAACTGCGCATCTTTCTCGATGATAGAAATGGTAAAACGCATTATTCCAATGTCCAGTTTCAGTCTTTATTGGTACAGGCTTTTACAGGTATTGACTTTTACCAGTAGCCTAACTACCCTATAGCGTTGTTTCCTTGAATAAATTCTTCTGAAAATACATGTTTCCCAAGTGAAGTAATGACCACTACAGAAGCCACTATTGGGGAGTTTATTTGGGTACCGTTTTTTACCAATATTCGACAGAAACATCCGAGTTTTGACGATTGCATATCACAGTGATTCATTAACAATTTTGGGCTTATGGGTCCTGGGACTCGCTTTTTCCCATATCAATGAGTCCAACTGCAAACATATGAGTCCAAAACACTCTTTTCAATGACAAGTCTGCAATACTTTTGCATCCTGGGACTCGCTGAAATAACAACTTTGCATCCCAGAGACAAAATTATGCGCAAAATATGCAGGATGCGCAGGTAACAAAATCACTGTTTCCGATGCGGTTTGCTAATCTCTACGCTTTCTTTTGGCTAGATTTGATAAAACTTCTCTCTTTTGCTGGCAGATAATATTCTTTCTTCCCCTTCCACACAGCGAAATACCAACCACCCATAGGGAGCGCAGTGGCTCAGTGGTAGAGTGCTTGACTCAAGACCGAAGGGCCGTGGGTTCGAACCTCACCGGCGTCACTGTGTTGTGTCCTTGAGCAAGAACATTAATCCTAGCTTAGTACTGGTTCAACCCAGGAAGACCGGTCCCTTTATAACTGAAAGACTGTTGATGGGGCGTAAAGAATCAAATCAAACAAACAAACAAAAACCAACTACCCATGTAATTAGATTTGGTCGGACACCAATGACCCATATAATTTGAAAACTTTCCGCACCAACCACCCATAGAAAAATATATCGCCTGCCATCTTCCTCTCCCAGGTCTTTTTTTCTGGAATAGCCCTCAGCAATTTTTGCACTCCTGCCATATTGTTTTCCTGAGTTGAACCAGTAAAGTACTGTACAAAGTAGTGGGGATAAAGAGTCTTGCTCAAAGACACAACACAGTGCCTTTGGTGAAACTAAAACCAGTCACATCTTGATCTAAGTCACGCACTCTACCACTAAGCCTCACATGAATATTGACAGTACATTATACAAGAGATGTTTCATGTTTATTTGAACAAATTTGAAAATGCTGTTACTAATTTATTCTCGTTATATTTGGTAATAATTGATTTCCATGGGTTAGTCTGATCTCAAGGAACACGCAGCCATCAAGAAAACAGTTCTTAATTTTTAATTTCTGGTTTGAAACAGTCTCTGAAGATGAACAGTCAAATTTTAAGCGTTTAAAAATGCTGTCTTAAACGAAATGTACTAAATCTTTCTCGAACAATTTCTCTAAAATATATGAAGCTTTTCTCTTGGAACCTTTTATATATTGTACATAAATAATTAAAGTGTGTTCTGTTAGAAAATAAAACATTCTAGATGGATAGTTACTTTTTAGCAGCAACTTGAACATCAAATTTTCGGGTTGACAGTTTCCATAGCAACACTAAATTGTATGCAAAGGTACTCAAATGCTATATTTGGTGATCAGTTTTTTCGGCGATAGATACTTAAAATATCTAAGAAATTGAGTTGGCTGTGAGTTTTGAGAATTTTGTTTTTCAAAATTCTTCAAAGGCACATTTTATACATACGATATCCATTTGGGCACTAGTATGGAATAACTTATTAAGCCCAGTTGGCAAGCAAAAACACGCACACAGAGGCTGTTTCTCAAATGAATAGTAGACTGAATGTTCCTCTAAACTTAAAAAGAAAGTCTTACACTTAAATATGTATTTTCCTAGAATATACGGCCGTTTTAGCTCTTAAAATCAGTTAAAGGGGGGTTGGGATGTATTTAGGACCGCTGTGTTATTGCTATGCTTTAAATTGTCACCTTGTCTAGTTGGCAATACCAGGGACACGTCCTTCATGTATGAAAAGGCAAAATTTGTTTGTTTGTATTTAATGTGACCGCTAAAGGTGAAATTCAAATCTGTTCAAATAAACATGAATCATGTCTTGTATACTATATTTGAGCTGGAGTATATGAGATTTTTGTGCTTATCACAAATGCAGACCTCAAATGAAAACGAACATGATTACCCATCTGTGCAATCTCTGACACCAGAGCCTTAGCTGCTCATTCAGATGGCTTTGACAAAACTTTAGGTCTCTAGTCCCACTAAATAGCTGTACATGCATGTTTAAAGAATTACTTTGTGCATATACAATAAGAACTAAAACCTCATGAACTGGACTATTTTGGAAACTTAGGATAATAATTGCAAACAGAATAATGTATCCTGTGATGTTGCCTGGTGCCACTTCCAAAAACAAAAATCAATATCAATATGTATCAAAACTAATGATGCTTTTTGTTTATGTTCTGTGGCCTACTACGTGAACAAAAAAATTGAAAATAACATGTACCTTTCACAAAAAGTTTATGAAAAAGCAATCAAGTCTCCAATAAAAGCTCCCTTTTGAAAACCGCAATACCCCTGGTGTGGGTGCTAGAATAAATATAATATTTAACATGCCCTAAGGTATATTTTTTTCTATTGCAATTAATTTCTCCTACCTTTTCCAAGAAAAAGCACTGATATAGTTTAATACATCCAGGGTTCACAAGAACATCTTCAATAGCGAGGTTATTTCGGTAGACCAAGTTAATGTTTCTATGTCCATGCACCATAAACATGACCACACCCACATAGAAGCCATATAAGATCATATCTCTTAGAGTCATATCCATGAGCCACTCCACATGCAGCCGTTGTCGAATCTTCTTCAGAAGTTTCTTGGAGAGTGGCTGCACTGTCGGGTAATGAATCTCTTCTGAGCCACCGACTTCATGTAGGTACACTTCATCCTCATCTGAAAAGTATGAAGAGTTACCCCTTTCCTTCATGAATATTCATGCTAAGCTCCACCCACTATGAATAATTATATAAACTTTTACTTTTGTACATAGAACAAAGAAATTACTTGTCATGGTCCACTAGTGTAGGGTCATATCTATTCAGATTTCCATACGCAAGCAGAGTAGACCCTGATCAGGCAGCTCTTACAAGAGCTGCCTGATCTGGGTTAACTCTGTTTGCAAAAGTGTTAAAAGGCATCTCTATGAGGTAACAGGTTAAGAGACATATGCTGTGTTGATGTTCTATTGTATATGAGCCAGTTCACAAGATTTTGGTACTTTTCGCTATTAAAAACGCTAACACAAAACTTTAACATTGTGGACGCAGATGCCAATGCTAACACAAATGCCAGGTATAGAAGAAAAGATAAATGATACTTAATCCTCAGGAACTCAATCCTTGGAACTATTATACCTAGTGAACAGGCTTTTGGGGCTGACGCTGGATAGGTAAAACCAGCCCCCAATTCCAGTTCCTGAATTTAGGCATGATCCTTAAAACCTTTTGACATGTGTCATGAGAACAGATATCAGGTTTTATTTAAGATATGCACATGCCAACTTAGGGTACCTCCAAATGTTGAATCACTTTTGTGGACTTGTTATAATTTTCTTAGGAGGTTGACTATTATTCTCTGACTATACAGACTTAACTAATCATAACTGCTTTAGACAAAAGTCAACTGAGAATTTATCAAAAAAATCACTTTACTTTTAATACAGTCATTGTTACAACAGTATGGGATGGTGAAACCTTCAACACCTGATCTAAACCAGAATTTGCTGATACAAAATCACTTCATTAATGACAGTTTTATTAATAAAACTACTTACTATAGAGCACTATTACACTGATTTGACCTCAGCTTAATACAGCTCACCTGAGACCAATAATGTTGACCTCAAGTCAATATTGATTTACCTTCGACCAATACAGTACAGTAAAATCTGTCTAAAGCAACCACTCAAAAAGAAAAACCAAAAATGTGTTTTCAATACCGATTATCGCTTAATGCAGGTCAAAAGTATTACAGAATGCTGCATTCTGCAATGCTTTCGACCTTCATTAAGCCACCATTTGTATTTAAGACCTTTATTTTGTCTATTTTTAGTGTTTACTTCAGACAGGTTTTACTGTATAGTGGATTAATAATTAGAATGGCATACCTAAATCAATTTCTGGTCCATAATCCTCAAATTCAACTGGCTTCTTGAAGATGAGAGTTATAATGACAGCAACAGCAATCACTTTCAGGGGCTGTTGGATGAAGGCACTCTGAGCGAACCCTGTGATGAACGAGACCAACCAGCTCACACTCTTGTTGTAGCCGTACTTCAACCCATACAGCATGACAAAATAGGAACACACGATGGATACTGTTATCACTAAGAACCAGGCTATATAGAGAAACCACCATGGAAGACTGAAAAAAAAATGTGCAGATCTTAACCTATATAACATAACATAGTTGAGTAGGAGATGGAGCACATAATGGAGACTCTTATCAATACATGATAACTTCAATACATGTAAGAAGTTTATGAACCAGGATATGTACAGAATTCATCATGTAAAAATGAAAGATAGGCAAGAGGCTCAATGAACCTATATCCCATACCTGAGTTGTTGGCCTCATGGTTTTAGAGAAGATTATTTAAAGGTTGATGAATTCTGTACATATCCTGGTTCATAAACTTCTTACATGTATTTAAGTTATCAATACATGATAACTTCAATACATGTAAGAAGCTTATGGACCAGGATATGTACAGAATTCATCATGTAAAAATGAAAGATAGGCAAGAGGCTCAATGAACCTATATCCCATACCTGAGTTGTTGGCCTCACGGTTTTAGAGAAGTTAATTTAAAGGTTTCTTTATTATGAACCTATAGCAGCAAATGATCCCCATGGAGTGGCCAGTTTTGACCTCTGGGGCATGATTGGCAGGGTTTACACAAGGGAGCACTAAGCACTGAAACACACTAAATATGAACCACAATCTTTGAAAACCAGCCTTAATGACGAAGTTGTCAAAATTTAGTTAATTACACACACTTAATCTACGAAGTGTTAAGAAGTTATTCTGCAAATTTTATGAAGTAATCTTCATTATCAATGGAAATATGGTCTTTGAAACTATACACTGTATAAACTTTAACACACAACGTCAGAAACGTCATGACGTTACTAATGACGGCAAAGTTCCTGATTTGTGGGTTTGCCATGCGCATGAAAAACATGCTTTTTCTTGCTAACATACTTTTTTTATTATCCTTAGCATGTGTGCAATGGAATTTGCAGAAAAGCTGACACTGATTCATTTTTGAATTCACTTTAAACTTACATTTTTGAGCTCTTAGGCTGACCCTGATTGACGTCATCTTCCTTCTGTGATGATGACTTTATACTCTGTGCTGAAACAGACTGTGCTGCTGTGATGAAGGATGTATCACTCCAACTACCTGTAGCTACACTACCTGTAGACATGGTAGAATACCATATAAATATCATAGATCAAGTCAACAAAATTTTTGAGCATAAAGTTGCAAATATTTTCGAACCCATCATTGAGACAGATCTTTTGAGTACCAACAACATATGTTTTGGTTGAGAAATAACCAAATCAATTTTCAATCATGCACTCATAACTAGTAGCCTGGCCCTGAGGTTAAACCACTTTTTTCATGCTCAACTGAGCATGAAATTTCAACTGCTAATAAAAAATAAAATACTGACAAATAAAGAAGTGCATGGCATTAAGTCTCTCAGATGTGGTATTTATCATGCTAATAAATGTTGAAATGCCAACAATTGTTGTCAAAATGGTATTTCGCTGCTGGTTGGATAGTGGCCTGAGATAGCATGCTGGCTGGGAATCAAAACACTGACTTTTCCTGCCAAACCTGCCATTTTCCTTCAATATTCAAATTGCCAAATCACTAATATCCCTTGGACTGGCATATTTGTGAAAATCCAGATACAGTAAAACCTGTCTTAAGCGGCCACTCAAAAATAGACAAAACAAAGATCTTAATGACAAAAGGTAGCTTAATGAAGGTCTAAAGTATTGCAGAATGCTCCACCTGCTATACTTTTGACCTGCATTAAGCGATAGTTGGTCTTGAAAATCAGTTTTTGGCCTTTTTGAGAGTGGCCGTTTTACACAGGTTTTACTGTACCTTCAAGAATGACCTGACATCATGAATCATCATGATTAAAAGTAAAATCACTTAATACTCAGGTGATAGTTCCATTCTGCTTTCAAGTGCCAATCAACAGAAAAGTAGGGAAAAAGTAGGGATAACAATTTGCAAAAAGTGTAACATGTAGACTTCGAGCTAAAAAAGGTCCTGCTCCCCCCCCCTAGGGAATTTTGCAGACATATCCTATCTTAAAGAGAATTTCAAGCCGCATATTTTAAGAGATGTTTGCACTCTGTGCTCGGGGGCGTTAGTCTCTGACAGCCTGTTACATATGTTACTGTAACAAACTAAGGAAAAAATCAAAATGAAAGTTTGAGATACAGAAAGAAGACATTTAAACTATCTAATTATTCAAATTTCTTATGTAGTTTGCAAGCTGGATGCCTAAGCTACATAAAAGCAGCATTTTAAACAAAATTAAAGCCTTCAATGGTGTTATATGCGTTACATAGATTAAATTTCCCTTTGAAAGTTGAAATCGTGACTGACATCATTCATTTTACAGACGATTTGTGCATTTTTACAAGCGTTTTTAATCTTAGTTTACTAAAATAATCATTTGACTTATAGAAAAAACAAAGTTTGCTTTTCTATCTCAAATACATTGTTTTATATGAGCTATTAAACAACCCTACCCCCAAATTTAAGTATCCAATTTTGGTATCTATTATTGAAGAAAAATATATGAAAATATTTGACGCTCGTGGATATCTTACATTTTTGGCACTGACTTGCTAATGCTATAAAGAATCATACATTTGCAAGTTTGACATCAGGATCAGAGCACTTATTAAAGTATGTAACGTATGTTACATGGCATAATGAATGAGCTAGGAAAGTTTCTTGGAAGTAAGAGATGATATTTCCAAAAATACCGTTTTTCACATGTTTTCCCTTTAATCTCTAGCCCCTGGTGCCTTAGTCTTAGTAATTACAGTCATTACTGATAACTAGCCCATGGAATTGTGTTACCTATGTTATATATAACTTTTTTAATCAAGTATGTGCTAATGCCTATAATATTAAAATATGTAGACATATAGATAGAAAATAATAGTTCTCATTTAAATGACACAATTTAATAAATATTCCTATTAAATAAAATTATTCAAAAACAATCTTTATTCAAGTCACCCTCACAATGTCTATCATTGTATCTGCTTCTATTGCAAAATAATCGCCCGTTTCATCAAAACCAGTAGAATCATGGCATTGTATTAGGACTGCAAACTGAGTACAACCCTGTTCCTCTCGACCCCCTTGGGAATTGTGCAGACATATTCTACCTTAAAGAACAATTCAAGCTGAATCAAATAAGAGATGTTTGCACTCTATTATCTAGGGGGTTAGCCTGTAATGGTATGATACGTATGATACCATATCAATTTAAGAATAAATGAATTGAAAGTCTGAGAAACAGAAAGAAGACATAAAGCTATCTATTTATTTGAATTATTCATGTAGTTTGCATGCTGAATACCTTTGATACATAAGAAAAGATTTTTTAACAAATATACAGCTTCCTATGGTGTTATATGTGTTACATTAATTAAGATTTCTTTTTAAAATTGGTAATTGTGACAAACATCACTTATAAGCATTTCGCGTGATCCTCCTCTTTAGCCATCAAAAGACCTAATTTTCTTTTTTATGTGTGGCCAGTGCCAGCGTCAAACAACTTGACTCAACCAAACTTGAATCCTTAGCATTCTTCAAAAGCAGAAACAGCATGTCAGTGTCATGGGATCAAACACCTGATTAAATATGGGTTTAATGCCATTTCACATATATGCATACAATGGAGTATGACTCTGGTATATATCTCTTCCTGTGAAGTGGCAAGAGCAATCTAACTGCAGCTGCTTCTGCATCCGTGCTAGTCAAATGATAACTTTGCTCTGATTTTGCAAAATCTATGTCTCTACCGTGTACCTCTAAGAATAATTTAAGACTTCTGACATTGGTCAAACAGAAATTTGATAGGCTGCTTTTTTGCATCATTTGCCATGGAACCTATCCAGTCTTCGGTGCTTAAGTCCTCAGGTCTTAGATCAATAGTATTTTGCTGCGCCCAAAGAACTTTATAAGTTTTCTTTAGTTACAATGTTGACTCTTGATGGTTTTGGCAGACCGTCTGAAACAATTTCTGTTACACCTTGAAAGTTATCTGGTATAAGAGAAAGAATATGAAGTTGGACATTGCCATCAATTATGTTTGCAGTTGTTGTTTTTTTATGTCAGTACATTGAAGCATGTCTTAAAATAATGTAAAACCTATGATTTCTCAGAGCTTGCAGCCATATCATTAGCTGTTGCATTCAAAAGAAGGAAAGTGGACTATAGGTAGAATGGGATAACCATTAGTTCTATATTATGCTCTATGGAAGATTTATACAGAGTAAACAAGTTGATAAGGTGCCTCATTTCATGATCCATTGAAAACACTGAAATTGAAAACACTTGCCTCTGACTGTGTAATCAAAAAGGATGTCACGACAATGCCCTTGCCGATTTATTATGATGAGTTATATATGTTACATCCTTTAATTAGAACTCTTATCTTAGAAACTTAGTGAATCATTGAAGTGAAAGGGTCTAATTTGCTCTCTGTTCATCCTGCATTTCATTGCTTTACCTGCTGTGGTACATCTAGTTGGTTTATCTGAAGGGAAAGAGTTACCTCGGTTTCAGCACTTTAGAAGTACTAAGACTTCAAATAAGTTTTTGAATGCTTGGGGAAAGATAATAAGTGCAGAGACATTATTAGATGAAAATATGTGGGTTGCATGTATGGAAAGGCTACATGTATACAAGTTAACCAGCTAAGATATGATTCTTTATCAAAGAAATATCAAGGTACATCAGTCCAGGTACTCATTGCTCTTAATGGCATAGTTTTCCTCCTTGTAAAGCTTTAGTCTTTCTCCTACTTGCAGAGTATCACTTGAAACACATACTCAAAGAGCCAACTATTAGGAATTCATATCAGTTTCTGAATGTTCCAAGCCATAAATGGCAAAATTGGAAAGTTGATAATGGCTCATCAATTTTGAGTGGACTGGTGGTAAAATTGAATAGCAGTAAATGATTGAAATATTGTGCGATGATTCTACTAGTTGCAAGGAGGCGTGTGATAATAATGATTACCACAGAAGCAAACACAACAAAGTTTAACATGAGTGTTAAATCGATGAGAAATAGTTTGGACCATTTCATTTATTGTATTTTCTTGTAAAAATGTAAAACTATCTTTTCTATTTGTGGCTCTATATTTAGCATTATATGCACAGTATTAGAAAATGTGTCCAAAAGGTCATTGATAACATCTGTAACACCAGTCCATGGGCTTGATAATCAGAAATGAATATAATTTCTAGTGTTTGGCACCAAAGACTTATAAGTTCACATTAAGTGTCCTGATCTTTAACTTAATGACATCTTGTAGATATATGAGCAAGACAGACTAAGAAAATGAAAAATATCCTCACGGTGTAATCGCTTTCATGTGTTTTACTTAAACGGTAATAACAAAATTCGCTTCTCTGTAAAACTGGGAGAAGGGCTGTGTATTAGCTCCTATAAGACAATATATTTAAGATAGAAAAGCAAACTTGGTATTTCCTATTAATCAATTGAGTATATGTTTGTAAAATCTAATAAAACAGTTTGAAACCAAGTCATAGTAGTTGTTTAACTACATGATGATAGCCACAATTATAGCTTTTAAATTATAATAAGGTTCATGTAACGCACATAACACCACAGTTAGCCGTATTAAACAGCTTCCATATGTAGTAAAGACATCCAGTATAATGACTATAAGAATGTCAATTTATTAGATAATTTTAATGTCTTCTTTTGGTAGCTCAAACATTCAAATTTCTTATTCTCAAATTGATATAGTAACATATGTAACAAGCTGTTACAGGCTAACGCCCCGACTTACAGAGTGCAAACATTTCTTATTAAATGCACCTTCAATGGTTACATAAGATGTAATTTGTCTGCAGAATTCCAAAGGGGATTAGGATGGAGCAGGCCCTTACTCAGCTTGATGTCAAAATACTGTTTGATGATTTTACTTATCACGCTAACATATATAACGCTCTCTTATCTTTAAAACTTGATGACAACTAGCAGATCTATAAGTCTTTATCATAGGAGCCAGTTTAAAATCCCTAAACAATGTAAGATATCCAACAGCTGCAAGTTTTTTCACAATTTTAGCTCAAACTTTCAAACTACATTTCCTTTATTTGATAAAGTAACGCATGTAACACGCTGTTTCAGACTAACGCCCCAACATAGAGAGTGCAAACATCCCTTAGTCGATGCAGCTTGAGTTGTACTATAAGAAGGAATATGTCTGCAAAATTCCCTCGAGGAGATTAAAACATTTTTAGGCATATCTTACGTAAAGATAATGAGCTTGCCCATTTATTACATCAGGTAACATATGTTACAGCCTCTGATATTAAAAATTTTGCAATTAACTTTCAGATTTATGAGTCCTTTCATATAAGCAAATAAATCCCAAACAATGAAACACATTCATCAACTGCAAATATTTTTTAACTATTTTTACTTTAGTTTTAATACCAAACATTTCACCTTAAAACTGGGTAGGGGTAGGGTTGTTTAATTGCTTATTTCAGAAAAAATATTTAAGCTAGGGAAACAAACTTTAATTTTTCTGTTAGCCAATTGCATAAGCTAGTCAGACATGGTTAAAAACATTTTGCAAAACACACAGAGAGATTGTGAATGTAAATGATGTTAGCCACACTTGCAAATTTTAATGGGTTATCTGATTTATGTAACGCATATGACACCTTAGGAAGCCGCAATATTGTTCAAATGGCTGTCATTCGTAGTTAAGATATTCAGTATGCAGACTATATGAATAATTTTTAAAAATAAATATTTTAATGCCTTTAAGGATCATTGACACTTGCTATGGGTAAATGCCTATTGTTTTCAGTAAAAATAAAAGTTTGTCAATCGTCCCTTTCTTCACCTTGAAGCTACCCTGACCTGAGTACTTTATGGATGTGAAATCCTTTTACGATATTAAATGCTTCAAGGATGGAAAATTTTGGGTAGAACAATCAGTTTTACATTAAGATATATAGAAATCCGAAAACATTTTTTAAAATATCATTCCCCCCGTGTGCCAGCAAAAGCTTTTGCATGTATATGTGTTACCATATTTTACACATTGTATGGAAGTGGCTTGCTGGCACACGGGGGGGAAAGATGTTCAGCAGCCCAAAAACCCAGGGCCTAAGCCCATAAAATGCCTTTTCTACCAAATAAGAAATTAATGACTGTAATAAAATTCTCTAGAACCAACCTCCTAAATTGCTTTGTATTCTGTGCTAGTTTGATATAAAGTATTTAAAGATTAAAAGTAGAATTAGCAAGGTTTTATGCATCTTTTCATAAGAAAAAATCGCACTGTAATTAAATTACACATTATTTTGCAAACGTCCTGTACTTATATATTTGCATGCTAGGGAATTGGTCATGTTTTTATTTACGTCTGCTGACTTTCTTCAAAATTAAATTTTTAAAAATAAACCACCAAGGACCACCATCAGAGTGTCAAACAGTTTGGATCCAGATCAAGACCGACATTCTGTTGGTCTTCATTTGGGTTCAAACTGTTTGCAAAAGGCTATTGACAGACGACAAAATTATCCACTGGCATGCAAAGAGTTATAACAGGTAAATACTTTAGTGTTCAATATATTGTCTAATATAGGGATATACATGCATATATATACCATAAATATTCGGACACTTTAAATACATTCAACATGCTATGCCCTTTAAACAAAGCAAAAGTAATATTCAAAGGATCTAGTTAGAATCAGTTTTACTTTCCAATGCTAAATGGGACACTTTCATTCCTTCAAAAATATTTATTTCTTTTGTTGAGCTTTCAGTTTTGTATTATTTACGGTACATGTAGTCAAAAATGTACAGGTAACATCTAAATTATCTCCCCAAAATCATTTTATTACAAAACATATTTTGTTTTTAAAACAATTTCATCAATTATCGTGATTCGTTAACACTCTGCATATGGTATGTTCAATAGATATCACCATGCCTACCAAATAAATCAAGAAAACGTGCAGAAATCACTTTTTAAAGCACTTTTTATTTTCATGAAATTTCAGACCCCCTCCCCTTTCTACCCGCCATAACTCTCGAATGCGTAGGAATTTCGCAAATATTTTGCTAGCTGGCTCTTGCCATTAGATCCACCTATTGCACTGATGCTACATGCACAACACTAGAAGCCCAAAAGCAGCGTTCTGGGAATCAGAAAAATAGGCGTATAAGGCCCAAACCGTCAATGATCCTTTGTAGCCCAAACTTTCAATTTACTTTTTCTTAGTTTGATTAAGTAATGTATGTAACAGGCTCTTACAGACTAACGCCCCGGAGCACAGAGTGCAAACATCTCTTAAAAGACTCAGCTTTCAATTCTCTACAAGATAGGATATGTCTGCAAAATTCCCTAGGGGGGGGGAGCAAACCCATTCTCAGCCATCCGTCTAATGTATGTTGTTTATCTATTTCATATTTTGTTTACTTAGTTTCTGCTGACCCAGATATTGGAGACATTGATGGTAAATAAGTTGTTGTAAACAAAGTATTTATTTGGTTATAAGATTTTTCTAGAATGATGACTAATCAACTAGAGATTACCAGAAAAGCCTAGAACCCTCTAGAATTTTCTTTTCCATGCCAATAGAAGCTTTGAGTAGGTTCTGGAATTCAGTGGAATCATTGAGTAATCTCTGGAACTTTCCGGAATGAATAAATATAGCATATGATATCATAGTTCTTTCCTGATTAATCCAGAACTTTCTTAAAGGGTATATATAAGAGTAAATTTTTCATAAGGGCATCTTTGAAATAATTTCACCTTTTAAAAGTCTAAAATTTTTGTGCTGGAATTCTATATTGGAATACTTACTGTTTAACTTATTCATTCTGGATTACTTTGAATTATTCAGTTTTGGATTCAGACTTCATGTTCATTTGGATTTAACTTCAAAATCTGGGGATCAGAAACTGCAGAAAGACTTGTGTTGATAAATATTCTGAGGGACAGTTTGGACATACCAGGTATTGTTGCATAACTATTTTCCATTGCTTATTGTAAATGATAATTTTGTTTTTAATAAATTTTGTTAAATTTTAAAAGTGCTCTTTGCTGACTTTCCAAATAGCAAATTTTGGTTTCCTGAATTTGTTTCTAGTTACGCCTGGCACGTAACAGAAATTGGGGGCTCGTCCGGGATTGAAATTTATTCTGCACCAAATTAATTTGAAATTTAAAATAATCTTTACTGTTTGCTGTTTAAATAGCTGAAGCCAGCAGAAAGCAAATATGTCATTCAAACTTAGTGATTTTACTGCGTCACCTTCTCAGGAGCTGCTAGACTTGGCAAAAAAGTCTGATCTTTTGGACATTGCTGATCATTATGGCCTACCCAATGTCAAAAAGACTATGTTAAAACATGAAATTAAGAACATTCTCATTGAGTTCTTTGTAGACGAAGAAATATTTGATTCCTCAGCCACATCTCAGATTCTGGTTACCCAGACTGATTTGCAGTTGAGGGAACTAGAAATTAAAAAGGAAGTTGAGATAGAAAAATTAAGGTTAGAACATGAGAACAGAATAAGGGTAGAAAATGCAGAGCGTGAAGAGAGATTGAAACGTGAGAAAGAAGAGCGGGAGGACAGAATAAGGCTGGAAACATTAGAAAGAGAAGATAGGTTGTTGAGACAAAAAATTGAAATGGAAGAACGAGAGAGGGAAAAACAAAGAGAAATAGAAAGAGAAAAATTAGAACAACAAGAAAGTATTGAAATTGAAAAAGAAAAATTACACTTTGAGTTAAAAATGAAAGAACTTGAGTTAGAAGGAAAATCTAAATCAAAACCTTTGCCTTTAGACTCTGGCAAATCTTTTGATGTAACAAAACACAACCGACTCGTTCCTCCATTTCAAGAAAAAGAAGTTGACAAATATTTTTTACATTTTGAGAAGGTGGCAGAAAACCTGAAATGACCAAGAGAGCACTGGACCTTACTTTTGCAGAGCGTTGTAATAGGCAAAGCTCGAGAAATTTACACTCAGCTTTCACTAGAACAAAGCTCAGATTATGACAAAGTAAAAGAACTTATTCTTAAGGCTTATGAGTTGGTCCCTGAAGCTTACAGGCAGAAATTTAGAGATTGTAGGAAAGAACCTAACCAGACTCATGTGGAATTTGCTAGAACAAAAGAACAATTATTTGATAGGTGGTGCTCTTCAAAGAAAGTAGGTTCTGATCATGAAAAACTAAGACAGCTCATGCTTGTTAAAGAATTCAAATGGTGCATAAATTCTGACGTCAGGGCTTTCTTAAATGAAAAAGAAGTTGAAAATTTGGATATAGCAGCTAGACTAGCTGATGATTATTCTTTGACTCATAAGGCTTCTTTTGTTAACAAGCCATTTCCTAGGAAACCATTCAACCCTCAATTAAAATTTACACCTCAATCAAGATCATTTTCCCCTCAGTTAAAACCATATTCCCCCTAGTCAGGTCCAAAATCCAACCCCAGCAATCCATCTGATAATTCCAGTCATTCATTTACTCCCAAACCTAGATTTTCTGGTGAAAACAAAGGTCAAAATCCATTATCCCAGCCAATTTGCAATTATTGTAAACAATCAGGCCATATAATTTCTGAATGTATAGCTTTGAAAAGAAAGAGAGAGAAAGAAAGACAGGAGAGTCCTAAACCCACAGGTCTCACCTCTTTAAGGCTAAAACCACAGTCTTCTATTCAGGATAAGAATCCTATTTTGCCCAAAACATCTGAGACTGATGCCGTTATGGAGATTTATGAACCATTCTTATCAGATGGTTCCGTGTCACTAAATAGTGACTTTGCCCTGTCTACCTATATTAAAATCTTACGAGATACTGGTGCTTCTCAATCCCTTATCTTGGTAGATACCCTGCCTTTTTCTGAGAAGACTTCTTCTGGGACAAGTGTCCTTATCCAGGGTGTAGAGTGTGGATTTATTAATGTACCGCTCCATAACATTTATTTGTCCTCAGACTTAGTTACTGGTCTCGTGGCTGTAGGTATTATACCTTCTTTACCTTTTAAAGGTGTTCATTTGCTTTTAGGCAATCAGGCCCCCTAGCAGACTCTCATGAAATTAAAGGTTTTTTATAAAGGCTATTTTAGGCAAAATAAAGGTTGCTTCATTGAAATTCTAACAAAAATAAAGAGCAAATTAACACCAAAATTTCTAGTATTTTTATCGGACCCCAATCTCTATACCCATGTTATGATAAATGATGGTGTGTAATGAAAGTAATGCAGCAAATCCTTAGCCAATAAAATTATAGCCCATTTATCACAAATCAACAGAAAATTACTCTTGTTTTTTACTCCCTAGTTTGAAAACCCCACTTTAAACTAAGGCTTGTGTTGAGCAGTGTTGGATTGAAAAAATCAATCGTGTATTTTCTAATCTTGATGGGGGGCTGGGGGTCCTCACCCGAAAAATTTTGAAAACCAATAAAGCAAGAGGTCATCTCTGGTCACTTTAGGGCAATTTAACCTTCAGTAAATAAACAATTTCAGAGTATGTATTGCTTCCATTTATATTGTATGCCCTTTTGAATATAAAATCTATAAAGATAGACATGTCTGTATTAGTCTTGTGTGTAGACTTGACAATCTTAGACAGTGACATTAAAAGAACAGCACATTATTCAGAAGTCAATAAACCCAATTGATGATATCCATTAATATTTGCCATCCCAGCTATTGCAGTTTGTAGCGTGTCCATCCTAATGTCGGGAGTTTTGCAGGCTCTATTCCCAGGCTGGGCGCAATCTTTCAATATAATATTATCAGTTACTAGTGAAAGATGAGCACTGAATATATGTACATGTACTTGTGAAAGGATTTTGGTTAAGCCTGCCTAGGAAAAGGGTGGTTATGATCAACTAGTCATTCCGACATTACATGGATGTAAAGCAAGAAATCAACCCAAAAGCATTTATATTTACCTTACCTCACTTTTTTTATATTGCTGCCTTATCTGAAGCCTCAGAAAAATTGACCTTAAGACCACTATAAGAGTCACCCAGCTGGTGCAAGAGGTGGGTAGACAACTAGAGACAATGGTCAGAGGATGAATACAGCTTTCTGAAAAGCTCAAGATGCTTTTCAACATACTTATGGTCTATTTCTTATTTTCAAACTGATATTGCAAAATTTAAAGGTTTATTAATCAAAATAAAGGTTATTAAAGGTTTTTCAGCCAAATTAAAGGTTTTAAAGGATTGCAACCAAATAAAAGGTTTCTAAAGGTTTTAAAGGTTCCACTAGGGGGCCTGGGCAATGATTTGGCTGGAGATAAGGTTGTGGTAGACCCACTTTTGACCAGCACACCTTGTGTTGTTCAACCGCCTGATCCCATTGAGCAGGAAATTCCTGACCTTTACCCTTCTTGTGCCATCACTAGGGCAATGGCGAAGAAAGCCAATCAGAATAATGGGATGCAGGATATTAATTTAGCTGACACTTTGATAGGTCAGTCCTTTAATGATGAGATTTCAAATTCTCTTTCTCCCAGCCAGTCTGACATTCAGACTGACTTTGACATTTCAAGGTCAAACAGTGACCTTTCACCTTCAATTTCGAATGACCAAGGTCATGACCAGCTGTCAAGGTCACAGCTTTGTAAGGAACAACACAGTGATCCTGAGATATCACCTTTATTTGATAGAGCTTTAGATGAAAATGAAATGTCACAGGTCCCTGTTTGCTATTATGTAAAAAATGACATTTTGATGAGAAAATGGCGTCCTCCTGATGTCTCAGCAGATGATGAGTGGACAGTTAACCACCAGATTGTAGTTCCTAGGGCTTATCGTCCTGAAATTTTAAATTTGGCTCATGAAACTCCCATGTCAGGCCATTTAGGTGTAAATAAGACCTATCACAAGATTCTTAATCATTTCTTTTGGCCAGGATTAAAATCTGATGTTTCTCAGCACTGCAAATCTTGTCACACTTGTCAAATGGTAGGAAAACCCAATCAGACCATTCCAAAAGCTTCTTTACAGCCCATTCCTGCCTTTGATGAACCTTTTAGCAGAATCATTATTGACTGTGTAGGTCCCCTACCCAAAACAAAGTCAGGTTGTCAATATCTTTTGACTATTATGTGTGCTTCAACACGCTTCCCTGAAGCCATTCCACTCAGAAATATCAAGACTAAGACAATTGTTAAGGCACTTGTGAAGTTTTTCACATTTGTGGGACTTCCAAGGTCTGTACAATCTGATCAAGGTTCAAATTTTATGTCGGGAATTTTTCAACAAGTCATGCATGAACTTGGCATTAAACAGTACAAGTCATCGGCTTATCATCCTGAAAGCCAGGGTGCCTTAGAAAGATTTCATCAAACTTTGAAAAACATGATCAGATCTTACTGCTTTGACACGGAAAAGGATTGGGATGAGGGCATTCATTTGCTTTTATTTGCTGTAAGAGAATCTGTACAAGAGTCTCTTGGGTTCAGCCCATTTGAACTGGTATTTGGGCATACTGTGCGCGGACCCTTGAAACTTCTGAAAGAAAAATTTCTCTCAGATGATGACAGCTCTTTGAACTTACTTCAGTATGTGTCTGATTTCAAAAATAGACTATCAAAAGCCTGTGAAGCTGCTCGGTCCAATCTCAAATCGGCTCAAAGCAAAATGAAATTGCGTTATGATGAAAATGCTCAGGATAGAAATTTTGAACCTGGAGACAAGGTACTTGCTCTTTTGCCCATTCCTGGTAAGCCATTGCAAGCTAGATATTATGGTCCTTATACTGTTGACAAAAAGTTAAGTGATGTTAATTACACTGTCAACACTCCTGGGAGGCGCAAACAAAAACAGTTATGTCATATCAACATGCTTAAAAAGTACATTGATAGGGATAGTTCTGTTATTTCATCAGTGAATCTAGTTAATACTGTCCCTCTTGAACAAAATCAAATGGACTCTGAAGATATGAACTTTGTGAAATCTGATCCCGCGTCGTCAAAACTCAAGAACTCTGATATCTTAAAGGATCTTGACCAGAAATTGTCTCATCTTAGTTCAGACAAGAGACTTGAACTGAAGCAGTTAATTCTTGAATATGAGCACTTATTTCCGGACATTCCATCCAAAACTGACAAAATTTATCATGATGTTGAACTTATTGATGGTTAAAAACCTGTGAAACAACATCCATACAGAATGAACCCTGTAAAACAACAAATTCTCAGAGAAGAAGTTCAATATTTGCTGGATAATGACTTTATAGAACCTAGTCAAAGTGAATGGAGTTCTCCTTGTATTCTTGTACCAAAACCTGATGGGACATTTCGCATGTGTACGGACTACCGTAAAGTAAATTCAGTCACCAAAACAGACACGTTTCCCATCCCACGAATCGATGACTGCATCGATAACATTGGACAAGCCAAATACGTTACAAAATTCGATCTGCTTAAAGGATTTTGGCAAATACCTCTGACAGATAGAGCAAAGGAGATCTCAGCATTTGTTACTCCAGACGGATTGTATCAGTATAAAGTTATGCCTTTGGAATGAAGAACTCCCCAGCAACATTTCAACGTTTGGTTAACAGTTTGATATTTAATCTGGTTGGCTGTAAAGCCTATATCGGCGATGCTATCATCTTCAGCGAAGAATGGGAACGACACTTACAAACTATCAGAAATTTCTTTGACAGACTTAGTGAAGTAATAAGGTTGCAAAGATCAGGAATCGATACAATCAAGTACCACACCTGACCCAGGATACCAATGGGAAAGTGACAAACTCACAGAAGACACCACAAACGAAAGCCAATAGGTCAGCCCTTTCCCAGCAGGTGACCATAAAGCACATATAAACAGACGCACACAAAACATAGCAAACATAAGACAGAACAAAAACATAAAAGATCCACAAAAGAAGTACCGCCTTGGAACGGTCAGTAAAATATTTTACTAGAGGGCTTAAACCGGTTTAACGGCGCCAACCTCACCCTTAATTCAGATGTGGATCAAGACACATAAATATTTGGTTTGCATGAAAGACCCCTAACTTATCAATGCATCATCTCCTAAAACATATAAATCAAGATATAACAAGGAGATAAAGCAAGGATAAGGACTCAACAGTAAATTAAACTGAATACCGGAGCAAAAGAAATCCAACAGCTACACTAACAGTTAACTTAACAAAGAGTGAATTTTGCCATGCAAATTTGACATTCTTAGGTCATACGGTGGGACAAGGTCAGGTAAAACCTGTAGAAGCTAAAGTTGAGGCTATTGCAGATTTTCCCGTACCTTCTGGCAAAAGACAACTGATGCGCTTTCTCGGTATGGCTGGATATTACAGGAAATTCTGTAATAACTTCTTTGTCATAGCAGAGCCTTTGACAAACTTACTTGGCAAAAGGGTCAAGTTTATTTGGACTGATAATTGTCAGAAGTCTTTCGATAAGCTTAAAGCCATACTTAAAAGTGCTCCAGTTCTCTTAGCACCAAGCTTTGACAAAGAATTTAAGTTGGCCATAGATGCCAGTGATGTTGGTGCAGGCAGTGTATTGTTACAGGAAGATGACAATGGTGTTGATCATCCTGTTTGTTACTATTCTAAAAAGTTTAACAAACATCAGAGAAATTACTCTACTGTAGAGAAAGAATGCTTATCTCTCATCCTTGCACTTCAGCACTTCGAAGTTTACCTAGCCTCTTCAGTTGCACCTATAATCATATTCACTGATCACAATCCACTGACTTTCATTCATAAAATGAAAAACAAGAACCAGCGTTTACTCAGATGGAGTCTCATGTTGCAAGAGCACAATCTAGATATCAGGCATATTAAAGGAAAAGATAATATCATCCCAGATGCACTCTCTAGGGCTTAGATGCCTCAGTATTATTGATATTAAGCTTTTTGCTATTGCTCTTTATTGATCTGATGTGATTTTACATTATTGTTTGATATATAATTGTTCATTATTGCAAAAGAAAGCTTTACTTCGTAAAACTTTCTTTTCTTTGAGGAGGGAAAGTGTAACATGTATGTTGTTTATCTATTTCATATTTTGTTTACTTAGTTTCTGCTGACCCAGATATTGGAGACATTGATGGTAAACAAGTTGTTGTAAACAAAGTACATGTATTTATTTGGTTATAAGATTTTTCTAGAATGATGACTAATCATCTAGAGATTACCAGAAAAGCCTAGAACCCTCTAGAATTTTCTTTTCCATGCCAATAGAAGCTTTGAGTAGGTTCTGGAATTCAGTGGAATCATTGAGTAATCTCTGGAACTTTCCGGAATGAATAAATATAGCATATGATATCATAGTTCTTTCCTGATTAATCCAGAACTTTCTTAAAGGGTATATAAGAGTAAATTTTTCATAAGGGCATCTTTGAAATAATTTCACCTTTTAAAAGTCTAAAATTTTTGTGCTGGAATTCTATATTGGAATACTTACTGTTTAACTTATTCATTCTGGATTACTTTGAATTATTCAGTTTTGGATTCAGACTTCATGTTCATTTGGATTTAACTTCAAAATCTGGGGATCAGAAACTGCAGAAAGACTTGTGTTGATAAATATTCTGACGGACAGTTTGGACATACCAGGTATTGTAAATTAGATTTTCTTTGATTGCATAACTATTTTCCATTGCTTATTGTAAATGATAATTTTGTTTTTAATAAATTTTGTTAAATTTTAAAAGTGCTCTTTGCTGACTTTCCAAATAGCAAATTTTGGTTTCCTGAATTTGTTTCTAGTTACGCCTGGCACGTAACAAAAGTAGTGAAAAAGTAGGGATTATCGGTGTAAAAAAGTAGGGATAGTAGGGCTTTTCCAAATATAAAATTCATTACAACGAGTTGTTTGAAATAAGTAATTTCAGATTAAATGAGCAGGATAATACCTGTGACAATAGTACTAGCCAAACAGAGAGATTTTTAGGTTAAACATTAAATTTTTAAGTGTTAAGCGGCATGCTCCCTAATTGAACATAGAAGTTATTCTATAAAATCCGAGCGAGGGAGGAAAAACTTCTGGATTTTTATGCGTAAATGGCATTTTAGAGTGAAAAAGTAGGGATAGTAGGGCATTTTCATGAAAAAGTAGGGAAAAGTAGGAGCAGATCAAAAAAGTAGGGAAAAATAGGAAAAGTAGGGCCCACTTGAAAGCCTGACTAGAGGCCCAGGTGCGGTGGACATCTTGGCTGTTAGATCAGGACCTGAGGCTAAAAAAAAATTCATGCTCAACTCAACTGAGCACAAAATTTATCCTTCTCATAAATGTTAAAATGCCAACAATTGCTAACATTTTAACATTTATTAGCAGGATTTTTCAGCGCAGTTAATTATAATAATTTCCCATTATAAAAAGATTGGCTATAACATTAATGTATTGCAACAGACTGCATGCTTGGTAGTCAACCCAATCACAGTTGGCAACTTTGCTTTCCTCTTTAATTGCACGCCGGTGGGACGGACTTCAGACTCTATGATGGTTCTGACTTAAAGACTTATCTATTGATGAGATGGTAGGGGCCTGATGCTTTGGCTGTTTGTCGGGCCCACCGGGGTTTACCTGTTGGATTTCTTTTGCTCCGGTATTCAGTTTAATTTACTGTTGAGTCCTTATCCTTGCTTTATCTCCTTGTTATATCTTGATTTATATGTTTTAAGAGATGATGCATTGATAAGTTAGGGGTCTTTCATGCAAACCAAATATCTATGTGTCTTGATCCACATCTGAATTAAGGGTGAGGTTGGCGCCGTTAAACCGGTTTAAGCCCTCCAGTAAAATATTTTACTGACCGTTCCGAGGCGGTACTTCTTTTGTGGATCTTTTATGTTTTTGTTCTGTCTTGTGTTTGCTATGTTTTGTGCGCGTTTGTTTATATGTGCTTCGTGGTCACCTGCTGGGAAAGGGCTGACCTCTTGGCTCTCGTTTGTGGTGTCTTCTGTGAGTTTGTCACTTTCCCATTGGTATCCTGGGTCAGGTGTGGTACTTGATTGTATCGATTCCTGATCTTTGCAACTTTACTTACTTTTATTACCAAAACTGAGACTTAGCAATAAACTTCTTTACTTGTCAGTGTTTTTGTTTTTATGAGCAGTTGAAATTTTGTGCTCAGCAGAGTTGAGCATGAAAAAAGTTTTATAACCTCGGGCTTGATCAGATTGCTCTGCTGCCTCCTATCAAGTTTTAGTGTAAAAAGTAAGAGATGGCAGATAGGGTAAACACTGTTCCGACACTTCAGAAGTTGTTAGCTCAGGCGTGTCAGTATGAATATTTCGTGCCTTTCATTAAAACTCTCTAGAATATTGACCGATCAGCATAAAATAGGATAAAACAGAAATACTGAAATGGTGTTTTGGTACTATGTGTTATGTTGTTGATATACCAGTATCATCAAATATAAAGTTGGAAACACTTGTTAAGCTGCAACTTTCTTGACTGAAAGAAATGTACTACATGAGCTATATGTTTTGTATGTAGATCATCTTTAATATAACTTACACTAAGTTAGGGGATAATTGTATTCAAAATTTTCATTTTGGGAGGTTTATCGTGGGATATGCGGTCGGAAATTTAGTTTTACACCAAGGTGTGATCAGAGCTGTAAAACGTGATTTCCGACCGTATATCCGACGATATACCTCCCCAAATGAAAATTTTGAATATGTTAATACCCATTCTTATGCACTTCTGCAGTTAAAATCCTCCCAAATTGAAGCGTTGCAAGCTGCATAAAGCCACACATCATCCGAAGATATGTGACAATAATTTATGACGTCAAATTATTTCCGACAGAATATCACAGGATATACTGTCACAAATTTTGATGTTATCCAATCAGAAGTTGCGTTACAAAAGCTAGTGCATTAGAAATCTTATATATATTGGTGAAACAGGCTATTAAATTGTAATGTAGTACTTAAGTGTTTTTCTAGTTTTCAATCATCTCGGCAAGGAAGAGAGTGCTAGTTGCTTTACTTTAATTGTGTACTTGCTGTTTGTATGGCTGTTATTGTTCTATGTCTCTCCCTGGTGGTACAGTAAGTTGGTCTGTGATTGTGGCATTTCCTACTTTTACATCTTAGTCAAACCAGTCTGAACAGGGACAATCACAGGTTTAGATAAACAAAAATTTTCAGCGTAAAAGTGGAAATATTTTCTTACCCATCAGTTTGAACATATGTTTTAGGTGCTCAAAAGAACCCTCTCATTGAGAGGGTTCTTTTGAGTACCCACAACATTGGAGTACCCACAACATATGTTTTGGTTGAGAAATAAGAAAATTAGTTTTTCATTATGCCCTCTTAACTAAAGTCCTGGAATGCTGTTTATTTACATTGAATCATTTAAATTTCTAAGCCTCTCTTATAATATGGACAGGTGTTAAGCAAAAGGTAAAGGTTGGCATGTATGCCCAATCGAAGACTCAGATCAGCCTGCCCAAAAGTGCAGTCTGACCAGAGTCTTCGATAGGCACTCTATGGGTAGCCAAAGGTCCAAAGTTTCTTCAGGCGGAAGACTATGACTCTGACCAGCTTATGCGGATGTGCAGACTGTTTTGAAACTTTGCTGTAAGCACATGCCAACTTATACCTTATGCTAGACACCTGCTCATTTACGCCATACCTTTTGTTAATGATTCTGATTTCAAGGAATCCCCCTCAAAGTGATGTACATGACCTGCTCTATCATAGTCTGGTCCCATCACTTTGGACATCAAATTGTCTAATACTATATAAGTCATCTCGTTACCCACTTCATACACTTTCTGCATCAATTTGTAACTTTCTGGATCATCATGCACTACATGTTTCTCTGGCTTTGGTTTTACCTTCAGAAAAAGTTGAAGTATGAGCAGATTGACAGGAAACATAATCAGGCTGCTTTGTATGCCAATGACAATAGCAGACAAGGAGATGGTTATCCCCCCTGCCATGCCAGCCTGGTCCGCCGGGTCATCGGTGGCTATTCCATAAAACATGATGTTAGTCAGCATGGTTGTTAGGATTAAAGAGAGAGCGCAGGTGAGTCGCTGAACCCGGGTAAAGGTGCTTCTGGCAGGTTTGGAGAAAATACTCAACCAGATGTGACCGTCACGTAAATCATTGGTTGATTTCACCATGAAGTTGTGTTTCTGTTTGAACTTGATTTCTTCCTCAGAGACAGCGTCTAATGTGGCCGAGGTTTGCATTATAGCTCCTCTGTCTACTGCCAGCCAGTCATTGTAGATAAAGTGCCAAGATTTCTTAAGCTGCCTGTCTTTAACATAGACGTGGTTCAAATACCTACAAGTAGACGAGTTCAATAAAATCTTTACTCACCTACAAGACAGGCCCCAAGGTTATAAAACTTTTTTCATACTCAACTCAGCTGAGCACGACATTTATCCTGCTCATAAATGTTAAAATGCCAACAATTGTTGGCATTTTTACATTTATTAGCATGATAAATACAACATCTGAGAGACGTAGAGCAAGAAACTTATTTATTTGTCGCTATTTTAGTTTTTATAAGCAGTTGAAATTTCGTGCTCAGTTGAGTTGAGCATGAAAAAAGTTTTATAACCTCGAGGCCAGGCTTCCCCCATTTTCCATAATACTAATGAAATTCTTCCATCTGGTTTGATACAATACGCCTTGGAAGATTCATTGTCCATATCAATGGGTCACAGGTTAGAATTCCTTACAGTCCCTGAAGATTGTTTTTATCATAGCAGACTTGTTCTTGTATCAGTAATTCCAGCCAATATTAGGCTCACTCCCACAAGCCACAAAGCAGGGGGATAGCATGTGCCCGGCCTGGCAAACTGACACCCCGAGACAATTGTACAGTGGAGTTTAATGTGAGTTTCTGAACGGCACACTGAACACAAATATGTCATGTCAGTGCAACGGTCAGAGTGCCCAGAAAAAAGAATAACAGCAGTATGCTCGGAACAAACTGAAACAGACATAGCACATGCCATAGGTGCTGTTTGACTGTTTGCCAAAGTACCCTTTCAAGGGTTTCCAGTACAAAAAGGGCAAATTACTCAAAGTTTATATCATATTTGACATTATGACACATACTCATAAAAGTGCATGCTTGAGTTCTTTTTGAGTTGGGAATACTTTTACAACTTCTGATTTCCAGCCGGAAATTATTATTAAAATGGATTCATCGTGAAAACAGAATCAAAGCACTGAGAGTACTGATGGGGACGGCTGCATTAAAGCATTCAAATAGGGAGGTTGTTAGATACCCCTTCTATAACCTGCAAATTGAAAATGGCAGTCCCGTATTTGATGTAGGGTCCAATATATTGCCACAAAGTGAAATGGGAAAGCAATCTTTGTGATGACAAACCTGCCATGAACGATGCCAAATAGGAATGTTTTCTTATTTATGGTTGGAAAGATATCTGCATAAGTTGGAATTATATAATAGCTCCTTTGAAAGGTGTCCTATATCATGACCTCTAGCCCCATCGTGGGGAATGAACCCTCAGGTTAAAAATTCACAAAGAAAATGTAGCCATGGCACTTCAGCGATGTGAGTGATCTCGGGTGCTTGATGCCAGGCTTTACACATTATTAATATAGGTACCATCATGAACAAGTGTCCACAAATGCTCACATTGTTTAACTCTCCACTGTTGTTAAAATACAAATCAAAGAAAGAAAATAAGATGCCCAAGATTTTGACCTCTAGCACCACCTTGGGGCATGGACCCAAGAGTCTGCCAGGAAAGGTACCAAATATGAAAGCTTTCAAATAAATAGTCATTAAATATCTGCAGAAGTCAGAAAATATACTAGCACTTTAAGGTATTCAAGATTTTTGACATCTTGCCCCACCATGGGTCATGAAAATGGTGAGTATGATCAGGATACACCTCAAACTAAAGACAAACCCATGGCACTGCAAGGAAAATCTAGACAACAATCACAAGACAATAGGAAGTTATCTGTATAAGTTATCTGTATAAGTCAGAAAAACAAGATAGCACTATTAAAGATGTCTCCAGCCACACCCAGTGGAAGGAACCCTGGAGGCTTGAGTTATGTGAATACCAAGCATCCAGGGTACCTGTGGTCCAAATATGACTGATTTCAGATAAGGTCACTGAAATATACACCACTGGTGCCCTAGATTCTATCCTCCGGCCTCACACAAGGGCAAGGACTTGGGGTTCTGCAACCTGATTTGAATACCAACCATCCAGGGTGACTGGTGGTCAGTGGTTACTGAAATATACACAATTTGAGAACTCACAATTCCTACTTTTTATAGATGTCCTAGATTTTGACCTTAAGCCCCACCTAGGGGCAGGGACCCTGAGGTCTGAAGTCATGATGTGAATGCCAAGCCTCCAGGGTAACTATGGTTAAAGTGTAAATGCATTCTGATGAGTGGTCCCTGACATATATATACACTATTTGGAAAAACTTAAGGCAAAACTGACATAACAGAAGTACGGTGAAGGAACTAACGAAAAGACAAAAGGAAGATGAATATTATATTCCCCTTAGCATAAATGCCAAGGGTATAATTACGATAGAGGGTATTATGAGTAGCAATTTGTGAAAATGTTTTGTTTTTGGGCCAGAAGCTCAGATCTTATCTAATATTCTGGCATTTTTCCTGTCTGGTCCAGGGGTCATTTATACAATTTTGGAAGAGGGCGTCACTGGGAACGTGCATCACTAGGAACATTCATGCGAAATTTGGACCAGTGGTTCAGGAGATGCTGTTAAAAGGAAAAGTTAACAGATGATGCAAGATGAATGGATGGATGGAACACGGACACAGAGCGATCACAATAGCCCACTTTGAGTTTAATGTATCAGTTGAGCAAAAAAAAAAACAGGCGATCTTTGTATCTGCGCCGCTATAGAAGTGACAGAAACGCCCTAAGTTGCAAACTACATCCAGTTTCCAGATTGGGTCAACTGTGCCAAACATATTTGGCCAGATTCGTTACAAAGGTTATCAATTCTTTCTGTACTTTACAACCATTGTTACAAAATATGAGAGGCATCTCAAGTTTCCATGTCATCCAGTGATTACAAATAAAAGGTTCAACACACTGCTTATTGAAAGTTTCATGTATTTTCATGGTGGCATTGGGTGTAAATACATAAAAGAAAAAAATGAAGAAGAAAGCACATCACTTCTTAGCGTATTTTAAGAAGGTATGAAAGGCTTAGGCTGCTGTCCGCTCTAAGGCAGTGGTTCTGCTGTTATTGACTTTTGGTGTCTCGTGATGATTGAGCGGTTCTTTCTCGCGGTGCCACAGGGTTGTCTGCCCTTTGTGATTGTGGTATTTCCTGATCATACTCGCTATTTATGAAAAACTAAGAAATCAAATACATCATGGGTGTTTAAGTTGTTTATTCTAACAAAAATACTAAAATCTAAAATCTTAACTATTTAACAGTGAAAGAGCTAAAGTGGTCAGTTAATACTTCTTTGGTTTGCTAAATGTAAAATACACAATTATCCTTCAACAAAATATGTCAAAAGATTTTCAAGGTTTCATTACAATAGCTCACCCTGAACCTTTAGCTCAGGTGAGCTAATAAAAGTTTGAAACCTTAGAACTAAAGTTGTGCATTTGATCAACTAAACTATGATACTCTTTCCTATATTTCATACTGTTAAAGTTTAAACAAAAGATTATGCAAAATAAAGTGGATGTGAAGCATTGCATCAATTTGTAACGACATCATAATAGTATCAGACAAAATGGGTGATAACAGGATTTGCATAACTGTTGTAGCACATAGGTACAGGCAGATGTTTCGTTTAATAACTGCATAATATATTTATTTTTGCTCCAATGACCTTATCAACATTGATTCACCTTTACGTAACCATTAACTATATAAGCTTTGGATTAGCAATGGGGACAGAATCTACACTCCTCCATTA
The DNA here is from genome assembly GCA_964019695.1 of Loripinus fragilis. Classification (NCBI taxonomy): domain Eukaryota; kingdom Metazoa; phylum Mollusca; class Bivalvia; order Lucinida; family Lucinidae; genus Loripinus; species Loripinus fragilis. Next base: position 64,935,673 of record OZ026522.1, on the reverse strand, counting down.
TCAGACATTTGTGTGTGATCTCTGTTGTCATCATACAACAGTATGGACCAAGATCAGCAGGTTTCACTGCTGGTCACCATCTATACTGCTATCATAACCTAGAATGATGATAGTCAAGGGTCAAATTGCGACCATAGTGGTCAAATGATCCATTAAGCTTAATTCCACACCAGTTTACCAGTCTAACCAGGTTTCGTTTCAATGCCTCCTAGCATTTATTAGAATACATCGGAATATCTAAACATAAGGGTGCTCTGACCTGGTCGGTTCACCAGGGAATGACTTGAAAGCATAGCTCTTCTCCAAGTCCAGTTATGTATATCAATAGATTAGTAATTTCAGTAAGACTTAACATAGGTAAACAGGATATAGAACTTCAACTTTTGCTTTCTAAAAGTTCAAGTAAAACATCATAACATGTGACCTTCGGGGCAGGAGAGTTTGACCCGGCGGCATTAAAACTTGGTGGAGGTTCTCTAGATGATGCTACAAACATAATGTCAAGCCTCTAGGCCTAGTGCTTTCAGACAAGATTTTTTGTTTTCCCTATGTAAAACCCCTATATTTCCAGTGAGGTAAAGAGAGATATGGCATATAAACAGAGAAAATAACAGAAATTGACAAAATATGTACATTTCCGTCTATATGTGTGACTAAAACAATGCTAAATATATCGGCTAAAACAAGATCAGATAGGGATTTTGTAATGAGCTTATGTTATATCCCTAAAGCATTTTCCTGCTTAGAGGAAATAAAATACAATATAAACCACTGTTTGGAGCTTGCTCCAAGCTTTCCGAAAATGTATAAGTTAACATTACAATGTTTTGATTTAATATAGCAAAATTACAATCCTAAATATACCTAGAAATAAGGCGTTTTTCAATGTTATGCTTTTTCATTTCAAATTTGATAATTTTTGAAAATTTGTATTTTAAATATGTGTTAGAAACATTTTTTTAAAAAGAAATCTTAAATTTCACGTATGAGCTAATTAAGATAACCATAAAAAATGCGAAGGCAGAGTGCAGTAATTTTAAGCATTTGTTTAGAAAAATGCTTGAAGCGTTATACATTTTGTCTTTTTTTAAAAATTAACTTTGCTGTATTGTTGTCACTTGTTCGGTCACACATATGCATAAATTTACAATTTGTTGAAGCTATGGGCATGTGTCTCTGTAAAAAATACAATCGCTACCAATGAGTTGTCTTTTCCAGTAATGTTTTCATCAGTTTAATACTACACTGTTTCAGGTAGTGTCCGTAGATCACATATTTTGCATCTAGCATATTGCTGTTTTAGAAGATTAATGAACATATTTCTGCTATTTTATATTTCAGTGAGTGGCACTGATTAAGAAAAGGTCTGCTTCTTCAGTTGTCTTTCAGCAGCACTTGTGATATGAGCGGGTGGCCAAAGTCTGTTCGTAGAACGTAGTGTCCGTAGATCACACTTTTCAATGTTAAAAAAATAACAGAATATGTCAGATTGGCCCATATTTTTAGATTGTGTTTATTAATTTCAACAAAAAAAATATTATGTAAATCAATATTTGGGTTATATTTTCTAATTTGTAAAAGAAAGAGGTACACATGGTTCTGAAACAATATGTTCTTTAGAACCTCTTCCATTCACACATAAGGTAAAAATTGCCCAAATACTGATTTACATACTATTAATTTGGTTGGAAGTAATAAATACAACATAAAGACATGGGCCATTATAACATGTTTTTGTAATTTTATGACATTAACAAGTGTGATCTACGGACACTTAGTTCTACAGACAGACTTTGGCCGCTCATATCAAAACTGAAAAAGCAGTGCATTTCTTAATCAGTGCCGCTCTCTGAACTAGAAACTAGCAGAAACATGTTAATTAATCTTAAAGTACAGCGATCTGCTAGATGCAATGATGTGTGATCTACGGACACTACCACTACCAAACAGTGCAGTTCTACAGTGACGAAAAAATTACTGGCAAAGACAACTCATCGGTGGTGGTTGAATTTGTTACAGAGAAACATGCCCATAGCTTCAATAACTTGCAAAAAATATGGATACTTGTGACTGACCAAGTGGCAACAGGCTCAGTGAAGCAAAGTTTATTCTTAAGAAAAACCAAAAATGTATTACGCTTCAAAAATGCTTAAACCTACTGCGCTTCGCCTACACATTTTTTATGTTCATTTTACGTTAGCTCATATGTGAAATTTAAGGTTTCTTTTTCAAAATTATGTTTCCAATGCACATATTTCAAATACAGAAATTTTCCAAATTTAGCAAATTCAAAATGAAACCGCATAACATTGAAAAATGCCTAATTTTTAAGTGTATTTAGGATTGTATTTTTGCTATAGTAAATCGAAACATAGTAATGTTATACATTTTTAGAAAGCTTGGAGCGAGCTCTAAACAGTGGTTAAAATTATATTTTATTTCCTCTGACCAGAAAAATGTTTTAGGCATAAAACACAAGCTAATATTACCATATTTGTCATTTCCCTAACTGATATTTCGTTCATTACATTTATCTGGCAGATTTGTAAAATTTAAAGTCAATGTATTTTTTCAACTATTTGAAGGACCTGCTGTTTATCCCAAACTAATTAACAGGGGGAAGGAACATTATATATATCTTTCACTTTAAAATTGCACTTTTTCATCTGTTACCAATTTTGTAGTGTCCATAGAAAATATTGCACACTAAGACTGAACTTGATTTCTTCACAACTTGACGACAGAGGCTATGTTGAACTACTTTATTGTTAAGAATCAAAATCATGTGATAAGTTTAGAGGTTTACTTAGTCCTGAAAGTTCAATTCATTAAAAAAATAAATTTAGAAAGTTTGCTAAATTTAAGCATTTTCATAGCCTTGTTTCTTCTGTGCTAAAATTTAATGAAATCATTTTTGTAAATAAAATATTGAGTTGTATCCAAGGGCACCAATACTTGTGCGAAGTTCTGCATGGTATTATCTTTATTTTAAGCCAATAATTTAAAGGATACAATTATGTTTTAGTCTGTAGTGTCCGTAGATCTGCCACCTAAGATTGATTCAAATGCTGTGACTTTTTAATGAAAAGAACTTCAACAAAAACCTTCTAGAATTAAATGCACAAGATATGAAGCTATGGAAAGAAAAGGCTTGTTTTGTGATTCCTGTGACTTTGTTTTTGACCAAAAGTGACACAACTTGTCCATATCTGATCTTGATTTAGCCGATATAGGAGTGGAACAGAAATACAAAAATAATGGCAAAATTATAATAGATACGAAGGAAATCCTCATGCATGTCTGTGAAGCATTCATATCCATACACATATCTCACATGTAGAACAAAATATGCCTGTATTGAGTAGTATACTACTACTCAATACAGGCGTCTAGTGTGATATGCTTCTACATTCATTTTTTCATATTGAGTAAGCATAGGCAGAAGACTCCTCATTTGCCACTCATAAAGCACTGGTGTACTTTTTTTTTATTTAAACACTTGCAATAAGTAGTATACAATGTACATGGGGAACAACACAATAAATATATCTTACTCCTTTTAACTCATAAAGTGCCACCTATCATTTGCAGACGACAATTTCAAATTTTGTTACATTTTCAAAAATAACAAATACGGCAAGATATTTCATGAGGATGGCCTGCCTCAGGAACTATAATACTTTTTTTTAATTAGGAAAGATGTTACAAATTTTGCTGTCTGCTGCAGATGAGATTGGCACTTTCAGAGCTAAGTAGGAGACATAATTTTCAATAGTAGTTGACAAAAAGACTCATCTTTTGCCACTCATAAAGCACTGGTGTACTTTTTTTATTTACACACTTGTAATGAGTGGTATACAATGTACATAAAGGCCACCATATGCTTTTTATCAAGGGCCACCTTTAATTTGCAGAAGATGACAATTTCAAATTTTGCTACGTTTTCAAAAAATAACAAATAAGACACGATATTTCATGCGGATGGCCTGCCTCAAGACATATCAAACCTTTTATTCGAAATATTTGATAGATGTTGCAAAATTTGCATCTGCCGCATTCGTGATTGGTGCTACCAGTTAAGTAATACCCCTATTACACACAGGCCACGAATCGCCCGAATTGCCACGATTTGTTTTTTTAATTCGGGGGATTCCTGAGGTTTCATTAATTTTTTTTCTCCAATCTTGATGTTCTACGAGTCAGTCCTGATTCAGATACGATGCTACGAATATTCGCGCAAGAATTCATTACGATTAGCAAAATAACATTAGAACATGCTGCATGAATTAACAGAAATCCTCGACGATTCACCACAATTCACGAGATTTTCTCTCACAATCGTTATAAAAAAGGCCCATACATGCTTCAGGGCATCAATTTCAAAATGAATGTTCCTGGTAAGCAGCAGTAGAATTGATCCTGCAGCTTGAGTGTTGAAAACGGCTTCTTATATAGCTAGAAGAAAACAACTATGTTAAAGTTGAGCAGCCCTGACCCAGATTCTTTGACTTGGAAAAATATGGCAGTTCGCCATTGGCATAATCACCAGCCAGGAGCTACTGACTGATCCTGCTCCAGAATCTGCCAAATCTGTTTCAACTTCTAGGACTGCTCACATGCACGTGAATGGGTAGTTAATCTTAGGAAATATCTCTTCCTTGGTATTATTGCTTGGCTTAATCTCCTGATTTCCCACAAAAGAGCTAAGAGTAGCTAAGAATGCCCAAAAACGCCTCCGAATCGATTACGATGTCCAAGAATGCCTTAGGAATTTGGTACGAATCACCCACAATTTTTCGAATGGGGGAATTTGTGGCCAAAGTTTTGAACAGTTCAAAACTTTTGAGCCGAATTCTCGATAGACCTAAAAATTGCAAGAACTCACAACAGACTGTGCCAATCAGTTAAGATATTCAGGAACTGAGTACGATTCAGTTATGAATCCAAATATTTGTCAATTGTGGGATTCAGGGCCTGTGTGGAATAGGGGTATAAGAGACATAATTTTAAATAGTAGTAGGCAGAAGATTCATCATTTGCCGCACATAAAGCACTGGTGATTTTTTTTTATTTACACACCTGTAACAAGTGGAATCCAATATACATTGGGAACAGCACCATATGCATATCTAACTCCTTTTAACTCATATTAAGTACCAACTAATATTTGCAGACGACATTTTCCAATTTTGTTACATTTTCAAAATTAACACATAAGGCATGATATTTCATGTGAATTGCCTGCCTCAAGATATATCATACCTTATTATTCGAAAATTAGGAAAGATGTCACAGAATATGCTGTTAGCTGCAGCCTTGATTTATGCTTTCAGGGTAAACAGGTGGTTTACAATGTACATATGGAACAGCACAACATGCATATTGAACTCTTTTTAACTCATAAAGCGCCATCTATGATTTGCAGACTACAATGTCAAATTTTGTTACATTTTAAAAATAACACACAAGACACGATATTTCATGAGGATGGCCTGCCTCAAGAAATATCATACCTTATTTTTTTCCGAAATTTAGGGTAGATGTTGCAAAATTTGACATCTGCTGCAGTACTGATTGGTGCTTTCAGGGTTAAGTAGGAGACACAGTTTTCAACAGTAGTTAGTAGAAGACTGATCTTTTGCCAACTCATAGCGCACATTTTTTCTTTTTAATTTACACACTTGTAACATGTGGTATACATTATATACATAAGGGAATAGGACCATATGCACATATAACTTTAACTCATTAATCATCACTTAAAATTTGCAGACGATGACAACTTCAAATTTTGTTACATTTTAAAAAATACCGTAAAATGGAATATTTTCGCGTCACCAAATTTGGGCGGTTTTGTCTCAAAAACAAGAGGATAAATATTCGTGGTTTTTAATTTTCGCGGTCTTTTGTACCCGCGAAAATTATAGCTACAAGTTAAATGTCGTGTGAAATGTCTGAAGTATTATAAGCTTAGTTGGTCATTTCCAATGGTTGAAACTAGGTGATTTCTGTATTTCATCTGGAAGATCAATCGTAGTTTCTCGTTGTTATTAAGTTGTACCTAGTGCATAGATCTAGATTAGCGGTAAATTTTTAAGTGTCGACTTAAACTGGCAATGCAATGAACATTGTCTGTTTTCTCTCCCAAACACGCTTGAACGTAAATTATAGATATTTTGCAAAATATGTGAACATACATACTGACAATCAATGTTCAAAGTCTGAATAAATGATCAGGTGTATTTAAGGGCAATTAATCAAAAATCTTTACAGCTTGTCCAAGCGTCTATTGTGTAACAGTTGAACGCTCATGGGCATGGCCTTGATTGATATAGCCTATTCATGTTCAGTGAACTGTAAACATGTATGATTTGTTTGTTTGTTTTTGTTGCTTTACGTCCCAAGTCAACAGCTATGGTCATTGCAGAACGTTCAGTTCACCTAACCACACTTTTTCCTGGGCATGCTTGAACAAGCGGTTAACCAGTAATTCGTGCACATACTTTCGCTTGTAACTGACAACAAACCTTCTTGAATAAATCAGCGGAAGGGAGGAGAATGACCGTAGACATGTATGAAAAAGGATTATTTCTAACACTAATGAATACACATTTATGGTTCTGTATAAAGGCAAATAAACAATTGGTGAAATTTGGAAAATTTTTCGAATATTTTAATTTTCATGGTTCACGACTTGCCACGAAATACCTCGAAAATTGGACGACGCGAAAATTTCCCATTTTACGGTAATACAAGGCATGATATTTCATGTTAATTGCCTGCCACAAGAAATATCATTCCTTTTTTAAATTAGGAAAGATGTCACAAAATTTGCTGTCTGCTGCAATTGTGATGGTTAAGTAGCAGACATAATTTCCATTAGTAGTAAACAGAAGACTCATCATTTGCCACTCATAAAGCACTGGTGAATTTTTTTTATTTACACTTGCATCAAGTGGTATACAATATACATAGGGAACAGCCCCATATGCATATCTAACTCCTTTAACTCATTAAGCGCCACCTAAAATTTGCATACAACAATTTCAAATTTTGTTATATTTTCAAAAATTACACATAAGGCATGATATTTCATGAGAATTGCCTGCATCAGGAAATAGAATGCATTATTTTTTTTGAAAAATAGGAAAGATGTCACAATATTTGCCATCTGTTGCAGTCCTGATTGGCGGCGCTTCAATGGTGAAGTTGCAGACATAATTTCCATTGTTATATACCTTATGAGTGTTTACTATAGAAACTTGATGTGTTTCAATCGCTGACAGTTGTAGGTTTTATATAAATTTAACGTGTCGCAATGCGACAAATCACTGTCCACAGGCTTCAATCCCATTAAAACATGGCAGCAGAGGGCTGCAATGCCGTTACAGCCCGCTCAACGACAATGTCTGCAAGGTAAGATATATCGTCGCTAATATTTTATGGAGAAATGACCAAACTATTTCAATTACCATAAAATACGCTCCTTTAACATATCGGAAAGACGGCAATCGAAAACACTCTATACAATCTATGAACAAGGTTCACAAATTGCTAGAAACAGTGTTTTCGATAGCCATTTGTTGTCAGTTGGGTGACAAATGGCAATCAAAAACTCTGTTTTAACGATCTTAGATCTACGTACGTCGATAGTATTATAGTTTTCGATTGCCACTTATCTTAAGTGTTTATTGAATATAGGCCTACTGAATACGTAGCCAAACCAATCCAAAACAATGGCTACTAGGAATCATTTACTGTCTGGCTACAAACTCTGTTTCTAACGATCTTAGATTTACATTGTCGATAGTATAAACATTTTCGATTGCCGCATATCTGAAATGTTTTATTGAATATAGGCCTACTGAATACGTAGCCAAACCAATCCAAAACAACAGCTACTAGGAATAATTTACTGTCGGGCTACAAACAGCAATCAAAAACTCTGTTTCTAACGATCTTAGATCTATGTTTGTCGATAGTATAAACGTTTTCGATTGCCGCATATCTGAAGTGTTTATTGAATATAGGCCTACTGAATACATAGCCAGAACAATCCGAAACAGGGGTTACTATGAATAATTCAATACATTTTTCATATTTCTGTTGAAAAAAAGAAATTTGTTTCCATACCAGATATGCGGCAATCGAAAACTCTTAACAATCGACTTACACGGATCAAAAGTCGCTACTACCAGTGTTTTCGATTGCCAATGGTCTCCAGTTGGGCGACTTATGGCAATCGAAAACTTTGTTTCAAACTTTTTTTTGGTCTACTTTCGTTGATAATATTGACGTTTTCGATTGCCACCAATCCGGTGTGAATTCGTTGTACGCTTCATTAGTTACGGAGGACATTTCTGCATACAATTGAATAAATTATTTGGACTGCTTGTGCTTGATAGGAAGGTATATAACAATGACTTTATAACATTCTTTTCCGTACATTAACGTTTGCCAAGCCCTCGTGTGATAATGTGTTGCAACCCTCACCGCTTCCCGGTTCGGGCTGCAACAAATTATCTCACTCCGGCTTGGCAAACGTTAATATACGGAAAAGAATGTTTTATCCTCTTATTAGTAGTAGGCATAAGACTCATCTTTGCCACTCATAAAGCACTGGTGAACTTTTTTTTTTTATTTACAACACTTGTAACAAGTGGTATACAATGTATATAGGGAACAGCACCATATGCATATTTAACTCCTTTTAACCCGTTAAGCGTCACCAAGAATTTGCAAACAATGGAAATTTGAAATCTTGTTATTCAAAAATAACAGGTAAGGCAAAATATTCCATGAGAAATGCCTGCCCCATGAAATTTTATCATATCTTATTTTTTATTAAAGATAGAAAGATGTCACAAAGTAAGTAAGGTTGCAAAGATCAGGAATCGATACATTCAAGTACCACACCTGACCCAGGATACCAATGGGAAAGTGACAAACTCACAGAAGACACCACAAACGAGAGCCAAGAGGTCAGCCCTTTCCCAGAAGGTGACCACGAAGCACATATAAACAGACGCGCACAAAACATAGCAAACACAAGACAGAACAAAAACATAAAAGATCCACAAAAGAAGTACCGCCTTGGAACGGTCAGTAAAATATTTTACTGGAGGGCTTAAACCGGTTTAACGGCGCCAACCTCACCCTTAATTCAGATGTGGATCAAGACACATAGATATTTGGTTTGCATGAAAGACCCCTAACTTATCAATGCATCATCTCCTAAAACATATAAATCAAGATATAACAAGGAGATAAAGCAAGGATAAGGACTCAACAGTAAATTAAACTGAATACCGGAGCAAAAGAAATCCAACAGGTAAACCCCGGTGCGCCCGACAAACAGCCAAAGCATCAGGCCCCTACAATTTGCTGTCTGCTTTAGTCCTAATTGGGCTTTGAGGGTTAAGAAGGAGACATATTTTTCATTAGTAGGAGGTAGAAGAATTGTCATTTGCCTGTGTACTATTTTTTCCAACTTAAAGAGTATTCAGTTTGCTCCTACTAAAACAAATATTGTATCTGTCAATCTTAATGATTTATTGCATAATATGCTACAAAAAGAACCATTATTATTAGGTCTTTGAAGCATACTGCAATATCATGCCCCCAGATTTGAGTGTGTAAAGGAAAAGTAGTTTTCTTATTTCTCAACCAAAACATCTCCTTACACATTTGTTTAAACTGGTCGGTATGAAAATATTTACAAAGCGGTACGTGCATAAGAGGCAATTTTGGCCCCCACTATGAGGCCAAAAAATGAAAATTGCTTTCACAAGATTTTCTTAATAGTTTAATAGAACAATAGTCCAAGTGTTAAAGTCTGGGTCTATTTTACCGTTGCTATGGTAACAAAAATGGCTGCCAAAATAGGCTGAAAATAGGAAAGTGACCATTTTGGAGCAAATTTAAGACATTTGACAGAGAAATTTACATAGAGCACAAGCAAATACCAAAAAAGATATTTTCACTGAGGGTGAGAATTGTCATGACACACAATATATTAAATGTTTTTTTTGGTATTGGCTTGTGCTGATATATAATTCTTAAAAAATCAGTCTGAAAACACCTTAAATTTGGCTCAAAATGACAATTTCACTATTTTAAGCTTATTTTGTTGGCCATTTTTGTTACCATAGCAACGGAAAAAGTAAAATAAATGCCAGAATTTTACACTTGGGCCATTCTTCTAATAATCCAATTGGACGAAATTGGTGAAAAGCAGCCTTCAGTTTTTGGCTCCAGAGGAGGCCAAAATAGCCCCTAAATGTACGTACCCCTTTATACTAATTTTTTTTGACTGGACCTATGAATTCATGATAATTTCTATCAAGGAAAATGAGTTTAACAAAATCTGTATGATCTGACAGCACCAATTATACAGAAAATAAGGGAAATCTCTTGAAATACTGAGATTGACAGGTATGACAATGAATAAAAATAAACAAGAGGGCCATAGTGGCCCTGAATTGCTCACCTGTACTATGTGCATCAGTCAAAAAGATTATGTGACCCCTGGGGAGGTCAACTTTGGCCCCAGGGACATTTTTGAACAAACTTGGTGGTGGTCCACTAGGTGATGCTACATACCAAATACCAAGGTTTTAGCCTTTGTGATTTTTAACAAGAAGATTTTATCATGTTTTCCCATATAGGCCTATGTAAAGCATGTGACCCTCCTGGCAGGTACAATTTTGGCCCCATGGGCATATTTAAACAAACATGATAGTGGTCTACTAGGTGAAACTATATACTTAATATCAAGGCTTTTCTCCTTGTGGTTTCAGACAAGAAAAATTTGTTTTCCTTTATGTAAGCATATGTAAAATGTGACCAAGACACTTTTTAGCCTCAGGGGTATAATTTAAACAAACTTGGTACAGGTCCACAAGGTGATGCTACATGCCAAATATTCAGGCTCTTAGCCCTGTAGTTTCAGATAAGACGATTTTTTTCAGGTTTTCCCAATATGTCTATACAAAACGTGACCCCAGGGCGGGCTCATTTCTGGCCCAAGGGGCATAATTTGAACAACCTAGGTAGAGGTTCACTAGGTGATTCTACATACAAAATATCAAGGCCTTGTAGTTTCAGACAAGATTTTTTTCATATTTCCCTATATATAAGTCTATGCAAAACGGGGGCGTTTCCACTTCGGGTACCAGGGGCATAATTTGAACAAATGTTGTAGATGTCAACTAGATGATGCTTTCTACCAAATATTAAGGCCCTAGGCCTTGTGGTTTCAGACAATAAGATTTTTTCATGTTTTTCCCTGTATAAGCCTATGTAAACTTGTGACATCCGGGGCAGGACCATTTTTGGTCCCATAGGCATAATTTGAACAATTTTTGTAGAGGTCATTTGGGTGATGACATACCAAATATGAAGGTTCTAGGCCTTGTAGTTTCGGACAAGAAGATTTTTAAAGTTTTCATCTCGAAAATCTATTTTAGGCTGTGTGACCTAGATATACAATGGACTGGAACCATTTGAACAATTATTAAAGAGGGCGTTATAAGGATCATTCCTGCCAAGTTTGGTCAAAATCCAACCAGTAGTTTAGGAGATGTCATTTAAGTAAATTGTTAACAGATGACGATGACGGACGACAAAGACTGATCACAAAAGCTCGACTTGTCACACCCCTAAGATGCACAGTAAAAACACATGAATATATACATCATAAGGAATAATTCAAATATTTTATAAAAGTTGCCATTTTTGTGAGTGAAGGACTTATTCACTGGAATATCCAATAAATGCATCTAGTCAATATTAGTCATATGTAGTAGGTGTTAGGCCAGTGACAGTAAATTGTTTGGCACATAACAATGAATTTAACTAGATATAAAATGACTAGACCTTAACTCTGTAAAACATGACTAGAAATAGAACTTAAACCACAATACAAACATATAATATGAAATAAAGTTATATAAACTGAGACATTTCAGGTTATTATGCAAAAACTAAATAGAATGACAATATTCAGGTGATTTTCGACAAACTGATTACTGCCATCTACATATATCATAAACCATTAAAATTTGACCTAATAGGCACATTGTGCACTTCACGTTTTCAAAATTCTATGCCTTCTTTTATAACAAGCTTGAAGAACCTCTTACATTCACCCCAAAAATGTGTTCATTTACTAGGCCAGGGTTCATGTTCAACATTCTGGATATATGAACAGTTATGGCACAGTTTAGTAAATTTCACTAGATGTAATAAGATAAGAAATTTACTTCCTATCTTATTATTTCTAGTGAAATTATATCGGACCCTCTTCTTTGCACAAGGATATTCTTAGCGCCATCTGAAGTGAAGGTTTCCACATTTCCTCCTCCAATTGCCTGCTGAAGAAGTTCAGCAGGAACAGCAAGAACCTCATCATCATCCAGAAGTAGTTCTGCTGTTCCCTCATCTAATGAGATGCCAACTACTTCCACTTGCATGGATTCAAGTGGTGCTTCAGATTTCTGAAAAAAAGAGAAAGAGATCAACTCAATACATAGGCTATTGCATGACATTCCCTGTTGTTGTTTTTTTCTTATTTGGTTGGGTCTTTGTTAAACACCCCACCAGCACCTTTTAAGACTAATCTGACAGACTGATGAAGCTGGAGATCAGTTCAAAATATGTGGTAAAAGGATGCATAAAGGCTTTTAAGCAAGCAGAATGGAATGTTAATATGTTGTTGTTTTTTTCTCCCTAATTCTTTTAAATTAACTTATGATATTGGCTTTAAAATGTTAACTATAGGCTAGACATAGTGATTATGAGGCAATTTTATATACTTAGCAACTTTAATGGGTGGCAAGCAACTTCACACTGGTGGCAGTACATAGAAAAATTCAAACCATTGGTAGTGTTGTACTGACCACTGATTATTATGGAAGACCTATAGATTGAAAAAGTGAGTATTATCAGAAAATATCACAATCACACACTGCAGACCAACCCATGGCAACGTATAGTGGCCACATAACATTTACAAGACATCAGTAAGACAATAAAAGCAAAGCATCCAGTTTCTCTTCTTCTTCAAGATTGCAAAACTTAGAATATTTCTGAGAAATCTTTATTACAAATTTTTGATGTCCAAATATGCAAAGGGCAATTAATGCAAACTGCAATAATTCAAAAAACTATTTTTTTTTAATTTTCACCAGGTAATCAGATGACCAAGTTTAAAGTTTCTAGCTGAGGTAGTTTGAGATATTGATTAAGTATATGTCCAAATTTGCAAAAGGCAATTACTAAAAAAAATTGAAATAACTTTTTTTTTATTTTTTACCAAGTAATCTACTCATTATCTTATCAGCTGACCCAGCTTAAAAACCCTAGCTATGATAGTTTTCAAGATATCTTTATTACAAAATTACATAATGACCCTTTAAAAGGTGCATATTTAACTCCACAAAGGGAGATAATCCAGAATTTAAAAAAAATATGAGTCAGTTCATTTATGATGAGGAATCCATCTACGAACTTTCAAAACCCTATTTTTAATTTTTTTTGGATGGACGGACAAGCCCAAAGCAATATGCTCCTCCAAAGTTGGGGGCATAATGTGTATGTTAACAACTTGATTGCAATAGAGAAAGCCATAACTAAAGCTTGTTCTTCATTTTATACCCCGCATCTGCATTTAATGCACTTTACACTCAGGCCTTCAGATTTATGGTGGGCCGGGGTCATTGTCCCAGGATTTCATAATATGGCCCATAACTTTCCAAAGCATTGGGCCTAGTGGACCTATACTTTTTACATGCAAACAGACTGTAAGCAATAAATCTTTACTTGCTATTTCTCTGCAATGCAAACTATATAAATCTTTTTCTGTAATAAAATATCAAATTGTAAATTCATTATTTTTTTGTTCAAAATTTATTCAAGTTTTCTATATCTGTATTTAAAATGCCACTAGACTCAGGTAGATTTCCAAGAGAACATGCTAAGTATACAGTAGTATTGGAAAATACAGCTGGTTGTCAGCAGACTTATTGCTGGTGACAACCGGTTGTCACTAGACTTTTTGCTAGTGACAACCGGCTGTCAGCAGACACTTCCTATCACTTATCACAATTCATAAACTAGAGGACCTGAAGGTCCTGAGGCGCTCACCTGATCTTCTTAATAATGTTAAAATAGGTCAAGGTCAACTACAGCTTATAATGGAACAAATTTTGTTTTTACCATATACATTTTGGTCAAGTGATCTAAACAATCTAATGAATAATCCATCAAACAGCCAAGTGATTTCTGAGAAAAAGATGTTGAGATAGGTGTGTGGCGGTCCAAATGAGTGGCCTTGGATAAAAGGTCAGCTTGACATTTGGTACTTTATAAACCATTGTCTCAATAGGTTTAACTATTATGAATTCGGCTCAGTTATAGTAAATGAACATTTTATGATTTTCGCCATATAAATGCATTAGGAATCAAATTTGACCTTGCCATAAAGTAGGTCAAGGTCAACCTAGATTCATCATTTGTGCTAACCTGGTAGGGCCCACATCCCCAATCCTACATACCAAGTCCCAAAGCCAATGGCCTTTTGGTTCCAGAGAAGAAGAGATTTAAAGAGTTTTTACCATATATGGGCATGGTGGCCATGTTAGTCACGTGACCATAACAATTTGTTTAAGTTTTGGTTAGCCAATCATAAGGAGTTGTCATATGAAATTTGGTTTCAATTGGCCAAGAAATGTCTGAGAAAACTATGTTTTAATATGTTGATGGGACTCCAATATAAGCGACCTTGGTTGAAAGGTCAAAGATCAACCTTGACCTTTGAAACTTATTTATAGACACTAGATTGAACATATCAAGTGAGAATAATGACTTTGGCTTCCACAGTATTCAAAAAATCAATTTTTCAAAAAAAATCCCATTCAAATGCATTAGGAAGCAAACTTGACCTTGATGTTAAGTAGGTCAAGGTCATCCTAGGATCATCATTTGAACAAACTTGGTAGGCCCCACATCCCCAAAACTATATACCAAGTCTCAAGGTCACTGGCCTTCTGGTTCTGGAGAAGAAGATTTTTAAAGGGTTTTTAATATATATTGGTGTGGCGGCCATCTTTGTCATGTGACCAAAATATTTTGTACAAATTTTAGCTGACTTATCATAAGGAGTCTTCACATGAAATTTGAGCCCAATTTGGCCAGTGGTTTGTGAGAAAACTAAGTTTTAATATATTGATGGGACCGCAATATGAGCGACCTTGGCTCGCTCATATTGCGGTCCCATCATGGACCATGGCTCAACCATGACCTTTGAAACTTATTTATAGCCATTGTCTCATTAGTTTCAACATATCAAGTAAGAATAATCACTCTGGCTTTAACAGTATTCAAAAAATCAACTTTTCAAAAAAATTCCCATTTAAATCTATTAGGAAGCAAATTTGACCTTGACGTTAAGTAGGTCAAGGTCAACCTAGGATCATTAAATCTTGAAGTTTTTGTTTTTTAGTTGGATTGGACGACTTTGAATAACTACCCCTTTGCTTTATAGTTCTGATCTTGAAACCTTGTACTCTATCAAGGATTTTTACTTCAAATGGTGTAGGCCTGTAATGTTTAGAGAAATTCATCGTATGCAAGTCATACTGAGTATTGGCAAGACAAAGGCCAAGTGAGTTGGCCAATGAACGAAGGAAAGTGCACAGGTCAGACAACGACTCAACATTACCAAGAACACACTTACCATCTGGACATATCATTCCATTTTCATTGCGAGAATGACTGTCAAATATGAAAAACCTTAACCCATCAAAATGTATAGCCACAGCCACACAATCAAAAACAAAGATGAAATTTCTTCCATGAGCTAATGCTTCTGAAAAGGCATCTTCGAGCATGTAATAATTCTGACCATCTAAAAAAGAGTTTTCTTGCATAACACCAGATGTAACTCGTCCATGACTTATATATACTGTGTTTCCTTTGTATGAAACGCGTTCAGGCAAATTTGCGGGATCTGTAAATTCCAAATTTAAATCTGACTGGCGAATTGCACAATACAGATGACTGCCAGCAAATAAAATATCATTCAAATCTGCAGTCTGAATATCTTCACAAGACAAAATTTGACTAGCAGTTATTAAAAACATCAAGCAGCTTGGAACACACTGCCTACCTATTGCATCAGCCGGAAAGCATTCATCAGCTTGATTGTAATCTGCTGATCGCAGCAATGAATACATTGTGTTAACAGCGTAAATCAGATCTTATTATCAAAATAATAGAAATGTTTATTCTAGGAAATTTAATTTAGTTCAACTCCAAAGACTTTATCAAAGTAGCCACAAAAAATCAACTCCAAGATCTATTTCCAAATTGCCTCTCAGTTCAAAATGTGTCTCAAGTTCTCAACTCCAGGATAGATCTGTAAATTTCAGCTTAAAAATAAAATCAAAACTCCAAGATATCTAGCTGATAAAAATCATTCAATCCAATTGTTTTAGATAATAAATTACAAGACCATGATCTCAACTCCAGGATCTGTAAATTTCAGATTATGTATAATCAAAGGAAGCAAAAAAAAGATCACAACTCCCAAAATATAGATCTATAGCTATTAAAATTATTTAACTCAAGTGTTCTAGAATAAATCACAAGTCCATGATCTTTTCCAAAATTATTTATCCAAATGTTAAACTCTTTCTAAAATTTCAGCAGCATATAAACAGTGACCTATAATATAAGATATAATATAGGTCACTGATATTTACCTGTTCAATTTGGACACACAATTTTTTGGTGGTCTAAAAATCTGTACATGAAATCTAATGATGTAAAAAGATAATGTTATGTCGCAATAAAAGCTCTACAGAGCTTATGTTGTTTGTTTCAAATAAGCGACATTAAAAAAAGCTTCTTTATGCAGATAATACCCGAGTTTTTGATGATGCTATACAATAGTATTCAAGGCCGTCGTGACATTTCTTTCTTTTTTCTATACTGCCTGGCGCTCGCTTTCGAGCATTATCGGCAGGTGTACATTGTACACTCCGGGTTGCATTAGGAGTGTACACAGCACCTCCTGTTGGTAATGCCTGTGAAAGGATGTGGATAAATGTACTTAATTATTATGGTGTGAAAGGAGTGCAACAGAAGTTAAAACATTACGTGAAAAAAACAACAAACAAAAAAAAAGTGTTTTTCAGGCAATTTTTTGAAAAACAGACAAGGCAGACAGGTTTTTATCTTTAATTTCCCTGAAAACACAGCAATAAATAAGACCAATTCTTTTTTATTGAAGTCTGAAAAAAAAAACAGGTGAGGGGCATTTGAATCAAATGAGGGAGGGCCTGAGAAACACTTTTTTTATACCGTTCTCAGATGTTTTTTCTATCAGTACCAAGCTCTAAATTTAAAGCATAACAGTTAATAACCATGTACTCCAAAAAAGAGATTTAGGACAGTGTACCTCCTACCCAGTATAACTTGAAAAATTGAACGAAATTTCCAGCAAGTCGAAGTTATTTAAATTTCAAATATCTTTTGCCAAGTCAGTATATCGACAGCTATGGTCAAATCTAGGAGATCATACCCGCAACCCCTGTTTTACATGCAATCTATCTAATACATCATGCGCTCCAAAAATAATCTTTTTGTAAAAAGGCAATTAAAGTCAGCCACAAATCCTAACAACAAATGCACCTATCCATATTTTCACCTGTGGGGAGTGGCGGAGATACAATGGGAAGTAGATGATGCCTTTTGCTTGGTTATGCACTTTATCGGAAGAAAAAGAAGACTACAAACAAATCCCAGCCTTTGGGGTGGATACAGACACTGAAACTGGCATTTGAAATATAATTTTTTAATAATGTTGATGGCTCGAAGTAATTTTAAACACTAGATATTTATTAAAAGTTAAGGATCTGTAGGCAATAGTTTGACCGGACCGCCCGATTAGCTCAGGTGGTTAGCGCCCGACTAGAGTTCCGGGGGTCGTGGGTTCGAGTCCCACTTCGGACCTGGTTTCTTTACAATACTGAAAAGTAGTCCGGGATGAGCGAACCCCCAAGAGAATATGCCTAGTAAATGACCCAGTAATACCAATCAAAATTGAATTATGAAAAAGGGTTATGTTTGATTTATGTTTTTAAAGTGCTTTTCAATTATTTACAATTCATGCCGCTTGGGTTTTTTCACCAATTTACAGCGGCCGCTGACGACGCAACATTTAATAGGCAAAACGTGGGTATTTTACCATATTTTGGTCAACTATCACTATAATTGTCAATCGTCTGGATTAATTTCGACAATTACTTATAATATCTAATCTAAATATTAGACAATACTCACTCTGATGTTGAATTCTTGTTGATTTCCTTCCGTCTTGTAAATATGGCTGCCACAGATAGCGTCCTTTCGCAATGTGTATATCACGTGATCGTTTTGGTGGGATAGGCATAAAGTAAAACTTCGAATGAACTCATACAAGTAAGATTATTTAATCCCCAATATTTAAGCGACTTTTTTGGGTCAGCTGAGATAATTCTTGAATTATATAAATGTTATATTATTTACATACATAGCCGCGTAAAAAACACGCCGACTTGTTTGTTTGTTGCCAATGAAAGCAGACCACAATGGCAAGTCCACTATGTCTTTTACGATATGCCTATCATTATCATATTTCTGCGCAAGGTATTATTTTTTAAATATATTTGTATTTGAATTAGCAATTGGCAATAAATCATTGCTTCGATACCCAAATTGAAGTTTCTAAACTACAAAGCATAACAAACAATTAAAAAAACAACAAAAAAAGAACTACTTTTTACGCGTAATATTTTCCAGAAAGTTGTTCGGTTTGTATTAAGCCTTTATCCTGCAGAATCAGGATATACCCCGTTCTGGAAAACATTGTAGATCCGGATCAGTTGGCTTCTCAGGAACAAACTAATCAGAATCTATACGACTGTTTATCATGCATCTAATTAAATTGTTAATATTGAAACCATACAACTTATATGTCTGAAAATTTGCAAGGAGTGTAGCATATATTTTATGTATGGCCTGGCAAGGGTAAAAATTGACGTGGCTGAAAAACTGTAAGTGTTAAAATTGAGTCCGGATGCAAGCATCCGTCCCCAAAAAACAGTGTGGTTCCTGATCAGAAGCCAGCTGATCTGGGTCTAGACTATTTTTCGAAAAAATAGTATAAAACTTTAACATGGTTCAAAGCATAAAAACAGGCTATCTATACAGGCTTAGTCTTGAAAACGTTAAAGCTATTTTTTTCTATGATTTATTAGTAAATTCTACATATTTGGAGTCAATAAACATATACTTTCTCAGATAAACAGTACTTCTGAACTACTTTTCTGTGTGTATGTGTGTGTTGGAGGGGATGAAAGCAAGGGTCGTACTTGATTTATACTGTTCTGTGTGTTCAGAGTACTCCCAGAAGATGATGTGAATAAAGTGAGACAGAATATTTTGGCATACTCAGAAGTTACTCTATGAATCAAGTATGCCAGAACATGTACAGAGCAATAAACAAAAATGGCTGAGTCAGCCCTATTCTATATCATGAATAAGGAAATTAGCAGTTCCAAGAGTCTGATAGCGACTCAAACCAGGAAATGGTCTTACTGGCACTATCTCTGTAAGAGTTTTTGTTTTAAAGCTAATTATTGTGGAAGTTTCCCGTCTTTCCGCGATTTTTGATTGATCACATGACCTCTCTATACTCCCACCACACCACCTCAGACTGTGGTGTACTCGGAACAGCTTCTGCACAGCTGTTTTCTGATACTTGATGGGAATTCTGCGTGTCCAGAGTAAAAAGCATACTCCAAACAGATGAATCAAGTACGACCAAGAACTTCTAAGGATCTTTCATTGGATTTTTGGTATTTAAAAGTTTTTTTAAATGACATTTGAAGGGTACCAAATTCAAGTGGGTTTTTGCAAGATTTGTATGAGCCACAGTAACAAACAAAGTTTACCAATGAGGGCTGATTCCCATGTTATCATGCCACAGTGTAACATGATGAATGTCTCCTAGACTGTGCTCTGTAGTAACCAGGTACCAGTCCTCACTTCCTGTCTGAAAGCATGGTCTAGATTTAGTACTCAGGCAGTGATTAGAACTGCATCCTTTAGAACCTGTAAGGCAAAGAAACAATAAATCATTAGCAAACAGGGCCAAGCAAATACAAATGTAGGTGGCTTATATGCATGTTGGGCATGGGAAAATAATGCAGGCGCAGACTAGAAGCCACATCATGTGGAGTCTGATCAGGATCTTCACTGTTAACTTACAGCCTGTTTGGATTGAAAATTGTGTAAAATTACTATTAACAAGGATAGGAAAGTCCATTTGACTTGAATGTTTTCACTCTCATCATATGACAATAAATATTATCTACATTGTGTGGTATTGACATTATGAATGAGAAATACATGTAGTTATCCTTTATTCTTGTCGATCATGTTTGATTTTTGTGTATGTGTGTTTTGTCTTCTGTTATATTATGTCGCACTTTCTGCTTAAACACTAGCTTTTTTTTTTCACTTTTATATTACATTGCTCCACTGGGAACCTCATACTTTCAGTCTCATTTACCATTGGCATCACTTTGGACAGGATTCAATCAAAACAGGTAGGGTCATTACCGGTATCTTCGGACAGTGGGGTATCTTCGGACATTTCAGCTTTTCTTTCCTGACACAAATGCGCTTCAGTGACACCAATCAGGCGCTAATTATCAAAAATAACCAATAAAATACCTGTTTGCAACTAGCTGCATATCTTTTGTAGCATGCATATAAGACCTTATTTGATTGGATGAAAATCCAATACGTAAACAGCAACCATTTTGGCGCGAAAATAAGCCAAACCAATTCCGAGAGGCACCAAGGGGGTGCATATTAAAACTTGCTTAAACCACAATCAAATAACTGCATACCGATTATTTATGTATCCGTTGAGTCTAAGATATATTTATGTAAACAAAAATATATAGTTTACAGTTTACAATTGAGTCAAATGGCATTTATGAGATGCAATTTAGCTGTCCGAAGATACCAGACTATTGGCAGATCATATATCGGTACAATCGGACACATATTTTTGTTCCTTCAAAAGTGCTGCACCAGTGTATAAAGGTGACCAGATGTTATTTTCCAACCGCAACCTGGTCTAAATGTATGCTGGAGCTGTATACCAAATTCGTTATGTGTTTCAATAACAAGAAACATTAATAATCCTCAGTTTACCCAAGGATTGGCTGACGCTGGTCATAATTTAACTTTGCAGTGCGTAGCCCCCTCTCCCTTTGCTTAACATTTTAAAGCCAAAGAATGACATTTCATGTATATAAAGTGATGACTACGGTGACAGGTCAGTGGGCGCATCCGCGCACTCGAAAACCACAGTCCTTTAATCACAGACTCTATATTAAACCGTGGTTATAAGTACCGAGTGCAAAGTCATGCGCGGATCCAGGAATTTTCGCCTGGGGGGTCCAGGCCTGACTGTCAGAAAACAGCTCTTTCTTTTTTCAACATTGTGATTTCCCTGGAGGTCCGGACCCTCTATTACCCTCTGGATCCGCTCATGAACGTCCATACGGGACTCGATAGGGCCTGAGGTTATAAAACTTTTTTCATACTCAACACAGCTGAGCATGAAACCTATCCAGCTCATGTAAATAACTTAATATGCACAAACTGCCAACAATCATTAGCATTTTAACATTTATTAGCATTTTAAATACAACAGCTTATAGACTTAAAGCAATGACCTTCTTTATTTGTTTGTAGTCTAGTTTTATGAGCAGTTGAAATTTCGTGCTCAGTTGAGTTGAGCACGAAAAAAGTTTTATAACCCCTGGGCAAGAGGTCTAAATTTTGATCTGAGTTTTCCATCTTCAATAGGCTTTATCTATACGAGCCGAAACTGATCATGAGTCTATGTATTAGCTAGCACAGGCTTGTCCGAGCTACCGTTGGTCGATGGTCATGGGATAAGTATATCACAATCTTGTGTACTGGCTCAATTAGAATGTAAAGGTCGGTACTCGAGGAAGGTTTTTAAAATTGTTAAAAATGATACAATATTCGAATAAAATATATCATGTGATTAATTAAAAGGTATGTGTTTCATGTTATATTAAATTTTGGCCTCGCCCTGGTTTTTTAAAACCAGTGATGGGCATATTTTGGAAATGAAGGACTATTAATAGTGGCCTTTTTTTTACAACCCAAGAACAGTGATGGTAATGAATTTCTACAGTTGTTTGTTCAATTGGCCAACATCAATTAACATGCACCCACCCCGCTTGAAGTATTAAAATTCCACAAGCATATCACATGCGGCATTAGCCGCGGAAACACAATTGCGGACAATGGTCAGGAATTAACTATACATGTATGAAGAAAATGAAGTTGAACACACTTTATCTCTAGTTCTCATTCAGTCACTGGGTCAAGAGAGGACCCATTATAATGCCGAGCCAAAATCGGGTGAGTCGCTGTAAACCTGACGGTAAAGTTTGTTAGTAAAATGTGTTTATTGCAATATTCAGAATTGTTTTCTCAAGCATGCAGAGGCTTAATGTAAGTGTAGCACTAGTTTTAATTCATACTAACTATTTTTTTGGGCAGCTAAGGCTATTGTCCGATCGTACCATCATGGGTGTCTGAAGGTACCAGACCCTGTCCGAAAATACCATACACCCGACGGAACGTTACTATTGGTCTGTATTTATAGTAAATAATTATATTCTGGACCCCGGCTTAGTGTAAACTGTTACATGAGACATTGGTCTATTCAACCAAGTAGTTTTCCATAGCGTCAGATCAACCAAGAAACCGCTATAAGCTGGGAACCGTTAAGGTGTCCGAAGGTACCGGTAATGACCCTACTTGCATCGCCCAAGCTTACACATTGTCTTATTGACTGCATTACATGACTTATATCGTACAGATAACGTTTTTGAAGGGACGATGCTGCAGATTGTGTTTTCTAACTCAAAGGGAATATCTTATTTGAAGACCTCAAAATCAAAGCTGAGCGCGGATGTGGTGCTGCAAAAAAAACTTTGGACAAATATCAAACATCATACCAAATATAAACAAAGTAAATCATATGGTTTTATAGTAATGCCATTAAAATATTTCCATGAAAATTCTATTTTGGTGACTATGACCTTTAGGCATGGCTGAGGATGGCACTGATCTATAATCATACCATATATTATCTAATCTATTATTTCAAAGTCATGAGCTCTTAAAAATTCAAACAAAAATAATAAGTCTATGTCCTTGACCTCGAGGTCACTCACTGGCATGGTAGGTGATAATGCTGTTGAAAACTGAAGTAATATATATATATGAGCCGCGACATGTGATCTCCAACAATGTGGCATTTTGACAAGTGTAGACTCAGACGAGCCTGTCCAACCTACTTTTATGCTTAGAAACTCCAAATGTTGTTCAGTCAGTAGCTTACCACTCATAGAATATTCAAGCGACAAGCAAAGGCTCTGATCAGACTGCGCGTAAGCACAGGCTGATCTGAGGCTTTGCTGGTCGCACATACCACATTGTTGGAAATCTCATGTCGCGGCTCAAATTTATTTATTATCACAATACCAAATATGAACTAAATTTAATTCACATAAGATGTTAAAAGTTATGAGGTCTTAAATAAAACATTACAAATATGTCCTACATTTTGAACTCTGTCCCCATCCCAGGATAAATATACTTATGGATTTTTAAAGACCCACACAGGCACACATGTTCAAAATATAATGGTTTCTAACAAATAACAACAAAGACATAAGCATTTGAAAAACTTAAATACAGCATAAGTTTAACAAGAGGACCTTCAGTCCTGATACACTCACCTGAAATTGAGTCACAAGAATGTAGATGACCTAAATATTAGGTTTTACAAATTCAAGATCAACCTAGGACCATCATTTGAACAAACTTTGTAATGCCCATATCCTTAATGAGACATACCAAGACCAAAAGTTAATGGCCCATTAGTTTCAAAGACAAAGATTTTTCAATTGTTTTTACCTAACATGGCATGGAAGACATTTTGGTCATGTGACATGGACATTGAAGTTATATTAAGGTTGTATAATCCAAAGAATGTTCCATATGAAATTCAATTTCAATTGGCCTTCTGATTTCTGAAAATAATTTGTTTGCAATCCAATAAGTGCTACTTTGGCTGAAAGGTCAAATGTCAATCATGACCTTTTCTGCTGAAATTCAACTGATTTTGAAAGCTGAATTTGGTCTTGTGTCCAATGTATGTAACATTCTTGGCTATCTTGAAATGATAATTGACCTGTTGGTTCTAGAGAAGATTTTTAAGAGTTGTTACCTTATATGGACATGGCAGCCATTTTTGTCATGTGACCTAGAAAACAGTCATTTTTATGTAGTCTCATCTAATGGATACTCCATGTGTAATTGAGTTCAACTGGCCTTGTGGTTACTCAGAAAAATATAAGTTTAAATATATTGATGGAAGTCTCATATGAGTGACCTTGGCCAAAAAGTTAACTGCAAAGCTTAACCTTAGGAACTTATCTATACTCATTGTCAGGTTAAACATATCAAGTGAGAATAATAACTTTGGCTTCAACTGTTTAAAAAAAAATCAACTTCGGGATATGCAACTAACAAAGGCGCAGGCCAGCCTGTGCATCCCTGCAGACTGATCAGAGCCTTTATTTGCTTTTTGGAATGTATCATATATATCCAAACTTGCTACAAGTGAAATTTCAATATTCTGGCTAGTCTCTGAAGCTGAGGAGACTGGTTTGAATGTCCCTTTGGTGGATACCCCGAAGACAGATTTTGTCAGATCGAGACCCATATAGTTACTCTTTTTATACTAGAAATCTATAAACCCGCACTGGCCTGCCAGCCAAGAGTGACAGTGGCTTCATGTTTTGTTTTCAAAGTTACCTACATTTATAACGATAGATCACTTGTGTATTAATCCTATCCTCAGGATAGGATTAATACACAAGTGGTCTATCAACTCCCGTTACAGGGTGGCTCAAGTGAAATGTACACGTTAGTGTTTTACTTAGCAATTGTAAACAAATTATTACGTAACTGTCACTCTTGGTTGGCACGACAACTGAAGTCAGATGAAAGCTTACCTTTCAAGAAGATGAAGACATTAGCTGATGTACCTGCATCTTTCCACCAGCCTGTGACAACACAAACTAGGTATATATAACTGTTTGTGGGATTGTTGTCAGTACAATTAATCACACCCACCTATAGATAGAAACAATCATCATAGGACCGGTTAAGCAAAATATTTCAGCATAAAATTGCGAATATTTTCTTATCCATCAGTTTAAACATATGTTTTGGGTGCTCAAAAGAACCGTCTCATTGAGACGGTTCTTTTGAGTACCCCCAACATATGTTTTGGTTGAGAAATAAGAAAATAATTTTCAGTTAGGCACTCTTATCTGGGGGCCTGAAACATCACATGAAAAATTGAGCTAAATGTTACTATGATATAGCCAAGAATCAGCATCACACATGAGTACAGTAAATCTTCTAAAATTTCTAACACTAGTTGCTAGCGAAAATAGCAAAGACAAATAGCACATACCCAGATCAGACTGCTCTTGAAGAAGCAGTATGATCAGTGTCTTCCCAGCAATGGGTAGCCATTTTAAGCTGTGTGACTTTACACAGCCCTAATTAAACATACACAAATGGAAAAAGTAGTTTCCTGCTATTCATTTGGTTTTTGCTTACATTTTTTCACGGCAGGGCCAGGTAAATTCTAGGTTTAGACCTCTTTATCTAAAATTCTATTTGTTGAATAAAAATATCTGGCCATTTCATTGGATAAGTAATTTGCATATTCAAATTATGAGCAAATCCACTTTGTCGTTTAGTATTTATAATAGCGACCTCAAAGGCCAAGGTTGGACGTGATATGTAAATCTACAGCTCAGTTCAAATAACAATCATTTATTTGTGAAAAGTGTACATTGTGGCAATTTAGACGTTAAATAATGAAAATACCCATAATAAAAGGGGTACAAATAAAACTGTCTAGCTTATCAACAAGCTTTTTACAACCTTTGCAGTTTGTAACACCATAAGCAAATAAGAGTGGTACTCCCAGCGCCCATGTTTAGCAATAACATGTGCTTTTGAGTGTAGATGTTCGTAAGAGCGTAGATTGGCAAAAAACGCAGTTGAGCGCAATTATTATTATCATTGTGACATTTCAAAGAATGGTTTACTTTTATTCCCAACACAAGAACAATTCAATTTCAGAAAAATCAACAGTGATATTATAGACCATGTCAAAGTGTTCTACTGCACATTTGGCCTGTTTTAGTCTGTGTGTTGTTGACATCGATGAGGTCATTGTTTGTTTGTTTGTTTGTTTGTTTGTTTTTTTGTTTGTTTGTTTGTTTGTTTGTTTTTGTTGCTTTACGTCCCATGTCAACAGCTATGGTCATTGCGGGACGGTCAGTTCACTTAACCACACTTTTTCCTGGGCAGGCTTGAGCAAGCGGTTAACCAGTAATTTGTGCACATACTTTCGCTTGTAACTGACAACAACCCTTCTTGAATAAATCAGCGGAAGGGAGGAGAATGACCGTAGAAATTATTTCATGATCAATCTCCACGAAAGTATGGTACCGGGCCGGGATCGAACTTGCGACCCCTGGATCTGCAGTCAGACACGCATCTGCAGCCAGACACGTTACCGACTGCGCTACGCGGCCCGGTGATGAGGTCATTGTAAAAAAGCAATCATCAAATTTTATCCTCAATGATAAACTTTATTTTCATGAGATCATCTCCAAAACTGTTTGTACTATAGTCATGAACTATTAATATCTTTATGCATTTGTACTTTTCACAAAGCAAACATGTGAATTCAGGCTGGTCAACATATTTTCAAAGAAATTCAGCGCAAATTTCAGTAAATATTGGAAGCAGACCACATGCTCAAGTAAAACAAATCAAATGTGCTTCAAAATGGAACACAATTGGGTATTGTACGCTTCAAGGACATGATTGCGTATTTAAAAAATGTTTTGCATACCTAATACACTACAGATAAGACAATTGGGTTTTTGAATCTAAAATTGAGTGAAACATGCAGATATGCAGCTTATCTGTTCTACTGTAGCCAAAATCAAATTTTGCAACTTCCACACTGGGTGTTTAGGATAAAAGAATTAAGGAATCCTTAAAAAAACTTCTGCTCCCCTTGAGAACAAATGAGCCGCGACATGAGATTTCCAACAATGTGGTATGTGCGACCAGCAAAGCCTCAGATCAGCCTGCGCTTACGCACAGTCTGATCAGAGTCTTTGCTAGTCGCTTGCATATTCTATGAGTGTTCAGCTACTGACTGAACATCATTTGCAGTGTCTAAGCTTAAAAGGATGCTGCACAGGCTCATCTCAGTCTACACTTGTCAAAATACCATATTGTTGGAAATCACATATCGCGGCTCATTAATAAAATTGTGATTACCTTTTCCTTGTCTTTTTTATCAGCCTGTTTGGCCCAATGAATCAGAAAGAAATAGATGATCCACACCAAAATGACAGCTGTTACTACAACGGGGTTGTCGAAGAATGTCAGAAACAGTTTAGCATCCCCTATAGGGTCCACAAAGTTAGGTAGGACCAGAATGCTACCAGAAAATGATGTCATATGGTTACATAGACATTCTATGGTTTCCTTGGTTGTGTATGGAGATACCTGAAAAAAAAGCATATGAGCCAAAATCCCATATTAGACCAACATATAAAACTTTCATAAGAATCAGTCAGTGTACAAAAACTATAAATTATCATGCTTTTGTTCCAGCAAAGAAAGAGTTCATACAGGTAAGTTTGTAAAAAATCAAGGACTTTTCAAGAATTGCTAAAAGACTTCCTTTGGTTTTCAAGGACTACAAGATTTTCAAAAATACATTGTAAAGATTTACAAATTATAGTTCAACTTCGCAGATGTAAGATAGAGATAATAAAGAAATTAGTGAAAAAAAATTAGTTTAAAATAATTGTGCCTATAAAGGTTCCCCAATTTTATACGGATTTAATTCTCCATTAACAGAGTTCATTCCTACAGAAAATCATAGGTTTAGATAAACACATTTTTCAGCGTACAATTGTAAATATTTGCTTACCCATCATTCTTACCCACAACATCAACAAGAAAATTATTTTTTTGTTACACACTCTTAACTAAAGGCCTGAAAATAGTAAAATTCACAGACTTTTCAAGGCCTTAGACTGATTCTCTAGTACATTTCAAGGCAGATTAACTTTTCAAGGATTTTCAAAGGAGTCATCTATATATTCTATATACTCAAGTACGGGACCTGAAAGACATCTGTTCTCATGATGTGCATCAAACTTAGCTAAAGAAGTGATTTATATCTTTCAAATATATTAATAGACCATGCACACGCTAGAGGGGCTTTTACTCGGACCCTAGTTTAAGCCCAGGACAAAGATATGATTTTCCTTATATTTCATTCTGAATAACATGTGTATGTGTGTGTTCTAAGTATTCCGCTCTTATGTCATTTTGATTAAACATTTAAAGTTGTAAATCAATTTCTGTGTCAGGTAAATATTCAAAATTGCAAAAGATTCTCAAGAAAATTTCTTTTAACCATTTAAGCTTCATCTGCATGTAAAACTTGCAGCAGACAACAATTTTAAAAAATATTTGCTTCTTTTTAAGATCAATAAAACTAATATTTTGATTTCCCGGAAAATGAATAAAGATGGCATAAATTAGTAATTCACACTTCAATTAAGAATTGGAATTCAGAGATAAAGCTTGTACTGGATAGTCTGTAATGCCAGAATGGTTTCTCAGAGGCACAACGAGGTATTTGATCATAGTATGAACTGTTTACTAAGACAAAATCGATCTTCAGTCTCAGACAAAGAAAAACAATATTTTTTTCCAAAATTTTAACCTGTGACCCCTCAATATACGCTGTGGACCCTCCTGAAATGTTGTTTTTTATGGAAAATTTCATTGGTCTCCAAAGAGTTAAAATGATAGCAGGCCTTTAGTTAAGAGTGAGTAACAAAAAAAAATAATGTTCTTATTTCTCAACCAAAACATATGTTGTGGTTACTCAAAAGAACTGTCTCAATGAGACTGTTCTTTTGAGCACCCAAAACATATGTTAAAATGAAAAAGTACAGTACTAAAGAAAATGTTTACAATTCTACTCTGAAAAAATGTGTTTATTTAAACCTGTGTGTGAGTCAACTGTAACTCTTACCTCACATCCATTACTGGACCAGGTCTCATTAGTTTCATCCCAATAAATACAGCTCAACTGTTTGGTTTGAATATCAATACTAACTTCTATAGACTGTTTACATATTGGAGGGTCATTGCCAGCACAATCCACATTTTCAGAGTTATTGTATAGAGCTGAATAATTCTGCCGAAGAGCTTGCAGTGTTTCTGTGTGATTCAGATCTAGAGTCAAGCCTATGTAGTATACGCCTGAGAAATTTTGGCTTGACAGCAAACTGTTGTGGGTTAGGTAGATCATTCTTTTCTTCTCTGGAGTTGTTGGTTTAAACTGAGTTTTCAAGTAGTCAAACTTAGCAAACATTGAGTGCTCAGTGTCATATGGGTAAAGAAATCCCTGCTCTATTATTTCGTCCAGGGTTGGCTTTTTGTCTGTCTTTATAAGCATTTTCAGTGAAGTTATATTGCTCATAGGGACAATCTCAAGGGTGATGGTTTTCCCTGGATTGGCAGAAATGTTGAAGCTGAGCATGTTGGCCTTTGATGTATCAAAAGTAACATTTTCTGTATCTGTATCAGTCAAGTTTTCAGCATTGTTTCTCAGTAGACCGACTTCAAACGAATGAAATGATGATGCTTCTGTACCTAAAATAAACAATAAAATGTGCCATGTCACAATATAACCTGGCCCCCAAGGTTATAAAAACTGCTTAATGCTCAACTCAACTGAGTATGACATTAATCATGTTCATAAAAGTTAAAATGCCAACAATTGTTTGCATTTTAACATTTATTAGCATGATGAATACAACATCTATAAATTTTATGCATAGCCTGTGCCTGTGTGTATGTAGGTTTGAAAGTGTTCCATGCTGCTTATATTATTTTGTATACATGTAAATCATCTTTGTACATACTTGTTCTATTTTTTTTGGTGGTAGTTTATAGAGGGCCTCATGGAAGATTAGTTGTTTTTCTCGCTAAATGTGTTACCCTCTGGAAATAAAGACTATTACTATTATCATTATTATTATTATTATTAATATTATTATTATTATTATCATTATTATTATTATTATTATTATTATTATTATTATTATTATTATTATTATTATTATTATTATTATTATTATTTAATATTATTATTATTATTATTATTATTAACATCTAGGAGTTTAAAAGAAAAAAAAAAAGCCTTTTTTTACAGCATTTTAGATTTTTGAGCAGTTGAAATTTTATGCTCAGTGTATGCGCAGGCTGATCTGAGGCTTTGCTGGTCGCACATACCACATTGTTGGAAATCTCATGTTGCAGCTCATATGTTTGCTCTCAAAGGGACAAAAACTTTTCTAATCTTTGGCCACTAATTCAAACATATTATTTTATATCAAACAGTGTATACCAAATCCAACAAATTAAACTGTGCAGCCATCAAAGACTCAGATCAGCCTGCCTGGGTATCCAGTCTGATCAGTCTCCACTGTCCTCATAAAGAAAGTAAGTAAGTGTGCAAAGATCAGGAATCGATACAATCATTTACCACACCTGACCCAGGATACCAATGGGAAAGTGACAAACTAACAGTTAGACACCACAAAGGAGAGCCAAGAGGTCAGCCCTTTCCCAGCAAGTGACCACAAGGCACATATAACCATGATATATTAGCTACCCATTATGTGCACAGCAAGTACTCAAATTCATTTTTGGGAGTATATTATCCGTTTAACAGTCGCAAATTCAGTTTTGCTGCAATGCATCAGCAGAGCCATACAGCAGTTTTTGCAGTGGACAAATGACAATACACCTTCCCCAATAAATATTTGAATATCTATAGTCATCCCCATTCTAATGCAGTAGTAAAAGTTTTCATTTGAAAGAGCAGTGAAAATTGTACAGAGATTTTTTTGTGTTCTCAGGGGCTGTAATTCGGCCCCATTCTCAATGGAATTTAGGTGACTTTTTTCCCCAATTCTGAAAAAAATCCTACTCTTCAAAAAAAAAACTTTTTTTGGAACATTGGGATTTTCATTCAGTCACCACACACACAATCTACATGATGACACTCTACTACTGCATCTTATTTCTCCTTCAATTTTTTAATGGCAAAAGTATGTGAAATAGCTAGTTTGTTTGGGGTTTTTTACCAAAAATGACAAAATTGTGCACTATAACAATTTCTCAATTTAGGGGTTTACCTCACTAATTTTCCAATCTGAAAGGTCCTAGGGCCCCTTCCCAAAATTGAAAAAAAATCACTGTGTTATATCATTTGCTATGATTTGCCAACAACAATGCTGCTGCCTGCTGCATAGAACCACTTGTTGCCCAAATAAAAATGATCATAGATGTTACATAATGATGTCAGGTTTCTAACAGTATAGAACATAATTAACTATTGGATATTTTTTAAGTTATCCAATTGTACATTGAGTTACATTCCCAAGTGCATTTGAATCTGGTCTGACTTTAAAGCAGGCCCGAGATAAGAGTGCGCAACAGAAAATTATTTTTCTTATTTATCAACCAAAACATGTTGTGGATACTCAAAAGAACCGTCTCGATGAAACGGTTCTTTTGAGCACCCAAAACACATGTTTAAATTAATGGGTAAGAAAATAATTGCAATTTTACGCTAAAAAATTGCTTAACTGGCCCTATGGGGTAGGCTGCTGATGATAAACCTCCCCAACTAACATTTGAATACTGATCTCACTAGGCTGATGCCCCAGCTGATCTGAGTCTTTGATGGTGTGCAAAACAGTTTGTAGGCTTTGTCATGCATTGGTACTGATGGCTCTCCAAGATACAAACATCCATATGTATGTTTGAAGCTTTGTTCAGCTAGGCCCTGAGGTTATAAAACTATTTCATGCTCAACTCAATCGAATTAGAAATTTCAACTGATCATACAAACTAAAATGCTGAAAAATAATGGTTTAACTTCTTTCAAAACTCTCAGATATTGTATTTATCGAGCTAATAAAGGTTAAAATGCCAATTGTTGGCATTTTAGCATTTATGAACAGAATAGATTTCATGCTCATTTAATTGAGTTGAGGATGAAAAAAGTCTTATTTACCTAGGGGCAAGAACTCATTTGCATCCAAGGTCCATATGGTGTGAATGCCATGTGCCATTTCAACAGAGTTTTAAACTGCTTTCAAAAACACTTTAATGCGAGGACAGCGATTCTTTTGCAAATTTGCCCTAGGACTTTTCAAGTTGGGAAAAGTAGCATGGTAAACCCCAAATTGGGAAATTTGTTATAGTGCACAATTATGTCATTTTTGGTCAATAAAACAACAAATTAGCTATTACACATACAATTGCAATTAAATTGAAGGAGAACATCACCATGTAGCTTGTGTGTGGGTGATCCCAATCGTACAAAAAACCATTGGGATTTTTCTTAAAATTGGGAAAAAAGTCAACTAAATTCCATTGGGAATGGGGCTGAATGTCGGCCCCTTTGAATACCAAAAAAAAATCCATGGAGGTTAAATAAGTTTTATCAAAATCTAACATCAACAATCACATTGTTTATAAATCACTAACACTCACCAAAGTTAGAAAGAGAAACCGCCACAGGATCAGTGAGGTTATTCACTGCAATCACTGAGCTATTTTCATCCTTCAAGGAAATGGACATTACTGGGGCTGTTACATCTCTAGCTGTCTCATCCCAAAGATAAGGGTTCTTCTCTAAATAAAGCATCTGCAACATATTTGCGTGAATACAGGCTCTTAGATAAGAGTGTGTGATCAAAAAATTAGTTTGCTAAATTTTAGGCTAAAATTTAACGCTAATTGTTTTTTACCTAGACCTGGGTGACTACACTGTAACATGTATTGTGTTTATCTGTTCATATTTTGTTTACTTAGTTTCTGATTGACCCAGATATTGGAGAAATTGATGGTAAATAAGTTATTGTAAACAAGGTATTTATTTGGTTATAAGAATTTTCTAGAATGATGACTAATCATCTAGAACCTAAAAATGCATTGTCATGGAAGGTACTGGAACCTTGGAGAAAAGACCAGAACTTACTAGAATTTTCTTTTCCATGCAAATACACGGGTGGTAAACCTAGGAACTACCACGAAATTGTGTTAACGTAATTTTGTTCCCAAGCCACATCCGGGACACGTCGTGGTAGTTTCCAGGCCGAAAATTGGATAAAGAAAGGTTGGTGTCACTTTCATTTTTGTTTTATTTTACAACTTAGAACAAACAATGGTGAAATCCGACAATGTGGTTCCGTGTAAGTATGTCTCAGCGTCCCCCCTAGCCCAAAATTTTGTTTGAAAAGTTATTTTCTTTCTTTTGGTACGTGTTTCCCCACTGAGCATCGGACCAACTTTCCCCAAAGTTCGAAGGATTTTAGCCCATATCTGTCAAATTGAATGGAATTTGATATCATTTGACGATGGAAATGATAAAAAGACCCTGAATAAACATTTCTACACAGAAAAAAAATCTGAGCTTTTACTCGTAAACGATTCATGCCCCGTTCGTCCTGTGTGGTAGTTTCCAGCTCATCGTGGTAGTTAAAATGCTATCGTGGTAGTTTCCAAGACTTTGTAGGAATTTAGTAGTAGTTTGCATTAGCAGATTTCCACTATTCAGGGGCTACTTCATTTTTATAAAGACAGGGTGTGTGGGCCGAACCTTGAATACTCCTCTTATTCATACGAAGACCTTTTCAAATAACCTTTTGTCACATAACAAATGACGACTGCCTGAATTTTAATTTAAGTGGGCTATTGAAATGATGAGAAGAAGGAAAAGAAGGGATATTCACATTTTTGTTTTTGAATAAACATGCTTTTTAATTATCAAATAACATGCCCGTTCATCGTCACACTCGCATGTATATAAAAAGTGTCCCATCCCGAGGATATTTCCCTTTTTTCCGAAGCGCAAGTACTAACAATACTTTGGGCCAGTAGTCTTAGCCTGCCATTTTATCTTAAAGCTGACTGAACATGGAACAACGTAGCGAGTGACGCAATTTTATATAATTTTTTTTGTCTGTTGCTTGGTCCACCACGGCTCAACTGATGACCATCTTTTGCTTTAGATTTCCAGAGGTGTTGTTTGGCAGTCCAGGGCATGGTCTCCACCTGTCAAGCATCACATTGAATCATGAGTCCTCAGCTTAGCTTCCTCATGGTGTTAAAATGTGGTTTATTTGTTTACCGTGGTAATTAATTGACGAGTTCGAGGGTTATCATGCGAAACAAACAACCACTATAATGTTTTGTAACACTTCAGAAACGTATCCTATAAAGTCTTGGAAACTACCACGATAACATTTTAACTACCACGATGAGCTGGAAACTACCACACAGGACGAACGGGGCATGAATCGTTTACGAGTAAATGCTCAGATTTTTTTTCTGTGTAGAAATGTTTATTCAGGGTCTTTTTATCATTTCCATCGTCAAATGATATCGAATTCCATTCAATTTGACAGATATGGGCTAAAATCCTTCGAACTTTGGGGAAAGTTTGTCCGATGCTCAGTGGGGAAACACGTACCAAAAGAAAGAAAATAACTTTTCAAACAAAATTTTGGGCTAGGGGGGACGCTGAGATATACTTACACGGAACCACATTGTCGGATTTCACCATTGTTTGTTCTAAGTTGTAAAATAAAACAAAAATGAAAGTGACACCAACCTTTCTTTTTCCAATTTTCGGCCTGGAAACTACCACGACGTGTCCCGGATGTGGCTTGGGAACAAAATTACGTTAACACAATTTCGTGGTAGTTCCTAGGTTTACCACCCGTGAAATAGAAACTTTGAGTAGGTTCTGGAATTCAGTAGAAGTTTGTGGAATTTTCCAGAATAAATAAATATAGCATATGATATAATAGTCTTTCTTGACCGTTCTAGAACTTTCTTAAAAGGTATATATAAGAGTAAATTTTTCATAAGGGCATCTTTGAAATAATTTCACCATTTAAAAGTCTAAACCTTTTGTACTGGAATTCTATAGTGGAATACTGTGTTTAATTTATTCATTCTGGATTACTTTGGATTATTCAGTTTTGGATTCAGACTTTGTGTTCATTTGGATTTAACTTCAAAATCTGGGGATCAGAAACCGCTGAAAGACTTGTGTTGATAAATATTCTGAGGGACAGTTTGGACATAAAAGGTATTGTAAATTAGACTTTCTTTGATTGTATAACTATTTTCCATTGCTTATTGTAAATGATAATTTTTGTTTTTAATAAATTTTGTTAAATTTTAAAAGTGCTTTTTGCTGACTTTCCAAATAGCAAATTTTGGTTTCCTGAATTTGTTTCTAGTTACGCCTGGCATGTAACAACACTAAAACCTGTATAAAGGGGCCACTCAAAATAGACAAAACAAAGGTTTTAATGACAAAATTGTAGCTTAATGAAGGTCAAAAGTATTGCAGAATGCTCCAAGGGGAGCATTCTGCAATACTTTTGACCTGCATGAAGTGGTAATGGGTGTTGAAAACCAATTTCGGTGTTCTTTTTGAGAGGCCGCTTAAGACAGGTTT
This sequence comes from Loripinus fragilis, assembly GCA_964019695.1. Taxonomy (NCBI): domain Eukaryota; kingdom Metazoa; phylum Mollusca; class Bivalvia; order Lucinida; family Lucinidae; genus Loripinus; species Loripinus fragilis. The sequence goes on along the minus strand of OZ026522.1, from coordinate 64,899,822 downwards.
TACTGTATGTAAGTATAAAGCCCTTTGATCAAATGGGTATTATCAATTTCACCCATTGATAAGGACCTGAACTATTAACTATTCTGTTTTTTCATACATGTGATATAAGTTTGACAAGAGGACCATAACATCCTGAAGCACTCACCTGACACTGAGTCACAAAAATGTAGATAACCTTAATATAAGGTACAGTAAAACCTGTCATAAGTGGCCACTCAAAAATAGACAAAACACAGATCTTAATGACAAATGGTAGCTTAATGAAGGTAAAAAGTATTGCAGAATGCTCCCATTGGAGCATTCTGCAATACTTTTGACCTGCATTAAGCGATAATCGGTCTGAAAACCGAATTATTGGTCTATATTTAGTGGCCGCTTGAGACAGGTTTTACTGTATTACAATGTCAAGATCAACCTAGGACCATCATTTGAACATACTTTGCAAGGCCTATATCCCTAATGTTACATACCAAGCCCAAAGAAGATTGGCACACTAATTCTGGAGACAAAGAATTTTGAATAGTTTTTACCTAACATGGTATGGAAGAAATTTTGGTCATGTGACATGGACATTATAGTCCTCTCTTCCAAAGCATTCCCAATATGAAATTTGACTTCCTTTTTATATCTTGATTTATATGTTTTAGGAGCTTATGCATTGATAAGTTAGGGGTCTTTCATGCAAACCAAACATCTATGTATCTTGATCCACATCTGAACTAAGGGTGAGGTTGGTGCACCATTAAATTGGTTTAAGCCCTGTAGTAAAATATTTTTACTGACCGTTCCAAGGCGGTGCTTCTTTTGTGGATCATTTATGTTATTTCCGTCTTGTTTTGTTATGCTTTCATGCACGTCTGTGTTTTGATGCCTTGTGGTCACCTGCTGGGATAGGGCTGACCTCTTGGCTCTTGTTTGTGATGTCTAATTGTGACGTTGTCACTTTCCAATTGATATCCTGGGTCAGTAGCCTGGGTCCAGTCGTCAATATTTTGGCAATATTTTCTAATGCTAATATTCTAAAAAAAAATATGAGTATAAAAATATACCACATCAAAGGTATCGGTTGTCTGTTATTGATTTCGATTAATATTGACGCCTGGGGACATCAGTGGTATTTCCCTTTGATAATCCGATCAGCCGATTAATCTAATTATAGCCTGCTGCTTTAGTGTGACGTAATAAAGATGATAACGAGACACCGATCCGATAATGAGGATGCCATTATCAAAAACGTGAATAAAGATGGAATTTGTTTACTTGGTTCGAGACCGATTTATCCAAAACAAAGGACGCAGAGATGAAACTGAAGTGTCAAAAATATAGCGAAAATTCCAAGGAGATGACGTTTTTCTTGGATGTATTGTGTTTATCTCGACCGTGTCTCGAAAGCTATATACACAATATACAATGTGTATTTTAGTTCGAGCCTGTAATTAATTCCTGTCTCGCAAAGGCAAAAAACAACTACTTAACAAATACACCAAAGTCGGAAAACGCTGTTTCAATTTAAATCATCGTCCACAAAGTGCATTTGATGATAGGACAGAGTGGTAATGTTTGCCTTTCTATCTTTTCACTGGGATTCCTGTTACTATTTATAGCACAATAGAGTTATCCGATAGCGTTATCGTTCTTGGCATTACCCCTCAAAATTTGAGGAAAAATCCAGGTGGCGCTGTCGATTGAAATTGAAGTTCCCCAGGCTGTCATTTTTGACCAAGGAACGGAAAAATAAAAAGGAAGAAAAAATGATCAGACTGGAACCCAGGCTATGGGTCAGGTGTGGGGTATTTGATTGTATCGATTCCTGAACTTTGCCCTCTTTCTTACTTTCAATTAGCCCTGTGATTCCTGAGAAAAATGTGTTTGCAATCCAATAAGAGCTACTTTGGTTGAAAGGTCAAAGGTCAATCATGACCTTTGGTGGTTGCCTATCGTCATTGTCTCATTAGGTTAAACATATCAACATAAGTCCAGATAATGATAGTTTGTGCACCTAAAATTGCATTTATTTCTTTACCTATCAATACACATGTGTTTTGGGTGCTCAAAGGAACCGTCTCATTAAGAAGGTTCTTTTGAGTACCCACAACATATGTATGGGTTGAGAAATAAGAAAAATAATATTCCAGTACGCACTCTTATCTGGAGGCCTGTATCAAGTTAGAATTATGACTCCTTCAATGGTTTCCCGTATAAATACATTCAGAAACATATTTGGCATTGTCTTAAAGTAGATCAAGGTCAACCGAATATCACTAGTCAAACATTAATCGTAGAGCCCACATCCATAATGCTACATACTAATGCCTAGCACTGTTCAACCTTTGGTTCTGGGGATGATTTTTGGTAGCTTTGCAAAAAAAATGTTTTTCAATAATTTCTTTTTATATATAGGAATACAATCAGCAGACTTACAAGTGACTTTTGATGAAAATTCTAAAAATATTTAATGGTCCTTTCAAGAAATATACAGGAATCTAACAATAAAACATAGGAGTTTTAGTGGTATTTTTTGCCCACTGCTAAGCCCCTCAAAATGCTTAAGTTCGCCACATTCTTTATAGGGTAAATGCTGCAGTCTCTTGCTATCTCAGCTTTTCCTGAAACCACCTATGAATTTGGCATTTGGGGGTGTAAGAGTAGGAATACAGTAAAACCTGTGTGTAAAACGGCCACTCAAAAATAGACAAAACAAAGATCTTAATGACAACTGGTAGCTTAATGAAGGGCGAAAGTATTGCCTTGGAGCATACTGCAATACTTTTGACCTGCATTAAGCAATAATCGGTCTTGAAAACCATTTTTTGGTCTTTTTGAGAGTAGCTATTTCACACAGGTTTTACTGTAGTTGGAGTTTACTAAATAAAAGTAAAGAAAAAAGAAGGAAGACGTAAAAAGCAGCACATTTTGTCGGGCCCGACATGGTTCCAAACTGTTTGCAAAGATTATCAGCAGATAACAAAACATCACAAGCAGGAAAATATTTAATTTATCAGTCAATCACCTTTATTCCATAATCCTGGCCACTTGCAAGTCCCTGAGATATGTCAGGTAGGTTGAAATCTCCACGACTATTCTGAGCCCCCGTAGCAGAATAGCTAGCGGTGGACAGTCTGTCCTTGGAGAGCTTCTGGATGGCGACAGTCATACTGGCTGTCACAAACAAGCTAGCATTGGCTCCAGTCTGCTGTCTCACCATTAACACATTGGTGACTGTGTCTACAGTGTTCAGGAGCTTTACTGCTGCCGTCTTCACCTGCAAAATTACAATCACACCTGCACATTTACATCCAATTACACCTGTAAAATTACAATTACACATGCACATTTACATCCCATACTGAAATTGTTGGGAGCATATTGACTCTAAGAAGATAAATCAAATGAACCTAAGTAGTGGAAACCCGTAAACAGTATTTTGGCAAAATAGTGAAGACCAAAATGAAATGCTGCACAATACGGCATTTTATCAGGGTATGCACTGTTTGCTACGACAAAATTGATCTTCAGAGAAAGAAATACAATCTTATTTGGAAATCATAGCTTGTGAACCCTACATATTAACAATGGACCATCCCAAGTTTATTGTATCAAACCAGAAAGAAGAATACATTAGTATACAAAGGGTTAAAAACACAAAGGGTAACGCATATTTTGGAGAAGCAAATCTCATAATGAGTAGAGGGCACTACATAGATCCAGATAAGGAAATTTTATGAGTGTAAAATTGTAATTATTTTCTTACCCATCAAATTAAACATGTGTTTTGGGTGCTCAAAAGAACCGTATCATTGAGACGGTTCTTTTGAGTACCCACAACATGTTTTGGAGAATAAAAAAGTTTCTCATTACGACATTTTGGATGGGAAATAAAGAAAATAGTTTTCCAAAAGGCACTCTTATCTGGAGGCCTGGCACTACATCACGTCTCCCACTTTTGAGGTCCACACTGATGAACAAGCAGTTCACCCCAAGCTCTAGCAAGTAGATAAGCATATAGAACCTTTGAACAAAATACATATTTGTGCAGCCTTAGCCTTCAAGGACCTCTGACGGTGGTAATGGGAATCACAGTGTATCGCTGCCTATTATTTTGATAAAAATTAAAGTCGATCAAATGCTTCCATCTTCATATATAAGCTCGCTGTTGGTCTCTATTTTATGATTTTGCATTTGATTTCCTATTTCCATAAATGAACGGCTTTATTTTGGGGCTAAAATGGTCACTTTTTGTATTATACATATAGGAAATAGAAAAATATTTTTGAAACATCATTCCCCCCCGAGTCCCAACTAATCCTTTTGCACGTAAGTGTGTTCTCATATTTTACATAGTATATGTGAAAAGCTAGCTGGGACTCGGGGGGGAATGATATCCCACAGCCCAAAATGTGAAGTCTGGGCGAGCCCGATCATTAGCATTTGGATTTTTGCTGTGCTCTCTTGAAAATCTTTTTTTTCCAGTATAATGAAATAATAAGTACAAGTAAGCTTCCTTTTCATAACCCTTTAGTCATGAAATATTACAACGTTTTAGCATATTTTTCTTTAGAATATGAAAATTGTCCTTTTACCAAATTCAGTTGGTAGATTATTTTGCACATATACTGTATCTATCCAATACACATAAACTACATGGCCATTGACTAGGTGTACTTTATGCATGGGTGAATGGTTATAGTACATTGCTGCATAATATTGCACCAGGTAAATACATTGTCATCAAGATTGAATATGGACTACAGTTGCACTTCAAAATATTTCTTAACAAATCAGATAGAAAAAACAACAACAAAAATAATCATTAAAATGCTCATGATTTTGGACTTTAAAATACTTTCACTGTGATTTGTAATCGAGGATTGATGATATAATACCCTTACACGTGAAAATAATTGATTTCTAAATGTTTTGGTGAAGTCAAATTTTGCAACCCCTACCCCCTTTGGTAGCGTCTCCTGTTTTGTCGTAGGGATCTGCCTGTCTAATTATAACCTTAATTCGTTCCTAATACATCAAGTGTCCTATTCAAAAGAATACCAGCGATATCTTATGCATAGGGAAAATTTGGGAAGCATCTAAAAAATAGGCAGATACCCTATTAAAGTGTCAGAGGTCCTTTGAATACATGTATATATTTGGATGTGGCAGTGGATGAAGAAAATGACCAAAATTTAGATGTAACTTGAAAAGGGAAAAATAAAATCATAACCTGTTTTCATACAAATTCAACCTACACACAAACTTTGGTTAACATCCGTCCATTCAGACTTAAATACCGTATTCCACCTAATAAGCACACAATCTCTATGTCTTATAAATGCACACTCCAATGGTGTAGCCAGAACGCTGGAAAAGTTATACGCACATAGAAAGGGAGATTACTGTATCAAGCAATGATTCTCTACAATTACGTCCCTTTTCAAATTGAGAACTTTTCTTAAGGAAAAGAATTTGGAGCGAATTCTTTCCTTTAAGAGCAGTTCCTTAAGGTAAGAAAAATCTGTTTACCACATTATTTTAGCTCCCTTGAGTGTTACTATTTTTATTACGCACTTGCGTATACTGCGTAATGGGAGCTACGCCAATGCACTCAACTCTTTTCAAGTTGTGAATGCTAAATCAACTCCAGATTTGCAGCCAGTCAAGTGGTTTATTTTCATTATCAAAACTGATTCATTGTGTGATTGAAAAACATTGTGGATCCTTATCAGCTGGCTTCAGTTCATGCCAGCTGATATGGATCAACCTCTGCTTGCAAAAGGGGGTGAATATTTTTGAAAAAAGCAATGTACAAAAAGTTATACTGACTTTTGTGTCTAATAACGGGGATACAAAGAACAAAATCTGCAAGTCGTTTTCCATTATATTGTAATAAAATCTGTCAATTTGTATGCAAACTGACTGAATTCTTTACCAAGCTGTTGGGCACAAGCTCAAAGATGCATTCTTTATTGCTATGTCTCAACTTCAAGTAATAAATAAAGGATACTTTTTCAAGGCTTTCCTGTTTAAACCGGTCTATCTAAATACTACAAAGACATCCAAACTACGCAAAGACGCACAAAGACACGCAAAGACGCGCAAAGACGTGCAAAGACACGCAAAGAAGCGCAAAGACAGGGAAAACCGCAAGGATGGGACAAAGACACCCGCACTGCACAAAGATACTTAAAAACTCAGTAAAAGTTCAAAAAGACATCAAATAGGCATTCAAAGATTCCATTGACTGCTTTAGATGTTCAAAGATGCTGTGAGCGAAAAGTTTGCAGTCCAAATAAATAAGTTACAAACTAGATATAGATCTATTATCATTATGCGGAAGCAAAGCTTTTATATGCTGTATATAGATCTATAACAAAATGTGTCTTGTAAACTAGCGTTTTGTAACAGGTCCTTTGTATAATGCTTACACATTATTGCTTTTTCGTCTATTTTACGCTGAGTAAACTATCACAGCAAAGACGCACAAAGACGTGAAAAGGACACGCAAAGAGATCAAAAGAATACTTAGAAAACGTTACACATTATTTATGTATTTTTTTTGTTTTGTTCAATTCGATGGTGAAAAAAACTAGTCTTTCTGACGATTTCCAGACTGTACATAAAGTGTTGCTTTAGCTGATTTTATAGAAATGTATCGATGTTCACTAAATCGTACATTGCTATATATTTGGTTGTTGATGTTTGCGTGTGTGTGGGCGTGCGGGCGTTTGTGTATATGTATGGTGCTGTTGATGATGCTGTTCGTGTTTTGCTTCTTTTTTTTTCAATAAAAGTTAGTTGGCCGACCGAAAACAGATGAATGTCAGGCTATATAAGTTTAATTAGATATTGTCGTCGGTGAAAGTCAAATGATGCCCAGTTTCTTTTTGATAATTATTTTTACGAACCCCAAAATAATTCTTTTTTTTTTTTTCGTTTGTTTTATTTGATTCTTTACGTCCCATCAACAATCTTTCATTTATATAGGGACGGGTCTTCCTGGGTTAAACCAGTACTAAGCTGGAATTTAAATGCTAACTTAATTATATAAATGACGAATGACCCCATTTTTTTATATTTGCACATATATTGATCGCAAACGCACAAAAGCCTTAATTAAACGTCAATTCTGGTGTATCCAGGGGTTAGTCAGAGCCTTTATCTACAAACATACACGTACATTGTGTATACATATGCGAGAAGCGAAGGCTGCCATTTGATGTTCGCTGTTTGTCGATGTGATAATTGCTGATATCTCTGTTAAATGTATAAATTTTATAGCTATTAGAAATCGGAAGAATATATAAATATACAAAATTTAAAAAAGAAAAAAAAAATACAAAAAATAGATCTTTGTGATCATAGGTTTGAAACTTTCGCTTTGCAATGCCCTGCTGAATATGCAAAAAATATCCAAATGTAACAGAACGCTCTCACATACACTTCTCATCCATTTGTCAACAGACGACAAAACAAATTGCCAATTTGGCCTGGATCTTCATTTTTGTTAATGAATTTTCTGTTAAATTTGTGTTTGTTTTTGTCCAAACTCGTCATTTTTACCATCTTTTGTGACTTTTTATATGAGTCTTTTACATGTCTTTGACAACTTTGAATGTCTTTTAGCCGTCTTTGTGTAATTTTGTCAGCTTTAAAAGTCTTTTTGCCGTCTTTGTGTGTCTTTGTCAACTTTAAAATTCTTTTTGCCATCTTTGCGTGTCTTTGTCAACTTTAAATATCTTTTTGCCGTCGTTGCGTGTCTTTATCTATCTTTGGGTGTCTTTGTCTGCCATCTTTGCGTGTCTTTGTGTGTCTTTGCGCGTCTTTGCCGGTCTTTGCGTGTCTTTGTGTGTCTTTGCGTAGTTTTGGTGTCTTTGCGGTATTTAGATAGACCCGTTTAAACCGTGAGGCGGGTTTAGCCCTCTGAGCGGTTTAAACAGAAGACGAGAAAATGTCCTTTATTTTGCTTGTAGTATGGTGTTGGCGCAAATAAACATGTGTTACTGTCACCTGAAGAAATTTACATTCCCTCCTCCCTGCATCCGGCCAAAACTGTCAGTTATTTTAGATTTCCGGATTAATTTGTCGCTATCATGTTAGGAAGTGCCTGCCTACATCGCTGTATAAATAAATTGGATGTTTAGAGTATGGTTTTTAAGCTCCACCTTCATTTAATATTGTAGGGTGTCTGATTTAAACATCAGCAAAGATCAAAGAAAAAGCATTGGCCAAACTACAAACCTTTTCTATCTTCTGGCTTTTCAGAACTTCTGCCTTAGTATTCTCAGTTTCATTTGATTTCTGAACTTCTGCAATCCCCGAGTCTGTATTCAGGTCCAGTATCCTTGTAACTCCATCAAGTATGGAACTTAAAAATATGGGTCAGCTTATGAGATTTCAGTTCTTAGGCCAGAATTTTTCTATTTGATTTATGGGAAAAAAAATTAGATTTAGGGTCGGGGGACAAAAAAAAATAGCTCTGAAAATGACCAGTCAACTGGTCATTTTCAGAAAATGACCAGTCAACTGGTCATTTTCAGAGCTTTATTTTTTTTTAACATCTCCATCATTTTCCTAAAATTCTGGACAGGACAATCACTTTTAACAGTGTCACTCTCAAAAATACACAGACAGAACCTCAAAAATATAATATTTTTTTCAACAAAACAAATAATATTTAAAGTTGGCGGATAAAATATAAAATAATTTTAGAAATTATACATTTTTTTCTACTTCCCGGAAAATTACAGCAGGAGGGATTGTAAATCAACTAATAAAAAAATTCTGGCCTTACTGCATTGGACTGGTTAACATTAACAAATTGCTAATTTAATCCTATAATTTACTATCAGAAACCCAACATCATTTCATAACATCACTTTTCATCGGTTGATTTGGTTTTATACAGTTGCAGCCAACACATTCACCATGCTTTGAACGAAAAATGTATTTTGGAAACTGTTGAAACCCATTATAATAGAATATTGATGGCCGTATTCAATTTTTTCACTTAGAACAGTAAATCTTCAATAATATGGTTTAAACTCCATTTACTTGCAACTATAAAACTAAAATTAAAATCCTATACAATAGATGTTCTCTTTCTTTTGTTAAATAAAATTTTGGTTATCAGGGATGGAATTCACAAAATGCTTGTCAGAATAGCAAACAGGGAATACCCTGCACTGTTTGGCTGGCAACTAGTGTTAAAAATGTTAGAACATTAGAATCATATCAGAATGCTGAGCTCCCTGAGCATTGAAAGTCTAGGCTTTTTTTAAAAAAAGAAAACCAGCATTTCAAATTATAAGTTTATTATCATCCAATCGCCTTAAGTTATAAGTGCCAAACAATGTAGACAAGAGTTAAAGTTCATGTGTTTTGCCCATTTACAATTGTATAAAGTTGGTGAAAATATCCCAAACAGTTTTCAACTTACAGAACAAACACCAGTATTTTAAAGAAAAAGCTATTTTCTCTGTTCAAAGGGACCTAACTCAAGAGTAGGTGAACCAAAGTTACGATTCTTGTATTCTGCTTATTGCCTCATAGTCTTTTACATTTGCATAGAGTTCCCAGGGATTTTTTCTACCTTTTTGGGAAGGGGCCCTAGGGCCTTTTGCTTTGGGAAATTTTCAGCATTTTAACCGAAATTGGGAAAATTTCTTCATTCATTTTTTATAGTATTTCTTAAACAGGGTCGCTTAAACTGCATTGAATCACTCTTATTTCTGATCATATGCTTTATTTTGATTAAAATTTCATTGAAAATGAAGGCAATTTGTAAACTATATTGATTTACAAAAAAATGACCTTCTAATTGGGAATTTTTTTGTTCAAATTGGGAAAAAATGTAGGCATTTGCCATTGGGACAGGGGCCTTATAACGGCCCCTGAGACACCCGAAAAAAATCCCTGGTTCCATTAAAATATCTCAATTCACAGACCAGGCTCCCAAATAAGGGTGCGTAACGGAAAATTATTTTTCTCATTTCTCAATCAAAACATATGTTGTGGGTACTCAATAGAACCGTCTCACACTGAGATGGTTCTTTTGAGCCCCCAAAACACATGTTTAAACTGATGGATAAGAGAATATAATCACAATTTTACGCTGAAAAAAATTGCTTAATTGGCCCTTAGTGCATTTTACAGTGTTCAAATGGTCAATACTCCATTCGTATCTAAACCAAGTTTAAGGTTTTTGTGTGCTGAAGGTCAACTCATGGTGCTTCAGATTTTCTGAAATATTTTCAAGTTTTAGAGCACACAAAAGTAAATGATAAAGCAATTTTCAAAGGCCATAACTCAACAGATAGACGAACCAGAATTACGGATTACATTTGTGCTAACTTTTATGAACAAATCTCAAACAGGTTTCAAGTTACAGGGCAGACAGAATATATAACAGAAATGACAATTTCCAATGTTCAAAGGGCCTTAACTCAAAATGTAAGTATACCAGAGTTACAATTCTTGTGTTCTGCTTTCTACATTCTTTTGTGCAATGTTTCATGAAAATATATAAAAAAAAATTAAAGTGGACACAAGTATTGCAAAGACCATGGAAAAAGCGAATGTCTCCTGACCCAGAAGTGGGGAGAAATAATCAAGTCTATATGAATTTATGGTAATTGAATTCCAATGCCTGAACTGACTGGCTAGATGCCAATGATTAACAGTGCAGTCCCTTTATAACATACCTCATTATAACACCAATTCGGATATACCATGGAATTTTACAAAGGAATTATAGAAAAATGACCATGAAATGGTCATTTTCCTATAATTCCTTTGTAAAACTGTCTTTTTATAACACTGTTCACTTTAACACAGTCCATTCCTATGGACCTCAAAACATAGTGTTATAAAGGGAATGTACTGTATTTAGATGAAGAAAGAAATTACCCAGCTGTGCCAACGGCTTCAGCAGTAGATTGTTGTTTGGCAAACTGATCAAATCCATCAGCCAACTTACTGTAGAGATCTGTTGCAGCATCCTATAAATAGCAACATAGTAAACCAAAATGCAATTTACAGGGCTCCCATAGAAATTCAAAAGCATGATTCCATGATTTTCCATGATCAACAATGTAATTTCCATGACTATTTAATGCACAGACTCCAACCTCCCCTTTTAGCAGCAACTTCACCATGCTGAGCATAAATGCAGAAACAACAGCATGCTTGTAGACCATGCATGCATTTTGAATATTTAAAACTTAAAACCACCAGTAGCCAGAAAACTAGCTGTCTCACAGTCTGACACGCAAGTGTCAGACAACTAGTTTTCTGGCTACTGGTGGTTTTGTAATTATTTCACAAAATTCCATTTTCCATGACAATTCAGGTTTTTTCAAATTCCATGATTTTTCCATGCATGTAACTTTTTTTAGTGATTTTCCAGGTTTTCCATGATTTCCAGAGCTTGTGGTAACCCTGAATTTAAGAAACATGAATGTCCCTGAAACATATGGTAACTATTCTAAAATTTCTTACACTTTGCTGGTTCTGTTTTTAAATGTTTGTTATCATGGCTGGAATTGTCAAAACACATGTCAGAATAGCAAACAGGCAAGACTGTGATCAGACTGCTTCTGAAGAAGCAGTTTGATCCTGGTCTGCATTGTTTGTATAGACCTTTTTAAAGAATTTTAGAACATTTACTGCATACGAGTCACTGTATGCTATATTGAACTAACATTTGTTATTTTTCAAAAGTTTCTCAAAGGTTATTGTCAAGGTCATATATGTTGGTTCCCAAAAGGTATACACATGTGAAACATCAAAGGTCTTGTAGTTCAAAAGTAATGGCTAATGTTTCATGGTTTGCTGTACACATGCATGCAAGCAAATACACACACACACACACAATAACCAATAAATTGCCTCTAATCTTTAACACCAGCGCATAAAATATGTTCTTAAAAGGGTATCCTTTGGAAGCAAAGACTGCACCAAAGAACTGAAACTAGAGTGTGCATATTTCCTGGGCCAGACTAGCTAATCAGCTTTAACTCTTTGCCTACCAGTGCCATCTGGTTATCTGCAAAAAAGTTTAGACCCAGATCAAGCCTGACAAAATGTTGGGCCTGGTATTTGACATTTTGATGGGATTATTAAAAGATTTTTTTTGAAAAAAAAAATGATTTTGAAAAAACTCCGAAATGACAAAAAGCATGAAAAATAACCCAGTGGTCAAAGAATTCAACATGACTTAGATCTCCAAAAAGGCTATACAATTCATAACTCCACAGAGGGAGATTTTCTTGATTCCAAGGTATCAGTTTTCATTTAAGAATTGAAAGTTATTTTTCTGCGTTTCACTGAGGTATGAAATGTCGGGAAAATTACATCTAATTTGCATGAAAACCAAAGGTTTTCATGCTAAAATTAGATGTAATTTAAACGACATTTCATAACTCAGTGAAACGCAGAAAAATAACTTTCAATTCTTATAATTACAACTTCTTCTGTATTCTTTTTTATTCAGTATTTATAATTGTTTTTCTTAAAAAAAATACGTTTTGCGCATTTAGACTATGACGTGCATACGTAGACGTTACAACGTTCAAAAAATCAAAATGGCGGCCGTTCGCCAATTGAAAATAAACAACTATATTTTAGAGACTAGAATCTTGTTTTTACATAGTGACAACCGAAAAAGCTTAACATGGGTGTTCATTAGAATGTGTATGATAGTTACGTCATCGGATATGACGTCATTCGTTTACATTGGTGACAAAAAGCATCATCTGTCAAAATGGCTTGGAAAGGAAAAGAAATGACCCCCAGCAAAAAGAAATTGTGCTATCTTGAATGATTGAAGAAAGCAAAGACGAATTGCAAAACATGTTGGATAAACCACAGGAGCTTGAAGTTTGGCCCTTATATCACCTATATAGCCTCAAAACCAAAAGCTCACGGTGTCATTACGTAGTAGTAATGACCAGGAGTGAAACTAAGCTCTCGGTAGCCATTCCGGCTCCAGTTTCTGGTCAATCAGCAGTGAATGTTGCGACGGCAACGTCAAAGTGTTCGATAACTTTTCTTCTACCTTATGATCAAGATGGCGACGTTAAGACAAAACAGGACACTGTCTCAAATATACTTTAAGTCGATATAGTACCAGGAAACCTATTTGTTAGGGCATAAACAATGAGACAGTGACGCTTTCATCTACGGAATAAGCCCCAAGACGCTATAACTTGACGTTACGCTTTGTACGCCAAATCGTGCGCGACGTCAACGTCACACGATCTTTGAAAAACAACGGTTTCAGTTTTGAATTTCCACAAAGTTTATGAAAAACAGAACTTTTTGTGATAAGTAAATGTAAGGGTTTGATTTATTTAATATTCTGAACACATCTAACTGATTGTTTCATTTTTTGGTTGAAGAGTTTGTAAGTTTTGAAATGTATTTTCTCCAAGTGTGACGAAGGCTCAGATTCACTGCGTCAAACCGGATATTGGAGCCGGAATGGCTACCGTTATTTTTTCCTTATTTTCAAACGCTCATTATTTTGACTCAGTGATATGTCAGAAAAAGTTATCTATGCCTCGCATGACCTGTTGACATAGTTTTTATGGTTAATTGTTCAGTTTTTGCCAAAACCTCCTGGTAACGGCGATTCAAAGGTGCCTGAAATTTAGTTTCACTCCTGGTTATTACTACATAATGACATTGTGAGCTTTTGGTTTTGAGGCTATAGGGGTGATTTAAGGATCGAACTTCAAGCTCCTGTGGATAAACCAGGCAACAGTCAGTAAGTTCAAGAAATGACTTTATTGCTGGGCTCGACTGAAAACATACAACGAAGTTGCAGGAAAACAAGCACAGATGCAAGAGGTGATCGCATCATTTTGCAGACTGGGAAACTGAATGGATCACAGCAGACAGCTGATCGGCAAGACTACTGTTTATTTAGGCGTCGTATGTAAGTTAATCTTTGCTTTTCTACCTGAAAATATAGGTGTAAGTGTAAGGTAAAGTGTCAGTAGTTGCAGGCTGTCCATTTCTCTTCATAGAAGCATTGCACAAAATCACAAAAGTAGTTCTGTCGTGAATGGCCCCCGGAGGAATGGCCCCGACCCTCATGAATACGGACCGGGTTCATTGAAAATAAATACAGGTCAATGCGATCAGATGACCTTTCTTGACCAAGCAGATTAGCGGATCTCAATAAATGTTATGACAGTTGTAATTATTTAGTCATGGCTACCATATGATACAATGGCCAACATCACCACAACTTGATAGATGTATTTGCACAAAAAAGGCACATACCAGTGCCATTGTCCTTAACTGTCTTCATCATAGGATTGCTATGCTTGCCACATCAAATAGTTCATTGATTTATATGTAATTTATTAGGTCTCCAGATTCAATTGTGTATTTGAATTTTTTTTTTTTTTTATTTTCTAACCAAAACATATGTTGTGGGTACTCAAAAGAACCGTCTCATAACACCTGTTTTAACTGATGGAAAAGAAAATAATCAAAACTTTATCCTGGACCTATGACTTATTATATTTTCTAGTAAAATGTGTTAAAAAATTGACCTGAGCTTCCTCTGAGATTTCTTCCTTCACTTCTGTAGCTTGATTTAAAATGGTGATGGTTGATGAAACTGCCTCAAAGTCATTCACAGGGATCTCATTTAACACACTTACTACAGCTGTTCTCACCTGTATATGAAAATAAGTCACCGTTCTGATTTGAGATTCTAGTACTTATCACAAAGGTGGTCAGCAATTAGATGACCTATTTTTCATGCACTGTTTACCTGACGTTTTTATGCAGCACTGCATGAACACGGAAAAAGAATTCTTTCACACCAGATACGGATATCTGAGATTTTACCCTGGGATAGAAAATCTTATCTGACCCATGCTATCTAACCAGGCTGTCACGTGAGGGCCACATACATTGGTTGTATTGGAACTCATGCATATTGCCGTCAAGAGACGTCATTGTTATGTTTAAGTGAAGTCATCATGAGAAATCATATTTTAAGAGTATTCAGGGACTTCTGAAAGCTTATTTTTAAATAAAAACAGTGGTGAGCAAGAAAAAGAATCAATTATTTGTGTGAGGGTAGAATAGAAAAATCTGTCCCTTGGGATCACCGTTTGTCACCACTTGGCAAGCCTCGTGATCCCAAACGGCGATCCTCGGGACAGATTTTTCTATCCTACCCTCACACTCATGATAGATTCTTATATTCTAATGCATTTTCTATTATAACGCGACACCTGATTGGAAAGCATAAACAATTTACAGCAGTATATATTGTAATACACTGATGGAAGCCCTATATCAATACATAAGGATTCTTTTCATTTGCTTGCAAGTCGCAGCTAGCAGCTGTTCCCTGTAAGCACAACAAAATGTTTTCACTGCTCTTTTGAAGGAAAACTGTTACTGGCACACATGTGTATTACTTAGAATAGGGATAACCATATAACTTAAAATTTCATTTAGGTAGGTATATTTTCCGATATATGGTCGGAAATAATGTTTTACCGCTCTGCTCATGCGTTGCATTAAAACTAAATTTCTGACAGTATATCTAACGATTTACCTACAAAAATGCAAATTTTGAATACATTGACCTCATAATTATAACAACTTATGATTTCAAAGTCTGTAACGATAACTGAGTTGGTTCTTTATCTAATAGGGAGCAGCAAAGGCTGAAATCAGCATTGTATGCTGATTGATCAATGTAGAAAGTAGATATCTGGTGATAAAATTACATTTTTTCTTTTATTTATTCCAATAGACATTGTGGCATCATGGTTATCTAAAGAAATTAAAAAAGTCAATAAGCAATGCTTATTAGATACCCCCCGCACAGTAAGGGTCAGTGAAAAAACTTAGTTTTGGTAAGTGATAGTTCAAATCAGCGGACCCTAGTTTTGAAAAAAAGATTTCAGTAGAATCTGTGCAAATGATCTTAAAGCTTGCAATCTGGAACATTTGTTAAGATCAAATACACAAAATTATTCACACCTGAAAGCTCTATATGTCAAAGCTTATACCAAAAAAAAAGTCTAAGTTCTCATAGATGTCATTTTATCAAAAATTATTTTTTCTGAACAAAACTCCTTCATGCATATGTTCAATGTGTCTATATTAAATGGGCAAAGTATCAAATTGCTCCATCAAAAGCTGTGGTAGAAGTTGATCGGCCCATGAAGGCACCATCTATGCATATACAAAAGCCTTATTAGGGAAAAATTGTCTAAGTTCTCACAATGAAGGCACCATCAATGCATATACAAAAGCCTTATTAGGGAAAAATTGTCTAAGTTCTCACAGGTGTCATTTTGTCAAAAATTATTATTTCTGTGCCAAACTTCTTCATGCATATGTTCAATGTATTAACATTGTATAGGCAAAGTATCAAATTGTTCCATCAAAAACTGTGGTAGGAGTTGATCGGCCCATGAAGGCACCATCTATGCATATACAAAAGCCTTATTAGGGAAAAATTGTCTAAGTTCTCACAGCTGTCATTTTGTCAAAAATTATTTTTTCTGAACCAAACTCCTTCATGCATATGTTCAATGTGTTAACATTGTATAGGCAAAGTATCAAATTGTTCCATCAAAAGCTGTGGTAGGAGTTGATCGGCCCGTGTATGGCCTATAATAGCATAAGCATAAAACCCTATACAAAAAGCCATTTAGAACTACAAAGGGAAATAACTCTAATAGAATTGGCCCCTAGCCCTTACTTTTTTGTTTAAAGTATTTGTCTTGCATATATGAACATGTTTGCAAGGTTTGATGAAAATCCAGCCATGACTCTTCAAGATATTAAGGAAACAAAGCGTTACGGACGCACGGACGGACGCACGGACGACACAGGACGGACGGACAACGTGAAAACAGTATACCCACCACAAACAAAGTTTGCGGGGGGTATATACCAAAAAAAAAAGTCTAAGTTCTCATATATGTCATTTTATCAAAAATTATTTTTTCTGAACAAAACTCCTTCATGCATATGTTCAATGTGTCTATATTTAATGGGCAAAGTATCAAATTGCTCCATCAAAAGCTGTGGTAGAAGTTGATCGGCCCATGGAGGCACCATCTATGCATATACAAAAGCCTTATTAGAGAAAAATTGTCTAAGTTCTCACAATGAAGGCACCATCTATGCATATACAAAAGCCTTATTAGGGAAAAATTGTCTAAGTTCTCACAGGTGTCATTTTGTCAAAAATTATTATTTCTGTGCCAAACTTCTTCATGCATATGTTCAATGTATTAACATTGTATAGGCAAAGTATCAAATTGTTCCATCAAAAACTGTGGTAGGAGTTGATCAGCCCATGAAGGCACCATCTATGCATATACAAAAGCCTTATTAGGTAAAAATTGTCTAAGTTCTCACAGCTGTCATTTTGTCAAAAATCATTTTTTCTGAACCAAACTCCTTCATGCATATGTTCAATGTGTTAACATTGTATAGGCAAAGTATCAAATTGTTCCATCAAAAGCTGTGGTAGGAGTTGATCGGCCTGTGTATGGCCTATAATAGCATAAGCATAAAACCCTATACAAAAAGCCATTTAGAACTACAAAGGGAAATAACTCTAATAGAATTGGCCCCTAGCCCTTACTTTTTTGTTTAAAGTATTTGTCTTGCATATATGAACATGTTTGCAAGGTTTGATGAAAATCCAGCCATGACTTTTCAAGATATTAAGGAAACAAAGCGTTACGGACGGACGGACGCAAGGACGGACGGACGCACAGACGGACAACGTGAAAACAGTATACCCACCACAAACAAAGTTTGCGGGGGGTATAATCAGGGACATTTTGTGTGTGTGAGGAGGGGGGAGGGCAAGAGGAGGCGGTTGATACATATCTAAGCCTTTTTTTACTTGATCAACTCTAAAAATATTCTGCATGCTAGGATGAGTCCATTTTAACAACCAAGTCATGTCCGGATGTCTTACTCTTCCTCCCCCCACATACGATTAAGCACAGCAGACTTGATCTCCACCCACATCACGAAGGCATCTTGCCCAACCACAAGCCAAACTGGTAAGGAATGCCAGCACAAAAAAGGCACCTCCATGCCCGCCAAACAGCTGGGTCTACCTAACAGTTGCACTAAATGAGCTTAAAGGTCTGCACTCACATCTTTTCTTTTCTTTGTATCTGTGTCATCAGTAGTTTTGTTTTCAACATCAATATTCAGTGATGCTGTTATAACACCAAGTAGCTGGGTGGCTTCTACAAAAGTCAACAAGCAATCATCAGGGGAATCATCAGGGGTGTAGAAATAGCAAAATTAAACACCTGTCCAGGGACAGGTAAATTGCCACAATGCACTCGTCTATAGAATTTTTTGTTTGTCCCAGAGAAGAAATCATACACAAAATACATAGCTGAGTCCTTACTGTGCTTAAACCAATTATACACTGTTTTGAAAATTGTACATGTACAGTAATACCTGTCTTAAGTGGCCACTCAAAAATAGACAAAACAAAGGTCTTAATGACAAATGGTAGCTTAATGAAGGCCGAAAGTATTGAAGAATGCTACCCTTGGAGCATTCTGCAATACTTTTGACCTGCATTAAGCGATAATCAGATTTGAAAACCAATTTTGGTTTTCTTTTTGAGTGGCCACTTAAGACAGGTTTTACTGTATATCCTCAGAATGAAATTGTGCAACTGAACTGGCTGGAGCAGAAGTGAATGTGTCATATCAATATTTTTTTTAATTCAGCAGGACAAGGGTTAATTCAGTAACAATATCATAAATGGCAAATAATAATGTTCAAAACATTTAACAAGAAAGAGTATCGAAAAACTAATTTTCTTATTTCTCAATCAAAGAATATGTTGTGGATGCTCAAAAGAACCGTCTCAATGAGACAGTACTTTTGAGCACTCAAAACATATGTTAAAACTGTTGGGTAAGAAAATATTTACAGTTTTACGCTCAAAAATCTTGTTTATCTAAACCTGTGATTTAATATCTTACCCTGTGTATTACCCAGTGAAATCATATCCTGTATGGCACTAGAGTTTCCACCTTCGTCCACAGAGACAAAACTTTCTGCCAGATCAACAATGCTGACATCCTTGGCGTAACTTGGGGGATAGACCTGTGGAGGATACAAAATATGCCTACAACCGTTCACTTTAGAATTTACAGGGTTTCCACAGAAATTCAAAAACACAATACCAGGATTTTTCCATGATTTTCCATGATCAACAATGTAATTTCCATGACTATTTAATGCACAGACTCCAACCTCACCAGATCAACAATGCTGACATCCTTGGCATAACTTCGGGGATAAGACATGTGGTGGATACAAAATATGCCTACAACCCTTCACCGTAGCACAGTAAAACCTGTCTTAAGTGACCACTCAAAAAGACCAAAATGTTCAAGACCGATTATTGCTTAATGCAGGTCAAAAGCATTGCAGAATGCTCCAAGGGGAGTATTCCACAATACTTTTGACCTTCCTTAAGCTACCATTTGTCATAAAGATCTTTGTTTTGTTTATTTTTGAGTGGCCTCTTAAGACAAGTTTTACTGAAATAAGCAGTGAAGATTAAATGTCTGCTCAAAGATGCAACTCTGTACTAAGGTTGGGATTTAATTTAATCTGGGTACACCGGGCCGCGTAGCGCAGTTGGTAACGTGTCTGGCTACAGATGCGTGTCTGACTGCAGATCCAGGGGTCGCAAGTTCGATCCCGGCCCGGTCCCATACTTTCGTGGAGATTGATCATGAAATAGTTTCTACAGTCATTCTCCTTCCTTCCTCTGATTCATTCAAGAAGGGTTTTTGTCAGTTACAAGCGAATGTATGTGCACATTACTGGTTAACCGCTTGGTCAAGCATGCCCAGAAAAAAGTGTTGTTAGGTGAACTGACCGGCCTGCCATGACCATAGCTGTTGACTTGGAACATAAAGCAACAAATCAAACAAACAAACAATTAATCTGGGTACACCTTAGATTGGAAAATGGGAGAGTTACTGTATCAAACTTTAATGCCTACATGGCACACATAAGTCTGAAATTACAGTGTGTATCAATGTTTCAATCAGAAAAGACACAGATAACCCTGAAAACCTGACCATGATCTTCCCTGACGGTTTGTGATCAATTTCACCATGCACATGTACTGGTGCATGCATAGAAAGATCAGTCAACGTATTTAACTCAACATCAAAGCCAGTCTTGGGAAATTCAAGGCGTTTATTTGTCAAATCATGATAGGGCTCGAAAATAGCACTTGTCTGCTCTTATTTACGAGTGTCTCAGGCTGCAGGGCAAGTGAAAATTTTGATTTTTCTAGTGAAAATTAAACTCATTTTGAGCATGCGCTGCACATGCATGCCTATGCCTTTTTAGGCAAAAATTAAATCAAACTATCAAATAGCCGTTGAACTCTAGTTTCAAAAATGTATTATTTGATAGCATTTTATCAATGTATTGTAGAATTATGATGCCATGCTACAAACTTTCCGAATACCCCTCCTAGGCATGCATGAAAAGGCTATCACATGGGTGAAAGTTCAAAATTTCCAAAATCCTGAACTTTAGAAAATCAAATTTTTAAAGTTGCAGGATTTCTCAAAAATGAATGATTTTATGTTTAAATGGTTAATTGTGTTTAGAGAATCTGAAAATTAATCAGAGAAGCTGTTATAATCTCCCTAATTCAGCATTTTGAGGCTGACTTTCTATGGAAAGTCAACCTCGAAATCCTGAATTCAGGATTAAACCTGAAAACTTTTACCAATGCTAACATACCTGAGTTTGTAAAGGGACAGCAACATTGGCTCCAGTATAAACAAAGGCCTTTACCCATATATACACAGTAAAATTACTGGCTTTACTTCCTGGTTGTAGCAGCAAACTATACCTGTTTGGGGTCTGACCAGTGAAAATCCTAGAAGCTGAAAATAGAATATCATTGTTACAGCTATACATTTAATAGAAATTGTATTCTAATACTGAAAAAAATACAGTGCGCTGTAACCCAGTGATATAGTGTTGATATATTTTCATATTCTGGTCCTTCAGGAATATTGGGTTCTGATGGAAAAGCAGAATACTGCTTAAGCCGGTGCTAGGGGGCGTGAGAATTGTTGCACTTTCCATAAGTTCTCATTAACAATCTCAATAAAACCCAGTCTGCTGTAAGTGTTTTTATAATATTGTAGGTTCTCTCTTTTTCTGAAGGATACATTTTTCCAGATTATTTGTGGCTCCCAATTTTTCTTTCTGCCATGGAATTTTACAAAGGAATTATATAATTATATAATTAATTTGTAGTTATCCCCTTTTACAATATAAATCACTTACAATGTGGTCCAATCCTATGGACCCTAAATATAGCGTTATAAAGGGGCTGCATTGTATATTAGAAGTTCATGTTATCAAGCACACACATCTTGTTTATAATTTACAGTAGAGCTAGCTGTCAATGGTTTCTATCCCCTACTATGCTTTTGTTAATTGCCTAAGCAATAAAAATACTAAATCACATTGTGTTGGCTAGTTAAAATAAAAAGTACCAATAGTGGGGATATCTATATTGGGCTTATGATGTTGCAATATGAGCAGCTGTTCAATTTGATGCCACTGACTGATAAGGTGAATAGATGTAGTTGTGTGCTTTTTTATGCTTTACCTCCCAGTCAACAATTTTTCAGACATGTTGGGACCATTTCCTGTCTTACTGGGTTGAACCAGTGCTAAGCAGAGGATAAAGCACCTTGCATAAGAACACAACACAGAAATTCAACTGGCAGTGAGTCTCACACTAGTTAGCTACCCTTCTATCCCGAGTCTAATGCTCTACCAACTGAGCCACTGGGCTTAGCATGATGATGTTTCTGTATGCTTCGATTACCAAAAATTGCCAGACATATTACAAACAAAATGTTCAAAAATCAAAACACAAAACACATTGAAGATATTTTAAAATAAGTCAATCTGATTATATTTTTTCTCAAGGGAGTCATGAGGTATGCCTTCGATGTCTAAATGGCAATGCCAATCCCAAAAGCAGACCATGCCTCTATTCTGATTAAATGAATAAATGGATAAAAAATAGATGAAAAACAAATTACATCAAAGTTAGCCAACAGCTTAGACATAGGTCCAGATAAGGAAATTTTATTTGCCCAAAATTTTAATTATTTTCTTATCCATTAATTTGAACATGTATTTTGCATGCTCAAAAGAACCGTCTCATTGAGAAATAAAGAAAATAATTTTCCAATACGCACTCTTATCTGGAGGCCTGCTTAGAGTAGTGAAACCAGATCATATCACATCCCAGAATGTAAGGGTAAAGAGAACTCTAAAAATTCAAACCTTTTTCCAAATCCTGTTGATGATAAGTATAGATAGAATATTTCAATGTCAAACCACCATTCACTGTAAATGGAGTACAGGTGATATTGTAAGATGTTGTTAAGGCATATCCGCTCTCTGGACTCACTGTACAAGAACCAGCCTCTGGAACAGGGCCATACTTCACTGTTATACTGTCTTCTAATACACCTCCCCCTTCTACATACACTGAAAAGGTAATTCGGTAAATGTTCTTAAATTTTTAACACTTAACTAAATTTTTCATGTTTTTCACATTGATTTTCGGCAATAACTTTCTTATTTTTTAATTTTAGCAAACTGTGTTCGCGATGAAAGTTGTAGAAAAAAATTAGCGCCAATTTCTCCCAACAGTTCCAACATCCAAGATGCTGCAGTTAACTATGCGCATAGATGCACTCTTTGAGCATTTTAAGCAAAGCGCAAATACACTTAGTCAAATATATGTCAGTCAAAAAGTTACCTTGCACCCCCCTAATTCACAAAATAAGGCGATGGATGGCTTGTTCAAATATTTTGGAAATCGCACCTGATTTACTCTTGTGTTAAGCTAGTTGGGTCATCTCAAAATTGTCCTTTTTGGAGCATGTGCACAATATAAACATGGCACGTTATGCGTAATCCCAGCTTCTGTACCAGCTTGTTCATGCTCAAAGTTGATTATGCATATTCACATAGAGGATCTTACATGAGTGCTCATGTTTTATTGAATTTATTAAACGAGTTGGGGAAAAGTGATAACATGTGAGGCTTGCCGAGCATTTTATTACTTTTTAGCACCAAGCTTAATGAATTCAATAATACAGGAGCACGAATGTTAGATTCTATTTATCACATGACATAATTAATTAAAAATCACATTTTTGGAGTGAATCGTTAAGATATTGCCATCTTTATGCAACGTTATAATGTACGTCATTATGTTTCTCGTAAATCTGTAATCCACTGGTGGTTTATTGAATTTATTGCATAGCATAACATCACTCCCAGAAGCGATGTCATGTGATAAAGTAAATTCTGAGTATGTAAGTGGCGGAATTTTGCTATACACAACAGATGAATAACAGTATATTCACCGCTTGTGAGTATTCTTTTGAGAGGATCCCTTTCTGCCGCACCTCTACGATATTTACCTGTCAATAAAAGACTTAGAAAATTTGGCTGAATTAAATATACTGCAAAATTTTCATCTATGTATGCAAAAATCTGTTTGCGCCACAAACTTCCGACATTTTGGAGAAATTGGCGCTAATTTTTCCCTACAACTTTTATCGCAAACACAGTTTGCTAAAATTACAAATACAAAAGTTATCGCCGAAATTCAATGTGAAATTCAGTGTAAAAAATCGAGTTTAGTTGCCTGCCAAAAAGGTTTAGACTAAGACAAACAGGACAGACCAAGACCAGACTGCTTCTTCAGAAATTTTAGTAAATATCATAGTGTGTGATCCAAAGATGCCAAAATATGGTCTCTAGTACTCAGCACATAACAGCAACATTTTGCTTTCTTTTAAAGACATATACTGCATTCCCTTTATAACAAAGAATAGATTTGGATTTAACAAGGTCTGGTTATGGCTCCCAATTTATTACGATGGCAATTTACAAAAGAATTATAGAAAAATGCCCATTTCATATAAATCCTTTGTAGAATTGTCCCTTTATGATTTGATTCCCTTATAACATGGTCCAATCCTATGGACCCCAAATATAGCGTTTTATACCACCCTTACCAACTTAAGCACAAAATATCTCATCATGTGCAAGGTCTACACTGATGTAGGTGGTATAAAATAGTTCTACCATGGTTGTCCACCTGTACGTAAGATAATCCAGCTCATGGATTATCTCCACGTACATGCAGAGAACCAGTGGTATAACTATAACATAAACCTGGAACTGCACTGTATGCCTAATTTATATATTTTGCCATGTTATCAATTCTGGAAATATGACATAAGGAAGCAAGAGATATTAATATACAAGTCCCTAATTATGATTATTTGATGTGGCTCTCAGTTGTTCATCCAATTCGCAGAACTTGTACATAAAAAAATGAAGTGCTAATTTTTCCATAAAGTATGACATATTATCTGGGTCATGGTATGCAGTACTTAAGATTTCTAATTTTTTATACAGTACATAAATTGAGTAATATTTTATATACACCGAATTTTAGATGTGAACTTGTTGATAGTGCTTTCTGATTAGTAGCATTATCAGTTATGTAAAGATGCTAGCTAACCCTTTCCAGTATAGCCTTATGACTGATTTTTATTTTATTTTAATCTTTACATCCCGGCCATCATTTTTTCAGTCATGTTGGGACAGATATTACTGGCTTGAACCAGTATTAAGCAGAGGATAAATTGTCTTGCCCAAGGACACAACGCAGAGCCTCAAGTGAGGCTCGAACCTGCAACCCCTCAGTCTAGAGTCAAGCACTGCGCTCCTATCTTATGACGGAGTTAATGAAGATAATTTCCAAAACTTAAAAAAGTTTGGGTTTCATTGATATTTTGCCTGGAGTTTTAAATGAAAACCATCAAAAACATTGCTTTATAATTTGATTTATCTGTTATTTTAACCCTTAAAGTGCCACCTATAATTTGCAGCAGACGACAATTGCAAATTTTGCCCTTTTTTCAAAAATAACAAATAAGGCATGATATTTCATGAGAATCGTCTGCTGGCAGAGGATTTTCATGAAAAATACCTTATTTTTTTCAAAAATTAAGAAAGATGTCACAAAATTTGTTGTCTGCTGCAGTTGTGATTGGCGCTTTAAGGTTTAAAGTGCTTTGGTATATTTTTCATTAGCCACAACATAGCCTTAAGTTTTTGTATACTTTTCAATGCCTTGTGTTTTTTTTTTGCAAAACTTTTACAAGCAAATTTTATTATCGAAGAATTTTCAAGACACTCCTTCATTTTCAAAAACCTTTTAACTTTTCCCGGCAGGCAAGAATATTGTCGTCTGCTCTCTCTTCTACATATGTTCTTTGGTAGTCCATATTGCAACAGATTTCATACAGGGAAGTTAGAATAAAATTCCAGGACTTTTCAAGGACTTATTAAGACTATTTTACAGTTTTCAAGGACTAAAAGTTTAGGAAAAATACTGATCGAAGTGTCAAAATTTTTCTTCAAAAATGCCTGACTGAGATAATGGAGAAATAAGTACTAGAAAATGAGTATGAAATTGTGCCTTTATTTGGTGCAGCATTTGCTGCACCAAATAAAGGCACAACGATTTTATATTGATTTAGATCTCTATCAACAGTGTTAAGTTCTACAGAAAATAGAAGAATTCAAGGACTTTTCAAGGCTTTTGATTGTCAGATTTTCCAGTACTTTTCAAGGCATATTTAATTTTCAAGGACTTTTCAAGAAAGCCCTCTAAATCCAAGCCTGTGCCAACCCTGTGCAAACAATATAGACCCTGGTCAGACTACTCCCAGGGGAGCAGTCTGATCAGGATTCATAATGTTTGTTTCCATGAAAAAAGAGTCTGAAGTGAACTTGAATATATGTGCAGCTGATGTAAAATGCAGACATTTTAAGAACAAAAGAAAAATTATGATGGGTTTAAGGTTTTAGTTTGTATGTACCCTCAACCCTACTAGGTCTTACCTCTTACAAAGAGGCCATGATAATTCCAAGATAAATCTCCAGCATTTGGTTTATATGAGACACTGCTGTATGTAGAAACATCTTTCAATTGTTCATCAGATAGGCAAGAGGATATCTCACTTGTCCCACAATTCCTTACTAGCAGATGTACAACTGAAATCCCAGCTGAGCAGCCAATATCCACGGCAAAAGTCGCCTTCTCTTGTGGGTTAAACAGGTCTGAACAGTCTTGTGGACATCTGAAAGCACCATGTTACATACACCAGGGTTCATACAGGCAAGATTGTGTTAAATTCAAGGACTTCTCAAAGACTTTCCTACTGTTTTCAAGGACTGAAAAATACTCATTTACATGTTAAAATTCTACTTCTGAAATGCTGGAGTCCATTTCTAAAGATATTAGTTTAAAATAATTAGTATAAAATTGTGGTGCCTTTATTTGGTGCAGCATATGCTGCACCAAATAAGGGCACCACAATTTTATACTGATTTAGGTCTCCAAAAACACTGTTGGATCAGCCTGTAAATGGTAAAATTCAAGGACTTTTCAAGGCCTTTGAGTGTTTTTCAAGTACTTTTCAAGGCAAATTTTATATTCAAGTACTTTTCAAGCCTGTGCCAACCCTGTACACATAAGTGAAAGTTCAAAAGATCTATATTCCTGAACTTTATAAATTCAAATCTTAAAACTTGTATATATTGACAATTTCAAGTTTAAATGGTCAATTGTCTTTTAGATAAACTACAAGAGGTGTTTCATGTTTATTTGAACAAATTTGAAAATGCTGTCACTCATTTATTTCTCTTTATAATTGATTTTCATGGGTTAGTCTGATCTCCAGAAATACGCAGTCATCAAGAAAATAGTTCTTAATTTTTATTTTCTGGTTAGAAACAGATTCTGAAGATAAGTAGTCAAATTTTAAGGGTTTAAAAATGCTGTCTGAAACGAAATATACTAAATCTTTCTCAAACAATTTCTCTAAAAGATATGAAGTTTTTCTCTTGGAACCTTTTATATTTTGTACATAGATGTTTAAAGTATGTTCTGTTAGAAAATAAAGCATTCCAATTGGATATTTACTTTTTGGAAGCGACTTGAACATCAAATTTCAGGGTTTACAGTTTCCATAGCAACACTAAATTGTATACAAAATACTCAAATGCAATATTTGGTGATCAGTTTTATCGGCAATAGATACTTAAAATATCTAAGAAATTGAGTAGGCTGTGAGTTTTTAGAATTTGCTTTTCAAACTTCTTCCAAGACACATTTTATACATGAGATACCCATTAGGGCACTTGTATGGAAGAACTTATTAAGCCCAGTTTCCAAGCAAAACCGACATACATAGGCTGTTTCTCATTTTTATAATAGACTGAGTGTGCCTCTAAACTTCAAAGAAAATTTCACACTTAAATACGTATTTTCTTAGAAGATACAACCCTTTTTGCTCTTAAAATCAGTTAAAAGGGGGTGGGGATGTATTTAGGGTCACCGTGTTATGGCTATGCTTTAAATTGTCATATTTGTTTATTTGGCAATACCAGGGTCACATCGAGCAAAATGTGTTTATTTTAATTATATACAACCGCAAAAAGCAAAATTCAAATCTGTTCAAATAAACATGAAACAGGTCTCGTATAAATAAATCAGGGAAACTATTAGAACCTGCATAACCCAGTTTTAAATGAGGCTGACTTTCTTTGGAAAGTCAGCCTCAAAATCCTGAATTCAGAAATTTTACCCATGCATACAGCAGTATATCTTATAAAAAGAATGAATGATTTATAATAAATATTTAAATGGCAACAGTAAACTAATATGCTCAGTTGAGCATACGGTAAATCTTGTATTAGTTCGTACACTCGAATAGTTCGTACACCATAAATTATTTATGACCGGTCAGCTCAAAATGTCATGTATTAGTTCGTACAGTGGTCATTTTTCCTATTTGTAATTTTTAATAGTTCGTACACAACGTTTTTTCCGTTCATTTGGTCAATCAGTGTGTCTGTCTACGATGCTTTCGTTTTTCGTCGAGCACATCTCAGCGGAACAGGAGCGTTTCGCCTGTCAGTGCGATCGTCAGTGTCGCTTATGCGCGTGCATCCAGCATTGATGCATGCCAAACTTTTATTCAATGATAAACGCCAGGTTCAATGAACGTCGGACTGATGCAAATCGCGGAGATATTTTGTCCAGTCATGACAAAAATCAAATACATGTACACAACCACGCGCGCGTGCACACAGTGTCCTACGTGTCTGTGATCATTGAGCCTTTCTGGTCTTTCTGTGTCATAAATATGCCCAAGCGTCTTTTTTTTAATCACTGGATCCGAGCATGATGAAACCCTATCGGCTGGTGTTAATCACAAATGTTATCAACGAAGGCTCAGGGGAGCCTGTGCTTTTGTGCAATCTCGTCGGGTAACTCAAAGTTTTGGAGTGGATGAAGAATCTAGACACCTACGTACTCCCACTAATTAGCTGTGCTTTAAATGTGCTTGTATCAATTTCATTTCTAAGTTTCACCAAAACGCGCACGCAATAAGCGTAATAAAATAACTATATACATTGTATATCCGATGGAACTTTTTATCAAACAAAGACGACACTGATGAGCCTAGCGCGGCGTCCTCATGAAATTGTATTATGGGTCTTACACATTAAATGATTCCTGTGGATCATCACACGTACGCACAGACGCACAAACCAAGAGGAAAAGTGATTTATGCATGCTTCTGCATCATGCTTTACATTGGGCTGTCTATGAAACGAGCCAGTTCATGAGATTATGGTACCTCTCGCACATGCAACCAGCGAAGGCTCAGACGAGCCTGCACATCCACACAGTCTTGCCAGGGGCATAAATGCTCACATACAAGGAATGTAGATTAAGGTGCATGTCTAAAGTTAGGCTTATAGTCCCACTAACACCGCAACAATTGCTTGCTTTCAGATAAGAAAACAATGGTCGAAAAAGCCTCTCGTTTACCGTCCGTGTATATTTAAATTTGCAACTTAGCTTTTTTACCCAATTCCGCGAGAAACTTTTTTGTATGCAAACAACAAAGGCGCAGATCAGCCAGCACACCTGCGCAGTTCTACCAATTATCTCTAGAAAGTATGATAGCTAAACCTGCTATATGCAAAAAAATAAAAATTCCTGTCAGACATGCGTGCGCGGATCCAGGCAATTCCAACGGGAGGGGGGGGGGGGGGGGGGGGGGGGAGGGTCGAATTGCTTCTCGAGGGAGGTTCGTACCAGTTTTTCTTCTTGGAAACAAATGGCAACTTATGATTTTCATGGGGAGGTCCGGACCCCCTGCCCCCTCTGTCTCCGCCCATATCAGAGTTTCAAACAGTTTGAATTCACATTTTATTTTTATTTTTTTGCTGGGACTGGTCAATTCACAAAACGTCTGCTAATCATATCAGCTGTCGCCAAGGGCAAAGACAGCATGATCCTTTTTAAGATCAAAGAGACCGCGCACATCAATTCCGGCCACGTGTTGTTTTAAAGTTTGGGGTCGCACGTGATGATGGCCTTGACGCAAGAAAATGTACATTGCACATGGCCCAGACGTTATGAACAAGTCGAACAGGGTTCATGCGCGGATCCAGGATTTTTTGTCAGGCGGGGGGGGGGGGGGGGGGGGGGGGGGGGGGGGGGGGGGGGGGGGGGGGGGGGGGGGGGGTCGATTCCCGACGGCCAGAAAACAGTCTGGACAATGTTTTGCTTAGTCATCAGCTTATTTTACAGTTTACAGAGTGGATCCAATGGTTTTATTACAGAGGGGAGGAGGGGGTCCAACTTATTCCAGGGGGTGGGTGGTGTCCAAAGAAACCCATATAACTTGTGATTTTCCATGGGGGGTCCGGACCCCCTAACCCCCCTCTGGATCCGCACGTGGGGTCGCCTGACGCCACAGTTTGCTTACAGAATCATGGTCTATCAAAATTTAAATAAAACTGAAAAATACCACCCAACGACGACTAAACGGAAAAAAGCTATCTCCTGCTGGTCAAGATAGCAAGTGCGGATCCAAAGGGGGGTCAGGGGGTCCGGACCCCCTGGAAAATCACAAGTTATCTGGGTTTCTATAGGGTATAAGCAATTGGACCGCCCTGGAAAAAGTTGGACCCCCCCCCCTGGAAGATGTTGGACCCCCTCTGGAACCTTGAAATGATAGTTTTCTTCGAAATTAACCATTTGACTTCAGTAAAATAAGCTGAGGACTAAAAAAAAACGTTGTCAGGGCTTTTTTGTCCGATTGACCCGGACCCCCCCCCCTGACGAAAAATCCTGGATCCGCGCATGGAAATCAAGGTGTACACGGGATAGCATGGTGTTCAAATAGCAGTGCAAAGACTAGCATGTGCATCCAACCCTGTTTCTGGCTGTAAAAGAGTCAGTCAGCCTCAAATCACGAAAGACAGATTTTCTCATGTAATGGCTTTTCCATGGTCAAGCGACCGAAGATGACAAAGTACGG
This sequence comes from Loripinus fragilis, assembly GCA_964019695.1. Classification (NCBI taxonomy): domain Eukaryota; kingdom Metazoa; phylum Mollusca; class Bivalvia; order Lucinida; family Lucinidae; genus Loripinus; species Loripinus fragilis. Next base: position 64,869,298 of record OZ026522.1, on the reverse strand, counting down.
GAATCTGGTTCTACATTAATTGCCATTATCATAATCTTAGAATGCTAACAGCCTAACACCGAGCTATATTGGGTCCGAGCTAACACGTAAGGGGGTGTGCGAACAAGCTGAGCATGTTATGTCGCCACAAGGAATACGACGTATGATGAAGAGTCGAACCAACCAACCTATGCAGAAATATAGGTGTTCATACAAAGCCTTTAAATGGAGTAAGCATTCGCAAAAACGTAAGTTGTGGGTCTTTTTACAATATGAAGGCAGAGAAATGTACTACTCTGATTCATGAGAGTTCTGCGTTCCAGTTGTTCATATTTCATATTTAGAAGTCGCCATTTTCATTTTTCATTCCAAATCAATGAGCGTACGTCTAACCTGTAGGACTGAATGTACGTACATGTATTGTCTTGTCTACTTCTATGCTGCATTTTCGAGGGTTCTAAGAAAAAAAGAATCTACATCATGACCAAAAACGAAAGCTGCGGTATACATTGCTCTGTTACGTTGTACAGCTAGCCGTCGGTAGTGAACAGAAGTTGTATTTTTGTTATGATTCCTCGGACCCAGTGGGGCCGAGTATGATTCCAATCAAGGCAATCGTCATAGAACAAGTCCGACGTGACATCTCTTCCGTAAAGCAGGCCTATGTAAAGTTGGCCTGTAACCGGGTGACATCGCCGGGTATATCGCACATTGCATGTGAGTCGGTTGAAACGGCAATCCGGACTTTTACGGTTGTTTATTTTCAATCTTTCACCATGCTATTAAGAATGTTAGTTTAATTGAAAATACTGATCAGACATTCAGCCTGTAATTAGGCTAAAAGGATAAACAGAAATTCCCCCCTCTTTGGCAATTTTCGCATGTTTTTGGTCCCGTTTTTCGATCTTCAGAATTTCATTTTATTAGTTCGTACAGTCCCGTTTCTCAGGAAATTAATTTTTATTAGTTCGTACACAGCGAAAAATAATTATTTTTTACTGTACGAACTAATACAAGATTTACCGTAGGAAAAGTTTTACAACCTCAGGGCCAATCCTCCGCACCTGTCTGAAACATTTTTGTTTCTGTATTTTCTTAACACCAAAGAACCTATTTTGTTAATTATCATTAACCCTTGTCCCAGTGAACAAACTTTCAAATGGCACATTCACTTCTATTTTCCAGCCAATTCATTTGTGTGATTTCAATTATTACAGTAGAATCTGATGCTGCATAGAAAAAGTGCAGATTCTGATCAGATGGCTTTGCCAGAAGCCACCTGATCTGAACCTTCACTATTTTTCTAAAGAGGATATATCTGAGCTCTGCAGGATAAGGGTTAATACCCCTTTTTTTAGATAATGTACCCTTCCAGATAAGAAGAAAGTATCTCAGGACTGAATGTGTTTAACAACTTACTGAAATGTTAATCTGCAACCAAGAGACTGGATTATAGATGGGGGACTTGAAGTCCCAGGCTGCATTCTTGCTTCTGGGCTTGTAGCAACATTCTGCTCTATAGCTATTGAAGTTGTAACTTTTGGACTAGTAACTTCTGGAGTTGTAACTTGATATTGACTGGCTAAAACAATAGAAAATTTACTTTAAGCTCATGTAAGAAATTAAAAATTAGAAAATCTTAAACTTTCATGAAAAACTGACAACTGCCCAGCATATATCATAGGTAGGCATTGAATAATCTCTAGACCTTTTAATAGATAAGAGAACATAATTAAAAATCTATTTTCATATTTTTCAACCAAAACATATTTTTTTGGATTCTCAACAAAACCATCTCTTTGAGCACCCAAAACATATCTTAAAACTGATAGATAAGAAAATAATCACAATTTAATGCTCAAATTTTTGTTTCTCTGGGCCAATGGAATCTCCATAGGTTTAGATAAACAAATAAACAGAAATTTTCAGCCTACAAAAAAAATTGTTAATATTTTCTAACCCATCATTTTTAACATGTTTTGGATTCTCAAAAGAACCGTCTCTTTGAGACGGTTCTTTTGAGTACCTGCAACATATGTTTTGGTTGAGAAATAAGAAAAAAATAAAAAAAATTGATACACACTCTTAACTAAAGGACTGAATCTCTGTGAAAAAAATGTGGTAAGACCAAGGTTTAATACCATGACACCACTACTTTGAAAAAAATCCCCATCTTCAAAAAAAAAAATCTTTTTTTGAAGATTGGGATTTTCATTCAGCCAACACACACAGATGCTAAATGGTGATATTTTTTGTTTCTTAAATTGGGAATTTTCTTCTTGAAAGTGGGGGCAAAACTAATTTTTGTCATTGGGAACACGACCCAACATCAGTCATCAAAACAGGCCTAAACAAGACAAATGCCACGAATTTATATCCCCCGACGAAGGGTTATATGAGAGAAACATGTAAATCACAAAACATAAATCCCATTTATCTAACCCTTAGTTCACCTTCAGTATTATTCAGATCATAACAAACACCTGTCAAGTATGTTTTAGTGCCTAGTTTAATAAAAAATATACTTACATCTGCATAATTTCACTATCTGACCTTTAAACCCAACCCCAGAGGTCAAGGGTGTGTGTAAATTCAAAGTGTTACCTTGCATGTAGGTCTACACTTCTTCCACTTTAATTTGATATGTAACATGACCACTTTTAGAAAAGAAAAATAAAATGACCTTTTGACCCAACCCCAGAGGTCATTGGTGTGTGTAATGACAGCATGTTTGCTTTCATGGTGCTCTGTGCTCAATTCTCTTTAATTTGATATGCAACATGACTACTTTCAGAAAAAGGTATAGTTTGACCTTTTGACCCCATCCCCTGGGTCGAGGGTGTGTCTGTGGGCAAAATATTTGCTACCATGTTGCTGCCAGCGTCGTCAGCTTTAATTTGATATGCAACATGACTACTTTCAGAAAAATATATAGTTTGACCTTTTGACCCTACCCCCCTGGGTCAAGGGTGTGTCTGTGGGCAAAATATTTGCTACCATGTTGTTGCCAGCGTCGTCAGCTTTAATTTGATATGCAACATGACCATATTCTGAAAAAATTTAATTTTGAACTCAGCCCCACCCCCTAAGTCCACCCAACAGGCTCGGACCCAGGCCTTCAAACTAAAATCCCGTATGATATGTTTCATATCTAATGCTGCTCTGCCTGTATGCAAAATTTCAGCCAAAAATATTAACAATTGCCTTAGTTATTGCGAAATTAAAATATTTGACATTTGACCCTTTTGGCCCCTTAGGTGGGGTCAAAGGGGGGGTGGGGTAAAACTTTGACACTGCCATGCTTATCTACAGGCACTTGGCAATCATGGTCTAATAGTGAGAAGTCGTTAAATAAAATAGCTTTGATGAAATGTGAAGATCATCACACAAAAAAGCTAATATAGGTTTTGCCTTATAATTGCCTATACTTAAACAAGGGCAATAACTCAAGTGTTAATGGGTCGATTTTGACCAAACTTATAGGATGTCGAAAGTTCATGGTACTTATCATTTGTACCAAGAATGAATCAAATCTGACCAATAGTTACTGAGATATGGTTCCGGACAGACAAAAAGTGTGGACGGACTTCCGACGGACGGACGACGCCAAAACTATATCCCTCCGACTTTGTCGGGGGATAAAAACACACACTGAAAACAAATAAAGGAAATCACACAGGTGCTGGTGATAAAGTGTAAGACAGAATATATGAGTTCTACCCAAAATATTTGTTTAGCCTAAAAATGAGACTTTTTATGGCTACCTAATATTGAGCAAACTGCATTTTGCTCAATACTAGGTAGCCATGAAAATGGCCTAACTGAAGACTAACCTGAGATCCTGCAGCTGAAGTCCACTTCCAAGTATTTGTAAGTGCCCGAACATGGGTCCCCACCAAACTCGCTACCTTCTGCCTTTAGAACACATGAAACTTTAGACTCACATAGACCTTTCACAACTTGAAGGGATGTTGACGCTTTGCAGTTTGTGTTTTCCATTTCTTCATGGATACATACCGATGATGACATCCGACCAAAGTTTGCTGTATCTATTACTATAGTTGAACTTGCCGTCTCGGAGCAACTCAAAGTTCCTTCATTACCTTCACATATTACCCGCTTTCCTGTTAAGGTTATACAATGTAAATGAAAAAAATAAGTGTGTTTCGGGTAACGAATCTGAAAATTTTAGGTAGGATAGGCAGACATATTTTTTTATAATTATTATTTTTCTGGAAAATAAATACAATTTTATGCATTTTGAAAGGCATTTTGCCTTTCAAAATGCATAAAATTATTTTTTTTCCAGAAAACCTGGAAAAAATTCTAGGTTTCACTAGTAAATTTAGGTATAGTAGGGTCCGGTTACCCTTAAAAAAATTGTAGTTTTTTATTTGGCCTAAATAGCTTCTTGCAGAATAGCAAATAAGAATATGTTTTTAAGAAGGTAGTATACCATATGTTGATCCAGAGGGGGACAGGGGGTCCAGAACGCCCCCTGAAAAATCACAAAAATATAGGGTTTCTTAGCAATTCTGGTCCAGATCCCCTGAAAAATCACAAAGCCACCGAGTCAGCATTTAATGTTGGACCAACGCCATTCGCTGGCGCGCCGATGATGGCCCATTTATAGTGGTATTTGGATTTTCCCACTCCTCATCAACTAAAATAAAAAAGGTTGTCAAAGTTGGACGCCCCCTGACAAAATTTTCTGGGAGCGCCCATATGTACTAATCAAGAGTTGATGCCACATATCCCACAGTGCTAGACTAGAGGTCTGATTTTTATGTCTGGGCGTTGCTCTACATCTTAAGTGTATACGAGAAGCAAACTTTAGGGCTCTGATGAGACTGTGCATACATGCAACTAATCTGAGCCTTCGCCGCCCACTGATGGGATACAGCCATTCCATTTATTTTTAAAGTAGGCTGTAAACCTCAGGTAGAAGGCAGATTATATGGTGATTTTAAAACATGTGATATTGCCTCGAAAGTAGACTGATTAGCTTGAAGAGTAGAAGGCAATTTAGCTTCCTGCCTCCTAATAATGAAAGGGCTGGGAATAAGTGCAAAAATATTCTGTGCTAGCCCATATATGTGGAATGTCAGTCTTGAGTCTTCATGTGCTGTACAGTGCAGCTATCCAGTGATGCTGAAAGTGTGCCTTCAGAACTAATGTAGTTGGACAACTGTCAGACGGATGGAATTTACCATAAAATTACTTACAATTAAGTCAGGATGGTCCATTGACCATTGTATATATTGAGGGGTCATGACTTAATGGTCCATTGTATATATTGAGGGGTCACAGGTTATAATTTCCGAAAAATTTTGCATTTCTTTCTGTGAAGACCGGATTTTGTCATAGCAAACAATGCAGATCCTGATGAAATGCCACATTATGTGGCATTTCATCTGGATCTTCACTACTTGCCAAAGTACCCATTCAGGGGTAGGGTAAGCCATTAACACAAATCAATGTATAAAATATTTACAAAATACCAGATATATTATGAGATACTAACACTGAAAGCAAGACAAGAACCCGCGACACCTGGAAGATTATCAACCTATGTGAGACATGTTAGTAGTCAAAGCTTTAACCCTGTGAAGGTGCTTAGAATAATGGTCCATTATTCCTTGAGGGGTAACAGGTTAAAATTAGCCATTTTTTCTCTTTATCTGAGAAAAGGGAAATGTCTCAACAAGACTAGAAAATTGTTGACCAGGATGTAAAGCAGCTTTACATTCCGGTCAACAATTTTCTAGTCTTGTTGGGACATTTCCCTTTTCTCAGATAAAGAGTAAAAGAATGGCTAACTTTAACTTAAGCATCAAATCAAACAAGCATCAAAACAAACTTGCAACAAGACAATCATGTATGAGAATTACCTGTATTATCTGGAGGTGAAGAGGCACTGGCAAAACTGCATTTCCTGAAGAAAAAAAGCCTGTCCTTTAACAGGGTTCATACAGGCAAGATTGTGTAAAATTCAAGGACTTTCCAAGGACTTCTCAAAGACTTTCCTACAGTTTTCGAGGACTGAAAACTTAAGAAAAATACTGATTTCTACTTCTGAAATGCTAGAGTCTATCATAAAAGATATTGATTTAAGATAATTAGTATAAAATTGTGGTGTCTTTATTTGGTGCAGCATATACTGATTTAGGTTTCCAAAAACACTGTTGAATCCTCCTGTAAATGACAAAATTCAAGACAAATTTTATTTTCAAGGAATTTTCAAGACAGTCCTGTATATTCAAATACTTTTCAAGCCTGTGCAAACCCTGTTTAAACACCACCAAACATTTGTAACAAGATTGACCTTTAAAAAGTTTTTTGTTTGCCACCACCTGACTCACTCATTGAAATTGTTACCTACCCAAAATAATTTATTGCTATTTATGATGTAGATTTTTTTTATTTCATTTTCCAAATATATATATATTTAATTTTTCCCCTTGCTTTAAAGGCTGCAACAGTTGTCATTACGCCATGTAAAGTTGGTAGAGTTTCTCAACAAACATTGATATAATGTTGATATTTTTTATATTCTGGGATTTCAGGAATATTAGGTGCTGGCAGAAAGCAGAATACCACTTAAGCAGCGCTGGGGGGGTGAGAGCTGTTGAACTTTAAATTAATTCTCATTCATGAATGAAACAGAGTCTGCTGTTTTCAACTTTGTAGGTTCTCTCTATTTCTGAACGATCTGTTTTCCTAGATTATTTGGAAATTCCATGAAGCGCAGGCATAACTAAATTTCCTGAAAAAGACATAAAAGTAATATTACCCAGCATGTAATTATTTAAACCAGGCTTCTTAGTGATTTGATTGAGATCATAAATAGAAACTTACATGAGCTCATAAGAGTACCCATAACCAAGACCTTCAATCTGTTGTGATGTATACTGGCAAACAGGATTGGTTGTTTTGTAGTTGTCATCACCTGTTGCTTCAAATGTCTTGGCACATGAGCTTGCAAAATAACCCTGAAATAAATACAGCTTATTCAAATGATTGAACATGACATTTACTTCATGAAGAGAAAGTAATAGAATATTGTAAATTAGGAAATTTTCGTGAGAACTTTATTTTTGCTTAATAGCGTTAAAAGACATATTTGCGATGTTTAAAATTTGCAACTAAGACATGATTTACCTATATCAGTAAACTACCGAGTGATTTCACCATTTCACAATGGTTTTATATTTACAAAACTTTGCACATGCAAAGTTTCACGAATATAAACACCTCGCAAAAATTTCCGAATTTATAGTAGTCATGTTTTACTTCATGAGATGAAATAAATGTCATATATTCATGACAAATATTTGATTTTTCTTTTTATTATAGTGCGACCAGGTAACGGACGTTGGGTGTGTCAGACAGAACACTGCCATTCACTGTCAATTTAGACTGGTCTACAGTAAATTGGGTAAATCAGCATAGGTACGCTTTAACCCTTAAAGCCCCAGAAAAAAAAAAAAATCATTCGAAAATTCCGTCTGCATTTGTCGTCTGCTGCAATTTTTTGCTAACTTTATTTAACAAAGCTATGTATAGAGACAAACAGTGTGGGCCTAGATCAGACTGCCTGATCTGGGTATACACTGTTTGTTGGAAAGGCTTCTAAAGCATTTCAGCAGACGACAAAAGCAGTCGAATTTTGTTGTGATTGGCGCTTTAAGGGTTACTCGTGCAAAACAACTGAACCGCAGACGACAAAGGTACGGTTAGCATGCCCGGTAAACGGTTGCAGAAAACTTAAGTCTTACTCGTTTATAGACACTTTGTTATATATTATAGGCACTGGTCAGGGCCTCCTAGAACCTATGTGGATTTTAGTTAAGATCAGCAAGGCAGACTGGCCTGTGTTAGAACGGCTGTTGCTGCTACATGTATAGAGTAAGGATGCACAGCGTAATGAAGATCTGATTGCAAGTAGCGTGCTTTTATCTGTAATTTCCTTTGCGGCAAAAACACAATCAGATAGGGATATTCAAAGAGGCATATGTTATGGCTTAATAACTTCTTCTCTTCTACCTTAAATTGTATAGCAGTAAGTTCTCCATGTAGAACTCATCAAATCCTTCAAACTGATATATAACATGTCATGGTCATTTGAAGTTTCTGTTTTTCACGACCAGAGACATAGCGCAAAATAGCCCTTTTTTCAGTGTTATGTTGTTTCATTTTAAAATTGACCAATTTGCACACTAAACCTTGAAAACATGCCATATTTAATCATTTGGAGATGCTATGGTTAGTAAAGTATTGCACATGATGCATATCAAATGGCCAAAAACTTCACGAAATATTGCAATGATAAAATTTGGTGTAATTTGGAAAATACAATACCATCGTTATGAAAATGCCAATTTTATACCCCATACGTTTAAGCTACATTATTTGGATTAAAGATTCAATCATCTGGTGGTTATTATGATTGTTGCATATAATGAACCCAACAGTGCCAGAAAATTCATATATGTCTGCCTATAGGAAGCAAGTAATAAAATGTCAGTCGGTCAATATCTGTAGTTTTTTGTGTAGTGTCCGTAGCCCCATTTACAACTTCCTTTTATTGATAGATGTATACATGTTTTTTCATATTCTGGCTTTTTTTCTATTTCATATGAGGATATTAGCAAAACAATAACAGTTTTAGACAGCTGCAGTATTTAACTTCCGTGGCCTCTTGTCTGCAATTTTGTCCGTAGCCCCGTAGTGTCCATAGGCCCTACAATGTTTTACAAGATTTGAAGACATAAACATCTCCACAACGCTTTTTAGTGCATAACTATACAAAGTCAACCAAGGGGTGTTATCAAGTATCTTAAATTCCCACAATATGATTCAAACAATGAACTGCTTTTTTAAGGAACCTCTGAGGAGCTTGAAGACCATCTGTTAGGCATACATTGTATTTAGTTGTTCATTTTCTGGGTTCATATGATCATTCCAGACAGAAACATGAATTAGGATAAAAAATACTTGGGATTTAACTACCATTGTTTCCATTTTCCCTTAAACAAATGAATATGAACATGGGGCTACGGACACTACCATTTGGCGTTATGCACTTTGTAAGCTGTAAATATTAGCCTTTTTCAGTAATGTATAGACCATTAACAGCAACAGCTATAAAGATGAAAGCAAAATCTATTTAGGAAAATAAAACAATAAATGAGTAGATACAGAAAGAATATAAAGACAGGCAAAGTAACATATTTTAAATCAGATGCAGCCAAAAAAGAAAGATAGATTGAGAAAACAAAATGAATGTGAATGTTTACAAAGAGGGAAACAGAAAGACAAATGAGTGGCAGAGAAATACAAAATGTATAAAGAGCACTGCAAGCAACGAATTATGTGCTTGTATGTTACTTGGATAATTGAATATGGTATACTGGTAAGAGGTAGGAACATGTTAAGTAGATATATCGTTTTTTAACTTTTAAATTACAAAGTCTGCACCTGACGTAAATAATTATACCCGCTTTTTTCTTTAGAAAAAAAGGGTATATTAATTTCGAGTCAAAGTCGGTCCGTCGTCCGTCCGTCCGTCCGTCCGTGCGTACGTCCGTCCGTCACGTTTCTTGTAAATGTATCTCCTCCTAAACCATTGGAGATAGCAACTTCAAACTTTGTAGGTGAATAGGTCACATGATGTAGAGGGAACTGGGCGACATTTCGTGTGACCTTGACCCCAAGGTCAAGGTCAAAGGTCAAATATTGTATTTTCTTGTAATTGAATCTCCTCCTTAACGGTTAGACGTAGCAACTTCAAACTTTGTAGCTGAATAGGTCACATGATGTAGAGGGTACTGGGCAACATTTTGTGTGACCTTGACCCCAAGGTCAAGGTCAAATATTGAATTTTCTTGTAAATGCATCTCCTCCTAAACCTTTTGACGTAGCAACTTCAAACTTTGTAGCTGAAAAGGTCACATGATGTTAAGGTTACTGGGCAACATTTTGTGTGACCTTGACCCCAAGGTCAAGGTCAAAGATCAAATAATGTATTTTCTTGTAAATGTATCTCCTCCTAAACGGTTAGACCTAGCAACTTCAAACTTTGTAGCTGGATAGGTCACATGATGTAGATGGTACTGGGCAACATTTTGTGTGACCTTGACCCCAAGGTCAAGGTCAAAGGTCAAATATTGAATTTTCTTGTAAATGCTTCTCCTAAAGCTTTTGACGTAGTAACTTCAAACTCTGTAGGTGCATAGGTCACATGATGAAGAGGGCACTGCGCAACATTTAGTGTGACCTTGACCTGCAGGTCAAGGTCAAAAAATGAACTTTCTTGTAAATTCATCTTCTCCTAAACTGTTGGACGTAGCAACTTCAAACTTTGCAGGTGCAAAGGTCATATGATTTGGAGGGCACTAGACAACATTTGGTGTGGCCTTGACCCATAGGTCAAGGTCATATAGTGTATTTTTTGTATTTTTCTTAACCATTGGACATAGCAACTTCAAACTTTTACAGGTGCATAGGTCATATTATGTTGAAGGTACTGAGCAGCATTTTGTGTGACCTTGACCCCAAGGTAAAGGTTATAGGTCAAAAAGCGGGTATTTGCGATGGTGTACCATCGACTTCTGCTCTAGTATATTTTAGTTTCATGTCGTTACAATCTGTTTCTTAAACTTACTTCTGAAAAACAATTCAGGCCCTTGCCCCACTCTTTAGGTTCAGAAGTACAGAATTAATGTAGGAATCATGCTCTACTTTTTATGTTCTTTAATTTGATATGCTATGACCCATTTCTGAAAAAAATGATAAGTGGCCCCTTATCCCATCCTAAAAACTATACAAGGGACACAAAGGCCTAACTGTGGCTGGTAAGTTCTAATCTCATTGCCCTTCAGTTTGATATGCAATACCACCATTTTCTGATCACTTTTATGTCTAGCCCCTTGTCCTATCCACTAAGGCTATTGACTAGGTCCAAGGACATTGTTATTTGGCTTGCAAGTTAATCTATTCTAAATTTCCTTCAATTATACATGACAGTTACATGTATATGTAACATGACTTACTTCTAAAGAATGATTTTGACCCCCTTAACCCACCCTAAAGTACACCCAAATGGCATGAAACAGTTAAGTTGAAAATCAGTTATATGTATGTTAAATTTCTAATGCTACTTTTCAGCATATCAAATTTGAATGTATAAAATTAAAACTGCCACATAAATTAAACTTTTTATACATCTCACCCCTAATGCCTTCTCCAGGTTTCTAGGGAAGGGGCAGTGCTTATTATATCAATAAGAAAATTGGGAAGCTTTTGGAAATAATACAATACTTTGATAAGCAAGTGCTAGGCAGGACACATTAAGCAATTTGATATTCTTTTTAATAGTAGGCATGTTCGTAACCACTGACTCTCTTTTTGCGTTGTTATCGCCTTATTTCAATTTATTTGACAAAGTCAATTAAGAGTGATAACTAGAATAAAATTATTCTACTGTAACCTCGGAATATTATTGCTGCCTGGCATCAGTAAAACTTTTCACAAAGTCTCAGCTTATTAACTATCCACAATGTCTGCGCTTAATCAAACAGAAGTTCTCAGAAATTAATCAAAACCCAGCAAATAGCTCTTGTTTTTTAAGAGCCAAGTGTAAAATTTCCACATTTATCATCTTGCTGCGCAGAAAATGAAATGTTTTCTAAATAAAAATTTCACACCTGTAAATTGTTTAAATGTGACATGTAACTGGGCTATACACTTTCAAATTTTAAACCATTGATGGTTATTTGTTGAATCAGCATTCAAGTAATTTATTGATAACAGTAATTCACTAATAACTGAACATATATAAGATATTTACACTTCTAATTCTCTGCAACAGCCCATGAAATGTTTGCAAACTAGATGTAAACAGGTTAGAATTTGGCTTCAAGTTGCAATCAGTTTATCCAAGGTCTTTATTTAAAGACAATCTACCTAGAGGCACCCTCCAGCATTGAACTTTTACACCTGCCCAGAGGGATTTGAGCCCTCATGCCTGTCTTGAAAGTGCATAATAGCCTGAAATACACTTGTTTTCAAGCATTTGTTTATTCAATAAAACATGGCATTTCAGTAAGGCTAGTTTTGATTTCATTGTGTATGTCCTTTAGAAGAATATTTCATAAAACCTGCAGTGATATCCTTCTGTAGCAAACGAGTAGTGTCCGTAGCCCTGCTCCAGCATTAATAGTTTCTTAGATTTGTTACAATAATTATAGTGTTATAGACCACATTATTATGATGATTTAAATAGAAAAGCTTTCGATTCCAAAGTTTAATGCAATATGAACTCTTCTACAGAGAGAGAGAATTCCTCTATTGTGTATTCTCCTATTTGATGATTATAAAGTAAGAAGAAAATTCAAAATATGAAAATAAAATCATTATTTTGTCTGGAATGCCATTGCTTGTACTTAAGAACCACCATTTTTCTAAAAGTGAGTTCAATTAATGAAACTGGCAAAAAGAAATGTATATTTATAGCATAACGTGGTATGTAGTGTCCGTAGCCCTATTGGCATACAAATGAAAAATGACATTTCATGAAAAACGCAGTCCCCTCAAAGGCTGGAAAACTTTTCTATTGTAAAGAATGGAGATATAGTTTGCTATCAAAAAGAACTTCCCCAGCATAGCTATCCTGTATGAAAAGATATTCTACTTGCCGAAGATACCATAAGTAGAATAAAAAATGTTAATTTTTAAGTTTTATTGAATTTCTAAAACAATTGTTTAAATTTTGAAAATTGTGTGAAATCTTAAGGTACTGGCAAGGAATAAGAAATTAGCTTGCAAAAATATAATGTTGCACTATTTATTAGGAGTTTTGTACATGTTATACTTTTAAATGGTAGTGTCCGTAGCCCCCTGACCCTTATCATGGTAAAAGCTCAATATTTTAAAGATGGAGAAAATCCAATCAAAATCCCTTTATGATCATATGTCTGATATATCAAACAAACAGTCTATGCCAAAAATAAGTGATTTCAAAAAAAATTTTATTTTACAAAAAGTGAAACAAACTATCCCTATCTGATTGTGTTTTTGCCGTTTGGTATTTTATTTACTATACTGCCATGTCTCAAGTAACCATCTAAAACGCAAAGCTGCATACACTGGTACGGAGGTCGAAATGTTTTACACATGATATACGGATATAAACGGCATACATGTAATATTATTTTAATGATTACACATTATTGAACTTACCCAACAAATGACGCCTTCAAAAACTGTAGTTATTAATCGGCTTTTTGGTCACTGTCTAGCCATGCCAACAACTGGTACCTATCTCAATTAGCTTAAAATAAGACCGAGGCATCGCATACCATGTGGCGATACAGTGACCAAATAGCTGTAGAGTACCTGTAGAGTCAACCAGTGGTCGAACGCTTGACTTGAGATAAAGGGGCCGTTTGTTTGAGTCTCTCTGGAGGCACCATATTGTTTCATTGTGCAAGACACGTTATACTTATACTCTATTTAGTACTGGTTCAACCCAGGAAACGTCCTGACATAACTGAAAATTTCTTGACTGCCATGGGCGGATCCAGAGGGGGGGACAGGGGGTCCCCCCCCCCCCTGAAATATCACAAATAATTGGTTTTCTTAACAATACTGGTCCGGATCCCCTGAAAATCGCAAAGCTTCAAGGCCAGAATTCAATGTTAGGCCATCATCGGGACGCCAGGGAAACGCCATTCAAATGGCGTTTCACTGGCGGGCAGATGACGGCCCGCTTTAAGTGGTATTTTGATCATCTCTCCTCTCATCAACTAAAAAAAAAAAAAAAAAAAAATAAATAAATGTTGTCAAAAGTGTCTGGATCCGCGCTTGACTGGGATGTTGAGTATCAACTCAAATAATCGAGGTCCACAATTGCTCAGTGCTAGTGTGTTAGACCTGTGATTAATGAATCGCTATTTTGAGAAGGTTCAATGAAAGCACTTCGAAATGTCCTAAGCAAGACACTTTATTCTCTGCTAAGTACTGGTTCAACCTAGGTGAACAGGAAACATCGCGTCATGGCTGCAAAAATCAAGCAGCGACACAAAACATCAATACAAACAAACAAAATCAACTCAAAATTACAAAAGAGACTCTCATCTCTAATTTTTGCTGCAGTTGTGTGCGTCTACTGGTACACAGGTTTACCTTTAGTATGCTATATGAAAATATTCACGTTAAAAATGTTGTCTATGAAAATATTCTTCCTAATTCTGTTTGTTTGATAAGAAAATGATTTGGTGTTTAGTTCTGATTTCGAAAAAATAGCATTAATAAAAGCACCGCAAGCACTGCAGAATACCCCGCCACTGCTGGGGGCACCAAAAGTTATTTTGTGAGATATATAATGCCTAAATAGCAACAGAACTGAGATAGACAGTGATATGACGCCCTTAGTCACAATATGTAACCTTTGATGGTCAACATATCTGTGAAGTTTCATTCAGATACTCCATATAGTAAATGAACTACAGGTCAAAAACCATTTTTCAGATCAATCAAGGGCGGATAACTCATGAACTGGAAAGGTAAGGGTGACGGTCCTTACTAAAAATATGTAAGTTATTTTGTGAGATATATAATGCCTAAATAGCAACAGAACTGAGATAGACAGTGATATGACGCCCTTAGTCACAATATGTAACCTTTGATGGTCAACATATCTGTGAAGTTTCATTCAGATATTCCATATAGTAAATGAACTACAGGTCAAAAACCATTTTTCAGATCAATCAAGGGTAGATAACTCATGAACTGGAAAGGTAAGAGTGAAGATCCTTAGTCACAATATGTAACCTTTGATGATCAACATATCTGTGAAGTTTCATTCAGATATTCCATATAGTAAATGAACTACAGGTCAAAAACCATTTTTCAGATCAATCAAGGGCAGATAACTCATGAACTGGAAAGGTAAGAGTGATGGTTCTTTGTCACAGTATGTAACCTTTGATGTGAAACATATCTGTAAAGTTTCATTTAAATATTCCACATAGTAAAGGAACTACGGGTAAAACACATATTTTAATTCAATCAAGGGCGGATAACTCACAAACAGGAAAGGTAAGAGTGACGGTTCTTAGTCACAATATGTTACCTTTGATGTGATACATATCTGTGAAGTTATATTCAGATATTCCACATAGTAAAGGAACAATAGGTGAAAAACCTTTTTTCAGACCTATCAAGGGCGGATAACTCACAAACTGGGAAGGTCAGAGTGATGGTCCTTAGTCACAATATGTAACCTTTGATGTGCAACATATCTGTGAAGTTTCATTCAGATATCATGAACAGTAAAGGAATAACAGGCCAGAAACCATTTTTCCAATACGAAAAAGGGCAGTAACTCCGTTAAAAATGGACGCATTTTGCCAATTAACAATCCCATACCACTCATCGCCGATAACAATATGTATGCAAAATTTGAAAAAATTCCGTGAATAAATACTCAAGTTATCGATCGGAAATGGTGAGCACGGACGGACGGACGGACGGACGGACGGACGGACGGACAGACACCGAAGGGTATAACATAATACCTCGCCACACTTTAGTGGCGGGGTATATACCTCGCCACACTTTAGTGGCGGGGTATAAAAACAACATCAAAAAAATAGCCCCCTGTCCTCCCCCCACACACACACACACAAACATTCAAATTCAGCATGCTAAGGGTTTAATAAAGGGATCACAGGGAAAGGGTACACATATCTTTTATAAAATAATAAAACTTGAATGTGTGATTGTAGATTTCATTGTCGAAGATTGATGTTTCGGTTGTATTGTTTAAGATATATGTACGTGTTTAAGATACATGTGTGTACATATTTCAAACAAGGTATCTGGGCTGATCAGAATCATCTTCAATCATTCGAAACGCTTATTTTCCACGATACGGCAACTATAAGACTACAGGTATATACTTTTGGTGTGGAGAGTTTCACAGATGGGTGGATACGCAAACAATGTAACCTGGCTAGCCGATTTACAAATGTATTTGTCCAAGGGTTGAACTAAGCTAAGAACCGCCCAACGTCTCTTATCTGGACGGAGTATACTGGTATATACAATTTTGAAGCATAGCAGATCTTTTTCACTTATGATGTCACACTTGATGCCATCTTTATGATGAAGTTGCATAATGTGTCTGTCTTCTAAAACTGAAACCATAAGAGCTGGAGTAAAGAAAATGAAAATTTAAGCAAAGACGACAATTTATTTCCTGGAAAAGCACGTTTTTGCTGATTGGCCAGAAGTTAGGGTACATTGAGACAGATATCTCATTTTACCTGATTGTTTTAATTGTGCATTGACCACTGGATTTCCCATTTTGATACTCCTTTATACTGCATATTTCATGCTGTGCTGTGCATGAGGTCGGAAAGACAATTTGTCTTGTAGAAGGCCTTTATTTACTTAAAGAGGATGTTTGGGTAAAATGAGATGCCTGTCTCAATCACTTTCAGTGCTCTAATTTATGGCCAAGCAGCAAAAATGTGATTTTCCAGATGATATAAATAGTTTTAACTAGTACTGTAGAGTATAGATGTTCTAAAATTTTGAATACTAGTTACCTGTCAAAAATGCCTTGACAAGCAGGGGCAGACCCATTGCTTCTGAGGAAGCAGTCTGATCAGGGTCTTCCCTGTTTGCTATTCTGACAAGCATTTTGTGAATTTCAGCTCTGACAATCAACATCTTATTCGAGAACAGAAAGAGAAAAGCGTTTGAAATTTTAGAACATTTACGCTTGTCATGACTTACCTGCACAGCGGAGCTGTTAGAAACACCATTACTGTCAACATACTGAACCACCGCCTTAGCCACAAATACTCCATGATAGTTGAAATTATCAATCTGATAAGTGGCATCGTTTTCTTCATTACTTGCAATAATATTTTCCTCAAGTACTGCGAAATTACTTTCTTTGAAAACACGGTAGAGAGTCCAACTGGAGCTTGAGACTGTGTTGGTAATTCCCGAGCACCCAGTGTTTTGGTTTGGGTTGGTCTCTACGGTCTCTACGGTGACGCTCATTGTCTGTGTCCCAGTGTAGTGGTCAGTAATACAGAGATCACCTATAGTTTCACCAAGTCCACTTACTTCTAGGACATCCGTGCATTCAGGAGCTGTAAGACAACAGGCCCTGAGATTATAAAGATTTTTTCATATTTAACTAAACTGAGCATAATATTTCAATGGTTAGAAAAAACTAAAATGCAAAAATTAAATAAAAAAATAAGGACTTTCCTTGCTTTCATACTCTCAGGTGTATATAGTTATCATGGTATTAAATGTTAAAATGCCAACATTTGTCATGGTAAGTTTCATGATCAGTAGATTTGAGCATGAAAAAAGTTTTATAACCTCGAGGTCAGGTCTTGAGTTGAATTAAAGTTGGCACTGCCAAAATCCCTGATCCAGGGGTGTGGAAATACGAAATAGCATGCCCAACAGTGGCACCTTGTCCCACCTGATCCCAATTGGTTCTAGACAATAGAGAATTTTCTATTTATTTGCTCTTGGAAAAGTATAAAGAAAGCTATTGTTTGAATAAAGCTGTTTGGACACAGAAAGCAATTTAATAATTATCTTAATATTGCTCAAATTGGTTACAGCCTCATGTTTTCAGATATGAATACTTTTTAGTTTGTCCTTATTATACGAGGGGTGATCCAGAAATGCGCCGAAAAGTGCCATTATTTCCACAATTTTAATGCAAATTAAATTATTTTCCTACACAATCAAGCAAAATTTATGCTAATTTGAAATTTGGTATTTAATTTTTTTTTAAGTAAAATGACGTCATTTTAATCGATGTCATGGCAACGTCAGAACCCGCGACTCAGCGCACCAGTATGAAAAGTCTGTTCTATCATTGTTAGCAAGCACATTGGCATACAATACAATGTCATCTCTCAAAATATTGGTCCCTTGTAATCCACACACTTTCTGCAGCGTTTTACCAAAGAAAGAAAACATTCTCAATACCAGTTATTTTGTTTGATTTGATTCTTTACGTCCCATCAACAATCTTTCAGTTAAACAGGGACGTGTCTTCCTGGGTTGAACCAGTACTAAGATAGGATAAATGTGTCTTGCTCAAGGACCACAACGCAGTGACGCCGGTGAGGCTCGAGTCCGGGGATCTTCCGTCTTGAGTCAAGCACTCTACCACTGAGCCACTGCGCTCCCTGTGATAGTCTTCTGAACTGCAAATGGAAGATCAGCAACATCCTCAAATTGTACCTCTCAAAACACTCTTGATCAATGGAAATAGAAAATAATCACAAGGGGTCAAGTCTGGTGAGTAAGGGGGTTGTCTAAAAGGCAAAAGCCGAGTCTTTTTATTGTCTCTGTAATTTGTGCTGCTCTATGTGACGGTGTGTTGTCATGGTAAAGGATAGATGTTTGAAGCATACCAGGCCTCTTTTCATCAATTATATGTGGTAGCCATCTTCCACAGTTTCTCCTCATACCTAGTTCATTATAAATAATCTAAACACCGTACCGAAGGTATAACCAAGTCCTAATCGTAATATCTCAAAAAATCATCTGACGATCAACGTCAAATAGTCATCCGACGATCAGTCCAACAGCTCTTTGACTGTTTCAATTTTCTTTGAGATAGATGAGGGGCAGCCTGGCAACAGAATTATCGCCATGCTCAAACTTACTGTACCATTTATACAAAGCAGTTTTCTTAATAGCATTGTTCCCAAAAGCCGTTTCTAACATTTCAAAGGTTTCCTGTCTTGAATTTTGGTTTGCTACACAACATTTAATCACAGACTGCTGTTCAAGGGCAGCCATTTTGCTAATTCGGATGATCTGTGTCACGCGCTTTTGTATTACATCCAAAGACGTCAAAATTGGCATTGTGATGTCACTAACGACAGCCTCAAATCAGGGACATTGTTTAAATATTACTCAATACAGAAAGTGACTGCCACAGATATACTGTTTGAATACTGAATTTCTGGTTAAAACTGATGAAAACTTTAAATGACGTCATGTGCGCCGGGTAGGATTACCCTTGCATCGCTAAGGTAACGATTCCATTAAAACAATGTGTTCCACTTGTTTTGAAATTAGCTTCCAATATTTAAAATAAAACAAAGATCAGATTTCGTAAGTATCAAAGGGATTGCTTAATACTAAAAAATTATATAGCACTTTTCCGCTAATTTCTGGATCACCCCTCGTAAGTTTGTGGAAGCTAATAACCACTGGAGTCTTGTCAGTTAAAAACCCAGGGGCATCATACCGGATAGCGAAAATTAACAATCAATAAACGCAGATCAAAAATCACTAGAAAGAAACAATGTTTTCGATTGCCATTTGTTGCCAATCAGGCGATAAATGGCAATAAAAAAAATCTGTTTATAACGATTTTCTATCTACGTTTGTCATTAGTTTACTGATGGACTTTAAAAACGCAACATTTGGATAGCAGCTATGGGAGAGTATGGGAGCTATTGACCTCAATGACCTGAGGGACAAGGCCAACTTGAACACCCAGGAACTAGATTGGTAGGATTTATGTAGGGAACCATTATAACAACAAACTATAATAACATTTATACTGACCAACACTTCATACACAAAATTGGATTATTTATTTAATATTTCATATAACTTTGTGTTTACTCAAGTATTATAAATGTTGCCCTGGTTGCAAATGCAATGCAAAAAATAGGGTTTTGAATACATATACAAATAGATGTACCAGTTTTTCGTTGAGGCGTGACATAAATTGGCTAATTTATGGGTATATATAGGTAGAACATGTACAGAGATTAATTCAATAAGACCATGTTCTGTGGTTAAATTTATACTCATAAAAAATTTGCCTTGGAAGTCTGCGTCAGTATATAAACTATGAGCCTAATGGTTGCAGAAAAGAAAATTCATTGAAAGTCTATGGAAGCTTTATGTTGCCATGGCAATCAGAGTTCCGCTCCAATCTACCCCAAAACATAATGCAGCCTTTCTCTCTGCCCAACAAAGCTACATATGAAATCTGATAGTAATTGGCTGACCAGCTTTAGAAAAATACTTCTTTGAAATGTGACCATCCTGCCAGAATACAATCTCTGGCCACTATCGGCCCAGCAGCAAAACACCATTTGCATGGTGTTTCACTGGCTAGCCAATAGTAGTTTGTTTTTATATGATTACTGGGCAGATGATGAGGATGACGTTTCGTCGGGCCTGATCTGGACCCAAATGCTTGGCACAGTGATTTTTTTTTTAAAAAGTTGATTATGAAAACAACCAACGATAAAAAAGCATGCAATATTACCCAGCTGGCAAAGTGATATATAAATTCAACTGAATCTTCTATACCTGATTGACCATAATTATCACATCCAACATCTTTGTCACATTTGCACCTTTTACGAATCCCACCCCCGCAGGTTATCCCGGAGTACTCGGAGAAGCCGGGGCACTCATCATCACTGGAACATCTGGTCCAGCCTGAAGAAGAGTATACAACTATTTCATATGATACCTTTCTGTGCAACAGTCAAAGCTATAACCCCCGAGGTGCTGTGGATGACCCGAAGCACTGATGCTGATTCACTGTTGCCCAAGTTTTGACTCTTGCACATCAAGGTATGAAATAGTTGTTTTATTACCCAACTCAGAAGACTATAAAATATCAGCTGTGGGATGCTGATAGTGATGCGCGTGTGGTTCGTTTACGTCAATAGACGTTATTAGACGTTCATTAACAATAGCGTATATGAGGTATGATTTGGCCACTTTTAACTCCCAACAACTTCATTGTTTGTGGTCAGAATTATAAAGTGTGGGTACTCGTTTTCTTAGTTAAAATGAACAGAACACTTTGAGGATTAGACAAAATTTGCTGCTTTGCAACAAAACTGCATCTCCAACAGCAACTCCATTTAAGTGACTGTGCTGAGTTTGATATCATCAGTGTCATCAGCATGTCATGTGACTGGGAAACAGTAAAACATGTGGTCACCGAAAATGGATCAAACTGGCAGCGATAGATAATTCATTCAAACAGTCAAAAATTCTTAATTACTCTTTATATAGTACATTGGGTAATAATAGATCTTGTTGAATTGAAGCATACAGTACAGTCACTTTCACAGATTTAGATAAAAACATTTTTTGAGCGTAAAATTGTTAATATTTTCTTACCCATTGGTCTTTACATAAGTTTTGGGTGCTCAAAAGAATGGTGCTCAAAAGAATCGTCTCATTGAGACAGTTCTTTCGAGTACCCACAACATATGTTTTGGGTGAGAAATAAGAATTTTTTTTCTTAATCCACAGGTTTAGATGTTTAAAACATTTTTTTCAGCGTAAAATTGTAAAATTTTTCTTACACATAATTTTTAGCATATGTTTTAGGTTTCAACAAGACGGTTCTTTTGAGCACCAACAACGTATCTTTTGGTTGAGAAATAAGAGTTATTTTTCTGTTACGCACTCTTAACTAAAGTCCTGAAATCTATATCTGTTCTAAAATTTCAAACTCTAGTTGCCTGCCAAAGAAGCCCAAGACAAGCAGGGCAGACACAGATCAGAATGCATCTTCAGATCAGGGTCTTCCCCGTTTTCTATTCTGACAAGTAATTTGTGAATTCCAACCCTGATTACCATATACAGTAAAACCTGTCTTAAGCAGCCACTCTCAAAAAGACCAAAAATGGGTTTTCAAGACCAATTATCGCTTAATGCAGGTCAAAAGTATTGCAGATGCTCCAAGGGGAGCATTCTGCAATACTTTCGACCTGTATTGAGCTACCACATGGCTTTAAGACCTTTTTGTCTATTTTTGAACAGCTGCTTAAGACAGGTTTCACTGTATTTCATTTAAGAACAGAAAGAGTAAAGTGTTCAAATGTTTAGAATATATACCATGATCATTATTCAGTATATTGTTGGCAATAAATTAATGTCTGAATATTTCGGGTAAATGAGGTATAATGGGTATCTTAAGTCTTACCATAGTCCTTGCATGCATTACTAGTTTGGCATACACATGTCCCACTCTGACACCTTATACCATTGTAAACTGTGTAGCCTGTGCAATCAGAGTCTACAATGCAAGACTCAGGCTGACTCACCACACCTGAAACTAATAAATACAATTTACCTCTTTGCATGCATCTTTAATGATTTTGTTGCCATCTGCTGACTTTTTTCAAATTAACTTTTTCCAAAAATTCTTTCAGTAACACTTTGGAAGTGTCAAATGGTTTGGATCCAGATCAGACCTGATCTGAGTTCAAAAATTTTGCAAAATTTACCAGCAGATGACAAAACTTTGAAAAGTCGATGTTGACACAGAGTTAAAACATACTTTACTTTACTTATTTTTCAACCTAATTCAATAGAGAGTGGAATATAAATTTCAACATCAATCAAGGGCAATAACTCTGTGATTATTTGACGAAATTTACCCATCTACAATCCCAAACCACTTTTACCCAATATGAGAAATTAGTCTAAGAATATTAATTTTTTATTACGCCCGCTTATCTAGAGGTCTAAAATATATTATCATCATATTAAAGATGGGTCTAGACACGAGAAAACCTGTCTTCTGATTGTGTGAATAACAAAGGTACAGATTCCATTTTTGGAAAGTATAATATGCAAATTTCAATATTCTATCTTTTCTATGTAGCTTAGCAGACAAGTTTGAATCTTACTTGGTCGACGCAAACTCCCATGACGGGCTTGCCTGTGTAGTGGCCCATATCATATTATCTGTGATTAGGACACTACAGTCTACAGGTTATCACAACATGGGCAAATCCAGAGTGGGGGATGGGGGGTCTGGACCCCCACACCCCTGAAAAATCACAAAAATATAGGGTCTCTTAGCAATACTAGTCAGAACCCCCTGAAAAATCACAAAGCTACCAAGCCAACATGCAATGTTGGGCAATCAGCGGCCCACCAGTGAAATGCCATTCAAATGGCGTTTTGCTGGTGGGTCTATGATGGCCTGCTTTTAGTGCTATTTGAATCCTCTTTCCCCTCATCAAAAAAAAAACAAATAACAACGTCAGAGCTGGACCCCCTCTGGAAAACTTTCTGGATCTGGACATGCCCAATATTTGTATAAGGTAGCAGCATAACATGTATACATGTATAGCCAAGCTATTTACTGGTATTATATTTTGGTGATTTTCATTTACATTGTAAATAGTGCCAAATTATTATTACCACCAAATACAGTGGTGGTAGACAGATTTGTAGTGAAGCCAAATTACTTACCAGCATATTCTAGTATAAGGAACACAGTTACTATACATGAAATTTCCATCTTCCATACCATCAGGATTGAAATGGGAGCTGCAAAAATGAACAACCAGAGGACCATCATCCATCTATTATATAAGGTCCTGAAGCCCCGGCCTGACACTGAGTCACAAGAATGTAGATCCATAGGCAGGGTTCATTCAGGCAAGTTTGAGTAAAATTCAAGGACTTTTCAAGGACTTCTAAACAGACTTGGTGTCAATTACTTTGAAAACGTAATTAATTACTTACAATTACATTGGAAATTGCTCAATTAAATTACAATTTTAATTACATGGCTTTTGAGCAAAGTAATCAATTACATACAATTACTTTGCCAAATGTAATCAATTACATTACAATTACATTTCACTGCCACTTAGATAGCTAATTCAGATTTTAATTTCAGAGATACATAAATGAGTTAAAACTCCTTAAAAAGTCTGTGTATAACCTTGGCATTCTAAACTCAGTATGTGTCTATTAGGTTGATTTTATGTTTAGGACTACTCATATTGTCAAGTGATGCAACTTAAAAGAAATGAAATGTATAAAATCAGTTGTTGTTTGACAAAAGTCTTACAATTGTGGATGATAAACCGTGGAAATGATTTTGTAAAGCTAGCTTAAATGCAAGAGAATAACTGTTCTCAAAAAGTGTTGATGAGAAATCAGTTTGGCCCTGAGACATAAAAGTTGGCAAAAAAGTACAAAAAGGAATTATATCAGATAGTGATGAATATTACTTGTGTGTATAATATAATGCTGGCATTGCTAGTTCTGTCCCCACTAGAACATCTATTTTATTTTTATTTTTTTGTTATTATATGACTTATATCGACAATGATAGGCCCCAGGTTCACCGAATGAGTGGAATCCAATTTAATTTTCTGGATGAGTGGAATCCAATTTAATTTTCTGAATAACATTTTATTTCTATTATTATTATTATTATTACTATTATTATTATTATTGAAGATAGCAAATAATCAGTTTAAGGATTTAAAATAATGTAGTGGATAGATTGGGTCATAAACCTTAAGTAGCATATGAGTGGGTTGATCCTTAGTAGGTGTGAAAATTTAACAAATTGCCTTCAAGGAGTCAATTCACTAACCAACACATGGTCTGAGTAAATACTATTGTTGAGAATTTCACACCTTCTTTGGTTTTGTATTGCTTATTGAATGTCTTTAAAGGAGTTACCAATTTACAAAGAATATATAATTTGCTTGTCTGTAAAGGAGTTACCAGTTTACAAAGAATATATAATTTGCTTGTCTTTAAAGGAGTTACCAGTTTACAAAGAATATATAATTTGCTTGTCTTTAAAGGAGTTACCAGTTTACAAAGAATATATAATTTGCTTGTCTTTAAAGGAGTTACCAGTTTACAAAGAATATATAATTTGCTTGTCTTTAAAGGAGTTACCAATTTACAAAGAATATATAATTTGCTTGTCTTTAAAGGAGTTACCAATTTACAAAGAATATATAATTTGCTTGTCTTTAAAGGAGTTACCAGTTTACAAAGAATATATAATTTGCTTGTCTTTAAAGGAGTTACCAGTTTACAAAGAATATATAATTTGCTTGTCTTTAAAGGAGTTACCAGTTTACAAAGAATATATAATTTGCTTGTCTTTAAAGGAGTTACCAGTTTACAAAGAATATATAATTTGCTTGTCTTTAAAGGAGTTACCAGTTTACAAAGAATATATAATTTGCTTGTCTTTAAAGGACTTACCAGTTTACAAAGAATATATAATTTGCTTAAAAAAAGGGTGCTTTCAAAATAGAAGAGGTAACATACAGTCTGTGTCTGTGGTTTGTTTGTTTGTTTGGTTCTTAATGATGCATCAGCCCTTGTGGGTCATTAGCGTCAGACGGTATTAAACTAAACATGATGAAGATGGAAAAAGTAAAAATTGATAAAATAAAATCAAAGGAATGATGATGATGAGTTTGTATAATGATAATTAGTTGCAATACGATTGTTGACAGGAGAGACCACGTACAATATCTGACAGTTTCAAAGAGCTATTCAGATAACTGTACATGTTCTTTAACTGAACAGAATACAACATAAAAAATCTGTATTATGGTCTGATACAAATGTAAAACAAAACATGATTTTAAAAATAGCAATTAGATTTTATTAAAAAGATTTATTTGTCTTAACAATGTCATAAAACTATCAATATGTATATCTTGAAATAATTCTTTCATGTTATCAACATGGAAGCAATTATTTGAGCGTCGATCTGAAAAAAGGGTCCTTCGGGCATTTTAGCAGTTTTTGTGTAATCAAAATTTCAAAAAAGTCTATATTCTCAAGATTTTGCAAGTTCTTACAATACAACCAAATTGCTTCTAACATGTAATACAATCAAAGGCGCATACAGTTCTGATAAAATTAAGTGATACGTATAATGTATGTTGCCATGGCAACAGCTGTACAAATGGACTACACACTTCCTTTAAAACAGGGTACCTCATTTCAAATGCTTTTGTAAACACGGGATATGCATATGTGGGCTATTTGTGTAGACTATGCAATTGCATACACATCAAATTTACAGAAACATGGAGCATTCTTGAAATATTGCTCCTAGCGTCTTTATATAAGTGTCATACGTTGACACAATGGTGTTGACGTCAGAACGTCATTAACAACGTTAAGTGACATCATGTTTAAAACGCATCATCTTTACAAGTTTAAAGGCTCATATCTTTGTTATTTGTAAAGATAATCTCTTAAAATTTTCGGTAATTGTTCGCAACAGTTAGGTCTTTCTTTCTCTGCAAATATCTCACTTTTGACTTTTATTGCCAGAAGGTCCCTTTTGTCAGATCTTGGCTCATTTCTTACTTGTGCAAAATCGCCACATTCCAAAAGGAAGTGACATACAGTGAATGGTGCGTCACAACCAACACATTGTGGCTGCTCTTCACCTTGTAGTAAGTATGAATGAGTGACTCTTGTATGACCTAAGCGGAGTCGAGCTAAAACTACTTCTTCTCTTCTAATGTTTCGAACAACTGATTGATATTCACCAATAGTTGGTTTGATGTCAAGAAGTTTATTACCAATGCTGTTATTCCATGAAGTTTGCCATTCTTCCAAGATATATTTATTGATAGATGGCTTAAAATTGGAAAATGGAATTTTAAAAGAAGTCGGTTCTAATGAAAGCGATGTTTTTGCTTGCTTATCTACCATCTCATTCCCTTGGATACCTATATGACTCTGTGTCTGTGGTGAAATTGTTATATGCTATTTTATGTCTATACTAGCATGACTAGTACCATTTCTCACTTGTGTTATGTTGCATTCAACTTTTCATATATTGAGCACAGCAATGATATATGCATTTACAAAGACCAAGAACCATTTAGCAGCATTTTAAATATCTATGATAATCTTCTAAAGGTAACTGAATTTCATAGCTGATCTGAATGTAATTAAAAAGTAATTGGAAGTAATTGTTAATTACTCCAATTTTTGACCATGTAATTAATTACATTAAATTACTGTAATTAAAGAAATGTCTTAATTACAATTACATGCAATTACTTTAGAAAATGTAATTAAATTACAATTACAATTTAAATATCCCAACTCTGCTTCTAAAAGACTTTCCTACAGATTTAAGTGTTAAATGTTTACTTCAGAAATGCTAGACTGAGATAATGGAGAAATTAGTATTAGAAAATTAGTATAAAATTGTTGTGCACAATAATTTTTTAATGATTAAGGTATATATCAACTGTGCTAAGTCAATCAGAAAACAGTAGAATTCAAGGACTTTTCAAGGCTTCTGAGTGATTTTCTAGTACTTTTCAAGGCAGATTTAATTTTCAAGGACTTTTCAAGAAAGTAAGTAAGGGTGCAAAGATCAGGAATCGATACAATCAAGTACCACACTTGACCCAGGATACCTATGGGAAAGTGACAAACTCACAGTAGACACCACAAACGAGAGCCAAGAGGTCAGCCCTTTCCCAGCAGGTGACCACAAAGCACATATAAACAGACGCGCACAAAGACATAGCAAACACACGACAGAACAAAAACATAAAAGATCCACAAAAGAAGTACCGCCTTGGAACGGTCAGTAAAATATTTTACTGGAGGGCTTAAAACGGTTTAACGGCGCCAACCTCACCCTTAATTCAGATGTGGATCAAGACACATAGATATTTGGTTTGCATGAAAGACCCCTAACTAATCAATGCATCATCTCCTAAAACATATAAATCAAGATATAACAAGGAGATAAAGCAAGGATAAGGACTCAAAAGTAAATTAAACTGAATACCGGAGCAAAAGAAATCCAACAGGTAAACCCCGGTGGGCCCGACAAACAGCCAAAGCATCAGGCCCCTACCATCTCATCAATAGATAAGTCTTTAAGTCAGAACCATCATAGAGTCTGAAGTCCGACCCACCGGCGTGCAATTAAAGAGGAAAGCAAAGTTGCCAACCGTGATTGGGTTGACTACCAAGCATGCAGTCTGTTGCAATACATTAATGTTATAGCCAATCTTTTTATAATGGGAAATTATTTTAATGAACTACGCTGAAAAATTATTAGAGCCAACAATCTTCTTCAATTTATACACCAAGTCACCATAGAAATCAGGTTCCGAAAGTCCTTGGCGGAAGAGAGATTTAAGTCCAACTTGGAATTTAGAAATCAAATCATAGTATCATCTATAAAATTTTGAAAATGTTTTGCAAAGTTTATGATACCGATAGCCTTGTTTAAGAAGTTTCTGAGTTAACAATTTATTGCGAGTGTTGAAGTCAGCAACATAGCTAGATGCTCTAGCAAAACGAATGAGTTGAGCCCTCTAAATCAAAGTATTTTTCAAGCCTGTGCTAACCCTGCATAGGTCCTGATAAATAGGCATTTGGTCGTTAAATTACAAAAAATTCTCATCTATTCGTTTTGACATGTGTTTTAGGCGCTCAAAACAACCATCTCAAAGTATCCACAACATGTGTTTTGATTGAGAAACAAGAAAAACACGCAAATTCGACACCAAAATTGATATCCCCGGCCAAAATTATAAGATTTTTTTTCATTGAAATTAAGGCAATTAAAGAGCAATAACTCCTGTATATCTAAAGACATTCTAATGAATATTCATGTGCATTGCCTAAAATTCATATTTAATATTTAGGCAGTCAAAGGGCAATAACTTCTCTACATCCGATGACATCCTCATGAAACTTCACATGCATCATCACATTGTCGTCATACATACTCAGTATAAATTTCATAAAAGTCCTTCTTTTGCTTGCTAATAAATGGCTGAGGACAGGAAATTTCATTGACATTCTTAAAACAAAAGGGCAATAACTCTTCAGTATACCTAGTTATGGCCGAGGACGGAAAAAATCATTGAAATTTAGGCAATCAAAGGGTGATAACTCCTCTATGACTGATGACACCCTGATGAAACTTCACGTGTATATCCACACTATGGTCGTATATTTTCAGTACAAGTTTCATGAAAATCCATCCATTGGTTACCTAGTTATGGCTGAGGACGGAAAATAAAACATTGTAATTTAGGAAATCAAAGGGCAATAACTCCTCTATAACTGATGACACCCGGTTTAAACTTAAGATGCATAACCACACTATGACTGTTGGTCATATATATTCAGTATACCTATATAGTTAAGGCCTCAAAGCCAATATACATTCATTTATTCTTTCGAGTTATCCCTTACGGAAAAGCTGTCTTTGTGCAAATATCTGATGAATATGCTGCAAATATTCTACAAATTCTGCGAACTGCATTGTTTACAGTAATTGTTTGTTATATATTCACTTCTTGTCATGAATACCCAGCGAACAAAGTTGGTCTGACAAAAAAGTGATCGCTGAATGTTTGCAGTTTGTCATATAATCGCTGCATATTCGCAGCAAAAACTTAAACTTTTTTCAAGAACAAGGTACTATTCGCCCGGTATTCGCAATAAGAACTTAGTTCTGGATACTGTTCGCTGTATATTCGTTACAGTGACTTTAACTTTTTATGTATTTGCGGAGTGTTCATCTAAGGAACTTCAACTCATATAGCTCTCCATCTAAATATCTTTTTTTTTACTGGGGAGATAGATTCAAAATTATCTTCCCTTAAAACTCTTCAATTAAATGGCTGTCATAATTGCCATGATGCAAAAATGACAACATGTTGAGAAGTCTTTTTACGGTATGTAATCTCTTCTCATGTGTTTTTCTGTTCCTATGATGTTTGAGTTGATACCCTTTGATTGTTCTCAAATGGTGTTGCTTGCCGAGGTCAGTGCAAAATGGATAAATTTTGACTATTTGAGTTTAACTAGCTTTGACTTTTGTAAATCATTGATTGCTGCTTGTTCCCAGGATAGTCGCTAGTGGTAGGAATCGGCTGGATTTTTACGATCGATCATCGGAAATATAGTGCGACCATGTAACGGACGTTGGGCCTGTCAGACAAAGCACTGCCATTCACTGTCAATTTAGACTGGTCAACAGCAAACTAGGTATCACAGCATAGGCACGCTTTAATCGTGCAAAACAACTAAGCCGCAGACGACAAAGGTGGCCAGCTTTATTAGGTTAGCATGCCTGGTAAACACTCGCAAGCAGATCTAAACAGAAAACTTCAGTCTTACTCGTTTACAGACACATTGGTATATATTATTGCTCACTGTTCAGGGCCTTCTAGAACGTATGTGAATTTTAGTTAGATCAGCAAAGCAGACTGGTCCATGTTAGAATGGTTGTTGTTGCTCAGATTGCACAGCATAATGAAGATTTGATTGCATGTAGCGTACTTTTTACCATTGATTTCCTTTAGTATTGTATTAACTATACAGCCATGTCACAAGAAACCACCTTAACCCATTTAAGCAGAGTGGAATTTTCCACTGTTATTAATTGGACCTGTCCATTTCCGTTTTTGGGGTTGTTGGGTGGTATTTTTCATTGTTATTCCAATCTTGATAGGGCAATCTATAAGCAAACAGTGGAGACCCTGATCAGACGCCTCGTTTTGCGGCATCTGATCTGGGTCTGCACTGTTCACCTATTTACCACAAAAAGGATGCTAGCCATAATATGGGTTAAACGCAAAAATCCATACATTTGTAGGAAAAGCGAACTGTTTTGCACATGATATACGGATAAACGGCGTACATGTAATATAGGTTTAGTGATTACACATTAATCAACTAGCCCAACAAACAGGCTGATATGAATGACGCCTTCAAAAATCTGTAGTTACCTGTAAAGTCAACCAGTGGTAGAGTGTTTGTTTGGCAAGAAAATGATTTGGGTTTTTTAGCTCTGACTTCGAAAAAATAGCATTATAATAACAACAACAACATCAAAACAGCCCACCTTCCCTTCACAGAAACCAACACCGATTAAATTTTGGCATGATAAGGGTTCAATATCTGGGCCACGGAAAAGGGTACACAGATCTTTTATGAAATAATAAAAGTTGTGTGATTGTAGATTTCATTGTCGAAGGTTGCTTTTTTGCTTGAATAGTTTATAATACATGTATGTGTTTAAGATAAACTATAAAACTACAGGGTGGAGAGTTTAACAGATGGATGAATACACAAACAATGTGACCTGACTAACCGATTTCCAAATGTATTTGTCCAGGGGTTGAACTTAGCTAAGAACCGCCCAACGTCTCTTATCTGGACGGAGTATAACAAGTGACCAATGATCGATCATTAATCGACTAAAATAAAATACATATGGGACATATCATGCTACTTTTTTGATGCCTTACGGCCTCGATTTGATTGACCAGCCATGTAAGGTGTCAAATAACAGGGCCCTAGAAACAAAGAACACATTTTAAAACATTATCTGCTGTTCATAACAAATACTGAAAATGCAGATAGGGGTCATATTTAACAAAAACACAAGCTAAAAACTTAAGGCCAATGTAGCAGAATGTCATTACCGAGTAATCGATTATTGAAAAACTACCAATCAATCAGTTTGCTGAAAATGACCAATGATCGATGAACTCGATTAATCGGCCTACCACTAATAGTCGCAATTATTGTTTGCCACATATTCGCTGCATATTTATTTTACATATTTAAATGCATGTTCGCCGCATATTTGCAGAATGTTTGTGGGATATTCGCTGCATATCATATTTAATTTGCTGTTTTGAATCATGTTCGCCACATATTCGCTGGCTGTTAACTCAAAGTATTTGCTGCAGACCTAATTTGCATGTGAAAAGTGAACATCTCGCGAACATTCCGCGAATACTGGTCAGCCATATAAGGCTATGTTTACAGAGCAATCGCAGAATATTCTCTAGCTGTTCGCTAAAATTGTTCGCGGCAGTGCATTTTTTTCTGTAAGGGTATGCTTGCCTTATTTATGCATCATTTTTGCATTCCACTGCAGATAAATCCTTTCTCCAAACTAACATCCTACTATGAAAACTGAAACTTATGTAAACATGGTAAAAATTGACGTCTGTCATTTGGTTTGACCTACTTCCGCCTAGAGAGTGACGTCACACTATTCCCGCTCAAAAACTCAAAATGAAGGCCAAGCATAATTTTAATATTGGGTTTTAACAACATTCAACTTTCATAAAATACAAAATTGGGAAAAAAATAACTGTTTCAATGTGTAAAAGCAAAGTATCTATATGCACTCTACCGGACAGCCTGTCTCTCAAAGTGGTGTGGGTTATGTTGTACAGTTTTGCAGCTTTTCTCACTGGCATCTTATTTTCTACACACTGAATGTAGGCATTTGTCAGTGCATCATTGGCGTAGACCTTTTGGGGTTCTGAATTCTGTTCTGGTGCAGAATTTGTTGAGGTTTTGCCAAAAAAAAAAACAGACAAAGAAACACACACAAAAAATGTCATAAAAATGTGTTCTATTCTAAGACCCCAAGATCAATATTAAACTAGAGCAGAAGTCGATGGTACACCATCGCAAATACCCGCTTTTTGACCTATAACCTTTACCTTGGGGTCAAGGTCACACAAAATGTAGCTCAGTACCTTCAACATAATATGACCTATGCACCTGTAAAGTTTGAAGTTTCTATGTCAAATGGTTAAGGAGAAGAAGCATTTACAAAAAATACACTAAATGTTGTCCAGTGCCCTCCAAATCATATGGCCTTTGCACCTGAAAAATTTGAAATTTCTACGTCCAACAGTTCAGGAGAAGATGCATTTACAAGGAAGTACATTATTTGACCTTGACCTTCAGGTCACACTAAATGTTGCCCAGTGCCCTCTTCATCATGTGATCTATGCACCTACAGTGTTTGATGTTACTACGTCAAAAGCTTTAGGAGGAGAAGCATTTACAAGAAATTCAATATTTGACCTTGACCTTGGGGTCAAGGTCACACAAAATGTTGCACAGTACCCTCTACATTATGTGACCCATCCAGCTACAAAGTTTGAAGTTGCTAGGTCTAACCATTTAGGAGAAGATACATTTACAAGAAAATTCCAAATTTGACCTTTAACCTTGACCTTGGTGTCAAGGTCACACAAAATGTTGCCCAGTACCCTCTACATCATGTGACCTTTACAGCTACAAAGTTTGAAGTTGCTACGTCAAAAGGTTAAGGATAAGATGCAATTACAAGAAAATTCAATATTTGACCTTTGACCTTGACCTTGGGGTCAAGGTCACACAAAATATTGCCCAGTACCCTCTACATTATGTGACCCATCCAGCTACAAAGTTTGAAGTTGCTAGGTCCAACTGTTTTGGAGGAGATACATTCAGCGCCCTAGATAAGCAGCGTATTTGCGTAAATACGCAATTAAAATCATCAAAAAAGCAATTAAAATGAAATGTGTGCGTACTGAAAAGCAATTCTAACGATCGTTATGCAATTACATGCGATTTCATTGCGTACCATTTGGTCCTTTTCGTTTCCATTCGGCTAATAAACAAATGCCAGTCGGGTATTGATTTTATTTTTACTAGCGAGCGCGCAATATACTCCAGTTTTATGAAAATATCGGTGCCCAGTCCAGTATTTCGCTGAAAACGCTAAGATGAAAGTAGACTGCTTCACCAACCTCGTATATAGGTATTACAAGGTCTGTCGAAGACCAATTTCACCGGGGCAAAATCCCCCTGGTAATCCATATCGCTGAATGCTTTACATAAAGCAAGCGTCTATTTATCATCTATAAATAGATGACTTTCTCTTATCTTATTTACATGATTTCTTCTGTGTTACGAACAGAACTGAGGGTGTATTTTTCTCTAAACCTTCAACTTGGTTCTTTCTTCGCATGATAACACAGTGTATTAAAGAAGTGAGCTACAATTTAGCCTCAGAATAAATAGATCTACGATATTTTGTGGATCCACACTATTTTCAAAAATTATCAGCAGACGACGCTAATAGGTAAAGTGTAATCTATGCAGGTGACTGTTAGACATTAGCGGTACTATAAATACATAGACTGCTGCACTGGCCCCTCGTATGAACTAGGGACAGTAGCAGGCCGGTAGTCACGTGTTTTATTCTACCACTGAGATG
Organism: Loripinus fragilis; assembly: GCA_964019695.1. Lineage (NCBI taxonomy): Eukaryota > Metazoa > Mollusca > Bivalvia > Lucinida > Lucinidae > Loripinus > Loripinus fragilis. The sequence continues at coordinate 64,835,412 of OZ026522.1, read as the reverse complement.
AGCGGAGTAACTACACGTCATAGATGTATTCATAATCAGGCAGTGTATTTATAGTACCGCTAATGTCTAACAGTCACCTGCATAGATTACACTTTACCTATTAGCGTCGTCTGCTGATTATTTTTGAAAATAGTGTGGATCCACAAAATATCGTAGATCTATTTATTCTGAGGCTAAATATATGTCATAACATGTAGCTCACTTCTTTAATACACTGTGTTATCATGCGAAGAAAGAACCAGATAAGATAAGAAAATTTATTTTAAGACGGCATGACAGTAAAACATAAGCTCTAATGAGCTTTTGACCGTCTATAAGTTAACATACAATTATAAGATAAGATAATGTTTCGACAATAATTACAAGGGATAACCTAAAAAAAGATTGAAATAAATTAATGTATATCTGAAACATAAACATATAAAATTTTAGCTATCTTAAGGCATTAAGACTTCATACATACTAAGCATTAGCTAAAAGATTAAAAAAGCAAATGAGTACTTTACAATTAAGAGAGTATATGCAGCACATAAGAGCAAATAGCAACCAAGTTGAAGGTTTAGAGAAAAAATACACCCTCAGTTCTTTTCGTAACACAGAAGAAATCATGTAAATAAGATAAGAGAAAGTCGTCTATTTATAGAAGATAAAAAGACGCTTGGTTTACGTAAAGCATTCAGTGATATGGACTACCAGGGCGATTTTGCCCCGATGAAATTTGTTTTCGACAGACCTTGTAATACCTGTATACGAGGCCGGTGAAGCAGTCTAATAAATACACTGCCTGATTATGAATACATTTATGACGTGTAGTTACTCCGCTCATCTCAGTGGTAGAATAAAACACGTGACTACCGGCCTGCAACTGTCCTTAGTTCATACGAGGGGGCAGTGAAGCAGTCTAAGATGAAAGGGAAACTTTGCAAAGTATACACGCTCGGAATGTCAACGAGGGGATGAGATTTGCTTCAGGAACAATAAAATCCGCGAGTTTGATACTTTAGAAAGGCAGACGATGGGAGTGAATAAATATGCAAGCACATTTCGATGGCTTCATGCAATTAGATTAGGAAAGGTGTAATCACAGAAAAAAAAACGTCGCGTAAAAAATATGAAAATACGCAATTGTTTTCGAAAGTACGCAATTGAGGATAACCAGGTTGCGTAAGTACCCAATTGACCAAAAAGCTTATCTAGGGCGCTGACATTTACAAGAAAATTCAAAATTTGACCTTTGACCTAGACCTTAGGGGTCAAGGTCACACAAAATGTTGCCCAGTACCCTCTACATCATGTGACCTTTACAACTACAAAGTTTGAAGTTGCTATGTCAAAAGGTTTAGGAGGAGATGCATTTACAAGAAAATTCAATATTTGACCTTTGACCTTGACCCTATTCAGCTACAAAGTTTGAAGTTTCTACGTCTAACCGTTTATGAGGAGATAAGTTTACAAGAAAATACAACATTTGACCGTTGACCTTGGGGTCAAGGTCACACGAAATGTTGCCCAGTACCCTCTACATCATGTGACCTATTCAACTACAAAGTTTGAAGTTGCTACTTCTTTCGGTTTAGGAGGAGATACATTTACAAGAAACGTGACGTACGGACGTACGCACGGACTGCAGGAGCGTGAGATTTGAACGGGACTAGTGAAATATCGCTAGCTACCCACAATGGTATAGCTATAGAATCTGTCGGGTCAGTCTTATTTACCCAAGGACACCCCAGGACACATAAAGACACCCCAAGATACCTTTATTAGATCAATTTTACAAAATTTAAATCAAATTGACGTTTATTTTCATTGAATATGTCGTAAAATCGAAAATTACCATAAAAAAATATTGAACTCGTATATGTTGTCTCACTATGTTAGTCAAAAATCCGAACTATGAATACAGACGGTTACTGATTCATTCGATACAAAATTTGAATAGAAAAATATATTATCAGATGGATTTTGAGCTAGCTATGTGTACAAACGCTTGTGAAAAATAGAATTGTAATTAACGTTTGGTTTCGAGGTCTGTTATTACTTACATTTCTGTTTTGAAACTGTTTTAAATTCGCAGACGATTCCACTTTCTGTTTTGGAATAAAACTCCCCAGCGCAGCAGACTCATAAAAAGGCTAGAACGTCCCCACATCAAAACGTCCCAGTCACCATCCTACCAAGAACAGGCGCGAGACCACAATTAATTTTACTATATAATTTAATCATTCATTACAGCACCTCCTATTATACATGATGAAGCTGGCTTTCTTCTGAAGCTTTTCCCCACTCAAACATGGCCTGGGAGTCATTCTAATCACTGACTAGATAGGGCAAGTTCGGCTCGTTTTGGAACCACAGGAGTTTAGACAAACCCTATGTGACACAGCAGTCGGGTTGGCTATCTTAACAGCATTTTACTTAGGTGTGCAGAGGCCTCAATTTTCCTAGAATTACCAGTTATCGGGACAGAAGCAACATTTTCTGAAAGCTTATTCATTGGGCAGTTCAAACATACCCAATAACAAGGATGCTCACATGAATTGGTAGATTTACAGCCCACTAAAAGGGGAACTATATGCGCGAAAGAACATCCTTATTGTGTACAACCAATCAAGGGACATAATTGTGGTCTGATTCCTATCAGACCCTAATTTTATTCTTTATTGAGAAAATAAATCTATATACCAACAATTATACATTCACTGAACTTGTGAAAGCAATATGAGAACAACAGAATGAGAATCCAAGATGTGACAGCCAATCAAACACACATAACAGATTTTGGAAAAAACAGCCTTCAGAGGGGACATTTTTTCCAGGCCGAGACTTCAATATTTTTGCAATATCTTTCTTATTCCTTGAAATTTTAGAATGAATTAAAAAATGCCAGAATCTCTGAAGTTCCTTCTCTCTAAATAGTCCAAAAGTGATGGAAAAATATCATCCCAGTAGGTGTATGGCAATTTTAAACTTAAATTTCAGTAATCTTTATCAAATTTAATAAATTTCAAGTTTTAAATTCAAATTTAAAGAGGAAATTGACAATCAAAACTGCTGAATTTCAGTCTTGATTATTTACATAACAATGCCAAATACAATAGGAGGCCGTCCATTATATGTGTGTGTGATGCTGATGAATGTGAAGCAGTCAAACACAGCATGCATCTGTGAGCCGTCAACAAATTGTCGACAGAATACAAAACACCACCTGGACGACATATGCATATGCAGCTCTTTTTCATAAAAATGACAGGGTCACTAATTCTATGATGTCTGTTATTGCTTAGAATTCCCCCAATTCTGACACCATGCAAAAATGAGTATAAATGTGACAGGAAAGTCCTTTTTCATCCTTTTCAAAATCAGCAGTGTCAGACACAATCCAAGGTGGGGCATTTTGTCCTTCCAGGGCATATCCACTCTTTATACAGACTCCAATGATGCTTGTGTAGACTAAAAGGAGGTATATAATTCACCTAGAACTTAGTAATTCAGTACAAAAAATCTTACCGAAGGTTTTGGAATCGACTGTTTCTTGTTATATGACAGTGACTGCTCAAAATGGAAGAACCACTGTGTAGTCTGGCATGGTGTTGTCACTTATAACTGGTGGACTTGTTCAATTGTCTTCCCATAGACTCCATAACCTAATCATAGATAAATAAAAATAATTAATTTCTCCTTGAAACACTGTCTGACAAGTGGTACAGAGTTACTTTTTTAGTTTCAATCAGTTAATCAGAGACTCCAAGGGCAACAGCAGTTTGATCAGAGTCCAAACTATTTATGGACAAAAACACCGTTTGAGATCACACTGGTTATGCTGTATTTACCCTAAATATTCCACCTGGTAGGCATGAGCAAGTAGTTTCAACCAAGATCAGACAATTAGGATAGGAGCAGTCTGATCAGGGCTTATATAACTTGCCTATATCACAACTAATCCGATTGTGAAATGGGGGGGGGGGTCAAAAGATTTAATGATAAGCTAGCAGAGAAGCTATGGTGTGCCAATATTTAGAGTAAATACGGCAATTACCATATTTAAGTCTAGTGCCAAGAAAACATGTTAGCATGGTCAGGAAATGCCACAATCACAAACCACAGGTCAACCAGCCATCACATCCCGAGGAAGAGACACTCTAACACAGACACCCACACAAAAGCAAGAACACAATAAAAGCCGACCGCAGCTCTCTTACTCAGCAGACAAATTTTAAAAAAATAAGGAAGGACACTATGAACTACCTTGTAAATTAGTTACCCCCCCCCCCCCCCCCCACTCGGCACATACAAACACACAAAATTGGAGCAACAGTAGATACTGATTCAACATTTGACAAGGGCTATAAAGTTCGGACTTGTTCACTGTCCCGATAGGCATTTTTGAGCTGTCCGAGGCCACAAAGTAGCTGGCCAGTGTTGAGGTGGGACCTGCCTGTCTCAGAGTGAGCTTGTTATTTTAAACAAACAACTCCATTTTGACTTGAATCTACAGTCTAGATGGATTAGGAATACACTTTTGCACCTTATTTTGACATGTACCAATTGTCGACATCTTACAGAAGCCTAGAAATCTCAGTTTTAACCAAATATTAAAAAAATATGGCTCATTTTTTCTTCTAAAGCTTGTACTTGAGCTTATTTCATATATCTAGGCAAAATATCATGTCAATAGGGACCCAAGCATCTCAAAAACCCAAAAAAAGAAATTTGCTCCAAATGCCAGATTGCTCAGAACAGGCGCGAGACCACAATTAATTTTACTATATAATTTAATCATTCATTACAGCACCTCCTATTATACATGATGAAGCTGGCTTTCTTCTGAAGCTTTTCCCCACTCAAACATGGCCTGGGAGTCATTCTAATCACTGACTAGATAGGGCAAGTTCGGCTCGTTTTGGAACCACAGGAGTTTAGACAAACCCTATGTGACACAGCAGTCGGGTTGGCTATCTTAACAGCATTTTACTTAGGTGTGCAGAGGCCTCAATTTTCCTAGAATTACCAGTTATCGGGACAGAAGCAACATTTTCTGAAAGCTTATTCATTGGGCAGTTCAAACATACCCAATAACAAGGATGCTCACATGAATTGGTAGATTTACAGCCCACTAAAAGGGGAACTATATGCGCGAAAGAACATCCTTATTGTGTACAACCAATCAAGGGACATAATTGTGGTCTGATTTCAAGTACCATCTTGGGCGCTTCCAACTAAGAGGGCATTTTGGGTAGTAGACATCTATAGATGTAGCCTTTCAGTTGTGTCACTGTCTTTGTGACATGGTTAGATAACTGAAATATTGTTGACTATGCTGATAAACACTAACGCAAGCCAATATACAGCTACATTTAAAACCCACTGATGCATTGTAAATTGTCTTAAATTTAAGAAATAGATCAGCTCCAGCAGTGAATTGTTGAGTAATAATTCACTGTTTGGAGGTCAGTTGTAAAGAAGATCAAATCACGAGCGCGCAGCGCGAGTGATTTATCGTCGTACAACTGACCGACAAACAGTGAATTATTACTCAACAATTCACGCACTGGAGCTGATCTATTTCGATTCTAACACACAGTAAACGACGAAAACACATTCGAAGTCTTCATCCTCTTCCATTTTTCCGCCATTGCACTGAAGAACTCCCGCCAATTCTTAGACTACGTCGCATTCCTTTACATGTAATTGTAACGTCTTTCAAGCGTAAAAACGACGTTACACCGTCTAACGCCATGAGTGACGTCATTTTCTAGTGACGTCAGCTATCACACACTTTAGCAGTGAATTATTGTGCGATATATCACAGTTTGTTACCGTTGGCTCTATAGGCGAGGTGTGTTAGAATAGTATATACATGATTTTATATTCAACTGATAGTCATTGATCCCTTTCGCCCAAGGTACAAGAAGGAAATGTTATTTGGCATAAAACATTAAGATGTTAAAATTCCAAAACGTATACAAACCTCAAACATATTTTTGGTTAGGGTTTTTTGGTTAAAATATATTTTTCGAATTAAATTTAAAATTCCCATTTTAGACTTAATGTTTTTGCCAAAAACAGTGTTCCATTTGAAGGGTTATACTCAAGTAGCAAACAACTCCATCAGTGAAAAACATACTCACCCATTATGAATCACGCCCAGGGAGCGGAAGTGACCAGACAATTGCGAGTGAACGGCAAAGTACGGCACTTGCGACGTTGTACATTGGAGGATCAGTCACTTGCTCTTAAAAGAAAACACAGGGTGCATTAATATGTCAACCCAGCAATCATTTGTGTGTCTGTCATGAAGTTATTCATACTCAGGTAAGTACCAAGATAATTATCCTGTAAATAGGTAATATTAAAACTGAAATTTGTCTTCGTTCTATTAAAAATAATGACACTGATCAGTCCATTGATGCTTCGTTTCAATGTTATCACTTTGTAAAATTGGAATGAAATATAGCATATCAATAATGTGTGTACGTTCTTCTTCTTTTTCTACCTTCTACAATTACATATCATGTTTATTCTTGAATAAAAGTTGCTGAAAGAGTGTTAACTGGAATAATATGTGACGACGTGTCATGCCACCTTTTTACATCATGTGAACAGGCACTTGACAGTAAACTGAACGGGTGCTTGTGATCAAAAATAGTTAATGAGTATGATCAGGAAATACCACAATCACAAACTGCAGACAACCCCGTGGCACTGCGAGGAAGAGCCGCTCAACCATCACGAGACACCAGGAAGACAAATTAAACATAAAGTAACGTACAACAAAACATAGAACAATTACAGACTTCCACAATGGGAGTAACAATAAACAAAAAGTCAACAACAACAGAACCACCGCCTTAGAACGGACGGCAGCCTAAACCACCGGGGGGCTTAAATGCATTTTACTGGTACCAAATCTTCGCCCTAGATTCTGCTGTTGTTGAAGTACAAGAAATGTTCAGCTCGCATGGAGGCCATCTAACTAATGCAATATATCATATATGGAAAAACACTCTAATCAAATTACTACACCATGATGAAACAAAGAAAAGGGCTCATGACTCACAGATAGTCAGAGCTAAAGAAAATCTCAAGTTGAGCCACGGTGGGTTCAGCTACAGATAAGCATCAGGCACCAACCCACCGATTAAAGCTTTACGTCAGAGCCGTCATAGAGTCTGAGGCCTGACCCACCGTCGTGCAATTAAAGAGGAAACCATAGCTATAAACCGTGATTGGGTTTAAAACTAGGCATGCAGATTGTCGCATGATATCCAAGTTATATCCAACCCTTATATAACGTTTAACTATCTTTTTGAATTGATCACTAAAATTAGGTTTTCCAACAATTCGTTTGAATTTATAGACTAAATCACCTTAAAATATAGGTTCTGATATGCCTTGTTGCAGAAGAGTTTTTAACCCAATGTTGTATTAAACAATTAACTCTGAGTGTCTGTGGTAGAATTTAGAAAATGCTTTTTGAATTTTATGATATCTATAACCTTGTTTTAATAATTTAGCAGTTAAAAATAAGTTTCCGTTGTTGAAGTCATCAACATTAGAACATACTCTAGCAAAGCGAATAAGCTGAGAAATATATACACCATAGGAAGGAGAGCGAGGAACATCTCCATCAAGAAATGTTAAATTTACTATTTCAAAATTAAAATCATCCCTTTTATCATAAATTTTAGAAGAAACTATGCCATTTGTTTTTGACAAGTTCAAATCCAAAAACGGAGCTTCAGTATCAGAAGAATTTGCCTTATTTAACTGAAGTTCAGTGGGATATATCTTACCTACCATTGGTTCAAAATAAGGATTATTAATATTGAGTAAGTCATCTCAATATCTGGAGGTAGAGTTAAAAGCTTCAATAATATCAGATTGATTATTGTCTGAAAGAGATAACATAAAGTCTCTTTCATAACAAAACAAAAATAAATCTGCAACAAGAGGAGCACAATTACTACCCATTGGAATACCGACAATTTGTCTGTATAATTTTGAGCCAAATCTTTTATGTTTTTGTTCTGTCTTGTGTTTGCTATGTTTTGTGCGCGTCTGTTTATATGTGCTTTGTGGTCAACTGCTGGGAAAGGGCTGACCTCTTGGCTCTCGTTTGTGGTGTCTTCTGTGAGTTTGTCACTTTCCTATTGGTATCCTGGGTCAGGTGTGGTACTTGATTGTATCGATTCCTGATCTTTGCACCATTACTTACACTTATAAATATATTGTCCAAAAGATAATGGAGCGCATCACACATTTTCTGACATGACCACAATTTATATCGTTTAGGTTGTTCAGAAGTAAAAAGGGCATTTTTATCATTACAAGCCAAATAAAGTGAGCCCTCTCTGTTAAAAGTTTGTTCAATTAATTCTGTTAGTTTTTCTTTTATTAGATTATGAGGCAATGAAGTATAGAGAGTAGAGAAATCATATGTAGACAAACCAGATGCTAGAAAACCTCTAGACTTCAATTTATTAAGAATTTCACCTGAATTTTTAATAGACCAAAATAAATTTTTACCATTTCTTTCATAAACTGTTGTGCAATATTTAATGACATGGTTTTTAATTGCAGTGAGACAAGAAGTCAAAAGAATAGACAACTCAGTAGTTGTACATGCACTAGAATTAGCAATAAAACATGACTTATAGGGCCGTTTATGAAGTTTAGGTAACCAGTATAACGTAGGAAGCTTGCTATGGTCCTCATCAACAAACAACCCAAACTTAGCTGCCATATGGCATCGATGCCTATCAACGATAGACGTCTCATCAAGCTTGTTATGCTCATATGTTTTTGCAGTGCTAAGTTCTTGCTTTAGGGTGTTAATATAGTATCTTTTTCAAACGACCACAACATTGTTAGCAGCCTTATCTGCTGGGGCCAACACAAACTTCCTATGGAATTCCTGGATCCCTTTCTTCAAGTGTCTAAGATTGAATTTAGGTTTAGGTGGTAGAAGATCTAAATTGTTGCAATAAAATGAAATTCTACCATCAATAATTTTAAAAATATTTAGTTTCCAACTATTTAAGGCATTAGACTCAACATGCTCTCGTTTACACCAGCGATTACAAAATTCTTGTAAGGCTCCTGCAATTTCCTCACGACATGATTTGATGTCTATTGGCACAGGAAACCTATATTTAGGTCCCTTACATATAATAGACCGAATTCTTGAATCAGTTATGATTTTTAAATTCCCTGTGACTATATGACCAGCGGGTTATTAGCAATAATTAGTCTTTACAATCTCAAGAGTCAGGAATAGAATTTTCGATATCAAGTTCTCTTACTAATTTGTTATAGTTAAAAACAGTACTACGAATAGGTTTATTATACTTATAACAAATGATAGGGGAATCCTTATTTTCAAAATAAGTAGGAAAAGAAGAGATAACAGATTTATCTTTAAATATACTGGGTAAGTTAATGAATTCAATCCTCTTGTCAACAAATTGAATTTTGATAAAATGCCTAATATGATTAATTTCGGAATCTATATATGGCCGAAGAGCATGTTGAGTGTAACACCGGGTAAGGCTGTCAGTATTTAACTGGCACTTGCCATCATTAACACATTTAGTTGAAATGATTATTGCTATATTTTGGTACCAATTTGTTTTTCCAAGCAACAAATAGTCTTGATATCGTTAATATTACATGCTTTGAAGTAAATATAAAACAAAACATGTTTATTCAGCATGAATTCATTTAGTACTGGTTTGTTTTAATAATGCACCCTGGTAGGAGACAAAGCATACATTTTGCCTGCCTGGTATTAAAGTACAATTGACAGTGTGTACAGTCCAGCCTTTTGGAGTTTGTGTTTTTTATTTCCAAATTTGACTATCATCCTTTAAATGAGATGTTCTTTAAACCTTTGTTTTACATACTCTGCTTATCATTGATTTTAGCAGGACAGTTATCAATTTCTGGAGGATACTTATAGTCTTTAAATACTTAAAGTAAGGCTGCAAAGGCGGAAGATTAGGATAAATAGTCATCCTTCAACGTCTACAGCATTAAGCCCTGGACATTAAGCAACTAACCAATAGACGAATAAGCATGGTTTGGCTGTTTTTGGTTGTAATGTTGCAATTTCATCTTAATCCAATGTGCATTTATATGGTTTTGTGTAAACATTATGGTACCCGACCAGACTGCTACTTTATGGTAATTTGCGAACAGCCTTACATTTTGTAAAAAACGAAAACGTAAAACCCATGTCAGTGCATCAGTGAGACAGTTCTTAACATCAACAACAAATCTTTCTCTAGGAAAGAATTAACCTTATTTAAATGTTGTCTGCCCTCACAGCTGCTGATACACTTTCTAATTTTATATTGCAAACAATATGGACTCATAAAAGGCTATCAAGATAAAAGTTATTGACCATAGAACCTGTCCCCCCACCCTCTTTGAGGATTTATGTCACTGTGATTTCCCGATACTACAATATATATGGCACAGAATGAGGTAGGTTAGCACTCAGAGAAAAGTCACATTATTATGTAACATCAAAGTTATATATGTTACCCAAAAATATTCAATAATATTTTGGTGCCAATGTTAAGGTACTCTTAAGCATAGTTACATAATTTTTAAGCTTGTATGTGTCATTTGTATTGCAGGGTGGCTTTTAAAAGCGTTTTGATCAAGCAGAAGTATGTTGCTTACATTACTTTATGTTACATACGTTATATTTGTAAACTACACTATATAAATTATTGATTTCTTTTTTAATATCTTTATTTGATAACTTTTGATGCATATTTCAGTTCACAATACCATGACCTTTACAGGCATATTACTTCCAAATACAAAACTGCAAACAGTTAGATTCATTCACAGGATTATAAGAGTTATAAGCTGCTGAGTATGATGACCCTAAATAGAATGTTTTATAAGGTAGATAGCTTTTAATTGAAATTGAGCACAGATTCCTATCAGTAAGCCTTTAGACACTTTAAATAATATGCATTATTCATTATTCATTAAAACCTGATTATTCACTATTCATTAATTTTTTCTTCTATTCATTAAAAATAATAGGATTATTCATTATTTTTAGGCCCTCAGTATTCATTATTCATTAATTTTTTGGCTCATTATTCACTTTTCATTATAAAACAAGCCATTATTCACTAATCATTATACCCTATCTAGACCCTCATTTAAGCCCCCCCCCCCCCGGTGGCTTAGGCTGCTGTCCATTCTAAGGTGGTGGTTCTGTTGTTGTTGACTTTTTGTTTATTGTTACTCCCATTGTGGGAGTCTGTAATTGTTCTATGTTTTCCTGTTCGTTACTTTATGTTCATTCTAGTATTGCAATCATCTTGATGGGGAAGAGAGAGCTGATTGCTTTGCTTAATTTGTCTTCCTGGTGTCTCGTGATGGTTGAGCGGCTCTTCCTCATGGTGCCAGGGGGTTGTCTGCTGTTTGTGATTGTGGCATTTCCTGATCATACTCACTTACTATTTTTAAATTCATAATAAATTGGATATGCTAGAATTCAAGTAACAGCTGAATAAAGACAACTCCCATGTTCTGTCAATTTTAAGGTAACATATATAATGATATAAAACATATGATATGGTCCTATGTTTGTCCAAGATGTCATAAAGAATAGAATTTTAGCGTTAAATGCTAGGACACGTTGAATTAAGATAGCTGTAATATTTATTTGAATTGATTAAATAAGTTAAGGTTTAATATCCCAGTAAACAAAATTTCAGTCATGTCATGGCTCCCCACAGAGGAATGGAGAAGGAACAGAAGAATATGATAGACTCAATGGCCCCACAAAAAACTAAGTTGTCTCACATGAAACAAATCTCATCCTGCCAACATGCCAAATATGATAGGCCATCCCTCTTTAAAAGCTGTGGCAGAGATAGTGCCTCCCTTTATTCATAAAACTATAAAAATAGGTGTTTTTATTAGATACAATTATACTGCAAGTAATTTGCGTTCAATTAAAACTACATGTAAGAATAAGAACTAATTTGATATCACTTTAGAATTCCTATAATTTAAGGTACATAGTAAACTGATATTGCAGGGTATCTGCTGAAGAGCTATCATATATTTTTGTGGATTATATAAAGAGTTTGTTGAAGACCATAATGTACAAAGCCCAGGAGGTCTTTTTACAGCCATTGGTCTAGTGATATCACTTTACTAAATATTAATATATTTGAATTAAGCAACGTATCTAACAGTACTATTATAGATGAAGATTGTTTTGCTGCATACTGTTACTGTTGGATGAATTTATTTTAGAGCGTTCAATGCGTTCTAGAGAGCATGATGATTTATAAGAATTAGATTCTGACTTTTATTTTCCCAATAATATTTGAGACTATTATAGGATAACAGAGTTAAGATGGCTGTTACACAGGTTACTTGATGTCTTTGTAGCAGCATCAAAAAATATACCCAGTAAACAGGAATATACATTTCAGGAGATTCAACAGGCATAAAATATTTCCCAGAAATAGGGTCATAGTGCAAAATGTAACATAAGTACATACGTAATGGTATGTGACATTATTACATGACACTATCAGAGGGTAACATTTTTTTTAAATGTAAGACATTGGGCTTCATGGAAATCAGAGTCCCCCTGTGTGTGTGGTAGGGTGGGGGGAGAGGGTTGGATCAAACCCATATCTATCCCATGGCCTATAAGTCTGGATTTCATTCAGGATCGTGCTTCATATTCATTTTAATGAATGAAATATGGGTCAGCTTGTGACATTTTGGAATGAGATTTAAGTTGCTCTTTAAGGATCAATGTTTGGTTTCATATGATCAAACGTAGCCTGTAGTGTAGGTGAATATATGCAGCAGTCGATAAAATATGGAAACATGAAATATGGGTCAGCTTATTACATTTTGGAATGGGGTTTAAGTTGCTCTTTAGGGATCACTGTATGGTTTCATATGATCAAATAACTTGTAGTGTGGATGAATATATGCAGGAGTCAATAAGAGCAGACAGCATTTTAGAACAAACGTTTCTTGACAGGGAAAGGTGAAATATTGGCACTGGTATGCATAAATGAGAAAAAATATATAGTCCTTAGTATACAAGTGACCGTTCAGTAAAGTCGCAGTTGCCATGTACAATCCGTAAAGGAACGACAACAAGTGACTGAACGGTGTCATGCTCCCATGTGTGTCATGCTTTGGCCATTTGCTGTGTTCTGGTTTTGTTTTGACAAAAAACTATCAGTGTTTTCTTATAACGTACTAATATTAGAAGAGTAAAACTCCTAATGACAGTGAATTTGCGTTTTTATGCACGTTTGTTTAATGTTTGAAAATTCGAAAATCAGTCGCCCGTTGTTGATAAACATGTGATTAGAATTCATTTTCACTAACCATGGCCAATGGAATAGGATTTCAATCCAGACAGAAAGTAACTCACAAATATAACTTACCCTCTATACACAATATCGCATATGCTGTTTTTTGTGTAATAAAAAGAAGTTTATTTATGGTGTAAATGAATAATCAATACCGCAAGTGACAAACCTTCAAATGTACAACATCGCAAGTGCCGTTATTTGTCGTACACTCGCAGTTGTCCGGTCACTTCCGCTCCCTGGGTGTGTTATTTAGGCGACCATATACTTGGTTCACGTACATGTAGTAAGGTTAGAAATTTCCACAGTACATATAATAAGTTGCACAAACCTAATATACACATGACACTACATGGGCACAATATAATAAGCGTAAAGCTAATATGTATTTTTTTCAATTTAGAACTAACACTGAACAAAATAGTCACCAAAGCTAAAATTTGAATAAAATCTTGAAACGACTCCTCCTTATAAACCACTGGTCCAAAAGGGAAAAAACAAGTTACATAAGCGCTGCTATCCCTGCCCTCTCCCAGGTCCGGATTCAGGGTTACGCAGGTTTTATGCATTTGGCAGTTGCCAGCAGTGTGGTCGTTGATCAAAGGCTACTGATGTGGCATGTGATCAGGGTCTACATTGTTTGCTTATATTTAACAAATACATGTCAATGCTGGTGATTAACATATTAATAAGTGTAATATCTTGATTGTTTTCTCTTATCCATCAGCTTTCATATACGAGTTGGTAGCTAAAATTAACATTTCTTTTAGAACCCACAACATATGTTTAGGTCAATGAATCGTGGCCTGGCATATGTATCAGGAATGTCAACATGTTATAGATTATAATTGATTTTTAAGCATTGAGGATTTTGGAGCATGAAAAGGTAATGTTACATCCATTGGCGAATCTGTCATTCCTAATGTTAAGCTACATTAGATATTATTGACTAAGCAAGCAAGTTTTTGTCTCATACTATAAACGGGAGGAGATGGGATTGAATTTTGGGACACCTAGGCACAAGTGGTTTATCCACCACTGTACACTAGGGCAATACTTGTTGATTGTTAATCAGATTGTAACAGTTATGTTTAGAAATACATACTGGCTATGCTTTCAAAGCAATGGATATTTCTGGTGCATTTATCCCAATTAACTTATCAAGTGCTACACCGTGGACTCCACTAATATTTGATCCTTAAGATAAACTAGGCAATTCCATTATGATAATACAGTAGAACTTCAATGGCTCGTCATGGTGTCATTTACGTTACATTTTCAGCTAAGATCCAAAAAAACATTGACATTTTGCAAAATAGTTTCTTTATATATATTTAGATTAAAATTATATGTGTCTGAAAGACACATTTTTAACCATTTCAAAAAGACAAAAAACTTGCTTCTTTTACCAAAGCTCTAAGAGTTTTGCAAACTATTGTATATAAAAAAAACGAAGAAAAACATTATGTAGGTGAGAATGTCTTCATTTTAAAATAAAGCATGCAATTGTTGTCTGTATGCTTTAAAATAGTATATATGAGTATTAATTTTATAAACAACAGTGACAGGGGATACTTAACATTGTTTCAAGTGTAAAATATCAATTGTATTAATTGATTGGAAATATGTTATGTATGTTACAAATTTCAAAGTATTCTATATATTGCTTAATAACGCACATGATACATCATAGGGTTAATATTTCATTTCAAAACTGATTAATGTGTAAAATCGAAATAAAAATAATTGTCTGTATGAAATAGAATTGATTAGCTCATATACAAATTTAACTCAAATTGTCAAAGCATATTTGCTTTTGTGGTATTTTTTTAACTTTTGAAAACAACAAAATATTTTTACAAATTTGGCAAAACTTATATAGTTATCCTCACTAGCAAAACAAAACCTAGCTCTTAGTAATAACTGATTAAGGACAAATTCCAATGTTCTGACAAAACTGTTAACTTACATATATTATCATTAGATACTGTGCAACTACAATGTTGCCAAGATAGTATAAAATTAAGTATAAAATGGTAATATAAAGTGAATTTAGTTTTTAGCAATGCTTATCCAAAAACTGATAGTTAAAATATATCTAAAAAAATGTAACAGATGCAACAGTTATAAAAGGCAAATAAATGAATAAAATTATACTGCTAGCCATATACTTTCACTTACAAGATAAAATTGATATGTGAGAACAATAAACACTTCGATATATACTATTGTTTTCCAATTATTTTAGGGTAGCGTATCAAAATCTGCTTTTAAATTATTTTTTGGCCTATGTAATGTGATTTTAGAAATCACAGTGCATAAAATCTCCCTAAAATATATTTGGCAGCCCATGGTCTAGTGATAGCACAGCACTACATAGTGGTATATTCCTAAGAAAGCAATGTATATAATTGCAATATCATATACTTATGTTGTACTAACGCATACTGTCTATTTATAGCACTAAGTTAAGTGTTTAGGCAAATACCATTATGATAGATAAAATTTAGATATAGCTTTGTACTTGCACAAAAGTTGTAGCTGTTATTAGGTATTTAATGTAGTTAACATGGCTGTTACATGGTTAAGTATTCCCACCCCCACCTGCCAGAGGGCTAACATGTGTTATTTTGCATGTGATATAGTGTAATTTAAGAAAATCCTAATTAACTTAATTCCCCTTGAATGGATGATGTCTATTAGCAACACATGGTCTAGAAGTTATTTAAAGAATTTCAATATTGCTGCCTTGATAGCCATATATATTTTGCAAATCTTAATATCCATATTGCCAAGATGCCTTCCACAAAAGAACTGTTCAAGACAACGTTGTTTTTAGATTAAATTTGAAGAATTTCAAAATGGCTCCTTATTAAAGATACCAGAACAGAGCTATAATGTCAAATTTACGACGCCATGTTGTCCATAGCCTTCTAACAAGGTTTAGCGCAACCAAATGAATGGTTCGGGAGGAAATGTTGTTTCAAGAATTTCAAGATGGCTGTCATAGCCACCATGTTGCCATGGTGTCTAAATCTTAATTTATCCCTGATGTCTCCTACCAAACCGAGTTTCATTCAAATCATACGTACGGTTTGTTACATACCTTTTGAAGAATTTCAATATGGCCTCCATCATGATTATTTTGCAAATACGAATGCGAATGTTTCAGCAAATCTGTGTCTGCATGTAAGCCGCATGGCTCGCATGATTACAGTTCAATTTAACTGATGCCTCTAGAGGAGATGTATAATATATTAAGTTAATGATAGAGACAGACAGATGGATAGATCATGACAACATGCAATAGCATAAACAGACTTTGATCACCACTAGATGTGCTAGAAAAAGAGAGTGTACTCCTATCCATTTTGCTATTGCAGATTCAAGTGTGATTCCTACCTAACCTTGTGATTCCTATCATCGTCTTCCATTGCAATTTCGTCTCCAAGGAGTAGCAATCCTTAACTCAATTTGACTGTGGAAAACTTATTTCTATTCACCAAAGGCAATGTGTGATTGTTTGTTTGTTTGATTTGATTCTTTACGTCCCATCAACAATCTTTCAGTTAAACAGGGACGGGTCTTCCTGGTATGAACCAGTACTAAGCTAGGATAAATGTGTCTTGCTCAAGGACCACAACGCAGTGACGCCAGTTAGACCAAAGGCAATGACCGGACTGCATAAATAAGCCTTTGATTGAATAAATCAGCTAATTAGCTTTCGTCATGAACATGTACTGACAAAAGTGTGCTTCCTGCCATTTCACTCCGACAGACTTTGCACGGCTTTTCACAAGAACTGCAAAATTTAGCTGAAAATGGTAAACGATAGAATGATCCCCTGTATATAACGGGTACTCTGCACTTAGTCTCTTTTCTGAGATCATTCTAAAAACCCACGAAAAAAGCTTGACTTACCTTGAATCGATCAGAAAAACGGCATAAAAATGTGAGATTACCAATAGCGTATCACTTGATTGGCCACCCTGTGTTTGGGACTAGGAGGAGGCACAAAAGTTTTATCCTCCACAACCGGACTACAGAAAAATTGTGGGTAACCCTATATCATCTAAGTAATCTTTCTCAATTTTGCATTACCGTACATATTCGTAATATCATTTAATGCGCGAAAAAAAGTTTTTTTCAGTGCACTCACAGCCTCTTCGGGGGGGGGACGAGCCCCCAGCCCCCCCCCCCCCTGGGTCCGGCACTGTCAATATAGTGCGACCAGGTAACGGACGTTGGGCGTGTCTGACAAAACACTGCCATTCACTGTCAATTTAGACTGGTCTACAGTAAATTGGGTAAAACAGTACGCTTTAATTAGTGTTGTTCGATTATTGGATTTTCATAATCGATCATCGAAAATAATCGTTCAGGAGGTTTCGATTGATGATCGATTATAATCGAAAATTATCAAATGAAAGGGAAACACAGGCTCCATCCCATAGAATGTCTACCCTTGTACTGCTTGACACTCTTATCTTTATAAAAATTGTTAGCGTCAGTGTCATGCTATTTTATGTACAGTATCAAATACCACAACTGGTCCTGACAGCAAACTCAAACTAGAGCGCGCAGTCGATGGGGCGCCATCCCAAATCCCCACGCTAAAGTTTTTGACTCCCTAGCATCCCGCAGTCCCACCCGGGGCATGACCTTGGCAACAGAATGAAAATTCTGTTTAATATGTTTTCTATCTTTGGTATAAAAATCTTTGAAATTGACATGTTTTGATAATTGACCTTTTTACCTCGCCCCAAGGTCACCAGTTTGACCCTAGGATGAAAATGTTATGTGCATTTCGTTCTGCTCGTCATCCCCGTCGATTTGATATGCTACATGACCATGTATGAAAAAAAATTGTTTGACCCCCATGTTCCCTAAAGTCCCACCCCTGGGGCATGACCCAGATGACAGAATAAAAATCCCGTCTGATATGTTTTGTATCTCTCATTTGTGAGAACACACACAAAATTTGGTATAAAAATCTTTGAAATTGACATGGTAACCGAAATTTAATGATATTTGACCTTTGACCTCACCTCAAGGTCACCAGTTTGACCCTAGGATGAAAATTTTACTTGCATTCTGTTCTGCTCGTCATCCCCGTTGATTTGATATACCACATGACCATGTTTGAAAAAAAGTTTTTTTGGCCCCCTGGGCACCCCAAGCGCCTCAAAGTCCCACCCTGGGGCATGACCCAGGGAGCAGAATGAAAATCCCGTCTGATATGTTTTGTATCCTTCGTTTGTGAGAACACTCACAAAGTATGGTATAAAAATCTTTGAAATTGACTTTTTAATTGAAATTAAATGATATTTGACCTTTTGACCCCTCCCCAGGGCCCCAGGGGGCGGGGCCAAAAAAAGTTTAACGTTGCACGCCCCATTCTTGTCAGTAACACACACACCAAATTTGGTTGAATTTTGTCCAATGGTTTAGGAGGAGATAGCATAACGGACAGACGGACGGACAGACTGACGGACAGACGGACGGAGGCGATTACAATATCCCCTTCGCTTTTTTAAAAAAGCGTGGGGATAATTAACAGCCATTGGCATTTTAAACCCTTCATACACTTATGGATTTTTCCTTCTGGTTTGAAACAATAAACTTGGGAAGGTCCATTGTAAACATCAAGGGGTCACAGGTTATCATTCCCAAATAAATATTTCTTTCTCTGAATATCTTTTATATCCTTAATAGCAAACAGTGTATACCCTGATAAAATGCCTCATTTTGTGGCATTTCACCAGAGTTTTCACTCTTTTTAGGAGTCATTAGCATACAATGTGTAAGATTGCACTGAAGACTTCTTAGTCACGATTTTAAAGGGGATAGAATACACAGCAAACCAGGCTACAGTTTATTTCTTTATTCCTCACATTCTATAAACCTTTGAATTTATGGATTGCATTTTCTTGTAGCAAAGTTGCAAATTTTGAATAGTAGCCAGTAAGCCTACAAGAGGGTCAGGTGTGAATCTTTTGGATTATAATTGATTATTACCAAACACAATCGATTAGTAGAATCGAAAGAAATTTTCGATTGATCATCGATTATAATCGATCATCGATACAACACTAGCTTTAATCGTGCAAAACAATTGAATCACAGCAGCTTTATACGGTTAGTATGCCCGGTAAACGTTCGCAAGCAAATCTAAACAGAAAACCTAAGTCTTACTTGTTTACAGACACATTGGTATATACTATTGCTCACTGGTCATGGCCTCCTAAAACGTATGTGGATTAAGTCACAATCGGCAAGGCATACTGGTCCATGTTAGAACGGTTGTTGCTGCTACATATATAAAGATATAGAGTCAGGTTGCACAGCGTAATGAAGATCTGATTGCATGTAGCGTGCTTTTATCTGTGATTTCCTTTGGTATTGTATTTACTATACAGCCATGTCTCAAGTAACCATCCAAAACGCAAAGCTGCGTGCACTTGTAGGGAGGTCGAAATGTTTACACATGAAATGCGGATATAAACGACATACATGTAATATAGACTTAGTGATTACACATTATTGAACTAACCCAACAAACAGGCTGACATGAATGACGCTTTCAAAAACTAGCCACTCCCACAACTGGTTCCTATCTCTGTTAGCTTTACATGAGAGGGGCCCCCAGGGGTTTTGGGGATCTGGGGAGCACTGGTAATTATTTTAAGGGAGCTGGGGAGCACTGGTAATTATTTTAAGGGAGCTGGGGAGCACTGGTAATTATTCTAAAGGAGCTAGGGAGAAAGCTAATAATTTTGGGGATTTAGGGAGCCTTGCCAAAAGGCAAAAAAAAATAAGTAAAAGCCTCCATTGTGTTTGATTTTTCAAAAATTTCTTCTGCTTCTGGTTTTAGGCATTAGTAGTTGCCAGCAGACCCCCCTTGTAAATTCTACCCAACACCGACACACTTGCTGTGTTATTATCTTTTAAGTTAATTGGCCCTTTTTCTAGGATTTTTTTGAAGAATTCTTATCAGATATATACTTACTTGATTTAACTGAAGTTAAACAAGCATATAGCCACTAATAAGCAATTGTAGAAAAGACTTTTCACTAAAGTGTCTAGAAAAATCTAGTTTAAGCCGTTGGTAAAAATCAGCCCCTGTTCCCAAAAAGAAAACCGAATGATATGTCTCTAAACCTCCAAGCCTACTCTACCAGGTAGAGCAACACCCTAAATTAAGTGATCAATTCAAAAAGATAGTAAAACGCTATATAAGGGTTGGATATAACTTGGATATCATGCGACAGTCTGCATGCCTAGTTTTAAACCCAATCACGGTTTATAGCTATGGTTTCCTCTTTAATTGCACGACGGTGGGTCAGGCCTCAGACTCTATGACTGCTCTGACGTAAAGTTTTAATCGGTGGGTTGGTGCCTGATCGCTATCTGTAGCTGGACCCACCGTGGCTCAACTTGAGGTTTTCTTTAGCTCTGACTAGCTGTGAGTCATGAGCCCTTTTCTTTGTTTCATCGTGGTGTGTTAATTTGATTAGAGTGTTTCCCCATGATGATACGTTGCATTAGTTAGATGGCTTCCATGCGAGCTGAACATTTCTTGTACTTCATCAACAGCAGAATCTAGGGCGAAGATTTGGTACCAGTAAAATGCATTTAAGAGGGTCTGGATGGGGGGGGTCTGGTATTCACTATTCATTAAAAATTTAGCCCATTATTCATCTCATTAAAATTTTGGGTTATTCATTAAAATAAGACCAATTATTCATTAAAATCAATCATTAAAATAAACTTAAAAATACCAATATTTCTATGGACGCGGCATTGGTCAAAATAATGCTTAAAAATATAGTTTATATGTTTAAAGATTTGAGTGAGCGAAGGGACCGAGGAAAAACTTCTGTATTTTATAGTGTAAATGACATTTAAGAGTGAAAAAGCAATGATAGTAGGACATTATCAAGAAAAAGTAGGGAAATGTAGGAACACAAGTAAAAATTAGGGCCTATCTGAAAGCCTGATTAATCATTTTTCTATCAAAATTAGCATGATAAAAGTTGTGACAATTAAACCACCAAAACAGAATAGCTTTTGAAAACTGAGAAATTAAGTGGCTTATATGAGACAATTTATCAATAGATTATGAGGCAAGTCACCAACACTTTATGAGACAATTCACTGATAAATTTTGAGTCAACTCACAGACACCTCATCGTTTTTATGAGACAATTTAATTCACAGACACTTTGATGATCTTTAATTCTTAATCTAAAAAATGTTGTTGGGGAATTGTCTCAGAAAATGTTGTTGAATTGTTCCGAAATCTATGTTTTTGTTTTGTTTTCTCTATAAATTCTCTTGATTTCCCCGAGTCACAATGTACTTGTAAACAGGTCGTTTTGGTCCCGCCTGGGGCATTTTGACAAGGGTTGTTTCAGCCTGAGTCGTGAAAGGGCCCTTTTTACATTTCAGCCTGGTTTTTTCACAAAACTTAACACCTGCCCATCTGTCCATTCATACGCATATAATAATGCATACATTATCACTTTCAGACTTTGGCCAAAACAACCAAAGACCGAAATGACTCACTCTGAAAATTGGCCGAAATTACCCACCTACCAAGTCCGAAACGACCCACCCCCTAAATTTGGATGAAACAACCCAAGACAAATCAACCCAGGACCAAAATGACCCGCATTCTGCAGTATCTCACAATTTAATTCCCAACAAGTTCCTATCAATGAAGCTCTTTCCAAGTTTCACTGAACCTGTGTTTGTATCATATATTTTTTGCCTTTTACGTTGTAGATTTGTAATCTGAATATCTTGAGTTAAAAACCTGGAACCCCTAGGGAATGGGTCTGCTCCTTGATTACCAAAAAGATAATAATATTACTGTGTATTTTCGTTTTCTTTGGAATTTATGCACACTCTGGAGTCTAGACCTACTTCTTTCTTTCACAGTTTTGAGATCAGAATCATAGAATGTGAGCATAACAGGAACCACGTGATTACTTCCTGTGTCGTAATTTGAGTCTTTTGAGACTTTTCTGTTTCAATCTCTATTTCAGATGCCATTTTGTATGGATTTTCGCTAAATTATGTCCCTTAGTTGACTGGGTTTTATAAATTGTAGAATTACCTTATGATAATCAATCAACTACAAAGGGTTGGAGCAATTCTAAAGAACAAACTGATCAAGTCAATATTTTATAAGTACATGTATACTGTCAGACAATAATCAAGCTGATATTATTGAAGCTTTTAACTCTACCTCCAGATATTTAGCTGACTTACTTAATATTGATAATCCTTATTTTGAACAAATGGTAGGTCAGATATATCCCACTGAACTTCAGTTAAATAAAGCGATTTTTTCTGATACTGAAGCTCCGTTTTTGGACTTGAACTTGTCAGTAACAAATGGCATAGTTTCTTCTAAAATTTATGATAAACGGATTGATTTTAATTTTGAAATAGTAAATTTCCCATTTCTTGATGGAGATGTTCCTCGTTCTCCTTCCTATGGCGTATATATATCTCAACTTATTCGTTTTGCTAGAGTGTGTTCTAATGTTGATGACTTCAACAACAAAAACTTATTTTTAACTGCTAAATTATTAAAACAAGGTTATAGATATCATAAAATTCGAAAAGTATTTTCTAAATTCTACAACAGACACTCAGAGTTAGTTGTTAAATACAACATTGGGTTAAAAACTCTTCTGCAACAAGGCATATCAGAACCTATATTTTATGGTGATTTAGTCTATGAATTCAAAAGTATTGTTGGGAAACCCAATTTTAGTGATCAATTCAAAAAGATAGTAAAACGTTATATAAGGGTTGGATATAACTTGGATATCATGCGACAGTCTGCATGCCTAGGTTTAAACCCAATCACGGTTTATAGCTATGGTTTCCTCTTTAATTGCACGACGGTGGGTCAGGCCTCAGACTCTATGACGGCTCTGACGTAAAGCTTTAATCGGTGGGTTGGTGCCTGATGCTTATCTGTAGCTGGACCCACTGTGGCTCAACTTAAGGTTTTCTTTAGCTCTGACTATCTGTGAGTCATGAGCCCTTTTCTTTGTTTCATCATGGTGTAGTAATTTGATTAGAGTGTTTTCCATGATGATACATTGCATTAGTTAGATGGCCTCCATGCGAGCTGAACATTTCTTGTACTTCAACAACAGCAGAATCTAGGGCGAAGATTTGGTACCAGTAAAATGCATTTAAGCCCCCTGGTGGCTTAGGCTGCTGTCCATTCTAAGGCGGTGGTTCTGTTGTTGTTGACTTTTTGTTTATTGTTACTCCCATTGTGGGAGTCTGTAATTGTTTTATGTTTTGTTGTACGTTACTTTATGTCCATTCCAGTATTGCAATCATCTTGATGGGGAAGAGAGAGCTGATTGCTTTGCTTTATTTGTCTTCCTGGTGTCTCGTGATGGTTGAGCGGCTCTTCCTCGCGGTGCCATAGGGTTGTCTGCAGTTTGTGATTATGGTATTTCCTGATCATACTCACTTACTATTCTTAACAAATTTTTGCATCGATAATTTTTTTTATAATTTTTTTAGCATTATTCATTATTCATTAAAAATCTGATTATTCACTATTCATTAATTTTTTCTTCTATTCGTTAAAAATAATAGGATTATTCATTATTTTTAGGCCCTCAGTAATCACTATTCATTAATTTTTTGGCTCATAATTCACTATTCATTATAAAAAGGCCATTATTCACTAATCATTTTACCCAATCTAGACCCTCATTTAAGCCCCCCCCCCCCCCACCCGTGGCTTAGGCTGCTGTCCGTTCTAAGGTGGTGGTTCTGTTGTTGTTGACTTTTCGTTTATTGTTACTATCATTGTGGAAGTCTGTAATTGTTCTATGTTTTCCTGTTCGTTGTAGTATTGCAATCATCTTGGTGGGGAAGAGAGAGCTGGTTGCTTTGCTTAATTTGTCTTCCTGGTGTCTCGCGGTGGTTGAGCGGCTCTTCCTTGAGGTGCCATGGGGCCCAGGGGGGGGGGGGGGTACTCTGATATTTTCATACATACGTAGGCTCGGCCCATTTTTGGGGGTTCAAAATTCTGAATTTCAATATTTTTTTGGGTTTTCAGAAAAATGAATATTTTTTTGGGGTATGAAGATTTTGTGGATATTTTTTTGGGGTCATCACAAAATTGGGCTAGTCTGAGGGTCATTTCTATGCAATTTAGGGTCTTTTTTGGGACACTTTTTTGGGTTGCTAAAATTTCAAATATTTTTTGGGGGTGCTTGAAATTCCTGATATTTTTTTGGGGTGAACGGTAGATGCTGGGTCCGAGCCTACGTATGTGGAAAAAATTAGAGTACCCCCCCCCCCTGTGCCATGGGGTTGTCTGCAGTTTGTGATTGTGGTATTTCCTGATCATACTCACTTACTATTTTTTAAGGATGGCCTCATACTTTGAGCCATATGTAATGCATTTCATTGAAATTAATTGAAATTAATTATATGTCATGTAAACCATGGCAAAGACCTGTCTTTACATGATTAAGACAAAATATTAAGTGATCGTTAAGTCATGCACTCTAATATAGCTTCATAGTTTTTAAGTATGTGACTTTAATTCTACGGAAAGATAAATACATTTTAGGAAGAATTGGCTTATATTTTTGGGGATTTGGGGAGAAGCTGAACTATTTTTAGGGATTTTGGCAGCAAAGGCAAATACTTTTAGGGAGACGAGGACATTATTTGCAGGGAGACGGGGAGATCAATGCATTATCTTCAGGGATCAAGGGAGCACAGACCCCCCCCCCCTGGGGGCCTCATGAGACTGGGACATCGCATGCAACGTGGCGATGCAGTGACCAAATAGCTGTATAATACCTGTAGAGTCAACCAGTGGTAGAGTGCTTGACTTGAGATAAAGGGGTCGTTGGTTTGAGTCTCTCTGGGGGCATCTTATATATATATATCCTATATTTAGACTTCAAGAAGGCTTTTGATACTGTACCGCATAAGCGTTTGCTAAAGAAACTTCAATCATTTGGTATTACAGGAAATGTGTTAAAGTGGATTAAGGACTTCTTAAGCGGCAGACACCAGCGTGTGGTCGTAAATGGAACTTTTTCAAAATGGAAACCAGTATTATCTGGTATCCCTCAGGGGAGTGTGCTTGGGCCAGTACTGTTTATAATTTTCATAAATGACCTTCCTGAGGTAGTCAAGTGCTATTGCAAGATTTTTGCGGATGATACAAAGCTCTATAAAGCCATATCGTGTTCCAATGACCAACAGATGTTACAATTAGATTTATTCCAATGCTGTGATTGGTCTGATGATTGGCTGTTGTTGTTCAACGTTCTTAAGTGCAAATATGTACAATATGGACAAGTCAAATTTGATTTCGACTACCAAATGAGAGATAATATAGGAAATATAAGCTCTTTGGCTAAAGATACTGAAGAAAAAGACTTAGGAATTATATTCCAGGACAATCTTAAGTTTGATAAGCAGATTTTAAGTAGTGTAGGCAAAGCCAACAAAATTCTTGGTCTAATTAAACGTTCTTTTGTACACATGGACTGTGATTTGTTAATGAAACTATATAAGGCACTGGTGCGCCCCATCGTGGACTACGGAAATGTCATATGGTATCCATACACCAAAAAGAACAAGAAATTAATTGAGAATATACAACGTCGGGCAACCCGTATGATTCCAGAGTTAAAAGGACTGTCCTACACCGAGAGGCTACAGCATTTGAAATTATTCTCTATGGATTATAGAAGGAAAAGAGGAGACATGATTCAGTTGTTTAAAATTTTAAATGGATTTGAAAACATTGATGCACAGACCATGTTTACTTTTGCAACTTCTCAAACTAGGGGACACAATAAAAAATTATATAAGCCAAGATGTGCAAAGGGATTTAGACAACACTCTTTCTGTATACGCAGTATTGACCCATGGAACAGTCTTTCACAGAATGTCATAGATTCGAGCACTGTAAATGAATTCAATAATAAACTGGATAAGGAATGGAGGCATATTCGTTTCAACGTTGACGAGGTGTATTAACTGGCTAGGGCATATGATATATAAGGCAACATATTTAATGGGAATGAGCATATATACACATATAACGGAAGTTTGACCACAAGACTCAAGACGACACAATATTGGCGGTGAAGACAAGCCTATAGGGCTTACTATCCTATCACCGATGGATCAAGTACGTTATCAAGTACGTTATCTTGTTGTTTCCTTGTGCAAGATACGTTATACTCTACATGTATTTAGTACTGGTTCAAGCCAGGAAATGTCCCGACATGACTGAAAATTTCTTGACTGGGATGTAAAGTGTCAGCTCGAATAATCGAGGTCCACAGTTGCTCAGTGCTAGTGTGTTAGACATTTGTGATTAAAGAATCACTATTTTGAGAAGGTTCAATGGAAGCAGTTTGTAATGTCCTAAGCAAGACACTTTATTCTCTGCTAAGTACTGGACCCAGGTTCAACCTACATGTAGGTGGACTGGGAAACGTCGTGTCATTGCTGCAAAAATGTTTACAGCGACGCAAACCATCAATACAAACATACAAAATCAACTCAAAATAACGAAAGAGACACTCATCTCTAATCTTTGCTGCAGTTGTGTGCGTCTACTGGTACACAGGTTACCTTTAGTATGCTACTTGGAAGATGTTCGCGATGAAAATTTTCTTCCAAATTCTGTTAGTTTGTCAAGAAAATGATTTGGTGTTTAGCTCTGAATTCGAAAAATAGCATTAAAAACAACAACATAAAAATAGTCACCTGCCCTAAACACAAATCAAAATGCAGCATGCGAAGGGTTCAATAAATCTTTTATAAAGCACTAAAACGTGTGTGATTGTAGATTTCATTGTCGAAAATTGATGTTTTGCTTGTATAGTTTAAGATACACGTACGTGTTTAAGATACATGTATGTACATATTTCAAACAAGGTATCTGGGCTGACCAGATTCATCTGCAATCAATCGAAACGCTTATTTTTCACGATACGGCAACTATAAGACTACAGGTATATGATTTTGGTGTGGAGAGTTTCACAGATGGGTGAAACCTGGCTAACCGGTTTCCAAATTATTTGCCCAGGGGTTGAACACAAGTTTTAATAGTAAAGAACCGCCCGCAGTCTCTTATCTGGACGGAGTTTACCAACATGCATGGTGTTGATGTTGTAACGTTGGGATGTTTTTATCCAGATAAAAAACGTAGGCAATTTGGTGTGCCAACACCGGGGAAATGCACATGCGCATTGACCGTCATAAAGCATGGACGACAACGTGGAAAAACAAATTAAAAACATGGAGATTTCTAACAAGAAAAAGGCATGAATATCGTTTCAAAAGTTCTTTACCACAGATAAGATGCTATCAACAATCTCTCAAGCACTCTCAGTCAGACGAGCGGGGCTGAATTTTGCCAGGGCGTTCAAAACTTGGCGGCCTAAAAAGGAGAGGGTGCGTTTTTCCTCTCGTTCATGACTCACATCGAAGAAAATTAAAAAAAAATACAGTACGCCACTGATTTGATATATTGGAGCTCCCCTTGGACATATGCTACTTACTATTGATAGTCGATTTGTAATTATAACACGCATAACATCATACTTATCTCTGTAACAATCTTGACAAGACCTACTTTCCATTTCATGATGATTGCATCATCAAAATTTTATTCAAGACAAATTTGTTTATCAAAGAAAAAGTGATGTAATTTGATGAAACCATTGACAACATTGAAATAAAACTGTTTCGCATCTGATTAATATTCATTATCTATTAAGATCTTACAAAATTAGTTTGGTTTGCGTCGGAAGAAATAAATTTGGTGATGGAACAGGTCAGATTTAAATGAAGAGTATTGTTAAATTTTACTTAATCACAGGGGGTTAACTCAGTCACAGTGCGGGGTGATTCTTTATGAAAGTTGTCAATGATGCTTTATGAAAAGGGTTGCAGTCCTTCAGCCTTTGCTTTGGCCATTAGGGCAATATGCCTTTGCAGCACAGGTCATTGATTTATTTTCAATATGGAATTGATGCCATGGGCATCCATTTTTCTAATTCTATTGCGATTTCTTGCTTTTGAAAGCAAAAATGCGGGAACTAGTGTTCTCGCAGAAAACAGTGTTGGATCAAAGTATTACATTAAAGGGAACAGCTAACAAAATATATAAATTGATTTTAAATACATTTAGGTATAGCTTAACTATATAATTTTTAAATAAATCCCAAACTTTCCATTGAGTTAACACCATTAAACTGTAATCAATAACTCCCTTTTGATATATAATCCAAGAACAATGCTGCCTTACTCAATCAAGTTGACATCAAAGTGAATCATTCAATTAATCTTAAATTATTGAAATAAAGGGAGCTCACTCACCTAAAACATTTGCACAACGTATAAGTGTCTATAATTGTCGATCTTTTTTTCTGACAGAACAGACTTTAGTGAGCCGTTACATTTAAAAGATACCTTGCAGTTATTATGTAGGTGTGTGAGAAGGATGAATTAACACATCTCTGTCAGAAAATATTGGAAATTGGCCTTTTCTAATTGATTTGTGTGAGGTTGTATGCCGTAAATAGAAAGTAGATTCCAAAAATAGATTTCACGGTAAACAAACTGCAAAATCGGAAGTAAAAATCCGAGAATTTTATGCAGGGATTACTCTTAAAATGTAAGCATTTATTCTTTATTCACTTCTTCACAAATTATTGCGAGTCCCAAAGGATACACATGATCATTTTTTGCGGGTCCCAAGCTCAAATTTCGGCCAAAGAAACGAGATTCGCTCCAAAAATTTCATCGGACATACGATCTGCCGCTGGAGAACTATTTATCGGACCGAGCCAAATCATTACCGGAAATGTCAGACAGTCCGACGGCCATTAGGGAACACTGCAAGATGCGATGCTCATGCCAGACACGGGGTGAAAATGGCAATAATAGACAGTTTTAGAATCAAATTTTTGTTAAAAGACATATAAGCAGCATGTTTTATGATAGTCTATGTATTTATCATACAGTTTAGCTGTCCAACAATTCACCAATTACAATAGAGATGCTACATTGCAACAAATGCCATATGTGTATCAGAGCTCTCGGAAACGCAGAATTACGCGTATTGGTACGCACATTTTTTCCCTGGGACGCATGATTTTCGCTAATCAGGAGTTCCGCGTACGCATGTTTTATTTGTCAGCACGCGCTAAAAATCCAGTAGCTGAGATAAATACACACCGGAAGATCAAAAGCCCTTTGAAATTATCGATCGCGGCACGCTTTTCGAGCAGCGAGAGACGCGATTATTGTCCTGTCTCTGTTGACCAATCGTATGACTCGGACTGCAGTGTAGCAATTCTGACAGGTGATTGACAGGATTACCGATGCGGGACAGTGTGATCATTACTAGGTGATTATTAAAGTAATTAAACAAGGATTATCGGATAATTGTTTGAAACAGATGCGCTACTGATTTACCGTTAATTAAAGGGAGAAAAACTAATAGGGTATTGTAAACAACATCGGACTACCAACTTCCGAATTCGACTGATTAGGGATGAAAGAGAAAACACATTTAATTGCAC
The DNA here is from genome assembly GCA_964019695.1 of Loripinus fragilis. Taxonomy (NCBI): domain Eukaryota; kingdom Metazoa; phylum Mollusca; class Bivalvia; order Lucinida; family Lucinidae; genus Loripinus; species Loripinus fragilis. The sequence continues at coordinate 64,805,414 of OZ026522.1, read as the reverse complement.
TCGCTTGCGATTTGAGCAACATAAACATGGAGAAAAAAACAATAAGTTTACTTCATTCGTTCATTGCTACGGCAAAACAAAAGAGACTGAGAATTGTTTAAAAAAAACCGGTACAGCGGTAAGCCGTATACGGTAACGTCCGACTGACAAAAGTTCCAAATGAAGCTACATGTACACTACAAGCAGTGCGTTGAAGTATATCATCCGTCTAGATAAATGAACACAAACAAATCACTTTCAGCAAGTAATAAATCGTTCATTCTAAATACTGGAAGCCATGTAAATCAGTCTATTCATTGCAATCGCCGTAGACACTAGCGATAAGCGTTTTTTAGAAGAAAAAAAAACTTCCATCTGCGTAAGATTATACAAAACAGAGGGCTGTTGTCTATCTGTGCCTGTCTGTCTGCCTGCCTGCCTGCCTGTCTGTTTCTCTGCCTGCCTGTCTGTCTGTCTTGTTAATGAATAAAGTACCAACAGTTTAATCTTTTATTTTGATAAGGCCAAACAAAAAAATGTGTGTTCAGGTTACACGAAATTAAAAAATGTACCAAAATATTTTGTTTTGTTAAGTAGGAACAATCCATTAATGCTTAAAGGGTTAAAATCACTCAATCTAAAAATTATTCAAATGTATCACTTCCGGCTAAAATGGAAAAGATATACGGTATGCACAAATTGGTGGGACTCCCAACTTTTTGGGATTGGGACTCCCACTTTTTCCAGTGGGACTCCTACTTTTTGCCAGATGGAAGTCCTGAACTCCTGTTTTCAAAATCCTAGTGAGAGCTCTGTGTATATTTCACAGTTTAATCGAGCAAAACATGCTTGGAAACGAACCATTATATTATAAATTTGGTATCTGAAGCTTAAGTTCTTCCTTAGATATACGTTTTAGCCAATTTCAAAAATTTTCGAAGTTAATGGTTCTTTATGAAAGGTTACAAATGCTTTATGAGCCTAAAATTCGGGTTACAGGTTCTTTTAGAAAGTTGTTACATATTCTTTATGAAAGTAGTTACAGGTTCTTTATCAGACAAATGCAATTTCTTCCTGATATACAGCCGTAAGGCATTTTTTGCACCAATAAATGGGCCGAAATATTAAATTTCAAACAATATGGTATGTGCGAGCACCAAAGGCTAAGACCAGCCTGCGCATATGCATAGTCTGATCAGAGCCTTTGCTAGTAGCTTAAAAACTATTGATTGATTAGCATTTGGAGCCTAAGCTTAAAAGGAGGCCGCACAGGCTCGTCTGAGCCTATTCGTGCCAAAATGCCACATTGTACATTTGCGGATCCAGAGGGGGATAGGGGGTCCAGACCCCCCTGGAAAATCACAAGTTATAGTTATATGGGATTCTATAGAAATTAGCATTTGGACCCCCCCCCCCTGGAAAAAGTTGGACCCCCTCCCCCTGACAAAAAAATTCCTGGATCCGCGCATGTTGTCACGGTACAAATGTCTTTGTTGGTTTGTGTTGGTGCCGTTCTGGAAAAAAGTTAAAATTTTGACCTATTGACCCCATCCACAAGGTCTTGGGAGGTAGGAGAGGGTGGTAGGAGAGGGGAAAGTCAACAATTTTTCCGTCTGGGACATAAAGAATCAAATTAAACAAACAAGCAAGAGCTACAATTCCACATCTTATCTTATGCTGTCAAGAAAATTGATTTATGCCTGTTCAAACATCTATGAGATAGTAGAAGAAGAAAAAGCAAAAGAAAAAGTATTTTAGAGGAATGATGATTTAGTTAAACTACATCAATATCAATAAAAAACGCAAAAAACAAATGAAAAAAAAATCATATCTCATCAGACTTTATAATTGGGCCGCGACGCGAGAAACCCTGTCTTCGGTGTTTCCGACATAGTGAGATTCAAACCATCCTGCTTAGCTACAGAGACTTGCTAGAAAATTAAATTTTCGCTTGTGGCACATCTAGATATAAGCGATTAACAAAGGCTCTGATCAGACTGCGCGGATGCGCTGGCTGGTCTGTGCCTTTCTTGTTAGCAACCACCAAAGACAGGGTTACTCGCGGAAGCGCATATGTATAGATATCAACTTAGTCACAGCTTTGACCCAAAATCTGTGAGCCACGCTAGCACTGTAACTATGAGTTTCGTGCCCGGATAGGCCAATCTCATTATATTTTCATTATAACTTCACATGGTTATACATGAAGGTGTATCGCATACAACACTTAACCACCAACTCCCAAAGTCAATGTCATAATTTTGGCTCAAACCTGGTCAGAAGCTGTTACACCCGGACTCTAATGTATTGGCACAACAATCATCCACCATCTCCCAAGTTCAAGGTAACAAGTACAACTCAGATGTCTGTCCATTGATTGTATACATGCTTCGAGTCCTCTCTATATCTCAATAACAGTTTAAGATATCTTCATGAAACAGATATCAAACAACATAAGACAACGTGCAATACACAAGGATTTTAACTCTGTAATCCCCCTTTTTTTTAAAAAAAAAATATATGACCCGTTAAAACGGAAATTGCAATTTAATCGTGCCCGCTCTGTAATAGAAGTACCTCGCCCCCCAAAAAAACATTTTTTTGTTTATGGTAAGACTAGAAATATTTTCTTCAAACGTGCATGAACAACGATTTTAGAATTGCTTTGCCAATTACAACAAAAGCTGTCTGCTTTTGTCGTATGCTGAATGTTTTTGAAGCCTCGTAGGCAAACAATGTAGACCCAGAACAGATTGTAGCAGTTTGCTTCTGTGCTAATATATTAGTCAATAATCTAAGAAAATATATGCAGCAGCGGACTTGGGTGTAATGATCAAACGCATATTTTGTCTGGCTGTTTGAGGTTGCATCAGACCTTAGCCCAGTCATCCGTTGATTGTCACTCACCGAATGAAGACATGTTTTTGCATTTGTGCAGACAGATGGCGCAGATTTGTCCGCATCTTTGTTATTTTCTGTCAATTTTACAAACTACACCCAATATTTCAAGTCTATCTAGCTTTTAAAGCTCAACTAGAAAATGCACAGAGCGCCTTGAAGCCAGCTTGCATGCTTTTATCACTTTTCGTGCTACATCAAAAACTATTCAAGGGCGGATCCTGAAATTTTGGTTGGGATGTGGGGGAGGGGGACCAAGCCTTTGTAGAAAGAGTACTTGAGGGTACCCCCTCCCCTAAATCACACGCACCCTTTCCCCGAGGTATGTGACTTAGATAATGCATTAAAAAGGATAAGGTGCGCACACACATGAAGGAACCAATGAAGCTTGGCTTTTTAATGGCCAAAACTTTAGATGTGCCTAAAGCGTAGCCGTATTAAAGGCTTAAGTGAGGATTATCGCTCGTACAGACACAAAAGCCGTACACTTTCTTTATCACGCCGGGTAGGCGGCAATTGACGAGCGAAGATCAAAAATCGATAGAAACAAGAGTTTTCTATTGTCATTTGTCTTCCGAATGGCAATCGTAAACACAGTTTCTCGCGATTTTTATCCGCGTTAGTCGATTGTTAAGAGGGTTTCCGATTGCCGCCTACCCGGTATGTTTATCATACTGCACCAGCTTTGTGCATTGCTGAGGCTTGTATAGGGGGGGGGTACCAAATATCCCATATCCCTTGAAGTAAACAGGCAAATATCCCTTATAAATAGGCAAATATCCCCATAATTAATTTTCCTAAATTTTCAATATCCCTGGAAGTAACGAAAATATTGAACCGAGTATCCCATATCCCTGGAAGTAAAATGGATAGTATCCTATATCCCTGGAAGTAAAATGGCAAATATCCTGTATCCCTAAAACCCCTATACAAGCCTCATTACTAGATGTTTTTCCGTTTTCAAATTATGAGAAAACAACTCCAGCGAAGAGAACTATAACTGCAACTGCAGGTATCCAGAACGAGAAATCTGGCGTCTGGGTTCATAAATAGTCTGCTTTTTATAGGTTTTTTTGTTAGATTCTAATGATTGGATGTATCATTAGGCGAGGTTAGTTTGGGAATTTTGAAAAAAAAATCATTTGTATTTCTTCTTTTGGTACTCAAAAGAACCGTCTAAATGAGACGTTTATTTTGAGAATCCAAACATGTAAATAGTTGTTGTCTGCATGTCTCGTTTTGTTTATCAAGAGTAGACTATCAAGCAAGATTAAAGTTTTTATGGACAATGTTTGCCTTAATCTTTCATGCCTGTGTGGGGCGCAGTGGCTCAATTGATGGTTTGCTAGTTCGAGACTCATAGACGTCAGAGTCACTGTGTTGTGCCCTAGAGCAAGACACCGAAACTGGTATAAAACAGAAGGATAAGAAATCATCCCGATCCGACTGGGATGAAAAATATCAAAGCAATCAGACATTTTACCGGCTACCTAGTACTGGATCCACCCAGGTAGACCCATCACGACAAGCCTGAAAGATTGTTTACTCGGACGTAAAGAATCAAGCCAAGCAAATGAAAACAAGCAAACGAACAAACCAAATGCTCCTACTCTGCCCTGTCAGGCTCAACTCTCACTAAAATTCATGTTAAGTCCCTTCAAAATACGCTGAGCCACCCCACTCCCATCAATCCACCACATGCTCCTATTGGGAGTTTCGAAAAAGATATATTGACGTCTCGGATACAATGTTATAGTACTGGATGCTGATAGCAGGGTTTGGATGTTTATGATGCATGGGAGCATCCAGAAAATTCTATCTGGAGGGGGGGGGGGGGGGGGGGGTGGGGGTTGGTGCCCTGAAAACTTTATTTTAGTTTTTTCACAGAGGGCAGTGCGGACCTGGCCTCCCTTTCGAAGCAATTGGACTCAAGGGCTTAGGGGTCCTACTTCTTCTCGAGGTTGTCAATAACAGTATTTCTAAAGAAACATATAACAACTTGTGATCTTCCAGGTGGGATGCAAACCCTCTGTCCCCCCGCCTGCGGACACGCACATGCGATGCTTAGCTAACAATCTGAACTCTGTAGCTCGGTCAGTTGCATATCTGCTTAATATGCAAGCAGACAGGAGATCGCACCCAGCATCGGCATCACTGATATGATATTGAAATAAATCTTAACCTTAATCGTTATGATAGAGCGTGATTTGCTTGACTTGTGGCAAATTTGGACGGGATAGGGCCCTTTTAGTCTCTCTCTGTCTCTTGGGGGAGTCCCAAAATGACAGAAATATTGTTGACTGGGCCGTTAGGTCTTAATTCCATCAATAAATAAGTCAGGGCTGTAGTAATAGGTCTAATTGCCTTGATATTTGATTCTAAAACCATTAACATCTTTGCAAATTCTTTCATAAAGCATCCGAACTCTTTCATTAAGAACCAGTTATCCATCATTCGGACAGGTAAAGAACCTGTTACCAAAATATGTTACTGATTCTTTACCACCAGTTCTTGGCTTGTCAATATTAGTCATTTAAAATAAACCCTTTATAGTTTTACATGAGGAGAAAATTGATTTTTTCAAACACATTTAGATTGAACTTGAAGTTGTATGCACACTATCTTTGATGGAATATGTACTTTGATAAATATACTGATTTTTGTTATGGGTTTTAACAATATCTGAATTAAACCGCTCAATAATCCCTGACACATAAACCATCATCGCAAAGACTGACAGAGTAAAACCTTTAGCTTTTCAAATATATGAATTAATAAAAATAAAATACTTTTGGGCTTCGAAAATCTTACGTTTGATGTAGTTTACCATCACCTACCTTATACTGATTAAGGAAATCATAAAGCACCTGTAACCCTTTCATAAAACATCATTGACAACTTTCATAAAGAATCACCCCGCACTGTGACTGAGTTAACCCCCTGTGTTAATAGACCAGGAGAAAAGAAGTGGATTCTGGTATGGTGCTGTATACCTTAAGTCTCCTGAAGAATTGGCTGCATTTTAGGCAATGAAATTTATGGCTAGATTTTCAAAATATTTTTTATTAAATTGTGAAAAGGGGTGAAATGTATCCTCCGGTTTAGCGGGCGCAGTGGTAGAGTGCCTGGAGATAAAGGTAGTGTTTCCCCATGCTTGTTTATGCATGGCACTGTGCCATGCCCTTTTTCCCCAGTGTCATGCCTTTTTTTCTGAAACTACATATATTTCTAGTATATAATGCCCTTTATTTTGGTAAAAAATTATCAAAATCTGACAAAATTACAGATTCTTTAGTTTGAACACTTCAGTAACAAATATAGCAGCAGTAGTTCCAATGTGTTTCTTACATTTAATATATACTCCTCAAAATAATTGAAGGACCAATACTATCAATTATAACATTGTTGCATTTTGTGTAGAACGTATTTTGAAAAACAATCTTACGATCTAGCCTAAATTTTAGGACATCTTTGAGGCCTTATTGCCAAGTGAAACAGCAAAAAGAATACGGTAGAAAATGTTACTAACAAGGATTTTTTTGTCATTTTAAAACTTGACCTAAATGTATTGAAATATCATTTTTTGTGTGTTATCCATGGACCAAAGAACTGCATGAAATGAATGAAAAGTGCTTTAAGATGCTGAAATCTCTGTTTTTGCATGATTTTTATTGTGTTTTAATCCCATCGATACCATCCACCTCTTCATGTGAGAGAAAATTGCCCCTTTTGGCTGTGGCGTAATGGCCATACTATGGATTCAGACAACTGGTTTTGGCGTTTGTCTGTGGCAATCTTTAAACGATTCATCGGAACATCTTTCTAACACTCAAAGGCATAGAACGACGATTGAAAATCTGATTATTGATGGCCAAGTACACTCATTGTTTTCAGAAAACAAAACAATGTCAAAACTCCATTGTCAGCGATGAAAATGCTTGCTTCTCAGTATATTGAAACAGTTTGAAGATTGTTTTTGCATGTAAGCTGAACTGTTTACAACAAAGTTTAATTTGATGTCACTTTCATTCTACTCGAATGGCCACAGAAGAATTTCTGTACCCCACCCACTGCCTTTTGAAAGTGGGTTTTTGAGGGTATGTGCATTTGAGACACAGTTATGGCAGAATTAGGCACGGGAGTCATTAAAAATGATTCTTGATTTATAGGCATAAAGAATTGAAAGATTAGGGCAAAGTTTTACAGAATTTAAATGTTTGAGCTAATTATTATTACTTTCTAAAATCTTGGTCCTTTAAATATTTTGAGGAGTATAGTTCTATCTATCTCTACTTCATCAACCCCTCTCGGGGATTATGTGCAGGTGCGCGTCGTGGAAGAAATGCTTTTAAAAATAAAAAGTTCCCATAAGATTTGTCAGTTGGAGTGGAATAAAACAGATGATAGGGTTAAAATGTTAAAAGTCAGAAACAGGCTGACAGTGAAAATAGTCGAAAGATAAATAATTTAGTACACAAGTTTTTTTTTCTCCTTGGTAAAGTTTGAAGCTTTCACTTTTACCGTCGATTTACTGCAGGTCTGTCTTGTGTTTGCTATGTCTTTGTCCGTGTCTGTTTATATGTGCTTTGTGGTCACCTGCTGGGAAAGGGCTGACCTCTTGGCTTTCGTTTGTGGTGTCTACTGTGAGTTTGTCTCTCTCCCATTGGTATCCTGGGTCAGGTGTGGTACTTGATTGTATCGATTCCTGATCTTTGCACCCTTACTACTTACTTATATTACACAAAGATGTTCATGTCATGACTTCCTTTTGTATGACGTCACACAACGAGACAAGGTTGGGTGGTCAAACCCCCCCCCCCCCCCCCCCCCCCCCCCCCCCCCCCCCCCCCCCCCCCCCCCGTTTTAACTGATTAAAACCGCCCCGGTCAATACTGGTCAATATGAATTTGAGTGGTCAATTTAAAAATTTTAAGGGCCTGTTTTAGAGGTGGATTGAGATATAATGAGATATAAGGTCAGAATTTATGTTCTGTTTATTGAAAAAAGAATGAAAAGTACTGTTTCCATCCTGCCAGGGTCACTTTTCACCTTAGCACTGACTTCTGCATTACATGTACAGTCCAACACTTTATACACTTTATATTCTTTTTTAATCAACAAGGGCAGAATTGAATAACCATACAGCCTAAAGGGGTCTTTTTTCATCATTTTGAGACAAGTACACTAATTTATGACTCTAATTAAATTAATCACTTAACTGATAAAAGCAGATAACAGAATGACCACAGTTTCACACCTCTGTATTAAAACAGGTGCCAGTGAATTAGCCAATGCATTTTAAGCTCAGTGATTGGATAGGTCTTATAAACTGGACACACCTTCTTCAGTCTGAGATACATGTCTACTGTCTAGTATTTTGACAGTTTTGTTTTTTCTGGGGAATTTAAAGTTAAAATTAACTCTTTGATATATTGCTCAATAGTTTTCACACCCTTGTCTTTTCAGGTGAGAAGCTAATTCAATTTGCATTTTAACTAACAGAGCAATGACTATTTCGTACAGGATGACCTATTTGATAATCAATTTGAAATATTTGAAATGTTGTACATGCATCTCATGTTGTTTGCTATTGTAAACCTGAGAAAAGATACAATAAACTTGAAACTTGAAGTATTGATTGATTTTTTGTATTTTCTTTTATTTATGCGCTGATTTAAATATTTTTTATGACTGAAAAAGCTAGAACTTTTTTTAATTTAGTTAATTTCATTACTTGCATTTGCTTTACTTTTTTTATTAATGGTAAATACAATATAAGTTAAAGTCGAAACTGAAAGTAGTGGTAATGATTCAGTTTGATTTATAATGAAGATCTAAAACTATAGACATTTCATTTTTGTTTTTTTTACATCCTTTTTTAAATAATGATTCATACATTTTTTAAAGCAGTAGCAAGGCATGAAAACCATTTTCAATTAAGCCTGTATTATCTTATATTGAAACAATTTTAAGTCTGTTTGTAGTCCAGTAAATGGGTTACTATAAACTAATGCTAAGTATCTTCACATCGGCCATGATTTTTTTCAATCGACCAATTGACCACCAATCGACCAGTAATGACCGGTTAAAACCAGTATTGACCACTGGTCTCAGAGCTCTCGGAAACGCAGAATTACGTGTATTGGTACGCACGTTTTTTCCCTGGGACGCATGATTTTCGCTAGGCAGGAGTCCCGCGTACGCATGTTTTTTTAGTCGGCACACGCTAAAAATCCAGTAGCTGAGAGATAAGTACAAACCGGGAGGTCAAAAGCCCTTTGATATTATGGATCACGACACGCTTTCCTGTCTGTTGACCAATCGTATGTCTCGGACTGCAGTGTAGCAATTCTGACAGGTGATTGACAGGATTACCGATGCGGGACAGTGTGATTATTACGAGGTGATTATTATTAAAAGTAATTAAGCAAGGATTATCGGGTAATTGTTTTAAGATTTACCGTTAATTAAATGGAGAAAAACTAATAGGGTATTGTAAACAACATCGGACTACCGACTTCCAAATTCGACTGATTAGGGATGAAAGAGAAAACATATTTAATTGCACTCGTTTGCGATTTGAGCAACATAAACATGGAGAAAAACAATTATTTTACAAATTTGCATTTCTTCATTCGTTCATAGCTACGGCAAACAAAAGAGTCTGAGAATTGTTGGGGGAAAACAGTACAGCGGTAAGCCGTATACGGTAACGTCCGACTGACAAAAGTTCCAAATAAAGCTACACTACAAGCCGTGCGATGAAATTTTTCATGGGTCCAAGCCAGTGTCTAGATGAATAAACTTTCAGCAAGTAAAATCGTTCATTCTAAATCATGGAAGCCATGTTAAATGGCTAAGTAATGTCTGTCTATTCATTGCAATCGCCGTAGACACTAGCGAGATGCGTTTTTTAGAAGAAAAAAACACTTCCATCTGCATAATATTATACAAAACAGAGGACTGCTGTCTGTCTGTCTGTCTGTCTGTCTGCCTGCCTGTCTGTCTGTCTGTCTGTCTGTCTGTCTGTCTTGTTAATGAATAAAACAAGTACCAACAGTTTAATCTTTTATTTTGATAAGGCCAAACAAAAAAATGAGTGTTCAGGTTACATGAAAAAATATAGTACCAAAATATTTTGTTTTTGCTTAGTAGGAACAATCAGGGTTAAAGGGTTAAAATCAGTTGATCTAAAAATTATTCAAATGTATCACTTCCGGCTAAAATGGAAAAGATATACGGTATGCACAAATTGGTTTGACTCCCAACTTTTTTGGAGTAGGACTCCCACTTTTTCCAGTGGGACTCCTACTTTTTGCCAGATGGGAGTTCTGTGCTCCTGTTTTCAAAATCCTAGTGAGAGCTCTGGGTCTGGTCAATATGCATATTGACCGGTCGATTGCCAATCTTGCAACGAGACAACAACAATGGCCGACTGTGAGCTTAATTGCTGACTGCCTATTAGGAAGTCAATTTTCTACCAACAGAGTGGATGAAGACTTGTTTTTAGCAAAGGTGCTAACTTTTATTTGAAACCTATTGTCTTTTGAATATATAACACACTCTACTTAGTGTTTCTAAGTGAAGTGGTTGGGAAATCAATGTCACTGACCATGAAAAAGTTGTAGAAATGTTCCGAGACCTTTCAAGTTTGAGTGATTAATAATTGGTTATCAATAGAAATTCAAGAAACAATGTACATTCTTTTGACTAAATGTACCGTTAATAAAAAGAAAAACTGAAAGCGGAACAAAGAGGAATAAATACTTTTCAATGAATCAAAGCGCACCATTTAGCGTTGGAAAGTAGAACTGATTTTAACTAGGTCCATCAAATATTACGTAGGGTTCAAGCTGGGCTCTGACAGTAGGGAGAAGTGACTCTACCCTCGGAGAAGTGACAGTTAGATAGGGAGAAGTTATAGTCCAAAATTACAGCATCCCTCATCATCAATATCATAATCGGAGTTTTGATTAATGTACAGGTGCAGGGGCATCATCCACATCAGTGGGCCTTCTTCCAGGTAACTGGCTAGCTGCATGCATAGCAGATCTCGCACCTGATCTCCAGGTGCTCCTTTCTTGAGGGTCAACTGTCGTGAGCTTTCTTACGACATGATAGCCATAACAATGAAAAGCATAGCTGAAAAATTTCCCTTGCCTTCACTGGGAATCGACCCCGGGTTGCCCCGGTACAAGATCAATGCTCTAACCACTGAGGCAAAGAGTCGACTACCTGACACAGTTGTCAGAGATTGATTATATACTAGAAGCTATGCGAAATCTATTTTATGTAGATATATAGGTGAGAGTGCCTTGCCCGTAACACTCTCCCTCTTCAAAGAAGTCATCATTTATGATGACGGAAAGCCTTTTTAGGCGAACAAAATAAATGTCCAATAGCATGGAGATTTGCGATGCCACACCATGGATGCTCAAGTTAAGACTTGCAATCAGCTGAAACACAATGTAATGTGAGGAGCATTGTGGCTCAGTTCTAGAGGGCTTGACTCAAGATAGAAGGGTTGCAGGTTTGAGTCTCACTGGAGGCACTGTGTTTTGTCTTTGAGCAAGACTCATTATTCTCTGCTTAGTACTGGTTCAACCCAGGAAAATCTGTCCCGACATGACTGAAAACTGTTTACTGTGACGTAAAGAAGCAAAACAAACAAAACAATGTAATGTGTCTAAAAACATAAGTGTCAGCCTCAAATGACCTAGTTAATACTTTGCTAATTTTTCTTCATGAAAAAAGATGTCCAGTTTCGTGCAATCTAACTTGATGACAAGACAATTTTAATTGAGGGTTACAAGCAAAGACAGACAGACAGACAAATAGTTAGATAGATAGATACAGTACAGTCCCTTTATAATGCTTTGTTTAAGATCCAAAGGAATGTATAAGCGAATCATGTTATAAAGGGACCATTTTACAAATGAAATACAGGAAAATGACCCGTCAGTGGTCATTTTCCATTAATTCCTTTGTAAAATTCCAAGGAAAAAAAATTTGGGAGCCACATCATGACTGTGTTATATCCAAATCTATGTTATAGCAAGGCATGTTATAATGGGACTGCCTTGTAGATAAATAGATAGTAAAATAAGTAGATAAATTATAAAGTGTGACAGCTTTTAACCATTGATTTCAAGTAACAACCTATAAGAACCAGTATTGACAAAGGGCCTGCCTGGTCAATACTCCAATGGACGCAACGACTTTTTGTAAATAGTTTTAAAGGTCATGCTCAGTTTTAAACTGCGTACATAGTACACTTGCCAAGCTGAGCAATATGGCCATGCCCTGTCCTGCCTTTCATTAAGCGATTTATGGTCTAAGAAAACCCCAGTTTGTTATACAGACGAAGAACCTTGGACAGTTGATTGTAGTTGAGACTGTGTTTTAAACTAGGATCATTTTTTTAAAATCTATTTTCAGAAAAAGAAACAGGACTCTGGTGATGGGGCTGATGCGGCAGAAAAGCTCAAGGAGGTAATTTTCTCAGGGCAAATAAAACCAGGCCTCCATATTGTTATTTCTGGAGCCGCTGTGGTGTAGTGGATAAACCACTTGCCTTGTAAACCAGGGGCCGCAGGTTCCATCCCTGGCTTCACCAGTCTGTTAGATGAGACTTAAAGCTGTGGCCCCGTCTCCATATGACCTAAGCTGTTAGTAGGAACACAACAATAATGTTATTTCTTTGCCAAAGCATATGCTATGGGTACTCAAAAGAACCATCTCAATGACCCAAAACACATGTTAAAACTGATCGATAAGGAAATAATCACAATTTTATGCTCAAAATGTTTACTTATCTATACCTTTGTAAGACTAACAATTTTGTATTCTAAAGGGCCCAAGACCGCTATAATCTAAATGTCAATGTTAGAGATATGGGTAATTTTCCAAATATAGCTGCCCAGTCCCAAAAATAGGCGTAGTGAGCAACTTGGTCCCTGTTGGCCTTTTTCCCTTTTAATGTGTTAGCTGATTTCTGAGTGGAAGAAATGGACCTTTAGATATGACATTTTTTCAATCAAAAAAGATGGAGATATTATTTTTAGCTCACCTGAGCCCAAGGCTCAAGGTGAGCTATTGTGATCGGTCTTTGTGCACTGTGTGTCCATCCGTCATCTGTAAACTTTTTCTTTAAAGGACATGAACCACTGGTCCAAAATTTCAAATAACTTCACATGACTGTTCCCTATGATGCCATCTTTCAAAATAGCTTAAATGGTTCCTCTCCACCGAACATGAGGGCTACCGCCCGCCAGAGGTCCAGATAAGAAATCTTTTTAACAACATCTCCTAAACCACTGGCCCAAATTCAAAATAATGTCAAAGAATTGTTCCTCATAACACCAGTTACCAAAATAAGACAAATGGTTCCACTCCGCTGTACAAAAGGGCTGCCAGAGCTCTAGATAAGAAATATGTTTCAACAGCATTTCCCCCATAACCACTGGTCTAAATTCAAAGTAATTTCACAGAATTGTTCCTCATTATACCCTCTACCTAAATTACACAAATGATCTGGCTCCGCTGAGCAAAATGGCTACCAGAGCTCCAGATAATAAATATGTTTAAACGGCATTTCCTCCTGAACCACTGGTCAAAATAATTTCACAGAATTACTCCTCATGATGCATTCTACCAAAGTTGCACAAAGGGTTCACCAGAGCTCTTGATAAGAAATGTCTTGAAACAACATCTGATCCACTGGTTCAAATTAAAAATGATTTCACAGAATTGTTCCTCATGATACACTCTACCAAAATTCCACAAATGGTTCTGATCTACTGAACAAAGGGGCTGCTAGAGCTCTAGATAAGAAATGTCTTTAAACAGCATTCCTCTTGAACCACTTTTCCAAATTCAATACGGTTTCACAGAAATGTTCAGCAAAAGGCCCAGTACCGTATTTGTACAAATGGTTTGGAAGCACTGAACAAAAGGGCAGCTAGAACTTTAGATAAGAAATATCTTTAAATGACCTCTCCTCCAAAACAACTGGTCCAAATTCAAAATAATTTCTAATAAATGTTCCTCATAATGTCTTCTACCAAATTGATTAGAATCTTTAGTTCAGCTAAACAACATGGCCACCAGAGCTAAAAAAATGATATGCGAATACACCATCTTCTGTGCCAGGACTTAGGTGAGTGATCCAGGGCCCTATTGGGTTGAAAGAGTTGGTAAGATTTTAATGACCTTGACCAAATTTTCAAGGTCACACCAGCACTTTGAAATATCAAATTTTGGCCAAAATGGGCTTTCTTTGTGATACTGTCATACATGTATCTCTTGAATTAAACAATGGATTCTAGCTAACCTTCATGTATTGTACATTTATCATTGTGGCAAAATGAAAAGTTGATAATATTTTGGTGACCTTGGCCTAATTTTCAAGGTCACCATCCCTTAAAAACTTTTAAAAATCTGCCTTTTCTGAGCTCCTATCTTCTAAAACAGTGGTTGGATTTCCACCAAACTTGCATAGATACATTGTTTGGAGACAGAAAAGAGTTGATTAGATTTTGATGACCATGACCTTATGTTCAAGTCATAATTTCAAATTTTGACCAAAATTGTGTTTGTGCAAGCAGCATGCTCTCCCTTGAAATAATCGATGTATTTAGCCATTCTTTATATATTGTATCATTGTGGCACAGTGAAGAACTGATTATAATTTTAGTAAGCATGCTTGCTGACTCAATTTGCAGTTTAGCTGGGGGGAACATATTTTACCTCTGAAAACACTGCTTTAATTGAAACTGGCATAAAACATAATAAATGGGAACAAATTCTCCTATATAAAAATCAAGGTATTAAAAGTTGTTTTGTGCCAAACACAAGCTTTTCAGTATTTTGTTACATTGTAGCCTTTTCATAGAGGATCTTACATGAGTGCTCATGTTTATCGAATTTATTAAATGAATTGGGGAAAAGAGATAAAATGTGAGGCTTGCAGAGCATTTTATCTCTTTTTAGATATGAGTTAAATAAATTCAATAATACAAGAGCACGAATGTTAGATTCTATTTATCATATGGCATTAAGATGAATTTAAAATCATATTTCCGCTGTAAAAACGTCATAATTTTGTCATTGTTATGGACATCATAATGTTTCTCGAAAATCTATAAACCACTAGACTAGTGGTTTATCGATTTTATTAAATGGTGTTATTTCACTCCCAGATAGGACGTCATATGATAAATACTTTTCTGCAAGTTGAACAGTGATAAATCAAGGGTCATTCATACACGCATATGTGTCTCAAAAGAGAAAAGGAAATAAAAAATAATTTTTTGCTATTTTTTTTTATTGGGAATTGGGGTCGAAAATTGGCCTCTATGGGGCTGACAGAAAATCCATAGAATCTGGATACCCCTATTATCTTGTTTTGTGAACAACTATATCTCTTTTATGGTTATCCTCAGGGTTTATCTAGGATTCCAAAACCAGTGGGTATTTTTATAGAATAAAAAGCATTTTACTTAAATTTTATTTTTATACCCCCCACAAACTTTGTTTGTGGTGGGGTATACTGTTTTCACGTTGTCCGTCCGTCCGTGCGTCAGTCCGTAACGTTTGGTTTTCTTAATAACTTGAAGAGTAATTGCTGGATTTTCATCAAACTTTGCAAAAATATTCATATATGCAATACAAATACTTTAAACAAAAAAGTAAGGGCTAGGGGCCAATTCTATTAGAGTTATTTCCCTTTGTAGTTCTAAATGGCTTTTATATAGGGCTTTTTGCTAATTTAGTCCATACATGGGTCAACTCCTACCACAGCTTTTGATAAAACAATTTAATACTTTGCCTTTACAATGTTGACACATTGAACATATGCATGAAGGAGTTTGGTTCAGAAAAAAAAATATTTTTGACAAAATGACAGCTGTGAGAACTTAGGCAATTTTTCCCTACTAAGGCTGTTGTATATGCATAGATGGTGCCTTCATGGGCCGATCAACTCCTACCACAGCTTTTTATGGAGCAATTTGATACTTTACTTATACAATGAAGACACATTTAACATATGAATGAAGGAGTTTTGTTCAGAAAAAATAATTTTTGACAAAATGACAGCTGTGAGAACTTAGACAATTTTCCCTAATAAGGCTTTTGTATATGCATAGATGGTGCCTTCATGGGCCGATCAACTCCTACCACAGCTTTTAATGGAACAATTTGATACTTTTCCTATACAATGTAGACACATTGAACATATGCATGAAGGAGTTTGGTTCAGAAAAAATATTTTTTGACAAAATGACAGCTGTGAGAACTTAGACAATTTTCCCTACTAATGCATAGATGGTGCCTTCATGGGCCGATCAACTCCTACCACAGCTTTTAATGGAACAATTTGATACTTTTCCTATACAATGTAGACACATTGAACGTATGCATGAAGGAGTTTGTAATTTTTGTTTGCACAGATTCTACTGAAATCTTTTCAAAACTAAGGTCTGCTGGTTTGAACTATAACTTGCCTTGTTTTTTCACTGACTCTTACTGTGCGGGGGGTATCTAATAAGCATTGCTTATTGACTTTTTTCATTTTCTCTTCTTTGTCCATATAAAAATATCCCTCTTTGGGTATCTTCTAAAAAATGGGGGTGGGGGTTGGAATCCCCCAATCCCCCTGCCTATAATAAACCCTGATCCTTGAAACCTCCAGATTTTGAAAACAGCAGGCACGGAAGCGCAGTGGCTCAGTGGAAGAGTGCTTGACTCCAAGCAAAAGGGCTGCCGGTTCGACCTTCGCCAGCGTCACTGGGTTGTGGTCCTTGAGCAAGACACATTAATCCAAGCTTAGTACTGGTTCAACCCAGGAAGACCCATCCCTGTTTAACTGAAAAATTGTAGATGGGACGTAAAGATTCAAATCAAACAAACAAAACAGCAGGCTCATTCGACCCAGTCTGTTCATTAGAAAACTAAGAATTAACCCTTAAAGCGCCTATCACGACTGCAGCAGATGACAAAATTTGCAACATTTTCCCTAATTTTCAGTAAAAATAAGGTGTGATATTTCATGAGAATGGTCTGCCAGCAGGCCATTCTCATGAAATATCATGCCTTATTTGTTAATTTTGAAAAAGCGGCTAAAATTTGAAATTGTCGTCTGCAAATTATAAGTGGCGCTTTAAGAATTAATTGAAAGTGCAGCAACCCTCACTCCTCCTAGCATTGACTTATGTGGTATCTTGCTTTCTATCTGAAACCTAAGAATAAGAATATAAAAAAAAAATGTTAACACTACATCATGCTAAGACTATTTTGTCTGAAAATTAAGAAAGGGGTATGTGCATTAAGAGGCTATTTTGGCCCCCCTATGAGGTCAAAAAATAAAAGTTGCCCTTCACAAGTTTCTTCATATTAGTTAATTAGAACAATAGCCAAAGTGTAAAAGTATGGTATTGATTCGACTTTAACGGTTGCTATGGTAACAAAAATGGCCGCCAAAAAAGGCTGAAAATAGAAAATTGACCATTTTTGAGCAAATTTGAGACATGTAACAGAGGAATTAATATAGAGCACAAGCAAATACCAAAAAGGCATTTTAACAGATGATAAGAATTATTACGGCACACAATATATTAAAAGTTTTTTTTTGTATTCGCTTGTGTTGATATCTAATTCTTAAAAAATCGGTCTACAAAAGCCTTAAATTTGGCCTAATATGGCAATTTCTCTATTTTAAGCCCATTTCGTCCGCCATTTTTGTTACCATAGCAACGGTAAAAGTAAAAGCCAGGATATTACACTTCAGTTAATCTTCTAATAAACCAATCGAAAGAAATAGGTGAAAAGCAACTTTCAGTTTTTGGCTCCAAGCGGGTCTAAACTACCCCCTTAATGCACATACCCCTTTGTTACAAACCTGTCAGCTGATTGGTTCTTTAAGGGCTTGTTCCTATGCTAAATGTCATATCTGCTTTCAATCTGTTGTTAGCTTGTTCCGCCTCCAGAATTCCTCGCCGCTAGACAGAAATTATGGGATCAGCTGAAGAAGGAGCAAGATGATTGGGTAGCAGCTCAGCCGCGACAACCAATCAAAATCACTCTTCCTGATGGCAAAGTTGTGGAGGGAGAATCTTGGAAAACTACCCCATTTGATGTAGCCAAAGGAATTAGGTGATTTATTTATACAAAGTATATGTAATAGTTATACCATGCATAGCCCAAGATAAGGCTGCGTATTGCGTATTTATGCAATTTCGTGGACATGAGAACGCAATTAAATTCATTTCTGTGCGTACAAAAACGCAATAAAAATCCTTGATACTCAATTTCGAACTGTTTCGTAGCGTATGACGCTATAGTTTTCAATTTGCGGTTGGTGTTAGTACACAATTACAGTCTTTTGGTTTGGTAGCCCACGAAAATAGTACCTTTAGAAATTTAGCACTTGCCGTTTCTGGGCCCTTTATGGCGTAAATGTGTGCTTTATTCAACTTTAAATGTACATGTGATTCAACCTTGGTCTATGTTTGTCAGGCTGATGCAGAAAAATGCATCTTTGTGTGGACTATTTTGTCACAGACTCCCCGGCGCACTCCCCAGGTAACGTATGACGCGGGTCTTATTTCAGCCCGGATTTTTTGACTGTTCCCCAAAGAATGGAGAATGCTGAGAAAACGAGATTATCAAGGTAGGTTGTCTTTTCACTTTTTTGATAGGTGAATGACAGATCTTGCCACTCACATACAGCAAAAAGTCCAAGCAATGTCCTGGAAAAATTTGCAGATGCTCGAATTCTGCCTTTTTACATGGAGTTGAATGGGACCGATTAATTGTGCACCGAACCCGGTTGTCGTTTTTCGCATCACAAGCTGTACTTGGGTACAAATTTATACACAGCGTGGCGCTGAATCTAGTTAATTAAATTGTAAACCAGTCCAGGAACATACTTATCGCTGTTTAGCTATACCCAATATTTACACGATTACGACATTGGTCTCGCTTTACAATAACAATGGCGTAACGTGGGAGAAAAAGCCTTATAGCAATTGAATAATATCATATCGTAACTAACTCTAATACCGCGTTGGTGATTTGAAGAATCAAAGATGAATTGATAGATACGTTGGATTTTCGAAATAAGTTGGAAAAATCAATCTCAGATATACTATTATTGCTAGTGTGCTTTCTGAAAGTGAAACCGAAAGTAAACAAAAAAGCAGGAGAAACAAGGCCCAGTTTCATTGCTTATTTGCTTTCAGATAGATACCCAATACAAAAAATCGAAATACCCAATTCAAAATTTGAAATACCCAATTAAGCCAAAAAGGGGTAGGTAAATACCCAATTGCCTCCAATCCTTATCTGGAGCTATGACCATGGGTTGTCTGCCTGTATGTGGAGATAATCCACAAGCTTAAGCGAAAGGATTATCTTACGTACAGGTGGAAAAACATGGTATAACTATTTTATGCCATCTACATCAGTGTAGACATTGCACATCACGAGATATTTCGTGCTAAAGTTGGTAAGGGTGATATAAAAGCCCTTATCAAGGTTGGCCAAACTGTTGATAAATATGAGTGTGTTTTCCGAGCCAGCAGTATTTACCAGTAAATTAGTCAATTCTGGCAGATTAATTGATCATCCTTTTGTTTAAACAAAATCTTGGACTAAAATTTTAGAGGGTTATAATTAAATTACATGTAGCTCATCAGTTGAATAAGGTAGGAATGCTCAAGGTCATCTTGTTGTCTTGGTAAACGACAGCAAATTTTAGAGAGGTAATTTCAAGTACATTACCAGGCCCAGAGGTTCTAAAACTTTTCATACTCAACTCAGCTGAGCACGAAATTTATCCTGCTCATAAATGTTCAAATGCCATTTAACATTATCATCCTGGTAAATACAACATCTGAGAGACTTAAAACAAGCTACTTCTTTATTTGTCGGTATTTTAGTGTTTATGAGCAGTTGAAATTTCGCGCTCAGTCAGGTTGAGTTGAAAAAAGTTTTATAACCTCAGAGCCTTGTCAGTTGAATAAGGTATGCACAGGCTCCCAGATAAGAGTGCTTAACTGAAATTATTTTTTCTTGTTTCTCAACCAAAACATATGTTGTGGGTTCTCAAAGGAACTGTCTCAATGAGACGGTTCTTTTGAGCACACAAAACACATATTTAAATTATTGGGTAAGAAAATAATTAAAATTTAACACAAATAAATTTTACTTATCTGGACCTGTGGGTGGTGTCCGCTGGCTGTTTTAGGAGTGATTAAAATCAGATTTTGAACAGATATTTTTGACTGCTGTAAAAGAAGTCATAATTTACATAAAGACCCTGAAAAATTTGTTAAAGCCAGGATCTATTACCATTACAGTCAAGGTTTAGCAGACAACACAGTGGTGGCGAAAGTCAATGGTGTAGTGTGGGATCTGGACAGACCTTTTGAAGAAGATTCATCCTTACAGCTGCTCAAATTTGAAGACGAAGATGGTAAAGTGGAGATACTTTAAACCCTTAATGCGCCAATTGCAACAATAGTTATTTGCTTTTCTCGTCTGCTGAAATGTTTAAGATACCTCTATGGCAAACAGTGTGGGCCCAGAACAGACTGCTCCTATATGAGCGGTCTGTTCTGGGTTCACATTCTTTGCTTCTATACTTAATTTGTCGGTAATGTTTGGCAGTTGTTTGCAGCAGACAGCTTCACCAGACGACAATTTCAGATGCAGAGGACAAAAATTCCATGCGTCTGCTTGTAATTACGAGTGAAATCTAGAAAGGACGAGTAATTCTTCCCAAAGCACTCGTCCTGTAGGACTAGTACTTTGGAAAGAATAACTCGAGGATGTCGTATTACATATTACTCCCTTATGCTCTTTATTGCATACACTTTTAAAGGACAAGTGCATGACATTGTGTTTGCAGGACGAGTGAAAATTGTAAGTCATTCATCCTGCAGGACAAGTACAATATTGAAATATTTTTGTCCCCTGTGAATTGAGTTAGATGTGTATAACTGGATGAGTGTTTTGTGTTTTACCTTCCAGCAACAGCTAAGGCTGTTTGACTACAGGAAATGATGGGAAATAAATCACATTTCAGTGGACAAAAAATTCACTTGTCCTCTCGTAATCTAGAAATGACGAGTAATTCTTCCCAAAGCACTGGTCCTACAGGACGAGTGCTTTGGGAAGAATTACTTGAAGTCATATTACTTCCTTATATTTTTTATTGCAAACACTTTTGGAGGACAAGTGCATGTGTTTGCAGGACAAGTGAAATTTGTAAGTGGCTCATCCTGCAGGACAAGTGCAAAATTGAAATATTTTTTTCCCCTGAGATGCATTTTTTACTTGGGGCTTTAAAGGTTAACTCTGCCCCCTGGGTAATTTCTAATGCTTTTTGTCGTCTGCTGATATTTTGAAAAATAAACTTTTTTGAAAAAAAAATTCAGGAATACCATCTGTGTCAAACAGTTAAGATCCAAATCAAAATTGTTAGGCCTGATCTGGGTACAAACTGTTTGCAAAAGTGATCATCAGATAACACTAGGAGATAAAGAGTTAATAACTCGCACTGAGTTTTTTGTGTGTTGTTTACAAGTTATATGAACTTCCAATGGAGTAATTTTATTGTTTATATAGAGTCATCAATGGCCTAAAAAGTGTGGATCCTGATCAGCTGGCTTCACCAGCCAAAAAATTTTTTGCGAACTACATGACTATAAGGGATGCCTTTGTAATTCTCACAATGATTCTATAGCAAAGGTTTAGACAATTTTTGAGTGTAAAATTGTAAATATGTTCTAACCCATTTTCCGGTGCTCAAAAAACCGTTGATTGAGATGGTTCTTTTGAGTACCCACAACATGTTTTGGTTGAGAAATAAGAAAATTATTTTTTGGGTACTCTTATAAGACAAGACCTAACCAAAGGCCTGGCCCCGAAATTATAAAACCTTTTCCACGCTAAACTCAGCTGAGCACAAAATTTATCCTGCTCATAAATATTAAAATGCCAACAATCAGCTTGATAAAAGCAACATCTGAGAGACTTAAAGCAAGAAACTTCTTCATTTGTCAGTATTTTAGTTGTATGAGCAGTTGAAATTTCGTGCTCAGTTGAGTTGAGCATGAAAAAAGTTTTATAACCTTGGGGCCAGTTTTAGTTAAAGTTTAATTACCAGTTTAAATCACAGGGCCGCGTAGGGCAGTCGGTAACCTGTCTGGCAACAGATGAGAGTCTGACTGCAGATCCAGGGATCGCGAGTTCGATCCTGGCCTGGTTCCATACTTTTGTGGAGATTGATTATGAAATAATTTCTACGGTCATTCTCCTTTCTTCCGCTGAATCATTCAAGAAGGGTTGTTATCAGTTACAAGCGAAAGTATGTGCACGAAGTACAGGTTAACTGCTTGTTCACGCTTGCCTAGGAAAAAGTGTAGCTAGGTGAACTGACTGTTCCGGCATGACCATAGCTGTTGGGATGTAAAGCAACAAAACAAACAAACAAAAAAGTTAAGATAATTTTATGTTTTTTATATTACAGGTCGCTATGTATTCTGGCACTCTAGTGCTCACATTATGGGAGAGGCAATGGAATGTTTGTATGGTGGTCACCTGTGTTATGGCCCTCCAATTGAGGAGGGATTTTACTATGACATGGCTTGTGACAGGTAGGAACACATACTTCTTGTATAAAAACTCATAAGCAGGCCCCCCCAAGATGAGAGTGCGAAACTGAAAATTATTTTTCTTATTTCTCAACCAAAACATATGTTGTGGGTACCCAAAAGAACTGTCTCGATGAGACGGGTCTTTTGAGCACCCAAAACAAATGTTTAAACTGATCATGATGGATAAGAAAATAATAGCAAGTTTGCGCAAATTAATTTTGCTTAACTGGCCCTATGCATAAGGTGCCAGCTTTGGTGTCTGCTGAAATGTTTTTAAAGGCTTCTTGACAAACAGTGTAGACCCAGATCAGACTGCTCCTACAGGATCTACACTGTTTGCCCCTATGTTTATATTAGACAAATAATGTTAGCAAAATATGCAGCAGACGACTATAGCAGATGACATTTTCAGATGCATTTTTTGTTGTCGATTTAAGGGTTAATCACCTGTCACTCATACATTACCTCTTTCAGTTGGAGAGGAGGGTGGCGGTGGGCAAGAGGTGCCCTGAGAAGCTACAGTTGACTGTTTCTGAGCTGAGGAATGAGAGTAATAACTGACAGCTTGTTTACTATGGTTAACTCCATCTTGAGTCCCTAGAAAATTATACCCATTATATATTTAAGTAAATAATAATTATTCTAACACTGATTGCCTATATAGCCAATGGTTAAACTCAATGATTCATTGGTTGATAAACCACTGTTCGGACTGGGCACAGACTGGGGTGATATCATTTGGTGACGGTCACAAGTTTGATTTTCATGATGTCATCTATAACAAACAGTCTTGTAACGTAGACAATTCGAACACTCTGTTCCAGATAGCAAAATCTTCATAGACTCTGAAGGATTCATTCATATTTGTTATCTTTTTGTGTGTTAGAATCAAAATTCGCACTAGCAGTGATTTGTTGCTTGATATTTGCATTTGTGATTTATTCAATTTAACAACTGACCTCCAGCCAGTGATATTATACTGATATATTAAGCAACAAATCACTGCCAGCGTGAATCTATTAAATTATTCAGGCAATTCTAATGTCACACTCAACTTTACTTTATTGAAGACCAAAATGATAATTGACACGATTTCAGTAAAAAACAATGTCTTTGTGTTTAGCTGGGACACAAACCAGCCTGGTCATCTACACAGACTAGCTAGAAATTGACTAAGAATATTTAAGCAAATAATAGAGGCACTGATCAGACAGAGCTGCCCTTTTGTTATTCACATGCATCAATGTTTGGGTTTTTTTTGCGTCAAAACCCTTGTAATTCTCAAGGTCACAGCTTCATGATTGAAATTGCCACCATAGGTACTACTTTTCTTTGAAGAAGTTAAAGTCCCCTATCAGGTAGGGGACTTTTACTTCTTCATAGAAAAGTGCACTACTAGCAAATAGGCCCAGATGAGCAAAACATTTAGCTTAAATTGTGATTATTTTTGTTATTTATCAGTTTAAACATATGTTTTTGTATGTTCAGAAGAACTGTTGAGACAGTTGTTTTGAGTGCCCATAACACATGTTTTTGTTAAAGAAATAAGAAAACTAAATTATTTTAAAAGGACCTCGGACAGTCTTAATGAAGGATTGCCCATAAAAATTGCGAGAAAAAAGTTTCAAAGAAAACAATATTTTTTCCATCAAAAAGATAGTAGGTTCAACTCTCGAATTATCTGCAAAATCTGCAAAAGTGATCTGGCGGCCTAAATAGTATTTGAAAAATTTGCGGGCAAGATTTACCCCGTAATAGCGCCTTTTGACGCCATGAAAATATCATGTATTTGAAAATATTCTGGAAAATGGCGCATTTGCTCTTTTGGAGCAAATGCTCCATTTTCCAGAATATTTTCAAAAGTATTTAAAACTTTACTTATATTTTTCTTGAATTTTTTCAATGTTGTCTTAAAATAGAAAATGATGTCATGATCTAAATATTGCCTATGGAGTAAAGGGTTAAGTGCCAATTCCCAAAATTTGAAATTAAATTTGTTCGTTTTTTTTCTGTTCAGACAAGTGTCGAGTCATGATTACCCGGTGATAGAAAGTAAGATAAAAGGCATTCTCAAAGAAAAACAACCATTTGAAAGATTGGTTATGACCAAAGAAAACCTTCTAAAAATGTTTGAGGTAAGTGAAATATACTATAGGCAATATTAAAGGGAACCCACAAAATCAAGTAGAAAGAAGCAAAACTTAAATGGCATAAGAAATGTTTATATGCCAGGACTTAAGTTAAGAGTGCGTAAGGAAAAATTTAATTTTCTTATTTCTCAACCAAAACATATGTTGTGGGTACTCAAAAGACACGTCTCAATGAGACAGTTCTTTTGAGCACCCAAAACATATGTTTAAACTAATGGGTAAGAAAATATTTACATTTTTATGCTGAAGTTTTTTGTTTATCTAAACCTATGTATGCAAATGGGATCATTATCTGGTCCATGCCTCGGGGTCATTGATGCATGCATGACACCTTCTTGGCATGCTTCCTTGGTATCCTTCACCATTGCTCTTGTAATACCTGGCCAAGCTATTTAAAATGGTTGCAATGCTAATTATGCTGGGGTTTGTTGCCCATCATATCGCAAATGTACTCATTTGGCAACATAGTGGGGGGAACTGGCTGGCCAGGGCAGTTCCTTTACACCTAGCTGTCTGAGAAAGTCAAAGCAAACACAAGCTGCAACAGAACAGCAGCACCATAGATATGGGGTGGCTTATCATGGTCTGGGTGCCTACCCAAGTACAACCAAAGGATGATATTGATTGTTTTCATTTGTCCAGTGCATTGATGGAAACTTCAAGTACCAGGACAACAACACACACCCACAACAATCCCTTGTTGTCAAATTTCTGAGTCTCAAAATACAGAACTAACTTACAAGCAGCTTCCAAGTGAAATGACAGAATCAGCAGAATTGATCCATTTGTAGCAAGTAGAGGAATTGCTGAAAACTACAATAATTATTGTTGCACAACTTTTTTCTCATTTCAGGCCTTTAGTTCAGTGTGTAACAGAAAATTAATTTTCTTATTTCTCAACCAAAACATATGTTGTGGGTACTCAAAAGAACCGTCTCAATGAGACGGTTCTTTTGAGCACACAAAACACATGTTAAAATTGATGGGTAAGAAAATATTTACAGTTTTACGCTCAAAAAATTTGTTTATCTAAACCTGTGCATTTATATAATTTTTATGCAAAATCAGGTACAAAATGATCACCTCACCAGCGTCACTGCGTTTTGGTCCTTGAGCAAGACACATATATCCTAGCTTAGTACTGGTTCAACCCAGGAAGACCCGTCCCTGTTTAACTGAAAGATTGTTGATGGGACGTAAAGAATCAAATCAAACAAACAAAATGATCCCTGTAATAAACTGAGCAAACTGATTTTAAATTTGTCTTATTCAACACTTATTTTTATCTTTTGATCGTTTACTGACAATGTTTTGTGTTAAAATCTCCTTTTTTTCCAGTACAACAAGTTTAAACAGAGAATCATCAATGAAAAAGTGCAAACTCCCACCACTACTGTGTATAAGTAAGTAGCATATATTTGTCATATGAATTAGAAGCATTTTTATACCCGCTTTTTTCTTTAGAAAAAAAGGGTATATTAATTTCGTGTCAAAGTCGGTCCGTCGTCCGTCCGTCTGTCCGTCTGTCCGTCCGTCCGTGCGTACGTCCGTCCGTCACGTTTCTTGTAAATGTATCTCCTCCTAAACCGTTAGAGGTAGCAACTTCAAACTTTGTAGGTGAATAGGTCACATGATGTAGAGGGTACTGGGCGACATTTCGTGTGACCTTGACTCCAAGGTCAAGGTCAAAGGTCAAATATTGTATTTTCTTGTAATTGAATCTCCTCCTTAACGGTTAGACGTAGCAACTTGAAACTTTGTAGCTGAATAGGTCACATGATGTAGAGGGTACTGGGCAACATTTTGTGTGACCTTGACCCAAAGGTCAAGGTCAGGGTCAAAGGTCAAATATTGAATTTTCTTGTAAATGCATCTCCTCCTAAACCTTTTGACGTAGCAACTTCAAACTTTGTAGCTGAAAAGGTCACATGATTTAAAGGTTACTGGGCAACATTTTGTGTGACCTTGACCCCAAGGTCAAAGATCAAATAATGTATTTTCTTGTAAATGTATTTCCTCCTTAACGGTTAGACCTAGCAACTTCAAACTTTGTAGCTGGATAGGTCACATGATGTAGAGGGAACTGGGCAACATTTTGTGTGACCTTGACCCCAAGGTCAAGGTCAAAGGTCAAATATTGAATTTTCTTGTAAATGCTTCTCCTCCTAAAGCTTTTAACGTAGTAGCTTCAAACTCTGTAGGTGCATAGGTCACATGATGTAGAGGGCACTGGGCAACATTTAGTGTGACCTTGACCTGAAGCTCAAGGTCAAATAATGTACTTTCTTGTAAATGCATCTATTCCTAAACTGTTGGACGTAGCAACTTCAAACTTTGCAGGTGCAAAGGTCATATGATTTGGAGGGCACTAGACAACATTTGGTGTGACCTTGACCCATAGGTCAAAGGTCATATAGTGTATTTTTTGTAAATGCTTCTTCTCCTTAACCATTGGTTATAGCAGCTTCAAACTTTACAGGTACATAGGTCATTTTATGTTGAAGGTACTGAGCAACATTTTGTGTGACCTTGACCCCAAGGTAAAGGTTATAGGTCAAAAAGCGGATATTTGCAATGGTGTACCATCGACTTCTGCTCTAGTGTTGAACTTAGTTTCATACCTTTCTGTACAACAGTCAAACATTCACCCCCTTGGTGCTGAGGATGATGAGATGCACTGTTGTCCTCTGCCTTCTTACTTGGGTAATTGTGCATCCGATCATCTGCAGCACCTCGGGGGGGGAATTATTTGGGCTGTTGAACAGAACAGTATGAAATACTTTAATAGTTGTATACTGTCTGATCAAGACAGTTCTTTTGGCAACCTACAAGATGTTTAATTTGAGCAATAAGAAAGCTATTTTATAATTACTCCTACTATCTTGGGGCCTGTGACTTCAGTTAAGAGGAGCGCAGTGGTAAAGTGCTTGACTTGAGATCGAGGGGTTGTGGGTTTGAGCCTCACCAGAGGCACTGCGTTATTTCCTTGTGCAAGACATTTTAACCTCTGCTTAGTACTGCTTCAACCCAGGAAGACCCGCCCGGAATTGACTGAAAAATTGTTGACTGGGACGTAAATAATCAAAACAAACAAACATTTCAGTTAAGCCTCAGTTGAAGCTTTTTATCATGTCTCCCAAATCTATATAAGGATTTTTTTGTTCAACTCCTTGTCCATTTGGTACGTAGGGGGTTTGGGAAAGACCACCTCCTCTCACACCTTACAATTTACAATTTTTTAAACATAAATATACATTTACACATACACCAATCTTGCTTATCAATGCATAGTGGAACTTTAATGGCTTGCACTCCCTAGAACCTTGAAAAATAGCTCCTTCTGGAGATTTCTGTATAATCATTTAACCTTCAGATCCAATTTCCATATGAACAGGCCGCCTGATACTATAGAAAAGGCTCCAATCAGCCAGAATATATTATGAGCCATCAGGGTTTTGAGCCACTGAGGGTTCACAATATTATACATATATACACGTCCACACACCCAGTGATTTTATTTGGGATTTTGGGAAGCTGCCTTTTTCTACACATTTGGGAAAATATTTTATTAAAATTGGGAAAATAAGAGCTTAAATACATGAAATTGGGAAAATAAAGGCCATTTTTGGATTGGGAATGACTCCCATATACGGCCTCAAAAATGGCCAAATAAAATCACTGACACCCCACGGATAGAGAGGCTGTAAGGGATATTACACAAATAAAAAAATTACAACAACAAAAAGAGGAGAAAAAAGGTTAGAAAGGATAGAGAGTGAAGGTGTAGAAAAGCAAATGTAAAAATAGTTAGGTTGGTGGAGCATATATTGCTTGTGGCTCAAATAACACACCTGCTACAGCTCAAGAAAGAGACTATTAACTCTTAGACGGGCCTGACTGAAACTGCTGTCTACTTAAGTCATCTGCTGCATATATTTGCTAAAATCATTGACTACTGTAAGTGTAGAGGCTAACAGTGTGGATCCAGATCTGACTGCTCCTTTAGGAGCAGTCTGATCTGGGTCTACACTGTTTGACCAAGATGCTTAAATTTCAGCAGAAGACAAAAGCAGACATCCTCTGCTGTGATTTGCACTTTAAGGGTTAGAAAGTAAAGAAGAAGGCAAAAATCCAGCCTTGAAACTGGTTAGATTATAGGGAATGTTGAGTGCATAGCTGTTTTAACAAAAATCTTGGAAAAAAAGAAGATTTTAAAGTTAAGGCCCATATTTACAGAAAAGAACCACCCTTATGGAGAAGCATTAAATACAATACACTGGAACGCCTTTAGAAGGCGGTACCTGGGCGCCACAATCAGCAACCGTGCTATAAGCGGTCAAGACTGGTCAATAACGCTGATTGAAAGAAAGCAATGAACTTCCCCACCCACTCTGTATCGATGTGCTAGGACGCTGCATGCCTATTTCTGTTGTATTATGCTTTAGCATTGTAAACTAAGTTGTTGTTTACCTTGTTTGTTGTAAAAACAATAATTCCAATGAGAGCATGTGTTTAAACGATGTATTTATGAAATAAAATAAAATTAAACATTGGCCTAGTTTTTTCTAACTTCCGATAGGTATCAAGGGAAATAACTGGAAGAGAATGAAATACCTTCCCTTTGTTGAAGCTTAATATAGCTCAAATGGACTGGTGAATTAATGTATGACTACAAAGCTCAAAAGGAGACCTTCCCCTCCCCTCCCTCCAACACACACACACACCTGGATACGCAGTCTTAAATGCTTGACACACTGTTCTATTAAAGAGCATTTACATGCAACGATTACCGATAGTGTTGTAAGCCGCTATGATCACTTTAAGGCATTATGCGCTCACCACCAAGGAGCGCCTGACAAGAGGACAGGTATTAATCAATTTCACCAAAAGTTGTCAGAGGTGTTCCAAATAATGTTTACAACACGCTTACTAAACGTGTCAATGTGACTGATTGGAGTTGAAAAGAAGACATTACAAACAATTAAAGTAATTAGGTGTAATCAATATATCAAATCTTATAAACAATAGAGATGGACATGCTTCAGTGAATTGACCGTTTCAGGCATGTCTGCCATGAGTCTCGCCTGCCCTGCCATCATGGAAAAAGGGTAAAATTTTAGAGAGAAAAAAAATGGGATCCACGTTAGACCAGCGCTATATCGAACATTGCGCTATATAGGACCGCGTTCAAAAGGCGTTCCAGTGTATCTATTCATCTGATTTCATTGGTTTTTTATCCTTTTCTGAAAGTTCTGTTTGACTCATTTTTAGGTGTGGACCTCTGATAGATTTGTGTAGAGGACCACATGTACGTCACACCGGCAAAATCAAGTCTATAGCAGTAACTAAGGTATAGTATTGCTTTATCAATCTTTTGATATAATGTGTTAAGTCAATGAGACCTATATTTTAATAGGGATGTCGGAGATTTGACATTTTCCTATCCTTAACTGCCATAATGCAAAATGATAAATTTTCAAACACAAATTTTATTATGAAAAACTCAATAAAATAAGAAACAAATGAAAATAGTTTGGAGAAAAATGTTTAATATTTCAAATTAAGTACAAAAATCTTTTCATGTTATTAATTTTATGTGCACAATGAGTAAATAATCATGACCAACTGTTAACTGTCATCCAACATGGCGGCCATTGAAATTGTAAACATTGAGGTCAGGTGGTCAATTAAAGTTGTTATTCATCATTCGATCTATTTTTATTATTAAGAAACCTTATGAGTATTCTAAGGTTAAAGGTTAATTTTCCTTATGATTTGCATCTTTTTCATCCTGGTAACATTTATTGGTGGATGTCATTGGATAGAAAGTTGTCTATTTTTTGGACAAGGACAAGCCAACTTTAGACATATGGGAATTTCTTATATGAACATTCAAATGATGACATCATGCCTTTCATTTGCTCATTTACCAAAGCACATGCTGGGGTAAAGCTGTTGAAAATACCCACTGTCTCCAAATCAAATACATTATTGCACCTTAAATGTGCTGGGTACCAGCCATATTATTGATCAATAAAGGTCAATAAATGGAAGGAGGAAAATGACTGTAGAAATAATATCATGATCAAACTCCTGGAAAGTATGAGACTGGGCCTGTATCGAATTTGGGAGTCAGATTTGCTACCAACTACGCTATGGGGCCAGTATTCTTGACATAGTTTAGGCTTCTAGATAAGAATGGATAATCAAAAATTAATTTTCTTATTTTAAAACCTACTGAAACAAATGATGTGGGTACTATGCTCAATGAACCGTCCCAACTCCCAATGAGATGGTTCTTTTGAGCACCCAAAACAAATATTAAGTTTTACGCTCAAAAATTCTGTTCATCTGCACCCATGTAGTAAGAATGATAACTTTTTATAGAATTCGTCGACCTACTGGGAAGGCAAGGCTGATGCGGAGTCCCTACAGAGGTTATACGGTATATCATTCCCAGATCCTAAACAGATGAAAGAGTGGAAACACTTACAGGAGGAGGCTGCCAAGAGAAATCATAGAAAAATAGGACAGGTTAGACATTGTTCATCAGAGTTTATGGTGGGAGCGCAGTGGCTCAGTGGTAGAGTGCTTGACTCGAGACCGAGGGGCCACTGGTTAGAGCCTCAAAGGCGTCGCTGCGTTATGTCCTTTAGCAAGACATTAATCCTAACTTAGTACTGGTTCAACCCAGGAATACCCGTCCCTACATAACTGAGAGACTGTTGATGGGACGTAAAGAATCAAATCAAACAAACAAAATCAGAGTTTATGGCCTACCCTTTAGCTCTGTGAAGTAGATTATCCATAAACCTTGATGCATAGTTGAAAGTTTTCAGGATTATTCCTGAATTCAGGATTTTGAGGCTGACTTTCCATAGAAAGTCAGCCTCAAAATGCTGAATTAGGGAGATTATAATAGGTTCTCAGATTTATATTGAGTCTGTCTAAGGATAATTGACCATATAAACTTCAAATTGTGAATATTTAGTGGGCATTCTGCAAGTTTAAGATCAGAGTCTGGAAAGTTCAGGATTTTTGAAATTTTGAACTTTCACCCATGTTGATAGCATACAAAAATTAAGAATTTTATTTCAAGAAGCCAACCACTTCATGTAGAACTTTAGCTCTGCCCACTGTCTTCAACACATCATGAAGTTTGAAATATAAATTTCAATTTTTATATTTACACTTTATATTTCACACGAGCAAAGCCACAGCCATCAATCCAGCTCTTTCATCGCATAAAATCAATACTGTTATGAAGAGGAGGGACCTGTTTCCAATGAATGAGATGGGCCTTAAATTCAGCAAAATTGTTATTATAAGAAAGTGCTATTTGATGGCCTTGATGTTTACATTCAACATACTGTAAATAGTGTGCCCTGGCACAAAAACTGATACTAGAATCTGTGTTGAGGTTGAAAAAATGCCATTTTTCCTCATTACAATTTTTTTTAAACTTTCACGCATAATATCCTCTTAATACCGATATCAGTGCTGAAAAGTTCAATCAGTGTCTCATCGAATAGCATTGCCCGTTTTCAACATTTTGATCTCAAAATTAGGAAACAGAAAGTTTAATCCAACTAGTTGTCTAGTATATGCGATGAAGGAGCTGGATTGGTGGCCGTGAAATCTCTTCATCAGCAAATGAAAAAAGTTGCAAATCTCTTCATCAGCAAATGAAGTCAGTTGATTGATACAAGTTCATTGACGGCGGCAAGTGTAAATATTTAGGTTTCTTCACTTTTTTTAGTGTAGAAGAGTCTGTTGAGAGAGTGACAGAAGAAAAAAATATTGAAAAATGGAACAGATAGGAAATTTTTTCTGGACTATGCAATAGTAATAATTGCATAAAAAGCTGTGTTGCACGCTATTAACAGCCATATTTTAACAGGCAAAAACCCATGTATTAATCAGGCAATTCACTTTCTGTCGTTGCTGTTGATGCATGGCTTTGTACGTTACATATACACACTCTAGGCCGTCACAAAAATTGACGCTATCAACAGTAACGTGCATAGAAATTAACGTAACTTAGTGACGTTAGGATGGCTTAAGTCTTTGCTCTGGAACAGGCTTTTTCAAAACCTATGAATCCTTCATGCTTTTGCTAGTCATTATAGCAATACAAAAATGAACAAAAAGGAATGAAGGGGTTTTCCAAAGTTTTCAAGTGACAAAATGACTTTAAGCAATAATAAAGATCAATCATGGTTTTCTGATACACTAAGATCTGCTAGACAATCGGGGGTCATTAAAACCCTCACTTTTCAGGCTCCAGTTTTAACACCACCCTTGGGTCCAGCAGATGTTAATACATAGAAAAACATGTTTGATCCCTATATTGAAGGAGGGAATATCAATGCTTATTGACTGCCCTCATGTTATTCCCTGGACCATCAGTCTAGACACTGGCCTGGGGTCAGTCCATAAACTTTGGCAGCAGCCTCAACTAAACTTTCAATTGCTTTTAAAACAATGAACAGCTAATCAGTATTGAAAA
The DNA here is from genome assembly GCA_964019695.1 of Loripinus fragilis. NCBI lineage: Eukaryota > Metazoa > Mollusca > Bivalvia > Lucinida > Lucinidae > Loripinus > Loripinus fragilis. The sequence goes on along the minus strand of OZ026522.1, from coordinate 64,772,217 downwards.
AAGTCAGCAGAAAAATTACCCAGCATGCAAAGAGATATGAAACCTTCAAACAGAACTGGCTGGAAATCAGATCTATGAGCATAATTTGCACTAATTCGCCCTTCCTTAAATACCTAGAAGTTTTTATGTAGGCTTATGATGCAACTTGAGTGGAATGAGGAATTAACGTTGATGTGGTAACAACATTGTGCTACTGGTAACTCATGTTTAGTAAGTCCAGTCATTCATCTAAGCACGTTTCAAAATACTGTCATGATTGTCACTTGGGCTAAATAAAAAAGTACCTGTGTTTAGGGTAACCCAACCCTACCTTATTTTACTGGTGAAACCCAGAATTTTTTCAGGTTTTCTGAAAAAATACAATTTTATGCATTTTGAAAGGCGAAATGCCTTTCAAAATGCATAAAAAAAAATTTCCAACAAAAATTAATAAAAAAAAAAGTGTGAGCCTACCCTACCTAAAATTTTCAGACCCGTTACCTGAAACACACTTATTTTTTTATTTGGCCTTTTGGAGGAAAAGTTCCCTTTTGCCGATAAAAAATTTGTATTTGTAATTTTCAACAGCAAGACAAGGGTTATCAATGTTAAATTTATTTTCAGGAACAAGAATTGTTTTTCTTTCACGAGTTGAGTCCTGGAAGTTGTTTCTTTTTACCACGAGGTGCTCATATATACAACACTCTCATAGACTTTATAAAGGTGAGTGTCCTTTGTTATACTCCCTGCAAACTTTGTCGAGGGAATACTGTTTTGACGTCCGTCAGCGCCTCCGTCTGTATCGTTTTGTTTCCTTAATATCTTGAAGAGTCATTGCTGGATTTTCATCAAACATTGCAAACATATTTATATATATTAGACAAATACTTTAAACAAAAAAGTGGTGGGCCGCGTAGAGCAGTCTGTAACATGTCTGGCTACAGATGCGTGTCTGACTGCAGATCCAGGGGTCGCGAGTTCGATCCCAGTCCGGTCCCATACTTTCGTTGGAGATTGATCGTGAAATGATTTCTACGGTCATTCTCCTCCCTTCTGCTGATTCATTCAAGAAGGGTTGTTGTCAGTTACAAGCGAAAGTATGTGCACGAATTACTGGTTAACCGCTTGTACAAACCTACCCAGGAAAAAGTGTGGTTAGGTGAACTGATCGTCCTGCAATGACCATAGCTGTTGACATGGGACGTAAAGCAACAAAACAAACAAACAAACAAAATAAACAAAAAAGTAAGGGCTAGGGGGCCAATGCTATTAGAGTTATTTCCCTTTGCAGTTCTAAATGGCTTTTTAAATAGGGGTTTATGCTTATATGCTATAATAGTCCATACATGGGCCGATCCAACTCCTACGACAGCTTTTGATGGAGCAATTTGATACTTTGCCTATTCAATGTAGACACATTCAGGCTTTCAAGGGGGCCCTACTTTTCCTATTTTCCTACTTTTCCCTACCTTTTTGATCTGCTCCTTATTTTCTTTACTTTTTCATGAAAACGCCCTACTATCCCTACTTTTTCACTCTAAGATATCATTTACGCGTAAAAATCCAGAAATTTTTCCTCGCTCGCTTCACTCGCTCAGATTTGATAAATTAACTCCAATGTTCATCAGGGAGCGCGCTGCTTAACACCTCAATTATTAATGTTTTATCTAAAAGTGTCTCTGTTTGCCTAGTACTATTGTCACAGGTGTTATCCTGCTCATTTAATCTGAAATTTCTTATTTCAAACAGCTCTTTGTAATGAATCTTATATTTGGAAAAGGCCTACTATCCCTACTTTTTACACCGATAATCCATACTTTTTCACTTCCTTTTCCAAATTTTTATCCCTACTTTTTTGTTGATGGGCACTTGAAAGCCTGCACATTAAACATATGCATGAAGGAATTTGGTTCAAAAAATAATTATTGACAAAATGACAGCTACGAGAACTTAGACAATTTTTCCCTGATAGGGCTTTTGTATATGCATAGATAGTGCCTTTATGGGCTGATCCACTCCTTCCACTGCTTTTGAGGAGCAATTTGATGGAACAATTTTTGAAAGTGATCTGATATGATAATCAAAATGGAGCGCATTGGCGCAGTTGGTTGAGCATAATACTGGCGGTCGAAACTCACCGCTGGCGGAGTCATTGTGTTGTGTCAACAAGACATTTTATCCACTGCTTAGTACTGGTTCAATCCAGGAAGACAGAAAATCATGCCAACATGACTGAAAAATTGTTACCGGGATGTAAAGCATCAACACAAACAATAATCTCTATTCGGCCTTACTGGTCATTTTGTTGGTTTTTGTTTGACTGACTTGTCCAGTTATCATCTAACTCTCTATCCCTGGCAATTACGTATGTACATGTAAATTTGCAAAGTGATAACTTGTAAAAATAAATCCACAGACATGAAACAAACTGCTGAATTAACTGGCAGCTTAAGACAGGTTTTACTCTATCAAACCAGAAGAAAGAGCTAAATAGTACATAAAAATGTTTTATTTTCAGAGAGAATACAGAAAAAGAGGATTTCATGAAGTTGTTACTCCAAATATGTATAACCATAAATTATGGGAAATCTCAGGGCATTGGCAACATTATGCTGTAAGTTTCTGATGATTTATTGATTCGTTGATTTTGCCTAAAAGACCAGACTTTTTCTCCATAAAAAGAATGCCATTCACCCTTTTCATTCTGGATACTGGTAAACAGGTACTTTGACAAACTGTGAAGACCCAGATAAAATGCCTCGATTATGTGGCATTCATCAAGGTTTGTATTGTTTGCTAAGATACAAAACAATCTTCAGGGACAGACATACATCATTTTATAAAAGATTTGACCCACAACCCCCTGAAATACAAAGTGGACAGTTCCATAATTATTGTATCGATATGTATGGGATAATCCATCAGAATGAAAATCTCGGTTCTGACAGCAGGGCAAAAGAAATATTAGACCTTGCATCAATGATCTTTTCTCAAGCTAAATAATCATGTGTTTGCTGTTTTAAGGTAATTAAAATTATTTAACTTGTTTCCACATAGTTACACTGGAGGGTTGGCATTCATATCACGACTCCAGACCCCAGTGTCCTTGGCCCCAGATGGGGCTGGAGGTCAATATCTAGGACACCTTTAAAAAGTATGACAAAGCTTTGGTTTAAGTCTTTTAAGTGTTGTTGATTGCCTAAACATCAATGAAGTTAGTTCACCTAATTCTTGCACAAGAATATTCATTAGAATGTCCCTAGATATACAAGAGTTATTTCTCTTTAATTGCCCTCATGTCAAAGAAAAAAAAATCTCACATAATTTCGGCGGGGGATATCAATTCAATGTCAAATTAGCTTGTTCTATTTTATGTTTTATTTTGTGATTTCAGGATGGCATGTTTAAATTTGAAATTGAAAAAGAGAAATATGGCTTAAAACCTATGAACTGTCCCGGTCATTGGTATGTATGATGTTTTGTTGCCATAATTTGCAATCTGAAATACTTAATTTGATCCAAGAAGCTCACTTGCCCTTATAAATGCACACTCAGTACCTTTTGAGTCAAGAATGTTACATCGAGTGAAAAAATAAGATTAAGTGTTTTTCAGCAAGTCCATTGGTGCAATTCTATTATCAATATGGATACTTTGAGTGGATGAAAAAACAGTTTAGATCCAGATCAGCTGGCTTCATCAGAAGCCAGCTGATCTGGATCTAAACTGTTTTTAAATTTTTTTTTTTTTTTTTTTTTTTTTTAAATGTTCTTAGTGCACTTAGTAGGTATAATGCGGTTAAATTAACTGTTGAGATGGGTCCAGATTTGTCCTGAATTAATTTCTACAGCCACTCTCTCTTATCAATCCCTGAATAAAGTTGAACCTTGTCAAGTGCTATTTGGTCAGCTGCACAAGATTTATGGGCTAGTCTGCCACTATTTGTTGGCTTCATTGGGTGGATGTGCTTAAAACATACAATGCTAGGAAGTCATGAACAGGAATAAACTTCTGTTGTTGATCGTTAGGATTGGGTTCAGTCTAGGAATATATTTGGCAGCACCTACATGTACATGTATATTTATATTCATTTTAGATAAGCGCATTGTCTCAGTGGTAGGGTGCTGGACTTGAGATAGAGGGGTCTCTAGTTCAGCCTCACTACTGTGTTTTGTCTTAGAGGATGACACTTTATTTTCTGCTTGTGCTGGTTCAACCTAGGTAATAATGTCCTTTCATGATTCATTGTTCTTGCATAGATGTCTATTTGTAAAGCTGTTTAAACCCATTGTCAAATGAACCAAAATCCATGTTCAAATCAGGAGATTCACATGCTGTTTGAACATGGGTTTGAACTTGAAAATACTTAAAATGAACCCTACATTATTTGCCTGGCGTTATATATGGAAAGGGTTGTGGACCAGACTGATCATTTCGCCGATGTTTTTATTCGTGAAAACGTTGCGTACGGTTATGACATTGTGACGAAGTTATGACATTCGAATGTTAACAGCCGATGCCATTTTGTTTAGAGAAATCCAGTGTAAGAAAATGGACAATTTAATGTTTTAGCAGCGTTTTCAGTGCTAATTGGGTTAAAATAAGTTAAAATATGCAAGAATAATGATCACACATGTTTGTCTCATTGCATTAACACTTGCCGGGTTCCTCGGGAGATGTTTGAACACACGGCCTTCGGCCTCATGTTCAAACAGCTTCCCCGAGACCCGGCAAATGTTAATGCACGAAAAAACTATGATCCGTATATTCTCCATCAGTTGTATATTTGCCATGTATTTTCGGTTTAAAGGGAGTGTAGTGTCATCTGTAGATTTTAATATGTTTCAGTTTAATGTTTGATCATCGGCCCAGATCACATAAAGAGCTTCCATTACGGATAGCAGATTTTGGTGTGTTACACAGAAATGAGCTGTCGGGAGCACTCAGCGGTCTCACCAGGGTACGGCGGTTCCAGCAAGATGATGCTCATATATTCTGTACTCCAGATCAGGTACATACTGTTTACATGTTAATATTTATGCTAGGCCCACCCACTTTGAATAATTATATAAATTAACTTTCATGTTGGTACAAAGAACAAAGAAATTATTTGTCAGGTTCAGTTATGTATGATCAGATATATATTATTTAAAAGCAAACAGAGTTGACCCTGAATCTGATCAGGCACCTCTGATCTGCACAGTGACCAGAGTTTTCAGGATTATTCCTGAATTCTGCATTTTGAGGGCGACTTTCCATAGAAAGTTGGCCTCAAAATCCTGAATTAAGCAGATTTTTGGATCATGAAAAATTATCCAGTATGCAGAGTTAAACAGAGGTGTTTGAATGGCAAAAGACAGTCAATGGTCACAGACCAGTAAATTACCAAAATGTCTCCCCCCCCCCCTAAATACAAGCTTAGTAAGATTCAGGCAAGCTTTGCTGTCATGTGATAGTTTTTATTTTCCTTGGCTTAGTCAATGTTTGTTGTTATAAAGCATCAAAACAAAGAAACAAAATAATGTTGAAAAACTCTCTAATTTCATCAAAGACATGTTCTAGCTACTCTTGAATAACCTCATTGGGTACACCAAATATATGCTTACAAAAAATGATAAATTACTACTCATTCATTAAAGTCTATTTTCTTCGTCTATTTACAGGCCTTTAGTTATAAAGAGTGCCTAACAGAAAGATATTTTTTTTATTTTTCAACAAAAAAAACATGTTGTGGGTACTGAAAAGAACCGTCTCTATAACCCAGGCATGAGAAAGTTCAGGATTGATCAGGATTTCCTGATAGAGCACTGGCATATGATTTATATAATGCGAGTTGTTTTTGCCTTAATTTATTTTTGAACAAAGTTAAACTCAATTTTAGATATAAATTAAGCATAAACTGACTGGTTTCTATTGATTTTTGTGATTTTAAACCTTTAATAAGTGATTTAAAAATTGCTTTATTCCATTTTGGAGGCAACTGACATATTTTCCTGATTGAGAATGGCTGACTGTTCTCATCCCTGATAACCGTCTCAATGAGACGGTTCTTTTGAGCACCCAAAACATATGTTTAAACTGATAGGTAAGAAAATATTTACAATTTTATGCTAAAAAAATTGTTTAAACCTGTGCTTCCCAAATGTGGCCCAAATATTGAACATTTACTTTGTATTTCAGATTGATGAGGAGATAGTAAGCTGTTTAGAATTCCTTAGACATGTATATGGTGTATTTGGCTTTACATTTCAACTAAAGCTCTCTACCCGACCAGAAGGGTTCCTCGGAGAGGTTGCCTTGTGGGATGTCGCAGAAAAGGTATGGTTGTGTTGATTTTTGTGTTTTTATCCTGAGAATTGCTATACACAAGATTTTATTGCCTATCATATAAGCAAGCTTCCAATGCTCAGGCCTTGAGGTTATCAAACTTTTTTTCTCAACTGAGCATGAAATTTATACCTCTCATAAATAGGAGCCGCTGTGGTGTGGTGGATAAACCACTTGCCTTGTAAACCAGGGGTCGCAGGTTCGATTCCTGGCTTCACCAGTCTGTCGGATGAGACTTTGAGCAGTGGCCCCGTCTCCATATGTCCTTAGCTGTTGGTGAGATGTTAAACACAAAAACACAACAACACCTCTCATAAATGTTAAAATGGCAACAATTATTGTGGCATTTTAACATTTATAAGCAGGATAAATACATCATATGAGAGCTTAAAAGAAAGAAATGCCAATCTTTTTGCAGCGTTTTACTTTTTATTTGCAGTTGAAATGTTATGCTCAGTTGAGTTAAGCATGAATTTTTTTATAACCTCTGGGCCAGCCCTTTCTCACTTGAGCCTTCCCTGCTAGCACATGGAAGGGATGTAGATGAAGGTCAGGTTAAAATTTCCCCCTCTAGCCCCACTAGATAATTACAAATTGCATGATTCATAGGTTTAGATAAACTTAATTTTTGAGTGTAAAATTGTTAATATTTTCTTACCCGTCGGTTTTAACATATGGTTTGAGTGCTCAAAAGATCCGTCTCATTGAGATTGTTCTTTTGAGTACCCACAACATATGTTTTGATTGAGAAATAAGAAAAATATTTGTCTGTTATGCACTCGAAAGTCCTGATGATTGTAGAATAGATTTATGTTTATGGTATAAATTAGTACCAAAATCTCCTGAGCTCTGTTTCACAACAAATCTCAGATTTCTTGTGGGTACTAATTGGCAATATCTCAAGAAATCTGACAGATTAATTGGAAAAAATAAGCAGCTTTTAGTTTAGAACCGTACCTTATTTAGGATTATGTGGACTAGCATAAACCCTAATCCTGCTAATAGTTTTTTGTCCAGATAATGTGGTCTGCTTATTTTTTCTGCTGCATACTTATATATATACTGAGAGAAAAAAGTTTAACAATATATTTTGGGGATACACAAGTTTAGAAGAAATAGGATTTTTAACTTCATAATATCAAAAAATAATGTTGACAAAAGTTTATGAGTATGATGACATTAACCGGTTGACATTTCACATAACGTAAAGTCAGATTTTATATGCCCTCGCTTAAACAGCTTATCTGGCAATAGGGAGAATAGTTTTCTGCTAAAAGTTTGATTTCATCAAATCTTAAGATCTAAAAGCAAAAAAGTTAAAAACGGTTTAATACTGAATGTTCTGTTCACCCTTTTCGTACAGTTTTTAGTTGAAATTCTATTTTGTCAATTATCTCCCTTTCAATTGAATAGCGTTTAGAATTAAAATACTCAGCAGATCAAATCCTCTGTATAAAACTGGAATTTGTTTCTTTTTACCTCATGCAGGTAGCCATTAGATCATTTTCAAACAGCTTACATGTTTGTGCACCTGCTAAAAAAGATATGATGCTTAAAAAATCGCCTATGGGAAATCCCATTTCAACAAATTGCTAAACTTTGTTATACCCCCCCGCAAACTTTGTGGTGGGTATACTGTTTTCACGTTGTCCGTCCGTGCGTGCATCTGTGCGTGCGTCCGCCCGTAACGTTTTGTTTCCTTAATATCTTGAAGAGTCATTGCTGTATTTTCATCAAACCTTGCAAACATGTTTATATATGCAAGACAAATACTTGAGACAGAAAAGTAAGGGCTAGGGGCCAATTCTATTAGAGTTATTTCCCTTTGTAGTTCTAAATGGCTTGTTATATAGAGTTTATGCATATGCTATTATAGGCCATACACGGGCCAATCAACTCCTACCACAGCTTTTATGGAACAATTTGATACTTTTCCTATACAATTTAGACACATTGGACATATGCATGAAGGAGTTTGGTTCAGAAAAATTTTTTTTTGACAAAATGACAGCTGTGAGAACTTAGACAATTTTTCCCTAATAGGGCTTTTGTATATGCATAGATGGTGCCTTCATGGGCCGATCAACTCCTACCACAGCTTTTTATGGAGCAATTTGATACTTTCCCTATACTATGTAGACACATTGAACATATGCATGAAGGAGTTGGTTCAGAATAAATAATATTTGACAAAATGACAGCAGTGAGAACTTAGACAGTTGTTTGTATATACATAGATGGTGCCTTCATGGGCCAATCAACTCCTACCACAGCTTTTGATGGAGCAATTTGATACTTTGCCTATACAATGTAGACACATTGAACATATGCATGAAGGAGTTTGGTTCAAAAAAAAAAAAATAACAAAATGACAGCTGTGAGAACTTAGACAATTTTTCCCTAATAAGGCTTTTGTATATGCATAGATGATGCCTTCATGGGCCGATCAACTCCTACCACAGCTTTTGATGGATGCTTGTACAATGTAGACACATTGAACATATGCGTGAAGGAGTTTGATTTGAAACTTTTTTTTTACAAAATGACAGCTGTGAGAACTTAGACAATTTTTCCCTAATAAGGCTTTTGTATATGCATAGATGGTGCCTACATGGGCCGATCAACTCCTACCACAGCTTTTAATGGAGCAGTTTGATACTTGCCTATACAATAAAGACACATTGAACATATGCATGAAGGAGTCTGGTTGAAAAAAAAAATTATGACAAAATGACAGCTATGAGACCTTGGACAATTATTCCCTTATATGGCTTTTGTGTATGCATGGATAGTGTCTTCATGGGCCAATCAGCTCCTACCACAGCTTTCGATGGAGCAATTTGATACTTTGTTGATACAATGTAGACACATCGAACATATGCATGAAGGAGTTTATAATTTTTGTTTGCACAGATTCTACTGAAATCTTTTAAAATCTAAGGTCTGCTGGTTTGAACTATAACTTGCCAAGTTTTTTCACGGACTCTTACTGTGCGGGGGGTATCTTTCCCTCACTATAGTTTTTTTGTCCAGAAAATGTGGTCTGCTTATTTTTCTGCTGCATTCCTATAAATATATTTGAATGCACTCCAGAGTAATTTTATCAAGGAAACAAACACCATGAAACCTGATCAGACTGCTCGATATTGTTTGCAATAAAGGCCATCATAGTACATAAGCAGAAGAGAGAGTAGTTGACAATTGTCTTGAATAGTGGTAAAAGGATTAAATGCTTTAGATTTTATTGTGATCATAGGGCCAGTTAAGCAAAACAATTTGGCGTAAAATTGCGATTATTTTCTTACCCATTAGTTTAAACATCTGTTTTTGGTGCTCAAAAGAACCGTTCATAGAGACGGTTCATTTGAGTATCCACAGCATATGTTTTTGTTGAGAAATAAGAAAAATAATTTTCTGTTACACACTCTTTTTCTGGGGGCCTGGTGATAAATTTACTTTATACCTCTATTTTAACAGTAGCTTATTTGGTTATTTATGGATGAGGTGTCTTTCTTTTCAGGAGCTTGAGAATGCTTTAAACAAGTTCGGAGATAAATGGGAATATAACCATGGTGATGGTGCTTTCTATGGACCCAAGGTAAATACTAAATTGATTGTTTTTCAAATAAGTGTACTTCAAACATCCTACAATAACACTTGTTTAATGTTTCTAACAGAATAGCTATACATTTGTTAATGGGAAGGGGATAAAAATATTAAGAGTTGGTGCTAGTATTATAGAAATATTACATTCCCTGAGAGGGTGATAGTTGAAAATATCATCCTAAGGAATGTGATTATCAACTGAGGCGCAGCCTAGGTTGATAAGCATATTTTGAGGGATGATATTGAAAACAACTTTTTTGGAAAACAGCTTTTTTTCTGGAAAAATCATGGAATCTTGATTTTTCTACCTTTATCATTGAAAAGTCATGGATTTTTTAAAAATTGTCATGGAAAGCTGAAATTTTTCTAGAGTAGCGCTTAAAATAGACTTACTATATAAAGATGATCATAACAATTAAAACAAAATGTCTTAAACTTTGTCAGGTATTTACTTTCTACTTCTTAGTCTGCTGCGAAAATGTCTCGGTGTGAATCTTACTTAAGTACAACTATTGCACTGGTTCATTGGTGTTTAATTTGATGTGAAAATCTGAAATATAGTATAGAAAATCATAAAATTTCATGGAAAAGTCATAAAAAATCATGGAATTTTGTTGCCTGGAGTTTGTATTTACCATGGATATATTATATATTGAAAAATTTAATACATGTGACTTGAGCAAAGTGTGCTTGTCTTTCAGATTGACATCACCATCATGGATGCCTTAAGAAGATCCCACCAATGTGCTACAGTACAGCTGGACTTCCAGCTCCCAATCAGATTTGATCTCTCTTATATGTCGTTAGTATTCTCATTCTACTTGGACCTATTTGTCCCTGTTTAAACCATATGTATGCACAACTGAGCAAGCACTATGGTATGTGGCAAAAAGCAAAGACATGGACAAGTCAGTCAAAGTAAGTAAGGGTGCAAAGATCAGGAATCGGTACAATCAAGGACCACACCTGACCCAGGATACCAATGGGAAAGTGACAAACTCACAGTTATACAACACAAACGAGAGCCAAGAGGTCAGCCCTTTCCCAGCAGGTGACCACAAGTCACAAAAAAACAGACGCGCACAAAGGCATAACAAACACAAGACAGAAAAAACATAAAAGATTCACAAGCCTGCTTTTTCATGTGGTAGGGAGCGCAGTGGCTCAGTGGTAGAGTGCTTGACTCAAGACCGAGGGGCTGCTGGTTCGGGCATCACTGCATTGTGGTCCTTGAGCAAGACACATTTATCCTAGCTTAGTACTTGTTCAACCCAGGAAGACCCGTCCCTGTTTAACTGAAAGATTGTTAATGGGACGTAAAGAATCAAATCAAACAAACAAAGGCACTTTCATGTGGTATCACATTACCTATAGATAGTGGAGCACAGTGGCTTAGTTGGTAGAGTGTTAGACTAGGTTTCATAAGATTGCTAGTTCGAGAGACCTTAACCACTGCTTGGTACTGGTTCAACCCAGGGAGACTGGAAATTTTCCCCACATGACAGTGCTGAAAAATTGTTGACTGTGATGTAAAGCACCAAGACAAACAAACAAACAAAACCTTTAGATGATGGGTCTGACCTAAGCGTGATGTCAACCCACTGGATAGCTTGACATGGCTTTATTTGGGGGGATTTGGTTTTTAAGGACTTTTAAACCATTTTTTTTCTGAAATTAGATTTATAAGTACTGTTAGATATTATTTTCTTAATATTAGGATTTTTACAATTTTAAGACTTAAACTTATGCATATGTGTGTGATAGGTATTGTTAAAGTAGTTAGTTATATTGTTAACCCCTATAAGCCTAGCATCCTTTTTATGGGACATAAGCAAACAGTGCAGACCTAGATTAGATTTGGCAGAATGCAGCATCTGATCAGGATCTCCACTGTTTGCTTAAAAATGTTTTAGTAGAATTTGAATAAAAATAAAAAAAAAATACCTCCCATCAACCCTTAAAATGGAAATGGACTGGTTCAATTGATAAGAATGGGAACTCCCATTTAAAAGTTCTGAGTATTTTGGTTGAATATGTAATCAGGGTTTGCACAGGCTTGAAAAGTACTTGAATATACAGGACTGTCTTGAAAAGTCCTTGAAAATTAAATTTGCCTTGAAAAGTACTTTAAAAACACTCAAAGGCCTTGAAAAGTCCTTGAATTTTACCGTATACAGGAGGATTCAACACTGTTTTTGAAAACCTAAATCATTATAAAATTGTGGTGCCTTCATTTGGTGCAGCACATGCTGCACCAAATAAAGGCACCACAATTTTATACCAATTTTCTAAAATTTATATCTACAGTAATGCAGTCTAGTATTCAAAAATATAGCTTTAATGTGTAAATCAGTATTTTTCATAAGCTTTCAGTCCTTGAAAATAGAAGGAAAGTCTTTTAGAAGTCCTTGAAAAGTCCTTGAATTTTTCACAAACTTGCCTGTATGAACCTTGGTAATAATGAATGATTGTTATTTCAGGGGAGCTGATTCTGCTGACAAGAAACGACCTGTGATAATCCATAGAGCCATTCTAGGATCCGTGGAACGACTTATAGCCATCTTGTGTGAAAGTTACGGTGGAAAATGGTTAGTTTCTCTATATATAGTCCATTTTCATAAACTCAAAGCCTGTGGGAACAAAAGATAGATAACTAGCAGTTTCTTCAAACAAACAAAATACAACAACAATCGAAGCACAGTGGTAGAGTGCACAACTTGAGATTGAGGGGTCGCTGGTTTGAGCCCACCAGAGGCACTGTGTTGTGTCCTTGAGCACAACAGTTTATCCTCTGCTCAGTACAATTTCAACCATGCGCAGCATCTGATCAGGGTCTCCACTGTTTGCTTTAAACAGAATGTTCTATTAAGATTTGAATAAAAATTAAAAATACCACCCATCAACCCTTAAAATGGAAATGGACTTGTCTAATTAATGAGAATGGGTTTTGGGAGTCTGTGACATAGGTCCAGAAAAGGAGTTTGTGCACCCAATATTGCATTTATTTACTTACCATTAATTTAAACATGTGTTTTGGGTGCTCAAAAGTACCGTCTCACTGAGACGGTTCTTTTGAGTACCCACATCATATGTTTAGTTTAAACAATATTTTATTTGAATATAAAGTGTATCAAGATACAACAGATACATCATATATACAGTACAATACGTTTGGAAGGGATACAGAAATAAGTCTAAGACTTCTTTAAATCTGCTTCCCTAAACATATGTTTAGGTTAAAAAATAAGAGAAACAATTTTCCATTACGCACTCTTATCTGGAGGCCTGCTGCGACTTTATAACTTGCCTTTGCGAAGACCATGCTTGCCTTATGTGTGTGTATAAAAGAGTGATGTGTATGTTTCAGGCCATTCTGGTTGTCCCCAAGACAGTGTGTTGTAATACCGATCGCTCCAGCCTTCAATGAATATGCAGAAAAGGTAACATTTTCACTTACTGTACACATGGGTGAAAGTTTTCAGGATTAACCCTGAATTCAGGATTTTGAGGCTGACTTTCCATAGAAAGTCAGCCTCAAAATGCTGAATTAGGCAGATTACAATAGCTTCTCTGATTAGTTTTCAGATTATCTAAACACGATTTGTCATTTAAGCTTGAAATTATTCATTATTGTAGGCATCCTGCAAGTTTTTAATTTTGAATTTTTAAAGTTCAGGATTTTGGAAATTTTAAAACTTTCACCCATGTGTAACTGGTCCATTATCAACTGCAACAAGTTTTCACCATTGCAAATCTTACTGCCAATTAAATTGTTACACATTCAGAATTAATTTTATGTCAATTTATTTTAGTTAATATCCATTTTATCCTGAATTTATTTTTTAGTTAGAAGAAACACTCGATCATCTTTTGTCTGGTGACCAAAAAGAAAATCAGCAATCGGGTTTGACTGTTTTATTGGTCAATTCTTGAAAAAAATCAATTAAAGGGTTTTTGTAGCAGATGCCCTTTGTTAGTTCACCTGAGCCATACCCTCAAAGTGAGTTATTTTGATAGTCCATCGTTAACTGCCCTTAGCCATACGCTCAAAGTGAGTTACTGTGATCGTCCATTCATCAACAATTTTCTTTAAAGGACATCTGGTCCTAAACTACAGGATTTGACCATACTAGTCAGGAATAATACTTATATGGCCCACTTCATTAGTTGTTTAAATTTTTCCAGTCCACTGCATAACCAGATCAGAAAATCTCAGGGCTTTAGTTAAGAGTGTTTAACAAAAAAATAATTTTCTTATTTCTCAAACAAAACATATGTTGTAGGTATTAAAAGAACCGTCTCAATGAGAAGATTCTTTTGAGCACCCAAAATGTATGTTAAAATTTAAGGGTGAGAAAATATTTACAGATTTGCACTGAATTTTTTTTGCTTATCTCAACCTACAAAATCTATTGTCTCACTTGAAATTTCGAGTCTTAATTTGCTTTCAATAAGAAGCAGTAAAATTTTTAACCCTTAAGCGCCAAGAAAAAAATGCATCTGAAAATGTTGTCTGCTGGAGCCGTCTGCTGCAAAAAACTGCCTAACATTAATGACGAATTAAGTATAGAAGTAAACAGCATGGACCCAGAACAGACTGCTCCTATAGGAGCAGTCTGATCTGGGTCCACACTGTTTGCCATAGAGGCTACTTAAACATTTCAGCAGACCAGAAAAGCAGACGACTTTTGTTGCGATTGGCGCATTAAGGGTTAAAAGATTGTCTGCTGCAAATTTTAGTTGGTACTCTAAAAGTTGATCCATTTGTTGTCCATCTATATACATGGGTGAAAGATTTCAGGACTATTCCTGAATTCAGGATTTTGAGGCTGACTTTCCTTAGAAAGTCAGCCTCAAAATGCTGAATTAGGGAGATTATAATAGGTTTTCATGTTTATATACAGTATGTCTAACGGCAACTGATCATTTAAACTTGAATTTATGAATATTTATTGGGCATACTGCAAGTTTTTATATTGGAGTTTCAAAAGTTCAGGATTTTGGAAATTTTGAACTTTCACCCATCTCTATATCATCAGGTGAAGTCTCAGATCTTTGATGCGGGTTTTCTATGTGATGCAGACCTGGATACCTCTTTTACACTCAACAAGAAAGTCCGCAACAGCCAGCTAGCTCAGTACAACTTTATCCTTGGTGAGTTCGCTCTAAGTGCAGGCTTATATAAACATCTCTGTTTGCTGTTGTGTAACATCAACTTTTTCATGTAGAGATATAATAGAATAGTTATAAAGTCAGAGGTGCGGAAATCACATGCCCGACAGTTCTAACACAGACATAAATGGGTAAAGAGATCAAACTTCAAATTATTTTATTTTTTTATTTCCCAACTAGTTTCGGTTTAACAACCTTTCTCAAGGGACATATGTAAACAATGTAGTTTAATGACATCAGCGTTTCATGACGTTATGGTAACGACATCAAAAGTTAGCAATGACGTTGGCGTAAAAAGTATGATAGTTCCACAGTAATAAGCGTGCTATATAATAACTGTTTGATGGTAAAACATGCCATGATTTAACTCAATAATTGCCGGATATTTCTTACTAAAACTTTGTTGTAGATGTTAGGCCCAATATTCTATTGGTGCTGATCAGGCCAAGAGGTTATAAAACTCTTTTTAGATCAACTAAACTGAACATGAAATATCAACCGCCCACAAAAAGTAAACGGCTGAAAGGTGTTTGTGTTCAAACACAGGAAATTTTACTGTCTGACAGGTGGAATTTTCCTGTTGTCTATGGACAAGTGAAATTTCATGCACTTTATCTACCTCAAAAATCCTGTGAAAAGGGTCTACATGTTAAGGAAGGGAATGCTAAATTAACAGTTTTTCCCAGTCTTCAAAACTGGATAAAAGGGAGCTGTGAATAATCTGCGAAAAAACAGACTGTGGAAAAAAACAGCTGAGAGCCACATTGTAAGAAACTTTTAACTTTAGCACCATCCTGTTTTAAGAATTACTAACTGAAAAAAAAGTGGGTATAGCCTAAGTTAATAATTCTTTAACAGGGTTAGCACAGGCTTGAAAAGTACTTGAATTTAGAGGGCTTTCTTGAATAGTCCTTGAAAATTAAATCTGCATTGAAAAGTACTGGGAAATCACTCAAAGACCTTGAAAAGTCCTTGAATTCTTCTATTTTCTGTATAACTTAATACTGTTGATAGAGATCTAAATCAGTATAAAATTGTTGTGCCTTTATTTGGTGCAGCAAATGCTGCACCAAATAAAGAAACAGCAATTTCATACTCACTTTCCAGTGCTAATTTCTCTATTATCTCAGTCTAGCATTTTTGAAGAAGAATTTTAACACTTCGATCAGTATTCTTTTTTTTAAACTTTTAGTCCTTGAAAACTGTAAAATAGTGTTGAGAAGTCCTTGAAAAGTCCTTGAATTTTACTCAAACTTCCCTGGATGAACCCTGTTTAAAAAAGGTTTAAATTGTAAATTAATAAAGCCACTGTTATACAAAACAGCAACATACATTTATATTTAAAAATCAATAAGCAGTAAAGAATTTGTTGTAAAATTCTCACAAGTAAGCTTCAGCGATAGTCAAGTAGATTTTTGTAGTCTGTTTATTCATGGACAAGTAGAAAATTTAAGGATTTTCACACCCAATAAAGTACTTCATGACAAAAATGTTTCAGCGATGGGAGAAAATCCGACTTGCATGCAAACAATAAAAGCGGAGATGCGCAGTCTGATCAGCACCTTTGTTATCGCTCTCTTAAATGTATGATAGCTAAACTTGCTACAAGAAAAGTTTGAGCATTCTAGCCAGTCTATGTATCTGAGCAGACAGGTTTGAGTCCCACTTGGTCAGAAACCCCAAAGACAGGTTTTCTGGCATCGAGGCCAATATGTACTCAGTACTCACAAGCCTTGATTGAGTTAAGAGTGCGTAATCAGTAATCACTAATAAAAAATAATTTTTCTTAGTTCTCAGCAAAAACATGTTGTGGCAACTACATATGTTTTGGGTGCTCAAAAGAACCATCTCAATGAGGCGATACTTTTGAGCACCCGGAACATAACTTTAAACTGATGGGTAAAAAAATTTTCCCAGTTTTACGCTAAAAAATCAAATAGAATATACTCTGATAGCTTGTTTCTTTGTGTTACAGTGGTGGGAGAGAAAGAAGTGAAAGATGGCATGGCGAATGTGAGAACCCGGGACAACAAAGTGCATGGTGAACACTCCATTGATAAGATCATAGACAGATTCACAGACTTTAAAATGAGCCAGTGTTTGGATGCTGAGGAAAAATTCTGATTGCCAATATCTCACATAATAACCCTTATCCAATGTCAATCACAAAAAAATTGTCTGCTTTTGTCGTCTGTAGGAGCAGTCTGATCTGGGTCCACACTGCTTGCCCCCATACTTACATAAATTGCATAATGTTAGCAAAAAATATGCAGCATGTGCTCAGTTGAGTTGAGCATGGAAAAAAAGTTGTATTACCTCTGGGCCTGATCGGGTTACTCCTAAGGGAGCAATCAGGCCCCAAGTTATAAAACTTTTTTGATGCTCAACTCAACTGATCACGAAATTTCAACAGCTCATAAAACAAAAAAAGACAAACTAAGAAGTTTCTTGCTTAAAGTCTCTCAGATGTTGTATTTATCATGCTAATAAATGTTAGCCAACAATAGTTGGCATTTTAACATTTATGAGCATGATAAATTTCATACTCAGTTGAGTTGAGCATGAAAAAAGTTTTATAACCTTGAGGCCTGATCTGTGCTCTGTTGAGCATGAAAAAAGTTTTATAACCTCAGGTCTGATCAGATGAATCCTAAGGGAGCAATCGGATCTAGGCCCTTTGCAATAGGCCCCAGAAGTACATCAGCAGTTGAGCAAGCAGACAACAATAATCATGAATTGCGGGATAAGAGCTAACTGTCCTATTTCTTTTCTAGTGCTTTCATAGCTGTATTTAGTGCTTGTATACTGTGTTTACCCTATACATTCAGCCAAAATGTAGGAACAAATTGTATAACACAGGCTAAACTAGTGGAGCAGTTTGATCAGTGTTCAAACTGCAATTCAGACTTAGATATGGGGAGTGCATTTGTTTTTCCTCTAAAGGTACAGTAAAACCTATCTAAAATGGCCACTCAAAACTAAACAAAACAAATATCTTATTGACAAATGGTAGCTTAATGAAGGTCAAATGTATTGCAGAATTTCTCCTTGGAGCTTACTGCAATATTTTTGACTTGCATTAAGCGATGATTGGTCTTGAAAACCAATTTTTGGTCTATTTTTGAGTGCTGGTTTTAGACAGGTTTTACTATACCCCAAATATGTTATTCAGCAATAAAAAGAAACATTTCCATAAATCTAGGTACATTAACATTACTGATTTAGAATTTAAAAAATGTTTTTGAAGGCCAGATATTCCAATGTTATAATAACTAATGGATTAATGAGGTATGTATTGTCATATTGCTGGCCTTGCCATTTGCTGCATAGATCCAGAGAAGAAAATTTTTGTCTGCAAAATTGTAAAAAAATCTTATCAATTTGTTCAAACATAATTTCGATGCTCAAGAAAACTGTCTGAGAATTAAGAAAGTTAGTTTTTGATTAAGCACACTTATCTGGCTTGTAGATACTGAATAGGTAGGGTAAATGCAGTGTTCCACCTAGAAATATTTATTGGTACCCGGTATAATAAACCATTTTGATGTAATACTATGATCTTTTAACATTGCCCAAGACTAAGAAACAGTTTTGCTGCCAAAGTGTCATGGGTCATGTACAGTAAAACCTGTCTTAAGGGGAGCACTCTGCAATACTTTCGACCTTCATTAAGCTACCATTATCCATTAAGACTTTTGTTTTGTCTATTTTTAAGTGGCCACTTAAGACAGGTTTACTGTATGTTGTTTGTATGAGCCATGCAGTTATTTTATTGGTTGATAACACCATCAGCAGTTGTTGTCATTTTTGGATACAACCATAGTTGGAATGGTTGAAATGTTGTGTTAAATCCTGATGCTCTCAGAATGACCAAACCTGTGTAAGGTTTAGGCCAAATAAAAGAATATGTGTTGTTCAGGTTACACCCTGAAAAAAATTAGGGTAGGTAGGTAGGATAGTTTTTTTTCCTTTTTTCCCTTTTTTTCTTGGAATATTCAGACCTGCTTGAAAATGTATTAAATATTAGACAAACTGATATAAAAGGGTCTATTTTTGAAGATATAACCTTGTTTAAATCCTTTTACTTTCAGTACCAAAGACTGAATGCATATTTCGATTTTGGTTTGAGATGATCATTTTGATATGTATTTTTTCTCCAAATTCTGAAGTTGGAAGAGAAAAATAGAACAAAATTATTTTGTTCTTCTATTCTCTTCCAACTTCAGAATTTGGAGAAAAAAGTTTAGGGTAGGGGGTAAAAATGTAGGGTAGGTCGGGTAGCCTGAACCACACTTATTTTTTTCTTGGCCTCAATATTCCCCTCCACAGGCATGGTCATTTTGGGATACGTCTTCAGTTGAAATGTCTCTTTTAATCCAGTTGCAATCAGAATGACCAGCGAAAAAGGTTAAATAAGATAAAAACTTATAAAGTGAACAATAGAAAAGCCTGCCCTGGTGTTTTGAATAGTGATGCAGTCATCCCACCACCTCTGCAAGACGCAGTTAATAACGTGTCTGGCTACAGATGCGAGGCTGACTGCAGAACCAGGTGTCCCGAGTTAGATCCCGGCCCGGTCCCATACTTTCTTGGAGATTGATCATGAAATAATTTCTACGGTCATTCTCCTCCCTTCCGCTGATTCATTCAAGAAGGGTTGTTGTCAGTTACAAGCGAAAGTATGTGCATGAAGTACTGGTTAACCGCTTGTTCAAGCTTGGCCAGGAAAAAAGTGTGGTTAGGTGAATTGACGGTCCCACCATGACCTTAGCTGTTGACTTGGGACGTAAAGCAACAAAACTAACAAAATAAACCTGTGCAAGAATCTTACAAAGAGGGCTCAGCCTATTCTGCATATTTGTTAGGCCAAATAAAAAAATATGTGTGTTTTGGGTAACAGGTCTGAAAATTTTAGGTAAGTTAGGCACACCTATTTTTTTTATATTTTTTTCTGGGAAAATGTATTGGGATGCATGCTGATCTTTTGACTCAGTTTTTGACATTCAGTTTTAAAAGTCATGACCGCTTCATTGGAAAAACCTTTTAGGCATATGTGAACATTGGTTTCATGTGAGTCCTAAGAATGTCCATGCTCACTTGCAGCATTGGTGAACATTTTCAACATTATGCCTCGATTTAGGGGACATTGAGTCAGCCCAAAAATCTTAAACTGGGCATTACATAATGGTTTCGCAATCAAGCATTTGGTTGTTTGTCTATAAAAGGACAATAATTCTATCCTAAAGTTAGGCAAATTAGTTTGGGTGAAAGTTTTCAGGATAATGCCTGCATACAGGACTTTCCTCAATTAGACATAATATATTAGTTCCATAGTTCCAGGATTAAAGTTCCAGTCCAGAATGAAATGAGCCACAAAATGAGATTTCAAACAATGTGATAAGTGCAACCAGCAAAGCCTCAGATCAGCCTGCGCATACGCGCAGTCTGATCAGAGCCTTTGCTAGTCACTTGAATATTTATGACTTAAGTAATCCTAAAACATGGCACAAACTATTAACATATTTGTTGTTCTACAATTTGGCTATCTGCATTTCAGGACTCTTAACCCATTTAAGCCAAATGGATTTGTCTACCCCTGTCAGTAGGACTAGCCCATTTCCAATTTAAGAGGTGTTGGGTGGTATTTTTCATTTTTATCGAAATTTTTAATAAAATATTCTGTAAGCAAACTGGAGACCCTGATCAGAATCTGCATTCTGCGACATCTAATCTGGGTTTGCACTGTTTGATAATGTCCTACAAAAAGGACACTTGGCTTATATGGGTTAAAGGCTATTTTTCTCATGATTGGCTCATAAAATAATTGATTTGCTGTAGTGATATATTTAAGTTTTAGAATAATGGCATGATTTGTTTGATTAAAACCAGCTCTGTATATGAGCAATACATGCACCTCGACTAGATTCTTTCATGAGACCAAGAAGAACTGACATTCTTGCATGACCTAAAAGAATATCTGAGTTTTTAGCCAAGAAAAGAAATTCATAGCTTGCACACCTGGTACGTACATCTGAGATTTTACCCTGGCATAGAAATTTGTATCTTACCCAGGCTGTCACAAGAGGACTGTTCATTGGTTGTATTGAATCTCACCTATATGGTCATCAAGTGACGTCAATGTTTAGTCAGTGACTTCATCATGTGATATTGCATCTCAGCGTATTCAGGGACTTAATGCCCCTTGTCATGGCGGGGACATAATTGTCATGGCAAAGGGCATAATAAAAAGTCAATGGTGAGCAAGAAATGAATCCATTACAGTCAACTCTGGTTAACTCAACTATGTATAACTCAATACTATCACTTATCTCGACCTGACGGCCCGGTCCCAGTATTTTCCCCTATATATTATTGCAATTCCACAACGTTTATCTCGACAACGGCTAAGTCAATAAAACTGATAACTCGTTACGAAAAACTGGTCCCGCTGATCAATTTTAGTGTATTTTACAACGCCTAACTTGACTCCACTTCATGAGAAATTACCTTTTTATCTGAATGTGTCTTCAATTAATCCACCGCTTTCAATGTTAATTATCCCCATTAAAACCACCAATTGTTTGATCACTTGGTCCACGTGTGTGACACATGCAGTTGTAAATGAGTGTGTTGTATATGTATAATTACATAATTGACCGCGGTTGCTGAATTCTATTGATCTACTGTGGTACAACTTCAAAGCGGCTACATGAGCTAATGTGTCATATTTGAGCAAGCTCTGTCCGATGACTGCTCATTTTAAATAAGGCCAAAGTATAATTTAATTGTTTCTCGGGCCAATTTTTTTTATTTTGAAAACAGACTTGTGCGTTTAAGGCTATTTTCGGACATTGGTCATGTCATGACAAAAATAGATTAGGAACGCATATGCACATTAAGCGGACAGAAATTAAAATGTGCATGTACACTGTTTGGGGCTTAAGATATGACGACTTCTGGAAGGATAAAACCTGCACCCGCGGGACCAGTTGCCGACTGAAAACACTATGTTTATTTTATTTGTCTTAGAAAGTGAAAAAATAGTCATAATGTCAGGACTAGCGGTACCCGAGAAATTTAAATGTTTCAATTTCAAATGTCAATTGATTCTTGGGTCAATTCATCCCGTAGTTTATTAATGAAATAGCTCCGTATGGACGAGTTGAACGTGAATTATTTCGCCCCAAAATGGTAGGTATACGTCATGATTTGGTTACCTCGAACTACTGATAACTCGACATTTTGCCAAGTCCCTTGAAATTCGAGGTATCGAGAGTAGACTGTATTTGTGTAAGGGTGGGATAGAAAAATCCTTTCCTCGGAATCACCGTTTGTCCTCACTCTGCAAGCCTTGTGAAGTTGTGATGAGAAATGGTGATCATCAGGACGGATTTTTCTATCTCACCCTCACACTCATGGTGGATTCTTATAATCTTATCCAAGCTATCAGTTGAGGGCTGTACATTGGTTGGAGCTCACATTCATGGCTGTCAAGTGATGTCATTTGAGCCGTGGCATGTGATTTCCAACAATGTGGCATTTTGGCAAGTGTAGACTCAGACCAGCCTGTGCAGTCTCCTTTTCAGCTTAGAAACTCCAAATTATGTTCAGTCAGTAGCTTAACACTCATAGAATATATAAGGGCCTAGCAAAGGCTCTGATCAGACTGCGCATATGCGCAGGCTGATCTGAGGCTTTGCTTGTCGCACATACCACATTGTTGAAAATCCCACGGCTCATTTTTATGTCCGTATGACATCATCATGTAAAATTGGAACTCCACATATTCAGGAACTTCTGGGAGCTATTTTGAAAAGAAAAAAGCAGAATTTAATGCTGGGCTTGAAAAAGAATCCCATTATTTATGTGAGGATAGGATAGAAATTTCTCTCCCTTAGGCATCACTGTTTGCCAAACCGTGATCCTCAGGACAGATTTTGCTTTCTCACCTTCACACTTGTGAACGATTTGTATGTTGTTGCTGTATTGGTCTCTATATCTGTTCTGTCTACTTCCGATTTTGGTTTCACCTTGCATATCAAATCCCCTCTGTTTGCATTAAATCAGCTTTTGTAGAATATCTTATGAAATGATGCCACACACTTCTACAGCTAAAATGGACCAGTTCAGAATGAAATGAGCCACAACATTAGATTTCTAACAATTTGGTATGCGTGACCAGCAAAGCCTCAGATCAGCCTGCACATACGCGCAGTCTGATCAGAGCCTTTGCTAGTCGCTTGAATATTCTATGACTGTTGAGCTACTGACTGAAGAGCATTTGGAGTTTCTAAGCTTAAAATGAGGTTGCTTAGGCTTGTCTGAGTCTACACTTGTCAAAATGCGACATTGTTGGTAATCTTATGTCACGGCCCAAAAGTAGGAGGGACCACTACTAGACTAAATGGGTTAATGGCTTCAAATATGATTTGATATTGGTTGCTAGTGTATATATTCCAGTGGGAAACATTGGTAACTCAAGATATTTGAAATATGGAAGTTACCTTGAAAAAGAGAATATGGGTATTACAAGGACCATCCCGGCCCCACCAGTCTGTCGGATGAGACTTTAAGCTGTGGCCCCGTCTCCATATGACCTTAGCTGTTGGTGGGATGTTAAACACAAACACAACAACAACAACAAGGACCAAAGGTTAGAAAAAACAAAATTTTTGAGCATAAAATTGTAAATATTTTCTAACCCATCAGTTTTAACATATGTTTTGGGTGCTCAAAAGAACCGTCTCATTGAGCCAGTACTTTTGAGTACCAAAAACGTATGTTTTGGTTAAGAAATTAAAAATGAAATTTTGATTATTCATGTTGACTAAAGGCCTGAAGACAGAATATTCTGGGAGCCAACATTTGACTGAATGCATGGGTGAAAGTTTCAGATTATTCCTGAAGCTGACCTTCCATAGATAGTCGGCCTCAAAATACTGAATTTGGCAGATAATAATAGATTCTTTAATACATGTTCAGTTTATCTGAAGACAGATAACCATAGAAAATATTTCACAATCAATCCCGACAAAAGTATGGGGCTGGGGTGAGTTTGATCCCAACTATTTAAACTTGAAATTATTTAGGTTTTGTAGGCTTTCTGCAAATTTTAAAATTTGATCTTCTTAACTCTTTCCTTGCTAGCTGCAACTTATGTCGCCTGCTGATAATCCTAGCAAACAGTTTGGACCAAGATTAGGACCGACAGTCAATTTGAAAAAAGTCAGCAGACAACAAAAGCATGAGGAAAGACTCCGCATGCAAAGAGATAAGTTAAGGATTTTGGAAATTTTGAACTTTAACCCATTTTGATGTTGTGTATGTGTTTAGCTATGGTCATATGGAGATGGGGCCACAGCTTAAAGTCTAAGCTGACAGACAGTTGAAGTCGGAGATGGAGCATGCGACCCCTGATTTACAAGGTGAGTGGTTTATCCACTACACCACTACTGCTCCTATTGAATGAAAAAGTCAATGCTGAGAACCTGCGACCCCTGGTTTACAAGGCAAGTGGTTTATCCACTACACCACGACTGCTCCTATTGAATGACAAAGTCAATGCTGAGAACCTGCAACCCCTGGTTTACAAGGTGAGTGGTTTATCCACTACACCAAGACTGCTCCTATTGAATGACAAATTCAATGCTGAGAACCTGCAACCCCTGGTTTACAAGGCGAGTGGTTTATCCACAACATCATGACAGCTCCTACTGAATGACTAAGTCAATGCTGAGAACCTGTGATCGCTGGTTTACAAGGCGAGTGGTTTATCCACAACAGCTCCTACTGAAAGACTAAGTCAATGCTGAGAACCTGCGACCCCTGGTATACAAGGCGTGTGGTTTATCCACAACAGCTCCTACTGAAAGACTAAGTCAATGCTGAGAACCTGCGACCCCTGGTTTACAAGGAAAGCAGTTTACACCACAACAGCTCCTACTGAATGACTAAGTTAATGCTGAGAACCTGCGACCTCTGGTTTACAAGGAAAGCAGTTTACACCATGACAGCTCCTACTGAATGACTAAGTCAATGCTGAGAACCTGCAACCCCTGTTTTACAAGGAAAGCAGTTTACACCACGACAGCTCCTACTGAATGACTAAGTCAATGCTGAGAACCTGCAACCCCTGTTTTACAAGGAAAGCAGTTTACACCACGACATCTCCTACTGAATGACTAAGTCAATGCAAAGTATGCTCCATGAAAAGTTTTTTCATTATCATGCACTCATAAATTTATTCTGAATTTTTGCGTTTTGAGAAGCTGGGCATCACACAGGTTTAATCCATTTATGCCAAATTTATTTTCCCATCCTTATCAATTGGACGAGTCCTTTTTCCCATCCTTATCAATTGGACGACTCCATTTCCAATTTTAGGGTGGTATTTTTCATTTTTATTCGACTTTAAAGAAACTTCTGTAAGCAAACAGTGCAGAACCTAATCAGATGCCGCAGCGCCGTTTGCCAATGTCCCACAAAAAGGACGCCAGGCTTATATGGGTTAAATTCATGTGTGCATCGAACCTGTGTGATGTCCAGCTTCTCAAAACTCCCAAAACCTCATCAATGTTTGAATACATGCTATGTATTTATTCTCACTTTCATGCAGCATTTAGATGTCTTCATTCAATATTGTATCCAAAAGCTGATGTGCAACAAGTTACCCAAGTCTTTGTAATTCCATATTCAAAGGTTATTTCCATATTTTTAAGGAAATCTGTTAAGTATATATCATAATTACCTCATTACCATAGCAGATATTTAAGGCAAACAAAAATGTGTGTTTAGGGTAAGTAGACCCCGCTATGACATCATCCTGGTGAAATGTAGCTATTTTTATGCTTTCTTAAAGAAATGAAATGAGGCCCATTGGAGGATAATATGCACACATATTCTTATAATCCCTGAGTATTTTATGGGTGTTAACACCATATAGGCCGCGACAGGAGAAAACCTGTCTTTGGGGTTTGCGAACAAGAAGGGGGCAGACCAGCCTGTGTGATATGCCCAGTCTGATCAGTGCCTTTGTTATTCACTTTCCGTACAGTAGCCAGCCTGGTTACATGCAAAATTTCAATATTCTAGCTAGTCTCTGTAGCTGAGCAGACTAGTTTAAGTCGGAAAGCCCAAAGACAGGTTTTATCGCTTTGAGGCCCATATGGTGTAAACACCCATAAAATACTCAACTATTTGGGTTAGAATTCCCAAATTTGGTGTGTATGATGCTTACTGTTTCCAGGTCACTTTGACCTTGACATCTGGCCTCAGTTTAGAAAAATTATGTCCTTAGCGTATATTGTTTCCCTGATTCTTTCTCGCTTTGTCCATTCCAAAAAAATCAATAAAATAATTCTTCATGCTTTATAAATTCCACTGTCAGTGGTTTTATTTGGTGGAATATGTAATATTGTGACACATTTCTTGTTTTATTCACTTATAAGAAAATTACTGACATTTGAAATTCTGAAACATGTGGGCTTGTGGAAGTGAATGGAGAAGGCAGAAATCATCCACATACATCAATTTATTATTTTTCACTAGTGAAATATCACTTTACTAGTATAGATATACACTGTTTTCATTGCTAAGAATAAAATATATATTTCTGGCTTCAGCCCAACCCCCTTAGTCAACCCAGGGTATCAGACTCAGGCTTTCAAACTAAAATTAAGTCTTGTATGTTTCATATCTTATGTTCCTCTGTCTGCATGCAAAATTTTGAAAATAAAAGTTACTGCAAAATTTAAATACTTGACCACATCCATGGGTTCAAAATTGGTGGGGTAAAATTTTTGAACACTTGTGCTAATCTACAGGCGCAGGAGATCATAGCCCATAGTGAGAAGTCGCTAGATGTTGGAGATGAGGAGTTCATTACACAGAAAAGTCAATACAGCTTGCACTATACATGTAATTCCCTATTCTGACCTAGTCAAGGGCAATAACTGGTATGTTAATGTGTCAATTCCGAGGAAACTTACAGAAAATCGACCCTACGGTAATTATTATTTCAACCAAGAATGACCGACGGCACTGAATTGTGCCCTTGAGCAAGACACATTAATCCCTGCTTAGTTTAACCCAGGAAGACCCGTCCCCAGTATGACTGAAAAATGTTGACTTGGACGCAAGGAATTGAATCAAACAAACACCAAGAATGCATCAACTTGATGCTGAGATATGGTTCCGGCTGAACGAATGACTCCCATATCTAAATCCGACCAACTTTGTCAAGGGATAATAACAATACAACTCCTGAACAAGCCCCTAATGAATTCTCAGTGCACATCCTACCAGAAACAAATATTTGCCTTATTTGTATCCATGATAGAAAAAAAATCAGAGTTACAGCTCTTAAAAACTTAGAACTTTGAACCACAAGTATGAAAAAGTATATACTATCTACCTTAGTCTGTTACCCAGGCAGAATTTTTTATGATTGGTTCTGAATTCAGGTTTTTAGACTTGCATTTGTCAATTTCTAATGATATTGTTTCTACCAAAATTTATGATAAACGTGACGACTTTGATTTTGAAATTGTCAATTTCCCATTTTTAGATGGTGATGTTCCTCGTTCTACATCCTATGGAGTCTATATCTCTCAACTTATTCGTTTTGCTAGAGCATCTAGCTATGTTGTTGACTTAAACACTCGCAATAAATTGTTAACTCAGAAACTTCTTAAACAAGGCTATCGGTATCATAAACTTCGCAAAACATTTTCTAAATTTTATAGACGATACTATGATTTGATTTCTAAATTCCAAGTTGGACTTAAATCTCTCTTGCGCCAAGGACTTTCGGAACCTGATTTCTATGGTGACTTGGTGTATAAATTGAAGAAGATTGTTGGCTCTAATAATTTTTCAGCGCAGTTCATTAAAATAATTTCTCATTATAAAAAGATTGGCTATAACATTAATGTATTGCAACAGACTGCATGCTTGGTAGTCAACCCAATCACGGTTGGCAACTTTGCTTTCCTCTTTAATTGCACGCCGGTGGGTCGGACTTCAGACTCTATGATGGTTCCGACTTATCTATTGATGAGATGGTAGGGGCCTGATGCTTTGGCTGTTTGTCGGGCCCACCGGGGTTTACCTGTTGGATTTCTTTTGCTCCGGTATTCAGTTTAATTTACTGTTGAGTCCTTATCCTTGCTTTATCTCCTTGTTAAATCTTGATTTATATGTTTTAGGAGATGATGCATTGATAAGTTAGGGTTCTTTCATGCAAACCAAATATCTATGTGTCTTGATCCACATCTGAATTAAGGGTGAGGTTGGCGCCGTTAAACCGGTTTAAGCCCTCCAGTAAAATATTTTACTGACCGTTCCAAGGCGGTACTTCTTTTGTGGATCTTTTATGTTTTTGTTCTGTCTTGTGTTTGCTATGTCTGTGCGCGTCTGTTTATATGTGCTTTGTGGTCACCTGCTGGGAAAGGGCTGACCTCTTGGCTCTCGTTTGTGGTGTCTTCTGTGAGTTTGTCACTTTCCCATTGGTATCCTGGGTCAGGTGTGGTACTTGATTGTATCGATTCCTGATCTTTGCACCTTTACTTACTTTTAGGGCTGACTTTCTGACTGTTCTTTTGAGTACCCACAATATATGTTTTGGCTTACAAACAATTGTTTTGTTACACACTCTTGACTAAAGCCTGAAAAACTATATCATGAACAACTTATTTGCTAACCTGGTAGTTGCATGGTTGTATCTTTATGTAGGCGGAGGATTCAAATGTTTATATTTCAGGATTCTTGAATTAAACCTTTCATGCTAGGCTCCACCCACTATGAATAATTATATAAATAACATAGAACAAAGAAATTACTTGTCAAGTGCACTTGTGTAGGATCAGATAAACCATATTTCCATAGGCAAACAAAGTATACCCTGATCAGGCAGCTCTTATAAGAGCTGCCTGATCATGGTCTGCTCTTTTTGCAAAAGCTTTAAAAGGTGTCTCTATGAGGTTAAGGGTTAAGACTGTTCCCACACATATTACACTAAACACACATTTTATTTATTTGGCTTTAGTAGCCCACCTGGTGTTTGTGAAATCCATTTCATTGTTTCTGTTTAAGCACACATTAATAGCAATCTCGGTTATTAAAAAATACACATTGTCTATGGTTCAGTTTTTTCTTTTAAGTGCACAGCTGTTATTGTCCCAATAATTCATATTCTTGCAGTTTTTGTGCCAGTGGGTCATGTCAAAGTGGCACAGTGGGTCATGTCAAAGTGGCACCTACTATTCTCTATCCAGGTCATGTGATAGCCATACCTGTTATTGTGACATTAGTTAAAGCTGCATAGTTTGTAACTTTTGATCTTCTATTTTAGAAATAATGTTTCTAATTTTCAAGAAAACAATAATATAGCCAAAATTTTGATATTGGAGGGACGTAAATTATTGCCAACAAGAGAAAAACCATATGTTTTGATAAGAAAATTCATTTTTTCCGTGCAGTTTTCAGCTGTAGTAAACAGATTTATTGTGAAAGCATAACTTGATTCTATTTTTACAAATCCTCAATGGCGTCACTGCGTTGTGGTCCTTGAGCAAGACACATTTATCCTAGCTTAGTACTGGTTCAACCCAGGAAGACACGTCCCTGTTTAACTGAAAGATTGTTGATGGGACGTAAAGAATCAAATCTAACAAACAATTTTTACAAATGATTTAAAAAGAATTTTTTCCCGGAAAATCTTCATAATTGCAGACTTAACTTTAATGTTCTAGCAGCATATTTTATTGGGTCATGTAATGATGTCTTATTTCGCCATTGGTGATGTTATAGCAACTCCTGCTACTGGGTCATGTTCTAGCCAGATATTATTGTGGCATTGGCCCATATTTATCAGCATATCTTTTTGGGTCCTAGAGGGTTGTCTGGTAATTTCGGACATCAGGTAAATTCGGACATACATTTGCAAACAGTGGAAATCCAAATGAGACGGCTCCTTTTGAGCCGTCTCACAAGGATTTTCACTGTTTGCTTTGTAAATCTATTTTTTTATTCAAATAATTAAAATAGGAAACAAACAAGGTCGCTTTCTGAATTTACCTGATGTCCGAAGCTCTGGTTGGGAAATTGTCATTTACTGGATAAGTGTGTTTAGGC
Organism: Loripinus fragilis; assembly: GCA_964019695.1. Classification (NCBI taxonomy): domain Eukaryota; kingdom Metazoa; phylum Mollusca; class Bivalvia; order Lucinida; family Lucinidae; genus Loripinus; species Loripinus fragilis. The sequence continues at coordinate 64,742,003 of OZ026522.1, read as the reverse complement.
AAAAAGATATGCCTAGACTCCAGTTCCAGCAGCATCTGTTATTATACATTTGTGTATTTTCTATCAGCTTCTATTTTGTTCCATTTGGCCTTGTTGTAGAATTTTCTATTACTAAGTCATGTCCAGCAAGACCTGTTGCTGTGTGATTGGGTTCTGTTCACCTGTCACTGTGTGATTGGGTTCTATTCACCTGTTACGGTTTGATTGGGTCCTGTTCCAGTAAAACCTGTTACTGTATCATTGAGTTCTGTTCCTACTAGTAACACATATTACTGTATCACTGTGTCCTGTTCCAGTAACACATTTACTGTCTCATTGGGTCCTGTTCCAGCAACACCTATTTTGTGTAATTGGGTCCTGTCAGCAACACCTGTTACGGTCTCATTGGGCTATGTTCTAGCAACACGTATAACTCTGTCGTTGGGTCCTGTTCCAGTGACACCTGTTACTGTGCCATTGTGTACTCTTTCAGCAACACCTGCTACTGTGTCATTGGGCTCTGTTCTAGCAACACGTATAACTCTGTCATTGGGTTCTGTTCCAGTAACACCTTTTACTGTGCCATTTTGTACTCTTCCAGCAACACCTGTTTCTTTATCATTGGATTTTGTTCTAGGCTGTCACTGTGCCAGTTGGTTCTATTCTAGCAACACATGTTACTGTGCCATCGGATTCTGTTTTAGCATCACCCGTTGCAATCTCATTGTGGTCCTTTTTATTTCAGAAATTGACAGGCCATGCATGATACAAACTGTATGCAAAGTACATGTATTGAAAAGATTTCAATGTGGGAAGTATTTAGTAGCATATGTCCTTAATTACAGATAATTACAATTACTGATTATGATTACCCCAGGTCTGACTGTAATTGAGTTCTGTTCAAGCAACACCTCTTAATGTGTCATTGGGTTCTTTTCACGCACAACTGTTACTGTGCAATTGGATTCTGTTCTATCAACACCCATTATTGTCTCATTGGGTTCTGTTCTTGCAATACCTGTTTCTGTTTCATTTGGTTCTATTCTTGCAATACCTGTTTCTGTTTCATTGGGTTCTGTTCTTGCAATACCTGTTTCTGTTTCATTGGGTTATGTTCTTGCAATACCTGTTTCTGTTTCATTTGGTTCTGTTCTTGCAATACCTGTTTCTGTTTCATTGGATTCTCTTCTTGCAATACCTGTTTCTGTTTCATTGGGTTCTATTCTTGAAATACCTGTTTCTGTTTCATTGGGTTCTGTTCTTGCAATACCTGTTTCTGTTTCATTTGGTTCTATTCTGGCAATACCTGTTTCTGTTTCATTTGGTTCTGTTCTTGCAATACCTGTTTCTGTTTCATTGGGTTCTGTTCTTGCAATACCTGTTTCTGTTTCATTTGGTTCTGTTCTTGCAATTTCTGTTTCATTGGGTTCTGTTCTTGCAATACATGTTTCTGTTTCATTGGGTTCTTTTCTTGCAATACCTGTTTCTGTTTCATTTGGTTCTGTTCTTGCAATACCTGTTTCTGTTTTATTTGGTTCTATTCTTGCAATATCTGTTTCTGTTTCATTGGGTTCTGTTCTTGCAATACCTGTTTCTGTTTCATTGGGTTCTGTTCTTGCAATACCCGTTTCTGTTTCATTGGGTTCTGTTCTTGCAATACCTGTTTCTGTTTCATTGGGTTCTGTTCTTGCAATACCTGTTTCTGTTTCATTGGGTTCTGTTCTTGCAATACCTGTTTCTGTTTCATTTGGTTCTATTCTTGCAATACCTGTTTCTGTTTCATTGGGTTCTGTTCTTGCAATACTTGTTTCTATTTCATTGGGTTCTGTTCTTGCAATACCTGTTTCTGTTTCATTGGGTTCTGTTCTTGCAATACCTGTTTCTGTTTCATTTGGCTTATTCTTGCAATACCTGTTTCTGTTTCATTGGGTTCTCTTCTTGCAATACCTGCTTCTGTTTCATTTGGTTCTATTCTTGCAATACTTGTTTCTATTTCATTGGGTTCTGTTCTTGCAATACCTGTTTCTGTTTCATTTGGTTCTGTTCTTGCAATACCTGCTTCTGTTTCATTTGGTTCTATTCTTGCAATACTTGTTTCTATTTCATTGGGTTCTGTTCTTGCAATACCTGTTTCTGTTTCATTTGGTTCTGTTCTTGCAATACCTGTTTCTGTTTCATTGGGTTCTGTTCTTGCAATACATGTTTCTGTTTCATTGGGTTCTGCTCTTGCAATACATGTTTCTGTTTCATTGGGTTCTTTTCTTGCAATACCTGTTTCTGTTTCATTTGGTTCTGTTCTTGCAATAACTGTTTCTGTTTCATTTGGTTCTATTCTTGCAATACCTGTTTCTTTTTCATTGGGTTCTGTACTTGCAATGCCTGTTTCTGTTTCATTTGGTTCTATTCTGGCAATACCTGTTTCTGTTTCATTTGGTTCTGTTCTTGCAATACCTGTTTCTGTTTCATTGGGTTCTGTTCTTGCAACACCTGTTTCTGTTTCATTGGGTTCTCTTCTTGCAATACCTGTTTCTGTTTCATTGGGTTCTGTTCTTGCAATACCTGTTTCTGTTTCATTTGGTTCTATTATTGCAATACCTGATTCTGTTTCATTGGGTTCTGTTCTTGCAACACCTGTTTCTGTTTCATTGGGTTCTATTCTTGCAATACCTGTTTCTGATTCATTTGGTTCTGTTCTTGCAATACCTGTTTCTGTTTCATTGGGTTCTATTCTTGCAACACCTGTTTCTGTTTCATTGGGTTCTCTTCTTGCAATACCTGTTTCTGTTTCATTTGGCTTATTCTTGCAATACCTGTTTCTGTTTCATTGGGTTCTCTTCTTGCAATACCTGCTTCTGTTTCATTTGGTTCTATTCTTGCAATACTTGTTTCTGTTTCATTGGGTTCTGTTCTTGCAAAACCTGTTTCTGTTTCATTTGGTTCTGTTCTTGCAACACCTGTTTCTGTTTCATTGGGTTCTATTCTTGCAACACCTGTTTCTGTTTCATTGGGTTCTCTTCTTGCAATACCTGTTTCTGTTTCGTTGGGTTCTGTTCTTGCAATACCTGTTTCTGTTTCATTTGGTTCTATTATTGCAATACCCGTTTCTGTTTCATTGGGTTCTGTTCTTGCAACACCTGTTTCTGTTTCATTGGGTTCTATTCTTGCAATACCTAGTTGTGTTTCATTGGGTTCTCTTCTTGCAATACCTGTTTCTGTTTCATTTGGTTCTATTATTGCAATACCTCTTTCTGTTTCATTGGGTTCTATTCTTGCAATACCTGTTTTTGTTTATTGGGTTCTGTTCTTGCAATACCTGTTTCTGTTTCATTGGGTTCTGTTCTTGCAATACCTGTTTCTGTTTCATTGGGTTCTTTTCTTGCAATACCTGTTTCTGTTTCATTTGGTTCTGTTCTTGCAACACCTGTTTCTGTTTCATTGGGTTCTTTTCTTGCAATACCTGTTTCTGTTTCATTTGGTTCTGTTCTTGCAATACCTGTTTCTGTTTCATTTGGTTCTGTTCTTGCAATACCTGTTTCTGTTTCATTGGGTTCTATTCTTGCAACACCTGTTTCTGTTTCATTGGGTTCTCTTCTTGCAATACCTGTTTCTGTTTCATTGGGTTCTGTTCTTGCAATACCTGTTTCTGTTTCATTTGGTTCTATTATTGCAATACCTGTTTCTGTTTCATTTGGTTCTATTTTTGCAACACCTGTTTCTGTTTCATTGGGTTCTCTTCTTGCAATACCTGTTTCTGTTTCAGTGGGTTCTCTTCTTGCAATACCTGTTTCTGTTTCATTTGGTTCTATTATTGCAATACCTGTTTCTGTTTCATTGGGTTCTGTTCTTGCAATACCTGTTTCTGTTTCAATGGGTTCTGTTCTTGCAATACCTGTTTCTGTTTCATTGGGTTCTGTTCTTGCAATACATGTTTCTGTTTCATTGGGTTCTTTTCATGCAATACCTGTTTCTGTTTCATTTGGTTCTGTTCTTGCAACACCTGTTTCTGTTTCATATGGTTCTATTCTTGCAATACCTGTTTCTTTTTCATTGGGTTCTGTTCTTGCAATACCTGTTTCTGTTTCATTGGTTTCTGTTCTTGCAATACATGTTTCTGTTTCATTGGGCTCTGTTCTTGCAATACATGTTTCTGTTTCATTGGGTTCTTTTCTTGCAATACCTGTTTCTGTTTCATTTGGTTCTGTTCTTGCAATACCTGTTTCTGTTTCATTTGGTTCTATTCTTGCAATACCTGTTTCTTTTTCATTGGGTTCTGTTCTTGCAATACCTGTTTCTGTATCATTGGGTTCTATTCTGGCAATACCTGTTTCTGTCTCATTTGGTTCTGTTCTTGCAAAACCTGTTTGTTTCATTTGGTTCTGTTCTTGCAATACCTGTTTCTGTTTCATTTGGTTCTATTCTTGCAATACCTGTTTCTGATTCATTGGGTTCTGTTCTTGCAATACATGTTTCTGTTTCATTGGGTTGTGTTCTTGCAATACCTGTTTCTGGGTCATTTGGTTCTATTCTTGCAATACTTGTTTTTTTCATTGGGTTCTGTTCTTGCAATACCTGTTTCTTTTTCATTTGGTTTTGTTCTTGCAATACCTGTTTCTGTTTCATTTTGTTCTGTTCTTGCAATACCTGTTTCTGTTTCATTTTGTTCTGTTCTTGCAATACCTGTTTCTGTTTCATTGGGTTCTGTTCTTGCAATACCTGTTTTTGTTTCATTGGGTTCTGTTCTTGCAATACCTGTTTCTGTTTCATTGGGTTCTGTTCTTGCAATACATGTTTCTGTTTCATTGGGTTCTTTTCTTGCAATACCTGTTTCTGTTTCATTTGGTTCTGTTCTTGCAATACCTGTTTCTGTTTCATTGGGTTCTATTCTTGCAATACCTGTTTCTTTTTCATTGGGTTCTGTACTTGCAATACCTGTTTCTGTTTCATTTGGTTCTATTCTGGCAATACCTGTTTCTGTTTCATTTGATTCTGTTCTTGCAATACCTGTTTCTGTTTCATTTGGTTCTGTTCTTGCAACACCTGTTTCTGTTTCATTGGGTTCTCTTCTTGCAATACCTGTTTCTGTTTCATTGGGTTCTGTTCTTGCAACACCTGTTTCTGTTTCATTGGGTTCTATTATTGCAATACCTGTTTCTGTTTCATTGGGTTCTGTTCTTGCAACACCTGTTTCTGTTTCATTGGGTTCTCTTCTTGCAATACCTGTTTCTGTTTCATTGGGTTCTCTTCTTGCAATACCTGTTTCTGTTTCATTTGGTTCTATCATTGCAATACCTGTTTCTGTTTCATTGGGTTCTGTTCTTGCAAAACCTGTTTCTGTTTCATTGGGTTCTGTTCTTGCAATACCTGTTTCTGTTTCATTGGGTTCTGTTCTTGCAATACATGTTTTTGTTTCATTGGGTTATTTTCTTGCAATACCTGTTTCTGTTTCATTTGGTTCTGTTCTTGCAATACATGTTTCTGTTTCATTTGGTTCTATTCTTGCAATACCTGTTTCTTTTTCATTGGGTTCTGTTCTTGCAATACCTGTTTCTGTTTCATTTGGTTCTATTCTGGCAATACCTGTTTCTGTTTCATTGGGTTCTGTTCTTGCAATACCTGTTTCTGTTTCATTTTGTTCTGTTCTTGCAATACCTGTTTCTGTTTCATTGGGTTCTGTTCTTGCAACACCTGTTTCTGTTTCATTGGGTTCTGTTCTTGCAATACCTGTTTCTGTTTCATTGGGTTCTGTTCTTGCAATACCTGTTTCTGTTTCATTGGGTTCTATTCTTGCAATACCTGTTTCTGTTTCATTGGGTTCTGTTCTTGCAATACCTGTTTCTGTTTCATTGGGTTCTGTTCTTGCAATACTTGTTTCTGTTTCATTTGGTTCTGTTCTTGCAATTTCTGTTTCATTGGGTTCTGTTCTTGCAATACATGTTTCTGTTTCATTGGGTTATTTTCTTGCAATACCTGTTTCTGTTTCATTTGGTTCTGTTCTTGCAATACCTGTTTCTGTTTCATTTGGTTCTATTCTTGCAATACCTGTTTCTGTTTCATTGGGTTCTGTTCTTGCAATACCTGTTTCTGTTTCATTTGGTTCTGTTCTTGCAATACATGTTTCTGTTTCGTTGGGTTCTTTTCTTGCAATACCTGTTTCTGTTTCATTTGGTTCTGTTCTTGCAATAACTGTTTCTGTTTCATTTGGTTCTGTTCTTGCAATTTCTGTTTCATTGGGTTCTGTTCTTGCAATACCTGTTTATGTTTCATTTGGTTCTGTTCTTGCAATTTCTGTTTCATTGGGTTCTGTTCTTGCAATACATGTTTCTGTTTCATTGGGTTCTTTTCTTACAATACCTGTTTCTGTTTCATTTGGTTCTATTCTTGCAATACCTGTTTCTGATTCATTGGGTTCTGTTCTTGCAATACCTGTTTCTGTTTCATTGGGTTCTGTTCTTGCAATACCTGTTTCTGTTTCATTGGGTTCTGTTCTTGCAATACCTGTTTCTGTTTCATTGGGTTCTGTTCTTGCAATACCTGTTTCTGTTTCATTTGGTTCTATTCTTGCAATACCTGTTTCTGTTTCATTGGGTTCTGTTCTTGCAATACCTGTTTCTGTTTCATTTGGTTCTGTTCTTGCAATTTCTGTTTCATTGGGTTCTGTTCTTGCAATACATGTTTCTGTTTCATTGGGTTCTTTTCTTACAATACCTGTTTCTGTTTCATTTGGTTCTATTCTTGCAATACCTGTTTCTGATTCATTGGGTTCTGTTCTTGCAATACCTGTTTCTGTTTCATTGGGTTCTGTTCTTGCAATACCTGTTTCTGTTTCATTGGGTTCTGTTCTTGCAATACCTGTTTCTGTTTCATTGGGTTCTGTTCTTGCAATACCTGTTTCTGTTTCATTGGGTTCTGTTCTTGCAATACTTGTTTCTGTTTCATTTGGTTCTGTTCTTGCAATTTCTGTTTCATTGGGTTCTGTTCTTGCAATACATGTTTCTGTTTCATTGGGTTATTTTCTTGCAATACCTGTTTCTGTTTCATTTGGTTCTGTTCTTGCAATACCTGTTTCTGTTTCATTTGGTTCTATTCTTGCAATACCTGTTTCTGTTTCATTGGGTTCTGTTCTTGCAATACCTGTTTCTGTTTCATTTGGTTCTGTTCTTGCAATACATGTTTCTGTTTCGTTGGGTTCTTTTCTTGCAATACCTGTTTCTGTTTCATTTGGTTCTGTTCTTGCAATAACTGTTTCTGTTTCATTTGGTTCTGTTCTTGCAATTTCTGTTTAATTGGGTTCTGTTCTTGCAATACCTGTTTATGTTTCATTTGGTTCTGTTCTTGCAATTTCTGTTTCATTGGGTTCTGTTCTTGCAATACATGTTTCTGTTTCATTGGGTTCTTTTCTTACAATACCTGTTTCTGTTTCATTTGGTTCTGTTCTTGCAATACCTGTTTCTGTTTCATTTGGTTCTATTCTTGCAATAAGTGTTTCTGTTTCATTGGGTTCTGTTCTTGCAATACCTGTTTCTGTTTCATTGGGTTCTGTTCTTGCAATACCTGTTTCTGTTTCATTGGGTTCTGTTCTTGCAATACCTGTTTCTGTTTCATTGGGTTCTGTTCTTGCAATACCTGTTTCTGTTTCATTGGGTTCTGTTCTTGCAATACCTGTTTCTGTTTCATTGGGTTCTGTTCTTGCAATACCTGTTTCTGTTTCATTGGGTTCTGTTCTTGCAATACCTGTTTCTGTTTCATTTGGTTCTATACTTGCAATACCTGTTTCTGTTTCATTGGGTTCTGTTCTTGCAATACCTGTTTCTGTTTCATTTGGTTCTATTCTTGCAATACCTGTTTCTGTTTCATTGGGTTCTCTTCTTGCAATACCTGCTTCTGTTTCATTTGGTTCTGTTCTTGCAATACATGTTTCTGTTTCATTGGGTTCTTTTCTTGCAATACCTGTTTCTGTTCTATTTGGTTCTGTTCTTGCAATACCTGTTTCTGTTTCATTTGGTTCTGTTCTTGCAATTTCTGTTTCATTGGGTTCTGTTCTTGCAATACCTGTTTCTGTTTCATTTGGTTCTGTTCTTGCAATTTCTGTTTCATTGGGTTCTGTTCTTGCAATACATGTTTCTGTTTCATTGGGTTCTTTTCTTACAAAACCTGTTTCTGTTTCATTTGGTTCTGTTCTTGCAATACCTGTTTCTGTTTCATTTGGTTCTATTCTTGCAATAAGTGTTTCTGTTTCATTGGGTTCTGTTCTTGCAATACCTGTTTCTGTTTCATTGGGTTCTGTTCTTGCAATACCTGTTTCTGTTTCATTGGGTTCTGTTCTTGCAATACCTGTTTCTGTTTCATTGGGTTCTGTTCTTGCAATACCTGTTTCTGTTTCATTGGGTTCTCTTCTTGCAATACCTGCTTCTGTTTCATTAGGTTCTATTCTTGCAATACTTGTTTCTGTTTCATTGGGTTCTGTTCTTGCAATACCTGTTTCTGTTTCATTTGGTTCTGTTCTTGCAATACCTGTTTCTGTTTCATTTGGTTCTGTTCTTGCAATACCTGTTTCTGTTTCATTGGGTTCTCTTCTTGCAATACCTGCTTCTGTTTCATTGGGTTCTATTCTTGCAATACTTGTTTCTGTTTCATTGGGTTCTGTTCTTGCAATACCTGTTTCTGTTTCATTTGGTTCTATTATTGCAATACCTGTTTCTGTTTCATTGGGTTCTGTTCTTGCAATACCTGTTTCTGTTTCATTGGGTTCTGTTCTTGCAATACCTGTTTCTGTTTCATTTGGTTCTATTCTGGCAATACCTGTTTCTGTTTCATTGGGTTCTATTCTTGCAACAATTGTTACCGTTTCATTGGGTTCTGTTCTAGCAACATTCGTTACTGTGTCATTGGGTTCTTGTCTAGCAACACCCGTTACTGTTTTCTTGGGTTCTGTTTTAGCAGCACCTGTTACTGTTTCATTTTATCCCTGGTAGGAAGCATATAGGGGGTATATAGTTTTTGCCTTTTCTATAATTATGTTTGCTTGTTTACTTTTTTTCTGTAATAAATATCTCAGCAACTACTTGACTTATAATTCTTAAATTTGGTACACAGCTTGATAGTGATATGTTGTATTGTGCAACAAAAAACAACAGCCACATATCGCTAATCAGTTCCTTTATTTGTTCATTTTTCTTTCCCTCCAATAAAAAATTTAACTTTTTTTTTCTGTCAAAAATTTCTCAGTAGCTACTTGACTTAGGATTTTGAAATTTGGAACAAAGCTTGATAGTAATGAGTTGTATTGTGCAACAAAAAACAACAGCCACATATCGCTAATCAGTTCCTTTATTTGTTCATTTTTCTTTCCCTCCAATAAAAAATTTAACTTTTTTTTTCTGTCAAAAATTTCTCAGTAGCTACTTGACTTAGGATTTTGAAATTTGGAACAAAGCTTGATAGTAATGAGTTGTATTGTGTAACAACAAACTGCAGCCACATATTGCTTATAAGTCCCTTTATTTGTTCATTTTTCTTTCCCTCCAATGAAAATTTCTGTCGCAGATTTCTCAGCTTCCATTGGAGTCAGTGTTTTCAAATTTTGTGTACGCCTTCAGGTAGGCTAAGTGTATTGCGTAATTGAAAATAAAGATGCTTAAGCACATTTTGCCTTCTTTTACAATTTTTTAATTTTTCCTTCGCACATTTTGCCTTCTTTTACATTTTTAAATTTTCCCTTCTGTCACTCCTCTATAACACATTTGGACATTTTTTCGTCAAACTTTTCTCAGCAACTACTTGCTTTAGGATAATGAAATTTTGTGTACACCTTTCGGTAGGCAAAGTGTATTGTGTGAATGGAAATTAGGATGCTAATCCTCCTTTTGCCTTCTTTTTTCAAATTTTCCTTCTGTTACTCCTATATAACACATATGGACAGTTTTTGTCAAAGTTTTCTCAGCAACTACTTGATTAAGGATTATTAATTTTGTGTACACCTTCAGGTAGACAAAGTGTATTGTGTAAATGAAAAGTAAGATGCTGGTCCTCATTTTGCCTTCTTTTTCAAATTTTCATTTTTCCCATCTGTCACTCCTATATATATATATAACGCATATTGACATTTTTCATCAAAGTTTTCTCAGCAACTACTTTTGTTAGGATTGTGTAATTTTGTGTAAAGGTTGGGGTTTACAAGTTGTACTGCACACTTTGTTTTTGCAGGCTGGATTTGGGTTCTGATTGCTTCAGTTCCTGGCTTTTGCATACTTTTTTCACTTTTCTCTGAGAGTGTAACAACCTTTGATGGATACCGCCCAGGATATGTGAGCTTAGCTCACTTCTTGCTATATTTGGGTTCTATTCTTGCAACACCTGTTACTGTGTCACTGGGTTCTGCTCTAGCAGCACCGTTTACTTTCTCATTGGGTTCTGTTCTAGCTACATATGATATTGTCTCCTTGGGTTCAATTCTAGCAAAACCTGTTACTGTGTTATTGGATTCTATTCTAGCACCAACTGTAACTGTCTCATTTGGCTCTGATCTAGCAACACCTGTTACTGTGTCATTGGGTTCTGCTCTATCAACACCCGTTACTGTCTCCTTGGGTTATGTTCTAGCACCACCCGTTACTGTGTCATTGGGTTATGTTCTAGCACCACCCGTTACTGTGTCATTGGGTTCTATCCTAGCAATACATGTTACTGTGTCATTGGATTCTGTTCTATCAACACGTTACTGTCTCATTGGGTTATGTTCTAGCAACACCCGTTATTGTGTCATTGGGGTATGTTCCAACAACAACAGCAGTTACTGTGTTATTGGGTTCTGTTCCAACAACACCTGTTACTGTGTCATTGGGTTCTGTTCCAACAACAACACCAGTTACTGTGTTATTGGGTTCTGTTCCAACAACACCAGTTACTGTGTCATTGGGTTCTGTTCCAACAACAACACCAGTTACTGTGTTATTGGGTTCTGTTCCAACAACAACACCAGTTACTGTGTCATTGGATTCTGTTCCAACAACAACACCAGTTACTGTGTCATTGGGTTCTGTTCCAACAACGACACCAGTTACTGTGTCATTGGGTTCTGTTCCAACAACAACACCAGTTACTGTGTCATTGGGTTCTGTTCCAACAACGACACCAGTTACTGTGTCATTGGGTTCTGTTCCAACAACAACACCAGTTACTGTGTCATTGGGTTCTGTTCTAACAACACCTGTTACTGTCTCATTGGGTTATGTTCTAGCAACACCCGTTTCTGTGTCATTGGGTTCTGTTCCAACAACAACACCAGTTACTGTGTTATTGGGTTCTGTTCCAACAACACCTGTTACTGTTTCATTTAGTTGTGTTGTTTTGTTCAGTTCAATTTTTGTGGTCCATTTGTTTTTATGTCATACTACTTTTAAATCACATTTTGAGAATTATTTGAAGCAACACTTAGACGTCCGATCATTGGGTGACTTATGTTTAAATTCATTTGCAAGCTTAGCCTAGTAACAGCCAAATTGTTTGAAGTTCAGGGCTTTTATTTTGGTTTTACAGGGTACAATATTCCTGTTGTTTTCTTATACACCCGCGTTAGTAAAACATACCCGCGTTGGAAGTAACTGGTCAAACGTGTGATCTGTGTCCGCGTGCGTAAACTTTTCTTTTAACATCATCTACTAAACCACATGAATCATGAAACTCCTGAACCATCATCTACATCCATACTTTTGTGATGTATGCTAGCAGCGAAGGCTCGCCTGAGCAGCCTGCGCTGATGTGTGATCAGCGCAGGCTCAGGCGAGCCTTCGCTGCTCGCATACATCACAAAAGTAATATACGATACGAAAACTCTCATGTCACTGCTGGCACAGATATCAATCGTCTATAAATAGGCAAGTAGAAGACCGGAGGTGAGTTCAACAATGCGAGTGCTCGCCGAGCGCTCGTTGATTGGTACCTATCTTTATTCATAATGTGTAAAGCCTGGCATCAGTACAACGAGCGCCCGAGAGCGCTCGCATTATTGAACTCGCCTCTGGATCTACTCGTGGTCACGGCTGTGTGACCTTTATCTGTCAAAAACTGCGGACAATTCACAGCCACACCCAGGTTTCTGTCCACGCACTAAATGAACCCACTGGGTTTTCGCTCGACTGGAAACCGTCCAAACAGTTGAAATGTGCCTATACTCGACCAATACCTCATACTACTCTCTAATAGCACTTTAACTCTTTCAAACTGTTACAGTTTTAGCTTTCATTAGGGTAATGGAGAAGAGAAAAAGTATAAATCTATAATATACTCCTCAAAATAATTAAAGGACCAAGACTTTAGAATGCGAGTACAATTAGCTCAAACATTTGAATTCTGTAAAACTTGGCCCAAAGCTTTCTGTTCTTTATGCCCACAAGACAGGAATCATTATTACTGATTTCCATGCCTAATTCTGTCATAAATGTGTCTCAAATGAACATACCCTCAAAAACACACTTTCAAAAGGCAGTGGGTGGGGTAAGGAAATTCTTCTGTGGTCATTTGAGTAGATTGAAAGTGACATCAAATTTAACTTTGTTTTAAACAGTTCAGCTTGCATGCAAAAACAATCTTCAAACAGATTCAATATACTGGGAAGCAAGCATTTTCATCTCTGACAGTTGAGTTTTGACGTTGTTTTGTTTTCTGAAAACAATGTGTGTACTTGGCCATCAACAATCAGATTTTCAATCGTCATTCTATGCCTTTGAGTGTTAGAAAAATGTCCCTACGAATTGTTTAAAGATTGTTACAGACAAACGCCAAAACCAATTGTCTGAACCCATAGTCTGGCCATTACGCTGCAGCCAAAGGGGGCAATTTTCTCTCACATGAAGATATGGTGGTATCGACAGGATTAAAACACCATACAATCATGTGAAAAACAGATATTTCAGCATCTAAAAGCAATTTTCATTCATTTCAAGCAGTTCTGTGGTCCATGGATGACATACAAAAAATGACATTACAATGCATTTAGGTCAAGTTTTAAAATGACAAAAAAATCCTTGTTAGTAACATTTTCTACCATTTTCTTTTTGCCGTTTCACTTGGCAATTGGGCGTCAAAGATGTTTGAAAAATTTAGGCAAGATTATAAAATTGGTTTTCAAAATACGTTCTACACAAAATGCACCAATGTTATAATTGATAGCATTGGTCCTTCAATTATTTTGCGGAGTATATATTAGTAGGGAGCGCAGTGGCTCAGTGGTAGAGTGCTTGACTCGAGACCGAAGGGCCGCGGGTTCGAGCCTCACCGGCGTCACTGCGTTGTGGTCCTTGAGCAAGACACATTTATCCTAGCTTAGTACTGGTTCAACCCAGGAAGACTCGTCCCGCATAACTGAAAGATTGTTGAGTGGACGTAAAGAATCAAATCAAACAAACAAAAATAATATATTAGTGTAATCAGGATAAAACTTAACTGAAACGACTGCTTCGCAATAAATAAGGTTTTAATCAAATCCCATGAAAGTTGATGAGTGGAGGTCATAACGACCATGGTTTCTTTAGTTAGGCAAAGATCAAGATTGCTCTACAGTGGTAGAGTGCTTGACTCGAGACCGAGGGGCCTCGGGCTCGAGCCTCATCGGCGTCACCGTGTTGTGTCCTTGAGCAAGACACATATATCCTTGCTTAATAGCACTGGTTCAACCCAGGAAGACCCATCCCAACATAACTGAAAGATTGTTGACTGGGACGTAAAGAACCAAATCAAACGGGAAGGAAGTGTCTATGGCTAGATGGGTGGCAACCAGTAGGCCTACATGTATCAACTTGCATCCAAACAATACTGCCTATCTGCCAGTATACTGGGTCCGAGCTGTGGACTGGTCTGATCTAGATCTACACTATCTATCATAAAGGAAGGGTGACTTCAGTTGTCAGATGTTTCTGCCGCGTCACGTAAAAAGTGTATTTTAAAGACGTTTAATGGACTTTTTAGCCTGAGCCGCGTGCACGCGCGCGTGTATGTGTGTGGAGAGTGAGTATCTATCAATTTCAATTTATGTGTATATCTTTAACGAAAGTTCTAGTGAGGTCGGATCGTAAGGAAAGGGCGAAAGAAGTGGGCAGGGTTATTAATAGCGTATCACATGACTTTGGGCTTAGTCATGTGATCATATGAGACGGTGTTGTGGTACATAATTTCTCCAATGAGCTATTACAAATTCAAGAATACTATTTGTCTTGATAGGTTATGTGTTCGGAATAAGAAGTCATTGCTGTGTGAAACCGGACTAGAAAATATTATACATATCGGAAAGTAGGTTTTACGTATAAAAGTTGCACAATACAGACAGCTGTTGGTTTTGAATTTCGTCTTTTGGTAGACTGCAGTTTGTTTACTTTGCTAGCAGCATGTTTCGTGCCTTGGATGGGTCTGTGGTCCATGATTGTGGCATTTTCTGGTCTTACTTTTTATGAAGTACAAGTAGACGGTGTGCAGGCAATGGTGTCATCTATTCTTTGCCCAGGGGCATTTTCATGAGATACGTAAACAAGTATTAGCTTTAGCGAAAACTGATGTCTCTATTCCTCCTTTGAACAAGTTCCCACGGCATATTTGGGAAAAGATTCAGTAATAGACGCCCTCTTTTCAAAATCTAATATCTTGATATAAAAGCAGGTAGTCCTACTTTGAGTTAACAGGACTGGAGTGAGCAAAAGTAAACCATATAATGTATTTATTACTTGAACCCAAAATAATCATTATAACAACACAGCCCTCGTTAGAACATTCACAGCCTTGATACACAATTTTGATGTACAATTGAGGGTAGCAAATCTTGAAAAAATCAAGTTCACACAAACAAAAGTTGACCTTCTGATTTTGAAAGAACATGATTTACAGAACATATTTTTTTTGAATATTTTACACCAAATATTACGATGGACTGAGATGTCACTGCAAATTCACTGAAGTGACCCATTTCTCAAAGTAGCAGAAGTTTAATCACAGGTTAATATCCTAACATGCTTAAAATGAGATATTCCGATTCTCCTGGGATCAAAAGAATTTCAAGAATTGAATAAAGGTACATGTAGCCTATAAAACGCAAATGGAAAATGTTATTTTGGTATGATATTTACAAAATCTGCTTATAATTTCATTCTATAAAAATAGAATCATATATGGTACTTAAATTCCAGTGCCATGATGTATTTAGATAATTGCAAAGCACATCAGGTGTCTAGAATATCTAAAGGTTGTTCACTATTTAGCAATGTCATGTCTTTTCTTATGAAGCATAACATGATCCTGAATATGGCCTTCTAAAATGGCTGTGAACAAATATGTGCTTAATTATTAAGTAAGTTCCCATAAAACGAACTCGCATTTGATATGTAAACATACTATAACAAGCTATTCTATTTTTCAAAACCAAAACAAACAAAATCTTGCTGGTAACGGAAGTTAAGTTTTTATGTGAATAAAAATTTTGGCGTTTTTCTCCCTTTTTTCAGTATCTTATTAAATATAAAACTTTTCAACCTCCAGGAATACTAAGCTGAATTATAATGTACTTTCAAATGTAACGTGACGTCCAATTGGATAACATCATTATTTTGCGAAAGTATATCCTGAGATATAGTGTCGCAAACTCGTCGTCATTACGTAATGTCGCTTTTCAATGGTTGTCAATTGGTTTTATGCAGCTGGCAGTCGGTTTTATGCAGCTGGCAGCCGTTGGATGTTGGCGCAACACACTACTTTTTCACTGCCTGTTTTAAGTACAATGTTTTTATTGCATTAAAATGGGGATGACCTTCACAACTTGCATTTGGGGAGGTATATCGTCGGATATACGTTCGAAAATCACGTTTTACTGCTCCGCTGATGCTTTGCCATAAAAATAATTTTCTATCCGTATATCCGACGATATACCCCCCCCCCCCCCCCCCCCCCCCCCCAATGAAAAAAATGAAAACAGTTTTCCCCTATTTGGCAATAACAAAACAAATATTAATGATGGGAAAAGCAGCAACAATAACCTGAGAGAGAGGCTGAACAAGCCGATTTGGTGCAGACGTGTGCACGGGTGTTCAGTTACTCAACCCCCCCCCCCCCCCCTCCCCTCCCTCCACACAGTCCGAGGGCCCGCAATAGGTTTAATCAAGTGGTTGAGGCCAAACGGTTTGAAGGTGCGTTCTTATGTAGAAAAATGTGCTGAATTCAAAAAAATCCACTTGAAAAATTGGCTGGTACACAAAATTGCTATGTGCAACTGAATGCCCCCGGGGTAGGCAATATCTCAAAATAGCGCTAAAATGGGGGTATCCTTTTAGGTTTATAATTAAAACCAGGTAATATTAGTAGTAAACTGCAAATTTTGGCAGCAAACAATATATAATGATCAATGTTCAATATAGATAAGAATAAGACATGCCAAGGACGCTTTCTAACACTAGAATATAGCAAATTATAAAGCCCACGAAAACTAATGACTTTTGTCTCTGGTTATCTTGTTTAAGTTAGAGCAGATTTATATTTCAATAATACAATGGTGTTGTCATCATCAATTTAAGTTTCAAAAAATGAAAGAGCAGTGCCAAGAAATACCACAATTACAGACTGCAGGCCAACACATGGCACCGCGAGGAAGGAACACAAAGTAGGTATAATCCAAGCTCTTACAGTACAATATATGTATATTTCAAGTTCCTTTTCCTTTCAGTGTGAATAAATTATGCTCAGATAAGACTACGATTTGCCTGGATATTGGCCCAGCCCTATTAGTTTCTAAGCTGTAACTCCATGTATATAGCTAGCTATCACCACACAGCCAGCCACGACTGACCAGACTGTGCTGGTCAATATTCCACCTGACTTGTATTCAATGTCCTTGGACTTGCGTGACTAAGAAAAACAACACGATAGTGTATCTTATCTTGGGACATGGTCATCTATCTGCTCACACATTAATGCATTGCTATTTTACACCATATTCTATTCAAGATGACATTACAATTGATAGAGGTACCGTTTCTTTTTTCAGGTTGGAAAGTAAACGTCTTCTTTAGTTATCTGGACATAATAACATTTTAGGAAACAATTTGAACACGAAACCAAGTTTTTGAAATAAAATAACATTTACAACTGATATTAGGCCTAAATATTGTTCCTGTGTACTGCTGAAGCTTCGTCCATGTGATCAAATTCTACGGTTGTTGAACTTTCACTGGGAAACTTGTAATCCAAAACAAGAATGGCGCCTAGTGACGGCCACTTGCCGTTTGTCCAGAAACTGTCTTACAGTGTCGGTCACGTGCTCAATGACCTCACAGCCTCTATGTGGTTTACGTACATGATCATATATTTCCACCAAGTGAAAGATTTCGACAATGGACTTGCGGGAGATCTTGTTCTTATTGGTCAAATCAGTGACGCCATATTCACGCCGTTCATTGGTTATGAATCCGACAGGACTAATGGGTTCTGGAAAATGGGCAAAAGAAAGACGTGGCACTTCATCGGTAAGTATCGATATGCAAAATGTAGATCAGCCATGCCTGGTAAACACACAACTATGATGCAAATCAGACCATTTTTATCACCAGCTTGACTAATGACTCAGGCAAGAAGCTTGTTTACAGCTTTCTCCCAACACATCTATTTTACACACTACCAAAACGTTTGAGATTACTATTTTTATTTTTCGTGATCGCCAGGAAGGAGAAAGTGGCAAACCAACCATTTTAAGCATGGCTATACATGTTCTTAAGACTGCCATTGTATCTATATCAACAAATAATGATATTTTGTTAACGTCTACACGACGATATACATCAGATTTTTGCTTTGTAAGTTTCCTACAAGTGTGCCAATGCTATTATTGCATTAATCACTTTTATAATTAGGTGCCTAGACTGAATTTAATGTTTCTTCTTATGATATTGGGAAAAGCATGCTCCAGACATGCAGTCGCTTGCACGGTCCTTTTCAGTGACCTTGCATGATCAATACATGTAAAATGACCATGCTGTTATAAAGTTCTATCAAATAAGCTGAATTCCAAGCCTATATATATAGCTTCAAATAGCGTTTCTGGTGTTGTCTCAGATACTGACCGATACTGTCAGATAGGTGAATGACACACGTCACCAGTTACAAAAACAAAACAATGAAAGAAAACCCTGACATGATAAAGTATTCATGTTGACTTAATATAATATGTTGGGTGATAATTATATCCTGTCTGACAAAAGGTAAAATACCCCCTACTCTTTCAAGCGAGTGATATATTGATAGGGGGTTTTGAGACTCTTGACTAAGTGTGATTAAAGTTGTTTTATTATACATATATAAAGTAGTGTCTTCAAATCAAGTCTATCACCTTAATAGCTTCGAATGTTTATCCAGGCAGGGTATCCTTGACCATTCAGTATATACATGTAATTAAAAAGGGATTTTTACTGAACATATTGATACAGTCTTAAACACAGCCTGGTGCGTCGTTTGCATCTGTGATTTAATGATTTCCTTGATGATGATGATGATGATGATGATGATGATGATGATGATGATGATGATGATGATTCCAACTAATCTTTACTCTACTATCCTTATGCTCTTTTCAGGAACACTGTGTGTACTGTTTACATTCCCATTTCTCTTTGCTGGATGTATCACATGTGAGCATGCGCCAGATTGGTCCCAATTTATTTACTACGCTCCATTTGTAGTGATCTTCCAGTTCGGTTGGGCGTCTGTACAAATCAACCATCTCTCATTAATACCTGATCTCACACATGATGAAAATGAGAGAGTGGGATTGAATGGTTCCAGGTTAGTCTAAGACTGAGCCAGTGCACGAGATTTCCAACAATTTGGTATGTGCGACCAGCAAAGCCTCAGATCAGCCTGCGCATACGGGCAGTCTGATCAGAGCCTTTGCTAGTGGCTTGAGTATTCTATGATTGTTAAGCTACTGACTGAACACCATTTGGAGTTTCTAAGCCTAAAAGGAGGCTACAGAGGCTCGTCCGAGTCCACACTTGTCAAAATGTCAAATTGTTGGAAATCTCATGCCATGGCTCAGTCCTAATTCTTAACCAATATAGATGAACAGATAAACATAATAAAATGAATTGTGCTCTTTAGTGTAATAAATATAGACAATGTCTATCAACCATCTTAAAGGAGATTATTTGAAGCTTGGAAAGAATACAAATTTAATATGCGAACTCGCATATTATTGAACAGAAAGAGCAAACACTATTAACCGTTGGATACATGTACCATTAGACTGAAAGAGAACATACAGATTTGATCACTGAGCACATATATGTTTGAACAAGTAAAGAATGTATAAAGCTGATCATTGAACATTGAAAGAGACCATATTGAACACAGTTACTATAAACACAGTTACAGAGCATACAAAGTTGATTGTTGAACACATGTATCATTAAATGTATATAGAACATACAAAGTAAGAATGACGGCAAAGATCAGAAAGCAATCACACCTGACCCAAGACCACATGGAATTAATCATTGAACACATAAAGATAACATACAAAGATATCTTTGAACACATATAACAGTTAACATTTAAACAGAGCATACAACATTGATAATAAAAATTCATATTTCATTGAATACATGAAAAAGAAATATACAATGTTGACCTTTGAACACATATTACAATAAACATAGAGCATACAATGTTGATTGTTGATTGTATATCATTGAATATAGAGAGAACATACTTAGTTGACCACTGAACACATATATCATAGAACATGTAATGAATGCATACAGTTGAACATGGAGCTAGGCCACGCTTACATCATTAAATTTATAAAGAGAACATACCAAAATGATCACTGAATACATTAGAGAACACACAAAGTTGATAATAGAACATACACCTGTACATGTATATCAGTACCTTTGTGAAGAGAGAATACAAAGTTGACCATTGATCACATAAAGAAAGCTTATAAAGATGCGTAAGAGAACACACAAAGTTGCTTAAATTGTACACAAATACTTTCAATTACATAAACAGAGCATATATAAGGCTGATCACTGAACATATACATCTTTTAGTTTATAATTAGAGAATACTAGGTGAGTGTCTTTTGATATCAAGTTTACCAGGCAAGGCTTTGAGAACGCATGTTGACGTCGCGAATCTTGCCGAGCGATTCAACATGCTTTCTCAAAGCCGAGCCTGGTAAACTTGATATCAAAAGACGCGAACCTGGTATTCTATTTATCAGTTTACCCATTGTTGAACCCTCTTCAAACTAGCGATTATGACGTAATTGTTGATTTTTGTGTTGATTCAGCGTCATTAGCGACGTCACTCAAAAAGTGCAACGTCATCATGACCTGATAAAGGTAACATGCCGTGAGATAGGAAACGTTTATTAGGTCATGTTGAAACAATTCAGATAATATTAGGGGTGACTGATAAAGACAACATACATTGTTGATCATTTAACTTATCATTGAATGTGTAAAGATAGCAGAGCAGTTGATCTTTGAATACATATAGTTATTTGAACAAATAAAATATCTAGCATACAAAGTTGATTATTGAACACACATATTTCATTGAATACATAAAAAGAAAATATGATGATTGATCATGCAAGGAGAAAATACACAGTTGAGCACTGAACACACACATCATTGAATATGAAAATAATGCATTCAAAATTGATCATTTATAATGGTAAGAGAACACACTATGCTGACAATTAAACATATTAAAGAAAGCATATTATGAAGTTGAACATTAAACTTATGTTTTCGAATACTTTAAGATACAAAGTTGACCATTGAACATATATCATTGCACACATAAAGAGAACAAACAATGTGGATAACTAAAAAGATTTTTCATTAAACACATACAAACAGGACCACATGATGTTGGTAATTCATTATACGTGTAATTTTTAAAATGTATAAAAAGAACATACAAAGCTGATCATTGAACAGTGCTATCAATGGATACATTAAGGGAACATTAAAATTTGATCATTGAAGATATATGTCATTGAAGACATAATGAGGGCATAAAATGTTGATGATCTTAAACAGATCATTACACGCATTATAGAGAGAACATATATTGATGATTATTTAACCATTTCCTTCATGAATATTCATGCTAAGCTCCACCCACTATGAATAATTTTTCATAAACTATCAAGGTGCTGTGGGTTGGTCTGCACTTTTTATACATAGAACAAAGAAATTACTTGTCAGGTCCACTAGTGTAGGATCATATCTAATTATAGTTCCAAAAGCAAACAACGTAAACCCTGATCAGGCAGCTCTTGTAAGATCTGAGTCTACTCCGTTTGCAAAAGTGTTAAAAGGCAACTCTATGAGGTAAAGGGTTAAGACGTGTATCAGGGAGCATGCAAAACAGCATACAAAAAATCCTTTAACATATACCAGTGATGACGTAGGGAGAGCACAGAAAGTTGATAATTAAATACATATATCATTGAACATGTAACGCAAATATACAACATAGACCATGGAACACATATATCATAACATGTAAAACAAGTTTACAAGTGGACCATTCAACATATATCATTAACATGTAAAGCAAATTGACAAAGTTGAGCATTGAACACATATATCATTAACATGTAAAACAAGTATACAAATTGACCATTGAACATTTATATCATTAACATGTAAAGCAAATATACAAGTTGTCCATTCAACATATATCATTAACATGTAAAGCAAATATACAAGTTGTCCATTCAACATATATCATTAACATGTAAAGCAAATATACAACATAAACCATTGAACACATATATCATTAACATGTAAAGCAAGTATACAAGTTGTCCATTCAACATATATCATTAACATGTAAAGCAAATTTACAAAGTTGAACATTAAACATATATATCATTAACATGTAAAGCAAATTTACAAAGTTGAACATTGAACATTTATATCATTAACATGTAAAGCAAATATACAACATAAACCATTGAACACATATATCATTAACATGTAAAGCAAGTATACAAGTTGTCAATTCAACATATATCATTAACAAGTAAAGCAAATTGACAAAGTTGAACATTAAACATATATATCATTAACATGTAAAGCAAATATACAAGTTGACCATTGAACACATATATCATTTAACACGTAAAGCAAATTTACAAAGTTGACCATTGAACACATATATCATTGATTCATCTATACTTAATTTACAAAGTTGATCATTGGACACATATATCATTTAACACATAAAGCAAATATTTAAGTTGACCATTGAACACATATATCATTGAACAAGTAAAGCAAATATACAAGTTGTCCATTGAACACATATATAGTTTAACATGTAGAGAGAGCATACAAATTAGACCATTGAACATTTATACATTTTTTATCATTGAACGTGTAGTGAGCATACAAATTTGGCCATCGAACACATTCTGATTGCTAAGTGCATAATGGTCCTTGAGTACAAGCCATTTTTGCTGGTATTTTTAACAGGAATAAGAAAACTTGATTTTTAGCAAATAATTGTTTAAGTCAGTGCAATGGGGACATTAGAACTTTTTCAGAAACTATCAAATCTCATGAACATACTCAATGAATCGGAGTCTGCTGTTTTTGTTTTTGTAGGTTTTCTCTATTTTGGCAAGATCTCCATTTTTCAAGTCATTTAGTACGTAATGGGGTTTGAGGGGAGGGATGGGCTTGTCTACGTAGTACATGATGAACCTAATAAATGCTTATCAGGACTACAATTGCAGTCAAGTTTTTACAAAGTGGTCATGCAATCGATCATATGGTTGATAAAGAAGTACGGCTTGACATATGAGATAACCCATCATATGAGAAAAATGTAATAAACCTAACTAAACAATTACATAGGCCAAGATAAAGAAAAATGTTGAGTGGAAAATTGTAAATATTTCCTTACCCATCAGTTTTAACATTTGTGTAAGATACACAAAGGAACCATCTCTTATTTTGTGTACCCACAACATACCTTTTGGTTGAGATATAAGAAAATAATGATTTATCTACACCTTTTATTCTCACTATGATACTTTACAGATAACATCACATCATTAAGTACCTATTAAAACAGAACACCGGTGTTATCTAGTTTTTTTCTCTCTAAAGGTCCATCAGAAACAGACCATTTAATCAAATGATTATACAGACATGTGGCTTAAATGAACTTTTAAAATAGCACTTCAGCACGTACATAAAGCATAAGTGATGTAGATGAATTTAGTTGATTACATTCATTGTACGCCTTAAGGAATGAAACCCATATGAAAATGCATTTAGTATTGGCGTAGCTCCCATTACGCAGTTACGCACATGCGTTATAAAAATAGTAACATTCAAGGGAGGTCACCTAGTGTGGTAAAATTGATTTTCCATGCCATTAGGAACTGCTCTTAAAGGAAAGAATTCGCTCCCTCTGGGAGTAAATTCTTTCCTTTAAGAAAAGTTCTCATTATGAAAAGGGGCCCAATTGAAGAGAATGACTGCTTGATCCAGTAGTCTCCCTTTGATGTGCGTAACTTTTTCAGCGGTCTGGCTATGGCATTGTATAGAAAATTAGGCTGATTTGAACGTTTAGTAAGACCTAACCAATTTACAGTGTTCTCCAATTAAACGTAATAAAGAACCAGTTACTAAGTAACATTTTTGCTTTCAAAAGTTTTGGGCGCTCAACAATGCTCTGTCAATGATATGTTAGTTTTTCATAGTGTTTTCAAGATACAGATATAATAACAGCTTGGGTCTGCCGAATTTCTTATAGATTGCCAGGAAACCAGAAACAATACTTTTTATGCCAAAAATGCACCAATTTGATAATTCTGTGTTCTTTTAAAAACCCACAATATGTTGTGTGATGATCAAAATAACGAAATTAATCAGTTTTTTGGTTAAACAGTATTCATAGAATAAACCATTTTACATTAAACCCTTATCCTGTCAATGTTTTTGTCCTGAAAAATGCCATTGTCCTCTGCATATTACATCTGCAACTAATATTCACATGTTTGTCAGAATATGTTTGCCATGGAAGCAAACATTATGAACCCTGCTCTGGGTCCATAGGTTTGCGATAAAGGCTACCAAAGAATATTAGCAAATGGGAGAGCAGACAACAACTGCTGTAAATGGCGGGAAAGGGGTGAAACTATGAAAACTCTTTTGGACTGAGTTAACTCTTTACCTCCTCTTGTTGTCTGCTTACACACTTTGTAAATTGATTGGACCCACATCAGGCCCGACAAAATGTCTGGCCTGATCTTGATCCAATCTTTTTGACACTCAGGTAGTATTCCTGAAATAATTTTTGAAAAAGTTGATTTTGAAAAAAATCAGCAGACGACAAAAAAAGCATGAAAATTTTTTCAAGGGGGCAACAAGTTAAGACAGTTAACTCTTTCCTCGTTAGTGGGAACTTTTATCCGCTGCTGACAACCTTTGCAAACAGTTTGGACCAGGATCAGGATCCAAATTATTCGAATATGATAGTGCTCCGCAAAGAATTTTTTTTGAAAGTGTTAATTTTGAATAAAAAGTCAGCAGAAGACAACAAAATCAGGAAAATTACCCAGCATGCAAATAGTTGACTGTAAACATCTTGATGTTTTTATCTGCCTCCTGATAAGAGTGGATTATTATTGAGTATCTTTATCATTTTCACTCCAAGCATATGTTGTGGGTTCTCAAACAATTTTTTTCAAAGCGACCGTCCTTTTGAGCACAAAACACATGCCTAGACTCAGGCACATGAAAATAGTTTTTGCGCTTGAAATATTTGCTCATCTTGGTCTATCTTTTATACCCATAATCTGCTGATCAGGTGCTATGTATGTTATCAAAATCAACTTGTTACAAAGAGATTACAGTCTCATGTTGATGATTTGATGATTTTGTTTTATTGTTTTGAATCTATTAAACAATACATTGCATCTATCAGAATTAGTATAATGACTTGGCAGTTTTATTAAATGTTTTGTAAATTCAATGTCACATTTAAAACTGTTTTTTTTTATTATTATTTTTATTCATTGAACAAGTAGATATCATCTAAAATGTATTATTACATTGTCAAGTGAAGCTCATGCATTCTTGTTTGACATAAACTGCTATTTCATACTGCTGGCCTCTCCATAAGCCGACTGCTCATTTAACCCATCCTCTAATATTTTAAAAGAAAAACATGAAATACCCACTTGATTGCTTTAAATACTCATTCAAATTGGCTACTAAATAGACCAACTATTCATATGTAACCTGCCCTGTAAAGTTTTGAAAATAATTTCCATTGAATGACATTTACAATTGAGTATAAAACTGATTCAAACAAGACACTGCTTAAACGACTTATCGCAGTCATTTGTCATGCCTTTTAATATATAGAAGTGAAACATGAAATGACATTTTGATTGAAGTATAATATAGATTCATTCTGAACACTGCTTAAATTTCTTATTAACTTGTAATATATGGAAGTTAAAACTGAAATGACATTTTGATTGAAGTATAATATAGATTCACACAGAACACTGCTTAAACTATTTATTGCCTTGTAATATATAGAAATGAAAAAAACTGAATTGACATTTTGATTGAAATATAGTATAGATTCATACTGAACACTGCTTAAATTACTTATTGTTCATTTGTCTTGCCTTGTAATATATAGAAGTGAAACATGAAATGACATTTTGATTGAAGTATAATATAGACTCACACTGAACACTGCTTAAACTATTTATTGCGTTGTAATATATAGAAATGAAAAAAAACTGAATTGACATTTTGATTGAAGTATAATATAGATTCATACTGAACACTGCTTAAACTACTTATTGCTCATTAGTCTTGCCTTGTAATATATAGAAGTGAAACATGAAATGACATTTTGATTGAAGTTTAACACATAGATTCATACTGGACACAGCTTAAACTACTTATCGCCATGTAATATATAGAAGTAAAAAACTGAATTGACATTTTGATTGAAGTATGATATAGATTCATACTGACCACTGCTTAAACTACTTATTGCTCATTAGTCTTGCCTTGTAATATATAGAAGTGAAACATGAAATGACATTTTGATTGAAGTTTAACATAGATTCATACTGGACACAGCTTAAACTACTTATCGCCATGTAATATATAGAAGTAAAAAACTGAATTGACATTTTGATTGAAGTATGATATAGATTCATACTGACCACTGCTTAAACTACTTATTGCTCATTAGTCTTGCCTTGTAATATATAGAAGTGAAACATGAAATGACATTTTGATTGAAGTTCAACATAGATTCATACTGGACACAGCTTAAACTACTTATCGCCATGTAATATATAGAAGTAAAAAACTGAAATGACATTTTGATTGAAGTATGATATAGATTCATACTGACCACTGCTTAAACTACTTATTGCTCATTAGTCTTGCCTTGTAATATATAGAAGTGAAACATGAAATGACATTTTGATTGAAGTATAATATAGATTCATACTGAGCACTGCTTCAACTACTTATTGCCTTGTAATATATTGAAGTAAAAAACATGAAATGACATTTTGATTGAAGTATATTATAGATTCATACTGAACACTGCTTAAACTATGTATTGCCTTGTAATATGTAGAAGTAAAAAACTGAAATGACATTTTGATTGAAGTTTGATATAGATTCATACTGAACACTGCTTAAACTACGTATTTCTTATTTGTCTTGCCTTGTAATATGTAGAAGGGAAACATGAAATGACATTTTGATTGAAGTATAATACAGATTTATACTGATCACTGCTTAAACAGCTTATAAGTGTACATTTTTCTTTCCTGGAAAAGCATGTAATTATACTATGAGTTGAGTATTGTACTGATTCATAGTAGCCACTACATAAAATATTTGCTCAATTGTCCTACCTTGTAGCATTTAGTAAGGAAATCATGATTTCAATTTAGATTAAAATATTAAAAAGTAAGTGAGTATCATCTGGAAAAATTCAATGACACACACCTACCCACACTGTGAGGAAGGGCCACAGGACAATAACAGTCTCAAGACACCAGGAAGGCAAACAAAGTAGCAACCAGCTCTCTTCCATATTGATGGAAAGGACACAAAGCACAGCACAACAAAACATGGAACAAACACAGAACCCCCACAACGGGAGCAACAATAAACAATGAATAAAGTTTCAACAATAGAACCACCACCTTTAAGTGCTGATTCATAGTAGCTACTACACAAATGGATTGCATATTCTATGTACATTTGTGAGACATATCCACATGTTCGCCATCCCCCATGCCACGTAACATCTCTTTTCTTAAATAAATTGATTGATTCCGACAGGGCCAGCTGAAGTTTTGGTCTGTTTTCAACCGAAAATTTCTATGTACGAGAAATAAGTTATGGTTGTAGATTACCTTGTCAGTTGTTTATGTCCACAATCACATGTTATCCAGTGACAAGTCTTTTATGGTTTCTTCAAATTAATTATTTGTATGCTAGGTAATGTTGCACAGTGGTCTAGATAAGGATTTGGACCAATGGGTATTTCACCCCCTACTTTTTAATTTAATTTAATTTACTCCATATTTAAATAATTGCAGAAAATGCAAGCCTTGTAAAAATACCCAATGTTTGCTTAACATATTTTAAAGAACAGTTGGTTGTATCAAATACATGTTGTGTTTTTAGCAAAACTTCCAAAATTTATACAATTGGTGCATATCAATTAGTTTTTTCTTTCTAAGAATAAAAGATTTCACCACATAAATTGAATATCAGCACTGAAACCTCAAACTGCAAAGGGTATTTTCACCCTTCAATTTAATTTTTAATGCTGGATTCCAAAAAAATCAATGCTGAAATACCCGTTACCCCCTCTTATCTGGAGCCCTGGTTGCATGCTTTTTGTCATCTGCGGATTTTTCCGTTTACTTTTAGAAAAGAATACTCTCACACGATTTGCAAAATTTGTCACAGTCACTAACAGGGATGGAGGTGATAAGGCAATGGTATTACAGTAAATTGAAAACAATCAGAAGTTGAGAAAACCAGTTCCCCAGATAAGAGTGTGTAACAGAAACTTATTTTTTCTTATTTCTCAACCAAAACATATGTTGTGGGTACTTAAAAGAACCCTCTCGATGAGACGGTTCTTTTGAGTGCCTTAAACACATTTTTCAGCTGAAGGGTAAGTAAGTAATCACAAGTTTACGCTGAAAAATGCTTGACTGGCCCTATGGAAAACGTGTCTTAATTATTTAATTTACTCTAAATCAAATATTGTGTTTACAGATATGCATTTACTGTCTTATCAAACATGATAGTCTATGGTATAGCATGGGTGATATTTGATATCAACAAGAGCAGTGGTAATGATTCTACTAGGTTGGAAGCTGGAGATCTAGGAAAATTTAGGGTAAGAATGACAAATTAGTTTTTGTTTTCTAATCCAGATGTCTGAACTTATGTTTGCAGTGCTCAAAATTCTTGAGACAACTCTTTTGAAGTTTTAAGTTCGTATAACATGATTTGTCAGAGATCCCAACATGACATTCAATATTGGGTCCGTGATTTTAGTTGAGAAAAGAGAAAAACTTTTATTGATTATCCCATAAATATGGATATCTTACTGAGCATAACATGAGGGTGGCAATATTGTCGCATAGTTAGACAACTGATTTGTAACAGGTATAATGTTTTGAGTACTAGTATTAAATGTGTCACAGGTTGAACTAATCCGGAGATACATTTATTCAGTTGTTATTTTTCTCTAGTAAGCATGCTGTGACTTATCATTGAAAGCAAACTTCTCAGTGAGTCGCTCAACAATATATTTCATATTTAAACTTGAAATAGTGCTATCCTTTGTGGCTTAAAACAAGTCAGCTCTAACGATATTGGCTCAAGTTGAATGCATGCCAATATGGTATTTCCTTGCAAATTGTGTGCATAGATAGATAGATAGATAGATAGATAGATAGATAGATAGATAGATAGATAGATAGATAGATAGATAGATAGATAGATAGATAGATAGATAGAACGTGGTACTGACCATCTATACTAGACTCGAAACGGCAAGTCCATCCATGTGGTAGGTAGCAGTTACAAAGAGTAAACCAGAACAAATTTTGTTTTGGTTTTATCTTGGCTTATGCAATATCATGTCTGCAATGGCTCTGCAAGAAAGATGGATAATGAATAAATATATGTGACTTAACATATTAATATTAAACTAATTGTGTTTGCAATTACTGTTGTCCTGAAAATTCCAGCTTTATAGTTGAAAGTAGTGAGTTTGAGAAGGAAATACTACAATCGCAAACTGCAGACAAACCCATGGCACTGCAAAGAAGGGCCACACAACAATCATGAGACACCAGGAAGACAAACTAAGCAAAGCAAACAGCTCTCTCTTCCCCATCAAAATGATTGCAAGAATAGAAGGGACATAAAGTAACGTACAACAAAACATAGAACAATTACAGATTCCCACAATGGGAGTAACAATAAACAAGTCAACAACAACAGAACCACCACCTTAGAACGGACAGCAGCCCAAGCCACCGGTGGCTTAAATGCATTTTACTGGTACCAAATCTTCGCCCTAGATTCTGCTGGTTTTATAGTACAATAAATTTTCAGCTCGCATGGAAGCCTTCTAACTATTGCAATGTATCATCATGGAGAAATACTCTAATCAAATTAACACACTCTGATGAAACAAAGAAAAGGTCTAATGACTCACAGATAGTCAGAGCTAAAGAAAACCTTAAGTTGAGCCACGGTGGGTACAGCTACAGATAAGCATCAGGCACCAACCCACCGATTAAAGCTTTACATCAGAGCCATCATAGAGTCTGAGGCCTGACCCACCGTCATGCAATTAAAGAGGAAACCATAGCTATAAACCGTGATTGGGTTTTAAGCCGGGCATGCAGACTGTCGCATGACATCCAAGTTAAATCCAACCTTTATATAAGGTTTGACAATCTTTTTGAGTTGATCACTAAAATTAGGTTTTCCAACAATTCGTTTGAATTTGTAAACTAAATCACCATAAAATATAGGTTCTGATATGCCTTGTTGCAGAAGAGTTTTTAACCCAATGTTGTATTTAATAATTAACTCTGAGTGTCTGTTGTAGAATTTACAAAATGCTTTTCGAATTTTATGATATCTATAACCTTGTTTTAATAACTGAGCAGTTAAAAATAAGTTTCTGTTGTTGAAGTCATCAACATTAGAACACACTCTTGCAAAGCAATTAAGCTGAGAAATATATACGCCATAGGAAGGGGAGCGAGGAACGTCTCCATCAAGAAATGGGAAATTTACTATTTCAAAATTAAAATCATCCCGTTTATCATAAATTTTAGAAGAAACTATGCCATTTGTTATGGACAGCTTCAAGTAAAAAAAAAACGGAGCCTCAGTATCAGAAGAATTCGCCTTATTTAACTGAAGTTCAATAGGATACATCTTACCTATTATTTGTTCAAAAATAAGGATTATCAATATTAAGTAAGTCATCTAAATATCTGGAAGTGGAGTTAAAAGCTTCAATAATATCAGTTTGATAATTGTCTGACAGAGACAACATGAAGTCTCTCTCATAACAAAACAAAACAAATCTGCAACAAGAGGAGCACAATTAGAACCCAATGAACTTCTTATCAACATATTGCGAGTTGTTTTGTAGGTATATAACACTATCATTCAAAAATAGTAAGTTAGTATGATCATGAAATACCACAATCACAAACTGCAGACAAACATGTGGCATCATGAGACACACAACAGTCATGAGACACCAGGAAGACAAACAAAGTAAAGCAACCAGCTCTCTCTGCCCCATCAAGGATTGCAAAACTAGCATGGAGATAAAGTAACGCACAACAAAACATAAAACAATTACAGAATCCATAATCATGGAGATAAAGTAACGCACAACAAAACATAAAACAATTACAGAATCCCACAATGGGAGTAACAATCAACATCGTATCAACAACAATAGAACCACCACCTTAGAACAGACAACAGCCAAAGCCATCGGGGGGCTTAAATGCATTTTACTGGTACCAAAATACCTTTTCATCAACGTCATTTATAAGAGAAAATTAATTGCAAGTATCTTATCGATCTATTTAGTCTAGATAACATTGTGCACACACTGTTTAATAACTGTTTAATACAAAATAAAGTCTTTGTAATGTCTTGTATTGCACCATAACACACCCACAGGATTACCATTTGATAGATTCCTAAATATGTTAAAACCAATTTAATTTATTACAAATGTAAATGGGCTCAAAATCAGGACATCAAAATATCCTACATGCAGGCTATACAGGAGGGCCGGGATGGGGTATATGGATTAGCAATTTTGGCCATATTTTATATTGAAAAGCGATTTTTGGCCCCAAAAAATAATGTTAACCCTTAATGCGCCAATCACAACAAAAGTCGTTTGCTTTTCTCGTCTGCTGAAATGTTTAAAAAGCCTCTATGGCAAACAGTGTGGACCCAAGTCAGACTGCGCCTATAGGAGCAGTCTGTTCTGGGTCCACGCTGTTTGCTTCTATACTTAATTCATCAGTAATGCTAGGCAATCATTTGCAGCAGACGACTTCAGCAGACAACATTTTCAGGTGCGTTTTTTCTTGGCGCTTTAAGGGTTAAGCGAATTTTTGTCTAAGATTTAACTTTTTTTCTGCTTAAAGTATCATACGGATTAAACAAAAGTTCTGATTACCGATTTAACACAGTCTAAAATTTAACATTCGTCTGAGCAAAGAATCGTGATTTAGGTTTTTTCTGATTAACAGGTGAATCTTATATATTTAAGTCAAATATTTTATTGTAAGCAATTAAGTAGCCAAAATCTAAATGATTACTGATTATCAGACCCCAGGCCCTCACGTACATCTACGGATACATTAAATTTTCTGCAATATATAGTTTAGGTTTGTGCCCTTACTAATATGACTGGTAATTTAGAATCGCTTAGTGAATCAGAATATTGACCAAGAGCTTTAGCAGCCGAGTATTTTAACAAGTTAAAACTCCAGAATTTGTCCTGACAATAAACTGTAGCATTAACTTATGACACCCTTCATGTTCCCATTCCTTTTCAGTTGTTAGTGTTAATAGTTGTCGCCATTGGCCTTGTGTTTAGTATAGTGTTCCACGCTGGAGTGAGAGAAAGACCACATAGATCTGAGTCTACTATAGACAGTGAAAAAACCTTAGGAGAGTCCTCAGCTCTTAGCACAATAGAAAGGTCAACACTTCAAAAGTTAAAGATGACTTGGAAATGTTGGCTAAAAGAACACCAGTTTTATCAAGTAAGTTTCTGTTTGCTATATTGATGTATTAACATAGTGAAGTTCTAAACAATCTGTTTGAAAATTTTACATTTATTTCATTGTATGCCTATTCTTTAAAGGAAGAATCTACGTCATTCGAGGTTAGGTATTAATCAAAATTCCTGTTGTAAAGGCATATTCTTACTTGCAAATGATTAACAGTGTTATATACATATATTCAAAGCTAACTTAATATCGTTAATGCATTTTTACTAATAAACAACAGCTACATGGCTATTACACATGTAATTTTAGTATTTTAATTTTTCTTGACAAATTACTAAATGACTATACACGTACATTTCATAAGTTTTAACTAACACATTGCTATGAAAATTAATTCCATTTCATTTTTAGCTCACCTGAGCCGAAGGCTCCGAGGTGAGCTATTAGTATACCAGTGACTCCGGCGTCCGTTGTCCGTCCGTCCGTCCGTCAACATTTTCAAACATCTTCTCCTCTGAAACCACAATGCCAATTGAACTCAAATTTCATATGGAGACTTCTTAGGATGGGGGAAGGAAAGTTTGTTCAAATGATCCTTGTCACATGACCAAGATGGCCGCCATGCCCATATATGGTAAAAACCCTTTAAAAATCTTCTTCTCCAGAACCAGAAGGCCGATTACCTTGGGACTTGGTATGTAGCATTAGGGATGTGGGGCCTACCAAGTTTGTTCAAATGATGATCCTAGGTTGACCTTGACCTACTTAACGTCAAGGTCAAATTTGCTTCCTAATGCATTTAAAAGGGATATTTTTTGAAAAGGTTATTTTTTGAATACTGTTAAAGCCAGAGTGATTATTCTTACTGGATATGTTGAAACTAATGATACAATGGCTATAAATAAGTTTCAAAGGTCAAGGTTGACCTTTGCCCTTGCAGCCAAGGTCGCTCATATTGAGGTCCCATCAATATATAAAAACATAGTTTTCTCACAAACCATTGGCCCTATTGAGCTCAAATTTCATGTGAAGACTCCTTATGATAATTCAGCCAAACTTCATACAAAATATGTTGGTCACATGACAAAGATGGCCACCATGCCCATATATGGTAAAAACCTTTTAAAAATCTTCTTTTCCAGAACCAGAAGGCCAGTGACCTTGAGACTTGGTATGTAGTATTTGGGATGTGGGGCCAAACATGTTTGTTCAAATGATAATCCTAGGGTGACCTTGACCTACTTAACGTCAAGGTCAAGTTTGCTTCCAAATGCATTTGAATGGGAAATTTTTTGAAAAGTTGATTTTTTGAATACTGTGGAAGCCAAAGTCATTATTCTCACTTGATTTGTTCGCTCTAGTGTCTATAAATAAGTTTCAAAGGTAAAGGTTGATCTTTGACCTTTCAGCCTTGGAGTCCCATCAACATAATAAAACATAGTTTTCTAAGACAATTCTCGGCCAATTGAAACCAAATTTCATATGACAACTCCTTATGATTGGTTAGCCAAAACTTATACAAATTGATATGGTCACATGACTAACATGGCCACCATGCCCATATATGGTAAAGACTCTTTAAATCTCTTCTTCTCTGGAACCAAAAGGTCATTGGCTTTGGGACTTGGTATGTAGGATCGGGGATGTGGGCCCTACCAGGTTAGCACAAATGATGAATCTAGGTTGACATTGACCTACTTTATGGCAAGGTCAAATTTAATTCCTAATGCAGTTATATGGAGAAAATCTTAAAATATTCATTTTCTATAACTGAGCGGAATTCATAGTAGTTAAACCTATTGAGACAATGGTTTATTAAGCTGACCTGTGACCTTTTATCCAAGGCCACTCATTTGGACTGCCACATACCTATATAAACATCCTTTTCTCAGAAATCACCTGGCTGTTTGATGGATTATTCATTAGATTGTTGAGGTCACTTGACCAAAATGTAAATGGTAAAACAAAATTTGTTCCATTATTTAAAGCTGTAGTTGACCTTGACCTATTTTAACATTATTAAGGAGATCAGGTGAGCACCTCAGGACCTTCAGGTCCTCTAGTATACACATTATCACTCAAATATCCGAAAATCGTAGGCAACAGCTATGCCTAAATCTTTCATCACACTTTCAAGCTAGTTGCTATCTGACTGTTCGATAACTTGCCTTTACTGTCTCAATGTCTCTACGGCTGACACTGTCACTACAGCTGACAGAAAAATCTACTCACTACAGCTGAGTAGTTTGATCAAGAACCAGTCACTACAGCTGACTGGGGTCACTACGGCTGACGCTGTCACTACAGCTGACAGAAATTCTACTCACTATGGTGAGTAGCTTGATCAAGACCCAGTCACTACAGCTGACTGAGGTCGGTCAGTAAAGGCAAGTGTTACCAACATTGAATTTGCATTGACCAAGGCATCAGAGTCAAAGCAAATGCTATGTTTACCTGCATATAGTACAAAAAACAAGCAGCTACTTTGAAAGGCATCCCACTTGGTTCAGCTAGGTCTTCGTAACCCGTGGACACAGTCAGCCCATTAATAATGACACTGCTGCCGCAGGCTAATCCAAAACTTTGGGCCAATGACTGAACTGGTTCCATTTAGCCAAACATTAGTTTAGGGAATATAGATAGAGTAATCATTAAAAGTAAAAAAGATATAGCCAAAACATTTCCTTGTTTATTCTTTGTCCTGTCAAGTTTTACTTAAGGATAGACTCATCTGACCATAGTGCGACACTTTCCAGCATAAATACATGTATGCTCTGAAACAAAGTAAGAAAGACAGCAAGTATCAGGAATTGATACAATCAAGTATCACATCTGTCCCAGGATACCAAATGGGAAAGTAACAAAATCACAATAAACATCTCAAACAAGAGCCTAGAGGTCAGTCGTTTCCCCTAAGGTGACCACAAGGCAGCAATGAACAGACGAATGAGCATGAGAAACACAAGAAATAAATAACGCAAATGATCCACTAAAGAAGTACTGCCTTGGAACGGTCAGTAAAAATATTTTACTGGAGGGCTTAAACGGCTTCATGGCGCGCCAACCTCATCCTTAGTTCATTTGTGGATCAAGACACATAGATGTTTGGTTTGTCAGTCACAGGGATATATACGATTGATGCTGTATAAAAGAACAAGTTAGTTGGAACAGAGAAAATCTAAATCAAAGATGATAAACAACCAACATAAAGACAAAAGAAGAGCTTATGGGTTACATTATCATTTAAGAACAAGGTAAATCAAGCTAAGCTATAAAGTACAGTAATCACATTATACATGTACATAGGACTAGTTAAGCAAAACATGTAGCGTAAAAGTGAGATTATTTTCTTATCCATGCATTTAAACATGTGTTTTCGGTGCTCAAAAGAACCGTCTCATTGAGACGGTTCTTTTGAGTACCCACAATATATATTTTGGTTGAAAAAAAATTAGAAAATAATTTTCAGTTACGCACTCTTATCTGGAGGCCTGGTGTACATGTATTTTACCAGGACCAGAGAGACTCTAACATCATGTCAAAAGCTGCTGAAGTGGGATCGATTGATTTTGATATCATGCGATCGATTTTATTTATTCCTGCTGTTAGGTCAGTAATAATAGACACATATGAATTGCAGATATACATTGCATATCATTTACATCATATTTTTAGCTCACCTGAGCCGAAGGCTCCGAGGTGAGCTATTAGTATACCAGTGACTCCGGCGTCCGTCGTCCGTCCGTCCGTCCGTCAACATTTTCAAACATCTTCTCCTCTGAAACCACTGGGCCAATTGAACTTAAATTTCATATGGAGACTCCCTAGGATGGGGGAACGAAAGTTTGTTCAAATGATCCTTGTCACATGACCAAGATGGCCGCCATGCCCATATATGGTAAAAACCCTTTAAAAATCTTCTTCTCCAGAACCAGAAGGTCGATGACCTTGGGACTTGGTATGTAGCATTGGGGATGTGGGGCCTACCAAGTTTGTTCAAATGATGATCCTAGGTTGACCTTGACCTACTTAACGTCAGGGTCAAATTTGCTTCCTAATGCATTTAAATGGGGAAATTTTTGAAAAGTTGATTTTTTTAAAACTACTGAAGCCAATGTCATTATTTTCACTTGGTATATTTAATCTAATGTGACAATGGCTAAAAACAAGTTCCAAAGGTCAAGGTTGACCTTTGACCTTTCAGCCAAGCCGCTCATATTGGAGTCCCATCAATATATTTAAACATAGTTTTCTCAGAAACCATTGGGCCAATTGAACTCAAATTTCATATGAAAACTTCTTACAAAAAGTTAGCCAAGATTCAAACAAATTGTGTAGGTCACTAGACCAAGATGGCCGACATGCCCATATATGGTAAAAACCCTTTAAAAATCTTCTTCTCCAGAACCAGAAGGCTGATGACCTTGGGACTTAGTATGTAACATTTTGGATGTTGGGCCTACCAAGTTTGTTCTAATGATGATCCTAGGTTGACCTTGACCTACTTAACATCAAGGTCAAATTTGCTTCCGATTGCATTTAAATGTGAAATTTTTGGAAAAGTTGATTTTTTGAATACTGTTGAAGCCAAAGTCATTATTCTCACTTGATATGTGAAACCTAATGAGACAATGGCTATAAATAAGTTTCAAGGTCAAGGCCACCGAACCCATATATGTTAAAAACCCTTTAAATATCTTATTCTCTGGAACAAAAGGCCAATGGCCTTGGGACTTGGTATGTAGCATTGGGGATGTGGTCTATACCAGGTTTGCACAAATGATGAATTTAGCTTGACCTACTTTATGGCAAGGTCAAATTTGATTCCTAATGTATTTATATGGGAATAATCTTGAAATGTTCATTTTTTATGACTGTTTAAGCCACAATCATAATACTTTCGAGAAATGTTTAACCCGATGAGACAATGGCTTTATATAAGTACCAAATGTCAAGCTAACCTGTGATCATTTATCCAAAGCCACTCATTTGGACTGCCACATACCTATATAAACATTGGTTTCTCAGATATCACCGGGCTGTTTGATGGAGTATTCATTAGATTGTTTTTAGTCACTTGACCAAAATGGCTGCAACCCCCATATATGGTAAAACAAAATATGTTTTATTATAAGCTGTAGTTGACCTTGACCTTTTTTAACATAATTATAGATGTCAGGTGAGCGCCTCAGGACCTTCAGGTCCTCTAGTTAGGACATAGCATCATACAACAATAATATCAAGCTTCAGTTATTTGACTACCTTGCAAATAACAGATTCAATTGTTATTCTGCGAGAAGTAATGTATATATCCTTTCATGTTTTAAAAATTTTTATCATATGACATCGCGTCTGGGAGTGAAATAACACCATGCAATAAAATCTGTAAACCACTAGTGGTTTATCGATTTTCAGGAAACGTTATTACGTCCATAACAACGTTGCGTACATAATGTCCAAATTATAACGTTTTTACGGCAGAAATGAGATTTCAAAGTAATCTTAATATCATATGATAAATAGAATCTAACATTCGTGCTCTTGTATTATTGAATTTATTAAACTCGTTGCGAAAAAGAGATAAAATGCTCGGCAAGCCTCGCATTTTATCTCTTTTTCCCAACTCGTTTAATAAATTCAATAACACATGAGCACTCATGTAAGATCCTCTATGTTTCCCACTTTTTATTCTTCATAGGTAGCTGTGATATATATGAGTACAAGACTGGTTGTGAATGTGTCTCAAGTTTATCTTCCTATGTATATAACAGAAACTATTCAATTAGATAAGGTATTACTTGACTTTTCGCTTACTGTAAAGGCGGCAACTTTAATATTCATATCTGGGTGTGATTCAGCTATTTCATCTGCTAAGGAAGGGAAATCAGGTTCTATTTATAATTTGGAAAAGACTTAATAAGCTTTTTAAGCCGTGCAAACGTGCGTGCATTTCATTAAAATCCTAACCGTATACACACTGAACTCACATTTATTAACCCTTAAAGCGCATAGTCACAAAATATATGTGTGTTTTTTGTCGTCCACTAAACTATTTGAAGTCCCATAGATAAACAGTGTGGACCCAGATCAGACTGCTCCTGTAGGAGCAGTCTGATCCGAGTCCACAATGTTTGCCTCCATGCTTATGTTAGATAGACATTTTCAGATGCAGTTATTTTGCTGGCGTTTTAAGGGCTAAATAATGACTGAAGTCGTGGCACAATATGATACAGTTACTTTTGAATAAAACCACGCCTTCTTTTCAGCTTTTACCTAAGTCTAAGGTAGACTAGTCCTAATTACGCATTCATGAGGCGCCGCCTTCACAGTAAGCGAAAAGTCAAAGAATATATAT
Organism: Loripinus fragilis; assembly: GCA_964019695.1. NCBI lineage: Eukaryota > Metazoa > Mollusca > Bivalvia > Lucinida > Lucinidae > Loripinus > Loripinus fragilis. The sequence goes on along the minus strand of OZ026522.1, from coordinate 64,703,301 downwards.
CAATGAGCATATTTGGAACTGTAATTTCATTTTGTTTAAACTACCATTTTAAAGAACAGAACAGAATTTTATTTGAACTTCAGTAAGCCCGTGAGGATACAATCTACATATAATACCTGATGACATATAAGGACCGTGTAATCTTTCAGAGAATGTTTGCTTTGTTTCTAGCTTATACAATCTATAACTTTTCTTAGTTCATCTTCAAACATATACAATTAAATAAACATAATACAACTATATACATGTAAACACCTTAAAGCATGGTGTATATATTGGACTTGAATGTTAAGTGAATGTCACTGAATAGGAGTAAAATATGTCTGCTTATTGCTATGCAGATGTACCATGTATCAAGTTTTTATCACTAGAGGAAAGGATGTAATATCCATCACTTAAAAGTGATACAAATACTGATATCAGCTTTGGTACATTCCCTGGCATGTTTAATATTCTCCACTGTTTTAGGAAAATAAAGATCCTGATATATGATAATAAGTTAACTGTTCTTTGTTTACAACTGTAATGTAAGAATTTGATCAAGATCTAGCAAATGAGCCAGAACATTGTACATATCAGCTGTAATTTTAGTACTTTGTACATCAGCTGTAATGTTAGTACTTTGTACATCAGCTGTAATGTTAGTACTTTGTATATCAGCTGTAATGTTAGTACTTTGTACATATCATATGCAATGTTAGTACTTTGTACATCAGCTGTAATGCTAAAACTTTGTACAGCTGTAATGTTAGAAAAAATAGAAGAGCTAACATACCACTGAAACAACATTAAGCTTTATGCATGTTTTGTTAATAAATTAAGGAATATAAGCTTTTGTGAGTTTTAGATGATTTTCTGAATTTCGTATGGCATCTGCTATGTTAGAAACCACTGTTGCAAATGATCATGGTAATGTTATATTTATTGAAGTAAGTAAGGGTCCAAAGATCAGAAATCGATACAATCAAGTACCACACCTGACCCAGGATACCAATGGGAAAGTGACAAAACTCATAGTAAGACAACACAAACAAGAGCCAAGAAGTCAGCTCTTTCCCAGCAGGTGACCACAAGGCACATATAAACAGGCGCGTACAAAGGCATAGCAAACACAAGACAGAAAAAACATAAAAGATGCACAAAAGAAGTACCGCCTTGAAACGGTCAGTAAATTTTTTTTGGAGGGCTAAACTGGTTTAACGGTGCACAACCTCACCATTAGTTCAGATGTGGATCAAGACACATAGATGTTTGGTTTGCATGAAAGACCCCTAACTTATCAATGCATCGTCTCCTAGAACATATAAATCAAGATTTAAAAAGGAGACAAAGCAAAGATAAGGACTCAACAGTAAATAAAACTAAATACCAGAGCAAAAGAAATCCAACAGGTAAACCGCGGTGGGCCCGACAAACAGCCAAAGCATCAGGCCCCTACCATCTCATTAATAGATAAGTCTTTAAGTCTGAACCGTCATAGAGTCTGAAGTTCGACCCACCGGCGTGCAATTAAAGAGGAAAGCAAAGTTGCTGACCGTGATTTGGTTGACGACTAAGCATGCAGTCTGTTGCAATACATTAATGTTATAGCCAATCTTTTTATAATGGGAAAATTATTTTAATAAACTGCGCTGAACAAAATATTAGAGCCAACAATCTTCTTCAATTTATACACCAAGTCACCATAGAATTCAGGTTCTGAAAGTCCATAGTGCAAGAGAGGTTTAAGTCCAACTTGGAATTTAGATATCAAAGTATAGTATCGTCTATAAAATTTAGAAAAGGTTTTGTGGAGTTTATGATACCGATAGCCTTAAGAAGTTTCTGAGTTAACAATTTATAGCAAGTGTTGAAGTCAGTAATATAGCTAGATGCTCTAGCAAAACGAATGAGTTGAGAGATATAGACTCTACTTTATTATAGAAGCTGATTTATTACAGAAATATCAACATTGTGATTCAAAGGTACATTTAGGTTACTTTGTATAACAAATTTAATACGGTAAAACCTGTGAAAAACGACCACTTAAAAAAAGACCAAAAATTGGTTTTTCAGACCAATTATAGCTTAAGGCAGGTCAAAAGGGAGCATTCTGGAATACTTTTGACCTTCATGAAGCTACCATTTTTCATTAAGATCTTTGTTTTGTCTATTTTTGAGTGGCCGTTTTACACAGGTTTAACTGTATTAGGTAATCATTCAACAGTGAATTGTCATTATGGTGCATTTTCACACACAATTTCCTTTTACATATTTTAAAAGAAAATATTTTTCTTCTTGTAGGATTCCATTGCTATAGTTCCATTAATTGTATATGTTAGTGGGTTTACTACGTCACTGTTGATGAGATTTGTCAACAAAATTGCTGGCAGAAAAGTAAGTTTTATCATTTTTGCTGAATTTTTTGTTTAAAAGGCACTGTACCTGCTAAAATTAGCATTTGTCTTTCAGCACAAAATATAAACTTAGGGGATAGCTGTAAAGGTATATTGTTGAATGTATGGACAGAAATAGATTTTTATCGCGATGTGCAAGCTTATGGTTATAAAATAATTGTATCATCTCAATTGCAAGCTGCACAAAGCTGCATATAATTCAACCAAAATGTTTTCAACACTATCATTGATATACTGTTGTAGTTTTCTGACGTTATCCTATCAGACATTTCGTTACAATAGCAAATACATAAGACTAAACATTTGGTAATAAACATTTATATGGTCGTTTATCAAACCCTTTGTATACAAATGTATTCTTCCTTCTAGTTTGAAACAATAAACTTGGGATAGTCCATTGTACATATCTAGGGGTGTCAGGTTATAAATTCCAAAAAAATATTGTATTCTTTGTCTGAAGATTCTTTTACCTTTACGAACAGTGTAGACCCTGATGAAATGCAGCATTGGGCAAAGAATTAAACACATGTGAAGTTTTTCTCTTGCTCGTTGCAGGTCACATATTTAATAGGTATAATATTTTCCATTGGTGCATGTGTGTGGTTCTGGTTTATCACCCCTGACAGAGGGAAGGAAGTGTATGGTGCTGCTATACTAAGTGGTATAGGAGGATCCACCATGTTGGTGACGTCACTAGCCATGTGTTCAGATCTGATTAAACATAATACTGTAAGTACTTTTTACAATGGCTGCTGCTGCAAGCAGGATAATCATATGTTACTAATCAATACAACTATGCCTACAATAAGTACTGATAAACAATTTAAGAACAGCAAACCCAGAACAAGGTAATTTGATAACTGCCCATTGTGACATGGTTGAACAAAGGTCAAAAGCTACGTTGAGCCCCAAACCAACAACAACAGCAACAACTGCTTACACCATTTGCTCACACATGATTTACCATTAGGGACCTTATATACTGATAGTATCACAAATTACGTGTCCATTCCCCAAGGTTATAAAAGTTTTTTTATGCTCAACTCAACTGAGCATGAAATTTCAACTGCTCTTAAAAAATAAAATTCTAAAAAATAAAGACTGTTCTTGCTTTCAAGCTCTTAGTTGTTGTATTTATCATGCTATTAATTGTTAAAATGCCATGATTAATTCATGGTCAGTTGTTGAGCATGAAATTTTTTATAACCTCTAAGTCAGACCTGATTAAGCTGCAACTGTAAGTTCTTTATACCATGTGTGTAAATCTTATTTAACATAAGCGACCATGTATACATAATTTGTTGAAACAAAACATTCAAGTGAGTAAGACCAGGAAATGACACAATCACAGGTCACAAACCAACCCATGGCATCACAAGGAAGAGACACAGAACTTTGACACCCGCACTACAGCAATACAATTAAAGTAAAGCAGTAGTTAATACTACTGGCATCACAACAGACCATGTGTTGCGAGCTGAATAAACACACCTTTATAAGCACTGTTTATCGAGTGTTTGATGAAACATTAGATACCTGGTGTAAATATCTGATTAAAATATGCAATTTTCATAAATCATGTATTCAAATCTGGCAATACTTAATGGTGAAAGTAGTAAATATCTGATTAAATGTAATACTTTGCTCAGATCATGTGTAAAAAAAGATAAAGATAATACTGCATGATTATTGCAATGCAATCCACCTTGAGTCAACTTGTTTCATTTATATATTCTTAAAACTATACTTACCCATGATATTCTCAAAACCCTATCTATTTATGACCTTGACTGTTTGCCCTAGCAAGTACTGCCCCCCTCCCCCCTTGCACACAGCAGTTTATTTTATAAAAATGCTGTCTGCTTTTTATAATTTATGATTCAGTGGACTAGAAATTTTAATTTCAGTCATAAAAAAAAATTGAAATTTTAAAATAAATCTGTTATTTTTTTATCAAAAAATATATTGTCTTTAACTGAAAGTTACAGTAAAGTGCTTAAAAGAATCAACTAAGAAAGATGCTTTGAAGCTGCAATAACCTTTCTTTTGATAGAAAGTGAAAAATGATTTATGATAACACTATTGACATGGACCTTATAAATCTAATTAAATTTCAACTTAACCAACATATGTATATAAACGTAGTGTCCTTTATGTGGGACATATGCAAATTGTGCAGACCAAGATCAAACAGCGCAGACTGCAGCATCTGATCAGGATCTTTACTGTTTGCTTACAGAATGTTATATTTAAATTTGAATAAAAATGAAAAATACCACCCAACAACCTTTCAAATAGAAATGGATTGGTCCAGTTGATAAGAATGGAAATTTTCATTCTGCTTATTGAATAGGTTAACTTTGACTTAAGCAAATACTAAAGTCATCAGGATTAGAGTTAACAAGTGACAACATGATGCAGATTTAACATACTCGACTATCTTTATCAGGAAAGTGGTGCGTTTGTGTATGGTGCTATGAGTTTTACAGATAAATTATCAAATGGCGTTGCCATTGCCCTCATTCAAGACTTCCATCCGTGCACGTAAGTATTCTTTTGCATTATTTCAAGAAATTGGTAGATTTGAGTCAAGTTGAGTATATTTGGACAGCAGATACATGGGGACTCGCTATCTGTAAGAATGAAGGTCCAGAATTATTTCCTGTTTTATTCCATTACAAAAATGCAATTCCTCTCTGAATGTACCACTCATTTTTGGCTTGACTCTACGAGTGTTGTTCGATATGTATTGTGCATTGTACAGCAGCACTGTGTGCATGATTCAACGATATTGTTACACCTGGATAGCTCTATTTTATGCATTTAAAATGGTATAGCAGTGTATATTTTGCTCAGCGTGGTTTTAAGAGAATCCCCATTTCAATAGGCCACTGGTGTAAAAATGGATGGAAAACATGTTGAGAATATTGAACTAACAAGAGTATACATAAAAGTTTGCACAAAGCTTGGTCATTCAGTTAAGCAGATTTTTTACTGAATAGGGGGAAGTTGAACGGTCCCATAACATATCACATGAGACGGTTCATAGATGTTAAAGATTCTGCAAAATCAGGATGAGCTGTAACTACAACAGGCAAGAACCATTTCTCAAAAGGTAGGGAAACCATCAAAAGTTATGGCAGATACACCTTTCCCGATATTGCCAAAGCTGTTAGCATATCATTGTCCAGAGAACGTTACATTCTAAAGCGTATTTTGAAAGTATGAAAGGTTTCTGCCAGATGGATACGCCATCTTTTGTGTAGCCAGTCTGATTGGTGATCCAGGTGTTGTAAGTTTGATCTGGGCCCCATACTTTCGTTGAGTTTGATCACAAAACATTTTCTACAGCCATTCTTCTTCGGGCTGTTTTCAGTAACAAGCCAAAGTATGTGGACTGAGTACTGGTTAACCACTTAGTTTAAGCTTGTCCAGGAAATATGTGTGCTTAGGTAAACTGAGCATCTCGACATGACCATTGCTGTTAACTTGGATGTGAAACCACAAACCAAACAAACAAACAAAGTTAGTACATTGTTTGTTAAATTAGAAAACTATATTGGTTTAATATCAATAATTACATCATAAATAATTTGAAAAAGGCTTATGTTCCTAAAATGGTATGGTCATTCGAAAATGTTAATAAAGGGGAGTTATTTTCCATGTAATAAAATGATGCATAATTAGTTCAAACTTCAAGGTGTTGTATCCCTATATCCACATTTAAAAAAATGAAAACTAGAAAAGTGCCTCGAGAGACATGTTTACCCAAAGCTTGTGTCATTACTGAATGTATAAAATAGTATACCATATACATGTTGTCATCATGTCATGGGGATTTTTAATACTTAAACAATATGTTCATACATTCAGTAAGGCAAAATCACTGGTAATTAATGTATACACCATGGAGGCCTACATTTCTTTTGGCAGGGGTGGGTGAGGAATACTAAATATTCTCAATGAGACAGCCATGAATAGTACTGATAATTGTCTAATTATGAATGCTTTCTAATAAACGGTTGGTATGATATTGTATAGAAGAGCACTTTTAAAAGGTGTCCTCGATTTTGACCTCTAGCACTACCCTGGGTCATAAACTCCAAGGTCCAAATTCACAGAGAGAAAGTCAGCCCTTAATAGTACCAGTTGTTCAATACGAATTATTCTATAAAATGAAAACGAAATCTTAAGATGTCCTAAATTTTGACTTCTAGTCCAACCCTGAGGCATAATCCAAGGGTCTGAAGCCATCAGACCCTCAGGTTGAGCCTTCAGACCCTTGTGTTGCTGCCATCGAGTGCAAGCCAACGATGAATGGTACCAATTGTCCAAATATGAATGCTTTCTTATAAATGGTTGGTTAGATATCTGCGTAAGTCAGATAAATAGCTCTTTTGAAAGGTGTTTTAGATTTTGACCTCCATCACCACCCAAGGGACAGGGACCTGGTGTTGGAGTCATGGTGTGAATGACAAACCTCCAGTGTAAATATGGTCCAGATTAGAATGCAAATATGAACAGTTTTTGAGATATACACCACTTGAGAAACTATCCAAAACTTTATCATTAATTCCATAAATATGATGGAAGCAACAAAAGAAGATATGAATGGATGAATGGAAAGGCAAAAACTATATAAACGTCCACATAAATGTCGGGTGTATAACCACTGTGAGCCTTATTTAAGACATACAGTTTAGGTTTGAAGATTTAAAATTCAAGAATATTTCAAAGAAAACCACTTAACAATAAACGGGAAGTATGTTTATTTGTGTCCAAACAGTTGTTTTGTTGGACAATTTCTTAATTGTTATCAAGCATAACCTACTGTATGTCCTTGTAATCTTGATATCTCTTCAAGATTGAGTAAGGTATTAAAAAAAAAGATTTGATTGATCTGCTGTATGTTTCCTACATCAATTATTTTACAAGTTTTATACCATTTACCAATTTGTTTCATTGTACTATGGCAACATGCAGCAAAATCCGATTCAAGGCTGCTTTTAGTTTTGCTTTATTTGAACTTACCATGAATGTAATATTCTGTTTATCATATAGCCTTTTAAATGCTATTTCGAAACCTTTAAAGTGGACATTTTTTCAATGAAAAATTGCATTGTTGTTACGGACATCATCATGAGTTTACAAGACTTGCAAATGTGTTATATAATGTGTGGGCATATTTATCACATGAGGTTATCCTCTTATTAACGCCGGCATCTTATAATAAATAGTCTTATTGAAGGCTACTCTTCTTTACAGGTCCTCAATTGGTCCATGCTCAGTATCAGGGTAAATTAATTTAAAACAAACAGAAAAATCATGGCTTAGTATCTATATATGCTCTGCATGCCTGGCTTGGCAAAACATCATGGTGTGGGTACATATATTTTCCTTTTTATAGACCATCCTCCAGTTATTCTGTTTTCATGATGATATGATTTTTAAGTCTAAAACTGAATGTGTTACAACAAAGGGGATAAACAAATAAATGAGCCATGGCATGAGATTTCCAACAATGTGGTATGTGCGACCAGCAAAGGCTCAGACCAGCCTGCACATACGCGCAGACTGATCAGAGCCTTTGCTAGTCGCTTGAATATTCTATGACATGTAAGCTACTGACTGAATAAACTTTGGAGTTTCTAAGATTAACAGGAGGCTGCACAGGCTTGTCTGAGTCAACACTTGTCAAATGCCATCATACGTCATGGAGTTGGTGCCAATATGGAGATCTGTCAGCCTGAGTAAAGCTGAAAATAATGTTGACAAGATAGAAAATGCAGACCGTGTTTCTTGATAAACACTATGTTCAAAGTTCCATAATGTCTGGTATTCTTTTTAAAGGTAGTTTTGTCCTTCTATACAACTGTGCTTTACAAATCTATGATCATTTTATCAATACTTTCAAAAAGGAATTGGTAACATGATTAAAAAATGAACTTCTTAAAATTCATGCAATAGTGCTATACAGATGTCACCTTATTCATATTTGCTATAAGTTTAAGTGATAATTAATTTTGAATCAGCACCCGGCTGAAATGCTTTCCTAGCTTTTACCTCGCAGTTATGTAAACCTTCATAAAATTTGTAAAAATCCCATCAAACTCTTGGTTGTTTCACGACATCTAATGTAATTCTTTTAAATTATACTGTTAAGGCACTATTTCCTATAATAATGCATAAATGTTCATCTGACACAAATATTTAAATACATTTTTGAAACCATCTAAATGGCCATTAATTAGAATATTTATTGTATAAAAAGAAAAAGAAAAACTTTTATCACTGAAAAAAAAAACACCGTGTAGCTATATTTTGTTACAAGCATGACAATTTTTGACAAATGAAGACTAATTGTCGTTTCTATACTGTGAAAAATGAGTTTCCTTCAAAACTTTAACTAATGATGCTTATTAATGATGCTAAATAATTACTGATATTAAATGTTTATACACCCAGTACGAAGTATATAGGGGGTAAATAGTTTTTGCCTTTTCTGTAATTATGTTTGTCTGTCTGTTTGTCTGTCTGTAACATTTTTTCCGTCAAAGATATAGGGGGTATATAGTTTTTGCCTTTCTGTAGTTATGTTTGTCTGTCTGTTTGTCTGTCTGTAAACTTTTTTTTCCGTCAAAGATTTCTCAGCAACTACTTGGGTTAGGATTTTGAAATTTGGTACAAAGCTTGAGAGTGATGAGTTGTATTGTGTAACAAACAAACAGCCACATATTGCTTATCAGTCCCTTTATTTGTTCATTTTTCTTTCTCTCCAATGGAAATTTCTGTCACAGATTTCTCAGCTCCTATTGGAGCCAGTGTTTTCAAATTTTGTGTACACCTTCAAGAAGGCAAAGTGTACTGTGTAAATGGGAATTAAGATGCTAATCCTCATTTTCCCTTTTTATTCAATTTTTCATTTTTTCCTTCTTTCACTCTTATGTATCATATGGACATTTTTTTCTGTCAAAGATTTCTCAGCAACTGCTTGAGTTAGGATTCTGAAATTTGGTATAAAGCTTGATAGTGATTAGTTGTATTGTGTAACAAAAGAACAGCCTTATATTGCTTATTAGTCTCTTTATTAATTCCTTTTTCTTTCTCTCCAATGAAAATTTACCGTCACAGATTTCTAGGTTCCTATTAGAGCCAGTGTTTTCAAATTTTGTGTACACCTTCAGGTAGGATTAGTGTATTGTGTAAATGAAAATAAAGATGCTAAAGCTCATTTAGCCTTCTTTTTCATTTTTTCCTTCTGTCACTCCTATATATAACACATATGGACGTTTTTTGTCAGAGTTCTCAGCAACTACTTGATTTAGGATTATGAAATTTTGTGTACCCTTTCAGGTAGGCAAAGTGTATTGTGTAAATGAAAATTAAAGTGCTAACCCTCGTTTTGCCTTCTATTTTCAAATTTTCAATTTTTCCTTCTATCACTCTTATATATAACACATATGGGCATTTTTCATCAAAGTTTTCTCAGTAAGGACTATGAAATCTTTGACAATTTGTCTTTTCTCTGAAAGAGTTAAAATCTCTGATGGCTACCGACGGGGGTATGTGAGCTTTGCTCACTTCTTGCTATATTTATTTGAATAATTGTGTCCGGTGAAAAATTCTCACTTCAAGCTGATAAAGTGCCTATAAAATTAAAAAAAAGCATTGCCAAATACAAAACCCATTGTATGTTTGTCATTAAGATTAAGCGTATTCAATATAAATTTTCCAGCATTGTATCCTGTAACTTACCTGTCCACCATGCTTAATATTGAAGTGAATGATTAAAACTCTTGGATGTGGTGTAAATAACACATTAAGATTACATATATAGCCCTTTACTCAAAATTATGAGCATTGCTATGTGTAAGATTAACCCATATAAGCATAGTGTCCTTTTGTGGCACAAAGGCTTGTGGCACAAAGGCAAACAAGGCAGACCCAGATCAGACTCCACAGAATGGGCATCTGATCAGGGTCTCCACTGCTTGCATGCAGAATGTTCTATTAAAATTTGAATAAAAATGAAACCAACCACCCATCAACCCTTAAAATGGAAATGGACTGGTCCAATATATAACACTGGGAAATTCCATTTGGCTTAAATGGGTAAATAGTTTTACAAATCTTCCTGGTCCCTTTCTTAAATGAATAATTTAAATTGATGTCTGTGCAAATGCGCATTTTACGGTTTCACTACTTGGTGCATTTTCAGTCAGTTTGGCCATTCTGGGATTGGTTATGGAAAACCATTACCAATTAGTGATGTCTGTCAAGTTATAGAAATATGTAGTATTGTTTGAAGAGATCAGTTTAGGCCTAAAATTGTTGAGTCATTGTATGTTACATTTTCTTTTTAGTCAGTATATGGTCATGTGTATCGAAAATTAGCTAATGCTTTTGTGATCTGTGCCAGTTTGGTTTGAGCTTGTTGAAATTACACGATAAGTTTACCTTATGGTTACAAAAAAGAGAGTCCTAATTAGAAATGGACAGACATGCAAGCTTAATCACACCTTAATCATCAGTATGTGTCTATGTATAACTAAACCAATAACTTGACATAGCACAAGGCAAAAATGCTGACCCGCCTTGGAATCCACACAGTCTTGTCAGCTTGACATAGCACAAGACAAAAATGCTGACCCGCCTTGGAATCCACACAGTCTTGTCAGAGCCTTTGCTATGCGCTCAAATGAGAATCTAAGGCTCAAGCTTTTTCTAAGTGCCCAGCGAGATCTCAAATTGGGCAAATGTCCAGAACATGCGCGGATCCAGAAAGTTTTGTCAGGGGGGTCCAACTTTGACAAGGATTTTTATTAGTTGATGAAGGGAGGTAGGATCCAAATACCATTATAAGCGGGTCATAATTGGCCCACCAGGGAAACGCAATTTAAATGGCATTTCGCTGGCTTGCCCATGATGGCCCAACTTGAAAACTGGCTTGGTATCTTTGTGATTTTTCAGGGGATCCGAATCAGTTATGCCAAGAAACCCTATAATTTGAGATTTTTCAGGGGAATCCGGACGCCCTGGCCCCCCTCTAGATCCGCGCATGCAGAAGCAAATGAGTATGACCAGGAAAATGCCACAATCACAGATCACATGGCACTACTGGGAAAACACATTATAACACAAAGATGCATGCCTAAAGAGAGAATACAATTAAAGTAAAGCAAACAGCTCTTTCTTCCTCATGATTGCAAAACTAGAAAGGATGTGAAGAACACGAAAATCTTATGAGCCATGGCATAAAATTTCCAACAATGTGGTATATGGGACCAGCAAAGTCTCAGACCAGCCTGCGCATATGCGCAGACTGATCAGAGACTATGCTAGACGCTTAAATATTCTATGAGTGTGAAGCCACTGACCCGACATCATTTGAAGTTTTTAAGCTTAAAAGGAGGCTGCACAGGCTCATCTGTATATGCTTGTCGAAATGCCACATTGTTGGAAATCACATGTCGCAACTCATATCACAAAACCAGGAGAAAACACAAATGAGCCGCCGCATGTGATTTCCAACAATGTGGCATTTTGACATGTGTAGACTCTTTTAAGCTTAGAAACTTCAAATGAGGTTTGGTCAGTAGTTTAACAGTAATAGAATATTTAAGCGACAAGCAAAGGCTCAGATCACACTGCGCGTATGCGCAGGCTGGTCTGAGCCTTTGCTGGTCACACATACCACATTGATGGAAATCTCATACCATGGCTCAAATTGAAGCAAAGAAGAACAATAGAATCACACACAGGTAACTCTGAGTCATTATTGAGCACAAAGTGTTGGTTTTGTCACACTAAAGCTTATAATTATACCCCCCGCAAACTTTGTTTGTAGGGGGTATACTGTTTTCACGTTGTCCGTCCGTGCGTCCGTCCGTCCGTCCGTGTGTCCGTCCGTCCGTCCGTCCGTCCGTCCGTAACGCTTTGTTTCCTTAATATCTTGAAGAGTCATTGCTGGATTTTCATCAAACCTTGCAAACATGTTCATATATGCAAGACAAATTTTTTAGACAAAAAAGTAAGGGCTAGGGGCCAATTCTATCAGAGTTATTTCCCTTTGTAGTTCTAAATGGCTTTTAATATAGGGTTTTATGCTTATGCTATTATAGGCCATACATGGGCCGATCAACTCCTACCACAGCTTTTGATGGAACAATTTGATACTTTTCCTATACAATGTAGACACATTGAACATATGCATGAAGGAGTTTGGTTTAGAAAAAATAATTTGTAGCAAAATGACAGCTGTGAGAACTTAGACAATTTTTCCCTACTAACGTGTTTGTATATGCATAGATGGTGCCTTCATGGGCCGATCAACTCCTACCACAGCTTTTAATGGAACAATTTTATACTTTTCCTATACAATGTAGACACATTGAACATATGCATGAAGGAGTTTAGTTCAGAAAAATAATTTTTGCCAAAATGACAGCTGTGAGAACTTAGACAATTTTTCCCTACTAATGTGTTTGTATATGCATAGATTGTGCCTTCATGGGCCGATCAACTCCTACCACAGCTTTAAATGGAACAATTTGATACTTTTCCTATACAATGTAGACACATTGAACATTTGCATGAAGGAGTTTGGTTCACAAAAAATAATTTTTGACAAAATGACAGCTGTGAGAACTTAGACAATTTTTCCCTAATATGGCTTTTGTATATGCATAGGTGGTGCCTTATTGGGCCTATCAACTCCTACCACAGCTTTTAATGGAGCAATTTGATACTTTGCCGATACAATGTAGACAATTTGAACATATGCATGAAGGAGTGTTATGATTTTTGTTTGCACAGATTATACTGAAATCTTTTCAAAACTAAAGTCTGCTGGTTTGAACTATAACTTGACAAGTTTTTTCTCTGACTCTTACTGTGCGGGGGGTATCTAATAAGCATTGCTTATTGACTTTTTTCATTGTTATTGGATTAGCTGGCTATTATTGTCATTGCTATCATTGTTTTTAGTATTGTAATAACATGGGCACCTGTCACATTTTGAGTTGACGTTTTTTTCCAAATCAGTTTTACGTGACATTGTTTGAGTTATCAATTCATGACTGGGGATTAATGATGTTGTAGGAATACTCAAGAGCATAATGTCCATTTTAGTCAATATATTTAAGTCATCCTTTGAATATGTGAATTATATAAACATTTATATTTTGAGTTGGCTCGAAAACTGTTTATATATGATAAAATGTAACATTTACTTTTGAAGTGTTCTTTAAATATCATTGTTTAACACTGAATTCAGATATTTTGAAAAAATAGTTTGGGCCTTGCTGTGGTGCTGGCATTTGGGTCTACATTGATCATCATTTTTTTGTAAAATGGCTTTAAAAATAGTGAGTATGATCAGGAAATACCACAATCACAAACTGCAGACAACCCCGTGGCACCGCGAGGAAGAGCCGCTCAACCATCACGAGACACCAGGAAGACAAATTAAGCAAGGCAATCAGCTCTCTCTTCCCCATCAAGTTTTACTTCAGGAATATTGGGTTCTGATGGAAAGCAGAATACAACTTTAGCCGGTACTAGGGGGCATGAGAATTGTTGCACTTTCCATTAGTTCTCATGAACAGACTCAATAAAACCTAGTCTGCTGTTTTCTTATAAAGTAGGTTCTCAATTTCTGAAGGATCCTTTTTTCCAGATTATTTATTGACCCATCCTTGGACTTTTCTTTTCTATATCTTCCATAAAAAATTTCTGCCATTTTGGAGTACAAACCTGCATTAGCGTCTGGGTTGGAAATCTCAAGTTAACATGAAGCCCTTCAGGCTTCACTTACCTTGCAAGAGACGCCTAGTATTCATGATTGCACGAACATTCCAAAAATTGAGTTCATTTCTTAAATGAATTTCCTGTGGTTGTTCTTTTTGAGTTGGTAAGATTTATTGTTTCAATACCTATTTCAGAAACTGCTGTCCAAAATGTGTAGACTATTACAGAAAGATAATCACTTTTGTCCCTGGTGGATTTTCTGTCCTTGCATTGATAGCACTGTGTACGCTGATATCTCAAACACTTGGTACAAGGCGAAAGAAAAGTAAGAAATTTCTATCTTCTTTTGTAATTGTTTTGCTACAATAATTTTAAGGTGATTTATTGTCATGTTTTGGATTGATTTGGAGATGGTGTGCACAGACTGTGTGTTAAATTATAGCATTTAATGTTGAACGATTGGTTGATAGAAATCAATATTTTATCTGTATTACATATAACTTACTGAAAGACCTCCAGTTTAAAGGGTTTATTTTGAAGTAATTTACTTATTTCCTAACCAAAGCATATGTTGTGAGTGCCCAAAAGAACCCTCTCAATGAGAAGGTTCATTTGAACACCCAAAACATGTTTAAACTGATCAAAGAAAATAATCACAATTTTATTTTCAAAATGGTTGCTTATCTACGCATGTGAGGTCCCATTCCACAGATTCCACTGAATTGGCCGAGGCAGTTCAGATTGTCTCCAAATCATGATGTATTTCTGCTCCAGGAGAGTGTTTTTATTACCAAACTTGCAGACCCAGACGAAATGCAGCATATTGTTGCATTACCTTTGGTGCATCATTGTTTGCCAAAGTACTTTTAGGGATCCCAGTACAAAAAGGCGTATGCAATAAAACGTCAGAAAAAGAATGCTTATTCCATTGGAGTTTTTATAATTATAACATGTATTTAACGACAGCATAGTTAAAAGGCTTTAGATATTGTCTGCTTTTCAGTATTTGCTGCTCTTAAGAAGGTAGTAACTGTTCAATTCTACCCATTTTTAGACTTTGTGGGAGCTTGTTAAGAAATTAATTCAATTTTTGGAATGTTCATGGAATCATGAATACTTCGAGTCATGTATTTTCCTTTGGGCTTCACTTACTTTTCAAGAGACCCAAAGTATTCATGATTCCATGGACATTTTCGGGCTTCACGTTAACTTTGCAAGAGACCCAAAGTTTTCATGATTCCATGAACATTCCAAAAATTGAATTTATTGCTTATATTTACATTTTATTATATATTTATTATATAAAAATATTTTCAATTTAGGAATTGAAACAGTTTTGTATTTAAAATATAAGCATATTAACGGTTTAGTCGGGGTGTAAAATGGAAAAGCCTAACCGCCAGCTTGAATACAAACAGCCAATGGAGCAAACAAGAGGCTCGCTGTCAATCACAACACCAGTATCACTTCTGGCGAATGAGTTTGATGTTCGAAGCATATTGCATGGGAAAGTGAGCTTGGCATCTGTCAATCAAATTTGTGCAATTCATGAGGCTATGAACGGTTCCAAATCTAAAGATTCATAAAAATGTAAATATTAGTTAATAACCACATTTACTCAAAACATTTTGACACTTCAACTTCTAACAAAGCGTATCCTAATGTTTAGACAAAATCATTTGAGTAGCTATTGAGTTGTCTTTCATAATGTGATTGACTGCATCCATGTTATATCCATTTTTATAACGTTAGATTATCTTTGTGAATTGATCACTGAAATCAAGTTTTCCAATAATTCTTTTGAATTTATAAACTGAATCACAATAAAAATAGTGGCTTCGATATGCTGTGTAGCAGAAGAGTTTTTGAACCAATATTGAATTTAACAATCAACTGGAGTGTATGTGGTAGAATTTAGAAAATGTTTTACCAATTTTATGATACCTGAAACCTTGTTTTAATTACTTAGCTGTCATTTTTTCAGCTGTTGAAGTCACTTGCATTCAAACAGACTCTTGCAAAACAAATAAGTTGCGAAATATATACACCATAGGAAGGGAAGCGAGGGACATCGCCATCAAGAAATGGGAAATTAACTATTTGAAAATTAAAGTCATCCCATTTATAATAAAAATCCTTGTTTAAGATGTATATACATGATCAACGTTGCATATTGACACCAACTTGACGTTGCAATGACAGCCATTAATGATTTCAAATGCAACAAATATACAGATCTGAAATTCGTACCTTTAGTAAGATAACCAGGTATCAAAATTAATAATTTTATTCACTTCTTTTTCATATCACTAGCTAGAAAATTTGACAAATTCAATTGCATCTGTTCTGAAGATGCTGGCTGTTCAGTATCCCCACTGTAAGTGTGTTTACCATACAACTTATGTTATGTTGCATGGTTTTGATAGTGACTTATTTTCACATGTTACAAATAGCAAGTGGTTGCGATTTCTACTTGCTTTTTGAGAAAATAACTAGCATTTAGCAAGTTATTAGGTGCTAAATTTGATCCCTGATAACATAAGAGAAAGATATGAATTTCTAACACAACATAAAACCTCAAATATACTTATCCAGTACTCCCTCTTGAAAATGGTGCTTATTTCGTGATTTCGCTTTAGTTATTTGTCACCTAAGACAAATTTGTTGGCTTTGTTCCGGAAATCCTTTAACCATTAATGGTGAGGAAGACCTAGGTTACCTCTTCATATTGTTTTTTATTTCTAATGAGTTATCTATCAGCACTGGACAGTAACACAAAAAGAAAAGTAACTTTTAACATACATTTAAAAAAGGTCAAATTACTGATCTGGGTCAAAAATAGTGAGTATGATCAGAAAATACAACAATTAAAAACTGCAGACAAACGCATGCCACTGCGAGGAAGAGCCACACAACAATCACAAGACACCACGAAGACAAACCACGTAAAGCAACCACCTCTCTCTTCTTCATCTTGAAAAGCTTTTAGAACACAGTGCGCTTTACAGTATATGGTAGATCTAATAAACATACCTGTGAAAATAAGAACAAAAATGGTAATAACAACATTAATAGAAATAATGACAATACATGACTGGGTCATGTGTGACCACCATTGCCAACATGTTTGTCAACAGATAAATTTTATTGATATTTACCCCCCTTTTCTTACCAGAAACACCCAGATGAATTATATTAATCCTGAGATACTATTCATTCAAAGATAATATAATGACTTTCAGATTGTGTTAGTGTGTATTTATGTCCTTGGTATTGAAGATCAGGGATTATTGATTTTGGTCTGTTTTTGTGCGTGTATGCAAGAGTACAACAGGCTTTACATTGTTGAATTGATTCTGTTCTAGGGGCATATCACTTAACGAACACAACTTCTTTATTTAATATATACTTCATATTCTCGTTTTTTACAATCAATTGGTTTAAGAATAATTTTTGAATTTGTTTAAAAATATCATTATGTTCTGACTGATTTATTTAGGGACTCAATAGCCATCGTAACTGAGACTTTTTCTTTGAGCACACCTTATTAGATAATTAGTAAATATTGTAGATATAAGCATTGATTTGAATACCGAGGGTACAGAAAATCAGATATCTGGATAGTGCCAAAAAGAAGAAAAATACATTTTTTGTGTGTTTTTTGCTCAAATGTGCCAAGATGTTTTATGGCATCAAAATGTGAGCCGGTATCCAGCATAAGGTACAAGTTGGCATGTGCGTACAGCCAAGATTCAGATCAGTCTGCCCATCTGATCAGAGTCTTAGTTTTACTCCTGAAGAAACATCGGACCCATGGTGATGTATAGAGGGCTCATGGAAGACTCTGATCAGAATGCATGGATGCACAGTCTTAACTGAGTCTTCAAATGGGCGCACATGCCAAATTGTAGCGTTTGATGGATACTGATTCATATTTGCTTCAAAATAATTGAGATTTGTCCCCAAAACTGCCAATTCTTTAATAGCATATGCCTCAATTCCAATGATAAAAGCCATTAGAAGATGTGTGCAGAGATGAATTAAAGAAAGATAATAACTATTATATATATCAACCCTTTACTCCATAAGCTATTTTAGGTCATGACTTCACTTTCTATTTTTAACAACATTGAAAAAATTGGAGAAAAATTTAGTTAAGTTTTGAACACTTTTGAAAATATTATGGAAAATGGAGCATTTGCTCCAAAAGAGCAAATGCTCCATTTTCCGTAATATTTTTAAATACATGATATTTCAAAGGCAACATAAGGCGCTATTATGGAGTCAAAGGTTAATCATTATATTATTGGGTATACAAATTGTCTGGTGTCATTTAACTCTTTGCCCACTGGGAAAGTTTTCCCGCTTATTTGTGTCTGCTGTTTTTTTTTCAAAATCAACTTTTTCGAAAAATTCTTTCAGAAATATGATAGAGTGTCAAACAATTTGGATACAGAACAGACCTGACATTCTGTCTGGTCTGATCTGGTACCAAACTATTTGCAAAACTTTTCAGCAGACCACACTAGGAGATAAAGACTTGCAAACGCATAGTTTTATAACAGTAACCTGGAAGATAGTGACCTGTCATGGAAGTATGTTCTTAAATTTGTTATTCTATATTTTTCAGTGACTATGCTTAAACAGTTGCCCAATGGAAGTGCTGCAGATGGATATACCCCAAGTTCTGGATATGAAAGTTCTGATGAAAACGAACCTCTAATTCGTTCAGGCAAGGGTTCTATAAATTAATAAACTACTAGTGCATGACACGAGCTTAGTGTTAGTACTTTTTTATCGTTTTACTTAAATAGATTCTTATTCATTCTGCTTGGCTTTGATTTATTTAGGCATTGGTTTTATAAATTAATATGCTCATTGCTCAAGCCATAAGCTTAGTGTTAGATCTATTTTTATCCTTTAACTTGAATAGATTCCTAATTATGCTGCTTGGCTTTGATTCGTTCAGGCAAGGGTTCTATAAATTAATAAGACTACTAGTGCATGACATGAACTTTGTATAAGTACTTTTTATCCTTTTACTTGAATAGATTATTATTCATGCTGCTTGGCTTTGATTTGTTCAGGCAAGGGTTCTATAAATTAACCAGACTACTAGTGCATGCCTTGAGCTTAGTGTTAGTACTTTTTATCCTTTTACATACATGTATTATTCTTCATGCTGCTTGGCTTTGACTCTTTCAGGCAAGGGTTCTATAAATTAACCAGACTACTAGTGCATGCCTTGAGCTTAGTGTTAGTACTTTTTATCCTTTTACATACATGTATTATTATTCATGCTGCTTGGCTTTGACTCTTTCAGGCAAGGGTTCTATAAATTAATAAGACTACTACAGCATGCCATGAGCTTTGTATAAGTACTTTTTATCCTTTCACTTGAATAGATTATTATTCATGCTGCTTGGCTTTGATTTGTTCAGGCAAGGGTTCTATAAATTAATAAGACTACTAATGTGTTTCCAGAGTTTAAGTGACTCCCGTTTTTCTCTTTTTAAACAGTTTTAAATTGAACCTAGAAGAACAGCAATTAGCATGTGGATTTAAATGCACACCGCGAAACTAAAACTTATTTTGGGAGACGCCCTTATTTGTAAATGAAGCCCAAATCCCCTGTACAAAAGAATAACTTGGTTGTTTTTCCCTATGAATATACCCATGTGTACCCCTATAGATACACGTGGTATATTTGCATTGCTATGATGATATATACTAGCCTACAGGAATATCTATATCCACTGATTCAACGAAAATCTATTCCACAAACCTCACTCGTCATCACTTTGACACACACACGCACGCACACACGCAATTGTAAAAGTCTATATAGATCTTAGACCGTGCCTTATTGAAAGCAGGCCAATATAAGGCTTAAGCATGAAATCTGCATGTACATGTAGCACCCTCCATTTCAATTCATCGACTCATTTTGCCTACGAGGTAATTTGCCTTGGTTTTGTCGTCTGCTGATTTTTTTTCAAAATCAGTTTTTTTTAATGTTTTTTCTAAAAAAAAATCGGTAATATCAGTAGAGGTTCAAGCAGTTTGGATCCAGAGCATGCCCATCGGGTCTGATCTGGGTCTAAATTGTTTGCAAAGGTTTTCAGCAGACGACACTAGTAAGTAAAGAGTTTATGACGACAATCCAAGCAAATTAGAGAGTTGACAAGAAATAGCGAATCGGCGATATACATTAAACTTCAAGAGCATCAAATATTTACCTGCTTAAACCCCATTCTCACTGTGCCGATGTAGCCACGGTTCATCCCGATGCAGGACAGCCGATATACCGTGATGCACCGGGACACATTTCATAAAAAATAAATTGCGTTCTCATTTTGCCGACGTTGCCCCGGTATAGCCCCGGTTCTCGAGAAAGCAAGATGCCGGTTGATCCCCGGTGCACCACGGAGCACTTACGGTGCAGCACGGTGGAGCCACGGTTCGTGCTGGTATACCCCGGTGTTACCCAGTTTGTTTACAGTGATGTCCCAGTAACTGCCGGTTGTGCCATGGATACATGCCGGTAGGGCCACGGTTGCGTCCCGGTGCTACTCTACATGCGCGGATCCAGGAATTTTCGTCAGGGGGGGTCCAGGTCAATCTCACAAAAAAGCTCTGACAACGTTTTTTTTTTTTTTTTTTTTTTTTTTTTTTTTTTTTTTTTTTTTTTTTTTTTTTTTTTTTAGTCCTCAGCTTATTTTACAGAACTCAAATGGTTAATTTCAAAGAAAACTATCATTTTTCAAGGTTTCAGAGGGGGTCCAACATTTTCCAGGTGGGTCCAACTTTTTCCAGGGGGGGTCCACTTGCTTATTCCCTATAGAAACCCATATAACTTGTGATTTTCCAGGGGGGTCCGGACCCCCTGTCCCCCCCTCTGGATCAGCACTTGCTATACACTATAAAACCAGGATAAAAACGTGGAGTACCATCAGTTTTCTTCTGTCTCTATCGCATAACAGTTATGACACAAATTGGACTGCACAGCCATATACGAGTTACTAGAGGAATCATGATCTGTGTAGCGAAAGCAAATGCCTAGTAACCTCGCAGCTCATTTGCATGACAAATAAGCAGAAGCAGACCTGTTTTCTTATGACTAGGTTTAAATGTTGTTGATCTGGGCCCAGTCTTACAATGCCTCCTTAAAGTTAAGGAAGACTTAATTTAAGTATTGGTACTTCAACATGTACATTAAATGCTTAATAAATTGCCAAGACCGATGAAGTACTCATGGTCAAAGATATCAATGTGATCTACAGAAAAAATGAAACTATTTTGGTTTAATCAGTTTGGAAACGATATTTTTCGCATCCTGGAAATTCAATACTTAAGTTCTCCTTAACTTTAAGGAAACATTGTAATTCTAGGCCCAGATTGTCATGCTTTTTCGTAAAAATATATAAACACTTTGAGCGAGGCATGTGATTTCCAACAATGTGATATTTTGAGAAGTGTAGACTCAGACAAGCCTGTGCAGTCCCCAATTAAGCTTAAAAGTTGTTCGCTCAGTAGCTTAACAGTCATAGAATAATCAAGCGACTAGCAAAGGCTGCGATCAGACTGCGCCTAGGCGCAGGCTGATCTGAGGCTTTGCTAATGGCAACTACCACATTGTTGGAGATCTCATGTTGTGGCTCATATATGCTTGACTCTTCAGTAACTATAAGTGCATTTATTCATAAGCTTTGTAAATGAGCACATTTATACTGCTGACAATTTAACCAACTTGTGACAAATGGACTTTCCCATCCTTATCATTTGGATGAATCCACTTTCGTTTTAGGTGCAGCAGATGTGACTTTTCATTTTTATTTTGCATTTTATTACATATACATAGGCAGAAGAACTGCACGGTTTATCACGGCGGAGACACGGATGTTCCCGGAATACGCCGGTATCGCCCCGACGCTGTGCCGGTGGAGACATGGTTGCTCCCGGCCGCTTCCCGGTTTATCACGGTATTTGACAGGCCTCCCGGTGAGTCCCGGTTGTTTTAAACATTTTAAAGCAACCGGGGACATGAGCCAGTTTAACACGGTTCAACACGGTTCATCCCGGATCTCCAAGGTTGTCCATGGTTGTCCATGGTGCCGCCACGGTTGTGACACGGTTCATCCCGGATCATCAAACCGGTATGAACCGGCACCTTAAACCGAGACAGTGAGAACGGGGCTTTAAGATATTTCGCTGATAAACTTTGTCAACAGCCGAAGCCAAGGTCAGGCTAAAATGTTGGGCATTATCTGGATCCATACTCTTTGAAAACCTACTTGTATTCCTGAAAGACATATTTTTATAAAAATAATTATCTCGAAAGAAAATTCAGCAGGGGACAACAACATCTAAGCATATAAGCAGTGAATCATGGCCTAATGCGCGAAGATTGGTCCAGTTAAGCAATTTTAGCGTAAAGCTGCGACTGTCTTAAACACGAGTTTTAGGTGCTAAAAAGAATTGTATCGTCGAAACGGCTGTTTTGAGTACACACCAAATATTTTTTGCAAATATATTTTGGTTGAGAAATAAGAAAAATAATTTTCGGTTACGCACTTTATCTGTAGGACTGACGAATTACCTCCACTGGCCCGTATAAACCATGTCTTATTTATATCGTTAGGCTCACTTGGGGACTAATTCAAAGATGAGCGGCAAAAACTCACCAAAATTCCATCTAATCCCAGCCTATACAAAAACTCACATTTATGTGGAAAAAAATAATTCAATTACGGGGTCTATATTTAAATTCATTTCTCTAATTTATTTTTCAATTAAAATCACCATTAAAAAATAATTAGCAAAAAACGGGGGTCACTTAAGTTCTGGAAACACTATAGTGCATGCAATGAGCTACATGTTAGTACTTTTTATCCTTTTACTTGAATAGATTAATATATGCTTGGCTTTTTCGCCTTTTCACAAATTACAGCTCAGCTGATGCACTTATTTGTGTTTGCTGTTAATCACTTAAGCTAGTTCCCTTGGTTGTTCACTTATTTACGTAGAGTTTTTTCCTTATGTCAGTATAGCTTTCACATATCCCAGTTTAGTTTCATCAAGCTGTGAGTGAATATGGCCAGCAAATGTCACAGACTTAGATCATAGCCTACCTAATGCCAAGAGATAATATATGAATTTGGACTTTTACCATTACATTGTAACAGAAAATGGCTGCCAAAATGGGCTTAAAATAGAGTAATCGCCATTTTGGACCAAATTTGAGGACTTGGAAGATGATTTATCAGCACAGCTAAATACCAAAAACTCTTTTGATATGTTTTGTGCCCTGATAATTCTTATCATGTGTTAAATATCTTTTTGGTATTTGTTAATTTATCCGTCAAAGTCTCAAATTTGTTCAAAAATAACCACTTTCCTATTTTCAGCCTATTTTGCTGACCATTCTTGTTACCATAGCAATGGTAAAAGTCAAATTAATACCAGACTTTGACACTTGGTCCATTGCTCTAATAAAGCAATATGAAGAAATTGTTGGAAAGCAACTTTTTATTTTTTGGCCTCATAGGGGGGGAGGGGGGGGGGGCAAAATAGCCTCTTAATGCACACAGCTCTTTATTAAGTTCAAGTTTTAGCACAGTTCATCTTGATGGTAACTGTCTAAAATCGATTGGTTTTGTCCTTTACATTTAAAATTATGATTTTTCTTAAATATATATACCATGCGAATCTAAAACTTCTAATAAATTAGCAAACAAATTTGTAAATAAGAAATGGGTAAATTAATTGAAAGTAAACTAGAAATTTAAAATTGAAAAGGTTCAAGCTGTGGATCACATTTCCCTCACAAACAATAAAATACACTTTTCAAAACTGTCTAAACACTGGAATCCATTGTATGAATAAAAGAATAATGTTGGCGGCAGTTGCCTTCCATACAAAAGTGATGTTAAAATCTATTTGCATTTTATCTGCCCTTTCAACAATAATTTGGCAGTAGGTTAAAAAGTTATATTGTTTAAAAATGCATGTGGTAGTTCTATTTAGCTGTCACAATCATGGTTTATGTAAATAATATGAAACCTGTGCCAATGGCATGGTTTACGTTTTTAGCTCACCTGAGCCATTGGTTCACGTTGAGCTATTGTGATCATTGAAGGTCAACAATTTCTTCAAAGGACATCTCCTCCTAAACTACTGGCTGAATTTTTACAAAACTTGGCAGGAATGATCCTCATATGGCCCTCTTTAATAATTATTCAAAAATGTTATGGTCCGTTGCATATTTAGGTCACACAGGCTAAAAATAAATTTTTGAGATGAAAATTAAAAATCTTTTTGTCTGAAACCACAAGGCCAGTAGTCTTGATATTTGGTATGTAGCATCATCTAGTGGACCTCTAGCATTTTGTTCAAATTATGCTCCTGGGGCCAAAAATGGGCCCTTGGGGTCACATATTTTAAAAAGGCTTGAATAGGGATAAACATAAAAAACATCTTGTCTGAAACTTCAAGGCCTAGAGCTTTGATATTTGGTATGTAGTATCATCTAGTGGACCTCTACCAAGTTTGTTCAAATTTTGCCCTGGGGCCAAAAATAGGCCTGCACTAGGGGCCACATGTTTTACACAGGCTTATATAGGGAAAACATGAAAATATCTTCTTGTCTGAAATCAAAAGGCCCAGAGCCTTAGAATTTGGTATGTAGCATAACCTAGTGGACATCTACCAAGTTTGTTCAAATTATGCCCCTGGGGCCAAAAATGTCTCCACTCCAGGGATCTCATGTTTTACATAGGATTATATGGGAAAACATGAAAAAAAAACCTTATTATCTGAAACCACAAGGCCTAGAGTTTGATATTTGGTAAGTAGTATCACCTAGTGGACCTCTACCAAGTTTTATTTCAAATAATGTCCCCATGCAAAGGGTTTCCTTGGCTGATATAAAATCAACCTTTTCATAATATGGACATGTTGCTAGTCGAATTAAAGGGAATGAAGGATACAATAACATGCTTGCAAATATTTTGCCCTTACACACACCCTTGACCTTTGGGCTTGGGCCAAAAGGTCCATTTTTTTCCTTTTCTGAAAGTGGTCATGTTGCATATCAAATTAACAGGAATGAAGCATAGAGCACCTTGCAAGCAAATATTCTGCCTTTTTACACACTCACAATCCCTGGATGGGGTCATAATGTCAAAACAATTGTTTTCGGAAAGAAGGTCATGTTGCATATCAAATTTAAAGGAAAGAAGTGAAGAACATTATGCAAGTAAAATGTTTAACCTTATGCACACCCCTGACCTTTTGGGTTTGGTAAAAAGATCAGACATTGAAATCGAGCTGGTTGGTTTATTTTGATTGAACTAAGTGAATTGATAGGCTTTGGTTTAATTAATATGCTTTGAGTTATACCCAAGATGGACTTAGGTGTTCGAAAAATGGGATTTATCTTTTGTGGTTTACATCCTCTCTTCATGACAAGGACTCAGGTGAGCAATCCAGGGCCCAATGACCCTCTTGTTGTACATTTCATGTAGCTGTAGGCCTTTAAGAAAGCAAAAAAAGATACCATTGGGAGATATGGTTTGCCCATTTGTTATCAATATTTCAAATGTTTTTTCTTTAAATAAACAACTATTGAGTCCACCGACTTCCTTTTGGACCCTATTTATGTGTATTATTGATTTTCATTCTTGTTCGTCGATTGTGTCATCAAATTATTTACAAATGAAACAAAAGTCTAAGTACCATTTGAATTAGACTGATTTTTAATTTTACAATTTATCTCTAAATAATATATTTATTTATCAGTCACCTCTAATATTATCTGAATTGTTTCAACATAACCTAAAAAACGTTTCCTATCTCACGGCATGTTACCTTTATCAGGTCATGATGACGTTGCACTTTTTGAATGACGTCACTAATGACGCTGAATCGAAACAAAATTAAAAAATTACGTCATAATCGCTTGTTTGAAGAGTGTTCAACAATGGGTAACTGATAAATAGAATACCAGGTTCACGTCTTTTGATATCAAGTTTACCAGGCTCGGCTTTAAGAACGCATGTTGAATCGCTCGACAAGCCTTGCGATGTCAACATGCGTTCTCAAAGCCTTGCCTGGTAAACTTGATATCAAAGGACACTCACCTAGTATTCTCCATATACCTTAGCAAATGGTTTTATTTCATGAATGAGTTATACTCTGAATTTGATAGGTTGGATGGATATGAAACTGCCTTTTCTAATAGACACATATCTTTTGCACACAAGATCAGGGTTTTAACTGTTTTTACCCTTTGAGAGAATTCCATCTCACATACCCCATACCAACCTGTGGGAAAGATAATAACAAACAGCTGCATATTGGAAGACAAGCATGCCTCCAGATAAGAGTGTGTATTGGAAAATTATTTTCTTTATTAGTCATCCAAACTTATGTTGTGTACGAGGGGTGATCAGAAAGTTCGCGGAAAAGTGCTATTAAATTGCATTGCTTTTATCGATTTCAATAAAAATTCATAGATATAAACTATTATTCATAGCAAGTTGACTGAAATTGAAATTTAGAAAATGTGACGTCAGATGTATGAGCACGAGGCGCCGCTGTGACGTCACTTCGCTGGAACCAGCCCATCTGTTGCCCTGGCCTGCTTCTTGAGCTTAAAACTCGTAGTTGTGTTTGAATTTATTGGTATTTTTAACTGAAAGTAATGTTCCGTCATTCTTTGAACATAATATGAGTTTTTTGTGTTATTCCGCTGCTCTATGCATTCAAATTAATATGTTTCAGTCCGAAGGGAAGGCCTCAAATGCGCCAATTTTTCGAGTTTTTGAAAATTTTAAATAAAAAACGCATTTTCTTGTCAGTGGTCTTCACAATAATTATAATATCGGACTTAACTATCAATATTAGATCTACTGTTCTGAAAAAGGTTGTTCTTAGAAGAATATAAAGTGTTTATTTTTAAGAATTGACATGCCAAAACAGGCAATGGGTTCATAGAAGTTGAACGCTTTGCTTTTTGGACGGTACTGTTATTCTTTTCGATTTAGAACACCATCGGTAGGATATAAATTATTGAAAGTTTGCATAGAATATGAGTAAATATGTCGTTAAATATGCATGGAAAGCAATATGGGCTATCACAGCATAACAAAATTTTACAAAACGTTGACGTTTAATTGGTTTTGTAGTAAAACGTCAAAATGCAACGTAAAATGAGCCGTTTCGCGCGATATAGCGTTGCCTTGACGACCGCTGTAACGCACGTAGACGACTTACATCAAGCATATTGTAACCAATCAACTGCACATGTGTTGCAGTATTATGTGCTGTAATTCCACCTCTATTGATCGAACGATGTAGAAATGGCAACTATTTTCAACGAACTTTCTGATCACCCCTCGTATACTCACAAGAACCATCTCAATGAGATGGTTCTTTTGAGAACACAAAACACATGTTTGAATTAATGGATAAGAAAATAATTAAAATTTTACGAAAATAAATTTTCTTATCTGGACCTATGGACAAGTAATGTCATTGTTATGTTAAAGTGAAGTAAATATGTCATGTCGCATTTCAGCGTATTTGGGAACTTCTAGAAGACTTTTTTGTAAAAAATATAAAAATGCGTTATTTAATGTTATGCAAGAAAAAGAATCTATTATTTTTGATACATGCGACAAAAAATATGTCCTCATGATCACCATTTGTCATCACTCGACAAACCTCATGATGCCAATTGATGAACCTGGCCACTTACTTTTCCAACCTCAAACTCATGATAGATTCATATCCATACAATGAGACGGTTCTTTGAGCACCCAAAACATATACATGTTAAAATTG
Organism: Loripinus fragilis; assembly: GCA_964019695.1. NCBI lineage: Eukaryota > Metazoa > Mollusca > Bivalvia > Lucinida > Lucinidae > Loripinus > Loripinus fragilis. The sequence continues at coordinate 64,675,312 of OZ026522.1, read as the reverse complement.
AAGGGTAAGAAAATATTTATAATTTTACACTGAAATTTTTTGTTTATCTAAACCTGTGATATATATACTTTTTCAGGTGGAAGCCATAAAAGGTCAATCAACCCCACCCACGGTGCAGCTGAAATATCTTGAGAGATTATGTATCCCATTGGAAGACGGAGTGTGCTACATACAAACTAATGCTGAAGTTTTGATTTGTTTGGGTTGGTGCTTATGCCCCAGTCAACAAATTTCAGTCATGTTGGGATTATTTCCTCTGTTCCAGGGTTGAACCAGTACTAAGCAGAGGATAACGTATCTTGCTTACGTACACAACACAGTGTCTCCACTGAGTCTTGAACCAGCGACCAGCGATTTCAAGTCTAAAACTCTACCACTGATCCATTGTGCTCCTCCTAATTAATATTGAAGTCATCAACATGCAAAACTACAACATAAGCTGCCATTTTAATGCTTCGAAGGTTTCTTAAGGCAAGAACTGACCACTTAGCTGAATGCCATGTAAATTATGAATACTTCGCAAAGTGTTATGTTAAAATTAAAAACTTTGGAGAATGTGATGTAAAAAGAAACCACAGAATGCAATTATAGAAGTGAAGACAAATAAATGAAGGCTTTGCAAAATGAAATGTTGATATAAAATATTTTGTGGCATGCAATGTTTCAAATGATTACTAAGCAGAATATGATTTTTAAATGTAGACTTTGCAGAATACAATGATAAACTGAAGGCTTCGCAGAATGCGATGTTAGAAGCAAAGACAAGGCAGAATGCTCTGTTAAAAAATAAAGACTTTGCAGAATGCAATGATTAACTAAAGGCTTCGTGGAATGCGATGTTAGAAGCAAAGACAAAGCAGAATGCTCTGTTAAAAAATAAAGACTTGCAGAATGCAATGTTGAAATTGAAGATTTCGAAGTTCGAGATGTTAAAAATGAATACAAAGTGGAATGTGATTTTTACCCTTAAAGTGCCACCTATAATTTGCAGCAGACGACAATTTCAAATTTTGCTGCTTTTTAAAAAATAACAAATAAGGCATGATATTTAATGAGAATCGTCTGCTGGCAGACGATTTCAATGAAATATCATACTTTATTTTTTTCGAAAACTAGGAAAGATGTCGCAAAACTTGTCATCTACTGCAGTTGTGATTGGCACTTTAAGGGTTAAAAACATAGACTTTGTAGAATGTGACGTTAAAATGAAGACTTTGCGGAATGCAATGCTAGAAGTGAAGACAAAGCAGCCTGCAACATTAAAAGAAAGAGACTTTGTAGATTGCAATTTTGATATTGGTTATTTCGCAAAATGGAACATTTTAAACGCGTACAAAGCAGAGTGTGATTTTAACAGGTGTACTTCGCAGAATGCAATTATAGACTTTGCAGAATGCAATGTTTGAAGTGAAGACTTGGCAGAATGCAATATTAAAATTGAAGATTTGCAGATTGCAATGTAAATATTAAAGATTTTATAGAATGTGATGTATAAAGTGGTATGTCACATGTAAGAATTTGTGTCACCTCCATATCATCTGAACCCCTTCAGATTCTGAAAAGATTGCACTCAAATGTTAGCTCCATGAGACAATTGTGCTCAGTTAAAGTTTCAGATACCCTGCTTCAAGGTTAAAGTGGGAGGTCAATGGTCACATGCACAGACATTCTGTCTGCCTCATATCTATCAGATTCTGAATATTTCACACCACTTCAATGAGAAGATACATGTACATGGATTTAGATTTCAGTCATCAAGCTACAAGGCCAATCTCATAGAGGAGGGCATACTTATACCAATGTTGGACACTTGATAGAACTACTCGTTAATGACCAGTACTGTGCAGGGGTATCTTGTAAGTACTGCTAAAAGTAAAGCAAGTGAGTATGATCAGGAAATACCACAATCACAGATCACAGACCAACCCACGGCACCGTGAGGAAGAGCCACAGAACACTGACTGTCACAAGACATCAGTAAGACAGTTAAAGCAAAGCAACCAGCTCTCCTATCCCTATTAAGATGATTGCAAACCGAACACATAGTACTAAATAAAAAAAACAAGAACCAAACACAGAACCCCCAACAAACAATGGGGGCAACAATAAACAATAAATCAACACCTACAGAACCACCGCCTTAGATTTTTGCTTCTGGTGATGCAATACTCAAATTTCTGTTACATATATGTAGCACAGTCATCGCTTGATAACATGATTAATTGTGTTTGTGTTTTCTCTTTGCATTTTTCGCAAAATTACAAATTCACCAAATGCCCCAAAATTGTGATTGTAACTGGGAAATATCAAGTCTGCTTTATAGTCCCAACTTACTGTTGCATTTCACTCCAAAAATGTGTTGTTAATCGAAATGTTGCATCTTAGAAGTCCAATACAGACTTTTGGAAAATTACAGAAACTCATGATTTTTGGTCAAAACATGATTTTTTACCGAAGCATCTTTTTTCGCTTAAAATTTTCGTCTTGAACTGAAACCCAATTTCGAAAATATGCACAGGTTTGCTCTGTACAGCACTTCAAAAATATTTTATTGAAATTGTTCCATCACGCAATGCAAGTTGACATTACATTTTTTTCCAAAACAATTGTTTTAAAGCTTTGCAAAACCCAAACCAAATTGTGTATCTGGAAGCGGTTTTCAGTTCCACACTCCCAGTAAAAAAGGAGAACATTTTAGACGAAAATATAATTGGGGTAAAAATGGAGTTTTTAACCAAAAATCACATTTCTGGAAGTTTCAAAAAAGCCTATATCACACTCCAAGAATGCAACATTTCGATTATCAAATTATTTTTGTAGTGAAATGCAACAAAAAGTGGAGACTAAACGGTTGAGGAAGACACAGTGTCTACCAGTCACTGCTGCAATTTTGGGGTATTTTGATGTATTCATAATTTTGCGAAAGATGCAAGGAGAAAGCTCAAAACAAAATTTATCATGTTAATAAATCAATGATTGTACTACAAATCTGTAACAGAAATTTTGGTATTACATCACCAGGATACCCTAGAAATAAAAATCAAATCTTGATGCTTATCAAAGTTTGAATAGATTAAAGTTTAATCAAAATGTTAGTGAGTGGCTTCTGAAAATGAGATTTGTCATGTTAAAACTTGGTTTATATAGAGACTCGCACTATATTGTCTAAGCATGTTTGGCACATTATATTTGGTTATTGTATTACATTTTTCTTTCCTTGCCATCATTACTTTGGCCCTGGGACTATTAACCTTGTTCATGATCATCTCTACTGAGCATGAAATTTATCATATTCATAAATGTTAAAATGCCAACAGAAAAATAACACATCTAAGCAAGAAAAGTCTATTTGTCAGCATTTTAAATTTTATAAGCAGTTGAAACTTCATGCTCAGTTGAGTTGAGCATGTAAATAGTTTCATCACATCATTACACTGATAAATAGACAAACAACTTAAAGAAATCCAATCATTTAAGGTATTCAATGTGATCATATTGCTTATCATAGAAAAGAAAAAGAATTATGATTATGGACTTTGTAAAGTGACAGTAGATTGAAGTATGAGGACATGCCATTGACAACAAACTGCCATCTTGCCAAATTAGTGATTTTCCTGAATTAAAATACAACGTTTTAACTTGCCTAATTATTGGTGGCTGTTTATGAGGAGATTTGCCCTTTGATACAACAGGGAGTGGAAGTCCTGATGCACTTTACCTAATATTTCAGACATCTTGTTTAACAAATTAAAATGCTTATAACAGTTGTATTTTGTCACTGGAAATGCACAATATATTAAATCTGTGCAAACTGCAAATGTTTAATGTATGTTTTGTTTCCAGAGATTGTATATCTTTAACTCTAGTCATTATCATTGTGTACATACGACTTTCATAATCAAATTATATAGTTTAACCCTTTTCTCCATAATAACGCTTTCTGACGTCTTTGAAATACAACGTTTTTAAAAATATCATGGAAAATGGAGCATTTGCTCTTTTGGAGCAAATGCTCCATTTTCAATAATATTTTCAAAAGTATTTAAAACTATACGTACATTGTAAATGGAGCTATGGTCCATTTTCCATAATATTTTCAAAAGTATTTAAAACTATAGGTACGTTTTTCTTGATTTTTTTTATGTTATCTAAAGTTAGAAATGATATCATGATTAAAAAAACATATGGATTAAAGGGTTAATTTGTATGAGCCAGTATCCAGCAGAAGGTACACGTTGGCACCTGATCATTATGATGTGAGTCTTTGAAGTGCGCTCTATGGATAGCCAATGGTTTAATGTTTCTTCAGGTGGCAAACTTAGATGATCAGACTGCAAGTACAGAATGATATGTGTTTTCACTGTATGTGTATGCCAACTTGTACCTTGATCTGGATACTATGTCATTTACAATGTTTATGCTTGTATCATAGATCCAGATAAATAAATTTTATGAGGGTAAAATTGTAATTATTTTCTTACTGATCAATTTCAAGAAATGTTTTGGGTGCTCAAAAGAACCGTCTGAATGCCATGAGAGGGTTCGTTTGAGTACCCACAACAAAAATTTTGGATGAGAAATAAAGAAAACAGATTTTCAATACGCACTCTTATCTGCAGAACTGTTGAATGGCAAATGCAGGAATGGCAAACTTTATTTTGAAGCAATTTAGAGAGATATTCACATACATACAAGGAATATTCGTTTTTGTAATGCCCACTTGCTATATGTAGACCTGTTAATACATATTGAGTTAATAAGCCAACAGTTTGACTGTTTATAAATTGTATATATATATATAAATATATATATATATATATATATATATATATATATATATATATATATATATATATATATATATATATATATATATATATATATATATATATATATATATATATATATATATATATATATATATATATTGTCCACCCCTATATATTGAGTTGTTTGTATATACATATTGATCTATTAGATTGTTTGTGTTTGGAAATATAGATTTTTATTATATTATATCATTTATTTTACTGGTTCACTTGTAATTGAATATGTTTAGGTACATTATAGATTGTTTGTGTTTATTTGAACATGTTTAACTCTTACTTTGTCCTGTGGTCTCAGACATTTCGGTGATCACATTTCAAAAAAGGATTTTATCACCGAAGTCGTCTCTTGGAGTGATATAAGGCCATGCTATAAAATCGATAAACCACTAGTGGTTTAGAGATTTTGTAATGTTACCTTATGACGTCCATAATAACGTTGTGTACAAATTGGCAAATCTTGATGTTTTCACGGCAAAAATGTGATTATTAAATATATTAAATGTCATGTGATAATAGAATCTTATTATTCATGCTCCTGTATTATTTAATTTATTAAACTCGTTGCGAAAAAGCGATGAAATGCTTGGCAAGCCTTGCATTTATTGCTTTTTCCAAACTCGTTTAGTAAATCCAATAAAACATGAGCACTCATGTAAAGATCCTCTATATCTTATACGTGGCCAGCAAAGACCCATGTGAGCCTACTCACATATGCAGTGTGGCCAGAGACTCCATTTAAAGGAAAATGCAGATCAAGAAGTAAATGTGTCTAAAAAGACAATCATTTGCACACAATTTTAGTGCAAACTTGATCAAAATCGGTTTAGAATTAAGAATGTTATTAATAAATGGAGTTTTCATAACATGCTGCCACAGCCACCATTTTGAATATATAATGAGATGCATGAAAAGTTATTAAGATGCATAAAATCTTTATTTTAGCATATAATCATAGAATTTCTTGTATAAATGAATCTTTAATTGTATATTAGACATATACATAAAAATAGAGTGAAAACTATTTTTCAAATCTTATTTGTTTCATTTTTGCATATATAATTAGGAGGCTATGACGTCATACACACAAATATGGCGGCTTCCATTAAAGAAATAATGGAAAATTCAAATGCATATAACTTCTTTATTTTATGAGAGATTTGTGATAAAATTTGCAGCAAACTGGTTTGATAGACAAATTCATTCTTTTAAAGCTCATTAATTATATGGTGAGCGTTTCCCTTTATCACAAAGCAAGAATGAAGTGAAAGCATTGGACATAAAACCCATTGGTTTGTTCTGATCACTTGATACTTGCATGGTATAGATGACTACACAACATTTTTGCTGCTTTATGAACTTTGAGGTTTTGATTTAAGAAATGTGTACTGATGGGTGTCTGAAAACGTTTTATGTGTAGTGTGAAATGATAAGTGTCTCATTACCTTGAATACTCATTTTGGAAGCATAATTGTTATTTGTCTGTCTACTGTCCATTCATTGATTTTTCTGGCTGTCAATTTTAAAATGTGTTTTTGTGTGTGTTAAAATGAGGAGTAATGTCTTATATTAAAATACTCAGATAAAATGTTTTATGTGACAAAATTCCACAGGCTGGGAATATCAGTTTGATACAAACAAGAAATGTGTCACTTTGTGACCAATGTTCCTTAAGGCAAGATATTTCAAGATATGAGGCCAAAGGTCCAAGTCAAGGTGATCTGAAAACAAAATGTAACAATCCACAACCCCAAGATATATCCGCACACTAAATTTTGGATTCCTACCTCTTGTTAAAAGTGGAGATATGCTCCCAACACAATATTTGTAGAACTGAGGCCAGAGGTCAAGGTCACATTCCTTCGTCAAATAATATAGAATGTATGCTCCAGACACGATTTTTTTAGAACTGAGGCCAGAGGTCAAGGTCACAGTGACCCGCAAATAATATGTGACACTCCGGGACTCCAAGGTGTATCCGCACACCAAATTTTCGATTCCAACCTCAAATGATGTAGGAGATAAGCTTTAGACACGATTTTTCAAGATTTGAGGCCAGAGGTTTAGGACACAGTGACCTGAAAACTGTATGCGACACTCCTCGACCCCAAAGTGTATCCACACACTGACTTTGGGATTCTTTCCTCAAATGATATAGGAGATATGCTCCACACAATTTTTCTAGAATTGAGGCCAGAGTTCAAGGTCAAGGTCACAGTGACCCGTCAATAGTAGGTGATACTCCTGGACCCCAAGGTGTAACAACACACCGGACTTGGGATTCCTGCGTTAAATAATATAGGAGATATGCTCCTGACATGATTTTTTACAATTGAGGCCAATGTTCAAGGTCACAGAGACCTGAAAATAGTACATGACACTCCAGGACCCAAGGTGTATCCACACACTGAATTTGGGATTCCAACCTCAAATAATATAGGAGTTATGCTCCAGACATGAATTTTTTTTCTAGAATTGAGGCCAGAGGTCAAGGGCACAGCGACCCAAAAATAGTATGTGACACTCCACGACCCCCAAGGTGTATCCACACACCAAATTTGGGATTCCTGCGTGAAAATGATGTAGGAGGTATGCTCCGGAATGATTTTTCAAGAAGTGAGGCCAGAAGTCAAGGTCACAGTGCCCTTAAAACAGTATGTGACACTCTGGGATTCCAAGCTATATTTACACACTGAATTGGGATTCCTACCTCAAATATTATAGGAGATATGCTCCAGACATGATTAAGGCTCCGACGGAGTGATGCATGCACACACGGACGGTTAAAAAATTCTGGGGTTATAAAAATAGTTTGTTTTAGTGTTTTGTCTGTCTAGTAAAAGATTGTTGATACCTGCTGATGGTAAATGCCTATGTTTGTAAGTAAAATGGAATCAATTTTCCATATCAAAAGCTTCAAGGGTGTAAAATTTTGAGTAACACAATCAGTTGTACATTAAAATATATAGAAATCAGAAAGCATTTTTCTTCTCTCCCTTAAAAGCTTTTGCCTCTATATGTGTAACCACATTTTACGCATTATATGAAATGACTTACTGGTACTAGGGGGAAATGACATTTTCTGCAGCCCAAAAATCAAATCCCTAGCCTGTAAAAATGCTTTTTCTACTGAATTAGGAATCAGAATGACAGAAATGAAGTTCTTTAGTACCAACCTCTTAAATTACTTTATATTCTGTACTAGTTTTATATAAAGCTCATAAGATAAGAAGCAGCATTAGCACTTTTTATGGGTTTTTTCATAAGAAAAAAAGTTTACAGTTATTTTATAACACATAATTTTGCTAGCATGCTGTAGTTATATCTACATTACAGGTGTATTATTGAAAATTACACCTTACTGACCAATGTATTATGTCATATTGGTCACTTTCAACCTAGGTAGTATATACCATAACTATTTGGATACTGTAAATGAATTTTGACATGTTTTATATGTTTCAAACAAGCAATCCTAATATTTAAGTAGAGAATCAGTTCTATTTTCCAAACTTAGTGGACTTTGATTCATTCAAATTATTTATTTTTTGTTTGTTGAGCTTTCAGTTTGTGTATTATTTATGATAGTAGCCTTTTGCAGGGCAGAAAATGTACAGGTAAAAGTAAAGTATCTTCCCAATATGGTTCTATTTCAAAACAAATTTGTTTTTAAACAACTTTCATCATTTTCTGTGATTTGTAAATACTCTGTCGTTTACATGATGCATTCAATAAATGGTTTAATGTTATGTGAAAGGCTGACATAAAAAGTATGTGTTGTTTATGTCACCATACCAAACCCGGTGCTCTACACCTACCTTTATGGCATTCTCCCAATTGTCAACCATTAGACAAATTATTATTATAAGGATACAACGAAAATGTTCACATGAAATAGAATGCTATTATGGCTTAACACATTTGAATGGCCTCTTTCTTACCATTTTCCCTGCTTGTGACGACCTTTGTCATCTGCTGATAATCTTTGCAAACAGTTACTCCTGAAAGTGTGTGTGTGTGTGTGTGTGTGTGTGTGTGTGTGTGTGTGTGTGTGTGTGTGTGTGTGTGTGTGTGTGTGTGTGTGTGTGTGTGTTGGGGTCAGTTATTTTGGGAAAAATCAAAACAATAAAAAGGCATGCGAAATTACCCAATTAAATATTATTTCTATAAGCTATAACAGCGTGTGTTTTCTAATATTTATTTTATACATGTCTTCGTCTCAGGTGGTCTAGGTCATTACTGAAATGAACGTATGCATTCTGAGAAAAAGAACGAAAAAAGAAAAAAGCCGTCCCATCTACCCAATTTTCCAAGTTGTAACCAAAGTGCTATTCATAGTTGACCTCAGTGAGAACGGGTAATAAAAACAATAACAAAAGGGGAAGCTGTGTATTTCTTGCTAAAGTGAGATTGTATTTGTCAAATTAAGCAAGGATTTCTAGCGATAAGGCGGGCTATTTCCCTAAATGAGACGTTCGTTTTATTTTGTTATAATAATGACTGGAGACACTAGGCACATTCAACAAATACATATAGACCAGCCGTCTATGCACCCTAGTCTGTTCATTTAAAACGAAGATGAGTTTCCCTTTTCCCTTAATGCATGTAATAACCCGATTTCTTTTTAAATGATAATTCATTTTGATCATCAACTGTGCTTGCTATTTCAATAGCATTTATGGGAAATAGACTGTTTAACTAAGATAAACAATAGTCATATCACGACAGAGTATACATTTATGTAGTTGATGTACAATAGAAAACGACAATCTTGCGAAGTAGTCTATTTTTGTCAGATGTTTGATGTACAACCCCTTTCCCCCTGGACCCAAGACGCCCTTTAGATATGTTGTATATGTATTAAGCGACATTTATTTGTCCAACGGGCATCTTGGGTCTAGGGGGGGGGGAACATCTAAAAGCAAACTGAAAGACGCCAGTTTCATCTTTCCAATGACAAACATCACAATTTTAAGTATGTTTTGTACGCAGACGCAGAAGGAATACGGTTAAGATTTGGAAATGAAGAGCACTTCTATCCTCATTATTTAGTAATTTAATATTTGGAAAACTAGCAATGCATATATCTAAACGGCACCTAGAATAAAGACGCAAAATGAGGGGTAGGAGTTGAAAGCGAAAATTTTCATGGCAATGTAAATGATGAATCTCTTTGAAACGTATTTTGATGCTTTATGCATTTTTTACTGACGAACCACACCAATTTTAAAAACATTAGGGCAGTTTGAAAATTTGGTGTTTGTAATCATGTCAACTAGGGAAAATATACGCCTTATCGCTAGAACTCCTTTATAGGATTTATAACTTTTGCCACAAGTTTACATGTCTTCAAATCGACAATAGCTATATGTTGTTATATTTATATTTTTGTATACAATTGCCAGATCAATCAATATAATAAAAATAAAATTATATACGAATATAGTTTTAGTTTTTTATTGTTTCATTAAGATGTGATAGTTACATTTTAGTAACATCATGCAAAAAATTCCATTGAATAAGATTAGTTATACACTCTTTTACAGTGATTTGCTAAACTTAATGAATTCACAGTAAGGTATACTGCCAAATTGCATACATTATAATTTTATATATATATATACTTCTCAAAATAATTAAAGGACAAAATCAATTGTAATATTAATGCATTTTGTGTAGAACGTATTTTGAAAATCAATTTTGTGATCAGACAGAACAGAACAGAAATTTTATTAAACGTAAACTATACAGTTTCTAGTCTATCCTATTATTTCTAACAATAAACGCAGTGTTGGTCACATGAAGCAAATATATATGTAATAATCTTTTATAATATGCTAAATGAGTTGTCTAAATAATTAGAATATCCCTTTCATCCTTTTTACCTAACTAATTATAAGATATGCTATCATTTTCAGGATGAAATGTTCCATTTAAGCTTATTGGAATTTTGTATTACAGTTTAACCTTTCAAACCACAAGGTAGTCAGAAAGTGGAAGATGACCCCCATATCCATCAATCTGTGTGAAAGTGATCATATCAGGTAACCACTTTATCACAGAAAGACAAATATGGTATATTCCATTAAAGATAAGTAATCAAGTAATTGCATTAATTTGTCAGAAAGTTTTACTCAAAACGCACAGAAAGAAATAAGAACAGAGACAATAGATGTTTCGTGATTATACTTTGAGTTAATCTTATGCATAGGTTTCCTTTGTTTGGACAACAGATGCCATTATTTTTTTATGCTACATGTTGTCGCGCACACATAATTCGTGGCTACATTCCTAAAGGAAATTGTAAAGGATTACTTTTAAAGGATGTGCATAAAAGGGAAACGTTCTTTACTCCTATTAACATATATACATATAATTCATAAATGTCCACAAAGGATGAATATATTGATACCCAATGCATAGGCTACAAGCGAAAGCCCAGATGAGTCTGCTTAAAAGAGCAGTCTCATCTGAGCAGTCACTGTACGTTTTATTGGCGATGTTTTCTTGTACCCACAATATACGTCTACACCTATTATATGTAACAAAAGAAATGCTTAACATCACATGTTTTAATAAAACAGGAGATTTTCGATATGCTTCCCCAATAGGGTCTGGTGCTCAAATGCCGTCAACTCAGCTCAATTACCGCAGTTAAGACGGTTAGCCACCAGAGCCACAGACACCATTTAGGATACTCAAAAACAATTATATGCAGGTACAGCATTCCATGGTCACAATGCCTATGTCTAATAGACCATCATGTTATCCCCATTTAAGTATCATAGGCAAAGTGTTAAATTGCATGACTATAATTCAAATTTACTTTTTCTGTTTATTCACTGACGCAAATAACAAGAGTACTCAAAAGAACCGTCTCAGTGAGACAATTCTTTTAAGTGAGCAAAATCAAATGTACAAGCAGGTGGTTAATGATTTTTTTTAAATATCATGATGTTTTTCAAAATGCTCGCCTCAAATATCGCCTGTTGCTCCAATGCCGTCAACTCAGCTCAATTACCGCATGTTAAGACGGTTGGTCACCGGAACCACAGACACCATTTAAGGTAAGTCTATATCATGTTAGACATGTTTCATTGTGTTCCCACTAGACCTATGGCAAAACAAAATGACCAATAATTATTCCACCGAAGCATACATAACATATAAGTATAAAAATATTAAGTGGTGATATGTGATTTACGCAAAGAGAAGGTCACCTGTAAATATTTACCTAAATTTCTGAGAATGCTCAAAATATCTGACTGCATTAACTGAATGAATTTGTATACGCTAGGTTTCTTGTAATAATAAGGGTGTATGCATGAAACTCTTAAATGTGAGTATAATGGACATATAATTACAAAATGATATTCATCTTCGATATCAGATCGGTCACAAAGGGTACACAGACGCAGTGCTCGTTCAGTCCTATTTTGAGAGTAGCGCCCAGTTTCTATGAGCAACTGATGGGATGACAATCTAAGCTTCGCCAAAGGTATTCTCAGTTTACTTGGGAGTTCAGTCAGATAGTTTTCATATTCAAAGTATTGTTTAAACTCTTTATACAGCACGAGGGTCCCATTTCTAGCAATACCATTAAACCAGTTTTTGTTTTGCTTAAAGACATCCACCACTCTTTGCTTAAACACCAAATAAAATGTTTTAGATTGACGCAATTAGGATTGTTCCACACATATGAGAATCCATACGTATCTAGGAGTGATCTGACACTTTTTGCGGTGAAATAACCTCCCCATGTTTCAAACCAACAGCACATTCAAAGAAATCGGAATAAGAATGACAACTTCTAACACAGGTTTTGACATTGTTATACATATCTCTAATAATTCTTAACATTTTGGCGTTGATACCTAGTTTAAGCAATTTATGCCATATAATAGGCCGTTCATGTAAATGTCGCAGGGTCATTTAATGTGGACTCTGCACAAATTGTTCTGAGGTCTTGATCCCATATCCTACTCCCATACTTTCTCCTATAGGCCTTTAATCATTACAATTTCGATCATTTTCTCATATAAGTCATCTTATAAGTAGCGCATATTCAGTAAATACTGCTCACTGTTTGATTTGCGCGCGTTTCACAAGATTCATGCTTATATGCATGAGCATGCACAAACTCACCTAAGGCGCCCTTTCCTTCATTCTTCTGTTTGTTGTGAAGGGGTGAGGAACTCGCGTTCCTCGCCACAGCAGTATTTTACGTTGCATAAGGATTTCCTATTGGTTAGGATATTATATTGTATCTACAGGTATGCGTTTACTTATACCATTTTCATCATGTTGCAAATAATTGTATTATATTTGACATTTGTATTTCCCCTAGGTAACCTCTGTGTTACGCGTGAAGATAATCTCATTTATAATAAGGGGGTGAGGAAACTTGCGTTCCTCGCCACAGCAGTATTTTACGTTGCATAAGGATTTCCTATTGGTTAGAATATTATATTGTATCTACAGGTGTGTTTGCCGAGAGGTCGAAATAAATATGTCTATGATCCATCTCTGGTTGTAATCCATTGACCCTCGAACCCCTCGAGAGCGGGTGTACCGGCCCAGTAAACTATGGTTCCCGGCACAGTAGAAATGCTCCCGTGACAAATGGCGCCCAACGTGGGGCCTTGGCTTGGCACAGCGATGAACAGAGTACCAATCGAGCATCGCTATGACGTATCGTCGCTGTGACGTCACCTCTAGATATTGTACAGAATGTAAATAGACCTTCACGACGATAATATGAATGCTGAGAATAAGTCTTCTTCCAAAATAAACAACGCAAAATTCTACGAAGTAAATCACGCGCAAAAATAAAGGCGCAGCTCATACACTTTGGTAAGGTCTATCTTATTTAACTTTACCATAAATGGTACTAAGTATATTAGTTAACCAATAAATTAATTAACTAATTAGTTAATTTTCATTCGTAAGTAAACTTACTAATAAAAATTTACTTCTTATAGTTTCTGTTTGACAATGTTTTACAATTCAGAAAAACTATAAGTTATACAGAACATGGACTATGTTTACTATACAAATGAGTAAATATTAAGATATGAACTGCAAGTCATATATATATATATAAGTCCAAGGGAGATAATCAATACCACTGCCAGGCGAAAGACGTTAAGTCTTGTTTCAATTATCACTGAGTCTGTCCAAAAGCTAAGTCAAAACACTTACTGTAGTGAGTATTTACTTTTATTTTGTTTTATAAAAGCTATTACTTGTTTTCAGTTTTGTTAGAGCAGACTGATCACTGGCATCTAACAAACAGAATTAGTAGTTTATTATCAAAAGTCCAACACTTTTATATAAGCCACTACTTGTTTTATAAATCAAGGGACATAATTACTAAAAAGGTGACACCGGACAGACAGATGACAACTTATTTTGATATGTAATTCAAAATTATCAGCCTGTCAGTAATATGTGATATTGCTAATCCACTATCAATAATGCTATAATATAGCAAGGGAGATCACTCAATTTGTTCAAATCTCTCACTTCATGTTCTTTGAACAGAAATAATCTCTTTAAATATAAGCTATTCTTTTGTGATACAAGGGAGATAATTCGCTGTATCAGGTGACAGCTGACGGACATGTGTCAAGTCTAAATGACAGAAAATCAAAGAATTTCTGTATCAACAGGTTATTAACTGTAATACTGGATGATTAATAACCCCTGTTACACCAATTATTTTCTTGTACCACACTCCTCTGCAATTTTTATCTGATACAAGCATGCATACAACTCAACGCGCCATGAAAGTACTGGGTACTCGCCTCATTTCTTAATGTTTGGACGGCACCCAAGACTTGCGGTTGATGCTTTCTTAGGCATCAAGCCGTGTTCAGAGAGGTCTGACAAGTCAAAATATGTGACTGACCTCAAAAAGCGGCTTGATTTTGCGTACAAGACTGCGTCAAGGGAAGCACGTAGGCAAGGTCGTCGTCATAAATCAGTTTATGACCTGAGAGTCCGGGAATCTCAGCTGCAACCTGGTGATCGAGTTCTGGCCAGGAACGTTGGAGTGAGAGGAAAAAGGAAAATTGCTGACAGATGGGAGAAGGATGTTTATTTGGTGGTGGACCAGCCAAATAAAGACATACCTGTTTACATTGTTAAACGTGAGCATGGCAGAGGCAAGCGCAGAATGCTTCATAGAAATCTGCTGCTCCCATTCATGGCTCTTCCTGCATCTAAACCAAATCTCTTGGATAATAGCTTGCCAGCTGGTAGTACCCAGCCGTTGCCGGTGGTTACTACAGATACAGTTGACAGTGCTGACCAAGTGGATTTGGCAGACACTTCATCTTACGATGAGGTCAGTTCTGCGAAGTCAGAAGATGCAGGAACACAGTCTGTCAGCCAACCAAATAAGTATGTGATTCCACCAAAAAGACCTGGGTATCAGGGATCCACACTTAATCCTTTAGCCACCCCTTTCACTCCAAGGTCTCAAGGGCCACAGAGGACTCGACCAGCCAGAACAAGGCGGAAGCCAAGGTGGCAGATCAATGGTGACTGGAGAACATAAAGGTTTACTCTGTGTTTTACCATTCATCAGTTTCTTTTTAGTGCTGTTTGTTTCAGGTCTGGAAGGGCAATACCTGATTTAGGTTTTAACTTTTGAGCAGTTTTAATTACTGCGCTGTGTCTTCATATCCAGCACCAAACTGTACAGTTTTGATGATATGCTTTGTGACACACCTTTTTTACTAAACATTGTCTTGAATGTGTTGGATAAGCCGTTGTGTTGTCTAGTACATTCATTTGTGGTGGTCTGACCAATAGCTCTTTGTAACTGTCAGACTGCCATAATCTTATTTTTGTTTTGATGAGCACTGGGGTACAGATATGCAAGCCATGGATGCATTATGTGTTCAACAGTGCTGTTAGGATGGTTGTGTCATCGGGTATGTCATGGTGTTGGTTCTTATTTGGTGTTTAATTCATTGTTTTTAATTTTTTTCCTAATCCCTCAGCTAAATGTACGTATGACGAGACGTCATTTTTCAAAGAGGGGGAGGGGAGTATATATTATTTGGCAGCGTACAATTCATCAGTGGGTAGGGGCTTAGATACAAAACTGTCCACTTGTGGTAATTGAGCTAAGGTGGAAGTATCAGGGCCCTATGCACTGGTTGAAATTGGATGAATTGTCAGATTTTGCATGATATGTCAGTGAGACGGGGCTAAGATACAAAACTGTCCACTTGTGGTAATTGAGCTAAGGTGGACATATCAAGGCCTTGTGCACTGATACATAAATGCAACTACGTTTGATAATTATTAGTCTATGTTTATGACAATATTGAAAGTCAAGAGTTGTATATAGACCTTTGGGACATCCCTCATAAGTGTTCCTAATGACTATGCTGAGTCTCTTGGAATTTATTTACTTTGGTGTAAGTATTTTTCTATTTTTGCGTTTATATGAATGAAATATTGTGCCTTTCTTTTATGGTTCATTGGTGTTGTCATCTATGGTGTTCTGAATTAGCCTATGTTGTTGTTCAATCACTGTAGTTTGTCCTGGGTTGGAACATGCTTTCTTTGTTCATTACTTGCAGCTCTTAGGATGTTTGGCCCATGGACTCATTGGCAGCACAGAATGTACCACAAGGTTTTATTTGTTCATTCATGTAATTCTGCTTCATTAATAGAACCAGGTTGAATTTATGTTCAACATGATATTATTGCAGTTGAAGGCTTTTGCACAATTTGTAGATAACTATCTATCTATCACTCTTATGAGTATTGATGTAGACTGCACCTGGCAAGGTATTGCATGTCTAAATCAGATGGTTGTCTGTATTCTGCTTAGTTGGTTGTGCCACCAAAGTTAAATACGGCTCTATTCTTGTCTGTCTTGCTGAGTAGTTGTAAGATATGCACGAAAAATGAGTTGGTATAAGTTGCTAGATGTCAAAAAGCTCTAGAGTTCAGCCTCAAGGTTCTTATAACCATATGCATTTTTTTTTAAAAAAAAAGCTTATGTTGTCATATTCCACGTGTGAGCACTGCATATTTGTTTTATAATAGGTTAGTAGAGTGTTGAGGCTTACATAAGATTAAATTGCAGAAATGTATTGGATCTGATACGTATTTCTTCAATAAATGAAAATAGTAGGTATTTTGTACATAGTTAGTTGGTTTAGTAAAATTTATTAAAAGTCGGGACGACATTTTTCTAAGCAGGGGAGAATGTCGCAGGGTCATTTAATGTGGACTCTGCACAAATTGTTCTGAGGTCTTGATCCCATATCCTACTCCCATACTTTCTCCTATAGGCCTTTAATCATTACAATTTCGATCATTTTCTCATATAAGTCATCTTATAAGTAGCGCATATTCAGTAAATACTGCTCACTGTTTGATTTGCGCGCGTTTCACAAGATTCATGCTTATATGCATGAGCATGCACAAACTCACCTAAGGCGCCCTTTCCTTCATTCTTCTGTTTGTTGTGAAGGGGTGAGGAACTCGCGTTCCTCGCCACAGCAGTATTTTACGTTGCATAAGGATTTCCTATTGGTTAGGATATTATATTGTATCTACAGGTATGCGTTTACTTATACCATTTTCATCATGTTGCAAATAATTGTATTATATTTGACATTTGTATTTCCCCTAGGTAACCTCTGTGTTACGCGTGAAGATAATCTCATTCTTTCTTTCTTTCTCTTAATACTGGCACGATCAAATTTTGATCATTACGCCAGGGAGTGCAATTTTGGAATTTTGATGAAAAAAACAAAAACAAAACAAAAAAACAAAAACAAAACAAAAAACAAAAAAATCTTTTGGCTGTGTTTTTAACTAAATGAGGAGTGCCCTAAACTCCTCAGCAGTCTGGGAATTGACCGCCGAAGGAGAAAGACTATTCCACTGTGGTATAGTCCGGGGGAAAAAAGAGTTCTTCAGGGCATCACTGTATGTCTGGTATCTACAATATTGGGCACTGTGTGATGACCTGGTAGATTTCAAACTGCGAGCAGGGGTCAGGTACTTGTCTTTTTCTATAGACACAGCACCAGAATGTATCTTATGAAAGAGAAGCAGGGAGGACTGATCCCTACGGGCCTCAAGAGATGGCCACTCAAGCTCATCAAGCATCTCGCCGACACTACTTGTGTTACGCCATCTCCTGCAGGTCCAACGGGCTGCTGTCCTCTGAACTTTCTCTACCTGATTAATCTGAAGTTTTGAGTAAGGGCTCCAAATGGGTGCTGCATACTCTAGTTTAGGCCGAACCAAAGTTTTGTATGCAACTTCCTTAGTACTCTGAGGTGCAAAAGCCAAATTCCTGCGAAGGAAACCAAGTGTCTTAGTTGCTTTGGAAGAAATTTCTGAAATGTGTTGACCCCAATCCATATTATCAGAGATGGTTATGCCAAGGTATTTTGCTGACTGAACGTTTTCCAAAGTTTGGTTGTGAAGGGAGTAATCAAAGAGAATCTGTTTGTGATGCTGATGCCGAGTCACTCTCATAGAGTGACATTTGGCTACATTGAACTTAATTTGCCAATCGGCTTCCCATTGTCCTAAGCTAGTGAGGTCTTCCTGCAGTATAAAACAGTCTTGAATTGAATGAATGTTTCTATACAGGACACAGTCGTCCGCAAACAGGCGAACAGAAGACCTGATGTTATCCGGCAGGTCGTTTATAAAAATAAGGAACAGGATCGGCCCTAAGACTGATCCTTGGGGTACACCGGATAACACTGGGACTGGATCTGAGGCTTGACCATCTAATACTACTTTTTGAGTGCGCCCAGAGAGCCATGAGTTGATCCACTTGTGGGTGGACCCTCTTATCCCATAATAGTCCAATTTGTGTAATAGCCTCCTGTGTGGTACCTTATCAAAGGCCTTTGCGAAATCCATTATGATCAAATCTGTCTGCTTGTGTCCACGATTCACAGCGCCATCCAGGTTGCTGATGATATCGTGCACAAACTGGACCAACTGGGTCTCGCAGGACCTCTGACTTCGGAAACCATGCTGACAGTCAGCAAGTATGCTATCTAAGGCTAAGTGCTTGTTGATGTTACTGACTAATATATGCTCTAGGGTTTTGCAGCAGATGCATGTGAGCGACACCGGTCTGTAATTAGCAGCGTCATATTTTTCACCTTTTTTAAAGACCGGGGAAACATTAGCTTGTCGCCACTCATCTGGTACATTGCCCCGAGCTAAGGACTCATTTATAATAAGGGGGTGAGGAAACTTGCGTTCCTCGCCACAGCAGTATTTTACGTTGCATAAGGATTTCCTATTGGTTAGAATATTATATTGTATCTACAGGTGTGTTTGCCGAGAGGTCGAAATAAATATGTCTATGATCCATCTCTGGTTGTAATCCATTGACCCTCGAACCCCTCGAGAGCGGGTGAACCGGCCCAGTAAACTATGGTTCCCGGCACAGTAGAAATGCTCCCGTGACATAAACACTGTCAAATGCTTCACGGTAACCAGTAACTTGCAAATCCGAAAAATAACACATAATCGTAAATAAAAATACACATTATAATTGTTTTGCTAAAATAGTGCGCTGTCTTCAATAATTATGCAATAAATTTATTCGGAGTCCGTTTAACATGTCAAAAACAAAACAGCAAAACGGGAAGGAAAATACGGCGATGAAAGACACAGCAACATTTTTGAAAACCATCAAAGTAAGCACGGCGTATAATCATACCCGGCCTCCAGATAAGATAGTAGAGGAGCCAGGGTTCAAAAATGTCAAAAATAAGCATTTAGGTATGTCCCCTTTTTAGCAGAATTTTCACTTGTTTAATCCTTTAGTACATAGTATAGGCAGTATGAAACCAGATATTGCACTCAATTTAAGTCTTGCAAACATACCTGTAACAGTGTGTTTAATACGTTACCCCTCAACTATACCCTTAAAATTATTGATATTTTGTTAAAAAGTCTCATTTGACAAAATTTTCAAAATGTGTTTGACTTCAAGATAATATGTATCTAAAAGAATGTTAACTGACCATTTCAAAACTGCAAACAGATAGGTTCTTACATAAATACTTTGTCAGTTATAAGCTGTTTAATTAGATGACCATATATATAACTTTATTTAAGTTTAGAACCTCTTAGGTTTGAAAATAAGCATGCCATTTTTCTGTTAACTTTTAAACACCTTATGATAACTGTTTTGATATCACCGACTTTAGAGTAATACTTAACAACATTTCTGAGGTAAAATATCATTTTGTTGCTCGATTTTCAATATGTAACGTATAAAACATAGTTGAAGACAAGCAAATAATGGTTAATAGCTTAATTTATACAACACTGGAAAGTTAATTTCATTAAAAAGGGGAGGAGCTGTGTTTGATAGGCATTAAAAGAGCATTTGTTCCAAAAGAAGAAGTTATCAGTACTAATTAGGAGACTGTGTATATGGCTGTATTTTTTTTCTTTTAAGAAGTGGTATACTTCTTGACTTAAAAACGAAACACATTGTTTGCTAATTTTCTATTTAATGTTATGCAATTTGTAAACATATAAAATGATAAGTCTGATGCAACATCTCAACTAGGATACATTCCCTTAAGCTTGTTCAGTCAAATTTGCTAAGGTAACATATATAACCATAAATAAACGAAATATATATCATGATAATATATTTGTCTCAACCGTTTTCCATATGCAACTGAGCCTGAAAACCTAAAACAAATTTAGATATTTGCACATTTGTTTTCTTTTAATTGAACAAAACAATCTAATAAGCTATGCAGAAGCAGCCAGAGCTTTGTGTCGAGCCTGTACACACTCATCACAATATATAAAATAGTAAATAACATATCTGTTCTATCAAATCAGATTCATTTATGATAAAATATCTAAGAATCTCTGAAATGATGTGTGGATGTTGGAAACTTTGTTTGTTGCTGTTCCTATTGGTTGTGGGAGTTTTGTATCGGACCTTTGTTTTCTAATTTGTGTCTAGTTCAGCAATCATCTTGACAAGGAAGAGAGCTGGTTGCTGCACTTTAATTATATTGTAGATATCTGTGTTCCGTGTCCCTTCCTGAAGGTGCAGTGGGTCAGTCAGGAGTCTGTGATTGTGACATTTCCTAGTCATGATCACTTATAGAAAGAAGACGTTTGCTGGCAATCTAAACAGCATCACTCCTTTATGAATATATAAAATAATATGTTGTTTACGTTACATTAAATGTAAGAAAACATAATTGTTTGTTATCATTTATTCTTGAAGAGAGTGGCTCTGTTATGCAAATTGTTTAAGTCACATCTAGTAATGTATATATCAAAGCTCAGAAGGTGACTTTATAATTTATTCTAGCTTTGACTTTAATTTCAGCTCATTTTTAATATGGCTTTCATTGTTTGATTAATGAAAATGATAGTTCTTTTAACTTAACACTACTAATCATTTGTCAAAGCAATGCAAACTTTAAAACTGAAGTTGAAATTGGGTAATCATCCATAAGGATTGGTTTTACATGGCAAGGCAGTGATCATATCCATGAAATCTAGATTTCTTCAGTTATAATTTACGATACCAAATTTACTTTATAAAATTTCAACAGAGAAAATGTTTAAGCCAAATTTAACTAGGACGCATTAAAATTACTGTTTAAAAGATTATTTACGTTAATCAGAATGTTGATAGGAATAGCAGTATCTTAGAGTAAAAATAGCAGTCATAAGATCAAACTTTTAGCAATTAGTGCTAATATAGCTAATGTTAAGTTCTATCATAATACGATAGCAGTCATTGGACCCCACTTTAAACAACCTGTTGCAGGAGTCCTGTCACTTGATTCCTTTTATGTGCGTTAAATAATAGATGAGTTGTAAACACATCAGGGTATAGTGACAAAAAGGCATACAATAAGTTATCTACTGTGCTTATAAAATAAAAATTATATGGACAATAAAGAAGGCATAATAGTTAGTATCATTACTTACAAAAATAATAGATTTACATGTTATGCTAAGAAAGTATGCATACACTTAACAGATAGTATGTATGCATGTTTAATTTGTCTGTCGCTCTTTTTTTATCAATCGTCTGCATAAGAAATTGTATCTCTTTTGATTTGTAAAAGTATCATGATACATCTCAGATAGTGATAACATTGTCTCCATTGCCAATTGCACTATATGTAAGTATGAGACAGCATATCATTTGTTGAGTATACTATCTGAAAGTATTCTTTGAAAGTAGCATAAGTATGGTTTTGTTTCTATTGCATGATCTTAGTCAATATACCATAAATATAGCATCGTTTAACAAGATGGTACATGTTTTATGGGTATTAATTAGTTATTTTTAAGGACTGTTGTTATGATTACTTATTGTGAGTGTAAAAATTAAATAGTGTCCTGCTGAATAAAACAAACATTAAAGCAGAGTCTATCACGTATGCTGATAAGCTATATAGCTAAAAAGCAAATGTATGCAAACATTTTGGAATATATGATCAATCATGTCCTATTCTAGAAAGTTGTTTGCTCAAGGTCCTGATTATCGAAGTCTAATTATTTAGAAATGTCTACAATACTAACAATGCAGGGAAGCTTTTCCAACTTATAGACTGACATGTGTCTGTTTCTAAAGTATTAAAATGGTAATTTAGAATAAATGCTGTCCTGTTTCATTGCTTCTCAATCGTGTAGAACCAGGCAACACAATGATTAAAGTAATGATCTATATATTTATGTTATATACGTTACTAGCATAAATAATACTCTTTTTCCAAAGCGGACACGCTGTAGATACCAAAATATTATAACCCCAAGGATAGCTAAGGCTGGTGCTAAATCAGAGACAGAAATCATCACGATTTCCACAAACTTCAGTTTTGTTTCATATGAAACCGATGAAGGTATCTTTACATTTCACTTCTTGATTTGGACTTCTGCTTGAAATATCTTACATTGACTAGAGTTTTAAGGTATATTTTGTGTCTTATTGTTTTAAATATAGCTGTTGTAACGAATAACTGTTTATAAATGGATATATTTGTTGGCTTTTAGAATGTGCGATGGATTTGACTATGCCATTGCGTGCTTTTTATTTATTCATTGAGCTGTTGAGAGTGAAAAAAAATGTCTTGTATATGTGATTTAACGCCATTTAATGCATAAAAAGAAGCCAATTCTTGGTAGTAGCATAGATTTTAAAGAATCATTTAAGCTTTATGAAACAATTTAGTCATGAATAATAAAGAGGTATCAATTATCCTATTTACATGATTCCAAAAACATATACTTAATGGCATTTATGTGCATTATTTTTGATTTTTTCCCTTTAAACCAAATATGATTTTGTTGATGTTGCATCTCATTCATATTAAATGTTTAAAAATACAATATTACCAATCTAACTTTAAGCACTAAGATGGTAGCCAATTTCATTTTCACCTACTAGCTGTTTGAACGCATATACACATAACATTGCACAAAAATATTGTTTTAAAAGAAAGTAACGTATATCACAGAACTTCCAGGTGCCTAAACTAATATTATTTTTCTGCTTTTAAGCTGTATCTAATTAAAATATCAATCATAACGATATTAAAGAAATCGATGCAAATGATAATAACACTATACTAGGAGTTTCCTTATTATCTTATGATAACGTATTAGACTTGGCTATTGCATGGTAAATGCACATGTACATCAAAAGCTAACAGACATTTTATAATATATAAAGTAGCTAAGAAAATCTTAATGTACAAAAATCTCCCTCCACAAGTCTTTTGGCAGCCCATGGCCAAGTAAACAATAGTAATATATTTGAATGTAAGTAACGTATATAACAATTACGTAAGCGTAAGTCATTTAAACTTATTGTCAGTTCGGTGCTTTTTATTAAGCTACTGTAAAGCAATATGCGCATAGTAGAAAATGTGACATATCTGGTCAAAATAACTTTTCTTTTCAGTAATGTAGCGAAAAGCCTAATACATGAAGCTTGTATGAGGGTAGCTATGGTTACCCCATAAATAAACATCTTTTGCAAGACTTAAAATTTGTGCAATATCTGTTTTCACACTGCTGAAACACCATACTAGCTGAGGATATAGTCTAAAATTCTGCTATTTTCCGGCCACTTTTTTCCAATTTTTGAATCTCTGGCTCCCCTACTAAGAGGGTTTAATGGAAAATTGTTTTATTTATTTTTTCAACCAAAACATATGTTGCTGATACGTATGTGAACATTTTAGAATGAGACGGTTCTTTTGAAGACCAAAACACACTCTTAAACATATTGACGAGGGAAAATCACATTCCCTATGCTATGCAAGTTTGCTTAACTTGACCAAGGCGGCATACAAAATGCATTTTTTTCCGCGAAATGCATTGCTTTTAAGTTTTTTCATATCAAGCTTCAGTATACAAAAATCTACCCGTATACTTCTCGGGTGCAAAAATGTGTTCTGGCACGATGTATACGCGAGTTCGGTTCCCCGACTATGTCTGATTAGATACTTCACTGTTTGCTTATAGAATGCTCTATTAAAAGTGGGGGGAAATGAAAACAAATATTACCCAACACCGCTAAATTTGGAAATGGGTTCTTCCTCCTGATAAGGGTATGCAAGTCCATTCGGCTTGAATGAATTAAGCAGAAAAACGAATCGATCTACTAATGACTATCCACTCATATGAATTACTCATTTTAAAGTCGCTATAAGGTATTAAAATGACATTAAGTTAACATGTCAGCGTGGCCGTAATACGAAACATTATGATGAGGGCCAAAGCCAACGGTCTCTTCCAATCGAAGAAACCCTTGCTTAGTACTGATTCACTGCCCAGAATGACCCGTTCCGACATAACTGAAATCCGTCACTGAGCACATCAAGACTGGAATAAACTTTTTTTTTCACAAACGAACCTTCTGGACTTTCTTGAAGTTGTGCATGTGTAAACGTTGACTATGCTGTAATATAGATGCCATTGTTTCGGGCACGAAATTCAGCCGGTGTCACGGCGAGAATATTTGTTCATGATATTTTCCGAGAAGCTTGACCGTGAATCGAGCTCGTCTACCACCCTAACACTCACTCTAAACTTTAATAAAGCAACAAATAGCAGATTATTTGAAGTTGTGCACTACTCGGGATGTTGCATGTCTATATTTCATGGCTTAAGCATGTGTGATTGTAATTCTTATAGATCTCTAGTATTAAACGGTTAACATTTAGAAATGCATGTATAATTTGGCACATACCTGGTAATTTTACAGACTTCCTGATATTGTTCCATGTCACTGCCTTTAGTTTGTGGTCTTTATAGTCGCTCTGGGCTTTGTCCCATAAAAGTTTGTAGTCTTGTACTTGTAAAATAATCGCACTATTGTATCGCTGGTCAATCCGCCAATGGCCAGTTATGTACAACGCACGTGGTTGTGTATGTGCAGGTGTAATTAAAATACCTGTCGTATTTGCTGAAATTCGGCCGCCGAAACCGAAAAAAAAATATCTAATGGTTCGGCGTTCGGTTTCGGCGTATATGGAAAGCACTCATACGTTTTAAGGCATTTTTTCGGTTCGGTTTCGGTGTATATGTGAAATGGCCTTTAGATTAAATGATGATAAAATTAAGCCAATTTTGTGGGATTAGAAATCTGATTTTGGGGTTTAGCCTTTACCCGCGTCTATACTTTGTATGAGCAAGCAGTGAAGGCTCTGGTGAGACTGCGCGTTTGTGCAGGCTGAGCCTTGCGCAGTCTGAGCCTTGGCTCGCCTTTGATATAAACGAGCCAGCCGAATTTCGTACTGTGAGCTTAAAATTGTCGTCGCCTAACGGATTTGGCGTGACGTTATTGACGTTAAGCTTATACGCGTAAAATCTCGTTTAAACTGACGTCACGACGCACGTTACTGCACGTTATTGTGACGTAACGCAATTTCAAAATGGCCGATAACGTGAAAATATATTGCAAGACATAGCCAGCCAAAACCATATTTTTATTGAATAAGCTAATGATTTTAACGTGAAATTGTGAACCAGAGAGCAGGTCAGTTTTATGTTTTATTCAAAATCTCATTTTCTGTTCATTTTCTGTTTATTTCCATACTTTCTTCAGTGAATATTCAGTGAAGATTCATTGTGGAGCAGTGTCTATTGAAAAAGACAAGTACCGTGCTGTAGGCTAATTTGGCGCACCTAAGAGCTTTAGCTGAATTTGCAAGTGTAAGCTGGTCTACTCAGAATTATTTACTATATCAGAGTGAAGAAAAATCATTTTTCAGCAAAAGGAGCAAAACTTCATGAATTTTTTTAAGCAAATAATAGAATAATAAGCGTTCAACGTCATTAACCCCCCTGTTTCAGAGTCGGGAAAAATGTCTGCTAATGTGGCGCACCTGTGTCTATTTTCTTGGTTGCCTTGAACATAAAAGATTTTTGTTGGGTTTAATGCAAGTTTTTGGTTTCTACAATCAATGCAGCACATTATCTTGGCAGTTTTATTACCATCAATGACAAAAAAACCTTCTAAATACCAGATTTGTGGAGAAGGGGTCTTGGGATTTAGTGAAAAACAGTTTTTTCTAATTATTTTGATATTTAATTTGGATTCACACCACAAAATGTTATTGACATACACCTATTAATGTGTTTCATACTATGAAACCACAAAATAATGTTTTAGAGTTGTTTGGGGAATAATATTGGAGTGAGTCAAATTAGCAGATGCGCCAAATTAGACTACACAAGTGTATATGACCCCTGCTCACAGTTTGAAAACTACCAGGTCATCACATAGTGCTCAATTGCTTGACTCGAGACCGAAGGGCCGCGGGTTCGAGCCTCACCGGCGTCACTGCGTTGTGTCCTTGAGCAAGAACATTAATCCTAGCTTAGTACTGGTTCAACCCAGGAAGACTCGTCCCTTTATAACTGAAAGATTGTTGATGGGACGTAAAGAATCAAGTCAAACAAACAAACATAGTGCTCAATACCGCAGACACCAGACATACAGTGATGCCCTGAAGAATTCCTTTTTCCCCCGAACTATTCCACATTGGAATAGTCTGCCTCCTTCTGTGGCAAATACCCAGTTCACAGAGGAGTTTAGGGAACTCCTTATTTAAACAAAAATTCAGCCAAAAGTTTTTGTGTTTTTTTTTGTGTTGTTTTGTTTTTTGTGTTGTTTTTGTTTTTATTTTATTAAAATTTCCAAATTCGCACTCCGTGGTGTAATGCTCATGATTGAGCGAACCAGTAACGAAAGAAAGAAAGAAAAAGCGAATAAGACATCGGTGATTACCGGAAAAGCGCAAATAGCACAGATTTTAAAAACTGATGGGTCATGAAATGTAGGCGATTGTAGGGTAAAGTCGAGTAAATTCGGACGGTCGCATAAATCCGTACAAAGACCTTGTTTGTTTCATATTTTGATTATTGAAATAAAAGTAAATTAACTAAGCAAACAGTGAAAACAAGGAGCCGTCTCATCTGGATTTCCACAGTTTGCAAATGTATGTCCGAATTTACCTGATGTCCGAAGTTACCCGACTTTACCCTAGATCACAACCTCCGAGATGACCGAGAAGGCAACAACAAGGTCATTTATTATGATTTCTACCAATCTGTCTTCAATATGGCTGATCAATATGCCAGGGAGTGCTAATTTTGAACTTTGGAAAAACTTATGGCTGCAACATTTATATCGGGGACATAAACTCTTCTGTGGGCATTACTGTTTGTTTGTAGTATGGCCGATGCTTTTTTCTTTGATCTTTGCAGATGTTTAAATCAGACACCCAAGAATAACTACGAAGAAGGAGCTTAAAACCGTACTCTAACTTCCAATATTAGTTAAACAGCGACGTAGGCGGGAACTTCCTATTAGCGACAAATTAACCCGTAGGTAAATGTTATATGATTGACAGCTTAGGCCGGATGCTGGGCGAAGCGAATGTAAATTTCGCCAGGTGTCAGTAACACTTGTTTATTTGCGCCTGTGCCATACTACAAGCTAAATAAAGGATTTTTTCCTCGGCTTTCTGTTTAAACCGCTACGCCCACCTCGCGGTTTAAACAAGAAAGCCTCGGAAAAGTATCCTTTATCTATTACATAAAGCCCTAAGGCCATATAAACACACTGGTATCTTCGTGAGGTCAATACTGTCCACACTTGTATTATCTCGCGGTATTTGGAATTATGTGATGCCCTGGTTAATTGCATTTTTTGCTGAGCCCAAGTACTTGTTTTGTCTATAGACTTGGTCCCACAATGAATCTTGTAAAGGTAAAATGATTGGTCATGGCAGGCCGCCAGAGTTGGCCACTGCTGTTCATCTAGTATTTCACCAACACTACTAGTGTTCACCAACACTACTAGTATTGTACCGTCTTCTACAGAGTAAGAAAGACAGCAAAGATCAGGTATCGATACAATCAAGTATCACACCTGACCGAGAAAGTGGCAAACACACAATTAAACATCACAAACAAGAGGCAACCCAGCAGGTGACCACAAGTCAGCAATGAACAGATTGGAAAGCATGACAAACACAAGACATCAATATCACAAATGATCCAAAAAGAAGTATCGCCTTGGAACGGTCAGTGAACTATTTTACTAGAGGGCTTAAAAGCCGGTTTCACCTCACCCTTAGTTCAGATGTGGACACAGATGTTTGGTTTGCATGAAAGGCCCCTAACAGGTCCAGCGGGCTTCTGTCTTCTGTACTTTCTCAAAATCTGTTTGATCTTTTTTACAATATGCTCTAGTTTAAGACCTGCAAAAGTTTTGTATGCAACTTCCTAAAGTACTCTATCTTAGCTGCAAAAGCCAAATTCCTGCGAAGGAAACCTTCTTATTTGTTTTAGTTGCTGTGTAAGAAACGCCAGATAAATATCTCCGGATCCACCAGTCTGCAAATGCAAAGTTTCAAGAGATCGGTATAAAACTGTAAGATAGAGTTGTGCTCACAAGGCATCCACTATGTAGTATGTACATGGTATACCGGTATATAAAAAATGTAATGTTGAAAAAAGTTCAGAACTAAAAGAAAATGTCAATAGTTGAAGTGAGGACAATGTCCAAGCATGCACATCTTCATACAAAAAACATGCAAAGTTTAAAGAAAAGATGGGTATAAAATCGTAAGAGCACACCTTTCAAGAATCAAACGGATCTGAATGAAAGCAGTGGAGTTGCACTCACAAAGTACCATAATATTTTGTCTAAGATGACGAAAAATGACTCAGTTCACAAGTTAAAAAAAGAGTAATTTAACCCATATATGCCTAGCGTCCTTTTTGTGGGACATAAGCGAACAGTGCAGACTCAGACCAGACACCGCAAAACGCGGCGTCTGGTCTGGCTCTCCACTGTTTACTTGCAGAATTTTCTTTTAAAATTTGCATAAAAATGAAAAATATCCATCATCCCTTAAAACAGAAATGGTCTGTTCCAATTGATAACGGTGGGAAATTTCATTCGGCTTAAATGGGTTAAGAAAACACATGTAAATATTCAAAAAGATCGAAATAAGCCTGTGGAAGGAGTTACACGCACAGTCCACTCATTGTGTCTGAGATCACGAAAATGGTAAAACGGGAATAAAATAATGTTACGATAATGTCCAAACCACATGCACATATCCAGGCAATGACAAAACACTGGCAAAGTTTCATAAAGATCGGAACGAACCCACTCATTGTGTCTGTACCTAGGGGTCCCTAGTTCGATCCCCTGTAGGATGAGACTCGAACCGCCGCAAAGGGGACAGCTGATGAGCCTCTGGGTACTCTCGGACATAACCCGTCTGGTTATCTCTGGTTAATGACAAAGACCGCCACAAAAAAGAGCAATTGAGCCATCATGTGCTCCTGGACATAAAACCTACCTGACTCAGTAATGGTCAATGCCAAGGAACCACCCAAAAAAAGGAGAGCTGCCGTGATGTCGTGGATAAACCTGGGGATAGATCCATTGCTTTATACCTAGGTGTCCCTTGCTCGATCCCGGGATCCACCAGTCAGTCGGATGAGACACTAAGCCCCGTCTCCTGTAATGTTAATGCCCTAACCAGTGCCACTTCTCCCCCTGGTATGTGGGATGAGAATCTAAGCCATGGCTCCGTCTCCTGGAGGTTAAACCGAAACCACTGCAGGTGAGCCTTTGGTGCTCCCAGACTTAAAACCACCAGGCTCATTACTGGTTAATGCCAAGGAACCGCCACAAAAAAGATAATTTGTCAAACATATGCGACGAGTACCAAAATCTCACTTTCTTGTTCTACTTGCACATATGCGATAAGTACCAAACTCACACTTGCTAATTCTGCTTGCACATATGCAATCAGCACCAAAATTTCACTTGCTTGTTCTGCTCGCACATAAGCGCTCAACACCAAAATCCCACTTGCTTGTTCTGCTCACACATAAGTGATAAGTACCAAAATCTCACTTGCTTGTTCTGCTCGCATATATGCGATAAGTACCAAAATCTCACTTGCTTGTTCTGCTCGCACATATGCGATAAAATTCCAGATATCACTTTCTTGTTCTGCTGGCAAAAATGCGATAAGTACCAAAATCTCACTTGCTTGTTCTGCTGGCACAAATGCAATAAGTACCAAATCTCACTTGCTTGTTCTGCTCGCACATATGCTATAAGTACCAAAATTTCACTTGCGTGTTCTGCTTCCTCATATGCGATAGGTACCAAAATCTTGCTAGCTTATTCTACTCCCACATATGCGATAAGTACCAAAACCTCACTTGCTTTTTCTGCTCGCACATATGCAATAAGTACAAAGTCTTACTTGCTTGTCCTGCTCGTACAAATGCGATAAGTACCAAAATCTCACTTGCTTGCTCTGCTCGCACATATGCAGCAAGTACCAAAATCTCACTTTCTTGTTCTGCTCGCAAATATAGGACAAGTACCAAAATCTCACTTTCTTGTTCTGCTTGCAGATTTAAATACAAGACAACCAAAATCTCACTTTTTTGTTAAGCTCGCACATATGTGACAGGTTTCAAAATCTCACTTTCTTGTTCTGCTCGAACATATGCAGTAAGCACCAAAATATCACTTTCTAGCTCTGCGTGCACATATGGGACAAGTAGCAACATCTCGCTTGCTTGTTCTACTCGCACATATGCGACAACCTAAATCTCACCTTATTGTTCTGCTTGCACATATGGGACAAGTACCCAAATCTCATTTCTTGTTCTGCTTGCAGATATGCAGCAAGTACCAAAATCTAACTTGCTTATTCTGCTTGCACATATGCAACAAGCACGCAAATCTCACTTGCTTGTTCTGCTTGCAAATAAACGACAAGTATCAAAATCTCACTTTCATGTTGTTCTCACATAATATGCGACAACCAAAATCTTACTTTCTTGTTCTGCTTGCACATATGCGATAAGTACCAAAATCTCACTTACTTGTACTGCTTGCACATATGCAGTGAGTAACGAAATCTCACTAGCTTGTTCTGCTTGCACATATTCAACAAGCACCCAAAGTAAGTGAGGGTGTAAAGATCAGGAATCGATACAATCAAGTACCACACCTGACCCATGATACCAATGGGAAAGTGACAAACTCACAGTTAGAAACCATTAACGAGATCCAAGAGGTCAGTCCTATCCCAGCAGGTGACAACAAGGCACATACAAACAGACGCGAACAAAGGCATAGCAAACACAAGACAGAAAACATAAAAGATCCACAAAAGAAGTACCACCTTGGAACGGTCCAGGAATAATGGAAGGAGATTGTACACTCAATCCTGAGGATTGGAATAATAAGAGCATTAAATGAAAGTGCGGGGAGACTTTAGGGCCGCCACACAGCACAGACAAAACAACTCTGATAATCAAAGTAAGTAAGGGTGCAAAGATCAGGAATCGATAAAATCAAGTACCACACCTAACCCAGGATACCTATGGGAAACAGACAAACTCACAGTTAGACAGCATAAACGAGAGCTAAGAGGTAAACCCTTTCCTAGCAGGTGACAGCAAGGCACATATAAACGGATTCGCACAAATGCATAGCAAACACAAGACAGAAAAAGCATAAAAGATCCACAAAAGAAGTACCACCTTGGAACGGTCAACTCTTGTCCTGCTCGCACATATGCACAAATACCCAAATGTTACTTTCTTGTTCCGATCGCAAATATACCATAAGTACCCAAATATCATTTTTTTGTTCTGGTTTCACAAATGCACCAAGTACCAAAATCTTACGTTCTTGTTCTGCTCGCACATGCGAGATAAGTACCGAAATTTCACTTGCTTGCCCTGCCCCACATACACGACATGTTCCAAAATCTAACTTTCTTGATCTGCTGGCAAGTATTTTATAAGTTCCAAAATCTCACGTACTTGTTATGCTTGCACATACGTGACAAGTACCGAAATCTCACTTTTTTGTTCTGCTTGCACATCTGCGATAAGTACCAAAATCTCACTTGCTTCATTTGCTCGCACATATGCAGGAAGTACCACAATCTCACTTGCTTGTTCAACTCAAACACATGCAGTCAGTACCAAAATCTCACATTCTTGTTCGGCTTGCAGATGTAAATATATATGCGATAAGTACCAAAACTTCACTTGCTTCTTCTGCTTGCACATATGCAACAAGTACAAAGTCTCACTTGCTTGTCCTGCTCGTACAAATGCGATAAGTACCAAAATCTCACTTGCTTGCTCTGCTCGCACATATGCAGCCAGTACCAAAATCTCACTTACTTGTTCTGCTCGCACACATAGGACAAGTACCAAAATCTCACTTTTTTGTTCTGCTTGCAGATGTAAATACAAGACAACCAAAATCTCATTTTTTTGTTCAGCTCTCAAATATGGGACAAGAACCAAATTCTCGATTTTTATTCTGACCGCACATATGCAACAAGTTCCAAAATATCAATCGCACATATGCGACAACCTAAACTCACTTTCTTGTTCTGCTTGCACATACAAGACACTAACCAAAATCTCCGTTTCCAGTTCTGCTTACACATATGCAATAAGTACCAAAATCTTACTTTCTTGTTCTGTTTGCACATACACGAAAAGTACCAAAATCTATCTTGCTTGTTCTGCTTGCACATATGCGATAAGTACCAAAATATTACTTTTTTGCTCTGCTTGCACATATACATGATAAGTACCAAAATATCACTTTCTTGTTCTGCTCGCACATATGTGATAAATACCCAAATATCATTTTCTTGTTCTGCTTGTACATATACGATAAGAACCAAAATCTCACTTTTTTGTTCTGCTCATACATATGCGAAAAGTACTAAAATCTCACTTCCTTGTTCTGCTGGCACATATATGATAAGTACCAAAATCTTGTTCAGCTGGATCATACATGATAAGTACCAACTCTCAATAGTTTGTTCCGTTTGCACATACAATGAGCCACTTTAGTTACACACCACTTGTACAATGTAAAATTTCTCGAAAAAGAAATGTGATATTTTTATTCTGAGACTACCAACGTAAAGCGCAACTATATTTGCATTAGCCATTGAAATTTCATTGTGATCAGATCAGAAACGAATGAAAAAATGGATCTTTAAGTGCACTACCCTCAAAAAACCATTTCACATTGCATTATCTCGAATGAAACTCAGATCACATTGCACTTTTTTCAGGGTCGAATTTCTGCTATGCCAGAGATAAGAGCCAATTTATTCTTGGCAATATCTAAGACTGGAATGTGTTTGTTAGCTTCATCATTTTTTTTAATGTTTTACTATTTGGGTTCCCAGCTGGCCAAGGTTTGAAAAAGGTTGGTTTTAGTCCTTTTTTAAAGTTAGTTAAAATTTCGTATGATTCTGAGTAAACTAGTTATCAAAACACTTCTTTTATAATTTCATTTTAAAAAACCATGTATCCGCCGTTTATTTTCGTAAAAAATTAATGGATTTATTGGCGTCATGGTGTTGACGTTAGTGATGACGTCACTACTATCACGGCTATAAGACGTGTCAATGATAAGATGTTTTAGTGTTTTGATACTTCTATGTCAAGAAGTGACTCATAATAAAACAATTTGCGAAGAAAAACCTGTTTGATTATTGTAATTGACGTTAATATGGCGTCAAAACGAGTATTTCTTCAAAAAATAACGGTGTTACTAAATTCAACGACCGAAAAAAGGGTTTTACTTGAATAAAATAATTGTTTTTGGTGTTTTTCTGTCACAACGATCACCATGGATAATGCCTAGCTCAAAACAAAAATAGAAAATTAAGTCCTTCAGGTTGCACGCGCATTTTTGTCAAAATTGGAAAATTGCCTTTGACGTAGAAGAATGATTCGCATGAGTGGTTCAAAAAACAATTTCAGATATCATCAAACAGATAACATGTCAATAAATACATTATCATAGCGAATGTTCAATTCCAGCATTTTTGTCAAAAAATGTGGGCCCTGAAAAAGTGGTGCGTAACTAAAGTGGCTCACTGTATTCGACAACTAAAATTACTTTTTTTTGTATGCAACAGCCAAAATCTGATTTCTTGTTCTGCTCGCACATATGTGACAAGTTACCAAAAATTGACTTCATGTTCTTTTCGCACAAATGCAACAAGTACCATAATCTCACTTTTTTGTTCTGCTTGCTCATATACATCAAAAAAATTCTCACTGTCTTGTTCTGCTCGCACATATGCGGTAACCTAAATCTCATTTTCTTGCTCTACATGCACATATGCGACAAGTAACTAAATATCACTTTCTTGTTCTGCTTGCACATATACAGCAAGTACCAAACTCTCACTTGTTCTGCTCGCACATATGCGACAAGTACCCCACTATCACTACTTGTTCTGCTTGCACATATACAGCAAGTACCCCTACTTTCTTGTTCTGCTTGCACGTATACAGCAAGTACCAAACTCTCACTTCTTCTGCTCGCTCATATGCAACAAGTACCCCAATATCGCTTTCTTGTTTTGCTTGTACATATACAGCAAGTACCAAACTATCACTTATTCAGCTCGCACATATGCGACAAGTACCCAAATATCACTCACTTGTTCTGCTTGCACATATACAGCAAGTACCCCAATTTCACTTTCTTGTTCTGCTTGCACATATACAGCAAGTACAAAACTCTCACTTACTTGTTCTGCTCGCATATATGTAACAAGTACCCAAATTTCCCTTTCTTGTTTTGCTCGCACATATTTTTTTATGCAATAAGTACCAAAATCCCACTTGCTTGCTCTACTTGCACCTTTGCGACAAGTACCTAAATCTCCGTTTCTTGTTCTGCTTGCAAATATGCATCAAGTACCAAAATCTTACTTGCTTGTTCTGCTAGCACATATACAACAAGCACCCAAATCTCACTTGCTTGTTCTGCTCGCAAATATGCTAAGAGTACCCAGATCTTACTTTCTTGTTCTGCTTGCACATATGCAGCAAGTACCAAAATCTCACTTGATTTTTCTGCTTGCACATATGCAAAAAGTACCAAAATCTTACTTGCTTGTTCTGCTCGTACATATGTAAAACATACCCAAATCTCACTTTCTTGTTCTGCTTGCAGATATGAGCAACATCCAAAATCGCACTTTCTTGTTCTGATCGCACATATGCAACAAGCACCCAAATCTCACTCGCCTGTTCTGCCGCACATATGCGATAAGTATCAAAATCTTACCATATTGTTCTGCTTATACATGTGCGACAAGAACCAAAATCTCACTTTCTTGTTCTACATGCACATATGCGAAAAGTACCAAAATCTCACTTTCTTGTTCTGCTTGCACATACGTGACACCCAAAATCTCATTTTTATTGTTTTGCTTGCACATATGCGATAAGTACCAAAATATTACTTTCTTGTTATGCTTGCACAAATGCGATAAGTACCCAAATATCATTTTCTTGTTCAACTTGCACATATGCGACTACCAAAATTGTTCTGTCTCACACCTATGGGATAAGTACCAAAGTTGCACTGGCTTGTTCTGCTCGCTCATACGTGATAAGTACCAAAATCTCACTTGCTGATTCTGCTTGCACATACGTGATCACGGCTGACAATCTGTCGAATGCGAAACCGGCGGTTCAGCAAAGACATCCAAGCGATTAATTTCCGGTTTCGCATATAGGATCCGCAAAAGGTAAGCAAAGTGTACCTGTTCCAATTTTAATGATGGATATTTACTTATACAGAAAGTAAATCAAAAATCTTAGAATGCTATTTTGTCAGTTAATAATTAGTGTTTTGACACGCCAAAGTAATTTACTTGATTTCGGCAAGGTTTTCAAGGAATTATTCCCTCCTCTGAAACTCCTGTTTCAACACGGTCAAGGTCGCCAAAAATACAGAGGGAAATAAAGCATTTGGCCATTATCAGTGAGTCTCGATGAAAAAATTCACTGTCTAATTGTTTGAATTATATTTTCGTAAGTCGGCGATTGCGCCCTAACTAACACAGCGTTTAGCATATTTTAGAATATTGAATGAAAGGAAAGATTGTTCCTGGTTCGGCATGTAATCATTAAAATATGAAGGAATTATTTCAACCCTTATTTGTTTACTTTGTACTGTTACATGCTAAAGTATTGCTACGTAACAGACTATTAGATGACAGAAAGTTGTAAAACGCATACACTATAATTTTTGCGTTAAGAAAACCTAAATTTTATCCCCAATTGGAGATGCTTGTCCGATTTTTCCTGGTTACGCATTAGAACACTCGGTTGAGCATTGGACGATACATCATATGAGCCGCGATGTCAGAAAACCAGTCTTCGGTGTTTCTGACCAGGTCCGACACAGATTTGGCTGCATAATTACTGAATATGGCTAGAGGCTTGAAATTGTGATTTAAAGAAGTAGAGGGATTGTACTATCTGTGTTGCAAAAACAAAGGCGACTTTGTTTTCGCTTGTGCAAAATTCCGGTTTTCTCACGTCGCGGCCCATATTATGTCCTACCTCTTTGTAAACACTTTATAGTATAAAAAGTCGGGTTTCCAGGAGTTTAAGCTGTTTTCTGATTTTCGCTATATAACTTATAGACAATAAGTATGCATTACAACACCTACTAACAGTCTGTGTTCAACAGTGTTTTTAAGCAAAATTAGAAAATAATAAATCATTTTCAGGTGAAATGGTCAATTTACAGCCATGAAAGTGTGTTGTATTTTGCATAGGTGCTTTATCTTAACGGTCCCATACTTTCGTGGAGATTGATCATGAAATAATTTCTACGGTCATTCTCCTCCCTTCCGCTGATTCATTCAAGAAGGGTTGTTGTCAGTTACAAGCGAAAGTATGTGCACAAATTACTGGTTAACCGCTTGCTCAAGCCTGCCCAGGAAAAAGTGTGGTTAAGTGAACTGACCGTCCCGCAATGACCATAGCTGTTGACATGGGACGTAAAGCAACAAAAACAAACAAACAAACAAACAAAATTATCTTAATGAATCATAATGCCCAGTATACATCATTGCAAACATGTCCATGCAATGAAGACCCCCTTACTACCCACTTTTAAAAAGTAAAACGGTGGGTTTAGAGGTATCTCATTTTTTCTAATTTTTGCTCTGAACATAAATTGTGTACCCACAGTCTATGTTTTGAGCAAAAATAAGAAATCTATCATAATTTTTTCACAAAAACTATAATTTTTTTTCCACTTTTAGAAAGTGCTGCATAATGCACTGATACGTTTTTGTAATGGCACGATTAACGATAAATCTGTATTTATTTCAGAAATGGGTATTTACGAGGGGAAGGTGAAAGGGGGGAGACGATTGTCAAGTTATGTGAAAAAACTACTTTTTTATCAGACAAAAGACCCTACTAGATCCCCTTTACGTAAACGTGTATTTGTGCTAAATTATTCACCTATCGTTTCATCAACCCCTGCGGCACCCAGTGTTAAAAAAGTGAAAAGCACTCCTAAGAAAAACACAATTGAAAAAGAGCTCAAAACGGAAGCTTTCTTTCACTACTCGTAATTTTGATGACACCTTCCCTTTTTTCCATTGAAATATAAAGCAGACGTTTACACAAATGATTCTGATTCAAACCCCACTAGTGATACAGAAGACGCCCATCTGAAATACTTGCAGAATATTTACCTTTTGTGTTAAAAGAGCTGGCTAGTGTAGGAAAAGACCATATTCTCATGAAGTTTATGGTACTCGTTTGTGCTAAAAAGTTTCCTTTGACTAATATTGTATTTTCACTTTTTTGTGATGTAGTATCGTGGTATAGTTTATCAGACACGCGTTGCATGATATATGGCAGAAGATACAATGCAGTTTTTTGGGTTGGTCTAAAACTTTTAGGTGGGAGATTTATGAGCTTTATCAGCAGATGACAATGTCAGGTAACGGTTTAACGCAAAGTTAAAATACATCGGTTCAACTTCAATTTGTCATAGCCTCTAAAGTGTCAAACAGTTTGGACCCTGATCAGGTTCAGACAGAACGTCGGGCTTTGATCTTGGTCCAAATTGTTTGAAAGGGCTATCAGCAGATGACAATGTCATGTAAAGGTTTAACGCAAAGTTAAAATACATTGGTTCAACTTCAACTTGTCATTACCTCTAAAGTGTCAAACAGTTTGGACCCCTATCAGCATGTCGAGACTGATCTGGGTCCAAATTGATTGAAAGGGTTATCAGCAGATGACAGTGTCATGCAAAGGTTTAGCGCAAAAAAACAACATCGGTTCAACTTCACATTGTCATCTGCTGATAACCGTTGCAAACAGTCTGGACCCCGGTCAGGCCTGAACAGAATGTTGGGCCTGATCTGGGTCCAAACCGTTTGCAAAGGTTATCAGCAGATGACATGTCAGGTAAAGTTTTAATGCAAAAGGTAAAATACAATGGATTTGACCCAAAGTTGTCAGAACCTGGAAAAACTTTTTTTATTTGATTCTTTACGTCCCATCAACAATCTTTCAGTTATATAGGGACGGGTCTTCATGGGTTGAACCAGTACTAAGCTAGGATAAATGTGTCTTGCTCAAGGACCTCAACGCAGTGACGCCAGTGAGGATCGAATCCGTGGCCCTTCAGTCTCCAGTCAAGCACTTTACCACTGCGCTCCCATTAAAAAGTTCAAAAACAATTTGGATCCTGGTCAGGCCACTATGGTTTTTTTCCCAGATACCATGTATACATGTAGGGATACCCAGAGGGGGGGGGGTCAAAATTGATAACTTTTTCTCATATCTAACTTTTGTCACAGCAAAATATTGCATGCACTGATCCAGAGGGGGGCGAGGGGACCAGTGAGGATCGAATCCGTGGCCCTTCAGTCTCCAGTCAAGCACTTTACCACTGCGCTCCCATTAAAAAGTTCAAAAACAATTTGGATCCTGGTCAGGCCACTATGGTTTTTTTCCCAGATACCATGTATACATGTAGGGATACCCAGAGGGGGGGGGTCAAAATTGATAACTTTTTCTCATATCTAACTTTTGTCACAGCAAAATATTGCATGCACTGATCCAGAGGGGGGCGAGGGGACCGGACCCCCCCCCCCCCCCCCCCGGAAAAACACAAGCTATATGGGATTCTATAGGGAATAAGCAACTGGACCCCCTGAAAAAAATGTTGGAGCCCCTCTGGAACCTCGGAAAATTATAATTTCATTTGAAAAAAAAACCCATTGGCATTCTGTATAAAAAGTGGAGTACTACTAAAAAGAACTAAAAGAAACGTTGTCAGGTTATGACAGATGGAACAGGACCCCCCCTCCCCCCCAACGAAAATTCCTGGCCCCCCGCATGTCCTGATACAAATCTTGAGCTATTGTTGCTTCATCTATGCTGGAATGCCATGTTATAATTGCTGGGGACTTTTCTTGAAAAGGATAGCGCTTATGACAGGCTGCAATTAAAGGTGTTGAGTGTCAAACTTGGATGTGTGATGTGTCAGAATTCAGATTCAAAATAGTCATTTATCTATCTGGAATTTGATAATATCTCAAGGTATATGGAATATAAAGACCGTTTTATGTGTTAAAGCTCCTAAGATATTTGAGACACTAATTTCTTTCACGTCTAAATGATCGCAAACCGATGGCCGTTCACCCCACCCCCACCCGAGTTTCTTTTTCTCAATAATATGTGAAAAATCGCTTCTGTTATAATCAAAATAATCGTTGCGGGACAAAAGACAATGTTTTCCCTTCGAAATAAGCGCAGACTGGTGAAAAAAACGGAGAATTTAAATTATTACGGCCCATTTTTTCATCATTTTCCCGTTACCCATAATTTTAAAATTCACCGTTCACATCACCGCGGTACATTTGTTTACCTGTGTCGCAAAGGCTGTGACGTCACAGCGGGCCCGAGAATCAAAACCTTATCATATACAATTCAAGACAATTGTTCTTGAAGCTTAAGTCAGTATTCTGAAAATGCATCGAATGCTAAACCAAGTTATCACATGCGAAACTTAACCCAAAAATGGAACATTTACATGCGAAACCAAAAACTTGAGACAGAATTAGCCTACAAATCTGCAAATTGTAATACCCTACGCCAATGTGGAGTTATTACAGACCCCCACATTATATACACTCTCAGCATGGCGTCTTGTTTGTAGCCAACAAGGAAATAATTGTCAGAACTAGCAAAATATCGTCGTGTTTATCCCATATTTTCCTCATCTTAACAGGCGTTTCACGGGACGGAAGAAAAATCACAACAACGAGGAAACACCTAAGCATATCCTTTGGTGCATGAAGAAACCGATATAAAACTGACAAAATAGCATTCTTTAATTTCAAAAATATTCATTTTAGTTCAAATTAACGGCTTTCAAACGTGAGCACTCGTTGTTTTGTTTACCTTTTGCGGATCCTCTTTGCGAAACCGGAAATTAATCGCCCCGATGTCTTTGCTGAACCGCCGGTTTCGCATTCGACAGATTGTCAGCCGTGGTGATAGGTACCCAAATCTCACTTACTTGTTCTGCTTACATATTTTACTAAAAAAATCTGACTTTCTTGTTCTGCTCGCAGATATATCACTTGCTGGTTCTGCTTGCACATACGAGATAAGTACTAAAATCTGACTTTCTTGTTCTGCTCGCAGATATGCAACACATACAAAAACACACTTTTTTGTTCTGCCTGCACATATGCAACAACCAAAATTCCCCTTTCTTGTTCTGCTCGCACATATGGGATAAGTACCAAACTCTCACTTGTTTGTTCTACTTGCACATACGCGATAAGTACCCAAATCTCACTTGCTTGTTCTGCTTGCACATATGCGAGAAACAAAATCTCACTTACTTCTTTTGCTTGCACATTTTGATAGCACAAATCTGACTTTCTTGTTCTGCTTGCAGATATGCAACAAGTACCAAATTCTCACTTTCTTGTTCTGCTTGCACATACACGATAAGTATCAAAATCTCGCTTTTTTTGTTCTACTTGCACATACGTGAAAAGTACCCTAATCTGACTTTCTTGGTCTGCACGCAGATATGCAACAAGTTCCAAAATCGCACTTTCTTGTTATGCTTGCACATATGTGACAACCAAAATCCCACTTTCTTGTTCTGCTCATACATATGCGATAAGTACCAAAATCTCGCTTTCTTGTTCTACTTGAACATACGCGATAAGTACCCAAATCTCACTTGCTTGTTCTGCTTACACATACGTGATAAGTACCAAAATCTCACTTGCTTGTTCTGCTTGCACATACGTGATAAGTACCAAAATCTCACTTGCTTGTTCTGCTTGCACATACGTGATAAGTACCAAAATCTCACTTGCTTGTTCTGCTTGCATTAACAGGCTAAGTACCCAAATCTCATTTGCTTGTTCTGCTTGCACATATGCGACAAGACAAAAATCTCAGTTGCTTGTTGGGTCTTACACAAAAGCAGTAGGTTCCAAATTACACATGCTTGTTCTGCTGGATCATAAGTGATAAGTACCAAAATCTTGATTGCTTATTCTACTCGCATATATGTGACAACCAAAATCTTACTTTCTTATTTCTGATTGTACGCAATTGACAACCAAAATCTTACTTTCTTGTTCTGCTTGCACATATATGACAACAAAAATCTGACTTTCTTGTTCTGCTCACACATAAGTGACAATTACTGAAATATCACTTTCTTGTTCTGCTCGCACATATGTGACAAGTACCCAAATATCACTTTCTTGTTCTGCTCGCACATATGCCACAAATATTGTAATCTCGCTTTTTTCTGCTTGCACATATGCAACAACCGAAATCTCACTTGCTTGTTCTGCTCACACATATGCTAAAAGTACCAAAATATCACTTTCTTGTTCTGCTTGCACATACGCGATAAGTACCCAAATCTCACTTGCTTGTTCTGCTTGCACATATGCGAGAAACAAAATCTCACTTACTTCTTTTGCTTGCACATTTTGATAGCACAAATCTGACTTTCTTGTTCTGCTTGCAGATATGCAACAAGTACCAAATTCTCACTTTCTTGTTCTGCTTGCACATACACGATAAGTATCAAAATCTCGCTTTTTTGTTCTACTTGCACATACGTGAAAAGTACCCTAATCTGACTTTCTTGGTCTGCTCGCAGATATGCAACAAGTTCCAAAATCGCACTTTCTTGTTATGCTTGCACATATGTGACAACCAAAATCCCACTTTCTTGTTCTGCTCATACATATGCGATAAGTACCAAAATCTCGCTTTCTTGTTCTACTTGCACATAAGCGATAAGTACCCAAATCTCACTTGCTTGTTCTGCTTACACATACGTGATAAGTACCAAAATCTCACTTGCTTGTTCTGCTTGCACATACGTGATAAGTACCAAAATCTCACTTGCTTGTTCTGCTTGCACATACGTGATAAGTACCAAAATCTCACTTGCTTGTTCTGCTTGCATTAGCAGGCTAAGTACCCAAATCTCATTTGCTTGTTCTGCTTGCACATATGCGACAAGACAAAAATCTCAGTTGCTTGTTGGGTCTTACACAAAAGCAGTAGGTTCCAAATTACACATGCTTGTTCTGCTGGATCATAAGTGATAAGTACCAAAATCTCGTTTGCTTATTCTACTCGCATATATGTGACAACCAAAATCTCACTTTCTTATTTCTGCTTGTACGCAATTGACAACCAAAATCTCACTTTCTTGTTCTGCTAGCACATATATGACAACAAAGATCTGACTTTCTTGTTCTGCGTACACATAAGTGACAATTACTGAAATATCACTTTATTGTTCTGCTCGCACATATGTGACAAGTACCCAAATATCACTTTCTTGTTCTGCTCGCACATATGCCACAAATATTGTAATCTCGCTTTTTTCTGCTTGCACATATGCAACAACCGAAATCTCACTTGCTTACACATATGCTAAAAGTACCAAAATATCACTTTCTTGTTCTGCTTGCACATATGCGATAA
Organism: Loripinus fragilis; assembly: GCA_964019695.1. Lineage (NCBI taxonomy): Eukaryota > Metazoa > Mollusca > Bivalvia > Lucinida > Lucinidae > Loripinus > Loripinus fragilis. Next base: position 64,632,047 of record OZ026522.1, on the reverse strand, counting down.
GTACCAGGTCTCACTTGCTTGTTCTGCTTGCACATATGCGATAAATACCGAATTATAACTTGCTTGGTCTGCCTGTTCATATGCGACAACCAAAATCTCACTTTCTTGTTCAACTCACACATATGCGATAAGTACCAAAGTCTCACTTTCTTGTTCTACTCGCACATATGCGATGAGTATCAAAGTCTCACTTTCTTGTTCTGCTCGCACAAATGCGATAAGTACCAAACTATCACTTGCTTGGTCTGCTTGCACATATGCGACAACCGAAATCTCACTTACTTGTTCTGCTGGCCCATATGCGATGAGTATCAAAGTCTCACTTTCTTGTTCTGCTCGCATATATGCGATAAGTACCAAACTATCACTTGCTTGGTCTGCTTGCACATATGTGACAACCAAAATCTCACTTCTTGTTCTGCTTGCACATATGCAATAAGTACCAAAGTCTCACTTTCTTGTTCTGCTCGCACATATGCGATAAGTACCAAACTATCACTAACTTGGTCTGCTTGCACATATGCGACAACCGAAATATCACTTTCTTGTTCTGCTTGCACATATGCGATAAGTACCAAAGTCTCACTTTCTTGTTCTGCTCGCACATATGCGATAAGTACCAAACTATCACTTTCTTAGTCTGCTTGCACATATGCGACAACCGAAATCTCACTTTCTTGTTCTGCTGGCCCATATGGGATAAGTACCAAAATCTTATTTCCTTGTTCTGTTCGCACATATGCAACAAGTATTATAATCTCACTTGCTTGTTCTGCTTGCACATATGCGCTTAGTACCAGAATCTCACTTGCTTGTTTTGCTTGCACTTATGCGAGATCTAAAATCTCATTTTCTTGTTTTGCTTGCACATATGCGATAAGTACCCAAAATCTCATTTTCTTGTCCTGATTGCACATATGCGATAAGTACCAAAATCTCACTTTCTTGTCCTGCTTTCACATATGCGATAAGCACCAAAATCTCACTTTCTTGTCCTGCTTTCACATATGCCATAAGTACCAAAATCTCATTTTTTTTGTTCTGCTTACCCATATGCGATAAGTACCAAAATCTCATTTTCTTGTTCCTCTTGCACATATGCGATAAGTACCAAAATCTTATTTTCTTGTTCTGCTTGCACATATGCGATAAGTACCAAAATCTAATTTTCCTGTTCTGCTTGCACATATGTGACTACCATAAATTTCATTTGCTTGTTCTGTCTCACACATATGCGATAAGTACCAATATTGAACCTGCTTGTTCTGTCTCACACATATACGTGATAAAAACCAAAATATCACATGCTTGTTCTGCTTGCAAATATGCAATTGGTAACAAAATCTCACTTGCTTGTTCTGCTTGCACATAAGCTACAACCAAAATCTCTCTTTCTTGTTCTCCTTGCACATATGCGACAACCAAAAAGCCATTTTTTTGTTCTGCCTGCACAAATGAGATAAGTACCAAATTCTCACCTACTTATTCTGCTCGCACATACGCAATAAGTACCAAAATCTAACTTTCTTGTTCTGCTGGCACATATGGGACAAGTACCAAAATCTCACTTTTTTGTAATGTTCAAAGATGTAAATATGCAACAACCAAAATCTCACTTTTTTGTTCTGCTCCCACATATGCAAAAAGTACCGAAATCTCACTTGATTGTTCTGCTTGCACATATGCGACAAGTACCACAATCTCACTTGCTTGTTCTGCTCGCATATATATGCGACAACCAAAATTTCAATTTATTGTTCTGCTCGCATATATGCAACAAGTATCAAAAATCTCATTTTACTTTTTCTGCTCGCACATATGCAACACAAACCAAAATCTCACTTTATTGTTCTGCTCGCACATATGGGACAAGTACCCAAATCTCACTTTCTTGATCTGCTTGCACATATGCAACCATTACCAAAATCTCTCTTACTTGTTCTGATTGCACATACACGACAAGTACCAAAATCTCCATTTCTTGTTCTGCTCGCATATATGTGACAAGTACAAAAGTCTTACTTTTTTGTTCTGCTCGCAAATATGCGATAAGTACCAACATCTCACTTTCTTGTTCTGCTTGTACATATGTGATAACTACCAAAATCTCACTTGTTTGTCCTGCTTGCACATATGCAGCAAGTACCACAATCTTACTTTCCTGTTCTGCTCGCTTATATTTAACAACTACCCCAATCTCACTTTTTGTCCCACTCGCACATATCCATGTAGAACAAAAATCTCACTTTTTGGTTGTGCTTGCACATATGCGACAAGTTCCATAATCTTACTTTCTTGGTCTGATTGCACATATGTGACAAGTATCAAATCTCACTTTCTTGTTCTGCTCGCACATACGTGATAAGTAAAAAAATCTCACTTGATTGTTCTGCTCGCACAAATGCCTTAAGTGGCAAAATGTCACGTGCGTGTTTTGCTTGCACATATGGGACAACCAAAATCACACATTCTTGTTCTGCTTATACATATGTGATAAGTTCCAAATCTCATATTCTTGTTCTGCTTATACATATGTGATAACTACCAAAATCTCACATTCTTGTTCTGCTTATACATATGTGATAACTACCAAAATCTCACATTCTTGTTCTGCTCACACATATGCGACAACCAAAATCTCACTTGCTTGTTCTGCTCGCACATATGCGATAAGTACCAAAATCAAACTTTCTTGTTCTGCTTGCACATCTTGGATAAGTACCAAAATCTCACATTTTTTGTTCTGCTCGCACATATGCGATGACCAAAATCTCACATTCTTGTTCTGCTTATACATATGTGATAAGTACCAAAATCTCACTTGCTTGTTCTGCTCGCACATATGCGATAAGTACCAAAATCTCACTTTCTTGTTCTGCTCGCACATTTGTAACAAGTACAAAAAGCTCACTTGCTTGTTCTGCTCGCACATATGTGATAAGTACCAAAATCTCACTTGCATGTTCTGCTTGAATATATGTGACAACCAAAATCTCACTTTGGTGTCTTGCTATTGTAAATGTTCTGTGTCTCTTCCTCGCAATGCCGTGGGTTGGTCTGCAATGTGCGATTGTGGTATTTTTTGATCTTGTAAAACACAAAAATTTCATTTATCACATATTTACTTGAAAGGCTTCTTTTTTGGTCCTTGAAAAAATGCATTTTGCCTGCGATTTTTAGGACATTTTATCTGTCCATCTATGGACCTTATAGTTCATGAAAATACAAAAAAAACTTTTCTGAAGGAATTTGTTTGAGGTTTGGTCGAATTTTCAAGTAAATTGACTGGACTAAAAACTTAATTATGTTAAATGTATTCAATATTCTGTTGTATAACACAAATTCAATATTATTCACACCATGTGTGTAAACTTGAGTATTATGCAAATTATAGCAAAGGGTCAAAATCGAAAGTCACAAAAATTGAAATTTAGGCTCAATCTGCGTTTAAGTGAGTTAATTTTAATTTCATTGTCATGCTGAACAATGAAAAACGTCGTTTTGTAATAAGGAATGCATGAAATTCACAGTAGGCCACGCTTCACATGGCATCAAACTTTCATCAGTGTGTCAGTGCCTGATGCTAGGCCCACCGTTGCTCAACTGGTGATTTTATTTCGCTCTGACTGTGAGTTGAGAGCCCTTTTCTTTGTTTCATCACGGTATGTTTATAAATTTGATTATCTCCCTGTGATGATTCATTCAATAAACCTCCATACGAGCTTAACATTTTATCAGGTTTGACAACAGCAGAATCTAGGGCAAATATTTGGCAGTAAAATTAAATAGCTCCCCTCTAGTGACTTCAACTGAGCACAGTGTTATTGTTGATTCATTGCTTATTGCCCGCCCCCCCCCCCATTGTTTTGTGGGTGCTTTATGTTTGGTCCTTGCTTTGTCATTCTAAGACAGTGTTATTGTTCATTCATTGCTTATTGTCGGCCCCCCCCCCCCATAGTTTTGTGGGTGCTTTATGTTTGGTCCTTGCTTTGTCGTGCATTACATAGTGTAATTTCTAGTTTTGCAATTATCTGGCTGGCTCTACTTTAATTGCCTTTTAATGTCATGTGACTGTTAAAGTTCTTTGTCTTTTTCGTTTTTTGAAGTTTTCAACTCAAACTTCGATATTTTAAATGTTCTGAGCCAGTTGTCTCTGAAAATAACCAAGAATAACCGGAAACATTGTTCTAATGTATTCCAAAGTATTTTTTTAATTCTAATTCAAGTTTTCAAGAAAATGCCAGAACAAAAATGTATGCGCTATAAGATTCCTATGGTGTATATAATGTATGTGACTTATCTAGATGTTCTTTATATTTGAATAAAATATTGTTTACACTCAATATATTAAAAAAAGTTTGACTTCAATTACAGTTTGAAAACGTTAGAGGTGTATGACATCTTGCCATAAAGAAATACACGTCTTTTTAAAACAGTCTTAATTTATTACTGTCGTGGTATAATACATGTTGTTATATGACTGGAGAGAATCCTGTCTCCTGATTGGCCCAATTAGTCTTCATTAATCTCTATGTCTACCTGGAAACTGATCTAAACCAGTCCACAAGTTAATTTTGCATGTAAACCAGCTCAAACTAGTTCCAGAAGTTAATATTTCTGACACTTCTGCAATATTATACCATCTAGAGAGCTAAAATAGCATGATGAGTGTGAAACTAGCATGTGCTGCATGAAATTGACATGATTTGCTGTTTTACCTCCCAACAGGTAAATTAAAGACTTTCATGAATTTTTACAACAGTTTTGTTTTGTTTTGTTTGCTTATTTATCTTTGTTTGAATAAACAAATTATTGTTTGTGTCCGTGTTCCTTGGATGTACCAGTACTGGCCTGGTGGGTTTATGGTTTTTGTTGTTCTATGACCAGGAACACCCGAAGGCCCAACCGGCAGTGGTTCTGGTTTTAAAGCGTCTCAGAAGACGGGGCAACGGCTTAAAGTCTCATCCGACAGACTGGGAGAAGCCGGGAATCGAACCTGCCAACAGTTTTATGATAACATTTTATATTCCCCATTAAGAGAATTAATATACATTTGAATAAATTAAAATATTTAATGACATTTGCTAAAACTTGTGAGAAAGTCCTTAGATGTCTTAGGTTGAAGGTTGAACATGTCTTTAACAATAAAAGTGAAAGTAGCATTTTTTCCACTCTTAAATGAAAAGCCATATAACAAAACAGTTATTGACTTCAATTTCGGTAGAAATAATGATTTATCTACCCTTAAAAATTATATTCACCTTGGTCTAGCTCGGTGAATTACCCCTTTTTTCGGTAGATAAACCCTTATGTCTACCTCATTGAAGTCAATATTTGTATATTATACATATTTGAATAAAGGGAATGAAAATTAGAAGACTTATCACAATTTGCAAGATTTGGTTTTGTTGGTCCATTCAAAAAGCCCGCATCTTGAAAACATGCACCATGCACGCTAACCCACATAATACAGTAAGGCACATCCGTTCGAACGAGATAGATTATGTCGGTCCAAATATGGTATCTAATTCGAAATAACATACCTTAATCAAGATATAACATACTATATTTCAACTTTGACAAAATATCTCCTTCGAGATACATATAACTCTACATCCGGATATCTATATTTCATTTGAAATATTATATCTAAAACCACATATAAGTTAAGGCTATTTCAATTAACTTGATATTTTTGAGGCGTTTATATCAGATGCGACAAGACAGTTCACTGACATACATTTTGAAGACAGTTCATCGACAGATTTGAAGACAGTTCATCGACATACAGTGTTGCGAGCTCTGTGCGCTCGAACATCAAAATCTTTCTGTCTGTCTGCCTGCTTGTCTGTAACAAAACTACCTAAACATATAATTCATTGTTTGGAGGTCAGTTGTAAAGAAGATAAAATCACGATCGCGCTAGAGCTGATCTATTTCGATTCGAACACGCAATAAACGACGAAAACACATTGAAGTCTTCAGCTTCTTACAACTTTCCGCCATTGCACTGAAGAAATCCTGCAATAGTTGACAGTGGCGGATCTAGGACCCCTTATGTTGGGGGTGCTTGATAGATGGACACAGACAGTCAATATAATAAACACTAATAGCGCAATTCAGTTTACATACATATAAGCAAGAGACTAAATTAGCTTATACCACTCCCCTGAGCAGTTGGTCTTATGGTTTAAGAGTAGATTTGTCTTTTTCTTTTGATAATAAAAGCTAATGTCCCGAGCGTCGGAGTGACCATTCCTTTAGGTATAGAGAACACTAAACTTTGCTACATATTAAAAGTATTAGCTGTGGACAGACAATTTTTAAATAAAAATTCTCCATTATGCTATATGGAGGCCATTATAACCTAATGATCATCAGTAATTGGTAAATTTGAACCCAGGAGGCAGTGCTTACAGTATTTATGGTCATTTAGGTATGGAACTTAAAGCTGTGGGTCTCATGGTTTCAGAGAAGATTAATGACTCCCATGGCATGGCTAGTTTTTGGGAATACAAGCTGTGGGTAGCCTAGGTTCCAGCCTGATCATTTTTCCTTTTTTTAATTTTTCCGTTTCTTGGTAAAAAATGACAATATATATCAAAGTAAATAACGGACAGCCGATACCTTTGATGTGTTATATTTTTATTATCTTAATTTTTAGATTATATATATAAGAAAATATTTGCAAAACATATTGACGCCTGGACACAGGCTAGCTGTTGGTCTCATGAGTTCAGAAGAGAAGATTTTCAAGTGTTTCCCCATTAATGGAAGCTAATGACTCCCACGGCATGGCTAGTTTAGACACCAGTAGTGACTTTGTTTTCGCTTTATAAGTCTATGGGAGCTACAATGTATATGCCAGAGTTCTAATCCAATTAGCCCAAAAACCCACATGGAACCTTCCACCTTTCTTACCTGATGATGCATTATATTTAATTGGACTAAAATGATCCGCTGATATACTTTTTGTAAACGTGAACGGAAGATGAGATGACGAACGTTGGACCATTGGTATACTAGTAAATCATACGATTTTTTCGGCTCAGGTGAGCAAACAATATTGTTACTCAACTGAGTCCCCATTTAGAATATTGCCAAGTCGATAGAAGGAGGTGAAGGTAGTGAGATCATTCCTAAATGCTGCCATCTACCAATTGTTTGATTGTTAGATCTACAAAATGGCCCAGGGTGAGGTTTTGTGTCCTTCGTTCAATAAGAAGGAATGGGAATGACTGTAGAAAATATTTCATGACCAGTTTCAACTTTAGAATGGTGCTTGACTTGAAGAGCGAATCCGCGATAGTCTGGTCGCCAGTCAGACTCACATTTAACAGTTGACTCACACACACACATACACAGATGCACGTGCGTGTGCATGCACGTACGATATGCGAGACTCGCATCGCTGATACGATAGTGTCAAAATCGTGTGCGCTAGGTCAAATTAATTTTGTTTAAAAGTGTCTTATCGCACACGCAATGGTGCCCTGGAAAGGCTTTTGATCACATGTGAAACTTTGTTGACCCAAATGAGAATGCGCATCCATATATGTCAGCGCAAAATGATGATTCCCAGGTCATGGAAAGAGCATCACGGCAAATGTTTGCAGTGATTTTTAAAAGGAAAAATGTGGTTGGGGGGAAAGGCATCTGGCTTATGACTAATTCTACAGTCCGATTTTAAAACTATATCCTTTATGGTGGATTGTTGCGAGAAAATCTGAATTTGCTGCACGCATACGCATGATACGCACAGACTTGCATCGCTGATACGATAAGTATCAAAATCACATGTGCTTGGCCAAATTAATTTTGTTTAAAAAAGCGTCATTGCACGCAATGTTGCCCAGTGAAGGCTCTCAATCTCATGTGAAACTTTGTATGACCCAAATCAGAAGGCGCATCCGTGTATAATCAGCGTAACATGAAGGCCCAGCAAGATTGCAAACAGGTCACGGAAAGGGCAGCAAGGCAACGTTTGCAGCGATTTTTAAAAAGAAAAATGTGATTTGGAAAAGCATCATTTTTGCTTGCGGCGCTCTCGCCGCAAGCATTTGTGTTGGAATAGTGATACCCTCTACCTGGTTTGTCTATTTATATAAACAAACTGTTAGCATAACGGTCGTGGTTATGGGAACAAAACAGTTCAACGACAAGACAACTCACCGACAGCAAGCTAAGACAGGGTTCGTACAGAAATGGGAAAACAGAAGTACAGGACTTTCCAGGACTATTCCAGGACTTTTTTTCATTTTTCAAGGACTCAATTTCTTCCCAATTTTGTATAACACAAGGTTTTAAAGTGCACTTTTTTTCAGTCAGAAGCAGCGAAATGAATAGGTGCACTCGATTTCTTTGATTCTGACACCGGTGATACAAACCGGGACTACCGCACAAATTGAATAGAATAGAATAAGAGTTGCACCTCGCTCTTTGACGTGTATCTAGCGATTTTCATTCAGTTTTTTGCGATTTTCACACAGTTTTTTTTGCGCATCCCATAAATCTGAAAGGACTAGTTGTTTTGTTATATTTTTCAAAAACTAATTCATATTTTCAAGGATGATTTTACAAAATTCCAGGACGATTCCAGGACAAAAAGGCACTTTTTTCCCGGACCAAGGCCAACTTTTTCCAGGTCTGTGCGAACCCTGTAAGAGCATGTCTCATATTATATGCCATATTAAAAGTAAGTAATGGTGCAAAGATCAGGAATCGATACAATCAAGTACCACACCTGACCGAGGATACCAATGGGAAAGTGACAAACTCACAGAAGACACCACAAACGAGAGCCAAGAGGTCAGCCCTTTCCCAGCAGGTGACCACAAAGCACATATAAACAGACGCGCACAAAACATAGCAAACACAAGACAGAACAAAAACATAAAAGATCCACAAAAGAAGTACCGCCTTGGAACGGTCAGTAAAATATTTTACTGGAGGGCTTAAACCGGTTTAACGGCGCCAACCTCACCCTTAATTCAGATGTGGATCAAGACACATAGATATTTGGTTTGCATGAAAGACCCCTAACTCATCAATGCATCATCTCCTAAAACATATAAATCAAGATATAACAAGGAGATAAAGCAAGGATAAGGACTCAACAGTAACCCCCAAATTCAAGTTGTGGATATATGTTGTGGTCATGGAATGTCGCTCACTGTTTTCATCCACTGTGACCTTGATCTCAGGAGTCAGTTCTTGAAAAAATGCACCCACAGCAGATGGCCTATTTTATTTATGGTAGCATTCCATATTTTGGTATGTAGATACATCTTGGACCCTGTAGAGTCACCAAATGTTTCCAGGTCACTGTGACCTTGACCTCTGGTTTCTGTTCTAGCAAGGTCGAGCTCAGAGCATATCTGTATATGATTTGAGGTAGGAATCCTAAATTTGGGGTGAGGATATATTTTGGGATCATGGCGTGTCACATACACTTCTGGGTCAATTTGACATGTAGCTTGTATATAAGCATGTATAAAAACACTGCAGATTTAGTTTTATAACATTTATTAATCAGGCTACTGTTTAGCATGTATGTTGACATGTATTATTAAGTACAGCTCTTGCTAAGAAACATGCAAAACCTGCAAAAGGTGATACATCGCATGTTACAAAAATGAACATTTTTCGTTTTATCCAATTGATTATGTCCTAAAATAAGTCAAATGACCCTTTTTACTGGTAAACGATTTTGTAGAAGAATGCTATCGAAGGATTAAAAATCATCATTTGAGATGAAATTCCCATAGGGTTCCATATGAAATTTGAAGTTAAATTTTCTCTCATGATGGTCCTATTTTAATTATGAAACTGGGTCTATTATATGGCAACAGCCTTTGTTTCCTTATTTCAAAAGTCAAACCTGTGTGGCTTTAGGCTATCTATGGCAAAAACGGCTAAAATGCAGTTGCCATGGATAACAATGAGTTACCTCCCTTATTATTCAGGAGAAATCGTCAATTGGAAATGAATACATTCCAATTTCTTTAATTATTTTGAAATAATTCCTTTGACCTATGCTAAATAAAAACAATTTATTTTTTTAATTATTTGTAACAATGTAATATAGGTTTTAACTCTTTAATTATCCAAAAATTAAATTATTTTATATTACTCCAGATAAATGAGGGATCCCTAACAAGTATGGCAGCTTTTTTAAAAGAGCATGACCCTGAGAATGCCTAGTTTAGAGAAATCATTTACTATCATCTGATCATATAGATTTTTTTATTATTTTATAGAGGATGACCTTCCATCTTTTCAAATACATACCAAATCATTTAACAATTAAGTAAGAGGCAAAAATATCGGTAAAAATTATGCAATTGCCCTCCATTGACGTTTTTGAATTAGCTCCCTTGTTGAAATTAATTTAGCAAGTTTTTTAATTCCAAGGTGATATATATACCAAATTACAATATTTTTATATTAAATATTTCATAATTTTATATTCTACCAAAGATACCATTGACTGCAAGCCTTTAATCACTAAAAACAATAATAAAACATAGGAAGTTAAAAAAAACATATTATTTTTAATTGGCGTCATATTAATTCATAATTAAGATTAGATCTATGTAAAAAATAACCTTCTCACGCTCTGGTGATTTATACTGAATGGAGTTGTTCCACACATGGGAAAGGTTGACTATCTGTCAAAATAGACCCTAAAATAAATAAACCAACGGTAGCCTGGACAATATGAGCTCTGTTTGAACATTTACCACATCATGATTCATGTGCAAAAAATATAGTGATAAACACACATATCTACTATAGGGTTACTTGACCTTTTCATTCTGGATACTGGTAAACAGGTACTTAGGCAAACAGTGAAGACCCAGTGGCATTTCATCAGTGTCTGCACTGTTTATTAAGATATTTACCAATCTTCAGGTAACTAACAAATTATATGGCGGAAACAGAAATGACTTACTTTGCATACATGCAAACAGTCTTGACCAAGATCAAACTGCTCTGAAAAGGATCCACAATGTGTGCTACAGAGACGCTCAAACTGGATCTATTTAGGTTGTAAGACTCGATCACATACAGCAAATTGATCTAAAATGATTACTGTTGTAGTCATCTGCTACATGTTTTAAATTAGCTTACGTCATCAGCTCATTTCGGTATACAGACAAACATTGTGGACCGGGACCAGACTGCTCCTATGGTAGCAGTCTGATCTAGGTCCACACTATTTGCTACAAATGCGTTTTAAATGGGCTTGCATACTGTTATATGGGTCTGCTACGTCAATAGTTACTTTTGGCATATAGACAAGTTAATGTTTTGTCTAAAATGCGGCCCATCCCACCAGTACGGCATTCCTTTGGCGACTCTTGAGTCTTATGCATAGCTTTAACATAGCTTTTGGGTGCTCAAAAAAACTGTCTCAATGACGGGCGGAACATATAATTAAAAGTACGATGATTTAGGTGTATACAGCAAATTGGAGCATTACTGTAATCATGCTGTTCGGTATGCTGTGAATAATTTATTATCCAGCTTTTGGTGCTCAAAAGAACAATTTCATTGGTTGGGAATAAAGAAAAATATTTCAATCACGCAATCTGATCTAGGTTCCTGGCAGACGGACGGACAGAGTGGCAGACAGACGGACGATCAAATATACCCGGTTTCTTCCTTTCATATCCATCTGGATTTCATGTTCATGCCGCCGCTAATACAGTGTTAAGATACTTCATGATATCGTAGAGCTTGTCTTGTAAGAAACTGCCCTTTGCAGCTTTCAAAGACTGCGAGTTTCACTCGAAAAATTGCACAGCTTCAAGGATGATTGGTCGTTAATTGTGTATAATTGTACTGCTCGCGAAAATCGGAGTATCCTTGTCGGGTACGATAGCAATTAAACAATGTGCCTGTAATCGCTTTTTGCTAACAATTGAAAGTGCAATGTGGCAAAGAAAAAAATACGGCAAGTCCGTGGGTTTAGCCAGTTATTCAATAATGTACATTAATTGCTGGACAATGCACATACTACCAAACCCTGTGCCACTCCTTATAGGTGAGGCTCGGGGTCTGGCATCTGACTATGAGACTCTGTGTCTAGGGGTCCTATACCGAACTCAAAGACTGCCCGGTACCAGACCCATAGACACTGAGTATTATTTATTTATTTTATTTATCTTTTGCGTCAAACTTCATTATTCTAGATGTAGCCCCGCTAACATACATCCTAACAGGCCTGCCAAAAAACGCACGCACAACTCATTGATCACAAAAATTCCGTTCTTCATGCCTTTTTTTCAGCTATGTAAAGACTTACCACAACGGGTTAGGGCGACCTCCAAGGCACGGATTTATCAAAACTACATTTTCGATCGCCGAAAATAGGGTTTTCGATTGTCATAACGATAGTATAGTAGAACGCAATTATAGTGTTATCGATCGCCAATATAAAACAGTGTGATTCTGTTTAGCGTTCAACCAACAGTTAAGCAATAACGGTCATAGAAAGACTGGAGAAGCCAAGAATCAAACCAACAACCCCTGGTTTATATGCGAGTGGTTTATCCACTACACAATCTCGGCCACATAGTTATGCTTCCAGAATAGAATTGCCGAGATTTCGTGTACACATGATGGATACCATCTATCTGTAGACAATGTACAATTACATTGAATAAAGACAAATCAGAAGTGGTTGAACGCAATTTTCGGACATGAGGGTAATATAACTAAATTCTTTGACATATGCAAACGCATAAGGTCATTTACCGTTAATATCTTAAATATTAAGACAGATAAGCTGAGAATTGACGTCACCACAGTGCAGACTTGATATGGTCGTACACCATTATGGGAGAAAAATATCTTGAAATGTGCCTTTTCCCCCATTTCTTAAATTTTGAAAGTGGTTAAATACAGAATCCTTAAATTTAATACAAACGACACAAAATGCATGCATGCTTTAAAAGGACCTTGGACAGTCTTAATGAAGGATTGCCCATAAAATGGCCAGATAAAAGTTTTAAAGAAAATAAAAAAAAAATCCGTGAAAAAGGTAGTAGGTTCAACTTGAATTTTCCACAAAAGTGTTTTTCTCTTTGGACAAATAACAATTTAAAGATATGGGTCTAAACTCTGTTTTTGCTACACATATTCAACATAAAGAAAAAAGAAAAAGTTTTACTGAAGTGCTCCCCCCTCACCGTGGTCAAACTAATCATTTTGCTTACACTTGTGCTTTAACATCTCACACATCGTAGAAAATTTATGTTAAAATGTGCCATTTTGCTGATTTCTTATTTTTTGAAAAAGGTTGCTGCTACCTTAACACAATTGCACACAAGAGAAGAAAAATAACAACATGGGTTTCTTGCATTTTTGTTTAAGAACATACATTACTGTATTGGTTTAAATACATAATTGTCCTACATTAGGATGGTCATGGGAGAAAAAATATGTTAAAATCTGCCATTTTTGCCGATTTCTTAGATTTTGAAAACGGTTGCTGCTACCTTAACACAATTGCACGCAAGAGAGGAAAAAAACACATGGGTTTCTTGCATTTTTGCTTAAGTTCAAACATTACTTAAATGGTTTAAATACATAATTGTCTTTCATTAGGATGGTCACGGGAGAAAAATTATGTTAAAATGTGCCATTTTGGCAGATTTCTTTGTTTTTGGAAACGGTTGCTGCTACCTTAACACAATTGCACGCAAGAAAAGAAAAAACGCATTGGTTTCTTGCATTTTTGCTTAAGAAAATAGATTACTTTATTGGTTTAAATACATCATTGTCTTACATAAGGATGGTCATGGGAGATAAATTATGGTAAGATGTGCCATTTTGGCAGATTTCTTAGATTTTGAAAACGGTTGCTGCTACCTTAACACAATTGCACGCAAGAGAAGAAAAACACATGGGTTTCTTGCATTTTGCTTAAGAACATACATTACTTTATTAGTTTGAATACATCTTTGTCTTACATTAGGATCGTCATGGGAGAAAAATTATGATAAAATGTGTCATTTTTGCTGATTTCTTAGATTTTGAAAACAGTTGCTGCTACCTTAACACAATTGCACGCAAGAAAAGAAAAAACACATGGGTTTCTTGCATTTTTGCTTAAGTTCATACATTACTTTATTGGTTTAAATACATCATCCTCTTACATGAGGATGGTCATGGGAGAAAAATTATGCTAAAATGTGCCATTTTGGCAGATTTCTTAGATTTTGAAAACGGTTGCTGTTACCTTAACACAATTGCACGCAAGAGAAAAAAACACGTGGGTTTCTTGCATTTTGCTTAAGAACATACATTACTTTATTGGTCTAAATACATCATTGTCTTAGATTATGATGGTCATGGGATAAAAAAATTATGTTTAAATGTGCCATTTTGACCGATTTCTTAGATTTTGAAAACGGTTGCTGCTGCCTTAACACAATTGCATGTTGGAGAAGAAAAATCACACAGGTTTCTTGCATTTTGTTTAAGAACATATATCCTTTTATTGGTTTAAATACATCGTTGTCTTACATTAGGATGGTCATGGAAGAAAAATATCTTGAAATTTGCTGATTTTTCAAAATTTTGCTAAAATCAAGATTATAAGTACCCCACCTCCCAATACTACTTTGATTTTCGTGTACGAGTTATCATAATACAATTGTTAGTATATCATTTATTAAGGCCAAGATCATTCTACAGAACTGATATACCAAATTAACTATTTTACTACCATGACACAAACTCTTGGTTAATCAAAATAACCAAAAATCATCTTTTTAGTAGCATTTACACAGGAAAATGATGTAAAATTGAAAATTGTTGGTTGCCATAACAACGAGCTTCCAATCAAAGAAATATTGTACCAGTCTGTGTTTGGTGACAAGTGCTACATGATAGGACACAAATTTACGATTTCTGTTACCATGGATGTATCGCCATTTGCATGGTGCTTAGCAAGAGCTGTACTTAAAGTCTTTCAAGTTACACCTTCTAGCGTAATGACTAACGTCATTTCGCAGTGGACATTGACGTCAGCTATAGCGCGCGCGCTTTCCATGCGCTTTAAAAACTGCGACTTTGTTGTTTCCGATTTTTTAGCATTGGCTATAGGCGAGGTGTGTTCGAATTAATACTAAAATACTTTAGTGGCGTGGAAGTTTTTTGTGTGTGTGCGCTATTTGACTAGATATTTGAAATGATAGGTCTGATCAATCAGCGTAGACCCGCCTCAGTCTGCTCCCGAAAGAGCCGTCTGATCAGGGTTTACACAAATTGCCTCTCCATTGCAACATTTACATGCCTGTCTCGTAAAGCAAGTGCGTGTAAAAGTCTCAGACGTTTTCGCCACTGTGAGCGCGCGCGCGCGGGCGTGCGTGTGTGCGTTGAGGGGGGGGGGGGGGGGGCAATTATCCAAAAGAGTTTGTTAATTGTTCGATGTTCGATGTCATCAACATTGTAGCAATAAATGGCTATATCTTCATACAGTTTATTTGTTTCACATGTACAGTTCCATGTTCACATAATGAAACTAGCATATGTATGTTCCTAGAATATACGTTTGACGATATTCTAACTACAGTTCATACTTCAGAAAGTGAAATCAGCACTGGCTGGTCCCAGTAGATATTGCATTTTTTGCGTTTGCCTCAACAGAGACGTTTCTAGATATTCCAAATAAGATTAACCATAATTTGTGGGGTTCGTAAGGCTATTAGCATAATTGAAAACCTTAACATTGAATGTACTCTTACGGATTAGCCACAATCTTTTTTTCTCCATTTTATTCATAACCTAAACGTTAACATTACGAAACCTGTAGGTTTTATTCGGTGCCTGTAACGTCATGACGGACAAGGGTGATTTATCCAGGTTTCCAACAATGTGACAAACAATGTGTCGGGTGGACTATTTGAAATGTTATTTGGATTTGCTTCAGCATTGGAAGACGAGAACTTTCGACACTATTTTGTATTAAATTTCCCTGGTGAACTTACCAATGACGTTGGCTTTTTTGTAGGTATAACTTGTTTCTTTCGAATTCAAAATTTCGCGCTATACGCAAATCGATACGAGACTACGCATGACGCAAGAAAGACCACGTATGCGGATTGAGAAAAAACAATAATTCGATCAAAATATATGGGATATGTCGATTGACATAACATACTTCGTTCTGGATAATATTACAAGTGGTCATATCTAGATCGACATATTATATCTCGTTCGAACGGATGTGCCTAACTGTAATACTTAATAGTCTGCCGCCTTTAATTTCTACGAGGACTCCTGATGGCATTTTTTGTTAATGCTCGGCATCCAGGCTAGAATTATTCCTTGGACTATTACAAACAATATAGGGGTAGATGCCAAGCGTGATTTTTCGATTAAAGGTCAGGGTGAGGTCAAAGGTCAAGTAAGTGCAATTATTCAGAAAAAATGGCATTTAACTATAGTATTTTTTTTCAATCACAAAATGCTACTTATATGAACAGAAACACTTGCACATAAGAATAGAATAGCACAGACCCTTGCCACAGTCTCCAAATTGACATTTGCCAAAAAATACTGTGTTTATGATAATAAACATTCGGGCTCAATACAAATTAAAGATTAATATAGTCCAGGCCAATTCAGCTTACCTTGCACCCCCAGGGCTTTTATTCTTGAGTGCCAAATTGTTCATTAAGACCCCCTCAATGCAAGATAAAGTTCTAAAAATGAACCTGTCTGGGCTATGTGAAAATGCATGGTTTCCATGGCAATCCATAATGCTAATCAAGAATGGTGATGTGCCTACAAAATTACTCATATCTTAGCAACTACTTGTCTTAAATTTCTAACATGGTGTCAAATTAAATCTTAAACAGAGGCCTTTCATCCATTGTCGCTTATGCAAATTATCTAATTTGCATAACTTTATGAAAATATTAAAATGTGATTTTAAGAATAGGGTGTACCTATAAAATCAATAATATCTCAGTTGCTTCTTATCACAACCTACTGAAATTGGTACCAAATTAAAGCTTAGACATTGGCCTTTTATCGATTTGTAGCATATGCAAATTATCTAATCTACATTTGCGTTTTCATGAATATTAATAAAATCGTTAAAAATAAGGGAGATCATTAAAAACATAAATAAGCATTCATCATTGATGCATATTGCAATGTCATCAGTGATACAATTGGACAATTTCATTCATCCAATGATCCTATTTGTAAATTGTCTCAATTGCATATCCATAAATTTATATGTGTAAACTTATAAAATGAAGGAAAGTCATATAAAAACTATAAACCTTGGAAGATGAGAACGGGAGGTGGTAATAAGACCTTCCTTGCACCCCTCGGACATTTTCTCATGTATGTCAACTTGTTTAGTGTGGTCGCCTTAATGACAAAAATATTGTCATAAAAGTAAACCCATTTGGAATATATGAAATTACAATGGTTTCCATGGCTACCTATCATGCAATTCAGAAGAATGGGGTGTTTGGGGTTTCTAATGAACAATTTGGCACCCATGAAAAATTGTCCCTGACTTGTACTATATATGTAAATTGTATGAAATATGACCCTATAGATTTGATATATAATTTTACGTTAGCCAAGACACTTCTAATTAACATCTACATTGTATCAATTTGGTGTATGACTTCATTCTTACCATACACCTAGCTTCGAATATGTGCCTATATATAATTTAGGCGCATATTCGCAGGCAACCTAAGTATCTACACACAGGATTATGATTCAGCATATTCAGCACCCATACAGCATAATACAGGCAAAAATCGAACCCTTTAACTTCCAAAAGTTGCAAGCCTCCAGGGCAACTTGTAGTCCTATAAGATAGGCACATCCCACTGCATCGTATGCACATTCTATCATGCAGATCTGATTAGCCTTCAACATTTACATCTGACGGTTCTGCACATTTTTGCAGGCACAAGTGGTGATGAGCTCCATGCAAGCCGGACACACAGCTGGCAATCTGTCAGTCTGAACCTGAATTGTGTCTGGAGCATATCTGTTATATAATTTGAGACAGGAATCCCAAATTTAGTGTGTGGATACACATTGGGGTCGCAGAGGGTCACATACTGTTTCTGGGGTTACTGTGATTTTTACCTTGTCCTCTGACCCTAGTTTTAGGAAAATCGTGTCTAGAGCATACATCTTGTATTGTTTTAAGGTAGGAATCCCAAATTTAGATTGTAGATACATGTTAGGGTGCCAGAGTGTCCCGTAGTGGTTGGGATTACTTTGAACTTGACCTCTGGCACATCTCCTATATTATTTTTGGCGGTAGGAATCCCAAAGTTAGTGTGTGGATACATCTTGGGGTTGTAGAGTGTCACACACTGTTTATAGATCACTGTGTGTCATTTATGAAAATATATTGTCTTTGGGGGTGTTTTATCAATTTGTGACACAATTTATGATTTTGCCTAATAATTAACCTTCAAACAGTGCAATTCAAAGGTATCTTTATAGGTGGTACAACCCTTTTCTCACATAGAAGAAAAGATTGAATTGTACCGAATCAATATCTATATTTTCTCTTTCAACGCAGCACCCATACAGCATGATACAGGGAAAAACAAACTCTTTAACTTCCCAAAGTTGCAAGCCTCTACCTTATTACTGTACCAGTGTTTGAGCTTCCAGGTACTACTTCCAACATGTATTTTGTACATGTGAATTTAATGAACAACGTTGAAAACACCAAAATGCAAAAATGTATAAAGGACCGCCTCGAGCTATTGAAAGAATTCCACAGAATTCTTTATTTATTATACCTCAGATTGGAACTTTCTGGTCTCCTGAACAAAACCGTTAAAAACACCAATGCCATGTTAGTATAAGCGAACAAACTTGTATGCGTCGTGCGTACATTTGTAACTATCTTTATCTATTCCATACTCTGTTTTATTATAAAAACGGCCATTGATGGAAGTTTTGCTTTATCAAGCTTGTGAAAACGGGTTAACACTTGGTCAAGCATTGCATGTATGTTGTTCTGTTGTACAAAGCTTTCTGTCAAACTGTTGTCAGAACTGCGCTACCAAGCAATGTAATGTGAATAATTTGCTACCCGATGTTGCTTTGAGCAAAGCAATATTATCGCATGAAAATTGTATGAGTCATTCTATGTAAGTAAGGGTGCAAATATCAGGAATCGATACAATTAAGTACCACACCTGACCCAGGATACCAATGGGAAAGTGACAAACTCACAGTTAAACACCACAAACGAAAGCCAAGAGGTCAGCCCTTTCCCAGCAGGTGACCTCAAGGCTACAAAGAGCAGAAATGACATTTAAACGCACACCAACACGAAGCATAACTAACAAAAACGATCCACAATAGAAGCACTGCCTTGAAACGGTTAGTAAAAAGTACTTTTACTGGAGGGCTTAAACCGGTTTAACGGCTCCAACCTCACCCTTAATTCAGACGTGGATCAAGACACATAGATATTTGGTTTGCATGTCAATATTATCAGGGAAATATACATATCCATTTTTTTCGACACATTTGTCAAAAACGAATTTTGCAATCGCATCATCAATTCCATGGACTGGCATTATTCCAAAAGTGTGACTTTTTGCATTGAACAGCTGCACCAGATCAGCCATAAGTTTTGTGACAGCATAAAGCAGTTCTAGTAATAGGCTTAAAATGAGTGTTCTGTCATCATGTCATCTTCAGAGGGACTTTCTGAAGAATAACCTTCTGGGGCCTTTGTCAAAATTTGGGAATGGCATGGTCAGATTAATCCACTGGATACATGAATAGTGGGGCCTTTATATCTAAAGAGCACACAAAATTAGCCATCAAGATGCATCGTTACATCATAAATGAATGATTGACATCTTGATAAATATATCTGTGGTATTATATAATTTCAAATTGGGGCCTTCTGTAATTTGTTGGTGCAGTGGCTCAGTGGTAGATTGCTTGACTCGAGACTGAAGGGCCGTGGGTTCGAGGCTCACTGCCGTCACTGCGACGTGTCTTTGAGCAAGACACATTAATCCTAGCTTAGCACTGGCTTAACCCAGGTAGACCTGTTCCTTAATATCTGAAAGATTGTTGATGGGATGTAAAGAATCAAATCAAACAAGCAAAAAAGCATGTACTTTCAAGACAAATCACTCACATGACCAATAGCAAATCTGTGTCCAGAATTGTGAAACGCTATCCCCCCCATTTATGGTGTTTTTGGCAAAATAAAACAGTATTCAAATATATTGCAGACCCTATTACCAATCAAATAATACAATGTACAAGCATTGTTTGTGAGTGGTCTATAACTAAGGCATGATTGAAAATGTCATTGAAAAAAAAGACTGTAAATATGAAAAATCTACTCCAAAATCACTGATTTTTCTGCGGAAAGTATATTTTTTCTATCCCTTAATAGCTATAATATTCCACAAACTATTCTTTTTAACATTTCTATATCTGACTTTTAGTTTACAGCATATTAAACATAATTAGAATGATTTAGATACCATCTATAGCAATGTAAAAAAGACCTAATGACGATTCTAATAAGAAAATGCACCTATTTGACCTTTGACCTTGCTGTGACCTTAATTCGAAGTTTCAGACTTGGCATCCACCCTGGGGCACTTTGTCATATCCCAAAGAGTATTTCTAGCATGGATGCCGAGCATTAACAAAAAATGCCATCAAAACCATTTTCTAGGGGTCTTAGAAATTACAGGCTGCAGACTATAAAGAGAAAACGAGATGTTAGAACAAAAAATAAACAAATGTGGCAGCGAACTTCCTCGACCTCTTTAAAACTATTATATCAGTCAGTCACTTCCCCGACTGGATTACGGAGATTGACTTTACCTCACACCATCTTGGCCACAGTAAAAAGAATCTGTAGACTAAGGAAGTAGAATAAGTCTCAGACCAAAGTGGATACCTCCGAATATACGTTTAATTGGTGGTACCCTTCACATCGGCGAGCAGCGATTGCTTAGGCGAGTCAGCGCACAGAGTCATTCGCTACTCACATACACAATATATTGAAGTACCAAATTTTAGATCACTATAGCCTGTCTGGATACATGTACATCAGAATGGTCTTTGCGCATATGCGATAAGTACCAAAATCTCATGCACAGGCCCAATTATCGCATATTCAATAAATGCCATTTCCTATGTGCTGGCTCAAACTCACCTTCATTCTCTTCAGTTAACTATCGATAACTCAAATCTTAATAACTCGAAGTACCTGCTTGACCACGTACGCCGAATATTCTTAATATTTTAAGTGTATTGGAATGGTACATTGTTTATAATTAGAGGTTTCATAGAAGAACTTCCAAATAATTTCAGCTGTTAAATAATTGGGATCAGACATGTTTTGCTTTTTGCATTATTAACGTTGGCCAGGTCCCGGTGGAGACATTAAAAATAGAAGGCGAAGTCCAAGGTTTTCAATGTCTTGATTTGTTTCGACTACTTAGTCCATGAGCCTCGTCCACACTGGAATTGTTCCAATGAGAGTCAACGGTTCGCTTATTAGTTGAATACACTGTGAACAGCGGACCTTCCAAGGAACTTGACGAACGTGGTTAATGTATTGAAAAATAACGTTTGATCTTTCTCATTGCAACAAAATACTGTAAATTCGGAAATTTTCGTGAGGGTTTTATTTTCACGAAACCACGCTAATGCGTATTTTCGTGAAAATAAACCCTCGAGAAAGTTTGTGCAAAAATAAGAAATATAGATCTCGTAGAAGGAATATATCACAAGAGATATCTACGAGGTCCTAAAATCATAAACGAATTTTCTCAATCCAAGATGGCCGTCATCATTACCTGCGTCGCTTAAGCGAAAGCAGGTCTAGTAGTGGGTCAACTCCGTTCGTCCGTCCGTCCGCAACACTTTTGGGGTGCCTAGTTTGTGTAATCTGTAACTCAAAAAGTTTTCATTCCTTTTTATTCAAACTTGGCATAATAATTGTTCACATATTGAAGATATGCACCTCCTATTTTGTGCACATTTCACTTTTTTTTTCATTTTTGAGGGGTGTTGAATTAGACATTGTTCCGTCCAAAATGCTTGGATGGTGTCTGGTTTGTGTAACATGTAACTCCCACACTTTTCATTATTTTGCATTCAAAATTTGCATAATGATTGTTTACACATTTAAGATGTGTATCTTCCATTTTGTGCACATTGGATAAATAGGTTCTCATTTTTGACGGGTGTTGAACTCAGACATGTTTTCCATCCTAAATCCTTATGGGGTGCTTGGTTTGTGTAGTCTGTAACTCCAAACAGTTTTCATTCCTTTATATTCAACTTTTGCATTATGGTTGTTCACATATTGAACATGTGCAGCACCCTATATTTTGTGCACATTTGATAATATATTAGGTAGTTTTCAACTGAGACATTATTTTGTCTACACCACCTTTGGAGTGCTTACATTGTGTAATTTATGTGTAACCTGTAACTCAAACAGATTTCATTCCTTTATATTCGAACTTTGCATAATGATTGTTCACACATTGAAGATGTTAACCGACGATATAGGTCTAGAGCAGAGTTTGGTAGAAGCAAACTTGGATACTACAATTTCTGATTAATTGAAAAAAAGTGGTAAAACATTTTTAAAACTCAGACAAATTTTAGTCTAAAATTAAGTTTACCTTCGTATTAGCCGAGGTGATCCTTAGTGTATAAAGTGTATTTCTTGCACACGGGATTTAATAAGGATATCTGAGATTTTACCGTAGGATAGAAACCCTTATCTTACCCATGTTATCTTACCCAGGCTGTGAATTGAGGGCTAAACATTGGTTGTAATTGGAACTCACACAAAATAGTACTCGTGACGTCATTGTTGTGTTAAAGTGGCGTCATCATATCATGTCGCATCTCAGCGTATTCAGGAACTCATTAGACTGGTTCTCTCCCTTTAATAGCTTGTCAGCATATTAAGACAGGTAACTACTAGCCGCCATTGCACCTACGTATCGCATACACACTGACGTCATGGGTGACGTGGTATTGGAAAATACCCTTGACATAAAGTGCATTTTTTAAACAAGTCGTTTTATTAAGTTTATTTTGTTCTGGGAGTTTATATTTTTTTCTTTTACTTAATTATCAAATTATAGTAACTGAAAAAATACTGAAGTTTGTGTTGAAAAATCTTTTCTAGAGCATGCGCAGTCGCATGAGTAGGATTCTCTACTTGTAAAAAAATTACTAGTTACCAAACGTTATATGCGTAGCGGAAGTGGAGCTTTATCAACGAGGGGAACCAATCTAGGAACTCATGGGAGCCTTTTTTAAACATAAAATGAGATATTTAATGGTGAGCAAGAAAAAGAATCCATTATTCGTGTGAGGTTGGGATAGAAAAATCCAAGCCTCGTGATGCCAAACGGCGATCCTTGGGGCGGATTTTTCTATCGCCTGGGGGGGGGGGGTACTCTGATATTTTCATATATACGTAGCTTGCGGAGGCTCGGACCATTTTTGGGTTTCAAAATTTCGAATTTCACTAGTTATTTTTTTTTTTTTTTTTTTTTTTGGGGGGGGGGGGGGGGGTCCGAAAAATGAATAAATTTTTGTTTATGAAGATTTTGTGGATATTTTTGGGGGTCATCACAAAATTGGACTTGTTTTAGGGGTCAATTTCTATGTATTTTGGGGTGTTTTCTAAAGGTAAATGTACAGAATGGGGAATTTTTTTTTTTTTTGGGGGGGGGGGAGTTGCAAACTTTTTCAATATTTGGGGGGGGGGTGCTTGATAATTCTGCTATTATTTTTGGGGTAAAGAGTATATGCTGGGCCCGAGCCTACGTATGAAAAAAAATGAGAGTATCCCCCTGGGGTCAAGTCGCGAGAAATTCTGTCTTTGGAGTTTGCGACCAGGTTAGGCTCAAACTGAAAAGCTCAGCCACAGAGACAAATGAGAGTATAATGAATTTGGCATTTTGCAACTTTAGATATGCTTTTCAGAGAGCGAAAAACAAATGCGCTGATGAGACTGTGCCAGTGCGCAGGCTGGTCTTCGTCATTGTTGATCGCATGCAACAAAATCAGACTATCTCGTGGCGAGGCCTAAATGATGTGGATATTTTAAAAGAACCGTCTCATTGAAAATATTCTTTTAGATATCCTCAACATATAAGACAGCACGTCGAAACTCAGACTGAGCGGATGCTTAGGATTATCTGAATTATCGCTGGACGTATATATCATGTCGTTGATTTTGTAATGAGGCGGCTCAAATTTTAAATTGCTTTTCAGACTTACCTGTTGCGATGGACGAAGACGGTGTCAACCCCCAGCAGTCGCTCTGTCCCGATAGGAACAAACACAGCGGACAAACATCTCCAAACAGAGGGACAAATGGTCAAGACTGTGTTGAAGTGGTCGCTTCAGCTTCGAATCCTACTTTACAGGATGTTGCACTTACTACGTACGCCAGCAAAGCTAAGCTACATGCTGACGATCAATCCGGTCTTGATAGTATATTGGAAGACCAGGCAGAGAGAGGTCAACATCAAATAAGCAATGTAGTTCAAAATATTACAGCTGTCAAACCAAAGCCAAGTGCTGAAGCAGGGAAAGTGTTGATTAGTCCAAACCAACTTGAAGTCGCACATGGCCAGCAGAAAATCTCAGGGATGTTGATACCTCTGAACAAGGAATCATACCGCCCACCAGCTGCACTATGTAATGTGATGCTTAGACCAGAAATGTCTAATCAAGCATCATTGATCTGTAACAGTATTATATTGGGCCCGACACCCCGACAGACACAAAATTTAATGGTTCAAAATGCAGCAAATGCAAGTAAGAATAAGCCAGTTTATAATATCTACCAAACAGCAAGACAGGTACCTGTAAATTCGCATCAGAGAACTACTGAAAATGAAACTATCAAGCAGAAAGGCACAGTTACAACTTCCAGGACAGTGCAATCAAGTGCAAATGTCTCTGCTAAAAACAATATTGTCTTCATTCAACGAGAAATTCCAGCCCCTGTAGTTGGATTCAAACCCCCCTCAACAGAACCTAAGGTTCATCTATCAGTATCAGAAATTGATAAGAAGGAAAACACTTCAAAGCCTCTATATTATCGTGATATACGTAAATCTGCAACAAACCTGATTTGCAATGAAAGTACTAAAACGCAAGTAAGCTACTCTCCTACACAAAGTATGCATGGTCAACCTAACATTTCAGAGAAAGAATGCTCTACATCTGAAATAACAAATCCAGTGAATCTAGAAATTTCAGAAGACAAGCCTGCTGTATCAACTAAAACTGAAAGCAGTGAAGATGTTGCTACGTCAAAAGTAGAAAACGAAATAGATCGAGATGACAAAACGCGCAATCTAAAAATTCTTCTGCAAAAGAAAACACCAACAAAGGCTAAAAGGAAAAGGAAACCCAAATTATTATTCAGTCCATCAGGCAATGATATAAGTGAAATGGATGATTTTGATAATGAACTTCATGAGACGAAAAAGACAAAGCGACGGAAAGGAAACAAGGAAGGTATGGGAAGTCAGTATTATGGAGCACTCCAACGTACAGTAGCTAGAAAGATAAAACAGCCAAATTCTATGAATGAGTCAGACAAGTGTCCAGAGTTACTAGAGACAAACTCAAGGGCAAATGGAAACAAAACATTAATTCACAAGCTAGGTGCACCTAACCCTGACTCAGATTATAAACTAAAGCAGAAATTAATTCATAATATGTCCAAATCAACAGAAAATGTAAAGTCGCACCACTTACTGAAGAAAATTGATCCAAATGACCCAGACAGGAAAAGGTCTTTAGCCATTTTTGCCAGTCAAAATCGGCTACTTGATCAAAGTAGAACTACTACTTACAAGTTAAGTGTTAATGTATCACCATCAAGTATCGAATCTACCAGTACAGCACAGACAGAATCACTGAATACCATTGCTATCAATGAAGAGGACATAAAATGTAAAAGTACAAAACCTGGTAAACTAAAATCTGCTGGGAAGTATATACGTACACCAGAAGGAGAGAAGAAAGATATTGCATTAGCTATGGTGAATGTAGAAAAGCCTGCTTACAATGATAAGTTAACTGATTCAAAATCCAACTGGAAGGAGAAAGGTAAACAGACCTTTGATAATTCAATGGAATTACAAGGCTCGTTTGATGAGAGTACAGGAACTGGTGGAACAAAAAGTGACACTTTTCTCTGTAATAGACCTAGCACTAATCATTATGCTAAAGGGACAGACAATCTTGGTCCAATTAAGTCTCCATCAGTAGTACTCAAGAGAATATCAGGTGTCACACCAAATGTACCAATAAACCTAAATGAGCTGCTTAAGAAACAGAATACAGACTCTACTGTTCAAGAGAAACAAAGTAGTGTAAATGAACAAATGGTGCCTAACTTGCACAAATGTGAAATAAAAAGTACAGATAAACCAAGCAGACAAAATTCCAAACCACATAAAAAAATTAAAGGACAAGAAGAATCTATTATTGAAAGAAGTAGCAGCTCCTCGTCTACATGCTCTGTTATTGATCAGCAAAATCAAACTAAAAAAGAAGCTCAAAAGAACAGCTTACCAGAAAAAGATGTGTTATTACAAACGTCTTTGTCTGGCCATTCTTCGCTGCAAAATGATGATACTAGTAGAACAAATATTAATACGTCAAGTGTTTATGAAAACGAGGTGTATAGAACACTAAACTGCGAAAATGTTAAAAAATCACAAACAAGTCTCTGTCATTCTGCTAGCTGGCAAAATAATGCATGTTACAATGGAAAAGACAAGTCTGTGTATTCAGATCCAGACAAATCAAATAATAAAGTTAGTACTTCGGAACAAATGTGCTGTTCCAATGAACGAAATGCACAGCCAATTCCAGTTTTTATCAGTGATCGCATTATGCCAAGCCCGATGCCACTGACATCTGAAACATACAATTACCTTTTATCTAAAGGGTCACCTGTAAAATCGTTACTGCCAACGCCGCACACTCTTCAATCTTTTAGCGAAAAAAGAAATACTACTGGCAATAGCTGTAATGACAAGCAAAAATATACATTCAAAACTGTTAAAATTATTACAAATAAACCTAATAAAAGTGGTCCTGTGGTTGTCCCATCAAATGCCAGTGGTTCGCATGAAATAGCAACCAAGCATAAAACAAATAAAACAGTGGCTGAACTACTGAAAGAAAAACGAAAAGAAAGTCCTCCAGAAAAGTCACCAGCTGTTAGTATAGCATCAAAGAATGAGCCACATACATATGCTAGTTATTGCATGCCTACAAGCGTAGTAAAAGAAACAAGCACAGACCATCAAGTACTTAAAACAGACGTCAAGAGCAAAATAAATCCAGGATCTTCAACAGATACACAAAAGGAAATCTCGCTTAAAACGTTTTTAGCGCCATCATCTTCCCATAAGACAACAAAAGAGTTTAATAATGGTAATTTTTCTAATGAACACTTGCTTAGGAAATCTACATCTCTTTCACCTCAAGTATCGATGTACACAGAAAACTACTCAACACCAATATCACCCTTAGTGCAACCACGAAGAGCTGCCTCTGAGACTATGAAACTACCATGTGAAGAGAAGGGAGTTATCACCAAAGATACTTTGAAGAGTCCATGTATTCCTTTAAAAATAATGTTGCCCTCACCTAAGAAGTCAGGTAGCACTAGCAGTAACTCGCCCACAATAAAACTTCCTATAACCGTGCAGAGTGTAACAAATTTGCCAACACCAAGTACGCATGATTTGCCTTTATCTAAGAAAAATTGCGGGGTAGAAACAGACAAAGGGTTTGTGAATGATAATGCCAGTATAACAAATCAGTCATATGCTGTAAGAATAGGGGACAAGATGTATATCATTAGGCCAGCTACACCAGTCAACGATATGGCAGTTAAGAATGTAGAAACAAAGCAAAATAGTACCTTAGAACCGTGCACAACGTCACCTATAAAGCAGAAAGGCGCGAAAAGGGGTAAGTCAAAGACTAAAAAGGGGATAGACCACCAGCCATGTTTGGCCAAGAAGCACAAAGGGGACCTCAAAAGTAAAATAAAGACAATAGTAAAAAAAGATAAAAGTCCGCTTGAAAACCTTATAGAGTCGCTTGGTTTAACACATATCAAAGACAAGAAGAAAAAGTTAAAAAGGAAGCATCAACATAAAATAAATTACACCAGCACTTCTTCACCTGTTCCTAGTACCTCGGGATCTCTGTCTTATATAAAACAAGAACCAGCCACACCAAACTTGCCAGATAGTGGAAGCATGGCAGCTTCATTTAGAAACAACGAAAATGTGCAAATTAAATTGGAGCCTTCACCAACTCAGCAGGTATTACAGAAAGCTACTATATTACAAATCTTCAAGTTAGAGAATATGGGCTGCAAATTTTACATGCAAACTGTGAAAATTAACTTTACTAAAGGTCCTAATTCCAGCTACTATCGTTGGTTCCAACATTCAGATTATCCTTGTACACTGCACCTTAAGAATTATGATACAATTTATCAGATAGATGTGGAATCACTGCACTCCGGATTCTACTTGGTCAGTGAAATGGATAAGGACATTCTACTTACAAGACCTGATGAGATGTTTAGCATGAAAGCAATATTGTCGCTGTATCCCCCAGATATATCTGTGTTGCCTGAACGAGCGCTTGCCATAGTTGTGGGTAAAATAAGTGACGACTTTGCATCTCCAGTGCGTGACGAATCTGAAAAGAATTCAATCAATGAAAACGTTGATAATATCGTTAGAAGTATGCTGAAACTGGATACATTTACGGGCGTAGAGAATTATGATGACAAAAAATATGAGTCAGTAAAGGATGCGTGCATGTCTCCAAAACACCACTCCAGTCAATTCTATACACCTGCTTTGTTTGAAATGTTTACCCCTGATCGTAGGAAGGGCAGAATAATTACAGCACCAGCAAAGAATAGTATCTCAAAAGGTAGTGTAAGCTCAGTTTCAAGAAACAACAAGCCGCCAAGCCCGTGTGAATATGTGAAAAATATAAATAGTAAAGCACAGGAACTAAAGTTAAAGCAGTCTGAGCTCTATGACAAATGTAAAGAGCTTCAGGATAAAATTCGAAATAGTAATATTCCTCCAGGTGAGTTGCTAGCCGCTGATGTTGCTCGTGATTTTGATTCGCTTGATGAATTCTATACTGATACTTCGCAGGAAGAGGAAAGTGAATCTTGTACTTCAGAAGCAGAATCGATCCCTGTCCGGAATTATGTCAGAAGAAGTGGAAGAGGGCGAGGAAAAAATATGTTACATAAACAACTAGATCAAGAGGTTGACTCGAACGATAACGCTACAATAAACGCAAGTAGAGGCAGGCGGTTAAGATCTAAAAGGATCAGCGAATACAACAGAGGCAAACGTCAATATCATACATGTAGGTCTACAAGAAGTTCATCTTTGAGCGGCAGCTAATATAATAATAATGCTGTATGCTTCCCAATAAACATATAATAGTGAGCCACTATCGGCCAGCCAGCAAAACGCCACTGGGATATATTGAGGGGCTGATTTGGCCCCCATCATGCCAACAACTGAAATTTGCTTTTCACCAGTGTCTTCTGATTTGTTTATTAGAAGAATAACCCTAATGTAAAAGCCTGGCATCAATTTAGCTTTTACCGTTGCTATGGTAACAAAAATGGTCGAAAACAATGGCTGAAAATAGAGAAATTGCCATTTTTGACCAATTTTAAGGCTTTAGGAGACCAATCTTTTAAGAATAAGATATCAGCACAGTTAAATACCCAAACAACCTTTTAATATGTAGTGTGCCGTGGTAATTCTCATCATCTGTTAAAATATATATTTTTGGTATTTGCTTGTGCTCTATGTTAATTTCTCTGTCAACTGGCTCAAATTTGCTCCAAAGTGGCCATTTTCCTATTTTCAGCCTATCTCGGCGACCATTTTTGTTACCATATCAACGGTCGAATGAATACCAGACGGTTACACTTGGGCTGTTGCTATAACAAACTAATAAGAAGAAATTGGTGAAAAATAATTTTATTTTTTAGCCTCATAGGCGGATGGGATCTGGAAAGTCTGTTTTTCAAACCTATGACAAAACTGTAAAAACACAGGTTAGAATGATATAGGCCTGATTATAATTTCTAGCTTCAAACCTAGGTTTGTAGACCCATTGTACATGTATATTCTGGCCCAGAGGTTATTTTTTTTCATGCTCATCTCAGCTGAGCACGAAATTTATCCTGATCATAAATGTTAAAATGCCAACAATTGTTGGCATTTTAACATTTATTAGCATGGTAAATAGAACATCTGAGAGACTTAAAGCAAGAAGACTCCTTTATTTGTCGGTATTTCAGTTTTTATGAGCAGTTGAGATTTCGTGCTCGGTTGAATTGAGCATGAAAAAGGTTTTTAACCTCGGGGTCGGTTTGCCACACGTCTTTCACTTTGTGGCCATATTTTGTTTCGGTTGATGATGAAGCCTTCGTTACCGCATTTCATTGAATATCTCAGGCCGGATACGAAGATGTAAGTTGGTCCAAACAAATGCAGTAATATACGAGTATATGTTACGTCTTTATATACTTACTGGCTTTAAAAACGCAACACTTGGATAGCAGCTTTAATTTATGTCTCAAAAAAGAAGGCAACCCGATCATTTTGGTTGTATGTTAAACAGTGTTCATTTGTTATATTTGGGAGCGTAGTGGCTCAGTGGTAGAGTGCTTGACTCAAGACCGAAGGGCCGTGGGTTCGAGCCTCACCGGCGTCACTGCGTTGTGGTCCTTGAGCAAGACACAGTTATCCTAGCTTAGTACTGGTTCAACCCAGGAAGATCCGTCCCTATATAACTGAAAGATTGTTGATGGGACGTAAAGAATCAAATCAACCAAACAAACAATTTGTTATTAACACATCAAAATGTGCAATTAAAATGTATTCTTATTGAGATAAGGATCAGTTGTTTCATGTGACAAAATGTTATCAGTAAAAGATTTCCTTCACTTCTTTAAATCAAGAAGCACGAGAAGTATCAAATTTGTGTCATGGACCTCTTTAGTCATCGAGGAATCAATCTCATATTGTTTGGCAGGTTTGCGATACAGTCAGTCATTCATCTGTTTGTAGGCTTAAAATCTTCTCTACTATTGACCTAAATTTATACGAAGCAGTAACGTCATCAGATTTGGTTGTACAGTTAAAACTTAAGTTTTTGCAGATGATTCAATCGAAGCAAATGAAGTTTACATTCAAATGTCTTTTGGTAGATACTCGTATAAAGTAAACCGTTAATGTTGCGTAATTAAAGTCCGTCAGTATATGAGCCAGCAAATGAGAATTTGTTATTCATCGCATATGCGCAAAGTCACTATTTCAAAAGTGAAAACGCAGCTAGCAAGTAAAGCTAGAGGCCTAGTTTATTGTTGTAGCCTTCATTGACTTTCATACTTTGTGTATATACGAGCAGCAAAGGCTCTTGCGAGACTGGGAGGATGCGCATGCTCATGTGAGCCTTCGTTGCTCGCATATGCGATAAGTACCTCAATCTCAATTGCTCACTCATATAACATATTTGAGAGTGTTATATTATTATTTATTAAATTCCGTATTTTCCTTCATGACCACACGATGCACTTATAAGATTATCTATCTATGAGGTGTTGATGCATATCGCACTTCACTTGAAGGCGGGCAGCGAAGGCTCAGACGAGACTGCAAAAATGCGCCGTCTCTTCAGAGCCTTCGCTGCTAGCATCCACAAAGTAAGGTTGAAGGTAAAGACTCAGGCCAAATATTAGACCTGTAGTCCCACTATATAGCTGCACATGAACGTTTAAAAGACCGACTTTGCGCAAATGCTTACTATTATCTCATGGGCTGGTGCATTTACTGCAGCGGGTCTGCCTTGAAAAAATAATTGTTTTAGTAAAGTCCTTATACCTTGCCCTCATGGTACTGTATCAACATGCGCGGATCCAGAAAGTTTTGTCAGAGGGGATCCATTTTTGATAACTTTTTTGTTGTTTGTGTTTTTTAATTCAGTTGATGGGATGATCAAAATACCACTATGAGCGAGCGATCATTGGCCTGCCAGCGAAACGCCATTTAAAAGGCGTTTCGCTGGCGTGCCGACGATGGCCCAACATTGAATGCTGGCTTGGTAACCAGAGGCGAGTTCAATAATGCGAGCGCTCTCGGGCGCTCGTTGTACTGATGCCAGGCTTTACACATTATGAATAAAGATAGGTACCAATCAACGAGCGCTCGGCGAGCACCCGCATTGTTGAACTCACCTCAGTATTGCTAATAAACACTATATGTTTGTGATTTTCAGGGGGGGGGTCCGAACCCCCCCCCCCCCTCTCTGGATCGAGCATGATCAAACGCATTACAATAACCAAACTGTGGCGTATTTTGCCACTCTAGATGTATAAGGACTTGGTGCGCTTGGTGTGTGGTGATCACGGCGAATAAGGTAGCAATGTTATTTACGTAGACGTTGGCATGTGCGCCTATCGAAGACTCAGATCAGGCTGTGCAAGCGCGCAGTCTGATCAGAGTCTTTGATATGCGCTTTATGGATAGCCAAGGGTACAACGTTTCTTCATGCGGAAAACAAAAACTCTGATCAGACTGTGGGGATGCCCAGACTGATTTGAATCTTCGCTGTGCGTACATACCAACTTGTACCGGCTCATTTATTATCATCTTTGTTGATACATGTATTTTCTGTTACTTTTCATAATACTATCATAAAATACATATTTGAATGCTTATCCTTGCATTGTTACGTAACTAGAGACTGCAGATACGCATCCTGCACAGTCGTGATATCAGATTCTTTAAATTTGGTACATTATTTGATTTGATTCTTTACGTTCCAGTCAACAATTTTTCGGTTTTGTCGGGACCGTGATCTTACTGGGTTGAACCAGTACTAAGCAAGGGTTATTGTGTCTGGCCAAGGACACAACGCAGTGACGCCGGTGAGGCTCGAACCTGCAATCCCTCGGTCTTGACTCAAGCACTCTTCCACTGAGCCACTGCGCTCCCATTCTTTGGTGCATAAAGACCGAATACCGAAGCCTGATAAATGTCCAGCGGTATGATACAAATCAAGCGCTCAATGGCTCAAAAACTGTTCGCTTCTAAATACATTAAATGACAATATTTTAAACCTTTGAAGATTGAAAATCCCTAAATGGGTACTTTGGCAAACAGATGAAATGCCGCAAACCGCAGTATTTCATCAGGGTCTGCACTATTTGCTGAGACAAAATGGATACGGATATTATACCCGACAAAAAAAGAAAGAAAGAAACGCATGCAGTAACATCTCATTAGAGGTATGACCTCAGTCAGCCCGCACACAGGCAGTACACCGGCGACGAATCAACCCAATCACTCTCGGGATTGCTGCCTATTCACGACACAACGCAGTGATCATTTGAGGACGTGTTCTGACATCTTGATACACCCTAAAATGCCCCAAACATGTTCAATCGGTACCAGATCAGGATTTCTAGCTGGCCACGATAGTGTAACTTGTGTAAGTCTCTAGACAAGCGTGCCACAGTCTTAGCATAGCACGGTTTGCTACATTAAAAGGTGTCAAAAAGCACAGAAACAATATTCAGAGGGTTGATTAGGCACATGCAAAAGTTACTTACTGGTTGAAGCTGACAAGGTACGCGTATTGATATTCATTGATGTCATAATGGTTTCGTTAGAAACCGACAAGCTGTAACGATTTAATTGATTAAATTACATGAAGCTATAAATGAGCCATAAATGGGAAACTGAACAGGACAAAGTTACTGAATGCGTTTTTTTTTTTTTTTTTTTTTTTTTTTTTTTTTTTTTTTTTTTGTCGGGCATATTATTGCCTGTGAACCCTCATTTTCACCCAACCGTCTATATACGGAGTAATTGTCTATTATACAGTTATCTCATGCCTGTTTGTAGTATAGTGCAAACATTTACCCCGATGTGCCGTGGACGACCATATGCACTTATTGCACGAGGCCGAAGGTATCAGGTTGTCCACGGTACCGAGGGGTAATAGTTTGACTATACTACAAACAGACATGAAATAACTGTTTTATTACCCAACCCATTTGATGAAATATACGATGCACAATAAGTTTAGCAATTGTTTTGTATCAGTGAGCCCATCCACATCAGATCTCAAGTTTCATTTGCTGTCACAAAGATACAAGCGCCAAACATCTGACAAGAATTTCCATTTAAAAAATATGGAATTACAAAACGCAGCGGCCGTGCTAAAGTGACGTTAAGTTTTAAGGCTAACGGGTAACGTGGGTATTTCTGATCATTGGGGGAAGCCAAAAACATTTTCAAGGGATTGTTTGGTCACTGAAACTAAAAAAAAGCATAGAAAATGCTGCAATTTTCTGAACTGTCTTAAGAGAAATAACGGACCAAGTTTTCACAATTTGACGTTTTCATTAATGCTTTTACGTTATATTATCGCCTTTAAACGGTGTTTCTAGTCGGTTTTTCTTGAACCACACTGACAAGTGAAACTGTATTATGCCTTCCAACACATTCAGAAAAATAATGTTGAATGAAACATCTTCACGGCTACAGAGCACGAGCCGAAAGATAGAATCTAACGTCACCATTATCTCGCAAATGCGTCGCACCATTTTCCGGCAACTAAAGTTTTAATCAACCATAAGATCAATTACATTGACGTCGCGTCAGATGTTGGTGTTAATTTGTGTAACGTCAAAAGTTGTTTAACACGTCAAACAATGAGATTTTCACAGATAAGAGAGGCGATCTTCCTTGCGTTAATATTTCTAAGCACACATGCCCAGTTGTAAAATGATCAGATGAAAAGTTTGTTTTGGTTTATATATATTTAAGTTTTTAAAGGTTTTATTAATACATGTTCCCGAGTAGAATTACGATAAGTAGGGTATACCCAGGTAAGCACAATTATTTTCAGTAGTAAATGCGATTGGTCGGTCGGTGCTTATTAACTACATAAATCTATTCTCGTTGCAGTAGACTTCAATGGACAGACGGACGGACAGACAGAGTGATTATAGGTCTTAAGGATATCTTCGATGCACACACCTTTGCATGTTTTATATTAAAATTAGCCAATACGTAAGCGTTTGGTACTTATCGCCTTGTCCGGCAACTAGGACTTGCGACTCGGGAATGTCTGTGTAATGGTACAGGCTCGTCAGAGTAAAGTATGAATGTAGATGATAAATAGCTGTAGAATTGAGACCTCTATCACCGCTTGATACATGTATGTCAGCATCCGCATTTTCACGAGGCTTTTGCGTATATGCGATAATGACCAACATATCGCCAAGAGTTAGTGTTGGCCCTAACAAACATGTAGACACAAATGAATGAAAACAACAAAGAAATTAATTTATTTGAGATTCGGGCACGTCACGTTTGAGTTTCAGACACACCCTTTTCATCGTATGGCTTCCAATAAGTTGACTATTACTAATACCTAGCAATATGATGTACAGTCTCGGGACATGGAGTTGTTTGCCACTTTGCGACGTCGCCGCTTGAAACAAGACCTTTCTAGAATTTTGTAAAAAAATACCATGACAAACTTAATGGGTTAAATTTTATAAAACTTACATGGATGAAGAGCAAAAAGAGAACAGCAATATACAATAAATGATTAAAATAATTACACTTTTGGTTCTCAGTAGAACGCATTTTAAAGTGAATGTAAATTTTAAAACATCACTATTCCCGTAGACGCTAACGTTAACGTCACCGAAAACTGTCATTTTAATTTGTGTTTGCTTTTAAATTACTACCATACGAAAACAACAGAAACCGAGAAGCTACAATAAAAATGTTTATTGCGTAAATCAATTTGCTTTCATTTGGTACTTTTTTCAAATTCGTAGCTTCTATAGTTTTTGGACAATAATTTCAAGTTTTGCAAAACATCTGGAAAAACATCGATTTAAGCGGCAACGTCACTGGGTGGAAAGTGGGTATGTCCTGTGGCTGTATATATACACTTTGGTCCTTACATTACATGTATATGCCTCATGACCAAAAGCTTAAATGGCATCATTACGTAATGACATTATGAGCTTTCGGTTTAGGGGCTATAGGAGTGAATAAGGATCGAATTTCAAGCTCCTGTGATATATTTCCTGAATCTTCCTGGAAACAGGGGTAAAGGTCACTGAATATTCAGATTTCTCGAATTAATTCTGGCCAGTGACCTATTTTATATTACTTTATATAAGACAGTGTCCTACAAGACTATGCTAATGCATCAAAACATAAGTTTTAAGAAAATGCGCGATTAAGTTTTTGGCATTTACGCATATTATAACGCTAAAATGTTAACGTTTTTACGACGCGAATAGCAAAGTAAAAAAAACGGCGTCTGTGACATTTTTGCTAGACAAAGCATTTTAGCGATATATTATTCAATATTTAACAATTTCTCTTAAGTTAAAAACAGCATAAAATATATGAAAAACGCATTTACATATCTTATTCAGAGAGAAATACCTTTGAAGAAACATCTTTTCATTTAGTATTGAATTAATGTCTCATATGTCCGAAGACGCCATTTGCGTGAGTGTGACATTTTTGCTAGACATAGCAAAATAACAATTTTTTGCTCTTAATATGGAAAAAATCAAGAATAAATCCAAATTTTAATTCTATTTTGAAAACGCATTTTTGTGATATACTTCAAATTTCAAAAACACGAGGCACTAAAAAGTAATACATCAACATAAATACACAGAACCCATGTTTTCAACGTTTTCTTTAAATCTCTACACGTTCCGTTTCTTTGCTTGGTTGGCTATTTCTGGTTAGTTTGCCGATTAACGCCAATTTCGCGCATGTCGTCGTGAGGATAAGCACAAAAAGTAGCTATGCGGGGAAAATTACAAGATTTCATGCATTATTAGTTAAAACTTTTGGATATAGAAACACTCCGCCAAACGATTTCTGTTACATCTCTACATGCAAAAAATCGGCAATTCATACGGAACATGTTAGCGATAACTTTTTCTTTGTATCTTAATTTGTCCTTCGTTTTTCATCAATGTAAAATATAATTAATAACCTTTTCTTTGATGGTTAGTTTGTAAAAATGTATAGTGGTATAAGTGAAATAGAGAACTTTCAATAGAGAGGACCCCTACGTTTTTAAAATTAACACCAACATCTGACGCGACGTCATTGTAAGCCTATGCCATCTTTGTAAACTGAGTCTCTATTGAATTGGCACGCCAATTAACATTAGAAGTGTAATCAAATAATGACTACGTTTTGACGTCATTGATGGCAGCTGATTTTTTCAGCATGGAATTTCTATCACATCTGTCACACAACCAATAGTTTTTATAGGCGTATGATGCATGAGGAAGATGTAAGACCACCAAACGAAAAATCACATGCTTATCATTTAGCATTACTTACAATGAATGTCATTTTTGCTTACTGACCCCTCCTGCAATTCTTGCTCTCCCCAAATGCATATTTGAAAGATGGCGTCTGTAAATTCGTGGTTTCATTTGCTTAGATCCTGTTCTCGTCATTGCATTTAAAATTGCCCAACATTGCACAAAGACGAGCACATAAAGATGCGAAACATAAAAAATTGCTAAACTTATTGTGCATAGTATACTTTGCAGCGTTTCTTGCATTGAGTTGCTGAAACTGGTATAGATGATGCGTTTTAAAAATAAACATGACGTCACTTAATGTTGTAAATGACGTTCTGATGTCAATTCCATTGTGTTAACATATGACGCTAATGAGGCCCTCCCAGGGGTTTTGGAGAACAGGGGAAAAGGGGTATTTATTTCAGGGGAACAAAGTCAAATTTTGAGGGTAACAAAGACAATATTGGGGAACAGGGAACATAAGAAAACAATTTTTTTCGATTTTTGGGGAACAGGGGAACAAGCCAATTTTATCAGGGGAACAAGGGAACAGGTACCCCCCTGGGAGGGCCTCGCTAATACAAAGACGCTAGGAGCAATATTCCAAGAATGCTACATTTTCTATAAATCTTCTGTGTATGTAAGTGTATAGACTGCACAAATAGACCACACACGCACATCCCGTGTTTACAAAAGCATTTAAAATGAGGTACCCTGGTAGTCCATATGCACAGCTGTTGCCATGGCAACATACATTATACGTATCACTTAATTTTATCAGAACTGTTTGCGCCTTTCATTGCATTACATGTTAGAAGCAATTTGACTCTATTGTAAGAACATGCAAAATCTTGAAAATATGGACGTTTTTTTAAATTTTGATCACACAAAAAACTGCTAAAATGCCCGAAGGACCCTTTTGTCAGATCCGCGCTCAAATACGTCAGCATTCACGGCTTTACAGTGAAGATAGAGGTAAAAGTTTCGCCTGAGCCTTCGCCTACTTCCATTCTTTATGAATAAGAACAGTGATGGCTCTGACAAGACTGTGCATTTGCGCAGATTAATTTGGTTCATCGCTGCTCGCCTATGTGATAAATATCAAAGTAAGAAAGACGGCAAAGCTCAGGAAACGATACAATCAAGCACCACACCTGACCTAGGATACCACATGGGAAAGTAACAAAAATAGAAGGCACACATTTGAGCCGAGACATGTGATTTACAATAATGCGGCATTTTGACAAGTGTAGACTCAGACGAGCCTGTGCATGCTCCTTTTAAGCTTAGATACTCAAAATGCTGTTCGGTCAATAGATTAATACATAGAATATTCAAGCGACTAGCAAATGCTCTGATCAGACTGTGCGTTTGCGCAGGCTGGCCTGAGCCTTTGCTGATCGTACATACCACATTGTTGGAAATAATAATGTCGCCGGAGTCATATTTTTGTCTCCGAGCATCTAATTGTCCATTATTACCTATGTTTAGTTGAATAAACCATATGATCACAAGTATTTGACAATGTCTTACGTCCATTACCATAAATATTTATGTTCAACTGAAATAACAATGAGAAAATGTACCGACATTTTATACCTCACTTAGGTTGAATTTTTATTACAGCAATTTGGGGCTATCTGCAAAAATCATATAAACAAATATCATATTTAAATGCAGTTGAAAAATTTCAGAACAAGAACGGAATTCTGGAATAATTCTATATATTGAGTATAAGTGAAAACATTTTTAAAGAAGGTCAATATATGGAAAATTAAAAAAAATAGGGAAACGTACGAGAGAGAGAGAGAGAGAGAGAGAGAGAGAGAGAGAGAGAGAAAAAGAGAGGGAGGGAGAGAGAGTGTGAGAGAGAGAGAGAGCATACTATCCGATCGAACTAGAGAGTTTAATAAAAATAATACAATAGCACGAATGTTAGATTCTATTTATCATACGTAATTAGATTACTTTGAAATCCCATTTCTGCCGTAAGCACGTTATAATTTGTCATTATGTACGCTACGTTGTTATGGACGTCATAACGTTTCACGAAAATCTGTAAACCACTAGTTCGATTCTATTGCATAGATAAAAGATATTTACTTTTTCGAGGTGAATACCAAATATATTTCATCGAGTGTGTTGAAAACATCAGAATTTTCACGAGTGCGTAAATTTCGAGCGCGTAAATTAAAAAATATTCAGCGCCAAAGTGCGAAGCAAGTGACGCCATAAGTGACGTCATAATGTTTGATGTCGTTACGTAACATAGGTTACATGCATTGCCTCACTCACTGATGCGGGAGGTGCTGAAAATGCAAATAGAAAATTTCAGCAAATCTGAATTATTTTGGTGCCAAAATGTTCCTCGTGTTCTAACTAGAAAATGCCTACCCACTCTTGATGTTTTTGTTCTCAAATAAGAAAGTTATAGGCGTTTGAAGTGAGCTGCATTAAGTGAATGGAAAGGTCAGAGGTTATCCAAAAAAGTGATATTAATTACTAGTGAAAATATAGGCTGATATCAATCACTATAGTGAAAATAAGGCTGTGAAAATACCAGTTTTATTTGGTTTAGATGTGCATTGATTTTACTGCTAAGTATGAAGTAGATGGCGTTATTTCACTGCCTGACGCGACGTCATATGATAGATTCAACACAGGGGCGTGCATATTGCTGTCAGTTGATATAAAAGAAATTCACTTTATCTAAATATGAGTGAGTATGACTAGGAGATGTCACAATCACAAATCAGTCCATGGTACTGTGAGGAAGAGACACTGGAATAAAAGAAAAGGACACACACATAACAGTAAGATTGCAGTTAACCCATATTAGCCTAGCGTCCTTTTTGTGGGACATAGGCAAACACTGACCCAGCAAATCCTTGAAGTGGTAAACGTCTATATTGTTGTTAGTGGGAAGCAGGCTCAATCGGAAGTATTAAAACTGAATTTTGCACGCTTAACTATTTCTCAGGATTACTGATCAGACAGATCGAACCAGATACTGCCAGATAAATTTGATGGTAAAATACAGTTGTGGACTCAATAAAAAAAACACGTGCATTTTAGCCCTTCGACTGATTTAAAATAAAAACACAATTTTCGTAGTAGTTATGTTAAGCACTATTTATCTCCCATTTGCCCTCGGTTTGATCATCATTAAATAGGTTTTTGAATAATTTAGATGTATGTCCATTCATTGTCACTGAAATTATTGTAAAATCACAGTTTGAAAATTAAGTTGACTTTTTCACAAATGACTTTTAGGGAGAGTTCACCGTGGCGCCTTAACAGGACATCTCCTTTGCATTTGTTTCTCTGGTGACAAAAGAAAGATGTTCGAGCATATGGGGCCATAGCATGAGAAAACCAACATTATGACACGTGCTAAGCAAATACCCAAATCAGTCAGAAAAAGGCCAGTCTTGCCCCAAGGTTATAAAACTATTTTCATGCTCAACTCAGCTGTGTCTGAAATTTATCCTGCTCATAAATGTAAAAATGCCAACAATTTGTGGCATTTCAACATTTATTAGCATGATAAATATACTATCTGAGTGTTTTA
The DNA here is from genome assembly GCA_964019695.1 of Loripinus fragilis. NCBI lineage: Eukaryota > Metazoa > Mollusca > Bivalvia > Lucinida > Lucinidae > Loripinus > Loripinus fragilis. The sequence continues at coordinate 64,590,972 of OZ026522.1, read as the reverse complement.
AGCAGGATAAACTAGTTATTTTTCAATATTTTACGTTCTATAAGCAGTCGAAATTTCGTGCTCAGCTGAGTTGAGCATGATTTTTATAACCTCGGGGCCTGGTCTATGTTGTGCGCTTATAAAGTAGCCTAGGCTAGAAGTCTGCTTGCATACTCTACCCTGGCTGATTTGAAGCTTTGCTTGGCGCATATGCTTTCATGTCTCGTACGTTGACCTTCATTAGCTGCTAGCGGTAACGTTTGCTCAGTCTTTGCAAACAGTTTCGATCCAGATCAGGTCCGACAAAATATCATCCCGATCTAGATTCAAACTCCTTAACACCCTGGTGGTATACATAAAGAGGTTATTTTGATATGTTTTAATGCATGTCCGGCTATTTAGAAGAATTGTTCCTGAGCCTCCATCTATGTGTGTTCGCGAGCAGCCAGCTTCAAGGCAGACCAGACTGCGCGCGTTTGCGTAGGCTTGTCTGAGCATTTACTGCTCGCGTATGCGATAAGCACCAACATTTCATGAGCCGACTCAATTCTGCTTATATGCTAAAAGTGTCCTTTTTCGTGTTCTGTCTTGCATTTGCCTTAGGCTGATGTTAAAATTAATCATCATTTGAGCCACGACATGGGATTTCCAACAACGTGGTATGTGTGACCAGCAAAGGCTCAGACCAGCCTGCGCATACGCGCAGTCTAATCAGAGCCTTTGCTTATCGCTTGGATATTCTATGACTGTTAAGCTATTGACCGAACAACATTTTGAGTTTCTAAGCTTAACAGGAGGCTGCACAGGCTCGTCTGAGTCTACACTTGTCAAAATGCAACATTGTTAGAAATCACATGTCGCGGCTCAAATTTTATTCTTGTAATATTGTGCGTACAGGAATTCAGTGAACAACGCTTTTTTGCGTTTATTTCGTTATGTGCGGACTGCTCGCACAATGACCATCAAAATTTAATGCATCTATACACCGCCTAATTGGTGATATTTTTTTCGTTACAAAATGTATTGTTAAATGGGCTGTGATATGATGGAATTTGTTCTCATTTGAGCATCTGCATTTTTTAATTTACCCTAAATGCACCTTTGTACGGATCACTGCCTGTAGCTTACTATCGATGAATAATTATACAGTTTTATAAGACGAAGTAACGTGTCTTATCATATCAAAATAGTTGCATCAAATGCGATTTATGGCAATGGTTTGGGCTCACAGAATTTTGGCATACGAGAAAATTTGAGGCCTTAATCCCAGTGGGTACCCGTCCACTTGTTCATATAAAATGAATCTCTGTGTTCCCCTGTTCCTCCATTTAAAATCTTGATTTTCTGTGTTCCCTTTTTATCTGATCATCAGATTTCATTTATTTTCCAACTTGTTTTATTAAATAAATTGAACTTTCTATTTGTTTATTCCAAATACTGATTTGTTGACACCATACAATGCAAATTATGCATGCCAAAACGTAATTCTGGGCAATTATAAATAATAAGAGAAAATAATCACAGGGCTCACCCGTTAGGTGTGATCCAAGTGAAAAAAGATTCTCCCAATAAAAATAATGCTGAGGTCGGAAGGAGAAACTAGTGATGGGGTGGGAATGTGCTTGGAAATAGGTTGAACAATATATCAGCGGATGTCATATTTGAGCCGTGACATGTGATTTCCAACACTGTGTCATTTTGACATGTGTAGACTCGGACGAGCCTCTGCAGTCTCCTTTTAAGCTTAGAAACTCCAAATGGTGTTCAGTCAGTACATGTAGCTTAACAATCATAGAATACTCAAGCGACTATCAAAGGCTCTGATCAGACTGTGCGTATGCGCAGGCTGATCTGAGGCCTTGCTCGTCGCACATACCTTATTGTTGAAAATCTCATGCACTGGCTCAGTTTGTGTTTGGGGTCAATATAGTTTTGGGGGTGGCTGAGAACTAAATTTTAATGCGAAGTGCGAGCCATAAATATTACACCAGTCATTTGTAACCACTGCTTCACCCCAGCCACAGAGCAGGATGGGGATATCCATGGCCTGGTAAATGTGTTGTGTTTTTACTTTTACATTGCCTCCACAATGCAGAGGAAATGTAGGGGTTTAATAGACCTAGACAAACATGACAGTGCAGTAAAATAACAGACTGCAGGTGGAGAACTGTCATGATTTTGCTAGCTAGCTGTCCTCACAGTGTGGTGGTTACTATGGGGAACTGCAGACACAAAGTCACTGTCCTCGACATTCCTCTGGGCTGGTGCATGATCACAAATGACTAACTGAATAAAGTCGAAAAAATTTTGCACACCAGCCATTTGTAACCACGCCCAGCCGGGCAACTGCGCTGTTAGTACAGGGTCATACCAGGGACCCGCAGCCAGGAAATCAAAGTCCCCGCCGTTCCCTAGCTCTATGGGCCGTAGTTACGAATGACTTGTGTATTAGACGATACAGAGCGCAATCAATTAATGTGACTCCCGTTAATATATCTGATGAACAGCCTCCTCATTATTTTTTTAATATTATTATTTGTTGCACTTGTAATATGTGTCCTAGAGCTGTCGAGCAAGCAACACAGTCCACGACGCGAAAAAACCTGTCTTCTGGGTTTCCAACAAAGCGAGTTTTAAACCAGTATCTTCCGCTAAACAGGCTAGCTAGAAATTGAAATTTCTCTCGTAGCAAGTGTAGATATGATTCATCTAAAAAAGCAGACAACAAAGTTGCTGATGAGACTGCGCGGATGCGCAGGCTGGTCTGCGCCTTTATTGTTACAAATTACCGAAGGCAGGTGCAGTCGCGGTCCAATTGCTATCCATGAACGCTAAGAAAACACAGGAAATATGATAACTCAGACATAATTGTAATTAGCGCAGTCTCTTCAAAGCATTTGCAGTGTGTATGTAGACACACCAAGAGTTATTCTGCTGGTAACTGTTTTCTATATAATACAACCTGATATACGAAAGTAAACATGGTATTCATTGAATTGTATAAACCACGTGTTACCTATATGCAATACATTGAGGGAAAATAAGGAATTTTCTAAATCGAAAACGACTAAGTTATTTTATTTTTCAAGAGATTCCAGACTTATTTTCCTATCATAAATATTCAAATATGCAATTGTATATTAGGCGGTGTTTTATTATATGTATGTGCAAAATTTTAGTCCAAAATTTTATCATCAAAGACATTTTAAAAAAGAAAAACGTTGTTCACTGAATTTCTGTACGGACTATAGTTCTCATTTACCTATTTACAAATACAAGTTTTAGATATTTGTGACGAGCTTGAAGGATATGTCGTCTGATTTCAAAAGATTAAACAATATCAGGTAGGAACGAATAATATACCTTTACCTTTTTCGCCACTGAAATACGCGGAACGCAGTGGCTCAGATGGTAGAGCGTTCGACTGGTGATCGAAGGGTTGCTAGTTCGGGACTCACTAGAGTCACTGTGCTGTTTCATTGAGCAAGACACTTTAATATCCATTGCTCAGTACTGGTTCAAGCCCACAACAGAATCAACTGACCGCAACGTGCACGGCCCGTGATGAACGTAGATTAAACCAGTACCTGGTGCCAGAAGGAATGAGCGGAAAGCAAAGTCATTTACTGCAGATGCATAATTTGATCAAATTATACTGAGGGAAATTAGTTTAGCAATTATTTATACTGGGGTTTCCCATAGGCGATCTTTGAAACATTAGATTATTTAAATTGGCAGGTTCACGAGCATGTCAGTTATTTGAAAATGACCTAATGGCTACCCGCAATTGGTCAAAAGAAACAAAATCCTACTTCGTAGTGAGGATTTGATCTGCTGAGTATTTTAACTTCAAACGATATTCAATTCAAAGGGAGGTAATTTGGAAAAATACGGTTTTCAACTAAAAACTGTACGAAAATGGTGAACAAAACATTTAGTTTTAAACCGTTTTTTACTTTCTTGCTTTTGGATCTAAACATTTGACAGAAAAATGAAACTTTTAGTCAAAAATTATTCGCACTATTGCCAGATAAGCTGTTTTAGCAAGGGGGCATAAAATCAGACTTTACATTATGTGAAATATCAATTTGTTAATGTCATCGTACTCGTGAACGTTTGTCAACATATATTTTTGACAATATGAAATTCATAGTCCTATTTCTTCTAAACTGTGAATCCTCAAAATATATTGCTAAACTTTTTTCCCTCAGTATATATCATATTGTCCAAGAGTTATGAGCGTTTTCACTTACTGACTACGGGCTGACGGAGGGACGGACGAACTCACACAGCAATAATGACCACAGACATGTAATTGTAAAGAGGGCAGCGATTGGCTCAAAAGGTGGGTGAAAGCTCAGCACTATATTTAAGTTGTAAAATGTTTCGTGATAGGCCAATTTAAACATACGGGAATGAAATCCTATTTGTTAAACGGAAATACATTTTCTGTATTTTTGAAACAACACCTCACTGCTTTTGTTGATTTAGTATTTAGGTAACAGACATGTAATTGTAAAAAAGCCAGTAATGGCTAAAAATGTGTGTGGAAGCTCAGTACAATATTTAAGTTGAAAAGTGTTTCTTGATTGGTCAAATAATAATTAGAGAAAGAAATCATATTTATCATATGGATCATATGGATATATATTTGCTACACTTTTTGGAACAACATCTTAATGTTTTTGTTGATTAAGGTTACTGGTGTGGCTTAGAAAAAAAGGACCTTGCATTTTTTTCATGAAATTTTCCTCTCATGTAGAGTGCCCACCTTCAGGGGCCATAAAGTGGTAAACATGGCGGTCACCAGGGTATCTCATTCTTGTTCATAGATTGAACTAGGTCTAGATTGAACTAGGTCCAATCTGTAATTCTATGGCAGCCTCATTGTGCTTTAAGAATTTTGGGGACCACAGCTTACTTAAAGGCTATAAAGGAGGCATATGGGAAAACAGTAACAGGTCTCGGCCCTAAAGAAAAATATCAGGCCTGTTTTGTTGGATTCCTTGGCTGCTATGTATGTGACCTGTACTATGTTTTATGCACTGTTTTGATTTCAGTAAGTTCTATAATGATTTCAGCTTTCAAAAAGTCCACCTTTTTAAAACAAAAAACATTAAAACTGCAGAAAAAAGAGCCTTATTAGTAGATAGGGGCTCATTTTTTACTACATATTGGGCTGTGAAGCATGTGAGTTGCACTTCGAGGCTATACTGTAAGCATTATTTCTTTTGCGTAAACCTAACAGGCTCCCGTATCAGAGCATTTGTATTTTTCATTGTTATGCTGAAGAATTTTTTTTGAGTATTTGTTCTTGTAATTGTCAAAATATGGTAAAAATGGCCCTTTCGCAAGTTTTCGAAAACCGCGGTAGTGGTCACTTGATTGAGAGTTGAAAAGTATTACATGTGGTAAACCCACATTTGCATGCTCATTTATTGTCATGTGCCTTAGTTGAACTTAGGGACAGCACAGGAGCCTCTCATATGACCCAATATGACCATGACCTTTGACAGATTGACCTTTAATTGAGCAACAGTGAAGAACAACTTGAAAACCTGTCTTATGCTGCACTGTCCACTTTGTTTATTAATCCATTTGGGTTAATTTTGGTTAATTTGATGTCCAAAGTGACCCTTGACCTTATTGATGACCTTGACCTTAATAAGAGGAGCCATTTCAGATGGATATATGTCTGCTTATTAGTCCGTTTAAATCTTTACTATTCAGTCCCCCAACATAAATTACACTTTGTAATTAGACTTTTAGTACAGCATAATAGGGTAAAGTCAGGTAACTTCGGACATCAGGTAAATTCGGACATATATTTGCAAACAGTGGAAACCAGATGAGATGGCTCCTTATGAGCCGTCTCATCAGGATTTTTACTGTTTGCTTAGCAAATTCATTTTTTTTTCATTCCAATAAATAAAATGTGAAATAAACAAGGTCGCTGTCCGAAATTACCTGATGTCCTAAGTTACCTGACTTTACCCTAGTGTACCGAGAACAGATCAAGAACACATGATGTGTACAAAGTAAGAATGGCGGCAAACATCAGGAATCGATATAGGCCTAATCAAGTACCACATATGACCCAGGATACCACATGGGAAAGTGACAAAAAACACAATTTAACACCACAAACAAGAGCCAAGAGGTCAGCCCTTTCCCAGCAGGTGACCACAAGGCAGCAATGAACAGACGTGAAAGCATGACAAACACAAGACAGAAATAACACAAATTATCCACAAAAGAAGTACCGCCTTGGAACGGTCAGTAAATATATTTTACTGGAGGGCTTAAACCAATTTCACGGCGCCAACCTCACCATTAATTCTGATGTTGACCAGGACACATTTGAGAAAGCGACAAAACGCCACAAACACGACAGTCAAGAGGTCAGCCCTTTCCCAGCAGGTGACCACAAGGCTACAAGGAACAGACACGACAGCACAACATACACTAACGTGAAGCATAATTAACAAGATGATCCACAAAAGAAGTACCGCCTTTAGTCAGTAAAAATATTTTACTGGAGGGCCTGTTTCATGGCACCAACCTCACCCTTAGTTCAAGTGTTGATCAAGACACATAGATGTTTGGTTTGTATGAAAGACCCCTAACTTATCCATGCATCATCTCATAGAGCATATAATTCAAAATATAAAAAGGAGATAAAGCAAAGATGAGGACTCAACAGTACATACAACTGAATACCAGAGCAAAAGAAATCCAACTGGTAAACCCCATTGGGCTTGACGGCAGCCAAAGCATCAGGCCCCTACCATCTCATCAATAGATAAGTATTTAAGTCGGAACCGTGATAGAGTCTGAAGTCCGACCCACTGGTGTGCAATTAAAGAGGAAAGCAAAGTTGCCAACCGTGATTGGGTTGACCACCAAGAATGCAGTCTGTTGCAATACATTAATTTTATAGCCAATCTTTTTATAATGGGAAATTATTTTAATAAACTGTGCTGAAAATTCATTAGGGCTGACAATCTTCTTCAATTTATAGGCCAAGTCACCAAAGCACTCAGGTGCCGAAAGTCCTTGGCGCAAGAGAGATTTAAGTCCAACTTGGAATTTAGATATCAAATCATAGTATCGTCGATAAAATTTAGAAAAGGTTCTGCGAAGTTTATGATACCAATAGCCTTGTTTAAGAAGTTTCTGGGTTAACAATTTAATGCGAGTGTTGAAGTCAGCAACGCTAGATGCTCTAGCAAAACGAATGAGTTACGAGATATAGACTTTATAGGCTGTAGAGCGAGGAACATCACCATCTAAAAATGGGAAATTGACAATTTCAAAATCAAAATCGTCACGTTTATCATAAATTTTGGTAGAAACAATATTATTAGAAGTGGACAAATGCGAGTCTAAAAACGCGTCTTCGGTATCAAAGTCAAATGTATAATAGAAATAAATCGCATAATGGACCAATAAAATTCAAATAGTTATTAGAAAAGTGCATATTATAACAATTAATTATTAAAACAGCATAATGTACAAAAAGGCCCATAACAATGAAAATCATAAATAATGAATAGCCCATAATTAGAAAAGCCAATAATGTACTCAGAAAAGCCCATAAAAGAAATCGAAAAACACATAAAGTATCAAGAAACGTCATAGCAGAATACAAAAAAGCTTATAATGTACTAGGAGAGGCCTTTTACAGAATAAGTAAAACACAAACTGCACCACGATAAAATACATAAGCTAACAAGAAAAGCACATTTTTTAAAGAAAAGTCCATTACAGAAAAATTCAGACAAAATGATGTACCAAGAAAGTCCATAACAGAATAAAAACAAATGATGCACCAATACAGATAAAAGGCATGTATAAGTATAGCAAAAACACTAAATAACGAAATAATGATATCCATCATGCTATTGATTCAGAAGTTTTTTTCTGATATAAGGACAAATACTATGCTTCTTGACTATAATAGCTATGTTGCACATGTAAAACAACTTTGGTTTCAACAGTAGTAACTATTATTTCAGGCAAACAGTAAGCAGACGTGGCCATTAAACCATATGACGAACAACACTGCCACCACCTTTGATCCAGTAGCGCTTCTGCAACATGAAAATGAGGAGTTAGCAAGTCGTCTGATTCCAGCAACGGTTTACGTGGGAGTACTAATGATTGTTGGATTCCATGGAAATGTGGCTGTTTTATTCTTCTACCGACGTAAAGCCACGAAAAGCATCAACAACTTGTCCCTTTCTTTCCTCGCCTGCTGTGATCTCATTGTTTGCTGCATTGCAATGCCATCAGAAATAATAGATTTGATATTACCGTTAATGTTTGAGAATTCGGCAGCTTGTAAAGCTTTTGAATTTGTTCACCATTTTTCCAGTATTTTATCTGGATGTACCTTACTTCTTATTGCGGTAGATCGGTACTTGAGAGTATGTCGGCCATTCAGAAGTCAAATGAAAAAGAAACATTTAGTCATTGCCTGTTCTGTCTGTGTGTTTTTTTCATTTCTTCTTTCTGGTCCAGCTGTCCCTCTATATGGAGCACAGAGAATAAACGTCACCCATGTTACCGGTGCTACGAGTATAGGATTTGATTGTACATTTACCGACGAGACACATTTTGATCTGTATATTTTGATATTTGGTACTTTTCAAATGGTTGCTTTTTTGCTTACAGTGATCTGTCTATTTGTTTTATACTTTCTTATAGGAAGAACGATCTTGAAGCAAAAGCGGTTTCGCAAACGTTATGTCAAGAAACCTTCATGTATTTCTCCATTCGTATTACCAATGAAAGCTTTGAGGAGAATAAGCTTATCATTTCAAGAGAGCAAGAACGTAATTGACCAAGTAGGGGAGATAGAAATTTCGGACGCCGTTAAGTGTCATGCCAAAGATGATAAATATCTAATACAACAGACACAAGATGACAAAACGGTACCGTTAACTTTAATGAATATTCCAGATACAAGTATAAGTGGTATAGATACAACAAAGGAAAAACATACAAAGAATACAAGCACTAACATTGACAATGGAAAAAGATTACATTTTGTTGCGTCAACATCAAAGCATGATGACATGAGTGATAAACATAAATCTCTAACACCATTGCACCCAGAACAGCAAAATCTTGAAGATGTTTTTGTCCGTATAAATGCAGTGGGGTTAAGCATTATTCAAGGACAAAATTCAATGTCGGATATAAACATTTTAGGCAATGTTGACAGTATTGATATTCATGAAACTTGTATAGCTTCAGGCATAAATAGTATTAATGATATAGATAGTATAGCGGCGAATAGTTGTGAAACTATGATAGCTTCTGATATCACCAGCAATGGTGGTGTAGACAATGTGGCTATGTCTATTGTTGACAGTATTGATGGTGTGGACGATATCGCGACTGAGACTCGTAAACCTATATTTGCTTCTGACATCAATAAGCACAATTATATAGACAATAATACGATGAATACTTGTGAAACTATGATAGTTTCAGATAACAACGACAATGTTGGTATAGACAATGATACGATGAGTATTCATAAACCAACAGCAGCTTCTAGTATTTACAATACTGATGGTGAAGAAAATATGACGATGAATATTTATGAAACAGCAGCAGCTTCTGGTATTTACAATACTGATGTTGTAGAAAATATGGCAATGGATATTCATGAACCAACGGCAGCTTATGATATCAACTGCTCGTGTAGTGCTGACAATATGGTGATGAATATTCATGAGGTTACAGTAGCTTTTGATATCAACAGTATTGATAATGTTCACCGTATGGCAATGAATAATCATGAACGTATAGTAGCTTCTGATATCAACAGTATTGATAATGTTCGCAGTACAGCAATGATTAGACATGAACGTATTTTAGATTTTGATGCCAACAGTACTGAGGGTGTAGGCATTAAAACATTGAATAATCATGAGCGAATTGTAGCTTCTGATATCAACAATTCTGATGATGTTGACAACATGACGACGCATATTCATAAAACTTCTAACAACTCGGTGCATGGACAACAAAGAGTACCTCATCAATTGCCTGATTCCAATTCAGTTTGCAACGTGTCAACAAATAAATTGTCATCAAATAGCAAGCATCCATTCCATACTTCTAAGTATACTTTCATTATGTTCGCAATAACTCTTATGTTTATACTAAGTTATCTCCCATATTTCGCAGTCACTATTTGGAGGATCTTTGCTAGAGACAGAAACACAGAACTTACGTACGGTATACAGATTGCACTGCGATCATATCTCGTGAACAGCACCATTAATCCAATTATCTATGGAATGTTTAATCCCAGTTTTAGGAAGTTTTTGAAATGTCTATTACGCTGCAAAACTCAATCTGAGTCCAGCCAGACCTTTCGTACATCGGATTCTTAATGCGTTTATACTAATGGTTTCCTCCATCCAGTTTGATGCAATAACTTGTGATGATTAAGCCATCATTTAAGCCGAAGAGAATTTTCCACTCTTATCGATTGTGCAAGTTCATTTCCGCTTTAAGGGTGGTTTGGTGGTTTGTTTCATTTTTCAAATTATAATAGAAATTTCTGTAAGCAAACACTGAGACCCTGATCAGACAACGCGACGCCACGTTCTGCTGCATCTTATCTGGTTCTGCACTGTTTTCCTTTGTCCCTAAAAAGTACGCTAGTCTTATATGGGTTGATATTAGCATGCTGGGTATTTTTTCATGAATATATTTTTCAACAGAACTTTTTATTCAAATATTCTTTCAGGAGTTATACCAGAGTGTCAAACAACTTGGATACAGATTAGGCCCAAAGTTCTGTCGGGCAGATGACAAAATTCGCCACTAGCAGGCAAGTAGTTAATTGCATATGTCAAATTTCTATACTATGATGTATTTCAACCAATGATTCTTTTTATCTTAGAAGTGCAGTATACAGAACTCTGATGAGTAAATGTGTTCAGTGGCAATTCTTCTTGGTCTTCACTGTTTTCCAAAGCATAAAAGTATAAATGGGTTAAAATTGGTAGTAAAATAAAACTGTGACCAACATATCACCCTTATTTATAGCTAGGGACACTATTCTGTGCACTCATCGACTGCAACCAATACGCGATGACTGCACTGTTCGAGTACAGTGGTTATCCATCGGGATTACTGGTGGTGCTCCTTAACTTTTTATGTGTGTTTGATAGAGTGAATTCACACATACGCAATAGTCGCCTAAAACTCACCGTGAGCTACACTTTTATGCGCAGCTGCTCTAGGTCTTGACTATTTATATTTCTTGTAATTTGGTGCAAGTTTACATGCTCGTGTTGAGGGATAACGATCCAAACAACAATATTTCAGCCATATCGGACCACCTAAGAGAGAGAGAGAGAAAGAAAGAGAGAGAGAGAGAGAGAGAGAGAGAGCGAGCGTCGTGTGTGTTAAATCCACTGCCCTCTGAAATATGTGCCATGTCGCGAGAAAGCCTGTCTTCGGGGGTTTGCGAACAACACAGGCGCAGATCAGCCTGCGCACCCGCGCAGTCTGATCAGCGCATTTGTTGTTCGCTTTTTGGAAAGTATCATATGTACCCCTACTACAGGTAAAATTTCATTTTTCTAGCTAGTCTCTGTAGCTGAGTAGACTGTTTGAAATTGAAGATTGGCTGTTTGAAACCCGTTTTGTCAGAAACCCCGAAGACAGGTTTTCTCACGGCGAGGCCCATATGATGTACCACTCTCAAAGTAGGCATCCAGCAGGCATACAACTTTAAAATAATGTCATATCAACGTTGATACGATGTTTTTTTGACGTCATGTGCCTGCCGGGCATATCGTCCTGCAATAATCTAGTACGCCGTCGATAAAACTGTACTTACGGCCTGGAGATAGACGTCAGACTAAAGCAGTTCTGCTTCTAATACCACGACTGTCTCAGTGGTGGGGAAAGCCAACAGAACTCCGGAAAGTACCTCGTGAAGCCACCGCAACCCAGAAGTTGACATTCAAACCATTGAGAGACATTACCACTGCAGTAACAATTTGATATTTTTCACAAATCGACAGCAACGTTAGCGAGATTCGAACCTGTGCGACAGTAAGCTAACCACGCCATCAACTGATCTATCCGGGCGTCCTTCAGTAAGACAGTACTCGGTCGTTAGCTGACTTTTTTTCAAAATTATTTTTTTCAACTAATTATTTCAGGAAAACTATCAGTGTCAAATGGTTTAGATCCAGATCAGGACCAACATTATGCCGATCATGACAGTGGCGGATCCAGTGAGGGTCCTCCTGACCTCCCTCCCCGCCCCCGTTTTAGATATCTTATGAAAATGAAATAATTTGGTCTCAGCGGGACCAAATTAGTGAGATAAAATCAGTAAAGCGAACCCCAATACCTTTATGCATATAAAACCCGTTTCTAGAAATCTTTGGTGATCTGATAATATCGGTCCTGATCTGGGTCCAAACTGTTTGCAAAGGTTATCAGCAGACCAAAAGTCGCCGTTAGCGAGGAAGAAGGAAGTCATCCGGTCAAGAAATAACTCCTGTCCATAAGATTATATACTTTTTACACTATTGTGCCATAAAAAGCCTAAAGCTGTAAAATGGCGTATTTTGGAAATTACTCAACCGATTAAATGCCGACTAATCTGTGTCGTTTACCACCACCAAACACAAACATAGGCAGATTTACATAATTTTACACAAAACTCTCAGAATTACTCTAGCGATATGACATGGAAGATAAAGGTATGTCAAATTTTATTTCATATATTTTCATGATTATTTTACACTGGGTGCTGTGTTTGTTTTAAACGTCCCATTACTCCAATTTTAGGGTTCGCATTCATTTTTTTTATCTTCGGACGTTTCTAGTACATTCAGCTTGTCCATGTAAAAAATAATAAAAAAAATGAAAATGTAACTGTAGACGTGAATGACAATGAGTGAATTTAATAGTCTCATATACTAACGTCCCATCAACAGTTTACACTAGTCATTGTGTCACATCTTGGAAACCCAGTCAACTACTATCCACACCAGAAAGCGGATGATCGAACCTTCGACCATTGGTTTCGGGTGCATTCCGATCTAGTATACGGTTACGAGCCGTTGGCGGGCTGATAGTTGCTCGCTGACTGGCAGTAGGTTTCTGGTATATGCCATGGGCGGATTCAGGATTTCTGGGAAGGGTTCATTATTAAGATGAGGGGGTTTGCTTTGCTGATTTTATCTCATTTTTCTTAAGATGAGATTTCTAACGATGTGGTATGTGCGACCAGCAAAGGCTCAGACCAGTCTGCGCATACGCACAGTCTGGTCAGACCCTGATATTCTATAGATGTTAAGCTACTGACCGAACAGCATTTGGAGTTCCTAAGCTTAATATGAAGCTGCACATGCTGGTCTGATTCTAATCATGTCAAAATGCCACCATGCCACGGCTCACATATCTTCTCCAGCAGCAGCAGTAGTAGTCTTGATTTTAGCAAACAATAATCTGCACCCTTTACCTTTCTCTGAGGGAGCGCAGTGGCTCAGTGGTAGAGTGCTTGACTCGAGACCGAGGGGCCTCGACTTCGAGCCTCGCCGGCGTCACTGCGTTGAGGTCCTTGAGCAAGACACATTAATCCAAGCTTAGTACTGGTTCAACCCAGGAAGATCCGTCCCTGTTAACTGAAAGATTGTTGATGGGGCGTAAAGGATCAAATCAAACAAACAAATTACCTTTCTCTGACAAAAATGTCTGAATCAGATGTTGTCTTCAAAACGGTTGCTGTTTGACAGATATTTTTCTCCAAAGTGCGCACTTGCGCTTACACCATGCATTATTAAATCATTTTCACGAAAAAATGTCGCATGCTTAGTTTATTGCTTACCAATCTGTTGATGTACATTGGTAGCTTATACTGAAAGCAATTTGAATCCAGATCAGACTGCTTATGGTTTACAATGCTTGCCTAAATGATAAAAATTGTCTGGAGCTCACTATTATATATGCAGCAAAATTGTGCTGCTATTTCAAGGGGTGCAAGGACTCAGTCGATGGGCGGCCCATCGCAAATATCCGCACTTGCATTAATTACCACGTATCAACTGACTTTTGACTCCAAGGTCATATCAGGGGTCCAAAACATTCGTTGTCATCCAAGCACCATAGGCAACCAGTGTGCAAAAATTGAACTGAACACCCAAGAAAAGGTATGTTATAGACCAAATGGACAGATTTAAGGGTTTTTGTGCAATTACTTTTGTTTTTACTTGACCTTTCACTCCAATTACATATCCTCGAAACAAACCCTCTGTTGTCAACCAACCAACCGTTGTGCCAAGAATGAACCACCTACATCATGTAAGAAGAGTTTGAGTTTTTAGCTTAAGTATTTTGACCTTGACTTTTGACTCCAAGATCAACCTTCGCTGGTATCTACTCACAGTAGGCAACGATTGTGCCTAGTATGAACACCCTCCTTTGCATTACGATCTATACACGCAGATTTCAAGTAGATTTGACATTGACCTTAAAACCCAAGGTCATATTAGCAATCCAAAATCTTCGTTGTCATCTGCACACAATAAGCAATCATTGTGCAAAATATGAACTACCTTCATAAAAATGTAAGAGAAGTTGCGTTCAGACCTTAATTAAGTATTTTTCAACTTGACCTTTGACTATTGGATCATAGCTGGACCCGAAACCTTCTTTGTCATCTACACGCCATAGGCAATAATTTTACCAAATATGAACACCCCTCACACGAAATGTAAGAGAAGTTTACGTCACGAGCCATACAGACATTTGACCTTCTTGGCCTTTGGCTCCAATATCACATCAGCAAACCGAAACCTTCGTTGTAATTTGTTGTAAGTTACTCACTATAGGCAATCATGATGTCAAATTTGAACACTGTCCATCAAAAACGAGCCATACATACATATTCTTAAATATATTTGATCTTGACGTTTGACTCCAGTATCGGCGATCTGAAACATTCGTTGTCATCTACACACTAAAGGCAATCGTTTTGCAAACTATGACTATACTCCATCAAAAATGTAAAAAAAAACTTTTTGTGGCTTTTCCATGGGTAGAAACCAGTACTGGGCCGGGAGGGTTTATGATTTGTGTGTTTATTATATGACGGGAACTCCCGAAGGCTCAACCGAAAGTGGTTTTATGAAGAAGCCGGGAATCGAACCTGCGGCCCCTGGTTTACAAGGCATAGCGCTTATCCACTACACCACGGCGGCTTCCTAAGGGCGGAGTGGCGGATCCAGAGGGAGTTCAGGGGGTTCGCTCGAATCCCCCTCCCGTCCCCCGTTTTTAAATATCCTATGAAAATGAAATGATTTGGTCTCAGTGTGAGCTAATTATTTCATTTCCATGGGATAAAAATAGATTAAATCAGTAAAGCGAACCCCCACACCTTTACGTATATGAACCCCCTTTCCAGAAATCCTGAATCCACCCCTTGGGCGGGTTCGCGTTACGAGCCATACAGAGGGAGTTTAAGTTTATTTTACCTTGACATTTGATTCTAAGGTCATATCCGCAATTGAAAACCTTTGTTGTCATCTACACACCATATCATAATAGCTATCATGGTTACTGTGCCAAAATATGAATACCCTCCATCCAAATAATTGAGCCGCGACATGTGACTTCCAACAATGTGGCGTTTTGACAAGTGTAGACTCAGACGAGCCTGTGCAGCCTCCTATTAGGCTTAGAAATTCCAAATTTTGTTCGGTCAGTAGCGTAACAGTCAAAAAACATCCAAGCGACTAGCAAAAGCTCTGATCAGTCTGTGCGTATGCACAGGCTGGTCTGAGCCTTTGCTGGTCGCACATACCACATTGTTGGAAATATCATGTCATGGCGCATATGTAAGAGTGTTTTGTGTAAGCAACCGGCTTGATTACAGTTTGTCCGACTTTCTTTTCAAAAAATGTGGATATAATAAATCAAACATTTCTGAATCTGAAAACTGATTTCGTTTAATATAATTTGGAATATTCCAGCTACTGACACACCTACCTATCAATAAATATTTTAAAGAAGAATGAAATGCATGAAGGTAGTGGCTCTGATTAGACTTAATGTGGCTAGTTTAGTTCTGTGACCCAGCGTTTATCCAACAGCAGTAGAGACAAAGTTCCTAGTCAGGGACTACATAGTTAACCAATTGCGACCCCGTCATTTTTGCAGCTTCAGATGGGATTTGGAGGGGTAGACATAAAGTGGTTTAGTCTCTTGGCCTAACTGCCATCACTATTTGATATATTGATCATTAATTAACATGGTTACCAAATGATTTTATCTTAGAATCACGTTTTGGTATCAAACTATTCTTGATAAGTGATTTTGTTTATTTGGGTTTCTTCAGAAAAAGAAGCTGATGTTTTCAATAAAGATCCTGTCAATGAAACGCAATTGAATGATGGAGTAAAAGCCTTTGGCCTTACCTATGATTCAGTCCAGACGCTAGATAATCCAAACCCTCTACATAACACAGAAGAAACGCAGCTGAGATATGGAGTAGAAACCTTTGATCTTACCTATCAGCCAGTCCAGTCGCTAGGTACATGTAATCCAAACTCTCAACATGATAAAGATGAGCCTGACACACCATTAGAATATACTATAGAAGTCATCGATGACGCTGCAATAGTTGAAAATGAATGTCCACATCCTCCAGGATTTGCATCAATCGAAGGGTTTGTGCAAACTGGTACAAGCCCTTCAGTTGAAGCAAATCCCCAAATCATGAACTTTAGCAATATCAATACAAACTCGATATCATCAGAAGACGATCTTGAAGTGACTTATGAAAACAATGCATCGTTTGAAGACGAAGGTTTAGTAATAGATACGAGCCCTTCATTGGGAACAAATTCTGTACGTTTACGACACAATACTGGCTCAATATCAATAGAGGATGGACTAAGTCAAACTGATACAGATATACTAGCTAATCAAGACAAGTTAGAAGACGGTGTAGCTCTACATGAGCTAATCAATCCGAGCCAATCAGTAGATATTACAAGACAAGGGGGTTATTCAGAAAGTGGTGGAACTACAGAACTAAAGAAGAACGTTTCAGTGAGCTATGGAATTAATGAGGATGATATAAACACTAAATATGAGGCACCAAATTTCGACGAGTTATTCGCAAACTTGGGGCGCTACAGACCAAAGCTTAAAGACATTAACAAGTTTAAAGGTATTTTGTTCTATATTTGACATTTAACATTTTGTTCGCCAAGTAAATACTATTGTTTGTCAAAACTCATTTAAGGTAAATCATAACTCATTTGAGGTAAGTGCTTGGCTCAAGTAAAGAAACTGATTCACGATTCAATCAGCATGCATGGAAAGACGAGTCTGACAGATAAGTAGGAAAGCACATGTTGCAGTTTTACTAATTACAGTTTTACTAAGAGTTTGGTTAATTTACTTTTTACAATGTCTTTAGTCAAGTGACAATATTCGTGCCAAATTCAGTTATGGAATGCAAAATTAATTTCTTATTTCTCAACCAAAACATATGTTAAAACTAATGGGTTAGAAAATATTTACAATTTTACGTTCAAAAATTTTGTTTGTTTAAACATTTTTTATGCTTAAAGAAAGTGCAGATGAAGGCATATCCTCCTCCTTCGACAGAGAAAGAGAAAGTCCAGACGTTGACGTCATTATAAACCTGCCAGAGCCACTGACAGACGAAGAGCCAGAGCTCAGACAGTATTCAAATGCACCAAGAATTTCTCGTGTGGACAGCGTCATGGAACAGACATTTGTTGAAACACTTCTAAAAGGTCTCCACAGTTCCAAAGGATTCCTGGGATTTCGGCGGAGTTTCGCAAATAATATAAATCACAAATATTGTCATTGTAAGTAGTTCCACCACAAAATCACAACACACATTATTTGCAGCACTATACATTTTGAGAAAAGCATTTTAATTATTTTGTCCTTATGAATGCAAAGTCGATAAACATAATCTAGAAAGGGAGATCCTTTAACCAACAAAATACGCCTTCTTTCATGTTCCTAAGAAACCGCAGCATCCAGTAGCACTACACTACACTATAACATACATGACCAGAATCAAAGGTCACATTATCATTTCGTCTCATCTGCATGTGTGATTGCAGCATATGTGCTTACTTACTAAACAACAGTAAAATAGAATCTGATTGGTACATAGTAAAATGTCTTAAAACAACGAATTCACGTTCAGCATAATAGTTGCAATGTGTGCAGTTTTAGTCCTTTGATAGTATATAGCCCCAGGTTAGTAGCCTCCATCCAAAAGTAAACTTAAAACTTTCGTATTCTACGACAATGTAATCTAATCATCACTTCATCTATTTTTTTGGATGTATGTTGTCATATTGTCCAAAATGTGGTGACCTGTGAAGCAACTCATGCTTATCTGCATCCAACCTATTTTTTTTTTTTTTTTTTTGATATTATAACGTTTTATAGCTTAGATCAAAATCTGCACATTTCTGTATACATGTATTTAGATAGAGTCATAACTAATGTTGTCCAAACTCATAGCTGTAATTTGTGGCAATAAAATATGTTTAAAGGCATCACCTTTGTTTGGTATTATCCCAAATATCTTGCCCAGAAAGGTTTTAGTCCTTTTAATGCAATAGTTTTGGCCTTTGGTACGTTCTTTGCACACATATATTATCAAACATGCACTATAAACATATAAATTTTGATACATTTGCCTAACTGTATTCCTAAATGTGTACCAGTTTTTGCTAGCCCTTTAGCTCAAATCATGCACCAATATTTTCTTCTTTGCAGCTCAGTACTTGACACCAACTAATGTCAAGCTGGCACCAATGATTGTCATTCGATCGTGCCATCAAGTCCCACACTTGCAGAGATACTTTTGCCCTTCGTTTTTGCATTGGAACCACAAATACAGTTTGATTAATAAAAGTGCAAATACATATTTTTGAAATATAATTTTGACCATTGAATGTCAAAGTTTCGCATTAGAATAATAGTAAATACATGAATAATTTAAATATTACAGTATTGCTTTATAAATGATAGCTATGGGAATAAAGCTCACCTATTTTGAGACTTTTCTTAGATTTAGACTTTACGCTAGGTTTTGCAGATATTATGAACAATTATATTGTGGAACCTTTTTATGACATTATGGAACTTCGAATTGACACTAATCGGCAAAACCATTACAATTACCATTACATTACATACCTTGCACTATAAATACCTTTAACGCATTTGGTGCTCTCATTTACCAATACTATTCCCAGCATTGCACAACCAAAAACCTTTAATTCTTTTGGTGCTCTCATTTGCCAACACTATTCTCACACTTTCACCACCAATAACCTTTAATTCTTTGGTGCTCTCATATGACAACACTATTCCTAGCCTTGTACCACCAATAACCTTTAATTCTTTGTTAATCTCATTTGCCATCAGTTTTCCCAGCCTTGCACCACCAATAACCTTTGTTAAGTGCTCTTATTTGCCAACACTATTCCCACCCTTGCACCACCAATAACCTTTTATTCTTTAATGCTCTCATTTGCAATCACTTTTCCCAGCCTTGCACCACCAATAACATTTAATTCATTGGTGCTATCCAACAATATGTCCAGCCTTGCACCATCAATAACCTTTAGTTCTCTGTTGCTCTCATTTGCCAACACTTTTCCCAGCCACGTACTACCAATAACCTTTAATCATTTGTTGCTCTCAATTGCTAACACTCTCCCCAGCCTTTCACCACCAGTAACCTTTAATTCTTTGTTGCTCTCATTTGCCAACACTTTTCCCAGCCACGTACTACCAATAACCTTTAATCATTTGTTGCTCTCAATTGCTAACACTCTCCCCAACCTTGCACAACCAATAACCTTTAATTCTTTGTTGCTCTCATTTGCCAACACTATTCCCAGCCTTGCATCACCAATAACATTTAATTCTTTGTTGTTCTCATTTGCCAACACCTTTCCCAGCCTTTCACCACCATTGACCTTTAATTATTTGTTGCTCTCATTTGCAAACAATATTCCCACACTTGTGCCACCAATAACCTTTAATTATGCAGTGCTCCAAATTACCAACACTATTCCCAGCCTTGCACAACCAACAGCCTTTAATTTACCAATATTTTTCCCAGCACTGCACAACTAATAGCCTTTAATTCTCTTGGTGCTCTCATCTGCCTACAATATTTCCACACTTGTGCCACCAAATTACCTTTATATCTTTGGTGCTCTCATTTGCCTACAATATTCCCACACTTGTTCCACCAATAAACTTTAAATCTTTGGAGCTCTCATTTGACAACACTATTCCTAGCCTTGCACCACTAATTTCCTTTAATCCTTTGTTACTCTCATTTGCCTTTTTCCCAGCCTTGCACGCACCCCAATAACCTTTAATTTATTGTAGTTTCTTATTTGCCAACACTTTTCCCAGGACCCACACTATTTTTCACTCTAATTAAAATTACATGGTTTTAACTGAAAACTGCAGTTTAACAGGATAAACTTTGGAAATGGTTCAGTTCAAAACAGCAGGGCTAAGAGTTTTATTACCACTAGTACAATAAAAAAAAGTACTTAGGTGACTAAGAAACATACGATGCCTGAAATTACATAAGGCTGTTGACTAAGCATCATGTGCTCCATTGGGCAGCAGGTATATAACATGGAATTGGGGTCTTGTCGTTAGTTTTTAGGGAATTTATGAGGTCACTGACAGAGTCAGAGTGAAATATGTCATAGTTAAGCCATAGTTCTCCCGCTTGGAGAGTGAGCCAGTTGGTCAGTCAGTTATGACCAGTTGGTCAGTCAGTTATGACACATTGTCAGATTCAGCTGTCACTAAACGATCACATTTGCCTTTTAGAAATTGTGTTAATAAACTTCTGAACTTTCACAAAGTCTTGGTTGTGTTACAAGACGTTATTCGGAGCCGTGACCCAGCATAAGAATCAACAGCTGTGGTACACATTTGCCACCACTACTCCAAGCCTTGCACCACCAACAAGTTTTTATTATTTGTTGCTCTTATTTGCTGACACTATTCCCAGCCTTACACCATCAATGATAAGCTTTAATTCTTTGATGCTCTTATTTGCCAACACTTCTCCCAGCCTTGCATCACCAATAACCTTTAGACATTTGTTGTTCTTATTTGCCAACACAATTCCCAGTCTTGCACCATCAATGATAACCTTAAATTCTTAGATACTCTCATTTGCCAACACTTTTCCTAGCCTTGCACCACCAATAACCTTTAAACATTTGTTGTTCTTATTTGCTGACACTATTCCCAGTCTTGCACCATCAATGATAACCTTTAATTCTTAGATGCTCTCATTTGCCAACACTATTCCCAGCTTTTCACCACCACTGACCTTTAATTATTTGTTGCTCTCATTTCCAAACACTATTCACTGCCTTGCACCACCATTGAACTTAATTTGTTGCTCTCATTTGCCAACACTATTCTCAGCCTTGCACCACCAATAACCTTTAATTCTTTGATGCTCCCATTTGCCAACACTACTCCCAGCCTTGCACCACCAATAACCTTTAAACATTTGTTGTGCTTATTTGCTGACACTATCCCAAGCCTTGCACAATCAATAAAAACCTTTAATACTTTGATGGTCTCATTTGCCAACACTATTCCCAGTCTTGCACCATCAATGATAACCTTTAATTCTATGATGCTCTCATTTGCCGAAACTACTTCCAGCCTTGCATCACCAATAACCTATAAACATTTGTTTTTTTCTTATTTGCCAACACTATTCTCAGCCTTGCACCATCAATGATATCCTTTAATTCTTAGATACTCTCATTTGCCAACACTATTCCCAGCCTTTCACCACCATTGACCTTTAAACAATTGTTGTTCTTATTTGATTACACTATTCCAAGTTTTGCACCATCAATGATAACCTTTAATTCTTAGATGTTCTCATTCGCCAACACTTTTCCCAGCCTTTCACCACCACTGACCTTTAATTATTTGTTGCTCTCATTTGCAAACACTATTCACTGCCTTGCACCACCATTGGTCTTTATTTGTTGCTCTCATTTGCCAACACTATTCCTAGCCTTGCACCACTAATTTCTTTTAATCCTTTGTTACTCTCATTTGCCTTTTTCCCAGCCTTGCACGCACCCCAATAACCTTTAATTTATTGTAGTTTCTTATTTGCCAACACTTTTCCCAGATTTGCACCACCAATAACCTTTGTTAAGTGCTCTTATTTGCCAACACTATTCCCAGCCTTGCACCACCAATAACCTTTAATTCTTTGTTGCTCTCAGTTGCCAAAACTTTCCCCAGACTTGCATCACCAAAAACATTTAATTCTTTATTGCTCTCATTTGCCAGCCATCACTTTTCCCTGCCTTGCACAACCAATAACCTTTAATTCTGTGTTGCTCTCATTTGCCAACACTATTCTCAGCCTTGCACCACCAATAACCATAAGTTCTTACTTGCTCACATTTGCCAACACTTTTCCCAGCCCTGTACCACCAATAACCTTTAATCATTTGTTGCTCTCAATTGCTAACACTCTCTCCAGCCTTGCACCGTCAATAACCTTAAATTCTTTGTTGCTCTTATTTGCCAACACTTTTCCCAACCTTGCACAACCAATAACCTTTAATTGTGTGTTGCTCTCATTTGCCAACACTATTCCCAGCCTTGCATCACCAATAACTTTTAATTCTTTGTTGCTCACATTTACCAACACTATTCCCAGTCTTGCACCACCAATAATGCTTATACATTGTTGCTCTTATTTGCTAACTTTTTCCCTAGCCTTGCACCATCAATATATAGTTCTTTAATTCTTTGTTGCTCTCATTTGCCAACACTATTCGCAGACAATAACCTTTAATTTCTTGTTGCTCTCATTTGCCAACACTATTCCCAGCCTTGCACCACCAATAATTTTCAATTATTTGTTGGTCTCATTTGCCAACACTATTCCCAGCCTTGCACCACCAAGAACTTTTAATTCTTTGTTGCTCTCATTACATCAAGTTTATTATTTTAATTCAGCAGAGCAAAGTTTCATACTTATGGTTTTGGTCAGCTAATATTTAAAGCTGCATACTCTGTAACTATGAACATTTTTCGAAAAATTTTATTTTCTTTTTAAATCATTTGTAAAAGTAGAATTTAGCTACGTTTTCACAATAAAAATGTTCAGTACAGCCGAAAACTGCATGGAAAAGTGAATTATCTTATCAAATAGGTGTATTTTTCTCTTGTTGGTAATTATTTGCGTCCCTCCAATAATTATAGACCGTTGAATTTTAACATAAATGCAGTTGTTTTGGTAGTGATAACTTGTTAAGATTTACGAAAATGGTAAAATGCTTACCTGAATTTGAGTATTTTTACTGCGTTCTTGAAAAATAAAAACGTCATTTTTAAAATTAGAAGATCAAAAGTTACAGACTATGCAGCTTTAACCTTTCATCAAGGGTTGAGGAAAAACACTTACATAGCACAGTTTCGTTAATTATAAGACTTCTGCATTTATTGCTATGCAGTGTACTTTTCCCTGCTATGCTAGATTTGTAATTCTTTGTAAACACTGCAGAACCAGATCAGATGGCTTCTGATAAAGCATCTGACCAGGACCCACACTATTTTTCACTCTAATTAAAATTACATGGTTTTAACTGAAAACTGCAGTTTAACAGGATAAACTTTGGAAATGGTTCAGTTCAAAACAGCAGGGCTAAGAGTTTTATTACCACTAGTACAATAAAAAAAAAGTACTTAGGTGACTAAGAAACATACGATGCCTGAAATTACATAAGGCTGTTGACTAAGCATCATGTGCTCCATTGGGCAGCAGGTATATAACATGGAATTGGGGTCTTGTCGTTAGTTTTTAGGGAATTTATGAGGTCACTGACAGAGTCAGAGTGAAATATGTCATAGTTAAGTCATAGTTCTCCCGCTTGGAGAGTGAGCCAGTTGGTCAGTCAGTTATGACCAGTTGGTCAGTCAGTTATGACACATTGTCAGATTCAGCTGTCACTAAACGATCACATTTGCCTTTTAGAAATTGTGTTAATAAACTTCTGAACTTTCACAAAGTCTTGGTTGTGTTACAAGACGTTATTCGGAGCCGTGACCCAGCATAAGAATCAACAGCTGTGGTACACATTTGCCACCACTACTCCAAGCCTTGCACCACCAACAAGTTTTTATTATTTGTTGCTCTTATTTGCTGACACTATTCCCAGCCTTACACCATCAATGATAAGCTTTAATTCTTTGATGCTCTTATTTGCCAACACTTCTCCCAGCCTTGCATCACCAATAACCTTTAGACATTTGTTGTTCTTATTTGCCAACACAATTCCCAGTCTTGCACCATCAATGATAACCTTTAATTCTTAGATGTTCTCATTCGCCAACACTTTTCCCAGCCTTTCAGCACCACTGACCTTTAATTATTTGTTGCTCTCATTTGCAAACACTATTCACTGCCTTGCACCACCATTGACCTTTATTTGTTGCTCTCATTTGCCAACACTATTCTCAGCCTTGCACCACCAATAACCTTTAATTCTTTGATGCTCCCATTTGCCAAAACTACTCCCAGCCTTGATCACCAATAACCTTTAAACATTTGTTGTGCTTATTTACTGACATTATTCCCAGCCTTGCACAATCAATAATAACCTTTAATTCTTAGATGCTCTCATTTGCCAACACTATTCCCAGCCTTTCACCACCATTGACCTTTAATTATTTGTTGCTCTCATTTGCAAACACTATTCACTGCCTTGCACCACCATTGACCTTTATTTGTTGCTCTCATTTGCCAACACTATTCTCAGCCTTGCACCACCAATAACCTTTAATTCTTTGATGCTCCCATTTGCCAAAACTACTCCCAGCCTTGATCACCAATAACCTTTAAACATTTGTTGTGCTTATTTACTGACATTATTCCCAGCCTTGCACTATCAATAATAACCTTTAATTCTTAGATGCTCTCATTTGCCAACACTATTCCCAGCCTTTCACCACCATTGACCTTTAATTATTTGTTGCTCTCATTTGCCAACACTATTCTCAGCCTTGCAACACCATTGA
Source organism: Loripinus fragilis (assembly GCA_964019695.1). Lineage (NCBI taxonomy): Eukaryota > Metazoa > Mollusca > Bivalvia > Lucinida > Lucinidae > Loripinus > Loripinus fragilis. The sequence continues at coordinate 64,565,835 of OZ026522.1, read as the reverse complement.
CCTTTATTCATTGCTCTCATTTGCCAACACTATTCTCAGCCTTGCGACACCAATAACCTTTAATTCTGTGATGCTCCCATTTGCCAACACTACTCCCACCCAGCCTTGCACCACCAATAACCTTTAAACATTTGTTGTGCTTATTTGCTGACACTATTCCCAGTCTTGTACCATCAATGATAACCTTTAATTCTTAGATGCTCTCGTTTGCAAACACTATTCCCAGCCTTGCACCATCAATAACCTATAAACATTTGTTGTTCTTATTTGCCAACACTATTCCCAGTTTTGCACCATCAATCATAACCTTTAATTCTGTGATGCTCTCATTTGCCAAAACTACTTCCAGCCTTGCATCACCAATAACCTATAAACATTTGTTTTTCTTATTTGCTGACACTATTCCCAGTCTTGTACCATCAATGATAACCTTTAATTCTGTGATGCTCTCATTTGCCGAAACTACTTCCAGCCTTGCATCACCAATAACCTATAAACATTTGTTTTTCTTATTTGCCAAGACTATTCTCAGCCTTGCACCATCAATGATATTCTTTAATTCTTAGATACTCTCATTTGCCAACACTATTCCCAGCCTTTCACCACCATTGACCTTTAAACAATTGTTGTTCTTATTTGATTACACTATTCCAAGTTTTGCACCATCAATGATAACCTTTAATTCTTAGATGTTCTCATTCGCCAACACTTTTCCCAGCCTTTCACCACCACTGACCTTTAATTATTTGTTGCTCTCATTTGCAAACACCATTCACTGCCTTGCACCACCATTGACCTTTATTTGTTGCTCTCATTTGCCAACACTATTCTCAGCCTTGCACCACCAATAACCTTTAATTCTTTGATGCTCCCATTTGCCAAAACTACTCCCAGCCTTGATCACCAATAACCTTTAAACATTTGTTGTGCTTATTTACTGACTCTATTCCCAGCCTTGCACTATCAATAATAACCTTTAATTCTTCGATGCTCTCATTTGCCAACACTATTCCCAGCCTTTCACCACCATTGACCTTTAATTATTTGTTGCTCTCATTTGCCAACACTATTCTCAGCCTTGCACCACCATTGACCTTTATTTATTGCTCTCATTTGCCAACACTATTCTCAGCCTTGCACCACCAATAACCTTTAATTCTGTGATGCTCCCATTTGCCAACACTACTCCCATCCAGCCTTGCACCACCTATAACCTTTAAACATTTGTTGTGCTTATTTGCTGACACTATTCCAAGCCTTGCACCATCAATGATAACCTTTAATTCTTAGATGCTCTCGTTTGCCAACACTATTCCCAGCCTTGCACCATCAATAACCTATAAACATTTGTTGTTCTTATTTGGTAACACTATTCCCAGCCTTGCACCATCAAGGATTACCTTTAATTCTTTGATGCTCTCATTTGCCAACACTACTCCCAGCCTTGCATCACCAATAACCTTTAAACATTTGTTGTTCTTATTTGGTAACACTATTCCCAGCCTTGCACCATCAAGGATTACCTTTAATTCTTTGATGCTCTCATTTGCCAACACTACTCCCAGCCTTGCATCACCAATAACCTTTAAACACTTGTTGTTCTTATTTGGTAACACTATTCCCAGCCTTGCACCATCAAGGATTACCTTTAATTCTTTGATGCTCTCATTTGCCAACACTACTCCCAGCCTTGCACCACCAATAACCTTTAAACATTTGTTGTTCTTATTTGGTAACACTATTCCCAGCCTTGCACCATCAAGGATTACCTTTAATTCTTTGATACCCTCATTTGCCAACACTATATCCAGCTTTGCCCCATCAATTGATTCAGTTATTTGGTGTTCTTTGTCAAACACTATTCCCCAGCATTCACCACCTACATTTTTATTCTTTGGTGCTATCATTTGCTTAGCAATTTTCCCAACCTTGCATTGTCATATACTTTTTAGTCCTTTGCTGCTCTCTTTTCATCCAGTACCAGTATTTTACTCTTTTGATGCTCATCATTGCAACACAGGTTTAGATAAACAAAACTTTTCAGCTTATAATTGTGAATTATTTCTTACATATGTTTTGGGTGCTCAAAAGAATTGTCTCATTCAGATGGTTCTTTTGAGTACCCACAACATATGTTTTGGTTGAGAAATAATAAAAAAAATGTTTCTGTTATGCACTCTTAACTTATGGCCTGTTGCAAAGCACTATTCCCAACCCTGCACTATCAATACTTTTTAGTCATTTGGTGTTTCATATACCAAACATGCTGCACAATGGATATGACAACCCTTAAAGCGCCAATCACGACTTCAGCAGATGACAAATTTTACGGCATCTTAATTTTCCAGAAAAAAAGGTATGATATTTATGAAAAAGCAGCAAAATTTAAAATTATCCTATGCTGCAAATTATAGGTGGCCCTTTATAGATTAAATGCTTTGGTTTTCTCAACGTTTACTGCACTCTCCATTTCAGACTGTAGGTGTGATGATACAGTTTTCATGTTTCTACATGTTGTGTTTGGAATGGTTTGCATTTGTGCAGGTTAGTATTAATCCAATGTTTCTACTTTATTTTCAAGTTTAACACAAGGACAGTTCTGTGGTTTATTTTATATTGAAGGAATCAAAGGTTAGAATTTATCGTTGTTTTTTTTTATATTGCAAAAAGTGCACAGCCAGACGTTCTTCTAGGTCGACCCTGTTTTCAGTGTTGCAAATTGGCACAATTTCATTAATAATAAGGAAAATTAAGTTTTAAAGTTCTTGTGTTTAATGTAAAACATTTTGCCTGCTAGTGGCATCTGTGTGAGCCAAAACCACCATCATATGGATAAACAACATTGATATATTGCTATACTTAAGCTTATTATGCACATAGCAAAATGTCATGTTTTACCAAGCTCTTACTTATATAATCTCTATCAGAATCTACCAACTATACCTCCTTCATTGTGATGTTGTATCATTATGGGTTGACAGCTATATTAATACCTGATGTTGTTGTATTGGCAAATGGTGTTAACCCTGATTAGCCTGCTCCTTCAGGAGCTGGCTAATCAGGGGCTTCACTGTTTGCATTAGAAGTGTATACACCCTGTTATCTTATCACATTTAATATTCCTGTTTTCTATTTTTTGGGGAGTTAAGTGTGGTATTAATACTATTTTTTGTTATTTTCTTAGTCTTTCCCAGTCAGCCAAGGAAAATGGTGATTATCTGTAACCTGATACTTGAAATTCCAGGCCTATCCAGGGTGCTTCTTAATTCCCATTTAACTTAATTTATTGGTCAGTTGGAAGCTACTATTGAATTTTAGGATAAAAATTGAAAATATATTTTCAATTGTTTTCTTATGTATAAACAAGAAATATCTTTAAAAAAGATATTCAGCGGCATTCAAAGGAGAACATACATTTAAAGTCCTGTTGTATTGGAAGATGTTTTTATGCACAGTAGATTGACGATATTTGAAGCATTAAAATTAATGGAGACCTATATATTCAGAAGATTAATTTCTGTAGCGCCCAAACGTGCATTACTTTGTAGCAAGACTGCACGCAGCAGACGAATGCAGGATGAAAAAAATATTTTTTATCAGTGCTCTGGAGAATATAGATCTATATGGCTTAATTCTTAGCATGCTAGGAAATTGTTGTCGTCTGCTAGTTTTGTTTTTTTAATGTGAGCTTTTATCAAAATACTCTCAGTTTTATCATCAGTGTCGAACGTTTTGGACCAAGATCAGACCCAGTATTTTTTAGGTTCTGATTTGTGTCCAAACTGTTTGCAAATAATACCAGCACAACATGCAGAGTATGACACTTGATAAATATTGTTAGCTGTTAGGTTGCAGTCCATAGGGTTGCAGGAATTGCCCTGGGGAAAATTTTAGATATATAAAGGGGTAGGGCTGTATGTCAGTCTGTAAAATGTTTGTTCTAAATTTTATGAAGAAATGTTGGCTTGTATCTGGCAGTCCTATGCCAGCAGTGAGAAAAATGCATTTTGTCAGTGTCACTTGACTTTACTATGTTTGTTTGAAGGAAAGTACGCAACTCTTGAATTTTGACTGGTGTCCGTTTTCGCCTTGTTGATATTGGTGCATTCAGGTAGCAGAGGAGGGATCAAAAATCAAAATGGATGATTGATGATGAATTGCTGATAAACTTATTTCTCTGAAGTGTGTCTGCAGGCAAATTGTCTTATTTCATGATTTTATCTGTTTTTTGGGGGGGATTGATACACTTGTGAAAAGGTGTCTTTTGGGCTTAAAATATGCCATTTTCATAAGGGGTGTGGCTGTGTTTACATGCATTGAACAACAAAGTGTGTCCTTATAAATAGCTTTTATTTTCATAAGTGATTGTGATGCATGTCTGGAGTGCTTCCAACTTGCTACTGACTATCCATATACCATTGCATTGAAAATAATGGTACTTCCTTGTCGGACGACCAGGTAGAGCCTAAAATGAGCTAAAATCTGTGTAATGCAACCTTATGTGATATTTGGATATACTGCCATTCTTCAATGAAAGTTAATTGAAGAGAAAAGAAACATGATAAGCTAATCAGTGTTCTTAGTATTTCTTGGGTCATTTCAGTTCACACTCGCTCGCTTCTTGCTTCAATTATATATAGGAATTCCACCAGACAATGAGGGTGACGTTCATTGCCTACAGTTTTTAAACCAATGACTGAGCTGGGATTTTAATCTGATAAGCAGTGTATTACAGTCTACTATTTTAATAGCTGGACTGTTTAAGAGTCTAGCAGACTTATCAATGACAGTCTAAGTTATTAACCAATGAGAACACTGTTTACTTGCTTTGCAATGTAAGATTGTTTCTGATTGGTGGATATTTTAGAATACTCAATTCTAGACAGCTGCCGCTGAAAAATATAGATTTTGTGGTATAGAATTTGTTTATGATTATAATTTATCTGGAAAAATGCAGAACTCATTTACTGCACAGACTGAAAGCACTAAATAATTTCATGGGTGAAAGTTAAAAAATTCCAAAATCCTGAACTTAACTGTAATTCAACTCTTAATATTGCAGTATGCCTTACATATGTATAAAAAAATTCAAATTACATATTCAAATGTCCTTTGATAATCAAAACATAAACCAGAGAAGCTATTATAATCAGCCCGATTCAGGATTTTCAGGCTGACTTTCTTAGAAAGTCAGCATCAAAATCCTGAATTTTCACCCATGTAATTTATTGTTCTTCAGAAGTCTAATGCTCAAATGGAATTCTTTAAGTAAAGAGAATGTACGCAGTATTGTTGACTCCGATATTTAGGGTAATCATCATATCTATATTACAGGAATATTTGGCATAATGGAATGCATCAACCCAGGACTGCTGATTTACTTCATGTTTCTGGAGGGAGCATTGTCAGTGTTTGTTTTCCCTATACTAATAATGGGCTGGACCAAGCGGGTAGGTGGCTGTGTACATGAAGACCAGAAGCTAGGCCGAGGATTCTTCTTTCTGGCAGTTCTGTTACTGAGGATTGTCTCTGCGGCGGCAGGTAGGTTGTTTTAACCCTTTACTCACTAGGCTTTTTTTTAGATCATGACGTTATTTTCTATTTTTAGACAACATTGAAAAAATTCAAGAAAAGTTTAAGTAAAGTTTGAATACTTTTGAAAATATTATGGAAAATGGAGCATTTGCTACAATGGAGCAATTGCTCCAATTTCCATAATATTTTCAAATATATGATATTTTAAAGGCATCAAAAGGAGTTATTATGGAGTAAAGGGTTAACATGATGTTTATTTTCTGTTTGTATTGATACTTTATGTCCCAGTTAACAATTTTCAGTCATGTCAGGACCCTTTCCTGCCTTCCAGGGTTGAATCTGTACTAAGCCCAAGATATAGTGGAGCAAATGTTCCATTTTCCATAAACTTTTCATAAAGGCATCAAATGGTGTTAGTATGGAATAATTGATTAACATATTATTTTGTTTGTTTGTATTGATACTTTATGTTCCAGTTAACAATTTTCAGTCATGTCAGGACCCTTTCCTGCCTTCCAGGGTTGAACCTGTACTAAGCCTAGGTTAAAGTGTCTTGCTCAAGGACACAACATAGTGCCTCTTGTGCGTCTCGAGTTAGCAACCCTTTGATCCACAGTCTAATGCTCTACCAACTCAGCCACTGTGCTTTGCTTCTTTTTGTTTAAAACATTAAATTGGAATACTCAAATTCCTTAGGAAACAAATTTGACCTGATGTTAATCAGGTCAAGGTCAACAATGGATCATCATTTGAACATAAACTGGAAGGCCACACATCTCAAACACTACCTACCAAGTCCCAAAGACATTGGCCGTCTGATTCTGGAGAAGATTTTAAAGGGTTATTACCATATATGGGCATGGTGTCCATCTTGGTCATGTGACCAGAACCATTTGCATAAAATTTAATTTTTCCGCCCTAAGAAGTATTCACATCGAATTTGAGTTCAATTGGCCAAATGGTTTCTGAGAAAATCTGTTTTAATATATTGCTGGGAATCCAATATGAGTGACCTAAAGGTTTGGGACTTATTTATGCTACATACCAAGTCCCAAGGTCATCGGATTTTTAAAGGGTTTGTACCATATATGGGCATGGCAGCCATTTTGTTCTGTGATCAGGACCATTTGAAAAAAACTTTTGTTCCCCCATCCTAACGAGTCTCCATATGAAATTTGAGTTCAATTGGCCCAGTGGTTTCAGAGAAATTCTTTGAAGATATTGTCATTGGTATACTATTAGCTCAACTCAGTCTTCGGCTCAGGTGAGCTAATAAAAGGTATAGCTCAAATACTGTAGGTTAATCACATGAGGGAATAATGTAATGCCATGCATTAAATTGATAAACTACTAGTTTTTTTTACAGATGTTTGGTAAAGTTATGAAATGACGCCCATAACAACGTCGCGTATATATGGCACATTCTAGACAATATTACATCAAAAACGGGATCACATCATATGATAAATAGAATCTAGCATTCCTGCTTTTTTGGGGGATAAAATTAAAAAAAAAATCTCATTGTGAAAAACATTAAAGCCACACATTTTATCGCTTTTCCTCAACTCGTTTAATAAATTCAATAATGGATGAGCACCCGAGTAAGATCCTCTATTTCTTTGCAGGTACAGGAATACTTCTTTCACAAGAGAGTTTAATGAAGGGAGAGAACTCCTGGTGCCTTTTTGTCATTACTACATTCTTAGTCAGTGTCATCTTTGAATGGAGCTTTCTCATCTGTGTGATACTGTTACCTCTCTGCTGGTATGGAGGAGTCTATGTCATAGCTAGAACTATTCTCTGACCTCTTACCCTCGGACTTAGAAGAGAATTCCTCATAAAAAATGAACTCAACATACAAATTGTGCCATGTTTAATGTGTAGACAATAAAATAATCAGAACTTATGTTGCAAAGCTCTTCATTAATATTCTAACCTCGTATCCACAAACTTAGGAGATAGTTTCTTGTAAAAAATGGGTCCAAAACACAAATTTGCCATGTTTAATGTGTAAAAAATAAAATAAACAGAACTTTTGTCGCAAAGCTCTTCTTTAATACTCAGGCACCGAGGTTATAAAACTTTTTTCATGCTCAACTCCATTGAGCACAAAATTTCAACTGCTCATAAAAACTAAAATGCCGACAAATAATGAGGTGTCTTGCTTTATGTCTCTCAGATGTTGTATTTATCATGCTAATAATGTTTAAATGCCAACAATTGTTGGCATTTTAGCATTTATGAGCAAGATAATTTTCTAGCTCAGCTGAGTTGAGCTTGGAAAAAGTTTAATAACCTCAGGGCCTGACCTCCTACCCACAAACTTAGAAGATAATTCTTTGTAAAAAAATGGGTTCAAAACACAAATGTGCCATGTTTAAGGTGTAGACCATAAAATAAACAGAACTTTTGTCGCAAAGCCCTGCATTGTATATTGTTGTTTATTACCAAACCGTCTATATACGGAGTAATTGTCTATTTTTTGCTATGTCATGAGTCACTGAACTATTGACCATTCAATAAAAATGACTATTGGCACTATACCATGGCCTGGTTTCCCGCTTCCTTGTTAAACACACAGGCGCTTATTGATTAATTGTACAAACATGATACTAGCAAGGTCTCTACTACAAAATGCTGCCACCTTCGCTAACAATATTAGTTGTCAAATGTGTAATACCTTTTATGTTGTTAATTCAACAAAGAGAATAAAGTTATGTCTGTCTGTCTGTCTGTCTGACATGTGCGACAATGATGCGCGTATGGTTCGTTTATGCAACAATGGTGAAAATAAGGCATGGTTTGGCAACTTTAAACTCCAATAACTCCGTTGTTTATGGTCAGAAACATAAAGTGGGGGTACTCATTTTCTTAAAATAAGCGAACCATTTTGAGACCAAAATTAAGTAGATTTGGCGATTTTTTCTGTTTTACAATAAAACCGCATCATCTTCAGCAACTCCATGCAAGAAACACTGCTAAGTATTTCATCAAATGGGTTGGGTAATAAAACAGTTATTTCATGCCTATTTGTAGTATAGTCAAACTATTACCCCTCGGTACCGTGGACAACCTGAGGCACTATTGCACTGAGCATTAGGCCTCGTGCAATAGTGCATCAGTTCGTCCACGACACCTCGGGCTAATAGTTTTGACTATACTACAAACAGGCATGAAATAACTGTATAATATTCTACAAGTGAAATATTTATTCAGCTATTAGAAATGGGGAGGGTGTCCATTCCAAAGCCATACCAATACTCTAGAGATAACAAAAAAAGAGAAAATGTCTCTTATTGTTTAAAGATATACAACTGAAGGAAATGAACAAAATATGAAACCTGTGCAATTTTGCACAGGTTTCATATTTTGTTCATTACCTGCAATTATAACAACAAAATAATAATATCAGATACATTTAATGAGAAGTACCGGAAACAAAGCATTGATTTCTACATTTTTTTTCTTTTTCATTTATTACAAATCAATAGAAATTCAACACAAAGCACCAGCCATAAAATGCTATTTTTCATCTGAAATTTAGGGTGGTATTTTTCTTCTCTTTTTTTCATGAAAGAATTTGCTGTGGTGCTCAGTGAAAGCATCTTAACGAGTATTCAGCACATATGTTTCTGTGAAAAAATAAGAAAAGAAAAAAAGTAATCTGGATATCTCTTAATTCTTTGCATGCTGGGCAATTTTCATGATTTTGTTAGGAACTTTGGGTCTGCTGACTTTTTTTTCAAAAATAAATTTTTCAGGAACACTATCAGAGTGTCCAATGGTTTGGATCCAAATCAGGACTGACTTTCTGATTTGGGTCCAATCTGCTTATCAGCAGACAACAAAAGTCACCCCTTGCAAGGAGAGTTGAAATTAAAGACTGTGTAAGGCCAGAATTTTGTTATTAGTTGATTTACAAACCCTCCTACTGTAATTTTCTGGCAAGTAGAAAAAATAATTTCTGAATTTTTTTTTTTATCTAGCAAATCTAGATACTATTTGTTTCGTTGGGAAAAAAAAATACATTTTTGAGGTTCTGTGTATTTTTGAGACGCACATTGTTCAAAGTGATTGTCTAATCCAGATTTTTAGGAAAATGATGAAATCTTTTTGTTCTGGAGATAACCAAAAATCCTCTGAAAATGACCAGTTAAACTGATCATTTTCAGAGCTTATCCCCCTACCCTAAATCTGAAAAAAAAATCCCGTAAATCAACTAATAAAAAAATTCTTGCCTGATGAAAGTTTATACGCCTTTGCCACCATGATCAAGGGAGGGTCCGGCCATCAAGGGCGGAATTCTTATTAAACCCATACCATGCTAAATCCAGATATATCCTGCTTTGATATCAGTGTAGATCCAGATCAGCTTGCTTCTAGCGCTTCTGGAGATGCACTTTTTTCCACTCTGTTTATTTTGTTTTGATTTGATTTTTTACCTCCGAGTCAACAATTTTTCAGTCATGTTTGGATGCGTCTTTCTGGGTTGAGAGGATAAAGTGTCTTGCTCAATGACATGACACAGTGACTCCTCTCTGCTTATAAACACATGCTAATTACTGGAATAGTGAACTCTTAGCCCACTAGTGTCGTCTGCTGACAATATTTGCAAACAGTTTGGACCCTGATCAGGCCCGACAAAATGTCGGGCATGATCTGGATCCAAACTGTTTGACACTCTGATGGTATTCCTGAAAGAACTTTTGGAAAAAACTGAATCTCAAATAAATCAGCAGACGACAAAAAAGTATGCAAAATTACCCAGTAGACAAAGTGTTATACACAGTTAAACCTGTCTTAAACGACCACTGAAAAATAGACAAAAATCGGATCTTAATGACAAATGGTAGCTTAATGAAGGTCGAAAGTATCGCAGAATGCTCCATTTGGAGCATTCTGCAATACTTTTGACCTGCATTAAGCGATATTTAGTCTTGAGAACCAAGTTTTTGTCTTCTTTTAAAGTGGCCACTTAAGACAGGTTTTACTGTAGTAAGGTGTGACGAGTGGACAAAATGCAAGTTAGTTTGATTCTGGGAAGGAGTAAAAATATCAGGCATGGTAAGGTTTGGGACCACAGAATGAGTTAAATGAGAATGTAGTATGCTTGAGTTTATTGATGTCACTAAAGGTTAAACATGTCCACTAGGATTCTAAAGCATAAAGTTTCCATCTCACTTCTTTCTTTAGCACTGGAGCTGTTCTTATCACAGGATCTGTAAGGAAGCCAAACAATAATGTAATTTACCCCTTAACACACAATTTTAGTCATTCTTGTCAAAATATACAACACACTATTTACCCCTTTACACACACTTTTAGTCAGTCTAGCAGGGGCATAGCTAAGATTACTCAAAAACGCATTTGCATACACATTTTGACCAAAAAAAGGGAAGATTCTATCACAATGCTGATGGATTCTTCAAAACATGTGCGTAGAACCAATATTAATCTCTCTAAATCCAATTTTGACAGAATTTGTGATGATGTTGGTATCACCTACTCATAGGCAGCGTCACCAATTAACACAAAGTGAATGAGGGCCTGATCATATACATTTTTTATAATCTACCATTACCAAGTGTAATGGCAAACAGCAAACAGCACAGATCCTAATGAGACGCCGCATTTTGCAGCGTCTCATCTGGGTCTACGCTGTTTGTATATGTTCCTTTTTTGCATGCATTCAGCCTGTTCCACAAGGACATACTTTGAAATTTAGACTAGCCACGCCCCTGTCTAGTCAACATCTACAAAACTAATCCCATGTGACAGGTAATTTTCTTGCTCAAACAACAGAAATTGTCAGTTCTTTTGGTCAAACAATTAAAAATGCCAACAATTGTTAAGATGGCCATATATAAAAAACGTGGAAATCACACCTTAACTTTTGTTTACTTTGCCTGGAGACCCTCATAGTGAAAAGTGCAGATTCTAAATCCATACTGAGTTGCTAATTACTGAGTGAATATAGGTAAATATAGGTAGCCCAGGTAAACACATGTAAGAAGGGCTTGGGCATACTAATTGTTTCTCTTTCTGCTGGAGGGTTTCAACTTCAACCCACAATAATACATATTGACTTTGAGTATAGCATCCACTAAGTTCTGCTACTTTGAAAACACTTTTGCTGCTCAGATTAACTTGAATGTGTTTTTATGAAACACTATGCCCTCAACCATTAGCTTGTCCACCATCCTGTTCACCAGGTAATTTATTCCCCATCCTCCTTCAGCTGACCAAATCTGAGGCTACTAGCTGTAATAGTTTTAGAGATATCTTTATTGGAAGTTTCCAATGTCCAAAGTAGCAAAGGGCATTAATTCAAAAAATGCAAAGGCGATAACTAAAAAAAAAATATAACTTTTTTTTTAGTTTTCACCAGGTAATCTACTCATTACCCTCTATCAGCTGTCCAACTTTGGAGCTCCTAGCTGTAATGGTTCATGAGATATCAAGTTTTCTATGTCAAAATTTGCAAAGGGCAATAACTAAAAAAATGATTTTGATTTTCTGGCTCCAGTTTCCGGTCGATCGACAGTGAACGTTGCGACGGCAACCTCAAAATGTTCGATAACTTTTCTTCTACCTCATGATCAAGATAGCGATGTCAAGACAAAACAGGACAATGTCTCAAATATAATTTAAGTCGATATAGTACCAGGAAACCTATTTGTTAGGGCATAAACAATGAGACAATGACGTTTTCATCTACGGAATAAGCCCCAAGACGCTATAACTTGACGTTACGCTTTGTGTGCCAAATCATGCGCGACGTCAACGTCACACGATCTTTGAAAAACAAGGTTAATTTTTGAATTTCCGCAAAGTTTATGAAAAACAGAACTTTTGGTGATAAGTAAATGTAATGCTTTGATTTATTTAATATTCTGAACACATTTAACTGATTGTTTCATTTTTGGTTGAAGAGTATGTAAGTTTTGAAATCTATTTTCTCCAAGTGTGACGAGGGCTCGGATTCACTGCGTCAAACCGGATACTGGAGCTGGAATGGCTGCAGTTATTTTTTACTTATTTTCAAACGCTCGTTATTTTGACTCAGTGATAGGTCAAAAAAAGTAATCCATGCCTCGCATGACCTGTTGACATAGTTTTTATGGTTAAATGTTCAGTTTTCGCCAAAACCTCCTGGTAACGGCGATTCAAAGGTGCCTGAAATTTAGTTTCACTCCTGGTCATTACTACGAAATGACATTGTGAGCTTTTGGTTTTGAGGCTATAGGGGTGATTTATGGATCGAACTTCAAGCTCCTGTGGACAGACGAGCCCAAAGCAATATGCCCCTTCAACTTTTCAAAGCTGGGGGCATAAGTAGAAGATCTTACATGAGTGCTCAAGTTTTATTGAATTTATTAAACAAGTTGAGGAAAAGGGATAAAATGCGAGGCTTGCCGAGCATTTTATCTCTTTTTCCCAACGAGTTTAATAAATTCAAGAATACATGATTTGTTTGTTTGCTTGTTTGCTTTACATCCCAAGTCAACAGCTATGGTCATGGCGGGATGGTCAGTTCACCTAACCACACTTTTTCCTGGGCAAGCTTGAACAAGCGGTTAACCAGTACTTTGTGCACATACTTTCGCTTGTAACTGACAACAACCCTTCTTGAAAGATTCAGCGGAAGGGAGGAGAATGACCGTAGAAATTATTTCATGATCAATCTCCATGAAAGTATGGGACCGGGCCGGAATCAAACTCGCTACCCCTGGATCAGCAGTCAGACTCGAATCTGTAGCCAGACATGTTACCGACTGTGCTACGCTAATGCTAGATTCTATTTATCATACGACATTAAGATTACTTTGAAATCTCATTTCTGGCATAATAATTACCTAGAAAATCAGTGCATTTGGTAAAAATAAAATCCGAGCTTTTCTCTACAAACTCTCCCAGCTTGTAAGAAAATTTCTGTGCAAATGATATATTAATTGGTGCTTTCATAAAACACAGGGTTAAGATATAGAGGATCTTACATGAGTGCTCATGTGTTATTGAATTTATTTAACGAGTTGAGGAAAAGCGATAAAATGCGAGGCTTGTCGAGCATTTAATCGTTATTTTGCAACAAATTTAATAAATTCAATAATACAAAAGCACGAATGGTAGATTCTATTTATCATATGACATTAAGATTACTTTGAAATTTTATTTCTGGCATAAAAACGTTATAATTTTGTCATTATGAACGCAACTTTGTTATGGACGTCATTACATTTTCCGTAATTCTATAAACTACTAGTGATTTATCAATTTTATTGCATGGCATTATTTCACTCATATGACAAAAGGGTTACAGTACCCAAGAGTTTAGAGTTAATACAGTAGATATGAAATACACTGGCAGATCTGGATTTTTCTATGCACTACAGTAAATGTCCTAAAATTATGAACACTTCTCTTCTGTATTATCAAATAAAATGTTGATTATTCAGGCTGGAATTTACAAAGTGCTGGTCAGAATAGTAAACAGGGTAGACCCTGATCAGACTGCTTCTTTAGAAGCAGACTGATCTGGGTCTGCACTGTTTCCATGTCTTTTTGGAAGGCAATAGTGTTCATGATTTTAGAATATTTACTGTAATACAAAGTCGTTCTGGGGCAAAGCGCAGATTTCTTTATATCCTACAATTACAATTTTGTTTATGCTACCAACTTTAACTCAACAAAATATATAACACTATTAAAATCAAAAGACTTATTTTGAATATAGTTTGTTTGATTTGATTCTTTAAGTCAATCTGCAACCCCTCGATCTCGTGTCAAGCACTCAACCACTGAGCTCCCTATTTAAAATGTATAAATTACCTAATTTCTCCTCCGACTCTGACTGTAGTGATCTACCCTGCTGCATTGCGAGAGCTATAGTGTTGGCTGTGGCAGTTGGTCCTAGAATCTGTAATGGTGAAATAGTACAAGATCTTAATGAAGTACACTCCTAGCCACATATTATCCAATCAACTTTAAGCATTCCAGTTTTTAGCAGTAGTTTACAAGCAGCGTGGAAAACAATCTTGATCCTGATCAACCGACTTCCGAGAAGCCAGCTGATCTGGATCTACACAGTTTCTTTAAAAAAATGATTTTTTACTGGTTTACTATGGTAAGGGTTAATGGTACCAATCACAATCCTGGAGAAAATAACATAATAGTGAACATCTTCCTTCACTTTAAAAAAGTTATACAGTGAAATCTGTGTAAAACGGCCAATCAAATAGACAAAACAAAGATCTTAATGACAAATGGTGGCTTAATGAAGGTCGAAAGTATTGCAGAATGCTCCCCTGGGAGCATTCTGCAATACTTTTGAGCTGCATTAAGTGATAATTGGTCTTAAAACAATTTCTGGTCTTTCTGAGAGTGGCTGTTTTACACAGGTTTTACTGTAGTTCAGTTAATGCCCTCTGCATTTACTCATATTGCCTGTCCTCTAAAACTATCTGACCATAACATGACGGTTGGTTGGACGATATTCCCAATTATGGAATAGCCACCAAAAGAAACTAACTCCGATGATGAGTTGGTACAGTATACGATTTATTTTAACTGTAAGATCACGTTTACGGGCCCATAAGGTAAACGCGTCTCCACCATGTTCCATTTACTTTTTTCAACTAGCTTAGCAACTGACGTTAACGTAACGTCAACGCGGCGTTACGTTACGTCGAAGATAAATATAGCGCCCCATAATGCAATATTATGAAATACTTTTCCACAGGTTAATTATAAGCTACAAACAATATAGACTCAGATGAGACTGCACAAAATGTGGCATTTCATCTGGGTCCATACGGTTTATAAAACATAGGATTTTAAAGTAACTCAAAACTCTTCCTACCATTTTCCCCTCCTCAAAATGACATGCATTTTGAAGATGAGCTGGGTTAAATAAATGTTAGCCTGTATCCATACAGTTGTTTAATTATAACGGGCTCCTGCTTCATATGTTATTAATTCATTATGCAATTTTGAAAGCTATTTAAACAACAAAACTTAAATATAACTAACAATAAAATTATCAAAGACTTAATTAAGCATGTATTAGTCTATTTGTCATAGTTAAAGTTCCAACTCGAGTGGACACAGCTTGTTCACTGGTCTAATTAAAGTTCCTTCTCCGACTTGGATCTTCACAACCCGCACGTGCCCGTCTTGTCCCGGATAGACTTCCAGTACCCGTCCGAGCGGCCAGTTCCCTCTCGATGTGTCCGGTGAGATGACCAACATGACGTCACCGATCTGGACGTCATGTTGCGTCTGAAACCACTTTTGTCGTGCGTTGAGCCCTGGTAACCATTCACGCATCCATCTGCTCCAAAAGTGGCGCACGAGTTCTTGGATACGGCGCCATCTCTTTCTCAGGTTGAAGTCCGTCTCATCACAGGAGGTTGGTGCAAAATGACCCCCGATTTGTCCGTGGAGAAAATGATTAGGGGTCAATGGGACGTCGTCTGCTGGATTCGCCGATTGATATGTCAGAGGCCTCGAATTTATCAGGCCCTCAGCTCCGATCATTGCTGTTGTGAGTTCTTCGTCGTTGATGTCCGCTTTACCCAGTATCGCTTTTATTGCTTTCTTCGCCGACTTAATCATAGTCTCGTGGACACCACCGAAATGTGGTGAAAGTGGTGGGTTAAAGTGCCAGGTGACTTGTTTGTTGGCTATGGACTGGTAGGTGGTATGGACTAGGTGAACAGCTCTTGTGGCGAGACAGGTAAACAGGCAGAGGTATCTCTTCTCTCGTCGTTTTCCTCGTCCTTGAACTGTAATGAATGGGCCAGCGAAATCAACTGCTGACCTAACAAATGCTCGCAAAGATGGTTTCAGTCTAGATGTTGGCAATGGTGCCATTATTTGCGAGCATGGCTTCGATTTCCGTCGGCGACACACCAAGCATTCCTTTTCCCATTCTCGAATCTCTTCTCGTCCTGCAAGTAACCAGTATCGAGTGGATAATGCTGCGAGTGTCTGGTTGGTTCCAGTGGCATGGTTTCCTCGTTCATGAAACTCCTTCACGATGAGCTTAGTCACCCAGTTTCTTCTTGGCAGAATGATTGGGTACCGCATATCATATGGTAGAAACTCTGCATGTTTCAATCGACCATCAGACCGAATCAACCCATCTTCGTCAAGTTTTGGCTGAGACCCCAACAACTTGCTGCTTGATGGCAAAGTTTTCCCGCAAGACAGAGCCTTCCATTCGTCAGTGAACTCTATAACCTGTGTATGATGAATAATCTGGACTTCGGCACGTTTCAGTTCTTCACTCAGAAGTTCACCGGATGTCCTGTTTTCCTTTTGCTTTCTACCATTGTCAACGAAGCGGTTTATCCATGCTAACACCCTCTTCAGACGTAGGAAGCTCGAGTAGTCACTTGGTTTCAATGGAAAGTTGTCTTCATTACCAGTGACAACCATGCATACTGATTCCGAGCTATTTTCCGTTCTGGTGAATAGTGTTGGTCTAGTGCATCGCTTCATTTCGTCGTATCCTGTGTGGTTATCCTTGATAACTTTTGTTGGCCAAGCTTCTTCTGGCTTTCTCAAGAACTCTGGTCCTTTCCACCATCTGTCGCATTTTGCAAGATCAGCTGCCGTCATTCCCCTGCTGAGTATATCTGCTGGGTTTAAACTAGTTGGTATATATCTCCACTGCTCCGGATCTGTACTTGTCTGAATCTCCCCAACCCGATTAGCAACAAAAGGTTTAAAGTCTCGACTGTGCCCATGTATCCACCAAAGAACGTTCTGACTGTCCGACCAAAAGACTGCTTGACTCATATGAAGCTCCAGAACACTCGCTATTCTCGTTGATAGTTGGACCCCAATAACTGCACCCATTAGCTCTAGACGTGGGATACTTGTCGCTATGGTAGGTGCGACCCGTGTCTTAGCAGCTACTATGTTGGTGGAGATAGTCCCATCTTGGTAGCTGTACCTTACATAAGCAACGGCTCCAAATGCATCTTCAGAGGCGTCAACGAATGTGTGCAAGGAAACGTTGTCTATCTGCTTTCCTCCTACAAGCAGACATCGTGGTATTTGTAACAGCGTTAGCTCCGGTAGCTCACTGAACCAGGCCCGTGCTGCGTTGGTTAACAGTTCAGTCAGCTCCTCATCCCAGTCCAATCCTGCCATCCACATTTGCTGCAGCAACATTTTGGCTCTAATGGTGAATGGAGCCAAAAACCCGATGGGATCAAAGAGTGTTGCTATCTGTTTCAGAAAATTTCTATTTGTATACTTTACATCATTACTGGGTGCGTTCTCTCTGAATGTGAAAACATCTTGGTCAGACAGCCACCACACTCCTAGTGTCTTTGTACTTGGTAAATAGTCTGCGTCCAGGTCTACTTCAGCCTTGCGATCCTGTAGTGGGATGTCCCTCAACACCCGAGGCCAGTTAGACAACCATTTTCTTGCATGCATTCCGGCCTGTCTCAACAGTTGCGAGAGTTGCTTGTGCAGTTCTATCCCTTGATCTTCGTTTGCTACCGAATCCATAGAATCATCCATGTAGGTAGACCGTAGCACCGTCTCAGCTGCCAGTGGAAATGTGTCTTTGAATTTCTTTGCGTGGTGTTGTAGGACAAACTGTGCCTGGAACGGAGAGGAGTTTACCCCAAACATGACCCGATCAAACTGGTAAGTATCTGGCTGACGATCCTGATCTATTCCCCTCCATAGGAATCGATGAAAAGGCTTGTCTTCATGAGCTATACCAATTCGCAGGTACATTTCCGCAATATCACATACTAGTGCAACTGGTTGTCGTCTAAATCGCAGTAGAACATCAAATAATTCCCGCTGTAGCTTCGGACCTTGGTGAATCAGGTCATTGAGCGAATGACCTTCGTATCTTGCCGATGCGTCATGGACAATTCTCACCTTGGTAGTGTCTTTATCTGGTCTTAGTACAGGGAAGTGTGGAAGGTACCACCTTGACGTTGACCTTTTTGGCTCTTGAACTTTTGTGACATAACCCTTCTGGACATACTTCTCAAGGCAGTTGTTGTATGCCTGTGCAACATCCGGGGACTTTTTCAGCCGTTTCTCTGTGTTTTCCAGTCTTCTAAGAGCCATCTCATAATTATCTGGCAATGCACGTGTATCAGACTTCCACGGTATACCAACTCTGTACATTTGGTTCTCGAACGAAAGCGTGCTTTCAACCTTTTTTATAGCCAATTGCTCTTCAATGCGAACTATTGGTGCATCATGCGGTAACTGGACATTTTCGATCTCCCAAAAGTGCTTCAACGTCGAATTTATCTGCTCAATTTCAGCCTGATTTTTAACAAAATACGTGTAAGCAAAGTTTGTATGACATACCTCTTGAGAAGTTGGTCCAGTATTCCCAATACATGTCCATCCTAGTGGTGTAAGCCCGGCGATAGGCTCTCCTGGTTTCCCTCTAACTTCTTGAATGGCATAGAGCAGATCGGCGCAGTCCAATCCCAACAGCATGTCGACAAGTGGTCTCGTGGCTGAAGTTGGGAATTTGATGTTTTTTAGGTGAGGCCACTGCTGCTTTAACTTATTCCATTCTACAACCGGCATGTTACCCGTCACTCTGTCTACCGTGCATGCGCTAACCATTGTGCTTACATTGCCCGTTATACTTGTGAGTTCAACGTTGATTGGCTTAGTCTCAAAGGTCTCCACCTGTCCGTTCAGTACATTTACCGTCATTTTTTCGGTTCTTCCTTGTAGACCTAGCTCAGCTGCCACGTCGGCATTGATGTAGGATTTTGTACTGGCGTCGTCTAACAAGGCATTAATTTTCAAAGACCGTTCACCATTTTTCAGAATGACTGGCACTGTACGAAGCCCTACAAAGTTTGCCCTGATGTTGCTTTGGGTGACCATTGTTGTCTGCTCTTTCCCCTCCGTAAGGCTACTGTCCCGATCCTGTGGCTCTAAAGTGCCGATAGCTACTTTTGAAGATTTCTCCAAATTGACAGGAGCCGGTCTGGTGGATCCATTTTTATGCAACAGCCTGTGATGTAAATCCGTACACCCGTCTTGGCCGCACTGTCGACTTCTAGGACATGCTTTTCCCTGGTGCCCTTGAGCTAAACACCGAAAGCATAACTGATTGTGTTTAGCGAAATTCCATCTATCTGCCACTTTTCTTCAATTGAATTCTGGACAATTCCATATGCCATGATTCTTTCCACAATCGAGGCATGGCATTTTCTTCGAATTACGGACATAATCTGCTTCACCGAAAAATGTTCGCTGGTTCCCCTGTCTACGTGTTGAGCGATATGGTGGTTTTGTAGCCTTTCCTGACACCCCACGAACCGCCTCTGTGGCTATCGTCTGGAATTCTGATTCCTGTAGTATCCATTCCCGTAGTGAGAGCACTGACTCTTCTTTGTTGCACTCGAACACCCAGCGATGGTACCTAGCTAGCATTGCCTCGGGTATTTTGCGCTGTAGCTTCACGTAGAGCGACCCAAAATCAAGCTCGTGATGTTGTCCGGCCTCTTGTAGGTTGATCATTGCTATGTCTAGAAGATCAGCAAATTCTTCTATATCCTTCGCGTGACCCTGTCGTATCTGCGGAAACTCCTCCAACTCTTCCAGGTATAATGCTATCTGCCTACGCTTTCCACCGTACTTTCTATCTAAGCGACCCTTGGCTGCTTCGTAGGCAGCAGCAGAGTGTCCCAGGCTGTCAATTACCTTCAGAGCCTCCCCGGAGACGTACTGCCGAAGTTGCAGTAACTTGTATTCGGCGGTTGCCAGTGCAGAATCGATGCAGGCAAGGAAAGATGCCTTCCAACTTTGGTAGTTTTTCTTTTCGCCGGTGAATACAGGTATCTGCACACGCTTTAATTGCCTCCATAAATCTTGCCCAATCGTGGGAGGAGTGTTGTTACTACATGTAGCAGTTGGTTCGAACAGTGTTGCCGCAGCGTTCATGCAGGTTTTTCTCACCACTGGGCGATGAAGCTCTTGAGCCTGTTCATTTTGCAGTGACATGTCCTTATCAAGTGATTGCTGTGGTTGTGCTCCTTTAACCGTGGTAATTTTCTGGTTACCGGTGGTACCGTTTGTTTGGTTTTCACTGCTTTTTAATGGTACCGAATTGCAGACATTAATGTCAGAATCAACAATTTTTACCTCTTGAGAAACGCTGTACCCTTCTTTTCGGTAGGTTTCCGACTGGTCAGAAATGTTCATTCGGCCCAGCAAGTCAATCGTAAGTATTTCAGAAGTTTCACTTGACTGTTCCTTTTGTGTGTGGTTATAATGCTGCGCCGCCGCATATGTTGTCGAATAATCATCATCCAGCTTCTCCATCTCGAGCATTACTTTATCGCTCAGCTGTTTTTGCTTGTTTTTATCAAAAAGTTCGGACAGTCTTGTCATTACGTCCATGGCGCTTTCCATAGCATTGTCCAATCTATTACATGCCTCCTGAATCTCTCGATAGCCTGGCTTTTCCGGCTGATCTATCAAAAACAATACCTTGTTTTTAATCCGTGTGAAGCTTGATTTAGCGCGGAACTTTTCCCTTTTCAATTCCGCTTCCATGTCTGTGAGAGCGCCAGCTGTCCCTGTTGGATCGCCACGTTCCCGCAGATCATCTCCGTTGATGCCGTTCTCCGACGACGCCATTTTCCCGTTAATTCCATATTTTCTTCGATTTTATGTCTTCTAACCTCGCTCTGCTACCAATTTTTGGTTGGACGATATTCCCGATTATGGAATAGCCACCAAAAGAAACTAACTCCGATGATGAGTTGGTACAATATACGATTTATTTTAACTGTAAGATCACGTTTACGGGCCCATAAGGTAAACGCGTCTCCACCATGTTCCATTTACTTTTTTCAACTAGCTTAGCAACCGACGTTAACGTAATGTCAACGCGGCGTTACGTTACGTCGAAGATAAATATAGCGCCCCATAATGCAATATTATGAAATACTTTTCCACAGGTTAATTATAAGCTACAAACAATATAGACTCGGATGAGACTGCACAAAATGTGGCATTTCATCTGGGTCCATACGGTTTATAAAACATAGGATTTTAAAGTAACTCAAAACTCTTCCTACCAACGGTGATATTCCAATCTACACTTAACTCTGCCCCATGGGAAATTTTTCATGCTTTTTTGTCGCCTGCTAAATTTTTTCAAAATAAACTTTTTAGGAAAAAAAATTCAGGAACACCACCTGAGTGTATAACAGATTGGATCCAGATCAGGCCTGACTTGGGTCCAAACTGTTTTCAAAGGTTATCAGCAGACGACACTTAGTAGGCAATGGGTTAATACTGAAGGTTTCCATGAAGTTTTGTTGAAATCTTGTCAATAGTTGCTGAGAATTTGTGTGGACAAGATATGTATAATACAAGATTTTATAAAGGGTCACAACTCCAAGAAAAATCAACAAACCA
This sequence comes from Loripinus fragilis, assembly GCA_964019695.1. Lineage (NCBI taxonomy): Eukaryota > Metazoa > Mollusca > Bivalvia > Lucinida > Lucinidae > Loripinus > Loripinus fragilis. The sequence continues at coordinate 64,543,863 of OZ026522.1, read as the reverse complement.
TAACATGCCGGTGATGTGTGCATCTAATCTAGATAATGCATGTTCCAGTGAAGCTTTATTGAGTAAATTTCAGCCAAGTCTGATGAGCAAACAACTCCAGTAATCACACCGAGTCGGGGGCAATCGAAAACGAAATCAACAATCGACGAATGTGGATCAAAAATTGATAAAAACAGCGTTTTGATTGCCATTTGTTGTCAGTGGGGCGACAAATGGCAATCGAAAACACTGTTTCTATCGATTTTTTATCTACATTCCTTGATAGTATTGGTGTTTTCGATTGCCAACTACCCGGTGTGGTAATAGGGTGCTCAACTTACAGGTTTAAACTCTGTTTCCGTTTCCTCTTCCAGCCATATTTGTGGCAGAGACTTGTCAATCAATGACAGGAAACTGTCATAGGTGTGTTGTAACTCCTTAGCTTTCTTATCATAGTTGAACTGTACAAGAACTCGGATCACAGATCTCATCTCATCTACAATATATAGAGTCTTACATAACTGCTCAAGCATTATTGGTATGAGACTAGTCAATCAATGACAGGAAACTGTCATAGGTATGTTGTAACTCCTTAGCTTTCTTATCATAGTTGAACTGTACCAGAACTCGGATCAGAGATCTCATCTCATCTAAAATATAAAGAGTCTTACATAACAACTCAAGCATTATTGGTATGAGACTAGTCAATCAATGACGGGAAACTGTCATAGGTATGTTGTAACTCCTTAGCTTTCTTATCATAGTTGAACTGTACTAGAACTCGGATCAGAGATCTCATCTCATCTAAAATATAAAGAGTCTTACATAACAACTCAAGCATTATTGGTATGAGACTAGTCAATCAATGACGGGAAACTGTCATAGGTATGTTGTAACTCCTTAGCTTTCTTATCATAGTTGAACTGTACTAGAACTCGGATCAGAGATCTCATCTCATCTAAAATATAAAGAGTCTTACATAACAACTCAAGCATTATTGGTATGAGACTAGTCAATCAATGACGGGAAACTATCATAGGTATGTTGTAACTCCTTAGCTTTCTTATCATAGTTGAACTGTACTAGAACTCGGATCAGAGATCTCATCTCATCTAAAATATAAAGAGTCTTACATAACAACTCAAGCATTATTGGTATGAGACTAGTCAATCAATGACGGGAAACTGTCATAGGTATGTTGTAACTCCTTAGCTTTCTTATCATAGTTGAACTGTACTAGAACTCGGATCAGAGATCTCATCTCATCTAAAATATAAAGAGTCTTACATAACAACTCAAGCATTATTGGTATGAGACTAGTCAATCAATGACGGGAAACTGTCATAGGTATGTTGTAACTCCTTAGCTTTCTTATCATAGTTGAACTGCACTAGAACTCGGATCAGAGATCTCATCTCATCTAAAATATAAAGAGTCTTACATAACAACTCAAGCATTATTGGTATGAGACTTGTCAATCAATGACGGGAAACTGTCATAGGTATGTTGTAACTCCTTAGCTTTCTTATCATAGTTGAACTGTACCAGAACTCGGATCAGAGATCTCATCTCATCTAAAATATAAAGAGTCTTACATAACAACTCAAGCATTATTGGTATGAGACTTGTCAATCAATGACGGGAAACTGTCATAGGTATGTTGTAACTCCTTAGCTTTCTTATCATAGTTGAACTGTACCAGAACTCGGATCAGAGATCTCATCTCATCTAAAATATAAAGAGTCTTACATAACAACTCAAGCATTATTGGTATGAGACTTGTCAATCAATGACGGGAAACTGTCATAGGTATGTTGTAACTCCTTAGCTTTCTTATCATAGTTGAACTGTACCAGAACTCGGATCAGAGATCTCATCTCATCTAAAATATAAAGAGTCTTACATAACAACTCAAGCATTATTGGTATGAGACTTGTCAATCAATGACAGGAAACTGTCATAGGTATGTTGTAACTCCTTAGCTTTCTTATCATAGTTGAACTGTACTAGAACTCGGATCAGAGATCTCATCTCATCTAAAATATAAAGAGTCTTACATAACAACTCAAGCATTATTGGTATGAGACTTGTCAATCAATGTTGGGAAACTGTCATAGGTATGTTGTAACTCCTTAGCTTTCTTATCATAGTTGAACTGTACTAGAACTCGGATCAGAGATCTCATCTCATCTAAAATATAAAGAGTCTTACATAACAGCTCAAGCATTATTGGTATGAGACTTGCCAATCAATGACAGGAAACTGTCATAGGTGTGTTGTAACTCCTTAGCTTTCTTATCATAGTTGAACTGTACCAGGACCCTGATCACAGATCTCATCTCATCTACAAATAGTACAATATCCAGATAAGAGTGCATAATGGAAATCTACTTTTCTTATTTCTAAGTGATTACAAATGAACATGTACAGTTTTATGCTAAATAATATTATCTTATTTCTCAATCAAAATATATGCTGTGGGTACTCGAACAAACCATGTAATTGAGATGGTTCTTTTGAGCACCCAAACCACATGTTTAAATTGATGGGTAAGAAAATAAATACAGATTTATGCTAAAAATACTATTTTTCATATTTCTCAACCAAAACATATGTTGTGGGTACTCAAATGAACCATCTCATTGAGACGGTTCTCATGAGCACCCAAAACACATGTTTAAATTAATGGGTAAGAAAATAATTTCATGTTCATTTTATGCTATAAAACATTTCCTTATCTGAGCCTATGATATGTGAGCTAGCACATTAACTTGGATGTATATCACAACAGGACTCAGAAGAGCCTGTTCAATTTTGCAAAGATTTCATATTTTGTATCACGGATGTGTAACAGCAAATAAGTACAATTACAGTGCTGTCCTTTTATAACACACCTCGTAAAAACGGATTTGGAAATAAAACAGTCATGTTGTGGCACCTAAATATTTTACCATGGAATTTTACAAAGGAATTATAGGAAATGTTTGGTTGTTTGATTTGATTCTTTACGTCCCAGTCAACAATTTTTCAGGTATGTCGGGACGGGTCTTCCTATGTTGAACCAGTACAAAGCAAGGATTAGTGTGTCTTGCTCAAGGACATAATGCAGTGACGCCAGTGATGCTCTGATCCTCAATCCCTAGGTCTCGAGTAAACACTCTACCACTGAGCCACTGCACTCCCCTAATTATAAAAATGACCTATAATTTCTTCGTCAAATTGTCCCTTTATATACACATTATTATAATAGTAACGTGATCTGGCGTACTGTATCACGTCGAGTTGATGAGGTCATACCATCGGATCACCCAAGACACGAAGCGTCGAGGGTGATCCGATGGTATGATAACAGTACCTCTAAGACTATCTATATATGTAACTGTCTTGGCTAGCGCTGCTATCAAGGCAAAATCCTCATACTGGCTCCCCTCCTTCAACTTCCATTTTTTATGAGTGGCTTTTCTCTGATTCTTCACAGATTTCCTGAAATAATGAAATAACTTTTTTTTTTCAAACTAAACACACAAAGTCCACACCTACTTTAAACAGGTATGCATCCATCCATTAATTGTAAGATTAACCTCAGATTAATTGTGGGAGATTGAACACTTGAGATTTTGTTTGTGGGACTATGTCACATGCTAAGATGTCATTGCATTGGTTAGTTATTCATTATCAGATGACTTTCAAGTGGTATTAGGCCCCCTGATAATAGTGGGTAACTGAAAATTATTTTTTCTTATTTCTCCACCAAAACATATGTTGTGGGTGATCATAAGAACCGTCTCATCGAGATGGTTCTTTTGAGCAGCCAAAACACATGTTTAAACTGATGGATAAGAAAATTATTGCAATTTTACTCTAATTTTTTTTTGCATATCTGCCCCTAAGGGTATTTTGGGTATGGTTCTGGAACATCTATTTCTGACCTACTTAACCAATTTAAACTTTTACTACAAAAGTTAACACATTTTTTGCATTTAAAGTTTATATATTATTCTATGTTTGAATATACAGGAAAGTAAATTATGTACAGTAAAACCTGTCTTAAACGGCCAGCGAAAAAGAAGACCAAAATTGGTTTTCAAGACCCATTATCGCTAAATGCAGGTCAAAAGTATTGCAGAATGCTTTGTTTTGTCTATTTTTGAGTGGCCGCTTAAGACAGGTTTTACTGTACTAACAATTATTTCAGTACTTACCCTGACATTTTACTGTAAATTGAGCTTTGACTGGTTTCAGCAGAATATCTAGAAGACTGGATACTTTCACCAGTGGCACTACTAGTGTCGGAGAACAAGTCTGCATCAGCATCATTTGTTACACCTCTGCTTTCTAGGAAAGTAAAGATACTATCATGAGGCATGCCATATAAGAACCATTATAAAGCCTTAAAGCCCTAGCAAAATAACTGCAAATGTTGAATGTTTACCTCTTTTGCTGCCAACTTTCTGTTGAAATGTACCTCTCAGTGCCAAGCTTATTTTGGGTAATGGCACAAAACATGGTCTAGCTGTTTAACCCATTTATGCCAAATGTAGCTTCCGATCTCTATCAATTGGACGAGTCCATTTCCAATTTAAGGGTTGTTTGGTGGTATTTGTTCATTTTTATTCAAATTTTAAAAGAAACTTATGTAAGCAAACAGTGGAGAACCTGATCAGACCCCGCGTTTTGCAGTGTCTGATCTGGTTTTGCACTGTTTGCCGATGTCCCACAAAAAGGGCGCTAGGCTTATACGGGTTAAAATAGTATAAAATCATTATCCGGTTGAATATCATGGTGAAACTTTGACCAAAGATTGCACATAAATTGTTTAGCAAGTTAGTATAATTTTCAATAGCAGACGTATTAGTTGACCTTGACATTGAAACCAGGCCCTGTAGCGAGTCTGACTGCAGATCCAGGGGTTGCGAGTTTGATCTTGGCCGGGTCCCATATTTTCGTGGAGATAAATCTTGAAATTATTTCTACGGTCATTCTCCTCCTTCTCCTGATTCAAGAAGGATTGTTGTCAGCTACAAGCGAAAGAATATGTACAAAGTACTGGTTTACCACTTAGTCAAACTTGCCCAGGAAAACCATCTTGACATGACCATTGCTGTTGACTGGGACATAAAATCTCAGACTAGCCTGGTGAAGCTGGCAGCCATTCTGCCACAATTTGGCCTAAAATTGAGTAAACTTGCTTTAAAATTAAGAAATTGCATTTTTTTACGATTTTTCAGCATTTCCTGGTTTGTTAGCCACATACAGGTCTTCTGTTTAGGTTACCCTTGTTGGCAATCAATGGTAGTACACATCCTGAATCAAACCACATGTCCAAGTCCCCAACCAGGGACAGTTGCAATCTGTGGATAGTCAACAATCGGTGACATTTGCAGCGAAAGAGTTAATTCATCTGCTGCTTAGATTTGCTAACATTACTGACTAATGTAATTGTAAAGGTAAACATTGCTAAACATCGTAATGGAGCAGTCTGATCTAAGTCCATACTGTTTTGCCATGTAGCTTCTAAAACATTTCAGTAGATGTCAAAATAGACTACATTTGTTGTAATTGGCACTTTAAGAGTAAACATTGCTAAACATCGTAATGGAGCAGTCTGATCTAAGTCCATACTATTTTGCAATGTAGCTTCTAAAACATTTCAGTAGATGTCAAAATAGACTACATTTGTTGTAATTGGCGCTTTAAGAGTAAACATTGCTAAACATCGTAATGGAGCAGTCTGATCTAAGTCCATACTATTTTGCCATGTAGCTTCTAAAACATTTCAGTAGATGTCAAAATAGACTACATTTGTTGTGATTGGCGCTTTAAGAGTAAACATTGCTAAACATCGTAATGGAGCAGTCTGATCTGGGTCCATACTATTTTGCCATGTAGCTTCTAAAACATTTCAGTAGATGTCAAAATAGGCTACATTTGTTGTGATTGGCGCTTTAAGAGTAAACATTGCTAAACATCGTAATGGAGCAGTCTGATCTGGGTCCATACTGTTTGGCCATCAATCTTCTAAAACATATCAGCAGATGAAAAAATAGACTACATTGTTGTGATTGGCGTAAGGGTAGACATCGCTTTCAACATTTGTTCAGTCATATCCCAACTGTCAAGTATCTTATCTCAGTGTTCTTGAGCAGTCTTCCCAATCAACTGTTTACCAGTACTAAGTGTATTCATACCTCATCAATAGCTGACGACTGCACTTACATAAATCAGAAGTTCTTTTTAGCAACCCAAAACATATGTTCAAACTGATGGATTAGAAAATATTTACAATTTTATGCTAAAATTTTTTATTTATCTAAACCCATGACACATATTCAGTCTAATCAGGGTTCCCACAAATTATAGAAAGTAAAATTCCCCGACTTTTCCCTGACTTTTCACTGACCAAATTCAAATTTCCCTGAACCTAAATGCGCAGTATTTGTCAAGTTTTGTGGGTAAACTATGAGCATGTTTACTGAACAACATGTTCAAGCATATGTTCCTGTATAGTGTAGGTAAAATTTATGATATATTTATCAAACCTCTTTAGATGGTCTTTTGTCTACTGGTAATCTTTGACTTATAGTAGTGCTAAAATGCCTAGCATTACTACCGGAATTTGAGAAAGCAATCTGTTGTGCAATTGTCAAGTTGTATTGGTTAACTTCAAGATAATATATGTAATGAGATGTAGATGGATTGTCCTATAAGTGCATTATATAACTTAAAAATGCCCTTTAACCAAAAATTAAAAGCAAACAGAACAAAACTGGCTAGGTATATAAAACTGTCATTTAACCACTGACCAAATTTTAGCACCAGAGTTCTTTATGTATACCTTTAGAAGCATCATGTGTCTATGTTGCTTAAACCAAGTTTCAGATTGTTCCATCAAAATGTGCAGTAGCAGCATTTTTCCTGTGTGACCACATGCATAACCCCATATTTCAAAAGGCCAACTAAATGGAGCTGTCAATTTGCCAATAATCAATAATTTGGTACCCAAATAGTTGTATGGAAGGCTCAGGGAGTGCCACAATCAAATGATGCAGCCTATCCAATGCACCAAGAGGAAGGAATACAATACCACTCAATTTGTACCTTATGCTGTATACCAGCTCATATATGGGCCTTGTCGCGAGAAAACCTGTCTTCCAGGTTTCTGACAAAGTGAGATTCAAACCAACCTGCTAATGAGCTACAGAGACTAGCTAGAAAATTGAAATTTCGCTCGTAGCAAGTCTAGATAAGATACTTTCTAATAAGCGAATAACGAAGGCGCTGATCAGACTGCACGGATGCGCAGGCTGGTCGGCACCTTTGTTGTTCGCAAACCCCTGAAGATAGGTTTCTCGTGGCGAGGCCCAAATAATAATGGGTTCAAGCTCTGACTGGCTTCTGACTGCACTATGAGGACTGCCTGCTCGAGATGAATCTCTGCACCTAATCACACCGGATAGGCAGCAATCGAAAATGCTCTTAACAATCGACGAACACGTTTCAAAAATGGCTAGAAACAGTGTTTTGATTGCCATTTGTCGCATAGGAGACAAATGGCAATCAAAAACTATGTTTCTAACTATTTTTGATTTGCGTTCGTCGATGGTTTTAACATTTTCGATTGCAGCCTTTCTGGTGTGATTATAGACATGAAAGAGCTATATGAGCCGGTGTACAGCAAAAGATACAGGTTGGCCTGTGCACACACGGAAAACTCAGATCAGCCTGCATATCTGCACTCTGTGGGTAGCCAAATGTCCAATGTTACTTCCACGGATGAAAGTTCAAAATTTGAAAAATCCTGAACTTTCGAAATTCAAATCTTAAAAATTGCAGTATGCCCATAAAACATTAACAATTTCAAGTTTAAATGGTCAGTGGTCTTATGATAAACTGAAAGTAAATCAGAGAAGCTATTATAATCTGCTAAATTCAGCATTTTGAGGCTGACTTTCTATGGAAAGTCAGCCTCAAAATTCTGAATTCAGGAATAATCCTGAAAACTTTCACCCTAGGAGCCGCTGTAGTGTATGCCTTGTAAACCAGGGGTCGAAGGTTCGATTCCCGGCTTCACCAGTCTGTCGGATGAGACTTTAAGCCGTGGCCCCATCTCCATATGACCTTGGCTGTTGTTAGTGGGACATTAAACACAAACACAACAACAAAACTTTCACCCATGTTCTTCAGGTGGAAAAATAAGACTCTGATCACAGACTGTGCAGATGTGCAGACTGATTTGAATCTTCGCTGTATGCACATGCCAACTTGTACAATATGTACACCGGCTGATACAGTCTTACCCAGTAGCTCTATCCTGGTCTTCTCCTTTTCTTGCCTGACAACACCCAATCTTGTCTTGTACTTCTCAAACTCTTGTCTCATGGTTTCCATGGTAACCATATGATGATCAAAACTCTCCATTAATTGAGATTTTAGATCAGTCTCAATAAAATCTGTTCTTTTATACTTGTACATCTGTAAAAAAAATGTTTTCTATGAAATAACAATATTTGACCGAATTAAGTGACAAAAAAGGCATTTAGTGGAAGACAGTGATGAGAGCAAAGTTTTGGCTAAAACAAATAAATTTCTTTCTTTTCAACATTAAATTAATTTCTGATTTTTCGTACAATAAATTAACTTATTTTAAAATACCTTTGTTTATCATATCATATGTTAATGTCACTTGTGACTCGGACCCAATAAACACAGACTGGTCACTTACATACAGGTAAATGTATATATTGGAAATAGGTTGTCGTGGCTCAATGGTGGCTGAGCTTTCAAAACTGACGTATGTTCCGGATAAAATAATCAAATCTCCGTTATTTTTCTACATATCTTTGAATTTTCTTCAAAAAGCAATGGTTCAATATACTATCTTTAAGACTGTATTGGTGTATTTATTGAAAGTTTATCTGTCTTTATGAACATCAGCCAGAAACCTAGGTACCATTTTTAGCTATTTTCGGCACTTTAAGCCGAAACTCGTCGGAAATCTACATAAAAAATGGGAAAAACTTCTAATATTTTTAATGTAACTCGTAATATTTCAGCTTCTCATACTGGGAATAACCTCTTTTACCCTCGTGTATGTTCTGAATCAATTTTATTGGCTGTAGTACTTTTAAATAGCGCTAAAATAAAGCCTTGACAACATAACTTTGTATTTCTGTCAGTGACCAGTCCGTTTATACTGGGTCCGAGCTTGTGATGAAAGAAAACCAGGCATTTTGGAAAAAAAATGGCCAAGTTATCACTTATCTTTAATGAGACCTTAGCTCGGGGCGATGTACCAGATGAGTGGCGACAAGCTAATGTTTCTCCGGTCTTTAAAAAAGGTGAAAAATATGATGCTGCTAATTACAGACCGGTGTCGCTCACATGCATCTGCTGCAAAACCCTAGAGCATATATTAGTCAGTAACATCAACAAGCACTTAGCCTTAGATAGCATACTTGCTGACTGTCAGCATGGTTTCCGAAGTCAGAGGTCCTGCGAGACCCAGTTGGTCCAGTTTGTGCATGATATCATCAGCAACCTGGATGGCGCTGTGAATCGTGGACACAAGCAGACAGATTTGATCATAATGGATTTCTCAAAGGCCTTTGATAAGGTACCACACAGGAGGCTATTACACAAATTGGACTATTATGGGATAAGAGGGTCCACCCACAAGTGGATCAACTCATGGCTCTCTGAGCGCACTCAAAAAGTAGTATTAGATGGTCAAGCCTCAGATCCAGTCCCAGTGTTATCTGGTGTACCCCAAGGATCAGTTTTAGGGCCGATCCTGTTCCTTATTTTTATAAACGACCTGCCAGATAACATCAGGTCTTCTGTTTGCCTGTTCGCGGACGACTGTGTCCTGTATAGAAACATTCATTCGATTCAAGACTGCTTTATACTGCAGGAAGACCTAACTAGCTTAGGACAATGGGAAGCTGATTGGCAAATGAAGTTCAATGTGGCCAAATGTCACTCTATGAGAGTGACTCGGCATCAGCATCACAAACAGATTCTCTTTGATAACTCCCTTCACAACCAAACTTTGGAAAACGTTCAGTCAGCAAAATACCTTGGCATAACCATCTCTGATAATATGGATTGGGGTCAACACATTTCAGAAATTTCTTCCAAAGCAACTAAGACACTTGGTTTCCTTCGCAGGAATTTGGCTTTTGCACCTCAGAGTACTTAGGAAGTTGCATACAAAACTTTGGTTCAGCCTAAACTAGAGTATGCAGCACCCATTTGGAGCCCTTACTCAAAACTTCAGATTAATCAGGTAGAGAAAGTTCAGAGGACAGCAGCCCGTTGGACCTGCAGGAGATGGCGTAACACAAGTAGTGTCGGCGAAATGCTTGATGAGCTTGAGTGGCCATCTCTTGAGGCCCGTAGGGATCGGTCCTCCCTGCTTCTCTTTCATAAGATACATTCTGGTGTTGTGTCTATAGAAAAAGACAAGTACCTGACCCCTGCTCGCAGTTTGAAATCTACCAGGTCATCACACAGTGCCCAATATTGTAGATACCAGACATACAGTGATGCCCTGAAGAACTCTTTTTTCCCCCGGACTATACCACAGTGGAATAGTCTTTCTCCTTCAGCGGTCAATTCCCAGACTGCTGAGGAGTTTAGGGCACTCCTCATTTAGTTAAAAACACAGCCGAAAGATTTTTTTTGTTTTTTTGTTTTGTTTTTTCTGTTTTGTTTTTGTTTTTTCTTCAAAATTCCAAAATTGCACTCCCTGGCGTAATGATCATAATTTGATCGTGCCAGTATTAAGAGAAAGAAAGAAAGTTGGGGAAAATTGCATTCTTTTATAAACTTTGTATTTCTATATCAACAGAATGTGAATAGATATAGCAGGCCCCCAGATAAATGTGCGTACCTGAAAGTTAATTTTTTTTATTCTCAACCAAAACATATGTTGTCCAAGAGAGCATTCTGCAATACTTTTGACCTGGTTTCAAACAATAAACTTGGTATGGCTCATTTTATAATTAGAGGGGCTACAGATTATTATTGCCAAAAAAATTGTATTTCTTTACCTAAAGATCATTTTTGTCTTAGTAAACAGTGTAGACGATGATGTGGCATTTCATCTGGGTCTTCACTGTTTGCCAAAGTACACATTTAGGAGTCATTAGTAGATAATGGGTTAAGCAAGAATATTCAATGGGAGTGCATTGGCTCAGTGGGAGAGTGCTTGACGCGAGGCCAAGGGGTTGCAGGTTTGAACCTCAACGGCATCACTGTGTCAAGTCCTTGAGCAAGACACATTAACCCTAGCTTAGTACTGGTTCAACCCAGGCAGACCCGTCACGACATACCAGACAAAAAAATGTTGACTGGGATGTAAAGAATCAAATCCAACAAAACAGGACTATTCAATAACTTACTAGTCTCAAGGCTTCCTCCCAGACAGCTCCATGTATCAATGTAACTATAGCTTCCTCTATATCCTGTAAGAAGAATAGAGAATGATCCACAGTAAACCCATATAAGCCAAATGAAATTTCCACTCTTATCAATTGGCCCACTCTATTTCCATTTTAAAGGTCCTAGTGTGGTATTCTTTATTTTATTCAAAATTTCGATAGAACGTTCTGTAAGCCAACAGTGGAAACTCTGATCAGATGCTGTGTTCTGCGGCATCTGGTCTGGGTCTCCACTCTGCATATTATGTCGCTAGGCATATTTGGTTTAACCCTTTACTCCATAATAATGCCTTTTAACGCCTTTGAAATATCATATATTAGAAATATTATGGAAAATGGAGCATTTGCTCCATTGGAGCAAATGTTCCATTTTCCATAATACTTTCAAGAGTATTAAATCTTTACTTAAGTTTTTCCTTATTTTTTTTTAAATTTTGTCTAAAAATGATGTCATGATCTAAAAATAGAGTATGGAGTAAAGGGTTAATATATGGGCCAGGATTGCAAGCAACTGGATAATCTCTAGAGACTATCCCTTTCCAGCTCACCTAACTTATCCATGGCTAAAACCCATCTAGCCCTACTGAGTCTAAAGGATTTCTACTGATAAGGCATATATTTTTAATTTGTTGAAATAACGACTTGAGACGCTGTACATATCAACAAAAACCTATAAACCAGATGTCCTTGCATTCTAGTCCTAAACAAAAAGGAGTTTCCTATTTTTTCCGTAATAATAATGCTGCTTTGTTTTGAATGAGTATTCGTTTTGATTATCAACTATGTTTGCTGTTGTTAGTAACTGGCATGAGAAATTGGTCAATAAGCCAAGGCCTATCACGATTGATTCTATATATTTGTACAGTTGATGCCTAAGGAAAATGACCTTTCTGCTAATCAGTTTATCCTTAATATTTCAGCACTTTTACTCATGCACTTACTCATAGTTTGGTCGAAATGGCACCCAGTTTAAAGACAAAAAATGAGGGGTGGGAGCAGAAAATGCAAGTTTCCATGACTTTGATAAATGCTGGTTTGCTTGTAGCATATTTTGATGTGTAGTTTGTTTATTTTACAGCGGAACCATGCCAAAAAACATTAGGGCAATTTGGAGGTGTTTGTCAACATGTCAATTATGTAAAATGTACACCTTATCAGTAGAACTCTGTTGAATAGTTGACTCAATGGTTAAGAAGCCAGGAATAGCAGTCCTGCTCACTTTATATAGCTGTGGGAAATGACTCCAAAAAGCAGCTTCCAGAAGCATCTCAGAGCCACCCAGGCAATGCCTACATTATGTGACTCCCCAGGTAGGTAGCTTAGCAGCTTCTGGCCACTGACTTCAAAAATAGCTCAAGGATCAGACTCCTGAGCCAAAATTAAGACGCTCTGAGTTTGGCATTGCAGGGGACTCCCTGAATTGGGGAAAAAGACACCCTCTAGTTTGAACTGTGTTTCTTTGTTTAGCAGTGGATAGTTCAGCTGGCTGCTAATTTACAGTTCCCAAAATGATATCGGTATGCAGGAGGCTGACTGAGAGTTAAACTGCACTTACAATCGAATAAAATGTCATGCTTTGTTTAAAATGGGAAAATATATTCTAATCTTCTAAGATGAGGAATTTATTATATGACAATTTGTGTTGGATTTGATTTATGGATTATAAATTAGTAGTGTTATTTGTTCCTTTTGGTACCGTCGAAATCTTTATATAGCATGTAGCATGCAAAAAATTAAACATTTATCTTTGGTAATGTTTGTCCATAGGTGATTGTTTCCCAATTTTGTGCAAGACAGTATGAGTCTGTGGTAGACTGTCTTTATTTTTCATAATTTGGTCATCTTTGGCACTTTTCTTCCTGAAGAACAAAGCACCATCTATGAGATTCTGGACCAGATCCAGGCCCCGAGGTTATAAAGCTTTTTTCATGCTCAACTGAACTGAGCATGAAATTTATCATCCTCATAATTGTTGGCATTTGAACATTTATTAGTATGATAAATACAACCTCCAAGAGCTTAAAAGCAAGAAAAGTCTTTATTTTTCAGCATTTTAATTTTATACCGGGCCGCGTATCGCAGTCGGTAACGTGTCTGGCTACAGATGAGTGTCTGACTGCAGATCCAGGGGTCGCGAGTTCGATCCCGGTCCGGTCCCATACTTTCGTGGAGATTGATCATGAAATAATTTCTAAGGTCATTCTCCTCCGTTCCGCTGATTTATTCAAGAAGGGTTGTTGTCAGTTACAAGCGAAAGTATGTGCACGAATTACTGGTTAACCGCTTGTTCAAGCCTGCCCAGGAAAAAGTGTGGTTAGGTGAACTGACCGTCCCGCAATGACCATAGCTGTTGACTTGGGACGTAAAGCAACAAAAACAAACAAACAAAATTTTAATTTTATGAGCAGTTGAAATTTCGTGCTCAGTCGAGTTGAGCATGAAAAATGATTTATAACCTCGGGCCCAGATCCTCCTCCTCCACTGCAATACTGGCGTTTACACAATCTTCCATTACATAACCAACTTTTAAACACCTCAGGCCTCCAGATAAGAGTGCGTAAGAGAACATTATTTTTCTTATTTCTAAACCAAAACATATGTTGTGGGTATTCAAAAGAACCGTCTCAATGAGACGGTTCTTTTGAGCACCCAAAACACATGTTAAAACTGATGGGTAAGAAAATAATCTCAATTTTAGGCTCAACTGTTTTGCTTAACTGGCCCTATGCACCTCATCATGATGTCAAATGGACCCGCCCTTTAAAAGTGTTGCCTGCTGTGAAGTATAGGTAGGTTACAGTACGAAGGTTATACACAACCAATCTGCAGGGCTTTTTCCAGCAATTTTGGGAAAAGGCCCCTGGCCAAAATTGGGAAAATATGATGGACTTAACATCAAAATTGAGAGAAATTAATGACAAAGAACATAACAAGGGGAGCAAAATATATCCTCAAAATCAAGTTATTTTAGATTGTATTATGTCAAGCATACCACTTAAGTACAAGTGTTTAAGTATCATTCTGATATGGGTCATTGTTTCTCATAAGTAGCAGTGGTCTCTAAAAAAAGAAAATATTTTTCTTAATTGGGAAAAACAGACATGGTATTGGGAAAAAGGTGGCTATTTTGCATTGGGAATGTGGCCGAAACTCGGCCCCTAGAGAAGGGCGGAAAATCCCCTAATCTGTTGGCTTACCTTAGCATATTGCTCTAGTACTGTAGCTGCCTCAGAGTGTCTCCTACGTAGTTTCAGCTCCTCTGAAAACACACACACAAGAGCTTAATTGCATTGGTGAAGGTTCAAAATTTCCAAAAGCCAAAGCTAAAATCATGCAGTATCCCAACAAAATACAGTAAAACCTTTGTAAAACGGCCACTCTCAAAAAGACAGAAAATTGGTTTTCAAGACCAATTATCGCTTAATGCAGGTCAAAAGTATTGCAGAATGCTCCAAGGAGAGCATTCTGCAATATCTTCGACCTTCATTAAGCTACCTTTTGTCATAAAGATCTTTTTTTCGTCTATTTTTTGAGTGGCCATTTTACACAGGATTTACTGTAATGACAATTTCAAGTTTTAATGGTCAATTGTGTTAAAACATACTGAAAACAAAAAAGACCAGCTACTATTATCTGCCTTACTCAGGATCCTGAGTTCATCAATAATTCTGAAAACTTCAATCTATGAAATAAGACTGGATCAGGCCTATTTGAGCAGCTCTGAAGAAAAAGCAATCAATGGATAGTCAAAAATGGCTGCAGGTGACTATCTGTCAAACTCATGGAACCATTTTTACCTAAAAACATAAACTTATCATAGCTTCCAATCAAGAGTCTATAAGTAGGATGTAATATACTCATAGCTTCAAATCAAGAGTCTGTAAGCAGGGAGTAAAATACTCATAGCTTAAACTAGTCTGTAAGCAGGGCATAAAATACTCATAGCTTAAAATACTGATTTTGTAAACGGGAAAAATACTCATAGCATAAAATCCAAAGTCTGTAAGCAGTGAGTAAATATGTATAACTTCAGATCAATAATCTATAGGCATAGACTTAAATATTCATATCCTCAAATCCAGAATCTATAAGCACATAGTAAAATACTCAAAGCTTTAAATCCAAAATCTGTAAGCAGGGAGTAAAATATTCATAGCTTCATATCCATAATCTATAAATACAGAGTAAGATAATCAAAGCTTCATATCAAGAATTTGTAAGCAAGAGGTAGAATACCCAATTGTTTCGTATTCTCATCTGAGGCACTGAAAATCAAAACCCCAGTGTTGTGCCTAGGTGTCCCCCTACCTGAATTTCAGAGGGACATTTGCAAATTCTGGGCGACACACCTTATCCATCTGATTTTTACCTGTAAAATTGAAAACAGTTTTACGGAAACTTCTGTTCATTTTTATTTAAATTTGAGCTAGATGTCGATAGTTTTGGCTCAAGAAGTGGTGCAGATTACAGTGAAGTAGTTTCAACATTGCCGTAGTTTTGAATTTCCCAGCAAATATTCTATTTCTACATTAAAATAGCTTTTTCTGGCATTCAGCTGAATAAAATTTGCCTTTTCCGCCATTGTTGATGTGTTGGACTGGTTGAGAAATAAATATCCAAAGCAACATTTATCATCACTGATTCAGTAAAAACATGTGCACAGTCTAAATTACTTCCCTTTACTGGGTTACGCTAAATACGGAAATGGAGTTTAAATAGCAAAAAATCAGTGGATTTTTTAGGGCGTGCCCGTAGGCCCGCACTGGGTGCATTTTAAAGGGACATCGACGGTAAAATCGCGGGAATCCCGCAATGCCAGGCTCTATGCACAGCACTGATTAACCCTATTATCTGGAGACTTTGATATAGAAATGCATTACCTGCAACAGTTCTAGCCGTCTCTGACTCCTGCTCAGCAGTGTATTGTAGTTGTGTAGTCATGCAGAACACTTGTTGCCACTGGCTACATGCCATATATGAAGTAAGAGCCTGCTCCCAGCTTTTACCCTTCATGTACATAATGGCTGCATCTTCATGTTGTTTCTTAGAAGACAGAAGGTCGCCAAATGACCTGGCAATTTCCTGAAATAAATTTCATGAACCCTTATTATTTTTTACCTTAAAAGTGAAAGTTGTACAACTGCAGAAAATGCATAAAGTATGAAACCTGAGCATTCTTGCACAGGTTTCATTATGTAGTTTCCGTGATTGTAACAACTACACATATCAATGTCATACATTTAAAGCATTTTATCACATGACTTTGCGCCTGGGAGTGATATAATGCCATGCAATAAAATGGATAAACCACTAGTGGTTTACAGATTTGGTAACGTAACGTAATAACATCCTTTATTATATACCTATAACTGATACGACTTTAGAACTGTCTGTTTTCTGGCCATCTGATACAGAAAGCCGGATCAACGAACTGAGATTTTCCGAATCCATATCACTATCCTTTAAAACGAGGCTAACGTCGGTTACCTGCTTTTGCGGCGACGCTAGGTAAAGTAAATTGCAAGCATGGAACCAGAGACGGAAAACATGTTGACATGACGTCAAGAAACGTAACGTTATGACAAACGTTCCGCAATTTTTCGGGGTTAAAGACCGAAACAGGTTTTAAAATCAGAAAGAATGTCAGAAAAAGCGGCATATAATAAACATATTATCATAATAGTAACTTGATCTGGCGTACAGTATCACGTCTCGTGGATGAGGCCATACCATTGGATCACCCTCGACGCTACGCGTCTCGGGTGATCCGATGGTATGACCTCATCCACTCTACGGTATACAGTATGCCAGATCAATTTACTATTATGATAATGTGTATTTATGCTCCTGTATTAAAGAATTTATTAAACTTGTTGGGAAAAAAAGAAAAATGCTTGGAAAGGCTCGCATTTTATCTCTTTTTCCTCAATTTGTTTAACTAGAGGACCTGAAGGTCCTGAAGCGCTCACCGGATCTCCTTAATAATGTTAAAATAGGTCAAGGTCAATTTAGGCTTATCATTCAAACATATTTTGTTTTACCATATGTGGACAGTGGCCATTTTGATCAAGTGACCTAAAAATAATATCATATTTAAATTGTTTTATCTACTGAATATTCCATATGAAATTTTAGCTCAAACAGCCCAGTGAATTCTGAGAAAAAGATGCTTAGATATGTATAAGGCAATCAAATATGAGTGGCCTTGGATGAAAGGTCAAAGGTAAGCTTGACATTTGGTGCTAATATAAAATCAGTGTCTCAATAGGTTTAACATTTTTCGCAAGTATTATGATTTCAGCTTAAACAGCTATATAGAAAAATGAACATTTTCAAGATTTTTCCAATATAAATGCATTAGGAATCACATATGGCCTTGCCGTAAAAAAGATCAAGGTCATCCCAGATTCATCATTTGTGCAAACCTGTTTGGGCCCACATCCCCAATGCTATATACCAAGTCCCAGGGCCATTGGCCTTTTGGTCCCAGAGAAGAAGATATTTAAAGGGTTTTTACCTTATATGAGCATGGCCCCCATGTTGGTGATGTGACCATTAACATTTGATTCAAATTTACTCCACGCAACTTAAGGAGTCTCCATATGAAATTTGAGTTCAATTGGCCAAGTGGTTTCTTAGAAAACTGTGTTTTAATATATTGATGGGCCTCCAATATGAGTGACCTTGGCTGAAAGGTCAAAGGTCAGCCTTGACCTTTGGAATTGCTTCTTAACATCAAGTGAGAACAATGAATTTGGCTATAACAGTAGTAAAAACATCAACTTTTCCAAAAAAAGATCCAATTTAAATGCATTAGGAAGCAAATTTGACCTTCATGTTAAGTGGATCAAGGTCAACCTAGGATCATCATTTGAACAAACTTGGTAGGCCCCACATCCCAAATGTTACATACCAAGTCCCTAGGTCATCGGCCTTCTGGTTCTGGAGGAAAAGATTTTTAAAGGGTTTTTACCATATATGGGTATGTCGGCCATCTTGGTCATGTGACCATAACAATTTGCATAAATCTTGCCTAACTTATTGTAAGGAGTCTTCATATGAAATTTGAGTTCAAATGGCCCAATGGTTTCTGAGAAAACTATGTTTTAATATATTGATGGGACTCCAATATGAGCAGCCTTGGCTGAAAGGTCAAAGGTCAACCTTGACCTTTGGAACTTATATATATAGCCATTGTCACATTAGATAAAACATATCAAGTGATAATAATGACTTTGGCTTCAATAGTTTTCAAAAAATCAACTTTTCAAAAATTTCCCCATTTAAATGCATTAGGAAGCAAATTCGACCTTGACGTAAAGTAGGTCAAGGTCATCCCAGGATCATCATTTGAACAAACTTGGTAGGCCCCACATCCCCGATGCTACATACCAAGTCCCAAGGTCATCGGCCTTCTGGTTCTGGAGAAGAAGATTGTTAAAGGGTTTTTACCATATATGGGCCTGACCATTTGAACAAACTTTCTTTCCCCCATCCTCAGGAGTCTCCATATGAAATTTGATTTCAATTGGCCCTGTGGTTTCAGAGGAGAAGATGATGGACGGACGACGGACGCATGAGTCACTGGAATACTAATAGCTCACCTTGGAGCCTTCGGCTCAGGTGAGCTAATAAATTCAATAAAACATGAGCACTCATGTAAGATCCTCTATATATTTTCATTAACAATGTTGTTGCATCATTCTTAAATGTACTGATTTAGTGCATCTGGTTTTCCACTGTGCTTTAGTGTAAAGATATATACTGCAGCAACCCACATAATGGGTTTTCTTTTTTCCTTCATTGAAACCAAAACTGGAAAGTATATAATACACAGAATAGTAAACTGTGTAATTTGTAGTGAACATGCAAGACTTTAAGATAGACTTGAAAAAAAGAAATTCATGTTCTAGAATTTCAGTTTGCCCAGGGGGCAACCTTCTGAGAATCTCAACTTGCCCCCAGCAAATTCAACCCGTGGGGGGCAAGTGGGCAAATGCTTATTTCTAACACTGATGGTGATTCGGTAAACAACCAATCCGCACCAAATCACCACCATTCCTGAGTGAAACAGTTTGCTATTCTCTATTTACTGTACTTTAATCTGAATGCATGTACAGTACAGTTCCTTTATAACATGCCTCATTATAACACATATTTGGATATAAAACAGTCACATTGTGACTCCCAATTTTATTTAAAATGGAAATTTACAAAGGAATTATAGAAAATGACCTTACTGAGTGACTGTTTTGCCTTGTTGATTGACTGTCCCTACCTAACTTATTGATTGTCTTTGCCTTACTGATTGACTGTTTCTGGATTATTGATTGACTGGCTCTGTATTTTTGATTGCCTGTCTCTACCAAATGTTTTGTTGTCTCTACCTTACTACATGTACATGATTGTCTCTACCTCACTCCCATAACATGAAACTTACCATAAACTCTGAACTGCTAGGAGCATACAACTGTAAAGCCTCTGTGTGAAGATGATGCTCAGTAATCAGTGTCAAACATTCTTGAAAATGACTTGGTCCTGAAATTTTTAAAAGAATGCCATGTCACAAACTACTCATCAATAATTGGGCTGAGGCGCAAGAAAGCCTTTCTTCCGGGTTTACGGACAACATAGGCGCATACCAGCCCGCCCAGCCATTCATTTTTTGGAAAGCATCATATCTAAAACTTGCTACAGGTGAAATTTCAATTTTCTAGCTAGACTCTGTAGCTGGGGAGAATGGTTTGAGTCTGGCTTTGTCAGATGCCCTTAAGACTGTTTTTTTTGCAACAAGGCCAAATTAATAGATGAAACAAAAACTCACTGGTACCAGCAAGGCTTCAAAAAGCTGCTTTTTTGACCAAAACAAGTTTGTTTCTTATTATAATATTCATTTGAAATACAGTAAAACCTGTCTTAAGGGGCCACCCAAAAATAGACAAAACAAAGATCTTAATGACAGATGGTAGCTTAATGAAGGTCAAAAGTATTGCAGAATGCTCCCCTTGGAGCATTCTGCAATACTTTTGACCTACAGTAAGCGATAATTGGTATTGAGAACCTATTTTTGTCTTCTTTTTGAGTGGCCGCTTAAGACAGGTTTTACTGTACAACATTTTCAAACTGTTTTACCACAAGAAGCCAGCTGATCAGAAAATTAACAAATAGAAACTAACTACACTAGTATTGTTTTAACCCTTAAAGCGCCAAGAAAAAAATGCATCTGAAAATGTTGTCTGCTGATGTCGTCTGCTGCAAATAATTGCCTAGCATTACTGACTAATTAAGTATAGAAGCAAACAGCATGGACTCAGAACAGACTGCTCCTATAGGGAGCAGTCTGATCTGGGTCCACACTGTTTGCCATAGAGGCTTCTTAAACATTTCAGCAGACGAGAAAGGCAGACGACTTTTGTTGCAATTGGCGCATTAAGGGTTAAGAGGAAACAGATGTCCCCCCACCATATATATCTTGTACACAAGCAGTATTTGGTTTAAATATGACCTATTTAGCTCTGCTGTGACCTTGAAAATTAGGTCAAGGTCACCAAAACCTAATTAAAACTTTATCATACCCCAATTAAATACCCATGCAAATTTGGATCCAATCCACCCACTTGTTCATGAGATATCCTACACACAAAAAAGAATCAAATCGACCACAACACCAACACTGACAGAATATGCACCAAAAACAATAAGTCCCCCTACCTTCCCCATCCACTTTGGCTAGGGACATTATTGTTTGAATCAATTAACAAATACAGCAGTGGTTTTTTAACAGTTATTTTCCATGTTTTTATAGATTACAAGATATTGTTTTTGAACTAACAAGAGTACTGTTCCCATAACATTTTTGAAATGTGATACTCTCTATTAAATACAGTGTATGTAGAGTTTAGCAGGTCCAGAGGTTATAAAAATGTTCATGCATAACTAAAATTAGCTCTAAATTTCAACTGCTCATACAAACTAAAATAGCGACAAATAAAGAAGTTTCTTGCTTTAAATCTCTCAGATGTTGTATTTATCATGCTAATAAATGTTAATTTGCCAACAATTGTTGGCATTTTACCATTTATGAGCAGAATAAGTTTTGTTCTCAGCTGACTTGAGCATGGAAAAAGTTTTATAACCTCGAGGCCAGGTCTCTATTCTCCCTCCCTCTATATTGGAAGATGGCTCCATAAGATTTAATAACTGTTGACTGGGCCATTAAAGCACATCTCAAACATTAAGTTTTGTGCTCAGCTGAGTTGAGCATGGAAAAAGTTTTATAACCTCTGGGCCAGGTCTCTATTCTCCCTCCCTCTCTATGGGAAGACGGCTCCATATGACTTATATACTGTTGACTGGGCTATTAAACCACATCTCAAACACTAATTTATAAATCTTACCACATTTAGTGATATTAGCCAAGGCTTTGGAGTATCTCTTCAGGTGCCTATCTATTGTGTACCTCTGATAGTTTGCCTCCAGTCTACGCAACTCATTCAAGAATGGTATATACTCTTTAGGGTCCTAAAATCAATCAATATGAATAATTGAGTCAGCTGTTCTGAAAAAGTGGATAAAATTTGGGTGGAGAACAATGGCGTAGCCAGAACGCTGAAAAAGTAACACACATCAAAGGGAGACTATTGGATTAAGCAGCTATTCTCTTCAATTGGGCTCCTTTTCAAAATAGTAACTTCTCTTAAAGGAAAGAATTTGCTCCCAGAGGGATTGAATTCTTTCCTTTATGACCAGTTACTTAGAGTATGAAAAATCACTTACTACATGAGATGACCTCCCTGGAATGTTACTATTTTTATTACATATGTGCCTAGGCTGGGTAATGGGAGCTATGTCAATGGAGAAGAAGAAGAAAAACAACAGCAGTCAGAGAAAAACAATAAGTCTACTCATGTCTGGGCAACTTTAACTCTTTCCATGCTAGGTAATTTTTCACGATTTTCTTTTGTCATCTGCAGATATTTTTCAAAAGTAACTTTTTCAAAAAAAAATCTTTTTGGAACACTATCAGAGTGTCAAACAGTTTGGAATCAAGATCAGATCCGACACTGTCGGGCCTGATCTGGGTCCAAACTGTTTGCAAAGAACATCAGCAGACGACAAAATTTGCAGCTAGCAGGCAAACAGTTAATTTATTTCTTCAGTCATTCTGGATTCTTCCACATAACTCTATTTGAGCCAGCACATGATTTTTTTGGTCGCATATTATCAGTTACCTCTCATATTAACTGCATTGTTGCATGTTGCCTGATAAAAGTTGTCTATCTCACGGCATGTGCCTTTATCACGGTCATGATAACTTTGCACTTTTTGAATGACGTCTCTAATGAAGCTGAATCAACACAAAAATAATCACTAGCTTGAAGCGTGAATCAGTGGGTAAACCGATAAAATAGAATACCAGGCTCGGGTCTTTTGATATCAAGTTTACCAGGCGCGGCTCTGATAACACATGTTGAATCGCTCGGCAAGCCCGCCATGTCAACAAGCGTTCTCAAAGTCTTGCCTGGTAAACTTGATATCAAAAGACACTCTTATAACCTTTATAACCCAAGGTTTTTTCCTGCTCAACTCAACTGAAGATTAAAATTATCTTGCTCATAAAGCAAGAACAATCTTTATTTTTCAGCATTTTAGTTTTTATAGTAAAAATTATTGCTCAGTTGAGTTGTGCCTCAAAAAAGTTTTAAAACCTCAGGACCTGAATTCAAATTTACAACCCCACTATTAACCCTTTGTATTTGGGAAACCCTTAAAGGAGTTCTTTTGCAAACAGTGAAGACACAGATAATGCTCCATTTTATCAGGGTCTACAAGACCGATTATTGCATAATGCAGGTCAAAAGTATCGCAGAATGCTCCAAGGGGAGCATTCTGCAATACTTTCAACCTTCATTAAGCTACCAGTTGTCATTAAGACCTTTGTTTTGTCTATTTTTGAGTGGCAGTTTTACACAGGTTTTACTGTACAATATTTTTATAAATTCATAATCAGACACCCATTGATATGTACAATGGACTATCCCAAGCTTATTGTATCAAACCAGAAGGAAGAATCCATTAGAATTCAAAGGGTTAAAGTCCATAGAAGTCCAATTACCAATGGGGCTGCTAATCAGACTTTTCCTACAGACTGTGCTATGCTGTCCCCAGAAAAAAACTTTGTACACTGGTAAATGTATACGTCGATTTGCTGGTATTTACGCGTATTGCCGGTACTTCATAGACTGGATGTGGTAGGTATTTGTGTTAATACTTTATAGAAAAACCTGACGTATGCCAAAGGGACTATAGAATTAGATCATTTTTAAGTACTCGGCATGCACATGGCGATTTATGTAAGCATTTAGGAATAAATTTGAGTACCGATCCAGATGATAGGTATTCGATCAGTACTTGAATCTATTTCTAAATGCTTACATAAATCGCCATGCACATACTGAATACTTAAAAATGATTGAAGTCTATAGTCCCTTTGGCATATGGCATGTTTTTATGTGTAGTATAACACCAACAAAAATAAAAATATCTACCACATCCGCTCTTTGAAGTAACGGCAAGACACGCAAATACCGGCAAAGCGACATATACATTTACCAGTGTGAACTTACCTTCTGAGATTTCTCAGCCACCATCATGACTAGATCAAAATCGTAAGTTCCCAAGGCAATATCATACATCTCATTGACATCAACGAGGAATAAAAGATACTTCAATACTTCTTCCGCATTGATATGTGGGGACTCATTCTCACTATCTGTAAGCAAATGTATAAACTTAATCATCTATGCTTTTTATGCTGGAAACCTGTTTTTTGTGTGTTTTATTTCATTCTTAAAGTCCCTGTCAACAATTTTTCAGTTATGTCGGGACGGGCCTAACTGGGTTAAATCAGTACTAAGCAAGGTTTAACGTGTCTTGCTCAAGGACATAACAGTGAAGCCGGTGAGGCTCAAACCCACAACCCCTTGCTCTCGAGACAAGCACTCTACCACTGAACCACTGCTCTCCCATGAAAACTTGTAACTGGATCCTTTGGCAAACAGTGGAAACCCAGATGATGCAGCATTTCATCAGTCTGCACTGTTTGCTAGACCAGAGCCATCTTTAGGGACAGAAATGCAATATTATTTGGAAATTATAGCCTATGGCCCCTCAAATTATGAAATGGATCATTCAATTCTTAATGTTCAAGTATGTTTGGGAGAATCTATCTGCAATAAAAAAGGGTTAAACTATGTTTTGTTCAGCTGGTCTATAGTCCAGTCAAAATAAATTTGAGTTTGTTCATGCAAAAATATGTTATTATATAATTTATATATAAACATTTTCTTGTGGCTGAAAGGCTAATAGGCCTGTGACCAACCAAATTTTTAAGCCTTGGACGAAATTATTTCCCTAAATGTCATAAATTTTTGGTCTGAAAATTGTCCATGTTCCATCTCTAACTCACTAGTTTTGTGGCTAAATCGGATAGATTTCGCAGGGTCAGTAATACATTGACACTGACTGAATTGTAAATATACCGATGTAAACAACTGTAAACTTTTGATTTCAACAAAAGAAAGATAACCCCTAAAAGATGACCATTCCTTTATTCTACAGTGAGTGATTACACCAAGTTCATTCAGCTCATCATTTAACTACCACAAGGCCATTAAAAGTCATTATAATTTTCGAAATGTATCAAGTGTGGAAGTGGGATTTTTTGACACCAATATTGGCTAGAAGATTTTTTTTTACTGACATTTGGACCAAATGGGATTCATTATAAAGGAAAAGTATTGTACCTCTAAGTTTTTTGACTAGATGAAGGGCCTGCTCGAGCTCTGGCTTGGATTTGCGTACATATGTTGTTAATATAGATAGAAGATATCTGAAATATAAAGGAGAGCAATTAAAAATAATTTTTTTTATTTCTCAAACAAAACTTATGTTGTGGGTACTCAAAAGGACCGTCTCATTGAGATGGTTCTTTTGAGTACCCAAAACACATATTTAAAGAAGTAATCACAATTTTATACTCAAAAGTAAGAAAACAATGATATAATAGCCTAGACCTGGATCCAAACTGTTTGATATTTTGATGATATTCATGAAATAATTTTTCAAAAAAGTAGATTTAAAAAAACAACAACAGAAGATGACAAAAAAAGCACACAAAATTACCCAGTAGCCAAAAAGTTAACTTATTACATGTCCCAGGACAAGTAATCATAAATTTCTCACTTGTCTATGATGAAATGGGATAATGTCGGACAAATGCAGAATGAAAGGGGACCATACCTTGTAATACTATTACTATTACTATGGTCAACCGTGGTCAATACCATGTGAACTGCCTCAGTCAGCTTAACTCTTTGTATACTGGGTAATTTTTCATGCTTTTGTTGCTGTCTGCTGGCTTTTTTCAAAATTAACTTTTCTAAAATATTCTTTCGGAAACTCTATCAGTGTCAAACAGTTTGGATCCAAATCAGGACTGACATTTTGTCAGTCCTGATCTGGGTCCTAACAGTTTGCGAAGTTTTTCAGCAGAAAACATTAGTAGGCAAAGAGTTTAATATTATTCTGTTCTTACAAAGCTGTTCAGATATATACTCAAACAATAAAGTTATGTCCGCTTAACGCTTATGTATGCCAGTTCTAAATATATGAACGCATTTCATTCAAATTTTTACATTACAAACTGTTATCATTTAGAAACGGTAGGCACCTAAACAAAATTCATTTGATAACCAGTAGAGCCGCTGACAACTCCGAGAAAACGAGTACCCTTAAAATCAAAAGTCACAACATCAATAGCTTGTGTGTCCATCATAATTCTGAACCGTTCAAGCACATTTAAACATCACTGAGCAAAGTCTCTAGTAAAACATTCTGCATGTTAGCTGTATGCATTGCATTTACGGTCACAACCATTAATCTGTAACATACTCTGACGTCACAAAACATCGATCAAGAACGTGCGTGAAGACACATAGAAAGTTCATTGCTGGTCCAGCATTTTGATAATCAACAGAGTCTGTCAAATATGAATTTCTTTTTCGTCTTCACAAGCATGTTAACATTAATAAAGACTAATCAGCATCAAAACAATTGATACTGGAAATTCACTTGTGTGTTTTTTTCAGTATGGGTAGGGGCTGAAACACAGATTTAGGGAACATGTGATCGCCAACATCAGCCATAGTTTTTATTTTTAACTTTTGTGTAATCATTGTCATACACAAGCACAACAAATTAAAACATAAAACGGTGTCAAAATGATGTTAGGTTAAGGAGAATTGGAGGTTCTTAAATTGTTATTTGTTTAATTCCAAGGGAGGTAATTTCAGTTAATTACGTAAATTGACGGTTTTGAATTGCAATGTTGCTCGTTTTATAAGCACATTTGGCATTTTTAGATGTTTTTTCTTCATTGGGAGTTCCTGGCTGTCATTTAACGTAAATTGTGTCAGGTTTTGATGATCAACTTGCTGATGATAGTGGAAAAAGCTGTTTTCATTCTAGGTTTAATAACTCTTCCAGATAAGAAGATAAAATCAAATAAATTACCAATTTATGTGTGTCAGATGTTTGATAAACATTTTGGTTTATTTTTTGCTGCGACATCTTAACTGGTCAAAAGACACAGCACCATGAAAATCGGACATAGCTTTTTTAATTGAGTATATAAAGACAGTCATTGGAGAGATTGAGAAAACGAAATTGTCATTTGTATGTGTACTTGTCGTGAGATTTTTGGGATACTTACTTATTTTCATCAATACTGTAGAGAGCTTTTCTTACAGCATCACATATTTTATCAACCTTGTTCGAGGTACCTGAGCCAGTGTTTGGTGTAGCCTCTCTCTGATAGGCTGCTGTGTACATAGTGGCTGTTACATCCTCCTCCCTACAAAATCAAATAACCAATTGACCTCATATGACCTGTCATTTATACCACAACACAGTTTTATACCTGTTTCAGCCTAGTTGTTGCATCCTTCTCCCTACAAAATCAAATAAAGTTGCCTTGTAAATGGCACATCATTGCAAATCCCCATGCTTTCGATAGTTTTTGAATCATCCAAGGGCTTCTGGGGCCAAAGATAAAAATATGCTCTTGCACAGCCAACTTGCGTAAACAAGAAAATCAACAAATGAGCCGCGAAATGAGATTTCCAACAATGTGGCATTTTGACAAGTGTAGACTCCGACAAGCCTTTGCAGCCATCTTTTAAGCTTAGAAACTCCAAACGATGTTTCATCAGTAGCCTAATATTCATAGAATATAAAAGCGACTAGCATAGGCTCTGATCAGACTAGGTCTGAGCATTTGCTGGTCGCACATACCACATTGTTGGAAATCCAAGCGGTAAAGGAGAAGATAGCATAATAGACAGATGGAAGGATGAACAGACAGACAGATGGACAGAGGCAATCACAATATCCCCCAAGGGTTTTTAAAAAAGCATGGGAATAAATATCCAATAGACATACGGTAAATGTTCTAAAATTTCGAACACTCTAAAATTACGAACACCTAAAATTATCGCCGAAAATAATTTTTAAAACATCCTAAAAAATCGAACACTGCGCTTTTTCGGAAAAATGAGTTTCTAAAATTACGAACACACGTTATTTTCGGCGGAAAACCGATGTCCGTTTATCTGTTTGTGTCCCATCTGTGTTCGGTATACTTCTACCGTACAGCGCGTGAGCGGTAGCGACATTTGGAAGGTTCCATTCTACTTAGATGAGTAATCTGGCACGTGATGTTCTATTTCGCATGCCAGCGCGCGACGTTATACATTATTCAAGGTCACCAGCAATGACGAACTTGATGCATGGACAAGTTCCTGCATCGATTCCGAAACTGCTTTGACTAACCCTATTGAGTATATGTATCCACCCAAATGGCTGAGATCATTATTTATTACTGACCAAACATTGACCTTCAGGCCGCGATTGGACTAATTGTATGTGAATTATGCACGTTGACACACGCAGAGCAATTCTCAATAGTGTGCTGTACATGTGACACTTGCTCGTTTTTTTTTCTAAAATACTAGCCCTGAAGAGAGAGAGTTGCGGAAAATGAGACAATCACTTAGGCGAGAGAGAATAAAATAAGTTGATGTATAGTGATTGCCGTGGACGTTTGAAACACAAGGGGTCATTCGATTTCGTGCAAAATGCAGAGAAAATCGTGCAAGTCGCATGTTTGTTTTTTTCTCACTGAGACATCCAATGCGGAAAATAAAGCCACCGTATATTTAGTATTTTTACCGACATGCCTGCAAGAACTCACACGTGGTCATCATCTCATTTTTATTCACGGTACTTTACCGTAAACTTAAGGCTTAAATATGTATGAGACTGACACCCCTAACCCCCCCCCCCCCTTTCCCAGTTCGGCAATATGTCCAAAGCCGCGTGCGACACGGAGGTCAATTCTATCAGTCTATGCGTGTGCTCTTTTCTTGAACACAACTCGGACCCGAGCATGAAATCAACTTGCGCGGAGCCCCATATGACCTGGTAAAGACCCTGCTGGAACTTATGACAGATGTGATCAGCGAAGGCTCAGGAGAGCATGTGTGTTTGCACAATCTCGTCAGGGTCTCGCTCACTAACAATGTTTAAACAGGATGAAGACTCGAGCCAAATAAAAATTCTAGACATCTACGTGCGTTGTCTTTAAAATACTTGTCGGCGGTTTTCTAGGTACATGTAATAATGGCTATTTCCTCAAAATGGAACATTTTAACAAACTGTTGAGCCGATCGCGGTGTGTCTGTTTGTCCTCATGAAACTGCACATGGAAGATCCTACAAGTGCATTACCGGTATAATGTATGCACAGACAAACATACATGTACCAAGAAATAAATTGATTTGTGAATGTGAATTTAAAATCAGCAAAGCCCTCGAGATGATCGGGACATCTCGGAATTCGCCTTATTTACCACACGTCTGTAGAAGTGTGTACCCCGACTTTGTTACAGGCGAAGATCAGCCTGCGCACCGCACAGTCTTATCAGCACCTTTGTTTCTAGAACAAAACATGAACCATTTTGTCGCGCAAGTTCTGGGCCCAAACTGTCTGCCTAATTAGTTTGTCACAGCCTCTTTGGGGGGGGGGGGGGGGTGCCTCCTAGGTCCCACCCTAGGTCCGGCACTGCTAATAGTATCAGCAGCAGACAAAGGGACTGGGTAATGGTTCACAGACATGTTTGAGATCAAAGAAGCCGACTATCAGACCACGTGTTGTTGTTGTTTTAAGACTCGGGTAGCACGCGGTGGCCCAGGCACACGAAAGCAGACCTAGCACACAAAACATAATTGCCTAGCTGTGTCTCCTTTTCATGGGTTTGCATGAAATAAAAGAAAACAATTTCAATGAACTCAAGCATGAAACGGCGCACTGCATGCATGAAAAACTAGATTTGTGGTTCTTGTCTGAATTTTTCCTTTTCTTTGAGATATGAATGTACCCAGCGTATCGTACGCATCGGCTCGAAGCCAATAATATATCATAAATTGAGCGGCGACACAATGCATTTTGACGAGTGTAGACTCAGACGAGCCTGTGTAGCCTCCTTTTAAGCTTACAAACTCCAAACGATGCTCAGTCAGTAGCTTAACACTCATAGAATATTCAAGCGACTAGCAAAGGCTCAAAGCAGACTGTGCATATGCGCAGGCTGATCTGAGGCTTTGCTGGTCCCACATATCACATTGTTGGAAATCTCATGTCACGCCTCAATTATATTCTTTCGAGGCATCGAACACAAAGTCGGACGTTCGCTTTCATTATTAATTCTTGGTATGCCTGTTTGCCCCTGATTTGGTTTGGCAAGACGTTGGAGATCTTCTGCATCCAAACTATTTGTAAACTTTGAAAGCAGATGGTAGAGAGAGAGAGGGAGAGAGAGAGAGACCAGCGCTTGCATACGAATCTCTTTTAATCTCGAAAAATATCATGTATGAGTAGGGTGCTGAAAATGATACTTGGAGATATCGGCTTTTGCACGACAAAGTCGGAACTTTGCATGCTTTCTATCGCATGCCCAACTGTTTAAATTGACGAAACATTCTTTCCTGATCTGATCTGGATCCGAACTCTGACAACGTTTTTTTTCTTCTATTTTATTGGAGAGAGGATCCAAATATCACAAAAAGCGGGCCATCATCGGCCCGCCAGCGAAACGTCTTAAAATGGCGTTTCGCTGGCGTGCTGATGATGACCCAACGTTGAATGCTGGCTTGGTAGTTTTTTGAGAATTTCAGGGGATCCGGTCCACTATTGCTAAGAAATTCTATGTTTTTGTGATTTTTCGGGGGAGGGGGGGGGGGGGGGGTCCAGACCCCGTCCCCCCTCTGGATCCGCGCATGGGACCGGATTATGTCTACACTTATTGAGATATATAGTGTACTGAAAACCCATTTTATCGTGCGCATCGGCTTTTGTACGACACTTTGCGTACTTTCTATTGATCGACAAGCAGAGAGAGAGAGAGAGAGCTAGAGAGAGAGAGAGATGCGTGTTCTTTTTGAATTTCGTCATTTTTTTTAACTCAGAGAGCTCGTCTACGTATTTCAAAGATTCGTGTATATCTTTGCAAAAAAAATTGATCGACGAGATGTCCTTGAGTGACTGTATTACATTATAAACGGCATTTGCGCAGATGGAGAGCAAGCAAAAAGCGTTTTGTTTTTCTGAAGGAAGAAAGAAAGTGTAGCGAGAGGTTGAATAAGTGGACTTTTACGACTTGTAAGTAAATTGAGTGACATAACATGCACGTGCCTGGCTCTCGACTTGGCATTTACCGCACGCGCTGGACATTTTGCTGACTCACTCCGCAAGAATTTAGCGGAGGTTGAAAAGAAAAATGAGTAGATAGCGCAGAATCATATCGCCGTGTTTTCAACACGTTTCTACCACATTTTTACATGCATATATACCGTTTTTGCTCATGATAAAGACAACATTCTAAAATTACGAACACTAGCACTTTTTCTGAAACGTAATTTCTAAAATTACGAACAGCGGAAAAAAAATAATTATTTTTTAGTGTTCGAACTTTTAGAACATTTACCGTAATAATACTTGTCATTTATACCACTGTATACATATTTTAGAAACCTGTTT
Source organism: Loripinus fragilis (assembly GCA_964019695.1). Lineage (NCBI taxonomy): Eukaryota > Metazoa > Mollusca > Bivalvia > Lucinida > Lucinidae > Loripinus > Loripinus fragilis. The sequence goes on along the minus strand of OZ026522.1, from coordinate 64,512,289 downwards.
CTGCCAATAAGGTAATAGATTATGGCTAATTTGAGCAAAGACCTACTGGCAGTCAGAACCTTAGACATCTATGCTTAACTCTTTCCTTGCTATTGGCGACTTTTGTCGTCTGTTGATAACATTTGCAAACAGGTTTGGACACAGATCAGGCCTCGAGGTTATAAAACTTGAGTACAGCCTCAAACTCAAAATAAAGCGCACTGATTGGTTGCTTGCGGACACGTGTCCGCAAGCAGCCCATCATTGCGCTTTATTTTGAGTTTGAGAATGAACTCAAGTTTTATAACCTCGAGGCCTGGCCGACAAAATGTCAGGCCTGATCTGGATCCAAACCTTTTGACACACAATGATATGTTTTAGCATTCCTGAAATAATTTTTTGGAAAAAGTTAATTTTGAAAAAGTCAGATGACAACAAAAGCATGAAAAATTACCCAGCATGCAAAGAGTAAAATCAGCACAATACTGTAAATTCGGATTTTTTCACTAGAATTTTATTTTCGCTAATAGCGTTAAATCACATATTTGCAACGTTTAAAATTCGTGACAAGGACATGATTAACCTATATTAGTAAACAACAGAGTGTTTTCGCCAATTTGCGAGATTTTATTTTCACGAAACTTCGCATATGCCAAGTTTTGCAAAATTAAAACCCTCGCGAAAATTTCCAAATTTACAGTAACCATATTAGAGCTTATAAGCACACACCTGTTTCTAAGTTAACAAGGAATTCTTTTTGAGTTGCCATTTCAACGTCAGATTTCCAATCAGTCCGGCCGTGCAATTTCATATTATAAACATGGATTCATCATAAGAGTGAAAAACAGTGTGGATCCTGATCAGCTGGCTTCATCAGAATCCAGCTGATCTGGATCCACACTAGTTTAAAAAGAAGCGAATTATTCACTAATTAAGTCAAATACATTATATACATAAAGTATTAAAATATCTAATCATTTTTATGGTAATTATGTCATCATACTGAAATTTTCAGGTTTTTTTTGTTTGATTTGATTCTTTACGTCCACTCAACAATCTTTCAGTTATGCGGGACGGTTCTTCCTGGGTTTAACCAGTACTAAGCTAGGATAAATGTGTCTTGCTCAAGGACCACAACGCAGTGACGCCGGTGAGGCTCGAACCCGCTACCCTTCGGTCTCGAGTCAAGCCCTCTACCACTGAGCCACTGCGCTCCCTGAAATTTTCAGGTGTTTTTTTTTAATGCAAAATGCTCTTCTCTAGTATAAGGTGTATAGAAAATTATTATGCAAATTATGATGGCATGGCTAAACTGCACTTTCCACAAGGAGATAGTATACCTTGCTTTAACAAGTAAGAAGTCTTAATCAACTTATGCTAGATCTGTTGGATTAATAAACTTACACTGTTATCTGTGAGTTTCATAATCTTACACGGATCTGTAAGCTTGATCAACTTACACTGAATCTGTAAGATTGATCCATTTACACTGAATCTGTGAGATTTATCAACTTACATTGAATCTGTGAGATTTATCAATTTACACTGAATCTGTGAGATTTATGAACTTACACTATATCTGTGAGATTGATAAACTAACACTTTAGCTGTGAAATTTATAAACTTACACTATATCTGTGAGATTGATAAACTTACACTATATCTGTGAGATTGATAAACTAAAACTTTAGCTGTGAGATTGATAAACTTACACTAAATCTGTGAGATTGATTAGCTTACACTTTTATCTGAGATTAAAAAGCTTACTCTATTATCTATGAGATTGATAAACTTAAATGTTGAAAAGCCCAGTCAACAGTGCATTGCATCTTTTTGGCTTCAGTGAAACAAAACTTAAATGCCATAAACCAACTAATTTATTTCGCATAGATGGTTTTCAAATGCCTTTTTGTAAAGACAACGTGAGCAATGGCGGTGGAGGTATTATGGTTTATGTAAAAAATGGAATAAATGCAAAACGTAAAGATGATCTAGAAACTAATGATATACAGTGTGTTTGGCTTGAAATAACACCAGATCGGGGGAAGTCATTTCTGATTGGAAATATGTATTGGCCTCCAAACTCAAAGGTAGAATTTAATGACAAGTTTGAAAATTTTATTGATTATGTTATGAGAGAAGAGAAGGAAATTATTTTAATGGGAGATTTTAATAAAGACTTATTTAACGAGGAAATTGGGACAGAGTGGATAAATTTCACCACATCTTTAGGTCTGGGTCAGTTAATAAGTATTCCAACAAGAGTTACTGAAACATCCAGTACATTAATTGATCACATTTATACAAATCGTGAAGAAAATATTTTGAGAGTACACGTAGGTAAATTTTCACTCAGTGACCATTATGCAATTTTCGGTAATAGGAAATTAAATAGTCAATTACGAAAAAAAAAGCATCACACTATTACATATAGGTCATTTAGACATTTCAATGGAAACATGTTCATTAAGGATTTGGCAGAGGTTCCTTGGGAAACAATAGCAGCTTTTGATAAGGTTGATGACATGGTACAAACATGGAATGATTTATTTTTGGAAATAGTGAACAAGCATGCTCCAATTAAAACCAATAGAGTAAAAAGGAAACACCAACCTGAATGGCTAACATCTGAAATTTTAGACTTAATGAAAGAAAGAGACAAATGTAAAATTAATGGTAAAATTGATGAGTACCGAATTTTAAGAAATAAAATTTCAAAAATGATAGATAAAGCAAAGAAAGAAATGTATCGAAATAAACTTGAAGAGGGACAAGATGACCCTAGAACTATTTTGAAAATATTTAAACAGTTTGGTGCCTGCAAAAAAATGGAATCTACAGAAAATGCTTTCAGCATTAAAATTAATGAACAGGTTATCAAGAACGAGCAAATGATTGCTGATCATTTTAATGAATTCTTTATAAATATAGCTTCTAATTTGAAACAGCCACTAAAGCCCTCACATTTTGAAAAACTTAGCAATTTCATTAATTCGAAACTGACTGATGATGTTTCTTTTGATATACCCCTAATTAATTGTACATTTGTAACTTCTTTTCTTTCATCGATGGATGGTACTAAATCTACAGGCTTGGACTGCATAGGCTCCAGGCTGTTAAAAATAGGCTCTACAGTTCTGTCACCCAGTATAACTTTTATAATAAATAAAAGCATTACTTCTGGTGTTTTTCCGTCAATTTGGAAACATGCTAAAGTAAAACCACTTTACAAATCAGGAGCCAAAGATGAACTAAATAACTACAGGCCAATTTCCATATTACCTACACTTTCAAAAATAATTGAAAAGTGGGTTCATATGAAACTTATTTCATACTTAAATCATCATCAACTTTTAAATCAAAAGCAAAGTGGATTTAGATCTGGCCACTCAACTGAATCTGCTCTACTTCATATGACAGATACATGGTTACAAGCAATAAATGATGGTAATATTGTTGGTTGTGTTTTAGTAGACTTTCGCAAGGCTTTCGATCTGGTAGACCATAAATTACTTCTTCAAAAGTTAAAACAGTATAAAATTAATAAATTAAGTCTTTCGTGGTTCGAATCGTATCTAAGTCACAGAACTCAACAAGTAAACATCTATAAAAATCAGTCAAAAACTGGAAGTGTACTATATGGCGTACCACAGGGTTCCATTTTAGGTCCTCTGTTATTTTTGATATTTATAAATGATTTACCCCTATTTATTGGGGATTCAACTCGATCTGTAGATTTATATGCTGATGATACAACATTGTATGATATTGGTTTAGATAAAGATACGGTAGAAAATAATCTGCAACACTCTTTGAATTTACTTAAAATGTGGTGTCTAGAAAATGGTATGATAATAAATATAGACTAAACAAAATTAATGTTAATATCAAGTAGACAAAAGAGAAAATGTATGAAAGATAATAAGTTGGCAATTGAGTATGATAATTTTGATTTGCAATTAACAAGCTGTGAAAAGGTGTTAGGTGTCCATATAAATGACAACTTAACATGGACAAATCATTTTCAACACGTTTCAAAAAAGATATCTTCATACCTTTGGCTTTTGTTTCAGATAAAATCATACCTTTCTTTACAACACAGAGTGTTATTTTACAATGCTTATATTAAGCCTCACTTTGAATATTGTTGTGTGATTTGGGGGAATTCATTTAATTCTAATCTACATAAAATTGAAAAATTACAGAGAAGAGCCTGTAAATTAATACTTGGTACAGATTATATATCATTGGAAGATGCCCGAAGACAATTAAATATGTTGTCATTTGAAGAATTAGTTTTCGTCAACAAAGCTAAAGTAATGTTCAAGGTAACTCAAGGCATTTCACCAATTTACATCAAGGAAATGTTCCAAATTAAAGGGTGTAATAATGAAGATACAATGACTTTGCGTTCAGATTCAAACAAAAATTTTAAAACACCAAAACCTAAATTTATGCTGGAAAGTGTTGCACTATGGTCAGATGAGTCTATCCCTAAGTAAAACTTGACAGGACTTAAGAATAAACAAGGAAATGATTTGGCTTTATCTTTTTACTTTTAATGATTACTCTATCTAAATTCCCTAAACTAATGTTTGGCTAAATGGAACCAGTTCAGTCATTGGCCCAATGTTTTGGATCAGCCTGCGGCAGCAGTGTCATTATTAATGGGCCGACACCGTCCAAGCGGTACGAAGACCTAGCTGAACCAAGTGGGATGCCTTTCAAAGTAGCTGCTTGTTTTTTGTACTATATGCAGGTAAACATAGCATTTGCTTTGACTCCGATGCCTTGGTCAATGCAAATTCAATGTTGGTAACACTTGCCTTTACTGACCGACCTCAGTCAGCTGTAGTGACTGGGTCTTGATCAAGCTACTCACTGTAGTGAGTAGAATTTCTGTCAGCTGTAGTGACAGCGTCAGCCGTAGTGACCCCAGTCAGCTGTAGTGACTGGTTCTTGATCAAACTACTCACTACGGTGAGTAGATTTTTCTGTCAGCCGTAGTGACAGTGTCAGCCGTAGTGACATTGAGACAGTAAAGGCAAGTTATCGACAGTCAGATAGCAACTAGCTTGAAAGTGTGATGAAAGATTTAGGCATAGCTGTTGCCTAAGATTTTCAGATATTTGAGTGATAATTTGTATACAATGAAATGTAATTGCTTGAAAATTGCCCAAAAATGAGGGAAGGGATTAAATGATATGACTGAATGGTCCCCAAGTTAAGGGAATAAAGTTTGAGTTGTGTAATCTTGCCACAGCCACCATCAACCACCTGGAGAATAATTGAAGTGAGAATGTATATATATGTATATTAAGTTAACAGATTACAGTCATTTACATAAATGATAAGACAATGTTTCCAAAGCATTATTGGTGGCATTATTTACATAAGTACTACCAATAATCAGATGCGGCAGCTTAGCAGCTCAACTACTACATGTGTTAACTGTTATTTCTGTAATCTTCTTAAGTACTGAATGCAAAAGTATAAGACACCAACAGTTTTAAGTGTTGATTTAGTTATCTGGAGCACTAAAGTTAAGCAGGACATTAGTCTTCTGATTACTGATACCGTAATGATCCTAATTCTTGGACAGATAGTCTGGGCAAACAATGCAGACCCAGATCAGACTGCTCTAAGAGGAGCACTCCGATCAGGGCCCTCACTGCTTGCTATTCAATTTGCATCTTTTTGACAGAATCACTTTAAAGGATCATGCCCTGACCAAAATTCTAATTAATCCAGTGTGTAAATATCCATCAGAATAGCATGTATCTTAACACCAAGATCATTCACTGCCTTGATATTTGCTAAAATGCATTTACACACTGGAAAAGTAAAATAGAATTGATTATATAGGGCTTGAGTCCGCTCCTGGGCAGTAGAGGCACCGGATTCTTCAAACATGAGTATTTGCTCAAGACTAGCTGGAGTACTGTTGATAAGCCCAATGTTCTGTATTATATGACATTTCCGATGTACACTTAAACAGCCCCTTTTCTACAAATAATGAATGTACAACTTTTTATCTTTGGTTGGCTGCCCATGTTTCCGTAAATTTGGTCAATCCAGAGTTTCATCATGTTCCTGACCAAACTAGTAAATATGAAGTCAGACTGTCTTCAAATAACACAGATCTGTGCAGCATTGAAGCATTCAGACCCTGATAGTTTGTACAGAATTGAACTGAATGTAATCCTTAAAGTGATGTTAATCCAATGTATTGAATAGACAAGTTATTCCAAGATATATTGCTTGAATATTAAAACTGAATACCGTATCAGCCCCAAATAACCAGCCACATTACATCCTTATCAAATCTATCCACAATTTGAACGAATCTATTTACAACTTGATGAGATGTTGAAAAGCTTTGATGGAGCGGCAGAAGTGTAGACCTAGATCAGACCACTGTATGATCTAGTTTTACATAACCCACTCAGATACATCTGGCTGAACACTTAGGGCAAACACGGTACCACTGGTATGACTAAAACTTTCAAACAACATATGATGTCACTCCGACGTCAGGCAAGCCTGTGTAATTGGTCTGTATTGGACATTCCCAGAATTTAGTCCATGATTGAATCTTTGTAGTCCGTATTGAGTACAACTGTTTCATGATATTTGAAGTTCTGGACTCATTTTGATACCTGTAGGAACTGATACAAATATCCCTTGATTTTCTGCAGAGGGAAACATGTCTCACTCAAGGAAGATATCGCAGAATAAGTAATAGTGTACATAGTGATGATATCCTCTGAGTTCTAGTGTAAATGTGTTGCATTTTAGCAAGACATGTATTTTTAAACACCTTTTGCAACTCTGTACAAATGTTACACACTAGCATTTTTGGATTGTTTCAATATTAGTAGTAGTAGGAACTGTTTAGTCTATGATATATAACCTCATCTTTCTGTAAGCACTACAAAATTTACATTTGAATGTTATATGTCAATTTAAGGCTCAAATGTTAAGGACTGGAGATATTTCCCTTTTTTGTTTATTGTAGTGAAGATATAAAGTTGCTTCTTTTTGGTTTAATCTCAAATGATTTTTATAAAATGGCTATATAATAACTTAACTGTTCAATGTAAACACTAAGTTTATTCCCTGTAAAGTATCTTGGATTACTGAGTTCAAGACAGCTTTAAGTTATCAAGTACTTTTAAGATTCACTAAGGCAATCCTGTATCAATAGTGAGCCTGTAATCAAGACAGCTATAATGACATTTTCCGTTCCAAATTCACACAGAAGTATACAATGAATGTATTTCAACCAGTCTAAGATGACACATAATAAGTTTGTATTGGCAGTGCAGACACTAGGTAGTCCTGGTACATTTCTTGCTGATAGGGAAGACCATGTATATGTACCTGAAAATAAAGCTTCGAAACGCGTGCCCTGGAACGCGTGCAGAGAGTCTTGACATCTTGCAATCATTTTAGACGCTTAATCAAAGATAATTCACTGATTGATAGTAGATGCTATAAATAGAGCAGTAAGCATTACATTTTAGTACAAGAAGTTCAACTGGAAAATAAATGATATGTACAGGTCTGCAAATGACCCAAATGATAATCATATGGTAGATGATGGTTAATAAGAACATGCATCCTTAGAAAATTATCTAATTTTATTGCAAAATATATTTGACAGAAGATCCAATTATAGCACAGACTTCTAAGTCAATTTTTAACAGAACTCAGACTCATTTATTATCAAAAGCACTCCAATTGTGTACAGAAAATCTGAAACTTTAAGCCCAGTTTGGCGGAGAATAGTAGATGTTGCAAAACTGATATCTTGGTGCTTGCTGGCATGTTACCTTTATTTAGTGCATTAGTCTGCCAATGCTCCTGTAAACCCAGATACAGGTGAGCAGGTGTCTTGCCATTGGAGTCTGCGAAGAGCATCCAAGACTATAACAGGTTAATCAAACCAATAGCTTGAAGGCTTAATGGGCAAACAAGTATTAACTTAAAGGCAAATTGCCTGAACCTAATAGATAAGTGATCATGGGACGTGATATAACACAGCAATGAAAATAGCTAAGGATCAGATTGACAGACCAGTTAAAATGAGAATGACAACTACTTTTGAGTTGCCTGTTAGCAGTTAATTGAATTTTGATAAATCCAAAACAAGATTTACTTAGGTCTCTTTGGAATATCATGATAATTTAGAAAAGTCAAGACTCTTCCGCAAACGTTCAGTGCCTGTGTTCCACTCTGAAATTTTTTACAATCTCTCCATTTCTCTGTGTGACAGCTCATAGTTCAATAATCTGAATTAAGGGTGAGGTTGGCGCCGTTAAACCGGTTTAAGTCCTCCAGTAAAATATTTTACTGACCGTTCCAAGGCGGTACTTCTTTTGTGGATCTTTTATGTTTTTGTTCTGTCTTGTGTTTGCTATGTTTTGTGCGCGTCTGTTTATATGTGCTTTGTGGTCACCTGCTGGGAAAGGGCTGACCTCTTGGCTCTCGTTTGTGGTGTCTTCTGTGAGTTTGTCACTTTCCCATTGGTATCCTGGGTCAGGTGTGGTACTTGATTGTATCGATTCCTGATCTTTGCACCATTACTTACTTTTAGACTTCTTGTTATAAGCATGGAATAGTTAGTGTTGCAACTTTTAAATTTCTCCTATATCCATGTACTGAACACCACAGCGAATATCAATGGAAACAACACTAAATTCACCATGCCTATGAATTTTAACAGAGTATGTCCAAGTTAATAAAATATGATTGTTACTCCAAAATAGTAATTGTAATAAAATTGTAATAGCTTTCCTGAATGTGAGAGCAATGTCTCACCTTAACCAGCACAAGAATTACACTGAACTGGTGGCTTAGTCCCTGTCTGGGTATATTTATTTTTCTGATTATGTATCAAACTGTTCAAGTGGCTTTAAGATGCTTAATGCCACTGACTTTCAACACTTCAGTGTCAAAGATTACAATCAGATATAAGCTGATAAACATTAGCTACTGAGATATGCAAGAAGCATACTGAAATTGTTTCCATCATAAACTAAAATTTATTATAAATCATAAATTAACATTTAAACATGTTTAAAAACAGCTTATCTTATTCAGGTACTTTAATTTGGAATAGCATTCCACTTGAAATAAGAAATGCCAATACTATTGGTGATTTTGTTAAAAAATGTATAACATGGATGAAAGACCTTTAGTTTATATATTTGTATTCACATACCTCCACCGCCGAATCAGTTTCGATGTTTTACAGAGCCAAAATGTATTTAAACATACATTATTAAAGGTTGATTTTTCAACCCCCCCCTTTTTTTCTTAAATTTTGCATCATTTTCTTTCCACTCATATTCACTTGTATTTGTAAATAATTTATTGTCATGTTTGTTATTTCATGTATGCTATGCTTGTGTTAAGAGGGCCTCAGGGAAGATTGGTTATACCAACTGAGTCACCCTCATAAAATAAAGTCTTTACTTACTTTACTTACTTACTTACACCAAAGCTGTGAAAGGACCTCAGACAGTTTCCTATTCAATCTGCCCAAATTTTGACAGCCTGTGGCTAGGGTAATGCATAACTGACAACTATAGTTTGGTGCTTAAATCAAACTCTTACATATAGTGCACCTACCAAAATAAAAATATTTTGAAAATATTGCATTATTATGCCAGGACTCTAGGGTTAAGGGGGTGGGGGTATTTTTTGAGACCAAATTTTATTTCACAGAAAGTCAAAGTTTTGTCAAGTATTCACCTAAATACATGTAAATATTATGTTTGCGACAAAAGTGATGTGTTTGCATAAAATTTGGGTTGAGAAGATTTCATTGTTTCATCTAATGAAGTGTGCTGTCAATTACTTTTGACTATTACCTGTAATGTTCCAAGTCAACCAGTTGGACTTGTGCACTGAGGTGTATCATATCTGCATACTGTATAAATCAAAGTCTAGATAAACACGGTTTTTGAGCGTAAAATCGTTAGTATATTTTTACACATCAAATTTCACCTATAATTCGGTGCCTAAAAGAACATTGAGACGGTTCTTTTGAGTACCCAAAACATATGCTTTGGTTGAGAAATGAGGCAATTAATTACTTTGTAAGCACTCATAACTAAAGCCCTGATACATGCCATTGCAAATTGATATTTACCTAAAGGTTTTTACAAAATAAGGTTCTGATAAGTTTTTAGAGTAAAGTGTTTTTGAGCATTTCGACATTTTCTCTGAAACTTTTTCTCTGGCCATTTTTATGCAGTCTTACCCAAAGCTTGAGAATTCTCTGAGAGAGAATAACTGTACAGTTAATACACTGTGACATTATAATGATGCTTAACCAATCCACATGACAAGTGATTTATCAGATTTCAAGAGAAACTATCAAAATGGGTCAGTTCAGAGGCCAGTTAATGGCCATTTATACAATGGGTATCTGTATCTTATTTATGGCTTAGATATTCTTGCTTCATCTGTTTTAAACCTATGAAGTCACAACAGCATTTTTTTTATTCTTATTTATTTGTTGACATAATAATAATAATAATAATAATAATAATAAAAATAATAATAAAAATAATAATAATTATAATAATAATCATAATTATTTAAGAAATAGATTCGCGCTCGCAGTGATTTGTTGCTTAATATATCACTGGCTGGAGGTCAGTCGTTAAAGTGAATAAATCATGAGCGCGAAGCGCGAATGATTTATCTACTTACGACTGACCGACAGACAGTGATATATTAAGCAACAAATCACCGCCAGTGCGAATTTATTTCGATTCTAACACACACAAAGATTTAAAAAAAAAAACAATCAAATCCTTCATAGTCTATAGCGATACCTCCATCTTGAACAGACTGTCAGAATTTCCCGCAACCCTTGTTTAGACTGAAACGCATATTTTTACGTATATTTTGACTGTCAAGTAGTTGTAAAAACAACGTTACGCCGTCTATAGTCAAGGTTACAATTCCGTTTATGATAAATGACGTCATGAAAATCAAACTGGCGACCGAATGACGTCACACCGGTCCGTGCCCAGTCCTTGCAGTAATTTATGAACCAATTAATCACTGAGTTTAACCATTGGCTATATAGGCGAGGTGTGTTAGAATTTGCCTTTGTGAGGCAAGTCAGAATTAAGGATATCATTTTGGCATCGTCAGTCTGTCTGATCATTATTGCGTCCATCTATTCATCCATCCTGAACCATATCTCAGTATTTTGAGTTAAGGAATAACATATTCTCACTACTCCCTGGTCCATATATCTCAAAATCACAGACCCTATATACATGTACGGTGATATGCTCGGAAAATCTACTTAAAAGGTAGGAAAAGACGCATAAAACTTTCGTTAAATCTTGTCTTTGTTGTACAGTATGTACTATGAAAATTCTTTAGAAAAAAAGATAAAAGTCTGTGCTATCATATATCATTCTGCTACAAGCTTTTATCATATTGTTGTGCTTAAAAAGCCAGAACAAACAGTGTTTTCAAATTTTGTGAGAAGGGGACGGTATAGTGTGTTCACTTGCCAGGGCATGATGTCAAGTTCCAGGTACTGTAAAAGTCTTGATGAGAGGCTTTTAGAAATAGCGGGGATAGGGTTCTTAATAGTAGCGATGGCGCGGACGATGCAGTGCTAGGCAGTTATGTCAAGGTGGTGAGTTTGAATCCCAAATTGTACAAAGAAATTCAGCATTTCGGTAGATTACAGGGGGTCCGGGCTTCATAGTGCGATTGGTAGCTAGTCTGATTGCAGAGTCCAGGGTTCGTGAGTTTGATCCTTGCCAGTAACATACTTTCGTGGAGATTGATAATGGAATATTGTCTTTGTTCATTCAAGAAGGACTGTTGACAGTTACAAGCGATTCATGTGCACGATGTTCTTGTAAACGGCTTGGTTAAGCTTGAGGTTAAGTTAACTGACCAACTCCACAAGACCATAGCTGTTTACTGGGGCGTAAAACCACAAACCAGACCGAAACCAAAATTAATCGTCAGACCTACATGTACTTTGATTACATTTACAGCTCTTCAATTATTTTATCTATTTATTATTATTATTATTATTATTATTTTACTATTTTTGTTGCTGTTGTTGTGGTGCTGGTGATATGTTGTTGTTGTTGTTGTTGTTAAAACAATAAAATCAAACCATAAAAAAACAAAATGTTTAATAATGCAATATTTATAATGGATTCTAACACACCTTGCCTATATGGTCTAGGGGCCAATCTGATATATATGGGCTATTTTGCGAGTTTGTTGCACCCCCCAGGAAGAAAAACTTGGTTACTATTTTCAGTTAGGGCCATGTCTTGGGGCCTTAGAAACCAATGTTTTACTAAGTTTTCTGTGGTCAGCTTTCTGTAAATGGCCTGTAATCAACGTTACCCTACTAACATTGAAAATAGTAGTACTCAAAATACAAGACTAATAGGACATTTTACAGAAGTATCAATGAAATTATTTGAACTTTAAATGGTTGATCGTGTCATAAACATTAATTGCAGACATATGAGAGATGTATTTCTGCTCATCAGTGTTACTTACGTTACATTTTATACAAAATTGCAGATATTGACTTTAGAAATTGCATTTAAGAACTAATCATGTTCTCCAAACCCAGGAAAAAAGCTTGGTTACTATTTTCAGGCAGAGACATGTCCTGGGGCCTTATAAACCCATTATTTTTTAAGCTTTCTTTGTTCAGTCGTCTGCAAAAGGCCTGTGATCAATGTTACCCTTATAACATTAAAAATACCAACAAATAAGACATGAACAATAGGATATTTTCTTATAGTATTAATGAAATTATTTTAGCTTCACACTTTTCAACTAGACATAAATATCAATTGCATACATCTGTGATATGTACATCTGCTCCCCAGAGTGACATATGTTACATTTTTTATGAAATTTCAGATAGTAACTTAAAAGATTGCATATCAGAATAAACCATGTTCCACAACCATAAATGTGTAATAAAGATTTCGATTCTAATGCTGAATATTCATTTTCACATATTTGAAGCAATTCTTAAATTGCAACTGGCAATAAACTGTAGTAAAATAAATATTTCAAGATGCTTATAAGCGTCTGACTTCTACTGGCGTACATATTTTATTTTAGTCCTTTTACGTTGCACTGGAATGGGCACTGTCTTCTTTCATCTCTTTCACAATGAAATTTAAAAGCGACTAAACAAACAGGTTTAACTACCATGGATATTTAATTTTTGTCAATATATAAATAAGGTAACGTAGGTTACAAAATGATGTTTTGCATAAATGGATAAAGATAATAGAATTTGTGGAGAATAGACTCAATTTTTTGCCTTTGCCCGACTACACGTAAGGTAAAAATTATGTCTACTCTCAACATTTTTTTAATAACTTCAATTTACAGACAAATTATTCTAAATAAACACTAATATAAGAGTTTTGTATGTTTGGTTCTGTTACTTTTATATGGCTATTTGCATTTTATTTGTCAATGGTTCATGGCTATATACATGATATTTACTTCATGATTCAAATATTGGACTGAAGATACTGTATATCAATCAAAATTTAAAAGTAAAATAGCAAAGCAATATTTCCTGCATCTGGTGGCAGGGCAGAGATGATAGTGCGCAGTGCCTTCCAGAGCAGGGACTTCATGTTGATTTTATACAGAGAAAGTCCAATCTTTAAACTAATAAAGTTCTGGTTAAGCCTTCTTTTAACAAGAGCGAATGGGTAACAGATTGGTCAGATTTGATGATTAGCTGTTTTACAAGTTATATACCTTTTACACTAAATGTATATGTATGGTAGTGCACAACATATGTTACTGCACACTGCCATTATTTTAGATTAAATATATTTTCCTGCAAGTTGTGGCTTTTTTGCCATTTTATTTGCCAAGTATTTTATCAGGCTTGAAAAAAACTATGTTTGCTAAAAAGTGAGTATGACCAGGAAATGTTGCAGACTGCAGACTAACCAATGGTACGTTGAAGAAGAGACACAGAACATTTTAGGTCTTGGCTGCATTTTGCTATACATGTTATCTAAATTTTCTAACTCATTTTTTAAAGACTGCAAACATAATATCAACCAAAGTATTTATCAGAACAGAAGTAGGATGGTTTATACCCAAATGTACCTGATGTTCTGTAGATCTAACCTAAACATGTGTCTCGTATGCTTAATACATTTTATTTTCACTGTTGGCAATTACATTTTGAAAGCAAATAACAACAATGTTTCATCTGTCACAATTGTAAGCACGATTCTTTTATATATCATATTGTAATGCTTATTATTTTATTATATTATACAGCAATTTTGAAAGAAACTATTTTGTTGGTTAATTAAGAAAAGTTAAGGTGAAGCCATACTCATAGAATGAAAAACATAAGATGTGGTAACACTAATTACAAAACTATAAAGATATTTCATGGTAACATTACTTGCAAATATTTTGTCAGTTATTGAATCTTTTTGAAAGTCCATTTTCAGGAGAAACAACTAGAATCATAAACATGACACAACAAAATTAAGCAACATGGTTTGAATCTCTGAAGCTCACAGATTAAGTTGTCAAATGATTGTCAGTTGAAAAAAAGGTGCCACAGCTAACACACAGCTATTGGCTTTCTTACATTGTTAATAATGTAGTTTTGTGTTGTTTTTGCACTTTCGAGTTATTTGTAACAATTATATGTTTGCACATGATCAATGAAATGATTAGTATGCGACTTAAGGTCAGTTTGTTGGTTTCAAAGATTTACTGAATTAGGCTTATTGCATGTAGAGCCATCCGAAAATGTGAATAATACTGCGGATAACAGCTTGTAGACAGCATTTTAGTCATAAACTGACTCATTCTTGTACCCATTTGTTAATACTAACATTGTTTGAGGGCTGTCTTGTCTACAGTGAAAGGAAATCATTTCCATTTGATTTTAAGTTTAAGTGTAGTGCCATATTAAGATTACAAATATTTAGTACAGTATGTTGCCAGTTACAAGTGCTAGCTAATCTCGTATATTGCACTGGTTAATACATGTAATATGATACTGTATTATAAAGACAAACCTTACATGCAACAAATCACTGTTTCAGCAAAATGATATGGTTGAAAAACAGATTCATTATATGTTAGGATGACGAGCATCCCAAAGAAGGGATTGTTTACATCATGCAAATCAGAAATATTAAAACAATTAATTATGTTTGTAAATTTGTATTAGATAAATCTTTCGTGATGTAATTTCTCAAAACATGAGACAGGACCTCTAATTAACTGATGAAAGACTGGGTATACACTAAAGCTGTCAGCTGATCCAATGTGGTGAATGACAGCTGCGTGCGTAGCATGTTTACATCGTTGAATAACCTTATCAAGAGCATTTGTCACTGAAAGACCAACCCAGACACACTTACCCTAATAGGATATTTTCTAATAGTATCAATGAACTTATTTGAGCTTTAAATGTTTGACTTAGACATAAACGCTAATTGCAGACATCTGCGAGATAGGTTTCTGCTCGTCAGCGTTACTTATGTTACGTTTTATACAAAATTGCAGATAACGACTTTTTTAATTCCATATTAGAATAAAACATGTTCCCCAACCTTAATTTTAAATGTTGGTCTCTATTATAATGGTAAATTACCATTTTTACATATTTGCAGGTGTTTATAACTTGTAACTGTAGTGAAATAAATATTCAAATACGCTTATTAGCCTGTAACTTGTACTGGCTTACTTTCTATCCTGATTTTATATGGTAACGCAATTTACAGGCCAATTATGAGTTTGACAACAGGAAACGTTATAAAACATTCGGTCTAATATTTGAATCATGAAGTAGATATTATGTTTATTGTTATGAACCATTGGTAAAAAATCTACAAACTGTCATATCAAAGTAACAGAATCAATAAAAATTGCAAAACTCTCTTATTTTATTGTTTATTTAGAATAATTTGACTATAATTGAAGTTATTTAAAAAAAAAAAAGAGAGTGGACTCAATTATAACCTTGTCGACAGGCTATGTCGCCAGGCTAAGGAAGAATTTGAGCCTACTTTCCACACTTTAGTGTTTTTATCTATTTATGCAAAGGACAATACTGTTACCTACATTACCTTTTATATATTAACAGCAACAAACTTTCCATCGTCGTTGACTCTGTGTATTAAATTATTTTATTTCATTGTGACAGAGATGAAAGAAGACATTGTACATTCAAATGCAATGTAAACCAGACCAGATAGAAAATATGTACGCCAGTAGAAGTTACATGTTAATAAGCATATTCAAACGTTTATTTTGCTACCTCTATCGCCAGTTACAAGTTATAAGTAGCTTTTATATGTAAGAATGGACATTCATCATTTGAAAAGAGATCTTTTTCACATATTTAAGGTTGGGGAACATGATTTATTCATATATGTAATCTATAAAGACATAATATGCACTTTCATAAAAAAAATGTAACATAAGTAACTCTGACAGGCAGAAGTACACTCCACAGATGTCTCAAATTGGTGTTTAAGTCTAGCCCAAACATGTAAAGCTCAAATAATTTCAATAATACTATTGGGAAATATCCCATTAGTCTTGTATTTTGTGTTGCTATTTTTAAAGTCAGTAGGGTAACATTGATTACAGGCCATTTACAGACAACTGACCGAAGAAATCTTAGTAAATCATGGGTTTCTAAGGTCACAAGACATGTCCCTGACTGAAAATAGTTACCAAGTGCTTCTTCCTGTGGTTAGGGGACATGGTTCATTCTCATATGCAACCTATAAAGTCATTATCTGCAATTTCGTAAAAAATGTAACATACGTCACGCTGTTGAGTGAAAATATATCTCACGTATGTCTGCAATTGATGTTTATGACTAGATCAAACATTTAAAGTTCAAACAATTTCATTGATACTTTTGTAAAATATTCTATTAGTCTTGTTTTTTGTATACTACCATTTTCTATGTTAGTAGGGTAACGTTGGTTACAGGCCATTTACAGAAAATTGACCACAGAAAACTTAGTAAAACATGGGTTTCCGAGGCCCCAAGACATTTCCCTGACTGAAAATAGTGACCAAGTTTTTCTTCCTGGGGGGTGCAACAGAACTCAAAATTTGAAATTTGGCCCCTACACTAATAGAGCCAACGGTAACAAACTGTGATATATCGGACAATAATTAACTGCAAAAGTGTGTGATAGCTGATGTCACTGGAAAATGACGTCATTCATGGCATTAGACGGTGTAACGTCATTTTTACGCTTGAAAGACGTTACAATTACATGTAAACGTATGCGACGTAGTCTAAATATTGGCGGGAGTTCTTCAGTGCAATGGCGGAAAGTTGGAAGAAGCTGAAGACTTCGAATGCGTTTTCGTCATTTATTGTATGTTAGAATCGAAATAGATCAGCTCCATTGCGTGAATTGTTGAGTAATAATTCACTGTTTGTCGGTCAGTTGTGCGAAGATAAATCACTCGCGCTGCGCGCTCTTGATTTGATCTTCTTTACAACTGACCTCCAACAGTGAATTATTACTCAACAATTCACTGCTGGAGCTGATCTATTTCTTAATTATAACTGATTAAACAATGTATTGTTAAATTGCTGCTGGAAAGTGTAATTCTGTTCTTGAAAGACTAAAAACTAGGTTTTTTATATTTTATCTGGAACCAAAGACATTAGGCTAACTGACTAATTCATGGCCTTCTTGCTGCTTTGGTCTAAATTTCTTGAACCTGTAGAGTAATTGATAGCTTGACCATGATGATAAGGGCTATAAAATCTAACTGTACTGGATTTTCAGCAGTGAGGAAAATTCTGTCACTTTGTGGAGGCCTGTATGGGCAATCCTTCATTAAGACTGTCCGAGGTCCTTGATCACTTTACACTAAGTGCAAGCTTGATTAACTTACACTAGATTTGTGAGCTTGATCAACTTACATGGAATTTGCGAGATTGATAAACTTACACTTTTGTCTGTGAGATTAAAAACCTTATACTATTATCTGTGAGATTGATAAACTTACACTTTTATCTGTGAGATTAAAAACCTACACTATTATCTGTGAGATTGATAAACTTACACTATTATCTGTGGGATTGATAAACTTACACTTTTATCTGTGAGATTGATAAACTCACACTATTATCTGTGAGATTGATAAACTTACACTTTTATCTGTGAGATTGAAAAACTTGCATTATTATCTGTGAGATTGATAAACTTACACTATTATCTGTGAGATTGATTAACTTGCACTTTTATCTGTAAGATTGATAAACTTACACTTTTATCTGTGAGATTGATAAACTTACACTTTTATCTGTGAGATTGATAAACTTACACTTTTATCTGTGAGATTGATAAACTTACACTATTATCTGTGAGATTAAAAAACTTACACTTTTATCTGTGAGATTGATAAACTTACACTTTTATCTGTGAGACTGATTAACTTACACTAGATCTGTGAGATTGAAAAACTTACACTATTATCTGTGAGATTGATAGACTTACACTTTTATCTGAGATTAAAAAGCTTACACTATTATCTATGAGATTGATAAACTTAAACTTTTATCTGTGAGATTGATAAACTTACACTTTTATCTGTGAGATTAAAAAACTTGCACTAGATCTGTGAGATTGAAAAACTTGCACTATTATCTGTGAGATTGAAAAACTTGAACTATTATCTGTGAGATTGAAAAATTACAATATTATCTGCGAGACTGATTAACTTACAGTAGATCTGTGAGAAAGAGGTTTATATCTTGATTTATATGTTTTAGAAGATGATGCATTGATAAGTTAGGGGTCTTTCATGCAAACCAAATATCTATGTGTCTTGATCCACATCTGAATTAAGGGTGAGGTTGGCGCCGTTAAACCGGTTTAAGCCCTCCAGTAAAATATTTTACTGACCGTTCCAAGGCGGTACTTCTTTTGTGGATCTTTTGTGTTTTTGCTCTGTCTTGTGTTTGCTATGTTTTGTGCGCGTCTGTTTGTGTGTGCTTCCTGGTCACCTGCTGGGAAAGGGCTGACCTCTTGGCTCTCGTTTGTGGTGTCTTCTGTGAGTTTGTCACTTTCCCATTGGTATCCTGGGTCAGGTGTGGTACTTGATTGTATCGATTCCTGATCTTTGCAACCTTACTTACTTTTATATGATTAGCAGCCTCCACTTGGCAGACAAACTTCTCCACATTACTAAGGAATATCTCAGGGCTGTGATCATAGATAATACTCATGTTGATTCTGTGAGATTGATAAACCTTACACTAGATCTGTGAGACTGATTAACTTACAGTAATTCTGTGAGAAAGAGGTTGATATGATTAGCAGCCTCCACTTGGCAGACAAATTTCTCCACATTACTTAGGAATATCTCAGGGCTGTGATCATAGATAACACTCATGTTGATTCTGTGAGATTGATAAACTTACACTATTATCTGTGAGACTGATTAACTTACAGTAAATCTGTGAGAAAGAGGTTGATATGATTAGCAGCCTCCACTTGGCAGACAAATTTCTCCACATTACTAAGGAATATCTCAGGACTGTGATCATAGATGAGATTCATGTTGATGCGGTGTTTTCTCATGATCATAAAAGCTTCTTTGTACTTCAAACTGAAACAACAGCGACCTGATGTTATAAAACTTTTTTCATGCTCAACTCAACAGAGCATATGATTTCTACTGCTCATAAAAACTAAAATGCAAGAAAACACTGATTTTTCTTGCTTTTAAACTCTCAGATGTTGTATTTCTCAGATAGTTGGCATTTTATCCTGCTGATAAATGTTAAAATGCCAACAATTGTTGGCATTTTAACATTTATGAGCAGGATAAATTTCTTGCTCAGCTGAGTTGAGCATGGAAAAAGTTTTATAACCTCAGGGCCAGGGCACAATACACAGTAAATGTTCAAAGTTTTGAACACTTTTCTCTTTCTGTTCTCAAACAAAATGGCGGTTATCAGGGATGGAACTCACAAAATGCTTATCAGAAAAGCAAACAGGGAAGACCCTGATCAGACTGCTTCTTCATAAGCAGTCTGATCTGGGTGGGCCTGCCCTGTTTGTATAGGCTTTTGTGGCAGCCAACTACTGTTTGAAATTCTAGAACATTTACAATAATGTTTACTTATGGACCAGCAGACCAGGTTTTGATACTTATCTCATCTATTATTTTGTTTGATTCTTTATGCTGCTCTTACACATTGAATTGGCTTGCCAACATACGGCTAATCTGAAATCGCTTAGAATGCCATGGCAACGTCACAGCATCGAAAGCTTACGCAAACAAGGTGATCATTCAGTGTAACAGCTTTTGATGGTGTGACATTGCCGTGGTTCAAAGTGATTCCAAATATGCTGTACGTTTGCAAGCCAATTCATAAATGTATAAGAGCAGCATTATCTCCATCTCCTATGTGTAAAGTCATTCTTAAAGCATGCATGTGCAGCTATTTAGTGAGAATAGAGGCCTAAATTTTGGACTGAGCTTTCACCTACAACCCTACTTTGTGTATGCAAGCTGCAAAGGCTCTGGCTAGACTGCCCAGAAGTGCAGGCTCTTTGGCTGCTCCTCAATGTGATAAAGCCACCCTGAATTTTAAACTGAGCTTTCATCTACATCCCTACTTTGTGTATACAATCAGCAAAGGCTCAAGCGAGACTGCCTGGATGTGCAGACTCGTCTGAGCCTTGGCTGCTCCTCAATGTGATAAAGCCACCCTGAATTTTAAACTGAGCCTTCATCTACATCCCTGCTTTGTGTATGCATTCAGCAAAGGCTCCAGCGAGACTGCGTGGATGCGCAGGCTTGTCTGAGCCTTGGCTGCTCATCAATATGATAAAGCCACTCTGAATTTTAAACTGAGCCTTCATCTACATCCCTACTTTGTGCATACAATCAGCAAAGGCTCTGGCGAGTCTGCTTGGATATACAGGGGCCGCTCATAGATGCAATAAGTATTAGTCTATATCATAATCTATCAATAATATCAACACATCATTACAGTTACCTACATGTATATTTGATCCTATAAACACACACAATGTATTGTTTTTGCTATATCAGATTCTGATATTGGCCAATCCAGTGGAGAAATTTGGATATTGCAGCGCCCTAGATAAGCTTTTGGGTCAATTGGGTATTTACGCAACCTGGTTATCCTCAATTGCGTACTTGCAAAAACAATTGCGTATTTTAATATTTTTTTACGCCACGTTTTTTTTCTATGATTACACCTTTTCTTATTGCATGAAGCCATCGGGATTGTGCTTCCATATTTATTCACTCCCATCGTCTGCCTTTCTAAAGAATCAAACCTGACTGGCATTTGTTTATTAGCCAAATGGAAACGAAATGGACCAAATGGTACCCAATGACATCGCATGTAATTGCATACCGATCGTTAGAATTGCTTTTCGGTACGCACACATTTCATTTTAATTGCTTTTTTGAGGATTTTAATTGCGTATTTAAGCAAATACGCTGCTTATCTAGAGTGCTGATATTGATATGGAATCATCATGTATGTGAAGTACAGTGTGGATACTGATCAGCTGGCTTCATCAATAATTGATACAGGCAATGCAATTATAATTATCTGTAAAAAAACATTTTAAGGGAAATACAGTATGGAACTTTAAGGTTATATCATATTATATAATCAATAGGCAAATGAGAATTTGTAGCCATCACACTGTCAAGTATCTGACCACTAACTTATATTGTTTTTTCTCATAAAATGTAAGTTTATGACATCACATTAATTTAAGAATAACCTACTGATCTAAGTGTTTCCTGACAGCAGACAGAACCAGGGCGCGGGGATGTATAGTTTCCAGGTTTCCTCTGGGCATCTGCAGGACCAGTTTAGTGTCGTCTGCTACAGAGGTAACAATTCTAGAAGCTCTCTCTACCCGGCGTATACTCTCATCAAATGGATGAGCTTTCCCGTCAGATAAACTTGGTAAAACTGAAAATGAATATTTTTAACTTAACCTTTAAAGCATCAATTCGAAAAGAAGTCATCTGATTTTTTTGTCTACTTTAAAGTTTAGAAGCGTTTTAGACAAAAAGTGTAGACCCAGATCAGACTGCTACTGTAGAGGTGGTCTGATCTAGGTCCATAGTGTTTGCCTACATTATTCAATATTGTTAGCAAATACATGTTTATCCAGTAGACGACTTTAGCAGACAGTATTTTCAGATACAATTTTTGCAGGTGCTTTAAGAGTAAAAAAGGCAAGTAAATTCTACTTCTATACTAGCATTTGTTCCCAACATCAAACAATAGGCTTAAGTCATCAAGATGTTTACTCTTTGGAAGTTATTGGATTTAGGTGAACATGTGGCTAATATTGCCTTTTATTGACCACTTACACCTGCACTTGCAGTAGCGAGCATCTGAAAATAATCCACTTTTCATGCCAATAGAGCTTGATATTGCCTGCGAATCCTGACTTCCTGGGTTGATCTAGTACTAAGCAGAGGATAAAGTGTCTTGCTCAAGGACACACCACTGTGACTCTAAAACAGCATTGTTTTCAATATGTATCCAATCTTGGGATGGATGTGTTTACATATGATATGCAGATTGTTTTGATCGATGCTCAGACTGAATTGGATTTGAAGATTTCTCTACCCCTGCTATCTAGTGTGAGTGGATATGTTGCCTCAAAGACAGACAGACAAACCTATTCTAATTATCTCCTCTTTCCAACATTAGGAGACCAAAACACCATTCTACAGTACAATATTTGTCATAACAAGGGAGATACCACAAAATAACAGCATAATCACTGACCTTTGACCTTTGTACGCCTGCATATACATCTACATGTGTGAGTCAAGGTGGTGAGCAGAAGAAATTCATCATGTACAGAGAAGGAAGTACAATTAGAGGCCACTTCAGTATCGTTGACATAAAATCTGTATCTATCTGTCAATCCTAGGACCACACTCTGAAAAGTACAGAAAAGTCAGATTCTAATGACTAATGAACACAGAAAGAAGTATAATTACCATATTCAACCTAATAAAAGCACAGTCACATTATTTTTTTTTCAAAATTGTATACCCTCAGTGAAAAGTGAAAATCCAGATCAGCTGGCTTCATCAGAAGCCAGCTGATCTGGGTCTATACTGTTTTTAAAGGATGGAATATAATTTTGCAAAAAGCTATGTGTTGTGCACTTATCAGGTTGAATATATGGAAAATTGACAATTTATTGACAAAAAATGGGTTTTAACCCTTGTCATGCTGAAACCTGAGTTAGCCTTTTTTTAGAAAACACAGTAAGCCATTTGATCAGGCTCCACACTGTTTTTCACTCTGATTAAAATTACATGCTTAAAACTGGAATGCTGCTGGTTAACAGGATAGAAATTGGAGAAGAGTGTAATACATACAATGGATAACATCTATGCTGATCAGTCAGCGCCTTCACTGCTGGCATACACAAAGTAGGGACATAGAACTAGGGACCAAGCTGAGCATATAAGTTTAAGGATTGACCGTATGCATATAGTTCTTAAGTTTGAGGAGCACAGTGGCTCAGTGGTAGAGAGCTAGACTTGCAATTGGGAGGTCTACGGTTTGAGCCTCACAGGAGGCACTGTGTTGTATCCTTGAGCAAGACACTTTATATGTAAATGAGACAGTGGATGACAAAACCAACAAAATGGCATGAGCTTACACTATGACTTAGATAAGCCTGGGCATCTGCCCTTTCAAATTAGAGTATTTGGTGTCAGTATGAAGAATAATGGTTCCTTCCACTGAATAAAAGCAAAAAAAATCGTTCAGGAACACTATCAGAGTGTCAAATGGTTTGGATCCAGATCAGGACCGATGTTCTGTTGGTCCTGATCTTGGTCCAAACTGTTTGCAAAGGTTATCAGCAGGCAACAAAAGTCGCCACTAGCAAGAAAAGAGTTTGAGTCTTTCTGGCCTAACCTGTCTTTTTGTTTGCATTGTCATGAATGCATTCCTGAAGGGACAGCTTCATGGGTAGAAGTTCAAAGTTTTAAAAATCCTGAATGTTCCGAATTCAAAACCTAAAAAATATGGTATCCCAGCAAAACAATAACAAATAAAAGTTTAAATGGTCAATTGTCTAAAGACAATAGAAAAAAATCAGAGAGCTATTATAACCGACCTGATTCAGCATTTTGAGGCTTTCCAAATTGCTGCATTCAGGAATAATCCTGAAAAATGTTCACCTATGCAGCTTTAGTGTTTTACTACTTTTACAACACAACACAAAAATACTCACCTCATTTCCAACTTCACACACCTCCATCTGTGTACATGGAACTGGGAACCGTAACTGAGTACCAGCCTCTGTCTCCAGAGGAAACAACAAGTCATTCACTGAAAAGGAAAGCATTGTTTAGACAAGATATGAGATTGTAAGATACAGTTATATGTTTGAGGTACAGTAAAATTTGTCTTAAGCAGCCATTCAAAAGAAGACAAAAAATAGGTTTTCAAGACCGATACTCGCTTAATGCAGGTCAAAGTATTGCAGAATGCCCCCATGGAGCATTCTGCAGTACTTTTAACATGCATTAAGCTACCACAAGGCTTTAAGACCTTTGTTTTGTCTATTTTTAAGTGGCTGCTTAAGACAGGTTTCACTGTATTTCTACATTTATCGTGTTTTTATTCACTGTATCAGCCTGATACTTTGTTTTGCATAGGGTGTGACCTTTGACTAAGGTCCCAAATTAATGGTACTATAGAAAACCAGAGGACCACAAGCCTTGAAGCCCTCACCTGACACTGGCAATTTTGTGTTAACATGATATTTTTTAATGATCTGTACTTTTGCTTTATATCATTGCCTTAAAACCTTTAAATTGCAAATATTTACATTCTCAATGTAGCTGCCTTAGATGAAACCGTAAATCCTAGCTGCTTGCATTTCTCCATGCAAAACATTGAGCAGTCACATGGTCTAGGCCGCCCCTCTTGGTGGAATAATGTCAACGTCAACCAATAGCTTTCTTTGTTTATCAACATTTGTGTGACGTCATTTACGTATCGCCACGACGTTATGTACAGGTCTTTCGATCGCTGGCTGTTCCAACACCTCCGTTACAAATCAAATATTTTATTTTTCAAGGATAACCAGCGAATTTGGGTGGAAGATAATTAAGTATATTTGATTGATAATATAAAATGTAAATATAAGGATTGAACTGCAGATTTTTAGCTTGCACTGGATGATGCAAAACATTAGCGTTTTAATGTGTCCGAGAAGCCCTTCGGGCTTCACAGTCATTAAAAAGCCTAATGTTTTGCATCATCCAGTGCAAGTTAAAAATCTGCAGTTCAATCCTTAAAAGGTATTTTACTCCCTCAATTTCCATAAAATCAATGTTGAAATACCCTTTATCATATGTCGAAGTCTCATCTAGAAGTGTAATACATGTAACACCATGCATTAAAATTGATAAACCACTAGTGAATTACATATATTGGTTGTTGTATATATAATGCAAAATTTAAGAGTTTTAACGCAAATACACACAACTTTAAAGTAATTTTAGAGTCATATAGGATAAATTTCGTGCTCAGCTGAGTTGAGCATGAAAAAAGTTTTATAACCTCTGGGCCTGTACAGCACAGTGTGATTCTTCTTACCAGCATCTAACTTAAGAATTGTTCCATCTACCAACTGTACAGCTATCCCACCACTGTCAGGGTCGGAGGCTATTCCATACACAAGACCTGACACATTAATACTGGACCTGAGAAAACAAAGTATAAAACATTATAACACTTGTAATTGAATGATGATCTGAACATATGTCAAGATAAGCATAATTGTTGAGAATAAAATTGTAATTATTTTCTTACCCACATCAGTTTAAACATGTGTTTTGAGAGCTCTAAAGAACCATCTCCTGTTTTGGTTGAGAATTTTTTTTTTCAAATATGCACCCTTATCTGGAGGCCTGTCTGAAGGACAGTCACACACAAACTATTAATTTCAGAGTCAGTGGCTAAGTCATACACAAAACTATACACATATACAGTGCAGCCTCTTTATAGCGCTTTATTTGAGGTTCATAGGAACAGACAGTGTTATAAGTGATGCACCTTATAAAGGGACAATTTAAGAAAGAAATTATGGATAGATGACCATTAAATGGTAACTTTTCTATAACTCCTTAAGTTTGTAAAATTCCATGGTAAAATAAAATTGGGGGCCACATGACATATCCAAATTTGTGTTCTAATGAGGTGTGTTATGAAGGGACTGCACTGTACTACTTGTGACAGTAAAACTTGACCAAGAAATTTATATATATGTATAAAACATTTTAGCACATTCAATTCTGAAGGTTATTCACACACAACAAATTGATTTCAAGGCCAGAAGCTATATACATGTACCATACACCAGCATTTGACCTTGAAAAACAAAATATGAGATAATTCTGAAAGCCAATCTGAATCGCATTAAAACATCTGCAGTGTTTTTCTCTCCCTCTCTCTCTGTGACCTATCTAACATTTTTATTAAAATCTGCAAGCACTTGGCACTAAAAAAGATTATTTTGCTTGATTCTTATGACTAGATAAAAATTGAAAGCCAAATAACATTACAAAGACTTACTTTATTTTTAGTTTGTTGTCTTCGATAGTTGCTATATGCATAACAGAATGCTGTGTTGTTGTCATGGTAACTGTACAGAAAATGATGACATCACTTCTGACCCAAGTGAAGTGACTCATTGATAAAGGGTAAGTACTATTTTCTGGCAGTCCCTGGATACTGAAAAAGAGTCATACAGGAATATAAGATGATTATGGAAAATGGTCTAAAATTTCAAACACTTCTCTTTCTGTTCTCAAATAAAATGATGGTAATCAGGGCTGCTATTCACAAACTTCTAGTCAGAATAGCAAACAGGGAAGACCCTGATCAGGCTGCTTCTGAAGAAGCAGTCTGATCTGGGTCTGCCCTGCTTGTCTAGGCCTTTTTGGCAGGCAACTAGTGTTCGAAATTTCAGGACATTTACCGTAATCTAATTTCTAAATGAAAAGTAGAGTTAGCAAATAAAACAGACTTTTAGATGGGGTCAAATAGTAATGAATTATAGTTACATAATATTTTGCACACAAGAACTCTCCAATAGGTAATGCAACAAAAATATGATGTCAAATAACAATACTGTACTTTCAAGGGGGAATGGTTTGAAATAAGGTCCCCTTACCTGTAGATTCCTACAAGAGATGGTAGCTGGCAACATTTAGAGAACCCAGTACCGCCAGCACCGTCTAGTTTAATACAGCTATCATCTTTGTTCTCTCCTAACAAAGCAACAATATCATAAGGTCACCTTACCTGTAGATTCCTACAAGAGATGGTAGTTGGCAACATTTAGAGAACCCAGTACCACCAGCACCGTCTAGTTTAATACAGCTATCATCTTTGTTCTCTCCTATATAACAAAGCAACAATATCAATTTAATCAACATTATCAATTTAACATTTATCATATCAAAAGGGTTTTTTTGATTGTAAATAGGAACAGGGGAACAGCCAATGTGAACAAGAGGCTTGTATTGCATGTGCAAACAGGGCTCTCGATCATCCGATTTTGGGGCCGAAATTCGGCCCCATTCCCAATGCCAAAAAGTATGGTTTCTCCCCAATTCCAGACAAAAAATTCCCAAATTGACCAAAGAAATCTTTTTTTTCATTTTATTTTTTATTTATTTTTTTTTGGGGGGGTGGGGGTGGGGGGAGGGGGTTCTCCATCTTTATTTCGTATAAAACAAATACAGAATATATTGTTACATATTCACAATTTCACAAAACAATCACACTTGCTTCTTTCTCTCCCTGTTCTCAAAGTACACTAACTAACATTCATTAAAAAAGCATTGTATTCGTTTGGAGAAACATATAAGCTTGGTCCCAGAAAACTGCAGATGTACCCATCAAATTTCCCAATATTAGTCAAAACACCGCTAATTTTCCTTATTCCGTGGGCACAGGCCCCATTGACGAAAAAGGGGTGTGAGGGCCCTGGCAAACCAGGTGTGGCTTCCTTTCAATCAGAACTACATTGTGACCACTGGTTAATGAATTTGAAACAATTGCCAGTACAAGTTAGCTTAGTAGGCTGTCATAAATTTCTGTACTTCATGAGGTTTTGAACTGTGCAAAATCTAAATTCATTAAAGGACTTGCTTTGAAAATGTAGTAAATACACCTTGTTATAAGATGAATTTGGATATAACATGGTCATCTTTTGGCTCCTAAATTATTTTACCAAGGAATTTTACAAAGGAATTATAGGAAAATGACCATTAAATTCCAAAAATTCCTTTGTAAAATTATATCTTTATTACGTACTTTACTTATTACACTGTCCATTCATGTGGACCCCAAACATAACGTTATAAAGGGACTGCACTGTAAATTTTCAAATTCATGATTTATTACTCCCTGAAACGGCACTTCCGCGCACCCACAGCGTGTTTTGGTTGAAAATTTTGATTCTGGAGGCCTAATGTTTAGCAAACAATTGTGAAACACGTCAAAATGTTGCTTTAGTTTAAACACATGCCCTGGACGCTCAAGAGAACTGTCTCACTTAGACGGCCCTACCGAGCACCAAGGACATATGTTTCACCTGTCTTGGGTGCCCAAACAAACCGCCTCATATTGAAAACAACCAATAAGGTACTCAATGTGCCTTGGTTGCTTGTCAAAGAACGAGATTTAAATATCTAAAAGAAAAATACACAATTACCTGTGAATTTAAACACTGCAACTCTTCTGTCATCTAGTATTGCCAAAACATCATTACAATCAGGGGGCGGGGCAAAGACCACTTGATTGACAGCACAAGGTAACTGCAACTGGTAGGCAGACATAGGGGGAGGGACTACCATGTTTCTCATAGGTGTCATCAATACTTTCGCTGAAACGGATCGTCAATATCATAGCCACTATCTTAAATTACACACCTAACATAAATCAACTTTTTTTCTATACTAATCCAGTGAGGGAGTTTTGACCATTTATATTCTGGAAACTAGAAAAGATTACTTTGGCAAACAGTGAGGACCCAGATGAAATGCCATAGAATGTGGCATTTCATCAGGGTCTGCACTGTTTGCTAAGATGAAAATGCCTAAAAACAAATCATTTTTATCAGGGTCTCCACTGTTTGCTAACATAACAACACTCTTTTAGGACTGAAAATCATCCTCACCCTTATCCTGCCACTATTTTTACCTGAAAAATGTTGTCTGCTTTTTACGTCTGCTGCATATATTCAAGTGCACTTCAGACTAGATTTTTTAATGGAATCAAACAATATGGACCCTGAGTGGAGCAGTCTGATCTGGGTCCATATTGTTTGCAATATTGTAGGGACCTCTAGTAGGGACAAGAGGAGCAGACATCAAAAGTCGAGACAGGTAGGCTAAGGGTTAAGGGCTAGATGTTTTAATTGGTGACCCCTTGACATGAACAATGAACCATTCCAAGTTCATTGTATCAAACCAGATGGAAGGATCCATCCGTATACAAAGGCTTAATAAAATCCCAAAGACTTGTACAATATTTCACTGGTGATGATATGATTGTCAAAGTTACATCATCAAATAAAATTGTAGAAATCTTACAGAGCTTGAGATGACCTTGATCTCAATTCCAATAGACCAGGCTTAGAGGTTATAAAAAATTGTCCATGCTCAACTCAGCTGAGCATGAAATTTATCCTGCTCATAAATGTTAAAATGCCAACAATTATTGGCATTCTAAAATTTATCAGCATGATAAACACAACATCTGAGAGACTTTAAGCAAGAAACTTCTTCATTTGTTGGTATTTGTGTTTTTCTGAGCAGTTGAAATTTCGTGCTCAGCTGAGTTGAGCATGAAAAAAGTTTTATAACCGCAGGGCCTGGCATACACAGTTTGCATAATAGCTAAAATGGATTTATCTGTATTTATAATATGAAAAACTAAGATGTCTTTGTGAAACAACTATGTCCCATAAACATATGCAATTCATAGTATGGCTTTAATGAAATACTGCAAACCACTTATATTTGGTGCTGCAAAGAAAAAAATGGTAAAAATATGAGACCGCAAAATACAGAGAGAGAGAGAGAGAGAGAGAGAGAGAGAGAGAGAGAGAGAAAGAGAGAGGGAGAGAGAAAGATAAGCTGCAACATGAGATTTCCAACAATGTGGTATGTGCGACCAGCAAAGCCTCGGACCAGCCTGCTCATATGCGCAGTCTGATCAGACAGAGCCTTTGCTAGTCGTTTGAATATTCTTTGACTGTTAAGCTACCGAGATTCTAAGCTTAAAAGGAGGCTGCACAGGCTCGTCTGAGTCTACACTTGTCAAAATGCCACATTGTTGGAAATCACATGTCGCTGCCCAGCTGCTTTTGGAATAAATATGCTTGGTAATAACCATACCTCCATCAATCACTGCCACTAGTGCCTGATCATCACTTGTTCTACCAATACTATTAGATGTGGCCCAGGCCCAAGTATATTGATAATACTGTCCACTGCTACACATGATATGTAATCTGTATGCATGTTCCGGGTCCCACTGAACTGTCGCTATTCTGTGTTCAGGGCCGTCAAAGAGCAGGCTTTGTTTCAAGTACCAATGATAGTTGCCTGTCGTCCATAACTGCACTGAAATAGGAAAAAGAATAAAAAAACTGCTGATATGGAAAAAAGGTCCACATATGCACTGAAATGGTGAAAAAGATTTTGCCATAAAGTAACAGGTATCTTGGTATTGATTGACGGAAAGAAATGCTGTTTAGAGACATATACAATGGACTGCCTAAATATCAAAATAATAATCCTTATTTTTTTCTGTAACATATGAGCCATGGCATGAGATTTTCAACAATGTGACATTTTAATAAGTGCAGACTAAGACATGCCTTAGCAGCCTCCTTTTAAGCTTAGAAACTCCAAATGATGTTTGGTCAGTAGCTTAACACTCATAGAATATTCAGAAGACTAGCAAAGGCTCTGATCAGACTGCGCATCTGGGCAGGCTGGTCTGAGCCTTTGCTGGTCATACATACCACATTGTTGGAAATCTCATGCCACGGCTCATATATGTTGTTGGTACACATTGGAATTGCTTTGCAATCCCAATGTATACTTATAACATATATTCTTTCAATAAATGAGTTTTTTTCACTATAAACTTTTTTAGTATAATTTCGCTTACTGTTTTAGTAAAATGAGCATTTAGAAACATATTTATACCTACAACATATATTCTTTCAATAAATGAGTTTTTTTCACTATAAACTTTTTTAGTATACATCGATTACTGTTTTAGTAAAATGAGCATTTAGAAACAAACACATTTAGGTGTTGTTTAGCATGTACATGTACCTGGATGACAAGAATAGACTGCCAATATTATGCTATATGAAGCTTATCTTGAGATGTTTCATTGGTATTTTTTGCTATAAAACTTGGTACTTGCGTGGTTGTAACAACACTGCCAACAATTTTTAATCATACAATTTAAACCTATGAAAAACAGCTACTCTTAAAAAGACCAAAAATTGGTTTTCAAGACCAATTATGGCTTAATGCAGGCCAAAAGTATTGCAAAATGCTCCAATGGGAGCATTCTGCCATACTTTCCACCTTCTTGAAGATACCATTTGTCATTACCAACTATTGGCGGGATTTCTTTAGTGCAATGGCGGAAAGTTGGAAGAAGCTGAAGAATTCAAATGTGGTTTCGTCATTTATCGTGTTAGAATCAAAATAGATCAGCTCTTGTGCGTAAATTGTTGAGTAATAATTCAAGGTTTTTCGGTCATGTTGCATGAAGATAAATCACTCGTCCTGCGCACTTGTGATTTGATCTTCTTACACAAATGACCTCCAAACTGTGAATTATTATACAACAATTCACTGCTAGAGCTGATCTATTTCTTAAACGAAGTGTGTTGTAAAGGAACTGCACTGTATTACCATAAGCTTTCTTTCTTTCACCATCTTCTAGATCCTCTGCCCAAACAGCCAGTACTGTGGAGTCCAGATTCCACATCACCTCGCAAACTTTTACATCTTTCACACCAAACGGTAGAGTAAACTCGCCATGCCGAAGCCCATTCTTCTCAAAGAAAGCTATGTCATGTTTGTTTGGACGTCTCTGAGACGTAGCTAGGAGACTTCCTGATGGCCTGTTAGTAGAATGAAACATTTTGTGAGTGTCCTACCAACAGCTAAGGTCATATATGGAGACTGGGCCACAGCTTAGTCTAAGCAGCCCGGGGATCAAACCCATGACCTGTGGTTTATAAGGTGAATGGGTAATCTACTACACCACAACAGCTCCCAGAAAAAATATCTTGTATAACAACTATAACAACTCAGGTTTCTGAAGAAGCTGCAAGTGAAATGGTTGGTTGTTGGTTGTAGCTAAGCCCCAATTGGCTGTAGTAATCTCTCGCTATTGGTTCTCGCTGTATCTTCTCTTTGTAGAATTAATACACAAGTAAAACGCATGAAAAGGAAAATATAAAAATGTCCAGATAAGCAAAATTTTGAAGCGTAAAATTGTATTTTTTTTTTTACCCAGCAGTTTAAGCATGTTTTGGTTGCTCAAAAGAATCAAACTACATGTATTCTTATGAGGCAGTACATAGGCAAAACTTAGCTACTGTATGCTGTTAAGCAACATGGTAGTTAAGCTGATAAGAGCTGTCAATCATTTCAAATAAAAATTCAACCACATAAAATTTGAAACCAATCAAATTAGAGACATGAGCAACGGGAGTTGATGTTTACTCATTAGAAGTTGTTGTATTTATGAGAATAGGTGACTAATTTTGCCTTTAACCCTTTATGTACCAATGGATTCATCTTTCTGGTTATATACAATACACTTGGGATGGTCCATTGTATATAACTGAGGGGTCACAGGTTATAATTTCCCCCAAAATACTGTATTTCTTTCTCTGAGGATTGTTTTTGTCTAAGCAAACAATGCAGACACTGATGAAATGCCGCGAAATGTGGCATTTCATCAGTGTCTTCACTGTTTGCCAAGGTACCTGTTAAGAGATTTCTGGTCCTCAAAGGAATAATTGACCACTTAAGTCTGGGACTTATTCCTGTATCCCTTTCAAATGTAATGTATTGTATATATGATTGTTTGTATCTTGATGTACTTATATTTGTATAAAATACTGTTTACACAGTACACTAATTGACCACTCCCACCTTTAATAATATCTAGTTAAAGAACTTACTTCCATGAGAGTGCTTGTTCTATTCCATCAACATTTTCACTTGTAGAATGATGGCAACAATCTCGTGTCCATACTCGAACTTTACGTATACCTGGAGTGTATGCAAAAATGTACAGAAATTATCTTTCTGCAACATTCAGAATAATTCATTTCAGTGCACTTACTTTTAATTGACCCTATATTAATAAGCACACTGAGTGCATTACATCTTCAAAATTCTAAACCCTTTTTTTAAAATCAGTGTATATCCACATCAGCCACAGGTGCTTGAATTTATGAATATTTGCTACTTATTCTGATGCCTAGGGGCCTTCAATTCCATCCAAAAAAATCGCGAAAAATAATAGAAAATGAAAAAATGAAAATTTTGACCAAACTGATTCATAGAAAAAGTATTCTTATACTCGATTGGAGCATTTTTTTCAAATCTTTAAATAGTCGAACTTTCCTCATTTCAAAGCACATAGTACTCTTCCCTAGGCCTAAAATCACTCAAAAAACATAGCTTCAAGCCCTTGTGCATCAGCTGCCTTCTGATGAAGCCAGCTGATCAGGATCCACACTGGTTTTTCATTGCACCCCTAGACTGGTTGGAAATCAGAAAATGATATTGGATTCACAACTCAAAAAGAACTTGTGTAGCCTTATAAAAGCATGTGAGCTTATCAAGTCAAATACATTATATATTCATTATTTGTATGCCTCTGTCTCGAACATTGTCCAAGACAATACTAGAAAGTTTAACAACATTTATAAGATCAGTGAGTGAACTGCAACTTGACTGATGACATGCTTTATATCAATATGATGACTTATACAGAAGCTGAAAGTAATATATCCACTAAACTTGTTTTCAAAATTGGGGGCACAAGAGGAACTGAACCCTTATTCTGCCAATATTTTATTGTCCTGAAAATGTGGTCTGCTTATTATGTCTGTTGTGTATGACCCAAAGTAATGCATTCCAGACTACTTTTATCATGGATACAAACACTATTGTGTTTGCACCCATTTACTGATCTGGTCAATATAGTTTGCAATATAGGTGATCAAAGTTTTGTTTGCTTGGTTTGATTATTTACGCCCCATCAACAACCTATCAAAACAAAGTACATAAGCAGATGAAAGAGCAGATATCAGCCTTGAATGACAAGTTAAGAGTTAACTTAGCCCATATAAGCCTAGCGTCCTTTTCATGGAACATGGGAGTGTCAACCCAGATCAGACGCTTCAAAATGTGTCATCTGACCAGGGTCTCCACTGTTCGCTTTTAGAATGTTCAATTAAAATTTAATTAAAAATGAAAAATACTACCCAACATCTCTTAAAACAGAAATGGACTGGTCCAATTGATAAGAGTGTGAATTTCCATTCTGTTTGAATGGGTTAAACTATAATAAAATATCACAATACCTTTGTCTGTACCAACTGTGCTTATGGCAAAATACTGGCCATCTCCCCGCCATGTAATTCTTGGTACCCTGTCATCCCACTCTTGTACTGGCTTTACTTCCTGTAACACAACCAGCATTATAGTAAATGTTCTGAAATGTCGAACACTTTTCACTTTCAGTTTTCAAAGAAAATGTGGGTTGTCAGGGCTAGATTCACAAAATACTTGTCACAATAGCAAACAGGGAAGACCCTGATCAGACTGCTTCTTCAGAAGCAGTCTGATCTGGGTCTGCACTGTTTGCTTAGGCATTTTGGGCTGGCAACTAGTGTACGAAAATTTAAAACATTTACCAATAAATCTTTGCATGCTGGACAATTTTGCATGCTTTTTTTGTTGTCTGCTGATATTTATCAAGCCTAACATTTAACAAAAACATATTTCAGGAGTATAGCCAGAGCAAAAAGTTTGGAACCATATCGGGCCCAACCTTTTGACCAGCCTGATCTGGGTCCAAAATATTCGCAAAGATCATCAGACAAAAGTCACCCCAGCAGGAAAAGAATTTTAAAACATTAAGGCAGACTTCAATCGAAAATAACCCATGCAGAAATACGTACTTGGAAAATTAAAATTTTGCTTAACCTCTCCATGTAGGTTGTATAGTTGTTTATGCCCACTGGTCAGATGTTAACACTTTGTATACAAATGAATTCTTCCATCTGGTTTGATACAATAAGCTTGGGATGGTTCATTGTATATATCAAGGGGTCACAGGTTAGAATTTCTAAATCAAGATGTACTTTAGTCCCTGCATTTTGTATTTTATCTGGGCAAGCACTGCATCTGGATGTTCACTGTATGGCATAGTACCCACTTCGGGGCTTCCTGTATACAAAGGGATAACCAGGGGAAATACTTTAATATAGTGGACCAATTAGGCCTTGAGCTGGCTATAGACCCCCCTCCCCCCCAGGGGGAATTTTGTACACTATGCTTTTCTGAAACTACATCATATAAGACACAAAATAAAAGATGTTAGCACTCTGAGAGTGGCAGCGTTAACGTGTAACAGCACGTTATATACGTTACCCCCCAAAATAGCATTAAACGTCCCTGATAATGTCTCAACCATGACATGTTCATACATATTTGCATGCGGACACAGGTTTATGAACTTCTTATAACACAGTTACATAATGTTTAGTATTAATTTTATAAATGACTTGAGTAATTACCGTTGTATACGTTACGTAGTGTTTCCTGCGTTATTTCTGAGTATCAGTATGGTATTTATTGACTATACGTGTATTACACCTGTCACAGAATATAGTAAATCTATAAAGCTGCTACTTAAATGATTTAAAAGTTCTTTATTATGGTCGCTTACACTATTTTTCAGGTCCATGTTATGTATGTTACCTTCAAAATAGCATTAAACATTTAAGTTAATGTCTCTAACAAGCCCTGTTTATACTTATTTGCATGCTTGCACAGGTTTATGTATTTCTTTTAACAAGGTTTACCTATTTTAAGTATTCACTTTATAAATGCCTTGACCTTTAACTGTTATGTGTGTTACCAAATGATACATAAGGTATTCTGAGTATCTGTATAGAAGTTGTTGACTATACATGTATAAAAGTCTGTCAGAGAATTTAGAAAATTTATAAGGCTGAAAAAAATTGAAGTTCCTTATTAATTTATGGTGACTTAAACTAATAATATAGTGTGATCTATCAACCTTCCCTGTTTGCTCACATAAACAGTATAGATACCTTGCATTCAAATCGGAAGTTCTGAAAGACAGTCACTTTGAAACAGCTCAGTTCTGGGCAAGGTATATGGATATGATTCAGATGGTGCTGACACTGATTAGGGCTACAAGGAAAACAACTTTGAATTGCATGTCATCTCTATCTGTATGCCTTGTTCCCAATGTTCATTGCAAACGATCACAACAACTAGGCACAATATGTACCTGTGTAACTGATTACTCTCATAAATTTGATACACATCGCAGATGCAAAGAACTTCTCGAACAAAATGGGTTAAGTGTGTCAAAACCATTTGTTCTTTGCTTGAGAAATGCTTTTGACATAACTATCATGCAAACAATAAAGAGGTATTATAGGCTTCAGCAACTAGAACTACGCTTCGTACTACAGATGGAATGGTGTATTACTCATCACATCAGAGCTTAATATATTAAAACAACTCTTCAATGCACTGAAGTGAAATATTCAATCTGCTCAGATGCAAAGTAGAATGAGTACTAGAGGCAGTTTCAGGCTTCACCAATCCTTTAAGTTCTAGTTTTGAAGACATTGAACTGTACTTTTTGTCTTTCAGCCTGGCATAGCTAAGAATCTTATTGAGGCTGATGACATTGGCAGGAAGGCTGTTGCAGACTTCATTGACTCACTTTTAGCTAAAAAAAATCTGTCTTTCACATCCCCCATAAAATAATACAAGCTAATAAAGTTTTGATGCTGGCTCGGTCAAGCACGAAGAAATTGCCCAATTTACAAAACGTAAACAGCCAGATGAGAGCTTAAAGGAGTGTCTTTGGTAAGCATGACCTTCTTTCAATTGGACATAATGTTGACCTTGAGTTGACACTGCGGTTCCTTCTGGTCCTTCTGGGACCTGTACCATAGTCACTGTAAACTCCTGATAGCATTTCCACCAAAACTGACAAGTCCAAACTTCAGCATGGCTTGCAATCACACATTGAACCAACATTAGATTGGCCATGTAGTGC
This sequence comes from Loripinus fragilis, assembly GCA_964019695.1. NCBI lineage: Eukaryota > Metazoa > Mollusca > Bivalvia > Lucinida > Lucinidae > Loripinus > Loripinus fragilis. The sequence goes on along the minus strand of OZ026522.1, from coordinate 64,474,800 downwards.
TGTACTTAACGTTGATGTTAATGCCGTAACTAAAGAGCATTATATCTTTTCCTGTCACCTTCATAGATCTGATGGCACCAGTATTCAACGAGGCACTAAGGGCAGGGCATGCTGGTTTTGTCACTGATACATATATACAGTGTATAAGCAGCAGTCTATGAAGTCTTACAAACATTCTCGCAGAGGATAACCTGGGTGTTTTGTTCAACAATGGTGTATGCAACAAAAGGTGCACCTCCTGAATGTCAACAGCATTGGCCAGAATATGGGGGAAGAGATCTACAGTAATACACTGTTTAACAGATTGTGACACTACCAATGTGCCGATGTGTTAGTACCACGGAAAGGTTATTCCTATCAAACTGATAGAGAACCCCTCTCCCACTAGTTCATAAACATTCTAAGAAGGGTAGGAAACAAATAAAGAATTGTTCTAGGCACTCATCAGTGATATGAAGCCCTAACATGTGCTATTTATGTAATTGTGAATAAGCTGCAGTACGACATGTTTCTGAAAAAAGTACCAAAGCCATACACATATACTGACTATTTCAAATGGCATGAACATGAGCTTACCTCCACCCTGCTTTTCTGTCCTTAAGATGTACATACAAAGATTGAACTATCAAGTCTTTCCCATGAAAACAAGTGAGGCTTTCCAGATATGGACAAAATGTGTGGAAAATAAATGGGAAGGAAATCGAGTACCTCTGGGTGAAAGAAAACTTGATTGTACCCTAACAAAACAGCCACAGAATTATATTTCACATTTTGTGTGATATGGGGTAATCATGTTCAAAATCAACAACTCAAACCTTATAAAAGATAGAAACATAATATTTGCAGTTTCCAAAAGGTACATAAACATTCTTTAAATGAGTTAATAAGCACATTCACATTAAAAAATATAAAACTATATTAGTTTCATAAATCATTTATATAGGAATAATGAAAAAAATAACATACGTAACACTTTGGGGTGCATATTTGTTTTCAAAGGTCCATATCTGTGATGCAAAAATAGCTTACTTGGATGATATAGCCAATTTGGAAATCTTACCTTATGGTTTGCACTTTTCAGATGTTATGTCATTTACTAAAACTATCAAAGATGTTGATGGGTAGTATATATAATTGGCTGTTACAGGGAAATGGTGCCATTACCAGAGTACTGGCATATTGCAAAATCCTAGCAAGATAAATCTGATTGAGGAGTAATAAGTTGTATAGGAAAATTCTTTAAAATCCTTGGATAATATAGGAAGACTTGCTCTAGAACTTCTACCTGACGGGTTTTCTTTGATCTTTTAAGTTGTTACTCGCACATTGCACTGAATGTTACAAACTTTCCATGAGTATTATGTCAACATTATTTGATGTCTCTATAAAAGAAAAGAGGGTTTATGGTAGTTTATGTTTTGAGTTATTTCCTCTGCAGATGAGCCAGAGTAAAAAGAAGTACATGAACCTGTGCCAGCATGCAAATAAGTACAAGCAGGTCATGTTGGAGACCATATCTTGAATGTTTAATGGTATTCGGAGAGTAACATATGTAACCTGGGCTGTAAAATAGTGCAAGACACCATAAAAAGGAACTTTAATTCATTTAAATAGCAGCCTTATAGATTTACTATATTCACTGATGGATGTAATACATGTATAGTCAATAACTGCCATACTGATACTTGTAAATAACATATGAAACACTAAGTAACATATAAAACGGCAAAAACTCAAGACAATTATAAAATAAATGCTAAAATTATACAACTGGGCTATAAGAAGTTCTTAAACCTGTGCCAGACTTCAAAAAAAGTGTGAATATGTCATGTTGGAGACATTATCAGTAAAAAATTTAATGTTATTTTGCGGGTAACGTATGTAACATGATGTTACCCGCTAACGCTGCCACTCTCAGAGGGCTAACATATTTCATTTTGTGGCTTATATAATGTAGTAACTGGAAATCTTAGTGTATGAATTCCTCCTGGGGAGAAGTGGGGTCTATAGCCAGCGCGAGGCCTGGAGAATTACATTTTACAATTTTCTGTGATATGGGGGGTACCATGTTCATCATCTAATAACTCAAAAAGTATGTAAGATAGAAACGTAATGCTTGCAGTTTTGAAAAGGCAAATAAAAATTCGTTAATATAATACCAAATTAATGAACATAAAGTGGTTTCAATAAAATTTAAGACAAACTATATTAGAAGCAATTATCATTTAAACGGGGGTTCAATGAAAAAATGTAACATTGACTACATCCGGGGGTGACTATATTTGTTTTCAAATGTCATTATCTGTGGCCCAGTAATAGCTTATTTAGAAAATATAACCAATTTGGAAATCTTACCTTATCTTTTGCACTTTTCTGAAGTCTTAAAAAGAATTTTAATTATCAAATATTTTGAAGGGTAACGTATATAACAGGCTGTTACAGCTTAACGCTGCCATTGTCAGAGAGCTAACATGTTGCAAAATCCTTGCAAGACATTGGGCTTCAAGAAAAATATGGTCTACAAAATTCCCCCTGGGGGGGGGGGGGGGAGGTAAACCATATCCAGCCAGTGGCCTATATGTGGAATCCTGCCATATAAGAGGATGTGTCCACACTTGTGTGGTCTAATTAAATACAACTGTATCTCAACTCCATTTTAATACTACAATCAATACGCCTGGGTCCAAATATCGCTTGTAATGATCAGTTAAATCGGGCAAGGGTCAGTGTTTTTTCACGGTTGATGTCGGCCATTTCAATTTCTCAATGAAAATGCAAGCGTCTTCCAAACATGGATCATGTCTTGGGGAGTTATGCTGTAAAACTCCCCAACAAATATTCGTCTTCTTGAAGATGTATCCATAGACAGGCATCTATAACAAAAATGCTGTTTATTCCGTATTGGTTACATTGACGGAATAAAACACATTTTATATGAAAACATTGTTTTCTTAAGAAATGTGGAATCATCTCTATATAGAGATGCAACCAGATTTTTGGTCCAGACTGAATAATTGTTTTCTTAGGAAATGTGGAATCATTTCTATATAGATATGCTTCCACATTTCTTGAGAAAACAATTGTTCAGTCTTGGCCAAAATCTGGTTACATCCCTATATAGAAACGATTCCACATTTCTTAAGAAAACAAATATTCAGTCTGGGCCAAAAATCTGGTCACATCTCTAGATAGAAATGCATCCACATTTCTTGAGAAAACAATTATTCAGTCTTTGCAAAAAATCTGGTTGCACCTCTATATAGAAATGATTCCACATATCCTAAGAATACAATGTTTTTATATCAAAATGTATTTTTTTCCGTCAATGTAACGTATACGGAATAAACAGCATTTCTGTTATCGATGCCCCTCTATGACTCGGCACCCTTTAATCTTGTGAGAGGTACTGGGGAGTTCGCGACAATAGCAAGTGTTATCCAGGCGCTTTTTATCTACTTTTCTACCAAAATGGCCGACTTGTCAACAAGATTCACAGGAGTGAAGGATTTGTGCATTTTATGCTGTGAGAACCTTTTTATTGCAAAAAACACGGAATGGGTATCATTTATAATCATTGCCCAATCGTTCCAAAATCTGATTTCCAAAGTGCATAATCCCAGAGGCTTGCACGAGTGTTGGAAATGATCATGTACACTGATGCGCGATGAAGCGAAAATTGCGTTGACCCTTATGAAGTTTAAAGGCCTCGATAATCACTTTATACGAGGATATAGCTATTATTATTGGTCTCTCTGTGTAGTTAAGATGTCAAAGTTTATTTTGATACCACATTTGTATGGATACACCCTCTTATAAGGCAGGATTCCACATAGGTCCACTATATTAAAGTATATCCTAACCAGGAGCCGAGGTTATAAAACTATTTTCATACTCATCTCAGCTGAGCAGTTGTTTACTGAATATTCTGACAACAAATCTCTTGCCAAAGGCTGATCTGGATTCATAGTGTTTGGTCAGGGCCTGAGATTATAAACTTTTTTCATGCTCAACTCATTTGAGCACAAATTTATCCTGCTCATAAATGTTAAAATGCCAACAATTGTTGGCATTATAACATTTATCAGCATGATAAATACAGCCTCTGAGAGACTTAAAGCTAGAAATTTCTTTATTTGTCGGTATTTTAGTTTTTATGAGCATTTGAAAATTCGTGCTCAGTGGAGTTGAGCATGAAAAAATGTTTTATAACCTCTGGGCCTGGCATATCTGTTCAAATATTTAGGGTACATTTCGCAAATCATCATACCTCGGAATTTTTGGTGGCAGCTGATTTTCCTTCAGAACCATGAAACTGTGTTTCCTTTTTACCCCAACCAACTTGAACAAATTCAGCTGGAATAAGAGTAAATCTGGTGAGCAAAAATATCTTGAATATAGAGATCTTACATGTTTTCTTATTAATTGATACTTTCTGAATCTGGGGGAAGCTGTTGGAACACAAGGCCTCTAGGCCACAGGTTCAATCACCTTCTACGGATCACAGCAAGTGCATATGGGATGAAACATGTGTGATCCTTTTACTTGATATTTTCCAGTCAGATTCCAACAAATCCACACTAAACATGTGAAGAAAACACAGTCTTACATTGAGTCTATTTTGGCAAAGGGCCTTATCAAGAATATTTGTGTGAAATTATTTTGAATTTGAAGAATTAAAGCTTTGCATGTGCATAAAGTTAGGACTGATTGAAATCACAAAGCCTAAAGCCTATCAAAATCTTCAAAATGGCAGTAGCCATGACTTAATTTCTTCTAACATTCAATTTTCTTTCACTTCATTTTCGGAGTCCGAGCTCAGTAAAATTAGCATCAAAATGATTATAAAATATATATACTGGTAGGTACATTTAAAATGCAATGTTCATGATCATCGCATTACCCTTTAATGCTTAGCCAGCCATAATAAATGTCTCCTACTCTTGTCTGCTTATGTTCTTAGGTAGACACAGAACAGACTGATCAGTGTTCATATTGTTTACTTCCATGATAAATCTAGTCTGATGTGCACTTGAATCTATACAGCAGATGTAAAAAGCAGACAACATTTTCAGGACAAAAAAATGGTGGTGGGATAAGGGATTAAAACGACAAAAAAGATCATTTGCTGCCTTGACTAGTACATGGTTCTTCCAGGGAACCCAGTGGCTCTGTGTTAGAGTGCTTGACTCGAGACCAAGGGGCTGCAGGTTTGAGCCTCACCGGCATCACTGCGTTGTGTCCTTGAGCAAGACATATTAATCCTAGCTTAGTACTGGTTCAACCAAGGAAGACCTGTCCCTACATAACTGAAAGATTGTTGATGGAACGTAAAGAATCAAATCAAAACATGGTTCTTCCCTCTAGGCATGGTATTTCCACCCCCCTGGTAAAACCTTACCTTCTCCAAACTGATCAGGATACAAGGAGGTCTCTGTGATCGGGTCAAACTCTCGGGTCATCATGATCAAAGTACCAGCACCTGAAGATATAATTACAGGTTGTTGTAAACGTAACCATATTTGACTTAAAGCATAGGGCCAGTTAAGCAATTTTTTTGCATAAAATTGCAATTATTTTCTTATCCATCAGTTTGGACGAGTGTTTACCCAGCATGCGAAGAGTTAAGGAGAAAGTAAGTAAGTACCACAGGTTTAGATAAACAAAATATTTTAAGTGTAAAATTGTAAATATTTTCTTACCCATCAGTTTTAACATGTTTTGTGTGCTCAAAAGAACCATCTCATTGAGACGGTTCTTTTGAGTACCCACAACATACGATGCGAAGACGAGGTGAACATCACTTTCGAGGATTGACTAATCCTGATGTTAACCAAAAAAGAATGCACCAATTGTTTTGTTATATGACACTGTCTGTCTGTCTCTCTTTACCTAGTTATATTTAAAGTATTTTCATATTTATAAATTTACTCAAGTCAGATGTTCCAAGTGCACTAAATACAAGATTATTTCAACAATTACTTCTCAAAATTTCTGAAACTCTTATGAGATGTGCAAATGAATTGCATTTTTTGAGTTACTGTTTTTATAAAATGAACGAATTCTGAATTCAAAACATTTGACCTGTAAAATATACATATGTTTCAGTATCTATTTTTAGCTATCAGGCAGCAGTGAAAATAATCATGTTAACCTGTCCTGGGCTAAATTTAGTTCAATTTATTTTTAGCTGAAAAATCCTGTTGTCTACCTGTCCTGGGCTAAATTTAGCTCATCACTTTTGGTCATCAAGATCTGTCACAACCAGGGAAAGCTAATTTCAGCCAATCAGAGGAGGTCTTTTGTAGGAGTCATATAACAATAGTTCTTTTCGCACACTTGTCAAATGTGCATGCCATTATTAAGTGGCCATTATACAAGTCTAAGGCATCCTCTATTTCCATACTTTGTGTATGGGGCCAGCGATGGCTCTGGCAAGACTGCACGAATGAGCAGGCTTGTCTGAACCTTGGATATTCACAGACGTGATAAGTTCCAAAACCTCATGTGCTGGCTAAAATATGGGCAATGTTGCGAGAAAACCTGACTTTGTTACATGCAATCAACAAAAGCACAGACCAGCCTGCCCATCCATTGTTATTCACTTGCTGATTAGTTTGGTAGCTAATCCTATCACACGCAAAATTTCAATATTCTAACTAGTCTCTGTGGATGAGCAGACTGGTTTGAGTCTTACTCAGTCGCGATGAGGCCCATATAATTATACCTGTTGTGAGAATCAGCAGTTCTAGATCAGGACTCCACTGCATGCCTGTTATACCAGAGTCTACACTACCCACACATTCCAGCTGTGAACATAGGAAATTATCAAACACCAAATAATTAGCCATTGTAGCCATTTGCTACTAAAAATGTACAGTGGCTAAAAATGTAAGTCATCCCTTACGGAAAAGCTGTCTTTGTGTGAATATCTGATGAATATGCTGCGAATATTCTGCGAACTGCAATGTTCACAGTAATTGTTCGCTATATATTCGCTTCTTGTCGCGAATACCCAGCGAACAAAGTTGGTATGACAAAAAAGTGATCGCTGAATGTTTGCAGCTTATCATATAATCGCTGAATATTCGCAGCAAAAACTTACACTTGTTTCAAGCACAAGGTATTATTCGCCCTGTATTCACAATAAGAACTTAGTTCTGGATACTGTTCTCTGTATATTCGCTACAGTGACTTTAACTTTTTATGTATTTGCGGAGTGTTCATCTAAGGAACTTCAACTCATATAGCTCTCAGTCTAAAGATCTTACTTTTTTTACTGGGGAGATAGATTCAAAATTATCTCCCCTTAAACTCTTCAATTAAATGGCTGTCATAATTGCCATGATGCAAAAATGACAACATATTGATAAGTCTTTTTATGGTATGTAATCTCTTCTCATGTGTTTTTCTGTTCCTGTGATGTTTGAGTTGATACCTTTTGATTGTTCTTGAATGGTGTTGCTTGCTGAGGTCAGTGCAAAATGGATTAATTTTGACTATTTGTGTTTAACAAGCGTTGACTTTTGTAAATCATTGATTGCTGCTTGTTCGCAGAATATTCGCAATTATTGTTCGCCACATAATTGCAACAGCTATTTTTACTTTTAATTAAAATGTTCGCAGAATATTTGCAGAAGGAGCGCTGGATATTCGCTGCATATTTAATTTACATATTTAAATGCATGTTCGTCGCATATTCGCAGAATGTTTGCAGGATATTCACTGCATATTTAATTTGCTGTCTTGAATCATGTTCCCCACATATTCGCTGAATATTCGCAGGCTGTTAACTCAAAGTATTCGCCGCAGACCTAATTTGCATGTGAAAAGTGAACATCGCAGAATAATCGCAGAGTATTCGCTAGCTGTTCGCGAAAATTGTTCGCGGCAGTGCATTTTTTCTGTAAGGGATTGGCTAAAAAAACAGTCTAGATGGTTCAAAAATTACATATTTGCAAAAAAAAATTATTTTGATCAGCTTTTGGATTTTCCAATATTGCTTTTATTATTCCTTCACCCTTTATTATTGTGTGATATTTTACTCTTTGGATGCTGGATGTTTCAATACCATCAGGGTGTCAAACAGTTTGGATCCAGATCAGGCCTGACATTTTGTCAGGCCTGATCTGGGTCCAAACTGTTTGCAAAGGTTATCAGCAGACAACAAGAGTCACCCCTAGTGGTCAAAGAGTTAAATACAAAACAACTTGTTGATACTACATGTACTTTTGGCTAAAACATTGGCTAAAGTTAATTTCATTTGGCTCCAACTTTATCCATTTGGCTAAAGTGTAGCTACAACAAATTCTGAGCCAGGGTAAGCCTTGAAAGGGATATGATTATCAACCTTCAAAGGATCATCTATGAGGGTCTGGATGGGGTATATATTCATATTTATCAACCAAAACATATGTTGTGGGTACTCAAAAGAACAGTCTCAACGAGACGGTTCTTTTGAGCACCCAAAACATATGGTAAAACTGATGGGTAAGAAAATATTTACAATTTTACGCTGAAAATTTTTGCTTATCTAAACTAGTGTACATACATGTAATATCTAATCTTCCATGAGGCTCTCAGTATATAAATAATATGTACAGTAAAACCTGTCCTAAACGGCCACTCAAGAGAAGACCAAAAATTGGTTTTCAAGATCGATTATTGCTTAATGCAGGTCAAAAGTATTGCAGAATGCTCCAATGGGGAGCATTCTGCAACACTTTTGACCTGCATTATAGGAATGAAATTTTATTTTTGGTTTTTATCGATGTGTAAACTCCGGCGAATCACTCACAAATTGAATAAAGCCAGGGTGGCTTTATGTTAAATTTGTGAGTGATTCACAAGAGTTTACACATCAATAAAAACAAAAAAATTAAATTTCATTCCTTATTATTCCAACTTTGGAACAATACATCACAATTGTAAAAGGTTGTTGATAACATTTCAAATCTAAAAGCCTACTGAAGAAAAATAGTTCGTATCCGCTGTCTATGAAAGATCGGGCAGCCATCTTGAAAATTCTGTCAGTTCAAACTTTGTTTTGCTAAATAATGATTAAAATTGCACTCTATTTGGGGCTAATATGTGAGTATGGGCTCAAAACAACTCCATTTAGTTTGGCAATGTTTTCTTTTGTCAAATATACATACAGCTTGCTGGGCTCATTAAAAGGCCCTACCACGGATTGGGTCACAGATCGAAGCACTTACCTTCACAAGTCTTGCCTTAAATCTCGGAAGTAGATCTAGGATCTTAGCTTCAATTTTAAAAGTGCGATTTGACAAGTTCAAACTGCGTTTGAGCATTTCGTTGTTGATGTAAGCATTGACATTGTTTTGATGGCGATTCCCTTCAATGACGTAACTGTTTGTTAAGTGACGTCACATAACTCATCATCCTGTTCATTTCTTAGAGTTCCCCCATTTCTTTGAAGATGCACCACCATGTACTGCGTAAGAGCTTTTAAATAAGCTTTAGAACATGCTTAACTATGTTCAATCTTGTGAAAGTTATATAGTTTTAGGTACAGTTCGTTATTATCAACACAATCTAGCACTGTGAATTCAAGGCAGTTATCAAATATTCCTACACATGGGTTTTTTATTGAAGTGTAAAAACAATTCAATTTTGCCAACGGACCGACCAAAATCTCCGAAAAAAACAATAAAAGCATTGAGTTTGAATTATTAAGCGATAATGATCTAAGACCTTTGTTTTGTCTATTTTTGAGTGGCTGCTTAAGACAGGTTTTACTGTATACACACATACACAAGGTGACCAACAGACATTTTTCTATACATGTAATTGTACATCCAGTCATGTGTCTCTCTGCAGTATCCTAACTGCAAACTAGAAATGATGTTTATGAAACATTATGCCCTTTGCTTGTCAAGAAGGGTTCATAAGTTTTCAATGCCCAAATTTACAAGGGGCAATTACTTAAAAAAAATAAAATAACTTTTTATTTAATTTTCACCAGCTAATCTACTCACCATCTTCTACCAACTTACCATGTTTGAAGCTCCTAGCTACAATAATTTTTGAGATATCTTGATGACAAGTTTTCAATGACCAAATTTGCAAAAGGCAATAACACGATAAAAAATAAAATGAATTTTTTTTTAAATTTTCACCAGGTTATCTACTCATTATCTTCTATCAGCTGACTAAGTTTGAAGCTACTTGCTGTAATAGTTTTTGAGATATCTTGACTACAAGTTTTCAATGCCAAAATTTGCAAAGGGCAATAACTTGAAAAAAATAAAAAAAATTAAAATTTCACCAGGTTATCTAGCCATTATCTTCTATCAGCTGACCAAGTTTGAAGCTATGTGCTGTAATAGTTTTTGAGATATCTTTATCACAAGTTTTCAATGCCAAAAATTTGCAAAGGACAATAACTAAAAAAACAACAACTTTTTTTTAAAGTTTCACCAGGTTATCTAATCATTATGCTCTATTAGCTGACCAAGTTTGAAGCTCATAGCTATTATAGTTTTTGAGATATCTTGATTACAAAATATTATGACCCTTTAAAAGGGGCATAACTCCACAAAGGGGGATAATCCAGACTAAAAAAAAATATATGTCAATTATTTTTAGATGAGGAATCCATTTATGAAATTTCAAAACTGTATCTTAACAAATTTTGTAACGGACGGACAAGCCGAAAGCAATATGCCCCTTCAACTTTTCCAAAGTTGGGGGCATAACAAACACCTAATTAGCTGTACAATCACATACATACAAAGTAGTAGTACATGCAAGTAGTACTGAAAAACATTGAAAACTTCATTAACCCTTTATGACTAGTATAAATGCTTGCCAACAGTGTAGAACAAATTAATGTTGCAGAATGCAAGGTCTCAGCAGGGCTTGCCCTGTTGCCATAACAAAATTGGCTCTGGGCAAGTATTCCATCTTGAGGAGTAACAAATTTAACAAAATGTGACAATGTCACACAAATGGGGATGCTTAAATGTTTGCCATATAACAGTATATTCTCCACCTTGATCCAGCCTCCCACTAACATATATTGTCTAAATTCAGAATTATTCATTATAGACATATAATTACAACTGTCATAACATTTATTGAGATCCGCTAATCTGATTGGTCAAGAAAGGTCATCTGATCGCATAGACCTGTATTTCATTTTTCAATGAACCTGGTCCGTATTCATGAGGGGCGGGGCCATTCCCTGGGGGCCATTCACGACAGAACTACTTTTGTGATACTGTGCAATGCTTCTAAGAAGAGAAATGGACAGCCTGCAACTACTGACACTTTAACTTACACTTACACCTATATTTTCAGTAGAAAAGCAAAGATTAACTTACATACAACGCCTAAATGAACAGTAGTCATGCCGATCAGCTGTCTCCTGCAATCCATTCAGTTTCCAAGTCCGCAAAATGATGTGATCACCTCTTGCACCTGTGCTTGTTTTCCTGCAACTTCGTTGTATGTTTTCATTTGAGCCCCGCAATAAAATCGTTTCTTGAACTTACTGATTGTTGCCTGGTTTATCCAACATGTTTTGCAATTCGTCTTTGCTTTCTTCAATCACTCAATAAAGATAGCACAATTTCTTTTTGCTGGGGGTCATTTCTTTTCCTTTCCAAGCCGTTTTGACAGATGATGCTTTTCATCACCAATGTAAACGAATGACGTCATATCCGATGATGTAACTATCGTACACATTCTAAATTCAGAATTATTCATTAGGGTAAAAACATCGAATTTCGGACGGACATGTAAAATCGGACACTTTTCTACCTCCCCTGACATAACGTCCTGCTCTAGACTCTCAACCAATTGTTAAGTCTTATTTCAGGTTAACTGTACAGACATAATATCATCGTACCCATTTCCCAACAGTGAAAATGGAACACGTCACATTATAATCGACAAATTAGATATCCATTCCAGCCTGGTGACCTCCAGCTCCGCACAGTTTAGAGAGCACATGGTTTCGATGCTTGTCACAACTATTTTTAATTCCGTCTTTTATAGTTGAATATTAATGCACAATGAAATATTTCTGCTCCCTAGTATCTTCAATAGTTATATTTATGAAATGAAGGGTACTTTTGCATATTCACAAAGATTTGAAACGAAATGATGATAAAATAATGGGTGTCCGTATTTCCCTTCAGGAAATTTAATTTCGGACACGGCATTGAACAAGCATTCAGACGATGATTTTTGACCCTTTCATATGTTTTTCTTTCCTTTCCAGCTGTTTTTAAATAAAATGCATTGAATCTATTTACGTTTTAGATAATGTTATTTAAGATTATTGTTGGTATAGCGATTGAAAGACTGGAATGCATCACCACAGATCCCCAAAATTGAGCAAGAGTTGACAGCAGGTTTGAAAGATTCCGTAGCTTTGCATGCTGGATGACATTTCAGCACTTGATTTTAGAAGCAAATGAAATCGATATCTTAAAAGACCTCGGTAGTTTACTCATATGATAAATGAAACATATTTAACTGTTTTTGACAGAATAAAAACATTTAAAGAGCTTTATTTTTTAAAAAGAAACAACTGTCCGATTTTCCCTTCAGCTCTGTCCGAATTTCCCGATAGCCGTCCGAATTTTCGTGTTCGACCCTATGTCACTTTAAGTGCTAATCAAACACATTTAAATGCATTAACCAATGAAATTACAGCTTTATTAAGTCAATCGAGCATGTCTGCTAGCTACCAGCTAGATTTAACTTGGTGACATGTCTGGAGCAAAGCACAAACCGTGCTGAAGTAGTGACACAGCAAAAAAGCGTCCGAAGTTTGATGTTTTTACCCTATAGACATTTACATTTTAAAGGAATTGCTGGGTCAAGGTAGGGAACATACTTTTACAGGAAAACATTAAAGTATCCCATTTGTCTTGTTTACCAGGGACCAAGCTAGGGGGCGACTAGGGCAAAATAGTCGCCCTAGGGGCCGAAATTTCGCTCTACATGGGACCCAGGGAGAAGTGGGAGTCTCCCTAAAAAAAAAAAAAAAAAAAAAAAATTTTTTTTTTTTTTTTTTTTTAGGGAGACTCATTTTCATTCTGTCACCACACAAATGCAAGCTGTGGTGACATTGTCAGACATTCTACTACCACTGCATTGTGTTTCTCCTTCCATTAAATGGCAATAGTATGTGTAATGGCCAATTTGCTTCTAAATTGACAGAAAATGCCGTAATTTTGCACTATAACTTCTCCCTATCTGACTGTCACTTCTCCCTAATTTTCCTGCAGGGAGAAGTCACTTCTCCTTAAAATTCTGGGCCAGCTTGGTCCCTGAGTTTACAATCAGAAGTATTGACTGCATTTTGCATGCTTAAATAGTGCCCAGGCATACTGATCGGACTGATCAAATCAGATATTGCTAAATAAATTTATTTTACATTCTTTGATGGCAACACACAGTTGTGGGATTAATAAAATAATAATGCTTTTTTAGCCCTTTGACTTATATAGTATCAAAAAATATATATATTTTAGAGTAGTTATGCCAAATTTATTTCCCCACTGCCCTTGGTTTGAAAACCATAAAGTATGTTTTTTTAAAATTTGTATGTATGTCCATTCATAATCATTAAAATTATTCCAAAAATCAGTTTGAAAATTTGACTTTTTCACAAATGAACTTATGGGAGATTTCACGCCTTAACCCTTAAAGCGCCAAGAAAAAAAATACATCTGAAAATGTTGTCTGCTGAAGTCGTCTGCTGCAAATAATTGCCTAACATTACTAACCAATGAGGTATAGAAGGAAACAGCGTGGACCCTGAATAGACTGCTCCTATAGGAGCAGTCTGATCTGGGTCCACACTGTTTGCCATAGAGGCTTCTTAAACATTTCAGCAGACGAGAAAATCAGACAACTTTTGTTGCGATTGGCACATTACGGGTAAACAGTACATCTACTTTGGGTAAAATAGATGGGTAGGTAAGGAAAGGCAAACAAACACTTTTAGGCTTAATGAATAGCTCTATAAATGGACTGTAATCTGCTGTATTGTACATGTACAGTACCTGTGCAAAAGTGACATTCCAGAGGAGAAGATTTCCGTTGCTGGTTGCGGCACACAGTGCCTGCTGGTCTAGTAGATACTGCACAGCCACAACATGAGCACTGCCATCTGCAGGCAGATAATCATCATCGACAAGGGAAACAACCGCAGTCACCTACACAGTTATAGAACAAAACAGATGGTATTACTATTTTTTCAACAGCATAGTCCCACAGGGGGTTAACTCAGTCACAGTGCAGGGTGATTCTTTATGACAGTTGTCAATGATGCTTTATGAAAGGGTTACGGGTGCTTTATGATTTCCTTAATCAGTATAAGGTAGGTGATGGGAAACGGCATTAAACTTAAGATTTTCGAAGCCCGAAAGTATTTTATTTCTGTTAATTCATTTATTTGAAAAGCTAAAGGTTTTACTCTTTGAGTCTTTGCGATGACGGTTTATATGTCGGGGATTAATTGGCGGTTTAATTGGCGGTTTAATTAAGATAATGATAAAACCCATAATAAAATTCAGTATTTTTATCAAAGTACATACTCCATCAAAGATATTTAGCATACAACTTCAAGTTCAATCTAAATGTCTTTGAAAAATCAATTGTCTCCTCATGTAAAACTATAAAGAGTTTATTTCAAATGATTAATTATGACAAGCTAAAAACTGGTCATAAAGAATCATTAACACATTTTGGTAACAGGTTCTTTACCAGTTCGAATGAAGGATAACTGGTTCTTTATGAAAGGGTTCGGATGCTTTATGAAAGAATTGGCAAATATGTTAATGGTTTTAGGATCAAATATCAGGGCAATTAGACCTATTACTACAGCACTGGCTTGTTTATTGATTGAGTTAAGACTTAAAGTCCCAGTCAACAATATTTCTGTCATGATGGGACTCCTCCAAGAGACAGGGAGAGACTAAAAGGGCCCAATCCCATCCAAATTTCCCCCAAGTCAAGCAAATCGCGCCCTATCATTACGATTAAGGTTAATATTTATTTCAATATCAAATCAGTGATGCCGAGACATAGCCTCTGAATTCGTTTCATTTAATTGTTATTTGATTTGATTGGCTGTCTATGGTAAACAGCTGTGTTTATCATAACTACAATGTTCCTATGCAAGCCTACTGTAGGGCAGTTTACCATTACTTTTGCTCATTCTTATACAAGTTACTGGCAACTTGGTCTTCTTGAAACATCAGGAGAAGAAACAATTCTCCGTGAAAAATATGCTGGGTGCGATCTCTTGTCTGCTTACATATTAAGCAGATAGGCAACTGACCGAGCTACAGAGTCCAGATTGTTAGCTAAGCATCGCATGTGTCGCGTGTCCCAAGGGTGGGGGACAGAGGGTTTGCACCCCAGCTGGAAGATCAAAAGTTGTTATATGTTTCCTTAGAAATACTGTTATTGACAACCTCGGGAAGAAGTAGGACCCCGTGGGCCCAATTGCTTCGAAAGGGAGGTCAGGTCCGCACTGCCCTCTGTGAAATAAAAAAAAACTAAAATAAAGATCTCAGGACACCCAACCCCCCAGACAGAATTTTCTGGATCCCCCCCATGCATCGTTAACATCCAAACCCTGCTTTCAGCATCCAGTACTGTATCCCGTACTGTATCCGAGACATCAATATGTCTTTTTTGAAACTCCCAATAGGAGCATGTGGTGGATTGATGGGGATGGGGTGGCTCAGCGTATTTTGAACATCCCAATAGGCGGGGACTTAACATGAATTAGTGAGTTGAGCCTGACAGGTCAAAATAGCAGCATTTGGTTTTTCGTTTGCTTGTCTTGGTTCTTTATGTCCGAGTCAACAATCTTTCAGTCTTGTCGGGATGGGTCTACCTTGGTGGATCCAGTACAAAAGCATCGGGTAAAACACTGACTCTGACGTCTCTGAGTCTCAAAATAGCAACCCTTCTATTGAGCCACTGCGCCCCACACAGGCATGGAAGATTAAGGCAAACATTGTCCATAATAACTTTTATCTTACTTGATATTCTACTCTTGATTAACAAAAAGAGACATGCAGACAACAACGATTTACATGTTTGGATTCTCAAAAGAAACGTCTCATTTAGACGGTTCTTTTGAGTACCCAAAAGAAATACAAATGAGGTTTTTTTTCAACATTCACAAACTTACCTCGCCTATTGATCTATCCAATCATTAGAATCTAACAATCAACCTATAAAAAGCAGACTACTTGTGAACCCAGAAGCCAGATTTCTCGTTCTGGGTACCTGCAGTTGCAGTTATAGTTCTCTTCGGTGGAGTTGTTTTCTCATAATTTGAAGACGAAAACAGAGCCTTCAGTCGGTAGTATTAGTTATTGTATTCCGTGCAACATCTAACAATGCACAAAGCTGGTGCAATATGAGAAACATACCGGGTAGGCGGCAATCGATTTTTGATCTATGTCTGTCGATAGTATTAACGTTCGATTGCCGCCTACCCGGTGTTTGTTTGTTTGTTTTTGTTGCTTTACGTCCCATGTCAACAGCTATGGTCATTTCGGGACGGTCAGTTCACTTAACCACACTTTTTCCTGGGCAGGCTTGAGCAAGCGGTTAACCAGTAATTTGTGCACATACTTTCGCTTGTAACTGACAACAACCCTTCTTGAATAAATCAGCAGAAGGAGGAGAATTACCGTAGAAATTATTTCATGATCAATCTCCACGAAAGTATGGTACCGGGTCGGGATCGAACGCGCGACCCCTGGATCTGCAGTCAGACACGCATCTGTAGCCAGACACGTTACCGATGCGTGTCTGACTGCAGAGCCTACCCGGTGTGATAAAGCCTATATGGGCGATAATCCTCACTTAATGCACCAGTCATTTGTATCCACTGCTCCTCAATGCACCAGTCATTTGTATCCACTGCTCCCTCACCTACGGGGATGGGCGGGGATAGTGACTTTTCCCTTTTCAGAGTCCTGTGGGGACAAGCTGATGGCAACAACCCTACTCTTAGCCCCGCCCTACACTACAGAAAATCTCACAGGGGTAAGTGTCCCAATGTTAAAACCCCCGGAGTTCCCCGGTACTGCGGGGACAATCGAAAAGTACTTGCACTGCACCATAGCCCACCGCTATTCCCGTAGGTGGGGGGCGTGGATACAAATGACTGGTGCATAAGCCTTTAAGGCTACGCTTACGGCATAGGCTACGCTTACGGCATATCTAAAGTTTTGACCAATAAAAGCCAAGCTTCATTGGTTCCTCAATGTATATCTGTCTGCCAAAAACATATTCTTCTGTTCGGGTAATAAATTACTAGTCTAGAATAATAGTTTTTATAGTATGCTTAAAAAAGACTAGACAAACACACGACACAGTGATCAGTTTCAGAAGTTGGCCATAAGATTGCTCATTTAAAAATGCATATATTTGCATATTATTTCCATTTCTTATTGTAGTTCAAAGCAAGCAAAGCCTGCTGATCTAGAACTACGGTAGGGTAACACATATAAACTTTTGTGGTTACAAGATTGGCTAATATAGGAGCCTGTCACGTGGCAAAAGTAGCATCAAGACCCATATCAACATGGATATCAGTATTTTTTTTCACAGCTCTTATTCTGGATACAGATTTAGATCACGGCTAAGGTTGTGAGCAGTCTGGGAAGATTCCAACACCAATACGAGTCTTCATGGGCTGCTCTTTTTTGTCCTGCCAGCCCATGGAATGACACCTGCGACCATCTCACTATTAATATACATGTGAAATGTGTAGATTCAGCGACTCGCAGACAGCATTGATGGGCCCAGAGGGGGTGGGGAGCAGAGGTCTAGACCCCTGGAAAATCACAAGCGCTATAGGTTTCCATGGGAATACGCATTAGGGATCCCCTAGGAAAGCTTGTACCTCAAAAACATATTAGTTTCCCAGTTTTCCATGGAATACGCTTATATTCTTTGCGAAACTTTGTAAAAGGCATTCCCCTTTAAAATAGGATGAAGACCATAAAAACTACAACAGAAAACATCTCATACTTTTGTGGGCGTGGACCCCCCTCTAACGCATCCCGACAAAATTTTCTGGATCCGCCCTTGAATAGTGTCTACTGCTTGGTAGTTTGAGGTACCACGAAAAGTGATAAAAGCATGCAAGCTGGCTCAAAGGCGCTCCGTGAATTTCTACTTGAGCTATAAAAGCTACTGTCCTGCCAGGCAAGAGTGACAGTGATGTCATGTTTTGTTTACAATGTTATCAGGGACTTATAATCGATAGATCACTTGTGTATTAATCCTATCCACAGGATAGGATTAATACACAAGTGATCTATCGATTTGCGTTAGCTCAGCTGGAGTGTACAAGTTAATGCTTTACCTAACAAGTGTAAACAAAACATGACATCACTGTCACTCTTGGCTGGCAGGACAGTAGCTAGACTTGAAATATTGGGTGTAGTTTTTTAAAATTGACAAAAACAACAAATTTGCGCCATCTGTCTAACATGTCGTCATTCGATGAGTGACAATCAAGTTTGAAAGTATGCATAAAAATCAAAGGATGTCTGATACAACCTCCAAAAGCCAGCCAAAAACTGCGGTTGATCATTACACCCAATTTTTGGCTGCTGCATATATTTGTTTAGATTATTGACTAATATATAAGCACAGAAGCAAACAGCAACAGTCTGTTTAGGTCTACACTGTTTGCCTAAGAGACTTCAAAAACATTCAGCATACGACAAACGCAGACAGCTTTTGTTGTAATTGGTAAGTGGATCAAATTAAAGCAATTCTAAAATCGATGTCCATGCACGTTAAAAGAAAATATTTCTAGTCTTACCATAAACAAAAATGGTTATTGGGCGAGGTACTTCTATTACAGAGCGGGCACGATTTAAATTGCAAAATCTACAATTTTCCGTTTTAACGGGCCATATTTTTTTTGAAATGGGTAATAGAGAGCTAAAGTCCTTGTGTTTTACACGTTGTCTTATGTTGATTGATATCTGTTTCATGAGGATATCTTAAACTGTAATGAGATACAGAGCTAGGGGACTCGAAGCATGTATGTTCTATGGACAGACATTTGAGTTAAAGTTGTTACCTTGAACTTGTGAGATGGTGGCTGAGTGGATTCTTTATGTCCCAGTCAACAATCTTTCAGTTATGCCAGGACGGGTCTTATTGGGTTGAACCAGTATTAAGCAATGATGAATGTGTCTTGCTCAAGGACACAACGCAGTGACGCTGGTGAGGCTCGAATCCGTAACCACTCGGTTCTGAGTCAAGCACTCTATCACTGAGCCACAGCACTCCCTTGGAATGGTAGCGGTTGGTATGGATTCATAAGGGAAACATTAGCATCTATGACGGATATCAGTCTAGTGGTACACCTTCATGCTATCGGTAATATTCGTATGAGAGTATAATTTTTTATTGGGTCCTGTAGCACAGTCGGAGGCAAGCCCAGTGGTTCATCTAGGGTTCGTAAGTTTCATTGCGACCCTCCTAAAGTCCATTATTACCTGGAGATTGGTCATGAAAACGAATATACGTTCATTCGCCAACTTCCGCTGATTCAATAAGGGTTCTTGTCAGTTTCAAGTGAAAGTATGTGCAAAAAGTACTGTTTTATACCCCTATTTCACACAGGGCCCGAATCCCACGAATTGACAAATATTACAGCTGACATACGAGGATCATTCATTTTGGAACTGATGCCCCCGAAGCATGGATGGACCTTTTTTATAACTGTCGTGAGGGAAAATCTCGCGAATCATCACGAATCGCCGCGGATTTCTGTTAATTGGTGCCCAATTTGTGCTGCATTCGGCATATTCTCAACTAATTCGTGGTCGATTCTTTAACTTATTGCAGTATTTCCACTGAATCGTAGAACATCACGTATGGGTTGAAAAAAAATACAATTCTCCACGAATCCTAACATTTATCGATTCTATATGATTCTGGGGATTCGTGGTCTGTGTGGAATAGGGCATTACCTCCTTAGCTAAGCTTTCCCAGTAAAGTGTGGGATGCCGTAATATGACGGAAAAATTGTTGACTTACCCCTCTTGTACCCCCTCCTCTCCTACCCCCCCCCCCCCCCCCACGACCCTGAGGATAGGGTCAATAGGTCAAAATTCAACTTTTTCTGAACAGCAACACAAACCAACAAAGACATTTGAGCCGGGACAAGAAACTTCCAGCAATGTGGCATTTTGGCACGAATAGACTCTATGTGCGGCCTCCTTTTAAGCTTAGAAACTACAAATGCTAATCGGTCAATAGCTTATCAGTCATATAATAGTTAAGCGACTAGCAAAGGCTCAGATCAGACTGCGCATATGTGCAGGCTGGTCTGAGCCTTTGTTGGTCGCACATACCAGCGGCCCATTTATTGGGGCAAAAAATACATTAGGGCTGTATATCAGGACGAAATTGCATTTGTCTCATAAAGAACTTGTAACTTCTTTCATAAAGAATATGTTATAACTTTCTAAAAGAACCTGTAACCCGAATTTTAGGCTCATAAAGCATTTGTAACCTTTCATAAAGAACCATTAACTTCGAAAAATGCTGAAATAGGCTAAAACGTATATCAAAGGAAGAATTTAAGCTTCAGATACCAAATTTATAATATAATGGTTCGTTTCCAAGCGTTTTTGGCTCGATAAAACCATGAAATATACACATATGGCATTTGTTGCAACTTAGCATCTCTAGTGTAACTGGTGAATTGTTGGACAGCTAAACTGTATGATAAATGCATAGACTATCATGAAACATGCTGCTTATATGTCTATTAACAAAATTTGACTCTAAAACTGTCGAATATTACCATTTTCAACCCGCGTTTGGCATGAGCATAGAAACTTGTAAAGAATCATTGACCCAAAGTAAAGAACCTGTAACCCTTTTCATAAAGCATCATTGACAACTGTCATAAAGAATCACCCCGCACTGTGACTGAGTTAACCCCCTGTGAGTCCTATACTACAACAAAATATGAATTATTTTGCAAAGATGTCTTAACTTTTATGATTTGCACATCTTTCAAAAACCAACAACACTTCTTGTGACGGAGGAAATTAATCAGCTATCTCCCTTTAACTTGAAAGCTCTTGTCATGCAAACTAATCAAAGAACTCAAATCCTCACTGTATTCCAACCTTTTTGTGAATGTGTGTCCTTCAAGTTGATTGGATAACATTGGTATACTTTGCACACGTCAAGAGTAAAGCTCGTCATGGGTAAAGTCCAATAGTAAGTAAGTAAGTAAGTAAGTAAGTAAAGTCTTTATTTAACGAGGGTAACAACATTTAGCAAACAATGGTACTAATCTTCCATGAGGCCCTCATATATGATACAAATATATGATACAATGATATACAATTTTTACAAAAATAAATGAATATAATCAAAAAAAATCACAGTATAAATGATACATAGAATAACAAATGTTCATCATAATCATTGATTTTATGTGGGATTTTAGGAAGCTACCTTTTCCTTCACATTTGTGAAAATATTTTAATAAAATTGGGAAAATAAGTGCTAAAATACATGAAATTGGGAAAATAAAGGCCATTTTAGGATTGGGAATGACTCCCATATAAGGCCTTAAAAATGGCCAAATAAAATCACTGATTATGACAATTTTTGTAATATTATATGAAGAAATGGTAGCAAAAGAGAAACTTCAACATTTCATAATATTTTAATGCTGAATATATCGTCCAATTCATCCCATGAATTAGGAAATAAGAATCAGCACATCACAGGTAGTCTATGTATACACTGCACATCTGCAAATAGTTTTAGAATTTAGTTTCAATTTTTGGTATACAATTCAAATATCTATACTTTATAGTAATGTTGCAATCTTGAGACTGCACATGATAAGAGTAGAGTGACATAGACTGGTAAAGCGGATACCTTTTGGTATTACGTGAATATGTCTGATTGAAGGAAAGTTAACTATTTCATATTCGGTAAAATCACATTTCACCTCCCCACTCTTATCATACGCAAACTTTTTCAATGAGAATTAATATACAAAACTGATATTTATCATAATTATTAACAATGGAATAAGCAAATATACAAATAGGAAATAGGAACAAAGTAGAGAATAGGATTATCATTTTCAAAGATACAAAGATTGAGTGATCATTTTCTTGAATCTTAGATAGTATTACATGCTCCTTATTCATTCATAATAAATCAATAAATGGTACATCATTGTGTAAGCCATTTGATACATCTATTATGAAATGTTTCAGCAGTCTGGCTACTTTTAACATTATTTGGGAGACAGTTCCATATCAAACAGCCTGAGTAATGCATGCTGTGCTTAAAGCACTCCTTTTTGGGCAATGGAGGAATAAAACATCCTGAGGCTGATGATCTTAGATTTACTGACATGTTCATTTCATTTCTAAGTGTAAAATTTTCAGAAATATAAGAGGGTGTTAAGCCATTATAGACTTTGAACATAAAATAAGGGGGTGTACCTACAAAATTACTCATATTTTATTTGCTAATTGATCTATAGAATACTAAAACTGGCACCAAATTAATGCTAAGTTATAGCACTATTATCCACTGGTCTGATACGCAAATGATCTAATTCTTATATACATGAATATACTTGAAAACATGTGAAATTAGAAAAATTGTAGAACAATTTAGGAGTTTGCCTATAAAAATCATATATTTACAGTTTCTCATTGCCACAGAGTACCAAACTTTGTATCAAATAAATGCTAAGGTAAACCCATCTACATAATGATAAGATATGCAAATTATTTAATTATCATATGCATGAATATTAATGAAAACAGTTAGTAGAAATGATAGAAAATCGTAGAAAAGATAATGGGTTTTATTTGCAAAAATACTCATATCTCAGCTTCCATTTATCACAAACTTCAAAATCTGGTACCTAATCACTCTAGATAATTATGCCGTTTCTATTATTTGGCAGGCAATTTATCTAATTTAAAAAGGCATGCATATTAATCAAAACATAACAAAGGAAACCAAAAAATACAAAAAAGGTGTGCACCTACACATTTTCTATTTTCTCAGCTGCTAATTGCCACAGAGTACTAAACTTGGCACCAACATTATGCTAAGACATAGTCTATTTGATCAAGGAGAAAATATGCACATGATCTTCTTCTAGTACTTATGAATTATTATGAAACATGAGAAATTAGAGAAAATCGGAGAAAATTGTAGGGGGTGTACCTAGAACATTTCTTATGTTTTAATAGCTAATTGTCCTAGAGAACTGAACTTGGTACCAAGCACATGCTAAGCTACATACCTTTTACCAAATGACATGATATATAAAATTATCTTATTATAATATTTGTGAATATTTATGAAAACATTAGAAAAGAGAATAAATTGTGGAAAAATGGGAAAAATGAGGGTGTACCTACAAAACTACTCATATCCCAGCTACCATTTACCATAAACTTCAAAACTTGGTACCTAATCAAAGCCAATGTAATTTTCCTTTACTTTTTTATTTAATATGCTAGGTATCTGATTTAAATATTCAAGAATGCTAATAAAAACGTAAGAAAATAAGAAATATTCGAAGTCAAATTAATGGTAGTGTACTTACAAGGTCACTAAGATCTCAATTGCTAATTATCTTATTATATAAATCTTGATATGTCTTAGCATTTATATGGTACTAAATTGGTAGTAGAGAACACCTAGCAGCTGAGATTCTGCTAATTTTATTAGCACACCCCTTACCCTTTTCTACATTTTTCCCTCTTATTTCAAATGTCCTCATTAATAATCATGAATATGCAAATTAGATAACTTGCGTATCAGACCATTAACTAAAGATGCCATGTCGTAACATTAGTTTTGTACCAAGTTGGGTTGTAACGGATGATAAGCAGCTGAGATATAGGTACTTTTGTAGGTACACCCCATTATTTCTTATGCAATTTTCTCTCATTTCTATTTCTTTCATTAATAGTTATGAACATACAAATTCGTAATTTTGCATATTGACCAAAGAGTGAAATCAATTTAAGCTTTAATTTGGTACCACTTGTATTATTCAAGGATGAAATACTGCTGAGATATGAGTATTTTGTCTATACATCCCAATTCCTGAGAATAGCATTATGAGCTGCCATGGAAATTATGCATTTTCCATAGCCCAAACAGGTTTTTATAACAACTTTTTCTATTTATTTAGGGGGCCCCACTTCACAATTTGCCATGCATGAGAAAATATCCAAAGGGTGCATAAGTCTGATTTTCAACCACCTCATTTCGCTCCCCACCCCCTGATAGTTTTTACGTGATTTTCCCTTTTTTCATATATATTCCTGAATATGCAAATATAGAACCACTGGATAAATGGACTTGTCAAATTGTATTACTAATCACTGATGACATTACAACATGCAACAATGATAACATGAGGTTGAAATCAACCCGTTTAAGTTTTTTTTTAATGATGTTTCCTTATTTTTAACTTTTTTCTAATATTAATGAAATAGCAAAGAGCTACATGCATTTATGGGCTTTTTGGCCCCCTATGAGGCTAAAATATAAAAACATATGTTTGACCAACTTGTTCTTATTAGTTTATTAGAAAAATAACAATAAGTCTTAAATTACTTCATTTTTTAACGTTGCTATGGTAACAAAAATGGCCGCCAAAATAGGCTGAAAATAGAAAATTGGCCATTTTGTAGCAAATTTGAAAGGTTTGACGTAAAAAATAACATAGATCACAAGCAAATACCAAAAAGATACTTTAACAGAAGATGAGAATTACCACCGCACGCAACATATTAAAAGGATTTTTTGGCATTTAGCTGTGCTGATATCTAATTCTTAAAAAATCGGTCTCCAAAAGCCTACAATTTGGTCTAAAATAGCAATTTCTCTATTTTAAGCCTATTTTGTCTGCCATTTTTGTTACCATAGCAACGGTAAAAGTTAAATAAATACCGAAATTTTACATTTCAGTTACTCTTCTAATAAACCAATTAAAAGAATTGGTAAAAGGTAATTTTC
Organism: Loripinus fragilis; assembly: GCA_964019695.1. NCBI lineage: Eukaryota > Metazoa > Mollusca > Bivalvia > Lucinida > Lucinidae > Loripinus > Loripinus fragilis. The sequence continues at coordinate 64,449,735 of OZ026522.1, read as the reverse complement.
AGTTTTTGGCTCCAGAGGGGGCCAAATTAGCCCCTTAATGCACGTACCCCTTTTGCAAATAAGAATAATTGTATATCTGACCATGAAGACATGTGACTAAGCTTTGATTTGGCACCAATTTTAGTAGTCTATGATACGTAGCAGCTGAGATAACATTGGTTTTGATACACCCCCATTCTTGAATCACATTTTTGAATCACATTATTAAGGTACTTCTTTTGCGGATCATTCAAGCTATTTCTGGTGTGTGTTTGTTTTGCTTTCGTGTGTGTCTGTTTATTGCTGCCTTGTGGTCACCTGCTGGGAAAGGGCTGACCTCTAGGCTCTCGTTTGTAGTGTCCTATTGTTAGTTTGTTACTTTCCCATTGGTATCCTGGGTCAGGTGAGGAACTTGATTGTATTGATTCCTGATCTTTGCCCTCTTTCGTACTTTTTTAATAAATATTAATGAATGTGCAACTAAGATGATTATAATTTGCATGTGTGGCAAATAAATAAAAGGTCTATGTCTAAGCCTTAACGTGTCATCGTGTTTAGTAGTCTAGGATAAGTAGCAGCTGAGCTATTAGTAATTTTGAAGGAACACCCCAATTCTTGAATCCGTTATGGGTTTTCCAGCGAAAACATGCACATTCTCATAGCCTAAACAGGTTTATGTTTGGACAACTTTGTTTCGCATTATAGTGGTCATAATTAACAAATTGGCATCCATGAAAAATTGTCCAATGGTGCAAGGTTATCTAAGTTAGTCACCAGACTATTTGTCAAGGAACTCTTTAGATATAGTTTTAAAGAATTTAACAACCAATAATTTGGCAATAAAATTACAGATGTGTGACCTTGACCCCTTTTAAATTTTAGAAAATGGATTAAGGCAGGATAAAAAAAACGCTATTATTCTTATTACAAAAATTAAATTGCACATGTGGAAAAAAATGACACAACATAAGTTCTTCAATGGGTACGCACGATTGTATTATTTTTCCTCCTAAATTTCGAATATCACAGTATCGAGTTATCCCCCCATTTTACAATATGACGCTACACTTTTTTTCGAAGTGTCAACACCTGGAAATTAAAAGTAGAGATGGTAAGCTTTAACTTAGGACCATTCTCAACCTATCGAATGATTGGTGTACTTTTCTTCTTATTCAGGGCTTATTTGAATTCCATATACTTATGAAAACACGTCAAATATGGCGGATTGCTCGCAAAGGGGTTGGCATCTTTAAATCGATATAACTTTATGCATATAAATAGTAGGAATCAACCTTTTATATATTTTCAAAGCTAAGACACTTTGGGGTTTGATAATTACAAATTCTTGTCAAAATATTGAATATCCAGCTCAGGAATCAATATGAAAAAGTTTATTTTAACGATTTTGGAGGGTTGAATTACGTAACGTGACCTCATTAATGCCAAAATAAGTTCAATGATTTAAATAAAAATATAAGTCTCCTTCAAATTAATTTTACTTTTGAAAAATATTAACTTTTGGATTTTGATAAGTATGAAAACATGTCGTTTTTATCGTTTAAATGACTGTCTAGTAACTTTCTGACATGCATGGTATACATAGAGTTATCTGTCCATTTTACACTATGACGCTACACTTTTTCGAAGTGTCAACAGGCGGATATTGAAACTAGTAATGATAAGCTTTAATTTGAGACCATTTTTATCCTTTCTAATGATGGGTGCATTTTTCTCCTTATTTAGGGCCTTTTTGAATTTCATACACCAGACTATGTGGGATCAAGTGATAACCATTATGACTTTGTAAGGATATAAATACTACTAGATAAGCATGTTTACCTGTTTAAAATGCTGTTTACCTTTTAATGGCAATATACCTCTGATAATGGTTATAATTAGCAAGGTCACTTCACTCTAACCGTATCCAGGCCTCCAGATAAGAGTGTGTAACTGAAAATTATTTTTTTTTATTTCTCAACAAAAACTCATGTTGTGGGTACTCAAAAGAACCGTCAAAATACATGTTTAAACTGATGAATAAGAAAATAATCGCAAATTTACGCTAAAATTTTTTTTTGTTTTTTTTGTTTTTTATATATCTGTTTATTTCTCTTATAACATAGTTACAATATAATATTCATTGTACAATATATATTTATATCATATCTATAATATATACCATCTTTCATTGTACATCTTAACAATAGAACAAACAGATATTTTATGTGTATGCAAGTGTATACCTGACAGCTTAAAAATGGGGACTGTGGGGGGGGGGGGGGGGGGGGGGGGAGGAGCTAGAGTCTGCCCTATATAATTTTTCAAAGGGTTGCATGTATGGTTTAAATTAACTGTATATGGATTGGCTCTGGTTTTTAACTTCCATTTAAAATTTGCTCATTTAGTTGGTAAGGAGTGCATATGTATTTATATCCTTAAGTAGATCCTCATATGGTCTCCATTCATTTTGAAATTTATCCAAATTGTTATTGGCATTAATGGTTTAATTTTTACATTATTACTCCATAAAAAATTAAAAAGTATGCTATTAATGTGATTAACTATTTCTTGGTTTGGGCTGGGTAAAGTGATAAATAAGTGATTGAAAGCAGGTATGAATAGTACCTTTATTGCTATTATTTTTCCCAATGGTGTCAGGTTTCTTTTTTCCCACCTTTTTACTATATTTTCTAGTGCTCTTATTTTGGGTGTATAGTTCATTTCCATCATTTTTGTTAAGTCTGTATTGAAATTAATGCCTAAAAGTTTAAATGTTGCTTAACTGGCCCTATGGTATCATGCAAAGTATATGAAAATATCTAGCATTACAGTGTACACAATTGTGTATAAGATTGAGGCGACGTGATTGTTCTTTCAACTGGTGCACTGGTGCACATCTTTTCTTTCCTCTTTCTTCAGTTATGGTATATGTATGTATTACACAAATTTCTGTTCTTTCTTTATGATTAGAAATCATTGCTTCATAGCTCCTAATAAGGATTGGAAGCAATTGGGTATTTACCCCCCTCTTTTAAGCTTAATTGGGTATTTCAAATTTTAAATTGGTATTTCAAGTTTTTGTATTGGGTATCCATCTGAAAGCAAATATGCAATGAAACTGGGCCTGGTTTCTCCTGATTTTTTTGTTTACTTTCGGCTTCACTTTCAGAAAGCACACTTGCAATATAAGTATATCTGAGATTGGGTATAGCTTAGCAGCGATAAGAAAGCTCCTGGACTGGTTTACAATTAAATAAACTAGATTCTGCTCCATGCCGTGTAACAACTACTTGTGATGCAAAAAACGACAATCGCAAACTGAATACTAAAGCGTCGATCATACACTACGAAAAAGTTTGGAATTGAGTATCAATTGATTTTTATTGCGTTTATGTACGCACAGAAATGAATTTAATTGCGTTTTCAAGTCCAAGAAATTGCGTAAATACGCAATACGCAGCCTTATCTGGAGCTATGTGCTTTTTTGGTTCATGTTGTCATTTTTGAGATTCCTACTACCAAGGGTAGATTTTCACCTATCAGACTTTGCATGATACAGGTATTTTCGCTTTTTCAGTCCAAACACTGTTTACCTATTCCAAGGACCCTGGCCCCATTTCCAGAAAAAGTCATGTATTATCAAATGATCTCTAAACATTACACTGTACAGTATCTCCTGTCTTAAGCAGCCACTCAAAAGAAGACCAAAAATTGGTTTTCAAGACCGATTATTGCTTAATGCAGGTCAAAAGTATTGTAGAATGCTCCAAGAGAGCATTCTGCAATACTTTTGACCTTCATTAAGCTACTATTTGTCTTTAAGGCCTTTGTTTTGTCTATTTTAAAGTGGCCGCTTAAGACAGATTTTACTGTATGAATTAAAATAATGATTCTATCAAACATTTAGTCTTTCTAGAGCTGTTTTACCATTGTCTTGCTGAACCCAGATATATATATATTCTTTAGAAAACAAGTGAAGATCCAGATTGGCTGGCTTCAAAAGAAGCCATCAGATCAGAATCTGAACTGCTTTCATTACAGTCTCCATGCCCAGATCCAGAAAGTTTGTCAAGGGGGGTCCGACACTGACATTTTTTTTTCGCTTTTAGTTGAGGGGATGGAGTGAGGATCGAAATGCCATTAAAAGTGGGCCATCATCAGCAAGCCAGCAAAACGCCATTGAAATGGTGTTTCGCTGACGTGCCGATAATGGCCCACCATTGAATGCTGGCTTGGTAGCTTTGTGATTTTTGGGGGATCCGGATCAATATAGCTAAGAAACCTTATATTTTTGTGATTTTTCAGAAGGGTCGTCCTCACCCCCCTCTAGATCCACCCATCAGGGCTCGAAAAAAGTACTCGTCCGCTCGTATTTACGAGTGTCTCAGGCTGCAGGGCAAGTGAATATTTTGATATTTCTACTAAAAATTAAATTTTCCCCATGTATGCCAATAAATTTTGTGATGCAGGGCAAGTGCCTATTTTCAGATATTTCGAGGCCTGCCCATGGTCTCAGAGTCTTCTACACTGTATGAATTGAAATTATGGAACTGGGCTGGCTGAATGTGAATGTGCTAGTTTCTTCAGCAGGACAAGGGCTAAAATTACCTCGGCAGATGAAGGGTCCAGTCCAAGCAGTTCTTTATTAGTAGCACAGTAGATGTGGCCAGTATCACAGTCTATACTGATACAGCGTGAGTTCTGAGCCTGGTCTTGATGACAATGTACACTATCCAGCAGCTTTAAGTTGCGCATCTTATATGTTTTACCTACAACAATAATGAATAGAATCAACTAAAGCGTCAGAGTTTCAAGAAGAAATGTGTGAAGGGGAGTGGGGGGGACTCAATGTCAAGACGATTTACTGTTTTCCTGAGTTGAACCACCAGACAACAGTACTAAGCAGCAAATGGGATGTCTTGCTCAAGGACACAACACAGTGACTTAGGTGAGTCTCAAACTAGCAACCCTTTTATCCCCAGTATAAAACTCTATCAAGTGAGTCACTGCGCTCAGCAACATGTTATACTCTGTTGTACCATTCTTCTTTAATTCAAAAACTGACAAAAATCAGAAACTTGTACAAGGATAACACTATAATGAGCCAATCATCTCTTGCCCAAGTTGAAATAATCACACTTATATGTGCCGGGCGGCGGCGGTCTCCTGATAACAGTGAAAGTTATTTTTCTTCTTTCTTAACAAAAACATATGCTGTGGATACTAAAAAGGAACCAGGACATATGTCAGTGTGCTTTCTTTAGTTATAAGAGTAACCATTTGTTTATTTGTGCCAAGTGGTTCAAGCCATATCATCAGACTTTTTTATGTGCTTTAACAGTTCAGGAGAATCCAAGTAAGTTAGTAAGGGTGCAAAGACCAGGAATCGATACAATCAAGTACCACACCTGACTCAGATATTTAGCCAGTAAAATACATCGATAACCATGCTCAAATGAGAGAATATCCTTTTCATTCTTCTATGAAAGGAACAAACCAATAAATTATAGTTGCACATTTCAATCTTCAATCTACGCCATTACAGGATGAATTTTGCACTCAGGTATTCTTCTCCATGGGTAAACTCTAGCTCTTTGGTATTTTTCTCTCTGGTAATTTTATGCCAATTAAGTGTATCATATCAAAAGGAAATCTAAAATACATTATTTGGAAAAAAAACATTGAGATGCAATTATCTGTTCCTTTGTTTCTTTGAATCTCTGTGTCCTCTCAATGAAGTGTCCTACTTCTTCACAAATCAACTCCAGTTTGGAAACTCCACAGGACTGTCATAGCCAAGCAAAGTGTACATGTTAGGTGCTTGAATTCCTAGCTCTTCTCTCAATCTTTTCAATAGTGTGTATCTAGCTTCATCATACAATGGACACTCAAGAAGGTAGTGTTGTACATTTTCAATATTTCCACACTCACAGTACCTTGTTTCCACCTGCCCAAGTTTATGTCTGTAATCATTCAGTGTACCGTAGCCAGTTCTTAGTTGTAGCATTTTCTTGTAAAGTTTAATAGCGAGGATTACTTTTCAGGAAGGGATTGCAGAGGAAGAAATCTCGCCCAGTCTCCCCAATATTCCACCTTTGCTGCCACATTTTTTTATGAAAGTCAATACTTGTTAGATCTGAAACTATATAAGAATACGTCACTGGTCCGAGGTAAAGAGCATTCAGTTTGACAGAAAGGTCTGATCAGCGTCTTGCTTCAAGTTAAAAAATATAATACAGAAATATAATGCAGACAGAAAAATGCACCAAAGTGCTTAAGGCCAGATCCTTATCAGCTTTAAACACAGATGAGCGAACTCCCTATGAGTTCCCGCTGTGTCAACGTGAAGATGACCACATCATAAAACGTCTGCTAGAAGAGTTTTTAGCAGGTCAGACTTAACCTGGGTCCAGTCGTCAATATTTTGGCAATATTTTCTAACGCTAATACGTGCAAAGCAAAGCGGGGCCTTCGGCCCCGCGTGCAAAGCACGCCTATAGATAACACATGTAATGTACAAATTAACACCTAGGCTAACGAACTTGAAAAACCTGTCCAAAAAATGGCGCCTCCGAACTTTTACTTCGCCCCGCACCAAAGCCGAATTTGTCATCGGCAAAATTAAGCTGGAAACCAGTTCACAAAATGTCAAAGGGGAACTTGGGCGTTTTCCAGTTGGAATTTCATGTATGCTACAGGCTTTTAAATACTGGTATCACATTCAATCATCGAGTAACATTTTACTTCAAGAGGCCCTAGCGGTATCTCAAAACCTTCATGAAGAACGGATATTTACTTGGTTTTCTTTCTTTTCAAGTTTATGCAAATTGGTTAATGTAAAACCGTCTGATGTAACCTTGGAAACTTTTGTTTTACTAAAGGAGAAATTATGTGATTATTATATTAGATATTGGTCAGAACGTATAAAAACGTTCAGCAAAATGGACACTTATTGTTTGCTTAAGCAGAGGTTTGGGTTAGAAAACTACATTAGTGATGTGAAAAAAAGAGCGCACAGAATAATTCTTTCTAAAATAAGAATAAGCAACCATAGGTTAGCAATTGAAACGGGTAGGTTTTCAAAGACCCCACGAAATGAAAGAATTGGCTTGCATTGTTAGACTGACAACTTTTCAGAGATAGATGATGAGCAACATTTGCTATTAAAATGCTCTAGATTTAGCGAAATAAGAATAGCTCTTTTTGACCACGTAAGGAAATCCTGTCCAAGGATTGACACATTAAATGATGAAAATAAGTTTATCTACCTTTTGAATTCCAGTGGTTCGACAATTAAAGAAGTAGCAAAATTTCTGCATTCAGCATATACAGCCCGTTCTGCATAGGAGAATAGATATTTTCTTTTTTCAGATACTTCTCTTGTTTAACATTATGCTAAATGATATATCATTCTTTGTGTTTATGTTGAACATGTTTATGAAAGTATTTTGTGAATGTCTCATATGAAATGAGATGAAACAATAAAATAATTGTATTGTATTGTATTATATTGTACATCCGTAAACAAGTTCTCAACGTTTCGAGAGTGTTTCGTAATTCGTTCATTACTTGTTAAAATTCTATATAATATTTTTCTTACTACAATAAATCATATGCGAAGACAAAAGAATGAAAGCCGAAATTTAATGGCACTGTGCATCAAAATAGAAAGAAAAATATCAAAATAAAATCAAACCGGAAGCGTTCAGCCGTTTATCTCTTCTCGTTGGTTTTGAGATTCAATTCAAATGCTTATCCCGTTTTCAAATGTGTCCAAACTACTTCCATTGCCTTACAATCGTTGTCAAGCATTGAACTAACAGAAAGAAAGCGTTTTCCATCGTTTGCATGGTTTGGAAGGAAAATATTTTGTTGTTTAGAGTGACGTCATATTTAGACGCGCACAACTCCCCAGCAGTGTTGTAAATATCAGGTTGTGTATTCCCGCCGTTGCTCTGCGCACCCGTTCAAGTCCATGCATTGATCCAGGAATTTCCGTCGGGGGGGGGGGGGGGGGGGGGGGGGGGGGGGGGGGGGGGGGGGGGGGGGGGGGGGTTCAGGTCAATCCGACAAAAAAAGCACTGACGTTTTTGTGTGTGTGTGTGTTTTTTAGTCCTCAGCTTATTTTACAGAAGTCAAATGGTCAATTCCAAAGAAAACTATCATTTTTAAGGTTCCAGAAGGGGGTCCAACTTTTTCCAGGGGGGGTCCAACTTTTTCCAGGGGGGTGGGGTCCAATTGCTTATTCCCTGTTGAAACCCATATAACTTGTGATTTTTCAGGGGTTCCGGACCCCCTGTTCCCCCTCTGGATCCGCACTTGAAGCCACAACACAAAAAGGCAACTATGTGGCATTTTGACAAGTGTAGACTCAGATGAGTCTGTGCAACCTCCTTTTAAGCTTAGAAACTCCAAACGATGTTCAGTCAGTAGCTGAACACTAATATAATATTCACACGACCAGCAAAGGCTCTGATCAGTCTGCGCGTATGCGCAGGCTGGTCTGAGCCTCTGCTGGTCGCACATACCACATTGTTGGAAATCTCATATCATGGCTCATTTCACAATATTCTCAACAGATATTCGAACACAAAGACCACAGACATGAAACAAAACACAATAAAAGTAAAAGAACCAGCTAGCTTCTTCAGAGAAAATAGTGCAGAACCAGAAAAAGAATGCATGGAAAATTATCAAAAATGCAGGGTCAAACGCAAAGGGCTAAAGAAACATTGAACAAGTAACAACAGAATCCCTTTCTTTGAATGGACATCAGCTTCAGCCAACAGGAAGGATTTAAGTATTTTTCTGACCAAAATTTTGCCAAGATACCATTGATGAACACCAGAATCCAGATAAATAATTACACACATGACCCAAAGCCGCCACAACCAATGGGAAGCACATCAAACATCAGATCAACAACAACAGAACATCCACACCCAGCCACCGGGGTTGGGGGTGGGGGCATTATACTGGTACCAAATCTTCGCTTCGCTCTAGATTCTTTTGTTGTTAAAACACAACATTATATAGCTTGCAATGAGGCCTCCTTACTATTACAGTGTATCATCACAGAGAAACAATCAAATCAAATTAACACTACGATGAAACAAAGAAAAGGGCTCATGAATCACAGATCTTTAGTCAGAGCTAAAGGGAACCTCAAGTTGAGCTACATTGGGTCCAGCCAAGTTCGACACCTTACAAACTCAGCCCCTAGCAAAATCAGACCCTAACAAACTCAGCCCCTAAAAAGAGGAACTACCAACTCGGCCCCTACAAATTCGACCCCAACAGAAATAATGTTTCATTCGTTTTAGGAGCCTGTATAGTTTCAATGTAACTGTGCTTAGCCCAAAGTATGGCTTGTCTATTTTTCAGTAGACCTATTGACAACAAACTCAATTCCAAATAACCAGCATCATCATGATCAGGTGTGGTACACGACTGTATTAATTCCTGATCTTTGCCACCTTTCCTACTTTCAAATCTATCAGTAAAATTAGATAATGTTTTTGATCAACATATTTTTGCATGCTGGATAACTTTATGTTGTTGTTTTTTTTATGTCAGAGACACTCATCTATGCACGAGTTATTCTCTACACAATGAAACCCTGCAAACCGATAGCTCTGATGAGACTGATGGTTGCATCTATTCCATGACTAGCTGTTCAAAAATAGTGAGTATGATCAGGAAATACCACAATCACAAACAGCAGACAACCCCATGGCACCCCAAGGAAGAGCCACTCAACCATCACGAGACACCAGGAAGACAAATTAAGCAAAGCAACCAGCTCTCTCTTCCCCATCAAGATGATTGCAATACTAGTATGGACATAAAGTAACGTACAACAAAACATAGAACAATTACAGACTCCCACAATGGGAGTAACAATAAACAAAAAGTCAACAACAACAGGACCACCGCCTTAGAACGGACAGCAGCCGAAGCCACAGGGGGGCTTAAATGCATTTTACTGGTAACAAATCTTCTCCCTAGATTCTGATGTTGTTGAAGTACAAGAAATGTTCAGCTCGCATGGAAACCTTCTAACTAATGCAATGTATCATCATGGAGAAACACTCTAATTAAATTAACACACCATGATGAAACAAAGAAAAAGGCTCATGACTCACAGATAGTCAGAGCTAAAGAAAACCTCAAGTTGAGCCACGGTGGGTCCAGCTACAGATAAGCATCAGGCACCAACCCACCGATTTAAGCTTTACGTCAGAGTTGTCATAGAGTCTGAGGCTTGACCCACCGTAGTGGAATTAAAGCGGAAACCATAGCTATAAACCCTGATTGGGTTTAAACCAGGCATGCAGACTGTCAGATGATTTGAAATATTGCAAACAGTGCAGCCCAAGTTGAGAAGCCCTATCATAAAGCGTTTCATTAGGGTCTACCAATTTATGATGATTAAACAGAAAGAGAATGTGACAAAAGTCGTCGGACTGGTGGACTAATATTTTACAAATAAACGTGTGCCAATATCAAAGGCTCTAAACACACTCATCAAATGTATTGCTCACACTGGTGAAGTCCTGTATACTTGTGTTTGCCATCTCCGGCAGGTCCAGCGGGCTGCCATCCTTTGAACTTTCTCATTCAAAGCAGATAAGCAGAGAACTGTTGTGAATATCCTTAATAATCGTCTGCGAACAGAGTCTGTTCTACTTCTACTTTAGTACTGCCCAGGGCGTTCGCATCACAGGCAAGGGACGTCAAAAAGAGGTCAAAACATTGTATTTTACAATCAAAACACCATGGTCTGTACTGTCTAGAAAGTGTAGCTCTGGAACCTCATTAGCCAGGTATTGGAACACTCAACCATGGTATATAAATCCTGTTGGAGCTGCTCCTTATCTGAGATACACTTGATGGTCTTGTAAAGAAGGCAGTCATTGCCAAAGAGCTTACGGATGTCTGAGGGGAAAAGTTCTCACCGATGACATTAATATAGAGCAGAAACATCAGTGGTCCAATGACTGTTTCCTGTAACCCCAGAAAGGACATCCGAGTCGTAGACATAGAAATTTAATTTTGTGTCGAATATTGAACAACATGTAACATAAGCCCAGTAGGGCTTTTAATTCGACAAACAAGAATAAACAAACATTTTTTAAAACAACGAGTATCACAGCATGCACATATATAAAACAGTTTTATAAGAGACAAAGCACAATGTACAAATATATCACAGCATGCAGACATGCAGAAAGCAATTTAGATATAAGAGGTAAAATGTATATACCAATAGAGAACATCAGTAGGGGGATTGATGAGCCATCAAACCCACTGCTGACAAGAGCTATTGGGTACCGCACTATAGCTGGGGAAATTTTTGATAAGATACAAAAAAATTGACATTAAGATTGCAGTAAATGGACACCCCAAAGTCGGGGGATGTTGATCCGTCTTGAACAACTCTTTGTTGACGATGGCATAGCCAAGACTTGATACACTCATTAGTCCTTCCTGTAACCCCATAGTGCTGAAGTTTGTGAAGTGCCTTGCTAAAATGAGGTCCTGACATTATAATTGAGGGTCTGGATGGGGGGTGTTCTGGTATTCACTATTCATTAAAAATTTGGCCAATTATTCATCTCATTAAAATTTTGGGTTATTCAATATAATAAGACCAGTTATTCATTGAAAGTAAGAAAGGTGGCAAAGAAATCTGATTATTCACTATTCATTAATTTTTTCTTCAATTTATCAAAAATAGGATTATTCATTATTTTTAGGCCCTCGTTATTCACAATTTATTATTTTTTGGGCTCATTATTCACTATTCATTATAAAATAAGGCCATTATTCACTTATCATCATACCCCTTCCAGACCCTCATAATTAGTGTATGTAAATAAATCTGGAGTTACAAATATGTTACTCCACCCATGCGAACTATTTCCATCTCCATCTTTGGAGGGAGCGGTACTGGCAAAGGATGTGAATGAGTTTAAATCAAAAATAGACCAACACTGGAACCACGAAGTCATTTATGATTATTGATCAGTTATCATGTCAGTTTTGACATATATTATCACTTAGCTGTATTAAAGCAAACCTGTACTTATGATGCTCAGCAAAACTGTTAAGGACTTAATAAGACACAGTGACAGAAAAAATCTAAAAGGAAGTTGGGCTTAAAAGGCGGATATCTCCTTCCCTCAGAGCCCAGCAACGATTCTCAAGGTATTCTCAAGGTAAATATATCAGGTTAAATTTTTTTAAAATTAAGACTTGAAGATGCACAGTGGATTTGTTTGCTTTGCACGGTTTAGGTAGTGCCTAAGTTCATATTATTGCTAATATTCTACAAAAATAAGAGAATAAAAAGATACCACATCAAAGGGATCGGTTGTCCGTTATTGATTTTGATTGATAGCGAGCACAGCTCGCAACGCGCGAAGCGCGTTGCGAACAACGTGAGCTCTTACGGTAGAGATATGGTCCAAAATGGGCTAGGCTTTATGCACAGTGTATCTTTAAAATCTCATGGTCCGGTTTTGTTGTCCATGAAATTACTTCCGTATCCGGGGAATCAGAGCTGTTTCCCATCGGCATTGGACAAGTTAAACGAAACAGCATTAAGACGCATGGTACCAGCTGTTACGTCACTGGCGAATTGATTGCAAGGCGCTATTTTTTAAAACAAGAAAATGAAGAAATCGAAAATTAGTTCATAGTCAACTCATTTTTTTTCTTTTCTATCACAAGCGTTTTCACACATTCTCCAACTTTGATTCGAACAAAACTGACGATACTACAGTTTTCAGACGAAACCAACCAAATTGAAGCGGGCTATTTGTTGATGTACACGGGTGGGCATCAGCGGAACTATCGCGAAATCGCGTCAACGTAAATTTGTTCCTTCGTCACATACGGGACCTTTCGCGCTAGTGGCATCGCCAGGGAAGAGCAAAACAAAGGTAGGTACTCTCGCTTGTTTTGATTTTTTGTGAAAGAATGAGCAAACTATGTAAAAATCCGGCAATGCTATTCCATATAGATATGATTTACCTTGCTAAACAGGCCAAACTCGATGTTGAAAAAAGCTTTGCTTTGAGATGAGAACCGTAACCAAATCGAACACAGAACGGGATTTCTTAAGTTTTATGTCAAAACGAAGAAAGTATGCAGATGTTTTGACAGTTTTAGCTCAGAACAAGAGCATTTTACACATGGCATGTTCATAACAGCCCTTAGTCGTCCGTCGGACGAAAAATAATCGAACCGATCATGTACTATGAAGGAATGCTGCCAAAGTTTTCAAGCACTATAGCTCCTGCGCCATCGCTCTAGTTGTAAGGTCACGCTCTAGTTCCTTCGAGTATACCATGTCAGTACATGCAGTGCACAAACTAGCACACTTTACCCGGCCCCACTTCAAGTTCTCTCCTCCAAGACCCCCACAACCTTAAGCTCAGCCTTTTGCGTAGATGCGCTAAAGATGTAAGTATCAGCCTTAATATACTTGAAGTGTCAATCATTTATCTACATGTATATTATGTGTCAGCACATGAGATTTCGTCACTTATGGCATGTGCCACGACTCGGGATTCGAACGCGCTATACTGCCAGACTTTTTGTCTCTGACGTATGGTTAGTTTTTGGCAGGATCTTAAAGTTGATTCGCTTTGAAACTACCCCCGCCCTTTGAATTAAAACAATTGTAAACTTTAAGTGCTTTCTGAAAGCTTTATCTCAGATAAAATTTTATTTTTTAAATCAGTGATTTGTTTGGACCTATGCCCAGAGTATTTGACAAGATAATCTGATAAAAATTCCAGTCGGTTTAGAAGTAAAAAGGCAGAGCATTTACTCGTAGGGTGATCCGGGAGGATTGAAAACTTTAAACAACAATTTAATAGTATATCTTTCAGGCTGGGTCTTTAACATTTAAATTTGTCCTTTCTCAAAGCTACAGCGATGCGTTTTGGAAACGTTTATTTTGCTCCCTTGCCTGATTCAAAACGAAGAAAACCATTATTTTCGACTATCTCACGAATGCCTGATTTCACTGTTATATAAAAAACCCATTTAAAATAGCCTTCACCAATACCCTTAAAATGTATATGCATCAATTCTGTAAAGTTACTTTTGGTTTTAAGTTTATCTTACTTTGCCAACTAAACCCATATAAATCACTTGTGTCCTTTTTATGGGACATAGGCAAACAGCGCAGACCCAGATCAGACGCCGCATAGGTCGAGTCTTTCCTTTTTGCTTGCAGTGGACTTTTGAAATTTGATTGAAAAGGAAAACCAACACCCGACAACTCTTAAAACAGAAATGTACAGGTCCAATGAGTATTAATGGGAAATCCCATCTGGCTTAAATGGGGATAAAGTGCAATGAGTTGTTGAAGAGTCTAGTGCAAAGACATGAAACGGAGATAGACTTCTTTACTAGGTCAACTTCATATGTGTCGTATACTTCCAAGATGTATTGTGCGAGAGCAATTTTTTTATTCGCATAAATGATTATGGAAGGCCCGCGATTTGTCACATTTAAATATTGCAGCCAACAAACACTAAGCACCAGAAAGAGGAAAACGCTTTGAATTGAAACCACATAATTACGAGAAATCCGTATGAAAAATATCATGCATTCAAGTGAGGCATTCATTCTACTAAAGTTTAAGTTCCAATCATACAATACAATAGAAAATACAAGTGTAACTACTGTCGTGCCAACCAAGAGTGACAGTGACACAATTCTTTGTTTACAATTGCTAAGTAAAACACTTACGTGTACACTTCACTTGAGCTAACGCGAATCGATAGATCACTTGTGATTGTATCCTATGCTCAAGATAGGATTATTACACAAGTGATCTATCAACTAAGTCCCTGATAACTTTGTAAACAAAACATGAAGTCACTGTCACTTTTGGCTGGCAGGACAGTAGGAATGTGGTCTATTTTCAATAACAGTTTTGTTTTGAAAACGGAAACCCCATACGGAAAGAACAAATAAAACATTTCTCTATTGTGTACAAATAAGGTTCTCATCTATCCGCAACCGGTTAAGAATCGGGGATATGGCAATAAACTAAACCGACCGTCCGTTGGCATGCAGATGTAAGATTATTCACTCCATACCTTTTAGAACATTCCAGATATTTTCATTACTCGGGGAATAAACATTATTCGGGGGAATAAACACTTCTTTATAACAATGTAAGTTGATTTTTTTAAGTCAAAAATTTTACTTTAATCATAGCCTGATAGGATGAATACCTTCACTTACCTCTGAACTGTTCAATGATTTCGGCAAGGCCTTGTAAACTGAAATATTTTGCGTTAAACGTGTGTGTCAGTATATTTGGTAGGCAGGTCAAGAATTGTTGTCCCCCCTTGATAATTTTTGAATTGTCTCCCGTGATTGAATTTTTAAGTTACCCTTGATATTTTGTAAACATGTTAACAAGTCCGGTCCCAGGAGGGGGTGTACTCTGATTTTCACACATACGTAGGCTCGGGTCATTTTATGGGGTTCAAATTCTTGAATTTCAATGAATATATTTTTTTTTTGGGGGGGGGGGGTGTAGAAAAATGAATATTTTTGGGAGTTTGGAAATTTTGTGGATATTTTTTGGTCAACTCGAATGGTTTTAGGGTCATTTCTGTGATTTTAAGTTTTTTTTTCATGAGGTCGATGTACAGAATGGAGATATTTATTTGGGTTACTAAAATTTCGAAATTTTATTGGGGGCGGGTGGTATGCCTGATATTCTAGATATTTTAAACAGTAGATGCAGGGTCCATGCCTACGTATGAAGAAAAATTGAGAGTACATGCCCCTTTGGTCGAGTTGTGCATTGTTTGAGCGAAATGTTGCTCCGTTATGAGTTACTCTCGCTTGTTTTGATTTTTTGTAAAAGAATCAGCAAACTATGTAAAAATCCGGCAATGCTATTCGATGTAGACATGATTTACCTTGCTAAACAGGCCAAGCGCGATGTTGAAAAAAGCTTTGCTTTGAGATGAGGACCGTAACCAAATCGAACACAGAACGGGATTTCTTCAGTTTTATGTCAAAACAAAGAAAGTATACATATGCTTTGCCAGTTATATCTCAGAACAAGAGCATTTTACACATGACGTGTACATATAGCAGCCCTATATTCGTCCTTCGGACTTAAAAACCCGAACCGATCATGTTCTATGAAGAAATGATGCCCAAAATTTCAGGCGCAATAGCGCCTTAGCCATCGTGGTATTTGTAACGTCGCACTCTAGTTCCTTCAAGTTTACCATGTCAATACATGCAGTGCATGCAGGCGCGGAGAGAAATGTGTGTTTTATTCTAGTATCTACTGAAACACCCCAAACCACCACCAATCCATCTCAAACGCTGCTCCCCGTGTACTAACTAGCACATTTACCCCTACCCTACTCCAAGTCCTCACCTCCAAGACCCCCCCCCCCCCCACAGCCTTTAGCTCAGCCTTTTTTGCAAATGCACTACAGGATGTTAGTATCAGGTCTTGACCACCGGCCCAAATATACTTGAAGTGTATATCATTTATCTACATGTATGTGTCAGTAGAGATTTTGTCACATATCGCATGTTCCACGACTCAGATTAGCTTGTGCATTTTGAAGTTTGCCAGAACTTTTGCTGCTCGCACACACAAAGTATGGATGTAGATAAAGACAAGACCACAATTTAAAATTGTGGTCTTGTCTTTATCTACATCCATACTTTGCATGTGCGAGCAGCGAAAGTTCTGGTGAAACCTTAATAATGCACAAGCTAATCTGAGTCGTGGCGCATGCGATAAGCGACAAATTCTCATGTACTGAGACATATACATGTATACATGAAGATAAATGATAAACACTTCAAGTATATTTAGGCCGGTGGACGAGACCTGATACTTACATCTGTGGTGGATCTGCACAAAAGGCTGAGCTAATTGCTGTGGGGGTCTTGGAGGTGAGGACTTTGAGTGGGGCAGGGGTAAGTTTGTACACGGGGAGCAGCGTTTGAGATGGATTGGTGGTGGTTTGGGGTGTTTCAGTAGATACTACAATATAACACACATTTTCTCCGCGGCCTCATACACTGCATGTACTGACATGGTATACTCGAAGGAACTAGAGCGTGACGTTACAACTAGAGCGATGGCTAAGGCGCTATTGCGCCTGAAATTTTTGGCATCATTCCTTCATAGCACATGATCGGTTCGATTTTTTAACGTCGGAAGGACGAATAAGGGCTGTTATGTACATTTCATGTGAAAAATGCTCTTGTTCTGAGCTAAAACTGGCAGAACATCTACATGCTTTCTTCGTTTTGACATTAAACTGAAGAAATCGGTCCTCATCTCAAAGCAAAGCTATTTTCAACATCGCGTTTGGCCTGTTTAGCAAGGTAAATCATATGACATAATTCTTTGTTTACAATTGCTAAGTAAAACACTTACGTGTACACTTCACTTGAGCTAACGCGAATCGATAGATCACTTGTGATTGTATCCTATGCTCAAGATAGGATTATTACACAAGTGATCTATCGACTAAGTCCCTGATAACTTTGTAAACAAAACATGAAGTCACTGTCACTTTTGGCTGGCAGGACAGTAGGAATGTGGTCTATTTTCAATAACAGTTTTGTTTTGAAAACGGAAACCCCATAAGGAACGAACAAATAAAACATTTCTCTATTGTGTACAAATAAAGTTCTCATCTATTCGCAACCGTTTAAGAATCGGGGATTTGGCAATAAACTAAACCGACCGTCCGTTGGCATGCAGATGTAAGATTATTCACTCCATACCTTTTAGAACATTCCAGATATTTTCATTACTCGGGGAATAAACATTATTCGGGGGAATAAACACTTCTTTATAACAATGTAAGTTGATTTTTTTAAGTCAAAAATTTTACTTTAATCATAGCCTGATTGGATGAATACCTTCACTTACCTCTGAACTGTTCAATGATTTCGGCAAGGCCTTGTAAACTGAAATATTTTGCGTTGAACGTGTGTGTCAGTATATTTGGTAGGCAGGTCAAGAATTGTTGTCCCCCCTTGATAATTTTTGAATTGTCTCCCGTGATTGAATTTTTAAGTTACCCTTGATATTTTGTAAACATGTTAACAAGTCCGGTCCCAGGAGGGGGTGTACTCTGATTTCCACACATACGTAGGCTCGGGTCATTTTATGGGGTTCAAATTCTTGAATTTCAATGAATATTTTTTTTTTTTGGGGGGGGGGGGGTGTAGAAAAATGAATATTTTTGGGAGTTTGGAAATTTTGTGGATATTTTTTGGTCAACTCGAATGGTTTTAGGGTCATTTCTGTGATTTTAAGTTTTTTTTTCATGAGGTCGATGTACAGAATGGGGATATTTATTTGGGTTACTAAAATTTCAAAATTTTATTGGGGGCGGGTGGTATGCCTGATATTCTAGATATTTTAAACAGTAGATGCAGGGTCCATGCCTACGTATGAAGAAAAATTGAGAGTACATGCCCCTTTGGTCGAGTTGTGCATCGTTTGAGCGAAATGTTGCTCCGTTATGAGTTACTCTCGCTTGTTTTGATTTTTTGTAAAAGAATCAGCAAACTATGTAAAAATCCGACAATGCTATTCGATGTAGACATGATTTACCTTGCTAAACAGGCCAAGCGCGATGTTGAAAAAAGCTTTGCTTTGAGATGAGGACCGTAACCAAATCGAACACAGAACGGGATTTCTTCAGTTTTATGTCAAAACAAAGAAAGTATACATATGCTTTGCCAGTTATATCTCAGAACAAGAGCATTTTACACATGACGTGTACATATAGCAGCCCTATATTCGTCCTTCGGACTTAAAAACCCGAACCGATCATGTTCTATGAAGAAATGATGCCAAAAAATTCAGGCGCAATAGCGCCTTAGCCATCGCGGTATTTGTAACGTCGCACTCTAGTTCCTTCGAGTATACCATGTCAATACATGCAGTGCATGCAGGCGCGGAGAGAAATGTGTGTTTTATTCTAGTATCTACTGAAACACCCCAAACCACCACCAATCCATCTCAAACGCTGCTCCCTGTGTACTAACTAGCACATTTACCCCTACCCTACTCCAAGTCCTCACCTCCAAGACCCCCCCCCCCACAGCCTTTAGCTCAGCCTTTTTTGCAAATGCACTACAGATGTAAGTATCAGGTCTTGACCACCGGCCCAAATATACTTGAAGTGTATATCATTTATCTACATGTATGTGTCAGTAGAAATTTTGTCACATATCGCATGTTCCACGACTCAGATTAGCTTGTGCATTTTGAAGTTTGCCAGAACTTTTGCTGCTCGCACACACAAAGTATGGATGTAGATAAAGACAAGACCACAATTTAAAATTGTGGTCTTGTCTTTATCTACATCCATACTTTGCATGTGCGAGCAGCGAAAGTTCTGGTGAAACCTTAATAATGCACAAGCTAATCTGAGTCGTGGCGCATGCGATAAGCGACAAAATCTCATGTACTGAGACATATACATGTATACATGAAGATAAATGATAAACACTTCAAGTATATTTAGGCCGGTGGACGAGACCTGATACTTACATCTGTGGTGGATCTGCGCAAAAGGCTGAGCTAATTGCTGTGGGGGTCTTGGAGGTGAGGACTTTGAGTGGGGCAGGGGTAAGTTTGTACACGGGGAGCAGCGTTTGAGATGGATTGGTGGTGGTTTGGGGTGTTTCAGTAGATACTACAATATAACACACATTTCTCTCCGCAGCCTCATACACTGCATGTACTGACATGGTATACTCGAAGGAACTAGAGCGTGACGTTACAACTAGAGCGATGGCTAAGGCGCTATTGCGCCTGAAATTTTTGGCATCATTCCTTCATAGCACATGATCGGTTCGATTATTTAACGTCGGAAGGACGAATAAGGGTTGTTATGTACATTTCATGTGAAAAATGCTCTTGTTCTGAGCTAAAACTGGCAGAACATCTACATGCTTTCTTCGTTTTGACATTAAACTGAAGAAATCCCGTTCTGGGTTCGATTTGGTTACGGTCCTCATCTCAAAGCAAAGCTTTTTTCAACATCGCGTTTGGCCTGTTTAGCAAGGTAAATCATATGTACATGGAATAGCATTGCCGGATTTTTACATAGTTAGCTCATTCTTTTACAAAAAATCAAAACAAGCGAGAGCACCTACCTTTGTTTGGCTTTTCCATGATGATGCCACTAACGCGACAGGTCCCATATGTGACGAAGGAACAAATTTACGTTGACGCGATTTCGCGGTAGTTCCGCTGATGCCCACCCGTGATGTAGTTACCAGACGAAAAAATGAGTCAATAAAAACCCACAATGCATCGTTCTGACCATATAAACTCCCCAGTACTATTAACCGGTATGTTTTAACTCCCCAGTATTGACGCGTTCTGTCCAGAAAGACACTCCCCAGTATTGTCGCTCCCTGTCCAGAAAGCCCCCAGGGGTTGTACAGTACAGATTATGCATAGAAAAAAGGTACTCTCTCTCTCTCTCCCTGTCCAGAAAGCCCCCAGGGGTTGTACAGTACAGATTATGCATAGAAAAACGGGCTCTCTCTCTCTCTCTCTCTCTCTCTCCTTCTTATCTGTCTCTATACTGGATTTGATTAAGTTGTAATGGTGTGTTTACATCTAATTATTCTAATATTGTAGTGCCATATGCTTTTGACATAGTTTCTTAAAATGCTGCAGGGGAGTGTGGGCAGCAGCCCTTTTTATTTGTAAAATGTGGAAACTAATTTTTATCAGAGCAAAGTACAGTTGTCCCCTTCTCTGTTTCTCTCACTCCCCATCCCCCAAACTCACCCACCATTCATTACAATCTATCTATCTATCTACTCTAATCTACCTACTCTAATCTACCCTACCCCTACCTCTTCCCCATACCCTACTCACCCACCAGTCTGTCAGTCTGTCTGTCTCTGTCTGTCTATCTGTCTGTCTCTATCTATCTATCTTACTATCTATCTTACTATCTATCTTATCTATCTATCTATCTATCTATCTATCTATCTATCTATCTATCTATCTATCTATCTATCTATCTATCTATCTATCTATCTATTCTACCCTACCCCACCCCTACCTCTTTCCCTACCCTACCCACCCACCGGTCTGTCAGTCTGTCTGTCTATGTCAGTCTGTCTGTCTATCTATAGCTGATCATTCCTGCAGGGAGTGCTTAAGGCCTGGGCAGTGACCACATCCCCCCAAACCACCCACCATTCATTATAATCTATCTATCTATCTATCTATCTATCTATCTATCTATCTATCTATCTATCTATCTATCTATCTATCTATCTATCTATCTATCTATCTATCTATCTATCTATCTAATCTACCCTACCCCACCCCTACCTCTTCCCCTACCCTACCCACCCACCCACCTGTCTGTCAGTCTGTCTGTCTATGTCAGTCTGTCTGTCTATCTATAGCTGATCATTCCTGCAGGGAGTGCTTATGGCCTGGGCAGTGACTACATCCCCCCAAACCACCCACCATTCATTATAATCTATCTATCTATCTATCTATCTATCTATCTATCTATCTATCTATCTATCTATCTATCTAATCTACCCTACCTCTTCCCTTACCTTTCCCTCCCACCGGTCTGTCTGTCTGTCTATGTCTGTCTGTCTGTCTGTCTGTCTGTCTGTCTGTCTGTATCTATCTATCTATCTATCTATCTATCTATCTACCTACCTACCTACCTACCTACCTACCTACCTCCCTCCCTCCCTCCCTCCCTCCCTCCCTCCCTCCCTCCCTCCCTCCCTCCCTCCCTCTCTCTCTCTCTCTCTCTCTCTCTCTCTCTCTCTCTATCTATCTATCTATCTATCTATCTATCTAGTAAACTACGAAAATTCAGGGCATTACTATATGTCTGGTATCTACAATATTGGGCTCTTTGTGGTGGCCCTTGAACTGGGAGCAGTGGTCAAGTACTTGTCTTTTTCTATACACATAATACAGTATGTGTCAATATGATCTCGATGAGCTGTGATTAACCTTGATGGAAATAAACTCTTAAATCAGATAACTTATCTTAGTATTTTTTAAATAAATAAAATGCCAAAAACCATGACTTCAGTAATGTTCTTTAATATCTTCCTTTTGATATCATCAGCAGTTTACCGATGGTACATTATTATGATGACTGAGTTGTACCAGAACACTGTGTCACAATGTGCAAAAAATGAGAAATGTTCTAAATATCATTCTCTAATATATCAAGGACTTTTAAAGGTTTTCAAGAGCTTGAACTGCTTTTAAATTCCATTTGCAGGGGATTACATATATATATTCTATCCCTGTGAATAGAATTGTACATCATTTTTGTTCGGATTGACTCTTTATGTCCCAGTCAACCATTTTTCAGTCATGTCAGGATTGGTCTTCATGGGTGGAATCAATACTAAGCGGCGGATAAAGTGTCTCAATCAAAGACACAGCACAGTGACTCCGCCAAAGGATATACTCAAGCCAGCAACCCTTCGATCTCCAGACTAACGCTCTACCAACTGAGTGAGCCGCTACTCTATGCATTTCAGTGTACCTCTTGACTAGCATGAAGGCTAGAGGTGCATCCTCTAAGGCTAGGGGCTATAATATGTCAGTTTTTACAGAAAAGGGTAACACATTTAACTGATTCTTATGATATGCCCCATCTCACCACCCCCACCCTCCTAGAACACACATCGGACCCATATTGGGTCCCAGAACACACTTATTACAACTCTTAAAACCAGGCCAAATGCAACTGTAATTTGGTATAAAAGCATTTAGCTACCACCCTGAGCTACCAGGTGTTCTTGTTCAAACCACTACCTTAAGGGAAAATCCCACCTCAGGCCAACCTTAGAAATATTTTTGTTTCCCCTTACCCGACCCTGTTTAACCGGTATGGGTTGGCCGGTCGGAAAATAATTTTATTCTACTTCCCAAACTTGATACCGATTAAACTTAATCGTAAATAGTCCTACTTTAGGCAATAACATTAAATACACAAACAATTTGCAACTAAAAATATTTTTTAAATATAACGCTGTTTACATTGGACAATTCTTTAGTTAGCAAATTGCCAATGAATTTTAAAAAAACAATTCTAGACTGAAAATTGTAATAAAATTTTTTGGGTAGGGTCCTTTTTTCAGGGTCGGTCGGGTAAGGGGAAACAAATAAAATTTTATTTTAGGCCTCAGGAGGAGCTTGATCCCACAACCCTCACTAATGAGTCGGTGCTCTATTCACTGAGCTTCTCAGGTGGTCCTGTTCAAACCATCCCTGGAACACTAGTCTGAGCTACCAGGGGGGTTATTCCAAACCACTATCTACAGACAACATAACCATTGTTATTATTGACAATAAAAAGACATATATCAAGCCTATGTTGACTTTTTAGCCATTTTAGACTATAAAACACCTATACGTGCCGGGTCCCTTTGAATATAGAAAATTGGATCTAGCATGCTGTGCTCGCCATAAAGGTTGTGCCTTATTTCATATTATTGTCATTTTTGACCAAGAAACGGAAAATAAAAAAGAAGAAAAAATGACCAGACTGGAACGCAGACTAGCTCAGACTTAGACCTAAGATTAGGCCTAAGAATGGATTTTTCTGTTATGTCCCATTCTTAGGCCTAATATTTTGGGTCACATTTTGTTCAAATAGCAACACTCTAACATTTGACTCCAAAGTTTATATATGGAATAAAAGTCTAGTGAAAAAATTGTTGTAATAGTAAGCCCCTTACCTCTAGTTGGTGCTCACACAAAAATATGTCCAAAATATTGAAAATCCACTTTTGTAGCAGCAAATAATGATTTGTTTACAAAAATAGTTCAAAAACACATATGCTGACACAGTGACATCACAGCTTTATGAATGACTGCAGCATTGTGGGTTAATTTGCATGAAGAGAAACCTGTAAGCCCATTGGCTGAGGGTCAATTGACCATAACTGTGGGTCACATGACATATCTGATGATGTGGCTCACTGATTCCTGTCTCCAAATTTATAGCACTAAGAGAAAGGGAACCAGATTGACCCAACATGGAAATTAAAGGTCAGGAGATACATGTGTTCTGAAACTTTGTTGATCTTTCTGGTTTGTACACTTTTATGTTTAATTATTCTCATGCATTTTATTTCACTTATATGTGCAGTATTTGCCCTAAGCTAACAGAATATGTAGAAATGAAGGAACTATGGATAAATACTTACAACTTTATTTGTAAACAAACTGTAGTGTAAACAATTATTAATTTTGCTTCTATTGTACACAAATACCATAACCTAGTTTGACCATGATGAAACTTACAAACTAGGTTATGGTCCCAGAACTAGCTCAGACTATGCAGATATTAATGCTCATAGCTAACCAAAGTGGCCGAAAGTCATTCTTACCTGCGGAAATAGATCTTTTTAACTTATTGTTGTTTTTAAATATGGTCAAATCTACTTAAGAAAAATGAAATCTATCAATCTATTGAGAAATTCCTGCGAAATGACAAAATGAGGATGGATCACGGAGGCAGACATGTTGTGACTGGGAAACGGTCTCATTTAATTTCGTTCGCCCAATTTCGGGAGCAGAAAAAAGTTCATGTGGTAGACAAGTCTGTCTGTCTGGTACCTCGCTTTCACAACGCTTCCAAGCGTAGTCGAAAACCAGTACAGGTAAACCGAAAGTGGAAAAAGCACAGAAAAAAAAACTGTCAGCAAGCCACACAGCGCATAAAATTGTGAGTAAGCGACATATATATCTTTCGAGTTCCCCCCAGCACAATTTTAATGATTTCAGTGTTGACCTAATTGATTTAGTTGGATTTAGATCTGGGTTCACAGTTGACTCCAAACTGTGCAAACTGTGTAAGTAATCAGCTGATGACAAAAGTCATCACAGGCAGGTAGGGTTAAAACCTCAATCACGCTTTTTTGTTGTTAATGTTAACAGCCCTTTAGTCATATTGTCTCACAAGCATAGTCAACTTTTTCACTGGTAAATTTTCTCCAGGTAAAGACTCATGATATCAATTTTCAGACATCTAAAATATTCAGTGTACATTTATGGTAGCATGTGTACTTAATAGTTAAAATATGTTATTATTCAGCAGGATAATGGTTGAATTACTACAGTAAATGTTCTAAAATTTTGAACACTAATTGCCTGCCTAGACAAACAGTACAGACCCAGACCAGACTGCTTCTGAAGAAGCAGTCTGATCAGGGTCTTCCCTGTTTGCTTTTCTGACAAGCATTTTGTGAATTCCAGCCTTGAAAACCATGATTTTATTTTAATACAGAAATAGAAAAAGTGTGCAAAATTTTAGAACATACAGACAATGTTTCAAGACAGCTTTGATCCAAGCATTCTACAATGGAACTACCAGGGCTTGAAGGAAGTGATGCTTCATCTTCTCAGAGAGGAGGATTTGAAACAGATCAAGTACTTGTTTCTCAAGAGAAACCTATTAAACACACTGGTAGGTACATTTATACATCTAATTGGAAATGGTGTCCATTTTTAGCCCATAATGATGGTTAGGTTTACGTTAGGGTAAGGGATATGTCTAGTAGCAGCTATAACATATCTTTGAAACTGATATAATAATATGTCCATATGAACATAATTTTGAGTGGGAAACTGTGAATATGTTTTGTTCCCCAGTTTAACTATTTAGTTTGGTGCTCATAAGAAGCGTTTCAGTGAGACGCTTCTTTTGAGAACCCATGTATGTAGATAAAATTGGTATTACTAATCACTTGTATCTAGAGGTATGATATATATGATACTTATGTAAAAAAGTATGCCTGTGTGTATGTAGGTTTGAAAGTGTTCCATGATGTTTGTATTATCTTGTATACATGTAAATCATCGTTGTATTTTATACTTGTATTATTTTTTGGTGGTAGTTCATAGAGGGCCTCATGGAAGATTAGCTTTTTTTGCTAAATGTGTTACCCTCTGAAAATAAAGACTATTATTATTATTATTATTATTATTATTATTATTATTATTATATTCATTGAAGCTACAGAGAGTATGGGCCAGATTAAGTGGCTGACAGATAGATAATTTTCCCAATTTGGAGGGGAATTTTTCCCAAAATACAAGGTATTAGGATATTATCAAGTTAGTTGGCTGTATGGTATGATAGATATATTGATATAACAATCTCAAATCTGTCTTGCATAAATGCCTATGTGCATAGGTGTTTGAAACCATTGTTAAATACAAACATCATGATGTTTACATGTTGGTTGTACATGCATTTTAGCTTGAAAACCCTGGTATAGATAATGATTAATATCTTAGAAATGCATGTTCAGATCCCCGCCACTAAACAGTAAACCACATTATTATTTGGGCTGCGGCATGAGATTTCCAACAATTTGACATTTTGACAAATGTAGACTCGGACGAGCCTCTGCAGCCTCCCTTTAAGCTTAGTAACTCCAAATGGTGTTCAGTCAGTAGCTTAACAATCATAGAATACTCAAGCGACTAGTATAGGCTCTGATCAGACTGCGCGTATGCGCAGGCTGATCTGAGGCTTTGCTGGTCGCACATACCACATTGTTGGAAATCTCATGCACCGGCTCATTTTAAATTTTTATGATAACAATCCATTGTCAGTGACAATGGGTGCTCGTAGGAGAGGGGGATGCCCTTCATATATCTTGGACACCATTCAGATACCCATCCTAAACCATATCCAGGGCTTTACAAATTTAGTAAGAGTGTGTAACAAAAAATTGTTTTTCTTATTTCTCAACCAAAACACATGTTGTGGGTACTCAAAATAACCATCTCAATGAGACGGTTCTTTTGAGCACTCAAAACCACATGCTAAAAATAATGGGTAAGAAAATATTTACAATTTTACACTCAAAATGTTTGTTTATCTGTGCATATGCATATCATGTAGGCAATTATTGGTATGATTTTAAAACTCTTTGCCTACTAGTGTCGTCTGCTGATAGATAACCTTTGCAAACAGTTTGGACCCAGATCAGGCCCTGACAAAATGTAGGGCCTAATCTGGATCCAAACTGTTTGACATTTTGATGGTATCAGACGTAAAGATGTATCAAACCAAATATCTTGTGTATGTGTTTACTACAATCTGATCCTTAGTGTGCAAGTTATTGGAGAAAATTGGATTTTCGACCAATTTTCTATGTAAATATTAACATTAAGGGGCAATAACTCATGTTTGAAAAATAAAATGTGGCAGAGGCACCTTTTACGCGGGTGGGCATCAGCGGAACTACCGCGAAATCGCGTCAACGTAAATTTGTTCCTTCGTCACATCCGGGACCTTTGACGGTAGTGGCAAGGTCACAGAAAAGCTAAACAAAGGTAGGTACTCTCGCTTGTTTTGATCTTTTGTAAAAGAATGGGCTAACTATGTAAAAATCTGGCAATGCTATTCCATGTAGATATGATTTACCTTGGTAAACAGGCCAAACGTGATGTTAAAAAAAACTTTGCTTTGAGATGAGGACCGTAACCAAATCGAGCACAGAACGGGATTTCTTCAGTTTTATGTCAAAACGAAGAAAGTATGCAGATGTTTTGCCAGTTTTAGCTCAGAACAAGCGCATTTTACATATGGTATGTACATTACAGTCCTTATTCTTCCTTCAGACGTAAAAAAATCGAACGGATCATGTTCTATGAAGGAATTATGCCAAAGATTTCAGGCGCAATAGCGCCTTCGCCATCGCGGTAGCTGTAACGTCACGCTCTAGTTCCTTGGAGTATACAATGTTAGTGCATGCAGGTGCGGAGAGAAATGTGTGTAGTACTGCAGTATCTACTGATACACACCAAACCACCACCAATTTTGCTGAAACAATGTGTAAAAACAGATGTAAACTCTTTTGTAAACAGTGAGGATCCAAATCTGCTGGCTTCTTCAGAAACCACCTGATCAGGATCTATATGATTTCCATACTACATGTGAGTTTGTAGTAATTAATCAAAATATTATAGAGATGTTTTAACTTAAATTAGTGAAAATAAATGGCTAAGTCTTACTTGTCCTAAATGAAATGGGATAAGGACGGACAAGTCGGGCATTGTATTTCCACATCCTGCTGAGGGAGTTACCCTAAGCTGCTTATTTGTTTTGTTTGATTTGATTCTTTACGTCCCATCAACAATCTTTCAGTAACGTGGGCGGGTCTTCTTGGGTTGAACCAGTACTAAGCTAGGATAAATGTGTCTTGCTCAAGGACTACAACACAGGGACGCCGATGAGGCTCAAACCTGCAACCCCTCGATCTCGAGTGAAGCAATCTACTGCTGACATGTGCGCTCCCTACTGCTTGTTTGGTAAACAGTGAAGACTCAGATAAAATGCTGCATTATGCAGCATTTCATCTGGGTCTGCACTGTTTGCTTCTAAAAACAAAATTAATCTTCAGAGAAAGAAATACATTTTTGGGGGAACGGGGGATTTTAGCATAAATACTGATGCCCTAAATATTTACAATGGACCATCCTGACATAAATGTACAAAATGTATGTAGGGCCGACCTTAAAAATGTTGGTTGTTTTGATTTTTGTAAAAGAATTAGCTAACCATGTAAAAATCTGGCAATGCTATTGGGAGCCAGACAAAACATCCCGGGACAAAACATCCCATGCCATTTTTTTACACCCCGGACAAAATATCCCACAAAGATTTGCCACCCCGGACAAAACATCCCATGCTGTTTTTGTCACCCCGGACATAACATCCCATGCCATTTTTGTAACCCCGGACATAACATCCCATGCCATTTTTGCCACCCCGGACAAAACATCCCATACTCAGACTGCTTCTTCAGGGTAAGTCTCATTTGTGACCTTCATCTACTATGACATGTACTAGCAGTGAATGCCCTAGTATGACTGTCCAAATGATATAAACTAGATCTTAAATTGATTGAAAGGCAGTTTCACAATGTAAATAGAATTTAATTAAAGATAATTATATCTTCTTGTGACAAACAACTAAATTTGTGTGTTAAGAAGCCAATTACATCTTAAAAGAAATCATTTACAGTTTGGGTCAAACAAACTATTATAATTGAGAAACATATGTCTAATTAGTCTAATTATCTATCTACCTTTGATCTCCAATCATTTCAATAGGTATGGTACATTAAGAATATCAATAATAATAGTGACAATTAACTAAATGGGATGTTTTATGCACTTTCATAAGCTTTAAACAGAGTGTGGGATGTTATGTCCGGGGTGGCAGAAGTAGCATGGGATGTTTTGTCCAGGGCGGCAAAAATGGCATGGGATGTTTTGTCCAGGGTGACAAAAACTGCATGGGATGTTTTGTCCGGGGTGGCAAATTGATGCGGGATGTTTTGTCCGGGGTGGCAAAAAATGGCATGGGATGTTTTGTCCCGGGATGTTTTGTCCTACATTCCACTCTATTCCATGTAGATATGATTTACCTTGCTTAACAGGCCAAACGTGGTGTTGAAAAAAGCTTTGTTTGTAGATGGGAACCGTAACCAAATCGAACCCAGAACGGGATTTCTTCAGTTTTATGTCAAAACGAAGAAAGTATGCATATGTTTTGCCAGTTTTAGCTCTGAACAAGCTCATTTTACACATGGCATGTGTAAAACAGCTCTTATCCGTCCTTCGCACGTAAAAAAATCGAACGGATCATGTTCTATAAGGAATTATGCCAAAGTTTTACGGCGCAGTAGGGCCTTCGCCATATGTAGTTGTAACGTCACGCTCTAGTTCCTTCGAGTATACCATGTTAGTACATGCAGTGCATGCAGGCTCGGAGAAAAATGTGTGTAATATTGTAGTATCTACTGAGACACACCAAACCACCACCAATCCATCTCAAACGCTGATCCACGTGTACAAACTAGCACACTTACCCCTGCCCCACTCCAAATCCTCACCTCAAAGACCCCCATAACCTTCAGCTCAGCATTTTGCGCAGATGCGGTACAGATGTGAATACTTGAATATGTGTCAGTACATGAGATTTTGTCACTTATCGCATGTGCCTCGACTCAGATTAGCTTGCGCATTTTCAAAGTTTCACCAGACCTTTTCGGCTGCTGGCAAACACTGCAAAGTATGGATGTAGATAAAGACAAGACCAAACTTTAGGCCACCCGCTGGATACGTCAGCTTAAGCGTATTAAGAAGGCTTTTGCGATACGTACCTGTATATATCTCATGTACTAACACATATATACATGTAGATAAATGATATACACTTCAAGTATATCTAATTATGGTACATGCTATTTTTAATTAAGGTGTATGCTACATTTAAGGGGAACGGACAAAAACCCACTGGGACAAAAGCCCACTAGGACAAAAGCCCACTGGACAATATCCCACTGGACAAAAGCCCACTGCTTAATTTGGCAGGGTGGACAAAAGCCCACTTCTTCGGAAAAAAAAATAGGTTTAAGTCTTTTATAAAACTGTTAACCCTGATCAGACTGCTCCTTCAGGGTAAATCACACCTGCAGTGTGTTATCACTGACATTATTATTTCTCCTGTATGTTGTGACAAACAACTTAATTTAGGTGTTAAAAGCCATTGATATTTGAAGAAAATAAATTTACAGTTTGGGTCAAACAATATATTATAATTGGGAAACATATGTCTAATTACTCCAAATGCCCTTTGATCTGTCATTAACAATTAGCATGCACTTTTATGAGAGGTGTCAAACAAAAAGAGATGTTTGAAATTTCAGATTTGAGAAGGGAGATTCTTTATCTTAGATCCGTCTGTCTGTTTTCCCCCAAAGGGGTGTACTCTTATACTTTCATACATACGTAGGCTCGGGCTATTTTTTGGGTTCAAAATTTTGTATTTCAATACTTTTAGGGGCTTTCAGAAAACTGAATATTTTTGGAGGTATGAAAGTTTTGTGGATATTTTTGGGGGGTCATCACAAAATTAGACTAGGGTCTTTCCTGAAGGTCAATGTACAAAATGGAGGATATGTTTTGGGTTGCTAAAATTTCAAATATTTATTTGGGTTGCTTGAAATTCTTGATATTTTTTTTTCGGGGGGGGGGGGGGGGGGGGGGGGGGGGGGGGGGGGGGGGGGTGAACGCTAGATGCTTGGCCCGAGCCTACGTATGAAGAAAAAATGAGAGTACCCCCCTCAGTTCAAACCTATCCCTGTTAAATGCATATAAGTGGGCTTTTGTCCTAGTGGGCTTTTGTCCCAGTGGGCTTTTGTCCTAGTGGGCTTTTGTCCAGTGGGCTTTTGTCCTAGTGGGCTTTTGTCCTAGTGGGCTTTTGTCCTACGCTCTACATCTCTACATTTAATTATGGTATATGCCATATTTTATTATGGTATATACCATAATTAATTATGGTATATATTATAATTAGTCTTTTTGCTCCTTTCGGTACACCACAGATAAATGATATACACTTCAAGTATATTTGGGCTAGTGGATGAGACCTGATGCTTACATCTGTAGCGCATCTGCGCAAAAGGCTGAGCTAAATATTGTAGGGGTCATGGAGGTGAGCAGGGGTAAGTGTGCTAGTGAGTGTAGGACATTTTCCCCCCGGACATGTGCCCCCCTATGAAAAATGGCATATGAGGACATCTGCCCCCCAAGCAATTGACATAGGAGGACATGTGCCCCCCAACTGAAAAAAGGTGTAGGACATTTGCCCCCTAATCAAAGTGCATAGCATGGTCATTTGCCCCCTCCCATTCATCAACACACAGTCAATGAACATTTCAAGCTTGATCTGCAATTAGCTGATCAAACTAAATGTACACTGTCAACTATTCATAATTAATGACATTATCATAAATACTTTGTTTTATTAGAACTACTTAAGATTTACTATATACAATAGTTACAATACAATATTTGATAAGCAAACTGTTAAAATTCATTAGCCAAAATAACAATTTTGATAAAAGATTGGAATCAAATGAGCACAATAGCAATTAAAATATAAAATATAAATATTTTAGAGTTATTGTAGTAAATCAACTCAGAACACTTAAAACAAAATAAGACTTCTTAAAGCATACTTAAAAGGCAGCCAATATCTTACTAAATAAATTGAAAATCTTTGATTATCTGTTAAAACCCGCTAGTGATTTAATATATACTATTAAAATAATCTTTAATACATTCATGTATACAGCAATTATTCAGCCATGTCAGCTAATTGGAGGTTAACAATTCACCCTATTTTAGGGTATCAGGGTGAGAAGGGGGGGGGGGGCAAATGTCCTCCCATTGTTTTTTAGAGGGGGCAAATATCCACCATTATGCATTTGTTGAGGGGACAATTATCCTCCCCTGTCAATTGCTTGGGGGCAGATGTCCACACATGCCATTTTTTATAGGGGGGCAGATGTCCGGGGGGGAAAATGTCCGGCTCCCGTGCTAGTTTGTACACTGGGAGCAGCGTTTGAGATGGATTGGTGGTGGTTTGGGGTGTTTCAGTAGATATTACACACAGTTCTTTCCGCGCTTGCATGCACTGCATGTACTGATATAGTATACTCCAAGGAACTAGAGCGTGACGTTACAACTACCGGGATGGCTGAAAACTTTGGCACCATTCCTTCATAGAGCATGATCGGTTCGATTTTTTTACGTCCGAAAGAAGAATAAGGGCTGTTATGTACATACCATGTGTAAAATGCGCTTGTTCTGAGCTTAAACTGGCAAAACATCTGCATACTTTCTTCGTTTTGACATAAAACTGAAGAAATCCCGTTCTGTGTTTGATTTGGTTACGGTCCTCATCTCAAAGCAAAGCTTTTTTCAACATCATGTTTGGCCTGTTTACCAAGGTAAATCATATCTACATGGAATAGCATTGCCAGATTTCTACATAGTTAGCCCATTCTTTTACAAAAGATCAAAACAAACGAGAGTACCTACCTTTGTTTGACTTTTCTGTGACGTTGCCACTACCGCGAAAGGTCCCGGATGTGACGAAGGAACAAATTTACGTTGACGCGATTTCGCAGTAGTTCCGCTGATGCCCACCCGTGTTTTAATCTACAGTGTGACTTAGTAATGGTTCAGAACAACTTTCATCAAATTTCGATCCTAAGTTTTCAAATAATTCAGCTTTTTACTCACTTTCTGCGGTTTTTATCATGATACAAAATAATGGTAAGATGATAAACAGGGGCATGCCAGAATTCAGCAATTTAAGTGGAAATTCAGCCTCAAAATCCTGATTTATGCATAATTTAGTAAAAAAAATTCAGAATTCGTTTTCCATTTAGCAGTGTAGATTGCAATGAGAGGCTGCAGCACCTAGTATCTCATCAGGGTCTGCACTGTTTGCTGAGATAACAATTTTCTACTTAATTTTAAAATTATAACCTGCAACCCCTCAAAATATATAGCTGACCATCCATATTTATTGCATCAGACATGATGAAAGATTCCATGTGTCATCAGAGAAAAAAAGTTGATACACACAGGCTTGACATTAGTACTTGAATATGGAGGGCTTTCTTGAAAATCCTTGATATATGAATTTGCCTTGAAAAGTGCTGGAAAATCGCTTTTAAGCCTATTTACTATTCTCTGCAAGCTTAATTCTTTTAATGGAGACCAAGATCAGTACAAAATCGTTTTGCCATTATTTGGTGCTGCATATGCTGCACCAATAAATGGCAAAATAATTTTATACTAACTTGTAAGCATTTTCTCAGACTAGCATTTCCAAAGTTGAATTATTAAGTGTAAATTACATGTAGTATTTTTAGTACAATGTGTTCTTGAAAACTGAATGTCCCTTATAGGTCCCTGAAAAGTCCTTGAATTTTTCCAGCATGAACCATTTTTTATTCATTTTCAGCCTGAAGATCTTGGGAAACTTGCATCCCTCACACAGTTGTAAGTACCGTTATCTGGTAAATCATGTATATGATTATTGCACTGATATTAGCCTCGTCATGAGATAACCTGAATTTGTTGCTTTTCAACAACAAAGGTGCAGACCAGCCTGCACATCCACAGTCTGTAGTATAAATACAAACTTAGAAAGTATTCTAATTATATCATACTAGGGCCGCAACATGAAAAAACCTGTCTTAGGGGGTTTGCGAACAACAAAGGCGCAGATCAGCCTGCACATCCGCACAGTCTGATCAGAGCCTTTGTTATTCGCTTTTTTATAGTATCATAGGTAAATTTGCTACAGGTGAAATTCCAATTTTCTAGCTAGTCTCTGTAGCTGAGGAGACTGGTTTGAAACTTGCTTTGGCGGAAACCCGGAAGACAGGTTTTCTCGCGACAAGGCCCATTTATTTTTCGCATGATAGACTAGTTTCTGTCAGATTCTGGTACACCTTTATTACGAGAAAAGTAAATCTGACGAAATGAGAGCACCTTCTGACCTCGTACTTATACCACAAAGGTAGAAATCAATAGGCTATTGCCTGACATTCTCTGATTTTTGAATGTCTTCCTAGGGCAGTTTTTTAAAAAATCATCAGCAGTTTAGCATTAGATCGTTTGGTAGGCCCAGATATAGTGTTTCATAATCATCTTCTTATACTTGAAACATGTAAATCTGCATAGTGATACACAATGTTCAGTAAATGTTCTCAAATTTTGAACACTATAGTTGATATGAAAATGGTCTAGACAAACAGCGCAGACCCAGATCAGACAGTTTCTGAAGAAGCAGTCTGATCAGGGTCTTCCCTGTTTGCTATTCTGACATGCATTTTGTGAATTCCAGCCCTGATAACCAGCACTTTAATTAAGAACAGAAAGAGAAAAGTGTTTGAAATTTGAGAACATATGCCATAAACCTAGATGAGATAATGCACATTGCTGCTGCTTATCATGGTCTGCTTATGTTTCCTAAGTTGAAAGAAATATTCAGGGACAGAAAAACAATTCAATATTGAACTTCTGATCTATCTATCAATCATCAACTACTGCATGCCCAATCACATACTTATTCTATTGTTGTGCCAGTCACAGCTTTATTATAAATTTTGAAATTTACAGTCATTTTACCACTTACATGTAAATTTTAAAATAATAAAAAAAAATCATTTGACTGAGGTTTTAAAACTAAAACTTCTAATCTGTGACCCCCTGAAATATATATTTGTACCAATTCAAAGCTTGTAAATTTGAACTGTATGGAATATTTGATCAGTACCATTATGGAAGGGGTTAATAATACTGTTGATGGTACTATTACTATAGCATTTGAAATTGCACAACAGACCATTCATATGACTTTGAGCCCAGCAAGATCAGCCTGGGCATCTTCCCAATCTGATCAGAGACTTTCCTTGTGCTCATTTGGTATTAACTTATTATGCAAGCCTTCTTTAACCCTTAAAGCGCCAATCAGGACGGCAGCAGATGACAAATATTGCAACTTCTTTCCTAATTTTCGAAAGAAATAAGGTATGATATTTCATGAGAATCGTCTGCCAGCAGACGATTCTCATGAGATATCATGCCTTATTTGTTATTTTCGAAAAAGGAGCAAAATTTGAAATTGTCGTCTGCTGCAAATTATAGGTGGTGCTTTAAGGGTTAAGTATCATGTGAGGACTCTAGTGAGCACTGGGCAGATGTCTGAGCTGCCCTGAGTCATAGGGTGGCGCAGTCAAATGTCAGTCAAATCTCGTAAATTCGAAGTCCTTAGGACTGGACGTTTTGTTTTGAATTATCAGTTGTTCAAATAATAGGTACATAGAAATAAATGTATATATATTACTCCCCCCCCCCCCCTCCCCCCAAAATTCTTTCCTATCGCACATACACATATGTTTTGGGTGTATAAAAGAAATGTCTCATGGAGATGTTTCATTTATGCACCCAAAACATATGCTTTTTTATAAAAATTGTTCATAAATAGTCCTTATTCTCTGAATCCATTTAGTCCCAAATTTATTTTGAATTAGCGAGTATTTCAGACAATCCAAGCTGGAATTTTCAAGGTAGATTTTATTGTATTGGATTTGTAATGTCCGCTCATTTTTCATTGCAGGCATGTACAAGGGAATAATCTGACATGCTTACCTAACAGTAAGTACTGTGTTTCATTTTCTAACCCTTAATGCTCAATGGCAACAAAAGTCGTCTGCTTTTCTCATCTGCTTTTCTCATCTGCTGAAATGTTTAAGAAGCCTCTATGGCAAACAGTGTGGATCCAGATCAGATAGCAGCAGTCTGTTCTGGGTCCACACTGTTTGCTTTTATACTTAATTCGTCAGTAATGCTAGGCAATTATTTGCAGCAGACGACTTCAGCAGAGGACATTTTCAGATGCATTTTTTTCTTGGGCCAGTTGGTGCTTTAAGGGCTAAATTTCCATCTGGCTAGGTGGTGAAGTTAATACAGTATGTGCAGGCCCTTTATAACATACCTTGTTATAACACGGACTCGGATATGGCACCGTCATGTGGCTCCAAAAGGTTTTTACCATGGAATTTTACGAAGGAATTATAGAAAAATGACCATGAAGTATAATTCTTTTGTAAAATTGTCCCTTTATAACACAATTTGCTTACAAAACAGTCCATTCCCAGGGATCCCAAATAAAGTGTTATGAGGGGACTGTACTGAATGTATCAATAAACAAACTACTGTATTTGTTTAGGAAGTTTCTGGGTAAACAGCAAAATGGTTGCCCTTGTATACAGTCTTGAGCGAAGGAATAATTGAGCAATGATTATTTTCTTTAATGCCCTCATGTTAATTGTCAATTTGAAAAAATGGAAGAGGGTACAGGCCGACTCATGCTGATAACCTGGCAGCAGATAGCCGCTGCACTGATCAGCTTGCATAGACGCACCGTTTCATCTTGACTTTGCCATCAGCAAATGCATGTTGAATAACTCTAGAGTGCAAAAGATTTAACCCTTAAAGCGCCAAGAAAAATGCATCTGAAAATGTCGTCTGCTGAAGTCGTTTGCTGCAAATAACTGCCTAACATTACTGGTGAATTTAAGCATACAAGCAAAAAGGAGCAGTCTGATCTGGGTCCACACTGTTTGCCATTGAGGCCTCTTAACATTTCAGCAGACTAGAAAAGCAGACGACTTCTGTTGTGATTGGTGCTTTAAGATTTAAACGGCAGAATTAACAGATGTCACTTGCATCAGGTAAGATCAATGGGCCTATAGACGTGAGAAAACCTGACTGTTATATGCCTGCAACAAAGGCGCAGACCAGCCTGCTCATTTCCTCAGTCAGATCAGCGCCTTTGCTATTCACTCTCTGAAAAATGTCATATCTTAACTTGCTACATGCAAATTTCAATATTCTAGCCAGCCTTTGTAGCAGTGCAGACTGGTTTCAAATTGTGTCTTACAAGGGATGATCTTGCCGTTCTGATCCTGGTGTGATATCTCTGTAAGCTGCGATGCAACATGCCTGAAAATTGTACCACATAATAATATATTCTTTGTCTATACACTACCCAAACATGTTTTATGTAACTTGAAGGAGCAACCAGATATCTATCCCAAAACAGCCATGCCCTCAATGCACTGACTTATCAAGGAGACTGTGCACGTTAGAGACGCCACAATTTTGACATTTGCAGTCTCAGCATTTCGTTTTTATGGCTGCTCAATAATCATCCATAAGCAAATATGTCCTGAAGATATGGCGAACTTTCTATATGATATGGGTTTTCTAGGCCCTTGAATTTATCGCTATGCAACTGTCAGCTATAATCAAATTTTGGACCACTTGAAGTTTTGACCTGTCCTTACCATGCTTTTCGGTAAAAAGTATAACTTTTTACAATATATTCCATTGAAGATTGAGATAATTTGTAATCAAAATTGTATTGGTCTTAAATATTTTACCGACATTTTGTTCGGCATTTTTTAGTCCAAATTGATAGACAAAAATAGATTATTCTCGGAAATGAATATTCTGCAATGTATTCAGAATGACGTAATTGTCAATTTCAATGACGTCGTAAGATTCCGCATTGAGCTTTAAATATTGAAATCGACATAACCTGTCGCCATTCTAACATTTGAATGGACAGTACAACTAACAAAAAGTAAAAAGACTATGTAGTTTTACTTTGTAGTTTTAAAGATGCTGGGTTTGAAAGATTCAGATTCAAATATTATCATTATTCTATAATATGAAAACAGGCCAGTGGTAAAGAGTGGACCATATATAATGTGCTGTAATTATTAATCGAAACAGTACAGTGAGAAAATATCAGCATCGTTTTAAAGGTAAAAACGAGATATTTTGAATGGTCCATAGTTAGCCTCTCAAAAATGTCTCTGGACAAAGCTACAAGGCAACGATCAGAACTTTTGGATCATCCCTCGTACTTTGTGGGAAACTCCAAGACAGCTAGGTTTTCTGACCCAAATAAGATCATTAAACATGGGAAGCAAGGAAAAACACGTTGGGTTCACATTTACTGATTTGAGGAGTCTGTCTGTATCGGCATACAGTACAACCTGTGTAAAACCACCACTCTCAAACAGACAAAAAAATGGTTTTCAAGACTAATTATCGCTTAATGCTGGTCAAAAGTATAGCAGAATGACAACATTTGACTTTCATTAAGCTACAATTAGTCATTAAGATTTTTGTTTTGTCTATTTTTGAGTGGCCTACTGTAGTTGAACTGTCCTGACCACTTTGAGCCAATAAAGCTCAATATTGAGATGGTACGTTCCTTACATTACCTGCAATCTACGGTAGATCTGTGGCATGAATAAATCATGAACTTGTGATTTTTTTGGATTGTCTTACATTGACAATGCTAGTCAAGATAATTAAATTTTGTACATGCATTTTGTTTTCGTTTAAGGCATTGGGGACTTAAAGTGTCTTGAAATATTGGATGTTGAAGGTAACAATTTGACTGAGTTACCTCCCTCTATAGGAAAGCTCTCACAACTGAAAAAACTACAAATATCCAACAATAGTTTAAGGAAGCTTCCCACAGGTAATTGAAACACAGTTTATTAGACTCTGCATGCTTGGTATTTCAAAATCAACTTTTCGAAAAATGCTTTACGAACATTTTGGACCCATATTAGGCCCGACTTTTGTCTGGCCTGATCTAGCTTCAAAGTGTTTGCAATGGTTATCAGCAGACGACAAAAGTCGCCACTAGCAGGGGAAGAGTTTAATATGAAATTCATCCATCAATATGGAATGTGGGCAATGAAGTGGCCTAATTAAATTGTACCGTTAATCATTAATGTTCTAAAATTTTGAATTACACTTTTCTCTTTCTGTTCTCAACTAACTATTGGTTATCAGGGCTAGAATTCACAAAAAGCTTGTCAGAACAGCAAACAAGGAAGACCCTGATCAGACTGCTTCTGCACTGTTTGTCTAGGCCTTTTTGCCAGCAACTGGTGTTCAAAATTTTGAGAACATTTACCGTAGTTTTTAGAAGCTAATACTGAAAGACAATATATTAATAGACTTTTCGCTTACTGTAAAGGCGGCAACTTTAATATTCATATCTGGGCATGGTTGGCTATTTCATTTGCTAAACAAGGGAAATCAGGTTCTATTTATAATTTGGTGAAGAATAAATAAGTTGTTTGGGCCGCGCAAACGTGCGTGCAATTCATGAAAATCCTAACCGTATTCACACTAAACTCACATTTATTAACCCTTAAAGCGCATAATCACAAAATGTATGTTTTTTGTCGTCCACTAAAATATTTGAAGCCTCATAGACAAACAATGTGGACCCAGATCAGACTGCTCCTGTTGGAGCAGTCTGATCTGGGTCCACAATGTTTGCCTCTATGCTTATGTTAAATAGACATTTTCAGATGCAGTTATTTTGCTGGCGTTTTAAGGACTAAATAATGTGTTTTGCGTCTATACTGAGGTAATGAGGCAAGATGATACAGTTACTTTTGAATAAAACCACTCCTCATTTTCAGCTTTTACCTATGTCTAAGGTTGACCAGTCCTAATTACGCATTGATGAGGAGCCGCCTTAACAGTAAGCGAAATGCCGAATAATACATACATCATCATGTAATTATAAATGAATTCATTGTACTGGGGAGTTTTGCATGTTTTTTTGTTGTCTGCTGATTTTTTTAAAACACAACTTGTTCGGAAAATTCTGCATGCTATTTTGCTGTCTGCTGATTTTTTTTCAAAATCAACTGTTTCCAAAAATTCTGCGTGCTTTTTGTTGTCTGCTGATTTTTTTCAAAATCAACTTTTTTGAAAAATTCTGCATGCCTTTTTGTCGTCTGCTGATTTTATCAAAATCAACTTTTTCGAATAATTCCTTCAAGAATACTATCTGAATGTTAAACAATTTGGATCCTGATCAGCCCTGATGTAATGTCAGGCCTGATCTGGGTCCAAACTACTTGCAAAGGTTATCAGCACATGACACTAGTAGGTAAAGAGTTATGGGGCTGCTGGGAGTTGTGCATTGCACAGGTTTTAATGCAGATAAAAAAAGATTAAAATCTTCATAGTTATATTTACATTTTCAAAGCAATCCTTTAGATTTTTGCAACATGAATTACACACATTTGATTGACAGCTACCATTAAGCTCACTTGCCCGTGCAATACGCTGAGAACATCGAACTCATTCTCCAGATGTGATACTGGTGTTGTGATTGACAATGCGCTACACCTGAGTCGCATGTGCAAAACAAGCCTCTTGTTTTTGCTCCATTGGCTGTCTGTGTTTAAGCTGGCTGTTCCGCTTTTCCATTTTATACTCCGACTTAACTGTTAATACGATTATATTTTATGTACAAAACTGTTTTAATTCCTAAATTAAAAATAATTTTAATATTTTAGATATTTATAATCAAATGTAAATATAAGCAATAAATTCAATTTTTGGAATGTTAATGGAATCATGAATACTTCCGGTCTCTTGCAAAGTTAACGTGAAGTTAACTTACTTTGCAAGAGAACCGAAGTATTCATGATTCCATGAACATTCCAAAAATCGAATTCTTTTCTTAAATAAATTAATAAGTGATTATGACCAGGAAATGCCACAATCACAGACCAAGCAATATGGCATGTTGTGGAAGAGACATAGAACAGCAGAATTATTACATTTAACATGTGATGATTGCAAAGCTAGGTCTTTAAGAACTATGTCACCAAACACTTAAAAAGAAAATTCACACTTTTTTAAATGCATTTATTATAGAGCTTACAATATGTTTGTTTTATGTTTGTGAAATCCCTTCAATTAGCCTGTAATTAATTGTTTTCTGAGGCTACTGGAGTCTGGCCATTTTCAGGTCAATGAGCTCCTATCAAGTGGACTGGAAGTAGTATCACCTGCTTACACACTACCAGAACAGAATCGTAAATCCTTGATAATGGCAAAAATGTTTCAGAGTAATGTTTGATGACTTTATTTTGATACATTAGCTAAAATGTTAAAAATCATGAACATGCACTTTTTAAAACCAAACACAAAGCCCCGACGCACATTATAATATCCATATTAACCAGTTATGTCTAGCTACTTCTTATTGCCTGACACCTTCAAATTTTCTAATTGATGTACGGGCTTCCCCTCCTCTGGAACTCTGGGGTAAGGTCAAAGGTCAACATGCAGAATTAAAAGTTTAATTATACAAAGATAGTGTTTGATATTTTTAATTCAAATCTATGCAAGCTGTAAAGCCTCAGAGGAGCCTGCACAAATTTGCCAGAGAACACACTGCTAACAAACACTAATTAGGGACATTGATACAGTCTCTGGCCAATGTTTTTTTTATTTCTAGGCCCACTAGAGGCTTAAATAATGTCTATACCTGAATGTGTTCGTACAGTGCAATGCCTTTTTGATACTATGTTGTGGTTCCATAGGAATGAACTGTGTTATAAGTGAATCATATTATAACAGGACAATTTTACAATGGAATAATAGGAAAATGACCATTTCATAGTCATTTTCCTATCATTCCTTTGCAAAATATTCCATGGGAGCCACAACATGACCATGTTATATCCAAACCTGTGTTTAAATGAGGTGTGTGTTGTTAAGGGATTGCACTGAACCAACATTTCATGAACTGGCTCATTTCATTAACAGAAATAGGAAAATTAACCAATTTGAAGACCCTGGAAGCAAATAATAACAGTCTTCATTCCGTTCCATCAGAACTGGGCCAGTGTCCTTTGATGACAATTATTTCCCTTGATAAAAACAGACTTACATGGTTACCACGGCAACTGTGCAACCTTAAATTCCTCGATGAGCTATCAGTATGTGGAAATTTTCTAGAATTTATACCTCAGAGTAAGTAACCTTTTTAACTCACCTGAGCACACACAGTGCTGAAAGTGAGCTGTTGTGATCACTTGATGTCTGTGGTGCATCGTTAGTCATCAACAATTTGCTTTAAATGATAACTTCCTATACAGCTGAGATATAGTTTTAACCAACCTTATACAGGAAAGTACCCTGGATAACCCTCTGTAGAAACTCGGACCCAATAAACACAGACTGGTCACTTCCATACAGGTAAATGTATATATTGGAAATACGTTGTCGTGGCTCAACGGTCGCTGACATATGTTGAAGATTAAATAATCATATCTCCGTTATTTCTCTGCATATCTTTGAATTTTTTTCAAAAAGCAATGGTTCAATATACTATCTTTAAGACTGTATTGTTATATTTACTGAAAGTTTATTCATCTTTATGAACATCAGCAAAAAAAAAACCAGGTATCTTTTAAGCTATTTTCGGCACTTTTAGCTGAAAATCGTCAGAAATTAACATAAAAAGATGAGAAAACTTCAATTCTTTTTACTGTAACTCGTATATTTCAGCTTCACATACCGGGAGTGATGCCTCTTAGAGTCTTGTGTATGTTCAGAATCAATTTTATTGGCTGTAGTACTTTCAAATCGCGCTAAAATAAAGCCTCGACAACATAACTTTGTATTTCCGTCAGTAACCAGTCCGTTTATACTGGGTCCGAGGTAGAAATAGCTAAAATGAATAATAAGCATCTCTGTTAAATGTGATTTCCGTCTGTATTTCTGATGATATACTTCCCCACTGATAATTTTAAATACAGATATCCCCATTCTAATGCACTTGTAACATTTTTTCCTTCAACAAAAAAGGAGAAAATGTAGTTTATCAGTCACCCCTAATATTAACTGTATTGTTTCAACATAATCTAATAAACTTTTCCTACCTCACGGCATGTTACCTTTATCGGGTCATGATGACGTTGCACTTTTTGAATGACGTCGCTAATGACACTGAATCAACACAAAATCAAAAATTACGTCATAATCGCTAGTTTGAAGAGTGTTCAACAATGGATAAACTGATAAATAGAATACTAGGTTCGCGTCTTTTGATATCAAGTTTACCAGGCTCGGCTTTGAGAACGCATGTTGAATCGCTCGGCAAGCCTCGCGATGTCAACATGCGTTCTCAAAGCCTTGCCTGGTAAACTTGATATCAAAAGACACTCACCTAGTATTCTCTATATATTGCACCTACAGCCAGCATGCAGCTGTCAGCTGTGTAAAGCCACTTGCCAGCCAATGAAAAGCGATGTTATGTAATGCTGTGGAGTTTCTGACAGTATATCACAGGATATACTGTGGCAAATGTTTGACTTATCCAATCAGACGTTGTATTACATACTGCAAGTGCATTAGAATATGGAATGTTTTACATTTGATTTAGATGGTATTTTGTGTGAGATTGCTTTTTGGCCTAAGCACTTGGGTGTGATACAGGTGATATGACATTTTCCCCATAGGTAGTGATATGGGGTTTTGTTATCTTTTGAGGTATGCATGTTATGCTATATGCATGAAAGCCTTTTCACACATACCAGTGCTGAAAAGTTCAAATAATCCCTTAATTTACTGATTGTGGGATAAATAGAATCCATCAGTGTTCTGTGTGGACTGGAAAATCCCAATCCGAGCCAGGTCCACGATTCCAGTGGGAAACATGGCAAGCCTCGTTTCCCACTGGAACAGTAGGCCCTCGCATGGGTTGGGATTTCCCTGTCCCCACAGAACACTATAGTTGGATTCTATTTGTCTGTATCACTAACCATATACAATCTAATAAGCATAAAGGATCTCATAAGCCTGCACTTAGTACTTTTATATGTTGTTTACACTACGGTAAATGTTCGAAATTTTAGACCAGGGATCAAAGGGTTGTTAGTTCAAGACTCACCGCTGGCAGAATCACTATTTTGTGTCCATGAGCAAGACAC
Source organism: Loripinus fragilis (assembly GCA_964019695.1). Classification (NCBI taxonomy): domain Eukaryota; kingdom Metazoa; phylum Mollusca; class Bivalvia; order Lucinida; family Lucinidae; genus Loripinus; species Loripinus fragilis. Next base: position 64,405,470 of record OZ026522.1, on the reverse strand, counting down.
TTTATTCACTGCTTAGTACTCAGGAAGACAGGAAATCTTCTTGACATGACTAAATAATTGTTCACTGGGACAAAACGAAAGTTTGTTCGAATGGTCCTCACTTGTCATATGGCCACCACACCCATGTATGGTAAAAACCTTTTAAAAATCTTCCCTAGAATCAGAAGTCTGATGACCTTGGGTCTTGGTATGTAGCATTGGGGATGTTGGTCCTACCAAGTTTGTTCAAAGGATGATCATTATGTTGACCTATTGTCTACTTTATAAGGTCAAAGTTTACTGGGGAAATCTTAAAAAGTTGATTTTTTGTAAGCTGTTGAAGCCCAAGTCATATTTATTGTTGGATATGTTTAACCTAATGAGACAATGACTATAGATAAGTGCCTAAGGTCAAGGTTGACCTTTGACTTTTCTGCTAAGGTTGCTCATCAGGGGCGGATCCACAATTTCTTGATAGGGGGTTCAAATTTACAAATGGGGGTTCAATTGATTAATTTACCTAATTATTTATTGATTTTTACTGATATTTCTGAAAAATCTCCATGAAAATGAAATAATTTTGTCTCAAAGGGGAGCAAACCCCCTCTGGATCTGCCACTGCTCATATTGGACTTGCAATAATAGTTTTAAAGACTGGACTGGAGTATAAAATGCCACACAGGTATCTCTCAGTCATTCTGGGTGTAGGATAATGGCGGGCTACAGCCAGAACTCCTTCTTCAAAGCCTTAGTGGGTGCATAAAACTGGGCGTTTTGTGCACACTCTATATGCCAGAGGCAGGGGGCTGCACTACTCTGACATAACAACTGAAAAATCATCATCGCAGTCAGTCTATCTGTAAATCTCATACAGATAACATCTCCAGATAACCAAGTTGTCATATTAGCTATTTCCTGTCCCCTGATTGGCTGAATTTCACACCTTCGTCTGTACAGGTAAATTGTCAGTCTACCCGGCATGAAAATCTTGTCTTTAACAGGTTTTCTCAAAATATTCAGGGTCAGTTGAAGTCCAATTTTATATGGAGTATCCATTAGATGAGACAACATAAATCTTCTCTGCAAACCAAAGGGCCAATTACCCTGGGGCCAATGGTTTGTACCATTTAGGGTGTGTGTTCTACAAAGTTTGTTCAAATGATGATCCTAGGTTGACCTTGGCCTATTTAGACCCCTAGGAAAATCTTAAAAACATGATTTTGTGATAATTTTTGAAGCAAGTAATTATACTTCATTATAGGGATCAAACACACCTTTTCATACATTAACGTTCGCCAGGTCCCGAGGGAGGTTTTCAACACTTCCCGAGGGACATGACAAACGTTAATGCATTGGAAGGGCGTGTTTGATCGCTATTATTGCATGAAAGCATTAAATTTCGGCTTTATTTTGCATCAATTTTTTGCACTTTTTTGTTTTGCTTTTTAAAGGAAGTCATGTGGTGAGTTTTACTTTCGATATTCTCGATCCTGGGCCAAATAGTTTGTTGAACAACACGTGTGGTGCCTGGTGTGGTGGCTCACACAATTTTTCCAATTTGCTGATAATTTGGTAGTTGTCAACATGATTATTTTATCCAGTCATATATCAACTGTCTACTAACATTGCTAGGTAAGCAGAAGTAGCTCTGATTATTTCATTATTTCTCCATCGCGACTCGAAACTGTGACATATTCAGATGTCAGGCTTCAGCAGTGACTGCTTTTGGCAGGACATATGGAGATCCCTTGGGCATCGAATTGTGTTAAGCATTCCCCAACCGGTATGTAAAAGCTTCTTTCCATATAACGTACACCTGCAGTTTTCTAAAAAAAATCCAGTACTATAGACGGTGGATTAATTCAGCGGCCTTGGTACCACATAATCAAAGTCAGAAAACCATGTTTCAACAGCGCATGAATTCCATTGTTAATAAATGGATTTGCTCCAGTTAAAACTTGCCTGTTGATACCGTGCAGCACGGATTTTTATGCAATAATAGACTACGGTAAATGTACTAAAATTTCGAACACTGGTTGCTTGACAAAAAGGTCTAGACAAACAAGGCAGACCCAGATCAGACTGCTTCTGATGAAGCAGTCTGACCGGGGTCTCCCCTGTTTGCTATTCTGACAAGCATTATGTGGATTCCAGCCCTGAAAACCAACATTTTGTTTAAGAAAAGAAGGGGAAAAGTGTTCGAAATTTTAGAACATTTACCGTAATGAGACATTGACAATAGGTAACCACCAAAGGTTGATCCTAGACCTTTCAGCCAAGGTAGTTCATTCTAGAATTGCAGACATTTTTCTCAGAAACCAGAGTGTATAATTTAATATTCAGCACCCTAATTGGAGGAGACAATTTTAGTATGACTAAACAATCCAGCTCGCATGGCTGTCATGCCCATCTTTGGAAAAAAACCTTCTCTGGAACTAAAGGGTCATTGTATGTTGGCCTTGCAAAATTTGTTCAAATGATGAGTCTAGGTTGATGTTGTAGGTTGATCTTGACATAGTAAACCTTAGGGTAACCCTTATTTTAATAGCGCTACTACCATATATTTATCTTATAGCTACAACCCTGTTGCCACCAATACAAACTTAAGAGCCGTGACCTTGGTGTATCCCTGTTCAGGATTAAATATAGACTCGAATGACATCACGGAATACCGGAATTGAAGCACGGAAGTGCACGTGGCTTCATAAAATTTGTATTGGTGAAAGGAAGAAGGCAGACATTTTGAATCGGAAGAATTTTCTTTTAAAATTCATCGTTCTTGGTTGTTATGCTCCTTCTATTTTCATCATTTTGCTGCCAATACTTTCTTATATTTACCGCGAGTCCTCGTCTGTGAATTTTGTTCACCTTTCTCGCATTTATACATATTTTTTCCGACTGAATGGACTTTGTCCATTTCGTCTTGGATTATTTTTTATAGTCGAATTTGTCCTTTTTTCACTCGTCGAGAGGTGCTTTCAATTACGTCCGCCATTTCGTTTCGAGTGAATAGCTATCAGTTTTTTTCTGGGTGATAAATTCGTATTTGCTTTGTTTATTTAGTTTTCTTCCCGGGTTTCACCTCAAGGCCTTTATGTCACAAACAAAAGGTTTTTGTGGACATTTTAAGGCCTTGTGGGACAACCACCCGGCATGTGCTAATTGTTCTTGTTGTTCCAGGCAAAACACCTGTGAAATCTGCTGTTCCTGGCCCCTGAGCACATGGTTAAAATTTGAACAGAGACGTTCTCACAAAGCCAGGATGGGGAAGAAGAATACAAAAGCGAAAGAACAGTTTGCATTTTCTGCAAGACCGGTCAAACCGAAGAAGAAATCGGCACCTGCTGAGATGTTCGGGGTAGATGACCTTTCTGATCATACGATCAATCCGGGAGGCATATCATCTTCGGATGATATCGTACCGCGCCACACTGACCAACCGGACAGGCCTAGGGCCAAAGGAAGGGGAAGTCAGTGCGGTACACCTCCATCGGGATCCGGTTTTTCTGACTGGAAAATTCGATCCCATTCTTCACCAGACAGATTCACCGGTCAACGATCTTTGGATGAATCTACCAGTGGTGAATTCGTGGACAAGTCTACCGGTCAATTATGTTCGACCGGACCGGGCGGACCGGAACAGCAGTCTCCGGACAGGCTGACCGGTCCATTATCTACCGGAAGGGACCAGACGGGACAAAAGTCACCGACCAAATCCACGGAACCGGATCGGCCCGGACCGGACCGAACTGGGTGTCAATCTACAGACGAGTCCACCGGTCACGGGACAGTTGAGCTATCTACCGGTCAAAGGACGTTAGATAAGTCTACCGGTCAGCTAAAACTGTCTTCTGTACAACATGGAAGAATTCCAATGGGGCAAAGGTCATCCACTGAACAGCCTACTACAATTGGGCATATGGGACATAGTTCTGGCAGAGGTCCAACTGTTACCAGTAGGAAAAGATATTCTACTGGTCCGGATCAGACAAACAGTTCTGATTACCGGAAAATAGGCTACAGAACTGATAATGTACCAGACAAAACCGGACACCGGAGATCATTAGTCTCTAGGGATCGTTCTAAATCGATTGATCGCCCAAGCAGACTTGATGGTCAAGGTTTCAGAATACCCTTAAGAAATAGTTCACCGAATAACCGGTCACCTTCTTTCAGTTCTCCATCTAGGAGATCTAGGAGGAAACATAGATCGGAGAAGAAGAAGAAACGCATCAGGCATTCTTCTTCATCGGGCTCTACTATTTCTAGTAGCTCTTCCTCTTCTAGATCTAGATCCAGAAGACACAAGAAGAGACACCATAGATCTAGATCCGTCTCACGACATCATCGACATAGACATGGCCGTAAGAGACGGAGATCACCATCATCTTCTTCTTCTGAGAGAAGAAGCAAGAAATCTTATAATGAAAGGGCTGATGCGAAGTCAGTTTCTCCAGTTAGACAATCTTTGTCACCTAGCCCTCCAAGGTCCACTGTTGCACATGAAATTAGTTTAACAGTGGGACCTCATGATGATGATTTTCAATCCCCATCAAAATCAAAATCTCAAGAAACCACAAATATTGCAGACTCCCAGTTTCTTTCCAATGTAGAACCACCAGAATTTCAGGACGAAGAAGAAAAATTCAGCTTTGCCCAGGTCATTGATGAAATTTTTAATATTTTACCTGAAGAAAAATTTCCAAGGAAAGAAACTGGGACTGACGATAATCCTCGACCCAAGTCTAGTATTGAATCTGAGATGGTCAAAGAAAAGAGGAAATCAATTTCTCTGCCTCAGTCTGCTTTAATTGTGGATAGTATTAACTTTATTCAAAATCAGTTAAAACTCAACAATAAATCTTTCACTGAAAATTGGCTTCCGACAAATAAAGACATTTCGGCTCTTGCCAATCTTAAATATTATCAGGCTCATGCAGAGAAGTTTATGACCTCATCAGCCACTCCACTTGATAATGATGCTAGTAAACTTAATCTGTCTTTAAATGGCAATTATCAGATTCCTATCAAAAGCCTGGATATGTATGAAAAGCAATTGAGAGAAACTCTCAGAATGCTATCTCATACAGATGTTTTCTCATTTGCTGCTTTCAAATGTCTACAACAAGAGTCCTTAAATCCAAAAATGCTCAGTCAGATTTTAGAATCACTTTCTCTTTCAGTTAAACATGCTGTGGGTATGGTTTCTTTTCTGACTGTAGAATTACAACAAACAAGAAGGGATGCTGCAATTCAATCAGCTGCAAAGTCCCTTTCATTAGAAGCTAAGAACCAACTTAGAAATATTCCTATTGCTTCTAAGACTCTTTTTGGAGGTCAAATTGATTCTATTTACAAATAGAATTCTGAAGTGAATAGAAACAAATTGATCACTAAAGCAGTAGCCCATCCTAGACCTCAAAGTTCTAGTTTGGCATCTCAACAGAGAAATAAGCCTGATCCTAAGAAATCAGTCTCTCATAAGAATTCTAATCCTAGCAATAGAGAATCTAGAACATCTAGCTCTTACCCAAGACCAAGAGGTGGACGTTCTGGTAGGGGTTATGGTAGGATGGACAGAGCGGTCCCCTCTAGTAGAGGGGCCTCCTCTGCCCGTAGATTCTGAAAACCTCCCTCCACTGCCCCTTCCTCAACCACAAATTCCGGTAGGAGGAAGGTTGGCCCACTTTGCCCTAAATTGGCAAAACATTACAAACGACCAATGGGTCCTCTCTTTGATAAAAAACGGCTATCAAATTCCATTCAAAGATCAGCCTCCATTATCAAGAGAGCCCATCTTCTTTCAGCAATCTCAAAGAAGAGAGTTGGAGGAAGAGGTAACCAGCTTACTCCAAAAAGGGGCAGTGGAGGAAATTCAACCGGAAACTCCCGGTTTTTACTCTCGGATTTTCCTTGTTCCAAAAAAGAATGGAAAACTCAGGCTGATCATAGATTTATCCACTCTAAACAAATATGTTTTTGTCCAGAGTTTCAGGATGGAAACACAGAGGAAAGTGAGGAATGCCATTCGTCAAAACGATTGGGCATTTTCGTTGGACTTGACGGACGCCTATTTGCATGTCCCTATTCATCCAAGGTCACGCAAATACCTTCGTTTCACTCTAAAAGGCCGAGTGTTTCACTTCAGAGCGCTCCCATTCGGTCTTTCGACCAGTCCTTACATTTTCACTCTCCTCATGACAGTCATTGCGACATATCTAAGGAGAAGAGCTATAATTCTTCATCCCTATCTAGACGATTGGTTGTCAAGAAATCAATCTCGTCTAATTCTGTTGGAACACAGACATTTCATTATTCAGCTAATCACATCTTTGGGACTGATCATCAATCAAGAAAAATCAGATCTGATTCCCACACAAATGTTCACCTTTATAGGAATGGAATTTCTAACTCATATGAATATAGTCAGAGTTCCACAAGCCAGAGTTCAAATTCTATTAGAAACGGTCAAGAAATTCTCTCAGAAAACTTATGTATCAGCCCGAGAATTCCTTTCTCTTTTGGGACAACTCAATGCAGCAGCAGACTTTGTAATGCTAGGCAGATTACATCTCAGACCATTACAAATGTCTCTGCTTGCTCAATGGAGGCCACAAACATTACCGCTTCAACATCAAATAAAGTTGACGGCGGATGTTCTACACCATCTAAATTGGTGGAAACAACATCGGCTCTACCTTCAAGGTGTTCCTATGAAGGCAGATCCTCCATCTCATCACATTTTCTCGGATGCCAGTCTAACAGGCTGGGGTTCACATCTGGAGCCGGAAGGACTTCTGTATCATGGAGTCTGGTCCAAAACCCAATCCCGACTCCACATCAATATTTTAGAAATGATGGCCATTTCATTGACACTGAGGAGGGCTCTTCAATTCATAAAGAACTCCACGGTTCTCATATCAACAGACAACACAACAGTAGTAGCATATTTGAACCGTCAGGGGGGGACACATTCACCAGACCTTTGCATGGAAGTTTGGAAAACTCTAATATGGTGTCATCAAAACCAAATAAATCTTCTGATAAAACACATTCCGGGGAAATTCAATGTTCTGGCAGATCGGTTAAGCAGAATAACCAAACCGATCTCAACAGAATGGGGTCTCAATCAATCGGTTGCGAACGCAGTTTTTCGAATGACCCAATTTCCCAATTTAGATCTGTTCGCAACTCGTCTAAATCACAAACTTCCACTGTATGTATCTCCGATTCCGGACCAAAAGGCACTTTCAATAGACGCTCTCACAATGAACTGGAATCACATACACGGTTATGCGTTTCCTCCTTTCCATCTCATTCCCTCAGTGATAAACAAAATAAGAACAGCTCAGTGCAAAGTTGTATTGATAGCCCCCTTTTGGCCCAACAGAACGTGGTTTCCAGAACTACTCAATCTGTTGATATCATCACCAATAACTCTCCCGATAAGACCAAACCTACTCGAACAGCTCCACGGAAAGTTTTTGCATCAAAATCCAGGTCTTCTGCAACTTCACGCATGGGAATTATCCAACAATCCATCAGAGATAAAAAAATTTCAAAAGAAGTTGCAGATCATGTCTCCAGGGCTCGTAGAGAGTCTACAAGGAAAGTCTATGATGCCAAATGGCGAGTTTTTGTTGATTGGACAAATCAGAAACAGATTAATCCTATCAAGGCATCTCCAACTGTAATTGCTGATTTCTTGATATTTCTGTTCAGAGATAAAAAATGTCAAGTTAGCACCATTAAAGGTTATAGATCAACTATTTCAAATACCTTGAAATTCAAATCTGGATATGATATAGGATCACATCCAATTATTTCTGAACTGATTAAATCTTTCGAAACTCAAAGACCAGTGGAAAGATCACTTGCTCCTAAATGGGATTTATCTCTGGTTCTTTCTCATATATGCAAGGCTCCATTTGAACCATTACATGAAGCCTCTTTACTTCATTTATCAATGAAAACAGCTTTTCTCCTCACCATGGCTACGGCTAGAAGGGTGAGTGAGGTACACGCTTTTGCTATTGATAAGGAACATTTTAGATTTAGCAATATAGACGGTTCACTTATCATTAGAACTCAAGTTGGTTTTCTTGCAAAGAATCAGCTTCCCACCAGGGCCCCTGATTCTATTAAAATACCCAAATTATCTAATTTCTGTGCAAGAAATGATTCTTTTAGCCGGTTACTTTGTCCTATTAGAGCTATTAAAGTATACCTTAAAAGAACAAAAATTTTAAGGAAAAATAGGAATAGACTATTTATTCCCACAAGAGGAGATCATGACATAAACAAATCTACGATCTCCAAGTGGGTTAAATATACAATTAAACATGCCTACAAGGCAATTTCTACCAACCAAATTAAACTTCTGAAAATAAGAGCTCATGAGCTAAGAGCTCTATCAGCCTCTTGGGCTTACTTTAATTTCATTCCACTGGATGAAATCATTAAAGCAGCTGTCTGGTCGAACTCTTCGATCTTTGCTTCACACTATCTCCGCGACTTTAGTAGTCAAACCTCCAACTTGCATGACATTGGTCCAGTTGTGGTTGCTCAAAAGGTGGTGGGGGGGCCAACAATCAGGCTCCCTGTGATCAAGATATCTAAGAAGACGATACCACCTAATGATTCAAGGAGACAGCTTGCTAAAAGGTACTAGTTAATAATCATACTATGAGCGGCATCCAGAGATAAACTGAGGTTACTGGAAGATTATTTCTACTCATTCGACCCAGTTTATGGGATCTTATACTTTGAAAATTTTTTTCAAACTAATTCTAAGATCCTCTGGATTATCTCTGGAAGCTTATACTGAGCCGACCTTGGTGTTAAGACTCCTCCCACCATTTTTGGTGATTCTGGGTAGCTATAAGATAAATATATGGTAGTAGCGCTATTAAAATTAAATTTTTTAAAAGTAAAATTTATTTTAATAAGCATACCTACCATATATTTATCTGGAAAATTCCCACCTCCCGGGAAATACCCCTCAGTCTTGTTTTATATTATTTACAAATTTTATGAAGCCACGTGCACTTCCGTGCTTCAATTCCGGTATTCCGTGATGTCATTCGAGTCTATATTTAATCCTGAACAGGGATACACCAAGGTCACGGCTCTTAAGTTTGTATTGGTGGCAACAGGGTTGTAGCTATAAGATAAATATATGGTAGGTATGCTTATTAAAATAAATTTTACTTTTAAAAAATTTAATGTTAAGGAGATGTTAATTCTTTTGACTCAGGGTCAGTTGAGTGCTTCAGGACCTTATGGTCCTGTGTGTGTGTGTGTGTGTGGGGGGGGGGGGGTGAAAGTGTTAAATAGCAAACAGTGTAGGTCATGATCAAACTGATCCTACAGGAACAGTCTGGCCTGGGCCTGCACAGTATGCAAAGGCCCTTTTGTCAGGCAACTGAAAAAATCAGAATTTCAGGTCAGTAACTGTTCATGCTTTTAATATTATATCATATTATAAGGGCTGGTGACGATATCCTATATATTTGCAACTGGCAATCGAAACTTGAAGGCCTTTCCATACCTCACTAGGCATACGATGTTGTCTGATTGGGATAGGTAATGCATGTAATATTATACAAGATTTTTTCAAATAAGGAACCTATCTTTGTATATGGAATTTACCTTTTAATATGGAACTTGCCTTTAAAAAGATATATTGCTTTAATAATGTTTTTATCTTTAACCCTTTTTTCCATAACAACGCCTTTTGACGACTTTGAAATATCATGTATCATGTATTTGAAAATATTACGGCAAATGGAGCATTCTCTCTTTTGGAGCAAATGCTCCATTTTCCATAATATAAAAAGTATTCAAAACTTAACTTAAATTTTTCTTGATTTTTTTCAATATTGTTTTAAAATAGAAAATGATGTCATGATCTAAAAATAGCCTATGGAGATTTATGGAGTAAAGGGTTAAATATGGAATTTATCATTATATATACCTTTAACCCTTTGCTTCTGGTTTGATGCGATAAACTTGGGATAGTCCATTGTACATATCTAGGGGTGTCAGGTTATAAATTAAAAATAATGTATTTTTTGTCTGAAGATCTTTTTTACTTTGACAAACAGTGGAGACCCTGATGAAATGCCGCATTATGTGGCATTTTATCTGGGTCTTCACTGTTTGTAAAAGTACCTGTTTAGGGTTTCCCGCATATATTATTAAAAGGATTCAATATGGAATTTAGCTTTTAATATGAAATTAACCTTTATACAGAGAATTGGAGTTTAACTTAGATATGCACGCCCTATACCTGGGATGCAACATTATTTTTTACAGCGCAGATTAGTTGCAAGCACACACGTCACATGAGAAAATGGATTGTCGCAAGTTGAAGTTATTTTTACTTTTACAGACAATTATACAAGGAGTTGACAGTCAGTACTTTGCAGTAAAACCTAGTGTACCTACCTCTATATTTCGCCATTAGTTGTAGTTAAAAAAGCATCCCTTTGCAGCAGAAATAGTATCTTTTTCATGGGAATATTCCACCAAAGACACAAAATTGATTACACTTGCTAATTGCTCGAGTTCAGTTTGTCCGATTGTTCTTGCCAAATGTTCAGAGTATACTAGAATAATTCTTTGTTACGTATCAACAGGAGAAAATAGTAAAATCAAGTCAGCTTTTACAAAATATGATGCCAAACACACACATGGTAGGTCGATTAGGATACTATTACCATCGATGAGTGAAATGTTTGGATGCAAGCAACTGGGAAGAGGTTTTTTTTTAAAAAAATGATACAAGTTCCAGCAAAGAGTATGACCGAAGAAAATATAGTTTACTTTGGAGACTTTTTGCATATTGAAAAGCCCAAGTCCCATGGACTCCAGAAGTTTCGAAATGTGGTTAGAAGGGTTGAAATTTAATCTTCGCATTTTTGAATAGCTTTGCTAATACATGTATCAGCATTGACATGTGATTTCCAACAATGTGGTATTTTGACAAGTATAGACTCAGATGAGCCTATGAAGCCTCTTTATCAGCTTACAAACTCCATATTTTGTTTGGTCAGTAGCTTAACAGTCATAGAATATTCAAGCAACTAGCAAAGGCTCTGATCAGACTGCATATGCGCAGGCTGGTCGGAGCCTTTGTTTGTGGCACATACCACTTTGTTGGAAATCTCAAGTTGCGGCTCAGTTATTATATATTTCATCAATGGGAAACATGTACACTTATCTGACTTTAAACTGAGAGATTTACTTGGGAAAAGACGAATACCGACACACCTAAAATACACATTTCTTGAATTTGAATCACATGATAATGTAGTGTCAACAGGTTTCCGTTATATATTAAGCATTCACGGGGCTTTTTTCTATCAGTTGGGCCTGCCCCCCCCCTTCTCTTTCTCTTCCTGACGAAAATTCCTGAAACGGCGCATGTCGGGTCTGTTCCTGGTCAAAACTGTATACGAAGGTTATCAGCATGTGGCACTAGCAGGCATAGAGTTAATAGAGAAGTTATTGCCCTTTGATTGCTTACACTTAAAGAATTCATTCTGTCCTCAGCCATAACTAAGTAAGGGATTGATTTAATTTCATGAACTTTATTATGAGTATATATATGACCATAATATGGTAATGCGCGTGAAGTTTTGTCAGAATGTCCTAGATAATTCATGAGTTATTGCTTTTTGGGTTTATCACGTTTCCATTGGTATCCTGGGTCAGGTGTGGTACTTGATTGTATCGATTCCTGACCTTTGCACCCTTACTTTCAAAATTGAATTTTCTGTCGTCAGCCATAAATAAGCAAGCAATGGAAGCAATTTCATGAAACGTATACTGAGTATATATGACTATAGTGTGATGATGCGTGAGAGGTTTCATGAGGATGTCATTGGATGTAGAGAATTTATTGTCCTTTGTATGCCTAAATATTAATGAACTTGGGGTGATGCATATGCATTTTCATCAAAATGTCCTGGAAGATATTTAAAACTGAGGGACTATTATGCAATAGCCACCCTCCCCCCCCTCCCCCCGCATGCCTACTTGTGTGGTGTAAAAATGAAATCAGAACTTCTTTATGATTTTGCCAGAAAAGCTTTTCTCATAATGAAGCTGACAAGAGCTCGCAGCACTCGGAACTCGTGTCAGGCAATCTGAAGACGGAGTTTAAAATCCCTCACCCGAGCTAGCCGCGGGTGGTCCAAAATCACCACCTACTTTCTTGTATTGAGCAAATCGTGGCAGTAAAGCTTACCAGAGAAATCAGCTTGACTAAGGGTGATTTAGTCCAGAAATAGTTGACTTCGTGAAAATAACTTGATTTTGACGGCTTATTTCTCCACTTGGGGCATTTTGACATTAGGATAATTTTGTCTATTTGATTCCCATATCTCACCTATGATAACAAACCAAACCTTAGTCCTTTTAACAAAACACTAAGAAAAAATAAAGGCGGAACCAAGGGGTTTAATATTTAAATACTAACGTAAGCCAGCGTACATTTCTAACATTAGAGCCAAGCACAACAGAACCGACAAGATGAGTGTGTGCCGAGAGAAAACTCAGATCAGCCTTGGCATCAATCCAGCCTGATCAGGGTCTTCACCAAATATTTAGATGGCAACTAAATACCATAGCTTTATTCATTTAAAAATGAAAACTTATATCCGAGTGAGCTGATGACCAGGCTGATCGGAGTCTTCTCATGGAGCACAGCGTGACCCAGTAGCGGCTCACTAATGTCTGCTAAACTAGTCTCTTTTTGGTATAGGCCCAATAAAAATCCGGAATCATCATAATTTTTAGACAAATGATTTTTAAATGAACTCTCTTCATGCTTGGAATTAAGCTAAGGCAATGAATTAAGTGGCGGATCCAGAGGGGGTTGTGGGGTTCGCTTGAACTCCCCTTTAAGACACAATATTTCATTTTCATGGAGATTTTTCATAAGATTCAAGACGAATTAATAAATAACCAGGTAAAATTAACAAATAGGTTCCCCTATGTAAACTAAGCCCCCAATAGGGGGGGGGGGGGGAAATCCTGATTCCGCCCCTGAATGAAATACTAGTGTGTATGCGCAACACCTGTGAGTGCCCTATATTCTGCATTGTGCTTACTAGAATATGACAGTCAAAAAAGACATTGAAACTGCTCTTTCAATGTAAATATTGATGGCCAAATATTGAGAGAGAGAAAAAAGGGTAGAGCCTAGTGGCTCAGTTGGTAGAGTGATAGACTTGTGATCGAAGGTTGCAAGTTCGAAACTCGCCAGAGTCACTGTGTTGTGTCATTCAGGCTATTTCAGCAAGACTCTTTATCAGCTGCTTAGTACTGGTACAACCCTGGAAGACAGGAAGTCGTCCCCACATGAATGAAAAAAATGTTGACTTGGACGTAAAGCACCAACTATCCCAAATCATAATGTTTATCTTTCACTTTTGTGCTTCCGCGAGTGTTCTGCTTCAGAATTGATTGTCAACAAAAATGACTAGCCGTTATGCTCTATTTAAAGTTAATGCAGGTCTAGAATCGCACATTTCAACCCTTTCATAGTCTGCAAGTTACTCCTGCCGATAAGCTCTGTATACAGTTTGGACCAAGAACAGACCTGACCAGGGGGGGGGTTTGGTCCCCATACCCATGCCCCTCATCTGGGCTTGCACATGCTAGACAATACATTAATCCTAATCTGGATTCAAACTGTTTGACACTCTGATGGTATCCTGAAAGATTATTTTTGAAAACATCCATTTTGCTTAAAGGGCATGTGAAATTTCCCAGCATGCAAAACAATACACATTTCAAACAATGTGGTATGTGGGACAAACAAAGGCTCAGACCAACTGGCGCATACTCGCAGTCTGATCAGAGCCATTGCTAGTCGCTTGAATATTCTACGACTGTCAACCTGCTGACTTTCGATCATTCTAACCACATTTCGAAACTTTTGGAGTCCATGGGACTTGGGCTTTTCAATATGTAAAAAATCTCCGAAGTTAACTACATCTTCTTTGGTGATACTCTTTGCTGGAACTTGTTTCATTTTTCAAAAAACCGCTTCGCAGCTGCTTGCATCCAGGAATTTCACTCATCGATGGTAATAGTATCCTAATCGAACTACCCTATGTGTGTTTAGCCCCATATTTTGTAAAATCTGGCTTGATTTTTCTATTTTCTCCTGCTCATACATAACAAGGAATAATTCTAGTATACCCTGAACATTTGACAAGGACAATCGGACAAAATGAACTGGAGCAATTAGCAAGTGTAATAAATTTTTGTGTCTTTGGTGGAATATTCCCATGAAAAACATTTTATTTTTGTTGCATAGGGATGCTTTTTTTAACTACAACATATGGCAAAATATAGAGGTAGGTACACTGTGTTCCTCTGCAAAGTCTTAACTCGCAACTTCTTGTATAATTGTCTGTTAAAGAAAAAATAAAGTCAACTTGGGACAATCCATTAACTGACACATGATGTGTGTGATTGCATCTCATCTGCGCTGTAAAAAATAATGTTGCATCCCAGGTATAGGGTGTGGATATGGAATTTGCCTATTTACCTTTAAATAATGGGATTTACACAAAAATTTGGGATTCATCTTTGTCGATACTTTTAAGTCGGCTTTAACAATGGAATTTACTGAATATATGGAATTTAACTATAATATGAAATTTTTCTTCAGAGATGGAATTTACTGTTTTATATGGAAGTCGCCTCTTATATATTAAATTAACATTTAAGATAGAATTTACACTTTAATATGGAATTTAGAGTTGGTGCAAAAATAACTCATGTAATTCTTTCATTCCACAATTTTAGATGTACATGTAAATTCCATATTTAAGAGACGTGGGTGGTAAGGTGGTGCGCTCTCTACTACAGCTTTCAGAGAGATGGTCCTGTCATATATGTCCTGTTGGCAGGATGAAATTTGCTTCATTCGAGGTAAATTTGCGTGGGGCCTTTTAGTCTATCCCATTCTTTTTTTTCTCTCTCCCTCTCTGGGAGGAGTCTTGTCATGATTGAAATATTGTTGGCTGGGACTTTAAGCCTTAACTCAATCAATCAAACCATATTTGAGAAAATCTTGTGCTTTGTGTTCATTTGTAGTGTTAAAAGTTAGATCCAGTATTTCTTGAATGGGTGTTGTTCTATACTTGGCAGCAGGGATAGAGAAAATTCAGAATTTGTTTTTACTGAAACAGACTAACCTTTTACATTTACAATCTAAAATTAATACACTCATCTAAAGTGACACCTTTAAAAATGAGCTACTGCCCTGCCAGCCAAGAGTGACAGTGACGTTATGTTTTGTTTACAATTGTGAACTAAAACATAAACTTGTACACTCCACTTGAGCTAATGCGAATCGATAGATCACTTGTGTATTAATCCTATCCTGTGGATAGGATTAATACACAAGTGATATATCGATTCTAAGTCCCTGATAACTTTGTAAACAAAACATGACGTCGCTGTCACTCTTGGTTGGCACGACAGTAATCACACCAATAAGCATCAGCAACTTGTAAAAATGAAGGCTATCAGTAGATCTACACGTCAGGAACACACAAGCATTTTAGCTGTCAATATTTTATTTGAACTGTAGCTTATGAAGGGCCGTATGGGTAAAAAAACGGCAAGAATATACTTAAGGAATCTTCTAACGCATACAGTAAACAATTTACTACAAATGCTTGATAATCTTAAAAACATTCAATTTTTTGTTGTTAAACAAAATTTAAATATTATTCACATCATGTGTGAAAATTTCAAAACATTACCATGGGTATTATGCAAATTACAGCTTATTTAATTTGAAAGGGTCAAAATCGGAAGTCACAAAAATTGGAATTTAGGCTCAAATCTGCATTTCAGTGAGGCAATTTTAATTTCATTTGTCA
The DNA here is from genome assembly GCA_964019695.1 of Loripinus fragilis. Lineage (NCBI taxonomy): Eukaryota > Metazoa > Mollusca > Bivalvia > Lucinida > Lucinidae > Loripinus > Loripinus fragilis. The sequence goes on along the minus strand of OZ026522.1, from coordinate 64,389,580 downwards.
TACTGAACAATGGAAAGCGTCATTTTGTAATACAAAATGCATGAAATTCACGGTGGGTTTGGCGTCAGACACAATGACGACCTTGACAGGAAATGCCTGGTGTTTGTCTTTGAATGGGCCCACTGTGGCTTAACTGGGGGAGGGTTTATTTTAGCTCGGGCAGTCTGTGAGTTCAGAGCCATTTTCTTTGTTTCAGCACAGTAATAATTTGATTGTTTCCCCGTGATGATACATTAGATAAGTAAGGAAGCCTCCACGCGAGCTTACCGTTTTTTGGCTTTTTTTTGCCAACAGCATAATCTAGGGCGAAGATTTGGCCAGTAAAATTAATTTAAGCCCCCAGTAACTTCGACTGAGGGCTCTAAGGTGATGTATATGTTGTTGTTGGCTAGTTGTTTATTGTTGCTCCTATTGTTTGTTTTATTTTTGTATTTGGTCCTTGTTTTGTTGTGCAGTACTTAGTGTCATTTCTAGTTTTGCAATCATCTCGCTAGGAAAGAGAGAGATGGTTGCTTAAAAATTGCTTTTAATGTCAGGGGACTGTTAGTGCTATGTGTCTCTTCCTCGCGAAGCAATGGGCTGGTCTGGTCTGCAGTGTGTGATTGTGGTATTTCCTTGCCATATTCTACTGACTTTTTTCATGCGATTTTGAACAGTTGAAATATAAAAAGTCCACACTGTGAGTAACACCAGCAGGACTCTGCTGCTAGCTAGCAAGCAGAATATATGTTTAACCATGACTATCCTGCTCACCAGATCTAAAGTTAATCGAGCACATATGTGATGCAATTGTCAGGAATAATTTAATTACTTGTGTGTGCACAGTGTCCGTTCACATTTAAAGATGTAGAAGATAGAAGTTGGATGTTTTTCCTTACTTTATGAATAATAGAATGCAGACTGATTTACCTTTGAAAATGATTCATGTCTCATTAAATCATGTTACTAAATGGAATACATTTGACAAATTGCTATTCTGTTTTTCGTATTAATTTGTTTGAAAAAATGGTAAATTTGCGACTTTCGTTTTTTGAAGTTTTCAACTCAAACTTCAATATTTTAAAAACTCTTCGTCAGTTTTCTCTGCAAATAGCCATGCATTACCGGAAAACATTGTCCTAATTTATTCCAAAATATTTTTTCATTCGAAATTCTAGTTTTCAAGAAAATGTCAAAACAAAAGTGTATGCGTTAGAAGATTCTTAGGTGTACACTTATGGAAACCCTGTTTTAGAAATTCTGGGTCTGTACTTGTTGATAGCTTAACTCTTATTCCGCCAATATTTTTACTATCCTGATAATGCTGTCTGCTTTCTATGTCAGCTGCATATATTCAAGTGCGGTTCAGCACACTGGTAAATGTATACGTCGATTTGGTGGTATTTACGCGTATTGCCGGTACTTCATAGACCGGAAGTCGTCGATATTGGTGTTAATACTATATAGAAAAACATGCCATATGCCTAAAGGACTATAGACTTCAATCATTTTTAAATATACAGTATGTTGATTGCAATTTATGTAAGCATTTAGGAAAAGATTCGAGTACCGATCATCCAGATCGGTACTCGAATCTATTCCTAAATGCTTACATAAATCGCCATGTGTATGCCGAATACTTAAAAATGATCTAATTCTATAGTCCTTTAGGCATATGGCATGTTTTTCTATATAGAATTAACACCAATATCGACGACTTCCGGTCTATGAAGTACCGGCAATACGCGTAAATACCACCAAATCAACGTATACATTTACCAGTGTGGTTCAGACTAAATGTTATCATGGAAGCAAACGCTATGAACCCTGATTTCAAGCAGTGTGATCCGGGTACATATTGTTTGCAATATAAGCTACATAAGGACATAAGCAGACATGAGAGCAGATGACATAGTTTTGACTGGCAGGAAAATGGTTAATTCACTAACTAGCTGCTTCTTAAAGGCTTTAACCTTTTGCCCAATAGGCTATTTTTAGATTGTGACATCATTTTCTATTTTTACATAATAATGTTTTAGATAACATTGAAAAAAAATCAAGAAAAATTTAAGGTATGTTTTGAATACTTTTGAAAATATTATAGAAAAGGAGCATTGCTCCAAAAGAGCAAATGCTCCATTTTCCATAATATTTTCAAATACATGATATTTCAAAGAAGTCAAAAGGCATTATTATGGAGTAAAGGGTTTAAGCTTAGCCAACTGATCATCTTGCTTTTTCCTTTATTGGAGCACCAACTGATCTCGATTGAAACTATTCCTACATTGACTGGGACCCCATAAACAGGTTCTTTGTGAACAGTAAATCAGACCTCCAGATAGAAGTGTGTAATCAAATTTTTTTTTTTTTTTTCGACCAAAACATATGTTGGGGGTACTCAAAAGGAACACCTTTTAACCCTGATGACGGAAAGGGGACACCTTATGCACTCCATAACTACTATACCCATGGAAATATTTTGATGATATTTGGTAGGCATATATATCAGGCCAAGTTGATGAGACACATGCAGTTGTGGTTGCTCTCCCTTGCTTTCTGGTTTAATTATCTCCCTTGAATGAACTAAAGAGGAAATATTGCATGCACCATAACTCTTATTCCCTTTGAGACAGTGTCACAGTGTTTTGTTTGGTGCAAGAGTGATTTTTCTACAGGGCTTATGTTTTGACTCACCTCCTATGGATGAATTTAGCATGGGTGAAAGTTTTCAGGATTAATCCTGAATTCAGGATTTTGAGGCTGACTTTCCATAGAAAGTCAGCCTCAAAATGCTGAATTAGGCAGGTTATAATAACTTCTCTGATTAGTTTTTGGATTATCTAAACACAATTAATCATTTAAACTTGAAATTATTCAATTTTATAGGCATCCTTCAAGTTTTAAAATGTGAATTTCTAAAGTTCAGGATTTTGGAAATTTGAACTTTCACCCATGATTTAGGGGTAAAAATGAAATTGTTTCTCTGCAGGTATACAATTATGAGCAAAAAAAGAAACGTCACATGTGAATTTAATGCTTGTTCTCTCTAGACACTTATTAAGTTTTGCCATTTTTTTTCTTTTAACAGCTTAATAAAGACATGTATTGAAAGCATCGAAAATGAATACCGGTATCACACCAAAAGTTTAAAAAGTAAAGCTTCCAGGCACGTTTAAACATAGGAGGGGTCAAAGTTTGAAAACACAATTTCTAGATGCCCTTTATTTGTCTGAACTTTGCTGAAATGACTAAACAAAATTCTCTAGTCATTCTCAGAACACTTATCAGACACTGTTTGCCACCAAGACGTTAAAACCATTGCTTAGATGCAAACATCTCTGAAAGCCCAGTCTTGCAACATTAAAGACATGCTTTCTCGGAATGCATTGAAGATCTTATAGAGAAAGTAAAGTGTTGCACTATAGGCAATCGATCACTTTGGTTAAACCAATTAGCAGAGAAGCATCGTCTGAATTGGATGATTAATACATGTATCATTAACTTGGAATTGAAAAACTCATCGAAATACACAGATAGTTAAGAGGTAAAGAAATGCTGTACATTTAATTGCAAGGGAGATAATTTTAAATGGATAAAATGTTTTACTTTTAACTTTTTTAAACTGTGGATGAAATGGCATACTGTTCGTACAGTTTTTGATTGATGACTATTCGTGGATTATGAAAAAATGAAAATTAATGTCATTGTGTATGCACATTGCATGTTTTCGCTGCTTGATACATTTTCAGTCCCTGTTTGCATGACCATTCTGCTATGAATGATGGAACATGAAAATCACTTAGTGTAAATGGCTGCCTGATGTCTGCCAAGCAATAGAAACTCATATCATTGTTCTAAGGTATCATTTTGTAGTTACAATTTTCATAGGAACAATTTATGTGACATTACTTTTCTTGATCAGTATATATATTATATGATTTTGCTTTACTATTTGGCATTCTATAACTGCTTATCATTTACTCATTTCTCGAGGTCGGGGTTTTGTCATCATTTGATGGCTATTTTTTTTTCAGAAATTGGTTCGAAATCTCTGCTTCGTCTCAACGTTGATAATAATCCAGGCCTATTCTGTCTTCCTTTCTCTGTCAGAAATGGTAAAAATGGATATCATAGGTAGGATTAATTAATCTTGAGAAGGCCTAAAAAAATGTCTGATTAACTATCTTACATGAACATATTACACGCCTACCAAACGCTCGAATGCTCAACATCTGGTTGAATATTAAAAAGAACTGCTCTATGAAGAAAATAAAAATCGGGGAATGTCATGCAACAGCCTATGGATTCCTGCGTTTGTGGTATAAATACAAGCTCAGACAGCATTCTCAATAGGTCATATTTACTTTTCGCGCGATAAACACGTTCCTGTCGAATTCTGGTACACCTATTTTACTCAAAAGTAAATCTGACAAAACGAGAGAACTTTCTGACCTAAAATTTAAGCCACAAACGTAAGAATGCATAGTCTGTTGCATGACATTCTCCGATTTTTTATTCTTTTCCTGGAGGAATTGTTTTTAATATTCAACCAGATGTTGAGCATTTGAGGGTTTGGTAGGCGTGTATAAGTAACACTTCAATGAAAATATCATGAAAGTTGAATGTAAACTTAAGTTCACTTATCTGTAACTCAAAATGTTTTCATTCCTTCATATTGAAACTTTGCATAATGATTGTTTACACATTGAAGAGATGCCCTTCTATTTTGTGCAAATTTTAGGAGGGGTGTTGAACTTAGACATTTTTCTGTCCAAAATGCTTAGATGGTGTATGGTTTGTATAATCTGTAACTTCAAGACTTTTCATTCCTTTATAATCAAACTTTGCGTAATGATTGTTCACACATTGAAGATGTGCACCTTCTGTTTTGTGCGCATTTCATGAATATTTTCTCATTTTGGGGGGTCTTGAACTTAGACATTTTGGGTTCTGTGTAATCTGTAACTCCAACAGTATTCATTCGTTTATATTCTAACTTTGCATAATGATTGTTCGTACACTGAAGATGTGCCCCATTTATTTTGTGCACATTTGATAAATATTTTATTATTTTTGAGGGCTGTTGAACTTAATACATTTTTTCCATCCAAAATGCATAGGGGTGTCTGGTTTGTGTAATCTGTAACTCCAGCAGTTTTCATTCCTTTATATCCAAATTTTTCATTATGATTGTTCACACATATGAAGATGTGCACCTCCTATTTTATGCACATTTGATTATATTTTTTGGAGTGTTGAACTTAAACATTATTACGTCTAGACCACCTTTGGATTGTTAGTACATTGTGTTATCTGTGTGTAATCTGTAACTCCACTAGTTTTCATTCCTTTACATTCGAACTTTGCATAATGATTGTTCTAAGATTGAAGATGTGCACCGGTGACACAGGTCCAGAGCAGAGTTTGGTCTTGTTGTTCACATTTAACAAAGTCAGGTTTTCTCGCATTGAGGCCTTTAAAATTAGGCTCATAAAGGGAAAATAAAAATGTCTTCTCCTATATATTGTGGGTACTGTGCTCTGAGTTTTGGTATGTTACTTCATGTTGCAGTCCTTGAAGGGAGCAATGAAACTCAGGTGAGCGACTTTAGAGTCCTCTGGACCCTCTTGATTTACATGGTGCTTTATCATGTGCGGATCCAGAGGGGGGACAGGGGGTCCGGACCCCCCTGAAAAGCACAAAATATAAGGTTTTCTAGCTATACAGGTCCGCATTCCCTGAAAAATCGCAGCTACCAAGCCAGCATCCAATTTTGAGCCATCATCAGCACGCCAGCGAAACGCCGATGATGGCCTGCTTATAGTGGTACTTGGATCCTCCCTCCCCTCATCAATTAAAAAAAAAAAAGAAAAAAAAACTTGTCAAAGTTTGACCCTCTCTGACAAAACTTTCTGGATCTGCAACGTTTATTGTTATCAGGTTGCTTTAACAAGGCTTTATAACTCTTTAATTGCTAGCGGTAACTTTTGTCATCTGTTTGTGCAAATGTAACTTTTGCAAACAGTTTAGACCCAGATCAGGACCAACAATCTGGATCAAAGCTGTTTGTCAATCTGATGGTTTTTTGAAAAGTTAATTTTGAAATAAAAGCAGATGCCAAAAATATGATACACACTTGCTTTAATTGCTTTACAATGGCACAATAGTTTTGTTTGCTAAAATAATATTAAGCAATATTTTGTTACACCAGTTTAAACATGAAACTTTATTTATTTCAGTCTGCTTAAGCTCTTTGTATGCTGGGTAATTTTTCATGCTTTTGTTGTCGTCTGCTGACATTTTTTAAATTTTAACTTTTAGAGAAAAATCTTTCAGGAACACTATCAGAGTGCCAAACGGTTTGAATATAGATCAGGCCCCGAGGTTATAAAACATTTTTCACGCTCAACTCAGCGGAGCGCGAAACTTCAACTGCTCATAAAAACTAAAATACTGACAAATGAAGAAGTTTCTTGCTTTAAGTCTCTCAGATGTTGTATTCGTCTGGCTAATAAATGTTAAAATGCCAACAATTGTAGGCATTTTAACATTTATCAGCAGGATAAACTTCATGCTTAACTGAGTTGTGCATGAAAAAACTTTAATAACCTCAGGGCCAGGTCTGGCATTCATGTTTTGTTATACCCCTGCAAACTTTGTTTGTGGTGGGTATACTGTTTTCACGTTGTCCGTCCCTCCATGCGTCCGTGCTACTGATATGGATTTGGGGGCCTTTTAGTTCTCTGGAGATAGACAAGGGGCCATTTCTTAACAAGGGGCCATGGCCCTCTGTAAATTTTTTTAAGTTGCCTCAAATGATTCAGGGGACCTCAGGGGAGGTAATAAAATAAACGTCTAAAAAAGGGCCATTTTATGTCTATGGTGATGGACGTCCAAACTGGAAATGGCCCGTAGTAATTTGTCAGTCTGATATTAATGGGCCAATTCAGAGCTAAACTGGCCGGTTATTTCGGACACTTGGCCCCTTATTAATGGCCCTTTATAAACTGGCCCGATAATCAATATTGGGCATACGTCCGTCCGTAACGTTTTGTTTCCTTAATATCTTGAAGTGTCATTGCTGGATTTTCATCAACTTTGCAAACAATGTCAAGTTCATATATGCAAGACAAATACTTTAAACAAAAAAGTAAGGGCTAGTGGCCAACTCTATTAGAGTTATTTCCCTTTGTAGTTCTAAATGGCTTTTTACATAGGGTTTTATGCTATTATAGTCCATACACGGGCCGATCAACTCCTACCACAGCTTTTGATGGAACAATTTGATACTTTTCCTTTACAATGTAGACACATTGAACATATGCATGAAGGAGTTTGGTTCAGAATTTTTTTTTTTGACAAAATGACAGCTGTGAGAACTTAGAGAATTTTTCCCTAATAGGGCTTTGTATATGCATTGATGGTGCCTTCATGGGCCGATCAACTCCTACCACAGCTTTTGATGGAGCTATTTGATACTTTGCCTATACAATATAGACACATTGAATATATGCATGAAGGAGTTTGATTCAGAAAAAATATTTTTTGACAAAATGACAGCTGTGAGAACTTAGAAATTTTTCCCTAATAAGGCTTTTGTATATGCATTGACTCCTACCACTGCTTTTAATTGAGCAATTTGATACTTATCTTATATAATATAGACACATCGAACATATGCATGAAGGAGTCTGGTTGAAATTTTTTTTTTTACAAAATGACAGCTATGAGAACTTAGACAATTTTTCAGTTAAATGTTTTTTGTATATGCATGGATAGTGCCTTTAAATGGGCAGATCAACTCCTAACACAGCTTTTGATTGAGCAATTTGATACTTTGCCGCTACAATGTAGACATATTGAACATATGCATGAAGAAGTTTGTCTGAAAAAATATTTTTTGACAGAATGACAGCTGTGAGAACTTAGGAAATTTTCCCCTAACAAGGCTTTTTCCCCTAACAAGGCTTTTTGTAAATGCATAGATGGTGCCTTCATGGGCTGATCAACTCCTACCACAGCTTTTGATGGAGCAATATGATATGCTGCCTATACAATATAGACACATTGCACATATACATGAAGGAGTTTGGTTTGGAAAAAATAAATTTTGATAAAATGACACCTATGAGAACTTAGACTATTTTTCCGATGTAAGCTTTGATATATAGAGCTTTCAGGTGTGACTAATTTTGTGTATTTGATCTTAACAAATGTTCCAGATTGCAAGCTTTAAGATCATTTGCACAGATTCTCCTGAAATCTTGTTTTCACAGATTCTATTGACTTTTTTTCTAAACTAGGGTCTGCTGGTTTGAACTATCACTTGCCAAGACTAAGTTTTTTCACTGACCCTTACTGTGGGGGGGTATCTAATAAGTATTGCTTATTGACTTTTTTCATTGATTTTGGTTGGAATGAGGTAAAATGCAAGCTTAAGCTGATAAAAGATCACATGTGACTGAATAGTGCAAAGGAAGTTGTATGAACATAAGCCAAATGTATCTTCTTGCCTTAATGCACTGATATAAACATGTGTAACCTTGCATTTTGCCTCATTAGAACCGTCCTCGGTACCCAGGCGTGACCCATTCCGTACCCACTGCATTCGTGATGAAATTATTGGGTACAGAAAGGGTCACAGCGATGCATTCCAACTAAAATCAGACATAAAACATGGCATGGTAATTCATTTAGTTATTTCACTTTCTTGCCAACTTACAAACATTAAACATCACAACATCATTTTTGCACACATAGTTTATGCAAACAATATCATCTACTAGTGCCATCTGCTGATAACCTTTGCAAACAGATTGGACCCAGATTAGACTGAAAAAAAAAGTCTGGCCTATCCAATCTGTTTGACACTCAGAAAGTATTCCTGAAAGAATTGTTCAAAAAAGTTAAGTTTGAAAAGAATCAGCAGCCATCAAAAAAGCATGAAAAATTTCCTAGGGGGCAAAGAGTTAAAAACTGGTCATCCCAGGAGGAAGCACTTTCCTTTCTTGCAAATTAATCTAGGTCCATATATGTTCATACAGAGCAATTATTGAACTACAGTCAAAAATCTTTATAACGTCACTCGTTATAACAGAATATTCAATATCCGACACAAAATTGCTGGGAAAGGATCTGTTTCCATTAAAATTCCCTCTTTATAACAGAATATTCACTTAACGACACCGACAGTAACTTCTGGGAACAGATATACAATTTCTATTGAAAATAAATTCATTATAACAGAATTGTTACCATGTGTCAGACAATTTTGTGATCGGAACAAGGTCTTTTTGCATGAATAGGTTTCTGTCTCACTTGATAAGTGGAAAGCTTTGTGCATTTTGATGCAATATGAAATTGAACTGATGTATACATTAGGAATCATAGCATTTTAATTCATTTGTTTAATATTTTCTTTTACCAAATGGTTATTATATTGAAATCTGGTAATGGTCAGAATTTCTTTATAACAGCAAATTCACTTTAACGTCATAGATAGCTTGGAACAAACAGTGTCGTTATAAAGAGGGTTGACTGTATAATGAAAAACATGTATGATCCTACATTTTACAATTGACAGAGTAAATATAAAATAAACCAGTTTTTTAACATGAAAATTAAGCGTTGAAAATAAGAGTTTCTTTTTGCTATTGAGTTAAAATCTGCATGGAAACAGTAAAAATGTATTTTATTTTTTTTATCAAAATTGATGTTTGAAATACAATTACAGTGCAGTCCCTTTATAACACTATATTTAGGCAGTGACCTAATGTACGTCACTGGTTTGGAGTCCATATGAATGGACTGTTTTATTAGTGAATAGCGTTAAATGGGACAAATTTTCAAAGCAATTACATGGAAAAAGTACAGTTTCATGGTCATTTTCCTATAATTCCTTTGTAAAATACCACAGTAAAATTTTTTAGGAGTCACAGCATGATGGTGTTATATCCAAATTCATGTTATAATTAGGTGTGTTATAAAGGGACTGCATTGTATCACTAGCTTGCATCTTACATATATGTCTATATGTTATCAGTTGTGGATTGTTGGCAACAGAGAAGAGGACCCGAGGTCATGCTATTAATGTAACCAAGCATTGTGATGCTGAACCTACAAGAGTTATCCTTCCTTGTGAGATAGAGGAAGTTCTGGTACCTGACAGAAATTGTGTTCCTAGCCTACAAGAAATGGCACTTCGAAGTATTGGCAGTGTTCTAAAAAAATTCCCAGGTAAATATACCACATGAGCTACCATGAAAAAGACCCTAATAGCAAAGACGAAAAAGAACCCTTAATTTATAACAATGATGATGATAATGATTCAAAATAAATCAACAATATTTTGAGCGTGGAATCCAGTAAAATGTTTGGGATTTATATTTTCACAAAACTCTCTTTCACTGCCTGTATCGAGCTCCGGATCGTCCGTTTTTTGGAAGCGGAGCGGACCACCCAAGATTGCGGACCATTCAACACAGGCAAGGTAGGTGTCTCATTGTATCCAATATGATTACTGATCCAAGCATGCATCAGCCGAACGAGCCAAATTACCGCACGTAGAATTGATTTATCTGCATAAAACAGCAAGTTCTGTGGCGAAAAATATACATAGTTTCTTGCATGGGTTCATTGAAATGTCTTTTTCTGTGCTGATAATTTTTGAAGCGATGACCCAAATATTTCCTTGTCATTCCTTTGAAACTGCATGTATATATCCGTATCATTTCTATGAACTACGTTGCACAATTCAATTCTGACCCAGACGTCGAAAACCGTAATAAAATCCCTTGGCTAGTTTTCGAGAAATAGTTGTTTATGTTAGCTGTGTAAGCGGCAATTGTCGACGGATTGGACTAGCTAGTTCAACACAAATTATGCCACTATATGCAGTCATTTGTCAACAGATTGGCTCGCTCAAAATCATAAAAATGTCTGTGGATTGGACGAACTTTGGTCTTCACAGACAACATATTAAACTCTTTTCATGTTGTCTGTTGATATCTTTGCAAACACATTTGACTCAAACCAGGACTAACAAAATGACTTGTGGTAGTGTCGGTCCTGATCTGGGTCCACACTGTTTGACACCCTGATGATACTTCTGGAAGAACGTTTTGAAAACGTTCAAATTTGAGAAACAAATCCTACTTTAGACACGACAAAAGCATGAAAAAAATACCGAGATCAAGACATGTTGTCCGTATTGTCGGGCCTGATCTAAATCCATAGTGTAGGGCCTGATCTTAATCAATCTTGTAGGGCGTGTTCTTAATCAATATTGTTGGGCCTGCTCTTAATCCATATTGTTGGGCATGATCTTCACCCATATTGTAGGGTCTGATCTAAATCCATATTGTCGGGTCTGATCTTAATCCATATTGTAGGGCCTGATCTTAATCAATACTGTAGGGCCTGATCTTAACCCATATTGTTGTGCATGATCTAAATCCTTATCTTGGGCCTGATCTTACCCCATATTGTATGGCCTTATCCAAATCCATATGTAGGGTTCAATGTTAATCCATATTGTAGGGCCTGATCTTAATCAATATTGTAGGGTCTAATCTTAACCCATATCGCTGGGCCTGATCTCAATTCATATTGTAGGACCTGATCTTAATCCATATTGTAGGACCTGATCTTATTCCATATCAAAGGGCATGGTATTAATCACTATTGTAGGGTCTAATCTTAATCCATATCGCCGGGCACGATCTTAATCAATATTGTAGGGCCTGATCTAGATCCTTATTGTAGGGCCTGATCTTTATCAATATTGTATGACCTGATCTTAATCGATATTGTTTGGCCTGCTCTTGATCCAAGCGGTTTGAGTCTGACCACATTCATTTGCTGAGATCATTTGCGTACAAATTGCATTCAGATGGATGTGTTTGATCTGGAGCAAACCACTTTTTAAATTCTGGTTGCTGATATATTAAATTTTGTCGATTGGCACTCTAAGCAAATTTGTCTGCTGATAACCTTTGAAAACAGCTTTGATCAAGATCAGGCCCGACATCTTGTTGTGTTTGAACTGGGTTTAAACTACTTTGTATTCTGCTTGCATCTCTAAAGAATAATAGCCTCGAGGTAGCATTTAACCGTTGAAAACAGTTTGGATCCATTTCAGGCCCAACGACAGTCGGTGCTGTGTATGCCTAATGGTATTTGCTACCCTTATCATTCGAACAAATCTGTTTCGTTTTAAATCATGCTGGGTAGTATTTTTCATTTACAATCAAATCTAAATAGAACATTTGATAAGCAAACAGTGTCTGTCAGTAGAGACCCTGAACAGATGCCGGGATTTGCAGCGTCTGATCTGGCTCTGTACAGTTTGCCTATGTCCCACAAAAAAGACGCTAGGCTTATATGGGTTAATGTGTTCTTGAGGCCCCCCAGGGGGAGTCTGTCCTCCCTTGCTCCCTTAAAATAATGCATTGATCTCCCCAAATCCGTGAAAAAATTTCCTCAGCTCCCTGAAAGTATTTTGTCTTGCTTTACAAATCCCTAAAATTAATCCAGCTTCTCCTCAAATCCCCAAAAATATAAGCCAGTTCTCCCTAAAAATGTATTTTTCTCTCCGTAGGGTTAAAATCACATACTTAAAAACTATGGAGCAATACGCAAGCACATGACTTAATGTTCACTTAACATTTTGCGTCATACATGTGAAGACAGAGCTTAGCCAAATAAAACATGACATACACTGAGGGAAATAAGTTTAGCAAAATACTTTGGGGAATCACTGTTCAGATGAAATAGGACTTTTGATTTCATAATATCAAAAATATGTGTTGAAAGACGTTTATGAGTACGATGACAGTAACCGGTTGTCATTTTACATCATGTAAAGTCTGGTATTAAACCCCTTTTCTAAACAGCTTATCTGGCAATAGTGCGAATAGTTTTCTACTAAAACTTCGAAATTTCCGCCAAATGTTTAGATCTAAAAGTAAAATATTGAAAACCAGTTTAAAACTGAATGCTCTGTTAACCTTTTCGTACACTTTTTAGTTGAAAATCCAAACTTTTCAAATTACCTCCCTTTCAATTAAATAGCGTTTGAAATTAAAATGCCCAGCAGGTCAAATCCTCGCTATAAAATTCAAATTTGTTTCTTTAGACCTCTTGCAGGTAACCATTAGGTCATTTTCAAAGAACTGGCATGAATGCGCACCTGCTAATAAAAAGATCTAATGCTAAAAAATCGCCAATGGGAAACCCCATTATAACTAATTGCTAAACTTTTTTCCTCAGTATATATAAATAAAATAATTTTAATGAAATACATGATATATAGCTCAAAGTATGAGGTCATCCTTCGAATGCTATTGCTGTACCTGGTAAAGTAGCTATGGAGGAGGGCTCTCTAGATTATTTGTTTTAAATTAGAGACAGACCATTTGCTGTTCTGGTAAATTGGAGGGAGGGGCCTTTTCTTTTTTCCAACAGCTTAAACTTTAATATCTTAAAAGAAAGTGAAAACATTTAATTTTTTGTAACTGTTTAAAGTCTTTTTACAATTTGATCAGCATCCTTCAAAGTTTTAATAATTATCAGTGAGTCAACTAGAGAGAATGCGCATGTAGCCCTGTAAGGATGGGGAATGACACTTGTGCTAGGGGGTCAGGGGGCATGCTCCCTCGGGAAATTGTTGAAAAAAAAGGTGCAATATGGTGCATTCTGAGCGTTCCGAAATAATCAACCTTAAATCAACAACTTTAGGGATAATAAATCAACAAGAACAAATATTATTATTCGGCATATTTTTGCCTTCGATCAATCCAGATGTGCATGTAAATAAACAAAAACATTTTATAAAGGGGGTCTTGGGGCATGTGCGCCCCCTCCGAGAAGCAAAGATTTTTTAAAAAAAATAAATAAAATGGAGGCTTTTCCCTTTAAGATATGAGATTTTTATATGTTTTTTTTTACTTTTTGGCAGTGCTCACTAAATCCCCAGAACTATGAGCTTGCTCCCCAGATCCCCTAAAATAATAACCAGTGCTCCACAGCTCCCTAAAAATAAATAGCCATTCTCCCCAAACCCCTGAGGGCCCAGATCTTGCTGTCTTGTGGCTGTCTGTGCTCTATGCCTTTTCCTCATGGTATCCTATTCGGCATATTTTGGCCATATTCACGTGTTTGATTATATTTGTTAATATTGGGTATTACTAAATATTTTTCCCAAGTGCGACAGACATAACACATTACCCAGCAGGCACATGTCGTCGTATTGACGTCAATGTGACGTCATTACATCGCATTGATGTCGACACGACGTTACTTTGTTGTTCTGTGTCTGCTGGGTAAGGACAACCAGTATTCAAGCCAATGATGCTGACTTCAGAGTTATGTGTTAATTTGCCGAAACTTGTGTTTCATACAAATTCAAATGTCATCATCCAGTCGAGTCGAATAAGCAAATCGAAGACCGTTACTTATTCACTAGAAACCCCAGTTTCTTGTACTTAAACAACAGACGACTCTAGGGCGAAGATTTGGTGCCAGTAAAATCTTTTTAAGCGTCCCAGTGGCTAACACTGCTGTCCGTTCTAAGGTGGCGGCTCTGTTGTTATTGATTCATTGTTCATGATAATCCCCTTGTGGGAGTCTGTAATTGTTCTATGTTTTGTTGTACGTAATTTTATGTCCATTCTAGTTTGCAATCATCTTGATGGGGAAGAGAGAACTGGTTGCTTTGCTTGGTTTGTCTTGCTGGTGTCTCGTGATTGTTGTGTGACTCTTCCTCGCAGTGCAATGAGTTTGTCTGCAGTTTGTGATTCTGGTATTTTCTGATGATACTCACTATTTTCCTATAATCACAACCTTGAACGAAATACATATTGCTTCGAGTCACAACGTATAACTACAAGGCCGTACATTTTATTAATACGCCCGCGCGCTAAGGTAAACGTTTTGTAATTGGGCATCTAACTGTTTGCATGCTGTTATACTCTGCTGTGCCTGAATAATCGTACCGAAAGTCGTAGACAAATAAATCGTACGATGACCGTGGCAAATGTAACTGGGGCATAAGAGATTGAATTATATATATCTACGCAATGCAAGAATTAAGGTCCCAAGGTTATATATAAATATAAACGTATATTTTCACTTTCTAAAATTCAATTCTTAACTTAAGTCTTCCTTAACTTTAAGGAGGCATTGTAATTTTCGGCCCAAGTGATTTACTAAACGCTTGAGTAAGTAATGGACGTACGTAAGCTTATGTGCAGATTAGTTTAGAGCAATGATCTAATCTAGCTGATTTAGTGATAATCACAAAACTTTTAAGGTTTGTCAATCATTTGAGAATGACCATGACCTTTAAGGTTGTCATTAGCCCTGAGTCATAAATTCTACACATCGTCTCACTGAGAGAAACATTTGAGTGAAGTAAATCCCATGACCGTGAAGTTTGACCTTTACCTTGAGTCTCTGAGTTCTGCAAACCATCTTACTGAGAGAAACATTAGGTTGAAGTTTAATAAAATACCATATTCTTGAAGTGTGACCTTGACCTCGGGTCTGCGTTATCAAGTCGTAGGTTCTACACTTTGTCTCACTCAGATGAATATTTGGCTGAAGTTTAATGCAATTCGTGAAAGGGTTAAGGAGATACAGAGTGGGTACCGTATACAAGGGTAAATCCATTGTCATTGAACTGTGACCTTGACAGTTAAGTCTGAGTAGCCGAGTCATGAGTTCTGCATATTGTCTCACAAGAGAGGAACATTTGAGCGAAGCTTAGTGTAAAGCAATCATAGAGTCAGGAGATATGGAGCAGACACGAATTAAAGGGGCTAAAACATGATATTGAAGTGTGACCGTAATCGTGATTCTGCGTAGCAGTGTCATAAATTCTGCACATCATCTCTTGGATGAAGTTCAGTGAAAATATTGGAAGGGTTCGAGATATATGGGGCGGCCATGAAATCAAGGATAAATCGCGTGTCCTTGAACTGTAATCTGGACCTTGAGTCTATGTAGCTGAGTCATGGATTCTGCACATCGTCCCATTGAGAGAAACATTTGAGTGTAGTTTCATGAGATCGTTCATAGGCTTCAGGAGATATTCAGTGAACAGGCGGACTGACAGATGGACTGACAGAAGAAAGCCAATCCTATAACCTCGGTTATAAGCCTCCTGTAAGATAGTTAATATAAAAACAAGAGGGCACTTGGGCCCTGGTCAATCACCTGAGAGTGATTAATTATAAGATCATAGGAAAGCATTACTCCTCCAAAACACCAGTTCTTCAAGTTCCATTACGACTATACATAGAAAAGTTTCCATCATGTAGAACATCGACTTTGCTTTACAATAGTCTATGTAAACCTTGTGAACCCAGGGCCTGCCAATTTTGGTCCCAGGGGCATCATGGTAGGGTATAAGTGAATCACGATACATACGCAACATCAACACATTTTAAAAGGCCTATTGACACCATTACTAGGGAGCCCAATGCACTGAAGGACTTAAAAGGCAAAAATTGAAAATTGCACCCAGAACATTTTAGCCTTCCTAAACGGGTAAAATGGGCTGGTAACGACCCGGGGTGATGACACTCTGCTTCTATCAAACACTAATACCAAGGTTTTTACAAATACTGACCACCACCAGCTACGCATCGCAGGTTTGCTATGTTTTGCACATGGCGTCCCTATGAATCAATGAAGCCAAATATTATGTCATTTCACATGCAGCTTGTACATATACATGAATAAAAACACTGTAGCTTTAGTTTCATAACTTTATTAAATATACAACGGTTGTCCGAACATGAGCGATTTGGCGCAATTGGTATGTTGCAAGCTGGAGTGTGTGTTTCTGACGTCACGTGATATTGTAATTGCCATCCGTTAACTGAACAGCGCCTAAGAGATCGTTATCAGGCAACAGGAACAGTGAAATATCGACGTAGGTCTGGTTAACCAAAATGACGAGCTGCCTTTACAACCAGGCAACCACCAAGTTAGCATTTCATTCCAATGAAACATCTAAAGATCAGCTGTCAATAATATAAAATTGGCTGTCTATTATTGTCATCCAGATGCATGCCAAACTACGCAAAAACTTGTTCATTTCTACATACTCATTACACCGAAACAAAAAAGTAGTTAAGAAGTTTGTGAAAACCTGTTTTATGGTGAAAAGCACTCATTAATTGAATGGACATATGTTGTAGGTACACATTGGAATTGCCTCCATGAGGCAATGCCAATGTGTACCAAAAACATATGTTACTGCAATTAAGGAAACCTATTTTGAAATATACACTAAACAAGTATCATGTCCATTGACTTTCCTGTTTTAAACATCTCAAACTGTCAATCAGTATTAAATACCATATCACCAAACTTGATTTCATGAACTATGCTTTTGCTTACCTGCTAGTTGCGTGTTTGCAAGATGGCATCTTACGTCGAGTGTATCGACAATATTTGCATCGACAATATCCGTACCATCTGGCTACCGTCAGTGCCAGGCAAATAGTAGGGCTCTGAGGGTAATTTGTATCCAGATTTTTAATAAAAATATCTTTATACAATTACTTTAAATCGCGTCCGATTTCTAGACAAATTCAAATTGCAACTTTAGAATCTAAGGGTATTGCTATTCGATAGACTGGTGTCCTAAAATAATCTATTATTTTGGTATGAAATCTAAAAGCATATTTAGCTGACAGGTTGATGTCCATTGTTGCCAAATCTCAATAAAATTGATACATTAAAAATAAGAAAAATTTATGAATTTCAATTTTTGTGTTTTTAAAGTCCTTCAGTGTATGTAATGAAAAGCGCATTCATAATTCAATCCGCAAATGCGTTAGTTTTCTATACTATATGCTAAACAAAAGATCAAACTTGAGCCTAACAACAATATTTATCGTTCTGACTTATTTAGGTGTAGACTATAGAAAGGGCATACTCATATACATTGGATAGCAAAGAAATATTTTAACGAATTTAGTAAGGCATTCTGTATTTTCTAAGAAGCATAAATTGCATATCCACAGTTTTGGTTTTAATTTCCTTTTAGCTGCTTAAGCGCTGTCCGATTAGTACCCAGTTGCTTCCTCTCACGTTGACGTCGTTAAAAAGAGACGTTACACTTGAAAATTTATCTATGTACGGTTCTTGAAAATTTTGTGTTTGGGTCAGTACTCAATATTTTAAATGTTTTTAAAGGCAGTCACTTTTTCTAATGCTTCCTCTTCTGTATATAATGAAAAGTGAGACGGTTCTTTTGAGTACCTACAATGCTGTTTTTTAAACACGAAAAATAATTTTCCATTACACACTCTTTTTATTTCTAAATTAGACATTAGGTGTCTTATAAGTCGAAAACAACTGATCTTCAATATAAATGTACATACAGGTTACAGATTTGCATTTAAGCCCCCTGCTGGCTTATGCTGTTGTTCGTTTTAAGTCGGTGGTATTGTTGTTGGTGATTCATTGTTGATTGTTATTCTCATTGTGGGAGTCAGTAGTTGCTCTATGTTTTGTTGTACGTTACTTTATTTTCACTCTAGTTTTGCAATCATCTTGATGGGTAGAGAGAGCTGGTTGCTTTGCTTTTATTTTTACCTTCCTGGTGTCTTGTGATTGTTGTGTGGCTCTTCCTTGCGGTGCCACGGGCTTGTCTGCAGTTGTGATTGTGGTATTTCCTGATCATTCTCACTATTTTTTTGTTAGTTGAGAGAGTAATTATATGTTAAAAGTGCCAGAATACGATGCTTATATTATGACTTTTAACATCATTGACACAATGAAAGCCATCAAAAATGTAAAATAAAAGTTACAAATGTTTAACAGAAGGAAAATATTTTATGATTAATCATTCATGTAGACTCAGATAACCAAATGTTTAAGTATAAAATATAATTGTTATTTTCTTGCCTATGGGTATTAGCACGTGTTTAGTGCTCGATGGAACCACCATAATAATGTTTTAAGTACCCTCAGCATAAGTTTGGATTCTCAAAAGCACCGTCTTCTTGAGACAACATATGCTTTGGTTTGAAAGCAAAAAAAAATTATCTGGTGGTCTGATTAATGCTTTTTTTTTTATCTGTTTTAGTGTCTTAATTACAAGTCGAAATGGCTAGAAATCCATTTTTTTGGAATCTTCATGGAATCATGAATACTTCCGGTCTCTTGCAATATGAGTTAACTTTACAAGAGACCCAAAGTATTCATGATCCCATGAACAGACCAAAAATTGAATTTATTGCTTATATTTACATGTTATTATAAATATCTTAACTATAAAACATATTTATAATTTAGGAAACAAAACAGTTTTGTATTTCATGTGAAATCATATTAAGGGCGTTGACTGAGTATAAAACGGAAAAGCGGAAAAGCGGAACAGCCAACCTAAACACGGATAGCCAATGGTGCAAACAAGAGGCTAGCTTGGCACATGCAACTCGGGTGTGGCTCCCTCTCAATCACAACACCAGTGTCACTTCTGGCAAATGAGCTAGATGTTTGAAGCATATTGCATGGGCATGTGAGCTTGGCAGCTGTCAATCATAGTTTTGTCATTCATGAGACTATGAACGGTTGCAAAAATCTAAAGGTTCATTAAAGGATTTCTTCGAAAATGTAAGTAGTGATGTATGACAATAAGAAAGGTTTTGTTACTGTTTCGTTTTTACTGAGAATTTCGATAAAGCAGTCATTTCAGCATTTTTATCAAATCCTTTTTTAATCTTAGACTAACAGAATTGATAGCCATGTATCTGGATAGTTAATCTCACGTTAAGGGGTCTTTATCATTATTAGATTCAATTGGGTAAATAAAGAGGTACCGTATGCACTAGCCTGGCTTTCAGGCCCTGAGTTTAAGGTAAACTACTCCTACTAAACCAAATTTTCTCTGATATAATCTCCTTTCTAAGCTGATAGCCCTATCAGAGAGATAGTATATAAGAAACTAGGACTCAAGTTAAGTGGGGGGGGGGGAAGTTGCAGATTCTTTAGGGGGCCAGTCTACGTATGCAAGCAGCCATAGAGCAGCGTGTTTTCTATGCATTGTAAGAAAATCATTTTGTTATAGCGCTTGTCTGTTCAAAGTTAAGTTCGTCCAAACCGTTGACATTTACATGAGTTTTCATGAGCCAATCCGTTGACATATTACTGCATATAATGGTATAATTTGTGTTGAACTAGCTAGTCCAATCCGTCAACAATTGCCGCTTACACAGCTAACATAAACAACTATTTCTCAAAAACCAGCAAAGGGATCTTATTACGGTTTTCAGCATCTGGATCAGAATTGAATTGCGCATTGTAGTCCATAGATATGATACGGATATACACATGCAGTTTCAAAGGAATGGTAGGAAAATATTTGGGTCATCGCTTCAAAAATTATCAGCACAGAAAAAGACATTTCAATGAACCGATGCAAGCAACTGTGTATATTTTTCGCCACATAACTTGCTGTTTTATGCAGATAAATCAATTCTACGTGCGGTAATTTGGCTCGTTTGGTTGATGCATGCTTTATACAGTAATCATATTGGATACAATGAGACACCTACCGTGCCTGTGTTGAATGGTCCGCCATCTTGGGTGGTCCGCTCCGCTTCCAAAAATGGCCAATCCGGAGCTCGATACAGACAGTGTCTTTGCTTCAGTGATTAAGGGGATATATCTTTCAAAAGCTCTTACTTGCATAAAAATTTTTCTGTATAAACAAGAACTGCTTTTTTGTCAAGGAGACGGATACTTTTGGCCACATTGTTGTATGAACAACTTATACATCTCACATAGATAACTTTACGCCCCAACATACAGCTTTTGAGCAATCCGCAGCATGCTTATCAGTCTTTTTAGAGTTACTTCCTGGTTTGATACCGTTAACAATGCTGTGACACACTGGATGAACTTTAGAGAAAACCATTTGCATGAACATGACCTACAACTATTTGACTACAATATTAAGAAGTATTTTCGCCAAAAATGTACGAATTTCTGGTAGAAAAATATAAATTTTCAATTTTTGCTTATGAATTTTTCAAGGTCAAATTGAAAATTTGTAAAAAAAAAACAGAAATACATAATATTTGGGTCAAAATACTTCTAAATAGTGTAGTCGAATAATTGTAGGTCATGTTCATGCAAATGGTTTTCTCTAAAGTTCATCCAGCGTGTCACAGAATTGTTAACGGTATCAAACCAGGAAGTAACTCTAAAAAGACTGATAAGCATGCTGTCGATTGCTCAAAAGCTGTATGTTGGGGCGTAAAGTGATCTATGTGAGATGTATAAGTTGTTCATACAACAATGTGGCCAAAGGTATCCGTCTCCTTGACAAAAAAGCAATTCTTGTTTGTACAGGAAAATTTTCATGCAAGAAAGAGCTTTTGAAAGATATATCCCCTTAAGATTTAAAAGAAAATATAAATTCAAAATGTAACAATCTGATTGGCTGAGCAGTAAATCAATTACAGCCAAAAGTACAATAGCCATTGCCTGTTGTCATATTGAGATGGTTATATTGACGGTGTGCCATGGTCCTGGCGCACTGAGCATATATATCATATTGAGATGATAACAGAGCACCATTTTATGGTGTCTGAAACCACCAGCCAATCAGAATGCAGAACTCCTAATTAATATGCACAGAATCTTAATTTAGGTATTGTCAATATAAAGGTGCATGCTTAATATATTTACATCAACATGGGTTAATGAATACAGTCCCTCTTCTGAAGACTGTTAGCCAGTTGCAGAAACAGCTAGAATTTATTGATTATAGAACTTTGCCTACAACATGTACGGTAAATGTTCTAAAATTACGAACACTAAAAAATAATTATTTTTTCCGCTGTTCGTAATTTTAGAAATTATGTTTATGAAAAAATGCCAGTGTTCGAAATTTTAGAATGTGGGCTTTATCATGAGAAAACCGTATATGTGCATGTCAAAATGTGATAGAAACGTGTTGAAAACACGGCGATATGATTCTGTGCTATCTCCTCGTTTTTCTTTTCTTCCGCCGCTAAATTCATGCGGACTGAGTTAGTAAAATGTCCTGCGCGTGTGGTATTCGCCAAGTCGAGAGTCAGGCACGTGCATATTATGTCACTTAATTTACTTACAAGTCATATAAGTCCACTGATTTAAACTATTCGATAAGCCTGGTCTCCTATGTTCACTCGCCTCGGACTACCGATGAATCACTACACTATTTCGTTCTTCCTTCAGAAAACCAAGCTCTGCCGACTTAGAATTCCAGTTAATACTGTACTCAAGAATTGAAACCGCTAGACATCTCGTACGATCAGATTTTTTTTTGCAAAGATCTACACAAACTTTGAAATACGTAGTAAAAAAAAAAAACTGACGAAATTCAATAAGAACACACCTCTCTCTCTCTCTCTCTCTCTGCTTGTCGTTCCGCCGATGGGATGTTTACTTTGATGTGGCTGCCAGTCTCTCTCTCTCTCTCTCTCTCTACATTTGCAAACACGGTTTGGATCCAGATCAGACCCGAATGATATTCAGGCATTTTAAAAATGTGTGCATGCGGTGGAAAGTACGCAAAGCGTTAATACTGTGGAATGTCTGACTGTGCCGTACAAAAGCCGATGCGTACGATAAGTTTGGGTTTTGGGTCCTCATCGGAAGCAGTTGTAACAAGATTGATTGACTGACCTTAACATTGCATTTCGATATTCTAAGAAACCAAGCCAAAACAAAAGATTCGTGTGCAAACACCGTGCAGTCTCTCTCTCTCTCTCCTTTTACGACCTGCTATCAAAGTTTGTAGTTTGGATCAAGAAGATCGTCCCGCGTGCCTGATCAGGGGCAAACATGCATACCAAGAGTTATAATCTAGTCAGACTTTGCGTCCGATGATCACCACACGCTGATAGGAACATTTCAAACAAGTACCTTCTTTCAGATGCATGCCATGGGCGGATCCAGAGGGGGGACAGGGGGTCTGGACCCCCCTGAAAAATCGCAAAAATATAGGGTTTCCTAGCAATATTGATCCGGATCCCCTAAAAATCACAAAGCTATCAAGCCAGCATTCAATGGTGGGCCATTATCGACAATGGCGTTTCGCTGATGGGCCGATGGTGGTCCATTTTTAGTGGCATTTCGGTCCTCTCTCACTACCCCCTCTGATAAAATGTTCTGGATCCGCGCATGCATGCAGTGCGTCTGAACCAGCTCGATTGAAATTAAACTGTCGACGGACATATATGTAATTCATGCGCGGATCCAGAAAGTTTTGTCAGAGGGGATTTAACTTTGACAATGATGGGGGAGGGAGCATCCAAGTCCCACTTAAAGCGGGCCATCATCGGCCCGGCATGCCGATGAATGCCCAACATAGAATGCTGGCTTCGCAGCTGCGATTTTTCAGGGGATCCGGACCTGTTTTGCTAGAAAACCCTGTATTTTTGTGATTTTTCAGGGGGGGGGGGGGTCCGGACCCCCTGTCCCCCTCTCTGGAACCGCACATGTAATTCCATGATATTTTGGTACTTACAACGTGCGACAAAGACTCAGACGAGCCTGCGCAAGTGTGCATTCTCAAAACAGCATTGATGGCTCAGGTATGTCAAGCATCACCGCTTTTATGTTGAATGGATTAATATTGTGTCGCAACTTGGAAAAAAGGCCCTTTTGTATATAAGTTAACTTACTTAGCAAATTTACTCAGTTTTTTAACGCTGTGGTTTGCATGGCTTTTTTAAAGTAACAACATCTACTGTTACTTGCAAATGTTCAATTTTGACGACCAGGCAGCGTATGACCAGTGACCAAGTCCTTCGTGGTGAACACAAGCTTAGATGTGCGTTTTCTCGAGTTAATTGTAACTCCTAATCCTTGCCCGAGGCATGTCTGTTTAATGTCTGTGACAATTTACTGACAAAGGAAATCCATGTTAATGCCCATTGTTGAAGAATTCCGATGGATCGGATGCTTCTTATAGGTAGAAATTTCGCCAATGCAATGAAGGGTTTTAAAAATGTTTGAACACGCTGCAGGCTTTCCACCAATAGATGCATAGACAGCCAATACCAATACCATGCATGAACTTTGTCACGTACTACATGTAGGACAGTCCGTGCTTTTAATGCGCGCTTGTCTTTGATCTTATCTGAAAGCATGTATTGCACAATTAGCAGACAAAAAGTATAGTCTTTCGCTCGGCATGCGAAAAAGAACGTCACGTGCCAGATTACCCATTTAAGTGGAATGGAATCTTCCAAATGTCGCTACCGCTCACGCGCTGTACGTTAAAAGTAAACCGAACACAGATGGGACAAACAGATAAACGGACATCGATTATCCGCCGAAAATAACTTGTGTTCGTAATTTTAGAAATTCACTTTTCCAAAAAAGGTCAGTGTTCGATTTTTTAGGATGTTTTAAAAATTATTTTCAGCGATAATTTTAGGTGTTCGTAATTTTAGAGTGTTCGAAATTTTAGAACGTTTACCGTAGGTCTTGTTGATAAAAATCCACGTGCAAAATTTCATCATAATCGGTAAATAAATACTCCAGTTTGAAAATTATCCATTTAGAGCTAATATTTCCATTTTCAAGGACAAATAATTCTGGAATGCCCCATGAAATATATTACTGAGCCAGTGCATGAGATTTCCAACAATGTAGTATGTGCGACCAGCAAAGCCTCAGATCTGCCTGCGCATACGCACATATGCGCAGTCTGATCAGAGCCTTTGCTTGTCCCTTAAATATTCTATGACTGTTAAGCTGCTGACTGAACACCATTTGAGGTTTCTACGCCTAAAAGGAGGCTGTACAGGCTCATCTGAGTCTACACTTGTCAAAATGCCACATTGTTGGAAATCACATGTCGTGGCTCATACTTATATCTTAACACTATTCTGATCACTTAGGTGAGTTTCTAATAGAAACTGTAGAGTTATCCACACAAGTGTACTTATGCAGAATGGAACATTTCCATATTCAAGGGCACATAACTGAAACACCGCATTGACCCATGAAAAATATGTCACACACTGTCTCATATTTTCACTTCATAGTGATCTATTATGGTAAGTTTCAGTTAAATCAGATGAAAACTGTGGGAGATTTCGTAAATGAACAGAGATACAGAGGTCCGGGTAGATAATTGTCATAACATAATACATCCCATATTTTCAAAATGGGTGTATAAAAAAGAGCCCTTATAGCAACGAAGAAAATAACACCCTTATAAAAAGTGAAGACAACATATGCTTGAATCATGTGCACAGACCTGTCCGGGGAATTTGTTTTCCTTCAATTTGTTATATGTAAAAACCTTTGTTACTGGAAAACAGGTAAACAGTGCAGTCACAGATCAGGCTGCTCCTGACAGTGATGATTATCATATATACTTTGGCTGCTTAATGAAACTAGATCAGACTGCTCCCCTTAGTGTTTTCTCCCATTTTAAAATATGGACTAAGTGCATTTGAATATATACAGCAGACATAATAATATTATAGGCAACATTTTCGTGACTAAATATATTATATTTGTGGGATTAAGGTGAATTCTTCGCCTACTGGGCAATTTTTCATGCTTTTTAGTGATCTGCTGATTTTTTTCAAAATGAACTTTTTCGAAAAATTTATCAGACATACCATCAGAGTGTCAAAGAGTTTGTATCGAGATCAGGCCCAACGTTTTGTTGGTCCTGATCTCAATCCTAACTGTTTGCCAAGGTTATCAGCAGACAACACTAGAAGACAAAGTGTTAATGTTATGGGCGAATTATGTTTGAGGAGAAATCATACTGTGACAAGGTATGAAATGAGCGAAGAACCATACATTCAAAAGAGCGGATGGATAAATCAATCAAATGAGCGAATTTTCTAGGTAAGAGGGGGTTCAGGGGATTCTCCGCTATTAAATATCCTATGAAAATGAAATATACTATGCACAATAAGTTTAGCAATTTCTTATGTTTCGCATCTTTTTTGTGCGCATCTTTGTGTAGTGCTGATAAATTTCAATTGCAATGAAGAGAACAGGATCTTAGGCAAATGAAACCACGAGATTTCAGACGCCATCCTTTAAATAGGCATTTGGGGAGAGCAAGAATTGCAGAAGGGGTCAGTAAGCAAAAATCACACCCGTTGTAAGTAATGCTAAAATGATAAGCATGTGATTTTTCGTCTGGTGGTCTTTCATCTTCCTCATGCATCATACGCCTATAAAAACTATTGGTTATGTAACAGATATGATAGAGATTCCATGCTGAAAAAAAATCAGCTGCCACCAATGACGTCAAAACGTAGTCAGCATTTGATTAAACTTTTAATGTTAATTGCCATTTCTATTCAACAGAGTATCAGTTTACAAAGATATCATATGCCTACAGTGTAACTCATCTTATGGTTAATTAAAACCTTAAGTTACTGAAAAAAAATGCGACGCATTTGCGAGATAACGGTGGCGTTAGATTTTATCGTTCGGCTCGTGCACTGTAGTAGTGAAGATGTTTCACTCAAAATTATTTGTCTGAATGTGTTGGAAGACATAAAACAGTTTTACTTGTTAATGTGGTTCAAGAAAACACGACTAGAAACACCGTTTAAATGCGATAACGTAAACGCATTAGTAAAAATGTCAAATTGTGAAAACTTCGACCTTTATTTCTCTGAGAAAGTTCAGAAAATTGCAGCATTTCCTATGCTTTTTTGGTTTTCAGTGACCAAACAATCGTTTGAAAATGCTTTTGACTTCCCCCAATGATCAGAAATACCCACGTTACCCACTAGTCTTGAAATTAAACGTCACTTTAGCACGGCCGCTGCGTTTGGTAATTCTGTACTTTTTTAAATAGAAAATCTTGTCAGATGATCGGCTCTTGTATCTTCATGACAGCAAATGAAACTCGAGATCTGATGTGGATGGGCTCACCCATACAAAACAACTGCTAAATTTATTGTGCTTAGTATAATTTGGTCTCAGTGAGACCAAATTATTTCATTTTTATGGTATATTTTGGAATATTTGATATAAATGAGATAAAACCAACATCTTTTATACATATGAACGCCTGATCTGCCCCTGCAACTGGATTTTTACCTGGAAAATTCGCTCATTTGAATGATTCAAACATCTGCTCTTTTGCCTTATGATTCTCCGCTCTTTCGTAAAAATAAATCTGCTCTTTCGTATTATGGATCGGCTCAAAGGTAAATCTCCCAATGTTATGATCATCTTTTTCTGTATTTTCAGAGCTGATTGAGACATGTGATATACCCTACCATCTCAAAGACTTACTCCTTAACAGCACAGATTACTGTTTGTTTTGCCGCAACAGTCTAATATACATTTCAGCATTCCCTGTTGTTTATGAAGGACTAGTCAAGCCTCAGAGAGTTGTGGGCCTTTATTTAGCCTTCTGTTGCTCCTTGAATTGTTTTAATCATCTTCCAAAGAACCCAGAATATCCCATGCTTTTTCCATATAGAGAAGATACACTAAATCCAATCTTTTTATTCAGATGACAGGTGCAGAAAGTCTCTTGTCATTATAAAGTACAGCAAAAACCTGATAATTAAAACTCTGACATTTGCAGAGTGCAGGGGCTCAGTTGGTAGAGTGTTAGACTGGAGAAGGGTTGCTAGTTCAAGTGACACCCCCTCAGGAGTCACTGTGTTGTGTCCTTGGGCAAGACACTTTATCCGCTGCTTAGTACTGGTTCAACCCAGGGAGACAGAAAATTGTTCCGACTTGACTGAAAAATTGTTGACTGGGACTTGAGAATCAAAACAAACAAATCAAAGTAAGTAAGGGTGCGAAGATCAGGAATCGATACAATCAAGTACCACACCTGACCCAGGATACCAATGGGAAAGTGACAAACTCACAGAATCAAACTTGGACAATTCGAAGTACAGTCAACTCTCGTTAACTCAACAATGCATAACTCGATACTATCACATACCTCCACCTGACGGCCTGGTCCAGGAATTTTTCCCTATTTATTATTGTAATTCAACAACATTTATTTGGACAACGGTTAAGTCAATGAAACTGATAACTCGTTACGAAAATTTGGTCCAGCCAATCAATTTTAAAGTATTTTCAAACGCCTAACTCGATTCCATTTCATAAGAAAATAACAGATATGCTTGACTGTTTGATCTTACCTTTTCATCCGATTGTGTACCCAATTAATCCATTGTATGCAGCGGTAGTCAGAAAAAAGTGTGATTAGCTTGTAAACAAACATTACACAGACACTGTGTGTATTGTTTGTCTACATTGACCTGAGACATATGCATATTCAATGACCTTTCTTCCAATCTTCGGCAATCTTCGTAATATGTGTGCTTTAGATTGTGGCACAATAACTTTTATGAATGAAAAATATCACAATTCCTCGATAACCGAATGGATAAGAGGCTGTCCCTTGCACCCAAAAGATGTGGGTTTGAGTCCAGTAGCATTTCATTTTTGCGCCGCAAGCATTTGTGTCGGAATAGTGATATCCTCTACCTGGTTGTCTATTTATATAACATACTGTTAGCATAACGGTCTTGTGTAAGCAAAAACAATTCACCGACAAGACAGCTCAACGACAGCAAGCAAAACATAGCGTTAAGAGCATGTCTCCTACTATATGACATATGAACTCCAAAATTCAATTTGTGGATATATGTTGGGGTCATGGAATGCCGCTCACTGTTTTCAGCCACTGTGACCTTGATCTCAGGAGTCAGGTCTTGAAAAATTACATTCACAGCAGATCGCCTATATTATTTATGGTAGCAGTTCCATATTTGGTATGTAGATACATCTTGGACCCTGGCGAGTTAACAACTGGTTTCAGGTCACTGTGACCTTGACCTCTGGTTTCAGTTCTAGCAAGGTCGAGCCCAGAGCATATCTGTATATAATTTGAAGTAGGAATCCCAAATTTGTTGTGAGGATATATTTTGTGATCATGGCATGTCGCATGCACTTCTGGGTCTCTTTGACATGTAGCTTGTACATAAAAATGTTAAAATACTGTAGCTTTAGTTTTATAACTTAATTTATCATGTCACGATTGTCCCAACATGAACGATCTGGCGCACTTGGAATGATATTGGTCCACATCGAATCGAACTAAAGTTGCTACTTAAGTTCTTACGCAATAGATGCGTGTGCACTTTTACACCCAAACAGCTACAGTTGCAACCTTTTAATTAGTTGCCAAGTAAACAAAGTGAATAGCCCTGTATGCCCCCTCCTCAATTCTTCATCATAGAATAAAAGGGTGTGCATAAACTGCACAGCCTACTCTAATTAACAATTACAAATAAGAGGGACCGCAAATAAAACACATCAAGGATTTATTTTGTAAAATAAAAACATTTTGAGGCTATTGATAGATCTTGAACCCATCTTGCTAGATAGGTCTAGAGGATGGAACCAGACAAGCAACTAGAGTAACGATGCTCTGACCCACCGTTGATCTATAGTACGTTCGTGACGTCACTATAGTAGCGACTATTGATGTTTGAATCAAACTTTAGTTACCATTGTAGAAACTAAGTTCGATTCGAAGTGGGCCATTATAACTATATAGAATAGCTACCAGTCTGATAATTAAAGTGGTCATTAATACACGTAAAATATTGTTATAATTTTTTTTTCTTTTTCAAATGGTTATGTACATGTTCATGGCTAGTCTTTAAATGTAATTGTCTTCAGTGGAGTTGTATGATTATCAGAACTTATCATCAGCCTATAGACTAGCGAGAAAGTAGGAATATGTTTATATGGGAAAATGAAAAGACTATTTGAAAAGTTCTAGGCCTTTGGGAAAGGCTATCAAATATACAACGCCTAAGAGATCGTTATCAGGCTACAGGGACAGTTACATATCGATGCAGGTCTGATAAACCAAAAATGACGACCCAAAGTTGAGTCGGCAACTTACGTCGAGTGTATCAACGATATTTGCATCGACGATATGCATTCTGGCTGGGTGTCGTCAATTCAAGACAAATAATAGGGCTTCGAGGGTAATTTGTATCCAGATTATTAATAAAAATATTTTAATACAATCACTTTAAATCACATCTGATTTCTAGACAAATTTCAATAGAATCTAAGGGTATTGCTATTCGATAAACTGATGTTTATTGTTGCAAAAATTTTTAAAAAAATGATACATTGAAATTAAATAAATTTTATGAGCTTCATTTTTTGCATTTTTAAAGGCCTTAGGTGCCGCTTTAGATAACTGTTTGTGATTTTCTTATGCCAGAAGAGTATCTTAACGACCGACTCAATAACTATTGTTGATGTTTGTCTATGACACGATTTTAGCGCAGTGTAAAAAAATAACCAATTTTGGAGGTGATCCCAACATACAAGGTGCACATGCTGTTTTTAAACTAGGCAAGCCCTCCTTTAAAAAGGAAAATTTATTTCTTCTTTATTTTTAATTTGTTAGTTTGTTCGTCTTTATTCTTGATTTGTGTTGTCATGGATATATTTATTTGAATCTGGCATACGTTTAATCAACATATACACACGTAGAAACGTGAATAATTTCAATAAACCAAAATGTTATTACTCTGGATGATTTTAATACTTTTACTGTCATCTGCTGACTTTTTTTTCAAATTTAACTTTTTCAAAGCATCTCAGAGTGTCAAATGGTCTGTATCCGTTCTATTTGTACTGATCTGGGAACAAACTGTTTGCAAAGGTTATCATCAGGCAATAAAAGTCGCCGTTAACAAGAAAAGAGTGAGGAAACCTAGGAAATAATGAAAATAAAAGCGACTAAATATAAATGAAAGATGTAAAGCCCACCACGAGATGACCTAAAATATAAGAACAATCTTAAATTTAAAAAAGGGTGCAATTTGACAATTATATACAAAAAGGCTTTTCCAAGTTTCGATCCAGGTAGGCTTGATCTGTAAGCTGCCATCTAACCACTTGGCTACAGACCATTCATATTATTGAATCGACATTATCTTCATATTCCTGTTAAAAGCATGACCAGGGTCGGAGTGCTTCACGAATACGCACGAGTATCACGAAGGTTTTGACGAAAATTACTCAGTCTCATGTCAATTTGGGCAAACTATAACTGAATCGTCAATTATACTAAAAGTCCACCAAGCAGCGGGGTGCTCTTTGATCTATTGAACAGCTTTAACGGTTCAAAAGAGGGTTAATTATTTTGATAGTATGAGATGGTCTTCTCATAATTAGTGTCAAATTTGAGCAACAACTTTGCTGATTCGACAAACAGACAGACAATACACACCATGAGCTCCTCTTTGTTGACATGACAATTTCTCCGAGCTAATCTTTAGGCAGACTGAGCAACATTGACGGGTGCATTTCAAAGATTGACTTGAGCAGGCCTTGTGCAAAGAAGAATGATCACAAACTTTTTAGGGCATGAACATTATGAAACTTGGGGTTTGTTTGCATGGGGACAGGCACCATTGTGCCGCAGATTCAATCAACGCTATTTGACACTGATTAGAAACGTAGTGGGTTTGCATGCTTATCATTCTTCATTACTGATATGCTCCAATTTTATGATCAATGTGTTTTTGGTAATTGTTGATGTTTTCTTGACGATGAAAATAAAAAATAAATATTCTTTATTCTTTATTCCTACCGTTGCTTGATTTGTTCGCGCCAATTCCGATGACAATCTATTGATATATGAAAATCTATTGATTTATTTTTTTTCATCCCCCCCGACCCTAGGTCTGAAAAAAAATTCCCGTAAATCAACTAACAAAAAAAATCTGGCCATATTTATGACTTATTTAAATAACATGTTTTAGATGCTCAACAGAAACATCTCACTTTTAAGAACCCAGAACATATGTTTTGATACGAGATACTGAAAATAATATTTTTGGGGGTTATGTTTTAAATCCTACCTTGCATGTGGCAACTTTTTCTTCTGCTGATAACCTGTGCAAATAATTTTGACACAGATCGGGGCCAAAAGAATGTTGGTCTGATCTGGATCCAAACTGTCTGACTCTGATCATATTCCTGAAAGATTTTTTTAGCTCACATATTGACAAGGTGAGCTTTTGCAATCGGTCTTTGCCCGTCATCCATTAACAGTGGACTTAAATGACATCTAAAATACTGGTTGGATTTTGACCAAACCTGACAGGAATGATCCTTATATGGCCCTCTTTAATAAATGTTCAAAGGTCCCTTGCATATCTAGGTCACACAGGCTAAATATAGATTTTCGATGTGTCTGAAACCACAAGGCCTAGAGCCTTGATATTTGGTATGAAGCATCATCTAGTGGACCTCTACCAAGTTTGTTTAAATTATGCCCCTTGAGCCCGCCCCAGGAGTCCCATGTTTTACATAGGCTTATATGGGGAAAACATGAAAAAATCTTCTTGTTCAAATTATGCTCCTGGGACCAAAAAAGTCCCCGTCCCGGGAGTCACATGTTTTACATGGGGAAAACATGATAAAATCTTCTTGTCTGAAACCACAGGGACTAAAGCCTTGATATTTGGTATGTAGCATCACCTAGCTAGTGGACCACTACCAACTTTGTTCAAATTATACCCCTGGAGCTAAAATGGGCCCGCCCTGGGGGTAACATAGGCTTATATAGAAACTTTTTCAGAATATGGTCATGTTGCATATCAAATTAAAGGGAATGAAGCATACAATTACATGCTAGCAAACAATTTGCTCTTACACACATCCTTGACCCCTTGGGGATCAAAAGGTCATTTTTTTTCTTTTATGTCCATTCCCAGCTTCCAGTTAAAGACTTCCTTGCACTGTATTATGCAAATCTGATCCAGGTAAAACCAGACCAGTCTACTTTCGTTTTCAACAATAGAAGTCATGTGATAAAACTTTTCCGTTTTTTCTTACTTCAGGGACATTTTTTTCTTATATTTTCATCTTGATAAAGGCCATTGTTTGGCCGAAACCGGTCGATCACCCATATATAATAAAGTTAGAAACGGTCGTCGATGGTTGTGTATTCTGCTTCCCCTTTTATCCTTTTATGTAAGAAGTCATGTTGTATGTCGAATTAAATGGGAATGAAGCAGAAAACACAATGCAAGCAAATATTCTGCCCTTTTATACGCCCTCAGCCCCCAGATGGGGTCAAAAGGTAAAAAAACACATTTTTTTCTGAAGTAGGCCATGTTGCATATCAAATTAGGACATTATGCAAGTTTGACCTTATGCACACCCCTGACATTTTGGGTCAGACATTGAAATTGTGCAGATAAGTATATTTTGATTGAACTTAGTGAATTGATAGTCTTTGATTAAGGTCTGAGTGATACCCAAGATGTACTAAGGTGTTTATATTGTATGGTTAACACATGAACTCAGTTGAGAGATTCAGGGCCCATGGGCCCTCTTGTTTAAAAAGTTTATTTTGAAAAAAGTCAGCAGATGACAACACAGATTAGGACTGACCGTTGTGTTGAAGATGAGATGAAAAGGGCAGGGAGTGTGGGTTGAAAGGTACATAACTCTTTGCATGCTGGGTATTATTTTTCAGGCCTTTTTGCCGTCTGCTGATTTTTTTTTTCAAAATCAACTTTTTCGAAAAATTCTTTCAGTCATACGGTCAGAATGTCAAACAGTTTGGATCCAGATCAGAACCAACATTTTGTCGGTCCTGATCTGGGTCCAAACTGTTTGCAAAGGTTATCAGCAGATGACAAGTCCCCGCTAGCAAGGAAAGAGTTTAGATTAAAAGAAAGCATTTAATGATATTTTTTTCGGTTATATTGTCGGTGTGCCGCAGCCCCGGGGCACAAGGAATATATAGCGCTCAGAAAAAAGAAAGCATTTTTGTTTTCTATTTTATTTTATATCACATTCACATGTATGTTTGCGTATAAGATATAACAAACACAAACTTGACACGGTAATAACAGACACGTAAGCATGAGGAATTAAATTACTGATCTCCCACAAACATGAGGTAATGAACATAGAGGATCTTACACGAGTGCTCATGTATCACTGACTTTATTAAACAAGTTGAGGAAAAGAGCTAAAAATGCAAGGCTTACCAAGCATTTTATTGCTTTTTTGCAAAAAGTTTTGTATATTCAATGATAAAGGAGCATGCATGGTATAATTCTTTTCTTGTTTACTGTCGTGAGTTGGCTACCGGTACCGTTAGTTTAACAGGTGACCGGGCCCAGGGTGACGACAGTAAACATGATTCCCATTATAGATTCTATTCATCATAAGACACTAAAACTACTTTGAAATGGCATTTTTATTGTGAAAACGCGAAGATTTTGCCATTCATTCGAGATGTTATTATGGCCATCATAACATCACATTACTAAATATGAGCCGTGACATGTGATTTCCAACAATGTGACATTTTGACAAGTATAGACTCAGACGAGCCTGTACAGCCTTCTTTAAAGCTTAGAAACTCCAAATGATAATCTGTCAGTAGCTTTCCAGTCATAGGATATTCAAGCCACTAGCAAAGGCTCTGATCAGACTGCGCATATGCCCAGGCTGATCTGAGGCTTTGCTGGTCGCACATACCACATTGTTGGAAATCTCATGTCACAGCTCAAATTTATTATATTAACCACAAGAGGTTAATTGATTTTAATACATGTTGTTATATTACTCCCAGATGCAACATCATGGGATAATTTGTATTGGCCCATGCCACAATTTTTAACTTTCTTTATGGCAGAGCTTTCTAAAGCTAAACATATTGCGAGACAGTAATTATTATAATTAACTCTTTGCCTACTGGGTAATTTTTCATTTTTCATGCCTTTGTTGTCCTCTGCTGATTTTTTTCAAAATGTACTTTTTCAAAAAATTCTTTCAGAAATACCATCAGTGTCAAACAGTTCGGATCCAGATCAGGCCCGACATTTTGTCGGGCCTGATCTGGGTCCAAATTGTTTGCATAGGTTATCAGCAGACGACACTTAACTCCAGCTGTTAAGTTTTTAGACTTAATTTTTCACAATAACTTTTTTATCTTCAATTTTAGCAAATTGTGCTCGCGATGAAAAGTATTCAGGAGCATCTCCACCAACTTCTCCAAGTGGTTACAACATCCTAGATGCTGCAGGTTCATCTGTGCTTAGATGCACTCTTTGAACATTATAAGCAAAGCGCAAATAAACTAAGTCCAAGATGTCAGTCAAAAAGTTACATTGCACCGCCCTAATTCAATTACTTAAGCGATGAATGGCTTGTTCAAATATAATAGAAATCGCGCCTGATTCGCTCGTGCGTTAAGCTAGTAGGGTCATCTCAAAGCCATTCATTTCATAGCATGTGCATAAGAGAAAAAATGCACGTTATGCGATAAACCAGCCTTTGTTCCTACAAATGAGCCTGCTTTAAGTTGATTCTGCATATGCACGGTAAATTCTGAGTATGTTAACGGCAGTTTCATGTTTTGCACAGCCTTTGAAGAGCGGGATATGCACCGCTTCCGAATATTTTTTGAAACTACCCCTTTCTGTCACTCCTATACGAATTATACCTGTCATTAAAAGACTTAGAAATTTAGGACGAATTCAAGTTATTGCAAAATCTTCATCCTTATACACAAAAATCTGTTTGCGCTACAAGCACAAGACCTTTTGGAGAAGTTGGCGTAAATTCTCCTCTACAACTTTCATCGCGAACACAATTTGCTAAAATTGAAGATAAAAGAGTTATTGCGAAAAATTAAGTCTAAAAACTTAACAGCTGGAGTTTAGTAGGCAAAGGGTTAAAGCCAGCATGCCTTTTCAAATAGAACAAATAGAAATTAATTAACAAATATCAGTACCCTGCTACAGAGAAAATTTAATTGAGCTTTTATTCTCTACCTGCTACATGTAGTGTTTGTCTGCTGGTAATTTTTTCAAACAGTTGGACCCAAATCAGGCCCAACAAAATGTCAGGTCTGATCTGGACCAGTACTATTTGACGCCATTGTAGTATTTCTAAAATAGTTTTCGAAAAAAAAAAAAAAAATTGGCAGACGATGAAAAATTTAGATTCATAAATATGACTCAAATACATAATATAATTTTTCTTACTTCTGCAAATATAACTTAGGAAGAAAAAAAAGTCTCTTGACTACTTCTAAACTTCTAATATATTTTAAATCTTCTAAAATTTCGAACACTAGTTGTCAACAAAAGTCATAGACAAACAGTGCAGAACAAGACCAGACTGCTTCTGAAGAAGCAGTCTGATCAGGGTCTTCCCCGTTTGCTATTCTGGCAAATACATTTGTGTATTGTTTCAGCCCTGACAATGAACATTTGTTTGAGAACAGAAAGAGAAACGTGTTTGAAATTTTAGAACATTTACAGTATATCCAAAATTTTTAAATTTCCTAACGTCTAGGTTGCAGTAATGACATTAAACAACAGTACATATCAAACAGTTAACAAGGCAACAAGTAAGAAAAGTTCCTTATTAAAATACATAATCAGCAGATGAAGGCCACAACCATGCCCATCTCTGATAAATATTCACTGTCTCAGGTAGTTGGACCTTAATTTGCCTTTTATATGTCAATTTTCAAAGAATTTTTTATGCTCCTGGAAGGGGAATCTTATAGTTACCTGTTCGCCCATTCTTCCATCTTGGTACTAAGATGCCCCTCCCCCACAAGTAGCCACCGCCCGTTCATTTGCATTTGTTGACACTGTTACTAAGTCATATGTCACCCAACTTCTTCCAAATTTCATATATGCATTACAATTATCGATCTCTCGCCCAAGTTCAAAAAACTTGTTTTGTCCCATGAATGCTCATCAATGATGGCCACCAAATTTGCCATAAATTGCACCTGTCTGTTTGCACTTGTGGACTTTTTATGGAAAGTCCGCCTCAAAGTCCTGGATTCAGAAATAATCCTGAAAACTTTTACTCATTTTATCTAAAGTTGTTACTGGCCAAAAAAAACCCAGTCTAGTCCAATCTTTGACTGCAACAATGTCTCCCTAACACTTGAACCCAGCATGAGTAGGCGGTTGTGGATCAATGCTGTTTATGTATGCAATGCAGAATATTCTAAACTTGTTTAACCTGAAATAACAACTTTCGGGAACTTTCAACAAAACAACGGGACCTTAACAAGGACCAGGTGGATATGGAGATGCCAGTACATTAACTCTTTGCCTACTGGGTAATTTTTCATGCTCTTTTAATCTGATTTTTTTCAAAATCAATGTTTTCGAAAAATTCTTCAAGGAATACCATCAGTGTCGAGCAGTTTTGGATCCAGATAAGGCCCGACATTTTGTCGGGCCTGATCTGGGTCCAAACTGTTTGCAAAGTTATCAGCAGATGACACTAGTATACAAAGAGTTTTCCCTTACCTTGCTGGATACTTTTTTGTATTACATTCCTCCCCCATTTCTCGTTGTTTTAACTTGCAGGACTCCAGTCATGAGAATGTAATTACAAGCAGAATGGAAAACAGTGTGGATCCTGATCAGATGGCTTTTTTTCAGGGGCCAGCTTATCTTGATCCATACTGCTATACTACATTCAAAGTAAATGCCAGCACACTGTGCACATGCAAAATATTATGCTATTTTTTTAAAACAAAAACAGTGTAAACCCAGATCAACTGGCTTCCGTTGAAGCCAGCTGATCAGGAATTACACTGTTTTTCCTCCACACATTGAATTGGTATTGTAGTTCAGCAAAAAAGGGGCGATAAGACCTCCCGACTTAATATGTATTCAGCAAGACAGGGGCTACCGGAGCTACTGTAACCAAAGTGTTCAGTTTTGACGCCTAACGTAGGCATTTCCTAACTTCCTCAGTCAGGTAATCCACCATCCTGGCCCTCACAACCTGTCATATTCCAGCACAATTTTCTCTAAACAATCAACTACTTAACCCTTAATGCACCAATCGCAACAAAAGTCGTCTGCTTTTCCCGTTTGCTAAAATGTTTAAGAAGCCTCTATGGCAAACAGTGTGGACTCAGATCAGACTGCTCCTATAGGAGCAGTCTGTTCTGGGTCCACGCTGTTTGCTTCTATACTCAATTCGTCAGTAATGTTAGGCAATTATTTGCAGCAGACGACTTCAGCAGACGACATTTTCAGATGTATTTTTTTCTTGGCACTTTATGGGTTAAAAATGTAGTCTATCCCTTTCCACACTAGTTTTTGTCCAAATTTAACTCTGTCTACTTGGTAATTTTGCATGCTTTATTGTCGTCTGCTGATTTTTTTCAAAATCAACTTTTTTGAAAAATCTTTTAGGAATATCATCAGAGTGTCAAACGGTTTGGATCCAGATCAGACCCGACATTTTGTCGGGCCTGATCTGGGTCCAAACTGTTTGCAAAGGTCATCAGCAGACGACACTAGTAGGCAAAGAATTAAAAACTGTATTTGATCTCTTTCTCCACTAGTTTTTTTTTTTCTGCTAAACTTTGCTAAACTAAAATTCAGGTTATCTCCCAAAGACTTAAATAATGATGAAACTACATACCGGTATTTGTCATTGAGTGTTTAGAGTAAAAATGTGGCTAAATGGCACAACCTTTCGTTTACTTTTATATACATATCTCCAACATTTTTATGCAAATTAACTTTGTGAAAACCCAGTTTCTACACATATCACAAGATTGTTAAAATTTGGAATTTATGTTTAAAAATGAAATTTCATAATTTCAAGGTCAAGAGTAACTTTCTAAATGCCGACTAAAACAAATGATTATATGGCAATCTTATACAGTACAGGTCATTTCATTATGTACATGTACCTGTAAATTAATTCAGATTTTTTTGGTTTTATGAAGCTGTTCATCGCACAACACAAAAACTGCATTAAACCTATCATATGCACAGCTTCTCAAAATAAAAAAATCGTCATTTTTTAAACTTAAAACATGTTGCATATACCATCTTCTGTCTAGGAGACTAGGAGAACAATAATAATTATAGGCTTCCAGCTTTCATTCTAATCCTTTTACATTCTGTAACTTGTATATTTTGTATGTGTATCTTACCTAGATGAAAAAAAAAATATGTTCAAACCAAAAACTGTCTTCGGGTTTCCGACAAAGTGGAACTCAAACCAGTCTCCTCAGCTTTACAGACTAGCCACAATAGTGAAATTTCGCTTGGAGCAAGTTTTGATAGGATACATTCCATTAAGCAAATAAAAAGAGGCCCTGATCAGTTTGTGTGGATGTGTGAGCTGGTCTTCACTGTTGTTTGCAAGACAGGTGCACATTTCTTTCTTCTGAAACAGCAAATGCATAGAGTTGGCTGATCTGCACCTTTGATTCATATATCGCATAGTTGCAGATAAGCATTTTTTTCATGTAAAATCGTTATTATTTTCTTACCCATCAGGTTAAACATGTGTCTGGATACTCAAAAGAACCTTTCTCCAAGGATAGCAACCCAAGCAGTCTGATCTGGAACTATTTTCATGTTTGCACACGCTTTCCTACCCAAGTAAGTTTGTTCTTTAACATCCATCCATACGTGCAGTCTGATCAGAGCCTTTGCAAGTCGCTTGAATATTCTATGCATGTTCAGCTACTGGCTTAACAGCATTTGTAGTTTCTAAGCTTAAAAAGAGGCTGCACAGGCTGGTCTGAGTCTACACTTGTCAAAATGCCACATTGTTGGAGATCACATGTCGCGGCTCAAATTATTTACCGAAGAAAGCAAATAGTGCTACTCAGTTTGATATGGGAGGATTAGGCTAGAATTTTTTTATTAGTTGATTTACGGGAATTTTTTTTCAGATTTAGGGTCGGGGGGACAAAAAAAAATAAATAAAGAAGCTCTGAAAATGACCATTTAACTGGTCATTTTCAGAGCTTTTTTTTTTTTTTTTTTTTTTTTTTTTGATATCTCCAGAAAAAACAGTAAAACTAGTAAGGCAAACCAACAGTCTGTATTAAATTTTTAAATATTTTATCATTTTCCTAAAAATCTGGACAGGACAATCACTTTTTACAGTGTCACTCTCAAAAATACACAGACAGAACATCAAAAAAATAAAATAAAAATTCAACAAAACAAATAATATTTAGAGTCGGCGGATAAAATAAAAAAATTTTTTTAGAAATTAAATTTTATTTTTTTCCTACTTTTCGGAAAATTACAGTAGGAGGGTTCGTAAATCAACTAATAAAAAAATTCTGGCCTTATCATGTTTGTACAGGCTTGCCTACCCCAGTAGTTTGGTTCTTTCACTCAGAGTTCAAGAAAAAAGTTTACATGCAAGGCCCCCAAGAGGGGTACTCTGATATTTTCATACATACATAGGCTCGGGTTTTTTTTGGAGGTTCAAAATTTTGAATTTCAATATTCTTTGGGGTTTCAGAAAAATGAATATTTTTTGGGCATGAAAATTTTGTGGATATTTTTTTGGGGTCATCTCAAAATTGGACTAGTTTTAGGGGTTATTTCTATGTATTTTAGGGTCTTTTCTTAAGGTAAATATACAGAATCAGTATATATTTTTGGGGGTTGCAAAAATTTCGCAGATGCTGGGCCCAAGCCTACGTATGAAGAAAAAATGATAGACCCCCCCCCCCCCCCCCCCCCCCCCCCCCCCCCCCCCCCCCCCCCCCCCCCCGGGGCAAGGCCTTAGTAGACTTTACAAAGCACATCCCTATGTCCCTATAGACATTTTAAGGGTTTTGATACTGGTCTTAACCTGCTAAAACTTTTTTGTTCTGAAAATGTTGTTTGCTTATTATGCCTGATGCATATTTTCAAGCGTACTTCAGACTAAATTTTATCACTGAAGCAAACACTATGGAGCAGTATGATCTGGGTCCATATTGTTTGCCATATATGCTAGCTTAAAGTACATAAGCAGACAAGAGAGTAGACAACAAATATCGTGACTGGCGGGAAGTGTTAAACCCCTTCAAACCCAGGAAAGATTAGGAAAGGGTAGAATACTGTCCCCTGCGGATTCAACAGAGAAATTATAAGCATGAGGTCTATTGTTGTGTAATACTAAAAAATTCTTTTACTGAGGCATTGATGGTTCTTTCTTCACACTGTGTAAACTATGTATTACATTAGGCCGTTTTCATTACGACTGCTTGTTAAGGTGCCTTTACGTCATAGTTTTGGAGGCATTACAATGTATTTTGGTCACATGTAGAAAGTACAGGAGTTATTACACACTCAGAGAAAGGAGAAGGACAATCTACAGTGACATGCCTTAAATATGTCATAATTTTGTAATTTCTTGGACTGAAGTGCTCATAATTTTGTAATTTCTTGGACTGAAGTGCATTTCAATGTTTCCTTTTTTGTTTTATTGTACACAATGAAGTTTTCATATTAAAAATTGCATAATATTGAGCGAGTTGTGCAAAGTAGTTTCACCTTTTCAATATACCATGTTATAAATGAATAGTGGCTACAATCCAAAGCGTACAAGTTTTTTTTAAACAAAAACCACTAATTAAAATGAAAACGTCTGTCAAATGTCCTACTTAATATTCCAACCATATCAAATAAGTAGATTAAAAAATATTTATCACATGGCGTTGCATCTGGGAGTGAAATAATGTCATGTATTAAAATTGATATGGTTTACATATTTTGCAAGGTAATGTAATGATGTCCATAGCAACATCGGGCATATATGGGAAAAATGTCAGTATTCCGTGATTTCAAAATAATTTTAGTGCCCTATGATATATGGAATCTAACATTCCTGCTCCTATATAATTCAATTTATATGTATTAAACTTATGAAAAAGCTATAAAATGCTCAGCAATTAAGCCTTACAGTTAATCTCTTTTCCCCAACTTGTTTAATGAATTCAATAATACATGAGCACTCGTCTAAGATCCTCTATATGTTTTCATGCATATTGAAAAATACATGGTACGTAGTCAATGGGAATTTAAATATTGACAAACTTATGGCATATCACTGTACTCTTTTGACCAATTCATACCTAGCATCATATAAATGGAACATTAGCAGTGTTAACCCAAATGAGATGGTATCCCCTTTTTGGTGTCATAAAGTCATATTCAGCAAGAGAAAGTATTTGAATATTTTAAATCGCAACTCCTTTAAATGACTAGGCTATTACAACAAGATAACTAGAAATCCTGTTTATTTAACACTGTGCTCCTGATCATATGATTGTCCAATAACTCCAGTAACATGTTTTGGAATTCTTTCATAATCTTTGTAACCCACTCATCATCTCTTATCAGCTTACCAAGTTTCGAGGCAGTAGCTCTTATAGTGCATGAAATATGTTGCAAACAAGATATGCCTAAACTGGAATTGTTGCTTAAGCCAACCAAAATATAGGACATATCACTGACACTGGGGTGTACTGAAGTGGTCACTGTGACCTTGGACATACTGATCTTGCCCACATAAATGTCATATGTTTTGTTATGGTGGGCATTTGTGTCAAGTGATACGATAATCCGGCAAAGGATGTAGAAGTTGTGTACTGGAAACAAATTCTCCATTTGACCTTGGCCTGTGACCTTAACCTTGGACATAAAGACCTGGATCATATAGGATACACATGGTCTTGTTATGTTGGATATTTGTGCCAAGTGACATGAAGGTCTGTCAAAGGATGTGGAAGTTTTTCTCAGGAAATAAATTTTCAATTTGACCTTGGACATACAAACCTTGGTCATATGAGACATATCATCTTGTTATGATATAATTTGGGGGAGGCTGCGTAGGTTATGCATGGTAAGTGAATTTTCAGTTTGACCTTTGTGTTTGACCTTGACCTTGGACATATGAAACTGGATCATGTACATGACACATTGTCTTGTTATGGTGGACATTTTTGCTATATGATTTGATATTTAATGGTTGAAGAATGTGTAAGTTATGCTCCAGAAACAATTTTTCCACTTGACCTTGGCCTGTGATTTTGAACTTGGACATACAGACCTGGATCATGTATGTGACATTGTCTTGTCATGGTGGACACTTATGTAAAGTGATATGATATTTGGTCTAACGAATATGGAAGTTATGCTTCAGAAACAGATTTTGATCATGGTCTGTGACCTTGAACATACAGACCAGGGTCATGCACATGACACATCATCTTGTTAGTGTGGACACTTGTGCCATGTGATATAAAATCAAGCAAAGGATTTGGAAGTTATGCTGCTGCAATGAATTTTCTCAAATTTTCCATTTTACCTCAGCCTGTGACCATGAACATACAAACTTTATTTATATTTGTGACACATGGACAAAGTGATATAAAAATCAAATGAAGGCTGTGGAAGTTATGCTCCATAGTATATAATTTTTCCATTTGACCTTGACCTTTGACATACGGACCTTAGTCATATACACAACACATCATCTTGTTATGGTGGACATTAGTGCCAAGCCATTTAAAAATCAAGCAATGTGGAAGTTATACTACGGAACAAAGTGTCCACAGTATACAGT
Source organism: Loripinus fragilis (assembly GCA_964019695.1). NCBI lineage: Eukaryota > Metazoa > Mollusca > Bivalvia > Lucinida > Lucinidae > Loripinus > Loripinus fragilis. Next base: position 64,346,146 of record OZ026522.1, on the reverse strand, counting down.
TTGCAGTCTATGGCGCACCTCAAATCAATTTACCCCCCCCCCCCCCCTTCAACTTTTTTGGCATGTGGACAAGGATAAACCAGAAGCACTATGGCCCCTCAACTTTCTCAAAGTTGCGGTATAAAATTGATAATGTTGGACAGTTCTATATGGCATAAATGGGTTAATATTTGGTCAGTATAAGCAATATTGTACATTATCTGCTCAATATAATGATTAATGGGGAAAACGGGACAATTATGTATATTTAGAAATGAAAAAGCATCAGAAATCAGTTCTTACAAAAATGCATTTATTATCCACTTAACAGTTTTTAAAAAATGCAAAATTAAAAAAAATGTAAACAAAATCTACATGCTATATTTTGCGACCTTGATCTACAGTTGAACATTGATCATATAAAAAAAAGGATGACATTAGATACCAATCTAGGTGGATGTTTTCACAGCATATACTTCTACCTATACTTTATCTGTTACTTCTTCACAATAGTAATTATATTTACCCTAACTTTCTACACCATGCATGCATGATGGATCCAGAAAGTTTTGTCAGAGGGGGTCCAAATTTGAAACTTTTTTTTTTAGCTGATGGGGGGTAGAGGATCCGAATACCGCTATAAATGGGCCATCATTGGCCCGCCAGCGAAATGCCATTGAAATGGCGTTTTGCTGGCGGGCTGATGGTTGCCCAATATTGAATGCTGGCTTGGTAGTTTGTGGTTTTACAGGGGATCCCGACCAGTATTGCTACGAAAACCTATAGTTTTGTGATTTTTCAGGGGGGTCCGGACCCCCTGTCCCCCCCCCTCTGGTTCTGCACATGCCATGACTCCTCATCAGACTTCGCTGAACATTTTAACAAGTCTGCTTTACAATCTGATGAGGTGTGTCTATTTTGTTTGCATTGATGATTTACATTCCAGTCAATAATTATTCAATCATGTCAGGATGTCTTTCTGTGTTGAATGAGAACTAAGTAGTTGCTCAAGGACACAACACAGTGCCTCTGATGAGTCTCGAACTAGCAATCCTTTGATCCCAAGTCTCACTCTATTTATGAGCCACTGCCTTCCTTGCTCAAGGACACAACACTGTGCCTCTGATGAGTCTCGAACCAGCGACCCTTCTATCCCAAGTCTAACTCTATCACTGAGCCAATGTCCTTCTTAGCAAGACACATTAATCCTAGCTAAGTACCAGGTTCAACCCAGGAAGACCCGTCCCTACATAACTGAAAGATTCTTGATGGGATGTAAAGAATCAAATCAAACACAACTGCCCTCCTTAGTGAGTTAAAGGTAAAGCTATAATGGCAAAAAGTGTAAACTCAGATCAGATGGCTGAGGAGCTGTCTGATCTGAGCTTACACCTGTTTGCTTAGGCCTATCTGTGTGAATGTTTGGGGTAAATATGGTACTAAAATTTTGATTTAAAATTGTTTTAACTTTCAAAGCAATAAAATTACAATAATAAACAGAATCTTACACCTCACCTCATGTTTTATCAAAATTATGAAACATCCAATAACTTTGGCTTTTTTCATTGGCTGATATAAAATGATCTAATGTAAATATCCTCAACATAAATTTTTGATTTTTATTGCATGTGTCTACAGAAATGAAAAACAAGGACATCAAATGATAAACTTACAGTTATATACGGTAAATGTTCTAAAAATCCGAACACTAGTTAGTCTGCCAAGAGGCCTAGACAAACAGTGCAGAACCAGATGAGACATTTCAGAGGCAGTCTATTTGCTATTCTGGCACAAATTTTGTGAATTCCAGCCCTGAACACCAACATTTAATTTGAGAACAGAAAGAGAAAAATGTTAGAACTTTTAGAAAATTTACCGCAACCCCTTTTTTCTTATTTCTTAAAAAAATCAAAGTTTATTATGAAGCAGCAGCTCACATGAGTGAAAGTTCAAATTTTCCAAAATCCTGAACTTTCGTAACTCTGATCTTAAAACTTGCAGTATACCCACTAAATATTCACAATTTCAAGTTTAAATGGTCAATTTTCTTTAGACAGACTGAATATGAATCACAGAACTATTATACTCTCTCCAATTCAGCATTTTGAGGCTGACTTTCTATGGAAAGTCAGCCTAAAAATCCTGAATTTAGGAATAATCCTGAAAACTTTCACCCATGAGCTCATGATGAGACAGAAAATTCAGGTTTTGATGTGACTTCAGTATGAGCCTAGAGAAACCCTGATTTTGTTGTTTGCAGACAACATGGGTGCAGATCAGCCTGCACATCTAGTCAGTGTAATTATCACCTACGTTATCATGGGTGAAAGTTCAAAATTCCAAAATCCTGAGCTTTAGAAATTCAAATTTCTAAACCGGCAGGATGCCTACAAAATGAATAATTTCATGTTTAAATGATTGTGTTCAGATAATCTTAAAATTCATCAGAGAAGCTACTGTAATCTCCTTTATTCAGCATTTTGAGGCTGACTTTCTATGGAAAGTCAGCCTCAAAATCCTGAAAACTATCACCCATTCGTTCTTCACAATCTAGAAAGTATTATAGCTTAACATGCTACAGTCAAAATTTCAAGCTTCTAAACTAGCCTCAGTTGCTTAGAAGATTGGTTTTTATTGTTATATTGTGGCAAACCTGAAGCCATGAGACTTGCATAAAAAGTGAGATGCATCTTCAAAATACCAAGAATACAGTAACTGCTCTAAAACTTTGAACACTCAACTAAAATTTTGGCTATCAGATTTTCAGTTCCTAGAATAGATGAACTGTATATTCCCTGATCAGACTGCTCCTGGAGATTAGACTGCTGATCTGAGCCTTTGCAGTTTGTTATAACTAAGCTGTGTAGTCCCTGATCAGACTGCTCCATTAGGAGCAGTCTTATCTGGGCCTTCCCAGTTTGTCTGGCCCTTTTAGTTAGATGACTAACATTCAAAATTGTTAAGCTTTTTCTGTTCCCCCCATTTTCTCACACAGGCTCATGAATACTAAACAGTATGGAACAGAGTACCAGTCAAACACAAATAAATACATCTATATACACATATCTGCCATTTTGCAACATATTATCTAACCTGAGAAACTAAATTTACAACTTATTACACCGATGAAAATCAATTTAATGAGAAAAATAATCTGAAGGTGAATCAGAAGGCGTATACCGCAAATTCGGATATTTTCGCGGTTTTATTTTCGCGAAACTTCGCCTGTGAAAATAAAATCCTCGCAAAATGGTGAAATCAATATGTTGTTTTACCGATATAGGTTAATCATGCCATAGTTGCGATTTTTTGACGTTGCAAATATGTCTTTAAATGCTATTTGTGAAAATAAAGTTCTTGCGAAAAATTTTCGAATTTACAGTAGCTTAATTTCTGCTAAAAAAACATAGGTCATGGGATTCAGTATTCCTTAGAATTGAAGAGAGGCATTCTAATGAGTCCCCACAACTGATATTTTGAGCAGATATAAGAAAACCAAGTGACTATTCAGATCTACTTGCTTCTACCTGGCCTTGAGATTATTTTTTCATGCTAAACTCAGCTGAGCATGAAATTTGCCAGCTCAAAATCTAAAATGCTGAAAAATAAAGACTTTTCTTGCTTTCAAACTCAGATATTGTAGTTATCATGCTAATAAATGTGAAAAATTCCGACAATAGTATTGTCATTTTAACATTTGATCATAATACATTTCATGCTCAGTTAAGTTGACCATGGGACCAGGTCTCACATACATTTCCACAAGGTCTGTGAATCCATGGAAATAAACAAAAATTATGCAACAGAACTGGCGCTGGAAATCATATGTTCGTAAAGCATAATAATGCAGGGACAAGTTAACTGAGAATTCGTACAATAAAGATCAGATCTCATTTTATTCCAACAAATATCATTCTCAATCAACCGGTACATGTCAGGTACAATGCCATAAATTCACTAGGAATTGATACAGTATGATCGCTCATGCTGCCATTTGACATCAAAATTTGATACAGTATATCTCATACTGTGATGATGTCATTTGACACCAAAATTTGATACAGTATGATCTCTCATGCTGCCATGAAATCATTTTACATCAAAATAATTTATATTGTAAAGAGGTTTTGTGAGATTCCTTATGTTTCAAAGAAAAATTAGATAATAAGAGACAGTTAATATAGGTAACGAAAGAGAGACATGTTCAGCACACTAACTGAAGCATACCATGCCATAGAAGGCCTTACACATTAAATCTGCTAGTGTCGTCTGCTGATAACTTTTGCAAACAGTTTGGAACCAGACCAGGCTCGAGGTTCTGCACATTCGGCCCGATTTGATTCTAAACTGTTTGACACTCTGATGGTATTCCTGAAAGAACTTTTCAAAAAAGTTGTTTTGTTGGTTTTATTCTTTACATCCCAGTCAAAAATTTTCAGTCATGCCAGAACAAGTCTTCCTGGGTTAAACAAGTTCTAAGCAGGGAATAAAGTGTCTTGCTCCAGGACACAACGCAGCACCTCTAGTGAGGCTCAAAACTGCAACCCCTCAATCTTGAGTCAAGTTCTCTACCACTGCACTCTTCATAAAAAGCATGCAAAATTTTCCTAGTAGGCAAAAAGTTAACCCTACTGCACAGCTCCATGTGGAGCAGTCTGATCGTTTGCTGTAAAGATTTCAAGTAGAACAGCAGACCACAAGTTGTGAATGGCAGTGAGTGTTAAAAGCAAAAATAATAATGGAACAATGTTGATGTGGTGACTAGCATCAAGACAAATCCCCTTGTAGTGGTCTCAACAAACTGCACTTGCGTAGATTAGATTCTGCAAATATGCGGAAAATGCAAGTTTGATGTACCCCAAATATAGAAATTATCGAAACATTCTCTTGATTTCTGAGGTTAATGGCTGTGTAAAAGGTCAAATTTTTTACAGATTATATATTAACCCTTCTCCCGCTAATGTTTTTTATCCTCTGCTTTTTATGTTTGCTGCATATGATCAAGTGCACTTTAGACTTGATTTTGTCATGGAAGCAAACACCATGAAACCTTTGTATTAAAGCTTGGGAGCAGTCTGATCTGGGTTCAAAGTATGTGCTATATAGGCTACATAAGAACATAAGCAGATAAGAGAGCAGAGAGCAGATGACAAAATCATGACTGGTGAGAAAAGGGTTAAATTTAATCCCGTTATAAAGGGACTTGTCTGTAAAAGATAGTTCAAATTATAAAAAAAAATAACAAATAAATGAAAAATGTATAACTTATCCAAAATGATTATCTACAGCACTTCCATGGGTTAAATTAAAGGGAAACAACTCCAGATACCTATTGATATTTTTTTTGGTGTACATCTGTCCACCAGTTACTCTCAATGGTTGTTCATAATATTTCAGGTATGAAACTTTACAAACTAATTACAGTAAAACCTGTCTTAAGTGGCCACTCAAAAAGAAGACCAAAATTGGTTTTCAAGACCGATTATCGCTTAATGCAGGTCAAAGGTATTGCAGAATGCTCTCTTAGAGCATTCTGCAATACTTTCGACCTTCATTAAGCTAACATTTGTCTTTAAAACCTTTCTTTTTTTGAGTGGCCGCTTAAGAAAGGTTTTACTGTAGCATTAACTTCGACTCTTTGCCTTCTGTCGCCTGCTGATATCCTAGGCAAACAGTTTGGACCCTCAGATCAAACATGGCAGAATGTCTGGGCTGATTTTGATCCAGACAGTTTGACTCTGATAGTGTTCCTGATTTTTTTTTTTTTGAAAAATCAGCAGACGACAAAAAGGCATGCAAAAAATACCCAAATAAGAAACGAGGATATTGTCTTGTTCCCAACAGTGGTCAGTGTTACTTGTACAGGACATATATTTTAAACTCCAAACAATTGCTGGCATTTCAAAATTCATGAATAGGACACATTTCATGCTCATTTGTTTTTGTTTGTGTCAATGTTTTATATCCAAGTCAACAACTTTTCAGTCATGTTGGGAAGATTTCCTGTCTTCCGGGGTGGAACCAGTACTAAACAGAGAATAAGTCAAGCTCATTTGAGCTGCGTATGAAACAAGTTTTATATACACATTTAGGACCAGTAACAATGGACTTTCCTATAGAGCTACATTCAATAAAGTCAGGATGGTCCACTGTTTCCTGTCTTCCGGGGTTGAATCAGTACTAAACAGAGGATAAGTCAAGCTCATTTGAGTTGCGTATGAAACAAGTTTTATATACACTTACCCCTTTTAGGACCAATGACAATGGAATTTCCTATAGAACTACATTCAATAAAGTCAGGACGGTCCAATGTATATAATGAGGGGTCATGGTTATAATTTCCCCCAAAAAATTGTTTTTCTTTCTTTGAAGATTGATTTTATCTTAGCAAACAGTGCAAACCCTGATGAAATGCTGCATCATGCGGCATTTCATCTGGATCTTCACTGTTTGCCGAAGTACAAATTTAAGGGTTATCCCTGAAAGTAGACCTGAACCTTGTAAAAAAATCTATGTTAATAAAGGCTTAAAACTGTCATCTGTCCTAAAGACAACATGTAAAATCAGTGGTAAATCTATTCTACTGGATTGAAAAAACATATCACTAGAGTATTGGCGGGATGAAATAAACGTACACATTTTGATTAGATAACTACTCTTTTTGGTCTCCTAAAATAACAAAGAAAAGCAAGACGGGCTATTATAGTTTAAAATGGAAATATGGGAAAAACTGTATCATTTTGCACAATTTGAATAAAATTTGTTAAGAATTCAAGAAACTCTTTTTTTTAACTCCATCCTTTTGTTTGTTTATCATAACGAAGACGGCAAGTAAAATCGGTGGTATATCTAACCTATAGTTTGGATTGTATAAGAAACTAGAATTGTGTTCATGAAACACTGTGCCCTCAAAAGTATGCTTGTCCATAATGTGGTCCTCTTTCTTAAATAAGGGCCATAACTCTGATATTTTTTAGAGTTCTTTCAAAAAGTATTCGGGGAAAAATATTCATATCTGACTTATCAACTTACCAATTTTCAAGACTTTATCTCTTATAGTTTATGTAATATCATTCTAGCAAAGTATTTGACACGACAAGCCGAATGCAATATGACCCCTTGACTTTTTCAAAGTTGAGGGCTTAAAAAACAATATCACTAGGGTTTTGGTCGGGATGAAAAAACATACATATTTTGATTAAATAACTACATCCTTTTGGTCTCCTAAACAACAAAAGAAAAACAACACTGGTTAGAAAGTAACTCGAATTGGAAAACAATCATAGGGCCAGGTAAGCAAAAATCATTTGCTGAAAATTGCGATTACTTTCTTATCCATCAGTTTAAACATATGTTTTGGGTGCTCAAAAGAACCGTCTTATTGAGTCCGTTCTTTTGAGTACCCACAACATATGTTTTGGTTGAGAAATAAGAAAAATAATTTTCAGTTACGCACTCATCTGGGGGCCTGACAATATAATTTTTGCACAGATTGTAAGGCCAAATTCCATCAAAACATGTTTTTCCAAGATTCATAATTTGATTAACAACATTTATTGGGCAATAAGATAGGTGTTTTTCTCCCCCCCCCCCCAACACACCCCTCCCCAATATAAATCCATTTGGAAAAAAACTGATTTCAGAGAAAACGTCTCCCTCTCTCCCCAAACCAAACCATTGTATGATGGTCATCAGCTAAAATTAACAATGAACTTGAAAAATTGGGTCAAGGGCACCAAATGATAATGGTTTTGTGTTATATCCTAACAAAATGTGTTCAAATCTATCCAGGCTAGTTTAGGAGATTTGGTAAACCCAAGCAAGTGATGGCTTAAATGCTACAGTGACCTTGAAAACAGGGTCAAGGTCACCTAAACCTAATCCATCCTTCAATCATCATGCCTCAATGTTAAATCCATGATGATAAGGTCAAAATCAGCCAACTAGTTCTTGAGATATAAGATACAGTCACAATGAAGCAATCTGGATCCTCACTAAAACAGTCCCCTTTTTGGAGTCTAAATTTTCTGGATTGTTCGAAAATGATCATCCCCAACCCCTCCCACTTCCCTCATCAATTACAGCCAAATAAATACAGTAGCTCCTATCCAGTGTTGCTTTAAACATATAAAGAAACATCTTGCTGCAACTTAACAGATTTGTACAAAAATTACAAATAAATTTACAATCATTGCATATATGAAAACAAGATATATATGCATAACAAATATGTACATTGCCATAATGTAATATCTAGACGTTTATATTGCACAATTGAAGTGTGTCCATACTGTGCTCTATAGAAGGTAGCAATAAATTGGGGATCCATTCAGACGTGTGAAGCAAAGATAAACAAACATACCCTATTATTTCTTTGCATGCTGGGTAATTTTTCATGCTTTTGTTGTCGTCTGCAGACTTTTTTTCATAATTAACTTTTTTCAAAAAATTCATAGTTATAAAAATGTACCATAAGTGTAGATAGACAAAAATTTTGAGCGTAGGATTGAAAATGTTTTCTTATCCATCATTTCTAACATTTGTTTTGGGTGGGATATTTTCCTGGATTAAGCCAGTATTATTTGTTTGATTTGATTCTTTATCTCTCAGTCAGCAATTTTTCAGTCATGTTGGGACATGTCTTCCTGGGTTGAACCAGTACTAAGCAGGTGATAAAGTGCCTTGCTCAAGGAAACAACACAGTGCCTATGGTGCTTGCTCAAGGAAACAACACAGTGCCTATGGTGGGATTACAACACGCATTCTCTTGGGTCACAAGTCCAGAAATCAACCAACTAAGCATGTTTTTGTGCCCAATCTGACAACCTTCTATAGAGCCCAGGAACTCTATCTAGCCAGTACACAGCATTAGATAAGGTGAATTCCCCGCTAAAAAATACGGAAAATGTTCTAAAATTTCAAAAACAAGCTGCCTAGATAAACAGCACAGACAAAGATATGACTGTTTCTGAAGAAGCAGTCTGATCAGGGTCTTTCCTGTTTGTTATTCTCACAAGCGTTTTTGCGAATTCCAGCTTGATATGCAACATTTTATTTGAGAACAGAACAAGAAAAGTGCTCAAAATCTTAGAACATTTACTTTAAGATATCTTTCTTGAATCTCCATATGAGCCACAACGTGAGATTTCCAACAATGTGGTATGTGCAACCGGCAAAGTCTCAGATCAGCCTGCGCATATGCGCAGTCTGATCAGAGCTTTTGCTAGTCGTTTGAATATTCTATGACTCCTAAGCTACTGACTGAACATCATTTGGAGTTTGTAAGCTTAAATGGAGGCTGCACAAGCTCGTCAAAGTCTACATTTGTCAAAATGCCACATTGTTGGAAATCACATGTCGCAGCTCATGTCGCAGCTCACATTTTTTTGGTGCCCCATGGGAGTGAGTGACTCGTTGACCCTTTTCCAGTGAGGGCCCAAAACATATGTTTTTGTGAAGAAATATGAAATTATCTTGATTATGTATTCCACTTAATAAGTACACAGTGCCCAGAACTTTTTCAAAATCCTACACCCTCTTTGAAAACAATGTAGATCCCGATCAGATGAAGCCAGCTATCAGGATGCTCACTTTTTCATCAATTAATTTTTATTTATTTAAAGTAGCACATTTGGCATCAAAGTCATTCTGCCATGCAGACCCCAATTTTAACTCTTGTCTGCTGACAACTTTTGCAAACAGTTTGGACTTAGATAAGGCCTGACAAAACGTCGGGCCTGATCTGAATCCAAATTGTTTGACTCTTTGATTATATTCATGAAAGAATTTTTCGAAAAACTTAATTTTGAAAAAATCAGCAGACAACAAAAAAGCATGCAAAATTACCCAGGAGCAATGTTGAAATAACGCCATTGGACTGACTGTAAATTAGATGCTCATATACCAGTAATGTAAACAACCCATAAAAAATCAGTTTGGGCAAAAGACTGTGCACTCATAACGTGGAAAACGGTGTTCATCTTATCTAAGGCCACACTGTACTAGTGCCTACTTGAGGACATCCGATGATGTCTGCTATGTCCACTTGATCGGTGTCCCCGTTTATGGTGGTGGTTACTACTACTACTTCTATACGAGCTTGGATTTACATCATTTAATAATCTATCACTGACATTACTATTGGTACGGCTTATTAGAGTGTCACTTATATTGCTACTGGTACGATTTAGGAGCGCTTCACTAAGATTACTATTTGTGCGATTTAAAAGTGCATCACTAATGTTACTATTGTTGCGACTCATATGCGCGTCGCTTATATTGCTATTTGTACGCATAATGTGTGTATCACTAATATTGCTGTTTGTACGCTTTATATGTCCATTGCTAACATTGCTATTAGTACGGCTCATGTGCATATCACTTGTATTACTATTGGTGTGACTTATGTGCGCATCACTTAAATTACTATTTGTACGACTTCTATGCGTATCATTAGTGCGTTCTATATGAGTTGCACTTGTTTTTCTCCCTATATCACTCACTCGGCTATTGTTTCCGCTATGAGGTCTATAAGAATTCAGACTAGTCAATGGTTCAGTCAGTTGTACCCTACAAACATGGTCATGGTTTTCTGGCACACTCCCATGACGAAAATTACGATTACGAATAATATCGTAATTTTCCAAGTCATTTTCTAACTCCTCCCTCGTGAGCGTCATTCCATGGTAATCTCCCTTTGTTGTATCTACCTCTTTCTTCTCCTTCCAACATAGAAGTTTATGGTCCCGCGCTTGTAGAAGCCCAAATATAACACCAAACAGAATAATAGCGGCAATGCATAGCACTATGACCCATACAAAGAACCCCAACATGTCCGGGTCCAGGAAATTCAGCAGTAATTTCTTCTGACACAAATTATCACGTCTTTCATACCCGTCACTACACTGAAAACAGTCAGACACTTGTGGTCCTTTGCAAGTTCGACACGCTTCATTGCATTCATTACAAATGCCATGTCTTTGAAATTTTGGCCTCGTGGTGGTTGAATTGAGAGTAGAGCGGAGCTGCACCATTTGCATAATGCCGAAATAATGTTCCGGGCAGTTAGCCACACAGCCGTCTTTAAGCTTATAATATCCTGGCCGGCATTCTGAAAAATAAAGAAAAAAATGTTCAACAATATATACCATATTGTTATGGTAAAGTTCTAAAATTTGAACACTTGTTGCCTGTCAAAAAGGTCTAGACAAACAATGATCAGGGTATTCCCTGTTTGCTATACTGATAAGCATTTTGTGAATTCCAGCCATGAAAACTAACATCTTATTTGAGAACAGAAAGAGAAATTGTTTGAAATTTTAGAACATTTACCGTAACCATGAAAGTTCCAACCCAAAAAATGCCCCACTGTATCAGCAATTCAGTAGCAATCAGGGCCAAAATGAATGATCTCTATGTATGCACACTAGAAACCTGTAACTGGGTATATTGATAAACACATGGGTGGTTCAAAACTTCGAAAAATTCTGAACTTCTAATTTTAAAACTTGCCAAAAAGGTCTAGACAAACAGTGCAGACCCAGATAAGACTGCTTCTTTAGAAGAAGCAATCTGATCAGGGTCTTCCCTGTTTACTACTCTGACAGTTTACTATTCTGACAAGCACTTTGTGAATTCCAGCCCTGATAACCAACATTTTATTTGAGAACAGAAAGAGTTATTGCCGCATACCTATAAAACATGAACAATTTCAAGTTTAAATGGTCACTTTTCTTTAGCTAAAGTAAATCTAAATCAAAGAAGCTATTATCTCCTTGCCTGACAGTGGTGACTGTTGTCTGCTGATATTTGCTTTTTTTTGCCGTCTGCTGGCTTTTTTTCAAAATTAACTTTTTCCAAAATTACATTCAGGAACACTATCAGAATGTCAAATAGTTTACCGGTCCTGACCCCAAGGGTATAAAACTTTTGCATACTCAACTCAGCTGAGCACGAAATTTATCCAGCTCATAAATGTTAAAATGCCAACAATTGTTGGCATTTTAACATTCATTAGCAAGATAAATACAACATCTGAGAGACTTAAAGCAAGAAACTTCTTTATTTGTGGGTATTATAGTTTTTATGAGCAGTTGAAATTTTGTGCTCAGTTGAGTTGAGCATGAAAAAAGTTTTATAACCTCGGGCCTGATCTGGGTCCAAACTGTTAGCTAAGGTTACCAGCAAATGACAAAAGTTGCCACTGGCGAAGATAGAGTTAATGAAAACTATTGAAATAATGTATTTGGTAAGAATGCCCAAAACAGGGGCAGTAGACAACAGCTTTTGTGATACCTTTCTTAATTTGGGGAAAAAATAGGCTTGACATTTTTAAGTGAATTGTCTGCTAGCAAGTCAAGTCCTTATATGGTTTCTCAAAGCAGGGATAAAGTTGGGAATGCTGTTGGATCCAAATATTTGGTGGCGTTATAAATGCTAGACATTTTTGTTCAATTTGATTCTTTAAGTCCCAGTCAATGATTTTTCATTTATGTCAGGACAGGTCTTTCTGGTTTGAACCAGTACTAAGCAAGGATTAAAGTGTCTTGTAGTGACACCGCTAGAAGGCTCGAACCCACAATCTCTCGATCTCTACAACTGAGCCACTGCGCTCACTAAATGTTAGACATTAAACCAAAACAGCAATTTGCAAAGAAAGATAAAAGAAATGTTCAAGTATGGTTTGTTTCTTTTGGCTATTAGATTTGGGTCCCCCATCCAAAAGTGTATCTTATATATAAGATGAAATGGAACAGTAATATATTGGCCTCATCGTTAGAAATCTGGCCCGGAGGTTATAAAACTTTTTTATGCTCAACTGAGCATGAATTGTATCATGCTCATGTTAAAATGCCAATAATTGTTGGCATTTTAATATTTACGAACATGATAAATACAACATCTGAGCATCTGAAAGCATGAACAGTCTTTATTTTTAAGCATTTTATATTTTATGAGCATTTGAAATTCCAGGCTCAGTTGAGTTGAGAAAAAAAAAAGTTTTATAACCTCAGGGCCTGGTCTTCGGGGTTTCTAACTGAGTAAGACCCGAACCAATCTGATCAGCTACAGGGACAAGCTAGAATTTTGAAAATTTTGCATAAAGCATGCTTGAAATTATAATTTCCAATCAGTGAATAACAAAAGTGCTGGTCAAACTGTGTGAATACGCAGGCTCGTCTGTGCCTTTGTTGTTCACATGCAACAGTCAGGTTTTTTTTGTGATGAGGCCCATATGATATCTGTGTAATATGACTGAAAATTGTTGAAAGGGACTTCAAGCCCTAAAACAACAATATCAGTAGGATAATGAATAAAAGCAATCATAATCCCCAAAATGTTAATAAGTGAGTATGTTTGTTTGTTTGATTTGATTCTTTATGTCCCATCAACAATCTTTCAGTTAAATAGGGATGGGTCTTCCTGGGTTGAACTAGTACTAAGCTAGGATAAATGTGTCTTGCTCAAGGACCACAGCGCGGTGAGGCTCGAACCCGCGGCCCCTCGGTCTCGAGTCAAGCACTCTACCACTGAGCAACTGGGCTCTCTAATAAGTTGATAAGTGAGATGAAAATATGAATCAAGATAATACCAGTGACAAACCAGTGAAGGAGGATTACAATTCCATGGACATAATCATATCAAGCACACATGCTCCTATTAGGGCACAATATTTGTGTGTGTTTTCTTCAGAAAGCCAATACTTGTCATTTCTGAGTGCACTATTATAGGTACTGCACTGATATCAATGCCTGATAGGGCTGCTGCGAATATCCGAGTACTCGGATATTCGCGGATCTCAATATAAAATCGAATATGCCGAAATCGTTGGTCCTATCAGTGAATAAAATTTAGTCAGGAGTTAGGGACACAAACTTATTTACAAAGGGCCATATTCAATGATATCAGGGCAATTAGTCTGGTTAGTGAAATAGTGAAAATTTTTAGTAGAATGAAATGTTCATTTCAAAAATCACATGTTATTTTCAGATGCGAAATTTATATTTCAGTTATGATTTGACTTCACTGTTGCTCGTGATTGGGACTGTGTGGCAGCGGTAGAATGTCTACACTAAAGTGCAGATTTTATTTTCTTGTCCTTTGGGATCATGGATCAGAGTTAATCAATGCCATAAACAGTAACATGCTAAGTTATGGTAGAAAATGGGCCCATATCAACGGAGTAAGTGTCTCGATATCAAATGAGACGTGGCATGTGATTTCCAACCATGTGGCATTTTGACACGAATAGACTCAGACAAGCCTGTGCATCCTCCTTTTGAGCTTAGAAACTCCTAATGATGTTCGATCAGTAGCTTAACAGTCATAGAACATTCAAGCAACTAGCAAAGGCTCTGAATAGACTGTGTGTATGCTCAGGCTGATCTGAGGCTTTGCTGGTCGCACATACCACATTGTTGGAAATATGCACTGGCTTAAATGATATTGGATCGCTTCTGAGCCCATCAATAAGGAGAAACTGAAGTTATCAAGGGAGATAACTGTCTACCAACATTATTCCAACAACTTCCAGTTTAGTAAAAAAAAAAAAAAAAGAAAAAAGAAATTGTTATGAAATCAAATATATCCAAATAGCTTCTGTGATTTTGTTAAATGCAAGTATAAATGTTAGAGGTGAACAATGACTTATTCCTGCTGTACACAGAAAAGCATTTTTAACCCATTTAAGTTGAATGGTCTCCCCACCCTTATCAGTAGCACCAGCCCATTTCCAATTTAGGGGTGTTGGGTGTTCTTTTTTCTTTAAATTTTAACAGAGGGTTCTGTAAGCAAACAGTGAAGATCCTGATCAGATACTATTATATGGGCAGTGACACGAGAAAACCTGTCTTCAGGGGGTTTGCGAACAACAAAGGCTCAGACCAGCCTGCGCATCCGCACAGCCTGATCAGCGCCTTTGTTATTCGCTTTTTGTAAAGTATCATAAGTAAACTTGCTACAAGTAAAATTTCAATTTTCTAGCTAGACTCTGTAGCTGAGGAGGCTGGTGGGAAACTCGCTTTGACGGAAACCCCAAAGACAGGTTTTCTTGCAACAAGGCCCATATGGTGTCTGATCTGGGTCTGCACCATTTGCTTATGTCCCATAAAAAGGATGCCAGAATTATATGGGTTCATAGTACTTGCTAGTGTCTGCCTTACAAAAATTAGGATAAATTTTATAATCAGAACTCCCCGATAAACATGCAAACTATATGGTCAGTTTTGAGCTGAAGACCATGCATTATAGTTTTGAAAGTGAAGAGCTTAGTGATATTAAAGTGTAGGTGATAGCGACTCACCCTGACTAAGACCTACTTCTCTACAATTCCAGGCCACTTAACCAGGTTACTGCCAAACAATGGAAATACTGAATACATTAGCTAACAATATACATGTAGTGATATTTTAGCAAACATATATTTTTTAAAATAAGACAATTTATGCTATGACAGGCTATAATCTTTCTTTTTAACTTGATCTTTTTTGTATGGAACTGTTATTTTATCAGGCCCTTGCAACAGGCCACTCATTTATAAAACACTTTACCTGCTGGCTTAAACTGCAGCTGAAAATGTCATCTGCTAATTGCGTCTTCTGCATTTTTTCATTTTAACAATAGATTCATTTCAACTAGCTTGCAAATAGTTTGGACACATATCAGACTGCTCCTTATGCTGCATCCATACTGTTTGCTAGAGAGACATCCAAAATACACCAGCAGATGAGAAAGCAGACAACTTTAGCCATTAAAGGTAGTGAAAGTGTCCAATGCAATTAAAGTCCCAGATAAGATGCTATTGGCCACATTTTTCTTGTTTCTAAAAAAAACTTTTGCTGTGGCACTCATGGGCAGCTGATGGATTATCCCATACATATTGATACAACAAGTATGGAATTGTCCATTTTGTATTTTAAGGGATTGCCAGTAAAAATTTCTATAAAATGATGTATTTTTGTCACTGAAGAGTGTGTTTTTACGCTAGCAAACAGTGCAGACCCTGATGAAATGCCGCAAACAGTGCATACCCTGATGTAATGCTGCCTAATGCAGCATTTTATCTGGGTCTACACTGTTTGCCAAAGTACCTGTTTACTAGTATCCAGAATGAAATGGGGTAATGTGGATAACCTTCTTATCAAGTGCTATGAATCAGGGAACAAATGGTAAATGGAATTTTCTAAAACAAACAGTTAACAAACTGAAGAAACAAACAGAACTAATCATGCATTAACATGTTTGCTAAAAGTTCTAAACAACAATCCAACAGTCAACTTGAGACAAAAATGATATTTGATTTTCACCAATTTCTTCTGATTCACATCAGGTTTATAACAATAACCGAAGTGTATAATTTTGGTATTTAATCAACTCCTACCATTGCTTTAGTACAACAGTCAACCTGAGCCAAAAAAATGATATTTGATTTTCACCAATTTCTTCTGATTCACACCAGGTTTATAACAATAACCGAAGTGTATAATTTTGGTATTTAATCAACTCCTACCATTGCTTTAGTACAACAGTCAACCTGAGCCAAAAAAATGATATTTGATTTTCACCAATTTCTTCTGATTCACACCAGGTTTATAACAATAATGGAAGTGTATAATTTTGGTATTTAATCAACTCCTACCATTGCTTTAGTACAACAGTCAACCTGAGCCAAAAAAATGATATTTGATTTTCACCAATTTCTTCTGATTCACATCAGGTTTATAACAATAATGGAAGTGTATAATTTTGGTATTTAATCAACTCCTACCATTGCTTTAGTACAACAGTCAACCTGAGCCAAATATGAAATTTGATTTTCACCAATTTCTTCTGATTCACATCAGGTTTATAACAATAACCGAGGTGTAAAATTTTGGTATTTAATCAACTCCTACCATTGCTTTAGTACAACAGTCAACCGGAGCCAAATATGAAATTTGATTTTCACCAATTTCTTCTCATTGGTTCATAACAATAACCGAAGTGTAAAATTTTGGTATTTATTCAAATCCTACCATTGCTTTAGTAACAGAAAATGGCCACCAAAATAGGCTCAAAATAGAGAAATATGGGTCTTTTGTCATCTGCTGTAGTCTGGAACTTTGCTTGAATGGTAACTTTTTCCTGTTGGTGTGTTTAAAACATTTACCAAAACTACCAAAACTAATAACCAATAAAAATGCCTCCATGGATGGGAATATTGAACCTGCCACGGTAAAGGTCACATTCAATGTCAAGGTCATTAGTATGCCTTCAGCATTGGTGCACATAACTTGGTTTTTGTTTGTTTGATTTGATTCTTTACGTCCCATCATCATTTTTTCAATTATAAAGGAACGGGTCTTCCTGGGTTGAACCAGTACTAAGGTAGGATAAATGTGTCTTGCTCAAGGACACAACACAGTGACGCCGGTGAGGCTCGAACCCACGGCCCCTCGGTCTCGAGTTAAGCACTCTACCACTGCCCATGCACATGACTTGGGGTATTTGTTTATCAGATATGAACATCAACCACTTAACTCTTTCCCTACTTCGTGTCCTCTGCTGATAACCTTTGCAAATAGTTTCTTTCCAGATCAGGCCCGACATTCTTCGGGCCTGATCTGGATCCAAACTATGTGACACTCTGATGGTATTCCTGAAATATTTTTCAAAAAAGATTATTTTGAAAAAAATTCAGTAGACAACAAAAAAGCATGAAGAGATAACGCCAAAAGTGCTAATCACAACTGCAGCAGAGGACAAATCGCAATATCCTTCTTCATTAAATTTTAAGGCTTGATATTGCACAAGGATCGTCTGCTTGCAGAGGATTTACATGTAATATCAAGCCTTATATGGTTTCAGAAGGCAATGACAAAATTTGAAATGTCATCTAGTGGCACTTTCAAAGTAAAGGCTTCTGATGCCAGAGATAAATCTAGACTTAAACTCAAAGGTCAGTGCGAGGACAGACAACTGGATGAACAGAATCATGCATTCCTAACAAAACAGGTGCAACAAATTCTATTTCATACCTACAACAAGCATTAACTAAGAACTTGCTAATGGTGATCTAAAGGGTGATCTATAAAACATTAATAAACTAAATGATAATATGGGCAGTGACGCGAGAAAATCTGATTTTGCTGCGTGCACACAACAAAGGTGCACACCAGCCTACACATCCACACAGTCTGATCAGCACCTTTGGTTTTTGCTCACTTGAAAAGTACAATAGCTACACTTCCCAAATGCAAAATTTCAAGATTCTGGCTAGTCTTGATAGCTTAGTAGGCTAGTTTGAGCATGTTTGATTTGATTTGTTTTTATTTGATTCTTTACATTCCAGTCAACATTTTTCAGTCCTTCCTGGGAAATAGGGACTAATGTGTCCTGCTCAAGGACACAACGCAGTGCCGCCAGTGAGGCTCAAACCTGCAACCCTTTGATCTTGAGTCAAGTACTCTTCTTCTGAGTCATTGCGCTCCCTGGTTTGAGTACAACCTGGTAGGAAACCCTGAAGACAGGTTTTTTTTGCGTCAAGGTCCATATTGTCATTGAAGGGTTAGGAATATTCAAAATGTATTGTCAATTGGTCTTGCTAAGTCAGTGACTACGGTAAATGTTCGAAATTTTAGAACATTTACAATAGTCCCAACGTGCAACTTTGTCTTTGAATTAATACCCACAATGAGTAGGAGGTAATCCCGAATGCATTTTTTTTTTTTTACAAAACTGCATTTCCGATCGCCAAAAATGACAAAAAAACATTTGAGCAATCATTAATGTCATGTTTGAGAACTACAATTATTGTTTTTACGAATAAAAAAGTTCTTGTTGGCGATTGAAAACTGCAGTTTGTTACATCAGTGCGGTTTACAATGGCCTCCTACCCAGTGTGATCTGTAATAATTGCTTATGTTATGGCTCAAAAAAGCAACTAATTTATTGAAATTTAAAAATTCAAAAAGACCATATACAGTTTCCAAAATGGTGAACTGGGTCACATATATGCTAAATGTTCTAAAACTTCTAACACTAATTGCTTGCCAAAAAGGCATAGACAAATAGCGCAGTTCCAGATCAGACTGCTTCTGAAGAAGCAGTCTGACTTACAGCCCTGATAAACAACATTTTATTTGTTAACAGTAAAAAAGAAAAGTATTCAAAATTTTAGAACATTTACCGTAACAAAATCCATGCAAACAAATTTTATTTGGCAAAATCTAAAACAGCTGCTGACAGAAAGGCCAAAAAATTCTAATGCATTTGTGGAAATATTTGATTGGTTGATTTAAAAAGTTTACAAGAATTAATCTCGCAATAACATTGGGGATACCTTTCATTGGTTGACGATTGTTTTTTGCATGAAACTCCGATTTTGTATGAAATGCTTATTTTGTATGAAAGACTGTTTTTGAATGAAATGTTTTATTTTGAATGAACTGCTAATTTCGCATGAAAGGCTGATTTTTGTATGAAATGCTGATTTTGTACGAAATGAAGATTTTGTATGAAATTAAGATTTTGAATGAAAGGCTGATTTTGTATGAATTGCTGTTTTTCACTGAGGGAATAAAAACAAAAGGGTACAGTCTGTACTACCCAAATGTAGCACTGCTTTAACTCTTTGTCTGCTGGTAACAAGTTTTTTGTTGTCTGCTGATAACCTATGCAAACAGTTTTGACCCATATCAGGCTTGACTAATTTAGATCTTAACCGTTTGACACTTAGATGGTATTCCTGAATGATTTTTTTTAATCAGCAGACATAAGAAAATGCATGCAAAATCACCCAGCACGCAGAGAGTTAAAAAAACACTCTCCAGAATCTAATCTTACTACAAGACACCATAAGAAAGAAACCCTAAGATACACAGACCTATACAAACTCCATGAGACGTTATTCCTGAACACGTGAACGGCTGGTCTGAGTTGGCAGGAGGAGTTATTTCGTGCATCTGAGGATGTGTAGATGTGCCCATCATCAAGAGAGACCACTCTTTGAGCTCAGCTGTAAAAGAAATGATAAACCAATCAGATATCATCCATGAAATGCCACCAAGCATTGACAGCGGAAGTCATATTTGAGAGTAGATAAGCCTTGGTATTTCATGTGGGTCATCTGCCAGCATTGCTGGCAGACAACCCACGTGGAATATAAAGCCTAGTAAGATGTGAAAATGAAAAAAAATATGCAATATATATGAGCCGCAACATGATATTTCTAACAATGTGGTATGTGTGACCAGCAAAGGCTAAGACCAGCCTGCGCATACGCGCAGTCTGATCAAAGCCTTTGCTAGTCGCTTGAATGTTCTATGACTGTTAAGCTACTGACTGAACAGCATTTGGAGTTTCTAAGCCTAAAAGGAGGCTGCACAGGCTCGTGTGAGTCTACACTTGTCAAAAAGCCACATTGTTGGAAATCACATGTTGCGGCTCATATGTCTTCTGCTGCAGTCATGGTTGGATTATTAGAAGTTACATAAAGAAAAAAATAGAAAAAATATATTTTCTGAAGTGGGAGCAATTTACTTAAATCAAAGTAAATAAATTTAGCTATACATTGGGGATTTAAATCTTTTGTTAGTCTGGTAAATATTAAATGTATATGAACGAGCAAAGAAGATACAATCTTAAAAGTATTAGTTTTAAACCGGTACTTATAAATCTTATAGAATTTGTAACAAGGTGCATTGTGGGATATTTTGTCTTGTCCAATCTTAACCTCCATATATAGAGATCCATAAATAAAATAACAATTTTATATCTAAATTACTTTTAAGCCTTATCTCACCAATTGTTTTAAAAACACACAATTATTTAATTTTTTTCTCTCATACAAACAAACACACATACAAACAGAGGTGTATTTGGGAGGTATCCTCAAAACTTCTGAAAATCATCTTTATATTTTCTGAGAAGAAAGAAATGTCCACATTATACATTTCAGCCCTTTCCCCCACCCCCAACCCCATTCAGATTAACTGTTTACCTACTAGTGCCATCTGCTGATAACATTTGCAAACATTTTGAACCCAGATCAGGCCCGATGAAACATCGGCCCGATCTGGGTCCAAACTGTTTGACACTCTGATGGTATTCCCGAAATAATTTTTCATAGAAAGTTGATTTCGAAAAAAAAAGTATGCAAAATTACCCAGGAGGCAAAGAGTTACCCACAAAAAGGGGGCCTCACAATCAGTGTAGATCTAAATGAGATCCAACAGAAAGACAGTCTAACCCTTAATGCGCCAATCGCAACAAAAGTCGTCTGCTTTTCTCGTCTGCTGAAATGTTTAAGAAGCCTCTATGGCAAACAGTGTGGACCCAGAACAGACTGCTCCTATAGGAGCTATAGGAGCAGTCTGTTCTGGGTCCATGCTTTTTGCTTCTATACTTAATTCGTCATTAATGTTAGGCAATTAATCGTAGCAGAAGACTACGGCAAACAACATTTTCAGATGCATTTTTTTCTTGGAGCTTTTAGGGCTAAAAAAGGTTTGGCTATACACTTATTTTAGGCCTTTGCCATTGAATTATAAAATGCTAAGCATCATCTAAAGAACTTAAGGAACATTATTTTTAAACTTTAAGCCATGACAATAATGTCAATGGTGCAAAAGCTGCAAACTGTCCGAGAGATTACCATCTGACAATGATTTACCCATTTGGTTAATTTTTTACCCATTTGGGATATTTTGGACGGAAAATGGTGAGTCTTATTAGTCAAATAAATATGGGCCTCAATGCGAGAAAACCCTGACTTTGTTGCATGCTTACAACAAAGGGGCAGACCAGCCTGCGCATCCATTCCGTCTGATCAGCACCTTTGTTATTCACTATATGGAAAGTATAGTTGTCAAACTTGCTCCATGCAAAATTTCAATATTCTAGCTAGTCTCTGTAGCTGAGCAGGCTACAGAACACTTTGTTGAAAGCACAAACTTTAAAGGTGACGTCCCATTATGCCTGAGGCTCATAGGCTTTGGACTGGCCTGTTTTCAGGTGAACTGTGAAGTAAATGGACAATCTCGGCCATGGGTCAGTCCAATGACCACGATCTGTAACTGGACCAATACGAAATCACTTGATTAATGACACTAATATTCAGATTCTTAGCTATAGCTATCATTTGATTTGACCTCGACTTAATACAGCTGACCTCAGACTAATAATATTGACTGACCTTGGATCAATACAGTATATAGAGGATCTAACAGGAGGGCTCATGTTTTATTGAATTTATCAAACGAGTTGCAGAAAAGAGATAAAATGTGAGACTTGCCGAGCATTTTATCCCTTTTTCGCAACATGTTTAATAAATTCAATAATACAAGAGCACAAATGTTAGATTCTATTTATCATATGACAAATACTTTGAAATCTCATTTCTGGCGTAAAAACGTTAAAATTTGGTCATAATGTACGCAACGTTGTTATGGACGTCATAACATTTCCCGTAAATCTATAAACCACTAGTGGTTTATCGATTTTATTGCATAGAGTTATTTCACTCCCAGACGCGTCGTCATATGATAAAGTTTATTAATGTGTTGTATTACAACATGGCCGTCCTCGCAAAACAAGTAAAGTAAGAAAATGTCTAGTAATAGCAAATTCAAGGAAACTTGAAACCAAAATGTAGACATTTCTTATCTTCCTTAGTATACATCAACAAACAGAAACTCAAAGTGACATATAGGTACATTTACTATAATAACAAATGAAGGACAAGGAATATAGAACAAAAAATTGTGAACATAAGTGTGGTAAGTGATAGACTATTTTACTTATTTTTCATGAAAACATTTGTTGTGGTGCAAATTGGAGCACCACAACATATGCTGTCAAGGAAATTAAATTAAGTAAAATATTGCTATACTTCTAAGACTTAGCAGAAAATTTGAACTCAATCTGTGGACTTTTCCTTTCATCCTTAGTATACATAGTATACATTAACAAACAGAAATTATATACAGCAAAACATTTGTAAAACGGCCCTCAAAAATAGACAAAATAAAGATCTTAATGACAAATGGAATCTTAATGAAGGTCAGATGTATTGCAGAATGCTCCCCTTGGAGCATTCTACAATACTTTTTACCTGCATTAAGCGATAAATGGTATTGAAAACCAATTTTCGAGGCTTTTTGAGAGTGGTCGTTTAACACAGGTTTTACTGTAGGTACATTGACTATAACAATAAATGAAGTATGAAGAATACAGAACAAAAGTTTAGGTAGATAAGACTAGAAAAAGTGTCCATGGGACACGGATGCCCCCGCCTATTGTTTTTACACTGTAAAGTTTAAAAAGGATTTAGTAAAATTGTAGGAGGATTTGTGCTCACAAGGTATCTAATGTCCATAAGCTTCTGTAGTAATTAAACCCAAAAATGACTAAGTTCAAACTGTGAAAAAAGTGACAAAAAATGATCTGAGGGTTATATCCAAATGTCATGCACATCTTCAGTCCTTGACAAAAACACCAGTAAAGTTTCAAAAGGATTGGGATAAAATTGTAGGAGGAGTTGCGCTCACAAGGTACCTAAAAGCCATAAGCTTCAGTAGTTGTTGAGCCCAAAATTGACTAAGTTCAAACTGTGAAAAAAGTGACAAAAATTAATCTGAGGGTTATATCCAAATGTCATGCACATCTTCAGTCCTTGACAAAAACACCTGTAAAGTTTCAAAAGGATTGGGAAAAAATTGTAGGAGGAGTTGCGCTCACAAAGTACCTACCTAAATGATGGACAAACGGAAGGACGCACGGACGGACGGACGGACGGACATGGGCAACGCTTAATGCCCTTCCGCATTCTACGAATAGCGGGGGCATAAAAAAGTATCAGAATGTTTGTGTTTTTGTCCTTTTTTTTAAATTTCACCATGAAAACCTAAACTGTGTGTACTCATTTGAAGCATCTCTCACTTCCTATGAACACCACAATCTACATTTTGAAAGAAAATAAGAAAAATATCATGTTTCTAAATACAAAATCAAAAGAGGGACAACTCTGTAAAATGTGGGAAAATATCACCATTTTCTAGGGCTACATGGAAATACAACATCAAAGAGGGACAACTCCTTAAATTAGCCTTTTGAGAAATGTATGGGAATGTAAAAGCAGAAGAAGCTATATAAATCTATTAGGAGGATGAAATAAGCATGTTGAAATCTGTCAGTCCAACCACTACGGTCATGAACATGGGACTGGGCTTCTGAATAGACAGACAGATGAATGGGCGGACAATTCTGACGATAACACATTTATTCTGATACACACCCAATCTTGAAGTTTTGGTGAACAATATTGGTGCAAAAGCACGGTCTGCTCAGCTTCATTGCTGTTCATTTATGACTGACTGTAACTTTGAGGATTTTTTTGTTTGTTTGGTTTGTGATTTAATGTCCCAGTCAACAGCTATGGTCATATTGAGACGGTCAGTTCACCTAACCACACTTTTTCCTGGGCAAGCTTGACTAAGCGGTTTACCAGTACTCCATGCACATACTTTCGCTTGTAACTGACAACAGCCCTTTTCGAATCAGCAGATGGAAAAAATGACCATAGAAAATATTTCATGATCAATCGCAATGAAAGTATAGAGCCGGGCCATGATCAAACTCATGACCCCTGGATCAGCAATCAGACTCGCTATTAATTGCACTACAGGGCCCGGCGCATTTTTTTTATTTCAACTGTGCAGTGACTTACATAAAAAAATTTAGAGTCACTAACAAAATAAAAATTAGTTTCATTTCAAAGAGAATTCCCAGTCATTACAATCTAGTACCAGTAGGGGATCAGTGGGGGCTTGGACAAACTTGTATTATTCCTTTACTTGAAAGCAGTGAATGAGATTAATGAAGATTGAAATATTAACAGGGGTGATACACATTGGCCAGATTGAATGGAACAGAACAAAGTTTACACCTAGGCAGATTTACCTTTTTCAACTTAATAAATGCAGTTTTCACATAACTTTTTCAAAATTTTGAACAATATTTTGAAAATGGTGCGGACCCAAATCAGCTGGCTTCTGATGAAGTCAGCTGATTATGGTGCACACATTTTCACCCATACAATGAATCCATATTTATGAAATTTAGCTAGAGTATTGACTAGAAATCAGAAGTGACAGCATTCACAACTCCTGTAGTAAAACCAGTCAGAAGCGGCCACTCAAACAGAAGGCCAAAAATTGGTTTTCAAGACCAATTATCGCTTAATGCAGGTCAAAAGTATTGCAGAATTGGAGCATTCTGCAATACTTTCGACCTTTATTAAGCTACCATCTGTCCTTAAAATCTTTGTTTTGTCTATTTTTTAGTGGTTGCTTAAGACAGGTTTTACTGTAAGTGCTTATAAGAGTATGTGCCCTTATTCTGTAAAATATAGTAGCCAGATATGTCAAGGCTTATATACAGTGGATTAGAATAATAAACATATTATACATAGTTTATAGTGTAAGAATGGCCAAGAAAATGTCTTCATCCCTCCAAGCAAGATCTCAGGAATGTAGAAATCGATTCTAAATGTTAATGATCAAGTTGGACATGTGCCCATGCTAATATAATATGTATATAATGTTAGTTCACATATATGGTTAAGTGTTTTAAAATGGCATGTCAGTTAATTAACCCACCCCTAAACAGGTACTTTGGCAATCAGTGTAGACTCGGATGAAATGCTGCATAATGCAGTATTTAATCAGGGTTTGCACAGTTTGCTTAAATATAATCGACCTTCGGAGAAATACATTATTTTCTTAGGAAATTATAACCTTATACAATGGACCAATCTGGCTGTATTGTATGTAGCTTTATGGAAAATTCCATTGGTCTGAAAAGGGCTAAAGCAGAGGAGGTCAAGGGTAGATGTTATTGAAGCACATTTCAAAATCATTCATCTCAAAAGGCTATTTGGTTTCAGTCCACAAAAACTAAAAAAAATCCAGGTCTAAAAACAAACACAACATCAAGCATGCAGGTCACATGATGTCAAAGATTAGTCACATGGTCAAAAGGTAGAAGCAGATATAATTATAGATATTCTATGTAAAGTGACCCTTTATCAAAGATTTGCAGCAGACTACAAATCTTGAAATCTACATTTTTGCAGAAAATAAGGCTTTACCCTTAGCCCACCAGTCACAACTTTTGTTGTTTGCTCGTCTCATCTGCTTATATTCTAAGGTAGCCTATATTGCAAACAATATGGACCTAGATCAGAGTGACAGACTGCTCCCTGAGGAGCAGTCTGATCTGAGTCCATATGCTGCCAAAGTACATAAGCAGAAGAGAGAGCAGACGACAATGAAAACCGTTAATTGTAGTCAGCTGCAAATCATAGACGATAGATACTTTAATACACCGTACTTTAAATGCCAGCCAGAAAATGCAACCGAAAATGACATTTGCTCAAAGAGTAGACTTGGATAAGAAGGCTCTCTCAATGATTATATTCCAAAGCTATTAAGGTAAGGAGAATATAGATTTAGCACCAAGCTACCAGAGACCATGTGACTAATCATGTGATCTGACCATGTGACACAGTTCTTGCCTGAAGTGAGGTCTTTTTTAATCATCTCATAGTACTGTACAGCAGACATATTATTCCTCTTTGCCAGTGTTTCAAATATACACATATGTTGTTCATGGCCGTAGCGAGATTTAATTTTTTGTCTCGGCTGCTCATAGAAGGGAGGAAAGAGATTTAAATATGGCTTTGGTTTAGGAGTAGTCGGTGCAGAGGTTGTTGTAGTTGGTTTTGGGCGTGGACGTGGCCTCGGGCGGGGGCGCTGCTTTTTTCTATTATTAAGCTTTCTTTCTTTATAGTAAGGAGATTGGCCATAATAGTGGGGCGGGTGACCGTAATATCCAGATGGATTATGTTTACGATGTCTACTCCTTTGCGTGGTAGTGGTTGGACTGCTGGTAGAACTTGTGGCCTCAGTGGTGGTCAAAGGAAAATGCGGGTTACGATCTGTGCCGTACAGAACTAAAACCCAGTCCTTCAAGCGGGCTCCGCGAACTGCAAACAAAAGCAATACAAATCTTGCGGTTAGTGTTACTACATATACGAAAACTACAAATAGAAGAATTCTTCCTTTTTACCGTTATTTTACTCAAAAAAAACAAAAAGGGCCAGCCCATCAGATTTCAGTATTTATAGGTGACCAGCAAAGGCTCAGACGAGCCCGTGTATATATGCAGTCTGGACAGAGCTTTCCTTGCTGAAGATTGTGCAAGCGCTTTAAACCTCATCATGCTGGATACTTTATGTACTACAATACACTCTTCCCAAATTGTTATCCAATTAAAATGCATAATTCTAGTTGTTTGCATACATTTAAACAGTGTAGATCCAGAACGGCTGGCTTCTGAGAAGCCAGCTGATCTGGATCAACACTGTTTTCAAAACAGGATATATCGGTGTTCAGCATGGTAAGGGTTATGGAATGTGCATATTATCACATGATGCATAATGTGATGAGTACCATTATCGTATGGGACTTTCCAATACCCTATTATATTACATAGATGTAAATAAAATATTTTATAACATATATTAAATAAATCATTTCTGATTTCTGCAGTAAAAGCAAGAATTCTTCACAGCAAATGCTTCTGGGTGTAAGGGTGTGTGTAAAAAAACAAGCTACATATAGCCATAGGCTTAGCTCCCATCACGTAGTTACGCTCATGGGCACTAAAGACATCAAAGGAAAATCAGCTATTGTGGAAATAGTATTTTCCATACTATAAAGGACTGCTCTTAAAGGAAAGAATTTGCTCCATCTGGGGCAGATTCTTTCTTTTAAGAGAGGTCCCCATTTTGAAAAGGGACACAATTAATGAAAATCATCGTTATTTTCAGTCATGTCCCTTTGTTATGCATAACTATTTCAGCGTTTTGGCTATGCCTATGATAGCAAAATGTTTTAATTAGAACACAATTTCTATTATTATTATTATTATTATTAATATTATTATTTTAGTATGCATTCTTACACATGAATCATGCATTCATAGATGAAACTGTCCACAGAATTATGCTCTTTTCTCTTGTTTATTTTTAACCCTTTTCCTGCTATTTATGACAATTGTTGTCTGCTCTCTGATCTGCTGATGTACTTTGGTAGGCTATAATGCAACCAATATGGGCCCAGGTCAGACTCCCTTTGGAAAAGTCTGATCAGGGTTCACAGTGTTTGCTTCAACTGTAAACATATTCTGCAATGCATTTAAATATATGCAGCAGACATAGTAAGCAGATGACATTTTCAGGACAAAATTATGGGCAGGACAAGGGTTAAATTAGTATCTTTTAGTGTGACAATAAGGTTTCATAGTATAACCAACTAGAACAGTAATTGAAGATGATGTATACCCCTGCAATATCACCAAATACAAATAATCCAAGTCCAAGCACATAATTCATAAATGCCTTAGAAAATCCTCGCTAAAGTTATGTCTTGACAACTTTCGAATCAATGACAATAACTTCATGACGCTTCTGATACCTTGGAAATTGAAAAAGTTGTTCAGTATCCAAGTTACACATGTCAAATGTGCCAGGGTACAAATGGGCCTTATTGCCAGAACACATTTCTTCGGGGTTTCCGAAAAAATGAGTTTCAAACCAGTCTCATCAGCTACAGAGACTCACTAGATAATTGAAATTTCACCTGTAGCAAGTCTACATATGGTACTTTCCAAAAAGCGAATTACAAAGGCGCTGATCAGACTGCGCCGATGCCCACGATGGTCTGCGCCTGTGTTGTTTGCAAACCTCAAAAGACAGGTTTTCTCGCGCCAAGGCACAAATTATGTCTATGTCTAAAGGCAAATAGACCATGACCACATTCACCAATCTAAACAATCCTTTCAAGTCAACTTTTCTAGTTAGTCCAGCAGTGCCATTTCATTATTAATATGAATTCATCAGATGGATGAAAACAATGTGGAACCTGATCAGCTGGCTTCAATAGAAGCCAGCTGATCAGGGTATACATTGTTTTCGAAAAATGGAATTTTGAAAAATTTATATAAACAATGCGATCAAAGCGATCGAATATGCAGCTTATTAGTGAACCCTAGAGTGGATGGATGGACATTCAAATTAATAACGATCCCATGCTTTAGCAATTGCGATAAAACCTAGCATTTAACAAACCATTTACAGAAAATACATATCAGCCTGCTCATAAGCAAAATGATCCTTACTGTGCAGGCGGTCAGCAAAGGCTCTGGCGATCCTGTAAGCCTCCGGTTTCACCTTATCTTTGGTAGATGCTCTAAATTTTCGAACACTAATTGCCTGCCAAAAAGGCCAAGACAAACAGTGCAGACCCAGATCAGACTGCTTCTGAAGAAGCAGTCTGATCAGGGTCTTCCCTGTTTGCTATTCTGACAAGCTTTTTTTTCATTATTTGATTCTCTACGTCCCAGTCAACAATTTTTCAGTTATCTTGGGACGGGTCTTCCTTGGATGAACCAGAACTAAGCAAGGATTAATGCGTCTTGCTCAAGTACACAACGCAGTGACGCAGGTGAGGCTCAAACCCGCAACCTCACGATCTCGAGACAAGCCCTCTACCACTGAGCCACTGTACTCCCTACAATTTTCTTGTATATTCCAGCCCTGAAAACAAACATTTTATTTGAAAACAGAAAGAGAAAAGTGTTCGAAATTTTAGAACATTCACTGTAGCAAAACAGGCACCTTGAAACTCTTTGCATGATGGGTAATTTTTCATGCTTTTAATGTCGTCTGCTGATTCTTTTAAAAATTAACTTTTTCAAAAAAATTCTTTGGGAATACTTTCAGAGTGCCAAACGTTTTGGATCAAGATCAGGACCGACATTTTGTACATTTTGTCGGTCCTGATCTGGGTCCAAACTGTTTGCAAAGGTTATCAGCAGATGTTTATGCCTTTGAGGTAAAAACGATTTTCATATGAGCATAATCTAGGTCAATAATCAATAATAATCTTTTTTATGCATGTTAAAAACTGCAATAAATAAAAGAAAAAAAATATGGAACAGGTAGACAATATTACTTAGAAATTATAGATAAAAATCTGTATATCACAAAAGTAAGTAATAGAAAAGAGACATACATGCACTATTAACAAGATAGCATTCAAATATTCAAAGAAAGAACATACAAAAGCAAAATGGAACTTAAGAAAAATATCCCAATATCAATAAAACAACAACAGTTCAATCAACAGATGCCCCCTACCTCCCCCGGCCTCTTCTTATGGAGATATTGTGCAAAAAAAAAACCCTTGAAAATTGGGTCAGTCATCAAAACCTTATCAACTTTTAATCATGCCCCAAAGTTACATAACAACCAGGCAAATTGGGTAAAAACCTGCAAACTGTTTTTTTGAGATTGCAAAGAGACTTGCACATGTTTTCCCTCTAAATGGCTTATACAACAGAAAAAGCAAATAAAATACAATATGAGCCAGTGCATGAGATTTCCAACAATATGGTATGTGCGACCAGCAAAGCCTCAGATCAGCCTGCGCATATGCGCAGTCTGATCAGAGCCTTTGCTAGTCGCTTGAGTATTCTATGATTGTTAAGCTACTGACTGAACACCATTTTGAGTTTCTTAGTTTAAAAGGAGGCTGCAGAGGCTCGTCTGAGTCTACATTTGTCGAAATGTCAAATTGTTGGAAATCTCATGCAGCGGCCCAATTATTATTAAATCTACCAACTAATAATTTATCAATTATTCTGAATAGGATTTGTTATTAGAAAATGAGAAAGTGTGTGTGTGCCAGTCTGTATATGTGTTCAAGTATGGTAACATCACTTTTATTTCCTGAAAACTACAATTATCAAAAAGACATCATCGTTGTCACTACTGCATGATGATGATGATGATGATGATGATGATGATGATGATGATGATGGTTTAAAATTATGATAAAGATAAATGAAAATCATAAAGCCAGATCTGAATTGAAAACTCATTTGAAAAGTCGGTATTTGCCAAAATAAAAGCTGATATGCTATTTTAAGAGAATCTAGATTTGAAACAAGTCAGTGGCTAAGATGAACTTCAACCCCTGAGGATTGTTTTAAACTAAGCTAACAGTTCAGGCACAGATGAAATGCCACATTCTGCGGCATTTCATCTGGCTCGTCAGTATTAGCTAAAGTACCTGTTAAACAAAGTATTTTGGGAGCAAAATCCAACCTTATTACCAAATATTTATGCTTGATTCTATTCTATCTGGCTTGTTTCTGTAAACCAAAACTTAAGCCTGCTATTGACAAGAAGAAGCTAACAAAAAATGATGTCAGTCAGCTAAAATTAATAATAAGCTGTAGGAAACTTTTGTAAATGCCCTTTTGTATAGCCTTAATTCTGCCTTATCTTGGGGAGGGCATTTGTTGCAACATATTATACAAATTATTAGTAATAAATACATGGTCACCATTGCATTTACAGCCATATTGACCCAGTTCCCCATATTTGCACAAGGGTGTTTAGGCCCAGGAGCAAATATGGAGTAATGGACCAATTGAAAGTGGCCATGTTTTAAAGTTTTTCCAATATGTTATCGATCCATGCCAAAGCCTTTATTGGCATGGATCGATAACATATTGGAAAAACTTTAAAACATGATAAAGGCTTTGGCATGGATCGATAACATATTGGAAAAACTTTAAAACATGCCCACTTTCAATTAGTTTATGTAGAGACAATGTAAATGGCGTCATTTAAGACGGTGACCTGGGCCACTATTGGTGCACAAGAAGATCGTTCTGGGTTCATATGAGCTGGCCATCATGAGTTTGAAATCATCAGCAGTATCAGCCCAGGTAACTAAGCATATTGTTACTATTTTCAGTAAAACATGTTATATTGCAATCAATTCCCTATGAACCAGTTGTGGATCCAGAGGGGGTTCGCTCAAACCCCTCTTTGAGACATACTTATTTCATTATATGGAGATTTTCAGAAGTCAGGAAAAAATCATTAATTATTAGGTAAATTTAACAAATCGAAACCCCCTTTGTAAATTTGATACCTCTACCAAGAAATCCTGGATCCGCCCCTGTGAATCCAAGACATTAACTATTATTCATATAATCTTTTGCACAAGTTTGTATTGAATATACATGTGTTTGATTGAGAATGTATTTTCATGCCAAAGCTCTAAAACATATTTTGCGCTAATGTTGAAGCAATAAAATAATGACACATTGATGACAATGTCCTAATAATTGAATCTGCCAAGTTACAGACAGATAATGGAACGAATAAAGTAAAAATTTCAACCTTTAGCATGCTGTAATTATATATCAATTCATAATAATATTTTCATCTTTAAAGGGGACGGCAACCCTGATAATTAATATGTTTTGTATGAAAGATCTCAATAAACCATGAATTTTGATACCAGTTTCGTCTAAATCGGTTGAAAAATGTGGAAGTTATGAGCGTTTGAATATTTGCAAATGGACTGTAATGGAAGCGGCCATAGTGTAGGCTTAGTGACGTCACTCAGCCTACTAAATATGCGCAATCAAAATAAAAGACAAACCAATGGATTATTTGCATTAATCTTTAATGAAACACTTTCCTTTTGTATAAAGCTACATATCTGCTGAAACACAGATGATGTGATAGTAGTGATAACTAAAAATTTAGCAGTTGAAAAAATTTTGAAAACTAATTAGATATTCAAAATGGCGGTTAAATGTTGGCCTTATTGATTTTTTTAAATGCCCATAACTTGCCCATTTTTCAACCAATTTTGATGATACTTGTATCAAAATTCATGGTTCATAGAGCTCTTTCTGATAAAACATACTTATCATTAGGGTAGCTGTCCCCTTTAACAAGTATTGATGGTTTTTGCTATCATTTTAAGGTTGGGAAAAGCTACTGTATACAACCTAATAAGCACACTGTGGGTTAAACTATTTCAAGATTACATGCCCTCTTTTGAAAACAGTGTAGATCCATATCAGCTGGCTTCATCAGAAGCCAGCTGATCATGATCCACGCTGGATTTTCACCAATCCCTGTTAAAAATGACAATACGCCTCTTGATTGACTGGTTCATATGTTGTAAATGACAAAAGTTTAAGTATTCAGTGTGCCCTTATAGTGTGTGTATATCAACAGATGTTACAGATCACTGTTATGACCTTGGAGTCAAAGGTCATGGTCAAATATTTTTAAAATCTGTCTTACTTTCCTTTTTCACTTTCAGATGGAGGATGTTCATATTTAGTACAATGGTTGCTAATCATGTGTGTTTTAAAACCAAGGTTTCAGATCACGGAAATGACCAAAGTCATAGGCAAAGGTCAAATATACTTAAATTCTGTATTATGGCTCACAATGTAAACTCCTCTTTCATTTTTTTGACAAAGAGTGTTCATATAGCCTTGGTGTGTTGATGATATGTAAGGTTTCAAACCACCAAATTGAATATGACCTTGTATTCAAAAGTCAGGGTCAAATTTAATATTCAAAATCTGCAATACCGCTTGTAACCTGAACTCCTCCATCATTTTTTTACCAAATGACCTTAGAGTCAAAGGACAAGGTCAAATATAGTTTAAATCCATTTTAGATTAGATCAGATCATTGCTATGACCTTGGTGGCCAAGGCCAGAGTATATATACTTAGAATCTGTCTTACAGCTAGTAACACAAACTCCTCTAGTATTTTTTGAGAGAGGTGCTCTATATTTTGCGCAATAATTGTCAATATAACCTTTGAGCCAAAGGTCAAGGTCAAATATATATAATTAGATGTCAACAATGGTTTTGACTGCTGATGTGACCTTTGAACTCACAGGTCAAAGTCAAAATACTTAAAATCTGTCTTGATGGCTTGTAATGTGTAGGTGATTCATATTTGGACACTGATTGTCTATGGTTTGTAGATGGCAACAAATAGATTTGGATTGCTGGTTACCTTGGAGACAAAGGTCAAGGTAAAAAAAATGTCATAATATGCAGTGTCTAATATAAGTGTGGATATTTGTTATGGTCCCTCATCTATTGACCCAATTCTAGTTTATTTAAATTCACCAGGAATTTTGTTCTTTTGTGATAAATGATATCCTTGAAATGTTTCCAAAATAAGAATTTCATGAGAAATATTGTGAATGTTTGGAAATTCAGAATTCTAGAATTCATACACAAAATAAAGACAGCTTAGCTCCTCTTTATTTTGGCACACATTTTGGTAATCAATATCACAATAATCTTAATTCTTGATTGAAAACGGTATGTACAGCTATATTCCTGAGCATGCTAAAGGTTTCAGCTGGCTTGTGTCAATCAGGTTACTTACTGTCATCGTCACTATCGTAATCAAAATATGGATGCCATGCTAAAATGATATAATGAAAGATTATAGAGCTTGTTCATGTACTAGCAAAAAATCTGAGAAACTGAAAAATATGAGAATTTGTAAGAAATATCCAATTTTAACACCCCACTACTAAGGAGAGCGCTGGAGTTGAGATCAGGGTGTCGCTGGTTTGAGCCTCACCAGAGATACTGTGCTGTGTCCTTGAGCAAGACACTTTATCATTTGCTTAGTGCTGGTTCAACCCAGGAAAGGTCCTGACATGAGTAAAATTTGTTGACTGGGACCTAAAGCATCAACTCAAAAGACATATGGTCTAAGTCAAACTTTTAACAGTTTGCCATTTTAGTTGAACAAACATGATGCAGAGACTCATGGACTTGACAACAATTTTCAGAACTGGATTGGATCATTTTGTATGGTTTTCTCACATTTTTCACTTATCATTCACAATAATATCCGAAGATGTGATATTTAACTCTTTGCATGTTGCGTATTTTTCATGATTTTTGTCCTCTGCAAATATTTTTTTAACATTACTTTCTTCAATTGTTTTTCAGAAATAACATCAGAGTGTCAAACAGCTTGGACCCAGATTAGGCCCAACAATTTGTCGGGCCTGATC
Source organism: Loripinus fragilis (assembly GCA_964019695.1). Lineage (NCBI taxonomy): Eukaryota > Metazoa > Mollusca > Bivalvia > Lucinida > Lucinidae > Loripinus > Loripinus fragilis. The sequence goes on along the minus strand of OZ026522.1, from coordinate 64,311,193 downwards.
TGGATCCAAACTGTTTGCAAAAGTTATCAGCAGAAGACACTAGCAGGCAGAGAGTTAAGGAAGTATAGATGTAAATGATTCAACTATCACATAAGAATAACTATTCAGTGAATAAACTGAAAGTGCAAAACATGAGGAAACAGATAAAACAAAACTTGAACACTGAAGTTTTCACTTGTACATAGGTTCAGATGAGCAAACCTTTTTAGCCTAAAATTGTTATTATTTTCTTACTCATCAGTTAAATAGAGGGTTTTACATGAGTGCTCATGTTTTATTGAATTTATTAAACAAGTTCGGGAAGAGATAAATTGAGCGGCTTGCAGAGCATTTTATCTCTTTTTCGCAACGAGTTTAATAAATTCAATAATACAAGAGCATGAATCAGATTCTATTTATCATATGAAATTAAGACTATGAAATCTGATTTCTGCTGTAAATGTTATAATTTTGTCATTATGTACGCAATGTTGTTATGGACCTCATCAAAGGCATTTCACTCCAAGGCGCGACGTCATATGATAAATATGTATTTTGAGTGCTCAATAGAACTGTTTCCTTGAGGCGGTTCTTTTGAGTACCTACAAAATTTGTTTTGGTTGAAAGTAAGAAAATAATTTTCAATTCTGCACTCTTTTATGAAGGCCTATTTTCCACCTCTATATGTGTGGGCAGCATATTTTATAAAATACAAAACACTGAGTGTGCCTAGGCATGCAAAATGAGCTTGTTATGATGAAGTACACCGATCTGTAAGCAATACAGGCAAATTAGCATGGACCCAGAACAGACTGCTCCTATTGGAGCAGTCTGATCTGGGTCCACACTGTTTGCTGTAGAGACTTCTTAAACATTTCAGCAGATGAGAAAAGCAGACTACTTTTGTTGCAATTGGCGCATTAAGGGTTAGTTATAGCTTTATGCCTAAATATAGAAATATGATAATCTATGCCTTGCATACCAGATATGGGACATAAACTAAACAGTGCAGACCCAGATCAGATGTGACAGAATGTGACATCTCAGGGCCTACATTATTGCTATCATCCAAGCCAAATGAGCTTTGTGGTGAGAAAACATGTCTTCGAGGTTTCCGGCTCAGCTACAGAGACTAGCTGGATTAGTGAAACTTTCCATGTAGCTAGTTTAGCTTTTAAACTATCCAGAGAACAAATAACAAAGGTGCTGATCAGACTGCATGAATATGCAGGCTGGACTGCGCCTTTGTTGTTTGCATGCAAGAAAGTCAGGTTTTCTCACATCGAGGCCTGTATACAGCTAGTGCACATTTTCTAACACAGTATGAGAAAAAAGATCGTTATTGATGATTATAAAAATTGTAAGAATACATAGTATAAAAATGTGAATCACACGAATATGTTTAAATATGATAAGTAAAACAAAGAGACCGAACAGCTTCTACACAATACAATCAGAGAACAACCCATGGTCTTATTTTAGCATTTACATTATGCAATTGTCAATTTTATATTTAGAATTGCTTTTAGTTATACTAAAATGGTATTGTAGAACAGCCCACACTGACATATATGCCTTGACTCGAGAAAACCTGCCTTTGTTGCGTGCCAACAACAAAGACGCAGACCAGCCTGATCAGTGACTTTGCTCTTGCCTATCTAGACATTATAACAGCTTTGCTTGCTACATGCAATTTTAATATTCTAGCTAGCTCTGTAGCTGAGCAGACTGGATTGAGCATTACTTTGTCAGAAACCCCAAAGACAGGTTTTCTAGCGACTAGGCCCATACAGAACAGGAATGAGTTGTACTATTTAGGGTGTGACCCAAGAAAACCTGTCTTCAGGGTTTCCAACAAAGTGAGATCAAACCAGTCTGCTCACCTACAAAGATTAGCCAGAAAATTGAAATTTCATTAGTAGCTGGTCTGCGCCTTTGTTGTTCAAAAACACTGAAGACAGGTTTTCTCGCGACGAGGTCTATTTTATCAAACAAACCACTGGACAGACATTATTCACTACTTTTATTGTCATTTTAGACTGATTCATGAAAATTTATTTTCAGCACTATAATGTTCTGTAATGGCATAAAATAAAAGCTGGAATTGACCGTATGATACAAAATGATATTTTCTCAAATGAGTGAAGGGTAAGACTAGACTATATAGGCTGACTGGCCTATAAAGCTTTACTGCCAGTTTTTGATGATGCACACCAACCTCTCTTAACTTTACAGATGCATAAATACCAAGAGAACAGCTACAATACAGAACAGAAACAGAATACAAACTAATAAACTGATCAGAAATGAGGATAAATCACGATAAATTCCCACAATGCACCATGAAACTAAATCACACAGAGAGTAAGATCTTCATCACAATAGAACAGTCAATCCCCCCCCCCCCCTTTTTTTTGAGAAAATTAATTTCTTTGAGAAAAGCATAAATTTTGTGCCAGATTTTGAGCTATCTGCCCTTTTTAGCCATAGCTCTATGGTTCACAATCATAAGCTTGCTATATCATTGTAGATGGGCAACAAAGCTGCTGTGCATATTAGATTTGATTTTAATTGTTGGCAGGCCTCCAGCTAAGAGTGTGTATTTGAAAATTATTTTACTTATTTCTGAAGCAAAACATATCTTGTGGGTGCTCAAAAGAACAGTCTCAATAAGACGGTTCTTTTGAGCACCCAAAACATATGTTTTAACAGATAGATAAGAAAATAATCACATTTTTACGCTGAAAAATTTGCTTATTTGTCCCTATGGTTGCAGAAAAATAAATCTAATAGTAAACATTATAGCCATAGAATGGTGCCACCAGCTATAACTGCTGGGTACATGATGACATACGGTAAATGTCCTAAAATTTTGAACACTTTTCACTATCTTCTGTTCTCAGAGAAAATGTGGGTTATCAGGGCTGAAATTCACAAAATACTTGTCAGAATAGCAAACTGAAGAAGCAGTCTGATCTGGGTCTGCTCTGTTTGTCTAGGCCATTTTGACAGACACATAGCATTAAAAAATTGAACATTTACCATACCCAAGCAATGGCTGGTGACATTACAAGACATCTTGTAAGCACAAAGCATCTTACACAAAAATTCAGATTTTCTCAAAGAAAAGATAACTCCAATACAATGTATTTGTTAATAACTATACTTACAAGAGTGGGCTCCATTTTCTATGACTAGCACCCACTGACCTTTGGCAAGCTCACCCCAATTATGCGTTGTCATGAAAGCCCAGTTATTAAATCCTTCGCGTGAAGCGTCTTCACGCCTTTTTGCTAATAATGTTGATCTTGTCCCCATTGGAGACGTTAAATAAATCTGAATTTCTCCCCGTTTACTGGCTTTCAGGGTAATACGAGCTTGAACATGCTCTAAATATTTGACATGATGTACTGTTCCCTCACATCCATCTGTATATAAAGGGACAGAAATCTTCCCATTCATAGGAATAGGTCTGAAATAAAGGGAGATAATTGGAATCTATCAATTAAATTAGACATGAAATAAAGGGTGACGTTTCAAATTTTTATACACATAAATTCAAATATTTTAGACTACCATTTATCACATGACGTCTCATCTGGGAGTGATATAATGCCATGCAATAAAACTGATAAACCACTAGTGGTTTACAGATTTTGTAACATTACCTAATGACGTCTATTATAACATTGCGTAAAAGATGACAAAATCTTGTGTTTCACATCAAAAATGTGTTTTTAAAATAACTTAAATGTCATGTGATAAATAGAATCTAACATTCATGCTCCTGTATTATTGAATTTATCAAAAACTTGTTGCGAAATAGAGATAAAATGCTCGGCAAGCCTTGCATTTTATCTCTTTTCCTCAACTTGTTTAATAAATTCAATAAAACATGAGCACTCATGTAAGATTCTCTATTTATAACATGTTCATCTTTGCCTTTTGGGTAATTTTTCATGCTTTTTTTGTTATCTGTTGATTTTTTAAAATCAACTGTTTTGAAAAATTCTTTCAGGAATACTATCAGAGTGTCAAACAGTTTAGACCCAGATCATGCCTGACATTTCATCAAGCCTTGTCTGGGTCCAAACTGTTTGCAAAGGGTTCCAGGAGGTGACACTAGTAGTCAAATAGTTCAAATAAAGGGATTCAATCCAAATAATACAAAACTTTCATGGACATAAATTTTTTTTCCATTCAAAGAATTAGTCTGAAATAGAAACAATTATAATATTTCCTGGTGATTTTATATAGTAATGTTTACAGATTCATAATGTGTATGCATATTATTCTCATGTGATTGTGTCTATATTGTGTTCAAGAGAGGAAAATAAATTACATGTACAATGTAGTCCCTTTACAAAACACCTCATTATAACATAGGTTTGTATAACACAGTCATGTTCTGACTACCAAAAATTTTACCATGGAATTTTACAAAGGAATTATAAGAAAATTGGTCTCACATTTTTCTCTGATAATTCCATCATAAGGTTTGTTCTATAATCCACCATTCATCATCAAAAAAATATACCAACACAAGTTGTGCTATAGATAACGATAAATACAGAATGTTTCTTTAGGTAAAGGCATATTTTGCATAAATACCCATGCGCATAGCTGTTTGAAGCCATTGTCAACTGAACTAAAATCCATGTTCAAATCATGAGATGCACATGCTGTTTGAGCATGGGTTTTAACTTGACAGCCATGATTTTACATGACGTTTTGCGGTCTAGACTAAACATTTTGCCAATGCTATGTTTGTGAAACCTTTGTTCGGGACTATGACCTTCTGACCAAATTATGACATTCAAAACTTTACAGCTGACATCATTTTGTTTAGAGAAATTCATGATATTCCAGTGTTTTAGCATTTTCAGTGTGATTTTGATTGGAATCAGGTAAAATACGCAAGAATAACCATCACAAATGTTTTATGTATTGTATTAACACTTGCTGGGTCCCTCGGGAGATGCTTGGATACTTGGCCTAGTGGCCTCATATTCAAACAGCTTCCTCAAGACCTGACAAATGCTACTGCATGATAAAATATATGCGATCCCTATATTAAGCAAATGTCAAAAGGATGACAATTTTATCAAAGCACTTACTTGTTTTCATCTTTTGAGCGTTTCTCACAGATATGCTGAGGTGGTACTGTAGTCCAATTTCTTGCCAACTGGACCATAGCCCCAGCATCCATTAGACCGTAACCAAAGGAATGACTCACTGAAATGACAGGAAAATATCATTGCCTATAATGTGGGTTTCATTTTCAGGTTTAGAAGAAGTTTCCCTTTGAAAATATGACTAATGGATTTTTGTATATCTATTCATCTTGACTAACCCCCCCCCCCACCCCCCCAAAAAAACAACAAACTACCAATGTCAATTTTGAAAGTCAAAGGCCAAATTCAGCAAACATTTTATTGCCAATTCATTGTAAAGAAAATGAGAGATGCAAATAATTTATGAGGGAATAGCATTGTATGACCTTAAATCATGTTGTCCTTGTGCAGGCTTCTTCTCCTAAGCATTTGATTCATCACGTGAAAGGGAAATGAGCCGCAACACATGATTTCCAACAATGTGGCATTTTGACAAGTGTAGACTCGGACGAGCCTGTACAGCCCCCTTTTCAGCTCAGAAACACCATATGGTGTTCAGTCAGTAGCTTAATAGTCATAGAATATTTAAACGACTAGCAAAGGCTCTGATCAGACTGCGCGTATGCGCAGGCTGATCTGAGGCTCTGCTGGTCGCACATACCACATTGTTGGAAATCTCATGTCGCAGCTCAAATTAATTCCATGGCACTGCGGTGCTGAATTCAAAATTGGACACCTAAGCCTTGTTATGTCCTTCTATCACAAGTATTAACAGTCGTAAATTTTAACACTATCTAATCGAAACAAGGCAGACCCTGATGAGATGTGTCTACACTTTTTGTCTACAATAAATGCCTTCCACAAAAGCCTAGACAAACGCGTTAATGAAATACCTTTTCTTCCAACACCGTTAGTAACCCAGTTTGGGTCTGAGAGGTAGTCTGGTTTGGCTGTCATGACAACAATATGCTGCAGGTCCCGCCATGTCAACATGGGGCTGAAAATGAATTATATCATATTGACCATAGGTTTAGATATACAAGAATGTTTAGCGTAAAATTATAAATATTTTCTAACCCATAATTTTTAGTATATGTTTTGGGTGCTCATTGAGACGGTTCTTTTGAGTACCCACAACATGTTTTGGTTGAGAAATAAGAAATTATTTTTCTGTTACGCACTCTTAACTAAATGCCAGATATTGAGAAGCTTTTCTTATGTGCCTGGACCCTTTTTGTGTTTACTAGAACCCAGCTTTTGTTTCTTTGTTTGTATAGAAGTTTGGCTGTCAATGATGGCCCAGTCAAAATGAGGTCTCCCACAGGAAGGGAGAGAAAAAAGATAAGATGGAAAAGAAAAGTTAATTCCCCTCTCCCTCAGTTTGAATAATTATAATTATCAGCTACATCAGTTTTTTAGGCTTGCATAGATGCCATTAACTCTTTGTATCCTGGGTTATTTTTCATGCTTTTTTGACGTCCGCTGATTTTTTTCAAAATCAACTTTTTTCAATATCATCAGAGTGTCAAATAGTTTGGATCCAAATCAGGCCCGACATATTGTCGGGCCTGATCTGGGTCCAAACTGTTTGCAAAAGTTATCAGCAGACGACACAAGGAGATACATGTGCCAGCTTTATTCAACTTTTTCTGTATATGATGATACAACAAGAAATAGCCAAATAGGGATCAGAATGTTTGCTTTGACTGTTTGCCTACTAGTGTTGTCAGCTGATTTGCAAACAGTCTGGACCAAGATCAGGCCCAACAAAATGTTGAGCCTGATCTGGATCCAAACTGCAGCATTCCTGAAATATTTGATTGAATTGATTCTTTACGTCCTATCAACAATCTTTCAGATATGTAGGGATGGGTCTTCCTGGGTTGTACCGGTACTTAGCTAGGATTAATGTGTCTTCCTAAAGTACACAACACAGTGACGCTGGTGAGGCTAGAACCCACGGCCCCTCTGTCTCGAGTCAAGCACTCTACCACTGAGCCACTGCACTCACATATCTGAAAGAACTATAAGAAAAGATTACCAGTTATTTCAAAAAACAATCTGCAGATGACAAAAAAATATGAAAATTACCTAAAATGCAAAGAGTTAATATATAGTTGTTCTATTATTACAGTAAAACCTCGAAAATTCGAATTTGATTTTTCAAAATACTCGCTAATTCGAAATAAATTTGGCACACACTTGATTCAGAAACTAGGACCTATTCATAATCTATTTTAATAATTGTCTATAATAACATATGTTTTGGGTGCGTAAAAGAAGCAGCTCCTTGAGATGGTTCTTTACACGCCCAAAACTTATGTTTGATAGAAAAAACCCAGATAATAATCGTTTTGGGGGTTATATATTTTCATGTCTATCTCTCTATAATTCAAATTTTGGATATTTCAAAATAAAACCTCTAGTCCCTAGGACTTCGAGATTCGACTGTATTTGAGATGACCTACTTAGCTTGCAGGGCCAGTGCACACAGACCAGCTGCTAATGGAGCACTGGCAGAGGTTCCAGTATGAGTTTCTGTACAACTACGTCTTATATCTGTAGTCACCTGAAATGACACAAACGAAAACTTCATACCCTTTCAATACTGATGGAATCCAATTTGTTACAATAAAGTTACATGGGTAAAAGTTCAAAATTTCCAAAATCCTGAACTTTTGAAATTCAAATTTTTTTAAAACTTATAGTATGCCTTCAAAATAATATTTCAAGTTTACATTGTAAATTGTCTTTAGATCAAATGTAAATATATCAAAAAAGCTATTATATCCAGCCTATTTCAGTATTTTGAGGCTGACTTTCTATGGAAAGTCAGCCTCAAAATCCTGAATTCAGGAATAATCCTGAAAACTTTCGTCCATGAAGTTATGGTGGGTTATAATACTGTAAAACACTTATATTTGGCGGTAATTTTGATTTGAGCTATTGGTGGTAAAAACAGAAAAATCGACAAAACATGAGACTACGAAATACAGTTTTGATTTCAGTTACACAATAAGCAATAAATCGACATACCCCCGCGTCAAAAAACTACTTTTGAACAGTAAAGTATGTTTCAACACAATTGAAACCATGTGTTAAAATGGGCTACTATATGCTCCTTATAGGATAGGGAGCATATTCTTTCCTTTAAAAGTTGCCCCTATGAAAATAGAAAATAACTTTAAAGGGCATTAAATTGAGAAAACCCCAAACCTAAACTACGCCATTATGTCAGTTTTAACAATCTCCAAATTTTGATGCCACAAATATTAAGTGTTTTACAGTAAATGGGTTGATCTGTGATTGTGGCATTTCCTGGTTATACTCGCCTGTTTTCTGAGATACAATGCTTGCATTTATTATATGTTTTACTAAAATTAGTGACAAAATGCTTAGTTACCCGGGCTGCTACTGCTCATAACAGCCCGCTCAGGTGAACCCATATCAGCCTTCGTGTGAACCTATATCAGCCCTGGTGTGCAACCATATGGGCCCTCGTGTGCAGCATCAGTATCATAAATGACGTCATTCACATCGCCGTGACGTAAAGACCCACGCGTAAACATGTAATAAAAAGTTTAAAATGTGGCCGCTGCCGTGTTACCACGCATATCTGCCCAGCACTGCATATTTGCCCTTGGGCCTTTCAATACATACAAGTTATTATATGGCCCAGGTGTGCCTCTAGGTCATATTGGCACTGGGGTAGCCATATCGGCCTGAGGGTCTTTATGGTTATCCAGTGCCAATATGACCTAGAGACACACCTCGGCCATATTATAACCTTTTTATAACATCCGCGCAAATTCATTTAGCTTTTCTATAATCTCTGTTGCGCCCGTGAGACATTGAGACCGAAAAACTGACGTGATGAAAATTATTGCATCATCTAAGAGCATGAGTTAGATCAATGACGTAGTAAGACCAACATTGTTTACATTGTCATTGACGACGAGACATTTCAACAGACTTTTGTCAATAAAACAATCAGAGGCAGCCTTAAGATTAGCATTCATGCATATCTTGATTGTGGTATACCTTTCTTCTTACACTGTATTTCATAGAAAATCAACTTTTTTTCGAAATATTTTATTTGAAGAGCAGACAGAAATTTAAAACGATCCCAGGAAATGATTGATCATCCGATCAGCTTTAAATCACCAGACACCCGTGTACTTTAACAGCCTCAGGGCTAGTCATTTTGTTTGTTTAACTGCGAAAAGCCTAACTGTACCATGATCTGATGTCCCATTCTTTATTCTTCTGGCAATTCCCTATTTTATGGCCCGAATTGAGCGTAAAATACATTGGAAAACAGGGTCTCATAACGGTTCTTAAATCTACTCGGTCATGTTGAAATGAGTAGAATAGAAAAAGTGCACAATTCCTATACGTCATCACTATGAGGCAGTGCCAAAAATCCATATTGAAGACCCATTATGGATTTTTGGCACCGTCATGTGACTGTGCCAATATGGATTCAGTCCAATAGAAAATATTACCGAGTGCTAACGGCAATTTTACTATGTAAAATGTAGAAGGCATTTAATAATGAGCCATATTCCATCCAATTTGTTGTAATAAAGTTTGGGTGGGTCATTATCAATTTTGAGGCTTCAAAGGAATAATTATTCACACTGGATTGTGAGTCAACTAACACGGATAAACTTTAAAAGTATCTATGATTGTAAATTTCCAATCTACCAAAAAAGATGTTTCTAAAGGTTAGTGTCTTCTCTTCATGAAAATTAACCAAATTGTTAATTTTTTCTGAGATAAAAATACAAACTGCTCATACGGTTCCTTATATGTAGTGTTTGCATTTCTTTACAATTGTGCAGTGTACACCCAGATTTACTTTACCAATACTTTCAGGAATGAGCCCCAGACATTTTAAAAACATAATCAACTATAAATGTTTGTGGTAGTTCTGCTTAGTTATTACAATTACATGAAATGTACAAAAATTAAATGCAAAATGCACAGGTTTTATATTTTGTAATTTTCCAGTGGTTTATGCCTTCATCTGCAGCTATATATTGAGATGTAGTTTTTGACATCCATACATTGTGAGTGCAAGGAGGAAAGTGGTGGCCTATGTGATAAGAACCACATCTCGTGAATACTCCTGCATTATTTAGTTTGTTTGTGTAGATGCTTTACTTCCCAGTCAACAATTTTCAGTCACGTTGGGACGGTTTCCTCTCTTCCAAGGTTGAACCAGTACTAAGCAGAGGATAAAGTGTCTTGCTCAAGGCTTGAACTGGCGACCCTTCAATCTCAAGTCTAACACTCTACCATTGAGCCACTATACATGCCTTACACAAAACTTACAATTTGTTTTTCCCCTGTAGAGCCACTACTATAGGTAGTAGCGAGAGTAGAAGAGCAGGCCTCTGAGTACCAGGGTATCTTTCCATTCTCAGTGACACTACTGATCGACAAGGTATAAATACTGTTAGTATATCCATCACAGTTGCAGCTGTCATCGTCCCGACCTCCATTACCCGAGGCCCAGACAAATATAGATCCTAAACCACCACGACCCTGAAACAAAATTATATTATTAAATTATAAATCATATGGTCCTTGAGGCGAGAAAACCTGTCTTCGGGGGGTTTGCGAACAACAAAGGCACAAACAGTGCCTTTATTATTCGCTTATTTGAAAGTATCATATGTAGACTTGCTACCAGCAAAATTTCATTTTTCTAGCTAGTCTCTGTAGCTGAGAGAAGACTGGTTTGAGTCTTGCTTTGTCAGAAACCCCTAAGACAGGTTTTGTCGCTTCGAGGCCCAAATCATATATTATGTACATGTAAATGTAGTACTAAGAACGTCATTTTTTCTCCAAATAATCCCGCATGAAATGGGAGACGCTGCTGAAAAAGTCTCCTCAACAACTTCATCGCGAACACATTTTGCTAAAATTTAAAGTAAAAAAGTTTTCCCCGAAAATCAATGTGAAAAAAATAAAAATTTGTTTTTAGAATACAACAACTAATTATCGTCACACTTCATTTAGGGGTTAATTGTGTTCAAAAATTTCATTTTGGGAGGAATATTGTTGGATATAGGGTCAGAAATTTAGTTTTACAGTGACACGTAGGCTGAGCCGTAAAACTTGACTTCCTATCGTATATGTGCTTATTTACCATCAAATTCTTTGTTTAGTATCAAACTGGAGTGTTGAAGCCCAAGTTATCCAAAGAAGTGGGACGTAATTAACGATGTCAAACAATTTGCAACAGTATATTGCAGATGTACTATTGCAAATTTCTAACGATCCAATCAGACATTGTACAATAGCAAGTACATTAGAATGTTGAGTTACAGTAAATTCAGAAATTTTCGTGAGTATTTTAATTTCACGAATAGCATTAAAAGACATGTTTGCGAAGTTAAAAATCCGCGACTATTTTATTTGTTTGTTTTGATTCTTTAAGTCTCATCAACAATCTTTCAGTTAGACAGGGATGGGTCTTCCTGGGTTGAACCAGTACTAAGCTAGGATAAGTGTGTCTTGCTCAAGGACCACAACGCAGTGACGCCGGTGAGGCTCGAACCCGCAGCCCCTCAGTCTCGAGTCAAGCACTCCACCACTGAGCCACTTCGCTCCCGAATCCGTGAATATGGCATGATTTAGTTATATCAACAAACAACAGAGTGATCTCCCCATTTCGCGAGAATTTTATTTTCTCGAAACTTCGCATATGCAAAGTTTCGCGAAAATGAAACCCTCGCAAAAATTTCAGAATTTACAGTAATCCACTATGTGCAAAAATTTCAGAATTTACAGTGATCCATTATGTGTTGATTTTCAATCTTACTGTTTCACAGAACAATTAAAAACTCTATAGAGTTTGACCCATTCTGAGTGCATATATTTTGGCTTTTACGAGTGTATTAGGTTGATAGCACCAGAATAGTGTGATTGACATTACTGAACAACTTTCATAGCCTCACAGACACATCTTGTCCTACCAAGGGTTGCGATTGTCTAATCTAACCCTTGGCCTCACAGCTTTGATTTTCTCCGATTGAATACGTCATAAGCCGAAAATAGCAACAATTAATATGATCAATCACAAAGCAGTGCAAAAAATCGATAAACACCAGGTCTCCAGATAAGACGGCGTGATTAGCTTACATTCAGTTTTCTTATTTTCAACTAAAATGTAAGTTTAATGTGCTCAAAAGAACTGTCACATTAAGATGGTTATTTTGAGCACCCAGAACATAATTTCGAACTTAATTAAAGAAGAAAAATAAATAATTTTACGACCAAAATCTTTGCTTATCTGGACATATGGAGACTTAGCAGCGGTGCACATTAGATGCCGATAAACTGCTACATTTAATCTGTTTGGCAGGAAGGGATTATCGAAAAAATCCTTCCTGGCGTTTTCATTGGTTGATTAGTCTGCGCTAATAATAAATTTTGAGGGTCGTGAGGTGAAGGGTTTGTCAATAGATAGATACGACAGAACCTTCGCTGGTGAAGATGGACAGACATGACATTTACAGAAGACGTCAATAGTTACCTACCCTAGCAATTCCATCATAAAAGGCTTTAGTGGCAAGAGTGGCGGGACCGTCCACAGTTCTGCCATCATCATCAGGCCCCCAGCTCGCACTGTAGATCTGAATATGTTGTGGATTTAAAGCGAGGGACTGGGCCTCGACTGAATCTGTCACATCGCCGTCTAACATACGCACTCCTGAAAAATAATTGTAAAGGTATTTTGTCAAAATAACCAAAATTTTTGAGAGTAAAAATTGTGTAAATTGTCTTACCCATCAGTTTTAACATATGTTTTGGGTGATCAAAAGAACCGTCTAATCGAGACCATTCTTTTAAGTACCCACAACATATGTTTTGGTTGAGAATTAAGATTTTTTTTAAATCATGCACACCTATCTAGGGACCTGAGATAAGATGGTAAATTAATGACTCGTAAGCAAAGCATCAACTTCAAACAAACAAAGAAAGAAAAAAACAATACAATATTTTACTTGTTTAGTCTTTAGGCAAGAAAAGATTAATTACCAATATTATTAATGTTGTTATGATGAAGTTGCCAGAATTACAGACAGGAATGCTTCAATCTCTTTGAAATATTACACAAGGAATTGCGACATTTACTTGATTGATTCTCTAGTTTTTCTCAATATAGATCATTCTGTAAGGTCATTCAGTCTGTCGGTATATGTCTGTAGATATCTGTAGGTTTGTGTGTGTCTAGTCTTTCAACTATCTGCCTGTAGTTCTTTACCGATATTCCTAAAATTAACCCGATTGCACTCAAAGTGGCCTCAACTGTATAGTAAAACCTGTGTAAAACGGCCACTCAAAAATAGACAAAACAAAGACCTTAATGACAAATGGTAGCTTAATGAAGGTAGAAAGTATTGCAGAATGCTACTTTTGACCTGCATTAAGCATTAATTGGTCTTGAAAACCAATATTCAGTCTTTTTGAGAGTGGCCATTTTCACAGGTTTTACTGTACTTTGTTTTGTTTGAATGCTTCAGTTCTTAGTCAACAATTTTCAGTAATGTCAGGACTCTCTCACCCCAATCTCAACTCGAGCACTCTTGGGTTAAGGAATCTCCCTGTATACATTGGAGCACTAAAAAATGTTAAAGCAAAATCTGCATGATTAAGCCAGGTGCATGTCAAATATATGTTTGACAAAAGATTTTAAGCTTTTTTATTTTTATTTTTGCCAATTTCTCTCAAAATTTAGATGAAGAATAAGTATTTCTGGAAGTTTTAATTTTTCGGTTGGCATTGGAAATCGTAAGCTTCCAAGAGTACACTTCACTCATAGATAAGATACCATAGGTTAAATTCAGACTACTGAATGCTCAGTTTTAATTAAGTGCTGATTTTCTTCAGTATAAATATAGGCCAGCCCATGAAATCATGATACTTATCCATGCCCCCAGATGCGTAACTGAAAACTATTTTTCACCCAAAACATATGTTGTGGGTACTCAAAAGAATCGTCTCAATGAGATGGTTCTTTTGAGCACCCAAAACACATGTTTGAACGGATGGATAAGAAAATAATCACAATTTTACGCTTAAAATTTTTGCTTAACTGGCCCTATGCTTTTCATGTTATTTTAACTCTTTGCACGTTTTGATCGTACAGAGGTCTCGGGGTGTCAGTTGCCCGGCCGGGCACATATTATCCCTGTGCCTTGTGGCTTGTGGGAATGAGCCAAATATGGCTGGATATACTGATACAATACAATGCTGGGTTATTTTATGCAATTTTGTCATCTGCTGATATTTTTTTCAACATTAACTTTTCAAAGAAATTCTTTCAGGAATACCATCAGAAAGTCAAATGGGTTGGATCCAGATCAGGCCTGTAAAGGTTATCAATAGTCAACACGAGCAAGCAAATAGTGAAATATGCATGTGAAGATATCCAGTGTTTTTTTAGGCATAAACCTTCATCTACTTTCACACTTAGTGTATTCAAGCAGAGAAAGCCTCTGGCGAGATTGTGCCTTCAGAGTCTCCAATGGTGGCCTTTCACATGGATCATGTTGGGCAAAGTATTGTTACTAGAACAGAATAATATTGAATATCCAGACAATTATTATATGAAATAAATCAACATCTATAAATGCACAGATAGCTAATCTGTGGCATCTCAAAATTTATAACAGTCCCTCTAAGCTATACAGTATACTGTATCTCATATGGTGGAAGAGTATACTCATGTCCAATGAAAATGCACCACCTACAAAAATGACTATATCTATTTAACGACATAACATTTCATTTTTGCAATTTCGTCTTGTTGTAATGTAGCAACTCCTTAGTTGCTGATAGGTCTTTAATATGGAAATATTACTGATGCCCCGTGCCAGAAACATTTAATACAACAACCGTCAAAACAGAAAGTCACACAGATAACAAAATTTTGCACAAGTTTTGATAGGCCTCAACTAGGCGCACCTGAAAGAGTGGTGCGTTTTTATTGGACATGAGTATATTACAAAGAGAACACACTCCAGAAATGGTCATACAAGCTTACTGAGCTTCAATCTCAGCAGGCCTCCAGATAACAGTGCGTAACAGAAAATTACTTTTTCTTATTTCTCAACCAAAACATATGTTGTGGGTGCTCAAAAGAACCGTCTCGATGAGAGGGTTCTTTTGAGCACCCAAAACACATGTTTAAACTGATGGGTAAGAACATAATCACAAGCTTAACTGACCCTATGCTCAGAATACTTTGCACTATGTGTAACCCCTGATCAATATGTTAGCTGTATTAAGATTATAAACCAAATTACCTGACAACAAAAACCTCCCATAGGTGTCTACAGGCATCAATATTCATGAAAGCAATTATTCTGATTTTTATTTGATGACTCTAAAGCAAACATATAAATTGGATCTAATATTAACTCTTTCCCCACTGATGATGACTTTTGAATTTCAAGGTCACCAGGCCCCTGAGGTTATAAAACTTTTTTCATGCTCAACAAAATTGAGCATAATCTTTATCATACACATAAATGTTAAAATGCCAACTAGTGTTGGCATTTTAACATTTATTTGCAATGATAAATACAACATCGGAGAGTTTGAAAGCAAGAAAAGTCTTTATTTTTCAGCATATCAGTTTTTATGGAAAGTTGAAATTCCATGCTCAGTTGAGTTGAGCATAAAAAAGTTCATAACTTGAAGAGAATGCTGAGGAAATTACTATGCAACTATTACTGCTTTAGAAAAACTGACAATTTTTGTCAAGGTCACTGGAGCGCAAAATGTATGTCAAGGTCACCAAGTCACATTGCCTGCTCAAAGAGTTACCCGATGACATTTACTATGCAACTATCACTGCTACAGAAAAACTGTGACAATTTATGTCAAGGTCACTGGAGTGCAAAATGTATGTCAATGTCACCAAGTCACAGTGCCTGCTCAAAGAGTAACACGAGGGCAATAACTACGCAACTATCACTGCTACAGAAAAACTGTGACAATTTATGTCAAGGTCACTGAAGTGCAAAATGTATGTCAAGGTCACCAAGTCACAGTGCCTGCTAAAAGAGTAATACGAGGACAATTACTATGCAAGATTGACACTCACAGTTTCACTGTTGCAGAGAAACACAATTTAATGTAAACTGTTAACAGATGGATAGACTGATTGCTGGATGAACAAACAAACAGATGGATGGACAGAAATTAGATCTCCCTACATCACACCTTGCTAGAAACAGGTGTGACAAAATTACCAAGCATACCAAGAGTTAATCCGATGCATAGAAGATTGAATTTGTTATACTTAGTTTATGATACAGTAAAACCTGTCTTAAGCGGCCACTTCAAAATAGACAAAACAAAGGTCTCCATGGAAAATGGTAGCTTAATGAAGGTTGAAAGTATTGAATAATGCTCCACTTGGATTCCACAATACTTTTGACCTGCATAATATAAGCAATAATCAGTCTTGAAAACCAATTTTGGTCTTCATTTTGAGTGGCCGCTTAAGACAGGTTTTACTGTACTAGTGTTTTGTCCACTCTGCAAGTGACAATCCCGTCTATACATACCCCCTATTTTGGCATCATAGGCAGCACCAATACTACATTCACTGTTGTTGGCTTGAGCAGCTACCTCTCCAGCACATCGGGTACCATGTCTATTGAAAGAAAGAAGAACATAATTAATGTGTTGATGACATGGAAACTTTATAATAAACAAATCCAAACTGTTTGCAAAGGTTATCAGCAGACTACACTAGTAGGCAAAGTAAAGAGTTAAAACTCTAATGGTGACAAGACGAGACAAAGCTGTGTTATAATGAATTGTACGTGTTACTGTAAATTCGGAAATTTTCGTGAGAATTTTATTTTCGCGAATAGCTTTAAAAGACATATTTGCGATGTTAAAAATTCATGACTAAGGCATGATTTAGCTATATCTACAAAAGACAAAGTGATCTCATCATTTCCCGAGGATTTTATTTTCTCAGACAGACTCGAAGCGAAGTTTCGCAAAAATAAACCTCTCGCAAAAATTTCCAAATTTACAGTATAATGGTTCTGTCCTGGACTGAGATGTTGAAGTATGTGGCTTCTGTCTCATTTTATTATGGGTACTTTGGTTAAAAATATTATAGAAAACAAAAACAATGAAGACCAACAACCTTATTCATTTCAAGTGGCTCTTGAATCATTATCAAGTGACTAAGTATTTTTGAGCCATGGTCAGCTCATGAGATTTTGGTACTTGCCGCATAGGCGATCAGCGAGATTCAGACAAAACTGTGCATTCGCCACTAATCGCCAGTCACGCCAGAGCCTTTGCTACTCACATACACATCGTTTGAAAGCATGGTCAGTGAAGGTTCAAAACAAAGACTAGATATCTAGCATCAATGGATTGCTGCCTCTTAAAGTATGGTTTTGTGCATATGGGATAAGTACCAATATCTGATGGTCTGGCTCATTTTGAAGTAGTTTTCATATAAGGAGTTTTCTCAAGTAGTTGAAGACTAAATATTGTTGTGGATAATCAAGATAAGGTTTATTTTACAACAACAAAAGAGATCTTATTGTCAAAATGCAAGTGGAAAGCACTTATTTTCAAGATCATCAGTCATATGATATTTCATTAAATTTAACTCTTTCCTTGCTAGCGGCTACTTTGTCATCTGCTGACATAAAGCTTGCAAACAATTTGGACCCAGATCAGTCCCACATTCTGTTTGACACTCTGATAGTGTTCTTGAAAGATTTTTTTGAAAATGTTACAGTCAAGAATCAGCCAAGACGGAAAGTCTTGTTTGGCATAAATTTTGGTTTGGTTTGATTCTTTACGTCCCAGTCAACAGCTATGGTCATGTCAGGATGGTCAGTTGACTAACCTAACTTTTTCCTGAGCATGCTTGACTAAGCATTTAACTTGGTGCACTTACCTCCACTTGTAACGGAGGAAAATGACTGTAGAAATTATTTCATGATCTGACAATCTCCAAGAAAGTATGGGCACGGGCCAGGATCAAACTCGCGACCCCTGGGTTAATCCGTTCGTCGGGAGCCTAGTTTATTTAGGATGATCTTTTTACTAGTTTTTACTACGGCTGAACTTTTCTTGCTTTGTTTCCGTCATTAGAGAGAAGCCAGACACAAAATGAAAATGTTATCGAAGTTTTTTGCATCAACCTATCTGTTAGAATTACGATTAAAACCTGTAGAAAATAGATCTTTCTAATTTACACCTTAACAACACCAAACCCCTAGATTACAGGGGGATACCGATGGCTAACTTTCTCATATCAGTGCAAAAACATGTGTTGTGGGTACTCATTAGAAGCGTCTCACAGAGACGCTTCTAATGAGTACCCACAACACAGGTTTCCATTTAGAAATAATGAAGATATTGCCATTTTTAGAATGAGAAATGTGTCTTATCCGGGGCAATGCAACACTCAACACAAATTGATAAAATTGAACATAAAGCTTCTGATGTTGCCAATACTTATCAATAGAGAATCTTCCTCAACTTTGTAAGTACCTAAAATACCAGGAAAGTCACACAAAAAGCAACTGTAGGGAATGTGTAAAAATGCAATCATGGAATACCAAGTTCTATCACTGGATTTATGCACTGAACTCCAGCTGTTAAGTTTTTAGACTTAATTTTTCGCAATAACTTTTTTATCTACAATTTTAGCAAAATGTGTTGGCGATGAAAGTTGTAGAGGAAAATTTCCGCCAACTTCTCCAAAAGGTCTTGTGCTTGTGGCGCAAACAGATTTTTGTGTATATAGATGAAGATTTTGCAATAAATTGAATTCGTCCTAACTTTCTAAGTCTTTTATTGACAGGTAAAATTTGTATAGGCGTGACAGAAAGGGGTAGTTTCAAAAAAATATTCCGAAGCGGTGCATATCCCGCTCTTCAAAGTCTGTGCATAACATAAAACTGCCTTTAACATGCCCATAATTTACCGTGCATATGCAGAATCAACTTAAAGCAGGCTCATTTGTAGGAACAACGGCTGGGTTATCGCATGAGGTGCATTTTTTTCCTCTTATGCACGTGCTATGAAATGAACAGTTTTGAGATGACCCTTCTAGCTTAACGCACGAGCGAATCAGGCGCGATTTCTATTATATTTGAACAAGCCATCCATCGCTTTAGTAATTGAATTAGGGCGGTGCTATGTAACTTTTTGACTGACATCTTGGACTTAGTTAATTTGCGCTTTGCTTAAAATGCTCAAAGAGTGCATCTAAGCACAGATGAACCTGCAGCATCTAGGATGTTGGAACTACTTGGAGAAGTTGGCGGAGATGTTCCTGAATACTTTTCATCGCGAACATATTTTGCTAATATTGAAGATAAAAAAGTTATTGCGAAAAATTAAGTCTAAAAACTTAACAGCTGGAGTTTAGTCATTTGTTACCACTGTCCCCCACCTGATAAATAATTTTCCACAATTACATCCCTGCTAAAAGCTAACAACGAAGGTGAAGATGGAGGCCAGATCATTTGCATACTAATACCTCACATATGAGCCTTCAGCTCTACTAATACCTCACATAAGCCTTCGACTCAGGTGGGCTAAAAACCCAGATATTGTGGCACAATATCTGGGTTTTTAGCTCACTGTCGGGTGTACCGTAAAAATTCTATTAGAGGCCCATGCTCTAATAGACACCCATCCCCTAGTTTGAACGCCTAAAATGCAAATTTTTCAAGAAAATTTCCCAAAAAATTGAGCCTCTAATTAACGCCCACCAACTAACATTGAAATAAAATTGGTCGTATACCTTATACAGAAAAGTTTAGAATTTGTTATTAGCAACACATTTTAGTCCTTCGACTCCAACGAAAGTCAATCTAAGGTACTATGTTTTTGACCCTACTTTCATTTTGTCCAGAAAAGCCGGCCGTTGCTAGCAAGTTGTGAACCCCCGTTTCCCTTTGCCATGGAAAGTGCATATTCAAAGTTTTATAGATACCTAGAGCCAAAACAACCATTTACCATATCAATAGTCTTCTACCTACGGACTTCTTCGCGACACTAGCAACTCAAGATGGCAACCATTACCGATAAATTGGAGCTAAAGGATGTGTTAATGACTTTTCTCGCACTCTATCATCTCCGTGAAAGGTAATGATTCTAATAAATAGAATTTTCATGCTTTTTTTTAACTTAACACCTTGGTAGCCATTGAGTGTATTGACGTGTTGGGCCTGATCTTGATTCAAACTGTTTTACCATCAGAGCCTCTAATAAATATTCTTGAAAGAATATTTTTTAAACAATAATTTAAGAAAATATTCTGCAGACAACAAAAGCATGAAAAATTACCCAGCATGCAAAGGTTAAATTAAGATCTGACAGGGATGATAATCCAAAGATATTTTTTCTGCAGCTAACAATCCAGAGAACACAGGGATCAAGTAGTCAGTTTGTTCTTTTCCAATGAGGTGTGAAATACCAGGGAATGTTCCAAGTCAGAGAATGCCTCATTTCTTGCATTACCTGCACATCTTCTATACAGCACTGCCAGATTAACTCTTTGCATGCTGGGGAATTTTACATGCTTTTTTGTCTTCTGTTGCTTTTTCAAAATGAACTTTTTCGAAATACCATCAGTGTCAGCTTAGATACCTATCAGGCCCGAGGTTTTGTCGAGCCTAATCTCAGTCCAAACTGTTTCCAAAGGTTATCAGCAGGTAACATGAGTAGGCAAAGCATTAACTTTGAATGCTGGGTACTTATTGTCACCTGCACTCACTCAGATTCTTATTTTCAAAAATTTCTTTCGGGAATACCATCAGAGTACAGTGTCAAACAGTTTGGACTCAGCATGACACTAACAGGCAAAGAATTAAACACTTTCCATGCTGGGTGATTCTGAATGTGTTTTTGTCATCTGCAGAAAGTAAAAAAAAATCTAAGAATGTTCAGGATTAAACAGTCTGGATCTAGATCTTGACTAGTTTGAGAATAAACAGGTCACAAATCCTGAAGACAGGTTTTCTTGCAATGTGGCTTATATAGTATAAAATTAAGTTGTCTCCCAATTAGTAAGCTGGTAATTGGGGCCTAATGAGTTCTAATCATTTCCCTATTGTCTTCAGTCAGTTCCAAAATTTTTTCTCCTTTTGTTTCAATAGATTTTTTACCATATTCAACCTAATGAGCACACTGTGAACACAACTTTTTTTCGAAATTCTATACCCTCTTTTGAAAAAGTGAGGATCCCTGGGATTCACAATTTTCATCCATATTGGGAAATCATGGACTCAGTAGTAGAATGCTGGACTGCCTGGAGTGCGTCTCACTAGTGGCATTGAGGTGTGTCGTGTAGACTTGGATGCACGTGCAGCCTACTTTTAAGCTTAGAAACTCCAAATGATGTTCAGACAGTAGCCTTATCAGTCCTAGAATATTCAAGTGACTAGATAAGGTTCTGATCTGACTGTGTGTATGCACATGCTGATCTGAGCCTTTGCTAGTAACACATGCCACATTATTGGAAATCTCATGTAGCGGCTCAAACTATGCTCGCTAGAGGACCACTGTACTTGAACAGTGCAGTCATCGCATGTTGGTTGCAGTCGATGAGTGCACAGATTAGTGTACCTAGCTGTTACACGGGTGGTAAACCTAGGAACTACCACGAAATTGTGTTAACGTAATTTTGTTCCCAAGCCACATCCGGGACACGTCGTGGTAGTTTCAAGGCCGAAAATTGGATAAAGAAAGGTTGGTGTCACTTTCATTTTTGTTTTATTTTACAACTTAGAACAAACAATGGTGAAATCCGACGATGTGGTTCCGTGTAAGTATGTCTCAGCGTCCCCTCTAGCCCAAAATTTTGTTTGAAAAGTTATTTTCTTTCTTTTGGTACGTGTTTCCCCACTGAGCATCGGACCAACTTTCCCCAAAGTTCGAAGGATTTTAGCCCATATCTGTCAAATTGAATGGAATTTGATATCATTTGACGATGGAAATGATAAAAAGACCCTGAATAAACATTTCTACACAGAAAAAAAATCTGAGCATTTACTCTTAAACGATTCATGCTCCATTCGTCCTGTGTGGTAGTTTCCAGCTCATCGTGGTAGTTTAAATGCTATCGTGGTAGTTTCCAAGACTTTGTAGGAATTTAGTAGTAGTTCGCATCAGCAGATTTCCACTATTCAGGGGCTACTTCATTTTTATAAAGACAGGGTGTGCGGGCTGAACCTTGAATACTCCTCTTATTCATACGAAGACCTTTTCAAATAACCCTTTGTCAGATAACAAATGACGACTGCCTGAATTTTAATTTTAGTTGGCTATTGAAATGATGAGAAGAATGAAAAGAAGGGATATTCACATTTTTTGTTTTTGAATAAACATGCTTTTTAATTATCAAATAACATGCCCGTTCATCGTCACACTCGCATGTATATAAAAAATGTCCCAACCCGAGGATATTTCCCTTTTTTCCGAAGTGCAAGTACTAACAATACTTTGGGCCAGTAGTCTTAGCCTGCCATTTTATCTTAAAGCTGACTGAACATGGAACAACGTAGCGAGTGACGCAATTTTTTTATATCATTTTTTTTTGTCTGTTGCTTGGTCCACCACGGCTCAACTGATGACCTTCTTTTGCTTTAGATTTCCAGAGGTGTTGTTTGGCAGTCCAGGGCATGGTCTCCACCTGTCAAGCATCACATTGAATCTCAAGTCCTCAGCTTAGCTTCCTCATGGTATTGAAATGTGGTTTATTTGTTTACCGTGGTAATTAATTGACGAGTTCGAGGGTTATCATGCGAAACAAACAACCATTATAATGTTTTATAACACTTCAGAAACGTATCCTATAAAGTCTTGGAAACTACCACGATAGCATTTTAACTACCACGATGAGCTGGAAACTACCACACAGGATGAACGGGGCATGAATCGTTTAAGAGTAAATGCTCAGATTTTTTTTCTGTGTAGAAATGTTTATTCAGGGTCTTTTTATCATTTCCATCGTCAAATGATATCAAATTCCATTCAATTTGGCAGGTATGGGCTAAAATCCTTCGAACTTTGGGGAAAGTTGGTCCGATGCTCAGTGGGGAAACACGTACCAAAAGAAAGAAAATAACTTTTCAAACAAAATTTTGGGCTGGAGGGGACGCTGAGACATACTTACACGGAACCACATTGTCTGATTTAACCATTGTTTGTTCTAAGTTGTAAAATAAAACAAAAATAAAAGTGACACCAACCTTTCTTTATCCAATTTTTGGCCTGGAAACTACCACGACGTGTCCCGGATGTGGCTTGGGAACAAAATTACGTTAACACAATTTCGTGGTAGTTCCTAGGTTTACCACCCGTGTGTTAAAAAGGCTAATATTTTGGTCAATATTTTACTTCTGAAAATTTTCATTGCCAATTATTGTCACTTATAAATCCAGCTGTGTATCTGCTTTACAAGATTTATGTGAGTTCAGTGATAGTCCCTACAGCGCCAGAGTTATGCCAAAAAGTATGAGTACAGTGTTCTCAAGCGTAACTGGATTGACTGCAAACCAATGAACAGCCCTTAAAAATTTCTTTTGTTTTCATCTGCTGACTTTTCTTTTTCAATATTAGCTTTTTAAAAAACCTTTCAGAAACAGTATCAGAGTGTCAAATGTTCTGTCGGTCCTGATCTGGGTCTAGACTGTTTGCAAAGATCAGCAGCAGCCTTCATGCAAGCCTAACATTTTTTGTGTTTTTAACAGGTGAAATTTTGGCGCTAGTAAAATGAGTGGCTTCGGCTTCTGTCTGTTTTAAGGCTGTGGTGGTGTTGTTGTTGACTCATTGTTTATTGTTGTTCGCATTATCTGTGGGGGTTTTGTACTTGGTCCTTACTCAGTGTCCTTTCCAGTTTTGCAATTACCTTGCTGAGGAAGAGAGAGCTGGTTGCTTTACTTTGATTGTCTTCCTGTTAGTGTTCTGGGTCTCTTCCTCATGGTGCCTTGGTTTGGTCTGCAGTGAGTGGTTGTGGTTTTTCCTTGTCATACTCACTTTTTGACATCAGTTGAACTATGTCCCAAAAAATTTGTGCCTGCTTCTTAATGATTTTACCAATTTCCCCTGTTTTTACAGTACTATCACACAATTTTCAGGGAAGGGACTTGTGCCCTCTGGTAGAATACTTATTGTGTAATAAAATAATTGTTGCTACCATGTTTTGGAGTCTCTGTACATGTACTTTGTTCTATTTTCTTTGTATCATTCTAAAGCAAAGTTTTTATCACAAAGCTCCCCTTTATCTTTAATAATATCAAGATAGTATTTTGCCGGTGCTTTGAGCATGTGATTTTTTTGACATGATAAAAACAACACGATTACTATGTTGTTTTGTATTATCTAATCATTTTCATGCACATCTTAACAAATGGAACTGACATGGACTGTTAACCCACTTTCTGTGGGAAACACAAACATCTGCCATTGTACCGTATTTACCCAAAAGAAGCAAAAAAATCAGCAAAAGTTTGATGCTAATCATAGGTCCAGTTAACAAAAATTTTGAGCTTAAAATTGCTATTTTTTCTTACCCATCAGTCTAAATGGGACAGCAACATTGAAAGCCAATCGGAACTGCCTCGGCTAATTCTGTGGAATTCTGTGAATCAGACCTCGGATGAACATCAAGGATCTACTTTGATAACATGACGATGACGTTGCATAACGTGATACTGAAGTCACAGAAACCATGCCAACACAATAACAAGTGTGATTGCAGCAAAACAAACAGATATATGGGCAGTCTGATCTGGATCCACAGTGTGTTAATTCAGTAGTGGGGTCTAACTCAAATGGCTCTAACCACAGAATCTTTATCATTTATTTCCCCTACCATAAAATAATTCCAATTCAAATGAACAATGTTTTCGCACTGCCATTTATTCAGCAATTATTTTCTAAATCTGTGCTTAACTCCAAATGCGCCACCAAAATTTTGAACCTGACTTCTCAAAGAAACCTTATAGTAAGGCTAGATATTTCGTGTGAATCACTGATAGTGTAATCTTTTCCTTGTACCCACCTGTTTTCATTGGTGTATTCATATCTGGGTGAGGGATCTGGATCGTGGCCATTGACATCATAACTTGCCTTCTCATCCTGAAAGACAAAGAATATTGCTTTTTTTTTCACTTCCATCTTTAAATCATTGTGTACTGGGTAATTAATTCTGCATGCTGTTTTGTCGTCTGCTGAAAACTTTTTAGGAATACTATCAGAGTGTCAAACGGTTTGGATCCAGCTCACGCCCATCATTTTGCCCGGCCTAATCTGGATCCATTCTGTTTGCAAAAGTTATCAGCAAGCCGCAGAGCAATCAGGGCTCAAGCAGACAACAAAAAATTGCAGCAGACAACAGGTTCAGGTATGTTGCTGATTTTGCCTACTAGTGTCTTCTGCTAATAACATATTAGCAAACAGTTTGGACGCAGATCAGGCCCGACAAAATGTCCAGCCTGATCTGGATCCAAACTGTTTTACACTCTGATGGTAATTTTACCAAAAAAGATGATTTTGAAAAAATCCTCACCCTACAAGATAGCAAAGAGTTGAGCCATGGCATGAGCTTTCCAACAATGTGGTTTGTGCGACCAGCAAAGACTCAGACCAGCCTGCGCATACGCACAGACTGATCAGAGCCTTTGCTAGTCGCTTGAATATTCTATGAGTGTAAGGCTACTGACAGAACAAAATTTGGAGTTTCTAAGCTTAACAGGAGGTTGCCCAGGTACGTCTGAGTCCACACTTGTCAAAATGCCACATTGTTGGAAATCACATGTCATGGCTCAGTTAAAAAATGAAGTATCTGTAAACTATCTGCTGGAAGAGGTTTCACATAAAATATCAAGCCTTGTGTGAACATCTGCTGTTGTCATGCTATAATGTCTCCACAAGATCTGCTGACCAAGTTTCAGCCAAAAGTACAGATAGAGTACTGACATTATCTACCAATAAACACAATTCTCCCAGAAATCAATAAAAATCATATAAATCATAAATAAATTTTAATACACTAGATCCCCTGTAGTTTGTAAATATCGTTTTAATACCTAGCTGGCAAGAAAGGCTATGGTTAATTACAGATTCAGACATTTTCTTACGCAAGACCAAGGTTTCATGAACTACAGGTATGAAAAGCATCTGGACCCCCACATTTTTATTGAGAAAATAGGGTTTGAAAATTTTTGTGCAATTCAGTTCAAACGTAATTCCATGCATCTCTTTGAAAATAAGAAAAATGTAACCAATTTATGTTGGGAGCTAATTTTATAAATGTTTTCTATAGGAATCATTTTCTCTCCCTTTCTTCTTTTATTTCTTTTGTTGGATTACTGATCAAACCTTTTTTTTTCTAATCTTGCTGAGTAAGGCTTTTTAGCTAGAAGCTGTACGCTTTTCCTTGCTAGCAGCAACTACTTTTGTCATTGAATTGTTCATTGAATTACTAAGATGGATTAGTCCATATCTTCAGCTGGAAGATTCCATTTTAGAACTTCTGCACTCAAAGAGTTATGGTTTGGTATACTGTAAATATTGGAAATTTTCGCGAGAATTATTATTTTCGCAAATAGCGTTAAAAGACATATTTGCCACGTTAAAAATTAGCGACTAAAGCATGATTTACCCACATCATTAAACGACAGAGTGATCTCGCTATTTTGCAAAGGGTTTATTTTCACGAAACTTCGCTTTTGTGAGAAACTTCGCATCTGCAAAGTTTCGTGAAATTATAACCCTCTCGAAAATTTGCGAATTTACAGTATTAGAGTAAATACAGACTACTTGTAACAAGGAAACATGAAAATCGGGACTTATCAAGTCATTACAATCTCTCTGATCTTCCTACATCCAAAACTTATCATGTTTACATTATATTCTAAAGGTACAGCAACAGTGAAGCTTTTTCACAAATGGAACCCCTGGGCAAGTCTTAAAACACCTGTAGATTGCCAGGAAGTCTTCAAATGAAGAAAACAACACTTGGATGTCAATGGTTGTTTCCTATTCTCGTGTTAAAAGTGCAAATCATTTGATAAAAAGAACTGAAACAGTTTCTACAGACCTATGTAACTGAGGATATGCAACACGACAAGTTTTCTGAAAAGTGTTTTTTTTTTTACCCTGGTCCCATCCTAGGGGTCAGGGGACGTTAAATAGCTTAACATGTCCCTGCATGTTGTTCTACTCTTCATTCCCTTTACTTTGATATGCAACATGACCTGTTTCTTAAACGGGTTTATTTTTGACCTGAGCCCAACAAGTGGATTTGTCAACATTAATCCTGTAATATATGTTTTGTACCTTTTGTCCTTCTGTTTATGAGAAAAAGATGAAGCAAAAATAATAAAAACTGACTCAGTTATTGCATATTTTAAAGATTTGACCTTTGACCATTATGCATGACAAAGAGGTCAAGTGGGTGGGGTAAAGGGTTTGAACCTATTATTCTAATCTATAGGCACAATACTATCACCGTCCATAGTGAGAAGTTACTACATACAAAAGCTTATAAGAAATTTGATGAAAATGACACTATAGCATTTGCATTTTAATTACCTATTCTAAATAAGTCAAGGGCAGTAACTCAGATATTAACAAATTTATACTGACGAAAACCGCCTGTTGTACTTACAGTTTATACCAAGTATGAGTATGCATCAAATTTGACCCATAGGCCCAGAAATAAAGTTTCAGAGGGACTACACCAAAGCTATATCTTCAAAGGTTATAAAAGGGCCATAACCCCATCAAACCCGACCTGTATTTTATAATGATATAAACCCATCTGCAAAATTTGAATGAAATCAATGCCTGCCTTTCAAGTTATCAAGCCAAAACCAGTAGTTTTTATTACACTTTTTGACCGAATTTAAGTTTGTCTAACTGAAGCAGCCAGACATTAAAGGAATCTGTTGGAACAAAAGACAATCAGTCATTCTTGAAAGAAATAAACCCTCCTATAACCAAATAACAGCGAAAGAAACCACTTTTTTACCGTTATGTCAAAATAAGTCAGGTGATAAGTGCATTGTAACATCATAACAACCACTTAGTTCCTGATTCAGAGCAAAAAAGTGGCAGTTACATAATTACATAAGACTGGTTCCAGGTATTTACCAGACAAGTTTGCTCACACATGTTAAACATGTGCACAAGTCTAGTACCATGGCTGATGATGATGAGAAAACCAGTCTAATATTTCAGATGATATGCATTGATTCAAAATTAAGATTTTTCCAGCTCAAAATGAAAAGGCGCCAAGATAATATCAATTATGAATATCTACAGGGATTCAAGAAAAACTTCTGTGGAGTAAATATTTTGAGGAAGAATGTATGTTGTAGGTAGATAAGAGGAAATAGAAATCTGTAGTTATAACCTTTCACTTGCTGTTGATTACTTTGCGTGCAAAATATGACGGACATTTTAGGTAAAACAGGTACTGCAATATAGCCTTATTTCCAGGTTCTTGCTAAAAGAACAGACTTGTTATAACTACTGAAAACCAGAACAATCAAACTTTTCTTTCAAATTTGCATCGTCTCATGTTTTTCTCCAGCATCAGTTAAATGGTTAATCCTGTGAAATACATCAATCATTTTTATGAATAATTCCAAAATACATCCTGGCAGTTCCTGAATGCATCTTTTTCACCTTTAACAAAACTGGCAATAAGATGGAGGTATTTTCAAATTACCATTGCTTACTTCCTTATAGTGCCCACACCATCTCAGACGCCTTGTGTGTAGTCTGTCGTCACCTCCAGGAGTGTATCTCCAGCTTTGCAACTGTCCAGGTTTTACAGTGCATCTGTTGGGACTTTGTTGTGGATTGACGCAGTAAATCCATCAAACCATGATTCTGTTGTTTTGATGAAGATGCTGCAAGTCTGGGGCAGAGGGTGCCCAGGTTTCACTACCATGTACAATGTAGTAGCGCAGAGCGAACACAGGCGTTGAACTCTTTCCCTGTATATTTGATTTGATTCTTTACATCCCAGTCAACATTTTTTCAGTCATGTCAAGTTCCATACTGTCCATGGGATAAGTGCTGACTAAGCGAGATATCCAGCTGCAGGTCAGTTTCAAATTTTTTCATGAAAACATATGTTTTGGTACAACAACATGTGGTAAAACAGCAAAATTTTGTTTTCAGGGGAAATTAAAGAGAAATATCATTATTTTTGTCGAGACAAAAAGTGTCCTTTATATAGAGCTTTGAAATATACAGTATCAAAACATCTGGTGGCCATGGCCCACCACAAAGTGTCATCTATTTTAAATACCTCCCAAAGTTTGACTAGATAATGATTACATTTTAACTATCTTTTTCAAATACTGGGAATGAAAATTACATGTCAGTGAAAATAAAGCATACAATTAAATAGATTTAAGAAGAGACTTTCTATCTGTTACCTGTATTTAACATTTTTTGCTAAAATGCCTTTCAATTTAACATTTTTCCCAAAATAGATATCAGATAGTTACATTAAATAGAACTATATATAAGGACCACAGTTTAAAATCTTTTTAACCCATTGTATACGGGAAACCCCTATTAAAACGAGTACTTTTGCAAGCAGTGAAGATCAAGATGAAAGGCAGCATAATGCTGCATTTTGTCAGGCTCAACACTGCTTGTAAAGGTAAAAAAGATCTTTAGACCAAAGAATGCAATATTTTTTGAAAATTATAACCCGACACCCCTAGATATGTAATAATAATAATAATTCTTTATTTCCTCCAATAAGAAGAGTACATAATACAAGGGAACATATATAATGCAAAGTACAGTGGAATATAATAAGGAAAATATGTTTATGCAGTTTACACAAATGATGTTCACAAAACTGAACGCTAGTGTATGTACATGCAATATTAATTTGCACACAAGCATCCATAGCTAATGCGCACTTACTTGGACAATTCCGCATATGCGGAATTGCCCAATTAGTTATGCATTTAGGAATAATTGCATATTCACATAGTTTCCAAGGTACAGAATATTTAAACGTATATTACAAAGTGAATATGTACACACACGCCTGAAAACGTGTAGAGGAAGACAACTTGCGTACTGAATGTGACGCACGACATACAATTTCGAATGTAACATTATCAGCACAAAGCGCACATACATTGGGACAAGATCAGTTTGACGACTTTATATGACCGACATAAAATCGGCCCTAATTTAGCGTGTGTACCTACTCACTTTTGACCATATTTTGTGTAGACCAGACATGCAAAGATTTTTAAACCTTTGAGACTGGTCACCAAGCAACAGGCTTGTTGCATCATCTTCAAGACCAAGAAGTACCAAAGTAACATAAGTAGAATCCAGATTCATCAAATGAACATACACTTTATCATTTAATTGCAGTATATTGTACCATAAACTGATTCTCTCTGCATCAAGATACGAACAACTGTGAATATAATGGTCAATAATATTGATGTGGAGATCATTATTGCAAAATTGACAGCATGCATGGCTGTAAGCAGTTACAGCCATCCCTGCTATCATTTGCACACAAGACCTACTCATTGGGAGTAAGTGACGAGACTCTTTAGATTCAATCCATAAAGTGTGTGCACTATAGTCAGTATGCAACTGTCTGAAACGATTAAAATCAGGAGCAGACAGTCTATCGAGCCAAGAATTGACCTCATTGTCATGTATACGATTTTTAACTAAACGTTTCCAGATGATTTTAGAAGGAAATACATTGAATCTAATGTAAGATTCAAAATATTCCGAGAGCCCGTATTTTCTAATTATTCTATAAATATCGGGAAAATAACCTGTTTGAGTTTCTTTATTTACCATAAATGATGCTAGCCGTCTGTAAAAGCATTCAAATACCCAACACTTCATATTATTTCTACAGAACTGTCCAAATAGTGTCAGCTTTCTGAGGTCAATTTCGGACTCAATAGAAAACATACCCAGCAAACTCAAGGCGGCATCAGTCCGCGTTCTTGTACTTAGCCCCTGCATATATTTTACACAAAACCGATGAGCCCTTTCTAGTAATAATATATTATTTGTAGTTAAAGAAAACCAAGTTTCACATCCATAAAGAGCTTTAGGTAACACTACAGCCACGTAGATCTTTTTATAAGATAACGGGTGTAGACCATCCGAGTGTACGAGGCCACAATTTACCAGACTCATAAAAGTACCCTTTAATTTGTCAGTTGCCTCTTTGATATTAGTGTCGATGTTAAGATATTTATTACAATTGACACCAAGGTGTTTGTAATTAATATCCTCATTGACTATGTTTGGTCCTAATTTCCATTGCCTATTTTGTCTATCATACGAAAACTTGGTCTCATTAAACACAATAACTGAACATTTAATTGGAACATAATCGTAACGCCATTTACAGGAGTATTGATAGCAGATAACCAATAATTTATCTAGCCCAGCCTTGGATAGGGCTAACAACAACATATCGTCTGCAACTGTAAGTGCATAAAGAATAAGGCCAAGAAGCATGAATCCATCCATGCAATTACAAAGTTCACGAATAAGATCGTCGATATAGCAGAGATACATAAAAGGGGAGACAACGCCGCCTTGGCGGGAGCCCTGTAGTATGCGAAACCAGGAAGAGTAGTGGCCATTATAAATCACACGACTAGTCATATTGCTGTGCAAATTGATAATGACGCGCAACAAATTAGACCTGATACCTCTATTGTAAAGCTTTAAAAATAAACCGTTGTGCCAAATTTTATCAAAAGCTTTTTGGACATCTAAAAAGCAAGCATATAACTTACTATGATTCTCTTTGGCGTACAAACAGCACTCTTTCAGCATCACGGAAGTCATATTACAACCAATTTTCTGTCTGAACCCCCCTTGTAGCGTACTGAAGGGTTTAGTCAAGTTACATTCGAGTAATTTAAGCAGAATGCGTTCGAACAGTTTCAAAATTGCAGACGAAAGGGTAATGGCACGATAATTATTTGGATCTTTCTTTGATTTTCTGCCGCCCTTGTGTAGAGTTATGATTACACCCTGTTTAAGCAAATCGGGAATGTATCCACAAGTAAACATATCAGTAAATAGCAGTGAAATTTGGCGATAAAGTTCATTACCCCCATGTATTAAATGTTCATTATATACATTGTCGTTACCACACGCTTTTTTAGTTTTAAGCAATCTGACAGCCTTCCTTATTTCCAAAATTGAGAAGTGGCCAGGATCTCTATTAGAACAAGATGACAATTCAGCCATTATATCATCGACTTGTGAATCTACCTGTTTTTTAAATTCTGCGTCATAATGATTTCTCTCAGTGTCCGCATAAAGATTTTGAAAGTATTCCCCCCACCCCGCAGCAATCTGCTGTGGATCACGACAGACATGACCTTTTAAAAATTCCACTTCAGAACCTGCGCTTGATGTAGATCCTTTACGCTTCTTGTTGATTTTTTCCAAAAGAAAGCACTATCGAGTTCGGCAGCTTCATCTATATCTTTATTTAAATCGTTTAAATAGTTTTCTGCGCATTTTCTATGCTGCGACCTAAATTGGCATTTAGCATTTTTATATGTACGATATGATATATGAGTATCCCCCCTAGGCTTACCAGAACTGATCCAGTTGCGACGCCTTTGTCGCATAACAGCATGTAAATCTTTTAGCTTTTGATCCCAGTAGGGCTTGAGAAATGACCGAAACTGTGTTTTAGGTAAAAAATTATCCGAAATATTTTGAATGCATGAAACAATATTTTTGTACCTGTGGTCAATCCTTTGATGTATATCTGCTATGTCGCTACAGTCAATATTGCGTAGCGCAGTATCAAGCTTTGTGCTATACAGTTGAAGAGTAGTCTCATTCAAGTGTTTCCATTTTATGTGGGATTTGTTGGCGACATTTAGAGTTTGAAAATCCATATCTGCCAATGATAAAGTACATGACACCGGACGATGCCTTGAAACATTTAAAACATGGTCGTCGGTAATCTCACAAGATAATACCATATCAAGTTTAACATCAGGGATCAAGATGTGGTCAATTAATGATCTGTGAGCATCTCCATAGGACACAAAGCTAATATTCTGTGCAAATCACTTTTTCAAAATTCTCCTTATAAACATGCAGCTGATCCGGTTTCTTAAAGAACCCATATTAATCTAGACATAACACCACTGGATAGAAACCCCTTTAAAGTAGTCAGTGTGTGCTTAATATAAGTCTCAGCATGTATGCTTATTTGGTTTAATATAGCAAGTCAGATCCAGTAATTTCATCATGGTGTAGTGGATAAGTCACTAGCCTTGTTCCAGGGGTCCTCAAGTTCCATCCCCGACTCCACCAGTCTGTCGGATGAGACTTTAAGCTGTGACCCCATCTTCTGAGATTTTTTAAATCAGAACCACGGCCGGTTCAGCCTTCGGGTGCTCCTGGACATAAAACCATAAACCCACCCGGCCAGTACTGGTTAAAGCCAACAAACACGGCCACAAACAATAACTTCATCATGGTGTAGTGGATAAGTCACTCGCCTTGTACCCAGGGGTCCCTGAGTTCCATCCCCGGCTCCACCAGTCTATCGGGGATGAGACGAAGCTGTGGCCCCATCTTCGGAGACATTTTATATCAAAATCACTGCCAGTTGAGCCTTAGGGTGCTCCCTGGTCTTAAAACCCCCATCTCGCTCAGTACTGGTTACTGCCAATGAATGACCACAAAATAAGACAGGGGAGAAAAATATTTCAATATTGCACTTGTTCTTCAGGACGGGTGACTTACAATTTTTACTTGTCCTGCAAACACATGCATATGTCCTTTAAAAGTGTATGCAATAAAGAGCATAAGGGAATAATATGTAATATGACTTCCTTGAGTAGCTCTTCCCAAAGCACTCGTCCTACAGGACAAATGCTTTGGGAAGAATTACTCGTCCTTTCCAGATTTCACTCGCAATTAAGAGCGGACGAGTGGAATTTTTGTCCCCTGTAAGAGTTAAATTCATTTTGTAGATGAAAATAGCGTGGATCCTGATCTACACTGTTATCAGGTTATAGAATTTTGAAAACTTACGATATGCACATTGAGAACTTATTCAGTTGAATACTGTAAGTCAGATTTTGTGATACACAGCAGCTGTGCATTACTGCAATACTAGTTGTCCATATTAATAATGTTACCACCAAATATGCCAAGATCTGTCACAAGACAAGAGCGCCTCTTTGTCAAGCTGTTGAGATACATCTAGCTCTTGTAGGCATTTATTTCTCTGAAACCTCTTCAACAAGACAACAAGATGCTTGAACCCACCTTAAAATTCTCATTACTTCCAACACAGCATCAAATACTGTTGCATTCTTTCTGTCAATGTCAAACTCTATTTAATAGTAACTCTTTGCATTCTGGGACATTTTTCATATCATGTCATCTGACGATTTTTTTTTTTTTCAAAATTAGCTTTTTTGAAAAAGTCTTTAAGGAGTATGATCAAGGGAGCGCAGTGACTCAGTGGTAGAGTGCTTGACACAAGACCGAAGGGCCGCGGGTTCGAGCCTCACCGGCGTCACTGTGTTGTGGTCTTTGAGCAAGACACATTAATCCTAGCTTAGTAGTGGTTCAACCCAGGAAGACCAGTCCCTATATAACTGAAATATTGTTGATGGGTCGTAAAGAATCAAATCAAACAAACAAAGGAGTATGATCAGAGTGTCAAAGAGTTTGAATCCAGATCAGAACGTTGGGTAGTTCTGTTGGGCATAATCTGGGTACCATCTATTTGCAACGAGTACCATCAGACGACACTAGTAGCTAAATTGTCATGTGACATTTTTCGCAAACTATTCAGTTTCTCCACAAACTTTCACAAATGTTTCAATTCTCAGCTATGCTCGGAAATTCAACATTCAACTTAACTTTTGTTGTTTGGCACAATATAACACTGTAGATGCATGCTCATTTCTGCTAATTCTATGGTAGATGCTTTCTATTGGATTAAAATGCCAAAATTGTTATATTTTTGTCTCAATTTACCAGGTACTGACAGAATAAATGCATGCAATGTCTTTGAACCTGATAATCTGATCAGTATTAGGAGAAAAATGAGTTGCTTACTGCTGCATAAAGGACCCAAATGATGGAAATCCATGCTATACTAGTACTAGTACTAGTACTAGTGTGGGGTTCATACAGGCAAGTATAGGGAGCGCAGTGGCTCAGTGGTAGAGTGCTTGACTCGAGACCGAAGGGCCGCAGGTTCGAGCCTCACCGGCGTCACTGCGTTGTGGTCCTTGAGCAAGACACATTTATCCTAGCTTAGTACTGGTTCAACCCAGGAAGATCCGTCCCTATATAACTGAAAGATTGTTGATGGGACGTAAAGATTCAAATCAAACAAACAAACAATACAGGCAAGTATAAGTAAAAATCAAGGACTTCTAAAAGCATTTCCAACAGTTTCAAGGACTTAAAGTTAATGAAAAATACTGATCTAAGTGTTAAAATACTACTTCAGAAATGCTAGACTGAGATAATGGAGACATAAGTACTGGAAAATTAGCATAAAATTGTTGTGCCTATATTTGGTGCAGCATATGCTGCACCAATTAAGGCACAACAATTTTATACTGATTTAGGCCTCTATCAGCAGTGCTAAGTCCTACAGGAAATAGTAGAATTCAAGGACTTTTCAAGGCTTTTGAGTGATTTTCCAGTACTTTTTAAGGCATATTTAATTTTCAAGGGCTTTTCAAGATGGCCCTCTAAATTCAAGTACTTTTCAAGTCTGTATGAACCCTGTAGTGTCTCCTAATAGATCTGTATTTTCCAGAATCCTCAAGTTTGACAAAAAAAGATTCCTGGCGTAGCTGGCAATAGCTCTCAGTCACACATCAAGGCCTTGTAACACCTGACAGAACAAGAAAATCTGGGAACTTCATTCCTACATCGTTTTTGTCTTAGGTTTTGTGTTTTCATGACAAATCTTTGGCAAAGAATGAATGCTCAGACAGCGATAAAAGGTGGTTCACAAAATGCTGACTATGGGAGCCATGAATTGAACCTGTGCATGACTGAACCCAACACAGACTTAGAGCAGCATGGATATCCACCCAGTCTGATATAACTCTTTGCATGCTGGGTAATTTTTCATGCGTTGTTGTCATCTGCTGACTTATTCAAAAATTATTTTTTTCAAAATATTAAATAAAAGCACCGCAAGCACTGCATAATACCCCGCCACTGCTGGGGGCACCAAAAGTTATTTTGTGAGATATATAATGCCTAAATAGCAACAGAACTGAGATAGACAGTGATATGACGTCCTTAGTCACAATATGTAACCTTTGATGGTCAACATATCTGTAAAGTTTCATTCAGATATTTCATATAGTAAAGGAACTACAGGTCAAAAACATTTTCCAGATTAATCAAGGGCGGATAACTCATGAACTGGAAAGGTAAGAGTGACGGTCCTTCGTTGTAATATGTAACCTTTGCTGTTCAACATATCTGTGAAGTTTCATTCAGATATCATAAACAGTAAAAGAATAACAGGCCAGAAACCATTTTTTAAAGGGAGAAAGGGCAGTAACTCCATCGAAAATGGTCGGATTTTGCCCATTAACAATCCCATACCACTCATCCCCAATAACAATATGTATGCAAAATTTGAAAAAATTCTGTGCATAAATACTCAAGTTATCGATTGGAAACAGTGAGCACGGATGGATGTCAAAAACCAATTCTCATATCAATCAAGGGTGGATAACTCACAATCTGGAAAGGTAAGAGTGACGATCCTTACCCACAATATGTAACCTTTGATGGTCAACATATCTGTGAAGTTTCATTCAGATACTCCATATAGTAAATGAACTACACGTCAAAAAACATTTTTAAAGATCAATCAAGGGCGGATAACTCATGAACTGGAAAGGTAAGGGTGACGGTCCTTACTAAAAATATGTAACCTTTGATGTTCAACATATCTGTGAAGTTTCATTCAGATATTCCATATAGTAAAAGAAACTACAGGCCAAAAACAAATTCTCAGATCAATCAAGGGTGGATAACTCACAATCTGGAAAGGTAAGAGTGAGGATCCTTAGTCACAATATGTAACCTTTGATGATCAACATATCTGTGAAGTTTCATTCAGATATTCCATATGGTAAATGAACTACAGGTCAAAAACCATTTTTCAGATCAATCAAGGGCAGATAACTGGGCAGAACTGGAAAGGTAAGAGTGATGGTTCTTTGTCACAGTATGTAACCTTTGATGTGAAACATATCTGTAAAGTTTCATTTAAATATTCCACATAGTAAAGGACCTACGGGTAAAAAACATTTTTTAATTCAATCAAGGGCGGATAACTCACAAACTGGAAAGGTAAGAGTGACGGTTCTTAGTCACAATATGTTACCTTTGATGTGAACATATCTGTGAAGTTATATTCGGATATTCCATATAGTAAAGGAACAATAGGTCAAAAACCTTTTTTCAGACCTATCAAGGGCGGATAACTCACAAACTGGGAAGGTCAGAGTGACGGTCCTTGGTCACAATATGTAACCTTTGATGTGCAACATATCTGTGAAGTTTCATTCAGATATCATGAACAGTAAAGGAATAACATGCCAGAAACCATTTTTCCAATACGAAAAAGGGCAGTAACTCCGTTAAAAATGGACGGATTTTGCCCATTAACAATCCCATACCATTCATCGCCGATAACAATATGTATGCAAAATTTGAAAAAATTCCGTGAATAAATACTCAAGTTATAGATTGGAAATGGTGAGCACGGACGGACGGACAGACGGACGGACGGACGGACGGACAGACACCGAAAGGTATAACATAATACCCTGACACTTAAGTGTGGCGGGGTATAAAAAGACGTACACATCTGGAAATTCATGCAGGTGACTCAAAAGGCATGTCAGGTGACTCAAAAACATGTCTTGAAAATAATACAGGTGACTGAACAGACAAGTCAGATGACTCAAAATAATGCAGGTGACTCAAATGACATAAATCAGGTGACTCAAAAACATGTCTTGAAAATAATACAGGTGACTGAACAGACAAGTCAGATGACTCAAAATAATGCAGGTGACTCAAATGACATAAATCAGGTGACTCAAAAACATGTCTTGAAAATAATGCAGGCGACTCAAAGTACATGTCAGGTGACTCAAAGTACATGTCAGGTGACTCAAAGTACATGTCAGGTGACTCAAAGTACATGTCAGGTTGACTCAAAGTACATGTCAGGTGACTCAAAGTACATGTCAGGTGACTCAAAGACATACTTGAAAAAATAATGATGATGACACAAAGGACAACTTAAAAGTAATGCAGGTGATTCAAATGACGTGTCAGGTGACTAAAAACATATCTGGAAATTAATGCATGTGACTCAAAGGTCATGTTTGTTGACCCAAAAGACATGTCTGGAATATAATGCAGATGAATCAAAGGTCATCTTAGTTGACCCAAAAGACATGTCTGGAATTTAATGCATGTGACTCAAAGGTCATGTTAGTTGACACAAAAGACATGTCTGGAATTTAATGCATGTGACTCAAAGGTCATGTTAGTTGACCCAAAAGACATGTCTGGAATTTAATGCATGTGACTCAAAGGTCATGTTAGTTGACCCAAAAGACATGTCTGGAATTTAATGCATGTGACTCAAAGGTCATGTTAGTTGACACAAAAGACATGTCTGGAATATAATGCAGATGACTCAAAGGTCATGTTAGTTGACACAAAAGACATGTCTGGAATATAATGCAGATGACTCAAAGGGCATATTAGGTGACTCAAAAGAAACATCTGGAAATTAATACAGATGACTCAAAGGACAAGAGAAGTCAAGTGGCTCAAAAGACACACCATGTGACTCAAAGGACAGTATATGTCAAGTGACTCTAAAGACATGTCTGGAAATTAATGCATATGATTCAAAGGACAATTCAGGTGACTTAAAACATGTCTTGAATATAATGCAGGTGACATAAAGGGACACATCATGTGTCTCAAAGACGTATCTGGAATTAAAGGACTTGTCTGAAATTCAGTGCAGGTGACAACACCTCGGGAATGTAATGTTTGTCAGCATGGGGAATATATAGAGATGATGAGCTGTTGTTTTTGCCTGTTGATATTGTGCTCCAACTTGTTGATATTGCGTAAGGTATGATGTTAGAGACTGTTTCATGTGTTAATTACATCATCTGTTTCTCTAATCATTCCTCAGACGAAGCCAGACAACTTTATAGAGAAAATGTTGGCAATAAACAAAATATAGTTTCTTATTGATCTACAACACACATATACAGTCAAAACTGGGGGAGCGACCACCTCTTTTCGGCCACTTCCTGTCATGAGCGACCATGTCCTGTTTTTCAATGCAAATTGACCCCACTTCCTGCCTGACATGACCAGCGGCTGGTAAAATTTCGACACAAATCATCATTTTCACTGACATAAACGATGGATTCAGAATCTATGCAGGATTGCATTTCAACCGTAAAGTTCAAATGCCGTGTTTGTCATATAATCTTGGACACAGTGTCAAAGATTCTGTTCTGTTGGGAGTTTTCCTCTGGATAAAATAGACTTACCTCTCAGAGACCACCTGCCTTAAGAGATTCCACGAGTAGTCTCTTAACACAGGTTTTGCTGTACTATGGGAACCAATACATATACTTTGGGTACCATTTGAATGCCTCAATGGGGCATTTCAAATGGTACCCAAAGTATATGCAGGGTTATGGCAAAAAAAATCTTTTTCCTGATTTCAGTATCTTGATTGATCGACAAAGATTGTTTTTTAATAAGGTTTTTGTGTTGCGCAGACACATAGAGATCATGTCTCTGTCTGCATTGTTGACATTGACATTGGCATCACACTTTTGGTTTTCAGCACAATAACTTTTGAAGGGATACATCAATTTCATTCAAAATTTGCAAAAGGGTAGAGCATTGTCAAATACAGGTCAAGTTCTATTTTGGGGATCATCAGCAAAATTTTAACTGAGTATTGATTGCCCTTTGTTGACTTAAGTTTTGTAATGAAACTGTTCAGTTCAACTGAAATTAACAGAGATCAGATGGTTGGCACTTAAAGCAGGTGACACCTCAGGGGTGTAATATTCCACACGCCCGCTCGCATTTGCGAGTAAAATGTTATGCAGGGCGAGTAAAAGTTTTGACAATTTATAAGATACTTTTCTATTTTACAGCATCTGGGAAAAATTGGGGGCATGAGGGGCGAGTAACTAATTTGGAAATTTTACACCCCTGCACCTCTGATTCTTGAAATTGGTTTCTTTCCTGTCATCCAGTTACGTGACACCGTCCACCTTTACCCATAAGTTTGTAATTTTTCATCTGTTTTTTTTTATCTGATTTTTGTTCACTTAGTTCTTCAGGATATACATGCTAGGTGTTGACACTAGGTTCTGAAGAAACCAAAAAGTTTATCCTCCCTTAACAAGTCCTCTGTGGAAGTTTCTGCAAATGTCATCAGAGTGGGGATTAATTAATCATGGAATGAGTGAAGTAGAATCTTCAGAGTGGTATCAGAAGATGATACTGAAGAAACCACCAAGAGGAGTGATACCTCTGATAATGAGGATACCAGACATAGTGCTGCTAGTCTCTGGCTTACATATCTGTTTCACAACTACACCCCCACAACATAGGTGTAAAAGGTCTAGTCCTAAAAGGCTAAATGCCAATGTACATTCTTATGCACATGCTTTTGTAATGCGATGTCTGATTGGATAAGGTAAAAAATTTGCAACAGTATATCCTGCGATATACTGTCGGAGTATATCCTGCGTTATACTGTCCGAGGGAGCGCAGTGGCTCAGTGGTGAGTGCTTGACTCAAGACGGAGAGGCCGCCGGTTCGAGCTTCACCGGCGTCACTGCGTCACACATTTATCCTAGCTTAGTGCTTTTCAACCCATCCCTGTTTAACTGAAAGATTGTTGATGGGACATAAAGAATCAAATAAAAAAAAAATACACTGTTGGAAATAGTTTGATGTCATTGATTAAGTCACATTTAGTTTGATGACGCACGGCTTTATGCAGCTTTCAAGGCTGCAATTTGATGTGAGACTGCAGAAGTGCGTTAGAATGGGGTTAACCATATTAAAAATTTTCATGTGAGGAGGAAACATTTGGAAATCACGTTTTACGGCTCCGCTCACGTGTCGCCGTAAAACTAAATTTGCGACCGTATATTCGACGATATTCCTCCCCAAATGGAAATTTTTAATACAGTTATCCCCCGAATCATTTAGGTTAAAACAAAACAGATATATGGTTTCTCTGTTGTAGGTTAATGTGCATATTGGTGAATATTGTTATGTATATTAATGGCGGACATTGATATGTATATTGGTGTACATTATGTATATTGGCGGCCATTGATATGTATATTGGTGTACATTGGAATGTATATTGGCAGACATTGATATGTATATTGGTGTACATTGGTAGGTATATTGGCGGACATTGAAATGTTGGTATGTAAAGTGGCGGACATTGATATGTATATTGGTGTACATTATGTATATTGGCGGCCATTGATATGTATATTGGTGTACATTGGAATGTATATTGGGCAGACACTGTTATGTATATTGGTGTACATTGGTATGTATATTGGCTGACTGGCGGAAATTGATATGTATATTGGTGTACATTTGATACGTATATTGGTGTTCATTGGTATGTAGATTGAGGTACATTGATATGTATATTGTACATTGGTGTTTTTTTGGTGTACATTGATATGTATATTGTACATTGGGCAGACATTGGTATGTATATTGGTGGATATTGCTATGGATATGAAGAATGCGTGACATTGATATCTTATGTGTATTGATGAACCATTAACACTTGTAAAGAATGAACAACAACTATCTTCAAGTACTTACGTAATTATTCTTGAGATCTGGATGTTCAGTTTCTATACCATCATCCAGTATCGTAACAGCTACGCCTTTCCCAGTGTATCCCATATTCCAGGCTTTCTGTACAT
Source organism: Loripinus fragilis (assembly GCA_964019695.1). Lineage (NCBI taxonomy): Eukaryota > Metazoa > Mollusca > Bivalvia > Lucinida > Lucinidae > Loripinus > Loripinus fragilis. The sequence goes on along the minus strand of OZ026522.1, from coordinate 64,268,982 downwards.
TCATGTCTAAGCCCTGCCCTCGATTCTGAAACAAAACACGACTTATTGAGACAAATGCATGAAAGAGCTACGTTTGTTTTTGTTTGTTTTGTTGCTTTGCGTCCCAAGTCAACAGCTATGGTCATTGCGGGACGGTCAGTTCACCTAACCACACTTTTTCCTGGGCAGGCTTGAACAAGCGGTTAACCAGTAATTTGTGCACATACTTTCGCTTGTAACTGACAACAACCCTTCTTGAATGAATCAGCGGAAGGGAGGAGAATGACCGTAGAAATTATTTCATGATCAATCTGCACGGATCTATGGGACCGGGCCGGGATCAAACTCGCGACCCCTGGATCTGCAGTCAGACACGCATCTGTAGCCAGATTCGTTACCGACTGCGCTACAAAAGAGCTACATGCTTTAAGGCCCCCTATAAGGAACAAAAAAAATGCTATTTTATTGGAGTATTGTTCTAATAAAGCAATAAGAAGAAATTGTTAAAGTCTGTAAAAGTCTGATATCAATTTAACTTTTACGGTTGCTACAGCAACAAAAATGGCCACCAAAATAGGCTGTAAATAGGAAAGAGACCATTTTGGTACAAATTTGTGACTTTTGACAGAGAAATGGCTAGATCAGGCCAGAATGAATCAAAATAAATTAAAATCATTGTATCTAGACAGTGGATGTAATTAATATTATGTTTGGTTACTACAGACGGGCACCCGAACAGACTAACAGCACCTAAGCATGTTGCTAATACTTCACATCACTGCCTTTTTCATCGCAATATGTATTAGTTTTATATGCTTCAATGCTCATTAATGCAACCGATAAGAAATTATTAATTTCCTTTATTTATTTTGTCTTCAAATTTACAATGAAAATTAGATTGCATACCTAAACAGAAACTCATGAAGATTTGCATCTACTCTGATAATCGTTGGGTTTAGCTAACTCTACTGCTTTATTCTAAGTGCAATAAGGCTCAGTAAATGACAATGAATCATATTCCTCATGCAGACCCGCACACATACCTTAAGAGTGCACAGATCTTTTTTAAATCAACTTTTGATATTCAACCATCCAGCGACCATGAGAAAACCTTGTCTTCGGTGTTTGTGAACAACAAAGGCGTAGACCAGCCTGCAGCCTGCGCATACGCGCAGTCTGATCAGCGCCTTTGTTATTCACTTATTGGAAAGTATATCATATCTAAACTTGCTACAAGCAAATTTTAAATTTTCTAGCCAGTCTCTGTAGCTGAACAGGCTGGTTTTAATCTCACTTTGTCCGAAACCCCGAAGACAGGTTTTGTCACGTCGAGCCCCATTTCTAATATGGATTCAAACAAGTGTGGATCCTAATCAGTTGGCTTAGAAACCAGATTGGAAGCATGAGCATCCCAGCTAATTTTCAACTTCACCATGCATTACCAAACAGACTATTATGTATTTTGTCTTTTAGAATTCATCTAAAAATTTCAAAGCCTGATTTAAATTCTGATAATGTTAAGTATAGTATGCATTAAGAGCAGACACATTAATATTTCTGACATTCAATGCTGTATATTGCATGGTTTTCGGAAGTTTGAATAATGAATCTGAGCAATGAATCTATAATGTTTGATTATTACAGCAGTTGCTGAGTCAGTTCATTTCTTAGTAACTTCAACAACTTATGAGTTGGAGAGTTCTGTGGCATTTCATTTAGGTCTTTACTGATTGCCAAAATACCCAGAATACCCAGTATGTTCATACATGTGATACCTCCCGGATCATGCGGGAGGCTCCCGAATTTGAACCCTATCTCCCGCACTCCCGTGCGGGCAACGCAATCTCCCGCATTTTGAATTTTGCTATAATGATATTTTCGCAGGCAACCATTTTTACGGCGATCGGCACGCACTTTTAACAGCTGTCTGCAATTGAACGCTGCTGGTAACGGTCAGCTAATCATAATATACATGGTGTCATACTGTGCATGAAATAAACACAATAATCTCTCAAGTAGGGCACTCGTATGGCACGCTTATCACCATGACGTCCTTGCGTATATATTGGTCATATTGTAGACTCTGAACATTTTGAAAGATCGCCATCCGCAAAGAAGAAAAAATACAAGTCTCCCTTTCAAGCTGAATTTCCATCAAGCGTAGTGAGAAAGGGAACAGAGTGCAATTCTTCCTTCAGCATCACAGCAGACATTACAGCTCGGACCCAGTATAAATGTTAGTGGGTCCGAGATTACAGGCATGAGAAAGGATCCGCGCACGAGACGCAAGACAAAGCCGAAGATTGCTTCTCCAAACAGAGTGATGCACGCTGATGTGCCTTTCTCTGCATTCTCAGACATCTAAATCTATCGTTTTTGAAACAGAAACCTTTTATTTATTAGGTATTTTTATGATGTGATGGCTCACTGAAGTTTATTTTGTCAGAAAAAAATATCCGTAAAAACCCATTATCTCCGATAAGAAGCGTTTTTCAAGGTAACTATGCAATGACGTTTTTGAGTTAGCTCCCTTGTTGCAATATATTTTAGCGAATTCTTGAATTTCAAGGCGATTATTCACTTATTTTAATATATATTTTCCAAATTTCAACATTTTTAATTAAAGTATTTTATAAATATATATTCTACCGAGTATGACATTGACTGCAAGCTTTTAATCACTATAAAAACAAGCATTTAAACTCGTAAGTAAAAAGATAATATAATTTTAAAATTGGCGTCATATATATTATCTATTTTAATGCTAAAAAATATCCTTCTCACGTTAGTGGTTTTCCACTGAATGGAGGTGTTCCATGTATGGAAAGGTTGACTACCTACCAAATTTGAACCAATAAACATACACTTAAGTCTGATCATTATCAGCCCTGTTTAAACATTGTAAGTGCAAAATACAATAATAAACACAAGCCTGTATTACTTTGGTAAATTTTAGTTGTCTAGGTATTGGTAAAGAGTAGTAGTAAACAGGTACTTCGGCAAACAGTGCAGACCCAAACGGTGGCATTTCATCAGTGTCTGCACTGTTTATTAAGATATGAAAAATATACATCATTGATTTTAAATAAATTTTGCATGTCAAAACAACTTAAAGTACAAAATGGACTATTCCATACTTATTATATCATTGTGTATAGGATAATCCACCAGAATGAAGGGGGTTAAAGACTTAAATAAGTCGTTTAAGTACACCTTTCTGTAACTTCGAAAAATCTCCCTCATTGAGACCCTGATCTCCCTCATCTGAACATCAAATCTCCCTCATGGCCATCATCAGGTTATCACATGTATGTATGTTATATTATCAACTACACTGTATTGATCCAAGGTCTATCAATATTGACTTGAGGCCAACAGAATAAGTCTCAGGTCACCTGTATTAACCTGTCGGGTCAAATCAAATGTAAAAGTGCTATATATACCGGTAAGTAGTTAATTAATAAAAATGTCATTAATCAAGTGATTTCACATTGGCCCAGTTACATGTCCTTGCTCAGCTGTATTAGGCCTAAGCCATCGGCCTTGGGCCAATACAGCTGACCTAAGACCTGTAACTAGGCCAATACGAATCACTTCATTAATAATATAGTATAAAGTGGCTTTTAAGTATTAAAGTCATTAATTGCACCTCACGCAAATGATTGTGGCAGACCATGTAACTGAACAACATAAACAACTGTCTGGAAGTTAGATTCTTGTTGCACTAAGATTTTGTTGATTATAAATGCTTAAAATCAATTAGAATTGCATGTACCACCATTCAAGCAAAACAGGTTGTAGTATGTCTAGGGAATTCCAGAGTCATTAATCAGATTGATGCTAATGCTAGCTCTCTCTACCCTAATAAGTACCTAAATTAGATTCCGATTATGGAGAAAAATCCATCACTTGAGCCAGCTGGTATGAAAATGGCCTGTAAAGTATGGGCATCGAAAAATAAGCGAAAAGGGGCAACTAAGTTCTGTCAAAAAGTAGTTGCCACTTAGTACCAATCTTCTACCCTGTCAAAAAGGGGAAGCTAAGTACCAGTTTTCTGGCCGTCAAATAGGGATAAAGGAGCAGCAAAGTACCAATTTTATATATTAGATAGGGGCAGCTAAGGTCCAATTTTATATCTATCAAAAAGGGATGGTGATATTCCAGATTGCTGCCTATTAACCCATTTATGCCTAATGGAATTTCCTACCCTAATCAGCTGGAACAATCCATTTTGAATTTAAGGGTAGTTGGGTAAGTATCAATTTCATTTAAATTTTACAAAGTTCATTCTGTAAACACACAGTGCAGAACCTGATCAGACGCCACATTCTGTGGCGTCTGATCTGGATCTGCACTGTTTGCTGATGTCCCATAAAAAGGACCCTAGTCTTATATGGGTTAAAAAGGAGCAACTTTACTTAGTACCAAATATCTGCCGTCAATCACAAGCAGCAAGGCCCAACTGTTCCATCAACAATTGAATGGATTCCCCTGCGAAATTTTGTTCTACAAATTGGAGGTGTTCTAGAACTGTTCTAGAACATTTAGAACTGTTCTAGAACTGTTCTAAACAGGTAAATATGTTCGTTCTAGAACTCTTGTTCTACAACTGTTCTAGAACATTGTTATAGAACAAATCAAACACATTCTAGAACTGATTTCCATTCTATAAGTGTTCTAGAAATATTCTAGAACATTTTTAGAACAAATCAAGAACCAGTAAGTTCTACAAATGTTCTAATAATATTCTAGAACATTTTTAGAACTTTTCAAGAACAAAATAAGTTGACAGAAACTTCTAAAAAATGATTCAAATTAAGTTCTAGAACATTTGTCTTACTTTTTAGAACTAGTTAATTCTACAAATATACTAATAAATTCTAGAACATTTTTGAAACTTCTCATAAACATAAAACATGTTTTGGGTGAGAAATAAAGAAAATAATTTTCCAATACGCACTCTTATCTGGAGGCCTGGTCCTTTGGATGGTGACATTAACTGGATGTCCCCTTCGCAGGGAAGGTCACCCCTTTTGCAGGTTAAAGAACCCTACGGTAATTTAGATATGGTTTAAATTACTTGTAGGCTTTCATCCTGCAACCTGGAGTGCACAAAGTACACTTGCCGATAATACTCGCAAGCGAGGGTCTAGCAGTATATAGAGAAAGAAAGAAAAAAAGGGCAAAATAAGTGAAAGAAAATTCAAATTAAGTTCTAGAACTTATTTAGTACTTTTATAGAACCAGCAAGTTCTAGAAATGTTCTAAAAAGTTCTAGAACATTTTTAGAACATTTAAAGTGGAAACATGTCATAACCAGATGGATGATGGGAAAAACATGGCTGCAAGAATTGGAGGGAAAATGTGGAGGCTCTTCAAAAACATTTGTTTGGGAATTTCTAGATGGCAAACATGATAGTAGTATTGACTGGCAAATATGATAGTAGTATTGACTGAGACAGTGAGGTGACCTGAGAAACAGTTTCTCTAAGGTTTTTAATGTTGATTAATGGTGGGGTTGTTGTTTGTAAGTTTTTTTAGCAAATGCAAGACAATGTTTTGAAATGGGTGGGGTAATACAGGGTGGCATGTTACCACAATGAGAAGACGATCATGGCTTAATTACTATAAACAGAGGTTGAGCAGTTAACATCCAATGAGTTTTCCAAAAACTACAATGTTACAGTTTTGCTATAAATGTTATTTATTTTTCAATTCACTGATAATTCGGGAGAAATATTTTACTGAAATTTACTGAACCAGCAAGTTCTATAAAAGTTAAACTAGAGGACCTGAAGGTCCTGAGACGCTCACCTGATCTATTTAATAATGTTAAAATAGATCAAGGTCAACTACAGCTTATAATGGAACAAATTTTGTTTTTACCATATAAATTTTGGTCAAGTGACCTAAACAATCTAATGAATAAACCATCAAACAGCCCAGTGATTTCTGAGAAGATGTTCAGATAGGTATGTGGCAGTCCAAATGAGTGGCCTTGGATAAAAGGTCACAGGTCAGCTTGACATTTGGTACTAAATAAACCATTGTCTCAATAGGTATAACTATTATGAATTTGGCTCAGTTATAGAAAATGAACATTTTAAGATTTTCTCCATATAAATGCATTAGGAATCAAATTTGACCTTGCCATAAATTAGGTCAAGGTCAACCTAGATTCATCATTTGTGCTAACCTGGTAGGGCCCACATCCCCTATCCTACATACCAAGTCCCAAAGCCAATGGCCTTTTGGTTCCAGAGGAGAAGAGATTTAAAGAGTTTTTACCATATATGAGCATGGTGGCTATGTTAGTCATGTGACCATAACAATTTGTATAAGTTTTGGCTAACCAATCATAAGGTGTTGTCATATGAAATTTGATTTCAAGTGGCCAAGAATTGTGGGAGAACACTATGTTTTAATATGTTGATGGGACTCCAATATAAGCGACCTTGGCTGAAAGGTCAAAGATCAATCTTGACTTTTGAAACTTATTTATAGACACAAGACTGAAAATATCAAGTGAGAATTATGGCTTTGGCTTCCACAGTATTCAAAAAATCAACTTTTCAAAGAATTTCCCATTCAAATGCATTAGGAAGCAAACTTGACCTTGACGCAAAGTAGGTCAAGGTCACCCTAGGATCATCATTTGAACAAACTTGGTAGGCCCCACATCCCCAATACTACATACCAAGTCTCAAGGTCACTGGCCTTCTGGTTCTGGAGTAGAAGATTTTCAAAAGGTTTTTACCATATATGGGCATGGTGGCCATCTTTGTCATGTGACCAAAATATTTTGTGTAAATTTTGCCTGACTTATCATTAGGAGTCTTCACAGGAAATTTGAGCTCAATTGGGCCAATGGTTTGTGAGAAAACTAAGTTTTAATATATTGATGGGACCACAATATAAGTGACCTTGGTTGAAAGGGCAAAGGTCAACCTTGACCTTTGAAACTTATTGATAGCCATTGTCTCATTAATTTCAACATATCAAGTAAGAATAATCACTTTGGCTTTATCAGTACTCAAAAAATCAACTTTTCAAAAAAAATCCCATTTAAATCTATAAGGAAGCAAATTTGACCTTGACGTTAAGTAGGTCAAGGTCAACCTAGGATCATTATTTGAGCAAACTTGGTAGGCCCCACATCCCCAATGCTACATGCCAAGTCCCAAGGTCATTGGCCTTCTGGTTCTGGAGAAGAAGATTTTTAAAGGGTTTTTACCATATATGGGCATGGCGGCCATCTTGGTCATGTGACCAGGACCTTTTGAACAAACTTTTGTTCCCCCATCCTAAGGAGTCTCCATATGAAATTTGAGCTCAATTGGCCCAGTGGTTTCAGAGGAGAAGATGTTTGAAAATGTTGACGGACGACGGACGGACGACGGACGGACGACGGACGGACGACGGACGGACGACGGACGCCGGAGTCACTGGTATACTAATAGCTCACCTCGGAGCCTTCGGCTCAGGTGAGCTAAAAAATGTTCTAGAACATTTTTAGAACAGTTCTAGAACAAGCATGTCATTATCATAAATTTAACCAGATTGATGTTGGGAAAAACATGGCTGCCAGAATTGGAGGGATTATGAAGGCTCCCCAAAAAGCACTTGTGGCAGTTTCTAGATGGCAAATTTGACAGTATTATATAGTCTGGGACAGTGAGTAGGCTTGAGACACAATTTCTTAAGTATTAATGTTAATTGTTGCTGTAGTTGCTGTTTTTCCAAGGTCAAATGTATGACAATGTTTTGAAATGGGTGGGGTAACAGGGTGGCAATAACTAACAACATTTCGGCCAACTCAGGGCCCCTATAATAATTCTCCTCCAGTTGATGTTTATTTATTTATTGTGTCACCTGCATTTGGGGATTACTTATTGGGATTTTAAACCAATGTCAACAGTTTTCCAGATATATAAAGGTAGCATTCGATGGAATCTTATTTCCAAACCCTATATATGGGACATTTTTGGGGAGGTGTTCTACCACTGTTTTAGAAAAGTTCAGATTTTATAGAACAGTTGCAGAACAAACCACTAGAACATTCCTGAAATTGTTCTTAAACTATTCCAAAATGCTCTAAAATAATTCAGGGGCATAAATAGAATGCTTTATATGACATTTTTGAAGGGTTGTTCTACAGTCTTTCCAGAAAATTTCTAAAGGTTTGTTCTGGATCAGTTCTAGAAAAAGCCAATGTTTATTCTAGAACAGTTCTAGATGAAACCATTAGAACATTTCTGGAATTGTTCTGGAACCATTCTAAAAATGTTCTAGAATGATTCAGAGACATTTTTAGAACGTTAAATGGAACATTTCTAGGGGTGTTCTAGAATTGTTCCAGAAAAATTCTTAAGGTTTGTTCTAGATCAGTTCTAGAACAAACCAAGGTTAGTTCTAGAACAGTTCTAGAACAAACAATTAGAACATTTCTGGAATAGTTCTGGAACCATTCTACAGATGTTCTAGAACTATTCAGAGACATTTATAGAACGTTAAATGGGACAATTTATGAGGGGTGTTCTACAACTGTTCCATAAACATTCTAAAGATTTGTTCTGGAACTGTTCTAGAACAAACCAAGGTTAATTCTAGAACAGTTTTAGAACAAACCATTAGAACATTTCTGGAATAGTTCTGGAACCATTCTACAGATGTTCTAGAACTATTCCGTGACATTTATAGAATGTTAAATGGGACATTTTATGAGGGGTGTTCTACAATTGTTCCATAAACGTTCTAAAGATTTGTTCTGGAACTGTTCTAGAACAAAATTGATTTGTTCTAGAACTGTTCTAGGAAAAACTTTTAGAATTTTCTGGAACTTTTCTAGAACAAATTTTTTGACCTCGGCTAGAACAATTGTAGAACAAAAAATTGTCCCATTTAACGTTCTACATCTGTCCCATAAACATTCTAGAACATATCTAGAACAGTTCTAGAACATAGTTCTAGAAAATTCTAGAATAATTTTAGAACATTCTAGAACAGTTCTAGACCATTTCGCAGGGGTTAACTCAGAAAGTGCAGCGCGTCACTTACTAGTACAGCAAATAGCTAAACAAAGTAACATTAGTATGCAAATTAAATATGCAAATTAATAGCTTTATTCTTCAGAAAAAAAACCTGCAAAAATAACAATCAATATTTCCAAATTTCCTAGAACTTGTAATTTTCTTGCAAATGAAAGAAAAACAAAATATTTTCTGTTTTATTTCTTCAATTAAATAACATGTATATTGTTGTGAAATTGTAAGAACAATTTAATGAGTTTTCACACTGAGTTGGCACTTAGGAAATTTTATTCCTCAGACCAGAACACCCTTTTATATTGTAATACAGCCCATGGTACCATATAAAACCTTATAAACTTTATGAGTTGTTTTTGTTTGATTTGATTCTTTATGTCCCAGTCAACAATTTTTCAGTTATGTTGGGGGTGGGTCTTCCTGGATTGAACCAGTACTAAGCAAGGATTAATGTGTCTTGCTCATGGACACAATGCAGTGAAGCCAGCGAGGCTCAAACCAGCAACCCCTCGATCACGAGTCAGAGCGCTCCCCATTATGAGTTGTATTGCTTGCACTGAAAGAACTTCTCATTTGCAGTCAATTCAGTGGTGCAAAGTTTGTTTAAAGTTTGGTTTGTTGTCAACAGCTACGGTCATGTTGAGACAGTCAGTTAATCTAACCACACTTTCTCCTGGGCGGTTAACCAGTACTTCGTGCACATACTTTCGCTTACAACTTTTGTTTGCTTGATTAGATTCTTTACATCCCAGTCAACAATTTTTCAGTTATGTCTTCCTTTGGTTGAACCAGTACTAAGCTAGGATTTATGTGTCTTGCTCAAAGGTACAATGCAGTGACGTCGGTGAGGCTCAAACCCACAGCCCTTTGGTCTTGAGTCAAGCATTCTACCACTGAGCCACTGTGCTCCCTCGCTTGTAACTGACACCAACCCTTCCAATGAATCAGTGGCAGGAGGAGAATGATCATAAATATTTCATGATCAATCTCCATGAAAGTATGAGACCGGGCCGGGATCAAACTCAAGACCCCTGGATCTGCAATTCGTCTCACTGCCAATGCGCTACAGGGCCTGGTGTAAATATGGATTCATTGTATAGATGAAAAAAAATGTGGATCCTGGTCAGCTGGCTTCATCAGAAGCCAGTTGACAAGGATCCACATTTTTTTCAAATGAGAGTATAGAAGTTTTGAAAAAGTAAAGGGCACAGTGCTTTAGACTTATAAGGTCAAGTATGGTACTTGATTTTTGGGGGGTTGAAAAAAGGCACCTTATCCAAAGCTATGTAGCTTGCATGCCAAGAACTCATTACGATTTTCACACCAATTCAATACCAATTGGAACCAAATATTTCAATGCCAGAATAGAGTGTCAACAACAATACAACATCAAGAACTCGGAGCCATCTACAGGCACTTCCCATAAATACTGGAATCAGAGATCAAATAGAGGAGACCACAACATGCGATTTCCATCAATGTGGTGTGTGCGACCAGCAAAGGCTCTGACCAGCCTGTGCATATGCACAGTCTGATCAGAGCCTTTGCTGATCTCTTGAATATTCTATGAACTTTAAGCTACTGACCAAAAAGCATTTGGAGTTTCTAAGCTTAAAGGGAGGCTGCACAGACTGGTCTGAGTCTACATTAATCAAAATACCACATTGTTGGCAGCCACATGTCATGGCTCAAATTTTTATTCTACAAGTCAAGTTGTGCACAAGAGTTTTAATCTTAATTTGTGCTTGCAGGGAAACCAATCTCTTGATCTCATCAAATGTCATCTTCAGCATTTTTCTGCAGGATTTGTCCATGGACATCTTGAAGACATCACCATACAACACTTGATGAGACAAAGAGATAAAGCTGACAAGAGGACGATACTTGATGAGGCCACAAGACCAAGTCTAAAGCAAGTATAATTAGTTTGTTTTTGTTTGATGCTTTATGTCCCAGTCAACAGCTATGGTCATGTCGGGATGGTCAGTTCACCTAGCCACACATTTTACCTGGGCAAGGATGACTAAGCAGTTAACCAGTACTTCGTGCACATACTTTTGCTACCCTTCTTGAATCAGCGGAAGGGAGGAGAAATGGCCATTGAAATTATTTCATGATCAATCTCTGCGAAAGTATGGTAATGGGCCGAGATCAAACTTGTGACCCCTGGATCTGCAGTCAAACACATTGCTGACTCCACTTTTTTTCTCTTGGTCTTAAGCAATTATTTTTATTCCGTACTTTTCTCTTGGCTCCAAGCACTTTTCTCTTAGCCTCAAGATATTGCCATGCTCTTGGCTTCAAGCTATTGTTGTTCAGCACTTTTCTCTTAGCCTCAAGCTATTATTGTTCAGTACAAAATGTACTTTCTCTTGACCTCAAGCTTATATCATTCAGCACATTCTCTTGGTCACACACTATTGTCATTCAGCCCTTTTCTTTTGATCAAGCTATTGTCATTCTGCACTTTTTCCCTTGGCCTCAATCTATTGCCATTCAGCACTTGGTCTCACACTATTGTCATTCAGCACTTTTTTCTTTGCCTAAAGCAATTGTTGTTCAGCACTTTCTTTTGGTCTCAAGCTATTGTCATTCAGCACTTTTCTCAAGTTGGCATAAAGCTACCATCATTCTGCACTTTTCTCTTGGGCCTCAAGCTTTTGTCATAAAGCTCTTTTCTCTTTGGCTTCAAGCTATTGTCATTAAGCGCTTTTCTCTTTGACCTCTAGCTATTGTCATTCAACACTTTCTCTTGGTCTACAGCTATTATCATTCAGCACTTTCTCTTTGGCCTCTAGCTATTGTCATTAAGAACTTTCTCTTGGTCTCAAGCTATTGTCATTCAGCTCTTTTCTCTTAGCTTTTTGTTTGTTTGATTTGGTTCTTTACGTCCTATCAACAATCTTTCAGTTATAAAGGGACAGATCTTCTTGGGTTGAACCAGTACTAAGCTAGGATTAATGTTCTTGCTCAAGGACACAACACAGTGATGCCAGTGAGGCTCGAACCCACGGCCCCTCTGTCTCGAGTCAAGCACTCTACCACTGAGCCACTGCGCTCCCTTTTTCTCTTAGCCTCATCAGCCTTTTTGTCCAAATATATAGGGCAATTATGGTCTATTTTTTACAGCAAAACAGTTGGTAAGAACTTTCACACTCTGGTTTATTGATTCTCCGGAAATGTCTACTTAATAGTATAGCTTTATTTGGATCTGCGTACGATGAACTCCAATTTATTTTTTTCTATAAACAGAGCATTTGTTCAATACTCGAGCCATTTGTGGATTTGGACGCAATAAAATAATTGGTGGCTGCCAAAGACAAAAAGAGCTATCCTTTAAAGCGGCAATCTTAACTAAAGCAGACAACAAATTGTGTGATATCTGTCTCAATTTTCAAAATAAAGGCTTAGTTTAAACATATTTTATTTCAACTTGGTAAGATACACATACAAATATATACAAGCTACATAATGTAAAAGGCTTGACATTTCATATGAATTGTCTGCCAGCAGACAATCGGCAAAAAACAAATTGACAGCATCGTCTGCTGCAAATTAAGGATTAAGAAATTAGAATGGCGGTCACATGACTGTAAACTTTCTCGCTAACCCAAGTGAAAAAATGGGTGGGAATCCCGGTGGGATCCCACTGGGATCCCAATCGGGATCCTGGTGGGATCTAACGGGATAAAAACTCGGGATCCCGACTGGGATCCCAGTGGGATCCCGGTGGGATCCCGCCCAAATCCCGACGGGATTTTGGCGGGATTTAGTGGGATTCGACCGGGATATAGTCGGGATCCCGTCGGGATTCACTGGGATCCCGTCGGGATTCACCGGGATCCCATCGGGATTCACTGGGATCCCAGCGGGATAAAAACTCGGGATTTTGCGGGATCCCGACGGGATCCCGGCGATATCCCGACGGGATCCCGTTGGGATCCCACCCCAATCCCGACGGGATTTACCGTGATCCCAGCGGGATAAAAACTCGGGATTTTGCGGGATCTCGGTCAATCCCGACGGGATCCAATGGGATCCCATCGGATCCCGATGTGACTCAGCTAAAATCCCGACCGTGATCCCGCCAAATCCGGCATAAGCCAAAGTCCACTGCCAAGCCGTCACGCACGAATATTTGTGTGTAGAAATAAATCGCCATTCTTGCAGTTTAAATACGTGTGCAGTTGCTGTTAATAACACTGTAAATTAAACAACAATTAAAGATAATTAAGTTATCTTACCCAAATGAATCCATTATTTATCCACAAAACTATTTTATCCACAATTTAATTTGTATTGGCACCTAATCATGTCTCACCAATCAGTGGGCACTTAAAATAATTGATTTTTTAGCCGAAATCATCACATGTACATTGTCTACATGACAAAATGCACAAGTTTATCATAAACAAAAAACTGCAGGTATATAGTCTTCGATGCGCTGACTCGTCTGAACCTTCCTTCCTCGCAAATGCGGTAAGAAATTATCGCATGTACATTGTCTACATGACAAATTTTAAAAGTTTATCATAAACAAAAAATGCAGGTAGTCTTCGATGCGCAGACTCGTCTAAACCTTCCTTCCTTGCAAATTCGGTAAGTACAAAAAATCGAAATGTTGGGAACTTTTTAAGATGAGGGGCATGTTATAACACGCGAAATCTGAACAGTCTCTGTTCGCGCGCACGTGCCCGCGTGCGTACCGACGCGTGCGTACCGACACGCTGTAGATTTTGTTTTTATAGCATATGCGAGCGGCCAAGGCTCAGACGAGTCTACTCATTTGTACAGTTTCGCCAGAAATGTACACGCGAAAGTGTGTTTTTTAGTACATTGGCGAGTAGCCAAAGCCAAGGCCCAGGCGAGTCTGCGCAGTTGCTGCATGAACACAAAACATAAGTTGGTTTTTAATTTCCCAAAAATACGTGTATTTTCGTTCTTTCCGCATCCGTGAAAATGCACAGTCTTTTCGACTTCCAGGTTAATACTAAGTCGAGTCAAAATTGAAACAGCGAGACTTCTCATAAGATCACAGATTATAAGGTTCTATATGTTTTGCAAACAAGAGGAAAGCTTTAGGTTGCACCCCTAAGAGATTGATGGATTGACCAAAAACATTGTGTTCCGACAATCAAAGACAACAATCTGTGCCCACTGACCCTGTTAACGCTGTACAGAGAGGGTCTATGACAAAACATCAAACCGACAAAACGTCAAAACGGCGAAATACAGATACGACAGAAGGTCTAAAATATTAAAATTTGTAAATAACGTCGAAAAAGACTGAAAAAATATCGAAAACATCGAACTTTTCTAGTTTATAGTAATGTTTTTTTTTATATAAATGTTCGTAATATTATACTCGATTCCATGCAAGTCTTGTGAGCTGGAGGAAACTGAGTGGTTTCGACGTTCCCGTTGTACAAATTCTTTTGATACTGAAGCCCCTTTTGGGCTTGGACTGGTCCATAACAAATGGTATAGTTTCATCTAAAATTTATGATAAACGAGATGATTTTTATTTTGAAATCTGCAATCATTACGATTGTCCATCCTTTGCTGAGAGAAGTGATTATTGTGTTACATTGGACTCGTCCATTCTCATGTTTCATTGGGTTCGCCCATTCACGGTTGTTTTTTTGTCGTTTCGATGTTTTGTCTTTCGATGCTTTGTCGGTCTCCCGTTCAGAGGTTATGAGGTTATGTAATGAAGTAGCCTCACTCTTGACCTACTCGATAACGCACTTCTTTGTCGTCGGCTGATTTTTGTTCAGGGTCAACTTTTTCGAACAAAAAAAAATAATGTTTGTCGTCAGAGTGCCAAACAGTTTCGATTCCGATCAGGCCCGACAGTCCCAACCTGGTTCCAAACTGTTTGCAAAAAAGTATCAGCGCCAAAGAGTTAACAGCTTCATTAGGCATCTCGCATGTGCTTTAGAAACATGATTTATTGCATATAGTGCAAGCATCCAAAGCTAAAACAAGTCAGGCCATTTGACTATCTCGCCTGAACCTTTGTTATTCGCATTCAAAACACAAGGACATTCCGCAGACGTAGACACGCAATCGACGTTGGTTTTTATTCATTGCATGCGCGAGTAATGAAAGCTCACACGAGTCTGCGTAGTCTCGCAAGAGCCTTTGCTACTGAGTAGCATACAAAATATAAGCACATTTAATAGCGTCAGCACACAATCGACGTTGTTTTTATTGCATGTGCGAGCAACGGAAGCTCAGACGATTCTGTGCCTTTGCGCAATCTCGCCAGAGCCTTTGCTACTTGCATACTGAATATAAGGACATTAAATTGACGTAGATACGCAATAAACTACGGTTCTTATTGCATGTGCGAGTCTGAGCAGTAGGGGGTGAATACACCAAGTGTTTGGGCCCAGAAAAGCTCCCCTCTAACCCCTACTTCAGTTCATTGTGGTAAAGTTCCCAGCCATGATCGTCTTTACATAACATGGTGGCAGCTTATATGGCAAAAAAGCTCCCAGTCCTTGTTCGCCTTTACATAGTATGGGGCCAGCTAATTTGGCCCAGAAAAGATCCGAGCCCATGTGTTTCTTTGAAACTTACATAACATGTGAGTGTGAGTGTGCGAGCAGGCAAAACGGCAATTGGAAATACAAACAGGGATTAAAGCCCAAGTTATACTACCCACACCTGGTCAAAAGACAAATAGAACAAACAAAGAGCTCCCTGGGACCCAAGGAAAAATCTGTGGTCCCAGAACCCCTATTTGAACATCACACTTTCGCAACCCCCGTAAGAGAAATACTACAACTCCCTAAAACAACAAGGAAGAATCTTCACCCTCCGATGAAACCCCGGGGAAAACAATGAAAACAGGGACCACTGAGGAATGGAAGAAAGTGGTCCAAAAAAGCAGAAGGAAGGCCTCTCCTATAAGCAAAAAAAACGGGACCATATCCTATAATCCTAATTACAAAACGGGTCAAAAACAGAAAATTACGGTAAAACAAGAAAAAATATAAATTAAAAAGTCCCAGGGACCATTTGCTCCCAAGGGCAAAAATCTCCCAAACTCGACAAACGCTACAAGCGCTGCAGCCCGAATCCAAAAAACGTCAACAGAAACAGAATCCGCCAATACAAAGTATTCAAAAACACATGGATCATCGGGCCCAAAAGTCCCAAGGGTCCAACAATAGAAACACCTCAAAATCAAGTACTGCTCCCCAAAACCAACACCCAAATGTGACGACATGGAAGGAGTAACAAGCAGTAGGTCGAATAAGCATCACAAAGCACCGAAAGGGGTCCAATACCTCTTCATTACGATCTCATTTCTTGAAAAGCTGAGCTTTCCGGTATATCTACAATTGGGGACACGATCAAAAGGTTCCGCGCCCACTTGGGAGAGCAACATTGCTACGAAAACTATGGTCCGCAGTTCCGAATGGGGCCTACCATCAAAATAGCGAAGCACATGCGCGCGATTTCACAATGCCAGGAGTTGAATTATTTTTCCAAGTAAACACTAAATCACCGAATTTCTTCACGAAAAACGCCAATAAACCAAGTAAACTAAAAATAAGGAAAGGGATAGCTAGTGGAATTGACCGAAATTTAGGAGAAAAAACTTTCAAACACATGTTTGTGCCAGAAAAACACGGAATTTCGCATATCGAACGTATACGCGACGTACCATATTGAGTGCGCGAATTGCCGATGCAGCCTACCGTGGCTGCCCAGTAGCGATGACGTTTGATAAGCAGACCAAGCAAGGGAATAGTCTGCTCAAAGAAAATTACGAAAAACAATTAAAGGAACACAACACAAACAGTAAATCCCTGCGAAGCACCAAAACAAAACAACGTCTCCTATAGGTTACGCTCGCGAAAATAGGCTAAAACAGATATGTTACACGCGAAGTTCAGTTAATACAGCGGCCAATTTCATGCTAGAAAACTGGCCCTCAAAGATGAGGAAACACTTAACAGACGCGAAACTCAACAAAAACGACGTACAAACTGAGCCTTCGTTCACAAACAATAATGGCGAAGGCGAGACTGCGCATACAGAAAACGATCTTTCGGAAATGGATTAGCATGCAGTCAAGTGAGTTTCCCACATAGGGGAATAATCACAAAGAACACCTACACCTCATCCGCTCGAATAAAACGAAATTAAAATAAAAAGAAAACACAATTAAAGAGGCAAAAATTTATTACCCGTACTGTCGTGTCAACCAAGAGTGACAGTGACGTAAATCTTTGTTTACAATTGCTAAGTAGAACACTAACGTGTACACTTCACTTGAGCTAACGCGAATCGATAGATCACTTGTGTATTAATCCTATCCTAAGGATAAGATTAATACACAAGTGATCTATCGATTTTAAGTAATGATGACTTTGTAAACATAACATGAAGTCACTGTCACTCTTGGCTGGTAGGACAGTAGTTTCCTCTAGCGGGAATGTCCGCACCCAGCACCTGCGAGCATATGTATATACAAGAACTCGACGGAGAAGCGGAGTGATACCCTTAACCCTTAAAGCGCCAAGAAAAAAATGCATCTGAAAATGTTGTCTGCTGAAGTCGTCTGCTGCAAATAATTGCCTTACATTACTGATGAATTCAACCCAGGAAGACCCGTCCCTGTTTAACTGAAATATTGTTGATGGAACGTAAAGAATCAAATTAAACAAACAAAACTTTAGAACATTATCAAAATTCAAACTAATAATGCCCCACACCTTTACATAATTAGAATAGGCGTAGGATAATGATAGGATATGCGCTGGGGCCGCGGCACACCGTCATTATAACTGTGAAGTCAGTCATGAGTGTGGTTTATCACCTGTATGAACTAGCACGCGTATGGTTTATCTCCTGTACGAACTAGCATACCCCCAGTTAATTAGTTTTCATGAGTGCCCCTAGACAATTATGATTTTGGGCTTGGGTTATCTCATTGACGTATTCATTCATATTTTGTTCACACTGTATATGTTGTTTAAATGGCTATAAACATTGTACTGATGTTTAATGCTGAATAAATTATTTGTATTTGTATATTGAGAGGAACGTGTGAAATTGATGCAATTAGCGAACAGCGTTTTGTCCAATCAAAAATTTTGAGTTCAGCAGTGTAATTAAATTCCCACTCATAAGATAAAGTCGGTAACGATACGTGGATCGGTCATGAAAAAAACTCCTCTTTTCGCTGATTCAAGGATTTTTGTCAGTTACAAACGAAGGTATTTTCAGGAAGTACTGGTTTACCGCCTAGTCAAGCGGTTAGGTGAACTGACCGCCCCGTCATGACCATAGCTGTTGAAGGGACATAAAGCATTTTTACCGACTTAAAACGAAAACACTTAATTCCGTAATCACTCAGCGTGGATGTAAAGAGAGAAGAAGGCCCAACAACTTGCGCACTTCGATGAAGCCAGAGAAGACTGTCCTTAAAGCGCCAATCACAACGAATGTTTTCTATTTTGTTGACTGCCGAACATGATTCAGAAGCAATGTCTGTGGACTCGTATCATTCTGCTCCTGAAGGGACAGTCTGATCTGGGTTCACACGGTTTGCCTCTTCCTACTGACATTAGTCAACAATATTAGCAGATAAATGCAACAGAAGAATTGAAGCAGACTACATTTCAGATGCGGTTTTGACGGCGCTTTAAGTCATGGCTAGAAATATGCGTTAGGGCATCTGCTTTACCGGGATCCCGATCGGGATTTACCGGGATCCCGGTCGACCGGGAATCCCGCATATTTCTTCACTTGTGACATGATAACTAAAATGGCGGCGAATCAAATCTATTTGACTTCCCCAATCATTCCATTTACACATAATATGCCTATAGTATATAGAGCTGCTTCGTAGATAGACCCTAGTTGAGTTGTGTCTCATGTATAAATGTTACTGCTTATGGCTCATAGGAAATACGGAAATAGATGTAGTCCAAAATCTGTGGCGTTCCGGCGTTCCCCAGCCATTCTCGTCAACAACATGATGATGCTCCAAAACCTGCAATGCACAAGTTATTTCGTTTTCAATTTGCAAGAAATCGCGTTGTCTCTCGAGCGTCTCTCATTGGCTTACCATCTGTACATCATCATTGTCTATTAGGGCAAATAACTCAGCCATGGTTAGCCATTTTAATGTTGTTTATTACGTCGAGCTGAGTGCAACTGCGCGAAAATTCAAAATGGGCGAAGGCGGTGTGCAGATAGATTGGTGCCAGATAAAAAATATTTCGCATGTTTTTTTTTTCTTACATCAGTATTATTCTGTTTTTTTGATAACTCATTTTCAAAAAGATAACATTTTAAAAACTATTTAAGCGACAAATTCCCTACTAACTATCCATCTCTTTTTAATTTAATAGAATTGACTTTTCGGTGTCTGAGTAAACAACAAGTATTAGCTTTCACAAAATGCTTGGTTAACGCTCCAAACATATATTTTGTCATTTTTAACAAGTCGTGGCATCGTAGCCTCATGATAGACACAGGCATGTAAACACTGATCAGGTGCTCTATCAACTGAGCCACATATATGGTATTTATTTCCTTTGCTGTTATTATTATTATTATTATTAAAGTCTTATTTGATTTATTATTACTTTTTAAGCGCCTATTCTTTAGCTTGAGTTGTGAAGACTGTCAATATTGGTACCCCTCTACCCCCCACCCAACCCCCCTGCTCCCGCTCATGTACGTACGAAGCTCATTTGAATTCTTATTGTTATAGACCTTATACGTGTTTACTATATAAACATGACGTGTTTCAATCGCTGACAGTTTGGTTTGTATATGCCTAATGCGAAGGGACCGCGGCACACCGACATCATAACCGATAATGTATAATCGCCGACAGTTTTACATTTTCATCTAAATTAAATGTGTCGCAATGCGACAAGGCTTCATTCCCATTAATACATGGCAGCAGAGGGCTTAAATGTCGGACTTCGTCTCTGCAAGTTAAGATATCGTCGCTAATGTTTTATGGAGAAATAACCTAACTATTTCAGATAAAAAAAAAAATGCGCTTTTTAGCATACCGGACAGGCGGCAATCGAATATGCTATGAACAATCGATGAACGCGGATCACAAATCGCTAGAAATATTGTTTTCGATTGCCAATTGTTGCCAGTCGGGCGACAATTGAAAAATCTTACATCTACGTTCATTGATAGTATTAACGTTTTCGATTGCCGCCTATCAGAAGTGTTCAATGAATATACTGAATATGTAGCCAAAACAATCCAAAACAAGGGCTACTAAGAACAATTTACATTTTTCATGTTTCTGTTAAAAATAATTTTGTTTTCACACCGCATAGGCGGCAATCGAAAACGCTCTTACCAATGGACGAACGCGGATCAGAAATTGCTACAACCAGTGTTTTCGAATGCCATTTGTCGCCAGTCGGGCGACTAATGGATATCGAAAACTTTGTTTCTAACTTTTTTTTTTATCTACGTTCGTCGATAGTATTGACGTTTTCGATTGCCGCCTATCCGGCGTGGTTTCGTTGTACGCTTCATGATGTTACGGTGGACATTTCTGCACACAACTGAATAAAATGACGATATAACATTCTTTTCCGTATATCCTATTGCATCCCCATCACCGCTTCGCGGTTCGGACTGCAACACATTATCACACTCGGGCTTGGCAAACGTTGATATACGGAAAAGAATGTTTTATCCTCTTATTAAAACCCCGCCGCGAAGCGAAAGGGGGGGGGGGTATAGGAATGCCCTTCGTCCGTCAGTAACACTTTCGTGTCCGCTCCATATCTCCTGAACCCTTTGATCGATTTTCATGAAACTTCACTCATATGTTTCTCTTAGTAAGACGGTGTGCAGAGCACATGACCCAGCTACATAGACTCAAGGTCACAGGTCAAGGTCAAATGATTTACCCTTGAATTTTGCGTCCGCTCAATATCTCCTGATCCCTTTGAGAGAGAGAGAGAGAGAGAGAGAGAGAGAGAGAGAGAGAGAGAGAGAGAGAGAGAGAGAGAGAGAGAGATGCAGAGTATAAAACATCACGTTCAGCATGACTCTGTGGATTTATGTTTCACGTTTGTCTTTAGTATTATTCCTTGCAGCCCTTGTAATCACGGGACACCTGCGGGGAAAGGTCTGACCTCTTGACTCTCTTGTGTGTGATGTTTCTTTGTGTTTTTGTCGCTTTCTCGATATTGGCCCACCTCTGTATTTTACCTGGACAAGATGACATGGGCCTCGATGCGACGAAACCTGTCTTCGGGGTTCCTGGCAAAAAGAGACTAAAATCAGTCTCCTCAGCTAGAGAGACTAACTAGAAAATTGAAATTTCGCTTGTTGCAAGTTAAGATATGATACTTTCGTAAGAGTGAATAACAAAGGCGCTGATCAGACTGTGCGAATGCGCAGGCTGGTCTGCGCCTTTGCTGTTCACATTTTCTCGCGTCGAGACCCAACTATTTACGTAGACCTAGCTGATGGTGATACGGTAGATCGAGACGGTCTTTTATATATTTTGCAGGTCTGTGCACATGCGTATGCTCGCCTATATTATAAGCCTTCATTGAATGGAAATATGCCAGCAGGGTCTGCGAGTTAAGCTAAAATAACCTACTATGCTGGCTCATATTTTCGCAGGCTCGCCTGAGCTTTTTTTGATCATTTGACAATATGCTGGCTCATATATTTTTCTAATCATACAAGCAGTGGGTGTTTTGGTGTGCCAACGCTTTTGCACAGGATTGCCTGAGCCTACATTGCAAAATTTATGAGCAGCGAGGATTCGGGCTTGTCTGCGAATACATAATGCGCAGACTTACTTTAGCATTCGTTGCTCGACAATGCTATAAGTCAAATGCGTGTGCGAGGGCTCTTTCGGATCTGCGCATTTGATTTTAGCCTTCGGGAGCTTTGTCTCTTCAAAATATTAACAGCGTTTCAAAGATCAGGCCTGTCGGGCTTGATCTGGGTCCAAACGAAAAAAGAAAAAAAAATACAAAATGTATAAAGGACCGTCTCGATCTATAGTAAGAATCCCCCAGCGTTACCTTCTTGTTCAAGCTACTTTAAAGCTTCATCGTGATTTGGTAACCTCGAACCACTGAAAGTCCGAAGTAGACGTTAGGCCGACAATGCATAACTCGATACTACCGTTTACGTCGAACCGATTTTATTTCTTTTCCACAATGCATAACTCGTAAATTTCGTCTGATTCGACATTACGGATAATTCAAGTTGACACGAACTTCTGGTACCAGTCATGAATTTCAGTTAATTTTTTGACGCTTTTTAAAAACATCAACACACCGGGTAGGCGGCAATCGAAAACGCTCTTAACAATCGACGAACGCTGATAAAAAAATCGCTCGAAACAGCGTTTCCGATTGCCATTTGTCGCCATTCAATCGAAATCTCTGTGGTCTACGCTCGTCGATAGTATTGACGTTTTCGATTGCCGCCTACCCGGTGTGATCAATTTTCCATCAAAAATGTAGGGAAAGTGATCGGTACATATCTTACCTGATTGAGTGATTAAAATCCGTTGTTGATTAATTATCACAATTATCAATTTTAAGAAATGAGGTGTGTGCAACTACACAGACGTGACGTAATTATTGGATCGCTCTTCATCAATCATTTGTTGACACACTGTCTCCTTTGATCTTTTCAATCAAAGAGTTTATCTTCTCATAATAAGTGTCAAAATGAGCAAATGCATTAATCTGCATGTATAAACATGAATGAGGTAACTCTGCACACTGTTTTTTTTTTTTTTGTTTTTTTTTTTAATATCATCCAGGGCCGGCACTATGTCGGGCTTGATCTGGGTCCAAACGAAATAAGACAAAAACAGCAAATAACTTCCCATTTATTTTAATCTTTTTTCTTATTTTACATGTACATAGCTCCCTACAAATTCTTCTTGAATCCGGACCAAAGATGTTTCTCACGGACCAAGTAAAAGTTATACCATGGGTTGTCCGCCTGTACGTGGAGATAACCCACGAGCTTTAGCGAGTGGATTATCTTACGTACAGGTGGACAAACATGGTATAACTATTTTATACCACCTACATTAGTGTAGACCTTGCACATCACAAGATATTTTGTGCTAAAGCTGGTAGGGGTGGTATAAGATGTTTCTCACGGATCTGCTTTGCATTATCCCAGCTGGGATTTAATATCCCGCCGGGATTCAATATCCCACTGGGAATCAATATCCCGGTGGGATCCCAGGTTTACAGAAAAATCCCGGTTGAGATCCCACTGGGATTCAATATCCCGGTGGGATCCCACCGGGATTTAGTATCCCAGTGGGATCCCGGTGGGATCCCGTCGGGATCCCGGTTCTATTTTCACTTGGGAATGTTAATAAACTTGAAACTTGTTTCACATTTGCTGCATAAATTCGGACATATGAGATAGACCACTTGTTTAAAAGAGGGTCTTCTGCTTCTAACGCTGATGCTTTAACTCTTTGACTGCTGGTGTCATTTGCTAATAACCTTTACAAACAGCTTTGACCCCATCCTTGGTAACACAGGCGTGACCTATTCCATACCCACTGCATTCAACCCAGGCGTGACCCATTCCATACCCACTGCATTCATGAAGAATGCAGTGGGTATGGAATGGATCACACCTGGGTTACCCAGGGAGGATGCTTGGAACCAGATCAGGCCTGACAAATCATTGGGCCTGATCTGGGTCCAAGCTGACACTCTAATGATATTCCTGCTTTATTTGACCAGCAGGAGTGTACAAGAGCGATCTTACACTACATTCCAATCCAGGTAATGTTTTACACAAAGCCACGTCTGAACACTTCCAAAAAATACAGATTCCAGGAAATAGCAAATTAAAATAAATTTGTAAATTATTCTTTATTAACCCACATCAAATTTATATGCCAGACCAGAAGGTGCTGTCTGGTAAAATTTATTTGAATGGCATTGATTTATGTTAAGGCCAAATAAAAAAAATACCTGTGTTTAGTACCTTAAAGCTTTCTGGTGAAAACTAGATTTTTTTTTTCAGATTTTCCACAAAAAATTATAATTTTATGTATTTTAAAAGGCAAAATGCCTTTCAAAATGCATAAAATTATAACTTTTAAAAAAGAAAATATAGGGCCTACCCTACCTAAAATTTTCAAACCTGTTACCCCAAACACACTTATTTTTTTATTTGCCCTTACCTATTTTATAAAGAAATGCATAGGATCTTTTTCTATTCGGTTATTTACATGTATTGTTTGCTGTTAAGTTTTGGATATTTCTGGGGAGAGGGGTGGGGTGGGGGTATTTTTACCCAGGGTTGCAAGATAACTGAAAAGATTCTGCTCTAAATACCATTTGTATTTCATGTCAGAACAAGCAAATCGTTGGCATCAGTATAAATGAACCCAAACCAGTCCTTTACAATGCTTATTTTGCCACAAACGGAAAAATTAAAATTGAAAGTAGATTTCCTTTACTTTGAATTGGTTAATTTATCAGGTATTTGATTGGTTTCAAAAGCGGGTAGCCAGAATAAGGTAAAGGACAGAAACGAAAGTCGTTAAGCAATTAACAATCGACTGTTTGACAAAGAGTGGAGCTTTGGTATAAGTACTTTTGATGACCATCTGCTGACTTTTTTCAAAATTAACTTTTTCAAAAAAAAAAAAATATTATCAGGAACACTATCAATGTTCTAGCTGTCAGTCCTGATCAGGGTCCAAACTGTTTGCAAAGGTTATCAGCAGCGGACAAAAGTCACTGCTAGCAAGTAAGAGTTAATCAAGTCGGTTAATTAGAGCACAGTTAATCATAAACATCTTTGACTAATTGCTACCCATCTAACCATCAGAGATGAGTGCTTTGATTCTTATCATAATTGTTGTATAATTGACCAACTCTACATCATTTCTAACGCTTTACAGCCCAAAATCACACCGAACATACAGCACCTGTGGGTCAGCCTACATATTGTATCTTGGCCTCAACGTGAGAAAACCTGTCTTCTGGAGTTTGCGAACGACAAAGGCGCAGACAGCGCAGTCTGATCAGCGCCTTTGTTATTCTCTTTTCAGACAGTAGCATATCTAAACTTGCTACAGGTGAAATTTCAATTTTCTAGCTAGTCTCTGTAGCTGAGGAGACTGGTTTGAGTTTCGCTTTGTCAGAAACTCCGAAGACAGGTTTTCCCATCTAGTCTTAGAAACAAAACGAACCCTATGTGCATGATAAAACCAACAAAAAACAACATGAGTGTCCAGAGCCAGGGCATTTGCCATAATGTCTGATCAGATCCATAAAAAGAAACACTGATCCTGACCGATTACACAGTGCAAAATGATTCTGATTTCAGTGTTTCCAACTAAGTAAGACTCAAACCAGCTTGCTCAGCTACAGGGACTGGTTAGAATATTGAAATTTTGCATGGAGCAAATTTGATAGAGAATAACAAAAATAACATCAGACTGCATGGATGCTCAGGCTGGTCTGCGTCTTTGTTGTTCACATGCAACAAAGTCAGTTTATCTTGCCTTAAGGCCCATATTTGTTTTTGTTTTAATTCTTTACGTCTCAGTAAACAATTTTTCAGTTATGTCGGGGCAGGTCTTCCTGGGTTGAACCAGTGCTAAGCAGAAGATAAAGTGTCTTGCTCAAGGACACAATGCAGTGCCTTCGGTAAAGCTCGAACGGCAACCCCTCGACTCTACTATTGAGCCACCACGCTCCTCTCAATATTAAGGACCATATGAGCACTCAGGTTTTCTCATGCCAATATTGGCCCACCTATAGGTGTGAAAATTGAAATGATCTGTTAAAGATTATTATATATGTCAAGAACAAACTTCAAATGATTCCTAAGGCTTCCCACCCTTTTCAGATCATTAAGACTCCCCAGCACTCTAATGATGTCCCTTTCATCTGTCTGTGGTTGAAGACTCCCTGGATTCCTTTTTGAGACAGTCTCAATAAAACCTATAATCTCCAGAGTTTGACACTCAAACCATCATGCTCAGCTTCAGAAACTATCTAGCATCTTGACATTGAAATTTTGGTACTTATATCATAGGGGATCCGGTGAAGGAAAAGACTAGCCTGCACATACTTGCAATCGCATTGGAGCCTTCCATGCTTGCATAAAAAAGTATGGAAGTAGCCACTGGTTGACCTCCAACCATACAAACAAGCTTGACAAATACCTTTAACCCTTGTCTGGTGAATCTGGATAAATTGTCTTAATAAAACAGAAGCAATCTGATCAGGATCTGCACTGTTTCCCACATTCTGATTTGATTCTTAACGTCCCAGTCAACAATTTTTCAGTTATGTCCGGACGTGTCTTTGTGGGTCGAACCAGTACTATGCAAGGATTAATGTGTCATGCTCACATGCTCAAGGACACAACGAAGTGACGCCGGTGAGACTTGAACCCTCAACCCCTGGATCTCAAGTCAATTAGCACTCTAACACTGAGCCACTGCGCTCCAATGTTTCCAATATGGCCTCAGACTGAACTGGCTTGAAATGGAGCTTAGTGGCTTGAGATCAAAGGGTCGCTAGTGCGAGACTTACCAGAGGCACAGTATAGTGTCTCTGAGCAAGACAATTTATCCTTTGCTTTGAACTGGTTCAACCCAGGAAGACAGGAACTCATCCTGACATGATTGAAAAATTGTTGACTGGGACATAAAGTATCAACGCAAACAGAAGAACTGCCTTAAAAACAGTGAGTCGTATTTTATTCAGAAGGGCACAGGTTAGGCAGCATGCAATAAGTATTATTATCACATGGGCCAGCCCAAATATTTACCTGACAAGGGTATCAATAACTGGTACACCTGGGAAGCTGCTTGCCAAGGGGGAGTCATCAACAGCATGTAAAGCCTTATCACATCTCTGATCTATATCTACAAAAGCTTAGGTTTACACCTTCAAGACAAGTTACAGCTTTCCAAAGGTATCAGTTACCATAATTGTCCATCAAAGATTAATGTTCTCGATAAACAACAACCTGTCTTGTTTCTCAATGAAAAATGTTTTAAAGAAATGCAGCTTTTTCAGGGGGAGACACTAACACATTAATCAGTTATCAAAATACATGTAGCAACACATACATACTGCTAGCAACGACTTTTGTCGATAAAATATACCATTTCAGATTCAGTGAATTTAACTTCAATGTCTTCAATGGCTGGTGGTTTAATTTTTATCCCTTTTTAGGCTGGAAACATATTTTATAACAAGTGAAAATAGGACTGCTGTATTGTTTTGGAAGGGTCCTCTGACTATTAATTCAATTCAAGCATGTCTGTCCATTATTTGAGGTCATTTCAGAAACCAAAACTTAATGATGATGCCTGCCCATATTTAACTCTTTGCCTCCTAGTGCTGTCTGCTGATAACCTTTGCAAACAGTTTGGACCCAGATCAGGCCGACAAAATGTCGAGCCTGATCTGGATCCAATCTGTTTGACACTCTGATGGTACTCCTAAAAGAGTTTTCTGAAAAAGTTGAATTTGAAAAAAGTCAGCAGAAGACAAAAAAGCATGCAAAAAATACCCAGGATGCAAAGCATCTTCAACAAAGTATTCATTGCCTTTTTATTATACTCTGATTGAGAGATTCTCTCGATATGAGAGTTGCTTACTCATAAACCCTACCAAGCATGCTCATAAAGATAAAATGGACAACTTTTATGGGGAGTCCCCTGATCATGAGTGCAATGTTGAAAAGTTCACAAATATACCCATAATGAACTCTTTGTATATTGATGTTCATGGAAAATCAAGACAGCGTCCTGGTAGAATTTCCAAATTGAGATTTTTTCAGTTCCTAAGATCTTGATAGCCGCCAATCCAATACCATATTTTGCTGAATCTCATCTGTGTCTTCACTGTTTGCCAAAGGACCATGGAATTATATAACCAGAGTTTCGGATTCAGCAATCACACATTGTGCTGTGGCTGTTTGTGCTCTGTGTCTCTTCCTCATGGTGCCGTGGGTTGGTCTACAGTCTGTTACTGGCATTTATTTTGGCAGTTTTAAGAAAGCTCTCAGAACATGCTACAAGACTCTCCACAACAAGAACCACACTACAAAACAAGGGCATGTCATATTGCTATGCCTACCGGATTAAAGGAACTATCCCCCAGCTCCCCTAACCCACCCATGGTATAGATGACCATGGTATGTGCATGACCAACCTTCCTGTTCATTTGCTATGCAACATGACTAATATCAGAAGAAAACAATGTTTTGACCCTTGAACCCCACGGGTGAAGGGTGTGTGTATGGGCAAAATATTTGCTTTCATGTTATCGTCTGTTTCATTTCCATTATATTTGATAACTGTTTTGACCTTTTGACCCCACTCAGGGGTCGAGGGTGTGGTTAAGGGCAAAATGTTTGCTTGAATGTTGTCGTACATTTAATTCTCTTTAATTTGATATGCAACATGACCATATTCTGAAGAAAATGATTTTAACTGGGTCAGGTCAAAACCAAGGTCACAGTCACCCAAAAATGGTATGCAACACTCCATCATCCCAAGATGCATACACACACCAAATTTGGGATTACTACCTCAAATATTATAGGAGATATTCTCCGGACACGATTATTCTAGAAATGAGGTCAGAGGTCAAGGTCCACAAGGTCACAGTGGGCTGAAAATAGTACACGGCACTCCGCCATCCCAGACCCAAGATGCATTCATACACCAAATTTGTGATTCCTACCTAAAATAATATAGGAGATATGCTTCGGACAAGATTATTCTAGAAATTGGGGTCCGAGATCAAGATCACAGTGCCCGAAAAATAGTACCTGACATTCCGCCATCCCAAGATGCATCCACACATCAAGTTTGGGATTCCTACCTCAAACAATATAGGAGATATGCTCCTGACAAGATTGTTCTAGAAACGAGGTCAGAGGTCAATGTCACAGTGACCCATAAATGGTACTTGACACTCGCCATCCCAAGATGCATCCACATATCAAGTTTGGGATTCCTACCTGAATTAATGTAGGAGATATGCTCCAGACAAGATTATTCTAGAAACGATACGAGACACTCCGCCTTCCCAAGATGCATCCACACACCAATTTTTTTATTCCTACCTCAAATAATGTAGGAGATATGCTCCAAACACAATTATTCTAGAAACGAGGTCAGAGGTCAAGGTTACAGTGATCCAAAAATGGTATGTGACACTCCGCCATCCCAAAATACATCCACACACCAAATTTGGGATGCCTATTTCGAATAATATAGGCGATATGGCCTTGACACAAAAGCTTTACTGACAGACGGAATCGAGAAAACCTAAAGTCCCCCAAACCGGTCTTTGACCTGTAGGGGACTAACAAGGACCAAACACAAAAACCACACGCTGACATATTCATCACTCCTATGTACTTGTTTCAAATACTGATGCACTTTAATATCTGAAACAAGTCACTGAGTGGAAAAAATTTAATCAATGTTTTTCCTCAGCTCATCAGTAGTTTCAAGTGGTTAGTTAATAAAATTCTAAAGGCCTCATCAACAGCAAGTTCAGCTACTGAAAGTTCCTGCTAAGTAGGCTATCTTAGATATAAATATACAAGCCAGCAGTAAACAAAGTACTTGCTAAAAACAAAGCATATTTTTAAATATAAAATTTACTTTTGAATATTTAATTACGGCATGTACAAATTACAATGATATGAATAATTTTCTGAAGACCAAGTACCCATCATATTTGAATTATGAAATCTTATTTATAAGCATTTAATACTGGATATTTAATGCTATAAGGGATTGCTCTTAAAGAAAGAATTAGCTCCCACAGGGAGCAAGTTCTTTCCTTTAAGAGAAGTCCCCATTTTGAAAAGAAATGCAATTGATGAGAACCACTGCTCATTTCCCTTTGATTTGAGCAACTTTTTCAGCATTCTGGCAATGCTATTGCCCAGGGATACAACTTATATCACTCAAAGACTTATATCAATTTCCCCATCATCAACAACCTGCTATCATTACTGACCATCATGTTGTTATGGTCCATATGTCCAATACTGGTATACAATTTATTATATGATATTTATTCAAATTTATTACATGTCAGTATCTGGAAATTGGAACTTTGCTATCTATCATTGCTGCAGCAAAGGTTTAACAAACTCATTAACCTTAATCCATGGCTGTACAAAGTACATGAACTAGTTTATCATCTGTCCTTGGAAAGATCAAAACTGCATGGCGATTTTGCCTTTCTGAAGACAATAGTGTTAAATGCCTGGATTCTTCACTACTGGCAGACTTGTATAGTAACAAGGCGTATCTACTGTGGAATTTATAAGATAAGAATTATGGTAGTCCCAAAATCAAAGTGATATGTGACCACAAAACAAATTCTATATATAGCTAAAAGGAGCTAATTAAATTAAAAAGGAGTTAGCTTAAGCTGTTTGAATATTAACAACAATCAAGGAGATTTAGTTATAGTTGAACAGAGTATAGCTACAGTGCAGATTTTGACAATTTGTTTGTTTGTTTGTTTGTTTAATTTGATTCTTTACGTCCCATCAACAATCTTTCAGTTATAAAGGGACGGGTCTTCCTGGGTTGAACCAGTACTAAGCTGGGATTAATGTTCTTGCTCAAGGACACAACGCAGTGACTCGGGTGAGGCTCGAACCCGCGGCCCCTCGGTCTCGAGTCAAGCACTCTACCACTGAGCCACTGCGCTCCCGCAGATTTTGACAAGATTGAATCCCAAACTCAAAGCTATTTGCCTCCTGATAGAGTAAACTCTCTTTTAGCTGAATCCCCCACCCCCACCCCCACCTGGCACCCACACACACACACACAAAGCATTCAAAATTTGAGAACAGTAAGAAGCATTGTTTATTTTTTAGTGTAAGTATGGTGCTTTCATTGATTTCAAGAGCAACAGTAGTATTTCTACAAGACATGCAATCAAAGCTGAAGAATGACATAACTTACTATTAAAGTCCAATTAGAGAACTAATTGAAAATCAATCTACAATTGAAAATGATATTCCTACATCTGGCTTCCAATAAGAATGTTATGTGATCAATACATTATTGCAGTTGGAGCTGTTCTTTATTTAAGGAAAGGCTGGCATCCATCTTGAGCTCCAATGATAAATGAGCATCAAAGTTTTATTACCCCCCCCCCCTCCACACACACACATCCATGTTCCTGTACAGTATCTGGTTGTCATCATGCTGATGCCCATACAAAAAAATGATATCTTCTCCTCCCCGTTGGTACCAAAGATTCTTTATAAAGTGGTTATTTTCCTTATTTTCTTTGTAAAATTGTCCATTATTCCTCACCCCCTAGACGTTAATGATTATCTTCAATCATGATAGGTACCCATATGATGATCAATAAATATAATTATGATACACAAAGTACACAAGCTAGAAATTGTCATCAAGTGCCAGAAAAAAAACACTTGCGGTATCACTAAGTACTGAAACCACGCACCCTCGTTCCAAGCAAAACCTTTGTGAATTATTCATTTTCAGAACTTTGTTTCAACACATTGACAATCCAGAAAATGAGCGAAAGGAATGGCATTCCAAAATGTTGTTCATTAAAACAAGTTGCTAAAGCTTTTTTGTGAAAGCAAAAACTTGTGAAACAATTAAAATTGGACCCCATGCATAAATGCTATAAAAGCACTACATTGTATTCTGGTGTATATACTGCAACAGTCACTGGCCCTTGGAGGCTCCTAAAAAAATTCCATGATCGGATCGCAAGTTTATTATATTGCACTACTGGTAATGACAGATTCGGATGCAAATTGAAGTTGACAAAAACAACTTTTTTCATCTTTTAAGCCCTACCATCAAAAGGTTAGCAGCCTTTACAGTAAATAAAACTGTCTTGTCATAACCTTTCAGCCTAAGCTAGAAGGTCTGTAAACTACCAATTGCAATATTGTCTTTCCCGAGAGACTTCCGAAAATTGCCTAAAACAGTATTAAGCAGGCCTTGAAAAGTCCAATATACAGCCAAGCCGACAAAAAGATATGTTCATGAAAAAGTCAATATCAATTGTAGCATCGCATCACAGACTACTGTCCGCATATTAACAATGTGAAATAATCGCAAGAACTGCAGCTACTTAGTAATGGCCAGTTTTTTCCCTGGGGGCAGATTGGGCCAGCCCATTCCTCCATGGCCCATTCTTTCCCCGAGGTAAAAACTATTCTGGCCTGTAACTTTACACCAGTATTCAGCATAATTTCATTTCTTTGGGTCACTGCGTTGCATCAAGAGGTGAAACGGGGGGGGGGGGGGGGGGGGGGGGGGGGGGGGAGGTGCTTGTTGAATATTTTACCGCCAAAACATGAAAGGGCTGAAAAATCTTGATCCGAATACCTCAGAAGCTAAAATATCATCCATTTTTGTAATTTCCCTCTTTTATCCGCATCTTAGCATACATATGTTGTTTTTGGCAATATACAATGAAATTTTGTTTAAAATTGTTCATTTAGGATTGGACCTACCTACCTGATGTAAGCATATTAACCCATTCATGCCTAATGCAATTACCCACCCTTATCAATTGGACGAATCTATTTCGAACTTAAGTTGGGTAGTAAATTTCTAATTACATTCAATTTTTAAAAGTACATTTTGTAAGCAAACAGTGAAGAACCTGATCAGATGCAACATTCTGTGGCGTCTGATCTGGTTTTGCACTGTTTGTCCATGTCCCATAAAAAGGACACCAGGCTTAAATGGGTTAAGGGTTGAAACAAACAGATATTACTCACCAAGTACCACATTCGAGCCCATTTTGGATCATTAAATTCTATGTATCTTTTTACACGTTTTTTAGCCACTTGTTGTTCCAGCCATTTCACCTGAAAATACAAAAAGTTCCATAAAGCTTCATTTTTTTTTTTGCCTTTTCAACAAACTAAAATGTTTAAAATTCTGGTCTTGTTAGCTTTCAATCAATTACTCTATATGCACAGTGCATTCCTTTTCCTTTTTGGGGGTCCATAGGAATGGACCGTGTTAGTGAACATGGTGAACTGAGTTATAAAGGGACAATTATTTTATGGTCATTTTCGTATAACTCCTTTTTAAAATTCCATGGTAAAAGCATTTGGAGCCACAACATGACTGTATTAGATTATATCCAAATCCACAGGTTTAGATAAACAAAAATTTTAGCGCCAATGTGTAAATATTTTCTTACCCATAAATTTAAGCATATGCTTTAGGTGCTCAAAAAACTGTCTCTCACATTGAGACAGTTCTTTTGAGTACCCCTAACATATGTTTTGGTTGAAAAATAAGAAAAGTATTTGTCGGTTACACACTCTTAACTAAATGGCCTGAAATCCATGTTATAATGAGGTGTGTTATAACAGGATTGCATTGTACTGATAGACGGAAGGGAGCGCAGTGGCTCAGTGGTAGAGTGCTTGACTCGAGACGGAAGGGAACTGGGTTCGAGCCTCACTGGCGTCACTGCGTTGTATCCTTGAGCAAGACACATTAATCCTTGCTTAGTTCTGGTTCAACCCAGGAAGACCCATCCCGATATAACTGAAAGATTGTTGACTGGGACGTAAATAATCAAATCAAAAAAATAAACCTGAAAGACGGAATGGTAATGTGGACTTAACAACTGAAACCATATTATACATTTTTTATAGAACATAATCCTTTGCCAAATGAGACATCTCATAAGCTGCCTTTCATTTAGCTCTACACTGTTTTCAGCAATACACTTTCAGATACCTAATTAATAGAAGAGTCCAAATTTAGCCTTGAAAGGGATAAAGAGATGGTGAAAAGTTTGGCATGTGCCAAAGCGAAGCTGATAAAGCACATAATGACATCAGACAGGTGTCGGATGATGTATTAAGATATCTACAGGTAACTGAGAGGGCACCCAAAACAATCTTAATCTTCTTAATCCTTTCTTTACTCATCAAATCTTCCATCCAATTTGCTACAATATAAATATCTATGAGCCGTGATATGTGATTTCCAACAATGTGGTATGTGCAACCAGCAAAGCCTCAGATCAGCCTGCGCATACACGACAATCTTAATCTTCTTAATCCTTTCTTTACTGATCAAAATTTCCATCCAATTTGCTACAATATCAAATATATGAGCCTTGACACGAGAATTCCAACAATGTGGTATGTGCGACCAGCAAAGCCTCAGATCAGCCTGCGCATACGCACAGTCTGATCAGAGCCTTTGCAAGTCACTTGAATATTCTGTGAGTGTTAAGCTACTGACGGATCGTCAATATAGGGAGGCTGCACAGGCTCATCTGAGCGCACACTTGTCCAAATGTCACATTGTTGGAAATCACATGGTCCATTATACATTTGGAGGAGTTCAAAAATAACATTTTACTTCTGTCAATGAAGACAGATTTTCATCTTGTAGACACTTATCTACCACCTCCTGCAGCAATTCTGCAGTCTTCACCGCTTGCTATAGTACCTTAAGGCGGGTAGGCGAGCGGGTGGGCCGGCGGGAGGGCAGGCAGATTTTGCTGCTCCAGCTCACAGCCCCAATCGAAACACTACATGTACACACGCTTTAATAACCTATGAGTTATGACAATGAGGATCTGATTGTTTTCTGGTGTCTCACTTCTGGAAAATTAACCAAACATTAGATAGTCTATGCATCATGCACATAGACAATAAAGCCACACTGACAGGGTCAGAAAATATTACAGTTAAAAATGTCTAGGTTTTACCACATGAATAGAACTGAACTTTATGTATGTAACATGCCCGTATGTCCACTCGATCACCACGTCACATCTCCGTGAGTATTAATAAAGTATGCAGACTCTGTTTCAACAGACTGGAACCACAAAAGACACCCCCTCCCCAACAAGGCCAGCCACATGACAACACATTGACCGGATGTCTTTATCTTCCACATGATGCTCAACTGAAGCAATTAGACACTTCCACTGGCTAGGATTTATTTGTTTAGGCCTAGGGTCAAGCTTAGTACTGATTTCATGTTGTTGTTCTGATGCTAATCCCTATCTTGGAAATCTCTTATCAGTTCTTGAAGCTTTTAGTGCAAGAGTAAGAAAAACCAGATCAGCACTCTTATCAACTTCAACAAGATTATCCTATTTTTAAACCTTTTTTTACACTTTTATTTACTACAACAGACCTGTTTCCCTTTTCACCCCAGTTTTATTAAGTGCAAGTGGATTCTGCACATGCAAAAGTCTGATCTTTGGCATAAAATGATCTATACCTAAGCCTCTAGATAATGGAGTGCTTGATTGAACATTATTTTTTTCATTTCTCATTGCAACCAAATATACTCAAAAGAACTGTGTCATTGAAATAGTCTTTGTGAGCACACAAAACACATGTTAAAATTGATGTGTAAGAAAATAATGACAATTTTACGCCAAAAAGGTTGCTTATCTACCTATGGTGTACCTAGATTGGAGTGGCACCCAGGCTGCCTCAATGACCAGCACCAGTTCAGTCATTTGTAGCCACTGCCTCAAACCTACCACAAAACCCTTACCATTTTCATTCAAACCCCATGACCATATGCAGCAAACTCCATAAGGGTACATCTTGGTCAAAGGAACTCCGAAAATGCACTTTTGTAGTTTAATTCAATAAGTTAAAAAAGCTAAGCCTGAGCACCTTATGCACCAGTCATTTGTATCCATGGCCCCCACCTACGGGGATGGCACTACGGTGCAGTGCAAGTACTTTTTGATTGACCCCACAGTGCCGAAGAAGTGCAGGGGTTATAATATTGAGACACTTACCCCAGTGAGATTTTCTGTAGTGTAGGGCGGGGCTACAAGTAGGGTTGTTACCATATCAGCTTGTCCCCACAGGGCGGGGCTTATACCAGGGCTCTGAAAAGTAAAAAGTCACAATCCCCGCCATCCCCGTAGGTGGGGGAGCAGTGGATACAAATGACTGGTGCATTAGTCCGACTGTTCCGTTTGGTTTAGTATAAATTCTCCATCTAAACACTTTGTATTGGTTCAAGGTAAAATTAATATTATTTTTAGACAGCCCAGAATTTTGCAGCAAGCAAAAGTCAACATGTATTTCAGTCTTGTATTAAAAAGTGACGCTTTTATTATTTGTTAAGAAGAAAATATGGGCCAAAATTGGAGGAAAACTGAGGTCCTAATTTGAGTGGACGCAAGCGTACAAGATGAACTTGAAATATGGGGATTTAAACAAAAAATTGAAAAATATGAAAGATTCAAGAGTGAATCATTTATCACAATCTAAATTTTACAGTGTAAACAAGTAGATGTGTTTATGCCGATATACCTTATACCGGTATACCCATCTACCTTATACCCGTCTGAGCCATATCGGACCTGGTTCGGTCCCATCTTAACAGGGTACTAGTTAAAAAAAATTGTAATTTTTTCTTGAAAACATTTCAATCACTTCAGGGCTGTATTTCAGACTGCCATTGTTCATTACAGCCATGAGACTGAAAACAGACTGATGTTGTTTAGGGTCATTACCGGTATCTTCGGACAGTGGGGTATCTTCGGACACTTCAGCTCTTCTTTCCTGACACAAATGCGCTTCAGTGACATCAATCAGGCGCTAATTGTCCAAAATAACCAATAAAATACCTGTTTGCAACTAGCTGTATGTCTTTTGTAGCATGTATATAAGACTTCATTTGATTGGACAAAAATCCAATACGTAAATATCAACCATTTTGGCGCGAAAATAAACCAAACCAATTCCTAGAGGCACCAGGGGGGTGCATATTAAAACAATGCTTAAACCAAAATAAAATAACTGCATACCGATTATCTATGTATCCGTTGTGTCTTAGATATATTTATGTAAACAAAAATATATAGTTTTCAGTTTATATTTGAGTCAAATGGCAATTATGAGACGAAAATTAGCTGTCCGAAGATACCAGACTATTGGCAAATCACATACCGGTACAATCGGACACATATTTTTGATCCCTCGAGAGGGCTGCACCAGTGTATAAAGGTGACCAGATGTTATTTTCTATGCGCAACCTAGCCTTAATGTATGCTGGAGCTGTATACCAAATTCGTCATGTGTTTCATAACAAGAAACATTAATAATAATGCTCATTTACCCCAATGCATATGGTTTCTAGGGTCATCCTGAGGATCGGCTGATATTATAAGGTTGTCATAATTAAACTTTGCAGCGCGTAGCCCCCTCTCCTTTTTCACCGAACAGCAGCTGAAACCTTTTATAAAAATAAGCCAAAGAATGACATTTCATGTATGCAAAGTGATGACTCAGGTGACAGGTCAGCGGGCGCATCCGCACACTCGAAGCCCACAGCCCTTTAACAGGAATATCACAGACTCTATATTGGACTGTGGTTATAAGTATCGAGTGCAAAGCCATGCGCGGATCCAGGGGGGGGGTCCAGGCCCGACTTTCAGAAAACAGCGCTTCATTTTTAGTCCTCACCATTGTAAGTGATTCTCCAAGAGGTCCGGACCCCCTACTCCCCCTCTCGACCCGCGCATGATAGCAACGACTGACCTGTTCAGTTTCCCTAAGTGAGCTGTATTTTTGTTGATGCTCTGGCCCAGAAGGGTCCAAGGTTGATATGAAACTATAGGAAAGTGTGCAAATAGTCTCATAATTTGGGCCAGCACACGTGATTTTTGTAAGCCTTATCGTCGTATATATATATGCGCAAACGTCTTTTATAATCTAGGGCTCGAGGTTATAAAACTTGTTCATACCCAACCCAGCTGAGCATGAAACTTAGCCAGCTCACAAATGTTGAAATGCCAACAATCGTTAAAATGCCAACAATTGTTGGCATTTTTAACATTTATTAGCATTATATATACAACAGCTTAGAGACTTAAAGCAATGACCATCTTTATTTGTCGGTAGTTTAGTTTTTATGAGCAGGTGAAATTTAGTGCTCAGTTGAGTTGAGTACGAAATAAGTTTTATAACCTTTGGGCAAGAGGTCTAAATTTTGATCTGAGTTTTCCATCTTCACCAACCAATATGCTTTATTTATATGAGCCGAAACTGATCAAGAGTCTCTGGCGAGTCTGCATATTAGCTAGCGCAGGCTTGTCCGAGCCTTCGTTGGTCGAGTAACAAAATCTTGTGTACTGGCTCAATTAGAATGTAAATGTCAGTGGCAAATTGTTCCAAACATCCTAAAGGCTCGAGGAAGGCTTTTATAATTGTTAAAATGATAAAACGTGGCATTTGATTAATTAAAAGGTATGTGTTACATATTATATAAAATTTTGGCCTCATTTATAACCTGTGATGGCCATATTTTGGAAATGTATAGGACTTTCAATAGTGGTCATTTTTACAACCCAAGAACAGTGATGGTAACTGTAATGAATTTCTGCAGTTGTTTGTTCAAGCATTGGTATCAAAATTGACCAAAATCAATTAACATGCATCCTCCCCCGCTTAAAATTCAACAAGCATATCACGTGAGGCATTAGCCATGGAAACACAAGTACGGCCAGGAACTAACTATACATGAAGAAAATGAAGTTATGCATATACAAACAAACTTTATCTCTCGTTCTAAAACGGTCAAGAGAGGACACATTATGATGACGGTACTAGCTAATGGTGAAAAAATCGGGCGAGTCGCTGTAAAGTTTACTTGACACAAAGTTTGTTAGTAAAATCTCGGACCCAATTAACACCGTTTATACTGGGTCCGAGGTAAAATTTGTTTATTGCAACATTCAGACTCGTTTTCTCAAGCACACAAAGGCTTAATGTAAGTGTAGCACTCATTGTTATTCATACTAACTATTGTTTGGGGCAGATAATGCTATTGTCCGATCGTACCATCATGGGTGTCCGAAGGTACCAGACCCTGTCCGAAGATACCATACACCCGATAGAACATTACTATTGGTCTGCATATATAGTAAATAATTATATTCTGGACCCCGGCTTAGTGTAAACTGTTACATGAGACATTGCTCTATTCAGACAAGTAGTTTTCCATAGTGTAAGATTAACCAAAAAACGGCTATAAGCTGGGAACCGTGAAGGTGTCCGAAGGTACCGGTAATGACCCTACTACCCAACAAGTTAATTAACACAGACTTATATGATCAACTCAGAAAAACAAGATTGTATTGATCGCATTTATTATTCCCTTCGCTGAACACATCTTGTATCATCACATTGGAATTGCCGAGGCAATTCCAATGAGATTTACACAAGATATGTTTCGTCGCAAAATAATTCAAAGTTAAGCCCAAGAATCTCTTCAAACTTGTCTTCTCTGGATCCGAGCAGTATTGATTTAACCCTTCTTTTTCTTCTTTTTTATCAGTCTGGCTATCAATGTTACTTTGTACTTTGAAACAAGTTAATATACTTCTTTCTTTTTTTTCTTTATTCTCCAAACAGACGTAAGTATTGAATGCAGCTGTATCCATTCAAAGGTAGGCAATAAAAACGTTCAACAGTGCAGTTAAAAGGTAATAATAGAGATCCCCTGGGCAAGTTTAGAATGCAGAGTCTGATTATGACTTATCAGCACCTCCCCAATGGTTCCATGCAAAACATAAACTCTTGCCCTCAAGCTCCAGCAATAGGATAATTTGCATGAAAAATCAGGCTTGACCCATAGTCTGAGTCCTAAGGGAGAAGCCATTTGGCTGATAAGCATCTGCTTTAGATTTCATAGGCACTCTCCCTCAAAATGAGGAACTGTCTGCTGTTTATTTCTTTCAAAATCAGATTTTTCGAAAAATCCTTTCAGAAATACTATAAGAGTGTTTTCGTATATCTTGTTGTTTTTCGTCTATTATAGAATTGTCAGTGAGAGGCGAGTCCAATGAGTTCACATATTTAATTTTATTTTACAGCAAATCATTGTTAGCAAATTAACTGTACATGTCCATCCTCCACCTTATAGCTAGGCAAGGGGCCACCAGGCCCCTTGCAATCTCTTGTTAAAGTACAAAGTCACATTTTGGTTTTCTTGGGTTTCTTCACTTTAAAATATGTCCTACTCTTCCAAAATCTATCTTAGAACTGACAAGTTCTTTGTGCTCAAATCTACAGGTTGTCACTTGAATTATTTATTATTTAGGGTGTTAAAGCCAATAGATAGTATTAGACATCATTTAAAAGAAAGTTAATTGTTTTGTGTAACATTGCCTATATAAGCTTATAGATTTAATTAAACCATTATTGGAGAGAACACCTGTTTCATCTTGCCATTGCTTGTGTACCGTATTTAACATAAAAACGCCAAGCTTTATGAAATTTAATGTAATGCGATGAGACCTATTTTTCCCCTGTCACAAATTCTCGCCCTTTGGAAAATGTTTTGTCCCCAAAACAGCAAAGTATAATTAATGGTTTCTTTTTTTTAGCTTTTTTTTTCATCACAAGAGATATATCCATGTAAAAGTTCAACTATCCCTTTGCTTGTTGCTAGTGAGTGTATAATGTTGCAAGACATTTAAGTTAACTTGTGGTCTTTTATGTTTTATGTATGTGTTCATATCTATAAGGCCATTTCAGCAGTGCCACCTTATGATTTATATAATTATTCCCCATGCATGCTCACCCTCTGCATTACAAACCATTACTTGTGTACCTCTTAAGTAATATATTGGCCTAATGCATTAATGGCATCATGTATTTTGACCGACAAGTTAGCTTATTTTTAATGTCTTGAACTCTCACTTTTATCGTAACAGATTTTCATAAAATGTACTCTTGTGATTAATCTGTGAATGACACATTAGATGAGAAAGTGGACCGAAATTCAGTTCATAAGAAGAGGGGGATCAGTCCTCTGTATAAACCTTACTTCAGATAACAGCATAATTCTTTTGGCTAGTACAAAACAATTAAGCTGAAATCACTTTATACCATCTCTGTGCATGAAAATATTCAATTTAACTTGTAATAGTTATTATTAATGTGCAAGTATTTAGGGTAAATTCGGTATAGCATATTTTGCTTAATTTTTGCTACTGACATGGGTCATATTTTTAACTGAAAATCAAAATCAAGTTCACTCTGGTAAATCATTATCATTATGGTTAAATCAGAAATATAAATTGTTTCTTATAAAGAAAATTCCAAATATTTCAAAAAAAAAAATTAGAATGGAGGACATGTACAATTAAACATGAAAATATAGACATAAATATATACATACATACAAAAATATGAGCAGAATAAAAGTATGGTAGTGTTAATAGTGTAAATATTCCTAAAAAGTGTATAGTTTTTTTCTTCTTCTTATAAAGTTTCAAGTTTCCATTGAGTCCAGCCAAGTAAACAGCAAAGAGAAGCACTGACATCACATCCAAAATTTGAAGTGCCCATTTATGATAAGCCAAATAAATGGTGCAATTCTTTCATCATAGAAGACAGCATCCAAACTTTGAAGCACCCATTTATGAAAGTCCAAATAAATGGTGCAATTCTTTCTTCATAGAGCAGCATCAAATTAGTGTTCACATTTGTTTGAGTGAACTGAATCTTCATAAAACATTGTCCATAATCTTCAAGTCCTGGGGAATTTCTTCTTCTATTATCCACATAGCAATATCACAGGAATCGTAGGAAAAGCTGAAAAGTTTTCCTGCCCGAATTCGTCCACCAATATTTATAAGAGTGTTTTCGTATATCTTGTTGTTTTTCGTCTATTTTAGAATTGTCAGTGAGAGGCGAGTCCAATGAGTTCACATATTTAATTTTATTTTACAGCAAATCATTGTTAGCAAATTAACTGTACATGTCCATCCTCCACCTTATAGCTAGGCAAGGGGCCACCAGGCCCCTTGCAATCTCTTGTTAAAGTACAAAGTCACATTTTGGTTTTCTTGGGTTTCTTCACTTTAAAATATGTCCTACTCTTCCAAAATCTATCTTAGAACTGACAAGTTCTTTGTGCTCAAATCTACAGGTTGTCACTTGAATTATTTATTATTTAGGGTGTTAAAGCCAATAGATAGTATTAGACATCTTTTAAAAGAAAGTTAATTGTTTTGTGTAACATTGCCTATATAAGCTTATAGATTTAATTAAACCATTATTGGAGAGAACACCTGTTTCATCTTGCCATTGCTTGTGTACCGTATTTAACATAAAAACGCCAAGCTTTATGAAATTTAATGTAATGCGATGAGACCTATTTTTCCCCTGTCACAATACCATCAGAGTGTCGAACAGTTTGGATGCTGATCAGGCCCGACATTATGTCAGGCCTGATCTGGGTCCAAACTATTTTGAAAAGGTTCATCAGCAGACTACACACAACTAGGTGAAAGAGTTGAACTTCATTTTGGGTGGGTACTTG
This sequence comes from Loripinus fragilis, assembly GCA_964019695.1. NCBI lineage: Eukaryota > Metazoa > Mollusca > Bivalvia > Lucinida > Lucinidae > Loripinus > Loripinus fragilis. The sequence goes on along the minus strand of OZ026522.1, from coordinate 64,226,589 downwards.
CCAGATCTAAGCATGTAAAACGTCAGGTTCAACAAGCAAGAAAACATCATTCTAAAATGTAACTTGCTATTTATAAAAAAAAAAAAAATGACGATATTTTTCTTAAATATTTCTACACATTTTGATGCTCAATAAGGTATCAAAAAAAAAAGATTAACTGGTAATTTTTCATATTTATTACTGTCTGTCGAATTTTTCTTCAAAAATAATGTAACCGTTTCATTAAATTCTTTCAGGAATTACGTAATACCTTCAGTCTTATAATAGTGACAAACAGTTTGGGTACAGATCAGGTCAAGTAACAGAACCGAATAAGCTTGCACAAATTTAAACAAAATATTCTGTTTTGTTTTCTTTCTTCAAAAGTTAACAAAATTTATTTCGTGCAGTTGACTCCCTTTATAATCCTGTGTTTGGGGTCACTGGACCATGCTATGTTGAGAAGGGACAATTTTACAAAAGAATTGTAGGAAAATGACCATTGCATGGTCAAATTAAAGGGACTGCACTGTATAATTCAGTACTAACACAGTTAAGCCCCTTTATTAGTGATATGACTAGAGTATTATTATCTGAAGATTGAAAGTATGGAGAGGTATTTCATTGATAAAACCCTCCTCAGAGGATCTCATGCCAAGTCATGTAACCATCTTTTATCATAGTGCTCAAAAAATCATTAAGTAGATGGTAATTATAAAAGGTGTTAGACAATTTAGAAAATATGTTCAAAGAACAAATTGTTATTCTGCTCCTTAAACTTTATGATAACTGATGCCTAATAATGAAAGTATCACTTAAATTCTGAATGAGCACAGTAGGCAGTTTTAACTAAAATAGGAGTAAGTTTTGCTTGATACTTGTTTGTTTGTTTGTTTTGTTGCTTTAAGTCCCAAGTCAACAGCTATGGTCATGGTGGGACGGTCAGTTCACCTAACCACATTTTTTCCTGGGCAGGCTTGAACAAGCGGTTAACCAGTAATTCGTGCACATACTTTCGCTTGTAACTGACAACAACCCTTCTTGAATGAATCAGCGGAAGGGAGGAGAACGACTGTAGAAATTATTTCATGATCAATCTCCACGAAAGTATGGGACCGGGCCGGGATCGAACTCGGGACCCTTGGATCTGCAGTCAGACTCGCATCTGTAGCCAGACCATTTACCGACTGCGCTATGCGGCCCGGTAACAATTTTTCAGTCATGTCGGGATGTTTCCTGGGTTGAACCAGTACTAAGCATAGGCTAAAGAGTCTTGCTCAAGGACAGTGTCAACATAGTGCCTCTGATGAGTCTAGAACTAGCGACCCTTCTTTCATAAGTCTAACACTCTACCAACTGATTCACTGTGCTTCTCTCAACTCACTTGGATGCATTATTTTCACTCTTTCTTGGCGTTAAACTTGATCCGCATATTATTATTCTATCTTTACTCCTACTTTCACATGTCACATACTGTGTACTATTACTAGTAATGTCTCACACCCCAGCCACTTAGAGTGTCAAGTCTTGACATCTTCTGTTAACTTAAGTACCAGGTATTTTCCCAGATAGGCAAATAGGCAGGAGTGAAAGTTTTGTGTATTTTTGAAAAGCACACCAAAAACGTGGCAATCGAATAAAGCTGCAAGGGTCAACAGTGACTCCTCAAAATATAATTCAAATTCATTTAACCATAAACTATAGGTCAAGGTTAAAGGTCTGGTCATATGAATTATGAACCATTATCACAAACTGCCATGTCCATACATCAAACAGTCAATGAATCATGAACTATAGGTCACCGTGATCTACTTTATTTTGAGGGTAAATGTCTTGTCCTAAGGGATACTCAGATTTTATCTCTTAGATTACCTGACCAATGGTGTAGCCAGAATGCGGAAAAAGTTACACGCATCAAAGGGAGAGTACTGGATCAAGCAGCGATTCTCTTCAATTGCATCCCTTTTCAAAATGGGAACTTCTCTTAAATTAAAGAGCAGTTCCTTATGGTATGGAAAATCACTTTTACCACATTAGGTGACCTCCATTGAACGTTACTATTTTTATTATGCATGTGCGTAACTGCGTAATGGGAGCCATACAATGCTGACACAGGGTTTTTGAGAGTCTGGGACTCCATATTCTGCATCAGGGAAATCCATGAATATAAGAGGCTTTAAGTTTGTTCACTACTAACTCCATATAGACTGCAAAAGTGTTAACAAACACCCACAGTGTTCACACAGAATGATAGGCAAATATCATGACAAGATATTTCAGTAATGTCCAGAAGCTGTTAAATAATTCAGAGACCACTGTAAAACTATTCCAGGGTTCTATCTCAGATGTCTTCATTAATTCCACAGTTCTGTTACTACTGTCATTTCCTATTATATCCAATAAGTTCCCACAAAAACCAATGACAAGGAACAATTTGTTAATTGAATAATGCTATTAGTTTAAGAGATGTAGGCAAAAAGTGGATTATAGATATGTTGCAGACATTTCTATTAAATGATACAGGTAAGATCACTAAGATGCTAGAAAGAGTCTCAGAGAAAATAGAATGTCTAATGGCAAAACAGCAACGCCTCAATGCCACTTTTATAGGGGTTCTTTTCTAGATACGCCACTGCATTATGAAGTGATCATCTGACCGTAAGTGGACCCAGAAATGGCTTTTTCAATTTTGGAAAAAGATAAAAGTCTGATAGTGCGAGATCAGGCAAATTATAAGGCTCAGTCAATTTAAAGGGTAAATATATTTGAAAAAAGTTTTGTAAACAATGCGCTTATTAGGTCAAATATGGTACTTGTAGAATTTTCGTTTTCAGCCCACTGTATACTGATATCTCAGGGCAGACTTTTTGTGTATATTTTTATTTTCAACAAATTTTTTCCAGTTTTTCCTATGCCAAAAATCCATATTATTTCATGTAGTAAATTCCTCTGGGGTGTGCTGGCATCATAAACAACCACTTTGCAAGAATCATGAGGTTGCTCACATATTCTGCTGTTATTTAACAGGTGGACTAAGAGCAATGAAACTAACTGTTCTCAATAAATCAGTTCATAAACTGCAAGCTATAGAAGTGTTAACAGACATCAAGCATCATACCAGCTGTAAGGAATATCTATCTTCACTCCTTTTGGATTAATAAAAGTAGAAATATAATTCTTGCATACCAGACCATAAGTATAGGTGATCCAGAAGGGTTGGCTTGGGGTGCCGCAATGGGTTAGGTGGTTTGGGCGTTTCAATGGACTGGGTGGTTTGGAGTGTTTCGATGTACTGGAAGGTTAGGAGTTTTTCAGTGCTCTATGTGGTTTGCACATGTATTTCAGTGAACTGAGTTTTTTGGGTGTATCAGTAGATTAGTGGATTTGGATTTCAAAATCAATAGATTGGGTGATTTTGGGTGTTTCAGTGAACTGGGTGCTTTGGGGTATTTCAATGAACTACGTGATTTGGGGGCATTTCAAAGGGTTTTGGGTGTTGATGTGGACAAGGTGCTTTAAGGTATTTCAATGGAATGGTTGTTTGTAGACTGGCATCACTCCACTAAATATATATAATTTCATTTATAATTATATCTAACTATGAAAAAAATCATTTTCTAAAAATTCTATCCTCTCTGATAGTCAAATTTATCAATTCTGATGTCCAAACCGAGAACTTCTACTTCATAGTAAAGTTTAAAAACTGCTATCTTAGAGAGAATATCAGTTTTACTAAAAAAATTGACATTAGAGACTGGGGCAAGTCTAGGTTGTTTGGGGTGTTTCAAATTCTAAATGGAATTGATGGTTTGGAGTGCTTCAATGGACTTGGTGGTTTTGAAAGTTTCAATGGACTTGGTGGTAAGGGGTGCTTCAATTGTGATTGATTTTTTTGGGTGTGTTTCAGTGGACATGCTGGTGTTGGGGGTTCTGTTGAACTGATTGGTGTACATAATGGATATTTGTTCAGAAGCAGTCCCATCTGGATCTGCACTGTTTGTCTAGGCAGCCTTTGTTTTGAATTTTAGAACATCTTCCATAGCTGCACCCATGATAATGTGATGTACATTTTGATACTTGATATAATAGTATGTGATGGTACCTGCATGTTTTCACATTGAGGAATAATGCAGACACTAAATATAGAATTTTCACTAGATTATTATAAGTCAGAAAATTAATTTCCTAGCAGCAGGTGTATCTTGCAACTTTAAACTGATCATGGAAGAATGTAAATAAATGAGTTTGTGTTCATTTTGGCATCCTGGATTTTTGCAGGAAAAGAATTTTATCAATGAATTTTCTTGTGTAGTCTTAATCTGCATACAAAACAGTGGTAAGCATGAAATAAACTTTGATCATAGCTTGTTTTTTTGTTTTGTTTTGTGTTGATGTTTTATGTCGCAATCAACAATTTTTCTGTCATGTTGATTTTTTGGTTTAGTTTGATGCTTATATAACATCCTAGTCAACAGCTATGGCCATGTCGGGATGGTCAGTTCACCTGACCACACTTCTTGACTAAGTACTAAGTGTACATATTTCGCTTGTAACACTGACAATAAACCTTCTTGAATCAGCCGAAAGGAGGAGAATGGCCTTTGAAATTATTTCATGATCATAAGTATGGGACCGGGCTGGGATCAAACTCGCAACCCCTGGATCTGCAGTCAGATGCGTATCTGCAGTCAGACACATAACCGACTGCGATACGTGGCCCGGTCAGTAATGTTGGGGTTTCTGTCTTCCCGGGTTTAACCAGTACTAAACAGCGGATAAAGAGTCTTGCTCAAGGACACAACACAATGACTAATGAGCCTCGAACTAGCCAGTCTAAGGCTCTACCAGCTTGTACCTCCACCTATAAGCACTGTTCCATTTACTGCCAGAGTGGAAGGAAACAAGACAAACTCTGGGTACGGTAAATGTTCTAAAATTTCAGCCACTAGTTTCCTGCCAAGAAGGCCTAGACAAACAGGGCAGACCCAGATCAGACTGCTTCTTCAGAAGCAGTCTGATCAGGGTCTTCCCTGTTTGCTATGCTGACAAGCATTTGTGAATTCCAGCCCTGTAAACCAATATTTCATTTAAGGACAGAAAGATAAAAGGTGTTCAAATTGGAAATTCGTATGTTGCATGGTACTGTTGTTGGCACAATATATAGTTGCTGTTTTAGCAATCTTGGACTAACCCCATTGCACCAAAGGCTGATGTGTTATATCATTAATGAGATCATTAATAAAATTAATAAAGCTTAACTTTCAGTTTCTTTCAGCCAAAAATCCTCAAATACAGTGCAGGCAGTCCCTTTATAATGCCATTTTTGGGGTCAATCAAAATTGACCGTGTTGTAAGTGAATTGTGTTCTAATGGGATAATTTAACAAATGAGTTATAGAAAATTCCTATAAATCTTTTGAAAAATTACATGTTAAAATAATTGGGAGCCAAAACTGACTGTGTTATATCTAAATCCATGTTATAGCTAGGTGTGTTATATTGGGACTATACTGCAGTGCAGTCCCTATATTTAACAATAATTAGGATTTTGTTGCTCTCAAATGTTTTTACCATGAAATTTTAAAAAGTCCATTGTAAAATTGTCCCTTTATAGCATGGTTCACTTATAACATGGTCCATTCCTATGGACTCCAAACATACTGTTATAAAGGGACTACACTGTAAATGTATTTTCTTTACCAAACTGGATGGATTTCTATTTTATGTTTTTTTGTACCATCAAGGAGGTGCAGCAGCATTACACTCAAGGTGTCTGAGATGGTATGGGCACATTTCACTTGCCACCTGTCATGAGTATCAGGACTTTGGTTTAAGCCCTCCAGTAAAATATTTACTGACCGTTCCAAGGCGGTATTTCTTTTGTGGATCTTTTATGTTTTTTCTGTCTTGTGTTTGCTATGCCTTTGTGTGCGTCTGTTTATATGTGCCTTGTGGTCACCTGCTGGGAAAGGGCTGACCTCTCTGCTCTTGTTTGTGGTGTCTAACTGTTAGTTTGTCACTTTCCCATTGGTATCCTGGGTCTGTGGTACTTGATTGTACTACTGTGGTACTGTGGTTCCTGATCTTTGCACTCTTACTTACTTTAAGAGAGTGTAACGAAAATTTAATTTTTTTTATTTCTCAACCAAAACATTTGTTGTGGGTACTCAAAAGAACCGTCTCAATGTGACTGTTCTTTTGAGCACCCAAAACATATGTTAAAACTGATGGGTAAGAAAAATATTTACAATTTTACGAAAAATTTTGTTTATCTAAACCTGTGAGTATGGATGTTGAAGCTCCAGAGGATGAAGGGGGCAAAAGAAGACATGATCTGAATGTGTCAGGGCTGACATGAGGGCATGCAGCCTTGGCAGCATTGATCCACAGAACAGAGAAGCCTGGCAGTTTTGTGCTGGAAACAAGCCACCTGCTGCCTACCCCAATGTCAGGGACACCCGCCGTAGTTAAATAAACACAGAATCAAGTCAAGTGTATAATCAATGTTTTATATAACATGTCTGATGAAAAATTATTAGAAATTTTCATTCAATATGTCAAACAGACCTAGGGTACATAATACATGAGCACCTCATGGCGATGATTTGTCCCAAGTTTCATTTTGATTTACTGAAAACTGAAAGAGATGTTCTCAATAAAACTGTGTTGTGTATCACAGTCAACCAGATAGCTTAGTCAGTAGCATGTTTGGCTTCTGACTAGCTAGATACCTTTGCTGTGCAGGTTCGCATCCTGCTATAGCGGCACCAGCAAAAATATTGATCAGTGAACAAATGTTCAATTGTTCCTGCAGTGGTGTGTATCAATGGTTTGACAGTCACCTTCCGGGTTGCGGTGGTTTCACATGGTATTTCCTAGCCAAACGCTGAGAACTGCATTGGCTTTCCTCCATCACTAGTTAGAAGCAGGATTTTAGCTTAAGTCTGACGTCTCCAAGTATAAGTAAGCATGTCAAACATGCCAGTATACTAATTATGTTTTAACTCAAGCATACTTGTTCCCTTACAATATTCATCTGCGGAGGATCAACTGACTGCCCCAACAACTAACAAAGTGATTCTTGTATAACCCCTACATCCATTATTATGGACAGGCATTTATCGAATAGTGCCCAAAAACCTCCAATAAATGCCCATGCCAACCTATCCAGTGGAGCTATGTCTAAATTTTGGTCTGAGTCTTCATCTAAATCCATATTTAGGGTATGCAATCAGCCAAGGCTCTGGCCAGACTAGCTGCCCATAAACAGACTCGCCTGAGTATTCATTGCAATGTTCCAAAATCTCATGTGCTGGCTCATAGCTAGTATTATTATTGGAGAAAACGCTATTTTTCAAACCAATCTTACATCAGCAGTTTTCGTAGATGGTCCGAGGAAGAATTTCAAACATCAAATCCAATGTCTTTGGAGAATTAATGCATTTTCTCCTATTCTGCCTGTCTGGATTTACATAAACTGTGATAAAAGTGCATATCGACTGATATGAAAATTTGCCTTAAAGTTCCGGCAACTTTCCAAATTTCATCGAGTACCAGTCACATCTGAATGAGGTGCTATCAAATTGAAGAAAGCATCAATATAGCAGCCTTATCAACAGATAATGGTACTTTTTGACCTCAGTCTGTTGGTGTAGTTGTTCATTTGCACTATATGCAAAGTTTCTGGTTGAGCTCTGGATTATTTTGGAAGTGAAGACTCACAGCATTCAAAATCTAATAGCCTGAAATCAAGAAAATATCAAGCTCTGAAAGTCTGAAATCCTGTTTTGCCTGAAAACTACGAGGCCTACCTCTAATTCAAGGACTGGGCAGTTGTCAGTTACTGATGAAAATATCAATGTTCTAAGTACTGGTTAGCCATCGACATGCCGGCTCAGAAATGGTGTATTAAGATAATTTTGAAAAAGATAATGCCCACAATACAATTAATAGGTAAAATGCTGAAAGGTACAAGATTTAGGTACATTGAAAGCTTTGGGGCATGGCTGATATTGAAATAGTGAACAATTTGTATACAGGTCACAGGACCCAGAGGTCACAACAGAACTGTAGCAAGTGTCTTCTCTTCCTAAATATTTACAAAAATCCTTATCCATCTTTTCTATATATACAAGTAACGTTACAGCAGGCTCCAATTTCCACTAAAATCCAATCAGGTAAGACCCCACATCTAAAAGCACGCTGCATCTTTGCCTACTGTAAAACACTAAATACTGCATCAAAATTTGGCTATTTAAAAAGACTTGACATATTGGCGTAGCTTAAAATTGGAGGTTTCTCAATTTAATGCCCTTTAAAATTATTTTCTATTCTAATATAGCTTCTCATAAAGGAAAGAATATGCTCCCCATAGGGAGCATATTCTTTCCTTTAAGAGTAGCGGCCCTTTTAAGGCTAGGTTTTCTTGATGTGTGTAGAGTGTACATGTATCACTTATTGTTTGTTTTGTTTGATTTGATTCTTTACTTCCCATCAACAATCTTTCAGTTAAACAGGGACGGGTCTTCCTGGGTTGAACCAGTACTAAGCTAGAAATATTATACAATTATTGACTTCAATGAGGTAGACATTAGGATTTATCTACCCGAAAAAGTGATAATTCACCGAGGCCGCTAGGCCGAGGTGAATATCACTTTTAAGGGTAGATAAATCCTTATGTCTACCGAAATTGAAGTCAATAACTGTTTTGTTATATGACTTTTCAACTTAGAATGAACATTTCCTACTTTCACTTTTGTTGTTGAAGTCAACCTTCAACCTAAGGACTTTCTAACAAGTTTTATCAACTGTTATTAAAATATTTTAATGTAGTATTTTGCAATTTGAAATGTATGTTAATTCTCTGAATGTGGAATTTAAAATTTAATCATAAATTTTTTTTTTACATTTTGTTTATTCAAACAAAGATAAATGAACAAACAGAGAGCAGCAGTCGATGGTACACCATCGCAAATACCCGCTTTTTTTACCTATAACCTTTACCTTGGGGTCAAGGTCACACAAAATGTAGCTCAGTACCTTCTACATAATGTGACTTATGCACCTGTGAAGTTTGAAGTTGATATGTCCAATGGTTAAGGAGGAGATGCATTTACAAGATAATACATTATATGACCTTGACCTAGTTGTTAAGGTCACACAAAATGTTGTCCAGTGCCCTCCAAATCATATGACCTATGCACCTGCCAAATTTGAAGTTGCTACAACCAACAGTTTAGGAGAAGATGGATTTACAAGAAAGTAAATTATATGACCTTGACCTTGGAGCCAAGGTCACACAAAAAGTTGCCAAGTACCATCCACATCATGTGACCTATGCACCTGTAAACTTTGAAGTTGCTATGTCCAATGGTTCAGGAGAAAATTCATTTACAAGAAAATACATTATTTGACCTTGGGGTATTTGACCTTGACCCCAAGGTCAAGGTCACATGAAGTGTTGCCTAGTACCCTCAACATCATGTGACCTATGCGCAGGCAAAATTTGAAGTTGCTACTTCCAAAACATAATGAGGAGATGCGTTTTCAAGAAAATACATTATTTGACCTTTGACCTTGACCTTGGGGTCAAGGTCACACAAAACGTCACCCAGTACCCTTGACATCATGTGACCTATGCACAGGCAAAATTTGAAGTTGCTACTTCGAAAAGTTTATGAGGAGATGCATTTACAAGAAAATACATTATTTGACCTTTGACCTTGACCTTATGTTGGGGTCAAGGTCACACAAAATGTCACCCAGTACCCTCTACATCATGTGATCTATGCACCTACAAAGTTTCAAGTTGCTACGTCCAACGGTTAAGGAGAAGATACAATTACAAGAAACGTGACGGACGGACAGACAGACAGACGGACAGACGCACGGACGGACGGACGACGGACCGACTTTGGTACGAAATTAATATACCCTATTTTTCTTACGAAAAAGCGGGTATAACAAAACATAACAAAACAGTTGTTAAAATTCATGAAAGTCTTTAGTTTACCTGTTGGGATGTGAAACAGCAAATCATGTCAATTTCATGCAGCACATGCTAGTTTTATACTCATCATGCTATTTTTAGCTCTCTAGAGGGTGATATTGCAGAAGTGTCAAAAATATTAACTTCTGGAAACTAGTTTGAGCTGGATTACATCCTTTGTTATATGACTGGAGAGAATCCTGTCTCCTGATTGGCCCAATTTGTCTTTATAAATCTCTATGTCTACCTGAAAACTGGTCTAAACTGGCTCAGAAGGTGATATAGGATGTAATCCAGCTCAAACTAGTTTCCAGAAGTTAATATTTTTGACACTTCTGCAATATCACCCTCTAGAGAGCTAAAAATAGCATGATGAGCATAAAACTAGCATGTGCTGCATGAAATTGACATGATTTGCTGTTTCACATCCCAACAGGTAAACTAAAGACTTTCATGAATTTTAACAACTGTTTTGTTATGTTTTGTTTGTTCATTTATCTTTGTTTGAATAAACAAAATGTAAAAAAAAGTTTTATGATTAAATTTTAAATTCCACATTCAGAGAATTAATATACTTTTCAAATTGCAAAATACTACATTAAAATATTTTAATAACAGTTGATAAAACTTGTTAGAAAGTCCATAGGCTGAAGGTTGACTTCAACAACAAAAGTGAAAGTAGAAAATTTTCATTCTAAGTTGAAAAGTCATATAACAAAACAGTTATTGACTTCAATTTCGGTAGACATAAGGATTTATCTACCCTTAAAAGTGATATTCACCTCGGCCTAGCGGCCTCGGTGAATTATCACTTTTTCGGGTAGATAAATCCTTATGTCTACCTCAATGAAGTCAATAATTGTATAATATCACCTTCTAAGCCAGTTTAGACCAGTTTTCAGGTAGACATAGAGATTTATAAAGACAAATTGGGCCAATCAGGAGACAGGATTCTCTCCAGTCATATAACAATACTTATTGTAGAACTTAATCTGAAACTGGATTTCCTGGTCTCATATTTTGGCAATTTTTGTTTATTAATATACTGCCAATAGCACCAAATAAAAAATCTCGCCAAATATATGTGTTTCACAGTACTCAAACTCCGGCTGTAACAGGTGTAATTTAATCATAAGCTTCATTTTTTCCGTCATCAGATCAAAATTACCAACATCAGCAATTCAGCATGTTAAAGAACATGGAATCTGGAATTGTTTCTCGTCTCAATCTCTGACATCCATTTAAGGACTTAATAATTGCCTCGGCATTCACGAGGCCAGCCTCAGTAATTCGTTCCGAGATTTATCTTGGAATATCTTTTGACAGTTGATACTTGGAAATTGTGTAAATCTAGAAGCGAATCAATAATATGGAGTCCTGGCTTAGCATTGCTATGAATATCTTGTCAAAATTGATTTGTGGCGTGAGAAAACGCCACTTTGTTCAGCATGTTCACTGTCACCTCTCCAATCAGACTTGTACATCACTGCAGCTTGATCAAAGCGTACACTTTTCTTTATACATCTATTATTACCTGCGGATTCCTTTGAGGATAGGAAAGTCGCTGATCAGACTGTACATGCACAGTCTGATCAGCTTTTTCCAGTCCAAAAATGCTGAAAGGGCCAGTTTTACATTCCAAAGAGCCCAATTTGCATCGCCAGATCATCGAAAACTATTGTGTGAATGTCTTCTTCCATAGACTGTCAAGTTGCCTTGATTAATCAGCAATTTTTCTTGGCGCTGAATATTTTCCAAGATTGTATGAAAGTTATGATTTGCTTCCAAGGCACTTTGCAATGTCAGACCATGTTGTGCTAGGCTTAAAATGCTCTACGTTGAGGTCAACATGACATTGTACATCCAGTGGTTTATGCCATATACTGAGGTGAATACTATTATTGCCTAGAGCAAGACTGTAGGGGTTTCCCCTCTTCCAAAATTGCCCCGATTACAATGTATGTATGCACCATTGTAAGGAACTGACTGGAAATACATGAAGTGAGTATAACTCACTGACAGAAGTAAGCAAAAATGAAAGGAACTGCTACAGTTAGAGAGTATGCCTTGCTGACAGTAATATGCGATACTAAAAGGAACTGCTACATTTAGAGAGTATACCTCGCTGACAGTATTATGCAACACTGAAAGGAACTGCAACATTTAGAGAGTATACCTCGCTGACAGTAGTTTGCAACACTGAAAGGAACTGCTACATTTAGAGAGTATGCCTTGCTGACAGTAGTATGCAACAATGAAAGGAACTGCTACATAAAGTGAGTATACCTTGCTGACAGTAGTATGCAACATTGAAAGGAACTGCTACATATAGTGAGTATGCCTTGCTGACAGTAGTGTTCAACACTGAAAGGAACTGCTACATATAGTGATTTGTTTGTTTTGTTGCTTTACGTCCCAAATCAACAGCTATGGTCATTGCGGGACGGTCAGTTCACCTAACAACACTTTTTTCCTGGGCAAGCTTGAACAAGCAGTTAACCAGTAATCGTGCACATACTTTCGCTTGTAACTGACAACAACCCTTCATGAATGATTCAGCGGAAGGGAGGAGAATGACCGTAGAAATTATTTCATGATCAATCTCCACGAAAGTATGGGACCCGGCCAGGATCGAACTCGCGACCCCTGGATCTGCAGTCAGCTTCACATCTGTAACCAGACACGTTACCGACTGCGCTACACGGCCCGGTCTACATATAGTGAGTATACCTTGCTGACAGAAGTATGCAACATTGAAAGGAACTGCTACATTTAGAGAGTATGCCTCGCTGACAGTAGTATGCAACACTGAAAGGAACTGCTACATTTAGAGAGTATGCCATGCTGACAGTAGTATGCAACAATGAAAGGAACTGCTACATTTAAAGAATATGCCTTGCTGACAGTAGTGTTCAACACTGAAAGGAACTGCTACATATAGTGAGTATACCTTGCTGACAGTAGTATTTAACACTGAAAGGAACTGCTACATTTAGAGAGTATGCCTTGCTGACAGTAGTGTTCAACACTGAAAGGAACTGCTACATATAGTGAGTATACCTCACTGACAGTAGTGTGCAACACTGAAAGGAACTGCTATATATAGTGAGTATACCTTGCTGACAGTAGTATGCAACATTGAAAGGAACTGCTACATTTAGAGAGTATTCCTTGCTGACAGTAGTATGCAGCACTGAAAGGAACTGCTACATATAGTGAGTATACCTTGCTGACGGTAGTGAGCAACATAGAAAGGAACTGCTACATAGTGAGTATACCTTGCTGACAGTAGTATGCAACATTGAAAGGAACTGGCTGTAGCACATTGAGAATATACCTCAAAGCCAGAAGTATGCAACACAAAGAGGAACTGGCTACATATATTGAGTATACACTGCAGACAGGCTGACCTTATTTTGAGTATACCTCAGTGACAGTAGTACAACTGTACCTCACTGACTGTAGTAGTTCCATGAAACACCAAAGGAACTGACTTTACAGAGTATACCTCACTGGCATTATATTGAGAATACCTCACTGACAGGCTGACATTATATTGAGAATACCTTGCACACATACCTGGCCACACATACCGAGAGGAACTGGCTACACATAGCATGGGCAGATCCAGATGGGGAACAGGGGGTTCTGATCACCCCCCACCCCCCCCCCCCCCCCCTCTGGAAAATCAGAAGTGATTATAGGTTTCCTTAGAAATACTGGTACAGACCCCCATCGAGAAGCAATTGGACCCCTAGGGCACAAGGTTCCTACAGCTCTCTGTGAAATACATTGATGACTAAGAAAAATGTTGTCAGGACCCCCCCCCATCCCCCTTTCCCCCATTGTCTGACAATGTGATAGCATACCATCCTGATTGAGTGGATGGATTGTCTGAAGGCAGCTGTTGATATTAGGTCTTATTGATTCAGTATAAGAACAGGATAGGATGGACTGACCATTGACATTAAAAAGCATGTATATAGAAGAATGATTGGTCTGACCCGCGAGACTTCTTTAAACTTTGCCTGCTTGTGACAACCTCTGCTGATAACTTTTGAAAACAGTTTGGACCAAGATCAGGCCTGACTTTGATCTGGACTAAAACCATTTGGCACTGATGGTATTATTGAAAAAAAAAATTAAAAAGTAAAAATTTTGTACAAAATCAACAGATAAGATAAAAGGATGAAAAAATTACCCAGCATGCAGAGTTAACCAATTATTCTAAAAAAATAATTTTCTTATTTCTAAGTGAAACATATGCTGTGGGTTCTCAAAAGAACAATCTCAATGAGAGAGTACTTTTGAGCACCCCCACAAAAATGTTAGAAATGATGGATAAGAAAACATTTACAACTTAATTTACACTCAAAATTTTTGTATGAATACTGAACAAAAATTTCCAAATGACTATATATATATATATAATATACAGTTGGACAACAGTGATGGCAGCTGGCGTTAACTCTTCCAGTGTAATACAATTCTTAACTTGTCTACTTTGCCATCTGCTGGTGTATATAGGAAGTGGTGTAGACCCAGCTCCACATGAAGCAGCCTGAAGTGGGTCCATACTGTTTGAATGTGAAATTAAAATTAATCTGTTTTTGAAGCAAAAATTGCATCTGCATTTTTCGCTGGCTGCATTATTAAGTGTTTATTAAACATTACTCAAAATAATATTATAAGTTAAATTTATTTTTCTCAACACTTGTGACAAGATCTAGCTATAATGATGGAGGTCAACTAACTACTTTTGAAGGTTGTAGCATTTTTAGTTCATCAGTGTGTCAAACAGTTTGGACCCAGATCAGGCCCGACATTTTGTCCGGCCTGATCTGGGTCCAAACTGTTTGGACTAAAAAGTCACCGGGCAAAGCAGGGGAAAGATTTAAATGTCAGAAGTCTGGAAAACTGATACCCAGACTTTCCCATTGTTGTGAAAAATTAAGATGTCTTCTGTCAAAGTGACAATGTAATTTGACTGAAGTATCATTAAAGTTAAGTTCACTGAAAATAACTGAGCCATATGGGAAATTTTCAAGTTTGAACATACAACATATGCATCCGATGTAAATAATGTAGCATACATTTAAGGAAAGTGGAGTACACGCTCTCTGCTGCAACTTTAATCAAAATCAGACATCATTGCAAACAAGGCAGTCAAAAGGTATATTTGAAAATTTGCAGCCATCAAATGATATGAAATTTGCCTTATAGTTCAAGAAACTTTCTGAATTTCATCCAGTACAACTATCAAATTGAAGAAAACATTGCCAGATAGTGCAGGCCTCAAGAATAGCACTCGTCCGCTAATATTTACAAGTACCTCAGGATGCATGTCAAGTGAAAATTTTGATATTTCTAGTATAAATTCATTATTTCCCCATATATGCCAATAATTTTTGTGATGCGGGGCAAGTGAATATTTTAAGATATTTCGAGGCCTGTAGTGGCACTTTTTTTAAATTTCTAACAGCATGCTGGGAAATTTTGCATGTTTTGTCGTGCCAAAAGCTTTTCCAGGAATCGGATCAGATGCAATGTTTTGTTGTGCCAAATTTGGGACTAATTTAAACTGTTTGCATTTAAGGTCATCAGCATAAGAGTTTAAAATTGCATTTTTTCACAATGTCAAAACAATTTTGTGAAAAATCAAGAAACTATCTCCTAGCATTGTCTGCTGATGCTGCCATATCAATACAGATTAAAAGTCAATATCATCAAGGATGGTGTTTCAATCCAAATGCACTCACTTGGATAATCTATAGAGACATCCAAAAGTGGTCCTTTGATGTTCTCTCAACCTACAGAATATCAGCAAGCATGGGAAAACAATAACAGTTCTTGGCTGCTATTTCTGTATAGATTCATTGGCCCAGAAAAATGCTAGCCAACAAAAACTTATTCTTGAGCTCCAAACAAGAATGTGATTCAGAAAACAGCCACAAACTGGCCTTGCTCTCCAGGATTAATGCAACACTAAAATGTTGAAGTTCACTCTAAATCCCTTTGAGGGATTGACAAAACCCAACATGTTGGCTATGCCTCGTTCTCATTAAGCTTGCAATACAGTTAAATTTTGTCATTTTGGGTGTATAAATTAAAGATGTTAACTCTTGTCACACTAACTCAAGGTTGGTTCTTTTTAGAAACCAGTATGTTAACTCTTGTCACACTAACTCAAGGTTGGTTCTTTTTAGAAACCAGTATGTTAACTCTTGATAATAACTCAAAGTTGGTTCCTTTTTAGAAACCAGTATGTTAACTCTTGTCACACTAACTCAAGGTTGGTTCTTTTTAGAAACCAGTATGTTAACTCTTGATAATAACTCAAGGTTGGTTCTTTTTAGAAACCACAAGGTGGTTCTTTTTTAGCAATCAGTGTAGGTCTAGATTAGTTCAGTACGGCCAAAGAAGCCATCTGATCAGATCAACAATGATTTAATGTTAATAAACTCAAAATGACCAAAACCAAGGGTGGATTTGATACATATTCCCATGTATCTTATGACAATTTGCTATAAAGAACGTTAGGAGAGCTGTTTTCACAATTTCCTAGACGTAAGGGGCTAGTATTTTCTTCTCTTGTTAATAATAATAAATCTTTGCCTTAACACTATGTCACTCCGAGAAGCCACAGAGTTTTGGCCAATCTGAGTGCCATAGGTTTAAACATAAAACATTTTGGGAGGTTTTACAAAGAGTTGGGAGGTTGTAAGAAAAATATTAAATTCTTCTTATTCACATAACAGGACACATAAGAAATAGATGAACAGGATCTTCCAATGTACTTACATTTGGATCTTGAGCAAGGTTGTCATGGTAGTATTTACTTGGGTATTTAGATCTTTTTGAAACTTTATTGTGTCGAAATGAGTAGTGATCATCCATTATCTGAAATGATACAGAAAATAACATTTTAAACTTTAAACAATGAAGAAAACAATATGGCTGATTGAGAATTAAGTCATCAGTTACCTGCCTTAGCTAATTTATTGCTTACATACCTTAATTGAACTGCATTAAAGCACACTTTTGAACATGGCATTCTATGTTTGCTAGTCTGACAATTAATATTTTGAGATAACCAAAATGTGGGGTGAGAACAGAAATTTTTTGTTTGTTTAATGTGATTCTTTTACGTCCCATCAACAATCTTTCAGTAAAACAGGGATGGGTCTTCCTGGGTTCAACCAGTACTAAGCTAGGATAAATGCGTCTTGATCAAGGACCACAAAGCAGTGACGCCGGTGAGGCTCTAGCCTGCAGCCCCTCGGTCTCCAGTCAAGCACTCTACCACTGAGCCACTGCACTCCCTGAGAGAACAGAAACCCTTTCATGCCAAATGGAATTTTTCACCCTTAACAATTGCATGAATCCATTTTGAATTTGCCGGTTTTGCGGTAGCAGTAAGTTTCAATTTCAATCAAATTTTAAGAGTACATTTTGTAAAGCAAACAGTGCAGAACCTAATCAGACGCCACATTGTATGGTGTCTGATCTGGTTCTGCACTGTTTGCTGATGTCCCATATAAAGGAGGCTACGGCCTATTACATGGGTTGAGCATTTTTTTAAAATCAGAATGTTTGATTTACCAAATCCTGCAGTTCCCCAATCTTTTCTCAATCTCAATCTAACATACTTTTTACATAAAAAAATATAATCTGAAGTCTGGGCACCTGACCAGACTGGACATGATTCCAGACAAGGCACAGCGGGTGTTCTTTGGAATATTACATAAAATGAAGAAGCCAATCATGGTGCTTCATGAATTATAGATATTCAGACGCCTCAAAAACAACAGCATTTTCATGAAGGCCCAGTCTAGTTAGGGTTTGAAAGTAACAATGTTTTCAACATACAGTGTAGTTTGCTGCACAATGACTGCAAAGAAACATAATCACATACAAGTCTCTAGCCATACCCTAAACCTCCATGCACAACTAACCAGTGGGGCTAGCTACATGTTCAGTTTTCAGCCTGAACATTCATCTGTGTAAAATGGCCACTCTCAAAAAGACCGAATATTGGTTTTCAAGACCAATTATCGCAGGGGAGCATTCTGCAATACTTTTGACCTTCATTAAGCTACCATTTGTCATTAAGATCTTTGTTCTGTCTATTTTTGAGTGGCCATTTTACGCAGGTTTTACTGTAGTTCAATTTTTTAATTGCTACTGGGAGCAGTGAAAGCTCAGACAAGACTGCATTTTTGTGCAGTTTTGTCTGAGCCTTTGCTACTCGTCTTTGCGCCAACTTGCTGACAAGTAACAAAACATAAATCTCAGAAGAGGCACTATATTCATGCGGCTTGATTGTGCTCTTCCCGTTTGACCGTTTTCTCATTTTCCGAAGATACTGCCCCACGCACAGTATCAGTTAAGAAGTAATAAATATGTTATGACTTCATAATACTGAGGAATGTTTGGACAAAACACTAATAAAACATGAAATTATGAGGGTTTTTATTAACCATTATTAGTGTCCCAGATGAGAGGGGTCGTTACAAAGGTACTTTGATGTTTGTAAAGAAAATTAAGCTGCTAGCTAGAGTATGCCTAAAGACTCCAAGATGATAGGGTGTAACAAAGGTACTTTGATATTTACAATGAAATCACACTCAGTTGCTAGAGTTTGCCCAAAGACTTCAAGATGGTAGAGTGCAACAAAGGTCCTTTGATGTTTGCAATGAAAATACACTTAGTTGCTAGAGTATGCCCTAAGACTTCAAGATGATGGAGTTCAACAAAGGTACTTTGATGTTTGCAATGAAAATACACTTAGTTGCTAGAGTATGCCCAGAGACTCTTAGATGATGGAGTTCAACAAAGGTACTTTGATGTTTGCAATGAAAATACACTTAGTTGCTAGAGTATGCCCAGAGACTCTTAGATGATGGAGTTCAACAAAGGTACTTTGATGTTTGCAATGAAAATACACTTAGTTGCTAGAGTATGCCCAGAGACTCTTAGATGATGGAGTTCAACAAAGGTACTTTGATGTTTGCAATGAAAATACACTTAGTTGCTAGAGTATGCCCAAAGACTCTAAGATGATGTAGTACATCAAAGGTACTTTGATGTTTGCAATGAAAATACACTTAGCTGCTAGAGTATGCCCAAAGACTCTAAGATGATGTAGTACAACAAAGGTACTTTGATGTTTGCAATGAAAATACACTTAGTTGCTAGAGTTTGCCCAAAGACTCTAAGATGATGTAGTACAACTAAGATATTTTGATGTTTGCAATAAAAATACACTTAGTTGCTAGAGTATGCCCAAAGACTCTAAGATGATGGAGTACAACAAAGGTACTTTGATGTTTGCAATGAAAATACTCTTAGTTGCTAGAGTTTGCCCAAAGACTCTAAGATGATGTAGTACAACTAAGATATTTTGATGTTTGCAATGAAAATACACTTAGTTGCTAGAGTATGCCCAAAGACTCTAAGATGATGTAGTACAACTAAGATATTTTGATGTTTGCAATAAAAATACACTTAGTTGCTAGAGTATGCCCAAAGACTCTAAGATGATGGAGTACCACAAAGGTACTTTGATGTTTGCAATGAAAATACACTTAGCTGCTAGAGTATGCCCAAAGACTCTAGGATGATGGAGTTTGATGTTTGCAATGAAAATACACTTAGCTGCTAGAGTATGCCCAAAGACTCTAGGATGATGGAGTTTGATGTTTGCAATGAAAATACACTTAGTTGCTCGAGTATGCCCAAAGACTCTAAGATGATGTTGATATTTGCAATGAAAATACACTTAGTTGATAGAGCATGCCCAAAGACTCTAAGATGATGGAGTACAACAAAGGTACTTTGATGTTTGCAATGAAAATACACTTAGTTGCTAGAGTATGCCCAAAGACTCTAAGATGATGGAGTTTGATGTTTGCAATGAAAATACACTTAGTTGCTAGAGTATGCCCAAAGACTCTAAGATGATGTTGATATTTGCAATGAAAATACACTTAGTTGATAGAGCATGCCCAAAGACTCTAAGATGATGGAGTTTGATGTTTGCAATGAAAATACACTTAGTTGCTAGAGTATGCCCAAAGACTCTAAGATGATGTTGATATTTGCAATGAAAATACACTTAGTTGATAGAGCATGCCCAAAGACTCTAAGATGATGGAGTTTGATGTTTGCAATGAAAATACACTTAGTTGCTAGAGTATGCCCAAAGACTCTAAGATGATGTTGATATTAGCAATGAAAATACACTTAGTTGATAGAGCATGCCCAAAGACTCTAAGATGATGGAGTAAAACAAAGGTACTTTGATGTTTGCAATGAAAATACACTTAGTTGCTAGAGTATGCCCAAAGACTCTAAGATGATGGAGTTTGATGTTTGCAATGAAAATACACTTAGTTGCTAGAGTATGCCCAAAGACTCTAAGATGATGTTGATATTTGCAATGAAAATACGCTTAGTTGATAGAGCATGCCCAAAGACTCTAAGATGATGGAGTACAACAAAGGTATTTTGATGTTTGCAATGAAAATACACTTAGTTGCTCGAGTATGCCCAAAGACTCTAAGATGATGTTGATATTTGCAATGAAAATACACTTAGTTGATAGAGCATGCCCAAAGACTCTAAGATGATGGAGTACAACAAAGGTATTTTGATGTTTGCAATGAAAATACACTTAGTTGCTAGAGTATGCCCTAAGACTTCAAGATGGTAGGGTGTAACAAAGTTACTTAGATGTTTGTAAAGAAACAGTTTAGTAGAAGACTACATATATGTACTTTGATGTTTGTAAGGAAAATTAAGTTGTCAGATTATGTTCAAGTCTCCCAAATGGGAGGGCTTGCCAGAGTAACGGTCAAGTCTCCCAGATATGAGGGGGTGTTCTGAAAGTAGTTTGATGTTTGTAAAGGAAATAAAGGTGCCAGAGTTGTAACTATTGCACAATTCTGAGCATTTCGACTATGTAGCTCTATTGCCAAAGTGACTCTGAAATATCTGTTCTATTCAGTTCTAACAGTTGTACTTATAGCTATTTTGGATCTTAGAAAAAGCCTGTTTACATTCCTCACCCAATAACTAGAGAAACTAGATAGGCGAGCTTATTTGTACAAGTAGAAATTTTAAGAAGGTGGCAAATTCCATTTCAGAAAGTGCTAATCTTGTGCTTCACAAATTAGTTTTTACAAGAGAAAAATGCCTCAATGTCACTCTGTTGGACGATGGTAGAAATCCAGGCTCCACATTTAGATACTATATGGGATGCGATAAAAACCTGTCTGCTGGGGTGTGTGTGTGTGTGTGGGGGGGGGGGGGGGGGGGGGTGGTTGCGAACAACAAAATTGAACAGATTAATTATTATTCTGATTTACCATTAGAGTGTCAAATAGTCTGGATCCAGGACAGGACTGAGATATTGTCGATATACGTCGGCCCTGATCTGGGTTCAAATTGTTTGCAACCCACTTGAAACCCATCAATCTACCCTCCTCCTTCCTTATTGTTATTTTATTATGAAATCATATGCTACAGCTGCTTCTAATATTTATTACACAGGTAAATATTAGCCAGACCATGTTATAATGGTATGTATTACACATTACTTAAGAAATAGATCAGCTCTGAGCAGTGAATTGTTGAGTAATAATTCACTGTTTGGAGGTCAGTTGTAAAGATCAAATCACGAGTGCGTAGCGCGAGTGATTTATCTACGTACAACTTACTGACAAACAGTGAATTATAACTCAGAAATTCATGCACTGGAGGTGATCTATTTCGATTCTAACACACAATAAACCACAAAAACACATTTGAAGTCTTCAGCTTCTTCCAACTTTCCGCCATTGCACTGAAGAACTCCCGCCAATACTTAGACTACGTCGCATACGTTTACATGTATTTGTAACGTCTTTCAAGCATAAAAACGACGTTACACCACCTAACGCCATGAATGAGGTCATTTTCCAGTAACAAATGACATAAGCTAGCATGCACTTTCCTCGCGATTTCAAAACTGTGAATTATTGTTTGATATATCACACATTTTTAGCATTGGTTCTATAGGCAAGGTGTGTTAGAATAGAAAATATGTTTGCTTATGTGATACTGACACTGCTTACAAGCACTTATCACTTTTGCGAAGCACATTATAAGCTGTATCAGGCTAAATTAGCTATGTAATAATGGATTTTTCCCCCGGTGTGATACTGGGTGTGATAATGGGCCAAGCGAGTGATACAGCCTTTTTGCCCGAACCAGCATAATAATATACCTAACAACTATAATCACGATCAGCAGGCTAAA
Source organism: Loripinus fragilis (assembly GCA_964019695.1). Lineage (NCBI taxonomy): Eukaryota > Metazoa > Mollusca > Bivalvia > Lucinida > Lucinidae > Loripinus > Loripinus fragilis. Next base: position 64,204,323 of record OZ026522.1, on the reverse strand, counting down.
ATACTAATAAAATGCGGTCGATGGTACACATCGCAAATACCTGCTTTTTTACCTTTGACCTTGACCTTTGGACACAAAATGCTGTCCATATATATCATGTGACCTATTCACCTGCAAAGTTAGGAGTTGCTGTGTCCAATTTTCTAAGAAATTTATTTACAAAAAAATACATAATTTGATCTTTGACCTTGACCTAAGGTCACACACAACATAGCCCAGTACCCTCTACATTATGTGACCTATGCACTGGCAAATTTATAAGTGACAAATTTATAAGTGGCTAAGTACAACAGTTTGGAAGTACATTTACAAGAAAAATACATTATTTGACCTTTGACCTTGGGGTAGTCATGGTCACATTAAATGTTGCCCAGTACCCTCCACATTATGTGAACTATGCACCTGTTAAGTTGTGAAGCTGCTATATAGAACAGTTCAGGAGAAGATGCATTCACAAGAAAATAATTATTCGACCTCTAACCTTGGGGTCAAGGTCACACAATATGTTATCAAATACCCTCTATATTAAGTGAACTATGCACCTGCAAAGTTTGAGGATGCTATGCCCAATGGTTAAAGAGGAAATGCATTTACAAGAAAATACATTATTTGACCTTTGACCTTGACATTGGGGGCAAGGTCACATATGAATAGTGCCTAGTACCCTCCACAACATGTGAACTTTGCACCTGCAAATTTTGAAGGTGCTACATCCAGCTGTTTATGAGTAGAAAATTTACAAGAAAATCTTTATTTGACCTTTGACCTTGACTTTGGGTTAAGAACACACAAAGTGTTGCTGAGTGCCCTCTACATTATGTGAACAAAGCACCAGTGAAGTTTGAAGTTGCTATAGGTTCAACAGATAAGGAGGAGATGCATTTACAAGAAAATCCATTATCTGACCTTTGATGTTGCCCAGTACCCCCTTCATCATGTAAACATTTGCATCTGCAAAGTTTGAAGTTGTTAGGCCCAACAGTTTAGGAGATGTATTTACAAGAAATGTGGCAGACGCATGCACTGACAGACAGACAGACGACAGACCGACTTTGGTACGAATTAAATATACCCTTTTTTCTAAAGAAAAAAGTGGGTATAAAAATGCAGGTGGCCAATGGACATGGCTTTTTTGCAGGTAATCAAAACCTTGTACAATTTTGTAAAAATTTGGCGAGTCTAGAAAATATTGGTATTTTTTAAATGTTTTCTTCATAGTTTTTGTCTGGTGTATAGTGATATTTTTTCAACCGCTTTCTTCATGGTTTTTGTATCTACTGATGGAAAAGCAATATGTGATGCGATACCAAGAAAAAATCGCCTTAATGCCATTTTTCATTGAGCATTTAGATGAGATCAACCTATAATTCTGAACAAAAGTGAAGCGGGTCGTTATCGATATGCTCTAATATATTTTCTGAGCAAACAAGCAGACAGCAAAAGCGCTGATCAGACTGCCCTTCTGGGCAGTCTGATCAGTGCCTTTGATGTCTGCATAAGCTGTAAGAGCCTTTTTCTCATGAAAGAAACATGTTTTACAAGAAACAGATCATCGTCTTACCAAAACAAGGGAAGTTTAACCAGTAAATGTTGATCTTATTTTTTGTAGCCTCCGTCATGCCGATTTCACTCTAATTACCCAATAAAAGGGATGTTAAGACACAGTGGTTTCGAATGAGAAGCAATTATCATTTGCGAAGAACAGGTTTCAGCTGCAAGCTTCCAGCATGTCAGTACATCACATTCAAAGAAAAATTGTTCTGTTTGTTTCTTAATATAAGAAAACCATATTGTGGCTTGGTAAGCACCCTTCCAATTCAACACTTTTTCACTCAAGCAGCAATTAACAAATACTTTGTTTCTCTATAGCTAAACAGAGTGAACCAATTACAAGATCAGACTACTTAATATGGGGGAGGGGGTGACTGGGAGTCAAGGGGAGTTATACGGTATAACCCTAAGTTAAAATTTAGACAGACAAGCTTGATCAAACAACTTATACCACCCTTACCAACTTTAGCATGAAATATCTCGTAATGTGCAAGGTCTACACTGATGTAGGTGGTATAAAATACTTATACCGCGTTTGTCCACCTGTACGTAAGATAATCCACTCGCTAAAGCTTGTGGATTATCTCCACGTACAGGCAGACAACCCATGGTATAACTATTATTTATACAATAAGCTAGCGTTTATCCATCACTACATTCTATATGCTTCAACCTTAAAATGATTTTGGAGATTATCCATCCTACACAAATCATCAAATATTCGGAGAAAGACTTGATTTGAGTCAGGACATGAGATTTCAACAATGTGGTATGTGCGACCAGCAAAGGCTCAGACGCGCAGTCTGATCAGAGCCTTTGCTAGTCACTTGAATATTCTAAGAATGTTAAGCTACTGACCAACATCATTTAGATTTTCAAAGCTTATAAGGAGGCTGCACAGGCTTGTCTGAGTCTACACTTGTCAAAATACCACATTGTTGGAAATCACATGTTGTAGCTCATTTGTTTGTGTTTTTCCATGTCATTATCCACTCCTTCATATTGTGTTTGTGAGCAGCAAATGGCAGTCTCGCCAGGCCAGTCACTGGTCACCATGCAATCAGTACGGTAAATGTTCTAAAGTTTCGGATAATAGTTGCCTGCCAAAAAGGTCTTGACAAACAGGACAGACCCCAATCAGACGATCAGGGTTGAAGAAGCAGTCTGGTCGTGGTCTGTCCTGTTTGCTTTTGTGAATTCCAGCCCTGAAAACCAGTATTTTATTTGAGAACAGAAAGAGAAAAGTGTTCGAAATTTGGAGAAAATCTGTTATCGTACCAATTTCCTATGAACTACATAGCTCTCCCAATTTTCTCTTTTTATTGTTTAGCATTTTTCTTTACAATAGTAAGATTTTGTTTCAGGTTTCACTTATCAAAGAATTTTCAAATTTGTTTTTTTAATCAACCGATTTCCTTCACATTTTCTTTCATTATAATCTGCTTATACTTTATCATGCAATCTCAAAGCGACAATAAAAATTCCATCTTAATTTAATTTGTGGGTTTTCAATAAAAAAATTTAATTGAATATAACATTTCACAAATGAAATCAAATTAAAGACTTATACTGTTTCATGTGGATCCTAAGTATCAAACAATAAGCCCCCTACCCCCACCCATGCAATGAGACCAAATAAAAAAGTGTGTTTCAGGTAACGGGTCTGAAAATTTTAGGTAGTGTAGGCACACATATTTTTTTTAATTATTTTTTTTTTCAGAAATTCAAATCTTAAAATGTGCTGATTGTCTACAAAATATTAACAAGTCATATGTAAATTGTCAATTGCAATAATTGTCTTTAGATGAACCTTAAATAAATCGGAGAAGCTATGATTATAATAATCTGCCTAATTCAGTATTTTGAGGCCGACTTTCTATGGATTCAGAAATAATCCTGAAATCTTTCAACCATGCATTTTGTATGATCATTAATACTTTTCACATACACAAGTAAACAATCGGAAGAAGCCATAAGAGATATAACTCCTGGCACGCCGTCAAACATTATATGGTCAGTCTCGTCAGTTTTGATGTAACCATAAAATTACCAAATATGGGCAATCCATAATTTGTCTTCTGCTCTATGGAATCTATTGATCATAATTATGCATACTCAGCAATTTCTCCCAAGAAGCTACAAACAGGCTAGTGAAGTTATTAAATTCACCAAGGGATTTCATTAATCGTTAACTCTATGCATGCTCAGTAATTTTTCATGTTATTGTTGCCGTCTGCTGTGTTTTTTCAACAAAATTCTTTCAGGAACAAATTCAGAGTTTCAACAGTTTGGATCCAGAATCAGGCCAGACGTTAGCAAAGATTATCAGCAGACAAGAAAATATGCCGCTAGCAGGCAAAGAGTTAAGCGCCCCAAATGAAAACATTCTACAGAAAACAGTTTGTTCTTTTTTGTATCTTTCGCAAACATGAGGTTACGACATTACAGCCCAGTAGTAGTTTCCGTGGGAAGGGAGACAACTCATATGTATTGTGTAAACCTCTATTCTGACACAATTCAAATGTGTTGTCAACACCTTTTTCCAAACAAGTTTGTTCCTTTACCATTTGCTAATTTTACGCAGCCATAATGAACAAAAATATAAACTAATTGGGGTCAACATTTCAAACCTTAAGTTTAAAATTATGGAATTTGTATCATTTTAACCCGATAGAATAAGAAATAAATTCAATTTTTGATTTGTTCTCGGTATCATGAACACATCGGGTCTCTTGCAAAGTAAGTGAAGCCCAAAGGACTAACTTCATATTAACTTTGCAAGGGACTTGATGTGTTCATGATTCCATGAACAGACCAAAACTGAATTTATTACTTATATTTACATTTTATTCTAAATATCTAATATATAAAAATCATTTATAATTTAGGAAACATCACAGTTTTGTATTCAATATGTAATCATATTAATGGTTTTGTTGGGGTGTAAACAGAAAAGCGGAATAGCCAATGTGAACATTGACAGCCAATGAAGCAAACAAGAGGCATGTTTTACACATGCGAATCAGGTATGGCTCGCTGTCAATCACATTACAACAGTGTCACTTCTGGTGAATGAATTAACTGTTCGAAGCATATTACACAGGCAAGTGAGGTCATATGTGTGTCTTTCATGGCAAGTGAGGTCATATGTATGTCTTTCATGAGGTTATGAAAAGTTGCAAAATCTAAAGATTTGTTAAAGGCATGCTTTGAAAATGTAAATATTACTGTCAGGGAACCTACACAACAAAATTTAGAGTTAAGAGACATTCTTATATGAAAAATATTGAGAACTGTCTAATGCTTTATTTCATTTGAAGCGCTTGATATCATCGTCTTTGCCCTCAGAATCTTATACACTCAACTTTCATCAATATCTTCCAATCAGTGGTTTAACTCCTTGCATGCTGGGTAATTTTGCATGCTTTTTTGTCGTCTGCTGATTTTTTTCAAAATCAATTTTTTCAAAAAATTCTTTAAGGAATACCATCAGACTGTCAAACAGTTTGGATCCTGATCAGGACTGACGTTATGTTGGTCCTAATCTGGGTACAAACTGTTTGAAAAGGTTATCAGCAAACGACAAAAGTCGCCGCTAGCAAGGAAAGTTAAAGATATTCGCTGCTATTTGATTCAGTATCGATTCTCTCACTAAAACTTAATATTGCTGCTTTGAGAAAAAAATCCATGACAAATTTTAAATTCAAATATTTCTTAGTAGGTTTTATGTGAAAAGTACAACCTCAGAAGCATTATGAAATATGGGCCTGTCTTTTGGGTTTCCGACAAAGCGAGTGTCAAACCAGTCTCCTCAGCTACAGAAACTAGCTAGAAAATTGAAATTTCGGTAGTAACAAGTCTAGATATGACACTTTCCAATGAGAGAATAAGAAAGGCGCTGATCAGACTGTGCGGATGCGCAGGCTGGTCTGCGCATTTGTTGTTCGCAAACCCCTGGAGACAGGTTTTCTTGCGACGAGGCCCATATGATCCAGCTCGGAGCAACTTTTGTCATCTGCTGATAAACTTTGCAAATGGTTTGGACCCAGATCAGGACTGACGTTCTGTCGGTCCTGATCTGAATCCAAACCATTTGACACTTTGATAGTGTTCCTTATAGAATTTTTTGGAAAAGTTTTTTTTGAAAGTCAACAGATCTGATGAAAAATTACCCAGCATTAAAAGAGTTAACTCTTATAATGTCAAATAAAAAAATATCGGTGTTTAGGGTTACCTGACCCTACCTAAATTTACTGGTGAAACCTAGGATTTTTTTTTCAGGTTTTCTGGAAAATATATAATTTTATGCATTTTGAAAGGCAAAATGCCTTTCAAAATGCATAAAATTATATATTTTTTCAAGAAAAAAATATTAATTAAAAATATGTATGCCTACCCAATCTATATTTTTCGGACCCGTTACCCATAACACACTTATTTTTTATTCGGCCTAAGTACTGCAAGCTATAAATGTTGTCTGTTGCGATTTTTTGCTTTAACAACAGATGCAATTTAACTTGTATGCAAACAGTGTGGATCAAAATCATACTGTTCCAAGTGGAGCAGTCTAATATAATAGCAGATGACTTCAGTTGTACAATGGTAGTGAAAGGAGGCCCTAGGTTGGTATTCAGGTACTATACAAAGTGGATCAGGGCATGAATCTTGAACATGAGATGCTTTGTTTTGTTGCTTTATGTCCCAGTCAACAGCTATGGTCATGGTGGGACGGTCAATTCACCTTACCACACTTTTTCCTGGGCAAGCTTGAACAAGCTGTTAACCAGTACTTAAGGCCAGAATTTTTTTATTAGTTGATTTACAAACCTTCCGGAAAGTAGAAATAAAATAAAATTTAATTTCTAAAATTATTTTTATATTTCATCCGCCGACTCTAAATATTATTTGTTTCGTTGAAAAAAATTATACTTTTGAGGATTTTTGAGAGTGACACTGTTAAAAGTGATTGTCCTGTCCAGATTTATAGTAAAATGGTAAAATATTTAAAGATTTAATACAGACTGTTGGTTTACCTATTACTAGTTTTACTATTTCTGGAGATATTTTAAAAAAAAAAAGCCCTGAAAATATTCAAAAAAAAAAAAAAAAAGCTCTGAAAATGACCAGTTAACTGGTCATTTTCAGAGCTTTTTTATTTTATTTTTTTCGTCCCCCCGACCCTAAATCTGAAAAAAAATTCCCGTAAATCAACTAATAAAAAAATTCTGGCCTAATGCTTCTTGAATGATGCAGCGGAAGGGAGAAGAATGACCATAGAAATTATTTCAAGATTAATCTCCACGAAAGTATGGGACTGGGCCGGGATCGAACTCGCAACCCCTGGATCTGCAGTCCAGACACACATCTGTAGCCAGACAGGTTACTGACTGCGCTATAGCTAGTATACACGACCCTTTAAACAGGTATGCATCCATCCATTAACTGTAAGGTTAACCTTAGATTAATTGTGAGAGATTGAATATGTGCAATTTTATTTGTAAGCATATGTCACCCCATGTGACAGCCTATGCATGGTGTTTCTGCATTGGTCAGTTAGTCACTATCAGATAACTTTTGAGTGGCATTCTGGGTGTGGTTCAGAAAACATCTATTAACAAGAGAATGCATGATTAATTTTGTGGGGTAATTTTTGGAACCAAAATCCCAACCTTAAAGCCATCTAAATCAACAATTCTTTCCTTTAATTTATCTTTAGGTGTGACTGTAATTATCTCATACTGGACACCGACACTTATCTGGACAGCAGACAAAAAGTCCCCAGGGTCCTTGGCTTCCAGAAAGCTTCATCACTTTGAGGTCCTTATCTTTTATTCATCAAGTACAAAAACATCAGGCTGCAAGTGTGTTCCTATCTACTTAATCTCCTTCTCGATACCTGTTCTTTCCTTGGATTATCAGTATGTTATTTCACTTACCTGAATTCTACCGTAAAATTCGAAAGTTTATCTTAGAATTCATTGGCAAACAATGCAGACCCATATCAGACTGCTCATGGAGCAGTCTGAAATGGGTCTACATCAGTTACCAACTCACTGACAAAGGCTCCAATGGTTGATGAATTCAGACTAGCCCAATCCTTTAGAAAAGATACAACTGGATGCGGAATGCATCGTGCGGTATTTTTAGAGCTAACTCAGTAACAGTTCTTTCTATTTTGATTTCCCCATCAGGGGTATTATTCTAACAGCTAGTTCCGTCCTCGTTTATCATGCTGTATAATGGCTATATTACCATAAATTTAAAATATTTAATACACAACAATGATATGTACTAGAGAAACTAAAAAATAGTACAGAAAAACCTGGAAGAGTGCAAATTGAAGTACTTTGTTACAAAACAATGGGGTGGGGGTGGGGCAGGGTTCAAGCTGGGCCCTGACATTATTCTCCCTGCAGGAAAATTAGGGAGAAGTGACAATCAGATAGGGAGAAGTTATAGCACAAAATTACCGCATTTTCTAAGCCATTACACATACTATTGCCATTTATAATGGAAGGAGAAACTCGATGCAGTGGTAGTAGATTGCCACCACAACTTGAGTTTGTGTGGTGACAGAATGAAAATGAGTCTCCCAACAGCCGATGAGTCTCCCAACAGCCGATGAGTCTCCCAACAGTCCTTATCGTCTACTTGGTCTACCTAATTAAAAAAAAAAAAAAATCTTTTTTTAGGGAGACTCCCACTTCTCCCTGGGTTCCATTTAGGGCGAAACTTCGGCCCCTAGAGCGACTATTTCGCCCTAGTTGCCCCCTAGCTTGATCCCTGGTGGGGTTGGGGGTACCTGTACTTTGGTAAACATGAAGCTGCAGAACTGCGAAGACTTGTAGTACATAAAATATCCAGCATGATTACAGTTACTGAATTCTGATGCACACAATAATTAGGAGACCCTGGAAGGAATGTTGATGATACTACTGATCCAGCTGTTTCCCTCCCATGCAGAGACCAGAGACTTCTGACCAGGAACCTGATGAAACAACAACCAAATTGAATGTAACAGTGAAGATATGGAAGCAATTAAGGCACAATAAGATAAGTACAGATCTATTACAACAATTAACACCAGAGCTTTTACATGATACTTTACATAATGCCAGAAGCTTGGGACAAATCAAAGTACTGAAAATACTGACAGGTACGGATATGCCATTGAATCTTCCACCAATCTTCAAAACATTTTTTTTTTATTCCGAAGTCAATGCGTTGCTACCTTCAGGAGTCAAGTTCCAAACGTTGTGTACCAAGTTTCAAGATCATTAGCCTGTTAATTTGTAATGGAGATTTTTGAATCTTTTTTTATTTGTATCTTACAATGTGGGCATGGCAGCTACCCTGACCATGTGACTCCAGACCATAAAATTTCAGAACAAAAAAATCATCAGAAAAATCCGTACCTTGGATCACCATTTGTAATCGCTCGGCAAGCCTCATGATGCCAAAGGGTGATCCTCGGGACGGATTTTTCTACCCTACCCTCACACTCATGATAGACTCTTATAATATTCAGCATGATAAGGATTAAGAAAAAGTAATCACTTGAACCTTGTTATATCATAATAGCTATAGTAGTTTCTGTGATGGTCTCAAGAAGACTTCTGTCAGCAAACAAATTACCCTAAATTAGTTAATATGATTGTTTTCATTAGAGAGCGAAGAACTACTCATCTCACATTTGCTTTTTCCATTTCAAAGGTCTAGAGAAATAATAGAATAGTGAATATTTTTTATATCCATTAGTTTTAACGTATGTTTTGAGTGCTCAAAAGAACCATCTCAATGAGATGGCTCTTTTGAATACCCACAACATATGTTTTGGTTGAGAAAAACAAAAACTAATTATTAATTAGCACCCTTATCTAAAGACTGCAATGGCCACAAGAAGAATTTTCATTACAAGACTAAAGAATATTCATCTGATTGAGATTGAAGGCATATACAACCCTTTTGTTTCATCCTGGTTCTGATGGACAATAATTATTACCGGAGGTAATTACGGAACATTATACTCAATCTGTAAACCACTAGTGATTTATCCATTTTATTACATGGCTTTATATCACTCCCAAATGCGACGTCATGTGATAAAATATTTTCTTTAACTATCATATAGCTAACCCCCTAAGCTAACTCCCCTAATAGAGTCCATAATAACTCAAGAGCAGTTCAAGAACAGTTCTTGAAATTAAGCAAATATTCTTGGACTGTTCAAGAACAATTGTACTTTAACTGTTCAAGAATGTAAAATAGGAACAGTTCACAAACTTTTTAAGAACTTGTGATGTTCTTGAATTTTTCATTAAATGTTCTTGAACATTTTAATGATTTTTCTTGAATGATGTGTCGACTGGTGTTCTTGAACTGTTCTTAAATGTGTTCTTTATTATTTCAAAGACTTTTCATGAAAATAGTGTGTTCTTGAACTGTTCTTGAATTTGTTTTTGACTATTTCAAAGACTTTTCTTGAACATAATGTTTCCTTAAACCATGCTTAAATTTGTTCTTGATTGTTTCAAATGCTTTTCTTGAACATAATGTTTTCTTGAACTATTCTTAGATTTGTTCTTGATTATTTCAGAGACATTTCATGAACATACTGTGTTCCTGTACTGTTGCTAAATTTGTTCTTGATTATTTCAAAGACTTCAGCAAACAGTAGTCTTCCACTGACTTAATTGCCCCATTCTGTGACATCTCATCTTGGTCAAACTACTACCCTGCCCGTTAGACATGTTTCCAGACATGAAAGGATTAACAGCTCATCAAATGGAATTTTTTAAGCACGTACATTTATTTTAAGATGCAGAATATTGTGAAATTTTTGTGAATCAGTTGTGAATCAGAGACGCTAACTTTGCCAAATTACGAGAGAGTCATTCTTCCAATAGTTCTCAATCAGACAACTTGTACAGGGGTGATTCAATAATTATTTCTTTTCAAACAGATATAAACCAACACAAAATCAATCGGACCATGCCAAGAAACATGGTTCTTACATCGCACCACTTTTTTTCTATCCACAGAGTATCCACAGAGTTGCTGTACATTATTAAAGAAAGACTGGATAAAACACTTGCCTTGAAAATCAGGTGTCGTAATTTTGATCCCTGGATTCACCAGTCTGTTGGATCGGCCCCATCTCCATATGTCCTTAACTGTTGGTTGGATGTTAAACACAAACACACACAACAGGGTTTTTTAAAATTATAATATGTCTTGAATTCAGGAAAAATAAGCCTCAACATTTCATACAGATTGACTGCTGGTAGAAGATTCATGTGTCTCAAGAATGTGCCTGCTTTAGCATGTTGCATGATGTATTATAGGTATTTGTTGTCTAAGGATTTAGTTTAGAGTTTAGTTTAGAGTGAATTCGAGTCCTCCAGCCAGATTATAAATTAAGAGAATCATTAAAGTATTGCCCTAAATGACTTGACATGGTTGAGCAGACCAAAAGGCAACAACTCAATCAAACAAAGCCAAACGCAGACAAGTTTGACCACCTCTGTGGTTTACTTAAAATTTAGCAAACAAAATGTCTTCCTGAAATTACTTAACAAATGGACATAGCACACACAAAAATCTTTTGTGTCTACATTAAAGACAATAGACCGAGTTTTATAGGGATTCCAATGAGTCTCTCTGGATTCTAACTGTCTAAATTATGTTCTTCAAAAAAGTTTTAACAACTATACAACCCTTAGGGAACCACGAGACAAACATAAAATTTTAGCAAGTTCATGAGATATAAGTACTTATCACATTTGCAAGCAAGAAAGGCTCAGATGAGCCTGAACATCCACATAGTCTTGCCAGAGTCTTAGATGCTCACACACAAAAAGGTATGATGTAGATATAAGCTCAAAGATGGGTCATTTTCCAAAGGGTTAAAAAGGACACATTAAAAAATGGACAGATAGATGGACCAACTAATAACAGTATACCCAGACAGTAACCCAAGCAAACTTAGTAGGGTATATAATACCCCACCCCAAGCAAACTTTGTAGAGAATACATGTATCTGGATAAATCTGGTAGCATTATGCAGGTAAATAAGTTTTGATACAAGCATACCCTTATATTAACCCTTAAAGCGCCAATCACGACTGCAGCAGACGACAAATTTTGTGACATCTTTCCTAATTTTCGAATGAAATAAGGAATGATATTTCATGAGAATCGTCTGCCAGACGATTCTCATGAAATGTCATGCCTTATTTGTTATAATTCGAAAAAGCAGCAAAATTTGATTTTTTCGTCTGCTACAAATTGTAGGCAGCGCTTTATGGGTTAAGCAAAACTGGGTTATCATTGTTGTAAAAAGCACAGATGTACAAACGTTGGTACATCAAACGCAGTAATTGTTCTTGCAACTGCTTTACCTTTGAATTAAACTTCAATCATAGCTGATTTTCGGGCTCCAAAAATTCAGCGGAATTATCAAAACTGATAGGATGTCTGCAGTTTAATTTATGGCAGAGAATCTAAAATTGGCATTTTTTGGGGGGGAAAGCATATAAAACCTTGCTAAATTAAAGGGAAGTTGCATTTGCAAGAAAATTATACATGTCAAAAGATTTCAGCATTTACATGTATTGTTTTATAACGTTACAACTGTCATAACATTTATTGAGATCCGTTAATCTGATTGGTCAAGAACGGTCATCTGATCATATTGACCTGCATTTCATTTTTCAATGAACTTCTGTTTGTATTCATGGGGGGCGGGGACATTCACGACAGAGATTCTTTTCTGATACTGTGCAGGGGGGATAAAAATTACCATGGGTGTGTCAGTGAAAGGCAATAATAGAGATAGCTCAATATTTACCAATCTTCAATGGATTTTTCTGTCTGCATCAAACAGACTCATTTAGTCTAGCTTGATTTCAGAATTCTTGGAGAGTACTTCCATTGCCCGATTATTATGATAAGCACAGTGAAGAAATCAACAATGTCTTGCATGGAGTCCAACTAAATCAAGAACATCAATATAGTCTCGCCACTATCATAGATCACCAGTTGTAAGTTTAGCATTCATTTCCTTCCATACAACTTCTTGGTGCCCTCTATAACTCTCATGCACTCAACTCTGTGAAGTCTGTGCGTATACTCAAAGTTTTAACCCCTTTACCTCATAGAGATGCCTTTTAACACATTTGCAAACAGAGCACACCCAGATCAGGCAGCTCTTGTAAGAGCTGCCTGATCAGGGTCTTCTTGTTTGCTTATGGAAATATGATTAGATATGATTCAACACTAATGGACATGCCAAGTCATTTTTGTTGTTCTATGTACAAACGTGAAAGTGTATTTATTTATATAGTTATTCATAGTGGATGGGGCCTAGCATGAATATTCATGAAGGAAAGAGTTAAGACTCTGTGTGTCTCACATCCCTGTGATGAGGGTTCCAAGGTGTAAATTGAATTACACATTAAAACAGTGCTATTGTCGGGTGAAATCTTTTTGAATTTGCAAACAAATTATATATTTTTATGAAAACTGTGAGTAACTTTGCACCCAGTCTCCATGAGTACTTATTAAAAGCATGTCAATGCTGGCTTATAAGGTTGAATGTTGTGTCTGTTGTTGATGGCCATATTGTTGTTTTCAATTCCTAGCTCAATAATTACCATTCTAGGAAAACATGAACTCAATTGAACCCTTTTATTCTTCATCAAAGTCCCAATTAACAGATAGATAAATGCCATTTCTGAACCTGATCGACCTTAAGGCTCCACTGATTATTATTTGTGACAATTTAGTCACTTCCACTAAATGTTGTGTCAAAAGATTGTTCAAAAGTGATGAATTGATCACCATCATTGGTTGTGTATAGCATAATCCTGGCATTTGCATACTCAAATTACCGTGCATATTGCAGAATCAACTTTGAGCATGTTCCTTAGAATTGTTAGTGCAACAAGTTGGACTTTGCATTGATGTGCCATGTTTCTTTTAAACATGTGCTCCGAAAAGATCCATTTCGAGATAAACCCACAAGCATTTTGGGCTAAGTTCCAATAAACTTATCAGAAAAGGGCGACAAAAGCATGAAAATTACCTAGCATGCAAATAATGCACACTATCATATGACATCACATCTCGCGCGTGAAATAACATCATGCATGAGAATCTACAAACCACTAAAGTTTTACAGATTTTGGTAATGCCAGAACACTATTAAATAACATCCATAACATCAATGCGTAAATACTAAACTTTTGAGGCCCTCCCAGGGGGGGGGGGGGGGGGGGGGGTACCTGTTCCCTTGTTCCCCTGAAATAAATTGGCTTGTTCCCCTGTTCCCCAAAAATGGAAAATTTGTTTTCTTATGTTCCCAGTTCCCCAATATTGTCTTTGTTCCCCTGTTCACCTCAAAAGTTGGTCTTTGTTCCCCTGTTCCCCTGAAATAAATGCTCTGTTTCCTCTGTTCCCTCAAACCCCTGGGAGGGCCTCACTTTTAATGCCAGAAATGAGATTTCAAATTAATCTTAATGTCATGATAAATAGAATTACCATTCCTGCTTCTGTATAATTGAATGTATCTAACTCATTGTGAAAAAGTGATAAAATGCTCAGCAAACCTCACGCTTTAACACTTAGCTTTGCATTTTATCACTTTTCACAACTCATTTAATAAATTCATTAAAACACTAGCACTCAGGTTTAATATGCTCTACAGTGTATTTCATATGAATGGTCCCAAATATGAAGAAAGATTGTGATAATTGCATTCATTGTTGGTGAATTTCAGAACATGCAGTTTAAAATGTAGCCCGCATAGTTGGGTGGATTTGAATTACATTAAATAGATACATGTAATCTGAAGTCTCTTAATGAGTGCTTTGACATGGAAAAGGGTCATCTGGGACCTACCAGCAGAAAAGGGACCTAAAATTATGCCAAAATGCATATCTAATATAAAAACCATTTACATGTATTTTCTATTTACTGAATTTTACCCAAAACTTATGACCTAACTTACCAATTGCAAGTCCATTTTACAAATCGACATTGTATAGTACATGTAATTAAGTAAGAAGTTATACCATGGGTTGTCTGCCTGTATGTGGGGATAATCCACGAGCTTCAGCGAGTGGATTATCTTACATACAGGTGGAGAAACATGGTACAGTATAACTATTTCAGTGTAGACCTTGCACATCACAAGATATTTCATGCTAAAGTTGGTAAGGGTGGTATAAAGGTAGAGATCGAATGGCAATCACTAGGCTTTTCAGCCCTCTGCTGATTTTTTTCAAAATCAGCTTTTTTGTCGGACCTGATCTGAGTCCAAATTCTGTTTGCAAAGGTTAAGAGCAGACAACACTAGTAGACAATGAGTGAAAGGGTTATATGATTTAAAAGATACATGAAACAGTAGTATGCAACAACCTATTGACTGAGTAATGGTAACTCTAGCCGACAAACAGACTATTACGAAGTTTGATAAATTAACAACGGCAAAACAAATATTTGAAAAAGATCTCACAAAGTTGCTAACCTTTGATTTATTGGACTTTGGAGTTGCCTCATATGATTCTTAGCAGATGTCATCCCAAAAAAATGATTGGACAATGTTTTATCTTATATTATCAGTCATTGAGTCAATATTTTTCCTATTTGTCCTCTTTTTCCTCATGGCATCAGTCAATGTTTTATCTTATGACATCAAACAAGCCTTTCATATCAAATAATGACACCAGATATAGTTTTCTGATATTTCTCTTTTAATGAATGTTTTTTTCTTATGTTTCTCTCATGACATCAGACAAATGTTTTCTCATGACATCATCAGAGCTTGAGCTTGAGAACCTCAACCTCATTTTGAGAAGGCTTCGTTGGTTTGGGCATGTGGAGCATTCTAATGTGCAGTCAGAACAGCATGTGATATACAGATTGATGCCAGGCATGGGCAGGCCTCTGAGGCTGAAGCTAACATGGAAGAAACTAACAGAGAAAGGCAAATGTTTTCTCATATCATGAGACAATGTTTTCTCATGAAATCAGACAATTGTTTTCTCATATCATGAGACAATGTTTTCTCATGAAATCAGACAAATGTTTTCTCATATCATCAGACAATGTTTTCTCATGACATCGGACATCATGACACCAGACAAATGTTCTCTCATGACATCAGAAAATGTTCTCTCATGACATCAGACAAATGTTTTCCAATGACATCAGATAAATGATCTCTCATGACATCAGACAAATATTTTCCCATGACATCAGACAATGTTCTATCAGGACATCAGACAAATGTTTTCTCATTACACCAGACAATGTTTTCTCATGACATCAGACAACGTTTTCTCATGACATCAGACAAATGTTCTCTAATGACATCAAGCATAAGACCATTCTTTCCCTAATGAAATCAGACTATTCTTTCTCTTATGACATCAGACCATTCTTTCTCTTATAACATCAGACCAGTCTTTCTCTTATGACATCAGGCCATTCTTTCTCTTATGACATCAGACCATTCTTTCTCTTATAACATCAGACAAGTCTTTCTCTTATGACATCAAAGCATTTTTTCTCTTATGACAACAGATCATTCTTTCTCTTATTACACCAGACCAATTTTTCTCTTA
Organism: Loripinus fragilis; assembly: GCA_964019695.1. Lineage (NCBI taxonomy): Eukaryota > Metazoa > Mollusca > Bivalvia > Lucinida > Lucinidae > Loripinus > Loripinus fragilis. The sequence continues at coordinate 64,188,145 of OZ026522.1, read as the reverse complement.
TGACATTTGACTATTCTTTCTCTAACAACATCAGACCACTCTTTTCCCCTAGGACACCAGACCATCCTTTTTTTTCACACATCAGACTATTCTTTCTCTTATGACATCAGACTATTCTTTCTCTTATGACATCAGACCATTCTTTCTCTTATGACTTCAGACCATTCTTTCTCTTATGACATCAGACCATTCTTTCTCTTACATCAGATCATTCTTTCTCTTACATCAGACCATTCTTTCTCTTATGACATCAGACCATTCTTTCTCTAATGACATCAGACCACTCTTTTCCCTTAGGACACCAGACCATCCTTTCTCTCACACATCAGACTATTCTTTCTCTTATGACATCAGACCATTCTTTCTATTATGACATCAGACCATTATTTTCTCTTATGACATCAGACCATTCTTTCGTTTATGACATCAGAACATTTTTTCTCTTATGACATCAGACCATCCTTTCTCATATAACATCAGGTCATTCTTTCTCTTATGGCATCAGACCATTCTTTCTCTTATGGCATCAGACCATTCTTTCTCTTATAACATCAGGTCATTCTTTCTCTTATGACATCAGACCATTCTTTCTCTTATGACATCAGACCATTCTTTCTCTTATGACATCAGACCATTCTTTCTCTTAGGACATCAGACCATTCTTTCTCTTACATCAGACCATTCTTTCTCTGATGACATCAGATCATTCTTTCTCTTATGACATCAGACCAATCTTTCTAATATAACATCAGGTCATTCTTTCTCTTACATCAGATCATTCTTTCTCTTATGGCATCAGACCATTCTTTCTCTTATAACATCAGGCCATTCTTTCTCTTATAACATCAGACTATTCTTTCTCTTATGACATCAGACCATTCTTTCTATTATGACATCCGACCATTATTTTCTCTTATGACATCACACCATTCTTTCTCTTATGACATCAGAACATTCTTTCTCTTATGACATCAGACCATCCTTTCTCATATAACATCAGGTCATTCTTTCTTTAACATCAGATCATTCTTTCTATTATGGCATCAGACCATTTTTTCTCTTATAACATCAGGTCATTCCTTCTCTTATGACATCAGACCATTCCTTCTCTTATGACATCAGACCATTCTTTCTCTTATGACATCAGACCATACTTTCTCTTATGACATCAGACCATTCTTTCTCTTACATCAGACCATTCTTTCTCTTATGATCAGACCATTCTTTCTCTTATGACATCAGGCCATTCTTTCTCTTATGACATCAGATCATTCTTTCTAATATAACATCAGGTCATTCTTTCTCTTATAACATCAGGCCATTTTTTCTCTTATGACATCAGACCATTCTTTCTCTTAGGACATCAGACCATCTCTTAGGACATCAGACCATTCCTTCTAATATAACATCAGGTCATTCTTTCTCTTACATCAGATCATTCTTTCTCTTATGGCATCAGACCTTTCTTTCTCTTATAACATCAGATCATTCTTTCTCTTATGGCATCAGACCTTTCTTTCTCTTATAACATCAGATCATTCTTTCTCTTATGGCATCAGACCATTCTTTCTCTTATAACATCAGGTCATTCTTTCTCTTATGACATCAGACCATTCTTTCTCTTATGACATCAGACCATTCTTTCTCTTAAAACATCAGGTCATTCTTTCTCTTACATCAGATCATTCTTTCTCTTATAACATCAGGTCATTCTTTCTCTTATGACATCAGACCATTCTTTCTCTTATGACATCAGACCATTCTTTCTCTTAAAACATCAGGTCATTCTTTCTCTTACATCAGATCATTCTTTCTCTTATAACATCAGGTCATTCTTTCTTTAACATCAGACCATTCTTTCTCTTATAACATCAGACCATTCTTTCTCTTATGACATCAGACCATTCTTTCTCTTATGACATCAGACCATACTTTCTCTTATGACATCAGGCCATTCTTTCTCTTATGACATCAGACCATTCTTTCTCTTAGGACATCAGACCATTCTTTCTAATATAACATCAGGTCATTCTTTCTCTTACATCAGATCATTCTTTCTCTTATGGCATCAGACCATTCTTTCTCTTATAACATCAGGCCATTCTTTCTCTTATGACATCAGACCATTCTTTCTCTTAGGACATCAGACCATTCTTTCTAATATAACATCAGGTCATTCTTTCTCTTACATCAGATCATTCTTTCTCTTATGGCATCAGGCCATTCTTTCTCTTATAACATCAGGCCATTCTTTCTCTTATGGCAATAGACCATTCTTTCTCTTATGACATCAGACCATTCTTTCTCTTATGACATCAGACCATTCTTTCTCATATAACATCAGACCATTCTTTCTCTTATGACATCAGACCATACTTTCTCTAATGACATCAGGCCATTCTTTCTCTTATGACATCAGACCATTCTTTCTCTTAGGACATCAGACCATTCTTTCTAATATAACATCAGGTCATTCTTTCTCTTACATCAGATCATTCTTTCTCTTATGGCATCAGACCATTCTTTCTCTTATAACATCAGGCCATTCTTTCTCTTATGACATCAGACCATTCTTTCTCTTAGGACATCAGACCATTCTTTCTAATATAACATCAGGTCATTCTTTCTCTTACATCAGACCATTCTTTCTCATATAACATCAGACCATTCTTTCTCTTATGACATCAGACCATACTTTCTCTAATGACATCAGACCATCCTTTCTCATATGACATCAGACCATTCTTTCTCTTATGACATCAGACCATTCTTTCTCTTATAACATCAGACCATTCTTTCTCTAATGACATCAGACCATACTTTCTCTTATGACATCAGACCATCCTTTCTCAAATGACATCAGACCATTCTTTCTCTTATGACATCAGACCATTCTTTCCCATATAACATCAGACCATTCTTTCTCTTACATCAGACCATTCTTTCTCTTATGACATCAGACCATACTTTCTCTAATGACATCAGACCATCCTTTCTCATATGACATCAGACCATTCTTTCTCTTATGACATCAGACCATTCTTTCCCTTATAACATCAGACCATTCTTTCTCTAATGACATCAGACCATACTTTCTCTTATGACATCAGACCATCCTTTCTCAAATGACATCAGACCATTCTTTCTCTTATGACATCAGACCATTCTTTCCCATATAACATCAGACCATTCTTTCTCTTACATCAGACCATTCTTTCTCTTATGACATCAGACCATACTTTCTCTTATGACATCAGACCATCCTTTCTCATATGACATCAGACTATTCTTTCTCTTATGACATCAGACCATTCTTTCTCTTAGGACATCAGACCATTCTACCATTCTTTCTCTTATACTAACATCAGACAATGTTCTCTCGTATGGCACCCACCAGCACCTTCACTTTTGACATACATAATTTTTATGAGCCGTGACATGCAATTTCCATTAATGTGACATTTTGACAAGAGTAGACTCAGATGAGCCTGTGTAGCCTCCTTTTAAGCTTAGAAACTCCAATTGATGTTCGGTCAGTAGCTAACTAGCTTAACACTTATAGAATATTCAAGCAACTAGCAAAGGCTCTGATCAGATCCGAGGCTTTGCTGATCGCACAGATCACATTGTTGGAAATCTCAGGTCGCTGTTCATATAGCCTTATGCCTCTCTTACGCCATCTGATCAGATCTTTCAAACTCATGTTTCAATGTTTTCTCTTTCTGTACATGTATAACATTCACATAGGATTAGATGAGCAAAATTTTTGAGCGTAAAGGTGTTAATATTTTCTTACCCATCAGTTTTAGCATATGTTTTTGGTGCTCAAAAGAACAGGTTCTTTTGAGTACCCACAACATATGTTTTGGTTGAGAAATAAGAAAAAAATTTTTAGGTACGCACTCTTAACTCAGGGTTTTGCAGAGGATTTTTTCTTCTCTTTTCTAAAAGTTAAATGGGTGGTTCCAATTTTTCAAACAACAACCAAAACTATCTGCTTGAATGTTCAAGGTTAATGTAAGTATTGAGTTACAATGCACAATTATGAGCAAATTTGATGAATTATATAAGAAGAAAATACAATAGAAACAAGAACCCAATATAAACTATAACAATTTGAAGAATTTCAACGTTTTAATTTTTTCTACACATGCAATATTGACATCAAAGACACATCACTAGAAATAGGACCTGAACCTTGTTCAGTACAAGGACCAGTTCATGAGATTTTGGTACTTATCGCATATATGTGCAAAGACATCATTTAACTCTTGGCATGCTAGGTAATTTTTCACGCTTTTGTTGTTGCCTACTAACTTTTTTCAAAGTAAACTTTTTCAAAAGTTTGCTGTTGCATAGAAAGAGTAAAAAAATGTATGTCCCTGATACCACCCCCCCCCCCCCCAAAAAAAAAGAAACCAACATTATGGTCTGATGAGGAGCATGAAAATACGTGTAATAGTACTGTACAAGTATAACTAGAATTCTCAGATAATCTGCCTGCTGCAGCTCTTTTCATTTAGTAAAAAGGCCAAGATCTGAAACAAAATTCTGACATCCATCAAGGGCCATAACTCATTTACAAATTTGTGTAAAATGACAAGTAAAAATCCCAACCTAGATATTTTCAATATGAATGCATTTATAAAATTTGGTGAAGCTCTCAAGATATTGAGTGGAAAACAAACTCTGACATAAATCAAGGGCCATAACCCTGTTATACATGTGCGAAAAATGATATGTAACAATCCCAACCTAGATCTTGTCAGTATCAATGCATACATACAAAATTTGGTAAAATTCTATGATTTTGCTCTCAAGATATTGATTGAAAATGAATTTCTGAAGAAGATTCTGATCTCAATCAAGGGTCATAACTCTATTACTAATTACCGAAAATGATGTGTAACAATCCCAACCTAGATCTTGTCAATATCACCATGCATACAAAATTTGGTGCAATTCTATCATGAGCTGAAATGAGACTATGATGGACAGACGGAATGACCGACTATAGCCCCCCTTTTTCAAAGCCAAGCTTTAATTATGTGTTTCATTATCGTGAAAGTTCAGAATCTGTGAAGACCCCGGAATCAATTCTCCGTTCAAAAAATTTATAAAGCCAAAAAATAATTGGATTAAGCTGCTGTGTCTCTCTGAATTATGGCACAGGCTAATAAGATAAACAAAATTTTTGAGTGTAAAATTGTAACTGTTTTCCTACCCACCAGTTTAAACATAAGTTTTGGGTGCTCAAAAGAACCGTCTCATTGTGGCGGTTCTTTTTAGTACCCATAATATGTTTTGGTTGAGAAATAAGAAAAATAATTTTCGGTTACGCACTCTTAACTAAAGGCCTGATTATTGTCTTTTCAAAATTGATTTTTAGATCAACTCTGCATGCTGGGTAGTTTTGCATGTTTGCTTATTGTCGTCTCCTGAGTTTGTCAAAATTAATGTTTTCAAAAAGTTGTTTCAAGATTACCTATGGTCAGTGTCAAGCAGCTTGGATCCAGATTAGACTCAACGTTTTTCGGGTCTAACCCGTCTGATCTCTGTCAATAATGCTTGCAAAGGATATCAGCAGACGACACTAGCAGGCAAAAAGTTTAAGAAATTACAAACGTCTGTGAGGCTGAAATCAAATTAATTTTCCATTTCTGCTGTTTATGGTCTTTTTCTTAAAGTTCAGCAGGACTAGAGAAACTGAATCTGATAGGCTGAAATCAAATGAAATTTTCTTCAAACCATAAACATTATTTGACTTAGCCCTTGCTTAATGTACAAATAAGCCAGCGCATTAGATTTCCAACAATGTGTCATTTTGACATGTGTAGGGACGAGCCTCTGCAGCCTCCTTTTAAGCTTAGAAACTCCAAATGGTGTTCAGTCAGTAGCTCAACAATCATAGAATACTCAAGCGACTAGCAAAGACTGATCAGACTGCGCGTATGCGCAGGCTGATCTGAGGTTTTGCTGGTCGCTCATATCACATTGTTGGAAATCTCATTCACTGGCTCAATATTTAAATTATTATAATAAACCTGTGCAAAATTTTAACCACAGACCCTTTATTTATAAGCTGCAAATCTGGCCATGCACTGTACACTTCAAAGGGCAATAACTGCAATATAGCTGCTGTTAAGACATGTAGTAAAATTGTGGAGTGGAGTTTTGTGAGTCTTTTTCAAAACTTTACTCCACTTCTTTTTTATCAGTACATATACCAAACTGAAAGGGGTATGCTGTGAAAAAGGCAAGATCATGAAGCGCTGAGTAATGTATCTCCCTATCAAATGCATGTTTCTACCCTGCGGTGGCCCAAAACCAGGGCTCGGGCCTAGCAGAGGCATTTGAGCAGTGACATTAGATTTCCAACAATGTGGTATGTGCGACCAGCAAAGGCTCAGACCAGCCTGCACATTCGCCCAGTCTGATCAGAGCCTTAAAGTCCCTTTGCTAGTCAGAATATTAAGCTACTGACTGAACATCATTTGGCTTTTTCTAAGATTAAAAGGAGGCTGCACAGGCTGGTCTGAGTCTACACATGTCAAAATGAAACCTTGTTGGACAGCTCATTTCTGAATCATTTTTTTTTACTTCTTCACCCTTACTTATTACAATTTAAAAACAGAGACAACAAAATGAATACTAGTATTAAAACGAAATATTATGCCAAAAAGTTTGGTAATCCATAACCAGGATAAAATCATATCTCTCAGAGATAGTTTCCTTGTGGCTGGTCAGTGGTTAATATTATAAGAAGAAGAGATAAGATAGTGCACTAGATAAGCAATGACCATTTGAATACCATTATCATTAATCACATCTATTAGTCTAGCCTGCTGCCTATTTATCCCAACATCCAATCCAAAATCCTATTAACTGTTTACAGACTTCCCAATATTAAGCAGACAGCATCTTGGTGATATTTTCCCAGAAAGATTACAAAGCATACAAAGTTTGTTTCATTTAACCCATTTAAGCCGAATGGAATGGACCAGCCCATTTCCACTTTAGGGGTTGTTGGGTGGCATTTATCATTTTTATTCAAAATTTAAGAGAAACATCTGTATTAAAGCAAACAGGAGGGGGAACCTGATCAGACGATGTCCCGCAGAAAAGGATGCTAGGCTTAAACGGGTTCTGGTTATTGGGCTGTTGGTGTATGTATTCTTTAACATGGAACTGACCTTTAATTTTGTATATTACATGTATTTACTAGGCAATATAATGTACATTGTACACTGTGTAAAGCCTACAACCGCCTAAAATTGGGCAAAGTTTTCACAAGTAACTGGCAACTGCCCTACAATGTACTTAACCATTGCTTGGAAATGAACCATTTTTAAAATAATGCAAAATCTCCATAGCAAATGAGTGCATGCTGGTCAAACTTCTAAAATTTCAGACACGTTCACTCCGTTCTCAAATAAAATGTTGGTTACCAAGGCTGGACTTCACAAAATGCTTGTCAGAATAGCAAACAGGGAAGACCAGAGCTCTCACTAGGATTTTGAAAACAGGAGTTCAGGACTACCATCTGGCAAAAAGTAGGAGTCCCACTGGAAAAAGTGGGAGTCCTACTCCAAAAAAGTTGAGTCCCACCAATTTGTGCATACCGTATATCTTTTCCATTTAAGCCGGAAGTGATACATGTGAATAATTTTTAGATCGACTGATTTTTAACCCTTTAAGCATTAATTGATTGTTCCTACTTGATAAAAACAAAATATTTTGGTACTATATTTTTTCATGTAACCTGAACACACATTTTTTTGTTTGGCCTAATATCAAAATAAAAAATTAAACTGTTGGTACTTGTTTTATTCATTAACAAGACAGACAGACAGGCATGCAGGAAGGCAGACAGCAGTCCTCTGTTTTGTATAATCTTATGCAGATGGAAGTGTTTTTTCTTCTAAAAACGCATCTCGCTAGTGTCTACGGCGATTGCAATGAATAGACTGACATTACTTAGCCATTTAACATGGCTTCCATGATTTAGAATGAACGATTTTACTTGCTGAAAGTTTATTACTTGAACCGATGAAAAATTTCATCGCACGGCTTGTAGTGTAGCTTCATTTGGAACTTTTGTCAGTCGGACGTTACCGTATACGGCTTACCGCTGTACCGTTTTTTCCCCAACAATTCTCAGACTCTTTTGTTTGCCGTAGCAATGAACGAATGAAGAAATGCAAATCCGTAAACTAATTATTTTTTTCTCCACGTGTAACACAGTGAGAGGTAGGGGTCCTTTGTGAGCGGGGAGTCCGTCTGTAAAGCATTAGTGTACAGGTTGTACCAACATGTACTACTAATGGTCAAGGCTTGTTAAAGCATGTTTTCATGACTTAGAGAATTAATTGCTTCTGGACATCAGAAGGACAGTACGTGACTCCTTGCCTATATATACTACAAGGCCCCAGACACTAGTTGGTTTTGTTCTATTGAGGTAACTCTTCGCACCATGTCCGTATAGAACTGACTCAGACACAACGCACATAGACCTCAGGTCTGCACTGTGGCGCTGGCCTGTTTATGTAAAAGTACTGAGAATTGCATATTCTGAAATGTCTTGTTTATTTGGTTTGGCTTAATAATTATTTATTTAAAGAAACTTTTTGGGTTGCCACATAAATTTTCGTATATCGGACATGGTAACGTTTGTACTAGGGGTAAGCTGCTTCCTCCTAGTACGATATATACGGGTGTAAACAGTGATTGTGTTACACATGTTTATGTTGCTCAATTTGCAAGCGAGTGCAATTAAATAGGTTTTCTCTTTCATCCCTAATCAAAGTAAGTAAGGGTGCAAAGCGAATTCGGAAGTCGGTAGTCCGATGTTGTTTACAATACCCTATTAGTTTTTCTCCCTTTAATTAACTGTAAATCTTCAAACAATTACCGATAATCCTTGCTTAATTACTGTAATAATCTTCTCGTAATAATCACACTGTCCTGCATCGGTAATCCTGTCAATCACCTGTTAGAATTGCTACACTGCAGTCCGAGATACGATTGGTCAACAAAGACAGGAAAGCGTGTCGCGATCGATAATATCAAAGGGCTTTTGATCTCCCGGTGTGTATTTATCTAGCAGCTACTGGATTTTTAGCCCGTGCCGACTAAAAAAACATGCGTACGCGGGACTCCCGCCTAGCAAAAATAATGCGTCCCAGGGGAAAAACGTGCGTACCAATACGCGTAATTCTGCGTTTCCAAGAGCTCTGGAAGACCCTGATCAGACTGCTTCTTCAGATTGTCTGGGTCTTGATGGCAGGCAGGTAAGGTTAAAAAATTTGAGCACATCTACTGTAGAGGTATTTATTATGTGTTGCTACTCTATATTATTACATAAAAGCACTGTGGTTAGATTACTGACCTATCTTTTGACCATCATCAATCATGAATGTAATGGAGGCAATAATCAATCTTTTAGAGGAACTGGACTGTAGCTTATCTGGTACCCTGTTCAGGGTACCAGATAAACTACAGTCCAGTTCTAATGACAGGAATAATTTGTGTGTTGCCATCATAGTGTTTACCAATACCCATGGAACCGGAGTGACCAATTTTCAATAACAGTTGATCATCAGGACAAACCAGTCATCTTATGTAGATGATCAATGCAATGGCCTCATGAGAAATATGAAATTGTTTTTACGTCAGACGTATACATGTAACATATTGCCATAATGTACTGCATCCCATCAAGGGCCCGGGCACTAAGAAAAATGGAACAATGGGGCTGCTCACCTGAGAATGACTGTTTATAATGTATGTATGGTCACGGGACAGCATTGCTGCTTTGACTTTTGACGGATAAGCAATTTTATTAAGACTTTCCCAGGGACCAAGCTGGCCAAGAATTTTAGGGAGAAGTGACTTCTCCCTGCAGGGAAATTAGGGAGAAGTGACAGTCAGATAGGGAGAAGTTATAGCGCAATATTACGACATTTTCTGTCAATTAAGAAGCAAATTAGCCATTACACATACTATTGCCATTTAATGGAAGGAGAAACACGATGCAGTGGTAGTCAGGGTGGGTAGTCACGTGGTTTTGCTTGGATACACTGTACGGATGTTCGAATACACTGTTCGGACATTCTGATCGAATATAGGTAGATTTCTCTATGTTTTCTCATCTATACCCAGAAAGTTATACACCATTTTCCAGCCCATATTTTCCCCTATCAAACACTACCAGGATAGCATCTTTAAGCTTCTTACTTTGAGCACTAACTCTGTCACAAATGTTGTCCGTACAGCTTATTTCCAAATTCAGGCCCGATTTTCACCGCTAAAAATTTTGTGACAGAGTCTGTACTCAAAGTAAGAAGTTTTATGAGGATATCCTGGCATCGTTAGATCGGGAAAAATGGTGGCTGGAAAATGGTGTATAACTTTCTGTGTAAAGATGAAAGAAACATGCAGAAATATCTACTTACTTTTGCTTAAAACATCGGTGTGGAAAGAAGTCCGCCATTTTTCCGTACAGTGTATCCTAACAGAAAACACGTGACTACCCACCCTGGTAGTAGATTGTCTTATAATGTCACTGCAGCTTGCATTTGTGTGGTGACAGAATGAAAATGAAAATGAGTCTCCCTAAAAAAAAAAAAAAAAAAAAAAAAAAAAAAATTTTTTTTTTTTTTTTTTTTTAGGGAGACTCCCACTTCTCCCTGGGTCCCATTTAGGGCGAAATTTCGGCAACTTTTTTGCCCTAGTGGCCCCCTAGCTTGATCCCTGCTTTCCACAGAAAAGTTTCCATACAGTAATTAAGTTGATGAAATTAACTTGACGTAGAATGGTGGACCAAGGAAAAGTATCATTCAAACCAAGAATAAATCAAATCTGACCAATAGCTAAAGGGATACAGGCAAACAGATGAACACACAAATGACCCTGGTTGCCATTTTTGATTTAACCAATCTTAGCTCAGTTGGAAGAATGTTAGACTGGGGATCTAAGGGTTGCTAGTTCAAGACTCACTGGAATCGCTGTGAACAAGCACTAAGCAACAGATAAATTGTCTTGCTCAAGGACACAACAAAATGACTCCGTGGGAGGTGAAGCTCAAACCAGCAACATTTCGGTCCCCGGTCTAACTCCCTACCAACTGAGCCACTGCGCTCCGCAAAGGATGATGTGGGCCAATTATTTTTTTCTAAATCAGCCCAGGAAGTTTTTCACAAGATCTTATAACTCTGTGCCTGCCTGTGTCTTCTTTGCTGATAACCTTTGCAAACGGTTTGGACCCAGATAAGGCCCAACATAAATAAGCAACAAGCCTGATCTGGATCTAAACTGACATTTTTATGGTATTCCTGAAAGAACTTTCCACAAAAAAATGGTTGACATTAGAAAAACTAAACCCCCTCCCACCCCCTTGGGGCCATTGTTTTTTATCAATCAATCTTGTGAGAGGGTCATACAAGGACCATTAAAGCCAAATCTACACCGTATAGTTTCTGGCAAGAAGATTTTTAAGTTTTCCCTATACAAATGTATGTATAAAAAAACTAACTCCACCCACAGAATCAGGTTCTTCAATTTCTAACATAATAAGGGTCTTCATGCAGAAGAATATATTATGGCCAATTTCAACAAAAAAGGCATCACTACAAGTTTTCTCCTATGAAATCTTGTTTGATGGCTTCCTGCCTGGCATAGGGCCAGATAAATCAACAGAATATTGATGCTACAAACCAATTTTTGAGATATCAAGAGTCTTTTGCTGGCTTCTGCAACAGCCATCGTAGTAATAAAGATCTATATTTCAATTTACATAACTACAAGATTTTACGGAGAATAGACCCTTGGCTTCACCATGGTGACGATGATTCCAGATTCTTCACACACCAAAAGAAAGCTTCATGGGAATAAAGTGTGATTTCTGTTGACTCAAAAACTTGAAAATCAGACTTCTTGGAACTTGGCTTTTCAGGCCTGGGGTGAAAAACTATATTATACCATAATTGACCTATTAAGGGCACAATGCTTAAAGGGGACAGCAACCCTGACGATTACTATGTTTTATATTATGAACGATCTTAATAAGCCATGAATTTTGATACCACAACCAGTTTCATCTAAATCTGTTGAAAAAAATAATATAAGAAGTTGTACACGTTTGAATATTTGCAAATGGACTGTAACGGAGGCAGCCATATTGTAGGCTTAGTGACGCCACACAGCCTAATTAAATATGCATAATCAAAATAAAAGACAAACCAATGGATTACTTGCAACTATCTTTAATAAAACATTTTCCTTTATATACCGTATAAAGCTGCATATCTGCTGAAACACAGATGCTGTGATAGTATTGATAACTCAAAATTAAGCAGTTGAAATAATTCTGAAAACTTATTAAATATTCAAAATGGTGGCTAAATGTTGGCCATATTGAATTCTTTAAATACCCATAACTTCCCCATTTTTCAACTGATTTTGATGATACTTGCAGCAGCCTAGTTAAGCAGCGTATTTGCGTAAATACGCAATTAAAATCATCAAAAAAGCAATTGAAATTAAATGTGTGCGTACCGAAAAGCAATTCCGTCGATCGGTATGCCATTACATGCGATGTCATTGCGTATCATTCGGGCCATTTCGTTTCCATTTGTGTAATATACAAATGCCAGTCGGGTATTGATTTTTTTTTACTAGCGAGCGCACAGTATAATTCCAATTTTATGAATAAATATCGGCACCAGTCAAGTATTTTAGCGGAAAATGAAACTGCAAAATGGATGCGAGCAATTAATGTCAACAAGGCGATGAGATTTGCTTCAGGTACAATAAAAATCCCCTAGTTAGTCAGACGATGAGAGTAAATATGTAGGCACATGCGCGATGGCTTCATTCAATTAGAAAACGTATGTAATCACTGCCATAAACATGGCGTATTAAAGAAAATAAACAAAAAAATACGCAATTGTTTTTGCAACTACGCAATTGAGGATAACCAGGTTGCGTAAATACCCAATTGACCCAAAAGCTTATCTAGGGCGCTGTACTTGTATCAAAATTCATGGTTCATAGAGCTTTTTCTGATAAAATATACACAATGTTCTTATCATTAGGGTTGCTGTCTCCTTTAAGCACACACCATAGGTTTAGATAAACAAAAATTTTCAGCGTAAAGTTGTAAATATCTTCTTACCCATGATTTTTAGCATACGTTTTGGGTGCTCAAGAGAACTGTCTCATTGAGACAATTCTTTTGAGTACCCACAACATATATTTTGGTCGAGAAATAAGAAATTTATTTTTCTGGTACGCACTCTTAACTAAAGGCCTGACACATTTTCTATGTTTGCAAAGATACAAACTTCTGATTTCTGATTTCCAGTCTTTCCATAGGTGGTGCAATTTCAAGAGGGCTTTCAAATTTTTACATTAACTAGGCACTAAATGTACTCATGGTCACCTTTACGTAGTCCTAAAATGACAAATCTGAAAATCGATACCTGTCAAAATTTTTGACACATTACAACTACCTCACTACCATTTTCAAATACTTCTACCTTCTATCTACATGTACATGATATTACATGTAGCTGCCCTGCCTGCCCATAATGATACTTAAACAAAATTTATGTCACTTAAAAAAACCTATTGGATTCAAAACTATTTCCAGCTCATAGATTGTATTCTGATAGATTTTCATACACAGGTAAATACAAATTATACAATAAGGACTGTCCATTACATATATTCTAAGGGGTCACAGGTCACTATTTCTAAATCATATACAGCACCCTAGATAAGCAGCGTATTTGCGTAAATACGCAATTAAAATCCTCAAAAAAGCAATTAAAATGAAATGTGTGTGTACCGAAAAGCAATTCTAACGATCGGTATGCAATTACATGCGATGTCATTGCGTACCATTTGGTCCATTTCCTTTCATTTGGGTAATAAACAAATGCCAGTCGGGCATTGATTTTTTTTACCAGCGAGCGCTCAATATAACTCCAGTTTTATGAAAATATCGGTGCCCAGTCCAGAATTTCGCAGAAAAACACTGTGATGAAAGTGAAAGTTTTGCAAGGTGTACACGCTCGAATGTCAACAAGGGGATGAGGTTTGCTTCAGGTACAATAAAATCTGCTAGTTTGCTACTTTAGAAAGACAGACGATGGGAGTGAATAAATATGCAAGCACATTTCCGATGGCTTCATGCAATAAGAAAACGTGTAATTACAGAAGAAAAAAATGTGGCGTAAAAAATATGAAAATACGCAATTGTTTTTGCAAGTACACAATTGAGGATTATCACGTTGCGTAAATACCCAATTGATCCAAAAGCTTATCTAGGGCGCTGCATATAGTGGCATTTTCATCTGGGTAGACCCTGATGAAATGCCACACATTTATGGCATTTCATCTGGCTCTTCACCTTTTTCCAATTGATAACTTTTTCCAGTTTTCCAATATAGAAAATTTTTTATGAGGTTATACAATGAATTAATGAGCATTCTTTTCAAAGGCCCTCATAACATTAATTTTGGAGGCTCAGGATCTCAGCCTAATTATTAAAACTTGAAGGTTTGATGAATAGTAAAGTGAGTAAACAGTTGTTCAGTAATCTATTTAAAATCCAGCATTTCTTGCCTTTTTAGCATTTTGTGCTTCATTAAATAGTTAAATACTATGAAAAGTATGTAGCCGGGTGGTCAACTGGTCGACTCGTACCTAAGTCAACTCGTACCCATTTTTGGTCAACTCGTACCTAAGTCAACTCGTAACTTAGTTTATTTATAATAGAATATGCTAGAGTTTTATGCCGTTGTCTAAGTACGTTAATCCTAACAAAAGCAAAGTGATATGTTCTGTTACGACTTAGCGAATTCTGCACTCAAAATAACCATAGAAGGAGCGTTCAATTACAAATGGGTAAAATCAGTATAGGTCAGTTTACTTCCCAGGTGATGCTCACTCTTACAAATTACAGTAGATGAAGAAATAGCTAGGCTCTACACTGTAAAAGAAATATGTGTAACTTAACACCCATTTTGGTGGCAGCCAGACTGCCACTGGTCTTGAGGTATTTAATCTTTGAGCTGTTTTGTCATAACATGGATAACTGTTAAACAACTATCAATGGTTAAATGTTAGCCTCTGGATGCGTCATCAGATGGTCTTAGTATGAAAGTGTACGCAGCCACCTCTTTTGGTCTATTTTAGTGTTAACTTACAGGGATAGCACATTGCAAACTTATCATCGCAAATAGCACTGGTCCCTTCGAAAATCATAAAATCTGGTTTTGTTGCAGGCAAACAATAAAGGTACAGGCTCAATTAGATAGACCGATCAGAGCATCCAAGCAGTCTGATCAGCGCATTTGTTATTCAATCTCCAAAATTTTAATAGCAAAACTTGCTATGCGCATTATTCAAAATGAAACCTAGTCTTTGTAACTGAGCATGCTGGATGTGCCCTTGTAGGGTAGCTAACCCCCAGGGGGGATACTCTTATTATTTTCTTCATAGGTAGGCTTAGGCCCAGCATCTACCGTTCACCTAAAAAATATCAGGAATTTCAAGCTACCTGAAAAATATTTGAAATTTTAGCAACCCACCAAAATATCCCCCATTCTGTACCTTGACCTTAAAAAAGACCCTAAATTGCATAGAAATTACCCCTAGAAATATAGTCCAAAAAATATCCCCAAAATCTTCATACCAAAATTTTTTTTTCTGAAAACCCCCAAAAATATTCAAGTTCAAAATTTTGAACCTCAAAAAATGACTCTAGCCTACATATGTATGAAAATATCAGAGTACCCCCCCCCCCCCCCCCCCCCCCGGGAGCTAACCTATGAAGATATGTTTTCTCGTGGCGCGGGTTTTGTGTGAATAAAGCTGCTTTACAGCCAAGTGCTGGTGATTGGTAGGGTGTGAAAAACAGTATCTTGTACCTAATCAATGATGAATATGTGATTGTATTAATTAAGCTGTAATAAGAAATTAACATTGTCTGACAGTGTAAAAATTGAATAATTAAAAAAGATAGTACACTCTTATTAAAGAAAATTCGGAATTGCAATGTGATAAACTGAAATCTTTCTGGTTTATAACTGATTAGAACATTTTAAAAATAAAACCAGCTTGGTTCTTTAATTTAGAAAGCCCAGGTGAGCCTCTCATCATGCAGTCTCATTTGAGCCTTCGCTACTTACTACTTAAATGACTCCAAATTTGCATTTTGTTTTGTCGTCTGCTGACTTTTTTTGAAATGAGTAGTTCAAAATATCATCTATGATTTTAGTGCTAAATATGAAAATAAAACACTGTGTGCTATCATAACAGACCTATGTCCGAAATTCAAAAATTTGTGTATACAAACAGCTAAGACCCTGAGGGGCCGTCATTATATACAAAGGTCTATGATATTGGAACAGGCAGATCCAAAACTCCCCTAATCGCAGCCTCACTGGTCGTAATTTATAGTTGTTTTTAATATTTGAACAGGCTGGCCCGAATCTCTCCTTATTGCAGATAGCAAAACTATGTTGATTTGGTCGCTTAAGCAGGCTATTCCGAACATCTACCCATAGGGAAAATGTAAGGGAACTTGCCACAGCTGGCCTGAACCTCGTCTGATCGCAAATACTAAATTGTGATGATTATGTATGATTGAACAAGCTCCCAGAACGCTGCGCCATTGCCATAAGAGTTGGGATCTTTGAACAGGCTGGCCCGAACTTAACCTCAGCACAAATAGTAAATTGTAATGTTTAAGTGTTTGACAGGGCTTTTCAGGACCTAGAATTACCTACTATCCTGCTCTACCCTGTCCCATTTTTTTGACTCAGGTACAAGTTGACTTGGGGTAGGTATGAGTTGACCAAAGGTCAGGTACGAGTTGACCAAAAATGGGTACGAGTTGACTTAGGTACGAGTTGACTAGAAACCATGTAGCCTTAGGCACTGGTATTCATATGGAAGCGATAGATTTTTTTTGGGGGGGGGATGCTGCATACATGATGGTACATCCAAACTTTGGGGTTTTGTTTGTTTGATTTGATTCTTTATGTTCAATCAACAATCTTTCAGTTAAACAGGGACTGGTCTTCCTGGGTTGAACCAGTACTAAGCTAGGATAAATGTGTCTTGCTCAAGGACCACAACGCAGTGACGCCGGTGAAAACTTTGGGGTAGTTTTGAAATGTTTAGCCCAGATATACAACTCTCTGCAGCTGTTCAGAGTTGAAATCTATACTGTCAATGTTAGATAAATATGTTGTTGTTGCTTTTACCTGTTCTCATTTAATATACACAGGCTTTCAAGTGCCCTTCAACAAAAAAGTAGGGAAAAAGTAGGGATAAAAATTTGGAAATAGTAGTGAAAAAGAAGGGATAAATGGTGTAAAAAAGTAGGGATAGTAGGGCTTTTTCCAAGTACAAAAATCATCACAATCATTTGTTAGATATACAATAAATAAGTAGGACAAGAGCTGTAATAATAGTACTGGCTAAACAGAGAGACTTTTTGAATAAAAATAAAATTTTATTATGTTTTAGTGGTGGACTCCCTGAAGAAAAATAAGATGGATTTCTAAAATCCGAGCGAGCGAGGAAAAATTTCTGGATTCTTACGCGTAAATGACATTTTAGAGTGAAAAAGTAGGGATAGTAGGGCATTTTCAAGAAAAAGTAGGGAAAAGTAGGAGCAAATCAAAAAAGTAGGGAAAAGTAGGAAAAATAGGAAAAGTAGGGCCCACTTGAAAGCCTGTATACAGAAATTTGTCGACTTTTGTAAATTTGTTAAAATAAAAATCATTGAAAACCAAATATATATATCTCTATATACTGCCCGAAGCCCTTACAGACCTTATTGGTTTCGTGGTCATCTATTTGTAAAAGTCAACCTCAGCTGACCTAATAATTGGACATCACTAATTTGATTCCAAAATCATTTTCCTACCTTTCCAATGTAAACAAATCCATAGTCTTCTGCCACTCTCTTTGCCCGTTCTTCTCCCCCTTCTATATGAACGGCCCATTCTCCAGTGTAGTGCCCACTCTGAGATAGTTGCAGTAAAAGTCCAAAAAGACAAAGCTGAATAATAAATTTATTGCATTGCATTGTAGCCTGAATGGCTAGCGGTCTATCACAAACTTTTCACCATTTTGAAATGTTTACTGACCAGTTCCCGATAGCGATATCTTGCTGAATACTACATTCCAGTCTTATCGTTTGATTTTATCAACCGTATTCCATTTCATTTACAAAATTGCTCTGAAGCCGATAATTTATTTGTTGGGAATGCTCATAGCTCAGCTGTCAATAATCAACTGAATGATAAATTCGTGTTTCGGTTGCAGATGGCGCTTCATAACAGGAACAGGAAGTGTAATAGAGCTATCGATACATCAGGGGTCATCTCAAAATACTTTATGCATATTATATTTAAGGTAGCAGCCTCCACTATTCATAAAGTTGGGAAGTGAGTATGATCAGGAAATACCACAATCAAAATTTCTTCCCTTGTCTGCGTGGGGCGCGGCAAGGGGAAATTTGTCTCCTGTGTTATTTGCCTAATTCTTAAATTGTGAGTAACAGGGTAAAATACCTGGAGAAACGGATGCAAGTCAAAACGTCCCCTAGTCAAAACGCCCCTCCCCCAATTTGGCAAATCGTCCCAAAATATGAAAAAAAGATTGGTCAAAACGTCCCCATAAAACGCCCCCATTTTTTCAAAGGGGATTTTTCGAAGAAATATGGTATACTTACAAAGAAAATGCTTGTTTTAGTTTCTGATACTAATGTATGAGAGTTTGAAATGATGTTTTAATAGGGCGTTTTATGTTCATGCTGCTATGTAGTCAACGTTAAAGTAAAATCGTTTTTCGCATGTTTTGTTGTCTGCTTTTGTTTTTTTCTTCAAAATAACGTTTCTAAAGGGCTGTTTCGGGAATACCATCATAATGGGGCCCCAGGGGTTTTGGGAATCTGGGGGAGAATGGCTATATATTTTCAGTTCCCAATATTGTAGATACCAGACATACATTGATGCCCTGAAGAACTCATTTTTCCCTGAACTATTCCACAGTGGAATGGTCTTACTCCTTCGGTGGTCAATTCCCAGACTACTGAGGAGTTTAGGGCACTCCTCATTTAGTCAAAACACAGCCGAAAGATTTTTCTTGTTTTTTTTTTTTGTTTTGCATTGTTTTTTCTTCAAAATTCCAAATTTCGCACTCCCTGGCATAATGATCGCATGCGATCGTGCCAGTAGAAAGAGATAGATAGATAAAATGTTTGGGGGAGCATGCCCTCGGACCCCCTAGCACAAATCTGAATCCACATCATTACATGACTATCTGTACGACAGGTATGTAACATTTGATGAAAAAAGGAAAAGCCTCCATTTTTTACATTTCTTTGGCTCCTTGGGGCTTTTGCCCCCCAGACTCCTGTTGTAAAATGTGAATGTATTTATTTTTGTGCTAACATGCACATCTGGATTGATCTTGGAGAAAAATATGGCACAAAATTTGGGTTGTTGTTGATTTATTATCCTAAAAATTGTTGATTTTTAGGTTGATAGTAACATCCTTTGGAACACTCAGAATGCACCAGATCGCACCATTTTTATCATTTTTTTCTGGGAGCATACCCTCGCACCCCCCCCCCCCCTGGCACCAGTGTGAATCAACATCATAACAGGGCTAACTACGCAACTGGTATGTAATTTTCTATCTAGGTAATTAGATGGGGTTTTTTTTTATTAAAACTTTAATATATGTTGATCAGATCTATTCTTACTTATTGAAAAAGAAGTCAAACTTATGCAATTATAACACTATATATGGTTGCAAAAGTAATTGCTTTCACTTTGTTTAAGAAAATTGTTTCATCTATTGGAAAAAATAGCCCCCCACCAGAAAATCAAATGGTCTAGCTGCCCCTAATAAAAAAATCAAATCTAGAGAGCATTCCTCCATACCTACTCTACCAGGTCCAGCAACAGAATTTTAAGGATGGCCTCATACTTTGAGCTATATAATATCATGCATTTCATTAAAATTATATATTGTGTATTCCGTGGCTTAGCACTATCTTTACACGTATAACATAAAATTAATGAATATTAATTTAAGTCATCCGATCGTGTAAAGCTTCATAATTTTAAGTATGTGAATTTAATCCTATGGAAAGTAAAATACTTTTTAGGGAGAATTGGCTTATATTTTTTGGGGATTTGGGGAGAAGCTGAATTAATTTTAAGGATTTTGGGAGCAAAGGAAAAATACTTTCAGGGAGCTGAGGAATTTTCTTCCAGGGATTTGGGGAGATCAATGCATAATTTTCAAGGATCAAGGGAGCACCGACCCCTGGGTGCCTCCAATATGTCCAGATAACCCTACCATTATGTCTGGTCTGATCTGGGTATAAGCCCACTGCAAATGTTATCAGCAGAAGATACCAGCATGTTAAGATTTAATACTATATATCGACTTTGGTTCTGTATGACCAATAATTTATCAAGTTCAAGAGCAATTAGTCAGGGTAGACCCAACAGCACACTGTCGACGTGAACTTACATAACAACACAAGTATATTATGTATATAATCATACATATTTTTTTTTTAATTTCATGTTTTTTATCAAAACACATTTATAACAATATATACATGTTCTCATAACAGGTGGGACATATGTTGCGAGAAACGCGACTTGGTTGCATGCGAACAACAAAGGCGCAGACCAAGCAGCACATTCATGCAGTTTGATCCTCGCCGTTGTTATTCGCTCAATACAGATATAATATACAAATTTCCTTCATACAAAATTTCTAGGAGGGCCCAGACCAATTTGCGCATCCGTGCAATCTGATAGGCGAGGTTGTTAATCACTTTATGACAATAGTAATAAATAAAATTGCTCTACACAGAAAATGTTCTTTTGCATTAGGGGGCTTGTTTCATTGAAGAATGCTGTTCAATTTTCTAATGATAAGAATCTAAGGACTTAACACAGACGAGCATGCGTACATACGTAAGTACTAAATAGCTGTTTATATACTTTAATCCATCAGTGCGTAAATGCATCCATCAGTCCACCCATCCATCCATCTGACGTATGAATGAACGACTGCAAGATAACACTGATGTACAATGCATACGCCAATACACTACGGATACATAATGTTTTGTTGCATGCAATATGTATATACGTCCAATGTATTGGATATCGCGTATAGAAGTTTGTTAATTAAGTTTTTTGATTATGGAGTCACTGTCATAATTTGGGGGCTGCAGGTTTTTCACACGTTATTATCATACAGTTCAATTATATATGTATTAGACACTTGTTTTAAAAGAGTTAATCACTCATTATCAATTTTGTTATTTATCCAAAAGCATAACACCTTAGCAAATTTTGCGCCTGTTGGATAGGAGATTTATACACTGCGTAGACCTAGATTTAGATAATAACTTTATGCATATGTTTGCTCGAAATTAAATAATTACTCCAAACTTACAATAATACCGATTGTCTCATCATTACCACAAAGTAAATCATCAAAAAGCTAGTTAGTATATATGTAATCTTCGAAGGATCTTGTATAAAAGGTTTGTCGGAAAACTGCATTCTTAATGCTATATTACCGAAATAACAGAATGAAATCAAGATAAAAACACTAAAATATCTAAAATAATTTCATTCTAACATCCCAGATTATGCTTTAAAATTACTAAAATATATAATAAAAATCATTTTGGGGACATTTTGACCAACATTTTTTACCATGGGGACGTTATGACCATTTTTTGGGGACGTTTTGACCAGTTCGGGGACGTATTGAGTAGAGGCGTTTTGACTTGGGGACGTTTTGACTGTAATCCTGAGAAACATGACATTCTCAACGACTGCCAACATGGATTTAGGGCCAAGCTGAGCTATGAGACCCAGATCCTATATCTATCATGAGCTGGCTGGATCCCTCGACAAAACGACACAGACCGACATGGTGACTTCAGTTAAGCTTTTGACCATGTACCTCAACAGCGCTTACTGAAGAAGATGCGTCACTATGGGATACGTGGCAACGCATACCAGTAGATAGCTTCATTCCTCAGTCAGAGAACACAGTAAGTTTTAGCGGAGGGCCAGTCATCAGAGAAAGTACCTGTAATAAGTGGCGCCCCTCAAGGCTAGGTGTTAGGACCAGTTCTATTTTTCTTTTTTTTTATCAATGATATACCGGTCAACATAAACTGAAAGGCATGAATGTTTGCTGATGACTTCATTGTCTACAGAGAGATAAAGTCTAACCAAGACCAACTTATTCTAAAAGAGGATCTTGACACACTTGCAGAATGAGAATGGAAGTGGGGAATGGACTTACACATTCAGAAATGTAATGTGTTACGTGTTTCCTGAGCTAAATCAACCTTGATATTCAGCTACAGACTCAAAGGCACAGTCTTAGTCGAGGAGGCTACATCCAAGTACCTTGGTGTGGACCTGCAACATAACCTATCTTGGAATCAGCATGTAAGCAGAGTTACAAAAAAAGGCAAACAGCATGCTCAGATTTCTATGCCATAATATGCAAAAGGCCAGCGAAGAAACCAAGGTTCAAGCTTACACTTCCATGGTCAGATCAAACATAGACCACTGCTGCACCGTTTGGAACCCTCACCAAAGAGACCAGAAATACCAAGTGGAGATGGTGAGCAGATACAGAAATACGAGCAGCATGATGGATATTTTGGACTACCTTGGATGGGAGACACGTGAATCCAGAAGAACAAAGCTGCAACTTACTGTCTTCTACAAAATCGTACACAACCTGATAGCCATACCACACTCCAGATACTTGATACCAGCCAGCAAGAAGACAAGAGCAGCACACCCCTTCAAGTTCCAACAGTACCCTACATCTACCTACTGCTTCAAATTAAGCTTCTTCCCCAGAACCATCCCAGTATGGAACAGACTGCCAGCAGCTGCTGCTGAGGCTCCCTCTTTGGTATCATCCAAGAGGGAGTTTGGAAGCCTTGCCTTCTAAATGGGGATTTCTGCCTGGCCATGAAGTAAACCTAAATAATGAGTGCTGAGCTGTGCCGTCAGGCCTGGTACCCAGGTACCCCCAGGGAAGGCAGATTGGTCACACTCAGATAGGCGAAAAGTGGCTTGGTACAACTTTCTACTTCTTCTTCCTTTTTACTTAATTTAATTCTCCTTATCTGACTGCTTCTATACATCTCACTATACTTTTTTCTTTAGTTTCTTGCTTACGCACCATTAAAGAAATGTCAAGTTTCACAGTTTAATGACAATATGTAGATGTGGATGTAAATGACTTAGAAGATTTCACAAAGGCACGTAGTTGCTCTGTCATAAGCCTGGAATTTGTTTCTGACTATTAGTATTTCTACCTTAAGCTCCTTGTTCTGTTGTATGCAGATGGCACAGTTATCTTTGATACAGATGAGACTAGTTTCCAAAAGAATCTAGATGTATTTTATGAATATGCTAAAATGTGGAAGTTGAATGTTAACTAGGACAAGACTAAAGTTCTGATATTTGGCACAACTTTTGATGACCACTTTAGCTTCAAAGTGGGTGAGAGTAAAATCTCAATCTGTAAGGAATTCAAGTATCTGGTTGTAGTTTTCACTAAAAGATGAAGTTTCTGAAAAGCAAGAAAACATAATTATGATCAAGCCAAAAAGGCTACGCACCTTTTATATAAAAGAATTAGAAACTTAAGAAACTTAAATCTTCCAATTGACTTACAACTACAGTTTTTTGAACACACTATTTTACCAATTGCCCTATATGGATGTGCTATCTAGGCGTTTGAAAATGCTCATATAATAGAGAAACTTCAAATGGAGTTCCTCAGGTACATAACAAATTCAAAGAAATCTACTCCAGCATATATGCTACATGCAGAACTAGGTTGCAAGGCAGTAGACATTAGAATCAAAACCGGTATGATTAGCTTTTGGTTGAATATTGTGAATGGTAAACAAACAAAACTATCAAAATGGTTATACTTGCTTCTCATAGGAGAATATGGTGGTGGAATCTATCAATATAAAAAGATCCATTGTATAAAACAAATTCTAATATCTGTAGGGCGTCCTGGTCTTTTAAACAAGGAAGTCATTGAAAACCTAAATCAATCAAAAATCAAATCTCTCAAACTCTATCAGACCTTTATGTTCAGGAGTGGCATAACAAAGTAACTTCATCCTCTAAAGGAAAGAATGATAATCTTTTCAAGCAAGATTTAAATTTTGAAAATTACCTGATCAAATTAAATAGGAAACACTGTTCTTCAATGTTAAATATGTTCTTAAAAGGGTAAATATGTTCTTAAAAGGGTATCCTTTGGGAGCAAAGAATGCATCAAAGAACTGAAACTAGAGTGTGCATATTTTCTGGGCCAGACTAGCTAGTTTCGGCCAGTTAGGCTTCATTATGGTACACATGTGGCACATGTGGCAAAAGTGTTAAGACTTAAAATGGAATTTCAGGAGAGTCAGCGCATAGGTGCATTTCCATCCAAGTGGGTGCTATTATTTGCTATTGACAAACATTTGCCAATAGTGATTTATGTGTATTTGATAAGGCCAAAAAATATATGTGTGTTTTAGGTTACATGAACTTTTAAAGCTGCATAGTCTGTAACTTTTGATCTTTTAATTTTGGAACTAATGTTTCTATTTTTCAAGAACACAGTAAAATAACTAAAATTCAGGTAAACATTTTACCAATTTCGTAAATCTTAACAAATTATCAGTATCAAAACAACAGCATTTATGTTAAAATTAACTGTCTATAATTATTGGAGGGACGCAAATAATTACCAACAAGAGAAAAACACACCTGTGTTATAAGATAATTCACTTTTCCGTGCAGTTTTCAGCTATAGTGAACAGATTTATTGTGAAAACATAACTTAATTCTACTTTTACAAATGATTTAAAAAGAAAATAAAAAATTTCGAAAAATATCAAAAGTTACAGACTATGCAGCTTTAAAATAGATACGGTAGGTAAGAAAATATTTTTATTTTGATAAAAGTTTGTACATGGGGGAAGATGGGGAAACAAGATGGCCGACCTGGGAAATCCTTTGGAAATCCCCTAAATATGCTTAAAACTTTAGGGTCAGGGCAAAAAAAATAAGGCAAGCTCCGGTAGCCTGAAACACGCATTTTTTTATTCTATGCAACAAGAAATAAAAGAAAATGTGCCAATGGCAAATATGTTCTTAAAAGGGTTCAATCTTTATGTATTCAAAGTAAGTAAGGGTGCAAAGATCAGGAGTCGATACAATCAAGTACCACACCCCACCCAGGATACCAATGGGGAAAGTTACAAACTCACAGTTAGACACCACAAACGAGAGCCAAGAGGTCAGCCCTTTCCCAGCAGATGACCACTAAGCACATATAAACAGACGCGCACAAAGACATAGCAAACATAAGACAGAACAAAAACATAAAAGATCCACACAAGAAGTACCGCCTTGGAACGGTCAGTAAAATATTTTACTGGAGGGCTTAAACCGGTTTAACAGCGCGCCAACCTCACCCTTAATTCAGATGTGGATCAAGACACATAGATATTTGGTTTGCATGAAAGACCCCTAACTTATCAATGCATCATCTCCCAAAACATATAAATTAAGAAATAAAAGGAGATAAAGCAAAGATAAGGACTCAACAGTAAATAAAACTGAATACCGGAGCAAAAGAAATCCAACAGGTAAACCCCGGTGGGCCCGACAAACAGCCAAAGCATCAGGCCCCTACCATCTCATCAATAGATAAGTCTTTAAGTTGGAACCATCATAGAGTCTGAAATATGGGTCCGACAAAACAAAAAAGAAGACGTCTAAAGGAAAAGTAAAATGAGATAGAACGCAACAAAACGTACATTCATGAATGACGAAAATATATAAGCCTGTACACATGGAATTTACAGGATAGTATAAATTGTATTGGTGAAAAGTAGTCTGATCTGAGCATGCACTGTTCGAATTTGTACGTTTCATTATGGCTTTCAAAAAGCCTGATGAATGGTTGTTACAATTAATGTACATTCAGGAATGGCGGAAATATTAAGCCTGTACAGGCGGTATTTACAGGGCACTATAATTTGTATTGGTGATTCAGTCCTGAGGTGTAAAGTTGTCTGGTCTGAGCCTGCACTGTTTGAATTTGTACCTTCCAAAATGGCTTTAAAAGCCTGAAGAATGGTTGTTACAATTGTTCTGTGGATAACAAAAAGTAAGTGAGTATGATCAGGAAATGCCACAATCATATACTACAGACCAACACATGGCACCGCGAGAATAAGTCAACGAACGTTAACAGCGAAATGACATTCAGAACACAATAAAAGTAAAGCAGCAATCACTCTCTTCCCTAGTGAGAGGATCGCAAAACTAGAAAAGACACAAAGTACTGCAAAACAAAACAATGACCTTAAACTAAATCCCCACAAACAATGCGAGCAACAGCAAACAATGAATAAACAACTGCAGAACCAAGTTCTCACCACAACTCCACAACTCAAAGAGACACAGAGTGATAGAAAACATTGAGGTACTGGCTGGAAAACAAGTAGGGATCTGATATAACTCAATATACATCCTTGAAACAAGTATTCATTTTTATTCCTTTGGCTATCATAAGCTCTTCTTCTTCCAAGTAAAGAGCTGGGATTGTAAAGAACGTTTTTAACTATGCAGAGCAAGGATTGACGATGGCGATCCGCTAGCCCCAAAAGGCTGTACAGGATAAACTTTGGTTAATACATGTACCTTTTACACTGTCCCTGGTGAGCTGTTGTTGTGGAGCAGATCGCAGCCAGAGGAGTGATCTGAATTCCTTCAGGGATGCTGCATACACTATCTCCACTGTAAGTTTGTTCCAATCACGCACTGCTCTTGGAATTAAGGAATTTGAATATGTAGCATCTGAAATTCTCTCTTGGAAGAATTTAGCTGGTCCTCTGGTATGGCTGTCGCTGACTTTTTAGTGCTGGTCAGTGGGTATGTCTACAAGGTTGTGCTGAATTCTGTACAGCATGCGTCTGTCTTCAAATGGCTCTCAGTTCAGGTCGTCGAGCATCTTGGTGACACAACTGGGAGTTCTGTATATGTTCTTAAAAGGGTTTCTTTTGGACGCAAAGAATGCACCAAAGAGCTGAAACTAGATTGTGCATATTGTCTGGACTAGACTATAGCTAGTTTCAGCCAGTTAGGCCTCATCAGTGACCCTCTAATAGTTTCAAAGTTCCACAATGAAACCCATGATCGCAAAGGACAATGAAAAAACCTACACTATAGTGAAGGGCAGAGAGAGGTTCTACCGCCACCACACAGTCCCAGTCACCAGCTGTAGTAAAGTCAAATATGTTCTTAAAAGGGTTTCCTTTGGAAGCAAAGAATGCACCAAAGAACTGAAACTAGAGTGTGCATATTTTCTGGGCCAGACTAGCTAGTTTAGGCCAGTTAGGCTTCACCAGCGATCCACTTATAGTTTCAAAGTTCCACAATGAAACCCATGATCCCAAAGGACAAGAAATTAAAATCTACACTATAGTGAAGGCAGGTAGACGTTCTACCGCCGCCACACAGTCCCAGTCACCAGCTGGAGTGAAGTCAAATATGTTCTTAACATGGGTTAAAAAACATGTTATCAAATATTGTGAAAAAGTATATGAGAGATCCGGTAAAAACCTATTTTGGTCCATTAAGAATTCAGGTGAAATTTTAGATAAACTTAAAGCTAGAGATTTCAATGCGACCAGTTTGTCTACTTATGATTTTTCTACTCTTTACACTACTTTACCTCATAATTTAATTAAAGATAAACTTATTGATCTTATTGAAAGAACCTTCCAGAGAGAAGGCTCTCCTTACCTTGCATGTAGTGACAGAAATGCATTTTTTACTTCAGAAAAACCTAAAAAATATCATGCATGGTCGTGTCAAAATGTATGTGATGCGCTGACCTTTTTGTTGGACAACATTTTTATTCGATTTGGCACCAAGCTCTATAGACAAGTAGTTGGGATTCCTATGGGCACTAATTGTGCTCCCCTGGTTGCAGATTTATTCCTGTTTTGTTATGAAAGGGACTTTATGATGTCTCTTTCTGATGATAAGCAGGCTGATGTTATTGATGCGTTTAACACTACTTCCAGATATTTGGACGATATTTTAAATATTAATAATGTTTATTTTGAAAATATGATTAGTCAAATATACCCTTCAGAGCTCCAACTTAATAAAGCCAATGCCTCTGATACCGAAGCCGCATTTTTAGACTTGCATTTGTCAATTTCTAATGATATTGTTTCTACCAAAATTTATGATAAACGTGACGACTTTGATTTTGAAATTGTCAATTTCCCATTTTTAGATGGTGATGTTCCTCGTTCTACATCCTATGGAGTCTATATCTCTCAACTCATTCGTTTTGCTAGAGCATCTAGCTATGTTACTGACTTCAACACTCGCAATAAATTGTTAACTCAGAAACTTCTTAAACAGGGCTATCGGTATCATAAACTTCGCAAAACATTTTCAAAATTTTAAAGACGATACTATGATTTGATTTCTAAATTCCAAGTTGGACTTAAATCTCTCTTGCGCCAAGGACTTTCGGAACCTGATTTCTATGGTGACTTGGTGTATAAGTTGAAGAAGATTGTTGGCTCTAATAATTTTTCAGCGCAGTTTATTAAAATAATTTCCCATTATAAAAAGATTGGCTATAACATTAATGTATTGCAACAGACTGCATGCTTGGTAGTCAACCCAATCACGGTTGGCAACTTTGCTTTCCTCTTTAATTGCACGCCGGTGGGTCGGACTTCAGACTCTATGATGGTTCCGACTTAAAGACTTATCTATTGATGAGATGGTAGGGGCCTGATGCTTTGGCTGTTTGTCGGGCCCACCGGGGTTTACCTGTTGGATTTCTTTTGCTCCGGTATTCAGTTTAATTTACTGTTGAGTCCTTATCCTTGCTTTATCTCCTTGTTATATCTTGATTTATATGTTTTAGGAGATGATGCATTGATAAGTTAGGGGTCTTTCATGCAAACCAAATATTTATGTGTCTTGATCCACATCTGAATTAAGGGTGAGGTTGGCGCTGTTAAACCGGTTAAAGCCCTCTAGTAAAATATTTTACTGACCGTTCCAAGGCGGTACTTCTTTTGTGGATCTTTTATGTTTTTGTTCTGTCTTGTGTTTGCTATGTTTTGTGCGCGTCTGTTTATTTGTGCTTTGTGGTCACCTGCTGGGAAAGGGCTGACCTCTTGGCTCTCGTTTGTGGTGTCTTCTGTGAGTTTGTCACTTTCCCATTGGTATCCTGGGTCAGGTGTGGTACTTGATTGTATCGATTCCTGATCTTTGCAACCTTATTACTTTCCTTTGTAAGCAAAGAATGCAAAGTTTTTGGAGAAGAGCTCTGTTACTGCCATTCTTGATTACCATGAACAGAAGATGGTCAGCTACGAAGTTGTTGAGTCCTTATCCTTGCTTTATCTCCTTGTTATATCTTGATTTATATGTTTTAGGAGATGATGCATTGATAAGTTAGGGGTCTTTCATGCAAACCAAATATTTATGTGTCTTGATCCACATCTGAATTAAGGGTGAGGTTGGCGCCGTTAAACCGGTTTAAGCCCTCCAGTAAAATATTTTACTGACCGTTCCAAGGCGGTACTTCTTTTGTGGATCTTTTATGTTTTTGTTCTGTCTTGTGTTTGCTATGTTTTGTGCGCGTCTGTTTATATGTGCTTTGTGGTCACCTGCTGGGAAAGGGCTGACCTCTTGGCTCTCGTTTGTGGTGTCTTCTGTGAGTTTGTCACTTTCCCATTGGTATCCTGGGTCAGGTGTGGTACTTGATTGTATCGATTCCTGATCTTTGCAACCTTATTACTTTGATTATCAGAGTTGTTTTGTCTGTGCTGCGTGGCGGCCCTAAAAAGTCTCCCCGCACTTTCATTTAATGCTCTTATTTTTCCAATCCTCAGGATTGTGTGTACAATCTCCTTCCATTATTCCTGTCCCTGGATATCCTCTATGTCTTGTACCGCATTTAAGATCACTAGATGACCGATTTTCATACCCCGTTGTATAACTTCTGCTTTCTATATATCTGTGGACTTGTATTAGCCATTTGGATTATCGTTTGCATTTGTTATACCTTCCTTTGCTTTTAAGGACTCATATTATACTGGCTTGTCATTTTAATAACCGGTGTGTTGATTGCTTGTCTTGGGATGGTACTTACCCACACAACTTTTAATGATAAGAACGAAAATAACAAAATTACATTTATCTCCCATTAGTTTACATTCGGCGTCCTCTGTTCGTATTCCTAGTTCAGTTAACAATTTTCGGGATATGCTTCCTACCATTAGGTTATCTCCTCTTGGGTCACCTATTATCAGGAAGTATACTAAACCATTTAATGCATTCAAAAGACGCGGAATGTATCCTCATGTTTCTAAGTGCAATGCCAAGAGGTGTGTCTGTTGCGCACATTTATGTACTAAAACTACCATTACATCATCTGTAAATGGTAGAACATTCTCCATAATTAATAATAATGATTTGGACTGAACTTCATTGGATCTAATTTATGTTATAACTTGAACTGAAACTAACTGTGGAATGCAATATGTTGGACAAACTGGCCGATCCCTCAAGACTAGGTTTCATGAGCACTTTCGTAAAATGAAAAAGCCTAAAAAATTTGACACATTTCTTTATCGCCATTTCAAAAATAATGGTCATTTACCTAGTAAAATTGTAATTCAGCCTGTTGAAAAAATTATATATGATCCTAATTCATCAACTAGATTAAAAAATATTAAGAGACATGAAACTGAACTTAAATGGATTAAATTTTTGCAATCACCTTTTCCTTTAGGCTTTAATGATAATATATACCATGAAGGCAACATTTCTAAAATGCCAGATTTTGATGTTTTTTTCTGTTTTGGAATGTAAAAAACGTAAAAGTAGATCTCATGGTAAACGTAAAAATGGCAACATTAAGCGCAAAATTTGTACTGAAAAACGCTTAAATACTTCTCTAAAGGATCTTTCTTTGGCTTTAACTAATCATGGTCGACATGGCTTATTTTTATTTTTAAGTTCCTTGCCTATCTCAGTTTTACGCAATTTAGAGTTAGAGGCTAATAAACTTTATGATAGAGCAAACAAATTATATAAAGCAGCACTCCTTACAAGGTGTTATGTTCAACATTTCCTTAGTCCTTATATCGATTCTGAAGTCAATCATAAACGACATTTTATCAAAATTCCATTCATTAACAAAGGTATTGAGTTTATTGATTTACATAGTATCTTCAAGGATAATTCAGTGATTTCATCTATTCCAAATTACTTTAATAATTCTGAAACTCCTATCATTTGTTATAAATATAACAAACCAATAAGGTCTACGATATTTAACTTTAATAAAATTGTAAATGATTTAGATATAGATTCCAATACTCCTGCCTCCTGAGATTTAAAAATTCAAATTATTTATATCCCTCTGCAGGGCATGTTATTACAGGTAATCTAAATGTCATTCCTGACGCTAGAGTTCGCAATAATATTTCTAAAGGTCCTAAATATAGATTTCCCTCTAATATTGATTTCTCTAAATGTCGTAGAGAGATCGCTGCTTCTTTAAATGACTTCAGTAATCGTTGGTGCAAACGGGAAAATGTTGAACCTGATGCTTTGAAGGAATGGAAGATTAACATTTTTAAAATTATTGATACTCGTATTTCATTTTACTCTCGTAATACACATCTTTTGCCCCTAAACCTAAATCTTCTTTTCGTCATCTTAAACGAGGTATCCAGGATTTTCATATGAATTATGTTTTGGTTCCAACAGATAAAGCTGCTAACAATGTTGTAGTTGTTTGACGATTGTATTATATTAATACTCTTAAGCGTGAGCTTGTTGACACTAATGCCTATAAACTGCAGCCTTCTTTAAGTGAAAGGGTGATTGTTGATGGGCATGGTTGTCATACAGCCCTACATTTTGGTGTCAAAGCTAAAGAAAATCAAGACAAAGTTCCTACGTTGTACTGGTTACCTAAACTCCATAAAAAACCCTATAAAGCAAGATTTATTGCAAATTCTAGTTCTTGTACGACAACAGAACTTTCTAAATTGTTAACCTCGTGTCTTACAGCTGTTAAAAACATGTTATCAAATATTGTGAAAAAGTATATGAGAGATCCGGTAAAAACCTATTTTGGTCCATTAAAAATTCAGGTGAAATTTTAGATAAACTTAAAGCTAGAGATTTCAATGCGACCAGTTTGTCTACTTATGATTTTTCTACTCTTTACACTACTTTACCTCATAATTTAATTAAAGATAAACTTATTGATCTTATTGAAAGAACCTTCCAGAGAGAAGGCTCTCCTTACCTTGCATGTAGTGACAGAAATGCATTTTTTACTTCAGAAAAACCTAAAAAATATCATGCATGGTCGTGTCAAAATGTATGTGATGCGCTGACCTTTTTGTTGGACAACATTTTTATTCGATTTGGCACCAGGCTCTATAAACAAGTAGTTGGGATTCCTATGGGCACTAATTGTGCTCCCCTGGTTGCAGATTTATTCCTGTTTTGTTATGAAAGGGACTTTATGATGTCTCTTTCTGATGATAAGCAGGCTGATGTTATTGATGCGTTTAACACTACTTCCAGATATTTGGACGATATTTTAAATATTAATAATGTTTATTTTGAAAATATGGTAAGTCAAATATACCCTTCAGAGATACAACTTAATAAAGCCAATGCCTCTGATACCGAAGCCGCATTTTTAGACTTGCATTTGTCAATTTCTAATGATATTGTTTCTACCAAAATTTATGATAAACGTGACGACTTTGATTTTGAAATTGTCAATTTCCCATTTTTAGATGGTGATGTTCCTCGTTCTACATCCTATGGAGTCTATATCTCTCAACTCATTCGTTTTGCTAGAGCATCTAGCTATGTTACTGACTTCAACACTCGCAATAAATTGTTAACTCAGAAACTTCTTAAACAGGGCTATCGGTATCATAAACTTCGCAAAACATTTTCAAAATTTTATAGACGATACTATGATTTGATTTCTAAATTCCAAGTTGGACTTAAATCTCTCTTGCGCCAAGGACTTTCGGAACCTGATTTCTATGGTGACTTGGTGTATAAGTTGAAGAAGATTGTTGGCTCTAATAATTTTTCACCGCAGTTCATTAAAATAATTTCCCATTATAAAAAGATTGGCTATAACATTAATGTATTGCAACAGACTGCATGCTTGGTAGTCAACCCAATCACGGTTGGCAACTATGCTTTCCTCTTTAATTGCACGCCGGTGGGTCGGACTTCAGACTCTATGATGGTTCCGACTTAAAGACTTATCTATTGATGAGATGGTAGGGGCCTGATGCTTTGGCTGTTTGTCGGGCCCACCGGGGTTTACCTGTTGGATTTCTTTTGCTCCGGTATTCAGTTTAATTTACTGTTGAGTCCTTATCCTTGCTTTATCTCCTTGTTATATCTTGATTTATATGTTTTAGGAGATGATGCATTGATAAGTTAGGGGTCTTTCATGCAAACCAAATATTTATGTGTCTTGATCCACATCTGAATTAAGGGTGAGGTTGGCGCCGTTAAACCGGTTTAAGCCCTCCAGTAAAATATTTTACTGACCATTCCAAGGCGGTACTTCTTTTGTGGATCTTTTATGTTTTTGTTCTGTCTTGTGTTTGCTATGTTTTGTGCGCGTCTGTTTATATGTGCTTTGTGGTCACCTGCTGGGAAAGGGCTGACCTCTTGGCTCTCGTTTGTGGTGTCTTCTGTGAGTTTGTCACTTTCCCATTGGTATCCTGGGTCAGGTGTGGTACTTGATTGTATCGATTCCTGATCTTTGCAACCTTATTACTTTGTGTGTGGGACTTTGTCATGTCAAAATCTTTCATGAAGTCAAGTAGAATGATGTCCACTTGATTGCCCTTCGCTGTTGTAGAAGCAATCTCTTATATTGTTGGCAGCAGTTGGATTTTTGCATTAGCGTTTCTTCCTGAGCCAGTGTTGATCAGCACATAAGACTCTGTGCTGGTCAAGATGGTGCATAATATTGCTGTGGATAATATGTTCAAACAGCTTGCATGTGATGGAGGTGAGATAAACTGGCCCCGGGGCTATAAAACTTTTTGAGATCAATCTCAGACTCACAGTGAGTACGTTTCTGAGTCTGAGTTCATTACCGAGGTTATAAAACGTTTGAGATCGTTTTCGTGCTCATTGTTGAGTCTGACTTTGAGCTGAGACTGAAAAAAAAGTTTTATAACCTCAGGGTCTGGTCTGTAATTTGATGGCTGGTGTTTGTCTGCTTTCTTGAAAATCTTGAATCTCTCCTTGGTCCATGGAAAGCTGGAAAAGTAGAGCCAAGACAGGGCCCAATTTATCAGCTGAAGTCTTTAGGATGTATTCTGGAATTTCATCTGGACCTATGGCCTTGTGTATTTTCAGGTTCTTCAGCAATATATGGACGCCTTTCCAGTCTATCTCAATGTTGTCACTTTCTCCCAAATCAAACTCACTTACTTTTTGCTTAGTCTGACGTCTATCTCCAGTGAATTTATTTTCAGTATTTGCTGTACCACAGAATAAGTTTGAATGGAAGGTCTGATTATTAACCTAGGACCCAGTATCAACGGACTGGTCACTGACGGAAATACAAAGTTATGTTGTCAAGGCTCTGTTTTAGCGCTATTTCAAAGTACTACAGCCTACAAAATTGATTCTGAACATATCCCAGATAATACAAGTTATTCTCGGTATGCAAAGTTGAAAAAATACAAGTTACAGGTAAATAAATTTGAAGTTTTATCATCTTTTTAGGTTGACTTCTGGCGATTTTTGGCTAAAGTGCCAAAAATAGCTAAAAGGGTACCTTGGTTTCTTGTTGATGTTCATAAAGACGGATAAACTTCCAAAAGATATAAAAATGCAGTCTTAAAGATGCTATATTGAACCAATGCTTTTTAAAGAAGAAAAAAACACGTATGCAGAGAAACAATGGAGATATGATTATCTAATCTTCAACATATGTCAGTTTTTTTTTCAAAAATAGCCGCTCAGCCTCGACAACTTATTTCCAATATATACATGTACCTGTTTGGAAGTTAACCAATGAAAGTTTTCATATTTAAGCAGGTACTCTAAAGTGCAAAAAATCTGGTCCGAGATTTTACTAAACCTGATTGGTTGAAATGAGAAATTGAAAGCGATATCGTACCGCGCAGCCAAAAAACCCTGAATCTAATCCATAAAGGACCTCTGAAGGCTCTCCTTACCTTGCATGTAATGACAGAAATGCATTTTTACTTCAGAAAAACCTAAAAAATATCATGCATGGTCATGCCAAAATGTATGTGATGCGCTGACCTTTTTGTTGGACAATAGTTTTATTCGATTTGGCACCAAGCTGTATAGATAAGTAGTTGTGATTCCTATGGGCACTAATTGTGCTCCCCTGAATGCAGATTTATTCCTGTTTTGTTATGAGAAGGACGTTATGATGTCTCTTTATCATGATAAGCAGGCTGATGTTATTGTTGCGTTTAACACTACATCTAGATATTTGGACGATATTTTAAACATTAATAATGTTTATTTTGATAATATGGTAAGTCAAATATACCCTTCAGAGCTCCAACTTAATAAAGCCAATACCTCTGGTACCGAAGCTGCATTTTTAGACTTGCATTTGTCTATTTCTAATGACATTGTTTCTACCCAAATTTATGATAAACGTGACGACTTTGATTTTGAAATTATCAATTTTCCATTTTTAGATGGTGATGTTCCTTGCTCTACATTCTATGGAGTCTATATCTCTCAACTCATTCTTTTTGCTAGAGCATCTAGCTATATTCCTGACTTCAACACTCACAATAAATTGTTAACTCAGAAACTTCTTAAACAAGGCTATCGGTATCATAAACTTCGCAACATCTTTTTTTAAATTTTATAGACGATACTATGATTTGATATCTAAATTCCAGGTTGGACTTAAATCTCTCTTGCGCCAAGGACTTTCAGAACCTGAATTCTATTGTGACTTGGTGTATAAATTGAAGAAGATTGTTGGCTCTAATAATATTTCAGCGCAGTTCATTAAAATAATTTCCTCTTATAAAAAGATTGGCTATAACATTTATGTATTACAACAGACTGCATGCTTGGTGGTCAACCCAATCACGGTTGGCAACTTTGCTTTCCTCTTTAATTACACGCTGGTGGGTGGGACTTCAGACTCTGATGGTTCCGACTTAAAGACTTATCTATTGATGAGATGGTAGGGGCCTGATGCTTTGGCTGTTTGTCGAGACCACCGAGGTTTGCCTGTTGGATTTCTTTTGCTCCGGTATACATTTTCATTTACTGTTGAGTCCTTATCTTTGCTTTATCTCCTTCTTATATCTTGATTTATATTTTCAAGGAGATGATGCATGGATAAGTTAGGGGTCTTTCATGCAAACCAAATATCTATGTGTCTTGATCCACATCTGAACTAAGGGTGAGGTTGGTGCACCGTTAAACCGGTTTAAGCCCTCCAGTAAAATATTTTATCGACTGTTCCAAGGCGGTACTTCTTTTGTGGATCTATTATTTTTTCTGTCTTGTGTTTGCTATGCCTTTGTGCGCGTCTGTTTATATGTGCCTGGTGGTCACCTGCAGGGAAAGGGCTGACCTATTGGCTCTCGATTGTGGTGTCTAACTGTGAGTTTGTCACTTTACCATTGGTATCCTTGGTCAGGTGTGGTACTTGATTGTATCGATTCCTGATCTTTGCACCCTTACTTACTCTGACGGTGGTAATGGGAATCACAGTGTATCGCTGCTCATAATTTTGATAAAAATCAAAGTCGATAAAATGCTTCCATCTTCATATATAAGTTCGCTGTTGGTCTCTATTTTATGATTTTGCATTTGATTTCCCATTTCTATAAATGCAGGGCTTTATTTTGGGCTAAAATGGTCTTTTTTGTATTATACATATAGGAAATAGAAAAATATTTTTAAAACATCTTCCCCCCCCCCCCACCGAGTCCCAACTAATCCTTTTGAACGTAAGTGTGTTCTCATATTTTACATAATATATGTGAAAAGCTAGTTGGGACTGGAGGGGGAATGATATCCCACAGCCCAAAATATGATGTCGGGGCGAGCCCGAACATTAGCATTTAGTTCTTTGGTGTGCTCTCTTGAAAATCTTTTTTTCAAGTATAATGAAATAGTTAGTACAAGTAAGCTTCCTTATCATAACCCACTAGTCATGAAATATTACAATGTTTTAACTTATTTTTCTTTAGAATATGAAAATTTTCCTTTTACTAAATTCAGTTGGTAGATCATTTTGCACATATACTGTATCTATCCAATACACATAAACTACATGGCCATTGACCAGGTGTACATTACGCATGGATGAATGGTTTTAGTGCATTGCTGCATAATATTGCATCAAATAAATACATTGTCGTCAAGGTTGAACATGGACTACAGTTGCATTTCAAAATATTTTCTAACAAATCAGATAGTAAAACAATAACAAAAATAATCATTAAAATGCTCCTGATTTTGGACTTTAAAATACTTTCACAGTGATTTGTAATCGAGTATTGATGATATAATACCCTTACACGTGAAAATAATTGATTTCTAAATGTTTTGGTGAAGTCAAATTTTGCAACCCCTACCCCCTTTGGTAGCGTCTCCTGTTTTGTCGTAGGGATCTGCCTGTCTAATTATAACCTTAATTCGTTCCTAATACATCAAGCGTCCTATTCAAAAAGATACCAGTGATATCTTATGCATAGGAAAGTTTTGGGAAGCATCTGAAAAATAGATACAAGATACAAGATACGAGAAACTTTATTTAAAATCGGCATTCAATTTTAACATATCAAACATTAGCCATCAAGGCTATTTTACTGACAAACAAAATGAAAGACTGTACAAGTATAAACATATAACAAATCACAGGAAATTTGGGTTAATATCACAGAAATTTACATGAGGGTCTGGATGGGGTATAATGATTAGTGAATACCGGTAATGGCCTTTTATAATGAATAGTGAATAATGAACCAATAAAGTGAATAATGAGGGCCAAAGAATTAATGAATAATCCTATTTTTTTTAATGAATTGAAGACAATTTTAATGAATAGTGAATAATCAGATTTCTTTGCCACTTTCTTACTTTTAATGAATAATTGGTCTTATTTTAATGATAGCCCAAAATTTTAATGAGATGAATAATGGGCTAATTTATTAATGAATAGTGAATACCAGACCCCCCATCCAGCCCTCTTACATTGCTATAGCACAGATATTTTTAAGTTAAGATCATATGTAAGATAAAATTTTATAAAGATAAAATTTTATAAAACTGATATATTTTTTTCTATAGTTAAAATTATATATTATGAGCATACAAATAAGATATCCTTCTTTGTGATCTATCTAGGGGAAGGAATTGACGAAACTCGAAAAGGTGGGATAAAAGGGGCTCAAGAGACCCTGACCGCCATGGTGGCTGGTTTCAAGGCTCTTAGGCGAAAGACAAAACCTAGATAGGGCGCAGATAGACCAAAAGATGAGCTCAGCGGGGAGCAGACCGTATCAGCTGCATATAATACAGCTATAATTTTAGTCAGGCCTCCAGATAAGAGCGCACGTTGGAAAACCATTTTCTCCATTTAATTTTCATCCAAAACATATGTTGTGGGTACTCAAAAAAACCGTCTCAAAACACATGCTTAAGATTGGTGAGAAAAACATATGTTGTGGGTACACAAAAGAACCGTCTCATTGAGCTGGTTACTTTTAGCACCCAAAACACATGCTTAATATTGGTGAGAAAAATCATACCAATTTTAAGCTTATAAAATTATAAGAGCTATGGATTTTAGTGGCGCTTTGGAAGTTTAGCAAAAAGCTTAGATTAAATTAGGCAATAAATTAATTAAAATAACTTAAAATGTAACTAAACAAACGAAAAGGTAAACCGAACAGTAAAAGTCACAGCTGAACTTAGGAACTGAAGTGGACAGGTAAAACAAAAACTACAAATTAAACTTACACATAGAACATTTACATGAGATACCCTCCCAGGCCCGGATCAGTCTTCCAAACTCCTTGAAGTTAGTAGTTGTCCTCAGTTCATTTGGGAGACTGTTCCAGATGTGGGCGGCCTCATATCTAAATGATTTCCTACCGTAAGACTCTTTGTTATATGACATGAGAGAATCCTGTCTCCTGATTGGCTTAATTTGTCTTCATAAATCTCTATGTCTACCTGGAAACTGGTCTAAACCGGTCCACAAGTTAATATTGCATGAAAACCAGCTTGAACTAGTTTCCAGAAGTTAATATTTTTGACACTTCTGCAATATTACCCTCTAGAGAGGTAAAAATAGCATGATGAGTGTGAAACTAGCATGTGCTGCATGAAATTGACACGATTTGCTGTTTCACCGCCCAACAGGTAAATTTAAGACTTTCATAAATTTTTACAACAGCTTTGTTTCGTTTTGTTTGCTTATTTATCTTTGTTTGAATAAACAAACTGTAAAAACAGTTTTATGATAAGAATTTACATTCCCCATTAAGAGAATTCATATACATTTGAAAATGCAAAATACTAAATTATAATATTTTAATAAATGTTGCTAAAACTTGTGAGAAAGTCCTTAGATGTCTTAGATAGAAGGTTGAACATGTCTTTAACAACAAAAGTGAAAGTAGCAAAATTTTCATTCTTAAATGAAAAGTCATATAACAAAACAGTTATTGACTTCAATTTTGGTAGACATAAGGATTTATCTACCCTTAAAAGTGATATTCACCTTGGCCTAGCGGCCTCGGTGAATTATCACTTTTTCCGGTAGATAAATCCTTATGTCTACCTCATTGAAGTCAATAATTGTATAGTGTTTACTCTAGGAAGCTCAGCAAGATTTTGGTATCTGAAAGAGTAATTTGTGTTTTTAAATTTTACTAAGTCAAGAATATAACTTGGTGACAGATTATTAAGGACTTTAAATGTTCCAATGGCAATTTTAGGGGTTCTGGTTATTTGAAGGGTTTTCATATTTGCCTTTTTAGAAGATCTTCGTAAGAGCTAATAAAGTCACTGTATACCAGTTTCAGGGCTCTTGCTGAAGTTTTTTTTTCATTTTGTCAGTACTTGATTTGGAGCAATAGTGTCAGACTACTGGACAATAACTAAAGTTAGATCTTACCAAGGACTTGTAAATAAGTAGTTTGGGTCAGTGCTTAAGTAGCAACTCAGCCTGCACAAGACATTTATCTGCCTTGCTGCTTTTTTTTTTTTTTTTTTTTTTTTTTTTTTTTTTTTTTTTTTTTTTACAGATATCAGAAATATGCAAGTCAAAATTTAGCATGTAATCAATGGTATCCCCTAATAGCTTGTCTGAGTCTTCACATTTAACAGTATTATCATGTATTGTGAAGCTCTCACAGTCACCGTGCCCTCTCCTACCCAAGACAATTGCCTGGACCTTTCCAGGATTGGCCTGCATCTGGTTTGTACCAAACCACTCAATGACATGTTCACTTTCGGATGTGAGGACATTCTTGGTTTCAAGAAGGTCAGTGTGACTGTAAGAAAGAGTATTGTCATCTGCATAATTATATAGGTTTAATTTTTTAACAAAATAAAAGATATCATTTAAAAATATGCTAAAAAGTAGTGGACCCAGGATGGATCCCAGGGGAACACCTTTAATGGACTTCAGAAGAGTACTTTTACAATGTCCCAGCTTTACCATTTGCTTCCTATCAGAGAGGTAACTTTGCAGCAGGGAACATGCTGAGTCAGAAAGGCCATAGGCTGCCAGCTTATCAATGATAAGGCCATGGGGGGACAGTCAAAGGCCTTGGACAAATCCATTAATATGGCTCCAACATATCTATGGTTGTCCAATTCCCTCTTCCAGTCCTCCGAAAGCCTCAGCAGTGTAGTCTGACAGCCAAAACCCTTTCTGAAAGCAGCTAAATATGTATTATAACTATTGATTAAATGATCACTCAATTGATCAAACATTATTCGGCAGATACCCTATCAAAGTGTCAGAGGTCCATTGTGAAAACTAAGACAACGTTCACATATTTGTACGCTGCTACCTTAATTAAAATTTTACCTGTTTTTGAGACGACCCCGAAGCCGGAAATGTTCGATAAACGGTGTACCTGTACCAGTAAACAGTTTTGTTTACTGAGGTGATAAAGCTGTATTTTTAACTAAACAATTAAACAGAACTGTAAGTGTTCGGTTGCTTTTTGTGGATGTATTTCGATATTTAGGCTAGGCCTAGTTGTTAGGTTTTCACTTGGCACATTTCCTTTGCAGCTGCGTGTTTATTTTCTACGGCTCTGATTCCTGTAGAATAGATTTATCCGGGGGGATTTATACCATGAAACAACAAATTTTAAGCAATTTTCTTGTTGTGTTTTGTTTCAGGCTTGTGTTTTTATTATTTAACTCTTTCCCTGTCAGTGACATCTGCTGATAAACTTTGCAAACAGTTTGGACCTGACTTGTGTTAATGGTTGAAATTGTTTGTTTCGATTTTGTTGTCATATTTTGCAGGTAAGCGATAGACTTAAGAGAAAGCTACCTATATCGGGAAGTAGATAAATGTATATAGATTTGATCGGTGAAAGAGTTTTGTGTGTTTGTTTTGTATTAAGATTGCATTGCACTTTTGATGGCGATGGGGGTTCGAAATTGCTAAGCCGAAGTTGTTTATCTTGTGTTTTTTCTATCATCGTGAGCAATATGCATTTTTTTCAAATGTTTTCCATATGTTCTAGGTCATTTTTCTAACACCTGTATACAAAATATCATATTTTAAATGAAAAAATGCAAGAATACAAAAGTTAATGGGGGATGAAGGTTTGGGGGGGGGGCTTGTTTTTCTCTACTGACCCCAAGTGTCTGTGATAACACATAGGGCTGGGACGATATACGAGGGGGGTTGTGGTTATGGATAAATGATGCATAATTTAGTATTAGGATGATGGGCTTCCACCAGCTTCAAAATAAATGGTTAAGAGTCCCAACAAAAGACTTGAAATGCCCGGCATCAAGCTTGTGATCCATGTGGTCTGCTAGGACTACACCACATATGCTGAGAGAGAGACACACACACACAGACAGACAGACAGGCAAATACATGTAGAGACTTAGATAAACAGACAGACTGATAAACAGACAGATAAATTCAACAGATACACACAAAGGCATAATCCTCATGCGAGGGTGCTAAGCACATGCGGATCCAGGGGGGACAGAGGACTCAGAGCCCCCACCCCTCTGTAAAACACAAAGCCATAGGGTGACCTGAAACCCCTAACATTCTCAAGGCTACCAAGCCAGCATTCAATGCTGGACCATCCAATGGTGTATTGCTGGTGGGCCGATGTTGGTCCGCTTATAGTGGTATTTGGATCCTCTCTCCCCTCAGCAACAAAAACGGCATTGAAAAAAAATGTTGTCAGAGTCAAAACTTTCTGGATCGGCTTATGCTGAGAGAGAGAGAGAGAGAGAGAGTGCATTTGGTGCCAGTAAAACTTTTATAATAACTGATGATTTTGACTATGCTGTTCAAACAGCTGAGTGTGTGTACGTTATGTGTAAGCCGAAATAAACTTGTGTTTACACACTTCAGCTGATTCTAAGCTAAGAAAAAAGGTGACATTGATTACATGGCTATCAGGGAACCTTCAACTACCCCAAATTTACATGGGAAGACAACCAAGCTACTATCAAACAAAACTGTCCACGTTCAGACATGTACCAGGATTTTGTTTCTACTATAAATGACAACTGCCTTACCCAAATGGTGTCTGAACCCACAAGGGACAATAACATTCTATATCTCTTTCTGACAAATACAAATGTAACCCCACATTGGTTGATAATGTCAGCATAGTACCAGGTATTTCGGACCACGAAACAGTCATTGCAGTTGTCAAACTCAGGCCAACAATATAAAAAGTGAAACCAAGGACTGTACATATTTATTCAAAGGCTGATTGGGAAGACATGAGGCATGATATGCAGAAATTTCAGCCATCATTCCTATCTATCTACCTGTGAAGGTAAAAGCACAGAGAAACTATGGCAGGAGTTTAAAGGTGAGATTGACAAAATTGTTGATTCCTATGTCCCGACCAAAACCCTAAGAGGCAAGAAAAACCTGCCCTGGGTCACTCAAGAGATAAGGAGGAAAATGAATCAACGGGATCACCTCTATCAGGTACAGAAAAATACTGGGAAGGAAGAGGACCGACAAAAGTTTAAAAAGGTAAAATATGAAGCTGACAGCATGATCAAAACTTCCCACAACAGTTACCTTGATAACCTTGTCGGTATAATTGATGATACTGACAAGGTTATCAAAATTGAAAATTCCCGTCCAAACACCAAGAAACTTTTTTCCTATCTCAAAAACTGTAGACAGAACAGTCAGGGTAGTGCACCTCTGAAGGAAAATGGACAGGTATGTACAGACAATGTGAAGAAAGCAAATCTCTTAAATAAACAATTTCAATCTGTCTTCACACCTAAGTCACCCCTCAAACTGAACCAACTTTGTCAAAAAAAGATGCAAGACCTTCATGATGCAGGTAACTACAGCCAGAATATGTCACAACCACCTGATGACACCAGAAACAAATATTCAAATATGCCAGACCTAAAAATCTCAGTAAATGGCATCATCAAGTTGCTGTAAGGCTTGAAGCCTGACAAAGCACCAGGTCCAGACCAAATCCGACCGCTACTGCTACAAAAACTCTGCCTTGAAATTGCACCAATCCTGCAGGTCATTTCCTCCAAGTCCCTGGAGGACGGGTTTTTACCATCTGAATGGCTCAAAGCAAATGTTTCACCCATTTACAAAAAGGGAGACAAATCCAGCCCTGCAAATTACAGGCCCATATCCCTCACATGCATACTCTGTAAAATATTTGAACATATAGTTGCATCCAATTTTGTGAAACATCTTGACTCAAACCAGATCCTGTATGATCTCCAGCATGGTTTTCGCTCAAAAAGGTCCTGTGAAACTCAATTGACCATGGTTATTGAGGAAATCCATAGGAACCTGAAAGAAGGTAAGCAGACTGACATTATCTTGCTTGATTTCAGCAAAGCCTTTGATAAGGTGAATCATGAAAAGCTTATCCTCAAACTACACAACTATGGAATCAGAGGTAAAACCTTATCATGGATCAAGGCATTCCTTAATGG
Source organism: Loripinus fragilis (assembly GCA_964019695.1). Classification (NCBI taxonomy): domain Eukaryota; kingdom Metazoa; phylum Mollusca; class Bivalvia; order Lucinida; family Lucinidae; genus Loripinus; species Loripinus fragilis. Next base: position 64,143,740 of record OZ026522.1, on the reverse strand, counting down.
TAGGTCACAGACTGTGATCCTGGAGGGGGATTGCTCCGAGGAAGTATCAGTAACATCAGGTGTCCCACGGGGGTCTGTCCTCGGGCCAATCCTCTTCTTGATCTACATAAACGACCTGCCGGACAAGGTTAAATCACAGGTAAGACTTTTTGCTGATGATACGGCAGCCTACCTAGCCATAACTAATTTAGCTGACTCCGAGCAATTGCAGGCCGACCTAGACATTCTCCAAGTATGGGATTTGCAATTCAACCCCAGCAATGCCAGGTAATACACATAACCAGGTCACGTTCTCCCCTCGCTACAAAATACACCCTACATGGTGAAACTCTTGAGGAGGTAGCTAGTGCCAAATACCTGGGTGTTGACATTGCAAATGATCTATCTTGGAAGACCCATATCAGCAGAATTACCAACAGTGCAAACAAGTCACTAGGCTTCCTAAGAAGGAACCTTAGAACACAAAACACATCAATAAGGGAAAATGCATACAAGGCCATTGTCAGACCCCAGCTGGAGTATGCTCCAGTATGGGACCCCCACACTAAGGATGACATTATAATTGAGAGTGTTCAGAGACGAGCAGCCCGATGGGTCCTTGGGGATTATTCCCCCTGCTCAAGCGTCACAGACATGATAGGGAAACTTGGATGGCGTTACCTCGAGCAGCGGCGTTCTGATTCACGACAGGTCCTTTTTTATAAGATTGTCTATGGCTACGTAGCTGTACCTTTCCCTCCATATGTCATACCTCACCTTCGTGCTTCTCGTACATCCCACCCACTGGCTTACAGGCAAATATCCACCAGGACTGATTATTATAAATACTCATTCTATCCTCTTACAGTCGTTCAGTGGAACAGTCTTCCAGCATCTATCGCAACCCTGACTGATCTTAACAGCTTCAAACGAGCTGTCTGTCAGGTGTGCCACCCTAAACCATAAACCTGCAATACTGCTGTTTTTATCATCACTTTATCTTCTTTCTGTATAATACACTAACACTATGCACTTTTAATTCATTCCTCCTGTCAGCTGTTTTTTAACTCCTTTACTTTTAACGCATGTCTCGGGAACCCGGCACGTAATACTCATTTGAGGGTGTATGCCGTATAAAGAGATAGATAGAACCTAAAACAGAATAAAAAAGTCTGTTCTTTTCCTGGATATATATGTTTTAATAAATGTTGGAAAACATGCTGAAACTGAAAGTTTGATAAAAATTCATTTCAAACGAAAATATTTATCGGAAATAGGCAGTGAACAGATCTGATACTGACATGAATGAAAATATACCTTCATCAAATGGGTCATGGGGGAATATGGTAATGATTTTCACCAAGCAGATAACATTTAAATATTTGCTTTCTCACACATAAAGAGGGATAATTATACAACAAAAGCAAACCAAAATATGTTTTTCAAATATTGAAATGAAACTATTATGACGTGATTCGGAACTAGGAAAGATTCGAAACTAGGCAATTAACTTTACCGCCATTGAAAAAATAGGATCTTCCATCACCATTGCACTGTTACTGGACCACCATTTTAAATGGATTAAAAAACTATAAGTAATTAGCAGTTTAAAGCTGTTGCATATTTGTTGCTTAAATTGTCAATTATAAAAACTCATGAATATTTCCATAAAAATGTGAATGAAAACACATTTTCATTCACATTTTTATGCAAATTATCATGCATCTGTAACTTTGCTATTTTGTTTTGATGTTCATGAAATTTTCACTAATCTGTTGAACTAGAAATTCAGAATGATACTCCATTTTGGGAAATTTTTGCTCATTTTTGAATTTGGAAGGGGCCCATATTTGGTCCCAAATCAGGACTAGGAAAATTCCTGCTGAATGATGAAAAATTGTTGACTGGGACATAAAGCATCAACAAACAGAGATCAATCTAGATAAACATTTCGCGCCAGACACAAGTCTCTCTCGAGTCGTCGCTAGCCTATATTGCAAACTATGGACCCCATTCAGTCTGATCCAAGGAACCATTATGATCAGGGTTCATAATGTTTGCTTCCATGATAGAATCTAGTCTGAAGTGAAATTGAATATATGCAGCAGATGTAAAAAGCAGGCAACATTTTCAGGACAAAAAATATTGGTGGGATAAGGGTTAAAGCCAATAATGCTAATTCTTCATCAGCACACCGGATAGGCGGCAATCGAAAATGGTAATACTATCGACAAATGCGGATCAAAAATCGCTAGAAACAGTCGTTTTGATTGCCATTTGTTGCCAGTCAGGTGACAATGGCAATCAAAAACTCTGTTTCTAACTATTTTTGATCTACGTTTGTCGATAATATTAACATATTCAATTGTCGCCTATTCCGTGTGATCAGGATAAGTATTAAAATATAAACAATGTTTTTTTGTTTGTGTTCGGCCATACCTGACCAATATCTTTGTTGTTTTATTAAGTTATTGGACTACTTTGTTATTATGGCTCAGTTTTGTTTGTGCCACTTGATATTGTTGGTTTTGAGCTGTTTGTACAGGAAGAAAATCCAGGAGCGTTTTGCCCATACAGACACACAAACCATACAATAATTCAATAAATTGACTCATTGCATCTATACTTTATGCATAGTGATTTCGAGTTTAAAAATCAAACTGTACAACATGTGCAAGAACATGAAGAATATGCATTATGACATTATCAACATTCAGGCCTTAATTTACATATATGTAAGAGTGCGTAACAGAAAAAAATATATTTTTTTTATTTCTCAACCAAAACATATGTTGTGAGTACTCAAAAGAACCGTCCCAATGAGATGTTTCTTTTGAGCACCCAAAACATGAGTAAGAAAAATTTACAATTTTACGCAAATTTTTTTTGTTTTTCTAAACCATTACCTGTGTCCCCTTAGTGGGTTTGATCCTTTGTATGCTGGAAGACCATAAACTGGTAGCTTGGCAACGATAAAGGCCCAGATTGCATCATTTCATCTGGGTCTTCTTTTTTGGCAAAATGAGAACAATCTTCAGGGACAGATAAACATCATTATTTGGAAGTTTTGACCTGTGACCCCCAAAAATAGGGTGGGGAAAGTAGCTGATGTTCTTGATCTCTTGGGTGGGGTCGTTTTCAGTAACTCTTTGATAATTACAATAAATACTGTATAATTACAGTAAATACTGTAGAAGAATGAAATATGTCACTGCAGGGAGGTGCGGCAGGGAGGTGCGCCAGATTGTAGAAGAAAAGCAGTTTAACCCTTAATGCGCCAATTGCAACAAAAGTCGTCTGCTTTTCTCGTCTGCTGAAATGTTCAAGTAGCCATTTTGACAAACAGTGTGGACCCAGATCAGACTGCTCCTATAGGAGCAGTCTGATCTGGGTCCACCCTGTTTGCTTCTATACTTATATTCGTCAGTAATGTTAGGCAATTATTTGCAGCGGACGACTTCAGCAGATGACATTTTCAGATACATTTTTTTCTTGGCGCTTTAAGGGATAAAACAGCTGTTTGTATACAAGCAATACATGCAGATAACTTCTATGATTTGCTATACAATCAGGGAGAGACCATTTGATTTGTATGGGTGTACTCCACCTATTTGCGAGATTGGACTTTTATGAAATGTCAGTTGAGATAAATGAGTTTAAAAATTTATCATGGTGACCAGTGATTGTATGACAAATTGATTGACATTCTGATATGAACACAGATAGGAGTTCATTTAACCCAAGATATGGCCAATATTTTCAAAATTGATTTTTTTTGGAAATTGCTGCTTATGCGGCTGTTCATTTGACTGAACTTTTAACTTTTTGTCAACTAGTGCCATCTGCTGATGCCCTTTGCAAACAGTTTGGACCCAAATCAGGCTCGACATTTTAATGCTCTGTACAAACTCATCTCACCACTTTTTCTATCACTTAGTTTCGCACTTGTTTTACATCCTCCTCGGTGGTTAAGACATAAAGGAAGATAGAAGAATGGAAGAATTTTTATGCCCCCAACTTTTAAAAAGTTGAAGGGGCATATTGCTTTGGGCTTGTCCATTCATGCTTCCATGAGTCTGTGTGTGCGTGCCTCCGCCCGTTACAAGTTTAAGATAGGGTTTTGAAATTTCTTATATGGACTCAGCATCAAAAAATAACCGACCCGTATTTTCTTTTAATCTGCATTATCTCCCTTTGTGGAGTTATGCCCCTTTTAAAGTGTCATAATGAAATTCTTGAAATCAGGATATTTCAAAAACTATAACAGCTAGGAGCTTCAAACTTGGTCAGCTTATAGAGGAAAATGAGTAGATTACCTAGTGAAAAAAAAGAATCGTTTTATTTTTTTTTAATTTATTGCCCTTTGCAAATTTGGACATAGAAAACTTGGTATCTCAAAAACCGTTACAGCTAGGTGCTTCAAACTTGGTCAGCTTATAGAGGATAATGAGTAGACTACTTGGTGAAAATTAAAAAAATCATTTTAGTTTTTTGGAGTTATTGCCCTTTGCATACTTTGACATAGAAAACTTGATAGCACAAAAACCGTTACAGCTAGGAGCTCCAAAGTTGGACTGCTGATAGAGGGTAATGAGTAGATTACCTGGTGAAAATTTCTTAATTTAGTTATTGCCTTTGCATTTTTCGAATTAATGCCCTTTGCAAATTTGGACATCAAAAACTTCCAATAAAGATATCTCGAAAACTATTAAAGCTAGTAGCCTCAGATTTGGTCTGCTGAAGGAGGATGGTGTATAGATTAACTGGTGAACAAGATGGTGGACAAGCTAATGGTTGGGGGCATAATGTTTCATACACACAATTTCTAGTTGAAAACGTTGCTTTCAGACAGCATAATTGTCTGCAAACTACCCAATAAGAAAGTTGTTGCTTCTTTTGTAAAACCAATTAGACTTGAAACTACATGTGAATTGTCTGCTGATGATTCACATGAAATATCAAGTTTTCTGTGCTCTACAAATGAAGAAATCTGTCCCAACAGTTTTGTTTCTGGGGTTTTAAGGGTTAAAACAGGAATAAAAGTGGAAGTTGCATTTATTTTTTCCTGAAGTATATAATTCCATTTTAGGAGCGCAGTGGCCCAGTGTTAGATGACTTGAGAGAAAGGGGTCCCTGATTCGAGCCTCACCAGACGCACTGTGTTTTGTCCTTGAGCAAGACAATATCACTGCTTAGAACTATTAACCCTGGAAAATGTCCAGACATGACTGAAAAAGGTAAGGCATCAACTCAAACAAACAAGCAAAAATACAATTTATATTCATTAAAGCTGTGACATGGGATTTCCAACAATGTGGTATGTGCGACCAGCAAAGCCTCAGATCAGCCTGCGCATATGCGCAGTCTGATCAGAACTTTTGCTAGTCGCTTGAACATTCTATAAGTGTTAAGCTACTGGCCCAACAGCATTTGGAATTTCTAGGCTTAAATGGAGGCTGCACAGGCTCTTCTGTGTCTACACTTGTCAAAATGCCACATTATTTGAAATCACGTGTCGTGTTATTATTAATTTTTCTTTTGTCGTGTCACTGTACAGCTTAAGAAGGATCTACTCATCTTTTATTGTATTACAATTATTATTATGACCCACACCAGTTCCAGCTAAACCATAATATCGATCACAAATGATTTATTATTTCAATATAGCTCTAGCGAAATATATGTTACTGGTTCTCAAAAGAACTGTCGCATTGAGACGGTTCTTTTGAGTACCCACAACATATGTTTTGGTTGATAAATAACGGAAATAATTCAGAAAATGCTCCCTCATATCTGGACTTCAGGTCACTCAAGAAATTCAGGTATGTGGTGACGCTTAAAGACATATGCGGCTATTTCCAATGCGCACCTTTCCCGCGTCTGGAAACGTATACAGTTGTCCGGGTCCTGTCTTTCGACCATTAGCAAATTCGGCTCAACACAGCTTTCCCACATTCTTATGTCATATCGATGTTCCAACATTTTCTTGACAAAATAAAGTTATTAAAGTGTGTCAGATATATCTATTGACATCTAACAGAACTAATCGTCTCAGCACTGAAGACAGATAAATGTAGATCAGTCGAAATCAAACGACGTACACAATTACCCCGGTTACGAATACGACAGTGGCCGAGTCTCTACTATTTGTATGGTTATTTAGAGCGGCGCACGACCTGACCTCATAGCCTAGTGGTTAGCGTGTCTGGCTACGAAGCCAGAGGACCAGGATCGATTCCTGTATGCGCACATATTTTCAGTGTTTTTTTTTCTTTTGTAACATTTTAATGCTAAATTGCTTCATTAATTAGTAAAATGGCATCATCAAAATGACCAAAATGGTCATTCCAGAACTTTTAAATTGAATTACGCATGAAATCTATGGGGGTGGGGTTAAATTTGGCCCTCTTGAAAGAGAACTAGTTCGGTGACCCCAGATTTTTATTCTTTTTTCTGAAAGGTATTATAATAGTCCATGAATTAAAAATGATTTTTTAGGAATTTCAATATCAGATTTTTTAATACATGATTTATTCTAAAAACAAATTCCAATTTTCGACGAATTGCCCAAATATATCATGCAGTATCTTGTCACAGCATGGGATAACAAATAAACTTGCATATTTTCTTAAAGGTTTGGGATCATGGGCAATAATTTAAATTAAAAGAAAGAAGCTGGCTGAAGATTACAACCGTTTTAGCTCGATATTTAGGACTAGTGTATTTTTTAGAAAATTGGTCAAATGCTGAAAACTTCAATCTGAGATTATGAAAAAATAAGCACGGTGACATATCATTTTTATTTCATAAATGGATAGTTTATGCATTAAACAAACTGTATGCAAAGTATTGAACATATTTCAATATGGGAAGTATTTAGTAGCATATGTCCTTAAATAAGTGAAAATTCAGTGTGCCGTATACTACATTTGTAGTTTTTTATTTCCCTATTATTGCAAAACCTCTTTTAAAGCAGGTACAAAAGGAGGTATAAAATGATTATATTTCTCTCATAACTCTCTTGAATGCATGCTCAGAAAAAATGAGAGAAAAAATGGGAAAAATGAAAAATGTCATTCTTATCTAGAACCCTGGTTTGTAGTATCGCCTGACTGGTTCCCCACTATTACCTGTGGAGTGACTGTCTTGTTTGTATTGACAGTCTAATCTCGTTGATCACAGTCCTTTGATACTAATTTAAGGTGTTTTCCGTGTTGATTTTGGGCTATATTTGTGTAGGGTGTTGACAGGAAAAGTTTGATGTGCATAGTTTAGTGATTATCTGATTATTTGCCATAAAAAGAGGTATTTCTCGGTTTGTTAATGGTGTGTTTCAATTTAGTGTTAACGGATAGTTTTAAATTTCACGATTTTGAGAAATTCTACCTGTTGTGGATTTTAACCTAGATTGCGCTATATTCTTTTGGGATATGCTGAACATTATCTAACAGGTAGGCTGCATTTTTATTATGGTAATTAGTGAAATATACGACACCTTTTATTACAGTTTTATTGACTAATAGTGAGAGTTGACAACAATTTTGTTAAAAATATATATTTTAAACTCTCTGCCTGCTAGTGTCGTCTGCTGATAATTACCAATCTGCTGGAGTTTCTGATTTTTTGTTGTTGAAAATGTTGATTTAGAAAATAATCAGCAGGCAACAATAGAGCATGAAAAATTACCCAGCATGCAAAGAGTTAACACTTTAAAATAAAGCACCCAGAAAAAAATGCATCTGAAAATGTCGTCTGCTGAAGTCGTCTGCTGCAAACAATTGCCTAACATTACTGACGAATTAAGTATAGAAGCAAACAGTCTGGACCCAGAACAGACTGCTCCTATAGGAGCAGTCTGATCTGGGTCCACACTGTTTGGCATAGAGGCGTCTTAAACCCTTCCTCAGACGAGAAAAGCAGACAACTTTTGTTGCGATTGTCGCATTAATTTTTAATTATTGGAGATTTTTTTTTCCAAATGCCTGGGCCTGGTGGGACTGGAAATCAGGAGGTAGCAGCCTCCAGCCTGGCCACATTCTTTCATAGGTCTTTCTCCATCTCTAGTTGTCTGTCACTGGCAAAAAGTTGTGCACTGATTGTATCGTTTTGGTTTAGTTTGTAATTCACTATAATTAGCTCACCTGGAGCTTTGAGCTTCTAGTATCTGTCGGTCCGCCCATTGTTTAGCTTTTCACATTTTCGACACCTCCAGAACCATAAGTCTGATTGAGCTGAAACGTTATGTGAAGCATCAGTGTGAAGCATGGAGATTCATAATTGTTAATATCTTTTCGATCCGATATCCAATTTGGCTGCTATGACGGCTATCTTGAAATTCTTCAACCGACATCTCCTCCCCAACTATATGTCGGATTGAACCAAAACTTGGTGGATTCAGAATTGCTAAAATTGTTTGGTTCTAATATCCGAGATAGCAGCCATCTTTAAATCTTCAAACGACAACTCCTCTCAAACCATATGCAGGCCTTCACATTTATGGTGGGCCTGGGTCATTGTCCCGTTATTTAAAATTATGGCCCATCACTTTCCAAACCAGTGGGCCCAGTGGATTCCCTTTAGTTGTGAAAATATCTCACTTTAATAAAAAAAATATTCATCTTATAGAGAGTCTATGAACTCTACAATACAGAAAGTACATGTAGGTTGTCAATACAGTAAAAGGTGTCTTAAAGCAATCACTCATAAAAAGACAGAACAAAAACCTTAATAACATATGGTAGCTTAATGAAGGTCGAAAGGATTGCAGAATGCTCCCCTTGGAGCAATCTGCAATACTTTTGACCTGCATTAATGGATAATTGGTCTTCTTTTTTGAGTGGCCACTTAAGACAGGTTTTACTGTATAATCAGCAGTCAATATACATATATGCATACACGTGTCTGTGTCAGTGTGTAGGTAAAGTAAACTACCCAAATGTCAACTGTGGTTAGTTTGATATGCTTGGACCCATCATTTCAGAAAATGACCCACCTTTTTTTTCTCCATGGGTCACTTCGTCCCACCAATACTGAAAAAAATCTTAAGCCCTGCATATGTTCAATTTAGCCCAAACTTGATGGAATGCATCTAGGCAACATGTAGATTCAGAATTGCTAAAATTGTTTCATTTCGATATTCAAGATGGTTGCCATGGCAGCCATGTTGAATGTCTTCAAGTGACATCAACTTTCGATATATATGCCAGATTGAACCGAAACTTGGCTGGTGGCATCAGGTCATGATAACAATTCAGATTCACTAAAATCGTTCCATTTCTATATCTAAGATGGCCGTCATGACATTCAGTCATTCATCTTAAATCTTTTCAGACATCATCTTCTCTGGAACCATATATATTGGCTGAGCCCTGCCTGTACTCCGCATATTGGCTTAGTTTGGCTTGTATCAACTGAGTTTGTCTCTACTGGCCTAATTTAGCTCATATTGGCCAAGTTTGGCTATTACCGTAAGCCCAATTTATGACTGGAATGATGTGGACTGCCTTTGCTATTCAGTGCTGTAATACTTTTAGTTAACAGTGACTACACTTAACACAATTTCTAATTAGTCACTTTTTAAACTCATTATTTCTGACCATGCGCTAATAGCATTGAAATGAATTTTTGCCTAAACAAATGTAAATATGTGCAATTTAATGGGCAAAAGTTTAGCAGTATTTCAGAAAAGCTGTCTTTCAATCTAACTGTTTTTTTTTGTTAGAAATGCAAAAATATGGTTTTTGAAGAAAAATGGTTTTGAGTGAAGTTTTATATCAAATTAAAGTGCATTTGGTAATAAACTGGTCAAGCCGACTTCAAAAATACCAAACACTTGAAATTTTGACTTAAATAGATTTTTTACGCATTTTTTAAAATATAACATTTTTTGAGATTTTTGCAATTCATCAGTAGCTCATACTAAAATTGTTGTATGCATTACAAGATAGCCCAAACAGAATAGAACTTGATTCTCCCATTTTGTGATGACAAACATTTCACTGCTGCTTGAATGTACAACTTAAAAAGTAAGTTTGACGGTACTTTGCACTATTTTTTTCCATGTTTAAACTAGAACAGTGACATCTAGTAGTAATGAATAATCACTGAAAATTTCAATGTCGTTTCGCACATAATAAGGCATACAGAACAGTGCGAACTTCCTATGTAACTTGCATGCATATAGCTGAGTTTCTATGATTTAGCTGCTGGTAGTGTTTGTCTTCATGCTATTAGTTAACAGAAAAGAGAAGTCTGATTGCAGCAAATCATTTGAAGTTTGTTTCACTTTAATCACGGCAATCAGAAACATCTTCAAACATGCTCTGTGGAGTATTTCATATTAAAGAAAAAAAGTGACTTTTGGAAATGAGGGTACCTTTAAGCTAGCATCGACTGTGCAAGAAGTACCGGTCATTTTTAAATGAAATGACCTGCAGAGTCTTGACAAAGCCTCGGTTGATTTATAGAAGCATGCATTTTGCATAAACCAAGTCATACTTTCAAAACTAGCGTAAAAATGTGAGGTGGCAAATTAGAAATTTGCTCAGTGTATTGTCTCCTTTATGGATATCTAGTCAATTCAATTATGTATATTAATATCTTTTTACTCTCAATAGCACATCACCTACTTTAGTCAGTAAGATGATATACTATTAGTAAAATGTGATATACATTTTACTTTAGCAGCAAAGAAATTTGTCAACAAAACTTCAAAAGTATATTGACACCTTAGGGGACACTTGAAATATCATAAATAACAACAGACTTCTTAAATGCACAGAGTAAATATAGTGAAAAGAATAAAATCTGGGCCAAATATTTTGATTCATAGAAACAATGGTATGGCATGTTAGCTTTTACAGATAAAAACTATAACCATAAAAAATAGACTGGTCAAGGTAAAGGGTACTTTATACTGTGGTAAATATGTTCTAAATTTCGAACACATTTCTTTTTCTGTTCTCAAATAAAATGTGTTTTTTTAGGGCTGGACTTAACAAAATGTTTAACAGAATAGCAAACAGGGAATACCCTGCATGATCAGACTGCTTCTCCAGAAGCATTCTGATCTGGACTGCACTATTTCATGCAACTGGTGTTTGAAATTTTTAGAACATTTACCATTGATAATGACTTTTCTTGGTTTGTTGCTTTTATTTTAGAGTTTGATTTCATTATTTTAGAGTTTGATTTCACTCCTAAAATCTTCTTATTCTTATGCCTACTGCTTTTTAATCTTTTTCCATTTTTTTTTCAAAATCAACTTTTTGAAAAAAATCTTTCAGGAATCTATGATAAGAGTCAAACAGATTGGAATTTTGGATCCAGATCAAGCTAATCTCCTGGTTGAGCATAAGAGCTAAACTTTTACGCTCTCTTGTCTAGAGCGAAGATTTAGTATTTCAAGAGTCAAACTATTGCTCAATGATCTTTACAATATTTGATTTGTGCCCTATTGTCCACCATTATCATTGTTCAATCATAATCTTCTATCCAATAATACTCCAAATACCGCTTGACACACATTCCGAAATAATGCTGTGAAGTGCACACCTATGATTACTGATTTACAGTTGGACTCAATATCCTGCCCATCCTCAATGATTGCCTTCCTCTTGAGGATGACAATTATAATTGACTAAGTGTTCAACCTGTGTGGTAGCACAGACTAAGTGGTGTAGCATGAGATAGCCCTAAAATTACGCGACCAGCTCATCGCCATCTCCAGGAGCGGAGATGGTGATGAGGTTGGTGTGTCATGTGATAGAACATTACTTTCGTTTTTTAAACAGCTACTGAGTTTTGCTTTACGACAACAACCACTTTAGTTAAGTGCTGAAAGGCGTCAAGCTTTTTTGAAAAGCTTATACTTGTGATATCCCCATGTTTGTCTTCATAAGCACCCACTACAGGTAGAAATTTAGAGCATTTTGACCATAACTTTTACAAAAACAAGAACAGAAATATGCTCCCCCAACTGCTGCAATATGAACCTGAAAGCTTACCGCGGTAGGTGTCACTATACATGTAATATCATAAATGAACAATAATAGGGTGAATCTGAACAGTTCCTGAGATATCAAGCCTTTTATGAACTGCAGGGGGTAGGGCATAGTCAGGGGGGATCACTCTGTCAGGTGGGTCGTTCAAAAAGTGTTTGTCATCAAATATTATACACTGTGGGTGTGTTTTGATTGAGAAATAAGAAAATAAGCTATCTGCTCTTTATAATAGGCAATGATAAAGGATATTACAAAGGAGGTTACGATACAAAGAACGTTGTATTACAAAGAGGTTATATTACAAAGAAGGTTATATTACAAAGGTCATCTTACAAAGAGGTTATATTGTAAAGGTTATCATACAAAGAAGGTCATATTACAAACAGGTTATATTATAAAGGTTATCATACAAAGAAGGTCATATTACAAACAGGTTATATTATAAAGGTTATCATACAAAGAAGGTCATATTACAAACAGGTTATATTATAAAGGTTATCATACAAAGAAAGTCATATTACAAACAGGTTATATTATAAAGGTTATCATACAAAGAAGGTTGTATTATATAGGTTATCATACAATGAAGGTTGTATTACAAAGAGGTTATATTACAAAGGTCATATTACAAAGGTGATATTACAGAGAGGTTATAGTATAAATGTTATTATACAAAGAAGATTTATTACATATATGACGCAAGTGCGGTTCCAGAGGGGGGGACAGGGGGTCCGGACCCTCCCCCCCCCCCCCCCCCCTGGAAAATCACAAGTTATATGTGTTTCTATAGGGAATAAGCAATTGTACCCCCCCCCCCCCCCTGTGGAAAAAGTTGGACCCCCCCTGGAAAATGTTGGACCCCCTCTGGAACCTTGAAAAGTGATGGATTTCTTTAAAATTGACCATTTGACTTCTGTAAAATAAGCTGAGGACTAAAAAAAAAAAAAAAAAAAAAACGTCAGAGCTTTTTTTGTCAGACTGACCTGGACCCCCCTGACGAAAATTCCTGGATCCGCGCATGTTACGGAGAGGTTATAATACAAAGAATGCTATAGTATAAAGGTCATATTACAAAGAAGGTTACATTACAAAGAAGACAATATTACAAAGAAAGCTGGTCCTCATAAGGCTTGAAGTTTGGTCCTTATATTACATCTCTCCCCCATTGAGTTTTATGATTCATGGACCAAAGTTCAGATGCCTGTTGTTGATCATCATAATATGCATCTTTTCAGATATGGCTTGAAACAATGTTGCTGACGGGGCTGTTGATGGAACTAAATATGGACAAAGAACCCTATTCATGAAATGCAAAGGGAAATAACTCAGGATATGTCAAAGAACAAGGAACATAAATCAAAGATGAGAAGTCTCTTTAAGGGTTTCAGGAAGAGTACGACAGATGTAAGTAACATGCGTACCAAAAAATTAGTTTTCTTATTTCTCAACCAAAACATATGTTGTGGGTACACAAAAGAACCGTCTCAATGAGACAGTTCTTTTAACAACCCAAAACATAAGTTTAAACTGATGGGTAAGAAAATATTTTCAATTTTACGCTCAAAAAAATTGTTTATCTAAACCTTCAGAGGCAGAGAACTCTGGGATTACTCTACATTTCATTATTATTTTGGTACTTACCACATATGGGAGCAGAGAAGGCTAATGCCCATTCAACTTGCATTAGCAAGGAAGGGACATAGATAAAAACTCTGACAAAAGTTTAGCTCTCTAGCCCCACTAAATAGCTGTGCATAAATGTTAAAAGAATATACTGGCTCGTAAACTTTCTCAAATCTCAGAGAAACAATACATAACGTTTTTAATGTATTTATGAAATCTTGGTTGCTTGCCTACGTCATTACCGTTTCAGCACAAGGGGAAACCACAATGGATAGGCAGCAACCCCAAGCAAAAAAATTTAAGCAATGTTTAATTTCTAATTAATTGCCCAAAATTTCACATTTTCGTTGAATCTATAAGGTTAAAACTAATTTTGGCAATCAAAAATGATTTTTGTATACAGCAGTTTTTTCTCCATTATTGACTATCCAGTGTGGTGACAGCGATGTCTAATGCAATCTCCAACTCTAAGGTGTTATACATGTAGTTCTAACCAAAGTTGAGATGCAGAAATCAAAAGGTAATCTATTGTAGATTTGATTCACCTGTCATTAGTATTTACTGCCTGGGCATTGACCTCAGGGAACATGCTAGGGGGCGACTATGGCAAAATAGTTGCCCTAGGGGCCAACATTTTGCCCTAAATGGGACCCGGGAAGAAATGGGAGTCTCCCTTAAAAAAAGAATTTTCTTTAGGGAGACTTTATCTTTTTGCACTTTCTCCCTATTTGTCTGTCACTTCTCCCCAATTTTCCTTGAGGGAGAAGTCACTTCTCCTACTGTCAGGGGCCCAGGGCCCAGCTTGAAGCCTGGACCTCTAGAGTCTCATCCCCCTCCCCCAAGTGCTATTGCATAAAATATAGCCCCACGAAAATTGTCATTGTAAAGAATAGGGCAATGAGCATTGTTTTTTAGGTTGGTTCTATTCTTTACGTCTCGGTCAACAGCTATGATGATGTCGAGCAAACCACTTTTTTTCCTTGGCAAGCTTGACTAAGCGGTTATCAAGTACTTGGTGCACATAATTTCGCTTGTAACTGACAACATCCCTTCTTGAATCAGCGGAAGGATGAGAATGAACGTTGAAATTATTTCGTGATCAATCTCCATGAAAGTGGATCGAACTTGTGACCCCTGGATCAGCAGTCGGACTTTTTACCAATTGACTCGGTACAATGACCATTGAACACAGCTGTAAATTATGATAAGTTATTATCCCACCATTTCCCCGTAGGGTTGTTACAAATGACTAGTGCAAGACTAGTGAATAAGGTGTTAATAAAAAAGCTCTGTTCATTTGGAATCTAAAACATATAGATGTCTTTGGCTGAAGAATGTACTTTTTTAACTGACAATGTGCCTTTAAGGGGAAATCATCCTGAAAATCCCATTAGAATCAATAGAAAGACAGCATTTCTTCTTTTGAAACCTATTTTTGTGGAATAACAGACACATTCCTGACAGGATTTTCTAAATAAGAAACAATAACATTAGAGGCTTAACTCTTAACTGGCTGAATATAAATATTTGCACATTTAATTTGGAGTTACCGTACACCAAACGAGTAATTACCATTCGCCACTAGTCACGGTGGAGGTGACCTAGAGTGACGCACGGTGTCGCCACGGTGACGACACGTTGACATCCACCGACAGAACGAGACTGGTGACCGTTTCACGGTGGATCCGATAATAGCCACGGTGTCGCAGCGTGTATTTTATTGCACTGTTATATAAACATTACACTCGCGCTTAACAGGTGAGGACCCGTTTAAACTGTCGAAAACGATCAGTAGCATAGCGCAGGCTTTTCACGGTAATGTGCTTGTTATACTAGAAAAGCGTTGAAAATCAGCGCTATTTGTCCAGATTTTCTCCCCATGAAGTATGCCGACACCTGCACGTGAAACAGAAGCGTACGTGACAAAATTCACATCGCATTTCGCCAACTTTTTACCTTTGACATGCGATCATTTTGAGCACCGATTATGAATAGAGGTTCTACAATAAACTTTACTTTTATTTCGAAGTTATAAGTTGTCTTTTTCTTCTCAACATAACACAACCATATTTTGAGGAAACTCGTTAGCGACGCATTGCAGAGGCAATTCTAACCCCCTCTGTTTAGCAAACAATGTTGACCCAGATAAAACGCTATTTGATGCAAGACTCCTCGGCTTTGAAATTAAGTTAAGATTTAAAGCATTTCTGTCATGCCGGACTATCAAATTAGACTAGATACCTAATATCTTTTTTAATATTTCTTTTCCCTATGTTCTTCGCTTGTGCGAGAAGTGAAAGGTCTAGTGTGGAAAATAACTTTAGGATCATGCCCAAACCACATGCACGACGCACATTTAAGACCATATACAAAACATCTGCGAAGTTTCCTAAAGACCGGAATAAAATTGAAGAGGAGTTACGCTCACAAATAACTACACATTGTATCCGAGATTGGCAGAAGTTAAAAGTTCACAAGTTGAAAAAAGTGAAAAAATAATTTGACGATAATGGACCAAGCCAAATGCACATTCTCAGTCCATGGACAAAACATCTGTGAAGTTTCAAAAAGAAACTAAACCTGTAAGGGGGGGGGGGGGGGTTGCGCTCATTAAATTACAGTACCCCTCATTTCACCAACGGACAAACTCATTTTAATAGTCTCATTTGATAAACGTCGGGAGACAATTAATTAAAAAATGTCCCTACCGTGAACAATCGATGTTGGTCTTCATTGCATGTTCGAGCAGGAAAAGCTCTAGCGAGTCTGTCCATTTGAGCAGTCTCGCCAGTGCTTTTGCTTTTCCCATTCAAAACATAAGTGCATTTAGAAGACGTTGACTTGGTCTTTATTGCACTTAGTGCGAGCAAAACAAAGCCCAAACGAGTCTGCACAGTCTCGCTGTATAGAGCAAAACGCATTCAAAACATTTAGAAGACGCAGACACGAAATCGACGTTGTTGTTGTTGCTTCTGCAAAAGCTCAGACGTGTGCGCATTTGCGCACGCAGACACGAAATCGACGTTGTTGTTGTTGCTTCTGCAAAAGCTCAGACGTGTGCGCATTTGCGCACGCTTGGCAGAGCCTTAGCTACTCAGTAATGGTCCTGATTATAATTTGTTACTCTGATAGTGTTCCTTGAGTTAATTTACAGATTCGACAGGCCACAAAAAAACGTGCAAAATTATCCTGAAGCTACCACAAATTACATGAAGCAGCATGGGCGGATCCAGAGGGGGGGGGGGGCAGGGGGTCCGGACCCCCTCTGAAAAATCACAAAAATATAGGGTTTCTTAGCAATGCTGGTCCGGATTCACTGAAAAATCTCAAATCTATCAAGCCAGCATTTAATTTTGTGCACTCATCGGCCCGCCAGTGAAACGGCATTAAATGGCGTTTCGCTGGCGGGCCGATGATGGCCCGCTGATAGTGGTATTTTGATCCTCTAATCAACTAAAAAACCTTTGTTAAAGTTGGGCCCCCTCGGACAAAACGTTCTGGATCCGTGCATGAGCAGTACATGTCACGATATTTAAACCATACTTTTCTTTTCTTACGTACATATACACTAACATAACCATAGTTTGAGAACTCGTTAGAACCGCATATCCAATGCGATTCTAGTAACGAATACCACCAACAGAAAAACAACAACACTGGAGATCCACTGACATGTGATGTACCTCTCATGTACATAATGTATATGTTGACATCTGCACGTGAAACGGGAAGCTGCCAGGTTTCGAGCTTTTTGCACGACGCAGATAATATAAGCGGATGTTTTGAGTGTGATTCCTGTTCAAACATGTGTTTTGGGTGCTCAAAAGAACCGTCTCATCGGAACAATGAGACGGTTCTTTTGAGTACCCAAGACAAGTGTTTGTTGTTAAGAAACCAAGTTATACGTCATTTACGCATTCTTATCTGGAGGTCTGGTTACTTTTTTTTCGTGTACTTTCTCCAAGAAAATATTGCAAAATATTGTTTAAAATTCTGAAATCTTTTTTGTAAGCCAATTCCGATGCGTAGACGCATCTGCATAAGCATGCTGTGTTGTCGTTTGCTGTACTGGCCGAAGACTTGCTCGGAAGATTTATGTATATTTCGCAGATGGGATTATTAATTCTTCCAACGTATATGCACAGCTATCTAGTGGGACTAGAGATATTTTTGTCACTTCCTTCCCTTCACACACGTCGACCTCTATGCGACTACGTGCATCGAAGATTTTAGACGCCCTGCTTCAAGGTCAAGAATAAAGCAGAAGTTTATTTCAGGTTGTGCATCTGCGCTGTGTGACGTGAACCCCCGTCTGTCGAATACTTATTTTTAAAAGTCGTGTAAAGATGTCAAATCATTTTAACTTTGTTCAGGTTTCGCTGTCCCTTAAAGCGCCAGCGAAAAAAATGCTTCTGAAAATGTAATCTGCTCCAGTCGTCTGCTGCATATATTGACTAATGTAGGCAAACAGTGTGGACCCAATAGGCATTACAAGTGTCGTCTGCTGATAGCCTTTGCAAACAAGTTGGACCCAGATCAGGTCCGATGAAAAGTCGTGCCTGATCTGGATCCAAACTGTTTGACACTTTTATGGAATTTCTGAAATCAGCAGAAGACATTGCCCGTCATTCAATTACTGCATTTTGTCACGTACACAAGGGCGATTTCGGCTTTGAAGTCGACAAAGAGTGTTTCAACTTTTGACGTCAAAGGTCATGCCAAACTTATTTCTACATGTTGTGAGCACTCATGCCTCTCCAAGGCGATTCTTCCGAGCAGACTCGTCAAGTAACTCGGAGGCACATCGGATATGCGGCAATCTAAAACGCTAATACTATCGACGAACGTAGATAAAAAATCGTTAGTGGCAGAGTTTTAGGTTGCAATTTGTAAGACTATGGCAGTCGAAAACACTGTTTCTAGCGATTTTTTATCGGCGTTCATGCGCGGATCCAGGGGGGGGGGGGGGTCCAACTTTGACAACTTTTTTTAAGTTAATGAGGGGAGAAGAGAGGATCCAAATACCACAATAAGCGGGCCACCAACGACCTGCCAGCGAAACGCAACATGGCGTTTCGCTGGCGGGCCGATGGTGGCCCAACATTGAATGCTGGACTTGTACATTTGTAGCTTTGTGATTTTTTAGGGGATCCGGACCAGTATTGCTTTGGGAACCCTATATTTTTGAATTTTTTCAACAGGGGGGGGGGGGGGGTCCAGATCCCCTGTCTCCGATGGCGTTCGTAAATTGTTAAGAACGTTTTCGATTGCCCGCCTATCCGGTGTTGGAGGGTACAAACAATTTGGTCGTTGTATATTGGTGTAAAATTTAAAACGTCGGTGAATCGAAATTACGGATTTAATTAGTAAATCATTTTCAGGTAAGAAGATAACTTTGTTCACTAACATCAACGATATGACGTACAGCCGATCGATGATCCTGGAATTATCGGCGGAGGGAGGGGGGGGGTCAAGGCCCAACTGACAAAAAAGTTCTGACATTTTTATATGTATTTTAGTCTAACTTAGTTTACGGTGTACTTCAAGAGAACTATTTTTCCAAGGTTACAGGGGGACAGGGGGTGGGGTCATGCATTTATAAGCAACTCGTGAGCCTTCGCAGACCTGACGTTATATTCTTATAAACAAACCTACCACTTGAACAGAAGATAAAAAAAACTGAATACGCGCATCTCACCAATTAAAACCACTTATAAACTTCTACTCGACTACCCTGCCTTTCCCCCAACCCTTTTACCCTCTCCCCACATCGGACAACGCATAACAACAGATAACGCAACAGATAAGGCGCAGATGAGCCTGCGCACTCGCGCAATTGTACGGATATAAAATTTTGGCGCACAGCTCCAAAAAGGGGGATGTTTTGAAAATGTTAAGATTCTCGCTTGTCACTGTAGCTGAACAGACTCGTCTTGGAAACTTCGAAGATAAATTATTTCGCGTTTTTTCGTTTCTGGGCCAAAGCATGTATTTTGGGTACTCAAAAGAACCGTCTCGATGAGAGGGTTCTTTTGAGCGCCCAAAACACATGAACTAATGGATGCTGTATAAGTTAAGAATGCATATAACATGCGCGGATCCAGGAATTTTCGTTAGGGGGGGGGTCCAGGTCAATCTGACAAAAAAAGCTCTGACAAGGTTTTTTTTTTTTTTTTTTTGTCCTCAGCTTATTCTTCAGAAGTCAAATGGTTAATTTCAAAGAAAACTATCATTTTTTCAAGGTTCCAGGGGGGTCCAACTTTTTCCAGGGGGGGGGGGGGGGGGTCCAATTGCTTATTCCCTATAGAAACCCATATAACTTGTGATTTTCCAGGGGGGTCCGGACCCCCTGTCCCCCCATCTGGATCCGCACATGTATAATAACAATCTAAGTAACCTTTCTTCAATTAAAAAACAGCTTTTACTGATTTTAAAGAAGAGTTTGTTAACAGAATTCGAGAAAAAGAAAAAAGAAAATAAAGATTCTCAGAAAGGCAATGATTTTTTGGGGTAGGGCCTCTTTTGGGTAGGTAGATAGGAGCACGGCAAACCAACATTTTTTTCAGGTCGGCCTATTTTGA
The DNA here is from genome assembly GCA_964019695.1 of Loripinus fragilis. Classification (NCBI taxonomy): domain Eukaryota; kingdom Metazoa; phylum Mollusca; class Bivalvia; order Lucinida; family Lucinidae; genus Loripinus; species Loripinus fragilis. Next base: position 64,123,555 of record OZ026522.1, on the reverse strand, counting down.
TTGCTCTTGCGCTCGCTTCGCACAATCAATAAAAACACAAACGTCTACTAAATGTACTTATAGCGACTGCGCATTCGTTGCAAACGCCGCGCATAGTTATGTTTTGAATGTGAGGAACTAATGCTCTTACGAGACTGCGCATTTGCGCAGACTCGCCTGAGCTTTTGTTGCTCGCACAATGCACATGCAATAAGAAACTCACCAACGATTGCATGTCTACGTCTACTAAACTGTTATGTTTCATGCGGAGTAGCACAGGCTAGGCGAGGCATATGCACTCGATCAGTTCGCCTTATTTTTTTTTATTGACGTACGTGTTTTAGACGTATACCGTATTATGTAATCACCAGCATGAGGGGATATCCGGACCCCTTGAAAAATCGCAAAATATAGGGTTCAGTCTATCAGCAATACTGGATCCCCTGAAACATCACAAATCTTCCAAGTCAGCATTCGATGATGGTCCGCTTCAATGGTCAATGGCGTAGCCAGAACGCAAGAACGTTGAAAAAGTTACGCACGTCAAATGGAGACTATTGTATCAAGCAATGATTTTCTACAATTAAAGAGCAGTTCCTTAGGGTATGGAAAATCACTTTTACCACATTGGGTGAACTCCCTTGAGTGTTACTATTTTTATTACGCACGTGCGTTGTCTAAATTAATGGGTGCTTCGCCAATGATGGTATTTGGATCCTCTCCTGTCATCAACTAAATAACGTTCTTTCTGGATCCGCGAATGACCAGTGCGCATATACCTGTATGTGCGCTTCGTCACGTAGACAATCATATTTTATTCACGCTCGCGCAGCAGACAATTTGTGAGCTCGTGTCTACAAGGGAGGGGTTCATTGTCACCTTCTGACTGGGGGATGGGGGGGCTATCAGATGGTATGAAAAAATACAAATGGTGCGTTAGAAGATAAGGCTTTTATAAATGGACTATTAGTAAATCGTTTGAAGGTAAGATAAATATTTTTTGTACTTAGTCCACATCCACGCAGTCTGAGCGCCTTTGTTTTCAATTTAAAGGAAAGGATCATATCTAGACTTGCTATGGGCGAGCATAAGTAACTCAGCAGGCTGGTTTTATCATAACCTCTTATTTAAATTTGATATTTCTTGTGAAGTTTACTCAATTCAACACCAATTTCTTTGTAATCCATTCTTCATTTAGTACCTTGCTACCATGCGCAGAAATGGCGTCCGCTTTTGTATTAAATTCGATATACTTGATGAAGTTTAATTGATTGAACATCAATTTCTTTGTTTAGCCGAATCTATTGTTATGGCGATCGCTAGCCTCCGCTTTTTTTTATTTGACATTTCTTAATGAATTTTATTAATTCAACATCAATTTCTTCATCATCCATTCTTCATTAGTCGAATCCATTATAATGGCGATCGCTAGCCTATGAAGGCTTTTGAGCATATGCGGTAAGCTGTACCTTGCTACCATGCGCAGAAATGGCAAAGGTAAACAATGAGTCATAAATTTCTCGCTCTGACACGTACAGACACGGTATTTCTCGCCCTGACACGAACAGACACGGTGTCGCAATAAAACATCCCATATCCCGAAAATCAATAATTACGCCACGTTCTTCGTCACGCTGACTGTCTCGTTGATTTACCTGGAATTCACGGTGGCCGTCACCATGAAACCACCGTGACTGGGCGAGACACAGGGTGGCGACACCGAAACCAACGTGAAATATGGTAAATCCTCGTTTGGTGTACTGTAGCTTGCTAATCTATCCTAGAAATCTCCACATCTATTAAACCTTAAAGCGCCAGGAAAAAAAATGCATCTGAAAATGTTGTCTGCTGAAGTCTCTGCTGCAAATAATTGCCTAACATTACTGACGAATTAAGTATAGAAGCAAACAGCTTGGACCCAGAACAGACTGCTCCTAAAGGAGCAGTCTGATCTGGGTCCACACTTTTGCCATAGAGGCATCTTAAACATTTCAGCAGAGGAGAAAAGCAGACGACTTTTGTTGCGATTGGCGCATTAAGGGTTAATCCCTTTTTGACTGGAAATCGATAAATTGGTTTATTGACAAACAGTGTAGATCAAGTTGAGATGCTCCTTTCTGCAGAAACACAATAAAATCTAAATGATCACTCAATAATTATAATTGCATGAAAGATTCAATCAGTCTAAAAAGGGCTAACCCAGTTCCAATTTAACCCTTTTTTATTCTGATGGATTTTTCCAGGTAGGGATTGTCCGTTAGATATTTTAAGGGGTTACAGGTAGAAATTTTCAAACAAATATGTACTTCAGTCACTGATGGCGATTTTCATTAAACTTCACACAAAAGTTCCTCTCAGTGAGACAATGTGCATAACCTATGGCTCAGCTACACAGACTCAAAATCAAGGTCACATTTCGAAGTCATGGGATTTACACTTCAATTCGAGTCTGCTCCATATCTCCTGAACTCTTTGAACGATTTTCATTTAACTTCACCCAAATGTTCCTCTCAGTGAGGTGGTGTGCAGAAGCAATGACTCAGCTATGCAGACTCAAGGTCAAGGCCACACTTCAAAGTCATGGAATTTTACCCTTGAATGTTGTGTCCTTCAAATCTCCTCAACCATTTGTTAGATTTTCATTAAACATCACTCAAATGTTCCTCTCAGTGAGTTGGTGTGCAGAACCCATGACTCGGCTATGCAAACTCAAAGACAAGCTCGATCACACTTCAAGGTCATCGGATTCTGCCGTGGGGATATGGCTGTCCTTCAGACTGCTGTCTTGTTTATTTTTGAAGCAAATTTTCCAGAAAGTTCTTTCCGGAATACCATCAGATTGTCAAACTGTTTGCATTTGTTAATATTGCTCATCAAATCCATTTTCATCATTATGTACACATGGGCTTGTGGTGATATTATATTCCAATATTTGGATTAATTTTGGTATTTATCGAGGAGTATTGGAATACTATTTTATCTCTTATATCAAAATATTTATTCTTTTATTGAATGAAATTACTTTAAACCCTTCAAGCATATCAGAATATTAAATTCATAACTAGATAATGGAAATTTGTGTGACCAATATTTAAATCGGGGTCATTGCTGTTGAAAAGATCCCTTATTGGCCCAAATATTGTTGATTGGTAGGTGTTTCTGGCTAGAGTAAAGCCCCTTTATAGTGCCATCTGTTACAGATGCAATATTAGGTCAGAATTTTTTTATTAGTTGATTTACGAACCCTCCTACTGTAATTTTCCAGAGAGTAGAGAACAAATAAAATTTAATTTCAAAATCTTTTTATTTTGTTTTATCCACCGACTCTAAACATTATTTGCTTCTTTGAAAAAAAGAATATATTTTTGAGGCTCTGTGTATTTTTGAGAGTGCCACTGTTAAAAGTGATTGTCCTGCCCAGAGTTTTCGAAAAAAACGATGACATTTTTATAAAGATTAAATACAGACTGTTGGTTTACCTTACTAGTTTTACTGTTTTTTCTGGAGATATTAAGAAAAAAAAGCTCTGATTTTTTTTTCTTCCTCTAGACCCTAATCTGATTTTTTCCCCGTAAATCAACTAATAAAAAAATTCTGGCCTTAGGGTACAAAGCAGCTTGGCCTTAGATCGGGCGGGACAAAATATCAGACCTTATCTGCATCCAGACTTGTTGAGCTCTCTAATAATTTTCCTGAAATTATTTTTGAATTAACTTTGCTAAGGTAGATTGAAGACAGATCTTATAGAATGCACTTGTAAATGTATTTCAGTTGTCAGAATGGAACAAGAACGACGACAAGATGCTGAAGGCGGTGGAGGCAGGGGATACAGCGAAACTCGAGGCTTTGCTGAGCAAGAAGACAGTTAATCCTACCAAACTTGGCAGCAAGGGGCTCTCAGTGTAGGTTCCTTTTTCCAGGATTACCATATTAGCTCTTTTCTTGCTAGTGGCGACTTTTGACGTCTGCTGATAGCCTTTGCTGATGATGTTCCTGAAATAATTTATCAATTTTTTGAATAAGTTAATTTTGAAAAAAGTCAGCAGACGATAACAAAAGCAGGAACAATTACCCAATACCCAAAAAAGGGTGCCCTAAATATTCAGATAACTGAACTCCTTGACTTATCCATTCTAGCAGTCAATCCATTTCCATTTGTTGCCAGTCGGGTGACAAATTGCAATCAAAAACTCTGTTTCTAACAATTTTTTATCTACCTTCATCAATAGTATTAACATTTTCACCTATTATCTGATGTGGTATTGGGGATATGAAACTTTTGCAATGTAACAGTAACAAAATTATCCCAATGTATTCTAAAGGATATTTTACAAAATTAATTATCTATGTAAATACTCTGATCATCTGTTGCCTCCCAAAGTTCTAGATAAGGTGATTAATTGATTAGTCCTTAAACGCCAATAGCGACTGCATGACAAATGTTGTGGCATCTTTATTTCATTTGTATTTTGTATAAGGCTTGATATTTCTTGCGAAGCATCTTCCAGCAAGTTTTATTTATTTTTTGAATGAAGCAACAGAAATTGTACCTTCTGCTCATATATATCCCTCCTCTACACACACAAAAACAACACAAAACATTGGTGTAACTCCTATTACGCTGTTACTCACATGCACAATAAAAATAGTAACATTCAAGGGAGGTCATCAATGTGATTAAAGTGCGTTTCCATACCAAAAGGAACTGCTCTTAAAGGAAAGAATTTGCTCCCTCTGGGAGCGATTTCTTTCTTTTAAGAGAAGTTTCCATTTTGAAAAGGGATGCAATTGAAGAGAATCACTGCTTGTTCCAGTAATCTCCCCTTGATGTGCATATTTTTTTTTCAGTGTTCTGGCTACGCCATTGCGAAGAACACAAGCACCTCATTAAGATTTTTGCACCAGATAAAAACCGGTTTTCTCAAACTACAAACTATTTCATAATAAGATTTATAAGCTGTTGCATAATATAGATCTGTATACAACGCTCCAGATTAGATATGGGTGTATTCATACTAGTCTAACTCCTTTCCCACTTGCAGTAACTTTTATCATCTGTTGATTAGGCTTACAAAAAGTCAGGCCTTACTTTGATCTAAACTTTTTGACACTCAGATGAATGTTTTGAAAAGATAAGTTTTAAAAATTCTGCAGACAAAAAAAATTGTGCAGTATTAGTTGTAATAGTGTGATGCAAATTCATTCTTATTTTATAATAGTACTAACTTTTTGCTGATCAGACTGCTTCTATGGACATAGCTACATTATACGCAAAAACACAAGTGTGTACACATTTGGACCAAAAATATGGGAAGGTTCTATCACAAATCTGATGGATCATTGATGTTATGTGTGCAAAAAGTGTGGTAGAACCAATATTAATCTATCTAAATCCAATTTTGACAGAAATTCTGATGATGTTGGTATCGCCTCCTCATAGGTACCCTTTGATGGTTGTTCACCAATTACCGAAAAGTGAAAGAGGGCCTGATCATATACAATTTTTATAGTATATCTTGGCAAACAGTGCATACCCTGATGAGACAAAATGTTCCAGAAGTGGGTACTTTGAATTTTAGGCCAGCTACACCCCTGGCTTCTTCAGGAGATGGCTGATTTAGGTTTACACTACTAGTATTTGATCCAGTGTATCTGAGGTTATATATACTGACAGGCCTTAAAAACGCTACACAATGATAGCAGCATTAATGTAGGTCTTAAAAAAGAATGCAAAGCAATATCATTGATTGTATATTAAGTACGGTAAATGTTCTAAAATTACGAACACTAAAAAATAATTATTTTTTCTGCTGTTCGTAATTTTAGAAATTACGTTTCTGAAAAAATGTCCGTGTTCGAAATTTTAGAATGTGGGCTTTATCATGAGAAAAACGGTATATAAGCATGTCAAAATGTGACAGAAACGTGTTGAAAACACGGCGATATGATTCTGTGCTATCTCCTCATTTTTCTTTTCTTTAATCTTATTAAAACCGACGCTAAATGCATGCGGACTGAGTCAGTAAAATGTCCAGCGCGTGCGGTATTCGCCAAGTCGAGAGCCAGGCACGTGCATATTATGTCACTCAATTTACTTACAAGTCATAAAAGTCCACTGATTTAAACTATTCGATAAGCCGGGTCTACTATGTTCACTCGCCTCGGATTACCGATGAATCACTACACTATTTCGTTCTTCCTTCAGAAAACCAAGCTCTGCCGACTTCGAATTCCAGTTAATATTGTACTCAAGGATTTAAACCGCTAGACATCTCGTACGATCAGATTTTTTTTGCAAAGGTCTACACAAACTTTGAAATACGTAGACGAATTCCCAGAGTAAAAAACAACAACAAAAACTGACGAAATTCAATAAGAACACACACATCTCTCTCTACTTGTCGATCCGCCGATGGAATGTTTACTTTGGTGTGCCTGCACCAACCTCTGTCTCCGTCTCTCTCTCTCTATCTCTCTCTCTCTCTCTCTCTCTCTCTCTCTACATTTGCAAACACGGTTTGGATCCAGATCAGACCCGAATGGTATTCAGGCAATTTAAAAATGTGTGCATGCGGTGGAAAGTACGCAAAGCGTTAATACTGTGGAATGTCCGACTGTGCCGTACAAAAGCCGATGCGCACGATAAGTTTGGGTTTGGGGTCCTCATTGGAAGCAGTTGTAACAAGATTGATTGACTGACCCAAACATTGCGTTTCGATATTCTAAGAAGCCAAGCCAAAACAAAAGATTCATGTGCAAACACCGTGTAGTCTCTCTCTCTCTCTCTCTCTCTCTCTCTCTCTCTCTCTCTCTCTCTCTCTCTCTCTCTCTCTCTCTCTCTCTCTCTCTCTCTCTCTCTACTTTTACGACCTGCTGTCAAAGTTTGCAGATCGTCCGGCGTGCCTGATCAGGGGCAAACATGCATACCAAGAGTAATAATCTAGTCCGACTTTGTGTCCGATGATCACCACACGCTGAAAGGAACATTTCAGACAAGTACCTTCTTTCAGATGCATGCCATGGGCGGATCCAGAGGGGGGAAGGGGGTCTGGACCCCCCTGAAAAATCACAAAAATATAGGGTTTCCTAGCAATATTGATCCGGATCCCCTAAAAATCACAAAGCTACCAAGTCAGCATTCAATGGTAGGCCATTATCAACAATGGCGTTTCGCTGATGGGCCGATGGTGGTCCATTTTTAGTGGCATTTCGGTCCTCTCTCACTACCCCCTCTGACAAAATGTTCTGGATCCGCGCATGCATGCAGTGCGTCTGAACCGGCTCGATTGAAATTAAACTGTCGACGGGCATAATTCATGCGCGGATCCAGAAAGTTTTGTCAGAGGGGATCCAACTTTGACAACGTTTTTTTTAAGTTGATGAGGGGAGGGAGGATCCAAGTCCCACTTTAAGCGGGCCATCATTGGCCTGCCAGCGAAACGCCATTTAGCCAGCGAAACGCCATTTAATGGCGTTTCGCTGGCATGCCAATGAATGTCAAAGAATGCTGGCTTCGCAGCTGCGATTTTTCAGGGGATCCGGACCTGTATTGCTAGAAAACCCTGTATTTTTGTGATTTTTCAGGGAAGGGGGGTGGGTCCGGACCCCCTGTCCCCCTCTCTGGAACCGCACATGTGATTCCATGATATTTTGGTACTTACAATGTGCGACAAAGACTCAGACGAGCCTGCGCAAGTGTGCATTCTCAATACAGCATTGATTGCTCAGGTATGTCAAGCATCACCGCTTTTATGTTGAATGGATTAATTTTGTGTCACAACTTGGAAAAAGGGCCCTTTTGTATATAAGTTTGTATAAGCAAACTTACTTAGCAAATTTACTCAGTTTTTTAACGCTGTGGTTTGCATGGCTTTTTTAAAGTAACAACGTCTACAGTTACTTGCAAATGTTCAATTTTGACGACCAGGCAGCGTATGACCAGTGACCTATATATATAGGTCACTGGTATGACCAAAGTCCTTCATGGTTTAACACAAGCTTAGATGTGCCTTTTCTCGAGTTAATTGTAACTCCTAATCCTTGCCCGAGGCATGTCTGTTTAATGTCTATGACAATTTACTGACAAAGGAAATCAATGTTAATGACCATTGTTGAAGAATTCCGATGGATCGGATGCTTCTTATAGGTAAAAAATTCGCCAATGAAGGGGTTAAAAATGTTTGAACATGCTGCAGGTAGACTGCACTGTTTTCCACCGATAGATGCATAGTACCATGCATGAACTTTGTCACGTACTACATGTAGGACAGTCCGTGCTTTTAATGCGCACTTGTCTTTGATCTTATCTGAAAGCATGTATCGCACAATTAGCCGACAAAAAGTATAGTCTTTCGCTCGGCATGCGAAAAAGAACGTCACTTGCCAGATTACCCCTTTAAGTGGAATGGAACCTTCCAAATGTCGCTACCGCTCACGCGCTGTACGTATAAAGTAAACCGAGCACAGATGGGACAAACAGATAAACGGACATCGATTTTCCGCCGAAAATAACTTGTGTTCGTAATTTTAGAAATTCACTTTTCCAAAAAAAGGTCAGTGTTCGATTTTTTAGGACGTTTTAATAAATTATTTTCAGCGATAATTTTAGGTGTTCGTAATTTAAGAGTGTTCGAAATTTTAGAACACTTACCGTAGTGTGTATTTGTGAGTAACACATGCAAAAGATGTCTACTTAATTAATTTAAAGCATTGAAAATGTAAACTAATTGAGATAGGGGTCAACTGTTTCATTTGACAAAATTTTATAAGTAAAAGATCCTCTACTTCTTTAAGTCAAGAAACAGGAGAAGCATCAAATGTGTGTCATAAATTTGTTTGTCTTTGAGGAACTGCTTTCATTTTGAATGGCAGGTCTTTGATACAGCAGGTTTGCTTTTTTGACGTTGATCTTTGTGTACCCGTTCATTCGATTACTTAAAAACTCCGCTACTTAAGAAATGTTTCAGTGACTAAAATTTTACGAAGCAATAATTTCGCCAAGCTTAGTTGTACACTTAAAACTTAAGTGTTGACTGAAGAAGCCACTTCATGATGACATCATGGAAGCAAAGCAAGATTTTATTCAACTGTCTTTTGAAAGATATAACAAGAAGTTAGTGTAACGTTTTAAAGCCCGTCAGTATATAAGGCTACTACGGTACTTAATACTGTAATTTACTCTTTGCATACTGGGAATATTTTCATGTTTTTTTGTCATCTGCTGAATTTTTACAAATTAACTTTAACGAAAAATTCTTTCAGGATTACCATCAGAGTGGCAGTTTGGATCCAGATCAGGCCCAACATTTTGTCGGGCCTGATCTGGATCCATGCTGTTTGCAAAGGTTATCAGTATGCAACACTGGTGGGCAAAGAGTTAATTAAACTGCATGAAGTGAGTTGTTCATACATTCTTTGTGGTCATACAGTGTTTCGTTACCCCCAACTAAGCATGTAAAATTTCAAAAATGATCGACTAAATAAACCCATCGACTGCATATAACAAGTATCAAATGCTTTTTAATCAATTTTTATGTCTCAGGTCCACTAGAAATGGACAGTTGCAAACCGTGTAGATCAAGATTGCCTTTTATTGCATGTTAACTAGAAAAGTTGCTCTTGGTATCCAGATTTTTAAGACTGTTATAATTACAAAAAAAAAAAAATTATTAGAATTCATTTTTTTTTTTTTTTAGATATTTTTAGCTCACCTGAGCCGAAGGCTCATGGGTGAGCTAATAGTATACCAGTCACTCCGGCGTCCGTCCGTCGTCCGCCCGTCCGTCCACAATTTCAAACATCTTCTCCTCTGAAACCACTGGGCCAATCAAACTCAAATTTCATGTGGAGACTCCTTAGGACGCGGGAACAAAAGTTTGTTCAAATGGTCCTGGTCACATGACCAAGATGGCCCCCACGCTCATATATGGTAAAAACCCTTTAAAAATCTTCTTCTCCAGAACCAGAAGGCTGAGGATCTCAGGACTTGGTATGTAGCATTGGGGATATGGGGCCTACCAAGTTTGTTCAAATGATGATCCTAGGTTGACCTTGACCTACTTAATGTCAAGGTCAAATTTGCTTTCTAATGCATTTAAATGGGAAATTTTGTGAAAATTTGATTTTTTTGAAAACTGTAGAAGCCTTAGTCATTATTCTCACTTGATATGTTTCACCTAATGAGACAATGGCTATAAATAAGTTCCAAAGGTCAATGTTGACCTTTGACCTTTCAGCTTAGTCCTTCATATTGGACTCCCATCAATATATTAAAACTTAGTTTTCTCACAAACCATTGGCCCAATTTAACTCAAATTTCATGTGAAGACTCCTTATGATAAGTTAGCCAAAATTTATACAAATAATTTTGGTCGCATGACAAAGATGGCCGCCACGCCCATATATGGTAAAAACCCTTTCAAAATCTTCTTCTCCAGAACCAGAAGGCTGGTGACCTTGGGACTTGGTATGTAGCATTGGGGATGTGGGGCCTACCAAGTTTGTTCAAATGATGATCCTAAATTGACCTTGACCTACTTAACGTCAAGGTCAAATTTGCTTCCTAATGCATTTAAATGGGATTTTTTTTTGGAAAAGTTGATTTTTTGAATACTGTTGAAGCCAAAGTCATTATTCTAACCTGATATGTTAAACCTAATGAGACAATGGCTAAAAATAAGTTTCAAAGGTCAAGGCTGACCTTTAACTTTTCAGCCAAGGTCGCTCATATTGGAGTCCCATCAACACATTAAAACATAGTTTTCCCAGAAACCACTAGGCCAATTGAACTCAAATTTCATATGAAGACTTCTTATGATAGGTTAGCCAAAATTTATACCAATTTTACTGGTCACATGACCAAGATGGCCACCACGCCCATATATGGTAAAACCCCTTAAATATCTTCTTCTCTGGAACCAAAAGGCCAATGACCTTGAGACTTGGTATGTAGCATTGGGGATGTGGGCCCTACCAGATTTGTACAAATGATAAATCTAGGTTGACCTTGACCTACTTTATGGCAAGGTCAAATTTGATTCCTAATTCATTTGGAAAAAATCTTAAATTTGTTCATTTTTCTATTACTGTTTAGGCCGAAATCATAATACTTGCAAGAAATGTTTAACCCAATGATACAACGGTTTATATAAGTACCAATCTCAAGCTGACCTGTGTTCTTTTAGCCACTCATTTGGACTGCCACATACCTATCTAAACATCCTTTCCTCAGAAATCACTGGGCTGTTTGATGGAGTGTTCATTAGATTGTTATCAGTCACTTGACCAAAATGGCCGCAACCCCCATAAAACAAAATATGTTTCATTTTAAGCTGTAGTTGATCTTGACCTATTTTAACATTATTAAGGAGATCAGGTGAGCGCTTCAGGACCGTCAGGTCCTCTAGTTAATTTTTTGCATGCATTTTGAAGATAGCAGTATGGAGAAACCAACGTTGATGTTTTAATTAATCCATTCTTTTTAACTCTGTTTTAGAGGATATTTTTCAATATAAAACATCAATCATACACTCAATTATGAGCTCTTTTGCCTCAACAAATAAATAATTTTAAATAGCCCAGATCAGTTCCCTTTATATACTAGTGTGGGTCCAGTTCAGCTGGTCTCATCTGAAACCGAGTCCACACTAAGTTAGATTAAAGGAAAAAGAAGGGCCCCAGATCATTTAGTTGTCCAATTTAGTTTAGCTCTATTAATTCACAGTTCTCAGAGTGAAGTTCAGATGGGACCTGATTAGAGGGAGCAAGAAGCTACTTTCTGTTACCTGGGTAACATGCTAATACTGCTGGCTGGGAACTGGCAGTCACTTCTCATGAAAACCACCTGGAAGAAGTTCAGAGCTACTGCCAGTTTTTCACATCACGCCACCTCTCTTACAAGACACGTGGACATATGTATAGTTCTTGCATGCTGAGCATCATACTCCATGTCAGTGAAACTTGGCCGTTGAGATCTGCAATCTCAAGCTGGAGGGTGTGGCCACAGTAAGGTCTAGAAAGCTACTGGCAAAGCTTGAGCTTGAGGACCTTGACCTCTGCTCATTTTTATAGAGAGATTTGGACATGTGGATCCTTCTGGTGGTGCGGTCAGAACAGCATTTGATATACAGGTCGATGGAAGGCGCGGGTCAGGGAGGCCCAAGATGACATAAAAGAAATTGACGGAGAATGGCTGCCATGTGTAGAAGCTACCTGGAGATCAGGTGTGAGATCTGCTATGTGTGCAGCTAGCCAGCTACCTGGAGTGGGGCCACTGATGTGAATGCACATGCACCTCAATCAAAAACATGACGATGATGATGATGATGATGATGATGATGATGATGATGATGATGATGATGATGATGATGATGATGATGATGATGATGATGATGATGATGATGATGATGATGATGATGATGATGATGATGATGATTATGATGATGATGATGATGATGAGCGGTACCACTTTTGGGGTCCAAAATAAATGTCTTTACGATCATTAAGACACATTTGAAAATTTGAGCTATTTCATTTATTTCCTCATAAAAACATGGTAGTCATTAGAAGTATTTAATTGAATTGCATCCAATAAGTGCCCACAATACATGTATGTTTTGTGTTGAAAAAAGATAAAGGCTCCGCATGGGCTTTAACTATAGTGGGCCTTGGTATATGTCTAAAGTTTTAAAGTGTGAAAGTGTGAGTATTTCCTCATACATTTGTTTAAAAGTGTTTTTGGATGCTCACAACATATGTTTTGGTTTAGGAACAAGAAAAATATATTTTAGCTTTAGGCCTGACTTAAACTAAAGGGCCATTTTCTTACACTATTAGAATGTCTATGGTCAGCCTTGGTATATAAAGGCCCTTTTCTTACACTTTTCATTCGGTAGTTTCAAGGTTGAGGGCACTCTGTAGGGAAATTTCTACCTTGTATAGGGTTGTATGACATGATTGAGCCTATTAATCAAGTAATATTATGTGATAATCTGTTACACATCTTTGGCCGCAGGCATAAACATAAACCTGTCATTAAAATTTTAGTAAGGTATAAAAGCAGGACTCTTAAGAATTTTTGAAAATTTTTAAACATTTTATTTAAAAATTGTTTGTGATCTGCATCCATAAATATTAGGCTCCAGTCTTGCAACATTTTTCAACATTGGGGTCACGGAGTGTCTGTACTGTTTTTGCGGCCTTGACCTGGCCTCAATTCTAGAAAAATTGTGTCTGGAGCATATCTCCTAGGATTCTCAAATTTGGTGTGTGGATACATCTTGGGCTTGCAAAGTGTCAAACATTGTTTTTGAATCACTGTGACCTTGACCTTCGGCCTCCGTTCGAGAAATATCTTGTCTTTGGGGACATTTGTCACATTGTGACACATTTCATGTTTTTTTCTAAATCTTGTTAGTAACCTACGTATATTGTCTCATGTTAAGGGCTATATTATTTTAGATATTTGAACCCCTTATTTGCCATTGTTAAAATGAAAGATGAGAGATGAAAAGTGGATTTCAGTGAACCTGTGGTCTACCCTTATTGTAATAATCAAATTAAATAAGAAAGAAGAAAAACAATTAGTGGTTTCGTTGGGGATCGAACCAGGGACCTCTTGCTTTTTGGAAAAGCACATTAACTATTACCACTCTGATGGTATTGATGAAAGAATTTTTTGATTTTTTTTTTGTTTTTAAAAATTAGCAGACAACGAAAAAATTGAAAATTACCCAGCATGCAAAGAGTTTAACTCATAAAGCGCCACCTATAGTTTGCAGCAGATGACAATTTCAAATTTTGCCGCTTTTTCAAAAATAACAAATAAGGCATGATATTTCATGAGAATCATCTGCTGGAAGACGATTCTCATGAAATATCATACCTTATTTTTTTCACAAATTGGGAAAGATGTCCCAAAATTTGCCGTCTGCTGCAGTCATGATTGGCGCTTTAAGGGTTAAGGATGGCTGGGAAAAATGATTTTTGTAATGTATCACAATACATTGATACTAACCAATTTATTTCACATACATTGAAAGTTTTTGATTGGCCACAGGGCAAGCGATGTATAACTTTAGTGATCGGAATTTTACAAAGTGTTAATAATTTATAAATTATTGAAAATACCCTGAAGACCTGTAAAGGTATATCCTTGTAAAAAGGGCAAGGTGCAGCTCATCTGATAGAGGGGATGCTTGGGAAATAAAGACAACCTAGCATATCAACCCTCAATAGCCCCCCCCCCCCCCCCCACCCACCCCATAGGGCCAGTTAAGCAAAATTAATTTGCGTAAAATTGCGATTATTTTCTTATCCATCAGTTTAAACATGTGTTTTGGGTGCTCAAAAGAACCGTCTCATTGAGACGGTTCTTTTGAGTACCCACAACATATGTTTTGGTTAAGAAATAAGAAAAATAATTTTCAGTTACACACTCTTATCTGGGGGCCTGCCACCCCTCACAATTTTTATCTTGCTAACCTGCAGGATTCCAGTTATAAGAATGTATACTCATGCAGAGTGGAAAGTAGTGTGGATCCTGGCCAGCTGATCAGGATTTACAGTATTTCCATAGCATTAATAATTTCCAAATAAAAATTGTACTTCTCTGAGGATTGATCGTTTTGTCTAAAAGTGTATTACTGTTTGCCAAAGTACACTTAGGAAATGGGTATGTGCTTTGTATTGTAGGCCAGCTAAGCTTGTTGTTCATATCAAAACTTAGACTGACCTCTGTCCTTATTGTTTTTTTTCTGAACTTGTCTCTTAATATTGCCTCTTTTATCCATGCTCACTCGTTAACACTGGCTGAACAATAAGGCACATTAAAGACTATCTTTTCAGCCAGTGTTATTTAGAGCTGTTCAAGATAAGAAGAAATAAAATTATAAAAAAGATAGGGTCTTGGGCCAGACTAATCAAAGCTCTGTATATCCATGGTATTGAATACTGTAAATTCCCAAATTTTGGCGAGAATTTTATTTTGGCGAATAGTGTTAAAAGATATATTTGCCAAGTTAAAAATTCCCGACTAGGGCATGATTTACCTTAGGGAGCGCAGTGGCTCAGTGGTAGAGTGCTTGACTCGAGACCGAAGGGCCGCGGGTTCGAGCCTCACCGGCGGCGTCACTGCGTTGTGGTCCTTGAGCAAGACACATTTATCCTAGCTTAGTACTGGTTCAACCCAGGAAGACACATCCCTATATAACTGAAAGATTGTTGATGGGACGTAAAGAATCAAATCAAACAAACAAACAAATGATTTACCTACATCAGTAAATGACAGAGTGATTTCACAAGGGTTTTATTTTCACGAAACTTTGCATGGGCGAAGTTTTGTGAAAATAAATCCCTCGCGAAAAATTTCCGAATGTACAGTATGGTCATTCTGGTTAAACCCTGTCTAGTTTTAAAAGTTTGGTTTTCACCTTGCTAACCTATGTTTGACTGAACTGTATGTGTCTGAGGACAAATTACTGGTTAATTATGTTGATGTAAACTTTTCAACATGATATAAATGCCCGAGAGGCTTTGTCATTGTCGTGTAACAGATTTGCAATTCTACTTATTGTGGGTAGGTTCTGACAACACATCTGTTGCTCTTCACAAATTATGATGATAAGATCAATCGATTTATGCCTATTAATGCTGTATGGCCTTTCAGTATCACCCTAATAGCATGTGGACCCATATGCATAATTATAATTGCTGAGAAAATTAAATATAAGAAGGGGTCAAAAACAGAAATAATTCATGGATCCACAAACATGTTTCACTCACATAAAGTTCCATTCATTTAATTAGCATACATACAGACTTCTTTGTTTTTGGAAACAGAAAATCCATTGATATCTTACCAAGATAAAAAAACATTCTGAATATAGCATCGCTATATGGGAGACCACTCTACACAAAGATTTAGATAAAAAAAAATTGAGGATAAAATTGTATATATTTTCCTATCCATAGTTTAAACATGTTTTGGGTGCTCAAAAGTGACTGTTCTTCTGAGTACGCACAACATATGTTTTTGTTGAGAAAAATGAAAATTATTTTTTTTGGTACACTCTCTTAACTAAAGGCCTGGCTACAGATGCTAGCAGCAAAGGCTCAGTCAAGAGCCTTCCCTGTTCCCACAGCCAATTTCACCAACTGACATATGTGCTTGTTAGAGGATATGCTGTAATTATAGGGAATGTAGTTATCTCTTCTCTAAATAAAAGTTCTTCTTTGATTGCAGATTCCATGAATCGTGCAGCAAAGGCAAGCTTCAAATTGTCAACCAGTTCATATCACATGGAGCAGAAGTGAATGCCCTTTCGATACAAGGTTGGTAGCAGGAACTCCTTAACATCCTCACTTAGGAATTTACAGTGTTTTTCTGATTAAAATATTTTGGCAGAATACGGGCCCCATTTTGATTTTGTTCCCCAAATCAACAGAAAATGAACAGTGAGATACCAGAAACTGATTATTGTTAAAAACAATTAAAAGTTTATTTGACTGCTTTGCCATTGTAATTGTTTCTCATGAAATTTTACTTATAAAAATGTATCGTACAGGTGTTATGTCCTTGTTCACTTGAAGACATCAGTTACCTAACATATTAACTGCATTGTTGCGCGTTGCATGATAAGCATTGTCCATCTCATGACATGTGCCTTTATCAAGTCATGATGACGTTGCACTTTTTGAATGACGTTGCAAATGATGCTAAATCAACACAAAAATCGAAAATTACGTCATTATTGCTAGTTTGATTAGTGAAACAATGGGTAAACTGATAAATAGAATATCAGGTTTGTATCTTATGAGATCAAGTTTACCAGGCTCAGCTTTGAGAACGCATGTTGAATTGCTCAGCAAGCCTCGCGATGTCAACAAGCATTTTCAAAGCCTTGCCTGGTAAACTTGATATCAAAAGACACTCACCTGGTATTCTTTATATATAGCCTATGGTAAATGTACTAAAATTTCAAACACTTTTCTCATTCTGTTCTTAAATACAATATGGGTTATAAATGCTTGAATTCACAAAATGCTTGTCAGAATAGCAGACAGGGAAACCTGAATGGACTGGACTGCTTCTTCAGATGCAGTCTTATCTGGGTCTGTGCCTTTTTGCAGGCAACTAGCTTCATACTTTCAAGGTTGTGAGTTTGAACCTGATCAGGTTTCATATTTTCACAGTTGTGAGTTAGGACCTGGTCAGGCTTCATGCTTCACAGTTGACAGTTAGAACGTGGTTTGGCTTCATACTTTCACAGTTGTGAGTTAGAACGTGGTCTAGCTTCATACTTTCACAGTTGTGAGTTTGAACCTGGTCTAGCTTCATACTTTCACAGTTGTGAGTTTGAACCTGGTCTGGCTTCATACTTTCACAGTTGTGAGTTTGAACCTGGTCTGGCTTCATACTTTGCCGTTGTGAGTTTGAATCCGGTCTGGCTTCATACTTTCACAGTTGTGAGTTAGAACGTGGTCTAGCTTCATACTTTCACAGTTGTGAGTTTGAACCCCGACTGGCTTCATACTTTCACAGTTGTGAGTTTGAACCTGGTCTGACTTCATACTTTCACAGTTGTGAGTTTGAACCTGGTCTGGCTTCATACTTTCACAGTTGTGAGTTTGAACGTGGTCTAGCTTCATACTTTCACAGTTGTGAGTTTGAACCTGGTCTGGCTTCATACTTTCACAGTTGTGAGTTTGAACCTGGTCTGGCTTCATACTTTCACAGTTGTGAGTTTGAATCCCGTCTGGCTTCATACTTTCACAGATATGAGTTTGAACCTGGTCTGGCTTCATACTTTGCGGTTGTGAGTTTGAATCCAGTCTGGCTTCATACTTTCACAGTTGTGAGTTTGAATCCGGTCTGGCTTCATACTTTCACAGTTGTGAGTTAGAACCTGGTCTGGCTTCATACTTTCACAGTTGTGAGTTTGAACCCGGTCTGGCTTCATACTTTCGGGGCATTGAGTTTGAACCCGGTCTGGCTTCATACTTTAGAGGATGTTAGTTTGAACCCTGTCTGACTTCATACTTTTGTGGTTGTGAGTTTGAATCCGGTCTGGCTTCATACTTTCACGGTTGTGTGTTTGAACACAGTCTGGCTTCATACTCTGTGGTTGTGAGTTTGAACACGGTCTGGCTTCATACTTTCTTGGTTGTCAGTTTGATGCGGTCTGGCTTCATACTTTCAAGGTTGTCAGTATGAACACGGTCTGGCTTCATTCTTTCGCAGTTGTCAGTTTGAACACGGTCTGGCTTCATACTTTCGTGGTTGTCAGTTTGAACACGGTCTGGCTTCATACTTTCACCATTGTCAGTTTTAACACGGTTTGGCTTCATTATTTCATAGAGATTATTCTCTCCCAACTACTTATTTAAGTAGGGCAGTTACTGATGAAAATATGCATACTCTATTTTCTGGTTATCTAGTAAAGTGTAGCCTGACCAGGGACAATGTAACATAATAACTAACTTTTTTGATGTAAATGAAAATTGTTGAAAGCAGTATTAAGCCCAAACTTAACAACAACAACAACTATTTTATAATTAAACCTTTCGATATCTGGACCTATAATTTTTTGATTTTAAAATAAATGTGAGCTAAGTACTGTACAGTCCCTTTATAACACCCCTCTTTATAACTCGCATATGGATATCATACAACATGGTCATGTTGTGGCCCCCAAATTTTTTACCATGGAATTTTTCAAAATAATTCCTTTGCAAATTGTCCCTTTAATTAACAGATAAATTTATCTTACACGGTCTGTATCCAGGGACCCCAAAACTAGTGTAATAAAGTGACCACATGGTACTTTCATCATGATCTATGTTGTGAGTCATCATTGTTATTGTTTCTTTATGTCATTTCAGGCAACACTTCTGTCCAGCTAGCAGCCCAAGAGGGACATCCCAAAGTGTTAGAAAGATTGATAGAGGTATATATCTAAAAAAAACCACAACAAACTATATTAGAATGCATGACTAAGATAGTTTATTATTTGACCATATAATAAAGGGCAACTTTCAAGATTTAAGAATCTGACTTCTTGACAATAGACAGTGGCTTAGCCAGAGGCTACATTATGTTGAAGCCCACTCCAAAAAATGGAGAATTAATAGATACCTGACTTCGATACTTTTACCAGATAGCGAATAACAAAGGTGCTGATCAGACTGTGCGGATGTACAGGCTGGTCTGGGTCTTTGTTGTTCACAAGCAACAAAGTCGGGGTTTCTCGCATCAAGGCCCATATGATGTTGAAGCCCATGCTTTTTGGCTACTGCCTAGCTACGCGTCTTTAAAGCATGAACTTTGTGAGATAGAGGGCTTTATGTTTGAACCCCAACTATAACAGGGTTCACACAAGCTTATCATCATGCTAGGGTCAGGGAAGAAACAGCTGGTTTTCTTGGTGTTGTGTGGCTGTTGGTGTTCTGTGCCTGTTCCTCATGGTACCATGGTTTGGTCTGCGGTGTGTGATTTTGGTGTTTACTGGTCATACTCACTTTTTGAAAATGGAGTGTTTCTTGGAAAGTCAATCGAAAATAAAATGGGCATTGATTCGAGAAAACCTGTCTTCAGGGTTTCTGATAAAGTGAGACTCAAACCAGTCTCTTCAGCTTCAGAGACTAGCTAGAAAATTGAAATTTTGCTTGTAGCAAATTTAGCTGTGATACTTTCCAATAAGTGAAAAACAAATGTGCTGATCAGCCTGCACAGCTGCGCTGGCTGGTCTGCGCTGTTGTTCGCAAACCCTGAAGACACAGGTTTTTCTCGCTTCAACTTGAAAAGTGCTATAAAACTACTGTCATCTGCTGATAACCTTTGCAAACAATTGGACCCAGATCAGGCCCGACAAAATGTTTGGCCTGATCTTGGTCCAAACTGTTTGACACTCTGATGTTATTTTTGAACAAATTTTTCAAAGAGTTGATTTTGAAAAAAATCAGCAGACAACAAAAATTCTTGAAAAATTTCCCTGGATGCAAAGAGTTAACATAAAAAATGCTTTGAAACTTACTAAGAAAATAGTCTAATCTTGGTCCACACTGTTTGCAATATAGGCAACCAAAGTACATCAGCAGATGAGGATGTAGACAACAATTGTTGCTAATGGTGGGAAAAGAGCTATAAGACTTGAAAGCGACTTTTCTATTGCATATCCTCTTTTGTCATAGCTCTTCTGTGACATTTTTATCATCACGGAGGCCAAAAATAGATCTGAATACCTCATTGTCATCATGATTTTAATGAGTACTAGAGAAACACTTATCGTCACCTAACATCGTGTCCTAACAACACCCCCAGGCATTGTGGTCTCTCGAAGCTAGTCGTACAGTCTGATGTAGAAATTGTTGCACAAATTATTGTGCAAAAACATGTTAAGGAAGAAAAAAGCAACCATTAAAGCACCACCCAAAATTTGCAGCAGACAACATTTTGAAATTTTGTCATTGCTTTTAGAAGCTAAATAAGGCTTGATATTTCATGTGTATCATCTGCAAGCAGACGATTCAAATGGAATGATAAGCATTTTCCCCCCAAATCAAGAAAGATATCACAAAATTTGTCATCTGCTGCAGTCATGATGGGTGATTTAATCCATTAAGTGCCACCTATAATTTGCAGCAGACGGCAATTTCAAATTTTGCTGCTTTTTCAAAAATAAGAAATAAAGCATGATATTTCATGGGAATCGTCTGCTGGCAGACGATTCTCATGAAATATCATACCTTATTTTTTTCTTAGATTATGAAAGATGTCACAAAATTTGTTGTCTGCTGCAGTCATGATTGGCCCTTTAAGGGTTAAATGTTAATTTCACCAAAATGTCCATTTTGATGGATTGAGAAGGTCCAGTTCAGCCAAGAGATCAGCATGTGCAGGGTTTCTATTTCAATTTGTTGTTTTCAATAAAAAAAATCCTGGAGAAATCTTTTAAAAATCATGACATGACAATAGTATTAATGATGAGTTGTTAAGCTTAAAAAAATGAAATATTCTAGTTGAAGTGTCAGGGACAGTTTATGTAGATTGACTAGATTCCATTCAAGGGAGCACAGTGGCTCAGTGGTAGAGTGCTTGGCTTGAGACCGAGGGGCCGCGGGTTCGAGCCTCACTGGCATCACTGCTTTGTGTCCTTGAGCAAGACACATTTATCCTAGCTTAGTATTGGTTCAACCCAGCAAGACCCGTCCCTTTATAACTGAAAGATTGTTGATGGGACGTAAAGAATCAAATCAAACAAAACAAACAAACTAGATTCCATTCAATCGAACCACCAAGCCTGTCCTTGGAGCAAAAAGGAAGAAAATGCAGATTTACCAATAATGACAAATTCTCTAGTGACAAATGCCCAGGGATAAAGACATGATATAATAATGTATGATTACAGCTGATGAGATGATAATTAACATCTTATTACTTGTTTAGGTTACTATGATTGATTGTTTTGTACTAAGGACCCAGTTGTAGGGAGAATTGATAGATTTGAAGACTTAAATATTTCTACTTACCCCGAGATAATAAGCACATATGAGCCTCGAGATGAGATTTCCAACAATGTGGCATTTTGACATGAATAGACTCAGATGAGCCTGTGCAGCCTCCTTTTAAGCTTAGAAACTCCAAATGCTGTTCGGTCGGTAGCTTAACAGTCATAGAATATTCAAGGGACTAGCAGAGGCTCTGATTAGTCTGCGCATATGCACAGGCTGGTCTGAGCCTTTGCTGGTCGCACATACCACATTGTTGAAAATCTCATGTAGCGGCTCAATAAATTGCAGGTCATGAATGTAGCAGATGGCAAAGAGCTACATAGGTCGAGATCAACTCAATTTTTAAGCGTAAAATTGTGAATTATTTTCTTATCCATCAGTTTTAACATACGTTTTGGGTGCTCAAAAGAACCGTCTCGTTGAGATGTTTCTTTTGAGAACCCACAACATATGTTCTGATTGAGAAATAAGAAAATTAAATTTTAATCTCACACTCTTATATAGTGGTGACCTGGAGCTACCTACATTACAGGGCTATGCTCCCATATAAAGCAAAACTATTGAAATGAATTTTCACCAATTTTTAAGTGTAAAAGTTTGGTATTTATCTGACTTTCATGCTTAAGTAACAGATAATGGCCGCCCAAATGGGCTTAAAATGGTCATTTAGGACCAAATTTGTTACTTTTGACAGAGTACACACAAATACCAATAATATTTTAACTGTTGATAATGGTAAATGTTCTTAAATTTCGAAACACTTGCATGCCAAAAAGGCCAAGACAAACAGCACAGCCCCAGACCCAGATCAGACTGCTTCTGAAGAAGCAGTCTAATCAGGGTCTTCCTGTTTGCTATTCTGACTAGCATTTTGTGAATTCCTATCCTGATAACCAACATTTAATTTGATAAAGAAAGAGTAATGCGCTAAAAATTTTAGAACATTTACATAACCACAACATTATTTAATTGTGCTGATCTCTTAGTCTTGCAAAAAAATGCTTTTCATGGAACCTGAATATTACCCCTTTGTATACTAATGGATTCTTCCTTGTTGTTTGATACAATAAACTTGGGATAGTCCATTGTACATATCTAGGGGTCAAGGTGGCCAATCACGTGGTCTGTCGCATTGGGTTCACAGACTTTACGAACCAGTAATCAGACATTACAGGTAAGGAAAATCGTTCACAACTTCTGTTATACTAAGTCAAATTTCATGTGGTAAAGTGCAAAATTCCCCTCATATTTTTCTGCAGAAGACTGTGTAAAAGCTGCTCCTGGGTTCTCTGCAGTTTTCCAGATTACCCCCAACTGAAGTATGTACCCAATCGCGGAGAATTTTCCGTTTTTTCTGCAGTTGTTCGAGGTAATCTGGGAAACTATAGCAAACTCGGGAGAAACTTTGGCACAGTCTTGTGCAGAAAAATATGAGTTTTTTTTTGCACTTTAACGCATAAAGATTGACTCAGTATTACAAAAGTTATGGAGGATTTTACTTGTTCAGGAAATCCGTGAACCCAACCATGCTGACCACGTGATTGGCCACCTTGGGGGTGTCAGGTTATAATTTTCAAAAAAATATTGTATTCTTAAGTCTGAAGATCATTTTTACCTTTACAAACAGTGTAGACCCTGATGAAATGCAGCACTTTGCTGCATTTCATCTGGGTCTTCACTGTTTGCAAAAGTACTTGTTTAGGGTTTTCCCGAATACAAAAGGGTTAAAACAGTAGCTTTGGTCAAATGTTGCATTTTACTTTGTAGGCTGGCGGTGTAATTGATCACAAGGATGGGTTGACCTTGACAGCATTACATCATGCCTGCGCTAGAAGACAAACCGAATGTGTTCAAGTTTTGCTCAAACATGGGGCCGACCCAAACATCAGAGATAAGGTAAGGTCATTCCATGTTGTTTCTGTGTCATGTTGTTCACAGGTTGACAGTTTATGAAAGGTCCCTGACCCAATGACCAGGATCTTCACTGTTTTACTCTTTGCATCCCCTGACGAAGTCGGAGGGTTATAGTTTTGGCATCGTCCGTCCATTCCATCATCATTTTTCAGTTATTGTGACGGTGTGCCGCAACCCGGCGCACAAGGCATATATAGCACACACGGCACACCCAGTCCGTCCATTCTGTCCGTCCGTCCAAACTTTTTGTCTGTCCGGAACCATATCTCAGTACCTATTGGTCAGATTTGATTCATTCTTGGTACAAATGATAAGTACCATGGACTTCCGATATCCTATAAGTTTGGTCTCAATGGACCCCTTAACACTTGAGTTATTGCCCTTGTTAGTATATGCAATTTTAAGGCAAAATCTATATTTCCTTTTTTGTGTGATGATCTTCGCATTTCATCAAAGCTATTATATTTAACAACTTCTCACTATAGACCATGATTGCCAAGTGCCTATAGATTAGCATGGCATTGTCAAAGTTTTACCCCACCCCCTTTGACCCCACCTAAGGGGTCAAAGGTCAAATATTTAAATTTCGCAATAACTAAGGCAATTGTTAAATTTTTTTTTACTGAAATTTTGCATACAGGCAGAGCAGCAATAGATATGAAACATATCAAATGGGATTAGAGTTTGAAGGCCTTGGTTCGAGCCCTTTGGGTGGACTTAGGGGGTGTGGCCGAGGCCAGAATTAAACTTTTCAGAATATGGTCATGTTGCTGACGACGCTGGCAGCAACATGGTAGCAAATATTTTGCCCACAGACACACCCTCGACCCAGGGGTGTGGGGTCAAAAGGTCAAACTATATGTTTTTCTGAAAGTAGTCATGTTGCATATCAAATTAAAGCTGACGAGGCTGGCAGCAAGATGGTAGCAAATATTTTGCCCACAGACACACCCTTGACCCAGGGGGTGGGGTCAAAAGGTCAAACTATAATTTTTTCTGAAAGTAGTCATGTTGCATATCAAATTAAAGGGAAATGAGCACAAAGCACCATGAAAGCAAATATACTGTCATTACACACACCAACGACCCCTGGGGTGGGGTCAAAAGGTCATTTTTTTTTCTTTTCTAAAAGTGGTCATGTTGCATATCAAATTAAAGTGGAAGAAGTGTAGACCTACATGCAAGGTAACACTTTGAATTTACACACACCCTGGACCTCTAGGGTTGGCTTTAAAGGTCAGATATTGAAATTGTGCAGATGTAAGTATTTTTTTATTACTAAGCATTAAAACATACTTGACAGTCGTTTGTTACGATCTGAATGATACTGAAGGTGAACTAAGGGTTAGATTAATGGGATTTATGTTTTGTGATTTACATGTTTCTCTCAAATAACCCTTCGTCGGGGGATATAAATTCGTCAAATTTGTCTTGTTCATTCATTTATTGTCGTCTGCAGACTTTTCTCAAAATTCACTTCTAAACTGTTTCTAAAGGCTATCAGCTGACGACAAAACTCGTCGATAGCAAGGAAAGAGTTAAGAGAAAATTACTAGCATTTAGCAATATTTGATCGTTGATAGGTTTAACTTTTCAGGATCATTCCTAAAGTCAAGACTTTGAGGCTGATATTCCATAGAAAGGCTTACTTTCCTAGTTTCCATAGAAAGTCAGCCTCAAAGTTCTGAATTAGGCTGGTTATAATAGTTGCTTTGTTTTATGTTTGATTATCTTAGGACATTTAATTATTCAAACTTGAAAATGATTTTTTATAGTCAAACTGTGGAATTTCTAATGTTCAGGTTTAAATTATCTTTGGACATTTAACTATTAAAACTTGAAAGAAATGAATATATTTTATAGTCAAACTGCAAATTTTGAGATTGGAATATCTAAAGTTCAGGATTTTGGATATTTTCATGTCTAACATTGGAAACTTTAATGTAATATATTTAATTGGTCAGCATGACAAGAATTAATGTTGTTTTGATAACCTTTGCAAACAATTTGGACCCAGATCAGGACCGACAGAACATCTATCCTGATCTAGATCCAAATTGTTTGACACTCTGATAGTGTTCCTGAAAGAATATTTTGAAAAAGTTAATTTTGAAAAAAAGTCAACAGACGACAACAAAAGCATGAAAAATTACCCAGCATGCAAATAGTTAAATAATCCACATGACAAAACTATTTTACAACCTTTCTTAGAGTTATTCTAAATATTCACAATAGAATGCAACCTTAGCCATGTCAGAGAGATTCAAATTACTTGTCATTTTAGACAATTGAAAATTGATATTTTTTATTTATCTCAATCAGCTAATTGTACTGAAGTTTCAATATATATTTTAGGCCCCCAGATAAGGGTGCGTTATAAAATATTAATTTTCTCATTTCTCGACCAAAACATGTGTTGTGGGTACTCAAATGAACCGTCGACATGTTAAAACTGACTGCTAAGAAAATATTCACAATTGTACGCTGAAAATGTTTGCCTATTTGAACCTATGATATCTAAGACATACTTTAGGAAAAGAGCACTGAGACAGTGGGGAATACTGGGGATGCAGCATATTTATTAGTTTTTGCTTTCATCTTTTAAATTTTGTGAATTAGCTCTTCGTCTGTTATTGTCGTTTGCTGATGATCTTTGCAACGAGTTTAGACCCAGATCAGCCCCGACAAAATGCTGGTTCTAATCCAGATCCAAGCTGTTTGACATTCTGATGGTATTCTGTGTGTTTTGATGCTTTAATTCCCAGTCAACAACAATTTTTCAGTCATATCAGGACAATTTCCTGCCTTACTGGGTTTAACTCAAGGACACAACAAAGTGACTCCACCAGTGGGGTCTTGAACAAAGAACCCTTCTATCCCTAGTTAAAAGGTTAATTTTGAAAAATATCAGCAGACTATAAATTTTC
Source organism: Loripinus fragilis (assembly GCA_964019695.1). NCBI lineage: Eukaryota > Metazoa > Mollusca > Bivalvia > Lucinida > Lucinidae > Loripinus > Loripinus fragilis. The sequence goes on along the minus strand of OZ026522.1, from coordinate 64,097,228 downwards.
ATGCTTAATTTCCCAGCCTCCAAATATGTTTGCATAGATGTTATTATATATGACCAAATGTATGATTTTGTATCCCTTTGATTCATTTCTATTGCAGTCGGGAAAGCCTCCATTATTCTACGCTGCCTACGGGGGAGAAGTTAATATATGTAAAGAGCTGCTGGATAGAGGGGCCATTATCGATGCACATGATGATCAGAAACTGTAAGTAGGGGCCCCAGCTCATTAGAGCTCGTAAAATAAATTGGCAGCCTGGCCAAGAGGTTATAAAACTTAGTTCATGCTCAAATCAACTGTGCATGGAATTTCAACGGCTCTTAAATACTAAAATGCTGAGATATAAAGATTTTCTTGCTTTAAAACTCTTTTATGTATGTATCCTTCTAATAAAATGTTAAAATGCCTGATTTATGAGCCTGATAAATTTTGGTTTGTGGTTCAACCTCCCATTCAACTTCTATGGTCATGTTGAGTCAGTCAGTTAGCCTAACAACACTTTTTTTCTGGGCAAGCTTCACTAAGCGGTTAACCAATATTCTTTGCGCATACTTTTGCATCTAACTGACAATAGCCCTTCTTGAATCAGCTTAAGGGGGAGAATGACAGCAGGTTTTTTTTCATGATTAGCCTCCACAAAAGCATGGGGCCGGCCCGGGATCAAACTTTCTACCTCTGGATCTGCAATTGGACACGCTACTGATTGCGCTATGGGGCCCAACAAGCTGTATTTGGTTACTTTAGGAAAAAAAACCCTTGCTGCATATTTTGCATATTTTAGGCGGCACCGTAAAGCCTGGAACATGATCACTATGGACTATAAACTATAATACCAACTTTGACCCTTCTGATCAAAATACAGTATAACCTGTCAAAAGCGGCCACTCAAAAATAGACAAAACAAAGGTCTTAAACAAATGGTAGCTAAATGAAGGTGGAGAGTATTGCAGGATGCTCTCTTGGAGCATTCTGCAATACTTCTGACCTTCATTAAGCTAAAATCGGTCTGAAAATACAATATTTGGTCTTCTATTTGAGTGGCCGCTTAAGACAGGGTTTACTGTATTAACTCATTAAACTGTCATCTACAAAAAGCAGGGGCTGACATTTTGGAAAAGTTTCTTTTAACTCATAAAGCGTCGATAAAAACAAATATTATCTAAAAACTATTCTTCCTTTTGGTAGAAAAAAAGGTTTGATATTATATGGAAATCATAATATTTAACCTTCTACACATGCAGCGCAACATTTTGTTGGGCCTAATCTGGATCCAAACTGTTTGATACTATGATGGTATTCTTGGAAGATTTCCTTGAAAAGGGCCTGATCTGGATCCAGACTGTTTTTTTAAAAGGCTAAAATTGCCACCAGCTAGAAAAAAACATATAAAACTATCCAGTAGGCAAACAGTTAAATTATATTTACTTTTATACTTTTCAGTACCCCCCTGATGGCAGCCTGTAAGAAGGGTCATGCAGAAACCTGTGAAATCTTACTGAAGAAAGGGGCTGACCCAAATTTTGCTGATCTCCAAGGTAATCTATAACTTTTTCTCTTTGTACTGCAGACTACCAAAGTTTGTTTAAGTGCAAAGAAGGCTCTATGTTTTCATCTGAATTGTCCCTTGATATCATGTGAATCATCTTGAAATATCAAGTTTGATTATACCATAGAAGATGAACTCTCGGACCAAAATCCAGCAAAAAGCTGTAAAATTGAAATATCACTCATTCCTTGCCGGCGGTGTGTTTTGTCATCTGCTAACAGTTTCAATCCAGATCAGCACCGCCAGAGCACCGGTCCTGAACTGAATCGAAACCATTGGTCGCTCTGATAGTGTTCCTGAAATAATTTTGAAAAAGTCAGCAGAAGACAACAAAAGCATGAAAATTTACCCAGCATTGCAATAAGGGGCTGTGCCCAAATGTTTTCAAAGAGAAACAGAATAACCCTCAATGTGCCAATCACGACTGCAGCAGACGATAAATTTTGCGACATCTTTCCTAGATCCTCATTTTCGAAAAAAATATGCTATGATATTTCATGAGAATCGTCTGCCAGCACACGATTCTCGTGAAATATCAAGCCTTATTTGTTATTTTTGAAAAAGCAGCAAAATTTGAAATTGTTGTCTGCTGCAAATTATAGGTGGCGTTTATGGGATTAATGAGCACCCTTGAGTAAGAGTATGTAAGACTATATGTATCTGTCATTTGTCTGAGGGGGCGGATAGAAAAATTTCTCCAGAGGATCACCTTTTGGCATCACACTGATTGCTGATTCTTGAGATAAAAATTGCTATCCCTCAGTTAAATCTCAGGTGTTCTTATCCTGTGTGTAAAACAGTAAGACAAGCATAAAACAGCCAATCAACAATAGACAAAACAAAGGTCTTATTGACAACTGGTAGCTTAATGAAGGTCAAATGTATTGCAGAATGCTCCAAAGGGAGCATTCTACAATACTTTGGACCTGCATTAAGCGATAATTGGTCTTGAAAACCTATTTTTGGTCTTTTTGAGAGTGTCCATTTTACACAGGTTTTACTGTAATTTGTTTTTACTGATTTCAGGCCATGATGCATTGTCATTTGGTCTCAGTGAAGGTTTCGAATATTTAACAGACGTCTTCGCCAAGGCTCCAACTAGAGCATCATGGGATGTTCACCAGACTGAAACAACGCCAAAAGTGAAAGTCACTGAAGGTATTTTTAAATAAGAAAGACAACAAAGATCAAGAATCAATACAATCAAGTACTACACCTAACCCAGGATACCACATGGGAAAGTGACAAAATCACAATAAAACACCACAAACAAGAGCCAAGAGGTCAGCCCTTTCCCAGCAGGTGACCACAAGGCAGCAATGAACAGATGTGAAAGCATGACAAACACAAGACATAAATAACAGAAATGATCCACAAAAGAAGTATTGCCTTGGAACGGTCAGTAAAAATATTTTACTGGAGGGCTTAAACCTGTTTCACGGCGCCAACCTAACCCTTAGTACAGATGTGGATCAAGACACATAGATGTTTGGTTTACATGAAAGACCGCTAACTTATCCATGCATCATCACCATGTAACCCTATTTGTATGGTGAATCCTGCTACCTTATAAAGCAGACATGTCCATTTTCAATTGAAGAGGGTAACTTGCAGTATAGGATTCTTTTAAGGATTGAAATTCATATTTTAAGCTTGCACTGGATGATAAAAAACATAAGCTATTCGGAAACATTAAAATAGCTAATGTTTTTAATCATCCAGTGCAAGCTTAAAATATGAATTTCAATCCTTATATTTACATTCTATATTATCAATCAAATTTACTTAATTATCTTCCACCCAACCCCGCTTGTTACCCTTATAAAATGGAATATTGTATTTGTAACGGAGGTGTAAGAACAGCCAGGGAGGGAAACTTGTGTACATAACATTGTGATGATACATGAATTATGTCACACAAACGTCGATAAACAAAGCAAGTTATGGGCTGACGTTGACGTCACTCTGCCTAGAGGCGTGGTCTAGATCATATGACATTTTAATGTTTTGCATCGAGAAATGCAAGCAGCTAGAAATGTTGGATTCATGTAAGGCTACCACACTGAGAATGTAAATATTTATACTTGAGAAGTTTCTTATTTTAATGGAAACAGTGTAGACCATGGTCTTTGTCTTCATATTTTGCTAATTTAAAAGTACATGTACCTTGTTGTTTTATCATTACTGTATGGTATCTCATTGAGTACCAGAACTGAACCCTATGTATTCAGGAAACCCCTAAACGTGTACTGCTGCAAACAGTGAAGACCCAGATGAAATGCAGCATAATGCTGCATTTCATCAGGGTCTATACTGTTAGTAAAGGTAAAAAAGATCTTCAGACAAAAGAATATATTTTTTGAAAATTATAGCCTGACACCCCTAGGCATGTACACTGGACTATCCCAAGTTAATTGTATCAAACCAAAAGGAAGGATCCATTTGTATATGAAGGGTTAATTACGCAGGCAGGAAAAGCCTGAGCAAACAAATAGTCCGTGATCAGACTTCCAAAATCTGAGAAAATAATTACATTTTTACGCTATCAACATTTCCTTATCTTGACCTATATTCATGCAGCTACTGAGGAAAATCATAAACCCCAACATAATCTTGATTTTAACCGTGACATGTGATTTCCAACAATTTGGCAGTATGTGTATGCTCAGACGAGCCTGTGCAGTCTCCTTTTAAGCTTAGAAACTCCAAATAATGTTCGGTCATTTGCTTAACACTCATAAAATATACAAGCTACCAGCAAAGGCTTTGATCAGACTGTGCGTATGCGCAGGCTGATTTGAGGCTTTACTGGTCGCACATATCACATTGTTGGAAATCTCATGTCGTGGCTCATTCCACAGCTGCATCATTGTTGCTTGATAAGCAATAAAGTTACGCTTGCTTAACAGATGATGATGAAGATTGCGGTGACGGTGATGATAATGATGTGGATGTTCTGTGTTTGAGAAAGATTGATATGAATTTTGTGAAAAATGATCCAAAAATTGGGTAAAATCATAATTAGAGGGTGTAAACATTCAAAGAAAAAAGAGTTCAAGAATCTGGAAAAATAAACCCTACAGAAAATTAGGCCTCCTACTTTTCAGGCTTCTGCAGGATTTCAGGCTTTCACATTTTGAATGTTACTTGATTTCAAGGTTTAATTTTTAAATTTACAGTGTTTATGCTGCTTAAAAAGGGCTATTTTAGGCTGTGAACGCAGACATTTCAGGCTTGTAAAAGCTTTGTCAGTGAGGCCTGGGTCACTCACACGCTCCGACTCAAACGTCAACTTCAAATTGAGTGACCTACAAAAATTGAAAACAACAAACTAAATTTAATTGAGTCTGTTCAAAATATTGAAAGAGTCCATAATGAAACCATTTAATGACAGTATTTTCAGTGTTGAATGTTTGTTGCAATCCTCAGTCAAAATTCTGGTCTGATTTATAGAAGGTTTATTTTTGTCTTTTAGAAATTTCGGAAGGTGCTACTGCTGCCAATGGACCACAGATTATCATAAGTCATACAGACGCTGGTGAAGAACAACAGGTACGGAACTTTTTCTCGCCATTCACAATAATTGTAGTCTGCTCTCTCTTCTGCTTATGTACTTTAGTGACCTTCACTCATAGGGCCAGTTAAGCAAAATGTTTTAGCGTTAAAATTGCGATAATTTCTTAACCATCAGTTTAAACATGTGTTTTAGGTGCTCAAAAGAACCGTCTCATCGAGGCTGTTCTTTTGAGTACCCACAGCATATGTTTTGGTTGAGAAATAAGAAAAATAATTTTCAGTTACGCACTCTTATCTGGGGGCCTGCTTCATTGTAAACAATATGAACCCAGATCAGGGAGCAGTCTGATCAGGGTTCATAGTGTTTGCTTCCATGAAAGAAACAGATAGTCTGGAGTGCATTTGAATATATGCAGCAGATGTGATAAGCAGATGACAATTTCTGGACTAAAATATTAGCAGAATAAGGGTTAATGCTAAAAGAGCCAACCACAACTGTAGCAGACGACAAATTTTGTGATATCTTTCTTCATTTCTCAAAGAATTATACTTGTTAGCTTGTTATGTCCCATCAACAATTTTTCAGTTATATAGGGACGGGTCTTCCTGGGTTGAACCAGTACTAAGCTAGGATTAATGTGTCTTGCTGAAGGACACAACACTGGGCGCCGGCAAGGCTCGAACAGGTGGCCCCTTGGTCTTTAGTCAAGGACTCTACCACTTTTTGGCAGGCAACTAGTGTTAAAAATTTTAGCCTCAAGTTTGATTGGCAAGAAAAACAATGTTGATTGCAGGAGAATATTGTGGCCCAGTTTGTTCCTGATGCCAACACTCCAGAACCTGTGAAGAGACCAACCAACCATGACACAAGTAGCCAGAGTGCCGAGGTAATCCAAATCTTTGCTGATAAAACAACCAAGGTAATCCAAATGATCAACTTCCTGCATGCCAGAAGTTGTGATGTGATGTCCGTCTGCAGTGCATGCTTTTGTGTGGCTACGTACAAGGGATAGCTGAATTTAGCTAATTTTTACGAAATGACCACTTTTGTGATCTGTTTATAACTTTTTAAAACAGTTTGTATATACTGTTTGCAAATTTTATCAACACACAATACTAGCAAGTGAAGAGTTGAAATGATATTTCTTGCACTCTGGATAAGGATATCTGAGATTTTACCCTGGGATAGAAAATCTTATCTTACCCATGCTATCTTACCCAGGACATCATGTGAGTTTGCATCTTAGCATATTCAGGGACTTCTGGAAGCTTATTTTAAAATAAATTAATAAATAAATAGATACAGTGATGAGCAAGAAAAATAATCCATTATTCGTGTGAGGGTAGGATAGCAAAATCCGTCCCTCGGGATCACCGTTTGTCATCACTCGTCAAGCCTCGTGATGCCAAACGGCGATACTCGGGACGTATTTTTCTATCCTACCCTCACACTCATGATAGATTCTTATCTTCTATGCACAGTGGGTGCTTTTAAGTAACAACAGTATTTCATTTCATGCAAAATTTTGGGAGTGAGGTAAAGAAATCAGGCCAACTCCCCATTTAGCAATTTTAACCCACGATGTTTGCCGTCTGCTCCTCTTGTCTGCTTATATTCTTAGGTAACCTATATTGCAAACAATATGGACCCAGATCAGACTGCTCCTTGGGAGGAGCAGTCTGATCTGGGATCATATTGTTTACTTCTATGGAAAAAATATAGTCTGAAGGACACTTGAATATATGCAGCAGATGTAACCAGCAGACAACATTTTCAGAACAAAAAAATATTGGTGTGTTAAGGATTAATTTTTTTGATTGAATCACCATAGATATGTTTTTACCTTTTTTCTTGTAAAATTACTTAACAGCTATTCCTTGTGTTGTGCTAAATGTAGAATTCATGCATGTGCTAGCCATATAACAATATTCAGGTAAAATTTATCCGTTAACATATAAAGGGCCAATCAAGACTGTAGCAGACCAAAAGTTTGTGATACTTTTCTTCATATGCAGGAAAAAAGGCTTTGTTTTACATGGGATTCCTCTGCAGCAGATTATTCACATGCCGGCCTAGTCGCAAGAAAACCTGTCTTCGGGGATCTGACAAAGAGATATTCAAACCAGTCTCCTCAGCAACAGAGACTAGCTAGAGAATTTAAATTTCATCCGTAGCAAGTTTGCATATGGTACTTTCCAAAAAGGGAATAACAAAGGCGCTGATCAGACTGCGCGGATGCGCAGGCTGGTCTGCGCCTTTGTTGTTCCCAAACCCCCCGAAGACAGGTTTTTTCGTGTCGAGGCCCATGTTATATAAAGACTAATTTGGTTTCTTAAAGTGGGCACAAAATTTGACTATGTCGTCTGCTGCAAACACTTTGGTTGCCCTTTTAAAGGTTTATTTTTGTTTAATATTTATTTTATAATTATTATTACCTAGCCCTGGAGGGATTGCCCCTTTGTCACCAAATAATGATGACGTTTTTCATTTTTTCTTTATGAAGCAATTTGAGCCTCGGCGGGAGAAAACCTGTCTTCTGGGTTTCTGACCAAGTCAGTCAAACTAGTCTGGTCAGCTACAGAGACTAGCAAGAATATTGAAACTTTGCTTATAGCAGGCTTAGCTATTAGACTTTCCAGAGAGTGAATAACAAAGGAGCCGATCAGACTGCGAGGATGAGCAAGCTGGATGGCACCTATGTTGTTTGCATACAACAAAGACAGGTTTTCTTGCGCCAAGGCCCATTTGTAGTTGAGGTCAATGGAAGCCTCTCATTGAGACATTTCCAATGAGAACCCACAACATCAGGCCCCCAGATAAGAGTGCGTAACTGAAAATAATTTTCTTATTTCTCAACCAAAACATATGTTGTGGGTACTCAAAAGAACCGTCTCAATGAGACGGTTCTTTTGAGCACCCAAAACACGTTTAAACTGATGGACAAGAAAATAATCGCAAATTTACGCAAATTATTTTTGCTTAACTGGCCCTATGAACGTATGAGTTAGCACATGAGAGTTTGGTTCTTATCATGTCAATAAGCAGTGAAGGCTCAGAAAAGCCTGCACAAATACGCAGTCTCACCAGAGCTTTGGCTGCTCCCACAAACAAGGATGGGTATAGATAAAGTCTCGGGACCAAAGTTAAGCCTCTAGCTCCACTGGATAGTTTCAAAGAGGATCTTACATGAGTACTCATGTACTATTGAATTTATTTAAAGCGTTTGGGAGAAAAAGAGATGAAATGTGAGTCTTGCCGAGCATTTTATCACCTTTTTGCAACAAGTTTGCTAAATTCAATAATATGGAAGCACAAATATTAGATTCTATTTATCACATGACACTAAAAATATGTGCTAAACTCAAGATTTTGTACATATACATGATGGTGTTATGAAGTAACTAAATATGTAAACCACTAGTGGTTTATAACTTTTATTATCTGGCGTCATAGGTTTAGGTAAACCAAATTTTTAAGCGTAAACTTGTTAATATTTTCTTACCCATCAGTTTTATTATATGTTTTGGGTTCTCAAAAGAGACGGTTCTTTTGAGTACCCACAACATATGTTTTGGATGAGAAATAAGAAAAGTATTTTTTTGGTAGGCACTCTTATCTAAAGTCCTGCGGCGTTATATCACTCCCAGATGTAATGTCATATGATAAACATATCAGATTGACTATGCATATGCTTTAAGTACCAAACTAGCATGAAGAGAAATGAGAAAAAAAAGAGCAATCAGGATTATATTATGCATCACCACTCCTGGCTATGAGATTCCCTACCATGTCATTCCACTTTTTATATTTTTCCTCAAATACTAAATATTTTCTTATGCTTTTCATTTTTTTTCTATTTTATTAAACTAACATACTTAAAAAGTTTTTCAAGAAGAAATTTGAATGAATTTACCTGTTTACCCTAAGGTGCTGATATAACACGAATCATATTTATTTAAGCAGAAAGCCCCGTCATAGGTGTAGTGCTCACCCACATCATGTCCCAGGCAGGGTATGCACGTGCATAATGAAAAATGTGTTGTGAAAATTCTACACATGGAAGGGAAATCCCCTTGTGGAGTCATTGTTCCTATGCCATAAACAATATTACAGATTAACAAAATTTTTGAGCGTAAAATTGTGAATATTCTCTTATCATTTTAAACATTTGTTTTGGATGCTCAAAAGAGCCGTCTCATAGAGACAGTTCTTTTGAGTACCCACAACATATGTTTTGGTTGAACAATAAGAAAATATTTTTTTTATTTACACACCTTTATTTTGAGGCCTGCATATAGGGAGAGAATTCTATACACTAAGAGAAGTCCCAGATTTTGAAATGGAGCACAGTTGAAGAAAATCACTCTTGTCTTGATAGTCTCCCTTTGATCGTGGTGAATAGGTCAAATTTCTAGCTGTACCCTTGCCCATTGTGAAGTGGCTGAATCACTGAGCTCGCAACCGAGAACCATTTTTATGTCCGCCCCCACCATTTTCATTTGGGGAGGGGGGGGGGGTGTATTGCATCCCCCTTGTCTGTATGTTCAATACATATGTACATTCCATCCCATATGTAGGTCCCATCCCGTACGAAATATGTTTCTTTCTCATACAATGGCCCGGGGTGGGGGGGGGGGGGGGTCAAATTGACACATTTCTAGTTATGTTTAGTCATAAAATCTGTCAACCTGTAGCACTTTGTCACGCTGTGTTTGAAAAAAGGCTACTTACCTGTTGACTTCCTGTTTTTCGTAATGCAGTATATATGACAAAATAACTAGCAATTTGCTTTTAAAGCATTATCAGGGTTCGCAAAGGCTTGAAAAGTACTTGAATTCAGAGGGCTTTCTTGAAAAGTCCTTGAAAATTAAATCTGCCTTGAAAAGTACTGGAAATTCACTAAAAGGCCTTAAAAAGTCCTTGAATTCTTCTATTTTCTGTAGAACTGAACACTGTTGATAGAGATCTAAATCCGTATAAAATTGTTGTGCCTTTATTTGGTGCAGCAAATGCTGCACCAAATAAAGGCACAGTAATTTCATATTCATTTTCTAGTACTTATTTCTCCATTATCTCAGTCTAGCATTTTTGAAGAAGTATTTTAACACTTTGATCAGTATTTTTCCTAAACTTTTAGTCCTTGAAAACTGTAAAAACAGTCTTGAGAAGTCTTTGAATTTTACTCTAACTTCCCTTGATGAACCTTGATTGTTGACTGGAATGTAAAGCACCATCACAAACAAAAAACTGGCTTATGCTAGTTAATTAGAAATTCTAATGCAAAATATTATTTGAATTCATTTAAACTTTTTTTTTTAAATTTTGAAAATATGGCCGTTAAATTAACAGACTTCTATTCATATTTGTAGTTTGAAATAATTATTTTAACATCTTTTTACTATATTTTCTGTCCCCTCTTTCACCTGCTCATGTTCTTTGGTAGCCTATATTGCAAAAAATATGGACCCAGATCAGGTGGAAGTTATAAAACTTGTTTCATGCTCAACTCAACTGAGCATGAAATTTATCCTGCTCATAAATGTTAAAATGCCAACAATAGTTGGCATTTTAACATTTATCAGCACGATAAATACAACATCTGAGTGACTTAAAGCAAGAAATTTCATCATTTATCAGTATTTTTAGTTTTTATGAGCAGTTGAAATTTCGTGCTCAGTTGAGTTGAGCATGAAAAAAGTTTTATAACCTCAGGGCCAGACTTCTCTCTTAGGAGTGATCTGAGCAGGGTTCATCATGTTTACTTCTGTGGATTAATGGAAGATTATATCAGAAACAGGCAGCATTATTAGAACTTACTTGTAACTTTTTGAATAATCACTAAAACAAAACAGTAGGGAAAATAATGGTTTACATTAAATTTTTGTGTAAAGCTCAATATTAAATAGAATTTTATTTAACAGAATAATTCTATAATATATGACTATTTTATTGTATTTATCCAATATATACATATACATGTATTATTATTCCTTGCATATTGCATAAACAATATATTTTTCAGAAATGTCAGGGATTTTCTACACTAAAAGTTAGGGGCCCAAAAAGGCCCCATTCACCTTGGAAATATGTATATTTTCCCCCACAATTTAGAGAGAAAAATTCTTAAAAAGGGAATTTGCAACTTCCCATATATTGTGGAGCCTGCATAGCAAGCTTCTATTTCAAGCAGGCAGATTTTTGTTTTAGCAGATTCTGCCTGCTTGAGGCAGGAATGTGCTTTGATTCTTTGCCTACTGGCTAATTTTGCATGCTTTTTTTGTCCTCTGCTGATATTTTTCAAAAACAACTTTTTATGAAAATTCTTTCAGGAATACATCTGGCCTGGAGGTTATAAAACTTTTTCATGCTCAACTCAGCTGAGCACAAAATTTATTATTCTAATAAATGTTAAATTGTCAACAATTGTTGGCATTTTAACATTTATTAGCATCAACATCTGTGAGACTTAAAGCAAGAAAATTCCTTATTGTTCAGTATTTTAGTTTTTATGAGTAGTTGAAATTTTGTGCTCAGTTGAGTTGAGCATGAAAAAAGTTTTGTAATCTCGGGCCTATATAAAAAGGGTTTAGGGATCTCAATCCTCTGCCATAGAAGTAGATTTAGAAAATCCTTGAATGTACGGTGCAGTCCCTTTATAAAGCTATGTTTAGGGTCCATAGGAAGGACCGTGTTATAGGTGAATCTTGGTATAAAGGCAATTTTACAAGGAATTATAGGAAAATGACCATTTAACCCTTACTGCACCAATCGCAACAAAAGTCGTCTGCTTTTCTCGTCTGCTGAAATGTTTAAGAAGCCTCTATGGCAAAAGGAGCAGTCTGTTCTGGGTCCACGCTGTTTGCTTCTATACTTAATTTTGTCAGTAATGTTAGGCAATTATTTGCAGCAGGTGACTTCTGCAGATGACATTTTCAGATTCATTTTTTTCTTTGCGCTTTAAGGGTTAATGGTCATTTTCCTATGATTCCTTTGTGTAATTCCATGTAAAAAAAAAAATGGCAGCCACAACATGACGGCATTATATCCAAATCTCTGCTATAACAAAGTGTGTTATAAAGGGATTGCATTGTATTTGTTTTTGCTTGCCAGTAGCTTTTGTTTGGTGTTATATAAATATATTTATACATACATGTATAGCCGCTAAATGCTCGTATTTTAATCAGGAGATATCGGAAGACGAAGAAGCTGTGATAGCGGAGCGAGCGGCGTCCCCGCCACAGTCAGTTATTGATCAGCGTACTCTAGAGGCTTATAAGGTGTGTTGGGATTTTATCAGCTTTTATCAGAACACAACAAACCTTTTTAATTGATACTCTTTTTTTTACGTAGATTGGATATAAAATGGTTAAGTACTATTATGTCAAAAATGTCAAAATTAGAGAGACCATTATGACTCCTTTATAATTCAAACCTTAATATGGGAGCGCAGTGGCTCAGTGGTAGAGTGCTTGACTCGAGACGGAAGGGCTGCAGGTTCGAGCCTCACCGGCCTCACTGTGTTGTGTCCTTGGGCAAGACACATTAATCCTAGCTTAGCACTGGTTCAACCCAAGAAGACCCATCCCTACATAACTGAAAGATTGTTGATGGGACATAAAGAATCAAATCAAACAAAAAGCAAACCATAATGACTTCTTTATAATTCAAACTTGTCATAGTAAACTGTATTTTAAGCAATTTTGTTAGCTGGAGAAAATATTGTAAACTTCAATAAATTGCATGAGCTACAATCTTCGTCATCTCATGAAAATGTGCAGTAATTGTCTCATGTGTAGCGGTTGACAATATTGTAAAGCCTGTGTAAAACGGCCACTCAAAAGTAAACAAAACAAAGACCCAAATATCAAATGGCAGCTAAATGAAGGGCAAAAGTATTGTATTGCAGAATGCTCCTCTTGGAGCATTCTGCAATACTTTTGACCTGCATTAAGCGATAAATGGTCTTGAAAACAAATTTTCTGTCTCTTTGAGAGTGGCGGTTTTACACAGGTTTAACTGTATTGGAAAAATAAGAAATCAGTTCTGACCTCTCTGTAAATTAACTTGCAAACTAAACTTAAAAGCCCAGTGCACTTTGTTCATGGGTGATTCACATGGGTTTAGTTAACAAAATTTTTGAGCATAAAATTGTATTTTTTTCTTGTGTTTGGTGGAATCCGTGCCGAGAAGTTATTCCCATGCAGATGATTACCTGGTTATCGTAACTAAAAATTATAAGACTGATTTGTGTAAGGGAATGATATAGAGGAAAACAATGTTTAAACAGGCAAAAACATGTTATTTAGTTTTGCACATACATTCATTTGTCTGTCAATGGATTCATTTAACATATCAATAGCACCAACCATTAGTATATACTCTTTGCTCATATTGCTAGTCTTAGTAAAAGAGGTCATTTAATAGACCGTTTTTATTTTATTAAACACATTTTCCTACCTTTATTCTACTCATATCTTGTTATTTCTAGCAAAATTTTACTCCCAAGTTTTCATTTTTAAAAGGCTCACAGACAACGGGTAAGTGAAGTCTGATTGGTTGAAATTCAGGATGATGTCATGGTAACAGTGTTGATTTTTGCTTCAGTTGTTTTTAATTTTGTGTGATTTATTGCATGCACAATAAATATTTTGTGACCTCACAGGAATGCACTGAGGGAAAACGTAATGGAATCTTTAACAAAATGTGCCATTTGTAATTTGGAAATTCCGACCAGTGACCCTTGGTATGTACAAATGATTCTTAACTGAAAAAAGGTGATATTTTTCTAATTTCTCACAGTTTACATAATTATTGTGATGCTCATTGAAAGCATCTTAATAAGGCTCTTTCAATAAGTACCCACAAGGTTTGATAAATAGGAAGGTACTAAGATATGTAAAAACGTTTTCCCTAGTTCATTTGAAACATGATAAAAATCACCTCCTTTTGTGAAGATAAATTAACTGTTGTGTATGTTAATTAATTCACATTTTATTTTGTACATGCATCATAATATGTTGTTACAGTTTTTAAAATACAACAAAATCCAAAATCTGTTGACTTAATGTCTATTACACTGTTGAAACAATTTGAAGATTAAGGAAAATGAATTCATATCCATTTTAGCTCTATTTATAGACACAGTGAAGCTAAAACATTAAGTTGCTATATTTAGATCACATTGAAATTAATTTCATACTCTGCTGCAAGTACAGATCCTGATGTGGTGGCTCATAGGAGCTGCCTCATCAGTATATACAGTTTTCTTGTTTCATTTTTCTAAGAATGAAATGTTAATAAAAACAATCCAAATAGCTTTACCTTGAATTAATGAGCCAGTGCATGAGATATCCAACAATGTGGTATGTGCGACTAGCAAAGCCTCAGATCAGCCTGCGCATATGCGCAGTCTGATCAGAGCCTTTGCTAGTCACTTGAATATTCTATGAGTGTTAAGCTACTGACTGAACACCATTTGGAGTTTCTAAGCTTAACAGGAGGCTGCAGAGGATTGTCCGAGTCTTAACTTGTCAAAATGTCAAATTGTTGGAAATCACATGCACTGGCTCAATTGTCAGGCAGCAAGATGTTATCAGTCAAAAATTTCATGTCTGTGTATCTGGTGTGAAAAGGAGCAAAAGTCAATAAATTTCTGATTTGTTTTATCTATTAGAAAAGTGTGCAGTTAACCATCATAGAGTTATTTTTGAGATCATTACAACAAAAACTTTTTAGATGCTCATTTCTAAAAAGGGACATCTTTTGTTATCACACTGGATGTGTTTCCGTCTGTGGGGATAATTCACCATTTTTAATCTGATTTGACACTTACCACTTTAAAGTGTTGACGTGCATGACACTTTTGCAGTTTTGTATGTGTGGGTCACTTAAGGTATTTTAGAGTTATATACCTTTCAAAAAGGAGCTTTTTTTCTGCACAAGTATTAAAGTGCAGATAACTTTTAATACAGTTTTCATCAGTTTTAATTGAAACTCACATGAATTGATCACTATGAAGTGAAGGAAGTAATTCAGAGAGTCAAAATTCATTTTGGAGACTGGATTTTAATTTTTGGGTTGTTTTGGAAGTGAATAAATCCCATCTTAAGCCTGAATTAAAACCACCCTTATTCCTTTAGCTTCACATTGCATTCAGTCATGGTTAGTTTGGTAGGTTTTGGATTTTTGTTGTAGTATGTTTTCTCAGATCATATAAGTTTCTGTAGAATCTGGCTATGCATTGCCTGTCCGGTTTAAGTTTTTAACATATTTTTTTAAATATGGAGTTTTATTATTTATTCTTTGTCTGCTAGTGTAGTCTGCTGATAAATTTTACAAACAGTTTAGACCCAGATCCTACCTGACAAAATGTTAAGCCTGATCTGGATCAAAACTGTTTTACACTCCTAAAAGACATTTTTGAAAGCCATTAATTTTTAGAGTTAAAAACAGCGGACAACAAAATGGGCACCAAAAATTACCCAGTATGCAAAGAGGTTATTATGGGATATGTGAATTACAAGGACAAGTAATTTTCAAGTCAACTTCAGTATTGAACAAAAACATCTAAATATTATGTGAAAAATAGATCGCATACATAGAGGATCTTTTTTTAGCCCCGCCCCCTGGGGGCCATGGGGAGGGGTCAAAAGGTCAAATATCATTTACTTTCAATTACAAAGTCGATTTCAAAGATTTTTTTTAACAAAATTTGTGCGTGTTTGCACAAATGAAAGAGACAAAACATATCAGACGGGATTTTCATTCTGTCACCTGGTTCATGCCGCAGGGGTGGGACTTTGGGGCGCTGGGGGTGCCCAGAGGGTAAAAAAAAAATTCAAACATGGTCATGTGGCATATCAAATTGACAGGAATGATAAAGAGAACAGAATGCAAGTAAAATATTTATTCTAGGGTCAAACTGGTGACCTTGGGGTGAGGTCAAAAGGTCAAATATCATTAAATTTTGACTACCATGTCAATTCTAAGATTTTTATACCAAACTTTGTGTGCGTTCTTACAAATAAAAGATAGAAAACATATTGAACTGAATTTTCAGTCTGTTGCTGGGGTCATGCCCCAGGGGTGGGACTTGGGGGTGCTGGGTGGGTCAAAAACTTTAGCATGGGGATTTGTGATGGTGCCCCATTGACTGCGCATTCTAGTGTATTATTAAATTTACATATTTTAAACAAGTTGGGGAAAAGAGTTTGATTCAATATTATTTATCATATGACATAAAAATTACATTAAAATCCTATTTTTGGTGTGAAAAAGATTTTGTCATTATGTATGCAACATTGTTATGAGCTTCATTACATAACATTACTAAATATGTCAACCTCTAGTGGTTTATTCATTTTAATACATGGTGTTCCATCACTTCCAGACGTGATGTGATAAATACCATTCATTTATAGAAAAGTTGAGATTTTGAGGGGCTTGGTTGCATTAGGTGAACACTTTTTTGAAGCACTTTGTAAAGCTTTACTAAAGCTATGCAACTGGTGCTTTATGTTACCCAAGAAAAGCTGCTTTGTTTATTATGTGCATAAACAAAAAAGTGCCACAGAATGCTCTGCCTATACAACACTTTGCTATTGGGTGGCAGCTCTAGGTTGAATACATTGCCCTACAGAATGTTTTTTGTCACTCTATGTAGGAGCGAATATCTCTTGGTTTGTTAAAATGTCCATTTATGCCATATAGCAGAAACAGTTTGTTGCAAAAAAAATGATCTAGGGCTCACCTTGCACAACTGTCTCTTTACAACCCTGGTAACATTGGCAGAATATCTTTTAAAATCATAGCTAAAAACTGACCTGCAGAAAGTTACCCACATTCCTTGTGTTTCTCACCTTCTATATTGAAATGTAACTTCTATATTTGTGTTGAGTGGACGTAAAGAATCAAATCAAACAAACAAACAAAAAAAGCCTCTTGTGTTTACAATAAATTCTTATGCACTTGCAAATGTAATGCAACCCTGATTGGGTAATGTCATAAATTTGTGACTATATATACTGCAATATACTGTCAGAAACTTGACGTCATTACATAACATTTGCTTTTCATTGGCTGACAAGTGGTTTTATGCAGTGGACAGCTGCTGAATGCAGGCACAATATACAACATGTTCTCTGTCTTTTTGAAGGAAAAAATATTCTAATGCATTAGAATGTGGATAACCGTATTAAAAATTTTCATTTGGGATGGTATATAATCTGATATACAGTTGGAAATCACATTTTATGGCTCCGCTGAGGCATTGCCTTAAAACTTCATTTCTGACCTATATCAGAGAATATAACTCCCCAAATAATTATTTTGAATACAGTAATCCCCTAATTGAATTTAATGATCTGATAGGTTTAATATCAAAAGTAGCTTTGACCCCTTAGTTGAGTCAGCAGGAAAAGGGTTAATTTGCATAACATTAACAGTCAATTTATGCTTGAATGAATAATTTTTGTTGCATGGAAGTTTTGCTAGAGTTACTTTTGCCTTTTATAATTTTGGCTTCTGTTATTTTAAAATAGTAGTAGCTACATATATATTCATTCTAACATAATTTATATCCTGCGTCTGAATTGTTAAATGACCAAGAGCCCTGTATCCATAGCTGATAGAATATGGGCCCAGTCGTGAGAAAAGTTTTCTTTGAGGTTTGCGATTAGGTCAGGCAAAGTAGAGGTTATATATATAACTTTTATCATGCTCAACTCAGCTGAGTACAAAATTGATCCTGCTCATAAATATTAAAATGTCAACAATTGTTGGCATTTTAACATTTATTAGCATGATAAATATGTTCAGAAGAAAAAGTTTAGTCAGTACAGACACTGTGTGCAATTATTTTGTAGGACAGTCTTAATATTGACAAAAACCTTACCTAACATAAAATTCATTTAATTTCTTTCAAATGTGAACATTTTCAGCAAAAATTTTGAAAATATACCTCTTTTCTTCATCAAAATTACACAAAGGGGTCACTGTCAAAATTCAAATTTTAAAACTAAAAAATCAGTCTAGCGCTCCTCAGACGATTTCTGGTAGTAAAGACGGAAATTCTCTTAGCTGTTGCATGTCTAAGGCGTTTAAGAAGTTTCCAAGCGGCCATGAAGCGATTACGTCATGTTGACGTCACTATGACCCTAACTTCAACTGGCGTCGTTATTCGTGGTCTCCCTGACGGATGCTTGTCAATTTTACTGCCAGACTGTCCAAAACGTGTTTGCAGACGATAAATTGTTTGATTATTACATCCAAAACTGCGTGGCACGTCAGCAACACGTGTACCTGCTTCAAGACGCCAAAAACGCGGTATTTCTGTAATTTGTTGATAGCCTGGACGGCGACTTAAGCTTGCTAGCACTGAATTTTCTCCGGATTATTGCAATAGGAACAACTCTCTTTCAGTATCAAACAGTATATGAGAAAATAACCCTGTCGGTTTACCAAAGCACATGCACATTGTGCATTTTGAAATTTGGTTGATACAGTCTAATAGAGGCATTATTTGTCACACAATAAAGGGATACATATAAAGCTACGATAATACAACTCATATATACAATTTGACAATGATAAATCCAGTATTGTTGATTTTATGAGAAAACATAAATACTGACTAACTTTTTCTTCTGAGTATACATCTGAGAGACTTAAATCAAGAAACTTCTTTATTTGTCTGTACTTTAGTTTTGATGAGCAGTTGAAATTTCATGCTCAGTTGAGTTGAGCATGAAAAAAGTTTTCAACCTCAAGGCCTGGTTTAACTGATCCTGCTCAGCTACAGAGACTAACTAGAATCTTGAAATTGTACATGCAGCAAGCTTAGTTCTCATACTTTTCAAGAGCAAGCAGCAAAGGCACTGATCAGATAGCTGGTCTGCTCCTTTGTTGCTCGCATGCAACTAAATCATGTTTCTCATAACAGGCCCATATACATTGACATTGTTGCATTAACATCATGTATGTAGTTGTTTTTTCATCCAAACCAGTTTAGTCAGAGGGGAATGTAGTTTTATCTTCCATTCATCAGTCTGATCATGCACATAATTTTTTTACTGGTGGTACCAAAATTTTGGTAGCTATAAGTATAGCCTCACATCATGTCACATTCAATGTAACATATAACAACATATGTGTAAAAACCTTTTTTGTTGAGGTTTGAGAGAGGTTTGAGAGAGGTAACTGATCAGTGTTTAAATGCAATGTGAGATTACAGACATGGTGATTCATTGGTAGAGTGGTAGGCTTGACTGGTTTGAGACTCAACAGAGGCACTACATTGAACCTTTGAGCAAGACAATTTATCCCCTGTTTAGCACTGGTTCAATCCAGGAAAATTGTTGACCAATACAGTACATAAAGCATCAACACAAACAAAACAACTATTAAAGTCCACTTAGGCATTTAAGTTGCAGTTGCTCAAACAATTTTGATGATCCCAGCGTGGGAAGTTTTGTGCAATAACGATTCTTATGTTATAAAGTCATTCTGTAAATCTAAATGTAAAATCAAAATGATTTGCAAACAGATGTATAGATCCTGATCAGATCTTTCTCAGGAAGTCTACATGTTGCAATCAGTCAGATATTGCACTTTGCTGTGTTGGTGA
The DNA here is from genome assembly GCA_964019695.1 of Loripinus fragilis. Classification (NCBI taxonomy): domain Eukaryota; kingdom Metazoa; phylum Mollusca; class Bivalvia; order Lucinida; family Lucinidae; genus Loripinus; species Loripinus fragilis. The sequence goes on along the minus strand of OZ026522.1, from coordinate 64,077,545 downwards.
TTGCTGTTTTCACTTTTACTGATAACCCTTTCTTGACCAGTGGACTCATCTTTCATGCTTAACACTTTGCCTGCTGGAATTTTTTTATGATTTCTTGTCATCTACGGATTTTTTTTTCAAAATTAACTTTTTCGAAAAATTCTTTCTTACCATCAGAGTGTCAAAACAGTTTGGATCCTGACCACCCTGATGGTTTTCTTTAAAGCTTTTTTTTTAAGTCATTTTTTTAAAAAAAAAATCTGCAGCTGACAAAAAAAAATATGCAAAATTACCCAGCATGTAATTAGTTAAGAAAACACCTGTGATATGTGCCTTTGCCTATTGGGTAAAAATCAACTTTTAAAAAAAAAAAAATCTTTAGAATAACTTCAGAGTGTCAAACAGTTTGGATCCAGATCAGGCCCAACAAAACTTGGGCCTGATCTGTGTCCAAACTGTTTGCAAAGGTTATCAGCAGACGATGCTAGTTGGCAAAGAGTTAATTTAACATGGTCAATATAGTGTGGCTTTATGGGGGAAAACATATCAGTCAAGATTCCCTTCATTCATGACAAATCTCATCTGTTCTCCAACCTTCTGATGAACTTTCGTAGCCTTTATTGCAAAAGTTATGAACCCAGATCAGACTGCTCAAATTAGGAGCAGACTGAGCTCAATTAGGAGCAGTCTGATCAGGGCTCATAATGTTTGCTTTCATGATAAAAGTTGTCTGGAGTGCATTTGAAGATATGCAGCAGACTTGATAAGCAGACGGCATTTTCAAGACAAAAATATTCCCAGGTTAAGTGTTAATGCTCTGGTAGCCGAGCGAATCTTCATCTGCGCTCAGACTCTGATTGGGATATACTGTGTTTCTATGTAGATCAATGATATTTTGGGAGCACAGTGGCTCAGTGGTAGAACACTTGTCTTGAGACCGAGGGATTGCGGGTTTGAGCCTCACCGGCGTTGCTGCGTTGTGTCCTTGAGCAAGACACATTAATCCTTGCTTAGTACTGGTTGAAGCCAGGAAGACCCATCCCAACATAACTAAAAAATTGTTGACTGGGATGTAAAAAAATCAAATCAAAAACAAAATCAATGATATCTCAAAGTTTACCCACAATGCATTGGAACTGTTTCAGGAACTGGAAGAGGAGAATGATCACATGAACGACGAACTGCGTCAGTTGACGGCGAAGAATCTGCGACTTCAAGAAGCTTATGAGTCATTGAAAGAACAGCTAGCCAACCCTGCACCAACAAATCAGGTACTGCGTATCAATCAACTGTTTATCTCCTAGTGTCGTCTGCTGATAACTTTTATAAACAGTTTGGACCCAGATCAGGCAGGACAAAATGTCGCGCCTGATCTGGATCAAAACTGTTTGACACTCTGATGGTATTCCTGAAAGAATTTTTCGAAAAAGCTGATTTTGAAAAAATCAGCAGACGACAACAAAAGCACAAAATATCACCCAGCATGTAAAGAGTTAACAATAACTCTAGATTGACAGTTAACTAGAGTGTGCTAAGGGACAATTAGTTCTCATTGCATTTCATATAAATCTCATGAAGCTGTGGGATTTTATGTTAAATAGTAAATACGGTAGTAATATTTCACATAAGATGGTGCGGGTATTTCTACATAAGTTGTCACAGGCCTTTAGTTAGAGTGTGTACCCAAAAAAATAATTTTCTTATTTCTCAACCGAAGCCTATGTTGTGGGCACTCAAAAGAACCGTCTCAATGAGACGGTGCTTTTGAGCACCCAAAATATATGTTAAAACTGACGAAAACGAGGTAAGAAAATGTTTACAATTTTATGCTCAAAAATTTTGCTTATCTAAACAGATGGTGTCATCTGTTGTAAATATAGGCCTGAGATTATATCTACTTTATTCCATATAAGAGAAATATACTGACGGACTTTAAAAATGCAACACTCGGATAGCTGCTTTAATTTATGTATGGGAAAAGAATGCAAAACAATAATTTTGATTGTATGTTAAAGAGTGTTCATTTATAAGTAACACATGATAAACTTGCCCTATTAAAATGAATTAAAAACATTAAAAATGTAAGTTTTTGAGATATGGGTCAAATGTTTAGTTTAAGCATATTTTATTTCCAACAGATAACAAGTAATACAGTACAATATATACAATTCATAAGGAAATTAGGATTAGAAGGAAAGTGTAATGTGTCATGTGACAAAATGTTGTCAGTGAAAGATTCCCTACTTCTTTAAATCAAGAAAGATGAAAAGCATCAAACTTGTGTCTTAGTCTTTGTTTGTCATCTAGAAATCACCCTCATATTGATTTTCAGGTCTGTGGTACAGCTTGTTTGCCTATTTGACGTTTATCTGTTTGTACCCTTTCATTTGATGACTTATTAAATCTCCGCTACTTAACCCTTTACTCCACACAAGTGCTTTTGGACGCCTTTGAAATAAAAAATTCTTTAAAATATTATGAAAAATGGAACATTTGCTCCTGAGGAGCAAATGTTCCATTTTCCATAATATTTTCAAAACTATTGAAATTTAAAAAAAAATTGGAAAATATTTGAAAATTTGAATTATTTATAGAAATGATGCAATTTTCTTAATATAGCATATGGTGTATAGGGTTAAAACATGTTTCAGTGACTAAATTGTTGATGAAGCAGTAACGTGATCGAGTTTAGTTCTACAATTAAAACTAAAGTGTTGGCTGAAGAAGCCACTTTGTGATGACATCATCGAGGCAAGGGAAGTTTACATTCAACTGTCTTTTGAAAGATATAAAGGAAAGTTAGTGTTGCGTTTTTAAAGTTTGTCAGTATACATTTTTTTTTTGCTGCCAAGAGACATGTCTGAAGTTATTTTACATTAAACTTTTGTTTTATAGGTACAAGAAGAAGAGGTTAAAGAACTTGAAGACGAGGTAAGTAATCAAATTTTTCATTCCTGAGTTTCTGATCCAAGTTTTAGATTGTATGTCTCATAGTAGCTGAATACGCAATTACATCTAAGAAAACAATCTTCTGGTTACAAAATATGTAAACCTCTATTAATACATGGTATAATATCACTCGCACACACTATGCCATGTGATAAAATTGTTCTTGCTGCTCAATTGTCTCACCATGAAATGGGGAAGACAAACAGATTTACAGATTTGAATAAGACAACACAAATGCACAGGTTTCATATTTTGAGCTTTTCCTCATTTGTACACCTTTTACCTGTGTGAACCTACATGTATGAGACCCAAAAGTAACATTACCTCATAAGGTGAGTTAAACGTCTACTCCATAATAACACCTTTTGACACCTTTGAAATATCTTGTTTTTGAAAATATGATGGAAAATGGAGCATTTGCTCCAAAGGAAGAGCAAATACTCTATTTTCCATAATATTTTCAAAAGTATTCAAAACTTTACTTAAATTTTTCTTGAATTTTTTTCAATGTTGTCTAAAAATAGAAAATGATGTCATCATCTAAAAATAGCCTATGGAGTAAAGTGTTTTTTTTAATTTTCCAGTTACAAGCTCTAAAGGCTGTATTTAATGAGGAACAAGAGAAGAACAATAAATTGGTGAAGAAAATGGAAAAATACAGAAAGAAACATCAGGTAATTCATCTGTCTGTCTGTCTGTCTGTCTGTCTGTCTGTCTGTCTGTCTGTCTGTCTGTCTGTCTGTCTGTCTGTATTCTATATTGGTGACAATCAATAGCTGATCATTATGCCAAGGAGTCCTAATTTTGAAACTTAGCACTAACAATACAAAACTGAATCATTTTAATAGCGGATCGCATTAGACTGGTAGAGCATTAGACTGGGGATAGAAAGGTTGCTAGTTCGAGACTCATCGGAGACACTGTATTGTGTCTTTGAGTAAGACACTTTATCTGCTGCTTAATACTGGTTCAACACAGGAAGACAGGAAAATTGTCCCAGCATGACTGAAAAATTGTTGACTGGGACGTAAATCATCAACATAAAACAAACAAATAAAGAGTCATTTTATTCAGAGCCCTAAACTCCTCTGTGGAAAAGTTCAATGGAACAATGAATTCTTCAGGGGATCATTGTATGTCTGGAATCTTCAATATTGGGAGCCATGTCCTGACCAGGCCCCGAGGTCATAAAACTTGAGTTCATTCTCAAACTCAAAATAAAGTGCAATGATTGGCTGCTTGCAGACACATGTCCGCAAGCAGCCAATCATTGCCCTTTATTTTGAGTTTGAGACTGTACATAAGTTTTATAAACTCGGGGCCTTGTGAGTTTCGACTTATTTGTGGGGATCAGGTACTTGTCTTTATAGACATGGTCCCTAAATGAATCTTGTGAAAGAGGAGTAAAGAGGTCTAATCATGCAGGGCTTCAAGTCTGACTTGAAGAGGTGGTCATTGATTTTATCTAGCATGTCACCAAAACAATTTGTGGTGCTCCAACTTCAGTGGGCCACCGTTCTCTGTACTTTCCTCTGCTGATAGCCAGACAAAATCTGGACCCAAACTGTTTGACTTTGTAATGGTATTTTCGAAATATTTTTTATGCTGAATTAAGTCAGATGACAAAAAAACTTGAAAAATTATCCAACATGCAAAAGCTTGAAAGAGAGTGTCCTTGTACCAAAAAGATATTGAACCTTACCGGTATAACATGTCCCATAGCACCTTACATTATATTAACCCATCACCCATCATTCAGGATAATTCTCATTGCTTTCTCATCTGCTTATGTACACTCAGTACAAAAAGAAACGCAAACTTTTAAATGAATTCTTTTTTGGGTAAAAGTCATTGATTTTCAAAATGATTCGATTTCAGTGGCTTGCTCCTTCAATAAGGAACTTAACAACAGTGTTTCGTCGAAAACTAGACCTCGAGTTCTGTTTTGGGAGTAAAAGTCTAAAATCATTACCTTTTACCCAAAAAATTCCTATGATGATCCAATTTTCAAAATTTCAAATTGAATGTGTTTTTATTGAACTGACAAACAAGAAAAACATGAAACATTTTAAATTTCGCAAAATTGAAGGCTTTACTGTGGTCTTAAATAACCGCGTTTTCTGAAAAAATACCAGAGATTTTGAAAATTGGCTTTTTCGCCATTTCGTAATGCATTGCCGTGTTTTCGTGACTATTTAATGAAAGTCTTTATCTCACTCTTCTTCTAAATGTTCATCCGCGATTCAAATTTCCAACCGCATCAAAGAACTTCCGGTTTATTGAATATCATTTTCTATTGCAATAGAATCGACATCAAAACGAATAATTTCATTTCGATACCATGCAAGTTTTCTGCCCTTCACGACATTTCTTAAACATGGTTCTCAATCCTTAATTTTGCGAACTGTAAATTTTAGAAGCCTTTTAAATTTTGTCCATTTACCTAAAATTTATGGTACGTTACATTTTATGGACAGTATACAGTTGTGTTTTTGGACATACAAATTCTCGTTAAGAAAGCTGTCCTCATTACCGTATGTGACTGAGACCAATATGATTGCATTAAGACACCAAATTTGTAAAATGAAAGATCAACCATTCTTTGGCTATTCTTTGGCTACCTCCTTACGATGTTTTCGACGAAGGTTTAAACAGTGTTCATTTGTCTGAGCAACTCGCAAACGTTATCAAGATATCAGAAGAGCATTGGAAAACGGCAAAACAATTGTTCCAAAATGTGAAAGGGCATATGGAGTCTGTAAATTAAAGGAAAAGATGACAGATCATTACATATTGTGTGTTGTGATTTTTGTTTTATGGGTACCATTGAATGACGAAAGAAAACATGTTGTGAAGAAGCCAAAAGCATTAGAAAACTTGACTTACTGATAAAAGACATGAATATCTAAGTACCCTGCATATTTTAAATGTTTAGCTATAATAGGGATTTAGTTATCAAAGAGTATGTATGGTTTGCATTTCTTATTGTACAGACTGTACTTTGGTAGTCTTTGCAAACAGTTTGGATTCAGATCAGGCCTGACAAATTTGAACTCAAACTGTTTGACTCTGTGATGGTATTTTCGAAATATTTTTTATGCTGAATTAAGTCAGATGACAAAAAAAATTATCCAACATGCCAAAGCATATACCAAAAAGATATTGAACCCTACCGGTATATCATGTCCCATAACACTTACATTATATTAACCCATTTCTGCTTTCTCGTCTGCTCTCTCATCTGCTTATGTACTTTGGTAGCACATATTGTAAACAATATGGACCCTGATCAGACTGCTCCCTTAGGAGGAGTCTGATCAAGGTTCATAGTGTTTGCTTCCATGCTAAAATAATCTGGAGTGCATTTGAAAATATGCAGCGGACATAATAAGCATACAGCATTTTCAGGACAAAAAAAAAATGCTGGTAGGATAAGGGTTAAAGTATTTTAGTACAGAAGTGTGATGATGCCAAAATTAAAACAAGAAATATCTTTAGATAAGATATAGGACAAAGTGACAGAAGACATATTTGATATGAGTAACATGAGAATTTTTAAAGACATGGAGAAGAAAAAAATTGGGGATGGTTATGTCTTCGTTCAGCTGAGCTGAGTAAAGCATTTGGCTTAAGGAACCTATGCTATTCCAAAATATCTGTAGTGATGATTCTAGGGTACAGGATTGCTTGTAAAAAATAAAAAAATAAACATAACATACTACTAAATCTCTGCGATAGATAAATAACCATTTCATGGCATGTATTTTCTTCCATACAGAGATCAAGTCAGATTTTCACCAACAATGAAATTATAAGATTCCTCTTATAAAATTACCAATGTTGTATAGTTTATAGATTTTTTTACATTTTATTAATTTTGATCTAGGTCTTTAGATAAGAGTGTGAAATTAAAAATTAATTTTCTTATTTCTCAACCAAAGCATATGTTGTGGGTGCTCGAAAGAACCGTCTCAATGAGATGGTTATTTTGAGCACCCAAAACACATATTTAAACTGATGGGTAGGAAAATAATCACAATTCAACGCTGCAAAATTAAAGATTATTTTTTTATTTCTCAACCAAAGCATATTTTGTGGATACTCAAAGAACTGTCTCAATGAGATGGTTCTTTTGAGCACCCAAAACAAATGTTTAAACTGATGGGTAAGAAAATAATCACAATTTTACGCTGCAATATTAAAGATCAATTTTCTTATTTCTCAACCAAAGCATATGTTGTGGGTACACCAAAGAACAGTCCCAATGAAACAATTCTTTTGAGCGCTCAAAACACATGTTTAAACTGATTGGTAAGAAAATAATCACAATTTTACGCTGCAAAATTAAAGATTAATTTTCTCAACCAAAGTATAAGTTGTGAGTACTCAAAAGAACCGTCTCAATCAGACGATTCTTTTGAGCACCAGAAACAAATGTTAAAATTGATGGATAAGGAAATATTCACAATTTTACGCTGCAAATTTTATCTTGACAGATCAATGGTGAAGAGTCTGGTGAAGACAGCTGGAATGATGACAGTGATGATGAAGAGATCTTCTCTCCAGGTAGGCATTTCACTGCAGCAGACAACAAATTTTGCAACATCTTTCCTAAGTTTTGAAAAAAAAATAAGGAATCATATTTCATGAGAATCATCTGTTGGCATAGGAATCTCAGGAAATTTCATGCCTTATTTGTTGTTTTTTAAAAAAAAAGCATGAAAATTTGAAATTTAAAATCATGACTGCATCAGACGACAAATTTTGCGACATCTTTCCTAATTTTGGAAAATATAAGGAATGATATTTCATGACAGAATCGTCTGCTCATGAAATATCATGCCTTATACATGTTTGTTATTTTTGAAAAAAGCAGCAAAATTTAAAATCATGACTTATGCAGACGACAAATTTTGCGACATCTTTTCTAATTTTGGAAAAAATAAGGAATGACATTTGCTGGCAGACGATTCTCATGAAATGTTATGCCTTATTTGTTGGTTTTGAAAAAGTAGCAAAATTTGACATTGTCCTCTGCTGCAAGTTATAGGTGGGGCTTTATGGGTAAGCATTCAAATTGAGTACCCTTATAGCCTTGAACTAGGCACCATGGCACTGTGGATGAGGGCTCTACAATGTATGATTGATACTAGTGATCCTAGGTTGACCTTGATCTACTTTATGACCAGGTCAAATGTGTTTTGAATGTATTGATATGGGGGAAAATCTTAAAAAGGAGATTTTTCGAATCCGAAGTCATAATACTTACTTGATACATTTAGCCTAATGCAACAATGACTTTTGACAATGACTTTTGATAACCACAAAAGATCATGATTGAACTTTGACCTTCCAGCCAAGGTAGCTCTTATTGGGCGCATGCATTTGCACCCTTTTTGCAATTAGCGATGATATCTTTTGCGCACTTTTTGCGATTTAATTTGCGCACAATTTTCACACCCCCAATCAGGGGCAATTAGTGTAAGTGGCCGTGAAAGGATGACTTGTACAGGTAACCATACAGGTGAGACACGTATTTAGTGATTTTTCTTTTCTTTCTTAACATGAATCATGAAATGTACAAACAAACAATGCATTTTTGAGCTTACACAGTCCTGTTTCGAAGTCACTTTTATATTTGCTTTTAAAAACTAAAAATGGATTTTAAATTGTCAGAAACAACATATGTAAAACTCAGAAGCCTAAACTATCAGACTCCAAGGAAGAACGTCAAGAAAGAAAAACTTAATTTCTTAATGAACCATTCACACAGTAAATTTCAAGATGAAGAAATCTCTAGGTTGGACTTAATCAAAATGGTTGGCAACATATTCAGTGCTAAAACTGACATTTAGTGCTTTGAAAAATGTATATGTGTAAAACTTACATATCCTGCTTTTACCTCACTAAATTTTATTTGAAAATGTGTAAAAACTTTTAAATCGGATAGTTTAATATCCTGCTCGCCCTTCCAACACCCCGTGGTGAGCAGGGGGCAACAAACTAACATCGTTAAGTTTGGCTAACGGAAGGCTTAAGAATGCTCAATGCACCTTTATAAATTTATAACTATCTGAAACCACTTTCATCTACCTTAATTACCCATAATTAAATTTTAATGAGGTGTGAAAAAGGTGCGCAAATGATATGCAGAATCGTTCACAAATGAAAGAATCAGAGTGTACAAAAGATAAACTGAAGTGCGCAAATGAAAAGCGCCGCTCATATTGGATTGCAAGAACTTTTTTTAGAAATCAGAAGGCCAATTGAATTTCATCAAGAGCATGCTTCGGATGACACAACAGAAATAGGACTATATTGTCTATGTCACATGTCCAAAATTTCTTCCATGCCATGTTAGTTAAAAACTATTAAAAAATTAAAAGATATGTGTCTACGGAACTAATTGTCCTGGTACGTCTCATAAGTGATATGAGCTTTTCAAAAGTTGTTCAAATGATGATCCTAGGTTGATCTTGACACTGTAAAACCTTATATTAAGGTTATCTTCAATTCTTGTGACTCATAGTCAGGTTAGCAAGGTCCTCTGGTTCAAAACCAACTTTTTCAAAAAATAATATCGGAAACACTATCAGAGTGTCAAACAGTTTGGATCCAAATGAGGACCGCCATGATGTCTAAAGTAAACTGTTTGCAAAGGTTATCTGCAGATGACAAAAGCGGCCCCTTGCAAGGAAAGTGTAAATGAAATAAGGTGATGTGTTTCCTGGCAGACAGTTTACTGGTCACACTGTTTGCAAGTTTGCCTAGCGTCCTTTTTATGGGACATTAGCAAACAGTGCAGAACCAGATCAGATGCCGCAGAACCCAGCGTCTGATCAGTTTCTGCATTGTTTTCTTACAGAATATACTTTTAAAACTTGAGTGAAATTAAAACTTACTGCCAAATAACCCTTAAATTTGAAATGGATTCATCCATTTGATAAGGGTCGGAAATTCCATTAGGCATAAATGGAATAACACTAAAACATTTCTTGGTTTCAGCTTTACATAAGCCTGCTATCATAGACCACAAACCTCAGACGTTACTTTTACTACAAAACCAAGTTGCTCAACTACGCCAAGAGAACAAACAGCTCCGCGAGAGACTTCATGTGAGTATGGGAGAGTTATCTTACCTTGAGAGCTCTCTAGCCAGATATATCTGTTTGTAGCTTCCATCAAATATTATACAGAAACAACTAATTCAGTAGCCTGGCCTTTAGGTTATAGAACTTTTTTATGCTCAACTCAGCTGAATATGAAATTTATCCTGCTCATAAATGTTAAAATGCCAACATTTGTTGGCAATTTAACATTTATTATCAGGATAAATACAGCATCTGAGAATTTTAAAGCAAGAAAAAAAGCATTTTTTTTAGCATTTTAGTTTTTATGAGCAGTTGATATTTCATGCTTAGTTTAGTTGAGCATGAAAAAAAGTTTTATAACCTCGAGCCTGTTTACCATAATGATTAAATATTGGGACACTGAACGAGCAGTGATTACCTGGACTAGACTACTTCCAAGCAATAGTATGATCATGGTCTACTTTTTATATCATAGCAACGAATGACACAAAATATTTGTGAAATTTCTGGATTTTGGAGCAGCTATGTGACATTTGTAGAATATTCTGTAATTGTACATGGGTGAAAGTTTTCAGGATTATTCCTAGGCTGACTTTCTATGGAAAGTCAGCTCAAAATGCTGAATTTAACAGATTATATTAGCATCTCTTGTTTATTTTCAGTTTCTCTAAAGACAATTGACCAGTTGATCTGAAAATTGTTGTAGATGTGCCCGAACCAGAAATGTCACATAGTTGTGTCCAAATCTAGAATACTCCAGAAATATTAAAAACATGGGTGAAAGTTCTAAATTTCAAAAATCCTGAACTTAAGAAATTAAAATCTCACAACCTGCATTATGCTTACAAAATATCTGTGAAACTAAGCAGCTTCATGTTTGAATGATGACGAAAGTGTCTCAGTATTTAAGGATTTTCATGGTAATATTACAATGAACTTGTATCTTGAAACTCAATTTTTTAGACGTTAAACTCTTTAATTAACTTCAATACTTCCGTTTGTTTAGATGTTAACAATTTTTAATTCTCACGGGTACCAATATAATATGGCCTTGATCCAAGAAACCCTGAATGAACAACAAAGGCACAGACCAGCCTGCACAGCCTTGCAGTCTGGGTCAGGGCATTGTTATTTGCCCTCAAGAAAGTATAGTAGCATAGCTCGCTATATGCATCTTTTCAATATTCTAGCTGTCTAGCTTGACTCTGTAGCTGAACGGACTGGCTGAATCTTACTTAACCCTTAATGCACCAATCACAACAAAAATCCTCTGCTTTGCTCGTCTGCTGAAATGTTAAAGAAACCTCCATGGCAAAAGGAGCAGTCTGTTCTGGGTCCACACTGTATGCATCTATACTTAATTCGTCAGTAATGTTACGCAAACATTTGCAGCAGACGAGTTCAGCAAACAACTTTTTGAGATGCATTTTTTTCTTGGCGCTTTAAGGGTTAATTGGATACCCATGGTTAAAATCCTTTTTTCGTGCTCAACTGAGATTGAAATATATCATACTCATAAATGTTAAAAAGCCAACAATTGAGTTGAGCATGAAAAAGATTTTAGAACCCACAGGACCTGGTATGGCTCATACCAGCATACTTCAGGGTTTGCACAGGCTTGAAAAGTACTTGAATTTAGAGGGCTTTCTTGAAAAGTCCTTGAAAACTAAATCTGCCTTGACAAGTTCTGGAAAATCAATCAAAAGCCTTGAAAAGTCCTTGAATTCTACTATTTTCTGTAGGACTTAACACTGTTGATAGAGATCTAAATCAGTATAATATTGTTGTGCCACTATTTGGTGCAGCATGTGTAGGCACAACAATTTCATACTAATTTTCCAGTACTAATGTCTCCATAAGCATTTCTGAAGTATAATTTCAACACTTAGACCAGTATTTTTCATTAACTTTAAGCCCTAGAAAACTGTTGGAGAGGCTTTTAGAAGTCCTTGAAAAGTCCTTGAATTTTACTTATACTTGCCTGTATGAACCCTGTACTTAGCTACAGTGACTAGCTAGAATATTGAAATTTTGTACCAAGACAGTTTAACTGTTATACTATTGAGAAAGCGAACTCAGTCTGCATGTTTACTCAGACAGACTGGCCTCTATGTTGTTTGATGCATGTAAAAAAACCGTGGACATTCATGAATGGCTTTTTATTAAAACCTATGGGGTTTAGTTATTGAGCTATGTTACCTGCTCAGACATGTATCAAACATTTTGTTTTTCTGAAATTAATTTAGATATTTAAAAACATCTACAATCTCAAACACTTTTCTTATACAAAATTTAGATATTTAAAAACATCTACAATCTCAAACACTTTTCTTATACAACTCCCAACTAAGTATTGGTTTCTGACTTAGTTGATTTGCAAAATTGTTGGTGCAGAGTGCTCATATAGGGCACTAGTGCTTGAAATTTAAGAGCATTAATCCTACTTCCAACTTCCCGAGATGTTTGTTAATATTTATGACTGTTAACCTGGTCCCCACCAGTAATGACTTTTGGTGCCTGCTCCTCTCATAGGTAGCCTATATAACAAACAATATGGACCCAGATCAGACTGCTCCTTGGGAGCGACTGATCAGGGTTCATATTGTTTGCTTCCATGAAAAAATCTAGTCTCACTGTGTGGAGTGCACTTGAATAGCAACAGAAGTAAAACGCAGACAATATTTTCAGGACAAAAAATAGCGGCAGGATTAGGGTTAGTCCTAGGATAAAGTTTTCGAAATTTGATGTCATGAGTTATGTCATTTTTCATTGGATGGCGCTTGGTTGCATGCAGCTTGCAATACTCCACTTTATGACTAAAGAAATGTCTATACTGAAAAGGAATGAGGACATGCATTAGTATCGGGATAATTGTATTTAAATTTTGCATTTGGGGAGGAACGTTGTCAGTTTTACGGTAACAAATATCATTTTAAAACTGAATTTTTTGCCTTTAATCTGATGATATACTTCTTCAAATAAAAAATTTGAATACAGTCACCTGTTGATTTATCGTCCTTTTATAGATTGCAGTGGCTATTCTAGGATTTGAAAAACTGGGGGAATATTTAATGAAAATAGAGCATTTTGCTTAAATTTTGACATTTTGCTCTACTTTGCCAATATGAAATTATGTACTTACCTTCTAAAAACTTGGGGGGAATCCCCCATTCTAGAAGAGGCACTGGACCTTGGATTTCATGGGATTGATAGTGATTTAAAGGGGCATTGAGAGCAGTTGTTAGGGAAATTAATCAGATCAAAGTAAGTAAGGGTGCAAAGATCAGGAATCTATACAATCAAGTATTACACCTGACCCAAGATACCAATGGGAAAGTGACAAACTCACAGCTATACACCACAAACGAGAGCCAAGAGGTCAGCCCTTTCCCAGCAGGTGACCACAAGGCACAAATAAACAGACGCTCACAAAGGCATAACAAACACAAGACAGAAAAAAACATGAAAGATCCACAAAAAGAAGCACCGCCTTGGAACGGTCAGTAAAATATTTTACTGGAGGGCTTAAACCGGTTTTATGGCGCCAACCTCATCCTTAATTCAGATGTAAATCAAGACACATAGATATTTGGTTTGCATGAGAGACCCCTAACTTATCAATGCATCATCTCCTAAACATATAAATCAAGATATAACAGGGAGATAAAGCAAAGATAAGGACTCAACAGTACAACAAACTGAATACCAGAGCAAAACAAATCCAACAGGTAAACCCCGGTGGGCCTGACAAACAGCCAAAGTCAGAAATGTTTTTTTAGGGGACATCCATGTTCCATTCTGAATGCTCATAAAAATGGATCCCAGGTGCTAAGTAGGTATGTTTAACTGTTGGGAAGCAGAAACTTAAGTGTAGTTGTGAGAAAGTACCCATCTTATTTCAGACAATCAATCCTCATAGGCCCAATAGTTTGTTTGGTGGGCGTGTAAGTATTTACTAGCTTGATTGAGTCCAGTGCTTTCTATAGCGCTACCTAGATTTGCTGCCGTAGTGTGTTCCTTCTCATAGTGTTTTCACATTTATCCTTGTAGTGTTCAGCTCGAGTGGCATCATGGCAAATGAGTCCTTGTTGAGTGTCTGACTGACAGAGGCTCTGATCAGTGAATGTTAAATCTGTGAACTGTTATAACTGGGCCTTGCTGTGACAAAACCTGTCTTCGGGGTTTCCGACAAAGCTAGACTCAAACCAGTCTCATCAGCTACAGAGACTAGCTAGAAACTTAAAATTTCACTTGTAGCAAGTTTAGATATTATACTTTCCAAAAAGCGATTAACAAAGGCACTGATCAGTCTGCGCGGATGCGCAGGCTGGTCTGCGCCTTTGTTGTTCACAAACCCTTGAAGACAGGTTTGCTCGCGTCAAGGGCCAACTTGAGTACAATCAGCCATGAAAATATATATGGCTTACAGTAAGTGTTCTAAAGTTTCTAACAGTTTGACTTTTCTGTCCGCAAATAAAATGTTGGCTATTATATATATATCAGCGCTGGAAGTCATAAAATCCTTGTCTGAATGGCAAACAGGGAAGACCCTGATCAGACGGCTTCTTCAGAAGCAGTCTGATCTGGGTTTGCACTTTTTGTCTATCCCTTTTTGGCAGGCTGCTAGTGTTTGAAATTTTAGAACATTTACCGTAGCATACGAGAGGCACATGCGCAAACACCTTTAAGCACCTATGCTAATGTATCCAACGGGGCTTAAGGTCTGATTTTTGGCCAGAGTCTGTCTGTTTATGTTTTTTGCAAGAAGCGTAGGCTCTGCTGAGACCGCATGTATGCACAGGCTGGTCAGAGCCTTTGCTGCTCGCCAATGTGAGAAGTACCAAAATTTTGGGTGCTGGCCCTTAGGTAAGCTACACTAAATGTCTTAAAATTTTGAACACCGGTTGACTATCAAAAAGACCAAGATAAACAGTACAGACACAGAACAGACTGCTTCTGAAGAAGCAGTCTGATCAGGGTCTCCACTGTTTGCTTTTCCGATGAGTGTTTTGTGAATTCCAGCCCTGATAGCCTTTATTTTACTTGAGAACAGAAAGAAAAAAAGCGTATGAAATTTTAGAACATCTACCATAAGTTTGGATACACTGCTGATCTTGGCTGTTGTTATTTTCATTTTCTGTAAGGACACACTTTGCATGAAGCTGCTCAGTTTCATTTGCAGTTTTTTGTTTTACATTTAATAAACTGATCAAGTTTTTAGTTTACAGATATATAAGATAGATTTACAGACTTTTTCTATATAGAAAAGCAGATGAAATCATCACAACTGACTTGCTTTAGATATTGTTAATGTTAATGGAACCCCCAGTGTCCTATTAAAAATGGCTAGATGAAGCATCCAAATACCTGTATTGTTTATTTTTGTGCAGCATCTGAAATGTTGTGTTAAAAATGGGCAGATGAAGTGTTTGAAAATTGTTTTCATATAAAAATAAAATAACTTTATATTCATGTACATCATATTGGCAGGAAGAGGCAACATGAATGTGCAGTAGAAATATTTGTAATCTATTAATCACTTAATTTCATGATTCAAATTGTATAACCAAGGTTATTTCTGGGTCTTTCAATATTGCATAATGGTTCGAGCCAGCTCATAAGATAATGATATTTATTGCATATGCATTAATGCAGTCTTAACCCATATAAGCCTAGCGTCTTTTTTGTGGGACACAGGCAAACACTGCAGACCCAGATCAGACGCCGCAGAATGTGGCATCTGATCAGGGTCACCATTGTTTGCTCACAGAATGTTCTATTTTTTTTTAATCTAAATAAAAAATTCCACCCAACACCCCAAAAATTTGAAATAGACTTGGCCTATCGATAGAGATAGGAAAATCCATTAGGCTTAAATGGGTTAAAATGAGCCAGCTCATGAGATTTTGGTGTAAATTGCTTACTGTAAATTCGGAATTTTTCGCGAGGGTTTTATTTTCGCGAAACTTTGCATATGGGAAGTTTCATGAAAAGAAAACCCCCGCAAAATGAACAAATCACTGTCGTTTACTGATATAGGTAAATCATGCCTTAGTCACGAAATTTTAACTTCACAAATATGTCTTTTAACGCTATTCGCGAAAATAAAATTCTCCTGAAAATTTCCAAATTTACAGTATACGCGAGCAAAATAGCCTCAGAACGAAGTAGTCTCGCCAAAAACTTTGCAGCTCACACTCAAGAAGCAGGGATGTAGATGAATGTAGCCTTCCCATACCACTGGATAGCTGTGCAAAAACATACAGAGTGTGCCTTTAGGCTTGTGCATTAAGTGCCAAAACTTCATGAACTGACTTAAATCTGCTTCCCCTTCGGTCTGAGTGTCTACTACCATATGAGCCGCAGCATGAGGTTTCCAACAATGTGATATGTGCGACCAGCAATGGCTCAGACCAGCCTGCGCAAACGCGCAGTCTGAACAGAGCCATTGCTAGTCTCTTGAACATTCAACGAGTGTTAAGCTACAGACTGAACATCATTTGGAGTTTCTAAGTTTAAAAGGAGGCTGCACATGCTCGTCTGTCTACACTTGTCAAAATGCCACATTGTTGCAAATATTATGTCACGGCTCACATGTTGTGCGAGCAAGCAGGGAAGAATTTGATGAGACTGGGAGTATACCCAGGCTACTTTGAACCTTCACTAGTTGCGTATGATATAAGTAATTACCAAGAACATATGGGCTGGCTCTTATATAGTCTATCTTTTCTGTATAATGATACATATCCAGATCTTTTCCATAATCAGTGTACCTCCGTTAAACTCCCAGTTAAAAGTTCTTTGGGTCTATTAAAATCTCCTTTTTTTGCCATTATGTATGCAACAAACTAAATATTGATTTTATTGCATTGTGTTTTGTCACTCCCAACCTGCGATGTCATGTGATAAATTGAAACTACCATTGGACTGGCTGGAAATCAGAAGGTGTTATAACATTTACAATTCTAAAAATAACTCCGTCACGATTTTCAAGAACCATGGGAATGAAGTACTAATAAATTTGTTGATCTCCAATTACACACCGGGTAGGCGGCAATCAAAAACGTTAATACTATTGACGAACATAGATCAAAAATCGTTATAAAACAGAGTTTTGATTGCCATTTGTCGCCCAAGTGGCACCAAATGGAAATCTAAAACACTGTTTCTAGCGATTTTTGATCTGTGTTTGTCTATTGTTTAGAGCATTTTTGATTGCCGCCTACCCGGTGTGAATTATCCCTTTTTAAAAAGCACCTCCTATTAATTATAATTAACCAACCTTCTGTTGTGGTCCCATTTTCTCATAAATTATTGAGTCAGTATCCAGCATAGGGTACAAATTGGCATGTGTGCACAGTCAAGATTCAGATCAGTCTTCACATTTGCACAGTCTGATCAGAGCCTTAGTTTTCCACCTGAAAAGACGTTGGACCCTTTGCTGTCCATAGAGCGCCCGTCAAAGACTCAGATCAGACTGTGCAGATGCACAGTCTAATCTGAGTCTTTGATTGGCGCACATGCAGACTTGTACCTTTTGCTCGACACTGACTCTTATTAATATGACTCTTACAAGACTTGACAGGAATTTCCCTTGTTTTGAGGGGTCAGGCATTGAGTAAACCATGGAATGGATCAATAGATTGGAGTGGACTTGACTGGAAGAGATATTCTTTTGATGATTCTAGTGTTAACGATTCGTTGGTGTCATGAGACAAGACTTAAAGATATACGGGCCTCGACATGACAAAACCTGTCTACGGAGTTTTCGACAAAGCGAGACTCAAACCATTTCCCAAGCTACAGAGGCTAGCTAGATAGCAAGTTTAGATACAATACTTTCCAAAAAGAGAATAACCATTGCGCTGATCAGTCTGCCCAGATTCACAGACTAGTCTGCACCTTTGTTGCTCTATCTCACATACCGCATATCAACCCATGGGAAAGATAAAAATTGAACAGCCGTAGACTAGAAGACAACTGACGTCATTGTTATGATAAGTGACATAATCAAGTCTTCCATTTTCTTTCTTTTCCACTCCAATTTACACAATGCCAACCCAATGTGAGTTTATTTTGCCATTTTAGTGAGCTTAGCGTGCATTTTAATTTTTGTTTTGTTAGAGTTTTATTGAATAAAAAATTTTTGCCTTCATAATTGCTGCTTTTTTTATCAAAGATAATATTTTTAATAGATCTGAGTTTTTGTAGTTTTTACTGTTTGTAAAAAAAATTAATTATACTTTACTTTATGATATGGTGAAAAACTAGTCATAGGCTTGTAAACATAAAATTAATGACAGTAATTACTTGCATTTGGTTAATCCTCCAGAAAAAGCAAGCTCTTTCAGAGCAGTCTGATGTGGATCTTGATCGTTCCTCTTGACTTTTTGTCTGTTACAGGCGAT
Source organism: Loripinus fragilis (assembly GCA_964019695.1). Lineage (NCBI taxonomy): Eukaryota > Metazoa > Mollusca > Bivalvia > Lucinida > Lucinidae > Loripinus > Loripinus fragilis. The sequence continues at coordinate 64,059,118 of OZ026522.1, read as the reverse complement.
CATGTTTGGTCATAATTTTTGAACATTTACCATATATCGTTGGTTCGTTTACAAAACCTTGTATGTGCACTTTTTTTTACCAAACCCTGTTTTTAAAATGGTGCCAATAACGGCAGTTTAGCGCACCAGGTCACAAAACCTTGTGTGCTATAGCCAATGAAAAGTTGTTGTTTTGTGACATTCCAAATTCTCGTATCTCAATTAGTCAAAATTACCAGTTCTAAACCCTCGTATACGTAAATCAAAAAGCAGGTAAGCTTTATCTGGTGTATTTCTGTGATGGTTTCAAAGGGTGTCTATGAATACTTTCTTCCGAATTCATGCTTAAATTGTTATGCGAACAGGTTTCTTGCCTTCAATCAGATTATCTACGAAAATGCTGCAGATACGAGAATTTGTAAATTCGCCTTTTTGTGGATGTTGTATTATACAAGATTTTGTCCCTATAAATCGAAGTGTCAGCACAGGTAACATGGATACATTAAATGCAGCTTTCACATTGGAAAGGAACAGAACCTTTGGTTTCCTTTTTATCTATTTAATTAAAACGCAACTTGTCATTATTGAATTTCGAAAATTGGCAAAATGTATCTGCAATATCTGGTTACAAAATCTTGTATATTTTTTTAAAAAAGTATCACAATATGCTAGAAGCATAAAACTCTGCCAATGTATTACTTGTACCCGTTAAATAAACTTAAAATATGCTGTCAGTCTGAATCTCACAAGAATATAACAAAAAGCAAACAATCAAGAAAGTTTTTTGTCTCCTGTAAAATTTACTAAAGTGCACTTATGAGGTTTTGTAAACGAACGAATGATATATCATTTTCATATTTGAGAGTAGTAAGTTCTTTTAGGCATATGCTGTGCTTGTCTGTCAATGTTTATATAATTTATATATATATTATGGTAAATTTTCTAAAATTTCGAACACTTTTCTTGTTTTGTTCTCAAATAAAATGCTGGTTTTCAGGGCTGGGATTCACAAAATGCCTTTCAGAATAGCAAACAGGGAAGACCCTGATCAGACTGCTTCCTCAGAAGCAGTCTGATCTGGGTCTGTGCTGTTTGTCTAGGCCTTTTGGGCAGGCACATAGTGCTGGAAATTTAAGAATGTTTATCATATGCACAGTGTATTCGATATATTCAAGCATTCATTATGAATTGTTTTGTAAAAAAATTTTCCATATAAACAAACTTTTTGAGTGGAAAATTGTAAATATTTTCTTACCCATCAGTTAATAAATACATTTTGGGTACTCAAAAGAACCGTCTCAATGAAACAGTTTGGACCCAGATCAGGACTCATAGAACATCAGTCATGAATTGGACCAAAACTGTTTGACACTCTGATAATATTTCTGAAGGATTTTTTTAAAGATTTATTTTGAAAAAGTCAGCAGACGACAACAAAAGCCTGAAAAATTACCCACCATGCAAACTTGTTAAAAGAAGGAGTTTTAATTAAATGGAAAGGTTAGATCAAGTAAGCTCATAGCTCCAGTAAATATGTGTTTACATTGGGTAACATATTGGGTAGTGTTAGGTAATATATCAGGTTGTATTAGGTAATGTAGTGTGTAAAACAATAATTTTTTTCTATTTCTAGTCTTATTTTTATTTGATTTTCTTTTAATTTTTCAGTTTGGGTATTTTGTTGAATTTATTAGATATCCAATTGCTATCGGTATGGTGTAGGGTTCGAAAACTTTCTGCCATCTAAACCCTTAAAGGGCCAATCACTACTGCAGCAGAAGAGATTTTTACATCATTTTGGGGGCAAAATTAGGCAGATAAATCTGGTAAAAGCTGCACTAAGTTGAAAAATAAAAATGCCGTCTGCTGCCAGTTTTGATCAAGTTAAAGAATTTCTTTTACTGCATGATACAAGGCTGATGGCACTTTTGATGAGGCTGATAAGCTCTCTTTGCTGAAAGAAGATAAGAAATTAACCCATAAAGTGCCACCTATAATTTGCAGCAGACGACAATTGCAAATTTTGCTGCTTTTTCGAAAATAGCAATTAAGGCATGATATTTCATGAGAATCGTCTGCTGGCAGATGATTCTCAAGAAAGATCATACCTTATTTTTTTCGAAAATTAAGAAAGATGGCGCAAAAATTGTCATCTGCTGCAGTCATGATCGGCGCTTTAAGGGTTAAAGTGACAAACCTTTATGTAGAACACAAGATTTTTAAAATATGGAATGTACTTTAAATATGAGATGATAAAATTACAAAGGCATCTGACTATGATAAGGTTTGCAAGTCAAGTTTTAGCCGTAATATCAAGTTAAAATGCCTAAAAATACATAAAAACTAGATGGCATATGTTACATAGAGTATCATACATGAGTGCTAGGGGTGCTCATGTATTATTGATTGTATTAAACATTTAATAAATTAAGTAATGCAGGAGCAGGAACGTTAGATCTATTTATCATATGACACTTGAAACTACTTTTTGGCAAGAAAACACGAAGATTTTGTCGTTTATACGCGACATTGTTCATGGTAATCATTACATAATTGTTTATAGATTTTAATATATGGTGTTATCGCACTCGATTAATTCAGATTTTTATGGTTTTTAGGAGCTGTGCATAGTAATGGAATTACATCTTCCATGTATTTCTAGTCTTGGCATATTGTTTTTTTTTCAAACCAAAAAACTGCTTTTCTAAAAATACTCATGACCATTTCATATTTGCAAAATCTTGTGCCATAGTAAGGTTGTCACTTTTATAGTAGGCATTGTTGATGAAAAGAACACGCCTGCTAAAAAAAAATGCATCTGAAAATGTCATCTGCTGATGTCGTCTGCTGCATGTGAATGCTTACGCCAAGGACTGATTTTGTCATACATACAAACAGTGTGGAACCAGATCAGACTGCTCCTAGAAGAGCAGTCTGATCTAGGTCCACGCTGTTTGATACAGGGACATTTTAAAAGGATCAGCAGACGACACACAGTAAACAACATGTAGTCGCGATTTAGAAAAGTGCTTTCAGATGAGAAAAATAAAAATGGTTTGAAATCTTGTATTACAGGACAAGACTGGCAGTGTGTCGTCCCTAAACCAACTTGATGATTCATTTGACAGCATGGACAAGTTAAAACATAGACTAGAAGAAGTAGAAATTGAGAAAAATCAACTCATTAAACAGGTATATAGAGGATCTTACACTCGTGATCATTTTATATAAAATTTATTAAGCCAGCCTGCTTCAACAGGTATATAATAACTAATGCACACAGTGTTTACTCTTGAGTTTTTAGATAAGTTTTTTCATGCTGCATGAAATTTCATCTGCTCATAAAAACTAAAATGCTGAAAAACAAAGTCTTTTCTTGCTTTCAAACTCTCATATATTGTATTTATAATGCTAATAATATTAGCACGATAAATTTTATGCTCAGTTGAGTTGACTCCTTGAGGAAGACAATTTATCCTCTACTTAGTACTGGTTCAACCCAGGAAATATCCTAACTTGACTGAAAATTTGTTGACTGGGACGTAAAGCATCAGCACAAACCAACAAAACAGCCTGATGTGGTGTGTTAAATTCGGTGATGAAATGACAAATAGTGTTCTGCCTGAATAGATCACTCTTGCTCAAACTGTCTGTATGGAGCGCAGGGCTCAGTTGGTAGAGCATTAGACTGGGGATTGAAGGGCTACTGGTTTGAGCCTCACCACCGGCGGAATCGCTGTGTTGTGTCCCTGAGCCAGACACTTAATCCGCTGCTAAGTACTGGTTCAACCCAGGAAAACCTGTCCCGACATGACTGAAAAATTGTTGACTGGGACGTAAAGAATCAAATCAAACCAAACATACCTGTCTGTGTGACTATTCAGGGAAGTTGAAAACAAATTCTGCTCATAAGGCATGTATGTAAATAATTTGGAAAAAACAACAACATATTCATCCCACGGTTCATGATTTTGTTTGATTTGATTCTTTACGTCCCATAAACAATCTTTAAGTTAAACAGGGACAGGTCTTCCTGGGTTGAACCAGTACAAAGCTAGGATAAATGTGTCTTGCTCAAGGACCACAGCGCTGTGACGCTGGTGAGGCTCAAACCCGCAGCCCCTCGGTCTCGAATCAAGCACTTTACCACTGAGCCATTGCGCTCCCTCCACAGTTTATGATGTAATATAATAATAGTATAAAAACATTTGGTTCCTTGCATTTACCCTTTACCTTTTAGAGACCCCCTTTTACGCTTTTGCTATTAAGAGCTGCCTGATCAGGGTCTACTCTGTTTGCTTATGGAAATATGATAAGAAATGATCCTACTCTAGTGGACCTGATAAGTAATTTCCTTGTTCTATGTACAAACGTGAAAGTTTATTTATATTATTATTCATAGTAGGTGGAGCTAAGCATGAATTTCCATGAAGGAATGGGTTAATATGTGCCTAGTCTAGAAGAATTTGCTTAAACACAAGCCTGGATTGTGTTCAAACAGCTTCTTGGGGATGTTAACACATGCAAAATATGTTATCCTACATTGAAACTATGAATTTACTCAATTTCAGGTTCAAGAAAATAATAATGTGTTCCCTGAAGATCAGAGAGAAAATCTGCTGGTGTTAGAACAAGAAAATACTCATTTACATACAGAACTCAAACAGCTTAGAGCTGAAGTTAGTGCCTTGAAACATGCGGGGAAAACATCACATGCTGTAGTTAATGGAGTTACGTCTGAGGAAAGTGACGATAATAAAACTGACGATGGTGAAATAGGTGAAAGTGCAATAATAGTTCAAAAATCAGTTACAACTGAATCTGTGCCGAGAAACTTTGATGAGACAGATGAAAAAGTTAAGAAAGATAATGAAGCACTAAGAACTGAAAATTCATTGTTGACTGAAGAATTAGAATCGTTAAGAGATACATATAATAAGTTGGTAATAGCTGGTGATAATTTACAGGATATTTACGACCAACTTGTACTAGAGAAAGAAGAGATTCATGCAGATTTAGAAAAAGTGGCAACGGAAAAGCAAGATTTAGTGAAAGAGAATGAATATTTGTTATCGGATGGTAATGCTATGCATGATGATATTGAAAAACTTGTGTTAGAAGTAGAGAAATTACATGACCAGAATCAAGCAATAGTTAAAGAAAAGGAGGAAGTGGAAAAACAGTTAGCAGCTGTTCATGTAGCTGGGAAAGCTAGTGATATTGCTGCTCTACTGGAAGAGAGAGACAAACTGAAATCTCAGGTGGAAGAGTATGAGAATGAGATGGATAAAATAAGACATGATCATGCAATAGTTCTAGAAGAAGTTCAGAGTTTACAAGCAGCTTATGGTAGGTTGGAATATGAGAAAGATCAGATTCAGCAAGAATTTGATTCCCTTCAGGACGAGTTTGAAGCAGTACAGCAACAACATGACGGCTTGCAGCAAGATTATGGTCAGTTGGAACAGGATTATTCAGAACTGTTAGCTGATAAAGAGAAACTAGAACAAGAATTTCTAGAAGTGCAGACAGCAAGTGTTCAGGTTGAACAGCAAAACCCCGCAATATTGGAAGAAAAGGACAAACTCCAACATGAGAATGGAGTATTGCTAATGGAAAAAGAGCAACTTGAGATGACAATTAATGAGCTGTCAAAATCAAATGCACTTCTCAATGAAGAGCTTTCTAGTTTGAAGGAAGCATTAAAGTTGAAAGAAGGCAATCAGGAGACTCCTGATGCTAAGGCTCCATATAGTCCAAAGGAAAGTCGGGAAAGTGCTACTGATTTAGTCGTGGAGAAGGACAGACGGATAAGGTCCTTACAGATACAGATCTCAAGGCTACAGCAGCAACTTGCCGTAGGTTTCTAAACTCCCCAGTATTATTTATCGTATTTACTCAGTATATGATACTGCTTAAAAGGCTCCAGATAAACCTCTTATTTCTGAATTACAAATTGCTCTCGTTCACACAAATTACTGTATTTGCCTTGGTAAAGGCACTGCACTCATAACCTTTTCAAAGTTATTTACCCTCCTTGCAAACAGTGTAGATCCAGATCAGCTGGCTTCTGATGAAGCCAGCTGATCAGGAACCACATTGTTTTTCATCTGCATTATAAATCCCTACTTAACATGAAATTGCCCCACTGGACTGGCTGGAATTTGATATAGTTTCAGGCCTCTAGATAATGGTGTGTTAGTAAAAATTAATTTTCTTATTTCTCAACCAATACATATGTTGTGGGTACACAAAAGAACCGTCTAATTGAGACAGTTCTTTTGAGCTCCCAAAATATATGTTTAAACTGATGTGTAAGAAAATATTTATAATTTCATGCTCAAATTATTTGTTTATCTCGGAGCTATGTCGGTAGCTTTGAGTTGGCGGTAACGAGAGACATGTTGTATATTTCTGTACCAAAACTTATGTTGTAGGTGCTCAGAAGAACCGTCTCTATGAGACGGTTCTTTTGAGCATCCACATCATATGTTTTGGAGCAGAAATAAGAAAAATAATTCAAATTTTTACATTTTTTATCTTTATCTGGAGCCATGACTTTGTAGTGCTTCGTCTGCTTCTGGCATCTGGGTCGTCTGCTTCGGGCGTCTGGGTCGGGTATCCTCACATCACAGGACACAACGGGGAAAGTGCAATAATAATTGTACCAGTCTTAATGCGGTCTGACTTTTATATTTTCCAGACGACAGTTAGACTTTGTACCAGTCTAGAACAGATTCATACTAAGGTACATAGGGCTAGAGTTTTTAGACTGTGTCCAGATTTTTTCTTGGCTTGCCTGCACTGCCTGCATTCCTGCCAGAGCTTTATGTGTTTTATCAAATTCTTAAAAAATTATCTCTTCAATCTTCTTGTCAGAAATGCATGGTTCAGAGTAGATTTTCTTTCACTTTTGGTCAGGGATTAATTACAGGGATAAACGGGACTTATCTTGAATTGGTGAAAAGGGGTTATAAATTGTCCAAAGAGTGCTTCAGTTTGAAGTACATTGTAATTTCCTATCTTTTCTCTAAATTCTGCATTCAATTGTACTGTTTTAGTATGGTAATGTGGAACCAGAGACATTCATACCATACTGTATTTTCATTTTGGGAGGGTTAAAATTTATACAAATGTATTAGGTCAACCTCGGTGTTAATCAATTGAAACACTGCCTTGCAATTTTTCACTCATCCCCATTTCGTGAATAGCTTGGTGAATAGCTTGGTGAAAATTAAAAATATACATTGCAGTCCCTTTATAACACACCTCATTATAACACAGATTTGGATATAACACGATCCTGTTGGGACTCCCAAGTATTTTACCATAGAATTTTACAAAAGAATTATAGGAAAATGACTATGAAGTGGCCATATTCCTATAAATCCTTTGTAAAATTGTCCCCTTATAACACAATTCACTTATAACACAGTCCATTCCTGTTGACTCCTAACACTGTATTGAGCACTGTATTGAAGTATCTTTAGTTTACATCTCTTGGTGTGAACAAAAGGGTTTGTGGTTCAATATACTATAAACATTAGTTCTTTGGAAATCTAAAATATACATACACAATGCATTAACATTGAATTTAAGATGGTCTCTCAGATATGATTTAGAACAGTCTCACTTTATCGGAAAGCACTTGTAAGTAGAATAGGAGCCTTCATATCTTTAATCTGTTGCCTGTCACTCACGGCAAATGTTGTCTACTTTCTCCTCTGCCCATGTACTTTCGTAGCCTATATTTCAAAGTATATGGACTTACTTAGTCTTAGTCTGATCAGGGTTCTTACTGCTTGTTTTAATTTTAAAGGTAGCCTGACGTGCATTTTAATGTAAACAGCAGAAAAAGTAAGTGAACAGCATTCTCGGCAATTTTCAGGGCCAAAAAATATATTTTACGAGTCTGATAAGTTCCAGTTCAGCAAACTTTTTAGAGATTTTTTTTCCAACATGCTACAACAGAAATATATGTGACTGCCTATTCTGTTCTGATTCCATATAAGGGAGCAGTCTGATTAGGGTACATATTGGTACATCTAAGAACCGAAGCAGATGAGAGAGCTGACAACAAAAGTCGTGTCTGGCGGGGAAAAGGATAAATGGGTTCTTACAGCATGTTCTTAAAGTCACTTTTTAGATGTGCATGTATGGTTATCTAGTTGGGCTACATGTCTTACTGTTGATCAGTCAGTAATCTACACCTATACTTTGTGATTGAGAACTGTGGAGACTCTTGCCGTCCTGCGCTTCTGCAGTGCAAGGCTTGTCTGAGCCTAAGCTGCTTACCTTTGGTATATGTACCACAATCTTGTCTGCCATCTCATATGTTGTTTGTTTGGTCAGTTTGATTCTTTTAGTCCCATCAACAATCTTTCAATTATGTAGGGACTGGTTTTCCTGGGTTAAACCAGTACTAAGCTAGGATATATATGTCTTCCTCAAGGACACAAGACAGTGACGCCGGTGGGGCTCGAACCCGCGGCCCCTCGCTCTCGAGTCAAGCACTCTACCACTGAGCCACAGCGCTACCTATGGTACTTAGCTCATTGCATGCTGGACAATTAAGTCTCCAAATAGAAGTGAGGAGACTAAACTCCATTCAGAAATTGTGTGGCACCGGTTTTTCACAGTTTCCGCTTTTATGCGTAGTTTTAGGTCCTACATCGCTGTGAGAAAGATATTCTTGAATACCTCCCCTAATATCTCCAGCAGGTTCCGTGGCAGTGCATGCATCTGACAAAGCCCTGATATCTTGGAAAAAATCGGAAAATTCAGAAATGCGCCCACAGACTAAGTCCAGTTGACGATGATTGTCACATAAAATACATCAATATTCATCGATATGCTTCACGTCTCGTGGGTCTATTTTTGAATTACTTAATTGCAACACACCCTTTACTCGAATATTAAATGTTTTTATAACAAGTAAGAATAAAAACGATTTTTTTATTCTAAAAAAATATCCTAAAGTTGTACCTATTACACGTCAAAGTAGGGATCGGCAGTGATTGGAAAGGAAGATGCGTCCTTCCAAGACAATGGTCAAGCAAGCTCATATTATTAACCCACGTTGTGGCGTGCAGATATTTTCAACAGCGCATGGATGTCGCAAGTACGACGTTAAGTGTGTCATTTGGACAGGGATGCGCTTAACTTCATTGACCATTACAAATTCAGAAATTTTCACGAAATTATGGATTTTCAGTAAAGGTATTACCTTGGTAGCATGCTATATTAATTTATAGTTGAAATGTAGCATTTCTACCACCATTTATAATCACTTGGAGTAATCGACAACACAATTTTATTTATGTTTCATGATTTTATACCCAATCTTTTCCAATAATATCGGACAACGAACAATTTTCGAATAGGTACATGTACAACGTCGAAATAAGTTTAATTTTTACATTAACTTTAATAGCAGCTGAATTGCCTTTGATCCTGGTGTGCCTTTTAACTGCTTTAAAGCTATATTTTGTTTTAATTGTTTTGATCCGCAAAATAACTACAGCAAGAATAGGTAGAAATGTTAACTATTTATGCTGGAGAAATGTTAGCATCAAGTTGTAATAGTAGGAAATGTTATTTTTCACTAACGTGGGCGCGTAAAGCGCCAGATCAGTGTTTTATTTTCCAGATATACGGTGTGTAGTCACGCTTTATAATCACCCACGAATTTCTCGCCAATTGAAATAATCACTCCTAAATATTATAATGAAAATATTGTCATTTCCATATACGTTCATGGAGGGCGTTTCAAACATGTCAAATTGTCTTAGTCTGCTGGCGTATTTATCAATTTCTTGATTTTTCCCAAGATATCAGGGCTTTGTCAGAAGCTCGCACAGGCATAGAACCTCCTGGAGAAATTAGGGGAGGCCTACACGAGTAACTTTCTCACAGCGATGTAGGACCTAAAACAGCGTATAAAAGCAGGAACTGCGAAAAACCGGTGCCACACAATTTATGAACGGAGTTTAGTTGTTTTTCCTCAGTTTCTTATCATTCTTCTTCCACTTTCTTTTGGCCCAAATTGAAAAGGGTCGATATCTAGCTATCAGTATTCCACTTCATCTGTAAAGTTTTATTCTGTAACCTGAGTAGAAGTATTAATGATCCTTTCCATGTTTCTCTAGCTTTTAACCCTTTGTATTCGGGAAACCTCTTTTCGAGTAATTTTTGCAAACGGTGAACACCCAGATGAAATGCAGCAAAATGCTGCATTTCATCAGGGTCTACACTGTTTGCTTTGACAAAAAAATATCTTCAGCGAAAGAAATGCAATGTTATTTGGAAATATAACCTGTGACCCCTCAATATATGTAATGGACCATCTCAAGTTAATAGGAATACCGGTAATCCATTAGTTTACAAAGGGTTAAGAGAATAAGAGATCAGCCCTAAACTTTGTTTAACCTGGATATAGCCACTTTGTTCAGAATTGGCATAGCTTGCGATGGTCTATTTTCTCATACCAAGGGTTGCAAGTCACTATCTCACAAGTTTAGATAAACAAAATTTTAAGAGTAAAAATGTTAATATTTTCTTTTACTCATCCGTTTTATCGTATGTTTTGGGTGCTCAAAAGAACTGTCTCATTGAGACCGTTCTTTTGAGTACCCATAACATATGTTTTGTTCGAGAAATAAGAAAATTATTTTTTGTTGCACACTCTTGACTAAAGGTCTGCCATCTTGACCATTGGCCTCACAGTTTTGTCTTTTTCCCAATGAGTATGTCATAAGATGAAACTAGTAACAAGCCGATTTATAAATCATATTGCACGTACATGTACCTTAGCACATTCCATTTTACAGAGACAAATCTGGGGTCAAACTGTTCGATATTCTGATGGTATTCTTGATTTTATTTTTGTTGGAAAAAATAGTGAATTATAAAAGTAATCTGCAGATGTCAAAAAAGCATGCAGAATTACCCAGCATGCAAAGGATAACATTAGAAAGAGTTTGTATCAAAGGAATTGAATTTATGGCAGGAATGTAGCATTTTATACTTAACACAAACACAAACATGGATTTGGGGATTATGCACATTTTAGAAGCATTAGTTTTTGGCATTTGCACGACTCCAAACAATGATAGCAGTGCATGCAAGTTAGCCCTACCCTTACATGATAATACAGTACCATATATCATAGTCTGGTCCATATCAACTTTTTATTCCCAAAAATTTGGCTAAACTGATACTGTAAATGTTCTTAAATTTCGAACACTAGTTGCCTACCTAAAATGCCTAGACAAACAGCGCAGACCCAGATCAGACTGCTTCTAAAGAGGCAGTCTAATCAGGGTATTCCCTGTTTGCTATTCAGACCAACTTTTTGTGAATTCTAGCCCTGAAAACCAAGATTTTATTTGAGAACAGAAAAGGAGAGTGTTTGAAATTTTAGAACATTTACCGTTATGCTATTTTTAGAGCTTATGCCTCCAGATAGGAGTGCCTACTGTGTGGACAGATTTATTCTCGTAGATATTTTGAACAATATATGAAATTTTAAAATGAGCAAGAAATGGATATATTTCTATGTTAAGCCTCTTAAAGGTGTTGCTTACTCATTTAAGCATTATTGGGAAAGCTGGATCTTGAAAAACAAGAATGGCCATAGGAACCATGGCATGAACTTAGATCAAGTGACACTGCAATGGGGAGTGGGGATGTGACATAAAGCTTTATTTTTTGTGGTATATGGTCCACTAAGTGATGCTTTTACCAAGATTTAGTTTAGAAAGGTTTTGGTCTTTCACTTTTCTTATATTAATGGTATCTGGTGTTTATAATGGATGACAGGATTATGGATTCCTGATAATTTTCTTTCTTTGTAAAATTGAATGTCCAACATTCAATTAATAAATGATTGTGCAGTAACTTGTCTGTGCACTAGTCTTATGGTTATCATTAAAGTACTTGAAAATGGTTTTTAATTTGCTAATTTCCCAATTCATGAGATTTTGGTACTTATTAGGCAGCCTGGGAAACCTCAAGAAAAGCCTGCCCAGTCTCTCTAGATGATTCACATGAAATATGGAAGTAGATTAAGGTTCCTACTTAAACATAATTTCTAGATAAACATGGGTGTTTAAAGTAGAGATCTGTACATATACAATAGGTAACAGGGTTGGATCCAGGATTTCTGGAAAGGGGGTTCGTATGTATAAAGGTGTGGGGGTTTCGCTTAGCTGATAATTTTATCTCATTTTTCTTAAATATCCCATGAAAACGAAATAATTTGGTCTCACTGAGACCAAATTATTTCATTTTCAAAGGATATTAAAAAAGGGGAGGGGGGTCAAGCAAACCCCCTCTGGATCCGCCACTGAGTAACAATACATGTATTACATAGGCTTGCTCGTTGTCTTTGTTAGGTTTCTTGTATTTAGACCCTGTATTATTCAGAGCAGATAAGCTTTTGAGAGTATTGGGCTGGGCACTCTCAGTGTATTAGCACTCAGATCATTCATGGTATGGTACTAATGAAAAAAGTGTGAAATCATATCAACTGGCTTTTAATGATAGAACAGTAAACATTTTTAGTTGCCTGCCAAACAGGGCAGACCCAAATCAGACGGCTTTTGAAGTAACAGTCTCACCAGGATCTTCCCGGTTTGCTATTCCGACAATCATTTTATGAATTCCAGCCCTGGTAACCAGCCTTTTATTGGAGAACAGAAATGTTTTTTGAAATTTTAGAACATTTAAAAAAGTCATGTGCCTACCAGTATGCTGATATTTGGTCAAAAATGCTATGTTGTGTGTGTAGTTACTGCGATGCTGCTTGCGAGCACCACAGCAAATGTTTAGAAATACTATGACTTTTCTTAAGCTTTCAGTGTGTACTACTCTGTTGGTTAATTACCTCCCTTTACTTTTTTACAGGAAGCTGATCGCCATTACAGAGATGTCATTAATACATATAGAACACACCTGCTCAGTGCTGTACAGGTTGGTAATTAGGTTAAAAACGCTTATATAAATATATAAAAAAATATCCCAGGCCTTATGTTACAGGTATTTTGGGATAAATAATAATCTTCTTAACCCTAATACACTCAGAATGGCCAAAAACAAATGTACAGTAAAACTGGTTTTAAGCGGCCACTCAAAAATAGACAAAACAAAGGTCTTAAAGACAAATGGTAGCTTCATGAAGGTCGAAAGTATTGCAGAATGCTCTCTTTGAGCATTCTGCAATACTTTTGACCTGCATTAAGCGATAATCGGTCTTGAAAAAACATTTTTTGGTCTTCTTTTAGAGTGACTACTTAAGACAGGTTTTATTGTAGATTGATATAACCATCAAAATCAAGATACTATCATCCTATTGATAGCCCCACAAGCTTATTATTGTATTCTAAGTGTCATCTTCACATTCCCTTAGATGTAAGCATTGGATGGTGCAAGGGAATCTCGAACTTGTGAAGAAGACTAAAGGAACAAAGGATCAGGCTTCGAAAAGAACGTTGTCATGGCACAGAGAACAACAGCAGGTCCCAATATTTCCTAAAAGCACCTCTATACCCAACGTCTAAACAGCTACTGATAGAAAGGGCAGAGCTAACATCTGCCCCAAGCGTAAGAATTCTGCCTAGAATAGTCAAGAGGATATATTTTTTTCAGCCTGTCTGTCTTTCAATCATTCTGTCAGCATTTAGAGGTTTTTGTTGAATAACTTTTGCTTTAATCCAATTTTGATAAAAACTTCACCACAACTTAGTCATTAGACAATGCATGTTTGGTAGAAAAAAGGGGCTGAAGGACCAGTTTTGCAAGAGTTATGCCACTTTGTAAATCGAAATGTATGATGTTTGCAATTCAGCTAATAGTGCATACTTTGTTAATTCAACTCCTCCTAGAGCCCTTTGTGTATCCTTCAAATACTTTGCCTGTATGCTACAGACACATTGAGGATGTGCATGAAAAGATTAATGGTGAAAAAATTATTTTTGATAAATTTACAGAATTTTTGAACTTAGCCAATTTTTAACCACTGCACTGTTTGACACTCTAATAGTTCATGTTCCTGATTTTTTTTAAAAAAGCTAATTTTGAAAAAAATTCAGCATACTACAACAAAGGCATGAAAAATTACCCACAATCCAAAGGGTTATAATATGATTTAATCTTATCGTCTTTCTGTTCCAGGGTCACATGGATCCAGATGTACGACAAGCTCTGTACAACATCATAGAGTTACGCAGCATGGAGCAGTTTTGCTAGCAGTAATAAATTCATGGCTTCCTGCCACAACCATTGCCATAAGTGCCTCATTCTGAACATTTTATGTATTTGTCATGAGAATTTATATAATAGGACTGGTCCAATCAACAACTTTCATAGATAAAGAATAGGATATTGGAAAATTAATCTTTAACTCTTTCCGTGCTACCGGCGACTCTTGTCGTCTGCTGATAACTTTTGAAAACAGTTTGGACCAAGATCAGGACCGATAGAATTTCTGTCCTCATCCGGATCCAGACAGTTTTAGGTTTTGATAGTGTTCCTGAAACAATCTTTTGAAAATGTTAATTTTGAAAAAAGTCGGCAAACGACAATAAAAGCATGAAACATTCAAAGTCACAGCAGAGCAAATAAGGTCTAATTTGAGGATGTGAATTTCAGACGAGTTCAAAGTTATAAGTATGGATTTTCATGATAAAAGGAACAGTTTTGATCTTGATCAAATGTTTTCTTTCTGAAGCGAGTTGATCAGGATCTACTTTGTTTCAAAAAAGAGATTGGTTAGTTACTAGTAGACAGACAAGGGTTGAATTTCCAAACCTGTATTACACCACTGAGATACACCATTTTAGCTTTAACCCTAAAACCGCCTGTAAAATAGTGTCTGTTTATGTCCAATGTTGCATATTTTTGCTAGTATTTGCTTTATGTAAGTAAAGGGGCAAACAGTGTGGACCAAGAACAGACTGCTCCTACAGTCTGATCTGGGTCTACTTTGTTTTTCAAAAAAGGCTTTTAAATCATTTCAGCGGACAACCAGAGCAGACGACTTGCTCTTTAAGGGTTAAAAATAGACTCACCACCGTTCTCTGTTAGCTGTGGAATTAACTTGTTGAGACATTGTTCTTTATCCTGAAAACCATTATTGTCTGTTATTATTTTTTATTCCTCCGGTATCAAAGATTTGGGGCGTATTGTTATTGGTTTATGGTTAAATGTGTATGTGTGTGCATGCATCAAAGTTTTAACAAATGTTTTCAAATTTCATTGTCCCAAGGGCATAGTATATATCATAAACATATTGTGTTATTATGTATAAATCGAAATCTACGCAAAATGACTTTAAACAAGAGATACACGCTTGTAGCAAGCTTAGATATAATACTTTCCAATAAGCGAATAACAAAGGTGCTGATCAGACTGTGCGTATGGGCAGGCTGGTCTGCACCTTTGTTCCCAACCCGTCTGAAGACTGGTTTTCTCACGTCAAGGCCCAAATAATCTTTATTTATTTCTCCATAACATCACATGATGTGGGCATGGCTTAGTTGGTGGAGCTTTAGACTGGGTATCAAAGGGTTTCTAGGGAGCGCACTGGCTCAGTGGTTGACTGCTTGACTCAAGACCGAGGGGCCACGGGTTCGAGCCTCACAGGCGTCACTGCATTGTGGTCCTTGAGCAAGACACATTTATCCTAGCTTAGTACTGGTTCAACCCAGGAAGACCCATCCCTGTTTTACTGAAAGATTGTTGATGGGACCTAAAGAATCAAATCAAACAAACAAAGGGTTTCTAGTTCTGTTCTCACTGCCGCTGGGGTCATTGTGTTGAGTCCTTAAGCAAGACCTGTATCAGCTGCTTAGTACTGGTTTAAACCAGGATGTCCCATCCAAGCATGACTAAAAATTGTTGAATGGGATGTAAAGAAACAAAATAAACATGATATGGGCCCTTTTTGAAGTGATTTCACCTCAGTGTTGGGCAGAAAGAACTATAAAATGTGAGAAAACCTATTTGTTGAAATGGCCAGCAAATCTCTTCACTGATTTATAAGTGTAATGCTATTTACTTTCTAATAGCTAAACAAGCTACACAGGTCCAGATAAGCAAAATTTTTAAGTGTATAATTGTAATTTTACCCATCAGTTAAACATCTATTTTGTTTTGAGTGCTCAAAAGAACCATCTCATTGAGACGGTTCTTTTGAGTACCCACAACATATGTTTTGGTTGAGAAATCAGAATAATTTTAAATTATGCGCTCTTATCTGGGCTATTTACAACATTTCAAGAGTTTTATGTTAATAGTCTTTGTAGCTGAGCCAGTGTATTTAAATATTACCTTTTTTAAAACCTCATAAACAGGTTTGTACATGCTGAGGCCCATGACACATGCCATGTCCAACGGAAGATGTTTGAATACTCGATTTAGTAGCCTTGTGTTCAAACATCTTCCTTGGGACACGGCAAATGTTACAGAAACCCTTTACTCCATAATAAGGCCTTTTGACGCATTTGAAGTATCATGTATTTGAAAATATTATGGAAAATGGATCATTTGCTCTTTTGGAGCAAATGCTCCCTTTTCCATATTTCAAAAGTATTCAAAAGTCAGCTTGAATATTTCTTGAATTTTTTCAATGTTGTCTAAAAATAGAAAATGATGTCATGATCTAAAAATAGCAAATGGTGTAAAGGGTTTAAAAATATGTATGATCCTTATAACTTTTTATATGTCAGTTGATTGGTAGGATCCATAGCTGCGCCCAGTAGATGCAAAATCTGCCAAACTGACCGAAGGGTTATATACATAATACCAATTTGCATCCATGACAATATAAAGCTTTCTGTTGATGTAAAGTTTACATTTCTTGTTGATATGTTTACATTCCATGTTGATATGTTTACATTCCATGTTGATAAAAGGTTCGCATTCCATGTTGATGAAAGTTTTGCATTCCATGTTGATAAAACATTCCATGTTGATATGTTTACATTCCATGTTGATATGTTTACATTCCATGCTGATATGTTTACATTCCATGCTGATATGTTTACATTCCATGTTGATATGTTTACATTCCATGTTGATATGTTTACATTCCATGTTGATATGTTTACATTCCATGTTGATATGTTTACATTCCATGTTGATATGTTTACATTCCATGTTGATAAAAGGTTCGCATTCCATGTTGATAAATGTTTGCATTCCATTTTTAAATGGTCCGATATTAAATAGAATCTCCTATACTTATGACAACATTAAAGAGGATATTCAAGTTTTAGCTTATTTCATTAAGTGAGATGAACAAATTTATATTTTTCTTATAAAACACAAAATCTTGACTAGATTCGTGAATGTGCCTTATCATTTGTTACACTTGAATAAAAAGATGAAAAATTGTAGTTTTTTTTATAAGGAATATAATGGAGTGAATTTGTTTTATTTTTTGAAATAAATACAGTAAATATATTTCTACATGTTCTTTTCATTCCATAAAAAAACTGCCAATTTTTGTCACTCGTATACATGTGAAAAAAACTTTTCAAAATTTTGTTGAAGGCAAGCAACCAAGGGCTAATGGTACTGTCTGATACATAGACATGTTTAGCTGTCTTGAAAGTGTAATAGCAAAACTTGTAAATTTATCAATATTCCAGCAAGTCTCTGTAGCTGAGCTGGGTCATTGTTCTATTTTAAATGCTTTTAAACCTTTTCTATGCAAGTTGTTATTCTAAAACAGTTTTGAAACGTTTTAAACCATTTTATTTTATTACTTGTGATTTTAAGGAATAATCGACTGTTGGGAATAAAATGTGTCATTTCATATGTATGTAGCTCATAACTCTGCATTCGTAAACTCATTACTTGCGCCGATAAAACTGCTGATAACCTTTTGCAATTAGTTTTGCCCCAGATCAGGCCTAATGGGTCCGGAGTTGGATACAAACTGTTTGTAAAGGCTATCAGCAGAGGACAAAAGTAACCACAAACAAGGAAAGATTATTAAATTAAGACTGTATTATATGCATGACACATCTGTCGTTTGTCTTAAGTGATAAGTTTATAGATCATATATGTCGTGTTTTAGGTTGTAGACAGTGTAGGATCCTATGGTTTATAGCCACTCTAAAATATAAGAAAATTATTGAAATTACAGTACAATATTGTCAAATTAACCCTTAAAGTGTCAATCATGACTGCAGCAGGCGACAAATTTCGTGACATCTTTCCTTATTTTCGAGAAAAATAAGGTATGATATTTCATGAGAATCGTCTGCCAGCAGACGATTCTCATGAAAAATCATGCCTTATTTGTTATTTTTGAAAAAGCAGCAAAATTTTAAATTGTCGTCTGCTGCAAATTATATGTGGCGTTTTATGGGTTAATCCCACAAAACCAGCATTTTCAGTTTGATTTAACCCTTAGTGTGCCAATGGAATGTCCCATAAACTCTGTTACAGTTAAGTCAGGATGGTCCATTGTATATATTGAGGGGTCAAAGGTTGTATTTTCCAAAAAATATTGTATTTCTTTCTCTGAAGATGGTTTTGTATTAGCAAACCATGCAGACCCTGATGAAATGCCACATTATGTGGCATTACATCTTGGTCTTCACTGTTTGCCAAAGTACCCAACTAGGGGTTTCTGTTCCCCAAAGGGTTAACAGTAATGTGCACCATAGTCTAATGAAAAAAAATGAAGTAGTTTGTTGGGCTTTTAAATTGAGGTTTGTAGCCAGCATACAGTTTCAGGCTACAACAACACCTTTACATCTTCATTGAGTAAATATATGTTGACTGTATTAAACCAACTGCATGGGTGAAATTTTTCAGGAATATTCCTGAATTCAGAATTTTGAGACTGAATTTTCCATAGAGTCTGCCTCAAAATCCTGAATTAGGGCAGATTATATAATATATTTCTTTGATTCATTTTCATTTTATCAACCATTTAAGCTTGAAACACAGTTAATTTATTTTGTGGGAATGCTGCAAGTTTAAAGATTTGAATTTATAAAATTGAGATTTTTTTTTTTTTTTTTCTTTTTACCCACCATACTGTCGTTAAGGTATATGGCTAACCTGAGCTCCTACACTGATACTAGTGGTAGCTAGACTGTAGCACATTATTTTAACCCTTTGCTCCACACATGCGCCTTGGGACGCCTTTGAAATGTAAGATTTTTGAAAATATTATGAAAAATGGAACATTTGCTCCTGAGGAATCCATTTTCTATATTATTTTCAAAACAATTGAAATGTAAAAAAAAAAAATGGAAAATATTTGAAAATTTGAACTATTTATAGAAAATGATGCAATGTTTTAAATATAGCATATGGGGTAAAGGGTTAACATGTTTTTGTAATGAATAGTCTCTTGCTCAGTTAGGATATTTTGCTAGTACACATTATTTAACTATTACTTCTTATTCCAAGTTTTGAGCCAGGCCTTGAGATTATAAAACTGTTCATGCTCAACTCAACTGAGCATGAAATTTATCATGCTCATCATGTTAAAATGCAATTGTTGGCATTTAAACAATTATTAGCATTATGAATACAACATAAGAGAGTTTGAAGCAAAAGACTTTTTTGCCGCATTTTAGTTTGTATGGGCAATTGAAATTTCATGCTCAGTTGAGTTGAGCATCAATAAAAAATATAACCTCAGGACCAGGATCCTATCTGATGGTTCAGTGGGGCATGTGCATTATGAACAGGAAACCTGTAGCCCAAAGTATCTATCTACTGGTTACAATTTTAAAACTTTGTACAGGTCATGCACATATTTAAATACCAATAATCAATTTTGAAATACTTATTTGCTCACCCTAAACTAATTAAGAAATAATTGCTTCCAAATGAAATATTTTATCTTAATTGAGATATTTTTTCTTAAATTTTTAAAGGAGAAAATTGTTCTATAAATTAGATGATTTTATTAAACAAGATAATTGTTCTAAAATAATTGTTTTAAAATGAAGAAATTGTTCATATTATGAAATAATTACCCCCAAATGAGATACTGCTTTTAGATTGAGATATTTTCTTAAATATATTTTTTTAGATATAATAATTGTATTTTAATGAGAATTTTTTTTACAAATGAGATACTTGTTTTGTGATCAGAAGATTAATACTGATCTTCTAACCGATAGTTGGTTTAAAAAGAAATAATTGTTTTAGAATTAAAGATAACTGTTTTTGAATGAGATAATAATGTTCTTCAGCAAGACATCGCTTTTCAAGCGCAACATTGTCCTGAAATAAGATGATTTTAGATTATTGTTCCCAGAGGAGATAATTGTTTTAGTGAGATAATTATCTGATATGATTTTAGATTATTGGTCCCAAAGGAGATAATTGTTTTAGTGAGATAATAATTGTTTTAGTGAGATAATTATCTGATGTGATTTTAGATTATTGGTACCAAAAGAGACAATTGTTTTGGTGAGATAATTATCTGAAATACAGTGAGCGCAGTGGCTCAGTGGTAGAGTGCTTGACTCGAGACTGAGAGGCTGCAGGTTCGAGCCTCACCGGCATCATTTCATTGTGTCCTTGAGCAAGACAAATTAATCCTAGCTTAGTACTGGTTCAACCCAGGAAAACATGTTCCAACATGATTGAAAATTTTTTGATGGGACGTAAAGAATCAAATTAAACAAACAAAATCTGAAATATGATTTTAGATTATTGTTCCCAAAGGAGTTAATTGTTAAACTGAGATAATTTGCTATATTTTCACCATTTGATGTGAAAAAGGATCCCTAAACCCATAATAGAAAAGAGAGAGAAATTTTATTTAAAACGATTGCACCCAGAAAGGCAAAAATTGCATGCACAGGGTTCGCACAGGCTTGAAAAGTACCTGAATAAACAGGACTGTCTTGAAAAGTCCTTGAAAATTAAATTTGCCTTGAAAAGTACTGGAATAACACTCACAGGCCTTGAATTTTACCATTTACAGGAGGATTCATCAGTTTCTTGGAGACCTAAATCGGTATGAAATTGTGGTGCCTTTATTTGGTGCAGCATATCCACCACAATTTTATACTAATTATCTTACACAAATATCTTTAGTAATGGACTCTAGCATTTCCGAAGTAGAATTTTAACGTGTAAATCAGTATTTTTCTTAAGTTTTCAGTCCTTGAAAACAGTAGGGAAGTCTTTTAGAAGTCCTTGAAAAGTCCTTGAATTTTACACAATATTGTCTGTATGAACCCCGATGCAATTTTGGCCTTTCTGAGTGCAATAGAGTTAACCAATAGGCATTGGAGAGTAACTAATTGAGCATGTGTATTCATTACACAAACCTGTTAAAACTATTTTATATACACAATGTATGTATCATGATTATAATATTGGGATGATTTTTATGTGTACATACCAGATATATACATTATTATCTACAAGAAAATACAAGAGATCTATGTTTTATACCTCAGTAAAGATGTTGAATAAAAATATAATGCCCATATGTCTTCATTATTCCTGTGTTCTCGGAAAAAAATTGCCAAATACATGCCAGGTGGACCAGGCCTTGTAGCTCAGTCACTTATATGTCTGACTGCCACTATGTGTCAAGCTGCTGATCCATGGGTCACAAGTTCAATTCCAGTCCGGTCCCATACTTTCCTGGAGATTATTGAATATATTCTATGGACATTCTCCTCCATTTCACTGCTTCAAGAAGGGTTGTTGTCAGTTACAAGTGAAACTGTGTGTACTAAGTACTGGTTAACCACCTAGCCAAGGTCTTCCAGGAAAAAAGTGTGGTTTGGTGAATTGATCATCCCAACATGACCATAGCTGTTGACTGGGAAGTTAAGCAACAAAGAAACAAAATGTGCCAGGTGGACTGTAGGTCTAAATAGACTAAGTTTTGAAGTGTAAAATCCTTAATATTGTCTTACCCATCAACTTTAACATATGTTGTAGGTGCTCAAAAGAACCATCACATGGAGGCGGTTCTTTGAGTATCCATAGCATATGTTGGGGTTGAGAAATAAGAAAATTAATTTTTGATTACACATTCTTATCTAGGGGCTTGTGGAACCCTGTCCCCAAGATTGTAAATCAGTTTTTATGCTCATCTCAATTGAGGATAATGTCAACAATAATTGTAGGCATATTGGAATTTATCACTGTAACAAATGACTGCCTGTTACTCAGGGTAAGAAAATTGCCTCATTTGTAAATGTTCATGCTTGTGTGTTGAGAAAGAAAGGTTTTATACTGATGGGGTGCGGGGCTTACACAATTATTTTTCCTCATACAATATAGTTCACTTGATCTCTAAATCGGATGACACTCTTAAGTAAGCAAGTTCATTCACATTGAAAGCAAAATCTGATTTTCACATTGAAAAGCAAACTGATTTTTACATGAAAAAGCAAAATCTGATTTTTACATGGAAAAGTAAAATGATTTTTACATGGAAAAGCAAAATCTGATTTTCACATGGAAAAGCAGTCTGATAACCGAATGCAAATGCTTGTTTAAATCCTCAAACAATGAAACAAGAGGCGACTTATTGCTTTATCTCTGTCCATCTAGCGACAGAAATCTTGATCAGGCTTCGAGCTAAGAGTGCTTAATTAATCCATATAAGCCTAGCATCCTTTTTGTGGGACATGGGCAAACAGTGCAGACCCAGATCAGTCCCCGCAGAATGGGGCGGCTGATCAGGCCTCCACTGCTGCTTATATATTACAGAATGTTCTATTAAGATTTGAATAAAAATGAAAAATAACACCCAACAGCCTTAAAAACAGAAATGGACTGGACCAGAGGGAAGTTCCATTTGGCTTAAATGGGCTAAGAATTAGTTTTCTTATTTCTCAACCAAAACATAATTATGTTATGGGTACTCAAAAGAATTGTCTCAATGAGAAGCCCAAAACAAATGTTAAAACTGATGGATAAGAAAATGAGCCACATGATTTCCAACAATGTGGTATTTTGACAAGTGTAGCCTCAGATCAGCCTGTGCAGCCTCCCTTTAAGCTTAGAAGCACCAAACACTGTTCTCACAGTAGCTTAACACTCATGAAACACCCAAGCGACCAGCAAAGGCTCTGATCAGACTGTGCATATGCGCAGGCTGATCTGAGTCTTTGCTGGTTGCACATACCACATTGTAGGAAATGTCATGTCACAGCTCAAATATTCTTAATTTTATTCATCAAAACTGAAAATGTGAGAGCACAGTGGTTGAGTCCTTGTCTCAAGATCGAGCGGTTGCAGGTTTGAGCCTCATCGGCATCATTGTATTGTGCCCTTTTAAGCAAAACACAATAATCCTGACTAAGTAATGATTCGACCAAAGGTGACCCATCCCATCATAACTGAAAAATTGTTGACTGGGCTGTAAAGAATCAGATCAAAAACAAACAAAACAAAGTATGGTAACTAAAAATAAAATTTTCTGAACCTGTTTTGTGCATAGAGGGGCCTGTTATGATTATGAAGAGGTGATTTGGCTTCATATGGTGATGATTTATAAGGGGGCTGGGAGGTTGGGGGTGGGGGAGAATGATAAGAACAAATGTAAGTCTGAAAACATATACCTTTATTAAAGTTTTATTCTCTGACATACCGTAAGATAATAATGTATACAGTTTGACATGTGGAAACAGAAGAGATAATTAATAGGTTCCTTGCTAGGGGGGATTTTTGTCAACTGCAGATAACCTTTGCAAACAGTTTGGACCCAGATCAGGACCAACAAAACATTGGTCCTG
The DNA here is from genome assembly GCA_964019695.1 of Loripinus fragilis. Lineage (NCBI taxonomy): Eukaryota > Metazoa > Mollusca > Bivalvia > Lucinida > Lucinidae > Loripinus > Loripinus fragilis. Next base: position 64,035,395 of record OZ026522.1, on the reverse strand, counting down.
ATCTGGATTCAAACCATTTGACACTGAGCATGTTCCTGAAAGATTTTTTCTGAATATGTTTATTTTGAAAAAAAAGAGCATCAAAAATTACCCAGCATGCACAAATAACCATTTATAGGAATATTACATAGATTCAATATAAACTACATGTACTGTTTCTTGTTTATCATATTTCTAACAAGTACTGTAAATTCTGAAATTTTTGCGAGGGTTTTAATTTCGTGAAACTTCGCATATGCTGAAGCACTCTTATATGTAAATCATGTGCTAGTCACGAATTTTTAATGTCACAAATATGTCTTTTAACGCTTTTTGCAAAAATAAAATTCTCGCGAAAAATTTACAGTACGTGTGTATGATAACTAGCAAATATACAAGTCAGAAGTTCTAGCAGGCATTTCAATTTTCTATTTTTTTTTTCACTTTCAAATACAGTCAAGCAGTAAATTGTAAATTGGCTGACTTAAATAATTAAAATCAGTGGCAGATCCAGAATGGGTACGGGGGCTAGCTTGACCCCCATTTTTAAATATCCTATGAAAATGAAATAATTTGGTCTCAGTGAGAAAATGAAATAATTTGGTCTCAGTGAGACCAAATTATTTCATTTACATCAGATATTAAATAAAAAAAAAATTGGAAAAAATCAGCAAAGCAAACCCCACACCTTTATACACATGAACCTCCTTCCCAGAAATCCTGGATCCGCCCCTGTAAATGAAACGAAACATTTTTCAAAGCGACTGACAAGCCAAACCTTTCATAAGTGTCTATGAATGCTGATCTAAAGCTCTTGGACTTTGGATTATCAGTTCGTGACAACTTTAGAGCTTTTAAAAATGGCATCTCTAAGGCTCCTCATGTAGTACACTAAAACCTGTCTTAAGCGGCCACTCAAAAAGAACTCCAAAAATGATTTTCAATACCAAGTATTGCTTAATGCAGGTCAAAAGTATTGCATAATGCTCCAAGGGGAGCATTCTGCAATACTTTCGACCTGCATAAAGCTACCAAATGACTAAGACCTTTGTTGAGTGGCCGCTTCAGACAGGTTTTACTGTACTTGTCAAAAGCATGACCAATATGTCACATATCCTTTGTCACAGTTTTACTTTCAGGATGTATCAACAAACATCAGCAATCTTACACTTGCATAGGTTTATAACTCGAACCCAATAAACACGAACTGGTCACTTACATACAGGTAAATATATATATTGGAAATACGTTGTCGTGGCTCAACGGTAGCCGAGCTTTCAAAACTGACGTATGTTGCAGATTAAATAACCATATCTCCTTATTTATCTGCATATCTTTGAATTTTCTTCAAAAAGCAATGGTTCAATATACTATCTTTAAGACTGTGTTGTTATATTTATTGAAAGTTTATCCGTCTTCATGAACATCAGCAAGAAACCTAGGTAACCGTTTTAGCTATTTTTAGGACTTTTAGCAGAAAATCGTCAGAAATCAACATAAAAAGATGAGAAAACTTCAATTCTTTTTACTGTAACTGGTAATATTTTAGCTTCGCATACCGGGAGTAACCTCTTATAATCTCGTGTATGTTCAGAACCAATTTTATTGGCTGTAGTACTATGAAATAGCGCTAAAATATAGCCTCTACAACAGAACTTTGTATTTCCGTTAGTGACCAGTCCGTTTATACTGGGTCCGAGGTTTAGATAAACAAAATATTTGAGCGTAAAATGATAAATTTTTTCCTACCCATCAGTTTTAACATATGTTTTAGGTGCGCAAAAGAACCGTCTTATTGAGACGGTTCTTTTGAGTACCCACAACATATGTTTTGATTGAGAAATAAGAAAATTAAATTTTTGGTACACACTCGTTAAGTCCTGCATTTGTTAAAATATTTAAAAAAAACCCCAAAAAACCCAATCAATATGCTAATTCCAAAGCCAGCTCACAAATTCTATATTCAGGCATAATCCTGAAAACTGAAGTGGAACTAACTGGAATTTAACTCTTTGACTCCTAGTGTCATTTGCCGATGACCTTTGCAAAAAGTTTGGACCCAGATCAGGCCCAACAAAATATTGGTCCTGATCTGGATCCAAACTATTTGACATCCCAAGGCATTCATGAAAGAATATTTTGCTTAAGTTGATATTGAAAAAAAAAATCAGCAGTCACAAAAAAGCATGAAAAATTACCCATGGGGCAATGAGTAAAAATATGCCTATTATACTAAACTTGTTAAGCACATTGTGTGCATGTGAGTTTTTTTTCAAATTTCGAGACCTGTGATAGAAAACCAGCAGATCAGGATCCCCACTATCTCAGCAAACACAGTACAGGGGAACAACATCATATAGGCCTCGACATGACCAGGCCTTTAGTGAAGAGTGCGAACCAAAAAATTGATTTTCTTATTTCTCCACCAAAACATGTTGTGGGTACTCAAAAGAACCGTCTCAATGAGACGGTTCTTTTGAGCACCCAAAACATATGTTCAAACTGATGGATTAGAAAATATTTACAATTTTACACTCAAAAACTTTGTTTATCTAAACCTGTGCATGACAAAACCTATCTTCAGGGTTTCCGTGAGTGATTCTCAAACTAACCTGCACAGCTACAGAGACAAGCTAGAATCTTGTAATTTCACTTATAGTAAGTTTAGATATGATCATTTCCAATAACAGGGTTCATACAGGGAAGTTTGAGTAAAATTCATGGACTTTTCACAGACTTCTCAAGACTATTTTACAGTTTTCAAGGGCTAAAAGTTCAGGAAAAATGTTGTTCCTTTATTTGGTGCAGCATTTGCTGCATCAAATAAAGGCACAACAATTTTATACTGATTTAGATCTCTATCAGCAGTGTTAAGTTCTACAGAAAATAGAAGAATTTAAGATCTTTTCAAGGCTTTTGAGTAATTTTTCAGTACTTTCCAAGGAAGATTTAATTTTGAAGGACTTTTCAAGAAAGCCCTCTAAATTCAAATACTTTTCAAGCCTGTGCGAACAGTGAACAAGCAAATAACAAAGGCACTGATCAGACTGCCCAGATGTGCAGGCTAGTCTGAGCCTTGGTTGTTAGAAAGCTCTTGAAAACAGGTTTTCTAATGTCAAGGCCCATATATATGTCGATATAACATCACATCAACTTCGATATGACCTCGCAGCCAATATATACTGAACAAAAGTGAAAACGCTACACTCCAATTATCTATATTTTATGAGAAAGTATTGGACAAAAAGTATTTACTAAAGCTAAATAATGTTGCCCAGATATCCAGCAAACAATTTGTCGAAACTCCACCAATTTGTCTCGTCTGATGTATGAGTTATGCACCTTTAAGTGTTTAAAGCTTTATTCACTGAAATCTGCTATTGCGCATGTGCAAATTAAAATTGTTATGCTTATCAAAATTGGTCTTAATTGTGTTGCATAAAAACACAAGAAAACTGCTTAATCACTTGAAACAAGCTCAGAAATCAATTTTGAATTTAGCGAATTTGTAAAATATTGAAAATTATCTCCCTTTGACAAAAACAAATAGGGAATATTAAATAATTTATCACTATGTTCGATAATTTTTTTTGCCAAATCAGGTAGACCTCTCAGCACATTGTTTCTACCATTTCTCGACTAGTAATGTCCTCATACTAAGATGCAACAACACATTGATTTTCCTATGGAGATTTCAGTGTTAAATTTTTAAACTTGGCAATTTAAGTGAAAATCCGCTTTTGAAGGTTGCTTTTCTAAACGATCAAAACACACTTGAGAAAAGTCCTTCACATTTCTGGTTGTCACATGTCTAGACTACCATTTCCTGCAGTCGGATCTCATAGGTAGTGGATTTCTGAAGGCCTAAATTGTGTTAGATTTCCGTTCAAATTGGCAACCTGAAAAAATGGACCCCTGTCACATTTAATTGGCTTTCATGTGTTTCCTCGTGACAACATCCGTAAAACTTTTACTTTTATGCATTACACAGTATTTGAACATTAAGATGCACTTTCAATTGCATTCTTGGTTTGCATAATTTTGTATATAGATGACAAACAATTCAGGTGTAGCGTTTTCACTTTTGTTCAGTATATATATTTCGAGATACATGTATGTGTGTCTAATGGGTGTTTTTCATTCTCACTGAATCCATATTAGTTATCAAATTGTACCCCAGATTATCTGAAAATTAGCAGTTAGTAAGCTATATATACGGTAAAAGCTGTCTTAAGTGTCCACTCAAAAATAGACAAAACAAAGATTTTTACTGAAAAGAAGGTGGAAAGTATTGCAGAATGCTCATTGCTGCCATAGGAGCATTCTGCAAGACTTTTGACCTGCATTAAACAATAATTGTCGTTAAAAACAATTTTGGTTTTCTTTTTGAGCGGCCGTTTAAGACAGGTTTTACTGTAGTACAAGTATAAGCTTTTCAAAAAAAGCTTGCCATCTTTCAGTACTTAACTAAACTTGTTGTGGTGTACTGAGTGAAAATACAGCAGCTATTTCAAATGAAATGACACACCCATTCTATTATATAAACATAAGAAAAGGATTTCTATTTTACGCAATGAGTTCAGTCTCTTGGGTGTCACTTACTTTGAATTGAACCTATGGCATTCTCCCTTTCATGAACTTCAGAAGAATAAATTCATTTGAGCTGCGATATATGATTTCCAACAATGTGGCATTTCGACAAGTGTAGACTCAGACCAGCCTGTACAACCTTCTGTTAAGCTTAGAAACTCCAAATGATGTTTCGTCAGTAGCTTAACACTCATAGAATATTGAAGTGACTAGCAGAGGCTATGATCAGACTGCATGTATGCACAGGCTGATCTGAGGCTTTGCTGGTCGCACATACCACATTGTAGGAAATCTCATGCACTGGCTCAATTTTTTATGCCATAATCCTAATTTTGGGCTGTCTTTCCACAAAGCCTAACCCATTTTTTTTAACTTTGGTATAATCCTGGAAACATTCAACCTAGACTGATCCCATCTTTAACACTTAAAGCGCCAATCTTTGCAAGAGACGACAAATTGTGCACATCTTTCCTAATTTTTGCAAAAAGAAATACAATTGTATTTCATAAGAACCGTCTTGTTGCATAGCCTAGTCGGGGTTGGTAGGGGATCATCACTCAACACATAGTACTAGTTAAACAACATTTATTCAACACCCAGTCTCCGTAAGTAACACAGTCTCTCCCATTCCAGGCAAGTCCAGGCCAGCTCTTACACGGAGCCCAAAAGAAAACACTGAACTTTTGATATTTAATTCCAAACATCAGGCTCTTAATTGCCAAGCCAAAACAGCAGACCCCAAAGTCTCAAAACTAAATGTAACATAGTTACCTGCATGTACGCACGGAGTGACAGAAGCTCGATATGGTCCAAGTAATGTTTAGTAGGAACAAGGTTAAGGCTAAAGACTCTAAGTGAAGTTACAGGTGTGTAATATGGGCCAGCCCCAAGTGACTTTAATAGTGTTTAACAGGCCACACTCAGAATGGATCTTTGGGAATAATATTGGAAGGCTGAGATATGCTAGTAAGCAAACGTTTAATTATTAAAATCATTTTTGGCTTCAAAACTTTCACTTTTGGATTTTATCAAACTCGCTAACATGTAGAGATGTACTTTAGGAAACTCTCATGTATGCCTTGGCATCGATGCAAGTTCTTTGTTATGACACAAGCCTTCTAATTAGTAATAACAGGACGAAATGCTGGTACATAAACAATGTTTTGTTTTCATTACCAGTGGGTGGAAACTATATGGTTTATATAATATGTCGCTCTGAGAGTGCAGTTGCCTGAGTAAACACAGCACCTACATATTATATTGACAACCTGTTATGATTTGTGCTTATTTTAAGGTACGAAGAATTTTAGCTAGCAAAACAATATGTGATGGAATGTTATTGAAAACATTTAAATAGCCTCCCTATCTGACCATACAACAGAGCAAGTTTGGCTATGACGTAGTGTACACAAAGCGTGTACTGTTAATATGCATTAGGCAGCCTCTATGAGAGATGAGCTCTCTCTCTCTCTCTCATATCGACCTTTAGCGAGCTTTATCATTATTGGGTTGTCATTAAAAGACTATGAAACTCTTGTAGTTTGAACTTTATTTTAGTTATTAGAAAACACAACGTTGGTACCTACTATACAATCACACATATTACGTTACATCGTAATTTTATTGGTGCCGCTCACAGGCTAAAGGTCAAGGCTGCCTTAGTTAAAATTTGTGCATAATTTATTTTGGATGAAAACATGGAGGAATCAAAGACGAACCAGGGAAAGGTAGGTGACGTTATATTGCTTTCTCTTTTGCATGATTGTTGATTAAGAATTTACCAACTATCAAGCAAGCTAAATTGTTAATTAAGTAATTAAACAAAATGAATGACGGTCAAGGACAAGCTCAAGCACAACCTTTGGATCCTGCCGTCAAAATTTTCCAAAATGTTAGGGCAAATTGGCCAATGTTTCAAATGCCCTTGCAGCGCAGGGAATATCAAGTATTGTCAGCAGGTTTGATGGCAATGCTAAAAACTTTAGAGAAGGGATCAAGTCCATTGAGAAGTACTCAATGCTAACCGGCGTACCAGACATCAAGTGGCGCAGTGTCTGGATTTATAGAAAGTTACATGACCCAAAATCCGAACCATAATTGGGGTCAGATTTTCTGACGTTACTGACGGTCAAATGGCATTGTCATTGTTAAGACAATGCAAACAAAAGGTGGGTGAATCCATCCAAAATTATGCAGAAAGAATATTGTCACTGGCAGAAACTGCATACGATAACCAGAGGGGTGATCCAATTGAAAGGCAACTCATCAACATATTCATTGATGGGTAATATAATGACCAACTAAAAATGAAGATTTTAAGAGATCAGCCTGCTACATTGCAAGGTGCAGTAGCAGTGGCAACAAACGAACAAAATCTTAGGGCCCGTGTGCAGATGTCACATCACAGCCTTTACACGAGTAACCTTACACAACACACACAGCATACACAAACACACACCAATGGTGGTTGGCCACTCAAGAGGTCAACGATTCAAGGCTAGACCTAGATTTAACCAGGTCAATAGCAGCATGGAATCGCAGGTTAGGTGTTGATGTTGTGGCCAGACTGGTCACATTAGCCGAGATTGTAAAGCCAAACACGCTAGGAGACCACCAATGGATCATGGTAGGCCTAGACCAACGTATCAAAGAAAGCAGGAAAACTAGGGTGCTCTTCACATACTGAGGTTGGTGTGAAGAGTAGTGAAAATGACATAAAAGAAAAATTAACGCAAGAGAAGTTTAATGTTAATGTTTCAGGCAGTCCAAATTCATGTCTTGTAAAGATTGGTAAGCAAAAGTTTAGGGCTCTATTGACACTGGAGCAGAATGCTCATTGATGCATCGCAGCTAAAAAATAAGCCCAGATTAGTAAATAAAAAAGTTTGTTTACAATCTGCTAACGGCTCAGAACTAAAATGCGATGGCAGCATCAGTGTACAAGTTTGTATCGGTAGTACCGAAATGTCACAAGAATTCTATGTGATTAGGGAGTTAAATAGAAACATGATACTTGGTTTGGACTGGATGAAATCAAATAACGTAAGGATTTATATGGATTTAAAATGTATAAGAATAAACAGAAAACATTATGTGAATCTTAGGGAAGATATTCACGTTGCCTCCACAGCTAGGATGAAAAATACATGTGTAATTAAACCTCAAACTGCTATTATATGTTACGGTAAGGTAAGAGAGAACCCAGATCTACCTACAGGCCAGTCTTATGAAATAGAACAAATTGATAAAGGATTTTTAATTAATCAACCTGGTCTGCAAATCATAAATACAGTAGCAACTTTGACGAAAAATAGGACCTTGCTGATTTTGGTTGTTAATAATACTAATAAAATTATTAAGATTCATAGACATGGTTTAATAGCAAAAATCACAGGTATTCAAAATAATGTAACGTGTATAAATTCAGTTATTAAAGACAATAAATTAAAAGGGAAAAAAATGAAGGTCTTAGATGTACCTGAAGAATATAGATCAAGGATTGAGAAATTATTTTAGCAAAATAAAAATTTATTTGCAAGTAAAGATTCAGAATTAGGTCACACTGAAACATTTAAAATGCAAATTGATGTAGGAAATAATGACCCTATAAAAATGAGACCATATAGAACACCTATGAAAAATAGAGAAGTGATTGACAAAGCAATTGATGAGATGTTGGATGCCGATGTGATTAGACATTCTAGATCACCTTGGTCATTTCCTGTAGTGATAGTTGACCAGAAAGATGGTAGTAAAAGATTTTGTGTAGACTTTAGGAGATAAAACAAGATAAGTAAGAATAATTCTTATCCTCTTCCTTTAATTGAAAACATATTAGCTTTGTTAGGCAAGTGTAAGTACTTCACTTCGTTAGAGTTAAAGAGTGGGTATTGGCAAGTTGCCATGAATGAAAAAGACAAAGAAAAGACAGCTTTTGCATGTCACAGAGGGTTATTTGAGTTCAATGTTATGCCCTTTGGCCTTCCAAATGCACCTGCTGTTTTTCAGGAACTTATGTCTGTTGTTTTGCAAGGATGTGATCGATTTGCAACTTCTTATTTATATGCCATTATGATTTTCAGTGTAACTTTAGAAGAACATATGCAACATCTTAAAAGTAAGTAAGCGTGCAAAGATCAGGAATAGATACAATCAAGTACCACATCTGACCCAGGATACCAATGGGAAAGTGACAAACTCACAGTTAGACACCACAACCGAGAGCCAAGAGGTCAGCCCTTTCCCAGCAGGTGACTGCAAAGCACATATAAACAGACGTGTAAAAAGACATAGCAAACACAAGACAGAACAAAAACATAAAAGATCCACAAAAGAAGTACCGCCTTGGAACGGTCAGTAAAATATTATACTGGAGAGCTGAAACCGGTTTCATGGCGCGCCAACCTCACCCTTAATTCAGATGTGGATCAAGACAAATAGATGTTTGGTTTGCATGAAAGACCCCTAACTTATCAATGCATCATCTCCTAAAACATATAAATCAAGATATAACAAGGAGATAAAGCAAAGATAAACAGTATCAGTATTATTTACTCAACAGTAAATAAAACTGAATACCGGAGCAAAAGAAATCCAACAGGTAAATCGGTGGGCCCGTCAAACAGCCAAAGCATCAGGCCCCTACCATCTCATCAATAGATAAGTCTTTAAGTCAGAACCATCATAGAGTCTGAATTCTGACCCACCTGGGTGCAACTAAAGAGGTAAGCAAAGTTGCCAATCATATTTGGTAAGCTCAGACAACAGAACTTGGGACTGAAACTTAAGAAATGTAGTTTTCATCAATTAGAAACTAATTATTTAGGCTTTGTTTTTTGTGGAGAAGGTATCAAAGCTGATGAAAAGAAAGTTGAAGCAATAAGGTCATTACCTGTTCCCACTTGTGTAAGAGAAGTCAGATCTTTTATTGGTATGTGTTCTTATTACCGTAGATTCTTGCAAAACTTTAGTCAAATTGCTGAACCAATCATTATGTTGACAAGAAAGAATGCTCATTTTAAATGGTCTGATGTCCATCAGAAAGCTTTTGAGTTTTTGAAAGAAAGTTTAACAACTGTTCCTTTGTTAGTGTACCCAGATTTAAGTAAGGCTTATGTTCTTTACACATATGCTAGTGACACGTGTATAGGCTCCTGTCTTACACAGGAATGTGACAGAGATGAAAAGCCAATACATTATTTTTCCCATAAGCTAAGTAGGTCACAGTGTAAGTGGACAGTGGTAGAAAAGGAAGCGTTTGGAATCCATTCTGCTCTCCAAAAGCTTGACTATTATTTGCATAATGCTCAGTTAGTGATTAAAACAGATCATAAACCTTTGAAATTCTCACTTGTAAGTCCTATGCAGAATAAGAAAATTCAACTTTGGGCTTTAAGTATGGCTGGTTACAATTGTTCCATAGAATATATAGCTGGTACAAAAAATACATGTGCTTGCCTACTTTCTAGACACCCAGATAATGTTAAGCAAAATTCAGTATTTCAGTCAGATAGTCAGATGCAGGTAGAAGTAGAAGATCAGGGTATCTTAGATGATAATGATAATTTGTATGAGATTGATGTCATTGATTCAAATGAGTTTGATCCAAGTACATTTGCAAGATGTGATTTTCAAAATGATGCATCTTTGGAAAAAATGTGATTGCTTAGATTTCCAGAAAGGTGGCCTTGATATGAAAGTAGAGCAGATCAAAGATGATAACATTTAAAGTATTAGGTCAATGATTTTGAGTGGTGAAGAAAGTAAAGATGTACAGAAACACTATTTGTTAGTTGATGACTTGGTATACTATCATTCCAATGTTGATGATGATCCATGTATGAGATTATTTGTTCCTAGACACCTTAAAACATATGTTGTGAAGCAATTTCATGATCAGAATGGTCATAAGGGAGTTCAGAAAACTTTTGATTCTATTCGTCAGCAGCATGATTGGCCAAACTTGTTTAAAGAAATTAATAAGTATGTTTCAGAATGTACTATTTGTCAAACTAGGTCAATACAAAAAGTTAAGCAGCCCTTACAAGAAACTGATATTCCACCATATCCGATGGCAAAGTTAAGCCTTGATCTTTCAGGTCCATACCCAACAACTTTGTCAGGTAATAGATATATTATCGCTTTTGTTGATTGGTATAGTGGTTGGCCAGAAGCTTTTTCAGTACCTGATAAGACTGCTGAGACAGTAGCTGATTTGATAATTGATAAGCTTTTTCCTCGTTTTGGCTCTTGTTTACAATTAGTGACAGACAATGGAACTGAGAATGTGGATAGATATGTTAAGGAAACTTTGAACAGGTTAAAGTAATCATATTTTGACTAGTGTATATCACCCACAAAGTAACGCAAAAGTGGAACGCTTTTATAGAACTTTGCATGACATCTTAGCTAAGAAAGTAGCTGATAATCAAGAAACTTGGGATTTACATCTTAACCAAGCTTTGGCAGCCATAAGGTCCAATGTTAGTGTATCTTCAAAGTTCTCTCCGTTTTATCTTTTGATCAATGCCTATTGATAATATTCTAAAACCTAGGAGAAAGTATGTATGCGAAGACTATCATCAGATTGCTTTGCAAGAACAACATAAAGCATTTGTAACAGTAAGAACTAATTTAAGAAAAGCTAAGAAAAGACAAGCTAAATATGCAGATAGATAAAAGCAGTAGAATTTCAAGTTGGAGACTCAGTATTCTATAAGAATAATCAAAGAAAGGGTAAATTAGACTTAAATGGAAACCTTATTATAAAATAATTGAAAAGAAAGGTCCAGTTTCTTATATACAATTTGATGGTGTCACAAGTAAGGTACATGCTGATATGTTAAGAAAAGCAAACGTAGACAATTGGCATATATCATAAGATGCCAATGGTAAGCGTTTGAGAGATGCAGCTTATGTAATTCCACCTAAGGCCTCTGAGTCAGAAAGTGAATCCGATTCTGACCCAGACCATAACACCCCCTTAGCAAGAATGATTAAGAAACATAGACAAGAAAGAGAAACGTCTGAAGATGAGGACGATATTCCTCTTATGGAACTAAGGAAAAGGCTTAATTATAGGGAATTAAGGCAAAATATGAAAGAAGACATTAAAGAGACTAAGTCTGCAACTATGAACATTTTTCAAAAAAATCAATTTTCTTTTTAAACCATTTGTAAAAGTAGAATTAAGTTATGTTTTCACAATAAATCTGTTCACCATAGCTGAAAACTGCATGGAAAAGTGAATTATCTTATAAAAACAGGTGTTTTTCTCTTGTTGGTAATTATTTGCGTCCCTCCAATAATTATAGACAGTTAATAAATGCATAAATGCTGTTGTTTTGATACTGATAATTTGTTAAGATTTACGAAATTGGTAATAATAATAATAATAATAATAATAATAATAATAATAGTCTTTATTTTCAGAGGGTAACACATTTAGCAAAAAAAAGCTAATCTTCCATGAGGCCCTCTATGAACTACCACCAAAATAATAATACAAGTATAAAATACAAAGATGATTTACATGTATACAAGATAATTCAAACATCATGGAACACTTTCAAACCTACATACACACAGGCATACTTTTTACATAAGTATCATATATATCATACCCCTAGATACAAGTGATTAGTAATACCAATTTTATCTACACACAAGGGTTCTCAAAAGAAGCGTCTCAATGAGACACTTCTTATGAGCACCAAACTAAATAATTAAACTGAGGAACAAAACATATTCACAATTTTACGCTCAAAATTATGTTCATATGAACATATAATTATATCAGTTTCAAAGATTGAAAGATAGACTGGATTTCATCCACTTAATACAATGTCTATGAAAAGAGTCAACAGTTTCTAAATTCTTTAAACAGTCTGGTAAGTTGTTCCAAATGACTGGACCTGAATAAATTAAGCTTTGTTTGAAAATTTCTTTTTGTGGTCTTGGAGTATAAAAATCCAATGCACCTGTTGATCTTAGAGATTGAAGCGTTTCATTAAAAGGTCGAAAAGAGAACATTTGATTTACATATGAGGGTAGGATGGATTTAGAAACTTTAAACATAAATTTAGCCTTCCTGAGGAAAATGCGTTCATATATGTTTAAAATTTTAAGCTCATCCATACTGTTAAAGGTCAAATATATACCTGAACTTTAGTTTTTTGCTGTGTTCTTGAAAAATAGAAACATTTTTTTCTAAAATTAAAAGATCAAAAGTTACAGACTATGCAGCTTTAAGGTCAAGGACATGGAATATGATGATCCTCTGATAATTCATGTACTTTGTCTTTGTCTGATCTAAGTAGTTCAGAGCAGGAGATGGATGTGAATGTAGTACATTCAAGACAGCGCCATGCTCCTAAAATAGTAGAACAGGAGAAGCCTGTTTGGCATAAAAGTAAGTCTCGTGGGCAGGGAGAGGTGAAACAATTATTGCGGTTAATTTCTGATATGTTGTAAAAACCTGACCTTGCAAGTAATTTTATTTGAGGTGAATTGTATATATAATTCCTCATGTATTGCATGTAGTTGCAATGTGACATTTAAATGTCAGAGTAATAATAAGTTTTATTATTGTTTATTCCAGATGAATGTTTGCTTGTTTACATTTATCTTTTGGTCATTGATGATTAGTGGAACATTCGGACTCTTTACATCAAAAATATTGTTTTTCAGAAGACTAATGAGGTCTTCATTAATGATGCACATTGGTCTGTAACATTTGTCCATGATTTAAAGCCATTTAGTAATCTAATTATTAAGATTAAAAATGATTTGGCACACGTTGAGGAGATCTTAAAGGCAAAAACTAATTTCTATGAAAGGTCAAATTTGACTGGTTATGTAGAAACGTTTAGAAGTTTGCACATTGAACCAGATTTGCTAACAAATACATACATGTCTGTGATCTATAGCTTTGAAGAATATCAGACACTTTCAGTTGATAAAAATAGAAGTCAAAGGTCAATTTTACCAATAATTGGACAGTTAATGAGTTCATTATTTGGCACTCTTTCAGAAAGTGATCTGGAAGACATTAATCAAAATGTAAGAATGTTGGCAAAGAATCAATAACAAATTATATATGATTAAGATGTAAGTCTGTCAGAACTTAATTTAACTAGGAGTCAAGTAGCTGAAAATAGAAGGTCAATAATGGATTTGATTGAAGTTATACAAAAACTTGATGTTAAGATTTTAAAGATTTAGGAAATATTTTCTCAAAGGTTCATAAGGTTAGAACAATTTGTTCACACATATTTACAATTTCAAATGATCTTTGATGAAATAAAACAAACAACTCAAGATGCAATATTTTACCTAGATAGCTTAAAATCTGAGCTCAACATGCTTTCTATGCTGTATCTTTCAACCAACACAATTTCACCAGGTTCACTTCTTTTGATATCAAGTTACCAGGCATGGCTTTGAGAACGCATGGCTTTGAGAACGCATGTTGAATCACTCGGCAAGCCTCGCGATGTCAACAAGCATTCTCAAAGCCTTGCCTGGTAAACTTGATATCAAAAGACACTCACCTAGTATTCTCTATATATAGGGTATCTGTTGATAGCTAGCCACTTCTTCCCTGGTTACATCTGCTGAGGTCATTTTTGGCCCAAGAGCCGTAAAGGCCATAATTTTTACAAACTTGCTAGAAGTCCAGTAGATGAGGATACATACCATATATGCTTTAGGCCATAAGGTTTCAAACTGGAAGATTTTTTATGTTTTCCCAATATAAGACAATGTAAAACATGTGACCCCGAGGTGGGGTCATTTTTGGTCCCAGGGACAGGATATAATTTGAACAAACTTGGTAGAGGTCCACTAGGAGATGCCACATACCAAATATCAATGCTCTAGGCCTTGTGGTTTCAGACAAGAAGATTTTTTCATGTTTTCCCCATATAATTAAGCCTATGAAAAACATGTGACCCCGGGTAGGGGCCATATTTGGCCCCAAGGGCATGGGACATAATTTGAACAAGCTTGGTAGAGGTCAACTAGGGGATGCTACATACCAAATATCAAGGCCTAAGGCCTTGTGGTTTCAGGCAGGAAGATGTTTTCATGCTTTCCCTATGTAAAACTAGTGACAGCCCCCACACCGGTAGGGGCCATTTTTAGCCCCAGGGGCATAATTTGAACAAACTTCGCAGATCCACTAGATGATGCTACATACCAAATATCAAGGCTACAGGCCTTGTGGTTTCAGACAAGAAGATTTTTAAAGTTTTTATCTCAATAATCTATTTTTAGTCTGTGCGACCTAGATATGCAACAGACCAGAAATATATGAACAATTATTAAAGAGGGCCATATAAGGATCATTCCTACCAAGTTTGGTAAAAATCCAGCAAGGAGTTTAGGAGTAGATGTCCTTTGAAGCAATAATTTAGCTGAAGACACATGCCGAATGACACACAACGGATGACGGACTACCCACGATGGATATCAACCAATCGCAATAGCTCACCATGAGCCAATGGCTCAGGTGAGCTAACAAGACAATTCAGCTTTGGGCGCTTCTGCAAAGTTTGGTCAAAATCCAGCCATTAGTTTAGGAGATGTTGTTTAAAGAAATTGTTGATAGACATCAGACAAACTAACTGACAATGGATGACAGATTGCCTTCAATCACAATAGCTAACCTTGAGCCTACGGTTAACGTGTTGACATCGCGCCTTAAAAGCGCACAGGTACATTTCAGTTATTTTGAATTTGAATGTTTATTCTTTGATATTATTTGTTAATTGCTAGACATAGAGTTAGAGAAGCATAAGCATGGACAACGTCCTGTCACTATTTCAATCTGACGAGGAGTCAGAATTTTCTGGTTTCGAACAGCTCTAAGCCATGCCACATATTAAAAAAGCAGAGGTGGCAAAAGGACCTGGCTTAGTCCGGCCCAAGAAAAAAGGTGAAGCAACATCATCAAAAAAGGCAACTGTTGTTTTGCCAAGTTCAAGTTCATGTTCGGCCTTGGAAAATTTAGGCCAACCGGAGTTCATCCAAGACAAATATATGCGTTCAGTCTTGCCCAAACCCATTCCAAAAAAGAACAAGACCAAACTCTGCTCTGGACCTGCGTCACCTGTGCACATCTTCAATGTGTGAACAATCATTATGCAAATTTTGATATATAAAGGAATGAAATCTGTTTGAATTACAGATTACACACAAATAAAAATTGTAAGCACTCCAAAGGTGGTGTAGACTTAATAACGTCTTAAGTTCAACATTCCCCAAATTATTATCAAATGTGCACAAATATATTGGTTGCACACATGTTCAATGTGGGGGCAATCATAACCTATTAAGTTTGAATATGATGGAATGAATCTGCTGGAATCACAGAATACACAAACCAGACACCCCTATAGCATTACGGATGGATAAAATATCTAAGTTGAACAGACCGAAGAAATAAGAAAATATTTATCAAATGTGCACAAAATAAGAGGTGCACATGTTCAATGTATGAATAATCATTATTCAAAGTAAGTAAGGGTGCAAAGATCAGGAATCGATACAATCAAGCACCACAAGTTTGAATATTAAGGAATAAAAACTTTTGGAGTAAAGATAACACAAACCAGACACTATCTTAGCATTTTACAGAAAAAAATGTCTAAGTTCCAGACCCCAAAAATGAAAATAAAAGCATGAAATGGATACAAAATAAGAGGTGCACATCTTCAATTTATGAACAATCATTATGCAAAGTTTTGAATATAAAGGAATGAAAACTGTTGGAGTTACTGATTACACAAACCAGATACTCCCTACCCTTTTCAGGTGGTAAAATGCCTAAGTTCAACATCCGTAAAAATGTGAAAATATTTATCAAATATGCACAAAAATAGGAGGTGCACATCTTCAATGTGTGAAGAATCATAATGAAAAGTTTGAATTTAAAAGAATGACAACTATTTGAGTTACAAATTACACAAACCTGACACCCCCTACACATTTCGGATGGAAAAAATGTCTAAGTTCAACACCCGTAAAAAATGAGTGAATATTTATCAAAAGTGCACAAAATGGCAGGTGCACATCTTAAATGTATGAACAATCATTATGCAAAGTTTAAATATAAAGGAATGAAAACTACTTGAGTAAAGGATTGCACAAACCTGACACATCCTAAGAATTTCGGATGGAAAAAAATCTAAGTTCAACACCCGTAAAAAATGAGAAAATATTTATCAAATGTGCACAAAATAGGAGGTGCACATCTTCAATATGTGAACAATCATTTGGCAAAGTTTGAATATAAAGGAATGAAACTGTTGGAGTTACATATTACACAAACTAGGCACCCAAAAAGTGTTGGGGACAGACAAACAGACCGACAGACGGACGGAGTGGACCCACTAGTAGACCTGGTTTCGCTTAAGCGACGCAGGTAAAAATACTATTGATCTAGACAACTTGTCTGAGGCTAATATACAAAAATTAAGATAGGTTATTGGTATTGAGTTGGTTCCCCCTGCTCAATTATTACCATAGGAGTCATATGAAGATGATGTTCAAGGCCTTTATGGGGACACTTTGGATCATTTGGCCCCCAAAATGCATGTTGAGGTGGAGAATAATTGGATGGCCAGTGATGTATATAGAAATATTCCTGGGGAAAGTTTTTCAGCCAGGCCTCCATTGAGGACTATAGAAAATGACATAAGTAATGCGTTATATGATATCCAACCTCAACATCAGCCTAAAAAGAGTTGCGACAAAGTCGTTATTTCTGATAATTATATGTGACAACTGCCAAATTTGAAACGACCTGTTAAGGGTAGTCCAATATCCCCTTCTCTAGCATCTCTTATCAATATGGCATGCACAACACAGTGTGATACGGATGACTTGGTTACAAAATATAAATTGCCATCCAATTGTAAAATGATGTCACCCCCATTGGTTAATAGTGAGATATGAAATGACATTAATAAAAGAGGGCAGGCATATGATAAAGCCTTCAGGGACATACAATCACTTATAGCATCTGGTATAACCCCTATTTTAAGTTGCTAGACATTCTAAAGGACCAAATTCAGAGTAATTAGAAGGCTCAGGCCTTAATATATGACTCAATTACCTTGCTAGGTCAGGCCCAGTTTAATTTGTCACTGAGGTGTAGGTATATGATTAGGCCAAGCTTGAAGAAAAAAATATGCAAATCTTTGCAATATCAATACCCCAATATCCACTTTCCTCTTTGGTGACGATGTTCACAAAGAAATCAAAAGGTGTGAGACAGGTTTGTCCATAATAAGAGACCAATTTTTCAATAAATTTGAGAGGTCGTTCAAGGGGCAGAGCTGGCCCATACAGAGGATCCAACTATCAAGGCTATTATTATATTATAGGTATCAACCATATGGTGGTGTCAGTAGACCTTCAGGGCAATTTGGTCAATACAGGTACCCATTTCCAAAAAAGTCCAGAAGGAACTCAACTATCACAAGTCCGGAGGGAGGAGAATCACCGTAGAAAATATTTCATAATCAACCTCCATAAAAGTATGGGACCGTGCTGTGATGGAACTTGCGACTCCTGGATATGCACTCAGACAGGCATCTATAGCCAGACACGTTACTGACTGCGCTATGTGGCCCGGTACACTGGGAGTTAAAACATTCTTTAAGATACAGCAATTTTGTATCATAATCAGGCTAAAATCAGGACTAGCTGCTGAAGACCCATAAAAACAATAAATTCAGGAGAAAAACAAACTATTAAAGTCCAGGTGTGATAACTAATTGGTGGAAACAAGACCCAATTATTTTATACAGTACAATACAGAGATAGACCGAAGGTGTTAATTGATAAGAAAAACTGTTACCTAGAAAATATAATCCTTGCCTATCATGGTTGGTGAAGGAAAAATAGCCATGAAAATCAAAAACAAGAAAATGGAGCTAAAAACAATTGATAACTGTTATCCTCTTAAGTATATATGTCTGATGTTTAGCCACTCTGGGCAAAATCTTCATAAACTATTGTGCAAGAAAGATCGAAATAATAATGGCAGAAAGTGCAGAGTTCAGACCCAAGTGCTGGAGGTATATTTGTAAAATTGTGAATATGTTTCATTCCCCAGTTTTATTATCTTTAGTTTGGTGCGCAAAAGAACCGTCTCATTGAGACACATGTGGTTTCGGTGAAAATTGGTGTAACTAAGTACTTCTATCTACAGGTATGGTATATATATATTATTTATGTAAAAAAAGTGTTCCTGTATGTATGTAGGTTTGAAAGTGTTCTATGATGCTCGTATTATTTTGTATACATGTAAATCATCTGTGTATTTTATACTTGTATTATTTTTGGTGGTAGTTTATAGAGGGCCTCATGGAAGATAAGCTCTTTTTTTTTCTTGCTAAATGTGTTACCCTCTGAAAATAAAGGCTGTTATTATTATTATTATTATTATTATTTTTATTATTATTAGAATGAATGACTTTCAGGAGAATTTGACTGGTCAGGAACAGGTGGAGGTGGGGTTCTTTGGGGTGGAATCCTCCACCGTAATGACTAGGATTGTGTGGTTGGAGGAAGGGTGTCAGCCGCTGCATAGCCACATGGCCCCACATCGTTTGGGCTGTGAGCTACCCCCAAGTGGCTGGGGGCCGGACATTGTGCCAGTATTCATACCTAGCTGCCGCAAATATGTTACTATTGGAGATTTACTTGACAACATGACAGAGGATCAACATCATGCAGCTTCCTGGGTCAATGACAACCGGGACATTATAATGGCCCAGCTGGTTTGGGCTCAAAGGTGATGTGAACTGGCCCACCCTTGACTGTGGCACCATCCGGATCCCTACATACATTGTGAGGCCCCATGTATTAGGGATTTGTTTTCCCTGGCGGAGTGGGGCAGCGATCTTAGCCTGATAGAGGTCGATGTCAATGGAGAAGTAACACTGGAGGAAGTGGGTCCTTCCATTGTGGACATACCAAGCCGCCAAAGTGACAATGACAGTGACAGTGATGGATACATGGATTATAATGAACAAGATATGGAGTTCATGCCAGAGCAGTGAACATTTGGATAGACGAAATGGCCGTCGAGTGACTTTGGATTAATGTTAGTATTGTGACAACTCTTGAAAGTCAAAGGAATATATATTCATCTTAGGAACTCTAGTAGACTTGCTCAAGTCCCTACATTTAAGAATTAATTTGAGATGAACGGTCCCTTTAATTGTTTAAAAAAGTAAAAGTCCCTTTAACCAAGACTTTAAAATGTATATTTTTACTCAGATTTCGAACATTGTATTATGGTATTAAAGGGAATAGGAAACTATAAATTATGAAAAAAGGCTAAAAGACAGACGAAAAAAAATGTACAGACTTTGGAAAGTCTAGAACTCTAGTTGTGTGATGTGCATGGGTCAGCATGCTTTGAGTAGGTACACTGCAGGATTGGGTGAGTTTCCTTCAATATTTTTATGTAAGGACGGTAAGGTGCTTATGAATCATTTGAAAGTATTTCAATTTAAAGAGTGATATTTTTTTAATAATTAATTCTATAAAATATCCCCTTGGATGGATGCAGTGTTCGTAATGCTACTGTTCACCTAAGGTTTTACTCTTTGATACTTTGTTGTGGTTTCCAATATGTACTTGTGTTAGTAGGGCAGCTCTCGGAATGAGGTGTTAGATGAGTGTGTGTTATCTTGGATGATGTGATAGACTAACTTACAGTAAACAACAGATGTTTTACCTGGTATCTATTTTAATGAGGGAGGGTTAGATAGCTTGACAAATTTATGAGTTTGTTTACTTTGGTTCTGACGTTAGGCTTATCGAGTGTGCAATGACAGATTAATTCCAATAAATAGGATTATGAATAACTTCAGGGTTAACATTACATCAACCAAAATACACCAAAGAGATAAAATAATATTGAAAGGTAAATAAGGTGGGATAGGTTTTGTATAAAAGTGGTTGTGAATCTGAGGAAAGTCAAGCCTTGAGTTCAGTTCAGAAGGGTTCTGTTTTACTGTTTGTCTAGCACAGAATGAAAGCAGAGCATGAGGCAGTGTGGTACCTGCGGTGAAAACTAGTTAAATAAAATGTGGACATAGAATCTATGACTTGTGTTCTGACTTCATACCAACACTCTTTGACGCCCGAGACTTATGGTCACTTGCCGTCACTAAGCAACACACAGGGTAAGCTCTGAATAGATTTTGGAATGCTTAAATTCCTTAAAGGTTCTATTTCATGATATGCACCTTTCAAATCAACAGCATTGAGCTAAGGGACTGAGAGAAATATTAGCCATTGAACAAAACATGATGAATAAAGTGTTAAAAAAATTTACAGCATTATTCCACATGAATGGATATCAAAAGATTTTTAGGCGTAATGGAACAGAAAATGCTGGAGGAGGATTGCTAGTTAATGTAAAAGATGGTGTCTGTTGCAAAAGAAGAACAGATCTAGAGCACCAATCCTGAGAATGTATATGGACAGAAATAAAGCCAATAAATAATTCCTCTTACCTAGTTGGTCATATATATAGACCACCTAATTCATCTATACAGTGGAATGAATTCTTTGAAGACTGTATAGAGAAGGTAAATTGCAAGAAGATTTGTTTGTTTGTTTGATTAGATTCTTTACGTCCCATCAACAATCTTTCAGTTAAACAGGGATGGGTCTTCCTGGGTTGAACCAGTACTAAGCTAGGATAAATGTGTCTTGCTCAAGGACCACAACGCAGTGACGCCGGCGAGGCTTGAACCGCGGCCTCTCGAGTCAAGCACTCTACCATTGAGCCACTGTGCTCCCAAAAATTGCAAGAAGAAAAAGAAAAATATTTACTAGGGGATATAAACACAGACCTGTTAAATGACCAGATACGCAGCTTCTGCAATGATTATGTTGAGCCATTTCGGCTCACTCTGGTGGCCAGTGAGCCCACAAGGATCAAATCGATCAGTAGAACATTAATTGATCTTGATCATATCTATTGTAATTTCTTCTTAACATTGAACAGGCTAGTGGTGTACTGATGATCGGGTGGTATCGATTAGCGGCATGCTGGGAGCGCCGGATTTAGATCATATATTGAACTTTGTCAAAATCGATCATCGGGTACGAGCTGTATGGCAGCCGCCGTCTCTGTGCAGTATGGCCCCACATCGTTTGGGCTTTGAGCTACCCCCAAGTGGCTGGGGGCCGGACATTGTGCCAGTATTCATACCTAGCTGCCGCAAATATGTTACTATTGGAGATTTACTTGACAACATGACAGAGGATCAACGTCATGCAGCTTCCTGGGTCAATGACAACCGGGACATTATAATGGCCCAGCTGGTTTGGGCTCAAAGGTGATGTGAACTGGCCCACCCTTGACTGTGGCACCATCCGGATCCCTACATACATTGTGAGGCCCCATGTATTAGGGATTTGTTTTCCCTGGCGGAGTGGGGCAGCGATCTTAGCCTGATAGAGGTCGATGTCAATGGAGAAGTAACACTGGAGGAAGTGGGTCCTTCCATTGGGGACATACCAAGCCGCCAAAGTGACAATGACAGTGACAGTGATGGATACATGGATTATAATGAACAAGATATGGAGTTCATGCCAGAGCAGTGAACATTTGGATAGACAAAATGGCCGTCGAGTGACTTTGGATTAATGTTAGTAATGTGACAACTCTTGAAAGTCAAAGGAATATATATTCATCTTAGGAACTCTAGTAGACTTGCTCAAGTCCCTACATTTAAGAATTAATTTGAGATGAACGGTCCCTTTAATTGTTTAAAAAAGTAAAAGTCCCTTTAACCAAGACTTCAAAATGTATATTTTTACTCAGATTTCGAACATTGTATTATCGTATTAAAAGGAATAGGAAACTATAAATTATGAAAAAAGGCTTAAAGACAGACGAAAAAAAATGTACAGACTTTGGAAAGTCTAGAACTCTAGTTGTGTGATGTGCATGGGTCAGCATACTTTGAGTAGGTACCATAGCTCCAGATAAGGATTGGAGGCAATTGGGTATTTACCCACCTTTTTTGGCTTAATTGGGTATTTCAAATTTTGAATTGGGTATTTCAATTTTTTGTATTGGGTATCTATCTGAAAGCAAATAAGCAATGAAACCGGGCCTTGTTTCTCCTGACTTTTTTGTTTACTTTCGGTTTCACTTTCAGAAAGCACACTTGCAATATTAGTATATCTGAGATCGCTATTTCCAACTTATTTCAAAAATCCAACGTAGCTATCAATTCATCTTTGATTCTTAGAATCAACAACGGGGTATTAGAGTTAGTTACGATATGATATAATTCAATTGCTCTAAGGCTTTTTCGACCACGTTACGCCATTTTTATTGTACATACGCCCAATATTGGATGCCAGTTTATAAAGGGCCATTAATAAGGGGTCAAGTGTCCGAAATAACGGGCCAGTTTAGCTCTGAATTGGCCCGTTAATATCAGACTGACAAATAAATACGGCCATTTCCAGCTTGGATGTCCATCACCATAGACATAAAATGGCCCTATTTTAGAAGTTTATTTTATTACATCCCCTGAGGTCCCCTGAATCATTTTATGCAACTTACAGAGGGCCATGGCCCCTTGTTAAGAAATTGCCCCTGTCTATCTCCAGACGACTAAAAAGGCTCCCAAATCCATATCAGTAGCACGGACGACGGACGGACGATGGAGTGGCTGGTATACTATTAGCTCACCCATGAGCTTTCAGCTCAGGTGAGCTAAAAAAAGCAAGAAAATCATTACCTTGGAATAGGGTCAAATCAATTTGATGACAGTGATATTAACCATTTGGTTGAGAGAAAATTTATAACTAATTTAGATATATTCCCAACTATAACTCATTTGTTATCAATTGAACACCCTAAAGTTGTAAAAGACCAAATCAGAGAATTGTGACTCCTAATCTATATGGAGATGTCAATTCAAACCCCTCTAATAGTTTTTAAGAAATGAC
Source organism: Loripinus fragilis (assembly GCA_964019695.1). Lineage (NCBI taxonomy): Eukaryota > Metazoa > Mollusca > Bivalvia > Lucinida > Lucinidae > Loripinus > Loripinus fragilis. The sequence continues at coordinate 64,011,827 of OZ026522.1, read as the reverse complement.
AATATCACATTTCCAAACCCTCCACTTTTGAAACTGAAAATGTAACTATCCAGCAGCTTCATCATTATTTCAGGAAAACGACAAATCAGTAAAATTTGAAAACAAAATTAAGGAAAGAGAAAATGAATCAGTATTGGGCAATCTATAAAAACACAAATTCATTCAGCAAAAGAAGAAATCATTCAAAAGCTGGAAGAATCTACGAAATATGACCAGCAACTGTTTGGTATTATGAGTGAACAGCTGAAATCTGAAATAAAGACGTGTCTTTGGCAACATGTTGTCTGGAGCCCTTTTAGCAACCCATGGTTAGACTAAACAAAATTTCTCATGCACATAGAAGCCAGTAGCTGAAGATACTGCTCAATCATTTACTCATCTTACAGACACTAAATGCACAGAGAGTCGCAGACATCCATGTCCATGGGTTTGGCTTGTCTTCATGTTTTTTGTTAAAACATATCATATTGACTGTGCTAATGCTACGTTTACACTATGTTCCTGGCAGTCATGGCTGCCAGAAACGTAACTCGGGTTGTGTTTTAGCCAGTTTGTTCCCAGGGCATAAAGGAGGTCCACAAAGCTGCTGCAATCATTATATATTCTGTACCTTTTATCAAAACATTATTAATGTCAATGAAGAAACTGAATTTGTATTTATATAAGTGCGAGGGGCGTACATCTAGCCTTTGCCACAGCAAGGATGCTGCCAGTAACTGCAGTGTAGGATGATCAGTGTGTAGCAGGAAGGCAAAAGATGGATGCGAAGACCAATGTTTATATGGATGTGGGCATGGTTTTCAGAAGAACGAATAGAGCAGCTGGTGTATTTCTCACATTTATAACAAGAGAGCTTTGCACGGAAAATCATGTGAGGTATATTAATATGTTATATGTTATGGAACTAGTAGAATAAAGGTATACTTAAGGAATAAAGAAACGCAACAGACAAAAATATAATTTTTGAGCGTTTCAATGACGGTTTGGTGAAATCTCTTTCGAAAATTTCTTATTGAGTATTTATAGCATGTGATGAAATACCAAAACGTCATTTTAACGCTACATTTTACGCTACAAGATGAAAACATATGAAAACGTAAAATGTGACGTTAACGTCAGAATAATGATCAATAAACCCCGTCTCTTCCATGTTTGGTTATTTGGCGTCGACTTGACAATGTGCAAATTAAACAAATGTCCAATCATATTCGTAATGCAGTCAAATATTGCTTCAAAACACGCTACTTGAATGGCAAGATACACAATGGTAGTGAATAAACGATAAACGCCACTTAGAGCCGTCAGGTTTGGGTCGCTGGTGAATATACGGAATAAGATAAATCTAGAGACATCAGAACTTGCTTTCTTAGGGAAAATTGATTTTTTCAGATACCGTAGAAAGACGCTGGTAAGGTGTTTATATTGACGTTAGCCAAACAAAACACGGCATAATGCAAAAGAAAACATCTGATTACATGCCGAGAGTAGTCACCAAATTTGCTAACTGTAGCCTAAACTTTGTCACTGGACCATTTTATCATTAGAAAAACACACAAACATCATGGAAACCAATAAAACGTAGGATATCAAATTTTGACGTCAGAATTGATTTTTTTTTTGACGTCTGAAGATCTCAAGTCGTAATTCTTGAACAAAACGTCCTTGTAATGAATAAATCTCAAGCAGAAAATAAAAATTACGCGTTTCACGCAGTATTCAGAGTTGACGTTAATGACATTAAGCCGTTTCAGAATCTTACATAAACGTCACCATTTGATCATTTCCTTAATCCACAATCTATGCCAAGACTTTTAAAAAAAATAAACCGATGGTTGATTCAAACTTTGCTTTTATTGACCCTGTCTCAGCAGTTAACTACGGGGGGTCAGGCTGGTTACGCTCATGCCAAAATGGTGACGTAATCGATTATTACGTTGAACCTGCTGTAATTTGACGGACACATAATGCTCCTATGGATAAATATCATTTGTATCACAGGGTTTTCTACATAAAAATTAGGTTAAGTTAGTGATTTTAATGCTTCTTAAATTTTGTCATTGATAAATAGTAATTAAAAAGTTGTACAGCCTTGGGTGTCATTCTCAAGCAATTATATGTCCAAAATTTATGTAACTGTAAATAACTATTTCCTCAATAAAACTAAATTTAGTAAGATTGTTGAAAGATACTAGCTCAGAGCAAATTGCATGATTGACTGATCTGTTAAACATGAATTGGCTCTGAGAAAGAAGACAGAATAAGTTTGACTTTTGATGAGAGAACATCGAAAATTAAATATTAGTGACTGGGCAGAAATGTAATATGTAAAGTTAAAGTACTTTGCAGCGTGCAGGGGGCTGTGCCCCCTGGCGTTTATTTACTTGTAAATAAAAATGGATGAATAGAAGAATGGCTTGCTGTTTTTATGTAGATAGTTTGTTTAAGTCTACACAAAACAATGGAAGAAACTGGTTCATCTAAATTACTAAAATTTCTCCGATGACACTATGGTGAAGAATGCTGCGGCAGAAAAACCTTTTGGCTTTTTCGCGATCCCAAAAGTGGAGATTCAATTGACAAAATTTTGGACCTGGAACTGACAGAAATATGTTTGAACTCTGGAACTAAATTACTAACCTGAAGAAAACAGAAGGATTTTACTACAATTATATAAACTTTATTTTGGAATTATCACCTTGTTTTTCTATTGTTTTGCTTGTATTGTTTAAATGTATGTATGTATTTATGTTCCATGTTAAAGTACAAAGCATTTCTACACAGTCATCAAAACAGAAATTTGATTTACTTATACTTCAAAGTTAAATGATTGAGTAAAATATAACTTTATTCTTGCTCGAAGAAAAAAAAGATTTGGTTCAAGAAATACTAAAATATGGAAATTAAAGGAATATCTAAAATAGTATTTTTCTTTAATCTGAGTTCTTAATAAATAATAATGTTAAACTTTTAATCATAAATTTGAAATCAATTGACAATATTGCACCTCTCTAATTAAGCGAGTTTCCCAATATAATATTAAAAAGGCATTTAAAACTTAAATATTGAATACCAGTTGTACCAGTTAATTTGCATGCTTATCCATTTAATAGTGCGTTACCTAACCAAGAGTAATAATAAAGAACATTATGTTTTATATAAAATAATAATAAATGGCAATCCAAAATGTATTTTCTTAATGCTAATTTTGCAATGTCAGTAAAATAGTACAGAGGTTTTGTAATTAAATACAAGGGATCATAATCCTGGGACCGTAAAGACAACTTTTTTGTGAGAAAGAAGGGTGTGAGTGAAAAGAGTGAAAGGCAATCAAAAACTTAATCATTGAAATAAATAAAGTCTAGTACAGTCTTCCAGGGTTATGCGTGTTCAGGTTCTCCTGCAGTGTTCCTGGATCTTCTTTTGATTTACTTACATGGTTTCTTGCTAGAGTCAGGCTTAATTTTTACTTAATGTGTGATGACTTGATAGATAATAATTAAAAGCATATTATCTGATTATTATTGAAGATAAAAGAATCTGGCTGATCTCTTATGTATTATTTATGTATAAAATAACTGCTTGTCAATCAAAAAATTAAATTGCCCCTGAATTACACATCTGCTGATAAAATCACTAAAAGAAAAGAAGAAATGTGAATCAGACAGATGGTAAGAGGGAGGCATTCATTAAGGTGTTAATATAGAAATAAAATAGTATAATGACACAATAAAATACTTAGTATTATGATTGAAAGCAAAAATGTTATCATAAGATGTGTCATATTAGCTGAGCCAGAATCATTTTTAAAATAAAAGTTCATTATTAGTAAATGAGATATTTGACAAATATTTTGTCATAAAGAACTATTTTAACATTTTAATTTTAATAATTTAACATCTAAATAAAGTTTGTGATGGGGACATCACAATTTAAATGTCGGGGGAATATTATCACAGGGGTTTTCTACATAAAAATTAGTTTAAGTTAGTGATTTTTATGCTTCTTAAATTTTGTCATTGATAAATAGTAATTAAAAAGTTGTACAGCCTTGGGTGTCATTCTCAAGCAATTATATGTCCAAAATTTATGTAACTGTAAATAACTATTTCCTCAATAAAACTAAATTTAGTAAGATTGTTGAAAGATACTAGCTCAGAGCAAATTGCATGATTGACTGATCTGTTAAACATGAATTGGCTCTGAGAAAGAAGACAGATTAAGTTTGACTTTTGATGAGAGAACATCGAAAATTAAATATTAGTGACTGGGCAGAAATGTAATATGTAAAGTTAAAGTACTTTGCAGCGTGCAGGGGGCTGTGCCCCCTGGCGTTTATTTACTTGTAAATAAAAATGGATGAATAGAAGAATGGCTTGCTGTTTTTATGTAGATAGTTTGTTTAAGACTACACAAAACAATGGAAGAAACTGGTACCTCTAAATTACTAAAATTCCCCGATGACATTTGCACTAAAAACTTGCATCATTTTGTATGTTTATAATGACTCAAAGTGTTTGTTGTGTTTCTTTATTCCTTAAGTATATTTTATTGGTAATAATCCCAAAGCATTTACCAAACTAACAAACTGAAACAATGGTAGTTTAAATTACCCTTGCAGTAATGAAAAATAGCAAGATTATAGTCCTTTAATCTGTTTTTTAATTTTATTGCATGTGAGCCATTTTGTTTACCTTTCCCCACTCACTTGAGTCTGGCTAAATCCCATTGAACGAGATCTCTATATTTTCAATGAATTTTAAGGATTAGTAGTAAGAGAGTTTAAGTGTCAATGTTTTAGCCTATAACTTAACTATCCATGATCAAAGGCATTAAGATTTACAAATTAAATAACTTTAATGTTACATTTGTATATAATTCCGCCTGGGAGCGGGCATCTGTTTGTGCACATGGCCCGTATATAGTTAGAGGGCACTCTGGCCGTTAGGAGGCTCTCAATATGTTTTGACCTCTCATCCTATCATTTTGATTGCAGAATTTGAATGGACCAATCAGATTAAAGAAGCTGCAGTTCAAACGCTGTAGCGCTTGGCTTATCAGTTTAAAAATTTTGAGCGACCAGTAAAGATCCACGCTGAAAGTTTCTTTTGAAATATCATATAAAAAGGAAATAAAATTTCGTGAAATCATATCGTTTGTTATAACGATGGACTAGTGAAAACCTGGATTTAATGGATTGATTGGAATTGCAGGATGTATTAGGGACCTGTTTAATGTTCAATTGTGCGCAACAATAGACAAACCATAATGGCGGTGGTGCAAACCATTCAACCAACAATAGATATATACAACATGAAACAATTAGTGCAATGTATGTGCATTGTTGTTTAGTCCTTGGTGCTTGGGTTAATAGAGACAATAACAACAAAAATGGCTGACAACGCAAATCTTAAAACATGGTAAGTAAAGAAATTTTTTGATGTTCCAGACTGGTATGTGATGACTGAAGCGGAAGAAACGAGACTGTTCAATTTAATGATAAGAGAGCAACCCACTACTTTCGCACAAGTCCATCTTATTAGAGCTCTGGACTGTTCAGCATTTTGTTCAGGAATTGAATGTTATTTTTGCACCAGCATAGCGAGGCTGTGTAGTTCATGAGTTTCATACGCACCACGTGACTAACTGTGTACTTTAACAACAACAACAAAGTCTGGTGAAATTTAGGAAGGAGCAAAATGGCACAAAACGTTGGAACAGCAGTGGTAGCAGAAATGAGTTAGTCATACCAGGTGATAAAATTTCTGTTGGACAATAAAATCCAGCCCAGTTTGGTGACGAGATTCTGGAAAGGGGCTTTGATAGTCTTGAAGCCCTTAGTCTATAAGACTCAGAGGACATAAAGTCCCAGAAGATCCCTGTTGGACAACGCCGGCTACTCCTCCATGTGGCGAAAGCTCTGGAAATTGGTGGAACTTTGTTACAGGAGGCGGACCATGGCAGTCAGCCCACTCCAAGTACTAGTTCTAATGACATTGTACATGTACAACCAGTGGTGGAAAAACAGGATGATGTGTATAGCCAGACTATTATTAACTCATTAGTGGCCCAGCAAACACATTTAGCTGGTAACCAAGCTTCTGGTGCCCCCCCCTACAAACAATACTATAGCCCCCTCAAGTGCAAATTTAGAGATAGATCAAGCGTAGCCGTTGTGGCAGGACCCACAAATCCATATCGCAACAGTTACGGGTAATTCGGGTTTATTATACCTTGATGTGTATGACTTTGTTCCTCATTCTGTTGAAGAAGAACTTGTTATAAGGGGGCAGGGCAAACAGCAGGTTGTTATTAAATCGGGACCGAAAAAGCCAAATTCACTGTCTCAATGGTCTATTGCAAACTTATCCATTTTATACAGGCTTACCACTGAAGGGAAGTTAGTTGGCCCTGGCCTGATGGATAATTTGTCCATTACAACAAAATCTATCAATTAGTTCAAAAATGCAGTTTGGTCTCGGTACTCTTATACGATAGGGAGTATCACCAGCTTCAGTCTAATATGGGATTTAGATGGGGAAAGGATGTGCAACATCTGCACATGCTACATCTTTAACCCAGGGACCGCCTAAGATAGAACGGGTACCCAAACCCACATGGGCCGAAAAAGCACAAACAATCCCCAGCCCCATTATTTATAACCTAAGAGGGAAAGTACTACCCATAGGACAGAGACCAATTGCCTTACTAGATTCTAGTAAGTCTATTAACATTAAATCCATCTCCACAGCAGCAACTGTTTATTTAATGTCAACTGCTCTTCAAAACTGCAAGATTAATTGTTTATACAGTGTGCTCCCTGGGAAACTGGAAGTTATAATGCTTTTCACATTAATAAATTGGTATAAAAGCTATGTTTTATTCCATGTCAGAATATAGATCACAGCAACAACAATAACAGGTAGAGATGTCTCAGCTTAAGTATTTAAGCACAAAAATAAGTGTAAATTTATACTATAAGGGGTGGCATTTCAGCTACCACCTAACTACAGGTAGAAAAATTAAGGACTTATCACTGGAAAATGTTTTACCGCTGATTGTTTATTGCATAAAATAAGTGTAAGTTTATACCATAAGGAGTGGCAGTTCAGCTGCCACCTAACTACAGGTAGAAATATTCAGGACTTATCATTGGAAAATGTTTTACCGCAGAATGTTTATTGCACAAAAATAAGTGTAAGTTAGTTTAAACATATTTTATTGCCAAAATATTTACAGCAATGGGGTTGGGTCACAAGTTCTCACAACATTAGTTTCGACCCTTCCCCTACATTCTATATATACACAATAGCTTATAAACATGGCTATATATACAAACGCATATGTTAACTTAACAAGTTGTAAACAAAGCAAAACAGATAGTAACATAAACAAGACTATATCAGGATAATAAATAAATAAATAAATAAATAAATAAATAAATAAATAAATAAATAAATAAATAAATATAAAAGAAATAATCAATAAATAATAAATAAATAAATAAGTAAATAAATAAAAAAATAAATAAATAAAATAAATAAATAAATAAGGAAATAAATAAATGAAGATTAATATATATGAAATAAGAAAAAATCGAACATCAGAATAGTAGATTAATAAATAAGTAAGTAATTAATATTGGATAATTGAAAGAAAAACATACAAAAAACAAAACAAAAAAACAAACAAATAATAGTACGACTGCCATGAAACCCCTTCAACTTGGGAATAGAACAAATTGGTCATAAGTATACTTATCAATATACAAAATATGTTTCAAAGAAAACTTCAAAAAAAGAGTCAACTGGTTTTAAAACGCTTAGTAGCATGTATATATCTGTGGACAGCTCTGAACAGGACTATATTGTTTTCCATATTCAAATTAAAATTACCACATAGAATCATATCAATACTTAATGGTTGGAAAACTCTAACTGTGTCATTAAAAACCTGCCGTTCCAGTGTAAACTTTCTACAATGAAAGAAGTAGTGGATGGCGTCCTCTATCATGCCACACAAATCACATAAAGGATTATCACGGAGATGATTTCTAAAAAGGTCGTTATTAAGGTTACTGCAATTATTTCGAAGTCGTGCATGCAATATAGAAATATATCTATTTCCTATAGTAAAGTGAGAAGGAACACATGAGTTATTCAAACTTGAAGTAATATGTTTTTTAAAGGTTTGTAATGTTGATAGATTTTTTAAGTCATCTTCAAGGGAGTTCCAAAGTCTAATGGAAGAAGGAATACATGATTTTTGTGAGATACTAGTTCTGTTAAAGGGTACCGATATATTTCTATTATTTCTCAGAGGGTAATTTGAAATTTCACTAACTGAAGGAGGAATTAAATCTTGTATATATGAAGGTACAATGTCATTATTTACCTTATACATGAAAAATAGTTTATGTTGTTGCCTTCTTTTTGACAAAGTTGTCCATCCACATTCTTTGAACAAGTTTTCTAATGACACAGATCTAGTTAAACCTGTAACAAGGCGGGCGGCTTCATTTTGGATTTTTTGTAAAGTTTGTGAGTCCTGTTCAGAGCATCCATCCCATACAACTGAGGCATATTCTACAACTGGTAAAAGAAAGGACATATACATTTGGTTGAGAGCGTTTCTACTAATGGAGTATTTTAGCTTACGCATTATTCCCAAAATTTTAGTTGCTGATAGGACAATATTTTCTATATGAGAATGCCACTGCCCTGTACTACTGAAAGTAACACCAAGATGTTTGTGGCTATCTACGAAATTAATTGGAATATTATCAAAAACAAGTTGTGGTAAGATATTAATCTTTTTAAGAGTAAATAAAACAGCTTCAGTTTTCAGGGGATTAAATGTTACTAGCCACTGTCTAGCCCAGTTTGACAACAACTGCATATCATGATTAATTATACCAGCTATGTCATCAATGTGTGCTGCAGAATAGAAAAGTGAGCTATCATCTGCAAACAGCCTTGTCAAACTAAGAAGATGTTCAGCTATATCATTTATGTATACCAAAAATAAAAGAGGTCCAAGAACAGACCCCTGCGGCACCCCCGCAAAGATAGACTTTAAACATGAAAAGCAAGACTTTAGACCAACTTTCTGCTTTCTTTGACTTAAATAACTGTTTAACCATTCTAAAAGTTTCCCTTCAATGCCATTTTGCCGTAGCTTAAATAAAAGACCCTTATGCCAGACTCTATCAAATGCCTTTGACACATCACAGAACACAATGCAAGAAAACATATTATTATCAAAGGCCTGGCATATATTATGAAAGATATCAATTAACTGAAAAACTGTTGAGTGGTGAGGTAAGAAGCCAGATTGGTACTTGTATAGAAGATTGTTGTCAAGTAGAAAGTTATACATATTTTTAAAAACAATCCTTTCTTGCAGTTTACCAATACAGCTCAATAATGCAACTGGACGGTAGTTAGATGGCTGAGATTTATCTCCCTTTTTAAATATGGGAATAACATTGGCAATTTTCCAAATATCAGGGAATATTCCCTCTTCAAAAGATCTATTCATTAAAATACATAAGGGTTTTGAAACGGATTTGGAGACACCCCTGAGCATTTTATGGCTTATACCATCATCACCACTTGCTTTGTTAGGGTTGAGAACTTCAATTGTTTTTTCTATTTCTTGTTCAGTGCAAATTATTTGAGATAGAGAGTTATCAGTAAGTTTAGTAAAAGGAGGTAACTGGGTATTTTCGTCATTGACAGTTGAGATAGAGGCAAAATAGTCATTCAAACAATTAGCTTTGTCCTGATCATTAAAATGCCATTGGTTGTCACCAGATGGAAGTGCTGAACATAAAGGAGGAATTGAAGAAGTAGAATTATTATTTTTGACAAAGTGACGAATTACTTTCCAAAATTTGCGTTTATCATTATTCTGAAAATCTGAAACAATTATATCTTAATTATTATAAAAATATTCCTTAGCATGTTTTTTTTTGATTGTTTACCTTATTTCTGTAATATTTGTATTTTTTCCAATCATTTTGATTACCAGTTTTTAATGCAGTTTTCTTTAGTCTGTCTCTTTTCCTTGAATTCCTCCTTATTTCAGAGTCATACCATGGTTTGTCGTCTTCTCGAACTACAATAGTTTTACTAGGTATGCACAATTTAGCAAATTCAATAAAAATATTTGTAAACAATGAACTTGCTTCATTGACAGTACCTTGATGAAGACATGACCAATCAAAATCAGATATTTTTTTATTGAACAATTCATAATTTGCATCTTTATATATCCATACATTTCTGGTAAAAGTATCATGTAGTGGGTATTCAAATGGTATATGTACATAAGTAGCACAGTGGTCACTTATTTCATTTGGCACTTGAATAATCCCTTGACTCAGAGTTGACATGTCTTCATGAACTATTATAGGGTCTAACAAAGCAAGTTGGCGTGTTGGTTCCAAAATAATATTGTGAAGAGAGTTTAAAAGCAAAACATCTTTCAAATTGTGCATATTGGGATTAAGTAAATCTTCATTCATATCTCCCAGAATTATTATATTATTAGTTATATCTAAAGCCTTTTCTATATTTTTGTTAAGAGAATCAAAGAAAATTGCATCTGCTGTCCGTGGACTATAAAACAAACCGATAAGATATATATCTCTATTTACCTTAATTTCTACCCATAGTGACTCATTCCAGAATGTCTCCAAACCTATAATTCGTGTATGTGCAAGCTCACAGGACAAATACATTAATAAACCGCCACCATGATTTGTTCTATCTTTTCTGTAGGGAATATCATATTTGCTAGACATAATCAGAGATTCTGTAGTTATGTTAGCATCAAGATGAGATTCACTGAAACACAAAATGTCAAAATCTAAAAAGTTTTCAGTTAGATAGTCAAATTTATTACGTATACTTCTAATGTTACTGTGTAAAATGGAAAGAGAGTTATTAATGTTATTAGGTCCTGGGTTCATCTCTATGTCTCCAGATTTCAGAAGTAGAAAAATAAGCACTATCTTAAAATATAAGTTGCACACCATTTCGTTAAAAACAAAAGATAACAATTTGAAAGTACTACTGACAACCCATTTTAGGAAAAACATCATGTAAGTAAAAATGAAAGCCATAGAAACATTTACCCTGACTCTTTGTTTGATAATACATTTACTGTTGAAAAGACCAATGCTTGCACGCCACTGCTCTAGACCATTACCCATGCTGATATAAGACAATCTCAATAGCAAACATGCATGCAAGCATCAGGCCCCTTCCACAGCAGTTTATTTCATACATTGCACATGACCAAATTATGCATAGTATAGGATTCTTATGAAGGGGTATATAGCAGTCATATGAAAATATAAACATATAAGAATAGATAATCAAAATATAAAGCATTTCTAAGAACACAAAAACAGATTTACATAAATCTAGCATTGTCATATGGTTATGTACACATAGGGCTCAGTATCGTTGTGAACAATCTCGGTAATAGTATCCAATATTTGTCATATAGTGATTATATAGCTATGATTTTTTTATTCATGGAGTGATAAATATTTTTACATTATTATATATACCTGTCAGACCAGGATGTGATTCGAGAATAATAGAAAAAAGAACTGAAATAAAACAGTCTGATAATTTGACTTAGATCCAATCGCCTTTTTCGCTATTTTGTACTAATATCTGATCAAAAGCATATGATGAGGGTACCATAGGTTTAGATAAAAAAAAAAAATGAGCTTAAAGTTGTAAATATTTGCTAATCCATTTGTTTGAATATGTGTTTTGGGTGCTCAAAAGAACCGTCTCATTGAGATGGTTCTTTTGAGCACCCATAACATACATTGTATGCTTTGGCTGAGAAATGAGAAAATTATTTTGGGTAAATATTTACATGTATAAAGTAAATTGACGAATGGTTAGACAGACAGACAGACAGACAGACAGACAGACAGACAGACAGATAGATAGATAGATAGATAGATAGATAGATAGATAGATAGATAGTGCGAGACACGGATAAACCGAGATGCCGCATTGGCGGTTCATAATCATATTTCATACATTCAGTCGACCCGTGTCGCGCAAAATAGTAATTTTCTCTTTATAACATCAATGAACATTTCAGTATAATTATTTTCCAAGGGCTACCTTGTTTATAAAATTCCTTCTTTGAAGGAGGGAAGACTCAGATGAAACCTACGCATTGGCGGTGTCTCATTCGAGTCTTCACTGTTGCTATTGTCGCAGGTCTGCTGGTTTCGCAGGCTTATCTTTAATAAGCCCGCGATTCAGCAGACATGCATGGAAGTAAGGTCAGTCCCTTATCAAGAGCCTTTTCGAAACGAAACAAAAGGCCCTTTGGAAAGGACTAATGTGAAACATGGTCTTATCATGATTAGATCCAATTACCTTTTTTCCATTGTTTTATACTTATGTCTGGTCAAAGCATATGATGAGGGCACCGTAGGTTTAGATAAACATTTTTTTTTAACATAAAGATGTAAATATTTTTAATAAATTAGTTTTAATACAAGTTTTGGGTGCTCAAAAGAACCATCTCATTGAGACGGCTCTTTTGAGTACCCACAACAGGCAATACTCACGGGCATCTCCATATCGTACTGTATCATGGTCTATCATTATTAACGACCTTGGTCGCTAAAACGAATACACAATCTTTAAATACCACCGCACGAGAAATGTAAACCGTCATGAGACGTGTCGCGTGTGATGGACCCTTGCCAAAATTGGATGAAAAAAGGAAAGGCGATTGACTGCTTGGCTTCATATAATAGAGTTTCCTTTTCACGCGCCACAGCTCTGAATCGGTGTTATACTGGCTTCCAGTAGGCGGATCCAGCAGTAAGATAAATTGGGTAGAGTTCTGGAGATAATATAACACGTATATGCATATTCTGGCTAAAACATCATCAACAATATAAGTGTACAAAATTGTATATATGCTGATTAGTCGATGTGATAATTTTTGTAGAATAGCACAATGAGCGGTCGGTGCATCCACACACGGGTGCTGAATAACAAAATTGGGCCAGGAATTGTTGCATTTGACATCATAGCCAAACAGTGTGAACCAAGATGAGATGGCACATTGTGTGTCGACTCATCATGGCACCCACTATTTAACGAACATGGGCATACAGCACTTGAAGTCTGTAAGATGTAAATCATTTGGCAGAAAAGACATTTGAATCACAGTACATATACACACATTTACACATATATGTAAATTTACATGTGAAAAAACATATGTGTGTGCATATGTGAATATCAACTTAGTAGGTGAACAATTTGATTTTGTAGATGGGAACAAATTTAAACTCAATGGAAAAGTCCTCCCGAGGATTGAGCTATGTTTTCAAAAATGACCCTTTCTCTTCCTAAATCAATTAGCCTTTGTGTTGTTGTAACAAAATAGACGTGTAAGATTGTGAACCTCATACTGGATACATGTTGAAATCCTGAGTGAATAAAGTATTTGTATTTGTACATATGTTTTGGCTGAGAAATAAGAAAATTAATTTTTGGGTACGCACTCTTTACTAAAGTCCTGGGGTACGCAGTAGAATTGTTTTTAATAAATTACTTTGGACACAAGTTTTGGGTGCTCAATAGAACCGTCTCATTGAGATGGTTCTTTTGAGTACCCATAACATATGTTTTGGCTGAGAAATAAGAAATAAGAAAATTATTTTAGGTACGCACTCTTTACTAGAGGCCTTGGGTAAACAAAAGAACCTCACAAAGAGACAGTTCCTTTGAGCATTCAGAAAGTATGAGGCCTACTAAATAGAAATTAACTTAAATCAAATTGCCTTTTTTTTATCTGCATTATTGTAAGAAATACGACCTCTTACGAGAGAAAAGGTCTAGCTTCTGCCAAGTGAGATAGACACGACCAGTACATGCGGAGAGCCGGGCTGCGCCATGTCTCTATCAGATACCATTTCTGCACCCCTCACAACTTAATCTAATGCAGGCACTAACCAAACACGCCCGTTCGAGCCTAACTGAGTCACAAAGACATATAAAACGAGTTTGAAAATCAGTTCGCGCGGTCCGTTCTCCGAGTATGCAACCGGTGTTGGTCCAGTCGAGCTTGCGCGTATGCGGAGGTCCGACTGAGCCACACCACTTATAATCAAGCACGAAGATACCAAGAAAATACATGACTGTATTCGGATAATGCAAAACCCGCGCCGGGACACACGGATCTGCTCCCTGATTAATTGGGCCTCAACGAGAGAAAACCTGACCTCGGAGTTTCCGGACAAAGCGATTTTCAAAACAGTCCCCAGCTACAGATACTAGCTAGAAAATTAAAATTTCACCTGTAGCAACTTTAGATATGAAATTTTACAAAAAGCTAACGAGACAGGCGCTGATCAGACTATGCGTATGCGCAGGCTGGTCTGCGCCTGTGTTGTTAAGACAGGTCTTCTCTCGACGAGTACCAATTTAATAGTTATAATTCACTGACACTTTAGTCATCTGAAAGACCCAGTTTAGAGGGAATATTGTCCATGAAGTTCAGCTGGATAGGAGAGGTATCCTGGGCCTTTTTAGCGAGAATTTTCCCGTTAGATGTCCAGAAGCTATTTATCTTACGTGATTTTCTTAGTTCAAGAAGTGATTTTACAACTTGATGGTTTTGGGTGGTTAAGTCCTCAGTCACGAAAGTTTTATCGCCATGACCTTTGAGCATTGTTTTATTTGAAAACACCTTGGATTTGGTTTTGTAGTTAGAAAACTTCACAATTATTTGAGGTTTACGACCTCTCACTTTCCTACCAATTGGGTGGCACCTCTCCACATCTCTATCGGTGATTTTTTCCCCATTCTGCATCATATTATTGTTTATAAATGTTACCACAGCATGGATCATGTCGTCTTCTTTTTGACTAGTATCAACAGTTAGGTTATTGAACCGGAGCGAATTACGCCGACCGTACTGTTCCAGATTATTCACATTAATTTTCAATGAGTCAAGCTCAGAACACAGGAGCTGATTCTCGGCTTCTAACTCTGTAATAATGTCCTGATTTACACTAAGTTGTCTCTTTTGGTCCTCTAGCATAGTTTGCTGGTGCTGAATTGTTATTTCTTGCTTATTGACACTTTCCTGTAGCTTTTTGTTGGTCTCTAAGATAGGCAGTAATATTGATGACTTTAAACTTTCTATCGCTGAAGCTACACAAGACTTAATGGTCTCTTGAATCAATGGAGCCATCATATCGCACAATACAGGAGTGATGCTTTGACTTAGTGTACTGTCATTGAGTGTCAGTTTTAGATTATCCGAAAAGGTTTTAGGTGGGATCTTCTTTTTTTCTTTTGGAGTTAATTTGCTGATATCTGGCATAGAATTTTGCTTCTTTAAGGGTTTGTCTGTGAGTGGTGAGTTTATACCTAATGGGGTGGCAGTTCAGCTGCCACCATATTACAGGTAGAAATATTAAGGAATTATCACAGGAAAGTGTTTTACCATAGATTGTTAATTGCACAAAAATAAGTGTAAGTTTATACTATAAGGTTTGTTGCCACCTAACTTGGTTTAAAGTTTACACATTTGTTTTACAAAACTCTAATAAATTAAGATTACTGTTATGTATTTTTTTTTCTTCAAATGAAACAGTATTTAGTCACGTATCGTCTGCTTCCCTAGTCTGTTGATGTTCTTATGTAGCTTATATTGCAAACAATATGGACCCAGATCAGACTGCTCCCCCGTAACATTGTCTTCCATGAAAAGAAATCTCCATGAAAAATCTATTCTGAAGTGCATTAAAATGTGTGCAGCAGACTAGAAATGCAGACAACATTTTAAGAAGAAAAAGTTATAGCTGGCTAAACATTAATCAAGCTTTCTGGAGTAGGTTTGTAAAAATGCTTGTCACAATGCAGGATGCAGATTGTTATTTTAACAACTGAATATCTTGCTAGCAAAATGATGTTGACAGATTTTTAATACTAAAACAAACATTGATTTTGAGGCTCCTCCCCACATTTTAAACTCTGGTCGTGTGTCTCCGGGGTAAGTACTGGTATCTGTAAGAAGTACAATAGTGAAGAATGTTGTTGCTTCCAAAAGTGCAGATATCTGCACCAGTGTATATCATCAGGATCCGGAAACAACACATTTTGGAAAAAAATAGGAATTGAGGAATGCTTCTGAGTATTTCTAAATCATGGCTAAATGATTCAGTATTTTTTCTGACTTTTTCTGAACTACAACTGAATGCTTCTGAATCATTGCAGATTATATCTGAATCACAAGGGATTTTCATAAATTGCTGGTCTGAATCAATCTTGAAACGGTCTGAATAATGGCTTAAAGGTCCGAAAAGCTGACTTTTTCTGAACTACAACTGAATGCTTCTGAATCATTGCAGATTATATCTGAATCACAAGGGATTTTCATAAATTGCTGGTCTGAATCAATCTTGAAACGGTCTGAATAATGGCTTAAAGGTCCGAAAAGCAGCAAAGACTCAGAAATGGGGATAATGGAATGATTCAGACCAAATCAGAAATGTTTAAGCAAATATTCAGAAGGTGATTCATACAGGTTCAGACATGATATTTCTATGAGGGAAGCATCCTGCGATAAAATTCATGCTAATTAGCCTCCTGCTTTGCATAGTTGACAGATTCATGCTTAAAGTAAGATCATGCTGATAGGAAATCACATGTGTGTTCTGGCCCCCAGATATCCAGGGACTTGCTTGGAACCCAGCTTACCATATATAATTAAAGGGCTTCTCTTTGAATTCTGGACAATCGCAGAGCGCTACTGGGTTGTTAGTAGTTAGTTTTCGCTGTACACATTTAATTTAGCTGCTTTATGCCATATATCTCGCTTTGTGTGGTTGGGCTTATATTAAATTTTTACGGAGATTTTGACTGACATTTGTTGGACTTCTAGCTGTTGTGTGGACATGTGGTTGGTAGATTATGAATAGGGTGATTGATATCACAGGGGCAGGAACATCCCTGCAAGATGAGACAGCTTTTATGGCTATTTCTCCTGTGCCCGACCCCTGAGCAGAATTTACACAGGGTGAGCTAACATCTACCGGCTCCCAACAGATTTTAGGTCGCCTAAATTCGATAGAAGTGCTAATTCGGGACATGCACCTTTCTAGTCGAGAGCATTATGCTAAGGGACTCAGGGAAATCTTAGCTGTTGAGCGCAACATGATGAACAAAGTGCTTAAGACCTTACACCTTGTTTTGCAAAGTTTGGAGCAACTTAAACAAAGACATCAAGCGGACCCAATACTATTACCCGGCATATTATCGTTGGTTAATCAGTCAATATTATATCTACAGGCGACTTCTCCCATATCCGTCCCTTTAGTGGAACTCATACAAAGACCGGTGTCAACTACGGCACCTACTGGTACAACTTCTGGAACAAGTACGGTATCCAGTAATGTTTCTACATCTACTACAGGAAAGGTCAAGAATTAAGTTCAACCCTTGATCAGACTGCTTTCGCTTCATAAGCTTGTGGAAACAGGCCAGTATTCACATGTATTGGAATAATTTTCCAGTTGTTCCCCTTGGGGTGGATATATATGTATACCTTAGGAATCCTGGTTAGCTATTTCACACCTGATGTTGTTCTACTTCCATACTTCGGTAGGTATCCACTATCCAGTCAGATTCTAACTTTCTGATTATACGTCAGTTAATCTGTACCAATTTATATGAAAGTATGGTTCAAATTTTGTCATGCTAGCAGAATAATTTGTGCTTAAAAATTGCAAAAATATTATCCCATAACTTGTATATTTCTAAGGACTTATGTTCCTGTGAAGGCTAGTTGAGAAAAATTGTCATTTCGAGAATATCTGTCATTGCTGTAGGAAACAAAAATGGGAATTTTACCACCATTTTAAAAGGTAACCATAGTGACACTCTAGTCGGGTGATAC
Organism: Loripinus fragilis; assembly: GCA_964019695.1. Classification (NCBI taxonomy): domain Eukaryota; kingdom Metazoa; phylum Mollusca; class Bivalvia; order Lucinida; family Lucinidae; genus Loripinus; species Loripinus fragilis. The sequence goes on along the minus strand of OZ026522.1, from coordinate 63,993,863 downwards.
CAAGGCCTTGTTCGACTTGAATTACTATGATTACCTTGCTTTATTTTAATGGGTTGGTTGTTTTGTTATATCAAATATTATAGTAAGATGTGTAGTGGTTCTATTAATCAAATTATGAGCATTAAAAATGGAGTAACGTTTTCAAAATTTGGAAGTATGGGATATGCATATTCTAATGTGGTTAACATGGATAGTCTTGGCCCATTTTGTATAATGCAAGACGCATGTTCTCCCCAATGATAGAAGAGCCTGTCAATTGAGGGAATAGGCATCTTTGCTTATAGAAATTTGGTGTGGATTATTTTCCACTTCTCCTGGCAGTCTGAATGGACCAGATTAGATAGCTCATACTTGAACCTCTAGTCTGGACTATGTCAGCCTTCCGACCAATCTGTATCGTTTTAATGGGTTTGGAATTTGTCCATGTCATTGGTGTCATTTTTGAGTATTAGAGAGAGAAAAAAATGAGTTGAAAAGGCAATATATTTAAGCCTTGTGTTGAATATTCACGCGATTGGATGTACGAAATTATTAGTGTGAATTATCAGCGCAAACAACAGTCCTTTTCTTCCTTTTTTTTTTTGTGTGTCACACTATGATTTACGTTCCTTTAAATAAAAGATGGTTCTTTCCGCAGTTTGAGGGAAGAGAAGCCTTAGTGGGAAAAGCTATGGAAAATGTATTGAATGACTATCTCCCGTCATTCCGGTAATCTGGGTGGATCAGACTGGCCGGTTGACATGGCTGTCTTGTTTGAACTACTCAGATCACCTTTGTTTATCATTTTTTAGAATTGTTCTAATTAAATGCGTTGGTAATTCAGCAATGTGTGCATTTTGGAATTACTAATTCACCATTTCTTTCAAGTTCATTAATGGATTAATACGCATTCAGTCTGAATTCTGTTGGAATCTATGTGTGGAATCTGGAATCACGAGTACTCAGCTCAGCGTATTACGATCAACGTTGGACATGAGCAGGATAATTGGCGATCACACCTGCTTGTCAGTAACCTCATGTCGATTACATTGGACGTGGCCAGGGATGTTTCCCGAGGTCACAAAACTGCCAGTACCAGAGTTTTCTGGGAAACAGGGGCATGAACATATGCTCTTGTTACGATTGATCAGAAATGTTATACCGGCTGTGCACTGTGTACAACCATTCATTGCTGCTTCTTGCAGCCTTATTTGGAATCCAATGACTGTGTTGGTGTTTGTCTTGGGATATATAATTCACGCTCCTGGAGTTGTAATGCAAATTCTGAGACTTTGGTTTGAAACGTTAGGGATATTCCATGTTTGTTTTTAATAATGTGTGTGCCCGCTTTCGCTAATAATCCAAATTTGTTTAGTAAAATAAATAGTTAATATAACTTCGATTTGGTAATTCTTTGCATGAGCATGCAAATTGAATCCCCTCATACGGAATAGACAAGTCTATGAAACAAGAGATGATACAAAGGACAACCGCAGGAATTCTACTTTGGTTGAGTGTGTACATAATTGAACCTTCTCATGTGGCATAGACCATTCTATGAAACATGAGACAATTCGAAGGTGAGAAGATTCGAAACCGGAAGTAGAGTGTGAAATCGCCAGAAGAGAATTTTACAAGTGGTGGCAGCGTCAGGGATCTGTACTTTAACACATGGTGTTGTGTAGTGCGTTCGGAATACCCTATCTTCGTTTAAAGATTTTGATTTTTAATTTTGTTCTCTGTTATGGCTATGGCGAACCTGCGCGAAGAAATCAAGGATTTAACAAAAACGATTAATCAGCTTTCTGAGGAAGGCAGTAATCTTTTGATAGCCCTTCAAAGGCAAGAGGAAAACTATCACCACACGGTGAGGAAATATGAAGATTGTGTGGAAACGCTCCTACGTCAAAAAGATGAGAAAATCAGAACTCTATTAAAAGAAAATCTGTCTTTGCACGCGGCTGCATTGTTGAGGTATGTGAATGATTAATTTTAATTGAGTGTTTGCAAATCTGATTAGGCTTGTTGGCTGTCGTAATTACATATATGTATACTATGTCGTTTTTTTGGGGTTCTTGCTTAATGTCACTGTCCCCTATTTATAAGATTCATGTGAACAGTTCAGCCCACATACAGTGCGGATGTGGCGACATAGAGGTAGATGAGGAAAAGTTGCAGAGGCACATGCAAAGAAGGGGTTGCACATCCCGAGCCCCTCCATCGGACACGACTATACCCATCAATCGTATGATAAGGCTAGCGACTAAAGAGAAGTGAGTAACATAGTTACCTGTACGTACGCTCACATGGACGCAGGACATGGTCTAAATAATGTTTAGTATATATAAAGTATAAGGTTTAGGTGAAAGACTCCAAGTGCAATGAACATTGATTAATGGTGTGTAAAATGGGCTACGCCCAATTGACTTTAATAGTGTTTAGTAGGCCACACTCAGATTGACTAATAGGGAATTGGAAGGCTGAAATGCAATAAGCAAAAGTTACTGTATTGAAATCATTTAGGCTTAAAAGTTTCATTATTGGATTTTTAATAAACCTGCTAACATGCAGAGATGTACTTTAGGTGACACTGCATGTCTTGGCACCGAAGCAAGTACATTGTTATGAAATAGCCTTCTAATTATTGATAATTAAATGACGTGCTGATACGTGAACAATGTGATGTTTTCATTGCAGAGCGTGGAAACCATAATTGTTTACAGGACACACCAATCTGAGAGTGCAATAAACACATACACCTGCATATTGCTTTGACAAGTTATTATTTGCTTTTGTTTGTTTGTTTGTTTTGTTGCTTTACTTCCCAAGTCAACAGCTATGGTCATTGCGGGACGGTCAGTTCACCTAACCACACTTTTTTTCCTGGGCAAGCTTGAACAAGCAGTTAACCAGTAATCGTGCACATACTTTCGCTTGTAACTGACAACAACCCTTCATGAATGATTCAGCGGAAGGGAGGAGAATGACCGTAGAAATTATTTCATGATCAATCTCCACTAAAGTATGGGACCGGGCCGGGATCGAACTCGCGACCCCTGGATCTGCAGTCAGCTTTGCATCTGTAACCAGACACATTACCGACTGCGCTATGCGGCCCGGTACAAATTATTATGATTTATGTTTATTTTAGGGTACTAAGAATTTTAACTAAGAAAACAAAACGTGATGGAATTTGACTGAAAACATATATATACGCCTCCCAGGGACCATGCAAGTCAGAGCTGCTTAAGAGCTGATTCAGTGCTAGTTCTGACATGCTAGTGTATTGACTGTGAGACACGTTGTCTCACGGTGCATATAATTATTATTATGCAGTCTTTATGAGAGATGCTCTCTCACTCATAGCGAACTCTAGCTGGCTGATTATGGGTTGTCATTAAAACTGTAAAACTGTATTAGTTTTGGAGACTTTATTTACTTTGAGGAAAACACAAAGCAAAATACTATACGATCGTTTATATAGCTACGCTATATGCTTATTTTTATGGTGCCGCTCTCAGGCTAGAGTTCATGACTGTTGTTTTTAAGTTTTGTGCTTAAAAAGTGTAAATTATTCAGTGGAAAAGGAAAATGGAGGAGTCACAGAAAAAGGTAGGTGACGTTTTCTTTTACTTTCTTTTGTGCATGATTGTTGTTTAAGACTTTACCAACTATCAGGCAAACAAAGTTATTAATAATTTAATTTAGCAAAATGAATGACGGTCAAGGTCAAGCTCAGGCACAGGTTCAACCTTTGGATCCTGCCGTCCAAATTTTCCAAAATGTTAGGGCCGAATTGGCCAACGTTTCAAATGCTCTTGCTGCGCAGGGTATTTCTAGCATAGTCAGTAGGTTTGATGGCAATGCGAAAAACTTTAGGGAATGGATTAAATCCATTGAAAAATATTCAGTATTAACTGGGGTAGATGATGCCCGCAGAAAACTAATAGCATACCAAACATCAGGGGTGCATAGTCCGGTTTCATCGAAAGATATATGACACAGAATCGGAACCATAATTGGGGTCAAATGAAAACACAATTGGCTGTCAGATTTTCGGATGTGACTGACGGTCAAATGGCATTGTCATTGTTTAGACAATGTAAGCAAAAATCAGGCGAGTCAATTCACAATTATGCACAGAGAATTCTGTCTCTGGCCGAAGCAGCATATGACAATCAGGGGGGTGATGCTATTGAAAGACAGCTCATCAACATTTTCATTGCCGGGTTGGCCACTGATCAATTAAAAATGAAAATTTTAAGAGATCAGCCTGCTAAATTGCAAGGTACAGTGGCAGTAGCAACCAATGAACAAAATTAAGGGCATGTGTTCAGATGTCACATCATAGTGGCTACACGAGCACTTAACACACACACCATGCGCAACACACACCTATGGAGGTTGACCACTCTAGAGGTCAAAGGTTTAAAAACAGACCTAGATTTAACAAGGTCAATAGTAGCACACAAGCACAGGTTAGGTGTTGGCCTTGTGGCCAAATAGGTAACATTAGCCGTGAATGCAAGGCTGAAGATGTAAGAAGAACGCCAATGGGTCATGGTAGACCTAGACCAAATTATACACAGAAAAAAATCAGGAAAACTAGGGTGCTCTTCGTATAATGAGGTCGATGCGAAGAGTAGTAAAAACAACATAAAAGAAAAATTAACGCAAGAGAAATTTAGGATCAATGTTTCAGGCAGTCCAAATTCATGCCTTGTAAAGATTTGAAAACAAAAGTTTAGGACTCTTGTAGACACTGGAGCAGAATGCTCATTGATGCATCGCCGTGTGTATGATCAGTTGAAAAATAAGCTCAGATTAGTAAATCTGCTAATGGCTCAGAACTAAAATGTGATGGCAGCATCAGTGTACAAGTTTGTATCGGTAGTACCGAAATGTCACAAGAATTCTATGTGATTAGAAAGTTAAATAGAAACATGATACTTGGTTTGGACTGGATGAAATCAAATAACATAAGGATTTATATGGATTTAAAATGTTTAAGAATAAATGGAAAACATTATGTGAATCTTCAGGAAGATATTTATGTTGCCTCAACAGTTAGGATGAAAAATACATGTTTAATTAAACCTCCAACTGCTATTATATATTACGGTAAGGTTAGAGAGAACCCAGATTTACCTACAGGCCAGTCTTATGAAATAGAACAAAATGATAAAGGAATTTTAATTAATCAACCGGGTCTGCAAATTATAAACACAGTAGCAACTTTGATGAAAAATAGGACCTTGCCGATTTTGGTAGTTAATAATACTAATAAATTCATTAAGATTTATAGACATGGTTTAATAGCAAAAATCACAGGTATTCAAAATAATGTAACGTGTATAGATATTGAGGAGAGTGTGCGGAAGACGATGAGGAGGTGCCCCTGGTCAGGAATAAGTCTCCCATTGTTTATGCTGACCCCCGATCCCCCACAAAAAGTCCTCAGCATCTGTGGCCTCGGCATCTGTGGGATCTGGCACTTGTTTAGCAAATGTTGGACTAGTGCCAGCTCCCCCTAGTGTTCTGGCTGCTGGGGCTGGAATTTCGTCTAAAACGACTAAGATGGGCCATGCAATGTATTTGGGCCCCTCTACTAGAAGCTTCCCTGTCATAGGCCCCTCCTCTACTGACGGCAGCTGTGTTATATCACCATCCATCCGCGACCGGCTATTAGTTCAGCCTATAATCAGGCTTACACGCCTTGAGCAATTACCTTCACAAATGAAAGTCGCCTTTAAGCGGAAGGCGAAGGTCTTTAAAAAACCCGAAGAACCTAAGCAAGTCAGCAGTCCGAAAAATGTCAAATCTTCTGTTGTGACGGCAGAGGTTCAGTAATCAGGGAATGGGCAAACATAAGGATTTATATGGATTTAAAATGTAAAAGAATAAATGGAAAACAGAAAAAATTGAATGTTGGACTAGTGCCAGCTCCCCCAAGTGTTCTGGCTGCTGGGGCTGGAATTTCGTCTAAAACGACTAAGACGGGCCATGCAATGTATTTGGGCCCCTCTACTAGAAGCTCCCCTGTCATAGGCCCCTCCTCTTCTGACGGCAGCTGTGTTATATCACCATCCATCCGCGACCGGCTATTAGTTCAGCCTATAATCAGGCTTACACGCCTTGAGCAATTACCTTCACATATGAAAGTCGCCTTAAAGCTGAAGGCGAAGGTTGTTAAAAAATCCCGAAGAACCTAAGCAAGTCAGCAGTCCGAAAAATGTAAAATCTTCTGTTGTGACGGCAGAGGTTCAGTCCCCAGGGAATGGGCAAACATAAGGATTTATATGGATTTAAAATGTATAAGACTAAATGGAAAACAGAAAAAAATGGAATGTTGGACTAGTGCCAGCTCCCCCAAGTGTTCTGGCTGCTGGGGCTGGAATTTCGTCTTAAACGACTAAGACGGGCCATGCAATGTATTTGGGCCCCTCTACTAGAAGCTCCCCTGTCATAGGCCCCTCCTCTACTGACGGCAGCTGTGTTATATCACCATCCATCCGCCACCGGCTATTAGTTCAGCCTATAATCAGGCTTACAAGCCTTGAGCAATTACCTTCACATTGAAAGTCGCCTTTAAGCGGAAGGCGAAGGTACTTAAATAAACCCCGAAGAACCTAAGCAAGTCAGCAGTCCGAAAAAAGTAAAATCTTCTGTTGTGATGGCAGAGGTTCAGTCCCCAGGGTGTGGGCAAACATAAGGATTTATATGGCCATGCAATGTATTTGGGCCCCTCTACTAGAAGCTCCCCTGTCATAGGCCCCTCCTCTACTGACGGCAGCTGTATATATTAAAATGCATATTGATGTAGGTAAGAACAACCCTATAAAAATGAGACCATATGGAACACCTATGAAAAATAGAGAAGTGATTGACAAAGCAATTGATGAGATGTTGGATGCCGATGTGATTAGACGTTCTAGATCACCTTGGTCATTTCCTGTAGTGATAGTAGATAAGAAAGATGGTAGCATAAGATTTTGTGTAAACTTTAGAAGGTTAAACAAGATAAGTAAGAAGAATCCTTATCCTCTTCCTTTGATTGATGATATATTAGCTTTGCTAGGCAAGTGTAAGTAATTCACTTCGTTAGAGTTAAAGAGTGGGTATTGGCAAGTTGCCATGAATGAAAAGGACAAAGAAAAGACAGCTTTTGCATGTCACAGAGGGTAATTTGAGTTCAATGTTATTCCCTTTGGCCTTTCAAATGCACCTGCACTTTTTCAAGAACTTATGTCTGTTGTTTTGCAAGGATGTGATCGATTTGCAACCGCTTATTTAGATGACATTATGATTTTTAGTGCAACTTTGGAAGAACTGTGCAACATCTTAAAATCATATTTGGCAACCTTAGACAGCATAACTTGAGACTGAAACTTAAGAAATGTAGTTTTCTTCAGTCCGAAACTAATTATTAAGGTTTTGTTATTAGTGAAGAAGGTATCAAAGCTGATGAAAAGAAAGTTGAAGCAATCAGATCATTACCTGTTCCCACTTGTGTAAGAGAAGTCCGATCTTTTATTGGTATGTGTTCATATTGCTGTAGATTCCTACCAAACTTTAGTCAAATTGCTGAACCAATCATTATGTTGACAAGAAAGTGTGCTCATTTTAAATGGTCAGATGTCCATCAGAAAGCTTTCGAGTTTTTGAAAGAAAGTTTAACAACTGTTCCTTTGTTAGTGAACCATGACTTAAATAAGCCTTATGTTCTTTACACATATACGTGTATAGGCGCATGTCTTACACAAGAATGTGACGGAGATGAAAAGCCAATATACCATTTGACCCATAAGCTAAGTAGGTCACAGTGTAAGTGGTCAGTAGTAGAAAAGGAAGCGTTTGGAATCCATTTTGCTCTCCAAAAGCTTGACTATTATTTGCATAATGCTCAGTTTGTGATTAAAACAGATCATAAACCCTTGAAATACTTACTTTAAAGTCCTATGCAGAATAAGAAAATTCAACTTTGGGCTTTAAGTATGGCTGGTTACAATTGTTCTATAGAATATAAAGCTGGTACAACAAATACATGTGCTGACCTACTCTCTATGCACCCAGATAATGTTAAGCAAAATTCAGTAGTTCAGTCAGATAGTCGGATGCAGGTAGAAGTAGAAGATCAGGGTATCTTAGATGTAAATGACAATTTGTATGAGATTGATGTCATTGATTCAAATGAGTTTGATCCAAGTACATTTGCAAGTTGTGATTTGCAAAATGATGAATCTTTGGAAAACTGTGATTGCTTAGATTTCCAGAAAGGTGGCCTTGATATGAAAGTAGAGCTGATTAAAGATGATAATATTTCAAGTATTAGATCAATGATTTTGAGTGGTGAAGAAAGTAAAGATGTACAGAAACACTATTTGTTAGTTGATGACTTGGTATACTATCTTTCTAATGTCGAAGATGATCCATGTATGAGATAATTTGTTCCTAGACACCTTAAACATAAGTTGTAAAGCATTATCATGATCAGAATAGTCATATGGGAGTTCAGAAGACTTTTCATTCTATTCGTCAGAAATATTATTGGCCAAATTTGTTTAAAGAAATTAATAAGTATGTTTCAGAATGTACTATTTGTCAAACTAGGTCATTACAAAAAGTAAGGCAGCCATTACAAGAAACTGATATTCCACCATATCTGATGGCATAGTTAAGCCTGGATCCTTCAGGTCCATACTAAAAACATTGTCAGGTAATAGATATATTATTGCATTTGTGGATTGGTATAGTGGTTGGCCAGCAGTTTTTACAGTACCTGATAAGACTGCTGAGACAGTAGCTGATTTGATTATTGACAAGATTTTCTCTCGTTTTGGCTCTTGTTTACAACTAGTAACAGACAATGGAACTGAGAATGTCAATAGAATTGTTAAAGAAACTTTGGACAGGTTAAAGATCAATCATGTCTTGACTAGTGTATATCATCCACAGAGTAACGCAAAAGTTGAACACTTTCATAGAACTTTTGCATGATATCTTAGCTAAGAAAGTAGCTGATAATCAAGAAACTTGGGATTTACATCTTAACCAAGCTTTAGCAGCAATGAGGTTAAATGTTAGCTAATCTTCAAAGTTCTCGTCATTTTATCTTTTGTACATTAGAGATGTAGTCTTGCCCATTGATAATATTCTAAAACCCAGAATAAAGTATGTAGGCTAAGACTATCAATCAAATTGCTTTGCAAGAACAAAATAAAGCCTTTGTATCAGTAAGAACTAATTTAAGAAAAGCTAAGAAAAGACAAGCTAAATATGCAGATAGGGGAACAAAAACAGTAGAATTTCAAGTTGGAGACTCTGTATTCTATAAGAATAATCAAAGAAAGGGTAAATTAGACTGAAATTGGAAACCTTATTATAGAATAATTGAAAAGAGAGGTCCAGTTTCTTATATAATTAAAAAGCAACTTGATGGTGTCACAAGAAAGGTACATGCTGAAATGTTAAGGAAAGCAAACATAGACAATTGGCATATATCAAAAGATGCCAGTGGTAAGCGTTTGAGAGATGCAGCTTATGTCATTCCACCTGAGGCCTCTGAGTCAGAAAGAGATTCTGATTCTGACCCAGAAGATAATATCCCCTTAGCATGAATGATTAAGAAGCATAAGCAAAAAAAGAGAAACGTCTGAAGACGAGGACGACGTTCCTCATATGGAACTAAGGAAAAGGCTTAATTATAGGGAATTAAGGCAAAAAAGAAAGAAGACATTAAGGTCAAGGACATGGAATATGATGACGAGGTATCTTCTGATAATTATGTACTTTGCCTTTGTCTGACTTAAGTTGTTCAGAGCAGGAGATGGATGTGAATGCGGTATATTCACGACAGCGCAAAGCTCCTAAAATAGTAGAACAGGAAGAGCCTGTTAGGTGTAAAAGTAAGTCTTATAAGCAGGAAGAGGTGAAGCAATTATTGCTGTTAATTTCTGATATGTTGTATAACATGACCTCGCAAGTAATTTGATTTTGGGTGAATTGTACATAGAATCCCTCGTGTATTGCATATAATGCAATGTGACATTTAAATGTCAGAGGAGTAATAAAGTTTATTATTGTTTATTCCAGATGAATGAATGGTTGTTTACATTTATCTTTTGGTCATTGATAATTAGTGGAACATTCAGACTCTTTACATCCAAGAATGTTGTTTTTCAGAAGACAAATGAGGTCTTCATTAATGATGCACATTGGTCTGTAACATTTATCCATGATTTAAAGCCATTCAGTAACTTAATTAGCAAATAAAAATGATTTGGCAAAGGTTGAAGAAATTTTGAGGACAATAGTTAATATCTATGAATGGTTGAATGTGACTGGATATGTAGAAACGTTTGAAAGTCTGCATATTGAAACAGATTTGCTTAGAGATACATACACTTTTGTATTTAACAGCTTTACAGAATATCAAGCACTTTCAGTTGATAAAAATAGAAGTCAAAGGTCAATTTTACCAATAATTGGACAGTTCTTTATTTGGTACTCTTTCTGAAAATGATCTAGAAAACATAAATAGAAATGTAAGAACGCTGGCAACAAATAAAAAACAAATAATACATGATTTAGAAGTTAGATTGTCAGTAATTAACTTATATAGGAGTCAAGTAGCTGAAAATAGAAGGTCAATAATGGAATTGATAATAGTTATACAAAAACTTATGAGGTTTGAGGTTTATAAAATATATAACTTACCATTATCATTATCAACAAAACATGATAACATTTTATTGAAATATGACCTTGAGACTGAAATGTTAATGGTATTGACACAGGCCTCGAAAAATCCACTCGTCCGCTCGTATTTACGAGTGCCTCCAGCTGCAGGGCAAGTGAAACTTTGGATGATTTCCAATGTAAAGTAACATTTTTTCCATACATGCCAATAATTTTTGTGATGCAGGGCAAGTGCCTATTTTAAGATATTTCAAGGTCTGTGACAGGGCGAAATTTTCGCTTTTGTCTGAAAGCACATATCACTTATGTAATAGTTATCATTATCAGTTTTGTAATCCAGAGACAGCATTCTATCAGTCCAATGTTAACCAGTTTTGCATAGTTGCATATATACAAAATATACATGACATAAACATGTTTTGTAAACAAATGGTTGTTTTGAATCAGAAACTGCCAATGACAAGATATTTGTCTTTCGGATTGTGGGTTATAGTCACTGATGTACCTTTGACATTTACAGTAAATTGCAGAACCGATACTTTACCCACTGATGACATTTTAGTAAAACCACCTTTTGGCATTGTTAAGCTTAACAATACATGTAAGGCCTCAAACAAATATTTGCAATTGCCTGAATACTGAGTGCGAAGTCAATTCGAAAGGACAGATCCATTGCAAATACTTTTGAGAATGAGTAGCCTTTCACAATTTTGAATAATTCTAAAGATGATTTAATTAAACTTGAGAAATTAGAATTGCCATCTCATTTATCTGGCATAAAACAGATTCCCTTACAGAGGTTGTTTCATGAGACAAGGGCATTTGAATCTGTCGATTTTGAATATTCGCGGAATAATCTTAATTGGACATATGTTACAGTAATATTAATTGCATCTGTATGTTTAATCATTATAATTGTCTGGTTGCTGAGGTATAAGGTTAAATCTTGAACCACATAGTTGGTAAATGATTAATTAATGATCATGACCATAAGCGAGTAAATGTTAAACGCTCATTTTCCTATGGTGAAGAAGAGATCGAGATGTCTGCCATTCTACATGATCAAACTGTCAGTAACAGATCAGAAGGTCAAGAAATTCCCTTCAGGCGGACTGATGCAACGTTAGCGTTTGCCGGCTCTAAGTAGAGCGGATATATCCTCCAAGATATATGTTGTAAATTCCACATGTGGTCTATTAATGTTTAATTAACTTTTGATGAACTTTAATTGAAATATACATGTTCAACATTTACTAGTATGACATTTTATTAAGTCTAATGTACTTTGTCTGACCCTGAAGGTCTTACAGAGTGCCGACGCTGGAGAATTATCGACGTTTGATTATATGAACTGTAATTATTTATTGTAGCCAGACGATGTGAAGATAACGGCTACCAATTACAAGGTTGTTCCTGGTTCAGTTCCTGTGCCCACGTTTTTGGTGGTGAATTGTTATAACCGATCGTTCGAAGATGACAGAATCCTGGTACGGAATGTGAAGTTTCGTGTCCCCGTGATGTCCCTTCCTGTCCCTCCAGTCGTTGAAGATGTAGTGAAGGCCATGAATAGTGATCCCGATCTTGGAACATATATATAGACAGTATCCTGTTCCCTATATATATGGATATATTAGATCCTGGTCACTATACATAGACAGTCTGGTGATCCTAGTTACTATAGACAGTCTGATGAATACTTTTCAGAATGAACAATGACTTTTGTGTATATATATGTTATTTTTATTTCTTGTGTGTAGTGTGTATCTCAGTCAGTTAAAGCTGTGGATAACACAAACACATGAGACTCATTATTAATTATGATTGGACTTGTATGGTCAGACTTAAAAAGTTTTAAAATTAATTTGGTACTTAATTGATTGTTAATTAATTTTAGTAGATAAATTAATTTCTTTATTAAAAGGGAGGTGTGTAACATAGTTACCTGTACGTACGCTCACACGGACGCAGGACATGGTCTAAATAATGTTTAGTATATACAAAGTATAAGGTTTAGGTGAAAGACTCCAAGTGAAATGAACATTGATTAAAGGTGTAAAATGGGCCAGGCCCAAGTGACTTTAATAGTGTTTAGTAGACCACACTCAGATTGACTAATAGAGAATTGGAAGGCTAAAATACAATAAGCAAAAGTTACTGTATTGAAATCATTTAGGCTTAAAATTTTAATTATTGGATTTTTAATAAACCTGCTAACATGCAGAGATGTACTTTAGGTGACACTGCATGCATGTCTTGGCACCGAAACAAGTACATTGTTATGGAATAGCCTTCTAATTATTGATAATTAAATGACAGGCTGATATGTGAACAATGTGATGTTTTCATTGCAGAGCGTGGAAACCATAATTGTTTACAGGACACATCAATCTGAGAGTGCAATTTACACACACCCCTGCATATTGCTTTGACATATTATTATGATTTATGTTTATTTTAGGGTACTAAGAATTTTAACTAAGAAAACAAAAGGTGACGGAATTTGACTGAAAAAATATATATACGCCTCCCAGGGACCATGCAAGTCAGAGCTGCTTGAGAGCTGATCCAGTGCTAGGTCTGACATGCTAGTGTATTGACTGTGAGACACGTTGTCTCACGGTGCATATAATTATTAATATGCAGTCTTTATGAGAGATGCTCTCTCACTCATAGAGAACTCTAGCTGGCTGATTATGGGTTGTCATTAAAACTGTAAAACTGTATTAGTTTTGGAGACTTTATTTACTTTGAGGAAAACACAACGCAAAATACTATATGATTGTTTATATACCTACGCTATAAGAAGACCTATCTAGCCAGGAAGGTCCTTATGGCGCAGTCCTTTACTCTAGATGATAAACGACTAGATTACCTGGACTGGGACGTAACTGATGCCTGCGAAGGAATGGAAGACATAAGGAATACAAATGATGTCCTTGAGAAGGAACTGAAGCGAGTGAGGAAGATAAACAACATGCTGTCAGCTGAGTGGAGTGAGAGCTGTCTTTGGTAGTTGGGTCAGTTGGCCTGCGATTCCCCTCTAGCTGGAGCGAGTGAGGAAGATCAACGACGTGCTGTCAGGGGAGTGGGGTGAGAGCTGTCTTTGGTAGTTTGGTCTGTGGGCCTCCGATTCCTCTCTAGCTGAAGCCAGTGAGGAAGATAAACAACGTGCTGTCAGCCGAGCCGCTACAGCCTGCCATTGGCTTTCCTGGCTCGTTGGCCCTTCGTGGGTTCGATGAGGTCTGGGAAGTGGCAGCAAGTGATACATCTTCTGCTGCTGTTTCCAGAACCTCCAACTTCCACTGCAGAAGACATTAGAATTACAAGGAATGTGAGGATGTGGAGACAGAGAAGCGTGGATGCTATTAAAGACTATAATAAGAACCTGCAACTTCCACTGCAGAAGACATTAGAATTACAAGGAATGTGAGGATGTGGAGACAGAGAAGCGTGGATGCTATTAAAGACTATAATAAGAACCTGCAACTTCCACTGCAGAAGACATTAGAATTACAAGGAATGTGAGAATGTGGAGACAGAGTAGCGTGGATGCTATCAAAGACTATAATAAGAACCTGCAACTTCCACTGCAGAAGACATTAGAATTACAAGGAATGTGAGGATGTGGAGACAGAGTAGCGTGGATGCTATTAAAGACTATAATAAGAACCTGCAACTTCCACTGCAGAAGACATTAGAATTACAAGGAATGTGAGGATGTGGAGACAGAGTAGTGTGGATGCTATTAAAGACTATAATAAGAACCTGCAACTTCCACTGCAAAAGACATTAGAATAACAAGGAATGTGAGGATGTGGAGACAGAGTAGCGTGGATGCTATTAAAGACTATAATAAGAACCTGCAACTTCCACTGCAGAAGACATTAGATTACAAGGAATGTGAGGATGTGGAGACAGAGAAGCATGGATGCTATTAAAGACTATAATAAGAACCTCCAACTTCCACTGCAGAAGACATTAGAATTACAAGGAATGTGAGGATGTGGAGACAGAGTAGTGTGGATGCTATTTAAGACTATAATAAGAACCTGCAACTTCCACTGCAGAAGACATTAGAATTACAAGGAATGTGAGGATGTGGAGACAGAGTAGCGTGGATGCTATTAAAGACTATAATAAGAACCTCCAACTTCCACTGCAGAAGACATTAGAATTACAAGGAATGTGAGGATGTGGAGACAGAGTAGTGTGGATGCTATTAAAGACTATAATAAGAACCTGCAACTTCCACTGCAGAAGACATTAGAATTACAAGGAATGTGAGGATGTGGAGACAGAGTAGTGTGGATGCTATTAAAGACTATAACAAGAACCTGCAACTTCCACTGCAGAAGACATTAGAATTACAAGGAATGTGAGGATGTGGAGACAGAGTAGTGTGGATGCTATTAAAGACTATAACAAGAACCTGCAACTTCCACTGCAGAAGACATTAGAATTACAAGGAATGTGAGGATGTGGAGACAGAGTAGTGTGGATGCTATTAAAGACTATAATAAGAACCTGCAACTTCCACTGCAGAAGACATTAGAATTACAAGGAATGTGAGGATGTGGAGACAGAGTAGCGTGGATGCTATTAAAGACTATAATAAGAACCTGCAACTTCCACTGCAGAAGACATTAGAATTACAAGGAATGTGAGGATGTGGAGACAGAGTAGCGTGGATGCTATTAAAGACTATAATAAGAACCTGCAACTTCCACTGCAGAAGACATTAGAATTACAAGGAATGTGAGGATGTGGAGACAGAGTAGCGTGGATGCTATTAAAGACTATAATAAGAACCTGCAACTTCCACTGCAGAAGACATTAGAATTACAAGGAATGTGAGGATGTGGAGACAGAGTAGCGTGGATGCTATTAAAGACTATAATAAGAACCTCCAACTTCCACTGCAGAAGACATTAGAATTACAAGGAATGTGACGATGTGGAGACAGAGTAGTGTGGATGCTATTAAAGACTATAATAAGAACCTGCAACTTCCCCTGCAGAAGACATTAGAATTACAAGGAATGTGAGGATGTGGAGACAGAGTAGCGTGGATGCTATTCAAGACTATAATAAGAACCTGCAACTTCCACTGCAGAAGACATTAGAATTACAAGGAATGTGAGGATGTGGAGACAGAGAAGCGTGGATGCTATTAAAGACTATAATAAGCAGCTTCGATGATGGTATGTATTATATATATAGGTTAGTGTGATTCCGTGGTATTGTTTTTGGCATCAGTTTTGTTCACTTATGATTTCTCCTTCTGAGTCCTTTTAAGTTTAGACTATATATTTTAGGGGGATATTATGAAAATTCAAAAACATAAGGTACATTTTAGATTAAGGTGTTAGTAACAATTATTTTAGTTTATCACATCACATTTTCACATTTTTCAGACACTTTGCTTTGATACAGGTGTCCATGCATTTATTTCTTATTTTGTATGGGTTGTGGTTTGTTTTATGTCTGTTCTCGGTGATGCCAATGCTGGTAAAAAGTAATCAGTTTTGAGAGATGATACGAGGTTAAGGCCTGGCACTTCTTGCAGACTCTCATGTCACATAATTTGGAACTAGAGAGCTCTGACCCAGTATAAACAGACTGATCACTGACGGAAATACAAAGTTATGTTGTCGAGGCTTTATTTTAGCGCTATTTCAAAGTACTACAACCAATAAAATTGATTCCAAACATACACAAGATTATTAGAGGTTACTCCTGGTATGCGAAGCTGAAATGTTACAGTAAAAAGAATTGAAGTTTTCTCATATTTTTACGTTAATTACAGATGATTTTCGGCTAAAAGTGCCGAAAATAGCTATAAAGAGTATCTAGGTTTCTTGCTGATGTTCATAAAGACGGATAAACTTTCAATAAATATAACAATACTGATAGATAGTATATTGAACCATTGCTTTTTGAAGAAAATTCAAAGATATGCAGAGAAATAACGGAGATATGATTATTTGATCTTCAACATATGTCAGTTTTGAAAGCTAATCCACCGTTGAGCCACGACAACTTATTTCCATTATATACATTTACCTGTATGTAAGTGACCAGTCCGTGTTTATTGGGTCCGAGTAGAGAGCAAAAGCCAAAATAGTTTCCAAGGTTGTGTGTGAATTTGAGTATAAACTCATGTTATTGCTTTTTATTCTTTTTTTATTTTTTTATGCATGTATAGACCTGGGTTGCCTATACGTCCTTTTTATGTGGTTGGGCTAGTTTGACAGGTTCTAATATCTGTCTGCAGGGTGAAAAATTCCAGCAGTGGATATCATGCTGGGCACAATTTGCTAATGTTATTCAGATATATGTGTATATTAAGTAGTAGTACGCACATGGTTGAGGATCATGCGAGGAATTAAAGTTGTGGTTTTGGTTGTTAAAGATGTGTAAGGCTGGGTATAGCTTACACTGATTCATATCATTAACTCTATGTGATTGGACATTAAAATTTGTATACACATACCTTGTGTGCAGCCGCTACATGGTGGATGGCAATTGAGTTGTGGTTACACTTTGAATACACGATCCTCTCCTAGTGTGTACTGGGTGTAAGTAATACATGTTTCCTTTGGGTCAACCTTTGGACTTACGTGGTAACCTTGGTTGGGGTGAATTGTCTTATGTGAGTGATTTCAGGTTTAAGTTTTGATTGGTTTGAGTACCAAGCTCTTGTCCTGATATCCTATATATACTCAGAAGAAAAAGTTAAGTCAGTATTTATGTTTTCTCATAAAATCAACAATACTCGCTATTGCATTGTCAAATTGTATACACGAGTTGTATTATCATAACTTTACATGTATCCGTTTTTTGTGTGAAAAAAATGCCTCTATTAGACTGTATCAACCAAATTTCAAAATGCACGATGTGCACGTGCTGCGGTAAACCGGCAGGGTTATTTTCTCATATGCTGTTCGATATTGAAAGTGAGTTGTTCCTATTGCAATAATTCAGAGAAAATTCAGAGTTACCAAGCTTAAGTCACCGTCCCAGGCTATCAGCAAATTACAGAAATACCGCGTTTTGACTTCTTGAAGTAGGTACACGTGTTGCTGACGTGCCACGCAGTTTTGGACGTAATTAACAAACAAATTATCGTCTGCAAACAGGTTTCCACCAACCGGGCAGTAAAAATGACAAGCCTCCGTCAGGGAGACCACGGATAACGACGCCACTTAAAGTAAAGGGTTATAGTGACGTCAATGTGACGTAATCGCTTCATAGCCGCTTGAAAACTTCTTAAACACCTTAGACATGCAACAGATACGAGAATTTCCGTCTAAACTGCCAGAAATCGTCTAAGGGGCGCTAGATTGATTTTTGAGTTTTGAAATTTGAATTTTGATTTGTGTAATTTTGATGAAAAATGGGTATATTTTCAGAATGTTTTGTTGAAAACGTTCACATTTGTAAGAAATTAAATGAATTTTATGTTGAGTAAGGCTTTTGTCAATATTAAGACTGTCTCACAAAATCATTGCACAGAGTGTCTGTACTGACTAAACTTTTTCTTCTGAGTATATTTTAACCCCTTAGTTAGCATAACCTAAGTTCTATGGGTATATGATTACCTATTATTGGATTTACGCTGTTATACTCTTTCTAGTTATGACAGTTAGAGGTAGATAGTAGTATTTTAATATTCCATATTATTTGAACAAACCAGGTAGGGTCCATATCCCAAATACTACAAGCCAAGTCCCAAGTTCATTGGCCTTTTGGCTTCAGAGGTTTCAGAGAAGAGGCTATTTACAGGTTTTACCAAATATCAGTATGACAGCCATCCTGGTCATGTGCCCATAAAAGGTGTTATAAATCTAATTTCCTTAACTTTTCCTGATCTTGTAAAAATTGTACGATTTAGTAGAAATTTTATGGCTCATTTCGGGGTGTCTCTCTGATGATAAAGGAGAGTTCACATGTATGATTTTGAGTTGGCGAGACATAAACATAAGCTCCAAAGAGCTTTTGAATCTTCATGAAACTTCCACATTTGTGGAAAAAAAATGACTTTCCTCTGCCAGTCAGATTAAATTTTGCTGATTATACCGGTTATTGGGGTAGTCAGCAAGCTAATCTTCGTCAGTTAAGCTTTTACATCTAGAAAGTTTGTTTCAAAAGTAAAAAAAAAATAACACAACAAGCAAATAAACTTTACTGCAGAAGAGGAAGATATGATGGAACTTGAAACCCTGTTAAGATATGCAAATAAGAAATATTATTGCTTGTGAAAATCAAGGAAACAAGACAAATTCGACGAATTTATATCCCCCGACGAAGGGTTATTTGAGAGAAACATGTAAATCACAAAACATAAATCCCATTTATCTTAGTCTTAGTTCACCTTCAGTATCATTCAGATCATAACAAACACCTGTCAAGTATGCTTTAGTGCTTAATTTAATAAAAAATATACTTACATCTGCACAATTTCAATATCTGACCTTTAAACCCAACCCCAGAGGTCAAGGGTGTGTGTAAATTCAAAGTGTTACCTTGCATGTAGGTCTACACTTCTTCCACTTTCATTTGATATGCAACATGACCACTTTTAGAAAAGAAAAAGAAAATGACCTTTTGACCCCACCCCACGGGGTCGTTGGTGTGTGTAATGACAGCATATTTGCTTTCATGGTGCTCTGTGATCAATTCCCTTTAATTTGATATGCAACATGACTACTTTCAGAAAAAGATATAGTTTGACCTTTTGACCCTACCCCCTGGGTCGAGGGTGTGTCTGTGGGCAAAATATTTGCTACCATGTTGCTGCCAGCGTTGTCAGCTTTAATTTGATATGCAACATGACTACTTTCAGAAAAAGATATAGTTTGACCTTTTGACCCCACCCCCTGGGTTGAGGGTGTGTCTGTGGGCAAAATATTTGCTACCATGTTACTGCCAGCGTCGTCAGCTTTAATTTGATATGCAACATGACCATATTCTGAAAAAGTTTAATTTTGACCTCGGCCCCACCCCCTAAGTCCACCCAACAGGCTCGGACCCAGGCCTTCAAACTGAAATCCCGTTTGATATGTTTCATATCTATTGCTGCTCTGCCTGTATGCAAAATTTCAGCAAAAAATATTAACAATTGCCTTAGTTATTGCGAAATTTAAATATTTGACCTTTGACCCCTTAGGTGGGGTCAAAGGGGGTGGGGTAAAACTTTGACACTGCCATGCTTATCTACAGGCACTTGGCAATCATGGTCTAATAGTGAGAAGTTGTTAAATATAATTGCTTTGATAAAATGTGAAGATCATCACACAAAAAAGCTAATATAGGTTTTGCCTTATAATTGCCTATACTAAAACAAGGGCAATAACTCAAGTGTTGAGGGGTTGATTTTGACCAAACTTATTGGATGTTTGAGAGTCCATGGTACTTATCATTTGTACCAATAATGAATCAAATCTGACCAATAGGTACTGAGATATGGTTCCGGACGGACGGACGGACGGAATGGACGGACGGACGGACGGACGACGCCAAAACTATATCCCTCCGACTTCGTCGGGGGATAATAATATAGCAACATGTTGTAAAAATCAAAGAAATAACATTACAGTCTACTCTCGATACCTCGAATTTCAAGGGACTTGGCAAAATATGTCGAGTTATCAGTAGTTCCAGGTAACCAAATCATGAGGTATAGCCTCCATTTTGGGGTGAAATAATTCACATTCAACTCGTCCATTAATAGATCGTTATAGGGAGCTATAACATTAATAAACTACGGAATGAATTGACCCAAGTAAAAAAGAAAGTATATAGAATCTTTACTCAGGTACCGCTACAGTCCCGACATTCGATGACTATTTTTGCACTTTCTAAGACAAAATAAAATAAACATAGCGTTTTCAGTTCTAAATATGCAACTGGTCCCGCGGTCGCAGGTTTTACCCTTCTGTAAGTCGTCATATTTTAAACCCCAACAATGTACAAGCACGTTTTAATTTTCTTCGGCTTGATGTACATATGCCTTCCCAATCTATTTTTGTCATGACCTGACCAATGTCCGAAAATAGCGTTACAGGCACAACTGTCCAGTGCCTGGTCTGTTTACAAAATTAAAAATTGGCCCGAGAAACAATTAAATTATACTTTGTCCTTATTTAAAATGAGCAGTCATCGAACAGAGATTGCTAAAAATGACACATTAGCTCATGCACCTGCTTTGAAGTTGTACACAATAGATCAATAAAATTCGGCGACCGCGGTCAATTATGTAATTATACATGTACAACACACTAATTTATGTCTGCATGTGTCACACACGTGGACCAAGTGATCAAACAATTGGTGGTTTTAATGGGGATAATTAACGTTGAAAGCGTTGGATTAATTGGAGACACATTCAGATAAAAAGGTAATTTCTTATGAAATGGAATCAAGTTAGGCGTGGTAAAATACACTTAAATTGATCAGCCGGACCAGTTTTTCATAACAAGTTATCAGTTTTATTGACTTAGCCATTGTCGAGATAAACATTGTGGCATTGCAATAATATATTGGGGAAAATACCGGGACCGGGCAGTCTGGTCGAGATAAGTGATAGTATTGAGTTATGCATAGTTGAGTTAATCAGAGTCGACTGTACTTGTGAAAATCAAGGAAATAATATAGCTACATGTTGTAAAATTCAAGGAAATAACATTACTAGTGAAAATCAAGGAAATAATATAGCAACATGTTGTAAAAATCAAAGAAATAACATTACTTGTGAAAATCAAGGAAATAATATAGCTACATGTTGTAAAAATCAAGGAAATAACATTACTAGTGAAAATCAAGGAAATAATATAGCAACATGTTGTAAAATTCAAGGAAATAACATTACTTGTGAAAATCAAGGAAATAATATAGCAACATGTTGTAAAATTCAAGGAAATAACATTACTAGTGAAAATCAAGGAAATAATATAGCAACATGTTGTAAAATTCAAGGAAATAACATTACTAGTGAAAATCAAGGAAATAATATAGCAACATGTTGTAAAATTCAAGGAAATAACATTACTTGTGAAAATCAAGGAAATAATATAGCAACATGTTGTAAAATTCAAGGAAATAACATTACTAGTGAAAATCTAGGGTAAACAGTAGATCCTTGTCTAGGCTTACGTAGCAATAAATTGAGAGTTGTCCATGACTGCTTAAAATTTTGCGTACAGCGACAAAATGGTGTCCTGAGCTCCGCAAATAATAAACAAAAAAGTGTAAAACTTTCTATTTCTTCATGCATTCTTATTCTTTATTATATGATGTATTTAACCCATAAATGATAACTTACATAGCACATGCATTGGTATGTGAACACATTTCAGACACATGAATTTCCATTTACATTTGCTAGCCAGAAATCAGCAATTACTTAGCTAGCTTTTTAATTTTAAGGGTTCAATTGAATCATAGTGGACTTAAATACCCATATAAGGCACCAGCGCATTAGGCATGCACTTTGGCTGAGTTTTTTGGAATCGGTGAAGGTTTTAACCCCTCAACACACACAGACACACACACACACAAACGCACGCATGCCCAAGACGTTGTCCCTTGTGATTATTTCCTATGTCAAACACTACGAGTAACGTATCTATTCGGAAGATGTCAATCGAGAATCTCCTTCTGATCTGCTGTTAACCAGTATCTAATATGTCCACTGCTGAGGAGTACGAGAATGCTTCAAAAATGGAACGGCTGTCTGAAACTGTGTATTCAGGTAGATGAATCTGGGTCAAGTAGTCCCAGAGTCAACTCACATGGGTCAACTCGTCCCCTTTATAAAATACCCTCCCCTATATAAAATACCCTCCTTGGTCGGTGTCTCGGTCGGTTAATAGTCTGTTATGTGATCTCCAAAGTTTTAATTAATCAACAATGGTGGTGCATTACGGTTTGCCGAAAAATGAACAGTAGTGTTAACCTACTTATGTAATGTTTGTAAACATGTAATAAAAGCCTTTTAATGATTGGTAAAATGCGTTGCTCATCGCACATGGGACTAGCGAACTTTCAAATTAGCCTGCACTTCCTTATACAAGATTGGCTCAGCTGAAAACTAAGAACATGCTAACATGACAGGGCCAAATGTTCATTTAGGGAACGGTCATTATTTATCAGCTGGGGTACCACACCACCACCAACCCCAACCCTTGCTGATAAATAATTACCATTCTTTTATAATGAATCAATGGCTAGGTGCTAGTGAGGGTCTTTGTCCTTGCTCAGGCGTACCAGTATGTAGTAGGAACCGTAGGCTAATCTGAACATAGTACACTCACAAAAGTATGTACCATTTTTATTCCCAAAATTTTGTCTACATGCTTAATATAAATAGATATTTGTCAATGCATGTAAAGTCTCCCATGCAAATAGGAACAGGACGAGTTGATCCGGGCGAGTTGACGCAAGGACGAGTTGACCTAGGGAACGAGTTGACTCGGGGACAACTTGACCCGCTTCCAGGTAGATGGAGAATATTTTGAAGGACAGACCACGAAAAACAAGTACAAATTTAATACAAAAAGTGACTGAAAAGTAATTTAACTTGCATTATTTTTGAATGTCCCTTGTAATATGTATTAATATATTTCTAAAGGTCTCACCTGAGTGCACACTATTTCAGAAACATACATACTGGCTAAGTAATAAAATTAGTATACAGGCACATCACTGAATTCTTCATCCTTTGTATATTAATGGATTCTTCCTTTTGGCTAAGTGTATCAAATTATCCATACTACGAAGGGGTGTCAGGTTATACTTTAAAAAAAGATTGTGTTCTTTTGTCTGAATATCTTTATTTTACCTTTACAAACAGTGTTATCTTAGATGAAAGCCAGCATTATGCGGCATTTCATCTTGGTCTATGTTGTTTGTAAAATTACCCATCTAGGTGTTAGGGGTTTCCCAGAATACATGGCTTAATCCATAATGAACTGGAAACTCCTTAATTTTTCCTGTGATGGAATGTGGCATGGCATGCACCATTGTACCGCACTCTCTTTATGTGCTACAAAATGTTCAAGGAGCAGATATAAGATATAATTAGGAAAAAGGTTTAGAATGCATTTTATGTATATTCACACGCTTTTTTTGACAACTAAAACAAACAAGAGGGCCCTAGGGCCCTGGGTCGCTAAACTGAGTCCTAGCACATAAATAGATGATGCATTGGCCTGTGGCGAAGGAGATTGGATTTAAAAATGTTTACATTTTTAGCTCTAGTAGCCATGTTGTTCAGTAAAGGAGAACCATCTGATCAATTTTAGTAGATGGCAACATAAGATTCATTTCTGTGAAATTATTTTGATTTTGGACCCGTGGTTCAGGAGATATTGGTATGAAAAGATATGTTTTTCTAGAGCTCTGGCGTCCCTTATTTCTGCGGAGCGGAACCCTTTGTGCAATTTTATAGTAGAAGACATCAAAAGTAACAATTCTGTGAAATTATTTTAAATTTGGCCTAGTGGTTCAGGAGCAGATGTTGTTTAAAGATATTTCTTATCTAGAGCTCTGGTGGCCCTTTTGTTCAGCTGAGCGGAATAATTTGTGCTTGTGCAATTTTGGTAGAGGGTATCCTGAGAAACAATTCTACAAAAATTATTTTGAATTTTGACCTGTGGTTCAGGAGGAGATAACGTTTGAAAGATCTCTCATCTGGAGCTCTGGCAGCCATCCTGTTCAGTGGAACAGAACCGTTTATGCAATTTTTGTAAAGATCAGTGTGCGGAACAATTCTGTTAATTTATTTTGAATTTGGACCAGTGGTTCAGGAGGAGATGTCGTTTAAATCAATTCTTATCTACAGCTCTGGCAGTCCCTCTGTTCAGAGGAGGAGAACCATTTGTGCAATTTTGGTAGAAGGTATTCTGAGGAACAATTCTGTGAAATTAGTTTGAATTTGGACCTGTCGTTCAGGAGGAGTTGTCATTTAAAGCAAACGTTTTATGGACAGACTGACGCTCGCCAGGCAAAGACAAATCACATCAGCTTACCTTGAGCCTTTGGCTCACGTGAGCTAAAATTGTTGGCTGGGACGTAAAGAATCAAAACAATCTATTAAACCATTCAACTGAACTGTACATTCGCAAGTGACATTTTGTTACTAAGCCGCTATGTCAGCCTGTATGTATGGAACTGAAAAGTCTTAAATCATGTGCACTCAGGTGCGAAGCTCTAGTTCGTAATATCATGAAGGGGGATAATGTCAAAATATACATGCAGATGATGGATTTGGAAAATTTGGAAAAGGTATTTTTTCTCTAAAAAAATTGAATCCTCCTCGTTGTAAGTTTTTACGAAACTGTATTTAGCATAAATAGTTAGAAACCACTTATAACTAATCAGCCCTATGGAGGACGAATCAAAAGAGACAGTTAGTTTGTCTTGAATATGATGAGCAATAACTTGTAAAATTGGCCAAAGTGTGCTGAGGAACCTTAAGCATTCAAGAAGATTTATGCATGGTTGAAACAAACGGCAAAGTTCGCCTGGTTGGCTTTGTTGATATGGGCAAGGAATCTGACCATCTTAATACCCTTTGTTAAGGCAAAAAAGACAGAGTTCTTGCCACTCATGTTTGCAATTCTTATATCTAGGTTTAAATGGTTTCAGATTTCCATTTGCTTGCTTTCCTGTCACACAAACCAAGGCTGGAAACTTACATTTTCTGTTTTGGGAAGCCATAAAATTTTTGAATGTATACGACTTTAAGGTTTTGTCTTGTCCATGGATGGAGCTCAAAAAATAAAGATTTTATGAAAACTTCGCAACAAAAAATACGAGGGTCATTTTTTATGTTCGTAGAATCAGGCTGTATCTCTACAAATAAAGAATGTACGGTACCATAACTATATATATTTTGAAAGATCTAGCTCCTGTCTATCATTTGATATAAATTTTACATCATTAGCGCTAAGTTCGGTCAAGATATATAGCTTTGAATAGGGCGTAAAAAGGACACTGGCCGAAATCCGTGTCATTTTAACCACGCAGCCATTAGGAAATTAGACGCTTTAAAGTTCCATTCCCTATGGTGATATAAGCTTTTTTTCAAGCCGATTTTTTCTTTGCACTTTCAAAATTAATTATTCAAACGCTAATCGTAGAAAAGTGCAGCAAAACTATAAGCATGTTGTTTGCTCTTCTACAATTTTAAAACTCTCATCAATAAACCAAAATAATCACAGTCAAGTGCTAGTTATTATATCTGTAAAAATGACGATTGTGAACAAATTTTAAAATTTCGTCTAGGTTTGCATAGCACATGATATACTCAATCATTCGTCAGCAGTTATATTGATGTATCGATTTAAGCATGTAACTGGCAACTTCCGGTACTGGTATACCCCATGTTATAAAAAGTGGGTGGGGTAAATCAACCCCGCGTAGAAACACAATAACAGTTGGATCTGCATAATTTTCTTATTGCAGTTATTTCATAACCTGTTCAGAGGCACAAAAACAGTTTTAATGTATTTTCGCAATATAGTAATGCTCCATTACGTCATTTATATACAAAATAAGGGATTTTAGCACCCCCGTAGTCTATTTATTTTGCACTTCATTTCTAATAAAACAAAAGTATTAACCTTGTTTTGGGATGAAAGTTACCGTAACACTTCCATCTACTATATAAACAAGAAAAATTATAGTACTACTTTACAGCTAACATATTAAGCCACATTCAAAAGCCTGTATCCAACTTCCACTTGTGTCAACTTTTTACAATAAAAGTTTATATGCCTACTGTTCAATTTGCTGAGGTTCCAAACAAATCTTCCATATCCAATAATTGCTGCGCATTTGCTATAATGATTATATAATATTGTAGCGTGTGGTGTCCTTGATCTGCAGCCATATTTTCAGAAGCTGTGTATGGCTATGGACCCATTTTCATGCAATTGTTTCTAACTTTCTGTCAGAGTCGTAGTCCATAAATGTCATATCTCTACCATATTTCCGGTGTGCAATATATAGGTATGTCTTTGCCTCTTAGAAGACATTAAAGTAATGCATTTTGAAATAATTTTAGGCTGCATGTATACATAAAAGCTCAATCTTTCCAAATATATGCATGATGTATGCATTTACTTTCGACATTTTCATTAAATCTACCTTTCTGCGAACATAAAAAACGTCCCTCGTATTTTGTCTCCAAATGAACCCGACATTTTATTTATCATGGACTACTCCCATGTCATAAAGCAGGTTTGTATTAATGTTGCTAAAAGTGGCATTGGGCAGTCTTTTGTAAGAACTTTGCGCTTCAACCAAACAATCATTTGGGAGCATTGGGTCAATGCTTTCAAGTGGGATCGCGATACAAACGCATTTCCCTTGCACCACAAACTAACACATGACCATTTCTTTCTTTCTCAAGAATCAAAAATAGGGAAACAGTCTGACCAAAGATGTCCTGAATGTCGAAATGCTCCATCTGATGGAGAGCTTTCAAAGATATCTAGGAGATGATGACTACTTACTGGATGACACTGTCACACTACTGAGATCAACAAGTGTCATAATAAGTACTTTCAGAGATCACAGGCCAGTTGCTGACATCAAAGACAAGCGTTTAGATGGCATTATGTCAGCCTTAGCATGGTTTAATGAATGGGAATCTTCTGTAAAAAAAACAAAAATTGTCTCCATCTGAACAAGAAAAATGCCTGATGTCATCCCAAACTCGCGAAGATCTAAATTCTTGCATCATTGGGTTTAATAATCTATGCAAAACCACACTAGAGTCTCATCGGAATTCTATAGTACATGTACCTGCACGTATCAAAAGCGATGTGATTGAAAATATATTTTGCCAACAGAGAGGAATTATTAACAGAAACAACACAAACCCAACATTTTATCAATATGTCAAAAATATAAATGCAATTATCATTGGGCAAATGTGGCATAATGGACTGCGCTACCTAGTAGTCTGGTGGCTAGAGAACCCTTGGCTGTAGGGCATGCAATGGGCCAGCATTCTTGCCTCTTTAATCCCTTTGTAATTTCTCCGAAATATAAGTGCATTTCTCGGTTAATTGGCCTCTCTAAAATTCTGTAAACAAAACTATAAATTCCATATAGCTGTCAAGACACGCCTTGACTATCTACTTTAGAGTGCTTTAAGAGGTGTTAGGGAGTTGCTTTCCTATCACGCCTAACAGGTTTATGTGAAGTTCAATGGCTTATCAGACAGGTCTGCTACATAAACAAGATTATATTATTACTAGGTAAACACCCAATGTACGTCAATGCCAGACTTATTTTGACAGCCAAAGTATATATACCAGTGTGCGGGGAGGAGAGAGTTCAGTTATAAAACAGCAGTTATTAGTTGTTAACCAGGTTCTGAAAAGTAACTGTCTCATCTAGTGTGTGCCAGAGAGTAATTCTGCAGTGGGTTGACTTAGGAATTATTAAATGATAGAACAGTACATATGACTAGTCACTGACTTGTCGCAGGCCGGGCGAATTATTGGTCACTCATGGACACTACATAGTTGGCCTGCACTAACGTGTGGAGCAATGGCTCCTAGCTACCCCGACTAGGCTATGCAACACAGTTTTCTTTTGGTGCCGTGACCAGGATTGGACTTAATTTTACAAACAATTGAATAATTTTGGACCTGAATTATTCTGAACTTATGCTACTGTTGTGCTTTGTTCCTGAGAAGATCACAGTTGTGTTATGTTGCTGGGACGATCGCAGTTTATCACAGACTACAGCGCTAGGACACATTGAAGGGTAAGTCCTTAACCTTTTCTGCTTAGTTTATCTGACAAAATGGCTGAAGCTGAGGTGGCACAAGTGTTTCAAAATATGGCAGTGGAAATGTCAAATGTTTCCACGGCTTTGGGGGCCCAGGGAATTAATCAAATTATAACGCCATATGAGGGGGACCCCAAGAAATTTAAGGATTGGGTTAAGTCCATTGAAAAATATGCAGTTTAAGCGAATCTAGGGAATGATGATAGGATTAAACGGGTTGCATATCAAGCCAGTAGGGGGACTGTTAGTGAATTTATCCGTAGGTACCAAGACAACAACCAACAAGCTACGTGGGACCAACTTAAGGCTGAACTTAACGTTAGGTTTTCTGAAGTTACTGATGCACAGCATGCTATAATGCTGCTTAGGAAAGTCCAGCAGAAACCTGGAGAAACGGTCCAGGTGTATGCTGAGAGGCTTTTGACTTTGGCCGAAGATGCGTATCCTGCACAGCAAGGCGCGGCTGTTCAACGACAGCAAATTGACATATTTGTTGACGGTTTACTAGAAGACCAATTAAAACTTAAGGTTTTAAGAGTGAATCCCCAAACGTTGGATGCTGCCGTAACAACAGCAACAAATGAGCAGAACCTACGTAAAAGGTTCAGTCTGCGTACTAGGCATCAGTACGTCCCCACTGAAGATGATGATCGAATGGAAGTAGATCATTATAGGCCCGTTAGACGTTGTTATAAGTGTAATAAAACGGGGCATCTTGCTAAAGATTGCCGCTCCAAGCCCCGCATAAACGCGGTTGATAATACAAAAGAACACAACGCGAAGGACTATAAGAAAGAAATACCTGTTGGTGCTGCGCCAAGAAGGGTCACTTCAAGCATGAGTGTAGAAAACGGTTGGCTGATCTGAATAGGGGACAAGGTGCTCCCAGGGTCCAGCCCGCGAGATATAATCAGGAAAACTAGGTCGCTCCTTTCATGTAGAAGCCCACGAAAGGAGAAGAAAGCTTAAAAACATTCCAAAATACACCATAGCATTGACAGGAAGTTCAAATTCATGTTTACTTCAAGATGGTAAAAACAAATTGTTACAAAGCGTAACGTCAAGTTATAGCGTCTTGGGGCTAATTCCGTAGATGAAAACGTCATTGTCTCAGTGTTTATGCCCTAACAAATAGGTTTCCCGGTTCTATATCAAGTTAAAGTATATTTGAGACATTGCCCTGTTATATAGTGGAGCTGAGGTCTCAATAATGCATAGACGCGTGTACCGCGCCTTGAAGCAGAAGCCTGCGCTGATTTAAAAGGTGGCGCGACTTCAGTCAGTTAATGGCAGATAACTGAAAATAGACGGGTTTGTCAGATTGTCTTGTAAAATCGGGAATACCGAATGTACACACGGGTTTTATGTATCACCATCCATAAATAGAAATTTTATTTTGGGATGTGACTGGTTAGTACAAAATGGAGTTAGACTCTACTTTGACCTAGGCATTTTGAAGTTTGGTGACACAACTGTACCTCTTGAGGAAGACATACATATTGCTTCTCTTGTGCGACTCGGTTCAAAAACAGTACTTAAACCTCAGTCAGCTACTGTCTGTACTGGCAGAATTAAGGACAGTGGTGAGATACCCTCTGGTGAGTTGTGTGCAGTTTCAGCTATAGAGAAAGGGTTTATGGGAAATCAACTTGGCTTAATGGTTTCAAATTCAATTGCTAAAATGTCCAAAAACAGGCGTTTGCCAATTTTAGTAGTGAACAATACAAATCAAACAGTAAATTATCAAAGGGCTGTGTAATTGCTAAAGTTGATTCAATTGCATCAAGTAGGATAGAAAGTGTGAATAATTTGGTCAAAAATACGAAACCAGGTGATGGCAAGGCGTGGGACGCGGATGTGGATGTCCCATCTCATTATAAGCCTCAAATTCAGAAGTTTCTTAAGAAAAACAAGGCAAATTCGACGAATTTATATCCCCCAACGAAGGGTTATTTGAGAGAAACATGTAAATCACAAAACATAAATCCCATTTATCTAACCCTTAGTTCACCTACAGTATCATTCAGATCATAACAAACGCCTGTCAAGTATGTTTTAGTTATTAGTTCAATAAAAAATAACCTTACATATGCACAATTTCAATATCTGACCTTTAAACCCAACCTCAGAGGTCAAGATTGTGTGTAAATTCAAAATGTTACCTTGCATGTAGGTCTACACTTCTTCCACTTTACTTTGATATGCAACATGACCACTTTTAGAAAAGAACAAAAATGACCCTTTGACCCCATCCCAGGAGTCGTTGGTGTGTGTAATGACAGCACACTTGCTTTCATGGTGCTCTGTGCTCAATTCCCTTTAATTTGATATGCAACATGACTACTTTCAGTAAAAGATATAGTTTGACCTTTTGACCCCATCCCTTGGGTCAAGGGTGTGTCTGTGGGCAAAATATTTGCTACCATGTTGCTGCCAGCGTCGTCAGCTTTAATTTGATATGCAACATGACTACTTTCAGAAAAATATATAGTTTGACCTTTTGACCCTACCCCCTGGGTCAAGGGTGTGTCTGTGGGCAAAATATTTGCTATTATGTTGCTGCCAGCGTCTTCAGCTTTAATTTGATATTCAACTTGACCATATTCTGAAAAAGTTTAATTTTGTCCTCGGCCCCACCCCCTAAGTCCACCAAAGGGGCTTGTAATCAGGCCTTCAAACTGAAATCCGGTTTGATATTTTTCATATCTATTGCTGCTCTGCCTGCATGCAAAATTTCAGCAAAAAATATTAATAATTGCCTTAGTTATTGTGAAATTTAAATATTTGACCTTTGACCCCTTAGGTGGGGTCAAAGGGGATGGGGCAAAACTTTGCCACTGCCATTCTTATCAACAGGCACTTGGCAATCATGGTCTATAGTGAGAAGCTGTTAAATATAATAGCTTTGATGAAATGTGAAGATCATCACACAAAAAAGCTAATATAGGTTTTGCCTTATAATTGCCTATACTTAAACAAGGGCAATAACTCAAGTGTTAAGGGGTCGATTTTGACCAAACTTATAGGATATCAAGAGTCCATGGTATAATCATTTGTACCAAGAATGAATTAAATCTGACCTATAGGTACTGAGATATGGTTCCTGACAGACAAAAAGTGCGGACGGACGGAATGGACGGACGACGCCAAAACTATATCCCTCCGACTTTGTCGGGGGATAATAAGAACTTATTTGCAAGTGCAGACTCTGAACTTGGACACACTGACACTGTGACCATGAAAATTGACACTGGTAACAACCCTCCTATAAAGTTAAGACCCTATAGGACCCCCATACAGAACAGACAGGTTATTGAGAAGACCATTGATGAAATGATGGGTGCAAACATTGTCCATAGATCAAAATCGCCTTGGAGTTTTCCAGTTGTAATAGTTGACAAGAAAGATGGGTCCAAAAGATTTTGTGTAGATTTTCAGAAACTAAACCAAATTACTAAACCAAATTCATACCCCCTTCCTTTGATAGATGATATCTTGGCTCTTTTAGGGAAAGCAAAATACTTCACTTCCTTAGATTTAAAGTCCGGTTACTAACAAGTGTTGATGGATGAAGCAGATAAGGAAAAGACTGCCTTTGCATGTCACTATGGTCTGTTTGAGTTCAATGTAATGCCATTTGGTCTTTCAAATGCACCTGCAATTTTCCAGGAACTAATGTCTATAGTCTTGCAAGCGCTAGGCCATTTTGCAAGAGCCTACCTTGATGACATGAAACAGTTGACCAGCATTTACATTATTTGCAGCAAGTGTTTGACAGATTAAGAGAACATGGACTGAAACTTAAATTAAAAAAGTGTTCTTTCTTAAGGCCAGAAACAACTTATTTGGGATTCATAATCAGTTCTGAAGGTATAAAACCTGATCCTCAAAAGGTAGAGAGGCCATTAAATCTCTACCTCCCCCAACATGTGTGCGGGAGGTACGTTCATTGATTGGTATGGGGTCATACTACCGTAGGTTTATTCCAAATTTCTGAGATAGCTGAACCTGTAATTGCTTTGACCAGAAAATATGCACGATTTAAGTGGACAGATGAGTGCCAAAGTGCATTTGAATATTTGAAACAAAGTCTGACTGTGGTACCTTTATTAGCCTACCCTGATCCAAACAAGCCTTATACTCTTTATACAGATGCAAGTAACTACTGTATTGGTGCATGCTTGACACAGGCATGTGAAGATGAGGAAAACGTTGTGCCAAATGTCAAAAATGAGAAACCCATTTATTACCTGTCGCACAAGTTGAGTAAGACCCAATGCAAATGGTCGACAATTGAAAAGGAGGGGTATAGTATAAATCATGCTCTGTGAAAGCTGGACTATTATTTACACGGTGCTAGGTTCGTTATCAAGACCGATCATAAGCCGCTAAAGTATCTGCTGGAGTCTCCAATGCAAAACAAGAAAATTCAGCTTTGGGCGCTTTGCATGGCTGGCTATAATTGAAGCATAGAGTATATAGCAGGTACAGAAAACACCTGCGCTGATCTGTTATCGCGTAAACCTGATGGCGGACATACCGAAGCCGAGGCCGAACCCTTTGAGGTTGATATAAATGACAATACCTTTGATGTTGATGTGATCAATTCCAATGAAATTGACCCTAAACAATTTGCAGGCTATGAAGTTGCTGATAACCCTGAAAAGGAAGCGCCAACTTGGGACTTGACTGACGTTGACATGGCAGTGGAACAAGCTAAAGACAAGGAAATAGTTGACATCAAAATTTGTCTTGAGACTGGTGCACCATCCCCCGCAATAAAGAGTAGGTACATCATAGAAAATGATGTTGTTTACTATCTGTCACACCCAGATGATAATCCCACCTTGAGATTATATGAGCCCCATCATCTGCATGAAGCAGTGGTGAAACAGTACCATGATGACAATGGTCACATGGGCGTCCAGAAAACCTTTACGGGGATTAGCCAAAAGTATTACTGGCCAAATCTCTTTTAGGAACTTTATAACTACGTTTCCTCTTGCGCGACCTGCCAAACTAGGTCAGCTCTAAAAACAAAACCACCTGTCCAGGGGACAGACATTCCCCCATATCCTTTTGCTAAAGTCAGTCTAGACTTATCAGGCCCGTATCCCAAGACCTTGTCTGGCAACAAATACATTGTAGAATTTGTTGACAGGCTCAGTGGTTGGCCAGAAGCCTTTGCTGTGCCAGACAAAACAGCAGACACGATTGCCCACCTACCAATTGAAGAGATTTTCCCTCGTTTTGGTTGCCCGCTAGAGCTTGTGACGGATAATGGTACAGAAAATGTCAATCGGGTCATCAAAGAAACATTGAGAACCTTGAACATTCATCACGTGACCACAAGCTTCTATAGGCCCCAATCAAATGCAAAGGTTGAGAGGTTCCATCGCACCCTCCATGACATTCTAGCTAAGAAATTGGCTGACAGACTAGACACCTGGGACCTCTATTTAAATCAAGTACTGGCTGCCATTAGCTTAAATGTCAGCGAAGCCACTGACTACACACCTTTTTATCTGGTGTACAACAGGGATGTGGTCCTGCCAATTGACAACTTGCTTAAACCCAGATCCAAGTATCAGGGGAGTGACATGCACCAGATGGCCTTGCAAGAACAGCACAAAGCATTCATGTTAGTTTATGGCTGGCTGAAGAAACAACAACGTCGGCAGGCTAAGTATGCCAATAAAAATGCACAAGAAGTACAGATACAAGTTGGTGACCCTGTATTTTATAGGAAGCATGCGCGCTCTGGAAAGCTTGACATTAAGTGAGAACCTTTTTATTGGGTCATCGAACAGACCTTACCAGTAACTTTTGTCATTAAAAATCAGCTAAATGGTAAGACAATCAAGGAGCACGCGGGATATCTGAAATTGGCAAAAATCCATGACTGGGAAATACCATTAACTGCCACAGGTAAACCGCGGCGAAAGGCTAACTTCGTAGTAGCCCCAGAATCAGATGACTCTGAGGAAACAGAGGGGTCTTCTGAGTCTGAACCGGAAAATCCCATAGATAAAGTGGTACCAAAATACCGCAGGGAACGTGATGACTCGGATGAGGAGGACGATATCCCTCCTATGGAACTCAGAAAACGCATCAGAAATCGTGAGCGTAGGGAACATGAAGAGACCTCCCCAATTTCTGACAATGACGGTATGTTGAGTGACGCTGACTCAACTGAAACGCTTGATTATGACTGGTCAGACTACATGAATGTGGAACAAATAAGAAAAATGGCGTAGCAAAAGTGCGCCAAAATAAGGTGAAAAAAGTTTTTAGTGCTATTGTTGGCATGTTTTAGGCTATACTAGGCTTCAATGTAAATACGGTAAATGTAAATAAGTAACTGTATAATGTAAGGTTAAATACACTTGTTAACCCTGGCGCTGGCTGCCTGAAATTGGGTGGAACACATACCATGTAATAGGCTAATATTCATGGGCTTATATTTTTGATAAACCCAGGGGTTTCGACAGTAATCACTGGCCTTCTGTTTTGGTATTTTCAAAATTTCAAAAAGGGTAAGCACTCTCTTGACTGTTTACCCAGGTGCCAGCGTAAAGGCATTTACAGGTTAAACAAGGAGACAAGGATAGGGACGAACCCACAAGTCAAATGGAACCGGTGTCCTACTCCAAGATAATGGATGAAGCGGCTACACTTCAGGGCAGGGTACAGTCTGCCCCACCGGAAGGAGCAGTTACGTCTAGTAAATTTGTAAATAGTAAGAAAACATGTGTGAACTATACCACGTGTTTGGAATTGCTTGTACTGTAAATATATTCTTGTTGTTAACGTATGGAACAGTCCTCAGCTTTACAGACAGACGGACAAACTAGTAGCGTGCAGTAGTAAAATTGTTCAGCGCCATACCAGACATTCCTTCTATAAGAAGCAGCAATTTTGGTTGGAAACATTATCTAATCACTAATTGGGGAAAAGAAGAAACAATCATGATTTAATTGCTGATAAGCAATTCACACAGTAGCAATTATCGAAAAATGAACACCTGGCTATCTAAAGGTGCCAAGTAACCTGAAGCACAGATTTTAGAGGTATCAAAGTGGAACTTTAAACATTCACCAATTGTATTTCCCACAAGAAGAAACACACTGAACATCACCGTGTAACTGTGCTACACAAATTGTTATTCTGCTTTAATGTATTGGATTATACCATACAAACACTTGACAATGGCAGAAGTGAAATCCGCATTCAAACCAAGTTGCTGGCGGTATGTCACACAAGGTGATTTGATTGACGAGATGACACCAGAGCAGAGACAGGCACGCAGTTGGTCTGACCAGCCCAGGGACACAATTATGGCAAAGATAATCTGGTCAGCTGAAGCCTGTCGTATGATGCATCCAGCAGAATAGTCCTCAATGTACAGAGGGTCCGGACAACACCTTGGAACTGAGAGTGTAAGACATCGTATGGGAGAAATAATCTATTCCTATTGCTACTTTTATAAACTTTTCATGTATAAAAATTATTTGGATAATTAATTGGGCCATAAAATGAACTAGAGAGATATTGTTCCTGTGAACTGAAGTTTTAATGAGGCTATTAGTACTGCGAGGATCCAGACGCTAGGATAGCACTCACCTTAAAAATAAAGCACAAATGGGGAGGACAGATTTATGCCACTGTACGTTGCCAACAATAATAAGCAAAACTTAAAATAATGAAACCCCTCGGAAGCTGTGCATTTTGCAAATCGCCGGCTAGACAATGACCTCGCTGATCATATACTTATTAACTTACAAGGAACCATGTCGCAAAGTTGGGAGCCAGTGACGGCAGGGGTCCTCTTTCAGAAGACTGGGGCCGAATGGCTCCTCAAAATGAGCCCAGATGTAACCGTCGCGGAGGTTCGTTGGACCCGGCTAGCCCAGGAGGTATACAAGTGCTGGGAAGATGAGCAAAACAGGAAACAGGAAGAAGAGGACCGGTGCCAAGCCGTGGCTACGGCCAAGAGGGACCTAAGTCCAGCAATGGACTCCTGGAAGGCGTGCACAGTCGCAAGGGTG
Organism: Loripinus fragilis; assembly: GCA_964019695.1. Taxonomy (NCBI): domain Eukaryota; kingdom Metazoa; phylum Mollusca; class Bivalvia; order Lucinida; family Lucinidae; genus Loripinus; species Loripinus fragilis. Next base: position 63,957,330 of record OZ026522.1, on the reverse strand, counting down.
GCCCCCACACCCAGGCCAGTGGGGGAAACAGAACAGGAGGCTACCCCAGCACAGGCCCCTGAACCAGCGGGGCCAGTGATAGAATTGGTCGAAATTACCGACCAGGACTTGGATAGCATTATTTTGTATGATGGATTTGCTCTATAGAGACACAGGAGGCGTCCAGTGAAGGCCAGACGAATGATGTATAAATAGTGACGGTGTTATATATATGATAAGTAGTGACAAATAGTTCTGTGTCAAGTGAACTCAGTTAGTGCTGTGCATGCTGGATTTATATTTCCACTGCAGAAGGAGTGAGTGTGTCATTACCCAATATTTTGTTAAGGTACAATGCATGAGTTGAGGACAAGGTTTGTAAATATTCTTTTACATGTTTTTGTGGTCAATGTTTATGTTGAGGGCTAATCCACGTATTCTGTGTAAAGTATTCTTTTACATGTTTTTGAGGTCAATGTTCATATTAGGAGTGTTTTTGTTTGAGGGAAATGTTCGTATTAATAGTTAATCCATGTTAAGCTAGGTGTTTTATTTAAAATCTAATAAAACACCCCTGGCGTAGAGAGTGATGTGGCATAATGGACTGCGCTACCTAGTGGTCTGGTGGCTGGAGAACCCCTTGGCTGTAGGGCATGCAATGGGCCAGCATTCTTCCTCTTTAATCCCTTCATAATTTCTCCGAAATATAAGTGCATTTCTGTGTTAATTGGCCTCTCTGGAATTCTGTAAACAAAACTATAAATTCGATATAGCTGTCAAGACACGCCTTGACTATCTACTTTAGAGTGCTTTAAGAGGTGTTAGGGAGTTGCTTTCCTATCACGCCTGACAGGTTTATGTGAAGTTCAATGGCTTATCAGACAGGTCTGCTACATAAACAAGATTACTAGGTAAACACCCAATGTACGTCATTGCCCGACTTATTTTGACAGCCAAAGTATATATACCAGTGTGCGGGGAGGAGAGAGTTCAGTTATAAAACAGCAGTTATTAGTTGTTAACCAGTCGTTGTTTGGTTCTGAAATGTAACTGTCTCGTCTAGTGTGTGCCAGAGAGTAATTCTGCAGTGGGCTGACTTAGGAATTATTAAATGATAGAACAGTACATATGACTAGTCACTGACTTGTCCCAGGCCCGGCGAGTTATTGGTCACTCATGGACACTACATAGTTGGCCTGCACTAACGTGTGGAGCGATGGCTCCTAGCTACCCCGACTAGGCTATGCAACACAAAATGCTATTTCTAAAAATTCTAATGCCGTCTGCAGAGGCTGTAAACCACTTTGTTTTAGCACAAACTGTCCTATAAAAAGGAAATCATCTGTCCACACTGATCAATGTAACCATAAGGTAGCACCTCTTCTTAGGCTCTAATGATTTTAAATATGGAATCTTTCAAGCAAACCAAACATCTTTTTATCTTGATTTATGTCTGCACATCAGAATTAAGGGTGAGGCTGGCACTGTTAATGTGCTTTATGCCCCCCGCCTTGGCTCTCTTGTATAAGATGTTTTGTGTTTTGACACTTTTCCATATGGTGTCCTGAGTCAGGTGTGGTACTTGATTGTATCGATTCCTGATCTTTGCATTTTTCTTACTTTAAGAGAATTCACAACAACCATTATCACAATTGAAAGTGAATAACATGTAACTTCCCTCCTTAATTTTATTCGCAAGCAAGCAGGCTTGTAAGGGTATATGGAACTTCGTATTTTCCACTTGTACATAGAAAACAGATTGAGTCTAGCCGGTGTGGACTGTCCGTACAGATAGACAAAGAAGTGAGTAAGATCAGGAAATACCACAATCACATACTGCAACCAATCAACATAACTGATAAAAAATGCTATGCTCTATTTTAATAACTGTCTATAACGTAAGTTTTGGTGCATAAAAGAAACGTCTCATTGAGACGTTTCTTTTACGCGCCCAAAACTTATGTTTGACAGAAACACAGCTGATAATAATACTTTTGGGGGTTATATATTTTTATGACTACCTCCCTATAATCACTGTAGTCATACCACTACGGAAAATTGGGTCTCGTCACTAATTCCGGTGTTAAGGTAACTTTCTCATCATGTTCATTTTCTTCATTTAATCACACATAAACACCCCAAAATGCTTGGGTTCGGATTGTTTTTTGTTCATCAAATTCTTATTGTATCTTTTAGCTTTAAAATTATATGAAAACTTTACCGTTTGATGTCTAGGCATGAAATAATTCATTACGGTTTCGTCATCGTGGACAATTAATCAATGATGAAACCATATAATTATGACTAAACCGTAATTGTTATTTTTTAATATGACGGTAAATAACACATTTAAAATCTGATTTTATCTCCGTTTTGGCAAAACAGCACAGAGGTTGTAAACTAGACGATGCAATCTCGAAGCAAACATATTCGAAAGTTCTCAATTTTGTCAGCCTTTATTTGAAGGTTCTGTAAATATGCCATGGATTCTTTTGTTTTACCACGGATTCAATGGATTTCTAACGAATTTGCCATGGATTTTTCAAAAACAGGCTGATTTTCCATGGAATTCCATGGAATAAGCAGACAGCATTTTTCTTAGCCATCAATATCCGTGGAATTCAAAAATTTTCTATGGAAACTATGAAATCAGTAACAACTTTCCACGGATTTTTTAGATAAGTGCCGTGGAAAGTTGGACTTAGTTAATTCTGATGATGGAAAATCGATGGAAAAATAAGATAGTCAATTTCAGGGACGGAAAGTGGCGGCACTTCAGACTTAGTATTTTTTGTAGAAGTTCAGATGTCTAAGAATTTTTCTTGTACTGCATGTTTTATATATTTAAGTTAGATCTACATGTAAATGGTACCGGTTTCTTTTTATTTTCAAACTTCTGGCCATTGGTTCAGAAGAAAAAGTGCAGACAATGCTTTTTATAGAGCTATATGACTATGGTGACCTTGAAAATTGGGTCAAGGTCACAAAAATCTAATCATTTCTTAAAGTCCTCCCAATGATGTATCTGTGCCAGCTTGGTCGAAAACTTGCCATAATGGTTCAGAAGACAGGGTGCAGACAAGGCTTTTGCATACAATTATATTGCCCTTGTGGGTCATTGGTTCAGAAGAAGGAGACTCAGACTGCAGACAAGGCTATTTCATATAGTTATATGACCCTAGTGACAAGAAAATTAGGCCAAGGTTACCAAAATCTAATACATGTCAGCTGTCCAAAATAAGTATTTGTGCAAGTTTAATCAAATCCACTTAATGGTTCCAAAGTTAGAGCGCAGATAAAAAGCTATGATGCTAATGCCGCCAGAAACTGCACCAGGAATAACAATTATGTCTACTTTTGGAGGGAGGACATAATGACAATCTAGTCACTGGTAGGTACTTAAACTTTCAAACGTAACCCATCCTCCACAGGACTACATGAAGAATATTTATTTATTTATTTATTTACTTAGCACCCCATATCAGCATTTTGTCCTTGATGGCAGAGCTCATTTCAACCGTGTGTGGTTTTAGGGGTGGTTTGCTTAACCCTTTACCCCATAGGCTATTTTTAGATCATGAAAAAGTGAAGTTTAGTTTTGAATAATTTTGAAAATATTATGGAAAATGGAGCATTTGCTCCAAAAGAGCAAATGCTCCATTTTCCATAATATTTTCAAATACATGGTATTTCAAAGGCTATTTTAAAACAACATTGAAAATGCAAGAAAAAAAGTTAAGTTTAGTTTTGAAAAAAAAATATTATGGAAAATGGAGCATTTGCTACAAAAGAGCAAATGCTCCATTTTCCATAATATTTTCAAATGCATGATATTTCAAAGGCTATTTTATAACAACATTGAAAAATTCCTGAAAAAGTTAAGTTCAGTTTTGAATACTTTTGAAAATATTATGGAAAATGGAGCATTTGCTCCAAAAGAGCAAATGCTCCATTTTCCATAATATTTTCAAATACATGGTATTTCAACGGCTATTTTAAAACAACATTGAAAATGCAAGAAAAAAGTTAAGTTTAGTTTTGAATACTTTTGAAAATATTATGGAAAATGGAGCATTTGCTACAAAAGAGCAAATGCTCCATTTTCCATAATATATTTACAAATACATGATATTTAATGGCTATTTTAAAACAACATTGAAAATTCAAGAAAAATTTTAGCTTAGTTTTGAATACTTTTGAAAATATTATGGAAAATGGAGCATTTGCTCCAAAATAGCTAATGCTCCATTTTCCATAATATATTTACAAATACATGATATTTAATGGCTATTTTAAAACAACATTGAATAATTCAAGAAAAAGTTTAGCTTAGTTTTGAATAATTTTGAAAATATTATGGAAAATGGAGCATTTGCTCCAAAAGAGCAAATGCTCCATATTCCATAATATATTTACAAATACATGATATTTAATGGCTATTTTAAAACAACATTGAAAAATTCAAGAAAAAGTTTAGCTTATTTTTGAATACTTTTGAAAATATTATGGAAAATGCAGCATTTGCTCCAAAAGAGCAAATGCTCCATTTTCCATAATATTTTCAAATACATGATATTTGAAAGGCTTCAAAAGGCGTTTATTATGAAGTAAAGGTTTAAGAAAAATTGTTTAAATAATTATTAAGTTCAAAATTGTTGAATGGCCCTCAAATGTGTTTGTTGAATAACCCTCAGATGTTTCTAGTCTCAAAGCAAAATTAGTAAATCTTAATTATTGACTGTTTATTATCTCAAATGGCATTTACTTGTGGGGCTTTTGTTTTTTAAAGGCATCATCAGTGTTATAAAATTAGTAGTTTGTAAATCAAGCTTTAGCCACATAACATGTGTTGTTTGAGATTACACACTTTCAAAATTCCCAAATCAAGATGGCTGTTGACCTATTTCTATGTGCCATTTGTTCAAAGAAAAAATCCAACAAATCTGCGAGCTATTAATAAACCAGTGTTTCTCTGGCTCACTCCAGTTTAGTTGCAGGTAATTCAAATAAATACATAAAGTGACCTTTGCATAAACATGTTTAACAGCATATTTTGAGTGAAAACATAATGCAAATTGATCAATTTTCATACAAGTATTAGCTTTTCAAAAAGGCTGGCGGTCGTTTGTTACATTCTTGCACATTGCATGCTTCCATTTTGAACTTCTCGAGCTTGTCCATGTAGATGTGTTCCTAAGCTCTGAATAGCCCACAGATTTACTTTTAACCCTTGTCATGCCGAGTATTTTTATGTACTAGGCTACACTGCCCTCCCCAATGTTAATGATTTTAACCTGTTGCCTTCCAGTTATTACCATATATTTTCAATCAAGGTGGAAAACAGTGTCACTCCTGATCCAATGGCACCATCAGTAGCCAGCTGATCTGGTTCTACTGTGATTTCCAAAAAGGATTAAGCTGTGCTCAGCATGAGAAGAGTTAAATTATTTAGAGAGTGTGCGCCCCAATATTCATTAGACTATTTTTCTGAAATAACTTAATTCATATTTAGATAATTGTGATAATTTCTATCAGTCAGTTTATAGTTTGTGTTTTGAGAGCTCAAAAGAACCATCTCATTGAGCCGTTTTTTTTGAGCACCCACATTATTTGGTTGAGAGTTGAAAATTATGCAATTCAAAAATAAGTGCAAATAATACGGAAATGAAATATAACTGTCATTCTGATGTTTATGTTGTTTCTTGTTGGATGTAAGTATGATTTCCATAGAATTTTCATTTTTGTATATATACATAATGTCAGGTACGAACCAATATATTAGAACTTTGTCTTTGGCAATTATTGTATACATGTACAAAAGTTTTTTTTTATTTGTATTTTCATAGGTTTCAGTAGCTGTAAATAAAACATGGAAAAGAACCATCTGGCGACCCATGTAATAGAGGCCTCTAGCTGTTCTGTCAGTTCCTAAGAAGGCTACAAATTTAAAGTACTCAAATGAAGGCAAAGGGGAAACCATCTGAGAAGGCGTTCGGAAATGTGACAAGAAATTGATGCATATGACCGACAACAAAAGGTAACACTGAATTTCAAGGCAATTGAAAGAAGTTTAGCTCAGAACAAAAATATGAAAACTGTTTTAAAAACTCTACTAGTTTTGCAAAAATCACATTCTTTATAAATATCAACATAGGGCCAGTTAAGCAAAACATTTAAGCGTAAAAGTGTGATTATTTTCTTACCCATCAGTTTTGAGCGCTCAAAAGAACCGTCTCGGTGGATCTTTTTTGTTTGTTTGATTTGATTCTGTACGTCCCATCAACAATCTTTCAGTTATTAAGGGAAGGGTCTTCCTGGGTTGAACCAGTACTAAGCTAGGATAAATGTTCTTGCTCAAGGACACAACGCAGTGACACAGGTGAGGCTCGAACCCGCGGCCCTTCGGTCTCGAGTCAAGCAATCTACCACTGAGCCACTACGCTCCCTCGAGACGGTTCTTTTGAGTACCAACAACATATGTTTTGGTTGGAAATAAGAAAAATAATTTTCTGGTACATGCTCTTATCTGGAGGCCTGCATCAATAACAAAGAAATCTCAGCGCCACATCTTGAAGGGATTGAGCTGTAGCACTCTGCACAGTACTTCACATTGCATAACATTTGCTCCAAACATTTAGCCAAGCAAGAGCTTGGCCCAAGTGAAGAGCAGTTACTTAGCAATAATTTATTAAATTTTAGCACCAAATTAATTTTACAACTTTCATAAGCTTTTTCTGAGGGCAACAAAAAAAGGATTATATAACTGTGAAACAGCATTGTATGCACTCCATCTTCTTAACCTTGACCGGGCCACATAGCATTGTGGTTAACGTGTCTGACTGCAGATCAAGGGGTGGCAAGTTCGATCCCTGCCTGGTCCCATACTTTCGTGATCATGAAATAATTTCTATCTCCTCCCTTCCTGTGAGGGTTGTTGTCAGTTACTAGTGAAAGTATGTGCACCAAGTACTGGTTAACCACTTAGTCAAGCTTGCCCAGGAAAAAAGTGTGGCTAGGATTAAGACGAACTGACCATCCCAACATGACCATAGCTGTTGACCATCAAACCAGACATACAAACCTTACCATGACCAAACAGACACATCAGGGAGGATGAAGTGGGTGGGGGACACAAGGTTTCGTCTCTAATGCAAGCACTATGGACCTAGATCAGACTGATGCCCTTGCTTCCACGGTAAAATTAGTATGGAGTGCATCTGAATATATGCAGCAGATGTAAAAAGCAGACAACTTTTGAGGACAAAATTTTTCTATGCTCCAAACTTTTGAGAAAGTGGAAATACTGGTTTTGCTTGGTCTGTCTGTCCATCAACTTTAAGGCCTGAAGCAGCTATTGAACTTAAGAATACTTGTGGCACTCAAGAATACTTGTGGCTAGGGCTGCTGATGATAAAAAAGTGAACTCATATTTAATTTTTTCTTCAAACTTGTTATTGCTGCTCAGCATTATGCTCATTTCTGCTTACACTTAAAGAATCATCTAGATGTGACAGTTCATCAGACAAGGACTTACTAAGAGGAGCATGGTGGCTCAGTGTTAGAGTGTTTGACTCAAGATTGAGGGGTTGCAGGTTTGAGCCCCGGGTTTCAGCCTCACCCGAGGCACTGCATGCATTGTTTCCTTGAACAAGACATGTTATCCTCTGCTTAGTACTGCTTCAACTTAAAGACCTGTCCTGACATGACTGAAAATCTGTTGACTGTGAACTAAAGAATCAAAACAAACAAATATTAGAAATTTATACTCAGGGCAGACTAATTTAGTTTATACTCCCATGCATAAAATGCTATAAAACTTTTTTTCACTCTTAACTCAGAGTACGAAATTTAAACTTAGTAACTCATGAGTCATAAACGGTAGAATAATCAAAATTATCTAAAGGAATACTTATATCTCATATCCAAATGGAAAATCTGAATATTTGATCGAGCTGTAAATATAAAATAATTATCATAACCCAGCTTATTTTCATATCAGTTATGTTTACTTTGGTGCTTAGATGAATTTATTTATTATGTGTGTGTCTCGTGTTCACAGTTTTCCTTGGTTTGTTCATTTCAGACTGTGTTGTCCAGAAAGGATATTTTAAAACCATCAAGAGAGAAGACAAAACATCAAGCTAGAGGAAGCTTGAGAAAGATACTGGAGTGTCAATGTATTGTTGTTTCAATGGCCTAGCTGTTATTGAACATTAAATTTATCACCATTTTCATCATTGTCTTTTTAGTACACCTGAGCCATAGACTAAATGGATGAGTTTATAGTATACTAATGACTGTCGTCTGTCTATGCATCAACATTTGTCAAACTTTTTAGAAACCAGTATCGGCCAATTGAACTCCTTAGTGTAGGGGAACAAAAGTGTTAAAGTGGTCTTGGGTCACATGACCAAGGTGGGTGCAATAAACAGGAACAAAAGTGTTAAAGTGGTCTTGGGTCACATGACCAAGGTTGGTGCAATAAACATACATTGTGTAAGGTAAAACCCCTTAGAAGACTTTCTTCAGATCCAGAAAGCAGATGACCTTTGGCCTTGGTATATAGTGCTTGCTTGGTATGTAGTGCACCCCCACCCCCCAGGTAACCTGAGCCAATGGCTTATGAGTCACATATTTTTAATTATTTTATAGTATACCAATGATTCTGGCGTCGGTCCGTCCATATGTCTAGAATTTCAAATATTTAAGACTGTTGCACTGGTAAAATTTCTGTGGAAGCCATGGCCTTCCGTGGCATTTTTCTATGGAATCCATAGAATCGACAGAATTGCCATGAGATTCTATGGAATCCGTGGAATTCTTTCAGTTCCACGGAATCCGTCCGTGGAATTCTTTCAGTTCCACGGAATCCATGGAAATTGGTGGAATTTGGCGGCACATTTCCATGGAATGCCGTGGAATTTTTACATCACTTCCGGCTCCACTATATTGCCGTCATTTTTCAAGGATACCACGGCATTTACTAAAAAATTCTGTCCGAATACTCCACGGCAGTATTCCACGGAATTCCACTATGATTCCATGGCATATTTACAGACGGATATTTTACTATAACACCGGAGTGGGTGACGAGACCCATATTGCCGTAGTGGAATGACTACAGTGTATAATTTGAACTACTGATATTTCATAATAAAATCTCCAGCCCCGAGCACCTCGAATTAATGAGATTTGACTGTACTTCGACTAGAACCCAGAGACAACATTTGGTCACCCGTAGATATTCCCATGTCAATCTAGTGTCTGCAATTTTTAAGTAGTGTTGAATAATGAAACTCTTAGGTTCAATCACAGTTATTTTGCCTCACAATCATAAGGGCTTTTCTGAGAGAAAACTTATACTCAACAAAAAAAGTTAAGGAAATCTCAGAAAACCATGCAACATAAAAACACCAAAGCAAACAATTATTCATTTTTTATTTATTTGTTTAGATACATGTCATCGGTTGAGAAAAATGTCTACTTTAGTTTGCTAGCACCAATACCTTTGTTGTGGCACAGTGTCAAGCAACCCAGGGGTCAAAGGCATTTTTCGCAAAAATGACTACAGAGTATTCCCTCATAAACAAATGAAAAACATGTAAGTTTTCAAGAACTTGAAATGCAATTCTTTTGAATGTCACATGAAATTAACTTGATAGCCTTAAACATCACATTTCAAAGATAAGAATGCCTTCATCAGTAATGAGTGAGTCCCAAGTCAGCGGTAAATTAGGACTAGCACCCGTTTGGCATACTCTGAATACTGGTGATTTGGTGCTGAGGGATCAGCATCAATATCTCATGCAACACTGCATTGAAAAGCTGGGGGTTTCTTGATGCCATTATTATGCGTTGGACCCTCTGTCCCAAATTGTCATAGGCATGCTAAAATTGTAGACATATCTGATTAGCGAACAACAGTCAATGCGCACAACATTGTTTTTGCTGATTCTAGTGAGGTGTGTTCTGGCATTGTCATCATAGGCCTGGTACTGTCACTGGTTTTCGCACAAAAAAGCAGGACAACAGACCTAAACACCTCATCCATGTTCATTGGACTGATCAAGTGTCCCTCTATAAGCACCAGAACTGTTGTCCTAGGTTTTAAACATCTCAATCTCCCGAGGGACCTGGCGAATGTTAATGTATGAAAACCTATGTTTGCTCCGTAAATTGAATTTTTGCGAAAAATGGACTGAAGACCAGTCCACTTTGACATTGATTTACTAAACTGCTATGGGCGCTACAGACCCAGCAAAAGCGTCATTATAAAGAAAAATGGTCACATTATACTATTGTGAAATTCAAAAGTCTTTAAACGTTTTAGATCTTTTGTCATAGCCCCTCAAAAACAATTTCCTTAACTTTTTTTGTTGAGTATATGTTTTTCATGCAAAAGGTAAAAGCTCAGACCAGCCAGTACATCAGCATCTGATCAGCACATTCTTGAATTGACAAGTATATCTTAACACCATTCGTGCAAAATTTCAACATCTTAGCTAACCTCTATGGGTGAGTAGGTTGTTTACAATCTAAAATACACAGAGAACAGGTTTTCTAGCAAAGCAGCCCATAAGTGGATCCAGATGAGGGATAGGGGCAGCGGGCTCAAACACCCCCCTTTAAAATCACGCCATCATTGATCAGCCAGCAAAACGCCATTCTAATCTAATTGAAAGGCATTTCGCTTGCAGGCTGCTGGTGGCCTCTTAGAATATTTGTATAGACCCCATTTTAGCTCTGTAAAATCTGATGAGTGAAGCAAAAAGAACAAGAAATGTCACAGTCACGTGACAATGCCCTCAAAGCATAAGACACATTCGAGAAAAGTTTGCTGTAATATAGGAGATATGCTCCAGACACGAAAAACCTAGAAATGAGGCCAGAAGTCAATGTCAAGGTAAAAGTGACCCAAAATGGTATGCACCACTCCGCCATCCCAAGAGGAATCAACACATCAAATTTCGGATTCCTGCATCAAATAATATAGGAGATATGCTCCAGACATGATTATTCTAAAAACTAGGTCATAGGTCTAGATCACAGTGACCTTAAAATGGTATGCGACACATCAGCATCCAAAGATGTATCCATAAGCAAATTTGGGATTCCCATCTCAAATAATATAAGAGATATGTTCTGGACACGATATTCTACAAACTAGGTCAGAGGTCTAGGTCAAAGGCAAACAGACCCCAAAATGGTATGTGACACTCAGCCAACAAAAGTGGCATCCACACACCAAATTTGGGATTCCTACCTTTAATAATACAACAGATATGATCCGGACACGATTTTTCTAAAAACTAGGCCAGAGGTAAAGGTCACAGTGACCCATAAATGGTACAAGACACTCCACCATCCCAAGATGCATTCACACACCAAAATTGGGATTCCTATCTCAAATAATATAAGAGATATGCTCCTGACACAATTATCATTAAAACTAGGTCAGAGGTCAAGGTCACTGTGACCCGAAAATGGTAAGTGACACTCCCCCATCCCATGATGCATATACACACCAAATTTGGAATTCCTACCTCAAAGAATATAAGAGATATGTTCATCACACAATAATTCTTAAAACTAGGTCAGAGGTCAAGGTCACAGTGACCTGAAATGGTATGTGACACTCCGTCATCTCAGGATACATTTAAACACCAAATTTGTATTTCCAATCTCAAAGAATATAGGAGATATAGGCGTACAAAACAAAATTCAATGGTATAGGCGATACAGTATTTAGCCTTAAAGAAAGGGATGCTAGCCATGATCAGCAATGTGATTTTAGTCGAGTTCCAGAGTTGATTCCATCAAGCTTTTTCATAAGCAGCAATAACGGTGAAGAAATTCATGTATCATTCTTTGGAGATGTCATCAATGGGATAGAGATGGTCAATAAACTCATTTTCCACAACAGTGGGGTTTGGCAGCTGGTCATTGGAGGGAGATACCTTGACCTTGATGAGCAACTTATTGACCCTCATTTTTGCTGTTCATGTGCATCTGTACAAAATATATGTAATATTGTCCCTAAAGTGCTGCCCTGTAATGGTAAGGAAAAAGAAAATTGGCACCCAGAGGAAAGCAAATTAGATTTGTACAGGGTAGAGTATTTGGGTGTGGCAAATAAAGAAATACGTTGTGCTAACAACTGTAAAAAAGAGTAATACCTTTTACAGCAATAACATCAACTTGTAGAAATTGCCAGTATACATTTGAACACACAAAGTTTAAAAATAATGCCCTAAAATAAATAATATTAAACAACATCTTAGTGGTAAGAATGCAACTGAAGCAGTAAAGGGAGATAATGTTGAAAAAGATGAAAATGAAATCATTCTGACAAAACAGAATGCCGAGGAAATGAAAGAAGTTCTTGCCAAAGTTCTTCCAGAAGCACCTAGTGAAATGCTTGATTTGTTGGTCAACCAGAAGCAGAATTTACAACGAAATCCCAATGGCAGACGCTGGGATAAAAAATAATCATCCTTTGTCTTGCACTTTGGTGTCGCAGTAGTAAAAACTACCAGCAACTACGTGACAGCAAAGTGCTGATCTTACCACATGGCAACACACTCCAGTTGAATAAAAACTGTGTGGACCGAAAAGCAGGATTTCAATCCGAGGTGTTTTTATGGATGCAAGAGGAAGCTAAAAATAGCCATCAGAGGAGATGGCAAATCCCCCGACCAAAAAGTAATTGATATGCAGTTACAAGCAGCCAACCTAGTATATATATTTGATGTGATAATACTGAGTGTCACTGCGAACAAAAGTGGAAGGCTGACTGTAGAGACTTCATTTTTACCTTTAAATTCACAAGCTTCCTCCTATAAAGTTCATTCAAGGGAGATAACTTATAAGTCCAGCAAGGGAGAACAACAATTCTTGAATGCAAGACACCCCCTTGACCTATTATACATATATACCATATATTATCAAAATATCTCAAAGGATATTAAAGTTATTGAGCGCACAAGCTTCCCCCTATAAAGTTCATTCAAGGGAGATAACTCAAAAAACATTAAAGGAGAGCAACCATTCTTGCACGCAACACACCGTCTTCACCTGATATACATGCATGCCAAATATTATCAAAATATCTCAAAGGGTATTAAAGTTATAAAGTGCACATGCTTCCCCCTATAAAATTTAAATTTCACTCAAGGGAGATAGCTCAAAAGTCCATTAAAGGAGAGTAACCATTCTTGCACGCAACACACCGTCTTGACCCGATATACATGCCTACCAAATATTATCAAAATATCTCAAAGGGTATGAAAGTTATTGAGCGCACAAGCTTCCCCTTATAAAGTTCATTCAAGAGAGATAACTCAAAAGGCCAGCAAGGGAGAGCAACCATTCTTGCACGCGACACACCGTCTTGACCCGATATACATGCCTACCAAATATTATCAAAATATCTCAAAGGGTATAAAAGTTATTGAGCGCACAAGCTTCCCCTTATAAAGTTCATTCAAGAGAGATAACTCAAAAGGCCAGCAAGGGAGAGCAACCATTCTTGCACGCGACACACCGTCTTGACCCGATATACATGCCTACCAAATATTATCAAAATATCTCAAAGGGTATAAAAGTTATTGAGCGCACAAGCTTTTGTCTACGGACGGACAGACGGACAGACGGACGGACAGACGGACAGACGGACGGACGGACGGACGCCAGGCTGATCGCTATATCCCCCGATCCTTTTCGGGTCGGGGGATAAAAAGCATTATCCTTCTGATGGTTCTTTTTTGGGTGGCATTTGCACTGATGAGTTAAGCATTCAAGAAGATTTATGCATGGTTGAAACAAATGGCAAAGTTCGCCTGGTAGGCTTTGTTGATATGGGCAAGGAATCTGACCATCTTAATACCCTTTGTTAAGGCAAAAAAGACAGAGTTCTTGCCACTCATGTTTGCAATTCTTATATCTAGGTTTAAATGGTTTCAGATTTCCATTTGCTTGCTTTCCTGTCACACAAACCAAGGCTGGAAACTTACATTTTCTGTTTTGGGAAGCCATAAAATTTTTGAATGTATACGACTTTAAGGTTTTGTTCTTTTCCATGGATGGAGCTCAAAAAATAAAGATTTTATGAAAATGTTTTTTTCAGATACCTCACCGTTGTTGGAGAGCTTCGCAACAAAAATATTTGGTCTCCAAATGAACCCCACATTTTATTTATCATGGACTACTCCCATGTTATAAAGCAGGTTCGTATTAATGCTGCTAAAAGTGGTATTGGGCAGTCTTTTGTAAGAACTTTGCGCTTCAATCAAACAATCATTTGGGAGCATTGGGTCAATGCTTTCAAGTGGGATCGCGATACAAACGCATTTCCCTTGCACCACAAACTAACACACAACCATTTCTTTCTTTCTTAAGAATCAAAAATGGGGAAACAGTCTGACTAAAGATGTCCTGAATGTCGAAATGCTCCATCTGATGGAGAGCTTTCAAAGATATCTAGGAGATGATGACTACTTACTGGATGACACTGTCGCACTACTGAGATCACAACAAGTGTCATAATAAGTACTTTCAGAGATCACAGGCCAGTGGCTGACATCAAAGACAAGCGTTTAGATGGCATTATGTCAGCCTTAGCATGGTTTAATGAATGGGAATCTTCTGTAAAAAAAACAAAAATTGTCTCCATCTGAACAAGAAAAATGCCTGATGTCATCCCAAACTCGCGAAGATCTAAATTCTTGCATCATTGGGTTTAATAATCTACGCAAAACCACACTAGAGTCTCATGGAATTCTATAGTACATGTACCTGCACGTATCAAAAGCGATGTGATTGAAAATATATTTTGCCAACAGAGAGGAATTATTTACAGAAACAACACAAACCCAACATTTTATCAATATGTCAAAAATATAAATGCAATTATCATTGGGCAAATGTGGCATAATGGACTGCGCTACCTAGTAGTCTGGTGGCTAGAGAACCCTTGGCTGTAGGGCATGCAATGGGCCAGCATTCTTGCCTCTTTAATCCCTTTGTAATTTCTCCCAAATATAAGTGCATTTCTCGGTTAATTGGCCTCTCTGGAATTCTGTAAACAAAACTATAAATTCGATATAGCTGTCAAGACACGCCTTGACTATCTACTTTAGAGTGCTTTAAGAGGTGTTAGGGAGTTGCTTTCCTATCATGCCTGACATGTTTATGTGAAGTTCAATGGCTTATCAGACAGGTCTGCTACATAAACAAGATTATATTATTACTAGGTAAACACCCAATGTATGTCATTGCCCGACTTATTTTGACAGTCAAAGTATATATACCAGTGTGCGGGGAGGAGAGAGTTCAGTTATAAAACAGCAGTTATTAGTTGTTAACCAGTCATTGTTTGGTTCTGAAATGTAACTGTCTCGTCTAGTTTGTGCCCGAGAGTAATTCTGCAGTGGGCTGACTTAGGAATTATTAAATGATAGAACAGTACATATGACTAGTCACTGACTTGTCGCAGGCCCGGCGAATTATTGGTCACTCATGGACACTACATAGTTTGCCTGCATTAACTTGTGGAGCAATGGCTCCTAGCTACCCCGACTAGGCTATGCAACACAGTTTTCTTTTGGTGCCGTGACCAGGATTGGACTTAATTTTACAAACAATTGAATAATTTTGGACCTGAATTATTCTGAACTTATGCTACTGTTGTGCTTCGTTCCTGAGAAGATCACAGTTGTGTTACATTGCTGGGACGATCACAGTTTATCACAGACTACAGCACTAGGACACATTGACAGGTAAGTCCTTAACCTTTTCTGCTTAGTTTATCTGACAAAATGGCTGAAGCTGAGGTGGCACAAGTGTTTCAAAATTTGGCAGTGGAAATGTCAAATGTTTCCACGGCTTTGGGGGCCCAGGGAATTAATCAAATTATACCGCCATATGAGGGGGACCCCAAGAAATTTAAGGAATGGGTTAAGTCCATTGAAAAATATGCAGTTTTAGCAAATCTAGGGAATGATGATAGGATTAAACGGGTTGCATATCAAGCCAGTAGGGGGCCTGTTAGTGAATTTATCTGTGGGTACCAAGACAACAACCAACAAGCTACGTGGGACCAACTTAAGGCTGAACTTAACGTTAGGTTTTCTGAAGTTACTGATGCACAGCATGCTATCATGCTGCTTAGGAAAGTCCAGCAGAAACCTGGAGAAACCGTCCAGGTGTATGCTGAGAGGCTTTTGACTTTGGCCGAAGATGCGTTTCCTGCACAGCAAGGCGCGGCTGTTCAACGACAGCAAATTGACATATTTGTTGACGGTTTACAAGAAGACCAATTAAAGCTTAAGGTTTTAAGAGTGAATCCCCAAACGTTGGATGCTGCCGTAACAACAGCAACAAATGAGCAGAACCTACGTAAAAGGTTCAGTCTGCGTACTAGGCATCAGTACGTCCCCACTGAAGATGATGATCGAATGGGAGTAGATCATTATAGGCCCGCTAGACGTTGTTATAAGTGTAATAAAACGGGGCATCTTGCTAAAGATTGACGCTCCAAGCCCAGCATAAATGCGGTTGATAATACAAAAGAACACAACACGAAGGACTATAAGAAAGAAATGACTTGTTGGTACTGCGCCAAGAAGGGTTACTTCAAGCATGAGTTTAGAAAACGGTTGGCTGATCTGAATAGGGGACAAGGTGCTCCCAGGGTCCAGCCCGCGAGATATAATCAGGAAAACTAGGTCGCTCCTTTCATGTAGAAGCCCACGAAAGGAGAAGAAAGCTTAAAAACATTCCAAAATACACCATAGCATTGACAGGAAGTCCAAATTCATGTTTACTTCAAGTTGGTAAAAACAAATTGTTACAAAGCGTTACGTCAAGTTATAGCGTCTTGGGGCTAATTCCGTAGATGAAAACGTCATTGTCTCAGTGTTTATGCCCTAACAAATACGTTTCCCGGTTCTATATCGACTTAAAGTATATTTGAGACATTGCCCTGTTAGATAGTGGAGCTGAGGTCTCAATAATGCATAGACGCGTGTACCACGCCTTTAAGCAGAAGCCTGCGCTGATTAAAAAGGTGGCGCGACTTCAGTCAGTTAATGGCAGATTACTTAAAATAGACGGGTTTGTCACATTGTCTTGTAAAATCGGGAATACCGAATGTACACACGGGTTTTATGTATCACCGTCCATAAATAGAAATTTTATTTTGGGACGTGACTGGTTAGTACAAAATGGAGTTAGACTCTACTTTGACCTAGGCATTTTGAAGTTTGGTGACACAACTGTACCTCTTGAGGAAGACATACATATTGCTTCTCTTGTGCGACTGGGTTCAAAAACAGTACTTAAACCTCAGTCAGCTACTGTCTGTACTGGCAGAATTAAGGACAGTGGTGAGATACCCTCTGGTGAGTTGTATGCAGTTTCAGCTATAGAGAAAGGGTTTATGGGAAATCAACCTGGCTTAATGGTTTCAAATTCAATTGCTAAAATGTCCAAAAACAGGCGTTTGCCAATTTTAGTAGTGAACAATACAAATCAAACAGTAAGTTTATCAAAGGGCTGTGTAATTGCTAAAGTTGATTCAATTGCATCAAGTAGGATAGAAAGTGTGAATAATTCGGTCAAAAATACGAAACCAGGTGATGGCAAGGCGTGGGACGCGGATGTGGATGTCCCATCTCATTATAAGCCTCAAATTCAGAAGCTTCTTAAGAAAAACAAGGCAAATTAGACGAATTTATATCCCCCAACGAAGGGTTATTTGAGAGAAACATGTAAATCACAAAACATAAATCCCATTTATCTAACCCTTAGTCCACCTACAGTATCATTCAGATCATAACAAACGCCTGTCAAGTATGTTTTAGTTATTAGTTCAATAAAAAATATACTTACATATGCACAATTTCAATATCTAACCTTTAAACCCAACCTCAGAGGTCAAGATTGTGTGTAAATTCAAAGTGTTACCTTGCATGTAGGTCTACACTTCTTCCACTTTACTTTGATATGCAACATGACCACTTTTAGAAAAGAACAAAAATGACCCTTTGACCCCACCCCAAGAGTCGTTGGTGTGTGTAATGACAGCACACTTGCTTTCATGGTGCTTGGTGCTCTGTGCTCAATTCCCTTTAATTTGATATGCAACATGACTACTTTCAGTAAGATATAGTTTGACCTTTTGACCCCATCCCTTGGGTCAAGGGTGTGTCTGTGGGCAAAATATTTGCTACCATGTTGCTGCCTGCGTCGTCAGCTTTAATTTGATATGCAACATGACTACTTTCAGAAAATATATAGTTTGACCTTTTGACCCCACCTCCTGGGTCAAGGGTGAGTCTGTGGGCAAAATATTTGCTATTATGTTGCTGCCAGCGTCTTCAGCTTTAATTTGATATGCAACATGACTACTTTCAGTAAAAGATATAGTTTGACCTTTTGACCCCATCCCTTGGGTCAAGGGTGTGTCTGTGGGCAAAATATTTGCTACCATGTGGCTGCCAGCGTCGTCAGCTTTAATTTGATATGCAACATGACTACTTTCAGAAAAATATATAGTTTGACCTTTTGACCCCACCCCCTGGGTCAAGGGTGTGTCTGTGGGCAAAATATTTGCTATTATGTTGCTGCCAGCGTCTTCAGCTTTAATTTGATATGCAACTTGACCATATTCTGAAAAAGTTTAATTTTGGCCTCGGCCCCACCCCCTAAGTCCACCAAAGGGGCTTGGAATTAGGCCTTCAAACTGAAATCACGTTTGATATGTTTCATATCTATTGCTGCTCTGCCTGCATGCAAAATTTCAGCAAAAAATATTAATAATTGCCTTAGTTATTGCTAAATTTATATATTTGACCTTTGACCCCTTAGGTGGGGTCAAAGGGGGTGGGGTAAAACTTTGACACTGCCATTCTTATCTACAGGCACTTGGCAATCATGGTCTATAGTGAGAAGCTGTTAAATATAATAGCTTTGATGAAATGTGAAGATCATCACACAAAAAAGCTAATATAGGTTTTGCCTTATAATTGCCTATACTTAAACAAGGGCAATAACTCAAGTGTTAAGGGGTCGATTTTGACCAAACTTATAGGATATCAAGAGTCCATGGTATAATCATTTGTACCAAGAATGAATTAAATCTGACCTATAGGTACTGAGATATGGTTCCTGACAGACAAAAAGTGCAGAAGGACGGAATGGACGGAGGGACGACGCCAAAACTATATCGTCCCGACTTTGTCGGGGGATAATAAGGACTTATTTGCAAGTGTAGACTCTGAACTTGGACACACTGACACTGTGACCATGAAAATTGACACTGGTAACAACCCTCCTTTAAAGTTAAGACCCTATAGGACCCCCATACAGAACAGACAGGTTATTGAGAAGACCATTGATGAAATGATGGGTGCAAACATTGTCCGTAGATCAAAATCTTCTTGGAGTTTTCCAGTTGTAATAGTTGACAAGAAAGATGGGTCCAAAAGATTTTGTTTAGATTTTCGGAAACTAAACCAAATTACTAAACCAAATTCATACCCCCTTCCTTTGATAGATGATATCTTGGCTCTTTTAGGGAAAGCAAAATACTTCACTTCCTTAGATTTAAAGTCCGGTTACTAACAAGTGTTGATGGATGAAGCAGATAAGGAAAAGACGGCCTTTGCATGTCACTATGGTCTGTTTGAGTTCAATGTAATGCCATTTGGTCTTTCAAATGCACCTGCAATTTTCCAGGAACTAATGTCTATAGTCTTGCAAGGGCTAGGCCATTTTGCAAGAGCCTACCTTGATGACCAGCATTTACATCACTTGTAGCAAGTGTTTGACAGATTAAGAGAACATGGACTGAAACTTAAATTAAAAAAGTGTTCTTTCTTAAGGTCAGAAACAACTTATTTGGGATTCATAATCAGTTCTGAAGGTATAAAACCTAATCCTCAAAAGGTAGAGAGGCCATTAAATCTCTACCTCCCCCAACATGTGTGCGGGAGGTACGTTCATTGATTGGTATGGGGTCATACTACCGTAGGTTTATTCCAAATTTCTATGAGATAGCTGAACCTGTAATTGCTTTGACCAGAAAATATGCACGATTTAAGTGGACAGATGAGTGCCAAAGTGCATTTGAATATTTGAAACAAAGTCTGACTGTGGTACCTTTATTAGCCTACCCTGATCCAAACAAGCCTTATACTCTTTATACAGATGCAAGTAACTACTGTATTGGTTTGTTTGTTTGTTTTGTTGCTTTACGTCCCATGTCAACAGCTATGGTCATTGCGGGACGGTCAGTTCACTTAACCACACTTATTCCTGGGCAGGCTTGAGCAAGCGGTTAACCAGTAATTTGTGCACATACTTTCGCTTGTAACTGACAACAACCCTTCTTGAATAAATCAGCGGAAGGGAGGAGAATGACCGTAGAAATTATTTCATGATCAATCTCCACGAAAGTATGGTACCGGGCCGGGATCGAACTCGCGACCCCTGGATCTGACTGTATTGGTGCATGCTTGACACAGGCATGTGAGGATGAGGAAAACGTTTTGCCAAATGTCAAAAATGAGAAACCCATTTATTACCTGTCGCACAAGTTGAGTAAGACCAAATGCAAATGGTCGACAATTGAAAAGGAGGCGTATAGTACAAATTATGCTCTGTGCAAGCTGGACTATTATTTACACGGTGCTAGGTTCGTTATCAAGACCGATCATAAGCCGCTAAAGTATCTGTTGGAGTCTCCAATGCAAAACAAGAAAATTCAGCTTTGGGCGCTTAGCATGGCTGGCTATAATTGTACCATAGAGTATATAGAAGGTACAGAAAACACCTGCGCTGATCTGTTATCGCGTAAACCTGATGGCGGACATACCGAAGCCGAGGCCGAACCCTTTGAGGTTGATATAAATGACAATACATTTGAGGTTGATGTGATCAATTCCAATGAAATTGACCCTAAACAATTTGCAAGCTATGAAGTTGCTGATTACCCTGAAAAGGAAGCGCCAACTTGGGACTTGACTGACGTTGACATGGCAGTGGAACAAGCTAAAGACAAGGAAATAGTTGACATCAAAATTTGTCTTGAGACTGGTGCACCATCCCCCGCAATAAAGAGTAGGTACATCATAGAAAATGATGTTGTTTACTATCTGTCACACCCAGATGATAATCCCACCTTGAGATTATATGTGCCCCATCATCTGCATGAAGCAGTGGTGAAACAGTACCATGATGACAATGGTCACATGGGCGTCCAGAAAACCTTTACGGGGATTAGCCAAAAGTATTACTGGCCAAATCTCTTTTAGGAACTTTATAACTATGTTTCCTCTTGCGTGACCTGCCAAACTAGGTCAGCTCTAAAAACAAAACCACCTGTCCAGGGGACAGACATTCCCCCATTTCCTTTTGCTAAAGTCAGTCTAGACTTATCAGGCCCATATCCAAAGACCTTGTCTGGCAACAAATACATTGTAGCATTTGTTGACAGGTTCAGTGGTTGGCCAGAAGCCTTTGCTGTGCCAGACAGATTGCCCACCTACTAATTGAAGAGATTTTCCCTCGTTTTGGTTGCCCGCTAGAGCTTGTGACGGATAATGTTACAGAAAATGTCAATCGGGTCATGAAAGAAACATTGAGAACCTTGAACATTCATCACGTGTCACAAGCTTCTATAGGCCCCAATCAAATGCAAAGGTTGAGAGGTCCCACCGCAACCTCCATGACATTCTAGCTAAAAAATTGGCTGACGGACTAGACTCCTGGGTCCTCTATTAAATCAAGTACTGGCTGCCATTAGCTTAAATGTCAGCGAAGCCACTGACTACACACCTTTTTATCTGGTGTACAACAGGGATGTGGTCCTGCCAATTGACAACTTGCTTAAACCCAGATCCAAGTATCAGGGGAGTGACATGCACCAGATGGCCTTGCAAGAACAGCACAAAGCATTCATGTTAGTTTATGGCTGGCTGAAGAAACAACAACGTCGGCAGGCTAAGTATGCCAATAAAAATGCACAAAAAGTACAGATACAAATTGGTGACCCTGTATTTTATAGGAAGCATGCGCGCTCTGGAAAGCTTGACATTAAGTGAGGACCTTTTTATTGGGTCATCGAACAGACCTCACCAGTAACTTTTGTCATTAAAAATCAGCTTAATGGTAAGACAATCAAGGCGCACGCGGGACATCTGAAATTGGCGAAAATCCATGACTGGGAAATACCATTAACTGCCACAGGTAAACCGCGGAAAGGCTAACTTCGTGGTAGCCCCAGAATCAGATGACTCTGAGGAAACAGAGGGGTCTTCTGAGTCTGAACCGGAAAATCCCATAGATAAAGTGGTACCGAAATACCGCAGGAAACGTGATGACTCGGATGAGGAGGACGATATCCCTCCTATGGAACTCAGAAAACGCATCAGAAATCGTGAGCGTAGGGAACGTGAAGAGAGACCTCCCCAATTTCTGACAATGACGGTATGTTGAGTGACTCTGACTCAACTGAAACGCTTGATTATGACTGGTAAGACTACATGAATGTGGACGCAATAACAAATAAGAAAAATGGCGTAGCAAAAGTGCGCCAAAATAAGGTGAAAATTTTTTTTAGTGCTATTGTTGACATGTTTTAGGCTATACTAGGCTTGTTTTAGGCTATACTAGGCTTCAATGTAAATACGGTAAATGTAAATAAGTAACTGTATAATGTAAGGTTAAATACACTTGTTAACCCTGGCGCTGGGGGCCCGAAATTGGGTGGAACACATACCATGTAATAGGCTAATATTCATGGGCTTATATTTTTGATAAACCCAGGGGTTTAGACAGTAATCACTGGCCTTCTGTTTTGGTATTTTCAAAATTTCAAAAAGGGTAAGCACTCTCTTGACTGTTTACCCAGGTGCCAGCGTAAAGCCATTTACAGGTTAAACAAGGAGACAGGGATAGGGACGAACCCACAAGTCAAATGGAACCGGTGTCCTACTCCAAGATAACGGATGAAGCGGCTACACTTCAGGGCAGGGTAGAGTCTGCCCCACCGAAAGGAGCAGTTACGTCTAGTAAATTTGTAAATAGTAGGAAAACATGTGTGAACTATACCACGTGTTTGGAATTGCTTGTACTGTAAATATATTCTTGTTGTTAACGTATGGAACAGTCCTCAGCTGTACAAACAGACGGACAAACTAGTAGTGTGCAGTAGTAAAATTGTTCAGCGCCATGCCAGACATTCCTTCTATAAGAAGCAGCAATTTTGGTTAGAAACATTATCTAGGACAACATGTAGATAAATAAATCAGATTAAATTCAGGTGTACTCACTAATTGGGGAAAAGAAGAAACAATCATGATTTAATTGCTGATAAGCAATTCACACAGTAGCAATTATCGAAAAATGAACACCTGGCTATCTAAAGGTGCCAAGTAACCTGAAGCACAGATTTTAGAGGTATCAAAGTGGAACTTTAAACATTCACCAATTGTATTTCTCACAAGAAGAAACACACTGAACATCACCGTGTAACTGTGCTACACAAATTGTTATTCTGCTATAATATATTGGATTATACCATACAAACACTTGACAATGGCAGAAGTGAAATCCGCATTCAAACCAAGTTGCTGGCGGTATGTCACACTAGGTGATTTGATCGAAGAGATGACACCAGAGCAGAGACAGGCACGCAGTTGGCCTGACCAGCCCAGGGACACAATTATGGCAAAGATAATCTGGTCAGCTGAAGCCTGTCGTATGATGCATCCAGCAGAATAGTCCTCAATGTACAGAGGGTCCGGACAACACCTTGGAACTGAGAGTGTAAGACATCGTATGGGAGAAATAATCTATTCCTATTGCTACTTTTATAAACTTTTCATGTATAAAAATTATTTGGATAATTAATTGGGCCATAAAATGAACTAGAGAGATATTGTTCCTGTGAACTGAAGCTTTAATGAGGCAATTAGTACTGGGAGGATCCAGACGCTAGGATAGCACTCACCTTAAAAATAAAGCACAAAGGGGAAGGACAGATTTATGCCACTGGACGTTGCCAACAATAATAAGCAAAACTTAAAATAATGAAACCCCTCGGAAGCTGTGCATTTTGCAAATCGCCGGCTAGACAACAACCTCGCTGATCATATACTTATTAACGTACAAGGAACCATGTCGCAAAGTTGGGAGCCAGTGACGGCAGGGGCCCTCTTTCAGAAGACTGGGGCCGAATGGCTCCTCAAAATGAGCCCGGATGTAACCGTCGCGGAGGTTCGGTGGACCCGGCTAGCCCAGGAGGCATACAAGTGCTGGGAAGATGAGCAAAACAGGAAACAGGAAGAAGAGGACCGGTGCCAAGCAGTGGCTACGGCCAAGAGGGACCTAAGTCCAGCAATGGACTCCCGGAAGGCGTGCACAGTCGCAAGGGTGGCGCCCACACCCAGGCCAGTGGGGGAAACAGAACAGGAGGCTACACCAGCACAGGCCCCTGAACCAGCGGGGCCAGTGATAGAATTGGTCGAAATTACCGAGCAGGACTTGGATAGCATTATTTTGTATGATGGATTTGCTCTATAGAGACACAGGAGGCGTCCAGTGAAGGCCAGACGAATGATGTATAAATAGTGCCGGTGTTATATATATGATAAGTAGTGACAAGTAGTTCTGTGTTTAGTGAACTCAGTTAGTGCTGTGCATGCTGGATTTATATTTCCACTGCAGAAGGAGTGAGTGTGTTATTACCCAATATTTTGTTAAGGTACAATGCATGAGTTGAGGACAAGGATTGTAAATATTCTTTTACATGTTTTTGTGGTCAATGTTTATGTTGATGGCTAATCCACGTATTCTGTGTAAAGTATTCTTTTACATGTTTTTGAGGTCATTGTTCATATTAGGAGTGTTTTTGTTTGAGGGCAATGTTCGTATTAATAGTTAATCCATGTTAAGCTAGGTGTTTTATTTTAAATCTAATAAAACACCCCTGGCGAAGAGAGTGATGTGGCATACTGGACTGCGCTACTTAGTGGTCTGGTGGCTGGAGAACCCCTTGGCTGTAGGGCATGCAATGGGCCAGCATTCTTGCCTCTTTAATCCCTTCATAATTTCTCCAAAATATAAGTGCATTTCTGTGTTAATTGGCCTCTCTGGAATTCTGTAAACAAAACTATAAATTCGATATAGCTGTCAAGACACGCCTTGACTATCTACTTTAGAGTGCTTTAAGAGGTGTTAGGGAGTTGCTTTCCTATCATGCCTGACATGTTTATGTGAAGTTCAATGGCTTATCAGACAGGTCTGCTACATAAACAAGATTATATTATTACTAGGTAAACACCCAATGTATGTCATTGCCCGACTTATTTTGACAGTCAAAGTATATATACCAGTGTGCGGGGAGGAGAGAGTTCAGTTATAAAACAGCAGTTATTAGTTGTTAACCAGTCATTGTTTGGTTCTGAAATGTAACTGTCTCGTCTAGTGTGTGCCCGAGAGTAATTCTGCAGTGGGCTGACTTAGGAATTATTAAATGATAGAACAGTACATATGACTAGTCACTGACTTGTCCCAGGCCCGGCGAATTATTGGTCACTCATGGACACTACATAGTTGGCCTGCACTAACGTGTGGAGCGATGGCTCCTAGCTACCCCGACTAGGCTATGCAACACAAAATGCTATTTCTAAAAATTCTAATGCCGTCTGCAGAGGCTGTAAACCACTTTGTTTTAGCACAAACCGTCCTGTAAAAAGGAAATCATCTGTCCACACTGATCAATGTAACCATAAGGTAGCACCTCTTCTTAGGCTCTAATGATTTTAAATATGGAATCTTTCAAGCAAACCAAACATCTTTTTATCTTGATTTATGTCTGCACATCAGAATATAGGGTGAGGCTGGCACTGTTAATGTGCTTTATGCCCCCCGCCTTGGCTCTCTTGTATAAGATGTTTTGTGTTTTTACACTTTTCCATATGGTGTCCTGAGTCAGGTGTGGTACTTGATTGTATCGATTCCTGATCTTTGCATTTTTCTTTCTTTAAGAGAATTCTCAACAACCATTATCACAATTGAAAGTTTTTGATTTGTTTGATTTGATTCTTTACGTCCACTCAACAATCTTTCAGTTATGCGGGACGGTCTTCCTGGGTTGAACCAGTACTAAGCTAGGATAAATGTGTCTTGCTCAAGGACCACAACGCAGTGACGCCGGTGAGGCTCGAACCCGCGGCCCTTCGGTCTCGAGTCAAGCACTCTACCACTGAGCCACTGCGCTCCCAACAATTGAAAGTGAATAACATGTAACTTCCCTCCTTAATTTAATTCGCAAGCAAGCAGGCTTGTGAGGGTATATGGAACTTTGTATTTTCCTCTTGTACATAGAAAATAGATTGAGTCTAGCCGGTGTGGACTGTCCGTACAGATAGACAAAGAAGTGAGTAAGATCAGGAAATACCACAATCACATACTGCAACCAATCAACATAACTGATAAAAAATGCTATGCTCTATTTTAATAACTGTCTATAACGTAAGTTTTGGTGCATAAAAGAAACGTCTCATTGAGACGTTTCTTTTACGCGCCCAAAACTTATGTTTGACAGAAACACAGCTGATAATAATACTTTTGGGGGTTATATATTTTTATGACTACCTCCCTATAATCACTGTAGTCATACCACTACGGAAAATTGGGTCTCGTCACTAATTCCGGTGTTAAGGTAGCTTTCTCATCATGTTCATTTTCTTCATTTAATCACACATAAACGCCCCAAAATGCTTGGGTTCGGATTGTTTTTTGTTCATCAAATTCTTATTGTATCTTTTAGCTTTAAAATTATATGAAAACTTTACCGTTTGATGTCTAGGCATGAAATAACTAATTACGGTTTCGTCATCGTGGACAATTAATCAATGACGAAACCATATAATTATGACTAAACCGTAATTGTTATTTTTTTAATATGACTGTAAAAAAACACATTTAAAATCTGATTTTATCTCCGTTTTGGCAAAACAGCACAGAGGTTGTAAACTAGACGATGAAATCTCGAAGCAAACATATTCGAAAGTTCTCAATTTTGTCAGCCTTTATTTGAAGGTAATTTTACTATAACACCGGAGTGGGTGACGAGACTCATATTGCTGTAGTGGAATGACTACAGTGTATAATTTGAAATACTGATATTTCATAATAAAATCTCCAGCCCCGAGCACTTCGAATTAATGAGATTTGACTGTACTTCGACTAGAACCCAGAGACAACATTTGGTCACCCGTCGATATTCGCATGTCAATCTAGTGTCTGCAATTTTTAAGTAGTGTTGAATAATGAAACTCTTAGGTTCAATCACAGTTATTTTGCCTCACAATCATAAGGGCTTTTCTGAGAGAAAACTTATGTTTTAAATGCAAAAGGTAAAAGCTCAGACCAGCCAGTACATCAGCATCTGATCAGCACATTCTTGAATTGACAAGTATATCTTAACACCATTCGTGCAAAATTTCAACATCTTAGCTAACCTCTATGGGTGAGTAGGTTGTTTACAATCTAAAATACACAGAGAACAGGTTTTCTAGCAAAGCAGCCCATAAGTGGATCCAGATGAGGGGGAGGGGCAGCGGGTTCAAACATCCCCCTTTAAAATCATGCCATCATTGATCAGCCAGCAAAACGCCATTCTAATCTAATTGAAAGGCATTTCGCTTGCAGGCTGCTGGTGGCCTCTTAGAATATTTGTACAGACCCCGTTTTATCTCTGTAAAATCTGATGAGTGAAGCAAAAAGAACAAGAAATGTCACAGTCACGTGACAATGCCCTCAAAGCATAAGACACATTCGAGAAAAGTTAACTGTAATATAGGAGATATGCTCCAGACACGAAAAACCTAGAAATAAGGCCAGAAGTCAATGTCAAGGTAAAAGTGACCCAAAATGGTATGCACCACTCCGCCATCCCAAGAGGAATCAACACATCAAATTTCGGATTCCTGCATCAAATAATATTGGAGATATGCTCCAGACATGATTATTCTAAAAACTAGGTCATAGGTCTAGATCACAGTGACCTTAAAATGGTATGCGACACATCAGCATCCAAAGATGTATCCATAAGCAAATTTGGGATTCCCATCTCAAATAATATAAGAGATATGTTCTGGACACGATTATTCTACAAACTAGGTCAGAGGTCAAGGTCAAAGGCAAACAGACCCCAAAATGGTATGTGACACTCAGCCAACAAAAGTTGCATCCACACACCAAATTTGGGATTCCTACCTTTAATAATACAACAGATATGATCCAGACACGATTTTTCTAAAAACTAGGCCAGAGGTAAAGGTCACAGTGACCCATAAATGGTTTAAGACACTCCACCATCCCAAAATGCATTCACACACCAAAATTGGGATTCCTATCTCAAATAATATAAGAGATATGCTCCTGACACAATTATTATTAAAACTAGGTCAGTGGTCAAGGGCACTGTGACCCGAAAATGGTAAGTGACACTCCCCCATCCCATGATGCATATACACACCAAATTTGGAATTCCTACCTCAAAGAATATAAGAGATATGTTCATCACACAATAATTCTTAAAACTAGGTCAGAGGTCAAGGTCACAGTGACCTGAAATGGTATGTGTCACTCTGTCATCTCAGGATACATTTAAACACCAAATTTGTAATTCCAATCTCAAAGAAAATAGGAGATATGCACCAGACTCAATGCAGTTTCTGGAAACTAGGTCAGAGGTCAAGTTCATGGTCTAGTGACCCAATTGAGGTATGCGACACTGCATCAACTCAAGATGCATTCACACACCAAATTTGAGATTCCTACCTCAAATAATATAAGAAATGTACTCCGGACATGATTATTCTAAAAACTGGGTCATAGGTCAAGTTCAAGGTCACAGTGACCCAATTATGGTTCGCTACACTAACTCATCCCAAGATGCATCATCACACCAAATTTGAGACTCCTAGCTCAAATAATATTAGAGATATGCTCTGTACATGGTTATTCTAAAATCTAGGTCAGAGGTCAAGGTCACAGTGACCCAAAATGGGTTGTGACACTCCGCCATTCCAAGATGCATTTACTCACGAAATTTGGAATTCCTATCTCAAAGAATATAGGAGATATGCACCAGACTCAATGCAGTTTCTAGAAACTAGGTCAGAGGTCAAGATCAAGGTCACAGTGACCCAATTATGGTACGGGACACATTGTCATCCAAAGATGTATCCACGCATCAACGTTGAGATTCCTTAATCAAATAATATAAGCGATATGCTCCAGACAAGAAAATTCTAAAAACAAGTCAGAGGTCAAGGTCACAGTGACCTAAAAATGGTATGTGACACTCCACCATCCAATGATGCATTCACACACCAAATTTGGAATTCTACCTCAAAGAATATAAGAGATATGCTCCATACATAATAATTCTTAAAATTAGGTCAGAGGTCAAGGTCACAGTGACCCGAAAATGATATATGACACTCTGTCATCCCAATAAGCATTTACACACCAAATTTGGAATTCCTATCTCAAAGAATATAGGAATATGTACCAGACTCAATGCAGTTTCTTGAAACAAGATCAGAGGTCAAGTTCAAGGTCACAGTGATCCAATTATGGTACGCGACACTTCCTCATCTCATGATGCATCCACACACCAAATTTGAAATTCCTAACTCAAATAATATAAGAGATATGTTCCGGACAGGATTATTCTAAAAACTAGGCCAGAGGTCAAGGTTGTTTGGTACAAATTGGTACACTTAACTCGCTTTTACTGTTCAACAAGCAGTTCATAAAGCTCACAGAACAGAACATATTATTTATAAGGAAATACTAACAATAAGTGTGTTATTTGTTGTTGTTTTCGTCTTTTAAAAGTATACTAAAATTACAAAGCTCAGTATTTTAAAAGTTGTCCATTGGTTGTAGGTTACAAGAGAATTTTGTGGAGGATCCAGATACTAAAGTGAAAAGTAGATTGTCATAAATGTACTCAAAATACCAAGAGGCTGGTGGTGATGTTGTAAAAACTATGTTTGCGAAGATGATAAGATGTTTGTTTAAGAATTCAAAGGTGTACAAAACAAAATTCAATGGTATATGCAATACATTATTTAGCCTTAAAGAAAGGGATGCTAGCCATGATCAGCAATGTGATTTTAGTCAAGTTCCAGAGTTGATTCCATCAAGCTTTTTCATAAGTAGCAATAACGGTGAAGAAATTCATGTATCATTCTTCGGAGATGTCATCAATGGGAACAAGATGGTCAATAAACTCATTTTCCGTCAATAAACTCATTTTCCACCATAGTGGGGTTTATAATGGGAGCTGGTCGTTGGAGGGAGATACCTTGACCTTGAAGAGCTACCTATTGACCCTCATTTTTGCTGTTCATATGCATCTGTACAAAATATATGTAATATTGTCCCTAAAGAGCTGCCCTGTAATGGTAAGGAAAAAGAAAATTGGCACCCAGAGGAAAGCAAATTAAATTTGTACAGGGTAGAGTATTTGGGTGTGGCAAACAACTGTAAAAGAGTAATACCTTTTACAGCAATAACATCAACTCGTAGAAATTGCCAGTATATGTTTGGACACACAAAGTTTAAAAATAATGCCCTAAAAATAAATAATATTACACAAAATCTTAGTGGTAATCATGCAACTGAGGCAGTAAAGGGAGAGAATGTTGAAAAAGATGAAAATGAAATAATTCTGACAAAACAGAATGCCGAGGAAATGAAAGAAGTCCTTGCCAAAGTTCTTCAAGAAGCACCTAGCGAAATGCTTGATTTGTTGGTCAACCAGAAGCAGAATTTACAACAAAATCCCAATGGCAGACGCTGGGATAAAAAAACAACCAGCCTTTGTCTTGCACTTTTGTGTCCCAGTAGTAAAAACTACCAGCAACTACGTGACAACAAAGTGCTAATCTTACCACATGGCAATGCACTCCAGTTGTATAAGAACTGTATTGACCAACAAGCAGGATTTCAATCTGATGTGTTTTTATGGATGCAAGAGGAAGGGAAAAAGCATTATCCTTCTGATGGTTCTTTTTTGGGTGGCATTTGCATTGATGAGATGAGCATTCAAGAAGATTTGGTTAAAACGAACGGCGAAGTTTGCCTAGTTGGCTTTGTTGATATGGGCGAGGAATCTGACCATCTTAATACCCTTTGTTAAGGCAAAAAAGACAGAGTTCTTGCCACTCATGTTTTGCAATTCTTATATCTAGGTTTAAATGGTTTCAGATTTCCATTTGCTTGCTTTCCTGTCACACAAACCAAGGCTGGAAACTTACATTTTCTGTTTTGGGAAGCCTTAAAGTTTTTAAAAGCATACGACTTAAAGGTTTTGTTCTTTTCCATGGATGGAACTCAAACAAATAAAGGTTTTATGAAAATGTTTTTTTCAGATACCTCACCGTTGTTGGAGAGCTTCGCAACAAAAAATATTTGGTCTCTAAATGAATTCGACATTTTATTTATCATGGACTACTCCCATGTCATAAAGCGGGTTCATAACAATTGTGTTAAAAGTGGTATTGGGCAGTCTTTTGTAAGAACTTTGCCCTTCAACCAAACAATCATTTGGGAGCATTGAGTCAATGCTTTCTAGTGGGATTGCGATACAAAGGCATTTCCCTTGCACCACAAACTAACACACGACCATTTCTTTCTTTCTCAAGAATCAAAAATGGGAAACAGTCTGACTGAAGATGTCCTGAATGTCGAAATGCTCCATCTGATGGAGAGCTTTCAAAGATATCTAGGAGATGAAGGCTACTTACCGGATGACACTGTCGCACTACTGAGATCAACAAGTGTCATAATAAGTACTTTCAGAGATCGCAGGCCAGTTGCTGATATCAAAGACAAGAGTTTGGATGACATAATGTCAACCTTAGCATGGTTTAATGAATAGGAATCTTCTGTAAAAAAACCAAAAGTTGTCTCCATCTGAACAAGAAAATTGCCTGATGTCATCCCAAACTCGCAAAGATCTAAATTCTTGCATCACTTGGTTTAATAATCTATGCAAAACCACACTAGAGTCTCATCGGAATTCTATAGTACATGTACCTGCACATATCAACAGCGATGTGATTGAAAATATATTTTGCCAACAGAGAGGAATTATTACAGAAACAACACAAACCCAACATTTTATCAATATGTCAAAAAAATATCATTGGGCAAAATGCTATTTCTAAAAATTCTAATGCCGTCTGCAGAGGCTGTGAACCACTTTTTTTAGCACAAACCGTCCTATAAAAAGGAAATCATCTGTCCACACTGATCAATGTAACCATAAGGTAGCACCTCTTCTTAGGCTCTAATGATTTTAAATATGGAATCTTTCACGCTAACCAAACATCTTTGTTTCTTGATTTATGTCTGCACATCAGAATTGAGGGTGAGGCTGGTACTGTTAACGTATTTTATGCCCCCCCCCCCACCAGTAATTTTCTAACTGGCCGTCCCAAGGTGGTGCTTCTTTTGTAGATCTTATTTTCTATTTGTGTTTGTCTCTGCTATACTACTATACTGTTTCACTTTTATCTTTAACATAGCGGCGTTACTGAAAAAGAATTTTGATTGGGGCGTTACATATCTACACAAAAAAAATCACTCTTATCTTGCGTTGTATGAAGAATTCAATTTGTTCAAGGGTTGAGAACCATCGGGGAGTTGCCAAATTCTGGCCAGGGAGTGTGGGTAGTTTGCTTTGATTTGGAAACTAGAACCAGTCTTTAAAGGGGAAGTACTTTAACCTACTTTTTTTCCACGGTTCGTGTGATTAATGGTCGGAAATTGTTTGTTTTGATTTTGTTCATCATATTTTGCAGGTAAGCGATAGACTTAGAGAAAGCTACCTATATCTGGAAATAGATAATGTATATAGAATTGATTGTAAAAGAGTTTTGTGTGTTTGTTTTGTATTAAGAGTGCATTGACCTTTTGACGGCAATGGGGGTTGAAATTGCAAACCAGAACTTGTTTATCTTGTGTTTTTTCTATCATCTGAGCAATATGCATTTTTTCAAATGTTTTCCATATGTTCTAGGTCATTTTTTCTAACACCTGTATAGCTTCAAGCATACGAAATATAATATTTTAAATGAAAAAATGCAATAATGCAAAAGATAATGGGGGAGATGAAGGTGGGGGGGGGGGTCCTTGTTTTTCTCTACTGACCCCAAGTGTCCGTGCATCTAATTACTGGTCACCTATGGACACAACATAATTTAGTTTACTTTCACATGTTGAGTGATGATTCCTAGCTACCCCAACCAGGCCATGCAACAATAAGCCAAGCCCCTGGTGGCCATGCTTTTTCAGGGATCAAATAAGTATATTTTGGCTGTTTTTGTAGAGAGTCACCTAGCAACCAATTCTGCGAAATTATTTTCAATTCTGACCACTGGTTTCAGAGAAGATATTTAACCCATAAAGCAACACCTATAATTTGCAGCCGACGACAATTTCAAATTTTGCTGTCTTTTTTTTTTGAAATAACAAATAAGGCATGATATTTCGTGAGAATTGTCTGCTAGCAGACAATTCTCATGAAATATCATTCCTTATTTCTTTTGAAAATTAGTAAAGATGTCGCAAAATTTGACATCTGTTGCAGTCGTGATTGTGCCAAGGGTTAAAGTTTTCTCATGTTTCCCATGGGTACATAATGGAACTGGCAATGCCCCTTGACGGCCATGTTTTTGACAGATCACATTCATTTTAGCTACTTTTGTAGAATTAGGGTCTCCACTGTTTGCTTACAAAGGCCTGCACAGTTCTAAAGATACTGAAGATCTAAAAAAAAAGAGCATGACAAACAGCTAAGCAAAAAGCAATAACCCCTGCTATTTTTATCAATGTTCATACAGGCAAGTTTGTGTAAAATTCAAGGACTTTTCAAGGACTTCTTAACAACTTTCCTACTGTTTTCAAGGACTGAAAACTTATGAAAATACAGATTTACATGTTAACATTCTACTTCAGAAATGCAAGACTGCATTACTGCAGATGTAGGTTAAAGAAAATAAGTATAAAATTGTGGTGCCTTTATTTGGTCACCTTAATTTTATACTGATTTAGGTCTCCAAAGACAGTGTTGAATCTGCCTGTAAATGGTAAAATTCAAGAACTTTTCAAGGCAAATGTAATTTTCAAGGACTTTTTAAGACAGTCCTGTATATTCAAGTACTTTTCAAGCCTGTGCGAACCCTGTTTTTCCCTTTACCTCATAGACAACTTTTGACTCTTTTGCAGAGCAGACCTAGATCTGGCAGCTCTTGTAAGAGCTGTCTGATCAGCATCTACTCTGGGTTATGAATATGATTAGATATGATCCTACACTAGTAGACCTGACAAGTAATTTCTTGGTTCTATGTATAAATATTTAAGTTTATTTATATAATTTTTCATAGTAGGTGGAGCCTAGCATGAATATTCATGCAGCAGAGGGTTAAATAGAGCAGTGCAATACAGCCTTACACATAAACAAATCAACCAGTATATTAGCCCCAATCCAACCACTACTTTTTATCTTTGAAAATGTCTTCTTTTATGTCTGATGCATATATTTAAGTGCACTTCAGACTCAATTTTTTCAGGAATTCGAACAAGAGTTCTCATTAACTCCAAAGTTGGATTATTTTACCACAACTTTTTCATTCAGACTCCAACTTTATCAAAAGTCTCCATTGATAAGTATTGTAAAACTCCGAACTTTTCTAGTAGACAGCATTTTTACTTCAATTTTCAAACTTCTAGTGAGATCTCTGTAAACAATATGAACCTTGATCAGACTGCTCCCAATCTAGGTCCATATTGTTTGCAATTTAGGTTACCTTTGAACATAAGTAGATGAGACAAGCAGATGACAAAAGTCGTGACTGGCTGGGTACTGGTTAAATTTGGTACTTATCACATATGCCTAAACAGGGTTCATACAGGCAAGTATGAGTAAAATTCAAGGACTTTTCAAGGACTTCTAAAAACCTCTCCAACAATTTTCAAGGACTTAAAGTTAATGAAAAATACTGATCTAAGTGTTAAAATTCTTCTTCAGAAATGCTAGACTGAGATAATGGAGACATTAGTACTGGAAAATTAGTGTAAAATTGCTGTGCCTTTATTTGGAGGAGCATATGCTGCACCAAATATAGGCACAACAATTTTATACTGATTTAAGTCCTTATCTACAGTGCTAAGACCTACAGAAAATAGTAGAATTTAAGGGCTTTTCAAGGCTTTTAAGTGATTTTCGAGTACTTTTCAAGGCAGATTTAATTTTCAAGGACTTTTCAAGAAAGCCCTCTAAATTCAAGTACTTTTCAAGCCTATGTGAACCCTGCTAAAGTCACCATTGAAGTCTTTTGAATGCTAAGGTACTCTGCATACATTTTTGTCATCTGTTTGTGCTTTTCTTTTTGTTTGTTTTTCAAAATTAATCATATCTTAAAAATTCTGGAATACCACCAAAAGGCCAAACAGTTTTGATCCAGATCAAGCCAAATGCTTTCACCTGAGTCCAAACTGTTTGAAAAGCTTATCAGCAGATGACAAAAGTCCCAACTAGTAAAATACAGTAAAACCTCTGTAAAACAGCCACTCAAAATAGACAAAATAAAGATCTTAATGACAAATGGTAACTTAATGAAGGTCGAAAGTATTGCTCCCCTTGTAGCATTCTGCAATACTTTTGACCTGCATTAAGCGATAATTGGTTTTGAAAAACAATTTTTGGTCGTTTTGAGAGTGGCCATTTTACACAGATTTTTATGTAATTAAAACAATTAAACCCTTATACTTATCTTCACACTGAAGTTTCCAAAACAATCAAATACTATCTTTCCCAGGCCTAGCTCACATTCTAAGAACTGCTTCAACATCAGTCCTCCACTTGAATATTTATCAGTTAATTGTCATAGGCCAAGACAAGGTGATAATAGAGAAATAAATCCATTTTATGGAAATATCGCCAGAAGTCCAGATAAACAAACATTTTCATCAATAAGCTTTGACAATTTTCTTATCCATCAATTTAATCGTATGTTTTGGGTCTCTTTGAGACAGTCCTTTTGAGCACTCACATGGGTTTTGGTTGTGAAATAATTTTTTAACTAGGCATCATCATCTGTAGGCTTGTACTTTTGAAGAACCACAATATAATTGAGCCATGACACATGATTTCCAACAATGTGGTATTTTGACAAGTGGAGACTCAGATGAGCCTGTGCAACCTCCTTTTAAGCTTAGAAACTCCAAATGATGTTCAGTCAGTAGCTTAATACTCATAGAATATTCAAGCGACTAGCAAAGGCTCTGATCAGACTGCGCGTATGCGCAGGCTGATCTGAGACTTTGCTGGTCACACATACCACATTGTTGGAAAACTCATGTCACAGCTCAGTTATTAACTTATTATGTATTGATACAATCTATATTTTTGTCCAAAATTAAGATATCTAATTTATGCAAATAGATAGAACTAAAAAAAATTCTATATACCAAATGATTCTAAAAAAAATCTTGTATGCTTATCTGAATGGCAAATCCCCTTCCAATAGAAAACCATCTCTTAAAGGAATGGATTTACTCCCAAAAGATAGCAATTTCTTATGGAGCGGGAGAATCAAGAGTTGCCTCCTCTAGATGTACTTTTTTCATCCTTAAATCACCTGTTTTGGGAATTAATTCAGTAGTATCCTTCAATCAACTCTATACCTTGGTCCTGTCACTGGGGAATGATTTCAATAGTTACGGCTGGTTCCTATCCAACTAAGCACTATACTTGTGGTTTCTCCATCACTGTCTCTAGTAACGTGGATCCAGTCTGTATTGATGTTGTAGCCACAATAAATCTATAGCCTACAAAACAAAGTAAGGAATCCTTGTAGATTTAACCAGGAATGGGACAAGGCATGGACAGTAACTACATATGAGCAAAAATAAATTTTGAGAAAACTTGGTCAGAAGTATTTGTTTGTTGATTATATTGGCAGAAAAATATTATTTAACTAACTTCCAGACTTTTTTGACCAGAAAAACAACAACAGGCAACTAGCAACTCTTCCATTCCCAGTCTTACACACACTACTAACTGAGCCACTTCTCTCTGTTGCATGCACATACCCACTTAGATAGACCATGAACATCATGCCCCTGATCTTTGATACCAGGGGCATAGAAACACTGTATCAACTGCTTGCATCATGGCAATAACTTTTTATTGAATTAAAATTGAAGAAAAGCATTTGAAAAGCATCAGATCCTGCAGTTGGTACACAGTTTAAACCTTTTATTCTCCAGGGTTCATACAGGCAAGTTCGTGTAAAATTCAAGGACTTTTCATGGACTTCTAAAAGACTTTCCTACTGTTTTCAAGGACTGGAAACTTATGAAAATACTGGTTTACACTTTAAAATTCTACTTCTGTAGTCCATTACTAAAGATATTAGTTTTAGAAAATCAGTGTAAAATTATGGTGCCTTTACAGGGTTTTACACCAAGTTGAATGTTTGGGGGTCCCTGGGACTCAACTTTGATTATGATGGGGTCCCATCATTGTAAATGGGGGTCCCATCTTTTTATATAAGCATAGAATTTTGGAAGGTAGTAAATCCTTCCGTGAAGGGATTCGAACAGGCCTTAGCTGTCAAACAGGTGTCGCAAAACATCAGGTCATTTTCGCATCTCAACTAGCCAGCTAGATAGGAATTTTCAATCCTTTTTTGGGGCTGTTTTTTTAAGAAGATTTGTACTGATCTGACTCTGAACAGCCGCTAGAGGATGGTTCTCGGTCCGTTTCTGCATTTCTTTTGCCAAAAAAGTTTCTCAGATTGCTCTGTTTCGACATTTTAGCAGCTGTTTTTTCTAGTCATTTACACGCTTGACCGTAAGAAAACCCAATAGTTGACAAGCGTCTATGTTGATGGATAAATCAGAGCAGACATGATGAGATTTCAAAGCACCATAGCAACGCAAATTTGATTAGACTGTTTTGACACACCTCCCGATATTATTGGTTAAACGACAGCACCTGTCCTATTTATTTATAGATAGGCTGTAAATATGGGAAAAACCGAATCATTACGAAATAACTTTGGAATTTGGGATTTTAATGAAAGGCACAACAAACATGTCTGTGTCCCAGCGGACGCAGGTAAGGTAAATAGGTAAGGTAAATAGAGGGGTCCTACCTAATGATTTATGCGTATAAGACGCAGGATATTGCGTCCTGTAAAATCCTGCCTTTATTTGGTGCAGCATATCCACAATTTTATACTGATTTAGGCCTCCAAAAACAGTGTTGAATCCTCTTGCAAATGGTAAAATTTAAGGACTTTTCAAATGCCTTTTAGTGTTTTTTAAGTGCTTTTCAAGGCAAATTTTATTTTCAAGGACTTTTCAAGACAGTCCTGTATATTAAAGTACTTTTCAAGCCTGTGCAAACCCTGTTCTCAAAGGTTTTAATGCTGACACAAATTCTCATCCACTGTAACTTCAGTCCTAAGTTAAGTTAAGGTTGATTTTGTTTGTTTGTTGCTTTATATCCAAGTCAACAGCTATTATATGGTCATGGCGGGACAGTCAGTTCACCAAATCACACTTTTTTCCTGGGCAAGCTTGACTAAGCAGTTAACCAGTACTTCGTGCACATACTTTTGCTTGTAACAGACAACTACCCTTCTTGAATCAGAGGAAGGGAGGAGAATGGACATTAAAAAAAACGGAAAAGCGGAACAGCCAGTGTGAACACGGACAGCCAATGGAGCAAACAAGAAGCTTGTTTTGCACGTGCAATTCACTTGTGGCTCGCTGTCAATCACAACACCAGTGTCACATGTGGTGAAGGAATTCGATGTTCGAAGCAAATTGCACGGGCAAGTCACCGTCGCAAAATTCTAAAGATTCATTAAAGGCTTGCTTTGAAAATGTAAATATATGTCTGTATAACCTGGTCCTGAGGTTATAACCTTTTTCATGCTCAAATCAACTGAGCATGGAATCTATCTTGCTCATAAGTTATAAAATGCAAACAATTGTTGGTACTTTAGCATTTACCAGTCTAATAAATACACCATCTGAGAGTTTTAAAGCAAGAAATATCTTTATTTTTCAACATTTTAGTTTTATGAGCAGTTGATTTCTCATGCTTAGTTGAGTTGAGCATAAAAAAGTTTTTTAACCTCAGGGCCAGGTGGCAAATCTCAGACAACCCATTTAAAAGCTGAAATCTTCTCTTGCACCTCCTTCTCTTAACCCCTTACTCCATAGGCTATTTTTAGATCATGACATCATTTTCTAATTTTAGACAACATTGAACAGTCATGAAGAATTTGAGTAAAGCTCCATTTTCCATAATATATGATATTTCAAAGGCGTCAAAAGGTGTTATTATGGAGTAAAGGGTTAACGCCATAGATATATTTATGATTGTGATATACAGGTTGATGGAAAGTCGGGGCCACGGAGACCCAAGAGATCTGGTGTGAAATCTGCTATGTGTGCAGCTAGCCGGCTACCTGGAAAGGGGCCCAGTGATGTGAATGATGACCCTGTACCTGCATTTTAATCAAAAATCTGATTATGATGATATTGCATTTCCTATCGTTTTGTGGAAAACAAAAATGAAATAAAAAACTATATTCAACAAAGTCTGTTGTTTTCCAAAATTTTACATATTCTCTTATTTTGGAAAGAGCTTGTTTCTGTATCACCTACGAAGCATGACAGACATATAGCCTAGGGATCATCTCTCTCTCTCTGTTTTTCACATCATCCACGGCACCACACTTTTGGCTTCAGATAAATCACT
This sequence comes from Loripinus fragilis, assembly GCA_964019695.1. Classification (NCBI taxonomy): domain Eukaryota; kingdom Metazoa; phylum Mollusca; class Bivalvia; order Lucinida; family Lucinidae; genus Loripinus; species Loripinus fragilis. The sequence goes on along the minus strand of OZ026522.1, from coordinate 63,917,477 downwards.
TTTGAAGGGATGCATCAATTTCATTTAAAGTTTATAGAAGGGTAAACCATTGTTAAATTCAATTTGGAGATGATCACCAAAATTTTGACTGAGTTATGGCCCTTTAAGTTTTTGTCTTAGGTTTTGCCTCGTTTTTGGTTTCCAATCAATAACTTTTGAAGGGATGCATCAATTTCATTCTAAGTTTACAGAAAGGTGAAGCATTCTTAAATACAGGTCATTCTAATTTTGAAATAATCAACAAACTTTGACTGAGTTATGACCCTTTTTGCATTAGGTTTTGTCTTACTTTTGGTTCGTGATGAAAAAATTTTGAAGTGATGCATCAATCTCATTGAAAGTTTCATCTAGGTTGTACACGCTGTCCGTCACACTTGACAATTAAAGCGCGGGTGCAGTTTACAGAAAGTTAAGTATTGTTAAATGCCTGGTCAAGCTTTGGAGATCATTGACAAAATTTTGACTGAGTTATGCTCCTTTTTTGACTTAGGTTTTGCCAGGTGACACATCTGTTTCTCAGATTTCTAGTTAAAATAGGAAATTTAATGTGAGAAAATCATAGGTATCAGTTTGCAAGCCAAACTGTTCGCTGTAATATTCAGATTATTGTGATCTTGGGCTAAGTGTCAATTAACAAACCCAGCACAGCTTCTAAAACCACAATAAATCTGATTAAATTCACAAGTGCATGAGAATGAAATCATGGCAACATTGACATGTAAAATTGTCATCGGTCTTTTCTTCCAAAATTTACTCATGACATTGTTATTTTTGAATTCCATATCTAAATGTAAATTCCATATGTGATAAAAAAAAACTTGTGTGAGATGAAGAAATCTATACTTAAGAGTTAAGATAATGCATATCACATTTACCTGTTTGCTTGCCTAGGAATCTCAGTGCTGATATCTCTGAGTAGGAGCATCCACCAAGGAAATATACTAGCACCACCTTGGCTGCCCTTCCAGGAGCATTTGATGATTTGGTACCTGGAAAAAACAATAGATAACCCAAATGATATCTAGCATAACTGAAATAGAACAATAGAATAGAAATTTTCAACTAATAAGCCCATGCTTATAGGAGCCTAAAGGGTGTTTATGGGCTGGTTAAATTATTCATGAGTTCTGATTTCCAGCCAAACCAACTGGTGCAATTAGCACTTAAAGATGATGTTTGTGGTGTTATTGTGTTCTTTATGCTGTTTGTTTCCATTGTGGTGTAAATAGAGATCTTACATGAGTGCTCATGTTTTATTGAATTTATTAAAAACGAGTTGGGAAGTGATAAAATGCAAGGCTTGCCGAGCATTTTATCTCTTTTTCACAACAAGTTTAATAAATTCAATAATACAAGAGCAGGAATGTTAGATTCTATTTAGCATATGACATTAAGACTTTTAAAATCTCATTTCTGCCGTAAAACAATATTATCTTGTCATTATGTACGCAACCTTGTTATGGATGTCACGCCATTTCCCGAAAATCTATAAACCACTAGTGGTTTATCAATTTTATTGCATGCTGTTTTTTCACTCCCAGATGTAATATCAACGACACCAGCTGCTTGATTGGTTGTACTAAGCAGAGGATAAAGTGTCTTGCTCAACGTTAAAAAGCAGTGCCTCCTGTGAGGATCTCACCCACAACCCCTCCGTCTTGAGTTGAGCACTCTACCACTGATGCACTCCACTCCTCCCAGATCTGTATAATTAAGAAACCTTGATTTCCTGGTCACGCTCACTTGCTTTTTGTCTAAGTTGACTTGTGGCTATTATTGGTAGAAATAGAGAAGTCTGAGCTTTTTCAGAAGGTACTATAGGCTCTAATGATCTCAATTTAATGCCTTTTGGCTTATGTAATGCTCCAGCTACATTTTGGAAGATAATGAAATGTTACATTGAAGGATTGCCTGGTTTATCTGGTTGATGTTCTACCACAACATTTCAGACCATTTAAGTTCTCACTTGCTTTTGATCTAAGTTGTGGCTACTGACAGGTAGAAAAAGTTAAGAAGCCTGAGACTGCTTTTCAAATGGGTACATAAGGCTCTTATGTTCTCAATTTGATGCCTTTTTGCTTATGTAATGCTCCAGCTACTTTTCAGGAGATAATGGAATGTTGCAAGGAAGAACTCAAAATAAGGGATTCCATGATTTATCTGATTGACTCACAACATTTAAGACCATTTTAAGTATTCTTAGTCAGCGTTTCCTTGGCCTTGTGGTCACAAGAGTAAGCTAATATTAAGACCTTAGGACTTATTATTATATACCTATAACTGATATGGCTTTAGAACAGTCTGTTTCCTGGCCATCTGATACAGAAAGCCGGATCAACGAACTGAGGTTTTCTGAATCCATATCACTATCCTTTAAAACTAGGCTAACTTCGGTTACCTGCTTTTGCAGTGACGTTATGTAAAGTCAATTGCAAGCATGGAACCAGAGACGGAAAACATGTTGCTGTGACGTCAAGAAACTTAACATTATGGTAAACGTTCCAACAATTTTTCGGGATTAAAGACAAAAACAGCGTTTTAAAATCAGAAAGAATGTCATAAAAAGGCATATAATAAACATATTATCATAATAGTAACTTGATCTGGCATCAGTATCACGTCTCGTGGATGAGGCCATACCATTGGATCACCCTGGAGGCTACGTGTCTTGGGTGATCCGGTGGTATGACCTCATCCACTTGAAGTGATACAGTACACCAGATCAAGTTACTATTATGATAATGTGTATGTATACCTAGTTCAGGCAAGCATCTTTAACGCAGCCCTTTTCGAATCTACTGTGTATTATTTTTCATAAATTAACTTTTAGGAATACAAGCAGAGTGTCAGACAGTTTGAATTCAGAGCAGGCCATAAAATGCCAGGCATGATCTGTATTCACGGGACTAGTCTGGATCCAAATTGCTTGCGAAGAAGACAATAGAAGTCACCACTAAGGGTGAAATAGTTACATATGTTGTTTTGTTTGTTTGATTTGACTCTTTGAGTCCCAGTCAACATTTTTTCAGTTATGTTGGGATGGGTCTTCCTGGGTTGAATGAGTACTAAGCAAGGATTAATGCATCTTGCTCAAGGACACAATGCAGTGATGCTGGTATGGCTTGAACCACAACCCCTCGGTCTCGAGTCAAGCTATCTACCAATGAGCCACTGCACTCCCTTACACATCTTATGATTATTTAAAATATGTTTATAAATGTAAGCTCTGGTATTTAACATACCAGCCAATAACTATTTATATTGTCATGTTGAGAAACTATTGACCTAGCTTTATCTTGCCTCGATTGCTTAACCAGTACTCACTGCAAATCAAAATTCACTGCAACCTTGAAATCAATGGTGGAAAGACAATAAATCCCTTAACAAAGAATGCTGCAGGACCATAGGATTGAACCTACACTGAGAGCTGTAATCTTTAATCTGATTTCATTCAGGCCTTTAAAGATAGTGAACCAATGTTTTTATTTCTTTTTCTTACTCAACCAAAGCATATGTTAAAACTGCTGGGAAAGAAAATATTTACAATTTTATGCTAAAAATATTGTTTATCTAAACCTATGGATTTGTATCCAACTGTACTACTCAGCCAGGCACATCAAATGCAGTAATCAATTATGAAACAATCACATGTCATGATTATCAAGCAACTATAAAAACTTTGAGTCACTACAATTACTATTAAACCTCTCTATAAAAACTATGACATATTTACCTTTTCCAGGTGTTCTTAACTTGACATCTGCAAATACACCACCTGGCAGATTCTTTGTGATTTCTTCCAGTCCCTGAAATCCTTCCTTCTGCAAACACTGCAAGAAATTTTGCAATCAACACTGAAGCTCCAATCATAACTGCAGCAGACAACAAATATTTAAGGGGAAATATGGCTTGATATCTTTTAATGTGTCTATAGGCAAACAGTTCACATCAACTCCTTTCTGACATTCTGTAAGGCCTGATCTGGGTCCGAACTGTTTGCAAAGGTTATCAGCAGACATCACCAGTAGGCTGTAGCAAAGAGATAACCCTTTGGTTGCTGGTGGTGTCTTCCATCTGATATGATACATTACACTTGTAATGGTTCATTGCATATATTAAGGGGTCACAGGTAAGGATTTCCAAATAATGATGTCTCTATCCCAAAAGTTTGTTTCTATCTTAGCAAACAGTGCCCATTTAGGAGTTTCCAGAATATAAAGTGTTAAATATCAAGCTCATTTTGTTCCTTAAAGATTCACCAATATTTGACGTGTCATTAATTTGGACGCAAATTTTGGATTGCTTTATTCCAGTTAAATCATATAAGCCTACCCACATAAATGTGAACCTATCTACAGGTGACAAGCTAAGACGTAGACAATCCTGCCCATCCACATAGACTCTTCAGTGTCATAGCTGTATGATGATAATCAACTGGTCACAGGTCAAAGTACCAGCTGATGTGCTTGACCCTTTCATTTATGAAAGTTCATGCTAAGCTCCAGCCACTATGAATAATTATATAAATAACTTTTCATGTTGGTAGATAGAACCAAGAAATAACTTGTAAGGTCCACTTGTGTATGATAAGATATATCATATTTCCATAATCAGAGTAGACCCTGATCAGGCAGTTCTTACAAGAGCTGCCTGATCTTGCTCTGCTCTGTTTGCAAAAGTGTTAAAAGGCGTCTCTATGAGGTAAAGGGTTAAAGTAGAGAAATAGTAAAGTAAAGGACCACAGAAAATGGCCACAAAAAAATTGGGCCAAAAAAGTTTCACAATAATATCAATTTACAAAAGTAATTTGTATTATCTGTTATAGATCATTTCAATTACCTCCTCCTCCATTTTTGTCACTATCAAGACCCTATAAACTCATTTCCTATTTCTATTTCTCCATTTTTGTCACTATCAGGGGCGTGCCTGCGTATACGCAAAGTACGCAGCTGCGTACTTTAATTTTTGAATGTCCAAAAATAAAAATGTCTTAAATCGCGAAAAATGCAATAAAAACATGCCTCACCCGGGTTAGGTCTTTACATTACAAATTTACCGATTTTATAATAATCCTGTACCAAAGCAATAGGATTTTGACTGTTTTTCACTTTTGTTTTGGAAACAATTAAAGCTGCATAGTCTGTTACTTTTGATATTTTTCGAAATTTTTTATTTTCTTTTTAAATCATTTGTAAAAGTAGAATTAAGTTATGTTTCCACAATAAATCTGTTCACTATAGCTGAAAACTGCACGGAAAAGTGAATTACCTTATAAAACAGGTGTGTTTTTCTCTTGTTGGTAATTATTTGCGTCCCTCCAATAATTATAGACAGTTGATTTTAACATATATGCTGTTGTTTTGATACTGATAATTTGTTAAGATTTACGACATTGGTAAAATGTTTACCAGAATTTTAGTTATTTTACTGTGTTCTTGAAAAATAGAAACATTAGTTACAGACTATGCAGCTTTAAGTCGGCGTTTAGGTTCAGAAAATGCAGGAGAAGCCACCATTTAGTTCATATTTTGATTTTTTTTCCTAACGTATGGGAGGGGAACACCCCCTCCCATACCCACCCCCTGCGTACTTTGATTTTGCCCTCAGGCACGCCCCTGACTATCAAGACCCTATAAACTCATTTCCTATTTCTATTTTCTATCAAAGGAAACATTTGTTGTGGTGATCATTGTACATGTATTGTGACACTTCTAGTGAGAACCCACAACCTTTTCAACATATTGTTTCTTTGGAGTAATAAGATCCCTCTTATCCCTAATACAGCAGATATTTTTGTCTGCAAAAATTGTCTCTGCTTCTTTACAACTTTCTATAAGGGGGGCAATCTGATAGATGCCCATTTTGTTTTAAGTATAGATAACTGAAGAACATCAGTAGTTTACAAAGCAGACTATATTTGTCATGAAGGAATAGGGTTGAATAGGGCTTCATGGGTGTGGAAATAGCAAAATTTTATAATAGCCCAGGGACAACAATGTTGCATTTTGACAAGTGTAGACTCAGACCAGCCTGTGCAGCCTCCTTTTAGGCTTAGAAACTCCAAATGATTGTTCAGTCAGTAGCTTAATAATCATAGAATATTCAAGCAACTAGCAAAGGCTATGATCAGACTGCGCATATGTGCAGGCTGGTCTGAGCCTTGCTGGTCACAAATGCCATATTGTTGGAAATCTAATGTCCTGGCTCAAATGTAAACGTTTTGAAAACAGTATGAAGCCAGGTATAAACTCAATTGAAAACATTGTAGATCCGGATCAGCTGGCTAGCTGGTCAGGATCCACAGTGTTTTCCAAACAACATACAAGATTAAAATAATTAATCCAATTCGAAGTAGAAAATTGAATTAACTTTATTTATACTTGTCCCAGGACAAGTAAATAGAAATTTCTAACTTGTTCTGAATGATATGGGACCATGTCGGACAAGTTGGGCATGGTATTTCCACAGCCCTGGACTTTGATTATTCCCCATAAATTTTTACCTGATCAACAAGTTTGCAAGACAGAGGTGCGTATGCTCCACTGAAAATGTATGACATATCACAGGGGCTTCGTAAATCTACATCTACCGACGGAATCTGAAATGAATGGAAGAAAGTTGTTATGAAGTAGGCCTCAACTCGAGAAAACCTGTCTTCCGGGGTTTGCGAACAACACAGGCGCAGACCAGCCTGCGATCCGCATAGTCTGATCAGTGCCTTTGTTATTTGCTTTTCGGAAAGGACCCTATTTAAACTTGCTACATGTAAAATTTCAATTTTCTAGCTAGCCTCTGTAGCTGAGGAGACCGGTTTGAAACTCGCTTTGATGGAAACCCCAAAGACAGGTTTTCACGCGAGGAGGTCTTCCACTATTTTTAATCCTGAAAATGTTGTCTGTCAATTTATGTCTGCTGCATATATTCAAATGCACTTCAAGACCAGATTTTTTCATGGAAGCAAACAAAAAGAACACTGACTCAAAGGAGCAGTCTGACCTGGGTCCATATAGTTTGCAATATAGGCTACCTAAAAACATAAGCAGACAAGAGGAGGAGACAACAAGTGTTAACTATTTACAGCCCTAACATTAACCCTGGCTGTCAGATATTCCTCCCCTTGGGTAGTCAGTGTTGAGGTTTGTTTGGTTGGTTGTGGTTTAACATGCCAGTCGAACAGCTATGGTCATGTCGAGACAGTCAGTTTACCTTACCATACTTTTAACCTCTGACAGCAAGTTTAGACTAAGTGGTTAACCAGTACTAAGTGCACATTCTTTCTCTTGTAGATATCTGACAACAGCCCTTCTTTAATCAGCGGAAGGAGAAGAATGACATTAGAAAATATTTCATGATAAATCTCCAGGAAAGTATAGGGCGAGGCTGTGGTTCAAACTCAGGACCCCAGGATCAGCAATCAGACTTGCTACCCATTGCACTAAAGGGCCCGGCCCAGACCTAATCTGATAAGGTTTGTGATAAGGCAGGGAAGTGTGTGACTCTTTGCATACTGGGACATAATCATGCCTTATTAACTTTTTCAAAAAAAAAAAATCTTTCAGAAACACTATCAGAGTATCAAATGATTTGGGTCCAGATCAGATTCGTCATCCTGTCAGTCCTGATCTGGTTTCAAACTGTTTGAAAAGGTAATCAGCAGATGATAAAAGTTGCCGCCATAAATCTACAATTTCGTTGCCATTGATGACTTAATAATTGTTTGCTTTGTCATTCTGAAAGCTCCAATAGAAAACAGTATGGTTCCAATCGCAAAATCTTGGCCCAATTTCAGAATCAAGCCTCGGATGTATGTAAAGCGTAGTATAATGTATGGAAAAGCTGCAGTTTGTTAGCCAGAACTGGCTTAAGGAAATTAGATCTGTAGCATGTGGGTTCAACTCCATTAAAATCCATTATTCTGCTTACCTGAAACCTTTTATCAACAGAATAAATGAACTTTGTTTTTTCAATAAAATATGACTATAGCAATATTTTATTGAAAAAACATAAACTTCATTTATAGCATCTTGTGGAATGTTGAAACTGGTTGTTTCGCTGCAATCAAACTTGTTATTGTATTGACATGGTTTCTGTGATGTCAGCGTCACATTATCAAAGTAGACCCTTGATGTACATCCAAGGTCTAATTACACAGATTAGGCTGAAGCGGTTTTGATCGAGTATGGACTAAGATCAGACTGCTATACATGTAGCAGTCTGATCTAGTGCCATACTACTAGCATTTTATCTAAAATAAATCTGTAATGAATGTGAAAAATGGCAGATGACACCAGCAGATAACATTTTCAGCTGTGTCTTCTGCTGAGTAAGTATTTTACTCTTCAAAGTTGTATATTTTAACAAGAGGGCCAAGTGGCCTTAAATCTCTCACCTGAGTTTATTACCTCCTGTATAGGTATCCGTTTGAAACTAGCAACAACCACAGTTGACATTATTTCCAACAGATCAAATCCGTTTAAGCCATTTTCATAGAAAGTCACCCAGTGACAACTTCTGACAAATGCTTTTGAATTCTAATCAACCATTTCAGAGCAATAGGATTTTTAAGTTTCCCTAGCTTCATTTTATAGAAGGTCACCTTGTGATAATAGGGAGCACAGTGGCTCAGTGGTAGAGTTCTTGACTTGAGACCGAGGGGCCGCGAGTTTGAGCCTCACCGGCGTCACTGCCTTGTAGTCCTTAAGCAAGACACATTTATCTTAGCCTATTACTGGTTCAACCCAGGAAGACCCCTCCCTGTTTAACTGAAAGTTTGTTGATGGGATGTAAAGAATCAAATCATACATACATACCTTGTGATAATTATTTCAGTGCGGCCATTCAGCTCTGATCAATGCAGGGGTGTAAAATTATTTTTTACTCACTCGCCCTGCAGGACTAGTAGGGGGGAAATCCCACTTGCCCTTATGACATTATCACTCGCCCTTAAGAATTTATCATATATGTATCATATTGATACACCTCCCCCTGATTTTTTGCAAATAGGAGACCTAATATCTCACTGTAACATTTTACGAACAATCAGTGTTGAAACAAAAAAACAAAAAACAAGAGGGCCCATTGGCCCTGGATATTGCTCACCTGAATCCTTGTCAGGAGGAGAGGATGTTTACCACAAAATATAATTCCCATTCTCCAACGCTTAAATCCATCTTGGGTATCACTCAGATCATAACGAAAGCCTATCAAGTCACTAAGTTCAATCAAATAATACTTATCTCCACAATTCAATGTCTGACCTTTTTACCCAACCCAAAAGGCCAGGGGTGTGCATAATGTCAAACATTTTAATTGCAAAATGTGATGTGCACCATAACCTTCTTCAGAAAAAAAGAGTTTTACCTTTTGTCCCCATACAGGAGTCAAGGGTGTGTAGAAGGGCAAAACATTTGCTTGCATGGTTATGCTTCATTCTAATTAATTTGAATATGCAACATGACTACTTTCAGAAAAGAATCTAAATCAACCTTTTGACCCCAAAATATTTGCTAATATGTTATTGCAAACTGTATTCCCTTTAATTTGATATGCAACATGACCATATTCTGAAAAAGTTAATTTTATATTGGGGGGGGGGGGCATTTTTGGCCCCAGGGGCATAATATGAATAAACTTGGTAGAGGGTCCACAAGGTGATGCTACAATCAAAGACCTTGTGGTTTCAGATGAGAAGATTTGTTCATGTTTTCCTATTTAGCCTATGTGACCCTGGGGCCAGGCCATTTTTGGCTCCAGGGGCATAATTTGAACAAATGTGGTAGAGGTCCATGAGGTGATACTACATGTCAAATATCAAGGCTCTCGGCCTTGTGGTTTCAGGCAAGAAGAGTTTTTCATGGTTTCCCTATATAAGCCTATAGATGTTAAACATGTGACCCCTGGGGGCGGCGCCGTTTGTGACCCCAGGGGTATAATTTGAACAAACTCAGTAGAGTTCCACTAGATGATGCTACATACCAAATATCAAGACTCTAGGCCTTGTGGTTTCAGGCAAGATTTTTTCATGTTTTCAATATATAAGTCTATGTAAAACATGTCACCGCCGGCAGGGGCCATTTTTAACACCAGGGGTATTATTTGAACAAATTTGGTAGAGGTCCACTAGGTGATGCTACATACTAAATATCAATGCTCTAGGCCTTGTGGTTTCAGACAAGAAGATTTTTTCATGTTTTCCCTGTATAAGCCTATGTAAAACATGTGACCACCGGGGCAGGGCTATTTTTGACCCCAGGGACATTATTTGAACAAACCTGGTAGAGGTCCACTAGGTGATGCTACATACCAAATATCAAGGCTTTAGGCCTTGTGGTTTCAGACAAGAAGATTTTTTCACATTTTCCCTATATCAGCCTATGTAAAACATGTGACCCCGGGGCGAGGCCATTTTCAGCCCGAGGGGTATAATTTGAACAAACTTGGTAGAGGTCTACTAGGTGATGCTCCATAGGAAATATCAAGGTTCCAGGCCTTCTGGTTTCAGACAAGAAGATATTTAAAGCTTTCATCTCGAAGATCCATTTTAAGCCTCTGTGACCTAGATATGCAAGGGACCAACAATTTTGGTAGAGGGCCACCCAAGGATAATTTGTGTGAAATTATTTCAAAACGACGGACAACAGACGAAGACCGATCACAAAAGCTCACCATCTCACTACGTGACAGGTGAGCTAAAAAACGTACTCAATGTCTGAAATCCACCCGCCATTTTAGAAGACCTCCGTCAACCTCCATCGTCTAACTCCCCATAGAGCGGGGTTCTGCGAATAAATTCTTCTGAAACACTGCTCCTGGGAGATTAATTGTTATCAGTCAGAAAACGCACATGCCTAGTTGTAACAATCAGATATAAACTTCCAGTTCACAAAGTAAAAGATCGACAATCTTTGTTTTACTTTTTTTTTTGTCTTTTCTGAGGCTAAAATGCATTTTACAATGTCTGAAAGTGCACTCGCCCATAAGGGTAAGCTTGGCACTTATTTTACTTGACTGAATCCGAAGTTTACTCGCCAATGCAAGCCGGCGAGTGGATGTTTACACCTCTGCATTGGTTTCAGATGCGAAGATGTTTTAAGTTTTTGATGCAGGTTAATGAGCCAAACTTGCCTTCCCCTGGTGACCATGTATTTCAAGAAATGAAAACAGTTTTTAGCATTTTTGTAGATAATTATCTACCAAATTATTTTGAATTCAGAGGAGAAGACTTTTAAAGTTTTTGCTACCACAATAAGGCATACAACCCCTTGTAGCTAGGTTTTTTGATGGATCAACTTCATTTGATCTGTTTTTGTAGAGGGTCACCTAGTGGCCAATTATACCCAATTGTTTTCAAATCTGACCATTGGTTCAAGAGGAGAAAATGCTGTAAGTTTCTTTTATAGGTACATAAGGAAGACTGGCCCCTGCCGGCAATGTTTCTGATAGGTCACATTCATTTTAGCTATTTTTGTAGGTCATCCAGTAATCATTTCAACCCAATTATTTTGAATTTTGACAAACCGTTTCAGAGGAGAATATTTTCCAAATTTTGGTAAGTGCGAGAAGCCACTTCCCCTGGTGGCCATGCTTTTTGATGGATCAAATTCATTTCAGATTTTTTGTAGAGTGACCTAGTTACAATTTCAGTCATATTGTTTTCATTTCTAAACGTTGGTTTCAGAGAAGATGCTAATATTACTTATATAGGTTTTATAGAGGAAACTTGCAATGCCCTCTGGTGTCTATATTTTGACAGAGCTAGTTTTGTTGAAGGTCTACCCAATTATTTTGTATTCTGATCCTGCTTTTAATAGAGATTTTAGAGTTTTACTCACCGAGATAAGCCACATCCACTGGCTGTCATGTTTTTTACCGATCATATTTGTTTAGCTATCATTGTAAAGAATCATCCAGAGAACATTCCTGTGAAGTTTTGTTGAACTGGCCCAGTGGTATTGAGTTGTCATATTAAAGCAAATTGTTGACAAGGCACATTATATGAAGGATGATGGATGTAGACTGATCACATGAGCTTACTTTGAGCACTTAGTTGAGCACTTCATGCTTAGTTGAGCCAAAAGAATATTCAAATTTTTGTCTTGAATATGACATTTATTTCATTTTGTGAAGTGAAAATGTATATTTCAGTGGCTATGCCCCTCATGCAATATATAGAGGATCTTACATGAGTGCTCATATTTTATTGAATTTATTAAACAAGTTGGGGAAAAGAGATCAAATGCGAGGCTTGCCGAGCATTTTATCTCTTTTTCGCAACGAGTTTAATAAATTCAATAATACAAGAGCACGAATGTTAGATTCTATTTATCATATGACATAAAGAATACTTTGAAATCTCATTTCTGGCGTAAAAACGTTATCATTTTGTCCTTATGTACACAACGTTGTTATGGACGTCATAACGTTTCCCGTAAATCTATAAACCACAAGTGGTTTATAGATTTTATTACATGGCGTTATTTCACTCCCAGACGCGACATCATATGATAAACCTTTTTTGCTTTTCTTGATGAATAAATGTCAAACTCACCCCCAAAGTTTGAATATCATCTTTTAAACCATTTACTAAATAGTAAATGAGTGTTTGTTACAAAACCTGATAATTATCTATAATAAATTAATTACTCAGGCAATGCATGCGTGGATTGAGAAAGTTTTGTCAGAGGGGGTCCAACTTTGATAATGTTTCTTTTCTTTTTTTTAGGTGATGAGGTGAGAGAGGACCAAAATATCAACAAAAACGGGTCATCATCAGCCCACCAGCGAAGCGCCATTTAAATGGCGTTTCGCTGGTGGGCCTATTATGGCCCAACATTGAATGCCTGATTGATAGCTTTGTGATTTTCTAGGAGATCCAGACCAATATTGCTAAGAAACCCTATATTTTGTGAAACCACTCATGTGATGCATTATTTATCATATGACGTCGCGTCAGGGAGTGAAATAATGCCATGCAATAAAATCGATAAACCACTAGTGGTTTATAGATATACGGGAAACGTTATGACGTCCATAACAACGTTGGGATCATAATGACAAAATTATAATGTTTTTACGCCAGAAATAAGATTTCAAAGTATTTGTCATATAATAAATAGAATCTAACATTCATGCTCATGTTTTATTGAATTTATTAAACTCGTTGCGAAAAAAAAGATAAATGCTCGGCAAGCCTTGCATTTTATCTCTTTTCCCCAACTCGTTAAATAAATTCAATAAAACATGAGCACTCATATAAGATCCTCTATAAAAAAATACTCTACCACCTACCAAATTTAGTTTCTTCCTCAAGTTCTTGAAAGAGCTACTTTTCGCCAGAGCTGCCATACCAGGGAAAGTTTTCGCTGCCGATGTTGTGCCAGAGTCTTGTTCCCGTAGCAACCCAATCTTGTGTAAGTTGAAGAATGTGATCATTTGCTCAAATCCATGACTCTGAGTTAAAAAAATTGAAAATTAACTTGTAAGAAGACAAATTGGTCTAATTCCTATCTTCTTCCGAATGGCCTACTTTTAAGAAGAGGAAGTCAAAAAATGATGGAATTTGGTCTATCTCACTCCTTTGTCTGCCATCCCTGGCCTTGACCTTGAGCCTAGGGTCACTGCAATAGTAAAGTGTGAAAAGTGTGAAAATGACATATGCTCTGTATGTATTGTTGATTTGCTTTGTGTCTATATGGCGGCAAAGATAACAGAAAGAAGTATCAAAACTGTGAAGAAATATTCCTTTAGACTAGATGTAATTAGCCAATTATTGTCATGAGGAGTTCACTTTATTTTCATTGCTTGGCGGAAACTCCCTGATATTACAAAACTAGAGGACCTGAAGGTCCTGAGGCGCTCACCTGATCTCCTTAATAATGTTAAAATAGGTCAAGGTCAACTACAGCTTTTAATGGAACAAATTTTGTTTTTACCATACACATTTTGGTCAAGTGACCTAAACAATCTAATGAATAATCCATCAAAGAGCCCAGTGATTTCTGAGAAAAAAATGTTTAGATAGGTATGTGGCAGTCCAAATGAGTGGCCTTGGATCAAAGGTCACAGGTCAACTTGACATTTGGTACTTACTAGTAATAAACCATTGTCGCAATAGGTTTAACTATTATGAATTTGGCTGGCTCAGTTATAGAAATGAACATTTTAAGATTTTCTCCATGTAAATGCATTAGGAATCAAATTTGACCTTGCCCATAAAATAGGTCAAGGTCAACCTAGATTCATCATTTGTGCTAACCTGGTAGGGCCCACATCCCCGATTCTACATACCAAGTCCCAAAGCTAATGGCCTTTTGGTTCCAGAGAAGAAGAGATTTAAAGAGTTTTTACCATATATGGGCATGGTGGCCATGTTAGTCATGTGACCATAACAGTTTGTATAAGTTTTGGTTAACCAGTCAAAAGGAGTTGTCAAATGAAATTTGCTTTCAATTGGCCAAGAATTGTCTGAGAAAACTATGTTTTAATATGTTGATGGGACTCCAATATAAGCAACCTTGGCTGAAAGGTCAAATATCAACCTTGACCTTTAAACTTATTTATAGACACTAGATTGAACATATCAAGTGAGAATAATGACTTTGGCATCCACAGTATTCAAAAAATCAACTTTTCAAAAAATTTCCCATTCAAATGCATTAGGAAGCAAACTTGACCTTGACGTTAAGTAGGTCAAGGTCACCCTAGGATCATCATTTGAACAAACTTGGTAGGCCCCACATCCCCAATACTACATACCAAGTCTCAAGGTCACTGGCCTTCTGGTTCTGGAGAAGAAGATTTTTAAAAGGTTTTTACCATATATGGGCGTGGCGGCCATCTTTGTCATGTGACCAAAATATTTTGTATAAATTTTGGCTGACTTATCATAAGGAGTCTTCACATAAAATTTGAGCTCAATTGGGCCAATGGTTTGTGAGAAAACTATGTTTTAATATGTTGATTGGACCACAATATGAGCGACCTTGGCTGAAAGGGCAAAGGTCAACCTTGACCTTTGAAACTTATTTATAGCCATTGTCTCATTAGTTTCAACATATCAAGTGAGAATAATCACTTTGGCTTTAACAGTATTCAAAAAATCAACTTTTCAAAAAAAAATCCCATTTAAATCTATTAGGGAGCAAATTTGACCTTGACGTTAAGTAGGTCAAGGTCAACCTAGGATCATTATTTGAACAAACTTGGTAGGCCCCACATCCCCAATGCTACATACCAAGTCCCAAGGTCATCGGCCTTCTGGTTCTGGAGAAGAAGATTTTTAAAGGGTTTTTACCATATATGGGCATGGCGGCCATCTTGGTCATGTGACCAGGAACATTTGAACAAACTTTCGTTCCCCCATCCTAAGGAGTCTCCATATGAAATTTGAGTTCAATTGGCCCAGTGGTTTCAGAGGAGAAGATGTTTGAAAATGTTGACGGACGGACGGACGACGGACGACGGACGACGGACGACGGACGCCGGAGTCACTGGTATACTAATAGCTCACCTCGGAGCCTTCGGCTCAGGTGAGCTAAAAATAATTGACTGTGATGTAACACATTAACTTAATCAATCAGTCCCCAACTTTAAAACTTTAGTATTTCACTCGACATAAAATTCTGACAAAGTCAGTGGAGTGTAAAATGTAGGTCAAGGTGCATGCTTGTAGAGTATGTCACGAATTATTACTATGCAAGGTTTCATAATCCTAGCAATCATAGGTAGAGAGAAACACACAAGTATTTTACTAAAAGTAAAATTCTGACAAAGTCAATGGAGCGTAAAATGTAGGTCAAGGGTACCGCATCAAGCTGCCTTATTGTAGAGTATGTCACGAATGATTACTATGCATGGTTTCATAATCCATACTATCATAGGTAGAGAGAAACACACATTCAAAGTATACTCTACGTAAAATTCTGACAAGTCAATGGAGGGTGAAATGTAGGTCAAGGGGACCGGGTCAAGGTGTGTGCTTGTAGATCAAGTCAAGGATGATTAATATGCAAGGTTTCATAATCTTAGCCATTATAGCTAAAGAGAAACACACTTTAGTATTTTACGTAATGACATAAATTCTGACAATCGAGCGTGAAATGTAGGTCATGGATACCAGGTCTATGTGCATGCTTGTAGAGCATGTCAAGGACAATAACTATGCAAGGTTTCATAATCCTAGCCATCATAGCTATAGAGAAACACACTTTAGTATTTTACGTCACAACGTAAACTTCTGAAAAGCAATAGAGCATGAAATGTAGGTCAAGGATACTGGGTCTATTTGCGTGCTTGTAGAGCATGTCAAGGACAATTACTATGCAAGGTTTCATAATCCTAGCCATGATAGCTACAGAGAAACACGTATTAGTATTTTACGTCGCAACATAAAATTCTGAAGTCATTGGAGCGTGAAATGTAGGTCAAGGGTACTGGGTCAATATGCATACTTGTAGATCACGTCAAGGAAAATTACTATGCAAGGTTTCATAATCCTAGCCATCATAGGTACTGAGAAATTAATTGTTACAAAAGTTGACGGACAGACTGACGGAATGACAGACGGACAGAAATTGGAACTCCTATATCGCACCCTGTTATAAGCATGGCACGGGATTTCCAACAATGTGGTATGTGTTACCAGCAAAGCCTCAGATCAGCCTGCACATACGTGCAGTCTGATCAGAGCCTTTGCTAGTCGCCTGAATATTCTATGACTGTTAAGCTACTGACTGAACATCATTTGGAGTTTCTTAGCTTAAAAGGAGGCTGCACAGACTTGCCTGAGTCTACACTTGTAAAAATGCCACATTGTTGGAAATCACATGTCACAGGTGGGCAAAAAATACCCTAAATATTTGGACAGATAGACTTCAGCAAATAGTGCAAACCCTGATCTGACTGCTCCTGACCTCACTATTTGCCATTCCATTATAAACTTTTACACACCTCATCAGGTAGTTTTGCATAGCCTAGTCGGGGTTGCTAGGGGCTCATTACTCAACACATCATACTAGTTCAATAACATTTATTCAACACCAAGTCCCCGCAAGTGACACAGTCTCTCCCATTCCAGGCCAGTCCCGGCCAGCTCTCACACCGAGCCCAAAAGAAAAGATTCCAAGCGCCAGGCTCTCTATTGCTAAGCCAAAACAGCAGGCACCAAAGTCTCAAAACTAAATGTTCATTTCTGAATAACATAGCGCGAACTGATTCCGCCAAACAAAACCAAACTGCAGACTAAACTATGACTTATTGCGGCTTATTGGAAGACTGTTAGAAGACTGCTTGCAGACTGATGACTGCTTGAAGATTGATTGAAGACTAAAATCACAGGTTTAGATAAACAAAAAATTTCAGCATAAAAATGTTAATATTTTCTTACCCATCAGTTTAAACATATGTTTTGGGTGCTCAAAAGAACCGTCTCATTGAGACGGTTCTTTTGAGTACCCACAACATATGTTTCGGTTGAGAAATAAGAAAATTAAAATTTTGTTAAGCACTCTTAACTAAAGTCCTGCTAAATTCTGCTTAGCAGAGCGGTCTTTAAATATATTGCTGGATTTGTAACCATATTGCGCTGTCCATGTTTCTTTTAGTCATGCAATGATACACTGATAGACCACCTTCGCCTAACTGACATCTCTTGGTTACTCCTCTGTAATAAACCACCTCTTTTCGTCAGTTCGCCTCTACAAATTCAAAAGATCAGCACACCCTTCTATCAACATTATGACATGTAATGAATATTAACTGCTACTTCTGTTGAAACAGAAAGATAACAGACATTACTAACTGTATGACTCCAGCAATGATTCAAATCAATGCCTCTCATATACATTTCCAATATTTGGATGTGCTTAACACCTGTGTAAATTGTATGTATGTATATTTCTCACTCCCTTCTTTCACATTAACTAGTTTCTTAAGTTTAAACCTTTTGCATAATGTCATGTTTTAAGTAGCTGGACCCTTGCTATACTACAGTAGTCAACCAGACTCATTCAAATTTTAAGGCCCATGTGCGGATCCAGACAGTTTTGCCAGAGGGGGTCCAACTTTGACAACAATTTTTATTTTAGTTGATGATTATGGGTGCGCCAGCGAAACACCATTTAAATGACGTTTCGCTGGCATGCCGATGTTGGCCCAACATTGAATGCTGTCTTGGTAGCCAGGGTGATCCGGAGCAGTATTGCTAAAAAATCCTAAATTTTTGTGATTTTTCAGGGGGGTCCGGACCCCCTGTCCCCCCCTCTGGATCCGCATATGAGGACAGATTTGTGGTACCTGTATAAACTGTGTTTTCAACGACTTGTAATCTCTAGCTGGAATGCCATCATTGGTGAGAGACATCAGACATAGAAGCTTTAAGTTGTTGACTAGATTATTCTGAAATAAATATCAAATTACTTACTGTACTCTTCTATAATAGCATGGGCAAAAGTTCAAAATTTCCAAAATCCTGAACTTTTGAAAATCAAATCTTAAAACATGCAGTATGCCTACAAATATCAACAATTTCAAGTTTAAAGAGACTAAGTCTGCAACTAAGAACATTTTTCGAAAAAAATTTATTTTCTTTTTAAATCATTTGTAAAAGTAGAATTAAGTTATGTTTTCACAATAAATCTGTTCACTATAGCTGAAAACTGCACGGAAAAGTGAATTATCTTATAAAACAGGTGTGTTTTTCTCTTGTTGGTAATTATTTGCGTCCCCCCAATAGTTATAGACAGTTAATTTTAACATAAATGCTGTTGTTTTGATACTGATTATTTGTTAAGATTTACGAAATTGGTAAAATGTTTACCAGAATTTTAGTCATTTTACTGTGTTCTTGAAAAATATAAACATTAGTTCAAAAATTAAAAGATCAAAAGTTACACAGACTATGCAGCTTTAAATGGTCAATCTGAGATTAAATCAAAGAAGCCATAAGAATCTGCATAATTCAGGATTTTGAGGCTGACTTTCTGTGGAAAGTCAGCCTCAAAATCCTGAATTCAGGAATAATCCTGAAAACTTTCACTCATGTTATATAGGGATCACACATGTTTTTTTCATGCATTGACATTTTGTGGGTCCCAAGAAAGTTAAGCCATCAGGCAGTGTCCAATCATCGCCGAGAGACCCAGCAAGACTTAATGCAATGTAACAAACACATGTGTGATTGCTATTCTTGCATATTTTACCTGATTTCAACGGAAACCACACTAAAAACCTCACTTTAACAAAAAAAAATCCCTTTTCTTACACTGGATTTCTCTAAACAAATGGTGTCAGCGACAAACTTTCAAAAACATCCATACATCACCACGTCATAGACGAGGTGACAAAGTTTTTTGCAAACAAAAGCATCTGCAAACTGACCAGTCAAGGCCACAATGCTTTCCCGTGTAACGTTAAATGCAAAAATATCAGGACCCCGTTTAGGCTTTATCAAATTAAAAACCATGTTTAAACAGCATGCGAATCTCATGATTTGAACATGGATTTTTGCGGCTTTAAACAGCTTCACACAAAGAACTCTATGCAAGATAATAGAATCAAGTTGTATTTATAGGTCATTAGATTTTATTGGAGATGTATTTTGAGGGACAAATTGTTTTGGTACTTGACATGCTTGCAAGTCGAATCCACAAAACAATGAGTCCCTACAAAATATATCTTCATCCTTTTTATTATGTACCAATTTACTAATGTATTGTCAGTGTACAGCAAAAATCTAAAATTGCCATGTATGTATGGCTGATGTCTGGCGGTTATCCGCTATAGTATTGTCAAACATTTTGTACGGGCAGTCTAATTTTAAAAAACATGAATACTTTTCTTTCATATGGCTTGGCAGGTTATTCCACAAGATGAATCTATTGTAAGCAAATGATTTCTTGCCAAAACTTTTTACTTTAGGAATGAAAAGTTTCCACTTTCTCTAAAATTAGTAACGAAAAATGAACTGAACTTGCTTGGATAAAATTTTCAGCCATATAATGGGTTGACAGTCCAGATTTAATGAAAAAAGTCAATAAGCATTGCTTATTAGATAGCCCCCGCACAGTAAGAGTCAGTGAAAGAACTTGGCAGGTTATAGTTCAAACCAGCAGACCTAAGTTTTGAAAAGAAGATTTCAGCAGAATCTGTGCAAACAAAAATTATAAAACTCCTTCATGCATATGTTCAATGTGTCTACATTGTATCCGCAAAGTATCAAATTGCTCCATCAAAAGCTGTGGTAGTAGTTTATCGGCCCATAAAGGCACTATTCATGCATATACGAAAGCCATATAAGGGAATAATTGTCTAAGTTCTCATAGCTGTCATTTTGTCAAAAATTGTTTTTTCTGAACCAAACTCCTTCATGCATATGTTCAATGTGTCTACATTGTATAGGCAAAGTATCAAATTGTTCTATCAAAAGCTGTGGTAGGAGTTGATCAGCCCATGAAGGCACCATCTATGCATATACAAACATCTTATTAGAGAAAAATTGTCTAAGTTCTCACTGCTGTCATTTTGTCGAAAATTATTTTTTCTGAACCAAACTCCTTCATGCATAATGTTCAATGTGTCTACATTGTATAGGCAAAGTATCAAAATGCTCCATCAAAAGCTGTGGTAGGAGTTGATCGGCCCATGAAGCGACATCTATGCATATGCAAACACCTTATTAGGGAAAAATTGTCTAAGTTCTCAC
Organism: Loripinus fragilis; assembly: GCA_964019695.1. Taxonomy (NCBI): domain Eukaryota; kingdom Metazoa; phylum Mollusca; class Bivalvia; order Lucinida; family Lucinidae; genus Loripinus; species Loripinus fragilis. The sequence goes on along the minus strand of OZ026522.1, from coordinate 63,896,779 downwards.
TGCTGTCATTTTGTCAAAAATTATCTTTTCTGAACCAAACTCCTTCATGTATATGTTCAATGTGTCTACATTGGATAGGCAAAGTATCAAATTGCTCCATCAAAAGCTGTTGTGGAGTTGATCGTCCCATGAAGGCACCATATATGCATATACAAAAGCCCAATAAGGGAAAATTTGTCTAAGTTCTCACAGCTGTCATTTTGTCAAAAAATATTTTTCCTGAACCAAACTCCTTCATGCATATGTTCAATGTGTCTAAATTGCATAGGAAAAGTATCAAATTGTTCCATCAAAAGCTGTGGTAGGTGTTGATCAGCCCGTGTATGGCCTATAATAGCATAAACATAGAGCCCTATATTAAAAGCCATTTAAAACTACAAAGGGAAATAACTCTATTAGAATTGGCCCCTAGCCCTAACTTTTTTGTCTAAAGTATTTGTTTTGCATATAAAAAACATGTTTGCAAGGCTTGATGAAAATCCAGCAATGACTCTTCAAGATATTAAGGAAACAAAACGTTACCGATGGACGCACAGACGCACGCAGCGACGGACAATGTGAAAACAGTATACCCACCACAAACAAAGTTTGTGGGGGGTATAAAAACATGGTTTAAAATAAGCAATAAGCAAATACACTTGAATTCATTAGCACCTATATGACACCTTGGATCCATATTTAGAAGAATCTGATGTAACTTGAAGTCTGTTTTAGCAATTTTGATACTCCCATAAACCAGAAGGAACAAGCTTAATCAAAATGGCATAGTATGAGGGATACACTGGAACGTCTTTAGAATGTGGTTCCTGGGAGCCACAATCAACGATTGTGCTATAAGCGGTCAAGACCACCTACAAGTCTGATTGAAAGAAAGCAGTTAGTTACCCCACCCACTCTATATCGATGTGCTAGGATGCAGATTGAAGATTGAACGCTGCCAACATGCCTATTTCTGTTGTATTATGCTTTAGCATTGTAAAATAAACCCTATATTAAATGCCATTTAGAACTGCAAAGGGAAATAACTCAAATAGAATTGGCCCCTAGCCCTTATTTTTTTGTCTAAAGTATTTGTCTTGCATATATGAACATGTTTGCAAGGTTTGATGAGAATCCAGCAATGAATCTTTAAGATATTAAAAAAACAAAACGTTACGGACGGACGGACGGACGCACAGACGGACACACAACGTGAAAACAGTATACCCACCACAAACAAAGTTTGTAGGGGGTATAATAAGCTATTGTTTACCTAGTTTGTTGTAAAAATAATTATTCCAATGAAAGCATGTGTTTAAACGATGTATTTTTGAAATATAATGAAATTACACATTGGCCTAGTTTCTTTTCTCTATTTACTTCCGAGCTGTATCAAGGGAAATAACTGGAAAAGCATAAGTTAAACATCATTCCTTCCCTTTGTTGAAGCCAAATATAGCTCAAATGGACTGGTGAATTAATGTATGACTACAAAGCTTAAAAGGAGACCCCTCCCCCCAACACACACCTGGATACACAGTATTAAATGCTTGACACACTGTTCTAAGTGCATTTACATGCAACAATCAAAGATCGTGTTGTAAGCCTTTATGATCACAATAAGGCATTATGTAGCCCCTGACAAGAGGACAGGTATTAATCAATTTCACAAAACCATTCAATTTAAATATGGCAGGTGAGGTGTTCCGAATATTGTCAAGTAGAAAAGAAAACAACACAAACAATTAAAGTGATTAGGTATAATCAATATATCAAGTCTTATCAACAATAGAGATGGACAAGCTATTATCGCTTCAGTGAATTGACCGTTTCAGACATGTCTGCCATGTGTCTTGTCTGCCCTCCTGTCTCCCCTGCCATCTGCTTGTTCTTTTCATGGAAAAAAGGTCAAATTTTAGAGAGAAAAAAAACGGGATCAACGTTAGACCAGCACTATATCGAACGTCACGCTACATGTGGCCGCGTTCTAAAGACGTTCCATTGTATGACTAAAAAGATTTTTTAAATTGACAATTTAACTTTTTTGTACTTATCTCATTGCCATAGCAGATAAACAAAATTTTTGATCATAAAATTTAGATTTTTTTTATGTCAGCCTAGCATTAGTTTTGGGTGGTCAAAAAAAACATCTTATTGAGATGGATCGTTTCATTAACCAAGCTATATCTTTTGATGGATAAATTTGAAAATTATTTTTTAATAAGACTCTCTTATTTAACCTATATAAGCCTAGCATCCTTTTGTGGGACATAGGCAAACAGTACAGACCCTGATCAGATGCCGCAGAATGTGGCGCCTGATCAGGGTCACCACTATTTGCTTACAGATTGTTCCATTGAAATTTGAATAAAAATGAAAAAAACACCCAACACCACTAAAATTTGAAATAGACTCATCTACAGATAGAGATAAAAAAGTTCAATCAGCTTCACTGCCTTAACCCATAAAGGACCACCTGCATTTTGCAGCAGACGACACTTTCAAATTTTGCTGTGTTTTCAAACATATCAAATAAGGCATGATATTTCATGAGAATTGTCTGCTGGCAGACAATTCTCATGAAATATCATACTTTATTTTTTACAAAAATTAGGAAAGATGTCGCAAAATTTGTCGTCTGCTGCAGTCGTGCTTGGTGCTTTGAAGGTTAAGGTCACTACCTGTTTATTGATACTTTCTTCTATATAATTCATGTTTTCTCTCCAACCAGAGCCTTCAAGAAGACCTGACAAATAAAGCATAATAAGTTAACCCATTTCAGACCAATGAAACTTTCCATAAAGTTTGATACAGTGAAGTAAGGATGGTCCATTATATATATTGAGGGGTCACAGGTTGTAATTTCTAAAAAAAATATTGCATTTCTTTCTCTGAAGATCAAATTTGTCAATGCAATCTCTGATGAATGTCACATTATGCTGTGACTCAGGGAGCGCAGTGGCTCAGTGGTAGAGTGCTTGACTCGAGTCCGAGGGGCCGCGGGTTTGAGCCTCATCGGCGTCACTGTGTTGTGGTCTTTGAGCAAGACACATTTATCGTAGCTTAGTACTGGTTCTACCCAGGAAGACCCGTCCCTACTTAACTGAATGGTTGTTGATGGGACGTAAAGAATCAAATCAAACAAAACAAACTAATTATGCTGTGTCTCATCTGGGGTCTTCATTGTTTACCAAATACCCATTTAAGGGTTTTCAGTGAATAAATGGTTAAAAAATAGCATTTGCTGAGACTCTTTCTTCAAAGAATACAGATATTTTTTTTTTCATTTATATCTGAAATGTGAATCAAAATACAGTCTAGCCCCTTTAAATGGTCATTTCCCTAAAACAGTAATACCTGTGTAAAATGGCAACTCAAAAATAGACAAAATACAACCTAAATAACAAATGGTAGCTTAATGAAGGTTGATGGTATTGCAATTTTGCAATACTTTTGACCTGCATTAAGCGATAATTGGTCTTAAAAGCCAATTTGTGGTCTTTTTGAGAGTGGCCGTTTTAGACAGGTTTTACTGTACTTCCTTTGCAAAGTTCCATGCTAAAAATTTGGGAGCCATCCAAACCCATGTTTTAATGAGGTGTGTTGTTAAGGGCCTGCACTGTTCTCCTAAATTTTACATTAAATCAATGTTTCTCTATAGCCTGATATGTATTCTCTTTTTCTTATTTCTTTTTTTTTTTTTTTTTTGGGGGGGGGGGTGGGGGGGTATGGAAATCAGAGTACCGACAGTATTCTATACTTTCCTCAATATCAAAGGAATAAAATAACAAAATTTGTTGACTGCAGCAATCATTTTCAACACTTCTGTTGAATTTCCTGTAAAATATGGCTTTACACTTCATATCAAATCTTTTATTGCTCTTCAAGGGTTATGGGTTGAAAATGAACTAGCTACATACTGTGTTCTGTCTGGATATATTCCTGGAAATCTCCCTTGTTTTTCTTGGCAATAATATGTTCACAGGCACCAATATCTGTGAATGAAAAAAGATATAATGGATCTTACATGAGTGCTCATGTTTTATGGAATTTATTAAACGAGTTGGGGAAAAGAGATAAAATGCGAGGCTTGCCGAGCATTTTATCTCTTTTCCGCAACGAGTTTAATAAATTCAATACAAGAGCACGAATGTTAGATTCTATTTATCATATGACATTAAGATTACTTTGGAATTTCATTTCTGCCGTAAAAACGTTATAATTTTGTCATTATGTATGCAACGTTGTTATGGACGTCATAACGCTTCCCGTAAATCTATAAACCACTAGTGATTTATCGATTTTAATGCATGGCGTTATTTCACTCCCAGACGCGGCGTCATATGATAAATTCATTTTTTTAACCCTTTACCTCATAGAGATGCCTTTTGACACTTTTGCAAACAGAGAAGACCTAGATCAGACAGCTCTTATATATAAGAGCTGCCTGATCTAAGTCTACTCTGCTTGCTTATGGAAATATGATATATGATCATACATTAATGGACCTGACGAGTAATTTCTTTGTTCTATGTACTAACATGAACAATTATTTATATGTACCCAGTACCAACATGAAAAATTATTTATATAATTGTTCATAGTGGGTGGAGCCTAGCCTGAATATTCATGAAGGAAAGGGTTAATGATTATGACATTTATTGAGGCACTAAGGGGCTCAGTGGTAGAGTGTCAGACTTAAGATTGAGAGGTCACTAGTTTGAGCCTCACCGGAGGCACTGTGTTGTGTTCTTGAGCAAGACACTTTATACTCTTCTTGCCAAGAAATGTCCCAAAATGACTGAACAATTCTTGACAGCAATGTAAAGCATTTCTTGACTGGGATGTAAAGCATCAAATCAAACAAAAACACTTACACTGCTAAAAATATTTAAAGGAACACCTGATGATTTTCCATAGGTGATAATGCTAACCCCTGTTCTATAGACAATCCATACATTTCACTAGACAATAAGGTAGAAACCCAGTTTCTTTCACTATCTTTGCAAAGAGAGGCAAAGTATTGGATCAAAAAAAGTTTTTAACAAAACAATAGCTGCTCAAGTTCATGGCTCAAATTTTGTAATTTTTATTTTCTTGAAAATGACGATTTTTTTTTTTGAACTCTGATTGATTTTTAGATAGCAGTAAAATATTTGCTTGCTTCCCATGTGCTAATTTCCCGCCAAGTGTCAGACATTACCTTTCTGTAGTGGATGACTCATACAGCAGCTAGCTCTTAGCCAATGGTAGAACTGTCAATCATTTGTGGGGCAAATTCAAATTTTGTAGCAGACAGCAAATATTTTTTTTCTGGAAATCATATTTATAGACAACTTCTGAGTTTGAAAATTTCAAGGATTCAAAACACCACTTTAAAGAATAACTATGCCAAAAATAGTGCTTATCTGTGCAGTAAGTCCTAACATATTTGAAATTATTGAGGAGCATGTTAGCCTGTTGTGTACTGGAAACAACTGGCCATATTGTGCTTTGGATTTCTTTTATACTTGTACCCCGGTCTTTAAACGCCGGAGTCTGTAGAATCTTCGGAATTTTTTAATAGCGTAACCTAATGATTTCTGCAACATTAAAAGGCCTTTGAATGTACAAAAATGACGGTGTTGTTGTGTTTGCTTAAAAAATCGCCTTAAAATTTGGTTTTGAAAAAAGGGATATTTTTAACAAAACTCCATTTTTACATAAAGCGTTCCATGGAGATTTCTCGAAAAGGCTTACTTCATTTTGATCAAGAAACATCGTCCTTGATTGGTAACCGAACTTATCACAGGACAAACATGTTTTCGCCTTATCGACCCAACTCTTGCTATGAGTTAGACTAAGAGTGCACTTGTATTATGATCAATGGCAAAACATGCAGTGTTCCTTTAAATATTTTGAGCAGTGTATTTCATTGAGCAATGGAGCCCCAATATAGCGTGCTACTTGGGATCAAGGATCAGTGACAGCTAAATAAGCAATCAGGCGGGGTAAACTTCAAAATATAACCAGAGGACCAAGTGGATCAAGGTCAACCTAGGATTATCATTTGAACAAACTTGATAGGCCCCGCATCCAAAATAAACTTTCATTCCCACATCATAAGGAGTCTCCATACATGAAATTTGAGTTTAATTTGCTCAGTGTTTCAGAGGAGAAAATATTTGAAAATGTTGAAGGATGGACGCCAGACACCCGAGTCATTGGTATTCTATATTAGCTCACCCATGACCCTCCGTCTCAGGTGAGCTAAAATTGAAGAAGTTCTTATTCCAATGAGGAGGTATGATTGGTTAATGGTTATCCTTTGATTTTCTGGAGGATAAGGTACAAAATGTGCCATGGCATGTGATTTCCAACAATGTGGCATTTTGACAAGTCTAGACTCAGACGAGCCTGTGCAGCCTCCGCTTAGAAACTCCAAATTATGTTCAGTCTGACAGTAGCTTAACAGTCATAGAATATTCAAGCGACTAGCAAAGTCTCTGATCAGACTGCGTGTATGCGCAGGCTGATCTGAGGCTTTGCTGGTCGCACATACCACATTGTTGGAAATCCCATGCCTAGGCTCAAAATGAAACTTACGATATGAAAGGTTGGCTTTGGATTGGTTCAGTTTCCTGAGATCATTGGCAACAAAGTCCTTCATCTCACCAACAGATGAAAAATTCTTTCTTTTCTGTAAATTAGAAAAAGACCCTTTGTAATCTAATGGATTCTTCCTTCTGGTTTTATACAATAAACTTGGGATAGTCCATTGTACATATCTTGGGGTGTCATGTTAAAATTTATATTCTTTAATCTGAAGATCATTTTTACCTTAACATGGAGTGTAGTCCCAAATGAAATGCAGCATGATGCTGCATTTCATTTTGTCTTCACTATTTGCAAAAGTACGAGGGACGTTTTTTATGTTCGTAGAGAGGTAGATATAATCAAAACGGCGAAAGTAAATGCATATATTATGCATATATTTGGAAAGATTGAGCTTTGATCTATACATGCAACCTAAACTTATTTCAAAATACACTACTTTAATGTCTTCTAAGAGGCAAAGACATACCTATATATCGCACACTGGAAATATGGTAGAAAAATGACATTTATGGACTTAGTCTCTGACAGAACGTTAGTAACAATTGCATGAAAATGGGTCCATAGCAATACACAGCTTCTAAAAATTTGGCTGCAGATCAAGGACACCACGTGCTACAATATTATATAAACATTATAGCAAATACGCAGCAATTATTGGATATATGAGATTTGTTTGGAACCTCAGCAAATTGAACAGTAGGCATATAAATCTTTATTGTAAAAAGTTGACACAAGTGGAAGTTGGCTACGGGCTTTTGAATGTCGCTTAATACGCTAGCTGTAAAGTAATATTATAATTTTTCTTGTTTATATGGTAGATGGATGTGTTATGGTTTCTTTCATCCCAAAACAAAGTTAATGCTTTTGTTTTATTAAAAATTTACGGCAAAAAAATAGACTAGGGGGGTGCTAAAATCCCTTATTTTGTACATAAATGACGTCATGGAGCTTTATTATATTTAGGAAATACATAAAAACTGTTTTTGTGTCTCTAAACAGGTGTTGAAATCACTGCAATAGGAAAGTTATGTAGATCCGATTGTAATTGTGTTTTCTACGCGGGGTTGATTTACCCCACCCACTTTTTATAACATGGGGGTATGCCAGTACCGGAAGTTGCCAGTTACACACTTAAATCGATACATCAATATAACTGCTGACGAATGATTGAGTATATCATGTGCTATGCAAAACCAGTAGAAATTTTAAAATTTGCTCATAATCGTAATTTTAACAGATATCATAACTAGCACTTGACTGAGATTATTTTGGTGTATTGATGGTGTTTTAAAATTGTCATAGAAGAGCCACCAACATGCTTATAGTTTTGCTGCACTTGTCTACGATTAGCGTTTGAATAATTAATTTTGATGGTGCAAAAGAAAAATTGGCTTGAAAAATGCTTATATCACCATAGCGAATGGAACTTAACAGCATCTAATTTCCTGCTTGCTGCTTGGTTAAAATGGCATGGATTTTGACCAGTGTCCTTTTCTGTGTCTATTCAAAGCTATATATCTTCGCCGTTCTAAGCGCTAAAGATGTAAAATTTACATCAGTTGATAGACAAAAGCTAGGCCTTTCAAAATATATATACTTATGCTACCGTAAATTCTATATTTGTAGAGATACAGCCCAATTCTACGAACATAAAAAATGACCCTCGTACTAGACAAGTTAAGAAGTTTTCCAAATACAAAGCACCTGCATAAAATGTATCTAAAATCTGCTGCACATATTTTCTACCATTGTTGACAAGATCTGGGTCTACACTGTTTGACCAAGAGGTTCAGGAGTGCAGTGGCTCAGTGGTAGAGTGCTTGACTCAAGATTGAGGGGTTGCGGGTTCAAGCCTCACTGGCGTCACCACACGGTGTCCTTGAGCAAGATACATTAATCTTTGCTTTAGTACTGGATCGACCCAAGAATTTGATGACATGTCCCAACACAACTGAAAAATTGCTGACTGGGATGTAAAGTATCAATTCAAACATATTGACCAAGAGGTTCTAAAACATTTCACCAGACAACAAATTTAAAGCAGATGACCATTCAGTGTTTTTTTTCTGCTGTTTTTGGGGCCGAATGGGGCCGAAATTCGGCCCCATTCCCCTCGCCAAAAAGTATGTTTTTTCCCCTATTTTGAAAGAAAATTCCCCTCAAAATGAAGTATTCAAATAAAAATAAAAAATCGGCAAAATGTGAGGACAGCGTGTCGGAAGTGCGTATAAATTCGTTCCGTGCATTAGCCAAGCCGTGAATTTGCGAGTAGTGTCCCTTGGTGATCGATAGACGCTTTCATGCGGTTTTCTCAAGAGCGTCTAAGGGAGATGTTCCAATCGTGACTTCGCGAACAAAATGTCGCACAATAAGCGTTGTTACGTGAAGAAAATTAATAAATCGGTGGCACAGGGATCAAGAAGAGTCGACTTAATGTTTAAGCAGGCTTCCCTGAAGACCTTTACCAGTGACTTTGATGTTTGTGACAAGGATTTGGGGATTGACTCAGTCTCTTCGGCGACATGTATTGAGTCAAACGAATCAGTCCATCAACCTAATTTGTCTGCGACCGTTAGCACTTCTTTGTTCCATGTAGCAATATGTTTTGGACTTTAGTTCAAAACATTTATCAAAAATGACATGTTTTAACAAATCATTTAGGATAAATGTTTTGAACCAATGTGGCACAAAAGTTTAGGGGGATTCGTTAGTTAACAAGCATTGTTTGGTTAAATGTTTTGAACAACTGACCCACAGTGCACTGAATGGATTTAATTAGTTAAATAAAAGTTAAATACTACAGTGTTATATCCTTTAACAGACTTATGGTACAATACAGCCAAACTTAAATGGATCCATTCTTTTCATTCTATTTAATAAATAGAATGGAAAACATGGATCCAGTTCGGCTGTGTTGTACCATAAGTCTGTCAAAAGATATAACACTCTCATTTTTAACTGCAAATGTTTCAATAAAAGATGCTATTGTGTTAAGTTAATAGTTTTCCCCTTTTTGCCCCTACACGCGCTAATTTTCCCCTTTTGAAAGGCCCCGCCACCATTCCCCTAAAACAGAGAAAAAAACACTGCCATTGAAGGGTTAAAATCATTTCTTAGAAATCTTACTGAAAATTGAAAACTTGCCTGATCATATTTAGGCTCATCACGAGAAAAACAGTCTCTCAAGATTTGCAACCATGGACTCAAACCAACATGCTCAGCTACAGAGGCTACTGTAGCTAGAATATGTAGCAAGTTTAACTAAAATACTTTCCAGATAGGCATTCGATCTGGGTCTTCACATTTCGCCATAGTACCCAGATGCAGGTTTCCAGTATACAATTTAACAAAGGCTGAACCCTTTACCTCATAACCTTTGTACTGAGTACTTTTGCAAACAGTTAAGACCTAGATGAAATGCAGCATAACGCTGCATTTCATCAGGGTCTACACTGTTTGTAAAGGTTAAGAAAAGATCTTCAGACAAAAGTCTAAAAAGAATGTATTTTTTTTAAATTATAACCTGACACCCCTAGAAATATACAATGGAGCATCCCAAGTTCATTGCATCAAACCAGTAGGAAGAACACATGAGTATACAAAGGGTTAAATGGATGCCTTTCCTAATGGAATATCCAAACTTATCAGGCTAGAAAGGGTTAAAGACTGGGGCCAGTCTAATGTTTGTGTGGTCATAATACTATTGGTAGCCATGGAAACATGGGTGAAAGTTCAACATTTTCAAAATCCTGAACTTTAAGTCTTAGAGATTCAAACCTGCTTGTAGTATGCTTACAAAATATTTGCAATTTAAATGGTCAATTGACTTTCCTAAAACTGAAAATCAACCAGAAAAAACTATTAACTGACAAATTCAGTATTTTGAGGCCGACTTAGTTATGATCCTCCTGAGTTCAGGATTAATCAGGGTTCGATATAGGCAAGTTTATGTCAAATTCAAGTACTTTTCAAGGACTTCATAGAGATTCTCCTTCTGTTTCAAGGACTATAACTAATAAAAAAAAATACTATTTTACTCTATAAAATTCTATTTCTGAAAATCTAGACTGAGACAATGAACCATTAAGCATTAGAAAATGAGTATAAAATGGCTGTGCTTTTATTTGGTGCAGCATATGCTGCACCAAATAAAGGCACAACAATTTTATACTGATCTAGGTCTCCATTAACAGTGATGTCCAACAGAAAGTAGTAAAATTCAAGGACTTTTCAAGGCCTTTCAGTGATTCTCCATTACTTTTCAAGGCAGATTTAGTTTTCAAGGACTTTTCAAGAAAGCCCTCTATATTCAAGTACTTTTCAAGCCTGTGCGAACCCTGTTAATCCTGAAAACTTTCATACATGTGGAAACTCACATCAGATACTGTTTGTAGTTCTGTAGCTTGTTTCTTCAGAAGATCAAACACTGTGGTAAAATGTCTGTTCCTGATAGCTTCAAACATCTGCAAACAAACAAAACAAAACATTTGAGGGGTAACACAGCTTGCAAAATGTACATTACAACTTGGCATGTCTGCCTGGTGATGACTCAGATCAGTCAGTCTGATCAGTGTCTTCTCTGTCTATAGGGACCTTGGTTATCCATAGAGCACCTGTCGAAGACTCTGATCAGACTGTGCGGATGCTGGGTGCACATACCAAGTTGTTCATTTTGCTGTGCTCCAGCTCATTTCTCCATTTAAGCCTTTCCTTTGTGAATATTCATGCTAGGCTACACCCACTGAATAATTATATAAATAAACATTCATGTAGGTACATAGAACAAAGAAATCACTATATATAATATATATCTGATATATTATATTTTCATAAGAAAACAGAGTAGACCCTGATCAGTCAGCTCTTACAAGAACTGCCTGATCTGGGTCTGCTCTGTTTGCAAAAGCGTTATAAGGTGTCTCGATGAGGATAAGGGTTACGGTATACAACTGTGTGAAGGAGCCGTTGTGGTTTAGTGGATAAATCAATAGCCTCATTTAGCAGGCATCTCAGGTTTGATCCTCGGCTTCTTCCCTCTGTCTGATGAGACTTTAAGCTGTGCCATGTCTCCATATGATCTTAGCTATTGGTGGGAGGATAAAGTTAAAACACACACACCAAATTCTGTGAACTGAACAATTAGGCCTTGAGCTGACTATAGACCCCCCTCCCCCCCCCCCCAGGGGGAATTTTGTACACTATGATTTTTTGATACTACATTATATAAGACACAAAATAAAAGATGTTAGCCCTCTGAGAGTGGCAGCGTTAACGTGTAGCAGCACGTTATATACGTTACCCCCCAAAATAGCATTAAACGTCCCTGATAATGTCTCAACCATGACATGTTCGTACATATTTGCATGCTGACACAGGTTTATGAACTTCTTATAACATAGTTACATATTTTTAGTATTAATTTTATAAATGTCTTGAGTTATTACCGTTGTATACGTTACTTAGTGTTTCCTGCGTTATTTCCGAGTATCAGTATGGTATTTATTGACTATACCTGTTTTACATCTGTCACAGAATATAGTTAATCTATAAGGCTGCTACTAAAATGATTTAAAAGTCTTTATTATGGTTGCTTACACTATTTTTCAGGTCCATGTTATGTATGTTACCTTCAAAATAGCATTAAACATTTAAGTTAATGTCTCTAACAAGCCATGTTTATACTTATTTGCATGCTTGCACAGGTTTATGTTCTTCTTTTAGCAAGGTTTACCTATTTTAAGTATTCATTTAATAAATGCCTTGAGCTTTAACTGTTGTGTATGTTACCAAATGATACACAAGTTATTCTGAGTATCTGTATAGATGTTGTTGACTATACATGTATAAAGTCTGTCAGAGAGCTTAGAAAATTTATAAGGCTGAAATAAATTGAAGTTCCTTATTAATTTATGGTGACTTAAACTAATAATATAATGTGATCTATCAACCTTCGCTGTTTGCTCACATAAACAGTATAGATACCATGCATTCAAATCGGAAGTTCTGAAAGACAGTCACTGTGAAACAGCTCAGTTCTGGGCAAGGTATATGGATATGATTCAGATGGTGTTGACACTGATTAGGGCTACAAGGAAAGCAACTTTGAATTGCATGTCATCTCTATCTGTATGCCTTGTTCCCAATGTTCCTTGCAAAAGATCACAACTACGCACACTATGTACCTGTGTAACTGATTACACTCATAAATTTGATACACATCGCAGATGTAAAGAACTTCTCAAACAAATGGGTTTAGTGTGTCACAACCATTGGTTCTTTGCTTGAGAAATGCTTTTGACATTACTATTAGGCAAACAATAAAGAGGTATTATAGGCTTCAGCAACTAGAACTACGCTTCGTACTACAGATGAAATGGTGTATTACTCATCACATCAGAGCTCAATATATTAAAACAACTCTTCAATGCACTGAAATATTCAATCTGCTCAGATGCAAAGTAGAATGAGTACTAGAGGCAGTTTCAGGCTTCACCAATCTTTTTTAGTTCTAGTTTTGAAGGCAATTAACTGTACTTTTTTCTTTCGGTGTGCCTGCTAAGCCTGGCATAGCTAAGGATCTTATTGAGGCTGATGACATTGGCCGGAAGGCTGTTGCAGACTTCATTGACTCACTTTTAGTTTAAAAAATCTGTCTTTCACATCCCCCCCATAAAATGCTACAAGCTAATAAAGTTTTGATGCTTACGAGGTCAAGCGAGAAAAAATTGCCCAATTTACAAAACGTAAACAGCAAGATGAGAGCTTAAAGGAGCGTCTTTGGTAAGCATGACCTTCTTTCTATTGGACATAATGTTGACATTGAGTTGACACTGCCGTTCCCTCTGGGACCAGTACCATGGTCACTGTCAACTCCTGATAGAATTTCCAACAAAACTGACAAGTCCAAACTTCAGCATGGCTTGCAATCACACATTGAACCAACATTAGATTGGCCATGTAGTGCTGCACATAACGTTGCTGTTAATGCCGTGACTACAGAGCATAATAGCTTTTCCTGTCACCTTCATGGATCTGATGGCACCAGTATTCAACCAGGCACTAAAGGTAGGGCATGTTGGTTTTGTCACCGATACATACATACAATGTATAAGCACCAGTCTATACAGTCCTACAAACATTCTCGCAGAGGATAACCTGGGTGTTTTGTTCAACAATAGTGTATGCAACAAAAGGTGCACCTTCTAAATGTCAACAGCATTGGCCAGAATATGGGGGAAGAGATCTACAGTAATACACTGTTTTACAGATTGTGACACTACCAATGTGCCGATGTGTTAGTACTACGGTAAGGTTATTCCTATCAAACTGATAGAGAACCCCTCCCCCACTAGTTCATCAACATTCTAAGAGGGGTAGGAAAACAAATAAAGAATTGCTCTAGGCATCAGTGATATGAAGCCCTAACATGTGCTATTTATGTAATTGTGTATAAGCTGCAGTACGACATGTTTCTGAAAAAGTACCAAAGCCATACACATATACTGACTATTTCAAATGGCATGAACTTGAGCTTACCTCCACCCTGCTTTTCTGTCCTTAAGATGTACATACAAAGACTGAACTATCAAGTCTTTCCCATTAAAACAAGTGAGGCTTTCCAGATATGGACAAAATGTGTGGGAAATAAATGGGAAGGAAATCGAGTACCTCTGGGTGAAAGAGAACTTGATTGTACCCTAACAGAAGAGACACAGAATTATATTTCACATTTTGTGTGATATGTGGTTACCATGTTCAAAACTCAACAACTCAAACCTTATAAAAGATAGAAAAATAATATTTGCAGTTTCCAAAAGGTACATAAACATTCTTTAATACAAAACTGAGTTAGTAAGCACGTTAAAAAAAAGATCAAACTATATTAGTTTCATAAATCATTTATATAGGAATAATGAAAAAAGGTGGGGTGCATATTTGTTTTCAAAGGTCCATATCTGTGATGCAAAATGGCTTACTTGGATGATAAAGCAAATTTGGAAATCTTACTCTATGGTTTTCACTTTTCAGAAGTCATGTCCGTTACTAAAATTATTAAAGATGTTGATGGGTAATATATATATATATATATATATATATATATATATATATATATATATATATATATATATATATATATATATATATATATATATATATATATATATATATATATATATATATATATATATATATATATATATAATTGGCTGTTCCAGGGTAATGGTGCCATTACCATAGTGCTAGCATATTGCAAAATCCTTGCAAGATAAATCTGATAGAGGAGTATTAAGTTGTATAGGAAAATTCTTTAAAACCCTTGGATAATATATGAAGATTTGCTCTAGAACTTCTACCTGATGGGTTTTCTTTGATCTTTTAAGTTGTTACTCGCACATTGCACTGAATGTTACAAACTTTCCATGAGCATTATGTCAACTATATTTGATGTCTCTATAAAAGAAAAGAGGGTTTATGGTAGTTTATGTTTGAGGTACATCCTCAGCAAACGAGCCAGAGTAAAAATAAGTACATGGACCTGTGCCAGCATGCAAATAAGTACAAGCAGGTCGTGTTGGAGACCATATCTTGAAGGTTTAATGGTATTCAGAGAGTAACGTATGTAACCTGGGCTGTAAAATAGTGTAAGACACCATAATAAGAAACTTTAATTCATTTGAATTGCAGCCTTATAGATTAACTATATTCACTGACGGATGTAATAGATGTATAGTCAATAACTGCCATACTGATACTTGGGAATAACATATGAAACACTAAGTAACATATACAACGGCAAAAACTCAAGACATTTACAAAATAAATGCTAAAAACTATGTAACTGTGCTACAAGAAGTTCTAAAACCTGTGCCAGACTTCAAAAAAAGTGTGAATATGTCATGTTGGAGACATTATCAGGGAAATTTAATGTTATTTTGTGGGTAACGTACGTAACATGGTGTTACCCGCTAACGCTGCCACTCTCCGAGGGCTAACATATTTCATATTGTGGCTAATACAATGTAGTATCTGGAAATCATAGTGTATGAAATTCCCCCTTGGGGGAAGTGGGGTCTATAGCCAGCGCGAGGCCTGGAGAATTACATTTTACATTTTTCTGTGATATGGGGGTACCATGTTCATCATCTAGTAACTCAAAAAGTATATAAGATAGAAACATAATGCTTGCAGTTTTGAAAAGGTAAATAAAAAATCTTTAATGTAATGCTAAATTAATGAACATAAATTGTTTTCAATATAATTTAAGACAAACTATATTAGATGCATTTATCATTTAAAAGGGGGTTCAATGAAAAAATGTAACATACACTACATCGGGGGTGACTATATTTGTTTTCAAATGTCATTATCTGTGGCCCAGTAATAGCTCATTTAGAAAATATAACCAATTTGGAAATCTTACCTTATCTTTTGCACTTTTCTGAGGTCTAAAAAAGAATTTTAATTATCAAATATTTTGTAGGGTAACGTATGTAACAGGCAGTTACAGCTTAACGCTGCCATTGTCAGAGGGCTAACATGTTGCAAAATCCTTGCAAGACAGTGGGCTTTAAGAAAAATATGGTCTACAAAATTCCCCCTGGGGGGGGGGGGGGAGGTAAACCATATCCAGCCAGTGGCCTAAATTTCATTATTTTGGGGGTAAGAGTTAAACGTCCCACCAACAGCTAAGGTCATATGGAGACGGGGCCACAGCATAAAATTTCGTCAAGCAAACTGATGAAGTCGGGTATTGATCCTGCAACCGGAGAATGGTTTATCCACTAAACCACCACGGCTAAAAATAGAGCTTACCTGGAATTTGTACAAAGGCTATTCATATTTTGTACATTTGCCATAGCATCTAAACAGAAATATCACATGCATTTCAGCAGTTTATGCTATATACAGTAAAACCTGTTCACTCAAAAGATGACCCATAAATATGTTTTCAATGCACTAAGCTACCACCTGTGATCACCTGTCTTTAAGACCTTTGTTTTTCTATTTTTGGGTGGCCACTTGAGGCAGGTTTCACTGTAAATTCAACAGTGGGGGCCCCCCCCAGGAGTTTTGGGGATCTGGGGAGAATGGCTATTTATTTTCAGGGAGCTAGGGAGCACTGGTAATTATTTTCAGGGATTTGGGGAGCAAGCTCATAGTTTTGGGGATCTAAGGAGCCCTGCAAAAAGGTAATAAAAAAAAATCTCACCTTAAAGGAAAAGCCTTCATTTTGTTTGATTTTTTCAGAAAATTTCTTCGGCTTCTGGGGGGGAAGCCCCCCAGACCCCCTTTTGATATCTAAATGTAATAACATGCTGATCTGTATTGGTTTTGATGACTGATATAGCAAATGATTTTTACTATTGTGGGAAATTAGCCTGGAAATTGTTGATTTTTAGGTTGATAATAACGTATTTGGGGACACTCGGAAACGCGCTGTATTGCACCATTATAATAAAAAAAATTCTGGACCCCCCTAATGTAAATCTGAATAGACATCATTACAGGATATATATTCGCGCCTGGTATGAAAAACGTAAAGCCTCCATTTTTGTACATTTCTTTGGCTTCTGGGGGCTATTGCCCCCCAGACCCCCCTTGTAAAATGTGAATGTATTTATTTTTGTGCCAAAGTGCCCATCTGGATTGATCTTGGAGAAAAATATGGCACAAAATTTGGGTTGTTGATTTATTATCCAAAAAAATGTTCAAATTTAGGTTGATAATAACTATAACTGTGGAACACTCAGAATGCACCAGATCTCACCAATTTTATCAATGCCCCCCCCGGACCCCCCTAGCACAAGTGATAATTAACAATAACAGGGCTACTTACGCATCTGTATGTAATTAATTAGATGGTGATGATCAGATATATTCTTGCTTGTTGAAACTTAAGTTAAACTGTTGTATAGGGCCTAGTAGCAATTATAAACAAAACACTTTCTATGGTTACAAAAATAAATGCTTTCACTTTATCTAGGAAAATCTAGTTTCATCTATTGGAAAAAACAGCCCCTCCCCCACCACAAAACTAAATGGTCTAGCTGTCCCTAATAAAAAAAGTCAAATCTAGAGAGCATTCCTCCATACCTCTCTACCAGGTACAGCATCAGAATTTTAAGGATGGCCTCATACTTTGAGCTATATATGTATATCATGCATTCCATTAAAATAATTATATATCGTTTATTCGGTGGCCAAGGACTCTCTATTTATAGAGAGTTCCTGTCCTTGGCTAAGCCCTATCTTTACATGTATAATGTTAAATATTAAGTAAATATTAAGTCACCTGCTCATATATAGTAGCCTGGGTCCAGTCGTCAATATTTTCTAATGCTAATATTCTAAAAAAATACAACATCAAAGGTATCGGTTGTCCCTTATTGATTCGATTAATTTTAGGGAGAATTGGCTTATTTTTTTGGGGATTTGGGGAGAAGCTGAATTAATTTTAGGGATTCTGGGAGCAAAAGAAAAATATTTTCAGGGGGCTGAGGTACTTTCTTTCAGGGAGTTGGGGAGATCAATGCATTATTTTCAGGGATCAAGGGAGCACAGACCCCCCCTGGGGGGCCTCAACAGTTATTTTCCTCATTAACATTTTACCTGCCAGCTGATAACCTTTGCAAACAGTTTGGACCAAGACCATACTTGACAAAATGTTGGGCCTGATATATAAATTATGAAGCTAAATTCTAAAAAAAAGTTTTTTAAAACATTAATCTATAAACATAACGTTTTAAAACACTTAAAATTTCCCACATTTCATATATATATTGTAAATGCAGACAACATTTTCAGCACATAAAATAGAGACAGGATAAGGGTAAAACTTTTCTTGGAATTTGATTAACACTTTGTTATTGTATTCTGATTGATTCTTCCTTCTGGTTTGATAGAAGGCTTCCACCAGTGTCCCTGAGGAGTTTCCGAGTATGGTCGGTGACTTCCAATGAGAAATTTATTGTTGAGTTGAGTTGAGTTGATAAAATAAACTTGGGATTGTCCATTGCAGGGTGCCAGGTAGCCTGTCTTCAGGCCCTGTATTAAAGTGTATGTTCATGCTTTTTAACATTTTACTTTATTCACAAATAAATATTTCTTTATGGACTAATTTTATTTTCACAGATCATTTATCTATCTAGTTAGTTAATTACAGAAGCTTTTATAGCCGTTCAGGGAGCAGCCATCTTACAGCTATTGGCACACATTAACCTGAGTTAACCTCAATATGCTGGTCTGGCAAATGATTGGAGCGGCACCTTTCAGTCAATTTCTTTATTTCAATATTGGATAATGGGTGTTTCGTTTTAATTACAATCAACAGCCAAATCATCGCAAATTAAAATGTAACAACTGTAAAATGAAAAGTAATTTGTTTTTCAATAAGTTTCATTTGATTTTATTCTGTATTTTGTTATCAAAACGAAGAAAATTGTTACAAAATATGTCGTCTGCTATCAGTAATAATTAGTGCTTTAAGACTTTAATTTTAGAATTAATCATTAAATATGGACCAAGTATCAACATATACTCATCAATGCACACACTGCTAAAAGCATTACTCTGAAACATTGTTATTTTTTGCCTTTTGACTGATTTATAATTCTGCTTTGGTAGTGTATAAGCAGGTGGAAGTGATTCCAGTTTTGGTGTGTAGAGATCATTGACCTGAGAATGACCAGACTCCCATTAAGAAGCAAAAGTGATTAATTACCGGCTAATAGAAGAGCATTCACAAACATTTAATGAGGGATTATTCATGCCATACTGTAAACTCTATAATAATCACATTTAAAAAAAGGTGTGAATTATCCCTTTAAGACATCTAACCGAAAGTTCTATGACTACTACAGAGATAAATTTATGATACTTTATTACTTCCCCATTGCTCAGAATACAGACAGAGATTTTTTTTCAGAGATGTATATTCTTGTATACAGAGATCCAAACCGTTTAACACTTAGATAGTGTTTCTGAAAGAACTCTTAGAAAAAAGTTAATTTTGAAATGAAATAGCAGACCACAACAAATCATGAAAAAATACCCAGCATGCAAAGAGTCAGCTAGGAAAAAATTAGACCCAAAGCTATGAAAATTTAACAAGTTTTATTCAAAAAAATGAAAGATAAATTAATTTTTATGATATCCATAATTTTATGATATGTGCACATAATTGACTATTTTTCTATTTACTGGTCTGATACCAGTCTAGGTGCCAGGTTATAATTTTCAAAAAAATATTGTATTATTTTGTCTGAAGATCTTTTTTACCTTTACAAACAGTGTGGACCCTGATGAAATGCAGCATTATGCTGCATTTCATCTGGGTCTTCACTGTTTGCAAAAGTACTCGTTTGGAGTTTTCAGAATACAAAGGGTTAATAGCCCTATCAAAAAACTGCAAAATAACTAACCTGTTTGTTTTCATGCTATTCTATCCAATATTTTCCCTCTTTTATTTTTACAATTTTGCACACATTTTGGCTGCTGAAAAGCAACCTTTATCTCTGCGTTCCCAGGATGAAATGAAGTAGAGTTTTCTTTTGTTTAAAATTATCTGCCTTTTCCATTTAATTTGAGATTTAAACATTAGCAGACAATACTTTCAAATCATTTTCTCACCTTACTGAGAAATGAAGATTCTCATACGATGTAAGTGATATGCTGGCAGATGATTCACATGAAATATCAAGCCTTGTATTCTCCCAGAATATCAAAAAGCATCACAAAATTTGTTGTCTGCTGCAAAAATGCTACAAGTCAGCAATGGCTTTCACCAGTATCCATTAACACCCACAGAATTTAATTGCCAATTAGCACTCTCTGGGATTCAAAACAGGGTAATAAATAAAACTACCCTTCATCAACCCTTTAACTCTTTGCCTACTAGTGTCGTGTGCTGATAACATTTGCATTTACAGTTTGGACCCAGATCAGGCCTGACAAAACATCAGGCCTGATCTGGATCCAAACTGATTGACACTCTGATGGTATTTCCGAAAGAATTCTTCAAAAAAGTTGATTTTGAAAAAAAAACAGCAGGCAACAAAGAACATGAAAAAAATACGCAGTAGGCAAAGAGTTAGGACTAGTCCATTCTAGTTATCAGTGACAAATTTGCTGAAGAAATCAGTGAGCAATCTGATCCAAATCTGATCTGGGACTATTTTGATTGCATTTGCTGTTTCAGAGTAATTTCGTTCTGCTAATTAAAAAGTGAAGCAGCATTTTTTTCTGAGACAATAAATTTTGGACTGGTCCATTTTATAACTTAAGGGGTCATAGATTTAAAGATAAGGCATGCATGCTTTATCTCGATCCATCTAATAAATTTTGTAAGAAGAGAAATCAGCAAACACCCAAGGGCTGAAACATGGAAAGATTAAAACTCATTGCCTTCTAGTGTCATCTGCTGATGACCTTTGCTAACGGTTTGGATCCAGATTAGGCCCGACAAAATTTCTGGCCTGTTCTGGATCCAAACTATTTGATCTGATGCTATTTCTGAAAGATTTTTTTTTTTCGAAAAAGCTGATTTCAAAAAGCATCAGCAGGCCACAAAAAAAATAATGAAAAATTGGGACACAGCAGGCGGTGTTAACTAGGGGTCATAGGTTACTGTTTGACAGCAGTACCAGGGCATATACTAAAATGTGGAATAGAATGAGGCGATGAACTTGAGCCAATTTTTTGTCCTGAAAATGCTGTCTGCTTTTTACTTCTGCTGTATATATTCAAATGCACTTTAGACTACTTTTGATCATGGTGCAGACACTATGAACCATGGAGCAGTATCATCATCCCAGCAGGAACATAACGTCAAAACAATGTCCCAACAACGTCGATGTGACGTCATGACGTCACATTGACGTTGATAGGACGTTGTTTTAAGGCTGTGTGCCTGCTTGGATGGTTCAAAGTGTTTGCAATATAGATCTCCAAAGTGCATAATTTTGTCGGGCCTGATCAGGATCCAAACTGTTTGACACTCTGATGGTAATTCTTGAAAGATTTTTCAAAGCAGTTCATTTTGGATCAAATTCAGCAGATGACAAAAAAAACATGAAAATTTTCCAGGAGTCACAGAACAATAATAGTTAGTTATTTCATGTGACTGGTGTGCTTGTTCTTACATCATCATTTGAATAAACTGCCCTTCAAAAAATTTCAGCGTAACTTCAAAAGTCTTTTCAAGATGGTTGTGACAAATATAAACGATGTTCCAAACAAAATTACAGCTTGATGGGAAACCAATTTTCAAGATGGCCTCCATGGTAGACATTTTCATTGTCTGTGCATGTGCGATACTAAAGGATCGACCTGTCTGCTATGGGACATTGCGACTGAAAAATCGGGTTTGTGCTGTTACGCGGTGCGCATTACTCAAAACACCTTCGTTAAAAAGTAACAAGCGTTAAATGCCTATAGATAATCCTTCATTGGAGATATCTAGTCATATTGGGTAGCCAAATCATAACAATGATAGGTATTACGGTATTCAGTTCATTTGTTTGCACTAAAACATTTTTGAAAACATTCTCCACCGGGCCGCGTAGTGCAGTCGGTAACGTGTCTGGCTAAAGATGCGTGTCTGACTGCAATTCCAGGGGTCGCGAGTTCGATCCCAGCCCGGTCCCATACTTTCGTGGAGATTGATCATGAAATAATTTCTACGGTCATTCTCCTTCCTTCCGCTGGTTCATTCAAGAAGGGTTGTTGTCAGTTACAAGCGAAAGTATGTGCACGAATTACTGGTTAACCGCTTGTTCAAGCCTGCCCAGGAAAAAGTGTGGTTAGGTGAACTGACCGTCCCGCAATGACCATAGCTGTTGACTTGGGACGGAAAGCAACAAAACCAACCAAAATCCACATGGCATTTTTATTGAAACCGTTTCAGTGACACGTGATGACGCGCTTGATTAACAATATTGAATCAGCCAATCAGGCGAATCACATGACTCTGTGACGCATATGGTAAACAAATATGTCACATGTACCCACAGTGCTCAAATCAGACAGGTCAGTATTTGATAAAATGCTTCCGGTCGATGACAATGAGACATTTTAGCTGTGGTGATGTCACAATTTCAACAAATCTGAACCTACATAATGGCCAGATGCCCCCTCCCCCCACCCACACACACACAAACAAATAAAATTTAGTTTAATATGACAACAAGCGGCTCGCAAGCAGTGCATAATATGCCCATAAATTTCTTCAAACATTACTTCTTAGGCAAATAGTGCAGTCCCCATAGATCCAGATAAGGAAATTTCATGAGCCTAAAATTGTAATTTTTTTTACTCATCAATCTAAACATGTGTTTTGGGTGCTCAAAAGATCTGTCTCCCTAAGACGGTTCTTTTGAGTACCCATAACATATGTTTTAGATAAGAAATAAAGAAAAAAAGTGTTCCAATATGCATGCTTAACTGGAGGCCTGAGTCCCTGATCATATAGCGCTACTATGTCATCAGATCTGAGACCATTGCTTGCCAAGGTACCCTTTTACTAACTTGAAAACTTATAAAGGGGAATTTATATGACCCTTTCTCACATATGGTTTGGACAAGCTCAAGAAGAAAGATGTTTGAAAATTCACTCTATTTATTACACATAACTTTGGCAAATAAGAACCAGCTCCGTGTGAACAAGTGCAGATCCAGAGGGGGGGACAGGGGGTCTGGACCCCCCTGGGAAATCACAAGTTATATGGGTTTCTATAGGGAATAAGCAATTGGAACCCCCCTGGAAAAAGTTGGACCCCCCTGGAAAATGTTGGACCCCCTCTGGAACCTTAAAAAATGATATATTTCTTTGAAATTGACCATTTGACTTCTGTAAAATAAGTAAGCTGAGGACTAAAAAAAAAAAAAAAAAAAACGTTGTCAGAGATTTTTTGTCAGACTGACCGGGACCCTCCTGACGAAAATTCCTGGATCCGCGCATGGTGAACTAATAAATACTAGCTTTAATTTTGACCTAAGCGTAGCAGAGTTCCTGTCTGGAGTGAGTTGGCCATTGCCTGCAAAATCAAGTTAGTATTCAGAGGCAAAGTTTTTACTAGTCCAATCTGCAGTGAAGTGAAGTAAATTATGTTGCTTATCTTACATGAGCACATACCTTGACAGACTGCAGTAGAAAGAGAGACGCAGTGCCACTGGCGGTGGCTAGCATGTACCAATGGCGATGGCCACATGTGCTGCATCTGCATGTTGTGAAGCAGAGCAGAAGAAAGCAGTTCAGGCTGTCAATGTAATGCCATGTAAGTATAGATGGGCAGCAGGCAGGACAGGGACTATGAGTACATACAAGTGACTTGGGGAATTAAAATAGCTAAATATCTGGCAGAAATGGAGCTATTTCCCCCAAATCAATCAGGTGGGAAGAAAATGTTTGGTTCACAATTGATTGGTCCCCAAGGAAAGATAGTATGTTAAGTTAGAGTGAAAAGTGTGTGTTAACCAACCCTCAATGTTCTGAGATACAATGTATGATATTAAATAAAGCTGCCATCATGTGGCAGCCACAGAGGTCAAAGCGATAGCATGGAAATGAACCAAAATATTTTTTTATCTGCATTGTTTGTTTGATTTTATAACAATTTATTACACTTGTCAAGCCCAACTTATTTTGTTAAATTAAATGTCACAGTAAATTTCCTCTGCTAATGTCAAATCTGTAAACCACAGAAAAATAGTCCAAAACTGAGAATGAATCATCAATGAATGGGCTCCATCACAAGAAAACCTGTCTTAGGATAATTCTACCAAAATGAGAGACTCAAACCAGTCTGCTCAGCTATAGTAACCAGTGATTTTGTTACCTGCGCATCCTGCATCTTTTGCGCATAAGTTTTTATTTCAGCGAGTCCCGGCGAGTCCCGGGATGCAATAGTATTGCAGACTTGTCATTAAAAATAGTGTTTTGGACTCATAAGTTTGCAGTTGAGACTCATTGATATTGGAAACAGCGAGTCCCAGGACCCATAAGCCAAAAATTGTAAATGAATCACTGAATAACTTGCTAGAACACGTAAAGTTCCCTTGTGGTCTGTTAATTACGGTACTTTGCAATAAGCCTTTAACAATAGCTCTGATCAGACTGCACAGATGAGCAGGTAGACTGGTATTAGACCAGTAAATAAAAAAATAGTTAAATATAGCAAGAAGTGAGCAAAGCTCACATACCCCCGGTGGTAGCCATCAGAGGTTGTAACACTTTCAGAGAAAGGAAAAAATTGTCGAAGATTTCATAATCCTAAATCAAGTAGTTTCTGAGAAAAATGTCCATATGTGGTATATAAGAGTGACAGAAGGAAAAATTGAAAATTTGAAAAAAGAAGACAAAATGAGGATTAGCAACTTAATTTTTTTTACACAATACACTTTGCCTACCTGAAAGTGTACACAAAATTTTATAATCCTAAATCAAGTAGTTGCTGAGAAAACTCTGACAAAAGATGTCCATATGTGTTTTATAGGAGTGACAGAAGGAAAAATTGAAAAAGAAGGCAAAATGAGCTTTAGCATCTTTATTTAGTTTACACAATACACTTAGCCTACATGAAGGTGTACACAAAATTTAAAAACACTGGCTCCAATAGGTGCCGAGAGATCTGCGACAGAAAAATGAATAAAGGGACTGATAAGCAATAATATAAGAATCTTTGACAGAAAAAATGTCTATATGTAAATGAACAAATAAAGGGACTAACAAGCAATATGTGGCTGATCTTTTGTTACACAATACAACTCATCACTATCAAGCTTTGTACCAAATTTCAGAATCCTAACTCAAGTCGTTGCTGAGAAATCTTTGACGGAAAAAAAATGTCCATATGTATTATATAAGAGAGAAAGAAGGAAAAAATGAAAATTTGAAAAAAAGAAGGCAAAATGAGGATAAGCATCTTAATTTCCATTTACACAGTACACTTTGCGTTCCTGAAGGTGTACACAAAATTTGAAAACACTGGCTCTAATAGGAGCTGAGAAATCTGTGACAGAAATTTCCATTGGATAGAAAGAAAAATGAACAAATAAAGGGACTGATAAGCAATATGTGGCTGTTCTTTGTTACACAATACAACTAATCACTATCAAGCTTTGTACCAAATTTAAGAATCCTAACTCAAGTCACTGGTGCCCAACTCCGTCACAACGATTTTCGGATTTTCGCTGATCCGTCACGAATTTTCACTTACAACTGTGATGAAACTTTTAAGACAACGTCACGGAATTTAAGCGAAAAAATGCCAGGACACGCATAAGGTCGAAATAATTATGGTAAGTCGTTTCTTTTTATCCCTTATCGTTGATATCGTTTTAATAGTGATAACGGACAGCACACCAATAATATTCATAGCTATTTACTCAGCAATTACAATATCATTGTGTTTATTGGCAATAAGGTTTCCTAAGCGTTTTCATAAGTAGGATTAGTAAAATAAGAATAATTTAACCTGGAAGCATGATTCCATAGATTCATATAATAGTCATATTTAATATCTTGTGCATATCTGTTGTATAATCACATAAAACAACAAAACAAAAGTAATGTCACAGTTTGGTTGATACAATGTCACAGTTTTGAAAACGATTCAAATGGAACTGTCACGGTTTATTTAAGACATTTTACAAAAATGTCTGATATTGGTTTTCCTTGTAATCTTATCAAAACAACATTAAAATGAACACTGTTTGGTCCACCTTTAAACTGACAGCTTGACTAGTACTTTGTAGAAGGAAAACAGAAACAACTGAGTATATCTAGGAAACGTCACAATCACTGAAGGCAGACCAACTCAGTGGATCATGAGAAAGAGACGTAGAACACAGAGAGCCACAATACAATTAAACTAAAGCAACCAGCTATCACTTGCTATGTAATTGCTAAAATAGACCCACACCAAGAACTACACTATAAAACAAGTTACAAACACAAACCTGTCAAATGGGAGCAACATCATGCAATGGATAAACAATAACAGAATAACTAACAGCAGCTAAGGCCATTGGGAGAGGGCAGCTATTGTACTATTCAAATCTTCACAAACAAATCCTTCATCTGGTATGGAGGCTTCCTAACTTTTGCAATGCATCATTAAAAAAAATCAAATTATCATACTGATATGAAAAATAACATAAAAGGACACACAATTCACTGACAATTTGAGATAAGGAAAACCAATAGCTAAGCCCGAATGGGCCCAGCTAAAGACAACCTTCAGGTACCAACCCATCCATGAAAGGTTTGAGTTGAAGTTGTTATTGTGCTTGAATACTGACCAATCATACAATTCAAGATGAATTAGATGAATTAATGACAAATATATTCTTAGAAAAGGGTTTTCAAATTTTCAAATCATGAGATTCACATGCTGAACAGCCACTGCAATAGGTGTAGCGAACGTGTTGCATTGAAGTAGATGAAGTTTCAGACTAAAACTTAATTATGTTCACCTCTATGCACGTTTCTTTTGATGACGTCATTTTTTTGATGGCCCAGAAACCACATGATAATTAAAATTCCAAAAATAACAAAAAAGATCATCACTGGCATGTGACCTGCCTTGTTTGATGCATTAATTAGTTTATGCTAATTAGGACGTTACTTTTGTTATTCCATGCGAAACAGCTTTTTATCCAATACTATTTAATTACTCATATTATTGAGTTATTGAACTTAAAAATATGAGTTAACGAGCAATATAAAGCTTACGTAGTGAAAAAATGCATTTACTTTGCATTTTACCCGTCTCAACCAAGCTGTGACATTGTCTTAAACAGACTGTGACACCAAAACTCTGATCGCTGTCCAAACCGTCACAATTCTGTGCAAATGTAGTGATTATGATTGTGTTGCTATTTTCAGTTAAAACGATAAACAACTTAGAAACTCGAAGTGGCAAATACATCTGGCAGTTTTCAAATAATAAAAGCACATGTTTGACCTTTATAAATCATAAAACGGTTAAATAAATTACTAACGTCTTTCCGTTTTCCGAATTGTTTCGCGACAACCTATCAGCGAAAATCCGAAAATCGTTGTGACGGAGTTGGGCACCAGTGCAAGTGGTTGCTGAGAAATCTTTGACGGAAAAAAATGTCCATATGTATTATATAAGAGAGAAAGAAGGAAAAAATGAAAATTTGAAAAAAAGAAGGCAAAATGAGGATTAGCATCTTAATTTCCATTTTCACAGTACACTTTGCCTTCCTGAAGATGTACACGAAATTTGAAAACACTGGCTCAAATAGGAGCTGAAAATCTGTGACAGAAATTTCCATTGGAGAGAAAGAAAAATGAACAAATAAAGGGTCTGATAAGCAATATGTGGCTGTTCTTTTGTTACACAATACAACTCATCACTATCAAGCTTTGTACCAAATTTCAGAATCCTAACCCAAGTAGTTGCTGAGAAATCTTTGACGGAAAAAAAAAGTTTACAAACAAACAAACAGACAGACAAACAAACATAATTACAGAAAAGGCAAAAACTATCAATTTAGGTAAGTACAGGAGATTCAGCAACTCCACCATGAGAAAACCTGTCTTTGGATACTCAAACCAGTCTGCTCAGCTATAGTAGCGTGCTAGAACATTGAAAGTTCCCTTGTGGCCGGTTAGATACGATATTTTCCACAGATGGGCAGGCTGCTCTGCCCCTTGTTATTTGCAAACCCGCAAAGACAGGGTTTTTCTCATGCCTTGGTCCACATTACCAATGAATCCATTTATTGAAGTAAGTACAGGAGAGTCAGCAACATTCACATTACAGACCCAAACCCCACTCTGAGAGAGATGAGCAGGAATTGCTCTGTAACTATGAGCATTGACATGTGAGTGATTATCTGAGATTGCATAACAGTTGAGCAGTTATACATTGCTATTAACACCCTCCCATCTATATCCCCTAGAAAATCTTCAGAACCCTTCTGCTAATGATGTCCATTTATCAAATAATAATCTCCTAATTCTGACAGCCTTAGCAGTGAAATGTTTACATACAGGTTTCAATTTTCAGAGTCTTGCTGTTATAAGTTTTTAAAGATTTGTTTCAGAATTCAAGAGTTTACAAGATGAAATCATTGTACCTTGTTTCGTCAAATATTTATATACATGTATATGACAAAAGCAGCTCCATAGCAAATGAACAACTAGAGGACCTGACGGTCCTGAAGTGCTCACCTGATCTCCTTATTAATGTTAAAATAGGTCAAGATCAACTACGGCTTATAATGAAACATATTTTGTTTTATGGGGGTTGCGGCCTTTTGGTTAAGTGACCTAAAACAATCTGATGAATACTCCATCAAACAGCTCAGTGATTTCTGAGGAAAAGATGTTTAGTTAGGTATGTGGCAGTCCAAATAAATGGCCTTGGATAAAAGGTCACAGGTCAGCTTGACATTTGGTACTTATATAAAACCGTTGTCTCATTAGTTTAAACATTTCTTGCAAGTATTATGATTTCGGCCTTAACAGTTATTTATAGAAGAACATTTCAAGATTTTCCCATATAAAAGCATTAGGAATCAAATTTGACCTTGCCATAAAGTAGGTCAAGGTCAACCTAGATTCATCATTTGTGCAAATCTGGTAGGGCCTGCATCCCCAATGCTACAAAAACAAGTCCTAAGGCCATTGGCCTTTTGGTTCCAGAGAAGAAGATATTTAAAGGGTTTTTACCATATATGGGCATGGTGGCCATCTTGGTCATGTGACCAGTACAATCCATACAAATTTTGGCTAACCTACCATAAGGAGTCGTCACATGAAATTTGAGTTCAATTGGCCTAGTGGTTTCTGAGGAAACTATGTTTTAAAGTGTTGATGAGACTCCATTATGAGCAACCTTGGCTGAAAAGTTAAAGGTCAACCTTGACCTTTGAAACTTATTTATAGCCATTGTGTCATTAGGTTTAACATATAAAGTGAGAATAATGACTTTGACTTCAACAGTATTCAAAAAATGAACTTTTAAAAAAAAAATCCCATTTAAATGCATTAGGAAGCAAATTTGACCTTGACGTTAAGTAGGTCAAGGTCAACTTAGGTTCCTCATGTGAACAAACTTGGTAGGCCCCACATCCCCAATCCTACATACCAAGTCCCAAGGTCACGGGCCTTCTGGTTCTGGAGAAGAAGATTTTTAAAGGGTTTTAACCATATATAGGCATGGCGGTCATCTTGGTCATGTGACCAAAATATTTTGTATAAATTTTGGCTAACTTAGCATAAGGAGTCTTCACATGAAATTTGAGTTCAATTGGGCCAATGGTTTGTGAGAAAACTATGTTTTAATATATTGATGGAACTCCAATATGAGCTACTTAGCTGAAAGGTCAAAGGTCAACCTTTACCTTTGGAACTTATTTATAGCCATTGTCTCATTAGGTTAAACATATCAAGTGAGAATAATGACTAAGGCTTCAACAGTTTTAAAAAAAAATCAACTTTTCAAAAAATTTCCCATTTAAATGCATTAGGAAGCAAATTTGACCTTGACGTTAAGTAGGTCAAGGTCAACCTAGGATCATCATTTGAACAAACTTGATAGGCCCCATATCCCCAATGCAACATACCAAGTCCCAAGGTCATCAGCCTCCTGGTTCTGGAGAAGAAGAATTTTAAAGGGTTTTTACCATATATTGGCGTGGCGGCCATCCTTGCATTTAGTGCATCACTATGTCAGAGAATAGGTGGTGGACCGTGGGTCCAGCCATACGAGTCTGTAGAGACCCCTAACTGGTACAGGTTGATAGACAGACAGCTTGTCAGCTTAAAGGGGAAGTGTAAGCAAACAAGTCCACCTGACTGCGAATCTACAAGAACAGAGTGTGTCAATACCATACTGGTATAAGTCCAAGTGATTGCCAGTCTGACAAAGGGAAAAGAGAGGGGAGCAGCATTCATCTAAGAGTCAACTAAAAGACCCCTGACCAAAGGTATATCAGACCAATGGCTCAATGCTTAAAGAGAATAAATCACTGATATAGAAAGTGGAATGGCAGGGCTTTAGAAATGTCAGTGGTAACTCCAAGTTGTACAAAAATGCTTTTGAATTACCCCTCTATAAGAAAGCTGAGATTACCACACGCATGTTCCTATCCCCATGCCTCAGAGCCCCACTCAGTGCATTCAGAGTGGAAGGTAACCGAAGGTTCTTAGACATAAGAATGTATATATATATCAATTTATTCACATAATTCCAAGCTTACAATTAAACTAGAAGCAGTTCAGTTTGTGAAATGAATTATCCTTAGCTGAATAAGCCAGTTATAACTATCATAAATCCAAAGGCATGCTGTATGTTCATTTTATAAAAAACATGTTCCTTTAAATTTCACCGATAAAAACCACCGTAGTCATACCACTACGGCAAATTGGGTCTTGTCATTCCGGTGTTAAGGTAACTTTTCTCATCATGTTCAATTTCTTCATTTAATCACAGATAAACACCCCAAAATGCTAGGGTTCCGATTGATTTTGTTCATCAAATTCACATTGTATCTTTTAGCTTTAAAATTATATGAAAACTTTAACGTTTGATGTCTAGGCATGAAATAACTAATTACAGTTTCGTCATCATGGACAATTAATCAATGACGAAACTGTATAATTATGACTAAACCATAATTGACATTTTTTTAATGTAACTAAAAAAAAACACATTTAAAATCTGATTTTATCTTCGTTTTGGCAAAACAACACAGAGGTTATTAACTAGACGATGCAATCTCAAAGCAAACATATTCGAAAGTTCTCATTTTTGTCAGCCTTTATTAGAGTGTAATTTTACTATAACACGGAAGTGGGTGACGAGACCCAAATTGCAGTAGTGGAAAGACTACAGTGAAAACACTCTGAAAGCTTTAATATAAATTGAAGTGCTGCTCCAAACAACATGCAATATAGTTATATAGCACTGTCAAAAGTCAAATAAACCATATTTATCCTAAAAATAAATAACCATTTATCTAAACCTGTGTAACAATATAATGCTTAATATGGAAAGCCACTAAAGCAGTGTAATAAATTAAAGTTTTAAGTTACAGAGCAGACAATCACAAAATCTACTATCATCAGTTTCAAAGAGCCATACCTCCAAAAAATAAGCAATCCAGAGTTACAGTTTTGGGGTTCTGCACGTCGTCTTATGATTTTTATTATTTTATTATTCTTAAACCATTTCTAAGTTACATAGCAGACATGATCAAATGGCAAAATCTACTATTTTAGTTTCAAAGGGCCATATCTCCAAAAATACAAAAATACAGAGTTAGCGTTATTGTGTTTTGCATGTCATTTTCTCTTAAAAATATTTGTATGAGGTGTGATGAACGTATCTCAAATGGTTTTTAACTAGTATGACGGTCTGAGCTAATCTCGCGGTAACTAAGCTATTTGGCTTGAGACAAGATTGGCCATGCTTGAACAATATTCATTAATTCATTAATTTCTTTCATCAATATCTGACTGACCCTTATGAGCAAAAATAATATGATTCAGATCACTCAGATTGGTTGTATCTTTTTGCAAACATGTTGACCCCACCGTCGCCATTTTGGTTCAGAGGTCGATGTGATCTCGCGTTAGCCTGTTAATTTTGGCGGGAAATTTGTCACGTGACCATACGGCAGCAAAATAAATGTCCGCCATTTTGGAATAATCTATTGTTGGCCTAATGATGACACTTGGACATAAGATGGATCTTCCTTCTTTCCGAAAAAATGATTTTAATGGGTGGGGTATGAGATTGTTAAGGATTTTTGCCAAGTAAATGCATGTCATGATTTTTTCATGTAATTAGGTCAGTCATGAAACTCAACTTTCGTTTTCTGAAATAGGCCATTATTCATGAAAATTTGATAGAAAGTAGGTGGCGCTGCAATATACAATAGCAGAGAAACGAGACTAACGCGAGAACAAATGCAACGCGAAAACACCTTCAGGCAGTATATATAGGGCAACTGTCCTAAAAACTAAAAACGAAATCTGGTGTTCGTAGTTTTAGAGATTATGTTGCGAAAATAATGCTACTTTAAAGAATTTTAGAATATTGTTTTTATCATGAGCATAAATGACACATATGCATGTCAAAAGGTTAGTAGTAATGTGTTGAAAACATGGCAATATGATGCCACTAAATCGTTATTGAAAGTTGTTGTAGAAGAAGCAGCAGGTGCAGTGGTGGCTGTAGTAGAGGTAAATAATAGTACAGGGATTGTCCTAACTTTCTGAAGGTAAGACCAAGGGGCCTGTTGAATTTGGGGAAAAAAGCATTTGGATCATCAAAATAGGGAAAATTTGATGCGGTCTAAAAGAACCAGACCGCCATTTTAAATGGATTAAAAAGCATATAAGAAATTTAGCAGTGTAAAGCATCGGTTGCTTCAATTGCCCTTCTTAAAAACTGATGAAAATTTGCATAAAAATGTGAATGAAAACATGTTTTCATTCACATTTTCAGACATGGTAAGACTAACGGATCTCCCGTGTCACTAACGGAAAACTCTGCCGTTTTCCGCAAAACCGATTTTTAAAAAAAATCACGGATTTTCAAAAATCCGCTCATAGTCTTACCGTTTTTTTTTTGTTTTTTGTTAAAAGCCATTTCTTGTGATAATTTGGCGGAAGTCGCCAAGAAAAATCAATATTGATATCGTAAAGAATCTTGGTAGTTTCGAATAGCTCAGCTGTCAGGTAAAGCATCTCAAAGTCACTGAAAAATCAATATCAATTAAGGGCTTGAATGTAAACCGAATAATACAGGTACAAATAATCCAAGCGGCTGTATAACTTGATAAACCCAACAAAGATGGTGAAACGCGAATCATCGCCAGGGATTAGCCCAGCAAAAAAACGAATACGGTATAGAAGCGGGTCAAATTTTAATGCAGAATATACAAGAACGTTTGACTGGGTTATGGCCAGCGACGGGGGCAAGCAGCAAGCGTATTGCAAGGTTTGCAGTAAGCATTTCAGCGTCTCTCACGGCGGGATTGACGACGTCCGTAGACATGGGGAAGATTTAAAACATTTTTAAGAATATAATTTTGTAATGTAAGGTGCCAAAGTTGTAATTTGTTTTATGCATGTAGACGAGATTTTTTAATGTTAAAACTAAACTTTATGTGATATTTTATTTTGTGTGCATGTTTATTTAAATTTTGCATTGTATAGAATGATAAAGTATGTAGTTTTAAAATTCACATAAATGTATTACAAAAATAAAATTCATAAAACAACAAAGGTGATGGCTTCTTTAAGAATCCTAAACATTATCTTGAAAAGATTCCAATCTTGCTGTATACATATTTTGGCAAATCGCGCGCGCGCAAAATTTGAGGTAAAAAACAAGTCGTTCCGCGTGTTGTCCCGCATTTTTTTTTTCAGAAACTTAACATGTCTGCATTTTCATGCATCTGTAACTTTGCTATTTTTGTTCCGATTTTCATGAAATTTTCACCAAAATGTAGAACTAAGAAATTGGGAATTATATTTTCATACGCCATACACCATTTTGGGAAATTTCTGCTCATTATTGAATCAGGCCTAGGAAAATCCCTGTAGTAATAGTAAATATGACGGTTAAAAATAGTCAACATTGCTGGTGATGTTTCAGCAAATATGTAGGCAAACAGGGCATGCTGTATCCGCCATGCGCATGTCATGTTACTCAATTTACAAATCATAAAAGTCCACGACCAACATGTCTCCTATATATGCTAAAAGTTAATAGGCTACTGCCATTAGCATGTACAACTTTGTTATGCAAAATTGCATCTAAGTTTTGCAAAAGTCCGCTGCGTATGATAAGCTGGATATTTTCATATATCTCGAAGAAAAAAAATCTTACAACGAGTACCCACAAATGAAGTTTTTCTATAAGACACATGCAATGCCCATCTTCTAACTTGATGTGGCGGTTTCATTTCTTTTAATTCTAAATTAATCTGCCAGACATCATTTCATATTTTGTACTTATCTGCAAGCAACAAAGGCTCAGAAGAGCCTACACAAAAATGCACATTCTCAGAGCAATTAGCTTCTGACCGTGACACATACAAAGAAGGAGCATAGAAAAGGGCTCAGGTCAAGAGTTAGGCATCTACCCCCACTATATAACTGTGCTGGATGACTTCTTGCATAAGAGACAAGTACCTGATACAGTTAAACCTGTCTTAAGGGGCCACTCATAAAGAAGACCAAAATTGTTTTTCAAGACAGAATATTGCTCAATGCAGGTCAAGAATATTGCAGAATGCTCCAAGGGGAGCATTCTGCAATACTTTTGACCTTCATTAAGCTACCATTTGTCATTAAGATCTTCGTTTTGTCTATTTTTGAGTGCCCACTTAAAACAGGTTTTACTGTGTGTCAAACCACAATGTGGGAAAAGGCCTTTTTTGTATATAAGCAAGTTACTCCTTAACAAACTTACAAGCAATTCAAGAATAAATTAAGTTTTGCACTGTGGTTATGGTCTCACATCTGCTGTTTTCCGCAAATATTAATTTTGATGGACAATGAAGATCCTGACCAGGTTAGGGCCTTCAAAATGAACACAAGCTTAGCTGGGCGATTTCTCACTGCAATTGTTTGAGATTACTTTTAACTTCTAATCCATGATGCCCTAGGCGTGTGAATTGCCGACATCTGTCTTATGTATGTGTCCGGATCTAAATCTGACATTAACAAATACATTGATACATTAGTTGATTGACAATGTTCAGCTTGAGCTTCTGATGAAATCAATTCGGACCCAACTTGGAATTTTTATCATAGTTAGCAAGATAAATATACATTCTTAGCCCTTAAAGCGCCAAGAAAAAATGCATCTGAAAAACAACATCTGCTGAAGTTGTCTGCTGCAAATAATTGTCTAACATTACTGACAAATTAAGTATAGAAGCAAACAGAGTGGATCCAGATCAGACTGCTCCTATAGGAGCAGTCTGATCTGGGTCCACACTGTTTGTCATGGAGGCTTCTTAAACATTTCAGCAGAGGAGAAAAGCAGACTTTTGTTGCGATTGGCGCTTTAAGGGTTAGTGCAGATCAGCTTGAACTCTTATAAAGTAAATATTTCGTTTGAAGAATATTCAAATTAAATCACGAGTTTTATCTGCATGTTCAAAAAATGCCACCTGTATGATATGCTGCAGCTAACCTGCACTGATTTCTGTCGATAGTTCTAACAAACAACACTAAATATGGCTTATTGAAAAACATCAGCAAAGGCCAATACCACTGGTGTAGTGTGGTTAGAGCTTTGTCATAGAGTTAACTAGGTCACTCATGACATGCTTATAGCGTGATTTTAATGTGCTAATGACAATAGCATGCATCACACAATTAGCAGACTCCTGCTCACCATATACCATTATCATAGTTGTAGCCTAAATATACAAACCTAAAAGTAACATCGCATGCTCAGCATAGCCAAAATGAATGTCCTATCTGAGTATGCTTGAACCTTCCAAATGTCGCCTTCTATGATGAAACAATCACTCACATGCAATACGGTAGAATTATATGGAACACAGGTGGGACAAACAGAT
Organism: Loripinus fragilis; assembly: GCA_964019695.1. Lineage (NCBI taxonomy): Eukaryota > Metazoa > Mollusca > Bivalvia > Lucinida > Lucinidae > Loripinus > Loripinus fragilis. Next base: position 63,860,623 of record OZ026522.1, on the reverse strand, counting down.
AAATGAAAATAAATTTTTCCACTGATATTACTTGTGTTCGTAATTTTAGAAATTCACTTTTTCCAAAAAAGGCAGTGTTCTATTTTTTAGGGCCTTTAAAAAAGTATTTTTGGTGATAATTTTAGGTGTTCATAATTTTAGGGTGTTTGAAGTTTAAGGACATTTACCATAACAAAGCCGACGTGATTGATTAAATAAAGTAGAATTCCTAGAATCGGATGTGTCGCCTGGCAAAAGTCACCATTGCATTGTTCAGTTATGATGCACTATCAGGTGACTTTTGAGTAACATTCTGGTTGTGGCTCAGATACGGCTAATACAGTGTTGATTAAGGAAGCTTTCACCAGGCCTCCAGATAAGAGAGAGTGACTGAAAATTATTTTTCTTATTTCTCAACCAAAACATATGTTCTGGGTACTCACAAGAACCGTCTCAATGAGACGGTTCTTTTGAGTACCCAAAACTTATGTTTAAATTGCTGGGTAAGAATATATTTACAATATTATGCTCAATTTTTTTCCTTAACTGGACCTATGTTTCACTTATTAATTGATTACCTCATCCTCACTTGAAAGAATCATTTTTGTGCCTTGTTGTTTCTGAGTAATGTCTGGTCCGAATTCTATAAAACCTGAAAATAGACATAAAGAGTTGTTCCTTTATAACACACCCAAGTAACAGATAAAGCTCTTACACACCTCAATATAACATGGATTTGGATGTGTGTTAACACAGTCATGTTGTGGCTCCCAATTTTTTCACCATATAATTTTACAAAGGAATGATAGGAAGTGACCATAGAATGCTAACTTTCCTATATAACCACATGTTTTCCTGGACGAGCTTGACTAAGGTGTTAACCAGTATTTTGTACACATACTTTTGCTTGTAGCTGACACAACCCTTCTTGAATCAGTGGAAGGAGGACAGAAGCCAAATTTCTTTCAGTTATACGTCAGAGTGTCAGAAGTCTAAATTCAGTTCAGACCCTTCATTTTGTACTTTGTAGGACCTGACCTGGGCCCATACTGTTCACAACGGCTATCAGCAGGCAACAAAAATGGCCACAATGAATAGTAAACCATAGCGAACCTTGGTCCAAACTGTTTGCAAAGGTTATCAGCAGGTGACATAACAACACTCGGACCCAGTATAAACGGACTGGTCACTAACGGAAATACTAAATTATGTTCTTGAGGCTTTATTTTAGCACTATTCCAAAGTACTACAGCTTATAAAAATGATTTTGAACATACACAAGATTATAAGAGGTTACTCCCGTTATGCGAAGCGGAAATATTACAAGTTACAGTAAACAGAATTGAAATTTTCTCATCTTTTTATGTAGATTTCTGATGATTTTGGGCTAAAAGTGCCAAAAATAGCTAAAAGTGGTACCTACATTTCTTGCTGATGTTCATGATAAAGACAGCTAAATTTTCAATAAATTACAGTCAAATCTCGGTTATCCGAACGCCGATTATCCGAAACTACTGGGTTATTCGAAGACGATCGACAGTCCCGAATTTTTTCTCTATTATCTATTGCAATAAAACTACCAATTATTCGAATTTCGATTATCCGAAAAATTCAATTTTCCGAAGTGATTCGTCGGTCCCGACTGAAGAAAGTGCTATTAAATTACCCTTCAAGATTCGAAGTCCAAAAGTCACGCATGGTGATCATGATTTCTTTGTTTGGTCGAGTTCGATTTACACACCTGAGTGTATTAGCAAACAAAGTTGCAACAGGTAATTGACACCGGATTAACGTTCACACTATTACGTGATGAACCGTTAAGTGAGTAAATGGTGTCTTTTATTAAGGTCGTCTGCAATGATGGTTTTGTTTGATGTTTTTTAAATGTCTAATTAGGGGCATAAATGAGCTAAAATTGATTTTAATTTGATCGTCTCGCATCCTTTGATTTATTCTTGACCAGTGTATATTAAGCGAACACACCAAGCGCACCGACTTTGAACAACAAAAATAACAATTTCGATAATAGACGAATATCACGGACATGCGTTTTGGGTGCTCAAAAGAACCGTCTCATCGAAACGTTTCTTTTGAATACCTAAAACAATTTTATGATTGAGGGAAAACAACCAAAACCTTGGTTTCGATGCTTAGCGAGACGGTTCTTTTAAACACCTTAATCGTATGTTTTCACTGAAATAAATGAGAATTTCGCAGCCCAAAAAGCACACAACGTCGGACCACCAACGGCCTGCCAGCGATATGCCATCTCAATGGCCTATCCGTGGTGGGCTGTTGATGGCCCGACGCTGTGTGCTAGCTGGAATGGAGACCTTATGACATTAGGGCGATTTAAAAGGAGACAGTATTTCGTCAGTAAATGGTTCGTCAATCTACATTTAACCGTTATTTTCATTGTTCCTATCGATGTTGTTACATGTATATACATGCAGTAGATGTCAATAAAGATCGGATTTTCTTTCTTTTCGGCGTTCTTAGATCTGAAAAGCATAAGAGACGATGAGACCACAACCTCCAAGAAGCTCATTTTCTTTAATGCTTTGACAGATGTTCGGATTATATACTCAGCGTCAATGAAAAGTTACCAGCATCGAAATTTCGATATTTCGGAAAATATGTAGTACAGCTCTTTGACTAATGTTACGTTCATGTTTCTGATCAACGACAAGCTGGTTTGGAGAGATAAAACAGTTACACGAGCCCTGGAACTATGGTGCACGTGATGCACGTGCATTTTATGTATTTTTGCAGTTCTTAAGAATTTGAAATAATAATTTTCAGAAGACAACATGCCAGAACATGCCTTAGACATTTTCATTGAAAACGCCACCAAAATGGTTTAGTTTATCCCATTAAACGCGAAAAATGAGGATCAAACTTTAACGTAGCATCAACACTTTGCACTTTCCTATACAATACAATGGAAACTACAAGGGTCTGTCAAGAAATGATTATAATGCATTGTGGTGTAATGAATACAGTTTTCCATAGTGGTGATGCATGGCACCCTATGCCATAAAGTTGAGTGTTGAAGTATCCGCAGTTCTTCGTTCAGAAGAAACTAAATATTGTCCTATGTTAAGTGTATGTGATTTACTGGTAACTTTTCACTGACGTTGAGTATATAATTACTTCACAGAAAACACGAGTTGAAGGTGCGAACTCTGGCAAAACAATGACGTTCTATGAAAGGTCCGAGCTTTTCCGAAAATATCCGAAAACTCCTGTTTTCGATCATTCGAACTACCGATTATTCGAAAGGATTCATGCGGTCCCTGGCACTTCGAATAATCGAGGTTTGACTGTATAACAATACAGTCTTTAAGGTCGTATATTGAAATATTGCTTTTTGAAGGAAAATGAAAGATATGCAGAGAAATAATGGAGATATGATTATTTAATCTTCAACATACGTCAGTTTTGAAAGCTCAGCTACAACAATTTATTTCCAATATATACATTTACCTGTATGCAAGTGACCAGTCCGTGTATATTCGGTCCGAGCTTAACACAAGTTGGAATAGAGCTAACCCTTTGTATACTAATGGATTCTTTCTTCTGGTTTTATACAATAAACTTGGGATAATCCATTGTACATATCTAGGGGTGTAAGATTATAATTTTCAAAAATTATTGCAGATTTTTGTCTGAAGAACTCTTTTACCTTTACAAACAGCGTAGACCCAGATGAAATCCAGCATTATGCTGCATTTCATCTGGGTCTTCACTGTTCGCAAAAGTACTGGTTTAGGGGTTTTCCGAATTCAAAGGGTTAATAAGCCGAAGATTCTACTTACCACAATGTATCCCGAAGATGTCATCGAGCAAGCCCTCATATGTCACTTGTGAACAGAGTGGAGTTACATAATCAACCTCTGAAACATAACCAAGTTTATCATCACGTAAGAGGTTCTAAAATTGCAGTTGCTTGCCAAAACGGCCTAGACAAACAGAGCAGACCCAGACCAGACTGCTTCTGAAGAAGCAGTCTGATCAGGGTCTTCCCTGTTTGCTATTCTGACAAGCATTTTGTTATTTCCAGTAGTTGGCATGCACCATTTGATATTAAATTGCTATCTTTTAATGATTCCTGTTTGACCCTTTGTACACAATGGTTTTTTCCATAAAGTTTGACATAATTAAGTCAGGATGGTCCATTGTAAATATTAAGGCACAGGGGCCTGTAGGGTTTTATTTTTAAATTTTAGGGACCAAGATATGCCTTGGCACTTATGCTTTCAAAATACCTATGTTAAAAAAAATTACAGCATGTAGATAGTCAGGAGTTCTCAAGTATTCTCACTGTCTGGTCGTACAAATATGTTAAATCTACGATATCCTCTTTTTATGACTCACTAGGAACAATTGGTCACGAAAGCTCAAAATTTGTCTATTTTCCAGCTTTTCCAGATAACCCAGTCCACAGAATTATCTACTTTTACAGTATTGCATCTAGCGGCAATGGTTCTCAAAATCTTATCACTGTCCACTGAAACTTATATTCAATTACAGTAGGCATTATTTATTGTTTTTCATTGACCTATGCTTTGACAGAAGTCAATGATCATTATTTACTGCGGTACTAGCACTGTTCTGATTGGTTGGAATAAATTCTACCTGTCAGGAAATATATTAACATTTCAGTACAGCAGTAAATAATGATGTCTGACTTCTGTCAAAACAACTTTGAACATTTTTGCTAATATCCAACATAGTTGACTAGTCACAGCAAATATGAAATCCACAACACAATGAATAGACTGGCAAGTAATCTTACTATGCTGGATATTTCATGAAATCCACAACACGATGAATAGACTGGCAAGTAATCTTACTATGCTGGATATTTCATGAAATCCACAACACGATGAATAGCCTGGCAAGAAATCTTACTATGATGGATATTTCATGAATTCCACAACACGATGAATAGACTGGCAAGAAATCTTACAATGCTGGATATTTCATGAATTCCATAACACGTTGAATAGACTGGCAAGAAATCTTACGATGCTGGATATTTCATGAATTCCGTAACACGATGAATAGACTGGCAAGAAATCTTACTATGCTGGATATTTCATGAAATCCACAACACGATGAATAGATTGGCAAGAAATCTTACTATGCTGGATATTTCATGAATGCCATAACACGATGAATAGACTGGCAAGAAATCTTACGATGCTGGATATTTCATGAATTCCACAACACGATGAATAGACTGGCAAGAAATCTTACTATGCTGGTTATTTCATGCTCTATACTCCTCCCTAATTTTTACCCACGAAATTGCAGGATTCCATTTATAAGCATAATTAACAAGCAGACTGGAAAACAGAGTGAATCCTGATTTGCTGACTTCTCTCAGAAGTCAGCTGATTGGGATCTACACTGTTTTCAAAACAGAATATATCTAGGATGAGGTAAGTAGGGGTTAACTTGTCCAACAGTACAATAAACATTCTAAAATTTGAACACTAATTGGCTTCAAAAGATCTTGACAAACAGTGCAGACCCAGATCAGACTGAAGCAGTCTGATCTGGGTCTTCCCTGTTTGCCATTCTGACATGCTTTTTTGAGTTCAAGCCCTGATAGCCAATTTTCTTTTAAGAACAGAAGGAGATAAGTATTCGAAATTTTAGAACATTTACCATACAAGCGAGTCTCTTACCTCTGTCGAAAAGAATTAAATGTCCTACTTCTGATCTGGGATAATTTGCCTCCTGTGTTAATTTCTCTTCTCCCATCAAAAACTTCAGTAGATCATAACACATCTGTAATATATTATACCAATATGTAACAAACCACAACACAGCTATAAGACTATAACAAAGCATAGGACAGCTAAAACAAATCATAACATATCTGTAACAAATCACATCACATCTATAACAAATCATAACACATCTATTACAAATCACAACACATCTATTACAAATCACAACGCATCTATTACAAATCACAACACATCTATTACAAATCACAACCCATCTATAACAAATCACTACACATCATCAACAAATTACAACAAATCTACAACAAATCTATAACAAATCACAACTCATCTCTAACAAATCACAACACATCTCTAACAACCACTACACATCTACAACAAATCCCAAAACATATCTAATAAATCATAATGCATCTATAACAACCACTGTAAAATTATAACTAGATCAGTCGACGATACTCCATACCCACTTTTTTGCACCTTTGACCTAGACCTTAGTCAAGGTCACACAAAATATTGCCCATTACCATCTACATTTTGTCTACATTTTGTGACCTAAGCACCTGCAATATTTGAAGATGCTATGCCAAACTGCTTAGGAGATGTATATACAAGAAAATACATTATTTGACCCTTGACCTTGTCACACAAACTTTGCTCAGTACCCTCTAAATCATGTGACCTTTGAACCTCAAGCTTAAAGTTGCTACGTCCAACAGTTAAGGAGATGTATTTACAAGAAAAAACATTATTAACTTTTGATCTTTGACATTGGGGTTAACACAGATTGGGTCAAGGCTACACAAAATGTTGCCCAGTACCCTCTACATAATATGACATATGCACCAGCAAAGTTTCGAGTTGCTATGTCTAACAGCCTATTAGGAGGAGATGCAAAAAATACATTATGTGCTCTTAGGGTGAAGGACACATGAAATATTGCCCATTACCCTCTACAATCATGTGGCCTTTGCACCCACAAAGTTTAATGTTGCTACACCGAACGGTTTAGGAATAGATGCATTTAAAAGGATAACATAATTCTTTCAGTTCAACACATTTTAACAATCAAACAATGGTGTTTCCCCCCATATTTTTTACAGTTTGTAGGGTTTTGCTCTCCCTAAACAGTAGTTGAATGCTATTTCACCCAAGTTTGTAGTAATCTGCTAAATATACCTTTATTTACCAGTATATATTTGGTATTTCATCAAGCTTTTAGGGATCTGATGAATAAACCTAACTTGCTTGCTCTCCCTACATCAGTATAAATTTAGTTTTTTCACTACAGAAACTCTGTACAGTTTGTAGTGATTTACTAAATATAAATTCTCTGCTTGCATTCACTAAACAGTAGAATGAGTAGATACAGTAAAACCTGTCTTAAGCGAAGCAGTCAATCAAAAAGAACACCAAAAAGGGTTTTCAACTCAGACTATCATTTAATACCTGTCATAAATCTTGCAGAATGCTCCAAGGGGAGCATTCTGCATTTCTTTGGACCTTCATTAAGCTACCATTTGTCATTAAGATCTTTGTTTTGTCTAGTTTTGAGTGGCAGCTTAAGACAGGTTTTACCATATTTAATATTTCACAACTGATGCTCTGTAAACTTGTAGTGATCTGTTAAAAATACCTTCCTTTCTTGCTCACACCATACAGGTAATACTTAGTGTTTCACTCATTAAATGCTGTACAGTTTGTAGCGATCAGCTAAATATGCCTTCCTTCTTTGCTCTCCCTATACAGCAGATATCTGTTATTTTACCCACAATGTGCTGTACAGTTTTTAGCAATCTGCTATAAATAACTTTCTTGTTTTCTCTCCCTAAACATTTGATACTTAGTGTTTCACTCATAATATTCTGTACAGTTTGTATTGACCTGCTAAATATAGCTTCCTGTCTTGCTCTCCTTTACAGTAGGTATTTATTTTTAATAATATTCTGTACAAATTATACAAACCTGCTAAATGTTTCTTCTTGTTTGTACTCCTTATACAATAGATATTTAACCCATTTAACCAGAATGGAATTTCCTACTCTTATCAATTGGACCAGCCCATTTCCATTTTACGGGTTGTTGGGTGGTATTTTTCATTTTTATTCAAAATTTTAATTTGGATACTCTGTGAGCAAACAGTGGAGACCCTGATCAGACCCTGTGGCTTCTGATTTGGGTATGCAATGTTTGCTTATTCCCACAAAAAGGACACTAGGCTTATATGGGTTTATATTTCACCAATTATTAGGTACATTTTGTAGTAATCTGCTAAATGTACCTACCTTGCTTGCTCTTCCTATACAGTAGATATTTGGTATTTCACCCATGATATTCTGTATAGTTTGTATTGATCTGCTCACTGTATGCAATATTGTCTGATCTCCATCCTGTAAATGTATAACATTAACATACAGGCCTTTAGTTAAGAGTGTGTAAAAGAAAAATAATTTTCTTATATCTCAACCAAAACATATGTTGTGGGAGAAATATTTTACATTGGCTATTTTAGTTTATCTAAATATGTTAACATACGAGGGTGATTCAATAAGTAACTGGCCTGACATATTTCTAACTGACCGACACAGTCAAGATTTTCACAGTGTGTTTGGTCACCATATTTAGACAAATGTACAAAATTTAAGCATTATTGGTTTAATAGTTTGTAATTTATAGCATCTTCAAGCATGGCCAGTGAGTCAAATGTTAAGTTTTTGTCGAATTTGGTTGTTAAGGTAATTTTACTATTTGGTAAATATCTTTAGTATAAAACATGATGTGTGCATGTGTAATATATCAATGGAACCGAAAATTTGTCAACTACATGGTGCCATAAAAACCACAAGATTGCATAATTTGATAAACGACAATACTAACTTAAGTGACCCATGGTTAAGGACACTGGAACATAACTCTTTTCAGACATGTTGGCAGCTCTCATAGAGTAAAACTTTTAACAACTTTTTATGTAATATATCAATTAATATCCGAATATTATTATAAATACTTTTTTGTCAAAATACAAACGAGAAAAATGTCTGAATTCTCAAATTTTCACACATGAAATTTCCATTTCTTCTAAGGAAAAATGTAACTATTAATTTGGAACACTGTAAATTCATTCAAGAGCACTGAAACTTTTCTCATTTTTTTAAAAATGAAAATCTATTCTATTGGTTTCAATTATAGCTTAATTACAAGTAACATACTTGCAATTTGCCTTTTGAAAATGACTCTTGAACATAGCAGTGTTGCATATTTCCAAGTAGTTTTAGCACACTTTCAATGGTAGCTATACCTTTTTTAAATTATCAGATTTTTTTTCAAACATTAGGTCAAAGAGTATCTTGCTACAGACCTATTTCATAAAAGAAAAAATGACCTACCTCGATTGAAAGTAGGGTAAGCCGGTTACTTATTGAATGGCCCTCGTAGTTTACTCTAAATAATCTGACACCTAAGTATTTGAAAGCTTCAAGATCCTGAACTCAGCCTAAGCATTTTGAACACTAAAAAGAGTTTATTTTTTTCTCTTACTGGAAACCTCTAATTGGGTACTTTGGAAAACAGTAAAGACCCAGATGATAATGAATCTGTTCTTAACAACTCCAGTTGGCTTGTTTCAAGACATTGAATTTTAATTTAATTCTTAAAAAGTATGAGTAGTTAAAAACAGATTAATTTTAAATTTGCTAAACAAAATGACTTTTGAAACAAAACTGCAGAACATACCAAATAAAAATTTCTGAAAAATTCTGGCATCTCTAATGACAAGATATCTGTATCCAAGGTAACTAGGTCAAGGTCAAATTCATCTAACTCACAGTAGCCATATACACCCTCTTCTTCCAGGATCATCTCACACAGGTATAACTGAAATGTACAATTTTAATTCTGCCATAACCCTGAACTCTATAGAGTATATTTAGATCACAACATCATTTTCTATTTTTAGACAACATTGAAAAAAAATCAATGAAAATTTAAGAAAAATTTTGAATACTTTTGAAAATATTGTGGGAAATGGAGCATTTGCTCCAAAGAGCAATACTCCATTTACCATAATATTTTCAAATATGCAGTATTTCAAAGGCGTCAAAGGCATTATTATGGATTAAAAGGTAGTTAGTTTGCCTCCTTGGAAATTTTTCAATCTTTTTTTGTTGTCTGGTGATTTTTTTCAAAATCAACCTTTTTGAAAAATTCTCTCATGAATACCATCATAATCCCAAAAAGATAGGATCCAGCTCAGGCCCGAAAATTTTGCCGGGCCAGATCTGGGTCCGTATGTAACTTTAAAAGTCAAAGAAAGATATTAAACATTTAATACCGTACAGTAAACCCTTTCTTAAGGGTCCACTCAAAAATAGTTTTGTTTGTTTTTGTTTGTTTTTGTTGCTTTACGTCCCATGTCAACAGCTATGGTCATTGCGGGACAACAGCTATGGTCATTGCGGGACGGTCAGTTCACTTAACCACACTTTTTTCCTGGGCAGGCTTGAGCAAGCGGTTAACCAGTAATTGTGCACATACTTTTGCTTGTAACTGACAACAACCCTTCTTGAATAAATCAGCGGAAGGGAGGAGAATGACCGTAGAAATTATTTCATGATCAAGCTCCACGAAAGAAAAGGGCTCATGACTCACAGATAGTCAGAGCTAAAGAAAACCTCAAGTTGAGCCATGGTGGGTCCAGTCCACCAAAGGGGCTCGGAATCAGGCCTTCAAACTGAAATCCTGTTTGATATGTTTCATATCTATTGCTGCTCTGCCTGCATGCAAAATTTCAGCAAAAAATATTAATAATTGCATTAGTTATTGTGAAATTTAAATATTTGACCTTTGACCCCTTAGGAGGGGGGTGGGGTAAAACTTTGACCCTGCCATTTTTATCTACAGGCACTTGGCAATCATGGTCTATAGCAAGAAGTTGTTAAATATAATAGCTTTGATGAAATGTGAAGATCATCACACAAAAAAGCTAATATAGGTTTTGCCTTATAATTGCCAATACTTAAACAAGGGCAATAACTCAAGTGTTAAGGAGTCGATTTAGACCAAACTTATAGGATATCAAGAGTCCATGGTACTAATCATTTGTATAAAGAATAAATTAAATCTGACCAATAGGTACTGAGATATGATTCTGGACAGACAAAAAGTGCGGACGGACGGAACGGACGGACGCAGCCAAAACTATATCCCTCCGACTTCGTCGTGGGATAAAAACTCAAATATATTCAAACTGTATAGGACCATTTTGTTGGCAATATAAAAGGAAACCAATGTACATCAGCTTATGAAAAAAAAAGCAAACGACACTTGTTGCAATTGGCAAGAAAATGGTGAAATGTTCACAAACCTTTCTTGGAACCATGACTATTCTATACCTCCTATGTTCTCCCCTCGACTTCTCCAGTATGATCTGATCTGCCAAAATCTTCATTAACGTCATTCTTGGTTTCACTAAGTATATTCTCCTGAAATGGGCAAGTATAAGAATCTATCATAAGGGTGGGATAGAAAAATCTATCTCGAGGATCAACGTTTGCCATCATGATTGAGACTTGCCGAGTGATGACAAACTGTGGTCCCGAGGTATTCGTGAAGCTGTTCAATTTTTATCCTTCCCACCGGTTAGTATCGGGTATGTGAGCAAGAATTCTCTCATATGGGTAATAACAGAGGAAACTTTGACCGTGTGTGCAAGAATAATATGGGCCTCGTCGCGAGAAAACCTGTCTTCGGGGTTTCCGAGAAAGTGAGGTTCAAACTAGCCTGCTCAGCTTCAAAGACTATCTAGAAAAAATCGATATTTCACTTGTTGCAAGTCTAGATATAATACTTTCCAATAAGCCAATAACAAAGGCGCAGATCAGACTGTGAGGATGCGCAGGCTGGTCTGAAGACAGGTTTTTTTGCGTTGAGGCCCATATGTACATGATAGTATACGGTAAATGTTCTAAAATTACAAACGCTTCACTCTTTTTCTTCTCAAGAGAATGTATTTTCAAGCTACAGTAACTGTTCTAAATTTTTGAACACTTTACTCTTTCTCTTCTCAAATAAAATGTTGGTTATCAGGGCTGGAATCAACAAAATTCTTGTCAGACTAGCAAACAGGGATGACCCTGATCAGACTGCTTCTTCAGAAGCAGTCGGATCTTGGTCAGGCCTTTTTGGCAAGCAAATAGTGTTTGAACTTTTAGAACATCTACTGTACCCCTGTCCAGTGTGTCAATTTTAACTCTTTGCATGGTGGGTAATTTTTCATGCTTTTCTTATCGTCTGCTTTTGTTATTGTCTGTCTGAACTAAGGGTGAGGTTGGCTCGCCATGAAACCGTTTTAAGCCCTTCACTAAAATATCTTTACTGACTGTTCCAAGGTGGTACTTCTTTTGTGGATCATTTGTGTTATTTATGTCTTGTATTTGTCATGCTTTCGAGTCTGTTCATTGCTGCCTTGTGGTCACCTAAAGGGAAAGGCCTGACCTCTTGGCTCTTGTTTGTGATGCTTATCGTGATTTTGTTACTTTCCCATTTGGTATCTTGGGACAGGTGTTGTACATGATTGTTATGATTCCTGATCTTAGTTGTCTTTCTTACTTTTAAATCTAACTTTTTCAAAAAATTCCTTCAGGAACACTATCAGAGTGTCAAATGATTTGGTGGGAGCGCAATGTCTCAGTGGTAGAGTGCTTGACTCGCGACCGCGAGTTCGAGCCTTACAGGCATCACTGCGTTGTGGCCCTTGAGCATGACACATTTATCCTAGCTTACTACTGGTTCCTACAAAGACCAGTCCATGTTTAACTGAAAGATTGTTGATGGGACATGAAGAATCAAATCAAACAAACAAATGATTTGGATCCAGCTCAGAACCGACTTTCTGGATCAAAAGTTCAAAACTGTTTGCAAAGGTTATCCTGTTCAGTGGTTATGGCATTGGCGGCCAGGGATGAAATCGCCCACGACTTAGGTATCCACTGAACAATTATTTGATCATGTATTTGAAGTCTATTCACTTCTCAGTAGCAAATAAGATGAATCAACTACAGACAATTCATTTAAAACATCAAGCTTCATCTTCACCACCATATTCATTTGGGAGCAGTCTGATCAGGGTTCATATTGTAATGCAGCAGACATAAAAAGCAAACATTTTCAGGACAAAAAATAGTGGTGAGATGAGGGTTAATTTAATTGTACATATCAAACCAGATGAAATATTCCTTCAGACAGTTAAGTTTTTACTGAGCAATATTTCATGCTTTTTTGTTGTCTGCTGAATTTGTACAAAATCAGTTTTTTCAAAATTCTTTCAAGAACACCATCCAAGTGTCAAACAGTTTGGACCAAGATCTGGCCCGACAATATAATATCAGCAGATGACGCTAGAGTTAAATTTGTGTTAGTTTTGTTTGTTTGATTAGATTCTTTACGTCCCATTAACAATATTTCAGTTAAACAGGGACGGGTCTTCCTGGGTTGAACCAGTACTAAGCTAGGATAAATGTGTCTTGCTCAAGGACCACAACCCAGTGACGCCAGTGAGGCTCGAACCTGCGGCCCCTCAGTCTCGAGTTAAGCACTCTACCACTGAGCCACTGCACTCCCGTGATAAGTGTGTACTCACTGATTACAACCTCCCAATGCCTTCTGTTTGTCCAGCCTATCAAGTTTAAATATCTTGTCCACTCCATTTTCCTGCAATACAAGAACCTTCAAATGAGCCAGCTTCTGACATTTGAATGTCAGTACTTATTGCATATACATGCACAGGTTTAGATAAACAATTTTTTTAGTGTAAAATCCATGGCAAAAAGGGAGCAATGACATGACTGTGTTATATCCAAATCTTTGCTATATAAATGAGGTTGTTATAAAGGTACTACACTGAACCTTGTCATTCAGAATTCAGGGCTCACCCTGCCATTAGCCATTTGCTACAAAATTTGTAAAGTGGCTACAAATATGTCATTGCCTAAAAGAACACTCTAGGTGGTTAAAAAATTACAAACTTGCGAAAAAGTGTTTTTGATCAGCTTTTGGATTTTCCAAGTTAACTCCAACATCTCTTTTATTATTCTTTAATTCACTCTTTAAAAATGGACAATATTAGAAATACGTAACAACTTCTTCATATGCCTTTTTAGCTGAAACCGTAAAGTCAAATTAGGTTTGCTCAAGCTATTTCTCTTTGTTTTAAGTGTTGGCTACAACAAATTCTGAGCCAGGGTTAGCCCTGATACTTACAGCTATATCTAGTGGTGTAAAAACAGGGGACAAAAATTTGACTTGTCCACTCGTAATTACGAGTGAAGTCTAGAAAAGAGGAGTAATTCTTTCCAAAGCATTCATCCTTTAGGATGATTGCTTTGGGAAGAATTACTTGAGGAAGTCATATTATATATCACTCCCTTATGTCCTTTAGTGCATACACTTTTAAAGGACAAGTGCATGTGTTTGCAGGACGAGTGAAAACTGTAAGTCACTCATCCTACAGGACAAATGCAATATTGAAATACTTTTGCCCCTTGAAAAGGCCTAGTTTAAAAAAAACTGAGCCTTCCTCTATGTCCATTTTTTTGTGTAAGAACAGTGGAGGCTCTGGAGAGACTGGGTGGATGTGCACATTCCATGGAACCTGCCCTGCTTGCATAAGATAAGTGCCCAGGGCTGTGGAAATACCATGCCCGACTTGTCTGACCGGGTCCTGTTTCATTCAGGAGAATTTGAAAATTTCTATTTACTTACGACATGTGATTTCCAATAATATGGCATGTTGGACCCCCTCTGGAACCTTGAAATATGATAAGATTTCTTTGAAATTGACCATTTGACTTCTGTAAAATAATCTGAGGACTAAAAAAAAAAAAAAAAAAAAAACCCGTTGTCAGATCTTCTTTTTGTCAGACTGACCTGGACCCCCCCTGACGAAAATTCCTGGATCCGCGCATGAGTGCTGAAATAGTTTAATACACAAAATCAAAGGGAGATTACTGAAATGAGCACTGTTTCTCATCAATGTTGCATCCCTTTTCAAAATGGGACTTCTCTTTAAGGAGAGAATTTGAACATTTAGGATCTAATTATTTCCCCTAAGCCTTAAAACGCCAGAAAAATATGCATCTGAAAATGTCGTCTGCTGAAGTCGTCTGCTGCAAATAATTGCCTAACATTACTGACCAATTAAGTATAGAAGCAAGCAGCGTGGACCCAGTACAGACTGCTCCTAAAGGAGCAGTCTGATCTGGGTCTACACTGTTTGTCATAGAGGCTTCTTAAACATTTCAGCAGACGAGCAGGCAGACGACTTTTGTAGCAATTGGCGCATTAAGGGCTGATTAAAAGTGTATGGAAATTCACTATTCCACATCAGGTGATTTCAGAGTTTTCACTAGGATTTTGAAAATAGGATTCATAGAATCCATCCCTGCAAAAAGTTGGAGTCAAAATTGAAAAATTGGAGTTTGACCTGGAGAAGTTGGAGTTTTAGTTTTAGCCGAAATATGAAAAGTTTTATTTACGGATGTGATATCTTTTGTCCTGCAAAATGGCAATTTCAAAATCCTTGTGAGGACTAGCTGTGAACAAAAAAGATTTTAGACCAAAAATAAAAGTTTGTATCAGGTTACCCTAAATCCCCCTCTTCGCCAACCCCTACATAATATTGTCCAAACATTGTTGGGGATTTCAAAGGGGTTTGGCCATATTGTTTTCCCATCTTCTCCATCAAAATAAAAATATTTTCATATTTTAAAATTTCATGTATCATGAAACGCATATTTTTATGTTTAGCCTTAAAAATGAAAAGCTTATACTATTGATACATGTAGTTGTTTTATTCATTTACAAGCAGACAGACAGACGAACGGACAGACTGACGGGTAGATCTTTTGCAGATGTATAGATCTTAGTCTAGTTCAATCATTTAATTATTTGCTTTCGCACCAATTCTACGGCGATTGTTCCAAAATTAAGATGATTATTTTGATTTCCTACCTGTAATATCGCTTGTTGGACTAAGACACGTATAGACACAATATAACACAAAAAGATATTTATTGTACATAAAGTTACATGTTTACTAATATAACCCTAAAATGATACTGTCTGGTTTCTGCAAAGATACACTAATGGAAGTGGGTATATAATGTAATCCAATTAGAATGCTGGAAGGCGGAGCCAATGCATATAAGCTAGCAATGTTACATCCCCCTTTTTCTCTGCTTTAAACTTTTGGGTGGTAAATGTCAAAAGTACTTTTTCAATGATTCAGCATTCACAGTCAACAAGTGTTGATAGGTTATCCTGGGTTGGGTGAAATATCTGCCACACTGTCTGCTGAAATAATGAGTTGATGATAATGGTTCAAAGTTTAGCTCTCCTGCAATGTGTGTGTTTCAAATATATGCTGTATTGCGGAAAATAGGATCTTAGGATATTTTAGAAAACTGTCTGCAATCAAAGAATTAGAAAATGCAAAAATACGCATTATGAACATATACAGCGCAAAACAACAAAGTTATTCTGAGTAGATAAGCTTTGGTTATTCTGAGCTTATGTAGATACTCTCTATTAACTTGCATTACACTGCTTATATTACTTGACTTTTTGCTTACTGTAAAGGCGGCAACTTTAATATTCATATCTGGGTGTGGTTCGGCTATTTCATCTGCCAAGGAAGGGAAATCAGGTTTTATTTATAATTTGGTAAAAAGTTAATAAGCTTTTTGAGCCACGCAAACGTGCATGCATTTCATGAAAATCCTAACCGTATACAGACTGAACTCACATTTATTAACCCTTAAAGCGCATAATCACGAAATGTATGTTTTTGTCGTCCACTAAACTATTTGAAGCCTCATAGATAAACAGTATGATCCCGGATCAGACTGCTCCTGTAGGAGCAGTCTGATCTGGGTCCACAATGTTGGCCTCCCTGCTTATGTTAAATAGACATTTTCAGATGCAATTATTTTGCTGGCGTTTTAAGGACAAAATAATGACTGAGGTAGTGGCACAAAATGATACAGTTACTTTTGAAAAAAACACGCCACCTTTTCAGCTTTTACTTATGTCTAAGGTTGACTAGTCCTAATTACGCATTCATGAGGCACCGCCTTTACAGTAAGTGAAAAGTCAAGTAATATCAACATAGTGCTTTTTCAACTTGAATGGTATATCACTGGTGGTATTCAAAATTATTACTCCAGATAAAGAGAATTTAATACTCCAGATAAGCACAGTTGTATTTTCAATAAGTAGAACGGTATTCCAAATAAGTAGAATATCTAACAGAATTATTTATACTCCAATAAACACATTATTTTCGTAACACCAGAGTGCTTCGCATGTATTCGATTTGCAATCCGTTTCGGACAAGTTATCCGTTCGCGCCTACTTAAAAGAAATCGAGTCCACCCCATATCATGTGACCACAACCAATATCCGGAAGTAAAAAGGTAAGACCATCATATTTCGTTTCGGCGTTGTCGAAGCAAGTTGTTCGCTTCTTTGAGTTCGCGTGGTAAGTTTTTGACAGCCCTGACTTAGAACGTAGTTCAAGTCTTTGCAGTTATTGCATTCGCTGCCGTTGTTGTTTATTATGGGCTCAGAACAAGACGACCTCTTGTCTCTTCAAAGTGGGGAAGAGGAATTTTCTGGCTTCAGTTCGGTGTCTGAAGATGACGTGGCACCGAGTCACTCGTCGAGTGCAAAGAAAAAAGCAAAGTCTGTGGCATTTAAAATTCCTAAGAAATCCAAAGCTAATAAAGAAAATAAAAAGGGTTCTAGCGTTGCTAGTACGCCGTCTCCTTCCACTTCCGCTGGTGGTGGATTTGATTTTACAAAACTTTCCCCATCTGATATCAATAAATTAAGAGAGGTGCTTGGTGTGAGTAATCAACAACAACATACGCAGTATGTTGAGGAGCAGGATCTGGCCAATGAGGAGGATATTTCAGCCATTTTTGGTCGATCTTTGGAGGACCTGCCTGGCATGACCATTGAGGTTGATAACACTGAGGGGACTCCGGAGGAGATTGACCCTACTAGTCTGACCGAGGACTTGAACCAGGCCTTATTCGATACGGTAGATATTAACTCAAGTGACTGGGAGCCTCCTAGATTAAAGACGCCTGAAAAAGGTAAACCTGTGTCCAGTTCTTTGGCTAATTTGATAAACATGGCCTGTACATCTCAGTGTGATATGGACTCATTGATCTCAAAATATAAAGTGCCACAAAATTGTGATAAAGCATGTCCTCCTACGGTTAATCAGGAGATTTGGAAAATCCTTGATAAAAGGGCACAGAGTCAAGATAGAGGTATTGTGGACATACAAAATTTAGTTGCGTCCGGATTGACTCCAATAATTAAACTGGCTGAGATTCTGTCACCTCAGATAGGTGGAAATAAACAAGCAAAGTCTCTTCTGTCTGATTCATTGATTTTGTTAGGCCAGGTGCAATATCATTTGTCAGTTCGCAGAAGATATATGATCAGACCTAATTTAAAGAAAAAATATCATACTCTTTGTAATGTGTCAACACCAATTTCATCAAACCTCTTTGGTGATGATATTAATAGAGACATAAAAAACTGTGATTCTATGGTATCTCTAGGGAAAGAACAGCCGTATTACAGGAATAACTTTCGAGGAAAAATGAGTAGATTCCCGAGGAGAAGTTATGGCAATGTTGGCTCTGGTTATAGCTATGGTGGTTATGGTTCAGCGCAGAGTTCTAGCGGCAGATACCAGCCATACCCGCAGAGGGGCCAGTATAGAGGGATGCCAAAGACTAGAAGGATGAGGAGAGTGGCATCTACTGCTTCCCCAAACGATCAGAATTAAATACTCAGGTGAGTAGTGTTGGTAAGGTTAGTCACAAATTACATAATTGGGTTAAAATAACTCAGGACCCTTGGGTTCTCCAGACTGTTTCTGGATATAAAATTCATTTTGATGAACAGCCTTATCAGCATCAAATTCCAAGAGAAATTCCTTTTAGCCCTAGTGAATGGTTGATTGTAGACAACGAGGTTCAAAAGTTGATTAGTAAAGGGGCTATAGTTCCTTCAGTTTCTGAACCTGGGGAATTTATTTCTACACTGTTTATTGTGCCAAAAGCAAATGGAAAATATCGGCCGGTGATTAATTTGAGACATCTGAATAAGTTTGTACATTATGATCATTTCAAGCAGGAGACGTTTAAGGTGGTTCTAGATTTGTTGCAAGAGAATGATTTTATGTCCAGTGTGGATATGGCCGATGCATATTTTTCAATCTCTATCCACCCTGATTTTCAGAAATATTTAAAGTTTATTTGGAATGGTAAACTGCACAAATTTATTTGTTGCTGTTTTGGATTAAAATCGGCACCTTTTTTATTTACTAAGGTGCTAAAACCAGTCTATTCTTGGTTTCGTCAGAAAAATTTTAGATGTTCATACTATATTGATGACTCTTTGAACATGAATCAGGATAAGGCTGTTTGTAGAGATAATACCATGTCTATAGTAGATACTTTAGATTCATTAGGGTTTACAATTAACTATGACAAATCGTCTCTGGTCCCAGTGCAAAGGATAATATTTTTTGGTTTTGTGATTGATTCTGTTGAATTTAAAATTTTCCTGACAGAGGAAAAAGTTCAAAAAATTTTGACAAAGGCAAGATTTTTACTGCAAAAAGGTGTTGTTGTGGTCAGAGAGTTGGCTTCTTTTATAGGCCTCATTATTAATGCCTTTTATGCAGTTCTAGAGGCACCCTTGCATTATAGGGGCCTGGAACGGAATAAACTGGTTGGTTTAGGACATGAGTATGATTTCAATAATGAGACGGTTTTGACAGTAGCTAGTATAGAGGAGTTAAATTGGTGGATCCAAAATGTCCAGTCAAAAAATGGTAAAAGGATCCGACCGAAGGAAGTACAGGTACACTGTAGGACTGATGCCAGTCTGGAAGGCTGGGGTTCAATAGATATGGACTCGGGTTTGCATGCAAATGGCAGGTGGAATAATCAAGAACGGGTCAATCCTATACATTTTTTAGAGTTACTGGCTGTGTTTTATGCTTTACAGTCTTTGTATAGTCATAGAAAAGATGTTCATATAGAGATACAGACTGATAATGTGATTGGTTTGACCTACTTGAATGACATGGGTGGAATGGCCTCTGCGTCTATGGATAGATTAGCTAAACAGATTTGGGCATGGTGTTTAGAGAGGCAGATTTATATAACAGCAGTTTTTTTGCCGGGAATTCTTAATACCGCAGATTTCTATTCCCGTAGTTTTTCTGATGACTCACAATTTATGTTAAAAAAGGATATTTTTAACAGGCTATGTAGACACTTTTTTATGCCAGATATTGATCTGTTTGCTTCCAGGCTAAACAAACAATTGGATACATTTGTTTCATGGTATCCAGAGCCTGGTTCATTTCATTGTAATGCCTTTACCATGTCATGGAATGGGTATACACCATATATTTTTCCACCTTTCTGCTTGATTGGCAAAATTATCAACAAGATTGTCCAAGAAAAGGTGGAAAAAGCTATTTTGGTATTTCCATTCTGGAGATCTCAGTCTTGGTTTCCTTTAATACTTGACAATATGTGTTCTTTTCCGGTCAGGTTGCCAAGACACAAGGATCTTCTGTGTCTACCACACAGCAGAGAAATCCATCCGTTAAGCCGTCAGATGAGGATCCTCGCAGTAGAGATATCAGGAAGGCGTTATTTAGTAGAGGAGTTCCAGCAGAAATTACAGATGTCATCCTTAACTCCTGGAGCCAAGGAACTAGAAAACAGTACAAAGCTGCTTGGAGAGTGTGGAGTGTTTGGAACAGTGTCAGGTGTACTAGTCCACTTCAGACGTCTGAGGTTGTAGTTTTACAATTTCTTAATTATTTACATTATCTAAATAAGTCCTATTCAGTTATAAATTCATACAAGGCTATGCTAATGGTTACTTTACCATTTTTTGGTAATTCCTGGGTTAAAGACTGTCCCTTGATAGTGAGATTCATGAAAGGAATTTATTTCAGTAGGAAACCTAAGCCTAGGTATCTTTTTACTTGGGATGTGACTTGTGTGTTTAAGTATTTAAAAACCTTAGTTCCATTACAGCAGCTCCCCATTAAATTATTAACTCTTAAAGTGACCGCTTTAATAGCTCTGGCTGTGGCTCCAAGGGCACAGACCTTGGTGTCGATGGACCTTGATTGTATGGTTAGGGAAAATAATGCGTTGGTTTTTTGTTTTCCGCATGTGTTGAAGACTTCACGTGCTGGACATTCATATTCACTGAAAGTGGAGCATTATAGTGATGAGAGTTTGTGTGCTATGCACACATTGTTACATTATATAGACAGGACTAAAGAACATAGACTATCAAGCAAGATATTTATTAGCTATATAACATATAAAGCAGTGACTACAAGTACCATTGCCCGATGGTTAAAGAAGGTTCTGGAACTTTCGGGGATTGATACTGAGATATTTAAAGCTCACTCCTTCAGAGGGGCTTCAGCTTCAGCTGCTTTAAGTGGTGGCTGTAGTGTACAGAGTATTTTGAAGACTGCAGACTGGTCGTCTGAGAAAAATTTCAAAAAGTTTTACAGTAGGCATGCTGTGAAAAGTAGTCAGACTTCATATGTTAAGGCTGTTTTTGGAGGGCAGAAGTAATCTTAGCTGTTGAGCTATTATTGATTTTGTTTTGTTGCCTTTAAATTTGCAAATCGAATACATGCGAAGCACTCTGGTGTTACGAAAATAATGGCCCCTCATCCAAGCTTTAGTGTAGGATGAAGGGCATTATTGGAGTAACGCCGGAGGCGTAGCATGTATGCGCCCTCCCATAATGGCTATATATTGTATTATTGTCGTAGATATGATATTGGATATTTATCCCTCCCATGAATGTAGTATTTGCAACAAAACATTACTTTGAAATATGATGGTCTTACCTTTTTACTTCCGGATATTGGTTGTGGTCACATGATATGGGGTGGACTCGATTTCTTTTAAGTAGGCGCGAACGGATAACTTGTCCGAAACGGATTGCAAATCGAATACATGCTACGCCTCCGGCGTTACTCCAATAATGCCCTTCATCCTACACTAAAGCTTGGATGAGGGGCCATTTTATTCTAGATAACTGAATATAATTCCAGTTAATAGCACTTAGTAAATTTGATTTTAGGCCAGAATTTTTTTATTAGTTGATTTACAGGAATTTTTTTTTCAGATTTAGGGTTGGGGGACGAAAAAAAAAATAAATACAAAAGCTCTGAAAATGACTGGTCATTTTCAGAGCTTTTTTTTTTCAGAGTTTTTTTTTCAGTTTTTTTTTTTCAGAGCTTTTTTTTCTTTCTTTAACATCTCCAGAAAAACAGTAAAACTAGTAAGGTAATCTTTAAATATTTCATCGTTTTCCTAAAAATCTGGAAGGGACAATCACTTTTAACAGTGTCACTCTCAAAATGCACAGACAGAACCTCAAAAAAATATTATTTTTTTCAATCAAACAATTAATATTTAGAGTTGGCTGATAAAATATTTTTTTTTTTTTAAGAAATTAAATTTTATTTTTTTCCTAATTTCCGGAAAATTACAGTGGGAGGGTTCGTAAATCAACTAATGAAAAAATTCTGGCCTTATTAAAACACTACTCAGAAATAAACTACTGAAGCTGATACAGATAATTATACTAGTCAAAAGTTCTAACCGGCCACGTGTGTTTTTACAGATTTTCGGAAAAGCTATAGGGACTATATCCATTTCATTTGCGTTCCCAAATAGGCCAGCCAATCAGCCATCGATAACAGAAAACGGCTGAGCAAAACTCTTTAAGTTGTATCTGGGAGGCTTTGCCGAATACACTTACCCTCAATTTCAAAATTCACAAGAATTTGCATTGGATGGTGGGGTAATTTTTGACACTAGCCAATAGCAACGCGCTTCATGCAGATGGGGTGTTTATTTCAGCACTTTAGTGTTCAATATATGTGTTTGGCTTTTGAAATAAAAACGTTTTGCATGTGAAATGGGGTTATTTCAAAAAGTCATGACTCACAAATTGCTCTAAAATGCGAATTTTGAAAATGGGGGTACCGCTATTCAAGTAAGCACCCTGCATGTACTGTTGAACATTTTGTCAATATCTTTACTGCCATGGGTACATGACACGTCTGTCAATTTCGAGATGAAAAAAGAGTAGTCATGCCATTTTACGTTTTGAAGAAAATTAATAAAATGCAGGTGGCCGGTTCGAACATTTGGCTAGTACATTTACAAATATAATCCTTATATACTGAGGAGGGTTTCTAATTCGGGTTGATCTCCAGAGAGTGACTGGTTCATTCTGACCGTTCGTCTGTGTGTCCGTGTTCTCCTGTCTGTCCTTGATAAAAGTATCCTCTGTCTCGTCAGTCCCTGGTAAATCAGGTGGGTTTAAGACTGATTTAAACTTAGAAGAGTTTCTTGTGATCTGCTTATCTTACCGTTGGGCTGTTACCATATTACCTTTCTTATTTGTAACCTCATACGGACGCGGGTCAAACGGGGTAGTCAGTTTGTTCTCCTTGTCTTGTTTCACAAGGACACAATTTCCAACGTATAGCTTTGATGGTTTGGCGTTTCTGCGTTTGTCTGCATAAGTTTTCATTTTACGTTTCCTCTTTTTGTCCATGATTTTAGCTTTTGAACGACTAATTTTAGATTTGGATTTTACAGGTGAGGTGGGTATTTTGATATTAACCGCTTTCCCATAAAATAATTCGGCTGGTGACTGATTAGTTGCTGCATGAGGAGTTGCACGATAACTTCTCAGAAAAGCGTACATATCTTGTCTCCAACTTCTATGCTGTGTGTTTGCTGCATAATAGCGAGTTAAAATAAACGGGTTTTCTTTCTGAAAGTCATTTGCTTGCATTTAATACACTAAGAATAGTTTATTCGGTGGAGAAAAAAAACACAGATAAATTGATTGCATCACTCATTTGTTGCTATTGACGCTTTATTAGGAAATGTTCCTAATGAAGCGTCCTTATCGGACATTATCCTATTTGGTTTACCAATGTATTCAGAAAATCTTTTTTTTTATTTTATCAACCATCTGTGGAACTCGAGCTGTGGAAGCAATTTCATGTGTTCAAAAAAGTAAGAAACATTTTAAGATTTGATGGAGACAGGCAGTCACAAATGCGCGACTATCATTTGTCTTTACACGCACTCGGAAAAGTTAAAACCAATCGACCATGTGCTTCTAAAATTTGCATAGGCATAATTATTGTCTTGTCAATAAAGACGCAGTCGCTTTGCGACGTTCTGATTGGCCGAGAGCTAAATGAGATCACACCTACTGCTAACGGACGACTGGACATTTTATGACAAACCCTAGGGCATCGGATTAGCGGCGATCGTCTGATCTTTTGTGGTGGAAGCCAAATTTGGACCCCTGCTGTCGTCTTCAGGTGTTTTAAAGGAGTTTGAGACGCGTCAGCAGAAAAAAAATTGGCGTAAATTAGAATCAACAGCAGGAAAAGTATGCGCACAAAACCGAAAGTTGGCGTAAAAATATGCATGATTCTGCGTTTCCGAGAACTCTGCAGTCATTTCCTATGAATGTGTATAATTTTCATCAGTCATTACAAACATGCGTAACTGCATAAGGGAAGCTACGTAAATGACATGGATTCTTGGTCCAATCTTCGGTGGATGAAACTAGGGTACTTGTTTAATTTGAGAAATGTAGTCACTAGAGCGCTACACTTGAGATCAAGTGGTCTCTAGTTAGAGCCTCACTGAAGGCACAGTGTTGTGTCCATGGGGAAGACACTTTATCCTCAGGCTCTGCTGAGTACTGGTTCAATTCTGGAACATCGTGGCATGACTGAAATATTTTTGACTGGGATGTAAAGCATCACCTCAAACAAATAAAACTTGTCTAATTAGGCAAAAACTGATAGTTTCAGGTTACATCTGATTTTAAAATGGTCAGTAAGAAAATGTTTTTTATCTTGTTAAACAAATTTACATGGGGTGATAGGGAAACAACACGACCAAAATATTAGGAACAGCCAGGTTATCTGAAACACAACCTCCAAAAATTAAGGTATGATATCAGGCCTCCAGATAAGAGTGTGTATTGAAAAATTATTTTCTTTATTTCTCATCCAAAACATAAGTTGTGGGTACTCATAAGAACCGTCTCAATGAGACGGTTCTTTTGAGCACTCAAAACACATGTTTTATTAATGGGTAAGAAAATAATTAAAATTTTATGCAAATAAAATTTCCTTATCTGGACCTATGGATATTAATGAGAATGATCTGCCAGCAGATGATTCTCATGAAATATTATGCCTTATTTGTTGTTTTTGAAAAAAAAAAAAATGAAATTGTCATCTGCTGCAAATTATAGGGGCGCTTTATGGAATAAAAAGTCTTGTCAGAAGCAACTAGACTATAAAATTACAAGTTGGCCAAAGGGATAACAGTGACTCAGTGGTAGAGTACTTGACTCGCAGGTTCGAGTCTCACTGGCGTCACTGTGTTGTGTCCTTGAGCAAGACACATTTATCCTTGCTTAGTACTGGTTCAACCCAGGAAGGCCTATCCCGAAATAACTGAAAAATTGTTGACTCCGATGTAAAGAATCAATTCAAACAAACAAAACAAGTTGGCCAAACAAAAGATTAAGGCTGCGGAAATTATGTCTTACTTTAAGAAATGATGCACCAGCTATTCTGTCCAGAGGTCTCATTAAGTCTGGGTCTAATACCAGGTCTTTCCGTCCTTGAAACTGTAAATAAAAATCATTAAACCTTAAAGCACCAATCACGACAGCAGCAGACAACAAATTTTGCTACGTCTTTCTCTATTAAGAAAAATAAGTAATGATATTTCGTGAGAATCGTCTGCCAGCAGATGATTCTCATGAAACATCATGCCTTATTTGTTAATTTTAAAAAGCGATAAAATATGAAATAGCTGTCTGCTGCAAATTATAGGTGGCACTTTATGGGTTACCGGTAGACTGGTATCAGACCAGTAAATAGAAAAATAGTAAAATATATGCACATTCATAAACAAGCATTTACATCTCTGAAAAAAAATCACTGACTGTCTTATTTACTGTATTCTGAGCAATGGGGAAGTAATAAAGTATCATAAATTTATCTCTGTATTAGTTATAGAACTTTCAGCTAGATGTCTTAATACAGGGCCTGAAGACAGGCTAGGGTTACCGGTAACCCTCAACTCTTTGCATGAAAGGAAATTTATAATGCTTTTTGCTGAATATCTTCAAAATTAACTGCAGCAGCAAAAGGTGTTTTTTGTTTCTGATCTCGATCCAAACTAGCTGACACTTCGATTAAAAAAAAAACAATCTGTAGAAGAACAAAAGTTTGCAAAAAGTGCCAAGGGCTTAAAATTTGAAAAAAAAAGTGCTGGAAAAAAGCAATCAAAATCAAGTCCAACTTAAGAAAAAATGGGCATAGGTTCCCAGGCTGTATTTTGTTGTACTTTTTCATTCACCCCCAACCAAATAACAGGGTCAGTGTGGCAGCAGCCTAGGGACTGGGGCTCTCTTCTTAATTTCTCTGAGTCTGGTCGGGGGAGGGGGGGGGGGGGGGGGGAGCACAGCTATTACTTATTAGCTTTGGGACTAGACTACATGGGATTTGCAATGGAAGCAACAATGGAATGGAAGATGGGAGTGGGGGGCACACAATCCAGCCCCACAACCTTGGGACTGGGGATAAATGCCCCACCCCAAATTTCCGAGCTTTGTTTGGGACTGAGAGGGGGCACAGCAGTGTTTTATCCTCACGAGTAATCGATATTCGGTATCCCTCAGGCCCCTTGTGTCCAGCACTGCTATCAGTGCTAAGGTATTGAAACTGAAATCTCACAGTGAAAAGTGCCCTTGGCAGGAATGAAACAGTTTTTTTTCTTCTTTCAATAAATAGAACATAAAACCTGACCTAATACATGTACATAGGTCCAGATAAGGAAATTTTATTTGCGTAAAAATTTAATTATTTTGTTACCCATTAATTTTAACATGTGTTTTGGGTGCTCAAAAGAACTGTCTCATTGAGACGGTTCTTTTGAGTACCCACAACATATGTTTTGGATGAGAAATAAAGAAAATAATTTTCCAATACGCACTCTTATCTGGAGGCCTGCATGTATTTCAATCCACCACTAAAACGGCCACTTAAATTTCAATCGACCACTCAGATTTGTATTGACCATTTTTGACCACTTTTTTGCTTTATTGACCGAGGGCGGTTAAACCACCCAACCTTGTATTCTGATGGTATTCCTGAAAGGATTTTTCAGAACAGATGATTTTGAGGTCAAAAGACTAAAAAAAGGAGCATGCAAAAGTACCCAGAATGCAAAGAGTTATATAACTTTAGCCTAGAAGGTAAATACGGTGGCCAGGCTTTTAGATAAGAGTGCTTACCAAAAAATTAATTTTCTTATTTTCAACCAAACCTTATGTTGTGGGTACTCAAAAGAACCGTCTCGATGAGACAGTTCTTTTGATCACCAAAACATATGTTAATACTGATGGGTAAGAAAATATTTACAATTTTACGCTCAAAAATTTTGTTTAATATCTAAACCTATGGTAGAAGTACCTGAGGAAGGGTGCCTATATAATCTATAGCAGGTGTTTATCAGCCTTCAGGTTTCTCCCTAGGACTGTGTAAGCATGGCCCTGGTAACTAATTGCATAACAGTGGCAGATCTAGAATGGGGTCATTTGCATCCCTCCCCGTCCCATGCTTTTAAATATCCTACAAAAATGAAATAATTTGGTCACTGAGACCAAATTATTTTGTTTTTATGGGATATTTAAGAAAATGAAATAAAATCAGCACCCCCACACGCACCTTTATTCTGGATCAGGTCCTACACAAATACAAGACAGCTTTTACAGTTTCCACGCTATTTAAGTATTCCGGTGTCTGCTTTGTTATCTTCAATTGTATTTTGGACACTTTTTAGCAAACATACTTTTGAGAAGAGCAACCAAAAGCAAAGCATGACATCGACCATGTGACCCACTCATTTATCATACTCTTGCACACATCTGAGTAAACTGACTGGCTGGTTAACTACTGGTAGAATCACCTGACTATTTTTGCATACACCAACACATTATGGGTGTGGGAAACATGTTAGCACTCCACATCTGCTTCTGTAGTGGGTGAAGTGCCAATCTAGCCGGAGATCTAAAGGTGTTGAGATGGGACATTCAAGTGTATCCACTATGGTAAATGGGAATGTCACGAAATTGCATGCTGTTTTTAAACCGGTCCGTGTATTCACCGGATCGGACCTAATCACCGGATCGGACAGGATCGGGCCCGAAATTAGTGTTTCCCCCAGCCCCAAAAAAGGGCATGGTAAAGTTTCCAGGAAAAGGGCACTTTAAGCGCGTGAAAACGGGCTAAAAGGGCACTTTTGGAACGCGCGGCGACAGGCTAAGAGGGCTTTTTTCAGTCCAAGTTCTTAATTGAATTTGGTATTGTCATATATATAAATCTATGTCCCTTAGCATAATGCAGCTGTTATCTGTCCTTTTTTAAAGGCAAAATATACTACTTATTTAATTATTATTTAGAATTTTCAAACCTATTTGAGCACACACTCAATATATTATTATTATTTTTTAATTATTAAAATTTATCAGAATGGCATTATTTATATGGGAATCATTTTTTTCTTCAACTGCCAAGATCACTTCCTAAGTTTTTAACAAGACTACCTTTCTTTCCAGTACGTGTTTTGACAATCTTACTTATACCTGGTTCAGATTCACACTTCATTTTAAATACTTGCTAATTGGGGTATTGTCATCAAAGTGATGTGTCAAAATTGCCTCAGGTAATTAGTCACCATTGTTAAAGGATTAACACTGAGTAAACTATTGTAACAGCAGGTGTCTTCCTTGCTACTTCAGGCTTCAAACTGAAAAAACTGTAACTTCCTTAGTTTTTGTCAGATTTTCATGATTTTTTTACCAAAATGTAGGGCATTTTATGTAGTTTTAGAAAAGGGGCATGGCGCTGGGAAAAGGGCATGGCGCTAGAGAAAAAGGGCATGGCGCGGCGCCATGCTAAAACTGGCTAGGGGAAACACTAGAAATTGGCAATTTAGCTCATTTTTAAAACATTATTTTATTATTATTATGTTTGTAAAGTATGTATATGATCATAATAATGATGTCTGGATCATCAAGGTCGGAGACGATAGCTACTATCTGACCGGATCGGGCCCAAAAATGGTCAAACAACGCTGTGATATAATTATCTTATGTTTGTAAAGTATTTATAGGATCAAAGTAATGACGTCTGTACCAAAAATGGCTTGTTTTAATTTGAGGAAAATTGGCTTCTTTATCCTGAACAAAGGATAAACCTGCGCATGTCATTTTATGTAAAACACAACAGGTGTGAATTGACAGCTGACCATTGCAAAAAGGGTCCGTTGAGTATGTTTGTTTTGTTTTTTTGCTGTTGATATCAATATTAATATATTCAAGTGCATACAAATTGCACTAAATACATAAGGCCAAAAAAAGAAAATGTCTTGTTTCCGGTTACCCTACCGACCCTAATATTTTGGGGCCTACTCAAACTTTTTTGAAGCCTTTCGGGACATTTGAGTCTATTTTTAGACCTTTTTAAAAAAATTTTAGACTTTTTCTATACAAAAAAGTTTTTATAAAAAAAGTTTGCCTACCTACCGACCCTAATTTTTTTTGAGACGTAATCGGAAACAAGACATATCTTTCTTTTGGCCTAATCTTTTATGCAAATCATTCTTGTAAAGAAAAAACAATCAGTTAAGCAAAGGAATGGGCCAATTTCGGGCCCGATCCGGTCAGATCCTGTCCGATCCGGTGATTAGGCCCGATCCGGTGAATACACGGAGCCTTTTTAAACTAAGCCTTATTTGAAGTTCCCTAAAATTTGAAACGCCCACCATTGTAATTGAAAATTAATTCCTCTAAAATTAAACATTAACATATATAAATAAGAGTTTTTAAAAGTATTATTTACTGCATAACTTACTGCATTTAAAACTCTTTCAAGACTAGTCCGGGCTTTATCCCGAAGACGAGACACATCTGGGAGTCTTTCGGTTCCTGCTGCCATTTCTAGCGATTTTTAGGTACTTTCGTTTTAGATCGAGGTCATTCAAACGCTATCTGCACGTTCGTCGTGCTATGACAATTCACCGACACGGTTTTTGAAGTAAGTTCACGGACAGATTTGAAGACAGCTCACCGAGGTCGGGTATGAAAGCCATGACCGCGCCGCGCCAGGAGGCGCGGCCGCGCTGAAAATTGCCGCGCCAGAAATATATTTTTCCCTTCTCGAAGCACAAGTAGAGGTATAATTCCAAATTTTTTTCGCTATATCAACTGCAAATAGTATTATCAACAATTGCCAATAAAAGAAAATATTAGTTTTCCCGAAATTATGATTTTATAAGCAATTTAACATGTGCCAGGGGTATGAAAGACCCTGCCGCGCCGTGCCGTGCCACTAAGTTAATGGCAGTTAACTGTTAGTTTTTTCACAGTCGATAACTGGAATATATGTCCTGGGGTTTTTATACTAGAAATGTGGGGAAGGGTGATTCTAAGTGGGTGTTTTTGGCATACAATGCGATATAATGGAATATAATAATAACAACAACAATAATAATAATAATAATAATAATAATAATAATAATAATAATAATAATAATAATAATAATAATAACGCACATACTCGATAGGCCCTTTTTTCATGGGTTGTTACAGCTGGACAATTAACCGGTCAGTTTAACTTGTTCACGGTCCCCTTGCATCAGACTATAATGAAAGGGTCATCATTAAATGATTAATTAAGAAACCTGTATATTCCTATATGCATATGTTCCCAGTGTTGGCAAAGACGAGCATGCGCATATGTGCAGTCTCGCCATAGCCTCTACTGCTGCTTTATACAAGATGATAGAATATTAACCACGTCGCTCACATAATTGCCATCCAACCAAAATGTTTTGTATTGTATCTATATTTTCGCAGTGAAGGCTCAGGCGAGTTTGCGCATACGAACAGTCTCGCAAGAGCCATTCCAGTCTGTTAACTCAATATTGTAGATAGATATACAAGTTAGAAAATTAAGCACACCCTAATATATGGTTCCTTATCAATACTAGTCCGGATCCCCTGAAATATCACAAAGCTACCAAGCCAGCATTGCCATGTGCGATCGGTAAAGGCTCAGATCAGACTGTGCATACACATATTCATATAAACTTTGAGCGGGCCCGGGGTTTTATGACTTTTTTCATGCTTAACTAAGCTGAGCACGAAATCTTAACCGCTCATAAAAACTAAACTATGGATAAATGAAGAAGTTTATTGCTCTGAGTCTCACAGATGTTATATTTATCATGCTAATAAATGTTAAAATGCCAACAATTGCTTGCATTTTAACATTTATGAGCAGGATAAATTTCGTGCTGAGTTGAGTATGCAAAAACTTTTAGAACCTAGGGGCCAGGTCCTTTGTACGTTGCCTGACCAATTTCTAAAGGCAAAAATACGAGCATCTCAACGCAACAGGAGTCTGCACAGACTTAGTTGAATAAACCATGGTCGGAATGTCATATTTTTAGAAATCTCACATTGAGCTCATATTGTACACCTAACTCACGTGTGGCTCCTAAATGGGGTAGCCTCCAAGTGGCAGGAGCTGGACATCAAACAAAAATGATTTTATGTCACTATCCCACTAAACATATAAGAGGGCCACCATCGGCCCGCCGCGAAACGACAGTCGAATGATGTTTCGCTAGTGGGTCGAGGATAAATAAAGAAAACGCTGTAACTGGGATATGGTCTTTGGTAAATCATTTTTCTTTGATGGCTAATTGCCTCACAGGTAAGTTTTACTCCCATCCATTCAGAGTTAGAAACTTATAAACTTATACATGTATTTATATTTTGAATGCATCTCACAAAGCTTCTGTTATATTAAATCATACTAATAGTAATTAAATTATAATGCAGTGTGTCAAATGAAAACAAAGTGTAATCACAACTGGTGTCAAATCAATATAGACAGCTCAACATAAAAGGGGCCTATTGAGTGTTTTGGGATCTGTTTTGCCGTTTTTATTAATGAAAACATTATTTCCCAAAGCAGGAAAAGATAAAATAAGAACCATTATTCGTTCTTATCCTCATTTCTACTTAAAAAAACATGATAGTCGGGTCAGGTAATTTGTAGATAACTGGGAAATACTACCTAATGCAAGTGGCACGGCACGGCGCGGCAGGGTCTTTCATACCCCTGGCACATGTCAAATTGCTTATAAAATCATAATTTCGGGAAAACTAATATTTTCTTTTATTGGCAATTGTTAATAATACTATTTGCAGTTGATATAGCGAAAAAAAATGGAATTATACCTCTTTGTGCTTCGAGAAGGGAAAAATATATTTCTGGCGCGGCAATTTTCGGCGCGGCCGCGCCTCCTGGCGCGGCGCGGTCATGGCTTTCATACCCGACCGTTCACCAACACTTTTGAAGACAGTTCATCGACACTTTTTATCAAGTTATTGACATATGGCTCGAAAATGTCATTAATTATTGTGAAGAAATATTGATGAGTTTTGATTTTAGGTGATCTGTTGATATTGAGAAAGCGTTATTTTGTTTGTCTGATGAATGATTAATATAAAGACATTTGATTGCTACATGAAGCTATATTGATGTGATCCTATAGCCAATCGTACATTATTTTTGATGAAATTCGCCAGCAATTCAAAGCATTCCTTTTGAATATTTAAACAGATTTGCTCAGGCCTACCTTTTTATTTTTATATAGTTATTGTACGTTAGTGATATAAGACGTATTTTCGCATAGACAATGTAATGATCGCTAGGCAGTT
Source organism: Loripinus fragilis (assembly GCA_964019695.1). Lineage (NCBI taxonomy): Eukaryota > Metazoa > Mollusca > Bivalvia > Lucinida > Lucinidae > Loripinus > Loripinus fragilis. The sequence goes on along the minus strand of OZ026522.1, from coordinate 63,827,897 downwards.
GTATGCATGTCTAATAAAATCATATTGCAATAGCAAATAGGTAATTTAGTTAGCTTATATTAGCTTATATTAGGCCTTCGTTCATCATAACATCAATAAATGGTGAAAATTGTGACATTTCCATTTAAGATACAATATAAAATTTGTCGATGGACTGTCTTCAGTTTTGTCGGTGAACTGTCTTCAATTCTGTCGGTGAACTGTCTTCAAAATGCGTGTCGGTGAACTGTCTTGTCGGTGAACTGTCTCCATTCCCGACGTAGATGGTTTTCCATAGACATCCATATGGATGGTTGTCTAGTGTCCACCTAGCCGCCCTATGTTGGACCATTTCAATTTTATGGATGTTGTTTTGGGTACCAGAAAGTGGTGTTAGACGGTAAAACATCCTCCTCTTCTCCTGTTACCTCTGGTGTTCCACAGGGGACAGTACTAGGCCCTCTATAATTCCTGATATACATCAACGACCAGTCATCAAGAGTTTCCTCTACAGCACGGCTCTTTGCTGACGATTGCCTGCTCTACAACGTGATATCAAACCAGGAAGATGCAGCGTCACTACAAGAAGATCTTGACCACCTTCAGGAGTGGGAGAGAGACTGGCAGATGAACTTTAACCCAGGCAAGTGTGAGCAAATCGGAATCACCAATAAAAGGAAGATCATCCAGACTACATACAAGATCCACGGTCAAGTATTCAAGGAAACAACCAAAGCAAAGTACCTTGGAGTCACCATTGACAAAACACTATCCTGGAATAGCCACATTGATATGGTGACACAAAGGGCCAACCAGACTATCTCCTTTCTACAGAGAAACCTGTCATCATGTCCAAAGGATATAAAAGAAGCCAGCTACAGGACCCTTGTAAGATCTCAGCTAGAGTATGCGGCTACAGTCTGGGACCCATCTACAAAGGCCGGCATCAACAAGGTCAAAGCTGTCCAGAGAAGCGCAGCAAGATTCTGCCACAATGACTATCGCCTAACAAGCAGCGTCACCTCCATCATTCAGAATCTGGGATGTCAAGAACTACAACATCGCCGTGGGCAGTGTAAAACAATCATGATGTACCGAATCGTCAATGACCTCATCAACATTCCTGCTGAGAACTACCTAACTCATTCCAGCACAACAACCAGAGGCCACGGGACCGGATTCCTGGTACATTACTGCTTCGTGAATGCCTACAAGAGCTCCTTCTTTCCCTCAACAATACAGCTCTGGAACTCCCTGCCTGTCTCTGCAGTTACAGCACCGTCGCTTGATGCATTCAAGGGCTGCGTCGGCGCTGGACTGACAAGATGTTTTTAACCTGTTTTTAACCTGTATGAAGAGCCTTCCTTCACACATGTGTATATAGTTTTAACACAGTGCGACTATGCTCAAGATTGGGCCCAGCACTTTTTTTAGAAGATGAAGAAGAAGATGAAGATGGGTGTAGGGACTCCAAACAGATGAAGAGTATTCTACTAATCGGCGAACCAGAGTCTTGTATGTCATTTCACAGATGGCTGGGGATTTCGTCCTGAAGTTGCGCTTTATAAGTCTCAGGGACCGACTGGCTGATGTGCATATCTTCTGGATGTGGTTATTAAAAGAAAGATTGTCACTGATTTCCACGCCCAGGTACTTGGAGCCTCCAACCGATTCAAGGATATGCCCATGCAACAGGTATTCACTAGGGACTGTGGCTCTAGCTCGTGTGACGTGTATGACAACACACTGGGGTTGAATTCCATGTCTCATTGAAGTTCCCACTCATGGAGATGGTCAAGATCCTGTTGTAATATTTGGGCATCTTGCATGTTGGAAACTGCCAAGTAGATGGCCTTGTCATCAGCAAACAACCGTATCTTTGATCTGGTCTTGTCTGGTAGGTCATAAGGTTTCTATTCAACTCGTACCTAAGTCAACACGTACCTTAGTCAACTCGTACCCATTTTTTGTCAACTCGTACCTGACCTTTGGTCAACTCGTAACTTGCCCAAGTCAACTCGTACCCGAGTCAAAAAACGGGGTAGGGTAGAGCATGATAGAGGGGGGTTGGTAAGTCTAGATCCTAATAAGCCTTTTCAAACACTTAAACATTACAATTTACTATCTGCGCTGAGGTTAGTTTCGTGCCAGCCTGTTCAAAGATCCCAACTCTTACGTCTATGGGGCAGCCTTCTGGGAGCTTGTACAATCCTACATCATCATACAATTGAGTATTTGCGATAGGACTAGGTTCAGGCCAGCTGTGGCAAGTTCCCTATGCGGAGGGGTTTGGAATAGCCTGTTTAAACGACCAATTCAACACAGTTTTACTAACTGCGACAAGGCGAGATTTCGGCTAGCATGTTCAAATATTAAAAAAACATATATAAATTACTACCCGTGAGGCTACGATTAGGGGAGTTTTAGATCTGCCTGTTCCAATATCCTGGACCTTTAGACCTTTATGTATAATGACGGCTCCGAAGGGTCATTGCTGTCCGTATGTATACAAAAAGCTTTAAATTTCGGACATACCGATATAGGTCTGCTATGATAGCGCGTAGTATGTTTTAACTAGCACTAAGTATTAGAAGGTATTTTGAACTACTCATTTCAAAGTAAGTCAGCAGACGATAAAACAAAATGCATGCAAATTTTGAGTCATTTAAGTAGCAAGTAGCGAAGGCTTAGATGAGACTGCATGATGAGAGACTCACCTGGACTTTCTAAATTAAAGAACCAAACCCTCTGATATGAGCTGGCACTATTTTAAAAATGTTTTTTATCAATTATAAACCTGAAGTTTATTACATTGCAATTGCCAAATTTTCTTTAATAAGATTGTACTTTTTTTCAATTATTTAAGTTTTACATTGTCCTCGGACCCAGTTATTCTGAGCATTGTTTCTAATTACAGCTTAATCCAATCACATATTCATCATTGATTAGGTACCAAATACTGTTTTTCACATGTTTTTCACACCCTACCAATCACCAGCACGTGGCTGTTAAGCGGCTTTATGTACACAAAACCCGCGTCACGAGAAAATATATCTTCAGGGGTTAGCTACACTATAAGGACAAATCATGCATGCTCAGTTACAAAGACTAGGTTTCAATTTGAATTATGCGCATCGAAAATTAAGCTATTATAGATTTAAGAGAGTGATTAACAAATGCGCTGATCAGACTGCTTGGATGCTCAGATCGGTCTATACCATCGAGTCTGTACCATTATTGTTTGCATGCAACAAAACCAGATTGTATGTTTTTCGATGGGACCAGTGCTATTTGCGATGATAAGTTTGCAATGTGCTATTTCCTGTAAGTTAACACCAAAAGAGGTGGCTGCATAGTTGCCACCCATTTCGGATGTTCATTTAGATACACTTTAATACTAAGACAACGCTACGGTACCAGAGGCTAACATTTATCCCTGTTATTACAATATAGCTTAGAGTTTTAATACATCAAGACCAGTGGCAGTCCGACTGCCACCAAATGGGTGTTGAGTTACGCTTATTATTTTATTTCTCGTACAATGTAGAACCTAGCTATTTCCCCATCTACTGTAATTTGTAATAGCGAGCATTACCTGGGCACTAAACTGTAATTGAACCCTCCTTTTATAGTTATTGTTACGATGCGGAATAGATGGAACAACAGAATCAGTGATGGTTGCGTATACGCACAAATACGCAAAGGTTTAGGTATGCACCTGGTCACCTATTCGAACCATGATACGGTACCTTTTCTACTAATAGTCCCGATAAAAGGGCGGCTTGTCTGAGATGGAATTCATTGTGTCTATATTTATTAACGCTTGCACGATTTCGTTACTTTTCTTGAAGATCTTGTGCACTTTTTACTATATAAAGGATGGAATTTCCCATTCTTGTTAGGGGACATTTTAAAGATACCGTTGAAAGGTTCGATATAGAGACGCTATTCATTATTATAAAAGGTACGTGAAGTTATATATATTTTTACTGTGTTGAAATTGTACATGACAGGGCTATGGCGATTTGTGTTATTGCATTGAATCGCGATGTCTCTAGCATGTCACATTGTATTGAAATAATAAGTCACTCGTTTTCTATTTTGTCGTCTGTTGAATCGGCCAGCATTCCGTGTACGAGTTCTATTGGGTGTTATCAATAACGTCCCGTTTTTTTGGTGAAAATAGCGATTGTTACGCACTTGCGTATGAAGCTACGCACATGCGTAGTGCCTAAAAATCTGCTGGGACCATTCTTGTGGCTATAGTAAAAGCGATGGACTCGTCGGGTTATTTCGGCCAAAAGTAGTCACAGGCCATGTCGGGCCTGCACATAAAACTATAATGGTATGCTGAAAGATTTACCAGGGACCGATAGGTGAAAACAATTTTAGCAGCTAGATTTAAAGTTGTTGTGATTTTATATGGCGTTGTTGGAAAAACGATTTAACTGCCAGTGATAGTCGACTTTCTGTAGCGACCTGTATGTGTCACCTCGAGTTATATCTGACGCATATAAGAATAAGGGTTAGGTGCATACACTACAACACACTTACATAAATAAGGTGATAGGTGACATGTATGTTTAGAGATTAGGTTGGTGTAATGTTACACCAAAATAAATGTAAAAAATATTGTACGTTTTTACACACATAAAACAGCAGAATGTAATCTCTCAATATTGATGTAAATATGTTTGACGAGAGGTCATAATTAGTTGTTTACAACTGATACGTTATACATGTACGAAATTAGCGAGTGGGCAGGGTGATGTCCGACGTAAACGTCCAAACGTTACGTCGGCACCACACTGTTCAACGTTTTCCTGGAATTTTAAGAGAATTGGTATCAGTATTTGTAAACCTTGAAACTATCTAGATAACCTGACCTAGAAGGGAAAAAGGGCCACGGGATCTTGATATTTCGGCTGCGATAGCGTCTCAACCAGGGTGACATTACGACAGTGTATTGGAAATTTCGTGACGTATGGGTTTGTTCGTTTGGCATAAGAGGTATTGTTTAGCACTGACATAGGCCAGTCACTAAAAATACTTCTCTATTATATAATTTTGAGTGTGGATATTTAGAAGAGCCGATCCATCCTAACCACATGGGAGCCGTTAGCCATACACCCACGGGTGAGGGCTAATCGTGCGCTTATAGGGTTAGGCTGTAATTTAAAAAGTAAGACCACTGAAATTATTTCTATTTTTGTGAACTTCAAACGAACAACTCCATTATTGACGCAACAGAGTGATTCTGAGATTCTAAAAGTAGTTTGTTTATTGCAGAATCGTCTCTGATTTGTTGTCTCCTCCTACGTTGGAGGCTGAATGTTGGTGAGCCACATGATTGATACCTGAGGGCACTTATCAGCTGTCCCCCTCAGGCCACGAACAGCGTGGATCAGGCCCCAATTTTTACGACCAACCACGTAGACTAGACCAAGTTGGGAGCCAACCGGCTGGAATTGTTATAAGTGAATCTGACATCCCAACGTAGGGATACGATCAGGAACCGTTGTATAGGAAGAACCACTTATACTAAACTTGACGTCTAGAAAGACGATCAACATTACGCGCAAGAAAATTCTATGCGAATCAGGTGACGACCAAAATACAGGATCGATCACATTCTTATAACCTCAGCGCCGATTGACTGAAGTAGTCAACGTGCGGCTAAGAAGATATAGTGTTCGCGAGACGCGTAAAATACCAACAGTTATAGTGTTCGCGAGACGCGTATAATCTCGAGAGTTCTCGTCAATACGAGACTGAAGTATTAAAGGGCCCAATTTTTTCTCTGAGAACTTAAGTTATATGTGAATCATATTCTTTACGTCTTTTATTTCTGACTAGTTGACGTACATCTAGAGCAGGACACTCTAAGATGGATTCTAATTGAAATGATCTTAGAGTGGCAACTTGCCCTAGTATAGGATGGTCAATTAGCCAGAAATAACAGCGTAGGTGGTGTCATTGTATATTAATGTGTTGTTGATGTTTTCTTAGTACATAAAGTACTGAAAAGTTTTTGCTAGTTGTGTGCATTATTTTTCCCTGGTAGCATCGTCATCGCATAAAGGAATTTTCCAATAAGATTTCCCCTCTTCCTTCCTGACCGGCTTTATGTCGTAACAGTTATTTAGATGCAGAATTCGCCTAAGACGTTTCAAAACTTATCATTTTGCTTTTGTTATGATTAACGTACTAAGGTGTTAGTACACAAAAACAGTCTTCCGGTTTGGTAGCCCACGAAAATAGTACCTTTAAAAATTTAGCACTTGCCGTTTCTGGGCCCTTTATGGCGTAAACGGGTGCCTTATTCGACTTTAAATGTGCATGTGATTCAACATTGGTCTATGTTTGTCAGGCTGATGCATAAAACTGCATCTTTGTGTGGACTATTTTGTCACACACTCCCCGGCAAAGTCCCCAGGTAACGTATGGCGCCGGTCGGATTTCAGCCTGAATTTTTGACTGTCCCTCAGAGAACGGAGAATGCTGAGAAAACGAGATTATCAAGGCAGGTTGTCTTTTCACTTTTTTGATAGGTGAATGACAGGTCTTGCCACTCACAGGCAGAAAAAAGTCCAAGCAATGTCCTGAAAAAATTTGCAGATGCTCGAATTTTGCCTTTTACATGGAGTTGAATGGGACCGATTAATTGTGCACCGAACCCCTAAGATAACGGCTTAAAACCATCCCATATACTATTATAAATAAACTAAGGTATGAGTTAACTTAGGTACGAGTTGACGATGGTACGAGTTGACCAAAAATGGGTACGAGTTGACTAAGGTACGAGTTGACTTAGGTACGAGTTGACCAGTACCCGGTCATAAATGTATATTAAAAACAGTATTGGGCCTAGGACCGAACCCTGAGGGACCCCAGATGTGACAAGCACTGTTCAAGACTTTTCATTTTCCAGAACAACAGTTTGTGTTCGGCCAGAGAGGAACGCCTGTATCCATTTCAAGCTGGGGCCTCTGATTCCGTATTGATGTAGTTCTAGCAGGAGTTTCTGATGACTGACCTTGTCAAATGCTTTGGAGAAGTCTAGCAAGACAAGGTCTGTTTGGCTGCCTGCTAAAGAATTCCTCATGGGATCTTCAACTAGAGTCACAAGTTGGGTTTCACACGAACGCTTGCTTCTGAAACCGTGCTGTAAGTCGTACACTAGGGTGATGGTCCATGTGAGAAACCACATTTGTTGTGACTATGTGCTCTAGCATTTTGCACAGGATGCTAGTTAAAGAAATCTGCCTTTAATTGGAGGCAAAAATAGTAAGTGAGTATGATCAGGAAATACCACAATCACAAGCCGCAGACAACCCCACGGCACCACGAGGATGAGCCGCTCAACCATCACGAGACACCAGGAAGACAAATTAAGCAAAGCAACCAGCTCTCTCTTCCCCATCAAGATGATTGCAATACAAGAATGGACATAAAGTAACGTACAACAAAAACATAGAACAATTACAGACTGGTATCTCCCTTCTTGAAAAGAGGGCAGACGTATGCAGAGTTCCAGTCATTGGGCACTCTACCCGTATCAAGTGACTTCTGATAAATGACTTGTAAGACTGGGGCAATTACGTTCTGGAGCCTTTGGAGGACAATCGGTTTCAGCTGGTCAGGTCCTGTGGCCTTGTGGGTATTGAGGTCCTTTAACAATTTCAATACTCCATTTAGAGAGACTGTGCTATCTGGCATCTATGGAACAGAACTAAGGGTCTTATTTGGTATATGGGATGGGTTAAATATATCATCGTCCACAAAGTCCTGTACTGCCATGCGTGTGAGTTGTGGTTTTAGGTGTGAAGACTGATTGAAATTGCTGGTTAAGGATGTTGGCTTTGTCTGTGGTGTTTGCATATAATTGACCATTCTGTTTCAGAGGTGCAGAGCCTTTTGAGTCCATTTTTGAGTTCTTCAGGAGAGAGTACAGTTTTTTAGTGGCGAAAGTGTTTGTGTGCGGGTCAGTGTCAGCCTTGGGGTTAGTGTTTGAATCATTGTGGTCAATAGGATTTGTTATGCCCAATATTTCTTCTATGTATCTGTTGTGGGCATGTTTGAGCATCTTATTGGCCAGATGTTTGGATTCAAGGTGAGCTTGTCTGTCTGCAGGGCGTCTGTACTGTTTGTATTTGTTGAACAAATGATCCCGTTTGCGCATGGGCTTCATAATGTCTTGTGTGATCCATGACAGTGATGACTTAGTACTGATAGTCCGCTGGGAAATATATACTGCTCAATACCACTATGTAGGGCCCTCTTGAAATCCTCCCAGAGTGAGTTGACAGTTCTATCTTCACAACTGGACAAAAAGGACTTCTGAAATGCCAACATGTGTCTCTAAACCCTCCCAGTCAGCCTTCTTATAGTTGAACATAAGTGGGGGTTTCTGTCTCGAGATCTAAGGCTTTATAAAGACATCAGAGAGGACAGAATCATGGTCAGCAATGTCGGGTCTCACTCGAGTAGCTCAGAGTAGCTTGTTTATTGATTGAACTAGGTCCAATCTGTAACCTATGGTAGCCTAAGTGTGATTGAAGAGTTGTGAGGACCACAGCATACTTAAAAGCTATAATGGAGGTCTATGGAAAAACAATTACAGGCCTGGGGAGAGGTATGTATTGATCAAAATTTGGAGTTTTTGTGCAGGGCGCAAACCATCCTATGGTGGATTTTTTGCTTATTTGAGCATTGAATAGCTTGCTTTTGTGGATTATCTGCGTACAGCGCAAAAAATCCATTAAGTACAGGATTGGAGTTTGTGCGTAGATACGATCAAGGCTACTAGTTATTTGGATCATTTCTGCGCATGGATGTATTCTGCGTACTTACACAGATATTCCTGATAATGATTTTGGCCTTCAAACGCTGGATTATTTGCGCACACAAACATGTACCTTGGGACATGGATGTATTCTGCGTACGTATGCAGATATTCCTAAAATGAGTTTGGCCTTCAAACGCTGGATAATTTACGCATATGAGCAAGTACCCAGAGACATGGATGTATTCTGCGTACGTACGCAGATATTCCTGAAATGATTTTGGCCTTCCAACGCTGGATTATTTGCGTATATGAGCAAGTACCTAGAGACTAGGATGTATTCTGCAAGCGTACGCAGATATTCCTAAAATGATTTTCGCCTTCAAACTCTAGATAATTTGTGTATATGAGCAAGTACCTAGAGACATGGATGTATTCTGCATACGTACACAGATATTCCTAAAATGATTTTGGCCTTCAAACGCTGGATTATTTGTGTATATGAGCAAGTACCTAGAGACATGGATGTATTCTGCGTACGTACGCAGATATTCCTTAAAAATGATTTTGGCCTTTCAACGCTGGATTATTTGCGCATATGAGCAAGTACCCAGAGACATGGATGTATTCTGCGTACATACGCAGAAATTCCTAAAATGATTATGGCCTTCCAACGCTTGATTATTTGCGTATATGAGCAAGTACCTAGAGACATCGATGTATTGTGCGTACGTACACAGATATTCCAAAAAATGCTTTTTGATCTTCCAACTTCTACCATGGACGTTATATTACCTGGACTGGAAACACCAATAGATTTACCGATAATCGTTATTCGATCTTTGCCGCGCTGAAATCCAGGTAGGCGGCAGGCAATTTCCGATAAAGTGACGAATCACTTAACGAGAAAGAGATGCGCATGTGTATGGGCATGTGTTTCTTCGCCCCTAGCATCTCGATAAGAAGCGATAGGTCTGAAAGAATAGCACCGTTTTATGGAGAAGCTTCTAAGCTGCAATTTGATACCAAACACGATGTTGTTCCGGTAAAAAGTAAATTAATTCTGCGGAAGAATTGAACCAAGGATTTCCATCTTATCCATGTCCTTTGACGGATCTTAAATTTACCCCCCCCCCCCACCCCCCGCAATATACGTCCGTGGTTATGAGCGCTAATTAGCCAAACATCGCTTGGTAAAACAAATGAAATGTAAAACTATTCAACAAAAGAGAATGAACTTTCGATGAGAATTTAAAAAAACAAAACAAAAAAAAAACGTGGGATGCAGTTCATTCACTATTGCACGGATCATAAATACAGCTATAATATGGGCCTCGACGCGAGAAACCCTGTCTTCGGGGGTTTGTGAACAACACAGGCGCAGACCAGCCTGCGCATCCGCGCAGTCTGATCAGCGCCTTTTTTTTTGCTTTTTTGAAAGTATCATATGTAAACTTGCTGCAGGTGAAATTTCAATTTTCAAGCTAGTCTCTTTAGCTGAGGAGACTGGTTTGAAACACTCTTTGTCGAAACACCCTCCCCCCCCACCCCCGAAAACAGTTTTTCTCACAACGAGGCCCATATGATACCAAACAATCTAGTGTTGTCAGAAAAAAAATACCCAAGAAAAAAGATAACGCATCAGGCTTTTCTTCATTTCTCAGACATGGAAAAAGGCATTTTTTCATACAACGCAATTAACCCACATATGCCTAACGTCCTTTTTGTGGGGCATAGGTAAACAGTGCAGAACCAGATGAGACCCAGCAGAACGCGGTATCTGATCAGGGTCTCCACCGTTTGCTTACAGAATGTTCTATAAAAATTTAAGAAAATGAAAATGACACCAACACCCCTCAAAACGAAATCGTCTGGTCCAATTGAGTGGAGAGGGCGTAAATGAGTTAAATAGAAATTCAGTATCTTTTGTTTAATTCTTAAATTGGCTATTATTGTCAGTCGTTTTGGTTGAATAGATATTTAACGCAGTCACGGAAATAATTACTGCTCACAGCTGTCTTACCAACTACATTGTTAATTGTTAAACAAACGCTTTTTAAATGAAATGAAGTGTATCTATGGTTGACAAATCATCATTTATAGTTGGCAATCCGAATCCAAAAAAGATGCATATTTTTGGTTTTGTTGGCATTTTTGAGTACATTTGTTACACCACTTTTAACATAATATTTAGCATGTGTACAAAGCCATAGGGGTGGATGCCAAGTCTGAATTTACATATAAAGGCCAGAAATTAGATCAAAGGTCATTGAGTGCAAAAATGATTTAATACGTACTACTGTAATACAACTTTATCTTTTTATATGTAAACATATTTCATTTCAAGCCAAATTTTGTATGCTTATAGTTATAAGTCTGAAAAACATTGAGAAAATAATTTTTATAACTAAATATTCATATGTCGACTTTAAAATGGGGTCAAAGGTCATCAAGTGCAATAATCGGAGCATTTTTACAAACTGTGTTTCTTTTTTTCTCTGGTCCAACAACAAGATGCTTTTTAAACTCTAAAAAGGGCAGAAGTCTTTCAGAAGGCTTAAATTAACATGTTTATCATTAAAGAAATCCCTTTTGAAGCATCCTTTTATGGATTTTACAAAGACAAACATCGTAAGTTTTTTGCAATTCTGATGGAATTTCTCCCTCAATTGGGCTAAACTGAAATATATGGGCTACTTTGAGAGTTTGCTGCACCTCTCAGAAAGTAAGAATATTTTCAGTTTGGGACATGTCTTGGGGCCTAAGAAACCCATAATTTAATAATTTTTCTGTGGTCATTTTTCTATAAATCACCTGTAATCAACGTTACCCTACTTGCATTGAAAATAACAGTACACACAGTAAAAGGCTAAAGTTGATTTATTTTAATAGTATTTGTGAAACAGTTTAAGCATTAAATGTTTAAACTAGACATAAAAATCAATTAAATACATCTGTGATATGTATTTCTGCTCGTCAGTGATACGTATGTTACATTTTATACTAAATTGCAGATAATGGCTTTACAAATTACATGTATTAGAATAAACCATGATACCTGACCTGAAATATATATGATGTTGATCTATATTCTATTTGAAAATGTTCATTTTCATATATTTGAAGTTGTTTATAACTTTTGACTTGCAATGAAGTGAAATCAAGTAAATATTTAATATGCTAATTAGTTTGTAATTTGTACTGGTTCCAGCATGTAACGCATAGCTGCTTACAGATTCATTTTTCTATTATTTACATTGCATTGGAATTGGCAGAATATCTTTCATAATGAAATCAAATTATAACTATATCAACAATAATGGATCTTAAATTGCTGCACATATATCAATTAGGTAACGTAGGTAACAAAGGGTACCTTACATAAATGGATAAAGGTAGTAAATTGTTGTTAGGCTTAAATAAAATTTGGGTCTGCTCTCCACAATTCGCTTACATATACTACACACATTTTATTCTATATAAGACTTAATTTAAAAGAGTGCTATGGGTTGGTCTGCAATATGTGAATGTGGCATTTCCTGGTCTTACTCAATTACTTTTTGTAATTTGCTTGGTTCTTTTACATTCATATTGCAGTTTTCAGATTTCTACCAATGGTACATAACGATAAACATGCAATCTACATCATGATTTAAATATTGACTTTATCTCAAAAATTTACTTAAAGTAGCATAGCAATATTTCATACATCTAGTGGCAAGGTAGGAATTAAGGTAGGGGTCTTCTATAGCAGGTATAGGATTTTTAAGATTGCAAATAAAACATCGTAGAACAGAACCAGCATGGTTTATGTCCAAATGATACATAGATCTAGTATTAAAGATTTTCCTCGTATGATGATTTCTTTTAATTTCACTTTTTCACTGTTGACAATTACATTATAAAATTAATTTATCATCTGTCCCCATTAAAATCTTCTATGTTTCGTTGAACTAGATTTCATATTATATTGTAATGATGATTATCTTATTACATTTTGTAGCAATTCTAATAGAAACTAGTCTGCTTGTTAATTATCTTAGACTAAGGTTGGTTGAGGTAAGGCTACCTGAGACTTGCATGTAGCAGTCTTGTAAACATCTGAACATATTTCATGGTAACATAAACAACAAATCATTCGAACGTTAGTGATACTTTATTTTAAAGATAAGTTAACTGATTTATTCCTAAGCATAAAACAAAAACATGACTCCCCAAATTCACTAGTATGAATAATATTCATTTATATTCCATAGGGAATAATGTTAAACACATATGATAAATTAACTCTATTTCAATATTTCGGCCAAAGGCCTTTTTCAAGAAAAAACATGCACTTTAGTATCAACTACATAGTCTCTGTTCCACCATTTTGAATTTGTTTATATTGATGTATGACATCACGTTGACATGAACGTAACGCCACGACGTCGCACCGCTTTTCCCGTAAAAGTGGCAAAAATACATGTTTCATGCTCACCCTTACCAGGCATGAAATCCATCATGCTCACAAGTACCCAAATTACTCTCATATCTAAGATGTTATGCTTAAAAGATGAGGGGGTTTATTTCAGGGCTCCGAGTGTTGTGTTGTCATGCAAATAAGTATGAGAATACAAATTTGGGTACTTGTGAGCATGATGGATTTCATGCCTGGTAAGGGTGAGCATGAAACATGTACTTTTGCCACTTTTACGGGAAAAGCGGTGCGACGTCGTGGCGTTACGTTCATGTCAACGTGATGTCATACATCAATATAAACAAATTCAAAATGGTGGAACAGAGACTATGTAGTTGATACTAAAGTGCATGTTTTTTCTTGAAAAAGGCCTTTGGCCGAAATATTGAAATAGAGTTAATTTATCATATGTGTTCACTAGTATGGTTTGCATCTCTGAAACCCACAGATTAAACTGAATGTTGAAAAAGAAGTGTCACACGCAACTGATTTCTTTGCTTTTCTTATTCACAAGGTAGTTTGTTTTTAGTTTTGTTTATGCGCTATTTGATTTTGTTGAGCTATTTGTAACACTAGTACATGTTTTATATATGTCCTATGAAAAGTGAGTTATGGTCTGTTTGTTGGTTTTAAAAGGTTTACTAAATTAGGCTTATTGTGATAGTCTTAAATATATACGCAAAACCATCGAAAATGTGAACAACTTTGCCGACAACAGCTTGCAGAAAGCATTTTAAGCATAAACTTGCTCACTCTTGTACCTATACCCTTGTAGATATTTGTGAAGACTAACACTGATTGAGGACTGTCTTGTATGTAGTGAAAAGAAATTAGTTCAATTTTATTTCAAGAGTAATGCCATATTAAAACTACACATTTCGAGTATGTTACCAGTTACAAGTGCTATCCAATCTGATATATTTCACTTGTATCTATGAGCAGCAGATGTATACATTAATGTAAGTCACCTACCCTATATGCAATCAATCCCTGTCTTAGCAAATTGTCACAGTAACCAGATAGATTCTACACTAGAACAGGCGAGTTAACTACCTTAAGATTTTATATACATCAAGCAAATCGGAGATGTTAAATCAATGGATTTTGCTAGTAAATGTACATATTAGATAACCATTTCAGGGCGCATTTACTCTAAATACTAAGAAATGACCCCAAACTGATGGAAAACTATGAACACAATCAAATCATCAGGTGCTCCAATATGGTGAATGCCTGTATTCCCAAGAAGTCACCAGACATCTGTTTTGGGGAAATTTAGTTTGGAATAAAACTTGCATTGGCATTTTACAGTAAAAAGAATAACATAAACAATCACATGCCAATAACCTCATAGCATTTGATCTCTATCATCATTGCAAAAAACAATAAGCAAAATATGTTTAATAACGATACTTAGAATTGAATTTATTGACACTGAAACAGTTACAATGTATAAAAAGTGGCGTTGTGAAAGACATATGTACATATTTTATGGTATCTTAAAATTTGAGGTTACCTTTAATATCATATCTATACTGCTTCTATATATGGATGTAGCACAAGCAGCCTGATTTCAAAGAAATGCTGCTTTTGAATCCACATCATTTCATTAGTATGTGCAAATGAAAGGACACCCCTACAATTAAATGTTTAAAGTTATATGGAGGATTACACTTAATGTCAGGCCTATATTTCCATGATATACCCCACAAAATGTTAACAATGTTTTCACTGGATGGTCATTATTAGGAATGTACCTGTATATTAGTTTATGTTATGTATGTTACCATCTGCTAACAGGCTGATGTGAAGACCAATGTGAGGATATATTCCTTCCAGTATATGGTATTGACCATATTCTATCATAGTTTCAGCACGCCTGATGTTTTATGAAAGGGGGCTTGGTCTTTGTGTTTCATGTAGCTATGCTTAGTATATGCAATTAGCAGGTAGTGGCCTTGTAAAAAGTGTTTTACAATTACTCATAGATGGGAACAAACACAACAAATGTGTGAAATGAGAAAAGAAATATATTTTAGTCCTATAAGCATGAGTTCATGGCCCAAGTCCTTCATGAAAGCTGTAGCTAGGAACATATACCTTTGAGAAATGACTCAATTTCAGATGGTAAATTGTAACATAAGTCACAACTTAAACACATCTTATGTATAAAAGGATAGATAATTGCATAAGATGACGTATTCATACAAAGCATTAAGCAATAGAAAATATTTCTTTAAAATGAAATGGTTATTTTTAGTTGTATTACATTTTAATTGATTTTATACAGTAACGTACTTTACATGCCTATTATAAATATTTGACTGCGGTAAACTTGGTAAATCATTGCTTTCCAAACATTATAGACACACACCTAGCAGGATAGCAATAAAAAAATTCTTCCATTAGGATCGAAGGGAGCTTAAAATTTGAATTTTGCCCCTATATAAAAAAATATTGCTACAATTTTCACCGATTTTGAACTTAAATGACCTTTGATCCAAACACACATCATGCCTTGATGATGCTGTTTGTTTATATAGCATGGCTGTAGTATCCAAAAGAGATTTTGCATTACTTTGAATCATAATTTTGGATAGCTAATTGATAAAAATGCTAAAATCTGACGTAAATACAAGAATTTGCACTCGGTTGACCTTTGACCCAATTCTGGGACTTTGGGGCATTTCCAGACTTGGCATCCACCCCTATCCTTCTTAAAACACATCAAGATACACTTTGAGCATGGATGCCAAAATGTACTCAAAAATGCCAACAGAATTTTTTTTTCAGGCTCTGGATGGCCAACTATTATAATTAAATGTATGTTTTCACGCTTTTTAACCCTGCAAATGTGGCTAAATTCCCATTGTACATTAGAGGCAATGTTTAGGTTCCCAGTGTTGGGACACCTCCGTAGAGTGGAACGTTATGCGGAAAAATGAAAGAAAGACGATTTTGCCAGCATCTTATCTGCATGATTTTATTTTGTTTTTGCTAAAAAATTTAAAATTTTAGTTCCGAAATGTGTAATTTACGTATCAAGTGTTAAGTATATCAAATCTACTCACATCAATTAGCTCTACAACCGACAATTTCAATGGTATAGAATAAACAGATGTAGTACGAAAAGTTATCATTTTGCCTCTTTTTCATATCGTCTCTGCAACAAAAGTTTGCAATATAACGATATTCTACAAAATGCAAACTTAGGACAAATATATCAACGTTTAGGAATTTAAAGAATTACACTCATTGAGCGTCACAGACATGTTCAAGACCCTAAACTGGCGAAGCCTGGAAAACAGGAGGAAGGACATGCGCCTTTGCATGATGTACAAAATCGACAGAGGACTGGTAGCCATCAGCAAAGACTCGAGATTGACACCACAGAAGAGACCGACAAGGCACAGCCACTCACGAGCCTTCCAAACAATCACCTGTGGAACAGAGAAGAGAAGGATGTCTTTCTTCCCCAGGACTGTGAGAGACTGGAATGCGCTTCCTCCTGACATCCCAGACCTGGACACACTGGAAGCCTTCAAGGCCTCAGTGTCGGGACTGACCTACTAGCCTAGCAGATATTGATGTTTTTAACATGTAAATAGTGATTCTTTTAAATTTGACGACTAAACCCGAACAGCCAAGACTTATTTACCTGGATAGACTCGAGTATCAACTCAAAAACCCGAATTGACACCTTCACAGGAAGTATTGTTTGCAATGCGATGCGTCACCTACCTATACCTAGCATAATCTTCAGAAAGTTGAAGGAGGCTAGTACACGGCAGAAGCAGAAGCAGAAGCAGAAGCAGAAGCAGAAGAAGCGCTTCAAATTGCCACAGTTAAAGTGACAAGTAGCTCATTAAAATTCTAATATCCACCATTTTCAAGATGGCGGCTTGTAAACAACGCAATCTGTCCAAAATAACACGAAAATTAACCATTATCCACGGATTTTATTCCAACATAACTCATATGAGATATACTTAAAAACTTATTCTCGTAAATTCCGTAAGAATTTTCTCCACATATATTGAATATTCACGGTTTTAACATCAAACTTTCCTATGAATCATGCTATGAACAGCCTCTTTGAAAATGGCGGCAGAAAGGTATTTATCTCGGCGTATACCCGATTTACGCGTAGGCAATAATATTGATGAAATAGATAAGAAGCTAATCCCTGCAAGTATACATCCCTGCTTCTACGTACCTATAGGGAATTATACAAATCGTTATTTGGAATTTCTGCGCATACGCAAAAAATCCACATCTCTATTAAGGTTTTGCGTGTTTGCGCAAATAATCCAAAGTTGGAAGACTTTACTATCCAAAATCACCATTAGGAATTTCTGCACATGTTCGCAAAAAATTCCCTGTCTCTTTTAAGATTTGGCGCATCTGTTAGCGCACAAAATCCAATAACAATGGTGCGAAGAATACTTCCACATTTCTAAAGGGCCTCATGGAAGATTAGTTATTACATTTGTCATTATTTGTATACACTAAATGTAGTCACCCTCGTTAAATAAAGCCTTTACTTACTTACTTACTTACTTACTTTAAAGGGAAATATACAAATCGTTATTAATTTAGGGGTTTCTGCGCATGTACGCAAAAAACTTCCACGTCTCTATTAAGGATTTGCGTATATGCGCAGAAAATCCAACAAATGATTATTATACAAAGCTCAAATAATCCAAAAGTGGATGCTTTGCGCCCTGCGCAAAAACTCCAGGTATGGTACACCTGGTCCGGGCCGGGTTTCCTGAAACACGATCGCTGTACGAACAGCCACGCATGGTTTGCCCATTCGGTCCATTTCACGTACATGTGGATCGATACTTCTCTGGAAGGGAAAAATGTGATTTTTTTTTTTGTCTACTGAAAAAGCGCTTTAGAGTCCATGCGTTCTTCTATATAAATAAAGAACGGCCATAACCACAAGCGGCATTTCATTTCTGACATACGCGCTTGGTATAAGCATCTTCTAGGTACTTTCAACCGTAAAAAGCTCCATCTAATTTCGGACTTTAGAAAAAGTGGGAGGGGTACGGGAAAATTTTGCACCAACTTTTCCATCTAATCAGACTGTTTTTAAAAATTCATTGTGTGCATATGCCAAACACAGGAGTATTGCTCGTGATGAATATGTTGTGTTTAAAGCTCTCCGGTCTTTAAAGAAGGTGAAAAATATAATGCTGCTAATTACAGACCGGTGTCACGCACATGCATCTGCTGCAAAACCCTAGAGCATATAGTGGAGTAAGCTAATTCCGCCAATTGAACATTCCCACGGTTTTCTTACTTGTGTGAAGTCACAGGCTCATTCTGAAAAGGAGATTTCCAAGGGCAGAAGAAAATCAGTCTGTTAAATTGTTAAGCAGTAAGAAAATACTTATCTGAGTGAAAGAATAACAGGTTGGGAACACTTCTATTTTGATCTGTTATAGTTCAATTGATCTAAAATAGACCGATTTGTCTACTTAAAAGCACTGAAATAATGCTTTATATGCTCTGCGCAGCTGTTGCCAAAAAATTGCAAAATCATTCTCCAGCCAAACTGTAGCCTTTGTTGATGCAATCTTGATGGTGTAAAAGTTTTGATTTTTCATCGAGGAAATTTTTGCAGAAAACCCGTTTTTTATAAAATTGTCTGCTGATTTTGTTAGGAATTCAATCTAAGAGATGAATTTTCAGTAAATAATATTATTCCTTACAGACTTCTTGAGAACAACATTCACACATTCATTTCTGGACAGAAAGGCGATAATAAGGTCACTTGTTCCGCTGCAAATCTTATTTTCCCCCTTAACAGCATCCAAAAGTATGAAGGCAAATAAATGACATCCATATACAGAGAAAATTTCAGTTTTTTTTTAGAAGACAGTCTTTATTGTGTGTGACTTCAGTGTTTTCCTTCAGGTTTGTATTACAGGAGTAAATAGGACTCTCTTCCTGTGGGTTTTAAATGTCCCAGTGCAAATTTTAAGAGTTGCATAAAACATGTTTTGCTTATTTTGTTTTAAAAAGCCAATACTTGAAACCATGTCAAGGGAGGCAACTACAAATTATTTAAATAATATTTTGTCTGTGAAAAAGTTGAAGTTTCTTTAATATTTTGACACAGAAACAAAATACTAGATAAAGATAAATAATGAGAATAAAATTCATGAGTTTTAGATGAAATATATAAATGGAACCAAACTAAAACTAAAGCAATTTTATACCAAAATATTATTGGATTATGCACTGTATATTAACTGTAAACCCATTTCTCTAAATATGCATGACACTTATTGGCCACCATACATTTGGATGCTGTTGTGAGAAATTTGATTTGCAGCACCCCAATTGACCTCATCATCATGACCGGGTCAAGGAAAGGCTGCAGAAATGGCAGTGTACATGTTGGTCTTAAGAAGTCTGGAAGCTTCAACAGCATTTATTGAAAGTTCATCTGGTAAATTGAATTCCTAACAAAATCAGCAGACAAATTTATAAAAAAGGGTTTTCTGCATAAATTTCCTCGGTGAAAAATCGAAACTTTTACACCATCAAGATCGCATCAAAAAGGGCTACAGTTTGGCTGGAGAATGATTTTGCAATTTTTTGGCAACACCTGCGCAGAGCAGATAAAGCATTATTTCAGTGCTTTTAAGTAGACAAATCGGTCTATTTTAGATCAATTGAACTATAGCAGATCAAAATAGAAGTGTTCCCAACCTGAATAATGGTCACTTGCCTGCATCAATGTTTTCCCGCCATTTCCACTATTTTTTAACCCCAATCTTTAAATTATGATCCTGATATGTTTTATTCAGTAAATACATCGCTTCCTCCATCTTCATTTCCGTTGACATCCCCACAATGGAGGCAAGAAAACTCAGTGATGTATTGGGGTCCCGAGTGGGGAAATCATTGATTTTATCACGGTATAGCTATATACCGGAAGGAACGTTCCTTCCGCGGAAGGAACGTTCCTTCCGCGGAAGGAAGATTTTCGTACGGAAGGAAGCTTTTAAATAAGTTTATTAGCAAGATAATTCTATAAAATCATGATTTATTATTAAAATAATGAATATTGAGATGCTTAGATGAAAATTTGTGATGAAAATCAAAACTTGATGTCAACTTTGCTACCATTAAAAAATTGTCCGTGTGCCGCAAATAGCGGCATCGAAAATTTCAATACGGAAGGAAGAATATCTAGCTTGTTTTCAGCATGATAAGTCTAATAAATCATGATTTAATAATGAAATAAAGAATATGAAACATTTAAATTAAAAACTCAATATTATCTTATCTTGATCACACCTTTTGCAGTGATTAAAATTGTCCTTACGCGAAAGGAACCAATGCCTACGGAAGGAAGATTTATCTACGGAAGGAAGTTTTTTTCTACGGAAATAAGTTTATTAGCAAGATAATTCTATAAAATCATGATTTATTATTAAAATAATGAATATTGAGATGCTTAGATGAAAAATTGTGATGAAAATCAAAATTTGGTGTCTAGGTTAAATGTATTATCATTTTATGCACGGACATATATTTGAATATATGTAATATACGTCCGTGTTTTATGGCTTTTTCGAGTTGTTGCAAAAGGAAGATTTTTTTCATGCAAGCCCAATTTCTTGTCTATAATGCGTGTTAAATAAAGCTTGCTTTTTTAAAAAAAATGTTGATTATCACTCTGATGATTAGATATGCTTAATTCATGTGCGAACATTTATTCAACTGGGATTCGGGTGTAAGTTCTATGCGCTGTTAACGTGTATAAAGGGGCGAAATATTGTACGACAATAAATGGGTTTCTTTCGGCCTAAAAAGGACCGTTTGTGCTCATGCTTTGGCTCTACCTAGCAGGCGTCGAAGGATCTAATTTTAAGTCTGTTGAGGAGGTACATGCCGCCCTGGTGATACCCGGGATGCACGAGGTCATTGTTGTAATGTCTGTGGTATTTTATCTTCTTCCCTACGTCGACCAAGTCTGTACCCAACTCAGTGCGCAGCTTCTTATTCAATGCATGTCGAATCTTGTCAAACCAGTCCATTCTGGAAAAGAGCCTCGTTCAATGACGGTGGCGAGGAAGACTTTAGTAATACCATTCTCATATAGTTCTTTGACAATATTCTTGATTCGCTCAACAAGATTCTGGATGTCTGTACTCTCTGTGATGTCGTTGCCGCCGAGATTCATGAAGATGACGTCAGGACGGTAGTGCTTCATTTCGTCGAATTTGTCTTGAAATTTTCTTCTTGTTGACATACCAGATACATCAAAGAAACGAGTTAGAAACTTCACTTCTGCTCCTGTTTACCGACGAGAGTCGGATTTAATCCAAAATGGTCGAAAAGGAAAGCATACAGGCATTTTTTGGCATTTTAATTCATTGTTTGGATCAATATTGGTATTTTAATTAATTGTTCGGATCCATATCAGATCCGGCTAAAGTAGGATCTAATCTGTATCCAAAATGTTTGAAAAGGAAGGCGGCTTGTAAACAACGCAATCTGTCCAAAATAACACGAAAATTAACCATTATCCACGGATTTTATTCCAACATAACTCATATGAGATATACTTAAAAACTTATTCTCGTAAATTCCGTAAGAATTTTCTCCACATATATTGAATATTCACGGTTTTAACATCAAACTTTCCTATGAATCATGCTATGAACAGCCTCTTTGAAAATGGCGGCAGAAAGGTATTTATCTCGGCGTATACCCGATTTACGCGTAGGCAATAATATTGATGAAATAGATAAGAAGCTAATCCCTGCAAGTATACATCCCTGCTTCTACGTACCTATAGGGAATTATACAAATCGTTATTTGGAATTTCTGCGCATACGCAAAAAATCCACATCTCTATTAAGGTTTTGCGTGTTTGCGCAAATAATCCAAAGTTGGAAGACTTTACTATCCAAAATCACCATTAGGAATTTCTGCACATGTTCGCAAAAAATTCCCTGTCTCTTTTAAGATTTGGCGCATCTGTTAGCGCACAAAATCCAATAACAATGGTGCGAAGAATACTTCCACATTTCTAAAGGGCCTCATGGAAGATTAGTTATTACATTTGTCATTATTTGTATACACTAAATGTAGTCACCCTCGTTAAATAAAGCCTTTACTTACTTACTTACTTACTTACTTTAAAGGGAAATATACAAATCGTTATTAATTTAGGGGTTTCTGCGCATGTACGCAAAAAACTTCCACGTCTCTATTAAGGATTTGCGTATATGCGCAGAAAATCCAACAAATGATTATTATACAAAGCTCAAATAATCCAAAAGTGGATGCTTTGCGCCCTGCGCAAAAACTCCAGGTATGGTACACCTGGTCCGGGCCGGGTTTCCTGAAACACGATCGCTGTACGAACAGCCACGCATGGTTTGCCCATTCGGTCCATTTCACGTACATGTGGATCGATACTTCTCTGGAAGGGAAAAATGTGATTTTTTTTTTTGTCTACTGAAAAAGCGCTTTAGAGTCCATGCGTTCTTCTATATAAATAAAGAACGGCCATAACCACAAGCGGCATTTCATTTCTGACATACGCGCTTGGTATAAGCATCTTCTAGGTACTTTCAACCGTAAAAAGCTCCATCTAATTTCGGACTTTAGAAAAAGTGGGAGGGGTACGGGAAAATTTTGCACCAACTTTTCCATCTAATCAGACTGTTTTTAAAAATTCATTGTGTGCATATGCCAAACACAGGAGTATTGCTCGTGATGAATATGTTGTGTTTAAAGCTCTCCGGTCTTTAAAGAAGGTGAAAAATATAATGCTGCTAATTACAGACCGGTGTCACGCACATGCATCTGCTGCAAAACCCTAGAGCATATAGTGGAGTAAGCTAATTCCGCCAATTGAACATTCCCACGGTTTTCTTACTTGTGTGAAGTCACAGGCTCATTCTGAAAAGGAGATTTCCAAGGGCAGAAGAAAATCAGTCTGTTAAATTGTTAAGCAGTAAGAAAATACTTATCTGAGTGAAAGAATAACAGGTTGGGAACACTTCTATTTTGATCTGTTATAGTTCAATTGATCTAAAATAGACCGATTTGTCTACTTAAAAGCACTGAAATAATGCTTTATATGCTCTGCGCAGCTGTTGCCAAAAAATTGCAAAATCATTCTCCAGCCAAACTGTAGCCTTTGTTGATGCAATCTTGATGGTGTAAAAGTTTTGATTTTTCATCGAGGAAATTTTTGCAGAAAACCCGTTTTTTATAAAATTGTCTGCTGATTTTGTTAGGAATTCAATCTAAGAGATGAATTTTCAGTAAATAATATTATTCCTTACAGACTTCTTGAGAACAACATTCACACATTCATTTCTGGACAGAAAGGCGATAATAAGGTCACTTGTTCCGCTGCAAATCTTATTTTCCCCCTTAACAGCATCCAAAAGTATGAAGGCAAATAAATGACATCCATATACAGAGAAAATTTCAGTTTTTTTTTAGAAGACAGTCTTTATTGTGTGTGACTTCAGTGTTTTCCTTCAGGTTTGTATTACAGGAGTAAATAGGACTCTCTTCCTGTGGGTTTTAAATGTCCCAGTGCAAATTTTAAGAGTTGCATAAAACATGTTTTGCTTATTTTGTTTTAAAAAGCCAATACTTGAAACCATGTCAAGGGAGGCAACTACAAATTATTTAAATAATATTTTGTCTGTGAAAAAGTTGAAGTTTCTTTAATATTTTGACACAGAAACAAAATACTAGATAAAGATAAATAATGAGAATAAAATTCATGAG
This sequence comes from Loripinus fragilis, assembly GCA_964019695.1. NCBI lineage: Eukaryota > Metazoa > Mollusca > Bivalvia > Lucinida > Lucinidae > Loripinus > Loripinus fragilis. The sequence continues at coordinate 63,803,889 of OZ026522.1, read as the reverse complement.
TTTTAGATGAAATATATAAATGGAACCAAACTAAAACTAAAGCAATTTTATACCAAAATATTATTGGATTATGCACTGTATATTAACTGTAAACCCATTTCTCTAAATATGCATGACACTTATTGGCCACCATACATTTGGATGCTGTTGTGAGAAATTTGATTTGCAGCACCCCAATTGACCTCATCATCATGACCGGGTCAAGGAAAGGCTGCAGAAATGGCAGTGTACATGTTGGTCTTAAGAAGTCTGGAAGCTTCAACAGCATTTATTGAAAGTTCATCTGGTAAATTGAATTCCTAACAAAATCAGCAGACAAATTTATAAAAAAGGGTTTTCTGCATAAATTTCCTCGGTGAAAAATCGAAACTTTTACACCATCAAGATCGCATCAAAAAGGGCTACAGTTTGGCTGGAGAATGATTTTGCAATTTTTTGGCAACACCTGCGCAGAGCAGATAAAGCATTATTTCAGTGCTTTTAAGTAGACAAATCGGTCTATTTTAGATCAATTGAACTATAGCAGATCAAAATAGAAGTGTTCCCAACCTGAATAATGGTCACTTGCCTGCATCAATGTTTTCCCGCCATTTCCACTATTTTTTAACCCCAATCTTTAAATTATGATCCTGATATGTTTTATTCAGTAAATACATCGCTTCCTCCATCTTCATTTCCGTTGACATCCCCACAATGGAGGCAAGAAAACTCAGTGATGTATTGGGGTCCCGAGTGGGGAAATCATTGATTTTATCACGGTATAGCTATATACCGGAAGGAACGTTCCTTCCGCGGAAGGAACGTTCCTTCCGCGGAAGGAAGATTTTCGTACGGAAGGAAGCTTTTAAATAAGTTTATTAGCAAGATAATTCTATAAAATCATGATTTATTATTAAAATAATGAATATTGAGATGCTTAGATGAAAATTTGTGATGAAAATCAAAACTTGATGTCAACTTTGCTACCATTAAAAAATTGTCCGTGTGCCGCAAATAGCGGCATCGAAAATTTCAATACGGAAGGAAGAATATCTAGCTTGTTTTCAGCATGATAAGTCTAATAAATCATGATTTAATAATGAAATAAAGAATATGAAACATTTAAATTAAAAACTCAATATTATCTTATCTTGATCACACCTTTTGCAGTGATTAAAATTGTCCTTACGCGAAAGGAACCAATGCCTACGGAAGGAAGATTTATCTACGGAAGGAAGTTTTTTTCTACGGAAATAAGTTTATTAGCAAGATAATTCTATAAAATCATGATTTATTATTAAAATAATGAATATTGAGATGCTTAGATGAAAAATTGTGATGAAAATCAAAATTTGGTGTCTAGGTTAAATGTATTATCATTTTATGCACGGACATATATTTGAATATATGTAATATACGTCCGTGTTTTATGGCTTTTTCGAGTTGTTGCAAAAGGAAGATTTTTTTCATGCAAGCCCAATTTCTTGTCTATAATGCGTGTTAAATAAAGCTTGCTTTTTTAAAAAAAATGTTGATTATCACTCTGATGATTAGATATGCTTAATTCATGTGCGAACATTTATTCAACTGGGATTCGGGTGTAAGTTCTATGCGCTGTTAACGTGTATAAAGGGGCGAAATATTGTACGACAATAAATGGGTTTCTTTCGGCCTAAAAAGGACCGTTTGTGCTCATGCTTTGGCTCTACCTAGCAGGCGTCGAAGGATCTAATTTTAAGTCTGTTGAGGAGGTACATGCCGCCCTGGTGATACCCGGGATGCACGAGGTCATTGTTGTAATGTCTGTGGTATTTTATCTTCTTCCCTACGTCGACCAAGTCTGTACCCAACTCAGTGCGCAGCTTCTTATTCAATGCATGTCGAATCTTGTCAAACCAGTCCATTCTGGAAAAGAGCCTCGTTCAATGACGGTGGCGAGGAAGACTTTAGTAATACCATTCTCATATAGTTCTTTGACAATATTCTTGATTCGCTCAACAAGATTCTGGATGTCTGTACTCTCTGTGATGTCGTTGCCGCCGAGATTCATGAAGATGACGTCAGGACGGTAGTGCTTCATTTCGTCGAATTTGTCTTGAAATTTTCTTCTTGTTGACATACCAGATACATCAAAGAAACGAGTTAGAAACTTCACTTCTGCTCCTGTTTACCGACGAGAGTCGGATTTAATCCAAAATGGTCGAAAAGGAAAGCATACAGGCATTTTTTGGCATTTTAATTCATTGTTTGGATCAATATTGGTATTTTAATTAATTGTTCGGATCCATATCAGATCCGGCTAAAGTAGGATCTAATCTGTATCCAAAATGTTTGAAAAGGAAAGCATACTGGCTTTTTTTGGCATTTTAATGAATTGTTTGGGTACAGATTAGATCCGACTTTTGCTGGATCTAATCTGTATCCAAAATGTTCGAAAAGGAAAGCATACTGGCATTTTAATTAATTGTTTGTATCAATATTGGCATTTAATTAATTGTTTGGATCCATATCAGGTCGGCTAAAGTTGGTTCTAATATGTATCCAAAATGTTCGAAAAGGAAAGCATACTGGCATTTTTTGGCATTTAATTAACTTATGTTATTATAGACAGTAAGCAATCGCTGTCAGCTCAGTGCATACAGTGCATATCCAAATGAGATGTCACCAATCTTTTTTGCTATCCATTATAAGCTTTGGACGCGTTAAAGAAACATCTCAATGAGACCAGAGCTCTCACTAGGATTTTGAAAACAGGAGTTCAGGACTCCCATCTGGCAAATAGTAGGAGTCCCACTGGAAAAAGTGGGAGTCCCACTCCAAAAAAGTTGGAGTCCCACCACTTTGTGCATACCATATATCTTTTCCATTTTAGCCTGAAGTGATACATTTTGAATAATTTTTAGATCAACTGAATTCAACCCTTAAAGCATTAATGGATTGTTCCTACTTAACAAAACAAACTATTTTGGTATATTTTTTTATGTAACCTGAACACACATTTTTTTTGTTTGGCCTTATCAAAATAAAAGATTAAACTGTTGGTACTTGTTTTATTCACTAACAAGACAGACAGACAGACATACAGACAGGCAGACAGCAGTCCTCTGTTTTGTATAATCTTATGCAGATGGAAGTCTTTTTTCTTCTAAAAAACGCATCTCGCTTGTGTCTACGGCGATTGCAATGAATAGACTGACATTACTTAGCCATTTAACATGGCTTCCATGATTTAGAATAAACGATTTTACTTGCTGAAAGTGATTTGTTTGTGTTCGCTCGGCTTGAACCGATGATACATTTCATCGCACGGCTTGTAGTGTAGCTTCATTTGGAACTTTGGTCAGTCGGACGTTACCGTATACGGCTTACCGATGTACCGTTTTTTCTTCTTCAACAATTCTCAGACTCTTAGCAATGAACGAATGAAGAAATGCAAATCCATAAACTTATTGTTTTTTCTCTATGTTTATGTTGCTCAAATCGCAAACGAATGCAATTAAATACGTTTTCTCTTTCAACCCCAATCAGTCGAATTCGAAATTCGGTAGTTCGATGTTGTTTACAATAGTTTTTCTCCCTTTAATTAACGGTAAATCGGTAGCGCATCTGTTTCAAACAATTATCCGATAATCCTTGCTTAATTACTTTAATAATTATCTCGTAATAATCACACTGTCCCGCATCGGTAATCCTGTCAATCACCTGTCAGAATTGCTACACTGCAGTCCGAGTCATGCGATTGGTCAAGAGAGACAGGACAATAATCTCGTCTCCCGCGGCTCGAAAAAAACGTGTCGCGATCGATAATATCAAAGGGCTTTTGGTCTCCCGGTGTGTATTTATCTATCAGCTACTGGAATTTTAGCGCGTGCCGACTAAAAAAACATGCGTACGCGGGACTCTCGCCTAGCGAAAATCATGCGTCCCAGGGAAAAAACGTGCGTACCAATACGCGTAATTCTGCGTTTCCGAGAGCTCTGGAGACGGTTCTTTTACGCACCCAAAACTTATGTTATTATAGACAGTAAACAATCGCTGTCAACTCAATGCATACAATGCAGATCCAACTGGGATGTCACCAATGTGGCATCCAATCAGAGTCTGTACAGTTTACAGGATTATTCCTGAATACAGGATTTTGAGGCGGACTTTCCAACGAAAGTCAGCCTCAAAATCCTGACTACGGCTGAGATATTGGGAATATTATGTTTTCTATGATTTATTTTGACCATTCACGTTTGAAAATTTCAATGTCTTGTACGCTTACTAAGATTTGAATTTTCAAAAGTTCAGGATTTTTTAACTTTCATCCATGCTTTTGGAGGGTATCGTTTTCCAAACCGCATTTGATTATACATGTACGCCATGTACATGTAGGGACAACCCCTGTATGTTAAAAAAAGAGGCTGGCAAACGGTTGCTCTACATGAAAACAGTTAGGCACCAAGACCTAGTCATACCTCCACGAGTCACAAGATCGTTTCAGTCTTGTGCGGTGCCAGCTGAAAACTATGAATAACATTATCTGTGGGCTAACATGACAGGTCGTATCATTTCACAAAGAAACATTTCCTTTCTAGGTTAATCTTCATTTTATAGGATAAAACAATCATGTCCCAATTGGGCCTGCTCTGGGTCCAGGTTACAAACTGACGAATTGTTTGGAGGTAACTCATATGCAAACAGTGCTGAACCAGGTCAGACGACACAGAATGCTGTGTCTGACCAGGCTGTATACTCTTTGCTTTCACAATGTACTTTTAAAAGTTTCCTTTCGTAGGAATGTTCCTTTCGTATACGGTAAATTAATTTCACTACCATAGATGAACTCAAGACAGATTTTACTATTTTTTAACCTAAACATCTCCAGGGTTTTTTCTCAGCATTTTGGGAACATGACCCGACCCCTAGAATTGGGAATTTTCGCGTCGTTTTATATAAAATTGGGAAAAAACACACCCTACAGGTATAATAAAAACAAAAATATCAAGTATTTCGTTTATTCAACTTCTTACTCTTCACTGACTCATAAGCAAATTCTGAAATCTGATTTAAAATCTGATTTACCATTTGTTGTGGGTGCTCTAAAGAACCCTCTTATTAAGATGGTTCTTTTGAGTACTCACAACATATGTTTTGCTTGAGAAATATAAGAATATGATTGTGTGCTCTGGGACCCATCAGACGATTGATTGTCATCGCTGCTGTCATGATTTGAATGAGTGTCATCACACTGAGAAGGTACACCAGCGGATGTCGACGGACAATTTTTTGTGGAAGCAGACGATTCGGCAATTTCGGCCGATGCTTCTACTTTTTCGGTCTGTTTGGGGGTGATATTTGCAGAATTCTCCGATGCTAATGCTTGCTGACGAAAAAGCACATCTATTTTTTTACTTGACTCCGTTTTTTTTAGTTTCTTTCTGTAATATTTCGTATTGTGCGACATCGCGAAAATATGTTACAAGCTTTTTTCTTTTTTTGTTATGAGAAAGGTGCCCCGTTTAATCTTTAATACGCCAGAGTAGGGTACCAGTAAAATAAACCATGTGTGTTTATTACAAACTCCCCGGCACCTTCTCGAATAAATTCTGCTGAATTGCCGCAAAGGGACGTTACCGTTTGGGAGTTTGCAATATTTAGTTATTTCCCTTGTATCATTCGGACTGTTCGGACCCGCTCTTTCAACCACAAACATAAACATCGTAAAATGGCTATATTTTGTTATTTTTTCTCCCGTTTTTTTTTTGTTCCTTGAATTGGGAATTTTCTTATTCAAATTGGGAAAAAAACATACTTTTTGGCATTGGGAACACGACCGAATATCGGTCGTCAAAACGGGCCAAAAAAAACCCTGATCTCAATATTCATTATTTACATTAACAAATTGTGCTAAAAACTTATTAAAAAGCGTCCTTCCGTAGAATAAACTTCCTTCCGTAGATAAAGCTTCCTTCCGTAGGCATCGGTTCCTTTCGCGTAAGGACAATTTTAATCACTGCCAAAGTTGAAATCAAGTAAAGATATTACTGAGTTTTTAATTTAAATGTTTCATATTCTTTATTTCATTATTAAATCATATTTTATTAGACTTATCATGCTGAAAACAAGCTAGATATTCTTCCTTCCCTATTGAAATTTTCGATGCCGCTATTTGCGGCACACAGACAATTTTTTAATGGTAGCAAAGTTGACATCAAGTTTTGATTTTCATCACAAATTTTCATCTAAGCATCTCAATATTCATTATTTTAATAATAAATCATGATTTTATAGAATTATCTTGCTAATAAACTTATTTAAAAGCTTCCTTCCGTACAAAAATCTTCCTTCCGTACAAAAATCCTTCCTTCCGCGGAAGGAACGTTCATTCCGGTGTATAGCTGTTCCCATTTTATCATAAGGGGGTTCTTATTAATGTTAAGACTCAGAAACATTGGTCTGGCTAATAAGCAGCTGTATGGACCATATATCTAAGAATGATTTTTTGATAAATTATATCAATTTTTCACCTGCAGTGGCTTGATGTATCTCAAAAGTACATAAAAGAAAGCTTTTATGTTTACTTTTTCATTTACAGTCTGTGTGGTAGCATCCCAATGAACCTAGGGGTTCAAATCAATCTGAATTTGAATTGAATATTGAAAAAAAAATGTGACTGAAATATTTTTGATTACAATAAATTAAATCATAAAAAATAACAATAATTTTTGTTAATTGAAAGAAAAAAATGGTTCGTCTCATAACACCTATTGATTTTTTTATCTATCCAACTTTTTTGAGGCCTCTTTTTACATGTCAACAAGAGTTGTAGAACTTAGATTACTATTTTCAAGATGGTGGAAAAACGGGTGCACAAACAAATCAAAGTTTTTGAAATTAAATAACATATTTTGATGGTCTAAGGTATCACACATTATTATAAAAGGTTGAAATTTTATGATAAAATCATTTTCTGGTCAGGTTGTTTTTTGTTTTGCTATCCTCAGAGCCATATCTGCTTACGTTGGCGGAAACTGATTATCCCAGTATATATTAGTCAGTAACATCAACAAGCACTTAGCCTTAGATAGCATACTTGCTGACTGTCAGCATGGTCACGAATTAGGAAATAATGAAAAATTGGCAGCAGACTGCCAGACTGATTGGAAAATTTTCAGAGAAAATTCAATATTTGACCTTGGGGTCAAGGACACACAAAATGTTGCCCAGTACCCTCTACATCATGTGACCTTTTCAGCTACAAAGTTTGAAGTTGCTACGTCTAACCATTTAGGAGGAGATACATTTACAAGAAAATATATTATTTGACCTTGGGGTCAAGGTCACACGAAATGTCTTCCAGTATCCTCTACATCATGTGACCTTTTCACCTACAAAGTTTGCAGTTGCTATCTCTTACGGTTTAGGAGGAGATACATTTACAAGAAACGTGACGGATGACTCTGGCACGAAATTAAGATACCCTTTTTTTCTAAAGAAAAAGGCGGGTATAATGAAAAAAGAGTAACAAACGGTTTGGATCCAGATCAGGACCAAACTCTTGTCATAAATCAACAGGGAACTGAAGTTGCTACTAGCAAGGAAAAAGATAACCTTTTACCTCATAGAGACACCTTTTAACTCTTTTGCAAACAGAACAGACCCAGAATTAGGGTCTACCCTAATTCCTTATGGAAATATGATATATCTGATCCTACACTTGTTGGCCTGACACATAATTTCTTTCTATGTACCAAGTTGAAAGTTTGTTTATATAATCATTCACTGTAAGTGGAGCCTACATGTAGCATGAATATTCATAATAATGGCTTTTGACACCTTTGAAGTATCATGTGTTTGAAAATATTATGTATTTGTTCTTTTGGATCAAATGCTCCATTTTCCATAATATTTTCAAAAGTATTCAAAACTTAACTTAAATTTTTCTTGATTTTTTTTTCAATGTGTTCTAAAAATAGAAACAATGTCATGATCTAAAAATAGCTTATGGAGTAAATGGTTAAATTATTTTACAGGTAGAGATGAACCGTGTGATAAAAACTGAACCCAAGAGCAGCATTGAAGCAGCCGCTGAGGCCAGAGCCAAGGTGAACGCCATGCTAGTGGTTCAAGGAAAGGTAAGACCATCACAGCTGACTCCTATGTCAACAACAAAAGGTCTGATCTGGGTCCACAATATTTGCTCATTCCTCTTTACAAGCTTTGGATCATTGAATAGTTATCAGAAGGACATAATAAAAAGAGGAAAGCAGTTTTTAAATTTCATTTTCATTTAATAGTGTCAGCTTTTACATTGCTTAACAAACAGTTTAAACAGTAACGTGTTAAAAATGAACACAAAAACCCATGTAGCTAAGCATTGCAAACGACATCATGCTTAAAAATACAGTAAAATTTTAACACTAGAATAGCTACCGCACACACAATTTGACTTCCACTACAATGACTTCCAAATCTCAAAGTGTGGAAGTCATGACTTCCTCTCTCAAAAAGTTAGTGCGAGCACTGTGCGATCTTGATGGTGTCAAAGTTTTGACTTCTCATCACGGACATTTTTACAAATAAATTTGTCCATTGATTTTGTTAAAAGTTCAAATTAACAGATGCATTTTCAAATATACCGGTGTAACAGGCCGGAATTTCCCCCCAGTCAGTTTTTTCCCCGGGGAAAAAGTAGGCCGGCCCATTCTTTCCCCACCCAGTCAGTTTCCCCCCCCCCCCTAATAATTTCAATAATCATAATGGAATTATTATTTCTTTGCATAAATTTAAAAAGCCGCTATTAAATTAGCGATAGGTCTCAAAAGTACTCATCCTTATTGCTGTTTGGTTGTGATTTCTAGGGGTTCAGATCATTCACTTTTACTATCAGTCTTTTGGTTTATTGTACTCTTTCACTGTATAGAAATACTTTCGAATGACATGTCAAAGAGATCTACTACTTTAAAACCTGTTTAGCTAACTGGTTCTTCTAAATAGGGGGTGGGGAAAGACTGGGCCGGCCCATTCTTTCCCCCCTCTATTATTTTCTAACCATTCTATTTATCTGTCAGTCCTTGGTTTAAACTACTCTTACACTGAATCTGAACACTCATGATTGACATATCTCAAGGAGAAATTCAAGTTACAATCATTCAGCCAATTGATTCTTCTAAATAGAGGGTGGGGAAAGACTGGGCCGGCCCATTCTTCCCCCCTCTGAGTCTATTATTTTCTAACCTTTCTATTTATCTCTCAGTCTTAAGGTTTAACAAACTCTTGCACAGTATCTGAACACTCATGATTGTCTTGTCCTTAGGAGAAATTCAAGTTAAGAAAGCATTTAGCTAACTGCATGTTCCTTCTCAATAGTGGGGTGGGGAAAGACTGGGCCGGCGCTTTCTTTCCCCCACTCCATTGGGTTCTACCCTTTCAATTTATCTGTCAGTCCTTGATTTAAACTACTCTTACACTGAATCTGAACACTCATGATTGACATATCTCAAGGAGAAATTCAAGTTACAATTATTCAGCCAAATGATTTTTCTAAATAGGGGGTGGGGAAGGACTGGGCCGGCCCATTCTTTCCCCCCTCTATTATTTTCTAACCTTTCTATTTATCTCTCAGTCTTAAGGTTTAACCTACTCTTGCAGTGTATCTGAACACTCATGATTGTCTTGTCCTACGGAGAAATTCAAGTTAAGAAAGCATTTAGCTAACTGCATGTTCCTTCTCAATAGTGGGGTGGGGAAAGACTGGGCCGGCCCATTCTTTCCCCCCCCCTCCATTGGGTTCTAACCTTTCTTCAATTTATCTGTCAGTCCTTGGTTTAAACTACTCTTACACTAAATCTGAATACTCATGATTGACATATCTCAAGGAGAAATTCAAGTTACAATCATTCAGCAAAATGATTCTTCTAAATAGGGGGTGGGGCAAGACTGGGCTGGCCCATTCTTTCCCCCCTCTATTATTTTCTAACCTTTCTGTTTTTCTCTCAGTCTTTAGATTTACCTACTCTTGCAGTGTATCTGAACACTCATGATTGTCTTGTCCTAAGGAGAAATTCAAGTTAAGAAAGCATTTAGCTAACTGCATGTTCCCTCTCAATTATGGGGTGGGGAAAGACTGGGCCGGCCCATTCTTTCCCCCCTCCATTGGGTTCTAACCTTTCAATTTATCTGTCAGTCCTTGGTTTAACCTACTCTTGCACTGTATGTGAACACTCATGATTGACATATCTCAAGGAGAAATTCGAGTAACAAGCATTCAGCCAAATGATTCTTCTAAATAAGGGGTGGGGAAAGACTGGGCCGGCCCATTCTTTCCCCCCTTCATTGGGTTCTAACCTTTCTACAATTTATCTGTCAGTCCTTGGTTTAAACTACTCTTACACTGAATCTGAATACTCATGATTGACATATCTCAAGGAGAAATTCAAGTTACAATCATTCAGCAAAATGATTCTTCTAAATAGGGGGTGGGGAAAGACAGGGCTGTCCCATTCTTTCCCCCCTCTATTATTTTCTAACCTTTCTGTTTTTCTCTCAGTCTTTAGGTTTAACCTACTCTTGCAGTGTATCTGAACACTCATGATTGTCTTGTCCTAAGGAGAAATTCAAGTTAACAAAGCATTTAGCTAACTGCATGTTCCCTCTCAATTATGTGGTGGGGAAAGACTGGGTAGGCCCATTCTTTTCCCCCCTCCATTGGGTTCTAACCTTACAATTAATCTGTCAGTCCTTGGTTTAAACTACTCTTTCACTGGATATGAACACTCATGATTGACATATCTCAAGGAGAAATTCAAGTTACAACCATTCGTCAAATGATTCTTCTAAATAGGGGGTGGGGAAAGACTGGGGCGGGCCCATTCTTTCCCCCCTCTATTATTTTCTAACCTTTCTATTTATCTCTCTATCTTTAGGTTTAACCTACTCTTGCAGTGTATCTGAACACTCATGATTGTCTTGTCCTAAGGAGAAATTCAAGTTAAGAAAGCATTTAGCTAACTGCATGTTCCTCTCAATTATGTGGTGGGGAAAGACTGGGCCGGCCCATTCTATCCCCCCTCCATTGGGTTCTAACCTTTCAATTTATCTGTCAGTCCTTGGTTTAAACTACTCTTACATTGAATCTTAACTCTCATGATTGACATATCTCAAGGAGAAATTCAAGCCAAATGATTTTTCTAAATAGGGGGTGGGGAAAGACTGGGCAGGCCCATTCTTTCCCCCCTCTATTATTTTCTAACCTTTCCATTTATCTCTCAGTCTTAAGGTTTAACCTACCTTTGCACTGTATCTGAACACTTATGATTGTCTTGTCCTAAGGAGAAATTCAAGTTAAGAAAGCATTTAGCTTACTGCATGTTTCTTCTCAATAGTGGGGTGGGGAAAGACTGGGCCGGCCCATTCTTCCCCCCCTCCATTGGGTTCTAACCTTTCAATTTATCTGTCAGTCCTTGGTTTAAACTACTCTTACACTGAATCTGAACACTCATGATTGACATATCTCAAGGAGAAATTCGAGTAACAAGCATTCAGCCAAATGATTCTTCTAAATAAGGGGTGGGGAAAGACTGGGCCGGCCCATTCTTTCCCCCCTCCATTGGGTTCTAACCTTTCTTCAATTTATCTGTCAGTTCTTGGTTTAAACTACTCTTACACTGAATCTGAATACTCATGATTGACATATCTCAAGGAGAAATTCAAGTTACAATCATTCAGCAAAATGATTCTTCTAAATAGGGGGTGGGGAAAGACAGGGCTGTCCCATTCTTTCCCCCCTCTATTATTTTCTAACCTTTCTGTTTTTCTCTCAGTCTTTAGGTTTAACCTACTCTTGCAGTGTATCTGAACACTCATGGTTGTCTTGTCCTAAGGAGCAATTGAAGTTAAGAAAGCATTTAGCTAACTGCATGTTTCCTCTCAATAGTGGGGTGGGGAAGACTGGGCCGGCCCATTCTATCCCCCCTGCATTGGGTTCTAACCTTTCAATTTATCTTTCAGTCTTTTAAATTATACTGCTCTTTCATTGCATCTTAACACTAATGTATGACCTGTTCAAAAGAGAGAATCTAGTTTTCAAACAACAAGTATATAGGTCTTCTGCATTGTCGGGTGGGGAAAGACTGGGCCGGCCAAATCTTTCCCCCCTCCAAAATCTTCCTATCTTTCTATTTGTCTTTTCAGTCTTTGGGCTTATGCAACTCTTTGAATGTATCTGAACAATTTTGAATGACCAATTCCAAAGTGAGAATTAAGTTTTCTATCTTCAAAGTTTATTGGTACTTCTACTTTGTGGGGTGGGAAAAGACTGGGCTGGCCCATTCTCCCCCCCCCCCCCCCCCCTCCATAATGCTTGGATCTTTCAATTTATTGTTTAGTCTTTCGGTTTATGTTACTCTTTGACTGTATCTGAACAATTTTGAATGACCTATTCCAAAGAGAGATCAAGTTTTTAAACCAACAAGTTGATTCAGGTACTTCTACCTTGTGGGGTGGGGAAAAACTGGGCCGGCCCATTCTTTCCCCCCTCCAAAATGTTGGAATCTTTCTATTTATCCTCTAGACTTTTGGATTATGTTATTCTTTTGCTGTATCGTAACTCTCTTGACTTATACCAAGCAGAGAATCAAGTTTTCAAACCAAGTTTATTCGTAATTGTAGGGTGGGGAAAGACTGGGCCGGCCCATTCTTTTCCCCCTCCTTAATCTTTCGATCTTTATTGATCGTTTCGTCTTTCGGTATATGTTACTCTTTCACTCTATTTTAACATTTATGAAAGACCTATACCAAAGTGAGAATCAAGTTTTCAATCCAACAAGATTATTGGTACTTCTACATTGTTGGGTGGGGAAAGACTGGGCCGGCCCATTCTTTCCCCCCTCCAAAATCTTTTGATCTTTTTATTGATCAGTTAGTCTTTCGGTTTATGTTACTCTTTCACTGTATCTTAACACTTATGAATGGCCGATTCCAAAGAGAGAATCTAGTTTTCAAACCAAACATTTTATTTGTACTGCTACATTGTGGGGTTGGGAAAGACTGGGCCGGCCCATTCTTTCCCCCTCCTTAATCTTTTGATACTTTTATTGATCATTTCGTCTTTCTGTTTATGTTACTCTTTCACTGTATCTTAATATTTATGAAAGACCTTTTCTAAAGCGAGACTCAAGTTTTCAATCCAACAAGATTATTGGTACTTCTACATTGTTGGGTGGGAGAGACAGGGCCGGCCCATTCTTTCCCTCCTCCAAAATTAATTTATATATATATATTTATCTTTCAGTCTTTTAAATTATGCTGCTTTTTCATTGCATCTTAACACTAATGTATGACCTGTTCAAAAGAGAGAATCTAGTTTTCAAACAACAAGTATATTGGTACTTCTGCATTGTCGGGTGGGGAAAGACTGGGCCGGCCCAATCTTTCCCCCCTCAAAAATCTTCCTATCTTTCTATTTATCTTTTCAGTCTTTTGGATTATGCAACTCTTTAAATGTATCTGAACAATTTTGAATGACCTATTCCAAAGTGAGAATTAAGTTTTCTATCCTTAAAGTTTATTGGTACTTCTACTTTGTGGGGTGGGAAAAGACTGGGCTGGCCCATTCTTCCCCCCCCCCCCACTCCATAATGCTTGGATCTTTCAATTTATTGTTTAGTCTTTCGGTTTATGTTACTCTTTGACTGTATCTGAACAATTTTGAATGACCTATTCCAAAGAGAGATCAAGTTTTTAAACCAACAAGTTGATTCAGGTACTTCTACCTTGTGGGGTGGGGAAAAACTGGGCCGGCCCATTCTTTCCCCCCTCCAAAATGTTGGAATCTTTCTATTTATCCTCTAGACTTTTGGATTATGTTATTCTTTTGCTGTATCGTAACTCTCTTGACTTATACCAAGCAGAGAATCGAGTTTTCAAACCAACAAGTTTATTCGTAATTGTAGGGTGGGGAACGACTGGGCCGGCCCATTCTTTCCCCCTCCTTAATCTTTCGATCTTCTATTGATCGTTTCGTCTTTCGGTATATGTTACTCTTTCACTCTATTTTAACATTTATGAAAGACCTATACCAAAGTGAGAATCAAGTTTTCAATCCAACAAGATTATTGGTACTTCTACATTGTTGGGTGGGGAAAGACTGGGCCGGCCCATTCTTTTCCCCCTCCAAAATCTTTTGATCTTTTTATTGATCAGTTAGTCTTTCGGTTTATGTTACTCTTTCACTGTATCTTAACACTTATGAATGACCGATTCCAAAGAGAGAATCAAGTTTTCAAACCAAACATTTTATTTGTACTGCTACATTGTGGGGTGGGGAAAGACTGGGCCGGCCCATTCTTCCACCCCCCCCCCCCTCCAAAACGTTCTGATCTTTCTATTTATCTTTCACTCTTTCAGTTTATGTTATTCTTTTACTATATCTGAAGACTTATGAATGACTCATTCCAAAGAGATAATCAAATTTTCAAACCAAAAAGTTTATTGGTTATCTCCCTCCAAAGTGTTCCAACCTTTGTATTTTATCTTAGTGAATTGATTCTTCCAAACAGTGGGTTGGGCAAAGACTGGGCCGATTTTCCTTTAACCCTTTCGAATAACCAATTTGAATTAAGAACATACTCATTTTGTTTTTTGAATAGGCTAACCATTTATAATCAAATCCTTCTACACCCTCTGCACTTTTGTGCTGTGTTGAGGGTGGTAGAGTTATAATACAGCTATTTCAGAATGATATTTAATTTGATTTAACTACACAATGACACATATATCAATTTCAAGCCTTTTCCGAAAAAATAACATGGGGGGAAAAACTGACTGGGTGGGGAAAAAAACTGACTAGTCAAATCTTTCCCCGGGGGAAAAAACTGACTGGGGAAAAAACTGACCGTTACACCGGTAACTGCTGTTAATGCTTGTAAACATACTTCTTGCGACCAACATGTACACTGCCATTTCTTGAGCCTTTTTTTGACCAGGGTTCGCACAGGCTTGAAAAGTACTTGAATATACAGGACTGTCTTGAAAAGTCCTTGAAAATAAAATATGCCTTGAAAAGTACTTGAAAAACACTCAAAGGCCTTGAAAAGTCCTTGAATTTTACCATTTACAGGAGGATTCAACAGTGTTTTTTGGATACCTAAATCAGTAAAAATTGTGGTACCTTTATTTGGTGCAGCATATGCTGCACCAAATAAAGGCACCACAATTTAATACTAATTTGCTTAAACTAATATGTGACCCGTCACGCAAAAAGGTACGAGTTGGGTGGACGACGTCATTTCGAGAAAATGCGTCTTAAAGTTAACGTCGCGGTCGCGCAAAAATAGCACACCTAAGCGTGTTTCAAAGAGAAGTTTAACTTATTATAAAACCGGATCAAAAGCGTTTTTCATGTTGAGGTTTTCTGCCACCAGACTGTCAAACAGTTTGTAAGATATTAAATGTTCCCTTTTGAATGTTCGTAAGTTAAAGTTGGGTCGAGAATCGTCCACGCAGATCGGTTTATGATTAGATCTATTTCTCATCTGGTTAACATGGTTTAGGCCTACTAATTTAAGGGCAGTTGTGGGTAATACTTCCCATGTTAAAATCTTTTTAATTTTTTGCATACAGTTTGTTTTATGTATGGACTGTCAATTTATGAAATAAAAATGATATGTCACCGCGATCGATTTTTCATAATCTCACATGGAAGTTTTCAGCAATTTACAAATTTTCTTAAAATAAAAAAACAACCGACGACCTGAATATTAAGTTAAAATAGTTGCAATCTTTATTTTAATTTCAATTATTACCCACGACATCAAGCTTTTAAGGAAAAGTGACAATAATTGTTTTCCCAAGCCGTGGCAAGATACTGAATGCTATATTTCAGTTTATCTGATGACGTAGTGATGATGTCATCGGGCAAGAACGAATTTTTGATACAGTTTTTCTTTAACGAATAGTTAAGTGTATTATGTGTACAGCAGAAGCATGAGCAGTGATTCGTGAAAAATTCAAAATGGCCTTTGGGAACTTAAAGAGAATAAAAAAACATATAAAAAAATAATTCAGGATTATGCAATGTGATTTGAAAGAATTATAAGCAAATTCATTAAAAAAAAATCTGCAATGGTGTAGAGGCTACGATACCTGACTCTCACGCAAACGGCCCAAGTTCGATTTCGAGCGTCGGTATTCCAATTTATTTTTTGCTTCTTTTTAGGCTCTTTTATATACTTTTTTGCTGTAGGCAAAATAATATTGACATACCGATAGTATCTGCATATTTAATCCCCCCCCCCCCCCCTCCGTCATAAGATAAGAAAAAATACCGGTTATGCATCGTTCATTAGGAGCTTCGGCACCTGTGGGACTAAGAGTAGCGGGGCTATAATTTTTCAGCAGCATCTTCACGGCATTGTCGCGTTTACTTTCCTTCCCAAAACTAGGCGGAGTAAATTTACGCTTACCTGACGCTTTTAGCATTGATATGAACGTGAAACAGTCCCGAAGAGCTACGCATATGTATACATCTACATGTACCATTAACCACGGCACCAAAAGGAAATGAACAAGCAATTTTAACTAAAAACAATTGTTAAATTGACAATCCCTATATGCCTAATGTGTGTTTAAATTTACTAGGAATATTGTAAGCACTTTCGATAACAAAGCATCTTTTCTCGATGTTTAACATGTGTTAACAAAAGAAATCGGAGCGTGATTTTTTTGTGTACATGCAAAAAGAAAATGCCGCCGTGTGACAAAATGTCTTAGAATTCAGCATGTGCTCTCCAATTTGAGGAATTGTGCAGGCTATTCAAAATTGCGTGATGGTTGCGTTTCTTTATGTAGTGAGTATATACGCAATACAAAATCAGCATTACATAATGCATAATGCTTAGCGTGCATGTACCAGGACGCCAAAGTACAGTCACGGGATATTATTTTTCGCCACTTTGTAACGTCGCCGTTTTAAACAGTGCACTTCCAGATTTTTTGCAAAAATTATTATGACGAAGTTAATGGGTGCATTTTAACAGAACTTACACGGATGAAAAGCAAATAGAAAATAGCAATATACAATTAAATATTAAAATAATTATGCTTTTGGTTCTCAAAGAGAACGCGTTTAAATTGGACGTACATTTTCAAATATCACGATTCCCATTTACGCTGACGTTAACGTCACCGAAAAAATGAAATTTTAATTTGTCTTTGTGTTTAAATGACTACCATGCGAAAACAATAGACACCAGGACGCTACAATTAAATATGTTTATTGCTTATATCAATTTGCTTTCATTTGGTACCTTTTCCATGATTGTAGCTTCTATAGTTTTGCGACAATAATTTTTGTAAAAAATCTGGAATTACGCTAATTTAAACGGCGACGTCACAAGTAGGCGAATAATTTCCCAAGTAGGCTAATACTTATGTCCCGTGACTGTACATGCAAAGTTTCAAACAATCAGTAGGCTATAAACCGTATAGGTACAGTTTTTTTCACATGCTTATAGTATGCAAATGTGTTCTTAGAAAGGGTATCCTTTGGAAGCAAAGACTGCACCAAGCCTCAAACTTGTGTTTAAGTGCAGAACATAAAATAGTGACAAAATAAATTTGAGAATTATATTAAAACCCATGCACATACCAACAATCAATATCATGAGACATTGATAGCAGTCGATGAACACAACTTAAAAAAGTGATTGAAATCAATGTGACTGAGTATTGTATATAAACCACTTGCTCATCTGCATGATCTGTAAGCAATGACAAGTTTCAACTCTATTGGTACAATTAAACTGTAGGAGGAGCTGTACACACATGGCACCCGAGCTGAACCACGCTCCACAAACAAGACACCACGGAACTATGCTTATCGCGAGCGACAATAAACAATATACTAGCAGAAAGCTGGTGGAAATAGCCTAACAATGC
This sequence comes from Loripinus fragilis, assembly GCA_964019695.1. Classification (NCBI taxonomy): domain Eukaryota; kingdom Metazoa; phylum Mollusca; class Bivalvia; order Lucinida; family Lucinidae; genus Loripinus; species Loripinus fragilis. The sequence goes on along the minus strand of OZ026522.1, from coordinate 63,785,988 downwards.
ATACATATTCTAATATTTGCTAAATTCAACTGATAATGTAGTAAATGTACACATGTTTGAGAAAAAATCTTAACGTCATGGCTCTGCGACGTTCCCGTTGACGTCAACGAAAAAACAGTTTTCAGTATTTTATAGTTTTACTAAATCATTTTTCAGGAAGTAAGACACCTTGGCTAATGAATAAATTTTGTTTATTGCGTTTTTCAATTTCCTTTCCAATAGTATCCTTTTTTTTTATCAAGTTTGGTGTAGTAACAACGAGGAAAATAATTTTTAAACAACACATGAAATATGTCAGTGTGATTTTTTAAGTTGACTAAGTGTTGACACTGTAGTGTAGTTGAAGGCTAGAAAAAATATCTGCTGCGACATTTGAAGAAGAAATAGAGGAGGAAGAATGAGAGGAATAATAAATAGAAGAAGACAAAAGAAAATTGATTACAACAAATACATTGTAACGTCCGTTTGCAATATTTTATTGCGCGTGTTAATCTGTTGGATTTTATGATGTACATGTAACGTTATAATAACGTCAATAGAAAGTTTGTGACGCTTCAGGGCGGTACCCATCTTCTTTGGACATTTTGAGACCCAAAATGATCAAGAACCCACCAACATGTTAATATTTCTCGATTCGTCATAAAATTCTCCATTCAAAAAGCGGAAAAAGTGAATTTCACTATATGACACCCAACTCGTCCCTTTTCGCGTGACGGGTCACATATCTTTAGTAATGGACTCTAGCATTTCAGAAATAGAATTTTAACGTGTAAATCAGTATTTTTCTTAAGTTTTCAGTCCTTGAAAATAGTAGGAAAGTCTGAGAAGTCCTTGAAAAGTCCTTGAATTTTACACAATCTTGCCTGTATGAACCCTGTTGACCCAATGATGATAATTTGGTCCATTGTGCTGCTGCAAATCAATTTTCCCATAGCAGCATCCAAAAGTATGGTCATTTTTTGTGGCTGTGTTTATTGGATATAACCAGTACTGGCAGGGTGGGTTTATGGTTTTTATGTCCAGGAACACCCGAAGGCTCTGGTTTTAAAGCATCTCAGGTCATGTTCGATATTTATTGAAGCCTTATCATCAGACCTGGGGTAATCGTAATCAGTAATTGTAATTATCTGTAATTAAATACAATTTCCAAAGTAATCATATGTAATTGTAATCATGGTTTGGCTCAAATACATGTAATGTAATTGTAATCATTACTGAAAATATTTTAGCTGTAATTATAATTACTTTCAAATACTTTTTAAATACATTTGGCTATTTACTAAAGAAATTTTGCTCACCACTAGAAACTAACTGATTAGTGATGACTTATGGTGTTATTTTAATTTAGGTACACTGTGGATATATTAATACATAAAAAAATATTGCCTAATCTGGACAATAAATTAATAAAAGCAAACTTTAAAGATTTAGTTACTTTTAGAATCAACATCAATTTTATTCAGATGTTTGAGATTAGCACACATTATTGAATTAAATTAATTTTTGAAATGCTTCAATAGATTTTGTAACATGGTATAAGGTACATTTTTCTGCTAAAATTCACTCTGACAGCATTTTTATATCTCCTTTCATTTGTTGGCATGCTTAGCTGATTTCAAAGGTAAATTCTCAATTCAGACCATAAAAAGGTGTTAAAATCTTTTGTTATAGAATATGGCTAGGGCATGTGAAATAGGAGGGCATGTGAAATAGGACTTATGACCTTCTAAATAGCTACCTGTATATGTGTACAAGCTTGTTGATTAAGATTATGACACAAAAATACATTTTTTGTGGAATGGCCCAATTTAATGAATTACAAGAGTTTATTATAATCAGATCACTAAATTTTCTAAATCAATGTTTGTGCAATGGTAGCACCAGTTTTAAGCCATTTTTTATTCCGTTTCCTCGAATATGACACTTTTGAAAAACTAATGATGATTAAAAGTAAAATCTGTTAACAATTTAAAAATAGCTGACATAGCAAAATATTGATGTACCAGACAATTTCCATTGTACTGTATCTTACTATGTGGCATGCTCATCATCTATAAAGTATGTAGTCAGATCTGATGTATGATGAATCAAAAATTTGAAAACACATTGGTATGAACTGAGCTATGTACTATATATTTTTTGAAACTTTTATAAGAATGTGGAGGTATGTATTGATCCAAATTTGGAGTTTCTGCGCAGGGCGCAAAACATCCTGTAGTGGAATTTTTGCTTATATGTGCACTGAAAAGCTTACTTTCGTGGATTATCTGCGTACAGCGCAAAAAATCCATTTGTACAGGATTGGAGTTTGTGCGTAGATACACAGAAGACTATTAGCTATTTGGATCATTTCTGCGCACGCAAAGTTGGAGTTTTTGCGTCCATACGAAATCGTGATCTTAAAATGAAAATTATCAAAGTCTTCCATGCTGGATTATTTGCGCATTTAGAGATATGATTACCACTGATTAAAAGAAATGATAAGTTGATCATTTTCGCCGGATATTATCTGAACACGTACGCAGATATTCCCCAATATGATTTTGGTCTTCAAACGCTGGATTTTTTGCGCATATGACCTAGAACAAATACACATTGATGTATTCTGCGTATGTACGCAGATATTCCTAATAGTCATTTGTCTTCCAATGCTGGATTATTTGCGCAAGTACATAGGCGCGTGGGTGTATTCTGCGTACGTACACAGAAATTCCTAATAATGATTTTGATCGTCCAACGCTAGATTATCTGCGCATATGAGCAAGTACCTCATAGAGACATGGATGTATTCTGCGTACTAACGCAGATATTCCTAATAATTATTTGTCTGCCAATGCTGGATTATTTGCGCAAGTACATAGACACATGGATGTGAACTGTGTACGTACGCAGATATTCCTAATAATGCTTTTGAATGTCCAACGCTGGATTATCTGCTCATATGAGCAAGTATCTCATAAAGACATGGATGTATTCTGCGTACGTACGCAGATATTCCTAACAATGATTTTGATCGTCCAACGCTGGATTATTTGGGCATATGAGCAAATACCTCATAGAAACATGAGTGTATTCTGCATACGTACGCAAAAAAAACAAACTCCTCGTCTCTGTTAAGAATTTACGTATATGTGCAAATAATCCAGCGTTGGAAGACTTTGTTATCCAAAATCGCTATTAGGAATTTCTGCGCTCGTAGGCAAAAAACTTCCACGTCTCTATTTAGGATTTGCGTATATGCGCAAATACTCCAGTGTTGGAAGACTTTGTTATCCGAAATCATTATTAGGAATTTCTGCGCATGTACGCAAAAATCTTCCACGTCTCTACTAATGATTTGCGTATATGCGCAAAAAATCCAACAAATTATTATTATAAAAAGCTCAAATAATCCAATAGTGGATGTTTTGGGCCCTGCGCAAACACTCCAGGTATGGGATACGTATATACCTGGAATGTGAATAAAACTTCATAGCCGGTTATTTTTCATTTATTTAAGAAACAGCAGTATAGGACATGGCATTTTATATGTATAAAACTGCAAAGACCCTACATTCTTTATAACTTTGAAAGTAAATACTATAATTTTATCCGAAAATTTCAAAGTAATCAGTAATTATTTGATTACATTTCTAAAGTAATTGTAATTGTAATCATTACATTTCTACAGGTCCTGTAATTGTAATGTAATTGTAATCATTGATCAGTGAAAGTAACTGTAATGTATTTGAATACTTTTCAATGTATTTGGCCCCAGGTCTGCTTATCATTGAGGTTAACTTGACAAGCCTTCAAATCTCTGCTGCTTTATTGTTTGCTTCACTGAAAAGGCACATAGCGACTGTCAGTGCATCAGCAGTCAGTTCAAAGCCTCAAAAACACAAGGTAAGCATCTTGGGGAAACACTGCTGTTACATTTCAAATTATTTCTGACAGATTTAAAAAGATTTTTTGACATTATTTGTTGCTGGAACTTCTTAACCTGAGAGATAGGAACCTTTGGTTTGTCTCTTTAGAATTTGTCTGCACTTTCTAAATATAAAAAATGGCGAATATAACGTCTGAAGTCACATGCTGTTTGATGTTTTGTTCACATGCGTCATGCGCAATGTTACTGAACAAGCAATGTAACCGGACTTGTCTGTACTGGTTCACATTAAGCATGACCGGGCCGCGTAGCGCAGTTGGTAAAGTGTCTGGCTACAGATGCGTGTCTGACTGCAATTCCAGGGGTCGCGAGTTCGATCCCGGCCCGGTCCCATACTTTCGTGGAGATTGATCATGAAATATTTTCTACGGTCATTCTCCTCCCTTCCCCCGATTCATTCAAGAAGGGTTGTTGTCCGTTACAAGCGAAAGTATGTGCACGAATTACTGGTTATCCCCTTGTTCAAGTCTGCCCAGGAAAAAGTGTGGTTAGGTGAACTGACCGTCCCGAAATGACCATAGCTGTTGACTTGGGATGTAAAGCACCAAAACAAACAAACAAACATTAAGCATGAATTCAGCGCTCCAGATAGCGTCCTTATAGACGTAAATTACAGGTCTGTTTTCCCCAAATACGGATAGAGTTGAAAATTAGTATGTACCGAATGTTTTTTCTGCACGGTATGTTTTTACCAGTAACCCCTAGTTTTCATCCATTTCGAATCAGAATATGTTTGATATTTGAACTGATTTGTGAATCTATCAAAATTTATGCATTCAGAAATCCAGAATCAACTTGCTTGACTGCTTATCGATGTTTTATTTTTGCCTCAATACAAACTCTCTAATGTTCAGTTGCGCCCCCTTGCCATGTCTTCCTTGAAGAACATGTGTTTTCAGAATAATATGTGCACAGAGACCACTCTCAGGGAGTTAGCTATCAGTTTGATCCTTGTAATTTCGTGTGAACCAGTCAATGTAGAAACTGAAAGTAAGAATTTCTCGGATTTAGAAGTGCAGCGTGTTTACAGATGGCAATAAAACAACCATTCCTGTTCTAATATTCTTGCCTTCCTGCATATATATAGGGACTTGCTGTTTTGATTAATGGGTGACCAAACTATACATGAAGACAGCAACAATGTTACCCGTTTTAAATACAAGTATATAAGCTTTCATAAACAAAATTAATACATGTACAGATAGAAAATAGCTGGTACGGATCAAGTCTCATTTGGACCAGTACCGGTACTGATGGTAGTCAAAATTATCTGGAGCACTGTGAATTGCTTTTTCCGGACAAATATACCTGTAGCAGAAATGAATATAGAGGATCTTACATGAGTGCTCATGTTTTATTGAATTTATTAAACAAGTTGGGGAAAAGAGATAAAATGTGAGACTTGTCGAGCATTTTATCTCTTTTTGCGCTACGAGTTTAATAAATTCAATAATACAAGAGTATGAATGTTAGATTCTATTTATCATATGACATTAAGATTACTTTGCAATCTCATTTCTGTTGTAAAAATGTTATAATTTTGTTATTATTTACGCGACGTTGTTGTGGACGTCATAATGTTTCCTAAAAATCTGTAAACCACTAGTGGTTTATCGATTTTATTGTATGGCGTTATTTCACTCCCAGATGCGACATCATATGATAAAAACACTTTTTTATATGTTTTTTTTTTATTTCAGAGCATATATTACTCATTAATTTTAGATATTTGTGCTCTCAATATAAATGGGACATGTCAGCGTCAGTGCCTGTAAAGAACTGAAGACACCAGGGCTTCAGATTTTTTTCAGGATTGGTGGGCCAAAATGACCCATGGAGCAAAAAATGGCGGATCATTTTCTGAAATAATGGGCCCAAGCATATCAAACTAACCACAGTTGACATTTGGGTAGTATACTTTACCTACACACTGACACAGACACTTGTATGCATATCTGTATATTGACTGCTGATAATACAGTAAAACCTGTTTTAAGTGGCCACTCAAAAAATAAGACCAATTATCGCTTAATGTAGGTCAAAAGTATTGCAGAATGCTCCAAGGGGAGCATTCTGCAATCCTTTTGACCTTCATCAAGCTACCATTTTTTTTTTATTAAGATCTTTGTTTTGTCTTTTTTTTAGTGGCTGCTTAAGACATGTTTTACGATATTGACAGCCTTCATGTACTTTCTGTTTTGTGGAGTTCGTAGACTCACTGTAAGATGAATATTTTTATTAAAGTGAGATATTTTCACGACTAAAAAGGATCGGTCCACTGGTCCCACTGCCTTGAAAAGTGATGGGCCATATTTTGAAATCATGGGACAATGACCCGGGCCCACCATAAATCTGAAGGTCTAAGACACATGTACACATCTGACTGCCTGTCAGTATATGATGTTGTTGTGCAATTGAGCAATAATTTGCAGTTTTAATACCAGGATTTTGAAAACAGGAGTCTGGGACTCCTGTCAAAAATGGGAGTCCCATCCAAAATTTGGAGTCCCACTTTCAAGAAGTAGGAGTCCAGAATTTAGGAATCCATTAAGGCAAAAATAAGTTAAAATGAAAATAGAGTAACAAATGGTTTGGACCCAAATAGAGTAACAAACGGTTTGGACCCTGATCAGGACTGACATCTTGTGGGTCCTGATCACAGTCCATACTGTTGATAGTAAAACTTCTTTAACCCATAATGCGCCAATCGCAACAAAAGTCGTCTGCTTTTCTCGTCTCCTGAAATGTTTAAAAAGCTTTTATGGCAAACAGTGTGGACCCAGATCAGACTGCTCCTATAGGAGCAGTCTGTTCTGGGTCCACGCTGTTTGCTTCTTTACTTAATTCGTCAGTAATGTTAGGAAATTATTTGCAGCAGACGTCTTCAACAGATGACATTTTCAGATGCACTTTTTTCGTGGCGCTTTAAGGGTTAATCATTAGGAAACTGAAGTTGCTACTAGCAAGGAAAGAGATAACTTTTTACATTATAGAGACACCTTTTGACACTTTTGCAAACAGAGCAGACCAAGATCAGGTAGCTCTTGTAAGAGCTGCCTGATCAGGGTCTACCCTGTTCCCTTATGGAAATATGATGTATCTGATCCTACACTGCAAGTGGACCTGACAAGTAATTTCTTTGTTCTATGTACCAAGATGAAAGTTGATTAATATAATAATTCATTGTGGGTGGAGCCTAGCATGAATATTCATGAAGGAATTAACCTTTACTCCACAATAATGCCTTTTGACACCTTTGAAATATCAAGTGTTTGAAAATATTATGGAAACTGGAGGATTTGGTCTTATGGAGCAAATGCTCCCTATTCCATAATATTTTCAAAAGTATTCAAAACTTAGCTTAATTTTTTCTTGATTTTTTTCCAATGTCTTCGAAAAATAGAAATAATGTAAAGAATTAAAAATAACTTATGGATATTTTACAGTTAGTGATGAACGACAATGAACCCAAGAGTAGCATTGAGGCAGCCTCTGAGGCCATAGCGAAAGTGAACGCCATGCTAGTGGCTAAAGGAAAGCTCAAACCATCACAGGTGACTCCTTCAAGTCACAGTGATGGTCAAAATCAAAAGGTAGGGAGACTTTTAACCCTTCAAAGACCAGTAGATCATAGGGCCAGTTAAGCAAAAATAATTTGCATAAACATGCAATTATTTTCTTATCAATCTGTTTAAACATGTGTTATGGGTGCTCAAAAGACGGTTCTTTTGAGCACCCACATTATATGTTTTGGTTAAGAAATAAGAAAAATAATGTTCAGTTATGCACTCTTATCTGAAGGCCCGGTGGATATTTCCATAAAGCTCGATACAGTTAAATAATCTGGAAAAATGGATCCTTCAGAAATAGAGAGAACCTACAACATTAGAAAACAGCAGACTTGATTTAATTGACTTATCTAGCGGGGCTTGTGCTCTCACACACAACAATAGAGGCATTTGCTTATTGTGCTGTTTAATGAGATTTCAACAATTATGGCATATGCTTTGACATTATGCACATCTATCATACATGTACATCTATCTGTGATATGCAGATGCATGCATGTTTATCTGGTGGGCTAGAAGCCTAAGATCTATCCACGTATTGAACCAATTTAACCCTTAAAGCGCCAATTGCAACAAAAGTCGTCTGCTTTTCTTGTCTGCTGATATGTTTATGAAGCCTCTATGACAAACAGTGTGGACCCAGATCAGACTGCTCCTATAAGAGCAGTCTGATCTGGGTCCACCCTGTTTGCTTCTATACTTAAATTAATCAGTAATGTTAGGCAATTATTTGCAGCAGACAACTTCTGACGACGTCATTTTTCAGATGATTTTTTTTCTTGGCGCTTTAAGGGTTAAAAGAACATACATCCACCCTAGAACCCTTTTTCTCATGACTTGGGTCCATTCTAGAACTGAAAAAGTGCCTTCCGGTCAAGGTACCTGTGTTTTCCTGGAATAGCCCTTATTCAAAATAAGTGTTTTTTTGCCCTGCCATGTACTAAGCCAGACCTCTGAAATTGTACACACATCAAAAAAGCAGTGATTCTCATAAATTGTGTCCCTTTACAAAATGGGGACTTCTTGGTAACTTGAAAGAAAAAAAAAAATCCAGCGAAATTGCTCTTTTAAGGTTCAGGAAGCAATTTCTTTCCTACTATTTCACTATTTCATCCTAAGGTGACTTCCTTCCAATTTGGATAATTTTCATCACATATTAATTATGTGTAAATAAATGCCTAAATGGGAGCTATGCCTTTGCATGTCAATGGAAAAAAAAACAAAACAGGAACAATACATTAAATTAAATTTTTATAAAGCTTAGGGGTATTAAAGATAAAAAGATAAAGATAAAGAGGCTTTATTTAACGTGGCTTATTTGAAATAAATAACAAAGGCTCAGTAGAGCTTTTATTGTGACATAACAATATGTTAGGGTGTTAACTTGCTTGTATGATGTGCTGTTGTACATGTATGCCATTTGTCTATTTTCAGATGTATGGAACACACAGTGACATAATTATAAAGGAAGTTGATATAAACAACGTTCCGATTGGCTGTAGAAACATGCTGACCACAGGATCAACGCAGAAAGAGGTTCGTATTTAGCCTCAGAAAACATAGGCCAAATAAATAAAATATACCTGTGTTTAGGGAAACCCTAAATTCATAGGTGAAGACTAGATTTTTTTCAAGTTTTCTGAAATCAAATAATATACTTCAATGCATTTTGAAAGGCTTTTTCGCCTTTCAAAATGCATAAAATTATATATTTTTTTCAGAAAATAAATAAGAAATATGTGTGCCTTCCCTACCTAAAATTTTCAAACCCGGTGTAACAGGCCGGAATTTCCCCCCAGTCAGTTTTTTCCCTGGGGAAAAAATAGGCCGGCCCATTCTTTCCCCACCCAGTCAGTTTCCCCCCCCCCCCCCCTAATAATTTCAAAAATCATAATGGAATTATTATTTCTTTGCATAAATTTAAAAAGCCGCTATTAAATTAGCGATAGGTCTCAAAAGTACACATGCTTATTGCTGTTTGGTTGTGATTTCTAGGGGTTCAGACCATTCACTTTTACTATCAGTATTTTGGTTTATTGTACTCTTTCACTGTATCAAAATACTTTCAAATGACATGTCAAAGAGATCTTCGACTTTAAAACCTGTTTAGCTAACTGGTTCTTCTAAATAGGGGGTGGGGAAAGACTGGGCTGGCCCATTCTTTCCCCCCTCTTTTATTTTCTAACCTTTCTATTTATCTCTCAGTCTTAAGGTTTAACCTACTCTTGCACTGTATCTGAACACTCATAATTGTCTTGTCCTAAGAAGAAATTCACGTTAAGAAAGCATTTAGCTAACTGCATGTTCCTTCTCAATAGTGGGGTGGGGAAAGACTGGGCCGGCCCATTCTTTCCCCCCCCCTCCATTGGGTTCTAACCTTTCAATTTATCTGTCAGTCCTTGGTTTAAACTACTCTTACACTGAATCTGAACACTCATGATTGACATATCTCAAGGAGAAATTCAAGTTACAAGCATTCAGCCAAATGATTCTTCTAAATAGGGGTGGGGAAAGACTGGGCCAGCCCATTCTTTCCCCCCTCTATTATTTTCTAACCTTTCTATTTATCTCTCAGTCTTAAGGTTTAACCTACTCTTGCACTGTATCTGAACACTCATGATTGTCTTGTCCTAAGGAGAAATTCATGTTAAAAAAGCATTTAGCTAACTGCATGTTCCTTCTCAATAATGGGGTGGGGAAAGACTGGGCCGGCCCATTCTTTCCCCCCCCCCCCCCTCCATTGGGTTCTAACCTTTCAATTTATCTGTCAGTCCTTGCTTTAAACTACTCTTACACTGCATCAGAACACTCATGATTGACATATCTCAAGGAGAAATTCAAGTTACAAGCATTCAGCCAAATGATTCTTCTAAATAGGGGGTGGGGAAAGACTGGGCCGGCCTATTCTTTCCCCCCTTTTATATTCTAACCTTTCTATTTATCTCTCAGTCTTAAAGTTTAACCTACTCTTGCACTGTATCTGAACACTTATGATTGTCTTGTCCTAAGGAGAAATTCACGTTTAGAAAGCATTTAGCTAACTGCATGTTCCTTCTCAATAGTGGGGTGGGGAAAGACTGGGCCGGCCCATTCTTTCCCCCCTCTTTTATTTTCTAACCTTTCTATTTATCTCTCAGTCTTAAGATTTAACCTACTCTTGCACTGTATCTGAACACTCATGATTGTCTTGTCCTAAGGAGAAATTCAAGTTAAGAAAGCATTTAGCTAACTGCATGTTCCTTCTCAATAGTGGGGTGGGGAAAGACTGGGCCGGCCCATTCTTTCCCCCCCCCCCCTCCATTCGGTTCTAACCTTTCAATTTATCTGTCAGTCCTTGGTTTAAACTACTCTTACACTGAATCAGAACACTCATGATTGACATATCTCAAGGAGAAATTAAAGTTACAAGCATTCAGCCAAATGATTCTTCTAAATAGGGGGTGGGGAAAGACTGGGCCGGCCCATTCTTTCTCCCCTTTTATTTTCTAGCCTTTCTATTTATCTCTCAGTCTTAAAGTGTAACCTACTCTTGCACTGTATCTGAACACTCATGATTGTCTTGTCCTAAGGAGAAATTCACGTTAAGAAAGCATTTAGCTAACTGCATGTTCCTTCTCAATAGTGGGGTGGGGAAAGACTGGGCCAGCCCATTCTTCCCCCCCCCCCCCCTCCATTGGGTTCTAACCTTTCAATTTATCTGTCAGTCCTTGGTTTAAACTACTCTTACACTAAATCTGAACACTCATGATTGACATATCTCAAGGAGAAATTCAAGTTACAAGCATTCAGCCAAGTGATTCTTCTAAATAGGGGGTGGGGAAAGACTGGGCCGGCCCATTCTTTCCCCCCTCTATTATTTTCTAACCTTTCTATTTATCTCTCATTCTTAAGGTTTAACCTACTCTTGCACTGTATCTGAACACTCATGATTGTCTTGTCCTAAGGAGAAATTCACGTTTAGAAAGCATTTAGCCAACTGCATGTTCCTTCTCAATAGTGGGTTGGGGAAAGACTGGCCGGCCCATTCTTTCCCCCCCTCCATTGGGTTCTAACCTTTCAATTTATCTGTCAGTCCTTGGTTTAAACTACTCTTACACTGAATCTGAACACTCATGATTGACATATCTCAGGGAGAAATTCAAGTTACAAGCATTCAGCCAAATGATTCTTCTAAATAGGGGTGGGGAAAGACTGGGCCGGCCCATTCTTTCCCCCCTCTATTGTTTTCTAACCTTTCTATTTATCTCTCAGTCTTTATGTTTAACCTACTCTTGCACTGTATCTGAACCCTCATGATTGTCTTGTCCTAAGAAGAAATTCAAGTTAAGAAAGCATTTAGCTAACTGCATGTTACTTCTCAATAGTGGGTTGGGGAAAGACTGGGCCGGCCTATTCTTTCCCCCCCTCCCCCCCCCCCCCCCCCTCCATAATGCTTGGATCTTTCAATTTATTGTTTAGCCTTTCGGTTTATGTTACTCTTTGACTGTATCTGAACAATTTTGAATGACCTATTCCAAAGAGAGATCAAGTTTTTAAACCAACAAGTTAATTGGTACTTCTACATTGTGGGGTGGGGAAAAACTGGGCCGGCCCATTCTTTCCCCCCTCCAAAATGTTCGGATCTTTCTATTTATCCTCTAGACTTTTGGATTATGTTATTCTTTTGCTGTATCAGAACTCTCTTGACTTATACCAAGCAGAGAATCAAGTTTTCAAACCAACAAAATTATTCGTAATTGTAGGGTGGGGAAAGGCTGGGCCGGCCCATTCTTTCCCCCCCTCCTTAATCTTTCGATCTTCTATTGATTGTTTCGTCTTTCGGTTTATGTTACTCTTTCACTCTATTTTAACATTTATGAAAGACCTATACTAAAGTGAGAATCAAGTTTTCAATCCAACAAGATTATTGGTACTTCTACATTGTTGGGTGGAGAAAGACTGGGCCGGCCCATTCTTTCCCCCTCCAAAATCTTTTGATCTTTCTATTGATCAGTTAGTCTTTTGGTTTATGTTACTCCTTCACTGTATCTTAACACTTGTGAATGACCGATTCCAAAGAGAGAATCAAGTTTTCAAACCAAACATGTTATTTGTACTGCTACATTGTGGGGTGGGGAAAGACTGGGCCGGCCCATTCTTCCCCCCCCCCCCCCCCCCCCCCCCCCCCCCCCCCCCTCCAAAATGTTCTGATCTTTCTATTTATCTTTCAGTCTTTCAGTTTATGTTATTCTTTTACTGTATCTGAAGACTTATGAATGACTCATTCCAAAGAGATAATAAAATTTTCAAACCAAAAAGTTTATTGGTTATCTCCCTCCAAAGTGTTCCAACCTTTGTATTTTATCTTAGTGAATTGATTCTTCCAAATAGTGGGTTGGGGAAAGACTGGGTCGATTTTCCTTTAACCCATTCAAATAACCATTTTGAATTAAGAACATACTCATTTTGTTTTTTGAATAGGCTAACCATTTATAATCAAATTCTTCTACACCCTCTGCACTTTAGTGCTGTGTTGAGGGTGGTAGAGTTATAATACAGCTATTTCAGAATGATATTTAATTTGATTTAACTACACAACGACACATATGAAATTTTCAAGCCTTTTCCGAAAAAATAACATGGGGGTAAAAAACTGACTGGGTGGGGAAAAAACTGACTAGTCAAATCTTTCCCCGGGGGAAAAAACTGACCGGTCAGTTTTTTCCCCGGGGAAAGAATGGGCCGGCCCATTCTTTCCCCGGGGAAAAAACTGACTGGGGAAAAAACTGACCGTTACACCGGAACCTGAGACAAAGCCTTAAACCAGAAAAACCCTTTTCTTTCTGATGAATTTTCGCAAACATATTGACACAGTTAAGTATCATATGTGATAGTTCATTTTGTGGGTAAAGGGGTCACTGATAGAAATTTCTGAATTATGATAGATTTCTGTCCCTAAAAGTTGTTTTTATTTTAGCAAACAGTGCAGGCTCTGATGAGATGATGTTTGTTTTGATTCTTTTCAACCCAGTCAAAAATTTCAGTCATGTCAGGACTGTTTTTCCTGGTTTGAACCAGTACTAAGCAGGGGATAAAGAGTCTTGCTTAAGGAGACAAGACAATAACTCTGACTGTGGTGACACTCAAACTTGCAACCCTTCAGAAAGCGTGATAGCTCAGTGGTTAGTGCACTTGGCTCTGATGCTAGAGGCCCCAGATTCGATCCTGCTCGCAGCGAGGAAAATTTCGGTGTCCAAACACGCTTTCTTTAGTGTTATTTGCAGGGATGAAACTAGCTAAGTTCATCTACCTTTGGATTAAGACGTTAACTTGATGTCCCCTGTGCAGGTTAAAAAACCCTAAGGTAATTTAGATATGGTTACCTGTGGGCTTTCATCCTGCAACCTGGAGTGTATAAAGTACACCTGTCGATAATACTCACAAGCGAGGGTCAGGCAGTATACAGAGAAAAATGAGCACTACACTCCGCTTGGCTAGGGTTTACATTGTTTGTTATTCATTTATTAAATTAAGGCATTCATCCTGTGAGCCAATGGAATACAAAGCAATAATGATTGATATCTATATTTAGAAAAATTAAAGAAATGATATACTGCTTACTCTATTTCTCATCCTAAACATATGTTGTGGGTACTCAAAAGAGCCGTTTCAATGTGAGGGTTCTTTTGAGCACCCAAAACACATGTTAAAATTGATAGGTAAGAAAATAATTACAATTTGACGCTCATAAAATTTCCTTATCTGGATCTATGCAACAGTAAACCTTTTTGCAGTACAGTTCCTTTATAATGCTGAGTTTGGGATCAATAGGAATGGACCATGACCTTAAAGGGACAGTTTTACAAAGGAACTTTAGGGAAATGACCATGTATGGTCATTTTCCAATTATTCCATTGTACAAGTTATTTGTAAAAAAAGATAGGAGGCACAGCATGACCGCATTGGCATAGCTCCAGTTAGGCAGTATAAGCACATTGCGTAACAAAAATATTAACACTCATGGAAGCTAACCTGATGTGGTAAGAGTAAATTTCTAGACCTTAAGAAACTACTCTTAAAGGAAAGAATTCGCTCCCTCTAAGAGAAGTTCCCATTTTGAAAAGGGACATAATTGTAGAGAATCATTGCTTGATACAATAGTCTCCCTTTGATGGGCATGGCTTTTTCAGCGTTCTGGCTACGCCATTGTGATTGTGTTACAAGTATATCCAAGAAGATGTGTTATAAATGGACTGTACTGCATATTTCTTTTAATGTGTGACATCTGAAATACTTATCCCATTTGATTTTCAGATAACAAAAATGAGCGGTGCGTTTGTAGCAACAAGAGGAAGGTATATGACAGATGAAGAGAGAGCTGCAAAACCAAAGTAAGATGTAGTCAGCATTGATTTAACCACCGGGCCCCATAGCACAGTCGGTAACGTGTCTGGCTACAGATATGTGTCAGACTGCAGATGCAGGGTTTGCAATTTCTATCCCACCCAGGTCCCATACTTTGGTGAAGATTGGTCATGCAATAATTTCTACGATCATTCTCTCTTCGGCTGAATGATTCAAGAAGGGTTGTTGTCAGTTACAAGTGAAAGTATGTGCACGAAGTACTGGTTAACTGCTTGTTCAAACTTGCCCAGGAAAAAGTGTGGTTAGGTGAACTGACTGTCCCGCCATGACCATAGCTGTTGACTTGGGACCTAAAGCAACAAAACAAACAAAAAGGAGCACAGTGGCTCAGTGGTAGAGTGCTTGACTCGAGACCCAAGGGCCGTGGGTTCGAGCCTCACCAGCGTCACTGCGTTGTGGTCCTTGAGAAAGACACATTTATCCTAGCTTAGTACTGGTTCAACCCAGGAAGACCCGTCCCTGTTTAACTGAAAGATTGTTGATGGGACGTAAAGAATCAAATCAAAACAAACAAACAAAAAATGAGCTGCAGCATGAGATTTCCAACAATGTGATATGTGTGACCAGCAAAGCCTCAGATCAGCCTGTGCATACGCGCAGTCTAATCAGAGCCTTTGCTAGTCGCTTGAATATTATATGACTGTTGAACATAATTTTGAGTCTCTAAGCTTAAAAGGAGGCTGCACAGGCTCGTCTGAGTCTACACTTGTCAAAATGTCACATTGTTGGAAATCACATGTCTCGGCTCAAATTTATTTAACCCTTTTTATACCAATGGATTCTTCCTTCGGATATCATACAATACATTATATTTATCGGGGGAGGGGGGGAGTCACAGGGTAAAATTTTCAAATAAACAAAGTGTGTAGTTCTAGCATTTAACCCTTTGTATACAAACGGATTCTTGTTTTAAACAATAAACTTGGGATGGTCCATTATATTTATTGAGGGGTCACAGGTAAACAATTTCAAATAAAAGTTTATTTCTTTCTCTGAAGAGCAATTTTGTCTCAACAAACAGTGCTGACCCAGATGAAATGCAGTCTTATTGCTGCATTTCATCTGGGTCTTCAAAGTTTGTCAGAGTACCCATCTAGGGGTTTACAATCCTAAAAAAGTAAAAAGGGCATCTCATGGGAGGAAACTAACGTCATTGTCAAAGTATTTCAATGCAGCTGTAAAAAAGCAATTGAGTATGAACAGGAAATGCAACAATCACCGACTACAGACAAACCCACGAAAACCCATCACACCCTCAGGAAGAGACATAGAACACTAACAGCAATATGACAGCTTGAGAATAATTTAAGTTACACTACAGTAAAACCTGTCTTAAGCGTCCACTTAAAAATAGACAAAAACAATGTCTTATTGTAAAATCGTAGCTCATTGGAGGTAGAAAGTTTAACTTTCTGAGAATGCTCCATTCTGCAATACTTGTGACCTGCATTTAGCGATAATGGGAAAACCAATTTTTGGTGTGTTTTTAGTGGCCGCTTAATACAGGTATTACTGTAACTAAAAAAGACACCTTAGTAGAGCATTACAAAACAAGGGCCAAACATAAAAAACCCACAAACAATGGAAGCAATAATTAACAAAGATCACAACAACAGAACCACTGCCTTACAAATGACAGCAGCCAAAGCCAAAGGTAACCCTTTGAATACTGGAAACCCATAAACTGGTGTTTTTGCAAATAGTGAAGATCCAGATTAACCACAGAACGTTTCTATCTCATGGACCTGTCCACATTATTAACAGTCCTGGCCTCGAGGTTCAAAAACTTTATTCATGCTCTACTCAGCTGAGCACAAAATTTATCATGCACATATATGTTAAATTGTTGGCATTTTAACATTTATTAGCAGGATAAAAGCAACATCTGATAGTTTTAGAGTGCTGATCAGTCTGTGCAAATGTGAAGGTTGGTCTGGGTCTGTGTTGCTCGCACCCCCCGAAGACCTAGACCCATACGATCTCCGACCAGTTGAGGATCAGTTGCCATACTTTGGGGATGGTTTGCATTTAGTCTTTGATCTGTCAGGTTCTAGTTCTGAGTAATTGGCGAACAGTCTGTGACTAATTGTGACTTTTCAGTTACTTTTTGCGACTATACTGGGACAGATCGGAGACTGTTCTACTATCATATTTTGAAATTTGGATGTTTTGGAAACTATGAAATCATTACTGTAAATTTGAAAATTTTCACGAGGGTTTTATTTTTGGGAAACTTCGCATATGCAAAGTTTCTTGATATTAAAATCCTCACGAAATGGCGAGATCACTCTTTTGCTTACTAATATAGGTAAACCATGCACTAGTTGTGGATTTTTAATGTCGCAAATATTTCTTCTAACGCTATTCGCGAAAATAAAATTCTCGCGAAAATTTCTGAATTTACAGTATTGTGCAGTTGTCATCATGATATTACAATAGATAAGTTGTAAAAGTATTTTTCAATAGCCCTCTATCCTGTGTGAGGATAGCAGGATAGGTTTTTGGTTCAGGTGGCACAGCTACCTGTCTGAAGAAGCCGTCAGATCAGCATCTTCCCTGTTTGCTATTCTGACAAAAACATTTTGCGCTTCCAGCCCTGATAACCCACATTCTTACATACAAATTTGTAATGCAAAGCTGTTTGAAGCCACAAAAATCCATGTTCAAATAATAAGATTCACTTGCTGCTGTTTGAACATGGTTTTTATTTGACAAAGCCAAAACTTGGCCCTGATTTGTTGCATGACATAACATGGGAAAGCCCTGCCACCTTGAGTAATCATTTAGCCCATGCTTTTGTTTGTGAATATGTTGGGGGTGTCTATGACATTGTGGCGACATAGTTACATTCGAAAGTTTTACACTGGCACCATTTTGTTTAAAAAATATACAGTATAAGAGAAGGGATATTTTAATGTTTAGGCGTCTTTTTCAGCGCAGTTTAGGTTTAAATCAGGTAAAATATGCAAGAATAATGATCACACATGCTTGTTTCATTGCATTTACTCTTGCCAAATCCCTCGGACGATGTTTGAACACTCCGCCTAACAGCCTCATATTCAAACAACTACCTTGGGAATTGGCAAATATTAATGCATGAAAAAACATGT
The DNA here is from genome assembly GCA_964019695.1 of Loripinus fragilis. Lineage (NCBI taxonomy): Eukaryota > Metazoa > Mollusca > Bivalvia > Lucinida > Lucinidae > Loripinus > Loripinus fragilis. Next base: position 63,767,977 of record OZ026522.1, on the reverse strand, counting down.
TTGATCTCTATATTTCATTTGGAACAGAAAGAGAAAAACACTCAAAATTTTTAAACATTTATTGTAAACTTGTTTTTTTAACTTTCAGTGAAAAGCCAATATATCTATGTATACAGGGCTCAACGCAGAAGTCAGTAAATAGTAAGTAATACTGTAATCGTAGGGCCAGTTAAGCAAATATTTTTAGCATAAAATTGTGATACCTGCAGTCTGACCAGAGCCTTTGCGAGTCGTTTGAATATGAGCCAGTGCATGAGATTTCCAACAATGTGGTATGTGTGACCAGCAAAGCCTCAGATCATCCTGCACATACGCGCAGTCTGATCAGAGCCTTTGCTAGTAGCTTGCATATTCTATAATTGTTAAGCTACTGACTGAACACCATTTGGAGTTTCTAAGGTGAAAAGGAGGCTGCAGAGGCTCGTCTGAGTCTACACTTTTCAAAATGTCAAATTGGTTGAAATCTCATGCTGCGGCTCAATTATTCTATGACTGTTAAGCTACTGACTGAACATAATTTGAAGTCTCTAAGCTTAAAAGGAGGCTGCACAGGCTCTCTGAGTCTATACTTGTCAAAATGCCAATTGTTGGAAATCACATGTCAGGGCTCATTTACAGTTAACAGTTTTTATTCTGGATACCAGTAAACAGGTACTCTGGCAAACAGCATCATGCTGCATTTCATCGGGTCTGTACTGTTTGCTTATATAAACACAATCTTTAAGGCATAGGGCCAGTTAAGCAAATAATTTCTGTGTAAAATTGAGATTAATTTCTTATCCATCAGTCTAAACATGTTTTGGGTATTCAAAAGAACCGTCTCAGTGAGACGGTTCTTTTGAGTACCCACAACATATGTTTTAATTGAGAAATATGAAAAATAATTCCCCCTTTCTTACCCTTAACTGGAGGCAAACACAATCTTTAGGGCATATGGCCAGTTAAGCAAAAAATTTCTGTGTAAAATCGAGATTAATTTCCTATCCATCAGTTTAAACATGTTTTGGGTATTCAAAAGAACCGTCTCAGTGAGACAGTTCTTTTGAGTACCCACAACATATGTTTTGATTGAGAAATATGAAAAATAATTCCCCTTTCTTACCCTTAACTGGCGGCCTGTCTTGGACAGGAATGCATCATCTTTATAGAAATTTTGACTCGTAAGCCCTTGGAACACAAAATGGATAATTCCATACTTATTGCATCAATATGTATGGGATAATCTATCAGAATGAAAAGGGTCAAATATGCTTCTGTATGCAGAGTGCAGTGGCTCATGTAGGGACGAGTCTTCCTGGGTTGAACCAGTACTAAGCTAGGATTGGAGTGACTTTTGTGTTCATGAGCAAGACACATCATCTGCTGCTAAGTACTGGATAATTCCTTTGTAAAAATGTCCATTTATAACATGATTCACTTATAATATGGGCCGCGGTGTGACATAACCTGTCTTCATCTTTTCCGACATAGCAAGGTACAAACCAGTCTCCTCAGCTAAAGAGATTAGCTGGAAGCTTGAAATTTTGCTTGTGACAGGGTGGTCTGCCCCTTTGTTGTTTGCAAACCCCCGAAGACAGGTTTTCTCACGTCGAGGCCCATATGGTTTAATCCTATGGACCCCAAATGACTGCACCGTATTCACAGAGGGATATGAATTCATATTAATGGATAGCATTAAATGTACAATGTCTGTTAAAATCTAATTGTTCCGAGAATCCGTAATAGGAAAAAAACAACCAAAAAGTAAGTGTTTGACTTAGGGCCAGTTAAGCAAAAAAATTTGAAAATTCCTTCGTAGCAAGTCTAGATATGGTACTTTCCAATAAGCCAATAACAAAGGCGGTGATCAGACTGTATTGTTGCGCAGGCTGGTCTGTGCCTTTGTTGATTGCAAACCCCTGAAGACAGGTTTTCTCGCATTGAGGCCCAAATTAAAGCAACAAGATCTCTCATCGATCTTTTATTCAAGCCTCCATGCATATATGAATAGTGTTTTATCGGGCCTTTAGTTAAGAGCGTGTAACAGAAAAATAATTTTCTTATTTCTCAACCAAAACATATGTTGTGGGTACTTAAAAGAATCATCTCAATGAGATGATTCTTTTTAGCATCCAAAACATATGTTAAAAATTATGATTAAGAAAATATTTACACTTTTTCGCTGATTTTTTTTTGGTCTAAACCTGTGTTTAATGTGATATTTGTGATATTTCAGTGGCTGTGAACAGAATTAATGAAATCATCTCTAATGGGATGAAGCAGAAACAGAGTAGATTTTCAACATCCCTCAAGGGACCCAGACAGCAAGGAAATCCAAGATTTGACATGCCACCACCAGCTAATATAAATAGGGTAAATCTTGTATTAGTTTGTACAGTAAAAAATAATTATTATAGCCCCGCTTTGAAAAAGAGGGGGGGGGGGGGGCGGCTATATAGGATAAGGGTTGTCTGTCATTCCGTTTGTTCGTTCGTGTGTCATAATTTTTTCCTTTCTGCTCAATATCTTCAGAACTCTTCTATAGAATATGTATCAACATGAAAGTTTATTTATGTACAGTAATTATTCATAGTGGGTGGAGCCTAGCATGAATATTCATGAAGTATAGAGAATCTACAAAATTGGAATACAGCAGACTTGTTTTAAAACTTTTATGGAGTCTGTTCATGAGAATTAATAAAAGATAAAAAAGTGCAACAGCTCGAACATCTAACCATAAATGTGCAAAACACAAGTCGTCTACTTTTGTTGTCTGCTGAAATGTTTTTGAAGCCTTTCCATCAAACAGTATAGACCCAGTTCAGACTGATCTGATCTGGGTCCACAGTGTTTGTCTATATTTAACTTTATTAAATAATGTTTGCAAAACTTTGCAGCAGACAACAAAAGTAGACAGAATTTTCAGAAGAATTTTTGCTGGTGTTTTAAGGGCTAAGGATAAAAAATGTTATTTTATATATTTTTTTTTTATTTTAAACTTATTTTACAGGTACCTATATTTGAAGATAGACTTATAGTAGGTCTGGAGCATGCACCCCCTAACTTTGATGTGAAGGCTAAAATTAGCGGACCAGAGGTGAGTTACCAGGGCCTTTTCTGCCCATCTCTAGGGGCCAAATTTCGGCCCCATTCCCAATCCAAATAGCCATCTTTTTTCCCAATACCATGTCTGATTTTCCCAATAAAAAGAAAATAATATTTTTTTTTTACTTTTTTTTTAGAGACCACTACTACTTATGAGAAACACTGACCCATATCAGAATGATAGTTAAACACTAGTGCTTAAGTGGTATGCTTGGCATAATACAATCTAAAATACCTTGATTTTGAAGATATATTTTGCTACCCTTGTAATGTTCTATGTCGTTAATTTCTCCCAATTTTGATGTTAAGTCGATTTTTTTTCCCCAATTTTGACCAGGGGCCTTTTCCCAAAATTGCTGGAAAAGGCCCTGGTTACACAAGAGGAAGTTTTATTACACTGTCTGTGAAACCTTGTTTGAGCTCAGCCATTGAGCATGGTTAAAAAACAGAGGTGATAAAATTAATATGAGCATATTGCAAAATATCTATTTTTCAAGGGGAAGAAAATTAAAAAACATCATTACATTTATAGCAAAGAAGAGAAATAAGCCAACGAATAATTCAGCTCTCTCTGGTGAGAGGATTGCATGCAACACAACAGCCCACCACCACAAGCCATTTTACAAAAGTTGGGAGCGCAGTGGCTCAGTGGTAGAATGCTTAACTTGAGACCGAGAGGCCGCGGGTTCGAGCCTCACCGGCGTCACTGCGTTGTGGTCCTTGAGCAAGACACATTTATCCTAGCTTAGTACTGGTTCAACCCAGGAAGACCCGTCCCTATTTAACTGAAAGATTGTTGTTGGGACGTAAAGAATCAAATCAAACAAAAAAAAAAAAAATTTTTACAAAAGTCAACAAATTAAAATGGGCAATTTCTTTAGATTGTGACTTACATTGCATGATAAGGTAAAAAAATGAATTACAAACTGACTTGGATCAAGGTGGTACGAAGAGCTATCAAATTTTGAGGCATAGAAAATTATTTCAGCAAAGGTCCAGATAGGCAAAAACTTTCATCATAAAATTGTAAATGTGTTCTTATCCAGTGTAACATCCATGTTAGTTTCTAGGAATTATGATCTAGCTATTATAACTGAAGTTACTATTAAAATGACAAAAACTATCAGCTGAAAGACATCAAGCTTAGCTTTTAATAAACATATTTTAATAAAAATATTGTGTCACTTAGGCTGTGAATATCTGCAGTGTAAAGCCAGTTTTCAAGAATATATTATATTAAAATGAGATAAACACAAGCAACTACTCAGAATATGTGAACTGATAGTATCAACAGGGTTCCCACAAGCTCTGGAAATCATGGAAAATCACTAAAAAAGTTCCATTCATGGAACAATCATGGAATTTGAAAACAACCTGAATAATCATGGAAAATCATGGAATTTTGTGAAATAATTTGATGAAACCACCAGTTGCCAGAAAACTAGCTGTCGGACACATGTCCGACAGCCAGTTTTCTGGCTACTGGTGGTTTCAAGTTTTAATTATTTCAAAATGTATGCATGGTCTGTCTACAAGCATGCTGTTGTTGCTGCATTTATGCTTAGAGTGGTGAAAATGCTGCTACAAGAGGAGGTTGGTTGCATTAAATAGACATGGAAATTACATTGCTGATCATGGAAAATCATGGAAAAATCAATGACTATAGTTGATTACTGGGATATAAAGCAACAAAACAAAGCAAAAACAACATGAAAATGACCCACACAGCTCATTGCCATCTCTGTGAGCAGAGATGGCGATGAGGTGGGTGTGACATTTAATAGATTTGTCACTTTCCTTTGAGACAGCTTTCAAATGACTTCTGTCCTTTCAGTTAGTAGATAAAAACCAGGCCCCCAGTTAAGACTGCGTAACAGAAAATCATTATTCTTATTTCTCAACCAAAACATATGTTGTGGGTACTAAAAAAAACCCCTCTTGATGAGACAGTTCTTTTGAGCACCCAAAACACATGTTTAAACTTATAGGTAGGAAAATAATCACAAGTTTAAGCTAAATAATTTGCTTATCTGTCCCTATGACAACCCTCTTTATTCAAGTGCTGAAAGATGGCAAGTTTTTTTGAAAAGCTTATACTTGTTATATTTGATTTTCAGGGATCGTTTCTTCAACATATTCAAATGGAAACAGGGGCCAATGTGATGTTAAGAGGCAGAGGTTCAGGAATGATTGACACTAATACTGGCAAAGAAACATTGGAACCTTTGACAGTCCTGATTGAGTGAGTACAGTAAAACCTGTCTTATATGTCCACTCAGGAAGAGACCGAAAATTGGTTTTCAATACTGATTATCGCTTAATACAGGTCAACAGTATTGCAGAATGCTCCAAGGGGAGCATTCTGCAATACTTTTGACCTTCATGAAGCTGCCAATTGTAATAAAGATCTTTGTCTATTTTTGAGTGGCCGTTTACACAGGTTTTACTTAAACTACCAATTATGGTAAATGTTCTAAGATTTTGAATACTAAACTCGATTTTTATGGTTTTTTTTTCACGTTTATTTTAGGGAATACCTTTTGTTTTAATTTTAGGGAAATTTAGGGCCAACTTCTCCAAATGTTTGCAACATCTAAGACACTAGTTAACTTGGTGCATAGATGCACTCTATGAACATTTTAAGCAAAGCACAAATAAACTAAGTCCAAAATGTCAATCAAAAAGTAACATTGCACCGCCCTTATTCATTTTTTGAAGCGGTGGATGACTTGTTAAAATATATTTGAAATCGTGCCTGATTTGCTCTTGAGTTAAGCTAGTGGGTTAATCTCAAAACCATCGATTTTTTGAGCATGTACATAAAAAAATGCATATCATGAAAAATCCCAGCTTTTGTACCTTCAAATGTACATGCTTAAAGTAGATTCTGCATATCCACAGTGAATTCTGAGTATGCTAACTGCAGGAATATGCTATACATAAAGGCCCTGTCATACTATGACTTATAGCACCAACATATACAGATATGTTAGAAATTCACCAAGTATGTTGGTGTACACTGAATAAGTTTGAGATAAGTTTTAAACACGCTACAAGCACACTACCAAAGGGTTGTTCATAAGTTTCTATAACTCAAGAGCGCAAGTGATACGCTGAGCATACGCTGTTCTATGCTAGTACAAGTTTAAGTGATGTTACGCCAGGAATAAGATATGAATAAGTTACCTATACTTTTTATGTTCCTTTAGCATATGCTTTGTATATGTACTGAAAGAGGCTTTCTCGGATTTTTTTAAATTGGATTTCAGCGTATGCCAGCATACTGGATATATTTTTCATATGTCGACATAAGTTGGCTAAAACGTTATAGTGTGAAAGGGCCTTAAAAGTTGAATAACGGTATATTCAAGGGAGCGCAGTGGCTCAGTGGTAGAGTGCTTGACTCCAGACCGAGGGGTCGTGGGTACGAGCCTCACCGGCATCACTGCGTTGTGGTCCTTGAGCAAGACACATTTATCCTAGCTCAGTACTGGTTCAACCCAGGAAGACCCATCACTGTTTAACTGAAAGATTGTTGATGGGACATAAAGAATCAAATCAAACAAACAAAAGGGTATATTCACTCTTTGTCAATATGCTTTTGAGACAAAACCCTTTCTGTCACGCCTTCTAAGAATTTTTACTATCCATAAACCTTCAAATTCAAATTATTGCAAAATCTTAATCTGTGTTACATACACTAAAAACCTGTTAAGGAAGCAAACCTTTTGAAGAAGTCAGTGCTAATTTTCCTCTACACCTTTCATCGCAAACACAGTTTGCTAAAATAAAAATTAAGATAGTTATTCTCGAAAATCAATGTAAAAAAGATAAAAACAGAGTTTAACTGCCCACCAAAAAGGCCTAGACAAACAATGCAGACCTAAATCAGACTGGTTCTCTGTTTAGGGTCTTCCCTGTTTATTACTAGGCCAAGAATTTTGTGCTTTCCACCCCTAATAACCAACATTTTATTTGAGAACAGAAAAGGAAAGTTTTTGAAATTTTATAAAATGTTCCAAAAATAGTTCTGGTGTTCCTGTTGTTGTGCTTTAGTTTACCTATGGGATTATTAAACTTTATATATTACATGCTCAACAGAGTATTACCATGATTTATCAAGCAATTAAAATCCGTATATTTGTTGGTCTAGAAAGTTTTATCTCCTAGTGAGATAAATATCTTCAGTTTGAACACTTTTTTCGTGAACACAAGTGACCCATTGTTTTGATAAAACGAAATGCTTGTCATATTCAAGACAAGCCTTGATAGCTAAATTGGTAGAGGGTCAGCTTAAGGAGCCGGAGGTCGTAGGTTTGAGTCCGGGTCGCACCATACCAACATGCTCATGTTTGCGAAAGGGTTGTGCTAGGAAGACAGAGTGAGGCAGGTAAGTATCTGAAGAGCAAATGTTGCCCGTTTCAAATATGAAGCAACATAAATTAAAGTATTGTTTTCTTTATTTGGATACTCAAAAAATGGTCTCAATGAGATTGTTCTGTCCAGCACCATAAGAATTTCTAGCGATAAGGTGGGCTATTTCCCTAAATGAGACGCTAGTTTTATTTTGCTGAAATAAGGACTGGAGACACTAGGCACATTCAACAAATACATAAAGACCAGCCGTATATGTTTCATTTTGCCCTAGTACGTATATCTAAATCATATTTTACCTTAATGCATGTTGTAACCATACCTCGTTTTGAATGAGATTTTATTTTGATCATCAACTGTACTTGCTATTTCAGCAACTTGTGTGGGAACCAGACCGTAAAACTTGGGTAAACAAACGTCCTATCGCGATAGAGTATATATATTTTTACAGTTGATGTACAAATAAAACGACCATTTTGCGACGTGGTCCATTTTTGTCAGATGTTAGATGTCTTCTTTTGCTTATACAACCCCCCCCCCCCCCCCCAGACCCAAGACACCATTAACATATGTTGTATATGTATATAGGGGCATATTAAAGGGCATCTTGGGTCTAGGGGGAAAAGCATCTAAAAACAAACTGAAAGACACCAGTTTCATCTTTTCAATGAGAAACGTCACAATTTTAGTGTGTATTTCGTACGCATGCGCAGAAGGAATACCGAAAAGTTTTGGAATTGAAGAGTAATTCTATCCTTAACATTTTAGCACTTTAACTTTGTGAAAACTACCAATGTATTTTCTCAAAGTCTGGTCTCAACGGCACCCATACCAGTATAAAGACGAAAATTGAGGGGTGGGAGTAGATAGCGCAAGTTTTCACGGATTTGTAAATGATAAATTGCTTTGAAACATATTTTTACGCATACTAAGTATATTTTACTCCCAAACCACACCAATTTTAAAAACTTTGGGGCAATTTGAAAATTTGGTGTTTGTTATCATGTCAACTAGGGAAAATGTACGCCTTATCGCTAGAGCTTCTTTAATGTTAAAAAGTAAGTGATTATGATCAGGTCATACCACAATCACACACTGATGAATTAATGATTCAAAAGCTTGCTTATGATTACATATTAAGAAATGTCATCCATAAACATGCCATCAGTTAAGAGTGTATTAAAAAAATAATTATCTTATTTCTAAACCAACACATATGTTGTGGGTACTCAAAAGAACCGTCTCATTGAGACGGTTCTTTTGAGCACCCAAAACATATGTTAAAACTGATAGGTAAGAAAATATTAAAGATTTTATGCCCAAAAATTTTGTTTAGCTAAACCTGTGATAAAAATCCATTTCTTTTCAGGCATACCAATATTCCAGGGATACAACAGGCAAAATCTTTGGCAGAAAATCTTATTCAGACAGTAAGTAGCCATTTTAAATAATTATCGTTTCTCATTTTCTTATTACAGCTGTTAAAGGAGGGAACTTCTATCCTGAATAATTATATTTCTGTCTGTATAAGGACATGTATCTAAAGTATGTTTTGTGTCTTTATATTCTATATCATTTGCACATATTGTAATCATATCTACTGAATTTGGTTTCCCACAGTGAAGTTGGAGCTGTGCCAGAGGTTCCGGCTTTACACTTTTCATACAGCCTTCATGATTATATCATAAACTGAACTAACAATATTAAGGTTTCACACAATGTAGTTGGTGTTGTACAGAGTTCCAGCATCAAAGCTTTCATACAGTCTTCATGATTATAGCACAAACTGAACTAATAATATTTAGGTTTCACACAATGTAGTTCGTGTTGTACAGAGTTCCAGCATAACAGTTTTTATACAGTCTTCATGATTATATCATAATTGTACTGACATTGTTTCTAGGTTTCACACAGTGTAGTTGGTGCTGTATGAGAGGCTCAAGTATTACACTTTTCATACAGCCTTCATGATAATATCACAAACTGAACTAATAATATTCAGGTTTCACAGGATGTAGTTGGTGTGTACAGAGGTTCCAGCATCAAAGCTTTCATACAGTCTTCATGATAATATTATCAATTGAACTGACATTATCTCTAGGTTTCACACTGCGTAGTTGGTGCTGTAAAGAGTTCCAGCATTACACTTTTCATACAGTCTTTATGATAATATTATCAATTGAACTGACATTATCTCTAGGTTTCACACTGCGTAGTTGGTGCTGTAAAGAGTTCCAGCATTACACTTTTCATACAGTCTTTATGATTATATTATCAATTGAAATGACATTGTCTCTAGGTTTTACACTGCGTAGTTGGTGTTGTACAAGAGTTACCAGCATTGCACTTTTCTTACAGTCTTCATGATTATATTATCAATTGAACTGACATCTTTAGGTTTCACACTGCGTAGTTGGTGCTGTAAAGAGTTCCAACATTACACTTTTCATACAGTCTTTATGATTATATTATCAATTGAACTGACATTATCTCTAGGTTTCACATGATATAGTTGGTGTTGTACAGAGTTCCAACATCACAGTTTTTAAACAGGCTTAATGATTACATTATCAATTGAACTGACATCTTTAGGTTTCCCTCAGTGTAGTTGGTGCTGTACCAGAGGTTCTAGCATCACAGTTTTATATAGTCTTCATGATTATATTATCATTTGAACTGACATTATCTCTAGGTTTCACACGGTGTTTGTTTTATTGAGCAAGAGGTTACATACAGCCTTCATGATTTTAACATAAACTGAACTGACATTTCCTTTAACAGATTCACATTGTGCAGTCCATGTTGAACCAGAGGTTCCAGCATTACACTTTTTATACAGTCTTCATGATTATATCATAATTGTACTGACATTATCTAGGTTTCACACAGTGTAGTTGGTGTTGTACCAGAGGTTCCAGTATTACATTTTTCATACAGCCTTCATGATAATATGATAAACAGAACTGATATTATCAAACATCAAAACTTTGGACCTGGACCCCCAGTGATTTTATTGGCTATTTGTACCACCTTATAAGAGCCCCATTTCTAATCCAAAAATGGCCTATATTTTCTCAATTCTGTAGGGTTTTGTGGTTATTTTCCCAAAAGCTTTGAATTTTTTTCCCTTATGTAACTGAAAAGGTAGCTTCCCAAAATCACAAATAAAATCACTGACCCCTGACAAAACTTTCCGGATATGCACATGTGTAAAATGTTCTTTTGAAAATAGAATGATATCCCACCATACCAAGTCCATTATTTATGTTCATTGATACTTACCATTGTTTTAGCTGATTTTTTCAAATACTGTACTGGGACCAAAGCTCAAAATAAATGTTATATACCCCTTTTGTTTATTGTGATTAACCTTTAGAAGGAACAATAGCTGTTTGATTATTGGAATGTTCAAGCTGAAATCAGCTGAAATCAGCTGAAATACCCATATAAGCCTATCATCCTTTTTGTGGGACATAGGCAAACAGTGCAAAACCAGATCAGAGGCTGCAAGATGGTGCTTCTGATCAGATTCTCCACTGTTTGCAAACGGAAGTTTCTTTTAAGATTTGAATAAAAATGAAAATACCACCCAACAACCCTAAAATTGGAAATGGATTCGTCCAATTGATAAGGATGGGTAAATTCATGCGGCAAAAATGGGTTAAAATGCAATGTTTGTAAGAGTTCCTTTGATTAATGAAAGCTTGTTCAAAAGTATTGAGATGATTGTCGAAAGTTAAGAGACCAGATAGTTGAATGCAACTCATTGCTGGATGGTGAGACAAAGTCTGATTCTTGTTTTGATATATGACAGAAAAGTATCTCCTCATGGAACCATTTTTATCTACATTTTTTCTGCAAGTATGTTGGGGATACTTAAGTTGAATGCTTGATAATTACTTACTTTTGCACAGATTTAAAGATCTGATCACTTAATCTTTGTCGTACTGTTAGAGCCAAGATTTATTCTTGCAGATATTATTTTCCAAAATCAAACTGAACAGAATTAACAGATTTTTTTTCGAAGCTAAATTGATTCATAATATTTTGCAAGGTATTATATTTGTATTTTATATCAAGGACAATATTTTCTTCCCACAAAATTATTTCCAAACCCCACCTTAGAAGAAAGAAGTCAAGCAGAACTTGATAATTACTACTGTGTTGTCATTGTTGTTAAATAACTATTATTTTTTCTCTGTATTTGCAAGGCATACCTTTTTCAGATTATTTAAGAGATCATTGTTAAAGTGATTTCCTCTATTATATAAAGGAAATTTACAAAATATGACATCTCTTATTGAACTGTGAGCATGTTGCATCATATGTTCTCATTATTCTGCAGGTTCAGCAAGAATATGCTCAGTTTCAGCAGACGATTTTCTCTGTGCCACCACCACCGATGCAGCCAGGATTTCCCCCTAGTATTGTTGGGCCACCGTGTAAGTTACAACCATCAGTTTCACATGAGTTTTGTGGACAAACTAAGTATGATTCATTATTGATGTAAAATGTAAATGTTATCTGTTGATTTCAGATGGTTCTGTTTTATACCCAGGAGAATTACAGAGATGGCAACCATTCCGACTTTTGCGGAATCACACCTATTTTCAAGGACAATTTCCGCATTATGATTTCGAATATCAAATTACGGCAAATAACCATTTTAAAATGGTGCCAGATAAAAAACGGGGATTACTCCTACCTCTACACCAGTTATATCTGATCACCGGTAGTAAAATAAGATCAAGACTGGTTTGTGCATAATTTATTGGAAAGACGTTACTTTAGCGGGTAAAGAGTCGCGAGTTCGAGAACCCGCCTGTGATACAAAACAAAATGGATTCCTTGGCCAAAAATGTTGTGTGGATGCCGAAATTCATCAGATTATACAAATCTTTGGCCCTTACTGAAGCCAATTGAAGGACGGAAAATGTTATGCATGAAGTTGAAGTAAAGCTCTTAGCCATGCATTTGGGAGGGAGGAAGAGGGTACTGTATTAGCCTATATTGAAGCTCGGCTTGCAAGAAACTTGTGTTAGTGAATTTTGTACTTTTATAGCGAAATATGGGGCATTCCGGAAAATGTCCCCAGATTCCTGAAAAATGCCTTTCATATTCCTGAAGAGCACCATTTAGGGTTGGCATCTCTGGAATTATGGTAAAAAGAAACCGTGGATAATTTGTTAAAAACTGCCTGATTCAAACCATTTACTAAGCTACAGACTCAAGAGACCAGCTAGAATAATGAAATTTCAATGTACAGTTAGTCCCTTCATAATTGTCAGAGATTTTCCTACCTTTCTGAAGTCTGGGCCAGGGGCCTGTTGAATTTGGGGAAAAAAGCATTTGTACCATCAATTGGGCAAACTAGAACTGGACAGCTGTTTTAAATGGATTAAAAACCATATAAGAAATTAGCAGTGTAAAGCTATATCATATTTATTGCTTTAATTGCCCAGCATAAAAAACTCATGAAAAATTGCATAAAAATGTGAATGTAAACATGTTTTCATGCACATTTTTATGCAAATTTTCACACATCTTTAACTTTGGTATTTTTGATCGGATTTTGATGAAATTTTCACCAAAATGTAGAATAGGGAATGATTTACACCATTTTGGGAAGTTTTTGCTCATTTTTGAATTGGGAAGCGGCCGTTAAAAAGGAATTATAGGAAACAAAGGAAAATGAGGTCATTAGCACATAAACATCATTATTTGTGTATATTAAGTTAGTAACCCTTTCACTGTTATGTAAGAGAAATTTATTCTGTTGCTGAACTTGATGTTTCTATTAATTGCACAATCATTTTGATTTAAATCCAGGAGCTGTCTTATCAGGTTTCATCCACTAGTCAAAACTTCTAACCGATCAGTCTTAAAATTCAGTCTTCTAGACAACTACATATTTTTGACAAACAGAATTTTTAGCACAAAGTACAAATACAAATATATATTGATTTTTCACGTTTATTCCTGAAATGACATATTCTCTTACTGTGTCTAACCCGTTGGGACTAATTTCATTTATAAACCTCAATTATTGCCTGCTTTGTAAGTATGCAACTGATCAGTTAGAGCTTTTGAATAGTGTATAATTGTTGGATTTCTTGGATTGTGCATTTTCTGTGTTGTCCCAGATAAAAAAAAATTGAGGGCCATGTTTGGCCCCATTAAGCATTTTCTGGGGGACATTTGAAATCTTGGAGGGCCATATATTACCACCCTATACTATTTTACAAAAGCTGAACATGTCCCACCATATTTGTCTCCGAATCGAAGCCCGAAGAAAAACGGTTGTCATGCCTTTTTCCAGCCCTTCTTTGAACCAATATCTACCATTTTGCGCAGTTTCCAATAATAATTTTGAAGGGTCCTTAAGTGGAGGGGAGGTGAGAGAAAGCATGGTATTCTCACAAAATACTGAAAGATTGTTTATTTTTTTTAAAAAACTTGAGTACTTACAGCATTCAAAGGATAAGCATGAATTTCATGCATTTCTTTCGCAAATTGTGGATGTGGAACTGTCCTGTATCAGGTCAGGGTTTGTGCAGGATCTGGAAAAATACAGCGTGAATCCCGCGTCACGCGTCCTAATCTCGCATCCTAGAATGTGGCTTGCCCTTATAATGCTTTATATACAAGATTTCTTGTAACATCGCTCAAATTCTTATTACTAATTGTGTATTTAGCAACATCAGGTCGAAAGCTTTTAGAAGAGAAAGCGATCAAAAGGAGACACATATATCTTTGAATCTTTTTTTTCTTTCTCCATTGGTGCTTTTGTCATATAAATTATTTGCTTTTAAGGTTTCCTTCAAACTAGCACCAGTCGAAGATACATGTATTTACAGGGAAACTGTTGGAGAAAAATTTTAAGTTATTTTGATGTTTTTTCATTTGTAAATATATATGTACTGAATGTTTTCCACAATTTGTTAAAAAGAGATATGTACATCTACACAAATTTAATTTTTATTAGATGGAAATTTGATGTGATATGGACTAAATGGCAGTTTTTATATGGATAGAAAGTTGATATCTGTATTGATTATATTTAGAGCAGTTCAGTAATCAAGAAGGGTTACAGGGTCATTCTAGAAGAATTCATTGATTAAAAAAAACAACATGTCTACAAGCATTGCATTTATTGATGATACAAACACTAAAATGTTCTACAGGTAAATTTGGAAATACTTAGGGGCTGACTGTACTTAAACCAAGGCTTAGATGGCAGTTCTTCTCAGTGTGGAAAGTTGTTTTATGGCATGATGTTTTGTAGAATGATGAAAAGTTAGATGGATTTGTGTCTTTGTTCTATTTAGGGTGATTCAGCTGTCAAAGGGAATGCAGATAGATTCTAGAAGAGTTCTCAATGGTCAAGGGAATTTGGCATATATTAGTTATCTATAAATGCTATTAAGTTTTACAAGAGTCCTCAATGTCCAAGAAGACATTAAAGATTATGCACATGTTTTTATAAATAATCCAGAAAATTGTTGAATTTTTGACGGATTTTGCATGTCTGGGTTGACATTACACAACGAGTTACAACAGTAGATGCCACATTTTTTTCATGGCTTGGGTTGCTTTTATTTCAGCAGGGATGAGAAAGTTCAGGATTGATCAGGATTTCCTGATTGAGCACTGGCATATGATTTATATAATCTCAGTTGATTATGCTGAAATTTATGTTTGAATGAAGTTAAAACTCAATTTTAGATATAAAATAAGCATAAACTGACTGGTTTCTATTGATATTTTGTTATATTAAGCTTTTAATAAGTGATTTAAAATCGTTTTTTTCTCCATTTTGAAGTCAACCCACATTTTTTTTTTATTGAGAATGGCTGACTGTTCTCATCCTATATTTGCTAATGTTAAATTCCACATTTTGAATGAGGATACATTCATTGTTTGTGAAATTTGCATTGAGACCGCCTCGAACAATTTTTTTGCAAAACTTTCATCTATTTACACAAAAATCTGTTTGAGCCACAAGACTGCTGCAGCCTTTTGGAGAACATGCCCGTTAGTCTCCTTCACAACTTTTATCTGAACATTTTTTACTAGAATTACAAAAGAAATGATAAAAAAAAAATTATCGAAAATCAATGTGATAAGCATAAAAAAGTGAGTTTAGATGTCTTTCATTTTCAGATGCAGTGAGTGCCTTTAAATACTATTTGTTTTCTTTTCATATGTTGTTTCTATCTTACCATCATAGTCAGTCATCTGTTGCCCTTCATCAATCCATCAACAGTCTCAGAAACTCAAAATCCATTTTCATGCGGAGCATATTTTAGATGCGTGAATTAAAAATATTTAAAATGTCAATGTTATTTTAGATAAAATCTCATCCTATTATTCATATGATATACTGCTTTGGTTTGAATATTAAAGGAGGACCTCTTATTTATTTGAAACTCTCGACACAGAAAAGAAAGAATCACATGGCTACTTAACTTAAGGGAGGGAGATATATTGGCTTTGGTGTGGATCCTGTTGGTGCCCGCATTGCTTAATTTAGGAAAACATAGTACAGCCTCCACAACACAGCCTACCAATTTCACAGTTCCTTTATAACAAATTGCAATGCGACTAGTCCACAGCTATTTGCTAGATTATCTGTTATTAAAGTGAAAAAATTGCAGCAGACGACAGTTTCAACCTTGATTTCCTACAGGCAGTTAAAGTGTAAGTGTATTAAATGGTACCTTTGTCTCAGAGAGTTGTTTGTTTTTCTAGTTATACCTCCTCCTGGACTACCACCAAATGTGAGCCTGGCACAGCCACCTCCTATGTTACAACCAGGTACATTTATTGGCTGTTTCTTTCATCTCTTTGTTACTTATTTTGCTTTTTTTTTTACCTTACAGTGCTTATTAAACTTTGCAGCAGACAACATTTTCTAATTGTGTTGACTTTTTAGGAAGGCAAATAATGTATATTATATCAGGCGAATCAGCTGCCAAAAACTTCAATTCTATTTTTTACCTGAAAATGTCACTAGATCTGTTGTCTAATTAGGGGTTAACTGTATCCAAAATTTCAAAATGTTCATTTGTAGAGGTATATAGACGGATATACAGTCGGAAATTTAGTTTTGCCGTGTCTTGCATGTGGAGTAGTTAAACATGATTTCGGATAATATATCCGATGATATACCTCCACAAATGTAATTTTGAATTTGATTGTCCCCATTCTAATGCACTTCTGCAGTTTGTCTCCAATTGGAATGCTGTAAGCTGCATTATGCAGCCTGTTATCGAAAAAATGTGACATAATCAATGACGTCAAACTACTTTCTGACAGTATATCGCAGGATATCCGATCGCAAATTTCTAATGTTATCCAATCAGACATCTTGTAACAATAGCAAGTGCATTAGAATGCAGTTTTCACTTGTGCTTAGAGGGTTTACAGTTTGAATGTTATTAACATGTTTCGCTACTTACACCAGATAATTTCAAATTATTTCAAGATTCCTTGATTTAGCAGGCTGGAATCACAGAGAAAGTTTAGTGAGTAAGGAAAAAGGAAAAGGAAAATAAGCAGAACTAACAAATTTAATTGTAGAAGAGAAAATAAGGATATTGAATAAGGGTTTTACTTATTTCTTCAGGGATTTTCCTACCTTTCTGAAGTAGGGGCCAAGGACCTGTTGAATTTTGGAAAATATCATTGAGACCATCAACGATGGGAAAACTTGATGCAGTCTAAAAGAACTGGACCACCATTTTAAATTGATTAAGAAACCATTGCAGTGTAGAGCTGTAAAATATTTGTTGCTCTAATTTCCCTTCATACAAACTCATGAAAATTTGCATAAAGATATGAATGAAAACATGTTTTAATTCACATTTTAATGCAAATTTTCATGAATCTGTATCTTGGCTGTTTTTGTTCGGATTTTCATGAAATTTTCACCAAAATGTAGAAGTAAAAACTGGGGAATGACAAACAACATTTTGGGAAGTTTTGCTCATTCTTTAATTGGTAAGGGGCAGACATTCTGCCCCAAATCAGGCCTAGGAAAACCCCTGCTCTTGCAATAAAGATATTGGATGTTATTAACATGTTTCATTCATTAAAACAGAATTAATGAGGATTTCAGAGTTACTTGTTTTAGCAGACTGGAATTACAGAGTAAATTTATCAAATATCAGAAGAGGATACAGAAACTTTTTTTCTCAATTTCATTTCAGCCTTAAGACTCTTGACTTAAAAAGTCCGTAATTTAGCAGGATGCAAGTTCAAAACAAATGATCAATTCTTTCAACTCAATGTCAGTTTTTTTTGTCTTAACCCATATAAGCCTAGCATCCTTTTTGTGGGACATTGGCAAACAGGGTAGACCCAGTTCAGACATTCAGCGGCCTCTGATCAGGGTCAGCACTGTTTGTTTACTGAATTTTCTACTAAAATATTAATAAAAATGAAATATCACCCAACAACTACTGATCCAATTTATAAGGGCGGGAAATTCCATTATTAGGCATAAATAGGTTAAAAAGTTATGTTTTTAGCAGGCTAGAATAGCTGATATATATTATTTAGACTTTTCAATATCAGCATAGAAAAATGATATTTTTATAGATTTCTTTTCAGTATTCTTTTTTCATTTCCAGGGTCCTTGATTTAGCAGGCTGGAAATACAAAAAGCAAAACAAAATGACTAACATCGCTAGATCTAGTTTAAGTAATCTTTTAGATCTCCAAAAGCCAGCTTGCTCACCAAAACTAAAAAAAGCAAAACATCACCATAAATTGACTTCATTACCAGAAATTAGCGGTCTACATCTGGAAGGGAAAAATCGTAGTATTAATCCTCAGCAGCAAAACATGGTCAGAAATATGGAAATTAGTGAAACTCAACAGACAGCAGGGAACATCATTAGGAATTGACAAAACATCACCAGACATTAATAAAACATCACAGATTAATAAACACCATCAGAAAGCAACAAACATGATCTGAAATCAATAAACCATCAGAAATCAGTGAAAAAGCAAGTTAGTATGACCAGGAATTGCTGTAATCACATACCACAGACCAACTCACGGCACAGTGAGGAATAGACGCAGGACACTCAGACTGACAGCTCTGCTCATATAGAAAATGACCCCCATCTTTCCCAAATGACCCTTTAAATGAAATATTTTATAGTCTTTATTTGGGGTCAATTGACCCCATCTTCAAAGGGTTAGGTGAAAGCCTTGGAAAGGACATTTAGAATTACACCATAAAACAAAGACCCAGCACAAAAAATCAACAAGATAAAAGATAAATCGGCAGAAATCAGCAAACTTCACCCAATAGCAGTGAAAATTACAGGAAAAATTGACAAGTACAGTATTACTTCTATTTGTATAAACACATCGCCAAAACTCAAGTTTTTGAAAGGATTGGCAGCTTCAAGTACATGTTGGTTTATTAATTTTTAAGTTTCATTTCTGTGATGTTTTGTAGCAGTGCAGTCAGTGCCTACACTGAGCCAGCCAGTACAGTTGATGCCACCTCCCCCAGTGATGAATATACCACCTCCAGGGCAGGTGAATCTAGTGCCACCTTCATCAATACCAAATCTTAACTTTCCACCAGGTAATGAATTTACAAACTACAGCTTTGACCCTTTGTATATGGAAACCCGTAAACTGGTACTTTGGCAAACAGTGAAGACCCAGATGAAATGCAGCATAATGCTGCATTTCATCAGGGTCTGCTCTGTTGGCTAAGATTAAAACAAACCTTCAGGGGCACTAATACATCATAATTTGGAAGCTCTAGCTGTTATCCCTTAAAATACAAAATGGGCAATCCCACTTTTATTGTGTCAATATGTATGGGACAATTCATCAGAATACAAAGGGTTGAAAAACACTTATCAGTAGATTATTTCAATGGAGAAAAATATATTACTTTGAATAGTTTTCAAATCATATTGTTGTAGTAATTAACTTGTCTCGAGATCTTATTGAAGCCAACTGGTATTTCCTACTGTAAAACACTTAATATTGGTGGCACCAAAATTTTGCGATTTTAAATGACTGACATATTGGCGTAACTTAATTTTGACAGTTTCTCAAATAAATGCCCTTTAATGTTTTAAGCTCACCTGAGCCGAAGGCTCATGGGTGAGCTAATAGTATACCAGTCACTCCGTCGTCCGTCCGTCCGTCGTCCGTCCGTCAACATTTTCAAACATCTTCTCCTCTGAAACCACTGGGCCAATTAAACTCAAATTTCATATGGAGACTCCTTAGGACGCGGGAACGAAAGTTTGTTCAAATGGTCCTGGTCACATGACCAAGGTGGCTGCCATGCCCATATATGGTAAAAACCCTTTTTAAAAATCTTCTTCTCCAGAACCAGAAGGCTGATGGCCTTGGGACTTGGTATGTAGCTTTGGGGGTGTTGGGCCTACCAAGTTTGTTCAAATAATGATCTTAGGTTGACCTCGACCTACTTAACATCAAGGTCAAATTTGCTTCCTAATGCATTTAATTGGGAATTTTTTTGAAAAGTTGATTTTTGAATACTGTTGAAGCCAAAGTCATTATTCTTAACTAATGAGCCAATGGCTATATAAATAAGTTTCAAAGGTCAAGGTTGACCTTTGCCCTTTCAGCCAAGGTCGCTTATATTGAGGTCCAATCAATATATTAAAACTTAGTTTGCTCACAAACCATCGGTCCAATTTAAAACCCGCCAAAAATAAATGTTTTACAGTACATATGGTGAAGAAGTATAACATTCTTGCACACGGGATACAGGCATCTGAGATTTTCTTACCCAGGCTGTCACAAGTGGGCTGTTCATTGGTTGTATTGGAACTCACGCACATAGTTGTCAATTACTGTGATTGTTATGACAAAGTGAAATCTTCATGTAATAACACTTTACAGCGTATTTAGGAGCTTCTATGAGTTTTTTAAAAAATAAATAATGCAGAATTGAATGGTGAGCAAGAAAAAGAAGTCAAAATGGTCGCCTCATATGACCATTCTAACTACGATTCACCACCAATTTCTTCCAAATTTCATATATGTATTACTTTTATCAAACTATCGGCCAAGTATGAATATGGGTTCTGTCTGATAAATGATAACCAAGATCAGGCTGTCTAAATCCGCGCCACCTGTCGGCTTGCAATTGTGGATACTCTTACTTAGTAATTTTATCGCTCGATTTCTATAAATTTCGTAGTATGAATTAGTTTCATCGAACTCTTGCCCAAGTTCAAGAATGGATTTTGTTTGATGAATGCAAACCAAGATGGCAACCAAAATTGCTATCCCCTGTCTATTCACACTTGTAATCCCAATAACAATCTTCAATGTTCATTATTGCCCCTTCTCACTGTAGGGCATTATGAGGGACCCTATGTTGGAGTCCAAATGTTCTAGTATTTCATGGTTAGTGACATCAACATCATGCCCAGACAAGGCTCCAAGCCTCAGAGCCATTTACATATGGGCCCTGACGAGAAGGTTTTCCAACAAAGTGAGATTCAAACCAGCCTTCTCAGCTACAGGAACTAGCTAGAAAATTGATATTTTGCTTGTAGCAAGTTTGGTGACTGGGACTGTGTGGCAGTGGTAGAATGCTCCCTGCTCTTCACTATAGTGTAGATTTTGTTTTCTTGTCCTTTGGGATCATGGGTTTCATTGTGGAACTTTGAAACTATAAGAGGGTCACTGATGAGGCCTAAATGGCAGAAACTAGCTAGTCTTGCCCAGAAAATATGCACACTCTGGTTTCAGTTCTTTGGTGCAGTCTTTGCTTCCAAAGAATAACCTTTTAAGAACATATTAGATATGATACTTTCCAATAAGCGAATAACAAAGGCGCTGAGCCACAGGCTGATCTGCGCCATTGAAGACAGGCTTTCTCGTGTTGAGGCTCATATAATAAGCCATCTAATTTTATTTGATTTACATACTGTTAGTAAGTCATTGAACCAGTCGTAATTTGTAGTTTCAGTAATGTCCAGTATGGCAGCCCCAGTTGTGAGCCTGCCAGCCCCTGGTGTGGTGATACCTACAGCTCTTGGTGGGACTGTGCCTATGATATCAGCTTCTGGACCTGGTAAGTGGTATAGTTTCAGTAATGTCTAGTATGGCAGCCCCAGTTGTGAGCCTGCCAGCCCCTGGTGTGGTGATACCTACAGCCCTTGGTGGGACTGTGCCTATGATATCAGCTTCTGGACCTGGTAAGTGGTATAGTTTCAGTAATGTCCAGTATGGCAGCCCCAGTTGTGAGCCTGCCAGCCCCTGGTGTGGTGATACCTACAGCCCTTGGTGGGACTGTGCCTATGATATCAGCTTCTGGACCTGGTAAGTAGTATAGTTTCAGTAATGTCCAGTATGGCAGCCCCAGTTGTGAGCCTGCCAGCCCCTGGTGTGGTGATACCTACAGCCCTTGGTGGGACTGTGCCTATGATATCAGCTTCTGGACCTGGTAAGTGGTATAGTTTCAGTAATGTCCAGTATGGCAGCCCCAGTTGTGAGCCTGCCAGCCCCTGGTGTGGTGATACCTACAGCCCTTGGTGGGACTGTGCCTATGATATCAGCTTCTGGACCTGGTAAGTGGTATAGTTTCAGTAATGTCCAGTATGTCAGCCCCAGTTGTGAGCCTGCCAGCCCCTGGTGTGGTGATACCTACAGCCCTTGGTGGGACTGTGCCTATGATATCAGCTTCTGGACCTGGTAAGTGGTATAGTTTCAGTAATGTCCAGTATGGCAGCCCCAGTTGTGAGCCTGCCAGCCCCTGGTGTGGTGATACCTACAGCCCTTGGTGGGACTGTGCCTATGATATCAGCTTCTGGACCTGGTAAGTGGTATAGTTTCAGTAATGTCCAGTATGGCAGCCCCAGTTGTGAGCCTGCCAGCCCCTGGTGTGGTGATACCTACAGCCCTTGGTGGGACTGTGCCTATGATATCAGCTTCTGGACCTGGTAAGTGGTATAGTTTCAGTAATGTCCAGTATGGCAGCCCCAGTTGTGAGCCTGCCAGCCCCTGGTGTGGTGATACCTACAGCCCTTGGTGGGACTGTGCCTATGATATCAGCTTCTGGACCTGGTAAGTGGTATAGTTTCAGTAATGTCCAGTATGGCAGCCCCAGTTGTGAGCCTGCCAGCCCCTGGTGTGGTGATACCTACAGCCCTTGGTGGGACTGTGCCTATGATATCAGCTTCTGGACCTGGTAAGTGGTATAGTTTCAGTAATGTCCAGTATGTCAGCCCCAGTTGTGAGCCTGCCAGCCCCTGGTGTGGTGATACCTACAGCCCTTGGTGGGACTGTGCCTATGATATCAGCTTCTGGACCTGGTAAGTGGTATAGTTTCAGTAATGTCCAGTATGGCAGCCCCAGTTGTGAGCCTGCCAGCCCCTGGTGTGGTGATACCTACAGCCCTTGGTGGGACTGTGCCTATGATATCCGCTTCTGGACCTGGTAAGTGGTATAGTTTCAGTAATGTCCAGTATGGCAGCCCCAGTTGTGAGGCTGCCAGCCCCTGGTGTGGTGATACCTACAGCCCTTGATGGGACTGTGCCTATGATATCAGCTTCTGGACCTGGTAAGTGGTATAGTTTCAGTAATGTCAAGTATCGCAGCCCCAGTTGTGAGGCTGCCAGCCCCTGGTGTGGTGATACCTATAGCCCTTGGTGGGACTGTGCCTATGATATCAGCTTCTGGACCTGGTAAGTGGTATAGTTTCAGTAATGTCCAGTATGGCAGCCCCAGTTGTGAGCCTGCCAGCACCTGGTGTGGTGATACCTACAGCCCTTGATGGGACTGTGCCTATGATATCAGCTTCTGGACCTGGTAAGTGGTACAGTTTCAGTAATGTCCAGTATGGCAGCCCAGTTGTGAGCCTGCCAGCCCCTGGTGTGTTGATACCTACAGCCCTTGGTGGGACTGTCCCTATGATATCAGCTTCTTGACCTGGTAAGTGGTATAGTTTCAGTAATGTCCAGAATGGCAGCCCTAGTTGTGAGCCTGCCAGCACCTGGTGTGGTGATACCTACAGCACTTGGTGGGACTGTGCCTATGATATCAGCTTCCGGACCTGGTAAGTGGTATAGTTTCAGTAATGTCCAATGTGGCAGCCCCAGTTGTGAGCCTGCCAGCACCTGGTGTGGTGATACCTACAGCACTTGGTGGGACTGTGCCTATGATATCAGCTTCTGGACCTGGTATGTGGTATAGGTTCAGTAATGTCCAGTATGGCAGCCCCAGTTGTGAGCCTGCCAGCCCCTGGTGTGGTTATACCTACAGCCCTTGGTGGGACTGTCCCTATGATATCAGCTTCTTGACCTGGTAAGTGGTATAGTTTCAGTAATGTCCAGTATGGCAGCCCCAGTTGTGAGGCTGCCAGCCCCTGGTGTGGTGATACCTACAGCCCTTGGTGGGACTGTGCCTATGATATCAGCTTCTTGACCTGGTAAGTGGTATAGTTTCAGTAATGTCCAGAATGGCAGCCCCAGTTGTGAGGCTGCCAGCCCCTGGTGTGGTGATACCTTCAGCCCTTGGTGGGACTGCCTATGATATCAGCTTCTTGACCTGGTAAGTGGTATAGTTTCAGTAATGTCCAGTATGGCAGCCCCAGTTGTGAGCCTGCCAGCCCCTGGTGTTGTGATACCTACAGCCCTTGGTGGGACTGTGCCTATGATATCAGCTTCTTGACCTGGTAAGTGGTATAGTTTCAGTAATGTCCAGTATGGCAGCCCCAGTTGTGAGCCTGCCAGCCCCTGGTGTGGTGATACCTACAACTCTTGGTGGGACTGTGCTTATGATATCAGCTTCTAGACCTGGTAAGTGCACCTAAATCATGCATGTGTGAACTTTCTCAGAATTATTCCCTAGTTCAGGATTTTGAGTCTGACTTTTTTGCTGAAAGTCGGGCTCACAATACTGAATTACTGTAGATGTTCTAAATCTTCAAACACTTTTCTCATTCTGTTCTCAAATAAAATGTTGGTTATCAAGGATGGAATTCACAAAATGCTTGTCAGAATAACAAACAGGGAAGACCCTGATCAGACTGCTTTTCAGTCTGATCTGGGTCTGCCATATTTGGCAGGCAACTAGTGTTTGAAAATTTTAGAACATTTACTGTAGGCATATTTTAATAGCTTCTCATTTGTTTTCAGTTTACCAAAAGACAGTTGACCCTTTAAATTTGAAATTGTTCATACAGTACTTCAATGGCTCGAACAGGCTTGGGACCATGAAAATTATGCTTAAATTGACCTGTAGGGACCATGAACATAGTTCTAGCCAGCCATGGTGAATGAGCCATCAGAGTTCGAGCCATTGAAGATCTACTGTATGTTGTAGGCATACTGCACATTTGAAAGTTTGAGCTTTTAAAGATCAGGATTTTGAAAAAATTGTACTTTTAGCCATTTAAATGTATGCTTACAATTACAATCTAGGATTATGAATGTATGATTACTATTCCACCCAGCTGATTCTGAATGCTCTAGATAAATATAGTCAAATCTCATTTATTCAAAGTCCTTCGCTTCAAATTATCAGTAGGTCGAATTTGTCATAAAATAATAATGTAAATTCCCCAAAAATGATTATTTTCAGTATTTCCTAACAAGACATATGGTCTTGACGTGACAAAACCTGTCTTCAGGGTTCCCGACAAAGAGAGACTCAAACCAGTCTCCTCAGCTACAAGGACAAGCTAGAAAATTGAAATTCCGCTTGTAGCAAGTTTAGATATGATACTTTCCAAAAAGCGAATAACAAAGGCGCAAAAGTCATAGAATATTCAAGTGAATAACAAAGCCTTAAAGTCATAGAATATTCAAACAACTAGCAAAGGCTCTGACCAGACTGTGCATATGATATGTGCAGGCTGGTCTGAGCCTTTTCTGGTCGCACATACCACATTGTTGGAAATCTCATGTTACGGCTCATATTTGAAATAGATCAGTTTGTTCTTCACTCTGTAGGTACAACTATCTATCTTTAATGGCCATCAACATTCTCACACAGACTAGGCCTAGCACTTGTGACCTGATTTTCAGGCAGAGGCATATCTCCCCTTATTTCTTGTCACAACTGATGTCAGTATTTTCATGGCTAATCCACAAGTAATTCAGTCCACCAAGTTAACCAATCATTGCTATATTTTAGGACCAATCCAGCAAGTCAACCAATCAGCACCAAACTTCAATCCCCCACCACCCACCCTGCTTACATCAAATGTTGATGGTGGGATTCAGACTCTTTCCAACATTGGAAGCACTGAACAGCAAGTTGTAGGTAAGTTGATGATAAAAGGACCATAGATCTAGATAAAGAAACATTTTCAGTGTAAAAAATGAAAATTTGTTCTTTGCCATCAGTTTTAACATATTTAATGGGTACTCAATAGAACCGTCTCATTGAGACGGTTCTTTTGAGTACCCACAAAATATGTTTTTGTTGAGAAATAAGATTACTTTTTTTGATAATGCACCTTTATCTAAAGGCCTGCACACAACACTTACCTAAAAATTGTCAATGTTTGTTTCACCCAAACATAAAATCAAAGTATGAGAGTGTAAAATCCATACTGTATTGCCGTAAATGTTTCAAAACTTCGGCTATCAGATGGATAAATAAGACTGATATATCCCTCCCAGAGCATCTCTTTGTTTTTAACACTGACACAATGATTTTGAGTCACTGAGGACAGAAACGACCTTTAGGTTTCTGAAGAACATATGTAGCACAGGTTTAGATAAGCAAATGTTATCAGTGTAAAATTGTAAATATTTTCTTACCCATAATTTTTAGCATATGTTTTTGGTGCTCAAAAGAACCGTCTCATTGAGATGGTTCTTTTGAGTACCCACAACATGTGTTTTGGTTGAGAAATAAGAAAATTATTTTTCTGTTACACACTCTTAAATAAAGGCCCGATGTAGGCTACTCCTTCCCAATCTTGCATACCTTTTGCTTTCAGATTTGATAGATTCAGCGTAGTCGCTTTATAAAACACCTCTTAAAATTACATATTTGGATATAACACTTTCATGTTTTGGCTCCTAAATCTTTTTGCCATGGCATTTTGCAAAAGATCTACAAGAAAATTCCTTTGTAAGATTGGGAGCACAGTGGCTCAGTGGTAGAGTGCTTGAATCGAGAAGGATGGGTTGCTGGATCAAGCCTCACCGGTTTCACTGCATTGTGTCCTTGAGCAAGTAACATTAATCAAACCAGGAAGATCCGTCTCGACATAACTGAAAAATTGTTGACTGGGACATAAAGAATCAAATCAAAGAAACAAACCTTTATAAAACTGTCCCTCTTTAACATGATTTACTTATAACATGGTCCATTCCTACATAGCTTTATAATAGGACTTAGTCTACACTGTATACTAGTATATAATTGATCTTATTTGGAGGGAAAGAAGGTGTACTAGCAGCTATTGTTATTACACTGATACACCCCTCCTAGAATAACTGAGGACAGAACAACCTTCAATGTCATCATTAACAACATTAAAACTACATGTTCTCTTACAAGCTTGTTACTATAACTTGGGTATGAATAGTTTTCGGAAAATAAGGTGGTTTTGGAGGCAAAGAAGGTGTACTAGCAGCTATTGTTATTACACTGATATACCCCTCCAAGAATAACTGAGGACAGAACAACCTTCAAGTTTATCAAGAACAACCTTTAGGCTACTTGTTCTTACATAAGCTTGTATATTGTAACTTTCATGTTGAATGAGTGAAATATTTTAGTTTTGGAGGAAAAAAGAAGGTGTACAGGCAGTGGTAAACTGATACACCCTCCCTGAATAATTTAGGACAGAAGGTTCAAGTTTATCACATTGAATAATAAGATTATGATATGAATAGATTTTGGAAATTCAGTAGTTTTGGAGGGAGTTTCAGAAAGAAAGTGTATCGGCAGCCATTGCTAGTAATCCAAGTATCTGAGGACAAGTTTATCCAGAACAAACTTAAGGCTACTTGTTCTCTCTCAAGCTTGTATAACTTTTACATGTATGTTGAATAAATAAGTGAAATTCTATTTTTTGGAGGGAAAGAAGGTGTACTAGCAGTTATTGTTATTACGCTGATACACCCCTCCTAGAATAACTGAGGACAGAACAACCTTCAAGTTTATCAAGAACAATCTGAAGGCTACTTGTTCTCATAAATCTGGTATACATGTACTGATACAGGCTTTTAGTTAAGAGTGCGTAACGAACAATAATTTTCTTATTTCTCAACGAAATCAAACATTATGGGTGCTCAAAAGAACCATCTCATCTAGTATATAATTGATGTAATTTGGAGGGAAGGAAGGTGTACTAGCAGTTATTGTTATTACACTGATACACCCCTCCTAGAATAACTGAGGACAGAACAACCTTCAAGTTTATCAAGAACAATCTGAAGGCTACTTGTTCTCACATAATCTTGTATACATGTATTGATACAGGCCTTTATTTAAGAGTGCATAACAAAAAAATAATCATCATATTTCTCAACCGAAACATATGTTGTGGGTACTCAAAAGAACGTCTCATTGAGATGGTTCTTTTGAGCACGGAAAACATATGTCAAAACTGATGGATAAGAAAATATTTACAATTCTATGCTCAAAAATCTTGTTTATCTAAACCTGTGAGTTTAATTGACATAAAAGTGCATATTATGCTGGATGCCATGTGTCTTCATTGTTTGCCAAAGTACCTGTTATTAAAATTCATAAACTGAATTCATGCCTATTTTTCTTGATATTTCTAGGTGGCCAAGATGCCGGCAGCCATTTGAACCCTACTCAGATTCTGGTGAGCTCGGGCAACCCTGGTATACCACAACCCGGTCAGATATTGGTGAGTTCGGGGCCTCCTACTGGTCAGTTGGTGACAGTGATCCACTCGTCTGGTCCAGGGCAACAGTCTGGTTCCCCTGCTCCTATAATGGTGGGTCAGGTAATGGCTTTTATCCTTTCACTCCTGTAGATATGTACAGTACAGTCCCTTTGTAAGACACCTCATTATAACACAGATATACAGAGAACTTGAATGGTAGTAGTGCTTGACTCGACATCAAGGGGTTGCGGGTTCAAGCCTCACCGGTGTCACTGTGTTGTGTCCTTGAGCAAGACACATTTATCCTTGCTTAGTACTGGTTCAACCCAGGAAGACCCCTCCCGACATAACTGAAAAATTGTTGGCTGAGACGTAAAGAATCAAATCAAACAAACAAACAAATAAACTTAAGAAAGTCAAAGATTTCAAAGTCACTTGTTTTGATCATGTAATTGAGTCTACATCATCTATAAAATATCTTGGTCTTAATATTGATAATTTTATTGGAGAAATGATTGTTAATATATAGTAACATTCTCTCCAAAGTAAATGCTCGTCTAAAGTTTATGTATTGCCACAGCAGCAGTTTATCTTCAAGAGCAAGGAAAAACTTGTGTTCAGCCTTAATTTTTGTCACTTTGATTATTCTTGTACTTGTTGTTTGCTGATCTTACCAAATGCCTTAAGAAAAAATACAAATTGTACGAAATAAAGTTAATAGATTTATCATTAACCTAGGGCCCAGCTCACTGGTAACTGCTGATACTCTTGGAGAATTGAACTTGATAAATGTTGAAACTCTCGTAAAGCAGCTAAAACTAAACCATGTTCGTAAAATGTTCTATGAAAAGTTGATTTAGAAAAAAAGTATTTAGACAAAAAAGCTTGCAAAAATTACCTAGTAGGCAAAGAGTTAAAAAATGAGGGTGAAGCCAAATTTTCAACATCTCCTTGGAACATGCAAATTCTAACTCTTCGGCTGCTAATAGCAACCAAATATAGGGAGTGCAGTGGCTCAGTGGTAGAGTGCTTGACTTGAGACCGAGGGGCTGCGTGTTCGAGCCTCACCGTCGTCACCGCATTGTGTCCTTGAGCAAGACACATTAATCCTAGCTTAGTTCTGGTTCAACCCAAGAAGACACATCCCTACATAACTGAAAGATTGTAGATGGGATGTAAAGAATCAAATCAAACAAAAAGCAACCAAATATCATCAGCTGTATTGTCTGCTAGTCCATTTTTAAAACAGTGTAGACCCAGATCAGACTGCTCCTATAGAAGCAGTCTGATCTGGGTCCACAATTTATGTCTGTACATGATGTAAGCGTTTACATGCAGCAGACGACTACAGCAGACAGCATTTTCAGATGCATTTTATGTAGCAGTCGCCAGTCGAAGGGTATATGCATAAAAGATCATGTTTGATCTCTATATTGTAGACTCAGCAGCCACTGCAACAGTTACCTCCTGGTTCCATGCAGTCACCTGTATACCAGATACAACAACAGCCCATACAGACACAAGCAGGAGACCAACAGGTTCTTCAGCAACAAGGACTACCACAGACTATCATTGTACAACAACAACCTGCCCTCCAACAACAGGGGATTGACCAATCTGGCATACAGCAGCAGATAATCCAACAACAACCTCTCCAGCAGCAAGTTGTTGAACAACAAGGTTTCCAGCAACAAGCTATTCAGCAACAGCAAATTCAACAACAGCCTATACAACAGCAAGGCATCCAGCAACAAGCCATACAGCAACAAGCTATCCAGCCACAGGTTGTCCAACAAACTATCCAGCAAACGCCAAACATTCAACAACAACCACAGATTGGGCTACAGCAGCAGGGAACTGTCACAGTTCAGCTGTCTGATGGTCAGATTGTGCAGCAGCAGCCTCAGCAACAACAACAGGGCCTACAGCCTGTACAAACCATGATCCAGCAGCCACCTCTGCAGCAAGCTGGGATACAGCAGGGTCTTCAACAAGCAGGGTTCCAGCCACAGACTGGTATACAACAAATTACAGTTAGTGCCCCAGGAAGTGTGCAACAGCCAGTCTCCTGGGGAGCACCAGCCTCATCCTCAGTTCTGCAGTCGCAGTCAAGCTCTGTTCCAGGACAGCAGGTATGACATGCTTTAACAGGGTTCGCACAGGCTTGAAAAGTACTTGAATTTAGAGGGATTTTTTGAAAAGTCCTTGAAAATAAAAATGCCTTGAAAAGTAATGGAAAATTGCACAAAGGCCTTGAAAAGTCCTTGAATTCTTCTATTTTCTGTAGGAATTAACACTGATGATGGAGATCTAAATCAGATAAAATTGTTATGCCTTTATTTGGTGCAGCATATGCTGCACCAAATGTAGGCACAACAATTTTATATTAATTTTCCAGTACTAATTTCTCCATTATCTCAGTCTAGCATTTCTGAAGTAAAATTTTAACACTTAGATCAATATTTTTCATTAACTTTAAGTCCTTGAAAATTGTATGAGAGGCCTTTAGAAGTTCTTGAAAAGTCCTTGAATTTTACTCAACCTTGCCTGTATGAACCCTGTTTAAACCATAAAGCTTGCAGCAGACAAAATTCTTTGATATTTTTTTTAAAAAAAAGTTCATATGTAGCCCTTATCCTATAATTTTTGTCATGAAAAGTCAAAACGTCTGTGTATTATTTCTGCAAATAGTTTATTGCTACTTTAGACTACTTTTATAAATGGAGTTTCGAGGGGGCTCAGTGGTAGAGTGCTTGACTTGAGACCCAGGGGTTGCAGGTTGGAGCCTCACATGGATCACTGCATTGTGTCATTGTGCAAGACACATTAATCCTTGCTTGGTACTGGTTCAACCCAGGAAGACCCGTTCCAACATAACTGAAAAATTGTTGACTGGGATGTAAAGAATCAAATCAAACAAAAAATCATGGAGTTTGATCTCAAATCAGGACCAACAGACGAATGTGTATGTCCAACTCAGTGGTCAACATTATACCAGATCATTTTTGAAAATCCTACACAGATTGAAAATTATTCCCGAACTTCTCCAAACGGGTCCAACATCAAAGATGCTGCAGTTAACTCTGTGCATAGATCATCATATCATAATCAGATTTTTGATTAACGTGCAGGTGCAGGGGCACCATCCACATCAGTGGGCCCCTTTCCAGGTAACTGGCTAGCTGCAGGCATAGCAGATCTCACACCTAATCTCCAGGTGCTCCTTTCTTGAGGGTCAACTGTGGTGAGCTTCCACTCACAGCAGTCTTTCTCTGTCAGTTTCTTCCATGTTTGCTTGGGCCTCCCTGCCCCCCGCTTGCCGTCAATCTGTATATCATATGCTGTTCTTTGATGTACTCTGAACATTTTAAGCACAGCGCATATAAATCAAATCAAGTCCCAAAGTCAAAAAATTACAGTGCACCACCCAAGTCCACTTACTAATGCCATGGATGGCTTATTCAAATAAAATGGAAACCATGCCAAATTCCTTTGTGCATTAAGCAAGTGGAGTCATCTCAAAACTCTCGTTTTGAAGCATGTGCAAACAAGAAAAATAGTACAGTAAAACCTGTCTAAAAAGGCCACTCTATCAAAGGCCAAAAATTGGTTTTCAAGACCAAATATCGCTTAATGCAGATCAAAAGTATTGCAGAATGCTCCAAGGGGAGCATTCAGCAATACTTCTGACGTTCATTAAGCGACCATTTGTCATTAAGATCCTTTTCTTGTCTATTTTTGAGTGGCCGCTTAAGACAGGTTTTACTGTACTCCATGGAAAATCCATGCTTTTGTACCTACAAATGAGCATGTTCAAAGTTGATTCTTCATATGTAAGATAAATTATGAGTTTGCAAATAGCAGTGTTATGTGATATACAAGGGTTGAAAAACGGTATATCCACTGCGTACGAGTATTTTTTGAGACCACCCCTTTCTGTCATGCATATACAAGTTTTACCTGGCTATAAAAGATTTAGAATTTTCGAACATATTCATTTTATTGCAAAATGTTTATCTATATACTCAAAAACCTGTACATGTTTGCGTCACAAGCTTCGGATCTTTTGGAAAATTTGGCTATATGTCTCCTCTACACTGTTCAATGTGAGCACACTTTGCTAAAATAAAAAAATAAAAAAGTCATTGCGAAAAATAAGTTCTAAAAACAAATAGTTTGAGTTTAGTTGCCTTAAAAAAGCCTAGATAAATGACCCAGATCAGTCTGCTTTTTGTGAAATCCAAACCTAGTAACCCACATTTTATTTGAGGACAGATATTAGTGTTTGAAATTTTGAAACGTTAACTGTTCACTGTTCACAGGTTTTCTCGTAGTGTAACTCAGATGGTATAAGACCTGCATGCTTTATGTGGTTTTATTTTCTTTATACCTAAGGTTTCAAGTGCAGGATTATTTGTGAGTGCCCCATCCCATTCTAACAGTGTGACAATGTCAACCTCATCAACAGCACCATCAACCTATGTGTACAATGTGGTGTCACAAGAAGAACCTAAGAGAAGATTTACGGAGGTGAAACAAGAAGATAAGCTACCAGAAAATCTCCTAGGATATGAGGTAGGGCTTCAACTATTTACAGTCCCTTTATAATGCTATGTTTAAGGTGGCTATGAATAATGATAAAAAGGGACAATTTTACAAAAGGAATTTAAGGATATCCTATAATTCCTTTGTAATATTCTATGGTAAATCTGGTACCCACAACATGATGGTCTTACATCCAAAAATATGTTATTACAAAATCTAATACCGTTATATAGGTATTGCACTGTATCTCTATACAGTAAACATGTCTTAAGCAGCCACTCAAAAATAGACAAAAACAAAAGTATTAAAGACAAATGGTCGCTTAATGAAGGTTAAAAGTATTGCAGAATGCTCTCTTGGAGCCAGTGGTTCACTCATGGGTCCTGGGACTCGCTGTTTCACATATCAATGTGTCCAACTGCAAACGTATGAGTCCAGAACACTATTTTTAATGTTAAGTCTGCAATACTATTGCATCCTGGGACTCGCTGAAATAAAAACTTTGCATCACAGAGACAAAATTATGCGCAAAGATGCAGGATGCGCAGGTAACAAAATCACTGGGAGCATTCTGCAATATTTTTGAACTGCATTAAGGGATAATTGATCTTGAAAACAAATTTTTGGTCTTCTTTTTGAGTGGCTGCTTAAGACAGGTTTAGCTGTATACGCCTTTGGATTCATTATGATAACTTAACCCTTTACCTCATAGAGACGCATGGGTGAAAGTTTTCAGAATTATTCCTGAATTTAGGGTTTTGAGGCTGACCGTCCAAAGAAAGTCAGCCTCAAAAAACTTAATTAGGCAGATTTCAATATCTTTTCTGATATATTTACAGTTTACCTAAAGACAATTAAACATTTAAACTTGAAATATATTTGAAGGCATAGTGCAAGTTTTAAAATTTGAATTTCAAAAGTTTAGGATTTTGGAAACTGTAAACTTTGCCCATGGAGAGGTCTTATAACACTTGTGCACACAGAGCAGACCAAGATAAGGCATAACATCTATATAAGAAACTTTATCATATGACATCCCGTATGGTATAACACCCTGCAATAAGGGAGCACAGGGGCTCAGTGGTAGAGTGCTTGACTCGAGGCCGAGGGTTCGAGTCTCACTGGCGTCACTGCTGTGTCCTTGAGCAAAACACATTAATCCTTGCTTAGTACTGGTTCAACCCAGGAAGACCCGCCCCTTTATATACTCAGAAGAAAAAGTTTAGTCAGTATTTATGTTAACTCATAAAATCAACAATACTGGATATATCATTGTCAATTTGTATACATGAGTTGTATTATCGTAACTTTACATGTATCCATTTATTGTGTGACAAATAATGCCTCTATTTGACTGTATCAACCAAATTTCAAAATACACGATGTGCAGGTGCTTCAGTTAAGTTGCAGGGTTATTTTCTCATATACTGTTAGATATTGAAACTTAGTTGTTCCTTTTGCTTTAATCCGGAGAAAATTCAGTGTAAGCAAGCTTAAGTCGCCGTCCAGGCTATCAACAAATTATAGAAATACCGTATTTTGACTTCTTGAAGCAGGTACATGTGTTGCTGACGTGCCACGCATTTTTGGATGTAATGAACAAACAATTTATCATCTGCAAACACGTTTTCGACAGCTTGGCTGTAAAAATGACAAGCCTCCGCCAGGTAGACCAAGACAGCGACGCCATTTGAAGTTATGGTCATAGTGACGTAAACATGACAATAGCTTCATGGCCGCTTGGAAACTTCTTAAAAACCTTCGACATGCAACAAGTACAAGAATTTCCGTCTAAACTGCCTGAAATCGTCTGAGGGGGGCTAGACTGATTTTTGAGTTTTGAATTTGATATTGACCCCTTCGTGTAATTTTGATGAAGAAATGGGGTATATTTTCAGAATGTTTTGTTGAAAATGTTCACATTTGTAAGAAATAAAATAAATTTCATGTTGAGTAATGTTTTTGTCAATATTAAGACTGTCTTACATAATCATTGCACACAGTGTCTGTACTGACTAAACTTTTTCTTCTGAGCATAGCTGAAAGATTGTTGATGGGACGTAAAGAATCAAATCAAACAAAAACAACATAAAAGATGGCATAATGGTTTTGCCCTGTGCTTTCAGCATGGTCCTCCTCATCTAGCCAATTTGGTTGTACAACCAGGTCAGCGCCAGCAGCAGCAGAGCCAGAGCCAGGTCTCGTCTGTATCTAGCTCTGTGATTAACAGGACTGAAACTAACAGTCCTCAGACAGTCCTGAAACAGGAGCAGGCAGACGTAGGTATCACTCAGAATCGGCAAACCTTTGGTGGTCAGGCATTGCAAGGTAGCCAGCAAGGTGGATACAGCCCCCAGGCAGATCAACAGAGGTAGGTATCGATGCTTGTTCAGGGCTTACACTGGCTCAGAACTTGTTGTAGCCAACACTTTAGCCAAAAAGAAAAAGTACCAACACTTTAGCCAAATGGAAAAAGTTGGAGCCAAATGATATTACATGTAACTTTTGCCAAGGTTTTAGCCAGAAAGTAGTCTCAAAAAGTTGTTTTGTTTCTAACCTTTTGCCTGATATGGGTGACTTTTGTTGCCTGCTGATAATCTTTGCAAACAGTTTGGATCCGGATCAGGCCTGACAAAATGTCAGGCCTGATCTGGATCCAACTGTTTGACACCCGAGTGGTTTTGAAAAAATCCAGCATCCAAAGAGTAAAATATACAATAACAAAGTGTGAAGGAATAATAAAAGCAATATTTGAAAATTCAAAAGCTGATCAAAATACACTTTTCCGCAAATGTGTAATTTTTGAACCATCATTTAGGGCTATTCCAGAAAAAAACACCTGGGGGAGGAAGACGGCACTTTTTTTTTTACCTAACCACCCATGGAATTCAATATTCTCCGACACCAACCACCCATGTAATCAGAAAGTTCCGTACACCAACTACCCATAGAATTCAATTTTCCTAAGGCCCAGTGGTGTAAAATTCCCCATTTGCCCACTGGCATTGGCTAAACGTTGGGTTCGACACGTAAAATGCATTTTTCCTTTAGAGAAGACAAAACGGTAAAAATACAGCTGGTCGATCCTTTTCATCGCAAACCGGATGTTTATACCAGACAGTGGCAAGTACGCATGCGCATCTCTGTGATTAACTCCCCAACTGCCCAGCGACTTGTTCGCGGAGCCTCCTCTGGACTCAGGGGGTGTAGACGACGGAGATCGTCCAAAATCGGTGGGCGAATTCAGACATTGAACACCGCATTTTGTGCACCTCAATGCCGGTCTTTGGTACCACATTTGCTGCCAAAATTAAATGTCACAGCAAGACATTGGATCGTTTTAAGGAAAGAAAATAGGGGTGGTGGGGGGGGGGGTCATGAGAGACTGAGTGTGCCATAAAGCAAATTGAAATAATAAAGCCTCAGCAGAAAGAATAATATGAACTTAGGCGCTACCTTAACTGTGCAAAGCAATCAAACAGATATATTCACAATTATTATGACTGTAATCAACTGAGCATCTTTCTCAGTATTGACAAAATAAATTTGCAGGTAAAACGCATTATTCCAATCTCCAGTTTCAGTCTTTATCGGTACAGGCTTTTACAGGTATTGGCTTTTACCAGTAGCCTAATTACCCTAGAACTTTGTTTCCTTGAATAAATTCTTCTGAAAATACATGTTTCCCAAGTAAAGTAATGACCGCCACAGAAGCCACTATTGGGGAGTTTATTTTGGTACTGTTTTTTACCAATATTTGACTGAAAAATCTAAATGACGATTTAGCATAAACAAAAATGGCCGTTTCGGCTGCGGTTTGCTATGCTCTACGCGTTTTTTGGCTAGATTAGATTAAACTTCTCTCTTTTTTTGACAGATAATATTCTTTCCTCCCCTTCCACGCAGCGAAACACCAACAACCCATGTAATTAGATTTGGTCGAACACCAATGACCCATATAATTTGAAAACTTTCCGCACCAACCACCCATAGAAAAATATATCGCCTGCCGCCTTACCCCTTTCCCCCTCCCCCCCAGTTTCATGCCCAAATACAACACACATTTTTATAGAGAAATAAAAAAAAAACATCAAGAATTTAGCTGTCTTATCTGGAGAATTGATTCAAAGAGTCAAAATATTGATGATTACCATTCAACCAAAACCTTTCAGGTACACAATGGAACCAACTCCATGGGACAGTTCAATTTAGTACTGACAACATACATTTTGGTTGATTGAAATTTTTAAAAAAGCTACAGTAAAACCTGTCTTAAGCGGCCACTCAAAAAAAGACAAAAACGATCTAACTGAAAAATGGTAGCTTAATGAAGGTTGGAAGTATTGCAGAATGCCCCCTTGGAGCATTCTGCAATAATTTTGACCTGTATTAAGCGAGAATTGGTCTTTAAAACCATGTTTTGGTCTTCTTTTTGAGTGGCCGCTTAAGACAGGTTTTATTGTATATTTACCAGGCCAGAAGAGAGAGAACCCCAAGGTGCAGTGTTACTTGAGAATGGACGGCCCGTTAATAGAGATACAGTGTTACTTGAGAATGGTCAGCCCATTAGAAGGGATAAACACTTGATGCCCCCACCACCTCCTCGTAAGTAAAAAGATGTTTTAGCTGAAATGAGCATCAGCACTACATCCTGCTAGTAGCACCATAGGTTTAGATTTATAAGAAAATTTGTCAGCATAAGTTTTGGGTGCTCGAAAGAACCGTCTAAGCTTACCCAGGAAAAAGTGTGGTTGGGTGAACTGACTGCTCGTTTTGACCATAGCTTTTGACTGGGACGTTAAACCTGATCTTGATCTACACTGTTATCAAGAAGGTATCAAAATTTGTCAAAATTTGAAAAAAGTTATGTGTCCAGTGAATTCATAAGGTTGAATTTGTGTAAAAAGTATGGCTTAACAGGCCTTAAGAGTGCATACAAAAAAATAATTTTCCTATTTCTTAACCAAAACATATCATAGATTTAGATAAACAAAATTTTTGAGCTTAAAATTGTAAATATTTTCTAATCCATCAGTTTGAACATATGTTTTGGGTGCTCAAAAGAACCGTCTCATTGAGACAGTTCTTTTGGGTACCCACAACATAAGTTTTGGTTGAGAAATAAGAAAATTGATTTTTGGTATGCACTCTTAACTAAAGGCCTGCATATGTTGTGGGTACTCAAATTGAGACGGTTCTTTGGAGCACACAAAACATATGCTAAAAATTATGTGTAAGAAAATATTTACAATTTTACGCTGATTTTTTTTTTATCTAAGCCTTTGGCTTTGCATAGGCGATATGGAAGATAGTCTAACAGAGGGTGAAAGGATTTACTCTTTTCCTACTCATGTTATCTACTGGTAACTTTTACAAACAGTTTAAACCCAGATCGACCTGGACAAAGTGTCTGACCTGACTGACCTGACCTGGATCCAAAATGTTTGACACTTTGATAGATTTGGCCTCGTAGTGCAGTCAGTAACGAGTCTGACTGCAGACCCAGGGGTCACGAATTTGATCCCAGCTCGGTCCCATACTTTCACAGAGATTTCACAGAGATTGATCATGAGATAATTTCTACAGTCATTCTTTTCCTTCAGCTAACTCAAGAAGGGTCTTTTGTCAGTTAAAATCGAAAATATGTGCACAAAATACTGGTTAACCACTTAGTCAAGCTTGCCCAGGAAAAAGTGTGGTTAGGTGAACTGACTGTCTTGACATGACCAAAGCTGTTGACTGGGACGTAAAATACTGCATAATAGCACCATTTGATGCCTTAAAATATCGTGTATTTGAAAATATTATGGAAAATGGAGTATTTGCTCTTTTGGAGCAAATGCTCCATTTTCCAATATATTTTCAAAAGTATTCAAAACTTAACTTAAATTTTTCTTGATTGTTTTCAATGTTATCTAAAAATAGAAAATGATGTCATGATCTAAAAATAGCCTAGTATGGAGTAAAGGGTTAATGTTGTTTCTTACAGGAGGTATATTGAAACGACATTCTTCTGATCAAAAGGCACAAGAGGAGCAGAGAAAGAAAGTGAAAGGTAAATTTTTCATTTCAAACGTTGTATTAGAAGCAATGGAAGATTTATTTGCTCACCTCAGCCATACGCTTGAGGTGAGCTATTGTGATGGGAGGCAGTCTGCCGTCCATCCGTCTGTCAGTCTGTCCATCCAATATCTGCAACAATTTCTTTAAACGACATCTTCTCCTAAACTACTGGCTGGATTTTGACCAAACTTGGCAGAAATGATCCTTATATGACCCTCTTTAAAAGTTGTTGAAATGGTTCCAATCCGTTGCATATCTATGTCACACAGGTTAAAAATAGATTTTTGAGATGAAAACTTTAAAATATTCTTGTCTGAAACCACAGGGCCAAGAGCCTTGATATTTGGAATGTAGCATCACCTAGTGGACCTCTATCAAAAATGTTCAAATTATGGCCCTGGGATCAAAAATGGCCCCGCCCTGGGGGTCCCATGGTTTACATAGGCTTGTATAGGGAAAAACATGAAAGACCATCATGAAGTGTGTAATAGAAAATTAATTGTCTTATATCTCAACCAAAACATGTTATGGGTACTCATAAGAACGGTCTCGAATGATTTCACCATAAAAAAATCTTACTGGACCTATTCATATATCTGCATGGGTGAAAGTTTTTAGGATTATTCCTGAATTCAGGATTTTGAGGCTGACTTCCATAGAAAGTCAGCCTCAAAATACTGAATTATGCAGAGTATAATAGCTTTTCTGATATATTTACAGTTTATCTAAAGACATTTAATCATTTAAACTTGAAATATTACTATTTTGAAGGCATACTGCAAGTTTTGAAATTTGAATTTCAAAAGTTCAGGATTTTGGATTTTTTTAAAACTTTGATCCATATATCTGCTCATATATTACAGGCCAGGAGGAGGAAGACGACTCGGACATTCCCTCATCAATGGGTAGTCAAGTTAAGGAGGTGAAGAAGTACTCCTTTAATCAGTATTCCAGCACGCCACAGCTCTACATGAACAAAGATTCTACTGACCAACAGTATCAGACCAGGTCTGGGCAAGTTCAGGCCGGAGAACAGTATCAGACCAGGACTGGGCAAGTTCAAACCGGAGATCAGTATCAGACCAGGACTGGGCAAGTTCAGACCGGAGATCAGTACTATGCTACTCCCCAGAGTTTTCAGTCGGCACCGAGTGACCAGTTTTCACGAGACTCCAGTTCACCGATGGGATACCAGTCACAGAATGTTGATAGATCTATGGACCAGACATTTAAAAGTAGTCAGTCATTTTCTGTGGCGAGCAGTCCACAGGGTCAAAACACGTCATTTTCTGTGGCAAACAGTCCACAGGGTCAAAACACGAGTGTTAGTTTAGGGTTCAATCCTTCACCATCATCAATACTGCAGGCTGCATCTGTTAGTCCCCAGTATTCTCAGATGAGCCATACAACGCAGTTCAGTCAGGGGGCTCAGTCTCCTTTTCCTGGACAAGGTTCTCTGTTACAACCCCCTCCTCCTCCCTCTAACCAGTATTTTAGGCAGGGACCAGGCACAGTCCAGTGACAACCTAAGACCACATGACCAAATGGAATCTGGGAATTCATTTTTGCAGACATTTATCATAGGTCCAGATAAGGAAATTTAATTGCGTAAACTTTAAATTATTTCTTACCCATTAATTTAAGCATGTGTTTTGGGTGCTCAAAAGAACCGTCTCATTGAGACAGTTCTTTTGAGTACCCACAACATATGTTTTGGATGAGAAATAAAGAAAATAATTTTCCAATACTCACTTATTTGGAGGCCTGATTTATTCAACCTATGGTAGATGTTTTAAAATTTAGAACACTTTTCTCTTCTTGTTCTCAAATGAAACATTGGTCATCAGGGCTTGAAATCACAAAAGGCCTGCAGGGAAGACCCTGATGGCAGTATGATCTGGATCTACCCTGTTCATCTAGGCTTCTGGCAGGCAACTAGTTATCAAAACTTAAGAACATTTTCTGTGGGTTTTATCAGAGTTCCATCCAAAGACTCCGGGATTCTATCATGCCGTCTAGTAGAGTTGATAATGTGTCTCACTCCAGATCTAGGGGTTGCAAGTTTGATCCTGGCCAGGTCCCATACTATTGTTGAAATTGATCATGAAATAATTTTTTTTATACAGCCATTCTCCTCCCTTCTTCAGATGCAAGAAGGGTTGTTGTCAGTTACAAGCTAAAGTATGTGCGCGAAGTACTGGTTAACCGATTGGATAAGCTTGCCTTGGAAAAAGTGTGGTTAGATAAACTGACCGTTCCAACATGACCATAGCTGTTAACTAAACCCCTCCAACAAGATACTGTTGACAGTGCGAGTGTGATTCTTATTTCCTTTAACAAAACTAAGATTATTGTCATTCTGAGCTCAGTTCGGTTTTAGCTTAACAATTTGAGTGTTGTAAATGTGGACATTATTGATCAAAAATTATAGGGCGAGTTTGTTATGAGTTATTGGGACCTTGATATGTCTTTTTGTACATTACTGTTGCAAACAGTTTGGACTCAGATCAGCCCTGACAATATGCCGATTCAGACTATTTGACACTCTGATGGTATGCACTCTGATGGTATGAAAAGAGTTGACCATCTACTAGCTATAAGATAAACCTGATATTAAATGTGGGAGGTTGAACATGTGAATTTTGTTCGTGGACTATGTCACATGGCAAGTCGTCGTTGAATTGGTCAGTTATACAATAGAAGGTGAATTTTGAGTGACATTCTGGGCGTGGTATGGTTATGTCTACTTCGATGCATAAGAAAGTATTGTTTTCCTTTGTGAACTGCAGGCAACCAGAGTATTGACTTCAGAAGAGCAAGGTGAGCTGATGTCCAGCAAGAGGAACAAGTTGGCATGTGCACCCATTGAAGACTCCGGTTAGCCAAGGCATCTGTGCAGTCTAACCAGTCTTCAGTGGGCACTCTGGGTAGTCAAGGGTCCAGTGTTTCTTCAGGCTGAAGACTAAGACTGATCAGACTGTGCGGATATGCAAACTGAGCTGAATCTTCGCTGCACGCACATGCCAACTTGTACTGTTTGCTGGATACCAGCTCAGTTAATGTACCCCAAAGTGACTTATTAACTCATTCCTTCATGAATATGCATGCTAGGCTCCACCGGCTATGAATAATTATATAAATACACTCTGTTGGTACATAGAAATAAGAAATCATTTGTCAGTAGATTCATATCTAATCATATTTCTATTAAGCAAACAGAGTAAAACCTGATCAGGCAGCTCTTATAAGAGCTGCCTGATCTGGGTCTGCTCTGTTTGTAAAAGGGTTAAAAGGCCTCCCTATGAAGGGTTAAGTTGATATTTGAGCTATCAGACCTGGAGCTTTTGAGAGTAGAAAGTATTATTACTCAACCATCTATGTCTATTTTTTGCTATGTCATGAGTCACTTAACTATTGACCGGTCAATATATTTGACTATTGACTGGCACTATACCATGGCCTGGTTTCCCTTTTCGCTGTTAAAACACACAGGCGCTTATCGACATGCACGACAACGATGCGCGTATGGTTCGTTTATGAAAGGAGACGTTGTGCAACAAAGGTGAAAATGAGCTATGCTTTGGCAACTTCAAACTCCAATAACTTTGTTGTTTATGTTATAAGTGTGGGTACTTGTTTTCTTAGTAAGAACGAGCGGAACAGTTTAAGATAAAAATTGAGCAGATTTGGTGAAATTTTCTGTTTTTCAACAAAACCGCATCGTCTACAGTAATTTCAGTCAAGAAACGCTGCTAAATAATTCATCAAAAGGGTTGGGTAAAAAAACAGTTATTTCATGCCTGTTTGTAGTATAGTCAAACTATTACCCCTCTGTACCGTGGAAGGCCTGATGCACTATTGCACTCGTCCTTCGGCCTCGTGCAACAGTGCATCAGGTCATCCACGGCACCTCGGGTTAATAGTTTGGGTTATACTACAAACAGGCATGAAATCACTGTATAATATGGACCTGCTCACGAGAAAATCTGTTTTCAGAGTCTGTGACGAGGTAAGACTCAAACTGACCTGCTTAGCTGCAGAGACTAGCTAGAATATTGAAATGTTGCAGGTGTTGTGTTTAGATATTAATTAAACTTTCCCGAGATTGAACTAGAAATGCTGATCTGATTTTCGCAGATGCAGAGGATGTGGCCTATCAAATGAATCTATGATTAGGGAGTAATGCAATCTTTCAGGCTACTGTAAAAAATCATGAGAATTTCAATTTTGTGAATAGCGCTAAAGGACATATTTGAGACGCTAAAAATCATGACATGATTGCCATTTGATATAGGTGACTTTGTGAGGGTTTTATTTTTGTGAAACTTTGCAGTTGATAAGTCTCACCAAAATAAAAGCTCTTGAAAAGTTCAGAGTGTCCATAACTGCTTAGAGAAGAAAAACAGTCCATAAATGCACTGGAATGGTGAAAAAAGCACGGTAACTGCTGTGAAATGGTGAAATAATTCATAAATGCACTGAAAAGGAAAGAGTCCATAACCAATCTGAAATGGTAAAAAATTACATAAGTATACTGAGTGAATAGGAAAATAGGTCCATAACAGCATTAAAACAGAAAAAAA
Organism: Loripinus fragilis; assembly: GCA_964019695.1. NCBI lineage: Eukaryota > Metazoa > Mollusca > Bivalvia > Lucinida > Lucinidae > Loripinus > Loripinus fragilis. Next base: position 63,724,486 of record OZ026522.1, on the reverse strand, counting down.
GTCCATGACTTAATTATCTGAAATGGAATATATACCATAAAACCTGTCATAAACAACCACTCTCAAAAAACAGAAAATCAGTTTTCAAGACCATTTATCGTTTAATGCAGGTCAAAAGTATTAGAGCATTCTACAATACTTTCAACCTTCATTAAGCTACCATTTATCATCAAGACCTTTGTTGTGTCTATTTTTGAGTGGCTGTTTAAGACAGGTTTTACTGTAAAGAAATCAATAGAATTGAATGTTTCATTTTAACTCAATAGAATGCACAATAAGTTTAGCCAGTTCATATGTTTCGCATCTTTATGTGCTCCTCTTTGTGCAATATCGAACAATTGCAATGACGAGAACAAGATCTTATGCAAATGAAACCACGAATTCACAGACGCCATCCTTAAAATAGGCTTTTAGGAGAGCAAGAATTGCAGGAGGGGTCAGTAAGCAAGTCACATCCGTTGTAAGTAATGCTAAAATGATAAGCATGTGTATTTTTGTTTGGTGGTCTTATATCTTCCTCATGCAGCATACACCTATAAAAACTATTGGTTATGAGACAGATGTGATAGAGATTTCATGCTGGAAAATTCAGCTGCCACCAATGAAGTCAAAACATAGTCAACATTTGAACTCTTATCCTAATTGGGGTTTCAATTCAACAGAGACTCAGTTTACAAAGATGTCATAGGCTTGCAATGTAACTCATCTCATGCTTGATTTAAACGTTAAGTTACTGGGAAATGATGGGACGCGTTTGCCAGATAACGCGATCTTAGATTTTATTTTTCGGCAACTTTATTTGTCTGAATGTGTTGGAAGGCATCAAACAGTTTTAATTGTCAATGTGGTTCAAGAAGGACCGACGAGAAACACTTTTTAAAGGCGATAACGTAAAATCGTTAATAAAAACATCTAATTGTGAAAAATTGGTCCTTTATTTCTCGGAGAAAAGGCAGAAAATTGCAGCATTTGCTATGCTTTTGCGGTGTTCAGTGACCAAAAATTGCTTGAAAATGTTCTTGACTTCCCCCAATGATCAAAAATACCCACGTTACCCCCTAGTCTTAAAATTTAACGTCCATTTAGCACTGCCGCTGCATTTGCTAATTCCGTTTTTTTTAAAATGGAAATTCTTGTCAGATGATTGGATGACAGCAAATGAAACTTGAGATCTGATGTGGATGGGTTCACCATACAAAACAATTGCTAAACTTATTGTGCATAGTATATAAAAGCATACCAAGATATATGATGCATGCAGACATAAATGTAAAAAAATTATCATTTATGAATAAAATACTTTCTTCTGAAAACTGGGAGAAACTGTTTGCCTACTAGCGTCATCTCCTGATGACATTTGTAATCAGTTTGGACACAGATCAGGCCGGACAAAAATGTCAACCTGATCTGGATCCAAACTGTTTGACACTTTGATGGTATACCAGAAAGTATATTTCAAAAAAGTTGATTTTGAAAAATTCAGCACATGACAAAAAAAGCATGCATAATTTCCCGGTAGATAAAGAACTAAACAATATGGTCAAATGACAATTGGTAACTCTCTTAATGCTTTATTACACATTGTCTACTAGATTTAAACTGTACCTTAAAATGCTTTGTGCTGTTAATGACTTGTATATTAAACTGACATGGAAGCCGGTAGAGCAGTTTACTGTTGTTTCATTTCATACAAATCCAATTGACACTGGACCAAAATTTGAGCACACTAACAAATGCTCCCATAAACCCCTGATGATAGCCATGAGAGACATGTGTTTTGACTTTGCAGTTCTAAGGTAAAAGTCTAAGACCACACAGAATCGGCGAAAGAAGAAACTCTCCAGGCCTTAAGTATAATTAGCATAATTAGTATCCATTGGAATACCCGCAAATTGTCTAAACAATTAACCCATAAAGCGCCTACTGTAATTTGCAGCACCTCCTGTAATTTGCAGCAGACAATTTCACATTTTGCTACTTTTTTGAAAATCACAAATGAGGCATGATATTTCATGAGAATCGTCTGCCATCACACGATTCTCATGAAATATCATACCTTATTTTTTTTTGAAAATTAGGAAAGATGTCAGAAAATTTGTCAACTGGTGCAGTCGTGGGGCTTTAAGGGTTAAGAGCCAAATCTGATGAATGTATTATCCCCAAAAATATTGGAGAGTCACAAAAAGTGATTTTGATCAGGAAATACCACAATCACACACTGCAGAGCAACTATGGCATCTTGAGGAAGAGCCACAGAACAAGGGATTTAAAACCTTCGCTGGGGATATAACTTTGACAAATTTGCCTTGTTTGACATCTGTTTTGCCAGGCAACACATCTGATTCTCGGAATTCTAGTTTGACTATTTACCAAATTATAAATAAAACCCGAATTACCTTCTTGAGCATATGAAATAGTCAAACCGTGCCTAGATATGAGTATTAAAGTTGCCACCTTTACAGTGATCCAAAAGATAAATTGTGCCACAACATGAAATCTGCATCAATGTGATATGTGCGACCAGCAAAGGCTCAGACCAGCCTGTGCATAGGCGTAGTCTGATCAGAGCCTTTGCTAGTCGCTTGAATATTCTATAGCTGTTAAGCTACAGACTGAACAGAATTTGAAGTTCCTCAGATTAAAAGGAGACTGTACAGGCTCGTCTGAGTCTACACTTGTTAAAATGCCACATTGTTGGGAATCATGTGTCCCAGCTAAAATTATAGAATGAACAATGAGCCAGTACACGAGATTACAGTACTTATCACACCAAACTCCCCAACAGTGGCGTCCCCTAGCGGCCATCCTTCCCTATAAAGGGAAGAATGACTGCTAGGGGACGCCACTGTTGGGGAGTTTGTTATCGCATATGCTCAAATGTCTCTGACAAACGCACATGCTGACGTATCCAGTGAAGCTGGAGGTACATTATAAGAATCTATCACCAGTGTGAGGGTAGGATAGAAAAATCCGTCCGGAGGATGGCCTTTGGCATCAGGAGGCTTCACGAGTGATCCAGAGGGACAAATTTTCTATCCTACCATCACACGAATAATGGATTCTTTTTCTTGCTCACCACTGTTTTTATTTATTTATTTATCTAGAAGTCTCTGAATAAGCTAAGATGCAATTTCACATGATGACGTTACTTGACATCCTTGATAAGATAATATTGGTAAGATAAGATTTTCTATCCCAGGGTTAAAAATCTCAGATTTCCTTATCCGGTGTGCAAGAAATTTGGTTTATGCCTTCATCTACAATCATACTAAATGTATACTAGCAGTAAGTATCATGGCGAGTCCATGCATATGTACAGATTAGCCTGAGTCTATGCTGCTCGCTGGTGTGATAGATACGGCAGTCTCGTGCTCTGTTTCGAATGCTCATTATAATTAATAGATTATAGACTTCAACAACTAAAATATTGCTTATACTTATAACTCGTTTACTGATATTTTAGCTAAAAGTGAAGATGTAGATGAAATGTCACAGAATTTCTTTACAAAGAGGCCTTTATTCCTTTAACTTGATGTCACTCTCGCTGTCCCCACGAATATGCGCCACAATAATACCAGTGTTGTACATTTTATTATCTACTATGTAATGAAATACAGGAAAATATTGATTAAATATAATGCATATATTTCACAGCCGTGAAAATATAAAAACTTGTATTTTCACAGCAGTGAAAAAACAAGATTTGATATTTTCACGGGAGTGAAACTGTAAAAATTGGAACTACTTTTTTCTATTTTCTCAATATGGTCTAAGAGAAGCAACTCTTTATGGCATATCTGTTTCTTTACTAAGGGAGACAACTATTGGTGTTTCCTATTTCTATGGAAATGTAAACAAAAAGTCAGAGTCGCTTAGAAGCTTAATAAAAGAAAGAGCTTTTATAAATCCGTCTGCCAAAACAAAAGCTAATGTAAAGTAAGATTCGCTTCTCTTTACCTTAAAAGATTATTGGAAATTTGTAGATAATAAAAAGAAAATTTAAATGTTTTTTGTTAAACCTGCATAGTCTGTAACTTTTGATCTTTTAATTTTAGAACTAATGTTTCTATTTTTCAAGATCACATGAAAAAACTGAAATTCAGGTATGCATTTTACCAATTTCGTAAATCTTAACAAATTATCAGTATCAAAACAACAGCATTTATGTTAAAATTAACTGTCTATAATTATTGGAGGGACGCAAATAATTACCAACACACCTGTTTTTATAAGATAATTCACTTTTCCGTGCAGTTTTCAGCGATAGTGAACAGATTTATTGTGAAAACATAACTTAATTCTACTTTTACAAATGAATTAAAAAGAAAATAAAAAAATTCGAAAAATGTTCATAGTTGCAGACTTAGCCTCTTTAAATATGTCTTTTATTTCACTCGTGAAATAAAAGACGTATTTAACAAAAACATTTAAATATCCTCTATGTTTTATGGATAAACCCTGTATTTTGGATTTAAACTACATTCACCTTGACAAACAATATTTCTTTTGTCTGGAAGATGTCTGGGTTTCACCAACCACTTGTGACGAGCTCTCTTTAACAGCGAATACGCGTTACAATGAGTCTCCTGAACTGTTAAATTGGTAAACACTATGACTATTAATTTCGTAGGTGGATGTCTATGATTTACCATTTTGGCGACCACTCTGTTAGGTAGCAGTCTTCTTGAGAGGAGCTGATACCCATTATAATGAGTTTTAATCCGGATAATTGAGGAGGCATCCCGCATAAGATGCAACTTTGGCATGTGCGTACAGCGAAGATTCAAAACAGTCTGCACATACATACAGTCTGATCAGTGTCTTAATTTTACGCCTGAAGAAATGTTGGGCCCTAAATTTCCCATAGTGAGCCCATCGAAGGCTCTGATCAGACTGCGTCAAGCGCAGGCTGATCAGAGTATTCAATGAATACACATGCAAACTTGTTACTTTTGCTGGATACCGGCTTATATGTACATGTATCATGTGCTGTCTTAAATTATTTGGTAAACAACATTTCTTTAGGTAGAGGTCAGATTATATGCGTTACAATGAGTGGTAATCCAGAAACAGTTTATACTGTTTTACAAGATGGACATTAATTACTTGACAAGCAACATCTCTGTAAGTAGAGGTCAGCTTATATGTGTTAAAATGAGTGGTAATCTGGATATAGTCTGTACTGTTTTACATGATGGACTTTAATTACTTGGTAAACAACATTTCTTTAGGCAGAGGCCTTGGTTTCATAAGTTTGTTGAGACGGGCTCTCTGTTCTGACGATAAAGATGGCAATTTTCCCGACGATACAACAGACGCAGATGATACCCTTGAATTTGGCCGTCTCTGAAAAGAAAAGAAACACAACATTTTTACAGTGGCGGATCCAGGATTTCTGGAGAGGGGGTTCATATGTAGAAATGTGTGGGGTTCGCTTTGCTTATTTTATCTCAATTTTATTAAATATCCTATGAAAATGAAATAATTTGGTCTCACTGAGACCAAACTATTTTATTTTCATAGGATATTTAAAAACGGGGGTGGTGAGGGGCGTGCGAGCAAATCCCCTGAACCCCCTCTGGATCCAACACCGTTTTATTATACACATTGGGGAAACTAAGCTTTTGCGACCGGATATACAACGATATACCTCCACTAAAAAGATAATTTTGAATATGGTTACATTGTATTCCCATTCTAATGCACAAGTACATGTAACATTGTTCCTTCAGAAAGACAGCGAAAATTTAGTATGTCTGCATACAGCCAGTGGCTGCCTGCTGCGTAAACCAACTTGGAAGTTGGCAGCCAATGAAAAGTAACGTTATGTACATGTAATAAAGTCGAGTTTCCGACAGTATATCCAAGGATTCATGAACATCACGTTTCATTTGCATGTGTATAAGAATTGTGGGATAACCTTATTCAAAATTTTCATTTAGGGAGAGATATCGTCGGGTATACGGTCTGAAATTTAGTTTTAAGCCAACATCTTTCTAACATTCGTGCTCCTGTATTATTGAATTTATTAAATTCGCTGAGAAAGGAGATAAAATGTTCGATAAGCCTCACATGTATTCGGTTTTCCCCAACTTTTTTAATGAATGCAAGAATACAAGGGGTGACCCTAAAATGCGTAAAGGACTCCTTTTCGCGTAAAGGACTCCTTTTCGCGAAAAGGACTTTTATTTTTGCGAAAAGGACTTTTATTATGGCTAAAACTATTCATTAGGGTTGTTTTTGATATTTGATATTATAAAACTGAAGTTAAACGATATTAATCTATCAATATTATGCAGTAGAAATAGTTTTTGAAACGATATTTTACGGAAATGGCATAAATAATGACTTGCGAAAAGGAGTTTCGTTATTAAAGCTGCATACTCTGTAACTATGAACATTTTTCGAAAAAAATTATTTTCTTTTTAAATCATTTGTAAAAATAGAATTAAGCTATGTTTTCACAATAAAAATGTTCAGTACAGCTGAAAACTGCATGGAAAAGTGAATTATCTTATCAAATAGGTGTATTTTTCTCTTGTTTGTAATTATTTGCGTCCCTCCAATAATTCAAGAGCGTTGAATTTTAGCATAAATGTAGTTGTTTTTATAGTGATAACTTGTTAAGATCTACGAAAATGGTGAAATGTTTACCTGAATTTGAGTATTTGTACTGTGTTCTTGAAAAATAAAAACATTATTTTTAAAAGTAGAAGATCAAAAGTTACAGACCATGCAGCTTTAAGAAAAGGACATTGTATCTGATCTATTTTTCTCATTTATTTATTTATCTATTTATTTATTTTAGTATTTATTTATTTGATTTAAATAATAGTAAGCAAGCAGATATCTAGCGTTCAAAAAATAATATAATCCGAAAAAGCAACTGTGTACGATACATTAGATACAGCCTTGCGAAAAGGACTGTCGATACCGTCTGAGACTATGTTTGAATATCCATGTCCGTTTGCATGCTATTATTTTTAAGGAATATAGTAGAAACTAGTATTGTCTGAATAGATAAAACCTCCAGATGTCGAATATTGAGTATTTGAGACAATTGCACCATAAAGATTGAATTTGAAAAGGGCTCAAAACCGCATAAAGGAGTTTTATTCTTACGAAAAGGACCTCGTTTTTCGGTTTTGCGTAAAGGACTTGATCTTCATGTATCACGTTCACGAAAAGAGCCTGGACTTTGTGACCATTTTTAATGCCTGGTAATAAATTACTTCTTATATGTATAGATGATCTTAATAGATTAGCTTTTTGCGAAAACGAAGCATATCTTGAGCACATCGAGATATTGATACGTTTGGCATAGTAGAGCAACTAAGACCCTGACGAACCTGCTCAACGGCGCATGTCCAGAAGATAGGTGATTTTGATTTTATACGCGCCTTTATGAGGTTAAATACTAAAATAGGCCGTTGAATAACTCGAATCTTCAATCACCATGCATACAGCGTCATAGGTATGCTGTATCCACGACAATTCAAAGTCGTTTTAAGTCTCGTACCCCCTGCAATATAACCATTCTGAGTGTTATCACCAATCACAATTAAAACGGACCAGAAGATGCTAGAAGCTAAACGAATTTTCAATCACCAAGTATACAGTGTCAGAGCTACGCTGTATCCAAGACGATTCAAAGTCGTTTTAAGACTCGTACACTCTGCAACATAATCAATTCCGAGTGTTATCAGCAATCACAATTAAAACCGGGCCGGAAGCTGCAAGAAGCTTAACGAACATTTGTGGACGAGACAGTATAAATCAATAGAGCTTACACACATGCGAGCAGCGAATGCTAAGTCGATCCTGTACAAATGCGCATTCTCGCAAGAGCGTTCACTGCTGGCGGCATGTACATGCATTTGACGAAAATATTTTATGCGTCTAGCCCTACTAGCTAGCTGTGCAATCTTTTCATGGTTAATTTCATTTTTATCATATCGCACGCGTGTCCCCAATTAAAGTCGATCTGTTCAAAATCAATCAGAATAAACGGATTATCACATTCTTTAACACATTGACAATAAACATGGCCAATTAACATATTAACCTAACATGAAAAGAGCGGCTTACTTGGTTGTTGACTACTATTTTATCGTCCGTTGCTGTGCTTGTGTCAAACATGAGTTATCTAGATCAGGCCCGACATTTTATCTGGGCTCAAACGTATTATAAATGCTATCAACAGACGATATTAGAACAGGCCTTTAGTTAAGAGTGCGTATCGAAAAATGATTTTCTTATTTCTCAACTAAAACTTATATTGTGGGTACTCAAAAGAACCGTCTCAATGAGACGTTTCTTTTGAACACCCAAAATATAACACTTATCCTCTGGAGCAGCGAAGGCTCATATGAGTTTGTGCATGGGCACATTCTTGCTAGAATCCTCACTGCTTTAAAACGGGATAGAAATGGGCTTCCTTTCAACATGTCACAAAATAAAAATCTTTTTCACCATATTTGAAACTTGAAGTATTTTCCTGCGTGCGCAAAAGGCGAGAAGCCATGCTGGGGGGTCCGGGGGCATGCCCTCCGATTTTTTTTTGAAAAAAAAAATAAAAATGGTACAATTCGGTGCATTCTAAGGCACATTTTAGCCTTCAAAACTTTGCTAGGTTGAATTTAGAATAAATTAAAAAATATGTTGCCTTTGCAGACAAGTCTGAAAAAAGAAAGAAAAAGAACCTTTAATGTGATTTAATGGTTTTAAAAGCGGTCCTGACTTCAGCAGGGACCGTACTTATACCGTTCTTGCTTCAATAAAAAAATAATTTGGCGTATTTGATACATCATCAGACCGAGGGGCCGCTGGTTCGAGCCTCACCGACGTCACTGTGTTGTGTCTTTGAGCAAGAACATTAAGCCTAGCTCAGTACGTGCTCAGTCCAGGAAGACATGTCCCTTTAAAGCTGAAAGATTGTTGATGGGACGTAAAGAATCGAATCAAACAAAGACATCATAACAGTAATCATGCATGATTATTGACGCACAGTTGCATTTCGGTAATTTAAAGCTTTACGAAATAGTGATATTTTTTCTTTCTGCAATTAGTATATTTAACATCAAAAGGCGCGTATAAAATTAAAAAAAAAAAAACAACAATCTTCTGGGCCTGCGCCGTTGAGCAGGTTCACCAGAGTCTGCGGTGCTCTTCTATGCCAAACGTATCAATATCTCGATGTGCTTATGCTTCATTTTCGCAAAATGCTAACCTATTAAGATCATTTATAAATATAACTCAGGGAAGTAATTTATTAACAGGCATTATAAATCGTCCAAAGTCCAGTCTCTTTTCGTGAATGTAATAAATGAAAGATCAAGTCCTTTACGCACCCTAAAACGAGGTCCTTTTCGTCAGAATAAAACTCCATAACGCGGTATTGAGTCCTTTTCAAATACAACTTTTTACGGTGCAATTGTCTCAAATACTCAATATTCGACATCTTGAGGTTTTATTTATTCAGACAATACTAATTTCTACTGTATTCCTTAAAATAATAGCATGCAAACGGACATGGATATTCAAACATAGTCTCAGACGGTATCGACAGTCCTTTTCGCAAGGCTGTATCTAATGTATCGTACGGGATATATTTTTGAACGCTAGATATCTGCTTGATTACTTTTATTCAAATCAAATGAATAATTAATTAATTAAATAAATAAACAAATAAATAAATAAATAAAGAGATAAATAAATAAATAAATAAGAAAAAATAGATAAGATACAAAGTCCTTTTCTTAATAATGAAACTCCTTTTCGTTAGTCATATTTCTGCCATTTCCGTGAAATGCCGTTTCAAAAACTATTTCTACTGCATAATATTGATAGATTAATATCGTTTAACTTCAGTTTTATAATATTAAATATCAAAAACAACCCTAACGAATAGTTTTAGCCATAATAAAAGTCCTTTTCGCAAAAATAAAAGTCCTTTTCGCGAAAAGGAGTCCTTTACGCGAAAAGGAGTCCTTTACGCATTTTAGGGTCACCGGAATACAAGAACACTCATCTTTCAAACTATATGCTGGGCTCACGTCAACGCCGATACAACGTCATGACGGTCATATTAAACACATTTAGCTTTTCCAACTCGTTTAATGAATGCAACAATACAAGAACACTCATCTTTCAAACTATATGCTGGGTTCACGTCAACGCCGATACAACGTCATGACGGTCATATTACACACATTTTGCTTTAAAAAAACAACAACAACAAACAAACAACGTTATAACGCAATGGAAATGCTTCTACATCAAAGCATTGTTGTCTGGCTCCATTCGCTGTTGGACATCTCTACAGCAACAACATCCTTTCATCTGCAGCCTAAACATTAAATTAAATGCAATATTCTAACACACCTCGCCTATAGAGCCAATGCTAAAAAAGTGTGATATATCAAACAATAATTCACAGTTTTGAAATCGCGAGGAAAGTACGTGCTAGCTGACGTCATTTGTTTACTGGAAAATTACGTCATTCATGACGTTAGACGGTGTAACGTCGTTTTTACGCTTGAAAAACGTTAGACATACATGTAAACGTATGCGACGTAGTCTAAGTATTGGCGGAAGTTCTTCAGTGCAATGGCGGAAAGTTGGAAGAAGCTGAGGATTTCAAATCTGTTTTCGTCGTTTATTTTGTGTTAGAATCGAAATAGATCAGCCCCAGTGCGTGAATTGTTGAGTAATAATTCACTGTTTGTCGGTCAGTTGTATGAAGATAAATCACTCGCGCTGCGCGCTCGTGATTTGATCTTCTTTACAACTGACCTCCAAACAGTGAATTATTACTCAACAATTCACTGCTAGAGCTGATCTATTTCTTAATTATATTGTTTGGTTTTGTATTTTACAGCTACATTTGAGTGGTTAGGTTGAGATGGTCCGTTTACCTAACTACTCGTTTCCTGTGCAAGCTTAGACTAAAGCAGTTAACCAGTACTAAGTGCACACTTTTGCTTGTACATGTACTTGACAGCATCCCTTCTTGTCTCAGAACACACGGATCAGCAATCAGACTCGCAACCGTTTGGGCTACATGGCCCGGCTACAATATTTAAGAAATATAATCGTGCTGGCAGTGATTTGTTGCTTAAAACCGGTATATCACTGGCTGGAGGTCGTCGTTAAAGTGGATAAATCACTTCACGCTCGTGATTTATCCACTTTAATGACTGACGTCTAGCCAATGATATACCGGTTTTAAGCAACAAATCACTGCCAGACCAAATATATAGAGGATATTTACTTTTTTGAGGTGAATACCAAATATATTTCATCGAGTGCAGTGAAAAATCAGTATTTTTCACGAGTGCATAGCACGAGTGAAAATGCTGATAATTTCACATCACTAGATGAAATGTATTTGGTATTTGCCGAAAAAATGTAAATTTTCTTTTTATTTTATACCAACGGAAATACAGAAAGCACAACCTAACTTCTTCCTTGATCGCTTCTCGTTCGATTTGACTTTTGCAGTGCGTTTATTGGGTATAACATTGGGTGTAAACGTAGTTTGCATCTAGTAAATGGCTTAGAATCATATTTTAACGAATGTAACGTAAGAAATCAGCATTTAAAGAAAGTATATTGAGTGTGCCTTAGGGTAGGCGTCACGTGCAAACTGGCGCTGAGCCAGGTCAAACAGTGACGTCATTATGTTTGATGTTGACGTCACAACATGCGTAGCATTATTTCTGACAAATATCCGTCACTTAAAACCTTTTGATAAAAATCCCAGTCCCAAAAGTGCCAAGAAAGCCTCGTTTTGCTACAGTGAAAATATAAATCGTATCAGTCACTAGTGAAAAAATACGATATTTTTTCACTGTAGAAAAATACCAATTTTATTCACACTTGATATGCATTGACTTCTCCGATTATATGATAAATAAATTTCGATTCTAACATACAAAACGATTAAAATATGAACGAATATTTCAGAGTCATAACGATTCTGTCATCTTGAAAAGAGCGCTAGAATTTCCCCTGATTCTCGTTAGGACTGAAACGAGTATTTTTACGTACTTTGTGAACATCCAGGAGTTGTCAATATGTGACATTGTACGTGATAGATGACGTCATGACAATCAAACTGGCGACTGAATGTCGTCACGCTAGCATGTGCAGTGATTTATCAGCCAATAAATCACCTTTTTAACCATTGGCTAAATTGGCGATCAGTTTTTGAATATAAAATCTTTTTGACATCCATTTCACATCAAACTAATAGTAACTTACCGTTTCTTCGTAACCTTGTTCCATATCATAGGCGAATGATCTCTCCTTTCCTTGTATTGCTAGGGGCGTTACTTGAGTATGAGATACCGGTAACGACTGGTGTATCACATTCCCTGAGTTGACCCCTATCCGGCCCGCTCTGGGATCCACAATTAATGGCTGTTGTTCTGTGAACATTCTGTTAAAATTGTAATCTCGGTTGAACAATTCTAATCGGTATCTCCGTACCTCCGCCCGTAATTTTTCTAGCTCATCATTATAGGCCTAAAAATATGATATACATGTATATACTTAGCAAAAGCGAAAACCCTACATTACAAAATTTTATTTTCTTATTGGACAAAAAGTTTTTAATAAGACTTGACAATATTTCCCAGACATCCAGCAAACGATTCGTGGAAACTTCAACTTCTCTTTTGGTGTACGAGTTATGTTCCTTTTTGCGTTTTAAGCAGTTCAGAGTAGGGAGAGCTTATCCACGATATCATTTCTGATGATTGTCTTGTAGTCTAGTTTTGCATTTTGATGACATTCGAAGCAAGCAATGTGGAGCCAGATCAGACTGCCTCATATGAAGCAGTCTAGTCAGAGTCCACATTGTTGGTTCCAATGCTCAATATTGGATGCTTTGCTATTAGTGTCTTACAGATGTATTGTTACTGTAAATGTTCTGTGGCTCTTCCTCACGGTGCCGTGGGTTGGTCTGCAGTGTGTGATTGTGATATTTCCTGTTCATACTCACCTTTTAGAACGCCTACATATGGACAGTGATTGTTTGTGGTTTGTAGTTGAAAATAAAGGCTTTAGATTGCTGGTATGACCTTAGAGACAAAGGTTAAGGTCAAAAAGTCATACTATGCGGTATTTGCTGTAAGTGCCCACTCTGATTCTTTAAATCTGCTGAACTCATATAATCCACAGAGAGACAATTCGGTTGTCTCCTAAAGAATTTAGTCCTGAAACACACTTCTAGCCTGAATTCAATTTATTTCAAAGTTTCACAAACCCCCTCCGATGCTTTAAACATTTCTCTGCTGAATCCATATCATAGAGAGACCGTTACGATTGGCTTCTGAACAATTTAGTCCTGAAGAGTCCTCATGATCGGTCTAATCCCGGGAACCATTATATACATGTATCCTGTATCCCATTTTGCAAACAGTGAAGATCGAGTTCAGATGGCAAGTGAATGATTTACTAATAAATGACTCGTACCATGGTTTCTTAAAGCAGCGAAGTAGTAATGGACTCCACAAGTGCCTCGCTTTTGTGGTCCAACTTAGGCAAGAGAGACCTAAGTGGCAACCATTTAAGACTTGCTTTTATGTTGACACTTTAACATGTTTAAGTGCAAAATAGAAACCCGTTGTCGAGTTAACACAAAAAAATGGTCTTGAGTCAAAAATGGGCTTAAATTTTTAGTTTTCCTTATCTACCGGTTTAAACGTGTGTTTTGTGCTCAAAAGAACCGTCTCAAGCGTCTCATTGAGAAGGTTCTTTTGTGTACCCACAGCATATGTTTTGGTTGAGAGATAAGAAAAGAAATCAGTAGCGCACTCTTATGGTTGAATTTAGTAACCAGGCCCAGAAAATTAAGCGAAAATTATTTTTCTTATTTCTCAACCAAAACATATCTTGTGGGTACTCAAAAGAATCATCTCAATGAGATGATTCTTTTGAGCATCCAAAACATATGTTTAAATTGATGGGTAAGAAAATAATTAAAATTTTACGCACATAAAATTTCCTTATCCGGATCTATGACTTACCGGTACAGTATTGGTTATAGGAGCACTTCGAGGTATTTTGACTACGTGGTTTTGTTGAACAACGTCTGACACTTTCTTTTGAAAGTCTCGTTTTAATGATTTGAGTTCTAATTCCAATTGTTTTACCTTTGAACCTAAACTCTCCTTTATTCTGTGAGTTTCCTCGAGAAGTTCTTGCATTTCAACTAACTCTGTTTCTAACTTTTCATTGTTAGTTTCTAGCTGTTTTATTCTATCACCCGATTGCTTATCTTTATCACGTAACGTCCTTTCTAGATCAAATATTTCTTTTCTTAACCTGCTTAGTTCATTTTCTCGTCGTTGGATTTCATCTGTTTTAGAATCCAGCTGTTCTTGTACTTTTTGTCTTAATTTTTCTATATCCTTTTGAGCATTAATAAGTAAATCCCTCATGTGTTGAGTTTCTAACTTTTCTTCGTTTAGAGCTTTTTCAGCTGCCACTAATTTTCTCCTCCATTCTTCTTCTTTATCAAATGTTTCTTGCACAACAGCGGTTTGAACTACGTCTTTCTCTTTGTTTTTCTCTCTTTCTAGTTTTCCCTCAAGTTCTGAGACTGTATTTTCTAATCTGTCTATTTTAGTCCTTGCGTCCTCTTGTACCAGACTTATTTCATGTTCATACGCATCTTTAAGAGCATCAACTTCCACTTCCTTCTCGTGATTTCTAGTAAATAACATATGAACCACCTGTGTCAATTCTGCCACTTTCTTTGACATGCGGAACTCCAAACTCCGCTTGTTTCGGTCCGCTGATGCAGACATTTTTCACTATTTAACAGTTTTCTCTTATACTTCAGGAAACACAATAATAATGCTACATTCAACTTTTCACTGGCACAATATCCGCGTCATCTTAAGCGCCTGTAGCGCGACGAAGGCATTTCTTCTTTCTTTTAATATGTCTGGAAAAATACAACAAAACAGTACAGCAAAGAATACAAGAGTCCATCATGGGTGGAAGGAGAGGATAGAAAAAAATGGATAACCAAAGTTTTGCAGAGTGATGTCAGACAACGGTTCGAGAGACTGATTTTCCTATCGGCCCCGCCAATGGTAGATTGTTTCTTTAGCATAATAATATATGTATCGAAATATGAATTATAATCAAGATGAGGTCTACGTCAATGCCTATTTGTGCTATGTTAGACCACAGTCGTAATAAATAACTCATGTGACGGCTAAGTAGCGAATGGTCTAACAGTGCTACATTGAATAAATACAAAATGTATTATCATGTTGGATTTGGTTCCATGATAAAACTTGAAGCGTCATATAAAGGGGTACTTGCATCTGTGCCCACGCATGGATTTTCTTTAAACTTTGCATAATAATGACTCATTATATAAAAACTATGAAAATGTATGTATTGAATTAGATAGTTGAGAATAAGGCTTAGGAAGCAACCCTGACGTACTCCACCTTTAAGGTGGCACCTGTCTCTAAATTCCCGTTTCCTAAATCTATAGTTTTGTTTATTTCTATGATTTTTCATCTAGATTGAATCCAAAATACCATAGGCATTATATTAATACCAGGAAACCATTTGGATAAATTATTGTTTACGTTTTCTGAAGAAGTGATTATAAAATTTCAATATTTTTTTTCAAAAATTTACAAAGCATTCAACATTAAATTCCAAAGATAGATATGTTCTAGTTTTTGTCAAGATATCATATTATCACAAAAACATGCCATATATATCCTACTGATCTGAGCCAAATTTCATGAAAATCCAAAACCGGTAACTTTGTCATTTCCTACCACTTATGTGTATAGGTCAGTTTTAGCAAAATTAATTATTTAGTTGAAATGAATCAATAACTCGACAGAAGGAGGTTGTTTTAAAATCTACTTCCACTGTTCTTAAAGAAAGACATGTATAGACAATTTCAAATGATTCAATGGCTGGAAATGCCAAAGGTCATGGCCCCATGTCATGGCACTATGGGACCAAGACAATGTGTATCACTTCCTCAAGTCCTGCATGATATTGTTTAAGAAACATAATATCCTATCAATAAACGTGTGAAAACAAGAAGACCAAATATTTCTATACATCCCAACTGAACTAGAGTAACCACATTTTGGTGCCGTGACCAGGATTAAGTGTAACAGAGTCATATCAAAGGTATCATAGAACAGTGTTCTACATGAATAAGTGAGTTCCAGAAACGAAACTGTATGTCTGGAATATATAGCCAGCCAAAGAATAAATGTTGCCATTTGATGAAAATCAGCGTCATTTTTACAAAACAGAATAAACAGAGAAGATTTAAGCATTAATTTAGCAATACCTTTGAAGCGAAGAGTTCTCTGTGACCAAAATGGTTAATTTTAACCAATAGGTTTGACAGGGGCTTATTCTGGTGAACCAGGTTTATTAATGAGGCTTACAATTATAAAATCATAGAAATAAGGTTTTTCTCCTGTATGAACTGACTTGTCATAAGGTTTCTCTTCTGTATGAATTAAAATTCTTAATAATGTTACATATTAAGTGTAACATTGGTTAGATGTAGTTTTAACGTTCGAAACTAGATGTGGTAAGTCCAGTGTCACCATATTGTATCGTTTTGGGTAATATTATTGTGTAAGCATTCATTAAATAAGAATCATGACACTTAATATCAAAGAATATTGTTTTTTTTCTTTTTCCAATAAGTTATAGGGAAAAACACTGAACACATCAACTTCTACCAATAAACGTACTAGCATGGTGATTCAAACTATGCAAGTATTCAAGTATGTTTTACACTGAAACATAATTATTGTATTTTTTACATTTCGGTGAATTAGGGCCATGTGTTTACATCAAGTTGAAAAAAATATGTTACCGGTCCTTGAATTTCATGAAATTTTGTCTACATATTCTTAACATATATGGAAAGTTTATATGTTGAAATGGTATCTTGACAAAGACCGCAACGTGTAAAAATTTTATTTCCAAATTTGACTGAATACAAAATATACAGTTGAAAATTGGGGTACCATCTTATAAAAATGAATGCCCATCCGATATCCTAATACATACAAAGCCATTTATAGTATCAACGAACTTATCAATGATATTATACAATTGATGCATTCCTTTGAGGTTAACATCAGGATTTGTCAACCCGAGAACAGTGATGTTCACCGAGGCGAAGCCGAGGTGAACATCACTTTTGAGGGTTGACTAATCCTGATGTTAACCGAAAAAGAATGCACCAATTGTTTTGTTATATGACACTCTCTCTTTTATTTTCATATTTATAAAGTTACATCAGATGTTCCTAGAAAGATTGTTTCAACATTATACTTCCTAAATTTCTGCAACTCTTATGAGAGAAGCAATATAATTGCATTTTAACCTATATGCCTAGCGTCCTTTTTGTGGGACATAGGCAAATAGTGCAGACACAGATCAGACGCCACAGAATGCGGCGTCTGATCAGGGTCTCCACTGTTTGCTTGCATACTTTTCTATTAAAATTTGAATAAAAATGAAAAATACCACCTAACACCCCTTAAAACGGAAATGGACTGTTCCAATTGATAACGGTGTGAAATTCCATTCGGCATAAATGGGTTAAATGCTGTTCTCATAAAATGAACAAATTCTGAATTGAAACATTTTACCTGTGAAATATACATAAGAAATCAGTCAGTGTTGCAATATCTATTTTTAGCTCTCAGGTAGCAGTGACAAATCTTAATGTCACCTGGGCTAGATTTAGTTCAATATATTTTTAGCTCTCTGTCAGTAATGTTACCTGTCTTTAGCTCATCACTGTTTGACATCAAGGTTTGTCACAACCAGTGCAAGCTAGTTTCAGCCAATCAGAGGAGGTCTTTTATAGGAGTCATATAACAAAGCTATTTGGTCAAACATTTCTGCGCTCGTTACATGATATGTCAATTACTTTAGAAATGATTATAACTGGATACCCTAAGGTATTGTAGTGATATCATACATGACGTCATAAATTAGCAATGGAATTGCATTAAAACTCAAATGCACCATAAATATAATAGTCATATCACAGACAATTAATAAACACAATATTATCAAATTCCAAGCGTGGGCAGACTCCCATGTTAATTTCCCATACCATGAAAGAGCCCCTTTAAATCAAACCGACGACAAAAATCGCAGGTATCATAAATACTCCCATAAAAAGTAAATGAGTACGATCAGGAAATACCACAATATCACACTGCAGACCAACCCACGGCACCGCGAGGAAGAGCCACAGAACAACAACACCAGCAAACCAATGACTTTCTTCAGTCTCTCTAAGGTTTAGATAAACAAAAATTCCCAACGTAAAATTGGTAATATTTTCTTGCCCATAATTTTTAGCATACGTTTTGGGTGCTTAAAAGAACAGTCCAATTCTTTTGAGTACCCACAGCATATGTTTGGTTGAAAAATGAGATTTTTTTTCTGATACGCACTCTTAACTAAAGGCCTGGGTCACTCTCTTATTTGTTGGAGTTTGTTTGCTTTACAAATTGAGTTTTCTTCTCTATGTAGACTAGCTCATTTTAACATATGAAATTTTGCGCTTTAGGGACGCATGTATCTTAAACGTTTTTTGAAAGCCCCTAAGTGTAACCTTAACCAAAGAATTTCTAGCGATAAGACGGGCTATTTCCCTAAATAAGACGTTCGTTTTATTTTGTTGAAATAACGACTGGAGAAACTAGGCACACTCAACAAATACACATATGCGTGCCGTCTATGTACCCTTGCCCGCTAGTTCGTATATTTAAAACGGGTTTTCCTAAATGCATGTAATATATCTACTTCGTTTTGAATGAGAATTTATTTTGATCATCAACTGTGCTCGCTATTCAGTAACATGTGTGGGAAATAGACCGTTAAACTAAGGTAAAAAATCGTCCTACATTTATCACGATAGAGTATATATATATATATATATATATATATATATATATATATATATATATATATATATATATATATATATATATATATATATATATATATATATATATATATATATATATATATATATATATATATATATATATATATATATATATATACAGTTGATGTACAATAAAAACGCCCATCTTGCAAAGTGGTCTATTTTTGTCAGATGATTGATGTCTTCTTTCGCGTATACAACCTCTTTCCCCCCTAGACCCAAGACGCCCTTTACACATGGTGTATATTTATATAATGACGTTCAATTGTCCAAAAGGGCATCTTGGGTCTAGGGGGCGGGGGGGGGGAAGCATCTAAAAACAAACTGAAAGACACCAGTTTCATCTTTTCAATGACAAACATCACAATTTTAAGTATACTTCGTGCGTATGCGCAGAAGGAATACTGCAAAGTTTTGGAAACGAAGGGCATTTATATCCTTAATAATTTAGTACTTTTACTTTTTGAAAACCTATAATAGATTTACTAAAAGTCTGATCTAAACGACATCCAGTAAAAAGACGTAAAATGAGGGGTGGGAGTAGAAAGCGCAAGTTTCCAAGGCTTTGTAAATGATGAATGATCATGAATCGCTTTGAAATAACTATACATATTATACTACCCAACAGACGAATTTTAAGACTATTAGGGCTATTTGAAAATTCAGTTTTTGTAATCATGTCAACTAGGGAAAATATACGCCTTATCGCTAGAGCTTCTTTGCTGATAGCATTTTACATTTGCCATAACTGTGAATGACAACAGCTATACTCCCATACTTGAATCATCAATCAAACCACCTCACCCCCACTCTCCCCATTCTCGGGATCTGACATGCGCAGTCAGACAAAACGTCGGACCTGATCTGGTTCCAAACTGTTTGCAAAAGTTATTAGCAGACGCCATTATAGTAGGCAAAGCGTCAAGGTGCGGTCACTTAGTCTTTTAGGAGTAGGGAAGATAATCTAGGTCTAAGGTAAGCACATGCTACTAATGTACGTTTAACTGCGTTGAATTACCTAAGGGTTCCATAGAAGTTAACATCAGATTGTAGCCATTACGCCAGACCACGGAACGATCAACTATTCCGGCCCATTACTACTAACGATCAACTATGCCGGTACTCGTATTTAGCAACACCACACGAGTATAAAAGCCAGTCATCGGCAAGTTAACGGCAATCGTGTGCTTGGCTTCAGTACCTTCATGATCACGGATTCAAATGATGTCTTTAACGTATTGCTCTCTTAAACATATCAACGGTATAACCATGGTACGGGCATATGGTAGCTAAACATTTTAATACTAAACAGTTTTGTAAGCTGGCTAACCCAGTGCACGTCAAATTCGCGTTTCAAAAGTATGCTTAACACAGTTCATGTACCTGTGTGTAGGAAATTCTAACCGAATATCCAAGTAGTAAGTCTATATCCAAACTTGTTGAAATTTTATACAATGACTGGTGGTTTACGCTAGTAGAAGTCGACAATATTCATTACATGATATTGATTCGAATATTGATAGAAAATACCAAACTGTATACGACGAAAATATTGGTTAAGGAAACAATAGCGACAGACTAATCTGGGCTTACACCTGATTTATAAAGGTAAAGAATTAGTGGGACACAATAGCTGGTAATAAAGGCTTCTAAAACTGATTTCTATACGTATTGACACCAGAAAATTAGATTCATACTGATACGAGGGGTGTTTGATAAGTTTTTAACTTTACGAAAAAGAGTTATTAATGTAAAATGTGCGCTTTATGCAGTGACGTTTTCATCTTTAACTTAACTGTTATTGTACGACCCTAAGATATGAAAAAAAAACTTTAAAGTATATAAGTAAGTGACATATAAGGCATATAAGTTTACTGACAAACTGAACACGTTCTCTGTGTTAAAGTAATCGCTTCGCGTTAAGCAAGAGGTCCCTGGCTCAATCGACACCGACCCCTACTCTCTATTTATAAATATAATTTTATCAATTATCAGGCTGATCAAGGATATATGAGTATGCCAAAGGTTCACTGAATTTCCATCTTTTAAGAACATTAACGTTTTACCTACTAGTGCCTTCTGCTGATAACTTTTGCAAACAGTTTGGACTCAGATCAAGCCCGACGAAACGTTGGGTCTGATCTGAATCCAAACTGTTTGACCTTCTGGTGGCATTCCCGAAAGAATTTAAAAAGAAAAGAAAAAGATTTTGAAAAAAAAATCAGTAGACGACAAAAAATGCAAAATTTCCCAGAGGTAAAGCGTTTAAATGAAATTACACCGTTTTTATTAAGCAGATTATGCTTTATTTGGTAAATGAGTCGGAGATTGGTGCCGTACGTAAGCTCGAGCTCTGATCCAATTAAAATGGATAAGACACATGATGTATAAGGAAGAAACTTGTACAGGAACAGTGTTATCAGGTATATGACTGATATGACTGGAATATTGTTGAAAGCGAAGTACATGTATGACCTCACACCAAATGAACTTATTTATCGTCCCTCACTGTTTGATTTCGCTTGCCTATCTCTATTGAAAAACTGATAAGTGATATACTATCATTGTCACTACTAGCCTTGTGGGATCAATAATATATTATTCCAATATCATATGGAGGTCATATTCAAAAAGGGTAGTTCCCTTAACGCAATTAAGCACATGCGTAATGAAAATTTAACACATTCAAGTTAGATCGCACAATGTGACTGCTCTATAGGGACAAACTTCGCTCCCCAGGGGGTGAGGGCGTGGGGGGGGGGGGGGACGAATTCTGCTCCCATTTTGAAAAGGACGCAACTAATGAGATTCACTGCTCGTTATAATAGCCTCCCTTGCATATGCGTAGCTATTGCAACTGTTGGCAGGGTAGGTAACCTAGTCATCTGTATCAGGTTCCTCAAAGTACCGTATTCTAACTAATAAGCACACTGTGCTGTTATGTTTTCAAAAATACAAAGTCTATTTTGAAAATGATGTAGATCCAGATCAACTGGCTTCTGATTAAAACAGACTATCAGGGTCTATACCTGTTTCCATCCACACCAAGACTTTAATTGGGCCTCATCGCGAGAAAACCCTGACTTTGTTGCACGCGAACAAGAAAAACGATGTCAAGCCTGCGCTTCTACGCCCTTATAATTTGCTTATTGAAAAGTACAGTAACACCTGTTTAAAAACGGCCACTCTAAAAAAGACAGGAAAATGGTATTCAAGACCAATTATCGCTTAATGCAGGTCAAAAGTATTGCAGAAAACTCCAAGGGGAGCATTCTGCAATACTTTCGACCTTCATTAAGCTACCATTTGTCATTAAGATCTTTGTTTTGTCTATTTTTGAGTGGCCGTTTTACACAGGTTTTACTGTATTATAACTCAAATAGCTCCAATTCTAGCTTGTCCCTGTGGCTAGGCATACTAGTTTGAGTATTACTCAGTCAGAACCACGAACGCGAGAGGCATATACCTATATAAATGAGAGAAAATTGAGTTCATAAAGTATGAACAACCCTTAAAGCCGAAGCTCTGTGGAGATGGTAGTTGGATCAGCACTTGAATGCGTTTCACTTTGGACAAGTACTGATTAGACACTGTTTATAGGAAATATACGCCATGTCATTGAAGTTTAGCTTCTTTTTACTTGAATTCTTTCCAAGTATTACATATTGTAGTCAGGTTTTTCAAAATTGCACGACCCTTGTGTCTGCACTATAATCACTATGTATGTCTGTCCGTCTGTGGTCAATTAGTGAAAATGCTCATAACTCTTGAACCACATGGTCTAATTTGATCACATTTTGCATACATATGCATGTCAACATTCCCTAACCACTGGCATGCGATACCATCTTTTGTGATGGACGAGGGTTTGCTGAGCATCAGTCCAGCCTGCTGTGGTCAGTTAGTGAAAATGCCCACAACTCTTGAACCTTATGGGATATTGTGATCAAATTTTGTATACTTATTTATTTTAACAGTGTCCAGCCACTGGTATAAAAAAACGGTGACAAGAGTTTGTCGAGCGTGATTTTGGTCGGTCGAGATCTTTAGGTGAAAATGCTCATAACAGTTAAACCGCATGGTATATTTTAAGCAATGTTTGCATACTGTTAATACATTTCAACATTATCGAGACATTCGTTTGGTGTTCGCATGCAACAAAATCAGTTTTTTTTTGCGATGAGGTCCATATTTTCTCAATGCGAAGCCCACGTGAGAATGTCGCGGACACTATCTGTCTGGGACCTGGTACATGGAAAGCTCAAATAAGCCTCTGTTCGGCCCCAGAGACTAAAGACTAACTGACTATGCTGTTCGCAATCGCTTTAACAATTGAGCCAGTGCATGAGATTTCCAACAATGTGGCATTTTGACAAGTGTAGACTCTGACGAGCCTCTGCATCCTCCTTTTAAGCTTAAAAACTCCAAATGGTGTTCAGTCAGTAGCTTAACAATCATAGAATACTCAAGCGACTAGCAAAGGCTCAGATCAGACGGCGCGTATGCGCAGGCTGGTCTGAGGCCTTGCTGGTCGCACAAACCACATTGTTGGAAATCTCATGCACTGGCTCAATTTTTATTGCATAGATAATATACTATGCACAATAAGTTTAGCAATTTCGTATGTTTCGCATCTTGTTTGTGCTCATTTTTGTGCAGTGCCGATCAATTTCAATAGCAATGATGAGAACAGGATCTTAGGCAATTGAAACCACGAAATTTCAGACGCCATCCTTTAAATAGGCATTTAGGGAGAGCAAGAATTGCAAAGGGGTCAGTAAGCAAAAATCGCATCCGTTGTAAGTAATGCTAAAGTGATAAGCATGTGGTTTTACGTTTTGTGGCCTCTCATCTTCCTCATGCATCATACGCCTATAAAACTATTGGTTATGTGACAGATGTGATAGAGATTTCAAGCAGAAAAAATCAGCTGCCATCAATGACGTAAAAATGTAGTCATCATTTGATTAAACTTCTAATGTTAATTGGCATTTCAATTCAACAGAGACTCAGTTTACAAAGATGTCATAGGCTTACAATGTAACTCATCTTATGGTTGATTAAAACCTCAAGTTACTGAAAAATGGTGCGACGAACGGTGACGTTAGATTTTATCTTTCGGCTCGTGCACTGTATCCGTGAAAATGTTTCATTCAACATTAGTTGTCTGAATGTGTTGGAAGGCATCAAACAGTTTTACTTGTTAATGTGGTTCAAGAAACTCCTACTAGAAACACCGTTTAAAGGCGATAACGTAAAAGCATTAGTAAAAACGTCAAATTGTGAAAACTTGGTCCTTTATTTCTATGAGAAACCTCAGAAAATTGCAGCATTTGCTATGCTTTTTTGGTTTTCAGTGACCAAACAATCGTTTGAAAATAGTTTCGTCTTCCCAAAAAAAAAATTAAACGTCACTTTAGCACGGCCGCTGCGTTTGGTAATTCTGTATTTTTTTAAATTGAAAATTTTGTCAGATGATTGGTGCTTGAATCTTCATGACAGCAAACGAAACTCGAGATCTGATGTAGATGGGCTCACCCATACAAAACAATTGCTAAATTTATTGTGCATAGTATATATACAAGTAAATTGAGCTTGGCACACTGGGTAATTTGCATGGTTCTTTGTCGTCTGTGATTTTTTCTAAATCGATTTTTTTTTCGAGAATTATTTTCAGGAAAACTTAGAGAATGTCAAACAGGTTGAATCAAGATCTGATTCAAAACTGTTTGCAAAAGCTATAAGCAGACGACATTAGTAGGCAGACAGTTAAATCATATTGAGGCAGTATGACAAACATTGTATAAAAATCAATGCTACCTTTGCATTGACCCTTTCACCCGTCGATTTTTTGCAGACGTATACTCTCCCCCAACCACCCCCACCAATCTCTGTACCAGGACGACGTCATCGCTGCAAATATATGTTGCGACATAGTATCATTGAAGTTCAAAGAAGAGGGCGTCATCCGTTGAAGATTTTGATCAGAAGGCTCTTTCACATTGGCAACCAAGATCATATTTCAACAGTAGAACTAAGGTCTATCAAAGTAAGTCAAAAGTTTATGCATAATAATTAAAAGGTTTTTACTACAACTGTTGGGGTCGAAAAGGAGCCTTCTCACAATGTATGTCCGCCAGTTAAAGTTTGAGTAGCTATTCATATACATGTAAATGTGCCTGTTAATCGAAGTAAAGATCTTTCATTCGTGCCATACGAGTTATGTTCTTTATATATAAGGACCGGTCTAGTCATGGTATAACCACAAACTGGAATGCAGGACCAGTGATTACTCAGATAAGCCTGACCAAGCGCACAGTCGTATCGGAATAATTGTGTCTGTGTAACCCTGTGACAGTGTAACATAGTATTTCGTATTGACTTTATTGCAACAGCGTAACGTGGTACATGTCGTATTGGTGTAACATAGTAAATTTCGTATGACTTTATTGCAACAGTGTAACGTGGTACATGTCGTATTGATAGTGCTGTGACAGTGTAACATGGAAAATTTCGTATTGATTTTATTGCAACAGTGTAACGTGGTACATGTCGTATTGATAGTGCTGTGACAGTGTAACATGGTAAATTTCGTATTGATTTTATTGCAACAGTGTAACGTGGTACATGTCGTATTGATAATGCTGTGACAGTGTAACATAGTAAATTTCGTATTGACTTTATTGCAACAGTGTAACGTGGTATATATCGTATTGATAGTGTTGTGACAGTGTAACATGGTAAATAGAAATTATCATGACAGTGTAACGTGAATAATCTTTCTGATCATCGACATTATTGCAACTGTATATATGGTAACTTTCGTATTTACATAAATGTGACAGCGTAACAATTTATATGTCGCATTGATTTTATTCAGTCAGTAACATGGTGAATTTCGTATTAAGTTTATTGTGACAGTGTAGCATTTTAAATGTCGTAATGCCATTATTGTGACAGCGTAACGTGGTATATGCTGTATTAACATTATTGTGACAGTGGAACATTTTAAATGTCCTATTGACCTTATTGAGCATGTGTAACATGGTAAATATGAAATTGTACCGTGGGTTGAGAGCATAAAGGTGCCAACTGCAGTTTTTGTGAAAAATGAGTTTTTCCCACAAATGAAACTGCCATTCTCATATGCAATAACTGTAAAATTATATATTCTATTTGTAGAGTGCATGAATACCAGGTCATGAATTCATAATAGTGTCATTATATAATGTCTGATTATTTTTCTGCATAAAGGTTCCATCTGCTTGCCCAGATGGAACCTTTTTGCAGACAACAATTCAATCTGGTTGATATAATCTTCCAAGCATAACGGTTCCATGCACTTTTAGACTCCATTAATGGTATACTTATACTTGATGTTAGCTATTACCAGCTGAGAAACACCATATAGTTAGGCTAGATAAGATAAAGATTTTGATATCACTTTGAAAAGCTTTAAGGAAGGGCATTTCTCGCACACAAGATCAGGATTTCCGTTGATTTTATAGTGCGTTCAGCTAATAGAGACTGGGCGTGTCAGACAGAGCGCTGTCATACACTGTCAAATAAGACTAGTCTACAGTAAACCGGGTGTAATAGCCTATGTAAGCTTTACTCGTGCAACCAACTGAAGCGCAGACGACAAGGGTGACAAACTTTATACGTTAGCATGCCTGGTAAACGTGTATCTTTAGTATGCTGCTGAGGACACGCTTCATTTCATTTTCCGAGATGGATATGTTGTGAAAGTTTTAGGGAGGGTAGGTTTGCACTTTCTCAAATTCTGTCTGTACAGCAAGTTAAGCCTTATACAATAATAATAAATCGCCAATTAGAATTAAGCGGGGCAAGGGTTAAGTATCTTGATCACGAGAAAAGGGCATACAAACATGAGATTTGGTCTCACAACATATCCGAAAAAGTCTCTTATAATCGCTCATTCTGGCATTTCCAGATAGACTAGATGTCTAAAAGTTGTTCGGAGTCTTCTTCAACTTGCATACTTTGTTTATGCGAGAAGCGAAAGCCATGGCGAGGTCATGCGTACATGCATGCTCGTTGGAGCATTCGGCACACGCGGGTGTAATAAGAACCATCATCTCGTGTGCTGACCAATTTTATATTGCGGGCCATTATTTTATTTGCTTATTCAGTATCATAATTTGAATAGTTAAAATTTCGAAACATTGTCAGAGTGCATATACTAGTCAGTCTCCTTGTTATCCAAATTAATTTGAGATGCCTTTTTCTCACAATGGGCTCAAAACTACAACAGGTACATATAGGTATACAGCTGTAAAGCGTTTCACGGGACTCTGTCTTACCGATTTTTAAATGGAAATGCCCACGGGTGTGTCTTTGCTAAGAACCGCCCAGTCTCTCTTAACTGGTCGGACTATACCCGTGTGAAATACTTCTATCTCATATACCCATACCAGCCCGTGGGAAAGATAAAAAACTAACAGCTGCACGTTGATCAGTGACGCCTTTGTAAAGTGAAACTGACGTCAACATGTCACATCTTACCGAATTCGGGAGTTTTTGGAAGCCTTTTGCATGATTTTCCAATATAAAATGTGTTACTTAGTGGTGAGCAAGAAAAAAAAAACATTATTCGTGTGAGGATGGGATAGAAAACTCTGTCTCTCGGGATCAACTTTGTCATCAGTCGTCAAGTCTCGTGATGCCAATTGGTGATCCTCAGGATGGATTTCTCTATCCCACCCGCACACTCATGATGGATTCTCATAATCTCAGAAACGGTAGAGGTAGAAGCGGTATAGGGTAACGCCAACAGATCATATGCTGGTGGATTAAGATTATAGTCCTGCCTTCATAGAAAGATCTGAATTAAGTCAAAATCAAAGGAGAAACAAAAAAGGGAAAAAGCAATAAACGAAATGCAATGAGAAAAAATATGGAAGAAGAAGATTTATCATATGACGTCGCGTCTGGGAGTGAAATAACGCCATGCAATAAAATCTGTAAACCACTATTCTTGCATAGATATCTATTCGTATAGCTGTTTACACCCATTGTCAAATGAACGAAAATCCATGTTCAAATCAGGAGATTCACGCGCTGTTTGAACATGGGTCTGAACTTGAAAATACTTAAAATGAGCCCTGCATTATTATACGGAACGCATTGCGGACCAGACTGATCATTTCGCCGATGCTTTTGTTCGCGAAAACGCTGCGTACGGAAATGACGTTATGCCGTTCGAAAGTACACAGCCGACGCCATTTTGTTTAGAGAAATCCAGTGTAAGAAAATGGACGATTTAATGTTTTAGCAGCGTTTTCAGTGCGAATTTAGCTAGAATAAGGTAAAATATGCAAGAATAACGATCACACATGTTTGTTTCAATGCATTAACACTTGCCGGGTCCCTCGGATGATGTTGAGCAC
The DNA here is from genome assembly GCA_964019695.1 of Loripinus fragilis. Taxonomy (NCBI): domain Eukaryota; kingdom Metazoa; phylum Mollusca; class Bivalvia; order Lucinida; family Lucinidae; genus Loripinus; species Loripinus fragilis. The sequence goes on along the minus strand of OZ026522.1, from coordinate 63,696,088 downwards.
TCAGCCTATCGGCCTCGTGTTCAAACAGCATCCTCGGGACCCGGCAAATGTTAATGCATGAAAAAACATGTGTGATCCCTATAGTGGTTTATCGATTTACGGGAAACGTTATTACGTCCATAACAACGTTGCGTACATGATGACAAAATCATAGCGTTTTTACACCAGAAATGAGATTTCAAAGTATTTGTCATATGATAAATAAAATCTAACATTCGTGCTCTTGTATTATTGAATTTATTAAACTCGTTGCGAAAAAGAGATAAAATGCTCGGCAAGCCTCGCATTTTATCTCTTTTCCTCAACTCGTTTAATAAATTCAATAAAACATGAGCACTCATGTAAGATCCTCTATATAAAGATGAAGCAAATACACACAACGAAAAATAAGGTTAGTGTTTACTGATCATGACAGTGTAAATGAACAGAAAACAGAATCTCAGGAACATTTAACACTAAAAGAAGCCCCTGCAAAAGTAAAAGACAGTTGACCAAAATCTTAGAGAAAGTGAAGCAAAACTGCAAACAAGATGTAAATGCGTGGAAAGCCATTGGACAGAATCACAAGAAACGACTTGTCATTTTTATTAGCCTGTAATTTTTAAGACTGAAAGTCGCTGTTTATGTAGTCTTTTAAACGTCCACTTGAAGAAACAGTTACAGTTGAAGCATTGAGAGATAGGCTTGGAAAACATATATAATTATAAAACCAAATTAGAATTAATTTCTGAGGGTTGATTAAAAGAAACACTCAGACAGTAAACAAATAGACCAACTGATCAATGACATTCAACCCAAAGGTGTATGGAAATGGGAATTATCTGATTGTCTACCATTAGCAGTGGCCAATCTATTTTTCAGTCTCTCATATACAGGAAAAGATATTCAGCAGTCGAATATCTATTCTAGTATATGATTTCAAACCTGACCTAGTCAATTCATTGAGCTGTCCTATCATTCTAGCTTATTTCGCAATATATGGAAGATACCACTTTGACGCTGTCGAAAAGAGATCAGAAACTACAAAAGTCAATGATTCAATGAAGGAAAGGACACAATCTGCACAGACACGTGTTGAAAAGACATAATACCTACTTAAGTGATACAGTGAGTATAACCACCGCACATGACCAACGGGATACTGAAACAGTGAATACTATTGAAAATGAGTTATTAAATGGAAACCCAGCAACAGGTACAGTATACAGAATGCTAAATTCCAAAGCACTTAGAGATCAGATATGGAAAGGAAACAAAAGTACTAACCTGATATCTGAAAAAAGGAATGTAAGGAATTAAAACAAAGATGTGGGACTAAAATACATTTCTCAGAAAGGCAAACAATATTTCTGCTCGACATGTTAAATCAGTAAACTGTTAAAGTGTCTATACTTGTTTATTATTTTATTGACATTAAAGGCAAATACATGTTGGCATTGTTGTGAAAAGTTTATATATCTTGTAAATAATGTATATGGAATAATTGTGACAGTGTAACATGGTAAATGTCATATTGACATAATTGTGACAGTATAGCATGGTAAATGACATGTTGACATTATTGTGACAGTCAACATTGTAAATGTGATAATGACATAATTGTGACAGTGTAACATTGTAAATGTTATATTGACATTATTGTGACAGTATACAATTGATGCTTTCTTTTGAGATTAACATCAGGATTTGTCAACCCGAGAACAGTGATGTTCACTTTCGAGGGTTGACTAATCCTGATGTTAACCAAAAAAGAAAAAGAAAGACCAAGTGTTTTGTTATATGACACAGCCTCTCTTTTCCTAGTTTTATTCAAAATAGTTTCATATTATAAAATATGTTTGTGGCTGTGTTCCTTGGTTATAACCAGTACTGGCTGGGTGGGTTAATGGTTTTTGTGTTTTGATATCCAGGAGCAGCTGAAGGCTCAGATGACAGGGCAACAGCTTAATGTCTCATCTGATAGACTGGCAGAAACTGGGAATCGAACCTGCGACCCCTGGTTTACAAGGCATAGGCTTCTCCCCTACACCACGGCTCAAGTCAGATGTTCTTAGTGCACTTTCACTAGGAAGATTATTTCAACAATTAACTTCTCTTTCTTAAACTCTTATGAGATATGCTAAATATTACATTTTTCAAGTTATTGTTCTCATAAAATAAACAATTCTGAATTCAAAACATTTTACCTGTGAAATATACATGAGAAATTGGTCAGTGTGCCAATATCGATTTTAGCTGTCAGGCAGCAGTGAAAAAAAGTCACGCTACTCAGTGTCCTGGCCTAAATGTATACTTAAAGCCATTAAAAACGCAACTGATACAAATAATGTTTTTTTCATATACATAGCAACGTAATTCATTTTGTCTATGTATATACAGGCCTCCCTAACCTACAAGAACGTTTTAGCAAAACTTGAGCTTGACTGCGCACATCTGCTAAAATTTTTGGTTAAAAAAGCCATATTCATCAAACAAATTTCATAACCTTCTTTCATCTTTAAATTTTATTCAATTTCAGTTTGAATGAACGTTGTTTCACTCAAACAACAAAAAACGGAATACAAGACAAAACTCTGTTTACCTAAGAGGCTTAAAGCAATGTTGTTCGCATATTTCTCACTAAATTTGAGGAATGACTAAAACTTCAACAAAATTGAACCATTTCATAATTGGCATACATAAGTTGTTAGTCATTACCTTTGGTTATGATTTATCGCGACATCAACCATCGGTTATCTCTTTTTTTCGCCAACTTCCGATTTTCATGCTCAAACTATGGTGGCCATTTTAAAGGCCAAAGCTTCAAGATATTTTTTTTCAGTTGTGTGTGGTTAAAACATAGAGCATTATTGAAATTTTCAGAAAGTTCGAAACCAAAACAGCCAGGCAATATTAAGATCGGATGTCCCGAATAATAAGGTGATTTTGCCTTTTTGTTTTAAGTATAGGGGCTGTGTCCCTTTATCACAACATACAACCTGGCTTATCTGGACTGCTTTATCAGTACCAAAAGAACATTGCCTTGATATAGCGACCATAGTTTTGTGCTTTTTATTTAATATGAATGCTCAAAGAGCACTAAATCTAGGGAAGATATATTGTAAATGTTGCGTTTTATTGGCGTTAAGTATAGTTCAATCTATTTTAGCTTCCTGTCAGCACTGAAAAAGCTCGATGTAAACCTGTCTATAGACATCAAGATCTGGAACAACCAGTGCAACCCAGAGGAGGTCTTTTAGACGAATCATATAACAATGTAACATGATAAATGTCTATAAAGTTATTGTGACACATTAAGATGGCAAATGTCATGTTGACATTATTGTGACAATATCATATTGACATTATTGTGAAAATGAAACATGGTAAATGTCATTTAGATATAAGTGTGACAGTGTAACAAAGTAAATATCATATTGACATAATTGTTACAGTGTAACATGCTAAACGTCATATTGACACTATTGTGACAGTGTAACATGGTGAATATTGAATTCACTTTTGTCGTGAAAGTGTATCATGTTAATGTTGATTCGATGTTGTGCGGTATAACATGGGAATTGTTGAATGGCTTTCGTTGTGACAGTGTAACATAGGAAGTGTTGAATCGCTTTCGATGTGAATATGTAACATGATAAATCGACATTGTTGTTACAGTGTAACATGGCAAATATTGAACCAACTTTGTTGTGACAGTGTGATAAGGAAAATGTTGTATCGACTTTGTTGTGAAAATGTAACATGGTAAATGTTGTATCAACTTTGTTGTGAAATTGTAAAATGGTAACTGTTGTATAGCCTTTGTTGTGACATTGAAACATGGTAAATGTTGTATCGACTTTGTTGTGACAGTGTAACCTGGTAAAAGTTGTATCGACTTTGTTGTGACGGTGTAGCATAGTAAATGTTGTATCGACTTTGTTATGACAATGTTACATGGTTAATGTTGTATAGTTGTATAGACTTTGTTGTGACAGTGTAACCTGGTAAAAGTTGTATCGACTTTGTTGTGACAGTGTTAATGTTGATTCGACTTTGTTGTGACAGTGTGACATGGGAAGTGTTGAATCACTTTCATTGTGACAGTGTAGCATGGTAAATGTGGAATCGACGTTGTTGTGACAGTGGAACAAGGCACATGTTTAATGGACTTTGTTGTGACAGTGTGACATGGTAAATGTCGAATCAACTTTGTTTTGACAAACTGAAGTGTAAGATTGTAAATGTTGAATCGACTTTGTTGTGACGGTTTTATATGGGAATGTTGAATCACTTTTGTTGTGACAGTGTGACATGGTTAATGGTTTATCGATATTATTGCGGGAGAGCAATATGGTTAATTGTGTGTTGAAATTATTTTTGACAGTATCAATTCGGTCTGTAACATGGTGCATTTGTGACAGTGCCACATGCTTAAAGTTGTATCAGCGTTATTGTCACAGTGTTATGCCAGTGATGTTATATCGTCATTAGTGTGACAGTGTCACATGGTTAATATAGCATTTATAGGGATACGTGTTAAAGTTGTGATGCTATTAACATGATAGCTAAATAATAATGAAAGGCTAGCATCGCAATGACATGTATATATAAGACTGTATTTTGAGCGTAGATGTTAAGTCGACCTAAGAGTTTTGAGTTTACTGTAGTATCGAAATGTGTGTAACATTGTGTTAGCCCTGGAGCTTTAATGTTTGATAATGGCTCCTCTGCAGGACCTCGAGCACGTCAAGCATGACGACCATGACGAGGAGCTAGGGTCGACACTTTTTGCTATCATTAAGCCACATCTAAACCCGAATAAGGTATAATGAGTAATAGCCAAATAAACTATTGACTCATTTTACACAACATTTAAAATATAATGAATGCATACCTGACATATAAATCCGTTTTTGTAAAGACACACAGGTACATGTACAAACATGTCCAAAGCCAACTTAATGTCTCGTCTTTATCAGTTTTGATTTTGATTTTACTCTTAACTAGTTGCCTACTATGTTTTTGTCGCCTGCTGATTTTTATCAAAATCAACTTTTTCGAAAAAAATCTTTCAGGAATACCATCAGATAGTCAAACAGATTGGATCCAGATCAGGTCCGACATTTTGTCGGGCCTGATCTGGGTCCAAACTGTTTGGAAAAGTTATCGGCAGACGACACTAGTATGCAAAGAGTTAAAGAAAAGATCAAAATGCTTTGTGACAAAATGCTCTATAATTATTACAAGTGACGATACATAAACCCTTACCCTGCTTCATATGCTTATATTATACGCTATAGTGACCTGCCCATACCCGATTTTATAATATCAACTTGCTAATTTTGGAAAAAGTATAGCTCCTGATCAGATATGAAATCGACTGTTCCAATTGATAAGAGTGGGAAATTCCATTACATTGGTTAAGGGTACAACTATGTCACGGTATTTTTGTGGTCTATAAGGTATATCGGCTAACATGTTTAAATCAATCAATATGTGCCGCCCTGAAAAAATCAACAACTTTTTTTTTTGCTGTAAACGTAAATCAGCCTGCACATCCGCACAATTCGAGGAGCACCGCAGTATTTTGCTTTCTGGACTTTAGAATAGCTAAACGTGTTACATATAAGTTTTCTGAAATCGAACTAGTCGCTGTAGCTGAGCAGCCTGGGTTGAGTCTGGTGTCGTCGAAAACCCCAAAAACAGTTTTTCTCGCGACGTGAACCATATAGATTTATCAATATTTACTCAATGCAATCTTCGGGCTATGATACCATACTATGTTGTTATGGGTGTTTTGTTGGACATATTTTACCAATTATCGTATATATGCTAGACCGTGGGATAGAGGCACGTATCGTTTATGCGCAAATGTCCATCTGCGCAAACGCCCCGCTGCTTTTTTGTCGTCTGCGGATATTTTTCAAAATCAACTTTTTCGAAAGTTTCCTTCAGGAATACCATCAGAGTATCAAAATACCATCAGAGTATCAAACACCTTGGATCTAGATCAGACCCGACTTTTAGTCGGGCCTGATCTGGGTCCAAACTGTTTGTAAAGATTAGCTTGCAGCAGACGAGACTATTCGGCAAAAAGTTTTAACGTCCATGCTGACGTAGGCTATCCAGTGGAGACAGAGGTTTAAATTTAGTCTGAGTCTTTATCTTTGTCCAAACTTTGTGTTTGCGAGAAATGAAGGCTCTGGCGAGACTTCACATATGCGCAGGCTCGTTTGAGCCTTCGTTCCTCACATGTGCAATATATACTAAAATCTCAAGTAGTAACTCAATTATCGTATGGTCACTGATCGTATGGTCACGCCCGTGAGATAATGGTATTTATAAACCGTGCGTACAGTGTTCAGTTGTGCATGCGAAGCTATACAGCATTGCTAGAGGTCCTTATATATGCGCACGAGCAGCAAATTTAAAGGTGTTTTGGCGAGACTGCATCAGATCGTCTACGCCGTCGTCGCTCACCCATAAATAGTCCAAAACTAAAGTAATTCCTCAAGATTAATTTCCCATAGACTTTAATGCAGTTTTATGTTAAGATTTAGTAGGAATTACATGTTATATATACTAGTTGTACAATTTTTGATGAAATTTTGATCTTGCACTTTTCATCAGCAGTTTGAACTTTTACAAAATTTTGAAAATTAATTACACTTTCCATTGACGTTAATGTTAATGTTGTCCAAAATTGTCAAAAGTTTAAAATCTCTGCAGCTTTAAAGGACACGTGTGAAATTTATTAAAAATTAAAAGATTATTACCTTATTCAATAAACTCTAAAATGACAACATAAGCAAAATAATATGTCACATGTAGTTAGCAGTAGCGTAGTTAAGGGGATGTTGCTTTCAAAAGCTCTTGTATAAAATTTTTCCTGTATAAACAAAAATGGGTATTTTATCATGGAGACGGATACCCTTGGCTATAGTGTTGTACGAACCATTTATACATCTCTCACAGGTCACTTTACGCCCCAACAAACAGCTTTGGAGCATTTGCCAGCATGCTTATCAGTCGTTTTGAGTTACTTCCTGGTTTGATTCGGTTTGCAATATTGTGACACGCTGGGTGAACTTTTGAGTGAAACATTTACATTAACATGAACTACAATTATCCGACTACAATATGGGAAAGTATTATGACCCAAATATATGTATAGCTAAACAAAGTTAAACTGGCACTCATGAATATGCCATATTAACTCGTATATCTCCGTAAAACTAATTTTAGATTTGCAAACATTATGAAAAGTATTGATTTCAGAGTGATGCATTTTCTAAGCCTGTATCCATCACTGTCCCGCTTAGCCATTTGGATAGAGCATAGGCCCTATAGCTGTCAAGATTGAGATCGTGGGTTCAAGTCTCACGACATACAATACATGTATATTTAAAAAAATATTTTCATTTTTTATGATAAATCATGACTTGCACGATTTTACAAGAATTACGTGTAAGAGGTAATGTAAAACAATTCATTTTAAAGCATTATATTAGTAAGGAACTGTGATGTCTACTGATAAATCTTTAAAACATTTAAGATCTAAAGACACATTTCTCATAGCTAATGTTCGCAACGTTCCAAACGGGGACAATTCAAACCTGTGGACGATTTTGATGAGGTTGCTATCAGAAACAATGTGCGGGAGTTTTACACCCATCGCCATCAGCTTCCGACCTTAAATAATCTCTTATCAGTCTTAAAAACTGAAATCATCAAAATTAAAATAAACAAGAAACAATATCATAATTAAAAAAAATATATTTATAAATTTAAAAATGATTCCTAAAATAACTATATCCAGCATCGAACCTTCGCAATCAGGAATATGAGTTAACCGTCTTACCACTAGGCCACTGCCTAAGTATTATTAGATCACCTTGCTGAAAACTACTTGTTCCATACATTAATCAATTAAAGTAGCTGAAACACACTGAACGTGACCGAATAATGTCGAAGATTAATGAGTGCCAGTTTAACTTTGTTCAGCTATATTTATGGTATTATTTACAATTTTGGATGTTTACCATGAACAATTTATAAAAAAAAAATGGAAAAATATTTTTCTACCAGAAATTTGTACATTTGGGCGGCAATACTTTCCAATATTGTAGTCGGATAACTGTAGTTCATGTTCATGTAAATGTTTTTCTCTAAAGTTCACTCAGAGTGCCAAAATATTGTAAACCGAATAAAACCAGGAAGTAACAACGACTGATAAGCATGCTGCAAAGTGCTCAAAAGCTGTTTATTGGGGCGTAAGGTGATCTGTGTGAGGTGTATAAATTGTTCGCAAAAGGTATCCGTCTCCATGATAAGATACAGGAAAAAATTCATACAAGTAAGAGCTTTTGAAAGCAACATCTCCTTAATATTCTCGCAAATGTGAAAATATACTTAAGGAATTAAGAAATGCAACAAACACTTAAAGTGATTGAAAGCATACAATATGATGCAAATTTTAGTGCAAATGATATGTATCCATAGGAACAGTATGTGTCCGTCAAATTACAGCAGGTTCAACGTAATTATCGATTACGTGATCATTCTGGTATGCGCGTAACCAGCCTGACCCCCGTAGTAAATTGCAGAAACAGGGTCAATAAAAGCAAAGTTTGAATCAACCATCGGTTTATTGTTTTAAAAAGTCTTGGCATAGATTGTGGATCAAGGAAATGATCAAATGGCGACGTTTTTGTAGGATTCTGAAACGGCTTGACGTCATTAACGTCAGCTCTGAAATCTGCGTAAAACGCGTAAACATTCGTTTCTGCTTGAGATTTATTCATTACAAGGACGTTTTGTTCAAGAATTATGACGTGAGATCTTCAGACGTCAAAAAACCTCAATTCTGACGTCAAAATTCGATATCCTACGTTTTAATGGTTTCCATGATGTTTATGTGTTTTTCTAATGATAAAATGGTCCAATGACAAAGTTTAGGTAACAGTTAACAAGTTTAGTGTTCACTGTCGGCATGTTATCAGATGTTTTCTCTTGCATTATGCCGTGTTTTGTTTGGCTAACGTCAATATACACACCTTACCAGCGTATTTCTACGGTATCTGAAAAGTCAGTTTTTCCCAAGGAAGCATGTTCTGATGTCTCTAGGTTTAACTTGTCCCGTATATTCACCAGCGACCCAAACCCGACGGCTCTAAGTGACGTTTACCGCTTATTCACTACCATTGTGTATCTTGCCATTCAAGTAGCGTGTTTTGACGCAATATTTGACTGCATTACGATTATGATTGGACGTTTGCTTAATTTGCACATTGTCAAGTCGACGCCAAATGACCGAACATGGAAAAGACAGGGTTTCTTGATCTTTATTCTGACGTTAACGTCACATTTTACGTTTTCATATGTTTTCATCTTGTAGCGTAAAATGTAGCGTTAAAATGACGTTTTGGTATTTCATCACATGCTATAATTGCTCAATAAGAAATTTTCAAAAGAGATTTCACCAAACCGTCATTTAAACACGCAAAAATTATATTTTTGTCTGTTGCGTTTCTTTATTCCTTAAGTATATATGGAAGTCTATGTGATTTCTGACGTTGTGGAACAACCTTTGGGCCCAGAATTGCAGAATTCAGCGCTGTTTGATTGGCGGATTCGGAGTTCAGTGTTATAACGCGCACGTTGCTCAATTTGGTGCTTTATGGTTGAAAGATATAACGAGTTGCATAATTTGGTGCTGTATGGTTGAAAGATATAACGTGCTGCAGAATTTGTTGCTGTATGATTGACAGATTTAAAGTGTCGCAGAATTTGGTGCGGTATCATTGCAGATTTTTTACTGACTGTTCCGAGGCAGTACGTGCTTCTTTTGGGATCCTTTTTGTATGTTATCTGTCATGCTGGTTTGTCTGTTGCAGCCTTGAGGTAACATACTGGGAAAGGGCTGGCCTCTTGACTCTCTTGTGTGTGATGTCTTCTTGTGTTTTTTCACTCTTCCATGTGGTATTCTGGGTCAGGTGTGGTACTTGATTGTATCGATCCCTGATCTCTACCTTCTTTCTTACTTTGTTGCTATATGATTGGCAGATATAACGCGTTGCTCAATTTGGTGTTGCATGATTGGCGGATATAACGCGTTGCAGAGTTCAGTACTATTACGTGTTGCTCAATTTTGAGCTGCATGATTGACAGATATAATGTGTTGTAGAATTTAGTGCTGTATGATTGACAGACATAACACGGTTCTGAATTTGGTGCTGTAACGGTGAAGAATTTGGTGCTGTATGGTTGACAGATAAAACGCGCATTGCAGAATTTGTTGCTGTATGATTGAAAGATATAACGTGTTGCAGAATTCCGTGCTGTATGCTTGACAGATATAACGCGTTGCAGATTTTGGTGATGTCTACTGGGTCAAGGTCTTTTGATATGCTGCATAATTAAAAAGAAATACTGTCTTATTTTCCACCAAAACATATTTTGTGGGTACTCAATGAGCATCCAACACATATGTTTAAACTGATAGATAATAAAATATTTTAGTGTTCACTCTCAAAATGTCTATTTCTCTCTGACCCACAAGGTTACACCCAAATTTATTTGCCCAGCTACAAGGGCCAGCAAGACCCAGTTACATCTACACCACGCTTCAACTTGTGAATTCATTTGCCAGTGATTGACAGCAAGTCACGCCTGTTTCGCAAGTGCCAAAGAACAGCCTGTGCATTTTACAGATTATTTAAGACAGAAGTCGCAGAACGTGGTCAAATATTCACCTGTTTGTTTTGTTTCTGGGGTTTTAACTTGTTTTTATGAAGAAACGAAGGAAAACAATGTATTAATTTTATTTTTAGATAAAGTATAAAAGGTAACTACGTTAATTAATTATAACTGTAGTGTTAGCAGGTCCATCATTCGTGTACAGCATTTTTGTCAGTCCTACCTGTATCACTGTAAATGTCAAGTAAGATATAAACTCTGGTATTCACACCAGATAGGCGGCAATCAAAAACGCCCTTAACAATCGACGAACGCGGATCAAAAATCGATAGAAACGGTGTTTATGAATGTCATTTGTCGCTAGTTGGGTGACAAATAACAATCGAAAACTATGTTTCTAATTATCTTTTTTTTAAGTTCGTTGATAGTATTAACGTTTTCGATTGCCGCATATCCAGTGTGTAATCGAGCCCAAAATCACTAGCTACCATCAACTATCTAATAAATCGAACATTTTCATCATTTACATTAGTGATTTTCGGATCTTACATTTGTCACATCATTTTTGTCACATTTTTACGTATGACGATGAAGGAGTGGTAGAGTGCTTGACTCGAGACTGAAGGGCCGCGGGTTCGAGCCTCACCGGCGTCACTGCGTTGTGGTCCTTGAGCAAGACACATTTATCCTAGCTTAGTACTGCTTCAACCCAGGAAGACACGTCCCTGTTTTACTGAAAGATTGTTGATGGGACGCAAAGAATCAAATCAAACAAAACAAACAAACAAACGTATGACGATGAGTGTTCATATTTAGGTGCAAGTTTCGTTTTATGACATATGCCATATTTTTGGCACTATTTTAAAGTATTTCTAAAGTCGAGGTTTACCATTGATTCAAGGGTCAGTGAGCTATTAGTTTCTTCCTTCTAAAGATATGTTGTGGGAACAATTAAAAAACCTTAAAGCGATGACATGAACAGAATGAATAGACCACAACACCCAACACCAATAAGCACAACATACACTGTAAATGCATGTAGAGTCCTTGCTTGGTCAGCGTAGAGTGACGAAATAGATTAACAGTTAGAAATATGAAAGACAACCCTGTATTTGTCCAATCGGGTGAATAAAGCACCATCACCTGACCACCTACGTAACTCTACGCTTATCGAGCAATGCCTATATGTATAAACATCCGAGTGTAAATATGGATAATATAAAGTATAGCTAAATTTTGACCTTAGACGGATCAAAGATTGGGTGAATCTACATAGTAGCACGTGAAATAATGCTCATATTGTAACGGTTATTTCTGAACTAACCCTTTAGTGCCCTGTGTATCATATATGCTACATGTCTCTTTTGTGGTGCCGTGACCAAGATATTGACTTGCTAGTTAATTTAAACTGCTAGAAAATCAGTTAAGATGTCAGGTAATAAGAATAAATTATTCCAGTTGAGATCAATTGTCTGAAATGGGTTTTATAGGGGGTTTTATTAGCCACCAAAGGTCGCCAAAGTTTAAAAACGAAAATGTATCATATATGATACATCATAAATCATTTTTCATACCCTAAGTTTTTATCCAAAAAGGTAGCCCCAAATTATTATTGATACTGGAGTTAGTCACCGAAAAAAAGATTGTTTGGAAAATTTTATGCCCAATGTAGCATATATGATACATGTCAATCTCGGCAACCTTTGACCTCAGTTTAAATTCAGACCCTGTTTTCTATTAAGCTAGTAACTTGATGGAATATAAATGTTTCTGATAGTGCATTCTATGCTTGGACACTAGAGGGCTAAATACCTACTGGTAAGATATTACTGTTATTTCATTCAGATTGCTATTTCACGTACAATACTATGACTCGTCTAATCATTAATCCATCTAAGGTCAAAATTCACCAATACACTGGCAAAATTTGACTTTAAGATCAAAGATTGGACGAGCCTACGCAGTTATACGCGAAAGGTTACTCAGATTGCCACAGTTATTCTACTGATCAAGCTATCTTAGACTGTAGCAGTTATTTCTTAACCAAATATCTACGGTTCATGTTATCGGCGTTGAAATGAAAACATTCAAGATATAACCGTTATTTCACCCAGTTTTCGATAATTCGTGTAACAACAAGGACTCGTCTAACATTTGAGCCATCTAAGGTCGAATTTCACCAGTAATGTTAAATTTCAATCTTGATTAGACGGGTCAATGGTATAACACGAGATGTGAGAATCTGGATGGAATAACGGTTATATCTTACCCGTTATCAACTCAAACAGTAGATATTTGGTTTAGAAATAACTGTTAAAGCCTGAGCAACCTCACACGTGCTACTGTATAAACTCGTCCAATCGTTGATCCAAATGAGGTCGAAATTTACAAGTACAAGTACACAGAAGCACAACAATAACAAACCAAGCATTTGGACCGATACTGTGGTAGCACAAACCCAGATAAGCCAGCTCCCGAAGGAGCAGTCTAATCTGAGTTTACTCTGTATAACAGTCCTCTGCTTCATTGGAGTGTTTTATCCGGCACCAAATGGAATGGTGTAAGGCGTTTTAGATTAAACAATAGTTGGGCCGGTGTAACAGTTTACCTTGCCCCCCTGGACAGCTTGCCCCCCGGGGGGGCAAGCTGTCCCGGGATATCTTGCCCCCCACCCTGGTTATCTTCACCCCCGGGGGGCAAGCTGTCCAGGCCGGTTTATCTTGCCCCCCGCCAACACAAAGAAAAATATATATATATTTTTTTTGTTATTTTTCTGTACCATTTTAATGAATTCAGGTCCACCACAAGTCTTAAAGTGAGAAATTGGTGCCTGTGGGGTTAATATTGGTAAAACTTTAACATCATCTTGAATAAAAATATCAAGATTAAGTGATTTTAAGCTTTATTATTTTGCTAATACTTCTTATTTTAAACTATCTGAATGTGATGATGTATCAATTGTAAACATAATTCAAGTCAAATTCAACTGTTTTCTTTGTCGGATTGTTCTGTATGCTTAGTTGCAGGGGTGGGGGGTAAGCTGTCCAGGCCAGTTTATCTTGCCCCCCACCCACTTGGGTATCAAAGTAATATTATTTTGCTAATTCTACTTATTTTAAACTATCTGAATGTGAAGATGTATCAATTATAAACATAATCCAAGTCTAATTTAGCTGTTTTCTTTGTCGCAATGTTCCCTATACTTAGTTGCAGGGGTGGGGGGTAAGCTGTCCAGGCCAGTTTATCTTGCCCCCCACCAACTTGGGTATCAAAGTAAAATTATTTTGCTAATTCTACTTATTTTAAACTATCTGAATATGAAGATGTATCAATTAAAAACATAATTCAAGTCATATTCAGCTGTTTTCTTTGTTGCATTGTTCCGTATGCTTTGTTGCAGGGGTGGGGGGCAAGCTGTCCAGGCCAGTTTATCTTGACCCCCACCCACCTGAGTATGAAAGTAAACTTATTTTGCTTATTCTACTTATTTTAAACTATCTGAATGTGAAGATGTATCAATTATTAACATAATTCAAATCGAATTCAGCTGTTTTCTTTGTCAGATTGTTCTGAATGCTTAGTTGCAGGGGTAAGGGGTAAGCTGTCCAGGCCAGTTTATCTAGCCCCCCCCCCCACCCACCTGGGTATCAAAGTAAAATTATTAGGCTAATTTTTCTTATTTTAAACTATCTGATTGTGAAGATGTATCAATTATAAACATAATTCAAGTCAAAATCAGCCATTTTCCTTGTCACATTGTTCCGTATTTTTAGTTTCAGGATTGGGGGGCAAGCTGTCCAGGCCAGTTTATCTTGACCCCCACCCACCTGAGTAAGAAAGTAAAATTATTTCGCTAATTCGACTTATTTTAATCTATCTGATTGTGTAGATGTAATAATTGTAAACATAATTCAAGTCAAATTCAGCTGTTTTCTTTGTCGGATTGTTCCGTATGCTTAGTTGCAGTGGTGGGGGGTAAGCTGTCCAGGCCAGTTTATCTTGCCCCCCACCTACCTGAGTATCAAAGTAAAATTATTTTGCTAAGTCTACTTATTTAAACTACTGATTGTGAAGATGTATCAATTATAAACATAATTCAAGTCCAATTCAGCTGTTTTCTTTGTCAGATTGTTCTGTATACTTAGTTTCAGGGGTGGGGGTAAGCTGTCCAGGCCAGTTTATCTTGACCCCCACCCACCTGAGTATCAAGTAAAATTAGTTTGCTTATTCTACTTATTTTAAACTATCTGAATGTGAAGATGTACCAATTATAAACATAATTCAAGTCAAATTCAGCTGTCTTCTTTGTCAGATTGTTCTGTATGCTTAGTTGCAGGGGTGGGGGGGGGGGTGGGGGGTGAGCTGTACAGGCTAGTTTATCTTGCCCCCACCCACCTGGGTATCAAAGTAAAATTATTGTACCTATACTACATATTTTAAACTATCTGAATGTGAAGATGTATCAATAATAAACATAATTCAAGTCAAATTCATCTGTTTTCTTTGTCAGATTGTTCTGTATGCTTAGTTGCAGGGGTGGGGGGTAAGCTGTCCAGGCCAGTTTATATTGCCCCCCACCCACCTGGGTATCAAAGTAAAATAATTGTGCTAATTTTTCTTATTTTAAACTATTTGATTGTGAAGATGTATCAATTATAAACATAATTCAAGTCAAAATCAGCCGTTTTCTTTGTCGCATTGTTCGGTATGTTTAGTTTCAGGGGTGGGGGGGGGGGGGGGGGAGGGGCAAGCTGTCCAAAGCAATGTTATCTTGACCCCCACCCACCTGAGTATGAAAGTAAACTTATTTTGCAAATTCGACTTATTTTAATCTATCTGATTGTGTAGATGTATCAATTATAAACATAATTCAAGTCAAATTCAGCTGTTTTCTTTGTCGCATTGTCCGTATGCTTAGTTGCAGTGGTGGGGGGCAAGCTGTCCAAGCCAGTTTATCTTGCCCCCCACCTACCTTGGTATCAAAGTAAAATTATTTTGCTAAGTCTACTTATTTTAAACTACTGATTGTGAAGATGTATTAATAATGTACATAATTCAAGTCCAATTCAGCTGTTTTCTTTGTCCGATTGTTCCGTAAACTTAGTTACATGAGTGGGGGGGTAAGCTGTCCAGGCCAGTTTATCTTGACCCCCACCCACCTGAGTATCAAAGTAAAAAATTTTTTGCTACGTTTTCTCATTTTAAACTATCTGAATGTGATGATGTATCAATTATAAACATAATTCAAGTCAAATTCAGCTGTTTTCTTTGTCGGATTGTTCTGTATGCTTAGTTGCAGGGGTGGGGGGATAAGCTGTTCAGGCCAGTTTATCTTGCCCCCCCCCCCCACCCACCTGGGTATCAAAATTTCACTTGAATTATGTTTATAATTGATACATCATCACATTCCGAAAGTTTTAAATGAGAAAACTTAGCAAAATAATTTTACTTTGATACTCAAGTGGGTGGGGGTCAAGATAAACTGGCCTGGACAGCTTACCCCCCACCCCTACAACTAAGCATACAGAACAATCTGACAAGAAAACAGCTGAATTTGACTTGAATTATGAATATTATTGATACATCATCTCATTCAGATAGTTTAAAATGAAAAAAAACTTATCAAATTAATTTTACTTTGATACCCAAGTGGGTGGGGGGGGGCAAGATAAACAGGCCTGGACAGCTTACCCCCCACCCCTGCAACTAAGCATACAGAACTATCTGACAAAGAAAACAGTTGAATTTGACTTGATTTGTGTTTATTATTGATACATCTTCACATTCAGATAGTTTAAAATAAGTAGTATAGGCACAATACTTTTACTTTGATACCCAGGTGGGTGGGGGGCAAGATAAACTGGCCTGGACAGCTTACCCCCACCCCTGCAACTAAGCATACAGAACAATCCGACAAAGAAAACAGCTGAATTTGACTTGAATTATGTTTATAATTGATACATCATCACATTAAGATAGTTTAAAATGAGAAACTTAGCAAAATAAATTTACTTTGATACTCAGGTGGGTGGAGGTCAAGATAAACTGGCCTGGACAGCTTACCCCCCACCCCTACAACTAAGCATACAGAACAATCTGACAAAGAAAACAGCTGAATTTGACTTGATTTATGTTTATTATTGATACATCTTCACATTCAGATAGTTTAAAATAAGTAGTATAGGCACAATACATTTACTTTGATACCCAGGTGGGTGGGGGCAAGATAAACTGGCCTGGACAGCTTACCCCCAACCCCTGCAACTAAGCATACAGAACAATCTGACAAAGAAAACAGCTGAATTTGACTTGAATTATGTTTATTATTGATACATCTTCACATTCAGATAGTTTAAAATAAGTAGTATAGGCATAATACTATTACTTTGATACCAAGGTGGGTGGGGGGCAAGATAAACTGGCCTGGACAGCTTACCCCCCACCCCTGCAACTAAGCATACAGAACAATCTGACAAAAAAAACAGCTGAATTTGACTTGAATTATGTTTATTATTGATACATCTTCACATTAAGATAGTTTAAAATAAGTAGTATAGGCATAATACTTTTACTTTGATACCCAGGTGGGTGGGGGGGGGGCAAGATAAACTGGCCTGGACAGCTTACCCCCCACCTCTGCAACTAAGCATACAGAACAATCAGACAAAGAAAACAGCTGAATTTGACTTGAATTATGTTTATTATTGATACATCTTCACATTCAGATAGCTTGAAATAAGTAGTATAGGCACAATACTTTTACTTTGATACCCAGGTGGGAGGGGGGCAAGATAAACTGGCCTGGACAGCTTACCCCCCACCCCTGCAACTAAGCATACAGAACAATCCGACAAAGAAAACAGCTGAATTTGACTTGAATTATGTTTATTATTGATACATCATCACATTCATATAGTTTACAATAAGTAGTAATAGCAAAATAATTAAGCTTAAAATCACTTAATCTTGATATTTTTATTCAAGATGATGTTAAAGTTTTACCAATATTAACCCCACAGGCACCAATTTCTCACTTTAAGACTTGTGGAGGACCTGAATTCATTAAAATGATACAGAAAAATAACAAAATAACATATATATATTTTTACTTGTGTTGGGGGGGGGGGGCAAGATAAACCAGCCTGGACAGCTTGCCCCCCGGGGGTGAAGATAACCAGGGTGGGGGGCAAGATATCCCGGGACAGCTTGCCCCCCGGGGGGCAAGCCAACCGCGGTTGGCTTATCCCCCGGGGGGCAAGCTGTCCAGGGGGCAAGATAAACTGGGACACCGGCACACAAGATTTAGGTACTCACCGGCTTGGCGAGCAGCCGGATGGCTCAAGCATACCTGCGCATACACGCAGTCTCACCAAAACATTTGCTTATCACTTATATAAAGAATGGAAGTAGATGAAGACTCAGACTAAACTTTACAGTGGCGGATCCAGAGGGGGTTCGCTTGAACCCCCTCCCCGCCCCCGTTTTTAAATATCCTATGAAAATGAAATAATTTGGTCTCAGTGAGACCAAATTATTTCATTTTCATGGGATATTTAAGAAAAATGAGATAAAATCAGCAAAGCGACCCCATGTGAACTCCCTTTCCAGAAATCCTGGATCTGCCCCTTCATTAGACATCACGCACTAGATTCGTACGCATGGGAGGTTACAGATTTTTTTTATGCAAATGCGATACATTTAACTACCGAATTCTAGTGAGCTAGCCCTTTTGCATTCTCTCCATATACAACAATAACAACAACACACTATAATAAAAAAACTAGAAATTTGTCCATTGGACACCGATGTCCCCGACGGTTCATGGACTGGCCCAGATTGGACACTTATTTTGACTGATCAAGATCTGACGTTACATGGACTGGCCCAGATAGGACGGTTATTTGGACTGGTCAAGGTCTGACGGTACATGGACTGGCTCAGATCGGATGGTTATTTTGATTGGTCAAGATCTGATGTTATAGACTGGCCCAGATCGGATGGTTATTTTGATTGGTCAAGATCTGATGTTTATGGACTGATCCAGGTCGTACGGTTATTTTGACTGGTCAAGATCTGACGTTACATGGACTGGCCCAGATAGGATGGTTATTTTGACTGGTCAAGATCTGACTTTACATGGATTGGCCCAGATAGGATGATTATTTTGACTGGTCAAGATCTGACGTTGCATGGACTGGCCCAGATAGGACGGTTATTTTGACTGGTCAAGATCTGACGTTACATGGACTGGCCCAGATAGGACGGTTATTTTGACTGGTCAAGACCTGACGTTACATGGACTGGACCAGATAGGATGGTTATTTTGACTGGTCAAGATCTGACGTTACATGGACTGGCCCAGATAGGACGGTTATTTTGACTGGTCAAGATCTGACGTTACATTGACCGGCACAGATAGGACGGTTATTTTGACTGGTCAAGATCTGACGTTACATGGACTGGACCAGATAGGATGGTTATTTTGACTGGTCAAGACCTGACGTTACATGGACTGGCCCAGATAGGACGGTTATTTTGACTGGTCAAGATCTGACGTTACATGGACTGGCCCAGATCGGATGGTTATTTTGACTGGTAAAGATCTGATGTTTATGGACTGGCCCAGATCGGGCGTTTTTTTGAGTGGTGAAGATCTGACGGTACATGGACTGATCCAGGTCGCACGGTTAGCCGCGTTTTAAGTCATCCTCAATTGATTTTTCTCTTTTTTTTTGCACAACACAATATGGCACTTAAAATGATGAGCATTTCATCCAGAAAATATATAAATTGGTACGAAAACTATGCTAAGTCCCAAAAGGTTTCCTAACACGATGCAATATGGCACTAATAATATAATGGCACTAAGGCCAAGCAAAAATATGTGCGGTTCAGGTTACAATCTGAAATACATATATAGGGTAGGCAGGGAACTTTTTTCTTGGAAAATTTATTATCAGAGAATCAAAGGTCTTCACTTTAGAATTTATATTCCAGTGAAGATCTAGGTTTTCTGTAGATAGATAAAAGAAGGAAAATATTGGTTTAACCCATATAAGTCTAGCGTCTATTTTTTAAAAAAAATGACATCAGCAAACATTGCAGAAATTGCAAAACGCAG
Source organism: Loripinus fragilis (assembly GCA_964019695.1). Taxonomy (NCBI): domain Eukaryota; kingdom Metazoa; phylum Mollusca; class Bivalvia; order Lucinida; family Lucinidae; genus Loripinus; species Loripinus fragilis. The sequence continues at coordinate 63,676,287 of OZ026522.1, read as the reverse complement.
CGTCTGATCAGGTTCGCACTATTTACTTACAGAATGTACTTTTAAAATTTGAATGAAACAATCCTTAAATTCGGAATGGATTCAACCGTACCCGCAGGATTGATCCAAACCAATGGTGCGTCTCATTTAGGTATTGTTTAGTCTACCACTCTTTTGATGTATGAGCAATCAATTGAAAAAAGTGCATTTTCTCAAGAAAAATAAAAATTGTGAAAAAAAAACTCACTAAAAATCACAGTTGAATATCATTAATCAGAAATGTACCTATTGCAGGAGAAAGCCTAACCAATGTAATTATATTATGCTCATCGAAATCCCTCATTTCCCTTGAATTACAAAGTAATTGAAGAAAGATGATGACATATAAGTTAGAATATGATAACGCAAAGCATATATCACAATCCGAAAACGAAACCATTAGCAGAGTTAATATACAAAATATGGTAACGTTTAGCACAGTCATATCTTATGTCCTTATTTATAATCAGTTTGAAAAGCTTTTTGCCAACTGCCCTTGATTTTTGCAACATAAATCAATTGTTTATTTCTATTACACGGCTCATAACGATTAGATCTATGTGCACGTGTTAAACAGACGCAATATGTTCCTATATTTTTCTTCGTAATTGCTCCCAAACATGGTAAATTCACTATCATAGACCCCTCACATTATCAACACCATGTAATACTATCTCACATTTCGAATGAATCATGTCCTCTTGATGGATATGGATTGTAAGGGGTTCACCTGGCACCTTCTAATGCGTGTATAGGATTTAGTGAACTTTCGTGGACCAAACTGGCTATGGGCGGAATTGGTCATGGGCTGAGATGGTTATGGGTTGAAATGACCCGGAACCTGAGGATTTGGGCGCTGGTTCCCTGCCTTATAAAGTCCATTTATTCTGAACGCTTGTAATTTCTGGTACCAGTGACTACTGTCATAGGAAACCTATATATCTTATAAGCGTCTGGATGATCACATCGAATTATCCATCCAATTTCATGAAAACTAACCAATAAGGGTTGTTCTTAACAGGATCGACATACTGGAAATTTACTGCATCAATGTAAAAAAAAAATCCAAACCAATTACCTCAAAATTCAAGAAATATCGACAGCATAATTCTTAGCCGCTTGCAAAAGACGTTTCCTTCCTCATTGCCATTTCATTCCCAACAGGTGCACCAAGTCATTTCATTGCAGATATATAAATTTACCTAATGTTCTTTTATTTGAAACTACTTGGTGCCTCTTTTGGGAACAAAATGACCATAACAAAGGAATAATGGAAGGAAAGGTTTTGAGCTTTCTTATGCAATAGGTACATTTCTGATGAATGATGTTTAAATGTGATTTTGAGCGAGGTTTTAAAAATATGTTTCCTTGAAAAAATGCCACTATTTCAATTGATTGCTCGTACATCAAATTTTCGCAAAGTAGTAGACTAAACAATGCCTAAATGAGATGCGTCATTGGCTGCAGGAACTGTTTTAATTATGTCAACACTTACATTCTACTATAAACCGCCTACACCGAGCCATCTGTGCTAAACGCATCATCAGTGCTAGACGAATCTGGTTGGACGGTGTGTTTTTCAAGAGATAAAATTTTAATTATGAGCCAGTGCATGAGATTTCCAACAGTGTGACATTTTGACAAGTGTAGACTCAGACGAGCCTCTGCAGCCTCCTTTTAAGATTAGAAACTCCAAATTATGTTCAGTCAGGAGCCTATGAATCATAGAATACTCAAGCGACTAGCAAAGGCTCTGATCAGACTGCGCATATGCGCAGGCTGATCTGAGGCTTTGCTGGTCGAACTTACCAAATTGTTGGAAATCTCATGCACTGGCTCTTATGTTAGTGGGTAGAGGAACATGAACCACGCATATTTTTTTCGGCTATGGAACTGGCTGGAAAAATTGAAGATATTACATAGATATATACTGCAACAGAGTCAGTGCCATGAACCCTAATACAGCCTGGCCACTCATGCTCAAAGAAACAGCCATTGATGAAGGATTTTTAGTGGTTCCAGACCCACTTCCGCCACCACTCTGTGCAGCTATGTACTCATTGTACACGGTATCTTGCTCTTTGCCATTGCACCAATCCGTAAAGCAGAAACAGCGATGTTCACCATCAAATGAGGTTGGTTTACACATATTTTTTGTATAATAACCACTTTTGTCTTTTCTGCAGCTGCGTTGGGTACCTGGAAAATATAACAATTTTGTAAAGCCTTTATGACTGGTAGATCTCCCATGCAGATTGATAAGTAGAAGTTGGGATTAATAAACTGGCCAAAGTAAGAAAATACAAAAACTTTCATGTTTGTTTTATCATTACATTTTAATGAATAAAGATGTCTGCATACCATTTCCAGCGAAGTAGCAGCAACGTGTCTTCTCAGCATGTGCTATGTTTCACTAATATTGAAAAATTTCCACTAGCGCTTCACACTTTTCAGTAAATGTCTAGTTTCGTTCCTTATCATTCCTATAGTGAAATTTGCAAACATATGGGTACTCTTTGGAAATTAAGCACATATCAAAAGACAAATTTTATCCGTATAATCACAACTTAGATATTGTTGTCTAACTTGGTTTCAGTTAGAGGTTTTAATTGTTTTAGATATTTTATAAAAACAACTAAACTGCAGGAATTTAACATTATGCCTATGGCAAAAACTGACATGGGGCTCAACTTATTTTGGCCAGTTTATAAATTGTTGCATAAATACGTATGAACATAGCTGTTTGAAGCCGTTTTCAAAAAAATGCCCATGGTCAAAGCATGAGGTGCTGTTTGAATATGTGTTTAAGTAAACAATTCTTAAAATGAGCCCTTATTTGTTATACTATATAATTTGCAATTTAGTCTACTCTATATATGGCAACTTTTAGTAAGCCATGATATGCAATTTAGTCCACTCATTATATTGCCATGATATGCAATTTAGTCCACTCAATATATTGCTATGATATGTAATTTTGAAATCCTCTAAATATTTAACCATGGTATATAGATTTACCTAATATGGGCATGACAGCAATTTCCGTCATGTGACCTTAACCACTAGTCAATTTATATTGCCTCGTCTAATGAATGCGGCCATATGGCTACTGAGAATAATATGTTAAAAGTAATTGATGGCAGTTCCATATGAGCGACCTAGTCTGAAATGTACTTACTCACTATAGTAAATGTCTCGACAGGCTAAATCTATCTATATAGTAAATACTCGTATAATGACTTTGGTTTCAACAGAAACTGAAAAATCTTTTTTTTTTCAAGATTATTCCTATTAAAAAGCATTAGAATGCCATGAAGTAGCTCAAGTAGCTCAATGTCAACATAGAACCATTATTTGAATAAACTTGGTTGGACCCACATACCAAGCCCCAAGGTCATCGGCCCTCTGGTTGAGGAGAAGAAGCTTTCAAGGGATTTTTTTGCCATATACCAGCTTGGCCATGTGACTACACCATTAAAATGCATTTTCATTCCCCTGTCAAAAGAAAAGTAAGTAAGGGTGCAAAGAAGCCTCAAAAGGAAAGAGCTGTGTGCAATTAGGGGCTAATTTGGCTCCCTCTGAAGCCAAAAACTGAAAGTTACTGTACTTTTTCACCAATTTCTGTTGATTGTGTAACATGTATGGTGTTTATCTATTCATATTTTGTTTACTTAGTTTCTGTTTGACCCAGATATTGGAGAAATTGATGGTAAATAAGTTATTGTAAACAAGGTATTTATTTGGTTATAAGAATTTTCTAGAATGATGACTTATCATCTAGAACCTAAAGAAGGTACTGGAACCTTGGAGAAAAGACCAGAACTTACTGGAATTTTCTTTTCCATGCAAATAGAAACTTTGAGTAGGTTCTGGAATTCAGTAGAAGTTTGTGGAATTTTCCAGAGTAAATAAATATAGCATATGATATAATAGTCTTTCTTGACCGTTCTAGAACTTTCTTAAAGGGTATATATAAGAGTAAATTTTTCATAAGGGCATCTTTGAAATAATTTCACCTTTTAAAAGTCTAAACCTTTTGTGCTGGAATTCTATATTGGAATACTTACTGTTTTACTTATTCATTCTGGATTACTTTGGATTATTCAGTTTTGGATTCAGACTTCATGTTCATTTGGATTTAACTTCAAAATCTGGGGATCAGAAACTGCAGAAAGACTTGTGTTGATAAATATTCTGAGGGACAGTTTGGACATACCAGGTATTGTAAATTAGACTTTCTTTGATTGTATAACTATTTTCCATTGCTTATTGTAAATGATAATTTTGTTTTTAATAAATTTTGTTAAATTTTAAAAGTGCTTTTTGCTGACTTTCCAAATAGCAAATTTTGGTTTCCTGAATTTGTTTCTAGTTACGCCTGGCACGTAACAGAAATATGTAACATGTATGGTGTTTATCTATTCATATTTTGTTTACTTAGTTTCTGTTTGACCCAGATATTGGAGAAATTGATGGTAAATAAGTTATTGTAAACAAGGTATTTATTTGGTTATAAGAATTTTCTAGAATGATGACTAATCATCTAGAACCTAAAGAAGGTACTGGAACCTTGGAGAAAAGACCAGAACTTACTGGAATTTTCTTTTCCATGCAAATAGAAACTTTGAGTAGGTTCTGGAATTCAGTAGAAGTTTGTGGAATTTTCCAGAGTAAATAAATATAGCATATGATATAATAGTCTTTCTTGACCGTTCTAGAACTTTCTTAAAGGGTATATATAAGAGTAAATTTTTCATAAGGGCATCTTTGAAATAATTTCACCTTTTAAAAGTCTAAACCTTTTGTGCTGGAATTCAATATTGGAATACTTACTGTTTAACTTATTCATTCTGGATTACTTTGGATTATTCAGTTTTGGATTCAGACTTCATGTTCATTTGGATTTAACTTCAAAATCTGGGGATCAGAAACTGCAGAAAGACTTGTGTTGATAAATATTCTGAGGGACAGTTTGGACATACCAGGTATTGTAAATTAGACTTTCTTTGATTGTATAACTATTTTCCATTGCTTATTGTAAATGATAATTTTGTTTTTAATAAATTTTGTTAAATTTTAAAAGTGCTTTTTGCTGACTTTCCAAATAGCAAATTTTGGTTTCCTGAATTTGTTTCTAGTTACGCCTGGCACGTAACAGAAATATGTAACATGTATGGTGTTTATCTATTCATATTTTGTTTACTTAGTTTCTGTTTGACCCAGATATTGGAGAAATTGATGGTAAATAAGTTATTGTAAACAAGGTATTTATTTGGTTATAAGAATTTTCTAGAATGATGACTAATCATCTAGAACCTAAAGAAGGTACTGGAACCTTGGAGAAAAGACCAGAACTTACTGGAATTTTCTTTTCCATGCAAATAGAAACTTTGAGTAGGTTCTGGAATTCAGTAGAAGTTTGTGGAATTTTCCAGAGTAAATAAATATAGCATATGATATAATAGTCTTTCTTGACCGTTCTAGAACTTTCTTAAAGGGTATATATAAGAGTAAATTTTTCATAAGGGCATCTTTGAAATAATTTCACCTTTTAAAAGTCTAAACCTTTTGTGCTGGAATTCAATATTGGAATACTTACTGTTTAACTTATTCATTCTGGATTACTTTGGATTATTCAGTTTTGGATTCAGACTTCATGTTCATTTGGATTTAACTTCAAAATCTGGGGATCAGAAACTGCAGAAAGACTTGTGTTGATAAATATTCTGAGGGACAGTTTGGACATACCAGGTATTGTAAATTAGACTTTCTTTGATTGTATAACTATTTTCCATTGCTTATTGTAAATGATAATTTTGTTTTTAATAAATTTTGTTAAATTTTAAAAGTGCTTTTTGCTGACTTTCCAAATAGCAAATTTTGGTTTCCTGAATTTGTTTCTAGTTACGCCTGGCACGTAACAATTGGTTTAAGAGAAGAATATCCCAATAGTTAACTAGTTTATTCAGTTTTTAATTTTTACCAGTGCTATATTAACAGAAAATGACCACCAAAATAGGTCTGAAAGAAATTTGAGACTAAAATGGGAGATAGATTTTAAAAAGAATTAGCTACTGGCACAGCTAACTACCAAAAAAGTACTCTTTTGATATGTTGTATGTCCTGATATTTTATATCATCTGTTAAAATATCGCTTTTGTATTTGCTTGTGCTCTATGTTAAGCTCTCTATCAAAAGTCTTAAATTTGTTCCTAAATGGTCACTTTCATATTTTCAGCTTTTTGGCGGCAATTATTGCTATCAAAGCAACAATAAAATACAAATTAATACGATGCTTTGAATTAAGGGTAAGGTTGGCGCCGTTAAACCGGTTTAAGCCCTCCAGTAAAATATTTTACTGACCGTTCCAAGGCGGTACTTCTTTTGTGGATCTTTTATGTTTTTGTTCTGTCTTGTGTTTGTTATGTTTTGTGCGCGTCTGTCTATATGTGCTTTGTGGTCACCTGCTGGGAAAGGGCTGACCTCTTGGCTCTCGTTGGTGGTGTCTTCTGTGAGTTTGTCACTTTCCCATTGGTATCCTTGGTCAGGTGTGGTACTTGATTGTATCGATTTCTGATCTTTGCAACCTTACTTACTTTACATTTTGGCTATTGTTAATAAAGCAATAAGAAGGAAATGTTTAAATGTTTTGACAGGAATCCAATATGAGCAACCTTGGTCAACATTGACGTTTGGGACTTATTTAATGTCAGTGTATCACTAAGTTAAACATATTCAGTGAGTTTAATGACTTTGGCTTCTACAATTATCTAAAATATTTTTTCAAATTTCCCCTATTTAAATGCATAAGGAAGCAAATTGGCCTCGTCGTTAAGTAGGGAGCAACATTGGAACAAACTTGTAAGGCCCTACACTACCAAGGCTACATCCCAAGATTTAAGGTTATTGGCTTTCTGGTTCCAGAGAGGAATATCTTAAAAGGGCTTTTACCACCTATGGGCGTGGCGGCTATCTTGGTCATGTGACCAGGTCAATTTGAACAATCTCTAGGGAGTCTTTCTTTGTTTGAGTTCATTTGGAAGAATGATTTCAGAGGAGATGTTTGAAATGTCGACAGACAGACGACGACATAGATTGGCAGTACTGTGCATGGAAGGTTTATATTTTTTTGGTTATGCCTGTGAATATCCGACGGCTCAACCGGCAGTGGTTCTTGTTGAAAACGTCTCAGAAGACGGAGCCATCCATGGCTTATAACCTCATCCGATGAACTGGGAGAGCCAGCAATCACCATCAAAAATAGTAAGTATTTACAGTATTTTATTACAAAGCAATCTCGTCTTATGGTTTAGACAAATTTCACTACAAAATAGTTTAAAATAGAACAGTACACCTGACACCTCCTAAAATTGAAATTAGATTTTGTCAAAGAGATACTGTAGTCTGCAGCCTATAATTTCTACGAGAACTTCTGGTTTTTGTTAATGCCAGGTATCCAGGCAAAGATTATTTCTTTGACTATTACGAACAATATAGGGGTGGCTGCCAAGCATAATCTTTCGATTAAAGGTCACAGTGAGGTCAAAGGTCAAGTAAGTGCAAATATGAAGAAGAGAATGACATATAAATACAGTTACTGTAACTACTTTTCTTGGTTATAAAATGCTTATAATATGAACAAAAACAAGTTCAAATAGATAAAGAATGGCACCGGTGCTTGACACAGCTTCTAAATTGACAATTGCAAAAACATATCAACAGGCTCAATACAAATTAAAGAACTTTATAGCCAGGGAGGGGGAAATTAAACCTATCTGGCACCCCCACAAAAATCTTTCATGGGTGCCAAAATTCATTAGGACCCACTAAATGCGAAACAAAGTTCTTTTAAAACATAATTGGGTCATGTGAAAATGCATAGTTTCCATGGCAACCCATAATGCGATTCAAGACTGGGGTGTGCCTGCAAAATTTCTCATATCTCAGCTGCTAGGTATCCTAGACTACTAAACATGGTATCAAATTAAAGCTTAGAAATAAGCTCTGTATCCGTTTGTCGCATATGCAAATTATCTAATATGTACTGTATATTCATGAAGATGTATGAATATATTAAAATGTGATTCAAGAATAGGGAATTTACTTATCGCATATACCTAAAATTGGTACTAAATAAAAGAGAAGCTGGTCTTTTTCCAGGTTGATTTGCATAATTTGCGTATATATAATAAAGAAGAAAAAAAATAATGGAAAACCAGAACAAAAATGGAAAGCTGATTTCATCCCTTTATTATCATTGGTGTATGTTGTTATGTCATAAATAATACAATTTGATAAGTCCATTCATCCAATGGTCTTATATGAAAATTATCTTAATTACATATGTAAACTTTGAAAAAAATGAGGTAGAAATCATACAGAAACTATAAACCTGGTGTTGGGGTATTTGGTTGATATTAGACCTACCTTGCACCCCTCGGACATTTTCTCATGTATAACAGATTGTTTCGTGGGACCACCTTAATGCAAAAGAAATGTCCTAAAAGTAAACTCATTTAGAATATATGAATTGGCAACCCATCATGCGATTCTGGTTGGTGGTCCCAATGAACAATTAGTCAACCATGAAAAATTGATAAATTGGCACCTGGACTAATACTATACACATGAATTTGATGAATCATGACCCTATATATTTGATATATAATTTTATGTTACCAAAGGCAACTCTAATTTACATCTATCAGCTTGGGGTATGACTGCTTATGTCATACATGTACATCTAGCTTCTAATAAGTGACCATAATTTTATAATTTGTGACACCTATTTGCAGTTAACCTAAGTCTGTACAGGCAGGGTTGCAGAAATTCCACTGATTCAGAATATTCATTTGCCTACAGGGCAATTTGGAATCGTACAGGATTGTCATATGCCGCTGCATCGAATGCACATTCTATCATGCAGATCATGCTAGCTGATAGCACTCAAAAGTGACATCAACACATGTTGAAGTGTGCCCCATTTGTTTGAAAACAGATGTTACAAAGGCATCTACGTTATCTCCGAAAGTGCTACAACTTTGTGGTTTCCCAAGGGATTGGATCTTGGCATGACCATCAATTAAAAAGTTTGATTTGGGAATATAGGACAGAGTATCCTAAATCCACCAGACATTTTGTCACATATTGTTCATCCACTCAGTGGCCTGGTCAGGAGGAACTTGGTAAATGTAGGCTGCGTTTGATGATAATTATTTCAGGTGCTATTTTCTTTATACAAAGACTTTATTTCTGTCAGATATACTGGTCCTCATTTGAATAATTGCCTTCAAGGCTCAGCCCTAATAAAGTTTAGAAGGGTTATAACCATTTGCATGTATGACCTTCAAAATACACACGTCTTGCCTGTAGAAATAGAGGCGTCAAACTCGTTAAAGAGATTGGTTAGATGTGACTATGTATATAGACCTTCAGATTCCTACTAGACCTGCTGTCTGGAATGATTCTCTAGCTGGCTTTTCTCTTATTTGAATAGTTCATCAACTGTACTAACAACGTAAGTATTTTTAATAAATAGATTCTTTGCCATGTCTACTTATGGGGAAAGGTTTATGAGAGTAGCCATTGCGATGTAACTATCAGCAGGAGTTTGAAGAACTGGTAAGCTGTATTTATAGGTGGATTTAATCAACAGCGTTCTTCATTAAATACACTTCTAATTGAAAATTTCTTGTCACCTGAGCATAACTGTTTAGCTAAAATCCATGCAAAGTTAGTATACGCGCACAAACGTGTACGTGTTTTCTATTTCATAATCTGGTTCATTTTAAAAACGGGGATTGATACTTCCATTTGACGGAAGTTTGGCTTTATTAAACTTGTAAAAACACGTTAAAACTTGGTCAATCTTTGCAGGGATAAAACCAGGGGTCTAAAAGCTTTCTGCCGAGCTGTTGTAAGAACTGCGCTGCCAAGCAATCATCTGTGTGCAATGGAATGTGATTTGCTATCCACTTTTGCTTCTAGCTTATCACCTGAATGGCATGAAAGTTGTACGAGCCTTTCTGCGTCAATATTATCAGGGGCATATACATACCCATTTGCGACACATATATCAAAAACGTATTTTTCAATTGCATTGTCAATACCATGGACTGTCTTTACTCCAATATATTGGCTAGCTGCATCAGATTTTCTGATGTGGTTGCCTGGTGTAAAGGAAGATAAAGTCATATATGCTTTGATGTGAACTTTTTGTGGTTTGACACACCTTATAATATGTCTTGATATCCCTCTTGGCATCATTTCCCTTGAACCCTCCAAAATAGCCACGCCTTCAAAGAGGTGGCGAAGAAATAGGAACAGAAACCCAGGAATTATCCTTTCATTTTCCTTCCAGTGTGACCATGTGTTTTCCTCAGATCAGCCCTAATTTTGGATATTGATGCCAAGACGAACCAGTTCTTGCATAGACTTAAATCGTTCTGTCATCATGTCGTCTTCAGAGAACTTTCTCTGTAGAGACATAGAGTTCCTTCTTTGAGGCATTTGTTAAAGTTTTGGGAATGACATTGTCAGATTAATCAACCCAATACATGAATAGTGGGACTTTTACATTTAAAGAGCGCACACATGCCAAGAATAATGCAAAAATTTACCCTCTCACCCATTTATGTTTTGTCACAATATAACGCCATTCAAATGTATTTAAGACCCTATTATCAATCAAATAACACAATCATTCGTTCAGAGAGGTCTATGACTAAGGTATGATTGAAAATGTCGTTGTAAAAAGACTGTAAATATGAAAAAAAAATCTACTCCAAAATTACAGTTTTTTTCGGAAAGCATATTTTTATATCACATAATAGCTAAACATTCTACAACTTATTCTTCTAAACATTTCTATATCTGGCTAAGTTGTCAACATATTAAACATAATTAGACTGATTTAAATAGCATGTATAGCATTATTAAAACTCTCTTAGCGATATAAATACGAATCTGCACCTATTTGACCTTGCTGTGACCTTAATTCGAAGTTTCAGACGTGGTATCGACCCTGGGACACTTTTTCATATCTCAAAAAATATTTCTAACATGGGTGCCAAGCATTAACAAAATATTCTATCAAGATAAAGAAGAAGGCAAAGATCAGAAATCGATACACTCAAGTACCATAACTAACCCAAGTACCATATGGCACAAGGAGAGAGCCAAGATGTCAGCCCTTTCACAGAAGGTGATCACAAGGCTGCAAGGAACAGACAAGACGTACAGTAAAATAATGACAAACGTAAAACATAAATAACAAAAAAGGATCCACAAAACCATTTTCTAGGGGTCTTTTTGTTGGACAACATTTTTATTCGATTTGGCACCAAGCTATATAGACAAGTAGTTAGGATTCCTATTGGCACTTATTGTGCTCCCCTGGTTGCAGATTTATTCCTGTTTTGTTATGAGAGGGATTTTATGATGTCTCTTTCTGATGATAAGCAGGCTGATGTTATTGATGCGTTTAACACTACTTGCAGATATTTGGACGATATTTTAAATATCAATAATGTTTATTTTGACAATATGGTAAGTCAAATATACCCTTCAGCGCTCAAACTGAATAAAGCCAATGCCTCTGATACCGAAGCCGCATTTTTAGACTTGCATTTGTCAATTTCTAATGATATTGTTACTACCAAAATTTATGATAAACGTGAAGACTTTGATTTTGAAATTGTCAATTTCCCATTTTTAAATGGTGATGTTCCTCGTTCTACATCCTATGGAGTCTATATCTCTCAACTCATTCGTTTTGTTGGAGCATCTAGCTATGTTGCTGAGTTCAACATTCGCAATAAATTGTTAACTCAGAAACTTCTTAAACAAGGCTATCGGTATCATAAACTTCGCAAAACATTTCAAAATTTTATAGACGAAACTATGATTTGATTTCTAAATTCCAAGTTGGACTTAAATCACTCTTGCGCCAAGGACTTTCGGAACTGATTTCTATGGTAACTTGGTGTATAAACTGAAGAAGATTGTTGGTTCTAATAATTTTTCAGCGCAGTTCATTAAAATAATTTCCCATTATAAAAAGATTGGCTAAAACATTAATGTATTGCAACAGACTGCATGCTTGGTAGTCAACCCAATCACGGTTGGCAACTTTGCTTTCCTCTTTAATTGCACGCCGGTGGGTCGGACTTCAGACTCTATGATGGTTCCCACTTAAAGACTTATCTATTGATGAGATGGTAGGAGCCTGATGCTTTGGCTGTTTGTCGGGCCCACCGGGGATTACCTGTTGGATTTCTTTTGTTCCGGTAATCAGTTTTATTTACTGTTGAGTCCTTATCTTTGCTTGATCTCCTTGTTATATCTTAATTTCTATGTTTTAGGAGATGATGCATTGATAAGTTAGGGGTCTTTCATGCAAACTAAATATCTATGTGTCTTGATCCACATCTGAATTAAGGGTGAGGTTGGCGCCGTTAAACCGGTTTAAGCCCTCCAGTAAAGTATTTTACTGAGCGTTCCAAGGCGGTACTTCTTTTCATGATCTTTTATGTTTTTGTTCTGTCTTGTGTTTGCTATGTCTTTGTGCGCGTCTGTTTATATGTGCTTTGTGGTGTCTGCTGTGAGTTTGTCACTTTCCCATTGGTATCTTGGGTCAGGTGTGGTACTTGATTGTATCGATTCCTGATCTTTGCACCCTTACTTACTTTGTAAATTAAGGTAGTACCGGACTCGCCGGCATATGTCCAAAAGTGTTTTATCTTTTAATATATTATAATATAGACTTTTACTTATAATCTAAGACAAAAAAAACAATACCTCACCGTGCTTTTTAAAAAGTTATTTGATGTCAAAAACTGCAAAATCGCAGGTTTTTGAAATAAACAAACACAGATTTTGTTAACAAATTAACAAGAAACGCAATACAGTTTTTTTCAGAACAAATACTACTCACACCAGAGATATAAATAAAAACAAAAAATAGTGAAATAACATGTATTTACACAATTTATTAAGCAAAATCCTAATTAAGTCAAACGAATAAATGCCAAAAAAAACATTAATATTCAAAATAAACATATCAGAGAATGTAACTGGAACAACAAAAAACATATTTTTACAAAGATATTTTCATGAAGAATCTAATGATTGAATAAAAAATATGTGTCACCGTGCTCGTTTTTTTGTTTTGGTGACTTTTGTGAAAAATCCTGAAAAAAATAAAGACTATAATAAGTAATGTCTCCCCTTTCAACCAATTTTTTTGTTTGTCTACGCCCTATTTATATCACTTGGCGGAGACATAGCTATTATTGATTAAGCACTGACAAATGGGCGTAGAAAATGACAAAAAAGATTTTGACCCAGCATATGTGACCCAGCACATTACATTATGATTCTCATTAAAGCATGGCTATAGCATGTCTTGATACTTTGATGCTTTCTTACACGTAGGATTTACATGTATGTAGATAAAAGCTAAAAATTATAGCTTTATTCCTGATGCATAGATCTAAATGTCATTTAAAGAATAAACTTACAAATATGCAATAAGAGGATAAAACATTCTTTTCCTTGTATTAATGTTTGGCAAGCCTGAATGTGATGTGTTGCAACCAGAACCACACAGCGGTGAGGCCTGTAACACATTATCGCACAAGGGCTTGACAAACGTTAATATACAGAAAGGAATGTTATATTGTCATTGTTATATATTATAGGACTTTTTGGGTACTGTAAAGGTGGCAACTTTAATTTTCATATCTGGGCGAGGTTCGGTTATTTCAACTGCTCAAGAATGGAAATCAGGTTCTATCCATTGGTTAAGCGTTTAAAAGTTGCTTGAGCCGCGCAGGTCTGCGTGCATTTCATGAAAGTCTTGTCCGTTAATGCACTGAACCCACATTTATTAACCCTTAAAGCGTATATTACAACACAATCGTATGCTTTTATCGTCTATTGAAATATTATGAAGCCTCTTAATGTGTAGATCTAGAGTAGACTGCTCACCTAGAGCAGTCTGATCTGGGTCCACACTGTTTGCCTCTATACTAATGTTAAACAATAAATAAACACTTTCGAATGTAGTTATAACGCCTCATTTTCAGATTTTACTTATGTCTAAAGTAGACTAATAAGGCAGTCATGAGGTGCCGCCTTTACAGTATCCAAAAAGTTCTAGAATACTTTCCTTTCAAGCAAAAGCATTTCCAAAAAAAATGTCCACTGTAACATCGTGAAGCATACAACAAAACCACACCTTATAGGCGCAATCGAAAACATCAATACTATCGACGATTATAGACCAAAAATAGTTAGAATCATTGTTTTTTTTTATTACCATCACTCATCGAACAGGCGACACTTTGCAATCAAAACACTGTTTCTCGCGAGTTTTGATCCACGTTCGTCAATGGTTAAGAGTGTTTTCCATTGCTCACTATCCGGTGTGGAAACAAACTTTTTTTTTCAACAGAAACATGACTGAAAAATGTAGATAACTCCTAGCTCTTGTTTCAGATTGTTTTGGTTACGTATTCAATGTATCAATACACATACCGGATAGGTGGCAATCGAAAACATTGATGCTATCGACGAACGTAGATCAAATACCATCAGAAACAGACTTTTTGGATTGCAGCTTGTTTGCCTGACTGGCGACAAATGGTAAAAACTAGCGATTTGCGATCCACGTTCATCGATTGTTCAGAGCCTTCTCGATTGTCGCCTATCCGATGTAATAAAGTAGCGTATCTTATGATAATTGAATATTTTGGTCATTTCTCAATAAAGCATAAGCGACGGTATCTTAACTCGCAGAGGATATCCGTGAGCAGGTTGAAATGGCAATTAAGCCCTCTGCAGTCATGTTTTATCGGAAATAAAGCCCGCGGTCAGTGATTGGTCAACGATCAACCAAAATATGACACATTATTAAATAAAATGTACAATTGTCAGCGATTGAAACACCTCAAGTTTCTATAGTAAACACTTATTATAAGGTATATAGCAATAAAAGGATGATACATTCTTCTGTCTATTAACGTTTGTATTGTAGCCTTAACCATGAAGCTGTGAGGGCTGCACCAAGTGCGGATCCTGGGGGGGGGGGGGGGGCAGGGGGTCCGGACCCCCTCTGGAAAATCACAAATTAAATGGGTTTCTATAGGGAATAAGTAATTGGACAACCCCTGGAAAAAGTTGGACCCCCTTGAAAAAAATGGACCCCATCTGGATCCTTGAAAAACGATAGATTTCTTTGAAATTGACCATTTGACTTCTGTAAAATAAGCTGAGGACTAAAATAATCGTTGTCAGAGCTTTTTTGTCAGACTGACCTGGACCCTCCCCCCCCCCTGATGAAAATTCTTGGATCCGCGCATCTGTACCATGCTTGTCAACCGTTAATATACAGAAAAGAATGTTATATTGTCATATATCTTCCTTTCAGGCACATGCAGTTCCAATTAATTTTATTAAAATGTATGCAGAAATGTCCATTTTATCATCATGAAACATGCAACGAAACAAAATATTTTTTTCAACAGAAACATGAAATAACTCCTAGCCCTTGTATCAGATTGTTTTGGCTACGTCTTCAGTATATCAAAAACACACTAGATAGGCGGCAATCGAAAACGTTAATGCTATCGACGAACGTAGTTAAATATTGTAAGAAACATAATTTTGGATTGTTGTTTGTAGTCCGATAGGAAACAAATGGCAATCACAAACACTGTTTCTAGCAATTTGTTATCAGCATTCATCGATTGTTTAGACTGTTTTTTATTGCTGCCTATCCGGTGTGATAAGGTAATTGAAACAGTTACGTCATTTCTCCATAAAACATAAGTGACCGTGTACCTCCATGGGACCTAAAACATGAGATTGTCACATACAAGGCATGTGCACGTCTACAACCCCCCCCCCTTTTTGGGGTGGGGGTGGGTCTTAGGTTAGTGGCAGCATGCAGAAATAGCAACCGAGACATGTATATAGTATGTATATTTATATGGTCCGCAACTTTTAACCATCAAAATACTGAATGACTTCATACTCTGGGTGATGTTTTTAAAAGCTAATACTTGCATTCCTTCTTTTTGTGAAAGCAAAATACTTACAGAATAACGTTTCAAGCATCAAAGAGTTGTCAGGGGAGAATAATATCTACCGTCTTACAAATAAGTATTCTCTTTTAAAAACAAGATTCAGGAACGATAACTCTTACACTCTTACTTTTAAGTAAAAGTAAGGTTATCTTTTGACATGGGTCCCGCACTACCTTAAAGGCAGCAGACTATTGATCGGATAGTCGATTCGGCAAAAAGTGTTATACTTACGAATATTCGGTTTTGTAGAATATAGAGTTACACAATAATCGCAGTCTGTATCTTTTGATGCCCCTAGTTCGTCCATGATGTCCTTCTTGCATGCTCGCTGGCTTGAAGTACACGCGAAACACCCAATGCCATCAGCTGAAAATTAAGCATAATCATTTTTTTAATTCTTGGATTTATTATTGGATTTGACATTTTTTATAAAGGTAATAAATTGCGGTACTTACCATGTACTAGTATTAATCAGGTCTAAATCGAATGCGGTTGAGCCTACAGCTAAGCCGCAAAAAATCTTTATCTAAATTACCGCCTTTCTTTATGTCTGCTCGGACACATTAATGATTCAAAGGTGGGTGCGAGCAACGACTGTGTATTTGTCCATAACTTGTCTGAGTTTTCACTGTCCACATAACATATTTGTTTGTTTTATTAGTTGGCATGTATTTCAAATACTGCTTGAAGTAGAGGGTATTTCATATGAGCATAGTTGTATGCTGATGTCAGCTCGATATTAAATTATATATTTTACACTTATTAAAGTGAAAAAAATTACAGAAGACTTATAAAATGTATGATAACATAAATTTATCTTATTTCGAGAATAATAATTCTCATTCTAGCCGTTAAAGACCAAATATGACTAAGGATGAGTTTTGCTCTGAACTAAGGGTGAGGATGGCGCCATGAAACCGGTTTAAAGGCATATATTACTGTCCACTAGAGATCATTAAAGGATTAACTGATAAGGAACAGTTTCAATATCTCACTAAATTAAAGGGGCCTCAAGTGGGGAATTACCTGTATACAACACAATTTCTTTCACTAAGATAAAGATCAATATTTTATCATAAATTACCGTATCCCTTCATGGGACCACTTTATTGCCCTTGTAGGGAAGTCATAATCACCTCATTATGACTGTCCTTTTGATCTGCCCAGTATGACCCCTGGAGAGAGTCATAATGAGTGGTACCAGTATTATTGCTAAAATTTTTGTCTTTAAGTCCTGCAGTAAAATATTTTTACTGACCGTTCCAATGCGGTACTTCTTTTGTGGATCGTTCATGTGTTTTCTTTCTTTTCATGCGCGTATGTTTATTGATGCCTTGTGGTCACCTGCTGGGAAAGGGCTGATCTCTTGGCTGTGTTACTTTTCCATAGGTGTCCTGGGGTCAGGTGTGGTACTTGATTGTATCGATTCCTGATCTTTACCCTCTTGTTTACTTTTATTAAGCAATATTATGTGTTTTGAGAATGTAACTAATAAGCAATCTGCCCTTCATTTGCAATAACGACTTTAAATAACGATTTTTCAGTTGACGAGCGATTGCTAAGAGAGGTAGCCTAACAATGTGAAAACCGATCTATTTATATCAATAATCGATATTGGTGTCGGTTGAATAAGGTACGTGGTTGAAAGTACGACAACTTAACCCTTTTCATACAAATGGAATTTTCCACAAAGCTACCCGCAATTAAGTCGGGATGGCCCATTATTACAGGTAAAAATTCTCTCTATCCCCCCCCCCCATCCCCAAAATATCCTTTTCGTTTCAGCAAAGAGTGCTGATCCTGATGAAATGCCGCCTTATGTAGCATTTCATTTGGGATTTCACTGTTTGCCCTAGTTCCCGTTTACGGGTTTCTGGATTTGAAAGGGTTAGATGAGACTTATAGTCCGGGTCAAATGAGTAAATGAATGAGGTGGTTCTTTTGAGCAAAGAGGATCAAGAAAATTCTGTCAGGCTACAATTTTCAAAAATATTTTGTCGCTGAAGGTGTATGTATACCCTGATGAAACGTCCTTAGGCCAAATAAAAAAATAAGTGTGTTTCGGGTAACGGGTCTGAAAATTGACAAACACATTTTTATTAAATTATTTTTTTCTAAATATAATTTATGCATTTTGAAAGGCATTTCGCCTTTCAAAATGCATATTTTTTCCAGAAAAAAACTGAAAAAAATTCTAGGTTTCACCATTTTAGGTAGAATCGGGTTATCCTAAACACAGGTATTTTGTTTTATTTGGCCTTGTCTAGGGCCTCACTGTTTACCAAAGTACCCCGTTTGGGGGTTTCAGGTCTCCAAACTTTTTCTTGTTGAACTGTTTCATTATAACACTGGAAGCTTTGAGTATTGGTTTTTTACATGGCAGACTTAATACGATCACTGGCGCATCTAGCCTGGCATCAGGCCATACATTTACATATCTCATGCATATACTTGCATTTCGAACTATAACCACAAGTGCGGATCCAGAGGGGGGGGAACAGGGGTCCGGACCCCCCTGGAAAATCACAAGTTATATGGGTTTCTATATGGAATAAGCAGTCGGACCCCCCCCCCCCTGGAAAAAGTTTGACCCCCCCTGGAAAATGTTGGACCCCCTCTGGAACCTTGAAATATGATAGTTCTTTAAAATTAACCATTTGACTATTGTAAAATTATCTGAGGACTAAAAAAAAAAAAAGTAAAAGGTTGTCAGAGCTTTTTTGTCAGATTGACCTGGACCCCCCCCCCCCCCCCCCCTTGACGAAAATTCCTGGATCCGCGCATGAGCCAGTAAAGTAATTAACCCATTTGAGCTGAATGGAATTTCCCTACCTTACAAAATTGACGAACACATGTCGAATTTAAGGTTTATCGGGCAGTAAATTCCTTTCTGCTTGTTAACAGACTGTAGAACCCGTTCTGCGGCGTCTGACCTGGTTTGCCGATGCCCTATATAATTTTAAGGACGTCAGACTTACATGAGTTAATATATATTTTTATCACCCGGTAATTCACTATTTTTCTTAGTTTGGGGTGGGGTTGGGTTACCAAACTATACGACCGCTCATTCGAATCATTTTGCAATCTGACAGGCTCCCAACTAAGAGCGAGTGATTGAAAACTGAGTTTTCTTATTTCTCAATCAAAACATATTTTGTATTTACTCAATGAGGTGTGCTTTTGAGAATCCAAAACGTGTTAAAGTGATGGGTAAGAAAATAACTACAATTTTTCGTTCAAAATGTTGCTTAACTGGATCTATGGAGTCAGATAGTTTTGCATACATGTATTTCCGAATTGAATTTCCATATCCTAACGAAATATACGTCGTGGGTACCCTTTGAGCACACAAGACATATATTTTAACCCATATTTTTGTAGGACATAGGCAAAACAGTGCAGACCCAGATCAGACGCCGCAGAACGCTGCATCTGATCAGGGTCTCCACAGTTTCCTTGCAGGATGTTCTTTTAAAATTTTGAAAAAGACGAAAATAAACACCGTTAAAACATAAATGTACTGGTCCAATTGATAATATAGGGAAATTCCATTCGGTATAAATACAATCACCTACGCACAAACTTAAGTTTGCTTATCTGGGCCCGGATTTACAATGCCTCCTTAAAGTTTAGGAAGACTAAAGTTAAGAATTGATTTTTCAAGATGCGAAAAATAACGTTTCAAACTGATTGTAATTCCGGGCCCTGGTCATATTGATGAACTTCGAATAAACGGGAGTCGACGTAGTCCCGTATGTGATTCATGCATTATCAATTCATTTCTATTACTGCTCCGACTATTCGTCGGAATATTCTTAAACTGCTCTATTCTTTTATTGATGTTTATATAAAATCAATGACAGAATCCCTACCTGCTTCGAAGAGTAACCCTGCAAATAATACACCGCAGAGAATTACGTATTTAGGTTCCATTTTTCACCTTTAAACAACACAACATTAATATTCCTATACAATATCGTACACTGCGTTCCCTCACGTAATGTTGTAGCGGATTGTCGAATACATTAGCCTCGTTCTGTCAGAGAGTATGTGCAAATCATACTGGATATCCCGAGACAACTTCCGAGGTCAACGAACGCGGAGTGTTGAAAAAGAAATTTACCCACTAAGCATAAACAAGTGGGCCATTATCGGCCCGCCAGCGAAACGCCTTCAAATGGGCCACCTCGGCCCGCCAGCGAAACGCCATTCAAATGGCGTTTCGCTGGTGAGCCGATAACGGCCTGATTGCGTGCTCGCTAGGATGTTTCTCTTACATTTGGTCGTGACCTCGTTTAAGGACACGGACAGAATAAATCAAGAAGTAAGTGAGTATGATCAGAAAATACCACAATCACAAACTGCAGATAAACCCACGACACCGTTAGGAAGAGCCACAGAACATTAACAGTAGCAAGGCATAAGACAATTAAAGCAAAGCAACCAGCTCTCTCTTCCTCGTCAAGATGATTGCAAACTAGAAAGGACACAAAGTAATGTATTCTCTATAACGTTTTAATAAAACATGTGTAGCTCCAGATCAGCTGTCTTCATAGACTCGACACTGCGTGTTATAAACGCATGTTGATGACTAGAATTCCACAAGTCAGTTGGCTCAACAAGTTGACCCAGTGGAAGAACGAATATACCTGCTACTGTAAATACAAGAGGAATCACCAATACACCTGTTTCTGTAAATACACGAAGAACCAACATAACTTCTACTGTAACTACACGATTAACCAATAAACCTGCTTCTGTAAATACACAAGGGCCAATATACCTGCTACTGTAAATACACAAAGAACCAATATACATGCTTCTTTAAAAACACAAGCAACAAATAAACCTGCTATAGTAAATACACGAGGAACCAATATACCTGCTTCTGTAAGTAAACAAGGAACCAATATAACTGCTACTGTAGGAACCACAAATAAACTTGCCTCTGTAAACACATGAGGAACCAATAAACCTGCTACTGTAAATACACGAGGAACCGCCAATAAACTTGCTTTTGTAAATACACGATAAAGCAGTAAGCGTGCTACTGTAAATATACGATGAACCAGTAAATCTGCTTCTGTTAATATACGAGGAACCAGTAAACCTGCTACTGAAACTACACGAGGAACCGATTTACCTGCTTCTGTTAATACGCGAGGAATCGATATACCTGCTTATGTAGATACACGAGGAATCAGTAAACCTGCTTCTGTAAATACACCAGGAACCAACAAACCTGTTTCTATAAATACACAAGGTACCAATAAACCTCTTTCTGTAAACACTCAAGCAACCAATAAACATGCTTCGGTAAATACATGAGGAGCCAATATACCTGCTCTGTAAATACACGAGGATCCCATATACCTGCTTCTGTAAATATACTAGGAACCAATTTGCCTGCTTCTGTAAATACACGAGGAACCAGTAATACTGCTACTGTAAATACACGAGGAACCAGTAAACCTGTTATTATAAATACACAAGGAACCAATATACCTGCTTCTTTAACTACACGAGAACCAACATACCTCAGTCTGTAAGTACACGAGGAACCAGTAAACCTGTTATTAAAAATACACAAGGAACCAATATACCTGCTTCTTTAACTACACGAGAACCAACATACCTCAGTCTGTAAATACACGAGGAACCAGTAAACCTGCTATTAAAAATACGCAAGGAACCAATATACCTGCTTCTTTAACTACACGAGAACCAACATACCTCAGTCTGTAAATACACGAGGAACCAGTAAACCTGCTATTAAAAATACACAAGGAACCAATATACCTGCTTCTTTAACTACACGAGAACCAACATACCTCAGTCTGTAAATACACGAGGAACAACTATACCTACTTTTGTAAATACACGAGGAACCAATATACCTGCTACAATAAAACCAGAAAACAATATATCCACTTCTGTAAATACACGAGCAATCAATATACCTGCTTCTTAAAATACACGAGGAACCCACATAACTATTTCTGTAAATAGAAGAGGAATCAATATAACGGCTTTAATTTCACGAGAAATCAATAGTCCTGCTTCTGTAAATACACTAGGAACCCAGATCACACACAAGTTTCTGTAAATACATGAGAAACCAATACACCTGCTATGCATGTACCTAGCCTGCTATCGTAAATACCGATAACATAACAATTATCTTTATAAGTTATCAATATACATGTTCCTAGCCTGTTACTGTAAATACAAAGAATATCACAATAGTCTGCACAAGAGTACCTAGATTATTACTGTAAATACATATAGTATCACAATGATCTGCATAAGTACCAACATAAATGTACCTAGTCTGCTATATAGCTACTGTAAATATCTTATCACAAACATCTCTATAAGTACCAATATACATGTACATAGCCTGCTACTGCAAATACATATAATATCAAATTCCAATTTGTACCAAGCCAGCTACTGTAATGAATATACTATCACAATGACATGCATAAGTACAATTTACATGTACCTAGCCTGTTACTAAAAATCTATACTACCACAATGATATGCATAAGTACAATATGCATGAACCTAGCCTGCTGCTGTAAATACCTATAACATCAAGTACGTGTACCTAGCCTGCTACTGTAAATACCTATACTATCACAATGATATGCATAAGAATCAATATACATGTACCTAGCCTGCTACTGTAAATACCTATACAATCACAATGATATGCATAAGTATCAATATACATGTACCTAGCCTGCTACTGTAAATACATATACTATCACAATGATATGCATAAGTATCAATATACATGTACCTAGCCTGCTACTGTAAATACCTATACTATCACAATGATATGCTTAAGTACCAATATACATGTACCTAGCCTGCTACTGTAAATACCTACACTATCACAACGATATGTATTAGTACAATATACATATACCTAGCCTGCTACTGTAAATACCTACACTATCACAAGGATATGTATTAGTACAATATACATGTACCTAGCCTGCTACTGTAAATACCTACACTATCACAACGATATGTATTAGTACAATATACATGTACCTAGCCTGCTACTGTAAATACCTACACTATCACAATGATCTGCTTTAGTACCAACATTCATGTACCTAGTCTGCTGCTGTAAATACATATAATATAAAGTACTAATATACATGTACCTAACCAGCTATTGTAAATACCTATAATATAAAATACTAATGTACATGTACCTATCCAGTTATTGTAAATACCTATAATATCACAATGATCTGCATAAGTAGCTAGCCCTACTGCAAATGCCTAAAGGGTGTTAAGAAAAAACGCTTCGTTTTCATCATAGAATTTCGAATCATTTAAAAAGGAAATTATGCTGAAAATTGCATTTTCAATGGGCCTGTTATTCCTTGTGATGCTCTATAGTGGTTCGCATCGTGTCTGTTATCGAATGTCTTCACACAATTACGTTTAATTTGGGTACTGTCTTTCAGTCGGTCTAGAAAAAATCTGATATTTTCAAAAAATGCTACATTTATTATTTTGGAAGGTTCTTTGCAGCCTTGCAGTTTAGTAAACGTACTAAAGGCTTATACAAGATTAATAGCAACTCCATATAGGGTTTCTTAACCAATTAGAAAATATTCTTATCACTATGGCCAGGACATGACAAGGTGTCTTTGTCATATACCCTCGAGCCCAAAAATTTCTGAGGGGTACTTGATTTTGAAGATAATTTAATCGGTGACAAAATATTTGATTAAACATCCCGTTGTTTATTTCTTGTTAAACGTGTCGACTTTAAAGAATTCCAGTGACATTTATGTCATTAGACACATACAAACTAAAACAAAAGGAACATAATTTCATTGCGGAACGAACTCTCTTAACACCCTTTACAATATCAAATACCAATATATATGTACCTAGCCTGCTACAGTAACTGTAAATACCTAAAATATCAAGTAAAAATAACATGTACCTAGTCAGCTACTGTAAATACCTATATTGCCACAATGATATGTGAGAGGAACCAATGGCTACTCTGAATGCATACAAAATTTAAGGACTACACTGCTAATGTACAGTGCAGTGTTGATATAAAATATGTTTGTTTGTTTGATTTGATTCTTTACGTCCCATCAACATTTTTTTCTGTTATGTAGGGACGGGTCTTCTTTGGTTTAACCAGTTCTAAGCAGATGATAAAGTGTAATCCTCAATGGCACAACGCAGTGCCTCCGGTGTGGCTCGAACCAGCAACCCCTCGATCTCAAGTCAAGCACTCTACAACCGCGCTCCTCATAGTGTTGGTATAATGACCTGCTTGCGGAACCATTATACATGTATCCACTAGTAACTGTAAATGCATTAAATAATGTGCTGACAGGTGGAAATATCTGCTACTGTAATACATACACCCATTACTTCAATATTTTGCTATTGGAACCGATATACATGTTCCTGCAAGTGCATGTAAGTGCTTTGTCTCTGTTCTGTGATATGTTGCTTTGTGCTTTTTCTAGTGTGACAATCATTTTGAAGAAGAAGAGAGAGTTGGTTGTTTCGTGAAATGTCCTCTTGCTTTGCATTGTGACGTGTACGTTAATTCGCGCTCTTGTGGCTCTTTATTTCGGTGAAAAAGATAGTGATACGACGTTAAATGTAACATCAATGTAAATGTTACATCGTAACGATTAATGTGACAGCAACGTAAAATGCTACGTTTAATATAACAGCATTGTAAAATGTTACGTTTAATGTAACAACAACGGAAAATGTTACGTTTAGTCATTTTACGTTGCTGTTACATTATTTTACGTTTTTTTTTTACATTTTACCAGAGACAGTATAGGATCGGTAATTTAACGTCGAATCAGATGGTCTGTGATTAGCTGTTTACAAGTTCCGTGGTTGTTGCCAATAGGACTGGATGTCATCGATTAACCGGTGTGCAAAATGCTGAGCTCTCGCCATGTTTAATTTGTATTATAGTCTAGTTAATTGATGAGCCATCTGGTATGTGTGTCTTTTCCTTAGGGCATATAGTTGCAACTACATGTATATATGTAGATATATTTACTTGCTAACGGCGAATAACAAACATTTTTAGTTAATACTTTATATTCATACAAAAGAATTTCTTCATTTAATTTATCGATACAAAGCCAACATCAACTTATCTTCCGACTATAGTTATATCAGAATAAGATTGTTAAAGATATATTGTCAGCCCTTTTCGGTGTAAACTTACATTTACATTTCCGAATCATCACAATGGAACTGAACATAGCTTTTAGCCCATTAAGCGCCAGCAGCCAACAATTTCAAATTTTGCTGTTTTTTTTCCAAACATTACAAATAAGGCATGCTATTTCATGAGAATCGTCTGCTGGCAGACGATTCTCATGAAATATCATACCTTTTTTTTCCGAAAGTTATAGACGGATGGCTGAGACTGGGTTTGCTCCCCCCTGGGAATTTTGCAGATATATCCTGTCTTGTAGAGAATTGAAAGCCGAGTCTTTTAAGAAATGTTTGCACTCTGTGCGTTGGGGCGTTAATCTGTAAGAGCCTGTAACATACGTTACTTTATCAAATAAAGAAAAAGTAAGTTGAAAGTTTGGGCTACAAATTAAAGACATTAAGATATTTATTTTTAAAAATCATTCATATAGACTGCATGCTGGATATCTTAGCTACCAATGACAGCCATTTGAATAAAACTGCGGCTTCCTAAGGTGTCATATGCGTTACATAAATCAGATAACCCATTAAAATTTGCAAGTGTGGCTAACATCATTTACATTCACAATCTCTCTGTGTGTTTTGCAAAATGTTTTTAACCATGTCTGTCTAGCTTATACAATTTGCTAACAGAAAAATTAAAGTTTGTTTCCCTATCTTAAATATTTTTTCTGGAACAAGCAATTTAACAACCCTACCCCTACCCAGTTTTACAGTGAAAAGTTTGGTATTTAAACTAAAGTAAAAATAGTTCAAAAATATTTGCAGTTGATGAATATGTTTCATTGTTTGGCATTTATTTGCTTATATGAAAAGACTTATAAATCTGCAAGTTTGCTGCAAAATTTTTCATATCAGAGGCTGTTACATATGTTACCTGATGTAATAAATGGGCAAGCTCATTGTCTTTACATACGGTATGCCTAAAAGGGTTTTAATCCCCTTGAGGGAATTTTTCAGACATATTCCTTCTTAAAGTACAACTCAAGCTACATCGAATAAGGGATGTTTGCACTTTTTTAAGTTGGGGAGTTAGTCTGAAACAGCATGTTACATACGTTACTATATCAAATATAGGAAATGTGGTTTGAAAGTTTGAGCTAAAATTGTGAAAAAAACTCGCAGCTCCTGGATATCTTACATTGTTTAGGGATTTTATGCTGGCTCGTATGATAAAGATTTATCGATCTGCTAGTTGTCACCAAGTTTAAAAGATCAGAGAGTATTTCATATATTAGCGTGATAAGTAAAATCATCACACAGTTCTTTGACATCAAGCTGAGTAAGGGCCTGCTCCATCCTAATCCCCTTTGGAATTCTGCAGACATATTACATCTTATGTAACCATTCAATGTGCATTTGATAAGAAATGTTTGCACTCTGTGAGTCGGGGCATAAGCCTGTAACAGCTGGTTACATATGTTACTATATCAATTTGAGAAGAAGAAATTTGAATGTTTGAGCTACAGATAGAAGACATTAAAATCATCTAATAAATTGACATTCCTAAATTCTGCATACTGGATGCCTTTACTACATATGGAAGCTGTTTAACATTTATACGGCTAACTGTGGTGTTATGTGCGTTACATGAACCTAATTATAATTTAAAAGCCATAATTGTGGCAATCGTCATTTAGTTAAACAACTACTGTGACTTGGTTTCAAACTGTCTTATTAGATTTTACAAACATATACTCAATTGATGAATAGGAAAAACCAAGTTTACTTTTCTATCTTAGATAAATTGTTTTATAGGAGCTAATACACAGCCCTACTCCCAGTTTTATCAAGAAGCAAATTTTGGTATTACCGTTTAAGTAAAACACATGAAAGCGATTGCAGCGTGGAGATATTTTACATTTTCTTAGTCTGTCTTGCTCATATATCTTAAAGATGTCATTAAGTTTAAGATCAGGACACTTAATGTGTACTTATAAGTCTTTGGTGCGAAAACACTAGAAATTATAGTCATTTCTGATTATCAAGCCCATGGACTGTTGTTACAGATGTTATCAAAGACCTTTTGAACACATTTCCTAATACTGTGCATATAATGCTAAATATAGAGCCACAAATAGAAAAGATAGTTTTACATTTGTACAAGACAATACAATAAATGAAATGGTCTAAACTAATTCTCATCGATTTAACACGCATTGTAAACGTTTGTCGTTGTCTGCTTCTGTGGTAATCATTATTATCACACGCCTCCTTGCAACTAGTAGAATCATCACACAATATTTTCAATCATTTACTGTTATACAGTTCAACCATCAGTCCACTCAAAATTGATGAGCCATTATCAACTTTTCAATTTTGTCATTCATGGCTTAGAAAATTCGGAAAATTATATGAATTCTTATAGATGGCTCTTTAAGTATGTGTTTCAAGTGATACTCTGCAAGCAGGAGAAAGACTAAAGCTTTACAAGAAGGAAAACTATGCCATTAAAAGCAATGAGTACCTGGACTGATGTGCCTTCATATATCTGTGATAAAGAATCATATCCTAGCTAATTAACTTTTATAATGTAGCCTTTCCATACATGCAACAAACATATTTTCATCTAGTAATGTCTCTGCACTTTTTATCTTTCCCCAAGCATTCAAAAGCTTATTTGAAGTCTTAGTACTTCTGAAGTGCTGAAACCAAGGGAACTCTTTCCCTTCAGATAAACGAACTAGATGTATCACTGCAGGTAAAGCAATGAAATGCACGATGAACAGAGCGCAAATTAGACCCTTTCAATTCAATGATTCACTACGTTTCTAAGATAAGAGCGCTTATTAAAGGATGTAACATATCTAACTCCTCATAATAAATGAGCAAGGGCATTGTCGTGACATCCTCTTTGATAACACAGTCAGAGGCAAGTGTTTTCAATTTCAGCGTTTTAAATGGATCATGAAATGGAGCAACCTTATAAACTTGTTTACTCTGTATAAATCTTCGATAGAGCACAATATAGAACTACTGGTTATACTATTCTACCCATAGTCCACTTTCCTTCTTTTGAATGCAACAGCTAATGATATGGCTGCAAAAACTGAGAAATCAAAGGTTTTACATTATTTTAAGGCTTGCTGTAATGTACTGACATCAAAAACAAAGCAGCAGCTTGAATTGTTCTTTAAGGTAGGATATGTCTGCACAATTCCCAAAGGGGTGGAGAGGAATAGGATTGTACTTAATTTGCAGACTTAATACTATGCCATG
Organism: Loripinus fragilis; assembly: GCA_964019695.1. Taxonomy (NCBI): domain Eukaryota; kingdom Metazoa; phylum Mollusca; class Bivalvia; order Lucinida; family Lucinidae; genus Loripinus; species Loripinus fragilis. The sequence continues at coordinate 63,647,722 of OZ026522.1, read as the reverse complement.
ATTCTACTGGTTGTGATGAAATGGGTGATTATTTTGCAATAGACGCAGACACAATGATACACATTGTGAGGGTGACTTGAATAAAGATTGTTTTTTATTAATTATATTTAATAGAAATATTTATTAAATTGTGTCCTTTAAATGAAAACTATTATTTTCTGTCTATACGTCTATATATTTTAATATTATAGGTATTATGATATATGTGATAAAAAGATTATATATAACCTATGTAACACAATTCCATGGGCGTGTTATCAGCAATGACTGTAATTACTAAGACTAAGGCACCAGAGGCTAGAGATTAATAGGAAAACATGTGAAAATAGTATTTTTTCTGAAATATCATCTCTTACATCCAAGACAATTTTCTTGCTCATTCATTATGCCATGTAACATACGTTACATACTTTAATGAGTGCTCTGATCCTGATGTCAAACTTGCAAATGTATGATTCTTTATTGCATTAGTAAGACAGTGCCAAAAATGAAAGATATCCACGAGCGTCAAATATTTTCATATATTTTTCTTTAAAAATAGATACCAAAATTAGATACTTAAAATTTGGGGTAGGGTTGTTTAATAGCTCATATAAAACAATGAATTTGAGATAGAAAAGCAAACTTTGATTTTTCTATTAGTCGAATAAGTATTTTAGCGAACTAAGATTAAAAACACTTGTAAAAATGCACAAATCTCTGTAAAATTAAATGATCTTAGTCACGATTTCAACTTTCAAAAGAAATTTAATCTATGTAACGCATATAATACCATTGAAGGCTGTAATTTTGTTTAAAATGCTGCTTTTATGTGGCTAAGGCATCCAGCTTGCAAACTACATAAGAAATTTGAATAATTAGATGGTTTAATGTCTTCTTTCTGCAGCTCAAACTTTCATTTTGATTTTTTCCTTAGTTTGTTACAGTAACATATGTTACTGGCTGTCAGAGACTAACGACCCGGAGCACAGAGTGCAAACATCTCTTTAAAAATGCGGCTTGAAATTTTCTTTAAGATAGTATATGTCTGCGAAATTCCCTAGGGGGGCAGGAGAGCAGGGCCTTTTTTAGTTCGAAGTCTATTAGGAAAGATGTCACAAACGTTGTTGTCTACTGTGGTTGTGATTGGCGCTTTAAGGGCTAAAGCAGGTGAAGGGTTACACCAACATCAGTGGCAGTTCAGCTGCCACCAATTTGGTGTAAAATCACAGTTATTTCTGTACAGTGTTCATATCTATCAAAAAGTAATTGTAAGACGAAAGCTGTGCTGTTGACGACACACAAAACGTCATTTGTGCGTGATTACGCTACAAAGCATTGTCGCAGACAGGAAGCACTCTAGCACGCACTGACCTGTCGCCTTTTTCGCGGAGAACACTTGGATTGAACCGCCATTCCGCCATTTTTATCAAAATATATTATGCGATCACTGCTTGCATGGCATAGGGCTTTACATCTGGAAAATGTTGACGAATGGAGAAATGGTGAACTTTCAAAAGTTGCACTTTTTGCGATTTTTGCAGGATCGCGAGAATTGAACGGGATTTCGCTAGATTCCCGTAATCCAAAAATAAAATTGTGAGAGTCCTAGATGAGATATCGTCAAGTATCACTAGAATGCGCTACGTAGTGGTTACTGATCTCCAACCGGGCTGAAACCATTAGAGAATGAGACCACGAGGATACAGAACACAAGGTAGGGAAACACATGTTTTTATACACTGCTCGGTTAAAATGGAATACTTTTATTATTTCATGACGGTAAAGAGTTTTTTCTCTTTGTTCTTTCATCCATACCAAACAAATGATGTAATATTATTTTCATAAAAAAATCTTGCTTTGGGCAAATACTCTGTCACAAAATTTGAAGACAGTCTCTCTGGATATTGTGTGACAACGTGTTTGTCTTTTTGCATTGTATCAAATTATTCGAAATAAATATTCTTTTTGTGGGTTTCCCTGGGTGCCGGACCAGACGGGTTCATGCTTTGTGTATGTATTTTATGACGGGAGTACCGAAGTCTCGACAAATACGATTTCCTAAAATGAGAGAAACGGCATTGTACTTATTAAAGAAACATTAAATTTTGTCCGTGCAGTGTATCATCACAAAAAGTACATGATTCCCCACCCTGGAACAGAATCTAACAAATTTGGTACACAATTCTTCCTCGTGATCTGAAAAGAATCGTATGATTCTTCCGCTGCCTAGAGAACATATTGCATGGTCAATCGATTCACAGTGTGAGTCATCGCCATGTCGGCCAGGCCATGAGATAGAGACACTTTTCGATTACTATGTGACCCTATATGCTGAATGGAATTTCTCATCCTTATTTTTTAAAATTTATTTATATACATTATTTAATGAGGGTAAACACATTTAGCTATTATAAAACTATTCTACCATGTGACCCTCAGTAACACATGCAACATACGATATATTTTTGGTATTCGCTTGTTCTGATATCAAATTCTTAAAAAATAGGTCTGAAAAAGCCTTAAATTTGGCTCAAAATGACAATTTCTCTATTTTAAGCCTAATTTGTCGGCCATTTTTGTTACCATAGCAACGGAAAAAGTAAAATAAATGCCAGAATTTTACACTCTTCTGATAAATCAATTAGGTGAAATTGGTGAAACGCAATTTTCAGTATTTGGATCCAGAGGGGGCCAAATTTGCCCCTTAATGCACGTACACCTTTACAATTTATGGGCGGTGGGTATTATTCTCGACTATCCAAAGTTCGTGAGCCTAGGCAACAGAGACAGCTTCTAAGATGGGAAATGCAATGAAAGTGTTAAGTCTTACCTTAAACTGAGTTTTAATTGTTTTCACTTTCTGAATCAAAATTGGACTTAAAAACGGCAAGGAATTATTAATTCCTTTTGTTTACAAACATGTGTAGTAGCATGCGCGGCCATCTTGAGTAGTGTAAGTTCGTGACGTCACCAGTCTGCCTAAGTCTGGTATTTCCCGCTTCACAGTTAGATAACCAATGGATGGATTTTCATCAAACTTATACTCAATATATATGATTGTAGTGTGGTTATGCACGTGTGGTTTTATTAGGGTGTCATTAGTTATAGAGGAGTTATTGTTCTTTGTTTGCCTAAATTTCAATGATTTTTTTCCGCACTCAACCATAACTAGGTAACCAATGGATGGCGTTTCATGAACCTTTTACTAAATATACAGGTCCTTTAAAGAAGTTATTTCACTACGCAATATTTCAAAAGTTTTTGCACATTTAAAAAATTAATGTATCATTGCTTTTTATCATATTGTTTTGTAATATATAATATACTTTCTACTACAATATATTTAAACGTGTTCAAAAAGTTTAGAACGAAAAAGTGTGTTATATAATGATTGAATATGCGCATTTTAGTGATATTTAAAAAAAAACTTACTTCTGTTTAAATCATCTTTTTAAGAATCTTTATTTTCAAATTATTATCAATTTCCATATATGTTTTGATTCGAACTATGACGCAAGATTATGAATAAAGACATATCCATTCAATGGAAACACAGCACATGTCATAATATTAACATCAGAGGCCTGTCTCTTCTGAGAATTGTTTAACAAATCGCTTCAAACTGGAAGATTCCCTACTCAATGGAAGCAAGCAAATGTATGCCCAGTGTTTAAAAAAGAAAACAGATCTAATAAAACAAATTACCGGCCAATCTCACTGCTTAGCAGCTCCTCAAAAATTCTAGAAAAAATTGTTTATAAACGCCTTTACGAATATCTTATAGATAATAATTTACTCATCGAACAAAATTCTGGCTTTAAAAGGAAAGATTCTACAGTAAACCAACTTTTAAAAATTGTTCATCAAATATATCAGGATATTAATAGCGGCAAAGATACTTGCCTCGTTTTCTTGGATGTATCAAAGGCATTCGATAAAGTGTGGCACAAGGGCCTTTTATTCAAACTACGTCAGCTTGGAATCGCTGGCACTCTTTATGATTGGTTAGAGCATTATCTTACCGCTAGATCTCAAAAAGTCGTGATAAATGGCATATCCTCGTCATTAAAATACCTCCAAACTGGCGTTCCTCAGGGCTCAATTTTAGGCCCATTACTATTTTTGATTTACATAAATGATATTATAAATGGCCTGCAATGCAACGTCAACTTGTTTGCTGATGACACATCCATTCAAAAATGCCTGGACAACTATGAAGCTTTCAAAGTAATAAACGAAGATCTGCTCAAACTTTCTTTTTATGGTTCGCAATGGTTAATTTCATTTAATGCATTAAAGACTGAATATATCATAGTATCCAAGAAAAAAACACGAGGAAGACATCCGGACTTATTTTTAAATGATACCCAAATCACTGAAGCAAATCATCACAAACACTTGGGATTAATAATAAGCAATACAATGTCTTGGTCTTACCATATAAATGAAATACTGGCTAAAGCCGAAAAAAGACTCTCAATTATGCGAAGGTCAAAACATATCCTTCCAAGAAGCTGTCTTGATAAGCTATATAAAAGCATGATACGCCCATTACTTGATTATTGTGATGTAATTTATGATTCTTGTACCATGTATGAAAGCCAACGACTTGACAAACTACAAAGGAAAGCCAGTTTATTATGCACTGGTGCTTTTAGAATCACTAGTAACGAAAAAGTATTAAAAGAATTAGGGTGGTCAAAGTTGGCAAACAGGAGAACAAATCACAGGCTTGTTTTATTTTATAAAATACTAAATAATTTGGCCCCTCAATACCTAAAACGTTTATGTAACTTAACATCGCATAATACAAACAATTATCTGCTCCGAAGAAATAACTCCTACCTCGTAACAACTATACATAGGGAATCGTTTTCTAAATCTTTTTTTCCAAAAACAATTCGAGATTGGAATAACTTAGCAAATAGCATAAAGCAATCACAGTCGTTGACTATTTTTAAAACCAAAGTTAAATCATTATATGAGCCACTGGTTCAAAACAAATTGTATTGATATGGCCACGGCCTCAGTAAAGTGAATCATTGTAGAATACGTCTAGGTCTTAGCCACTTAAATTCACATTTGCATCACTATAATCTTATCGACTCCCCCAGTTGTTCAAATCCGGAATGTGGAAGAACCCCAGAATCTGCAGCGCATTATTTTCTTAGTTGTCCCAGATACAACAACGAAAGACGCGTATTGTTCGAAAGTTTATCACGTAAGCTATTTCCAAACGTAAATTACAACACATTTATCGTATTAATGCCTGATCATATATGTACAATTTTACTAGAAGGCTCCGAAGATGCTTCATATGAAGAAAATACTTCGATTTTTGATGAGGTGTTCAAATATATAGACTCAACACAGCGGTTTAGTACTTTTGAAGATATGTTTGACACCTCAACAGATAATTAACTCCTCGTTCATATAAATATACGAGTTCTGAGTGCTGCTGAGGAATCTCCGTCCTGGGCCCGGAATTACAATGCCTCCTTGGAGTTAGGCAGGACTTGGGCTAAGTCTTGATATTTCAACATGGTATATTAAATGCAAAATAAATTGCCTGGGTCGATGCGGTATTTGTGGTCAAAGATTCAGAAAAGTTAAATCTATTGTGATTTTGGTTCTTCGCGTCCTGAAGGATCGATGCTTAACTTGGGTCTTCCTTGACTCTATGGAGGCATTGTAATTCCGAGCCCTGGTCATTATCTTCTTATCTGTGTGCGTGTATGGTTGTGTCAGCATTGCTAACTTTGTTAAATACCTTAAAAACGCGTTATTGGCAATATTTGGGCAACGTACGATTACGCACACTTGTTCTTTTATTTACTGCTTCAACATGGGGTGACTGCTCTTTTTTCCTTTCCCTACACTTTTACTTTCTCTTGCTTGTATTTGTCTGTTTGTCTGTCCATCTGCTTGTCTGTGTGTGTGTGTGTGTGTGTGTGTGTGTGTGTGTGTGTGTGTGTGTCTGTCTGTCTGTCTGTCTGTTTCTCTGCCTGTCTGTCGGTCTGTCTATCTATGTGTCTGTCTGCCTATGTGTCTCTGTGTTTGTATGTCTGTATGTGCGAGTGTCTGTCTGTATGTCATTATATATTATGTATATATATATATATATGTTGTCTTTATTGTCATAAATGTCTGTAAATTGTTATATGTAAGGAGACCAACTAGTAGCCCCAGGGCTGTTTGGAATCCTTGTAAAATAAATAAAGCATTAAATTAAAAATTAAAAGTGAATGGTAACACGGATGATACAAAATACCGGTGATATTGTTCATGACAGTAAAATGACATTTGAATGCGTTGTGTTCCCGCAGAAGAGATATATCGTTATGCATTTTCTCGTGGTTGGACATAACTCTAAAAATACTAGGACATTACTATAGTGTACAATAAGCCCCATTCTGGAATATCCTGGGATTATATGAATCCCATAGAGAACGTATGGGATATAATGAAGAGAGACTGCTAACAAAATGCTGTGTAAAACAGAGATGTGGAAGCGAGTATGTGAAGCATGGTATAGTGTATCAAAGAAGGTCCTGGAAGAACTTTACAGTTCAATGCCAGGGAGAATTGCAGATCTTATTAAAACAAACAGAGGTCAAATGAAATACTGACTGTATGATCTTGGCGTACAAGAATGTTGTTGTGTTTTCATTGGAATGTATTTAAGTATGTTGGTATGTTTTCGTTTGAAGATATTTGATGTTTATATACAAATGTTGTCTGATTAAACGTAAATATGTTTTTTTGTAATAAAATGCCATGAAAATTAAATTACATGTATGATAACACATAGACTATCAATGTGTAATAAATTGTGAAAAAACTTTTGAAATATTAAGTAGTGAAATAACTTTGTTAATGGACCTGTAGAAGACTACGGTATGGCTATGCATGTGAAGTTTCATCAATGTGTCATCAGTTACATGTATAGAGGAGTTATTGCCCATTGATTGCGTAAATTTCAATGAGTTTTTCAGTCCTCGGCCATAACCTTATAAGCAATGGATGGAATTTCATGAAACTTATACTGAATATGTATAACCATATCGGCTCTGCAGGTGAAGTTTCATTAGGGTGTAATCAGTTTTAGAGGAGTTATTGCCTTTTGTTTGAGTACATTTCAATGATTTTTTCTGTCCATAGTCATAACTTAGTAAGCAATGGCTGTAATCTTATCTGCCTAAATTTAGATAAAGTGGTCCCTACAGAACATTACTTGAATGAAAAAAAATTCATGAAACTAAACTGAACATGAGGTGGGACAATGCACATGAAATTTTCTTAGATTGTCCATAGATATACACGAGTTATTGTTTTTTGATTGTCTTTATTTCGATGAAAAATATCTAGGCAATTTCGGTGAGGATGTCCATTTGGTGTCGAATTTGCTTGTTATTCCTGCTTTAGGTTTGCTTGTGTCCAGCCATCTGTCCGTCCGCCTGTCAGTCCGGAATTTGTACATTTATCTTAGTCATATCTCCTTCAAGATTAAATCATTCTAACTTTACAGAACATTTGCATTCACAGGACAAGTTGTAGGAAAGGACACCATGCAGATGGAGAACATTGCAGATTTGAGAACATTGCATTCACAGGACATGTTGTAGGACAGTTCATCCTGGAGATGGAGTATGACAAGCTTGAAAAGATCAGAAATGCTGATCGCTCAAAGACAAATAATTAGGTTCGTTCTTTCTTGGGACTGGCTGGGTATTACTGGATATTCATTCCAGCCTTTTCAGATGATGCAGCGCCCTTGATGAACTTAACCAAGATGGGTTGCCTAAGCCACGTTGACTAGCAGGATGAACATGTGCATTCATTTGAGACAACGCCTTCAGGACATGCTCCTCAGATCACCCATACTTCGACTGCCAGACTATCTATAGATGAGAGGGTTGGGGCCTGATGTTGTGTCTGTAGTCAGGCCCATCGGAGTTCAACTGTTGGATTTCTTTTACTCTGGTATTCAGTTGTATATACTGTTGAGTCTTTAACTTTGTTTTATCTCCTTTACATTTCGATGTGGTTTACTAGGGAATGATGCATCAATAAGTTAGGGATCTTTCATGCAAACCAAACATCTATTTGTCTTGATCCATATCTGAAATAAAGGTGAGGTTGGTACCATAACTCTAGTTTAAGCCCTCCAGTAAAAATATTTTGATACTGACCAATTCAAGGCTATGCTTCTTTTGTGGATCATTTTTGTTATTTATGTTTCGTCTTTGTCATTCATTCTTGCACTTTTAAAGAGGTATGAGGACGGTTTGTTCCCCATAGTATATGCTAGCAAGCAGCTGTTTTTCAGAGAAAATAACTATTATGAGCATAACAGACTTGATGATACGTCTATCGTTGATAGGCATCGATGTCATATGGCAGCTAAGTTTGGGTTGTTTGTTGATGAGGACCATAGCAAGCTTCCTACGTTATACTGGTTACCTAAACTTCATAAACGACCCTATAAATCACGTTTAATTACTAATTCTAGTGCATGCACAACTACTGAGTTGTCTATTCTTTTGACTTCTTGCCTAACTGCGATTAAGAACCATAACATTAAATATTGCACAACTGTTAATGAAAGAAATGGTAAAAATTTATTTTGGTCTATTAAAAATTCAGGTTAAATTCTTAATAAATTGAAGTCTAGAGGTTTTCTAGCATCTGGTTTGTCTACATATGATTTCTCTACTCTCTATACTACACTGCCTTATAATCTAATCAAGATAAACTTACAGAATTAATTGAACAAACATTTAACAGAGAGGGCTCACTTTATTTGGCTTGTAATGATAAAAATGCCTTTTTTACTTCTGAACAACCTAAACGATATAAATTGTGGTCATGTCAAAAAATGTGTGATGCGCTCCATTATCTTTTGGACAATATATTTATAAGATTTGGCTCGAAATTATATAGACAGATTGTAGGTATTCCAATGGGTACTAATTGCGCTCCTCTTGTTGCAGATTTGTTTTTGTTTTGTTATGAGAGAGATTTTATGTTGTCTCTGTCTGACAATAATCAATCTGATATTATTGAAGCTTTTAACTCAACCTCCAGATGTTTAGATGACTTACTTAATATTGATAATCCTTATTTTGAACAAATGGTAGGACAGGTATATCCCACTGAACTTCAGTTAAATAAGGCGAATTCTTCTGATACTGAAGCTCCGTTTTTGGACTTGAACTTGTCAATAACAAATGGCATAGTTTCTTCTAAAATTTATGATAAACGGGATGATTTTAATTTTGAAATAGTAAATTTCCCCTTTCTTAATGGATATATTCCTCGCTCTCCTTCCTATGGTGTATATATTTCTCAACTTATACGTTTTGCTAGAGTGTGTTCTACTGTTGATGACGTTAACAACAGAAACTTATTTTTAACTGCTAAGTTATTAAAACAAGGTTATAGATATCATAAAATTCGAAAAGCATTTTCTAAATTCTACCACAGACACTCAGAGTTAATTGTTAAATACAATATTGGGTTAAAAACTCTTCTGCAACAAGGCATATCAGAACCTATATTTTATTGTGATTTAGTTTATAAATTCAAACGAGTTGCTGGAAAACCTAATTTTAGTGATCAATTCAAAAAGATAGTAAAACGTTATATAAGGCTTGAATATAACTTGGACATCATGCGACAGTCTGCATGTCTAGTTTCAAACCCAATCACGGTTTATAGCTATGGTTTCCTCTTTAACTGCACGACGGTGGGTCAGGCCTCAGACTCTATGACGGCCCTGACGTAAAACTTTAATCCTTTGGTTGGTGCCTGATGCTTATCTGTAGCTGGACCCACCGTGGCTCAACTTGATGTTTTCTTTAGCTCTGACTATCTGTGAGTCGTGAGCCCTTTTCTTTGTTTCATCATGGTGTGTTAATTTGATTATAGTGTTTCTCCATGATGATACATTGCATTGGTTAGATGGCCTCCATGCGGGCTGAACGTTTCTTGTACTTCAACTACAGCAGAATCTAGGGCGAAGATTTGGTACCAGTAAAATGCATTTAAACCCCCTGATGGCTTATGCTGCTGTCCGTTCTAAGGCGGTGGTTCTGTTGTTGTTGACTTCTTGTTAATTGTTACTCTCACTGTGGGGGTCTGTGGTAGTTCTGTGTTTTGTTGTGCGTTACTTTTTGTCCATTCTGGTGGTGCAGTCGTCTTGATGGGGAAGAGAGAGCTGGTTGCTTTGCTTGGTTTGTCCTCCTGGTGTCTTGTGATGGTTGGGCGGCTCTTCCTCGCGGTGCCACGGGGTTGTCTGCGGTTGGTGATTGTGGTATTTCATGATCATACTCACTTACTATTTTTGAAACGATCACCAAGTTAGGGTTAGTTATAGAATTGCTCGGCACAATTATAAAGCTGAGGCATTTCCAGCCACCCCATAGATATATACATGTACATGTAGCTGATTTCTCTTTTGTTTGGTCCTAGCCCGAGAAGAATTTCTAGCGATAAGGCGGGCTATTTCCCTAAATAAGACGTTCGTTTTATTTTGTTGAAATAACGACTGGAGACACTAGGCTCACTCAACAAATACATATAGACGAGCCGTCTATGTACCCTTGCCCACTTGTTCGTATATTTAAAGCCGGGTTTCCTAAATGCATGTAATATATCAATTTCGTTTTGAATGAGAATTTATTTTGATCATCAACTGTGCTCGCTATTCAGTAACATGTGTGGGAAATAGACCGTTAAACTAAGGTAAACAATCGTCCTACATATACTAGGCCAAAAAAGAAACGCCGCATATAAAACATACATTGTATATGGGATTATTTCACCAAGCTCTCGCAAACGATGTGTCACAGTTTGAGCGCTGATTCTTTGATTATGAGTTCCTGGAGTTGTCCTAGCTATCATTGACACCTGACAAAATTGATTTATCAGTTTAAATCTACGCTTTTGTCGATCTTAACGTCACGTCTTTAGGCGATGACGTCATGAATGCGCACGGTCTGACATGGTTCCAATTTATCAGAAACATTTCTTAAGACGTTCAATCACCCTTGCATGGCATCGAACTTGTTGGGCTATCACCGATGGCATCACGTTAGCTTGTAACATTCTTATCGCCTTTTCGCGTTCAACATGCGTCCGTTTTGGCATCGTAAAGTAGCAATGCGTAACTTTTAATTTTAAATTTTTAAATGCATTCAAGCAAATTGGATATTAGACTAGTGATTTCAGTAGTTATTACATGGGTAAATCTAAATAACATGAATGTGCACGTGAAAAACTTGAAAATAAAAAGACAGCCATTTCACTGGTTTGGGTTGGCAGAGCCCAATAAAACAATGGGAATAATGTGTGGCAGGAATAGTAGCGAAACATAGATAGCAGATGAAATTTTGTAGCTCTCATTTTACGCGTAATATTTTTAACCTTTATGTGCGGCGTTTCTTTTTTGGCCTAGTATATATCACGATAGAGTATATTACATATATTTATACAGTTAATGTACAATAAAAACGACCATCTTGTAAAGTGACCTATTTTTGTCGGATGATTGATGTCTTCTTTCGCTTATACAACCCCTTTCCCCCCCTAGACCCAAGACGCCCTTTACACATGTTGTGACGTCGCGTCAGATGTTGGTGTTAATTTTAAAAACGTAGCCTCCTCTCTATTGAAAGTTCTCTATTTCACTTATTCCATTATACATTTTTACAAACTAAACATCAAAGAAAAGGTTATTAATTATACTTTACATTGATGAAAAACGAAAGACAAATTAAGATGCAAAGAAAAAGTTATCGCTAGCATGTTCCGTATAAATTGCCGATTTTTTGCATGTAGAGACGTAACAGAAATCGTTTGGTGGAGTGCTTCTAAATCCAAAAGTTTTAACTAATAATGCATGAAATCTTGTAACTTTCTCCGCATAGCTACTTTTTGTGCTTATCCTCACGACGACATGCGCGAAATTGACGTTAATCGGCAAACTCACCAGAAATAGCCAATCAAGCAAAGAAACGGAACGTGTAGAGATTTAAAGAAAACGTTGAAAACATGGGGTCTGTGTATTTATGTTGATGTATTACTTTTTAGTGCCTCGTGTTTTTGAAATTCGAAGTATATCACAAAAATGCGTTTTCAAAATAGAATTAAAATTTTGATTTATTTTTTATTTTTTCCATATTTAGAGCAAAAATTTGTTATTTTGCTATGTCTAGCAAAAATGTCACACTCACGCAAATGGCGTCTTCGGAAATATGAGACATTAATTCAATACTAAATGAAAAGATGTTTCTTCAAACTTATTTCTCTCTTGATAAGATATGTAAATGCGTTTTTCATATATTTTATGCTGTTTTAAAATTAAGAGAAATTGTTAAATATTGAATAAAATATCGCTAAAATGCTTTGTCTAGCAAAAATGTCACAGACGCCGTTTTTTTTTTACTTTGCAAATCGCGTCGTAAAAACGTTAACATTTTAGCGTTATAATATGCGTAAATGCCAAAAACTTAATCGCGCATTTTCTTAAAACTTACATACTTATATACTGATGCATTACCATAGTCTTGTAGGACACTGTCCTATATAAAGTCATATAAAAAAGGGTCACTGGCCAGAATTAATTCGAGAAATCTGAATATTCAGTGACCTTTACCCCTGTTTTAAGGCATATTCAGGAAATATATCACAGGAGCTTGAAATTCGATCCTTATTCATTCCTATAACCCCTAAACCGAAAACTCATAATGTCATTACGTAATGATGACATTTAAGCTTTTGGTTATGAGGCATATACATGTAATGTAAGGACCAAACTTCAAGCTCCTGTGTATATATACAGCCACAGGACATACCCACTCTCCACCCAGTGACGTTGCCGCTTAAATCGATGTATTTCCAGATGTTTTACAAAAAAAGTATTGTCCAAAAACTATAGAAGCTACAATTTTGAAAAAAGTACCAAATGAAAGCAAATTGATTTACGCAATAAACATTTTTATTGTAGCTTCTCGGTTTCTGTTGTTTTCGTATGGTAGTACTTTGAACGCAAACACAAATTAAAATGACAGTTTTCGGTGACGTTAACGTTAGCGTCTACGGGAATAGTGATGTTTTAAAATTTACATTCACTTTTAAATGAGTTTTACTTGAGAACCCAAAGTGTGATTATCTTAATCATTTATTGTATATTGCTGCTCTCTATTTGCTCTTCATCCCTGTAAGTTTTATCAAATTTAACCCATTAAGTTTGTCATGGTATTTTTACAAAATTCTAGAAAGGTCTTGTTTCAAGCGGCGACGTCGCTAAGTGGCAACCGAGACTGTACATCATATTGCTTGGTATTAGTAATAGTCAACTCATTGGAAGCCATACGATGAAAAGGGTGTGTCTGAAACTCAAACGTGACGTGCTCGAATCTCAAATAAATTAATTTCTTTGTTGTTTTCATTCATTTGTGTCTACATGTTTGTTTGGGCCAACACTAACTCTTGGCGATATTTTGGTCATTACCGCATATACGCAAAAGCCTCGTGAAAATGTGGATGCCGACAAACATGTATCAAGTGGTGATAGAGGTCTCAATTCTACAGCTATTTATCATCTACATTCATACTTTACTCTGACGAGCCTGTACCATTACACAGACTTTCCCGAGTCGCGAGTCCTAGTTGCTGGACAATGCGATAAGTACCAAACGCTTGCGTATTGGCTAATTTTAATATAAAACATGCAAAGGTGTGAGTAGCGAAGATATCCTTAAGACCTATAATCACCCTGTCTGTCCATCCGCCTGTCCATTGAAGTCTACTGCAACGAGAATAGATTTATGTAGTTAATAAGCACCGACCGACCAATCGCATTCACTAGTGAAAATAATTGTGCTCACCAGGGTATGCCCTACTTTTCGTAATTCTACTCGGGAACATGTATTAAAAACTTAAATATATATATATATAAACCAAAACAAACATTTCATTTGATCATTTTACAACTGGGCATGTGTGCTTAGAAATATTAACGCAAGGAAGATCGCCTCTCTTATCTGTGAAAATTGTTTGACGCGTTTAAACAACTTTTGACGTTACACAAATTAACACCAACATCTGACGCGACGTCTGTATGTTTATATAATGCCGTTCAATTGTCCAAAGGGCATTTTGGGTCTAGGGGGGGGGGGGGGGGAAAGCATCTAAAATCAAACTGAAAGACACCAGTATCATCTTTTCAATGACAAACATCACAATTTTAAGTATATTTCGTACGCATGCGCAGAAGGAATACTGCAAAATTTTGGAAACGAAGGGCATTTTTATCCTTAATAATTTAGTACTTTTACTTTTTGAAAACCTATAATGGATTTACTAAAATTCTGGTCTAAACGACACCCAGTATAAAGACGTAAAATGAGGGGTGGGAGTAGAAAGAGCAAGTTTTCAAGGCTTTGTAAATGATGAATCGCTTTGAAACGTAATTTGTTGGTAACTATACATATTAAACTACCTAAACAGACGAATTTTGAAATCATTACGGCTATTTGAAAATTTAGCTTTTGTGATCATGTCAACTAGGGAAAATATACGCCTCTTTGTAACAGATAGCTAAGGTTACAGCTCAGGTTATAATTATTTTGTTTGTACATATTACTGACGATTATTGGCCTGGGAATATAAGTTCATAGTTTATATGCTAAACTTTGACTGTCCAGCTGAAGACATTGTCGCTTCATAGCACGCCCGTTTTAAACATATCCATAAAAGCTTCATACACCCAAAACTATTCAATTTTCTGAACACCCTCCAAATAAATTAAAAAAAAAATAAATAAATAACGAAATTCAAAATTTTATCCCAAATGAAAAAAATCAGAGTACCCCCTCCTCCGTAGAAGTGGCAATGGAATTCATGAACATGTAAACATCATCGAAATCGTATTTACGCTACCAATAAGATCCATAAGGAATTAAAAAAAAAAAACAAAAAAAAAAATCTGCGAATATTAGGATTTACTTTTGCATATAATTCCTACGTTGTATTCAAGTTATCAGTGGTTATTCAAGGTTAAATAGCCACGTAAAATATACAAAATATGAAACGTATGCATTAGTGCATAGGCTTACATATTTTGCATATTTTACAAAATAAAAGTGTTACACTATGTGTAAGCAGCTATTATTGACTCTTTACCTTAAAGCGAGGCCTTTTAACACTTTTGCAAACAGAGCAGACCCAGATCAGGCTTCTCTTGTAAGAGCTGCCTGATCAGGGTTGACTCTGTTTGGTCATGAAACTATGATAAGATATGATCATACACTAATGGACATGACAAGTAATTTCTTTGTTCTATATACATACTTGAAAGTTTATCTATATAATTATTCATAGTGGGCGGAGCTTAGCATGAATATTCATGAAGGAAATGGATAAACATTTCGTCCACTCATTCAGTAGTGTGCGCCTGGATTTCCACTGCCAAATCGCTAAACTCTGACCCTAGATCATATCTTCCTTTTTTGCATTTTTTCTTCTTTTGAAGAGACACAAATCTTGAACAGCTCAAAACATAAATAAATACATGCTTTAGTTCCCGGACTGAAAACATAGTGTTAACAGATGAGCTTGGATTAAAGAGGCAATTAAGAAAACAATAACAACATGGACCCAGTAGTCTATCTAGTAAGCAAAGGGGGTCATTTTCATTTGATTTCAAATGGAATAAACCATTTCCCTATAATTCCGTATTCACATAATGTTAAAGATGGCATACTCTAGTTTTAACAAGGGGCCATTCGATAGTAAAGGGGGGTCAATGGCCCCATGCGCCCATCTAAGCCAGTCTGCTTCGGCTGCTTATCGCGAGTAAATGTCGTCTGCTGTATCTTTCCTAGTCAGTTTAAAACGTCTTTATAGTAAACAGTGTGGACCAGATCAGACTGCTTGGGAGCAGTCTGATCTTGGCCCACACTGTTTGTCTGTATGCCGACATTAGTCCTTGACGTAAGCAGACGACCTCCAGCAGACGACATTTTCAGGTACATTTTTACGTAGCAGGCGAAGGGTAAAAAAGGCTGTCATCCAGCGATAACAAGTTTGGATATTGTATATCTTTATTAAATTGTACAAAATGTCGCGAGAAACACGGTCCGTAATTTGAATAGTTTCACCATTTTATTCAGGTTTACCGAGAATATCTAGTCTCTTCATTGTCACTACATTTACCAACCCTACCTTTTTTCTAACAAAATTATTTCGGTACTTATCGCATTGGCAAACAACAAAGGTTCAGTCGAGCATGCGCATTCTCAAGTCTTGCCAGAGCCTTGGCGGCTCGCAGCCCAGGGGGGGGGGGGGGGGAGGGGGTGGGGGGGGGGGTACTCTGATATTTTCACACATACGTAGGCTCGGGCTATTTTTTGGGTTTAAAATTCTGAATTTCAATATTTTTTTGGGTTTTGAGAAAAAATGAATATTTTTTGGGGGTATGAAGATTTTATGGATATTCTTTTGGGGTCATCACAAAATTGGGCTAGTTTGAGGGTCATTTCTATGCATTTTAGGGTCTTTTTTTAAGGTCAAGGTACAGAATTGGGATTTTTTTTGGGTTGCTAAAATTTCAAATATTTTTTTGGGTGCTTGAAATTCCTGATATTTTTTTTTTTGGGGGGGGGGGGTGAACGGTAGATGCTGGGTCCGAGCCTACGTATACGAAAAAAATTTGAGAACCCACCCCCCCTGGGGCTCGCAGACACAACGTACGGATGTAGATAAAAGGCTCTGACAACTATCAGACGTCTAGGCTCACTGGATATGTCGGCATGAGCATTTCAAGGAGGGTTTTGCGCATATGCGATAAGTACCAAATTCTAATGAGTTGTCCCGTGCACTGACAGAAGTAGCTTTGCTTTTTTTAATATTTTCGAACATGTCTTAGTAGTCATTTAGGTTTAGAAAAGCAACATTTTGAGCCTAAAATTGTAAGTATTTTTAACATATGTTTTGGGTGCTCAAAAGAACCGTCTCAGTGAGACGGTTCTTTTAAGTACCCACAACATATGTTTTGGTTGAGAAATTTTGGGTGCTCAAAAGAACCGTCTCAGTGAGACGGTTCTTTTGAGTACCCACAACATACATTTTGGCTGAGAAATAAAACAATGTGTCTCAGTAATCAAAGGTTTAGATATTCAACATTTTGGAGCGTAAATTTGTAAATATTTTCTTACTCTCAGTTTTAACATAAGCTTTGGTGCTCAAAAGAACCGTCTCAATGAGACGGGTTTTTTGAGTACAAACAACATAATTATGTTTTGGTCGAGAAATACAATAATAATAATAATAATTTGTCTCAGTAGTCAAAGGTTGAGATAAGTTATATTTCTGAGCGTAAAATTATAATTGTTTTCTTACCCATTAGTCTTAACATATGACAATGAGACGGTTCTTTTGAGTACCCACAACATATGTTTTGGTTGAAGAAAACATGTTTGGTATGCAATCTTAACAATAGGCCTGTTGCAGTCATTGAAGTAGCTTTGCTTTTATTTTATTTTCGAATAATACGTATGTCTCAGTAGTCCGTTGTTTATTCAGGAAATACATTCCAAAATCCACCTCCCTTCTTACGTTTGTCGGGCTTGAAACATCTACAGCCTCCCTTAACTCCCCTTACATTTCGAAAACATTTTTCGCCTTTCTTGCAGTTCTTTGCGCAGCACAATGTAAACTGGACTTTCCGCGCCATTCTAAGTGCTGCTTCAGCTTTCTTATCCAATGAGGCATCTGCTTTCATGGTGCCATCGTGGATGGTGGAGAGAAGACATATTATTACAATTCCCCACAACACACTCGTCATACTGGATGGAATGTATGCTGAAACGAAAAAGAAAGAAGTATATACAATACAGTTCAACAAGTCACAGTATGTAAACTGAAATAAACATCCTGTACCCGCTTCTCATAGCTCTCGCCTTATAAACATGAATAACAACACTCGTGCGTAACCAGTAGTCGGAAAAAGCGTGTATTTAGGTACATGTGCACGTTTCGATTGATATTGTTAGCGATACAGACAATACACATTCGAACAAAGTAAGAAATGCCATTTTATCTATTTTATTCCGTTTTATTCCATTATTTTAACGGTTTCCTCCTTTGCATTTTGCTTTATTAAAAAACGGCTTGCTCACAATCAAAGCCGTTCTGTGCCGAAAACGAGCTTAAATGCCAGTTTGCATGGTTTTAGTGGAATTGGCAATCACATGTATACATGATTACATGGTTGTAACTGTAAAAGTTACTAAGATCTATGGAAAAATGAATTTTAATAGGTGGACCCTCGCAATTACAGCTGTACCAACAACTCTCACATTACGATTTCCGTCAACTGGTTACGCGCGAGTGCTGGAATTCATATTTATAAGGTGAGAGCTAGGAGGAACGGGTACAGGATGTTTATTTCAGTTTACATACTGTGCAAATGCAATGCACAGTGTTTACAAGCGCTCACTCAACACAGAAGATGATTCAACACCCGCTTGGAAGTGAAGGCTTGGAAAACTTAGAAATCTATGAAATACATGTATTTAGCGACTAGATGAAAGTTCAGATAAAGTACATTAAAACTTGTGTAAAACGGCCGCTCTCAAATAGACAGAAAATTGGTTTTCAAGACCGATCATCGCTAATAATTCAGGTCAGAAGTATTGCAGAATGTTCCAAGGGGAGCATTCTGCCATACTTTCGACATTCGTTAAGCATTTGTCATTTCGATATTTGTTTTTGTCTATTTTTGAATGGCCGTTTTACACAGGTTTTACTGTATTAATTTACAATTCCACACAACACAGTCGTCATATTGGATGGAATGTTTGCTGAAACGATACAGATCTAGAAATATAACTCAACTGAGAGGTACATTTACATATATAATACAGCACAACAAATGCAATGCACAATGTTTTCAGTGCGCTCACTTAACACCCGATTGGAAATAAAGACTGGGAAATCTGGGAAAGGGGCATTTGGAAAGTTCTT
Source organism: Loripinus fragilis (assembly GCA_964019695.1). Lineage (NCBI taxonomy): Eukaryota > Metazoa > Mollusca > Bivalvia > Lucinida > Lucinidae > Loripinus > Loripinus fragilis. The sequence continues at coordinate 63,628,708 of OZ026522.1, read as the reverse complement.
AGCATGGTCTAATATCTCAGTAACCGATTTACAAACCCTATCATGTTTGGTATCATTTTAAACAGCTATCTTTCCTCTATGTTATGGCATAAATTGCATGAGAATATTATTTTCATGAGGATATTATAATGCAGACACGAAAAATATTATTGTGAATACATGTACTGTTTGTATACTGGAAAACGCAAAATTTCAGTGGAAATATAATATTCCCTTTTAGGCTATTTTGAAAAGTGGGCAGAACATTAACATTAGTCCATGAAATAAGATAATTTTATACCATTTGGTAGGCCACAATCTGGTACATTTATTATACAATTGATGACCGAGTTGAGTGATACTTGAACAGCAATACCAAAAACCGTCTAGAAAACAAATCAATGCGCTATTTTTTTTCGAATGTCACAATGCTCAGATTTTGAAAATATATAACCAACAGTAGTTTAAAAATGCAGTGCTTGTGTATTTTTTGTCAAGCACATTCCATGCTTTTTGTATTGAAACCAAAATAAATTTTGTAAACCAGAACAAAGGAAAGATAACTCTTTATAATCTTCCCATGGGACAGTGTAAGTTTAGCTATGAGTTGACGTTCTGGTTCATTTCAATTGAAAATGGAGGGAAACAAAAAAGTAAAAATATCTTGAGAGTAGAAATCAATCAATTTTGTGATGGTTAATGCTATACTATGAGAGGTTCTTATGTCATCGACAAAATGTAAGGGATTAAGTTACCCCACCCACTTCTTGAAAAGTAGGCGTATTGTAATTAGGAATAATTTTCTTGTAGACAGAACTAAACAAGCCACACCTTTTGCGCGACGAAATGATATTTATGCATTGTTCGCTACAAATAAAGCTAAACATATACTCAATAAGCATTTCTCGTGCTCCTGTAGTGACACAATTTATAGTAAAAGTATAAAGACAATCGAAAAAAGTCCCACTTTTGAAAATTTACCATTTCTCTATTTGTCAACATATTCTGAATGTAAAGGTGTAAGTCGTGCAAGCAGTGATCACATAATATATTTTAAAAAAATTAAGTTTGCACCAAATCGTTAATTTTCCTTTTTTTTTTTTTTTTTACAAATATTTGCTTAAAATTTCAGCCAGTGTATATACCCTACTCATTTTGAGCATGCGCTGCACGTGCACGCGCCGACTCCTTTTTCGACAAAAAATTAAACCATCAAGTAGCCGTTGAATTTTAGTTTCCAAAAATGTATTATTTGATAGTATTTATCAAAGCATTGTGGAGTTAGCTTATACATATTTTATTGCCACAAAATAAAGCAATGGGGTTGGGTCATAAGTTCTCACAACATTAGTTACGACCCTCCCCCATACATATAAAAAATCTAGTATAACATGTAAACATGGCTATAAAACACATCTCAACAACTAACTAACTAACTAACTAACTAACTAACTAACTAACTAACTAACTAACTAACTAACTAACTAACTAACTAACTAACTAACTAACTAACTAACTAACTAACTAACTAACTAACTAACTAACTAACTAACTAACTAACTAACTAACTAGCCAGCCAGCCAGCCAGCCAGCCAGCCAGCCAGCCAGCCAGCTAGCTAGCTAACTAGCTAACTAGCTAACTAGCTAACTAACTTACTAAATAAATAAGTTTTGAGTGCAGATTAGAATAAATAAGCATTCAGACATTCAGAGGTAAACAGTCTGACCCCTATCATTAGGATGGGATGGAAGGTCCGATTTTCACCCCTGAATATCTTATATATATTCTGTTTATAGCTTACCCGTCTGGGTAACAGCAGTAAACTTTGAAAACATGCACCCAAAAATAAAAAAAAAATGATCGAATACTCCATTTTCATGTTCCCAGCCAACTGGGCGCACCAGTTTAGAGGAGCAGACTATCTCCCCAGAGGAAGGGGTAGTGGGTATAGTCGATGGAAAAGTGGTGAGATAATCATATTCAGACTTTCTTATCAATGGGAAATATGCTCATGTATTATCAAAACGTTTTGTGCTCTTTATATATTTGTGTACTGCACTAAATAATGCTACTGTCGTGCCAACCAAGAGTGACAGTGACGTAATATTTTGTTTACAATTGCGAAGTAAAGCACTAGTGTGTACACTTCACTTGAGCTACTGCGAATCGATAGATCACTTGTTTATTAATCCTATCCTGTGGATAGGATTAATAAACAAGTGATCTATCGATTTTAAGCCCTAATAACTTTGTAAATAAAACATGGCGTCACTGTCACTCTTGGCTGGCAGGATAGTACATTAAGTTGATTGTTCAATGTTTCGTTGCCAAATAGTAATAAGTTGATGGTAAGTGGTTGAAATTTTCAAGCTATCTCAAAGAATAGACAGCGCTCGTTTCTGTATTTGTTGCAGTGAAAGAAGTAGTGTTCACCATCCTCAACTTCAATGCACAATATACAGAGAGGATTATCACGAAGATTGTTGTTAAATAAATCATTGTTTAGATTACTATAATTTTTTCCTAATTCTAGCATGTAATACTGCCAATTTGAAAAGTTGTGGTCTGTAGGTTATGTTTCAAAGATGATATCGTGGGTTGGTTTATGAGACCTTCATTGAGATTGTTCTGCATTCTGATGGCAAAATGTTGATGAAACATTTGTTCGAATGAAAGGTGTGGAAAAAATATTATTATTTCTAAGGGGGTACGCTTACTAATGCAGGAAACAAGTCAGTAATATGATGGAACTATTCCATTATTAGCTTTATGCATAAAATATAATTTTTGCTTGTGTCGTCTTACTGATAGGTTAGTCGAGCCACACTCGTTATATTAAAAATGACCAATGATACTGGTTACAATACGGGCTGCTTCGTTTTGTATTTTTTGTAAAGTATTGGAATCTTTTTTTCTGCAGCCATCCCACACCAATGATGCGTATTCAAAAATGGGAAGTAAATGGTACAAGTAAATCTGGTTTAGTGCATTTCTGCTCAAAGTGTATTTGAGTTTGCACATGATGCCTAGAATTATAGCTGCTGTGTTTGCAATGGTGTTTGCAAAAAATAAAGGCGCAGACCAGCTTGCGCATCCGCGCAGTCTGATCAGCGCCTTTGTTGTTCACTTACTGGAAAGTATCATATCTCAATGTTCTAGGTATTCTTTGTAGCCGAGCATGCTGGTTTGGGTATGACTTGGTTGGAAACCCCGAAGACAGGTTATCTCCCTTTGCATTGTTGTTGCCGTGTTGGTACCTGTGTCTCTTCCTCGCAGTGCCGTGGATTGGTTTGTAATCTGTGATTGACGCATTTTCTGGCCTCGAGGTTATAAAGCTTGAGTTCATTCTCAGACTCAAAATAAAGCGCAATGATTGGCTGTTTGCGGACACGTGTCCGCAAGCAGCCAATCATTGCGCTTTATTTTGAGTCTGAGCTTGTACTCAAGTTTTATAACCTCGAGGTCAGGTCACACTCACCACTTGCTTTTGTTATTGAAGTCTCGCTCGCTAGTTATATATGTATGTCTTGGTTTGTCTGTGTTCAGTGCCAGTTCGTCTTGGTGCCATGGGCCCAGTGGGGTGGGGTACTTACTGGTCAGCTGTGTACTGATGTGTGAACATAAGACTGAAAAACTGCCAGTGCTATGACCTTGGAGTCAAAGGTCCAGTTCACATTTACTTTAAATGTGTCTACAGCTCGTAAAACTAGAATTCCTTTTTCATTTTTCGAAGAAGGGGGTCATATTTCAACAAAATGATTGCTTACTGTTGTGCAAATACCACAATGGTTTCAGACAGTGATTTTGTTACCTGTGCATCCTGCATCTTTTGCGCATAATGTTGTCTCTATGATGCAAAGTTTTTATTTCAGCAAGTCCTAGGATAGTATTGGAGACTTGTCATTGAAAATAGTGGTCAGGACTCATAAGTTTGCAGTTGGACTCGTTGGAAACAGCGAGTCGAAGGACCCATAAGCCCAAAATTGTAAATGAATCACTGTTCAGATAGCTTATATGATCTTTGAGACAAGGATTAAGGTCACGCATACTCATAATGCCAATTCCTATTTCATTTCTTGACCGAGGGTGATCATATTTGGCACAATAAATGCCACGACGAAAGTTCTTGATCACTGCTACATATTTAACCATAGGGTCAAATGCCAGCGTAAAATACTAAGGACTGAACCGTTATACTTTGTATGTGAGAGTAGTGAATGCTTTGGCGAGACTGCGCAGATGCGAAAGTTGGTCTGAGTCCTCGCTGTTTGTCGGTGTGATACGTGCAAACTCATTTATTGGATATTCAAGCTGTGGCATTAACTATATGAAAAAAATGAACAAAAAACGAAGAAAAAACACACACGACATTTCAGAATTATATGCTTATAAGGAATGTAGGGGCATCGATGCTAGAAAACCTGTCTTCGGGGTGTCCAACCAGGTCATATGCAAACCAGCCTGCTCAGCTACAGAGACTATAAAGAACATTGTTATTTCGCGTGAAGTGAATAACAAAGATGCTCAGAATGCAGGAATTTATTTATTGATGCAATATTTCAAGAGGGTGAGAAATTGAGCTCAATGCGCAGACTGGTCTGCGCCATTGTTGTTTGCTAACCCCGAAGACAGGGTTTCACGCGTCAAAGCCCATTAAATTTCGCAAGACTTACCTACCCTATGTCACTGGGTGTTGAAAGATCCAATTATACTGAAGTTATGTCAGTTATGACAGTAGCTGTACATGGTAACGTGAGAAAGAAGCTTACAAAGACATCTTAAGTACGTGATGGAACGCCTGAAAAGTTTCATGTTACTATTAAGAGTATCATGATACGAATATGATAAGGTGCAGCATGACAGAATAATTTTTATCATGGTCATTTATTAAACATGTTTGTTTGCTGTACGCCTTCATTGTGTTTTTGTTAGGTAGTACTTGTACATGTAGGTGGCCCAGACAGCATACAGTGTTGAATGGCGTTTCGTTGGCGGGCCTATAGTGGCCCGTTTTATATGCCTACAGGCAATGATTGTTTTGCATATGTTTTCTACAATAGGCAGGTCATATTTCCTGTTGAAAGTGTTGTAATAAATAGAGAATACTAGGTGAGTGTCTATTGATATCAAGTTTACCAGGTAAGGCTTTGAGAACGCTTGTTGACATCGCGAGGCTTGCCGAGCGATTCAACATGCGTTCTCAAAGCCGAGCCTGGTAAACTTGATATCAAAAGACGCAAACCTAGTATTCTATTTATCAGTTTACCCATTGTTTCACTCTTCAAACCTGCAATTATGACGTATTTTTTTCTATTTTTGCGTTGATTCAGCGTCATTAGCGACGTCATTCAAAAAGTGCAACGTCATCATGACCTAATAAAGGCAACATGCCGTGAGTTAGACAACGTTTATCAGACAACGTGCAAAAATACAGTTAATATGAGAGGTAGCTGATAAAACAAAATAGAGGCGAGGAAAAGTACTTTTAATAATACGTATACTTAAACATGGAAGGGTACATACGCGCTAGCTTAAACATTGCCGGCCTCACCAAAAAAGAGTTAATGTGTTTTGGCATTTAGTTTTTTTTATCTGCTGTACTTAAATAGGCAGTTGATACTATTGCTAGAGGAAATAAAATATGCAAATTTTACTTTGTAGTAAAATAATAGATTTATTAAAATGATCTCGATGCTATGTTTAACGTATGTGTGCTTTGATGCTTTTGACAGACTTTTTGAAAGAAATCTTTATTTCTATAACAATAAGCATGTCCACATTAACGATTTCCTGTGGTAAGCCAGGTAATACGCTGAGAATTCTAGAAATCTGGCTCGGTTGCTTCATTCAAGTATAATCTTATTGGAGACCATACACATGTTTCAAAATACTTTTACAGCGGTAATAGACATACACAAGTAATTTACACACGATTAAGAACTCAATGCAGTGCACTTAAGTATAAATTGTTTAGGAAGAATATCTCGGACACCCCACTATCCCAGCTAGTATTAAATGTTGGGCCATTATTTGCTTGCCAGCGAAACACCATGCAAGTTGTATAATTTGAAGTGTGGCAGTGTTGAGAATACACATCACTTCTTTTTCCAATGTCAGTTCTAAAATTTTGTAAAAAATAGTCTTCTACGTGAAGTGTCAATTAAACATGAATTTTTATCTTAATCTTTTACTCTATTGCAAACTAAATCTTTCAAATGATTTGACCGAAAGAAAATTTGAATAAGTTCATAAATAAATACTGAAGACGAACCGTTTTAGTTCTTACTAATTTGGACAATATGTTAGCAATTTTAATCATATCAAAAATAGATGGTCTGCCTAGTCAGTCTCCCCCAACAACCCTGATATTTTTTTCCATTTTACCATACATGTATATTCATGCAATCAAGTATTCAAGACGGTCAGTAAAACTCAATAAAACTATCTCAATTTAGGAAGCTGGATTGAAGGAGACCAGTTGCATATATTTGCATTTTTTTCGCTACGAATGATATTTTTTCATTTTTTTACGCATGACATTGTACATTTTTCTTCGATGTTTTTTCTTATGATATTGTGCATTTCACCAAATATTCAGCTCTGCCATTTATATTCACAACCAACTTGGAACAATGCTTAGTATGTACAACATTATGTGTATAGTCTATGTTCAGTTTAAATCAATATTTTCACTAAGTGGTTAAAATCAGAATAAACAGCTTCTTGTGGATTTAGAAAGTTGGTAAACCTGGACAATAATTGGCGGAGCTGAACCCTACATGCTTTTCAGAAAATATAAAATATGCCTATGCACCTAAGAAAAGAACTATATAAGTAGTATTACTTTTGTTTTAATCCTATCCTTTGTATTAAAAGATGACATATAATTGTACAATGCATCTTTCTGAAATAAAACATCTATACTGACGTCAAGAAAAAACGCCTCATCTAAAAGTAAACGTGAATATCTCTAAGACTGTTCAGACTAAAGTTATGAATTTCAATGCATTATAACATCTGATCAGTCAAGCGTATCTCATAAAAACAAAATTGCTGAAAGAATGTTTGAAGCTGAGAAAACGACCTCGGTTTGAGACATGGGTCACCAGTTTCATGCAACACAAGGTTTTAGCCACATTTGCTTTGTTTCCTAACACAATCCCTTGACAAGAAAAACGTGTTTAATCATTGTAAAACAGTCTCTATTTTATCAAAAATGCGTTTATAATGTTCAGACGATGTTTGTATGCGTCTGCTGAACGAAACAACCTACCCCACCCACCTTTTTTGCCATGCATTTCGGTAAAACTTAAACGTCATGACTCTGCAAAGTGGGTGAAAATATTGTTGCGAATCATTTGCAAACGTCTTTAGTCTTTAACAAGCGCCGATTGCCGAGAAAACGCAATCTGGCACGTGTTCCAGACGGCCGTCTTGGATGACGTTAACGTAGACCAACGACTTGCAATTGGGCGTTACAGCTCATCTTAAATAACGCAATTTTATGTAGGCATATTCTGTGAACATTACCTTATGTACCCCCTTAACATTTTTTCCTTTACTTAAAGCAAAACGAGAATGTTGACAAGTTTCGTAAACGGACCTTGTATTTTGTCTTTTAGATGACGTCATAATTTCATGAAGTTGTTACTCGCAAGCACAACTGTTTGTAAAACATGATCCAAAATTTGTTCATTGTTTAGCAAAACATTAACGGCAAAAACTGGGTGCAAATTCAAATTAAAAACATAAGAGATTGATGCATAATGCCGTCACGTGTACGTTGAACCTGTATGACGTCATCGGAATAACGCGTCACCTGCATATCAAATTAAAGTCATTTACCAAAATTGCCCAACCTATACATAAAGAAGCAGTACGTGGCTGTTCATTTTTGTATATCATCGCTCAGTAATCAGTGATAATGAGTGAGGCGTTTTTAGTTGGCGTCAGTATACTTCTAAAATTCGATCAATAGCATATGTGCCCACGGCCGGTGCTCATGCACATAATTTAATTAAAATATTCATCAACATAAATTAAAACTTTGGAAATTATAGAAAAATCACAAAAATAAGGGGATATACCTACAAAATTACTAATGTCTCAGCTGCTAATTGCCCTAGAGTAGCGGACTTGTTCTCTCTTTAATTGCACGATGGTGGGTCAGGCCTCAGACTCTATGACGGCTCTGACGTACAGCTTTAAGTTTTAGGTTTCTTTAGCTCTGAATATATGCGAGTCGTGAGCCTTTTTTTTTGTTTCATCATAGTGTGTTAATTTGATTAGAGTGTTTCTCTAGGATGAAACGCTGCAATAGTTAGAAGGCTCCCATGCCAGCTGAACATTTCTTGTACTTAAACAACAGCAGAATCTAGGGCGAAGATTTGGTATCAGTAAAATTCATTTAAGCCCTCCTGGTGGCTTAGGCTGCTGTCCGTTCATAGGCGGTGGCTCTGTTTTGTTGATTTGTTGTTGATTGTTACTCCCATTGTGGGAGTCAGTAATTATTCTATGTTTTGTTGTACGTTACTTTCATTCTAGTTTTGCAAACATTTTGATGGGGAAGAGAGAGTTGGTTGCTTTGCTTAGTTTGTCTTCTGTCTTTCTGGTGTCTAGGGATTGTTGTGTGGCTCTTCCTCGCGGTGCCATGGGTTTGTCTGCAGTTTGTGATTGTGGTATTTCCTGATCATACTCACTTACTATTTTGGTGCCATATAAACATTTAACCTAGACTTTGGTTGTTTTAGTTGCACTTTATAACCTGTTGCTAAGACACAGTCCCTTTACCCAGTGGTTTAATATGCAAAGGTTCTAATTTTATTTTTATTTTCATTAATGAAAACGTTGGAAATTAAATAAAAGTAAGTAATGGTGCAAAGATCAGGAATCGATACAATCAAGTACCACACCTGACCCAGGATACCAATGGGAAAGTGACAAACTCACAGAAGACACCACAAACGAGAGCCAAGAGGTCAGCCCTTTCCCAGCAGGTGACCACAAAGCACATATAAACAGACGTGCACAAAACATAGCAAACACAAGACAGAACAAAAACATAAAAGATCCACAAAAGAAGTACCGCATTGGAACGGTCAGTAAAATATTTTACTGGAGGGCTTAAACCGGTTTAACGGCGCCAACCTCACCCTTAATTCAGATGTGGATCAAGACACATAGATATTTGGTTTGCATGAAAGACCCCTAACTTATCAATGCATCATCTCCTAAAACATATAAATCAAGATATAACAAGGAGATAAAGCAAGGATAAGGACTCAACAGTAAATTAAACTGAATACCGGAGCAAAAGAAATCCAACAGGTAAACCCCGGTGGGCCCGACAAACAGCCAAAGCATCAGGCCCCTACCATCTCATCAATAGATAAGTCTTTAAGTCGGAACCATCATAGAGTCTGAAGTCCGACCCACCGGCGTACAATTAAAGAGGAAAGCAAAGTTGCCACCGTGATTGGGTTGACTACCAAGCATGCAGTCTGTTGCAATACATTAATGTTATAGCCAATCTTTTTATAATGGGAAATTATTTTAATGAACTGCGCTGAAAAATTATTAGAGCCAACAATCTTCTTCAACTTATACACCAAGTCACCATAGAAATCAGGTTCCGAAAGTCCTTGGCGCAAGAGAGATTTAAGTCCAACTTGGAATTTAGAAATCAAATCATAGTATCGTCTATAAAATTTTGAAAATGTTTTGCAAAGTTTATGATACCGATTGCCTTGTTTAAGAAGTTTCTGAGTTGACAATTTATTGCGAGTGTTGAAGTCAGCAACATAGCTAGATGCTCTAGCAAAACGAATGAATTGAGAGATATAGACTCCATAGGATGTAGAACGAGGAACATCACCATCTAAAAATGGGAAATTGACAATTTCAAAATCAAAGTCGTCACGTTTATCATAAATTTTGGTAGAAACAATATCATTAGAAATTGACAAATGCAAGTCTAAAAATGCGGTTTCGGTATCAGAGGCATTGGCTTTATTAAGTTGGAGCTCTAAAGGGTATATTTGACTAACCATATTGTCAAAATAAACATTATTAATATTTAAAATATCGTCCAAATATCTGGAAGTAGTGTTAAACGCATCAATAACATCAGCCTGCTTATCATTAGAAAGAGACATCATAAAGTCCCTTTCATAACAAAACAGGAATAAATCTGCAACCAGGGGAGCACAATTAGTGCCCATAGGAATCCCAACAACTTGTCTATAGAGCTTGGTGCCAAATCGAATAAAAATATTGTCCAATCAAAATTAAAGGGGTATATCTACAAAATGACTAATATCTCAGCTGCTAATTGCCATATAGAAGCGAACTTATCTAAGTTTCCATGTTTTCTAGGGTAGCGAACTTAGAACCATATTGAAAATTTAACCTAGGCTTTGGTTTTGTGCAATAGTTAGAAGTCTAAGATGAAAAGCAGCTAAGATATGGGTCATTTGTAGGTATACTGCTATGAATTTGTCAACATGTCTCTCTCATTTCTATTATGTTCACTAATAATTGTGAATTTGCAATTTAAATATTTCTCCAATAGAACATAGTATAAGATTAAAGCTCTATGTCTTAGCATTAATTTGGTACCAAGTTTAGATACTTTAGAATGGTTAGCAGCTGCGATATAGGTAATTTTGGAGGTATCACCCTTAATTTTTCTGAGATTTTTCTCTTATTCCAAAATATTTCATTTAAATTCATAAATATGGAAATTAGAAAATTTGCATGGCAGACCACTGGGAAACAACACTATGTGTAAGCATTATTTTTGTACCATATTTGCTGCTCTAGGACAATAATAACAGCTATGATGTTAGTTATTTTATAGGCATATCCTCTTAATTTTTCTGTGAGTTTCTACAATTTATTTTGTTCTCTTTAATATTCATGAATATTAAAGTTCGATTAATCTCATTTTAAATCACTGGATAAAAGGACCAATTCAGAACCCAGTTTGGTTATTCAGGGTATTTAGCAGCTTAGATGTGAGTAATTTTGTAGGTATACCCCCTTAACTCTTCTGCGGTTTTTCTATAATTTCTTATGTTTTAATAAATATTCACAAATGTTTATAATAAAATTATATTTATGTTGATTCACAGGGTAAGTGAGTTTGTCTCAGCAGCAGAAAGGTACCATTTTTGCTACTCGGCTGAGAAATTAGTAATTTTGTATGTATTTTGTACCTAATTTTGTATTTTTTTTCAAATTTTATCTTATTGTTAATTTTTTCATCAATATTGATGGATGTGAAAATAAGAAAATTTGCATATAAGACCACTGAGTTTGTTTGTATGATTTGATTTTACGTCCCAGTCAACAATTGTATAGTTGTGTTGGAATGGGTCTTCCTGGGTTAAACCGGTACTAAGCAAGAATAAATGTGTCTTGCTCAAGAGCACAACACAGTGACACCAGTGAGATAAACCGCTAAATAAAAGGACCATGTCTCAGCAGCAGTTTGGTATCAATTTTTGTACTGTAGTGCAATTAGCAGCTGAGATTTAATTTATTTTGTAGCTATACCCCCTTAATTTATATGCATTTTTCATTTATTTCCCATGTTTTCATAAATATTCATAGATATACTAATAAGATAATTTGCATATTGGGGTTCAGGAAAAAGTTATATAACCAAGAATTAATTTTATACAAAGTATAGCATTCTATGATGAGTTGCTGCTGAGATATAAGTGTCTTTGTAGGTACATCCCCACTCTTTATGTAGAATTAGATTAGCGGTTGCAATGGAAACTGACATGCTTTCTGCTTACCTCCCAGCATACACACACATAGACAGAAAACCATCTACACCTGATATATTCAGCATTTTTATTTAAAATAATGTGAAATATGTGAGCATACTTTGTCAATAAATAGTATTGTCATTTTTCAGATACCCCACCCACTAATGATAAAATCTTAAATCTTAATTTTCTCCAAACTGGCATGGATATTTTTGAGGACTTTTTTATGGTAACTAACATTATAAAACGCTGTGTTTTGGCGCTAAAATAATTTCACAATGAATCATCTTGACCTTTAAAGTAAAAGTTGCCTAGTTTGTTTGATTTGGTTCTTAACGTCCATCAACAATTGTTCAGTTATGTTGTGATGGGTCTTCCTGGGTTGAACCAGTACTAAGCAAGGATTAATGTGTCTTGCTCATGGACACAACACAGTCACACCAGCGAGGTTCGAACCCGCAACCCTTGGTCTCAAGTCAAGCATTCTACCACCGAGCCACTGCGCTCCCACCCTGATATTGTTAAATGTCTGCGCTTCCGCCCCAATATTGGTAAATGTCGTTGTTAATTGTCACATAAATGGCGTTATTATACGTTGCTAAATTACCTATTTGAAGGGTGAATCTACATAACTATATGGTATGGACACAGTCTGGTGTGGACTGGTCTGGTAGGGTCCGTTACAGTACGTGGTTTGCAGACACCATCAACAACTATGGAAGAGAATGTCCAGACAGCATTGTATGTGCCTATAAAGGCATAATATAAGCCAATCAAAATGAATATTAGTTTTTTGGTGATGATAGTTTTGGCTTTAAAGGGAAATACCACAGCAATAAAACGTTCAAAGCAGAGCAGAAACCCCAGCCAGGATGACGTCATCTTTGCCGTCTTGAAAATATGAAAGAATATTTTGCAGCTGGCGTCTGACAGGGCCCTTGGATCATATCCAAACATTGTCTGGACAAATATTTCGTTGAACGGTTGAGTGAGCAAGAGGGTTGTATCAGATAGCGGCAAGCATATCAGGATGTACCGTGATGTCAAAGGTAGGAATTCCTTTGACAGCATTGTTGCGATGGTCAAGGAATTTTCCCATCAGACCAATTACCAGAAAAGTTGGCAGAATAACGTAGCCTGGCCTTGCAAAATTATCCTTGAGGTCCTGCCATGGTAAAGGAGTTGGTGGAAATACGGTTGGTAGTAACTCAGTCACGTTGTCACTGGAATTCAGCAATGACATTGTAAAATTGTACCACTCCAGAGAGATTGAAGTTGAGTTCTCGTCCATCATGGGCAGAGCTGAAACATTAAAAACATAGCTTAATTAAATATAGATTCACTTGGTTATGATGAACATTGTGCAAGAACCTGGTTTAAAGTTTCGCGACCTGATAATACATGTACTCTATTCAGCCTGTGCAGATCAATACTTAACTACAGGTAGCTTTGGTATTAACTTTGTATATTGTACTCTTGCGCACAAGATCGGGGTTTTCACTGTTTTATACATTTGAGAGAATTCCAACACACATACCATGTACCAGCCTAGGTAAAGGATCAGAAACAAACTGCCACACCTCAGAAGACAAGTGACGCCATTGTTATATTAAAGTGAGATCATCATGTTATCTCAGTGTATTCAGTAACAGTTACTTCTGGGACCATTTTGACTCACCACAGCCAAAGGCTCAAGGAGATCTTTTATGACCAGTCTTCTTCCATTGCCCATCGTCCATAACTTTTACTTTAAATGACATCCCCTCCTGAAACACTGGTCTAAATTAAAAAAGAACATTTCACATGAGACTTCCCCATAATGCCCTCATCCAAAGTTACACAAGCAGTTCAGCTCCGCTAACAAAAATGCCACTAGAGCTAAAGGGAAATCTTTAAACAACATCCCCTTATGAACCCCTGATCCAAATTTAAAAAAAAATCTTATGAATGTTCCCCATAAATCCCTCTAACAAAATTGTACAAACCGTTTCGCTCTGCCAAACAAAATGGGCGACAGAGCTCAAACTAGAAGTTTAATATTTAAATAACATCTCCTCCTAAACCAGTGATCCAAATTTAAAGCAATTTTACTTGGATGATTCCTATGCCCTCTACCAAAATTGCACAAATAGTATCGATCCATCTAACAAAATGGCAGCCATAGCTAAAATAGATTTTTATAAGAAAAATCTTAAAACGACACCTCCTCTTGCACCATAGGTCCTAATTGTGTCTCCCCCATTAGGGTAAGGAGACATACTGTTCTGCCCCACAGGTCCGTCTGTTCACCTGTCTGTCCATCTGTCCATCCGTCTGGCTGTCCATCACAAAATGTGTCCCGTTTTGTGAACGCAACTTTTCCTACAATTTTACTTGGTTTGAAACTTTGCAAGTGATTGGTGTTTTAAAATTGTTATAGAAGAGCAAATAACATGCTTATAGTTTTGCTGCACTTGTCTACGATTAGCGTTTGAATTCTTAGTTTTGATGGTGCAAAAGAAAAATTGGCTTGACAAATGCTTATATCACCATAGCGAATGGAACTTTACAGCGTCTAATTTCCTAATGACTGCGTGTTTCAAATGACATGGATTTTGGCCAGTGTCCTTTACTATGCCCTATTCTAAGCTATATATCTTGACTGAACCAAAGGCTAATGATGTAAAAATTATGTCAGTTAATAGACAAAAGCTAGACATTTCAAAATATGTATACTAATAGTACCTTAAATTCTATATTTTTAGAGACACAGCCCGATTCTACGAACATAAAAATGACCCTCGTGTGCAGGTGTTAATACACGTGTGGTCATAACAGTATACATGACATGAACATGAGCTATTTCACTGAATAACACTGATACACACTCTTATAGGATTCACTGTGCGACAAAACAACAAAGATAAGTCATATAATTTCATATTATGGTTTATTTCCGTTTTCCAGATTGTGAAACAGTTTGGTTTTCAATTGAGTATATCGACACGGAACCTGTTCCATCACTAATGACGTAGACTAAGGGGCTATCTGTTGGACTCTTGTCTGAAGAGATTATGCTGAAACAGAAACCAGACATAGAGGATCTTATATGAGTGCTCATGTTTTATTGAATTTATTAAATGAGTTGAGGAAAAGAGATAAAATGCGAGGCTTGCCGAGCATTTTATCGTTTTTTCGCAACGAGTTTAATAAATTCAATAATACAGTAGCACGAATGTTAGATTCTATTCATCATATGACATTAAGATAAGTTTGAAATCTCATTTCTGGCGTAAAAAGATAAGATTTTTTTCATTATGTACGCAACGTTATTATGGACGTCATAACGTTTCCCGAAAGTCTGTAAACCACTAGTGGTTTATCAATTTTATTGCAAGGCGTTATTTCACTCCCAGACTCGACGTCATATGATAAAAAATTATAATCATTGAGCCGCGACAATGTGGTATTTTGACAAGTGTAGACTCAGACGAGCCTGTGCAGTCTGCTTTTAAGCTTAGAAACTCCAAATGATGTTCAGTCAGTAGCTTAACAATCATAGAATATTTAAGTGACTAGCAAAGGCTCTGATCAGACTGCGCGTATGCGCAGGCTGATCTGAGGCTTTGCTGGTCGCACATACCACATTGTTGGAAATATCATGTCAGGGCTCAAATTATGGTTCAATTTGCCATGATAAATCTATAAGTCTACATACTGGCCTACAATTTGATATATGGTGTTAACCAGCTCAAACCAATTTCTAGAAATTAATATTTTTACTCAATTCTTATATCACCCTCTAGACAGTCAAATTTGCCTGAGCATGAAAATATCATGACCTGCATGAAATTGACATGACTCGCTGTTTCACCTTTAACAGTTTTAAAAGTAAGTTCGGGTGCAAAGATCAGGAATCGATACAATCAAGTACCACACCTGACCCAGGATACCAATGGGAAAGTGACAAACTCACAGTTGGACACCACAAACGAGAGCCAAGAGGTCAGCCCTTTTACTGATTTTAACAACTGTTTTGTTTTGTTGTTATTTTTTTCTTTGTTTGAATAGACGGACGCAAAAAAAGGTTTTATAATTGGCATTCTGCAGTGGGTGTAGATTATATACATATTTCGAACTGCAAAATCATATTTTGAAAACAAATATTAACATTTGTGGTAAGGATCTTTGAAAATTGAACAGTACTTCAAGAATACATTTCTTATTTCAAAAGAGAAAGCAGTCAAAAGTGAAAGCAGATTTCCTGCTTTAACAGTTGGAAAGTCATATAACATACAGTTATTGAGACATAAGGGATATCACTTTTAGGGTAGAAATCAACGAGCATTGCAGTTGTAATTGTATACTATTGTCATAAAGGTAATTTATTTAATTTTTACCCAATATCTGAGATGTAGGCGTCTCCTGATGTGCCATTAGCGTACAAGTCAGCCCAGGGGTAGTCCTTCAGTCCAGACCGCATGGCGGTCTGGAACATCGGAACTGGTGCCCCACTGGATGTATCAACTGTATAAAGAAACAGAAAACCAGTCGGCTCACTCCCCACCACGAGGTAAATTGTGCCACTATCGTCTACAACGTCTAAAGCATTGATCTTTGGACCCTGTTAACAGATTGAAAAACAGTCATTAAAATAAAAGCGGATAGATCAAAAAATTCTGGCCTCACCTTGAAAAAATCGATCGATTAAGCTGATTTATATTGACACACTTAAATATTATACTGTAAATCACATCAAAATTTTGCGATTTTAAAAGACTGATAGTTTACTATCGGTGGTTTCTCAATTTAATTCCCTTTACAGTAATAAGTACACAAAAGCACGAAGTGCTCAGATCAGTGTATGTCCGTAATCTGTCGTTCACCGTGTATCGTCCGTCTCATAACACCAACAATTTGCTTTAATGACAACTTCTCCAATATCACTTGGCCATTTTAAACCAAACTATTATATAATAGAACTTTATGCGCTCTGTAAAGGCGGAAACTTTAAAGCTGCATACTCTGTAACTTTGAAAATTTTTCGAAAAAATTTCTTTTCTTTTTAAATCATTTGTAAAAGTAGAGTTAAGATATGTTTTCACAATAAACATGTTCAGTACAGCTGAAAACTGCATGGAAAAGTGAATAATCGTATAAAACAGGAGCTTATTTAATTATTTGCGTCCCTCCAATAATTCTAGACAGTTGATTTTTAACATAAATGCTCTTGTTTTGATCGTGATAATTTGTTAAGATTTACGAAAATGGTAAAATCTTTACGTGCATTCGAATATTTTTACTGTATTCTTGAAAAAAAGAAACTTTACTTCAAAAATTAAAAGATCAAAAGTTACAGACTATGCAGCTTTAATATTCATATCTGGGCTTGTTCGGCTATTTCGTCTGCTAAACAATGGAAATCAGGTTCTATTAGTATTTTTGGTGAAGAATTAATAGGTTGTTTGGGCCGTTCGTGCATTTCATGAAAATCCTAACTGTATACACACTGAACTCACATTAACCCTTAACGCGCATAATCACAAAATGTATGTTTCTTTTGTCGTCCACTAACATATTTGAAGCCTCATAGACAAACAGTGTCGACCCAGATGTAGCAGCAGTTTGATCTGGGTCCAAAATGTTTGCCTCTACGCTTATGTTAAATAGACATTTTTAGATGCAGTTATTTTGCTGGCGTTTTAAGGACTAAATACTGTGTTTTGCGTCTATACTGAGGTAATTGCGCAAGATATTTCAGTTACTTTTTTAATAAAACCACCCCTCATTGTCAGGTTTACCTATGTCTAAGGTTGACCAGTCCTAATTACGCATTCATGTGGTGCCACCTTTACAGTGACCAACAAGTCATATAATACACGGGTGACCCAGTGGTATAGGAGTTGTCATTTAAAGTAAATTTTGACGACATACGACGACGTTAGATACCCGACGACGGACATTGACTGATCCCAATTTCTCATTTTGAGCACTTCATGCTCTTTTGATCTATACACTGAAGGCTCAACAGAAATAAATACTTTTGAATAAACCAAAGTGTACTACATGTGTATTTAGCTTTGGAAAATAAAACTTAGTCCAACTCGATTCTTTAAATATTAGCTGTGACACGATTTCCTACAATTTGGTATGTGCGACCAGCAAATCCTCAGATCAGCCCGCACATGCACGCAGTCTGGTCAGAGCCTTTGCTAGTCTCTTGAATGTTCTATGACGGTTAAGCTACTGACAGAACATCATCTGGAGTTTCTAAGCTTAAAAGGGGCCTGCGCAGGCTCGTCTGAGTCTACACTTGTCAAAATGCCACATTGTTAGAAATCACACATCGCGTCTCATATTATGGTTGTTCGCTTGTGCGTATAACATGTAAAGCTACATTTACAGTGGACATCTTCTGAGGTGGTGTAGACAAAACAAGATGGCATGGCCTGCATGTACTGACATTTTTGTATCGCTTGATTTACTCTGGAGTAGTACTCCAAAGTGCACAGTCTTAATAATTTATGTGGCTGTTCTTGCGTACTCTGAGTACTCTAAAATGATCAAATCAGGTGCGGCCCCAGTAATGTACATGTAGGTATAACTACAGTATAGTTGCAAAACATTGTATCATTAAATATCTGTCTCTTATTCTTATGAAAACCGCCACAGAAGATGCTAAACTGCTTCTAATATTAATACTCATACTGACTGGCACTGAATATAATGTATAAATGTAGGTACGTGCAAGAAAACTTCATTACTGTCTTTAATTCCTTTTACAGTAGAAACAAAGCATTTTATGAGCTAAGGCATTAGGCCTTGAAGTTTTTGGCTGCAAAATATCCACCCCCTCTTTGTGTCAGCAAGCCACTTGTATATAATGTGTAGAATATGGTCATTTACTGGCACATTGGGGTAAGATGTTGATTAAAATGCTCTCAGATTTCTATATACTTTAATGTTAAACTGAATGTTCTTCAAAAATGTTACATCTTTAAAGCATTAAAACTGATTCCACTATCATAAAGTACGAGTACTAAAGTCAAGGTAGCTTAACTGTTTAAGAACAGGACGGTTGACTGATGTTCATGTTTTTTGTCTACAACAGGCGTCAAAGATCCTTCACCCCTCCTTTGAACCGCAAAAGAATTAACAATTTGAACATATCGCTTCTGACAAATTAGCTAGTAAATTCCTCATGAACAGGGTCAATATGAAGGCAAGTGATTCGCTGTTACAGATAACGTCGAAAAGTTTTAAAATATGGACCTCTTCCCCCAGTACAAATGTGATTAAAATATTTTAGACTTCATATTTTGTGCATTTTTGCGGTTTCACACATAATTATGTGTGACATATTTGTTATTTTGTCTGATGCACAGGGAACTCACTTCGATTCTAGCCAAACATTTTGAGAAAATAACAAACCAGAGGACTGTGATCGTTTCAACGCACGTATTATACTTCTCGAGGACGAAATAACTCAAAAAGGACCTCGGACAGTTTCCTATGCAATCTGCCCAAATTTTGACAGCCTGTGGCTAGCATAATGCATAACTGACAACTATAGTTTTGTGCTTAAATTAAACCCTTATATTTAGTGCATCTAACAAAATAAAAATATTTTGAAAATATTGCATAACTATGCCAGGACTTTAGGGTTTAGGGGATGGGGGTATTTTTTGTGACCAAATTTTATTTCACAGAAAGTCAAAGTTTCGTCGAGTATTCACCTAAATACATGTTAATATAATGTTTGCGGCATAAAACTTAAGACGAAAGTGATGCGTTTGCATAAAATTCGGGTTGAGAATATTCCATTGTTTCGTCTAAAGAATCGTGCTGTCAATTACTTTTGAAGATTACCTGTAATGTTTGAGTTCGACCTGTGCACTGAGGTGTATCATATATGTATACTGTATTAATCATAGTCCAGATAAACACAGTTTTTTGGCGTAAAATCGTAATATTTTCTTACACATCAGATTTAACCTATAATTTTGGTGCTTAAAAGAACCGTCATATTGCGACGGTTCTTTTGAGTACCCACAACATAATGTTTTGGTTGAGCAATGAGACAATTAATTTCTTTGTAAGCACTCATAACTAAAGCCCTGATATATACCATTGCAAATTGATATTTACCTACAGGTTTTACAAAAAAGTTTCTAAAAAGTTTTGATTATAAAGTGTTTTTGAGCATTTTGACAGCGTTCCCCCCCCCCCGGTGACCAAACATGCCGTTTTTATATGATGTGTGAAATGTAAAACTACAACTGTATGCAAAAGGATTAGTTTGGTCACGGGGGGGGGGGAGCACCTCAGTAAAACTTTTTCTATTTTCCTTATGTTGAATAGCAAAAACGGAGTTTTCAACCCATATTTTTCAATTGGTACTTGTCCAATGAGAAAACGGCTTTTGTGGATAAGTCGAGTGTTGAACCTACTCTCTTTTTCATAGAAAAAATATCATTTTCTTTGAAACTTTTCTCTGGTCATATTTATGGGCAATCCTTCATTAAGACTGTCTGAGGTCCTTGTAACTTCAAGTCCTTGTGGTGATAAGAACATTTTGCGGATGAAGTATTTGCATTGTATATGTAATTGTCATATTATCTGACTGTGTGTCACACAGTAATTTTGCACTTTTGTACACTTGGGATATGCATCGACGCATAGCAACGTTTGGGGTGAAGTGTATACATAGAGGATCTTACATTTTATTGAATTTATTAAACGAGTTTGGGGAAAGAGATAAAATGCGAGGCGTGCCGAGCATTTATCTCTTTTTCGCAACGAGTTTAATAAATTTAATAATACAAGAGCACGAATGTTAGATTCTATTTATCATATGACAAATACTTTGAAATCTCATTTCTGGCGTAAAAACGTTATAATTTTGTCATTATGTACGCAACGTTGTTATGGACGTCATAACGTTTCCCGTAAATCTATAAACCACTAGTGGTTTATTGATTTTATTGCATGGCGTTAATTCACTCCCCGACGCGACGTCATATGATAAATGTAATTACCATATTATCTGACTGTGTCACGCAATGTTTCTGAACTATTGTATACTTGGGATATGCATTGATGAATAGCAACGTTTGCAGATGAAGAGTGTACATTTGATTACCATACTATCTGACAGTGTGTCACGCATTGTTTCTGAACTGTTGTATACTTGGGATGAGCATTGATGCATAGCAACGTATGCGGATGAAGAGTGTACACGCAATTACCATATTATCTGACTGTGTGTCACGCAGTATTTCTGGAGATTGGTATGCAGCAGCGGAGGAACCCAGGCAATCTGTGTTGAACACACTCTTATCAAACGTCTCCATGTACTGTTCTATGGAACCAGCGCTGTCAAAAAACGGGCTTTTGAGATCACTGGCATCCCATACAGAAAAGCCACGTCCACCAAATGTTTCCAAGTGCGTGTATTTGTTAGTCAACAAGACCTTTCCGTCAATTGATGACACATGCAGCCTGCCTATAGACACAAAGCAGAAAATGAAAATAATGCTGATCGATTGGACACTTATTGTAAATCTGGAAATTTTCGCGAGATTTTTATTTTCGCGAATAGCGTTAAAAGACATACTTGCGACTTAAAAATCGCGGCTAGAGCATGATTTAACTATATCAGTAGTCGACAGAGTGATTTCGCCATTTTGCGAGGATTTTATTTTCACGAAACTTCGCATATGCGAAGTTTCGCGAAAATAAACCCCTCGCGAAAATTTCCGAATTTACAGTATTCATTTTTGAACAACAACGACAATCTTCAAAGATTGAGCATCAATTAACCCTTATAGGACCAATGAAATTGTCCATCCAGCTACATACAATGATAAAGACAGAATGGTCCATTATATTTATTGAGGGATCTTAGGTTATAATTTTGAAAAAAAAAAATGCATTTTTTCTCAGGAGATCAGTTTTGCCTTAGCAAATAGTAAAGACCCTGATGAGATACCGCCTTACGCCACTGTACTCGTTTTGGGGTTTTCGGGCCTCAAAGGTTTAAACACTGTCAATCGGTCTAAGACCGCATTAAAAATAAACATGATGGACTGTTGGTTTTGAATAAATAAAATGTTACAATGCAACTCTGTGTGTGTGTGTGTGTGTGTGTGTGTGCGTGCGTGTGTGTGTGTGTGTGTGTGTGTGTGTGTGTGTGTGTGTGTGAGTGCTTTCAATGCTAAGAGTGTATGAGTGTATGGTTTCTAATTATATTTTGGATTTTTTTTGCAATCTTATTTTTACTCTTATTAACCACTTGTAGACCAGAAACCCCTAAACGGGCACTTTTACAAGCAGTGAAGACCAGGATAAAATGCTTAAAATGTGACATATCATCAGGGTCTGTACTGTTTGTTAAAGACAACCTCGACCTTCAAAAAAAATAAATACAATATTCACTTGAAAATTATAACCTAACCTGTGACCCCTCAATGTATACAATGGACAATCCTGACTTAAATGTATTACACTTTATGGAAAATTCCATTGGTCTAAAAATTGGTTTTTGCTCAGGTTAAGAGGAGTACTCCCAGGGGACCATGGCAACCTACAAATATATAATGTCAATAAACTTTCATTTAAAATGTTTCCATTAGAGTACAATATTTGGTTTACTCTTATCAAGGCAACAACTGTTCTCTGTTTCGTCAAAAGTGAAACAAAATCTAGCCCATCACTAAACTAGTATTTAACAAGAAATACAAACAGGCAATTGGAGCAAGTTTAAGAAAAAACAACAGACAACATAAATTCACTTCCTCATAAAACACTTATAACTGTTCAAGACGTCTTTGTAAACATAATACTGATTTTCCAACATCAATCACAACAAAACTAGAAACTAGCATTTGACATGTTATGTTATGTTCTATACTGCAATTTCAAACAGACTAAAAACACACAAAAACAAATGACAGAATTATGCTTGTATCAAAATATGCAGGTCCACTAATAGATTCGTTTTGAGATAATTTGAGGTGCCATCATACCTATTCCAACAGCTATAAATTTTGCTGGCGAATCTATATTCAAATAGGACAGTTATTTAAAAAGTCTTGTGTGATTACATTTTTGAATAAAATTACTGAAATTGAAAGGCATTCAAAAAGAAAAGAAAAATGTAAGTTATTAGCAAGAAACTATGTATAACCATTACAGTCTACCGTCACTCGGTTTGGTCTTCCCATGACATAATAAAATTATATCCAAATTATCTTCCAATAGGTGGCATTCTCCAAATATTGACCAATCTGATTTGAGCAATCTGTGTACATTTGACATACTAGTTTCTAATTGTGCCACGAAGTCATGTAATTTTTCGATTTCTTAATTCAATCTAGTTGCAACATCACGTGTCACTGGAACGATTCTATGACCCAACTGTATTTATCACATGACGTCGCGTCTGGGAGTGAAATAATGCCATGCAATAAAATCTGTAAACCACTAGTGGTTTATCGATTTTCGGGAAACGTTATGACGTCCATAACAACGTTGCGTACATAATGACAAAATTATAACGTTTTTACGGCAGAAATGAGATTTCAAAGTAATCTTAATGTCATATGATAAATAGAATCTAACATTCGTGCTCTTGAATTATTGAATTTATTAAACTCGTTGCGAAAAAGAGACAAAATGCTCGGCAAGCCTCGCATTTTATCTCTTTTTCCCAACTCGTTTAATAAATTCAATAAAACATGAGCACTCATGTAAGATCCTCTATGTATTTTTATTTCAAAAATGTTTTTAAACACATTATCAATCTATCGCTAAATGCTAAATGCACTAATTTGTTTTTGTGTGGCTATAAAATCAGGTTTGATGTCTCCACAGATGGATTATTTATAGCCATTTCAGCTTTTTACTTTACAGCAGCAGAGTTTTGCATATCCGGCAGTGTATTAACACAAGTGCAATGATTTACACTTGACAATCATTCATTGCATTATTTCCCTTTTGGTATCACTTAAATACCTCATTTAAGGTGCCATGGTTTTGTCTGCGGTTTGTGGTTGTGGTATTTCCTGATCATACTCACTTATTATTTTTCGATTTAGGCCTGTGATACGTCATAGCAGACAGATTAACATTCGGAGAACATGACAAGGGCAGACATAGAAGATCTTACATGAGTGATTATTTCATATGAAATTTATTAAACGAGCCTTTGGCTATTTGAATAAACTTAATATGAAATGATCACGAGTGTACGATTCTGTTTATCATATGACCTTTTAAATGCAATTTTATCACATTCAGAGTGTGTTTGTTTCAATGAAAGTTTGCATTGTTGTAACGGGCGTCGTTCTGACGTAACTTGTTCCCGCGAAAAGTGATATGTAAAAGGTGGTCATAATATAAGAATCTATCATGAGTATGAGGGTGGGATAGACACATCCGCCCCAAGGATCACCAGTTGGCATCACAAACTGTAATCACGAGGGACAGATTTTTCTATTCCATCCTCACACGAATAATTGATTTTATCTTGCTCACCATAAAAACCTCATTTTATACTGGGAAAAACATGAAAAAGATGCAACATGGTGTTGTAATTTTAACATTACAATGATGTCGCAGATCAAAGTGCCGCCAGCGTGCAGCCAAAATGCGGCTGTTCGTTTTTATCTTTCCCATGGGCTGTTACGGGTATGTGAGATTATAAGAATCCATCATGAATATCAGGGTGGGATAGAGAAATCCGTCCCGAGGATTACCAATTGGCATCATGTGGCTTGCCAAGTGATGACAAACGGTTATCGTGAGGGACGGATTTTTCTATCCCATCCTAACACAAATAGTGGATTATTTTTCTTGCTCACCATTAAGTACCGCTTTTAATATTAGAAAAACATGAAAAAGGCTTCCAGAAAATCCTGAAAACGCTGAGATGCGATATGGTGATGTCATTTTAACATTACACATTAACATTAAACAACGGAAATCCCGATCTGGTGTGCGGGAAGGAATTTTCTCGCACACCAGATCGGGATTTCCGTGGTTTTTTCCCATGGGAGATAATTCTTTCTCACATACCAATGCATACAAGATCAAGTGATCCCTATGTAAGCACGCTGTTGGAAAAATCTGTCCCACATCGCTTCCCATGTAAGATAAGCATAACTAATACGAGATAAGCCACACGCGGCCGGTTGCTAATACAAGATAACATTTTTGGCGCATGACTGTATTCTTTTGAAAACGAAAGTTGAATTGTTGTCAGTCAGGAAAAAATTCAATGTTGAATTTTCAGCGATTTTTGTCGGCCTTCAACTTGGTTTAAAAGTAAACTGCGCATTTTTACTTAAAACTTTTTTTCAATGCTTTAAACATGCTGAGTGCATTGCGATTGAACCTGTTTGGGGCATTTAGTGACTGAAAGCACCGGGACGGGACGTGGAGCTTTGACAATGTTTAAAAAACAACAACAACAAATTGTCCTCAACAAAATCACTTACTCGAGTTACTGTGGCTGATAAGCTATTTCTTGTAAATCCAATTTGATGAAATAACCATTCGTTCATTGTTTAATGCGCTGTTTATTCGCTGTTTCAAGTTGATTTGTACAGCGCGCGTCATTGACTGTAAACATCGACCTCAGTGACGTCACCAACAGATATTATACTGTACTGTACCGTACGGTCGTGGTATATGAGAAAAAGAATCGATTATTGGTGTTCAGTGGTTCCAGAGAAATCCCAACCCTCGGGTTCACCGAGGCTTGCCGAGTTTCCCACTGGAACGGAGGGCCCTCGGGTTGGGATTTTTCTGTCCCCACTTAACACCAATGATGGATTCTATTTATCTCACATACGCATACCAGCCCGTGGGAACGATAAACAACAAACAGCTGCACGTCGGCCACACGCTGATCCGTGACGTCATTGTAATGTTAAAATGACGTCACCATGTCGCATCTTAGCGTATTCTGGATTTTCTGGAAGTGTTTTTCATGTTTTCCATTGTAAATGAGTTATTTAGTGGTGAGCAAGAAAAAAAACCATTATTGGTGTGAGAATGGGAAGGAAAAATCTGTCCCTCACAATCTCTGTTTGTCATCACGCGGCAAGCCTCGAGATGCTAAACGGCAATGCTCAGGATAGATTGTCCTATCCCACCCTCACACTCATGATGAATTTTATAATCTCACATGGGTGATAATAACGGAAATCCGGATCTGGTGTGCGAGAACATTATTTATGGCATGACGTTATCCACTGAATAACAGTAACGTCATATGATAAAATGATTTTATCCATGCATAAAACCTATAGTATATTCTAAAATCATACCAAGATATTCGTCGTTTGCAGCAGCTGTTCTGAACGTCTGGTCGGTGGCGAAGGTATCAAGTTTGCTGCCTGAAAATAGTGATTGCAGGTCATAAACAACATACCTTACAATATTTGTATGATTAGTCTGCACACCTATAACCCTACAAAACCCTATTTATCTCATCTTTGTATTTGTATGTTACTTACATGTATGCGCGGAACCTTTACAGGGGGTCAAGACCCCCTCCCGCCCCCGAAGAAGAATCACAAAGCTGTAATAGCATTTCTTAGCAATACTGATCCGCTTCCCCTGAAAAATCACAAAGCTACCAAGACAGCATTCAATGTTGGTCCATCAATTGGCCGGGGCGAAAATGATCCCCCTTAAGTGGTATTTGTGGTATTTGAATCCTGTCAACCCTCATCAACTAACAACAAAAACCACTGTCAGAGTTGGACCCTCTTCTGACAAAAATGTCTAGGTTTTCGCATATTCGAAGTCATTTTGGATACTTTTAATAAATTAACTTTTATCTTGCTAGCGGCGACTTTTGTCGTCTGCCGATAACCTTTGCAAATAGTTTGAACCAAGAACAGGACCAACATCTGGTCCAAACTGTTTCACAAACTGAAAGTTCTCTTGAAATAATTGTTTTGAATAAGTGAATTTTGAAAACTTCAGTAGACGACAACAAAAGCATTACCCATCATACAAAGAGTTAAGATAACAAACATGTAACAGCACAGAAACGTATTGTTGAGCTACCAAGAAAAAGATGCGCACATTCGTACAATTTTAGGAGAACCCTTGGAACGGTTGGAACCAAAATAGATGTCTTTAGTTGTGTAAGCATCATGCGTGGATCCAGAAAGTTTTGTCAGAGGGGGTCCAGTTTAGACGTGTTTTTTTGTTTTTTTAGTTGATGAGAGGATCCAAATACCACTATGAGAGGGCCATCACCGCCCCGGCCCGCCAGTGAAAATTCATATAATATGCGATTACTGAATTTCTAAAAACATAAAAAAGCATGTCCAAGAACATTTCATTATTATTATTATAAATACTATTTTTTAAATGGTGCAATTTTTGGATAAGGTGCAATTTTTGGGCCCACTTTTGTATAAATCACATTATAATGCACTTGCAAATGCAAAGCGACGTCTGATTGGACAACGTCATAAATTTGCGACAGTAAATCCTGCGATATACTGTCGCAAACTTGGCGTCATTACGTAACGTCGCTTTTCATAGGTTGATAAGTGATTCTAACACACCTCGCCTATAGAGCCAACGGTAACAAACCGTGATATATCGGACAATAATTCACTGCAAAAGTGTGTGATAGCTGACGTCACTGGAAAATGACGTCATTCATGGCATTAGACGGTGTAACGTCGTTTTTACGCTTGAAAGACGTTACAATTACATGTAAACGTTTGCGACGTAGTCTAAATATTGGCGGGAGTTCTTCAGTGCAATGGCGGAAAGTTGGAAGAAGCTGAAGACTTCGAATGTGTTTTCGTCGTTTATTGTGTGTTAGAATCGAAATAGATCAGCTCCATTGCGTGAATTGTTGAGTAATAATTCATTGTTTGTCGGTCAGTTGTGCGAAGATAAATCACTCGCGCTGTGCGCTCGTGATTTGATCTTCTTTACAACTGACCTCCAAACAGTGAATTATTACTCAACAATTCACTGCTGGAGCTGATCTACTTCTTAATTATATGCAGCTGGCGAGTGGTTTTATGCAGCTGGCAGCTGTTGGACGTAGGCGCAACATTTTACATTTTCACTGTCTTTTTGAAGGAAAAAACTGTTAATAGAGCATTAGAATTGGGATAACCATATTCAAAATTTTCATTTGGGGAGATATATCGTCCGATATAAGTTCGAAAATTACGTTTTACGGCACCGCTTATGCGTCGACGTAAAGCTACATTTCCGACCGTATATCCGACGATAGACCTCCTCAAATGAATATTTTGAATACAGTTATCCCCTGATTCTAATGCACTTGATTTTGCAACGCGATCTCTAATTACATGTAGATAAAGTCAAAAATTTGCGACAGTATAGCCTGCTATATACTGTTGGAAATAGTTTGACGTCATTAATTACGTCACATTTCGTTGGATGACGTGGGCTTTCTGCGGCTCGCAACGCTCCAATTTGAGAGGGTACTGCACAAGTGCATTAGAATGGGTATAACCATATTCAAAATTTTCATTTGGGGAGGTATATCATTGGATCACGTTTTACGGCTCCACTTGCGTGTCGCCGTAAAACTAAATTTCCGACCGAATATCCAACGATATGCCTCCCAAAATGAAAATTTTGAATACAGTTATCCCCTTATGTGAGCGGGTGTCCAGCATAAGGTACAAGTTTGCATGTGCGATCAGCAAAGATTCAAAGCAGCCTTTGCATAGAGTGCCAGTGAAAAAGACTCTGATCAGGCTGATATGAATCTTCGATGTGCACACATGCCAACAAGTCCTTTTGCTGGACACAGGTTCTAATGATATAACTTAAGTATTTACGATGCAGGGATGAATGCCTGAAAATAAGATAAGATAAAAATCCTACTCAAACTCCTTCCTGTGGTGTCGTCTGTCCAGTCGAAAGTATGGACAGAGCGGGTGTATGTGCGGGTATGTCCTTCGTCTGCGGTGAAGAGGTAGTCTTGATTCCCAACACGCAATACTTTGATGGCACTCGGTTGACGTATACCAAACAGAGACGTATAGTTTCTACGATGAACACCTGGAGAAGCATTACAGTATCATGGGAAGTGCCACCTATAATTTGCAGCAGACGACAATTTCAAATTTTGCCGCTTTTTCAAAAATAACCAATAAGGCATGATATTTCATGAGAATCGTCTGCTGGCAGACGATTCTCATGTAATATCATGCCTTATTTTTGTCGAAAATTGGGGAAAATATCGCAAATTTGTCGTCTGCTGCAGTCGTAATTGGCGCTTTAAGGGTTAAGCCACGACGTGAGAAGACCAACAATGAGGTCCTCCCTGAGGGGGTACCTGTTCCATTGTTCCCCAGGAATAAATTGGCTTGTACCCCTGTTCCCCTAATCGAAAATTTGTTTAATTAGGTTTCCTGTTTCCCAATATTGTCTTTGTTGCCCTGTTCCCCTGAAAATTTGGCCTTTCTTCCTCTGTTCCCCTGAAATAAATGCCCTTTTCCCCTGTTCCTCAAACCCCCTGGGAGGGCCACAACAATGTGGCAGTGTGTCATAAGAAGACTCAGATCAGCCTTGGCATCATCAAAGTTTGATCATTGTCTTCCCTATCCACATGAAGGAAGCTTGGATCCTAAGTTACTCACTGAGCGCACAGAGTAGACTCTGATCAGACTGATCAGTCTTGGCTTTGCGCACACTCATTTTGCTGACTTTCATATAAATAAATCATGAATTATACAATAATACAAGAGCACGAGTGCTATATTCTATTTATCATATGCCATATCGTGGTTTTGTGTGGAAACGTCTAGATAATTGACATACATGTATACCCATCAAAAAAGAAACGCACCCTACGATTTCACCATTAAGTTCTCCTTTTAATGCGAAAATGTTGCTTGTCATGAAATACTTATTTCCGATGACATCTTTCTAAAACTTAAGTGTGGCGTAGATTAGTACCTGTACCTTCCCTGTTTAAGAACAAAACACATCAAGGCGAATAGTAAATGGGTTTTGGAAGCGTTTATTCAATGCTAATGTCTAAACCAAATTCCGAGTATGCTTTACTATTGCAAAGTGTGAAAACGATATATTGTCGTAATGTGAGACAACATATGTGTTTATTCATGCATTTTGTGATTCAAAAACACATTTTCATCAGTTTAAATTGAATAAAACAATGGTGAAATCTTTACATGGTTTGTAAGGTTTATCTCCTGTATGGAATCGCGATCCGATAGGGTAGTCACAAGAAAGAGACTAACTAGCGTAAACAATCGCGTATGATGAAGATAAAATTTGCAGAGAATAAGTGTCTGAGTACAACTTGGTCTACTGAGACGATTCTATTTGCTTGAATTAATCTAGCAAGAGAGCATTATAAAAGATGTTTAATGCAGCAGTACTTAATATACCTTTGCACTTATAAAAGCGAAACATACCCATTACTTGTGATCTTCCTGAGAGTTGAACAATTCTACCTGGTGCGTTTCTTTTTCAGTTGGATATATAAACGCGACACATTTCACAGCAATATCAAAATCTGTATTCCACTACAGGTTTATCGGTTTTAGTGCTTAGTGTTATTTCACTCTCAAACGCGACGTCACATGATAAACTGTTATTGCAAATGACATCAATAATGACAACTCAATGAATGAGTTACCAGAGTTTCCATTACCTCCATCACGATCACTAGCATCAATAGGTACCCCTTTCCAATCCTTTCTTGGCAGAGGTCTGAGGTTTATCACTAATCCACTGCTAATATTGATCGTTGCAATGGCATCATTCTCCTGTGGTAGAAAAGGGAAAAGACATGTAAACTCAAATGCTCAATCAATGTATAGGATTGTGGTACTGATAAAATTATGTTATTAATCAAGTGTTGGCCTAGTAATTGGTCTGACGTATTGACCCAGTTACGGGTCCGATGTCTCTGTATTGTCCCGAGGCCGATGTTGGTCTTTGTCTTACAGCTTTCAGTACAACAGCAAATGGGTGTTGACAATTAAGCTTGAAAACGCATCATATATACTATGTCATGGAACATTACAATTACCATCAGATTGGTCCTTGATAATTGCAATTACCTGTGATTAATCGTGACCCCATTGTTGAAAGAATACATGTGACTGTAATATTTGATAGCAGTCTCAGGTTTTGAAACCTGTTTAAAGCTTTTTGTGCCACCCATTTTGATACAAAATGAACTGATTGCTCATAACATTCGCGTTCAATGAGTTGACATGCGATAGTGTTGCACTTTCAAACAAATGTGAAAGAGAAGTTTTTTTGTAAGTAGCGGTCGTACATAATGCAACATGGAACAGACATTATGACCTGCATGAAACCATTTGTGATATGGAATACTTTGCCCTCTTTCTTACTTTGATCCACATAGGTTGGCGCGCCGTGAAATTGGTTTAAGAACTCCAATAAGATATTTTTACTGTTCCAAGGCGGTACTACTTTTGTGGAGCATTTGTGTAATTTATTTCTTGTGTTTGCCATGCTTTCGCTTCTATTCATTGCTGCCTTGTGGTCACATGAAGGGAAAAGGCTGACCTCTTGGCTCTCGTTTGTAATGTTTATTGTGATTTTGTTACTTTCCCACTTGGTATCCTGGGACAGGTTTGGTACTTGATTGTATCGATTCCTGATCCTTGCTGTCTTTTCAACTTTACGTGTATGAGCAGTTGAAGTTTCGTGCTCAGTTGAGTTCAGCATGAAAAGGTTTTATAACCTTGGGGCTTGAACGTTTAAGTATCTAAATCACATCAAAGGGAAACTACTCAAAAGAGGATGATTTTACTTCGATTGCATCCTTTATCAAAATGGTGACTTCACTTAAAGGAATGAACTAGCTCCATTTGGGAGCAAATTTTCCCGATTTGGTATGGGATAACACCATCTCACATAAGGTGACCTCTCTTCAATGTATGCATTATAATTAGGCACGAGTGTACCCTGTATAATGACTAGGATAAATTTTCGTTTAACATCGTTTTGCGGAAAATCGTCTGGTACAAGTAAACAAAGGAAGGTCGCCACTTGTCCTGTCAAATGAATTAAATGAACCAAACCTGTAAAGTGATATATGCCAAACTATTATCTTCAGATATTGCAACTCCCTCAGGTGCCAAATCTTGCGCTAGCGTCGTCTGTTGTGTCAGTGTACTCGTAGGAATAAACTTGGCAGGTGATCGGATATCTTGTCTGAAAGAAATATACAAATATACAGTCAAACCACATAAATTCGCAATTCTGGGGCTAGAGGTTTTGTTAAGAATCATCAGTAGTTTGAATTCTAGGTAGGTAGACATAAACCCTTAAAGCGCAACCTAGCATACGACAATTTAAAATTTTGTCGCTTTTTCAAAAATAACAAATAAAGCATGATATATCATGAGAATTTCTGCTGGCAGACAATTCTCATGATATATCATACCTTATTGCTTCTGAAAATTACGAAAGATGTTGCAAATTTGTAGTCTGCTGCAGTCGATATTGGCGCTTTAAGGGTTAACTATATAAATCCCCAAAGTGATTAATTTCAGTTTTTCTTCTATCAAACATACTCTACTCTGCAAGTAGGAGAAAGACTAAAGCTTTACAAGGAGGAAAACTATGCCATTAAAGGCAGTGAGTACCTGGACTGATGTACCTTGATATTTCTGTGAAAAAGAATCATATCTTAGCTGGTTAACTTTTATAAATGTAGCCTTTCCATACATGAAACAAACATACGAGGGGTGTTCAAAAAATACGCGGACAGATGCTGCCATTCCCTCAGTTTTTGACTTAACAGCGCGAAACTTGCACATAATGATGCCCAAAGAATTCTGTATTCAGAGTGTCACTTTACTTACATTATCTTTATGCATGATAAATCTATGGTTGTTATGGTAACGTCACCTCGCAACACCCGGCCCAAAATGTAACAGAACGCAAACTTGTGTCCTTCCAAAAATGACGTCTATCACTTGCGTCTGATCCAAAATCATCTCCAAATTTTAGCACAGTTTGGCGCCATATCTTGACACGACGTCAGTGACGTCACATTAACGTATGACGTCATTTGAGCGTTAGCGGCCATTTTGTTTAAACAAGGTGGATCAAAATGAGCGTCCAACAGAGAACAGCGATTAAATTCTGTGTTCTCAATGGAAAAAACAGAAAAGAAACTATGGATATGTTGGTCAAGGCATACGGCGATGCTGCAATGAAGAGAACGGCATTGCATAAGTGGTACTCGCGGTATGAAAACGGATATGAAAGTGTGATGGACGATCAGCGCAGCGGACGTCCGACGTCAATAACGTCGCAGAAAGTTCAGGAAATCAAAGAACTCCTGGATAAAGACAGACGTATCACGATTAGAGAAGTTAGCCAGCGGGTAGACTGTAGTGTTGGGACAGTGCATACTATTATTCACGAGAATTTAAATATGAGGAGATTATGCGCAAGATGGATCCCTAAAATGCTGTCAGAGTGTCAGAAAGCACAAAGAGTGGAGTCATGCCAGCGTTTAGTTCAGCGATTCGAACGAGAAGGGAAAGATTTTCTCGGTAGGATTGTGACCGCAGACGAGACGTGGATCAGTCTATATGAACCAGAATCAAAAGAACAGTCTACAATGTGGAAAACTCTAGGGTCTCCATCACCAAAGAAATTTAAAGTCAGTCGTTCAACGAAGAAACAGATGTTCATCATGTTCTTCTACATCCAGGGCGTCATCCTTAGCCATGCCGTTCCGCGAGGACAGACGGTCACAGCAAATTACTACTCAAAGGTAAGTTTGAAATTAAACAACATTTAACATTTCTAGATATAGTTAGGGCCCTTAGGGACAAAAAATAGGTCCCGTGTGAATTGTGTGCCGATTTATGGTGACCTATATAAAAACCTTCAGTGGAGTCTTACCTTTAATTTAAAGGTGGTCACCCATCTCAAATCGGCGTCTGAGGCTAGTTATGACGTCATAAATATGTAAGAAACTGCCCGTTAATAAAAGCTATAGTTTGTGTCGGTATGGTCATATTTATCCAACACAAATACTTTTTTTAACATAATATCAATTATTTTAGTCATATGATGGTTACATCAATGCTTTACCTGACTTTGACAATGAATTATTTATCGATAACTATATTTTGCATGCAAAATACCGTAGATTTCATATAAATACCCAGCTTATCAGGCCACCTTTAGACTGGTGGCTGAGAATGTTATTGCTCCCCCTGGGGAATTTTGCAAGCTTATCTTATCCTATCTAAACGAGGATTCACAGCTGCGTCTTTTGATAGATGTTTGCACTATGTTCGCCGGGGCGTTAGTCTCTGACAGCCTGTTACATATGTTACCATATTAAATTTAGAAAAAAAGAAAATTAAAAGTTTGAGCTACAGAAAGATTGCTTATTATTTAAATTAATCATATGGTCTGCATATTGACAACTTTAGCTACCTATAAATTCTTTTGGAGCAAAATTACAGCTTCCTGTTGTGTTATGTACGTTACTTTAATTAGAATACCCTTTAAACATGAAACTTGTGACCAATATCATTTACTTTTTAGCTGATATGTGCATTTTCCAAAATGTTTTGATTATTTTGTACTAACTAACTCATTTTGGTTAGAGAAATCCAAAGTATGCTCTTATACTTAAATATAGTGTCTTATGCGTGCAATTAAACAACCCAAAGGCTATACCCAATTTTAAGGAGCCGAATTTGGAAGGAATCATTTAAGTAAAAGTATATGAAAACATTTGCTGCTGTTGGATATCTTGCATATTTGGAATTGTCTTGCTCATATTATTAAAATTGTAGAATTTGCAGGTTTAACAACAAGATTGAAGCACTTGTTAAAGGTTGTAACATATGTTACATGACATAATTATTTAGCAAGGGCATTGACTTGATGTAAGAGAT
This sequence comes from Loripinus fragilis, assembly GCA_964019695.1. Taxonomy (NCBI): domain Eukaryota; kingdom Metazoa; phylum Mollusca; class Bivalvia; order Lucinida; family Lucinidae; genus Loripinus; species Loripinus fragilis. The sequence goes on along the minus strand of OZ026522.1, from coordinate 63,594,017 downwards.
GATATTTCAGGATAAAATGAATACATTTCGCATGTTTTCCTAGCTAAAGTCTCCAGCCTTTGGTGCCTAAGTCTTAGGTATTGATGATTATTTAGCCCCTGTACCTTTGTTACAGATGTTATGAATATTTGTTTTCAATATTTCCTAATATGAATAATTCTAAAATAAAGATACATCCTAGAGGAACATAGAAAAAATCGTTTCACATTTAAACAGTACAGTTTAGTAAATGTCCCTTTCTAAAGTTAATATTCTAAACCAATCCTTATCAAAGTCATATACAATATCGATTATTATTTCTGCTTCTCTGGTAAAATAATTGTCCTCCTCATCTCATAAAAAACAGAATGATCATCAAACAAGATTTTGACTACAAGCTGAGTATTGACCTGCTCCATCCCAAACCCTTTTGTATACTCTATCGTATGTACCAATTCAAGGTGCATCGAATAGGAGATGTTTGCACACTGTAAGCATAGGTGTTAGCCTGTAACAGTTTGTTACATATGTTACTTTATCAATTTGAGAATAAGAAAATTGAAAGTTTAAGCTACAGAAAAAAGACTTTAAAACTAGCTAATCAATGAGCATTCTAATAGTCTGCAAATTATTGGATTACTTTACTATATATGACAGCTGTTTACGGCTACATGTTGTATTATGTGCGTTACATGAACTTAATTATAATTTAAAAGTGGTAATTTTGGCTATCGTCATTTAGTTTAACGACTGCTCTGAGTCGGTTTCAAACCGTTTTAAATTATCATTATAATTTTACTCTAAATTCAATATTTCGGCCAAAGGCCATTATCAAGAAAACATGCACTTCAATGTCAACTACAAGATGGTGGAACAGAGACTATGTAGTTGACATTGAAGAGCATGTGTTTCTTGATAAAGGCCTTTGGCCGAAATATTGAATTAAGAGTAAGATTATCATATGTGTTTAACATTGTTCCCTATGGAATATTAATGAATATCGTTTTAGATTAGGTTTAACAAACCTATACTCAATTGACGAACACAAAAACCAAAGTTTGCTTTTCTGTCTTAAATATTTTGTCTTATATGAGCTAATGCACAACCCTACTCCAAGGTTGCAGAGGAGCAAATTTTGTTTTCGCCGCTTAAATAAAACATATATAAAACAATTGCAGAGTGTTGATATTTTATATTTTCTTAAACAGTCTTGCTCATATATCATCAAGTTTCTAAGATCAGAACACTTATTAAAGATGTCAATGTGGCATTGGTGATGTCACAACCAAGGCTCTGATCGAATTCCATGCACTTTCAGGTGCTGATATTAACTAGTTCAATGTCAGGAAAGAGCAAGAAATCATATTGGCAGGCATTTAGCTGTGCTAGAGACTCTATCCACGATGCATTCTTTCACCTCGGCTCAGTGACCTTAGAAAGCACTGTGGCGGATCCACTAGAGTAATATATTTGTAAATTGTCCTGACTTCTTAGCTCTCGTCTGTGATGTCTAACTGTGAGTTTGTTACTTTCCCATCGGTATCCTGGATCAGGTGTGGTATTTGATTGTATCGATTCCTGATCTTTGCCATCTTTCTTACTTTGTATTAGCCAGTCACCGATATTGTTCGACTCACTGCGTTGACGTAGTGGATATTTGGGAGAAAAAAAAGCTGAATTGCAAAAACTACCACTTCCAAGAGCTGTGTTTCTCGAAGGTGTCAAACGTGCGCAGTACCAGTGCATCATTTGGAAAACCTCATCTGTCATTAATCCTGACAAATCAATGCCTGACAATTATGGTTAGAAGCGGGACTGTGATAAATATTGTCCCGTTATGATGGCATTGCCCATGTGCGGATCCAGAGGGGGATAGGGGGTCCGGACACCCCCCTGGAAAATAACAAGTACGTACATGGGTTTCTAAAGAAATTAGCATTTGGATCCCCCCTGGTAAAAGTTTGACACCCCCCTTCTCCCTGGAAAATAATGGACCCCCTCTGGATCCTTGGTAAAGTATAAGTATAGTTTTCTCAGCAATAAAACCATTGGACCCCCTCTGTAAACTGTAAAATAAGCTGAAGACTATATAAGACTGACAAAAATCCCTGGATCCGCGCATGTTGCCTCCTGCCACCGAAACCCCTCTGCAGCTGATAAAATGTAGTTGCAGCATGTCTGTATGCGAAACATCTCGGTGTAAGTACAAAGTAAACCATTTATATTGTACTGATTTGTATTGCCGTGGAGCAGAAGAGGACTCGTGTAAAATATTGCCAGTGGTTGAAGTACAATGGGTAACTTGAAGAGGGTTTATCCTTATTTCCATATCATGAACTTACTACGAAGTAGACTCTTCTAACGTTTAATTCTTCAGGGGTCAAAATCGGACTACATGTATAATGAGTTTGGTTGATAGTGTATGCAAATGATTATTACTACTGTCTTTTCTTTGAGTGTAGGATAAGCAGCTACAGATAAGCCAAAAGCTTTTGAGCGTGGCTCTATTTACAATATTGATATGTTGTACTAGAAAAAAGGTTTCGGGCATTTATTTACATTTACTATAAAAGCTTTGACATACACATATGTTCTACCCGGACTGGCTCATTTTACGTATTCTGCATCAATCGTTTGAAATAGAAAGACCCAAAGGTCATTGGTCAGAGGTCCTGGTACATCTATATATATTTATAAGCATAAGAGATTATATTTACACCGTTCATTATCGTGATTTTCATTCACTCCACTGTCTTTTTATTCGTAAATCGTGACGGCATTTACGTCCCACCCTCGAACTGACTTCACACTATATCCTAGCTTAGTACTGGTTCAACCCAGGAAGACCCGTCCCGCATAACTGAAAGATTGTTGAGTGGACGTTAAGAATCAAATCAAACAAACAAACAAGACTTCACACTATCTGAATATATTTTGTATGTTACGATTTAAAAGAGTTTGTATTCAGGCATGATAAGGCTGCCAGTTGATTAAAGGAATATTCCCATGCGTTGGAAATGGACAAAACGCATATATATGTGGTATTTAAATATTAGGCGCCATTTCAATGACGTCATCTTTTTGTTCTGATGCGAAAACACTATGGGCGACATGTTAATTTTAATTATTAACCTCCTAAGATTAAATTTGGTGCATTTCGACTGAAATTGGCAAACAAAATGCAAGAAAGTCCTGATCGCCATAGACAACAATGGACATACCGTTTAAATTGCACTGATACAATATACGTTATTTGATGACGTCATAATGACGTCCAGACGTAAAACCCAGATGGGTGACCAGGTGATTTTCATTAGTTATCCCCTAAAGTTTGATTTGGTATAGGTCACCATAAATTGGCATCAAATTCGCACGGGAGTCCCGATCGCCCCTGACTAATAAGCATTATTTATAATATGGAAACAATCGATAACATGTTTAGTAGATCGCTTCCTATGGTTTACATTTCTTACCAACAGGTACTGAACAGAGACCTCCTTCTAGCCATGCGGAAGAAAAGAGCACCCCTGTTGCCGACCATGCTGTATCATCATGACAATGCGCCTAGCCATCGGGCTTCTACGACTCAGGAAACGATCAACAGACGGTCCATTGAAGTGCTTGGTCATCCTCCTTACAGCCCTGATTTGGCCCCTGTGATTTCTTCTTGTTCCCCACACTGAAGAAGATTCTGCGAGGCCGACAATTTGACGATTTGCAAAGGGCTGTGCAGTCCGCAATCGCTTCCCTTGGACCATCGGCATACAAGAACTGTTTCTATTCATGGGTTAAAAGGTGTAGAAAGTGCATTTCATTCAAAGGGGAGTACTTTGAAAAGGACGAATGCCTTTAGACAGAAATTACGGAAAGGTATGGGAAAAAACCAATCAATAATCACTCTGGGATAACGCGACGTCAACGTGACGTTGGATGACGTTGGGCCGGGTGTGACGACACAACGTTACTATAACAACGGACGTTTGATCATGCTTGAAGCCAATTGTATCAAATTTTCACTGGACATACAGAATTCTCTGGGTATCATTTTGTGCAAGTTTCACGCCTTTCAGTCAAAAACTGAGGGAATGGCAGCATCTATCCGCGTATTTTTTGAATACCCCTCGTAATTTCATCTAATAATGTCTCTGCACTTATTATCTTTCCCCAAGCATTCAAAAACGTATTTGAGGTCTTAGAACTTCTGAAGTGTCGAAACCGAGGTAACTCTTTCACTTCAGATAAACGAACTAGATGTATCACAGCAGGTAAAGCAATGAACTGCAGGTTAAACAGAGCGCAAATTAGACCCTTTCAATTCAATGAATCACTAAGTTTCTAAGATAAGAGCGCTTATTAAAGGATGTAACATATATAACTCGTCATAATAAATGAGCAAGGGCATTGTCGTGACATTCTTTTTGATAACATAGTCAGAGACAAGTGTTTTCAATTTCAGTGTTTTCAATGCATCATGAAATGAGGCACCTTTTCAACTTGTTTACTCTGTATAAATCTTCAATAGAGCATAATATAGAACTAATGGTTATTCTATTCTACCCATAGTCCACTTTTCTTCTTTTGAATGCATCAGCTAATGATATGGCTGCAAAAACTGAGAAATCATAGATTTTACATTATTTTAAGGTTTGCTTCAATGTACTGACATCAAAAAACAGCCAGCTGCAAACATAATTGATGGCAATGTCCAACTTCATATTCTTTCTCTTATACCAGATAACTTTCAAGGTGTAACAGAAATTGTTTTAGACGGTCTGCCAAAGCCATCAAGAGTCAACATTGTAGCTAAAGAAAACTTATGAAGTTCTTTGGGCGCAGCAAAATACTATTGATTTAAGACCTGAGGACTAATGCACCAAAGGACTGGATAGGTTCCATGGAAAATGATGCAAAAAAGCAGCCTATCAAATTTCTGTTCACAGGAAGAGACATATACCACAGTCATACTCCATTGTATGCATATATGTGAAATGGCATTCAACCCATATTTAATCAGGTGTTTGATCCCATGACACTGACATTCGGAAATGCTTATAGGTGATGTTTGTCACATTTACCAATTTTAAAAAGTAATCTCAATTAATGTAACACATGTAACACCATAAGAAGCTGTATAAAAGGAATTCAGCATGTATTCAAATAAATAAATAGTTTTTTGTCTTTTTTCTGTTTCTCAGACTTTCAATTCATTTATTCTTCAATTGATAAGGTAACATACGTATCATACCATTACAGGATAAACCCCTAGTTAATAGAGCACAAACATCTCTTATATGATGCAGATTGAATTGTTCTTTAATGTAGGATATGTCTGCACAATTCCCAAAGGGGTGGAGGAACAGGATTGTACTCAGTTTGCAGTCCTAATACTATGCCATGATTCTACTGGCTGTGATGAAATGGGTGATTATTTTGCCATAGAAGCAGGCACAGTGATAGCCATTGTGAGGGTGACTTGAATAAAGATTGTTTTTGAATAATTAAATTTAATGGGAATATTTATTAAATTGTGTCATTTAAATGAGAACTATTATTTTCTATCTATATGTCTATATATTTTAATATTATAGGCATTAGGAAATATGTGATAAAAAAGATTATATATAACATCTGTAACACAATTCCATGTACTTGTTATCAGCAATGACTGTAATTACTATGACTAAGGCACCAGAGGCTAGAGATTAATAGGAAAACGTGTGAAAAATAGTATTTTTTCTGAAATATCATCTCTTACTTCCAAGACAATTTCCTTGCTCATTCACTCTGCCATGTAACATACGTTACATACTTTAATAAGTGCTCTGATCCTGATGTCAAACTTGCAAATGTATGATTCTTTTTTACATTAGCAAGACAGAGCCAAAAATGTAAGATATCCACGAGCGTCAAATATTTTCATATATTTTTCTTCAAGAATAGATACCAAATTTGGATACTTAAAATCGGGGGTATGGTTGTTTAATAGCTCATATAAAACAATGTATTTGAGATAGAAAAGCAAACTTTGTTTTTTCTATTAGTCGAACGAGTATTTTGGTAAACTAAGATTAAAAACACTTGTAAAAATGAACAAATTGTCTGTAAAATTAAATAATGTTAGTCACGATTTCAACCTTCAAAGGGAAATTTAATCTATGTAACGCATATAGCACCTTTGAAGGCTGTAATTTTGTTTAAAATGCTGCTTTTATGTATCTTAGTCATTCAGCTTGCAAACTACATAAGCAATTTGAATAATTAGATGGTTTAATGTCTTCTTTCTGTAGCTCAAACTTTCATTTTGATTTTTTCCTTAGTTTGTCACAGTAACATATGTAACAGGCTGTCAGAGACTAACGCCCCAGAGCACAGAGTGCAAACATCTCTACAAAGATGCGGGTTGAAGTTTTCTTTAAGATAGGATATGTCTGCAAAATTCCCTATGGGGGAGCAGGACCTTTTTTTTAGCTCGAAGTCTAGTTATACTTCAGGTCTTTGCAAAGTTAACGTGAAGCTCTTTGGGCTTCAATTTCTTTGCAAGAGACCAAAGTATTCATGATTCCATGAATTTTCCAAAAATTAAATTTATTTTTTAAATAATCCTTGTATCTAGCATGAAGGTGAACAACTTGATAAACTTCAAACTTTAAGGAAAGTCAGTTTATTATGTACTGATACCTCCAGGATCATCAGCAATGAAGAACTATCAAAATAATTAGGATGGTCACTTTTATAAAATATAATACCAAAGTAAGTAAGGGTGTAAAGATCAGGAATCGATACAATCAAGTACCACACCTGACCCAGGATAGCAATGGGAAAGTAACAAACTCACAGTTAGACACCACAAGCGAGAGCCAAGAGGCCAGCCCTTTCCCAGCAGGTGACCACAAGGCACATATAAATAGACGCGTACAAAGGCTCAGCAAACACAAGACAGAAAAAAACATAAAAGATCCACAAAAGAAGTACCGCCTTGGAACGATCAGTAAAATATTTTACTGGAGGGCTTAAACCGGTTTATCGGTGCACCAACCTCATCCTTAGTTCAGATGTTGATCAAGACACATAGATGTTTGGTTTGCATGAAAGACCCCTAAATTATCAATGCATCATCTCCTAGAACATATAAAAGAAATACAAGCATGTAAACTCCAGTGGGCCTGACAAAGTCAAAAGCATCAGACCCCTGCCATCTTGTCAATAGATAAGTTTTTTTTAAGTCGAAACCGTCATAGAGTCTGAAGTCTGACCCACCGGCGTGCAATTAAAGAGGAAAGCAAAGTTGCCAACCGTGATTGGGTTGACCACCAAGCATGCAGACTATTGCAATACATTAACGTTATAGTAAATCTTTTTATAATGGGAAATTATTTTAATGAACTGCTCTGAAAAATTATTTCAACAAGTCATAGGCTTGTCTTATTTTATAAAAAAAAATATCATTTGACCCTGCAATACTCAGAACTTTAAATTTAACTTAATACCACATAAAACGAATAAATATCAGCTTTCAAAGAAATAACCCCTTCATTGTCCCATTAGTTCATAGGAAATCATTTTCCAAATTTCATTTTCCAAAGAAAATTCGTGACTGGAATACGTTTTCAAACGATGTAAAACAATCACAGTCATTGAATAATATTTAATCTATTTGCCTCTATACTTACATGTATGTTAACCAATAGACATATATTTTCTGATGCAGTCATTTCGCTAGCGTTTTAAGGGTTAAATGATACGTTTTGTATTTTTACAGGGGTTTTGTGGCGCAAGAAGATACAGTTACTTTTGAATAAAACCTGATGTTTCTTATATACAATACAATAATATACCAGCAATCTGTAACCACGCCCCTCCCCCAGCACTGGGGGCAGCAGGCATTTAGACTTTTTATTTGCAGTTCCCTGCTGTGACACACACACTCACAGTGATGTGATTCGACCCTGCGCTAAATGGAAAAAGAATCGTTTTTTTCTGCTGGCGGCGATTCTACCTACTGAGCTGAAAATGCTGAAAACAAATAGTTTTCAAAACAACACCTGGGACCGAGGTTATAAAACCTTTTCATGCTCAACTCAGCTGAGCACGAAATTTCAACTGCTCATAAAAAACTAAAATTACGACAGATAAAGAAGATTCTTTATTTAAGTCTCTCAGATGTTGTGTTTATCATGCTAATAGATGTTAAAATGCCAACAATTGTTGGCATTTTAACATTAATGAGCAGGGTAAATTTCTTGCTTGGCTGATTTGAGCATGGAAAAAGTTTTATAAGCTCGGGGCCAGACATCTAAATATGCCACCCACATGTTTTGATTTGAGTGTTTACAAACAAGCAAATTTAAACATACAGTAAAACCTGTCTTAAGCGGCCACTCAAAAAGAAGACCAAAATTTGGTTTTCAATGTCTATTATCACTTAATGCAGGTCAAAAGTACTACAGCATTCTCCAATACTTTCGACCTTCATTAAGCTACCATTTTCCATTAAGACTATTGTTTTGTCTAATTTTAAGTGACCGCTTAAGACATGTTTCCCTGTAGCCATAAGATCTTTTGGAGAACTATACCTGCACTTTCACCTGGTTTGCAATGGATATCAAAAAGCATTCTTTATAAAAACGAGATTCTATAGACATATTCGTGGAGGGAGGGTGAGAGACTAGATGGTTTGTACTTTACGTCGATTGACCCTCGTAATCTTCGTAAAGAATAGACGTTTGCGAATCATAAATATTCCCAGTCGAACACAAATGATTTCAGCATATGTTTGCAAAGCATGAAATGACCAGTCAAATAGGCGTATTATAGTACTCATATTTTTGGACTTACAAAGACCTTTATAAAGTTAATGGATTACTAAATGTTTTGGGGAAGCCCAACCCCTTAAGTAGTGTCTCTTTTTGTCAAAGTGTCCTGCATGTTTAATTACATAGCTTATATATTCTAGATACATCAAACGTCTTATTCAAGACCAGAGATATCTTAACCCTTAAAGCGCCAAGAAAAAAATGCATCTGAAAATGGCGTCTGCTGAAGTCGTCTGCTGCAAATAATTGCCTAACATTACTGACGAATTAAGTATAGAAGCAAACAGCGTGGACCCAGAACAGACTGCTCCTATAGGAGCAGTCTGATCTGGGTTCACACTGTTTGCCATAGAGGCTTCTTTAAACATTTCAGCAGACGAGAAGAGCAGACGACTTTTGTTGCAATTGGCGCTTTAAGGGTTAAGCATGGGGAAATTTTGGGAAGTATCAGGAAAACGGACAGAAGCACTATCTAGGGGTCAGAAGTTTTATTGACAAACTGTAAAGTAAGTTTTACTCTTTATAAACCTACCTGCCATTATGATCTTCAAAGTCTACCAACTTAACAGAGGGATTTCCTGTCGCTTCACCATGGATGATGCTGACGGTTCCTGGCGGATCAAAATACTTTCCCAGAAGATCTTTCCCTGGTTTGCCCTTGTTAGCAACAATTACAGAGGCACAGTCTGGTGTATATCTTATATGGTCGGGATAAGAACCAACTAAGACAAAGAAATACAGATAATGCATTACAGAACTCTAAAATTATAAAAAATATACTATGGGAACGTACAGTATTTGTTTGGTTGTCGCACACTGTACGCTGACAAGCTTATACAGTATAACCCGTCTTAAGCGACCACTCAAAAGTAGACAAAACAAAGGTCTAAAAGACAGATGGTAGCTTAATGCAGGTCGAAAGTATTGCTGAATTCTCTCATGGGGCATTCTGCAATACTTTGTACATGCATTAAGTGATAATGGGTCTTGAAAACCATTTTTTGGTCTTCTTTTGACTGTTTGATAATTTTGTCTCGAGTGTACTGTGTGAATTACAATTTACATTTATTACCATGTTTTAGATTCTAGCCCCTCGTTGGTTTTGATACTTTTAGATTTGTCTATAACAATCAATTGCAAAGAAAACATGTCACTCGTCTTGTCTAGATCTAAAACCCATATTTCTTCCACAATTCACTTTTGCTATGGAGATTTGCAAAGAGAACGGCGAATGTATTACAGTAAAACCTGTCTTAAGCACCACTCAAAAGAAGACCCAAAAATGATTTCAATACCCACTATCAGTTAATGTTTGTTAAAAGTATTGCAAAATGTCCCATGGGAACACTCTGCAATACTTTCGACCTGCATTAAGCTGTCGTTTAGACCTTTGTTTTGTCTATTTTAGAGTGGTAGTGTGATTCCAGACACAGTTGACGAAGAGTTTGTGGGCAAAAGAGAAAACAACGAAAAGACACCATTTTGACTGTACTCTTTGTCGAAGTGACAGTTAGCTTCAGTGTACAGCTCACGACAAAGTGACGAGATATGATATCAGATGGACCTCGACGCGAGAAAACCTGTTTTCAGTGGTTTTCGAACTAAAGACGTAGACCAGCCTGTGCATCCACGCAGTCTAGTAAGCGCCTTTGTTATAAGCTTATTGGCAAGTATCAAATCCAGACTTGCTTTAAGCGTCTAGCTACTCTCTGTAGCTGAGGAGAATGGTTTGAATCTGACTTTGTCAGAAACTCTGAAGACAGTTTTTGTCGCGTCAAGGCCCAGATGATGACGTTCTACCAATATTCTGTTCAGAATACGCAGCCTTATCCAAAACCACAAAATCAACGTACCTTAGACTTCGAGCTAAAAAGGTCCTGCTCCCCAAAAGGGAATTTCGCAGACATATCCTATCTTAAAGAAAATTTCAAGCCGCATCTTTTAAGAGATGTTTGCACTCTGTGCTCCGGGGCGTTAGTCTCTGACAGCCTGTTACATATGTTACTGTAACAAACTAAGGACAAAATCTAAATGAAAGTTTGAGCTACAGAAAGAAGACACTAAACCATCTAATTATTCAAATTTCTTATGAAGTTTGCAAGCTGGATGCTTAAGCTACATAAAAGCAGCATTTTAAACAAAATTACAGCCTTCAATGGTGTTATATGCGTTACATAGATTAAATTTCCCTTTGAAAGTTAAAATCGTGACTAACATAATTCATTTTACAGATGATTTGTGCATTTTACAAGTGTTTTCAATCTTAGTTTACTAAAATACTCATTTGACTAATAGAAAAAACAAAGTTTGCTTTTCTATCTCAAATACATTGTTTTATATGAGCTATTAAACAACCCTACCCCCAATTTTAAGTATCCAATTTTGGTATCTATTATTGAAGAAAAATATTTGAAAATATTTGACGCTCGTGGATATTTTACATTTTTGGCACTGTCTTGCTAATGCAATAAGGAATCGTACATTTGCAAGTTTGACATCAGGATCAGAGCACTTATTAAAGTATGTAACGTGTGTTACATGGCATAATGAATGAGCTAGGAAATTTTCTTGGAAGTATGAGATGTTATTTCAGGAAAATACCGTTTTTACATGTTTTCCTATTAATCTCTAGCCTCTGGTGCCTTAGTCTTAGTGATTACAGTCATTGCTGATAACGAGCCCATGGAATTGTGTTACCTATGTTATATATAACCCTTTTAGTCACATATTTCCTAATGCCTATAATATTAAAATATATAGACATATAGATAGAAAATAATAGTTCTCATTTAAATAACACAATTTAATAAATATTCCTATTAAATAAAATTATTCAAAAACAATCTTCATCAAGTAACCATCACTATGTCTATCATTGTGTCTGCTTCTATTGCAAAATAATCACCCATTTCATCACAACCAGTAGAATCGTGGCATTGTATTAGGACTGCAAACTGAGTACAATCCTGTTCCTCTCCACCCCTTTGGGAATTGTGCAGACATGTCCTACCTTAAAGAACAATTCAAGCTGCATCAAATAAGAGATGTGTGCACTCTATCAACTAGGGGGCTAGCCTGTAATGGTATGATACTTATGTTACCATATCAATTTAAGAATAAATGAATTGAACGTCTGAGAAACAGAAAGAAGACATAAAACTATCTATTTATTTGAATTATTCATGTAGTTTGTATGCTGAATACCTTTGATACATAAGAAAAGATTTTTTTAGCAAATATTCAGCTTCCTATGGTGTTATATGTGTTGCATTAATTAAGATTACTTTTTAAAATTGGTAATTGTGACAAACATCACTTATAAGCTTTTCGTGTGATTCTCCTCTTTAACCATCAAAAGACTTAATTTTCTTTGTATGTGTGGCCAGTGCCAGCGTCAAACAACTTGACTCAGCCAAACTTGAATCCTTAGCATTCTTTAAAAGCAGAAACAGTATGTCAGTGTCATAGGATCAAACACCTGATCAAATATGGGTTTAATGCCATTTCCCATATATGCATACAATGGAGTATGACTGGTATATATCTCTTCCTGTGAAGTGGCAAGAGCAATCTAACTGCAGCTGCTTCTGCATCCGTGCTAGTCAAATTATAACTTTGCTCTGATTTTGCAAAATCTTTGTCTCTACCGTGTATCTCTAAGAATACTTTAAGATTTCTGACATTGGTCAAACAGAAATTTGATAGACTGCTTTTTTGCATCATTCGCCATGGAACCTATCCAGTCTTTTGGTGCTTAAGTCCTCAGGTCTTAGATCAATAGTATTTTGCTGCGCCCAAAGAACTTTATAAGTTTTCTTTAGTTACAATGTTGACTCTTGATAGTTTTGGCAGACCGTCTGAAACAATTTCTGTTACATCTTGAAAGTTATCTGGTATAAGAGAAAGAATATGAAGTTGGACATTGCTATCAATTATGTTTGCAGTTGGTTGTTTTTTGATGTCAGTACATTGAAGCATGTCTTAAAATAATGTAAAACCTATGATTTCTCAGTTTTTGCAGCCATATTATTAGCTGTTGCATTCAAAAGAAGGAAAGTCGACTATAGGTAGAATGGGATAACCAGTAGTTCTATATTATGCTTTATGTATGATTTATACAGAGTAAACAAGTTGATAAAGTGCCTCATTCATGATCCATTGAAAACGCTGAAATTGAAAACACTTGCCTCTGACTATGTTATCAAAAAGGATGTCACGACAATGCCCTTGCTCATTTATTATGACGAGTTATATATGTTACATCCTATAGCGCTCTTATCATAGAGACTTAGTGAATCATTGAATTGAAAGGGTCTAATTTGCGCTCTGTTCATCTTGCATTTCATTGCTTTACCTGCTGTGATACATCTAGTTTGTTTATCTGAAGGGAAAGAGTTACCTCAGTTTCAGCACTTCAGAAGTACCAAGACTTCAAATAAGTTTTTGAATCCCTGGGGAAAGATAATAAGTGCAGAGACATTATTAGATGAAAATATGTGGGTTGCATGTATGGAAAGGCTACGTTTATAAAAGTTAACCAGCTAAGATATGATTCTTTATCACAGAAATATCAAGGTACATCAGTCCAGGTACTCATTGCTCTAAATGACATAGTTTTCCTCCTTGTAAAGCTTTAGTTTTTCTCCTACTTGTAGAGTATCACTTGAAACACATACTCAAAGAGCCAACTATTAGGAATTCATATCAGTTTCCGAATGTTCCAAGCCAAAAATGGCAAAATTGGAAAGTTGATAATGGCTCATCAATTATGAGTGGACTGGTGGTAAAATTGAATAACAGTAAATGATTGAAATATTGTGTTATGATTCTACTAGCTGCGAGAAGGCGTGTGATAATAATGATTACCACAGAAGCAGACAACGACAAACGTTTAACATGAGTGTTAAATCGATGAGAAATAGTTTGGACCATTTCATTTATTGTATTTTCTTGTAAAAATGTAAAACTATCTTTTCTATTTGTGGCTCTAAATTTAGCATTATATGCACAGTATTAGGAAATGTGTCCAAAAGGTAATTGATAACATCTGTAACACCAGTCCATGGGCTTGATAATCAGAAATGAATATAATTTCTAGTGTTTTGGCACCAAAGACTTATAAGTACACATTAAGTGTCCTGATCTTAAACTTAATGACATCTTATAGACATATAGCAAGACAGACTAAGATAAAATGAAAAATATCCACACGCTGTAATCGCTTTCATGTGTTTTACTTAAAAGGTAATAACAAAATTCGCTTCTCTGTAAAACTGGGAGCAGGGCTGTGTATTAGCTCCTATAAGACAATATATTTAAGATAGAAAAGCAAAAGTGTATTTTCCTATTCATCAATTGAGTGTATGTTTGTAAAATCTAATAAAACAGTTTGAAACCAAGTCATAGTAGGTGTTTAACTACACAACGATAGCCACAATTATAGCTTTTGAATTATAATAAGGTTCATGTAACGCACATAACACCACAGTTAGCCATATTAATGTTAAACAGCTTCCATATGTAGTAAAGACATCCAGTATAAAGACCAAAAGAATGTCAATTTATTAGATAATTTTAATGTCTTCTTTTGGTAGCTCGATTATTCAAATTTCTTATTCTCAAATTGATATAGTAACATATGTAACAAGCTGTGTCAGGCTAACGCCCCGACTTACAGAGTGCAAAGATTTCTTATTAAATGCACCTTGAATGGTTACATAAGATGTAATTTGTCTGCAGAATTCCAAATGGGATGAGAATGGAGCAGGCCCTTACTCAGCTTGATGTCAAGATACTGTTGATGATTTCACTTGTCACGCTAACATATGTAACGCTCTCTGATCTTTAAAACTTAATGACAACTAGCAGATCTATAAGTCTTTATCATAGCAGCCAGTTTAAAATCCCTAAACAATGTAAGATATCCAACAGCTGCGAGTTTTTCACAATTTTAGCTCAAACTTTTAAACTACATTTCCTTTATTTGATAAAGTAACGCATGCTACACGCTGTTTCAGACTAACGCCCCAACATAGAGAGTGCAAACATCCCTTATTAGATGCAGCTTGAGTTGTACTATAAGAAGGAATATGTCTGCAAAATTCCCTCGAGGAGATTAAAACATTTTTAGGCATATCTTACGTAAAGACAATGAGCTTGCCCATTTATTACATCAGGTAACATATGTCACAACCTCTGATATTAAAAATTTTGCAACAAACTTGCAGATTTATGAGTCTTTTCATATAAGCAAAAAAATCCCAAACAATGAAACACATTCATCAACTGCAAATATTTTTTAACTATTTTTACTTTAGTTTTAATACCAAACATTTCACCTTAAAATTGGGTATGGGTAGGGTTGTTTAATTGCTCATTTCCGAAAAAATATTAAAGCTAGGGAAACAAACTTTAATTTCTTAGTTAGCCAATTGCATAAGCTAGTCAGACATGGTTAAAAACATTTTGCAAAACACACAGAGAGATTGTGAATGTATATGATGTTAGCCACACTTGCAAATTTTAATTGGTTATTTGATTTATGTAACGTATATGACACCCTAGGAAGCTGCAATTTTGTTCAAATGGCTGTCATACGTAGTTAAGATATCCAGCATGCAGACTATATAAATGATTTTTAAAAATAAATACTTTAATGTCTTTAATTTGTAACCCAAACTTTCAATTTACTTTTTCTTAGTTTGATTAAGTAACGTATGTTACAGGCTCTTACAGACTAACGCCCCGGAGCACAGAGTGCAAACATCTCTTAAAAGACTCTGCTTTCAATTCTCTACAAGATAGGATATGTCTGCAAAATTCCCTAGGGGGGGGGGGAGCAAACCCATTCTCAGCCATCCGTCTACCTTGCGCTGTACTGATTTTTTATTTTGACAAAATTATAAAAAAAATAAGAATGCTACAGTATAATATGGGCATTGATAAATGTAAATATAGCTACCCTACACGTATATGGGAATTCTAACTTATTACCATATCTGTCGTAAAGTTTAATCTAGTCTCTGTAGCGTATTTTTTAGACTTGCAAAATTTAGTTAAGATATGACAAACAGTGCAAAACCTGATCACGATGCTCCTCCACAACCAGACTGATCTGGTATACGCTTTGTGACAAGAAATATCTTTTTTAGAACAAATACTATCATTGATAAATGGTTATAAATTCAGTAAATGTCTGTTTGAAAAATCTCTTAGCCGTTTCTTTACCGAAAACTGAGCACATCTATTTGGCGATCAGGTTCCGACCAGAGGTTATAGTTTTTTTTATGTCCAACTCAACTGAGCCTGAAATTTTAATTGCTCATAAAAACTAAAATGCTGAAAAGTAAAGATATGTCTTACTTTAAACTCTCAGATGCTGTATTTTTCTGCTCAAAAGCAGTTGTGGCATACAAGTATGCTCAGTTGAGTTGAGCATGACAAACGTTTTAAAAATTTGAGGCTAAAACGTATACCGGATTTATATTAAATTCTCAAATTATGCACACAATCATGAAAAAAACAACAACAATACAACAACACAACGACAAACAAATCGAATAAATGAACAAAAATAATTATATATATAAAATTATAGAAAATTGAACATGTTGAAAAGGTTCCGGAATCAACCCCACACCTAATGATTTCTAACGACAGACTGTTATCAACTAGGCTACTAAGGGATTTGATACTCTTGCACTCAGATTAGAAATTGTACAACATTTTTCACGATGGTAGAAAGTTCGTTGAATATTCATATGTCTCAGGTGTCTGTTGGCAGGCTATACCCATTGAGTCTAGCGTAAAACAACATTAGCTGTGACATAAGATTATCAACAATGTGGTATGTGCGACCAGCAAAGGCTGATCAGAGCCTTTGCAAATCGCTCGGATATTCTATGAGAGTTCAGCCACTGACCAAACATCATTCGAAGTTTCTAAGCTTTACTAGGAGACTGCACAGGCTCATCTAAGTCTACACATGTCAATATGCCACATTGTTAGAAATCACATGTCGCGGCTCATATGTTATACATGTACCTGTTGTATAGCCATCCAATGAAAGATCTTTTGCGCCACTCCCTCTCTGGTGCGCCTGGTAGAATATTACATGGCCCTCCAAAGTCTGGGAATAGGAAGACAAAGCCACAGCTATTTCACCATGTCCTGCTTGATTGAAGCAGAAAGACACGGATCTGGGAGTACCTTCTCGCGCATCGAATGATTTGGAAAACAGCAGATTTGGTGATTCTGGATGGTGGATATCTATCACGTGAAGTAAGTGACTTTCTTGGCCTAAAATAGAATGATAAAATATTTCAGAAAAATTGGCAGCTAACGTATTCGACCAAATAACGACAATAACCGCGGCACTGTGTGCATATTTGTATTTTGAAATTTCTATAACAGAGTATTTCCAGATCAGCTGACTTCTGATATATCCGTATATTAGAATCGATGTACTGTTTCTCGTTTTCGGAAATAAAGCTAAACTACACGTTTTTCTCTCATTTTTTTCTTTTATTGTTTTTGAATATATGCATGCCATAATTTTATGTTTATGAAATGTGTTAAGTTGCTAATAAAATTAGCGTGCAACTGTATTCTGTTGAGTATCGATGTGGAATCCAGGTTAAAAACGCGATTTGACAGCTATGAAAAGCAGTTTGATTTTCGTAGCAGTAGTGGTCATGTGAGAACAGAATCTCACATTCGTGGTCATATGAAACTCGTTGGTTCTTTTCTGTACTTTGCTCGTCTAAGATCCTCTATGTATATAAATGACTGTGTATTGAATAACATATATACAAACCCTTCCAGAATTCATAATAGAAAATAATCTTACCTACTACATACAGAATGTCTTGATCATAATCGAAAGAGCCTTCTTGTGCTGTTCCAGAAAATAATCTGAAGTCATTTTTGGTCGATGCTGGAAGTTTGAGGTAGGATAGCTGTTTCAAGGTTAGTGCTGCCTCTGAACTATACCATAAAAGTCCCAACGACAACACGGCAAGAAGCATCTGAAATCGACCAAAACCACGTCATTAGAAGATAAAAGGGCCAGCATACGAAGGTTTGATACGTGTCCCAGATGTGAGAAGCGAAGGCATAGACGAGCTCGTCAGAGCATAATTTGCTTGCATACACAAATTAAGGACAAAGATGAAGGATTATAAGAATCCATTATGAGTGTGAGGGTCGGATAGAAAAATCCGTCCCGAGGACCACCGATTGGCATCACGAGGCTTGCCGAGTTGAAGGCCGACTTAAATCGCTGAAAATCAACATTGAATCAACAATTCAACTTTCGTTTTCATACAGTCATGCGCCTAAAATTTTATCTCGCATTAGTACTTAACCGGCCGCGTGTGGCTTATTTGTAAGATTAAACGAGACTTACACAGTAAGTTGAAGTTTGATCAAGATTTCATATACCATAAATACCCTTAGGGTTCACATAGAGTACGAGTCACGTGATCGCTGGAAATTCATACTTGAAAGCCCAGAAAATAATTCTTGGACCCAGCAAACCCAATAATATGGGCAGGGTGAAAGGGTGGGTATGTGAACCCTAAGGGTATTTATGGTATATGAAATCTTGATCAAACTTCAACTTACTGTGTAAGTCTCGTTTAATCTTACAATTTCATCCCCATAAATACCCTTATGGGTCCCCATAGAGAATTTAGAGTTGCTGTGTCCAAGAATAAACAAACCGGAGCTTACCAAATATGTTGAATTACTTCATATCAGAAGCATATTTTCTCACTAGCTACGTAAAATACATGCATCTATTAACTTACATTTGTCCTTCAGATACTCATCTGTTGACATCAATTTTCTTCAGCAGGTACAAGTACAGCAATGTAAATCCGTCAGTAGGTACAAGTACAGCAATGTAAGTCCGTCACAGTTACATCCCTTTGTATAATCAGTAACACTTATATCCAATATCCCTTCAAACTGAATAATATTTACATCTCAAATGCACCTTATCATAATCAATTTCCTAAGATTGCAGATTGAAAACAGGACTTTCCCTGTACAGGTTTGTCATAAAACTTCCTAAATGTGCTATTTTGTGTCCACCCGGCTGTGTTCATAATCACACTCAAGGGAGCACCCTTAGCCTTAGCATGTGATGATGCTGCTGCCCTTGTGCTATGAGGTTTAAAACATTTGACATCAATTCCTGCTTTATCCATAACTCTTTTCACCCATCTTGAGATAGTAGCACGAGCCACTCCTTTAAAGGGAGCTTGCGTCGAAATGAACAGCTGTGTCTCCTGACTTCTCAAATTGGACGTTCTATCTATATACTCACGTAATAGCGAAACAATGCATAATGACTTGTTTTGAATATATGACTGAAACCTAATATTATCCTGATGCACTCCAGGTCTAGTATGTTTAAGCACAACAGAAAACTGTAACTCCAAACTATCCTCATGAAATATGACATCTTCAACTTTTAATAAATGAATACTTTGACCCCTTTGGCCTGTTAGAAGTAAAAGCAGCATACAAACTTTCTGAGAAAGCTGAAGTAAGGTAAGATTTGAACTCAAACTTGATAAATAATTTAAAACAATAACTGGATTCCATGTTGTCCTATATTTAGGCAAAGCAGGCCGTTTGTTAAACACTCCTCTCATAAATTTCTTAACTAATACACTATTACCAATGTCAACTTGACCCTCAGAACACAAACTTAAAAATCCACTCAAAGCAGATCTGGCTGTCCCAATACCACTATACTGAACTCCTGATTTATACAGATCATATAAAAAGTCAATAACTAAATTTATAGAGGGTTGAAGTGGATCAATTTCCCGAGAACCTGAAAACTTGAGCCACTTTCTAAGGTAACATTCATATTGTTTCTTTGTAGATTGTCTCCATGCTTGAATGATGAGGTCGGCAGACTCTCCCTGAATTCCTCTGCCTTGCAAAACTTCCCTGATACGCGAAATGCCCCCAGCTTCAGTTTCTGTAGTGGGTGAGTTCTTTCTGGGTTGTTTGGCTGATACAATATTTTGCTTGTTGGAGGAAGTCTTATGGGAACATCCACAATCAGATGAGCCAGTTGAGGCCACCAACTTTGAGTTGTCCATAATGGGGCTACTACTAATGCTTCGGCCTCGTCTTCCACAATCTTCCGCAAAACCATACTGAGGGTGCTGAAAGGTGCAAAAATATAGACATATTGTTTAGTCCAAGATATTGAAAAAGCATCCACTGCCATTGCATTAGGATCTGGTCTAAATGAAATGTATTTTTCAAGTTTATGATTGAGCCTAGAGGCAAAAAGGTCAATGTCGGGTTTGCCAAACCTACACACAATTTCCTGAAAAATGTCCATATCTAAAGCCCATTCAAGGTCCTCATTGAGATTAAGCCCCCTAAAAAGCTCATCTGCCTCTACGTTCAAACAACCTGCCACATGAGAAATGCTTAAATGAATGCTGCGGGAAATGCACCAGTTCCAGATATCAATAGCTAATACATTCAAATATCTCTTCTTTCCTCCAAAATTTCTTAAATAAGCACAACTTGAAGTGTTATCACAATATAATTGAATGTGTGTATTGGACTCTGAACCACATAAGGCTTTCAGCCCCAAAAATATAGCCCTCAGTTCTAAAACATTAATGTGGTCTTCCTGTTCTTCTTGGGACCAATGTCCCCCTGTACGGAGGTCTTTAGTTTTGTCATACGCCCCCCAACCTGTCTTGGAGCTGTCAGTGTAGATTTCCCTATTAGGTTTGCCATGAGAAATAAGTTTGAAACTAACTTCTAAATTATCAATCCACCACTGAATATGACTCTTACAAGATCTGGATATGATCATAGTTGAATCAAAATTGCCATTGTTGAATTTAAGATGTTTCTCTTTGATTCTCTCCAAAGGTTTGTACCTTAACTGGGCATATTCTACTCCCGGTTCAGTGGCTACTAATTTACCAATTAACCTGGAAAATTCTCTTATGGTAATATGTGAACGTTTATTTACACTAAGGCACAATTTTAAAATAGACTCTTTCTTTTCCAATGGTAATCTCACAGTCATATCTGCTGAATTCAAAATAAAGCCGACAAATGTGATTTCTTTTGTTGGTATTAAGACTGACTTCTTATCATGTACCGTAAATCCCAAATTATCAAGCAAATGAACAGTATCTGATACATTTTGTGCACACTGTTGTTTGGTGCGACCCTGCAAACAAGAGTCATCAATGTAAGCTGTACTAATATGTCCCTTTCTACGAAGCGTTGAATAAACCGGCTTTAAGATCTTTGTAAAACATCGGGGAGAGGAGCTCAACCCCATGATCAAAGAAGTAAATTGGTATTTTTGTCCCCTCCAATAGAAGCGGAAATATTTCCTATCCATTTCCCTTATTTTGATTGAGTAAAAAGCTTCTTTTAAATCCACACTGGCCAAAAAACAGTTCGGCGTCATTGCATTGATAGCAGATTTCAGACTTTCCATCTTAAAATGTATTTTGTCAACATATTGCTGGTTAAAGGGTTTAAGGTTCAGGATCACCCTAATACCCCCATCAGATTTTGGCCTTACAAAAATGTTAGATATAAATTCATCAGGATCAGCCTGCACAGCAGGTTCAATTATTCCTTTCTTAGTAAAGTCTAAAATTTCCTTATTGATCGCTTCTTCTTCTAACTTAGAAAACTTTATAGGGGATGGGACAAAAGTTTGATCAGGCTTATCAGTTAATTCCACTTGGTAACCACAGATGGTTCTTAATATCCATCTGTCTGAGGTAATCTTACTCCACTGAGCTCTGAATTTCTCTGTTTTCCCTGCCATAAAGTTTTGGGGGGTATTCACAAGATTGTAAGATAAGTATTGATGATAGTTTCTACTTACATAAAGGGTTGTTATTGGCGCCTCTGCGACCATTTCCCTTTGAAGTCCTTTCTTGGAGCTTGTTGATTCACCCTTTTCCCTTGAAAAGGTTTGTGATTTTTTGAGAACCCCCGACGAAAATCCTCCTGTGAAGAATATTTCTTATCATATCTGTTCTTTCTTTCCGGTTTGAAAAACCCCTTTTCTTAGCGATGGATACATGTACTTTCTTTGAGTCATCCAATTCCTTCAATTCTGCATTCAAATTATCTCCGAATAACTGTGTGGCAGAAACGGGATGAGCCGGCTCACAGAGACTGTGAAATTTACTGTCCAATTCCGACTTTATAGCATCCTTCCGCTGTTGACATGATGCAGAAACTGCATGTGAGAGGGCTGAAACTGCCTCAGTGGATAACTTTTTAATTTCCTTGAAAACAGGAATTTTCTTCAGCTCTTTTTTGTGCTTATTTATGAGTTCCAACTGTTGAACAATGGCAGTTAAACCTGGCATAAATTTTGACACGGCTTTCTGCACAGCTGCATCCGTTGCCTTTCCTTTGTCTGAGAGGTTACGCCAAATGATTGGCTCCACTTTCGGCACTTGCAAATTATCTACATTGGATGGTCTGATAAATTTCTCCCGCAGTTTTTTCACTTCCTCTGATTGTCCAACTGATCGTAAACCTTCATTCACTACGTCTGCCAGTCCCTTATCTATAGCTGGGCCAGACTTCTCAGTCCCTTTGAAAACCAATTTCAACTCCTTTAAAATATCATCATCTGATTCATCCTCTGAAGCAAGTTCTCCATCTGATAAAATATTATCTAATTCCTTCGAAGTAGAAGCCTGTTGTGTGTCAGGAATATGGTGTGTTTCCTTGTTTGATACTTCGATGTCTGAATCCGCGTCACTTTCACTTTCGTTTTCGACGTTTTGTAACAATTTCCGTTTTTTATTAATTATATCCCTATCACTTGGATTCCTGTCACATGAGGAGGACCGTCCCCTTTTACGTTCTAAATCTCCAACGCGAGAACACAAATCAGTCATTCCACGCTGAATCTCTAGTAAAAGTGGTCCTTGTTTGATAACTTCCTGTAAACTTTCCAAAACATTGGGCGCAGCCATTACAGGAACAGGAAGCGAACTCGCGCCTGCGCAACGATCTGATGTCCCAGCGGCTGTTAAATTATCCTCCCGCTGATCCGAAGGTGGATCCAAGCGTCTACGATCGTCCAAATCTGACGTGTTGTCCTTCAAATTGCTGCCCACAGCGTCCTCTGACCCTGGGCAACTCATGTCCGAAAATATTTCACAGAAAACTGATTAATTCGCCTGTTCGAGAAATGGGTCACACCCAATTACTCAAAAACAAAAGACATCAAAGTTCCAAAAGTTTGTAGAGCAATAACGCCCAAAGTCCGTCAAAAAATGACGACTACGCCTGTCCAAACAGGCTTACAGCGCCTTATGCGGCATACAGCCAAAAGGCAATATTGAATAAACTCGAAAACCCTTGTTTTCACGAGTTTTAAAAGTTTCTAATTAAATTTTAATTGCTTCCAGCATCCACGACAACCTCGTTATGAATTTCCAGCGATCACGTGACTCGTACTCTATGGGGACCCATAAGGGTATTTATGGGGATGAAATTCGTATTAGTTACGCTTATCTTACATGGGTAGCGATGTGGGACAGATTTTTCCAACAGCGAGCTTACATGGGGATCACTCGATCTTGTATGCGTTGGTATGTGAGAAAGAAATATCTCACATGAGTAAAAACAACGGAAATCTCGATCTGGTATGCGAGAAAAAGCAAAACTAGACACCTGGCCACACCTGTTTAAAGAATACAGAAGGTACCAAAGTCTCATGAGCTGGACTTCAGGGACCAAAATTACAATGTCTACTCACTACCTTGTCTATTTATAATATAAGTTAAGTATTGATATTTTAACATGTTATTTTAAATGTTTAATTTATTACCAGGCTCAGTGCAGTACATATGGTCAAAGCTTTTATGATTGGGAAAAACAAGCTTGATTTTAAAAGGATTGCGTGTACAATCATCTTCCCCCGATCTTTGCCGTCTTTCTTACTTTAAAAGGTTTTAAACGTTATTTTTTGAATCCCAAAAATTAATAATTACGGTAATGGCCCAGGAGTTAACAAGAAACAGTACCCTAAGGTAGCAAACCACTCTTCTTCGGACGCCCAAGAGCTGGCAGAAGGGCGCACTTAGATAAATTCTATTTGCGACCAGTTTCAACCATAAAAGCCAATTCTCTTCAATCTTATTCAGGATTGGAGATGTTTTGTGGCTTCTAGATATACAAAACACTAAAATTGATGTAATACAAGAAAGTCACCAGCATAGAAATCTCCTGGGAACCCGAATTTTTGACGACAATTTTTACGACAAAATGTACCAAGTCTGATAGCACTGTTGGACAGTGTGCACAAACAAGCTGTTCAAATCTTGCTAAATCAAGCAAAAATCCCCATGACCATGTGAAACATTAACAACTGAATACTTGTATCATACTTAGAATTTTCAATAATAAGCTTCCATTTTGTGTATATGAAAATAAGAGTTGAAATCTGATGTACTTCCTGACCCAGCCACACTTTCGTATTTTGGCCGGATTGCGGGACCTAAGTGGATTGCTCCAATGGCTGCAAAGGGACGCAAATAGTACTGATCCGTGGAAAAGCTTCCACTTGGTAACGTTGCTTACCTGAACATGAGCCATTTTAGAACTTTGCAACCGAAGAAAATGAAACCAAAACTAAAAAAAACATAAGAAGCTCGCGCATTTTCAAACGTTTCATACCAATGTATTCTGTACATACAATGTATTCGGTAATTGTAATACTAAAAAGAACAATCACGGACATTTTAAGCACACTCTTTTCTTTCAAAAACGTGTTGGTTCATTCTTCAACACTTCGGTTAACACTACAAGCGCCAAGAAAAAATGCATCTGAAAATGACGTCTGCTGAAGTCGTCTGCTGCGAATATTGCCTAATATTACTGACTAATTTATAAAAGCAAACAGTGTGGACCCAGATCAGACTGCTCCTATAAGAGCAGTCTGATCTGGGTCCACGCTGTTCGTCAAAGAGACTACTAAAACATTTCAGCAGACGAATAAAAGCAGACGACTTTGTTGCATAACAGATACCAGCGATTGGGCAATGCATATTAAACTTAGAAACCAACGCATTATAAAAATTTAGCGGGTATCACGACCCGCGGTTTTACTGCTCTATCACGAATATGGATTATTTGGCGTACAAAATATGAAGGTCATCCAGTAAAAAGCGGGGATTTCCTTATAATGACTGAGCCAGTGCACGAAATTTCCAACAATGTGGTATGTGCGACCAGCAAAGCCTCAGGTTAGCCTACGCATACGCGCAGTCTGATCAGAGTCTTTGCTAGTCGCTCGAGTATTCTATGATTGTTAAGCTACTTACTGAACACCGTTTGGATATTCTAATCTTAAAGGAACACCGAAAAAATGATACTAAAGCTAACCTGGTCAGATTTTCTTCATACAAAAAGCTCATACTAAAGAAACGAAGTCTGCCATTTAGATATTGTCATGTATCTGTATAAAGTTTGTCATTTACTTTGATCTAGTTTAATTGTTCTTAATGTAACATATAAAATGTACAAGTTAGTCACGATTGCCGAGCAAACACGCAATTGTGGAAATTGGATTATTTGTATATTCTATATTCCCCTGTTGCTAGGCAACAAGGCGTACATGCGATAGATATTGCTTTTAAAATATAATTTAAGGGTACTTCAAAAATTTAAACCAGCCAACGAATAAATTAGAGCCTATTCACAACCCCTACCCCCATTTTGATGCCACAGTTTTGCATTTTGTCGCTTTTTCACACTGAATTACCCGTCACTTTTGCATTTTTTCTTCAAAAAAATCAATAAGTTTTACAGAATAGTTACTTTATGTTGTAGTTTATAAAGTAGATTCTTTTTGGATCTGATCTCCACATGCCAATAACTATGGCAACCATTTTAAAGAATCCGGTCAGGTTAGCTTTGATACCATGTTTTCGTTGCTAAGCATCAAGCGACATAACTTTTAGGCCACTGGATGGACATGGTTTACCCCCCCCCCCAGGGGGAATTTCGTACACCATATTTACTTGAAGCCCAATGTCGTGCAAGGATTTTGCAACATGTTAGCCCTCTGACAATGACAGTGTTAAGCTGTAATAACCTGTTATATACGTTACCCTACAAAATATTTGATAATTAACTTTCTTTTTAAGACTTCAGAAAAGTGCAAAAGGTAAGGTAAGATTTCCAAATTGGTTATATCTTCTAACTAAGCTATTACTGAGCCACAGTTATTGACATTTGAAAACAAACATAGTCACCCCCGATGTAGTGTGTGGTACATTTTTTCATTGAACCCCCTTTCAATGAAAAATGAATCTAATTTAGTTTGCCTTAAATTTTATTGAAACCAGTTTATGATCATTAATTTGGTCTTATATTAAAGAAAATTTATTTACCTTTCCAAAACTGCAAGCATTACGTTTCTATCTTATATACTTTTTGAGTTATTAGATGTTAAACATAGTAGCCCCATATCACACAAAAATGTCAAACGCAATTCTCTAGGCCTTGCGCTGGTACCCCCTCCCCCAGAGCGGATTTTCTACACTATGATTTCCAGATACAACATTATATAAGCCACATAATGAAATAAGTTAGCCCTCTGAGAGTGGCAGCGTAAGTGTGTAACATCATGTTACATACGTTACCCGCAAAATAACATTAAATTTTCCTGATAATGTCTCCAACATGACATATTCACACTTTTTAAAGTCCGGCACAGGGTTAAGAACTTTTAATAACACAGTTACATAATTTTAGCATTTATTTTATAAATGTCCTGAGTTTTTTGCCGTTGTATATGTTACTTAGTGTTTCATATGTTATTTCCAAGTATCAGTATGACAGTTATTGAATATACATGTATAACATCCGTCAGTGAATATAGAAAATCTATAAGGCCGCTTTTCAAATGAATTGAAGTTCCTTATTATGGTGTCTTACACTATTTTACAGCCCAGGTTTCATACGTTACTCTCCGAATACCACTAAACGTTTAAGATAAGGTCTCCAACACGGCCTGCTTGT
This sequence comes from Loripinus fragilis, assembly GCA_964019695.1. NCBI lineage: Eukaryota > Metazoa > Mollusca > Bivalvia > Lucinida > Lucinidae > Loripinus > Loripinus fragilis. Next base: position 63,567,159 of record OZ026522.1, on the reverse strand, counting down.
ACTTATCTGCATGCTGACGCAGGTCTATGTACTTCTTTTTACTCTGGCTCATTTACTGAGGAAGTAACTTAAAACATAAACTACCATAAACCCTCTTTTCTTTTATAGAGACATCAAATATAGTTAACATTATACTCATGGAAAGTTTGTTACATAGAGTGCAATATGTCAGTTACAACTTTAAGGGAAAATTCACACATTTTTTGAACTGCATTTATTATAGAGCTTACAGTATGGTAGAATTAATCATTCATTTAATATGTGCGAAATCCCTTCAATAAGCCTGTAATTAATTACTTTCACTTGGGGTCTTGCCTTTTGCAGGTCAATGAGCTCCTACAAGCGGACTGGAATCACTATAACCTGCTTACACACTGCCAGATCAAAATCTTAAATTCTTGATAATGGCAAAAAATCACAATGTTTCAGAGTTATATTTTAAGCAGTGTGTACATTGATGATTATATTTTGATACATGGGCTAAGGTTTGAAAATTGTTTCTAAAATTCAACCCTTAACGCACTAATTATTACTATAGCAGACATATTTTGTATTAACTTTCTTCATTTTGGGTACAATAAGACATAGCAAAGTCAACTGAAAATTATTGAAAAACAAAATACTTTTCTTAAAATAGTCGTACCATTCTAATTTGCATTAATCTGACTGACAATTGTTATTAAAACAGAATATCAATTATCCAATGTTGAAATGAAGCAATGTATGGAACCATTAGCAAGGTGATTCCATGAGTCATTTAGCTGACCTAAAACAGAGGCTTAATGTCCATCTTTTAATGTCCATTACTGTAATATGTCAGCCCCCAGATGTTTAGATTAAGACAATGAACACTGCCAAAATTAACTTAGCAGATGAGGAGATGATCTATGAAAAATAAATAAGTACATAATGAAATATTTATTTTTGAATTAAGTAAAATGTTCAAAACCATGAACATGCATTTAAAAGATCAAAGAAAACCCATCAGGTAGAAGTTATAGAGCTGTTTCTTGCAAGCTAGCAGCTCTTCGTACGAGGGGGGGGGGGGGGGGTTCAATATGTAATGAAAACCCATTCATAACTCCATCCACAAACGCGTTAGGATGTAATTTATGAGTGAGATTGAATATAGAAATTTCAAAATCGGCTTTATTACTTGCAAATGAACATTGAAGCGACCAGAAAAAAATGTTACAAATGATTTTTGTATGAATTTTTGCTATGTATTCGTTCACGCAATAACGACTCTGTCAATGGAATGCCAGAACATGTAGCATCAAGGAGGGTTTTAACCAAAATGACAGCCTCAGTATTTCATAGATTATGAAGCAACATCAATTTTTTTTGCAGGTATAAATCTCAAATATATGGATATTTACCACACAAAGAAGCGGACTGAAAACATCCCTCGTTCATGTAGTTATCTGCTTTTGAAACCTTTATTTTATTTCATATTGCAGTGTACTTCAGCACCTTATCTTGAAAGTTGCATGTGTAAATTAGATAATGAGCTGGGCAATTGCAATTTTACATGTAATAAGCCATGAAACAGACCTTTAAATTAAAGTAATTACAAAGTGTGTAAATATAAAACTTTTGGATATACTGGGCTGTTTTCATTACATATTGAACCCCCTCGTATATTATCCAAGGGTTTAAAGAATTTTCCAACACAGTTTTTAATCCTCTATCAGATTCACCTTGCAAGGATTTTGATATATAGTTTGATATTTTTTAACATGTGAATGTTAATTCAAATTTTGCATTGAAGAATGTTTATGTACCTTTTGGAAACTGCAAATATATGTTTCTATCTTTTATATGGTTTGAGTTGTTAAGTTTTGAACATGGTAACCCCATATCACAAAAAATGTGTAATATAATTCTGTGGCTCGTTTGTTAGGGTACGATCAAGTTTTTTTCAACCGGAGGTACTCGATTTCCTTCCTATTTATTTTACACTCATTTTGTCCATATCTGGAAAGCCTCCCTTGTTTTCATGGGAAAAACTTGATAGTCCAATCTTTGCATGTACATCTTAATCACAGAAAAGCAGGGTGGAAGTAAGCTCATGCTCATGCCATTTCAAATAGTAAATGAGTATGGCTTTGGTACTTTTTTCAGAAACATGTCATACTGCAGCTAATTCACATTAACATAAATAGCAAATGTTAGGGCTTCATGTCACTGATGAGAATCTAGAGCAATTCTTTGTTTGTTTTCCTAACCTGCTTAGAATGTAGATGAACTAGTGGGGAGGGTTTCTCTATCAGTTTGATAGGAACAACCTTTCCATAGTATTAACGCATTGGCAAATTGGTAGTGTCACAATCTGTTAAACAGTGCATGACTGAAGATCTCTTCCCCCATATTCTGGCCAATGTTGCTGACATTCAGAAGGAGCACTTTTGTTGTATAGACCAGTGTTGAACAAAATATCCAGGTTATCCTCTGGGAGAATGTTTTTAAGACTTTATAGACTGCTGCTTATACATTGTATATATGTATCAGTGACAAAACCAACATGCCCTGCCTTTAGTGCCTGGTTAAATACTGGTTCCATCAGACCATTGAAGGTGACAGGAAAAGCTATAATGCTCTGTAGTATGACATTACCATCAAAGTAATGTGCAGCACTGCACTATATGGCCAATCTAATGTTGGTTCAATTTGTGATTGCAAGCCATGCAGAAGTTTGGACTTGTCATTTTTTGGTTAAAATTCTATCAGGAGTTGACAGTAACCATGGTACAGGTCCCAGAAGGAACGACAGTGTCAACTCAAGGTCAACATTATGTCCAATAGATAGAAGGTCATGCTGACCAAAGACGCTCCTTTAAGCTCTCATCTGGCTGATTACGTTTTGTAAATTGGACAATTTCTTCTTGACCTCGCAAGCCTCAAAATTTTACTAGCTTGTAGCCATTTACGGGGTTGTGAAAGACAGATTTTCAACTAAAAGAGAGTCAATGAAGTCTGCAACAGCTTTCCGGCCAATGTCATTAGCCTCAATAAGATCCTTAGCAATGCCAGGCTTAGCAGGAACACAAAAGCAGAAAGACAAAGTACACTTCATTGTCTTCAAAACTAGAACTAAAATGATTGGTGAAGCCAGAAACTGCCTCTAGTACTCGTTCTACTTTACATCTGAGCAGATTGAATATTTGATTTCAGTGCATTGAAGAGTTGTTTCAACGTATTGAGCTCTGATGTGATGAGTAATACTCCATTCCGTTTGTAGTACGAAGCGTAGTTCTAGCTGTTGAAGCATATAATACCTCCTTTGACTTGGCATGGAGTTTATTTGTTTTCCTGATAGTTATGTCAAAAGCATTTCTCAAGCAAAGAACCAATGATTGTGACACACTAAACCCATTTTGTTCGAAAGGTTCATTATAATGATAGTTTAAATCACCATTAATTAATGAGGAACTTCAATTTATTTCAGCCTTATACATTTTCTAAATTCTCTGACAGACTTTATACATGTGAAGTCAACAACTGCTGTACAGATACTCAGAATAACTTATGTATCATTTGGTAACGCACATAACAGTTAAAGCTCAAGGCATTTATTTAATAAATACTTAGAATAGCTAAACCTTGTTAAAAGAAGTACATAAACCTGTGCCAGCATGCAAATAAGTATACACAGGGCATGCTAGAGACATTAAATTGAATGTTTAATGCTATTTTGAGGGTAATATACGTAATATGGGACTGAAAAATAGTGTAAGCGACCATAAGAAAGAACTTAAAATCATTTAAGTAGCAGCCTTATAGATTTACTATATTCTGTGACAGATGTAATACACGTATAGTCATTAAATACCATACTGATACTCGGAAATAATGCAGGAAACACTTAGTAACGTATACAACGGTAATAACGCAATATATTTATAAAAATAATAGTACTAATATGTAACTGTGTTATAAGAAGTTCATCAACCTGTGTCAGCATGCAAATATGTACGAACATGTCATGGTTAAGACATTATCAGGGACGTTTAATGCTGTTTCGGGGGGTAACGTATATAACGTGATGTCACACGTTAACGCTGCCACTCTCAGAACGCTCACATCTTTTATTTTGTGTCTTATATAATGTAGTTTCAGAAAATTATAGTGTACCAAATTCCTCCTGGGTGGAGGGGGTCTATAGCCAGCTCTAGGCCTATTTCCATCAAATTTTCAGATATATCGTTGCATACGCAACTTATTGTGCCACCTTATGGTTACATTTTGTAATGTTTAAATGTAGTCGGTGAACCAAAGTCGTGTATCGTGCAAAAACACACATTTTTGCACCCGAAAGGTATACGGCTGGAATTTTGAATACTGATAGTCTAAATAGTGCTTGATATAAAACCACTGTATAGCAATGCAATGCAACTAGAATTGCATTTAGCGGAAAATGCCTTTTTGGATGCCACATAGGTCAAGTAAAGCAATCTTTCATAGCATAGAAATTGTGATTTTTCCCTTATCAATAAGTTAAAGAGTGTGTTTTTGGCCTCCAAAAGAACCGTCTCATTGAATAGGTTCATTTGAGTACCCACAACAAATGTTTTGATTGAGAAATAATAAAAATAATTTTCCATTACGCACTCTTATCTGGAGGACTGGTATGAGAAGCCGTTTGACTGTCCGATAATGCAATAATACACTATCAAATGCATTTTAAAGTATGGGCAGTCATTTGTGAACCAAAATAATCATTCTAGGAGCATTTTTTTCGTTACAACTACTATGCGGTTACATTTTTGCATCTCAGAAGGGGACAGACAGGTTGTTCATGGTTATATGGTAATAGTTATACCAGATTTTCATCTTTATTTTACCACTGTTAAACGAAATTATTGTTTTCCGTAGATATTATCCCCTTGGTCCCTATAATGACCCTCTGTTTCAAAATTGCTTTAAATATGGAAGATAAACATCCTTTAAACCTTGATAAATTTAATTTATGTGTTAAACTGCTCTTAAGTTGTCCTTAGTATTTAACTACGCGCCAGCTAGCAAGGACTAAATTACTATGTATCAACTTATCATGGTTTCATATTTTTACGTTTCAGCTACCTTTTCTAGTTTGCGATAGAAAATACAATTAATTATCTTATATTATGTCCCAATAGTCTGTCTAACTGTATGCAGTGTATAAACGCATTCAATAAAAAATTATCTATTTATGTAAAAGATATGCAATTCAGATCACTTCAGCGGGAGGATAAAAGTGAATAAGTAAGCACGCAATCATTCACAAGATATGCTTCCATGCAATATATAAATCATTATTAAGTATATTTTTGGGCCATAAATGCAGTTTTAATGACATTTGAGGCAAAGAAACCTATAAATTTAAATTCAAAATTGGGGTGCCCTAATCTACATGCTTTAAAAACCAATAAGCAGTATTCTCAGATGACCACCCCTGCCTCTGAGGTCTACTCCGATGTTGTTTTATTATATAAACTCAATATTTTTCAATCCGGAAATTTTTCGATAAAAATATATGACATTTTGAAAAAAAAATATTTTGACATGTTCTAGCTGGGCTTCCGTAGAAAGTTCACTGCTCTGGCGTATGCAAGTCGATCCAGTCTGCTATACAGTGGTTTCAGATACACCATAGAATTACCTTTGCAACCATACAAAATCCAGCTGTATACCTTTCGGGTGCAATGGTTAGCATTTTTTCTACCTTGGTTCCCCGACTAATGGTATGAACTACATTGTATATATTGGATGACCCTCGCATGGGTCCTGTTAAGCAAATATTTTCAGCGTAAATCGCAATTATTTCCTTACCCAGCAATCTAAACATATGTTTTGGGTGCTCAAAAACGTCTCATTGAGAAGGTTCTTTTACGTACCCACAACATATGTTTTGGTTGAGAAAATAAAAAAAATCAGATACGCACATTTATATTGGGGTCTGCCCTCGTACTAAAGTCCAGTTAAGCATTTTTTGAGAGTAAAGTTGTGACTTTTCCCCCTTACATGTACCTGTCGTTTAAACATGCGTTTTGGACGCTTAAAATAACCGCCTTATTGAGACGGCTCTTGAGTACCCACAATAAATGTTTAGGTTGAGTTATTAGAAAAATAAGTCTTAATTACGCGCTCTAATCTAGAGGTCTGAATCTAGCCCTCGCTTCCTATATTATGTTTCGTACACTCGGAATGTAGTCTCCTGAACAAGTTTTTCCTAATATATTTTGAGTAAAGGCATTTTAATGTCAACGTAAACAATTCTTCGAGAATTTACGAGATTCTACATAACCAGTCTGCATTATAAACTGTCCATTTTTTGCATGTTTTTATTCACTCATTTATTTGTAATAAAACATTTCAACATTACTGACTTAAATGCATTTAAAAGATGTAATTTACTTCTTGCAGTTGAAGTGTACATGATCACATGTCAGTTGCATGCGTATACATGTAGCATGCTTTTCAGCAGCATGATTTTAACATGACACTCATTCAAAGACTGATCAGAACCAGCTGAAACAGGAAGAACTGGTCTATATTAGGAAAAGCAGTGTTTATCATTCTAAGAACTAATCTGAGTCTGCACTGTTTGCCTACGTCCCACTAATAAGAAGCTATGTTTATAATGGTTAATGTGTAGTCGGTGATGCTATTACATTACAACATACCTTTGTTTCTTTCATAAGTTTGTTCTTAGTATATCCAGCACTAGAAGACTGTCCAGTTAGGTCGTAATGTAATACAGTTCACGTCATAACTGATAAGATATATTCAAGGACTGGGACGTCGTAATATTCCTAGTAAGACACACACGCATTAACTAAAACGGACAGTGGCAAATTGTTAATCCATAAAGCGGCATCTAAAATTTGCAGGAGATGACAATTTCCAGAATTGCTGTTTTTTTTTTCAAAAATGATATATAAGGCATGCTATTTCATGAGAATCGTCTAGCAGACGATTCTCATGAAATATCATACATTATTTTTTCCGAAAATTAAGAAAGATGTCGTAAAAATTGTCGTCTCCTGCAGTCGTGACCGGCACTTTAAGGGTTAAGGTTTTGCGACCAGGTTAGATTCAAACCAACCTGCTCAGTTACAGACACTGTGTAGGGCAATAAAAAATCCATGCAACATTAAACAAAAAGGTAAGTGAGTATGACCAGGTAATGCCACAATAACACGCTGCAGACCAACCAACGGTACCGCAAGGAAGAGACACAGAGCACTAACAGTCACATGACAGAAAGACATAATTAAAGTAAAGCGACCAGCTCTCATTACAAAACAAGGTCCAAAAATAAAATCCCTATGCATAATGACAGCAGCAATAAACAATGAATCAACAACAACAGATCCAGCAGCGGAAGCCATTTGGCGGAGGGTTTGGATGGCTTTGAAAATTGTATTTTACTGACGCCAAAACTTCGCCCTTGAGTCTGCTCTTGTTCAAAAACATATAAGCCCCCATGGAGGCTTCATCACAGAGTAGCAATAAATCACACTATGCTAAAACAAAGAAAAAAGGCTCATGGCTCACAGATAGTAAAGAGCTAAAGGAAACTTCAAGTTGAGCCATGGTGGGCCCAGCCAAAGACAGGCATTGGGCACCAACCCATCGATTAAAGTTTCAGGTCAGGGTCGTCACTAAGTCTGAGGCCTGACCCGCCGTCATGCAACTAGAGAGAACACCATGTCTATACAGTAAACCCTCGAAAATTCGAATTTCGATATTTCGTAACACTCTCTAATTCGAAATAAATTTGGGACAAACAGGACCTACATGTATTCATGATATATTTTAATAGCTGTCAATAATAACATGATTTGGGTGCGCAAATGTAGCGTCTCTTTGAGACATTTCTTTTACGCGCCCAAAACTTAAGTTTGATAGGGGAAAACCCAGATAACTATTATTTATGGGGTTATATATTTAATGTCTACCTTCCTATAGTTCGAACTATTGATCATTCTAAATAAAACCTCTAGTCCCGAGGAATTGGAATTTACTAAATTTGAATGTAGCTACTTTAGTTAACAACCAGGCAGGAGGTAGCCTCTCTTCGTTCCTATCTCTATTCTATTAACAGATAAGAGTTTTAGGTTATGGAGAGGTCGCATGGAATTAGTCTTGTCAGTTCGTGGTTTATATATACTGTACACAAAACGACAGCCATTGTTTTAGCTGACCTTGGCCGAAGGCTCAATGTAAGCTATTGTTATCGGTACTCAGCATGGATAAATGTGTCTTGCTCAGTGACACAACACAGTGACGCCGGTTAGGCTCGAACCGTGTTGTGACCTTGAGCAAGACACATTTATCCTTGCTTGGTACTGGTTCAACCCAGGATGACCCATCCCGACATAACTGAAAAATTGTTGACTGGGACGTACAAAACCTTGTTCTTTGACTAAAGGTCATATTGGTACTCTGTAAGGCCTATAATTAACATGTATCTACACAATAGGCAATCGCTGTGCCAACATGATAGGTCAAGGTCAGATAAACTCAAAATCTTTCAACAATATTACGGCTCGTAACGCGAACTACTCATTCATTTGTTGACCGAGATTGGTTTCATTTGAAACACAACAAATGTGTATGAGGTGTAAAAGACCAAAGGCTATAAACTCTTTGTATTCTGATGGATTCTCCCAGTAAATATGGCTTTTAACTTTTTTTTTTGTATTTTCTGTCTCTGAAGGTTTTTTTAATCTTAGCAAACAGTGCACACCCTGATGAAATGCAGCATCATAAATGCAGCATCACACTGCTTTTCATCTTGGTTTTCACTGTTTGTCAAAGTACCGTTTAGCGGTTCCCAGTATACAAAGTGTTAAGATTATTGATATGACCTTGGAGTCAAAGGTCAAGGTCACATATGAAATCAGTCTAAAGATTTACGGCTAGTAAAGCTAACCCCTCTTTGTTTGGTGGTGGAGGATGTTCATAGTTCGCACAATGATTGCATATGGAATGTAAATAACAATACAATGTGAATAACTTATTTAGGTAACCGACATGACCTTAGAGTCATAGGTCAAGGTCATATATTCTTTAAATCTGTCAAAATCAGTCTTACCGTGCTCGTTACTCAAACGTCTTATTTATTATTTGGCCTAGGATATTCGTACTTAGCACGATGGTTGACAACAATAGATAAGTAAGATCACCAACATGACCTTGGAGTAAAAGGTCGATGCCACACGTACTAAAGCCTGCCTGTGGCTAGTAACGCAAGTTGCTCTTTTATAGTTTGACTAAGGGTGTCGATATTCGGCACAATGGTTGGATGGTGAGAAGATTACAGAAACGTCTAAATATAAATAAAACATTCTTAAAATCTATCTTATTGCTAGAAACGTGAACTCCTCTTTCATTTTTGATGGAGGGTGGACATATTTAGCATAATAATTGATTATGTTGTGTTACAGAAAAGGTTTCAACTTACAGCAAAGGTAGTATTTGTTTGTTGGTTTGTTGCCTTACGTCCCAAATCAACAGCTATGGTCATGGCGGGACGGTCAGTTCACCTAACCGCATTTTTTCCTGGGCAAGCTTGAACAAGCAGTTAGCCAGTACTTCGTGCACATACTTTCGCTTGTAACTGACAACAATCCTTCTTGAATGATCCAGCGGAAGGGAGGAGAATGACCATAGAAATTATTTCATGATCAATCTCCACGAAATTATGGGACCGGGCCGGGATCGTACTCGCGACCCCTGGATTTGCAGTCAGACTCGTATCTGTTGCCAGACACGTTACCGACTGCGCTACGCTACCGGTAGCAAAGGTATTAAAAGGTCAATTTTATACTTAAGACCCACGGCGTCTAATCTGGATCTGCACTGTTTGTCTACGCCCCACAAAAAGGACGCTATGCTTATATGGGTTAAAACCTGCCTAAGGCTTGAAACTAAAGCTTCTTTTTTATTTTTTGACCCGTATGTATATCCTTAAATTGCAAAAACGATAGGTTGTTTGCGCAAATCAGTATATATACTCAAACAAAAAAAGATACGTCCGATTTTCATGGTACTGTATCTTTTGATCCAATTAAGATGTCTTAGCAAAAGATATACCAAAATGTTTATCAAACGTCCGACACACAAAAGTTGGTAGTTATTTGATCTTATCTTCTTATCTGGAAGAGTTATTGAACCTTAAGTGAAAACAGCTCATTCCACTATAATCAGCAATTTTATCATCAAAACGTGACACATTTTACGTTAAATGGCAACCAGGAACGTCCAACGATGAAAAAACATCTAAAAATCCGAAATGTGCTTATTAAACGAGCGGCATTGCAATTCGAAATCGTTAATTTACGAAGTTAACTGAAATTACCTCCCTTTGAATTAAACAAATAACAATTCAAGAACCTCCGATTTTCCTTAAACTAACATCATTTTGACACCGTTTTTGTTTTAATTTGCTGTGCTTGTGTATGACAACGATTACACAAAAGATGAAAATAAAAACCATGGCTGATGTCGGCCATCACATGTTCACTAAATCTGTGCTGTATACCCCACCCCTTACTGAAAAAAAGCACGTGAATTCCCAGTATCAATTGTTTTAATGCTGATTAGTCTTTAATTAATGTTAAAATGCTTGTGATGACGAAAAAGAAATTCAAATTTGACCGACTCTGTTGATTATCAAAATGCTGGACCAAGAATGAATTTTCTCAGTGTCTTCACCCACGCTCTTAACCAATGTTTTGTGACGTCAGAGTATGTTACAGATTAATGTTTGTGGTCGTAAAAGCAATGCATACAGCTAACATGCATAACATCTTACAAGAGAGTTTGCTCAGGGATGTTTTAATGTGCTTGAACGGTTGGGAATTATGATAGACACACAAGCTGTTGATGTTGTGACTTTTGATTTTAAGGGTACTCGTGTTCTCTGAGTTGTCAGCGGCTCTATTGGTTATCAAATGAATTTCGTTTAGGCGCATAACATTCCTAAATGATATCAGTTTGTAATGTAAAAAAGTTATTTGAAATGCGTTCATACATTAAGAACTGGCAGACATAAACGTCAAGCGGACATAACTTTATTGTTTCAGTATATGATTAAAAGTACAATGTATTTTGGAGATTTTGGCAACAAACAGTCACGAACTCTGACTACCGTACCGTTCTATAAAGATGTGTTAAAGTCACCTGATCTCAAACTGTGTGAACTTGGCTTGGAGTATGGAGCCAATTCCAAGTCTGGGTTTCACAAACAAAAATGACATTAACAAGCATGTTTGGTATTCAATCTTAAGCCTGGTATTCAATCCAAATGTTTTCAATTCAAATAAACAAACTTCTTGATTGGTCGACATAGCGTTCGATTGATGCCGCTGTTAAAGATCATGGCCGAAAACATTGGTTCCGCGTAGATCACACACAGAAGCTTTATAAAAAAGTGTAAATAGATGAGAATTGAAGTTTTACTTTTTGACGTTTGTCGGGTAATAAAGCCAGTGATCATCACTAAAATTTCCAATATTAAAGCGCTTATCGTATGGAGTCTGGGGTATGGAATATAATTCCAAGTCTGGCTTTTGCAAACAAGAATGGCATTAACAAGCATGTTTGGTATTCAATCTTAAGCCTGGTTTTCAATACTGATGTTGGTTTTGAATCATAAATAGTAAGTGAGTATGATCAGGAAATACCACAATCACAAACCGCAGACCACCCCATAAGTTTGGTATTGGCAGTGAATTTCCACGGTCATTTTAGAAATATTTTTTTGCAAACATTGTAGGCTCAGTCTGATCTGGGTCAATACTGTTTGCCCCTCTACTGGCCATGGATTTGGTTGGAAGATTGAACACATGTGCTGACTCAAATATAGCAAATATATGTAGGTACTACTTTTTATTCTTGGAATCAAGCCCGGTCTTCAATAATTATGTTGGTTTTGAATCACACGCTTGGTATACAGTGAATGAGATGCCCTGCAAATGTGTGAAGTCTAGCTGAAAGTCATTTGTGAAAGAGTCAAATTTCAAACTGTGATTTTCGCAATAAGTTTTGTGACAATGAATGGACATACATATAAATTGCATGGATTTAAAAATGATGTTCGAACCCAAGGGCAAAGGGGAGATAAATACGACTCAAAATAACTACTTCAAAATTGTATTTTGACACTATATCATTTGAAGGGTTGATTAATTCCACAACTGTGAATGTAAAATATAGATTTATCTAACAATATCTAGTTCGATCTGAATAATCAAGAATCTAGCACTCTATTCAAGCGTGCAAAATGCAGTTACTACTTCCGATTGTTAATAGACAAATGGGGATGCTTCAATGTTTACGTATAAAAATATTTTCCCAATCATGACCCAGCTTCCTACTAACATATAGTGTAAATACATTATCGACGTTAACAATTTAAAGTAAACTGGCCTAAATAAGTTAAGTCCCATGTCACTTTTTCATAGTCATAATGTTAAACTCCCAGAGTTTAGTTCTCTATTTTAAAAAATATGGAAGGTAGTTGATAAAGCTAACTCCATCCAAACTAGACAACAATATCTTGGGTATTTGATATTAAACACCAGGCTTGACATTGAATGCCAGCATTGGGACTGAATATCACATAATACTTGTGAATGCCGCCATGCATACTTCTTTGAACTTTACTGATTAATGGTGCATTGAATATCAGGTTTGGGATTGAATTCAGGCTAAGCATTCAATACTAACTAAACATTTAATATCAACATTCGATAGTAGACATTGGGATTGTGATTGAATGCCAAACATGCTTGATAATGCCATTCTTGCTTGTAAACCCCAGATTTGGAATTGAATCCTTACATTGCCACTAACAATATCCATTTCATGGCAATTTCGAATTGTTCGCTGTTTTAAGAGACGAAATAAGGTGTTGTTATTTGACTAGAAAGAAGACTAGCAAATAATTGCAATAATTCAACAGATCGGTTGCTGTTCACTTCATTTCCAAGATTTAATCGCCAGTACATGGCTAAAACGAACTTAAACGTATCGACTGTGCCTTATCCGACGTGTGCAACAAGTGGCTTGTGAGTTTTGTCATATTTTTTTCGCTTCCTCCTCTTACTGCTTTACATGGTTAAACCCATTTAAGCCGTGTGGAATTTCCCACCATTATCATTTAGAACTGTCCATTTCTGTTTAAAGGGAGGTTGGGTGGTATTTTTCTTTTTTATTCAATTTTTAAAAGAAACTTCTGTAAGCAAACCGTTAAGAACCTGATCAGACTGATCTGGTTGTGCACTGTTTGTCGATGTCCCACAAAAAGGACGTTATGCTATGTTAAGAATATTAACATAGTAAAGAAAAGGAAAATGGCCTGTGATAATCAACAGAGTGTCCCAGACGACGATATATCCAGGTCCTATTTATCAAAGGCAATAAACGTTTTCCTCAGCCTAACAGACTTGGTGATAAAGACACCTTAAAATATATAATGGATAATAAAATTATTATTGTGTATATGTATCAATATGCTTGGTAGAAACCATTAGTGTACGAAGAATTAATCAGCAAGTGAGAGATCACTTTCTAGTGCTGCAGCAAAGCTGTAAAAAGTGAGCTAGTTTTCGAGATGGTGGTCCCCACAGGGTAACAAGCAGTAACATACATCAAATTAAAGCTAAGAGTCTCCCGAATTAAAAAATGCATGATGCCACCTCGGTATGTTGGGGCGTAAAATTTTCCGAGTCATTAAACAAGGGCACCCATACAAATAAATAACTTAACTGATAAAACTTAATTTAAACCAGAGATCAAAAACATTGCTAAAGTTGGTATAATATAAACACTAAATGATCCAGAAGGATGCTAGAAATACTTTGCATCATACATGAGATGCAAACAAGTCCAAATACACTGACGGTGAAAGGTCATTAGGTACATAAGTCACGAAAACCCATGATTTTCTAGAATTCTTTTGACAAAAAATCCTCCTTAGGTATAAATGTATTGAAACAAGTTTAAATATTATCAATGACATCTGGGAATCAAACAGTGCATAATGTCGCTGCCATTTATTGGGACGAAAAATTTTATGGCCCACCAAAAAAGGGTATCCATATAAGTAATAACTTTACTGGTAAAGAATAAATTTAAACCAATGATCAAAAGCATTGCTGAAGTTGGTATAATATGAACACTAAATGATACATGAGGGATGCAAAAAATATTATTAATCATATGTACGGTTCATATATGTCCAAATACACATTAGTCACGAAAACCCATGATTTTGTAGAATATTTTCTGGCAAATGATCTCTTTTTGTATAAATGTATTAAATTCAAGTTAAACTGTGAACAACTGTCATCTGGTCAGCAAAATGTGCATAATGCCTTTTCCATATGTAGGGTCGAAAAAAGTTTACGGCCTTTTAAAGAAGGGTATCCATAAAATTAAATAACTTTACTGATAAAAATCCATTTAAAACAATGATCAAAACTATGGTTCAAGTTTGTATGATATGAACGCTAAATGACAAATTAGGGTGCTAAAATATTTCAGTATTATATGAGGTGCAAATAAATCCAAATACACTGATGGCAGAAGGTTATTAAGTACATTTTGTCACGAAAACTCATGATTTTGCAGACTCATTTTAGTCAAATGATCTCTTTAAGTAACTATGTACTGAAAACAAGTTAAAATGTTATCAAATGCCATTTGGGAAGCTCCTACTCAAAATAAAATCATCCCAAATGAATAGATGATACATTTACAGTTCATGCATTAAGTAAAATCCTTATCAGATCTTATTAATGTAGTATGTGGGAAGAATTTTTGTCAAGGACATTGACGAAAACGTACCAACTTTTGCATAAAGTATATCAACGTGTGTCAGGCAAGTATTAAACTATTTCTTTTTTGTTAAGAGATATCATTTTTCATTGACCATGAAAGTTCATCAAGTCCATCATCCACGAAAACACATGGCATACATGTACATTATACTTTATGAATGTCAGACGTTTCTCAACAATTCTCAGTGACATACTCAGTTATTATATATGACATTAGAATGACTAGTTCTAATAAAACGAGCCAAAGTTTATGCGTCATGGCGTAACGCACTCACTGATTTATCAGATTTGGCGTACGATTCGGCAACATCTTCACAAAATTTGTTTGCCATACAGTAACCTTACCAATATAGTGCACTCACTCTGGCAAGTTGATCACAATGCGAGCAACATTAAACACTGAATAAATAAAAGCAGAACAACTGCCTTAGAACAAACTATAGACGAAGCCTTGGGGGACTTAAATGAATTTTACTGACCAAATCTTCAACCTAGATTCTGCTGTTTTAAAAACACAAAGCTCGCATAGAGGCTTCTAACGCATAGAGGCTTCCTAACTTATGTAATGTATCACCAAAGGGAAACAACCAAGTCAATTAACAAACACTGCGTCACCATCTGGACTGTTTACACTGATCTTACTGGCACCATTTTTTGATGCAATCGCTGCATGGAGGATCATTTATTTTGTGTGTCTGATTCTTCCCAGTTTGATTGCAGGGGAATATATTCTGTGCTGTACTTTATAATGGCAAAGGCCTTATCTTTCAGTACGCCACTGAGGTGTGCAGTTTACTTCCATTCAGTGCTTCATCAGCATTTTCTATATCACATGTATATACAAGTAGTATGCTCACAATTCGCTTTGTTTTCTTCCCTTGCTTAAATTCTTCATTCTTTTGGTATAGTGATTTCAGCTTGGATGTAAATTTTATGGGTTGCATTTGTATTACAAATTTCTACTTTTTTGAAGTTTGAGGCTGTTCTCTTTGTACTTTAAATTTGAGTAAAAATGATGCAGACTGTATTGAAACAATTTTGTTATCCTGTTAACATTCTAGCTTGTGCATGTAGTAGCAAAATGTACATGCAATCATTGGTCAGTCATTTTTGAACATATTAACAGGAATAGGCGCTTGGTCAGTAAGAGTTCATTGCAAAAAGCCTTAAATACATTACTTCTCCATTGAATGTTACACTGTTGAATTGGATGCGGACTGTCTTTTGCATTTCTGTCATTACTTTAATGTCAGACTTGGGAAGTGGGTCGTAGTAGCTTTTTAGTGGCATGTTGTTTTCTGATGGTATCAAATGCTTCTTCGTGAAGCTTATTGATACTTGACTGCTAAGGCTTTTAGTAGACTTTCTTTGAATTCAGATGTTGTCATTACACCAGACGCAAAGTTCAAGAGATGATCAGATGGATTGTCATTGTCGCAGGGATCTATGAATATTCATTCAAACATATGAGTCGTTCTTTCACAAAATTATCAAACCTCTTCCACATTGAATGTGTGTCTGAATGATAAATGCTTACTCCTTTTTGTGTCTTTTTCTGGCATCTAAACACATAATCATGAAATGTCAAAGAGTACTTGGCTGTAACAGGTCTTTGAAGAAACCACATTCCTTAGGCGTTTCCCTTTAGCGCCAGTCCTTTTATTCCACAAGTTCTTGTAATTTTGAAACACACACAAAATTATGTAATCGCTGATTGAAGTCATTTATTGTTTCATTGTTGTTTCATTTAAAGAGGCAGGCAATATTTTGAAATATAACCAGTTTGTAGCAAACATCAGCGAGATAATCGTGCAGTTTTAGAAAAACAAAGCCCAAGCCTGTTTCAATGGGAGCATAACTAGGGTGAGGAAATCATCCCAACAACTGGATTGTAGAAGAGGTAGATCTTCTGTCTTGCAATGTCTTGTAACAGAATATTAGGATAGTTTAGCATTTTTATCACTCCACCATTTGAACTGGACAGGACATGTCATGCTTTGTCTACAGGTTTGAATGCTGGAAACGCCCTGTCAGTATTTTCCTGCTAGAATATGCTGTGAACTGCCTAAGTCTGATACTAATGTTAACATTGTATTTACAGTTATGCAAAGCTCTAGCAGATTTTTTTTCATTAAGAAAACCATCATTTCTTGAAGGTGGTGAATTCAATTACTGGGTTGTAGATAATTTAATTTAATGATAATTGTTGGTCGACCATTTAAATTATGAAAAACCCAATACAGAAAAAGCCAATATAAACGGTCAGAATAATCTAATAGCAAAACAAAATCGATCAATCAATCAATCAATCAATCAATCAATCAATCAATCAATCAATCAATCAATCAATCAATCAATCAATCAATTAATCAATCAATCAGTCAACAAATCAATCATATTTTCCTTCTATAAAATTTATTGACTCATTTGCACAAAATCAGTGTTATTTTTATGGAAAAGTTGCTAAAATCGTGATTAAAATTTGCTGCTTTTTCACTACTAAGTTTCCGTATTCTTCTTATTTCCAGTGCAGTGTAAAAGTGAACTATAACCTACACTGACGATTATTTACAAGCCAATTGAATAAAATGTTATGTTGAATGGCCAGTTTTTATTTACAACATGTTTTAAGGTAAACAAATCAACAGTATCATCAATTTATTACAATGTCATATGTTTTCGTGACTTTTGCACTTGTTGACCTTTTTTCGTGATTGTAGACAGGAAACGTTTACATGGAATTGATGTTTTATTAATTAAAATTATCATTTCTGTTTATTGTTGTATCAAACTGTCCATTATCACGAATATACTGCAGCACATTTAATAACTTTATCAGTAAGGGATTTAGACTAGGGTATTAGGGGTACCCTCAGTTGAAGGGCCGTAAAAAAAATCGCCCTCGGTCCTGACAGTGGCATCATGCAATTTTGAACTCCCAAGACTCTGAGCTTTAATTTGATATATGTTGCTGCTTGTTACCCTGTGGGGACCGGTATGTGTCACAATATGGTGGGTCTGCTGCAGCACTATTTAGACTGTTACATTCTGCGAAATATTACCACCCATAAGGGACACACTTATGTCTTTGAGAACACTTTTCATCACAGTATGTTGATTCAGCACTGAGTGTTTCCCTGTGATGGTTCATGCACAATAGATAAATGGGGAAGCCTAGATTAACATTTTTTGTGTTTTTATTCATTTTTCAATATTTACATTTTCGAAGCAATCGTTTAATGAATCTTTAGATTTTCGCAACCGTTCATAGCCTCATCAATTACACAATTTTGATTGACACCTGCCAAGCTCACTTGCCCGTGCAATACGCTTCGAACATCGAACTCATTCGCCAGAAGTGATACTGGTGTTGCGATTAACAGCGAGCCACACATGAGTCGCACGTGCAAAACAAGCCTCTTGTTTGCTACAATGGCTGTCCGTGTTCAAGCTGGCTGTACCGCTTTTCCATTTAACGCTCCGACTTAACCGTTAATACGATTATATTTTAAATATAGAACTGCTTTTATTCCTAAATTAAAAATAACTTGTTATATTTTAGATATTTATAATAAAATGTAAATATAAGCAGTGAATTCATTTTTGATCTGTTCATGGAATCATGAATAAATCGGTTCTCTTGCAAAGTTTGCAAGAGACCCGAGGTATTCATGATTCCATGAACAGTCCAAAAATTGAAGCAATTTCTTAATTGTTGCACCCATTAGTTTGTTTGTTGGGGTTTTGTGTTTTGTTCAGATTTTAGTGTTTTTAGGGTTAGAGCTTTTCTAACCATGCAATCGTCTCGCTGGGGAAGAGATGGAACCACTTGCCTCCTTGAAGCCTTTTGGCTGTTAGTATTCTCTGACTTTTCCTCACGGTGCCGTTAGTTGATAATTTGCAGTGTATAAAGTGTGGCATTTCCTTGTCATACTCATTTATTTTATAGCCATAAATTGATCAAGGCATTGCATAAATGACCGACTCTAATCAAAGACAAATGTAAATGCAGTAGAAGGGTATACAAATAAAGACAAACGAATTTGAACATTTATTGTCATTATGACTGAGTCAATGAAACATGAAAATGAAATTGGCCTCGACATACACAAAAAACCCCGGATTTTGTTGCATGCGTACAGTAAGGGTGCATACCAGACCAGTCCGATCTGCGCAATTATTATTATCTCGCTAGAAAGAAGGAATAAAAGCTACACTTGCGACATGAAAACTTTAAAAATTCAAGCTATACTCTGTAGCTGAGCAGGCTGGACTGAGCATTACCTTCTGGCAAGCCACGAAAACAGGGTTGCTGAACGAGAAATTGCTCGTATTACACATGACCCCCGACGCAAGAAACCCCGTCTTCGAAGTTCCCGACAAAGTTTGACTCAAATCCGTCTGTTCATCTACAGAGAATAACTAGAGTAAAAGCAAGTCTACAAAAATACTTTGTATGGAGCGAATAACAAAGGCGCTGATCAGACTTCCCGTATGCGCAAGCTGGTCTTCGCCTTTACTGTTCACATGCAACTGGCATGTTTCCTCGCGACGAGGTTGGTATACTCGTGGCCCAAACAAACAGTTTGTACATTGAATTGGTTTAAACATGGTTTATTTGTATATTTTGTACATAGAACGGATGATATAAACACATTTTTATTATAATACAAACAGGACAAACGTAGTATTAATGCAAATGAGATCCAGAAGAAATTCTTTCAACTTCAAGTTTAATGAATCCCTATCTCAGAACTCTTTTTTCAGCTAGTGTTGTTTTTGTCGTCTGCCTAATTAGTAAACACAGATACCACAGTATCGATTCACTGTGCGCCTGAAATGAGTGAAATCGACTGTATCGGTAGAATCGAGAGTTTTTGGCCTAAATTTGTGAGGGGGTGGTAAGTAATTTCGCATGTTTTCTTATAGTTAGATTTGTCCTTCCGCCGTGGATCTCTTTATATTTCTTTGATATATGCATACATGTCATAATATCATGCAAAAACAACGACAGTGTATCGTGGGAGCGCAAGAAACGCATTCTTTTAGAGGGATAGTTGTCAAAAAAGCGAAAATCCACAGCTTTTTATCTTCCCGTTTCGAATTTAAACAACTTAGCTAAAAATGATTTTCACCAGAAGTACGAGAGGCTTATGATCCTACAATACCAGAAATCTCAGACTGATCCGTTTTTTCGATTTTGAGATATTCAGCTATATATGACTGAACCCCTAATAGCGGTGAATTAGAAACTGTATCGGTAGAATCGACTGCTATTTATTTAATGTACGAAGTGAAAACTACCGACTGTACGAAGTGAAAGCAAATGTTGGTCATAAATCTTCGAATTTAGAGCAGAAAGTAGGCTATTTATTTCACCCTGTGTATACCAGACAGTGAAGACCAAAATATAATGCCACATCATAGGGCATTTCATCTGAGTCTTCACTGTTTATTTATACAACTATGATGTTCAGAGAAAGAAATGCAACTTTTTTTAAATAAAAACCTGTGACCAGCAATATATATATTGAACCACCTCAGGTTTATTGCATATAACCAGTAGGCAGAATTCAATTAGGTCCCTGTATATCTGTAACAGAATGCATTGTAACAACACAGGCTCATAATGCTCATATATGTAAAGTCAACACGTTTTAAACATATTTTATCGCTCAACATGTTTATTAGAAGAAGAAAAAACAAATTGTCAATTTAAGGGATCATAGAATTATCTGGACCTCAACAAGAAGACCTGTCTTCAGGGTTTCTGACCATGCAAGACTCAAACCAACCTACTCAGTTACAGAGATTAGCTAGAATGATGGAATTTTGAGTGTAGCAAGTTTACAATTATACTTTCCTAGGAGTGAATAACAAAGGCGCTGATCAGACTGCGCAGATGTGCAGGCTGGTCTGTGCCTTTGACGTTCGCACGCAGCTATGTCGGGTTTTCTCTCAACACGGTCCATAAGTATGATAACGTCCATTAAGACCATCTGATTATGAAGTTAATTAAAACGGTGTCATTATAATTTTTCAATATTTTCACACGCGCAACGCGCGTTATTGATAATTGCATCAATAAATGGTGAGCACAGAGTAAAGTGAGCCGAAAAAAAACAAAAGGGACACGGCGGAGAGCATACTCGGCCAAAAAAAGTGGTTGGGTGCTCGACGGACCTGACGGACAGGCGATGAAGGCCTTGTGTACAGGTACATGTAACATGCTACTGTAAACATAGCATTTGTAATCCACCATTTTCTAATTGCATGGTGTTATGCTCCACTGAATGGGTAGTATAATATACAGGTAAGTTCACGTTGTGCTTTACTTCCACAAAACGCTTTGAGGCGTGACTGTAATGGTAAATGCATTGAATGAATTGAGGGTCATTACTTAGAGGTTGTGGTAGAAGTATACATGTATCGCTTTGTTACATGAATATTTATGAAGGTTGGATGTTTACAAAAATAGGTTTGTGAATTTTCTTTACAGCATCTTGACAATAACACACACACACAATCGCACGCACACTCTCACGCACGCACACACGCGAGCACACACCACACGCACGTGCCACCATCGCAAAAAATCAACTGACAAACCTATCAACAAACTAGCGAACAAAACATTATCTCTATTGTTTTGGGCTTGTCCATCCGTCTGTCTGTCCCTTGCCGTGGTCACTCTAACTGAGTCATTTTTAATCGGATTGTTTTTTTCAAATTTCATGTCATCATCAAACTCTCGTTCAAGTTTGAATACAGTTTTTTTTTTCTGTCAAACGATAAGCAAGAAGGCTTAAAAATGGCCGCCACGACAGGTCTCTCTAACTTAGTCACTATAATCAGTTTTCTTCCAAATTTTATATATGGATTGCTTCCATCAAGCTCTCGTTCAATATGTTCTTAAAAATGTTATCCTTTGGAACCAAGAATGCACCAAAGAACTGAAACTAGAGTGTGCAAATTTTCTGGGCCGGACTAGCTAGTTTTGGCAATTTAGGCCACATCAGTGACCCTCTAATAGTTTCAAAGTTCCACAATGAAACACATGATCCCAAAGGACAAGAAAATAAAATATACACTATAGTGAAGGGCATGGAGACGTTCTACCACCGCCACAAAGTCCCAATCACCAGCTGTAGTGAAGTCAAATTTGTTCTAAAAAATAATCTTTGGGAAACAAAGAATGCACTAAAGAACTGAAATAAAAGTGTGCAAATTACCTTGGCCGGACTAGCTAGTTTGGGCCATTTAGGCCTCATCAGTGACCCTCTAATAGTTTTTAAGTTCCACAATGAAACCCATGATCCCAAAGGACAAGAAAAGAAAATCTACACTACAGTGAAGGGCAGGGAGACGTTCTACCACCGCCAAATAGTCCCAATCACCAGCTGTAGTGAAGTCAAATGTGTTCTTAAAAAGGTTATCATCAGTTACCATCTAATAGTTTAAAAGTTCCACAATAAAACCCATGGTCCCAAAGGACAAGACAATAAAAGTTTGAATACGTTTTTTTATCTGTTGAACGATTAGCAAGATGGCCAAAAAATGGCCAACGCCTATCAGTGTCCACTACTTCATTTTTTTATCAGAGTTTTTCCAAATTTCATATATGGATTGCTTCCATAAAACTCTCGTTAAAGTTTGAATACGAGTTTTGTCAGACGAAAGTTAACCAGGATGGCCAACGAAATGGCCGCCACCTATTAGTTTGCACTTATAGACACTCTACCTTAGTCATTTATTACCCGGTTGCTGCCAAATTTCACATATATATTACTTTTATCAATCTCTCGCCTAAGTTTGAATATGGGCTTTGTCTGATAACCAAGATGGCCGCAAAATGGCCGCCACCTGTCAGTTTACACTTGTGGACACTACTTAGATGTATGAGTGGTCTTCTATATTTTAAAGTGTTTCCTGAATGAGTGACAATGATGTGTTTTATGACTGTATCAAATTCAGAATAGAGAGGGCAGTTTTAGCATTTGTATCCTGGATTTTTCATTGTGCTATAGAAACTCACTAGTGTTGGTTTACTGAAACGAAAATGTTTCAGAAGTGAGACTATATTTAACAAACAATGATGACATGAGGCTTATGCTGCTGTTCATTCTATGGCAGTGATTCTGTTGTTGATTGTTACTCCTGTTGTGGGTTCTGTGTTTGATCTATCGTTTGCTATGCATTACTTTGTGTCTTTTCTAGGTTTGCATTAATCTTGATGTTGGCGAGTGCTTCGAGTATGTGGGAAAGGAGACTTGACTTAAAAGTATATGTATTTTTACTGACCATTCCATGGCGGTGCTTCTTTTGTGGATCTTTTTTTTTACTTATGTTTCGTGTTTGTCATGCTATCTTGTGGTCTATTTATTGCAGTATTGTGGTCACCTGCTTGGATAGGACTGACCTCTTGGCTCTCTTGTATGTGGTGGTTTATTCCCAATTGGGTGCTCTGGGTCAAATGTGGTATTTGAGTGTATCGGTTGCTGATCTTTGCATCCTTTCTTACTTTAAGGAAAGAAAGTAAAATAAAATTGTGTTTCAAACGGTGACCCAAAAATTGCTGCTTGGCTCATATGCGTAGGAAGCTTTTCAATATTGGAGGGGGGGGGGGGAGCCAGCGATGCCAACTTCAATACTTGTGGAGGGATATTGCAAAAATGTACTTACACGCATGCATGCGCACACACGTCAATGTACATATGAAAACACATATACATGCTCCTAAATGTTCAAACTCCCATGCATGCATGATTGCATGCATGCATGCACAAACATTAGTATGCATGCATGCACATGCAGATACATCAAAACAATTATATATTTACATTCTTACATGAAAATCAAAGCTAGCGCTCTTTATGATATAGAATTCCGAGAATCGGATGTGTCGCCTGGCAGAACAGAAGTCGAACAAGGAAAATTTGTTGACTATATTTTCCTGGCAAAGGGTTATTTTAGAGAAACTAATAAATCACAAAACATAAATCCCATTTCTCCAACCCCTAAGTTCATCTTTGGTATCATACAGATCAAGGTTAAAAGCCTATCAACTAATTTTTAGTAGTAAGTTCAATACAAAATAAAATTATCTGTCTGACTTCAACCTGACCTAGAGGTCAAAAGTGTGTGTAAGGTCTAAGTGTTTGCTTCTATGTAAGTCTATACTTCTTTCCCCTAAATTTTATATACAACACGATAACATTCAGAATTTATTTTATGTTATAATTCAACCTACAGTTAAGTGTGAGTGTAAGGAGAGAATATGTGTTTGCATGGTGCCCTATGCCCAATTCCCTTTAATTTGATATGCAACATGACCATGTCCTAAAAAAATTGAATTGTGACATTTTGATCCCATCTCCTAAGTCCACCCAGGGGGTCCGGCACAGGTCTTAGATCCAAAATCACGTTTGATATGTTTCATATTTATTGTACCTCTGTCTCCAGTTGCTACCATGTTGCTGCATTCACGATTACTTTAATGTGCAGCATGACCATGTTCTGAAAAAGTTAATTTTGATATTTTGACCCCACCCCCAGGGTTGGGTGGGGGTAGGAGGGGGTATGCGGGCAAAATATATGCTACCACGTTTCCGCATTGGTGATTCTATTCAATTTGGTATTCAATCTGACCATGTTCTGGAAAATTCAATTTTGACCTTTTGACCCCAGGGTCAGGGGATGGGGGTGAGCGGGGCTCTGCGGACAAAATATTTGCTACCATGTTGCTGCATTTATGTTTCCCTTTAATGTGATATGCAACGTGATCATGTTCCAAAAAAGTTGAATTTTGACATTTTGACCCCACTCACTAAGTCCACCCAGGGGGTCTGGCACAGGCCTTGGATCAAAAATCGCGTTTGATATGTTTCTTATTTATTGTAACCTGTCTGCATGCAAAATTTCTGTAAAAAACAATGACAACTGGCTGAGTAATTGCGAAATCTACATATTTGACCTTTGATCCCACTGGGGGGAGGGGCGGTAAATTTTTAATCACGGTTATGCTTATCTACAGGCACTGGGTAATCATTGCCTATAGTGAGAAGTTGTAAGATATAATAGTTTTGGAGAAATGTGATGTTTATTCTACAAAAAGTCAATATAGCTTTTGCATTAGCCTAAACCTAAGTCAAAAAGGGCCAAAACTCAGTCAAAAATTGGCGAATTACCTCCAAATTAGAACTTGGCCTGTATTTTATAATGCGTTATCAGTGTTAAATTTGAATGACAGTGCTGCATCCCTCCAAAAGTAATTGATTGTAAACCACAATTTAGCCAAAATCTAAGTCAAAAAGGGCAATAACTCTTAATAAGTTTGTGGATAACCGCCATTTTCGAACTTAACCTGTATAATTGATGTTTTACCCTTCTGCAAAGTTTGATGGATGATTAAATTGATGAATCCCTTCAAAAGTTATCGATTGCAAACCAAAAGTGTGACAATGCAGAATAGGACGCCGACGCCCCCGCAGACGCCGATGGACACATGATTCTTATGTGTTGATTATGCGACTCAAAAAGCGGGTACGTTTATTTGAGAAAGGGGCAACAATGCAACAAATATATATAAAAGGGGTCTTCGCCACTTTAAAGAATTATCTATTGTCATTATACCGTGTTAGGGTTGTAAAGCCCTTCCGTATATCTCACATCAAACCTGGGCCTCTGTCGTGAAAGAACCTGACTCTATCGCATGCGAACACCAAAGGTGCAGACCAGTCTTCGCATCCGGCCAGTCTGATGCGTGCCTTTGTAACTTGCTCCCTGGAAAGTATATAGCTAAGCAGCTGAACTTGGCCCACTAAAAGCTTTAAGCTTCTATCTAGTCTCTGTTAATAACAGGACTGATTTTAGCAAGATCTGGTTGCAAACCCTGAAGAAATGAAACGCAGCACATATTGAGCCCGCTCATTATCCTTACCAAACTGTTACTATTCAAGCTGATCGAAGGCACTTTCGCGCTACATGTACATAATTGTTAATATTTTGCCAGTTTTTGACAGTCAACCTTTTTAAATCAACTGAAGGAGAAGAACGGCCAAAAGCATTTCATGGAGAGTGCACAATGGCTTTGTGGTTCATTGCTTGACTCGATTCCAAGGAGCTCCCTGGTATACCCCCATTTGCGTCACTGCATTATGTGTTTGACCAAGACACATTAATACTTGCTTACTACTGGTTCAACCCATGAAGAACCATCCCGACATAACTGAAAACGTGTTGACTGGGACGTCAAGAATCAAATCAAGCAAACAAACAAGTATTTTCAACCAAAATTTTTTTAAGAATGTGCCTAGCATGTAATTTGTTTACAAACTGAAGTTTTTGACAAGCTTTTATTATATTTTTTATCGCACAAAGGTTGTGGGTTTGATGCGCAAAATTTACATATATTTTAGTCCTACTTGCGCTTGAAATTGGCCCAGAATAGACGAAACTGTCTTCATTGTTCCCTTTCACTGGGCACAGTACCTCTTATGAGTATCGATATTACTTCGTTCAGTGCGTCGATTCTACCGATACAGTTTCTAATTCACCGCAATTAGGGGTTCAGTCATATATAGCTGAATATCTAAAAATCGAAAAAACGGATCAGTCTGAGATTTCTGGTATTGTAGGATCATAAGCCTCTCGAACTTCTGGTGAAAATCATTTTTAGCTAAGTTGTTTAAATTCGAAATGGGAAGATAAAAAGCTGTGGATTTTCGCTTTTTTGACAACTATCCCCCTAAAAGATTGCGTTTCTTGCGCTCCTACGATACACTGTCGTTGTTTTTGCACGATATTATGACATGTATGCATATATCAAAGAAATATAATGAGATCCACGGCGGAAGGACAAATCTAACTATAAGAAAACATGCCAAAATACTTACCACCCCCTTACAAATTTAGGCCAAAACTCGCGATTCTACCGATACAGTCGATTTCACTCATTTCAGGCGCACAGTGAATCGATACTGTGGATACTGAAAAAAAAAACTGCAGTACAAAGATAAGTTGAAAGCGACGTCAATCTTTCAGCACAGTGGACTGCGTTAAACGGACAACAACACATTTTAGTGATAAAAAAGAACAATATGGATATTACAAATGGCGTTACCCATTTACAACAATTGACGATGTGATTTATCAAAATATGCACTGACGTCACTTTTAACTTATCTTCCGACTGCAATACACAAGATTTATATATACATATAAATGTACAAATATACTGAAACAATAAAGTTATGTCCGCTTGACGTTTATGTCTGCCAGTTCCAAATGTATGAACGCATTTCATTCAAATTTTCACACTACCAACTCTGATCATTCAGAAATGTTTTGCATCTAAGAGACATTCCTTTGATAATGAGCAGAGCCGCTGACAAAGCAGCGGACACGAGTACCCTTAAAATCAAAAGTCACAACATCAATAGTTTGTGTCCCTCATAATCCCAAACCGTTCAAGCACATTTAAACATCACTGAGCAAACTCTCTAGTAAGATGTTATGCGTGCTAGTTGTATGCATTCATTTTTGGTCCAGCATTTTGATAATCAACAGAATCGAACACATTTATGTTTTTTCGTCATAACAAGCATTTCAACATTAGTTGAGACTAATCAGCATCAAAGCAATTGATAACGGAAATTCTCTAATGATTTTGCAGTAAGGGGTGGGGTATAAAACACAGATTTTGCAAACCTTTGATGTCCGACATCAGCCATAGTTTTTGTTTTTCTTTTTTGTTCAATTGTTGTCACAAAGAAGCACAACAGAGTAAAACAAAAAACGGTCTCAAAATGAGGTTAGGTTGAGATTTGGCAGTTCTTGAAATGCTATTTTTTAATTCAAAGGGAGGTAATTTCAGTTAATTTCGTAAATTAAAGGTTTTGAACTGCAATTTCGCTCGTTCAGTACGTTGACTTTGGATTTTTAGATGTTTTTTCACCGTCGGATGTTTCTGGTTGCCACTTAAAGTAAAATGTGTCACGTTTTGTTGACTAACATCCTGATGATAATGGAAAAAGCTGTGTGCACATTAGGTTTAATGACCCTTCAAGATATGAAGATAAAAATCAAATAATTACCAACTTTTGTGTGTCCGACGTTTGATAGACATTTTGGTTTTATTTTTTTGCGACATCTTAACTGGATCGAAAGATACAGTACCAAGAAAATCGGACGTTTCTTTTTTGTTTGAGTATACATGTGGATCTGGGCCCAGAATTACAATGCCTCCTTAAAGTTAAGGAAGACTTAAGTTAAGTATTGATAAATCAAAATGCTATATTTAGATGCTAAATAAATTGTCTGGATCGATGCAGTACTTGTGGTCAAAGATATCATTGTGATCTACAGAAGAAATTAAACTATTTTGATTTTAATCAGTTTAAATTTCTGAAAAATAAATACTCAACTTAAGTCTTCCTTAACTTTAAGAAGGCATTGCAATTCCGGGCCAAGGTCATGCTATAATTATACTTATCACATAAGTTTTAACCATATTGTATAGAAGTGTGTATAAACAGCAATGCGAGGGGTGACTAGACATGTAGTATTTAACCCTTTGGAGACTGGAAACCCCGAAATGGGTACTTTGTTTACAGTGCAGACTCAGATGAAATGCCACATTTCATCAGGGTCAGCACTGTTTGCTTGGACAAAATCGATCTTCAGAGAAAGAAATACAATAGTTTCGGAACGTATATCCTATGGCCCCCAGTAAATGCAATGGACCATCCTGACTTCATTGTATATATAGCTTTATTGAAAATTACATTGGCATGGGTGAAAGTTCAAAATTTCAAAATCATGAACTTAAGTAATTCGAATCTCAAAGCTTGCATTATGCCAACAAAATTAAAAAAAAAACAGTTTAAACGACCGATTGACTTCAGAGAAACTAAAAAAAAAATGTGAGACGCTTTAATAATCTGCCGAATTCAGGATTTTGAAGCCGACTTTCTATGGAAAATCGGCCTCAAAATCCTTAATTTAGGATTAATCCGGAAAACTTTCACACATGCATTGGTCTGAAAAGGGTCAAAATCTGCGTGTTGATCCATTTCACTAACAATATGAGAGGCGTTAATGCTCAGGTGGCACTTTCCCTACGCGCAGACACACCTATGCATTCATTTACTCGCCACTATAGAATCTATGCGAACCACAAAGGTACTCTCCAGTCCTAGCATCTATCTGCACAGTCTGATAAGCACATTTGTTTTTATCTCACTGCAAAGTATAATATCTAAACTTGTCTCATACCAAATTTCAATATTATAACTAGTATCTGTAGCTGAGCAGTCTGGTTTGAACTTTTCCTTGTCGCAGACGTCGGATGATCTAATTTGTTATTCGCTTCGTGGAAAGTACAGTAAACCTGTCTTAAGCGGCCACTCAACAATGACAAAACAAAGGTATTAACGATAGATGCTAGCTGAATGCAGATCGAAAGTGCATTCTGCAAAAAACTTTTGACCTGCAGTAAGCGATGATGGATCTTTAAAACTAATTTTTGGTCTTCTTTAGCGTGGCGCTTAAGACAGGGTTTACTGTACGATACCCGGCTTTCCCACGCAAATTCCAAGATTGTAGTTAGTCTTTGTAGCTGAGCAGATTGGTTTGTATCTTTCCTGGTTACCAACCCCAAATACAGATTTTTAGCGTCGAGGCTTTTTATCCGGCCTCGAGATTATGCAACTTGTTCGTGCTAAACTCAACTGAGCATACAATTTCAACTGATCATAAAAATTGAAATGCTGAAGAATACATTTTTTTCTCACTTTAAACTCGTAAAAGTTGTCTATATCCTACTGTTAAATGTAAAAATGCCAACAACTGTTGGCATTTTTACACCGATGAGCAGGGTGAAATTCACTCTCAGTTGAGTTGAGCATGAAACAGTTTTTATAAGATTGGGAGCTGTTCATTCTAAATTATAAATCAATTAGTCCATTATAAGTATTCAATGTTACTTTAATAAATACTAATAAAAGGAATGTACAATGTAGTTTAATTTAAAATGATGAATATGATGAATCATGTGAAAACATGCGGTAAGTGAATGACATATGTATTCTTGACAATGAGACACAACATAGGATAGTTGCGCACATCAAAGAGAGATAACTCAAACAAGCAGTGATTTTCACCAATAACGTCCCTTTTCAAAATGAAAACTTCTCTTAAAGGAAAGAATTTGCTCGCAGAGAGAGCGAATTCTTTCCTTTAAGGGCAGTTCCTTATGGAATCGAAATCAGTATTTCCATATGTGATGAATTCTCTTGAATTAGTATAAATTTCATTACGCACGTGCGCAACTGCGTAATGGGGGCTATACGTATGATAGCTTGTTAAAACAATAGTATTGATATTGGTTAAGAAACGTCGTTTTGTCCCAAATTGAGACACATAAGACATTCAAGTGTGAAGTTTGGCTGTCTACTTAAGTAAAAATGACCCATGCGCAGAAACGTTCCATGTGTAGACCAATGTGGGTACCCCCTTCCCATATCAAGTCGATACGAACCAAACACATGCACGTACATATTACATATGTAATATAAGAAAATAACAATCCAACCAATTAGCTGCCTGTCACTCCATTGCAAAGCAATGAGGAAGACGACAAACTTTGGGTGCCGTTGTTTTGTGGTTTAACACCTTATAGAACTATGGCCTTTGCCATAATGTTACAATTTGGTACATTGTCCCAATGGTCCATTGTATAATGAGAGAAACTAGAAACTTAAGTTTTTCAGCATGTCTGGATGATAAGTAATAATTCGAATTCATTTTTTAATGAAATCTGATAATTATCCTAAACATTCATTTAATAAATTTAATCCTTAATAGCCTGAACGTCAACGTCAGTGATATGTAAGAGTTTGGGGTGGGGGTAGTTAAATTCACAGTGTTAAAATTTCCTAAAATTTTACCTTTCCATGTAAAATAAAACTTAAGTTTGTAGTTCCTCACAGTATATATTGAATGATCACAGGATATAATTTCAAAAAAAATATTTTGCTTCTTTCTCTGAAGATTGACTTTGTCTTAGCAAATGGTGCATACCATGATGAAATGCCGCCTTATGCAACATTTCATATGGGTCTTCACTGTTTGCCATAGTATCTTTTAGAGGTTTCCAGTCAGTCTCAAAAGTTTAATATCGCCTTCAACATTTTTCAACCATACCACTGTGGTTAGTTCCTATCGAACTATTCCTTGACTGTATTCTCAGTGTCAACAATTACTTATAATAAATTTTTATTATCTACTGTGTAATGAAATACAGAAAATATTAATTGAATATAATGCATATTTTTCACAGCAGTGAAAATACAAGATTTGATATATTCACGGGAGAGAAACGGTAAGATTGGATCTACTTTATTTTATTTTCTCAATATGGTCTAAGGGAAGCAACTCTTTATGGCATATCTGTTTCTTTTCTAAGCCAAACAACTATTGTTTTTATGTAAACAAAAAGTCAGAGTCGCTTAGAAGCTTAATAAAAGAAAGAGCTTTTATAAATTCGTCTGCTACAACTAGAAAATCAAAACAAAAGCTAATGTAAAGTAAGATTCGCTTTTCTTTACCTTAAAAGATTATGGGAAATTTGTAGATAATAAAAAGAAAATTCAAATGCTTTTTGTTAAATATTTTTTTTTTTTCATGAGTGAAGTGGACAATATTTATATTTCATGAGTGGCGAAGCCACGAATGAAATATAATTATTGTCCACTTCATGAGTGAAATAAAAGACATATTTAACAAAAACATTTGAATATCCTCTATATAATTAGATCAGTCACAGACAATATCCCTACTTTAACAATAGGTAAAGAGCTAATACTATCTAAGTTTGTGGTATGACCAGAATTCAAGCTCACTACCCAATCATATATAAAGGCCTCAACCCCTTCTGTAATGTCATATAGCTCAGTGGCGGATACAGGATTTCTGGATTGGGGGTTCATATGTATAAAGGTGTGGGGGTTCGCTTTGCTGATGTTCTCTCATAATATCCCATGAAAATGAAATAATTTGATCTCACTGAGACCATTTTTTTATTTACATAGAATATTTTAAAAGGGGGATGCGGAGGAGGTTCGAGCGAACCCTTTGAACACCGTCTGGATCTGTCACTGTAGCTAATCTGTCTCCCTACGGGCCGGCTAACACACTCAGTACTATACTACTATTTAAAAAAAAACATGTACACGTATATTATTAATCAGGTGATTCCATATCGACATAGTTACAGATCTGAGGTCAGCTGGTAGACCTCTGTTAAATATAGCTGACCTAAAGTCAATATTTATCGGTCATCAATCAATACAGAAATCAATGCAATGTGGATAATTATCAATATAATATAAAACAAGACCTATGGTGTAAAAACCTCATAGTAACTATGCTGTCAACTTAAATAGTATGAAAATAATTCGCATACACTGAAAGTTGCAGTTAATTTAACGGACAATCGAGGGTGTGGTATGACATAAACATATAGACGCTATGACTTTTATATGGCAACAGTAGAACAATTGTACAAATGCGCGGGTCCAGAAAGTTTCGTCAGAGGAGGTCAAACTTTGACAACGATGTTTTTGTTGATGAGGAGGGAGAGAGGATCCAAAACCACTAAATACGGGCCATCATTGGCCCTCAAGCGAAACGCCAATTAAATGGCGTTTCGCTGGCGGGACGATACTGGGCCATTATTGACTGCTGGCTTGGTAGCTTTGTAATTTTCCAGGGGATCCGGACCAGTATTGCTAAGAAACCTTATAGCTTTGTGATTTTTCAGGGAGGGGGTCGGGACCCCTTGTCCCCCCTCTGGATCCGCGAATGTTACAATTCACATAGAAGAATTGTTCAACTCTTGGCTACCAATAGAGCGCTGGTACCCAGCATAAGATACAAGTTGGCATGTGCTAACAGCAAAGATTCAAATCAGTCTGCACATCCACACAGCCTGATCAGAGTCATACTATTCTGTCTTACAAAATTTTGAACCCTTGGCTACATGTACCAACAGAAAGCCAATCGAAGCCTTTAATCAGACATGTACGTTTTACTGGACACCAGCCTAAACAGTGATCTCCCAAATGATTTATCTCAGTCATATGGCATGGGCGGATCCAGGATTTCTGGAAGGGGTGGGGGTTCTGATCTGTAGAAGAGGGGGTTCACTTTGCTGATTTTATCTCATTTTTCTTAAATACCCAATGCAATTGGAATAAGTTGGTCTCCGTGAGACCAAATTATTTCTATTTCATTTCCATGGGATATTTAAAAACTGAGGGCGGGGGTAGGGGTTCGAGTGAACCCCATGAATCCCCTCTTGGTCCGCTTTGTAGAGGCAATATCAACATTGATGTACATGTATTAGTGTGCATTGCGTTTTGTTTTAAACAAATGGCAATGTTTCAAAATCATGTACATTCAGATAGTTGGAACATGCTTCAAAATAACCAAATACTTTGAGTCATCATTTTTGACACCTTGTGACTCACCTTCAATTCTAAATCAGCAGCGGCATTACAAAACAGGCAAAATGAGAAGTGACTCAACTAAAGAAGATAGTTGCTGTGTCCAGTTGAGCTGGTTTCCAGCAAAAGGTACCTGTGTGCCCGGCGATGACTCAGATCAGCCTCACCCGTGCAGTCTTGTCAGAATCTCTGACGGATCAAGTCTTCAACGTTTATTCAGGCGTAAAACTAAGACTCTGGTCAGACTGTACGGGTGTCCAGACTGATTTGAATTTTCACTGTGCGCACATGCCAACTTGTACCTTACGCTGGTTACCGGCTCAATTAGTCTATGCTTATAGGGTGGTCAATGTCTAAACCGTCCTTCGTGCGCCCAGCAAATCACTCTGATGCCAGTTCCGATTTGAGTCTACCATGTCCGCCTGACTATACCCTGGGTCCTTTCTTGCACGTATAATGTACACCAAAGGCTTCGATTTGACAGTGTGTATTTCTGGGCTGATATGTTTCTTTGCTGGGCGCACGTGCCAATTTGATAGGTTTGTTTATATTTAAGCGACTCGTCGGGTGCATAACGTAAGAAAAATGACCCTCATAGCATATGGAATTTAACATACTCATGTGCTTTTGTAGTTATTGACTATGTGAGACACACATGCTCTGTGAAGCATATGCAACTACGCATAAGCTGTTTGTTTATAACGTTTGAAGATAATGACGAAGACATAACATAAGGCATCACAGACAATTTCATGAAATGTCATTCCTTATTTTCTTTCAAAAATTAGAAAAGATGTCGCAAAATTTGTCGTCTGCTGCAGTCGTGACTGGCGCTTTAAGGGTTAAAGTTCAGTTCTGTTTGATTGTATTGATCTACAGATACTAATTGCAACAATACAAGGTAGAAATGTTTTTACATAAATGTTTGGTGAAACGTCGGCCTTAAATTGCTCTACAAATTTTGTAAGTGTAAGTTAACACCAAAAAGAGGTGGCAGCTCAGCTGCCACCTCTTTTGGCGTTTTTTTTACACTCATGTTTTACAGAGTATGTTGTCCGCATACACAATGAGAGTCGTTTCCCTGTGAAACAGGTCATATAATATATCACAATATCACATACAAAGTAAATATAACAGATACGGTTATGACTGTTTGATGAAGAACGTTTGTCGTTGTTGAACTTCGGTCACCCCCTCGTGGATCTCCAACTATAATAGAAAAAAGAGAATTATAAATACATCTGTGTTCGAGGTATCAAATTCAACTAAGTATAAATTTTCCTTAAAAGGAAGGCTTTCCAAGTTTGAAAATGAAATTTCATGTCACTATAAGTCAAAATTAAATATTAAGTATTAAAGCACAGGTGATAAATGTATTATACATAACAAAAAAATACTAAAAGCTTTGTAGCAGTAGGTATTTACATGTAATTGAACACATATTTATTTTTATGTAAAAACAAATGGGGATATAATATTGTTTTAAGTACTAAAGAATATACAGTTGTAGGCAGAGAAGTTATGATCTTAATAAACAGTTTTTGCGATACAGGATTAAATTGAACAGACCCGGAAATTTATGGAAATTTTACTATTATGGAAAGGGTTCACATGTGAGAAATTAAATCCAGGGAAAAAGCAAGTACATTTAGACTTCAATTTAGTTAGTGAAGAAAGTTTTGAATTTATGGCAATTGTGGGGTATCACGATACAGAACAGACCATTCACGAACCACATTTTAATTTAATATTAATAAGCTCGGAAAGGTTACTGTAGAATTCAATACTTCTCTTTTCAGAACAATGAATCATTCAACTGGTAAAAACGTCAATTAACGAAGTTAAAAATACATACATAATTATAAACGGCCAACAAGATAGAGATTTAATAATCATAGTAATACCAACAGTCATAATGAAAATTAGAAACCACATATTTTACTAATGATCAGCTTTTGGTTCTGTTGTTGTTGACTTTTTGTTTATTGTTACTCTCATTGTGGGAGTCTGTAATTGTTCTATGTTTTGTTGTACGTTACTTTATGTCCATTCTAGTATTGCAATCATCTTGATGGGGAAGAGAGAGCTGGTTGCTTTGCTTAATTTGTCTTTCTGGTGTCTTGTAATGGTTGAGCGGCTCTTCCTCGCGATGCCACGGGGTTGTCTGCGGTTTGTGATTGTGGTATTTCCTGATCATACTTACTTACTATTTTCTTTATTAGAAATGGTTCCTTTAGCATTTGAAGGAGAAACAACGAAATACAGTTCTAGAAAATCTTAAGCAAGAACAAAATTTAGAAGTGGATACAACACAAATAGATGGAATATCACTGAGAAATGGCAAACATTCAGCAATGAAGATTTATATCTATTTGAAAATAAGAAAAACAGATTAATTAGGGTAAAATCACTCAATCCCTTCTTTAAATTTTGAAAATGGAAACTTCAATTATAAGGTAATCACAAAATGATATAAGAAAATGGCCAAGAAAGTTTAAACACACAAGAAATATTGCATAGCCAGAAAACATATATCAAAAACTTCTATAGTGAAAATATTTTAATTGATAATACACCTATTGAAGTACAGATAGGAGGAAGTAGTCTTAAAATGACTAAAATGAGGCTGAACTATAAAAAAAAACTGAGCTTGCAGAGACTGTAAACATGAAAAACTAATACAAAATCCAGGCTGAATTTTTATAATTCATTTTGATTGATCTCAAGATCTTTATACTTAACTTATTGAACTATGGTTATAGAGCATGATCATTATCAATAACTGAGAAACAGGGTATAATCACTAGCCTTCTTGAGTGAACAGTACAGTAGCTGTCCAAAAGGCGGACAAAACTGGCAATACATATTGGGGCAGCGCCAGTTTAGTTCTTTTTATAGCACCAAGGCGCTGTGCATACGCTGCTTTGGGCTTTGTAGGTGGTGTAGATAGAGCGTTTATCTCTAAATCTTTTTTTCACTGCCTCTTTAATTGAAAAGT
Organism: Loripinus fragilis; assembly: GCA_964019695.1. Lineage (NCBI taxonomy): Eukaryota > Metazoa > Mollusca > Bivalvia > Lucinida > Lucinidae > Loripinus > Loripinus fragilis. The sequence goes on along the minus strand of OZ026522.1, from coordinate 63,530,821 downwards.
AGGAAACCTCAAACATGTATAGAGAAGTTTTAGAAATACAGATGCATTGTAAAAGCTGTAAATTTAGTATGTCCGTTCGAGAGATTATCTGCAACGCTAAGAAAGTCTATTAGGGTATGCTCGGGTAGGTACATATCTGATAAACTTACACAAACTGTAACCTTAGTTTAACTATTGATGCAGTTTTATAGATGCCAAAAATGTTTTTCTTTATTTAGAAAATAAAATTGAACCTAAAATTGTATGCTAAGGGCAGGCCATAATCAAATATATACCAGATGGACTTTTTTGGCGTTGTGTCTCGTATTTGATATATGTAATAGCATAGACGTTGAATCTAAAAGATACCATATTGCATGCATGTACTATTTGTCCTGTGATATTGTTATGAACAAGTCAGTAGAACAATAAAAATAAATTAGAAAAAGAAAAATCACTAGCCTTCCAGAACTTAACAAATCAGTATTTTATCTGAAGATCTGGCAACCAACCTTTCTCCTAAATGCATGTAATCTACAAACTAGCATCCTCAGTTATTGCATCTTGTCTTTAAATGATTCTGCACAAACTTATACACGATTATCAAACATATTTCATTGCTGGTAGATTAATAGGAGAAAACACTAGATTAATATATAATGTCCTTTTTGAAACAAAAACAAGAGCAAATTCTCGGTTTAATACTTTCAATTGATTTTAAGCAGGCTTTCGACTCAGTATCATGGTAATTCATTCACTTAAAATTCTGAGCTCTCTTGTGTGTGATGTTTCTTGTGTTTTTGTCACTTTCCCATATGGTGTCCCGGGTCAGGTGTGGTACTTGATTGTATCGATTCTTGATCTTTGTCTTCTTTACTTCCATTACAAGGCTGAAATAACTACTATAAATGCATTAGCCATTGCATTATTTGTTTACCCTGTTTAAGCTTTACCTAAGGCTCCTGCAATTCTGGTTAAATCCTTAAATAAAATATGCTGTTTTGTAATTTTCTTGCAGCCTTGAGATTTTCTTTAGCTGTGACTATCTGGGAGTCATGAGCCCTTTTCTTTTCATTCATCATAATGTGTTAATTTGATTTGATTGTTTCTCTGTGATGTTAAATTGCGTTAGTTAGGAAGCCTCCATGCGAGCTAAACAAGTTTGTATTTTAACATCAACAGAATCTAGGGTGAAGATTAAGCGCTAAGTAAAATGCAATTAAGCCTCCCCGGTGGCTCAAGCTGCTGTCCGTTCTAAGGTGGTGGTTTTGTTGTTGTTGATCTATTGTTTAATGTATTTCCCATTGTTTGTAGATGTTCTATGTTTGTCTTTGTTTTGCTATGTATTGATTTGTGTCCATTCTAGTATTGCAATCATCTTGAAGAGGAAGAGAAAGCTGGTTGCTTTGCTATTATTGTCTTACAGATGTATTGTTACAATAAATGTTCTGTGGCTTTTCCTCACAGTGTCGTGGGTTGGTCTGCACTATGTGATTATGTTATTTCTGGATCATACTCACATATTTATTTTTAGTGATCACCTGCTGGGCAAGGGCTGACCTTTTGACTCTCCTGTGTGTGATGTTTCTTATGTTTATATCACTTTCTCATATGGTGTCCCGGGTCAGGTGTGGTCAGGAGTTTCAGAAATGTCAAATACTTAGCCACCACCTCATAACTCTCAAGTCGATAACATATGTAATGTTAACTGGTGTATGGTGCACAGCAGCAATTTGCTTGTGTATACATAAAGACATATGAGTCAGTACATGATATATTGTTATTTATTGCATTTTTTAGTCATCAACGTTTTTTCACAGAGGGATGTAAAGACCTCTCTTGGGAAGTAATGTACCCTAGGGGTTCAATTACTTCTGAAGGGGGTCCATACTAATATTTCTAAGGACTATATAGCAGACTCAATGACGGCCATAACGTAAAGCTTTAATCCGTTGGTTGGCGCCTGATGCTTGCCATTGGCTGGGCCCACCGTAGCTCAACTTGAAATTTTCTTTGGCTGTGACTATCTGTGAGTCATGAGCCATTTTCATTTGTTTGTTTCTCTGTTATAATACATTGCATTAGTTAGGAAGCCTCCATGCGAGCTGAGCAATTTTGTGTTTTAACAACAACAGAATCATGGGCGAAAATTTTGCGCCCTAAAATACATTTAAGCCCCCCCCCCCACCCCTGGGTAGCTAAGGATGCCATCCGTTCTAAGGCGGCGGTTTGTTGTTGTTGGTCTATTGTTTTACATACTTCCATTGTTTGTAGGGGTTCTGTGTTTGTCTTTCATTTGGTATGAATTACATTGTGTTCTTTCTAGTTTTGCAATCATCTTGAAGAGGAAGAGAGAGAGCTGGTTGCTTTGCTTTTATTGTCTTACCGATGACTTGTTACTGTATATCTTCTGTGGTTCTTCCTGAAGGTGCGGTGGGTTGGTCTGCAGTGTGTGTTTGTGGCTTTTACTAGTCATACTGACTTACTTTTTGTGATTTTGGAAGGGGGTGGTCCGTACCTCTTGCCCCCCCCCCCCCCCCCCCCCCCCCCCCCCCCGAATGCTCCCATAAAGCTTTTAGTGATGCAAAGTAAATACACAAACATTCATTGATTTAACTACACCAGAGAGAGAGAGAGAGAGAGAGAGAGAGAGAGAGAGAGAGAGAGGGAGAGAGAGAGAGAGAGAACGATACTTTACCTTGCTGATATCTAGGAGTATAGACGGCTGGCGTTATGTATCTATTTTTATAGTAATAATCAATTCCATTTGGATGATGGGGTTTGGTCTTTAAAACTGTCGATTTAGAAGTAGTAGTTGACGTTGTTGTTGTCTCTCTAATTCTGTGTACTGTTTCTGCAATTGCAATTATAGATATTCATTAGATCTACACACCAGGATCCAAAAATAACAATGCCTTCTGGATGTTAAATGCTACGCAATTAGTTAAGCCTAACATTTTAGAATACGAAAAATAATGCTTCAAACTTCTTAAAGTCAAATTATGCTGTCTTGTATCGAGCCTTACAATTTATAAAATATTTGATATATAATGTTGAAATATCAACACTTAAATTGAGTAGTAGTTAGCTTTAAGCAGCTTGAGGCATTGTAATTCTGGGTTAAGCTCTTGAGATTTTTGTTCTTATTGCTTAGTTGATCAGTTAACATTCAGATGGGTCCACATATTCGATCAGCGCCAGCAGAAGCCATGGCCACTCACACTTAAATACAATATGCGACAAGTATGAAAACATGAACTCCATTCACACTGGAGAGCTGTATTTATCACGTCGCGCCTGGGAGTGATATAACGCCCTGCATTGAAACAGATAAACTACTACTGGTTTAGATTTTTTCAACCTTATATTGGTTATCATTTTAGATGTATTATATTCATATTGTATATCTTTAAAAGTCACAACCATAAAATATATATAGCATGCTATCACTATCGAAATTAAGACATTTGAAATTATTCATTGTTCAAGGGATAATTCGTATGTCTGTAAGACACATTAATAAACGATTGTTCATGCCTTATCAGACATATGGTCAGTCTTTAGGCTTTTAAACACATTATCTATCAGACGTTCATGAATAGTTTTAGCTTTTGATTCTGGACTGGGACTCGCTTAGCAAATGTTAATGTTTATAGGAACAAGAATATCTTTAAAAAGATAATCTGCATAGATTGAATGGAAATGTTTTTCGTAATATGTCATTAGGTCAAGAGCTGGCAGTAGGTTTCATGAATACATGTATGACAGACGAAAACATCAAAAGTGTCGAGGCACATCTTGACATGCACATTTTCTGTGCTGGGTTTCGAAAGTGTTTAGAAATGATGTTCACCATCTGACTCCTTCCTTGTACCCTCACCTTTTCATTAACCTGTGGTGTGCATGAAATAAAACACGTCATTGTTCATTGACATTGAAGCTGAATTCTGCGAACAGCGGGATCATAAAATCATAAAGAAAACACCAGTGTCTCTTGCCATCTCCTGAAACCCATGAAATACACACATTGTTCTTATTTTAGTCACAACTATTAAAATAAATGACCACTCCCTCTATTTGTGCAGGTAAACTTTGTTTATTACATTAATATCAATAATTTTACTATATGGTGGATGTCAAAACGGAAAATTGTAAAACATTTAAATCATAGAAAGACATTCAAATGGCTGGTTACATCAAATCAATGTTGAGACAATAATATGAATACTAGGTGCACAAGATTATTTGTACTACCCTGCAAAAGATACGCCCTCTAACATGATCAAATCACAGTCAACGTTCTTTATAACTAAGAAAGGGGAAAAGATAACACTAAAATTGATTTGCCAACTTCGTGTCTTCCGATGGTATATTTAGCGATTTGTAGCTTCCTTTTATGCCGTGTTTTTATCCCCACGCTTTTTAAAAAAACGCAAAGGGGAAATTGCAATAGTCTCGCTCCGTCCCTCCGCCTGTCCATCCGTTCGTCCGTTATGCTATCTCCTCCTTAAACATTGGACGAAATTCAACCAAATTTGGCGTGTGAGTTACTCACATGTAAGAAGCGCACAACGGCTATTTTTTACCCTACCTTCTGGGACCCTTGAGAAGGGTCAAAAGGTCAAATATAATTTCATTTCAATTACAAAGAAAATTTCAAAAATGTTTATACCAAACTTTGTGTATGTTCTCACAAATGAAAGATGCAGAACATATCAGACGGGATTTTTATTCTGTTGCCTAGTTCATGCCCTAGGGTGGAACTTTGGGGGGGGGGGAGGGCTTGGGTCTCCATGGGGTTATATTTTCAAACATGGCCATGTGGCATATTAAATTGACGGGGGTGACGAGCAGAACATAATGCAAGTAAATTTTTTATCCTATATTTAAAGTGGTGACCTTGGAGTAAGGTCAAACGGTCAAATATCATTAACTTTCGGTTACCATGTCAATTCAAAGATTTTTATATCAAGCTTTGTGTGTGCTCTCACAAATGGAAGATACATATCAGACGGGATTTTCATTCTGTCGCCTGGTCATGTCCCAGAGATGGGGTTTTGGGGCGCTGGGGTGCCAAGGGTCAAAAATATTTTCAAACATGGTTATGTGGCATATCAAACTGACGGGAATGACAAGTAGAACAGAATGCAAGTAAATTTTTTATCCTAGGGTCAAACTGGTGACCTTAGAGTGAGGTCAAAAGGTCAAATATTATTAAATTTCGTTTACCATGTCAATTTCAAAGAGTTCTATACCAAACTTTGGGAGTGTTATCACAAATAAAAGATCAAAAAACTATTGAAAAGAAATTTCGTTCTGCTGCCAGGGTATGCCCAAGGGTGGGACTTTGGGGGGGGGGGGGGGGGGCTGGGGATTTGCGATAGGCCCCATTGACTGCGCATACTAGTTTTTCTTTTTTTCTATTACAAAAGCTTTCACATGTATTTGCTGTAAGTCAATTGTCTTTAACTTTGAAAATGTGAGTAAAAGGGGCAGTATGTCGCCCATAATGCATTCATTTAAGAGCCAATTGAGGTTTCTATTAAAAACATCACATTGAAAGCAGATTGTAGACACATTTTGGTGAGAAAAGACAGGATTTTTTCCACATGACTGGCATTGCCATTGACACATCTATTCGAAGTTCTCATCTTCACACTCAATTATCCCTTAGTGTGCTGAAAGATTACGAATTGGGCTTGAAACAGGGCTGTGACTCGATTTCTCTACGAAAACAAGTCTGATTTAGTCAATATGATAGCAATGTCACTTTTACACACGCTTCCTGAGCAGTTACGCGATCTACAAATATGGCATAATGTGATAAACTTGGCACCGTTTCACATCTTTAAAAATAAATGGAAAATAGTGCCCACTGTGTGGCTTTCTGTGCAAATGTGGTTACATAACTGAAGTCCCCAAGCAATGCTGTATCTTAAACACCAGTAATTATTTTCGAGTGATGGCCGTGGTTTCCACAAAATGGGGTCGAAGTTGTGAATCAACAGTCCGGAAAACAAGGCTGTAGAGAATAGGTCATTTCGGTTCCAATTTTCGGGAGGGGGCATCTCGATTTACAAAAACCAGGAGAGCTGTGTATTCGTGGTAAAAACGGTCCCTCTTGAATCAGTGCTCTGTGATGTTGAAATCTTTGTTTTGGTGAGCTGTGCAAGCTGCAGAAGTTGCCTACACCACCCTACACCACGAAACAAATATAGCCGTGCCCTGTACTCTAAGGGTTAAAGAACGCAGATTATATTAATTATTTCCAATTAATTATTAAGTGGACGAGCTCCCATTAAACAAAGGAAGAGCAGTGTGTCAGTGGTAGAGTGCTTGACTCGAGACGGAAGGGTCGCGGGTTTGAGCCTCACAGACTATATACATTTATCCTAGCTTAGTACTGGTTCAACCCAGGAAGACCCTCCCTGTTTAACTGAAAGATTGTTGATGGGACCTAAAAAATCAAATAAAAAAAATCCCATTAAACAATTAAAACCATGTCTGTCAAAATATAAAATGATACTGTACTGAGCTACGGTATCAACAAATTAAGCGGGAGCGCAGTGGCTCAGTGGTAGAGTGCTTGACTCGAGACCGAAGGGTAGCGGGTTCGAGCCTCACCGGCGTCACTGTGTTGTGGTCCTTGAGCAAGACACATTTATCCTAGCTTAGTACTGGTTAAACCCAGGAAGAACCGTCCCGCATAACTGAAAGATTGTTGAGTGGACGTAAAGAATCAAACCAAACAAACAAAAAACAACAAATTAAGTGGTGACCGAAACGTCTGTGGCTGAACTGTGGCTGAAATGTCCAAGCACCATAGTACTAGCCATAGCCACTTAGTAAGACATCATTTTTATTGCAGATCAGAATTAGGCCCAGAATGGAAGTCTGTCCTAAAGGGAGGCATACGATTTTCGATACGAGGGGGTTCAATCTGTAATGAGAACCCATTCATAACTCCATCCACAAACGCTTTAGGATTTTATGTCATATGCCAAATGAAAGAAAGCGCCGCCGTTATAATGGTACATGAAACATTATTTTATCTTTCCAAATTTAATAAGTTTAGGACTTTTTAAAAAGCACACTAATATACACTGCATATATTTCCTCCAAATTGTAAAGACTCATTTTAACAAAGGTAGAAAGGCATGCTGTATTTTCTAAAACAAACATTTAACATGCATGAATCACATTATCCATATTTTTCTGACTCATTTTCTCTTTATCTGCTATAAGGATAGAAACTATTGACCGGTACAAATTTCTCGTGCACACGGTTCTATTACGTTACCCCCTCTTACGTTAACGTCGTTTAGAGCAATGGACGTAACACTAAAATACGTACGGCTCTTGAAAATCAGAAATATGGCTTTGTACCAGGAAAGGACAATTTTGATTCTATAGAATTTTCAATACACACAGTGCATAGGCAGCAGACCAGTTAAACTGAAACCAATATCTATGGGTATCTCATCTGAGTTGTATACCATTTTCGTTTCCGATAATTGTATTGTCTGAAATTAGCCAGCCAGATTATGAACATGTAAATACGTGTTACAGTGTCCAAATAATGCATCTGAATGATACCATCGATGAAACGCGGTATTTTGTCTGATCCATTTCAGTGTAAGCCAGAGATGGCATTCTTTAAAGTGATTTTTTTTTTATTTTAAATGACGTACTTGGGGGTACTTTATGAGTAAAATTAAAAATGGAAATTTCAAAAGTGGCTGTATTACTTGCAAATGAACATCAAAGCAACCAGAAAAAAAGTTACAAATGATTTTCGTTTAAATTTTCGCTATGTATACGTTCACGCAAAAGCAACTCTGTCAATGGATTGTCAGAAAATGTAGCGCCAAGGAGGAGTTTAACCAAACTATAACCTCCTAGAGCATAAAGTAATATCAAATTTTTTTACAGGTATTAATCACCAATATATGGATATTTACCACACGAAGAAGCAGACATTCCTCGTTCATGTAGTTAACTGCTGTTGAAAACATTGTTTTATTTCATATCAGTAGTAATGGATGGCACTCTGGCACAAATTTTTTTTAAGCCTGAAAAGAACTTAGAATTTTTCAGGCTAAAAATTTGTGCCAGAGATGCCTATCCTGGTAAGCTTGAGTGACTAGCTGTGAATAACTTAGTTTATTTTTAGGGGTATTTTGGTTGGGTCTATGATTGTGATAGTTTTCTGGACTATTGAAAATAACTTAGTTAATTTTGCGCAAAAGCGCTGGCTGATCTGTGATTGTGATAGTTTGCTGGGCTGTTGAGATTAACTTAGTTTATTTTTAGGGGTATTTTGGTTGGGTCTATGATTGTGATAGTTTTCTGGACTATTGAAAATAACTTAGTTAATTTTGCGCAAAAGCGCTGGCTGATCTGTGATTGTGATAGTTTGCTGGGCTGTTGAGATTAACTTAGTTTATTTTGCGCAAAAGCGCTGGCTGATCTGTGATTGTGATAGTTTTCTGGACTATTGAAAATAACTTAGTTTATTTTTGCTCAAAAGCGCTGGCTGATCTGTGATTGTAATAGTTTTCTGGACTATTGAAAATAACTTAGTTTATTTTGCTCAAAAGCGCTGGCTGATCTGTGATTGTAATAGTTTTCTGGACTATTGAAAATAACTTAGTTTATTTTTGCTCAAAAGCGCTGGCTGATCTGTGATTGTAATAGTTTTCTGGACTATTGAAAATAACTTAGTTTATTTTTGCTCAAAAGCGCAGGCTGATCTGTGATTGTGATAGTTTTTTTCTGGTCTGTCATACGTTGAGTATTATTAGATAGTTTATTTTGCGAGAAAAGTGCAGTTGTGATAAATTACTGGTTCATTTTTTATATAGTCTCTCTTTCTCCGGCACGTCTATTCTAGTATTACTATAGACGTGCCGCGTAGCGCGGGAGAGTGGGAGAGGGAGCCAGGGAACCAGTGCAAAAAATCAATAATAGTATATAACATATATCGGAATCGGGTACCAGTCATTGTGATGACGTCAGAATGTCACGCGCTTTTCCAATTTCCCGGAAAATCTATTTTTAGATTTTCGGAGAAGTGGAAGTGGTTTATAAAAATCGATGACGTAATGTATTACGTATATAAGATTCTGATAATGTCACAAAAACAAGTATGACTTTTTTTAAAAAAACAAATTTTAACTTTTTTAAATAAAATATATCATGTGAAAAATTGAGTTCTATGTTGTTAATTTATGCAATTTTTCTTGCTCAATCAAGACCTTAATCACTCTGTAGTGTTAATGTGTGTTATAGTCAAGGCTACTTAGTACCATGCGTCTTAGAGTCTCTTGGTCAATCAAGACCTCAACTCCTAGAGGCATCACTCTGTAGCATTAACTAGTGTATATTATTTAGCAAGTTTAGTGGTATTCTTTCTAGGGAAGTGGTAGCCCTGAAAAGGGCTGTTTGTTGATTGTCTAGGTGATTTTTAGCATTTCCTCTTAGTAATTCTAATTTTCTTAGTTGCTTTTCCAACTCCTATGTTTTGACTGGTGTCTTGATCATTTGTCGTAATGTCAAGTCTAATGGGAATCTGGATGGATGGCATCTCTAAAGGTTGCTGCTGTGCACGTTGCTGAGACAGTTCTTCTAAGTTCTTCACTCTAGATCTTAACTCATTTAGTTCTTTGAGTAAGACTTCAATGACTTGAGTCTTTGACTGTTGTTTTTGCAGCATCTGTTGAACAGGTTGAGGCATATACGCTGAGGGTGTTTGCGGCGTATAATACTGTTGTGACGTATCGCTAGCAAATGTCTCATTCACTGCTGATAGCAAAAGGTCAGGATTGTTGATCATATCATCTATTGTCAGTGATGGCTCCATGATTATGAATGGTGAAAGTGTAGTGTGTTCAAGCTTTTTATACTTGTCAAGCGGATTGACCTAGTTTAAAGTTCCCGCATTTCAAGAAATCAAGTCAACTCTGATTGGGTGAAAATAAATGAACTGACCAATCAGTGTATTGTTGCTCTCTCTAGCGTAGGAGTTCAATGTAGGTCAATCCCTTTGAAAACTATAAAAGCTCGTTTCAAATCTCAAATTCTTCATTCTGTTCTTGTGTTACACAACAACAACAAAATGACTTGCAATTTGGATTCGCGTTTGGAGGATTTGGAGGAGCAGGGCAAGACTATGGTTGATGCTACTAGAAGGCTACTGGAGACAGTGAATGCTGTGAAGGATACGGGTGAAGTTCTATTACAAATGATTGAGAATCATCAAAAGATGTTGGAGATGAGTCGGAGGGTCGAAAATTTGATTAATGATGCGAAAATGGAAGTGAAGGTGGAAACTATCAGTGACGAGGAGGAAGATTGGGGGGATAATTCTTCCCCCACACCTCAACCTTCTGAGGATTGGGATGCGGAAGCAGACCATCCACCCTTCTACATACCAGTGAGAAGAACTATAACTGTAGAACAGTGGGCTGTGCGATGCCCTGCCTGTGGTGGCCGCCCCAGTAGATGCCCCTGCTCCTAAATTTTTGCCTTTGTGGTAATATAACCACCAAACCGGCCCTTTTCAGGGCCACCCATTTCTTCAAGAAAGAATAACTTAATATGTTGCACTTAGTTTTGTATGTAAGGCTATGCCTAAGATATGTGTGATTGTAGTATTTCCTAACCATGTTCACAGTAATGGGGTGATTATGGCGTGATCTTTAAATGGACCAATCAGATTAAAGTTGCTCTCTCTAGCGTAGGAGTAGAATATAGGTCAATCCACTTATCCAACTATATAACCCAACGTACTTTGTGCCTCTCTTAAAAAATGAAGTTCTTTGAAAAATTCAGTTTGACTAAGTTGTGTGTTGCTTTGCAGCGAAAAGATTGGAAAAGGTGGAGAGGCAGCAAAATAAGTTGGGATTAGAGCAATTTCTTGCTCGTAGAGGGATTGGTTCCAGAAAACCTGTAGCCATTGTTCAACCTATTTTAAAATCTTCTAAGTAAGAAATATTTTGTTACTTAGGAGACTTTAAAACAAACAGTCCTTTTTAGGGCTACTCAATTAGTTTCGTTAAAGAATAACCACATAAATAAAAAACAAACACAAATTCAACACCGTAATTTTATTTACAACTTACACTATCTTAAAAACAGAACTGATCGTCACTATAAATCCTTTAAGTCCAGTCTTTAATGAATATGCACTATAGAGTCACTGTCTGGTTCATCACTAGAAATTGGTTTTTCCCAGTTCTCCGCCACCATCTCTGTACAGGATCGAGGTGAATGAGAGTCTGATTTACAAATGAAACAATATGGCTTCTTCCCTGTCTTTGTACGGATAGCTGTCGAACGAGTATCCAAGCGTTAGGACTGATATCAGATATATCTGGTTCAGGAGCCTTTCGTTTCCTTGAAGGCTTCGCTGTAGATACTGAAGACTGTTGCTTCTCTGTAGATATAGAAGACTGTTGAGATGTAAAATCCTCTTCTCTCTTAGGACAATTTGGAGCCCAATGATCTGCAAGTCCACAGATAAAACATTGTCCATATGCAGGCTTCTTCTTATCGGTAGACATCTGTTGTTCTCTTAATTTCTTAGCCTCTGCACAATCTCCAATCCAATGTCCCGTATCATGACAATGGTGACATTCTCCATAAGGTGGTCTCAACTTGTCTTGTTGTCTCAAACTATTTTCTAATGGCTGCATCAAAGCTTGTTCCTCTTGAGATAAAAGTTTCTTCAATGATACACAATGATAGTAGATGCTCTTCTTATCATAGACTTTAGCCATCCTTGGATCTCTACTGTTTGCCATCTTTACTCTTTGAAAGTCAGAAGTGAAATGATTCTCTCTCACTGGTGTCCACCTATTTATAGTCCAGATATAGTTTTGTCTCTTCTATGATTGTAGAGAAATTCGATCACACTAGGATTGTCAGCGACACATCTTTTCCAATTCTCAAATGTGATCAGTGTCTCTTTTTCCATCAAATAACTGATACTGATCCACCAAAGTCTCTTGAAATCTTCAAAAGTTTCAGGACTATTGAGTTTCTGTTGAATCTCTTCCAAAGTGATCTCATCATGAGAAAACAAGATGTAAATGCAGAACAATAATCTTCTATAAGGTCTGAACTTCAATATCTTGGAAAGTGGAATTTCCAAATATTTCTTCTCTCTTGCTTCTTCCATGATGTTGAACTCAGATATGATGATCAAAATGACTTGATCATTCTTTTTATATCGTGATCAAGCTATCTATGTTTGAAATGAGATCTTCATAATCCATATCTTCTTCTTCTGAGGCTTGTTGAATTTCTTTCAATACTGCTTCGATGTGAGAAATCACACTTTCGCTGTTTGCCACATAAGTTACCCAATCCATATAGGTGACAGGAGTGTCATCAATGATTCTCAACATCTCTCTAGCATTACGTTTAGTCCAAAATCTGAATGTATCAAATGTCTCAAATCGGTTTAACCAGTTCTTGATTCCTGCTCTCTTTTTCAAAAACTCGGCACTGGATGGTTCTAATGATAAGATGTGGTCTAAAGTTATTTTGTAGACATCAAAATGTAAAATTTGATCTAAGCACACGGGTAGACTTTTGGTGATCGTATACATATTCAGTTATTCAGCAGATAATCAGATTCACGACTTGGAAACTTCAAAATAATTTGTGGTTCTATCTGTCTTGGAGTATAATGTCCAATGGCAACGTTATATGAATCTGGTCTGTTTATATACCTAATCAGTTCACTGGTTATAAAGTGGTTAATCCCTGCAGCTGTTAAAGATGCCACAGATAAAGATACATCTTCAGTATTCCATGCAGACAAAAACCATTGGACCTGGTGTTTAGGAGCTTCTTCTTTTAAGTACAAACATCCATAAAACTTATTACTGTCATAGATAATTCCATTCAAAAAATACTTGATATCTGTGTCACGAGTACGAATAGAGTAAAGTTTATCCATTGTCAAATTTTTCATTCTAACAACCCAAACACGAGCTTTATCAATACTGTGAAATTTGGAGTAATGTATCTTGAGCATCTCCGTATGAAATTTTAAGCGCATCTCGCCAGGAAGATTTAGTAATTCGTCCATTCTTAGAAGTAGTTGGCCTAGTTCTTGGTGATAGATGTCCTGAGATTTAGTCTCTAAAGCATTTGACAAACGTCTCAACCTAAGTTTAAACCATCCTTCTTGAATTTGCTTCCTGAATCCTAACCCTTTAGCTGAATTGTACATCGAATAAGTCCATATCATATGTTGTATTTCTGTCGGTAGTTGATATGCCATAACTGATTTGCTCTCTTTATTCTCTTTATGTGTTACCTGCAAATGAATTATTTCTAATGTGATAAGATAGCAATTGTTCTAAGCTTTTATAGGGTGCTGTTGATTTCAGAAAAAATCTGGGTTTTTCCAGTATAAATTGAGCTCACATTCCCATTGCAGCCTCATTTCACTACTAAACTTCGAACAGTCAAGATGGTTAAACGACAGAGAGATAATACCCCACCCACTTCTGATGATGAAGAGCCTAAACCGAAATTGGTGGATTATTCAGACACAGAGAGCTCAGATGATGAAGATGATATTAGACCACCACCAAGGAAAAGAAGAGCTATGACTATGTATTCAGACGATGAAGATGATGAAGATTTGACTTCTTATTTCACTATCAAGGCAGTCAACGAGAAGAAGTCTAGATTATTTCGAGCTCAAGGGAAAGAATTTCAACTCAACATCAAGACTTTCCCTGACAATGTTTCGCCATATCAGTTCATATCAAGATTGTTTGATCGGCTGGTTGAAGACATCAAAGAAAGATGCCAGATGGAGTCCAATGACAAGATGCGGATGACTATTCTTCATCCTGGATTGAAACTGGGTGTCTTTGTGACATGGAGAGATGTCTCAGCTATGACTGGAGAAGCTGTGTTAGAAGAGATTATGAAAGTGCTCCAGTCCAATGAGAATTTTCGCATCAATGATGGACAGATGACTATTCAAGTCACAGTGGTGAGACTTCCAGTAGGCAGCGGACGTAAACCATTACATGCTGGACTTTATTTTGAGTCAGAAAATATGAGCAAGAACAAGCAGAGTATTATACAGATCAACAATACCAAAGATGTAATGTGTATGGCGAGAGCTGTGGTGGTTGCGAAATGTAATGTGGACAAACAAGAATCAGAAACTTGGAAGAAGAATTGGCACACTATGAGACAATCAGATCGACCTATGCAGACCAGAGAAGCCATGAAGTTACTGGATCAAGCCAAGATTCCTCATACCAAGCCTTGTGGTATTGAGGAATACAAGAAGATCCAATCTGTACTTGCTCCCAAGTACTTGATCAAAGTCCATTCTCAGTATCCTAAAGATGGACTAATATTCCCACTTCAGTTCAAGAAGAAGTCTGAGACGAGAGTTATCCATATCTACTTTAATGGAGTAGATCACTATGATGCGATTACCAAGGTGACAGGATTTCTTGGTGCTAGCTATTACTGCGAGTATTGTGATGTTGGATATACAAACAGAGGTGCCCATAGATGTGCTGATGGATGTGAAGATTGCTATAGTGACATTCCTTGTATTCATGGTGAAAAGATACGCTGTATGGACTGTAAAAGGACTTTCGTAGTAGAGACTGTTTTGCTAAGCATAAGGCAATGAAATCTAAGCAGCAAAAATCTATTTGTCATCTTGTGTATAATTGTGGTAAATGTAATTTAAGGATTGTGGGCAATAAGAAAAATCATGTATGTCCAGGACAGAGAAAATGTAGGAATTGTAAAGAAATTGTTGGACCCAATCATCAATGCTATATTCAAAGTTATGAATGTAAATCTGAGTTGACTGAAAATGAAGGAGAAGAAGAGGTTTCTCAACCTAAGAAATCTCGTTTCATCTTCTTTGATTTCGAGTCAAATCAAGAAACTGGTACACATCAGGTGAATTTCTGTGTTGCTCATAAAGCTTGTGATGATTGCATGGATTTGCCTATAGATACATTTTGTCCGACTTGTTCGACACAAACAGGTCTGAGAGAATTTATCTTTGAAGGCATAGACACTACTTTACCACAATTTTGCAATTGGATTTTAGGAGATGAGAATAAAGGAGTGACATGTATTGCACATAATTTTGGAGGATATGATGGTCAGTTCATCTTACACTATATCTTAGAATATGGTACAGTGAAACCTGAAGTGATCATGAATGGAAATACTATACTTAGAATGAAAGTAGGACGTGTCACATTCCTTGATTCTTATCAGTTTTTGCATATGAGACTGGCTAATTTCCCAGATACATTTGGCTTGACAGAGATGAAGAAAGGTTACTTTCCTCATCTTGCAAATACACTGGCAAACCAAAATAATGTGGGACCTTACTTTCCTGTGGACATGTACAATCCTGGTCAGATGTCTGTCAAGGATCGTGAGGTATTTTTAGCTTGGCATAAAGGGAAAATTGAGAGTGGTGCTATATTTGACTTCAGACAGGAGATGGAAGAATACTGTCGTAGTGATGTTGATATTCTAAGACGAGGATGTGCTTGTTTCAGACGAGAATTGATCAACATTAGTGGACTCGATCCTTTGTCTGAAGCTTGCACTATCGCTCAAGCTTGTTCAAAAGTATGGAGAAAAAATCATATGCCTGAAAACAGTATTGCCATCATCCCACCTGAAGGGTATCCTAATCAAAAGAACTACTCTATCAAAGCTGTAAGATGGATTCAAAGTGAAGCTAAGACACGTGGTATTGAGATCAAACATGCATTGAATGGTGGTGAGCAAAGAATCAATGGACATTATGTGGATGGCTACCATGAAGAATCTCGAATCGTATTTGAATTCTATGGATGTTACTGGCATGGATGCCCTACTCATTTTCCAGACAGAAACAGAGTTCAACATCATCAGTGTTTGACCATGCATCAGTTGTATATTTTGACTATTGGCAAGAGTGAAGAGTTAAGAAAAGCTGGATATCAGGTGGTGGAACTTTGGGAATGTGACTATGACAAGAGATACAAGGAAGATCCAGACTTTAGATCTTTGGTGGACTCAGAATTTACAAACTTAGACCCTTTGAGACCAAGAGATGCTTTATTTGGTGGAAGAACTAACTCGACCAAACTCTATCAGGAAATCGATGAATCCGCAGTGAAGAAATCAAGTACATCGATGTGTGTTCACTCTATCCAACTATTTGCAAGTACGGACTGTTTCCACTTGGACATCCCACCATCTATTCTCAAGAGAATATTGACAAAGACAACATCAGACAGTACTGTGGATTGATCAAGTGTAAAGTGTTACCACCCACCAATTTGTACCATCCAGTACTTCCTCAGAAATGCAGTCAGAAATTGATGTTTCCATTGTGTAGAAGTTGTGCTGAAAAGACAGATCCTCATATGAGATGTACTCATTTACAGGAAGAAGATAGAAGTTTTACAGGGACTTGGGTTACCATCGAATTGTTTGAGGCTTTGGACAGGGGTTACAAATTATTGGACGTATTTGAAGTCTGGCATTTCTCAGAGACAACTCAATATGATAAAGCATCTGGAGAAGGAGGGATTTTTGCTGGCTATATCGATACTTTTCTGAGAATCAAACAAGAATCGAGTGGATATCCTGATTGGTGCATGACTGAGCAAGATAAGATCAAGTTCAAGCAAGATTATTTTGAAGCTGAAGGAATCAGATTGGAGAATGTTGAGAAGAATAAAGGAATGAGAGCTATTGCCAAGATCATGTTAAACAGTCTCTGGGGAAAATTGGCACAGAGAGAGAATATGACCAAAACAGAATATATCTCAGAACCTTCCAAGTTCTTTGATCTGGTGACGAATCCAAACAAGATTGTCAAGAATGTGGACATTTGCAGAGAAAATCTTCTACTGGTCAACTGGGACGATACAGAATCTAGTGTGGAGCCGCATGCTTGCAGTAATGTGATTGTCGCAGCCTTCGTCACTGCTCAAGCCAGATTGAAGCTCTATGGAATCTTGGAAAAGCTGAATGAACGTGTACTCTACTTTGATACAGACTCTATCATTTATCATCACAAACCCCATTTATGGAACCCTACTATTGTCAACAACAGGCTTGGAGAATGGACAGATGAAGTGCCCAATGCTAGAATTGTAAAATTTGTAGGCATGGGACCAAAGAACTATGGCTATGAATTTGTAGACAAAGATGGAAAGAGGAAATCAACTTGCAAAGTGAAAGGACTCACTTTAGATTACAATACATCTCAAGTCATTCACTTTGATCGTATGCTCAACTGGGTGAAGGGAGAATCTAAAGACTTCAGAGAAACTGTCAACTACCATCGGATCAGAAAACATAAAGACAAGACTGTGGCTACTGAATTGCAATCCAAGACTTATCGGTTCACTTATACTAAACGTGTCATTGTTGGAGATGGATATACTGTTCCTTATGGGTATTTGGCATAGAGTAGTTCTGATGATCATGTATTATTTCTAATAAACATGTACTGAGCTGTCGGCCATATAATTTATAAACTCCATTATTGAATTTCCATCATACACTATACACTATCTCAAGATATCACTTGCATGACCTGCCTCTCTCTCTTCTCCGGCACGTCTATTCTAGTATTACTATAGACGTGCCTCGGAGAGCGGGAGAGTGGTACTGAGCTGTGTCTGATAAACATGTATTGTACAGTTTTTTTGATATATTAAACTTTTTTTTTTTAATTATGTATTAAACTGTTGGTTCATGTTCATTAAAATTTGAGTATAAATAAAGCTGTGTTTGTTATTTTTTCACAGTTAGACATGGCCCTTTCTACACACCAGTTGGACTCAAATCAAGATATTGGAAGTTTGTTTTTTAAACATCCTTCTAATATTTTTATTTCTGGTCCAAGTGGATCGGGTAAAACTGACTTTGTTAAAAAGATGATTGAGTTTAAAGAAGATTTATTTGATATTTTACCCCAACGTATTGTTTGGTGTTACAAGGAATGGCAAAAATCTTATAATATCTTACAAGAACGTGAAGGGTCAAACATCAAATTTATTCAAGGTATTCCTGATGATGAAGATGAGATTGTCACCGATCCCAGTGCAACGCACTTGGTGATTTTTGATGACATGTTAGGAGATAAAGATGAAGAAAAAATTAAATTATGGTTTACAAGAAAAGGACATCATAGAAATGCAAGTGTGGTGTACATCACACAAAATTTATTTCAACAAAGTAAATCTTCTCGCACCATCAGTTTGAATGCTCATTATTTAGTTTTATTTCAAAGTCCAAGAGATAAGATGCAAATTAAAGTATTGGCCAATCAACTTCAAGCTCCCCATATGATTCATGCGTTTAACGATGCGACATCTATACCTCACGGATACTTATTGGTCGATTTGAAACCAAATACACCTGATTATCTTAGATTCAGAACACAAATTTTTCAAAACTGGTTTACAAAATCAGATCAACAAGGACCTATTGTCTATTTTCCAGGAGTATAAAAAGGTGTGTT
Organism: Loripinus fragilis; assembly: GCA_964019695.1. Lineage (NCBI taxonomy): Eukaryota > Metazoa > Mollusca > Bivalvia > Lucinida > Lucinidae > Loripinus > Loripinus fragilis. The sequence continues at coordinate 63,512,298 of OZ026522.1, read as the reverse complement.
TGAGTTTAAATCCATCATTTGTGTCAAAATGGCTCAACGAACATCAGCTAATCTGATACGTGCTCTGTATAATTTAAGCAGAGAACATGATAGTCATAAAAGAAAATCACTCTTAAATGCTGGTTTAATTGAAATGATCAAATGGTTTTCATTGGCAGCTCAAAAAATTGTTCAGGGTAAGATGAAATTACCTAAACAAACTCAAAAATTTATGGATAGACATCAGGATGATGTTCGAAAATTAGCAAGTGCAATTGTTGACCCTGAAGTCAAACGCAGTATCATTTTAAAACCTGGAGGTGGTGGATTCTTTGGTGGTGTGATCATTCCAAGTCTGATTCGATGGGATGGAAATAAGTTGATGAGAAAATTTAACAAGAAAACTAAACCTAAACATCCTAAGAAAAAATCAGTGAAAAAACCTAGAAAACAGAAAAAAAGAAAGGTTGATGATCGTTTTGTAACAAAACGTAAAAGTAAAAGTCCTGCCTCATGGCAAAATTTAGGTCTTGATTCTCCAAACACAAATGCAAGACGATCGTCCATAAATTTAGCAAGATTTAGTCCTTTGAGAGCACAAGATTTGTTAAAAAGACATGGATTTGGTGCTACCATGCACATGTTAAATCCAAACAAATATCCATCGCCACCTCATTCTGAACGTCGACGACTTCATTTTTAAGAAAAAAACTATAAAAGGACTGTACATCAAATGTTTGTACACACTCATAAACATGGCTGTAACAACAACACGTCGTAGAAAATTGCAAAATAAAATGAGAAAAAAATCTCTGATTAAAACTTATGGTACATTTTTGGAAGGATTGACTCATTTATCCAATAAATGTCGTAAGAAAATGATTCAAGAATCTCCTAAAGAAGTCATTGATTGTGTAGGGGAATGTTGCATCAATCTTATAAAAGGCAATGTACGTCTGACAAATGCTCAAAAGAATCAGTTGCGAGCTAGAAAGCAACATATACGTTTACTGAGTTCTAAGCAAGTTCCACTTGACACAAAAAAGAAAATTATTAATCAAAAAGGTGGAGCTTTGTTAGGATTATTGTTAAAACCTTTAATTGCTCCTATCATAGGTTCTGTCTTGGGTGAAATTATCAAAAAATAAAATATGGATGGTCGTAAAATGGCTGTTGTGCCATTTAAACTTTGGGAAGACATGAAACGCTGGAAAGAGGAACAAATTCAGAAACCTAGACTGCCTCCTGATCCTAATGTATCTGCCACAGCCAGTCTTCAAAGAGACTTATCTTCTGTCATGGCCAATGAAGATTTGTCTGAAGCTGAAAAATCTCAATTGTATGGCCAGACCTTACACAAATTTAAAACGGCTCATCAAAAAGCTTTAAAAGAAACATCTCTTTTTTCACCATCTGACCCTAGTTCTTCCAAAATGAATCAATTGGTTATAGATAGTGTACCCTCCACCATGAAACGTAAAGCTCAGCTTTTAGTTTCACTTCTAAAAAATAACCCAAATGTGTCCTGGGAAGATGATGGTACAGTCAAACTTTATGGCAAATCTATTCCAGGGTCTAATATTATTGATTTGGTCAATGATGTCATTAGACATCGAAAAGGCAGTGAACCTACAGGTTGGCAAGCTTTTGCAGAAGGTTTAAGAGACATGGATATTCCCCAAGATGTGATTGGAAATAGGGAAAGGTGGGACTGGATGCATTGTGCTCCAGAAACTCCTGAAACGGATTATATTACTCCCAAACAAAAACGCACTATCAGAAAAACAGCAAGTCGTATTCCCGTTTCTGTCAGGTCTGCAAAGAGTTTGGGTGTTAGGAAACGTATCAAAGACCATTTTTCATCCCCTGCGCTTTTATCTGCCACCAAAAAACGTATAAAAGAAGAGTTTTCTTCTCCATGGGTCAGTTACAATGAAGCTTGAACAGTTGTATTACAATCCTAAAAGTCCTGCTGCGTATGCAGGTGAACAAGCTTTGTACAAACTTGCTAAACAATCATCCAAAAAAGTTAAACTTCAAGATGTTAGAGACTGGTTAAGAAAACAACAAACTTATACTTTACATAAACCTATTCGTAAAAAGTTTTTGCGACGCAAAACGGTAGTGGCTGGAATTGATACTCAGTGGCAGGCAGATTTGGCAGACTTATCAAAATTATCAAAGTCCAATGACAAGCATAGATATTTACTTTGCATCATAGATGTCTTTTCAAAATATGCATGGGTGGTACCTATTAAAGATAAAACTGGAAAAACTTTAGTAATTGCTTTCAAATCTGTGTTAAAAAGTGGACGATGTCCAAAAAGTTTGCAAACAGATAAAGGAACTGAATTCAAAAATAAAGAATTTCAAAATTTCTTGAAAATTAAGAAGATTCATTTCTTCACTACTGAAAATCCTGAAACCAAAGCCAGTATTGTCGAGCGTTTTCAAAGAACTTTGAAAACTCGCATGTGGAAATATTTTACTCATCATCGCACTTTGAGATATGTAGACATTCTTCCCAAATTAGTACATGGTTACAATCACGCTTATCATCGAAGTATTAAATGTGCACCTGTGTCTGTGACTCTTAAAAATGAACCACAGGTGTCAGAAAACTTATATGGCAAATCGAATTCTAAAAAAGTCAAACCAGAATTCAAAGTGGGTGATTTTGTGCGTATCAATAAAACAAAACGCACATTTGATAAAGGTTATTTACCAAACTGGACACAAGAATTATTTCAAATTTTAGCAGTGGTCAAAACTCAGATTCCTATCACCTATAAAATAAAAGATCTTGAGGGTGAAGTGGTCAAAGGTACCTTTTATTCACACGAGTTACAACGTGTAGAGAAAGAGCAAATTTACGAAATCGATTCTGTTTTAGATCACAGAAAACGTAAAATAGGAAAAAAGTGGGTGAAAGAAATTAAAGTTCACTGGAAAAGGTATCCTTCAAAATTTGACAGTTGGATTTTAGAATCTGATCTTGTATAAAAGCATGAAAATGGATCTCAGAGGATCATTTGTACGTGGTGACACTGCTTCAGTACAATCTGCAGAAGGTCGTGATCGAATTGTTAAAAATCGGTTCACTTTTTTTGCTCAGATCATTGTTGTTTACATGATCATTATCACATCATTAGTTCAAATCAGTCTGAGAAGTCCAGATAAAGAATTGTGGTTAATTTTACTCAGTAGTTCTATCGGTTACATACTACCATCCCCAGGTTTAAAATTTAGAAAACAAACTAATCCAATTTCTACTGACGAAACAGATTCACCCAAACTCAAACCATGAACAACTTTTATTTGACACTCTTGAGTGATAGTTCACTCAGTACATTTTCAAAAAATACGCAATGTGACTTTAAAGTGAAATTAGATCATTCCATACAAATTGAAAAAGATAATTGGGAAGTAGGTTTGGTAGAAGTCATAACTCCAACTGAAGTAAATAATATCACTAAGGAAAACAATTATGTGATTTTAAGATTTACTGATAGAAAAATGTGTGAAGACATTGATAACTGTACAAAGTATGATTCATATGTAGACCAAAAAATCTATATCCAAAATGGTTATTATGCTTCTCCACGCCATTTGGTTGAAGAAATTCAAAAAAGTATCAATTTTCGATATGGGCTGACACTGAAAAATAGCAATGCTACCATTTCAATCACTTATGGTGAAAACAGTGCTCGAGTCAAACTTGATGTTCAAGATCCTACAAAAGTCCAAATTATTTTTTCCAAAGGCAATTGCAGAAATATTAGGTGTAGATAGAAATTATTTTGATAAACCATTAGGAAATGAAAAATACATTTTCAGGTATGGTGTGGATTTAAATACAAAAATTCACCAACTTTACATTTACTCTGATTTAGCAAGCTATACATTTATTGGTGATGTTACTGCACCCATTTTGAGAGTATTGCCATTTGAAAGTAAAAGAGAAAACAATCATTTACATCAAGAATTTGTCAATGTACACTATGTACCAGTGGCAAAATCTTTCATAGATCAGGTGCACATTAGTATAAAAGGTGATACAGGTGAAAATGTGCCATTTATCTCTGGGAAAACGTTAGTGAAACTACATTTTTGACAGAGGAATAATGTTGAAACAATCGAGAAGCATTATGTCTCTTCAATCTGGGAAAGGAGACTTTCCCGTGTACAGAGGCGTTTCAAGACAATATGGCAATGGTTTAGGATCGATTTTTAAAGCTGCATTGAGAACAGTGATTCCAATTTTAAAACCTGTCGCAAAAGCAAGTTTAAAAAGCGTGAAAAAAGTAGCTAAAGATCAAGGGGTTCAAGCTCTAAAAGACATTGTGGGTGGTGAAAATGTAAAAAAAGTTTTAAAACAAAGAGGAAAAACAGCTTTGAAATCTATTGGTCAGTCTACTATAAATCAGTTGGCTATAAATTCAACTCAAAAACGCAAAAAGCCTCAGTCTCAATCTAGACACCGAACTGTTAAGAGGGGTTTTAAAAGCAGAGCAAAAAAGTTTAATCCAATTAAACGTCTGGTATTTGAAAAAGATATCTTTGACGAAAAATGATTCAACAAGGTTCTTGCGATTGCACTAAAACGGAATTGGATATGGAATCCATTCAACCCACCATGACTACCATGCAAGGCACTCAGTGGAATGATTATCACCCCATCGCTTCTCTCGATAGTCATCATGCACCCATTGAATTTCTAATTCCACCTCACACCGAGTTTTACACTGATTTGTCTCAAGCCTATCTGTATATCAAATTCAGAATCTTACAGCAAACGAGTGAAGATCTTGAAACTGGTGCAAAAGTATTTCCAATTAACAACTTTTTTCACAGAATGTTCAGTGGCATCGATTTGTATATCAACAATAAATTGATCACGAATAATTCAGACACGTATCCATACAGAGCATACCTTGAAAATTTGTTTTCTTATGGCTCTGATGTCAAAGATAATCAACTGAAAGCAGCAGAATTTTGGTCTGAGGATGAAGCAAGAGCTTTTGAAGATATAACAAATGCATCTATCACTGATCGTGGCAAACGCGTAGCAAAAAGCAAATCCGTGGAGCTTCAGGGTAAATTACATTTGGATCTTGCTATGCAGGAAAAATATTTACCTAATGGCTTAGAATTCAAACTTAGACTCAATCGATCATCTCCTCAGTTTTGTTTGATGAGTGATAATTCTCCTGCAGAAATCAAAATTGATACTGCTATCTTGAGAGTACGAAATGTACAGCTTCTACCTGCCATTAGCAATGAACTGAATCAAACTATTGCTCATCATAATGCTAAATTTCTAATCAGAAGAGTTGAAGTCAAAACTTTTACAATCAGTAGTGGCACAAGATCTAAAATTAAAGACCATCTTCTCACTGGTCAACTTCCAAAACGAGTTTTTATTGACTTAGTATTAAATGAGGCATTTAATGGGACTTTGGAAACTAATCCTTTCTTTTTCCAACATTTCAATCTAAGTAAAATGGATGTCACTTGTGATGGACATAGTGTCTATGGAAAACCATTTGAACCTAGATTTGGAAATGATCAGTATCTCAGGTCTTTCCTATCAGTTTACCAAGCATTGGCAAGTCAGAATCAGGTCCAAAATTGCAACATTGATTATGAAGATTACAAAGGAGGTTACTGCTTTTGGGGATATGATTTGACACCAGATCAAGCAGCGGATCAGTCTCATTTGCACCCTATAAAAAATGGGAACCTCAGATTGGAGCTTCAGTTTGCAACATCACTTGACAAGACGATCAACGTGCTTGTGTATGCAGAGTTTGACAACCTGATAGAAATCAACGGACTTAGAGAAGTTACCACAGATTACTAAAGATAAATGCAGGATACTTCATTGAACAGGACTTGATGTACCAAACAGATGCATACAGTGCAACAGTCCAGCCATCAGATGAGAAGAGTACCTTACAGAAAGAAGTAGAAGACAATGAGGATATTGATTGTCTTATGAAAACTCTTCTAAAACAAGCCATATTGACTTGTCTAAAGATGGCAGTTGGAGACTGTGCGAAGCATGAATGTCATGGATGCAAAATGAACCACCCAAGTCAGAAATACCACGATATTTGTCTATGGACTTCTCCAAGAGGAGGGATTGAAGACTATGGATGTCATGATCCAGCCTTAGAGGACCTAAACATCTACGATGTGATGAAAGACTTTGACGATAGAATCTGGAACTATCTGTATGGCGACAGTTTGCGACACCCTATGGACTTTACAACAGGGATCAATCACCTGACGCCAGAAGAAAATCAAGAAGCCTATAAAAACTGGCAGTACTTCAAGAAAAATCAAAGTGACTTACCAGAACAGTGGAAGACATACTGGGCCAAGAAACTCATAGAATCCTATGAAGAAAAGGAAACTGAAGAAAACGAGAGCCCAGAAACAGAATAAAAATGAACACTGTTGAACTAATCAAAGTCATAAACAATATACCTGTGAAAGGAGAAGTATGTGCCAAGGATTTACTACCAGAGAAGAAACCACTGGATATGAAGGCTTACATTGTAAATACAGATATATCCACAGATCCAGGAGAACATTGGGTGGCTATCTACTTCAGAAGAGATCAAGTTATCTACTTCGATTCATATGGAAGACCACCAGAAGAACAATATGTTCTACCATTTATTGAAAGAAACTCTACAAGATTGATCCATAACACAGAATGTTTACAGAGTCCATGGAGCAAAGCATGTGGAATTTGGTGTATCTACATCATTCACCAGCTCAACAAAGGACTAGATCTAAACACAGCCATTCATCAAGAACTATATGGAACTGGAGAAGATTTATACCAGAATGACAGAGATATCGAGATGTGGTTCATCTATAACTATGCCAGAGTCATCCTATCCAAGAATGGAATGAGACGCATGGCTCCTCCTGACTTTTTATTCAAACACAGAATACAGACTTGTAAATGTCATAATTATTCACATCACCTTTCAAAGAAGTATCCTAAGTATAATATGTTGTAAATATGTTAAGGGAAATTATTGTAAACAATGAACAGAGGGACGGCCCTAATCCTCTGTCATTGTAATCAGTTATAGTTAGCGGGGCAATAAAGTTATAGAAATGTTCACCAATCTTTGTTGTTCTTTTCATTAAAAAATCAGTAGTAGTAAGCTTGAGACGGCTAGCTATACACTAGTTAACGCTACAGAGTGATGCCTCTAGGAGTTGAGGTCTTAATTGACCAAGAGACTCTAAGACGCATGGTACTTAGTAGCCTTGACTATTACACACACCATATACCACCACATACTTTGCCCCTAAAATGACTAAGTTATCTTCAAAGCTGAGTTTAACTAAGTTATTTTATATATCACCACAGCAGAACCTTTATCCCCTCAAAAAATGTTATTTCCCAACAGCCCAGGAATCATAATCACAACCCAACCAGTGAATATGACCAAGAAACTATCACAATCATAAACCCATAAAATAAACTAAGTTATTCACAGATAGTCACTCAAGCTTACCAGGGTAGTCATCTCTGGGTACGCCGAATTTTTTTTAGCCTGAAAAATTCTAAGTTCTTTTCAGGCTAAAAATTCGGCGTACCCAGAGTGGCACCCATTACTACTCATATCCCAGTGTTCTTCAGTACCCTCTTTTGAAAGTGGTGTGTGTATATAAGATAAGGATCTGGACAACTGCAATTTTACGTTTATTTAACCAAGAAACAAACCTTTTAAAGCTGCATAATCTGTAACTTTTGATCTTCTAATTTTAAAAAATAATGTTTTTATTTTTCAAGAACACAGTAAAAATACTCAAATTCAGGTAAACATTTTACCATTTTCGTAAATCTTAACAAGTTATCACTATCAAAACAACTGCATTTATGTTAAAATTCAACGGTCTAGAATTATTGGAGGGACGCAAATAATTACCAACAAGTAAAAAATACACCTATTTGATAAGATAATTCTCTTTTCCATGCAGTTTTCAGCTGTACTGAACAGTTTATTGTGAAAACATAGCTTAATTCTACTTTTACAAATGATTTAAAAAGAAAATAAAATTTTTCGAAAAATGTTCATAGTTACAGAGTATGCAGCTTTAATGAAAGTAATTATGAAGTGTCTAAATATAAAACTTTGGGATATACTGGGCTGTTTTCTATTACATATTGAGAGCCCCTCGTATGTATTGTATTATCTGATACGCTCGGATTTAACCACTTTTCAGAAAAGACGAGGACGTCATAGGCATCAACTTTGAACTATGCCAATTGTTGGTACTAAGCTTAGGATGTTGAGGAGGTGCATATTGTTGTCAGCTAATTTCATTATTGATATAGATTAATTGGGTGGATAAAACTTGTGGATTCTGATCAGCTGGCACGTCGGAAGACAAGTGATGTCATTGGTATGTTAAGGTGACGTCACGAGGTTATGTCGCATCTCAACGTATTCAGTAACTTCTGGGTTCCTTTAAAAATATAAATGTGGTATGTAATAGTAAGCAAGACAATAATCCATTATCCATGTGAGAATAGTATAGAAAAGTCCATCCCTCGGGATCACTATTTGCCATCAGTCGGCAAGCCTTCTGATACCAAACGGTGATCCTCGGGACAGATTTTTCTATCACGCCCTCACACTCATGATATATTCTTTATTGTCAAATACAGTAAAACCTGTCTTAAGTGGTCACTCAAAAATAGAAAAAAATAAAGGTAGCTCAATGAAGGTCGAAAGTATTGCAGAATGCTCCCCATGGAGCATTCTGCAATACTTTTTACCTGCATTAAGCGATAATCGGTCTTGAAAACCATTGTTTAGTCTTCTTTTTGTGTGGCCTGTTAAGACAGGTTTTACTGCACATGAAAAGACACTTACCATATAAAAGCATATCCTCTTCATCACTGCCAAAAGAATTGGATGCAAAACAGTTATATTTTCCAAAATCTTCGTCATCTATTGAGCCTATTCGTAAACTAAGAATCTTCGTATATACATCGTCCTCATAAACGTTCACACCATATTTCCACGAGTTTTTAATTTCCCTGCCGTCACGTCTCCAAACTTCATATCCATGTGGATTGGCTGTTATACGGCAATCTAAGATGGTTTCTCTACCTTTGTATTGACTCATTCTGTTTGAAAATAGCTGCACTTCTGGGGGAACTGAAACAAGATTTATTATATGACGTCACGTCTGAGAGTGAAATAATGCCATGCATTAAAATCGATAAACCACTAGTTGTTTACAGATTTTCGGGAAACGTTATGAAATGAAGTGAATCTTCATATACATTTTTGAAACTCTTCATGATTAAAATGACAGTGATGAGAAAACCAGAATGCTGAAAACCGCATCAAACTATCCCAACCAAGTCAAAAGTTATGCAAGTTTTAAAATTATGAAAATAAGCATATAAGCCCCGCCAACATTGTTGTTTCAAGATGATTTTTTTCAAAATGTCAAATTTTATGTAGTGCGATTTCTAAGCAATTAAAAACAGCACAATAAAGTTTTTATATGCAAATGTTGTATTTTATCATATTGAATCATTGTCAGCAAATAAAATATTAAATATGTTACTTTATGTCCATTCTAGTATTGCAATCATCTTGATGGGGAAGAGAGAGCTGATTGCTTTGCTTAATTTGTCTTCCTGGTGTCTCGTGATGGTTGAGCGGCTCTTACTCGCGGTGCCACGGGGTTGTCTGCAGTTTGTGATTGTGGTATTTCCTGATCATACTCACTTACTATTTTTGTTAAAATAAATAAAATATATTAAAGGGGGAGTTCCACCCTATATGGAATTTACATAGGGTTCTGCCCACGCACAGAATTTTATAAAATTTTGTAGAAAGATTGGCTGTTACATGTATGTTCTATTTGTGAGATATTAACCCATTCATTTATTTCAGTTGTTAAATTTAAATAATTCTAATTTTTAAAATTAAAAAAATGGACACCTAAATTAAAAGTGTCCTTAAGTGACAAGATTTTTTTATTTTTCAACCTAACTAATTCTCAACATAATGCCTAATAATTTGTAATTATGTATGTACCATACATGTATTTCAATGTATTAAATAAATTAGTCCACATCAAATTTTGTTTGAAGGTACCCCTAAATTTAACATTTTGAAAATCTTTTCAACAAATTAAATTGTCAATTTTGCCTAGTTGCTGTTTTTGTCAACCTATGAAATTTATATCAAATTTGTCCATACATGTGTTTGTTATAATCATAAAATCTCAAGAAAAAATAAAACCGGTAAAATGGAGTTTTCAGAATTTCAATCTTAATGGTCAAAATTTTGCAGAATGTAAAATTCAAGATTTTATGTTCCAGCAGTTTGCTCAATTTACATAGATTTCTGTTCTGCACAGGCATAGATCTTGATGATATTATGCAAATTGACTGTTTGGCTTATAAGTATTTTGTTTTCAATCGCTTTTCATTGGTTGGTTACAACATTTGGTATTGCGTAGTATGTGATTATATGGGGTATCCCCACCCCCCCCCCCCCCAAAAAAAAAAATCAGCCCAATTTGCATCTATCCGAAATCAGAATGTCTATTAATGATAATTATTAGAATAATCTGTGAGTTCTAGCTTATGTGTGCGGTACACACATTACCATATCTATCACATAAAGTGTTTTAAAATAATGTTTCTTTTAGAATATTTACTCAAATTCAGTTGTACAAATTATATCAACAATGTTTGGGTTTTAATTATGGTGTGTTACAGTTCTTGTCAACCTTTCCCATCTATATATAATTCGACTATATGTATAAGGATAATATTCACAAGATTTGAAGCCCGAAAATATATTTTGTTTGTGTGGTGAGTCAGACTTTTGTTAAATGAATAAATAATGAATCCATCATAAATATTTATGCCTGGTTTTACAGAATTGTTTAGTATGTCAGCATTATGATAATGAGGTCATTTGAGGATCAAATTCATGATTCTATAACCACGATGGAAATACCAGCACAAAGACTGTTTCACCTCGTCTAATGTCAGATGTTCAGTATGATACATTCAAACATTCGCTAAGTGTTTCTTAATAATTGATAATCCATTTATAATCTTAAAAAGTATCATTTTTATTTTCATCAACTCTATTGCTATTTATTGGAGCAGTTTTAAAGCTTTTGTTGGAATATTAATGATTTTAAATGGGGTTTATGGTAAGTTTTTTTTTGGATACGCTTTTGAAATGGTTTGGTGGATAGAACTTAATGCAGGAGAAATTACCACAATCAATGCCAATTAAGATACAATGCAATTCAAATAAGATTCTGTAAACCATTCATTAAGATGTACACATTGAGTGACTAAGGGACTGCAAAATAATGAACTTTTGAAATAATGTGGGAAAACAGATCATTCCATAACAGAAATAAACTATAAAGTTTTAAAACTTAAGACTCAGTTTCACTCAGTCTCTGCATGACACTAAATGGAAAGTGCTGCAGCTCTCATGCCTCCTAGTACTGGCTTAAATTGTCTTCTACTTTCTGCTGAAACTAAATATTCCAGAAGGAACAGAATTTGAAAATACAACACTTTATCAATGTGCGGGGGAAGTTTAATCCAATACAAAGACAGCTGGTGTAAAATCCAAGATCTCTGAAAAAAGAACCTACCAAATTAGTGAGAACAAACACAATTTCTTAAACACTTGACCTGGTGTCACTTAGTTTATAAGAGTTAATGAGAAGTATGCACATAGTCCTGAATCAATTTACCCTCAATATTTGATTCGGAGGGACATAAGATAGATGCAATTCTAGGTGCAACAGGAACACAGAATGTAGATGGATTTGATAAATTACCTAGCATAAATCCTAATTTGTTTGAATTTTTCCAATGGCTGAAAGACATTAAGAGCATAACCACCTGTCAGCTTCAGCCCAAAAATAATTTGGAAACCAGTGGAAGATCAATTCACAAATGATACCTGCTTGACATCCACCTGTACAACTCAGTTCTAGACCAAGTGCTACTTATCAAGTGCTGCTTACAAAAATGCCAGTTTTATGCTATTGAATTAGCTAAAACTTCTGTCACCAAAAAATATTTTGGACCTTATTTGGATGAAAATACTAAATAGTGATAGTCAATGCGTTTTTAGAATAATACTGGTAGAAAAACTGCGTTTTGTAAGATCTAGCTTGAATATTTTATTTAGAATCACTTAAAAATCAAAACTGACTTTAACTTATTTCATGCAAATTATAACACTTTTACCGGTGTCCAAATTTTATGAAAATTTACATGCATAAAATGGATGTATTTGACCTACTTTTCTGAAAATATTATGGGTTGACAAAAACTTGAACATGGTAAATATTAGGACAGAATCCCCTGTAAACACTAACTTTAGTGTTCAATATGGGGATAATTCAAATTTTGATGGGCCAGAAAAAAATTATCTAGATGTATTCAAATACATTAATGGTAGTAAGGTATACCCTAGGAAGTCTTCTTTCATATTCCAGTAAAGAATGTAGCAGTCAATAAGGTTAATAATTTGAGACTGATATTTAATATTTCATATATTGGTACGAAGAGGGTGTACATTAAGGTGCCCCCCTGTGGCCTAACAGCCCTCGAGGAATGAAATGGTTTCATTTTTGTAGTTGTTATAACGTAGGTATTCAACATACAAAATATTATCGAAATCCATGCGTGGGCAGATTTGGAACTCCCCCTTTAACATTTCAAAAAGATCAAATGACGTCATGAGCCTCTCGCATATTTTCATCTACTTAAATTTTGAAACCTTCATAACTTTGTAACTATTTTGTATTTTTTATGGGGCTGTCGACATTCTGTTTCTCTCATTACTGGCTTTTCAATCAATAAGCGTTCAAAAAAAAGTTTTTTTTTGAAGGTTCAAAAGACCTTTAACGTCACACATATGGCAAAACACTAATGTTTTCACATCAAAGTATGATTTCAAAATAATTTTAAATGTCATATGATGAATAGAATTTAACATTTGTGCTCCTATATTATTGAATTAAACTCGTTGCGAAAAAAAGATAAAATGCTCAAAAAGCCTCGCATTTTATCTCTTTACCTCAACTCGCTTTATAAGTTAAATAAAAACATGAGCACTCATGTAAGATCCTCTATGTTCAACTCCTGATAGTATATATAAATAAGCCCCAACGTGAGAAAACCAACAATGTGGCTCTGCGTCATGATCAGCCTAGGCATCATTTCAGTTTGGTAAGAGTCTTTACTTTGCGCATGAAAAAAGCTTGTGTCTCACTGAGCGCAAATCAAAGACTCTTCTCATACTTGGCATATTTCCTGGCTGATCTGAGTCTTTGCTTTGGGCACACTCATCCTGATAGTTTTGTCACACCATGACTCAAATCCAGATGAGCAAAACTATGAGTGTTTAGCAAACTAGGGTGAGGGATGCTATGCTTCAATTAACCCATTTAAGCCTAGCGTCCTTTTTGTGGGACATAGGCAATCAGTGCAGTCTCAGATCAGGCGCTGCAGAACGCGGCGTTCGATCAGAGTTCCCACCGTTAGCTTACAGAATGTTCTATTGAAATTTGAATATAAACGTAAAATACCACCCAACAACCCTTAAAACGGAAATGGACTGATAATAGTTGGAAATTCCATTCGGCTCAAATGGGTTAATTAAGGTAGGTACTGTAAAACACTTATTATTGGTGGGTATTTCAGTAGCTCCAAAGACCAGTACCTGACATTTTGGCGTATATCGCATATGCGCGAAAGCCTCGTTTAAACGCCAATACGGACGTATCAAGCGGTGCTAAATGTCTAAATGTTTGATTGAATCTTTATCTACATCCCCTCTTTGTGTATTCCAGCTACGAAGGCTCTGGCGGGTCTGCGCATCTGCACAGGCTCCTCTGGGCTTTCATTGTTCGCAATGAGTACATGTATGGCTCAAATATATGCATTTAACATATATTCATGTTCTCATTTATACTGCTGGCAATAAAACAAAAGTTGGCATATTTTAAAACATTACTTGAAAAATAAGTAAAATTACAGACCATATTTCATTTTTATCTGCAGAGCTTAACACAATTATTTCCAAACATAATAAATAGTAAAGTGCATCACAGCCTTTTAAAATCGCTTATCAAAAAGTGTTGTTTTGTCAATTGAAATTCCTTGCTTTTTTATTGCGCAAACGTGTCAATTTTTAAAACGATCACCAGGCTTAAGGAAATGCATAGATTATTTATTTCAGAACTATGCAAAATACAGCTTGCTTATTATATTGGAAAGTGTCAACATCTGAAATTACAACAAAAACAGAATGCAGGCTCAAATATGTTCTTAGAAAAGGGTTATCCTTTGGAAGCAAATAATTCACCAAGGAACTACTGATTGTGTAGAGTGTGCACGTTTTCTAACACGTTTCTACCAATTAGGCCTCATCAGAGACCCTCTAATGGTTTCAAGTTCCACAATGAAATCCATGACCCCAAGGACAAAACAATATAAGTGCGTTTCAGTGAGGCACTTTTTAATTTCACTAAGAACGTCATTTTGTAATAAGAAATGCATATTTTATTCATGTTGTTTTGCTCAATTGAAAGTAAAAATATCTTACCTAGTAGAATAAACGTTTTACCATGGCCACCCTGCAAAGATCTAAACCCATTTGACCACATATACGATATGATTGTCTAGAATTATTTAAACTTGTGTATGCATATTGTCCAAGACTAACTTATCGTTGAAAGGAAAACATTCTTTCCGGATTGATTTGTATGAAAACGGCAAATATGTGAGTGGCGTTTTTTTAACGCAAATTTCAATATTTTAAATGTTCTCAGTCAGTTTTCTCTAAAACTAGTCTAACATTACCTAAAAAAAACATTGTTCTAATGTATTCCAAAGTATTTTTAAATCGAAATTTTAGTTTTCAAGAAAATGCCAAAACAAAAATGTATGCGTGATAATCAACACCCTTATAACATATGTCTAACAGTACTCTAAAGACGACATTACCAGGCAAAGTCCAGCCACGGAGCACGTAAGTTGATATGGGCAAGTGCACGCGATTTCGGTACGTATCGCACATGCACATGTACCTCTTATAAACGTCCATGCTGACGTATATAGTAAAGCTGGAGGTCTATAGCTTTGTCGGAATCATCGTCTATATCCATACGTCTTGCATGCGAGCAGCAAATGCTCTGACGAGTCTGCGCTTATGCTCAGACTCGCCTTAGCATTCGCTGCTAACTGATGCAATAAGTACCGAAATAAATCTTGGAAGGGGTGGTGTCAGAGCAAGACGGACAAAGCAAACATATAATATCGGTCATAACACCAGAATGATAACTAATAAATCAAAGCAACTATGGTATTGACTTAATAGAAAAGGAAATCGTTAAGCTTGATTAATAAGACACAGCTCATAGACATTTGACCTGACATGTTATTGGGGCAAACTGGCTGCACGAACTCATGGCGGACCTATAAGCAAGCCAATGGGGCTCTTACGTGTAATAGTGCTTATCGTAGAGGATTTTAATTTCTTTCATGCTAAAGGTATACCATGGTGTGTCTGCCTGCTAGCAAGTGGATTATCTCCCGTACAGGAGGCCAGCTATGGACCAACTATTTCGTGCAGCCTACATTAGTGTAGACCTTGCACATTACGAGATGTTTCGAGATAAAGTTAGTAAGAGTGGTATAAACGTATGTGTGAAGACTAATTAGGGAATACAATTATGCAGGCAAAATGTTCCAACCATCTCCTAAAAGTTCTCTCAGGCACCGACATAAGGAAAGTGCTTAAATAAGAAAATGCACTTAATTGGGGAAAAGAGGGGCTGAGTAATGTAACAATCTGAATAAAGTCAGGAGAGGGGAAACGGTCTCTAAGGGTCAGTACGTTTTACACAGGTTTTATCATACATGTATGACGTCGCGTCTGGGAGTGAAATAACGCCATGTAATGAAATCAATAAACCACTAGTGGTTTATAGATTTACGGGAAACGTTATGACGTCCATAAAACGTTGCGTACATAATGACAAAATTATAACATTTTACGCCAGAAATGAGATTTCAAAGAATTTGTCATATGATATATAGAATCTAACATTCGTGCTCTTGTATTATTGAATTTATTAAACTCGTTGCGAAAAAGAGATAAAATGCTCGGCAAGCCTCGCATTTTATCTCTTTTCCCCAACTCGTTTAAAAAATTCAATAAAACATGAGAACTCATGTAAGATCCTCTATTTATGTAATCACTGTTTGTGTCAGTAGTCTCCCTTTGGTGAGCATAACTATTACAGCGGTCTGGCTTAGCTCTTGATATATACTTACATTCCACTGTAACTTTCATCTCTCTTGAGGCCGGCGGACCAATATCATTGACTGCTTCACATTCATATACGTCCTCACAATATCGAGATATGTTGTGTATTTTGAGTTCCTCTCCGTCTGAGCCAATTACTGGGGAGTATATAAAAAAACAAAAGTTATAATGTTTTATTACCACAGCGTCGGCCGAAACAGTTGATTGATTACATGCATACAAGCATCAGTCCGATTTACAGACTTGATGAGTTTAAAATCGTCAGCATTGTCTTATCCATACGTTTAAACATATGTTATGGAGCTCAAACGAACATTCATATTTGAGATGGTTCTGATAAGTGCCACAACATAAATTCCGATGAAAAATAGATATCAGAAAATATCGTTTCATTACTCACTCTTATCTGGGGGCATGGACTACAGTCCAATGAGTAGCTTTTATTGTTTTTGTGTTAATACATAGAAACAAAGTTTCATCTGTTTTTATACTATGGTAGGTATTACTAGAATGCTGAGAATTGGGTGTGTCACCTGGCAGAACAGAAGTCAAACAAGGCAAATCCGTCGAATTCATATCCCCGCCGAAGGTTTTTTTAGGGGAAACTTATAAATCACATAGCATAAATCCCATTTCTCCAACCCCTAAGTTCACTTTTGGTATTTTATAGATCACAGCTAAAAGCCTTTCAACTATTTTTCAGTGGTAAGTTCGATAAAAAATAACTTATCTGTACAATTTCAATATCTGACCTTTCAATCTGACCCAGAGGTCAGGTTGTGTAAGCTGAAAGGTTTTTGTTTCTACGTTGGTCTATACTTCTTTCCCTATAATTTAGTATGCAACATTTTTTTGACTTATCAACCCGACCCACAGGTTGAGGGTGTGTATAAAGACAGAATACGTGCTTGCTTGGTGCTCTAATCTCCATTCCCTTTAATTTGATATGCAGCATGACTTCTCCAAAAAAAACAAAAACGTTTTTACCTTTTGACTCCACCTCAGGGGCCAAGTGTGTGCGTAAAGACAGAATATGTGGTTGCATGGTGCTCTATGCTCCATCCCTTTTAATTTGATATGCAACATGACTACTTTCAAAAATATGTATTGAGCTTTTGACCCCATCTGGAGGTTGAGTGTAAGGACAGAATATGTGCTTGAATGGTGCTCTATGTTCCATTCCCTTCAATTTGATATGCAACTTTAGTAAAATAATGATACTCAACATGACAATATTCTGAAAAAAGTTGGATTTTGGCCTCTGTCCCACACCCTAAGCCCACTCCGGGGGCCAGACTCAAGCTTTCAAACTAAAATCCCGTTTGACATGGTTCATATATATTGTACCTCTGTCTGCACACGAAATTTCAGAAAAAAATATTGACAACTGTCTGAGTTATTGTAAAATTGAAATATTTGATCCCGCCTAAGAGGTCAGGGAGGCGGGGTAAAATTTTTAATCACTGTCATGCTTATCTACAGGCACTGGGTAATCATGGCCTTTAGTGCTGTGTGTTGGATATAGCAGCTTTAGGCAATTGTTAGTTCATCACACAAAAAAAACCCAATACAACTTTTGCATTAGCCTAAATCTAAGTAAAAAGAAGGCAGTAACATTTTGTGGACCACCAAATTCGAATTTGACCTGCATTTTACGATGCTTTTCCCTTCTGAAAACTTTGGATGAAATTGGTGCATCAGTTCAAAAGTTATCGATCGGAAAGCAAAAGTGTGAGGCCGTGGACCGACGACTCTGAAACTGACAACGACGATGGGGACGGAGTCATGATCTATATGTAACGACCATGCTTCGTAGACGACACAGTAATGCCCAGGTCACACATTCACGGATCACCTCGCCGGTTCTATTACGGATTAAATCTCACGGACGATCCAGGAAATGACAATTTCCGTAGTCCGATAGGATGCACTTTATACGTATGATTAAGTATTACGACGTATGATTACGGATGCAATACGGAAAGCTACGGACCAATACGGATTGCCACGAATGATGCTGGATTGTATCCGTGGCTAATCCGGCGTCCAGTCCATGTATGTGTGACCTGGGCATAAAGCATAAATGATAGATTAATGTGTACCTGTGTTCAAAAGATCAAATGTTACCTTTTTCGAGTATAACATTGCTTAAATTAAAAAAGAAGGCTATATTTGCGTTACCTTCTTTTGCTGTGTGTTGATCATGAGCAAATTTTCTGAACCATGTGACTTTAGGATATGGAATACCAGAGACCTTACACCACAGTGATACCGTATCTCCTTCTCTGACCACCTGGTCCCCCGAATCCTCTAGCACCACTGGAGGCTCTGAAATTAGTAATATCAAACTTTAGTAAAACCTGTGTTAAGCGGCCACTCAAAAATAGGAAAAACAAAGGTCTTACAGACAGATGATAGCTGAATGCAGGTCGAAAGTATTGCGTCACTTACTTTTAACTGAACACATGTCGTTCATTCCTTCATGAACCTCCATAAAATGAAACCATCACTTCAATTTCATTTTAGAATAAACATCTAATTCATACTCACTTTTTCGGCTACAAAACAATTTTGCATTTTATATTAAATAACATCAAGTTTTGTTGGAGTGTAAAGACGGAACAGCCAATGCGGACGCGGGCAGCCATTGAAGCAAACATGAGGCTGAACCAGGTGTAGACTCGCCGTCAATCACGTACAGCTACACGGTCGTCATTATTGAAAAATGATTTCGCTGTTTGAAACGTATTGCATGTCGCAGTGCTTATTGAGCTGCACGTTACAGTGCTAGTGGACTTGATAGCTGTCAACCATATTCCCGTTGTTCACGAGGTTTTGAACGGTTGTGAAAATCTAAAGATTCATTAATCCTTTGAGACCAGAAACCCCTAAACGGGTACATTGGCAAACAGTGAAGAACCAGATAAAATGCTGCATAATGCGATATTTCACCAGGGTATGCACTGTTAGCTAGGACACAGTGTATAATCGACCCAGATAAGAAAAAGAAATATAGTCTATAACCCCTAAATACATACATACAATGGACCATCCTCAATAGCGTAGCCAGAACGCTGAAAAAGTTACGCACATGAAAGGGAGACTACGGGAACAAGCAGTGATTCTCATCAATGCGTTAAAAATTGGGAACTTCTCTTAAAGGAAAGAATTTGCTCCCAGAGGGAGCGAATTTTTTCCTTGAAGAGCAGTTCCTTTTGGAATGGAAAATCACTCTTACGACATTAGGTGACCTTCCTTGAACGTTACTATTTTTATTACCCCCGTGCGTAACCTGTGTAATGGTTGCTACGCCAATGATCCTGACTTAAGTGTACAGTATTAAGCTTTATTTTGTTTTTGATTTGATTCTTTACGTCCACGCAACAATCTTTCAGTTATGCGGGACGGGTCTTCCTGGGTTGAACCAGTACTAAGCTAGGATAATTGTGTCTTGCTCAAGGACCACAACGCAGTGACGCCGGTGAGGCTCGAACCCGCGGCCCTTCGGTCTCGAGTCAAGCACACTACCACTGAGCCACTGCGCCCCCTATATTAAGCTTTATGGGAAACTCCATTTTGTGTTGAAAGTGTTAAAGGTTTGCTTTGAAAATACAGATATAAGGTATTGTTTAGCGTGGCAGAACTAAACTACTGCTGGAAGTGTGCATACAGATCCAACAATATCCGAAAAATCGACTCATCGGAAAATAAAGGTGACGATACGACCTGGGGCAACTAAAACTGTAATTAAAACCGCTTGTAATTAATTACAATATCTGATATAATTAGATCTGTGTGTGGTGCATTTCAATTTAATTGAGATTCAAAGTAAGCCAGATCTTAAGAAAAAAATATAGATGCCATGCTGACTGAAGTTGCTTGGTGGCAGCCGTCAGATAGGCAGCGTCTTAGACTGTCACCAGTCCTTAAAACAATTTTTCATCAATGTGTCATATCATATACTTTTAGCTAGTCTTACTCTGATGGCTCTGTTAAGACAGAGCCATCAGAGTAAGACTAGCTAGTCCTTAAAATAATTTATCATCAAAGTGTCATATCATATACTTGTAGCTAGTCTTACTCTGATGGCTCTGTAAAAGAGCCATCATCATCAGAGTAAGACTAGAGCTAGCCTTGCAGCGTTTCACAACTCGCAATACTGTTCAGTGCAGTAAAGTCCCATTGTAATACTAAAGCTGTGGTATATAGGATTGGACCGCGTAATACGCGAGCCATGTTATAAAGGGACAAGTTTACGAATTTATAATTTCTTTGTAAAAATCCATTGTAAAAATAGGAGCCACAACATAACTACGTCATATGCTATTCGTGCTATAACGAGGTGTGTTATAAAGGGACTGCAATGTATTAGTCATATGGAAAAAGTGGATAATGTCATGACATGGAATGTATGAGTTGTATTTTATAGGTAAAACAGTGAGTTGTGACTAATCATTGCATCTCGAAAATAACAAGCAACTTGACAACAAAATAATATCCGAAATTATGTATCAGAATTTGAGCAACAAAAGGCAATAACCCCTGTATATCTGCAACCATTGCGGCAAATTTGATGTGCATCACAATACCATTGCCAGATATATCATAACTATAAACCTCATGATATTCTATACATTGGTTGCAAATGCATTGATGTTAAGGCGATCAAAAGACAATAATCCTTTTTAGCTGATGGCATCCTCATGAAACTCCACAAGCTTCAACACACTATAGACATATATGCTCAGTTTAAGTTTCATGAAATTCCATTTATTGCTACTAAGTTATGACTGAGGACGAAACAATTCATTGGCATTTGGGTAATCAAAGGGAAATTACAATTCTTTTACTATAGACATCCTGACGAAACTTCATGTGCATTACCACACGATGGTCATATATATACAGTCAGACATAAATTAAGCATCACCTTAATAGTTTCCTAGAAAACGAAGGAAACTTTCCAGTCATGAATATTCTCTTGTTTTATTTATGAAAATAGATAAAATGGTGACAATTTACAGCAAATTTCGATTCGATTATCACAAAGGTAAACAACCAGGCATGGTAGATGCACACCTACCCCTAAAATGTCCCTATTCTCTAGCCCATGATGGTATTTTCAAAACGCTTAGACATGTAAAGTGTTATTGTCATAGTGTTACAATATCAAAGACAAGTTCTGTCTAAAAAATTCAGATTCATATCTCTTAAATAAAAGTTATGGATGTGTAAAGAATGGCAAGTGAAATAGTTATAATGCAAAAAATTATAAACACACGATTAAATTTTTCTATGATCCTCTATAACTGACATGAAACCTTGAGTTTGACAGAATCAGTTTGGAACTAGTTTGAAAAATAAGTCTAGATTATTTCTGCGTTTATTTGGCTTTAAAGTAAGCATTTAGGGTTAAGCTGTGACACTTTTTAAGGGTACACCCTAAAATAGGGGTTGATGTATACAGGATACCGTAGAAATTCAGCAAAATGACATTCTGATATGTTCAGCAGACCAAAGGAAGACAAGACTAACAAAATATTACAAACTGAAATAATGTTCGGGTGATGCTTAACTTATGTCTGACTGTGTATATATTCAGTATAAGTTTTATGAAATCTTCATTCATTGGTTACGAAGTTGTAGCTCGGAATGAACATATTTATTGAATATTAAGACAATCAAAGGGCATAAGTCTCCGTAAACTGATGACATCCTCACAAAACTTTACATCCAACATCACACTATAGACATATATACTCAGTAAACTGAAGTTTCAATAAATTCCACCCATTGCTTACTAAGTTTGGCTAAGGACAGAAAAATGCATTGACCTTTAGGCAATCAAAAGTCAATAACACCTCTATAACTGATGAAAATCTAATGAAACTTCATGTGCATAACCACACCATGGCTATATACAGTCAGTATAAGTTTCATGTAATTATTGGTTACTTAGTTATGGCTGAGGACGGAAAGACGGATGGAAAATCATTTGTAAATTAAGACAATCAAAGGGTATTAACTCTTCATAAACTGATGACATCCCCACAAATTGTCACGTGCAACATCAAACTATGGTCAAATATACTCAAAGTAAGTTTCATGAAATTCCATATACTGCTTACTAAGCCATGGTTGAGGACAGATAGAACAATTCGTTTAAATTTAGGCAATCAAAGGGTAATAATTCCGCCATGACTGATGACATACAAATAAAACTTCACGTGCATAACCAGTATGATCATATATATTAGGTATAATATTCATGAACTTCCCTTCATTGGTTACTTAGTAATGGCTGAGGACAGAATGATGGACGGTAAATGCAACATCACAATATGGTAAAATATACTCGGTATAAGTTTCATGAAATTTCATTAATTACTTACTACGTTATGGCTGAGGACAGAACAATTCATTGAAATTTAGTCAATCAAAGTCAATGCCTTCTATCGCATAGCTAGGGATGCAACGCATTCTATTGGGTGCACTTACCTTTTTAAATTTTATTCCAAATAACTTAAGTTAACATCGACATTGCCTTATTTAACATATCTGGCGCTATGTTTGATGATACCTTTATTCAGAAAATTTCATACTGATACCCATTAGCCAGGAAATGTTGCTTTTATGTTCAATCTATTTAAATTCGCCAACATGTATAATGCCCAGGTCACACATTCACGGATCACCTCGCCGGTTCCACTACGGATCAAATCCCACGGATGACCCCGGAAATGACAATTTTCGTAGTCCGATACGGGTGCACATCGCAAGTACTAATATGTATGATTATGGATGCAATACGGAAATATACGGACTAAAACGGATTGCTACGGATGGTGCAGGATCGTATCCGTGGCTAATCTTACGTCAAATCCGTAAATGTGTGACCTGGGCATAAGCAAAAGGGCCATAAATGACCTGGTTGATAATGTGAAGGTGGTATTACATTGAGCCAAAATTCAGAATAAGGATCACATTGTCATGTGCTTACAACAAAAAAATTAAATCAGCCTGCATATCCAAACAGTCGGACCAGTTTTAGTTTTCCAGCTTAAGAAATGTGGTTATGCACGTGGAGTTTCGTCAGAAAAGACGTCATATACTCAGTGTAAGTGTCATGAAAGTTCATCCATTACTTACTAAGTCATGGCTGAGGTGAGAACAATTCATTGAAATTAAGGTAGATAGATAGATAGATATTCTTTATTTCCTCCAAATAGGAGAGTATTTTTTACAAACAATACATACATGAAAGGCATGAGAAAACATTTACAAATGTACATGAAAAATAAAACAACACATTTACAAGTATCTAATTGACAGAGGGAGAAAAAAATGAGAAAAAATGCCATCAGATGCAACACACCCCACCTCTGCCCAGAGCATCAACAACGGATGTGGTTGAGCACATCCATATACTGAATAGTATATGAAGTTGGCAGAGATGGGCTAGTCCATCGTTGGAAGCTTAAGGCTGTTATTTTCTCCCCACTTACCTCTGCCCTTACCGAAACTAAATGCAAGAACGATCTTTTAAGTAGAGAGAAAACAACCACACCCTATACCAATATATTTCGTGTTAGGTCTTGGCAACTGTGTAGCATTGTACAGAACAGGGTGATGATGCCCCGTTATATACTTTCAGAATAATGATATTCAAATAGAAATCTCATCTTAAATACTTAACGCATTTAAGCCGAATGAACATTCCTACCCTTATCAGAAGGACGAGCCCATTTCCAATTTAGGGGTGTTAGGTGTTTTTTCCGTTTCTGTTCAAATTTATTAGAACATTCTGTAAGCAAACAGTGGAGACCCTGATCAGACGCTGCGTTATCGTCTGATCTTGGTCTGCACAGTTTGCCTATGTCCCACAAAAAGGGCGCTTGGCTTACATGGGTTAATCCTTACTTCCAATAGGAACGAATAAGTAAGCATACTTCGTTGGTATTACCTCGTCATTGTGACTTAATGAACAAATAGAGCCTATGCACTGGCAGATGGTGATACATCATGCAAACAGCCCAGAGTAGTTAAGTAATTAAGGCATTTTATATTTATGCCACATATTGTGGATATTTCGAATGCAGCATATCTTAAATGCTTCCTGACTTTCTCCCAAAATTTGTTCTAAGTCTCTATTTTTCATTCCAAGTAGTACATTCGACACAAAAGATATGTTTTGCATATATAAATAACCGTATGCAGGGAGGCTAAGACTAAGAATTTCCTGCCACATTTCGGATCTTTCATTATCAAGATAGGAACAATCATGGAGGCAGTGATCAACAATATTTTCATAGAACACTTCACAGAAGATGCAGAATTTGTTACCAGAATTTACTTCCGCCAAGCTTGAGATCATTTGTATGACAGAAGTACAGTGTGGGAGAAGCTTTCTATGTTCCTTTGAAAAATACCATATCCAATGTGGACTATAGTCATAATGTAATGCAGTAAAGCGACTGAACTCTTGCGTTTGTATTCTATTATGCCAGGACGAAATTGCAGATTCATGCAATGTACTCTTTAATATGCGTTTCCAAGCAAACTTACTCGGAAATATGTTGCTTTCGAGATATGCCTCTAAAACATGTCTAAGTTGATATTTTCCTAATAACCTAAAAATGTCTGCTATAAAACCAGTTTGTCTACCATTAGAATGTGTAGTAAATGACGTCAATCTGTTAAGGAATACATTTTTAACCCATGAATTGGAATTTAGTCTACACATTTGACCAAAAAGTGTTAACTTCCTTAACTTAACGCAAGGACTGATGGAAAATTTATTAAATATTAAGTCATTCAAAGGGCAATAACTCACTAAAACCAATGACATAAAACTTCATACATTTTATGCAACATCACATCATAGCCATACATACTCAGTACAAGCTTCATGAAATTCCATCAATTGCTTACTAAGTTATGTCGGAGTACAGAACAATTCCCTTACATTTAGGCAATCAAAGGCCAATAACTCGTTTAATACGGATGACATCCGGATAAACCTTCACGTGCATAACTCCACAATGGTCATACATATCCAGTAAAGTTTCATGAAATTCCCTTCATTGGCTACTTAGTTATGGCTACGGACGAAAGCACGGACTGATGGTTTTGTTTGTTTGATTTGATTCCTTACGTCCCATCAACAATCTTTCAGTTAAACAGGGACGGGTCTTGCTGGGTTGAACCAGTACTAAGCTAGGATAAATGTGTCTTGCTCAAGGACCACAACGCAGTGACGCCGGTGAGGCCCAAACCCGCGGCCTCTCGGTCTCGAGTCAAGCACTCTACTACTAAGCCACTGCGCTCCCTACGGACAGATCGACAGATGACACAAAACATATATCCCTCTGGCTTCGGCGGGGGATGACCAGACTGAATCATATCTTCTAAAAGTTACATTTTTCAGGCATCATTTGTTACTGTAACCCATCATTATTTCCACGTGCTGTTTGCTGAAGAATACAGTCTCCATCAAACTCCATCAAATGAGTCGATACACAGCAAAATGTAAAAGATGGCATGCGCACCAATAAAAACTCAGATCAGTCAAGGTTCCAAACCTTTCTCCAGGTGGAAAACATGCAACAATTTCTGGTTAATGGTTATCATTTTTATGCTTTCTGAATAAAGGTTTCATCAACTATAGCGTCAGATATGTAATATGATGCAATTCAATGTTAACTAATTTTATTTAGGATAAAATTTTAAAAGGTTAGTGCAAAAATAGAATGAGTTACATCCCACGCTATGCGCCCATTATTGTTGAACACATTCGAAACTCCTCGGCCAATTCCATAATGCCAGACTGATTCTAAATTGGGCGAAGCAGCTACGAATGTGTTGTACATGGACAAAACTACGATAAACCCCGTTTTTGTTTATGTGGACAAAAGAGGCGATGTCCGGACAGCACTTAAGCACATTTTATTCGCTGCCAACCGTCCTTCCCTACAGGATAATATGATATAACTTTCAGATTTCTAGCTAATCTATGTACCACAGCGTGCTAATTGTTCCGTTACTTGATCGCAAACGCCGACAATGGTTCTGCAATTCTTTTGACTTTCATTAAGCTACCATTTGTCATTAGGATCTTTGTTTTGTCTTTTTTTGAGTAGGCGTTTTACACAGGTTTTATTGTAGTCAAATACCTCTGTATTCACTAAGATGAACTTACTTTTCTCGAGCAATTGATGAAGAGATTTGCCCACGTAATTACGTATCGCAGGATATACTGTCACAAATTTAGAGTTTTATCCAATCAGACGTCGCGTTACATTTGTTAGTGCATTAGACGTGCAAATATAAAAAATGAAATGTTATTTTTTAACCGTCATGAGGTTATGAATACAGTGGCCGTCGCCACAATTCTTCATGAAGCGCCAATTTGAGCTCCGCCAACTGTCTTCATCACATCATGACGGTTGAAAAACAAAATTTAAATTCTTATATGATACAGGCCTCTTGATGAGAGTGCGTAATGGAAAATTATTTTTCTTATTTCTTAACCGAAACATGTGTTGTTGGTACTCAAAAGAACCGTCTCAATGAGACGGTTCTTTTGAGCACAAAACATAAGTATAAATGAGTGGGTAAGGAAATAATAACAGTTTTACGCTCCTTTTTTTCGAAGTTTGTTAATTAGCTCTCCCTGACTTAATGGTCAGTTATGATCACTGCCAGTAAAGAAGGTAGACAAAAAATCCTCTTGACATATGGGCCTCGACAAGAGAAAACTTGTCTTCGGGGGTTTGCGAACAACAAAGACGCAGACCAGCCTGCGCATCCGCGCAGTCTAGTCAGCGCCTTTGCTTTCGCTTATTGGAAAGTATCATATCTAAACTTGCTACAAGCGGACTTTCAATATTCTATATAGTCTCTGTAGTTGAGCAGGCTGGTTTGAGTCTTGCTTTGTCAGAAACCCCGCAGACAGGTTTTGACGCGTCGAGGCCCATATAATGATAGTATTATGTTACCCACCATTAATATATAGCAGTATCTTTTTACTCTTAACAGGTTTGGTGTTGATCTGACATAGATACTCCCCGCTGTCACTCTGGTTCACCTGTCGGATATGTAGGTTCCAGTCTTTTGTGTAAGGACGTTCAACGCTGATTCTCTGATCATGTATCACACGCTTGTCAGACATTGTTAAAACCTTTCCCCTGGGTCCCATCCATGCCACCTGTAATAATACAATTATTGATTATATACCTCCAAAAATTACCCTAGAAACTACTGATGTTTCAAAGATGCATAATAGTAGTACTAATACAATTTTTCATTGAAACAGGTAAATAAGGGTAAATGTACTGCTGTTAGAGGTAGTTTAGGATATTTACTTGTTTTAATCACCAATTACCTGGATAAGTTCATATTTTTGTTTCTATCGTTGAATCATCAGTACCTGTTTCTTACACAAAATACAAAATCCTGTATCTCTTTTATTTACAATCGCAAGAAATGTACAAAATTACACAGGTTCTATTCTTGTATTTATATGCTTACTTCGTTTATCTGTATTCTGTTTTGGTAATGTTTTAACAACTGCAGAATCTAGGGTGAAGGTATGGCCAGCAAAATTGATTTGAGCCACCCAGTGGCTTGGGCCGCTTGGCTAATGTCCGTTCTATGGCGGTGGTTTTGTTATTGTTTATTCATCGTTTATTGTTACTCCCATTTTTGTCCTATTTTGTTGTGCCGTTTTGCAATCATCTCACTGGGCAGGAGAGAGCTGGTTGTTTTACTTTAATTGCATTTTTATGTCACGTGACTCTTAGTGCTCTGTGTCATTTCTAGCGGTGCCATGCGTCGGTCTGCAGTGTGTGACTGGCATTTACTGGCCAACCTGTATCAAGCATTCCAACTATTAATCCTGTGGACTTCCCGACTTTTACCTTCTTACTTACATCGAGTTGACGAGAGTCTGCTGTATTGATATTATAACTTGGCGAGTTTTGCTTATTAGACAAGGGTTTCATAACTCATAGTAAACATTGATCCTTAACAAGGTTAATATTGTGTAGACTAATGTCTAAAAAGATAAACAACTAGACACAGAGGAGTCATCTTTGGTTACATAACTGCCGGAGAATCTCCATGACGACATATTAGAGGAACTATATTCGGATCACCAGAAAGTCGGAATAAAGTACTTCATTAGCTCTGTAAGTTGGTTAAACAATTTAGCTCTGTAATATCTTTAAGATATTACAGAGCTAAATTGTTTAACCAAATAGTGACTTCTGCAAGCAAATCAATACAATGCGCATACCAATCATGATCAAATACTGATACCAGTTTTCAGAACAACACAAACCCGCGCTTTTTTGTAGCACGCATCGTTTCGGTGTTATATGACAGCTCATTTATTGGAACTACTTAATTTGGCGGATTGATTTCAGGAAGATGATTAATACCGAATGGAGCATATTTATTATTTACTCAAGGCGATGAAGACCCATGATAAAATTTGATGAATGTTTGTGGCTGACATTCTTGGGGGACCCGCAATACTGGCAGCGTTTAGATATGCACATCGTACGGGCCAAAGTCTTATCCGGACGAAACAATGCCGGTTACAGATTGTAGCAGCGGATGGTGGGTCAGGCCTCAGACTCAATGACGGCCCTGACATAACGCTTTAATCCGTTGGTTGGTGCCTGATGCTTGTCGTTGGCTGGGCCCACCGTAGCTCAACTTGAGGTTTCCTTCATCTCTGACTATCTGTGAGCCATAAGCCTTTTTCTTTGTTTAATCATAGTGTGTTAATTTGATTAAATTGTTTCTCTGTGATAATACATTGCATTAGTTAGGAAGCCTCCATGCGAGCTTAACAATTTTGTTTTTAGACAACTACATAATCTAGGGCGAAGATTTGGCGCCAGTAAAATGCATTTAAGCCCCCCCCCCCCAGTGGCTTAGGCTGCTGTCCGTTCTAAGGCGGTGGTTCTGTTGTTGTTGATATATTGTTTATTATATGTAATTCCCATTGTTTGTGGGGGTTCTGTGTTTGTCTTTGTTTTGTTATGCATTACTTTGTGTCCTTTCTTGTTTTGCAATCATCTTGAAGAGAAAGAGAGAGCTGGTTGCTATGCTTTTATTGTCTTACAGATGTCTTGTTACTGTAAATGTTTTGTGACTCTTCCTCGCGGTACCATGGGTTGGTTTGCAGTGTGTGACTGTGGTATTTCCTGATCATACTCGCTAACTGTTTTTGTTTGAATGATTTGGCTACGACACGAGAAAACGTTGCTTTGTTGCACGCGAACAACTAAGGCCCTTCCAGCCTGCGCATTCTCGAAGTCCTGCAAAGTGTGATCTATAAAATTGTCCCTTTCAAAATTTGAATATATTCTAGCTAGTCTCTGTAGCTGAGCAGGCTGGTTTGAGCTTTACTTGGTCGGAAACTCTGATGACAGATTGAGGTCCAATTATGTTATCATCGCTAGGACCTAGAGGCTGAACTCGGTTCTTTGTTTAAGTAGTCTAGGCTCTAGATAAAAGAAAGCTATCAAAAAATGGCCATAAGTGGCCCGAGTTCCATAAATTTCCTTTACATTGTTGTTTAGTACAGTCTTTACCAAAGTTTGCATCTTTTTAGATCTTATTTGTTTTATTCTGCGTGCAAGTGGCCTGCCCTGGTTTGTTAGGTCTGTGATTTCTAGGATAACAGTAGGCATTTAAAGGTGTCCTTAAGTTTGTCTCTAGCCACACAAAGGGTCTAAAACCCTAATGTTCTAAGTTCTAAATAATACCCGTTGTTCAAATACGAATGATTCTTTTAAAGAAAAATAATAAGAAAACAAAAATAAATATCCTAGATCTTGACTTCAAGTCCTACCCTGGGTCATGACCCCTAAGGTTTTGTTCTTTGGTTTGATGCTTAACGTCACAGTTAACAGTCCTGGATATGTCGGGATGGTCAGTTCACATAACCACACATTTTTTTCTGGGCAAACTTGACAAAGCGGCTTACCGATACTTCATGCATATACTTTCGCTTGTTACTGACAACAACCCTTCTTGAATCAGCGGAATGGAGGAGAATGGCCGTAGAAATTATTTCATGATCAATCACTAGATAGTATGGGGCCAGGCCGAGATCGAACTCGCGATCCCTTGATCAGCAGTCAGACACGTATCTGCAGTCAGACACGTCACCTACTGTACTACGAGGCCTGTTTGAGCCCTAAGGTACGAAGGCACAGAGAGAATATCAGCCCAAATAATACCTGTTGTTCTCGAATACTAATGATTCTATGAAAGGAAAAAACAAAAAGAAAGCTTTCTGTCCTGGATTTCGACTTCAAGCCCCACCCATCGGCATTGAACCTATGTCTAAATCAGTCAAGTGTATACCAGCCATGAGTGGTGGCAATTGTCCAAAATTGAACGCTTTCTAATTTTTAAATGGTTGATAAGTCAGAAAAAAGAATAGCACTTTTTAAAGGCGTCCTAGATTTTGACCTCTAGCCCAATCTTTGGGTATGAACCCTATGGCCATATGACACAGAGAGAAAGTCAGCACTAGACATACGCGGCGTCAAAAGTTAACCACCACCTTAATATATTCCAAGTAAAATCAGTGAAGCTTTTCAAATATGACTTTATACTATTTAATATTTAATGAAAATTAATAAAGTGGTGACAGTTTACAGCAAATTTTGATTCGATTGACATTAAGGTGCACGACTAGGCATGGCAAATGCGCACTCCTAAAATGTCGATATTCACTGTCCCATTGTGGCATGTTGATACTGCTACGAGATGAAAATTGTTAGTGCCATATTATTACAAAACCAATAACATGTTCTGTATGTAAATTTCAGATGAATATCCTTGATAGAATAATAGATATGGAGGTGTAATGAATGGCAAGCTATATAGTGAAAACGCAAAAATTATAAACATGTGAACTACTATCTTAACCGTGAGTTCGCTAGAACCCTTTTTACACTCTTCTGAAAAATAGGTCAAGTTTATTTTCGCGTAAATACGAAATCAAAAGTCAATTATGACGCGTTTAAGGGTATACCCCGAAAATAGGGGTTGGTGTATACAGGGCACCGTAGAACTTTAGCAAAAGTATCAAATGGCATATTGTTTAAGTAGAGAATGATTCTACATTATATTAAAGAAAATAAATAATAAAAGATGTAAAATACTTACTTGACAGTATTTATGATAGGGCCACTAGACATTGGTACATACAAAGTATAGACAGTATTTATGATAGGACCAGTAGACATTGGTACATACAAAGTATATAAGCTATGGGCCTCATGTTTCAGCTCTATGGGAGCTATTGATCTCTGGTTTGTGACCAGTTTGGATCCCAGGGGCTTGATAGGCATAATTTTTGTAAGTGACCACTAGAGATTGATACACACTAAATAAATATGTTGTTGGCTTCATGGTTTCGGAGATAATTTTTAAATTGTTCACTTTATAAGTCTATGGGAGTTTTATGGTGCTATTACAACCTTTTTTTCAATCGTATCAATCCAATAACCTTATGCAGGCTTTCCCCCCTCCCCCAACCTGATGATGCTTTATACGAGAATACATCAATTAAGTCCGCAGCTCAGGTGAGATAAAATGTGTTATTGATAAAAAAAAATATGGCGGGGGTACATACTGATTTCACTGGTCCTCAAGACCAATTACCTATTTCATAAGGGTTGTTAAATTATCACATGACGTCGCGTCTGGGGTGACAAAACGCCATGTATTAAAATCGGTTAACCACTAGTGGTTTACATATTTAATAACGTAAAGTAATGACGTCCATATCAACGTTATGTTTTCACACCAAAATGCGATTTCAAAGTAATTATAATGTAATAATAATGATATACGTTCCTGCTCCTGTATTTATTTAATGTGCATTAAACTCTTTGCAAAAATGCGATAAAATGCTCGGAAAGCTACGCAACTCGTTTGATTATACGGGCCTGATAATACACACCGTAAAACATAAGTGTAAGATAACACCAAAATAGGTGGCAGCTGAACCGCCATCCCTTTTGATGAAAACTACACTTAATTTCCTACTTAAACAACTTAAGGCCAACATTCAACAAATGCTAGCTTTTAAACATTCCTACCTGTTATTGATTTACTTTTTTCCGCATTAATACAATCGATCAGAACATAACTTTTAAAGCAGGTAAAATGTTATACCAAGACCATAGACAGTCTGCTGTCACCAAAATTAGGTAAAGTTATACGTTTTACAGTGCAGGAGCGCTTATGTGAGATCATGTATATCATCAATACCTACCACCTTTTCTCCAACGTAGCTGATGGTGCATGGCAATATAGCAGTAGTTCCTGACGTAGCTGAGACGTTAACGACCGGAACATCAAAATTAGGAGCTTGTATTTCTGCATCAGCTGGAATGACAAATAAATATGAATCACAAATGTGGCTAAAATTACCCGCTGATATGACATATAAATATGAATCACAAATGTAGCTAAATATATCCGCTGGAATAAAAATTAATATGGATCACAAAATTTAATGTGACTACATTACCTGAGGGAATTACAGAAAAAATATGAATCATGAAAGTAGGAAAATTTACCCGCTGGAATGAAAAAAGTAATATTAATCACAAATGTGGCTAAAAACTCCCCGCTGGAATGATAATTAATATGAATCACAAATGTGACTTAATAACCAGCTGGAATAACAAATTAATATGATTTACAAATGTGGCTAAAATTCCTCCTAGGATTACCCTGAATGTGGCTAAAATTACCCGCTGGAAATTCATTTCTTTTTGGTCGGTCTTTCTAGCGAACGTTATTTATTAACGCTAAAGCAATTTTATGAGGTTTTAAGTATTAAGCATGAATTTCGTGAGTATGTGTCTAAATATAGTATTAAGTCACGCTTTTTCTCTGTAAGCTTTAAGCAGATTCTATTTAAGGAAATTCAGGTATTTTTGAACTCAGTCGACGTTTCTGCTTCACAAAAGTAAGAGTATTTCTTTTTGTTCGTCAAATCTTTCAATGTAAGATAAATCCCCAAACCGTTATAACTTTCAATAACTGTGTGAAATCTAGTGGTAAC
Source organism: Loripinus fragilis (assembly GCA_964019695.1). Taxonomy (NCBI): domain Eukaryota; kingdom Metazoa; phylum Mollusca; class Bivalvia; order Lucinida; family Lucinidae; genus Loripinus; species Loripinus fragilis. The sequence goes on along the minus strand of OZ026522.1, from coordinate 63,478,836 downwards.
TTGAATTTAGTATCAAAACATATAATGACCTCACCGTAGGAATATTCTCGTTTAATTGTAGATTTTTATATTCAGTTTCGGTTTATGGATCATGACTCAGTTTCTGGAATTTTTAGCTTAATAAAAACTTTGAATATTTTTCAGATTTTGTGAGATAGTTGTTATACAGGTTCTGATTCATGGGTTTGATTTTTGAGTAAAGTTGCTTTCAAGAGTAAATTATCTATAATTGAAGTTTTTAAACATGATGTTAAGTTATAATTCAGTTAAGTATGTAAGATGACATAACAGTGGTCTTGAAAGTATTTCCAGGTTTTTCAGGCTGGTAATTAATGGCGTGTATATTGAGGGTAGTGTTCTGGTTGCTTCATTGGTTGGAAAGACTAGACTGCTCCTACAAGAAACAAAAAGATGAAGAAGGTATAATTTTTTATTATGTATTTCATTAAGGTATATGTATTTCATTTGCTTGTCAAATATCTCAGTCCACCAGCATATTATAAGTACATCCGTTTCAGCTTGTAGGTTCAGCATGAAATTCGGGACTCCTTTTCAGACTTTTAAGCATAATATAAAGTTTAGATACTCGTAGATTGTAAGATTTTCATAAACGGTTCTGGCTTAGTTGTTTTTAAGAATAATTTTGCAGACAATTGTTAACTTCAAACCAATTTTATATATATTAATGAGTAGTGAAAAATTTATATCTTAACTGAACTTGTATATCCGGTATTATAGGGCCTTTAAACGTTTCAAAAAAAAAATGGGTGTATGTGCTTTGTAATAGGAGAAATTTAGTTATACACATATTTGTAAAGAACACTTTAGTTTTCCAAAGTTGCAAAATAGAGTAAACTTAATCTTAATGAGTGAGTCAACACTCCTGGGACGGGAGCATAGAGTTGAGGATCTATATAAAAGCTTTTTTGAACGTACGGAAGAGTTACGGAACTTTCAGGGAACTTTTCTGTAGGTTTAAAATTCTAGCTTGTGAACATGCCTCTGTGTGAACGTCCTGCTGGTCAGAGCATGGACAAATCCTACCTCCCCCTCCCACGGGGAGTTAGGGTTGGGTAGCCCGCTCGCAGATTAAGGAAAAACAGTACAAATATGAGCTTTAAAAGATACAAGGGCGTATTGGGATATGAAGTGTTGAGGTATGTGGAAACAGCGTTTTGAACAGGATTTCTAAGTTTTTCAGGCTGGTATGATTGACAGACTGTGTGGCAAGACGAACAAGAAGAATTGAGAAGAATTTGTTGTATAATTATGTGGTTTTTGTTTTTGTACCAATCATAAGTAAATAAACGTAATGTCGAAAACCTGAAGCAGAAGCGGCATTCCAAACAAAATCTGTGTTTTGTTTCTTTTTCTCTAAAGGATAGTTTTTGAATTGTAAATCTGGTTTGCAATGCAGGATCTAACCTTTAGAGCGTTAGAAAAGACAATATTTATTTTTGGACGATCAAAGAGAGGGAGAAAATAATGACACATTAATATAAATCACAAATGTGGATAGAATTACTCGCTGGAAAGACGCATTTATATAATTAAGAAACGTGGATAAATAACCCGCTGGATATAATAGGCATATAACATATAATATAAATAGCATTTTTTTTTTATTTAAAAATGACTAAAATTACCAACTACACAGAAACCACAGTTACAATGATCATACATTAAATATGGGCTACAACGTGAGATAACCTGCCTTTTTTGCCACAAAATAAGGTTTAAACCAGTCTGATCAACTTCGGAGACTAACTAGAAGTTTGGAAGTGAACATTGTATCACAAATCGCTATAGGTTTCCTTATAAAGGTACGGACCCCCTCTAGAAGCAATTCCAAGTGGTCCGATGGCTTATCAAAGGAGGTCCGTGCGGCCATCTGTGAAATACGTTGATGACTAAAGAAACCTTGTCAGGACCCCACTGACGGAATTTTCTCGATCCGCGCGAACTGCCCATTGTCTCAGAAATATTTTTATGAGAACTGGAAGGGTGGGGAAAACCGATGTTAGTGCCAATAGATATTATATCATGCAGAATAATAATATGGTCTAAGAGTTGTGATCTGAGCGGTTTCCGAGATATCAAATCACCTATGAACTGTCGGTGGGACGTACATCAAGGATATCCCGGTAGGTGTATAATGAATGTGTCTTATCTTTAGGAATAGTAATGTTTGAATGCTTGAATAATCTTACATGTACACGTAACAGCTTCTGATATATAAAGCCTTTTGCCACTGGAGGGCTGGGGCATACATATGTATATGCCTAGTGCGAAGGGACCGCGGCACACCGACATTATAACCGAAAATGGGCTGGGGCATACCACCAGATAATCACCCCAATAGACCACAACTCAGTTGTCGCTGAGAATGTGTACGGACAAGATTTTATACAAGATATTATCAAAGTAATGTAACTCCAAGATGTAGAAATCAAGAATGAGCTGATAGCATCCGCCCAAAATGCATATAATAGGCCAGTGTACTTTGATATTACAATCGCACGTTATAAAAAGAAAAAAAATGAAACCTGAGCAAAGTTGTACAGGTTTCATTTGTGTTTTATTTCCAGCGTTTGTATAATAATTAATGCCCATCTGAAAGAAAATACATGCCGATGGATTTACAAACATGACAGAGGAGACCAATCGGAGCTAGGTGTAATTTTCGCCGAGAATAACTGATTAAATTATCAAATATTTATCAAGCATGTATAACACATATTAACATGTATAGTCTTGTCTGACACTTTCAAATTTCCCAAATGTCAAGAAATTCCGTTGTTCTAGTATGAATAAACAAGCAATGATTCTCACCATTAACCTACCGCAATTAATTCAAGGGACCGACACTTGTAAAAATGAACCTAAACATGTACATTTGTATAGTACATGTGAGGCAGCTAAGCTAGAGCCTTCGCTACATGCATGCATAAAGTATGGACTAAATTTTAGGCTTAATATGTCAGCATTGGCGATATAAAAGGCGAATTTGAGCATACATGATTGCGATACGTATTGCTGGCCCAATTTACTAAATACTTTGATATTTGATGAATTACTCTTTATTATTCGCCAGCGTTGACAACATGAATATTCTGTTAAAACAGTAAAACACCAGAACCAGACTGCGGAAATACACATGCCTATCTGAGCACTCTCACTCATTCTTCGAAAAACATAAGATGGGTTTCATATAGTCTGGTTTTAACCTTGAGCGGCTAATGCAACTCAATCGAGCAGGCATAATGAAATAATGCTCTCGAGAAGGAAAATAGAATGAAGAGAAGAGGAAATTTAGTAAGATATATTGTTGAGATATTAATCACTGAGGAAACAACAGTTGCATAGCTTTAAACACTGGATACTGGTATTTTAGGAGATCGCTCTCTTGTAAATATGTCCTGAGTTTAATACAAAAATGTAAGCTCTGTACGAATGGACTGATATGCTCGCGTAAATATTTATTTGCGTATACGCAAACTTGCTTACGTATGCAAATTGAGTAATGCATGTGAGCAAACTTTACCCAATACGCAAATGTTTTACTTTTGAACCTTGTGGAGACCGAGTGTAAACTCTGTTGCATATATGCAAAAATTTGCACATAGTAGTTTGGGCCATGTGCGCGCTCAATAGAATTTGCGCACAGGAGTGCTTGCTTGTTTTCGCTAAATCCCAGAGCAAAGCCAAATCACAAGCAATACGACAAAAAGGCAAATATTGGATAAAAAATGGAGCTCAATAAAAATTGAGGATAGAAAATAAGAATAATATGAAAAGCTTGAAAATCCAGTTTCTCTGAAAGAATGATACATACCTGTACATACATTTATACATACATATATATACAAAGTGATAACAGCCTGCTGACTAAAAGAAACCAAAAAGTATTAAAATCTGAGCAAGTTGTCTACTCTCAGAGAATTTTGTAACAAGTTTAAAAACTCCAAGCGAGCAAAGCGAGAGAGGAAATTTTTAATTAACAACAATCTCTGGAAGTTGCTTATTTTATACCGAGTGATATGTCAATGAGGACAAAATTATTGGAGATGCCAAAGGTTATTCTGGCCCCCTACAAATTTTTATTGTGGGGCCTGGCGCCCCCTGTTCCTACGCCTAGGAGGTTATATACGACAACGCAATACAGAGAGAGAGAGAGAGAGAGAGAGAGAGAGAGAGAGAGAGAGAGAGAGAGAGAGAGAGAATGACAGCCATGTCTATATCCATCTCCTATTTATAAAGACGTTCGACTAAATCTTCTCGAAGAGAACAAATAAAATACTAATTAACTACTGCTGAGTGCATTTAAGTTTACTTTGAAGTGAAAAGAAAATTATACGATTGCCCACAATCCTATTACAACTATTCTCAAGCGTTCTTGTGTCTTAACTGATGATCGATACACTTAGATAAATAATCATATTGTCATCAATATGGCTTTACTACAAGCCCCATAAAATAATAGTTGGTTTTGTTCTTTAATGGAATATCGAACTTGCAAACAAATAAATTCCCTGGGAGCAATGAAAGCTAGGAAATGAATATCCGCACGCCAGGACAAAAGTATTCCAATTTACAATCTGTACAAGGAGTCGGATCTTTTGGACATATATGTAGTACACTGTACATTCTACACTTTATTTCATTCAGCATTGAACATAAATTAATGTTTATAGCCTACACAATGAATATTTTATACATTAATGTAGTGAAGCAACAATGACATTATTTTACTGAGAAGCATATATAATTCCTTTTATAAGTCACCCCTAATATGAACTAAATTGTTTCAACATAACCTAAAAAGCGTTTCCTATCTCACGGCATGTTACCTTTATCAGGTCATGGTGACGTTGCACTTTTTGAACGACGTGGCTGATGACGCTGAATCAACACAAAAATAAAAAAAAATACGTCATAATCGCTAGTTTGAAGAGTGTTCAACAATGGGTAAACTGATAAATAGAATACCAGGTTCGCGTCTTTTGATATCAAGTTTCAGGCTTGGCTATGAGAACGCATGTTGAGTCGCTCGGCAAGCCTCGCGATGTCAACATGCGTTCTCAAAGCCTTGCCTGGTAAACTTGATATCAAAAGACACTCACCTAGTATTCTGTATAACTCATTTTCTGCTAGTGCTGCCAAGATCTAATGACCATGTTTACATTTGCTTGTTAGTAAACATTGAAATCAAAACATTAGGCTGGCATATTCAGCAATCAGTATAGTTTTGAAAATGATTTGACATCAGCTTGTATAGCTCAGTAGGTAGAGTCGCTGGCAGCAGAAAATACGTTTATTTTCCATTGTGCGCAGGGTTTGAATCCCATCAATGCTTTCATTTCTTTTTCTTAATTTTTATTGTATCATATTTTCACATGTATCATTTAAGCATTATTGGAAAACAGTTTTAACATTTATACAAATACCAATCAAATGGGTCATTATCAAATATGAAAACGCATATGCGAGATGCCACTAAATGCATCAACTTAAGAGGGTATTGGTTGCTGTTATTAAAGCGACATTCAGCAGCCCAAATAGTTTTAAAATGATAATGAATTATATCTATAAATAAAAAAATGAATAAATAAATTGATAAAAATATATAATCGAAAAAAAAAAACCCCGCACACAAAAACAAGGTACAGTGTCGAGGTTCGAACTCGCAACCTCTATGACAGTGGACAAGCGATTGATCTACTATGCTACGAATTTTCCTTTTGATTGGTATGTTCTTTTTATATTTTGATGTAAGATAATACATGTATCGTTCTAAAAATAGTGAATCAAAAATAACTTTGTTATTGTTAAATATTATTGTAAATACAGAATGTCAACATAGTCAAAATAACGCTGCAGGAATCGTGTGACATCTATGTATTACACAGGGTGCCAAGGTGAAAAATTATGGTCACGATCAATCCTTCTGCAGTAAACCGCAGACCGGCATTTTAACCCTTTTCATGCTGATGTTATCCCATGCATGTTGATACAATAAGCATCACCTTTTCAATTTTGTAGTTTAAGGGGTCACAGGTCAAACTGTCTAAGTTTTAATGTATCTATCCCTGATGACTGTTTCTGTCTTAGCAAACAGTGCAGACCCTGATGAAAAACCGCTTAATGCGGCATTTCATCTGGGTCTTCAATGTCAAAATATCTGTTTACCAGTAGGGTTAATGTAAGTCAACGAAATACAGAATAGGTAGTATGCAAATAAAAATCCTTTATAACCCATATAAGCCTAGCGGCTTTTTCATGGGGCTCATGCAAACAGGGCAGACCCAGATCAGACGCCACAGAACGAAGAACATGACGACTGATCAGGGTCAACAATGTATACTTACAGATTGTTCATGTAAAATTTTGAATAAAATGAAATATACCATCCAACGATTCTATTTGGCTTTTATAGGTTTAAGTGACCAATTATCAAGTACCATAGATATATGTCTTATTTGTCAAGATTTGTGACTTTAGTCTAGTTTCTTGAATAATAAAAAACATTTTAATAGCAAATATTATTTATATATGTTAATTTAATAAACATAGTTTCAGGCACTTAAAGGCATATAAGTATATGCGCACTGTTCAGGTAATACATTACAATTTCTATTGGACCCAACACTTGGAGAAAATAGCTCTTATTGTCAATATTCGTCTTGCGCCGCAAATATGTGCTCTTTTGGTGGCTTTGTTGTTTCTATGCAAATGTTTAGCTATATTTTTGCTTTTATAAATGCACATGTGTACAATAAAAGTAAGTAAGGGTGCAAAGATCAGGAATCGATACAATCAAGTACCACACCTGACCCAAGATACCAATGGGAAAGTGACAAACTCACAGTTAGACACCACAAACGAGAGCCAAGAGGTCAGCCCTTTCCCAGCAGGTGATCTCAAAGCACATATAAACAAACGTGCACAAAGACATAGCACACACAAGACAGAACAAAAACATAAAAGATTCACAAAAGAGGTACCGCCTTGGAACGGCCAGTTAAGTATTTACTGGAGGGCTTAAACTGGTTAAACGGCGCGCCAACCTCATCCTTAATTCAGATGTGGATCAAGACACATAGATATTTGGGTTACATGAAAGACCCCTAACTTATCAAGTCTTTAAGTCGGAACCATCATAGAGTCTGAAGTCCGACCCACTGGCGTGCAGTTAAAAAGGAAAGCAAAGTTGCCAAAAGTAATTGGATTGACCACCAAGCATGCAGTCTGTTGCAATACATTAATGTTATAGCCAATCTTTTTATAATTGGAAATTATTTAAATGAACTGCGCTGAAAAATTATTAGAGCCAACAATCTTCTTCAATTTATACACCAAGTCACCATAGAAATCAGGCACGAAAGTCCTTGGCGCAAGAGAGATTTAAGTCCAACTTGGAATTTAGAAATCAAATCATAGTATCGTCTATAAAATTTTGAAAATGTTTTGCGAAGTTTATGATACCGATAGCCTTGTTTAAGAAGTTTCCGAGTTAACAATTTATTGCAAGTGTTGAAGTCAGCAACATAGCTAGATGCTCTAGCAAACCGAATGAGTTGAGAGATATAGACTCCATACGATGTAGAACGAGGAACATCACCATATAAAAATGGGAAATTGACAATTTCAAAATCAAAGTCGTCACGTTTATCATAAATTTTGGTAGAAACAATATCATTAGAAATTGACAAATGCAAGTCAACCTCCTTATACATGTTATTTCGTTCGTCTTTTTTCAGCCAGAGAATTTGTGAGTTATCTTTGTGTCTTGATCCACATCTGAATTAAGGGTGAGGTTGGCGCCGTTAAACCGGTTTAAGCCTCCAGTAAAATATTTTACTGACCGTTCCAAGGCGAGTCTTCTTTTGTGGATCTTAAATGTTTTTTCTGTCTTGTGTTAGCTATGTCTTTGTGCATGTCTGTTTATATGCGCTTTGTGGTCACCTGCTGGGAAAGGGCTGACCTCTTGACTCTCGTATGTGGTGTCTAACTGTGAATTTGTCACTTTCCCATTGGTATCCTGGGTCAGGTGTGGTACTTGATTGTATCGATTCCTGATCTTTGCACCCTTACTTACTTTTATGCTGAGATGGTAGAACATAGAATATCAACAGCGACAATGACAGAATAGATAATGCTTAAAAATGAATAAACCGTTTATATAAAGTCAATTATGACATAATATAATATTGTGCAAAGATGTCGTGATTTTGTTGCTATCTCTCAGGCTTTGTCTTGGTTTTTGGCGTATGCGTATATGTACAGGGTGTCTTTGTTTGTTTTTGTTTGATTTGATTCTTTACGTCCCATCAACAATATTTCAGTTAAACAGGGACCGGTCTTCCTGGGTTGAACCAGTACTAAGCTAGGATAAATGTGTCTTGCTCAAGAACAACAACGCAGTGACGCCGGTGGAGCTCGAACCCGCGACCCCTCGGTCTCGAGTCAAGCACTCTACCACTGAGCCACTGCACTCCCTGTACAGGGTGTCTAAAAGGTGGACTTTTTTCAAATTGCAATAATTAATTTATACAATGTTGAAACATTTTGATATTTTGTATGGCCAAAGCAAAGTGGTATCCCTTTCCTCTGATGATGTTTCATCACCAGATGGTGCTTTACAACAGGAAATGACATCATAATGACATCATACAGAAACAATGACACATTTCCAGTCGTTGACCAAAAACACAGATTAATAGGCTTACTAATTCCCTTTATTTTGCTAAAATTCTCCAGTTTCATCACAAAAAGATTTTATCCTCCAGTTCATTGATTTATAAGAATTTCTCATTATCTGAGACACTTTAAAATATTGTTCCCTAAAATGTAACCATGAGATTACGAAGGAATTTTCACTGGACGCCATTTTAACAACAGCAAACTTGCAGACGACAAGGAAATAATGTCAAGATTACATTATGAGGCCATCCCTTCCTCTTGAATCGCCATCTGGTAGTGAAACATCATCAGAGAAAAGGGACACCACTTTGCTATAGCCACGCAAAGAATCAAAAGGTTTCAGGAATTATTGCAATTTCAAAAAGGGCCACATTTTTAGACACCCTGTATTATGCAGGCAGCGCTGGGGATTAGGCTCCTGGGATTTTTTTAATGCTCAATTCAACTAAGCATAGAATTGTAAGTACTCATCACCAGAAAAAGTCTAAAAATGCAACATTTTCTTGCTTTCAAACATTGTCTTTATCATGCTGATAAATGGTAATTGTTGGCATTCTAGCATTTATGAGCATGGTTAATTTCATACTCAGTTCAGTTGAGCATGATATTGTTTTATAACCTCGAGGCAACGATTTATGCCGCGTATGCATACGTTGTTAATTGGTCTGTACTCACTGAAATTAAATTTTAAGCCGGACCATTCATCGCTCTCGCTCATCAGGTAGGCTTGTAATGGAAGGCTCATATGACAACAATAGGCATCTGATTCCACTAGATAGCTGCGCGTGGGTCTCTAAACATGCTGACTTGAGACGTTTATCATTATAGGAGTATACATGCATCATTTGTCGTGTGATAGACGTGTTTCTCTGTCATTCTGATTAATGGCACTTTTAGTCAGCTCAATTTCAAATGTCATAATTCTTATGAATCCAATAATGTCACAAGTGAGGAAAGCATGATAACACATTTCTTCCAATCAAGTGTAGGTCCCCACTCTGGAATATTGTCGCACTGTAAAAAAACTTAAAAGGTCCTCCTGAGGCACAGAATGTGCAGGCTTAACAGAGGGTCAAACAATAAAAGCAAGCTGTTCAGGTAACAGCTGAAAGCCTCTATAGGCCCTCATTAACGGCTACCTAGGAGGGGCTGTGACCAGGTCTTACGACAGTTTATTCTTGCACACCGGATAAGGATATCTGTGATTTTACCCTGGGATAGAAAATCTTATCTTACCCATGCTACCTTAACCAGGACGTCAAGTAACGTCATCATGTGAGAGTGAATTTAACATATTCAGGGACTTCTGGAAGTTTTTTTTAAATAAATAAATAAAAACATTGGTTAGCAAGAATAATGATCCATTATTCTTCAGAGGGTAGGATAGAAAAATCCGTCCCTTGGGATCACCGTTTGTCATCACTCGGTAAGCCTCGTGATGCCAAACGGCGATCCTCCGGACAGATTTTTCTATCCTACCCTCACACTCATGATAGATTCTTATATTCCACAGGTGAATATCATATGGAAGGAAGGAGTGGCTGTTTGTGTCTGTCCTAAAGTACAGCGTGGCACCAGATAATATAGACTGTAACCTCGTTTGTTGATTCAGGTAGGATACAGGTAGGAAGCAGCTGGTACATGTATGTCGACAAGTTCGTACGAAATTATGTATTCTGTTTGGCGTTCCTGTGTCGGTTTCGCTCACTGGTCCTCGATCATTTGCCTGGGGCTGCTTGTAAAGCGATAGTCACCAACGACAAAATTAGCGGCTCTTTGAACTGCTTCAACTTCTTTAATTTTCTCTGCGTGTACGTGTCGCAGACTGTAGATGCCTATTCTATGGTTGGCCTGACCAAGATCTCGTTAGGTTAAGAATGTGCCTTGATGGTTTGGGGGAAGGTTTAGCTGTTATTAACTTTCTTTGTGGTAGTATCAACATGCTGGTTCCATGATAGCATCTCAGATAGTGTCACTCCCAGGTATTTTCCAGTTTTAACCATCATGTACGTTGTAGGTTCTATGGATAAAAAAGTATGTCCTCGCATCGAATTAATAAGCTGGCTCTTGCTCGATCTTATTTTCCTGAACCTATGCCGTTGGTCTATTAGAATAGTGTGTGCCTCAAGGTGTTATCTGGTAAACAGAGGTCAGATATATGGGCCTGTAGTTTGAAGCGTCATTTTTGACGCCTTTTTGGAATAGTGGGGTGACGTTGGCAATTAAGCTTCTAGTCCTCTGGCAATTTACCTTGTATTGAAAATGGAACACACGAGTTAGAGTTGGGGCTATTCCTGCATGTTGTCAGTGCCAGATGTCTTATGGGGATTAAGGCTGTAACGCAGTTTCTGTACCCTGTTGACATGTACATCAAATATCTGGGTAGGGAATCTCGCCATGTGAAGGGGTGGTGGCTTTATCCTCGTTGGTGAAGACACTACTGAACTGCTCGTTTAATGTACATTATACATATACAATATTTGAATGTAGGCTTCTGAAGAAAGTAGTACAACTGTACCTCACCCAGCTTTCACCAGGCATCTATATGACGCTGAAAGGCATCGCAGACATGCCACAACATCAAGGTTCAATAGTTGTTGAGATGGCATCGCTGCGATGCCTAGTTATTATTGGGAAGGGCGGTATGTTTTCATTTTATCCTCGATCGGTCCCCCCACTCTTTTCAAAACTAAATGCAAGACAAATTAAAAGAGGACGGTTAGGAAAGACACTCTGTATATCTTAACAAAAAGAGAGATGCTCTTAAACTACAAACGTTAAAGTATGATTAGGTAATGCAATCATATAAATACAATACATTTATTTTAAATAAAGGCAGCACAATAATGTTATGAAATTGTGTTGGCGCGCGCGTGTGTGTTGACAGTTTTTATAATCATGTTTATGAGTACACATTATCTTCTGAGTTCTTTTAAGTTTGGTATTCATTTATAAGGATGTTTGTAATAAAATGGTTTGATATATTTGGTTCTTGGTTCGTGAATTTGTTTACATGCTAATACAAAAAGGAAATCGTCTCCTATATCATCGAGTCGTTCGTTTACTCGATTCTCTCTCCATCTGCCTACCTCAACAGGCAAACGATGGTTTTCTTGTTCGAAAAGACCGAAATACTTTATTACGGTATGAAGATGGTTGTGATATGTATGGACGTTATTTAAATTTAGTTTTCAATGATTTTGCATATATTGCTTGATAATGAAGCTTCTTTTTATGCAATTCATTATAGAGTAAGATATCCTTCGATTTCTAGTTACAAGCTTTTCGAAGACCAAAAATCTCTAAAACAAGCGAGCATATATAAGATTTTGAAGATTATCTATCAGTTGTTATTTAAAATTAGTAGTGTTTAGGGGGTTAAATACTAATTTATAGATCCTGAGGGATAATTGGTGTTCGATTTCTTTAACAGCTTCGTCTACCTTGGCCAAGAATGATATCATTCAGTTCTGAATGTAAATTTATAATCATTATGGTAAAATTCCCCATGCACCATAAATCATAACAGAATGTGCTGATCATTATTGGTTTAAAATATATCTATAAAAAAGTAACTGAACTATTTCTAATATAAGTAAAGAAGAAGGTAAAGATCAGGAATCGATTTAATCAAGTACCACACCTCACCTGAGACACCATATGGGAAAGTGACCAAAACACAAGGTAACGTCACACACAAGAGAGCCAAGAGGTCAGCCCTTTCCCAGCCGGTGATCACAAGGCTGTAAGGAACAGACGAGTAAAAAGACCAACGTGAAATATAAATAACAAAAAAGGTCCATAAAAGAAGCACCACCTTGGAACAGTAAGGAAAAAATCACTGGATGGGGTTAAACATGTTTAACGGTTACCGTACCAAATTGCAGAATCCCTATATTATACATCCATATAGAGTATTAGTTTAATGTTTTTAATACAAATGTCAATTTGTTTGCATAATGGTAATTTTAATGTAACGAATGGTAATTTTAATCTTTTTATTTTTCTTAAAAGTGAAAACGTAGCTTTGCTTATTTGTTCTGCAATATGGGTATTTGATGTCAGAAGTGATCCTGACTGTCCAAGTAGAATGACACTATATTTAGATTCCTTTGTTTTATTAATTGTAAAATGATAAGCATTTGTTTTTTCCTTGTCCAAATAACTCAATATTTATTTGTTAGTGTTTACAGTCAGTTTCCATTATTTACAATACATTTCAATACGCTTAGGGTATGTTGCATTTCTATCTCATTATCACTACTGGGCCACGTAGCGCAATCGGTAGCAATACTAATTGCAGATGCAGGGGTTGTGAGTTTGATTATTGCCCGGTCCCATACATCTTGATTTATTTTCTACGGTCATTCTCCTCCTTCAGCTGAGCCAAGAAGGATTGGTGTCAATAACAAGCGAAAGTATGTTCACGAAGTATGGTTAACGGCTTAGTCAAGCTTGCCTTGCACAAAGTGTGGCTAGGATAACTGACCATCTTGGCATGACCATAGCTGTTGTCTGGGACGTAAAACAAACAAAAACATACAAAAACACATTATCATTAAATAAAATAGTGTCGTCTGCATCAAGTGGCAAGGACAGTTATAGAAATATCAACATTCCAGCATTATTGGCATCTAGCCGTATGGGGGGGGGGGGGTACTGTACATTTTTTTGACAGAGAACACTTTCTAAGTCATATAAGAAAATGTAGAAATAAAATGGCGATATATATGTCTCCTTACCAGAGGCCTGTAAACAACTAAAAAGACATACACCTTCTTTGGTTGTTATCGTGGACTTGAAATATTGGAATAAATTATATATAATGTTAAAACACTTGCCATTGATTTTACTTTCTAATAACTTGAACCAAATTCCTTTTTGCACCAAAAATATACCAATAGTTTGTTTAAAATAAATGAAACAGCAAAATACATTTTTCTGTCTAGCTCTCAAAATGTCAATCAGGCCATTTTCATGATAAATAAATTACGTGTATTTAAATGACGTTTTCTGAAGCCTTTTTGTCACAGGTATTAAATTTCACTTTTCTACGTTTGTTTCGAGTCTGTTATTAATGATTGATGCGAATGCTACATGTGACTGTGAATGTATTATTGGTTAATATTTTTCTGGTTTTGGAGTTATATGATTTTTTTAAATTATCTCAAACAGTCCAAGCTCTGGCACAAACTACAACAAATGCATTGGGTTAATTTTTTGTCATCCTAGCCATCAGCAACCCTCATGCAGGAAGAGTGTCCATTTTTGCACATAATGGTTAAATCTGAGGTTGGCATTAGAAATATAAATGTTTTGCGGATGGAAGTGTTATTTGAACAAAATTGGGATAATATGTCGAATTTTGTGATGAGTGAGGTACTACATGTTTATGTCTTGATCCACATCAGAACTAATAATCACATCTTTAGACCATGACCTTAGAAACACCTGTTAAGTTTCAAAGGCTTCGGCATAAATTGTAGGCATTCTATAGGACCCTGTCCATATATAATGTATTTTTCTTGCAAAACAAAATGGCGAACTTGATTATTGATTTCTCTAAATGTCGTAGAGAGATCGCTGCTTCTTTAAATGACTTTAGTAATCGTTGGTGCAAATGGGAAAATGTTGAACCTGATGCCTTGAAGGAATGGAAGATTAACATTTTTAAAATTATTGAAACTTGTATTTCATTTTACTCTCGTAATACACATATTTTGCCCCCTAAACCTCAATCTTCTTTTCGTCATCTTAAATGAGGTATCCAGGATTTTCATATGAACTATGTTTTGGTTCCAGCAGATAAAGCTGCTAACAATGTTGTAGTTGTTTGACGATTGTATTATATTAATACTCTTAAGCGTGAGCTTGTTGACACTAATGCCTATAAAATGCAGCCTTCTTTAAGTGAGAGGGTGATTGTTGATGGGCATGGTTGTCATACAGCCCTACATTTTGGTGTCAAAGCTAAAGAAAATCAAGACAAAGTTCCTATGTTGTACTGGTTACCTAAACTCCATTAAAAACCTATAAAGCAAGATTTATTGCTAATTCTAGTTCTTATACGACAACAGAACTTTCTAAATTGTTAACCTCGTGTCTTACAGCTGTTAAAAAAACATGTTATCAAATATTGTGAAAAGGTATATGAGATCCGGTAAAAACCTATTTTGGTCTATTAAAGATTCAGGTGATATTTTAGATAAACTTAAAGCTAGAGATTTCAATGCGACCAGTTTGTCTACTTATGATTTTTCTACTCTTTACATTACTTTACCTTATAATTTAATTAAAGATAAACTTATTGATCTTATTGAAAGAACCTTCCAGAGAGAAGGCTCTCATTACCTTGCATGTAATGACAGAAATGCATTTTTTTTACTTCAGAAAAACCTAAAAAATATCATGCATGGTCGTGTCAAAATGTATGTGATGCGCTGACCTTTTGGTTGGACAACATTTTTATTCGATTTTGCACCAAGCTCTATAGACAAGTAGTTGGGATTCCTATGGGAACAAATTGTGCTCTCCTGGTTGCAGATTTATTCCTGTTTTGTTATGAGAGGGACTTTATGATGTCTCTTTCTGATGATAAGCAGGCTGATGTCATTGATGCGTTTAACACTACTTCCAGATATTTGGACGATATTTTAAATATCAATAATGTTTATTTTGACAATATGGTAAGTCAATATGGTATACCCTTCAGAGCTCCAACTAAATAAAGCCAAGGCCTCTGATACTGAAGCCACATTTTTAGACTTGCATTTGTCAATTTCTTATGATATTGTTTCTACCAAATTTTATGATAAACGTGACGACTTTGATTTTGAAATTGTCAATTTCCCATTTTTAGATGGCGATGTTCCTTGTTCTACACCCTATGGAGTCTATATCTCTCAACTCATTCGTTTTGCTAGAGCATCTAGCTATGTTGCTGACTTCAACACTCGCAATAAATTGTTAACTCAGAAACATCTTAAACAAGGCTATCGGTATCATAAACTTTGCAAAACTTTTTCAAAATTTTATAAACTTTACTATGATTTGATTTCTAAATTCCAAGTTGGACTTAAATCTCTCTTGCGCCAAGGACTTTCGGAACCTGATTTCTATGGTGACTTGGTGTATAAATTGAAGAAGATTGTTGGTTCTAATAATTTTTCAGCACAGTTCATTAAAATAATTTCCCATTATAAAAAGATTGGCTATAACATAAATGTATTGCAACAGACTGCGTGCTTGGTAGTCAACCCAATCACAGTTGGCAACTTTGCTTTCCTCTTTAATTGCATGCGGGTGGGTCAGACTTCAGACTCTATGATGGTTCCAAATTAAAGACTTATCTATTGATGAGATGGTAGGGGTCTGATGCTTTGGCTGTTTGTTGGGCCCACCAGGGTTTATCTGTTGGATTTCTTTTGCTCCGGTATTCAGTTTTATTTACTGTTGAGTCCTTATCTTTGCTTTATCTCCTTGTTATATATTGATTTACATGTTTTAGGAGATGATGCATTGATAAGTTAGGGGTCTTTCATGCAAACCAAATATCCATGTGTCTTGATCCACATCTACATTAAGGGTGAGGTTGGCACCGTTAAACCGGTTTAAGCCCTCCAGTAAAATATTTTACTGACCCTTCCAAGGCGGTACTTCTTTTGAGGATCTTTTATGTTTTTGTTTTGTCTTGTGTTTGCTAGGTCTTTGTGCGCGTCTATTTATATGTGCTTTGTGGTCACCTGCTGGGAAAGGGCTGACCTCTTGGCTCTCGATTGTGGTGTCTGCTGTGAGTTTGTCACTTTCCCATTGGTATCCTGGGTCAGGTGTGGTACTGGATTGTATCGATTCCTGATCTTTGTACCCTAACTTACTTTGCAATTAGTGACAGATGAATAAACCTTGGACAACATGTAGACATTCAGTGCACATGAAACTCTACGTGAATTGCCTTTCTATGTATCGCTTGAACACATCGATTAGCTGACCTCGAGTTAACCTTAAGGTTCTACTGTACTCTACTGTACTCTACTGTACTCTAGTACGTAATAATGGCAGTCCAATGAGATGACGTCTCCTACCTAATTAATAGAGAATAAGAGGAAATCAAGTTTTGAAGCGAGTCTTACCATAATTGAAACTCTGGCTACTTATTTTCACAATATTCGTAAAATACAACATACAAATGCTGCAACTGCAAATAAAGTTTGAGGTACTTAAAAAGCTATTTTACATTTTTGCAACCATACCTAGGATGGTGTCCACTCATCACAACTTTTATCTTGATTAAGAAAATTGAATTCATCTGATTTGCTTTACAGTTGAGAGAGAGAGAGAGAGAGAGAGAGAGAGAGAGAGAGAGAGAGAGAGAGAGAGAGAGATGGAGAGAGAGAGAAAGAGAGAGAGAGTCAGAGAGATTGTTTATACCAATGACCTATCCGAGACCTTTAAGCAGAAATCTAGTTAATAGCTTGACATTACTGAAAAGGTAGTTGAACAGGTTTGGGATTAGCATTTTACGAAATTTTGAGAGTATTTCAGGTTTTGGCAGAACACGCTTCCTGCTAGGTAACTACACACACATACTGCTTGGTGGTGATTGCCAAATAATTGTCAAAGCTGGTGCATGGCCTCCTAAATCTACCTCAAAATACCCGTTAAATGGCTTGTGATCTTTCTCAAAATTTTGACCAGATCTGAGGAACTTTTGTTTTGAGTACAGTTGACTAAAGGTTTGTTTTTCTTGTAAGTAAACATTTATTATTGATAAAAACTTTGCTGCCTTGAATATCATACTCTCTTGTGCAAAATACCCTGATCAATGTTAAGTTCCATGTTTTGAATGTTTTCTCCATTCAAATATTTAGCAAACAAATGTCCGTGTAACTTGAAACTAATCTACGCAAATCTAGTAGACAGATGGCTGAGAATGGGTTTGCTCCCCCCCTAGGGAATTTTGCAGACATATCCTATCTTGTAGAGAATTGAAAGCCGAGTATTTTAAGAGATGTTTGCACTCTGTGCTCCGGAGCGTTAGTCTGTAAGAGCCTGTAACATACGTTACTTAATCAAACTAAGAAAAAGTAAATTGAAAGTTTGGGCTACAAATTAAAGACATTAAAAATCATTCATATAGTCTGCATACTGGATATCTTAGCTACATATGACAGCCATTTGAAGAAAATTGCGGCTTCCTAAGGTGTCATATGCGTTACATAAATCAGATAACCCATTAAAATTTGCAAGTGTGGCTAACATCATTTACATTCACAATCTCTCTGTGTGTTTTGCAAAATGTTTTTAACCATGTCTGACTAGCCTATGCAATTGGCTAACAGAAAAATTAAAGTTTGTTTCCCTAGCTTAAATATATTTTCTGGAATAAGCAATGAAACAACCCTACCCCTACCCAGTTTTAAGGTGAAATGTTTGGTATTAAAACTAAAGTAAAAAATATTTAAAAAATATTTGCAGTTGATGAATGTGTTTCATTGTTTGGGATTTGTTTGCTTATATGAAAAGACTCATAAATCTGCAAGTTTGTTGCAAAAATTTTAATATCAGAGGCTGTAACATATGTTACCTGATGTAATAAATGGGCAAGCTCATTTTCTTTACGTAAGATATGCCTAAAAATGTTTTAATCTCGTCCAGGGAATTTTGCAGACATATTCCTTCTTATAGTACAACTTAAGTTGCATCGAATAAGGGATGTTTGCACTCTCTATGTTGGGGCGTTAGTCTGTAACAGCGTGTTACATGCGTTACTATATCAAATAAAGGAAATGTAGTTTGAAAGTTTGAGCTTAAATTGTGAAAAAACTTGCAGCTGTTGAATATCTTACATTGTTTAGGGATTTTAAACTGGCTCCTATGATAAAGACTTATAGATCTGCTAGTTATCATCAAGTTTTAAAGATCAGAGAGTGTTACATATGTTAGCGTGATAAGTAAAATCATCAAACAGTATTTTGACATCAAGCTGAGTAAGGGCCTGCTCCATCCTAATCCCCTTTGGAATTCTGCAGACAAATTACATCTTATGTAACCATTCAAGGTGCATTTAATAAGAAATGTTTGCACTCTGTAAGTCGGGGCGTTAGCCTGTAACAGCTTGTTACATATGTTACTATATCAATTTGAGAATAAGAAATTTGAATGTTTGGGCTACCAAAAGAAGACATTAAAATTATCCAATAAATTGACTTTCTTATAGTCTTTATACTGGATGTCTTTACTACATATGGAAGCTGTTTAACATTAATACGGCTAACTGTGGTGTTATGTGCGTTACATGAACCTAATTATAATTCAAAAGCTATAATTGTGGCTATCGTCACTTAGTTAAACAACTTCTATGGCTTGGTTTCAAACTTTTTTATTATATTTTACAAACATATACTCAATTGATGAATATGAAAAACCAAGTTTGCTTTTCTATCTTAAATATATTGTCTTATAAGAGCTAATACACAGCCCTACTCCCAGTTTTACAGAGAAGCGAATTTTGTTATTACCGTTTAAGTAAAACACATGAAAGCGATTACAGCGTATGGATATTTTCATTTTATTAGTCTGTCTTGCTCGTATATCTGCAAGATGTCATTAAGTTTAAGATCAGGACACTTAATGTGTACTTAAAAGTGTTTGGTGCCAAAACAATAGAAATTATATTCATTTCTGATTATCAAGCCCAAGGACTGTTTTTACAGATGTTATCAATGGCCTTTAGGACACATTTCCTAATACTGTGCATATAATGCTAACTATAGAGCCACAAATAGAAAAGATAGTTTTACATTTTTACAAGAAAATACAATAAATGAAATGGTCCAAACTATTTCTCATCGATTTAACACTCATGTTAAACATTTGTCGTTGTCTGCTTCTGTGGTAATCATTATTATCACACGCCTCCTTGCAACTAGTAGAATCATCACGCAATATTTAAATCATTTACTGTTATTCAATTTTACCACCAATCCACTCAAAATTGATGAGCCATTATCAACTTTCCAGTTTTGCCATTTATGGCTTGGAACATTCGGAAACTGATATGAATTCCTAATAGTTGGCTCTTTGAGTATGTGTTTCAAGTGATACTCTGCAAGTAGGAGAAAGACTAAAGCTTTACCAGGAGGAAAACTATGCCATTAAGAGCAATGAGTACCTGGACTGATGTACCTTGATATTTCTGTGATAAAGAATCATAGCTGGTTAGTTTTTATAAATGTAGCCTTTCCATACATGCAACCCACATATTTTCATCTAATAATGTCTCTGCACTTATTATCTTTCCCCAAGCATTCAAAAACTTATTTGAAGTCTTAGTACTTCTGAAGTGCTGAAACCGAGGTAGCTCTTTCCCTTCAGATAAACGAACTAGATGTATCACAGCAGGTAAAGCAATGAAATGCAGGATGAACAGAGTGCAAATTAGACCCTTTCAATTCAATGATTCACTAAGTTTCTAAGATAAGAGCGCTTATTAAAGGATGTAACATATATAACTCGGCATAATAAATGAGCAAGGGCATTGTCGTGACATCCTTTTTGATTACACAGTCAGAGGCAAGTGTTTTCAATTTCAGTGTTTTCAATGGATCATGAAATGAGGCACCTTATCAACTTGTTTACTCTGTAAAAATCTTCCATAGAGCATAATATAGAACTACTGGTTATCCCATTCTACCTATAGTCCACTTTCCTTCTTTTGAATGCAACAGCTAATGATATGGCTGCAAAACTGAGAAATCATAGGTTTTACATTATTTTAAGACATGCTTCAATGTATTGACATAAAAAAACAACCAACTGCAAACATAATTGATGGCAATGTCCAACTTCATAATCTTTCTCTTATACCAGATAACTTTCAAGGTGTAACAGAAATTGTTTCAGACGGTCTGCCAAAACCATCAAGAGTCAACATTGTAACTAAAGAAACTGATAAAGTTCTTTGGGCGCGGCAAAATACTATTGATCTAAGACTTTAGGACTTAAGCACCATAAGACTGAATAGGTTCCATGGCAAATAATGCAAAAAAGCAGCCTATCAAATTTCTGTTTGACCAATGTCAGAAATCTTAAAGTATTCTTAGAGGTACACGGTAGAGACATAGTTTTTGCAAAATCAGAGCAAAGTTATCATTTGACCAGCACGGATGCAGAGGCAGCTGCAGTTAGATTGCTCTTGCCACTTCACAGGAAGAAATATATACCAGAGTCATACTCCATTGTATGCATATATGTGAAATGACATTAAACCCATATTTAATCAGGTGTTTGATCCCATGACACTGACATGCTGTTTCTGCTTTTGAAGAATGCTAAGGATTCAAGTTTGGCTGAGTCAAGTTGTTTGACGCTGGCACTGGCCACACATACAAAGAAAATTAAGTCTTTTGATGGCAAATGAGGAGGATCACACGAAATGCTTATAAGTGATGTTTGTCACAATTACCAATTTTAAAAAGTAATCTTACTTAATGTAACACATATAACACCATAGGAAGCTGTATATTTGTTTAAAAATCTTTTCTTGTGTATCAAAAATATTCAGCATGCAAACTAAATGAATAATTCAAATAAATAGATAGTTTTATGTCTTCTTTCTGTTTCTCAGACTTTCAATTCATTTATTCTTAAATTGATATTGTAACATACGTATCATACCATTACATGCTTAACCCCTAGTTAATAGAGTGTAAACATCTCTTATTTGATGCAGCTTGAATTGTTCTTTAAGGTAGGACATGTCTGCACAATTCCCAAAGGGGTGGAGAGGAACAGGATTGTACTCAGTTTGCAGTCCTAAGACAATGCCATGATTCTACTGGTTGTGATGAAATGGGTGATTATTTTGCCATAGAAGCAGACACAATAATAGACATTGTGAGGGTGACTTGAAAAAAGATTGTTTTTGAATAATTTTATTTAATAGGAATATTTATAAAATTGTGTCATTTAAATGAGAACTATTATTTTCTATCTATATGTTTATATATTTTACTATTATAGGCATTAAGAAATATGTTATTAAAAATGTTATATATAACATAGGTAACACAATTCCATGGGCTTGTTATCAGCAATGACTGTAATTACTAAGACTAAGGCACCAGAGGCTAGAGATTAATAGGAAAACATGTGAAAAACGGTATTTTTCTGAAATATCATCTCTTACTTCCAAGAAAATTTCCTAGCTCATTCATTATGCCATGTAACATACGTTACATACTTTAATAAGTGCTCTGATCCTGATGTCAAACTTGCAAATGTATGATTCTTTATTGCATTAGCAAGACAGTGCCAAAAATGTAAGATATCCACGAGCGTCAAATATTTTCATATATTTTTCATCAATAATAGATACCGAAATTGGATACTTAAAATTGGGGGTAGGGTTGTTTAATAGCTCATATAAAACAATGTATTTGAGATAGAAAAGCAAACTTTGTTTTTTCTATTAGTCAAATGAGAATTTTAGTAAACTAAGATTAAAAACCCTTGTAAAAATGCACAAATCGTCTGTAAAACGAATGATGTTAGTCACGATTTCAACTTTCAAAGGGAAATTTAATCTATGTAACGCATATAACACCATTGAAGGCTGTAATTTTGTTTAAAATGCTGCTTTTATGTAGCTTAGGCATCCAGCTTGCAAACGACATATGAAATTTGAATAATTAGATGGTTTAATGTCTTCTTTCTGTAGCTCAAACTTTCATTTTGATTTTTTTTTAGTTTGTTACAGTAACATATGTAACAGGCTGTCAGAGACTAACGCCCCGGAGCACAGAGTGCAAACATCTCTTAAAAGATGCGGCTTGAAATTTTCTTTAAGATAGGATATGTCTGCAAAATTCCCTAGGGGGGGGGGAGCAGGGCCTTTTTTAGCTCGAAGTCTATAGCCATTATTTGTTTAATCAAGACGCCAAAATCCTTAAAATAATTTATTTCATAAACCATAGCGGAGTATGAACATTGAAACAGGACATTAAAAGCTTTTAATATTACCTTCTTTTGGAGCAGCTGCTCCAGGCGTGTTTATATTGTCCGCCATTATTGCTCGAAAAAAACGTTGTATATGGTCAGGGTTATATAGCGTGGTAGGAGGAGTTGCATACGCAAGGTACCTACTACTTGAAGGGGTCCACGGACGGAAAACAGAAAACTGTGTCCCATCGCTTATTCTACAGCTAGTATATGGATCAAATGACCAATGGGAGTACGAAAACATAATTATGTATATGTTTTATGGCCTACAATTGTGACACGCCGGCAGCACTGACTTTAATTCGACGGCATTTTAACATTTATTAGCATGATAAATACACCAAGCAAAAAAGTATTTTATTGTTCAGTGAGTTATCTATTCCTCCTGTTCTTAAAATGTCCCATCGATTACTTTTTGGTAAACAGGACTTGCATCAGCTAGGATGAAGTATTCCTTTGTTGACCACAGATCTAGAAAGTATGATGCCATTTATAAATGACCTGAAACAATGCGTATATCGTGGACATCTGGGCATGTGTGTGATACAAAGTTGATTACTGCTAAAACCACAACCGGTTTTGCCACCACTGCAATATGAGTGTTGAGGGAGACAAAACAATAGATTTAGCACATCGTAAAGCTATGCCTCTCTCAAGCGACCAATAATATCTCTAGTGAACAGTAAGCCAATATTTTATTATCGATAACGCTTATTATCTAAAGTGCTTGTTATAGCATGTGCCAGACAATAAAACCCTCTGTATTAGACCGCTTTATGGAATATTGTTAAGCTAAATATTTATAAATAATTCATCCGTTTTGGTATGAGACAAGGTTGAGTAATCTGTGCATATGTATACTAGAGGACTTTGAAAACGCATCACCATATTTTTGCACTTTTCTTGCAAACCGTATATGGGATTGAAAAGTTACTCGCAGGTTTTAATGTGCAACCCAGAATAGGTATGAACCAGTTATAAATTTAACTGCACTATCAAGCGACGCTGCTGATGACGTCACATGGGTACATACAGCATCCAGCACCTTTCTTCACAAATGAATGGAACTTTTTGATTATTTTTATGTTTAAACTGTGGCGTATATGATGCCATGTTACCAAAAGAGATTATAAACTTTTTCTAGTTAAAAGTAATTGATAACTTCAAAATTTCAAAAATAAACGTCAAATTTGAACATCAATTTATAGCTCTTTTTTAGAATCATCTCCATTAGATACCTTTACGCACGCTTTCATTACTGATATTGATTACATATACTGACAAGCATGTGAAGAAGACGTTTTCATGTAAATCGTTGCAGGAGATCTGCTGCCATTTGATCGAGAACGTCTTAAAAATTTACGTTAACGTCACTTGCATAATACAAAAGACACGTGATACAAGCGTAATTTATTAATAATCTGTCATTTGTGTATGCCCTGAGCCACTCCCAATAAAACCGGGCGTAAGAAATCGAAACTTTGAAAGGCCCAAGACGTTGAATTTTATTACTAGACTATATTTATTAGGGTGGGTGGGGTATGTCGGTAATTTTAAAGGGATGTAATTTTGAGCATACCAAACTGTCAATTCACTTCTAATCCTTCAATGATGAATGTGCAATCGTGAAAGAAGTAAACGACGCAAATTCGTTGAGTCAGGAATCTAAACAGACGCGTGTTAAATTGCAGCTGAATATGTGTCCTTCAAAATCGACCACCCCTGTCTTAAAACGGACACTTTTTCAATACCTTAAAGTAAATTTACATCCATGAAATTTCTAGGACACACTACAAAATGTTCAGACTATGATATGCAATAATAATTATTTCGCTGACATTCTCAGGGTTTTCTGAAATAAAGGATTTAATCTGGGTGATGCGTTTTCAAAGTCCTTTAGTATAATTACATATTACATTTGTACTGTCCTGCCAGCCAAGAGTGACAGTTACGTCATGTTTTGTTTACATAGTTATCGGGACTTAAAATCGACAGATCACGAGTGTATTAATCCTATCCGCAGGATAGGATTAATGCACAAGTGATCTATCGATTCGCGTTAGCTCAAGTGGAGAGAACACGTTAGTTTTTACTTAACAATTGTAAACAAAACACGACGTCACTGTCACTCTTGGCTGGCACGATAGTAGCATTGGCCAACAGCAGTCAACAATACCGAAACATTTCCGTGCAAAAGTGACCTACTACAAATTAAGTTAACCCATTTAAGCCAAATGGAATTTCCCACTCTTACCAAAGTGGACCAGGTAATTTCCATTGTAAGGGTTGTTGGGATCACGGTATCTTTTCCATTTTTTTCATTTTAGGGGTGTTTAGACGGCATGATTTAGTCGTCCTGACTTAGTCGTACATTACAAATCAGCTTGTGTAAACACTGCTATTACAGAGTCATATATGATTTTAGAGTCAGGACGACATGTAATGGGGAATAGAACTGGTTCTATTTGCCATTACAAAATCATGGCGAATTAGCCAATCAGCTTTGAGGTCACTGGGGTTAATTGCATTCGGAGCAAGATAAAAGAGATAACCCTAAACATGCCAGTATTTTGTCCTGAAAATGGTGTCTGCTGCATATATTCAAGTGCACTTCAGAGGAGATCTTATCATGGAAGTAAACACTATAAACCCTGACCAGACTGCTTCCAGGGAACAGTCTGATCTGGGTCGTTATTCTTCGCCATAAAGATTACCTAAGAACATAAGCAGATGAAATAGCAGATACAAAAGTCGTGACTTGCGGGAATGAGTTTTAACACATGTATTAGCTATAGCAATGCAACAAATGTAGAGCATGATGAGATAGCTCAAGGTGCCCAGCCAGTTTTCTTCACTGTTGAAAGAAATCACACATGACATTGTTATGCCGTCTAATCAGAAAAATCATACATGACAAAATCATGTATGTCAGCCTAAACAGGCCTTAACTGTGGCATGTTCTTAATTCGCCATGAAACAGTTGTTTAAATGTTCATTGGAATGTTCACGAGAGACGCTTCGAGTGAGCACTTAAATAACAGTGTTATTTTAGAAACCTGGGCCCAAAATTACAATGCCTCCTTAAAGTTAAAGAAGAACTTAGTTAAGCATTGAAATTTCAAAATGGTATTTAAAATGTTTAATGAATTGCCTGGATTGATGCAGTACATATGGTTAAATATGTCATTGTAATTAACCGATTACATGAAGCGATTTTATTTTAAAAAGTTTGAAATGTTATTTTTCGTATCTTGAAAAACCATTACTTAACTTAAGTAGCCTTAACTTTAAGTAGGCATTATAATTTTGAGCCCAGGGCCCATACTTACTATGTCTCTATAAGGTTAACAACGACCTTAGATAAGTATTGATATTTCAACATGCAGTCACTGAGGCCTTTGAATGGGAATAACCATCATGAATATTCGAAATTTCCATTTGGGGAGGTTATACAAAAATATACCTCCCCAAATGATAATTTTGAGTACAGGTATCCCCAACATCTGTGCAAAATTCCTTATTTCAGCGGCTGTTTATCGTTAGTAACAGGTATCATGGGTTTCCCAACTGGATTTTAGATGCAAACTGCTTGGTGATTAGCTGTATTAAACAGGTAATGATTTCTAAAGAGTTCATGCATGTATGTAAACTTAATAACTTCGTACAATGAAAACGAAAAACAACAAAAAAGAAGAAAAGAAAAAAACAACAACAACAACTGGATGTATATTTTTGATTCATGATTCTTATACTCTATTTATGGCACTAGAGAGTTTCTATTGTATCCATTTCATATACCTATATTACATCTTCACCAACGAAGGTTTCGTCGTATCTACCTTTAGACAAACAATCGCAACCCTTGGTAGGACAAGATGCCTATATTATGGAAACACCAGAACATTAGATGCAACCGCCATTCCCATATCATAAAATGAAACCATCTGTTGGACCCGGTCGTAATTTATCGGTATTCGATAGCGTAATTCGTGCATTATTATCACAAATTGTTTGCTTAAATTCAATTAAGGTGT
Organism: Loripinus fragilis; assembly: GCA_964019695.1. Taxonomy (NCBI): domain Eukaryota; kingdom Metazoa; phylum Mollusca; class Bivalvia; order Lucinida; family Lucinidae; genus Loripinus; species Loripinus fragilis. The sequence continues at coordinate 63,452,101 of OZ026522.1, read as the reverse complement.
TTGTAATCGAATTGCAAGACAGACCATCAGGTAAACTGGCCTCAAAGGAATATTGGTATTAACTATTTATCAACAAAGCTGTTCTTACCTACAGAACGGTTAACTCTTTGCCAAATGGTGTCGTCTGCTGATAACCTTTGCAAACAGTATAGATCCAGATCAGGCCCGACTTAACGTCGGGCCTGATTTGGATCTACACTGTTTGACACTCTGATGGTATTCCTGAAAGTGTGTTTCGAAAAAGTTGATTTTGAAAAAAATCGGCAGACGAAAAAACAAACATTGCGAAGTTATCTAGTAGGCAAAGAGTTAATTAATAAGACAATATATAGAGTTAATACTACATTTGTAAACGTGCACGTGTGTGGACCGGTATAAGTCAGAAAACCATTTCGCCAGTCACAAAATATCCCTCGGCTCTTCATAAGGCTACTTCTAATTCTTTAAGCCATCCAGTGATATTTTGATGACCGTTCCAAGGGAGTGCTTCTTTTGTGGATCCTTTATGTTACACTATTTATGTTATTTGTTTATCGTTGTCATGGTGTCTTGTCTATACCTTGCAGCCTTGGAAAGGGCTGACCTCTTGTCTCTCTTGTGTGTTGTGTTTACTTGTGTTCTGTCACTTTCCCCATATGCTGTTTCGGGTCAGGTATGGTACACATGTAGTTGATTGTATAGATTCCTAATATTGCCTTCCTCTCTTCTTTATATTCGCGGCGACAGAATCTCTTTACGGGGTTTCCGACCATGTAAGCCTCAGAGCAGTCTGCTCAACTACAGAGACTAGCTAGAATCTTGAAATTGAGCATGTTGCAAGCTTAGCTACTGTACTTTCCGGACAGCGAATAACAAGGGGCGCTGACCAGACGGATGCACAGGCTGGCTTGCGCCTGTGTTGCCCACATAAAACAAAGTCACGGGCCCAATTTAAGCCCTCACACACTTTCAAAAAAATAAGTTTAACTTTACACCTGACTTGGTGGCAGATGAAATGCCTCTGTTCTTGGTGTAACCTTTTAACTGCTTTAAAAGACTATGTTCATTCCGGCTGTATTGATCAGGGCCCGGAATTACAATGCCTCCTTAAAGTTAAGGACGACTTAAGTTAAGTATTGTTATTTCAACACATTATCATAAAATGTTCAATGAATTTCCTGGATCGATGCAGTACTTATGATCAAAGTTAGCATTGTGATCTACAGAAAAAAAATGAAACTATTTTGATTTCGTTATTTTTCGCGCACTAAAATATCAATACTTAACTTAGGTCTTCTTTAACTTTAAGGAGGCATTGTAATTTTGGGCCCAGGAAAATAACAGTAACTACAACAGATACGGATAGAAATGTTAAAAAAAATACCACTAGGGAAAGTTTGGCTTCAAGTTGTTTTTGTAGGAAAGTACGTGTAATAGAAAATAATCAAACAAACTGACCCCCCCCCCCCAAAAAAAATAACCCCCAAAAAACAACAACAAACCCTCCCTATCCCCTCCTCTGTACATTCATCAATTTTCGCGAGGGTTTTATTTTCCCCAAACTTCGCGAAGTTTCGGGAAAATAAAACCCTTGCGAAATGGCAAAATCAATATACCATTTACTGATGTGGGTAAATCTTGCTCAGTCGCGAAGTTCGAACATCGCAAACATGTCTTTTTTGTTATTCGCGTAAATAAAGTTTCTCGCGAAAATTTCTGAATTAATAGTACCTACATGTACGTCTAGGAAAAATATTCGGCACACGACCATGTACACAACAGATGTACTATATCACCTTAAATACAATCAAAACTTACAAAGGAATGATTCGCAGAAAGTTATACTTAGATAGGGATACTGTCGTGCCAGCCAAGAGTGACAGTGACATCACGTTTTGTTTACAAAGCTATTAGGGACTTAGAATCGATAGATCACTTGTTTATTAATCCTATCAACAGGATAGGATTAATACACAAGTGTTCTCTCGATTCGCGTTGGCTCAAGTGGATTGTACAAGATAATGTTTCACTTAACAATTGTAAACAAAGTAGTACGTCACTGTCACTTTTGGTTGGCACGACAGTAGCTTTGTTGTTCTCAGTAGTGCATGAACGGACGTTCACCTGCACTGTATCGAAAATACAAGTTTTTGACTAGCTACACACATTTCTTCAATGTAAATATATGAACTCCCATTCTTATGTTACACATTTTGTGGTATCGTACTCATAACATGGAACAGCACATGGTAATTTGGTACTTATCGTGCAGGCGATAAAATCGAATGCTCAGTAGAGCCCACAGATTTAGAAAAGCAAAATGGTTCAGCGTACAAGTGTACATATTTTCTTACCCATCATTTTTTACATATTTATGTTTTAACATATGTCTCATTGAGACGGTTCTTTTAAGAACCCACAATATATTTTTAGTTGAAAAATAAGAACATTATTTTTTGTTGCTCACTCCAAAGGACTGATGTCTACATACATTCAGTTTTGCCAGAGCATTTGCTGCTCGTTTAAAGCTACATAGTCTGTAACTTTTGATCTTCTAATTTTAAAAATAATGTTTCTATTTTTCAAGAACACAGTAAAAATACTCAAATTCAGGTAAACATTTTACCATTTTCGTAAATCTTAACAAGTTATCACTATCAAAACAACTGCATTTATGTTAAAATTCAACGGTCTAGAATTATTGGAGGGACGCAAATAATTACCAACAAGAGAAAAATACACCTATTTGGTAAGATAATTCACTTTTCCGTGCAGTTTTCAGCTGTACTGAACATTTTTATTGTGAAAACATAGCTTAATTCTACTTTTACAAATGATTTAAAAAGAAAATAAAATTTTTCGAAAAATGTTCATAGTTACAGAGTATGCAGCTTTAAATAAAGTTACGTGAAATATACCTAATGATAGACCTCTCATACCTATTAGATAGCTGTATATTGTGTTTAATGAAAGTTAACGCCCATGTGAGAGGTATCTTTAGCTGATCCCATGTGTCCAACCCAACACCTCCTGTCAGAGAGTCGACTGTATTCGCAAGAGGAGCAACGTAACACACTTTCACAATGGTACAACGTTACAAACTCGCTGCTGTTTTCGTTTCTTCAATGAAACGTGGTGCATGCCCTAATACACAGACGTAGCTTCCAGTACGCAGTTACACATGTGCGTTATGAAAATAATCAATGAAATCGCCTAATTAGTGTTAATCCATACCATAGTGAACTGCTCTTAAAGGAAATAATTCCGGGTTTTGCAAAGGGGCGCAATTAATGAGAATCACGGCTCGTAGCAGTAGTCTCCCTTTACTGTGCATTACGATTTCATCGTTCTTGCTACGCACTTGCTATAGCAAAGTGAATCCATTTCACCCGGTCAGGCTTAACCCTTAAAGCGCCAAGAAAAAATGCATCTGAAAATGTCGTCTGCTGAAGTCGTCTGCTGCAGATAATTGCCTAACATTACTGACGAATTAAGTATAGAAGCAAACAACGTGGACTCAGAACAGACTGCTCCTATAGGAGCAGTCTGATCTGGGTCCACATTGTTTGCCATAGAGGCTTCCTAAACATTTCAGCAGACGAGAAAAGCAGACGGCATTTGTTGTGATTGGCACTTTAAGGGTTAATTATGATCATACTTAGTCAGATTACTTTAATGCTGAGAAAAGACAAACGCTATCCTAAATAAGGCAATACAATTGCTTTTATCTTCTTAAAGCATCACTTGAGTTAATTAATTTAGATTTTCTATCCAAATAAAGACCGTAAATAACGTTTACAGTCAAATGATTCTTAGCATGGTAAAAAATCAACCTTATCGCACGTGCGTAAATTTCGTCTTGTTTGTGCGAACATGCAATGCTGCAAAAACATAGTCGCATGATATCATAGACACAGTGCGCACGTGTGTAGTAAAACATTGGAATATTCAAGCGAAATATGGTGTATTGTTTTCTATGACATAGAAGACTTCTCTTGAAGGAAAGAATTCGCTCCCTCTGGGAGCCAATTCTTTTCTTTAAGAGAGGTCCTGATTTTGAAAATGGACGCTATTGATGAGAAAAAGTGCTCTTCTTAGTAGTCTTCCTTTGGTGTGCGTAACTAGTTCAGCGTTCTGGCTACGCCCTTGGGTATACGATGTACATGCACTGCTATCGGTAACTTGCAAAGTGAAAGTATATTTTGTATACTAAAACCAACTGCTAATTGGTCATCTTACATTTTACGCTAGTTCAGAAAGTGAAACATAGGGTTGACAAAACTCATGTTTTTTAAGTGAAGCAATACTTTGCCGAGCCTCTGCAAATTATTTCATTTAAAAATGACGTGTACTTCTTGCACGGACGAAGTTAGAGAAAAGGTACCCTCATTTCAAAAAGTCACACTTTTTCTACAATATAAACCATAACACAAATTATCGTTTTTGTTTGTTTGAAGATGTTACTGGCTAGCGTGGTATAAGAAGAATAAACCTCAAAAGTTTTGATTCCATCGGACTCGTCGTTTTTGCTACTCAACAACATAAGACAAACACTTTTAGCAGGTTAATCATTGAAATTCAGCTTTAAGCATGCAATTTACATAGAGACTTTGAACTGCTCCGTACGCTTTATTATCAGGCATTTATTTATTTCACGGCATTGAAATTTTCAGCGATTATTCATTATCACCAGACGTCACCGTCCTTCTTTAAGAATTGAAAAAACAAAAATAGTATGTTACTAAATCGATTTTTAAACTCTCACATTGAAACCGGAAGTGTACAGTAGTCGTAAAGCAATAATCGCCAAAAATAGACAAATCAAGTTCTACTGTGTTTGCCTACAGTGTTCAAACAAAATAAAGTGCATTTAACAATTTTACCAGGAAATACTGGTGAATAAAAAAATCTCGATTTTTTGGAAAAATGCAACATTTTGAAAATGCGTCAAAAATCCACCATAAGCAAAATTTCAATTGTTTGGTGTTTTTCAGGTCGGACAGACCAGTTTGTAACCACCTTAACGTCAATTTTATAAAAACTACTCTCAAAACCATTTTTCTGAAATAAATTTGATTTTTGCATTTTTAACCAAAAAAACTTTGAAGTAAAATGAAACGTTTGCCCATTTGCACATACAAGTATACAAATGTATAGGCAAAAAATCATTTCAATTTTATTAGCGTTTGGTCAGAAATAATGAGCTTGAAAAGTGACCAATTAGAACTTGATTTTAGTATATTACTGATATACAATGTAAGTAAAGTCTTTTCTCCCAGAAAGCAAATACAGTTGTTACATGTAACCCTTTGTATTCTTGTATATTGATACAGTACGTAGGGAATTGTCCATTTTGTATTTTAAGGGGTTACAGAGAGATTACTAGAAGTATCTAAATTACGGTGTATTTCTGTTTCTGAAGATTGTTTTAATCTTAGCAAACAGCGTAGACCGTGATGAAATGCAGCATTTCTTCATCTGGGTCCATAATGTTTGCAGAAGTTTGCTGAAGTACCGGTTGTGAGATTTCCAGTATACAACGGGTTATTATAAGAAGGGGATAAGTTAATTAACCCATTTATGCCGAATGGAATTTCCCATTGTTATCAATTGGACAAGTCAATTATCGTTAAAGGGTTGTTGGGTTGTTTGATTACGCATCTGGATAGGTAATACTCGGATGTGTTGATGCTCACGTTATTTGTATATGAACATATTATGTTAAAATGGGTTCTCTTGGTTTTTTACCATGTTAACCTAGAGTAATAAAGAATGAAATGAATGAAGGTGGCAGTTTTCATTTTTATTCAAACTTTGATAGAATATTATGTAAGCAACAAGTGGAGACCCTGATCAGACGCCGCGTTCTGTGGCTTCTGGTCTGGTTCTGTACTGTTTGCCAATGTCCCACACAACTGAGGACGCTAGGCTTCTATAGGTTAAGTTAATAAGGCCAAGAAAGAGACCTCTGCTTTTGTTTACAAAAATCAATCTGGAATAATTTTTAAGCGTCATCCCAGTGGCGGATCTAGAGGATTCGCTCGAACCCCCCTCCATGCCCCCACCCATTTGTTAAATATCCTTATAGTACGAAAATGAAATTTTGGTATCTTCATAATTTGGTCTAAGTGAGATCAAATTTTTTCAACTCCATAGGATATTTGAGAAAAATGAGATCAAATCAGCAAAGGAACCCCCACATTTTTATACATAAGAACCCCATTTCCAGAAATTCTGGATCCTCCCCTGCATCCCCAATCGGTTAAGTAAAATATCAAGGTAAGGTTGTTTTGTTTTACAAATAAGTTAAATAAGGAGAGAGAAATATGTTAGCAATATATACCGAACAAAAGTGAAAACGCTACACTACAATTATCTATATTTTATGAGAAAGTATTGGGCAAAAAGTATTTACTAAAGCTTAATAATGTTGCCCAGACATCCAGCAAACGATTCGTCGAAATTCCACCAATGTGTCTCGTTTGATGTATGAGTTATGCTCCTTTAAGTGTTTAAAGCTTTATTCACTGAAATTTGCTATTGCGCATGCGCAAATTAAAATTGTTATGCTTATCAAAATTGGTCTTAATTGTATTGCAAAAAGACATAAGAAAACTGCTTCATCACTTGAAAAAACTCAGAAATCAATTTCGAATTTAGCGAATTTGTAAAATATTGAAAATTATCTCCCTTTGACAAAAACAAATAGGGAATATTAAATGTTTGGTAATCTTCGATTTATCACGATTTTCAAATTTTCTTTTGCCAAATCAGGTAGACCTCTCAGCACATTGTTGCTACCAGTTCTCGACTAGTAATGTCCTCATACTAAGATGCAACAACACATTGATTTTCTATGGAGATTTCAGTGTAATTTTTTTAAACTTGGCAATTTGAGTGAAAATCTGCTTTTTAAGATTGCTTTTCTAAACAATCAAAACACGCTTGAGATAAGTCCTTCACATATCTGGTTGTCACATGTCTAGACAACCATTTCATGCAGTCGGATCTCGTAGGTAATGGATTTCTGAAGGTCTAAATTGTGCTAGAATTCCGTTCAAATTGACAACCTGAAAAAATGGACCCCTGTCACATTTAAATGGCTTTCATGTGTTTCCTCGTGACAACATCCGTAAAACTTTAACTGTTATGCATTGCCCAGTATTTGAACATTAAGATACACTTTTCATTGTATTCTTGGTTTGCATAATTTTGTATATAGACGGCAAACAATTTAGGTGTAGCGTTTTCACTTTTGTTCAGTATATCTAATAATAAAACTAGCTATCCTTGATACAAGTATTTAGTTTTCCTTATTTGTAAAAGGAGAATAATTCTAAGATAATTCTAAGAAAACCAGATCGGCAAATATTTTAAGGGGTTTTCATTATTTACGAGTTCATCTATGGTTCCAAAGAAACGATATCGTGTGATAAATACAGGTAGAAGGACACACAGAAATCGAATTTAATAGTTGCAGATAGAATCAAGAACATCATCTTAGCTTAAAAATGCATGTAGTCCTTATTAACTTCAGCACGAAATGTCCTATGATGTGTAAGGTCTACACTGATGTAGGTGATATAAAATAGTTATACTATGTCTGTCCACCCGTACGTAAGATAATCCACTCGCTAAAGCTCGTGGATTATCTACACGTACAGGCGGACAACCCATGGTATAACTATTACATAACTAGTGTATACAGAATAAGCGTTTCAAATCGTACAGGAAAGGTTTATGTAGCATTGGTTGAATCGTCAATGATTGTTTAAAAAAATAAACCTATTGAATATGGATTTTGTAGATTTATAATAAAAACAATGAAGACACAACCAGACGCCTCGCTGTTCCGCATCATTTCCTGTGCGTCTTCGCTGGTTGATGATCTTCCGTGTGTGTACGCTACACACGACCACCGAGCGATCCAGCTTCTTCATCGTATAAAATCAAATACTGTGTTACAAAGAAGAGGGACCTGTTTCCTATGAATGATATGGACCTTAAGATCAGCAAAATCATTATATTTTCTAACCAATGCACAATTTTAGAAATTCGTAAATGCTACTCGATGGCCTTCATGTTTACCTTTGGCACACCTTAAATAGTGTGCCCTGACACTTAATCTGATTCTAGAATCTGTGTTCTGGTTGAAAAATGCCATTTTTTCATCATTACAAAACATTTAAACGGTCAAGCAGAATATCCTCCAAAAACCGATATCAGTGTTAAAAAGTTAAATGAGTGTCTCATCGAACAGCATTGCGTTATTTCTAAATTTTGCTCTCAAAACTAGGAAACAGAAAGTTGAATACAACTGGTATATGCGATGAAGGAGCTGGATTGGTGGCCGTACTATAGGATGGATTGGTTAACGGATTTCTAGATTTGACTGTAAATAACTTTCATTTCGGTGGTCACATTCATTTTTGACAACATTGTGATCAAAGTAATCAAATGGTTTAGTGTTAGTTACAATTAACTCATGCCCACTAGACTACAATACAATCCTGCAATGTGACAAACCACTCCCCTGGATCTTGTAAGCAAAACGTAATCATTCATTCGGACGCGCCGACGTGGCAGCTGCCATTTTATTTCTACTGCGAGGTGCTTAACTCGGATCCCTTGTTTTTTTAACCTAATGACTTAATCATATACGTAAATTTCGTTGACAAAAAGAATAAAAATCAGCAGAGAAAAATCACAAACAATGGAATTCTGCTGAAGAAAACAACCTTTACCGAAAGTTTTAATTTGGTATGTATGCGAAAATACTTTATTAAGGTAATAGTTTAGCTGAAAGTTGGCAAGACCGAAGCTTACGGCACCAGGTTTTACCTTGAATAACTGTCTGCGTTTTCATTTGCCTGACAATTCCTTTGCCGATGACCCTTTGTAATTCGAAAGGTACAACATTGAACATCAGACTCATGTTTCTATGTTCGGACGTGCTCCTTGGGGCTATGTTACATGTAAAGGTCGAGCTTTTCAATGAGCTATCGAAAACAAATGACCTGAAGTTTGCATATTATTAATGGACCCACTTCAGACACTATTAATCAAGCCAAAAACAAACATACCGCATCAGCCAATATCCCAGCGAAAGTAAAGGGATCGCCAAAGCAAATGCGCGTTATTTCTTAATTAATTGTGCAGAAGTTATGATATTGGTCAGAAAAGAACATAGAAGAATAGCAACTAGGACCATTCCTTGAGAAAAGGGATACGTATCGCAGATGCTTGAAATGGTTCTTATAAACTGCACGCATGGCTATCAAATCAGGCTATACATCTAGTTGCTGCTGTTATGAGTATTATTCATGTATGCGAGCAGCGAATGCTCTGACGAGACTGCGCGGACGCGCAGGCTCGTCGGAGCGATCACTAAACGCCTATGTGAGATGTAGCTATTTTGTAATTTGTGAAGGCTCTAGCGTCAAAGCAATAACTAATATTGGTGCAAAACAAAAACTATCAATTATTATTATTGGTGCAAAATACGGGCCATCAATCTTTATAAGCCAGGGTCAATTATTGAAATTGTTTCGTATCTAGCCATCATATTTGACCTAAACATGCGCTTAGCCTTAACCATCAATACGTTTATGCAGAATTGTCTCTATCCTGCTTAAATGCATGTTCAAGTTTGGCTTTGTTACTAATTGCAAATGGTTAACATATATAACAAAAATAATGATTTCCGTAGCTTAAACTTAAGCTAAGTATGATGAACAGAACTGAGACGCCCAATGCTGCGTTTCATTTGGGTCAGCAAAAATATCACTGTCCACATCTAACCCGTCTGTTGTTCTGAACTAGTTTTTTTAAAACAAATATTGTTTACGTAATTAAAATAAAAAATGTAATTCTTCACAGAATGGCAAAATGATTTGTGTGTTAGCTAATGTATGCCTTGTGCGTCTGTACAGGAAGATTATCCACGAGCTCCAGCTATTGGATTATCACCTGTACAATCGCACAAACCATACAATACCTTGTCTATTGCAGCAGCATGCATTCGCGATATATATGTTATTAAACATTGGAATATCAATAAAATGTGCAATATCAAAGCTAGTGAAAAGGCAGGTTGTTGTCAATATTGAAACATTGCTGTCTCTGTAAATCTGGTGAATAGTTCTAAATAATTCCACAAACTTTTTGAAATGGCAAAACAACTAAAAGAAACATTTTATATCCCCACGTTTGTGCGGCGTATAGTGTTTTCACATTGTCCGATCGTCTGTCTGTCCGTACCCACAAATAGACACTTGTTGGCTTCTTTGAATTTGCGAAAATTCTCTTTTCCCAAGCGTCCCTCAAGCACATCCAACAATTTCTTTAAATTTATAGTTTTAAAAATCAATTAGGGGATAAACCTCATTTGCATATTAAGTGAGCTAATTAACTCACAATGAGGTTTATTCCGTTAAATGTGAAGGGGGCATGCTTTGTTGGTTGCTTTTTTTCAACATATACTGACCGCCAGTTAACAAAACACATTTTTTCAATATTGCTCATTTATTATTAAACCGTTTGAAATGATATTTGACACTGTTTATTTGGGCACATGTATCCTTCGATAGAACATAACAAAGTTTGATTTAATAAGGATGTTCATTTATGCGTAACGATAGAGTACTAATACCGGTTTTGCACGTGGTAAACGATGCTAAATGTTTTCGCCTTGTGTATACTCGTATTTCCATCGACAGCTATCCGCCAACTTTAATTTATCACAAAAATGCCAACTTTTGGGTTTTTTGAGTATAAAGTAGAGGGGTCGGGCTGTAGGTTCAGTCGAAAACGGGGCCTCGCTGAGACTAATTCATAATTTATCATAAAGTTTGACCTGTTTTGATAGAGCCGACCGAAAGTTTACACCACAAGTTGTCTGTCATTTTTCATTTTTGCACTCGTATGACGAGAAAAATCGACAAAAACTGAGTTTATGTATGACATAAAATGTCCTGTATAGTCCACCATACTTTGGTGCGGTGATGCACAAATGCTGCATTGGAACGTCGGAAGTGTCGAAATTAGTTAATGGGTGACGGATGTTTCAATAATATTGTAGACAAAAACATTTCATCACCATAAACAAATTTCTGTGTTATTTTTTGCCATATGGGCCTCCATAGGATCACTGAATTGCATGAAAATTGCTATTTTATTACAAACTACACACGATAGTGTTCCATAATGTCCATTTACAGCATCAAAAAGTTTCAAAAATATTGTGGACAAAAGTCTTTCATCTCCAAAGAGCATTCTTGTGTTGTTTTATGTCATATGGGCTTCCATAGGAACATCGTGCATTACCTAGTATATTTTAAGCGAAACCCAAAAATCTTCAATAAAGTCCATTTATAACAACATAAAGTTGGTGTTTTCACTTAAGGTCTCTGAAATACTCGGTTTTAAGCGATGAGTTCAAATTTTAGCGTTAGTGTGAAAATGAAATGCAATGGTGTCTTTATACAGTCTATCAATTGAGGATGTAAATTTCAATTTATGAAAATAAAATTTTGACAGGTTCTGTTTAATTGATATTCCCACATTGAGTGTAAAAAGATATATGAGATAATATCGAGTGGCGGTTTGGAAGTTTCGCTCAGTATACGTTTACCCACCAAGAATATTTTCGTGAGCACGTCTGTCCGTCCGTAAAAGTTTCTTTCCTTAATATCTTGAAGTTGTAAATTCCTTTTGAATGAAATTCGAAAGCAGAGCTTATACACAAGCATGCATGCTTTGTTTGTGAAACGGCCCGAGCATAAAGTTATAAACCCATGCACATCGTTTTGCTTATACTATACCTGAGCCAAACACACACACAAAAACATGTCAAAATCTTCAAGTAGAAAAAAGATCTTTGGACTTTTATTTATCGTTTCTTTTTCATTTTTGTTTGTTTGTTTTGCATTCTGCAATTCTTTGTATTAAATGATTGATATGGCTTAAAAGGGAAGAACTTAGCGTAAAAATACAAACAAACTTTAGTTGTCTAATGACCTGTCAATAATAATAAAATATGTCCGTCATAGCCAATACTTGATTGTGTTTTTTATTAATTTATTTAGTGTGTGTGTGTATGTGTATGTGCGTGTGTGTGTGCGTGCGTTTGTGTGTGTGTGCAACAACAACACGCGTTACAATAATTAATGAGCCATTTAAGTAAATGTAAAATACTTACAAAATACTGACGACGTCTTTTCACAGTATGTTAGAACAAGTGCCAATATCCATGTAAAAAGTTTTGAAATATCCATTCTCGCTAGTGTAGAATCCAGTCACATAAATCCTGTTTATATCCGTATTAGAAAAATCAGACACTTTTAAACTTTTGAACTAACTAAATATGTATTCATTCATAAGACATAGTCTCTCCTATTAATTAACCATAATATGTAAATAAGCAATTTGTTGGACAGCTACATGTATAAGTCACTACAGAATCCAGTCGCATAATTCCCTTGTTTATCCAATGGAAACTTTGCAACTTTTGAACTATTACATGTATTACGTATAAAGTACAGAAGTTCCACCTTGAAAAATAGTCATAAAATATAAATCAGTACTTTGCTATTCAGCTATTAGATGGGTTTACACTATATATTATCTTTCAAAAGAGTCCCAACGATCTAGATCCGTCTTCTAGACAGATCTAGGATCAATGTGACTTTTTTGAGCAGGACAATTATCAATTGTGTGTAACTTTGCTAAAATTTTATGGAAGAAAATCAACAACATGTCTAAAACTTTAATCAGAAAAGGATATTTTTGAATAACATTTGTCGTTGTTACTTTTTTCTTTGCATAGCTGATTAAAAACTAAATAACAACTCGCACGCACCGTAGTTTATTCCATTTTCCGCCTCTTAGAAGACTAGTTAAAGTAAAAGCAACGCACACACTATAGTTATAGTAAATGTTATATACACTCTATAGTTATAGTAAATGTTATGTACACTCTATATTTAAAGCAAATGATGCTATGTACACTCTACAACTTGTTGAAAATCAGCCACAGGTCTATTGGGGAAGAAAAGCGTACAACAATCAACAGTCACGCGTACCGATTCAATTAATTCCTAGTTGGTGGAAGCGATTTTGCTGTTGGCCAATAAATATACTCTGCCAAGAAGCAATGATTTCTGATACCACACGATGAAGCAACGGTTGTGTTGGATCTGATAATTATTCATTAACCCTTTGCAGATCAGAAACCCCCAAACGGGTACTTTGGTATACAGTGAAGACCCAGATGAACTGACGCATTATGCGGCATTTCACCAGGGTCTGCACTGTTGGTTAAGACAAGAAATAATAAAATAAATAAATCAGTTTTCAGAAAAAAAATAAATGGTCCCTCAATATAAACAATGGACTTGACTTTATTGTATGTATATACCTCTATGGAAAGTTCCATGGGTCTGAAAAGGGATAATAACTGAAGATCTGGCCAGTCTGGGTATTTGCCCACAATGACGTCTCTGTCAATGTTACTGGATAGTGATGAGTTGGTTATTTGAAACCACCGACTCACCTACATCGAAGGGTTTAGAGCTAAGGTGCCAAACAAAAGTGTTTGCTTAATGTGACGTATGGCAGGAATAACATATGTGGAGTTTGCTGTAATTACGAACTGGGGTAAATCTGCACTTAGGCGTATACTAGGGCACTGAAATAGTAAAATGTATTAGTCCCTTGATTACCCCTGGAAGAGGCAGGGGTGGGCGGCAGTGGTCACAAATGACTATTTTTTAGTAGCGCATAAAGTATTGGAACGTATAACGATATAATAGTCCTCGTAATTGAATTCAATATCTATTTTATTCTGTGCAGATAATTGGCAAAATTATGAATATGTAAAGCTATAATTCTACAGATAAAAAAAAACGACATCACTCACATTAATAGTTTCAATTTTTGCTTATTTACGCAAGAGCATGGTTAATTACCGCGTGATACACGAACATAATATAATGACAGCAAAAGACAGAATCATTAAAATACTACACGATTCTGTAACACTTCTTACTTTTTAGATATCCAAACTTAGAATGGAAGATCTATCTGCGTGTACGCTTACTTTAATAAACTCATGTCATACTTTGACATGTCCATGAGAACGCGCTTTAGTACGTTATAATTGGTGCCATCAATACTTTGTCAGAGACGTACTATTGGTAACAGTTTATGCGCTTCAGCTTTTCAACATTGGATAACTAAGTTATAGATTTCAATTACATTGTATATACAATATTTATTTTGGGTCCATTGCTTTTCTGTCTCTGTAATTACTTCCCAATAATAGTATTATTGGCTGTTACGAGTGGAGTTTGATAGTTTCTGTGCCAGGACTGGCTAAAAAGCGCAATGTGCACGACCCGTTAAAATGTCAACGATTTCGCAAAGGTTTCATCTTTTGTACATTCTCTGCGAATATAAAAGCAAAGCCAGGATCTGTTGTTTTAAAGAAGATTATTTTTCAAACATGCTGTCAAATACATTGAAGTGAGCATGATAAATTTCGAGCTCAGTTGATTTGAGCATAAAAAAGTTTTATAACCTCGAGGCCTGTCCTTCTCGGTACAGCTAACATATGCATGAGTGTGAAAGCCACCAATGTGGCTGTGTGTCATGAGACGACTCAGACTAGCCGAGACATTATCTCAATCTGACCAGAGTCGTTGCTGTCCGCATGAAGAAAGCTTGTGTCCTTAGTTACACAGCCAAGTCTGATCTGAGTTTTCGCTTTGTACACACTCTTTTTGTTGGTCTGTCATGTCCTGGCTTATATGGGTTGGTGCCGATGTGGAAACCTATCCACCTGTGTATAGCTTTTGATTGATTGATTTATGTCAGTATAAAAGATCAGCAATACATGTTATAATAATAATGTGATATCAAATATACAGCTGACATACGATTTTGAAAATGATCCAATCATGGACAGTCACTGCGTTTCCCTACAGAATTGTATGTTTTTTAAAAGGTGCAGCAAATATACATGTATACTCGTCTAATGAATAGGATTTCTTTCCCGTATGTTTATTACTGACCAATCACGAAACACTTTACAACTTATATAGTGCTGAGCTACTATCCATCTTTTGAGACAATCGGTGCCCTTTTTACAATTACATGTCTGTGGCCTTCATGAGATTTTGATATCAAAATCAAGACCACTAGCTCCACTGGCTAGCTGTACATATATGCTCAGAAAGTAACTTTGTGCATATACATGTACGTAGGAGGGACGCATGCATATATTTGGAAAGTTAAATCTTTTATCTATACAATCGGTCATGCAACCTTAAATTATTTAAAAATGCATTATTTTTATGACTCCTAAGAGGCAAAGACATAACTATATATCGGACACTGGAAATGTGGTAGAATATGACATTTATGGACTTAGTCGCTGACATAACGTTAGTAACAATTGCGTGAAAATGGGTCCATAGCCATACACTGCAGATAAAGGGCACTTAGTGCTACAATATTACATATACGCAACAGTTATTGGATATTGAAGATTTATTTGGAACCTCAGCAAATTGTACAGTAGACATATAAACTATTATTGTAAAAAGTTGACACAAGTGGAAGTTGGCTATGTGCTTTTGAATATGGCTTAATATGTTAGCTGTAAAGTACTATTATAATTTTTCTTGTTACATGTAATATGGTAGATGGAAGTTTTATGGTAACTTCCATCCCAAAACAAAGTTAATATTTTCGTTTTATCAAAAAATGAACTGCAAAATAAATAGCCTAGGGGGTGCTAAATCCCTTATTTTGTACATAAATGACCTCACAGAGCGTTAATATATCTAGAAAATATATTAAAACTGTTTTTTGCGCCTCTAAACAGGTGTTGAAATCACTGCAATAAGAAAATTGTGCAGATCCTATTTTTATTGTTTTTTCTACACGGGACTGATTTACCCCACCCACTTTTTATATCATGGGGGTATGACAGTACCAGAAATTGCCAGTTACATGCTTAAATCGATACATCAATATAACTGTTGATGAATGATTGAGTATGTCATGTACTATGCAAAACCAGAATATTTTTTTTAATCTGTTCGTTATCGTAATTTTAACAGATATGATAACTAGCACTTGAGTGTGATAATTTTTGGTATACTGATATGTGTTTTAAAATTGTTATAGAAGAGCAAACAACATGCTTATAGTTTTGCTGCACTTGTCTACGATTAGTATTTGAATAGTTAATTTTGATGGTACAAAAAAAAATCGGCTTGACAAATGCTTATATCACCATAGCGAATGAAACTTAACTGCGTCTAATTTCCTGCTTGCTGCGTGGTTAATATGACATGGATTTCGACTAGTGTCCTTTCTTATGCCCTATTCAAAGCTATATATCTTGACCGAACTAAGCGTTAATGATGTAAAATTTATATCAGTTGATAGACAGAAGCTAGACATTTCAAAATATATATACTTATGGTACCGTAAAATATTTGTAGAGATACAGCCCGATTATACGAACATAAAAATTGACCCTCGTATACAATGTACGAAGCGTATCGAATTAAGAGTTGGAGCCAATAGATTACAAAAAACATATCCTCGCTAAAGTTGAGAGCTACAGTATAATAATAATTATTGTAACGGAGCTTAGCACTGAATTCAAGGCGATATGATGGATTTCTATTTTATGTTATCATATTACGCCCTGATATGAGAGGCGTGTTTTCTATATATCACTGCTAAATTTTGTCACTGTAGGGCAGTTATTAATTAATTAAAATTGTAAATTCAAATCATTGGCTTGTTTATTTACCTTCCCAATCCGGTTGCCATTACAGGTGTTCACAATACAAAAGGGAATTACAGATCGAAGCGGTTCACTGAAAATAGAAGTCACCAACCTACTTTTTAAGACAAATTTCATATTTCATAATGTTTCAATTTCAACCGTAAGTCAAGTATACATGTTAGTAGCATTTCATCCTACCATTTCTTACCATCCTGACATCCTTCATTAAGCGGATAAACCACTTTTATTTGCCCTTTTTGATATCTGTTGGCCCAAACTGTCAGGGCAGAGTATACATGTCAGGTGTTACTAGATATCCTTCTAACAGTATCATACAAGCAATAACTACTAACCAGCCTAAGAATATTATTGTAGAAAATAGTGATACCTGTGTGTTGAGGACCAACTTATATGATTTGAATTATCATCTGTCATTGCGTTAACCTACCTACCTGCCTGTGCATGCCTGTCCCCTCCTCCCCTACCAACCCTCCCTCCCATCCTCTTTCTCACCCTCCCTCCCACCCTCGAGCATTCTTTAACTACAAGCCACCATACCCTATCTGTCTGTCTGTCTGTCTGTCTGTCTGTCTGTCTGTCCAATGCGTATGGTTTTTGTCAATCCTAATCTGCTGTCTCTGTTTTTTTTAATTATGTTCATTGTAGCTCCCTTGTGGGTCTTTGTTTGTTTCTTGTTTTGTTATGCAGAACTTGTTAACTTTCTGGTTTTGCAGTTATCTTGGTGGTGAGGAGAGTGCTGATTGCTGTGCTTTGTTTATCTTCCTGTCTTCCCGGTGTCTTGTGATCACTATTGTTCTCCTCATCCTCATGGTGCCATGTGTTGGTCTGCAGCGAATGATCGTGGTATATCCTGATCATACTCACTTTCTTGTGGTATTTTTATCACGGGTTATAGCTATAGTTTCCTCTTGAATTGCACGATGTGTTGTCTACTGTGTCAGGTCTCAGAATCGACTGACACTGCTTCGACACTGCCTTGAGGTTTTATCAGTTGCTGGTGTGGGGTTTAATCTCTGCTCATGCGCATGATAAAGTTTAAGTGTCTTTAGCGTCATTGTAGGGATGACAACAGAGCTCTCACTAACTGCTGATTTGCAATCCTGAACTCCCATTTTTGGTGCTGGGACTCCTATTCTTTGAAGGATGCTATATTCTTTTGTATGGTGGGACTCCCATTTTTGGCCTAGTCTATGATAGAGGGCTCTGGGACTCCTGTTTTCAAAATCCTAGTGAGGGCTCTGTTACAATAACCAGCGCGCCACCAATCATATGAGGATATTGACTGGAAGTTACCTGTGCAGGGAAGGAAGTTACCTGAGCAGAGAAGGCCACCACCTTTTGTTCATATTAAAGAACCCTACGGCAATTTAGAAATTGTTACTTTAGGCTTTCATCCTTCAATCCCCTAGTGTAGAAAGTACGCACAACATGTTGTTGTAGGGACCAAGCCTATTTAGGCTCAACAGCTAATGCTCAATGGCACAATATTTAAAGTTTATAATCAGTTATAAAAGTTTGTAAAGATAACCACAGTTCATAAAAACATAGTTAAGTGTGTCTGCAGCCATGATTAAAATATTAAGAACAAAACGGTCAAACTGCATGTTTCTATTGAAGAGGCTTGATCATGGTCTGATGTGAATGAGAGTGAGTCCAGAAGATATTGAAAAAAGAAAAGCGGGCAAAACCGAAAATGCCACACCCTGCAATGTACATGTAATAAAAAAGTTGCACCTTACAAACTGTGAACAAGTTATCAATACCAAGTTAAAAAAGATGCCACATCTAGAGACAGTTTGAATTTCTGAGTGCTTAATATCTTATCTATTCATGAAACAACACATTTCATAAAAGTTTTCAAGGGTGGTAGGGTGAAGTGCTCTCTGCTGCAGCTTTTAGAGAGATGGAATTTTCAAATTTGATCTTTTGAGAGGATGAAATTTGCCTCACATGGAGCAAATTTGGGGGGCTATTTAGTCTCTCCTACTCTTCTTGTGTATCTTGTTCTTTCTGGTATAAAGCTTTTTCAGATTTCTATATATTTATTTAAAAACTGATAGTTCCAAGGCGGTACATCTTTTGTTGATAATTCATGTTATTTTTGTTGTGTGCATCTGTGTATTGTTGCTTTGTGGTAATCTGCTGGGATTGGG
The DNA here is from genome assembly GCA_964019695.1 of Loripinus fragilis. Classification (NCBI taxonomy): domain Eukaryota; kingdom Metazoa; phylum Mollusca; class Bivalvia; order Lucinida; family Lucinidae; genus Loripinus; species Loripinus fragilis. The sequence goes on along the minus strand of OZ026522.1, from coordinate 63,433,144 downwards.
CTGACCTCTTGGCTCTTGTTTGTGATGTCTAATTGTATTTTTTTTTACCTTCCGATTAGTATCCTGGGTCAGGTGTGGGACTTGATTGTATCGTTGCCTGATCTTTGTCGTCTTTCCTACATGACAAGGTCACAAAGGCGACTTAGTAAACAAAATGAAAACTTCGATACTTTGAAGTAAAACAAAAAAAATGGTACCAAAGCCACTATCACACATAAAATAACTGCTAAAACTTGGTGTAAAATCCCCACTTCATATCAAATACATTTTCCGTGTGTTCACACTGAGGCTGTGTTTGACACAAGCATTATACAGATTGTAAAAAATGTACCTTAACATTATAAATATCTACCACTACTCTAATTCCCTTTTCTCTATTTCCCTTGCTCTTTCAATCTTTCTATCCTTCCTTTTTTCTGCTTAAGCAGACCGGGTCCTGTCTCTTTTTCTTCTTCTTGTGATCCGTCCTGAATATTTTTTAATGCAAAACCCGGTCCTGACTATTGTTCCCCCCAAAAATCCCCCCACCATAAAAAATAAATGGTCGCTCCCTTATAACAATAAGCCGCAATCTGACAAAACACATAAATGAGTGTGTGGCCAGCGAGGAATCGGACCAGCATGAACATCCGCCCAGTCTGATCAGAGTCGTCACTAAGCCGCAGCTCAATGTGTAGCTAAGGTCCTAAGCTTTCTTCATGTGAACATAGCAGATCGAACTAGGTGATGTCCTGGCTGACCTGATGTTTCGCTAGCCACTTTGTTGGTTGTGTCATGCTTTGGCTCTATTGTCTCAAAGACGAAATGAACCAGAACATTCCAAGTCATCTTACAGTGACTGGCCACTATCGGCCCACAGAAAAAAAAATTCAAATGGCGTTTTGCTGGCGGACCGATAGTGGTCGGCTTTCACGTGCTACATGTAACCGAGTTCGATTTTGGCACTTATCGCATCAGTGAGTAGCCGATGCTCAGAGGGGTCTGCATATCACACTGTCTCACCAATGCGTAAGCTGCTTGTATATACAGCGTATGGAAGTAGATGAAGTCTCATAATATAAATTCAGGCTTCTGGAGCCGTAAAAATAGTAAGTGAGTATGATCAGGAAATTCCACAATCACAACTGCAGACAAACCCATGGCACCCGCGGCGAAGAAGAGCCAACAATCACGAAACACTAGGAATACAATATAAGCCGCAAAGCAACCAGCTCTCTCTTCCCCATCAAGATAATTGAAAAACTATAATGAACATAAAGTAACGTACAACAATACATTGAACAGTTACAGAATCCCACAATGGGAGTAACAATCAACAACGAATCAACAACAACAGAACCACCGCATTAGAACGAACACCAGCCTAATCCACTGGGGCGGGGGGGGGGCTTACCAAATCTTCGCCCAAGATTCTGCCACAAGGAAGCTGTACATGGACGTTTAAAGAGCGTCTACTAACGTTAAGTGCCCTTATCTCCTGGAGATGCCCCTAGTAGATTCTCGATTGACAAAATCAACATGAACTGAAAACAGCTATGCAGGAAGGAGCGTGTCAAAGGCCATCAGACAAGATAGGGTCAGGATCCTTAATACGAGAAGGCGAGACTTAGTCATCGTGGCAAAATCAATCTATGTATGCAAATGAGCGAAGTCATTTATCCAAAAGCGGCCGTTACATGTAAATCATTAAGTTGCCGTAGTCTGTAATTTGATTCCAACAGCTCCTCGCTAACCCATTTAAGCTGAATGGAATTTCCCGCTTTTAATAATTGGACAAGTCCATTTCCGTTTTAAAGGTTGTTTGTGTGTGTTTTTTCATTCCATTCAAGTTTTACGAGAACATTTTGTAAGTAAACAGCGGAGACCCTGATCGCAGCGTCTGATCTGGGTCTGCACTGTTTGCCTATGTCCCACAAAAAGGACGCTAGGCTTATATGGGCTTACCCATTTCAGACCAATGGAATTTTCCACATAGCTACATGTACGAGGGTTGTCCTAGTAAATCGTGGACTTTTGTTATAACACGAGACTGTGTATCAGTAATTACTTATGAAGGGAGCGCAGATTGACTCGAGACCGAAGGGCCGCGGGTTCGAGCTTCACAGTCGTCACTGAGTTGAGTCCTTCAGCAAGACCATTAATCCTAGCTTAGTACTGGTTCCACCCAGGAAGACCAGTCCCTATAGAACTGAAAGATGGTTGATGGGACGTAAAGAATCAAATCAAACAAACAAATATACTTATGGAAACCATTTGTATAAATATGGGTGGAATCACAGTTTACATAACGAAATGAAACTTTACTTGACGGTTAGTTGGCGTGAGCGGCGAACGTCAAAATTTTGGTAATGAAACTATTCTAGTCCAAATGGTAGTGTACAATCAATCAATTTCGCCTTTGTTTTTTAAACAATGCATTCTCACATCAACTAGTAACCATGCAAGGTAAAGTGTTTAAAAATTGAAACGTTTATGGCCATTCGCATTGATTTTATAAACGATTGTACATATCTACTACGTTTTTCTTTTTCAGAAAATGCTACGGTTAGAAAAACGGTACGGCGCAAAAATTAGACTTTCAACAATATTTAGCTAATTGATCACATAAAACTACGTTCTTTAAATGTAAAATGATTTGTCGAAGAGTCACTAGTGTCGTAAAATGGATTTTGTGTAACATTATTTTAAGTAATATCACAAAGACAAGCTCATTTTCGTCAATTTAACAGAACGCATGCTATTTTTCTGTAAGTTTTTTTAATGGTAAATATGTTGTCTCTTATTAAATCTAAAAGATCGCGCTTGTTTGATTGCTTAACATATCTAACTATTTAGTCTTTACTTGAACCAGGGAGACTTACTCAACAAATATATGGCAATATTTGTCAAAATTTAAGCTTATTTAAAAAGAGTAGAGTCTAAACATTTGAACACCCTTCTCTAAAAATACAGCAAAATAATTTATGACGTGCTCCGCGTACACAGAGATCCCCACAAGATTGTGATTTAACCCATATTTGTAGAAAATGTGTCGTAGATGTATATCAACATTTCATACAAATTTTATAGAATTCCCGATAGACAATCTAATTTTAAAACAAAAGTCCACGAATTATTGGGACAACCCTCGTACATACAACAAAGTCAGGGTGATTCATTGCATATATTGAAGGGTCGCAGGCTTTGATTTCCAAACATATTGTGTTTCTCTGAAGATTGATTTTGTCTTCGCAAACAGTGTATACCCTGATGAAATGCCGCATTGTACGGCATTTTATCTGGGTCTTCTCAGTTTGCCAAAGTATTTGGGGGTTTCTGGTCTTCAAAGGGTTAACAGCTGGACCGATTCTACAATACTTCCAGAGTGACCATTTACAAAGAAGGTCCATGTGAAGGTGTATAATCGCGTGAAACGTACACATCATTATAAACTTTTCCCGTGAGTGCCACAGCAAAATAGAACTATCACATGCCCTTTAGGATACATGCCTTCAGCTCATACTTTAAAAACATCTTGGTGAAGTTTTCATCTGAAGCAAAATCTCATACGACATGAAAGCCGTAACTTGTATGAAACATAGCTGAACATTTCCCAAGCCATGGCTGGGATTCAAACACGGTATAATGTCGTGTTTACGCTATAACGAATTGGGAGGACGTTCCCTCAACGAATTGCAAAAATATGAAATTTCTCGAATACGCACAAATACACTGAAAATCCGACGAATGCGATCATTGAAACTTGCTATAATGAACTGAAAGCGAATTTGAAACGAACCCAGAACAAATTTATAACGTACCAGCAACGACAAACTAACGAACAACAGCTAATGAGAAACGAATTACAACGATCTCTCAACGAACGCTTAACGTGTTGTGCGTAATCTCTGCGTGCGCTTTGCGAATAGTTAGCGTATCTAAACCGATCAAAAGCCATGCAGTTATATAAATGAGAAATAAAACCTCGAGTTTTCTTTCTTTTTTTATTCCCAGTTAGTTTCGGCTGTGCTGCCTTTTCAAGGAATCAAAGCATATAATATACATATATACAAAATGGGTTGTTAACCTTTGATTTACTAAGAGACATAACCAACGACGACCGGAATGATACTAGAGCTAGTGACCATTCGGCCACTAAATGTCCAAGAGGCTACACTACTGCGCAAGTCTGTCAAAGATGTAATCTACTCTTAATTTGTGATTTTATGGCACAATTGCAAAACATTACATTCGATAAATCCAGTTTTGTACTGGTTTATTTTCAGTCGAACAGCTCAGTACACAAGACCACCATTGGTTGGACGAATATTGAGGTAACTTAACGCACCTAAGTCGTACTGCGGACGAACACACCGTTCAAATTGCCGTTCGGTAACGAGCCGTTAACTTACTGCGGACGCACAAACCGTTCGTATTACGTTCTGTGAAAATCTTCTACGTACTGTGCGAACAATAACGTACGCGAACAGTCTTCAACGAACTTTAACCGTAGATCGTATACAAATGTACCAGCGTGTGTCAACGAATGTCAAAATATCCAATTCTTTATAGTGTAAACGCAGCTTACTACCAATGCTCGCTAATCACTGTGGGCCTATAGAGTCTACTTCGCACATATTGGCTTGAATTATTTTCACGTGCAGAGGGTGTGCATCCGTGGTCTGATTCCACGGAATTTCGCGGATTTGGCCGAGGCAGTTCCGATTGTGAGCAATTTATGACCAGCGGCTGTTCGCATTTGTGCAGGCTTGCTAGAGTATTGGCTGCTCTTGCACACGCTTAATGTTAATAAAGGCTAAGACGTAGACCAAAACAAGGCATCTGGCCCAACTTTTAGGTCTAAGAAACAAATGCAATAAGTACCAATATGACAAAGGCTCACTCTCATAGTTTTTATAGACAAAATACTTGTTTTCGACAGCCGGTTATTATTTTATGTTTTGGGAAATATAATGATGGTGCTTGTTTCCAATTTGTCAAAACCGAAAAATTCCCATGTAAAAAGGGTAGCATCACCTGACGTCAACCCGATAATACCGGGTTAAGTCGAAGTAAACTTTGGAGCTTTATCAGTGGGCTGTCAGTGCTCTCTTGACTGAAATACCTGCCAAGCTGTCATACTCAGTTTAGAATATATTAGATTCAGAACAGAAGACACGTTTCTGATTTACGTCCCTTGTTTATATTTCTGATTTATTTCTCTTGCTACTTATCAATAGATGATGTGGATACTGAGGCGTTCTTTAAGTACCCACAACACATATATTTTATAGGAAATAGCGAAAATCACGATTTCTTTAAAAATAATATATTGAACATATGCAATTTGTTCGAATAGACCGAGGTCCGAATCATCGACTGTTGAAAATTGTCTTGCCCTGGGCCCGGAATTACACTGCCCCCTTAAAGTTAAGGAAGAATTAAGTTAAGTATTGACATTTCAACATGCCATATTAAATGCTAAACAAATTGCCTGGATCGATGTGGTACATGTACTCGTGGTCAAAGATACCATTGTGATCTTCAGAAAAAAATGGAACTATTTTGGTTTTAATCGGTTTGAAACGTTATTTTTCGCATCCTGAAAAATCGATACTTAACATAAGTCTAACTAAACTTTTTAAGGAGGTATTCCCATTGGTATCCTGGGTCAAGTGTGGTACTTGATTGTATCGATTCCTGATCTTTGCACCCTTACTTACATTGTTATTCCGGGCCCTGGTCTACAATCAATTACTTTATGTTTTTTCCTAGCCATTGTTTTGTAACTGCTGTTAGGAATGACTCAATTATCCTACGAATATACTTGAGAGCTGAATTATTTCATGTTTAATAAAATGGAGTAAATCTAAATAACAGAAATGGTCACACCTGAACTTTTTATATGGGACTATATGGATGGAATTTATTGGGGTTGGGTTAAATTTGGTCCACCTGAAAGTTAATTAGTGTGGTGATCTCTGTTTTTTTTTCTCTTTTCTAAATGGTATCATAGAAGTCCATGAAACAAAATAAATTATTGAGATTTTCAACACCATATTTTTATATTCTCGAATTTGTTTAAAATATCCTATATTTGTGGAATGGCCATAATATCATAAATTATCTTGCTATGTTTTGGAAAAGAAAGTTAGTTTGTACATTTTGAAGAAGCTTGAGCTCGTACATAATACAAAAAATATAAGAAAAAAGCTGACTGAACGTTACACTTATTGAGCCGTTATATGTGGCTCCCAACAATGTGGCATTTTGACATGTGTAGACTCAGACGAGCCTGTGCAGCCTCCTTTTAAGCTTAGAACATCCAAACACTGCTCAGTCAGTAGCTTAACAATCATAGAATACTCAAGCGACTAGCAAAGGCTCTGCTCAGACTGCGCGTATGCGCAGGCTGATCTGAGGCTTTGCTGGTCGCACATACCACATTGTTGGAAATCTCATGCACTGGCTCATATTTTGCTTGTACCAGTCACAGTTCAGAAAAGTAGAATGATGTAACTCCCATACGAAAATACGATAAACTGAACTGGGTGAAATATCGGATAGTTCATGCCAAAAAATCCAAAAATATACATACATTTTTACAATGGTCCGATAAACATGCAATGCATAACAGGAGATAGTTCCCTGTTTCATCGATTATTTCCTACCGCCTATGGATTTTGTTCATGAAAAAGACATTTTTACGACTAAAAATAATTTGATTTTGTAATTAATACCAACGTCCAATTCAATTCAATAAGATAATTCAAACGGCACGCGATTCTTAGAGTGGTATAGTCTTTATCTTTGTATTTCAAAGAGGTTCCAAACCCAATACAATATGTTTATGGAACCGCCATGATAACAATAATGATATACCCAGTGCTAGAAAATTGATATTAATTTTACAAGTATCCTTTGTATACTAATGAATACTTAAAGATATGATTGTCCTTTTTTTTACATTTTAAGGGGTCTCAGGTCGGAATTTCCAAGCTATGAGGGGTTTATATACCTGAATATTGCTTTAACCTTAACAAACAGTGCAGACGCTGATGAAATGCCACGTTTTGCGACATGTCATCTGGGTCTTCACTGTTTGTCAAAGTATGCATTGAACAGTCCTCAATATACAAAGAGTTAAATGTTGCGATTCTTCCCGATTTCGACGTTAGGCATACGTTGTCGGCCCGGGGGCACAACAAAAGCTTTTCAGGTATTTCTAATATAATTGTTAACTTACAATGTATGTTTTGATAGTGCATTTGGTATGGTCAACTAATACAAGTTAACCCGATAAACTTGTTAAAATGACAGTAGCGTTTTAGTTTAATATTTTTGTTAAAAATTCTATTTTAGCAAACTATGGCATACTGTCTTTCCTTTACTGCTATAAACTTAGTTCTGTACTTTTGTGCCATCAATATTCTTATTAAGGAACATATCATTTGATAAAAGAGCTAGGTCCATTAGTAGGCTATGTTGCCCCTCCCCCCATCCACACCCTTTGAATCAAAAATAGTCAAAGTTTTTTTTTTTTTTTATACCAAACTACTCTCCTGGTCGGTTCATTAGACAAACATTACACACTAGAAACAGAAAGCGTTCGCCTAAAAGAGGCTTAATTTCAGGTTTAAAATAGGAAAATTGATATTTTGGACAAAATTTAGACTCAGAAGAACAATTATATATTGGCACAGCTAAATACCAAATAATGCAAAAAATGTTTTGCGTCTTGGTAATATATACATTAAAATAGTCCTCAATTGCACGTAGCACTTTGTGTACATACATGTACATGTATACATGCAGGATGAAAAATGCTTATTTCGCGGATATAGTTCCTTCAAAGTATACCGATCAATCCACCGTCAACAGAGGACAGAATGCAAGATTAAATTAACCAAACCGCTACTGTAGCATTCTATACAAAGATAAATAAGACAGCATAGAAAACCAATAAGGAAAATGAAAGCCAATTTATCAAATCCTGTCGTCGGCACATAATAGATCAACAGTGTATCGTATGTTATTCATTTATTAATGCAAGTACGTTATGAAATACTATTTAACTCTCAGCATGCAAATTATTTTTTTTTCATGTTTTCTTGTCGTATGTTGACTTTCGTCAAATTTAACTTTTTCACTAATGTCTTTCAGGAATACTATCAAACGTCAAACGTTTAGATCCTGATATGGGTCCGAACTGTTTGGACGACAAAAGTCGCCGCAAGTAAGGAAAGAGATAAAGATAAACAGCTTGAGTATACTGTATTATAATAGGGTAATTAAATTAAGAATAAGAATCTGTGTTGAAAAATACAAACTGCGGGCTGCGTTTACCATCAAAACTGCTTTTTAAAATATATATATAATTTTATAATGCCTAATCGCTAGTGTCGGTATTTGTTATAAAACTGTTGGGTTGCAATCCAGATGCACTTTTACATGTACAACCAATAATTTTAGAAAAAACACTGACAACATGTTTGAAAGAATAAACTTTTTAAAATGCACTCGATTGTTCTATTGTGCAGTTTCATTCGGAGTATGAAAACATTAATGAATATGACCAGGAAATGCCACAATCACAGAGCACGGCAACACAAGGAAGAGACACAGAACACTAACAGCTACACGACAGCATGAATACAATTAAAGTAAAGCAACCAGCTCTCTCGCACATAAGCTGAGGCTGTTTAAGGTACATGCATATTTACCCATTTAAAAACTCTTTGGATAGGAAACAATGAAACTAGTTCGTGTTGATCGGTTTAAACATATGCTTTAGGTGCTAAAATAACCACCTCATAGAGATGATTCTTTTGAATATCCACAGCATATGTTTTGATAAAAAACACAACATTTATTTTTCAATTAAAACTTTTAAGTAGACTGATGGCTGAAAGGGTATTTCCCCTCCTAAGGAATTTTCGCAGACATATCGTATCTCGGAGAACAATCCAAGCTGCGTCGAATAAGAGATGGTTGCACTCTGTATGCCGGGTAGGGGCGTTAGGCTGTAATAGCCAGCTACGTATTTTAACATATTAAGTTCAGAAAAATAAAAATTTGAGCTAAAGAAAGAAAAGGCATTAAACTGTCTTAGTATTTAAATTACTCCTAGGCTGCATGCTGAATGCCTTAGCTACACATTTAAGCTTTTGGAACAAAATAACGGCTTCCTACGGTGTTATGCGTGTTACTCAAATTAAAATACTCATTGAAGATGTTACTTGTGACTCATAGCATTTACTTTTACAACTGATCTGTGTAATTTTCAAAATGTGTTTATTTTGTTGTATAAACATACTTATTTGGCTTATAGAAAAATCAAAGTTTGTTTTTCTATCTTAAGTATAGTGTATTAAATGAGCCGTTAAACAACCCTATCCCCAGTTTTAAAGATCCCATTTTGGTAGGTATTATTTTAGTAAAACTATATGAAAATATTTGCTGCTGCTGGATGTCTTACATATATAAGGGGGTGTCTTGTTCATATAATAAAAAAGATAGATTTGCAGGCTTAACAAAAGATCAGAGCATTTGTTAAAGGAAGTAAGTCATAATAAATAAGCAAGGACATTGCATTGATGTAAGGGATGAGATTTGAGAAAAAATGAACATTTTTCACATGTTTTCGTAGTATCTAGTCTCTGGTGCCTTAATCTTAGAAATCTTAGAATATTCATTGCTTATTATCAAGCGCATGGGCTTTTGTTACAGATGTTATAAATAAACCTTTTCCAATATTTCCTAATACATGTATATATAATATTAAAATATAGATGGAGGGACACATGGTTTCACAATTAAACAAGCCAATTTAATAAAATGTTCATGTTAAATGTATATATTCTAAACTTATTCTCATCCAAGTCATTCTCATATACAATGTATAGCATTGTGTCTGCATCTGTGGCAAAATAATTGTCCACCTCATCAAGACCAGTTAAATCATCACACAGTATTTCGACTGCAAAATGAGTAAGGTGCTGCTCCATCCCAAACCCCTTTGGAATTTTGCAGATATATTCCATCATTAAGATCAAATCAATCTGCACCAAATAAGATAGGTTTGCACTCTGTAAGCCAGGGTGTTAGTTAGCCTGTAACAGCTAATTACATAAGTTGCTATATCAAATCAAGAATTAGAATAATAAAAGTTTGAGCTACAGAAATAAGACATTACACCTATAGGTATCACTGTACGATTAGGCACCGTGAGTGTGGGTGCAATGGATTTATGAGCATTAGAAACAAGTACGGGCGTACTTTGGTCAACCCCAATTTTTGCTCTGCTGATACCTGGTCATGATTTATTTTACATACTAGAAGCTCTCCTTAAGCCAGACAGCTCCTGTAAGTTTCAATTAATTCAGTATTGTTTCCACTTTGGGAAAAGTATTTTTCCAGGTCAGTGTATTCTTGGGCGGGAGCGGTAGGAAATTTGAAAAAAGTACGGTCTCCACAAACTCTAAAATATTTTAGAAAATCAATCTGGCGAAACCTGGGCTTTCACTGTTTATTTTGTTTCTCTTGAGTTTTTGAACAGGAATGAGTGTTGATTAATGATCAAGGAGATGTCCTGTAGAAATAACGTTTGTATTTTGAGCATTAAACTATATAGGAAAAAGCATTAGTACTGTGAGACCTTGAAGAAATAACATGATCATATCTTCCGAACGCTTGTTGTTATGGTCTGACTGACGCAGGCTGGGTTTGTTTTGATGTTTTGATGAATATGTAAATCATAATAAAAATAGAAATGAAAGATGCTGAATTTGATAATTTTTTGATGATTTTGCGGGCAAAGATTAAATATTGCTCGAGGGAAACAGACTGTAGGAAATGCAGTTTACTGACATTGGAGACAAGCCATCCCACAGTTGAATAGGGAAGCCAGGAACTTGCATTTAAAAATAGAAATAGGTCGTTCCTAATTGCCCAGAGCATTGTTAATGTGAATTAAACAATTTTCTTCTTTACCGAGGACCTGCAAGGTCCGATGTATGCAACCAGATGATCACAGTACTGAACCGTACGGTATCAACATTGAGAGGCTTTTGGTGCACACATAGATTACCAAATTATTGTCATGTCTGTGGACTATATATCTGAATTGAATAATTAAGGAAAGCACTTCTTACACTAATAAGCTTCTTGTCCTGCTGTTGTTGAAAAACCATACCCCACCCACACCTTTACACTGTACCTGACATAGTGTCTCGAACGGAGCGAGCCAGCACATAATTAGAGAAAAGAAAAAACAACACTTCCGATTGTATCTATGTTGAATCAAAGATTTGAATCATTTTTCAAGCACATCCTACACCACTGGCCACTTTTGCCAGCTTCTAGCACCAGATTATGGCTGATTTGATATTTTTGCTGCTGTTGATAAGCTGTGCGAGCAGTTCATCTGTAGTCTCATTGATGTCGGCTTAAATTCTGCATTTAGTCATACTGCTACTGGCTTAAATTCTATAGTACACTGATATGTGATGTGATATACATTGTATACTCTTTGCAAATCCACTTGCAGATATTTATGCGCCTTTTGTTTAGGCATGTTAAACGTTTGTTGGCCAAAATATATTTTTCTTCAGCTTATTCTTTATTGATTTAGTCAAATGAATCGCATCGGCTGTGCATTTTGTACTTATCTGGAGCTAGATAAATATTTGCTTTGAGCCAGATTCCTTACTGTTTTAACATTTCTATGTCATATGCACGTCAATTTGTTTAAAAGTTGTTCAAACATTCTTTTAAAGTCAGATATCTGAGATTAAAATCTTTCTGTAAAACAATAATGTTTTCCTAAAATAATTGCCAAAAACGGCTGTCCGTGTAGGAATATCTTTGAGGCATGTTCTGTATCTAGAGTTCCCCAAGGTGACCTTTTGTGTGCTATTTTGTTTTATTATAGAAAGCTTTATATGCAGATAGGTAGGTTTTCAATTAAGAATGTTAAATGTAATCTTCAAGGTATCACTGTACGATTAGGCACCGTGAGTGTGGGTGCAATAGGATTTATGAGCATTAGAAACAAGTACGGGCGTACTTTGGTCAACCCCAATTTTTGCTCTGCTGATACCTGGTCATGATTTATTTTACATACTAGAAGCTCTCCTTAGGCCAGACAGCTCCTGTAAGTTTCAGTTAATTCAGTATTGTTTCCACTTTGGGAAAAGTATTTTTCCAGGTCAGTGTATTCTTGGGCGGGAGCGGTAGGAAATTTGAAAAAAAGTACGGTCTCCACAAACTCTAAAATATTTTAGAAAATCAATCTGGCGAAACCTGGGCTTTCACTGTTTATTTTGTTTCTCTTGAGTTTTTGAACAGGAATGAGTGTTGATTAATGATCAAGGAGATGTCCTGTAGAAATAACGTGTGTATTTTGAGCATTAAACTATATAGGAAAAAGCATTAGTACTGTGAGACCTTATAGAATCATTTGACATTCTAATAGAGTCTACATACTGAACGTCTTTACTACATATGTCAATACGGCTTCCTGTGGTGTTATGTGCGTTACACGAATTACGTTGCAAGTAAGGTGGTAATTTTGGCTAGAGTCATTGCAAACCCTTTTAGATTAGGTTTTACTAACATACTCAATTGACTTATAGAGAAAAAACGAAGTTTGCTTTTCTATCGTAAAATACCTAAAAGAGCTAATATAAACCCTCCCCCCCAGTGTTACCGAGGAGTAAATTTTAGTATTACCGTTTAAGTAAAACACAGAAGGAAACAATTGCAGCTGTTAGATATTTGTTTACATTTTTAAGCTTTCTTTCTCATATATCAGCAAGTTGACACCAAGTTGCTAAGATCAACGCACTTATTAATGATGTAACATATAAAACAAGATGTAATGAATGGGCAATCATCGTCAACTTTCCAACCGTGTCATTCAGGGTTTGGAACACTCAGAAACTGATAGAAATGCCTGATAATTGGCTCTATTAGCATGCGTTTTCAGTGAACGACAAAAGCTCTACATGGAGGAAGAAGACTAAGGAACAGAGCACAATTAGACTCTTTCACTTCAATACTTCGCTAAGTTTCTAATAACAGAGTGATTATTAAAGGATGTAACATATGTAACATGGACAAGGGGATGGTCTTGATGTCCTTTTTGCCTACACCGTCAGACTCTGAGGCAATTATTTACAATTTCAGCCTTTTCAACGTATCATGATATGGGAGAGCCTTACCAACTTGTCTACTCTGTATAAAATCATCCACTGAACGCAATATTCACCTACTGGTTATCCTGTTCTATCCCGATGGTCCAGTTTCCTTTTTGCATGCAACAGCTGATGGTATGCCTGCAACAACTGAGAAAACAAAGGTTTACATTATCTTGAGGCTTGCTTCCAGTCATAACGAGACCAACAAATCAACCAGTAGCAAACATTATGTGATGGCAATGTTCAAATCAATGTCCTTGCTCCTATACCGGATAAGGCCAGAAAATTTTTATTAGTTGATTTACAAACCCTCCTACTGTAATTTTCTGGAAAGTAGAAAAAAATAAAAAAATATTTCAAAAATTAATTTTTTATTTTATCCGCCGACTCTAAATATTATTCGTTTAGTTGAAAAAAATAATATATTTTTGAGACTCTGTGTTTTTTTTGAGAGTGACACTCTTAAAAGTGATTGTCCTGTCCAGATTTTTAGGAAAATGATGAAAGATATAAAGATTTAATACAGACTGTTGGTTTACCTCACTAGTTTTACTGTTTTTTCTGGAGATATTAAAGAAAAAAAAAAAAAAAGCTCTGAAAAACAAGCTCTGAAAATGACCAGTTAACTGGTCATTTTCAGAGCTTTTTTATTTATTTTTTTACGTCCCCTCGACCCTAAATCTGAAAAAAAAATCCCGTAAATCAACTAATAAAAAATTCTGGCCTAACGTTCAAGGTGTAGCACGTATGGTAGAAGACCGTTTGCCAAAAGCATCAAGAGTCTACTTTGTAGACGTATCGTCTAAAGAAATAATAAGTCATTTCGGCACAACCATCAGGGAACATCGAAAATACAGTTTGATCCTAGACCCAAAGACTTAAGCACAAAAGGACTTTAATTTCTGGGAACATTTTATTTATGTCTATCAGAAATTAAACTTCTTCAATATATTCAACATGACGTAGCTATCAATTTCAATGACGTCATAAGAATTATGCATTGTTATCTAAGTATTAAATCAGCACAGCCAAATATACACGTGGAAAAAGTAAAAAAAAAACGCTTGAAGCCTTATTTTTAATTTCTGATTATCCGAATTACCTGAGGGCTTGCGGTTCTGGATTTTTGATAGGACTCTTTGGAAAGCATTGCCAACTTACAGCTTGAATTGCTGAAGTCCACTGAATTTCGTTTTTGTGGCTACGGAGAACACAATATGCCGCACGTGAATTCTTGTAATCTCAATTTTCCTGAATACACGTTTACCTTTTAGTTTCTACGCATCATAGAAGACAATTTTGGAAAGCAAAAACAGCATAAATTGAAAGAACTGAGCATAGTTAATAAATAAATGACTTTGGTTTTGAAAAAAAGTGTATCAGCTTTGAGTAACATAAACGTATACGATCTGCATTTTGCACTAGCTCCTATGGAAACCAATATTCTTAAATACTTTCTAAAATAAACGAAATTCGAATACGTCTGCTATGATTTTATGATAAGAATGTATGTTTTGAAAGTCCTGAAAGGTCATATTCAAAATCAGGCTAAATCATTAGAACCTGCAAAATGTATAGAAAAAGAAGGAAGTGCGGCATAAAGTCTTGCCAATAGACATTTTTCAGTTGCACTTTACATAACGATTTGTCCGTCAATGGAGATTTACTTTGGACTTTATTTAGGAGGGGCGATGTCAGAAGTAACTGGAATCTATTTTTTTCGTCTGCTACTAAATATTTTTTTTGCCTTGAGATTTTTTTTTACCTTAACAAACAGTGCATATCCTGATGAAATGCCGCATGATGTCATTTCACGTTTGCAAGTGTAAAAAACATGTACCGAAAAATATATTTCACAATTGAAAGGCACATGAGTATCTTTTTTAAAGTTATTTCTTGTTTTATACATATATGCATTATTTGTTGTTACTTGCGAGTAGGTAAATTCGATGTTTCTGAGTCCAATATGATATTTTTGGCGTCAATATTTCATCAAGCTAAGGTTAATGAACAATGGAAACGCATAAGGCTTTCGCAACTTGTGCAAGCCAATATAGCTAGAACACAGTAATTGAAAATCATTTGAACGCAAAGGAGATATGGAACGGACACGGAATTCAAGCATGAACCTCCGTATCTTGTTTTGATCGTTCATGTACCGAACTACAAGGCAATTTGGGTTCCCCCTTGACCCTTAAGAGGACTTGCATTTATGCACTTGTCATTTCTAACTGGAGAACAGCGGGGACTTTGACTTTTGTTAAAACCCTGGCAGTTTTCTCCACTGTCTGTCATGTTTTTTTTTATACTGCCATATTTGCCTTTGTACATCTAATGCCTCACAATTTCCCCGCACTAAAGGACAATACATAATGTTAAAACATGGTACATTTGCTCGGCTATCCCCCCACCATGTCATGGGATTCGGTGCGTGGTTAAAACCAACTGGTATATTTTACTTATTGGAAGAGAGCTCACTTGCAGCAGAAAGCTGATGCTTGAGATATAAGTATCAGGCGCGTTCCTGGGGCATTTTATGAAGTTCCCACTCTGAATAGTCTCCCTATATGAAGCAAGGGGTTTGGTCCTTTTGCAAAAATGGTTTTAGAGCATTTCACAGGGCTGTTAAGATACGCAGCATAAACACAATAAACTGATATTTTCTTCCAAAAATCAAATTGAATAGCTAAAACCCTATACTTGCATCGTCAAGTTGTAAGTACGCCCCTGAGTATGCAAAAAGCTTTCGCCAATGCAGTCACACACGGCGCCGTAATGAAGAGACATCAACACCAACAGTTTTCGTTTCATTGCCTTGACTGGTGTTACGCTATTAAATTGCCGGCATCGTTAAACTAAAGCCATGACGCATACTGGGAAATTGCTAATGTTAAGTAAAATCAGTGGCAAATCCAGAGGGGGTTCAGGAGGTTTGCTCGAATTTCCCCACGCCGTTTTTAAATATCCTATGAAAATGAAATAATTTGCTCTCAGTGAGACCAAATTATTTCATTTTCATGGGATATTTAAGAAAAAATGAGATAAAATCAGAAAAGCGAACCCTGTGCCTTTATACGTATGAACATCCTTTCCAGGAATGCTGGATACGCCCCTGTAAATACACCAATAGTCAATATAGTCTAACTCAGCAGATTCTAGTAATTCAAGTGTCATTATACTTGTAACTATTTTTCCACTAGTGTCAACTGTTGTCATCTATTGATCAGCCACATTTGCAAACAATTTGGAACAAGATCAGGCCTGACAAAATATTCGGGCTTCATCCAAATCCAAACTATTTAGCACTGTCATGGTATGCCCCAAGGATCTTTTTTAATGCGTTAATTGAAATAAAAGTAAAGATAAAAGAAACTGCAGACAATGAATAGGCATGCAAAATTACCCAGCATGCATATGGATAATTGTTGAGTTGATTTGGGTGGACTTTATATGATATTGACTGTTCTTGGTAGTGATCATAAAAAATCAAAATGCATCAAATATCATAAATGACTACAGGAGGGACAGGCAGACGGGCTAAATCACATGTGATTAAGCTGCACCCTACCATAGCTCCTTAACTTCAACATACTGAAGGAGTTCACTTATCTATTATAATTATTATTAATCAATATTTCCCACCTCCCGAAAAATGCTTAAACTGTTTAATTCAATACACACTTAGTTGAGCACCCTTAGAAATTCAGAAGGAGTAAAATACAAAAAGACAATTAGTATAGCCTTTACCTAATGGTATTAATTTGTTGAAGAGGGTTGGTGGTGGAACCACAGTTTTTCATGACATGCTTGACTAAGCGATTTAACAATACTTCATGCACATGCCTACTAGACGGATGGCTGAGAATGGGTTTGCTCCCCCCTAGGGAATTTTGCAGACATATCCTATCTTGTAGAGAATTGAAAGTCGAGTCTTTTAAGACATGTTTGCACTCTGTGCTCTGGGGCGTTAGTCTGTAAGAGCCTGTAACATACGTTACTTAATCAAACTAAGAAAAAGTAAATTGAAAGTTTGGGCTACAAATTAAAGATATTAAAATATTTATTTTTATAAATCATTCATATAGTCTGCATACTGGATATCTTAACTACATATGACAGCCATTTGAACAAAATTGCGGCTTCCTAAGGTGTCATATGCGTTACATAAATCAGATAACCTATTAAATTTGCAAGTGTGGCTAACATCATTTACATTCACAATCTCTCTGTGTGTTTTGAAAAATGTTTTTAACCATGTCTGACTAGCTTATGCAATTGGCTAACAGAAAAATTAAAAATTGTTTCCCTAGCTTGAATATTTTTTCTGAAATAAGCAATTAAACAACCCTACCCCTACCAAGTTTTAAGGTGAAATGTTTGGTATTAAAACTAAAGTAAAAAAAAAGTTAAAAAATATTTGCAGTTGATGAATGTGTTTCATTGTTTGGGATTTATTTGCTTATATGAAAAGACTCATAAATCTGCAAGTTTGTTGCAATTTTTTTAATATCAGAGGCTGTAACATATGCTACCTGATGTAATAAGTGGTCAAGCTCATTGTCTTTACGTAAGATATTACTAAAATGTTTTGATCTCCTCAAGGGAATTTTGCAGACATATTCCTTCTTATAGTACAACTCAAGCTGCATCGAATAAGGGATGTTTGCACTCTCTATGTTGGGGCGTTAGTCTGAAACAGTGTGTTACATGCGTTACTATATCAAATAAAGGAAATGTAGTTTGAAAGTTTGAGCTAAAATTGTGAAAAACTTGCAGCTGTTGGATATCTTACAGTGTTTAGGGATTCTAAACTGGCTCCTATGATAAAGACTTATAGATCTGCTAGTTGTCATCAAGTTTTAAAGATCAGAGAGCATTACATATGTTAGCGTGATAAGTAAAATCATCAAACAATATTTTGACATCAAGCTGAGTAAGGGCCTGCTCCATCCTAATCCCCTTTGGAATCCTGCAGACAAATTACATCTTATTTAACCATTCGAGGTACATTTGATAAAAAAAATGTTTGCACTCTGTAAGTCAGGGCGTTAGCCTGTAACAGCTTGTTACATATGTTACTATATCAATTTGAGAATAAGAAATCTGAATGTTTAGCTACTAAAAGAAGACATTAAAATTATCTAATAAATTGACATTCTTATGGTCTTTATACTGGATGTCTTTACTACATATGGAAGCTGTTTAACATTAATATGGCTAACTGTGGTGTTATGTGCGTTACATGAGCCTAATTATAATTTAAAAGCTTTAATTGTGGCTATCGTCATTTAGTTAAACAACTTCTATGACTTGGTTTCAAACTTTTATTAGATTTTACAAACATATACTCAATTGATGAATAGGAAAAACCAAGTTTGCTTTTCTATCTTAAATATATTGTCTTATAGGAGCTAATACACAGCCCTACTCCCAGTTTTACAGAGAAGCGAATTTTGTTATTACCGTTTAAGTAAAACACATGAAAGCGATTACAGCATGTGGATATTTTTCATTTTCTTTGTCTGTCTTGCTCATATATCTGCAAGATGTCATTAAGTTTAAGATCAGGACACTTAATGTGTACTTATAAGTCTTTGGTGCCAAAACACTAGAAATTATATTCAGTTCTGATTATCAAGCCCATGGACTGTTTTTACAGATGTTATCAATGACCTTTTGGACACATTTCCTAATACTCTGCATATAATGCTAAATATAGAGCCACAAATAGAAAAAATAGTTTTACATTTTTACAAGAAAATACGAAAAACGAAATGGTCCAAACTATTTCTCATCAATTTAACACTCATGTTAAACGTTTGTCGTTGTCTGCTTCTGTGGTAATCCTTATTATCACACGCCTCCTTGCAACTAGTAGAATCATCACACAATATTTCAATCATTTACTGTTATTCAATTTTACCACCAGTCCACTCAAAATTGATGAGCCATTATCAACTTTCCAATTTTGCCATTTATGGCTTGGAACATTCGGAAACTGATATGTTGGCTCTTTGAGTATGTGTTTCAAGTGATACTCTGCAAGTAGGAGAAAGACTAAAGCTTTACAAGGAGGAAAACTATGCCATTAAGAGCATTGAGTACCTGGACTGATGCACCTTGATATTTCTGTGATAAAGAATCATATCTTAGCTGGTTAACTTTTATAAATGTAGCCTTTCCATACATGCAACCCACATATTTTCATCTAATAATGTCTCTGCACTTATTATCTTTCCCCAAGCATTCAAAAACTTATTTGAAGTCTTAGTACTTCTGAAGTGCTGAAACCGAGGTAACTCTTTCCCTTCAGATAAACAAACTAGATGTATCACAGCAGGTAAAGCAATGGAATGCAGGATAAACAGAGCGCAAATAGACCCTTTCAATTCAATGATTCACTAAGTTTCTAAGATAAGAGCGCTCATTAAAGGATGTAACATATATAACTCGTCATAATAAATGAGCAAGGGCATTGTCGTGACATTCTTTTTGATTACACAGTCAGAGGCAAGTGTTTTCAATTTTAGTGTTTTCAATGGATCATGAAATGAGGCACCTTATCAACTTGTTTACATTGTATAAATCTTCCATAGAGCATAATATAGAACTACTGGTTATCCCATTCTACCTATAGTCCACTTTCCTTCTTTTGAATGCAACAGCTAATGATATGGCTGCAAAAACTGAGAAATCATAGGTTTTACATTACTTTAAGAAATGCTTCAATGTACTGACATCAAAAAAACAACCTACTGCAAACATAATTGATGGCAATGTACAACTTCATATTCTTTCTCTTATACCAGATAACTTTCAAGGTGTAACAGAAATTGTTTCAGACAGTCTGCCAAACCCATCAAGAGTCAACATTGTAACTAAAGGAAACTTATAAAGTTCTTTGGGCGCAGCAAAATACTATTGATCTAAGACCTGAGGACTCAAACACCAAAAGACTGGATAGGTTCCATGGGAAATGATGCAAAAAAAGTAGCCTTTCAAATTTCTGTTTGACCAATGTCAGAAATCATAAAGTATTCTTAGAGGTACACGGTAGAGACATAGATTTTGCAAAATCAGAGCAAAGTTATCATTTGACTAGCACGGATGCAGATGCAGCTGCAGTTAGATTGCTCTTGCCACTTCACAGGAAGAGATATATACCAGAGTCATACTCCATTGTATGCATATATGTAAAATGGCATTAAACCCATATCAAATCAGGTGTTTAATCCCATGACACTGACATGCTGTTTCTGCTTTTGAAGAATGCTAAGGATTCAAGTTTGGCTGAGTCAAGTTGTTTGATGCTGGCACTGGCCACACATACAAAGAAAATTAAGTTTTTTGATCACAAAAGAGGTGGATCACACGAAATGCTTATAAGTGATGTTTGTCACAATTACCAATTTAAAAAGTAATCTTAATTAATGTAACAGATATAACACCACAGGAAGCTGTATATTTGTTAAAAAATCTTTTCTTATGTATCAAAGGTATTCAGCACGCAAACTACATGAATAATTCAAATAAATAGATAGTTTTATGTCTTCTTTCTGTTTTTCAGACTTTCAATTCATCTATTCTTAAATTGATATGGTAACATACGTATCATACCATTACAGGCTAAACCCCTAGTTAATAGAGTGCAAACATCTCTTATTTGTTGCAGCTTGAATTGTTCTTTAAGGTAGGATATGTCTGCACAATACCCAAAGGGGTGGAGAGGAACAGGATTGTACTCAGTTTGCAGTCCTAATACAGTGCCATGATTCTACTGGTTGTGATGAAATGGGTGATTATTTTGCCATAGAAGCAGACACAATGATAGACATTGTGAGGGTGACTTTAATAAAGATTGTATTTGAATAATTTTATTTCATAGGAATATTTATCAAATTGTGTCATTTAAATGAGAACTATTATTTTCTATCTATATGTCTATATATTTTAATATTATAGGCATAAGGAATATGTGTGATTTAAAAGGTTACATATAACATAGGTAACACAATTCCATGGGCTTGTTATCAGCAATGACTGTAATTACTAAGACTAAGGCACCAGAGGCTAGAGATTAATAGGAAAACATGTGAAAAACGGTAATTTTCTGAAATATCATCTCTTACTTCCAAGAAAATTTCCTAGCTCATTCATTATGCCATGTAACATACGTTACATACTTAAATAAGTGCTCTGATCCTGATGTCAAACTTGCAAATGTATGATTCTTTATTGCATTAGCAAGACAGTGCCAAAAATGTAAGATATCCACGAGCGTCAAATATTTTTATATATTTTTCTTCAATAATAGATACCAAAATTGGATACTTAAAATTGGGGGTAGGGTTGTTTGATAGCTCATATAAAACAAGGTATTTGAGATAGAAAAGAAAACTTTGTTTTTTCTATTAGTCAAATGTGTATTTTAGAAAACTAAGATGGAAAACACTTGTAAAAATGCACAAATTGTCTTTAAAATGAATGATGTTAGTCACGATTTCAACTTTCAAAGGGAAATTTAATCTATGTAACGCATATAACACCATTGAAAGCTGTAATTTTGTTTAAAATGCTGCTTTTATGTAGCTTAGGCATCCAGCTTGCAAACTACATATGAAATTTGAATAATTGGATGGTTTAATGTCTTCTATCTGTAGCTCAAACTTTCATTTTGATTTTTTCCTTAGTTTGTTACAGTAACATATGTAACAGGCTGTCAGAGACTAACGCCCCGGAGCACAGAGTGCAAACATCTCTTAAAAGATGCGGCTTGAAATTTTCTTCAAGATAGGATATGTCTGAAAAATTCCCTAGGGGGGGGGGGAGCAGGACCTTTTTTAGCTCGAAGTCTATACGCAACAAACTGACAACAACCCTTCTTGTACCAGCAGAACTCAGTTTTGATCGATAATAATTTTCTAGGAGTAGAGCTATAACAAGGGTAGAGGGTGTGTCTTCTGGCAAACTATTTGCTACCATGTTGCTGCAAATACCATATTGTGAAAAGTTGATTTTTGCCCAACGCCCAACCACCAAGTCCACACAAAGGGTTGGACCCAGGCCTACAAGCTAAAATATCGCTTCATATGTTTCAATATCTATTGTACCTCTGTCTGCATACTAAAATAGGTAAACGATAATTGCAACCTGACTTAGCAACCTGATTGCAAAATTATTTTATGATCAAATTCCAAAACAGTATGGGACCTGGTCAGGGGCATTTCCAGCTCATACTCGCGATGTAAACCATGTTTCAAAGTCACCAGTCTTGTGGTTCATGTAAAGAAGGTATGAAGGGTATTCACTACCTAAAATAGTAAGTGAGTATGATAAGGAAATACCACAATCACAAACAGCAGACAAACCCATGGCAGAGGAAGAGCCAAACAACCATCACAAGACACCAGGAAGACAAACTAAGCAAAGCAACCAGCTTTCCCTTCCCCATCAAGATGATTGCAAAACTAGAATGGACATAAAGTAACGTACAAAAAAAACACAGAACAATTACAGACTCGCACAATGTGAGTAAGAATAAACAAAAAGTCAACAACAACAGAACAACCACCTTAGTACGGACAGCAGCCTAAGCCACTGGGGGCCTTAAATGCATTTTACTGGTAACAAATTTTTGCCCTAGATTCTGCTGTTGTTGAAGTATAAGAAATGTCCAGCTCGTATGGAAGCCTTCTACGTATATCAGAATGCTCCATATATATATATTTCGACTTCAAAGGGACCAAAATTCCAAACTGAGTCCTTTTGCACGAAAGGTCCAATCAAACATCAAAATAAGAGTGTGCAAATGAAAGTGGTTCTCCTTTATTTCTGCAGTCAGACTCAATAGATGGAATATAATTTCGGTTTCTAGTGCAGAAGTCGAGGTTGAAATCTTTCTCTCTAACAGAGTCAAACAGTTGCATTAGTTGCAGACTGTTCTGGATTCATTATGTTTACTTCCATCATAAAAGTAGTCCAGAGTCCATTTTAATATAATCAGCAGACATAAAAAGCATGCAACATTTTCAAAACTACATTACATCAGCACTTGAACAGAAAATATTAGTTTGCTGAAGATGACTATTAAAGCACTTCATATGATTTCCTAGCAAGAAATTAACCGAGTCGCAAGTTACAACTAATGAAGTTGTTAAACGTTTCTGAATTACACTGCTGAGATGTCCCCTCTTAAATAACGTAAGTCTAAGGTGTGCTACACCTTACAAATCCTAAGGTCCGCGGTAACTGAAAAATGTCTATTGGTAAAGTATGCCCCCTCCTCCATGGCCAGTAAAGTTAAAGGTTATGATCAAAGTTCGTCACACAGACTATCAGCATTTTGCTTACGAAAAAGAGTACAATCAGACTTCATGGTGGGAATTTATTGCAAGATTTATCAATATGTTCCTAAAAACAGAAATTGAATTTCTGTGTCCAAAATGGCCGCTTCCAGCCACAGTAAGTGCTTGATACTCATCATTTTCACTTTGAAACAACTTTAGATAATACAGATGTTGATTATTTAAAAAGTTTCGTTAATACACTTTAAGAGTGTAGGAAAATGTTAATCCAAAGTTTAGCCTCGTAATACAAGAGGTGTTCCCTAACAATTTTCCATGTGTATCTATGGTTTATGACCAAAAATACAATAACAGTGCAGTTTTATTTTGTGATTATAAAACACACGGCTTAAGGGTGGGGTTGGCGCCGTGAAGCTGATTTAAGCCATCCAGTAAAATATTTTGACTGACCGTTCCAACGCGGTACATATTTTGAGGGTCAATTGTGTTTTTTGTGTCATGTGTTTCTCATGCTTTCGCGTCTGTTCATTGCTGCCTTTTGGTCACCTGCTTGAAAAGGGCTGATCTCTTGGCTCTTGTTGGTGATGTTTATTGTGTTTGTGTTACTTTCCCATGTGGTATACTGGATCAGGTGTGGTACTTGATTGTATCGTTTCCTGATATTTGCCGTCTTCCTTGCTTTGAAAGATTCAGATTTGAAAATGATTATAATTCCATAACATGAAAAAAGGCCAGTCGTATGGAGTATGCGATATAATGTGCTGTATCTATTTAACGAAACATATACAGCGATGGGATATTAGCATCATTTTCAAGGTAATGGTACATAGCATGCCCACAAAATATCTTTGGACAAAGCTATGAGGTAAAGTTCATAACTTTCAGAACACCCCTCGTACTATGTGCGCCCGTCTACCTACAATATAGGGATCATACATGTTTTTTCATGCATTAACATATGCCGGGTCCCGAGGCTGCTGTTTGAACACGAGGCCGATAGGCCGAGTGATCAAACATCTTCCGAGGGACCCGGCAAGTGTTAATGCAATGAAACAAACATGTGTGATCGCTATTCTTGCATATTTTACCTTTTCCCAACCCAATTCGCACTGAAATCGCTGCTAAAACATTAAATTGTCCATTTTCTGATACTGGATTTCTCTAAACAAGATGGCGTCGGCTGTGTACTTTCGAACGTCACAACGTTATAACCTTACGCAACGTTTTCACAAACAAAAACATCGGCGAAATGATCATTCTTGTCCGTAACGCTTTCCGTATATAACATGCAAAATTGCAGGGTTCATTTCAAGTAATTTCAAGTTCAGACCCATGTTCAAACAGCACGCGAATCTCCTGATTTGAACATGGATTTTCGTTCATTTGACAATGTGTGTAAACAGCTATACGAATAGATATCTATGCAAGAATTGTTCATTCGTATGTCAGTCTGGACATACTGATCACATTTTCTAAATAAAATAGCTAATAGTCAGCTTAACACAAACACAGGTATATGTTGGCTAGTACATGTTTAATGTCTCTCCTCCTCTGAAGGAGTTTTCCGAGCTGTATGTCCATATGTTTGTCCGTCTATCGTGTTTTCGTGTCCCCTCCGTAACGTGAAAACCGTTTGAGTTATTTTCATGAAACATTACACAAATGTAAAGTGTCATGAGACAATATGCAGAGCATATGAACCATTACTCTGATTTGCCTACTTGCTGATGCCAGGGCTGATGGCAAGATTATAAGAATCCATCATGAATGTGAGGGTAGGATCGAAAAATCCGCCCCGAGGATCACCCACCGTTTGACATCATGGGGCTTGCCGAGTGATGACAAACCGTGATTATTAGGGACGAATTTTTCGATCCCATCCACACATGAATAATGGACTCATTTTCTTGCTCACCATAAAATGCCACAGTTAATGTTTAAAAAGGCTCCAATAAGCTCCCGAATACGCTGAAATACAACATGTTATGATGACGTCACTACATCTTGACAATTACGTCATTTGACGACCATGTGCGTGAGTTCCAATCCAACACAATGCACAGCCTTCACGTGACGTTCTGAGTAAGATAACATGGGTAAGATAAATAGAATCCATCATTGGTGTTCAGTGGGACAGAAAAATCCCAACTCGAGGGCCCACCGTTCCAGTGGGAAACGAGGCTTGCCGAGTTTCCCACTGAACGGTGGACCCGAGGGTTGGGATTTTTCTGGAACCACTGAACACCAAGGATCGATTCTTTTTCTCATATACCACGACCATACGGTACAGTACTGTGTAATATCTGTTGATGGCGTCACTGAGATCGATGTTTACAGTCAATGACGCGCGCTGTACAAATCAACTTGAAACAGCGAATAAACAGCGCTTTAAACAATGAACAAATGATTATTTTATCAAAATGGATTTACAAGAACTAGCTTATCAGCCACAGTAACTCGAGTAAGTAATTTTGTTGAGGAAAATGTGTGTGTGGGGTGTTTTTACATCGTCAAGGCTCCTGTCCCGGTGGATTCAGTCACTCAATGCCAACACAACAGGTTAAATATGTCAATCGCAATGCACTCAGCATATTCAAAGCATTGAATATAGGTTGTAAGTAAAAATGCGCAGTTTTATTTTAAAACCAAGTTGAAGGCCAACTTAAATCCCTGAAAATTCAACACAGAATTTTTTTCTGACTGACAACAATTCACCTTCGTTTACGAAGGAATACAGTCATGCGCCAAAATGTTATCTTACATTAGCAACCGGTCGCGTATGGCTTACATGTATCTCGTATAAGTTACGCTTATCTCACATGGGTAGCGATGTGGGAGAGATTTTTCCGACAGCGAGCTTACATAGGGATCACCCGATCTCGTATGCGTTGGTATGTGAGAAAAATAGAATCCATCATTGGTGTTCAGTGGGGACAGAAAAATCCCAACCCGAGGGCCCACCGTTCCAGTGCGAAACGAGGCTTGCCGAGTTTCCCACTGAACGGTGGACCCGAGGGTTGGGATTTTTCTGGAACCACTGAACACCAATGATCGATTCTTTTTCTCATATACCACGACCGTACGGTACAGTACTGTGTAATATTTGTTGGTGACGTCACTGAGATCGATGTTTACAGTCAATGACGCGTGCAGTACAAATCAACTTGAAACAGCGCACAAACAATGAACAATGATTATTTCATCAAAATGGATTTACAAGAACTAGCTTATCAGCCACAGTAACTCGAGTAAGTAATTTTGTTGAGGAAAATGTGTGTGTGTGTGGTGTGTTTTACATCGTCAAGGCTCCCCGTCCCGGTGTCAGTCACTCGATCAATGCCCAACACAACAGGTTAAATATGTCAACCGCAATGCACTCAGCATGTTCAAAGCATTGAATAAAGGTTGAAAGTAAAAATGTGCAGTTTTACTTTTAAACCAAGTTGAAGACCGACTTAAATCGCTGAAAATTCGACATAGAATTGTTTCCTGACTGAGACAATTCAACTTTCGTTTTCGAAGGAATACAGTCACGTGCCAAAAATATTATCTCACATTAGCAACCGGCCGCGTGTGGCTTATCTCGTATTGGTTACGCTTATCTCACATGGGTAGCGATGTGGGACAGATTTTTCCGACAGCGAGCTTACAAAGGGATCACTCAATCTCGTATGCGTTGGTATGTGAGAAAAGATTTTCTATCCCAGGGTAAAATCTCAGCTATCCATATCCGGTGTGCAAGAAACATGTAGGCCTATCACCGGAATCTGAGTGACATCGTCTCCATAATATGTTGATTGGGACATAAAACTACAATTTAATAATATCACAAAGCGGGCCTGATTTTAGATAATAATGTACAGATGTACAGACGGACGGACAAACGGGCGATAGAAAACAAGAAATATCTTTCAAAAAAAGACGAAGTGACAGAAGGCATGTTTGCTATGAGTAGCGTGAAATTTTTAAAGAAATTGAGAAAAAAATAGGGGATGTTTATACTTTGTTATGTCTTCAGTCAGCTGAGCTCAGTAAAGCGTTTTGCTTAAGGAACCCATGCTATTCCAAAATATCTATAATGATGCTTCTAGGGTACATGATTGCTGGATAATCTCGCCAAAATTCAAGTTAACATTAGTGTATTGCAACAGACTGCATGCTTGGTGGTCAACCCAATCACGGTTGGCAACTTTGCACGCCGGTTGGTCGGACTCCAGACTATATGATGGTTCCGACTTAAAGACTTCTCTATTGATGAGATGGTGGGGAGCCTGATGCTTTGGCTGTCTGTCGGGCCCACCAGGGTTTACCTGTTGGATTTCTTTTGCTCAGGTATTCAGTTTTATTTACTGTTACGTCCTTATCTTTGCTTTATCTCCTTGTTATGGCTTAATTTATATGTTTTAGGAGATTATGCATTGATAAGTTAGGGGTCTTTCATGCAAACCAAATATCTATGTGTCTTGATCCACATCTGAATTAAGGGTGAGGTTGGCGCCGTTAAACCGGTTTAAGCCCTCCAGTAAAATATTTTACTGACCGTTCCATGGCGGTACTTCTTTTGTGGATATTTTATGTTTTTTTCTGTCTTGTGTTTGCTATGTCTTTGTGCGCGTCTGTTTATATGTGCTTTGTTGTCACCTGCTTGGAAAGGGCTGACCTCTTGGTTCTCGGTTATGGTGTCTAACTGTGAATTTGTCACTTTCCCATTTGTATCCTGGGTCAGGTGTGGTACTTGATTGTATCGATTCCTGATCTTTGCACCCTTACTTACTTAGAACGAAAAAAATATGGCCTGCGCCCAAATGCTGCATATTTAAAAAGCTAGTGTCATCCATGCCTGGTTCAAAAAATCTAAAACAGTAGTAGAATTTAGTTGACCATAACCTACAAATATTAGTTTAGTTGACCGTAACCTACAAATATCGGCAATTCTTCCCTACAGAAGAGGTATCGTGTCATACTTTGTTTTTAAAACCATCGACGCAGATATTTCTTTATATTTTTCACGATTTAACCATCATTTTTTCAGCGTCAACGTGAAAATCATATTTAAAACTTATGAAAAATTGAAAAACAAATACAACAAAATAAAAATAAACAAACCATACTACTAAATCTCTGCAATAGATGAATAACCTTTTAATGGCATGTACTTTCTTCCATACAGAGATCAAGTCAGCTTTTCACCAACAGCGAAATTATAAGACTTTGTCTAAAAACAACGCACAAACATATATGAGCCAGTGCATGAGATTTCCAACTATGTGGTATGTGCGACCAGCAAATCCTCAGATCAGCCCGCGCATACGCGCAGTCTGATCAGAGCCTTTGCTAGTCGCTTGAGTATTCTATGATTGTTAAGCAACTGACTGAACAACATTTGGAGTTTCTAAGCTTAAAGGAGGCTGCAGAGACTTGTCTGAGTCTACACATGTCAAAATGCCACATTGTTGGAAATCACATGCACTGGCTCATATGATATTGTGTAGCCTTGGATGATCACTGAAATAACATACATCTCAGTAGCATATCGTGCAGGCTGGGTACACAATATGCTCTTTGATGGAACAAATTGTGTAGGGAGCATATTGTGATTCTACAAAGCATGGCATATAAATAGAGAATACTAGGTGAGTGTCTTTTGATATCAAGTTTACCAGGCAAGGCTTTGGGAACGCTTGTTGACATCGCGAGGCTTGCCGAGCGATTCAACATGCGTTCTCAAAGCCGAGCCTGGTAAACTTAATATCAAAAGACGCGAACCTGGTATTCTTTTTATCAGTTTACCTATTGTTGAACACTCTTCAGACTAGCGACTACGACGTAATTTTTGATTTTTGTGTTGATTCGGCGTCATAAGCGACGTTATACAAAAAGTGCAACGTCATCATGACCTGATAAAGGTAACATGCCGTGAGATAGGAAACGTTTATTAGGTTATGTTGAAACAATGCAGTTAATATTAGGGGTGACTGATAAGATGGAATTTTAGTCCAACCTACGATGACTCTGGGAATATTTAAAATTGTAAAAAGCTCCTAAACATGGATTGTGAAAAAGCAATAGTCTGCCATGTTTGCATCTATTCTAATCATATTTCAGATTTTATGGGCAGTAACACTCTTTTAGAAAGCAAAACTATAATTCATAGTTTCCAATTTCATTGAATGTGTGAATCTCATTTTCTAAACAAAGTAAAATAAGCTGGGGTGGCAATACCAATAACGATAGCAATAAATATGGCGAACATAACACCATGTCGATCTCATAATAAAGAGTCGAAATAAATAATGCTATATCCATTTGACACAGGTCATATGAAAACGAGTGTTATATCATAAATGCGTAAGGCCACTCTTGAAACGCGCAAGCGAGGCTATCAATATGCCATTTCCGACAATGTGG
Source organism: Loripinus fragilis (assembly GCA_964019695.1). Lineage (NCBI taxonomy): Eukaryota > Metazoa > Mollusca > Bivalvia > Lucinida > Lucinidae > Loripinus > Loripinus fragilis. The sequence continues at coordinate 63,403,254 of OZ026522.1, read as the reverse complement.
CGTTTTGACAAGTGTAGACTTTGATTCCAAGGGATACCCTTTTTAGAACATATTGGGCGAGCCTGTGCAGCCCCCTTTAAGCTTAGACAAAGTCAGTAGCTTAACATTCATAGAATATTCAAGCGACAAGCAAAGGCTCTGATCAGATTGCGCAGGCTGATCAGAGGCTTTGCTGGTCGCACATACAACATTGTTGGAAATCTCATGTCAAGGCTCAATTATGTCTAGTGTCTTTCTCTAGTATGCTCTTCCTCTTTGCAAGCAGAATAGATATGTTCAGTCTCGGGTAACCTATGCGATAAGGTATAAATCATCATGAGCTGGCTCAAATGGGCCTCGTCGCCAGAAAACCTGTCTTCGGGGGTTTGCGAACAACACAGGCGCAGACCAGCCTGCGCATCGGCGCAGTCTGATCAGCGCCTTTGTTATTCGCTGTTTGGAAAGTATCAGATCTAGACTTGCAACGAGCGAAATTTAAATTTTCTAGCTAGTCTCTGTAGCTGAAGAGACTGGTTCCAAACTCGCTTTGTCGAAAAACCCGATGACAGGTTTTCTCGCGACGAGGCTCAAATAATCTAGTTCATGAGATTTTGGTGCGTATCGCATATGCTCATATACACTGAACCGAAGTTCTAAGTTTCTTTTTTTCTGACTTAGCCCTAGTGATATTGAAATGATTTTTTGCCCAAGTATGTGCTTTGTAATGGACTAAAGTTTCGCGGTGTTTTGGAAGAGCTTTCTTTCACTTCACGATTTTTGGGTTAAAAGATGCAAAAATCAACTTTTTGAAGAAAATAAGCATTTTGAGTGCAGTTTTTATCAAATTCAAGTACAGGTGATTGCAAACCTGCCTAGTCGACTTGAAAAACACCAAACACTTGACATTTTGCTTATGACAGATTTTTTTATGAATTTTTAAACCGGTTTAAGCCCTCCAGTAAAATATTTTACTGACCGTTCCAAGGCGGTACTTCTTTTGTGGATCTTTTATGTTTTTGTTCTGACTTGTGTTTGCTATGTTTTGTGCGCGTCTGTTTATATGTGCTTTGTGGTCACCTGCTGGGAAAGGGCTGACCGCTTGGCTCTCGTTTGTGGTGTCTTCTGTGAGTTTGTCACTTTCCCATTGGTATCCTGGGTCAGGTGTGGTACTTGATTGTATCGATTCCTGATCTTTGCACCATCACTTACTTTTAAAAATTGACAATTTTCCGATTTTTCCGAAAATTTCGGAAATCATCAGCTGCACATACTAAAATCATTGTATGTGCTTTATTTTATGTTAATATGTTTGACAAAACACCATGCAACTTGATGAGCCCATTTTCTAGTGATATGTTTTACTAATTTGGTATCCTCTTCTGATTTTAACGTGAAATTTTAAAGGTCATTTAAATGGCACTTGTTAAAGATTTCTTTTAATTTTTAAGCAGAAAAGTGACGCCAATTCATAATAAAGAACCCCTGAAAATTGCACTGTTGTGCCGCAGATAATAAAGCGTACAGAGCAATGCAAATTGAGTATGCAAACTGCATGGTTAAGCTAAAATCCTTTGATTAAGTTGTTGACCATGGCTGTCTTCATGTTAAAGTAGAAGAGAGATGGAGTGTTCAGTTGTCAAAAAAACTTTTGATTCTTTTCATCGTATATCACAGCTGTTATAAACATCTTCAAACTAATTAAAATATAAAAGGATAATGTATCTGATGAATAGTTTATATCACACTAAAAAGTGTGACTTTTTGAAATGAGGGTACCTTTACTCGGACCTCGTCTGTGCAAGATCTACCCGTCATTTTGAAATGACATAATTTGCAGAGTCTCGACAACGCTTTGGACATTTTTATAGAATTTAAATTTTGTGAGAGCGATTTTTACTTTCTGAACGGGGGCAAAAATTGTATGGTGGCTACTTATAACTTCGGTTCAGTGTACAAGTAAGGACAAATATTTTGTTCCTTAACTAGGAGTGAATACCATCTTTTCACACCGCGCATGTAGGTTTCCTTTCAGAAAGGCAGCACAGAGCGAGTTTTGAGTGAAAGTATTTACAATTTGCTATTAATGCACGACTAAATATTCTCTCAAAAAGGCGACCAAAGAATGGTGCGAAAAATACACTTTGTTTATGTCCTTTGTCCTTAACTTGTACGAGGGTCATCGAATAAAAATGTTATTTTTTTCTATAGCACAGTGAATTTTCATGCTAGACTTATAAAATCTCGTACAAAGCTAGCACGTCTGTTTGGCTATTCACATGCACCATTTTCGACGTGTTACATAGTTCCAACTTTTGTTGGTAGGCAACATTAAAAGACTAAGCAAACATGCGTGGACAGTTCAGTACATAGGTGGTCACCATGGCAACAGTTTAAGATTATGGTTAATTTTTCTACTAATACTTTCTACTTATACTTATATGCGCATGTAATCTGTCTATAGCCAATAGGGAAAAGTAACTGCTACCATTGAAACAAAGCTAAACAAAATCAGGTTTTCATGAAATGTCTGACCCATTGAATTTAAAAGTTAATATTAACTGGTCGAAGGCAATTAAAGTGAATATGTTTTGTTCATGTAAACCTTATTACAATCAGCTTCACATATCCATACATTATTAAGAATATCCTTCACCAACAAGGTTATCATAGCAACAAAAAGTCGCGCGAATATAAAGAAAGACATTGAATGACCGTGGGCATGCAAATAATTAAAAAAAAACCCGTGTCCATGCGTCTTCAAGTCCTTCCATAAACCATCCCGTTACTATGGCAACTGAACAATCACAAACATATTGGCAATCTATATACACACATGTATTGTAAGAATGTAGAATATTTCAATAAAATATTGTTTAAGCTAAACTTAACAAACTGGTTCTATTCCTGAATTGCTAAGAATTTACACTATTATTGTGTTGACTTTTAACTAAATGCACAAACATATTTTTAGACTATGACGAAATTCTCATACTTTATTGAATAAACCTCGTAGTTATAGATTTTACGACTTTAGAGTCGTCAATGATTATTTTTCTTAAATTTATGTAATTTTGTTTTGAAAGGAAATGCACCACGATTTGCCTAAAACATAAAAATAAAAATATGCTCTGGCAAATTTCGGAGCAGTTTTTGCCTCCAGAATAGATTTTGATAAAGTAAATTTGAACGTATTCAGCTTTGGCCTGTTCATCTTTTAGCAGAGTACAAACACGGGGCAAACACTCTCAATTTACGTAAGCTCTCGCCAAAGTTGTCCATTATAACGTCACAATATTACGTTTAAAAGTGTAATCAATATGTTGTCAGATAAATGATGTGATTTTAGGCAAGAATAATGCCGGTACATTCTTTTTTGTGTATGCTCAATAACCCAGTTACCTGTGTATACCAGTTATCGGGGTAGTCAGCAAACAGGCAGTTGGAACATTCTTCATCAATTTTGCTTGCAGAACTAGAAAGTTTGTTTTAAAAAAATAACACAACACAAAAATTAGCATTGTGGCTTTAAGATTTTGCATTTTACTGTGAAATTTTCACCAAAACATTTTTGAAAGAGGTATTTTTAAATGCAGCTTTTAAAGAAATGGAAACAAAAGCAAACAAAAACTGATCTATCTTCGTTTGAGACAAAGATTGAAATCTTCTATACGCATAAAAACAGTTAAAATATTTCAATTCTTGAAAAAGATGCATCAGTTTGTAGGTGATGCATTGGTAACTGGTACCAAAATTTAATTGTCACTTTTTGGGGTACTTCATTTTTAGGGCTTAATTCAAGATGAAATCCTCAACAAAAATAAAAAAAAATTCTAACTGAATATAGAAAAAGGAATGTTTTTTTTTTGACTTGTGTATTCAATTTATTAAATCACACTGGCATTCCTTCGTAAAACAGTGAAAACCTTAAGTGCACCGGTAACTGGGTTCCGAAGCATATAACAGATGTGTGGAAGTTAAACACCTTATCATTGGCGTAGCTCCTATTACGCAATTACGTATAAATAGTAATATTCAAGGGAGGTCACCTAATGTGGTAAAAGTGATTTTCCATGCCATAGGAACTGCTCTTAAAGGAAAAATTTCTTTCCTTTAAGAGAAGTTGCCATGATGAAAAGGGACGCGATTTAATTGAATCATTGCTTGATCCAGTAGTGTTAATTTGGTGTACGTTACGTTTTCAGCGTTCTGGCTACGCCATTGCTTATCATGGGACACTATGTTCATCTTTGGCAAAGATTTCACATTGAAGTCCATCGTCCGCCTAAAAAAAACATCATCTTGTCCTACCAAGGGTTGCGATTGTATAATCTAACCCTTGGCCTCACAGCTTTGATTTTCTCCGATTGAATACGTCATAAGCCGAAAAGACAATTAATATGATCAATCACAAAGCGGTGCAAAAATCGATAAACACCAGGCCTCCAGATAAGACGGCGTGATTAATTTACATTCAGTTTTCTTATTTAACAACTAAAATGATGTTTAATGTGCTCACATTAAAATGGTTATTTTGAGCACTGTAGAGCCACAAAATGCTCCATACACAATATGCTCTCTCGAGGTGCATATTGTGTACCCTGCATACACAATATGCTCCCCCTTAAATCGGGAGCATATTGTGTAGGACATGTATCATACCTACACAATATGCTCCCTAGCTGAGGAGCGATGTCGTAGTAGAGTGCTTGACCCGATATCGATGGGTTGCGGGTTCGAGCCTCTCCTGAAGCACTGCGTTGTGTTCTTGAACATGACACTAAATATCCTGTGCTCAGTACTGGTTTCCCCCCGATGAAGTCGGAGGGATATTGTTTTGGTGTCGGCCGTCTATGCACCCGTCTGTCTGTCTGTCTGTCTGTCTGTCTGTCCACCTGTCCTTCCAGAAACATACCTAAGTACCTATTAGTCAGATTTGGTGCATTCTCTGCATGAATGTATAGTACCATGGACAGTCCCACGTGCGGATCCAGAGGGGGGGGGGGGCAGGAGGTCCGGACCTACCCCGGAAAATCACAAGTTATATATTTTCTATAGGAATAAGCAATTGGAACCCCCCACCCCGGAAAAAGTTGGACCCCTCCCCCCCCCCCCCTGGAAAATGTTGAACCCCTCGGGAACCTTGAAAAATGATAGTTTTCTTTGAAATTAACCATTTGCGACTGCAAAATAAGCTGAGGACTAAAAAAAAAGTTGTCAGAGCTTTTTTGTCAGATTGACCTTGACCCCCCCCCCCCCTGACGAAAATTCCTGGATCCGCGCATGACAGTTCTATATCGTATAAGTTTCGTCAAGATCAACTGATAAACTCATTATTGCTCTGGCACTTATAATGCAAAAGTTGTAATGGCTCTCTTAGAGTAATGATCTAAACATTTCATCAAAGCTATTATGTATAAAAAGCCTGTAGATAAGTATGACGGTGTAAACTGTAAAAATAAATACCCCGCCCACTTGAATCTTTAGGCAGGGTCAAAGGTCAAATACATTAATTTGGCAATAACTTAGTCATTTTTCAATATTATTACCGAAACTTTGTATGCAGACAGATAAAAAACAACAATAGATATGAAATATATCAGACTGGATATTTAATTGGATGCCTGGGTCCGATCCCCTGGGTAGATTTAGGGGATGGGGCGAGTCCAAAATGAAACTTACTCTGAATATTGTCATGCTGCATATAAAATTAAGGGAACAACATATGCCAGCAACATGATAGCAATTATTAAGCACGCAGAGACACCATTGACCACTGAGGAAGGGGGTCAAAAGGTCAACGCATTTTCACCTTGAAATTAGTCATGTTTCGTAGAGCACCTTGAAAACAAGCATTCTGTCCTTACATACACACTAACCCCTTGGGTAGTGGCAAAAGGTCAAATATCCATTTATTGAATATGGTCATGCTGCATATCAAATAGAAGGGACTTACGCATGCAGCAACATGGTAGCAAGTATTGTTCCAGAAGACACACCGCGACTTCGGGGTGGGTCCAAAGATAAAACATTTTTTTCTGAAATCAATCATGTTGAAGATCAGAATGGAGTGTTTAGCACACTGAAAGTACAAATGTCAAAGATCACCCACACTAGATCAAATTAAAGGGGGGGGGGGGAGTGTAGATTTACTTTAAGGTGGCCAATCACGTGGTCTGACTGATTGGGTTCACGGACTGCACAAACCAGTGACCGGACATCAAAAATAAGGAAAATCTGCTGTTGTGCGTTATATGCTCGCAGCATATTGTGTTCCTTACCTACATAATTTGCTTACATTATAAAGATACCCTCAAGGTAGCATACTGTGTGCCTTACGTACACAATACGCTCGAAATATCATATTACTTCTGAGGTAGCATATTGTGTACCTAACCTACACAATATGCTCCAATAATTATAATACCACCAAGGTAGCATATCGTGTACCTAAGCTACACAATATGCTCCGAATATCATAATACTATTGAGGTAGCATATTGTGTACCTTACCTACACAATATGCTCCAATTATCATAATACCACCAAGGTAGCATATTGTGTACCTTAACTACACAATATGCTACCTCAGAAGTAATATGATATTTCGAGCGTATTGTGTACGTAAGGCACACAGTATGCTACCTTGAGGGTATCTTTATAATGGGAGCATATTGTGTAGGTAAGGTAAACAATATGCTACCTCCGTAGTATTATAATAATTGGAGCATATTGTGTAGGTAAGGTACACAATATGCTACCTCAATAGTATTATGATATTCGGAGCATATTGTGTAGCTTAGGTACACGATATGCTACCTTGGTGGTAATATAATTATTGGAGCATATTGTGTAGGTTAGGTACACAATATGCTACCTCAGAAGTAATATGATATTTCGAGCGTATTGTGTAGTTAAGGCACACAGTATGCTACCTTGGTAGTATTATGGTAATGTGAGCATATTGTGTAGGTTGGGTACCCAATATGCTACCTTGGTAGTATCTTGATAATGGGAGCATATTGTGTAGGTAAGGTACACAATATGCTACCTCGGTAGTACTATGATAATTGGAGCATATTGTGTAGGTAAGGTCACCAATATGCTACCTTAGTAGTATTATGATATTCGGAGCATATTGTGTAGGTAAGGTACGCAATATGCTACCTCAGTAGTAATATGATAATGGGAGCATATTGTGTAGGAAAAGTATACAATATACTACCTCAGTACTTTTATTATAATTGGAGTATATTGTGTAGGTAAGGTACACAATGTGGAACCTTGGTGGTGTTATGATAATTGGAGCATCTTGTGATAATGGGAGCATATTGTGTAGGTAAGGTACACAATATGCTACCTCGGTTGCATTATGATAATGGGAGCATATTGTGTAAGTAAGGTCCACAATATGCTACCTCAGTAGTATTATGATAATGGGAGCATATTGTGTAGGTAAGGGTTCACAATATGCTACCTCGGTAGTATTATGATAATTGGAGCATATTGTGTAGGTAAGGTCCACAATATGCTACCTCAGTAGTATTATGATATTCGGAGCATATTGTGTAGGTACGGTACACAATTTGCTACCCTGGTGGTATTATGATAATGGGAGCATATTGTGTAGTTAAGGTACACAATATGCTACCTCAGTAGTATGATGATAATGGGAGCATATTGTGTAGGTAAGGTACACAATATGCTACCTCGGTTGCATTATGATAATGGGAGCATATTGTGTAGGTAAGGTACACAATATGTTACCTCAGTAGTATTATGATATTTGGAGCATATTGTGTAGGTAAGGCACACAATATGCTACCTCAGTACTATTATTATCTTTGGAGCATATTGTGTAGGCAGGGTACACAATATGCTACCTTGGTAGTATGATAATGGGGTAGAAATATGATAATTGGAGCATATTGTGTAGGTAAGGTACACAATATGCTACCTCAGTAGTATTATGATATTCGGAGCACATTGTGTAGGTGAGGTACAGGTGGTATTTGTAAATGGGAGCATATTGTGTAGGCAAGGTACACAATATGCTACCTCAGTAGTATTTTGATATTCGGAGCATATTGTGTAGGTAAGGTACAGGCGGTATTTGATTATGGGAGCATATTGTGTAGGTAAGGTACACAATATGCTACCTCGGTATTATTATGATAATTGGGGCATATTGTGTAGGTAAGGTTCACAATATGCTACCTCGGTAGTATTATGATAATTTGAGCATATTGTGTAGGTAAGGTACTTAATATGCTACCTCATTGGTATTATGAGAATTGGAGCATATTGTGTATGCTAGGTACAAAATACGCTACCTTAGTAGTTTTATTTTATTGGAAGCGTATTGTGTAGGTACGGTTCAGTATAATGGTACTTAGGTAGAATCATTGTGATGGTATACTATTCAAAATTAGATAACGCTATATGTTAAGAATTTGAAGAGCAAGAAACTACTGCGCCGAAGGATATGAAGTAAGTGCATACATTAAATCATCACCATAAAACTGTCAGTAGCAAGCAAATTGTCAAAATACATTATTCAAGTTTACTCAGTATTAGTTCTGATCATAATCTTAAAACATACATACAATAAATGATTCGTCACCTTTATAATGTATCGTCTCATATCTTTGCGAGCGCCAGCTTACTAGTAAGTGTCAGTGCAGAACATTGTATGTTTCTGTGGTCAATACCTGAATTAACCGCGTTCAGAAAGTCTCTATTCCCATGTTAGCCCCATGCCTTCCAACATGTTTCAGTTTAACCTGAAATACATGTATGGTTTGGAGAGCTATGCCTTTTGAAAAAAATCAAAATAGTTGCCATGGGAGCCAAATTGAATATCAGAATCGAATGATTCAAGCAATTCTGAATGTCCTGGTTGCCCCTATCCCTCAAACCAAGTTTAGATTCAATCTGACGTAGGGATGGAAAAAAGATGGTCTTTGAAGGATATCAAGATGGCTACATATTATATATATTCCAATGGAACAGGTATAGCATTTATGAATGTCCATGGTGTCCTCGACTCATACAGGTTCATTACATTTCTACATTTAACCCCCGGCGTTTCCCCATTTTTCCTTACTACGATTTCCAAAGGTTGATTTCATGTCGGGAAAGAAGCCAAATTTGGAGACAATGTCTCCAAAATGTTGTTGATGGGGAATAAAGACCACTATAATACAATTATGATGCGGGCATGGCTTTGGACATAAGGTTCGTAAGATAGACAGATGGATGTGGAGAGGACAGTTAGAAAGAAAGGCAAACATACCACGAGACATGTTTTCAAGAAGAGCATATTGTGTACCCTCGGACGACCACTGAAATAACATATGTATCGACCCTACACAATATGCTCCACTGGTAGCATATTGTGTATGCAGGGTACACAAAATGCTCCAGCGGAGCATATTGTGTATGCAGGGTACACAATATGCTACTAAAAGGAGCATATTGTGTAGGGGAGCATTTTGTGGACCCACAGAGCACCCATAACACAATTTTGAACTTAATTATAGAAGAAAAATAAATAATTTTACGAGCAAAATCTTTGCTTATCTGAATTATGGAGACTTAGCAGGCGGTGCACATTAGATGCGGATAAACTGCTACATTCAATCTGATTGGCAGGAAGGGATTATCGAAAAAATCCTTCCTGGCGTTTTCATTGGTCGATTAGTCTGTGCTAATAATAAATTTTGAGGGTCGTGAGGCGAAGGGTTTGTCGAAAGGTAGATACGACAAAACATTCGCTGGTGAAGATAAAAAAACATGGGTTTTCCCCTTGTTGCCTGAACATGAAAACATTGATTTTCACTAAATGTTTTCTAATTTATGTAATATTTCTTTGTAACGAATTCAACTCTGAAATGAACCATCATCTACCTCTTAACACATATAAGCCGAATTGATTTTCCCACTCTTAACAACTGGAGCAGTCCATTTACGTTTTAAGGTTAGATGTGTTGTAGTTTTCATTTTTATTCATATTTTCACAGACCATTCTGCAAGCTAACAGTGGAGACCCTGGTCAGACGCCGCTTTCTGCGGCACCTGATCAGGGTCTCCACTGTTTGCTAATGTCATACAAAAAGGACACTAAGCTTATATGGGTTAAAAAGAGAAATGAAAACTATGCTCCAGCAAACTTGAGTAGATTCGCATTCTCAAAGAAGCAGCCTTTTGTGGTCGTCTATGTGGTAAATACTTGTACCAAATGCTTATGTGCTGGTTCAAAGAACATTTTCAAATGATCATTTAATTTAAAAAAACGAAAGGACAGTCGTGGCCCTGAATCGTTTACTTACTACCATTTGAACCAAAACTATTTATCTTTTTGATTATCTTAGGTCAATGTCAACACAGAGTCTAAATTTATAGGGACAATGATGAACCCGAGTCCCCAAGCAATCACAGGTGTGCATGTTTTGTTTTTTTGCTGTTAGAAGTGTTTTTTTTTTTTTTCAGCAGAGAAATTTTGTCATAGCGCGGATCGAAATGGTTGAATCTAATCAGCTAAATAGCGCCGTTATAAAGACAACTTGAGTCTGTTATCCTATTCATTTAATCGTGATCGCATTTACTGGAGTAGAAATGTCTATAAAAGACCTTGTATATCAAACGTCAGTGACGATAACAGTTTTTGTCTTCTAAGGAAAATGTCTGCATTACTACTTTTGGAATTCTACAGACAAACTTGACAAATAAAGGAGTTTTACGAATAAGCCGAGAATTTTCCCTAAATGTATAAAATGATGGGGTCAAATTTCAAAACAGGAAAATTGAGCAAATTTCGATCTCTATGTAACTCTTATGAAAACTATTCCTGCACTGTTTACAAAAGTCAACTGTTTTTGTACCTACCTCAATATTTAAATTTTCAAAACCACTGGGATTCAACGGGCTTAAAATGATAGTTTCCCATTGTTTTGGCTGCAAGGTTTTGCTTTAAAACCAAGCAAAATAGATGTTGTTGAAAAAAACTACAGTAAAACCTTAAGAGGCCGCTCAAAAATAGACTAAACAAAGATCTTAAAGACAAATGATAGCTTAATGAAGGTCGAAAGTATTACAGAATGCTCCCCTTGGAGCATTCTGCAATACTTTTGACTTGCATTAAGCGATAATTGGTCTTGAACGCCAATTTTGGACTTCTTTTTGAGTGGCCGCTTAAGACAGGTTTTACCGTAGCTTTTGGTTTTTTCTTACTACACATGCCTATCATTGATACATGTATTAGGGAAAACCTTTCCGCTCAAAAATAAAACAAGATGAGGGTCATTAATATTTTTTATCTTAAAGCCTCCCCCCTCCGCTGGCCATGTAAATCCTTTACACTGTAGACTTAGATGCCGTCCTTTAACACAAAACATGCAAGCGGGAAGCTGGGTCAATGGGGAAACATACTTTAAAATTAAAAACAAAAAACACTCGCTGTTTGTCTGAAGTTTTCATTTTTTTTCTTGTAAATTTTGCGTTTGTGGTAGTTTTACTTGTCTTCCTTGTAAAGTGTAATCAATTTGCATGTTGCATTCTAGGTGGAATCATACTTGGGTAGTCCCGCATGAGTAGGTCTTGAAAACCAATTTTTGGTCTTTTTGAGAGAGGCCGTTTTACACAGATTCAAAAGTTTACTGTTTTTATTCTCTTCCATTCATATTTTCCCTACCAGCTTGCTACCATGAACTTTTCTTATATTCCCGTAGTGCGTTGGTGCAATACATATACAAGCAATAGGAATCAGACAACATTATTTGTCTCTGTCCAGCGTGAAGCAACAATAAAACAATATAAGCTGGCACCAGTGATAATATGCAACAGAGTTCAGACTGATTGGAATTTTATTGAATATCGTTTCCGAAGACTTTTGTTTCCTAAAATATCTGGTAAAACAGATCCTTCCGAAGCAGAGAGAACCTAGGAGACAATTTGAAAACAGAAAACTCGGTTTCCTTCCGAAGTAGAGAGAACCTAGGAGACAATTTGAAAACAAAAAACTCGGTTTCATTAATTATGTTTCTAACCTGTTTGAAAGTTAGATATATATATACGTACTCGCACACCAGATCGAGATTTCCGTTGTTTTCACCCATGTGAGATAGTTCTACATACAGGACAGCCCGCGGGAAAGATAAAAAACGAACAGCCGCTAGTCGGCCACACGCGCTGGCCGCACGTCATTGTACTGTTAAAATTACTTCACCATGTTGCATCTCAGCGGGCGTATTCAGGATTTTCTGGAAGTTTTTTTTTCATGTGTGTACAATATAAAATAAGCTATTAAGTGGTGAGCAAGAAAAAGAATATATTATTCGTGTGAGGATGGGATAGAAAAATCGGCCATCCCTCTCTCACATTCATGATGAATCCTTATATTTCATCCTCTCCATACTTACATTTTGAAACGTTCCATAATCTCATACATTTAAGCTCCAAATTAGCTTTGGTAAACTAATAGTTTTCTTTTCAAATCTCGATAAATGAGTAAACGAGATATTGATTTATATGTTTTAGGAGATGATGCATGGACAAGTTAGGGGTCTTTCGTGCAAACCAAACATATATGTGTCATGATCCACATCTGAACTAAGGGTGAGGTAGGCACCGTGGAACTGGTTTAAGCCCTCCTGTAAAATATTTTTTACTGACCGTTCTAAGGTGGTACTTCTTTTGTGGCTCATTTGTGTTATTTATAATTTGTGTTTGTCATGCTTTTGCGTATGTTCATTGCTGTCTTGTAGTAAACCTGCTGTGAAAGAGCTGACTTCTTGGCTCTCGTTTGTGATGTTAATTGTGTTTTTGTCACTTTCCCATGTGGTATCCTGGGTAAGGTGTGGTACCTGATTGTATCGCTTCCTGATCTTTGCCAACTTTCTTACTTACCACATAAGTCGAAATACTTTCTTCTGAATACCATTTGTATACTGTTATCGTTTTGTAAGTTTCCATATGTTATTCTATGGTACAAAGTATACAATAAAACAAATTTAAACCATTTGTTTTCAAGAAGTATTGAAAAACACCTAGAATGTTAATTTTTTTCGAATAATGGGTTCCTTTGTTTGTTGATAAATAGTCTTGTATTTTCTAAGACACAAGATGCTTCCCTGTTTGGTGATTTTCAGATGGAAACTTAATAATATGAATGACACAGAATTTCATATGAGGTACGTTATTACTAAACCTTTCTAGAGTTGTGTTTTGCTGGATTATTCTTTAACATGATCTGGAAAGTGGGAATTAACTTTGAAGTTAGTACATCAGTGGCCTGAATTCGATGTACTCTTTCTTAAAATTACAATATTTTTGATTGAAGGAAGTAGTTTCAAAACAGTAAAATTGATCCTGTATAAAACGGCCACACAAAAATAGACAAAAGAAAGATCTTAATGACACATGGTAGCTTAATGAAGGTCAAACGTATTGCAGAATGCTCCTCTTGGAGCATTCTGCAATAGTGTTGACGTGCATTAAGCGATCATTGGTCTTGAAAGCCAATATGTGGTCTAGTTGAGAGTGGCCGTTTAGACAGGTTTTTCTGTATAACGTTATAATTTACATTAATTTAGACTGTAATTACCAATAAAATCGCTTTCTTTTATATCTTTTAAAAACAATTTGTTGCATTTCGAATAATACATTTAAGTCAGTATGACCAGGAAATGCTACAAGCACAGACCACAGGCTAACCCACGGCACTGTGAGGAAGAGGTACAGAACAATAGCAGCCAAGAGACAATAAGAAAACAGTTAAAGTAAAGTAACCAGCTCTCTCTTCCTAAGCGAGATGATTGCAATACATTAAAGCCTGTATAAAGCGTTCACTCAAAAATAGACAAAACAAAGATCTTAATGACAAATGGTAGTAGCTTAATGAAGGTTTAAAGTATTGCAGAATGCTCCCCTTTGAGGTCTTTTCGAGAGTGGCAGTTTTAGACAGGTTTTACTGTATAACGTTATGTTTATTAAGACTGGTATTACCATCTTAATTTGCTTTCTTTCATATCTTTCAAATTAAATAAAATTTATTTTATTTCGAAAAGTACATGTAAGTGAGTATGGCCAGCATTTCGAAAAGTACATGTAAGTGAGTATGACCAAGCAAATACAGCAATTACAGACCACAGGTTAACCCACGGTACTGCGAAGAAGAGGCACAGAACGATAGCAACCACAAGACAGTAAGAAAAGAGTAAAGTAATCAGCTCTCTCTTCCTTAGACTGGCCCCAGTCTCTAATGTCATTTTTTTTAGTAAAACTAATAATCTCTCGAAGATAGCAATTTATAAACTTTACTTGGAAGTAGAAATTCTTGGCTTGGATATCACACTAAATTGGACTATCAGAGAGGATATAATTTTTAGAAGATGATTTTTCCATAGTTAAATATAATAATTATTATAAATGTAATTATGTATAATTAGTGGACTGATGCCAGTCTATCTCTTCCTCAGCGAGATGATTGCAATACAGTAAAACCTGTGTAAAGCGTTCACTCAAATATACACAAAACAAAGATCTAAATGATAAATGGTAGTAGCTTAATGAAGGTCGAAAGTATTGGTGAATGCTCCCCTTGGAGCATTCTGCAATACTTTTGACCTGCATTAAGCGATAATTTGTATTGAAAACCAATTTTTAGAGTGACTGTTATACACATTTTTAATGTATTAACAACTAAGGTTGTGAGAACTTGTGACCCAACCCCATTGCTGTATAAAATTTGGCAATAAAATATGTTTAAATTAAGGATATTAAGACACTATTATAAACACTTAAAGGACCAAACAATAAACTAAAAGCGTGTTGTTGTAAAATTCACTTCTAGTGATGCTTAGCAAGTACCATATGCCAACAGTAAGGATCCTTGAGAGGGATACCCAAGCCGCTTTAAAACTAGAGATTCATCAAAGTGTCTGTTGCATATGCCAACAGTAAGGATCCTTGAGAGGGATACCCAAGCCGCTTTAAAACTAGAGATTCATCAAAGTGTCTGTTGCATATGCCAACAGTAAGGATACTTGAAAGGGATACCCAAGCCGCTTTAAGACTAGAGATTCCTCAAAGTGTCTGTTGCATATGCCAACAGTAAGGATCCCTGCAAGGGATACCCGAGCCGCTTTAAAACTAGAGATTCCTCAAAGTGTCTGTTGCATATGCCAACAGTAAGGATCCCTGAAAGGGATACCCTCGTCGCTTTAAAACTAGAGATTCCTCAAAGTGTCTGTTGCATATGCCAACAGTAAGGATCCCTGCAAGGGATACCCGAGCCGCTTTAAAACTAGAGATTCCTCAAAGTGTCTGTTGCATATGCCAACAGTAAGGATCCCTGAAAGGGATACCCTCGTCGCTTTAAAACTAGAGATTCCTCAAAGTGTCTGTTGCATATGCCAACAGTAAGGATCCCTGCAAGGGATACCCACGTCGCTTTAAAACTAGAGATTTCTCAAAGTATCTGTTGCATATGCCAACAGTAAGGATCCCTGCAAGGGATACCCACGTCGCTTTAAAACTAGAGATTCCTCAAAGTGTCTGTTGCATATGCCAACAGTAAGGATCCCTGAAAGGGATACCCTAGCCGCTTTAAAACTAGAGATTCCTCAAAGTGTCTGTTGCATATGCCAACAGTAAGGATCCCTGAAAGGGATACCCTCGTCGCTTTAAAACTAGAGATTCCTCAAAGTGTCTGTTGCATATGCCAACAGTAAGGATCCCTGAAAGGGATACCCAAGCCGCTTTAAAACTAGAGATTCCTCAAAGTGTCTGTTGCATATGCCAACAGTAAGGATCCCTGAAAGGGATACTCTAGCCGCTTTAAAACTAGAGATTCCTCAAAGTGTCTGTTGCATATGCCAACAGTAAGGATCCCTGAAAGGGATACACAAGCCGCTTTAAAACTGGAGATTCCTCAAAGTGTCTGTTGCATATGCCAACAGTAAGGATCCCTGAAAGGGATACCCAAGCTGCTTTAAAACTAGAGATTCCTCAAAGTGTCTGTTGCATATGTCATCAGTAAGGATCTCTGAAAGGGATACCCAAGCCGCTTTAAAACTAGAGATTCCTCAAAGTGTCTGTTGCATATGCCAACAGTAAGGATCCCTGAAAGGGATACCCTAGCCGCTTTAAAACTAGAGATTCCTCAAAGTGTCTGTTGCATATGCTAACAGTAAGGATCCCTGAAAGGGATACACAAGCCGCTTTAAAACTAGAGATTCCTCAAAGTGTCTGTTGCATATGCCAACAGTAAGGATCCCTGAAAGGGATACCCTAGCCGCTTTAAAACTAGAGATTCCTCAAAGTGTCTGTTGCATATGCCAACAGTAAGGATCCCTGAAAGGGATACACAAGCCGCTTTAAAACTGGAGATTCCTCAAAGTGTCTGTTGCATATGCTAACAGTAAGGATCCCTGGAAGGGATACCCAAGCCGCTTTAAAACTGGAGATTCCTCAAAGTGTCTGTTCTGTAATTGTTGCAAGTTGATATTTATTGGTCTGAACAAACTAATTCTACTAAATCTCTCAAGCAAACTGCAGTTTTATAGATGCTGGTAATTCTTATTTTCGACAGCCAGTTATTATTCTGATGTAACAGAGAAATATAATGAGTATGCTTACGACCAATTTGTCGGATATTTTCTGTTTTATTACTAGGATTTCGCCTGAAATTGGGACCCACTTTGAAAAAATGGCACACAATACTGAAACGACATCGAGAGTAACTGGTATAAGTCATCAAAGATAATCTCACTGTTTGGTGTCTCCAATCGAGGCTAGAATAAATGTAGAATTGATATTATAACGTATAACTTGATCATTCGGTGCGCTGGCACAGCCTCGTGTACATGTAGATACGCTGTCGGAGTACGTTTAACTGATATTTATTCATGAAAATGGCAATTTCCTTTATTACTAGGATTTCGTCTGAATATTGTTATCCGTTGGTACAATGCCGCTTAGAAGCGCTACAAAGCTGAATGATTTGAGCCAGTGCATGAGATTTCCAACAATTTGGTATGTGCGACCAGCAAAGCCTCAGACCAGCCTGCGCATACGCGCAGTCTGATCAGAGCCTTTGCTTGTCGCTTGAGTATTCTATGATTGTTAAGCTACTGACTGAACACCATTTGGAGTTTCTAAGCTTAAAAGGAGGCTGGACAGGCTCATCTGAGTCTGCACTTATCAAAATGTCAAATTGTTGGAAATCACGTGTACTGGCTCATTTGTTATAAATCTTTCAGTACTTGTGGTTAATATCAATTTGAGGAAATGGATTCATATTTCTATGGCGCTTTTTGTCCGTATAAATTCTCTGACATGACAGGTTTGCAAAGGAACCATTGAAGCCTTGATTTTAGTTTTATGCTGTTGCATGTTGGATATTGGCCGCGTTTCAGTAATTGAATTATCGCTCTATGAGTTTAAGATAACTCATCGTCTGTCTGTGTCCAGCTTTATTTACAGATCAAATCATATCATATAGATTATATCAATTTAACTACGTCTCGATGACGACTCCAAACACTATTTTCAATGGTATTCACATAGGATAGAGTTTTCTCATTAAGATAGGAGTGAGTTTACATTGTATTTCACTGAGACGTTTCTTTTACGCGCCCACAACTTATGTTTGATAGTTAAAAACTGATAAAAATTATTTGGGGGTGGGGGGGGGGTGGGGTATATAATTTTATGCCTTTCCCCTTTAAATCGAAAATTAAACCTCTAGTCCCGAAGACTTCGAATTTACGAGATACGTTTGTACATGTTTGTGCACATTTGACGACACACATGTCGTCAAATATGCGTGATGGTTCATAAAGTGTCTACCTTCCAACACTGAAACCACATGAGCAGGATTAGCTTGAGACACTTAACATGTTAACCGAGAAAGCAAATAGAATAGCCTAACAAATTTGGTATCAAAATATTCCATATGATCGTATCAAGATAATAAATTCCTAATAGTCGGGGAACCAAAGTCGCGTATCATGCAAAAACACACATTTTTGCACCGAAAGGTATACGGCTGGAATTTTGTATCATGATAGTCTAAATAGTGCTTGATATGAAACCACTGTATAGCAATGCGACCAGAATTGCATTTCGCGGAAAAATGCATTTTTGTTTGCCACATAGGTCATGTTAAGCACTCTTTTATAGCATAGAAATTATGATGTTTCCCTTATCAATAAGTTAAACAGCGGGCTTCATTTAATAGGTCCATTTAAGTACTCACAACATATGTTTTGGTTGAGAAATAACAAAACTAATTTTCCATTACGCACTCTTATCTGGAGGATGGGTATGAGAAGCCGTTTGACTGTTCGATTATACAATAATACACTATCAGATGCATTTTAAAGTATGGGCAGCCATTTGTGCACCAAAATTATCCTCATAGGGACATTTTTGTCTTTACAAGTACTATGCGGTTACATTTCTGCATCTCAGACGGGGACAGACAAGTTTTCCATGGTGATATAATAATAGTTATACGAGTTTTTTTTATACTTATTTTACCACTGTTAAATGAAATTATTGTTTTCAGTAGATAAAAATCCCCTTGGTCCCTACAATGACCCTCTGTTTCAAAGCTGCTGTAAATATGGAAGACAAACATGCTTTAAACCTTGATAAATTTTATTTATGTGTTAAACTGCTCTTATGGTGTCCTGATATTTAACGACTTACTGGCAAGAACGAAATTACTAAGTATCAAATTATCGTGGTTTCATATTTTTACTTTTCAGCTACCTTTTCTAGTTTGCCATAGAAAATAAAATAAATTGTCTTAAATTATGTCCCAAACGTCTGTCTACCTGTATGCAGTGTTTAAACACATTCAATTTAAAATTTATCTATTTATGTAAAAAATATGCAATTCAGACCTCTCCAGCGGGTGGACAAAAGTGAATAAGTAAGCACACAAATTTTTACGAAATATGCTTCCAAGCGATATATAAATAATTCTCAAATATATTTTGGGGCAATAAATGCAGTTTTAATAAGATTTGAAGAAAAGAAATCTATAAATTTAATTTCGAAATGGGGGTGCCCTAATCTACAGGCTTTGAAAATCGATAAGCAGTATTCTTAGATGACCACCACTGCTTCTGAGGTCTAGGCCGATGTTGTATTATTACATAGACTCAATATTTTTCAATCCTGAACTTTTTTGATAAAAATGTATAACATTTTGAAAAATAATAGTTTTACATGTTCTTACTGGGCTTCCGTAGAAAGTTGACTGCTCTGGCGTTATGCAAGTCGATCGAGTCTGCTATACAGTAGTTTCAGATACAACATGGAATTACCTTTGCAACCATATAAAATCCAGCTGTATACCTTTCGGGTGCAAGGGTTAGCATTTTTTTCTACCTTGGTTCCCCGACTATAATGAAAAATGATATTTACCCCAGATTTTCACTACCTTGGGTGGATCCAAATGGAGGAGCAGGTACGGACCCCTTGAAAATCGCATGTGGCTAAAGGTTTCCTTAGAAATACTGGTACGGATTCCCTCGGTCCAATTGCTTCTCGAGGGAGATTCGTACGGTCCTCTGTGAAATACGTTGATGACTGAAAAATGTGTAAGGACACACCCCATGCTATTGCTATTATACTTAGCTTTACTGTCCTGCCAGCCAAAAGTGACAGTGGCATCATGTTTTGTTTACAAAGTTATTAGGGACTTAGAATCGATAGATCATTTGTGTATTAATCCTATCCGCAGAATGGGATTAATACACAAGTGATCTATTGATTTGCGTTAGCTCAAATTAAGTGTACACGATTGTGTTTTACTTAGCAATCCTAAACTAAGTATTACGTCACTGTCATTCTTGGTTGGCTCGACAGTAGTCCGTTTTACTGGTACTACTGATTACTAGAAGTAACAAGTTTGGTACTGTGGACTGTGATAAGATGTTATTCCACACAAATAGTTTCCTTTTTACTGTGATGTTAACTGCCTGTTCATGTGGGCATCCTTTATTTTAAGACAATGAATAAGCTTTCAGAAAATGTTAGATCCGTCCCCGAAGTATCGAGCAGCCACACAACCGTTATGTCAACTGTGTTTGTTAACATTTGAAAATTAACCACATAAGATGCGGTATTTGCCCCATTGAAACACTTGCTAGAATTATTGCCTAGGTTTATAGAGTTTTGGAAAAGCTTCAGAAGACCGATAAGGGGTCAAGCTAACCTGCTCAGCCACTAAGATTTGTTACAGTTTGTGTAGATTATTGAAATTAAACATGTACAATGATGCAAGATAAGTAAATGATACTGTCAGGAAAGTATGTAAACAAGGTCGTTCCCACGACTTACATGCACTATGTCTTGACCATGAACTACTATGTCGTTCCCCCGACTTACTATGTAGTGGCCACGAGTTACTATGGCGTGACTACTACTAACTAAGACATGGGAACAAACACTTACTATGTCGTGACCATGAGTTACTATGTCATTCCCACGATTCAGTATTACTAAGTCGTGGGAATGAGTTAATACGAGCATCTGATTGGTCGTGTTAACTCAATGCTCGTTCCCATTGAAGTATTGATAATGGCGGCAATGACAGGCCGCTGTTGAAGACCGCAATAGCCTTGAAGAATTGCATAGAGTTGCATAATCATGCCTTAATCTGACCAATTGAAGGACGGTTTTAACATGTATATTTTGTTTGAATTATTTCTGTCAATAAGACATTGTTTAACAGTGTAATTTTGTTTTATATTAAATTTGGTACTAAGCATGCCACATGGGAACATGATTATTGATATGAAGTTGCAACCTATTAATCCTTTGGATGTTTCAAATCAAGCTAAATAGAGTATAATCAGTAACAAAGAATACATCAAATGAACCAGCACATTAGTACTAGTACTCACTGTTGTGTTAAGAAATGAGGGCTCAGTTGAGCCTTGTACATGTGCAGACTAACCACAGCCTTTGCTGTCTGCGTACACAAAGTATACTATATAGATGCAGACTCAGACCACAATTAGTATGGCTAGCTCGACTGCGTCAGCATGAGCAATTAATGAATCCAAGATATTTGCCAATATTATATGTGATAAGTACCCAAATCTCACTTGCTGGTCAAATCTTCATTTGAGCGCGTTATAAAAAAGGAGCTCAACAGTTTTTTTTTCATCTAAAG
This sequence comes from Loripinus fragilis, assembly GCA_964019695.1. Taxonomy (NCBI): domain Eukaryota; kingdom Metazoa; phylum Mollusca; class Bivalvia; order Lucinida; family Lucinidae; genus Loripinus; species Loripinus fragilis. The sequence continues at coordinate 63,382,085 of OZ026522.1, read as the reverse complement.
ACAATACTTTCAAAACCAAATCTGATATAAGGTTTCAATATTTGGTATACTATATCATACACACATGTAACATAAATGACAATAGGGACAGTCTGCTGTCAATGTCTGAACTTTATGAAATCCTTTACAATGTGAAAGAAATATGATTTGTTTTGGAGATTATTAAATAAAAAGATCCATAATTAGAAAGGCATAGATACTTATCACCAAAATCGTGTACATGTTTATATGTATACTTTGTTAACATAGCATGTAAGTCTATCATCAATAACAATGTTTATACTGGGTAGGGTGTTCTCTCAATACTACGTAACTCAGAAAAACAATTGAAGGATATCAAAATAATTTTGACTATAACAATTTAGAAAATAAATTTTTAACAAAGTGTTTTTCGCATTTGATAGAACTACCAATCTGCAATTCAGCAAAACGCAAAATGAAATGTACGGGTCATTGGTTATGATACAGCACCACGCCAATTGTAACATCCCTCTTTACCCAAACTTCACAAGTAAAAAAAAAAATTTTTTATATGTTTTCTGCAAGCTTGACCTGGTCTTTGCTTATAATCTAATTCCACCCACAGAAAAGTTTCCACACTCATCTATCAGTCCTTGCGCCTTTTAAGGCGACACTTTTTCAACAAAAATGTGCAAATATGATATATGTGTTCAAATATGACACTATATTGGCGTTAAAACATTGACAACGACTACAAAATAAAGCGTCATTCATTTGATTGAGAGCCAACAATGATTTGTAGCCAATCATTATGGAATACAAACGATAAAAAATGTTTTTATCAATTTTGAATGTTTGTGACTTTTCAGTATAGAGGGTTAAATCAGTTGGAACTGTACTGTTTTTTAACCATTGAAGCGTGACTTGAATTAAACATCCACTTTGTTTACAGATATCTGGAACAGTAACTATGAACTGCATGTGTATTTAGTTTAGTTTTTATTGTATTGAATATTAGAAATGAAGATGAATCTAAACATCCTTCAATTGTTATTCTGAGTATTTTTTGTCAGAACAGCTGACTTTTTGCATATGTCTTGAATCCATACTCGGTGTTTTTTTAAACTCATATTTATTGTTAATACCTATATAATGCTTTGCTTAAATTTGGTCATGCCACATCCTGTATAGTGGAAATTAGCATAAGTTATTTTAGCATTAATTGCTAAAACTACCATTAAGTGTAAGTATGATCTCATGACTGCACGTTTTACTTTAAATATTTTACTTTTCCACCCAACATTCTAACAGAATATTGTAAAATGTTTTTTTTTACATCAACTTGAATGTCAAATTTGGTCTTGCCTTATTCTGGCAAATAAAGTAAGTAAGGTTGCAAAGATCAGGAATCGATACAATCAAGTACCACACCTGACCCAGTCGTATTCATTTACATTGGTATCGTAAGTAACAAATGACTTGTTTCCTTGGATATTCTCATATCACATAGGAGTATTTTCATGTTAACTCCACCATTATCACTTATTTTTCCAATTTCACAGAAATGTTTGTTCTAAATAAACCATTTAATTATAAATTTACATTGCTTAAGCAAAGGATCAGAAGAATTATGTTGATTTAATTATCACTTTCAACCATTAAACAATGATATATATGTTGAAGATAAACTAAAGTATATTTTAAAGCTAAGCTTAAAATAATGCATCAACATATGTTTACGCAAACGCAATAATGTCAGTATAAATAATCTGAAACAACAGATCCTTCAGAAATAGAGAGAACCTAAAATATAAGAAAACAGCAGACTCGGTTTTACGGAGTCTTTGTATGAGAAATTATGGAAAGTGCAAAAATTCTCACGCCCCATAGTACCTGCTTAAGCAGTATTTTGCTTTCCATCAGAACCCAATATTCCTGAAGGACCAGAACATGAAAAATTATCAACACTATATCGATGTAGGGGTAGAAGTTTAACCAACTTCATGCGGTACAACGACAGCTGTTGTGACCTCTAAATAATCTGGAAAAAAACGGATTCTTCAGAAATAGAGAGAAGATATAATATAAAATAAATTGCGGACTCGGTTTTATTGATTCTGTTCATGAGAACCAATGGAAAGTGCAACAGTTCTCACGCCCCTAGCAACAGCTTAAGCGGTAAAGTTTAATTTGGAGACAGTCATCTCTTCAAACAGTATATGGTTACATACACTTATTCAGCATAGTATCTATGTAACATACATGTATATCAAGTTTTGCTCTACCAACTTACAAATACTTGATTCTGTCTGGAATGTAATAGCACAAATGTTTTGTATGCTACAACATTAAGTAAAGAAGTTTTTGTAGATGAACCAAAATATAAAATGAATACAACCTTTTGTTGTGTAACTGACTATGTTTGTATAATTTGAGCAGCAGTTAACTGTGTACACTAAAATTGTTTTGGTTGCTGTTAAATAAGTGACTGGATTAAACTTAGTGTTCTTCAGATAAGTAATGCAAAAATCCGAATCCATAGTATATAGCCATTTCACACTAAATTTAATACTGTCTTTCACAGCATTTTGGAAACACATAGTACCTTATGACATATTTTATATGGTAACATATGTTACTTTAACACTTTTGACAGAACATGGTAATTCATCCTTATTCAGCTGATATTTGGACAATATTTGTCTTTTAATGAGGTTCAAAACCTTCAATTTCGACCAAAAACATTTTTTTAAAGTTCTAAAATATACTATTTCACATAAGTAACTATGCTTTGACAAGTTGGCATAGTATCTTAATAAGAGCCAAAACATTCTTTTGTGGAAAAACTAGTATATTTATGTCTTTTTAACTCAAACATCAGTTCTGAAATGATATAAAATACCATATGATGTATCTTTAGGGAATTAAGCAATAAATAGAAAGCCTGAACGTTTGTAACATACGTTACATATTGATAAAGAAGCAACAAAAATGATACTTTACACCAGAAACAATGTTTAGTATCCCATTTCACTCTGGTTTATCAAAACAATGCTTATATATGGTGTTTAAAAGCTTACAAATAGGATTGCATGCTTTGTTGTTTTTTTTAATGAAAAGGCTCTTACCTTGCATAACATTTTAGTGGTTTTCATATTCAACAGCTTATAACTCCTGAAGTTTTGGTGATAGAAGCAAACTGTTTGCAGTTTTGAAATAGTCAGTTAATTATCTTTTAGAGACATGTTCATTTTACCTAAAATATTTATAGAGAAGTTCATAAAATGAAACTATATAACAAAACAAACTATCAATGACTTTATAGGGTGTAGTTGAAAACGCACCGTAAATTACACTTGAATGGGCCTAAATACTCAAACAAGCATCAGTATCTGTAAGAAACTAAATGTTCTTATATATGACATTGACTGTTTAGCCCATATGAAGAGTTCAAGTCCCACTTTAACATCCTTAGTTTCATATTTTATTTTAAAAGAGGGGTAGCGTATGGTAACACGCTGTAGCACCCAAACGCCACCACCACCAGATAGCCAACATATTGCATAAAGCTTGTTATCTGTTATGCTTTTACAACTACACTGTTTGCCTTTGTGCCACAAAGAGAGCGCTAGACTCAAAAGAATTAAGAATCAGTAATCAAAGTGTAGCAAAATGAATCGACAAGAGTTTGAACAAACAACAACAGTCTGGTACCATTTCGTATAATTATCAAGATTTATCTATTGCCATTCAATTATAAAGAAGCATGTAACCGAGTCCTTCCTCATTTGATTCTAATAGAGATTAAGTCGTCGCGGGGCCGAACTTTAACCAAAGACGGAGAATCGATTTCATGAATCAATACGCAATTCACATATCAACTGTCTATGTGTGATTCACAGTGATACTCATACTTGTTTACTTCTACTAAAATGAACCACGACCTCTAAGTAATGACCCTCGATTCATTCAATGCATTTACCATTACAGTCACGCCGCGAAGCGTTTTGTTGAAGTATACATGTAATTATCCACTTCTGTTGGATTGATCGTAGCTAGTTTAAGATAACTACGCTTTTTTATAACATATCCTTTTTAGGATTGGCATTTTTGTCCATATCAAACGGCACTGTTTTATCAAAATCTACGATAAACGAGATGATTTTAAGTTGAAATAGTTACATGTAACACATCCCTTTTAGGATTGCCATTTTTCCATATCAAAAGGCAAAGTTTTATTTAAATCTGCGATAAACCAGATGATTTTAAATTTGAAATAGATAGTAACCTGTTTTGGTTGGAGATATCCCTCGTCCCCGATCTTATATTATGGATATTTAATAGCTGGTTTGTTTTGCGAGAGTATCTTAGTGACTTCAAAAATGAAATACAAATTTGACTGCTTACTTTAACAGTGCTATCGATATCATATATACTGGACAGCAAAAGAAACGCATATTTTGCATATTTGGTATAGTGTATAAATTGGGGTTTAAATACTGATCTATTGATATGTAAGGTATCATTGATGTACTGAACATGTGTATTATCAAATGCATCACAAATGGATGGCGCCATTTGAATAATGATAATAAAGGGATGTAACTCTTGGCACAATAAAATAACTCGTAATAAAGGCGACTTTCGAGATGATGTATGCCTAAAACCACTGAACGGATTTGAATGAAAATCATTCTGCGTGACAATCATGACATACACACTACTTATGAAGTTTAAATTTTCCAATATTCTTTACGGTGGACTATTGTGACCCAGTTACATTATCGGACAATTAACCGGAAATGTGTTTAATACAGGCAAGATAGGGTCCAAACAATTGTTTTACACGGTCCTGTTGGACTCTACCTTACTTGACATCAATCATACTGTTCCAGATATTCTTACAACCCAAGGTTCCGGTGGTTTTCAATACCAATGCAAAAAATGCAAAAAGTGAATATTTTCTGATTAGCAGTATGAATTATACAGAAGTGAATTTTAAAGTTTTATGCTGTTTTCTTATCTGTTACAGTGTGTTCTGGTGACATGCAATGAAATCGGATTCAAATCCTGTGCATTTCCAATGTACGGCGCTGTTTTTGCGTTTTTTGCATTAATTAACAAAAAAATATTATTAAATGTGTAATGACGAATTAAATGGTTTAGAACGAACGAATGAGTACGATCAAACATGCTCATATCATTTAGGATAAATATTGATAAGGGTTTCTGGTATGAAATGGATATTGAAAATATGCGTTTCTTTTGCTGTCAAGTATACTTCGTAAAGCATTACCTAAAATTAAAGTTGATTGTTAAATATGGGCCTCGACGCGAGATAAGCTGTATTTGGGTGTTTGAGAACAGCAAAGGTGCAGATGAGCCTGCGCATTCGCGCAGACTGATCAGCGCCTTTGTTATTCGCTTTGGAAAGTATCTTATCTAGACTTGCTACAAGCGAATGTTCATTATTCTACATATTCTCTTTAGCCGCAGGGATCAGGCTGGTTTGAATTGTTCTGCAACAGACATATCAGAATAAATACATAATCATGGTGATTTGGTTTGTAAATTCAACACAATCATTGGAACGCCTTTTTCTGAATTCAATTCAAAAATATATTCGAACATTTTAGATGTACATGTACATGGATGATAACGGGACAGTCTATATGTCTGAATTAAATCATGGCATATAGCTATCATTGTGTTCTTGCTACTTGTACGATGATATAACAAAAATAGTAAGTGAGTATGATCAGGAAATACCACAATCACAAACTGCAGACAACCCCGTGGCACCGCGAGGAAGAGCCGCCCAACCACCACGAGACACCAGGAAGACAAACCAAGCAAAGCAACCAGCTCTCTCTTCCCCATCAAGATGATTGCAATACTAGAATGGACATAAAGTAACGCACAACAAAACATAGAACAATTACAGACTCCCACAATGGGAGTAACAATTAACAAAAAGTCAACAACAACAGAACCACCGCCTTAGAAAGGACAGCAGCCTAAGCCACTGGGGGGCTTAAATGCATTTTACTGGTACCAAATCTTCGCCCTAGATTCTGCTGTTGTTGGAGTACAAGAAATGTTCAGCTCGCATGGAGGCCATCTAACTAATGCAATGTATCATCATGGAGAAACACTCTAATCAAATTAACACTCCATGATGAAACAAAGAAAAGGGCTCACGACTCACAGATAGTCAGAGCTAAAGAAAACCTCAAGTTGAGCCACGGTGGGTCCAGCTACAGATAAGCATCAGGCACCAACCCACCGATTAAAGCTATACGTCAGAGCCTCAGTCTTCAATATGACCTTACCTAAAACATTAAATGGAAGGTAAGTATCTGATTCTTGTCTTAGCCCAAGCCTACCAAAGCTTATTATGGGCCTCGGCACGAGATACCCTGTCTTCAGAGGTTTGCGAACAGAACAACATAGGCACAGACCAGCCTGTGCATACGCGCAGTCTGATCAGCGTCCTCGTTATTCGTTGGTTGGTAATAATCATATCAACACTTGCTTAGAGCGAAATTTAAATTTTTCAAACTAGTCTCTGTAACTAGGGAGATTGGTCTGAGTTTCCCTTTGCCGCAAACCCGAAGAAAGGTTTCATCAAAGTTAGTTATTTAATTTGATTGTTTCCCTGTAATGATGCATTGACTAAGTTAGGAAGCATACATATGAGCCCCACAAGCTGCATGTACATGTATGTACTGTGCCATCAGCGGAATGCGTATAGGGCAAAGAAGTGTTGTACATGTAAGTAAAAAATATTATCAATGGTTGCAACTACCCTCCATTTGAGGCGGCCGTTCTGTTGTCGTATGTTCATTGTTCTTGTTGCTCTAATTGTGTAGAGTCCTGGGTTTTCACAATCGCGTCAGCGATGGTGATATACGTGAGTAAACTTCTATGGGAGCGTGTTCGATTCGGGCCTGTTCCATTAGCAAATTGCGGAAATACCGGCCACGAATGGATCGGGTGTTAAATCCCCAGAATCATTGCATTTTACTATTCTTTCTTAAACTCTCCGTCGATCAAGCAACTTACAAAATTCCACCATTGCGTGAGCGATGTTGGTATACTTTGGATATCGGATTGCTTCTAAAGGCGAAAAAGGTCAATTAGAGACCTTACAACTAAGCTGGATATCGGCTTGCATCTGAAAACGAAAAGGCCTATTAGAGACCTTACCACTGAGCTAGAATCCAGATCAAACATGGAGCCTTCGGATATTCTAGGCTAAGTGTGACGAAATAACTAGATGTAGATGGGTCAGTTTCAATATACCCCTAGGCATTATGTGCATTGACTTCGATTGAGAAATACGGTTTTATGACCTATACATACTACTGGGGAGGGGTTAACTTTACCACTATTTAATGTTTTCATGAGCAGAGTCTTACTGGAATTACATATTACCTGTGCTTCACAGGGATCACCTAGGTACAAATCGTTAACTAATACAAAAACTACTCAGAGCTTGAAACACACGAACCACTGAAAAGAGTGGCTTCAGCAAATGTAATATTAAAAAGCTTTAAAAGTTCTTCGTTGATAACTGTAAAACGCCATTCGATGCTTCTAAGCTTTTTTAAAAGCTAACCTTGTGTGATATACATTATGCTTATTTTCATCACATGACGTCGCGTCTGGGAGTGAAAAACAACTAGTAGTTTACACATTGTCATGCGCAGGCGCCATACTCAAAGAATCGATCTGTCTGCTAAGGCACATCAGACTGAAAAGGGTCACTGATGAAGCCTAAATGGCAGAAACTACTAGTAGTTAGTCTGGCCCAGGAAATATGCACACTCTAGTTTCAGTTCTTTGGTGCAGTCTTTGCTTCCAAAGAATACCCTTTAAGAACATATTTGACTTCACTACAGCTGGTGACTGGGACTGTGTGGTGGCGGTAGAACGTCTCATTGTCCTTCACTATAGTGTAGATTTTAGTTTCTTGTCCTTTGGGATCATGGGTTGCATTGTGGAACTTTGAAACTATTAAAGAGTCACTGATGAAGCCTAAATGGCAGAAACTAGCTAGTCTGGCCCAGGAAATACGCACATTCTAGTTTCATTTCTTTAGTGCAGTCTTTGCTTCCAAAGGAACATATTTGTGTCTATACGCGGTATGCATTACCAAAAACACTACGTTAAAAGGTAGTAAGCACTGAATGGCTATAAATAATCGTTTGTGGAGGCATCAAGTAACCTTTGGTAGCTGAACAATAACAATGATATAACAGTATTTAGCGATACAATGATAAAATTTTCTACACTAAAACATTTTTGGAAACATTTCCCATTTGGTCAGGCCAAAAAAGCAGTTTCAGTTACGCGTGATGACGCAAATTGATAACAAAGTAATCTGGAAGAAAACCCGGATCCTTCAGAAATAAGAGAGAACCTACAATATAAAAAACAGCAGACTCGGTTTTTTTGAGTCTGTTCATGAGGCTAATGGAAAGTACATAAATTTTCACGCCCCCTAGCACCGGCTTAAGCGGTATTCTGCTTCCCGTCAGAACCCAAGTTTGAATCAACCAATCAGGCTGATTACATGATTTGGTGACGCATTTGAACAAAAAAACAAGTATGTCACATGTACCCACAATCCTTAAATCAGATAGGTCAGTATTTGAAAAATGCTCCCTATCATTAGATAATGGTAGTTTACATATTAAGTAACCTTCGACGTTGCGTATAAGATGGCAAAATTATGACGTGTTCACGCCACAAAGTGTGATTTTTTAAAAGTAATTTAATGGTTTGTGATACTCCTGTAATATTGAATTTATTAAACTCGTGGCGAAATATAGATAAAATGCTCGACAAGCCTTGCATTTTATCTCTTATCATCAACTCGTTTAATAAATTTAATAAAACATGAGCACTCATGTAAGATCCTCTAAGTATTCTCTCAAGTAGGGCTTTCATCTGACTAAGGCAGGAAGAGTTGATTACTTTAACTCTAATTATATTCTTGCTCTAACACATTTAAGCCGAAAAACCTCTCTCACTCTAATAAATTGGTCCAGTCCATTTCAGTTTTAAGGGTTGTTTGGTGGTATTTTTCATATTTATTTAAATTTTAATCGAACTTTCTGTAAGCAAACAGTGGAGTTCCTGATCAGACAGCGCATTATGCGGTGTCTGATCTGGGTCTGCACTGTTTGCATATGTCCCCAAAAAAGGATGCTAGGCTTATATGGGTAAATGTGCGTGTCTTTGTTTGCTTGTGGTCTGCTGTATCTACCTCATGGTGCCATGGTTTTGTCTATGATCTGTTACTGTGGTATTTCCTGGTCATACTCACTCGATTTAGATGAAGGCACAAGTAAGCGACATACAGCTTTTAGCCATCCTCTGGGAGAGGCCTCAGACGACCCTGGTATTAAGCTGTGAATGATGGAGGTGCCTGTTGATTGTCTTAAATTGTCTTATGTTTTCGGAGATGATGCATTGATAAGCTAGGGGTCTTTCATGCAAACCAAACATAAATGTGTCTTGATCCACATCTGAACTAAGGGTGAGGTTGGCGCCGTGAAACCGGTTTAAGCCCTCCAGTAAAATATTTTTACTGACCGTTCCAAGGCGCTACTTCTTTTGTGGATCATTTGTGTTTTTGTGTCTTGTATTTCTCATGCTTTTGCGTCTGTTCATTGCTGCCTTGTGGTCACCTGCTGGGAAAGGGCTGACCTTGTGGCTCTTGTTGGTGATGTTTATTGTATTTTGTTACTTTCCTATGTGGTATCCTGGGTCAGTTATGTTACTTGATTGAATAGTTTCCTGATGTTTGCCTCCTTTCTTACTTGAAATAGTGCTTCTGTTAGCTCTGGGTGTATGTTGGTAATGAGTGCTATTTTCCCTGTTTCTCTGTGAAGAAGTAAGGAAACCTTAAATATGAACTAAACAATTTATGTATTTTATTTGCAACAAAATCTATGGACAGAGTTGGGCCACTAAAATGTATTTCCTCCCTCTAGTAAGTTTAATTGCAACCCATTGTAATGCAGTGGCTCTTTTGTTGAAAGTTAAGCACCATTTAAAAGTATTCGAGTTACATGTTGCAGGATATCCTGGCCTCAAGGTTATAAAACTGTTTTTGCTCAACTGATGAAATTGATCATGCTCATAAATGTTAAAATGCCAATAATTGTTGGAATTTTAACATTTATTAGCATGATAAATACGACATCTGAGCGTTTGAGAGCAAGAAAATACCTTATTTTTCAGCTGTGTAGTTTTTATAAGCAGTTGTTATTTCATGCTCTGTTGAGTTGAGCATGAATAAGTTTTATTACCTCGGGCCAGGTTTTCCAAGGCGGTTCTTCTTTTGTGGATCATTTGTGTTGTTTATATCTTTTCATGCTTTCGCGTCTGTTCCTTGTTGCCTTGTGGTCACCTGCTGGGAAAGGGCTGACTCTTGGCTCTTGTTTGTGATGTTTAATTGTGTTTTATCACTTTCCTATGTGGTATGCTGGGTCAGGTGTGGTACTTGATTGTATCAATTCCTGATCTTTGTCGCCTTTATTACTTTTATAATATGGTGATTACCATTCTATTTTGGCAGGCATATTGCTTTAGAAGAAATGACAGGTGGCATTATCTTTACAGTATCTGTTTGCTTTTGCCATTGTGTTCCCAGGATTCTCTCTTCCTCTATGTGTACCAAGAGTGGGTATGTGGCCTGTACTCGTGGCACTGCCTCCTCATAGTCACGTTTTAAGTTGATTTTCCATTATTTCTTATGAAAACTAAATCCTAGGGTCCAGGCTGGTTCCCTAATTTGCAGCTTTCCCTGAGATATAAGACCCAGGCCTCCACTGTATATAGCCAAATTGGCATTCAGTCGCAGCCAGCATACAGTTGCAGGCCACCGTCGTCCCGCCAGCGAAACGCCATCTAAATGTCGTTTAGCTGACTGGCAGATTGTGGCATATTGTTACTGTGCAAGCTATCTGGGATGATTATACTGATAGGGATATTTATACCCTCATTAACTGTTTGCTCAGATGATTGACGTGACGAATCTAGTCTTTTTTGGAATGTGGTTCCTTACTTTGCACGTTAAGTCGAATCTCGTAAGTTCGAATTCCTTGGGAGTACAGGGTTTATTTTATTTCGAATTATCAGCAGTTCTAATATAGGGGGGTAGAAATAAAATATATAAACCCCTTAAACTGGTAATTATCAATTTTTTTTGTACTAAACATAAGTTTTGGGACTTAAAAAAAAGTATCAAGAAAATGTGTCTTTTTCACACCCAAAACATGTTATTACGTACATCTACAAAATTTACATGTATTCAAATATCATATTCTCTGAATCAAGTGTGTCCCAAACCTTTTTCGAATTTGCGAGTTTTTCGAAAATTCGAAGTCCGAATTTTCTAGGTTTTATTGTATGTATGATGGAACAGGCCAACATTCTTTGTCATGGCCTGTTAATTCTAGCGTAAATGAATTTAACAGGAATGTTATTGCTATAAATAACAATAAAACACTCGTTAACACTTGCTTGCAAAACATGCCTAAAAACCTCAATTTTGTATAAGAGGCTACTTCAACAGCACCGAGAGCCAGCAATTTGACACGTAACGTTGACTCTGGATATTGGAAACGATGTAATTGAGTTGATAATTTATCTTGATTGTCGGTTTAACTGACAGCAGTCTGAAACAACTGATACTTCAAATTAAATCTGTCAATCAAACCGTAGTTGACAAGAAATAATGAGAATCATTGAGAAATGCGGGACTGTTTTGCACCTTATTTTTTCTCTGATAAGAAAAGCGCACATTGTGCTAATTTTGATTTGATGCCTGTGGGAAGCTCTTTTGATTCCTAGCTAAATGATACACCAGTCATTGGGTAACCGATCATCAAGGGTCCTGGGGCCAGTTTCATCAAAGCATTTAAGACGTATTTATGTCTTTAAACTGTCCCAGGACATAGTTAAGACAAAACTCGTGTTTCACCAAACTCTGTGGAGATTTAGGAAAGTAAGTAAGGGTGCAAAGGTCAGGAATCGATACAATCAAGTACCACACCTGACCCAGGATACCAATGGGAAAGTGACAAACTCACAGTTAGACACAACAAACGAGAGCCAAGAGGTCAGCCCTTTCCCAGCAGGTGACCATAAAGCACATATAAACAGACGCGCACAAAGACATAGCATACACAAGACAGAACAAAAACATGAAAGATCCACAAAAGAAGTACCGCCTTGGAACGGTCAGTAAAATATTTTACTGGAGGGCTTAAACCGGTTTAACGGCGCCAACCTCACCCTTAATTCAGATGTGGATCAAGACAAATAGTTATTTGGTTTGCATGAAAGACCCCTAACTTATCAATGCATCATCTCCCAGAACATATTGCATTGCGGTGTGGGGGCAGAGGGGACACGGATCGGCCGACGGGGGGGGGGGGGGGTGAAGCCTGAACAGCGCCTTTACAGGTCAATTTTTACATTAAAACATATACAGCGATTGATTAACATGAAGGCTGGTCCGTGTCTGCGCTGGTCTGGCGCCCGTATGTTGGAGACCTCGTGTCGGGGTAAATTGATTTGTGAGTATTATATAAATACACATTGAATGCACGATTAAACTTAAGGCGCACAAAGGGTAAATTCTAATCTCGGGCGGCTGGAGTATTAGTGGAACATGGTGGTTTGTTTTGACGATGAAGGGCGGATATATTTAAACCTCGTGCTATCCACATTGAATAGAAATATGTAAAGATACGACCGTTATTCCACCCGAGTGTTACGAGATGGTTTCGTCCAATCCGCCGGGGATCAGCGTTTACCTATGAGCGCCAAGCTAACGGGAAAACATATCATATATATATATATAATAAACTCAATTCACGTTCCAGGCACAACCATATGCATTTATGCGAGTAAGAATGCATATGTTTTTTGAGATCATGCTTTGTACAGTTTTATTATATTTGTACATCTTAGTTATTATCTTTATTTTGTATATCGAATACTTCTTATGTCTGTTCCAATTGATGAGGACACCAGGTCGTGGGAGGGGCTGGAAACCAGACTCGCTGCTGATACGCCAACTCGATATTACAACACGGATATTCATCCTAAATGGGTAATGGGGTAGATCAGTGGCGTGTCAGTATAGGTCTGTTTGACAGCAGAGTTTGCGTCTGCAGACAGAGGGTGAAGATTTCTTTTTCATGGCACTTTACTTTTCAGTACTTTGTTTTTCTTCTAAGCGGATTCTAAACGGATTTAATCATGCTGTGAGATTGATGTCTACATCTTTGAAGGACCTCGTAAACAACTTGGATTTTAAGATTTTACTGCTCTTTCTTATTTTAGAGGCCGGGGACGTAGAGATGAATCCGGGTCCAAATACAACCGAACATTCACTCTCAATTATTCATAGTAACATAAGAAGCATACGTAACAAATTTGATTTCATAACTGAATATTTTTTAGACTTTGATATTTTATCTTTCACAGAAACTCACCTCGATGTAAATATTTTATCAGACTCTCTAATCCTAACTGATAAATTTGATGCTCCGTACCGAAAGGATAGATCAAATCATGGAGGGGGGTTATTGGTTTATTTGTCTCATGAGCTGGTCCACAAACGTAGACTTGATCTAGAGGGCTATTGGAATGAATCCATATGGGCAGAAATTAAGGTAAATAGGCAAATCTACTTAATAGGAACGTTTTACAGTCCTCGTACATCTGATGCGAATTTCTTTGATTCTTTAAATAAAAATATCGAAAAGGCTTTAGATATTACAAATAATGTAATTATTGTGGGGGACATGAATGAAGACCTCTTAAACCCTAACGTACACAACTTGAAAGATATACTGATCCTAAACTCTCTTAATAATGTTATCTCTGAACCCACAAGACAACATGCTCTGCTAGATCCCATCATAATTCACAACGACATGTCTTTTCTACATCATGGCATATTAGAAATTCCACCTGAAATTAGTGATCATAGTGCTACATATCTTTATCTTCCTTTTCAATACCCTCTGCATAGATCATTCACTCGTAATGTCTGGTTATATAAAAATGCAAACTTTGAATTGCTCAATAACAAAATACTCCAATTTGACTGGACATGTTTAAATCAGGGCTCTGTAAATGACGCAAGTACTCTTTTTAATAATATTTTTATTGAATTTGTAAAAGTGTGCATACCTTGTAAATCTATTCTTGTTCGAGAAGATGACAAACCATGGTATGACTCTGAGATTCGCCGTAATACACGGAAAAGAGATAGGCAAAAAAAGAAAGCAGTTAAAACAGGTAATATAACAGACTGGATTAAATATAAACGTCTTCGTAACAAAGTTAACAATCAAAGAAAACATGCCAAAGAATCTTTTTATAACAACTTAGAATTAATTATTACAGATTTCGAAAATAATGACAAAAGGAAATTTTGGAAAGTTATTAGGCATTTTGTTGAAAACAACAGTTCATCTTCAGCTATCCCTCCTCTCTCTTCTACCCTTCCTTCGGGCGAAACACAATGGGCATTCACTGATGAAGCAAAAGCAGACTGTCTAAACGATTACTTTGTCTCTATTTCTACTGTTAATGATGAAAACACTGTACTACCCCCTTTTGAAAAACTTACAAACAATTCACTATCAACAGTAAACTGCACTGAAAATGAGATTGAAACTTTAATAAATGTTTTGAATATAAATAAGGCAAGTGGCGATGACAGAATTAGTCATAGGATGCTTAAAGGAGTCGCTAAATCTATCTCAAAACCCCTTTCTATTCTTATGAACAGATCCTTTAATGAAGGTATCTTTCCTGAGGCATGGAAAGTAGCCAATGTTATACCGATTTTTAAAAAAGGTGATAAATCTCTACCTTCAAATTATCGACCTGTAGCACTCTTAAGCTGTCTTGGTAAACTACAAGAAAGAATTGTTTTCAAGAACTTGTATAATTTTTTAATTGATAACAACTTGTTATATAAATACCAGTCAGGATTTCTTCCTCACCATTCTACAGTTTTCCAACTGATTGATATATACCATAATATTTGCCAAGCTTTTGACAATAACCTGTTTTCCTGTATAGTTTTCTGTGATGTGTCTAAAGCTTTTGATAGAGTCTGGCATCGAGGTCTGCTCTTTAAGTTAAGGCAAAATGGTATTGATGGTAAGTTGCTCCAGTGGTTAAATAGCTATCTAACTAATAGAAAACAAAAAGTTACCCTCAAGTCCTGTGCTTCGACTATAAAGTCCATCCTTGCAGGAGTTCCCCAGGGATCAGTGCTTGGACCCCTGTTATTTCTAGTATATATCAATGATATTGCAAAACAGTTGCTAAGTTTAACACGATTATTTGCTGATGACAGTTCTCTATTCTATGCTGCAGCACGCCTCTCAGACATAGCAGGTATTATTAACCATGATCTCATTATGCTTTCTAATTGGGCCATACAATGGTTAGTCAAATTTAACCCTCTTAAAACTGAAGCAGTTCTTTTTACTCTTAAATATTTTGAAGCTTTTCCTCAATTGATATTTGATAACACTCCAATAAAATTTGTCGAAGATCACAAACATCTGGGCATAACTTTCAGCCAAAACGGTCAGTGGCACACACATATTGAACAGATTGCAAATACAGCGTCGAAAATATTAGGCATAATGCGCAAACTCAAATATACTCTGAGCAGAAATGCATTAAATCAAATTTATCTATACCACTTATTACCCATCATAGAGTATGCATCATTAGTTTGGGATGGCTGCACACAACAAGACTCTAACACTCTTGAAAAAATACAAAATGAAGCAGCTCGTATTGTTACTGGACTAACCAGATCGGTATCGTTAGTCAAATTATATAATGAATGTGGATGGACTAATTTATCAGTAAGGAGACACCAACAAAAACTGCATTTTATGTATAAAGTAAACAATGGACTGGTTCCATCATATATTACTGATTTATTTCCCCCATTAGTAAGTGAAATTTCGGGGTACCCCCTCAGAAACAACAACAACTTCTCCACACCATTTACTCGAACTAATATATCACTAAGATCATGTATTCCATCAGCCATCAGAATGTGGAACACTCTTGACGAAGGCCTCAAAAATCAGCCAACAATATCTTCCTTTAAGAACAACCTGCAAATTACTACTTTTCCTAAACTACATGTACCTAACTACTTCTTATCAGGAAACCGATATCTATCAGTAATACATGCTCGAATAAGAAACAATTGTAGCAATCTGAATAATGATTTATTTATCAATCATCTTCGTGAAAATCCTCTCTGTAATTGGTGCAATGAAATAGAGGATAGCGAACACTACTTCTTTCATTGCAACAACTACAGAAACGAGCGTCATCTATTTTTTGAAGCTGCAAGAGACTTTCAACCACTAACTACACAAGTATTGTTATACGGAAATGAAATAGTTGACAACACACTTAATTCAACATTATTTAGAGCAGTACATGATTATATAAAGAGCACCAAACGTTTTGACAATACATAAACATATTTTTCTTTTTGACTTGGAAATTCAAGTATATTTATCTCACTTTCTGCTATACCCAATCTTCCCTATGTCGGAGGGGCAGGCCTGCTCCTTAGTACTGGTGGACCAAACAATTTGGTGAACATTGACATGGAGTATTCGATCATTGTAATAAATGTTTCACGAGTGTGAAAAGAATACAATAGACGCATATCAGATAATTGAAGACAAGCGGTTTGGATGTCGATCCACTAGGATTGACAGACAGATTTTTTGCCTTTAATGATCTGAATGATGCTAACCTGCACTCTTAAATGCACTCATAGACAGTTATTTATTTATTTATTCATTTATTTATTTATTTATTCTTTATGATTTTGTATAGTTGAAGATATGTTTTGTAGCCATGTTTACATGCTTTGATTGATCTGTATATGTAGGGGGAGGGTCGTAACTAATGTTGTGAGAACTTGTGACCCAACCCCATTGCTGTAATTTGTGGCAATAAAATATGTATAAACTAAACAGAACATATAAATCAAGATATAACAAGGAGGTAAAGCAAAGATAAGGACTCAACAGTAAATTAAACTGAATACCGGAGCAAAAGAAATCCAACAGGTAAACCCCGGTGGGCCCCACAAACAGCCAAAGCATAAGGCCCCTACCATCTCATCAATAGATAAGTCTTCAAGTTAGAACCATCATAGAGTCTGAAGTCCGACCCACCGGCGTGCAATTAAAGAGGAAAGCAAAGTTGCCAACCGTAATTGGGTTGACCACCAAGCATGCAGTCTGCTGCAATACATTAATGTTATAGCCAATCGTTTTATAATTGGAAATTATTTTAATGAACTGCGCTGAAAAATCATTAGAGCCAACAATCTTCTTCAATTTATACACCAAGTCACCATAGAAATCATGTTCAGAAAGTCCTTAGTACAAGAGAGATTTAAGTCCAACTTGGAATTTAGAAATCAAATCATAGTATCGTCTATAAAATTTTGAAAATGTTTTGCGAAGTTTATGATACCGATAGCCTTGTTTAAGAAGTTTCTGAGTTAACAATTTATTGCGAATGTTGAAGTCAGCAACATAGCTAGATGCTCTAGCAAAACCAATGAGTTGAGAGATATAGACTCCATAGGATGTAGAACGAGGAACATCGCCATCTAAAAATGGAAAATTGACAATTTCAAAATCAAAGTCGTCACATTTATCATAAATTTTTGGTAGAAACAATATCATTAGAAATTGACAAATGCAAGTCTAAAAATGCGGCTTTGGTATCAGAGGTATTGGCTTTATTCAGTTGGGGCTCTGGAGGGTATATTTGACTAACCATATTGTCAAAATAAACATTATTAATATTTAAAATATCGTCCAAATATCTAGATGTAATGTTAAACGCATCAATAGTATCAGCCTGCTTATCATCAGAAAGAGACATAATAAAGTCCCTCTCATGACAAAACAGGAATAAATCTGCAACCAGGGGAGCACAATTAGTGCCCTTAGGAATCCCAACTACTTGTCTATACAGCTTGGTGCCAAATCGAATAAAAATGTTGTCCAATAAAAAGGTCAGCGCATCACATACATTTTGACACGACCATGCATGATATTTTTTAGGGTTTTCTGAAGTAAAAAATGCATTTCTGTCATTACATGCAAGGTAAGGAGAGCCTTCTCTCTGGAAGGTTCTTTTAATAAGATCAATAAGTTTATCTTTAATTAAATTATGAGGTAAAGTAGTGTAAAGAGTAGAAAAAGCATAAGTAGACAAACTGGTCGCATTGAAATCTCTAGCTTTAAGTTTATTTCACTTTTTGTCCTATACGTAGGACAAATTAATCGGTGTCCCAGCCGATACTTTTGTCCTTAATTGCATATACATGTACTAACGATGGCTGCTGCTTTTCAAGTGATATTGGAGGCTGATGAGGACGATAATCGACCTAGTCTAAAATAACATAGAGTATTCAGAGACCAGTATATATGCGTTAGAATCATGTTTTTACTGACCTGCATCTATATTGTCTATCAGTTTCGGACTTGGAAGCATACCTCAGCCCCTCCCCCAACATCTGGCTCTACTTGTCGCCACATAGCCATGTCAGGAAGTTGTTACTCTTGATTTCATTCACCATTATATGGCATTGTCGTAGGTATTGTAGAGAAAACTTTTCAGTATGGCTCTGCATGTACCGATGCACATAAACGAAACATGGCTATGGTTGCGGTGTTCACGATTTCCGTCACACCAACAGCTAAGGTCATACAAAGACAAAACGTCGGTATCAAGTCTCATCTGAACGACTGAAGAAGGCTGTAAGCTGACTGATGATCCCAAAACGTATCAGAAGAAGAAGAATTTTATTAACCTCGTAATGAGTCAGATCAGTGAACTTAAAAATGACAATTTCTATACTATTTTTGTTGTGAATATTTTTTTCTGTTCGTTTTGTTTGCTTTTTTTGTGGGTAAATAGTAATAAATGTGCATTGATTACGTCTTGATGAGCTGCACAGTGAAAAAAAGAATTCCACTTCCCACAGGTGTGCACTGTTATCTCTGTGTGAGTCCGTCCGTGCATACATTTGCAGTTTGTGAAGATGCTTATAAGTCTTGAGCCACATCTTAGTATTTTGATCAAATTATGCGTCATTCAGCAGGAAATTTCCAATTTGCTATCCACACATTCCTTCTGACGCCGGATGCTGATTAATCTACGTTCACCATGTGTAGTGTACATTACGGTCATTTTATTTTGAGCTATTTTCGCTCAGAGAAGGCTAATGTCGGTCAAGGCCTAGGCATCTGCATAGTCGGTTCATAGCCTTCGCAAGAGACTATTTGTCTCTTTGGTTTATAGACTTACTATCGTCATCTATATAAGATGGGGACTTGCCGCAACATCTAGTTTCTTTGCAGGAAGTGACCTATAATAAGTTAAATGTTAAGTGTTTATGGTATTTCCTTAGGTAGATTCAAAAATTCTCCATTACCCATTCTTACGTTTAACAACTTACCCACTTTTGTTCTGAAACAATATTTTTCTTATATTTTTGTCTTTTAAAGGCTGAATCCACTAGATAGCCTTAGCGATGAGGAACTTATTGCCAAGTACCGGCTCAGTCGGGAATGTAGTCTGTATATTAGATTTGTTGGAGGCCATAGCCCCAGACCTGCAAAGAACAATCCACCGGACATATGCTATACAACCAATAGTCCAACTTACAACAGCTTTACAGTTTTTGGCAATAGGCAGCTTCTAGCGCGTGTGTGTGGAGATGTCCATGACCTTTCGAAATCATCCGTGTTGCGATGTTAAGGTGTCGTCTCAAAGAGATACAGCTCACTTTTTTCTACCTCCTCAAGAAGGACGGCAACTTCTTCCCCAGTCCAATTTTCCTTTTTTATTTCCAAGTTTGTGTGTACTACTTTACACTTGCACGTAATTAAGCACGTGGTTGTATGTGGCCATTTGTGGCCATTGTCAATGAAATAGAACAATTTTGATGAAACACAAAATTATGATCTTTTTACAGTGAATTCAGGGAGCGAACCATACAAGCCATTATGAAAGTTTCTTCCAAATCTCTTAATTATCTCCCAATATTCTTTTCAAATTCAATGGTTGATAGGAAAGTTGACTCTTAACCTTTGAAAGAACCTTAGATCTGATTTCATTTATCGTTATTTCAATCTTCATCAGTGATTGGTTTACTAAACAAGTGTAATTAGTACTTCACATGTGACCATACAAGGACCTGCTGAAAATGAACTATTTGTCCAGGTTCTATTGTGAAGAGATTATGAACATAGATTTTGATGAAGATAAGAGGAAACTACCAACAAAATCATTTCTCAAATATTCAAGGGAGTTATCAACCTAACCCTAGCCTAACCAAACTTCATTGTCATATCAAAACCGTGTGATAAGTTTAAAAACACATATTAAAATATTTTCTATGCTTGCAAGTTAACTTTATAATCCGTCAATGAATATGAATAGTGAGTTCATAGTTTGACAAGAAGTTTAGAAAAAACTTCCATAATGGTTTGTATGCATCTCTGTCTGGATTAGCTGTAAGACGTTTTGATGTAACTGACCTAAACTTATCCTAGAAAATGTCCCAGGACGCTTTTATGATTAGTCCTAGTATATTCAATGTACTGTAACACTTTACGTATCGTAATAGAAACAATATAATAAGTTCGAAGTGCAAAAATAGCAGTATATAACAAATTTAAGATGGGTCAGTCTACATGCCAAATTATTATCCTCATCACAGTCGAATCTATAGTTGCACGTGAATGGTATAATGGAGCACGTCTCTAACACAAATATCTAAAATATTCAGACAATATGTACTTGCGTCTCTCTGGGCCCAACTGTGTGCATGTGCTTAGATGTCTGGCTGTATATTAACTTATAGAGGCTATTTTCTGGGTTTCGCCACACTATTTAATAATATTGTGTATATATGTGTTGCTGTATTTAATCTTTTTGGACCCTTACAGCACCACGGCTAAATTAACAATGTGAAATGTGCGCCCAGAAAGCAATATTTTTTCACGAGAACCATTTTTGTATTGGATCAAGGCAATGTCAAGCGTTTCGAAAACATACGAGGGACGTTTTTCATGTTCGTAGAGAGGTAGATTTAATGAAAACGGCGAAATCAAATGCATACATCATGCATATATTTGGAAATATTGAGCTTTTATCTATATATGCAAACTAAAATTATTTCAAAATGCATTACTTTAATGTCATCTAAGAGGCAAAGACATACCTATATATCGCACACTGGAAATATGGTAGAAATATGACATTTATGGACTTAGTCTCTGACAGAACGTCAGTAACAATTGCATGAAAATGGGTCCATAGCCATACACAGCTTCTGAAAATTTGGCTGCAGATCAAGGATACCACGTGCTACACTATCATATAAACATTATAGCAAATACGCAGCAATTTTTGGATGTGGAAGATTTGTTTGGAACCTCAGCAAAGTGAACAGTAGGCATATAAACTTTTATTGTAAAAAGTTGACACAAGTGGAAGTTGGATACGGGCTTTTGAATCTGGCTTAATATGTTAGCTGTAAAGTAGAATTATATTTTTTCTTGTTTATATGGTAGATGGAAGTGTTGTGGTAACTTTCATTCTAAAACAAAGTTAATGCTTTTGTTTTATTAGAAATGAACTGCAAAAAAAATAGCCATGGGGTGCTAAAATACCTTATTTTGTACATAAATGACGCCATTGAGCGTTACTATACTTAGAAAATACATTGAAACTGTTTTTGTGCCTCTTAACAAGTGTTGAAATTACTGCAATAAGAAAATTATGCAGATCCTATTGTTATTGTGTTTTCTACGCGGGGTTGATTTACCCCACCCACTTTTTATACCATGGGGGTATGCCAGTACCGAAAGTTGCCAGTTACACGCTTAAATCGATAAATCAATATAACTGCTGACGAATGATTGAGTATATTATGTGCTATGAAAAACCAGAAGAAATTTTAAAATTTGTTCATAATCGTAATTTTAACAGACATAATAAGTAGCACTTGACTGTGATTATTTTGGTATATTGATGGGTGTTTTAAAATTGTAATAAAACAGCAAACAGCATGCTTAAAGTTTTGCTGCACTCGTCTACGATTAGTATTTGAATAATTAATTTTGATGATGCAAAAGAAAAATCGGCTTGAAAAATGCTTATATCACTATAGCGGATGGAACTTAACAGCGTCTAATTTCCTGCTTGCTGCGTGGTTAAAAAGCCATGGATTTCGACCAGTGTCATTTTCATGCCCTATTCAAAGCTATATAGCTTGACCGGACTAAGCGCTAATGATGTAAAATTTATACCAGTTGATAGACAAAAGCTAGACCTTTCAAAATATATATAGTTATAGTACATTAAATTCTATATTTGCAGAGATACAGCCCGATTCTACGAACATAAAAAATGACCCTCGTATTTTGTATTTTTGGCCCAAAGAGGCGTTTGTGCTAATTTTAACAATATTTTAAGATTGTCTCTACTCAGTGGTATCATATAGGACTAGAACGTCACCTGATATTTTACCCTGGGATAAATTCTTACCTTACGTATGTTATCATACCCAATTTGTCTCGATAAAGTGATGTAATCGTATTAGGTAGCACCTCAGCGTATATTGGAACTTCTCTGGGACCCCTTTTAAGAAACTAAAAGCGGAATAAATGATGAGCAAGGAAAATAATCCATTATTTGTGTGAGGATGTGATATAAAAATCCGTCCCTCATGATGCCAAACGGTGATTCTTGGGGTGGAATTTTTATCCTTTCCTCACACTCGTGATATACTCCTACATGTATATTCTACTATAGGCATTTTTATGTTCAATGAACTGGGTTATATCCCCTCAAATATTGAATTTACGAAACCATAAGTATCATCTTTTGAAACCTCTAGTTTCTGTCTATCAATTGATATAAATATTAACCCTTAAAGCGCCAAGAAAAATGCATACAAAAATGTCGTCTGCTGAAGTTGTCTGCTGCAAACAATTGCCTCACATTACTGACTAATTAAGCATAGAAGCAAACAGCGTGGACCCAGAACAGACTGCTCCTGTAGGAGCAGTCTGATCTGGGTCCACACTGTTTGCCATAGAGGCTTTTTAAAACATTTCAGCAGACGAGAAAAGTAGACGACTCTTGGTTTGATTGGCGCATTAAGGGTTAACTTCAGTTAAGATATATAGCATTGAATAGAGCCTTATGACGCACATTGACTCGAGCTATTTAAAGCGAGCAGTTCCCATAGAACTAGATGCTGTTAAGGTTCATTCGCTATAGTTAGATAAGTGTTTGCCAAGCAGAAATTCTTTTGCACAATCAAGATTATTCTTTCTAACGCGAATCATATACAAGTATAGTAAAACTATAAGCATGATATTTGCTCTTCTTTAATCATTTGAAAACAACAATCAACATACTAACTTAATCATAGTCAAGTGCTGGCTAAAATACCTGTTAAAATAACAATTATAAATATATTTTAAAATTTCTGCTTGTTTTGCATAGCCCATATCATATGTAATCATTTGTCAGCAATTATTTTGATATATCGATTAAAACGTGTACCTGGCAACTTCCAGTGCTGTTATACACCCGTGCTACAAAAAGTGCGTGGGGTAAATCAAACCCAGGTGGAAAAAATAATACAAATTAGATCTGAATAAATTTCTTATTTCAGCCATTCCAAACGCACATTAAGAGGCCCTGCGACAGTTTTAAGGTATTTTCTAATAGTGTAATGCTTCATGGCGTCATTTATGTATAACAATGGGATATTAGCAAACCTGTAAAGTTGGTTATTTGTTTTGCAGTAAATTACTAATAAAACAAAAGTATTAAATGTATTTTGTGATAAAAGTAACCATAACACAACTATCTACCTTGTAAACAACAAAACATATAATAATACTTAACTCTAATATATTGATTCACATTCAAACGCCTGAATCAAACTTCGTTTTGTATCAACTTTTCCCAATAAAAAGTTATATGCTTACTTAGGTTCCAAATAAATCTTCTGAACCAAATACTTGTTGCGAATATCCTATAGGGCTATAGAATATTGTAGCAATAAGTATCTTCTGTCAACAGCCGCATTTTCAGAAGCCACATATGGAAATTAACCTATTTTTATGCAGTCATTTTTTAGCTTCTGTCAGAGACGAATTCCAGCAATGTCATATTTTCCGTGGCCAAGATATACCTGTTTCTTAGAAATCCCTAAAAGGAAACAATTTGATATAGTTTAAGTTTGCATGTTTAGATAAAAGTTCAATCTCAAAAGAAAATCGTTTGCATGAAAATGAACTACAACTATCTGTCTGGAATATTTTGAAGTGTTTTAATCCAAATATTATGTATTTCTGGTATAATTTACAATATTTCAATTTGACCTTAAAAAATTCATAAGCAAAAATTGTAAATATATATTTTTCTACTAGAAATTTGTAAATTTGGGCGAAAATACTTCTAAATATTGCAGTCTGATAAGTGTAGTTCATGTTCATGCAACTGTTTTTTTTTCTAAAGTTCACCAAGCGTGTCACAATATTGCAAACGGTATCAAACCAGGAAGTAACTCTAAAAAGACTGATAAGCATGCTGCGGATTGCTCAAAAGTTGTTTGTTGGGGCGTAAAGTGATCTATGTGAGATGTATAAGTTGTTCATACAACAATGTGGCCAAGTGTATCCGTCTCCTTGATGAAAAAGCATTTTTGTTTATACAGGAAAAAATTTCATGCAAGTTAAAGCTTTTGGAAGATATATCCCCTTAATTAGATCATAATGAACATTTTAGTGGAAAATATGTCTTGGCTTTGATCAAATGTTTCGCCTTTTTTTTAACTCTAGCTCATCCTGCTTGCTTATGCAGTTTCAATATACACATACAATATCATATATAAGACGTCATGCGATATCCTGTGCGACGCCATAAGAGCAAAAACATGTTACTGGTTAACTTCTAAATAGTATATAATAAAACAAAATCATTTTTGGAGTGATTATTTTATCGATAAAAAGACGTATATTTCACTTCACTCGATGAAAAAGACGTCCTATTTGAATATCCTCTTTATATTTTGACTAAATATGCGTCTCACATTTATGTTTACGAGTGGAAGTTGAAAAGCGTACTACGTAATTCCATAAAGCTTAATAATGTGTGAATATAATCTTGTCTTCAGTAGATGTTGCGTTAGTAACAAATTAAGAGCCGTGGCATGGGATTTCCAACAATTTGGTATGTGCGACCGGCAAAGGCTCAGACCAGCCTGCGCATACGCGCAGTCTGATCAGAGCCTTTGCTAGTCGCTTGAGTATTCTATGATAGTTAAGCTACTGACTGAACACCATTTGGAGTTTCTAAGCTTAAAAGGGGGCTGCAGAGGCTCGTCTGAGTCTACACTTGTCAAAATGTCAAATTGTTGGAAATCTCATGTAGCGGCTCAATTTTGTCTTCATCCAAACGCAATGAAGATATGCTTAGCCACATGTCATTAGATAATTGAGAATCACTTTATGGAAATTGGCTCTGGTACAAAATGAATTGCTTTAAGATGCCATGATTGATGTCTTCTAAATAACGTGTTAATTTCTTCATGTATCATTGCTATTCTTAAATTAACATATTTTAGGCACAGAGGAACTATTTAGGACGTACATTTATCATATGACGTCGTGCCTGGGAGTGATATAACGTCACGCAATAAAGTCGATAAACCACTATTCTTGCATAAAATTCGTTATGCAAAGTTGAATTCATTGTAAAATGATCATAAGTCAGAGTTCAAATACCGAGATTTTAATTTGACAATACTTAAAACGGGCCCAGGCCTCGAGGTTATAAAACGTGAGTTCATTCTCAGACTCAAAATAAAGCATAATGATTGGCTGCTTGCGGACACGTGTCCACAATCAGCCAATCATTGCGCTTTATTTTGAGTCTGAGAATGTACTCAAGCTTTATAACCTTGAGGCCTGATTCGTTTTAGTCCGGACTGATCATTACATCAACGTTGTTGTTCGCGATAACGTTGCATGCATTATGACGTTGTGACGACGTTATGACGTTCGAAAGTTTAACGCTGACGCCGTTTTGTTTGGAGAAATCAGTGTTAGAAAAATGGTATTTAAAGGTGTAAAGCCTCAGTTACACAGTCACGATTCCGGCCACGATTCCGGCCACGATTCGTCCCAATTTGAGCCAGATGGTAAAATCGGGGTGCATCGGGAAGCGACAGGATGAAAAAAAGAAGATCAAGCATCAATACGTTGTCTCACGATGCCCCTACGGTGTCTGCACGATTCATCTACGGATCCACTACGACTCATGACGGTAGCGCTACGATTCACGGAATGCTCACGATGCCTCCACGATTCCATACGGTGCTAGTATGATTCAAGCCGGTAGCGCTATGGTAGCATCACGACCTTCCACGAATGTGCACGATTTAGTGGTTGTCATGGGACAGTCCTAGGGGGGGGGGGGTTACTCTCATTTTTTCTTTATACGTAGGTTCGAGCCAAGCATCTTCAGTTCACCCCAAAAATAAATCAGAAATTTCAAGCACCCCCCAAAAATTGAAATTTTAGCAACTAAGAAAATATTCCCAATTCTGTACATTGACCTTAAAAAAGCCCTAAAATGTATAGAAATGACCCCTAAATATAGTCCAATATTGTGATGACCCCAAAATAATATCCACAAATTCTAAATACCCAAAAAATATTCATTATTCTGAAAACCCATATATTGAAATTCAAAATTTTGAACCCCCCAAAATGACCCAGCCTACATATGCAGCACCGTAGAGACATCGGCGCAAGTCCTAGTAGTACCGTCGTGATTCGTGAAGAATCCTGGTAATTCGGGAACCTCCAGGACAAGGCTACGACAAGTTTAAACCGTTTAAACTCGTCGGGGTGAATCGTGTTGGATTGTGGGCGTGGCCTAAATCGTAGCTCTACCGTAGCGGAATCGGGATCATTCCTAGTGGCACCGTGGTAGTATTCGTGGTCATTCGTGGGCGTTCGTGGGCTTTCTTAGCGAATCGGGTTATCACTGACACAAGATTCTGGTATAAAAACAGATGTATCATTGAACTGATCGTCATCTAATAAAAATGGACAGGAGACTGGACTAGGGACAGGACTGAGCCTAGCCCGTGGGTCCGGTGACTGTAGCTTTTCTTTTTGATGGCATGACTGACTTTGCAAAGGTTGAAGAGATAATGATATTTGGTGTCATAATTTGGCAAACTGTCGCCCCAGGTGGGGGGGGGGGGTACTCTAATATTTACATACATACGCAGGCTCGGGTCATTTTATTTGGTTCAAAATTTTGAATTTCATTTTTTGGGTGTTTTCAGAAAAATAAATTTTGCGGGGTATGAAGATTTTATGGATATTTCTTTGGGTTCTTCACAATATTTGACTATATTTAAGGGTCATTTCTATGCATTTTAGGCCGTTTTTAAGGTCAAGAATGTGGAATATATTTTTGGGGTTGCTAAAATTTCAAATATTTTTTGAGGTGCTTGAAATTCTTGATTTTTTTTTTTTGTGGGGGGGGGGGGGAGGGGTGAACGGTAGATGCTTGGCCCGAGCCTACATATGAAGAAAAAATGAAAGTACACCCCTGGGACTGTCGCATCGCCACCACTAAATCGTGCACATTCGCGGGAGGTCGTGACGCTACCGTAGCGCTACCGGCTTGAATCGTACTAGCACCGTATCGAATCGTGGAGGCATCGTGAGTATTTGTAGCTTCACCGTAATGAATCGTAGCGCTGCCGTCATTAGTCGTAGTGGATCCGTAGATGAATCGTGCAGGTGAATCGTGGCCAGAATCGTGACTGTGTACATGTAACTGGGGCTTAAGAGGTAAAATATGGAAGAATAACGATCACGTCATGATTGTTTTAATTGCATTAACACTTGACGGGTCCCTCGGTAGATGTTTCAACACTGGGCCTAACGGCCTCGTAGTCAAACAGCTTCCTCGGTTCCCGGCAAATGTTAATGTATGAACAACACGTGTGATCCTTATATTCTTGTACACGTATATAAACCTATTCGTATAGCTGTTTAAACCCATTGTCAAATGAGCGAAAATCCAGGTTCAAATCAGGAGATTCACGTGCTGTTTGAACATGAGTTTAAACTTTAAAATACTTAAAAAGCCCTGAGTTATTTACATGACGTTATATACAGAAAGCGTTGCGGCCCAGACTGATCATTTCGCCGATGCTTTGTTCGCGAAAACGTTGCGTACGGCTATAACATTGTGACGAAGTTATGACGTTCGAAAGTTTACAGTCGACGCCATTTTGTTTAGAGAAATTCAGTGATTTAATGATTTAGTAACGTACAATACGTAATGACGTCCATTATACGTTGCGTAAAAGGTTGCAAAATGTTGACGGTTTCACGCAAAAAATGAGATTTTTTTTTAATAATTGTAATGTCCTGTAATTAATATAATCTAACTTTCTTGCTCCTGTATTATTCAAGTTATTAAACTTGATGCGTAAAAGAGATACAATGCTCGCATTATATCCCTTTTCCTCAACTTGTTTAAAAAATAAGATCCTTTATGCATTCATTCATAATATTTCTATTTCTAAAGTAGTTACTTTAAAGGTATTTAGCCGCATGAAGTACACACATGATCACACATTATAAAATCTGTGCAATTTGCACATGTGGAATCTAGGTACATGTGTATTGCCTTTGAGTCAAAGGTCAAGGTCAAGCTAATTAAATTCTGGTTGTATGACTTCTCTACACGAACAAGTATCTCATACATGTTTTACAATAGATGGTTCATATTTCGCACACTGATTGCCTAAGGTATGTAGATGTCACCACATGTTATGGCGTTTGTTTCATAGGCCAGGGTCAAATAATTAAAGTATGTCCATATGGCGTGTAATTCCAACATTTTAGATGTTAGTGGTTCATATTGGGACACTTATTGTAGACGACAAGAATGGGTTCTGGGGCCAATTTCATCAACGAGTTTACGACGTGTTTTTGTCTTAAAAACATCGTACGAAGTTCGTACGTTAAAAATCGGGTTTCATCAAACTATTGGACTTCGCGAACTTCCTATTTTTTGTCGTATATTTAAGACAAATATTTAGGTGTCGCAGCTGACATCTATGTCTTAAATATTACTATCTTTCTACTTAGCTACCAAGGCTGCTGCATTTCACACAAAGTTTTGAAAGTACTACAATCAAGACCACCCTTTACATACCATATGGTTTACCAAAATGAGAAAATAAGACCCCCTTTCCGTGGTGCTTATGAGTTATTTATTTGTCAAAGTAACCTCGCCCACCCTCTCCCCTACCACGCTGTATACTGTCACCAAAAGATGCGCCTATGACCACCATGTCAGTAGCTGAATTTATGCATAACCATCACGTCTAAGGGGAAGAGATTCTGTAGTAAAACCAACAGGATATTTTTTGTACTTTTACACATGTCAACATTGCTTAAACATACTGTCAGGAACGTTATATTTTGATTTTCATAAAATCTAGTCCAGGATATTTTCAATGGATGGAATATATAAATGCAATCTATTTCTCTCTACTACACAGTAGACCATTTATTCAACTATGATGACATATCAACCTTTTCTAACATATTACTACAATATGAACAACTCAATACCAGTATTACTTTCAGGTACAACATCGAAACAGATAACCCTTAGCTGTTGAATGGCTTTGAGATAAATCACTTAGAACCACTAAGAACTCCACAAAGTTAATTAAATATCATGTGGCCACACCTTCCACATAGCTATATGATCCACTCAGAAAAACACACAGTCTTCTAATTAAGCAAATTGTTAAATTGATTTCCACAAAGATTGCCTCTAAAGATTCTTCAACAACTAAGCTCAGTCATAACCAATGGCCATCTGTCTCATTTGTACTTGAATCATGCTTCATTCTATAAGTCACACTGCTTTAACTTAAAACAGTAAAGTTTGTCAAAACTCGAACGCATAACATATTATAGGCTGTCTATATCACTTGAGATGCTAATCTGTACAAACGGCAGTAAATGTATTTAAACGTTTGTAGGCTACTTGCATTATGTACACACGAACCTAGTTAAAATAATGTTGTCCCTTATAGATCACCATAGTTTTTAACATCCCCCCGAAGTACATTCTATCCTCATATATAGTAAATAGCACAGACGACCATATGTTCATATCAACTCATAATCATAGCTGCTATTCATCACTAATCTATGCTCATATCTTGCTACCAAGTCTCTTTCATGTCCCATATGGACCACCATAGATATGTAAAATTTCACTCCATAAATCAGTGACAACACAACACAATTTCATAGGCCATATCATCTACATGCTTGGCTGTCTACATCATCTGCTGGTCAAGATAAAACTTCTGACATCTTCCCATAAGAGGCCACCTACAAATTGCAAGCCAGTATTACTATACTGAAATTACAATAGCCTCTGATAAAAGTTCCAAAATTCAATATTTCTAGACCGACAATTCAGCAGAAAATGTATACAACCAGGAAAATTTACTTACAGTATTTGGAATAAAGAAGATCCTATCTATATACACATCTGTAGTATCCTACTAATTCACATCAACACTCTCTAAAATTCACATGCATGCACATTGAAAGTCATACTCTTTATGAAAAAATAAACTGTTTTTTTACAACTCACAGTATTAGGCTCAAACACAAATCACTCCAAGATTTACCTAATAATTACATAATTCCCCAATTGTTGAAGATCTATAATCACTCATGCTTACCTTTAAGGTGGTGAAAAGATTAGCACAGGTACAACAAAGGCAGTTATCATTTACTGTCCCGAACAAGCTATACCTTTTATAAAAAAATCCTGACAAATACCTCCCTCCTCAAGAAAAAAAATGATCAAAGATCATTTTTACCTAGACTGAAGTAATCTATCCTTTTACTGTGACCTCTATATCTTAAGCATTCTGCTCAGAAAATCCGCAGCAAAGTTGTCAGAACCCTTAATACTTTCCAGTCTCATTTTGAATGGCTGCAAGGCTAATGCCCATCTCATTAGTCTTGCGTTGGCTACTTTTGCCTTGTTTAAATATGTCAAGGGTTGATGATCTGTTTCTAAAGAGAATTCCTTACCATAAAGGTAACTCTGAAATTTCTTTACTGACCAAACAATTGCAAGGCATTCTCTTTCAATTACAGAATAATGCTTTTCTCTGTCTAATAGCTTCTTACTAGCATAACACACAGGGAACCTGTACTCACCATACTCTTGTAATAGAACTGCCCCAATTCCAATGTTGGAGGCATCTGTCTGCAAGATGAATTCTTTCTCAAAATTTGGTAGACATAAAATAGGTGATTGGGTAAGTTGGTTTATCAAGCTATGAAAAGCATTTTCCTGCTCTGGTCCCCATCTTACCTTACTTGGTTGTCCTTTCTTTGTGAGATCTGAAAGAGGAGCTGATATGGCACTAAAATTTGGTACAAATTTTCTGTAGTACCCAGCAAGCCCTAAAAAATGAACGTACCTGTTTCTTGTTGGTTGGTCTTTGACATTTCCTTATATCATTTACCTTTTCTGGACTTGGTTCAATTGTTCCAGCCCCTAATACATGTCCCAAAAATGTAATTGTCTCAACACCAACAACACATTTGGAAGGTCTAGCTGTCAACCTTGCCTCCCGTAAGCGTTTGAAGAGTTGCCTGAGGCATGAAATCTGTATCCGCCATGATTGAGTGTGAACAATTATGTCATCCACAAAATTGTCAGTATTTTCAAGCCCTTTTAACAATACTCTCATCATTCTACAGAATGATGCCCCCGAATTCACCAATCCAAAAGGCATTTTTTTTAAATGAAAACAATCCTTCTGAAGTGATAAATGCAGTTAAAGGCTGACTAGACTTCTTCATCTTAATTTGCCAGTAACCTTTTGACAAGTCTATTTTGGTAAAATACTTATCTTGGGCCATTTTTGAGAATATTTCTTCAGGGTTACCTATAGGTTCAGCATCAAACACTGTAATACTATTCAATTTACGGAAGTCACAACAAAATCTATAGGTACCATCTGTTTTCCTTACCATCACTACTGGAGAGGCATATGGTGAGTTGCAAGGCTCTATTATGTCTAGCTTTATCATATTCTCTATTTCTTCT
This sequence comes from Loripinus fragilis, assembly GCA_964019695.1. Lineage (NCBI taxonomy): Eukaryota > Metazoa > Mollusca > Bivalvia > Lucinida > Lucinidae > Loripinus > Loripinus fragilis. The sequence continues at coordinate 63,349,787 of OZ026522.1, read as the reverse complement.
TTGATGTCCTTTTTTAATGAATATGGGACAGGATATTGCTTAGACCTAACTGGTTGACTGGAGGTGAGTTTTATTTCATGCTCTACTATATTAGTTGTTCCCGGGACATCAGAAAATACATCAGAAAATTCATTCAAAAGTTCCTGTATTTCAGCTTTCTTTTCAGGTGATAAATCGTAACAAACCTGAACATCTGAAACTGACTCCTTTGATGTATATGCTGGGAACTCTACACTCACCCATTTATTATCTATTTCTTTACACTCCTCTTGTACTATTTCCATCTCACTTTCTTCAATGACTGAAACACAAGATAACATCTGTGTTTCTGATTCCTGAACATCATCAACATTTTTGGGTCTTCTGTGATATTGTTGTAGCATATTGCCATGGTACGTTTTTATCTTACCTTTGATATTGACCTTATAATCAAATGGATTTACTTTCTCCATGACTGTGAATGGTCCTTTCCACTGCATCAATAGCTTGTTATTATCACTGGGAAGCAATAAAAGAACTTCATCACCTTTTTTAATGATCTGGCCTTTGCTTTTGTGTCATAGTAAGTCTTATATTTCTTGCTGTTTTTGACCAGCTCTTCTTGAGCTAACTTACAGGTGTCTTCTAGTCTCTGACGCAGATCAACTACATACTGATAGGTGGTCTTGACTTCCTCATCTTCGATATTACTTGTCCATAACTCTTTTAATATGGTCAATGATCCTCTTACCTGACGTCCATATAAAAGCTGAAAGGGTGAATATCCTGTACTATCTTGCACTGTGTCCCTATAAGCAAACAGCAAGGCAGGAATGAATCTATTCCACTGCTTTGGCTGTTCTTCACAGCATTTTCTAAGCATTGCTTTAAGTGTGCCATTAAATCGCTCTACTAATCCATTACAAGAGGGATGGTAGGGTGTTGTTGTTAGCTGTTTGACAGACAAAAGTCTACTTACCTCTTTCATGAGGTCAGAGGTGAACTGCTTACCTTGATCACTTAATACCTCTCTTGGCACCCCAACACGGCTGTATATTTCAATAAGAGCCTCTGCTACAGTCTCAGTATCTATACGTTTAAGAGCAACAGCCTCCGGATATCGAGTTGCATAGTCAACTACAGTTAAAACAAATCTATGCCCTTCCTCAGTGGGTGGGTGTATTGGACCAATTAAATCAATAGCAATCCTTGTGAAGGGAGTATCGATAAGTGGCATTTTCCCAAGGGGTAGTTTACCAACCCTTCCTTTTGGAATGGTCTTTTGACACGTGTCACAAGATTTACAATAGTTCCTGACATCCCTTCGGACATGAGGCCAGTAAAACTGAGACAGTGTTTTATCAGTTGTTTTCCTGATTCCAAAATGGCCAGACATTACTCCATCATGTGCTATTTTTAAAACATCTGATCTTAGTTGTTTTGGGACAACCAATTGCTTAATTATCTCGGCATTTCCACCGGCTTTGCTATATTGTCTGTAATACAAATTCTTTTTGATTACATATTTAACCATTGATCCATCTTTGCAAACTTTTGTTTCTCCTGTACTTTCCATATTCCGTATCTCACTAAGCGTCTCATCTGACTCTTGATAAAGTCTAATTTGCTCAGAACTCACCTCTTTAATTGGCTCTGGTATTTTAAGGGAAGTTTTCACATCTTTCTTTTTCTTTTGTGCCCTTGTTTCTACTGCACTCACCTCAGGTGTCATAACTCTGGTAGGACTACTCTCAAAACTTACTTTCTCCTTCCAATCTAGGTTAGGGTTATCCGCTGCTCTTGCACCACCAATATTTCCAATTACTAAGTCATAAACCGGATTATCCATACTAAGTGCTTCTACTTGTCCAACAAAGTAAGGCGTATCCACCTTAATTCGGGCAACCGGAAAAATCCTAGTGGTACCATCTGCTAGAATACATGTTACCTTCTTTCCAGTGTATTCTTCTTCCTCTACTAGTTTGTTTTTAACAAGAACAGAGTTGCAACCACTATCACGTAAAACAGATACCCTTATCTTACCCACTAGACCTTCTCTGACTGGCATAGCTGGTTTCTCTCTACAGGCTAGCTCACCTAAACTATGGTATGCAATGTTGACTATTTCAAAACCATAAATGTTCTTTACCTTGGTATCAGTTTCCAATTGTGATTGTGCCATTGAGCAAGGGTTACTAGAAGGAGTAATCACAATACAAGTGGCAGCTGATTTTTCCTGCACCTGTTCAAACTCAGATACTTCTTTTTCTGATTCAGTTTTACCTATTTCTTCACTCTGTCCCTCATCTGCTTCTAAGAAAACAGCTTTTAGGTTTGACCTTGATCTTGTAAAAGTCTTTTGTGGACAATCTCGAATGATATGATCTGACTTACCACAACCATAACAAACTCTATCTTTAAATACCTTTTGCTGTCTAGGGTCATCAGATCCTGGGCTTCTGAAATTATCTTTCCTTATCACGCCTGGTCTACCTTCAAGTCTATTAAGAAATGGCTGTTTGTCAGTATTATCACTTACTGAATGAGCCTCATTGTACTGTTCTGCTAGTTCAACCATCTCAGTTACAGACTTAATTTTCCTTTCTTTAAGAAAGAGTACCAGATTCCTGTTTGATACTGAAAGAAACTGTTCCCTCAGAATTAGATCTCTTAAACCATCATAATTCTCTGTAACCTTACCCAACTCCATCCACCTTGATAAATAATTTGACAATCTAACTACAAACTGACCTGCAGTCTCTCCTATATCTTGCTTACTAGACCTAAACTTCTTCCTAAAACCTTCCTCAGTCAGCTGGTACCTTTTTAAAAGAGCATCAGATAACTTATCATAATCAGTGGCTTCTTCAGAAGAGAGACGTGAATAGACATCTAATGCCTTACCTTGTAATAATGAGGATAAATTAGTGGCCCATTCTTCCTTTGGCCATTTAGCATTAGTTGCAAACCTTTCATACCTCTTCAAGTATGAATCCATATTGTCTCGCCCCTCATTAAAGGATGGTAATTTTGGAATTTTAGCCTTTATGTCAGGGCTCTTGGCCACCAATCCTGTTGTTTTACTTTCTGCATTTATTTTAGCTAATTCAATCTGTTTTTGAGCTAATTCTATTTTAAGCAGGGCCTGTCTTTCATTTTCTTTATACTCTTTGTCTTTCATTCTCTCCTCTCTTTCTTTTGCTCTTTCATCTCTCTCAATATTATGTTTCTCTTTTTCCACTTCCCTTATCATTTTTTCTCTTTTATCAACAAAATCAGCCAACTCGGCTCCCTTCAAACCCATGTCCTTACCTAACTCTACCAACTTAGATATATCCTCCATATTTTAAAGATTAATATGTGACCACAATATTCCATCCAATATCCTCAACTAGATCCTGCCGAGATCGCCATTGTCAGGAACGTTATATTTTGATTTTCATAAAATCTAGTCCAGGATATTTTCAATGGATGGAATATATAAATGCAATCTATTTCTCTCTACTACACAGTAGACCATTTATTCAACTATGATGACATATCAACCTTTTCTAACATATTACTACAATATGAACAACTCAATACCAGTATTACTTTCAGGTACAACATCGAAACAGATAACCCTTAGCTGTTGAATGGCTTTGAGATAAATCACTTAGAACCACTAAGAACTCCACAAAGTTAATTAAATATCATGTGGCCACACCTTCCACATAGCTATATGATCCACTCAGAAAAACACACAGTCTTCTAATTAAGCAAATTGTTAAATTGATTTCCACAAAGATTGCCTCTAAAGCTTCTTCAACAACTAAGCTCAGTCATAACCAATGGCCATCTGTCTCATTTGTACTTGAATCATGCTTCATTCTATAAGTCACACTGCTTTAACTTAAAACAGTAAAGTTTGTCAAAACTCGAACGCATAACATATTATAGGCTGTCTATATCACTTGAGATGCTAATCTGTACAAACGGCAGTAAATGTATTTAAACGTTTGTAGGCTACTTGCATTATGTACACACGAACCTAGTTAAAATAATGTTGTCCCTTATAGATCACCATAGTTTTTAACATCCCCCCGAAGTACATTCTATCCTCATATATAGTAAATAGCACAGACGACCATATGTTCATATCAACTCATAATCATAGCTGCTATTCATCACTAATCTATGCTCATATCTTGCTACCAAGTCTCTTTCATGTCCCATATGGACCACCATAGATATGTAAAATTTCACTCCATAAATCAGTGACAACACAACACCATTTCATAGGCCATATCATCTACATGCTTGGCTGTCTACATCATCTGCTGGTCAAGATAAAACTTCTGACATCTTCCCATAAGAGGCCACCTACAAATTGCAAGCCAGTATTACTATACTGAAATTACAATAGCCTCTGATAAAAGTTCCAAAATTCAATATTTCTAGACCGACAATTCAGCAGAAAATGTATACAACCAGGAAAATTTACTTACAGTATTTGGAATAAAGAAGATCCTATCTATATACACATCTGTAGTATCCTACTAATTCACATCAACACTCTCTAAAATTCACATGCATGCACATTGAAAGTCATACTCTTTATGAAAAAATAAACTGTTTTTTTACAACTCACAGTATTAGGCTCAAACACAAATCACTCCAAGATTTACCTAATAATTACATAATTCCCCAATTGTTGAAGATCTATAATCACTCATGCTTACCTTTAAGGTGGTGAAAAGATTAGCACAGGTACAACAAAGGCAGTTATCATTTACTGTCCGGAACAAGCTATACCTTTTATAAAAAAATCCTGACACATACTAATATACACATTCAAATGTACGGATAAGTCATCGTCCAATTGCATGACTGCCAGGGACGACAATGGTGAGGGGCTTTCGTCAATAACCATACGTTCAACATTCGATGGAGTTTCAAAACGTATGTCTTTGTATTATAGTGTTTCCAGGTTATAAGTGACCCCCGTTTTTCTTTATTTAAACAGCTTTAAATTGAACTTAGAAGAACGGCACTTAGCATGTGGATTTAAATGCACACCGCGTAACTAAGTCTTATTTTGGGGAGACGCCCTTATTTGTAACTGAAGCCCCAGTCCCCTGCGCAAAAGAATAACTTAGTTCTTTTTCCCTGTGAATATACCCATGTGTACCTCAATAGATACACGTGGTATATTTGCATTGCTATGATGATATATACTAGCCTACAGGACTATCTATATCCGATGATTCAACGAAAATCTATTCCGAAAACCTCACTAGTCATCATTTTGACTCACACACGCACGCACACACGCAATTGTAAAAGTCTATAGGGGTCCTAGACCGTGCCGTATTGAAAACAGGCAAATATAAGGCTTAAGCATGAAACACGCATGAACATGTAGCACCTTCCATTTCAATTCATTGACTAGTTTTGCCTACGAGGTTATTTGTCATGATTTTGTCGTCTGCTGATATTTTTTTCAAAATCAATTTGTTTCTTGCTGTTGCTTTTTCGGAAATGATATTTCGGGAATATCAGAAGTGTGCCAAGCAGTTTGGATCCAGATCATTCCCGACGTTTTGTCGGGCCTGATCTGGGTCCAAATTGTTTGCAAAGGTAATCAGTAGACGACACTAGTAAGTAAAGAGTTTATGACGACAGTTCAAGTTTAGAGAGCTGACGAGAAATAGCGAATTAGGGATATACATAAAACTTAAATTTGCCTGCTAAAGCTACTTCGCTGATAAACTTTGTCAACAGCCGAAGGCAAGTTCAGGTTTAAATGTTGGGCATTATCTGGATCCATACTGTTTGATAACCTACTTGTATTCCTGAAAGACATATTTTCAGGAAGCAATGATCTGGAAAGAAAATTCAGCCATTATTTAAGGTTCAGACTAAACTGTTACTTGAATCGTTTTTGTTTAGGTGCATGAGCACCTAAACACAATATATAAGGTGAGAATTAGAGCTGTACCATGGAGGAGCATGTGACCAAATGTAACCAATCATGGGACCTCTGTCTAAGATTAAACATATGTCATTTGTAAATATAGAATAGTCATTTTCTGGTTTCCCAGTCTATCTTGAAATTCTGATTGCATCATGTTCTTCAAAGATTGACCAAGGCCGACCTGGTCTGACATTTAGCCACTATTCTGCTGAAGAGAATAATAAGACAGTTGGTCAGTCAGAAATCCAAAGTAAAAAGGGAGCTTATTAAAGCACAGATAACATGAAATTATTCAAGTTACACGATGCATGGATTTTGAAGAGGCAAAAGTCAAGTAGATTCTTTATGTGGTGCCTTACCCAGAGATGATTTGCGAATGCATAAATGCATAAAGTCTGACATCTCTAAGGTCATGTACCAGATGAAATGTATGGACCCTTTGCATACTAGTCCTACTATTAACCTTTCAGACCCTAATCAGACTAGCAAAATGTTGGTTGTCATCCAAATCCAAACTGTTCGACATACTTATGGTATTGGATGGTACTTTAAGTCTAGACTGGCATCAGTTCTGGAACAAATTGATACACCAGAAAAAATAAGAGTATCTTTTATTTTAGTTGGAGGTATTAGACTGGCCCCTGTCAAGACAGAAAAATCCCAATTTTCCATTCAAGCACTCTTACTAAATGATTGCAACCTTTTGAGTGTGCTAACAAATGCTATCATAATGACTAATTTGTTCAGTGGAATGGAACAGTTTGTATAATTTTGGTAACAGGAATTTTGAGGATCCTAATATATTTCTCTGAAGTTATTTTAAAACAAAAGATAATCCCCTTTTAGCTAACCTAGGTTAGGACTTCCTTTATGCGTCTGTTCATCATCAGTGTCATCAATATATACTGACTGACAAAAGAAACGCTATAGGTAAAATTCAAAGCCATGTCACATCTATACATTAGGTAATAAATGTAAATTTAGATTATTTTTTACTTTTAAATGCATGTTAATGTTGTACCTCAAAATGTACCGCAGAGGAACAGATAAGCCGCTTTTTGGGGGTATTTAAGCAATTAAATTTGTGAAAAAAGCAATTGTTTTCAAATGAAGGGGTAACAGAAAGGAATTAAATTTTGGAAAAAGCAATGGTTTTATAAATGAAGGGGTAGCGAAAAGCAATTAAATTTTGGAAAAGCAAAAGAAAAAAACAAACTGATCTAAATATGAATATATCCCATGTTAGCAGCACTTAGTGTGGTAGCCAGTTCGTTCAAGCCTTTCTTTTGTTGTGATGTTACTAAGTCTCCTTTGAAGTTTGATACATAAAGCAAGTCATTTGTCAGTTACTGGCTAAAGTATTTGCACAAAGTACTTAAAGTCACTCAATCTGTATGTTTCTTCCATTACGAAAACTAAGATTATTATTTAAATTGTTAACTAAGATTATTAGGTACTTTAATTATAACTTATAAATAAGCAATTTCAAAAATCTTTGTGGGGTAAATTTTTTTTTAAGCAATTGTTTTTGGAAAAAAAGCAATTCATAAAAATCGTGTGGGGTAAATACCCAATTGAACTGAAAGCTTATCTGGACCTCTGTACCGTCCGAGAAAATTCAATGGGTAAAATCAAAACATGGAAAATTGATGTGTGGTTTATTGAAAACAAAAACATCAATATTTTTAGGGAGCACACACAATTTTGGTACTTTATTGTTTGGTAAAACCCTATAGTAGCGAAGGTTCATTCACAAGAGCTCATGCTCGATAATACAATCTGTACAAATAATTTTTTTCAAACACCTATTCTGCCTTGGACCCAGTATAATTGGGTCCGAGATTCTGCTGACTTTAAGATTTGTTAAACAAGACCTATTATAATAATAATAAAAGTAAAGGAATGCTGTCATAAAAACAACCTATTTGCCAAACCTAAACTATTGGCGGCTTTTTAAAAGCAGCCAACTTGTTTTAACACAGGCCATTTCAATGCATCGCCTTTAGATGTACAGTGAAGTTTATGTGTCAGTATAAGCAGTGAAGCATTGCTTAATGCACGAAGATTGGGCCAGTTAAGCAATTTTAGCGTGAAGTTGCGATTGTTTTTTATCAGTTAAAAACGTGTTTGGGTGCTCAAAAGAACCATATCATCGAGACGGTTGTTTTGAGTACATACAACATATTTTTGGTTGAGAAATATGAAAAATAATTCTCTGTTACGCACTCTTATCTGTGGGACTGACGAATTACCTCCACTGACCTGTATAAGCCATGTTTTATTTAAATCGCTAGGCTCACTTGGGGACTAATTCAAAGAAGAACAGCAAAAACACACCAAAAATCCATCTAATCCCAGCCTATACAAAAACTCATATTTATGTGGAAAAAATAAATTCAATTACGCGGTATATATCTAAATTCATTTCTCTAATTAATTTTTCAATTAAAATTACCATTTAAGAATAATTAGCAAAAAACGGGGGTCACTAAAGTCCTGGAAACACTATAGTATGTATATGTGGGAGCTGTTCACAAGAGCTTTCAGTAGAACTTTACATTCTCCATGAAGGGACAAACATCCGGGTCAGCACAATCTCAGTTCCGACCGAATTACAAGTTGCATTCTAGATTTTTACATTTTCGAAAATTTCGACTCGTTATCTCAAGCACCCGGGATGTGATGTTAAACTAATTTAAGCATTGCCTCCATTTTGTGGGACGTTGGCAAACAGTACAGACCCAGATCAAACGCCACATAACCACGGTGGCGTCGGATCAGGTTATGAGCTCGTCCAAAAGTTTAAAATGGGAAACTCAATTCGACAGGTATGGGTTAACATAAAGTGTGAAAACGAGTAATTTTCGGGACGCAGTTTCATGAAACATTACATGTACCATTTTTGTTATGAATACAAAGTGATCTATCTCTTTTATGTTCAAATTATAATAGTATGTCCCTCTAAGGGATCTGTAACATTACAGCAAGCAATCATCGGAGTGTGAAGAAAGCCGAGACAACCGCCCATAATGCCCACGACTTAGGACCAAATTTCGAGAGCAAACGAAATTTGTCGGCAGTAGAGGACTGGTTCTTGATGCTATCATTAATTCTGTGAATTGTATTTGTTAGATGGATGTTGAGGATATCAGATTTCATAAAAAAATAATGAAGGTGAATTATTATTTTTCATTCAGACACGTTAGAAAAAACCTTCAGTTTCTAGTTCCTCTCAGTATTTGTGGTTTTAGGTAATCTTACTGATTTGTACTTTACTTGGGCATGGTTTCTTATGATTTTGGGAAAACCGTCATCTAAGTGTCAAAGAGTTTTGCTCCAGATCAGACCGACGTTTGACACAAGTATATGCACCGAGTTAAAGGGATTGATTTCTTAATGGGGTATGCTGTCGCCTACTCGTCTTCTCGTGCGCGGGTCCTGGAATTTTTGTCCGGAAAACTTCAAGTTTGCAAGGTTCTGGGAGGGGGATCCATTATTTTCCAGGTGGTCCACTTGCTAATTTCTATGCAAACCTATATGACTTGTGGTTTTCAAGGAGATGAAGGTCCGGACAACCTGCCTTCATTCAGATCCGCTCATGCTTCTTCTTTAAAACTTTCTTCACATACCTACGTATTTTTCACTCTGTGTTAAACCACTTTACACGGCTATATGAAGTACGCACGTGACCAATCACATGCTATTTAGAGACTGAAGTTAGGCAAAGTTAAAAATACGACGTTTTTAGTGAAATGCAAATTTTTGTTCTTACGAACAATTTAAGATGTTTTGATGAAACTGACGTACGCACTTCTCAGAAAACAACGTACGCACAATTTAAGATACATTGTACGAACTTTATTGATGAAATTGGCCCCAGATTGCTATGACCTTGGAAACACTGTTTTACTCTTTGTCTGCCGGGTAATTTTGCATGCTTTTTGTCGTCTGTTGATCATTTCTTTCAAAATCACCTGTTTCGAAAAGTCTTTCAGCAATACCATCAAAGTGTCAAACAGTTTGGATCCAGATCAGGCTCGACGTTTTTTTCGGGCTTGATCTTGGTCCAAACTATTGGCAAAGGTTAACAGCAGACAACATGAATTGACAAAGAGTTGAAAAAGCACAGATTTCAATTTTCTACATTTCCAGCGATTGTTCCTATACTGCAGACAAATGCAAACAATCCAAACTTTTCCGAAAAGCTTCTGTGATGCAAATATTGATGAAAGCTAGACCATTATGAAAGTAACGAAGATATGAGTAAACAAAGATGGGATATTACGGTGAATCATCAAAGATTACTCTCGCAAATCAATTTGAACAAGTTTAGGAAATTATGGTACTTTTAACATGGGCGACCAGCGACGACTCAGATAAGCCTGGGCATCCACACAGTCAGCTGAGACGATTCACTACTTGCACACCAAAAGTATGAAACTAGATGAATTATCAGCCAAAATCATAGAAATTTAATCATTCCTGATAGCTGCGGATGAGAGTTAGAATATGGCTTTTGGTATATGCGATAAACATTTTTCATATGCACTGGTTCATATGGGCTTCGTCGAGAGAAATCTGTCTTCGGTGGCTTGAGACTTGATGGGGCTCAAACTGGTCTGATCGGCTACAGGGACTTGCTAGAATATTGAGATCTTCATTGTAGCAAGTATAACTAATATATCCTATTTTCCAGAGATTGGACAGCACACGCGCTGAGTAGACTGAGCGGATGCGCAGGCTGGTCTGCATCTTTGACAATTGTTGTTCCCCTACTGCAACAACTCCAGGTTTTCTCATGACGTGACAAATATGTAAGAGAAATTCAAAAGTACTTCCAGGAGAGGATTGGCGTCACATTGCCAGAATCAAAGCATTCACCTTGCCTTTTTGCATATTGAAAGTTAATTAAATCGACTGTACCATTAGATAGAAATTTTATTTTTTGGGCTGGTTAAAGACAGCAGCCATTTGACCATATTACATGTATAAGCATGTCTGTATTACAACTTTCTGAACATGTAGTCTACTGACATCAAGTATGTATCTTAAATAAAACAGGATCATGTCGTAGTGCTATGCAATACACGAATCACCTACCGGATTAAGACCCCCTACGCCCCCAACCCCACCATGGTATAGATGACCGTGGTATGTGCATGACCAACCTTCCTGTTCATTTGATATGCAACAGAACTACTTTCAGAAGAAGAAAAAATGTTACGACCTTTAAATCCCACCCAGGGGTCAAGGGTGTGTGAAAGGGCAAAATATTTGCTTGCATGTTATCGTAGGTTTCAATGCGGTTAATTAAATATGCAATATGACTACTTTCAGAAAAAATGTTTTGACCGTTTGACCCCACCCAAGGGGTCGAGGGTGCATTTAAGTACAAAACCATTGCTTGCATGCTGTTTTACGTGTCATTTTCTTTAATTTGATATGCAACATGACCATTTTCAGAGAAAAAGAAGCTTTGACCTTTTGACTCCACTGAGGGATGCATGTAAAGACGAAATTTAGCTTGTATATTGGCTTACATTTCATTCCCTTTAATTTGATAAGCAACGTACATGACCATAGTCTGAAAAAGAATGTTTTAACCGAGTCAGAGGCGAACGCAATGTCACAGTGACCCAAACAATGATACGCGACACTCCGCCATTCCAAGATGCATCCACACACCCAGTTTGGGATTCCCACACCCAGGGAGCGGAAGTGACCGGACAATTGCGAGTGAACGGCAAGTTACGGCACTTGCGACGGTGTACATTGGACGGTTGGTCACTTGCGGTATTGATTACTCGTTTACACGTCGAAAAAGTTCTTTTTCTAACACATTAAAATACAGCTGAAGCGTGTTTTGGTCTTGGAGGTAAGTAAAATATATGTATTACTTGCTGACTGCATTGATATGCTATTTCGTGGCCGGTGTTCAGTGAATTTGCGTTCTGATTACTTGTTTATCAACTGAGGTTAATTGATTTTCAATTTTCTAAACATGTAAAAAATGCGAGTAAAGATGCAAATTCGCTGTTGTTAGGAATTTTAGACTTCTAATATTAGTACTTTCTTAGAAAATACTAATAACTTTAGTCAAAAATAAACCACTAGCTTCGCAGATATCGACAACATGACACACTTGGGAGCGTGTCACCGTTCAGTCACTTGCTATGCTTCGCTTCTGGATTGTACATGACAACTGCGACTTAACCGAACGGTCACTTGTTTATTGAGGGTTTTGTAATTGCTCTCATTTTATGCATACCAGCGCCAATATTTCGACTCACAGCTTTATTAAGCATACCCTATACCAAACCACCTATTACAACTTACTGGGCGTAAAAATAAACCAAACAAAGCCAAATTGGATTGCTTGCTCACGCATGCAAGCTGGTGCGATTCCAGAAAGGAAATTTCATCTTTATAACATGTTACATGCTTACCTGCTATGATATTAGGTAAACTTTATACACGGTAAGGGTTTGGTTACAAAACAGAGTTAGAAATATGAAAGAAATACCTCAAATTGTCCAATCAAATAAAAAAAGCAATACAACGTGACAAACTACGCCACATTACTCTAACCATGTGTCTACTCTATTGCTCTGTGCACTTTGACGATGTCAACATTGCATCATGTCATCTGCAGTACAAGATTGGTAAAGGTTGTTGTCAAATGCGATGGTACCTTGACCAGATGTGTTCCACTATCTGCAGTTGCTGATGTATTTCGTGGAGAGTTACATCCCTTTCATTCAAGTGAACTGACCTGTAGCCAAAACAATTAGTCTTAGGGGTACATTCCTGTTTTAAATGTAAAATTCTAGAAGGGATGCTCCGGACAGGGTTTCGTGATGCCTCCCGACACTGAATCTAATAATAAAGCGACCTGTTGTTGTTGATTGTTACTCCCCTTGTGGGATTCTGTAATTTATCTACGTTTTGTTGTGCGTTGCTTTGTGTCGATTCTAGTTTTGCAATAAAATCTTGATGGGGAAGAGAGAGCTGGTTGATTTGCTTGTTTGTCTTCCTGGTGTCTGGTGATTGCTGTGTGGCTCTTCCTCACGGTGCCATGAGTTTGCAGTTTGTGATCTTAGTATTCCCTGATCATACTCACTAACTACCGACACTACCGGGCCGCGTAGCGCAGTCGGTAACGTGTCTGGCAACAGATGCGAGTCTGACTGCAGATCGCGAGTTCCCATACTTTCGTGAAGATTGATCATGAAATAATTTCTACAGTCATTCTCCTCCCTTCTGCTGAATCATTCATGAAGGGTTGTTGTCAGTTACAAGCGAAAGTATGTGGACGAAGTACTGGTCAACTGCTTGTTCAAGCTTGCCCAGAAAAAAGTGTGGTTAGGTGAACTGACCGTCCCTCTATGACCATAGCTGTTCACTTGGGACGTAAAGCAACAAAAACAAAGAAAACAAAAACAAAATACTCACTAACTATTTTTGGTATGTCTTCGGGGGTTTGCGAAAAACAAAGGCGCAGACCAGCCTGCGCATCCGCGCAGTCTGACCAGGGCCTTTGTTATTTGCTTATTGGAAAGTATCATATCTAGACTATTTACGAGCGAAAATTCAAATTTCAGGCTTGTCTCTGTAGCTGAGCAGGCTGGTTTGAATATCACTTTTTGGAGCCCCCGAAAACAGGTTTTCTCTCGACGAGGCCCATTTATATACATTGATTTCAGTTAGTGGATCGTCTGGCGGAAAAATGCTGCACAAGGAAAGGATGAGGCGATTCTAATGAGGACCCATAAGATCTGTTTTATAAGAATAAGAGAATTAAAACATAAATTAGATCTATCTGATTTTTTTTCTTTTTACACCCAATGCTAATAGTGTTTGATTTTAACTACAAGTTTTCGCTTTTATAAAAATAAATCTTTGAAATGAAGTAAAGTGCCAATTTATTTTGTGTAGTTATCATGCATTGTTATGCTAGCAATAATTATTATGCAATTATGACAAGCTATCAGGACAAATAAAATATACTGAACGACCTTAGAAACGCAACACTTATACAACAAATTGCAAAGATGAATGAATGTAAATTTGCTTGGATACCATGATGCTATCATGATTTAGCTTCTTGAGACAGCAGTTTAGTCTTAGTTTTGCAATTTACCTCGACGAGGCTAATGCTTTGAATAAATTTAGTCATTGAAACTTTTTTTTAGAAATTGAAATATTTATTCCACCATAGGATAAATGTCAAATAAGCAAACAAGCTGTTTCAGAACCTACCAATCAACATGGGTGTTTTTTCTCAATGACTGATGGTTTGCAAAGTGCATGCCCCACTGAACAATATTTGTGTTATGTCTGCACGGGTCTTCCTGGGTTGAACCAGTACCAAGTAAGGGAAAATGTATTTTGCTCAATGACCCAACACAGTGGATAAGCACTTGACCATTGAGCCAACGCGCTTCCTTCAAAAGTTCAGTCGTTTTTCGACTAAGAAATTCTGCTCTAAGGACACCGACTGGAGAAAAACAAGTGAGCATGTTCAGGAAAAGTCACAATCATAAGCCACTGACCAACCTGTAGCGCATGAAAGGTAACAGTCAATCAGTCATACATATAATTGCAGGAACAACTGAGCACTTTTATCGGTAATCTATATAATTTTTGCTAGAATTAATATTTGGATTCAAACATGCGCAGCAAAGGTATCCAACAACTAACCAAACACCAGTCATGCTACCAACTGAGATATCCAGGTGCCCCCTGATTAAGTTCATGAGTAAACAGGCCTGTATAGCCAATGACTCTTTAGAGTCCTGAAAATTGGATTTTATAACAAAAGGTAGCTATCATAAACAAGCAGTCGATGCACATGGTATGCTGATGAACAGGCTGATCTGCACCGTAAATTTAATACTACTGATTTGTAGTTTTGTGGCCAGGATTTTGTTCTGATTGTAGCAGTTCCTGGTCAATAATTGCTGATGGTTTACCGGGGGGTGGGGGGGTGGTGGTACTCTGATATTTTCATACGTACGTAGGCTTGGGTCATTTTTGGGGGTTCAACATTTTGAATTTCATATATTTTTTTTGAGTTTTCAGAAAACTGTATGAAGATGTTGTGGATATTTTTGGGGGTCATCACGAAATTGGACTATATTTAGGGGTCATTTCTATGCATTTTAGGGTCTTTCTTAAGGTAAAGGTACAGAATGAGGAATATTTGTTTTGGTTGCTAAAATTTCAAATATTTTGGGGGGTGCTTGAAATTCCTGATATTTTTGGGGGTGAATGGTAGATGCTGGGCCCAAGCCTAAGTATGAAAATAATGAGAGTACCCCACCCCCATGGGAGTGTACATTTCCTTGGTCGAGGTCCACATCATAGTAGGGAAAAAGAAATAAGCATTGTGTTAAAGACATCTATTCAACAGGTTCCTGGTCATTTAAGACAGAGATGATCTCCCTCGTAACCAGTCATGCCCGTGCTACTGTTATGTATTGTCCGTGAACCGAATCTCACTGTAGTCAACATTCATCTGCACTTCATCCAATATCTTTGTCTCATTGCAGTAGTGATGATCTCTAACAGGTCTAACCCCTCTGCACGACATCCCAGGCTTACTGATTTCGCCAGATTTACGTTTGGGCACGCGTTGCGAGCGCTCTGTCATATCAAATGGGTGATTCCTGAAACAAATAACAGAAGTGAATGCAAAGAAATGTTGGAATGAATGATGGGATGTCAAGTTAAAACGGCGCACAAACTTGAAAGGACACTGGCCAATGGACAAAGCCTATGGGGGTTTACGCTGATAATTTTTAAATATAGCTAGGCTTGGCACATTTTTGTGAGGTTCAAAATTTTTAATTTCAATATTTCTTAGGGGTTTCAGAAAAATGAATGGTTTAGTGGGTATGAAAATTTTATGGATATGATTAATTTAAAATGTAGGCGTGGTTAACAACATTAGAATAGATAGATAGATAGATAGATAGATAGATAGATAGATAAATAGATAGATAGATAGAAGAATGGATAGATAGATAGATAAATAGATAGATAGATAGATAGATAGATAGATAGATAGATAGATAGATAGATAGATAGATAGATAGATAGATAGATAGATAGATAGATAGATAGATAGATGGAAGGATGGACAGACAGATAGATAGATAGATAGATAGATAGATAGATAGATAGATAGATAGATAGATAGATAGATAGATAGATAGATAGATAGGTAGATAGATAGATAGATAGATATATAGATGGATGGATGGATGGATGGATGGATGGATGGATGGATGGATGGATGGATGGATGGATGGATAGATAGATAGATAGATAGATAGATAGATAGATAGATAGATAGATAGATAGATAGATACCTTAGCTTTATGATTTTTACATCTTGTGGTATAAGATAATCTTGATCACAGTCTTCTTCAGCTCTTTTTTCAAGTGGATTTGCGGGGTAGACCCTTGCACAACTAGTCTTCATATGAAACACTCTGTAAAATAAGACAAAAAAACATAAAAAGAATAATAGACATAAATCTCAAACATCCCACAATAGTGCACCTGTAGTTGCCATTGCTTATCCCCCCAAACAATACACGCCGCAGAACCAGGCCTATCGGTCAGGTGTCTCTAGGCCTGAGGGCAAATATGGAGGGCTAGGCTGATATGCCTGAGGCGAGTTCAACAATGCGAGAGCTCGCCGAGCGCTCGTTGATTGGAACCTATCTTTATTCGTAATGTGTAAAGCCTGACATCAGTACAATGAGCGCTTGAAAGCGCTCGTATTGTTGATCTCGCCTCTGGTGTTGCGAATTCGGTCATGTATTACACTTAGAGGTAATTAAGCATTTTGCTACTGATCTCAGTGAAATATACAAAAAGATGATTAACAAGGGACATATGAATGGAATAGTTTAGTTAGTCATAAAACACAAACAACAACTTGTCTATTTAGTGTCTTTGCTATTAAGGTAAGAAAATGATTTAGATCAACAGCTGTATGTGCTCATCAAAATCTACCAGGCTGCATTCCAATTGGAGCTAAGTTCTCTAAATGAAGACCCAGAAAAGAATGAGCATATGTTTTTTTCGACTAGTACGCCATTAATAAGAATATTATTCTGGTTTAAATGTTGACCGAGAATAATATGGCGTGGCTTGTATGAGCCATGAATGCTCTGTTATGGATGTACCCTTGTTGACTTGTTGACATGATGCATGTTAAGATATTTATTGTGACAAATCATATTCTTAAAGGCATTATATACATGTATCTGCTTAGATGAGAATACATTATTCCACACTAATGATCATAAAGAATATAATATATTATTAATATCACAATTAGTTAGAATTTTGGAGGTACAAATATAAATATCAGCTTAGCAAAAAAAAAAACGGGACATTTATGCATTTATATTGAATTAACAAAAGCGAATAAATGTTTGGTCTTCCTTGCCAAATTGATATCTATAACTTGTGTTCCTTTGAAATAATGGATAGCAGACTTATCGAATTTGATGTTCTCTCAAGGATTTAAATGCAATGTCACGCCTATCACCCTTTGCTACGAAGTATGCTACGTTTGGGTATTTTGGTCTACATGTTATTGCATTGTGTTGTATTAAATGCTCTAGCGCACCCTTGTATTTTTTTTTTATTTCATTTGAAGCATAGCATTTGCAAGATTATACCTGTTTGGATCAAATCTGGCTTCAGTAAGCTCACATGCAGTACTTATGGCTGCTGACACATCATCTGGTCTTAAGACACCACTTCCTTTAGGGTCTAAATCTTGGAAACCACTAAAGAAGTTTTCAGCTTCCAAACTTCCCAAAGCTCTCACATTGTAACTACCCTTTTTGACAAAAGGAAACAGCTGAATCCTTCTTTCAATATTGGTCATCAGTCCTTCAAACATAACAACAGGAATACCATTCACATGAGACCCAGGTGGAGGGAACCTTCCGATGTGAATATTACTGCAGGGCCATTCACGCAGTTTCAGTCGCCTTATACACCTCTCAAAAACGCTTAAACCAGGTTCATCTTCCGCCTCATACCATTCCCTTATAAGGTGACAAAAGTTAGCCTCAGAATGATAGCCCAACTTCCTCATTTCCTCTTCAACTTCATCTGAAAAAGTCTTCCTCGCAAAAGCATTGCTCTGCTTATCAACAAGATCTTCGACAAGTGCACGATTTATGACACCAGTGGTTCGAGCTATATTTACCCAAGCTCTCTTGTCAATACCTGCTTCAGGAATACCTGAACTGCAACATTTCGTTCTTGCATTCGTTAGTAAATGGTGTGCATCAAGAATAAAAAACAGGTGCATAAGTCTTTTGTCCACATATTCTGGTTTTGAATACCAACTGATATTTGAATCAAGTCCATCAATCTCTGTTGTTTCAGAAAACACATTATTTCTTCGCCACTCTTCCTCTGCTTTTGGGTAATTATGCTCTGCGTGTATAACGTTCAAAATGTGTTTTGGCATTTTGGAAATAACATTCAATGCCAGCGTTTTTAAGGTTAACATTCGAGGTCTTTTGGAGTTACGTGTCTCTGTATCACTAGGGTCATTCATCAGTTTGTATAGGAATTCAGATAGCCTGTGCTTATTCCACGAAATGGCAAAATAGATTCCTGCTGTTTTCAAATATTCTGAAAGTGATCTTAAGCAAATTTGAAGTTCATTTCTGTAGAATTCTTTTTCAATGTCTGATGTAGATTTGGTCATTTGGCAGATCTCTCCTAATGTTATTTCAGTCCATTTTTTCCTCTTCACTCCAGAATCTGTTTGTAGTACTCGAAGAATCTCTCTCAAAATGTTGTTCTTTTTATCATCAGAAAAAGCATTGTTATTGTCCTGGTCATCCGTATCCTCTGGTCTGTGGTTACTTTCTAGTATCACTCTTGAGGTCATGTGTGCATCCATGTACACATCTGGTTCTATATTGTCATTGACTGGATCTGTATCTCTATTAGGATCTGTAAATATTACATTTAACTCTTCTGCTATATCTACTTGAGTAATGTCTGGACAAGATACACTGCCATCTCTTGTCTCATTATCATTTTGGGCAGTTAAAGCTCCATATATATCTGATTCAATTATCGTCACTACATCAGCTGGAAGAGCGTTTAAAACGTCATTGCTTTGCACCTCATCATTGTCATTAATATCAGCACTATTCTCATTACCTGAAGATTTATTTGCAAGCACTGCTTTGACAGTCGTCGACGTCTGTAACAGATATGGCGTTAGTTTTTTACGCCAGACATGAATTGGACCGCAATATTGACCATCTGAAGATACATCAACACAGATCTCTGCGTTGTGAAACACCTCATTTTGTGATTCAACTTTGACAAGATTAGTCTCCTTGAAGGGCTTTAGAATGTCAGATTTTTTCATAGATTTGGCTGATTTATATACATCTTTCATCAGTTGCAAAAGTGTCAGGGGTTCCTCCTTTGATGATCTTACAGCTAGTTTGAACCATTGTCCATCGCTTGACACAACTGGGACATAAAGTCCTCCCTTGTAACATTCGTCCAATATATCGTCCATCATTTTCCTAGTAATTTCAGCTGTTATACTATAACCTTTTAAACCATAACCAATAGGCACTGCATGCATTTTCTCTTCTCACAACCTTCCTCAAAATATGATGAGGAAGGGTACATTACAGGTAATATCTTTGAACAAAGAGTGGCTATGGCATTTATTTCATTTACAGTACCATGCCCCATCATTGTTTGGATTTGACTGTTTGGTTTAGGCTTATCTTTTTCATGAAAAACGTAATCAAAATGCTCCTTTTGTTTTTTCAAACCTCCCAATCCTAAGGCATTGAAACAAGTACTTCCTGTCACACAAGCGGTTTTCCTTGTATTCTCCCAGGTCTTTGTCCTTTGTTTTATGAAGCGTGTATCCTTGCATCGAATATCACCTTGTCTTATATTTGGGGTCTCTGATCCTGTAAGACACACATAATTGTTTTGTTCCCCAAGATCACATAGATGGCTGAGACAATAGTTTTGGACAGATTCGTTTAAGACACATATTTTGTATCCCAAATCATCTATTACTTTCAGAATATTACTGATGCACCCGTTTAGTCTGTAAATGAAAGTCTTTACAGCACTTAATGCGTATGCATACTTAGCTTTGAGCTCTTCTGTTAAACAGGCCTTTTTTAGTTTTTCTAATGTAATTTCCTTTTTCTGCTTGACAGCGCGCAAATCAGACAAGTTCTTACTGAGTCTTTCAATGGCAGCTTTTTGTTTGCTATTATTTCATCCTTAACTTTGTCAGATGCAAGCTGTATATATGTGAGATCCCGAGTTTCAAGTGATGCTACGCAGGTATATCAAGTGTATCTTTCAATTGATTTTCACGCTCTTTCAGGGTAGGGGGCCCTTCGTATCCCCACAAGTTTACATCTCCTTTCAGTTGACCATCAACTCCAGCATTAAGCTTCTTACCATCAAAGCACATTTTGTAAGTATTAGTTTGTTTACTGTCATCATCATTTAACATGCCAATCATTATTTGAAGAATTCCTGGGACTTTACCTTTCAAGCTATCTGACACATCAGTACCTTCTAAAGATTTTTTTGTCTGGGACAACAAAATTTATTGCTGATTCAGAAGGCTTTAAACACCCGTCTTGTCCTTGATTTTTCATTCCACACATAAATCGCAGAAATCGTCCTTTAAAAAGCTTAAACCCTATTCTCCAGAATTTCTTAACTTCAGGTGAGTATCTAATACTAGTTGATTGGTCCAAAGAATACCATTCTACCATGTCTTTAAATAAAAGATAAGCAATATTAGTTAGTGGTAGTTTATTTTCAGCTAAAAGGTGGTTGAATTTCAAATACATATCCTCTTGGTTTTCTTTCCTGACGGTTTCGATTACACTGGGTAATAAATTTTGGATTTCATCAATCAAGCTTTCTGTTTCATCACACATAAGTTCCAAAGGCTCTGTGTCATCTATAGACAAGTTTTCTATCTTTTCAGCAACGAGAATCTCGTTAGCTTTTATATCAAAATCAAGTCTCTTTGGAGTAGATGTGACATGCGTTTTAGGTTTTTTAGAGAGCTTTACCATAGGTGATGGTGTCTGGAGTAATCTTGATATTTTAATTGTCCTTGTTTCATCATTAGGAATAATCACTTTTCCTTTTTCATGTTCTTCTTTTGGATTTATCGTGAAGTTTCTTGTATAAGTTTCTGTTGTTGATTCTATTCTGATCTTTAGGATTTCATTTTCATGTATGTCTACAGAATGGTTAATGATATCTCCAAATATTACTGAATGGCTGTCACAGTAATAACATTTAAATGTGGTCTCCATCGTGCACTAGTGTAGACCCAAGGCCTGTAAAAAGAAAGAATGAAAGTGAACAAATCACACTTATAAAGAATATTGATTTTTAATATAATTATCAATTTTAAGATTTGGCTGAGCCAACCATATGTCAACTTGGGATTTTCTTTATCTCTGACGATCTGTGAGTCATGAGCCCTCTTCTTGGTTTCATCATGGCTTGTTAACTTGATTCGATTGTTAGTCTGTGAGGATGCAGAGCATTGGTAAGTAAGCCTCTTTACAAGCTAAACATTTTTTTTGTGTTTTAACAACAGAATCTAGGGCGAAGATTTGGCACCAGCAAAATGCATTTATGGTCCCCAGTAGCTTAGGCTGCTGTCAGTTCTAAGGCGGTGGTTCTGTTATTGTTTATCTATTTTTTGTGTGTGTGGACGTTCTGTGTTGGTCTTGGGATTAGTATGTAATACTTAGTGTCTTCAGGCTATCGGAGGCTGTACCTATGCGACCGTTTTTTCGAGCAAAAAATGGCGGACGTTGTAGGATGCACCACACCAGAGGGAGAAATTTGCGAGGTAAATACATGTGTTGTTAATTTGAGTTAACATATTGAATGCGCATTTCGCTTCCAATATAGATTTTTTCTTTTAATGTTCCTTGATTTCCGTTTATACATGTTTTATTTTGCTGTTATGAATAAAATGCTGTTGAAATGGCTGTTGCTCAGTAAAATTTGCCTGGGTTTGGGCCATTGAATTCACTTTTTTGTCAAGATAAGATGGTTTTTATTTCATATTTTCTTTATGTTAAACCCGTGACATGAAGAGAAAAGTGAATATATCCCAAACATGTTGCTATTTCTAAACTTAACCCCAGTTTTATGGCCATTTACAGACTGTACGCACACAAAAAGTTCCACTTGCGGGGCGTATAAACTGTAGCGTTTTTTGAGTTGAGGTGGATGGGTATTTCGAGTTATGTAACGCTTCTGGATGAGTATTCTGAGCATAATTTCTGTACGGGTAGTATGAGTAGCAAAGCCTTTGCCATTCTGAGGCATACCATGTCTATCAAGAGAGGCAGTCAGACAGAAGGACAAACAAACAGCAAACTACGCTACTTCTACTGTTTTTTTTAAGCAGAATTAAGACAATTTACTGACAAGATAGTTCACATACAGAATAGATATCAGTTCACTGACAAATTTTATATTGTAATTTTATGGTATATCCCAATTCTTATTCATTTATTAATGATATAATAAATAAAGGCCTGGTATAAAATCAATTAAGACACTTATTAGCTATTGTACCTTTAGTTTATTGGACTTACACATGGCATATGTCTATAAAGCCACCATTCCATTGCCAGTGCAAAAATATGTTTATATCACCAAACATAAAAACATAACTCATTGAAGGTATGATGGGAAAATATGGTATGCATACAATCAATCTGCTTTGGTATTTAAACGGAATGTTTGTCATCGTTGACAAACTACATCTAAAATAAGATATATATCTAGCTATGGGATGAAATCACTGGCAACGATCACATTCAATCATAATCTCACTAAAGTATATCTACTTATTACATCAAATCTAGCCTGGCTCCCAGCTGCCAAACATTTGTTTAGTAAAACATGCATATCTTTACATAGCGTTCAATCTTCAAATGGCCGAGTTTGTGTAGCATAAGGAGAGAAGTTACTATTACAAGAAAAAAAGAATAGGTTATAGGAGATGATATCTATTGGCAAATATGGAACATATGATGGGAGTCAGTCTTCACCAAATCATCCATTAATATTTATAATAATCATCAATTATTTTCCAGCCATAATTATGTCATGAGCATAATGCAAAAGTGTTGATGAACTATCTTCAAAAGTATCAAGAAACTGGCTTCAATTTTGTCATCAAATTTTCAGGTAGTGTCTGAGACTCAAAATCTGCTATTTAAATTTAGGAGCTAAATATTTGAAAATTCAATTCACAAAAGTTTCATGCCTGAAAAGGTTTGACTTCTTTTAAGAGCTGGGACTAGCCTTCTATAACATTTCTTGGTACGTCGTTCAATCAAATTGTGGTAGCAGTTTTTCAGGGGCAGTTGTTTTATACAACTTCCCCATGTTTTACTATAAAACAAAATTGTGACATTTAAAGAAAGTATGATATATACAGTCTTTCTAAACTGCAAACAGCTCGTTTGGGGTTTAAACAAGTATGAAAATAAATTGTTTGCTTCCAAAAAACACACCTTTATGTTATTTATGTCATTTACGTTACATGTGCAACTGCACCTTACAAAATCATTTATGTTTAATAGTTGCTTTTGTAATCTTCATAAAAAGTATTCATATTTTAAGTACCATGTTCCTAATAGACAATTTATTTAATATTTCAAAACTGCAAATAGCGTGTTTCTATCACATATACTTTAAGAATTATAGGCTGTTGAATACGATGAGCCCAAATAAAATGTTAATGAAGGAAAGCACCTTTTTGCTTTGAAAATAAGCATGTACACTTTACAAAACCATCAATGAGCATTCTACAGATAAATAAGAGTAAAAAGCTATAGCTAAGTAAACTAACAGAATTTCTAGTGTAAAATATAACTTTGTTGCTTGTATGTTAATATGCAACATACATTACAGACTTTAAGAATTACTATATATATTGCTTAATACCTTATATTTTACGTCATAAAATACTTTATTTCATCCCCAAATTCTTTCTATGTGTTGAATTTATGACATGATAACAGTTTGTCCTAAAATAAGTATCAATTTTTTTCAAGAAACAATATCTATACACACTTATATTTCTGAAAAAAAGTATATATTTGAACGTTTTATATCCACAACATATTTATTTTGATTTTTCCAAAGTTAAAGATTTTTAAACTCATAAACAAAGAAAATGATAGCACTTCAGTAATAGTAGAAAGATACATTCTCTTTTCTGCAAATTTATCAAAGTAACATATATTACCATCATTTTCTGTCAAATTTATCAAAGTAACATATATAACCCTATAAAATATATCGTTAGGTCCTTTGTTTGTCAAAATTGTTGTCAAAGGCAGTATATAATTGGGTCTGAAAGCTTATACATGTTAGATGTAGATTTTTGTTATATTTATCTGATAAAAGCTAAGATTAATTAAATTGAAAGAACTCTAATCAGTTATCTAAAACAAACTGTGTACCCAGTTTTATTGCTGTTCACAATATACAAACATAATCCCTAACGTGATACAGGCTAGTTCCTTGTATATGTATTTTAATTTATGATAAGAAGACTGCGAATTACTTAAGATTTTATGCAGGTGGTAGCATACAATTTAACTTTGCTTACATTCCAGATAGAATCAATCATCTAAGAGTTGGTAAGATAAAATTTGATACATGTAGCATTAGACAGTATGCATAATTCGTGTCAGTAATCAGTTAATTTTGAAAGATACTGTCTCAAAATTACAGTGTATGCTGACATCTATTTGCATATGCAGATGATGACACATTACTTTTTTTAGCCTTTAAACTGATTTTAGATTAGTTTCAGAATAACTAATGGAAGCGTTTATCACACCAACTTCTGATCATTTACTTAGCTGATTACACTTTAAAAGACGTCCTATTTAGAAGAAACGTTTCCCTAACTTCACCAACCTGAATATGCTTTGGATATAAAGCGATTATTACCATAGGGATAGGCATGTCATGTGCCATCCATGGGGCAGAAACCATTACAATTAAAAAATCAGTTTCTTTTCTTATGACAAGGATTAATGTCTGGCTTAATGTTTCATTTCTTTTCATTTCTCAATTTTGACCTATATTTTAAAAGACTTATTTTAGGCAATTTTAGGAGTTATGGGTAATTTTTTGTCTCCAAATGTTATCAATATAGTTTGTGCAATCAATAGCTGATATGCTATAATTATATGTATTTTGGTGGCTTACACAATGGGCGTTAGATCTTACTAAGCAACTACAATCGTTAAATATCATTATTTTTTAAATCAAAATTGGGCTGTAGTCAGTGATAAAATGTATTGCATTTTTCATTCCTTAATATAAATAATAAGCAAACTTATACATTTCAGAGAGATGAAAGATTATCATATCAGCATTTAAGAAGTTTTTGTGTTATTTTTTAAATGCTGCTTACATATAAAACACTCTGACTTGAAGTGGCGTTTTAAGTGATTACAGTTTTAAGTGATTTAATCAGCCATGCTTTATTGGAGTTAATGCTAAGTTGCATTTTGTGTCAAATACAATATTCATAATTTCTCTCATTACTGCGCACTCCAATGACAGTAATTTACATAAATTAGTAGTACTCACTCATATAATGTCATAATGCATAAATTATTTTAAGGTAGTACGGGACTCACCGGCATATGTCCAAAAGTGTTTTATCTTTTAATATATTATAATATAGACTTATACTTATAATCTAAGACAAAAAAAAACAATACCTCACCGTTCTTTTTAAAAAAGTTATTTGATGTCAAAAACTGCAAAATCGCAGGTTTTTGAAATAAACAAACACAGATTTTGTTAACAAATTAACAAGAAACGCAATACAGTTTTTTTTTCAGAACAAATACTACTCACACCAGAGATATAAATAAAAAAAAAAATAGTGAAATAACATGTATTTACACAATTCATTAAGCAAAATCCTAATTAAGTCAAACGAATAAATGCCAAAAACCCATAAATATTCAAAATAAACATATCAGAGAATGTAACTGGAACAACAAAAAACAAATTTTTACAAAGATATTTTCATGAAGAATCTAATGATTGAATAAAAAATATGTGTCACTGTGCTCGTTTTTTTGTTTTGGTGACTTTTCTGAAAAAATCCTGAAAAAAAAAGACTATAATAAGTGTTGTCTTCCTTTTCAACTATTTTTTTGTTTGTCTACGCCCTATGTATATCACTGGGCGGAGACATAGCTATTATTGATTAAGCACTGACAAATGGGCGTAGAAAATGACAAAAAAGATTTTGACCTAGCATATGTTACGCAGTACATTACATTATGATTCTCATTAAAGCATGGCTATAGCATGTCTTGATACTTTGATGCTTTCTTACACGTAGGATTTATGTAGATAAAAGCTAAAAATTATAGCTTTATTCCTGATGCATAGATCTAAATGTCATTTAAAGAATAAACTTACAAATATGCAATAAGAGGATAAAACATTCTTTTCCTTGTTAAATGTTTTGGCAAGCCTGAATGTGATGTGTTGCAACCAGAACCACACAGCGGTGAGGCCTGCAACACATTATCGCACAAGGGCTTGACAAACGTTAATATACAGAAAGGAATGTTATATTGTCATTGTAATATATTATAGGACTTTTTGGGTACTGTAAAGGTGGCAACTTTAATTTTCATATCTGGGCATGGTTCGGTTATTTCAACTGCTCAAGAATGGAAATCAGGTTCTATCCATTGGTTAAGCGTTTAAAAGTTGCTTGAGCCGCGCAGGTCTGCGTGCATTCCATTAACGTCCTGTCCGTTAATGCACTGAACCCACATTTATTAACCCTTTAAGCGTATATTACAACACAATCATATGTTTTTATCGTCTATTGAAATATTATGAAGCCTCTTAAACAAACAGTGTAGATCTAGAGCAGGCTGCTCGTCCGGTCCCATACTTTCGTGGAGATTGATCATAAAATGATTTCTACGATCATTCTCCTCCCTTCCGCTGATTCATTCAAGAAGGGTTGTTGTCAGTTACAAGCGAAAGTATGTGCACTAATTACTGGTTAACCGCTTGTTCAAGCCTGCCCAGTAAAAAGTATGGTTAGATGAACTGACCGTCCCGCAATGATCATAGCTGTTGACTTGGGACGTAAAGCAACAAAACAAACAAACAAACAAAACCTAGAGCAGTCTGATCTGGGTCCACACTGTTTGCCTCTATACTAATGTTAAACAATAAACAAACACTTTCGCATGTAGTTATAACGCCTCATTTTCAGATTTTACCTATGTCTAAAGTAGATTAATAAGGCAGTCCTAAGGTGCCGCCTTTTCAGTATCCAAAAAGTTCTAGAATACTTTCCTTTCAAGCAAAAGCATTTCCAAAAGAAATGTCCACTGTAACATCGTGAAGCATACAACAAAACCACACCTTATAGGCGCAATCGAAAACATCAATACTATCGACGATTATAGACCCAAAATAGTTATAATCATAGTTTTTTTTATTACCATCACTCATCGAACAGGCGACACTTTGCAATCAAAACACTGTTTCTAGCGAGTTTTGATCCGCGTTCGTCAATGGTTAAGAGTGTTTTAGATTGCTCACTATCCGGTGTGGAAACAAATTTTTTTTCAACAGAAACATGACTGAAAAATGAAGATAACTCCTAGCTCTTGTTTCAGATTGTTTTGGTTACGTATTCATTGTATCAATACACAAACCGGATAGGTGGCAATCGAAAACGTTGATGCTATCGACGAACGTAGATCTAATACCGTCAGAAACAGACTTTTTGGATTGCAGTTTGTTTGCCTGACTGGCGACAAATGGAAAATTCTAGCGATTTGCGATCCACGTTCATCGATTGTTCAGAGCCTTCTCGATTGTCGCCTATCCGATGTAATAAAGTAGCGTATCTTATGAAAATTGAATATTTTGGTCATTTCTCAATAAAGCATAAGCGACGGTATCTTAACTTGCAGAGGATATCCGTGAGCAGGTTGAAATGGCAATTAAGCCCTCTGCAGTCATGTTTTATCGGAAATAAAGCCCGCGGTCAGTGATTGGTCAACGATCAACCAAAATATGACACATTATTAAATAAAATGTACAATTGTCAGCGATTGAAACACCTCAAGTTTCTATAGTAAACACTTATTATAAGGTATACAACAATAAAAGGATGATACATTCTTCTGTCTATTAACGTTTGCCAAGCCCAAATGACATAATGTATAGTTGCCTTAACCATGAAGCTGTGAGGGCTGCACCAAGTGCGGATCCAGAGGGGGGGGGGGCAGGGGGTCCAGACCCCCTCTGGAAAATCACAAATTAAATAGGTTTCTATAGGGAATAAGCAATTGGACACCCCCTGGAAAAAGTTGGACCCCCTGGAAAAATTGGACCCCATTTGGAGCCTTGAAAAAAGATAGATTTCTTTGAAATTGACCATTTGACTTCTGTAAAATACGCTGAGGACTAAAAAAATCGTTGTGAGAGCTTTTTTGTCAGACTGACCTGGGCCCTCCCCCCCCTGATGAAAATTCCTGGATCCGCGCATCTGTACCATGCTTGCCAACCGTTAATATACAGAAAAGAATGTTATATTGTCATATATCTTCCTTTTAGGCACATGCAGTTCCAATTAGTTTTATTAAAATGTATGCAGAAATGTCCATTTTATCATCATGAAACATGCAACGAAACAAAATAATTTTTTCAACAGAAACATGAAATAACTCCTAGCCCTTGTATCAGATTGTTTTGGCTACGTCTTCAGTATATCAAAAGCACACTAGATAGGCGGCAATCGAAAACGTAAATGCTATCGACGAACGTAGTTAAATATTGTAACAGAATTTTGGATTGTTGTTTGTAGTCCGATAGGCAACAAATGGCAATCACAAACACTGTTTCTAGCAATTTGTTATCAGCATTCATCGATTGTTTAGACTTTTTTTTATTGCTGCCTATCTGGTGTGATAAGGTAATTGAAATAGTTACGTCATTTCTCCATAAAACATTAGTGACCATGTACCTCCATGGGACCTCAAACATGAGAATGTCACATACAAGGCATGTGCAGGTCTACAACCCCCCCCCCTTTTTGGGGTGGGGTGGGTCTTAGGTTAGTGGCGGCATGCAGAAATAGCAACCTAGACATGTTTATAGTATGTATATTTATAAGGTCCGCAACTTTTAACCATCAAAATACTGAATGACTTCACACTCTGGGTGATGATTTTAAAAGCTAATACTTGCATTCCTTCTTTGTGAAAGCAAAATACTTACAGAATTACGTTTCAAGCATCAAAGAGTTGTCAGGGGAGAATAATATCTACCGTCTTAGAAAATAAGTATTCTCTTTTAAAAACAAGATTCAGGAACGATAACTCTTACACTCTTACTTTTAAGTAAAAGTAAGGTTATCTTTTGACATGGGTCCCGTACTACCTTAATTAAAAGAAATTAAAATATATAACAGTAAGAACAGTCTGCCTAAATTAATTATTTAAAATAAATTGTATTGCTAGTCATTTGCGTTAAATTTAAAGATGAAATTGATATGCAAGAAATAGGAATATTTTGATATTAAGGTTATATGAATTCCTTTTTTTCAGGGTAACATAGTAAATTTTACTATGGCAGGGTAACTCCCTAACTATAAAAGAGCAAACAACTTTATTTTGTGGTTAAAAATATGTGGTTTTAGAAAATCACAGTCTACAACTTGCTTCTTAGGAGGTGTTGTGGCAGCTCATGGTCTAATGATAGTACTGCATTAAATAGTAATGCACTTAGAAATAAGTTAACTACATAACTGTCATATCATATGGTTTATTGTTTAATCGCATACTGACTGTTTTCTGCATTTAGTTAAATGCTTTTATGACAAGCTTCATGTCGATATATAAGAATTAAGTATAGGTCACAGACAGAAAATGTACACTGAAATGAAAATGACTCTTTGAGTAATACATGCTTTCTTGGGCTGTCAGTTCAAATGGTATGTTCTTTGTTTGTTTTTGTTACATGTTAAACACTAAAAACATACCATAAGAATAAAGCTAAAAATGATGAATAATATGTCTTATATGATAAATTAATAAATAGGAAAGACAACGTTTTTTCCAAATTAGGATACCATTATATTAGGGGGTGGGGTAAGTCCACCCCTTCCATAAGGCATTTTTGTGTCTGATATGTCTTTTGTCTACATATTTAATATTGCTTTAGTGTCTAATGTCAGTGCATAGATATAAAACACACATATAAATGGAAATATTTTCTTGAAAATAACAGCAATAGATGAACATCATGCATGTTTTCTCATTATATATCTTATTACCATTATGCGACATAGTGTACTTATAAAGATTGCATCCTACAGAACATTTGCTACTGCAATTTGACAGTACAAAGTGTCTAGCAATGTGGCAGAAGACCTCGGGATTAGGTTTTTGCAGTCGAACATGATCTGGCAGGTAAGTTGTGCCAGTTCAAATACTAAGGTTCATACATAAATCAGCTCCTGATCTATTTATAACATAAAATGCTAAAATTATATCATAATACCAACAATTACATGTTGAATTTCGACACTCATTCTTGCTAAATTTCAGAAAGAAGCATAGATTAAATAAAAAAAATAGTGTGACTCTACCTGTTGACAACGCTACAGGGCTATAAAAGGCATGTGAGCAGGATCAGGAAATACCACAGGCACACCAAGGAACAGCCACAGCCATAAAAGTCACAAGACACTAAGAAGACAAACAAAGTAAAGTGACCAGCTCTCTCTTCCCCATCAAGATGATTGCAAAACTGTTGAGGACAAAAAGCAATGCACAAAAAAACATGACCACAAGGGACCACAGAATGTGAGCAACAATTAACAAGGAATCACCAGATATAGAACCACCCCCTTAGAACACTGTCAGACTTTAGCATAAGTCACAGAGTGGGGGCTTTGATACATTTTATTGGTACCAAATATTTACTCTAGATACTGTTGTTGTTAAAACAAAAACTGTGTATATGGCATGGAGGTTTTCAAACTATTGCAATGTATCATCACAGAGAAACCATCGAATTAAATTAATATGCTCTGAAGAAACAAAAAAATAGGCCAATGACTCACAGATAGCCTGGGCTAAAGAAATGTTACCAGCTTAATGTTAGTATACATCATGCTTGGTCCATTTAGCTCTATTTTTTCCATCAAGGTTCTGCTCAGAATACCCGTTCAATAATTTTCGTCTCAAAATAAGCATACAGTAGTTTTTTTTTGCTCGAAATACTCATACAATGGAATGTTAACCTTGCTTGAAAAACGTTACAGTATAATAAGAAAAAACAGTGTGGCGTACAGTGTTTAAAATTATCAACACATACAAAATAAACTAAAAAGAGATAATGGTGCGAATGACCATACACATATAGTGTTTAACTACGCATGAATCAGGTATTTACTTTGTGACTTCAAATGAAATCTTGTGAAATTAGCCTCGCGAATCGGTGTATGTAGCGGTGTTTCACTGAGCAGAGAGAAAATACACTTGTTTTCATGGCAAATATCGAATTTTGGGACAAACCTCGAACTAATTCTACATATGAGAACATCTTTAATCAATTATTTAGTACTGGCTAGTATTTGGATAACTAAAACTAAGCTTGTTGAAGAGTAATAACCGTTATTCTCCAGCCTGTGGGCATTCTTGTCTTCATTTTCCATCATTTTTTACTTGAAAAAACGGTCGCATAGGTACAGCCTCCGATAGCCTGATCTTATCTAGTTTGGCAATCATCTTGACGAAGAAGAGAGAGCTGGTTGCTTTGCTTTTATTAACCTGTCAGACGTCTTATTACTGTAAATATTCTTTGGCTCAAACTCATGGTGTGGTGGGCTTGTCTGCAGTGTGCGATTGTGGAATTTCTTAATCATACTTACTTACTTTTTGAAGGGTTCTACCATTTCTACCATATTTTGTCACTAAAAGTACCTTTAACTTCATAACACAAAAGTTTCTATTAATGCTGCAATATTTTCTCACTGTGTATTTTACAAAGATTTTGGGTACTCATTTTGAACAACTGCCTTGATGATACAGGTTTAGCAAGTTGCAAGTATACAGTTGTATAGCAAGCTCACATAAACAGTGGATACCTAGTGGAACCGAGCCACCCCATTAAGCCAGTTCTTATAAGTACCAACAAGGTATGTTTTAGAGAAACTACAAAAAAGGAATTTGAAATGTATCTAAATAAACAGCGCTCACAATATTAATTTGATGTTCCAGTGAATTGAAAAATAATGATATTATTTGTTACAAAATTCAGTTATTGAATCAAAACTCCTTATATTCTAAGCTCAGCTTTAGCTTTGTAGCCCTAACAAAAGCACTTAAAGACTACAGTGTATAAGATAAAAAAAAATATCCAGCAATTGATAACTGTCCTGCTACAAACAGTGGTAAGGAGAGAAATGTAAAAGAAAGGTTTTCATGACCATCTCATTGAAAGGACAATTGTAAAACTTGGAAATTGAAAGCACAAACTCCAGAAGGCTTTGCTGTGCACACTACCAATTGCAATTTAATGCTAGGCAGGCAAACTTTACACATGTGTCTAATAAAGGTGGGTTATTTCAGCAAACCAGTACTGGATTAATTCATGCTGAAACCAACTATTTTGTTTAATATTTATTTCAAAGCATCTAATATAAGTGATCTCAAAACTATTTATTGTTTAAAATAGCAAATCTGCACCAAATTATAGTTATTTTCATTCCAACTCAACTTGTTACTGATCTCAAGTGCCCGTTCAATACAAACAGCCTGGATCGCAAGGAACCGTTCAATTTACTGTCAAGTGCCCGTTCATATGATGTAAAAAGGTGGCATGACAAGTCTTTACATATTTTCCCAGTTCACACTCCTTTAACTGCTTTTACTCAAGAATTAACTAGGTATATAATTGCAGAAGGTAGACAAAAAGCAGAAAGTACAAAATAGATTTTTATGCGATATTTTGGTCCAAATTTACACAGTGATCATATTGCATCAAAGCATAAGTGGACTGATCAGTGTCACTATTTTTAAAAGAAGGCTTACAAATATCAGTTTTGATATCACCAATTTACAGAATAATCATCTGGGTACTTACGTGAGTATGAGTTAAATCATTTTAAACGTGTCCATGGTAATCGTGTAAACATATTAATGTGCACTGTGTTTTCTTTTGAGACCAAGTGACCAACCGTCCAATGTACAACGTCGCAATTGCCGTAACTTACCGTTCACTCGCAATTATCCGGTCACTTCCGCTCCCTGGGTGTGATTCCTACCTCTAATAATACAGGAGATATGGTCTGGACACGATTATTCTAGAAGCGAGGTCAGATGTCAAGGTCACAGTAACCTGACAATTGCATGCGACACTCCGCCACCCCCAGGATGTATTCACACACCAACTTTGGAATTCCTACCTGAAATAAAGTAGGAGATATGCTCCTGGTGGACAAGATTATTCTACAAAGCGAGGTCAGAGGTCAAGATCAACAATGTCAAAGGGACCCAAAAATGGTACACGACACTACGTCATCCCAAGATGCATCTACAAACCAAACTGTAGATTCCTAACTCAAATTATTTGGGAGATTTGCTCCGGACACGATTCTTCCAGAAACGAGGTCAGAGATCAAGGTCACAAAAGGTAACCCAAAACTGCGCCACCCCAAGATGCATCCACACACCGAATTTGGGATTCCTACCTCAAATAATATAGGAGATATGGCCAAAACAAGAAAGCGAGAACGATAGACTGACAGACGGATCGAGCAAACCTTTTGTCCCCCAAACCGGTCGTCTCTCTAGTCTTTGTAAGTCACAAAGACCAGAGAGACTGCAAATGTAATTCACTGAACAGTTTTACACACAATCAACATTTACCCTCTGAGCACACTTTTATTTTGTTTGAATTGATTCTTTACGTCCGAGTCAACAATTTTTCAGTTATGTCAGGATGGGCTTTCCTGGGTTGAACCGGTACTAAGCTGGATTTAATGTGTCTTGCTCAAGGACACAACGCAGTGCCACCCGTGAGGCTCTCACCAGCAACTCCTCGATTTCGAGTCAAGCACTCTACCTGATTACAAAGCTTCCGTTCTGACCTATGTCTGATTACTTTGTATGGTATGATCATGTACAGACAGAGGTGAACCAAATGTACTTCGTTTATTATTTTTTTCTTGCAACACATGAAAGAGCTTTAAGAGTGTCTATGATATGTGTGAAATCCATTTTCTCATCGTCATAAAACAAGCTTAGGTGTGAAAGTGAATAACATCTGTCATAATTCTAATGTTTCTGACACCAAAGATGTTACTATAAAATGCTCGTACATGTTTAATAAATAGATATATCATAAAGTTGCTACAGCCCATTGAGACGACATGCAATCCCATTGCAAGATCTTGTTGTTATAGTGCATTTTGTGTTGAATCATATACAATACTTATTTCATGGCTGATCAATTAAAAGTTGTTTATTAAAAAAATCCTATATATTGTGTCATTAATTCATCAAATATATATTTATAGTGATTGTAGAAACAACATATTTTTTCATTTTTTAAAACGTGACATTTCCTGGTAAATAATGGGCGGATCCAGAGGGGAGAGGGTGGAGTACAGGGGGTCCGGACATCCCTGGAAAATTACAAGTGGCTATAGGTTTCCTTAGTAATTCTGGTACAGACCACCCTCGAGAAACAATTGGACCCAAAGGGTCCAAGTGATTCTCGAGGGGGTTCGAACGGACCCATGGGAAATACGTTAACAAATACGTTGCTGACTAACAAACAAACAAATAGTTGTCAGGACCCCCACGACGGTATTTTCTGAATCCGCCCATGTAGTTGTAATGATGTTTTCTTTTTTGTTTGTGTAACGTCTTAGTTGCACACTTAGCGGAAACTAAAAGCAATGATAATGCAATCAGAGCCGAAACAGAAAAGGCTCAGAAATTGTCACCTGGTGACCTAAAAATAGCTAAAACAAATTTGATCAGACCAATGGTCAAGATTGAAAATATTTACTAAGTGACCATTTGCAAAAAGTGCAACTACAATAGTGGACCTTCAAACAATTTGGCAACCAATTGGCGTTGCTTTTTGCAGGTGATGAAACTGTTAACAAACCGATGACAAACATGCCCACCAGGGGGCATGGTCAAGTCCCCTCATGTACCTATATAAAAACAAGCCTTTGAAGCAATGGTCAGAATTGAAAACATATTAGCGTTGTCAAATTCCAACAGATATTTATGCAAGAAGAAATAAAACACAGGTGAGTATTACAGGGTCACTTGGGCCTCTTAGTTCTCTTTTTAGACCTATTTAATTCCTATTTTTTGTACCATCGATATACTAATTAATAAACTGCGATGTATTAACTGTATGCCGGTTGTACCAATTTTCGTGGTATTAACGTTTCAAAGTAAATCTGGTCACAACACGTATTCTTTTTGATTAATAAAGCATTTTGACATACTTATCTCGGCTTCATTTAATATTTTTACCTCACCATTAACACGGGGTAATACCAATTTCGCTATTTTTGCTGGCGACCGGGACGGTACTGCGTAAAGCTGCTATCGACCGAGGAGTACGGCTTGCGACCGGTCGGTACGGCTGTCGGTATAGGGGGTCCTGACTTAAACGCCTATGGAGGGGTAATAGCGTAAGCTTAATCATCTTCACATGCTATAGTTTTTTTTTCAAGAGACAATGTGCTATTTGTTTGATTAATCTTTATTAGTTAGTGACGTCGAAAAAACACTATAAATTACAGGTTCTTTCGAAAAGATCAGTTTTCATAGAAAATCAGTAATCTCATGAATTAATAATGATGTGACAGCAATGAAACGCCCTATTTATACTATTTGTCATTTTTGCTTCTTCAATCAAGTGCGAATAGCATATTTGTTGCGCTATGGAAGATTTTATGGACCCCAGAAAAATACCATGCTACGGCTGTCAACTGCCAGTGATACGGCTGTCAAAGCTATCGTACCGTGAATGATACGACTGTCGACAAAATGTGAAAATTATCTATCATGCACAGGGGTTAAAATACATGATGAATTCTATGACTATAACTGTAATCTGCTTTTTCAGACAGTTTTCACTAGCAACAATGAAGAAACGTGTATGTTTTATGCGAATTGGTAGCTAAAAGGTGCAACATTCACCAATAATAACTCCACCCCATTCCATCTCTCCCATGTATTTAAACTCACACAGCAGACTACAAAGCTGGCCACTGAAGCCAACTCACAGGTTTGGAAAGAATATGAGCGTAAATTGTAAACATTTCTTATCCATTAGATTTAACATGCGTTTTGGTGCTCAAAAGAACCGTCTCATTGAAGCGGTTATTTAGAGTACCCACACCATATGTTTTGGCTGAGAAATCAGAAAAATATATTGGTTCCGCTCTATAAACTAAAGGCCTGATACTTAAACATGTAAAAGGCCAATTCTTAAACATATAAAAGGCCAATATCAGATAAAGAAAATATACCGCACAATCTATGTTAAAGGAATAGGATTGCAAACATCAATAAAAATTCTTGATAGTGGTGTTGGATAAAAGATGGCACTTGAAGTTAAAATACCAATAAAGCACATTTTAAAAAAAAAAATTTGGCTAGATGAGTCATTTTGGAAAATTAAAGTTGGCAGACTAATAAAAGCAAGCATCCATTTACTGCAAAGTTTAAAGATTGCATACGCGGATCCAGATTGTTGATTTAAGGGGAGAGAACCAGGTGTTTTGCTGGCGGGCGGGTGATGGCCCAGCACTGAATGGTAATCGGGCAGCTTTTTGAATTTTCGTCATGGGGAGGGGGGGGGGTCAATACCTGTATTCAACAGACAAACGTTTTTGGATCCGTGCATGCAGTCGTATAACAGAACTTTAGACCTACACACCTCTACAAATATCAAGTGAAATTGGCCTGCCAGCAAAACGCCATTTCAACGGCGTTTTGCTGGAACGCCAATAATAGACCGTTCTCCAGACAAACATTACTCGATCCGAGAATGACATTTTTTTAGCAAATACTTATTAAGAGAAATTTCAATCGCAATGACTATGCAGTCGTATAACGGAACTTAAGACCTACACACCTCTACAAATATCAGCAAGCAAAACGCTGGAGGGCCAAGAATAGCCTGCTCTCTAGACAAACGTTTCTGGAAAAGCGCATGACATTTCAGCAAATGCTCATAAAGAGAAATTTCAATTGCAATGACTGTATGCAGTCGTATAACGGAACTTAAGACCCACTCACCTCTCCAAGTAACAGCTAAAATTAGCCCGCAAGCAAAAAAGCTGGAAGGCCAATAGTATCCCGCTCTCCAGACAAACGTTTCTGGATCCGCGCATGACATTTCAGCAAATGCTCATTAAGTGAAATTTTAATCGCAATGACTGTATACAGTCGAAACTTTAGACGAACACACCTCTACAAATATCAGCTAAAATTGGCCCCGCCAGCAAAACGCCATTTAAATGGCGTTTCGCTGTAGGGCCCATAATAGCACGCTCTCCAGATAAACGATTCTGGATCCGCACATGACATTTCAGCAAATGTCCATTATGGGAAATTTCAATTAGAATGACTGTATGCAGTCGTATAACGGAATTTTAGACTTACATACCTCTTCAAGTATCAGCTTGGTCTGCAAAGCTTATAAAAATGTTATTCTCAAAGCTTATAAAAATGTTATTCTTAGCAAGTCAGCACTTGAGCAGGGGCAACGTTGGTTTGTGTCAGACATGCTTAAATTCAGGTTAATAATAATAATAATAATAATAATAATAATAATAATAATAATTATAATAATTCAGACAGGCTAGCCAGGACCTCGGAGAACCTGAACTTCACCTATAGTCCAAAATCTCAACCACTTTATTTCTTTGAATTCGACCATCTGAACGTTTTACATTGGAATGCCTTTCTCTGAACATGTCGGTCAAAATGGTTTGTGATAGACAGTAAACACAGACCGACAGGCAGTCAGATATTGGCGGTCAAACTCTTGGAGCAAGGTTAAGTATTTAACCAGCTGAGCTGCTCTCTGAGCTACTTTGTACCCAGGTGTCCTCAATTTTTAGGCTCCTTCCGCTGCTTTCTCTGGAGGGAACTATATATTTACCCTATCTCTGTCCATCCGTCCGTCTGTCTCTCCGCTGAAATCTATAACATGAGATAACTAAAACATTATTCAAACTTGCATGATGAAACTTGGTATGATATTAAGTGGCAATACGCTAATTGAATGTACGTCAATTATTTCGCCATCGCAAAAACATTGCATTTGCTATGGTGGCAAAAATTGTCTTGAATATCCGGAGATAAAGGCTAGCTTGATGAAACTTGTTATTTGAACAGGTGCTGATTATTCACGTCATTTTTGCCGTCACATAAAATTGATTGTGGGTGGTTGCTATGGTAACCAAATAGTCCAAATGGTGTATCGGTAGGGGGCTCATGTGTTGCGGACAACATCTGCTATATTTAGGGGTCATTTCTATGCATTTTAGGGTCTTTTCTTAAGGTCAAGGTACAGAATGGGGGATATTTTTGGGGATGCTAAAAATCAAATACTTTTTGGGTGCTTGAAATTCCTAGAATATTTTTTTTTTTTTTTTGGGGGGGGAGATGAACGGTAAAAGCTGGACCCGAGCCTACCTATGAAGAAAATGAGGGTATCAGCCCCCTGTGGTCAAAGGCAGGTGTACTGGATCAACGGTGCAAACTTGCATTGAGAGAGTTTAAAGAATAAATAGAAACATATAGAACATCAAAATAGATCTACTTTGGCTTCCGTATCTATCTTAAGTCTCGTTTATATGCACAATATACACCCCGGTGCAAATATACACCAAGGGATGTAAATTTGCCCCTGGGTGTATTTTGGTCATATAAACGGTGTTTTATGAAAATGCACCCGGGTGCAAATTAGCACCCGGGTGCGAATTTGCTCCACCTTTGTAGGTGGTGCAAATTCGGTGGAGCAAATTAGCACCCGGGTGCAAATTTGCCCCCAGGTGCAAATTGCGCACATGAACGCAGCTTGTTATCACATATGTACAATTTGAGCTTAGATTTTGATAAATTACCCATCTTTTCTATATGAACATGTACATGTGTATGAAAATAAACTATATAAATAGTCCCTTTATCAAACTTAAGGTCATGGCTTCTCTCTGTAGTCACTACTTCATCGGCTATGCCGGGTTGCCACGCAGAACAACCGGAATTTCTGGTCTATGAGCTTCGATTTGCACGATTCTATTTCCGAACAATATCTCTTCCTAACCTCAGCAATGGAAATCAGAGTTTGCCAGAACTTTGGCGCCATGCACGAGTCCAAGCTATCGGATGTACACATTGGTGAAAATGCCCCCCCCCCCTGCATAATAACGGAGTGACCATCCTTTACGATTCATGTAATCAACGTGATGTTCAGACAGAGCAATAATTAAAATATGTCTACCCTCTATCTTACCCTCCCCCCACCCCACCCTCCTAATTTGGGAATCCAAACCTCTTGTAGCCATTGATAACCTCGGTTGAGCCATTTCCCTTCGGAAACAACAGAGATTTAGAAGGGTTCGTCAACAATTGAAGACCAAACCCGTTTTACACATTCACAAGACGTTTATTTTGCTATTACGAAGTCCAGCTCTGCGCAGTACTAAGTCAAACTGTCACTAGCAGTTCAATTGAAACAACTTAACGCACACGCGCATTCCGTTGCAGCTATTTTCGCAGTTTGTCACAGAGCCCGTGACATTCGGAAGTCATGGATCATCAGTACATGTATAAGTCTCAAGCATTAAGTCCGTCCACCTTGGCCAGATAGTCATATATTCACTTAGTACTGCTGCTACAGCTTCTATAAGTGTCATTTATGCACCAGTCATTTGTATCCACTGCTTCCCCCACCTACGGAGATGGGCGGGGATAATGATTTTCACTTTCCAGAGCCCTGGTATAATCCCCACCCTGTGGGGACAAGCTGATGGTAACAACCCTGC
The DNA here is from genome assembly GCA_964019695.1 of Loripinus fragilis. Classification (NCBI taxonomy): domain Eukaryota; kingdom Metazoa; phylum Mollusca; class Bivalvia; order Lucinida; family Lucinidae; genus Loripinus; species Loripinus fragilis. The sequence goes on along the minus strand of OZ026522.1, from coordinate 63,309,642 downwards.
TCTTTGCCCCACCCTACGCAACAGAAAATCCCAGCAGGGTAAGTGTCCCAATGTTATAACCCCCACACTTACCCGGCACAGCGGGGACAATCAAAAAGTAATTGTCCAGCACCTTACCCCGGCTATTCCACGGCTTTCCCCGTAGGTGGGGGCCATGGATACAAATGACTGGTATATTGTTTTCTTTAAATTTTGTATAAATAAATAAAGCAAATAAAACCAAATGTAGTTGCATTTTCTCACACGACGGTATCTTCAACTGACTAATAATCGAAACATTCTTAACACATCGAATTTCTCCTTAAAGTAAAACTGAAACATTTGTGATATGTTCAAAGAGCAAATCCAATAACATATGAACACAATTTATTGACATATGGTAGCAAATTTACTCCTGTGTACAATTTTGCACCCGGGAGTAAATTTTCACCAGGGTGCAAATTGTGCATATAAACTGGGCTTTAGTGAATAAACTCTGTTCTGGCGTCACTGTGATGCAAAATATCATAAAATAGCGAATAAAGAATATCTCCACGGTACACATTCGTCACAGTGATGCAATACTACCAGGGAAAATGTTAGAACCACGAATATGCATTTCGGACCCAAAAGTCAAGTATACGGAATTGACGTGTGTACACATGTACACCAAAAAGCACGTGCGTACAACTCGCCAGCGAGGGACAGTCTGCTCTACAAACCCTTCCATCTGCAGGTTGAAATTGTAGCAAAACCACCAAAAATATTCCCATTCAGTGTAATTACCTTAAAACAGGCCCCTACCCCCCTAGCATGCGGTACCATTAGATAGATTCTTCTGATCGGGGGGGGGGAGGGGGTCGGGGGTTCGCTTTGAACCAAAATTATTTCATTTTCATGGTGAGTTTTCGGAAAAAATAAGGAAAACTTAAATGAATAAATGATCAGGTAAAATTAACAAATCGTATCCCCTATGAATTTTTGAACCCCCTATCCGCCCTTGCTGATCTGGTCCTCCAGTGATGAAGACCAGAATGTTCTCCCTCTGGGATTATCAAAAAGTCAAATGGGAAAGGGGAAACCCGCGAGAATATAGCTGTATGATTGAGCCAGGAAAAGGGTTATTCAGCGTCCCTATCGTCGCATGCTCAGCCCAACACACACATTTATAATCATTTTTGACAGCAAAATAGAAATGATTGTATTATCCACCTCTTTAAACATATAAGCCGCGACATGAGATTTCCAACAATGTGGCATTTTGACATGAATAGACTCAGGCGAGCCTTTGCCGCCTCCTTTTGAGCTTCGAAACTCCAAATGTTGTTCAGTTAGTAGCTTACAGTCAAAGAATATTCAAGCGACCAGCAAAAGCTCTGACCTGACTGCGCATATGCGCAGGCTGGTCTGAGCCTTTGCATGTCGCACATACCACATTGTTGGAAATCTCATGTCGCGGCTCAATTATGTAGACTGGAAACAGTCCAAACAGTTGAAATGCGCCTATACTCAGCCAATACCTCATACTAACAAGAAATTATCCTCTCTAATAGCCTTTTAACTCTTTCAAACTTACAGTTTTAGCCTTCATTGGGAAAATGAGAGAAAATGTATATATCTATAATATAATAATATAATCAGGATAAAACTTAACTGAAACGACTGCACAAGTCTACTCAATTATGTTGTTGGTCCTCAAAAGATATTTGGATGCTCTACAGAGCCGTCTCATTGAGACGGTTCTTTTGAGTACCCACAAAATATGTTTTAATTGAGTAATAAGAAATTTTATTTTATGCTACGCACTCTTTATAAAATGTCTAAACACGGATTCTTTGGCAGAAGTTTCTGTTGTTTGTTTGATTTGATTCAACAATTTTTCAATTATGTCAGGACGAATTTTCCTTTGTTGAATCAATATTAAGCAGGGATTTATGTGACTTGCTCAAGGACACAACGCAGTGACGCAGATGAGGCTCAAACCTGCAATTGGTCAGTCTCGAGATATGCACTCTACCATGGAGCCACTGTGCTCCCAGAAGTTTCTGCTGAGAATGTGTAGATGCACATACAGGCACGTCTAAACCTTTGCTGTACTTATATGCAAAAACTGTCGCTTCCCGCTTCACAGTTAACATGCAAAAGTTAGTGAGCATGATCAGGAAATACCACACTCACACACTGCAGACTAACCCAAAGCACCATAAGGAAGAACCGCAGAACACAAACAGTCACATGGAATAGGGAAGACAATTATAGCAAAGTAATTAGCTCTCTCTTCCTCGTAAATATCAAACTAGAAAACACATGAAGTAATAGCCGATTTCGTAGATTAATAGTTTCTTACTAGCTTGACTCCCGGCAATATGCCAATCCAAATGGCTCCGTACCAATCACAGTGGTGGCTCAGATTGGTACAGCGTTAGATTGGGGATTGAATGGTTGCTAGTTCGAGAGTCGTCAGAGACAGTGAGCTATTTCCTTGAGTCAGGCATAATGTCCGCTGCTCAGTGCTAGTTCAACCCAGGAAGACAGGGAATCGTCCTTGTATGACTGAAAAACTGTTTACAGGATCATAATACAAGAACATTAACGAAATGACGAAGAGAAATAGATTTTTTCAGTGTTAAATTGTTTATTTTAAAGTAAAGAAATCCGTTACATTCTCGTTGAATCGTCGACATCCGTATCCAGTAAACGGCGACAACCGTACCCAGCAAATTTACATTTCATCGACAGCAGTATAAAAAAAAATATAAAAGTACCACAGAGGCATATAACTACATGTGCATTCACACATTTAAAGTAATCATGTATGTTTATGATGTATCTGCATCATATCGCCTCGATTTGCCAATTTTCTTGGAAATACTGATTTTAATTAGTTTTTGTTGAATATCCGTTGAAATCCGCCCAGCATTAAAACAGGCTAGTAGCCAGCCCTGCAAATCATTTAAAACAATAGCTATCTATCAAAGAAACGGTTTAAACACCCAAAATGTCGGAACACACACTAAATTAGCACACTTACCGTTGGATTTGATGTTTTTTTTAACTCTAGACAGCCGTACCGACCGGTCGAAAGCCGTACTCCTCGGTCGATAGCAGCTTTACGCAGTACCGTCCCGGTCGCCAGCAAAAATAGCAAAATTGGTATTACCCCCGTGATTAACTTGCTGACAAGCTCAATCTTGGTTGATTCTAGACAAAATCGCTGTCGCAACTGGCACCAGTTTTCGTGTTACCTGTTACATAACTATATACCACATTCCTTGTCAAGCGATAGTTATGTCTCCTCACTGTAAGGGTCGGGAGACATATTGTTTTTCCCCTTGCGTCCGTCCGTCTATCTGTCTGTCTGTCCGTCCTTCAAAAATCGTGTCCGCCCTATAATTTGAAAACCGTAAAAGACATTTCAACTTCATACATTAGTAAAGCACATTCAGACGACGTGTCATACACAAGAACTATAACTCTGCTTTGAATATTTTTGGAATTATTCCCCTTTGATCATTTGTAATGCTGTTTTGTGTCTGCTCTATAACTTTAAAACCATCAGAGGTATTTTGACGAAACTTCATTCATTTGTAAAGCACATTTAGACGACGTGTCATGCACAAGAACCATAACTCTTGCGTGTATATTTTTCAAATTATTACCCTTAAAACGTAACTAAATGCAATTTTGCGATTTTTTATTCCTAAAAGGGGGAGAAAAACAATTCTAGTTTCATTCTAATACACAATGTTGTCAATCATTTTTTTCCAAAATAACACTTCACTTTATTGATACGCGAAAATATTCAAGCCACCTGCTGTCGTCGCTAGCTTTCTGCTATTCACAAAATAGCGGCTGTCACGTTAAATAGTAGTTACAACATAATGACGTCATTAGTGATATGAGATTGCGGGAAAAATATTGGACGATCTGAAATTTAAGTGACACATTACTGTCAAAATACCATTGTTGAGTTTCAAAAAGTATGAATCGATTGCACCTTTTATGATTTACCACGATTCTTGGAGCTACCTCGAAAACTGGTACATCGACCATATATGTTCAAAATAAGGACTTATCTTGCTGGTAACGGATTACTAGTAAAATTGCGCATGTCCATGGATGATTAACATACCAATCTGTCTCAGAAGATTCTCGAAATTAAATCAATATTGTCAGCTAATTTGGCAAAATCAAAGCAAACACCAAGTTGTATTTTCTCAATAATTATGCTTGTGTCAGTAGTATACGGCCGATATGAGGTAAATGAAACCAATTAATCAAATGTCAGTCAGCTCCTCAACAGGATTATTAACAAACATGCTACAAATTAGATTAATTGATTTAAAACATCACATTAACTTAAGACTGGTAAATGATGTTTGGACCCTAATGAGTCAAAAGGAAACACGGATGCTTAAACTATGTCAATGCAAACGCCCATGGTTAAAGCATTTAAGTTTGATGTATACTATTTCCGGGTGTGTTATGTAACATTATTTGCATGAACATTGTACATCCCAAACTGTGTATTTGAACTAGCTAAATTCGCGTTGAAAACGCGCGTAATACGCATTAATTTGGTTTAAACATATTTTATTAGCAAGAATAGTTGACTTTATCAAACAGATGTTAACAGTATTAAAGTTACAATTGGAATGGAAGCAACATGCTTATATAATTCCTTTTCTGATTACCAATAACATATTGTAAACGATAATGGCAAATTGTGGTAAAGTTGAACAAATATGCATTTCGCAAGTTACTATTCCACTAAAGGAAGATTACATTTGCTTCTAATAAGAAGGCATATAATATTAGTGAATAAATTTGGTTTGTGTTGGTGCTCAGCAGTCATGCAGGCCTCGTTTTCGAAGTTTTGTGTTTGATGAGCGTTGCATATTTGTCCAATACGATTTACCAAATACACAAAAAAAAAAGAAAGAAATTTGCACATATGAGAACAGAATTAATTTTATAACAAAATGGGGACAACCCATGGAGAGCACAGAAATAGGGGGAGAGGCTAAGGTTTATGAAAGCCTGTGGAGTGGAGGGAACGAATCAAGGTCTAGTGGCTTTTACTTCCCAGTCTATACACTATATATGTCGTTTCACGTTCAAGGAACAGATGATGAAGTTCGTTATAGCACTGTCTAGAACAGTTTAGTTTCAACAATAAATTCTGCACAGCAGTGAAAATAGATGTGTTTGTATTCATAGAAAGTGAGCTGTACGCATTAATTTGTTGTTCTTTTTTCAACACGAATCACAACTCGTTACCGATAAAGCGTTGAACTGCACTGTAAGGCATTTACCTGTCTACCAATCAATTCAGATGATCAAAGCAAATCAACGCGCATCAACGCAGTTCTAAGTCGAAATGCATTGCTGTACAACGAATAAAACAAGAAATGTCACAAACACACGACGAATGCCCCCCAAAGGAATTGGTCTAGCATAAGACACATTTGAGGAAAGTTAGCTGTAATATAAATGATAATATACTCCAGACACGAAAAACCTAGAAATAAGGCTAGAGAACTAGAAGTCAATGTCAATGTCAAAGTGACCCAAAATGGTATGCACCACTCCGCCATCCCAAGAGGAATCAACATCTCATCTTTGGGATTCCTACGTCAAATAATATAGGAGATATGCTCCAGACAAAATTATTCTAGAAACTAGGTCATAGGTCAAGATCACAGTGACCTAAAAATGGCATGTGACACATCAGCATCCAAAGATGTATCCATACAGCAAATTTTGGATTCCTTCCTCAACTAATATATGAGATATGCTCCTGACACGATTATTGTAGAAATTAAGTCAAGGTAGCAAAATTGATACATGACACTCTGCCATCCCAAAATTCAACCACACACCAAATTTGGGATTCCTAGCTCAAATAATATAAAAAATGCTCCAAACATGATTATTCGAAAACTAGGTCAGAGGTCAAGGTCGCATTGCCCTAAAACTGGTATGCAACACTTGGCCATCTGAAGATGCATCCACAGACCAAATTTGGAACTCCTACCTCAAAGAATATAAAAGTGATGCACCAGACTCAATGCTGATTCTAGAAACTAGGTCAGAGGTCAAGGTCGGTGACAGAAAAATGAAATAGGATAATCCACCATTCCAAGATGCATTCACACACCAAATTTGGGATTCTTACCTAAAATAATAAAAGAGATATGTTCTGGACACGAATATTCTACAAACTAGGTCAGTGGTCAAGGTCAAAGTGTCCAGTAAATTGTACATGACACTCCACCATCTCAAGATGCGTCAGCACACTAAAGTTGGGATTCCTATGTCAAATAATATAAGAGATATGCTCTGGACACAATAATTATTAAATCTATGTCAAAGGTTAAGGTCACAGTGACCAGAAAATGGTATGTGACACTCGGAAATCCCAAGATGCATCCACACACCAAATTTGAGATTCCTACTCCAAATGATATAAGAGATATTCTCCGGACACGATCACTCTAAAAAACTAGGTCAGAGGTCAAGGTCACCACGACCTGTAAATGGCATGTGACACTCCGTCATCCCAAAAAGCATTTACACGCCAAATTTGGAATTTCTGTCTCAAAGAATATAGGAGATATGCACCAGACTCATTGCAGTTTCTTAAAACTAAATCAGAAGTCAAGTTTAAGGTCCAGTGACCCAATTATGGTACGCGACACATTGTCATCCCAAGATGCATCCACACACCAAATTTGAGATTCCTACCTCAAAGAATATAAGAGATATGCTCCGGACATGATTATTCTAAAGACTAGGTCAGAGGTCAAGATCAAAGTCACAGTGTCCGAAAATGATATGTGACACTCCATCATTCCAAGATGCATTTACACACCAAATTTGGAATTCCTATCTCAAAGAATATAGGAGATATGGTACGCGACACTTTGTCATCCCAAGATGCATCCACATACCAAATCTGAGATTCCTACATCAAATAATACAAGATATTTGCCCCGGACACGATTATTCTAAAAACTAGGTCAGAGGTCAAGTTCAAGGTCACAGTGACACAAAAAAGGTACGCAACACTCTGACATTCCCAAGATGTATCCACACACCAAATTTGGAATTCCTACCTCAAAAAATAAAGGAGATATGAATCTGACACGAAGCGGGAAGGACAGACGGACTGACGGACGGACAGACTGACGGACGGACAGTGCAATTACTATATGCTTCTTAAAGTTCCTTTGGGGCATAAAAACATCGGTCCCTAGGCTTAAATGTAGTACAAACTGATAAGCAAGCAAAAATGATGTCCTATACAAATTGGTTCAAGGGAGATAACTCAAATAGTAAACAATGGACAGCAATCATTTTTAGCATTTGACATACCATCATGATTAACTATATAACCCTACTTAATATTGTAAAATATCAAGATTGTAATGAAATGTATTGAGTTATTCAGGTTTTTTATGCCCCCAAAGCAACTTTGGGAGGCATAAAGTAATCGCACTGTCCATCTGTCCGTTTGTCTCGCTTCGTCTCCTATATTCTTTGAGGTAGGAATTTCAAATTTGTTGTGTGGATGCATCTTGGGATGGCGGAGTGTTGCATACCATTTTTGGGTCACTTTATATTGACCTTGACCTCTGACCTAGTTTTTATAGTAATCACACTGTCCGTTCGTCCGTCTTGCGTCTTGTCCAGTGCATATCTCCTATATTCTTTGAGGTAGGAATTTCAAATTTGTTGTGTGGATGCATCTTGGATGGCGGAGTGTCGCATACGATTTTCGGGTCACTGTAACATTGACCTTGACCTCTGACCTAGTTTTTATAGTAACCACACTGTCAGTCCGTCCATCCCGTTTCGTGTCTGGTGCATATCTCCTATATTCTTTGAGGTAGGAATTCCAAATTTGATGTGTGGATGCTTCTTGGGATGGCTCAGTGTCGCGTATCACTTTTGGTTCACTGTGTACTTGAGCTCTGACCGAATTTTTTTAATAATCATGTCCGGAGCATATTTCTTATATTATTCGAGGTAGGGATTTCAAATTTGGTGTGTGGATGCATCTTGAGATGAGAAAGTGCCGCATACCATAATTGGGTCACTGTGATCGTTACTTTGATCTCTGCCCTCGTTTCTTGAAACTGCATTGAGTCTGGTGCATATCTCCTATATTCTTTGAGATAGGAATTCCAAATTTGTTGTGCAAATGCATATTGGGATGGCCGAGTGTCACATATCATTTTCGGTCACTATGACTTTGACATCTGACCTAGTTTTAAGAATAACTTTCTATGGAAAATATCTCTGATATTCTTTGAGGTAGGAATTCCAAATTTGGTGTGTGAATGCATCTTGGGATGGCGGATTGTCACATACCATTTTATGGTCACTGTGACCTTGATCTCTGACCCAGCTTTTAGAATAATCGTGTCCGGAGGATATCTCTTATATTATTTGAGGTACGAATCTCAAATTTGGTGTGTGGATGCATCTTGGGATGACAAAATGTCCTGTAGCAAAACTGGGTCACTGTGACCTTGAACTTGACCTTTGACCTAGTTTCTAGAAACTGCATTGAGCTTGGTGCATATCTCCTACATTCTTTGAGATAGGAATTCCAAATTTTGGTGTGTAAATGCATTTTGGGGTGGGGGAGTGTCCCATACCATTTTCAATTCACTGTGACCTTGACCTTGGCCCCTGACCTAGTTTTTAGAATAATCATATCCTGAGCACATCTCTTATATTATTTGAGCTTGGAATCTCAAATTTGGTGTGATAATGCATCTTGGGATGAAAAGTTGTCACGTTCCATAATTGGGTCACTGTGACCATGACCTTGACTTAGTTTTTTATAATAATTGCGCCAGGAGCATATCTCTTATATTATTTGAGGTAGGAATCTCAAATTTGGTTTGTAAATGCAACTTGGGATGACAAAGTGTCGCATACCATAATTGGGTCACTATGACCTTGAACCCGACCTCTGACCTAGTTTCTAGAAACTGCATTGAGTCTTGTGCATATATCCTATATTCTTTGTGATAGGAATTCCAAATTTGGTATGTAAATGCATCTTGAGATGACGGAGTGTCACATACCATTTCAGGTCACTGTGACCTTGATCTCTAACCTAGTTTTAAGAATTATTGCGTTTGGAGCATATCTCATATATTCTTTGAGGTAGGTATTCCTAAATTGTTGTGTATCTGCATCTTGGGATGGCGGAGTGTCACATACTATTTTTGGGTCACTGTGACCTTGAACTCTGACCAAGTTTTAATTATAGTTGTGTCAGGAGCATATCTCTTAAATAATTTGAGATAGGAATCCCAAAATTGGTGTGTTAATGCATCTTGGGATGGTGGAATGTCTTGTACCTTTTACGGGTCACTGTGACCTTGACCTCTGACCTAATTTTTAGAAAAATCCTGTCGGGAGCATATATCTTATATTATTTAAGGTAGGAATCCCAAAATTGGTGTGTGTATGCAACTTTGGATAGTGGACTGTCACTTGCCATTTTGGGTCTCTTTGATCTTGACCTCTGACCTAGTTTGTAGAATAATCATGTCCATATTATTTGAGATGGGAATCCCAAATTTGCTGTATGGATACATCTTTGGATGCTGATGTGTCGTATACCATTTTTAGGTCACTGTGATCTTGACCGATGATCTAGTTTCTAGAATAATCGTGTCTGAAGCATATATATTATATTATTTGATGTAGGAATTCCAAATTTGTAATGTTGATTTCTCTTGGGATGGCGGAGTGGTGCATACCATTTTGGGTCACTTTGACCTTGACATTGACTTCTGGCCTCATTTCTAGGTGTTTCGTGTCTGGAGCATATCTCCTATATTACAACTAACTTCGCTCAACTGTGTCTTATGCTAGACCAACTCCTTTTGGGGCATCGTCACGTTACTGTGACATTTCTTGTTGCTTCTAGCCCTTAGCAAGAGAGAGAGTCAAAACAAATAGTAAGAGAAAGCAACCATTCTAACAGTCAATATCTGACCTACTGCCCCCTAAAAAGTTTAGTTATACATCCTATGTTGCATTTTAGTACCTGTGTTGGTTTAAAATTAGAGTTATGTGTGAAAAGGCATACTTACAGAACATACTTGTCAACAGCAGGATATTATATCCTGATGATTTTCTAAAACATGCAAGTTATCGAATATGGCCATTGAGCATGGACAACAAATGTTTTGCTGAACTGTCCAAAAAAGCCTGATCAATGAGTGTTTGTGATACTTGAAAGTTAATGTAGGAAGGCCCTAAATTGTTAGCTGATGGTATTTCTTTTAGAATTGAAGGAAGGCGGTTTTCGTTTAGGGGTGCTTCAAATGAATTAGAACCATCACTCTTAAACCAAAAGTAGGTTGTTACATTTGCAGGGTAAGTTTGTGTACTATCTTTGAATTTGGTTAATATCTTCTTCTTTTTCTATGAGACACACCACATTAATCAAATGAATTGTTTCAGTGATTTCACAAGTTAAAACCTAAAATGAAATAACATTACAAAGTCACTTATATATAATATATTGTCAAATTAAAGAATAAATTGTATTTCCGAGGTACAAGACTGACATTTCCCCCACATTTGACTGAACCTGACTTCCAAAATAGACAAAATGTCCTGTTTTTTTCTACTGTCATGGAAGTAGACATTCAAGTTTGACGAGTATTTTAGTACTTGTTTTGGTTCAGAATAAGAGTTATATGTGAAAATGCATACTAACAGAACACCCTTGTCAACAGCAGGATGTTAGAGTAGAAGCAGTGATAGTAGTGTTATTTGTATAATGATAAATACGCAAACGGGTTACGCATTTGTTGATCACAGAGAAATACTCCTTTGAATAATTCAAGCACTTATAGTTAAAATGTACGAACATTTTTGATAAGACCTTATTTGAATCACAATGAATTTATTGGAGGTGATTTTAATACAGTATAAGAACCTAAACATGATAAAATGAGAGGGAAACCTAACACTCACATTAAAAACAGAGAAACTATTCAAACAAACATATTACATTTTGATTTAAATGATATTTGAAGGGTGTTCAATAGCAATACTATGCAATTCACCTGGCATTCTTCAAGTAAGCCATATATTTTTTCACGATTAGACTATTTCCTAGTGTCAAATTCATTAGTCAACACAGTTTGCGATTATACAATTATTCCTGGATTTAAATCATACCACTCAGTAGTAACTATACGTATGCTTCTTACAAGTGAAAAACGTGGGCCTGGTTATTTCAAAATAAATGAAAGTCTCCTCTCACAAAATGAATATCAAATACAGTTAGTGAAACAGCTATCAACAATGTAAATGCCAACCCAACTGTTTGATGGGAAGTAATTAAAGGTGATATAAGAAATACACTTATTCAATATGCTTCAACGATGAAAAAAATAAATTGAGAGCACAAACTAAAACTCATTGAAGACATAACTATATACAGAGAAATATATTCATCAGCCATACAATGAAAGATGGCGATAAACACTTCAATATAAGAAATATGAGCAACAAAAATTACAAAACAAGTTCAATGGGTTTATAGTATAGGCAAGAGCAGAAAATGTTGAAGAGGTTGAAAAACTTCTAAGTACTTTTTTTCAAATTTAGAAAAGAAAAGAACCAGTGCCTAAACAATAAATAAATTAAATAAAAATGGGAAAGAAATAACAAACATTCTTACACACCTCGCCTATAGAACCAACGGTAACAAACTGTGATATATCCGACAATAATTCACAGCTAAAGTTTTGTTTGTTTGTTTTGTTGCTTTACGTCCCAAGTCAACAGCTATGGTCATTGCGGGACTGTCAGTTCACCTAACCACACCTTTTCCTGGGCAGGCTTGAACAAGCGGTTAACCAGTAATTCGTGCACATACTTTCGCTTGTAACTAACAACAACCTTTCTTGAATGAATCAGCGGAAGGGAGGAGAATGACCGTAGAAATCATTTCATGATCAATCTCCACGAAAGTATGGGACCGGACCGGGATCGAACTCGCAACCCCTGTATCTGCAGTCAGACAATGTGTGATAGCTGACGTCACTGAAAAATGACGTCATTTTTGGCGTTGGACGGTGTAACGTCGTCTTTACGTTTGAAAGACGTTACAATTATATGTAAACGTATGCGACGTAGTCTAAGTATTGGTGGGAGTTCTTCAGTGCAATGGCGGAAAGTTGGAAGAAGCTGAAGACTTGGAACATGTTGCTGCGCGCTCGCGATTTGATCTTCTTTACATCTGACCTCCAAATAGTGAATTATTACTCAATAATTCACTGCTGGAGCTGATCTATTTCTTAAATAAACTAATGCTTAAAGAATTGGAACAATACTATAAAACGCTGTATAAATTTCAAGAATTGAATTCTGATAACATTACCAAAAATAAATATATACATGTAAAACCATCAGAAGAAGAAAAAAAATTTTGAAGGAAACAAGGATCAATTTCGTTACTTCCAAAACGGATAATGAACTAAGCAATTTAAATAATTGCAGATCGTTCACATTGTTATATATAGATTATAAAATTATATAAAAACTATATCAAATAGAATACAAAATTATATAACAAAATCATTGAGCAGTCACAGACTGGATTTATTAAAGCTGGATACATAGGCGAGAACATCAGACTCATACAAGAAACAATAGAAAAGCTAGAAGATGAAAATTTACCAGGATTGTTATTATGTGCAGATTTTATGAAGAATGTTTATAGTATTAGTCATGAGTTTATGTTTAATTGTTCTAAAATGCTTCAATTTTGACTCCAATATAATGAATTAAATTGTTTTTGTAATGATGCCAAAAATGCAGACATTAAATTAATTCAGGAAATTTGACAGACTTTTTCGCTATCAAATCATCAGCTTATCTATTTATCATATGCATCGAACCGTTCGCTGCCGCTGTAAGAGAAAATAACAATTCAAAGAAATATCAACATTTGATAAATAATTTAAGAGTACACTGTTTACGGATGACACAACGTTTGCACTGGATGGTTCTTTTAAATCATCTGTCTGTCATTCGTAAGTTGATAAATTATTCGCGCTTCGCACTCATGATTTATTCACTTTAAAGACATAAAAAATTGAGCAATAATAGTGGTACCACCCATTTTGACTCTCTCCAGGGGTCATACTGGTCAGATTAAAAGGACAGTCATAATGAGGTGACTATGACTTCTTTACAGGGGCAATAAAAAGGTCCAATGAAGGGATTAGGTAGTATATGATAAAATATTGATTTTCATCTTAGTGAAAGAAATTGTGTTGTATACAGGTAAGACACCTCTTGAGGCCCCATTAATTTTGTGAGATACTGAAACTGTCCCACATCAGTTAATCTTTTAATGATCTCTATTGGACAGGAATATATGTCTTTAACGACTGACATCCAGCTAGTGATATAGTAAGCAACAAATCTTTGCAAGCTCAAAACTATTTCTAAAATAACAAGAACACCTCTGTATTACGAAGAGGATCCTTAAGAAATACTGAAACTGAAAACACGGAACAACCAAATTTTTCCTGGTCCTCTGGATCAGCTATTAAACTAGGTATAACATTTTTTCTGAGAGCAATTACGTAATCTTCTACCAAAAATATGCTAATTTAGCAACTGCTTGGAACTTTTGAGTCACAGAAAATTGACATTAATGGGTAAAATCACTGTATTAAAATATTTTCTCTTCCAAAGTTAATATATTCTTTATTTACAGTTTTACCTGACCCTATGAATCAAACAATAAACAAATAAAATTCTGAAATATTATCATTTATATGGGATTCAAAACCAGACAAAATTCAAAGAACTAGATTATATCAAGATTATAAAAATGGAGATCTTAGGCCCCAGTCACATGCACACATTTACTTACGTAAGTAAAGATACTTACGTAAGTAAAGCTACTTACGTTGTCATGTGAACGCATTTACTTACGTTAGTATAAATGCTCCTGGAGTAAACTGGGGAAAGTAAAAGTAAATTTGCACCACATCTGGAGGTGATACAAAAGTATATTTACTCATAAGTAAGTATACTCCATGAGCAAAGTATGTCATGTGAACAGACCTCAGATTTACATTTGGTCTGGAACTATTCTAGAATTTTCTAGAACTGTGTTTAGGAACTTCTCCTGAAATGTTTAGAATGCTTATATGGCAGTTGTAGATCGATATCTAGGGCAATATTTTGTTCTACAATTGTTCTAGCATAGGTTATCGATTTGTTCTAGAGAGGTTCTAGAACATACCTTAAGAACTATTCTGGAACAGTTCCAGAAAAATCTAAAGAATTGTTCTTAAATAGATCTGGCACAAACATATTAAGAACTTTTCTGGAACAATGGTAGAATACCTCTCATAAAATTGTTCCATATAACGTTCTATAAATGTACCTGAATTATTCTTGAACATTTTAAATGTTTTTAGAATAGATCCAGAAATGTTCTAATGGTTTGTAAGAGCTGTTCTAGAACAAAATTTTAGAATTTTTCTAGAAGAATTGTAGGACACCTCTCCATATGATATCACAAATAACGTTCTACAGATGTCCCTGTATTATACCAGAACATTGAAGGATAGTTTCAGAACAATTGAAGAAATGTGCTAATGGTTTGTTCTACAACTGTTCTAAAACTGGACTTTTCTGGAACAAGTGTAGAACACCTTCCGCTAAAATGTCCCATAAAACATTATAAAACTATCCCATAATTATTTTAGTAGTTATTTAGAATGGTTGTAGACTAATTTAAGAAATATTCTAATAGTTTGTTCTAGAACTATTCTAGAGCAAGCCTCAATATTTTCTAGAACTGTTAGAAAGGTTTGTTCAGATACAGTTCTAGAACAAACCATTTCAGCATTTCTGATATTGTTCTGGAACCACTCTAAAATGTTCCATTCAGGTGCCCCAGGATTGATTTCCGTTGCTATGGTAATCGCCATGGTTAGGAATGCCATTGAGCAAGGCACCTTTTCCCTAGCCCTAGCAGATCACCCAGGAATTACGATTCCATGATATGTCACCTTAAAATATCTGAAATATTGCTGACATGGCATTAAACCCGAAAAAGTAATCCCATTATGTCTGCAATGCTCATACACATTATGCAGATGACACAATTAATAAACAAATATTAACTGAAGAAGACTTATCATTGAAGAAGCCAAACAGAGGCCCTAGTTGGCATGAATGCTGTCAGTTATTGCCACCCTGTTACCCCACCCGTTTAAAAACGTTGTCTTACATTTATTTGAAATAAAGCATCACATTGAAAACCTTAGAAACTGTGTCCCAGGTCTACTCACTGTCTCAGACAGTAATACTATCATACTTGCCATCTATAAATAGGGCTTATCCGGCAGTGCTGTTTACACAGGTATCAGCTACTACACACAGCTGCATTGGGTACAAGCTTTTAGTGAATCTTATAGTTTTTCTATGGAATTAATCTGAATTCCTTTGTTTGCTTCAATATTTACACATCTTTAACCTTTATACTCTAATGGACTCTTCCTTCTTCTATGATACAATAAATCTACGATGGTCCAGTGTATATATTGAGGGGTTACAGGTGATAATGTTGGGGAAAAAATGTATATATTTCTTTGAAAAGCGTTTTGATCTTAGCAAACAGTGTAGACCGTGATGAAATGCCGCACCATGCAGCATTTCATCTGGATCTTCACGGTTTGCAAAAGTACGCATTTACATGTAGTATTCATTTGTAGGGTTAAATGTAATCATCTCGCCAATAATTACCGTAGAGGTTCCGTTTTCCCTGCCATCGTTACAATTTTTGAAAGATAGAACTTCGGAGGTGTCATTTTCAGTGACCAAAAGAAAGTTAATCATGTTAACTCTGTGAAAATAGTATAAAGTTGAGCATTTAGGTAGACCCTGATGGTTTAAATCATAAGAAGACCGAGATGAATTAATTTCT
Source organism: Loripinus fragilis (assembly GCA_964019695.1). Taxonomy (NCBI): domain Eukaryota; kingdom Metazoa; phylum Mollusca; class Bivalvia; order Lucinida; family Lucinidae; genus Loripinus; species Loripinus fragilis. The sequence goes on along the minus strand of OZ026522.1, from coordinate 63,293,663 downwards.
GAAGGATAAATTACATCTTCCAAACTCGGCACTAAAATATGCGACTTTTATGGTTTTGTCGTGCAAATATAAACGCGAAAAACATTATATTCTAAATTTTGAAATCCAATAGTTTTTGACTCTTTGCCTACTGAACAATTCTGCATGCATTTTTGGTTGTCTTTTGATTTTTTTTCTTTTCAAATTCGACTTTTTCGAGAATTTCTTTCAGAAGTATCATCAGAGTGTCAACATTTTGAACCCAGATCAGGCCCGAAGTTTTGTCTGGCCTGATCTGGGTCCAAACTATTTGCAAAGGTTATTAGCAGGCAAATAGTTAATAATTATAATAATGCTAACCCTTTGCACTCTAGTGCATCCTAAATGTGTACTTTGGCAAACAGTAAAAACCCAGTTGAAAAACCGCATTAAATACAGTATTTCACCGGGGTCTACGTAATTTACTAAGACAAAAACAATCTTCAGAGAAATAATACAAAGTTATGATGGAATTTATAACCTGTTACCCCTCCAATATACAATGGATCATCCCAAGTTTGCTTTATCAAACTAGATTTTCGCATATTAAACGACCGTTCAGGGTAATTTTCGGGGTAATTTATTTTAAAAATTTAACAAAACAAAAATAGAGTGTTTTACTTTTTGAACATACAGGATGTATGACATGTATGTAGGATGGACTTTCTTATCACTGTTGAGTTGATAATAAGGTCTTGCAGAGGCTTTAATCCAGGATCTATACTGCTCAAGATTCACCAAAGCCTTTGAAAATCTCCACCTAGTGCAGTTGTTGACCAAAGCAGCTGTCACTATTACATTATATAACAGCAAAAGTACCTGTTTGTTTGTAATGTACTTTTTAATATTATTTGAGCCGCGGCATGAGATTTCCAACAACAAGGTATGTGCGACCAGAAAAGACTCGGATCAACCTGCGCATATGCGCAGTCTGAGCAGAGCCTTTGCTAGTCGCTTGAATATTCTATGACTATTAGGCTACTGATCAATCATCTTTTGGAGTTTCTAAGCTTAAAAGGTAGCTGCACAGGCTGGTCTTAGTCTACGCTTGTCAAAAAGCCACATTGTTGGAAATCACATGCCATGGCTCATTTAAAAATTATGACCACAATAATTAATTTAAATGATATAACAGTAAAAGAGTTTGACCTATTCTCCTAGTGTAAAGCAATAGAAATACAGCAGCAGCTGGGAGAACTTGTAACCTACAGGTAATCTCTACACACAGCATATAGACTGCCGGAGGAGCCCTTTTGCAACACAAATGTTTTTAAGAGTCTTCATAATCCCTCCAATTCTGGCAGACATGTTTTCCCATCATCCATCTGAGTATGAAATGCTTGTTCTTGAAATGTTCTAAAATGTTCCAGAATAATTTTTGAACCTTTTTAGAACTTGCTAAAATACTAAAATAAGTTCTAGAGCGTAATTTGAATAGTAATGTAAAAAATTCTAACTTATTTTGCCCTAGAAAAGTTCCAAAAATGTTCTAGAATATTATATGCAGATTTGTATAATTAACTACTTCTAAATAGTAAGAAAAAATGTTCTAGAACTTAATTTGAATCATTTTTAAGGAAAGTTCTTTCAATTTGTTTTAAACTTGAAAAGCTCTAAAATGTACTAAATTATTATTTGAACATTTGTAGATTTTACTGGTTCTTGAATTGTTGTGAAAGTTTTCTAGACTATTTCAAGAACACTTTCAGAATAAAAGAAGTTCTAGAAATATGTTGGACAAAAGTTCTAGAACAAACATATGTAACTGGTTCAGTATAGTTCTGGATTATTTTAGTTCTTTAATCTAATTTCCTTTATTCTGAACCATATTAATCGCAAGTAAATGTCGCTTTAACAACAATAGTCTACAACACAAAAGAGATCGCTCTTTCGTCCAAATAGTTTTTTCATGAGCCAACGTAATGGCAAGACCTGTGCACAAAATCATATAGAAGCTGTCGCCTCGGTTTTACAATCAACAGTCTGTACATGACTGCTGTCAAAATACAACTGACCCATAACAAATGTGTGTACCTTATAAAATACTTATGTGGACACTATAAGCATGTGAACGCAGAATAAATATGCTTTTACTTACGTGTGTATATTTACTCCATGTAGCAAAATACTTACAGGTGTTTTTGTGCATGTGAATGGGGCCTTAGATTGATAAATCTAGAATACTTTATTTATTCACTAAAAGCAAGTTTGTTAAAACGAATTTTGAAAACGAAAATAAATCCTACTTTGGAAAACCTTATATAAACAAAAACTTGATAACTATGGGGGCAAACTCATATAAGAATGTAATTTAAAGGAAAACGATTGTACACTTGTATGTTAAAACAAATCATTTTTAAAAATATAATACCGACCGCATGGTGTAAAATAAATCATAATGAAATGCACAAAAATACATCTAAACAAATTATATGGAACAATTCTAACATTGAATCTTCTAAAACTTTTCTATATTATAAACAATGTCAGGAAAAAAGCATCAAATACTATAATACATATACGATTACAGATCAAATCAATTTTATAACTTTGAAGAACTGCAAAATGTATAAGACAAATCTGATAAAGGTTTTTAAAAACAATACAACATTGTTAATAACATTCATTAAGACTGAAAGGTATTCTGTAAAGATGATAACCCACTTACACAGGAACTAAATAAACAAACAAAAATTATACTTAAATTATTGAATACAAAACAAAACAAAATTACCAAATTTCTATACAGTACTCAAATACAAACTCATAATAACAGCAATACAAAATCAGAATTGAAACAGACAAACATTTTTTTGACCGAAACATCATTTGGGACTTTGCATATTTGATGGCGTTCCGATGTACAAATGATCTAAAATTAAGAAATTTTCAATATAAATATTTAATGCGCATTGTAACCGATAAAACCGATATTGATTCAAATGCAAAATAGCCCCGACAATTCTGTGCGCTTTTTGTACCATGCAAGAGATCAATGCCCCTTAATCTGGCATTGTATATATTTTCAAGAGTTTTGTCGCACATAAGAATTTTTCTAAATGACCATAATATGCAAGTTGGCATTTCGTATCTGTCTAATAAAAAAGCAATTTGTTTCTCCAGCACAATTAAATATCTTCAAAATAAGATGCTTGCTTATCTCAAAAAATGTATATCTACTGTTTTCAGCTAAGTATATCAGATCCAAGCCATGATCCTCCCTTAAGCATCTTAAAATGGTATTTGCCCATTCAAAGCGCTTTGAGAGACAATATGCTAAATGCGGATAGCTACAGGCTACACTTATTATTTACTTATGTATTTGTTTACTTTTTTATTTTTTATTCATTTATTTATACCTCTTTCTCTTCCTCAGTTTGTATTTGGTTTAGTTCTTATCTGCTTCCCAATTTTCATAAATTGTTTTATGACAGTTAGAGTTGCATTCAAACATCATCATTTGAAGCAAATAAGAAAGTGTCATATTTGTAAAGTTATATTCTGCATTTGATGATATAGATCAACAATAAGTTAAGGTAATCTGGGAAAACATCTTCGTGCATATCTGGTACTCTTCAAAAGATTTAGATGAAACACACACTGTGCTATATGAGGGCTGTTCAAATATGAATGCAAGTAGCTTCATAACTTTCTTCACATATATGCTACGACAAATGCCATACCTTTCTGGAAAGAAATATTTGTTGCCTTTAAAATGACACCAAACATAAAGACACACTCACTATATTCCTCGAGTTACAGACCCTTATATAAAGGCCATTCCTGTATACTGAAGTTTTTTGAAGCAAAGTGCAATGCACGTTTTGGTACACGTGCGGATATAGTGTCATATCTTTGTCAGTTTTAGACAAAATAGCACCAAATTTGAGATGCAAGTTTGAGTAACAATCCAAAAGTTGTTTGTAGGATAAAAATTATATTATTTTGTTTCAATCTCGAGTAAACAGGCACGTTTGTGACGTCATTAATTTTATAATAAACGTCATTTTGAGTTAGCTACTGGTGGTGTAATAATGAACATCGCTGTGTCGTTTTCTTTGCCTTTTGCTGAAAACATGCTAGATATGTCAAAAAGGGAGTTTTCAAAACGTGTCACCGTCTATTTACAGAGAAATCACATTTTCTATAATTTTTCAAGCATTTTTCTGCCTCTTCATGACTTGTTTATATTAATTTAAATATGTTCAATCTGTCTAGTCCTCACGACAAGGTGAGTAATTTTATTGTAAATAATGCCTATAGTGTTCAAACTTAAAGTTTACGTTCAAATTTAGAATAAAGCGGCAATGATATGACAAGAAAAATTAAGTGTTAATTCTATAAACCCCTCACTTAAGGCGTTTAAAAATTACCCACTATCCAACAATATTTTGTAGCAACAACTCAGTTTGGAAGATCAACATATTGTCTTTGAGTTAAAATTAGTTTAAATGTTGCTTCGTGCATTTTGTTTGAGATAAGTTTAACTGAAAACTGAAAGGTAGTGTTTTGTTTATCATTTATTTGCAAACATAAGGAGACTTTAGTGAAAACTATTCGTTGTAATTTAACAAGAGCATGTCGGATTTTTGCAACTTTCACAGAATCATTATATAAGAATATGGGTATGCTTCCTTAAAAATTTCGAAAAATTTCACCTTTTTATCGAAGAATTATAGCTCGTCTATATCACTAGTTTATGTTCGAAGCATTGAGTTTGTTAGTATACTAATGTGACCCTCATTCAAAGGGCTATAGCTCAATAAGTATACTGTATTTTTCTTTAGGTCTGGTGCTAGTTTAAAGGTGACATATAGTCCTTTATAGAAACATATGATAAATTTACTCTATTTCAATATTTGGGCCGAAGGCCTTTTTCAAGAAAAAAACATGCACTTTAGTATCAAATACATAGTCTCTGTTCCACCATTTTGAATTTTTATTGTTAAAATATTTCTATACTTTATAGAAACGTTTACCATTTTAATGTAGCATATATGTGAAGAAAGTTATGATGCTACTTGCATTCATATTTGAACAGCCCTCGTATATGTATACTTACATACAGTATGGCTTGAAATATCGATTTAAACAATAAAGGTACGGAGATATGACAGCGGATTAATATAGCACAGATGTCTTTTCACATAATGAACAATGCAGAAAAAACTATATGCACGAAGGTGGTTTTATTCCAGATACAGTATATATCGTTAAGTGATACTAACCCACTTTTTTGAATATGATGAGTCAATATGTATTATGTTTGTGATGTGTAAATGCTATTCTAAATAAAGCTATACATGACAAAAGGGATAGTATCTCCTAATGATAGGCTTTCGCATGTGGCCGCCAAGCATGGGACCATTTTTTTTTGGAACCGTCAAAAGAACCCAGATCAGTGAGTGTTATGTGAAACTTGAAAGTTAATGTAGGAAGGCCCTTAATTTTAAGCTGAGGGTAGAATTTTAAGAATTGAAGGAAGTTGATTCTAGTATAGGCACACTGGTCAATGTAAATGCACCGGTGGTTGCTACAACGAGCTGGTGGTTGCATTTTTCAGCACAGGTGGTGGCGTAAAAGGTAAAAAAATCTATACCTGTTGACTTTATTATTTATTTATAAACTTGCATTTATTTTATTTGTGATGACACCTGGCGCACAGACCACCGGTAACATTGCAGTGTATGGCTCTGCCAAGCAAATGGTGATTTAATTCATGGTTTGGACTGCAAATCCAACAAAAAATCCTGGAGTTTTGCCGTGACAGGTGTTTGTTTCTAGTGTAACTGCCTAAATTGAGGGAAATATGCATGTCTAAGCACATCTGTTATCATATTTACATGTAATAACATCCAAAATTAACGATTACCACTTTGTATCTTTTATTTGGTAAATTAGCTAACGTTTTATTGAGGAATTTTATTACAACGCACTGGGAGCATTTTTTGACGCATTGATACAACGCCTTGATGGTTCCCTAGATGTGCCATGGTTGCTGGTGCAGCCTCACCACAGCATTCACTGTTCTTATAAACGGTACATAAATCGTTATTTGAGTCAGCACATGACATTTCAGTACCAGGACGAAGACTCGGGTTAGCCACTGCAAATGTACAGACTCGCCAGAGCCTTCTCTGCATAGAAAAAAGTAGAGAGTAGTAATCGTTTTTGGATGTTATTTCATGGGACTATGATAACATAGCTGCAGCTGTGCATAGACATGCAGAATTTTCCTGAAGTTAAGCAGTCACAATAGAAAAAGCGCCTGTCACTGTCAAACTCCACAACTGTGTTGGATTTGTCGGTCAAACCATGAATTAAAACGCCAATTGCATGGCAGAGCCATAAACTGCAATGTTACTGACGGTTTGTGCGCATTAGGTCATCAAAAGTAAAATTAATGCAAGCTTATAAAGAAATCAAACAGTCAATAGGCATAGAGTTTGTGTTTTTTGTACACTGATGAAGGCGCAAGTGTGTAAATGTGTAGCCTCACCAGAGACGCTCCAGAGCTAGCCCTGTTCGCACTTTGAGAGTGTTTCTGCCTATTTTTCAGATTGGCCCCAAAACTTTTAATTTAATGAGATTGTTTGTCCGTTATGATACATGACAATAGTTAAGAAGCCCCATGCGAGCTTAAAATTTTTGTGCTTCAACAACAGTAGAATCTAGGGCGAAGATTTGGTACCAGTAAAATGCAATTTTAGCACCCCAGAGATATAGGCTGCTGTCTGTTCTAAGGCGGTGATTCGGTTGTTGTTGATTCGTTGTTGATTGTTACTCCCATTACAGGATTCTGTAATTGTTTTATATTTTGTTACTTTATGTCCATTCTTGTTTTGTGATCATCTTGATGGGGAAGAGAGCGAGCTGGCTGCTTTGCTTAGTTTGTCTTCCTGGTGCCTCGTGATTGTTGTGTGACTATTCCTCTCAGTGCCATGGGCTTGTCTGCAGTTTGTGATTGTGATACTCACTTACTATTTTTGGGTGTCATTCATGCGAACAGCGATGGCTTTGGGCGAGTCTGCACATTTGCTTGGTCTAGTCTGAGCCTTTGTCACATTTCAAAATTCTCATGTGGTGACTCAAATTGCGATTGAATGCCATTTTGTGCGAGCAGCGAAGGATCTGGCGAGTCTGCACATTTGCACAGGCTTACCTTAGCCTGCGTCACTTTACAAAATCTCTTGTGCTGCCTTAAATGGCGATTTGTGTGCTATTCACGCCAGCAGCGAATACTCTGATGAGTCTGCACATTTGCGCAGGCAAAGTCACTGGACAATGTAATAAATATCAAGATCTCTTGTGCTGGCAGCAAAGGCTCTTGGGAGTCTGCACGTTTGCACAGGTCGCCTGAGCCTTCATCACAGTATCGAAATAGCATGTGCTGGTTGAAATGGCGATTTTGTAACGTTTATGTGAACAGCGAATGATGCGGTGAGTCTGCACCAGCAACCACAGAACTTCTGTGCAACCATCAGTGCGTTGTATCAATGCGTCAAAATGCTCCCAGTGCGTTGTAATAGAATTCCTCAATAAAATATTGTCTAGTTTACCAAGAAAAAACAAAACAAAGTAATAATCGTTTTTGGATGTTATTTCATGGGAATATGACAACAGCTGCGCTTAGACACGCAGATTTCCCTCAATTTAGGCAGTTACACTAGAAACACCTGTCACGGCAAAACTCCAAAATTTTGTTGGATTTGCAGTCCAAACCATGAATTAAATCACCAATTGCTTGGCAGAGCCATAAACTGCAATGTTACCGATGGTTTGTGTGCCAGGTGTCATCACAAATAAAATAAATGCAAGTTTATAAATAAATCATAAAGTCAACAGGTATAGATTTTTTTACCTTTTACGCCACCACCTGTGCTGAAAAATGCAACCACCAGCTCGTTGTAGCAACCACCGGTGCGTTTACATTGACCAGTGTGATAGGGGTGACGGTACTAACTACGTCATCAATTTCTATGTACACAAAAAATTGACACACAATTTGAATAACGTTAAAAAAATCCGCTTCTGTCATTTAATGAATATGATTGCTGTGTATGCTTGACAAATCAATTATTTGTATCATTTTTTTCTATACTGTAAAAATATTTTCATATTTTTCTTTGCACATGCAGAGTTTTTCAGAGTTTCATAGAAAATAGCTTAGAAAATAGCGTGATACGGCGAGTTTCCAAAATGCCACACAAGGTATTGTTTTAATTTGAATTTTAAAATATTTAGTCCGTGTGCATGCATGAGCCACTGAATGCGCTTTAAAAGTTTTTTGGCCAAAGTGTTTGTATTGAGGTCTATTGGAAATGAATTGGTACCGTCACCCCTGTGAAGGATCAACTCAATGTTTAAAAGTTCCTGTAATATGGCCATATGAATGATACATCTGTTTTTCAATAATTACAATATCGCGATAAATTACCAAAAATAAAACCTGACGTGTGCAAAATTACTTTTGTAGATTTCCAGTAGTTGAATCTCTGTACAATATTCACATTTTCCTGGATAATAAATTGTAATGATTTTGGTAAGTCTTAGAGAATTGCTACTTGATACTGAAAAAGCTTCTAATTTGATTGAATCCTTAATCGTGTCCCACTTCCGCAAGTATCCATATTGATTTGATGAAATAATGATAGCCTGAAAGCAGAGATGCCTCTTAGCTGTTAAGATGATTTTAGTTATGAATTTTAACACGTACACAAAGAGCTTTTCATTTTGCGTGTCAAATAAAAGCGCACTTTTCAAATTAAGTAAGGGTGCAAAGATCAGGAATCGATACAATCAAGTACCACACCTGACCCAGGATATCAAGCCTTTTGACAAATCTCCTATCCCATAAAAGCATAGCGTCCTTTTTGTGGGACATAGGGCAACAGTGCAGACCCAGACTAGACGCCGCATTCTGCGGTGTCTGATCAGGGTCTCCATTGTTTGCTTGCAGAATGTTCTATAAAAATTGAAAATACCACCCAATATCTGTCTTGAGCCTAAATTGACGACTTCCCTTGCTGCTTTTACGACAGTTAATCCCTTGTTTACTAGTAACTCCTGAATGCATACTTTGGAATCAATGAAGATCTAGATGAAATGCCATATTATGCGGCATTTTATCAGGGTATATACCGTTTGCTAAGATAAAGAGGTTCCTCAGAGAAAGAAATAATCTCGTGTGCTGACTCATCTAGTTACCCTCGGATTTCCATGTTTTTGCATAATTGAATAATGCCTCTTGCGCCCTATACCCTGTACCAAAATAAAATCGAATGTAGCCTGTAATTTTATCATGCTTGACTTTCTATACGTCCGTGCTACAGGCCCATTAAACTGAGAAATAGTCGAAAAGAGTAATTATGAAATCTGAATCGTTATAGCTTTGTATATGCCCAGCAGAAATGCAATCGTTTGAGCGCATTTGTGAGTGAGTTCCCATTGGTAATTGCGAACTGGTTATGGAGGCTTAATCATTGGCGGATCCAGAGGGGGTTTGCTCGAACCCCCTCCCCATTTTTGAATATCCTATGAAGATGAAATAATTTAGTCTTGCTGTCAAAGGTTACAGTATACTCCTGCGTTGTAATTAAAATTATGCAGTAAGATTCGAATGTTCAAATCTGGTACACGTAGTTTGCATAAAAATTAGCTGTTCTAGTTTAGTTATACCTCATGACATTATTACAAGTAAGGCTGCAAATAAAAAAGTGGGCCTTCTTGAGATATTGTTTGTTTGTTTGATTTGATTCTTTACGTCCCAATCAACACTCTTTCAGTTATGTCGGGACTGGTCTTCCTTGTGCTGAACCAGTACTTAGCAAGGAGTAATGTGTCCTTAAGCAATCTGGAATGAACCAATACTTATTGAACCAAAAATAAATTAGCATTGATGATAAAGTATATTGTAAAAGGATAGTGTATAATTCCTCTTGCGAGGCTCGAACTTCAATCTCAAGTCGAACACACTACCACTGAGCCACTGCCCGCAACAGAGTTAATACTGTATTAGTATTTGACGTCACCTAAACAGGCTTTATAAAGTGACATAATTTTTTTTTATCAAAGTCTCAAAACTAAGCAACATTTGCTAATTGCATTAACCGTAGTACAGATCCTCCTCCCCCCCCCCCCCCCCCCCCCGCCCATGACAAAACACGGAAAATTACACGGATTAACGTAAATCACGGAAAACGTATTTTATGTATGAAATTGGCGGATTTTGGAATTTTGAGTACCAACAACATATGTTTATGGTGAGAAATACGAAAATTTATTTTTACTTTCTCACTTTTATCTAAAGGCCTATCAACATATGAAGTCACTTTAGCAGGCCTGGTAAAGTACAACTATGTCATTAAATGCCATTGCACAGGGGGGAAATGAGCCTGTTTGTAACCATTTTTTATTCATCAGTTTATGTTTTGGTGCTCAAAGAAATGCCTCATTGAATAATAACAGCATATAAGTTAAGATTTTTTTACTGCTCTTATACTAAAACCAAGTTCTAATTGGTCACTTTTCAAACTCAAACTTTGAGAGTAGTTTTTTTTTTATAAAAATGACGTTTAGATGGTTACAAACTGGTCTGTCCAACTTGAAAAACACCAAACAATTGAAACTTTGCTTATGGTAGATTTTTTACGCATTTTTAAAATGTTGCATTTTTCAAAATTGTTCGAGATTTTTGAAATTCACGCGTAATTCCTGGTAAAATTGTTAAATGTACTTAATTTTATTTAAACACTGAAGGCCAAACACAGTAGAACTTGATTAGTCCATTTTTGGCGCTTATTGTTTTACGACTATTGTACACTTCCGGTTTCAATGTGAGAGTTTTAAAAACGATTTGGTAGCATTATATTTTTGTTTTGTCAATTTTCAAAGAAGGACGGTGACGTCTGGTGATAATGAATAATTGCTGAAAAAATCAATGCCGTGTCGTTGATAATAAAGCGTACAGACCAGTGCAAAGTCTCTATGTAAATTGCAAGCTTAAAACTGAATTTCAATGATTAACCTGCTAAAAGTGTTTGTCAAATGTTGTTGAGCAGCAAAAACGACGAGTCCGATGGAATCAAAACTTTTGAGGTTTGTTCTTCTTATATCACGCTAGCCAGTAACATCTTCAAACAAACAAAAACGTTAATTTGTGTTATGGTTTTAAATCGTATAAAAAGTGTGACTTTTCGAAATGAGGGTACATTTTCTCTAACTTCGTCCGTGCAAGAAGTACACGTCATTTTTAAATAAAATAACTTGCAGAGTCTCGGCAAAGTATTGCTTCACTTAAAAAAACATGAATTTTGTATACCCTACGTTTCACTTTCTGAACTAGCGTAAAATGTAAGGTGACCAATTAGTAGTTGGTTTTAGTATATATACATGTACTTATATAAAGGCTTCATAGCATAATGACGCCACTTTGTAAGCAGGCTTTGTAAAGTACAACAATGACATAAAATCTGTATCATACTAGTCTCAAAACTTAGCAACATTAGCAATATCTTGCCAATTACATTAACCCCGGAACATTTTGTCCGCCGCCAACTTCGCTATTCATACAAGGATTGCAACAAATTGATTAAACAATACATATGTTTACTCCGATCTCTAAGGACGGAAAGCCTATTTGAAAGTAATAGGATCTTAAAGCATCATCCAGTAATCAATGTTCAGGCACCAATACGTCCATTGTAGATCAAAGCGGCTGAGAGCGAGAAATAAGATATCGTGGAAAACGTCTTCATTAGAATGCGGTAAAGGTCTAACATACCGCATGGGCCTTTGCAAACATGAAGGCATTGCAAACATGAAAGCACATGTATACTAAAATACACTGTTCGTGTTCTGTAATAAAGGTGTGCAACCGCATGAAACGAACAAAATATGAAACCTGCGCTATTTTGCGCTTTTGCGCAAAATGGCACAGGTTTCATATTGTGTACATTTCGCGCAAATGTGACAGCCAGATAGAATTTTCATAGTACGCATTTTAATTTTGCAAAAATGTGAGCTTTTTCTTGAAATTATTGACAATGCTCATCAGGGTTCCCACTGCACAATTGTATAGAAAGTCAAATCTACCCAAAGATGGATACTAGTGATTTGGGCCCGGAATTACAATGCCTCCTTAGAGTTAAGGAAGACTTAAGTTAAGTATTGATTTTTCAGGATGCTAAAAATAACGTTTAAAACTGATTAAAATCAAAATAGTTATAACTTTTCTGAAGATCACAATTATGATATCTTTGACCGCAAATATCACATCGATCCAGGCAATTTATTTAGCATTTAATATACCCGACAAAAAAAGAAACGCACCACTACGATTTTCCCATTAAGATCTCCTTTTAATACGAAAATGTTAATTGTCATGAAATATTCATTACTGATCAAATTTATCTAAAACTTTAATGTGACGTAGATGAATATCTGTGCTATCACTGTGTAGGCACAAAACACACAAATGCGGAGGGTAAAGGAGTTTTGGAAGCGTTAATCCAACGCTACTGTCTACATGAAATTCCGAGTATGTTTTACATTAGCAAATTATGAACACGATATGCTGTCGTTATGTGAGACAACCAATGTGTTTATTGATGCTTTTTTGTTGTTCCAATATCCATTTTTGTCAGTTAGGATCATTTAAATTGATTAAAACAATGTTGAAATCTTTAAATGTTTGTAAGGTTTATCTGAAGTGTGGAATCGTTATCCAAAGGGTAGTCACAAAATATAGGCTACCGAGCATTCAATTATTGCAAATGATGAATTTTAAGATAGAGTTTGCAAAGAATAAGTGTCTGGGTACAATTTAGTCTACTGAGATGAATCTAATTGCTTGAACTTATCAAGCAAGAGAGCATTATAAAAACGCTTATTTCCTGTGACTTTACAATTTGACCCTCACTTGGTTCCTGACCAATTTTCATTAACACAATTTCGACGCCTGATTGCAAAAGACGTGTGACGCAGCAGTAACTGACATACCTTCGCACTGATATAAACTAAATTGGCCTATCACTTGTGATTTGCCTGAGAGTTGAACAGTTGTATGTGGTGCGTTTCTTTTTTTGTCGGGTATATAGCACGTTGAAATATCAATACTTAACTTAAGTTTTGCTTAACTTTAAGGAGGCATTGTAATTCCGGGTATTGGTCGTTTTCAATTTTGCATTTGTATTGTAGAAAATTACATTTTTACGAGAAAGGCAGTTCGTGTATTTATAGTACACTTTTACCGATAAGGACGTGTTTCTACATGTATATTGGCAGCAAGTCTTGGTTTGTTACCCCTTTCTTATTAGTAAATTAATTTGCTATTCTTTGAGAAACAAAATGACCACATTGTATATTTTACTATAACAACATAATATGAATAAAAAAATATGGCCAGAAATTACACGTATAACCTCCGTGGCAGTAACTTGTTGATAGTTTTTGTTGCTTTAGTATTGTGGATGAGGGTTTCATGTTTTATCCTGGTTTTATGATGAAGTGCTTTGTGTCCTTTCCATTTCACTGTGGATGAGAAATCTGGTAGTGCATATTTCCACACCGGATAGGCGGCAATCGAAAACGTAAATGCTATCTACGAATGTAGATCAAAAATCGTTCGAAACAGTGTTTTCGATTGCCATTTGTCGCCCGACAAATGGCAATCGAAAACACTGTTTCTAGCAATTTTGTATCCGCGTTCGTTGATTGTCAAGAGCTTTTTTGATACATGTAGCCATTGATCCGATGTGCATGTAACTGTAGTCCGTGGGTGTGTTGTTTCTATGTCCTATTTTTTATGATAAATGAAAATTGCATCGTATTCAATTCACTTTGAAAACCCTTACATGTACCATGCTGAACCCGAATATATCCTGTTTTGAAAACAGTGCAGATCAAGATAAGCAGGATTCTGAGAAGCCGGCTAATCAGGATCAAAAACAGTGAGAATGATCAGGAAACACCACAATCACAAACTGCAGACAAACCCATGGTACCGCGAGCAAAAGAGCCACACAACAGTCACGTGACACCAGGAATACAAAGCAAAGTAACCAGCTCTCTCTTCCCCATCAAAACGATTTCAAAACTAGTATTGGACACAAGTAACACACACCAAAACATAGTTTAATTACAGAATCCCACAATGGGAGCCACAATCAACAACGAATCAAAAACAATGGAACCGCCGCCTTAGAACGGACAGCAGCCTAAATCTCTAGGGGGCTTAAATGCATTTTACTGCTACCAAATCTTCAACACTGTTTTCCACTCTGCCTTCAAATTTATGCTTAAAACTGAAATTTTTTGATCTAAGTAGGTGAACAATAGGAAGGATTGTGGCACATAGAAGGATCTAGAATTGTGAGGGTTAAACATTTGAGCCGTGACACGAGATACCAACAATGTGGCATTTTGACAATTGTAGACGCAGACGAGCCTGTGTAGCCTCATTTTAAGCCTAGAAACTCCAAATGATGTTCAGTCAGTAGCTTGGTATTCATAGAATAATCAAGCGATCAGCAAAGGCTCTGATCAGACTGCGCGTATGCGCAGGCTGGTCTGAGCATATGCTGGTCACACATGCCACATTGTTGGAAATCCCATGTCGCGGCTCATTTTCTTGTTTAAATATCACCAATCGAATAAATGCAGCACTTTGAGTTTAAGTTTCACTACCATCAACAAACTCATTCCAAACGCTTAGAAAATGCTAATAAATCACCGTTTTATGACAGAAACTGTGAGTTATGATATTTCAGCAATCAAACATCAGCTTGTGCCAATTTCTGTAATTGTTATTATGACAAGCTTCTATTATCAAAACGCTTTAAAGAAATTAAAGACATTGTTTAAATTTAACTTGTCACATATTTCTTTCTTGAATAAATTTTACTCATATTGTGTCAAAGGCGTAGTGCCAATTACGCAGATATGCACGTGTGTTATGAAAAGTATACACATTCAAGTGACTCACCTGTGATAATAGCGTATTCCCATACCATAGGGACATCTCTTTAAGGAAAGAATTCGCTCCCTCCGGGGACCCACGGCACCGTGAGGAAGAGCCACAAAACATATATAGTAACAATACATCTGTAAGACAATACTAGCAAAGCAATCAGCTTTCTCTTCCTCTTCAAGATGATTGC
Source organism: Loripinus fragilis (assembly GCA_964019695.1). Lineage (NCBI taxonomy): Eukaryota > Metazoa > Mollusca > Bivalvia > Lucinida > Lucinidae > Loripinus > Loripinus fragilis. The sequence goes on along the minus strand of OZ026522.1, from coordinate 63,278,487 downwards.
AAAACTAGAATGGGCACGAAGTAATGCTTAACAAAACAAAGACAAACACAGAACTCCAACAAAAATGGGAAGTACATTAAACAATATATATATATATATATATAAAAAAACACTGACAGAACCACCACCTTAGAACGGACAGCAGTCTAAGCCACCGGATGGGGCTTATATGCATTTTACTAGCGCTAAATCTTCTCCGTAGATTCCGTTGTTGTTAAAGCACAAAAATTGTTTAGCTCGCACGGTGGCTTCCTAATTAATGCAATATTTTCTCAAAGGGAGCAATCAAATCAAATTAAGATATTATGATGATACAAAGAAAAGGGCTAATCACTCACAGATAGTCAGAGCTCAAGAAAACCTCAAGTTGAGCTACGGTGGGCCCAGCCAACGACAAGCACCAGGCACCAATCAACGGATTAAAGCTTTATCATACTAGTCGCAATTTTGAAAAGGGACACAATTGATGATAATCACTGCACGTTGCAGTAGTCTCCCGTTGATGTGCGTAATTGTTAAAAGTAAGTAAGGGTGCAAAGGTCAGGAATCGATACAATCAAGTACCACACCTGACCCAGGATACCAATGGGAAAGTGACACACTCACAGTTAGACACCACAAACGAGAGCCAAGAGGTCAGCCCTTTCCCAGCACGTGACCACAAGGCACATATAAACAGACGCGCACAATGGCATAGAAAACACAAGACAGAAAAACATAAAAGATCCACAAAAAATATTTAAGCCTTCTGACTGCGCAGCTTTGTAAATTGGCTGTAAAAAGCGAAAACACCCAAATGGTTATTTTAAATGAACATAGTGCCTTTAAAGCTGCATACTCTGTAACTATGAACATTTTTCGAAAAAAATTATTTTCTTTTTAAATCATTTGTAAAAGTTGAATTAAGTTATGTTTTCACAATAAATCTGTTCACTAGAGCGGAAAACTGCACGGAAAAGTGAATTATCTTATAAAACAGGTGTGTTTTACTCGTGTCGATAATTATTTGCGTCCCTCCAATAATTATAGACAGTTAAATTTAACATAAATGCTGTTGTTTCGATACTGATAATTTGTTAAGATTTACGAAATTGGTAAAATGTATACCTGAATTTTAGTTTTTTTACTGTGTTCTTGAAAAATAGAAACATTAGTTTAAAAATTAAAAGATCAAAAGTTACAGACTATGCAGCTTTAAAGAGTAAGTGATAATTACTTCTCGCTGTGTATATGGCCTATTGAAGAAACCATTCACCTGACAAGAGAACATCTGGTAAGCATTTCAGTTGGTCACACTTGATAAGCAGTATGGTGATGGGTTTGAACTGTTTCCTGAATAACGCCAGGACGAATTGAAAAGACAAAAAATCAAAATGAAAAAAAAAAAATCGCAGGCCGAAAAACAAAATAATACCATGCGATACATGTAAGGCGAATTGTTATATGACTGGAGAGAATCCTGTCTCCTGATTGTCCCAATTTGTCTTCATAAATCTCTGTCTACCTGAAAGCTGGTCTAAACTGGCCTACAGGTTTTTCCAGAGGTTGATATTTTGACACTTTTCTTATATCGCCCTCTATATATATTATACAATAATTGACTTTAATGATGTGGACATGATGATTTATCTACCCCAAAAAGTAACACTCACTGATGCCACAAGACCGAGGTGAATATCATTTTTAAGGATATATAAATCCTTATGTCTACCGAAATATATAAGCTGTTGTTAAAATTCATTAAAATGTCTTTAATGTACCTGTTGTGATATGAACTCGCAAAACATGTCAATTTCATGCAGCCCATTTTAATTTCATACCCATCATGCTATTTTAGCCGCCTAGAAAGTGATATAACAAAAGTGTAGGCCAGTTTAGACCAGTTTTCAGGTAGACATAGAGGGTTATGAGGACAAGTTGGGCCAATTAGGAGACAAGATTCTCTCCAGTAATACAACAAAGCTAAAGATAGCAGCATGATGAGTATGAAATTAGCATGGGCATCATAAAATTGATTGGGATTGCTGCTTCATATCCCAACAGGCAAATTAAATACGTTTTTGAATTTTAACAACAGTTTTGTTTTGTTTGTTCAGTTTTCTTTGCTTGAATAAAAATGCTAATAAAATTGTTTTATGCTTTACATTCTGCTTTCAGAGAATTTATATACATTTTAAAATGCAAAATACTACATTAAAATAGTTTACAAATGTTGCTAAAACTTGTGAACAAGTCATTGGCGTAGGTTAAACATGCCTTCAACAATACAAATATAAATTAATTACAAAAGTGAAAGTAGAAAATGTTCATTCACAGTTGAAGTCATATAACAAAACAGTTATTGACTTCGATTTCGGTAGACACAAGGACTTATCTACCCTTAAAAGTGACCTTGGTGAATACCATTTTTTGGGGCAGATCAATCCTAATGACTATCTCATTAAAGTCAATAAATTGAATTATTCGAAAATCGCTTTGCAAAAAGACGTCAAACAAGAACGAAATCACACAACGGCATGCATAGGGACACCAATTAAAAGTCTCAGATACATACTTGTTAATTTTACTCTAAGCTCATACATGTATGTGTTTAACCCTTAAAACGCCAAGAAAAAATGCATCTGAAAATGTCATCTGCTTAAGTCTTCTGCTGAAAATAATTGCCTAACATTACTGACGAATTAAATATAGAATCAAACAGTGGGGACCAAGAAAAGACTGCTCATACAGGAGCAGTCTGTTCTGGGTCCACACTGTTTGTCATAAAGGCTTCTTAAACATTTCAGCAGACGAGAAAAGCAGACGACTTTAGTTACGATTGACGCATTAAGGGTTAATAATGTTCCCTGTGGAATACACATGAAGATAAGAAAAGTGATACAGTCGGGACGCGTAGTGAAGGCGTATGAATATTATCAAACATGCATAGCAACAAAAACGTTCGAATTTTTCGGCTTTCTTGGCGAAGCGAGGAACGACACCCCAAATTTAACCTCTTGTTTCATGAATGTCCCAAATCTTATTCTGTTAAAAATTGGCCACTTGTGTTCGTCATTTGTTCAAGCTTTCCCATAGCGTATGATTTTTAATCTACGAAAACGCTCTTAAACAACGAGATGGGCGAAACAGAAAACTTGCAAGATGAATGTGACTGTATAAAAATGGTTCACGTTTGATATCAAATTTCTCATTTTTTCGACTTGGTCCCGCTGTGACATATATGGCATGAAAAAATATAGGGTTTCAACTACCAATGTGCCAATTTTTATCAAAATTCGTTCTGGAGACAAAATTCGTTCCATTATCTTCGAGAGGTCATACGGTCTTCAAACGGTCAAACTTCTAAGATGGCGGAAAACGAGGATTTGGTGCGACTGGCAAAGCCAGTTCATATCGCGCAAAACCAATCTAGACCATAATAAATGTATTAAAATTCAAATAAAAATATATATCTATTCAATATATTGGAATATCTAGGCCCTATTTACCTCAGATAAATTCATGTTTCACAAATTTTCTCAGTCAATGACAACGTTATCTTTCCTGACCGTCTGGTTAATGACGACAACATCGATAAATAAATGACGTAAGCAATCTTTTTTTAGTGCACACGGTTAAGAAAGCCGTTCCTGTTGTCTTATTGAGTTTCAATAATCTTGTTTACAATCAGGAAATGTCTTGCACTATTCAAATATAACCCGCAGATTGTTTCTATGGGGGTTGATAAAACTTGCGATAGTCCATTTTACACCCAATTATGCACTTATTAATACTTTACAAACTACTGATGAGGCCCTCACAGGGAGGGAAGATGGTACCTGTTCCCTTGTTCCCCATATTTTCCCTGTTCCCCAATGTTCCCCTTCCCCTCAAAATTCATTGGGCCCTTTGTTCTTCTGTTACCCTGAGATGAATGCTCTTTTCCCCTGTACCCCAACCCCTGGGAGGGCTTCAGTGATGGACCCCCCCCAAATAACACAGACATGAATCGACATGAAAATAGTATACCAAAACATATTTGATTTCATTTTCAGAACAGGTTATGTGTAAGCTACAACGTTGTTACAGTCCCTATTATTAAAAGTGACCCAGGGTTTTTTCTCTCTATTTAGGGAACATGACCCAATCCCCAGAATTGGGAATTTTTCACATAGTTTTATACAATTTGGGGAAAAACTCACACCATATATTATAATCAAATCAAACAAAACTTAGCTAATTAGAACATTTCAACATTATGAATTTAACAGGTACTATACATTGGGGTATGTTGTCACAAAATTGTGACATTTTTTGTTTCTTAAATTGAGAATATTCTCCTTAATATTGGAAAAAACATACTTTTTTGCAATTGGGAACATGACTCAAAATTGGTCTTCAAAATGTGCCAAAGAATCCTGTTTAGTTTATCAGAAATATCAAGAAAACAATTACATCTGTATCACTATACCCACTCTAGACAGATTTACATTGCAAGACAAAGAATTTTCTGGTCCAAGTTTCTGCCTGATTCTTTAAATAGGATGAATACCCATGCCCTAATCATATTTTAGTGTTTACCTGACCCCAACAAATACAAAAGTTATATGATCCAAATATCATATAAACATATGATTCTGTGTTTATGGTGCTCTTTGAGACGGTTCTTTTGAGCACCCACAATATATGTTTGATTAAGAAATGATTCAATCACACATTAATAGTCTTATCTTGGGGATAGGTGCTTTGGGGAGGGAATGCTACAGAAAGTTGGGGTATAAAGTATTCTTCATAATAAGCATACTTAAATTCATTTAAATAGATACATGTCTTTATTGTAAAAGACCTCCTAAATGAAAAAAATCTACAAATATATTCTTCCTAGAGTTTGGTTTAACTCAAAATATGTGTTACACACCCTTTTTTTGGACAAAAACAAACTCAGTTTACTCTTTTATCATCATAATCCTTTACTTCATAGGCTATATTTAGATCATGACATTATTTTCTATTTTAGACAACATTGAAAAAATTCATGAAAATTGAAGCTAATTAGTCATGAATTTGAAAATATATGGAGCATTTGCTCTTTTGGAGCAAATGCTCCATTTTCCATAATATTTTCAAATACATGATATTTCAAAGGTGTAAAAGGTTAAAGCTGGTTAGATCTTTCTCAAATTTGATACCATAACTAGCTGGCATCAGTTTTTGATTCCTATGACCAATTTTGGGGGTCTCTGACTCTCATAAGCACTGTGTAAAACCAACAGATCATTGAGAAAAAAATAACAAAACAGACTTTATACTGATATAACAGACTTATTCTGCAATTTGCAGTAATTGAAAGTAAACAAGTTATTTTGACATCTAATACTCTCATAGGGCCAGTTATCCATCAGTTTAAACATCGAGACGGTTCTTTTGAGTACCCACAACATATGTTTTGGTTGAGAAATAAGAAAATAAATTTCAGTTACCCACTCTTATCTGGGGGCCTGAAGTCTCTTATAAATATTGGTGATATGTGCTGTGGGGAGGGGGGCTATAGTAGCTTAAGGTATAAAGTACCATATTCTTCATAATAAGCATACTTTCGTACAAATGAAGTAACTATTTCAAAAATGAGGGAAATTGGTGTTCCAGACCAGCTGGCTTCATTCTGATTAACTGTAAATTTTACAGGAACTTTATTCTGTGCAAACAATCATCAGATCAGTTAACAGCTGATGAAATCTCTCTAAAATTTGAAACCAGTGTTTAATTATACTGTCATCCAGTTTTTGAAGTTCAAGGCCAATTAATGTTTGGTAGTCTGACTAAGATTCCTGTAAGACAGTTAAAAATTCTTTTTTTTCTTTTTTTTTTCTCTATATACTGCCTGGCGCTCGCTTTCGAGCATTATCGGCAGGTGTACATTGTACACTCCGGGTTATTTTGAATCCTTTATCATTGTTGGTTTATAATAAGAACATGTCTGCATATTACATGTATATAGTGGTTGGTATGCTGCAACTTGGAATACATACTTAAAACTCTTTAACTTTTTATCCAGATTGAAAGCAATCTCAGTCTACACTTTACAAAAATGATATTAATGAGGCCCAGCCAGTGGGGTTTGTGATATGTTACATAATGTTTACCTGCATACATTAGCCTGCTTCCCTTTCCCCAAGAAAGTGTTATGTTTTCTTACTAAAAGCCCCAAGCACCTCATTTTTAAAAAAATAAATAAAATGAAATAAAAAATAAAGCAAAAACATTTTTCTCTTATTTAGGGTTAGGTCTAGTTTGAAGGTTGAATATTGTATGATTCAATATTAGTGATGTATTAATTGGGGTCTACGTCATAATGGGATGCTTTTATCAATAAATTGTATTTTAATTTCATATTTAATAGCAAAGTTCCCACTGACTCTGAAATAAGGGGTATACTGGCTCCCATTTTCTTAGTTTTGTACACCTAAATAAAATGTGAGCTCTGCTATTAGGCTTTTTATAAAATTTACTTTGGGGGGGGGGGGGGGGAGTTTATGAATGGGTCAACTTTCTGTGAAATCAAGTATACATGGTATATGAAGGGTTATTTTTGTATATGATTCGGATTGGGGTTGATCTGAAAATACTGGCTAGCACACCCATACCAAAATGACCCACAAAAAAAAAGATAAAGTTCAGTAAACAAAAACAGAGATAATCCTTGCCCAAAATGATGATGGGCCCTTAAAATGGGCCAATGACCCATATATCCCATTCAAAGTCATGCAAATTTCAAAATTTCAATGGGCCTTTTAAAATTTTTATGGGCCCTTTGCAAAATTTGATGGGTCCAAGAATCCTTAAGTTAATATCCACATTAGAGCAAAATTCACATGAAATTTGAATAGAAATTTATATTGGGCCAAGCCAAAAGTAAAGTCCATTTTCTAAAAGCAATAAAACTTTCTCACAAAATGGATTAGGCCCATCCAGGACTATCCCTGCAAAAATAAAGAATATTGGGGAACAGCTAGGAAAAAAGAAGACATAAGAGCAGGAGGATGATTGAGGGTTGGGTGTAGGTTAGTAGTTGGTGAGGCCTTCCATGGGTTTTTGGAAACAGGGTAAAGGGGCATTTATTTCAAGGGAACAGAGGAGGTAAGTGCAACTTTTGAGGGGAACAAGCAAACATAGAAAATGTTGGGGAACATGGAACCCAGGAAAACAAATTTTCGATTTTAGGGGAACAAGCAAGTTTATTTCAGCCTCCCCCCCCCCCCCCCCCCCCGTGAGGGCCTCGATGGTTAGTGGATAAATCAGCCAAGGTACAGACATAACCATATAGTTCCTTCTGACATTGGGTGAGCCCAGGGGGGGGGGGGGGGGGGTGTGAGCTGTTGAATGGTCAATGCATGCGCAGATCCAGATTTTTTGTCACGGAGGAGGGGGGGGGGGGGTCCAAGCCCAACGGTGAGAAAACAGCTTTGATTTTTTTTTTTTTTTTTGGCTTGTTTTGGGGTTTTTTAGTCCAAAATTTTCCGGGGATGCGGGGAGGGGTCCAACTATTTACGAGGGGGGTCCAAATGCTAATTTCTATAGAATTTGATAGAACTTGTGATTTACCAGGGATGGGGTCCGGACCCCCTACCCCCCCCCCCCTCTGGATCTGCACATGCATGACAATTAAAGACTAAAGAATAAAGTCGAAAGGGGAAGAATCGGCAGCCCGGGAAGAAGCACATTTAAGATTTCTCATTTCAAAGTAACAGGAAAGCCAATTTTCAGGCGAACGAAACGAATTAAAAATGAAATCTGCATACCTAGGATGCACCTCTGAGACCCCAGAGATAAGGTATTTGAACATCACAGTTCTTCGCCATTTTACAGAAGAATATGTATTGGCATTATTCCTTTAGAATCACATTTTTATAGATAAAACATATCGATTACAACACGTTTACTCGTAATATTGTGACGTAAATATGGGACAACTTTAACTAGTGACTACGTCATTTTAGAGCTTTGTCCCGCGTTTATACTCAGCTGAAAGATGGACAGGGCAAAGGTGAATATGTTTTTATTTATTTCATCAAAATCGGTTCTGGAGACAAAAAACGTTCCATTATATGCCAGAGCTTATATTTCATTTCTGTTTTTAAGCGCCTGACGGTGGTGCATTTCAGAGCTTGATTTCGTTGCAAAGCAATATATCATTAAACAATTTCAAAAAAGGAAATTGGCGATTAAAGGTTGCAGAATCTAAATATATAGCGAGAATACACTGTCATTAATTACAAATTAAGAATAAAGAGCGTTTAAAAAAGGGAATATTTGGCGCCATTTTTCGGCCGCCATTTTGAGGGAATATTTTGCGTCGCGCATTTTTACAATTTTAAAATACTTTAACTCAAAATACGCTCTTTGCGCTCCTACTGATAGGTTGCGTCGTTTTGCGTAGCGCTTTTCGTTCTTTACGTGCTCACGCCACCTCTTACTACCTACACGGGTACCCATTCTAAGGTCATTGCATTTTTATTTCAAAACATGATAAGTAAGTTTAAAACCAAGCAACATAGTTCCTATAATGACTCGTAGTTTTCGATATTTTGTTTAAATAATTTAATACGTAGTATTTGCCCTGACCTGCGATGTCTGAAGCGTGCATAATGTAGAATTTGTGGCACTTTAACCCAATAGCGTGTGCCTCTTGGATAATGCCTCAATGTTTCTCATCCACTAAATTATTGGAAGCGCAGCTATAGGTTTCAGATATACTCCAGAAATGTCCATTATTCTCTCTAATCATGCATATATGTTCAGGGAATGTAGCTAGTATATTATTAAGCACTAGAAACCTGAACGATTTTTGCACATTGAATATGCATTTTTCTTATTTTGCACATTGCCGTTACATTGTCTTACTTGTATGAGGTAAAAGTGATAAAAACAACACCACTAAATTATTCCGGACCCAGAATATTCTGTCCGGGGGGGGGGGGGAGGGTCCTGACAACTTTTCAGTCATCAGCGTAGGCCGTAAGGACCTCCATCGAGAAGCAATTAGATCCAAGGGGTAAAGTTGCCTCCAGAGGCGCCATTAATTCTAAGGATACCTATAGCCATTTTTGATTTCTCAAGGGGGAATCCGGACCCCATGCCCCCCTCTGGATTCGCCCATGTTCCAAATGCTCCACTTCAATGCACATTATTCGGCCATGGCAACCGCGCGCGGATCCAGGATATTCCGTCAGGGGCGGGGGTCCTGACAAGGTACTTCGTACATGTACAAGGGGGTCAAATTCAATTGCTTCTTGAGGGAGGCCCGTACCAGTATTTCCAAGGAACCCTATAGTCACTTTTGATTTTCTAGGGGGGAGGGAGGGAGCCCGAACCCCATGCCTCATCCTCTGGAATCGTCTACGGGTCAATGTCGAATCATTAAATGGCGTATTCCTACTCGATTTTGTCAACGTGTCCACAAAATATTGCTACGAAAAATACATCTACCCTGTATTAACGGCGCATGAATGTATATCATATTTTTTCAGTACATATATTTTGAATATATAACATCTAAAAATAGCAAACGAATGTGCAAACAGAAGGCCTGTAAATAAACTAAGAGTCAATGATAAAAGAGAAATAAATGATGAAAACAAAATCAAATCACGGGCCACAATTCCCGCCAAAATTGCGACTTTCTTCAATAATAGTACCATGTTCAGGGGTGACAACCTACGTCATAACGTTGATCTCGTAAACACGTAGAACGGCGCCATTTTTGTTTTGTAAGGTAAAATTTTCCCTTCGTAAGACTATACAAATCAGTATCTGTGAAAACTAAGCAGTGCATGCGGTGCCTACCATCACTCTTGAACAGAATATATAATGGTCACGCCCAGAAATGCTCTTGCCTTTGTAATCATTCGCCCACAAATATCGAAGCGGAAGACACAAGGATGATTTTAGCGGAGATGTAGTATACACATTTATAAAAATGACATATTTTACAGCTTATGTCACCATTCTTACCAATATTTGTGTGATTGTAGTTACCAGTTCTCCTTCACTATCGTTCATAACCATTATTTGCTGATGGAAAATCAAAGGAACATTCAAAGTGCCAATTTTGATCTCGTAAACACTTATTTTGGCATAGATGTCGGACACACTTATGACGGGATCGATGTGACTGCGTAGATGTCGTATACACTTTTAGCCCAAAAGGACATGCATGTTGACGACAAAACAGAGAAATGATATTCTAGACCCAGTCATGAATATTAGTTCATTTTTCGCACTTAACTCACTCGCTAGAGAGCCTATCTAACTATCTTGTGGTACTGCCTACGCCCTTGCGAATTTTTTGGCAGGCACCGAGCGTCAGGGTTATGAAAAAGAATAAAAGATGAATGAATTGTAGTGAGTCTGGGTAAAGATAAAAGGCCAAAATTGCATTGAAAGTCTAAAGACTTGGGGCAACTGAACATTGGTTTGGAGGGCATTCGACTGGACAATTGCCAGTGGAAAGAAGGAGTATTTATAGTAGTCCTTGCTAGTATGAATTTGACGGAATGTCATAGAATGGCAATACCCTGAGATTCTATGTGTGGGCTACATATAGTCGGGAAGGAGCACAGCCACCAGGCCATTTACAAATTTGTAGAAGAGGCAAAGGCGGGTCACAGATCGTCTCCCTTCAAAGGTCTGCCAGTTCAACTGAGACTGCAATGAAGTGACACTATTTGTCCTGGTGTAATCATTTAAGGTCCACAAGGCTGCAGTCATTGGACCGTTTCAACTTTATGGGTTCTATCTTTGGTATGGAGGTCCCACACTGCTGAAGCGTACTCCAGTTGGGAATAAACTAGGGATTGACAAGCCATTTCTTGGATTTGAGGGGACTTAGTTCATAAATCTGAGTGACCTGTTTACCTTGGCGGTGATTCTGTCCACTTAAGCTTTCCAACTGAGTTTGCTGGAGATATCCACCTCAAAGTACCTGGTTCTGCTGACAGCCTCCAGCACCTGTGCATACAGTATACACTGCCCTTGAGGAGGTCACCCTCATAACCTGGCATTTGGGGTGATTAAACTCCATAAGAGCCGTGACATGAGATTTCCAAAATTGTTGTATTTGCTACCAGCAAAGGCTCAGATCAACCTGCGCATGCATTCAGACTGATCAGAGCATTTGCCTGTCGCTTGAGTATTCTATGACTGTTAAGCTACTGACTGAACATCATTTGGAGTTTCTATGCATAACAGGAGGCTGCACAGACTTGTCTGAGTCTACACTTGTCAAAATGCCACATTGTTGGAAATCACATATAGCGGCTCATATCCCATCTAGCCTCCAATTTCTGCAATCTGTCAAGGTACCTCTGTAGTTTTTCACTGTGCTCGAACAGCGCAGCCATCGTGTGATGGTTGTAGTTCAATATGACACTTAATAATGAACGTTACAAATATTACCCTTTTAACCTCCATGTACACTATTTTGTGCACTCGTCGACTACAACCAACAGGGGATGACTGCACTGTTTGAGTACTGTGTTCTCTAGTCTGACTCATATCAATTTTGATTAAAAATGTAGAGAAAAAGTAATCCATTGGTATATACACGTACAAATTGTATCCTCATGAGCTTTATAGTCCCAGAGAGGGAGGTCGACTCTCATTTTTTCTTCATACGTAGGCTCTATTGTTCATCCCCAAAATATCAGAAATATCAAGCATTCCAAAAAACTATTTGAAATTTTACTAACCCCAAATATTACCACCCATTCAGTACCTGGACTTCAAGAAAAGACCCTAAAATGCATAGAAATGACCCCTTGTCAGTTTAAGGAATATCCTGGTATAGGTCTATATACTCCCTTTTCGTGTACATTGTATGGTACCTTGACATTGGCTTGGACATACATTTGTACTCTGGCCGAACTACCTACAATGAGAAAATAGTCCTAACGCATACACCCACGATGTAACTAATTAAGTGAGAATGCAGAGATCAGGAATCAATTCTATCAAGCGACACACCTGACCCAGGACACTACATGGGCAACTGACAAAAACACAAGAGAACTTCACATACATGCGAGCCAAGAGGCCAGTCCTTCCCAGCTGGTGACCGTAAGGCTGCAATGAAAACACAAAATATAAATAGCCAAAAATGATCCACAAAGAAAGCACTGCTCTGGAAGGGTCAGTAAAACCATTTTTACTGGAGAGCTTAAACTTTTTTCACAGTACTAACCCGTAACCTCACCAAGCTTCTTATCTATTTGCAAAAATAAATCAGTGTTGTCAACATGCATGTCCTTTTTACTGTCGACATACACGTCGTTTTGAGCTGAAAGTGTTTACGACATCTACACAGTCACATCGATCCCGCCATAAGTGTGTCCGACATCTATGCCAAAATAAGTGTTTACGAGATCAAAATTGGCACTTTGAATGTTTCTTTGATTTTCCATCAGCAAATAATGGTTATGAATGATAGTCAAGGAGAACTGGTAACTACCATCACACAAATATTAGTAAGAATGGTGATATAAGAGGTAAAATATGTCATTTTTATAAATGTGTATACTACATCTCTGCTAAAATCATCCTTGTGTCATCCGCTTCGATATTTGTGGGCGAATGATTACAAAGGCAAGGGCATTTCTGGGCGTGACCATTATATATTCTGTTCAAGAGTGATGGTAGGCACCGCATGCAGTGCTTAGTTTGCACAGATACTGATTTGTATAGTCTTACGAAGGGAAAATCTTACCTTGCAAAACAAAAATGGCGCCGTTCTACGTGTTTACGAGATCAATGTTATGACGTAGGTTGTCACCCCTGATGTTTAAACTTAATTATTCGCTGGAGGATTCGCTATACTAGAGTCCTTGCTCGGTAAGCGTAGAGTGACGAAATAGATTAACAGTTAGAAGTATGAAAGAAAACCCTGTATTTGTCCAATCGGGTGAATAAAGCACCATCACCTGACCACCTACGTAACTCTACGCTTATCGAGCAATACCTATACTTTAGTGCCAACGAAGAGTGACAGTCACGTGATATTTTGTTTACAATTGCCGAGTATATAGTACAATGCTACCCATAAAATATTAACTTGTGTTCTTCACGTTAGAAGATACTGTAGTGTAGTGGTTATGTCTACGGCGTTGGACGCAGGCGTACCAGGATCGAACCTATTTAGAGGTTGTTGTTTTTTTTCTTCATATTTTTACTAGGCCCAAAAGGAACAGGCGGAATTATTTCAGCTTACTGTAAATTTGGAAGTTTTCGCGAAGCTTTATTTTCGCGAAACTTCTCACATGCAAAATTTCGTGAAAATAAAATTATCGCGAAATGGCGAAATCACTCTGTTGCCCTAGTCACAAATTTTGATGTCGCAAATATGTCTTTTAACGCTCACATTCGCGTGTATTTCATAATTTACAGTAGCTTGTGTTGTTACAGAAGTTTTTATATATGTACCTTATACATGTTAAAGGGATAAAAAATAAAAAATAATAATAAAAATAGATAAAAAGAAAAATAAATAAGACATGAAGAGAATAATAAAATCAGACCTCCATCCCCCCTCCCCCTCCCCCCCCCAAAGAAAAAAAAAAAAAAAAAACATGAATAAAAATAGCAGCCAGTGAGATTCGAACCTAAAAAATGTTCTTTGTGGTTTAGTAATCCTTCTCGTTACCACTTGAGCTACCGCAATTCTATAGATCAATTGTGTATTTATCCTGTCATGAAAGGTAAGTCCCATAACTTTGTAAACAAAACATGACGTCACTTCTACTCTTGGTTGGCAGAATAATATATACTTATGGAGTCGAAATCCAAACTGCACTTTACAAATACATTTCTTGCAACATTTTAAGAAAATAAACGGATGCCATAGTTTTTACGGTAACTATCAGGGGAAAGTACAAAGCAGGAAGATGGCCGCGGGTTCGAGCCTCACCGGCGTCACTGCGTTGTGTCCTTGAGCAAGAACATTAATCCTAGCTTAGTACTGGTTCAACCCAGGAAGATCCGTCCCTTTATAACTGAAAGATTGTTGATGGGACGTAAAGAATTAAATCAAACAAAAAACAAAGCAGGAAGCGTGCAAACTTGCAAACGTTTAATATTTTATACATTTCATGCGGTTCACATTTAACTCTTTATTGCTGATAACCTTTGCAAACAGTTTAGACCCAGATCAGGCCCGACCAAACGTCGGGCCTGATCTGGATCCAAACTGTTTGACACTCTGATGGTATTTCCTGATTTTTTTCTCGAAAAATTTGATTTTGAAAAAAAAAATCAGCAGATAACAAAAAAACAACAAAAAAACATGGATTTTCGTTAAAATTTACAGTTTTACAACATAGGGTGAAATGAGAATTTTAAATGAGGGTCGACAGTATACTTTTTCCATGACACGACTGAAATGTATTGATCAGTGTTAGAGATTCCAGGCTTCGGGTGAAAAGTCAATCCTACAGAAACTTTATCTCCATCTTAATCAAATTAGAAAGTTCTAAGGAGCCTGTCAAGACAAAATTAACTACCGATATTCGAGAGATTTCAAACATCAAGACTTGATTTTGGATATTATGGGAAAATAGATACTCAAAGCTTATTAACCTATTACATATAATACATGTACGTAAAAAATAAACAAAATTAATATACCCATGTTCAGACATTTTAAACACCAAAAATAATATAAATAATGTTTGAATTTGTTGCCCAGTGCCTTTAAAGTTTTTTTTCTTAATATATTGAAAGCTCATTCCTGAAAGTATTGGTAGGGCGTATCCGCAATGACGCTGCATATTTTTCTACAAGGTTATCCTTATGACCAAAATATTTTGCTGCAATATACGAACAATGCCAGTTCAATAGATTGCTTAACGTTTCAGTGCTAAACCAGATGCACTTTACCGATTTTTTCAAGAATGAGCCAACAACGTGTTTAAAATTTAAACTACTTTAAATGCATGTGAAAAGTCTATTTTGTCACAAAGTATCAACCCATTGCATATTGAATTGGTTTTATATACTATAGGAGTTTGAAAACGCATTACAATTTTTTGTGCACTTCTTTTGCAAACCGTACATGCGATTGGAAAGTTACTTGCTGGTTTTAATGTGTAACCCAGAATTGGTATGAATCAGTTGTTAATTTGACTGCAAAATCACGCGACACTGCTGATGACGTCACATATGTCCAGCATCCAGCACCTTTTTGCACATTCAGTTGAAGCTCTTTTTTATTTTATTATTTTTGTGTTTAAACTGTGGCGGGTATGATACCATATCAGGAACAGAGTTTATAGACTTCTTTCCAATTAAAAGTAATTGATAGTTTCAATATTTCGAAAATAAACGTCAAATTTGAACATCAATTTACAGCTTCTTATTAGAAACATCTCCATAAGTTACCTTTATGCACGCTTTCATTACTGATATTGACTACATACACTGACAAACATGTGGGGAAGACGGTTTGATGTAAATCATGGCAGGAGATATGCAGTCATGTGATCGAGAACGTCTTAAAAATACTTTAACGTCACTTGCACAATACAAAAGAAACGTGATACAAGCGTAAGTTATGCATAAGCTGTCATGTGTGTCTTTCCTTAGCCTCTTCCAATAAAACTGGACGTAAAAATGAAACTTTTAAAGGCCCAAGACGTTGAATTTCATTACTAGACTATAGTAGTCAGAATAGGTGGGGTATTCCAGTATCTTTAAAGGGTGTAAATTTGAGCATACCTAACTGTCAATTCATTTCGAAATGTTCAATAATGAATGTGCAATCGTGAAAGAAGCTCAGGACGCAAATCTGTTGAGTCAGGAATCAAAACTAACGCGTGTTACATTGTAACTTGCAGCTGAATTGGTGTCCTTCAAAATCGACCACCCCTGTCTTAAAACGGATACTTGTTTAATACCTTATAGTAAATTTACATCCATGAATTACCTAGGACACACTACAAGCTGGTCAGACTATGATATGCAATAACAATTATCTCGCTGACATTCCCAGTGTTTGTGAAATAAAGGATTTAATCTGGGTGATGCGTTTTCAAAGTCCTTAAGTATATTTTTTGTTCACTTTCACAGGTTGTATATCTTTACTTTTCTTTCGTCTAAATAGGGCAATGGGCTTCAATTAGAACTCATATTCACCTGTTATATTGATAAAAATCGTTTAGATAACATTGTTATTGTTTTTCTGATAAAGACATTTTTCACATTGGATAACTTTCTCACTCCGACACATGACAGCCGTTTATTTTCTAATCAGATAACTAAAACAGAACATTACTAAGCATAATTATATGAGTTGGAGACTGGCGGTTGATTGAAAATGGAGACGATTCCTGGTATTGTGTGTCCTGTCTGCAGAACAAGGTAATTTTTATATTCTTACAGACTAGGTACCATATTATTGGCGGTAACGTCATAATAATTATCATTCTGTTTCGGTAAATATGTAAGAGTGCGTAGTCAAATATAATGGTCTTATTTCTCAATTTAAACATACATGTAGTTGATACTCAAAAGAACCGTCTCCATCAGACGGTTCTTGTGAGCACCCGAAACAAATGTTACAACTGATGGATAAGAACATATACACAGTTTTACGCAAAAGTTTTGCCAGTACAGCTCTATCTATGATTATTATTATGTATTGGTGATCGTTACATGTACCTCTTGTTTCAACGTACGCGTTTTTTGCTGATAAATTGATACTGTTGCTACTGATAATTAGCTACAATAAATATAGTACATTTTCGATAGCTCGAACCCGATAGATCGAAGTACATAAAACCATATCGTTTAATAGTAAATTCTGAGAATATATGTTTCATAATATATATTTTATTAACTGGCCAACGCCTTTTAATATGCTTGTAATGATCAGATTAGGGCTGAACACATTGCAACAGAAACGCTTTCCACATGCAGCGATCGCGATAAATTGAAATATAGCGATAGATTAAAACGTCCCAGAAGATGGAGTCACTACTTTTAAAAGTCTCATTCGACACACTGGGAGAGCCGGGGATCGAACTAGGGACCCCTGGGTACAAGATGAGTGACTAATCCACTATACCACGGCGACTCACAATCTCACCCGACAGACTGGTGAAGCAAAAGTGATCAAACACTTTCTGGTTAGTTCTTGGCAGTAACCAGTACTGGGCCGGGAGGGTTAAAGGTTTTTGTTTGGATTTTTTATGTCAGGACCACCCGAAGACTCAACCGGCAGCGGTTCTGGTTTAAAACGTCCCAGAGACGGGGCCACACATGTGCCGATCCAGAGGGGGATAGGGGGTTCGGACCCCCCCCCCCTGGAAAATCACAAGTTATATGGGTTTCAATAGAAATTAGCATTTGGATCCCCCTCCCCCTGGAAAAAGTTGGACCCCCTGAAAAATGTTGGACCCCCTCTGGATCCTTGGAAAAGTATAGTTTTCTTTGTGATTAAACCATTGGACCCCCAATGCGACTGACTTATCCACTGCACCACGCCTGTTCTTAGCCGTGGATCAAACTTTTGTGGCTGTTCCTTTAACCGGGTGGGTTTATGGTTTACGGGAGCACCCGAAGGCTCAACCGGCAGTGGTTCTGATGTAAAACGTCTCAGAAGTAGGGGTCACGACTTACAGTCTCATTCGACAGATTGGTGGAGCCGGAGATCGAACTATCAATACAAATCCTGTAACATTACGCAAAAAATGATTTTCACTGCGCTAATAAAATACATTTTCTTTAAGAGTTACATGTAGCCCAATCTTGAAAAATGACCAGTTGACTCCCTGCTTGTCTCCAGTGAATGTGCGCCGATTGTTATCGTTCAGATCACGCCCAGCTGTGTGTGTGTGTGTGTGTGTGTGTGTGTGTGTGTGTGTTTAGTAATACCCTGTATGATTTATTCGTTTCAGCCATCTCCCAACGGGACAGAGCCAGGATAATACAATTGTGTTTGCCACCAACTGTGTAAACTGCGGCCATTTCTTCAAATACAGGAATGTTCCTCCATACAAGACGAGTGTATCATTTACAGTCAATGGAGTGTCATATACAGGTAATTTCCCAGTCAGCATGCTATCGGCGAAACTCTATTAATGGTGTGTCGTTGGCGGGCTTTTGTGAAGATGTGTTTTAGACAAACAGGTGGTTTATTTATTGGGACAGTCTATTGCCAATAGAAGTGTTTGAAACGTGATAAGAGTTTCGAGACTAAAATGTGAAATAAAATGATCACGAAAACGTCTCCCCAAATTTGCACTTTAAATGTGGTAAAAAATTGTGGGAAACCTGGGGTAGATACTATAAATTAAGTTAAGTATAAAAGTGACATATCTGGTGATCCGTGAAGACTTCAAATGGGAACCTGGAAGAAGAAATTAAAAGTACTTTATCTCCTTATAAATCACCAATATTTAGTATTTGCTAGTCTGTGAGAAGCGATATGAACTATGCGGAATTTCATCAGGGTCTGCATTGTTTGATAAGACAGAAACGATCTTCTGACAAAGAAATACAATTTCTTTGGACAAGTATGACCCGTGACCACTTAATAGACCATTCCAAATGTATTGAATTAAACTAGGAGGAAGAACCCATTAGTGCACATGACCCTATGTGTTACTGGTGTATTAAGTTATAACATTGGTATTAATTTCAGCGGGTAATGAGATCGGCCCAACAACGACTCTCAGTGACTTCCTGCGTGAGAAAAGAATTTCCATGGGGACGAAGATAATGTGTAAACAAGGCGGGTGTGGCATTTGTATTGTGGAGGCTAAGATGCAGCTCAGTCCATCTCATTCCAAAGTAGCTGCTAACCTTAATTCGGTATGTCTTTTAGGGGATGGCAGCTTTGGACAAAACACAATTAGTTGTTATAGTATGACTGCCTGCAACAGCTTCGTATAAAATATCAAGCTTGTTCCTTTTTGGCTGTTATATGAAAAATATAATGTCTTTTGTCAGGAATCTCAAAACTATTTTAGCTGGAATGCAGCCAAGACAAAAATCAAGTCTACCTGTCCACAGTTAATTTTATTTCTAAAAAATACAGCATAAAAAGTCATATAAAAACAACTGATGCATTCTTTTTTCTGTTAACAGCATGATTTGTTATATGACTCCCATAAAAGACCTAGGTCTCTGATTGGCTGAAACTAGCCATCACGAGCTGTGACAGATCTTAGCCAGAGATGAACTTAATTTAATCCAGGACAGGTAAACCACAGATAAGTCAATGTTGCCAGACAGCTAAAATAGATATTGGAAAACTTACATCAGTTATGAACTAGAATTACCTCAGGACAGGTAGACACCACTTTTGTCACTGCTGCCTGACAGCTACAAATAGATATTGGGCAACTGACATCAGTTTTTCACTTAAGAGAGGAATAAGATAGACTAGCATGATTTCGTATGTATATTTCACAGATCAAATTTTATGAATAAATAAAAAATATCATTAAATGAGAACAGTAATCTAAAAATGCAGCTATTTTGCACATCTAAATTTTATGAATTAATAAAACTTGTCATTTAATGAGAACAGTAATCTAAAAATACAGCTATTTTGCACATCTAATAAGAGTTTCAGAAACTTGAAAATCAATTGTTCAAATAACGTGTTTCCCTTACACTATGAACTTCTAACTTGAATATATATGAAAATACTTGATATAGAATTAGGACAAAAAGAGACAGTGTCGTATAACATAACAAATGGTGGATTCTTTTTCGGTTAACTTTAGAATTGGTCAACCCTCGAAAGTAATGTTCTAAGGTTGACAAATCCTGATCTTAACTTCAAAAGAATGTATCAAATGTACATGTATAATGTCTGGGTTAACCAGCCATGATACAAATGTAACTGTGCTTAACATGGTATTACATGTATGCATATTAAAAAAGTCACATGATGCGGTATTTTATGTAAAATCTTTGATATTTTAAATTCGATTGTTCGAAATACCCGCCATGTTGAATTTAATTAGGAACACAATGCACTCAGAGAATATGATGCATTTACGAGGGATGATCCAAAAGTTCTGATTGTTACCTTGTAGTTTTTTCCAGGGACATTTTTTAGAGGCATACCATTCACCATTCAAACGAACAAGCGTTGACATTTATAATGATGCTAGTATTTTCTCGCTGTACTGTTTCGTTTAATAATTACAGCACAATATATATGGTCCACTCCATACCACTGGCCTGTTTTCATGTTATAGAATTATAAAAGAATTTGAATCTGAATCTATCAAGCCCGGCATCCTTAAAACTACAAAGAAAAACCGAACTGTTTTTTTAGATTTTGTTACTTATAATGTGAATTCAATGTAAGAACTGCGGCACGTTGTGTCGGTTCAATACTTAAAGCACAATGGGCAATTCTTATGACGTCATTGAAATTGACAACTACGTCATTTTGAGTACATAGCAGAATTTGCATTTCGGAGAATATTCTATTTTTGTCTATCGATTTGGACTAAGAACATGCCAAACCTATATCGGCAAAATATTTAACACCAATATTATTTTGAATACGGAATATCTTAATTTTAATTGGAATACTGTAAAACCTTCAATTTTTAATTAAAAATGATTGATTTTAAATAAGAATTTTCAAAATTGTTATTGGTTTCAGACCGATGCTTTGTGCTCAATTTAATCCCGTATTGCAACATTTTACGATAAAGTGAACATTTCGACAACTGATTGGGTTTTGTTTTCAGATATGCACATGTAAATCTGTGTACCTCAAAATATTGACCTTATTTGTGGACTCGTTTTAATTTTCTAATGTTGGCTACTATCAGTCTCCGACGATAAGGATTATTAATAATTGCTTCAGACATACGTCAGCTCATCTAAGATTGCCTGAAATCTTTTTTTACTTTTAAAGCAGCTGTTTTTACTGAAGTATGGGCCGGTCAAACCTTCAAGTGGTCCAAAATTTGATAATAGCTGGCAGTTGCATAGCCATACATTTAAGGGCCTAGCTATCCGCGATCATATAGAAACTTCACCATATATACAGGACATATTGACTCTTGTATGAACATTGTGCAGCCATAAATATGAATTGCTGAGACTGCTTCTGTCTTAATTGTGAAGTCTCTTTTATGCAGAGTCAGCCTGATAGGTCAGTGCATTGAGGGTATAGCTGTTTTGGGGTAGTTTTCTGGCCGCTCCTTCAAGTTACATAAAACTTGCCAGAGCGGTGTATAGACAAAGAATATATTATTATTTGGTACAATTTTCAGGCATGTTGCATTGCTGGCTACAGAGATATCAAGCCAGGATCAGAACTTTAGGATCATCCCTCGTATGAATTAATTTTGATAATCACCCACAAACATATGTGTTTGGATACTTAAACATGTGTTTGAATATTTAAACAAAAGTTTTGGGCGCCTAAAAGAAAGTATCAAGGAGACGTTTCTTTTACGCACCCAAAACATTTGTTTATACACAGTTATTTAAATAGTTCATAAATTAGTCATAGTCTCTCTGAATCCATCCTCGGACCCATTATACACGGACTGATCACTTACATACAGGTAAATGACGTTGTCGTGTCTGAGCAAAAATGACGTATGTTGAAGATTAATTGATCATTTATGATATTATCTCCGTTATTGTTCTTCAAAATTCAATGGTTCAATATGCTATATTTTTAGTGTATTGTTACATTTATTAGAAGTTGATCCGTCTTTAAGAAAATCAGCAAGAAACATAGTTCCCCTTCTTAGCTATTTTCGAAACTTTAAGCCCAAAAAGTGTTATACATCAACATAAAAGGGTGAGAAAATCTCTTTTCTATTTACTGTAACATGTGATATTTCAGCTTCGCATACCGGGAGTAACGTTATGTTCAGAATCAATTTTATTGGCTGAAGTAGTTTAAAATAGCGCTAAATTAAAGCCTCGACTACATATCTTTGCATATTCGTCAGTGACCTGTCCGTTTATACTGGGTCTGAGATCCATCGCATGCGAAATTTAATTCGAATTAGCGTGTAGTTTGAACAAGCGGAATTTTCGAGATTTTACTGTATATGTTTTTTGTTAGTTTACCTTGTTTACTGTGTTTCTTCCTCGTGATTATATACCACGCTTTCTGATATGTGATTGTGACAGAATACGTTTTAGCTATTCAAAAAAAACTTATGTGAAACACATCAAATAAATGATATGTTCGTGATGTGTCTTTTAGTGCCTTTGTCCACTTTTCTTATGCGACGGCTGGGAAATAACGACTGTTGAAGGACTGGGGAGCACCAGAACAGGCATGCACCCAATTCAAGAGAAACTTGCAACGTTTGGCGGAACACAGTGCGGCTACTGTAGTCCTGGTCATGTGATGAATATGTATGGGTAAGTGTGTATTCTTTTCATTAAGCCTGCAATGCATTATGTCAGAACACATATCACAAATTAGCGAGTCTTTCAAAAAATCGAATTTATGAATTTTCGAGGTTTTTATGTATCAAAATATCATGAGCTGGCCTACGTACTGGCCACATCTTCACCTAACGGTGTCTTCCTGTTTTATTCACAGTCTTACTCAGAAATATCCAAACATGACGAAGCAGTTTGTAGAGGACCATTTCGAGGGAAATCTCTGCAGATGTACTGGTAAGCCCATTTTGACAACATAGCCGCTGTATGAGTATCTGAGATTGTCCGAGAAATCAAGGTGCATTTAAGATAATCAAGGCGGTTTTAGATGGTGGCATGCTGTGACTTTCCGAAAACTTGTTTGGTGGAACCCAGTTTGGGTATTGAACAAAATCAGAATATGATTAAGACACGCCACGATACAATCACCCACCAATGTATGCCATAAAGTGGATCTAGGTAAACTAACACAGATATTCAAGTACATGTAACAACACAATAATCAAATCAACAACTTTCTTTTTATTTGCATGATGATTGCTAAAACCAAATAGGATACGTCAGCAACAGCCATTGTAAGGTGCAGGGGTCGGGTGGAGGTGAGATGGGCTTAAATCTTCGCCTAAGAAATATAACTGAATTAACGTTTAGATTTAAAACAATGTACACCCTGTTTCTACAATAATAAGTGTTTAAACGAAACAAATTTTAAGGATGGCGCTATATTTTATAGAAAATAATTTGTAAGGTGGCATGTAAACCACCATAGAGCAAGCATATAATACCCTTCTCTTTGTATTAAAGGTTATCGGCCAATCTTAGATGCTTTCAAGTCCATGGTTCCTACTACTTTATCTGATATTGAAGTAAGTGCTCACAGTTAAACAGAAACTCTGCAAAATATTACTACTTTTTATAAATTATTACCAAAATGCTATAAAATAGATCAGCAGACACAACAGTGTCTAGAATGCGAAACTCTTAACTGGTTTTCTCAGCTACGTTACAACCAGCAAATAAATAACGAAGTCGATGCCCTTCAGCTGTATATAAATGCGTTTACATGAGTGCTCCTATATAATCAAATTTATTAAAGAGTTGAGGAAAAGAGATAAAATGTGAGGTTTTGGCAAGCATTTTATGGTGTGGTTTTTGCAAAGAGATTAATAATTTGAATAATGTTTGGTTCTATTAATCAATAAACATACTTTGAAGTTTCATTTATGCGTGAAAAGCCAAGATTTTGCAATTATGTAAAAGTGACATTATTATGGGGTTCATTTCATAACATTACTATATATGATTATCAAGGTTAATACATAGAGTTTATTAATCGTACTATTTAAAATATGTGATTTATAAACCAAGGGAGGTGAAAAATCTGATAAAGAGTGCGCAAGCACGAGTTTCTTTATATGATTTTTCACTTCCCGAGGTTTATAAATCCCATATTTTATATAGAATGATTCAATAAACTATATAACATTTTTATCTGCTTGAACTGCTTGCTCAAATCAAGAAAATACATCGGTATGCGATGTGGCAAAACTAGTGGGATCATGCAATGTCTAATTCTAAAACGAGTAGTAATAAATCAGCTAGCTGTTTCCTGGAAGTCCGCCATTTTGGAAATCTTCTTCATCGAGTCCACCTCAGAATTTCAAACGTCTGTAACTTTTTTTTATTAGTGAACGAAAACATAAAGTGCGGGCAGTCATTTTCTTAGTTAGATCGTTACGAATATTTTAGTACTAAATGTATTGTGCTTTTCTAGAATTTTTCGTACTGTTCCTCGATCCTCCAGTTTCATTGTTGGAAGACAGAAACGTTATGCAAAGTCATCGTATGTGTAAATTACCCCAAATGTTAATGTTTGTGACGTCAAAAGTGCAGAGAAGTGTTATGCTTGTTTAAAATTGTAAAAGATAAAACGAAATTGAATATGACATGAGTTTCATCTCATCGATGCCTTGGGTCAGTTGTGGTCAGGAAAAAGGAGTTCCAGCTGCAGGGATTTATTTCCCTAGAGGAAACAAATCTTTCTTGGCAAAACCAAAATTATCGTTTTTGTTTGTTTGATAAATCATGGTATGACACGTGCATGGTTGCATGGGTTTCACATTTGTACATTTCCCACATTTGTTATAACAAAAAAAGAACTGTCAAAAGTAGTTCACTTATAGAGTTTTGAATATTTTTCTTTTGCTTTTACTGAAGAAAAATGCAACTTTGGCGTAAATGGCTACCTTGGGTTTCAACCTTTTTTAGAATTTGTTCTTCTCTCTGTACAAAGAAAGGCAGCTCTCTATATTTGAACCATTTCTTAATCACTTTTAAAACATTCCTAATTACACATTTATTTGCTACTCTATCCTCGATGTATGTCTTTAAGGAACTTTCAAGAAAAATGTGTATCAATAATCCAGACAAGCCATGTAAATCTAATGGCCAATGTGGTGGAGCTTGTAAGACAAATGCTGCTGTGAAACCGGTGCAAATGGTGTTTGACAGCATACAGTGGTACAAAGCTGTGGACTATGCTGATTTATTGAGAATGTTACAACAGAACGCAGGGAAACGAATCCGACTGTTGGGAGCCAATACAGGAACTGGTAAGCTAAAATCTAGCGATCAGTTTGAATTAACCAATATAAACCTAGCGCCCGTTACTGGGAATAAAAACGGTGCAAACCCAGATCAGACACCGCAGATACAATCCCTGGAATAACTACACAACGAACACAGGCTACCTGTACTTGAAGCTGACTCTATAAATATCTGCCATGTGCTGCTGTTTACAAGCTAACAAAAGCCAATAATTCAAACTGATAACTTAGCAGTGGGAGAAAAAGCCAATTGCACTTACCAAGTAGGCTGAACTGCTCTCTTGTGGGATATTATGCTGATGAGACCTGACATTTAAGTAGGTTCACGGTAATTTGTTTGATACCATAAACACTTTCTTTCATATAAGTATAAAATTAATTTAATCTTATACAGGTAATAGGCAATAAAAACAACTCAACAGTGGCCCAACTAGTAATTTTTGGTGAGCTCTGAGTGCTTGTGGGTTGTGAACTATTTTCTTCCTTTCATCACATAAAGTTATTATTGTTATGAATCTTTGAAAATAGTGGGTTTGAACAACAGAATCTCGGGCACATAAATGCCAAGTAAAGAACACTAAGGCTACTTCCCATTTTAAGGCAATGATTGTGCTGTTGTTAGTTCATTGAAAGTTGATACTATACATGCTTGAATCCAGAAAGTTCTTTCAGAGGGGTTCCAATGCCTTTTTTAGCTGACGAGGGAAGGACAGAGGATCCATATAGCACTAAAAGCCGGCCACCATTGGTCCACCAGTGAACCCCCATTTAAATTGCGTTTCACTAGCCGGCCAATGATAGCATGACAATGAATGCTGGCTTGCTAGCTATGTCATTTTCGTAGGGATCTGGACCAGTATTGCTAAAGAAAAACTATATTTTTTGTGATTTTCCAGGGAGTAGGGGGTCCAGACTCCCTGCCCCCTCTGGATCCACGCATGCTATAAATGTGTTTAAGGGTTTGTGTTTTTTCCTGAGGATCACCGATTGACATCACGAGGCTTGCGAGTGATGACAAATGGTGATCACGAGGGACAGATTTTCTATCCCATCCTCACATAAATTAAGTATTATTTTTCATGCTCTCCGCTAAGTACCGCCTTTTATATTGTAAAAACATGAAAAGGCTTCCAGAAAATCTTGAATACGCTGAAAATGCGACATGGTGACGTATTTGAACATAACAATGACGTCACAGATCAACGTGCGGCCAGCGTGCGACCGGTGTGCAGGTGTACATTTTTATCTTTCCCACAAGCTGGTACGGGTATGTAAGTTAACCTTATCTAACATGAGTAAAACGAACGGAAATCCCAAAATAGTGTGCGAGACAAAGAGATCTTGGTGACTTCCTTATAATCTATTGCTTTTACCTATGTATCTTTGTCTATGTTTTGGTGTTTCTTACTCTAGATGCCATAGTATGGTCAGTGATCTGTGATTTTGGCCATTCTGTTCATATTTACTAACTGTCACAATTTACAACTCCTCTCCTCATGTGTACTTTATTAGAATCATTTTGGATAACTTAATTATGCAGCACAACATGTATTCTTTTTACAGGGGCTTTCTTTATGACAGAGAACATTGGAAATTTTGATGTAGTTATTGATATATCTGGAGTGGATGAATTCTATGTCAACTCATATGATGTAAGTGACTTTCTTATAACATTTTAATCTGCACACTAATTACGTTAAATTTTTACCATCTATAATTCATCTGTAACTCTAAAATACCATGGTAGTGAAACATCACAGTGTGTCACTACTATACAGATGATACATATTTATGAAGAGTAAATGTATAGAATTAGTGTTTGACATTTGATACTTTATACTATAATTCAAAAATTTTTGCAAGGTATTTTGTTTGCAACTAACATTAAAAGACATATTTCGATGTTAAGAATTCCCAACCATGCATGATTTACCTACATCGGTAAACAGCAGAGTAATTTTGCCCTTTCCCGAGGGTTTCGTTTCAACAAGGTTTTGCGAAAATAAAACCCTTACTAAAATTTCTGAATTTACAGTACACAGACTGTAATCCATAGTCTCATTATTATGTTGCTTGATGAACCATATTCTACTCTTGTTATACGTTGCTCGGTGAATTATATTCTAGTGTTGCTTTATGTGGCTCTATGAACCGTTTTTTAGTCTTGTTATATGTTGCTTGAATAACCATACTCTAGTCTTGTTATATGTTGTCCGATTAATCTCTCAACCAATCCCCAAGGATATAAGAATTTTTTCATGCTCAACTCAACTGAGCATGAAATTCAAACTGTTCATAATAACTAAAATGCTAAACAATAAAAACGTTTCTTGGTTTCAAGCTCTCAAATGTTGTATGTACCATGTTCATAAATGTTAAAATGACAATAAGTGTTGTCATTTTAATATTTATGAGCATGATAAATTTTATCTACAGTTGAGTTGAGCAGGAAAACAGCCTGGGTCTGGACAAAGTGATTATGCAGCGTTATTTAACACAAATGAAACAGGCAGATAAAGACAGCATTCCAATTACAGAATGTATATCATGCCTATGACATTTTATGTATGGGATTACTTGCTTAATATAGTTATTGAAAGGGGATCATGCTATTATTTGGCTGACAAGCTGTGTGTCAATCAACATAGTGTTTATTGACCAGCACATTAAATATGCAGTCATAACTTTGGTTAATGGTGATAATGTATCACTTAACAATTTAAACATGCATAATATACAATATATTGTAGGATATTATTTTATATCATTTCAAAAGTATTATGGAATCAAATGGTCTATGGTGGTTTAGGGTTTAATGGTACCCTTTACTGATTTTTTTTATTATATTATAGTGATTATATTGCATTTGAAAAAAGCCCCCAAACAGTTTCCATTTGAGATATCACGCTGCGACGTTTCTCGTTTTGGCTTCCATTTACATGAAAGTAGGTGTCGAATATGCACAAAAGATGATTACTGTAATCAACCTAATAATCACACACTTCTCGAATATTATTATATTTTGTTATTTGTTTCAGGTAGTCATATTCAATCTGTAACATACTGTATATAAATGATGCCAACTGCGCCAGGTGGTAAAAAGTATGCAACAAAATGCACTGAAATG
Organism: Loripinus fragilis; assembly: GCA_964019695.1. Classification (NCBI taxonomy): domain Eukaryota; kingdom Metazoa; phylum Mollusca; class Bivalvia; order Lucinida; family Lucinidae; genus Loripinus; species Loripinus fragilis. The sequence continues at coordinate 63,250,344 of OZ026522.1, read as the reverse complement.
AAAAGGTAGCATTGCCCTGTAGTATTTACTGCATTTAGCTGATCACTATAACTTCCAATGATATAAATGTGAACGCAAATTGGTTTTATGCACTATATATTATACACATGGTCAAAATACACCACTATTACATGTTCTTTTTGCATAGTATTGTATAGCAATTATTATTATTAGTAGTAGTATTATCATGAATTTAGTCTTCCAGCCACACTTACACAGTTGGGGCTAACATGACTCTGAGCGACTTAATTGAACTGTTTACAAGGGAAGCAGCTAAGTCTGGCAATACTGGTGGCTTCTATGAACTGAACAAGTATCTTTACCGGGTAGCGTCATCACCCATTAGAAATGTAAGTGCAAACTATTCCAAGTAAGCCAGTATTCAGCGAAAGGTACAAGTTGGCATATACATACAACACAGATTCAAATCAGTCTGCGTATTCTAACAGTCTGATCAGAACCTTAGTTGCTGCCTGCGGAAATGTTGGGCCCTTCACTACCCTTCGAGCGCAAATCAAAAACTCTCAATTGGCCCCGAGATTACAAAACTTGATCATACTCAACACAGCTTAGCACGAAATTTGTCCTGCTTTTAAATGATAAAATGCCAACAATTATTGGCATTTTAACATTTATGAGTAGGATAAATACAACTTCTGAGAGACTTAAAGCAAGAAACTTCTTTATTTGTCAGTATTTTAGTTTTTATGAGCTGTTGGAATTTCGTGCACAGTTGAGTTGAGCATGAAAAAAGTTTTATAACCAATAGGCCGGATCTTGCGTTTTCGAAGGGTGCACATGCCAACTAATACCTTTTGCTGGACATCCGCTCAAAAAAGTTTTACTTCTACTATTGTATTTTGTTATAATACATCTGAAGAATATTCAGGCCTTGTTGGTCTGTACTGAAATATTTGTTTTGTTTTGACGCCTCTGTGTGATAAACAATACTGATTTTAACAACAGCATAATCAAGAATGAAGCATGAAGTAGATTATAAGTTTAACTGAGGTAGGACATGAGATTTGTGTACTTAAAACGTAGGTGATTAGCCTGCAGAGTCTGCACATCCATGCAGTTTTGCAAGAGACATTGTGCCTAGCATAAACAAATGAGCCACAACATGAAATTTCCAACAATATGGTTTGTGCGACCAGCAAAGGCTCAGACCAGCCTGCGCATACGTGCAGTCTGATCAGAGCCTTTGCGAGTCGCTTTGACATTCTATGACTGTTAAGCTATTGACTGAACAGCATCTGCACAGGCTCGTCTGTGTCTATTCATGTCAAAATGACACATAGTTGGAAATACCATGCCAGGGCTCAAATATGAGTAATTAAAGTTGATAAAGGCATAGGCTTCACATTAAAGTAAGTAAGGGTGCAAAGATCAAGAATCGATACAATCAAGTATCACACCTGACCCAGGATACCAATTGGAAAGTGCCAAACTCACAGCAGACACCAAAAACGAGAGCCAAGAGGTCAGCCCTTTCCCAGCAGGTGACCACAAAGCACATATAAACAGACGCGCACAAAGACATAGCAAACACAAGACAGAACAAAAACATAAAAGATCCACAAAAGAAGTACCGCCTTGGAACGGTCAGTAAAATATTGTACTGGAGGGCTTAAACCGGTTTAACAGCGCCAACCTCACCCTTATTCGGATCAAGACACATGGATATTCGGTTTGCATGAAAGACCTCTGACTTATCAATACATCATCTCCTAAAACATATAAATCAACATATAACAAGGAGATAAAGCAAAGATAAAACTGAATACCGGAGCAAAAGAAATCCAACAGGTAAACCCGGGTGGGCCCAACAAACAGCCAAAGCATCAGGTCCCTACTATCTCATCATAGAGCCTGAAGTCCAACCCACCAGCGTGCAATTAAAGAGGAAAGCAAAGTTGCCAACCGTGATTGGGTTGACTACCAAGCATGCAGTCTGTTGCAATACATTAATATTATAGCCAATCTTTTTATAATGGGAAATTATTTTAATGAACTGCGCTGAAAAATTATAAGAACCAACAATCTTCTTCAATTTATACACCAAGTCACCATAGAAATCAGGTTCCGAAAGTCCTTGGCGCAAGAGAGATTTAACTCCAACTTGGAATTTAGAAATCAAATCATAGTATCGTCTATAAAATTTTGAAAAAGTTTTGTGAAGTTTATAATACCTATAGCCTTGTTTAAGTCTCATGCGATACCTGATAGCTGCATATATCTGTTTAAAGGGTGATTTACCTAAAAATGGCCCATCATCTCATGTATGGCCAAATATCTTAGTATGGTTTTGATATAATATGAGTTAAAAATTACCTTATTTGGATAAATCATACATGTATTCTATCCTTACATTATACAGAGAGCAACTTGGGCAGGAAATTTGATGCTGAAAAACCACACCAAGGCATTCCAATCAGATGTGTTTCTACTAATGACAGTTTTAAAGGCACGATTATTTATTGGTATGTCTATTAGATGATATAAGCAGATAAATTAAAATCTGCAATAATGCCTTTTGCTCTATTGTTTTTGTCGCGATTAAAACTGATAGCAGAAGATGTAAAACTCAACAAGAGACAATGGCGTAGCCAGAACGCTGAAATAGTTACGCACATCAAAGGGAGAATATTGGAACCAGCAGTGATTTTCTTCAGGTGCGCCCCTTTTTATATGGGAACTTCTCTTATAGGAAAGAAGTTGCCCCAGAGGAAGCAAATTCATTCCTTTAAGAGCAGTTCCTTATGGTATGGAAAATCTCTTTTACATGCACCACATTTGGTGACCTGCCTTGAATGCTACTATATTTATTACGCATGTGCGTATCGGCGTAATAGGAGCTATGCCAATGAGTGAAAAAAAAGCTGGAAAATGTCAAATACAAAGACCACAAGCAGTATTCTGCACCATTATAAAGCTACAATTGACATGAACAGAATAAAAATTTGTTTATGTTTTCAATTTTATTTAAATATATACACATATAGCCAATGAATAATTCATTCACAGTCCCGTGTTGATGTTAACAAGTTAAAATATATACTCAGAAGAAAAAGTTTAGTCAGTATTTATGTTTTCTCATAAAGTCAACAGTACTTCATATATCGTTGTCAAATTTAATACATGAGATATATTATCATAACTTTACATGTACCTGTTATTCCGTGACAAATAATGCCTCCATTAGACTGTATCAACCAAATTTCAAAATGCACGATGTGCACGTGCTGCGGTAAACAGGCAGGATTATTTTCTCATATACTGTTCGATATTGAAAGAGAGTTGTTCCTATTGCAATAATCCGGAGAAAATTCAGTGCTAGCAAGCTTAATTCGCCGTCCAGGCTATCAACAAATTACAGAAATACAGCGTTTTGGCGTCTTGAAACAGGTACACGTGTTGCTGACATGACACGCAGTTTTGGATGTAATGAACAAACAATTTATCGTCTGCAAACACATTTGCAACGGCCTGGTAGTAAAAATGACAAGCCTCCTTTCGGGAGACCACGGATAACGACGCCATTTTAAGTTAGGGCCATAGTGACGTCAACATGACGTAATCGCTTCATGGCGGCTTGGAAACTTCTTAAATTCCTTAGTCATGCAACAGGCACGAGAATTTCCGTCTGTACTACCAGAAATCGTCTGAGGGGCGCTAGGCTGTTTTTTGAGTTATGAAATTTGAATTTTGATATTGACCACTTTGTGTAATTTTAGTGAAGAAAATGGGTATATTTTCAGAATGTTTTATTAAAAACGTTCACATTTGTAAGACATGACATGAATTTTATTTTGAGTAAGGTTTTTGTCAATATTAAGACTGTCTTACAAAATTATTGCACACAGTGTCTGTACTGACTAAACTTTTTCATCTGAGTTTATTATATCAAAGTTAACCCCAATAATTAATTCCATGAGACTTATGGCGACTTAGACCCCCTTCAATTTGAACCATAGCTCCAACTAAGGTTCTGGCATTAAAGGTGCACGTGCACGTTTACACAGGATTGGCTTCTGCAAAAGTTGAACTTTGGTTGGTTGACAAGTAAACAAAGTGTATAGCCCTGTAAATCAATTGTTCATCATAAACGAAAATGATGTCTATATACTGCACAGCCTACTCTTATTAATAGTTACGAATAAGTGGGACTGCAAATAGAGCAAAGTAAGGATTTATTTTCAAAAAAAATCTTTTGAGGCTAATGACAGGTCTGAAAATCCATCTTGCAAACTAGGTCTAGACCAGGGAACCAGACTGTTTACTAGAGTAACAGAGCTACAACCCACCTTTGATCTCTAACAGGGTTGTGATGTCACTGTAGTAGCGACTATTGATGTTCAAATCAAACTGTAGTTACTATTGTAGGAACTGTAGTTTGATTTTAATTGAGCCTTAGTGTATAAATTAAAGAAAATTCTTGGAACTTATGATTTATCTGCGCAGTTTATTTAAATAATTTCTCACTGTAAAAAGATTGGTTATAACATTAATGTATGTGACTCACTGCATGCTTGGTGGTCAGCCCAATCACAGTTGACAACTTTGCGTTCCTCTTTAATTGTACACCAGCAGGTCAGACCTCTGACTCTATGATGGTTCCGACTTAAAGACTTATCTGTAGACGAGAGGGATGGGCCTGATGTTGTGTCTTTGATCAGGCCTACCTGGGTCTACTTGTTGGATTGGTTTTGCTCCAGTATTCAGTCATATGTACTTTTGAGTCATTATATTTGTTTTTCTCCTTTTTATATATTGATTAATATGTACATGTACTAGGAGATGATGCACCGATAAGTTAAGAACCTGTCATGTGAATCAAACGTCTATATGTCTTAATCCACATCAGAATTAAGGATGAGATTTGTACCGTTAAACATGTTTCAGCCCTCCAGTGATTTTTACTGACTATTTGAAGGTGGTGCTTCTTTTGTGGATCCTATTTGTAAGTTATGTTTCACGTTGTCTTTATTATACTGTCTTGCCTGTCATTTGTAGCCTTATGATCACCTGCTGGGAAAGACTGATCATAATAACACATATGTCCCTAAAGGTAAATACTTACTGATAGTTGGTAGTGTCATTATTCCTGCAATGCCACGAAAGAAATATTGGGCTATCAGAATATCAACTGAACTTATAATTTTAAAAATATGAATGCTCAATCCCAAAATATTTGATCTCTTTGGAGTATTTGCTTTTTTAACTCCATTACTTGAGGTACAACACAAAATTGTATTTTGACAATCATTGCTATGCTATTACTTTTACTTGACTAGGACCATCGCCTCAAGATTATGTAACACCAGATGCGTTCTTTACAACGGATATGACTGGAAAGGCACTATGTAAAGCTACTTTTGGAGCTATACCAGCTTCTGACATTATTGCATGTTTCAAGGTTATGCCAAGATCGCAGGTATGTATATTTTCCTTTTGTACCATTCTGTCACATTCAGAATAAGTGGCTGTAAATGTACATGCCTGAGCCACCCTACAAGAGAAAATGTGTTCTGGTTATTGACAAGAATATTTACAAAACATAACAATTCAGCTTCTAGAAATATATATACCTTGTATATATGTAAAATGTGCATAAATTGTACTTTTCTTATGGCTGATAACAAAGATGCTGATTATATTTCATACACACGCAGATCTTTGCTATATGTACAAAACAAACATATGCATTTTATTATGTGGTTCAATATATAAATTTAGTCTACCACCCTTTATAGCTCCTCAAACTTATTAAATCTTCAGGAACAATGTTAGTTCTAACAGCACACACGTTTCCTATACAGCTTGCTACCACTGAGTGTCATTTTTGTTCGTGGCTCCGTCTGTGAAATAGATGATTTTTTGCCATATTGATATCTGCTTTTCGGACTATTCTAGTGTCATGTATAACTTGTTGGCAAGATATTCCACCTTTAAGCATTTAAATGTGGATAGCTGATAATAGATGGTGGCCACATTAACTTACGGAAAGAGGGATTCTAAAATATAGCAACATAGTTAAATCCCTCGTTTAAAATAGAGTATGGCCATTAAAGACACGTATTTGTTTTTGGGAACAGTGTGTCACAAACTCCAATCTCTCATATTTTGCTATATTGTAGTAGCTAGGATTTATTATAGTTAAACATGTACCTGTGAATTGTTATGGCATGACCAGGATTCCCAAGACACAACAAATAAAAAAGACAAAAGAGTATGACCAGGAAACGCCAATATTACAGATATCAGACCAATCCACAGCAACCAGAGGATAAATCAATAGAACACAGATGAACAGAGACTCACACATAAAACCAAGACCATATAGAGGATATTATATCAGTGCTTCTGTTTTATTGAATTTAATAAACGTACTGAAGAAAAAAGATAAAATGCGAGGTCCGTTGAGCATTTTATTACTTTTGCATCAAGTTTTTTTAAATTCAGTAGAACAGGAGCATGCATGTTAGATTATATTTGTTATATGACACAAATTCTACTTTGAAATTGCGTTTTTTGCGTGAAAACGCTAAGATTTTACCATATATACGCGACGTTATTATGGACGTCAATACACAACGTTACCAAAATCTGTAAACAACTATTGGTTTATCAATTTTAATACAAGGCGTTATATCACTCCCAGAGATTCGACGTCATATGATGAAATTGAAATAAACATTGCTTTCAATAAGACTACAAAAAGCATTACCTTTTGTTTCCGTCATGTGAATTATGAAAGGTAATAGAATGCCTGTGCTTAATTTGAATTGAAAGCATTCCTGATTTCTCAAAAATTAAATTATTTATTTTCAAAGCAGCATGATATAGCTTCTAAGTACACATCCAAGATTATTCATGCTTTTTGGTGGTGCAATGGCTTGGTGGTAGTGTTTTAGACTTGAGATTTATTGGTTGCTGGCTTGCGACTCACGAGAGGCACTGCATTGTACCCTTGAGCAAAAAAGGTAAGTAAGTATGACTAGAAAATGCTACAATCACACACTGCAGACCAACTGACAGCACCGCGAGGAAGAATCATAGAGACTAAACAGCCGCATGACAGCAAGAAGCCAATTTAAGTAAAGCAGCTAGCTTTAAATTCCATTATGATATGATTGCAAAACTAGAAAAGACAATACGTACTGCATAACAAAACAAGGACCAAACACAAAAGCCTTCATCCTCTGCTTAGTACTGGTTCAACACAGAATATCAGGAAAACGTCCCAAAATATCTGAAAAAAATTGTTGAAGGAGACGCAAAGCATCAACACAAAATGTACATTTGTATTGTTTTCCTCTACAGAACAGCCTAGCCCTTGTCAATGGCGCATTCAGGTGTACAGTTGATCCACAGAATAACTATACTGTATCAGGACATCCAATCATTTCCATTGGAGGGATAAGTGGCTCTTTTGTAAGTAATCATCAGTTAAGTATTATTTTACCTTGATAATTGCTATAATATAACAATCAAAACATATCGTTTCTTTTCCTTGCATATTTCATCATATTAAGGAAGTAAACTGATGCTTCAATTTTAAAGCAGCATTGAAAATCAAAAATGAAACATCATTGATGTGATGTATATACAGTGAATTCCACTGATAAGAATCACTACTCGCCAACTTACATTTTATAAATACAGGTTATTATATTTCAGAGGTATGCCTCTAGGTCATATTGGCACAGATTGCCATATAGGCCCTTGGGCTTTAACTTTTTATTACATTCACGCAAATTCATTAAATTAACATCATAAGATAAACATTGCTTACATTGTCATTGACGACGAGACATTTCAACAGACTTTTGCCAATAAAACAATCAGAGATGCCTTAAGATAAGCATCCATCCATACATAGATTGTGGTATACCTTTCTTCTTACACTGTATTTCATAGAAAATCAACTTTTTCTAAAAATATATTATTTGAGGAGTTGACAAGAACTTAAAACGATCCCGGGTAACGATATATCATCCAATCATCCAATCAGCTTGACACCTCTGCACTAACCAGTCTCTGGGCTAGTTATTTTGTTTGTTTAAACGAAACTGGCGAAAAGTCTAACTTTTTCATGTTCTGATATCACATTCTTTATTATTCTGGCATTTGGCTATTTCATGGCCCAGATTGTGCGTAAAATATATCTACATTGGAAAACAGGGTCTCATAACGATTCTGAAATCTACTCAGCCATGTTGAAACGAGTAGAATGGAAAAAGTGCACGATTTCTATACATCACCACTATGAGGCAGTTCCAAAAATCAATATTGATGCCCAAATTGAGATTTTTTGTATCGTCATGTGACTGTGCCAAAATGGATTCAGTCCAATAGAAAATATTACCAAGTGCTAACAGCAATTTTACTATGTAAAATGTAGAAGGCATGTAATTAAATGAAATATAATATTTTTAATAGTCATATACTTAACTACTTAAGAAACCTTATACATACTGTGTGTCATATATTTGGTAATAAATGAATACGACCAACGCTTATTTTTCCATTGCGTAAAGTTAAACAAAGGTACACTAAGATGCATTGAGATTATTTGAAAAGATGAACTAATTTCAGACGTCAGCTATCAAAACGTCAGGTAACCCTTGAAATCAATTTTTGCAAAAATAAGGAAATCACGCAAAATTGACCAAAAACCGCTTTAGTGTGATTCTTTGTTATTTCTTGACATCTTCTGGGCATTCAAATAAAGCATGCATGCATTGTTCAACCCAAAAGCCTAACGTCAGTTTTGCGTAATTAGCCTTTTATGAGCTTTCAAAAAGCACTGCCATTTCATCAACTTTTTTCACTTTGTACGATGTTTGGAATGCATTTTGACAATATTTCAGCCATTTTGAACGCCGCAGCTGCCGCCTACGTCCATTTAGCGATGTAAAGAGTTACAATTACATGCTGATATGTGTATACTGCAATGCTTGAAATTCATACACGATTAAATTAAAGTGTAGCCAATTGCCACTATAACAAAGTAGTCAGGACACACTATACGGCGACATACGTTGTCAAAGAAAAAAAAAGGTTATTATCCATAGTTTACGCTGTTTCTTAATTGACGTTAGATTTGGTTTATTCCGCTTTTATCCTTTAATGTGACGCAAAACATAAGTTCTGATTCTAGAAAATGCATTATCTTACAATGATTGTTAGACTCCAAGTCATTTCAGTTTCTAGAAATTGCTTAAACAAAGGAAAAAAACCCACTACCATTTAGACAACGCAGAGAGCACAACTTAAAGCCCCCATGCCATACGTCACACAAAAAATGCAACTTTTTAAAATGAACTTTTGTTTATACTGGTATTAGCCTTGCATATATAAACAACGTTTTCAAAACAAAACCTAGACCTACACTCCCCAGGCAAAAGTGATAAAAACCGTATTTTTGACGTCGTGACGTCATGTTCTATATTTGATAAATAAATATTTTCGAAGAATACTTTTTGATGTCTTGTTATTAAAAACTTAAGGCATTATGGCTTAGCTCTATAATTTGTTATTTACGAGTTTAGAGCAAGTAAAAAGTTTCAGGTTTCTTAAATAGTTAAGTATATTTTACAAAATTATAAGGGTTTTCAAAATATAAAAGAGGCAGTAGATATTTGAGTGACTTTATTGAAAGAACTGTCCTAAGGAAAAAGAATCATATTTCTTTTTCCATTGCTAAAATATATGAAATTGTTTTTTTATAAAAGCTCCAAATTATCGTATTTTAAAATCAGATACTTTTTGAAAGGTCTGTAAGGTGGTGTTAAAAACTATTACTTATAACTTTATAAAAACAAACATAAAAACAAGTGACTATCGAGAGGTGGACCCCTTTTTACCAAAACATTACCTCTCATAAAACCGCAATAAAGCAAGCATTGTGTAGTGAACGATTTCAGTGAGGTTGATTAATTTTATAGTATGTGAGACAAACATAAGAACCACACATATGGTATGTTGTTTAAGACATTTGAGCTGTGACACGTGGTTTTCAACAATGTGGCATTTTGACAAGTGTAGATTATGACGAGCCTGTGCAGCATGCGTTTAAGCTTAGAAAAATCCAAATGCTGCTCAGTAAGTAGTTTAACAGTCATAAAATCTTCAAGCGACTAGCACTGGCTCTCATCAGACCGTGCGTATGTGCCCGCTGGTCCGAGCCTTTGCTGGTTACATATACCACATTGTTGGAAATCCCATATCCCGCCTCGTTTGCTATTTATAAATATAAATTATTTTTGTCATTTTATTTAGCACAGAGCAACACGGACAGAAGCCTATCTCATTGGTAAACAACTCTCTGCTCCACAAACTCTCTCAGGTACATTTAGAAAATGAAACAAGTTTAAAAAGGTAAAAGTGACCCTTGCAGATATTTCAGCATATTGTGTCTATACTAAATAATATAAAAAAACAAGAACAGAAAAAGACACAATGACCACACTGTCCTGGATATCTCACATGATTTTTGTTAACATATTTTTTTAACATATCAAATTACTCAATTAAGCTCATTTAGTAGAAGGTCACCTTGTTACCATTTTTACAAATTATTTCTGGCCCGAAGGTTATAAAATATCTTTCATGCTCAACTCAACTGAGCATGGAATTTCATATGCTCAAAAAATCTAAAATGCTTGAAAATAAAGACTTTTCTTGCTTTCAGATGCTCCGATATTGTATTTAATATGCTCATAAATGTTAAAATGACAACAATTGATGGCATTATAACACTTATGATCATGATAAATTTCATGCCCAGTTGATTTGAGCATGAACAAAGTGTTATTACCTCGGGCCCAGATCAGAAGTTACAGAGAAGTTTTTTAAAGTTTGCTTAACTGTAAAAGGCAAAGCCTCTAGCAATCATGTTATTTGGAGATCAAAGTTTCAAAAAGCCACACTTCTGGCAGCTCTGTTTTTGAGGAATCAAATTATTACAGTTTTTTCTGTAGTAATCCACCAAGTAATTATTTTTGCCATATAAGTAATAATCCTAAATATTGGTTTCAGAGGAGATTTCAAAGTGTGATTATGTGAACTGACCGTCTTGACATGACCATAGTGTTGACTGAGACGTAAATAATCAAATCAAGCAAACAAATCAGTAGAAAGTGCATTTTGTAATGGCACACTTAGGCCAAATATATGCAAATAAATCATTATACATATAAGCTTTGGAAAACAAATGAAGATTACAAAACTCATTAAACTTAAAGAATCAAACTGGCTTGTGCTTTAGACATTTTGTAGAAAAAACTGTACTTCTGTTCATTAACAATTTTGTTGACATTATACACTATCTTGAATTACTAAATACATTTCATATACATTGACAGATTTATACGCAATTTATAAGTACCTTTTTATAAGTTTACCAGATGCATTGTAATATATTTATATGTTTCAGGGGCTATGGGTATATTATCTACTGAGCTGGTTTCTAGCAACGATATTACCCTTCCTAGTGCTAACTATAGAAAACTTGTGGCATGTGCACTCGTATATAAGGTAAATTGATAATGAGTTAGATAATATAGGCATTTTTGTTTTATTTTCATGTCTGTCTTCATCGCAAACCAGTTAAGCTAGACGTGTAAAGCATTGAAGGTTTGAATACAATGCATCATACACTGGCATTGCTAAAAACATTATCGAACCATCTTATTAACATTTATACTTCTAGTGTTTATAGTCACAATTTACTCTGTTTGCACAATAATGAGTAATAACTGAAAGCTTAAGTTATGTAAACGATACTGTTTTTGCACTGATTATCACATGTTTATATTATAGACATAATGTATGCCTAATACTTGAAAGATTGCTTGCATATACACCAGCGCAAATTAATTCATATAATTTTTATTTCAGAAAGTTATGATTCATCTGACTTTACTAATTCTGAGGAAAATGAAAATAATGTTAATGGAATATTTAATAATACAATTACCACTGACAATTAAATAACATTTCCTTTCTAGTGTTTTAATCATATTGCTCAGAAAGATAAAGCTAGATAGTTTACATTAAGTGTATTCTAGCTTTTAGCTGTGTGCTTTTGTTTGTCTGTGTAATGTATCTTCACGATGCCATGGACTGTCTTGGTCTGAACACAGATATCCATGCACTGTAGATATTTAATAACTTTGCATAATAAAGACTAGATATTGATGAGAATAACAAAACGGAGGAAGCACATTTGTTTTCATTACCTTTCACAAAAGGAACCAGAAAAGACTCACATGAGCCCCATATCTATGCAGTCTGGACAGACCATTCACTACTTGTACAAACACCATATAGTAATACTGAAATTAAGAGCTCGTATGTCACTATACAAATTTAGTTGCACAGTGCACATGTTTTTGCAAACTGTGTATTCAAACTTTATTGATGACTACCATTATCTTATAAATAACTATGCTAATATTTTAGGAGTCATATTATATAATTATATACTGTTTGCTACATAAATAAGAGGTTCTGCAACAACTGTGAATTTAACTATTCTTAATACTGTATATCAGAAATGTTCGCATACAATTCGGTGATAACGCAAATAGAACTTATGCTTAAAATATCTGATTAAATAACAAAATTATTAGCCCTTGACCTCATAGAGACACCTTTTAAAGCTCCTGCAAACAGAGCAAACCCAGAATCAGTCAGATCTTATAAAAGCTGCCTAATCAGGGTATACTCTGTTTGCCTATGGGAATATGATATATCTGATCCTATACCAGTGGACCTGACAAGTGATTTCTTTGTTCCAGGTACTGACATGGACGTTTATTAATATAATTATTTATCATGGGTGGAGCGTAGCATGAATTTTCATGAAGGAATGGGTCAATTTAATTTTGTTTAAAGTATGCAATAATTACAATTAAACTTGTTGTTTATGCATTGCCATTAGCAGGTGAAACAATCTCCTTAGACCATGCAAATGTCAAAAATCATTTGTGATCCTTGTTTTATGATTTCAGTAAAAACTGGCAAAGAGTGTTACTATTTGAAGTAAACAACAATATTTTATCATCTAGGGTTTTAAAATATATACATGCATATCAAAATAGCATGGTTCCTTTACGTACCTATATTGTATAATATGAGAGGAAATAACAAAAACGTTTAAAATACACTGTATTCAGTATTTGATATTTCCAAATTTTACTTTGACTTAAACCTTTTAAGGCAAATGCAATTTGAATAAATTTTGGTACAGTTAAGTCAGAATGGTCCATTGTTAATATTGAGGGTTTACCGATTTAAATTTTGGAACAATATATTTTTTCTCTGAATATCAATTTTGTCTAAGCAAACAGTGCCGACACTGATGAAATGGCGCCTTATGTGGCACTTCATCTGGGTCTTTACTGTTTGCCATAGTTTCCGTTTAAGGCGTTTTCAGTCCTCAAAGGGCTCAACTGTCCATCAAGTTTTCAGGTTTTCTATGGTTATACTATTTTGTACTTTTTTGCAGTACTTTCTACATGTCTTGGGTAACACCACAGGTCCGCGATACAGAAGTGGAAGTATTGTATTGCATGACACCAGACCACTATCTTCTGGGATACAAACATATGACACACAGAAAGTGGACTGGCCAGTGGATCAACCATTGCGGAAGCTAGAAGCAAACATTCAGGTTAAGTTATAAAGTCCTCATGTAAAAATCTTATGGGCATGTGCCATTGACATGGTCTGAAATTTAAGTTGTCTATGAACCTGAAGTAATTTTTGCATGTGCCAATAAGATTTTTCATACACATATGGATATGGTTCAAAGTTTTCAGGATTATTCCTCAATCCCGGATTTTGAGGCCGACTTTTATTAGAGAGGCAGCCTCAAAATACTTCATTAGCCAGTTTATAATAGGTCGACCAGAGTTATGCTTAGTTTATCTGAAGATTATTTAACATTTAAGATTGATTTTGTAGTGCAAGTTTAGTAGGCATACTTCAAGTTTTAAGATGCACATTTCCAATGTTCAAGAATTTGTAATATTTGAATTTTCGCCATTTTAAGGATGTTTTTTAGAACGCCATTGGCGATGTAATGCAATGCAGTAAGTTAGTAAGTAAGTAAAAACGTAGGAAAGAAAGTAAGCACTTTCTTTGATAGAGTCCCCTCATAGATTTATCACAGATCTTCCTTTGGGGCCTCTTTAACCACATGAATCTTAGTTAGTTTGTTGCTATTAAACAACCATTTGATTGCAAGTTACAATATACATTGACACGAATACCATTGTTTTTTATTATAAATTTGAAAGATATACAACTACAGGACATGAACACAACAAGAAAAATGTGGGAGTATGCATAGGTGTTATGTTTTGAACGGTGATGGTAACAGCACAAAAACAATCAATTCATTCAACTCATTTAAGCCGAATAGTAATTCCCATTCTTATCAATTGGACCAGTCTTTATCCGTTTTAAGGGATGTTGGGTGGCATTTTTTAATATTTATTCAAATTTTAATATACGTGCTCGTAACATTCTGTAAGCAAACAGTGGAGACCCTGGTCAGACGCCACGTTTTGCCTCGTCTGATCTGGGTATGCACTGTTTGTCCATGTTCCACAAAAAAGACTCTAGGCATATATGGGTTAAGATACAACTGGTAGTGAAACAGTGCATCTAAATGTCCATTGCATAATTTAACAGTGATCAACAAATCTTTCTATAGAACTAAAACAAGTGATTTACCTAAATTTAAACACTGCATCGCTATTAAAGAGAAAAATAGTTTTGCCAGAAAAGCAGCCTGTCGTTTGATTACTTCAAGAAATTATTTTCAGCTTTACTGTGAAAAACTGGCACTGAGGTTATTAATGTATTTTTCATGCTCAACTCTACTGAGTATGAAATTCATCATGCTTATAAATATTAAAATGCCAACAATTGTTGGCATTTTAACATTTATTAGCAAGATAAAATACAACATCTGAGTGTCATAAGCAGGAATACATATTTAGTTTTTTTTTGGTATTTTAGCTTTAGTGAGTAGTTGAAATTTCAACCTAAGTTGAGTTGAGCATGAAAAAGTGTTATAACCTCATGGGCTGGTTTCTGTACTAACACTTATTTTACTTTAAAGTGCCCATTACTATGAACTTATTTATTTGCAATTTTTAAAAGCAGCATAGACTGTATGCCATTTACTAAGTCACTTTAAATAGCAATATGATAAATATTCCAGTGTACAGGAGAAGCTGAATTTACAGATGACATTGCACCATTACCAGGACAACTCTATGCTGCCTTTGTAAAGAGTACACAAGCCAATGCTACCATTGCATCTATTGATACTTCCGCTGTTGTGGTAAGTGTATTGTGATGCAATTGGTGATATACGAGTAAAACACACTATTTGATCATGAAAAAGTTTAAAACGCCATTGTCGTAGCTTCCATTACACAGTTACGCACGAGCGTAGTAAAATAGTAACAATCAAGGGAGGTCACCTAATGCAGTAAAATTACATACCATAAGGAACTGCTCTTAAAGGAAAGAATTCGCTTTCTCTAAGAGCAAATTCATTCCTTTAAGAGAAGTTCCCATTTTGAAAAGGACGGTAATTGAAGAGATTCGCTGCTTGATCCAGTAGTCTCCCTTTGAGATGCGTTACTTTTCCTGCGTTCTGGCTATTCCATTGAACACTAAATATTCTGGCCAATGTGTCTTAAGTTGACCAAAGGTATGCATTTGTCCACAATTCTATCATTTGTTTCTATGCACGGTAACAAACAATATTAATGCATAAATGCTGGGAGTTCACTTAGAAGTATGAGTAGATAAATAGATTCTGTGCTGTCATTTTTAACACTTTGTCATGATTAACCATACATAATTGTATAATAAAGTGACTAAGTCTGCAACTATGAACATTGTTCAAACAAAAAAAACCTTTTTAAATCATTTGTAAAAATAGAATAAAGTTATGTTTTCACAATAAATTTG
The DNA here is from genome assembly GCA_964019695.1 of Loripinus fragilis. NCBI lineage: Eukaryota > Metazoa > Mollusca > Bivalvia > Lucinida > Lucinidae > Loripinus > Loripinus fragilis. The sequence goes on along the minus strand of OZ026522.1, from coordinate 63,234,339 downwards.
TTCGCTACAGCTGAAAAATACATGAATAGTGAATTATCTTATAAAAAAATCTCTTATTGGTAATTATTTGCGTCCCTCCAAAATGACAGTTAATTTCAACATAAATGTTGTTGTTTTCATAGTGATAATTTGTTAAGATTTGCAAAAATGGTCAAATGTATACCTGAATTGTAGTATTCTTACTGTATTTTTCAAAAATAGAAACATTATTTCTAAAATTAGAAGATCAAAAGTTACATACTATAAGTGTTTGTTGGTATTATTAGATTTTGCAGGTACCTATCGCATCTTTCTTTGTATAAAGTTTTATTTAACAAGAAATGTTTGTAACTGTTATCAGTAATGGTGTGTTTCAGACTCACTAAACACACACCTGCTCCAGACATTAATTTTGTCACTCGGTATACAGTTTTAGAATTAGCAGATCGTTCTGTAGAAGATAATCAGATTGTTGATGCTTTTTTTCTCCATCTGCCCTTCAATATATATCCATTATCACACTTATCAGGAACATTAAAATATTGATTTGAACAGTAAAAAGGATATATAAATTGCTTAGAATAGTATAGCTATCGCACACGTCTTTGTGATCGTGTGATTATTGTCTGTTGTACTTATGAAATTAACATTTGACTCGATTCAGGGCCTAGTTGGTGTGTTCAAAGTTTTAACAGCGACAGATATTCCAGGCAAGAACAGCCTAAATGCATTTGATATCCCAGGATTACACATGGAAACAGAAGAGGTAAGACAATGGAGAAAGTAGAGAATATCCAAATATACCACTGAGAAGTTATACTTTTATACTTTTATATGCGAAGTACAACGTTATATATTTTTACATGTGAAATATAGCTTTTTCAGATATACATTACATTTAATCAATATTTTTCTGTATTTCATTACTTTGTATATAATAAACAATATCAAGGTTATATTGTTCAATCTGTAGATTAAACTGTCTATTTGATGTTTTTTTGTGTCTGTGTATGTTTTAAAAAAAAAGTATTGTGTAAAGCACATTTGAATGTATGTACATATCATGTGCGGATCCAGAAAGTTTTTTCAGAAAGGGTCCAACTTTAATTGTGTTTTTTTAGCTGATGATGGGAGAGAAGATCCAAATACCACTATAAGTGGGCCATTATTGCCCGCCAGCAAAACACAATTTAAATGGCCTTTCACTGGTGGGCTGATGGTGGCCCAACATTGAATGCTGGCTTGTTAACCTTGTGGTTTTACATGGAATCCAGACAAGTATTGCTAAGAAAACCTATGCTTTGTGATTTTTCAGGGGTGGGGGGTTGGGCAGGGTCCCTCTGCCCCCTTCTGTTTCCGCGCATGCAAAGCCTTAAACTGACCAAAATCTTGTATCATTTATAGTTAATATGGCTGATCCAGATAGTTTTTTAGCAATACTGGTCCAGATCCACTGAAAAATCAAAGCTACTGAGCCAGCATTCAATGTTTGGCCATCATCGGCCTGCCAGCAAAACGAATATGGCCCGCTTATAGTGGTATTTAGCTGGTTCCTCTCTCTTCCTCATCAACTAAAAAACAAAAAACCCGTCAAAGTTGATACCCCTCTGACAAAACTTACTGGATCTGTGCATAAGTTTATATCATGTAAAATGTGACATAATTAATGATCTGTATTGTCCATATAGGACTTAAATCAGCACCACACTGCCTATTCAGAGCCTTGGTCATCTACATGAGATAATGTTGAACGCTTTGTTAAAACTAAATGCATACTATAAATATTTAAATGTTTTGGGCATCAAAATATTGCAATTCGAAAAACGAACTGAGATATTGGCGCTGTTTAATGTGGGCGGATTCTTAATTTAAGGACAAATTCTGTTTTCATATGGGCAACCCTTACAGGAAATCATGTGCCTTCCGTGAACCAATTGTTTTATGTTAAGAGTAACCAACTTTTAAGGATAGTTTCAATCAGCATACTAACATACCTCGCCTATATAGCCAATGGTTAAACTCATCGATTTATTAGTTGATAAATCACTGCACGGACAGGACACGGACCGGCGTGACGTCATTCGGTAGCCAGTTTGAATTTCATGACGCCTTCTATCACATACGGCATTGTTACGTTGACAATAGACGGCGTAACGTCGTTTTTACAACTGCTTGACGTTCAAAATATACGTAAAAATGCGCATTTTAGTCTAAACAATGGTTGCGGGAAATTCTGACCGTCTGTTCAAGATGGCAGTATCGTAATAGACTATGAAGGATTCGTTCATATTTTTAATCTTTTTGTGTGTTAGAATCGAAATAGTTTTGCGCTATCAGTGATTTGTTGCTTAATATATCACTGTCTGTCGGTCAGTCGTAAGTGGATAAATCATTCACGCTTCGCGCTCATGATTTATTCACTTCAACGACTGACCTCCAGCCAGTGATATATTAAGCAACAAATCACGAAGCGTGAATGATTTATCCACTTACGACTGACCGACACACTGTGATATATTAAGCAACAAATCACTGCTAGCGCCTATCTTTTTCTTAAATAAAACAGACATTGCTGTTCTAAATTCGTTTTATTGATACAAATAGCACAAAGCAGTTGATGCTTTTCATTTATATTGCAAAAGCACCAAACTAAAATTACAGCCAAACCCAAGCGTTTTGTTACTGTGGTGAATACTCAGACATGACTGGTTGATGCTTAGGTTGAACAAAATGTTTGATGGCCACATAGGTTATATAAATGATTTTGAGATGCGCTTGTTATTTGTATTTGAATAGGCTCTTTCAAGTGGACCTATTCGATTCTTTGGGCAACCAATCGCCATTGTGTTGGCAGGTATCACAAAGCATGTACTTTTCCTTGCACTTTATTAACCAGATCCTGTTTTATTGCAAAATAATACTCTCTTATAGATTTTTGAGCAAATATGGCTTAGCCCTTTATGCACTAATAGATTGATTCAATTAGATAAGGCATTTTATTATACAATCTATAAATTAACATCTTCTGATTGGCTGAGATGCCTATCCAATGCAGCTAATATTACTACATGTCGCATGGCTGCCGGACGTGACATTGCAAAGCACATTTCCCTTTGAAGAAAATGGTGCACAGTTTCAAGAAAAAAAAACATGAGCTATTTTCATTATTCTAATTTTTATGAGCAGCTTTAATTTTGTGCTCTGTGCGTTGAGCATGAAAAAAGTTCTATAAACGTGGGGCCTGTTTGCTCTTCTTTAGTGCTTGTCAAGCCGTGCACTTTTCTAAATTCTTTTTTTATCTCAAATTTGTATATAGCAAATTCATATTTCCGCAAAGGCCTATTCTGTTCCTGAAGCTTATTTTCATTCATTTTCACTATTCTTTACAATTACACCCAACCATGTACTTTTGCACAAGTTTCTTTTATCATATGACGTAGACGTTCAGAAGTGAAATAACGCTATAAACCACTGGTGGTTTACTGTGGTAACGTTATGAGATGACGTCCATACCACACGTCGCGTAAATATAGCAACACGCCAATAATGCGATTTCAAAGTAATTTTAATGTCATGTGATAAATAGACTCTAACACTCGCGCTCCTGTATTATTGAATTTATGAAACTCGTAGCGAAAAATCAAACTTGTTTAATAAATTTAATAAAACATGAGCACTCATGTAAGCTCCTCTGTATTTCTACCCTTTTAAACTCTAAAACACTATTTGAATATTTGTGATAATGCATTTTTCCCATGTCGAAACATAGATTATGTATCTCAATATAACCATCATTGGTAAAGTGCATCTGTATTACCACTGCATAATTATTTAGCAGAGCAAATCCAAGGTAGAGAAACACGTGACTTGTGACGACATATTTGCTACAGCAAGGGCGCAGCCATATTGGAAATTATATCCATATGCGATATTGCTCCATACCACAAATTTTAAAAGCAAGCAACCATTGCTTAAGCAAGCCCACAGCTCATGTCATGTAATTTAAATGTGTTCCTTTTGTTATTACACGCTGCTCGTTTACCTAAGTTTTTGTTTTTACTTCGACATGGAGTTTTTAATTAGGTAATTGTGTCAGCTGTCAAAACGGTATTTGTTCATGCTTAATTGTTTACTCTAACCCGATTGACCAGATTACAGAGCATGCAAACCCTGTGTTACCAACACGCCTGCAAAAAAGCACTTATCATATCTGGCTTACCCATTAGATCGACGCAGCGTGGATAGAAATTGCATTATCTTATTGGATATAAACTCCAATATGGCAGCGGCCAAAGTGTTGTACAATGACGTCACAAAACACGCCTCATATTACGTGTTTTACCCCCTTGAAATATATTTTAAAGCAGATACCAGCGCTTAGACATTTCGAACACCTTGAACATTCTAATTTAACTGTCATAATTTATATTGCAGCAAATCACAGTTCTCCATATTGACATAAAATGTTTATTACATTAATACATCTTCACCCATAGTGCAATCGACATGAGGCTGATAGTAAATCCAGGAGACATGAGTTCCATCCAGGCTCGATCCTTAATACTTTCGTGGAGATTGATTATGAAATATTTACTTCTGTCATTCTCCCCCTTCTCCTGATTCAAGAAGGATTGGTGACATCTACAGGCGAAAGTATGCGGTTATCCGCTTAGACAAGCATGTCCAGGAAAAAGTATGGTTAGTTTAACTGACCGTCTCAACATGACACTGATAGCTGTTGACTGGGAAGTAGAACCACAAACCAAACAAACAAATCTTAATAACAAATGCATCTAGTATCTTGACAAAAACGATATAATCACATTGAAATATCTTAAAGTACTGTAAATTTGGAATTTCGCGAAAAAATTGTGTTCGCGAAATTTTGTAAAGTTTTGTGAAAATAAAACTCTTGCAAAATGGCGAAATCACTCTGTTGTTTCCTGGTGTCGGTAAATCAAATTTTTAATGTAGCAAATATGTCTTTTAACGCTATTGGCGGCAAAATAATTCTCGCAAAAATGTCCAAATTTACAGTATGAAAAGGTTAAATGTCAGGATAATAGCAAAAGCACAATGCATATATATTGCATTTTCAAACATTTTGTGGATATGCCTATGATTTAAATCCTATTTAATGCCTGATTGGTTCGCATCTAAACCATATTTCACAATACTTTAAAGATTTAAACAACGATCATATTATCAATGAAAAAGTATATGCCTTTAATAGTGATGACTATTTATGATATAATGTGTTTGCTTATTGTGTTTCATAGATTATTAGCTGAAAGTAATGATCAGAGTCAGATCTGGCAGCTAATTTATATACCATTTTCATTATTTCCTATCAGTTGTAATGGTGTGGATACTGTGTTTTATTGAAATGGTCGATTTAATGCCTTTAGATATTTCAATCAAACTATGTAATGAGAAACCGTTGTGGTAACGTCATACGTTTAGATAGGAAATTATCAAATAACTTTGTTATTTCTATAGATACTATACACAATGACTGAGACCTCTGATGACTCAAAGACACAACTCTGGTAGTATGTACATTGCATATTTCAGGTTGGTTAATGAATGTCATCTATAGAAACTGTTTTTAATCCAGTTTTATTTTATTTCATCAGAGACACAACATGTAGCAGACGAAGCTGCAGCGATGGTAAAAGTAACCTACACAAATATACATCCACCAGTAATAACTGTAGATGATGCGATTCAGAAGAAATCATTCATTCCAAACCCCACAGCAAAACCATTTGTTGTGGGCAATCCAGAGCGTAAGTTAAGATTTTAAGTACCAATTATTCTCGAATAAAGAGTTGATAACATAAAATTAATCATTCAATAAAATGCTGATACAATACAATACAATACAAAATTTATTTATATAGTCAGAGATACAAACAGTATAACAGTAGCTATGAATAGATATTTACCGACTTACAAATTAAGACAAGCTTACATACATACAAGCACCAACACATATTTAATTGTTAAGATAGGAGCATGTTTAAAACAGCACATTTTACTACTTTATAACAGCTTTTAAAGTGTTTTAAATCTTAAAACAATTGATCCGCAAGTTGGTACTTTTGAATCAGTGTTTCAAGTCTAAAGTACTGATAGAATTGTCTTCCATAACATGTATTAGTAGAACCAGCTACATTTAAACCTTAAGGTTAAAACAAAGCGTATTAATTATGAATAAAAATGAAGCATAAAACAAGCATGAAGCATAAAACAAGCATAAACAAGCAAAATTTAAACGTCTGAACAAAACGAACACACACAGGCCTCTCTGCTCCATGAATTAACCTGGTTTTTGAAAACATTGTAACTTGTAATGTCTCTGAAATGTTGTGGGAGGTTGTTCCACATTTTAGCAGCAGTGGAGCGGAAAGACCCGGTGCCGTATCTGCTTGTTCTCATCTGGGGGATTTCTACAGTCTGTGTATACCTAAAAGAATAAGAAAAAATTTTAAAAGTTAATAGATCATTTAAATAGACTGGGGATAAATTGTTTAAAATCTTAAATGCTTCTAATGCAATTGCCAGCAGACGCCTGACCTTTAAGGAAGGTAACTGAGATTTCAAGCTAGAGTCATAATCTCTATAGATAAACAGAGAAGGGCCCTTTCTTGTATTTTCTCAATCTTTTTTGTATTTTTTCCCACAAAAATGCCAGGTTAGAGGGCAATAATTAAAATTTGACATAATAAAAGAATAATATACATTTAGTTTTCCCAGTTTACATAAGTGATCACCTAATCTCTTTAAAACATTTAACTGACATGAAGCTTTTTAACATACATTTGAAATATGCTAATCAAAATCTAGTTTAAAAACAATTGTTACGCCAAGTAGCTTTACACTGTCTTCACAATTAACAATATTTTCATCAAGATTGAAACAAATATTTTCACTGTGTGTACGCTTGCCCACACCTATAGCCTGAAACTTACCAGGGTTTGCTTTCATCTGGTTGTCTGCAAACCACTGGATAAGCCTAGTGCTGTCTTCAACAAGTTCATCAATGAGTCTCTTCAAATCTGTGTCAGCGTGTGATACCGTATTATCATCTGCATAATTATAAAGCTTACAGTTTTTAATGAAATGAAAGATTTCATTGATGAAGATGTTGAAAAGGACTGGTCCCAGAATGGATCCCTGAGGCACACCTTTGAGGATTGATTGAAAATTACTTTTGAAATTTCCAAATTTGACGCATTGTTTCTATTGGTTAAGTAGCTAAATGAGGTAAACAGTCAAATGCTTTCGAAAGGTCCATTAAAATTGCTGCCATTTATTTATTTTGATCTAAAGCCTGCTTCCAATCTTCAATTACCCTCAAAAGTGTGCTCTGGCGACCATATCAGGCCTGAAAAGCTGAAAGGAAGATATGAAAATGATGGTTGAAATATATAGTTAATTGGGAATTTAATGCTTTTTCATAGAGTTTTGATAAAATATGTAATATGCTCACCGGACGGAACTTTTCCTTATCTAAACAGCTGTTTTTCTTATGTAATGGGGCAACTACTGCCTTTTTGCATCATTTGGAAATTGTGTTTTTTTAATTGTCAACTATATCATATTAGTGATAGGCTTTACAACTGTAGTTTGGGCTAATTTAAGAATTTTGGTTGAAATACCATCACACCCTGTTGCTTTCTTAAGATTTAATTTATTAATTTGCTTACTAATAAACACTTCCTTAATGCGTTTGAATTCCAATGATGAGGGCTCCGTGAGATTATTCTTTATTTTCAAAATACTTGAATGATTTTCATTTACAGGTATAGCATTTTGACCTATATTTTTGGCTACATTTACAAAAAAGTGATTAAAAATGCCACAGACTTCTTGCTGATCATTGATTAGTTTATTAACTTCATATAAAATTGTGTCTTTGTGTACTTATGTGCCTTTATTTGTTAAAAATGGTTTTACAGTTGGCCAGTTTACAACCCCCCATACACCTTTCAATAAAATATTTATTAATAGATTTCTTTTTGAGTTTTGTAACTAAATTTCTCTGATGGTACAAAGGAGAGGAGTCTATATAACACAAACTATTGTATAAAAATATATTAACACCTATGTATTAACCTGCAAAAAATCAATGATACTATAGCATGCAAACTCACGAGCTATTAAAAATGGGATTTGTGGCATTCAATACAGTCATTTTAAATATTTGGAAAACTGATATTAATGGAAATGTCCAATTGCTTTTTTCCTGTAACACAGTGACAAAATATGCCATATTATTTGTAATTTTTTGGTGAATATTTCATTAAATGTATGCAGTATTAGCGATTGAACATGATTTTTTAATGGATTCAAGTTCGTCAGGACCCTAGAGAGATGTTGAAAATCTTGATTTTGCACCAAGTTGTTAACATCTTACTCAAGACCTCGCGTGTGAGCGCAGTAGCTTAGTGCTTGTCTCGAAATTGAGTGGTTGCGGGTTCGAGTCTCACTGTGGCGTGTCCTTGAGCAGGACACATTTATCATTGCTTAGTACTAGTTCAACCCAGGAAGACCCGTTGTGAAATAACTGAATAAGTGTTTACTGGGACGTACAGAATCCAATCAAACAAACAAATCAAGACCTAGCAAACATTCATTAAAACATGTTTGATCCTAATGAATGAGAAAGCTGCTCTACAGCACTCTTACAAAAACGAGGTTATAAAACTTTTTTCATGCTCAACTCAATTGAGCACGATGATGATGATGAGTTGGAGTTTAACGACGCATCAACCCTTTTGGGTCATTAGCGTCATCAAGGTTAGGTAAGAGAAGTATTACTGAACATTAAAACTATAATAGATAAGCTAAAATATTAACAATTTGACACATAAAACATATGAGTATAGCAAAGACGATAAAATAGTCATCATTTTACAGCGAAGATCATGTACAATATCTGATTGAGCACGAAAATTCAACTACTCATAATAACTAAAATACTGAAAAATAAGAAGTTTCTTGATTTAAGTCTTTCAGATGTTGTATTGGTCATATTAATAAATGTTAAAATGTCAACAATTGCATGAATAAGCTGAGTTTAGCATGAAAACGTTTTATAACCTCAAAGGCAGATTTTTATGCTATTAAAAATATCTGACAATATACTAATAAATATTTGTACTATACATGGTATTTATTTCCACATCTACATCTTAACGTCGAACCATTACAATTGGACCCAACTGGTTTGTATTCTGGTGGTAATGACAGGCAAGATAAGACAAAATAATAAAGGTAGAAGTAATACAAGCATATAAAGGGCATAACAGGCCATTTTTATCATATGACAAAGAAAACATAAGAAACATCATAAAAGATAGAATGAAGAAAGTTTCCCCAGAGGCATTTGGCTTGCCAGGCAGTGACCAAACTGCCTTCCTTGCAGGTACCAGCCCGACAGCATAGCTCCACACCTTGGCAAGTTACTCAGCCACTGGGAGCCTACCTAACTTAACTTAGTATAACATGATGGATAGCCCCTCCTTGAAGGATACGGGCTCAGCAACAGTTGCTGGTAAATAATTCCACAAAGGTACTAGCCTAGGGAAATGCTAAACTTTAAGAATAAATAGCAGGAGAAAATAACGGTCTGTATTTCTTCATGTGTGTTTATCTGGGTCTGCTCGTTGATGGAGGTTGCTGGTATATTAACCACGTCATCAACCACTTGGTAGAATAGGGTAAGCTGGACTCAAGTGACTCCCAGTGCAGGTGCTCAAGCATTGGCTGGACACTGTTCATGTTTCTGAAATGGTTTGTTGTATATCGTGCTGCTATTCTTTGCACCATCTTGAGCTTCTGTATATGGTCCTTATGATGGGAATTCCACAACGACGAGCAGTACTCAACTGTAGTATGCATTGGCTTTTGTGTCCTAGCTGCAAGATCTTAAGTTGTGGAGTAAAAAAAACCCTAGCATGCTGTTGGCGTTCTTGGATATCCTGTCAATATGTATATTGCAAGATGTGATCACAAAATAACTACTATTTGAGACAGCCCAGGGTTTTTTTAGACACTTGGTGGTATTATATTTGGGTCAGTCCACAAGCGTTAGGTATTTATTGCCCATAGTTTAAGTCATTCTTTATACGTACATGCTTAGCTACAAGCAGGCAAGATGACTAAAGTTAGACCACCACCTAAGTACAAGCAGTACAACTCTGTTATACTTGGACATTTAATTTCAGCAAAAAGACCAACTTATAATTATATAAAATGTATGGAGATTTCAACCCAGTAAACCAGGAGTTTTTGGATAACGTCGAACCTTCACCCTGAAAAGGAATTCACATTAATTGATGCTTCTAGACGTCCACTCTAAGTTCGTTCAATGTCATATAAGACCGTATGCTTTTGGAGCAATGTTTGAATTACATACAGACCATATCTTATCTTTAAATAGCTTGATAGTTATCTAAACAAATGAATTAAGTTTGTCTATTATCTTATTTGGCGGCGTTGTTTTATTTGTTCAGGCAGTGCGTGCTTGGCACATGGTATTATGTGTTAACGGCAGAAAGTGACACATCCTCATAAATAAAACGATAACACTGTTTAGAAATTTATAATGATTATACTATTATAAATATTTATTAAGGATATTACATGAACGCCCATGTAAGTCTAATTTCATTAAGCGAGTTGGCGAAACAAGATAAAATTTGAGGCTTGTCACTCTTACATTATTTTCACAATATGACACTTAACTACAGTACTTTAATTTTGCCAAATATACGCAACATTCTTATGGCTTCATAATATGAACGTTACTAAAAATGTGAGTATGACCAGGAAATGCCACAATTAAACACTGCAGACCAACCACACTAACAGCCACACGACAGCAAGAAGACAATTAACAAAAAGCAACCAGTTCTCTCTTTTTCAGCCAGATGATTGAAAAATTAGAAAGGATACGAAATACTGCATGGCAAATACAAGAACCAGACACAAAACTCCAATACACAATGAGAGCAACAATAAACGATGAATCAACATCGATCGAACCACCGCCTTAGACAGCAACCGAAGCTACTTGGGGCACAAATGTATTTTACTGGCGCCAAATCTTCGACCTAGAGTCTGCTGTTTTTAAAACACAAACATTGTCTAGCGCGCACGGAGGCTTCATAAGTAATACACTTAGAGTCATATCACTTATTCTACAATAAGTTGCAAAAACCCTGACTTGGGATATTGCATCATAATCTAAGTAACTTACATCACAGTATCACTAGGGTTAGTTGAATTTTAAAAGTCTGCTACTATCTCAGTTAAGACCAAACAAAGTTTGATAACAAACTATGGTTTTCATGAGTCTATATGCCAGAGAATGATGTGTGACCCCCACAGAAAAGCCTTGTCACGAGCTGTGTATAGAAAATTTTAAAATGGGACTGAATATATAATATCTTTTTTTACACATCTAAACAGCATTATTTTTGCTTCATTGGACATCATCATATGGAATTATTAATGGTTTCAATATTAATTCCCAGATTTTTGTTTCTGCAGCTTCAAAAATTGAAAAAAAAAACATGTCACAAGGTTTCTGTTACTCACGTGACACAACCAAAGCTTTGCCCTATTCAGATAATGGTATCAGATATTGTAGATCAAGCTGTAACAAGTTTACAGCTAAATATGTCTTTTATATGAACAACAGGCGCACACTTCCTTAACATAGACATTTGTGTCAAATAAATCTCATTCTTGAGATTAACCATAGCATCTGTTTTAAGAATGTAATCAAACGTGACACTGATTTTTACGAATCCAAAGCGGTATTTGAAACAGCATTATCTGTATAAGAAAGTACAGAGGCTGAATAGGTTTCACAGAAATGAAAATCCTTATCGGCTGGCATTTAAGCATATTTATCAGACAATCAAAAGTCAAATGTAATTTACGTGACAGTAATTAACGTGACACAGTTCACATTGAAATCAACTGAATGACCAAGATTATGCTTTGAATCAGTATGCGTAAAGGTTTGGTGTGTTCTCAGTACATTTCAACACCACTGTTTGTCTAATATCCTGTGTTTATGTATTTGGATTGAAAAAAATATCTTTATAAACGAAGAAAGTTGATTAGAATAGGTTCTTGTCTGCTTCGATTGATGGCATTTGGTGAAAGTCCTGTTGTTATGTATATCTCATGTCTACGGTTGACCAATGAAAACAATTAGTGTTTGTATTAAAAGACATTTATATCCCTACAAAAGAAGCTATCTACCTCATTATATAGTTGTGATAAAAGTCGCATGAAGCTTCATTCTGTGAACATACCGTGGCATTGTTACCGTTTCATATTTAGTTTACAAGAACACAACTAATCTGGAAATAGAGATAACCTACAATATAAGAAAACAACAGACTCAGATTTATTGAGTCTGTTCATGAGAACTAATGAAATGCGCAACAACTCCGCCGGCTACAGCCACGGCCCAAGGGGTATTCTACTTTCCACCAAAGCAAGACCAGAATATGGAAAAAATATCAACACTATTTTGATGTACAGGAAGACGTTCTACCAACTCCACGCGGCACAACGACAGCTGCCACAACCTCTAAATACGATCCCCCAGAAATAGAGAGAACCTACAATATAAGGACACAGCAGGCTCAATTTTATTGAGTCTGTTCATGAGAATTTATGTAAAGAGCAACAACCCCCACAGCCTCAGATAGAATTTGATAACCGTATCTTGTTTTGGAAGTCAAAGGAGCGTGAATAGTACTGACGTCACGCGAATTACAACCTGCTGTCACGTAGATTACTGTATGATAGAAAATTGTCACAATGGCTTCAAAGTTATGTGCATGAATATGTCTATTTTTCTGTTTTCAGGTCTTTTAAAGTTTGATATTAGCAAGTTTTTTGTGTTTTGTTAATTATTAAATGGTATTGAGTATGGTTGGTTGCAAGCGTAATTTACGTGCCTGTGGGTGTAATTTACATGAGGCTAAATAAAAAAGAATATTTTTAAGAGTGGTTGATTTGAAAAACTAATGTTCACCTAAAATGTTATGTAGGGGTATGGTGATTTACATCTAAGGTTTTCAAGCAATTTTATACTGTAGATTGACAGTTGAAGCAGTTGAAAGAAGACAAAATTGAAATATCTAAATGTAGAAGCATATAGTATGATTTTTCATTTGAAAAGTTTTCGTATATAGAAAATTAGGATTTGATTTGTTGATTTTAGTTAATTAATACCGTTCTGAATTAGAGAAAATAAAGCGTGTTGGTTCCAATATTCAATTATTTTGATTTTTTTTGTAATATTTCAATCATGCAAGCATGTCACGATTATTACCTAAATGAGCGTTTAGTACAATGTTTCAAAATGCTGTAGAAATGGTCAGAGTATTATCAGTGTGGCGAAATTTTGCAAGATGATAATTAAATGATTGGTTAAAGTGAAAACATGCTTAAAAAGTCTATGTTTTCAAATTCATTTTCGTTTTAATTTTCTCTAGGATTTGCAACTTATTCGAGAATGAGTGTTATATATGTTAAAATAAATATATCATTGCATTATGTCACTACGAGACGTAATTTCATGTTATGTACAGGTGTATGTCAGTAACATTGGCGTGGCGCAAATTACTACTGAACAATATATAAACGAAGCCACTTTTTAGAGTACTTCTCACATTGGCGCCTTAAACATCCCTTCACGTCTGCACAATTGGTTACAGACGTCCCTGCTCACACAAGTCTAGACCCTAGCAAGATTGCTAGCCACACTTTGTAGCTTGACAAATACGTCAAAGAGCTGATTCATGAGAGAAGCAATATCTTCATTTAATGAATATCCTTTTTATTTAATAGAGGCTGTTTCCATGTCACCATACGTAACATCAGGATCATTCTATTTGGGAAACCAGTGCCACTTGCACATGGAAACTCAGGTAAAATATGGGCCTTGACGCAACAAAAAACTGTCTTTGGGTTTTCTGACAAAGCAAGACTCAAATCAGTCTCCTCAGTAACAGAGACTAGCTAAAAAAATGCAACTTTGTTTGAAACAAGTTTATATATGATACTTTAAAAAGGTGAATAACAAATGCGCTGATGCGCAGTCTGGTTTGCACCTATGTTGTTCACACACCCAAAAGACAGGGTTTCTTGCATTGAGCCCCATACATAACTTTAATGGACATACATGATGTATTATGGTCACTGCCTACACCTGGGCGATTTTTTTTTTCCAAAAAATAGATTTTTTTTTCATTTTTTGATATTCTGTAGTACATCATATTATAAGAAAAATAACGCAAAATAAAGGAAATTTACCGTCCAGTTAAAAAGTTACAGCTCTTCATTATATAGCCTATGTTGGCTTTTACACACAGCTTTTTGGAAACTCATTAAGACAAATAAACTATTCTGTAACTCAATTTTATATTTGAAAATCGTTATTTCGAACAAGCATGCGAAGCCATTAATAATAAAGAACTTTTTCTCAAACCATTCTTTTGCGGCTATACAAGTATTTTTCTTCATATCACGCTTTCAAACCAGCATTCATCGATAATTATGCATTCATTTTCAGCAATAACTGACTGATAATTCAATATTTAAACATACTTTAAAAATATTTTTTTCTATTTTTTTAGGAAAGTGATCAATTTATAAGATGCATTATGACAGAATTAAAAAAAAAATACCGTCTAATTAGTGAGATATTACCAAATAATTATCCCTACCCCCTAAAATGCAAAATAATGAACTAAGCAGACTTTTCTTATATCTAAGCATGTTAAAACCTTACGAACCAAACAATATTGAATGAAATACATCACTGCGAACTTCCAAATGAAACTATATGTACTCAAAATACTTGAAACATTTATATGCATATATTAGAAGACTTTTTAATACCAAAATCGATATCAAAATACCCCACCCACGGTAAAAAGAAACACATCTGCATTTTGTCTGAACACCTAGTCGATATATTTTGACCAAATTTACATAGATACATCCTTAGGATAGAGATGTAATGTTTTGAGAAAAATAAGCGTTTTACAAAGTCACGGGGTAACTCTGCATGTCTAATTTAGGTGAAAAATATGCTGTTTTAATATGCATCGCTTCAACTTATCGATGCATATACAACATGTACTCATCCAAGAATTTGAAATGTTTGTAAACCTTTGTTGCGGCCTCGGGCGCCATACTAATGCCCGATCGCGAAGCAAGGCCAGACCTTTAGACTTGACCAGGGGAGGTTTATTTCTATTAGATCTATATATCCCTTGGCGGACATCTTTCGGTTGAAACATGTCAAATGTAGAGTAAACTTTGAGATTAGCAAAAATTTTAACCTAACATTGTAAATATTTTATTGCTCATTATTTTTATTTTTGCTTTGGGTGCTCAAAAGAATCGTCTCACTGAGTACCTATAACTTACCTATGCTTTGATTGGACCCGCATTTTTATGAAAAGGTTCTTTTTATGCCCACCCCCTTCCCGCTACTGAAGGGGGTATTCAGTGGCGCGGAGGGGGAGGGGGTATTATTTTTGGTACGGATCCCGTCGGCGTTGGTCATGGGCGGAATTGGCCACGAGTAGTCTAGAGGGGCTAGACATTTTCTATGTGCATATCACATGAACCAGGTTTGTGGATTGGGTCCGTATTTAAATGAATATAAATGAGCATCGATGCGACAAAACCTGTCTTTAGGGTTTCCGATAAGATCATACCAAAACCATCCTTCTCAGCCACAGAGACTAGATAAAATAGTAAAATCTCGCTTGGAGCAAGTTTAAATACGATTCTATTCAATTTATGAATAGCAAAGGCACTGATCAGACTGCGCGTATGCGCAAGCTGGTCTGCGCCTTTGTTGTTTGCAAATCCTGGTGGCAGAATTCCTCGCGTACCTTTAGTAAATTTAGAGTAGGCCTACTGTAATTAATACTCACAACTATACTTGGGTCAACCTTAGCCCAAGATAGCCAGTGTAGCTAAATATTGGAACACATTTGACATAAGGCAAATTGTTTAGGACGCAAACTAAAGCGAGGGACTCTCAACGTCAACGTCAAGTTCAATACTTGTCATTTATGCATAATGACGTCATAAGAGCAAGTGACGTCATAAGCGCACATCAGGTTCAAAGTAGACGCTAGAGAACATGACGTCTGTCTTGGTGAAACTTTAATGTAGGTAAAATAAAACCAGAAAATCATATATAGATCTATAGTTATATCATTGTTGTTAGTGTGGACTGTCAAAAAACCGCAAACAGTCGACTGACATTTCCCTGATAAAATGCGTGCTCCATTGCACTGACTGATTTTTTTCTTCTCGCAGAGCTGAGCGTCCATTGTTTAGTATCCGTAGAGAATGCAAACTTTTGTTTTTCATTATACTTAAAATTTTGTTTGCATTTTTAATGTGATATCAATCACTTTCAGATTACCAACGTGTAGTGTAATGGGCATTACTGTCTGTAGAAAACGTATCATAGTTGCGTAAAATCACACTTTGTCATAATCGAACGCTACCAAGTATTACCTCCCTTGATGATTTAGAGTTACGGTTATTGCTATGGGCAGTGACCTTAAGTGTTTTGTGAATGTGATTCTTTCAAAATTGGTATCTCTTTTTGAAATCACTGTTATATATACATCAGCTGGCAGCTTCTGGTGAAGCAAGCAGAACATGATCTACGCTTTTATAACCACACGACATATCCATATTTGAAAAATCAAATAGCATCACTGAATTGATTTGAAATGAGAAGTTTATATAGTGTAACCTACTAATAAAGTACTCAGAGCAGGCCCGAGGTTATAATACCATTTTCATTCTCAACTCAGCTGAGCACGAAATCTTAACTGCTCATAAAAACTAAAAAAAAGTTTCTTGCTTCAAGTCTCTCATATGTTGTATTTATCATGCTAATAAATGTTAAAATGCCAACAATTATAATGAATGCCATGAATTATCATGTTAGCTATCACACAATCGCACACTGCAGACCAGCCCACGGTATCGCTAGGAAAAGCCACAGGCCACTTACAGTCATAAAACACCAGGAAGACAAATTAAGTAAAGCAACATGCCCTCCCTTTCACCTCAATATGATTGCAAAAGTATAAGGAACACTAAGTACTGAAAATCAAAACAAGGACTAAACACAGAACCCCCACAAACAATGGGAGCAACAATAAACAATGCATCAACAACAACAGAACCACCACCTTAGAACAAACAACAGCCTAAGCCACATTTAACTGGCGCCAAAATTTTGCACTAGATTTCATTGTTGTTAAAACACAAAAATAATCAAGCCTGCATGGAGGCTTCCTACATGTAACTAAAGGGAATGCATCATCACAGAGAAACAATCTGTCCAATTAAAACACTATGATAAAACAAAGATAAGAGCTCACAACTCACAGATAGTCAGAGCTAAAGAAAATCTCGTTGAGCCATGGTGGGCCCAGCCAAAGACAAGTATCAGGCACCATACCACCTGTTAAGGTTCGAGATGACCCTATATTTGTGAGCCATAACATAATTTACTAGGGAATGAAATATCATAATTTGTTTCTCATAGGTTTGTGCCGGTTAACTGTTTAAAGCCTAACGTTACTGGAAGCCCACAAACAGTTGCATTGAATTTTAGTGTGGACCTAGATCAAACGCTTTGGAATGTCAGATTTCCTAAAAAGTTACTAAGAAAATGAATTAATGTACAAACAGAAAACAGATTCAGGAGTGGTGATTGAAATAATCTTAAGATTGACTCTTCAGAAATTAGAAATAACCTACAGAATTTACCTTCATATTGAGATTTTATTAATCACATAATTATATAGGTAATGATTAATTGAGATTCATGAGGCAAGGATTTACATCCACAAGCACGTGTCACAGTATGTAAACTGAAATAAACATCCTGTACAGTTCCTCCGCTAGCTCACGCCTTATAAACATGAATAACAGCACTCGTGCGTAACCAGTAGTCGGAAAATGCGTGTATTTAGGTACATGTACGCGTTTCAATTTATATTGTTAGCGATACAGACAATACACATTCGAACAAGGTAAGAAAAGCCATTTTATCTATTTTATTCCGTTTTATTCCATGATTTTAACGGTTTCCTCCTTTGCATTTTGCTTTGTTAAAAAACGACTTGCTCACAATCAGAGCCGTTCTGTGTCGAAAACGAGCTTAAATGCCAAATTGCACGGTTTTAGTAGAAATGACAATTACATGTATACATGATTACATGGTTGTAACTGTAACAGTTACTTAGATCTATGGAAAAATGAATTTTAATAGGTGGGCCCTCGCAATTACAGCTGTACCAACAACTCTCACATCACGATTTCCGACAACTGGTTACGCACGAGTGCTGTAATTCATAATGTATAAGGCGTGAGCTAGGAGGAACGGGTACAGGATGTTTATTTCAGTTTACATACTGTGCGTGTGGGCAGTTACCTTGTAACACCAAGATGAAGGGACACTGTGCATTTGTCTATGGGCTGATCCTGACCTTCTTTATGTCTTCACTGCTTTTAAAGCAAAGAAAGGCCAAAATTTAGGCTCTAACACCACTAAACAGCTGTGCTTACATGTTTAACCCATTGTGGAACAGAAACCCCTACTTTGTCAAACAGCAAAATCCCACATAAAATGCCGCATAACGCAGCATTTCATCCGGGTCTGCATTGTTTGCTAAGACAACATTGATCTTCAGAGAAAGAAATATAATATATTTTGAAATTTATAACCTGTGACCCCTCAATATATGCAATGTGCTATCCTGACTTTACTGTATCAATCTTTATGGGAATTCCATTGGTAAAAAAATGGTTAAAATAACAAACATTATGTTATAAGTATAAAAATCTCATAAATTAGCTCAAATAAAGAAATAATGTATGATTTGTAAGCTATGCAGTGTCTTAGATATCAATTAAAATTAGTTTTTTTTACTCTGTACCTATTGGTTAGCTAAGCGTTTCTGATGTTCTTCATGTGGACATTGAAGACCCTGTTTTGGAATGCTCAATCACAGGCCAATATGCAAGTCATAAATGTGTTTTACGTTTTCAAGTGGACTGGCTAAGTATTTGATGGCGTTAAATGTCTCTTTTATCAGTGAACAATTCATATAATGACAGAGTAATGATATGAAAAAAAGGAACTTGTGTTCTTGAATTGCCAGTGTCACTGCGTGCATGTCAATATAATAATATCCTTTGTCATACATGTATGAGCCTTGTCACAAGAAACCCTGACTTTGTTGCATGTGAACAACAAAGGCCTAGATCAGCCTGCGCATCCACACCATCTGATCAGTGTCATTCACTTATTGGAAAGTATAATATCTAAACTTACTTCAGGCACACTATCAACATTCGAGTTAAACTCGATTTTTTATGTTTTTCACATTGATTTTCGCCAATACCTTTTTTATTATTGACTTGAGTAAACGGTGTTCGCGATAAAAGTTGTAGAGAAAAATTAGCGCCAACTTCTCCAAGCGGTTCCTAAATGGTAGATGCTGCAATTAACTCTGCGCATAGATGCATACTTGGAGTATTTTAAGAAAAGCACAAATAAACTAAGTCAAAAATGTCAGTCAAAAAGTTATATTGCACCGTCCCAATTCAATAAGAAAGACAATGGATGGCTTGTTCAAATATATTGGAAATCGCGCCTGATTCACCCGTGCGTGAAGCTAGTTGGGTCATCTCGAAACTGTCCATTTATGAGCACGTGCATAAGAGATAAATGGTGCGTAATGCGATATTACAGCTTCTGTACCTACAAATGATAATACTCATATAGATTCTGAATATCCACGGTGCATTCTGAGTCTACATAAGGCGGGATTATTCTATTAACAGCCGTTGAATACCTGTATATACACACATTGTGAATATTCTTTTGAGACGAACCCTTTCTGTCACGCCTCTGCGAAATTTACCTGTCAATAAAAGACTTAAAAATTTTCGCTGAATTCAATTTATTGAAAAAGCTTCATCTATGTACACAACTATCTGATTGTGCCACAAACTTTGGGCCACTTGGAGAAATCGGCGCTAATTTTTCTCTACAACTTTCATCGCGAACACAATTTGCTAAAATTAATAGTTAAAATGCTATCACCGAAAATCAATGTGAAAAACATAAAAAATTAAGTTTAGTCTCTGTAGCTGAGCATATTGGTTTGAGTCTCACTTATTTAAAAAAAAACAAAGCCACGTTTTCTCACGTCATGGTCCCTATTACATGTACCACTAGTATTTTATACTGGTACGGCCCAATGCTAACGTTGCTTCCTAATTTCATGTTTTGTCACTGTTCTAGGCATGTCTTGTGATTCCTACTGATGAAGGATTGAAGGTTAATACTACAACACAGTGGACTGATGGCACTCAAACAGTTGTTGCTCAGTTGTGTGGTATCCCTAAGAATAGGTAAATGTCGTAGCTAGAGCGCATTGGCTCAGTGATATAGTGCTTGACTCGAGATCAAGAGGTTGTGGGTTCCGGCCTCACTGGAGTCACTGCGTTGTGTCCTTGAGTAAGACACATTACTCCTTGCTTAGTACTGGTTCAACCCAGGAAGACCCATCCCAACATACCTGAAAAATTGATGACTTGGACGTAAATAATCAAATCAAACAAACAAACAAAGCAAATGTCTAAGCAGCATGAAATTTTTCAGCCTGATTTCATATAAACCTCAAACCTTAATTAAAGCAGTCATAATTATGACAAACATAATCTCAAACATTTGGTCATAAAGCCTGGTTCATACTTTTCATATAAATACCTACTAGTTTTAGGTCCAGTATATTTTGAAATTCAAACGACCGGATGGAGTTGGTTGAATATATCATTTTGTGTTAACACATTTTGCCAGATTGTATCATAATGTTTTGATTGAATCTTTAAACCCCTTGCATAAGCATAGCAAGTAGTAGTCTGGTTGTTACAATTATTTTTCTTCAATTTCATTTGGCGTTTTTTCAGACACAGTTAAATCAAATGCACAATTTATTTTGTTATCCTGTTTTGACAGTCGTTTTCTAAATATTATGAAAAACACCTAAGTATGTGTAAACGCAAATAATTTGTAAAAACAAGTAATTATGACCAGATCATGATAGAAGCACTATTGGTTTATGCTATAGTTGGATGAAAATTATATGCCACTGGTAGAGATTGTTGATTGAAGAGAACACTCA
The DNA here is from genome assembly GCA_964019695.1 of Loripinus fragilis. Lineage (NCBI taxonomy): Eukaryota > Metazoa > Mollusca > Bivalvia > Lucinida > Lucinidae > Loripinus > Loripinus fragilis. The sequence continues at coordinate 63,213,076 of OZ026522.1, read as the reverse complement.
GACTATTTTCATTTTGTATAGTTTTATCATATGTCGTCATGTCCGAGAGTGATAAAGCACTATGTATTAAAATATATTAACAACTGATGATAGCTTTTGTTAACGGTATGTAATGACGCCGCAACAATGCGGCGTTGTAAAAAATCTAGACGTTTTCATACCAAACACACAATTACAAAATAAATTTTACGCCATATGATAAATAGAATCTAGCATTCGTGCTTCTGTATGATTGCATTTATTAAACTTGTTGCGAAAAAGCGATAAAATACTCGATCAGCCTCGCATTGTATTGCTTTTCCCCAGCTCATTCAATAAATTTAATAACACATAAGCACTCATTTTAGATCACGTATTTTGATTTTTATAGAGTCTTTGTAGAAGTGAAGAGATTGGGAGGTGCTTATGGAGGCAAAATTGACAGAAACTTCCTCCTTAGTTCTGTTTGTGGATTTGCTGCATTTATCACAAATAGGTCAGTGTAGTTGTATTTGAATCCAATCTAGGAGAAGAACTATATAAGTTGTAATATTTTCATTCTAATCCTATACGTATTAACAGATGATTTATAATTGTACAATTATCTCTACTGAAAATAAAATATGTTTAAACTTATCAAATCTTTGGAGCGAGTAATTTTATAATGTTTTGACAAATGTTGCACAGATTTCACTTTTGTTCATTTTCAACTTTCGCTACCATATATTGAATACTACTGTATTAAATATTTAATAATACTTTGAATATGTTGTTTGTCAAACTGTTTACAGTCACATAGGCTTAGAAACTCCAAATGCTGGTTGGTCAGTAGTTAAAAGTTCAAAGAATATTTAAGTGACCAGCAAAGGTTCTGGTCAGACTGCGCGTATGTGCAGGCTGGTCTGAGCCTTTGTTGGTTGCACATACCACATTGTTGGAAATCTCATGTCACAGCTCATATTTTTTCAGCTTGCATGAAAGCTTCCCAATGTATTCATTGTATTATCACAGAAAAACAATCAAATTAACTAAATTTTATTTAACACAGAAATGGGCTCTACACTCTAAAAAAGTCAAAGCCTAAGAAAACTATCTTTATAAGAGTATGTTTTTCATTTACATGTCATTGTGTAATGTTAGTTGTAGTGTTCATGAGAACCAGTATCTATTAATTTAGATGTAATAAAGTAAATATTACAAACTGCTTTGTACACATGCATATGGCCTGGAATGTCATGCTCACAAACCAAATAGCAACTAATAGCACTAGGAAAGAGGCACCCAAACACAAATAAACTAAGGCATTTGCATACAAGCAAGAAGCAAAATAACCAGCATTTCTTCCTCAGCAAAATGAGTTCAGAGCCTGAAAGGACACACCAACTGGTATTACACAGTCAGGACTAACCATAAAACATCCACAAACAATGGTTCAGATAAACCAAAAGCTTTGAATCGTGTCTCTATTTACAATATTGATACGTTTTTCTAGAAAAAAGGCTTCAGGCGTTTATTTACATTTACTATAAAAGCTTTGACATACACATATGCTCATTTTACGCATACCACATCAATTGTTTGAAAGAAAAAGACCCAAAGGTCATTTGTCAGAGGTCGTGGTACATCTGTAGATGCAAAACAAAACAACAAAAACGATAAAAAAACAATGGTAAGATTAATACTTAGGATAGACAGCAACACCTGGACGCCTTAATATATTTTAATAACCAAATTGTTGCAATAAATTCTATTTTTATTTAAACATTTAATTTGGCTTGGCAGCACTGGGATTTCCTTTTATTTTCATTATATCATCATATAAATACAATCAAATATTAAATTAACTATCTAAAGGGCTGATCCCAGTTTTATTGTTTAAATCGAGTGTATAGTACTATACAAGGTCCAAGAACAAGCATAAGTATCTAATTGTATGTAAATTTTAGACCAGTGCGGATGAGAATGCCATTATGGGACAACATGGAAATGATTGGTAAAAGATTTAATTACAAAGCTGATTACCAGGTAAGAAGCCTTAATGTTAACCACAGACATTAGAGGATAATTTCCATTGGTTGCATCTCCCTAGATGGAACCTTCCGAGTGTCCTTTTTTTATCCTCACATGGAATCATAGTGTTTGCAACAGGCAGTGTGATATCATTTTATCTTGCACACCAGATAAATATATTTGAGATTTAACCACAGTTGTAATGTGCAGTCTGTTTATTAGTTGCATAAGATGTCATGCACATATAGCCCTCCAGTTTTGTCAGTATAATATCTTGGTGATGTGAATGTATCATGTAGCATCTCAGCATATTCACAGACTCCTAGGAGCTTATTCGAAGATACAATTTGAAATCAAAAGGAGGACAAGACAATTACTATCATTAGTGTTAGCGGCAGATATGGACTTCTCTCTCTATATATTATCGGTTGGCACCACTCAGTGAACATTCTGATACCATATGGTATTTTAGGGGTGTTATTTTTTCACAGACACTCACAGTCATTAAAGAGTCTTATAATAAATCGTGTAGATATGTTTAGCCAGTTTTAGTTGCATATACACCTAACAAAATGTTACAATATTAAACCAAATAACTGTTTTAAACTTCTCTAGCCTCTTTTTAAATGATTTAGAGACATGTAATCTAGATTCTGGTGAAACAAATCATCGAAATTCACACTTTTAATCCATATGATAACTGTATTAAAATGAAATCAAAAGGCTGAATAGAAGTAAAATCAGAAGTTTTAAAGTGTGAAAAACACAATACAGTACTAAGTATAAAATATCGAGTTTAAAAGTAGATTCAGCATAGCTATATATATATTGACAACAGAGATTATCAGCATGTGACATTCTTGCAATATGCAATGTCATCCTTACTAATTTGCTGATATCAAGTCAGCATACACTCATAAAATCCATAGTACAATCAGTAATGTTTGAGCAGATGATTGAATTATTTTTCTATATTTTGAATGGAAATTAGAATAAAACAATCCTGTATATCTTCTTTTAGATACATTCTCCACTTGACTCAAACTGTGGACAACACATATGGCCAATAGTGACCCAGTGATCTGTTCGTTTGCTAGATATAACTATAATGAGTCAAATCATGAACTTTTCAAAACTAATTAAAATATACTTAAAGAAAGTTTATTTAATATTCCTGTTGTCCCACCAAAACAACATGCAAATAAGATCGAGCAAAATGGAATAATCACAGATCCCAGATGAACACAGAGCATTGCAAGGACAATACACAGAACACAGGTACTCAAACACCAACAAGAATCGAATAAAAGTAAAGCAATCAGTTTTTTTACCTCAGCTGGATCATTTCAAAACTAGAAAGGACACATTGAAATACAACACAGGAGCAAGATCAAACACAAGCTACCATACACAATGGGAGCAGCTTAGATATATCCAACTATTCAAATCGTCAACCCAAACTCTGATTTAGTTAAAACACAACATCACAACTCAACCAATACAACCCTATTAATTGAAATAAGTGGATTAAGTACTGTGCTAAAATTTAGAAATATACTCCACCAGACTAAATGTTCTGGGAGATGATGCATTGATAAGTTATGAGTCTTTCATGCAGGCCAGACGTCTGTGTGTCTTGGTACACATCTGAACTTAGGGTGAGGTTGTCGCACTGTTAAGCCGGTTAAAGCCTTCCAGTAAAATATTTTTACTGAACGTTTCAAGGTGGTTTATCATTCGTTTTATCATTTGTGCTATTACTATCTTGTTTTGTTATGCTTTCATGCACGTCTGTTTGTTGATGCATTATGGTCAGTGCTGAAAAAGGGCTGACCTCATGACCCTCGTTTGTGATATCTCATTGTGACGTTAAATGGTCACTTTCCCATTGGTATCCTGGATCAGGTGTGGTGCTTGATTGTATCGATTCCTGATCTTTGCTCTCTTTCTTATTCTGAACAGTCTTGGTAACAGTAAAGTTCATTAATGAAATAACTAGCATATTTGATTATGGTACTTAGTTCAAAGGCTACACGCAATGGTCATTTGGATTGTGCACATCTGTGGGGTTTGGCAGTACCTACACTGCTCACACAAATAAATACCAAGGTAGTTGGGGGCACGGACCCAGCGTCTTATAAATAACATTTTAACACTATAGTGAAACATATTAAGGCATATGAGTATCCTAGCCATTGGTCTATTATTCATTGTTATCCTCGCCTTTTTTTTAAAAAAAAAAAGCAGAGGGAATGTTGAAATCATCTCTGCCTGTCCATATGTCCATTATCCTGCTAAATTTGGTTTGTGAGTTACACACATGTACGGGGCGTGTGCAACAGCACAATTTGTTTTGCCCCTTCCTCTTGGGAACCTGGGAAGGGACCAATACGTCAAGTATCATTATTTTTTTTACTACAAGGTCAATTTAAAGATTTTTATACTAAACTGTGTGTGTATTTACACAAATAAAATATATAAACCATAACAAATGGATTTACATTCTGTCATCTGGGCCATGCCCTAGGAGTGGGACTTGGGGTGTCTGGGGGCAGAATATTTAATTCCATCCATCTGTCTGTCCTTAATGCCATTGGACAAAATAAAACCAAATTTGGTGTGTGAGTTACTTACATGAATGGGGTATGCAACTGCACATTTTTATTTGCCCATCCCCTAGGGCCCTAAGGTTGTATCAAAAGGTCAAATATCATTCAATTTTAATAACAAAGTAAATTTCAAAGTTGTGTGTGTTCTAACAAATAAAAGAGATAAACATATCAAATGGGATTTTTGTTCTGTAGCCTGGGGCATGCCCCAGGAGTGGGGCTTGGGTGTACTGAGGTGTCATAAATTTAGCATGGGAATTTGCGATGGCGCTCCATTGACAGCGCATATTAGTTAGTACTTGTTATTGAGAAGTTATGCTTCTGTCAGGTTGGCCATGATAGTAATGGAAAACTTAATGGAGTGATTTTCAAGTACTATAGAGAAGTGGGCTGTATGGGTTTTGCTGGAGGAGAACCAATGGTAGGATACATGGATAATGGTAAGTTAAACTTGACAAAACTAGTTACGAGGGCTGTTCAAATATGAATGCAAGTAGCTTCATAACTTTCTTCACATATATGCTACGACAAAATGTCATACCTTTCTGGAAAGAACTATTTCTTGCCTTTAAAATGGCATCAAACATTAAGAAACATTCATTATATTTCTCGAGTTACAAACCCTTATATAAAGGCCATTCCTGTATACTGAAGTGTTTCTTAAGCAAATTGCATTACACGTGTTAGTACATGTGCGGATATAGTGTCATATCTTTGTAAGTTTTAGACAAAATGGCACCAAATTTTAGATGCAAGTATATGTAACAATTCAAAAGTTGCTTGCAGGAAGAGGTTTATATAATCCTGTTTCAAATCCTAGTAAACAGGCACGTTTATGACGTCACATTTTTCATGATATACGTCATTTTGAGTTATCTACTGGTGATGCAATAATGAACATCGCTGTGTCGTTTTCTTTGAATTTTGCTGAAAACTTGCTTTATATGTCATAAGGGAGTTTTCAAAACGGGCTGTCCTCTATTTACAGAGTAATCGCATTTTATATCATTTTCAAGCATTTTTCTGCTTCTTATTGACGTGTTTACATTAATTAAAATATGTTCAATCTGTCTAGTCCTCAAGAACAGGAGAGTAATTTTATTGTAAATAATGCCTATAGTAGTCAACTTAAAGTTTACGCTCAAATTTAGAATAAAGCCTCGATGTTATGACAAAAAAATAAATATTAGTTCTGTAACCCCTTCACTTAAGGCATTTCTTACTTAATTAAAATGCTTTTCAGCGTTTAAAAACTACCCACTATCCATCAATAATTTGTAGCAACAACTCGGTATGAGGGACCAACATATTGTCTTTGAATTAAAACTAGTTTAAATGTTGCTTCGTGCATTTTGTTAGAGATAAGTGTAACTGAAAACAGAAAGGTGGTGTTTTGTTTACTATTTATTTGCAAACATATGGAGACTTTAGTGAAAATGATTCGTTGTAATTTAACAAAAACATGTCGGATTTTTGCAACTTTCACATAATCATTATATAAGAATAGGGAGATACTTCCTGAACAATTTCAAGAAAGTTCACTTGTTTATCTTAGAATTATACGCTCGTCTATATCTCTGGTATATGTTCTAAGCATTGAGTTTGTAAGTATACAAAAATGACCCTCATTCAAACGGCTATAGCTCGATAAGTATATTGTATTTTTATTCAAGTCTGGCACCAGTTCGAAGGTGACATATAGTGCTTTATAGAAACGTTAACCATTTTGTCGTAGCATATATGTGAAGAAAGCTATGAAGCTACTTGCATTCATATTTAAACAGCCCTCGTAATATGTGCTTTTATGTATATAATTATTAATTTCCATATGAAATCGTATCAAGGATGGTACTTAAACATGCATTTTATGATACATAGTATACAATGTGAATATATCACTTGTCTACCTGGCCACGATGTTAAAAAACTTTTTACATGCTCAACTCAACTTGGCATGACATTTATCCTGCTTATAAATGATAACATGTCAGAATTGTCTGAATTTTGTCATTTATGAAACTGATAAATGCAACATCAGAGAATTTTAAAGCATGATATTTAATGAGCAGTTGAAATTGCATACCCAGTTTAGTTGAACATGACAAATGTTTTGTAACCTCTGGGTAGATTCTGTTTTCCTTAGCTTCATGATACAGTTTATAAATCAAAATACAAACATTCATACCAAAACTACATTTTTATGTCATAGAATATAATAATTAAATTAGTACTTGATTATATCGATTTCTGATCTTTCCTTCTTCCCTACAGTTATCATTTATATACATTTTAAGGAAGGCTTGATAATCCTTCTAGACCATTTTGCAGGGGAAATCCAGATGCAATGTACCAATATTCTTAGGAACCAATGGTCAAATTAAATATGTATCACACTACTTAAAATTAATATGACATACTGTTTTGCTGCCACAATGAAAGGAAATATACAAAATATTTAAGTAAAGGGTAATGCACAGATTAAGTGTTTTGTAAAGTATAGAGTTGCACATTTTACTTAATGTATACGTAAGTATGCAATTTACTTCTGTAGTCGTTTCCTGACAAACTACAACCCACCCATACATAAAGAAATGAAAAAAAAGTATAATTCGTTTTCAGCGTACTATTGTGCAAACTGGAAGGTTGAGTCAGTTTCTTTGAGGACTAATAAGCCTCCAAATACAGCATGTAGATCACCAAGTAAGTTCTATGGTAGATTTTTGCTTAGCAGTATATATTATTACATTTATACATCTTATTACTTTCCGTTGCTAGTGGAGTATTCAATTTGGTCGAACAATATAGTTTAGACATAAAATGTTATATTTCAAAGATTCATAAGTTAAAACTTTTTATGCCCCCGCCATGATAATGGCCGTAGCATTAAGTGTTACTCCTGTCCGCCCGTCCGTACTTTACGTACATATATACATACGTCTGTCCCGATGACGTCCGCTCTCTAAATCGAATACTTTTGATCAGAATTTTATGAAACTTGGTCACATTGTTTAGTACCATAATGTCTTTTTCAAGTTTGAGTGGGCTTTCAGTAGTTATGGCCCTTTGTTTATGAAAATTCACCCTTTTAAACGATGTCCGCTCTCTAACTCAAATATTTTTTATCAGAATTTTATGAAACTTAGTCTGATTGTTTAGTACTATTATGTCTTCTTTCAGCTCGAAAATGGTCTATATCGCACCAGGTTTTCAGTAGTTATGGCCTTTTGTTTATAAAAATTCACTGTTTTAAACAATGTCCGCTCTCAAACTCGAATATTTTTATCAGAATTTAATGAAACTTGGTCACATTGTTTAGTATCATAATGTCTTCTTCAAGTTGGATAATGGTCTATATCGCACCAGGTTTTCAGTAGTTATAGCCTTTTGTTTATGAAAATTCACTGTTTTAAACAATGTCCGCTCTCTAACTTGAATATTTCTTAACAGAATTTTATATGAAACTTGGTCACATTGTTTAGTATCATCATGTCTTCTTCAAGTTGGATAATGGTCTATATCGCACCAGGCTTTCAGTAGTTATAGCCTTTTGTTTATGAAAATTCACTGTTTTAAACAATGTCCGCTCTCTAACTTGAATATTTTTTATCAGAATTTTATATAAACTTTATCACATTGTTAAGTATCATGATGTCTTCTTCAAGTTTGATAATGGTCTATATGACACCATGCTTTCTAGAGTTATGGCCCTTTGTTTATGAAAATTCACCATTTTAAACGATGTCGCTCTCTAAGTCGAATATTTTTTATCAGAATTTTATGAAACTTAGTCACATTGTTAAGTACCGTTATGTCTTCTTCAAGTTTGATAATGGTCTATATCCCACCATGCTTTCAGTAGTTATGGCCCTTTGTTTATGAAAAATCACCATTTTAAACGATGTCCACCCTCTAAGTCGGAAAGTTTTGATCAGGATTTAATGAACCTTTGTCACATTGTTTAGTATCATGATGTCTTCTTCAAGTTTGATAATGGTCTATATGGCACCATGCTTTAAGGAGTTATTGCCCTAAGTTGATGAAAAATCATCGGTTGAAACGACGTCTGCTCTCTAACATGAATAGTTTAGATTCTTGGTCACATTATTAAGTACCATTATATGTTCAAGTTTCAGAATGGCCCATATCGCATCATGCCTTCAGGAGTTATTGCCCTTTGTTAATGACAATTCCCAATTTATACAAATCTGGCAAAAGTGGGGGCATCCGTGTCCCATGGACACATTTCTAGTATATAAAATTGTTCCTCTGACCCCAAAATAGTAAGTGAGTATGATCAGGATATTCCACAATCTGAATCTGCAGACAATCCCATGGCACTGTGAGGAAAAGCCACACAAGGAAGACAAAAAGCAAAATAATCAGCCCTCAATTCTCCATCAATATGATTGCAAAACTAGAATGGACACAAAGTAGCGCACAGCAAAACATTGAAAAAATACATAATCCCACAGTGGGAGTTACAATCAACAACAAATCAACAACAACAGAATCACCCCCTTAGAACAGACAGCAGCCTAAGCCGTTGGGGGCTTAAATGCATTTTACTGGTGCCAAATCTTCGCCCTAGATTCTGTTGTTGTTAAAGCACAAAAATGTTAAGCTCACATGTATGCTTCCTAACTATTGCAATGTATCATCATAGATAAACTTGACTTTGTCTTAGCAAACAGTGAATACCCTGATACAACGCAGCAATTTTGAAATCAGACCTGCTATTCCTTGGTATGTACAATTAACCTTTTTATAAAGTTGTGCCAAGCCAATGGAAGAACATATTGGTATACAAAGGGTTAAAATGGTGACTTGCAGAAATGCTAAAATGTTATTGTGTGAACGGTATCTGAGACCCTATGCAGCATGCATCTGAATATGTACATAACATTCATTTGTTTACAATAAGCTATAATGTTATTTTGTTAACACAAACTGAAGGCCTTAATCTATGTATTACTAAGTTTGGGTTTCTTGGTTGCTCCTTCGTTGATAATCATACCTAGATCCATTTATGCAATATCTATAGCTTTACAATATCAACATATTGCTTTTAAAATAATTTTAGTGTAATAAATGTTTGATTATGAAGGTGATAAATACCTAACGGTTGACGCAAAAACAGGTATATTGCGCTCTGCCAACTACTAAAACATCCTATATCCACACTTTAAGATATGGCGTCATGGTCTGGAAATGATATACTGCCATGTATAAAAATTGACAAATCACTAATGTTATACATGATTATATAGTAACGTTAAATAATGATGGTCATCATAAAGTGGCGTATATAATGGCGAAATTTTGACGTTTTCACATCAAAAATGCTATTTCAATATAAACAGAATCTAACATTCGTGCTTGTGTATAACAAGTTGCAAAAAAAGTGAATCAACTTTTGGCAAGCCTCACATTTTAACTTGTTTAAGAAGTAGTCATGTATACAAATCTAACACACCTCACCTATATAGCCAATGGTTAAATTCAGTGATTTATTGGCTGATAAACCACTATACAGACTGGGCATGGACCGGAGTGATGTCATTAGGTCGCCAGTTTGATTTTCATGACGCCATCTTTCACATACGGCATTGCAATGTTGGCAATGGATGGTGTAACACCGTTTTTACAACTGATGGACGTTCAAAATGTGCGTAAAATACGCGCTTCAGTCTAAACAAGAGCTGCAATAAATTCTAACAGTCTGTTCAAGATGGTAGTATCGTTATAGACTATGAAGGATTTGTTCATAATTTTAATCTTTTTGTGTTTCAGAAAAAAAACGCACTGACAGTGATTTGTTACTTAATATATAACTTGCTGATGGTCAGTCATAAGTGGAAAAATCATTCTAGCTTCGCGTTTATGATTTATTTACTTTAACGATTGATCTACAGCCAGTGATTGGGAGTGCAGTGGCTCAGTAGTAGAGTGCTTGACTCGAGACCTAGGGCCTGCGGGTTTGAGCCTCGCCGGTGTCACTGTGTGGTGTCATTGAGCAAGACACATTAATCCTTGCTAAGTACTGGTTCAACTGATGAGGACTTGTCCCAACATAACTGATAAATTGTTGACTGGGATGTAAAGAATCAAATCAAACAAAACAAAATCAGCCAGTGATATATTAAGCAACAAATCACTGCAATTGCGAATCTATATCTTAAATAGAATACACTATACACAATGAACTGTTTGCTGATATCATCTGAATTCAACGCTTTGAGATTATATACAGTACTTAAATTAAAAACTGGTGTGCTTTATAAATATTTGCAAGAATTCAATGACAAACAAAAAAAATCTGAGCGCTTTAAATGTTAGTGACAGTATTAATTTCTTTCTTGTAACAACCATAGGGAAAATGGAAAGGAAACCTATAAAATGATCACTTTTGATATCATATATACTGTAGTTACACTGCCAGCAATCTACATAACAGAGCACTTGATTGAGCATGTAGCTAGGACATTGAACAAGGACCCACTTTCTATCAAGACACTCAACTACTACAAAAATGGTCAGGTAAAATATATTAAGTATGCAATGTAAATCATTCCATAACCATGTCTGTCTTGATATAAAGTTCTGCACTGAGAATGTATTGCTTCTTAGAGATATTCATAAAAAAGGGTAAGCAAACCAAGTGTTGATACTGATATTTTAATATGTCTTACTTATTAAAGTGGCATTTAAGTATTGAAAATATTCAAACTGTTTTAAGGAATCTGTTCAAAGCTGTGTAATATTTCTACAAATGCAATTTTCAATTTCAATGTTGGATGGTTTATCCATGATGATACAGTGCATATGTACAAAAGCCTTCATGCGAGCCAAGCAATTTTGTGTTTTCACACCAGCAGCATCTAGCGCAATGATTTTATGCCTGTAGATTGCATCAGGCACTCCTAGTGATTTCTGCTACTGCCTGTTCTATGGCGGTGGCTATGATGTTGTTGATTCATTGTTTATTGTTGCTATCATTGTGTGTGGGGGCTTTGTGTTTGGTCCTTATTTTGTTAGGCAGTGTTTGGTTTCATTTCTAGTTTCGCCAATATGTTGCAATCATTTCATTAGGAAAGAGAGAGAGAGCTGGTTGCTTAATTGTTTTGTCTTCTTGATGGCATATGGCTGTTAGTGTTCTGTGTCTCTTCTTCATAGTGCCATGGTTTGGTCTGGATTGTGTTATTCTGGCATTTCCTGTTCATACCCACTTCTTCTATATTGTCCATTTTGTGATATCTTTCGATGGATGAAACTGCTTTTGTATTCATTTGTCACATTGGAAACCAAATTTACTTTAGCAATACTTTTAAAAGGAGACAAAAGCATGTTGAAATGAACTGCTAAAACAGTTTTATAATAAGTTGCGTTTTGAGGTTTCTTACAGGTAATTGTAACATCATATATCTGTTAAAATTGTACAAAAGTAAGGTACCATCACACTGTCATGGTACCTTTTAAATATATGGGGAGCTTAGTGGCTCTGTGGTAGAATGCTCTACTTAAGATTGAAGGGTGGCTGATTCAAGCTGCAACAGTGGTACTGTTCTGTGTATTTGAGCAAGACCTACTATCCTCTGATTTATGTTATGATAATGCATGTCTGCTTTATCTTAATCTTATTTTATTTTTGTACACAGAGAAACTCCATACATACCCTACAGCTGGTAGATTAAGAAGTAGTTGTAGTTGTATTTAAAAAAAATAAGTCTTTCCGCTCGTTTTAGCTTGTAAAATAAATACTCAGTATTCTAAAGAAGTTATTTTCATTTTAAGTGGAACTAGCCAATTGCTATTAACAACAGTCACTATTACTGAAAACACTTTTTGACTTGCCTGTAAAGCACCAACTCGAGCAAGTATCCACAATGTATAAACTGATTAGAGAACACACCAATAGACATTAAAGGTAGACAAATTTCACCTCGACTTTAGAAGGTAATTAAGTTATCAGATTTTGACTTTTTGAGGGTCCATTGAGTTATATCTGACCCTTTGTTAAGAAGACGTATTTAAAGACATATTTCGCATTTCTAAACCAAAACATATGTTGTGGGTATTCAAAAGATGGTTCTTTTGACCACCAAAACACATGTTAAAGTGGATGGGTTAAAAATATTTACAATGTTACTCTTATTTTTTGTTTATCTAGACCTTTGATATAGTGCATTCATTTCTAGGTGACACCTGTTAAAATGACCTTGAATCACTGCAACCTTCAACCTGTGATGAATGAACTGATGTCATCAGCTCAAGTTGCACAGAGACAGGCAGCATGTGCCTCATTCAACAGTGTAAGTTTAACCTTTTTTGTTTAGGCATTTTCAAATTTAGTCAATACTAACAGCCATGTGATATAAGGAAGGTTGTACGCCCCTTTATGGACACTAAACAACTTGGTACAGTGATACTTCAATGGCTCGACCACTTTAAGGACTGTACAAAAATTTGAGATTTGTGAAGTTCAAGCAATTGAGAGTTAATTGTAACACCAGATCAGGAGCCATAATAGGATTATATATTTTATGGCCTCGAATGAAATAAAGGTATGCTGTAAGTTATTGTGAGAATCACATCAATTAGGCGATCCTAAAATGTACTCACAACTTCCATTTAAGAAAAAAAACTTGCTTATATCATATTAAATATATGTCTGTCTGGACAGAGGAAATAATTATATTCTACGGACTGAAGAGGGAGTTCGATTAAGCCTACATATATGACATACATATATGACATTGGTGTTCGAGCAATTGAAGTTTTACTGTATATCTATGGTACCAAGAAGAAGAAGTAGATCTAACACATTAAACATTACATAAAGTTGTTACAAATCGAGTAAAGCATCTTGCGTTTTCTTTCTTATCATGAATGATATGAAATGCAAAGTACATGTATGTCACAAAGTCAAACACAAAGGATAATCAGCACAAGAACAGCTTTATGAGAATACTGTGTTCATCTTATCTGTATCTTCATCTGTCTTTCTGTTTGTGCTATATGTATATCTACCTGTTTGTGCTCCACTCGCAGAAGATGGGGTGTTTTCTGACCTTCCATTCTAACATTATGTCTAACAGTACAAGAAAGGTGCGAGGGAAGTAAGGGTTTGTCTGACACTTGTACACACATTATTTTATGTAAAGAGCTTGCATTTTATTATCTTAAATTTATCTCATGACGTCGTGTCTGGGATTAATATAATGCCATACAAAATTGATAAACCTCTTGTGATTGATTTATTTAGTAATGCTCGTTCTATACACAATGTCAAACTGTTAACGTTTTCTCACCAAAACAATTGGGTTTAAAAGTCAAGTTATAGTGTCATATGATGAGTAAAATCTAACATTCGTGCATTTGTATTATGGAATTTATTGCACTCATTGCGATAACAAACATAATAGAATGCTCAGCAAACCTCACATTTATCTCTTCCTCAACGTCTTTGATAAATTCGATTAGAGTATTACAGAAGTACTCATGTAATATCCTCATGTAATATGTATGTCAATGTAAAAAAGATTAAATTTCATACAAACGTATGATTCATTAGAATAATGAAAGTATTACCAACTGAAATCATTGGTACTAGCTAAATTTTACATTGTCAAACAATCAAGATGGATTAAATTATGATCTTTATGCATTTGATTAATGTATGTTGTATTGATCTAACAACAAATGTCTAACATACCTACACTTATTTTTTTTACGTAAACATTGTATTCATTTAAAACACCCAGATCATTTTGTAAAATACAATAAATGTAAGTAAGGATGCAAAGATCAGGAATCGATACAATCAAGTACCACACCTGACTCAGGATACCAATGGAAAAGTGACAAACTCTAAGTTGGACACCACAAACAAGAGCCAAGAGGTCAGCCATTTTCCAGCAAGTGACCACAAGGCACATTTAAACAGACGATCACAAAGGCATAGCAAACACAAGACAGAAAAACATAAAAGATCCACAAAAGAAGTACTAAAAGTCATAAATATTAAACCAAGCAAAAAGAGCCAATCCATGAAGCGTTCATACTCATCACATATGCAACTAGCTCAGGCTCTGATGAGCCACTACATACACATAGTACACGTATTGCCATAGATTTCACTGCTCCCACAAACAGAGTAAGAACATACTATAACTGAAGGCTCAGGCCAATATATTGGCGTATTACTGTACTAGATATCTGCATATTGATATTTATCCCCTTTTAATTCTGGATACCAGCAAACAGTTACTCTGGCAAATAGTAAAGACCTAGATGAAATGCCACATAAGGTGGCATTGCAACAAGGGTCTGTAATGTGTGCTAAGATTTAATAAAATCTTCAGGGACAGACATATAGCATTTTATAGACAGTTTAGTGAGCAAACCTTTAAAATACAACAATGGGCAATTCTTTAATTGAGCCCCGATAATGTGGTATGTGCGATCAGCAAAAGCTCAGACCTGCCTGCACATATGCCTTTGCTAATTGCTTGAATATTCTATGACTCTTAGGTCGCTAACCAAACATCATTTGGAATTTCTTAGCTTAAAAGAAGGCTGGACAGGCTTGTCTGAGTCAACACCTGTCAAAATGCCACGTTGTTAGGAATCTCATGACATGGCTGACTTATTTAATCAATACATTTGGAATATATATCAGAATGAAAAGGATTCGAGAATGACTTAATAGTTTGTACATTATGCAATTAGCACTCAAATCTAACGAGCTGGCTCTTAAATATAATATTTGTATAGCTGTGAGAATATAATGTAAATATGTTTTCAGGCCAATCGCTGGAAAAAGAAAGGTCTTGCTGTAACTCCAATAAAATGGGGTGTTGATGTGGCTAGTAGCCTATTTACATGTCTAGTGAACATACATGGTGGAGATGGTTCAGTTCTTGTTAACCATGGAGGTGTAGAAATGGGACAAGGAATAAATACAAAGGTGCGTATTTCCATTAATAGACAAAGTTGCGTTTAACAACAATTCCAAGATAATTTTTAGATTTACCTAGAAGTAAAAAATACCTGTCTTGGCACCAAAAACGGATTCTTCCGATATAGAGAAAACTTTATTATTTTAAAACAGCAGACTGGGTTTCATTGAGTCTGTTATGAGAATTAATGGAAAATGCAAAGACTCTTACTTCAACTAGCACCAGCTATGAAGGACCATTTATGATTGAGCACCATACTATAATGATGTATGGGGAGAAGTTCTGCCAACTCCATTGGGCACAAGGCTAGATGTTTCCACATCTACATAATAATGAAACACTTACCTTTCAGACATAAAGACAACCTACATTACAACTTACATGATTTGAAAAAAAAATGGTTTCGTTCTGTCTGTTTATGGGAAATAATGGCAAACAAAACTCTCACAACTCTTAACTTGGTTATCTTCTTCATGTTACAAATGTAACTACATGCTGAAGCGTTACCTGCTATTTTCAGCATTCAAATTTTCTGTTGTTTTGGAAAACAGAAAAGTATGAACAGAACAGTTTAGAATCAATGTAATTTATGAAATGAAAGACAGATCCTTTATAAATAGAGAAAACCTACAAAATTTGAAAATAGCAAGCTCAGTTTTATTGCTTCTCTTCTATACAAGGTGCAAAAATTCTCCCACCCTTTAGCACTAGCTTAAGGGGTATTCTTTGTTGCTGTGGATTGGTCTGCAGTGTGTGATTGTGGTATTTCCTGATCATACTGACTTTTTCTGCCTAACCGCAATTTTTCTAAAGGAACAATAAATATATGCATATCTACTGGAGCCATATTTGACTATCTAAGCTTCATCAACAATATATGTACGAGGGAGCGCAGTTGCTTAGTGGTAGAGTGCTTGACTTGAGACTGAGGGGCCGCAGGTTTGAGCCTAACTGGCGTCACTGCGTTGTGTCCTTGTGCAAAACATATTAACCCTAGCTTAGTACTGGTTCAACCCAGGAAGACCCATCCCTACATAACTGAAAAATTGTGCTGGGACGTGAAGAATCAAATCGAACAAAACAAAACAATATATGTACTTATACCTTTTCAATTGTAGGTCGCACAAGTTACAGCCTATGAACTTGGAATTCCTGTTTCTATGGTAACTGTAATGGGTACTAACTCTGTCATCGATGTTAACAACGCTACTACAGGCGGAAGTGTAAGCAGTGAAAACTGCTGCCAGGTACTTTAAATGCAATAAATCATAATAAGTTATCAAACTAACAGAAACGTTTGTTTCCACCCTTCAATATGTATTATCACGGTCAAGGAAAGGTCAATTGAGTATACAGTCGACCCTCGTTAACTCAACTATGCATAACTCAATACTATCACTTATCTCAACTCGATGGCCAGGTCCCGGTATTTCCCCCTTTATACTATTGCAATTCCACAACGTTTATCTTGACAACGGCTAAGTCAATAAAACTGATAACTCGTCACGAAAAACTGGTCCCGCTGATCAATTTCAGTGTATTTTACAACGCCTAACTCGATTCCATTTCATAAGAAATAGACAGTCATTAACTTACCGTTCTATCTGAATATGTCACCAATTAATCCACCGTTTTGAACGTTAATTATCCTGATTTAATTCAAAAATCGTCAATTGTTTGATCACTTGGTCCACGTGTGTGACACATGCAGTTGTAAATATTACATAATTGACCGCGGTCGGCGAATTCTATTGATCTATTGTCTTCAACTTCAAAGCGGGTACATGTCTATCTCATGTAAGTGACAGCTTGAGCTAATGTGTCATATTTGAGCAATCTATTGAGTCTATTCTGTCCGATGACTGTTCGTTTTAAATAAGGCTAATGTATAATTTAATTGTTTCTTGGGTTATTTTTAGATTTTTGAAAACAGATGCAGCGTTTTATTTCAAGCACTGGACAGTTGTGCGTGTAAGGCTATTTTCGGTCATGTAATTTCCAGTGACAATGATCAGGAAATGCCACAATAACAGACAAAAACACAGTAAAACGAGAAAAAGACAGAACACAGACAGTCACCTAACAGCAAATTAAGCAAAAAAGCAAAAGAAGTTTGGCAACTAGCTCTCGCTTCCTTGTTGATATGGTTGTCAAACTAGGAAGGATAATAACAACTGCATCACAAAACCATGATCAAATACCACCCCTACCCCAATCCCCACCCCTCTCACACACAAGCTCTTAATCGGATGGATGCAACACCAATGAACCGAAACTAGCAGAATCACTAGTTTATACATGTGTAAAATCAAGCACGACAGCTGTCACATGTAAACATTTTTTGCTATATACGTGTACACTGAAAATCGAGCTAAATGTGGAGGCAGAGCCCTCGGATCTGTCATGTCAAAGCTACATACACGGAAAGAGTATGTATGCCACACATATGAAAAACTTTTTAACTCTTGTGTGGTACCAGTACTGGATTATAATTCTTCTGTATGGGGATATAAAAATTATGAATAAATTTATATGGTACAGAACTGGAGTTTATATTATTTCCTAGGAGTGCACAGGTTTGCATAAAGCCAAAGAGAGATGTAACATATTACATTACTGTAACAGACTAATTGACACGGAATATCCAGATTATGTAAAAAGATCTTCCTTCGGGACTTTACTTTATGCGTAGATAATTTGTCCTCTGAAAGTAAAGATATAGTGTCCATAATTAGTTTAAGGCATAAATTTGAAACTAAAGAGAAATGTGTCATGAATAATGTTAAATCATTTTTATTTGAGCTACATTCCAGAAACTAGCCAAGTTGTAGGCATTCCAAAATTGTGGACTTACGTTACTTTTCAAACCACTTAATCAACTGAAAAGTATGTTTTAGATAGAGGATCTTACATGAGTGTTCATGTTTTATTGAATTTATTAAAAAAGTTAGGGAAAAGAGATAAAATGCGAGGCTTGCCGAGCATTTTATCTCTTTTTTGCAACGACTTTAATAAATTTAATAATACAAGAGCATAAATGTTAGATGCTATTTATCATGTGACAAATACCTTGAAATCTCATTTCTGGCGTAAAAACAATATAATTTTGTCATTATGTACGCAACGTTGTAATGGACGTCATAACGTTTCCCGTAAATCTATAAACCACTAGTGGTTTATTGATTTTATTACATGGTGTTATTTCACTCCCAGACGCGCGCGACATCATAAGATAATGAATCTTAAATGTAATGAAAGATCTGTATAGAAAAGTTCAGATGCAACATACTACGACTCTGTGTTGAAACAGGACAGTATATAGGTGAAAAACCAGAAGAACATGTATGCAAAATTTGTAATGACAATAAAATTGAAAATGAAACTCATTTTCTTTTTCATTGCAATTACTATAATGAACTTAGGGAAATATTGTACTCCAGTGTTGAATACCAAAACGTCTTTCAAATTTAGAATGAAACGAACAAGATGAAAATCTTAATGAAGGCACACCCAAGACAGACTGCAAAATATATACTGAACAAAAGTGAAAACTCTACACCTGAATTGTCTGCCATCTATATACAAAAGTATGCTAACCAAGAATGCAATTGAAAGTGCATCTTAATGTTAAAATACTGTGTAATGCATAACAGTAAAAGTTTTACGGATGTTGTCACGAGGAAAACATAAAAGCCATTTAAATGTGACAGGGGTCCATTTTTTAGGTTGCCAATTCGAACAGAAATCTAACACAATTTAGGCTTTCAGAAATCCACTACCTACGAGATCCGACTGCACGAAATGGTAGTCTAGACATTTGACATCAAGAAATGTGAAGAATTTATCTCAAGTGTGTTTTGATCATTTAGAAAAGCAATCCTAAAAATCGGATTTTCACTCAAATTGCCAAGTTTAAAAAGTTAACACTGAATTCTCCATAGGAAAATCAATGTTTTGTTGCATCTTAGTATGAGGACATTACTAGTCGCGAAATGGTAGAAACAATGTGCTGAGAGGTCTACCTGATTTAGCAAAAGAAAATTATCAAATATCGTGATAAATCTAAGATAACAAAACATTTAATGTTCCCTATTTGTTTTTGTCGAAAGGAGATAATTTTCAATATTTTACGAATTCAATAAATGTGAAATGGATTTCTGAGCTTGCTTCAAGTGATTCAGTAGTTTTCTTGTGTTTTTATGCATTACAATTAAGAACACTTTTGATAAGCATAACATTTTTAATTTGCGCATGCGCAATAGCAAATTTCAGCTTTAAACACTTTAAGGAGCATAAGTCATACATCAAACGAGACAAATTGGTGGAGTTTCAGCGAATCGTTTGCTGGATGTCTGGGCAACATGATTAAGCTTTAGTCAATACTTTTTGTCCAATACTTTCTCATAAAATATAGATAATTGGAGTGTAGCGTTTTCACTTTTGTTCAGTATATCTTAAATGTATTTTATAAACAAAAACAGTTCTTGTACTCAAGAAATTAACATTATTGTTGTTCTTTTGTTTTACCTAGTATTGCCTAGAAATTCTATGTATAGCACATGTCACTATTATAAACATATTCGTATTGTACCTGACTATTCTTGAAAAAAAACAAACAAGAGAACATGACATTGACATGCCACAATCACAGATAAACCATTCCCCTGCTACGAATAAATGAATCAGAAAATGTTTTCTGCTGATAACGTCTGCTGCATGGGAATTCTTACCTCATGACTAAAAGCTAGTGAGTATGATCAGGAAATACCACAGTCACACACTGCAGACCAAGCCATGGCACTGTGAGAAAGAGCCACAGACCACTAACAGTCAAAATATATCAGGAAGACATTTAAAGCAAAGCAACTAGCTCTCTCTTTCTGGTCAAGATGATTGCAAACATTTTGGCATACAGTGTGACTCAGATCAGACTGCTCGTGGGGCAGTCTGGTCTAGGTCAACATTGTTTACTAAAACTTTAACAGATGACTCACAGCAGATGCCATTTAGTCATGATTAGCAGCCTGAGAGTTAAAGTCAACACACCATGCAAGAGACACATAAAAAGAGCAAGAACTACATACACAATCCAAGAACTCTCTTCACCAGAAAGGCCACTAATCAATTCACTCCAATACTAGAGCAAAATGCACCCACATTCAAAACAGCAACGACAACATTGACAAACATACAACGCACTCAAACTACTGCCATTGACATGCTTTAATAAACATTACACTGGTAAATATGCAGCATTTGTCGTTAAAATTCCCCATTCAATAGGTTTATATTGACATACACCTACTTTTTTCTAATTGTTTACAATTGTTTTCATTGTTTGATCACCATTGTTTTGTTTTTGTTTTGATGGTTAGTCTCTAGCACTGGATACAATGAATTATATAATGTGTCTATTTGCAAGCTATAGCCTTTAGATCTCAACAGTGTCCTTCCTGTCCACACATTACAAAGACATGTTTCTCGCAACCAGGGTAACGTAATTAGGATCATACAAGAAAACAATCACATGAAATAGGGGTAACACAAATGAATAGAAATAACCCCCAAACAAATCAAATAGACATAAAATGTCTGTGTTTTGACTCATAGCACGATATCCTCTTACATTTTTACGATGGAGGGTTTTCAAATTTGGCTCAATGATTGGTAAAGGTGTGTAAAAGACAAGAATGGTTTTAGATCATCGATATATAGACAAGGGTCAAGGTCGAATACACTTAAAAGCCATCTTATGGCTCATAACATGAAAGTTCTTACATTTTTCATCGATGGTGTTCATACATGTATTTAACACATTGATTGCTTTTGGTGTGAAGATGGCAACAAGGTCTTTGGATTACCAATATACCCTTGGAATCAAGGGTCAAGGTCAGATATACTAAAACTGTCTAATGACTCAAAATCCTCTTACATGTTTTGATGGAGGGTGTTCATATTGACACAATGATTGCCTTTGGTGTGTATATGACAACACACGTTTTGGATCCATTGCGTGACCTCGGATTAAACAATCAAGATATAAAATGCTTACATGTATGTATGGCGTGTCAGGCAAGCCTTCTTAAAAAGTTTGTGTAGGTGGTTTGTAGTTTTCACAAAGATCGCCTTTTAAATGTAGAGGACAACGCACCTTTTGGATTGTTAAAATGACCTTGGAGTCAAATCGTCAAATCAACGCCAAATATACTTTAATTCAGTCTGTATGACCCATAATGCGAACTGCTCTTATATTTTAATGGAGGTGGTCATATCTGACACCATGATTACCTATAGCAAATTAGGATCTTGTATTTAAATGGCATGGTCAAAAAAATTTAAAATCCTTCTATATGGTTTTTAACACAAACTTCTAATTTTCTAATTGTGAGTTTTCATATTTGGTACACTGATTGCACCAGTGTGTAGATGGCACCAGATATTTCTGATCCTTGATATGTTCTTAGAAAATAAAGTGCAGTTAAGTTAACTGTCTCGACATGACTATAGCTGATGACTGTGACGTTAAACCACAAACCAAACAAGTGCTGGTTTCTGGGATGGGTCCACCACCGATTGTCCACATTCTAGTTTTATCTTTTATTGTTACTGTCGCAGACAAAATGCAAAGTTGGTTTAAAACGCAGTATGCTGATGGAATAATTTAAAATTTATATTTTCTGCTTTAAAGAAATTGACAGTGATCCCTGATTTGTTTGCAAAGACCAAATTAACACTTCTGTGATAAGCCATAATTTCATAGTGTATATCTCTATTTGGGCATTTGCTTTACTGATCAAACATTGTGTCAAGACACTTTTAAAACTAATGCCACTGCTTTCAGGGAGCAATCAAATGCTGTGCTAACATAAAGGCAAGAATGGCCCCAATCAAAGCAAAGATGACAAAACCAACATGGACAGAATTGGTAAATAGATGCATGATGGAACGTGTGTCACTTTCAGAGAAACTCCTGTAAGTATTGCTTTGAGCTCAATATAAGCCCATATAAGCCATTTGGAATTTCTCACTATTATCAATTGGTCTAGTCCATTTCCTTTTTAAGGGTTGGTGGGCCGTATTTTTATTTTTATGTAAATAATGATAGAAAATTCTGGAAGCAAACAGTAGAGCTGCTGATCAGAAGCC
This sequence comes from Loripinus fragilis, assembly GCA_964019695.1. Taxonomy (NCBI): domain Eukaryota; kingdom Metazoa; phylum Mollusca; class Bivalvia; order Lucinida; family Lucinidae; genus Loripinus; species Loripinus fragilis. Next base: position 63,190,374 of record OZ026522.1, on the reverse strand, counting down.
ATATTATGCATCATCTGATCTGGGTATTTACTGTTTGCTTATGTACCACAGAAAGGACGCTAGGTTTATATGGGTTAAGAAAGGTAAAATGAAATTGTGGGTATTGTGGGTATAGTAAAGTCACAGACTGGCTTGAGTTTTGAATGTTGCATATTGTACTTTTACTAGTATACTCTCACAGAGAAAACAATCGGAATATGCTGACCACCCTGTGCTGGCGTGCAACCTGTTTGCACAGTTGTTGTCTTCATTCAACACAAATAATTTTATCATGTCAAATCCTTACAGTGTATGCATGTATCAATTCATTTTAGATGGGAAACATTACTGTAGCGTGATAAGCTATATATGATATTTTCAGCAATGATATTTATCATTTATAATGAGCCTTTATCAGTTCTATTTCTATGATAATATCATCTGGTAATTACCTATGCGCGTGCATTCTATCATGTATGTATATAGATTATCAAGTTTTCCGGGAAATAATCACCTCCTCTGATTGTCTGGTACATCAAATCCTATCATTTTTCCTTTTTATAACAGGCAAAAAATAAGTGGAGACATTGGAAATTGTGCTTCTATAATAAAGTTCTTTTAAGTATATTCTCCACATATGCAGTTCAAATATTGTACCATACTTAATTAAAACTTTTTAAACAATGAAGAACTATAGGATTGACTTGGACCAGCAGTCTTTAGCTATCAAATTTTCCTTTTTCTCTAAAAAAAAAAAAGCATGATTGCTTAAGGCGTGTCTGTTATTGATAAAAAGTATGCACATTGACGATCTGTAACAAACGTAATTTCACTTACAATTTATTTTCCAGGCTTAATGAGGTAAATAAAACTATTTAGTAATCAATCCATATTCTAGTCAGTAGTTATTTACTTTCACTTATTTATTTCACAGTAACGTTCCACAGGAAACAACTTCTTTTGAGTACAATGTGTATGGGGCAACTTGTTCTGAAGTGGAACTAGATGTTCTCACTGGTGAATACCGGATCAGTAGGGTTGACATTGTTTATGATTGTGGAGAAAGGTAAAAATGGATCATCCCATTCAATAGTGTTACTTATCACATAAATGTTCAATTACTCTTACAAAGTTCATGTTAAGCCGTCTAGCATGGCAACATGTCTACATCTTTGTCATGGCGTTATTTTAATTCTATAAACGTGTAAGTAGTATAGACACTTGCCAGGCAGGGTGTTCTACAGACTCAGCTGTGTCTTAGCTGCTGGCCTATGGAATAAGTACATTGTACCACAGTCTTATGTGCTGATCTATTACTGTTTTAAATGTGTTATAACCACACACCTTATGTTCAACACACCAATATATCTAACAACTGATTGCAGGCTTGCATTAAATTGTTATAAATTAGAATTCCGAGAATCAGATGTGTCGCTTGCTTTAAGGGTCTATGATTTGATGTTTGTAAACTTCAGTTGAAAACGAGGTATGTGTTAGGATTAAGGTGTTTGACTGCATATTGTTTTATTCTTCCTTCACTTCAATATAATATTCATTATGCCCACTTTTACAAGCAAAAGTTGACCCCTGGTCCTTTGCAGGAGTTAAAGTGTTGCTTGCATGGTGAATAGTAAATAGTTAATTGGTAAATCTTAAGAATGTTTAACAGCATGAGTTTTGTAAAATATGAAAACTGTCCAATTTTGTACAGGTTTCATATTGCGTACATTTCCTTTGATTTCACACATTTCATAATTTGTTAATTTTAACAAAAAATTCAAACAATCACATTGAAATTAAAATAGGTAGTTCTAAAATGTGGTTTGCTTATTCTAGAAACTATTGATAAAGTACATTTGAATTCCAACTGTACTCTAGTTTGGAAGTACAAGTATATCTGTACAGCCAATACCAGCAATTAAACAAATTTAAACATAACATTTTGGCAGAAAATGCAACCCATATGTTGTATCTTTTAACATAATTTTCAGTTACTGATAAGTGTAAGTCCCAATGTTTGTATCAACTCTTAGCTTGGTTGCCCACTTTTGTAAGTATTTTTTAGAAGTGATATGTTTATATTTCATTTCTCCATGGAATGTCTGTTAATAAAATGTAGAATGAAAGGTAGTTGATTTCCGACTTCTGTATGGAGATATTCCTCACTCCACTTCTTATGGTTTATATATTTTGCAACTTAATCACTTTGCAAGAGTACGTTCAAATGTATGAGATTTTTACAATAGACACCAATATTTGACAGCTACGTTACTAAAACAAGGTTATCAATATAATAAAATTCATAAAACAATCCTAAATTCTACCCAAGACAATCAGAGTTGATCGTTAAACACAGTTTTGGTTTGAATATTCTTCTGCTACAAGGCATATCAAAGTCAGTTTTATAAGTTAAAGTTTAAGTTTAGTTTATAAGTTAAAAAAACATTGTAAAGCCTTCTGTTTGTGATCAGTATGAAAATTTAGAAAGCATTATAAACGAGTGGGATATAGCATGGTTGTTATTGGACAGTCTTTATGTCTGGTTATAAAAACAATCACTGCTTATATCTATTGTTTTCTCTTTAATTGCATGAAAGTGGAACAGTCCTCAAAATCGATGATGACCCTTACCTAAAACTTTCATCAGTGGGTCAGAGCCTGAGTTGTCAGGGCCGACCATGGTTCAACTAGGGTTTCTATGTTTTGTTGTATGTTACTTTATGTCCAATCTAATATTGCAATCATATTGATGAGGAAGAGAGATCTGGTTGTTCTGCTTAATTTGTCTTCCTGCTGTCTCGTGATAGTTGAGTGGCTCTTCCTCATGGTGCCATGGGTTGTCTGCGACTTGTGACTGTGGTATTTCCTGATCATACTCACTATTTTTTATAGCTGACTTTCTGTGAGTTAAGAGTTGGCCAGTAAGTTTGAATTGAGTGGTGTCCATTGTGATCATCAAGTTGACAACAGTGGGCCAAGCTACAGACAAGCATCAGGCACCAACCCACCGATTAAAGCTTTACATCAGAGCCATCATGTGATCTGAGGCCTGACCAAATGTTGTGCAATGAAAGAGGAAACCATAACTATAAACAGTCATTTCGTTTACAACCAGGCCTGTTCCTGTACAACATGTAACTTATGATTGCCTCTTTCAAAGGTGTGGCGATGCACATGTTAGTTGGCGTTTGGTACAAGACATTATCACTTTGTGACGTAACATTATAAGAGTTGTTACGTAACGTTAGGAGGATCACACAGGTGCTTATTTGAAGGAGCTATTATTAGCATTCAAGCTCTTGGTAATCGATCAAAACCCTCAGTATATAACTTGAATATCAACAAAAACGATACGTTTGCGAAAAAATGATTAAAAATGATTCGCAAAAAATGATTACGGCACATTTTTTAAAGGTAGAACAGGGTTCCTACTTTGATCAATTCGACTCTGAATAGATACTGGATCTTGTTGACTTCGAAAAAACTAGCATTCATACTACAAATGAAAAGAGCAATCAAAACTCAGCAGTATAAAAATACATGTAATTTCACATTATATACACTAGCATTCAGATGTAAGCATCGTTTGGGATTCCTGTTGGCAGTACTATGTTTGAGGTAAAACGTTGGTGGTTGATGCTGATATGACGTTATTAAGCTTTAGACTGTAACACATGAATAAGTGCCTTTATTTGTCATTAATATTTTGTTTAAATTTGAACATACTGCACCTTAGAGAAATAATGCAAACATAAATATGCAATCAGTTATTGTCTGAACAACACCCTCAAATAAACATAATAGGGCTAGCTCACAAGATGGACAATGTACTCAGCGAAAACTAAGTAGGCATATTCAGAATTTGGATATGTGTCATCGCCTGTATTCATACAACACAGAACCACTTGAACGCTAAAGCCACAAATAGATATATGGTTCAATTGGATCGCTAGCATTGCTTTTTCACATAAGGGGGTACATGTACGCTATTACACATATGCCATAAGTTTTATTTCAACAGTTGCTTGCCTATCTATTTCTTAACAGTAGGAATTAAATAGCCAGTAAATAAGACCAGGAGATGTCTAGTTCATAGTTCACATCCAGTAAATAGCACCAAGAAGGGTCCCTGAACACAAATAAACAAATACGCACACAAAAAAGCAATAATACAACTAGCATAGCAACTGGCCCTCTCTTCGACAGCAATATTATATAAAAAATAGCAAGAGCAAAAATTACGAAATCACATTTACAGGACTAGACAAAGAGGCCCATACATAATTGGAGAAACAACTAAAAATAACAAAGGCAGTATCACCACTTTAGACAGCCACAGTCGCCAAGGGTTAGTATGATGGCCAAATCTTCACACTTCAGTCAGTACATATCTTCTATTTCTGTTACAGTTTAAATCCTGCAGTTGATATAGGTCAAGTTGAAGGTGGCTTTATCTATGGTGTAGGCTACTGTACTGGAGAAGAAATCAATTATGACAACACATCAGGCAGGATCCTTTCCAGAGACACATGGGTAAGTTAATGGTTACTTTGCATCTCTATTTGGTAAATACATATTTTAATTGATTAGTTTAAATATACGCGCAGGTGCACTGATTCCCTTAGTTTTATCTGTTTATATAAGTGATAACACATATCATTTTGACTCATGACACTAGTAAACCATAATATAAGACAGTATTATCACATATTTGGGACACTACTTGCCATGATAACCAAAAGTCTGCATATACAATATGCTCGTCCCCGCAAACTGTCTATCATCTTGCCATTATGATAACCAGAAGTCATGCATTTTGAACAGAGAGAGGTCATGATGGCTGACACCAGATGTTGATTACATTAAATGTAAACAAGTGGCGTGATGTAACACAAAGTCAACATTGATAAACAGATTATTTCACGTGTTTTGCTTATTGACCTCAGTTTCAACTTTTGACCTTTATCTAAAGCTCTCTGGTTGATTTTTCAGGCGATAACCAAAACGCCATGAGATAATCTCTAATTACCAGTGTATCACTAGTTGTTGAGAGTTTGGTACTTATTACTTATCCAAGCAGCAAAATTGTTGGCAAACCTACGCAAATGCACTGCATTGCCAGAGCGTTTGTTGCTCAAAAAAAAGTTGTAAAGTAGGTAAAATGCCAGGCAGACATCAGCCTAGTAAGAATTTACATGCACGTCAAAACGATGAATGTACTCATATAAGTACGGTAAACAGGACTATACGACCCACATTTATAACCTGTATTAAGATATATAAATTAAGTAACAACTTATTTATTATTTAGGAGTGATTATTTTACACAAATTGTATAGCAAAACACCACAGTTTATTCAATTAGCAATATATATAGCTGCTCAAAACTTGCAATGTTAATACGCACTATGGTATCCAAGACAATTAACCAAAACAACAATACTTATGATTTGCTATTTTAGGTTTCTCCTTTAATCATCTGTTCATTCAATAATCGCCAGACTGCACAGCTGTGTGCTGATTACATAATAATTTCAGTTAACAAAATGTATCTACCAATGTTGTACTATTTAGAATGTGAATGATGCAGTTTTATATAGGACAGTTAAGTTGTGCAGGATGACCAGTTTGCTAAAAAATGTTGCTTGTTTACTGGGATCAAAAACCCATCTCAAGAACTAGCTCATACATGCCTTATAAGATGTATATTGTTTTCTATTTCCGTAATGAAAGCCAATTTGCGCTTTTGAAAATACCTTGTATATGTTAAAGATAGGAACAGGGGTAAGAAATACAAGAGCAGAATATCGCTTTTGTTGTTGGTATTGTAAATGTTGAATTTCCATGCTTTCATGAAAGCAGACTAAAGATGATTACATGTATTTTGTATTTTTTCATATTCTGATATTCTGATAATATGAAGAACCAAATTAAGTCAACATAAATTTTAGTATGATTGAGTTTTTTCAGAATACATATTTATTTACTACATTTATATCTAAAGATATGTTATGGTTAATTGTCAAAAACACGGTCTCACTGAGACATTGATGGTTTCCACAGTATAATATGCACCTCGTGAAATGTTGGTGTTAAACCACATTTCAAAAGTACATGAACATACTTCTAGTACAGCTACAGGTCTGACACGTGGATATATGCCCATAGTTTGTATGGGTGAGCAACGAAGGCTCTGACTGATTTCACTGTCCGCCTATGTTATAATTAGTAGTTGGTTTATGTCCAAGTCAACAAGTTCCAGTCCTGTAGGGACATTTCCTGTATTAAACCAGTACTAATCAGTGGGAAAAAGTGACCTTTACTAGGACACAACATAGTGCCTCTGGTGAGGCTCAAACAAGTGACCACACAATCGCACAGTACTCTAACACTCCATCTGGCCTGTATGTTTAATGGAAACAAAATATCAAATACACAGAGGATCTTACATGTACATGTGTTATTGTATTCATTAAACAAGTTGGGGACAGAGATAAAATGCAAGGTTTGCCTCTCATTTTATCTCCTTTTTCGTAACAAGTTTAACAATTCAACAATACAGGAGCAAGAATGTTAGATTCTATTGATCACATGACATTAAAAGAACTTAAAATCGCACTTTTGGTATAAAAAGGTCAAGATTGTTTCATCTATTACGCAACGTTATAATACAATGTATAATGTAATTACTTAACGTTACTCAATCTGTGAATCACTAGTGGTTTATAGATTTTATTTCATGGCGTTATATCACTCCCAGACGTGTGACGTAATATAATAAATAAGTTTCAGCTATGATATTTGCCTATCTGGATCTATAGATTTCAATTTATAGATGGGCACTTAGAAGAGGTATTGTATACTTTTCTTAAAGAAGAATGAACATGAGTAAGCATAACTATTACAACATCTTTTTTCAGACATATTTCCCACCCACCAGCAAAGATATTCCAATTGACTTCAGAATTAGTCTACTGAAGAATACACCAAATCCAACAGGCGTTCTGCGATCAAAATGTATGTTCTGTTAACTTATTGCAATAATTTAAGTTTTATAATTTCAATCTACTTTAAACAAACGCCCAGCCTCTCACTTACATATATTGTGTGACCATATGGATCTACAGTATAAAGGATTAACTGTGTCAATGGGGAAGTATACTTTAAATAAAAAATATACTTAAGGACTTTGAAAACGCATCACATAGATTAAATCCTTCATTTCACAAACCCTGAGAATGTCAGCGAGATAATTGTTATTGAATATCATAGTTTGACCAGCATGTAGTGTGTCCTAAAAAATCATGGCTGTAAATTTACTTTAAGGTATTGAAAACAATATCTGTTTTAAGACAGGGGTGGTCAATTTTGAAGTTTCATCCTGGGCTTCTTTCACGATTGCACATTCATCATTTAACGATTTGAAATGAATTTACAGTTGGGAATGCTCAAATTTTTACCCCTTTAAAGATACTGACATATCCCTCCCACGCTAATTAATATTGTCTAGTTATAAAATTTAACATCTTAAGCCTTTCAAGGTTTTGATATTTTTACGTCCTTTTTTGTTGGAAGAGGCTAAGGGCATATACAAATGTCAGATTATGTATAAATTACGTTTGTATCACGTGTCTTTTGTAGTGTGCAAGTGGCGTTAACGTAAATTTTGGAGACGTTCCTGATGACATGACATCAGATCTCCTGCAATGATTTACATCAAAACGTCTTCCCCACATGCTTGTTAGTGTATGTAATCAATATCAGTATCGAAAGCATGCATAAAGGTAACGTATGGAGATGTTTCTAAAAAGGAGCTATAAATTGGTGTTCAAATTTGAAGTTTATCTTCAAAATATTGAGGTTATCAATTACTTTTGATTAGAAAAAGTCTATTAACTCTGTTGCTAATATGGTATCATACGCGCTCGAGTATAAACACAAAATTAATCAAAAAGCTTCAACTGACTAAGCAGAAAGGTGCTGGATGCTTATGTACCCATGTGACGTCATCAGCAGCGTCGCGTGTTAGTGCAGTCAAATTAACGACTGATTCATACCAATCTTGGGTTGCATATTTTAAACCTGCGAGTAACTTTTCAGTCACATATACAGCTCGCAAGATAAGTGCAAAAATATGGTGATGCGTTTTCAAAGTCCTCTTGTATATTAGTAACATTTATTTTTTCATTAGTGTGGTTGCCTTAATATATGTTTCACCGATGTGCATGTGCAGTAAATCAAACCTAGTTTATCATTTATAATGTTATCTATTGTGCTTGGTTTAATAGCAAAACTATGTAGCCCAATCAATGGGAAACTATATTTTAAGCTCTCTGAATATCAGTGGTGTAAGAAAATGTAAATATTGAAGTATATGTAGTTATGAAAAACGGAGATATCTCTACCCGTTGACATTTGTTAACAGTGCAGGGATAGTTTTCATATGATTTATATATTTTGCCAATCATAGAGAGATAGAAATTTGGTTAATTTTTATGTTTTTAAATTGATCCCTTCATTTTAGACTTTTTAAGGAACACCCTCAGCTTTTATCAATACATATTCCATTTTACTAGACAAAGCTTCGACCTAGTTTCTGCTGTTGTTTGTTTTATTTGATTCTTAACGTCCCAAATAACATTTTTTCAGTCATGTTAGGACAGGTTTTTCTGGGTTGAACCAGTAATAAGCAGAGCATAAAGTGTCTTGCTCAAGGACATACATACTCTACCACTGAGCCGCTGCGCTCCATCTTCATTTCTAATTTGCAGTGACAGGAGAACCACCACTATGCATGAGTTGTTCAGTCTTCTTCGCACTTCGTAAATGTATTGAGGAGGCCAGAAAAGATGCTGGCAATACAACCTATTTTGATTTTTGTGAGTATTCATTATTTGAATTACTGGCAAAATGGCCAGCTTTGTGCAGAATCACACCAACTATTCAACTTCTTCAAATATGCTTCATCTATAGACACTTTGCTGTGGTCAACCGTAGTCTAACCAACATCCACTGTATCATAGTGATTAGTTTAAGTAGCAGTTGAGTATTGTTACTGCAGGAAATGTACAAAACATGCAATGAGTCTATGTGAAAAATAACTTTAATTAAACATAATTTCATGCAGTGTAAATGTTGGCTAAATTTGATTAAAATGGACTCTTGCACTACTACTCCTCTCTTTTTTTATTAGAATTAGTGTTATTTTATGATTTAATTGGATTTATTTGAAAGCCTACAGTAAAACAGTTTAATGATAACAGGGTTGTGGAAGAAGTTGATGTCCATATGTGACTAAACTATTTAAAATCAGAAGCACAGCAATCTCTTAGAATGGGCCTTGCAGCAAGAAAACCTGTCTTCAGGGGTTTGCAAACAACAAAGGCACAGACCAGTCTGCCTATCTGTGCAGCCTGACCAGCATCTGTGATATTTGCTTATTGGAAAGCATTTTATCCAGACTTGTTACAAGCAAACTTTCAAGTGTTTAGCTGTCTCTGTAGCTGAGCAAGCTGGTTTGATTCTTACTTTGTCAGATACCCTAAGGACAAGTTTTCTTTTGTTATGGCACCAATATCAGTTAAAGCATTAGTTAGGGCCACGCCAACGAATGCTAGCGGAGCTCTATTGTTTACAGCTTGTCCGTCCATCTGTTGGTGGTCACTCTAACTTGGTCATTTTTCTTTGAATCTTTTCCTAATTTTACAAGTGGATTGCTTCCATCAAACTCTCGTTCAAGTTCTTATATGGGTGATGTCGAACGAACGATTATCAAGGTGGCCAACAACATTGCCGCCACTTGTTGGTTTGCTCTTGTGGACACTCTTAGTCATTTATTATTAGATCCTACAAATTTCATATAGGTCCTGACCGATGAACGATGATCAAAATTGCTACCAAAATAGCCGCTTGTGGTGAGTTTGCACGTGTGGACACTCTAACTTAGTCATTTATCACCTGGTTGTTTCACAATTTCATATTTGGATTACTATTATCAAATCCTTGCCCAAGGTTGAATATGGGCTTTGTCCCTTAGCCAAGATGGCCGCCAAATAGCCACTACATATCGATTTGGACTTGATGACATTCTAACTAAGTCCTAAACACCCGGTTGCTTCAAAATTATATATATGAATTACCTTGATCAAACTCTTGCCCAAGTTTGAATATGGATTTTGTCTGATGTATGTGGTCTGTTTGCACTTGTGCACACTCTCATTCAGTAATATATGGATTACTTTTATCAAACTCTTTCCCAAGATCTACTGTGGATATTTTCCAATGAATGATAACCAAAACAGCCGAGTAAATCGTCGCCCATCTGTCAGTGTGTATGTGTGGGCACTCCAACTTGCACAATTTCTTCCAAATTTTATATATGGATTACTTTTATCAAACTATTGTTCATGTCTGAATATGAATTGTGTCTGTTGAACAATAATCAAGATTGTCTCCAAACAGATATCAATTTTTACTGCAGGGCAATGTGCGAGGCCCTTTGTTGGAGTCTGACTGTTCTAGCTGTACACATGTTTCACTTCATCTACATGAAAGTGGTCTAGCAACTGTTACCTTCCTTTATTAGCGAATTGCATATATGCAGTGCTAAATAGATTGCAAAATATATGATTAACATGTTTAAGCAACCATGCATTCCGCAAAAAATATCCATATTAAAAATGCAAATACCATATTCCAAAAGTGGAAGTGCTATGAGTTGAGGCACTGACACACTATAACGTTTAACCAGCTTATGCTGACGTATGAAAAAGTCTAGATAGTACGTTGGCTTGGCATACGCTGAAATCAAATTAAGATTTCAGAGAAAACCTTTCTCTGAACGTATACAAAGCATATGCTAAACGAACATAAAACGTGTGCCTAACGTATGGGTAACTTATTCATAGCTTATTCCTGGGGCAACATAACTTATACATGTACTAGCGTATAATGTTCATCATAATATGCCCAGCGTATCACTAGCGTTCTTAACTGATAAGAAATTTAGGCACAACGATCGTCTTACTTATGCTGAATTGTATAAGTAATGTACGTCCACGTAAACATAACTTACATGTATCGTACATCTAATTTATGTCTAACATATAAGCATGTGACAAAATTTTGTACCACTTTGCCCTATGACAACGTATACTACCGTATTGTAGCGTGTTTGTAACGTATTTAAAACATATCACTAACTTATTCAGCATGAACCAAGGCACTTGCTGAATTTCTTATACGTCCACATACGTTGGTGTTAACGTATTTTTCACATATGCATAACTTACTTTTTGTGTACATCTACCTTATGCCTAACGTATATAAGCAATACGTCCGCATACACTGAACATTTTTTATGCATTCACAAAATGTTGGACCTCTTTGCCGTATGACAACTTATACCACCATACTGTAGCGTGTTTGTAACGTGTTCAAAACAAACTTGTCTCTAATTTATTCAGCGTACACCAATATATTTGCTTAGTTTCTTATACATCAGCATACGTTGGTGCTATACGTCGTAGTGTGACAGGGCATTTAGCTCCATTAAATGTATTTGCATTAACACCACTCTGAATGTCATACTTAGTAGCACAGGTTAATATGTCGACGTTGGTGCAAGAAATCCTTAAGGAGGCTGTCAAGCTACTTAGTGGAAACCAATGATTAATCCTATAAATAAGTAATTAAATAATTAAGTAGTAACATATATATAGAGGATCTTATACTCGTGGCCATTCTATATGAAATCAATTAAACAAGCCTTTTTTGAGTTTAACACATTTAATATGAAATGACCACAAGTCTAGTGTAAGATTTCGTTTTTTGTATATTAAAAGGAATTTGAGTGCCTGCTAATTCAACATTATTCCTATAAAAATGCTTTCATGTTATTTGTTGCTGTGACGTTGCATGTTCGTACTAAAGTGCTATCCGACATTTGGTCTCCATATTTATTAGATGACATTATCCACTGAAGAATAGCAATGTTATATATAACTATTGAAATTTTTTTTTTTGTTATTTCAGTTCCACCAGCTACTGTTGAAAAAGTACAAACAGCTTGCCTTGTTGATCCTACACAATTTCGACTGGCTTAAGGAAGAAGTATCAACGCGAACTTGTAAATGGGACTTATCATATTTCAAAATAAGAAAACCTAATGTGCTCTATGGTACTTTATCCGCAACAGTGAATTCATGTTAGTCAGCGTTTTTATTAACTAACCCTATAATTATCAATAAATTAGTTTGGACATTAAGTGCTTGAAATATATCTAAAGGATTTTTTTTATAATTTTATTGGATAAGATGGTAGTATATTCTTATATATACTGAACAAAGGTGAAAACGCTACACCTGAATTGTTTGCCATCTATATACAAAATTATGCAAACCAAGAATGCAAATGAAGATGTATCTTAATGTTCAAATACTGGGTAATGCATTACAGTAAATGTTTTACGGATGATGTCACGAGTAAACACATAAAAGCCATTTAAATGTGACAGGGGTCCATTTTTTCAGGTTGCAAATTTGAACAGAAATCTCACACAGTTTAGGCCTTCAGAAATCCACTACCTACGAGATCCGACTGCACGAAATAGTAGTGTAGATATGTGACAACCATAAATGTAAAGGACTTATCTCAAGAGTGTTTTGATCGTTCAGAAAAGCAATCTTAAAAAGCGGGTTTTCCATCAAATTGCCAAGTTTGAAATTTTAACACTGAAATCTCCATATGGAATTCAATGTGTTGTTGCATCTTAGTATGAGGACATTACTAGTCGAGAGATGGTAGAAACAATGTGCTGGGAGGTCTACCTGATTTGGCAAAAGAAAATTATTGAAAATCATAATAAATTGAAGATAACCAAACATTTAATATCCTATTTGATTTTGTCAAAGGGAGATAACTTTCATTTTTTTTACAAATTTGATCAATTCAAAATTGATTTCTGAGCTTGTTTTAAATGACTAATCAGTTTTCTTTTGTTTTTTTGTGCATTACAATTATGATCAATTTTGATAGGCATAACATATTTAATTTGCGCATGCACAAAACCAAATTCAATAAATAAAGCTTTAAAGACTTAAAGGAGCATAACTCAGACATAAAACGAGGTAAAATGATGGGGTTTCAACGAATCGTTTGCTTGATGTCTAAGAAACATTTTTTTAGCTTTACTAAATACTTTTTGTCAAACACATTCTTACAAAATATAGATAATTGAAGTGTAGCTTTTTTACTTTTGTTCAGTATATATGAGGGTTGTCCCAGTAAATCGTGGACTTTTGTTATAACACGAGACTGTGTACCATTATTTCTATGATATTTTCATGATGTGTTTATATGCTTATTGGAACCATTTTGTATGACTATGCGTGGATCAGCAGTTTAGATAACACATTTATGAACCTTTACTTGACCATATGTGGGTGTTGGCGGCGCACATCATTTTTTTTAATTGAAACTATTTTAGTCCAAAAGGTAGTGTCAATTGGGCCGTACATTCAATCAAATTTTGCTTTTCTTTTTTTTAAACAATACATTATCACATCAACTAGTAACCATGCAAGGTAAAGTGTTGAAAATTTGAAACTTTATGGCCATTCCCATTGATTTCATAAACGATTTTACATACCTACTACATTTTTATTTTTCAGAAAATGCTAAAGTTAGAAAAACGGTACAGCGCAAAAATTAGACTTTTAACAATTTTAGCTAATTATTCACATAAAACTATGTTCTTTTAATGTTAAATGATTGGTCGAAAAATCACTACGTGTTGTAAATGGATTTTTTGTAAAATTATTTTAGTAATATCACAAAGACAAGCTCATTTTTGTAAATTTAATGGAATGCATGCTATTTTTCTGTAAGTTAAATTAATGGTAAATATGTTGTCTCTTTTTAAATCTAAAAGATCGCGCTTGTTTGATTGCTTAACATATCTAAACTAACTGTTTAGTCTTTACTGGAACCAGGGAGACTTACTCAACAGATATATGGCAATATTTGTCACCATTAAAGCTTATTTAAAAAGAGTATAGAGTCAAAAAATTTGACCACCCTCTCTAAAAATACAGCAAACTAATTTGTGATGTGTTCGGTAAACGCAGAAATACTCTCAAGTAAAGGTCAATAATTTTGTTATCTAAACTGTGATTTCACCCATATTTGTAGAAAATGTGTTGTAGATGTATATTAACATATATTATACAAATTTCATAGAATTCTCTATAGACGATCTCGCTTTATAACAAAAGTCCACGATTGACAGGGACAACCCTCTTATGTATGCCACTTTAGAGAAAAAAGTAAATATGCTAGACTTAACAGAATCCTGTTAAAGTCATGTGTTATCATCTAAAAAACATGTCAACCTTCTTGCTAATGAAGTCACAGCTATACTTTTACTGTTGAATCACTAAATACTCTAATTTAAAACGGATGTTTTAACTCCTCATCCTATCAAGTTTGCCCAGGTATCAAGAATATCTAAAACTGTGATGTATTGGATGAAACATGTAGAACACAATAAAGGAGCGTGACAATAGGTTTAGATAAACACAGCATTTGTGCGTGAAATTGTACATATTTTCTTATCCACAAGTTTTAAAATATGTCTTGGGTGCTAAAAAGAACCGTCTCATTGAGATGGTTCTTTTGAGTACCCAGAACATATGTTTTGGTTGAGAAATAAGTACAATAATTCTGAGTACTCATTCTTAACTAAAGGCCTAAGTGGGACAGCTATTCATAAATTCTCTGATTAGAGGTGTTCTTCTTTCTGCTAGAACATAATAGTCGGGGAACCAAAGTTCCGTATCGTGCAAAAACACACATTTTTTGCACCCGAAAGGTATACATCTGGAATTTTGTATACTGATAGCCTAAATAGTGCTTGATATAAACCACTGTATAGCAATGCGACCAGAATTGCATTTTGCCGAAAAATGCATTTTTGTATGCCACATAGGTCATGTTAAGCAATCTTTCATAGTATACAAATTGTGATGTTTTCCTTATCAATTAGTTAAAGAGTGTGCTTTTGGTCTTCAAAAGAACCGTCTCATTTAATAGGTTCATTAAAGTATCCACAACATATGTTTTTGGTTGAGAAATAGTAAAACTAATTTTCCATTATGCACTCTTATCTGGAGAATGGGTATGAGAAGCCGTTTGACTATTTGATAATGCAATAATACACTATCAAATGCATTTAAAAGTATGGGCAGTCATTTGTGCACCAAAATAATCTTCTTAGGGACATTTTTTCTTTACAAATACTATGCGGTTACATTTCTGCATCTCAGACGTGGACAGACAGTTTTTTCATGGTGATATGATAATAGGTAAACGAGGTTTTTCATATTAATTTTACCACTGTTAAATGAAATTATTGTTTTCAGTAGATAAAAATCATTGGTCCCTACAATGACCCTCTGTTTCAAAGCTGTTGTAAATATGAAAGATAAACATCCTTTAAAACTTGATAAATTTCATTTGTGTGTTAAACTGCTTTTAAGTTGTCCAAATTATTTAACTACGCACCAGCAGGTATGGACTGAATTACTAAGTATCAAATTATCGTGGTTTCATATTTTTATTTTTCAGCTACTTTTCTAGTTTTCCACAGAAAATAAAATAAATAGTCTTAAATTATGCCCCAAACGTCTGTCTAACTGTATGCTGTGTTTAAACACATTCAATTTAAAATTTATTCATTTTTGTAAAAAATACTCGATTCAAACCACTTCAGCGGGAGAACAAAAGTGAATAAGTAAGCACAAAATATTTTACGAGATATGCTTGCAAGCGATGTATAAATAATTATCAAATACATTTTTGAGCATAAAATGCAGTTTTAATGAGATTTGAAGCAAAGAAATCTATATATTTAATTTCAAAATGGGGGTGCGCTAATCTACATGCTTTAAAAATCAATAAGCAATATTCTTAGATGACCACCGCTGCTTCAGGGGTCTACACAAATGTCGTTTTATTATATTAACTCAATATTTTTCAATCCTGAAATTTTTTGATAAAAATATATAACATTTTGAAAAATAATATTTTGACATGTTCTTGCTGGGCTTCCGTAGAAAGTTGACTGCTATGGTGTTATGCAAGTCGATCGAGTCTGCTATACAGTGGTTTTAGATACACCATAAAATAACCTTTGAAATCATACAAAATTCAGCTGTATACCTTTCGGGTGCAAGGGTTAGCATTTTTTCTACCTTGGTTCCCCGACTATAAGTATTTTAGGTGTAGACTGATCTATGCGTTTGTTATTTTGTAAATTATGTGCATATTATTTATGTTTGAAAGTGATTTTATATGTGCTTGAAAGTTACCATCTCATTAACAATAAATGTAGTCGGCTGATAATGTATCTTAATATTCAACTTTGTTCCAAACTCCAAATCACATCAAGTGGATTACAAAAAGAACGTTGCCTAATAATTTAGCAAACCAAGACTGCTTACTTTAAAGATGTACAAAATGAGCAGAAATTATTTTCAAAAATATAAAACTTTCTGACTATCTGTGCGTCATGGCCCCCTTTTTGTATTATATCAATGTGTTAATTCGATTTTCTGTTTCTCTGTGATATGCATTGCATTAGTTTGGAAGCCTCCATGAGTGCTAAACAATTTGTTTATCAACAAAAGAATCTAGGGCGAAGATTTCCCGCAAGTAAAATGCATTTAAGCCCCCTGGTGGCTTAGGCTGTTGTCCGTTATAAGGTGGTGGTTCTGTAATTGTTGATTTATTGTTTAATGTACTTCCCATTGTTTGTGGGAGTTCTGATTTTGTCTTTGTTTTGTTATGCATTACTTTGTATCCATTCTGGTTTTGCAATCATCTTGAAGAGGAAGAGAAAGCTGGTTGCTCTGTTGTTATTGTATTACAGATGTATTGCTACTATACATGTTCTGTGGCTTTTCCTCACGATGCCATGGGTTGGTCTGCAGTATGTGATTGTGGTATTTCCTGATCATACTCATTTGCTTTTTCATATCTTATACATTTTTTTGCGACTCTAACAGCACCATAATACATATCACATGAATTTGTAAAATTCTATATTTTAAACACGAGTCAGCTTATTCTTGAAAAAATGTTTAAGTGCATTTTGTTTTCCACTGTGCTATGTCATACAAACGTAAAGCGGCCTACATAAAAGATACCATACTTAAGACAATTTAAAGCATTTTATTTTTATTTAAAGTAATTTACAATTTCGGCAGGAAACGCGTCCACGATTTGAATATTTTCTACATTATAATGCAGCATTCCCAATAAGGACAGGTCTTCATATTGAAATAAACTGTTAATTCTTTTTATACTTTCCAAAAGTAAATAAATTTTTATTCTGTGAGGAACGATAGTACCACACTGCATTTCGTTTCGTGAATGCCACCCATTTACTTTGCCTTAAAATGATAAAATAACTGTATATTTATCATTCAAATGATGAGAAAGAGAGATATTGTCATTTGACTTGTTTTGGTATAATAAATTTAGGCCCTGAAGTAAAAAGCAGTTTTCATGCTCTACTCACTTTAGCATAAGACTTCAAATTTTCGTATCAAAAACTGTATTAGAAAACAAAACAATTGAGACAATATTATCGCTACTAACAGCAGATGATGTTATTTGTTCTGGTCATATATCTTAAAATGCAACAATTGTTTGTACTTTTAAAGTGATGCTTAGAACAAATTGTGTGCTCATGTGATTTAAGCATGAATAAGAATTTATATCCTTGGGACGTTTGTTCTTGTAGCTCAGTTTTCTGGTACCATAGATGCACACCTAACTACATATACATACTAGTCCAATTCGCGTTGAAAACGCAGTAATACTCACTGGTTGTTCAAAGCAAATTCCAAATGGCCAATCATTACTCGTTAACGATGACACGTTTAACTGCGCTTTAACGCATTTACCTGTCTACCAATCAATTCAGCTGATAAATCACTGCTTATTATCGCGTATTAGCGAAGTTCTAAGTTAAAACACATTGCTGCATAGCAACTTAAAGAGAAGTGATTAAAGACGTTTAAAATGATTTTTAAGCAAGATAAAATATTGAGATAAGAAATAGTATTCTATTGCAAGCGATGATATATCAATTTTACAACCATGACAAGAGTCAAGTCAACGCAATTTATATCTATTACTTAAAGTAATTTGTTTTGTTAACGCATCAATGAGTCTCAATGTCCATGAATATTCATGCCTTTTGTATTGCGTTGATATGCGTTTTCAACACAATTTGATTCCAACACACATACAACGCATTGGAAGCACGCACGTAACGCATTTTAGTAGTACAAATACGCGAGCAGTAGTGTTGTCCTGACCATAATCTGCGAATGTTTCATTCCCTGATTATATGGATAGGTGGTTTTGATGCGGATCACGTTCATGTCAAGATGTTTGCAAGATGTCAGCGTAGGCCATGTCATTAACGACACCATGAACATTCCAACCCAATATGCAGATTTTAAATAAAGTTTAATGTGCATAGTTTCGATTACCTCTTTGTACTTAATACTTTGATGGAACGTTGTTCAGATAATGCAGAAGTGGTGAACTACAAACAAAGCAAGATAAACTGCACATCATCTATATATCCTAAAAGATGTTATTAGTTGAAATGTCTGTGCTTCTTAACTATGAAGATAAATGTGACATCTTTATGTTGTTATACACTGTTGTTTGTCAAAGTAAAAGCTCTACAGGGCGTATGTGATATGTTATATGTATTTATCACTCAACAAATCATCTGTGTCTATGTGTAACTATGTCTATTGAACAAGATATAACTCTGACTGTGTGTGTGGGGTGGTGGTTTTGTTAAGTCCTGCTTTTGTGATACAGTTCGTTGTGTCATTTGAAGTATTGCAAGCACCTTGATGGACAGTGACAGCTGGTTGCTTTACTTTGATTGTGTTTTGTTCGGATGTGTGTGTGTCTCTCTATCTGTCTGTGTTCTAGTGTCATGTTTCAATACCTGCAGAATCTAGAGCAAACGTTGCAAGACGCATTTGCTTACCTTAATACTTAGCTGGAACGTTGTTCTGATAGTGCAGATGTGGTGAACCACAAAATATAATTATATGTATGTGTATTGATTCTATTTGCATGACACCAACACATATTTTTATTCATCTAATGAAATGCAATATATATTAATCAACCATTTCACTGAACATGCTGTTACTGATTTTATTAATCATGTACCTCAATTAATTAAAAAACACAATTGATGTTCAATATTATGTTAATGTCTCATATAGAGAGTTGTTCTATTTTGTCACACAACTCTTGTTGTGCCACATGAAGCTGGTTGACCTGCCTGTTTGGCGATTTTGTGTTGGTATTTCTAATGTTCTGGTCCTTCTAAAATACTTATGTTCTAGCAGAAAGAAGAACACCACTAAAGAGAATGATAGGGGTGAGAAATTCTTGCAAATCCATCAACGCTGATGAATAAAACGCAAGAAAAAGAGTCAGCTGCTTTCAAATTTTGAAGTTATTTTTCATTTTAGAAGGTGAACATGTGATGAAAGTTATACTTTAGATGTAAGTGATTGAGAGCTTAAAGTGAGAAAGTACAATTGACAAAATAAGTACAGCAATGTTTGCTGCATTGTTGTTCCAAGCAAAACAAATCACCAAGTTTACAAATGTTATTATTTGATTATTTAACAGAGACCACATGGTAAATATTTACTAAATAGATTAACTTATTCGTTCTCATAAAAAGACTACATCCAATAGTTCATATAGTCACATGACACTGACAGCACTTGACAGCAATCACAGTAAAGCAACAAGCTCTCTCTTCCTTATAAAGATAATTGCAAACTAGAAAGGATACTAGTACTATCTTTTCAAAGGACCAAACACAAAGT
This sequence comes from Loripinus fragilis, assembly GCA_964019695.1. Classification (NCBI taxonomy): domain Eukaryota; kingdom Metazoa; phylum Mollusca; class Bivalvia; order Lucinida; family Lucinidae; genus Loripinus; species Loripinus fragilis. Next base: position 63,170,455 of record OZ026522.1, on the reverse strand, counting down.
AAATAAGGGTGCAAACATCAGGAATCGATACAATCAAGTACCACACTTGACCCAGGATACCAATGGGAAAGTGACAAACTCACAGTTAGAAACCACAAACGAGAGCCAAGAGGTCAGCCCTTTCCCAGCAGGTGGCCACAAGGCATATATAAACAGAGGCGCACAAATGTATAGCAAACACAAGACAGAAAAAACCCCATAAAAGATCCACAAAAACAAAACTGCATACACAATGGGAGCAAAACTTAACAACAACAGAACCACCACATTGCAACTGTAAGTTTGTTTGATTTGATTCTTTGCGCCCCAGTCATCAATCTTTCAGTTATATATTGGGATGGGTCGTCCTGGGTTGAAACAGTAGTAAGCAAGGATAAATGTGTCTTTCACAACACAGTGACCCTGGTGAGGCTTGAACCTGCGGCCCCTCGGTCTCGAGTCTAGCACTCTACCACTGAGTCACTGTGCTCCCTTATGACTGTAAGCATTTGATGCCACCAGGGGAGATTAAATGCATTTTACTGGCTCAATATTTGCCCTAGATTATTAAACCATAAATAGTGTTTAGCTGGCATGGAGGCTAACTAACTTATGTAATGTATCCTCTCAGGGAAACGATCAAATCAAATTGACTTACTGTGATGAGTCAAAGAAAATGGCTCTCAACTCAAAGACAGTCTGATTTGAAGAAAACCCATAGTTAAGCCAATGTGAACCAGGCCAGGGACAATAATCAGGCACCAACCTTCGGATAAAAGTTTTAGGTCAGGCGCATCATTCAGTCTAAGGCCTTAGAAAACATACTTTGAAAGTCAGTAAGGCTCTCCTCTACACATACTACATAACTTTACCAGCAAAACTTAAAGATTCAGAGGAGTAGGTTATTCTAGAATGATAGATTTGTAGATGGATGGATACCAGAGACTTCACTTGAAATAAAATGAGATTATCTTTATCATCGATGGCACTAAAACTATATTTTTATGAAATACAACTGATATAATTTTAATACAAATGAGCCCTACCAAATATGTTATAAAGAGTCAATGAAAGAGCACTTTCACCAGCTGCCAAAACCCACACCCCAAAGGAAAACATATCAACACTAAATGATAGGTCTCATGGATGAAATTACCTTTAGTAGAATTTCAATTAACTGTTTCCTTTTTTTAAATCCAGCAGTTTGTACACAACACATCATTTTGTTTTGTGACAAAAAATCTAATTTGAGTGGTTTATACATTTATGTATCTATTGGATATGTTAGTTATATTATCATATAGTAAAACAAGCGACCTATACATATTAAGTTCTGCTCATTATATAAATGAAATTATTGCAGCTTTTAAAGGTACGCTGACTCCATTATAAGAGGGAAGGGTCTTTTGTTTAATTTTTTTTTATGAACCTTAGATAGTCATTTGAACATATAAATGGTTAAAATGATAGACATACCAAATCAAGTTTTACTTTAGTCCATTGAATTGTTTTATCTTAGAAAATAATGCAGACAGGCCCTGACAAAATGCCGTGTTCTGTCATATTTAATCTGGATCGCCACTGTTTGCCAAAGTTCCATTTAGGGGCTCCAGAATACAAAGGATTAAATAAATATTAGTGTTTCAACGACTATTAGAAGCTGCTAGCTGACATCTCCTATATTGTGTGAGAAGTGGATATGCATTGTATGCTGCATACATAGATGATTTTGTTCTGGCCTGGTCCAATACTTTCATGAAGGTTGATCATGAAATAATTTCTACGATCATTCTCCTCCCTTTTGTTGAATCATTCAAGAAAGGTTGTTGTCAGTTACAAGCGAAAGTATGTGCACAAAGCACTGGTTAACCGCTTGTTCAAGCTAGCCCAGGAAAAAGCTTGATTAGGTAAACTGATTAGCCCGCCATGACCATAGCTGTTGTCTTGGGTCGTAAAGCAACAGAACAAACAAAATAAGTGATAGGCTGAATAAGATGTCACATTTTGAATAATCTCACCCTTCCCTAAACTGCTTGCTAATATCATAGATAAAGACTGTTAGACAATAAAGGATAAGTGCCAATTTTTGAATATGTGCACATCATTCTTCTCTTAGTGTCTTTCAAGCATGAAAAGCCTAGAATATATATGTATGCATAAGTCCTATCATAGATAAGCTCATAGAAGGTGATTAAAACAACAATGAGACAGTCTAGCTCATCCAAATGTGCAGTCTTAACAGCGTCTTTGGTGGTAACTTCATTGTTAGCTGCCTGAGATATCGATGCAACATCATATATTTAAGTCTATCTGGCCCGAGATTATAAATCCTTTTTCATGGTCAACTCAACTGAGCATGAAAATTATCGTCATCAATGTTAAAACAGTTTTTGTATTCAACATTTTTTAGCATGATGAATATAACATTTAAAAAAGAAGTGAGTATGACCAGGAAATGCCACAATCACACAATGTAGACCAAACAATGGTACCGTGAGGAAGAGGCAAATAACAATAACAGTCGCATGACATCAAAAAGACAATAAAAGTAAAACAACTAACTCTCTCTCTCTCTCTCCTCCCCAGTGAGATGTTTGAAAACTAGAAAGGACACGAAAAACTGCATAACGAAACAAGGACCTAACACAACTCGCACAAACAATGGGAAAAACAATAAACAAATAATGAACAACAGAACCACCACCTTGGAATGAAAAGCAGGCAAAGCTACTATGGGGCTTGAAATATTCTCTTCGCCAGCAAATCTTCGGCCTAAATTCTACTGTTGGAAAGCACAAAATTAGATTAGCTCACGTTAGGGCTTCCTAACTTATGCAATGTATAATCACAGAGAAACAAGCAAATCAATTAACATACCATGATGAAACAAAATAAAGGGCTCTAAACTCATACTCACAGACTGTCAGAGCTAAAGAAAAGAACCCAATGGAGCAAAAGTGGACTCACTCAGAGACATTCTTCAGGCACTGTCCCACCAATGAAACTCTTATGAAAGTATGTGTTGGTATCCACCGTCGTAAAAATGTTATTTTTTATAACCCCTGCAAACTTTGTGGAGGATATACTGTTTTCACGTTGTCTGTTCATCCGATCGTAACGCTTTGTTCCGTTAATATCTTGAGACTAACTGCTGGAATTTCATCAAACTTTGCGAACATATTTATATCTTTAAAGAAAAAAGTAAGGCTAAGGGCCAATTCTATTATAGTAATTTCCCTTTGTAATTCTATATGGCTTTTTATTTAGGGTTCATGCTTATGCTATTGTAGTCCATACATGGGTCGATCAACTCCTACCACAGCTTTTGATGGAGCAATTAGATACTACGCCTATACAATGTATTGAACATATGCATGAAGGAGTTTTGGTCAAAAAATGAAATTTTTGACAAAATTACAGCTATGAAAACTTAGACAATTTTCCCCTAATATCGCTTTTGTATATGCATTGATAGTGCCTTCATGGGCCTGTCAACTCCTACCACAGCTTTTGATGGAGTAATTTGACACTTTACCTGTAAGATATAGACACATTTAAAATATGCATAGAAAAGTTTGATTCAAAAAATAATTTTTACCGAAATAACAGCTGTGAGAATTTAGACAATTTTCCCTTATGTGGCTTTTGTATATGCATAGATAGTGTCTTCATGGGCCGACCAAAAACCTACCACAGATTTGATGGAGCAATTAAGGAGTTTGGTTCAAAAACGAAATTGACAAAATGACACCTTTGAGAACTTAGACAATTTTATGATATAAGCTTTGATAGATAGAACTTTCAGGTGTGAAGATTTTTGTGTATTTGATCTTAACAAATGTTCCAGATTGCAAGCTTAACGATCATTTGCACAGATTCTACTGAAATCCTCTTTTCAAAACTAAGGTCTGCTCGCAAAAACTAAGTTTTTTCACTAAGCCTTACTGTGCGGGTTCACTGACCCTTACTGTGCAGGGGGTATCTAATAAGCATTGTTTATAGGCATTTAAGTGGCGTTTCGCTGGAGGGCCGATGATGGTCCTACATTGAATGCTGGCTTGTTTTTTGTGATTTTTCAGTCCAGACCCCTGTCTTCACCTCAGGGTATACATATGTACACATCACAAAGTGGCTCATAAGAAGCACTCCCAATTGTAAAACAGCGAAAGGAATAGTGAAGCCTAACTTATTTGATGTAATCGAATATTTTATCACTAACAGACATGTAACTAAAATTATATAAAGTAAATGAAATAAAAAATTGAACACTTTTCTTTTTCAGTTTTCAAGTAAAATGTTGCCTTTCATGGCTGAAATTTACTGGATGCTTGTCAGAATAGCAAACAAGGAAGACCCTGGTCAGACTAATTCTTTAGAAAGAAGTATGGTCTGGGTCTGTGCTGTTTGCTTAAGGCATTTATGACAGGCAGCTAGTGTTCGAAATTTTAGAACTTTTACTGCAATCAAAAAATTTTAGGAGAAGGGTTTCTTATCATACCAAAATAGTTCCACCATATGCAAACTATGGCCATAGTTTGGGGTTATTGAATTGTTGCATACAAGAAAATATTGAGGCCTTCCTAGTGGGTACCCATCCACTTGTTCCTAAGCAATGAATCGCTGTGTTCCGTTGTTCCTCAGTTCAAAATCTTGATTTCTGTGTTCCCTGCTCGTTGAAAGATTTATCCCTCTGATAATCAGATTTGGAACAATTTTCCAACTTGTTTTATTTAATTAATTGAGCTTTCTATCTGCTTATTCCAAATACTGATTTGTTGACACCAGGCAATGCAAAAGATGCATTGTAATTTTGGGCAACTATAATTGATATAAGAAAAAGATCACAGGGCTCATCCGGTAGGCATGATCTAAGTGAAAGTAGACTTATCCAATTAAATATAATACTCGTTCAGCCCTTTAACAGTTAAGGTCAGAAAGAGAAACTAGTAATGGGGTGGGAATATACTTGGAAATAAGTTGAAAATAGATCAGCGGATAACATATTTTGTGTTTGGGGTCTATATTTTTTTTTGGGGGGGGGGGGGCCTAAAAACTACGTTTCATGTGAAGTGCATCATAGGCTATAAATTTTGCACCAGTCATTTGTAACCACAGCTTCACTCAAGCCTCTGAGCAGGGCGGGGATAGCCTGGCAAATGTGCTGTGATTTTACTTTTACTTTGTCTCCATAATGGGGAGGAAATGTAGGTGTTTGATAGACATAGCAGTTAAGTATAATAACAGACTGCGGGGGAGAACTGTCATGACTTTTCCAGCTAGCTGTCCCCACAGTGTGCAGTGTGGTGGTTACTATGGGGAACTGCAGACACAATATCAAAGTCCCCAGACATTCCCCTGGGCTGGGGGGGGGGGGGGCAGTGGTCACAAATGACTAGTGCATAAAGGTGAAATAAATTATGCCCACCAGTCATTTGTAACGACGCCACAGCAGGGCAAATGGGCTGTTAGTACAGGGCCAAGCCAGGGACATGGAACCAGAAAATCAAAGTCCCTGCCGTTCCCCTGCTCTGTGGACTGTAGTTACGAATGACTTGTATATTAGACGATGTAGAGCACAGCCAAATGATGTGACTCCCGTTAAGATATCTGATGAATAGCTTTCTCATTATTTTTAAATATTATTATCTGTTGCATTTGTAATATTTGTTCTAGAGCTGTTGAGCAAGCAACGCGCGAAAATCTGTCTTTTGGGTTTCCGACAAACCCAACAGGCACAAAACGTTGACTCAACATTGATTCAATGTTAATTCAACGTCATGACGTTGAATTAACATTAAATCAATGTTGAGTCAACGTTGTGTGCCTGCTGGGAAGCGAGTCTCAAACCAGTCTCCTTCCTATAACAGGCTTGCAAGAAAATTGAAGTTTCGCTCGTAGCAAGTCAAGATATAACTTCCAAAAAGCAGATAACAAGGTTTCTGATGAGACTGTGCGGATGCGCAGGCTGATCTGTGCCTTTGTTGTAGCAAATCACCAACTACAGTTTTTCTCAGTCGCAGTCCAATTGCTAAATGACATTTTACTATGAACGCTTAGAAAGCAGGATGCGAAATTTGATTTTTGTGAAATATGATATAACTCAGATAGAATTGTTATTTTTGCAGTCTCTTCAAAGCATTTGCAGTGTGTATGTAAACACACCAAGAGTTTTCCTGCTAGTGATCGTTTTCTTTATCATACAACTTGATATACGAAAAGAAACATGGTAATCATTGAACTATATCAACCACGTGATGACCATATGGAATACATTGGGAGAAAATGAGGAGTTTTCTAAATCAAAAACGACGAAGTTATTTTATTTTACAAGAGATTCCAGGCTTATTTTCCAATCTTAAATGTTCAAACATGCAATTGTATATTAGGCGGTGGTATATTATATGCATGTGAAAAAATTCAGTCCGAAATGATAACATTAAAGACAATTAAAAAAAGAAAAACGATGTCCTCTGAATTTCTGACGGCACAGTAACAAATATGTTTTATTAATGGACAAGAAAATAACCAATATTTCAAACTACATGTACTAATAGAGGATCTTACACAGATGCTCTTTTTTAATCAATTTATTAAACGAGTTGAGGAAACGAGATAAAATGCGAGGTTTGCAGATCATTTTATCGCCTTTTCGCGACAAGTTGAATAAATTCAATAATACAAGGACACAAATGTTAGATTATATTCATCATTATGATTACTTTGCAGTTAATGAAAATGCTCATAACTCTTGAACCAAATGGTATATTCTGATCAAATATTGTATACATATTAATGTCAACATTCCCTAACCATTGACATGCGCAACTGCCTTTTTTGATTGACGAGGGTTTGCTGAGTATCAGTCCAGCCAATTGTGGTCAGTTAGTAAAAATCCTCATAACTCTTGAACCTTATGGGATATTTGGATCATTTTTTGCATACTCATTTATTTTAATATTGGCCAGCCACTGGTATGCAAAATGGTGAAGAGGAATTGCTAATATTTTTTTTCATAAAACCCAACACCCTTGCATACGTTGTACATCGTAAGTGAATAAGCTCCCTTGTTGCAAGGATATACGCTATTTTGTTGTGTAGTAGTCCTAGGTTTGGATCAATAGATCTGACCCTATTTAGTCATACTTTATGGTGAAAGTATTTTAGCGTATAGTTTCTTTTAAAAAGCTATTCTCGTGTCGTGGTTTTCGTTATAGTCGTGATTTCTGTGAGATATAATCACAATTACAAACTGCAGACAAACACGTGACACCACAAGTACGAGCCACACAACAATCACCAGACACCAGAAAGACAGACAAAGCAAAGTAACCAGCTCTCTCTTCCCCATCAAGCTGATACCAAAACTAGTAGAAGTTTGATTTTGTCAACTGCCCAATATTGTTTTTTACATTTAATACTACACACTCTGTCAAGTTAGTAAGAAAAGGCAGTTCTAGTTGTTCATAAAAAACTAGAGGATAGACAATATCTGGTTTCTCCCATATATTGTCTGAGCTTATTTCAGGGATAAATTGTGTCTGCATTTCTTGAAACCATTACTTTTAACAACCAAGCAATATATAATATTAAGCCAAGGTTGTAAGTCCTTCGAGGATGCATAAAACTGGGCATTTTGTGATTGCCTTATATGCCAGAGGCAAGAAGCCGCACTGCTCCAGCATCAGAACCGAAAATAGTGACAATTAACTCAACTTGATTTTTTCAGTTTGGCTATCTGAACTCTACTTCTGTATGGAACCCACTTTTGTACGAAATGTATTTCAGAATGGCTATCCATCCACCATGATAGCTATGTTGAAACACTGAGTTCGGCTAATTGAGCATTGTTTTCAAATTAAATACCTAGAGTTTCATTCTAATTAGCAAGCATTCAAAGTGGGTCGTGCATATTACTGTTATTTTTTTTATTTCAAAATCCATTTCATTGAGTTAGGACCGTTTAAATAGATTCAAACAATGCTGAAATCTTCAGATGTTTTTTAAGGTTTATCTCCAGTGTGGAATCATTATTCAAGGGTAGTCACTATACATGTGCCACCTAGCGTTCAATCATCGCGTTTGATGAATTTAAAAATAAAATTTGAAAAGAATAAGTGTCTGGGTACAATTTGGTTTACTGAGATGATTCCAATTGCACGAACTTAGTCCAGCAAGAGAGCATTATAAAAATGCTTATTTCCTGTGACTTTACAATTTGACCCCCACTTTGTTCATGACCAATTTTCTTTAACACAATTTCGACGCCAGATTGCAAACGACGTTTGGCGCAACCGTACATGACATACCTTAGCACTTATATAAACTTAATTGGTTTATCACTTGTAATCTTCCTGAGAGTTGAACAGTTCTAAGTGGTGGGTTTCTTTTTTTGTCGGGTATAGTTCACAACAGTGCGATACTGCACTAAGTCTTGCTGAACCCAGATTTATCTTTTTTTAAATACTGTAGATCCAGCACAGCTGACTTGTGATGAAGCCATCTGATCAGGATTTACACTGCTTTCCACTCTAATTGGAAATAATGCTTACAACTGGAATGTTGCAGGTAAACATGATGAACTGGAGAGCAGAGTAGAACATATGACAAGGATTTAAAACATTTGTTAGTGAGTTTCATTCCAGTTCTCTTCAATGTACTATCATCTAGTTTATTGTATTCGAAACTGTGCTGTATTCACATTACATGCAAGTTGTACCTTCTCGACAGTAGCTGGTGCATCTGCAATGAAAATAAGTAGTACTGAGTTCTATAATTAATGCAGCAAAAACAGTAAGTCGGATCAATGTTGTATCTACTTATCTACATAATTATGTCGCATCAACGTCGATATGACGTTGTTTAAACGCTGTATGTCTACAAAGATTGTGCCAGTCCATGCGATTGTGTTACTTTGTCACATTATGCATTCATTTTTTGCATGCAGTATAATGGTACATCCTTTTGTTGACGTTTTTGATTTTTCAAAAAACATTCAGGAAAACCTTTTGGAAACACTTGTCTATCGGAGTCTCAAATGATTTGGGTCCAGATTCAGATCGATATTTTGTGTGCAAACTGTTTGCCAAAGTCATAAGCCGAAGACTAAAGTCTCAACTATAGCAAGGAAAGAGTTAAGTAAATAACTAAACAGGTCTGTGCAGCTACAAAGTGGGACTGCAAGCTCCAGAAAATTCCATCTGGGGGTCCTGACCATGTTTAAATTTTTGTTTTTTAGCCATCAACTTATTTCACAGAAGGTCGGATGGACCTTCCTTGAGAAGCAGTAGTACCAAGGGCTCTCTTCGCTTCTTGAGGGGGTTTGTACCAGTATTTTAAGAAAACCTACAACCACGTGCTTTCCAGGGGGTGGGGTCTGGAACCCCTGTCCCCACCCCCTCCCCTCTGGATCCCCCCATTGCAAGTCTGGCCATTCATATATTTTGATACACTGTACATAGGAGCCTATGCCAGTCGCCTATTCAAAAATGATTAAAATAATATGTGACGACCATTTTTAGCATAGCTTATTAAAATTTAATATTCTAAAATGTTTTGTCAAGTCAAATAGATGTCTGGAAGACTATTATTGTTTCATGCATTACTGGAAAACTTGTATTCTGACTTTTATTAACATATATATATATATGGCCTGGTTTGAGCTGAGCACAAACTGTGCACCAAAGATGAATGGAAAAGTGTTTTGTTGAAAATAGTCTGCACAATTTTGTTTTACGTCAAAGGATATAGTGGCTGTCTATAAAATTAGACATCATTATCTCCAAACTTGGCACTTCTGCCATCATGTTGTCATTATTTACAAAATTTGTTTTTACTTACACTACAAAAAGGTATATTCACACCATTAAGCTTTTACTGTTTTCTTTTATAAGCGCTGTGAGCACAATAAAATGATTGAAATTCAGTTTAAGGCAATATCCTAAAACAGTTCTTCGACAATGTGGACAAAAAACTACATATAAGGAAAATGGGTAAAGCTAAACTCCACACTAATATTTGTCCTCACAAATATAAAGGGGACAGCTTATAGTTTAAATAACTTTGCCCACAAGGTGCCTACTAGTATTTTCCTCTGCATATCCCTTCCACTTATGCAGTGCCGTCAGCTCAATTGTATAAATACATATCAGCACAACAGATTTTTAAACTTCAGATCCTTGCTCAGAATTTACACTGTTTTCGTAAAAGGATACATTTAGAATCTGCAGGAGACATGTAGAATACAAAAGAGCCGAAACATGAGATTTCCAACAATGTGGTATATGCACCCAGCAAAGTCTAAGATCAACCTGCGCATATGCGCAGTCTGATCAGAGCCGTTGCTTGTCGCTTGAATATTTTAAGAGTGTTAAGCTTCTGACTGAACATCATTTGGAGTTTCTAAGCTTAAAAGGAGGCTGCACAGGCGCAGCTGAATCTACACTTGTCAAAATACCACATTGTTGGAAATCAAATGCCACGGCTCAAAACTCAAACTTATTCTACTTACTGAAAGAAAAGTAGCTTGTATCTCCAGTTTCTTTTCTGGCCTCCTCTATACACTTCTTCAATGCGAAAAATACAGAGCAACTCATGTCTAATGGTGGCTCACCACAGGCTGAAAAATTACTTTAATGTTAGGCAAAACTAAGAATAGTCTTTTTTTGAACCACGCCAAACACTTTCTCATTAGTCCGCCTACCAATAGAGAGGTGGCGTATAGTTTTTTGGTGTGGATCCTTTCATTGATAGGGTTGGTGTGATGGTTTCTTGTATTTAAGACATCTCATAAACTAGTGGGTGGATTGAAATCATATTTAAATGGATATAATATTGGAGAATGATTAAGTCTTTAATAGGTATTGGTGACCTTGTCCAATTTTTAAGGTCATATGGAGCTAAATAGGTCAAATTGGAGCAGACTTGGCGCCACACCTTCTTGTGTATACGATGTCTTATGACAAAATAGGCGGATTGGAACCACATTTACATTCCTTGTTGAAGACTTGATATGGTTTCAATGACATTCTAATTTTCAAAGTCACAGCAGAGCTTATTAGGTCCAAGTTGAGTGAGAGTGGTAGGAGATATATGTTTTTCTCTCAATACTGCAGCTATTGTAGTCATTGCTTTTTTTCTTTATATAAAACAACAAAAATAGATTCCAAACCCATACACCATGATTCCCATATTTTCATTTAAGAGAGGTAAAGATCTAACTTGTAAAACAATAAATATATGCTATGGGAAAATGCAAACATATCAATTAGATTATCAGTTTAATCTTCCTTTTGAACAAAGTCAATACAATTAATGGCACATTATGAGTCTACACACTCTAATGTACAATAGTTTATAACATGCCTCAGTAGAATTGCATTTTTTTTTTCAAATTGAGCTGGAATCTCTTTTTGTATATTTTCATAAAGTATTACTGTATTGAACCATTGTAAGTAAATTCCAATATCTTATTGAATGTAGTGATCATTTAATAAACAAAAATGCCTACCAGAACTTGAATTTGTTGACTAACGTTTTATTTTTTAAACATCAAAATGTGTATTTCAAATTTACTGATACAATGTTACATGTACACTTTTTATTTTACAAGATAAAAGATACCCAGCCTAGAATAAAGTTAATCTAATTCAGTTTAGAAATATTTATGAAAATCAAGTTATTACTACCTTTTGAGCGCAACACTCCTAATGGATTTGGAGCATTTTTCAGCAGACTTATTCGAAAGTCAATTGGAATATCTTTGCTAGTAGGTGGATGGTACGTCTGAAATTGTAAAAGCACATATTTTTAAAAAGAAAGTAGAGAAGAAAACAAATATCAAGAATTGATACAATCAAGTACCACACCTGAACCTAGACACCATATGGGAAAGTGACAACAACATAAAAAAACCCTCACACACAAGAGGGCAAAGAGGTCAGCCTTTCCCTAGCAGATGATCACTAGGCTGCAAAGGATGGGCAAGACAGTATAATAAAGACAAACGTGAAATATAAATAACAAATAGAATTTGGCGAATCAGATGTGTCGCCTGGCAAAACAAAAGTCAAAGAAGGCAAATTTGTTGAATTTATATCTCCTGCAAAGGGTTATTCTAGAGAAACTTATTAATCACAAAACATAAATTTCGTTTCTCCAACACCTAAGATCACCTTGGGTATCATACAGATTTAAGTTAAAAGCCTATCTAGTTTTCAGTGCTCAGTTCAATGAAAAAATAAACTTATCTGTACAATTTCAATATCTGACTTCAACCTGACCCAGAGGTCAGGGGTATTTATAAGGTCAAAGTGTTTACTGGTATGTTAGTCTATACTTCTTTATTTCCCCTTAATTAGATATGCAACATGATCACATTCAGAATTTGTTTTACCTTTTAATCCAAACCACAGGTTGAAGGTGTGTGCAAGGAGAAAATATGTGCTTGCATTGTGCTATATGCTCCATTCCATTTAATTTGATAATGCAACACGACTACTTTCAGTAATAATAAATTGTTTTGACCTTTGACCCCATCACAGGGATATGACAGAATATGTGCTTGCATGTTGCTGCATTCACGATTCCATTTAATGTGATATAAAAACATGAACATATTCTGAAACAGTTGAATTTTGACATTTTGACCCCACCACCTAGGGTCAGGTTGTAGGGGGGGGGGGGGGGCGGTCTGCAGGAAAAAATATTTGCCACCATGTTGCTGCATTTGTGACTGAATTTAATTTGATATGCAAAATGACCATGTTCTGAAAAAGTTGAATTTTGAGCTTTTGATCCTACTATTAGGGTGAGGGGGTCTGTGGGTAAAATATTTGCTACAATGTTGCTCCATGCGTCATTCCCTTAAATTTGATAAGCAACATGACCATATTCTGAAAAAAATGTATTTTGACCTTTTGATCCCCCTCCCCCCAGGGTTGGGGGGTGGGGGGTCTGCGGGTAAAATATTTGCGAACATGTAGCTGCATTCGTGATTCCATTTAATTTGGTATGCAACATTACCATGTTCGGAAAAAGTTGAATTTTGACCTTTTGACCCCCCCAGGGTTGCTGGCAAAATATTTGCTACCTTGCTACCATGTTGCTGCAGGCGTCATTCCCTTTAATTTGATTTGCAACATGACCATATTCTGAAAAAGTTGAATTTCGGCCTCTGCCCACCCAGGGGGACGGACCCAGGCGGTAAATCTTCAATCAGGTTTGATATGTTTCATATTTATTGTACCTATGTCTGCATGCGAAATTTTAGTAAAAAACATTGACAACTGACTGAGTTATTCGAAATTGAAACATTTGACCTTTGACCAGGGGGTGGAGTAAAATTTTAATCACTGTCATGCTTATCTACAGGCACTGGGTAATCATGACTTTTAGAGAGAAGTTGTCAGATATAATAGTTTCAGAGAAATATGAAGTTTATTCCACACAAAAAGCCAATTAAGCTTTTGCATTAGCCTAAACCTAAGACAAAAAGGGCCATACTTCAGTCAAAAGTTTGTGAAGGACCTTCAAATTCAAACTTGATATGTATTGTTTGATGCTTTACCCTTCTGTGAAATTTGAATGAAATTGTTGTATTCCTACAAAAGTTGTTGCTCTGAAACCATAATTTAGCCAAAATCTTAGTCCAAAAAGAGCCATAACTCAGTCGAATTTTGCAGATTACCTCCCTCCCCCTTCATACTGGACCAGTATTGAATGATGCTTGACACATCTGTATAGTTTGAATGAAATTGATGCATCCCTTCAAAAGTTATCAATCTGAAACCAAACGTGTGACCGCAAGGATGACGTTGATGGAGACATGATCCCTTTGTGTTGACAGGATCCATAAAAAAGCACTACTTTGGAATGGTCAGAAAAAAGCACCACAGGGCCAATAATGCCCATCTGCCCCGACCTCAATGCTTAACATTGTATCACTTTTTCAAAGCAAGTTTAATAAACTCAATATACATGAGCTTGAAGGTTAAGTTCTACTTATCATTATGTCATTTAAAATATATGAAATTTTGTTTGAAATTGTAACAGGTTGGTAGGGGTACATGTACATGTATGTGAGAAAGAATTTTCTCATATGGGTAAAAGCAATGGATACCCCAATCTTGTGTGCAAGAATATAACAATCCATCAAGAGCGTCCATGTAGAATATATGTATCTCACCAAAGGGGTCAGATTTTAACCAGGGATGAGGCTTGCTGAGTCCCTGGTTAAATGACTACCCCATGGGTAAGATTTCTCTACCCTACATAGAAGGGCTCTTGATGGTTAGTTTTTCTCCCTATTTTCTAAGTTTTTTTGTTGAAACATTAAAATTTCATAAAAAGTAAAAAAACAACAACAACTTTTTACTCATTGGATTATCTTAAATTTTGAGCTCATGAGTGTTTTCATTGTTTATGATTATATATGTAAACATAGTTTGTACCATCTTAGTGACTGGAAAATACGACTGGGCATTTGCTAAGTTGAAAAATGCAAATTAAAATACTGCTAGGCTCCCTGTGCCATTAGCGTCACGTTGTCAATATAGGCAACATTGCATTTACATTGACGTCAGTATTTATGCAAAACCTTGCTTAGTGCCTTTAAGCCAGGCGCAATATATCAGTCCTTTAAATGCCTTTTTGGAGAAAAATGGATATTTTACTCTGTCAGGCACAATATATCAGTCCTTTAACTCTTTCTATATCTTCACTTCGTAATTTGGATATTGAGGCTAATAAATTCTATGACAGAGCTCATCGACTTTATGATGCAGCAATTCTTACCCTGTGTTACACTCAACATGCTCTTTGGCCATACATAGACTCCCAAATTAATCATATTAGGCATTTTATCAAAATTCAATTTGTCAACAAGGGGATTGAATTCATTAACTTACCCAGTATATTTAAAGATAAATCTGTTATCTCTTCTATTCCTACTTATTTTGAAAATAAGGAATCCCCTATCATTTGTTATAAGTATAATAAACCTATTCATAGTACTATTTTTAACTATAACAAATAAGTAACAGAACTTGATATCGAAAATTCTATTCCTGACTCTTGAGATTGTAAAGACTCTAAGTATTGCTATCAACCCACTGGTCATATAGTCACAAGGGATTTAAAAATCATAACTGAATCAAGAATTAGGTCTATTATATGTAAGGGGTGGTCTAAATATAGGTTTCCTGTGCCAATAGACTTCAAATCATGTCGTGAGGAAATTGCAGGAGCGTTACAAGAATTTTGTAATCGCTGGTGTAAAGGAGAGCATGTTGAGTCTAATGCCTTAAATAGTTGGAAACTAAATATTTTTAAAATTATTGATGGTAGAATTTCATTTTATTGCAACCATTTAGATCTTCTACCACCTAAACCTAAATTCACATTTAGACACTTAGAGAAGGGGATCCAAGAATTCCATAGGAAGTTTGTTTTGGCCCCCGCAGATAAGGCTGCTAACAATGTTGTGGTCATTTGAAAATGATACTATATTAACACCCTAAAGCAAGAACTTAGCGATTGCAAAAACATATGAGCATAACAGGCTTGACGAGACGTCTATCGTTGATAGGCATCGATGCCATATGGCAGCTAAGTTTGGGCTGTTTGTTGATGAGGACCATAGCAAGCTTCCTACATTATACTTGTTACCTTAACTTCATAAACAGCCCTATAAATCACGTTTTATTGCTAATTCTAGTGCATGCACAACTACTGAGTTGTCTATTCTTTTGACTTCTTGCCTCACTGCGATTAAAAACCATGTCATTAAATATTGCACAACAGTTTATGAAAGAAATGGTAAAAATTCATTTTGGTCTATTAAAAATTCAGGTGAAATTCTTTATAAATTGAAGTCTAGAGGTTTTCTACCATCTGGTTGGTCTACATATGATTTTTCTACTCTCTATACTACATTACCTAATAAGCTAATCAAAGAAAAACTATCAGAATTAATTGAACAAACATTTAACAGAGAGGGCTCACTTTATTTGGCTTGTAATGATAAAATGCCTTTTTTACTTCGGAACAACCTAAACGATATAAATTGTGGTCATGTCAGAAAATGTGTGATGCGCTGGATTATCTTTTGGACAATATATTTATAAGATTTGGCTCGAAATTATATAGACAAATTGTAGGTATTCCAATGGGTACTAATTGTGCTCCTCTTGTTGCAGATTTGTTTTTGTTTTGTTATGAGAGAGACTTTATGTTGTCTCTGTCTGACAATAATCAAACTGATATTATTGAAGCATTTAACTCAACCTCCAGATATTTAGATGACTTACTTAATTTTGATAATCCTTATTTTAAACAAATGGTACGTCAGATATACTCAGAAAAACAATTGAAGGATATTTAGATTCAGTTCCGTCTCTAACATTTAATACAATAAAAACTTAACTAATTATGCATGCATTTAATAGTTCCAGACGTCTGCAATCAAAATGAATGTTTGATTTAAGTCATGCTTCAATGATTAAAGTACAGTAAATGTCCAAATGGTGCAACCCTCTATACTGAAAAGTCACAAGCATTCAAAAATGATTGAAACCCATTATTATCGTTTGTACTCCATAATGGCTGGCTCCAAAATCATTGCTGGCTCCCAGCCAAAGGTATGGCACCTAATTTTGTAGTTTTTGTTAGTGTTTTACTTCCAATTTGTTGTCATATTGGTTGGGTATGCAATGTCTTGGCATTTTTGTTGGAAGAAGTTGTCACTTTATTAAGTGCAATTACTGATAATGGGTGTGAAAACTTGTCTGTGGTCAGAATTTGAACATAAGTAATGACCAGGTAAAGGTTGCAGCAAAAAATATTAACGCTAAATTTTTTGCTTGTGAACTTTGGGTAAAGAGGGTTGGTACCTTTTGTGTGGTACTGTATCGTAACCAATGACCCGTAAATTTTAATTTTGCATTCTTCTGGGTTGCATATTGGTAGTTCTATCAGATACGAAAATGCCTTGTATGGAAATTTTTTTCTCAACTGTTATATAGTCAAAAGAATTTTAATATCCTTCAATTGTTTTTCTTAGTATATATCCCGCTGAATTTCAATTAAATAAGGCCAATTCTTCTGATACTGAAGCTCCATTTTTGGACTTGAACTTGTCAATAACAAATGGCATAGTTTCTTCTAAAATTTATGATAAACAGGATGATTTTAATTTTGAAATAGTAAATTTCCCCTTTCTTGATGGAGATGTTCGTCGCTCTCCTTCCTATGGTGTATATATTTCTCAGCTTATTCGTTTTGCTAGAGTGTGTTCTAATGTTGAGGACTTCAACAACAGAAACTTATTTTTAACTGCTAAGTTATTAAAACAAGGTTATAGATATCATAAAATTCGAACAGCATTTTCTAAATTCTACCACAGACACTCAGAGTTAATTGTTAAATACAACATTGGTTAAAAACTCTTCTGCAACAAGGCATATCAGAACCTATACTTTATGGTGATTTAGTTTATAAATTCAAACGAATTGTTGGAAAACCTAATTTTAGCGATCAATTCAAAAAGATAGTAAAACGTTATATAAGGGTTGGATATAACTTGGATATCATGCAACAGTCTGCATGCCTAGTTTTAAACCCAATCACGGTTTATAGCTTTGGTTTTCTCTTTAATTGCACGATGGTGGGTCAGGCCTCAGACTCTATGACGGCTCTGGCGTAAAGCTTTAATCGGTGGGTTGGTGCCTGATGCTTATCTGTAGCTGGACCCACCGTGGCTCAACTTGAGGTTTTCTTTAGCTCTGACTATCTGTGAGCCATGAGCTCTTTTCTTTGTTCTATCATGGTGTGTTAATTTGATTAGAGTGTTTCTCAGTGGTGATACATTGCATTAGTTAGATGGCCTCCATGGGAGCTGAACATTTCTTGTACTTCAACAACAGCGGAATCTAGGGCGAAGATTTGGTGCCGGTGCAGTGCATTTAGGCCCCCTGCTGGCTTAGGCTGCTGTCCGTTCTAAGGCAGTGGTTCTGTTGTTGTTGGCTTTTTGTTTGTTGTTGCTCCCCTTGTGGGAGTCTGTAATTGTTCTGTGTTTTGTTGTACTTTACTGTATGTCCATTTTAAGTATTGCAATCATCTTGATGGGGAAGAGAGATGTTGTTGCTTTACTTAATTTGTCTTCCTGGTGTCTCATGATGGTTGAGTGGCTCTTCCTCGCGGTGCCTAGGGGTTGTCTACGGTTTGTGATTGTGGTATTTCCTGATCATACTCACTTACTATCTTTAAATGCCGTTTTGGAGAAAATAAATATTTAACTCTGCCTATGTAAGAAAGGTGTCACGTGGTCATGTAATATGTATATTTCTTACATGAGCTGATAGCATATCTTACATAGGCAAAGGCGGGTGAAACTACTGTTCTCTCAATGTGACATATTTCTAAACTGGCACTGAGACGACAATACATATTTACCCATGTATCGTTTGTAAGCAGTCGTCCTGTTGTTTTGTCATACTTAATATCTTCACAAGTGCTGTATCCCATTCCCATAATAAATCCACCTTCAACTTGACCAACATCAATTGCAGGATTCATACTTAAATGAATAAAAACACTATAGTTCCATTTGTTCTCAAACTCCTCACTTATAATGTATGCAACAAATATGAAACACATATAGTGAAACCTGTACATTTTCCTGAAAGACCACCATTGGAATACATGTAAAAAAAATAGACAAAGGTTAATATCTACTAGATTGCTTATAGTTTGATTGTAGACCGCAAACATGTCTAAAATTGGTGGGGGTTAAAACCAGATTGGGCTCACTTGATAAAGTGACAGGAAAAATACTTTTTGTTTTGCCTATTTTCAGGAAAACATCAAACAATGCATATCATTTCTTTTGACCTAAGAAAAACTAAGGAGTTGACCTTTAGGATTCAAGAACTATCTTTGATCATACAAGAAAACCAGCTTCTTGAACATCCTTGTTGTATGACTCTGCGTTTTGTTTAGTAACATACTGAAGTGGAACCTTGTGGTACCCTAAAACGTCCCCTTGTTCATAATTAATGTCCTTTTTGATCATAGTTAATATTGTAGAGTCATAAAGATGAAGATTAACTTCTAATATAACTCGATTGATGAAACTAAACCTACTTTTGGTTATCCACAATTTCTCCAGAGTTTTGACATTGTTAAAGCGGTGCACTGAGTTCACTTGTTTACTACAATTTCTGACAGTTTTACAAGGCACTGTTCTTTACAAGTCACGTATAAAATCATTAGAAAAAGTAGCAGATGACAAACGTTATTTGCCAAAACAAATACTCTGCAGACTCATTGCTTAAATAGTGTAGTAAGGTCTGTCCTTTTTTGTTTAACAAATATCTTGCTAATACCTATATTTCACAAATATCACAACCTGGTCCTGTAGCTTTTTTGTTTGTTTGATTTGATTCTTTACGTCCACTCAACAATTTTCAGTTATGCGGGACGGGTCTTCCTATTTTGAACCAGTACTAAGCTAGGATAAATGTGTCTTGCTCAAGGACCGCAATGCAGTGACGCCGATGAGGCTCAAACCCGCGGCCCTTCGGTCTCGAGTCAAGCACTCTACCACTGAGCCACTGCGCTCCACTGCCACTACCACTGGTCCTGTAGCGCAGTTGATTAAAGCCTGAATGCAGATCTAGAGGTTACGAGTTTGACCCCGGCCAGGTCCTTTGCTTTCATAGAGACTGATCATGAAATAATTTATATGGTCATTATCCTCCTTTCACTGATTTAAGAAGGTTGTTGTCAAGTACAAGCAAAAATATGTGCACCGAGTACTGGTAAACAGCTTAGTCAAATTTGGACAGGAAAAAAGTGTGGCTTGGTGACATGACTGTAGCTGTTGACTTGGATGTAAAACCTCATCAAAGCAAACAAACGCAGATCATGAATCTATAAGAAATGCCACATTTCAGGGTTTATAGCTGAAACATAATCTGTTTGTGAATATATTCACTGTCTTGTATAGTTAGTTTGTAGTTAGTTCTGCAATCTTAAGTCAATTGGGAACTCGTGGACAGAGTTTTGAACTGTTTAAAACGTTAGCCACAAATTACCAATTCCAAAAATTGAAGTTCATTTGTTACAAATTCCTATGCGTTCTTATACAACGTTACTTAATTGTAATCGATTTGGAGACATTCCTAGGTACTCTAAACCCATTTGGGGATTCAAGAGAAATCAAGACAAGTACTGAAACCAAGAAAGATGGACGTGGAAACAGATGTGGCAGATTCAAGAGCACAGTCTGTGACAACTGGGTCACTGATTATTGATGTTGTCAATAGTGAACCAAGTCAGAAGGCCAGGTCTCCTTCTCCTTCTTTTATGAAGCAGTATATTTCTAGCCATAGGCAGTTGCGTTTTGTACTTAGGCTTTAGGTAGTTGAGGTGGCCAGTTTAAGGAAATCTAGGGCATCCAACCTGAGCTTCACATGTGTGACTAAAACTCTCCTATAAGCGTTAGACTATGGGTTTACCTCTCTCCACAATCATAGACAATATCTACACGATTTACTTGGTACTCTCCAGTAAGAACGTCCAGCTCAACCTCTGAACATGCAGCTCCATAGGAATTGTATACAGACAATGGATATGTATCTGGATCAACATTCCTAATATAGATGAAATATAAAGAAAAGAGTCAAAAGGGCTTAGAAATGCCACAAGTACAGACCGACCATGATTAAGAGACACTAGAAGACAGATTAATACATTTTTAATACTCTTACTTAAAAAGGCAATGTTATCACTCTTTTGCGTTTCATTAACAAGTGAGTAATAAACAGTGCCTTTTAATGAAACTCAAAAGAGTGATAAACGTTGCCTTTGTAAGTATAAGACAACATGTCTAATGACACTGTATAACAGAAAACATGTTTCCATACTTAAAATGTTCAAGGGAATATCTGATGGTGTCATTTTGAGATAATCAGTTAAATTACTCCCTCTTTTATTTCATTAGGCCAATACAACAGTAGTTAGCTAGTCTCTTGATGGTCATGTATTAATTTTAAGTATGTCTGAATTTTCAAATATGTTTTATTTGTAATTTCCAATATAGTGTAGGTTAAATGAAATGTAAGAGGAGTAGCATTCACTGTACAATTCTATGTCAAAGAAATGTCTAAGATCACAACGCAGAATAGCAAAATATAAATCTATACTCAAAACCAAATGTGCATTTAGGAACATAACGGAACTACCAGCAAATTTTCAAAATAATTGGTTAATATATATAGGGGTGTTGACTTTACAAAGAATCCACCTCTTAAGCGCTTTGGAAGAGAAAAAAAGACAAACCAATAATATTAATGGATACTGCAAATCTAGTACATAGTCCATGTTCAAAATGGGCTATAAAAAGGTGTATATGATTACAACATTAACAGTTAAACAATTGTAATAAATAAAAAAACTGATATGCATTAATCTAAATTTGTTCTGGTACTATTTGACAATATTTGTTTTGTTAGCGTTTTACTCCAACATAATGAAACTAAATTTTCCCTTACATTTAGATTATTAGAATCTATCAGGAGTTTTGTTAAGGTTGGGTAACATAAAAATTAAATTTTTATTTTACAACGAAAACATATCTTGTGGGTAAGAAAAAAAACGTCTCAGTAAGGCGGTTCTTTTGAGCACCCAAAACATATGCTGAAAATAATGGGTAAGTAAACATTTACAACTTAAGCTGATCGTTTTGTTTATCAAAACCTGTGATGTATCAGGACTGTGAGGGTGGGATAGAACCCTCCCACACCTGAGGATCACCTGTTTGCTTAGTGTTGACAAATGGTGCTCCCGAGGGATGGATTTTTCTATCCAAAATAATAATAATAAATCTTGTTAACCATTTAAATTTGCATTTTTACATTTAAAGTTGGTTAACAGAAGTTCCTGATATGCTGGGATACACCATAACATGATGACGTCCCTTAAAATTAGCAAAGACGGCACCTGTCTTCCAACCTGTGGCTGCTCGATTTGTATCTTTCCCATGGGTTGGTATGGGGTGTGTGAGATTGAATTCTCTCATATGGGTAAACAACAGAAACTCTGATCTTGGGTGCAAAAAAATTAAGGAAGAAATAACTATAGATAGCACATACACAACTTTCTCTGACAGAACTATTCGCTGGCTGAGACATTTGTTGACCAAATCTATCCATGTTGGGTTGACCAATTTAGCTTTTATTGGAGCCATTCTCTGTTTGAGGTTTGCACAGCATGTTATAACACCCTGTAATAAAATGCATCTATGAATAGAAATGTGATTATTTCAAAGTTTTTAATTCAAAGTATGAGTTTTATGATATACAACCACTGATATTTACAAAACATTTAAATAATGACCTGTGAAAGTTTGCACACGTTTCATATTTTGTACCTTGATTTTCCTACAATTGTATGAAGCATCATGATAGAACTATGTGTTTTTTTAAGTTTGCTATAAACACGTTGTCAACTCATTATTGAAAGTATTAGTAAAATACAAACAGTTTGTCTCTGTGACAGTAAATAGGAGGTCAAAACGACCTATATAACAGATTTAAGCGATAAGGCAATTTTTGTATTGTATTTTATTGTAGAAAAATGCAATTGTATCAGGTAGCTTGATCTGCAGTTTGCATTGGTTGATCAAGAGGGATACATTAGGTCCAGAATTCCCTGAAAAATCACAGCTATATTTTTCCTTCGAAATACAGTTACATACGACCCTCTGTGAAATACGTTGATGACTAAAAAGTTCTCAGGACCATTCCTAACAGAATTTTCTGGATCCGCTCATGAGTTTGAATCGCATCAACATTTTTAATAACTTTACTATAAGGAAAATGTCTCAACATTAGCATCACCTTTTATTAATTTAAACATGTTCTTATCTTAAACAAATATTTGCTGCTATGATGTGAGATGCGATTTACTCGTATTGTATCACTTAGATGAAAGTCAACTATACTCGCACGGGTGGACCTAGAGTGGTTGGGGACAGGGATCTGACCTCCCCCTGGAAAATCACTAATTGTTATTTGTTTCTTAAGAAATACTGGTACGGACACTCCTGGAGAAGGTATTGGGCCCCTTAAAGCCAATTGCTTATCAAAGGAGGTCTATATGACCCTATGTGAAAAACATTGACGGCTAGGACCACTCCTGATGAAATATTTTGGATACATTCTGGCCAGGCTTTTTTTGTATGCCCGCACACAATTTTGTGCCAAGTAGTTTCTTTTGCAAACCAATAAAATGGAGCAAAATGTGTGTCTAACTTCAAGTTCAGAAGCACAGTTTATGTGTTTAACCTGATACATGTAACACAATTATTCTGTTTGTAGGCGACCGATCCCTTGATTACACGCATTTCCTTCTGGCACTGGATACTACTCAGATACAGTAAACACAGGTCGTGAGTATTTACTGTCATTTGTTTCTAAAATGAAGTAACTTAAGTTTGCTTGCGACGACAATTTTTACCTGACAACATGATTCGCTTGTTACGCTCCCCCCACTGTTTGCGTTGTTCACTTCCATGACAGTGTTACTGCCCCTTGCAAATACATTAGCAACAGGTAGTCCTAGCTCATATGCACACACTTGTGCCACCTGTAAGAAAGGCAACTATAACAAGTAAAGGAAAATGATACTGTAAAACACCTGTATTTGGCAGGTATTTTTATTTGGCCCTATTGGTGGTATAACCCATATGAGCGACAGCATATGATTTCCAACAATGTGGTATTTTGACAAGTGTAGTCTCAAACAAGCCTGTGCACCCTCTTGTCAAGCTTAGAAACATCAAATTATTTTCAGTCAGTAGCTTAACAGTCAAAGAATATTCAAGGGACTAGCAAAGTCTCTGATCAGGCTGCACATATGCGCAGGCTGATTTGAGGCTTTGCTGGTCGCACATACCTCATTGTTGGAAATCTCATGTAATGGCTCATATGCAGTTTCGAACTCAGTTACACAAAAATAAATTTGACACATCATCTGTATCGATCAACCACCCATTGATCAGTAGTGTACATGTATGTTTCATTTTTGAGGAAGCCTCGTCTTGAAAGGGGGCTACTATTAAAGGAGTGCATATGCTCTCTAAAGAAAAGCATATGCTTTCCATAGGGAGCATACTATTGGACACAAACATAATTTTAAAATGTATTAAACTGAGAAATCAAAATTAAACTACAATATTTCAGTTTTTTTAAATCGCAAAATTTTGATGTATTAGTGATTTACAGTATAACCCTTATCTAAATATCCAATACTCGTTACTTGCATGCAAGTCAGGTAATGTACAAAATGTACAAAATATGAAACATGTACAATATTGCACTGGTTTCATATTTTTCACATTTACTGCATCTACTTATATTTTCACTAAGTACGTTTAATATTGTGCATAATGGTCGCCTAGCCAATGGTTAATAAAGAACAAAACAATAGCAGTTAGTTTCTTCAATTGCATTCCCTTTCAAAATTCAGACGTTACTTTAAGGCAAGAATTAGCTCCCAGAAGGTGATGCACCTTTGTGTTTATTCCTTGTCCCATTTCAATGCCTCCATGATGTACCAGTACAGTGCCATCTGACTCAATATTCACGAGAACTGAATATTTCGTGTAGGATCTGTTTACTCCCCACTTCATTGGAACAACTGAGAGACCTTTCTTCTTCCATCGATTGTTCTGTAAAGAGAATTTTCAGTTAAAAAGCTATTTTTAAACTAATGTAAAACGCTTATATTTGGTGGGTATTTTTATTTTTTACCAAACGTTCTATATGCAGAGTAAATAAGCATTTTGACTGTTTGGCAATTTTTCCGTCTCCTCCAGTTGGATCTGGTTTTGAGGAACTGTTTCTCTGGAGAACATTTAAACTGTTTCCCAGTCACGTGGCCCACTGAACACTGATGACGTCAAACGTATCACTTAGCAGCGTCACGCTGTAGGAAAGTTTTGTTTGAT
The DNA here is from genome assembly GCA_964019695.1 of Loripinus fragilis. Classification (NCBI taxonomy): domain Eukaryota; kingdom Metazoa; phylum Mollusca; class Bivalvia; order Lucinida; family Lucinidae; genus Loripinus; species Loripinus fragilis. Next base: position 63,145,470 of record OZ026522.1, on the reverse strand, counting down.
TTGAATCTTTATGTCCCAGTCAACAATCTTTCAGTTATGTCAGGATTGAACCAGTACTAAGCAAGGATAAATGTGACAACGCAGTGACGCCGTTGAGGCATAAATGGGCTCTCTGTACGCTGTATGAGTAGTGGATTTGTTGCAAAACTGAAAATTTCGCCTAATCTGTTCAATTTTGGTTTCAAAGTACTCCACTCATTCTAACTAAGAAAACAAGTAAGCACAATTTATGTTTTTGACCGCAAACAACATTGTGAATCACAATATTGTGAATTCAAAGATCCCATTCGTCATGGTCTTCCGTCGTAAACAAACCATACACGCATCAGCATCGAGCTTATCACTCTTAAACCTTTCTGTGCAACAGTCATAACTGTCACACCCTAGGTGCTGTGGATGCCTTCGGCTTTATGCAACAGTGCCATCCCGTCATCCACAGCACCTCCAGGTAATAGTTTTGACTGTTGCATAGAAAAGTATGAAATAGTTGTATAATTGCGCTATTGTCGATATAAACAAAAATAACCAATATACGAAACAGCGGAATTTAGTAATTGTTTTAAGTTCAGTTACACAATAATCAATAAACGGACACTTATCTCAAGTTAGTTGGCATCTGTATAGATATACAAAATTTTGAATGGTAGAGTATGTTTTCAAGTCTTCAAATCGGCTACTATAAAAGGAAAGAATATGCTCCCCATAGGAATCGAAAATAACTTTAAAGGGCATAACATTGAGAAACCACCAATATTAAAATATGGCAATGTGTTAGTCTTTATCTCGATGGGGAAGAGAGAGATGGCTGCTTTGCTTTGTTTGTCTTCCTGAAGTCTCATGATTGTTGTGTGGTTCTTCCTCACGATGCCATGGGTTTGTCTGCAGTTAGTGATTGTGGCATTTCCTGATCATACTCACTGTTTATTTTTATCTAGGTGAATGTTTAGCGCAAAAAAATGCTACCTGCCCCCACTGACTTAGGCTTCTAAATGTTCTATGGGGGTCGTTCTGTTACTGCTGATTCGTTGTTAATTGTTGCTGCCATTGTTTGCCAGTTTTGGCTTGGTTTGTGGTTTTACGTCCCAGTCAATAGCTATGGTAATGTTCAGATGGTCAGTTAACCTAACCACCTTTTTCATGGGCAAGCTTGACTATGCTGTTAACCAGTACTTTGTGCACATTCTTTTGCTTGGTATCTGAAAGCAACCCTTCTTGAGTCATCAGAAGGAGGAGAATGACTGTAGAAATTATTTCATGATCAATCTCCACGATAGTATGGGATATGGCAAGTATGAAACTTATGACCCCTGGATCTGCAATTAGACTCGTTACTGATTCACTATTGAGCCATGTCATTTGGGGCTGGGTTCTGTGTTTAGCCCTTGTTTTGTTGTGCCATACGTTGTGTTCTTTCTAGTTTATCAATCATCTTGATGAGGAGGAGGGTTGGTTGCTTTTACTTTAGTTGTCTGCCTGATGTCTTGTGATTGTTAGTGTTATGTGGCTCTACTCATGATGTCATGGGTTGGCCTGCAGTATGAACTTGTGGTATTTCCTGGTCATACTCGCTTTTTTAATCGCCCAATTTCGGTCCAGAATAAAAATGTTCTACAATATGTTTTGCATATTCAGTTTGTTTATGATGTTTTTTTTTCTAAAATCATAATAACAGCATTATGGAGTATCACGACTATTTCTGAAGTTTAACTTTATTCTGATTGTAAGAGGTTATAGTTCTGTCATGTTTTGACAGTTCAACATCTTACAGTGCACCATGAACCCACAGACCATGTCTCCCTCCAAAACTGCATCTTTTCAAAATAAAAACATAATGTTCAAAATATCTGAATCACTGATATCTGTTATAATAGTAGCTTTTCGTTTCTATACATTGGAAATGAAGATGCACTTTACGCTCACTTTGGAGAATGAGCTGAAAGCATATTTAAAATAAACTGTTAAAAATGCATGCTATAATCCTATTTTTCTGTTACACTCACTTGAAAGTACAAAATATGCACCACGTGCAGAATTGCATACAAACCATATATTCTAACGTATTAAATGTCCATTCAGGCATTATTTGTAACTTATCTGGCAGTTAAAAAAGACATGGCTATGTATAATTGATAGAATTTTGACTTATTTACAAATGGGAAAACTCCTTTAATTTTGATTTGTGAGGTGTGTCCTGTTTACAATATTCTTGCAAAACAAAACTAGTAATAATGGCATAGTTTATGTATATTTACATTACTGTAAATGCTTTTCATTATTAAGTACACTCAAATTTATATATCATGACAAGAAATAACAATGACAGTATGCACTGGTGTTAGTACTTTAATACACCTCATTCGAAGAATGTTTATTTTGTAAATCCATTCCATAAAGAATATCATATCACTAAAGTCATGACAGTAAGTGAGTATGATCAGGAAATAATCACACACTGCTCCCCAGCTCACAGCACTGTGTGGAAGGGCCACATAACTATAACAGTTACAAGACACTAGGGATACATTCAAAGTAAAGCAATCAGCCCCCTCTCTCTTCCTAATCAAGATGCTTGCAAAACTAGAAAAGACACAAAGTGACTGCACAAAAAACAAGGAACATACAAAGCCCCCCACAATGGGAACAACAATAAACCAAAAATCAGCACCAACAAAACCACCGCCATAGAATGGACAACATCCTTAGCCACTGGGAAGCTAAATGCGTTTTACTCGTATTAAATCTTCGCCCTAGATTATGTTGTTGTTAAGACACAAAGCAATGAATAATGATCAGCACCAACAGAACCACTGCCTTAGAACGGACAACAGCCTAAGCCACATGATAACTTAAATGCATTTTATTTTAAAGCACAAAATGTGATTTGTTCAATATCTTATATGTAGCATATACATTCATATTATGTTCACAATAGTGTTGCAAGTGTTTCTATGCGTGAGAGGAAATCATATAAATATAGACTGTTCTATGCCATAAACGCAAAATTCAAACATGCCCATTCACTAGTCAGTTATAGGGGTAAATGTCCTTTCTATACAGCTATACAGGGAGAATCACTGCGCACAATACAAATATTTCTAAGAATAAGCTTAAATCATAATGAGCATTTCTACCTTGAAACAAATTCTTTTTCGTATTTCTGTTTTATTGCTAATGACAGAACACATACACACTATTAACTCTTTGAATACTAGTGACTCCTAAATGTGTACTTTGGCAAGCAGGGAATACCAGAATGAAATGTCGCATGCATCAGGGTCTACACTGTTTGCTAAGACAATATTGATCTTCAGAGACAGAAATGCAGTTATGTTTACAGTATTGCCCCTTAATATACTAAAAGCCAAAAGTAACTTTACACTTTGAACTACTGAATATATCTTTACTGTTTTTGATTTTTCCAAATTAAATATTGCAATGATTTGCTGGTACCCACCCTAAACCTAATTCACGAAAAACAACTTAGGTAAATTAATCTTCTTTTGAGTTATCTGTGCTCTCATTAAAAGCACAAAATCAGCATTTCCTAACAAAACCCAAAGTAAATCTAGGATTTGAACACGCCTTTTAAAGGGCCATCGAACCCCCATTAAAAATACTGCAAGACGTTTTGTCTCTGATGTATAGTTTGTGTTTGGCAGCATCTTAAAGTTGGTTCACTTTGAAATTATATCCCTTTGAATTTGAATAATAGTAAACTTTAGTCCCTGCTAAAAGCTTTATATCAGATGACATTTGGATTTTATATCAGCGATTTGTTGGGACTTCTGCCCTGAGTATGTGACAAGATAATCTGATAAAAATTTCCATCGGTTTGGAAGAAAAACGGCAAACCATTTCCTATGGGAAATTCCATTGAAAGCACTGTTAAAATCACAAAAGAGGGTATGCACGTAAAAACACAACTCTAATTTGTGTTACTTGAAGGGTGATCCAGGCTGATGTGAACTTTAAAAAAACAATCAATAGCCTGTCTTTCAGACTGGTTCTTTAAAATTAAAAAATGTCCAATTGCAAGGCTACAGTAACACATCCAAAAGTGATGCACTTTTGAAAAGTTTGTTTTTGCCCCCTTGCTTCTTCCATTGGGGTATTGTGGTTCAGTTTATGACAGTTAAAACATGAAATTCAACTGTCATAATAATTGATTGACGTTTAATATGAATTAAACACATTTAAAATACCACTCACCAAACCCAGAAAAGGTATATGTGATAAAAGTGTAAAGTTACATTTGGCTTTAAGTATATATATAATGGTCAATTCCAAATATACTGTATCAAACCAGACAAAAAATTAAATCAGTGCATAAAGTGTTAAGCGTGTAGCTGTGGCAACTATGTGTCTTTATATTTTGTATTATTAAACTATTTGGTCACTGTATCACCACGTGGTATGCATTGTTCAGGTCTCTTGTAAGTGCAACTGAGATAGGAACCACTTTGGGGCGTGGCTAGAGTGTGACCTAAAAGTTGAATAATATACCTTATACTTACTGTGTTAAAGTATTCCAGTGTGGTTTGTCGCAAAGAAACTTGAGCAGAGGTCATCAACTCATTCATGACAGCGTCCAAATTACAATGATGTAATGTCATCCCTACTGGAGTAACCTAATAAAAAAGAATTGTTTTCTGTCCTGACATCTTATTGTTTTATCCAGTTAACTATTCATTAACCCTTTGTTTACTGGAAACCCCTAAATTGGAACTTTGGTGAACAGTGAAGACCCAGATGAAGTGTAACATAATGCTGCATTTCATCAGGATCTGCACTTTTTGCTAAGGTTAAACAGCCTCCGGGAACAGAAATCAACTCATTTGGCCTCTCAAAGTACACAATGGGCAGCCCAATACTTATTGTATCAATATGTATTTGGAAATCCATCAGAGTACAAAGGGTTAAACGTACATCAGCATATGACAGGAGAGGTGAGGCTTTACTAAACCTGTCGCCTGCTACGAAAACAATGCATCTGAAAATGTTGTCTGCTGAAGTCATCTGTTGCAAATAAATGCTTACCTCAGGGACTGGCTAACTTCAGCATACTGACAAACATTATACTGAACTTGATCAGACTGCTAGAGCATTCTGATCTGGGCCACACTTTTTACTAAATAGCGATGAGCAGCCAAAGAGATAAGCCATGGATTAACATTGATAAGCTGCTATGAAATAAGCGTCGTTATTTACTGTGAGCTACACCTTAGGAAAAGCATTTTTCTTCTATAACAGAATAGGAGAAAACAGGACAGCGTATCCTCATAATCTGATCAGCAACTATGTCATTGGCTTATTACTGTATATTCTGATAGACGTTCAAATGCATATTGATACAATAAGTATGGGACAACCCATTATGTACTTTAAGGGGTCACATGTAATTGTTTCTAAATTTAATAAGGTGTTTCTGTTCCTGAAGGTTGCTTCAATCTTAGCAAACAGTTCAGACCCTGATGAAATGCAACATTATGCTGCATTTTATCTGGGTCTTAACAGTTTCCCAAAGAACTGGTTTAGGGGTTTCCGGTATTATTACAATACATGTCATACACTAACTTATAAAATATGCCAGGGCATGACAAAACCAAGAACATGATATGTGAGCCTAGCAACTGATAGCAACAAATATAAACAACCAACAACAACATCTCTGATAAAGCCCATTAAACATGTGGATACTAGAAACCCATATAATGTTTTTGTTGCAAATCATTACTATCCAAATAATGTGGCATTTAATCAAAGTTGCATTGTTTTTAGAGATTAAAAATTCTGCTGGGCGTAAATACGTCATTATTTAATAATTTGGAATCTTGATATACTGTAAATTTGGAAACTTTTGCGACAGTTTTATTTTTGTGAAACCTCATATTGAAGTTTCGCAAAAATAAAACCTTCTCAAAATTGCAAAATCACTCTGCCATTTACCAATTTACTCATGCTCTACTAACAAATGCTTAACGTCGCAAATATGCATTTTAACGTTATTCGCGAAAATAAAATTATCGCGAACATTTCTAGAATTACAGTATAAAAATGACAATTCAAACCTTATTGTATCATTGTGTATGGGAAAATCCATAGAGATGAAAAGGGTTTAAGTTTTTGAAAAAAGTATCAGATTATTGAAATATTTTAGATGTCATTATTAGCACAGCATAGATCATATGTGTGGATTACTAATCATTTTTACACTGACTGTTATATCTTAGTAATGACAACAATAATTACTGTGAGGTCCAAATATATTTAGGGAATAAATATTTAACTATGGACTACATATAATTGGAACACTAGTCGATGATTTACCAGTGAATGACACACATACGAGGGCTGTTCAAATATGAATGCAAGTAGCTTCATAACTTTCTTCACATATACGCTACGACAAAATGTCATACCTTTCTGGAAAGAACTATTTGTAGCCTTTAAAATGGCACCAAACATAAAAAAACACTCACTATATTTCTCGAGTTACAGACCCTTATATAAAGGCCATTCCTGTATACTGAAGTTTTTTTGAAGCAAATTGCAATGCACGTTTTGGTACATCTGCGATATAGCGTCATATCTTTGTAAGTTTAAGACAAAATGACACCAAATTTTAAATGCAAGTTGAGTAACAATCCAAAAGTTGCTTGCAGGAGAAAAATTATATAATCCTGCTTGAATCTCGAGTAAACAGGCACGTTTGTGACGTCATTAATTTTATGATAAACGTCATTTTGAGTTATCTACTGCTGATAGAATAATAAACATTGCTGTGTCGTTTTCTTTGCGTTTTGTTGAAAACATGCTAAATATGCCATAAGGAAGTTTTCAAAATAATCCGTCCTCTTTTTACAGAGTTGTCCCATTTTATTTGATTTTTCAAGCATTTTTCTGCTTATTAATGACGTGTTTACATTAATTAAAATATGTTCAATCTGTCCAGTCCTCAAGACCAGATGAGTAATTTTATTGTAAATAACGCCTATAGTGGTCAAACTAAAAGTTTACGTTTAAATTTAGAATAAAGCCGCACTGTAATGACAAAAAACTAAGTATGAATTCTATAACCCCTTTCACTTAAGGCATTTTTGACTTAATAAAAATGCTTTTCAGCGTTTAAAAATTACCCACTATCCATTAATAAGTTGTAGCAATAACTCAGTATGAGCGATCAGCCTATTGTCTTTGAGTTAAAACTAGTTTAAATGTTGCTTCGTGCATTTTGTTATAGATAAGTTTAACTGAAAACTGAAAGGTGATGTTTTGTTTACCATTTATTTGCAAACATAAAGAGACTTTAGCGAAAACGATTCGTTGTAATTTAACAAAAGCATGTCAGATTTTCGCAACTTTCACAGAATAATTATGTAAGAATATGGGGATACTTCCTTAAAAATTTCAAGAAATTTCACCTGTTCGTCGAAGAACTATACGCTCGTCTCTATCATAGTAAATGTTCAAAGCATTGAGTTAGTTAGTATACACACGTGACCCTCATTCAAAGGGCTATAACTCGATAAGTATACTGTATTTTTCCTTAGGTCTGGTGTCACTTTAAAGGTGACATATAGTCCTTTATAGAAACGATTATCATTTTGTCGTAGCATATATGTGAAGAAAGTTATGAAGCCACTTGCATTCATATTTGAACAACCCTCGTACAATGCAAACTTTGCGCTATGCAGCCTATAGTTGAATACCTTCCTGTATTCAAACAAATTAGAGAGTACATAATGTGGATACGCATATATTCAGATCAAATACTGTACACTAAGAAAATTAATTGAGAATTTTCTTTTAGTGAATAGCGTTAAAATAAATATTAGCTATGTTAAGAATTCGCAACTGGAGGATAACTAACATTCAAAAGTAGAAGACAGAGGGATTTCTCCATTTCTCAAGGGTTTTATTTTATCAAAACTTCTCAACCTCATAGATTCCCAAAATATAATGCTCCGAAAATCTGAGCTGCGACATGAGCTTTCAAATAATGTAGTATGTGCCACCAGCAAAGGCTCAGACCAGCCTGTGCATACGCGCAGTCTGGTCAGAGCCTTTGTTAGTCGTTTGAAAATTCTATGACTGTAAAGCTACAAGCTGAACTGCATTTGAAGTTTCTAAGCTTAAAAGGAGGCTGCACAGGCTTGTCTGAGTCTACAATTGTTAAAATGCCACATTGTTGGAAATCACACATGTTGCAGCTCCTTTTCTGAATCTACAGTATATATAAGGAACAAACAGTGTCTATTTTGGTTCAAAGTCTAATAGTTAGTCAACATAGGATAATCTATAGGAAAACTGATTAACAATTTGACTTCTATAGACTGTGATAGGGTGGCATTGAGCTTGAAATGTGGTCCATCCTCATACTTTCATAGAGTCTACTCTTTCCTTACCTCTGATTTAAGAAGAACGGTTGACAATTACTGAAGAAATTGAGAAGACACTAAGAATCATTTGCATATGTGTATGGATAATTGAAACACACTAAGAACTGCTTAATCATTACATATATGTAATAAGATTGAGAAGACATTAAGACGTGCAAAATCACTGCATAGCCCAACAATCAACAGTATGGGAAGACATTGAGATGACACCAAGAACTACTTTATCACTGCATAGGTGTAAGAAGACATTGGGAAACACTAAGAGCTACTTAATCACTGCACAGGTGTAAAAAGACATTGAGAAGACACTAAGAACTGCTTTATCACTGCATAGGTGTAAGATGACATTGAGAAGGCACTAAGAACTGCTTAATCACTGCATAGGTGTAAGATGACATTGAGAAGGCACTAAGAATTGCTAAATCACTGCAACAGGGTAAGAAGACATTGAAAAGACAATAAGAATTAGTAAATCACTACATATGTGTAAGAAGACATTGAGATGACACTAAGAACTGCTTAATCACTGCATAGGTGTAAGAAGACATTGGGAAAACACTAAGAGCTACTTAATCACTGCATAGCCTGACAATCAATAGTGTGAGAAGACATTGAGAATTGCTTAACAACTGCATATCATTTATTATATGCAATTTTTAAGCATAAACAGATTGTTTTGCACTATGACGTTATACATGATTGCACATGACATCATACATGATCACAAACGATGTCATATGTATGGTGAGGTTGCATAATGTGTCCCTCTTTCAAAAGTGAAACCACGTGAGTTAGAATTAAGAAAATTAAAATTTCAACAAATCCCCAATAGTGTAGGCCGCTGTGTAATATCGTGGGAATTTTTGGGTAAAAGTGTCAAACATACATTTTCTTGTAGAAAAATATATCCTGTTTAAGAAAAAAGATGTTTCCAATTTTTTCTTGCCGTTTTAACGTCATTGTGACGTCATAAAATGATGTACTCTTTTTTGGCTTATTTAGGGCTTGAAAATTGAGTACTGGCGTAAACATGTACTGTTTGATCAGCTGTAGTAATATAACTGGCGATATATTGTACTTGTAGCATAGACTCTGACTTAGAATTTTAAAGAGGTTGATTTAACTTCAAAATGATGGCAGTAAAGGAAAAAAATGACGTCAGTATCAAAATGAAAAGTCTGTTATAGTGAAAGCTTAAATGACATTAGATCACAATATGCTAATAGACCTCATCTCCCACTGCTGGAATATTGTACGCTATGCCTTTCTGAAACTACATTTTATAAGATACAAAATAACACATGTTAGCTCTCTGACCTGTAACAGCCATGTTAACTACGTTACACTATTGTAATTTCGAATCCTATTGTGCAAATATCAAGTTATATCTAATTCTTATTTATCGACATGCTGATTGCCTTAAAAGCATTTATCAAAAAGTAGCAAACAACCAGTATGGGTTTAAACAATGCACTTCTTTGATATTACAGTTATATATGTTATTTACTTTAAATGTATTACTACTTAATCTAGTACTATCACTAGACAATGGGCTGCCAAAATACCTCTGAGAGGGAGTTTTGTACACAAACTAAAATATATAAGCCAAACAATAATGTATTTAACTATATAGCGGTTACAGCGTTACTTCGTTACCCTGAAATAATAGGAACTCCTATCAAATTGTTCCTTATTCGTACGTGACAATAAAATCTTTTAATTGTATTCAAATGACTAGCAATATGATTTTATCAAATGAAAGACCTGTTATTCCTATTATTTACTTTACTTTCTTTTAAATGCATTATGTTAAAGCAAAAAGTGATTTATGAGTTAACACTGCTAGTGTTTTTTTCACTGTCATTTAACTGCCAGTAATTGCCATTGACAGAAATATCAACAAAGCATTGATGATAATGCGAAGAAATGTGAGCCTAAATCACATTAAACGTCATCCCAAGTCCATGTTTTTTATCGAATATATATACAGCATTTTAGAAGCTGCTTATTTATTTTACGATCCATTGATGTTTCTTTAATGCATAAATACGAGGGATAATCCAAAAGTTCTGATCGTTGCCTTGTAGCTTTGTCCAGAGACATTTTTGAGAGGCATACCATGCATCATTTAAACGAACAAGCGTTGACCTTCATAATGATTTTTTCGCTGTACTGTTTCGTTAAATAATTACAGCACAATATATATGGTCCACTCCATACCACTGGCCTGTTTTCATGTTAGAGAATTATAATAGAATTTGAACCTGAATATTTCAAGCCCCGCATCTTTAAAACTACAAAGTAAAACTGCAATGTTTTTTTAGTTGTTGTTACTTATAAAGTCAATTCAAACGTGAGAATGGCGACAGGTTGTGTCGATTCAATGTTTAAAGCACAGTGCGCAATTCTTATGACGTCATTGAAATTGACAACTACGTCATTTTGAGTACATTGCAGAATTTACATTTCCGAGAACATTCTTCTTTTTTCTATTGATTTGGATTACGAACATGCCAAACTTAATATCGGCAAAATATTTAAGACCAGTATTGTTTTGATAACGAAATATCTTAATCTTAACTGGAATATTGTAAAACCTTTAATTTTTATTTAAAAAATGGGTGATTTTAAATAAGATTTTTTTAAAATTGATATTGGTTTCAGACCGATGTTCTGTGCTCAATTTAATTCCATATTGCATCATTTTACGATAAAGTGCACATTTCGACAATTGATTGGGTTTTGTTTTTAGATATACACATGCAAATTTGTGTACCTCAAAATATTGGCCTTATTTGTGGACTCGTTTTAATTTTCTAATGTGGGCTACTATCAGTCTCCGACGATAAGGACTATTCATAATTGCTTCAGACATAAGTCAGCTCATCTAAGATTGCCTAAAATATTTTTTACCTTTTAAGCAGCTGTTTTACTGAAGTATGGGCCGGTCAAAATTTCAAGTGGTCCAAAATTTGATTATAGCTGACAGTTGCATAGCCATACATTTAAGGGCCTAGGAAACCGAGATCATATAGAAACTACACAAAATATACAAGACATATTGACTTCTGTATGAACATTGTGCAGCCATAAATATGAGTTGCTGAGACTGCTCCTGTTTAAATTGTGAGGTCTCTTTTATGCACAGTCTGCCTGATAGGTCAGTGCATTTAGGGTATGGCTGTTTTGGGGTAGTATTCTGGCCGCTCCTTCAAGTTACATAAAACTTGTCAAAGCGGTGTATAGATAAAGAATATATTATTATTTGGTAAAATTTTCAGGCATGTTGCATTTCTGGTTACAGAGATATCACACCAGGATCAGAACTTTAGGATCATCCCTCGTAATATCGTTTATCTCACTGACACTTGTGTATTGTGAAATGATATTTTAAAAAACGACGCTTTTCGTTAGTGACTACACCTCAAATTAGATGACACAATACTATTAAGCATGAAGTAGCTTTAAGTAAGTAAGATCTATCGGACATTTTGTAAGCCAACTATTTATTACACCAACTATATTGATAAAGACAAAAACTGACCTCAGCAATCGTTACAATTGTAAGTTAATTCAGACGTAGATCAAAATCGAGGCATTTTTCCTTGTTTTTTGAAAAAATAAACTGAAGTGTTTTGGAAACTTAACGACAATTTCCCCTCATACGCCAAGCTTTTCCTATGATTATAATTGCATTATATCTGAAAGACGTCTAGTTTGGTGAGGTAAGAATAGCATTTATGTTGGTAAAATGCATAACAAAAGAGTTTTAAGGAGCATATAACATTTATCTCCTATTCTGTCTGGTTCTAAAATTTTGTGAAGCATTGAAGCAGACAGCATTTGTTCTAATGGTTCATGATAGTCATACATTGGAAAGGAAAGGGTTTATAACCCAGAAAAGCTCCATGGCATTGTTAGTATAACATATATATTGTAACCATTGCTATATTAATGAACCAAAATAAAGTATTGGTTAATTTGTTCTGCATTATTCTATAAATTAAATTTAGTCTTGAAGTTAAATTTCATTTCAGATAATATCATTTTGATATTAAGCCAATCAAAAGTGAACATTACGATTGTACAAAAATTCTAATTACTTCTTTGCATATTTCAAATCAAACAAAATAGATAAACAGTATTTAGTTACGAAAAGAATAACTAAAAGGATTAAGCCCATTAGATGTTGGTACTTTGCAAGTGAGTCTATCATTTTCGACAGTGTTGATACTGAGTAGAGTGTCCTCTTAATACTGATATTAGCTAGAACAGTTAACATTTTTGCGTGCTTCTTTTAATCTATATCCTGGCGAGTTAACAACTTATTCAAATGTTTAATACACAAATAACTCTTTATTGTTCCATTTACCATGTTTACAATGTTCCTGTGATATTTTGTCAAAGTCAGTCTGTTCAGGTATATTAGCATGTATTCCTTAAACTAAGTCAGATCTTATAACTGCACTTGCTTATTAAATGTTTTACTTTTCTATCCAGAATTCTAAAATAACATTGTAAAATCTATTCTACAATAGCTTTAATGTCACCTGGTCATATTTGGTCGGACATAATTTTGGCTGATAAAATCTGTATTTAAATTGGCATTGAAGTCACAATTGACCTTTATTTAGTTTCCTTGAATATGGTCATATCTAATGTGAGCATTGCCATTGAGTAAAACTCACCACTATAACCGATTTTCCCATTATAAGTTGAACAAGTGATCAGAAGTACTAAGTTGATGCGATTAACAGTTTCGTATATTGAACAACGAAAGCTATGTTGAATATAGACTTAAATTAATTTAAAAGCTAAAATAATGCCTCATCATCTGCACACGCAACTAGATACCAGGATACTAATTGATTTGGTGACAGTCTCTTTAAACAATAACTGATTATAGGCAGTTATAATGCATACCTCGTTCAAAAGATTTAGTAATTAGAAGGGTAACTATTTTATGGTAATTGAACCTAAATAAACCTGGATACATGGAATCTAGCCTGTATTATCCTACGTAGCTGAATATGTGTACCCATAATTTGAACATCTGTAAACAGTTACAAAAAGTGATTGCTTTTACTGATTGGAAAGATTTCAATTAAACTTAGATTTCTCCAGTGAATGCATCCTTCTAGGTATTGGTCTTGAGAGCTATCATTTTTTTTGCTTATTAGTTTTAAAATCTATACTTTTGGCAAAACTTTTTTTGTAGATATAAAAAGTTAAAAGATATAATATTTAGCAAATGTTGCATGGACGAATTGATAAATACTTTTTTCCAACAAACAGGAACCGGGGTAACCATAACAAAACCATGCGTTTTTCCATGCCAGCCAAACATTTTTTGTGCTTTAACAACAACATAATCTAGGACAAAGATTTGGTACATGTAAAATGCATTTAAGCCCCCCCCCCCCCTGCTGCAGTGGCTTAGGCAGCATTCCATTCTAGGGTGGTGGTTCTGTTGTTGTTGATTCATTGCTTATTGTTGCTCCCATTGTTTGTGGGGGTTTTGTGTTTGGTCCTTGTTTTGTTGTCAGAACTTTATTCCCTTCTAGTGTTGCAATCACATTGATAAGGAGATATAAAAAGTTAAAAGATATAATATTTAGCAAATGTTGCATGGACGAATTGATAAATACTTTTTTCCAACAAACAGGAACCGGGGTAACCATAACAAAACCATGCGTTTTTCCATGCCAGCCAAACAATTTTTGTGCTTTAACAACTACATAATCTAGGACAAAGATTTGGTACAAGTAAAATGCATTTAAGCCCCCCCCCCCTGCTGCAGTGGCTTAGGCAGCTATCCATTCTAGGGTGGTGGTTCTGTTGTTGTTGATTCATTGCTTATTGTTGCTCCCATTGTTTGTGGGGGTTTTGTGTTTGGTCCTTCTTTTGTTGTCAGAACTTTATTCCCTTCTAGTGTGCAATCACATTGATAAGGAAAACAGAGTTGGTTGCTTTGTTTTAATTGTGTTCCTGATATATTGTGGTTGTTAGTGTTCTGTGGCTCTTCCTCAGGGTAGCATGGGTTGGTCTGCAATGTGTGATTGTGGTATTTCCTATTTATACTTACTATCTTTTTTAAATGATATCAATTACCAAATGACGTAAAAATAATAAAAGGAGTTAAGCAAGTCATCTACAGTCTTGAAAGCTGTAATATACGTTACATATTGCCACACAAATAACAAAAAAAGATGGTTAACACCATAAACGATATTGGGCACAGCATTTTACAATTGAATTTCAATATAAAGCTCATATAAGGTGTTTAAAGGTTTTCATGTAGCATTACAGACCATTTTAGAATGAAAGTATTCTTACCTTATTTGACATGCTTTTCGGGGTTATCATATTAAACAGTATATAACTCATAAAGTTTTTGTGATAAAAGAAAGTTGCCTGCAGTTAGAAAATGGCACATTAAATGTCTTTTGGAACATATATTTAAAACATGAATGCTAAAATAGAAGCTAATTAAATGAAACTATTAAAAACATTTCAATGCTTTTACAGGTGGGCGGGGTAGTTTAAATGAAACATATATGACACTACAATGGGCCCTAATAACTTAAACATAAATATTTGTAGGAAATGAAATGTTCTTGTATATTACATGGGTGTTTCACCAATTTGAAGATTCCAGTACTACCTTAACAACCTTATTTACATTATTTGTGTTTTAAAAAATTGAGGGGTAACGTAGTTAACATGCTGTAACAGCCAAATGCCACAGCCGCCAGAGAGCTA
This sequence comes from Loripinus fragilis, assembly GCA_964019695.1. Taxonomy (NCBI): domain Eukaryota; kingdom Metazoa; phylum Mollusca; class Bivalvia; order Lucinida; family Lucinidae; genus Loripinus; species Loripinus fragilis. Next base: position 63,130,309 of record OZ026522.1, on the reverse strand, counting down.
ACATGTTTCAAAAAACTTAGCTAGAAACATAAATTTATACTAACATTTGATTTTAACCCCAAGGCGCACACAATATTTCCATAGTTATATATCTGTACACAATATGTTTTTTCTGCATACTGACATCAAACCAACGTCAATTTGACGTAAAATTGAAGTCCATGTTGAATCAATTTTCATTTTGGTCTTCCTATGGACATTTTTAACCACTTCAACGAAATAAACAACATTAAAATGCGATTAATTTAGTTGTTTACAGCACTAGGAGATATAAGCTGTTTGATTCTTGTGAAAATACGGTACGTCATTTTGTGACGTCACTGAGACGTTAATACTGCATGAAAAAATTGGAAATATCCTTTTCCTTAACTGGAATATATTTCTCTAGTTGAAAATCGATAGCAAAACCTTTTACCCAAAAATTCCCACGGGAGCCTAAATTTCGACACAGCGACACTACAAACAAAACCCTTTTACCAAAATGTTACTTATGATCTAATTAACACTTTCGCTGCCAAACATGACTGCAGTCGAATTTACCGTTCACTGTCAAACGTCCAAATTTAAAGGCACAGTTGATAACTTAGTCCGGTAGAAAACCAGAATGACCTTGAACTTGATTTTAAAGTTTTTTTCTTTGTTGATTCTTGCTGTTGAGGCATTATACTTGATGAATCCAACTGATGCCACTCTGGCATCATTGAGCGTTTTGAAATATTCAAGATGGCGTCCAAGATGGCCGCCAGTTAGGCTCCAAAGACCTATATGACAAACATACTCGATCAAAAGCATTTTAATTCTGACTTTTCAAGGATGTTTCAGAGGCTAAATGTTACAACCAATTAAAGTGGAACATTATTTTGATTCAGAAGGTTGAAATATTAAAGATGGCGTCCAAGATGGCCTTCAGTTAGGCTTCTAAGACCTATATGACCGACATACTCGATAAAAACACTTTAATCATGACTTTTCATGGATGTTTAGAGGCTAACTAATACAAGAAGGTTGAAATTTTAAAGATGGCGTCCAAGATGGCCGTCAGTTAGGTTCCTAAGACCTATCTGACTAAAAACTCCATATAAAGCATTTTAATTTTGACTGTTTATCAATGTTTAGAGGTCTAATAATACAAACAATTAAAGTGAATCATTGACAGGTTTGATTCACAAGGTTGAAATATTAAAGATGGTGTCCAAGATGGCCGCCATTTAAAGCAAACTCAACCTGGAATCAAATTCGCAGTTAGTAACTATTTTCTGATAGTTTTTGGTTGTATTTGAAAAATTGGACTGGCATGTTATTGTTGACGTCCAAAATGGCAGCAATAATAGGGTGGGGAATCACATGTTTTTTGCTATGATACACTGCACGGAAAAATATCCGACTCTTATTTTTCATAATGGTAATGCTTTTGTCTTTGTTCTGGGAATCGTATTCATCAATTTGTGCACCATTCACTTTCCAGAGCACTTTTGGCCGAATTTGATAATACCACCATCATATTATTCTCATATAAACTCCTACTTTGGGTAAACATTTATTCAAAAAATGAAGTGATAAATGACAGGGTATACTGAACGGACGATATCACTGAAAACTTTGTTGCAGAGTATTTGATCAAAGTACAAACCTTTTTTGAATCAATATGCGAAAAAAGTCAGCTTGATGGATGGATAAAATTTATAAAAAAAAATACATATTGAGTGAAGTGTATCAACACAAAAACAACCCCTGAGTAAGGTATCTGCATGCTGCAGATGTTCATTACCATCTTGACTGCTGGTTGGTACAGCCCTGCTTGCCCGGTGCCATTGTAACAACCATTACTACTTCTCTGGTCTGTTGCAAGTGCAACAGACAGCACAGATGGTTGGATATTACTATAACAAATATGAATGCTGGTCCGGTGCAAGTGTTTAAGACATGCATGCTTGTAGGTACGAGTTTACAGATATGACTGCTGGTTAGATGCAACTGTTAAAGACATGGGAAATGACCTGATGCAATTGCTACAGACATGGCTGATGGTCGGGTGCAAATGTAGTAAACATGGATCCTGATAAGATGAAATTGTAACAGACATGCATACTGATAGTGTGCATCTTATAAAGACATGGCTGCTAGTCAGGTGCAACTGTAAAATACATGAATGATGGTCAGTGCAATTGTGCTTACCAGCCCGATAGTTGGGTACAAGCATAGGGATATAACTGCGGGTCTGAGGCAAGTGTAACATATATACTTGCTGAGTCAGCCACACAACTACAGATGTGCTTGTAAGTCAGTTGCAACTGATTCAAACATATCTGCTGGTAGATGCAACTCTAACAGACATGCATGCTGGTCGAGTTTAATTGTAACTGAGGTGCCAGGTGGTCGGGTGCAACTGAAACAAACATGCCTGTTGGTTCAAAGCAACGGTTAAAACATGGGTACTGCAACATGTCTGTTAGTCTTGTGAAGCTGTTACAGACATACCTGCTTGGTTTCAGACATGTGTGCTGGTCCAGTGCCACATAATCAAACATACGTAATGGTAAATATGTCTGCTGACCCTGTGGCAATGATGCTTGGGAAGCTGGTCAGGAGAAAGTAGAACAGACAAGCACACTAGTGTAACTTGAATAGACATGCCAGCTGATCCAGTGCAACAGTACCCAGCATTCCTATTAGTTGGGTTCAATTGTAACATACATTTTTGCTGGTGCGATGTAACTATCACTCATGACTGCTGGCCCCGAGTCTCATTAAACGGCATGTGTGCTGGCTTAGTATGATGAGCTGGTTTCATTACATGGCCACTGTTCAGTGAAACTTCAACAAATATGCTTGCGGACTTGGTACTATTCAATCAAACATGCCTTCTGGTCCTTTTGAATCAAAGAGAAAAGCTACTTGACCGATGCCCCTCCATCAGACATGCCAACTAAGATGCCAACTAAGACTGTGGAACTTTATCAGCCAATAATGCTACATAACCAATACAACATACATACCGTGCAGAGAGTTGTAATGTCCCTGCAGCTGCAACATATATGCCTGCTGGCCTAGTGTTACTGTCACAAACATCGGTGCTGTTCAAACATGCCTGCTGTCTGATGGCGTTGTGCTTCTCTATCTGCAATAATATCTGCTGGTATGGTGTCTCACTATCAGCCGTCCCTGCTGGTATGGTGTCTCATTATCAGCCATGCCTGCTGGTGTGGTGCTTCATTATAGATCATGCCTTTTGATTTGGTACCTCACTATCAGCCTTGCCTGTTGGTGTGGTGCTTCACTATAGGTCATGCCTTCTGGTTTGGTGCCTCACTGTAGGTCATTTCTTCTGGTGTAGTGCCTCACTATAGGCCATGCCTGTTGGCGTGATACATCACTATAGGCCATGCCTGCTGGTCCGTTTTGCACTTCAAGCGACATTTTGACTAGTTGAGTGCAGACGGAAGAGGGGTGGCAACAAGTCTGTTGCTACTATTACAGAAATGCAATTACATCAGACATGTCTGCTGATCCGGAGCCACTCTCAGATATGCCTGCTTGTACAGTGCAACTCAATCAGGCATGCATGCTTGGTTCATTTATTCAGATACGCGTGTTTGTAAAGTGCTTCTCCATCAGGCAAGAATTCTGGTATGTTACAAATCCACCAGATATGCCTACAGGTTAGATGCGTCTCCTACAGGGTTGTAAAACTTATCAACTACCATCCTGGATGCCATCTTGAATATATCAAATTCTGAGTGATGCATCACTGGGATGTTACAATGCTGATGTCTGTAACTCAAGAATCAGTAAAATCAGCATTTTGCATGCGAATCCCTGGAGTTTGCCGGTCTCAGTGAAAATTTTAAAATTCTTATATTTCTTTAAATAAACTGCCATTTTGGCGGCAATTTTGTCTAAATTCTTATTTTATTTTTATATTTTTGTTATAAGCTAAATGTCTTCAACTAGATTCCAATGTCATAGCTAATAATTGAATGAAAAAAAAAATGAGTTTGAGACATTTTTCCTTATAACACAATTTTTAGCTTATAATTTGCCTCCATCTTGGACGCCATCTTGAATATATCGAAATGCTCAATGATGCCAGAGTGGCATCACTCGTAATTTTCAACGACAATATATGCACTACCAGAATCAATAAAAAAAAAGTTTAAAATCAAGTTCCAGGTCCTTCTAAAATTCGCCCAAATTCTGCCGGACTAACTCTATTTTAAACGGTTAAAAGGGACGCAATTATTTCGTCTATATTTCAAAATGATCAGGGGACATAATAATATTGTATATGGAAGTCAACGCAATTTTCTGTACAAGAATTGACTTTACAAAAATGTTTGTAATGTCATTAGATTTCGCGGACGTCAAAAGCAACAAAACATGTCCAAGGGAATGACATACAGGGCGCATTAAGCTCTTCAACTGCTATATTTTGATTTATTTCTGATAAAACAATATAATATCAGGATAAATCCTTATGTTTGATACTTGGTGTAGGTGTATGTTTTATCTTTTTTGCATAAAAAGTTGTTTATAGGTATTTATCATATTTTCAATATGGCTTTCAAAATGGCCGCTAACATTCACTTGACTATGTATTATTATTGGTTCAAACAAAAGTTTTATATATAAGCAACATTCTGTCAAAGTTTCACAGCAATAGGTTGAATAGATCTGGAGATACTCTGTGTTGAACCCATATACCCTCAATATTCAGGAGTCCTTGAAACATGCTTGGCACTGAGGTAATGTTTTTGAGGTGCTTGGCAGCGAAAGTGTTAATCAAAATGAATACCTACAATTTGTGTGTTGTCTACTTATATGAAAGTTATAAACGTTTGAAAATCTGAAGTGGCCTCATCAAAATCAACGGAAAAGACAGAGGATATCTATTTCACTTGTGAAATACATTTTTTATGTTTTCATATGTAGAATATAACTTTTTTTAAATGTACATTATTTTTAATCAGTATTTTCCTGTTTTTTTTTATTAACTTGATTCTCTTTATAAAAGTTCATAAAATTATTGATACTGTACTTAATACATGTGGTGAAAAATGCTAAAATAATATTGTATACATTTACCTGACCCTGTTTATAAAAGTTGAGAGCTTTTATAGTTGCTGCATCTTTATTAAGTGTTCTTGCTATATGCTCCATCATTTGCTCCATAAAAAAGATGGCAGGTAAAGATCCTAAAACAGAAAGCATGTATGGCACATTTGGATAATGTACAGAACAGGTCCCATGATTATGTTGCTAATTTCCATGTTGATTAGATTTGTGCAAGCACATGACAAAATCAATACGTTAACACCATGAGTCCATATCTCCACGATGAGCACAGAGACAAGAATATGATGCCTGAGGTTATAAAACTTTTTTCATGCTCAACACAACTAAAATAGTTAATGAGTATAATGAGGAAATACGACAATGACAAACTGCAGATAAATCCGTGGCATCATAAGGACGAACCACACAATAATCACAAGACATCAGGTAGACATACAAAACAACTAGCTCTCTCTTCTTCCCCATCAGAATCCCACGATGGGAGTAACAATCAACTACAAATCAACAACAATAGAACCACCAGCAGCCAAAGCCACTGGGGAACTTTAATGTATTTTACCGGTACCAAATCTTCGCCCTAGATTCTGCTGCTGTTGAAGCACAAACAAATGTTACGCTAGCATGAAGGATTCCTAACTATTGCAATGTATTACCATAGAGATACAGGCCGAGATGTATTCTACTCATAAATGATTCAACACCATCATTTGTTGGCATTTCAACATCATTAGCTGTAAATTCAGATATTTTGCAAGAATCTTCTTTTCGCGAATAATTTCAAAAGACATATTTTTGACGTTCAAAGTTCATATAGGTGAATGATTTACCTACATCAGTAGGCGGCAGAGTGATTCCGACAATTTGCAAGGGTCTGATATCTGCAAAACTTCGCATCCACGAAGTTCCGCAAAAATAAATCCCTTGTAAAAATTTCAGAATTTACAGACAACACATTCTGAGAGTTTGAAAGCAAGAAAAATCCTTAAGTTTTAGCATTTTACTTTTTGTAATCAGTTCAAGCTTTATCTCAGTTTAGTTGAACATGAAATAAGGTTTATATTTTGGATCATATTGGCTTGTTTTTTTATAATCTTGGAACCAGATCTGATCTGTGTCCTCGTTTGGTAAACAAATCATGTTCATGTTTCTATCTCACACATTTTCGAAACATGTTTTCCCATGCTTCCACATGATTGATATGAAATGAACACAAGCGTAAGAGTATGTTTACAAATGAGGTTATATATCATTCCCCAGCAGAATAGACCTTGTCTTATGAGTATACTCAGAAATGATGTCAAGATACGTTGCAACTCATCACACTTTGTTCTAATTCAACAATGCTATCCAGATAGGAATTGTAATGTAACTAAGAATAGGGGTTGGCACCGTAAAACCAGTTTGAGCCCTCCAGTAAATATATGTATTTCACTGACCGTTCCAAGGCAGTGCTTCTTTTGATGATCGTTTTTGTAAGTTATGCATCATGTTGGTTGGTGTGTGTTGTGCTGTCGTTTCTGTTCCTTGCAACATTGTGGTCATCTGCTGGGAAAGGGCTGACCTCTTGGCTGTCATGTGTGTTGTGATTTCTTGTGTTTTGATCCCAAATGTGTCGGTGTCCACATCAGAATTAAGGGCAAGGTTGGCGCCGTAAAACTGGTTTAAGTCCTCCAGTAAGATATTTTTACGGACCGTTCCAAGGTGGTACTTTTTTTGAGGATCATTTGTGTTATTTATTATTGTATTTGTCATGCTTTCGCGTCTGTTTATTGCTGCCTTGTGGCCACCTGCTGGGAAAAGGCTGACCTCTTGTAGCTTGTTTGTGATGTCTAATTGTGTTTTTGTCACTTTTCCATGTAGTATCCAGGGTCAGGTGTGTTACTTGATTGTATTGATTCCTGATCTTTGCCTCTATTCTTACTTTCATTTTTAAAGTATTTGACTAGGCAATTTATTTAAAAGAGGATCAGACCTTAAATGAATACATAAGAATAGCTTCAGTATATTCAAACCCAGTCAGCTTTTCTCACCTAAATAAGATTCAACGCAAAGAATAGCAAAGCAAACAAATAATTGTAAATAAGAAGCTGGCAAAGTAATTTAAAGTTTGTGCGAATAAAGACACAGTTCCTTCTTGGCAAAGCTGGAAAACCCGCTGCTTCCTTTTCCACCTACAATGCATGTTTTTAATAATAAAAACTGCAATCTTAAAATGTAAATTGACTGCTATTTGTCCTGTCGGTTATAAATAAAGTTAATCAGCTATTCCTTGTGTACAGCGCTTATAAAATTAAAAAGACAGTTTATTTGTCCGTACCATATACCTCGTCAATGGCATAGCTGGAATGCTGAAATTGTTACGCACATGAACGGGAGACTACTGGAGCTAGCAGTGATTCTTTTTAATTGCGGCCCTTTTCATGATAAGAATTTGCTACCACAGGGAGCAAATTCTTTCCTTTATGAGCAGTTCCTTTTGGTATGATAAACCCCTTTTACCTAATAAGGTGACCTCCCTTGAATGTTACTATTTTATTACGCACGTGCGTAATTTGCGTTATGGGAGCTATGCCAATGCTCGTGCTCACATATACTTGGAGTGAAATAAAAGTTTTTAACAGATAGGTGGTAAAGCTACATCTTACCAGGTGATCTGCAGGCTGTGTTAAATGGTTTGTTTGTTTTCAGTGCTACCACCTTAGCTTTCCAGTTAGGACAGAAGTACCCTGAAATATATAACATATAAGTACTTTCCACACACTAATCTTATTCTCTTGCAAACCTTTCATTGACGTAACACAATAAACATACACGCGACTTCCAATGCCTGCAGTTGAATGTAGTTAAATGACATATTTGCCACGTTAAAAATTCGCAACTATGTCATGATTTACCTACATCAGTAATCGACAGAGTGATTACAACACTTTGCGATGGTTAAAACACTTGCAAAAAGTTACAAAATTTACAGTATTTTGGTCTTTACAACAAAGTAAGATAAATAGCAAACGTGCTGATCATGCTGCACTAATGCACAGTCTGTCTGTGAGTCTTTATTGTTCACACACACATTATTGAGATGTGACTAGTTGTTAAGCCATGTCTATATACTATAACATTGGATAAGGAGTGTGAGGTTGGGGTAGACAAATCCATTTGATGCTTGACGATTGCTGACAAATGCTGATTTGGAGGGATCGATTTTTCTATCCTATCCTCACACAACTAATGGATTATTTTTCTTGTTCACCATTGACGTCACTGACGTCACTTGATGACCATGTGCTGAGTTCCAATACAACCAATGAACAGTCCTCTTGTAACAGCCTGGACAAGATGAGTCTCAGATATTTTTATCCATTGTGCAAGAAAAATAAATGAGGTGTGACATGTGATTTCCAACAATGTGGTATTTTGACAAGTGTAGACTAAGACGAGCCTGTGCAGCCTCTTGTTAAGCTTAGAAACTCCAAATGATGTTCAGTCAGTAGCTTAACACTCATATAATATTTAAGCGACTAGCAAAGGCTCTGATCAGATTGCGCATATGCGCAGGCTGATCTGAGGCTTTGCTGGTCGCACATACAACATTATTGGAAATCTCAAGTCACGGCTCATATACAATGACGTTACCATTATCAAGATATCCATAGAGATAATCACCACCTCCTGGGTTCTTAAGATATCCAACTTCTCTGTAGTAGGTTACATTCACACCATTTAACTTCCCAGTGGCATCATGCCCAACCTTAAAAGTATTATTTTGGACTATAAGGTTAACATAGATATATACTAGGTCAAAAGAGAAACGCTGCATATAATAATTAAAAATATTGTGTGTTAAATGAGAGTGGTAAAATTTCACAATCAAAACCAGTGTACTGAGCGATTACCCATTTATTCCTGTTTTCACGTGCACACTCGGGCCATTAAGATTTACATGTGTACTAACTACTGAAATATCTAGTCGACCATCCCAAATGTCTAAAAACATTTAAAAACTTTGGAATTTAAGATTACACATTGCTAATTTACGGTGACAAAACTTGCACATGTGGAACGTGAACGTGCAATAGGAGTGTTAAAAGCTAACGTGACGCTATTGGTAATAGCCAAACCATTTTGGTGCCATGTTAGGACGATTAGACGTCTTAAGAATCGTTTCCAATAAACTTGGACAACGTCATACCGTCCGCGTCCAGGGCGTCGACGTGTGTCGACGCGACGTCAAGATCGAGACATCCAGACGTCTCATTTGGGTAATCGTTTTCATCTGGAGTCAGTCACAGCTAGGACATCCCAAGAAACTCATCAGCCAAAAATCAGGGCTCAAACTGTGAGAAATCGTTTCAAGAGATTTGTTTAAGACCCCCACCTCCCAACGTTTGACAGAACTTTACTTTGGTGCAGTATTTACCTCAAATTAAGGAGCCCGTGGTAGTAGCAACGTCTTAATGAATGGAGAAACTGGCAATGAGTATTCTCTAGCACCATTTTGCTCTTTTTTTTCTTATTAATGCATGTTTTTTTAAATAAAATACATAACTAGTACGATTAGCACTTTTCATACATAGCAGCGTTTCTTTTTTTGCCTAGTATATGATGAGTTATCTTAAAATACACAGGTTATAATGTTTTGAGTAGCAAGCGCTTGAAAATGTAAGTTTTTTTTATTTACATGTAGATATTAATCTTTAGAAAAATCTTGGAGAATGACAGCAGTGCGAAGTTTATATTAGCCAGTACGTGATATGGGCGGATCGATAAAATTCCCTCAGTGTAGGAGGGGAGACTAACAATATTTTCTTCCACATATTTCACAGAGGGCAGTACTACCCTCCCTCCCTCGAGAGGCAAATAGACCCAAGGGGTCCAATTGCTTCTCAAGGGGGTCGTTACTAGTATTTCTAAGGAAACCTATAGCCAGTTGTGATAATCCAGGAAGGAAGTCCAGAACCCATACCCCCCATTCTTTCTAAATTCTACCGCAGACGCGTAGAATTGGTAGTTTAATATAATCCCAGGTATCAGGGAACATTTTCTGATATGATTGTGATTGGCTGTATGGTGGTTTGTTCAAACTTCCCTTGCGGAAACGGCATATAAACGTTTCACATAGGTCTACAAAATGTACCAATTGTGTAGAGGAAACAAATGTTTAGAGAATATTGTTGCATCAAAGAATATTGTATTGTTTATTGATCTCCTTAAATCAGATTAAATATATGTTTGTAACGTATTGCCAAATTAATTGCATTTGGGGTGTGTCAAGATACATGATGGATTAAATTCCTTTCACAATTCATAGTATATCAGCTTTGTACACCATGTATATTATAGATGAAGTGAAATCTATGATAATCATAGTTTACTGAAATATAAGCATATAGCAATTAATAAATTAACTATATTTAAAATAATGTTTAATTCAGAAATCAGCACTTGATGCGGTTTGTGTTCTGTGGCACTTCCTCACTGTGCCATGAGTTGGTCTGTAGAGTGTGATTGTGGTACTTCCTTATCATGCTCACTTACAAATTCCAAGGCATAATCTATATTCCTGACAATTTTTAAGCTGTTCCTTGCATAAATACAAATTATAAAGTTGACCTCATGTCATCCAGAGAATATCAGGGTAAGAAAAATGATAGCTTAATGTTTTAGCGGCGTTTTCAGCACGATTTGGTTGAAAGCAGCTGTAATATGCAATAATAACACTTAAAAATGCTTTTTCATTATTGCATTAAACTCTGTGGGTAAGTCGAGAGGTGTTTGAATACTTGGTCTAGCGGCTAAATATGTTACTGAATGATTAAACATGTGCAAACTTAAAATTAATTGCCTTGTTCTTTTGTTTATAATCAAAACTACGACATATTTGCTAACATTCAAAAGAAACAAATTTTATTTGGTAAAGGCTTAAATGTTTTTAAAAAAACTGTGCCATATCCATTGACTTTGGTTTAGCAATTTTAAGCGTAAATAAACCAACCTGATAATCTGCTTTATAATTGTATCGTTTTCCCAGCATTTCCATGTTGTCCCACATTGACAGTCTCATTCTCACAGGCCTGTTAAATAGAGAATACTAGGTGAGTGTATTTTGATATCAAGTTTACTAGGCAAGGCTTTGAGAACGCATGTTGACATCGCGAGACTTGCCGAGTGATTCAACATGCATTCTCAAAGCCGAGCCTGGTAAACTTCATATCAAAAGACGCGAACCTGGTATTCTATTTATCAATTTACCCATTGTTAAACACTCTTCCAACTAGCGATTATGACGTAATTTTTAATTTCTGTGTTGATTTAGCGTCATTGGCGACGTCATTCAAAAAGTGCAACATCATCATGACCTGAAAAGGGTAACATGCCGTGAGATAGAAAACGTTTATTAGGTTATTTTGAAACAATTCAGTTAATATAAGGGGTGACTGATAAAACGATATATGACTTGAAGAAAAAAACATCCCAGAGGCTTTGAGGTTGTATTTTAAATTATATGTGAATGTCAAGCTATACACAGAGGGTCATAACCTTTGTTTATGTTTTCATTTAAACAGTTTTTAATTATTAATTCAATGTAGATCAAGTACTGTACTGACTGAACACCAGGCAAGTTTAATCAGCGTCCTGGCTGGCCACATGGGGCATCAAGCACTGACCTCTTTATTTGGTTGAGCAGTAAATCTGTTTCACTGTCCATTCTCATGTGGTTGTTACGTTGTTGTTGATTATACGTTCTTTGTTGCTCTCGCTGTACAATGTATGTGTGGGCTTTGTGGTTTGTCCTGGTTTTATGCTATAATTATTTGTATCCTCCGTTTTTCAATCACCACACAGAGGCAGTAAAAGCTGTTTGCTTTACTTTGATTGTATTCTTGCTTTTTCTTGTGTTTCTTTGTCTGTGTTACAATGTCTTTTTCCTATGGTGCCATGGGTAATATGTGATTCTGGCGTTTTTATCATACCTATTTGCCTTCCAACATTAAACACTCGTAATGTTTACTTAATATGAGCTTGGGATATACTTTTTTTTATTTATATCATGATACACATAGTAAGGACACGTCATTTGTGTTCAGTTTGGTGTTTGAATGGTAGATTATTAAAACTTACAGGAGGAATACATAAGCCTAAATCATCATACATAATATGTCATTTATATGGGTCCAAATAACTAAACTTGTAATTTGACATAAAGTGTCCTACTGGTGTATCGTGATTGTTGTGTGGCTCTTCCTGGCCGTACCATGGGTTTGTTTGCAGTTTGTGATTGTGGTATTTTACGAGACACCAAGAAGACAAATTAGCAAACCCATATGGAGTTTATGAAATAAGATTTGAGTGATGTTAACGAAATAAGGCATACATACTTTTAAGATAAACAGCCAATCTACAAGCAGCAGGTACTATTATTAGTGATAGTAACGAAATAAGGCATACCTATTTGTGAGATAAGCAGCCAATCCACAAGCAGCAGATACTACCTTGTTTCTGTCTACCTTTCCACTAAACCCTCCTCCAATGCGTTTAACTGTTACGTTGACTCTTTAAAGTAAAAACAAAGTATAGCGGCATCAGTAAAACGTAGCCAAAGTTGAAACCCACTGATATGGGTTAATTATGATTCCATTATATAGCGATATTTTGATTTCCTAGGCAGTCCATGTAGCTGAGCAGACTGGTTTGGGTATGACCTTGTCAGAAACCCCAAAGACTGTTTTGTCTCGCGACAAGGCTCAAATATGAATGTGATTTGTGTTTGAGTCATCATTGAATCATGTTACTTTTAGTTGCCTGTCCCATTTTTTCTTTAATTTTCTTAAATCTAAACTGCTTTAAGTCTCTCCCTATTGGTAAATAAGTAGATGATAAACTATGATTGTAGTAATAATCTATATCATCAGTTTCTATTCATGTTAATTGCAGCGTTGAATGTTGCCCAATAAACGTTGTCTATATTACAGCATGTGCCTTTATCAGGTCAAGATGACGTTGTTCTTTTTAAATGACGTAGCCAATGACGCTGAATTGACACAAACAGTCGATCATTTCGTCATATTTGCTGGTTTGAAGAGTACATTAACTTGGTTGGCTGATTAATAGAATACTGGGTTACCCTCTTTTGACATCAAGTTTACAGGCTTGGCTTCAAGAACACATGTTGAACCACCGACAAGCCTCGCAATGTCAACAAGCGTTCTCAAAGCCTTGCCTGGTAAACTTGATATCCAAAGTCACTCACCTAGTATTCTCTATATATAGTAGTGTGCAGATAAGATAAGACTACTACCTTGACCTTGCTAGATAAGCAGCATAGACACTAAGCTAATATTATCTGCCAAACATTTTACAGGTAATGTTTCCAGGAAAGCAACAACCCATAAAATTAGAGATAATAGCTACAGGAGCTGTTGTTCATGTTTACATTTGTTATTGCACCTATGAGAAAAACGTTAACTTTTTTCTAGTCTACTCCTGCTTTTAACATGTACAAATGTATAAGCAACACAGTTTACTACAAATAATCTCGAGAACAGATCATTTAGAAATAAATTGAACATACAAAATTTGAAAATAGCAGAATCAGCTTTATCAAGGTTATTCATGAGGATTAATGATAAGTGCAACATCTTTTTCGACCCTTAGGACTTAAGTGGTAGTCCACTTTCTGCCAGAACAAAATATATATGAAAAATACCAACGCTATATCGATGTACGGAGAGTTGTTTTACCAATTCCACGCAGCACAAAGACAGCTGTTGCGACTTATAAGAGTTTTAGTGATACATTATACAACATAATTACCCTGTTTTATAGAGATGGCACATAGAATTTTCGTATGCTGACAAGCCTAGAGAATATTACTTATCTAATCTGTGTACATCCATTCTTAACATGTCTATGTACAGCTTCTTAGTGAGACTTCAAATCTTATGTTTATCCTGAGTTTATATTTGGAATACCATAAGTTGTGTGCATTAAAGGGTGTAAACTAAACTGTAGGCGGTTCCTTTTAGCATCCACAACATAAGTTTTGATTGAGATATAAGAATAGTACTTTTCAGTAGCACACTCTTATTCAAAGGCCTGTGAATAGTATATAATTTCTATGTACTTTCTCATTGCATTTAGTTTGATTAATCAAGAGCATTGATGTAAACTTTAAACTATATGAAAACTTACTTGTTCTTTTGTGCTCCACAAATCTGTGCAACAACATGTTGGATAGGCTCAGTCCATTGTGTAGTGGCTATTATTTCTAACCCATCGTCAGAAGGGACTGCTAGACTACACTGAATAAAATAGAACATAGCAACTATATTCATAGTATTGTGCAATATTAGCAATTTATCTAATAATCGTACATGCGCTTATTAGGGCTCACTAAGGGCAATCTATATGAGCCAAGACACAAGATTCTAACAACGTGCTATGTGTGACCAACAAAGGCTCAGACCAGCCTGCGCATACGCGCAGTCTGGTCAGAGACTTTGTTAGTTGCTTGAATACTATATGAGTATTAGGCTACTGACCGAACAACATTTGAAGTTTCTTAGCTGAAAAGGGGCTACACAGGCTCGTCTGAGTCTACATTTGTCAAAATGCCACATTGTTGGAAATAATATGTCACAGCTTAAATATGTGCATTGTATTGTTTGTTACTTTTGTTACAGCTCATATGTGTATGCTATGTCAACTTCTGGTTTCCAATTAAACTAAAACTGTACATTTATCTTTGATATTGTGTTATCATGCGGAAGTAGTAAATTGTAGATAGTGATCAGTGGGCATATTTGCGTCTACATGGTTCTCGGAGAAATGGTTTCCATTCCTACTTATATGAGGGTCATTTTTTATGTTCGTTGAATCGGGCTGTATCTCTACAAATATAGAATTTACGGTACTATAACTATATATATTTTGAAAGGACTAGCTCTTGTCTATCACTTTATATAAATTTTATATCATAAGCCCTTTGTTCGGTCAAGTTATATAGCTTTGAACTGGGCGTAAAAAGGACACTGGCCAAAATCTGTGTCATTTTTACCCACGCAACCATTAGGAAATTAGATGCTGTTAAGTATCATTCGCTATGGTGATATAAGCATTTTTAAGCCCATTTTTTCTTTGCACCATCAAAATCAATTATTCAAACGCTAATGATAGACAAGTGCAGCAAAACTATAAGCATGCTGTTTGCTCTTCTATAACAATTTTAAAACACCCATCACTATACCAAAGAAATCACAGTCAAGTGCTAGTTATTATATCTGTTAAAATAACGATTGTGAACAAATTTTGAAATATCTTCTGGTTTTACATAGCACATGATATATTTAATCATTCGCCAGCAGTTATACTAATGTATTTATTTAAGCGTGTAACTGGCAACTTCTGGTACTGGCATACCCCAATGTTATAAAAAAGTGGGTGGGGTAAATCAACCCCACGTAGAAAACACAATAGCAATCAGATCTGCATAAGTTCCTTATTGCAGTTATTTCAAAACCTGTTAAGAGGCACAAGACAGTTTTAATGTATTTTCTAAATATAGTCACGCTCCATGACGTCATTTATGTACAAAATAAGGGATTTTAGCACCCCCTTGGCTATTTATTTGCAGTTCATTTCTAATAAAAAAAGTATTAACCTTGTTTTGGGATAAAAGTTACCATAACACTTCCATCTACCATATAAACAAGAAAAAATATAATACTACTTTACAGCTAACATATTAAGCCACATTTAAAAACCCGTATCCAACTTCCTCTTGTGTCAACTTTTTTCAATAAAGTTGATATGCCTACTGTTCAATTTGCTGAGGTTCCAAACAAATCTTCCATATCAAATAATTGCTGCGCATTTGCTAAATGTTTATATAATTTTGTAGCACGTGTTGTTCTTGATCTGCAGCCATTTTTTCAGAAGCTGTGTATAGCTATGGACCCATTTTCTTGCAATTGTTTCTAACGTTCTGTAAGAGACTAAGTCCATAAATGTCATATTTCTACCATATTTCCAGTGCGCGATATATAGGTATGTCTATGCCTCTTAGAAGTCATTAAAGTAATGCATTTTGAAATAATTTAGGTCGCATGTATAGATAAAAGCACAATCTTTTCAAATATATGCATGATGTATGCATTTACTTTCGCCGTTTTCATTAAATCTACCTTTCTACGAACATAAAAAACGTCCCTCGTACATCATTTATCAAAGTTAAATAATCTGCAAAAATGGATCTATTGGACATAAGGCGAATTTACAAAGAGCTACGTGCAGTAAGAGGCTTAAGGAGATATTGCTTTCAAACGCTCTTACTTGTATTATTTTTTCTGTATAAACTTAAATGGCTTTTTTGTCAAGGGGATGGATACCTTTGACTACATTGTTGTATGAACAATTTATACATATCACACAGATCACATCACGGCCCAACACACAGCTTTTGAGCAATTGGAAGCATGCTTATCAGTCATTTTAGTCACTTCGTGGTTCTATTCCCTTTGCAATTGGCATATTGGCTAAATTATAACGTATTTGCTTGTCTTACAGTTTATCATTTGTTATGAGTGCTCAAGCGAATCGTCTCATTGTGACAGTTCTTTTGAGTACCCACACCATATGTTTGGTTGATCAATAAGGAAATTATGTTTGATTATCTTATTTAGATGCACAAAGCAGAGAGACTTTAGATAGTAAATGTGGCACAACGACAGTTCAATTGGTAGAGCGTCCGCTTTAGGAGCGGGAGGTCGTGGGTTGGAATCCCGGCCACACTATACCAAAGGTGTAAAAACAGGTACTTGCAGCTCCCTTGCTGACGCTCACATAAAAGAGGTTGTGCTAGGAAGATAGAGTAAGACAGGTAAGTATCTGTTAAAAAGATATTGTTATGTCGCAATAAAAGCTCTACTGAGCTTATGTTATTTTTGTTTCAAATAAGCGACGTTAAATAAAGCTTCTTTATCTTTATGACAGAAATTGTGTTCTCGAAATGATCTGGAAAAACGGATCCTTATAAGAAAAGGAAACAAATCAGCACTAATATAGTGATGTACTGGGTGGTTATGGGAATCACAGTGTATCGCTGCCTATAATTTTGATAAAAATTAAAGTTGATTAAATGCTTCCATCTTCATATATAAGCTCGCTGTTGGTCCCTATTTTATGATTTTGTATTTTATATCATAATTGCTTGAATGTACGGCTTTATTTTGGGGTTAAAAAGTCACTTTTTGTATTATACATATAGAAAGTAGAAAAAAATTGTAAAACATCATTCCCCTCCCGAGTCCCAAATAATCCTTGTGCACATAAGTTTATGTGTTCTCATATTTTCCATAATATATGTGAAAAGCTAGTTAGGGCTTTGGGGGTGGGGAATGATATCCCACAGCCCAAAATGTGACGTTTTGGCGAGCCCGAACATTTTTGATGTGCTCTCTTGAAAATCTTTCTTCCAGTATAATGAAATAAATAGTACAAGTAAGCTGCCTTTGCATAACCAATTAATCATGAAATATTACAACGTTTTCAGCATACTTTTCTTTAAATTATGAAAACTATCCATTTACTAAATTCAGTTGGTAGATTACTTTACACCTATACTGTATCTATCCAATACACATAAATTACATGGCCCATCACTAGGTGTAATTTACGCATTGGTGAATGGTTTTAGTACATTGCTGCATAATATTGCACCAGGTAAATACATTGTCACCAAGGTTGATTATGGACTACAGATGCACTTCAAAATATTTCCTAACAAATCAGATAGAAAAACAACAACAACAAAACAATCATTAAAATATTCACGATTTTGGACCTTAAAATACTTTCACTATGATATGATATCCAGTATTGATGATATAATACCCAAACATGTGAAAATAAAGGATTTTTAAATGCTTTGGTGAGATCAAATTTTGCAACCCCTACCCTCTTTGGTAGCGTCTCCTGTTTTGTCAAAGGGGTCTGTCTGTCAAACTTTAACCTTCATTCGTTCCTAATACATCAAGCGTCCTAGTATTTAAAAGGATACCAGTGATATATTAGGCACAGGGAAGATTTGGGAAGCATCTGTAAAATAGGCAGATACCCTATCAAAGTGTCAGAGGTCCTTTGTACCCAGATACCTTAGTCACTCACAGTATTCAACAAACCCAGCAAAATGTTCACCAATTCATAAAAGCTTTTTGGACTGTGCAAGTTGATAGACTGTCGCTAATTGGCTTGAGATAATCACTTGATAATTTTGGTTTTGACCAATTTCACATCCTTTGTATACAGTGCAAAGAATTAGAGCATAAAGTTGAAAACGAGTTAGTTCGATCACCAACCAAGGTAAGACGATAATGGTCACCATGGGCAGTCTGAAGTTGTGATAAACCCCCTCTGGTTTGTATGCGGAAAAACTATGACATCACCCTGGCAGGCCTAAATTAAATGATAGTGGCTAACAATATGATATGAGAAAATATTGATGAGTCTTTATGAAACATTGTGAAAATGGACACCAAATAGCATACTGTATACCACTTAAATTTAATAATATTCGAGGCATCAGAATTTGGCGATTTTAAAATAGTGAAATATTGTCATAATTCAGTTTTATCGGTCTCTCAACTTAATGACCTTTAAAGTTACGTTCTATTCTCTTAGGGAAAGAATATGCTCCCCATGGGACCATAGTTTTAAATAAAACTACTCTTAAAAAGGTGTATGCTTAAATATTTTTTCCTTTAATAGTGTCCTATTTTAAGTCATGTTCCCTCAACGTTGAAACATACTCTACCATTCAAAACAATACGTATACCAACATACTACTTAACAAAATGTACACGTATCCAGTTAATGCTTATTGTATAACTAAACGCAAAACTAATTCGCAGTCTCATATTTAATCAATTTTCGTTCTTACCACAAATAGCGCAAAAAAATTACCTGTCAAATTAAGTGTTATACAGTATTAAGCACTTCTGTTATCACAGCACTGACATGAGAAAATATTTTTTATGCATATGCAAACACTATATACAGAGATCAGCCTGTGCATCTGCACACATATATGATATTTTAATTATTTCAAGTGGTTGTATATCTTTGAGCTTGTAACTTAAACCATCATGATTTGAATCGTTGTAGTACCTGCGTTTCCATATAAAAATGATACTGGTTCCCCATGTAAAAAGTACCACTGGTCACATGGCTAGACATAGCTATAGCTTCTGCAATATAAAACCGAAAATAAAAGCTGACATTCATAAGCCTAAATATCAAAGTGCGTAATCAAAAGTTAGTTTTCTTATTTCTCCACAGAAGCATATGTTATGGCTGTTAAAAAGAACCGTCTCAATGAGATGTTTTATAAGCAAATGTTTAAACTGATAGATATGAAAATATGAAAACTTAAACACCAATATATATTTTGTTTATTTGGATCTACGATTCGTTAATATTTGTACTAGACCATTTAAACAATTTAGAAGTAGACGTGATGCCACAGAAGAATACAGGCATTCCATTATGTTCAGCATTATTAGCTGATATAAACCGGGTTTAGTAGAAAAAATATCATTACCCCTACATACATTTGCTATGAAGTCCCTGTTACACTATCAAATTTGAACTAATAGATTTCTAAACTATATACTTACAATAATGTTTCTTTAAGCAGTGCAAACAATATAAAATAAACATTATATTTAAAAAAGTATGCTTATCTCTCATGTGTATATAACAAATTTGTTTAAGTGAAAGATCGTACTTGGCATATGGGTATGTAATGGCAAAGGAATTAACTTATGACACATCTCATTGAATGCGTATTTAAATAAATACTAAATTCATCATAATATTCATCAGTATATGGGTCGTGGCATGAGATTTCCAACAATGTGGTATGTGCGACCAGGTAAGGCTCAGATCAGCCTGCGCATACGTGCGGTCTGATGAGAGCCTTTGCTAGTCGCTTGATTATCCTATGAATGCTAGCTACTGACTGAACATCATTTGGATTTTCTAAGCTTAAAAGGAGGCAGCCTAGGGTCGTCTGAGTCTACACTTGTCAAAATGCCACATTGTTGGAAATCACATGTCACAGCTCAATTATGTTAGTATGATACTTATTCAATAGGCAGCCAAAGTGACTCAGACAAGCGTTTGTAGTCTTACTAAGACATCTGCTGCTCGTATACACAAACTATGGAAGCAGATGAAGACGCTGGTTGAAATTAAGACTTCAAGTCGTACCAGATAGTCGTACATGTATGTTTTGAGAACGTATTTATACATATGTTATAAATAGTGAAATCCCATAATTTGACCTTTTTCATTAATCAGTAAACATATTATTTCTTATTGTTCCATTGTACTTACGATCCGCATCCCCAACAACCAGGTCTTTTATGCCTGGATTTGGAATAATGGATTGCTTCTGTATAGCATCATCAATGTCTATTATTGGAGCACTTATATTAGCATAAGTCACCTTTACCATGGCCGCAGCCTGATCTGCTATCTCTTGAGTATCTGTAAAACCAATAATATATGTGGTTTTAATCAAAGACTATGACTGTTTGCTAAGTAAGAGAAGTCCTAAGCATGAATATTCAAGTATATTTGTTGCGTGTGAACAGTAAAACCACAGATAAGATGTGCATCTGTGCAATCTCACCAGCAACATTTTTTATTTAACTCATTAGATGATACGATAGAATCACTTGCAACAACCAGGGATTTTTATGAATCTGGCATTGATGTTATAAAAGTAAGTAAGGAGGCAAAGATTGGAAATCGATTCAATCAAGCACCACACAGGACCCAGGACACCACATAGGAAAGTGACAAAACACAACAAACACAACACACATAAGTACCAAGATGTTAGCCCTTTCCCAGTAATAACGTTTTTCCCAGTAAAAACGTTTTACTGGAGGGCTTAAACTAGTCTAACGGCGCCAACCTTACCCTTTGTTCAGATGTGGATCAAGACTCATAGGTGTTTGGTTTGTATGAAAGATCCTTAACATATCCATGAACATTAAACATTATCCTAGAACATTAAACTCTTTTCATGTTTAACTGAGCTTGAAATCGTTAAACTCATAAACTTTACAATGCCAATGATTTTTGGCATTTTAATATTTATTAGCATGATAAATACAACATTTGGGCGTTTTAAGCAGGAACAAATCTTATCTTACAGTATTTTAGCTTTTTATTCGCAGTTGGAATTTCATCCTCAGTTCAGTTGAGCATGAAACAAATTTTATATCCACAGGCCCTGGTTAGCTACTGTGGCTACCTAGAATGGCTTAAGTGTTACCTTGTCAATTCCCCTTAAACAGATTTTTGTTGATGAGAATTGAGTGCAACCATTACATACTATCTTCATCCAAACAATATAATAAAAAAAGCAAGCTAAACCACTTTGAGTTAATTTTGTGTGTTTGTTTTAAAAGATATTAAATTTTGTGTTATATAGGTAAAACAAAACAACTTGAACGTTTGGGTTAGCGATGTTTGCTATAATAAAAAGTTAACTGCTGTAAGTTGAAAACAAACCTGTAGTTATCTTTGTTACAATAGAAAATATAAACAAATTATTGAAGTAGATGATGATCCTGAAGCTTGCACATAATACTGAGAGTCACTGATACATGTATAACATTTAGCTTCAGTACATTTAGTAGTTTGAGATATGTTGAAAATGTAGAGAACATTCCAATCTTGGTTACCTTTGGTAACATTGACATTATATCTACATTTATTTTGTGTTAACGTACACAGACACTATTTTGGCTTTGACTTAAAAATATTCTTAAAAAATCATGCTTTTAAGTTATCCCCATTCAAAAGCATTTAGGCAAAATGTCCTCTGATTTTAGCTAGATTAATGACAAGCTGGGATCTTCATTTGAATCAATTTTATAAAGCCTAGGCACTTGTGATACACATCAAGGTTTCAAGTTATTGTACTTTTGGCTATGGAGAAGAAATTAATTATAAGCTTCTACCAAATAAGGGCATTGAAGTAAAAGTGAAGCCCTGTGCAAAATAACATGTAGTCTACACACCAAACAAGTTGACCGTATGAAATTAAACTTCATCTGGCCTATGAGAATAAATTGTCAAAACATGCTGATGGCAGTCCAAAATAAACGTTCTTGGTTGGAATATCAAATGTTAAGCTTGACATTGAGTATGTATTCATAGTCATTGTTTTATTCAATATCTAGTATGTTGAAAGGCTTTTGCTATTGTATAACAATTATCAAAAAACAACTGTTCATGATTTATACCCATATAAATGCATTAAGAGTCGAATTCGATCTTTGTGGAAAGTAGATCACAATCAATCTGCAATCTGATAATATTTTGAAGGCCCCTATTCCTGTTACATATCAACGCCTATGGTCACTGGTTTTAGTTTTAGAGAAATATAGTGTTTGAAGAATTTTACTATATACATGTATGGGGAAAGTAGTTATCTTGGCCAAGTAATCCTGATCATCTTAACAAATATATGTTTCCCTACTCTTTGAAATCTAAATATGAAAATTGAATATTATTTGTACCATGGCTTCTGAGATGGAGAAATTGTTAATGGACAGTTGGACAAGGGATTACCAGTCGCTTGAGCCATTGATATACTACTAGCTAATCATTGAGCCTTTTGCTCATGTGAGCTTAAAAGAAAACAAAGTAAATACTTCTCTATCTTCCTACCTGCCAGCACAATGGCGATAGGTTGTCCATAGTAGTTGACTTCACCACTTGCTAAAGCCTGTAGTATGACAAAAAATAAATATATGAGTCAGTGCATGAGATTTCCAACAATGTGGTATGTGCGACCAGCAAAGCCTCAGATCAGACTGCGCATACGCGCAGTTTGATCAGAGCCTTTGCTAGTCGAGCGAGTATTCCTTGATTGTTAAGCTACTGACTGAACGTCATTTGTAGCTTCTAAGCTTAAAAGGGGCTGCACAGGCTTGTCCGAGTCTACACATGTCAAAATGCCACATTGTTGGAAATCCTATGCACTGGCTCAATTATTACTAGTAAAGAAATTTCTTTGAAACCGTCAATATGTTTCATCAAGTACACATTTTTATTGCATGTTATAGAAATACGCTTAGTTATATGTTTCAAGAAATGTTTTCCATCAATGCTATTGAACAGAAAAAACAACATGTATGTTCATGAATCAGCACATGCCATATTAGGACATATCACATAGTCTATCCAGCAAAATCTGACACCTGCCAGTACATTTATACAGTCTTGCCATAGAATAGACTGCTCTTATAAACAGATTATGGATGTAGATTATGGTTAAATTCCACAACTGACATTTCGTTCCATTTGATTTTTTGTATGTAAGCTTAGGGTATGACATTATACAAATGTGAAAAGTACCATTAAATGAGCTAGCTAATACATTGTACATGTAATATCTAAGTACATATCCACACGCAAATAGAGAGTATGACCTGGACATGCAAAAAAAATCACAGACTAACCACAGACCAACCCACAGTACTGCAAGGAAGTACACAATACAGTCACACAAAAGCAAGAACAAGCAACAATCTCTCTCATCCTCAACAATATGATTTTAAAAATAGGCATGCATTTGAAGAGCCAAAACTGTCATACTAGGCAAACGCATTTTTTTATTTCATAGCTTTTGTCATTAGATGACAAAATCAAAAGATACAAAAAAAAGAAAATCTATTTTTCTATTTCCAGTGTCAAGAAGTATATTTTGGGAACAAAATATATACTGAAAGCTTAAAGTGGTGGATCTTAAGCATATGTGTATTCTTTGTCACTTCCCCATATGATGTCTTGGGTCAGGTATGGTACTTGATTGCATTGATTCCTAATCTTTGCCTTCTTCTTTACTTTGCAATATTGTCAAAATCCATGGCTTGTATATACAAAGTACCTTTTCTGGTTCATTCGTATTAACAGAAAATGATGGTCCATTTAGGTTATTTTGTCCTCCAGCTGGGATATCAGCTGCTGTTAGCACTTGATAAACACCAACCATACCCTACAATTTAAAATAACACAAAAAATGTCAGTTGATTTTAGATTACAGAAGCTAGTTTCTGGCAATAAATGCAAATTCGAGATACCCCATACTCACAGGTATGGTTCATAAAAGTATCATGAATTTGTCTTTTTTTTAACATATTCTCTTCAACTATGTATAGTCTTGCCTTTTTTCTTCATTATAAGTTTGAAACGACAGTGTTACTGAAATTTCTAAAATATAGACATACGAGGGAAGATCAAAATATTCCCGGGCCCTTGTACTTTGGGCTACCAGGGAATGAAAACTTGACCATTACTTTTCAATATAATCTCCCTTAGAGGCAATGCACGTAACCCATCTCTGTTCGAGCTTTCTTATCCCATCAAAATAGAAGGCCTTTTCCTGGTCCCCCAGTACTCGATAACTGCCTCTATGACGCCTTCATTGCCTCCATACTGTGTACCTCTAAGATGGGATATCAGTTTGGGAACAGAAAGAAGTCTGATGGAGCCATATCAGGAGATATGGGGGATGAGGAAGGATTTTAAATCCACATTTAGTCACAGCAGTCATGGCAACTTGTGACGCATGGACTTTGGTGTGGGTCTGCATGATCATATGACTAAGAGTCCGTTTTTCTCGCCTCTTTCTTGCAATGTCCTGGCCGCCTCAATTCGCCGGTATAATATACTGAACAGCAAAAGAAACGCATATTTTGCATATTTGGAATAGTGTATAAATTGGGGGTTAAATAGTGATCTTATGATGTGTAAGGAATCACTGATGTATTGAACATGTGAATTATCAAAGGCATCACAAATGGACGGCTCATTGGAATAATGATAATATAGGGGCGTAACTCTGTGCGTAATAAAATATCTCATAATAAAGGCGACTTTCGAGATGATGTATGTCTAAAACCACTAAACGGATTTGAATGAAAATCACTCTGCTTGATAGTCATGACATACAGATTACTTATGACGTTTAAATTTTTCGATATTCTTTATGGTGGACTACACTGAAGGACTTTAAAAACGCAAAAAATGAAAATTATTATTTTTTGAATCCAGAACATTTTAGTCTTCTTTAACAAGTTAAATCGGCTGGAAACGACACTCTGCCTCTATCTAAACCTAAAACCGGTGTGTTTATAGACAATGGCCACCACCAGCTACGCATCCGTGATTAACATTTTTTTGCACGTGGCGTCCCCACGAATCAATGAAGCAAAATATTTTATCATTTCACATATAGCTTGTAGGTATACATGTATAAAAAAACACAGTAGCTTTAGTTTTACAGCTTTATTATTCGTGCCACGTTTGTATGAACATGAACGATCTGGCACAATTGGAATGCTAAAAGTTAGGGTGAGTGTTTCTTGCGTCGCCATTTATTATAATTGCCATCCGTCAGCTATACGGCACCTCAGAGTTGTTACCAGGCTACTAGGACAGTTAAAGGTCGACACATGCCTTGGCAACTAAGAATGGCGACCGACATTAAGACGGCAACTAACGTCCATTACATCGACGATATTTACATGGGCGATATCCGTTCGGGCTCGCTACCAACACTGCCAGATGAATAGCAGGGCTCCAAGGGTAATTTGTTTCAGATTTTAAATAAAAATATTTAATTACAATAACTTAAAATAATGCCCAATTTCAAGACAAATTTCAAATTGCAGTTTTAGACTTTAAGGGTATTGTCTTTTGATGACTGATGCTCTAAAATTATTTATCATTTTGATATGAAATTTTAAACATGTTTTTTTGACATATTGACGTTTATTTTTGCTAACTCTCAAAAAAATTGATACATTAAAAAGTTGTTAATTTTATGAATTTCGATTTTTGCATTTAAAGTCCTTCAGTGTATTGTGACCCAGTTTCATTATCTGACAATTAACCAGAAGTTTGTTAAATACAGGCATGAAAGGGTCCAAACAATTGTTTTAAACGGTTCTGTTGGACACTACCTCACTTGACATCAATCATACCGGTCCAGATATTCTTACACCCAAAAGATTCCGGTGGTTTTCAATACCAATGCAAAAAATGCTAAAAATGAAGATTTTTGGATTAGCAGTATAATTTCTACAGCAGTGAATTTTTAAGTTTTATGCTGTTTTCTTATCTCTTACAGTGTGTTATCGTGATATGCAATGAAATCGGCTTCAAGTCATGTGTTTTCCAATGTACGGCACTATAATTGCGTTTTTGGCGTTTATTAACAAAAGATAATAATTAACTGTGTAATGACGAATTAAATGGTCTGGAACGAACGCATGAGTCCGAACAAACATGTTCATATCATTTAGGGTAAAATTTGATAAGGGTTTCTGGTATAAAATGGATATTAAAATTTGCGTTTCTTTTGCTGTCAAGTATATGCATTGATTATCGTGCGACCTTCCTCAAGATAATCAGTCATGATCACCCCTTGACTATCCCAAATGATTGAGGCCACCACCTTCTCTGCTGAATGAACCTTCTTAAATGTCTTAGGAGGGGTGAGCCATGGTGCTTCCATTGTTTGCTCTGCATTTTTGACTCTGTCAAAATGGTGAACCCATGTCTCATTTTGGGTTACAACTCGCTCAATAAAATTGCCAGGATCATCTTCATATCGAGGCAGGAGATATCTTGAAATATCCAGCCGAGTGCTTTACTGATCATTGGTAAACACTTGCGAAACCCATCTTGTCAAAACCTTTGACATACCTAAGATCTCATATAGGATTGATTGAACTGCTACAAAACTTATGCGCACTTCACTAGCTATGCTTTGCAGGTCTCACCTCCTATCACACAAAACCCTGGGTGTGCATGACCTTGACATTTTCATCAGCAGTGTGGCAAATTTGGGACGGCCAGATTGTCCATCATCCTCAATGCTCTCCCCCTGTTGAACTCTGCAGCCCGATTTTTTTCACTGTGCTATAAGAGGGAGACTCCTTCCCAAGGGTTTCCGTAAAGTCTTCATGAATTTCCTTGGTAGGCATTCCTTTCTCACAGAAGTATTTGATAACCGCTCTGATTTCAAGTTTCTCCATTTTGCAAATGTGTTGCACATAAGCAACAAAGCAGGGGGCATGCTTTTCACACTTCAAATGTCCTTCAATCATTTCAAATGACCTACTGACAAAGAATCTCACTGAAGCATATCTGATGAGAACTTTTTGATCACACCACGTTTAGTCCTCTGTTGATAAATTGATAAATCTGTCTCCTTTTAAATACGTTATATATGGTGAATTTATATTTGTAGAAAGTATTCAAAATTATCTTAGAAAAATAAAAATCCTTATCTCTCCTTTGTAACTTGCACTAAACTATTTGCATGTGCTTAAAACATCACGAGTAAGCGAACCTAGAATGAAACATTTTATTACGTTTTGTAGCAAAATTAGTGAGGCCTAAATGGATGTATGGCTGTTTAGGGTGTTACAGAAAAGGTTATAGGAGCATATCATATGTCATAAAAACTGATGTCACAGTGACTGTTTTATAGGATAACAAGGCAAGTGTTTTGATAAGGTTACAGTGGCTGTTTCATATTAAGTGATTGAGGTTGCTTAAAGTCCCAGTCAACAGTATCTCAGTCAAATAGGGACTCCTTCGAGATAAAGGGAGTAAGATAAGCAGAACGGAATAGATCTAGAAACCCCTACCTCAAACCAAATTTGCCCACAAGTGAAGCAAATTGCATCCTGTCAACAAGCCAAATATGACAGGACCATATCTCTAAAAGCTACTACAGATCACACTTCCCTATCACCCACGCTGTTTCATATGATTATGTGTCTAATATGGTTTGACCTTTATTCGTATATGAGGCACTGTCATATAAATGGGACAAAACAAACCGTTTCTTCAAGTACAGAACACTAGTGACAATTGAAATTTGATTTTTTCAACATGCCAAATGGGATATATTTTGTAACTACAAACACTTCTATTTCTTTGGTTTACAATGTATACCTGATTTAGATAGTTATGCTAATTGATTAAGTTCCCTGCTTTGTAAACACTGATTAACCATGAGTATATGGTAATATCAAAAATGACACAAAACATTACCTGTTTTGTTCTTGCTTGTATACATTTTGTGTAAGTGTGTATGTGGTTTTGTGTCTCTGGTTGGTATGTAGTACTTGATTACTATAAAGATACTGATCTCCATTTTGTTAATTACATGTAGTTTTTACAACATGTCGTAGTTACAATGTTTGCTTTATACCTTTTCACGTAATTGTATGAGTGTCTAACCTTTTATATGTCATATAAGGGAGTTATCATCCCTTGGCTATGCTCACTTGGGTAGAGTAAACTCAGTATTAAATTACCAGATCAGGAAATATCTGGGGACTTTTAATCATTTGTCTCGTGGCACTGCCTGGTCATACTTATTTGTGTTTAAAATGTCTAGTAACTGAAATGTTCAAAGACTGAACTCTCGAATGACTGCAGTGTCTGGGACCTTAGAGGGCCCAAAATTAAAAACAACAAACCCCCCCAACCTAACAATAATAGAAATGTATATTTGTATCAGGCTTAAGGTGTGGGTCAGGTGTGGTGGTAGGAAGAGTTTTGAGTTACTTTAAAATCCTATGTTTTATAAACCGTATGGACCCAGATGAAATGCCACATTTTGTGCAGTCTCATCCGAGTCTATATTGTTTGTAGCTTATAATTAACCTGTGGAAAAGTATTTCATAATATTGCATTATGGGGCGCTATATTTATCTTCGACGTAACGTAACGCCGCGTTGACGTTACGTTAACGTCGGTTGCTAAGCGAGTTGAAAAAAGTAAATGGAACATGGTGGAGACGCGTTTACCTTATGGGCCCGTAAACATGATCTTACAGTTGAAATAAATCGTATATTGTACCAACTCATCATCGGAGTTAGTTTCTTTTGGTGGCTATTCCATAATCGGGAATATGGTCCAACCAAAATTTGGTAGCAGAGCGAGGTTAGAAGACATAAAATCGAAGAAAATACGGAATTAACGGGAAAATGGCGTCGTCGGAGAATGGCATCAACGGAGATGATCTGCGGGAACGTGGCGATCCAACAGGGACAGCTGGCGCTCTCACAGACATGGAAGCTGAATTGAAAAGGGAAAAGTTCCGCGCTAAATCAAGCTTCACACGGATTAAAAACAAGGTATTGTTTTTGATAGATCAACCGGAAAAGCCAGGCTATGGAGAGATTCAGGAGGCATGTACTAGATTGGACAATGCTATGGAAAGCGCCATGAACGTAATGACAAGACTGTCCGAACTTTTCGATAAAAACAAGCAAAAACAGCTGAGCGATAAAGTAATGCTCGAGATGGAGAAGCTGGATGATGATTATTCGACAACATATGCGGCGGCGCAGCATTATAACCACACACAAAAGGAACAGTCAAGTGAAACTTCTGAAATACTTACGATTGACTTGCTGGGCTGAATGAACATTTCTGACCAGTCGGAAACCTACCGAAAAGAAGGGTACAGCGTTTCTCAAGAGGTAAAAATTGTTGATTCTGACATTAATGTCTGCAATTCGGTGCCATTAAAAAGCAGTGAAAACCAAACAAACGGTACCACGGGTAACCAGAAAATTACCACGGTTAAAGGAGCACAACCACAGCAATCACTTGATAAGGACATGTCACTGCAAAATGAACAGGCTCAAGAGTTTCATCGCCCCGTAGTGAGAAAAACCAGCATGAACGCTGCGGCAACACCGTTCCAACCAACTGCTACATGTAGTAACAACACTCCTCCCACGATTGGGCAAGATTTATGGAGGCAATTAAAGCGTGTGCAGATACCTATATTCACCGGCGAAAAGAAAAACTACCAAAGTTGGAAGGCATCTTTCCTTGCCTGCATCGATTCTGCACCGGCAACCGCCGAATACAAGTTACTGCAACTTCGGCAGTACGTCTCCGGGGAGGCTCTGAAGGTAATTGACAGCCTGGGACACTCCGCTGCTGCCTACGAAGCAGCCAAGGGTCGCTTAGATAGAAAGTACGGTGGAAAGCGTAGGCAGATAGCATTATACCTGGAAGAGTTGGAGGAGTTTCCGCAGATACGACAGGGTCACGTGAAGGATATAGAAGAATTTGCTGATCTTCTAGACATAGCAATGATCAACCTACAAGAGGCCGGACAATATCACGAGCTTGGTTTTGGGTCGCTCTACCCGAAGCTACAGCGCAAAATACCCGAGGCAATGATAGCTAGGTACCATCGCTGGGTGTTCGAGTGCAACAAAGAAGAGTCAGTGCTCTCACTACGGGAATGGATACTACAGGAATCAGAATTCCAGATGATAGCCACAGAGGCGGTTCGCGGGGTGTCAGGAAAGGCTACAAAACCAGCATATCGAACATTTTTCGGTGAAGCAGATTATGTCCGTAATTCGAAGAAAATGCCATGCCTCGATTGTGGAAAGAATCATGGCATATGGAATTGTCCAGAATTCAATCGAAGAAAAGTGGCAGATAGATGGAATTTCGCTAAACACAATCAGTTATGCTTTCGGTGTTTAGCTCAAGGGCACCAGGGAAAAGCGTGTCCTAGAAGTCGACAGTGCGGCCAAGATGTGTGTACGGATTTACATCACAGGCTGTTGCATAAAAATGGATCCACCAGACCGGCTCCTGTCAATTTGGAGAAATCGTCAAAAGTAGCTTTCGGCACTTTAGAGCCACAGGATCGGGACAGTAGCCTTACGGAGGGGAAAGAGCAGACAACAATGGTCACCCAAAGCAACATCAGGGCAAACTTTGTGGGGCTTCGTACAGTGCCAGTCATTCTGAAAAATGGTG
Source organism: Loripinus fragilis (assembly GCA_964019695.1). NCBI lineage: Eukaryota > Metazoa > Mollusca > Bivalvia > Lucinida > Lucinidae > Loripinus > Loripinus fragilis. The sequence goes on along the minus strand of OZ026522.1, from coordinate 63,099,343 downwards.
AACAGTCCTTGAAAATTAATGCCTTGTTAGACGACGCCAGTACAAAATCCTACATCAATGCCGACGTGGCAGCTTAGCTAGGTCTACAAGGAAGAACCGAAAAAATGACCGTAAATGTACTGAACAGACAGGTGGAGACCTTTGAGACTAAGCCAATCAACATTGAACTCACAAGTATAACGGGCAATGTGAGCACAATGGTTAGCGCGTGCACGGTAGACAGAGTGACGGGTAACATGCCGGTTGTAGAATGGAATAAGTTAAAGCAGCAGTGGCCTCACCTAAAAAACATCAAATTCCCAACTTCAGCCATGAGACCACTTGTCGACATGCTGTTGGGATTGGACTGCGCCGATCTGCTCTATGCCATTCAAGAAGTTAGAGGGAAACCAGGAGAGCCTATCGCCAGGCTCACACCACTAGGATGGACATGTATTGGGAATACCGGACCAACTTCTCAAGAGGTATGTCATACAAACTTTGCTTACACGTATTTTGTTAAAAATCAGGCTGAAATTGAGCAGATAAATTCGACGTTGAAACACTTTTGGGAGATCGAAAATGTCCAGTCACCGCATGATGCACCAATAGTTCGCATTGAAGAGCAATTGGCTATAAAAAAGGTTGAAAGCACGCTTTCATTCGAGAACCAAATGTACAGAGTTGGTATACCGTGGAAGTCTGATACACGTGCATTGCCAGATAATTATGAGATGGCTCTTAGAAGACTGGAAAACACAGAGAAACGGCTGAAAAAGTCCCCGGATGTTGCACAGGCATACAACAACTGCCTTGACCAGTATGTCCAGAAGGGTTATGTCACAAAAGTTCAAGAGCCAAAGAGGTCAACGTCAAGGTGGTACCTTCCACACTTCCCTGTACTAAGACCAGATAAAGACACTACCAAGGTGAGAATTGTCTTTGACGCATCTGCAAGATACGAAGGTCATTCGCTCAATGACCTGATTCACCAAGGTCCGAAGCTACAGCGGGAATTATTTGATGTTCTACTGCGATTTAGACGACAACCAGTTGCACTAGTATGTGATATTGCGGAAATGTACCTGCGAATTGGTATAGCTCATGAAGACAAGCCTTTTCATCGATTCCTATGGAGGGGAATAGATCAGGATCGTCAGCCAGATACTAACCAGTTTGATCGGGTCGTGTTTCGGGTAAACTCCTCTCCGTTCCAGGCACAGTTTGTCCTACAACACCACGCAAAGAAATTCAAAGACACATTTCCACTGGCAGCTGAGACGGTGCTACGGTCTACCTACATGGATGATTCTATGGATTCGGTAGCAAACGAAGATCAAGGGATAGAACTGCACAAGCAACTCTCGCAACTGTTGAGACAGGCCGGAATGCATGCAAGAAAATGGTTGTCTAGCTCGCCTCGGGTGTTGAGGGACATCCCACTACAGGATCGCAAGACTGAAGTACATGTAGACCTGGACGCAGACTATTTACCCAACACTCTTTGATCCCATCGGGTTTTTGGCTCCATTCACCATTAGAGCCAAAATGTTGCTGCAGCAAATGTGGATGGCAGGATTGGACTGGGATGAGGAGCTGACTGAAACGTTAACCAACGCAGCACGGGCCTGGTTCAGTGAACTACCGGAGCTAACGCTGTTACAAATACCACGATGTCTGCTTGTAGGAGGAAAGCAGATAGACAACGTTTCCTTGCACACATTCGTTGACGCCTCTGAAGATGCATTTGGAGCCGTTGCTTATGTAAGGTACAGCTACCAAGATGGGACTATCTCCACCAACATAGTAGCTGCTAAGACACGGGTCGCACCTACTATAGCGACAAGTATCCCACGTCTAGAACTAATGGGTGCAGTTATTGGGGTCCGACTATCAACGAGAATTGCGAGTGTTCTGGAGCTTCATACGAGTCAAGCAGTCTTTTGGTCGGACAGTCAGAACGTTCTTTGGTGGATACATGGGCACAAGTCAAGACTTTAAACCTTTTGTTGCTAATCGGGTTGGGGAGATTCAGACAAGTACAGATCCGGAGCAGTGGAGATATATACCAACTAGTTTAAACCCAGCAGATATACTCAGCAGGGGAATGACGGCAGCTGATCTTGCAAAATGTGACAGAGGGTGGAAAGGACCAGAGTTCTTGAGAAAGCCAGAAGAAGCTTGGCCAACAAAAGTTATCAAGGATAACCACACAGGATACGACGAAATGAAGCGATGCACTAGACCAACACTATTCACCAGAACGGAAAATAGCTTGGAATCAGTATGCATGGTTGTCACTGGTAATGAATGCAACTTTCCATTGAAACCACGTGACTACTCGAGCTTCCTACGTCTGAAGAGGGTGTTAGCATGGATAAACCGCTTCGTTGACAACGGTAGAAAGCAAAAGGAAAACAGGACATCTGGTGAACTTCTGAGTGAAGAACTGAAACGTGCCGAAGTCCAGATTATTCATCATACACAGGTTATAGAGTTCAATGACGAATGGAAGGCTCTGTCTTGCGGGAAAACTTTGCCAACAAGCAGCAAGTTGTTGGGGTTTCAGCCAAAACTTGACGAAGATGGGTTGATTTGGTCTGATGGTTGATTGAAACATGCAGAGTTTCTACCATATGATATGCGGTACCCAATCATTCTGCCAAGAAGAAACTGGGTGACTAAGCTCATCGTGAAGGAGTTTCATGAACGAGGAAACCATGCCACTGGAACCAACCAGACACTCGCAGCATTATCCACTCGATACTGGTTACTTGCAGGACGAGAAGAGATTCGAGAATGGGAAAAGGAATGCTTGGTGTGTTGCCGACGGAAATCGAAGCCATGCTCGCAAATAATGGCACCATTGCCAACATCTAGACTGAAACCATCTTTGCGAGCATTTGTTAGGTCAGCAATTGATTTCGCTGGCCCATTCATTACAGTTCAAGGACAAGGAAAACGACGAGAGAAGAGATACCTCTGCCTGTTTACCTGTCTCGCCACAAGAGCTGTTCACCTAAAAATGGCATATGGACTGGACACAGATTCATTCCTAAACGCCTTTTACAGGATGGCCAGTCGTAGAGGTTTACCAGAAGAAATGTACTCAGACAATGGCACTAACTTCAAAGGCGCGGACGCAGATATAAAGTCGCTGGTAAGAGAACTAGATGAGAACAAGATTTACCAGTCCATAGCCAACAAAGGAGTCACCTGGCACTTTAACCCACCACTTGCACCACATTTCGGTGGTGTCCACGAGACTATGATTAAGTTGGCGAAGAAAGCAATAAAAGCAATACTGGGTAAAGCGGACATCAACGACGAAGAACTCACAACAGCAATGATCGGAGCTGAGGGCCTGATAAATTCGAGGCCTCTGACATATCAATCGGCGAATCCAGCAGACGACGTCCCATTGACCCCTAATCATTTTCTCCACGGACAAATTGGGGGTCATTTTGCACCAACCTCCTGTGATGAGACGGACTTCAACCTGAGAAAGAGATGGCGCCGTATCCAAGAACTGGTGCGCCACTTTTGGAGCAGATAGATGCGTGAATGGTTACCAGGGCTCAACGCACGACAAAAGTGGTTTCAGACGCAACGTGACGTCCAGATCGGTGACGTCATGTTGGTTATCTCACCGGACACATCAAGAGGGAACTGGCCGCTCGGACAGGTACTGGAAGTCTATCCGGGATAAGACGGGCACGTGCGGGTTGTGAAGACCCAAGTCGGAGAAGGAACTTTAATGAGACCAGTGAACAAGCTGTGTCCACTCGAGTTGGAATTTTAAGTATGACAAATAGACTAATACCTGCTTAATTAAGTCTTTGATAATTTTATTGTTAGTTATATTTAAGTTTTGTTGTTTAAATAGCTTTCAAAATTGCATAATGAATTAATAACATATGAAGCAGGTGCGCGTTATAATTAAACAACTGTATGGATACAGGCTAACATTTATTTAACCCAGCTCATCTTCAAAATGCATGTCATTTTGAGGAGGGGAAAATGGTAGGAAGAGTTTTGAGTTACTTTAAAATCCTATGTTTTATAAACCGTATGGACCCAGATGAAATGCCACATTTTGTGCAGTCTCATCCGAGTCTATATTGTTTGTAGCTTATAATTAACCTGTGGAAAAGTATTTCATAATATTGCATTATGGGGCGCTATATTTATTTTCGACGTAACGTAACGCCGCGTTGACGTTACGTTAACGTCGGTTGCTAAGCGAGTTGAAAAAAGTAAATTGAACATGGTGGAGACGCGTTTACCTTATGGGCCCGTAAACGTGATCTTACAGTTGAAATAAATCGTATATTGTACCAACTCATCATCGGAGTTAGTTTCTTTTGGTGGCTATTCCATAATCGGGAATATCGTCCAACCATGTGGTACTTGATCGTATTGATTCCTGATTTTTGCACCCTTACTTACTTTTATTATTTAGTTGTTTTGCTTAAGTTGTTTTCATATTGCATTATGCACTGATAATGTATTTAAATATGTTTTAAATGTTGAGATTGATTAACACAAATCAGGAGCTAAAACTATATTAAAGCAGACATCCATTAAAAGTGAGGTATTTTCTTATTTACCAACCATGACATATGTTGTAGGTAGTCAAAAGAACTGCCTCAATGAGATGGTTCTTTTGAGCAACCAAAACATGTGTTTAAATCAATGGGTACGAAAATACTTACAATTTTATTAAAAAGAAGTGTTCGTATCTTGTCATATGTAAAGTGAACATAATAAGTATTCGGCATTAATTTAATATAAAAAAAACTGAACCGAGGTTACAAAAGCAGTTGCTGTTGTATCTGTTCAAACGGATAGTTGTATTTTATTACAACAGCTAGGTTAACATAGGCGTTGCAGTGGCAATATTATTTGTCAACGGAAAACAAAATATATTTGAGCGACAAATATAGTTCTACAGACCATTATAACATCATGTCAAGAAAAATAAAATCTTACTACAACAGGTGATTTGTCAACGTTCTGTATTGAGGCATTAGCTTGTGTACTCTTCACAAATGCAGCGTACAATTGGCCAGGGAGCGGTGGTATATCATCTGCGTATTGTGCTTCTCCAGTACACTATAATAAAGTATGGAAAGAAGTACAGTATTTCACAGCTCATTTTTAGCAACAACAATGAACAATGCACGGTAAAGAATATGGGATCATTTTCAAAATAGTTAGTTAAACATTGTAAGAAAGATGCATTATCAATTACCCATTGCAATTACTTTTCCAAGCCAAATAAGTCTTAGATAAAACTGACTTAAATCTTTAATTGGTAAGTCAGTGCCTGGAGTTTGTCCATGGCTGGGCCCACCATGAGTTAAATTGATAGCCCTTTTCTTTGTATCATCACAGTATGTTAATTGATTTTGTCATTTCCCTGTGATGATACATTGCATTATAGTGTAGGCAGCTGTGTCGAAATTTGGGCTCCCGTGGGAATTTTTGGGTAAAAGTGATTCATGTCGATTTTCAACTAGAGAAATGTATGCAGTTTAAGAAAAACGATGTTTCCAAATTTTACTTGCAGTATTAACGTCAAAGTGACGTCACAAAATGACGTACCGTATTTTCACATGAATCAAACAGTATATATCTGCTAGTGCTGTATACACCTAAATAAATCACATTGTAATATTGCTTATTGCGTTGAAGTGGTTGAAAACGTCGATAGGAGGACCAAAATGAAAATTGATTCTACGTGGACTTCAATTGTACGTCAAACTGACGTCGATTTGATGTCAGTATGCATCAAAATAATATTGTGTACAGAAATATAATTCTGGAAAGAATGTGTGTGCCTTGCGATTAAAATCAAATGTTAGCATAAATTAATGTTTCTAGCTAAGCTTTTTGAAACATGTTAGCTCTCTGACTGTTGGGGCGTTTTGCTGTTACAGCATATAAACTACGTTACCCCTCAATTGTTTAAAACACAAATAATGTAAATAAGGTTGTAAAGGTAGCGCCGGTATAATCGAATTGGCCAAACATTCTTTTCATTGTACAAGAACATTTCATTTCCTACAAATATTTATGTTTAAGTTATTAGGGCCCATTGTAATGTCATTTATGTTATATTTAATTTACCCCTCCCCTGTAAACCCATTGAAATGTTGTTAAATAGTTTCATTTAATAAGCTTCTCATTTAACATTCATGTTTTAACTATATGTTCCAAAAGACAATTAATGGGCCATTTTATAACTGCAAGCAGCTTGTTTTTATAAAAAAAACACTTAGTTATATGCTGTTTAATATGATACCACTGAAAAGCACGTTAAATAAGGCAAGAATATTTTCATTCTAAAATTGTATGTAATGCTATATGAGAACCTTTAAACACCATGTGTGAGCATTATATTGAAATTTAATAGTAAAATGCTGTAACCAACATCGTTTCTGGTGTTAGTTATATTTTTGTTATTTGTGTGGCAATATGTAACGTATATTACAGCTTACAAGACTGTATATGACTTGCCTAATTCCTTATATTATACGTTATATGGTATTTGTTATCATTTCAAAACAACAAGTAAGTATGAATCGGAAATACCACAATCACACACTGCAGACCACCAAATGGTACCGTGAGGAAGAGCGACAGAACACTAACAGCCATAAGACATCAGGAATACAATTTAAGTAAAGTAACCAACTCTCTTTTCCCCATAAAGGTGATTGCAACACTAGAAAGACACAAAGTACTGAATAACAAAACAAGGACCAAACACAACCCTCCCACAAACAATGGGAGCATCAATAAGCAATGGATCAACAACAACAAAACCACTAGCCTACAACGGACAGCAGCCTAAGCCACTGCAGCGGGAGGGGGGCTTAAATGCATTTTACTGGTACCAAATCTTAGTCCTAGATTATTTTGTTGTTAAAGCACAACAATTGTTTGGTTCGCATGGAAAAATGAATTGTTTTTGTTATAGATATCCAGGTTCCTGTTTGTCTGAAAAAAAAGGATCAATTCCCCCATGCAACGTTTGCAAAATATTATATCTTTTAACTTTTTACATCTTCAAAAAATGATTTGCCCAAAATTCTAGATTCTAATACTCATAAGCAAATAAAATGATAGCTCTCAAGACCAGTACTATAGAAGGATACATTCCCATTTTCTGTCAAATTTGTTAAAATAACATATAAAGCTGTATAAAGTATATCAAAAGGCCCAATGTTTATCAAAAATGTTGTCAAAGACGATATATAATTGAGCCTGAAAAGCTAATATATCATGAAGAGTTTAGAGATATGTTTTGTAGTATTTATCTGGAGAAATCTTAGTTAAATTGAAATAATTAGAATCAGTAAATTTAATCACTCTATGTAACTGTTTACAGTTGTTCAAATTATCGGTACACGTATTCTGTTACGTTGCATGATTCGGGCTAGATTTCATGTATCCATGATTATTTAGGTTCAATTACCATATAATATTTACCCGTCTAATTATCCCAACGCTTTTTTTAAAAAAGCGTCTGGGATATTGCAATCGCCTCCGTCCGTCCGTCTGTCCGTCCGTCCGTCTGTCCGTCACGCTATCTCCTCCTAAACCATTGGACGAAATCCAACCTAATTTGGTGTGTGGGTTGCTCACATGAATGGGGCGTGCAACGGCACAATTTTTTTTGGCCCCGCCCCCTGGGGCCCTTGGGAGGGGCCCTTGGGAGGGGCCAAAAGGTCAAAGATCATTAAATATCATTAAATTTCAATTACAAAGTCAATTTGAAAGATTTTTAACCAAACTTTGTGTGTCTTCTCACACATGAAAGATATAAAATATATCAGACGGGATTTTTATTTGGCGGCCTGGGTCATGCCCTAGGGGTCGGACTTGGGGGTACCATGGGAAGTTGGGGGGTCAAAAATTTTTTTTTCCGAAATTCAACCAGATTTGGTGTGTGGGTTTCTTACATGAAAGGCATATGCACCGGCGCAATTTTTTGGGTCCTCGCCCCCTGGGGCCTTGGGGAGGGGCCAAAAGGTCAAATATCATTAAGTCTGAACTAAAAAGTCAATTTCAAAGATTTTTAAACCAAATCTTGTGTATCTTCTCACAAATGAAAGATATAAAACATATCTGACAGATGGGGTTTTCATTTGGCCGCCTGGGTCATGCCCAGGGGTGGCACTTAGGGGTACCGTGGGGGGCGGGGGGGCCAAAAAAAATCTTTTTTCCGAAATTCAACCAGATTCCGTGTGTTAGTTACTCACATGAATTGCATTTGCACCCACACAATTTTTTGGGTCCCTGCCCGAGGGGTCAAAAATTTAATTTTCTGAACATGGTCATGTGCATATCAAATTAACGGGGATGAGCAGTAGACCAGGATACACTGAAAAATTTTAACCTACGATCAAACTGGTGACCTTGGGATGGGGTCAAAGTGTCAATTACCATTAGATTTCTTCGAGAGCGTGGGGATTTGCGATGGCGCGCCATCGAATATGTTCCAGTTACTAAATGTTTTGAGGGAGGTATGCATTATAACTGCCTGTAATCAGTTATTGTTTAAAGAGCCTGTCACCAAATCAATTTGTATCCTGGCATCTAGTTGCGTATGCAGATGATAAGGCATTACTGAAGCTTTTAAATTAATTCAAGTTTATATTCAACATAGCTTTCGTTGTTTAATTAACGAAACTGTCAATCACATCAACTTAGTACTTCTGGTCACTTGCTCAACCAATAATGGGAAAATAGTGGTGAGTTTTACTCTAAGGCAATGATAACATTAGATATGACCATATTCAAGGAAACTAGTTAAAGGTCAATTGTTATTTCAATACCAATTTAAATATAAATTTTATCAGCCCAAATTATGTCCAGCCAAATTTGATCAGGTGACATTCAAGTTATTGTAAAAAAGAATTTACAATGCTCTTTTAGAATGCTGGATAGAAAAGTGAAATATTTAATAAGAAAGTGCAAGTATAAGCTCTCACTTAGTTTTAGCAATACATGCTTACATACCTGAACTGACTGTGACTTTGACAAAATATTACAGGAACATTGTAAAAATGATAAATGGAATAATAAAGAGTTATATGTGTATCAAACATTTGAATAAGCTGTAAACTCACCAGGATATAGATTCAAAAGAAGCACGCAAAAATGTTAACTGATCTAGCTATTATCAGCATTAAGAAGACACTCTACTGAGTAGCTAATGATAGACTCACTTGCAAAGTACCAAAATCAAATGGGCTAAATCCTTTTAATTATTCCTTCCATTACTACTGTTAATCTATTTTGTTTGATATGAAATATGCAAAGAAGGAATTGGATCTATTTTTGTATTTATCGTAATGTTCACATTTGATTGGTTAAATATCAAAATGATGTTATCTGAAGAAAAAAAAATCAACTTCAAGACTAAATTTAATTGATAGAATTATGCAAAACAAATTTAACCAATACTTTATTTGGGTCCATTAATATAGCAATGGCTACAGTATATATGCTATACTTATATTGCCAGGGAGCTTTTCTAGGTGATAAACCATTTTCTTTCGAATGTATGACTATCATGAACCATTAGAACAAATGCTGTCTGTTCAATGCTTCACAAAATTTTAGAATCAGACAGAATTGAAGATAAGTGTAATATGCTCCTTAAACTGCTCTTGTAATGCATTATACCAACATAAATGGTATTCTTACTTCACCAAACTAGACATCCTTCTTCAGATATAAAAGCGATTATAACCATAGGAATAGGCTTGGTGTGTGTCATACTCGTATGTTGGGAAATTGTCGTTAAGTTTCCACAACCCTTCAGTTTATTGTTTCAAAAGACAAGGATAAAGGTCACGATTTAGATCTAAGTCTGAAATAACTTACTTTTTTAACGAATTTTGAGTAAGTTTTTGTCTTTATCAATACAGTTGGTGTAATCAATAGTAGGGTTACAAAAAGTGTGATAGATATTACTAACTTAAAGCTACTTCATGCTTAATATTATTGTGTCATCTAAAATGAGGTTTAGTCAGTGAAGAAAAGCGTCTTTTTTTTATATCATTTCATGCGTAAAATGAAGCAAATACACGAGTGTCAGTGAGATAAAGATATCATGTTTGCATTAAAGAAACATTAATGGATCATAAAATAAGCAGCATCTAAAATGCTGTTTATAAATTTGATAAAAATACACGGAATTGAAATGACGTTTTATGTGATTTAGGCTAACATGTCTTACCTTATTATCAATGCTTTGTTGATATTTCAGGTAATGGCAATTACTGGCAGTTAAATGACAGTAAATAAACCACTAGCAGTGTAAACTCATAAATTGTTGTTTTTGCTTTAACATAATGCATTTAAAAGAAAGTAAAGTACATAACAGTAATAACAGGTCTTTTATTTGATAGAATCATACTGCTAGTCAGTTGAATACAATTAAGAGTCTAAGCTTATATTGTCACGTAGGAATAAGGAACAATTTAATAGGAATTCCTATTATTTCAGGGTAACGAAGTAACTCTGTAACCGCTACAGAGTTAATATACATTATTCTGTGGCTTATATATTTTGGTTTGAGAAAGATGTAGTATACAAAACTCTCCCTCAGGGGTATTTTGGCAGCCTATGGATTAGTGATAGTACTACATTAAGTAGTAATACATTTTAAGTAAGTAACATATATAACTGTCATTTTATAGAAATGTATTGTTCAAACGCATACTTGCTGTTTGCTGACATTTAATAAATGATTTTAAGGCAATCAGCATGTCGATAAATAAGAATTAGATATAATTTTATATTTGCACAATATGATTTGAAATTACAATAGAGTATCGTAGTTAACATGGCTGTTACAGGTCAGAGAGCTAACCTGTGTCATTTTGTAGTTACAGTAAAGCATAGTGTACAATATTCCAGAAGTGGGAGAGGAGGGTCTATTAGCATATTGTAATCTAATGTCATTTAAGCTTTAACTATAACATACTTTTTCATTTTGATACTGACGTCATTTGTTCCTCTGTTAACATCATTTTGAAGTTAAAGTAACCTCTTTAAAATTCTGAATCAGAGTCTATACTCCAAATACAATATATCGCCAGTAATATTACTATAGCTGATCAAACAGTACATGTTTGCGCCACCTGGAATTCATAGTGCTCAATTTTCAAGCCCTAAATAAGCCAAAAATGGGTACATCACTTTGTGACGTCACCATGACGTTAAAACGGCAAGACAAAATTGGAAACATCTTTTTTCTTAAACTTTGTGACGTCACCATGACGTTAAAACGGCAAGATAAAATTGGAAACATCATTTTTCTTAAACAAAATACATTTTTCTACAAGAAAATGTATGTTTGACACTTTTACCCAAAAATTCCCACGGGATTACACAGCGGCCTACACTATTAGTTAGGAGGCCTCCACGCAACCTGAACTAAATTTGTGTTTTTATAACAGCATGGTCTTGTGTGATATAAAGCCATGTATCAAAATCAATAAACTTTATTTAATGATGTCAATAACAACGTTGCGTACATAATGATAAAATTTTAACGTTTTCAAGCTAAGCATGTGATTATACCCACGCTTTTTGAAAAAATGCAAAGAGGGTATTGTAATTGACTCCTACGTCTGTCCTTCCATCTGTCCATTATGTTATCTCCTCCTAAACCATTGGACGAATTTTGACCGAATTTCATGTGTGAGTTACTCACATGAATGGGGTGTGCACTGGCAACTTTTTGGCCCCGCCCCCTAGGAGGGGTCAAAAGGTCAAATAACATTTAATTTCAATCACAAAGTCAATTTCAAAGATTTTTATACCAGACGTTTTGTGTGTTCTCACAAATGAAAGATACAAAACATATCAGGCAGGATTTTCATTCCATCGCCTTGGTCATGTCCCAGGGTCGAGAGCGCAGCGGCTCAGTGGTAGAGCGCTTGACTCAAGACAGAGGGGCCGTGGGTTGTAGCCTCAACGGCGTCAATGTGTTGTGTCCTTGAGCAAGCATATTAATTCTAGCTTAGTACTGGTTAAACCCAGGAATACCCATCCCTATATAGCTGAAAGATTGTTGATGGGACGTAAAGAATAAAAGCAATCAAACAAATGTCCCAGGGGTGGGACTTTGTGCGCTGGGGTGCACAAGGGGTTTTCAAACATGGTCATGTGGCATATCAAATCGACGGAGACGACAAGCAGAACAGAATACCAGTAAATATGGTGACCTCAGGATGAGGTCAAAAGGTCAAATACCATTACACTTCAGTAACTATCTAATTTCCAAAGATTTTTATACAAAACTTTGTGTGTGTTCTAACAAATGAAACATACGAAACATATCAGACAGGATTTTCATTTTGTCACCTGGGTCATGCCCCAGGGGTGGACTGGGGTGCCAAAGGGGTCAGTTTCAAAGATATTTATACCAAACTTTGTGTGTGTTCTCACAAATGAAACATACAAAACACATCAGACAGGATTTTCATTTTTTCACCTGGGTCATGCCCCATGGTTGGACTGGGGCGCTGGGGTGCCTAAGGGGTCAAAAAAGTGTTTTCAAACATGGTCATGTGGCATATCAAATCGACAGGGATGACGAGCAGAACAGAATGCAAGTATTCTAGGGTCAAACTGGTGACCTTGGGGTGAGGTCAAAAGCTCAAATATCATTAAATTTAGTTTTTTTATGCCAAACTTTGTGTGTGTTCTCTCAAACAGAAGATAGAAAACATATTGAACATAATGTTCATTCTCTTGCATGGGTCATGCCCCAGTGGTGTGACTTCTTGGTGCTGTGGTCAAAAACTTTAGGGGATTTGCGATGGCGCCCCATCGGCTGCGCGTTCTAGTTTAAAATAATTTAATGTCATATGATAAAAATTATTTAATTTTCGTGCTCCTGCACTATTGAATTTATTCACTTCGTTGCGAAAAAGCGATAAAATACTTAGCAAGAAAGCATTTTATCTCTTTTCTCCAGCTTATAATATAGGAACATTCATGTATGATCCTCTGTGCACAAATAAAAAATGATAGGTAATGTAAAGTAGATGCAGCTATCTGACTACAGTAAAGCGTTTTTTTCTAGTTGTGCAATCACCTTGATAGGAAAGACTTTACTTAAATTGTTTCTGTCAGTGTTATGTGGCTTTTCCTTGCGGTGCCCTTGGTTCATCTGCAGTGTATGCTTGTAGTGTTTTCTGGTCATTCTCACTAAATTTTGGAATAAGGAAAAGAAATGATAAAATGACAGGCTTATTCGTGTTAACAGTTTTTAGATAATTATATGTATACAGAGAAAAGACCTGAAGAAAGCACTGTAATGAATTTAACATTTAATAGTTTGCTACGACCAAAGCATTCTGCATTCATGGTAGACATGGTAGTTGAATAAAGCTTCTATAAACTGCTATATTATGTTTTGAAAACCATGTAGACCCGGACCAGAACCAGCATCAGGATCCACACTTGTATCATTTGCATGATAATTCTATTGTAATGATAAATTTGTACCATTCCGATGGTTGTGAATCAGAAGTTAATAGAGATTTACGACGCAATAGGAACTCAGAATATAAAAAAGTAAAGGAGTATGATCAGGAAATACCACAATCACAAATTGCAAACTAGCCCCCGGCACCAGGAGGAAGAGCTACATGACATTTACAGTAACAAAACATCAAAAAGACAATAAAAACAAACAACCAGCTCTCTCTTCCTCGTCAAGATGATTCCAAAACTAGAAAGGACATAAAATTATGCATACCAAAATAAAAACCAACATAAAACCCTCACAAACAATGGGAGGTACATAAAACAATAAATCACAAACCTCAGAATATGTGCACTTATTAGGTTGAATATAGTAAATCACTTTCTAAAAAATTGCTGATTGTATGGATGATTGTATTGTATTAGTTGAACCAAATATAATTACCTGGATGTCTGCCTCAAGCTTTTTCAGAGGCTGCGTCAGTGGCCATTCAATATGTTTAGTATCATATGTCTGAGTTCCTGAAGATAATGGTCGTACATCATGTAGCACTGTTCTTCCACTTCTGTACCTTGTTCCTGCAGTATTTCCCAATACTTGCAAGAAGTACTGAAACATTACAAACATGCATGTGAAAGTACGTTTATACTGGCTGAACAACAGAATAAATGGGTTAGCAAAACCATACTGAATAATTGAGTTTTCTTAATTCTATGAGTGCAAAACCCAAACTAAATCAAAGAGTAATGCATTTGCTAAAAACACAACGGTTTATCAACAGCTTCTAAATAAGCATTCCACGACTGTTCCAAGGTGGTGCTTCTTTTGTGGATCCTTTTTTATATTTGTATTTCATGTTTGTCTGTAATACTGTTTTGTCTACTCCTTGCAGCCTTGCAGTCACCTGCTGGGAAAGGGCTGACCTCTCGGCTATCTTGTTTATGGTGTTTTCTTGAGATTTGTCACTTTCCCATATGGTGTGCTAGTTCAAGGGTGGTATTTGATCGTATCGATTCCTGATCTTTGCTTTCTTCCTTCCTTTTCTTGTCTGGCGAAGTAGTAACTGTTACTTAATTGGGAAAAATACATTTAAGCAAATCTGTACTTTTAAGAGTTAACAAAGATTGGCAAATTGGTATTGTGCTTTCTCTTTCCTTGCACATGAAGCTGCATTCATTGGAGGGGTCTTATATATTGTAAACAACATTATCTAGATACCTACTCGTAAGTGAGTGTATGGTAAATCTTAAGCGACAATATGAACGCATTTTAGAGCCATTTCGGGTAATTCCCATGGGCACCATTCCTGTGTCGAAAAACAGGAAAAGTTGTCTGGGTCCTGTCTTTCTGTCCATTTACAAATTTTGGATCAATACGGTTTCAGATAATTTTATGTCAGATGGTTATTTCCACATTTTCTTGACAGACGAAAGTAAATAAAATGTGTCTGATATATCTATTGACCCTTCATCAGAACTGATCATCTCAGTACCAAATACAGATAAATAGAAAAGGCGACATCAACAATGTAAAACATTTTGAAGTTTTTTCCCTGTATGCTAATACATATGGCCGATGCTCAGAATGTCTGTCCTATATGTACTGTTATGTCAAGCAGCATAAGACTTGACATCGTGGCCCAGTGGTAAGCGTGTCAGACTTTGAACCAGAATACCATGGTAGATTCCCAGGTGGACACTTATTACAAATTGTTTTTGTCTTTTTCTTTTTTCGCTTTGCAATGCAAAATTACCAAAATTGCTTCATACAAGTAATATGGATTTATATAAATGACAAAAATTACACCAGAAGTAGATTTCATACTTATTGTCTTTAATCTATTTATCATTCCACACCTATTACAAGTGGAAGAATTTCAGAAAACATCTGCTCTTGCTTGTAAATTCAATAAATGACATGACTTAACCTTTTCGGATAATTTCCGCCTGTATTCTCAGGTACTACTTAATAGAAGCCACACAGGTAGAGCTAGCTGTCAGCTACAGTGCATTTACATGATATATACACTGTGCTTTTGATTGTCTAATGTTTGTGGATTAAGTGATTAAATAGTTTCCATTTACACCATATAGGCGATGACACGAAAAAGCTGATTTTGTTGCACATAAACTACGAAGAAGCAGACCAGCCTGTGCTACTTTACAGACTGATCAATGCCTTTATTAGTTAATCATTGGAAAGTATGAAAACTAAACTTGTCATATGCAAATTTTCAGAATTTTAGCTAGTCTCTATTGCTGAGCACAGTTCTTCTCGCTACAAGATGCATATACCAGTGCATAGGTACCTGTAATAAAACTCTTAGATATGTCCCTACATATATGTCATGTATATGTATTATGTTCAATTGGTCCACCTGATACTGGTTTTGGTATGCGGTGGCTTAGTTTTAAAAGTGCTTGATACCAATCATACATTTCCACTTAGATTGATACATTTATTGTGCTTTCGTTTGGTAGTGTCCTCTGTTTATAACCTTGCAAACAGTTTGGAAAAGGATCACACCCTATGAAATTTTCCACCTGATCTGAATCCAAAAAAGTCTGAAAAAGTTAATCTTGGAAGAATATCCGCAAATGATGAAAATCATGAAGAAAAAAACAACTAAAAATAGTCCATTGTGTGATATTTTTTATTTATACTAGCAAACAATGTAGATCGCAATGAGATGCCTCATTCTTTTGCACCCTTTTACTCAGTCTCTTTTCAGTCCATTGGATTTTCACAGACATGTTGATGAAATAAGTATGGAATGCACTTTTTGTATTTTACCACTTTGCTCGAGCAACAAAGTGTCGGCAACACGCTTGTCTTCTCTGCTTGTATATGCAGTATTCACCATATTATCGATGTGGTATACTGAATGGGCTATAGTAGGTGCATTTAAATAATTACAGATAATAATTAGCCTGGGTATATGAGTATTATCATCAGGATTTTTTTTGTTTTTATTTCGCATAACTTGCGAACTATGAAATTCACAGAGAGGTTGACTTATCATCTAATCTTAATTACATGCTATTATTTGTTACCAATGAATGAAATTAGTCTTCAGTATTCCTATTTTAATTATTTTGCTTGCAAACATAGATATAGTGAGATTGCTAATGTGTGTAAGCGCCTACAGATGTATTCCATTTCACCTATGAAACTGTTGATTGAAAATGAATTGTTTATATAGGTAAGATCAGTATTTTCTTTATTGCACACACAATGAGACTGTTCATATGAGTGAACCCTTAGACCACTTTCACAGATATGGAGTGTAACTTATGTAAAACTAAATATATATATATGTACTGCTATAATCTAGAGTTTGTTGGTATCTGATATTTCAATTATCTCTTTGCCTACTCGGGATGTCGTCTGCTGATGGAGAACATTTGGACCCAGATAAGGACTGAGAGAATATCAGGACTGAGAGAACATCAGTCCTGGTATAGATCCAATGTTTGTCAATCTGAAGATGTTCCTCGAATATTTGTCCTAATAAAAAGGTTTAGAGAAAATTAGCAGACGACAAAAAGCATGCAAAAATCCCCTGTATTAATCTGATGAAAGATAATAATGTGTAAGCTTATCAGGATCTACCATATAGATGTGAATATCAACATTAAAACTTCCATCTGGTGCTACAAGTTTTTGTTCAACTTAATCCATTATTAGCTTTTGGTTTTGTATCTTGATGGGGAAGAGAGAGCTGATTGCTTTGCTTAATTTGTCTTCCTGGTGTCTTGTGATGGTTGAGGGGCTCTTCCTCGCGGTGCCACGGGGTTGTCTGCAGTTTGTGATTGTGGTATTCCTGATCATACTCACTTACTATTTTTGAGGCTATAGAAGTGCTATTAGGTCAGATCACCTGTGTCTTCGATGATGTCAGAGCTTTTCTCCCAGCTATCCAGAGTTTTCCGCTTTTTTTAACAGAGGCAATAAATACCGTGATGTGACACGGTGATTAATTCCTTTCTAGACATTGTAAAGAGATGGGATTTTCAGCAAAAGTAATTATTATTTGATATTCATCTCATTATAAAACAATCAAGTTCATTTCTGGTCTCCTTTAACGTTTTATATTGAATCATTTTTGAAAATTGTGGGGGTTGGTTAAATTTGGCACTCCTGAAAGATAATTAGTCTGGTGACCCCCGATTTATTTTCCTTTTAAAAATGTCAAATGATAGTCCATGAAATAAAAACAAAAAAAATAAGATTTTTAATGTCAGATTTTTTAATATAATTTACTATAAAATCGAAATCCTTTTTGGGGGGCAATTACAAATATATATATCAATATATCATGCAGTATCTTGACACGGCCTGGCAAAACAAATATGTTTTTACATTTTGTTGAAAGCTTGAGGTCATGAGCAATAATTAAAATTAAAATAAAGCTGGATGACGATCACAACTGTTTTAGCTTAATATTAAGGAATTAGGTTATATTTAGAAAATTGGTCCAATGCTGAAAACTTCCATGTAAAATTATGAAAAATTGAGCATGGTAACATATCCTTTTTTTTCTTTAATTGACAGTCCATGCATAAAACAAACTGTAGGCAAAGTTTTTAAAAGATTTTAATGTGGGAAGTATTTAGTAGCAAGTGTCATTAAAATACACAGAGTTAATAAACAAGTATAGTGTGCCTAGTATTATAGATTTTATAGATTTGTTTTCTAGACCAAGTATGCAGTGAATTATATTAAAACTCATATAAATGATACAAAAGGCTGTACTAAAAAAGTTAACTGATGCAAATTCAGATTTTTTCGTGAGCGTTTTATTTTTGTGAATGAGGAGGAATTTGAAAATAGAACCCTCTTGAAATGGCAAAATCACTGTTGCTTACTGATGTAGGTAAATCATGCCATAGTCACGAATTTTAATGTGGTAAATATGTTTTAACGCTATTCACGAAGATGAAATTTTCATGCAAATTTCTGAATTACAGTATACTTGGAAAGCATTGCATGTACATGCCACAATCTTAGATTTTATGGGGAAGGACATTTTTTGTGACAAAATTTGCTTTGCAGAAAGCCAAGGGTTTGTTATGTATACATCAGAATAATGACAATATAATGTTTGCAGCATAAAACTTGAGACTGACAGGTTGTGTTTGCATAAAATTTGGTATATAATGTTTCAACAGTTTTGGTTAATAATTATCTTGACCATACATTTTGACTGTTGTCTGTAAATGTCTTACATATGGATTATATATGTTCAGTCTATAGATCATTCAATCTAACCTGACCATGAGATGTATTATAACACGTTACTACTTATTGTATACATACCATTGTAAAGGGATATTAAGCTACAGGTTAGTGCAAAATTAGTGACTTGATGAGCGTTTTAAAATAGTTATTTGTTTTTGAGCATTTTGACAGCATTTCCATGCCATTTATACATTATATTAAATGCAAAGCTACATTTGTATGAACAGGATTTGCTTGATCAAGGGGGATACATCTAAAAACATGTACCTGTTTCCTTTAAGTTAAATAGCAGAAACAATGTTATCAACCTATATTTTTCAATCAGTACTTGTCTAATAAGAAAATCCCTTTTGGGGATAATTTGAAAACTGAACCAAAACCTTCATCTGCTTCTTTGATTTAATTTTGCCATGTTTTAGGACAATTCATTATTTAGACTGTTTGAGATCCTTTAAGAACTCACTTAAATATCACAAAAAGTGTATTACATCATGTTTCATATTTTGAGTTTCTACCTATGTTGACTAAATCCCAAACTATACAAGATTGCAACGGAATTACACATGTACCTGGACCTTTCACACATTGATTTCTGAGTGCACACAATGACAAACACTGTGCTATTAACGTTTGGTTGCAATAAACAAGGCATATGATTCTCTATCAGATTTTTTCAAACTTCTGAATGACTTCCTGCCAGATAAAATTCTTTATTATACAACATAAAGCTTTAAAATACCAAGTATTAAAATGGGCATAACTCCTTCATATATCTATGGAATCAAACCATCTCTAGTGCTCAGCCAGAAGCCAGTATGATAAATAACAAGAATCTATTTTGTTTACTTTTTAGATAAATTGCAAGATTATTAAGTATTTTGATCAAACCAGTATTACTTGGACAAAGCAAACAAGAAAATAAAAATGGCGTTACTACTTATTCATCAGAAATCAACATATGAAATTTCAGGACGCTAGCATGCAGGGTTCCAAAGATGTTGGAGTTATAAAGATTATGATGGACAAATTGGCATATATAAAGATGGAAAAAATACAACATGCCAACAGCAATTTGACAACTTAACTTTGAAAAATCCGACCTGGCATAAACTGGTCAGAGGTAAATTTAAAAATATCCAACTATACATACCTTATATACAAGAGCACAGGCAACCATCTTTCTATAAGCTGGACTTGGAAGTCTGATGTCATTGCTAGGAACAAGCTCAGTTTGTAAAATCCCCATGGCTCCTAGAAATTAATAAAAGAAAACTATCATCTGTAGACATGTAATTTGTTTTCATAAATGGATAACGTATAGTTCAATGTTGACTGTGTGGTTTATTTTGAATTCAAAGATACACTGATTAGTAAGAAAAGATCCTGATTTGATATGCAGACCATTTACCTGTAAGAGTTTGCGGGGCAGATAGCTGTTTGCCAACCAGATAAGCTTCTGTCCGTTTTGCCCTGTGCTGAAACATAAATAACACAATATAATCATTTTTTAAAATATATCTCAACCCTTTTATCACTAGAGGTAAACTCTTCCATTTTAGATTGTAGAAGAGTCCATTATGTTATAAAAATCCTGATACAAATGCGAAATTCGAGATTGAGTAAAAATGCAAAATGAGTAGCAAACAGTAAAGATCCAGATACGATGGCTCATATGAGCCATCTCATCTTGATCTACACTTTTTATACATACCTACTTTTAGGTATATACAGTAGTATTGAAAGGGTTGATTAACGTTATAAATATCTACAAGAAACTCTGCTATATATTTGGTTTGGAAAAAAGAATTAAGGATTACCAATGAAAGTTTCATTTCTTGCCTAAAACATATATACTGATTCTGGCAGAATAAAAATACAATACTTTAAAACTGTAAACTGCTATAAAGCATCAAATTATACAGTTAAAATGAGTGTGAAACCATACCAACATCAATTACAGCAATATTGGTATTTGGATACTCAGATATATCTGGTTTATTCAACTGATGTGTAGTGTGTGTGTATCATGTGATCAAATCAATGAGATTAAAACAATTACAATCAAATTTTTATTTTGCAGAACATATTATTATAGTCTAAGTATTTCTCTTGCGCATTATGCTTTCTGATTAGCATTATATTTTACAAATTTCTGTGGGCACTATTATTTTCCATATTTTCGTCTTAAGCAAAGTGTAGATAATTGTTGAGATTATACATAGCCACAGTCTATATTTTGAGCAGAAATGCAAATCGGTTTTCCATCTGTTTGATAAGGTCATCTTATTACATTTCCCCTTTTGCATATAACCTAACAACTACATACATTGTATCAAATTATATGGTACTGATTCTACATTTTTTTAATGCATTAATTGAAGTGTTGCAAGAGACTGAAATACTGCAAAAAACATCACTACATGATAAATTTCTATAACATTGATCATTTATCACAATGATATGTCATAAATCAAGCGTTACGTAAACTATGGGTTTGCTGAGCAATTGATTAGACTGTTGTGGTAAATTAGTGAAAATCCTCATTATAATTATTGAACCTTATGAGATATTTGAATAAAATTTTGCATACTTATTTATTTTAATATTGTCAAGCCACCCTGATATGCAAAATGGTGGCAAGGGTTTGTCGAGCATCATTTTGGTTTGTCAAGGTTTTTTAGTGAAAATACTCATAACTCTTGAACTGCATGGTATATTTTATTCAAATTTGGCATACTAATACATATTAACCTTATGGAGACACAAGTATGCAAAACGGTGATAAGGCTTTCTCAATAATTGTTTTGCAAAGCCTTGTCACCGTTTCGCAGTTCCTGTGTCTTGATAAATGTTATAATTTACTAGAACCAGCTTTCGTACGGAACCTATTTCAAAACCGATATGTTGAAACACTCAGTTTAGCTACCCAAACATTGTTTTCAATTTAAATACCTAGAGTTTTATTCTAACTAGCAAACATTCAACGTAAGGCATGCATATTACTCTCATTTGATTACGAAATTAACTTATAAATAACAAAAGTTGTCACTAACTCATGAGATGGTGGTACATATTCTATGGCAGAGGAGAGGTGCAAAGAGCTCAGACGGATCAGAGCTTATACTATTCGCATATGCATGGTAGTAGATACAGGGTCTCATCAAGACTTAGCTCACTCTCCAAACTGAAAATGCTAACATGGACGTTCGACGTATTGTTTTTGGTATTTAGGATAAGTACCATCATCTCATGTCAAATTATTACAAAAGTGCCACTTATTCCTCCAATGGAGATGACAGGTTGTCCAGAAACTGTATAGTTGTTCTGAGGATCTACTGTGCATCTGAAGGCACCATTTACCAGGGCGAGGCTGTTCTAAAATATGCCAAACAAAACGTATTGAAACATTATATGATATACAATGCGCTCTTTGGAGACACTAACCTGATGTTGCACCAGTATAGACTTTATAAGAATCACTCAGCCTTAAGGGGACAGCCTTAATGATATATATCCTTAGAGTCCCAACAACATTTTTAGCAGACATTTGATTTTATTCCCTAGCCTACCACATCAAAACTAGAATGTGTCAATCAATGGATGGGCTATTGCAAACATCCGCATGTGTATCATTTTAGTACAGATTATGTTACATATTTGACTATGCCTTTGACACTAAGGTCATGTCAGGGATCTGAAGCCTTCGTTATCATCTCAAACCAGTGGCAAACATTTGGCCAAACATGAACACAATCCATCAAAAATGTTAGGTTTGCGTTAAAAGTAATAAAGACAGACATTAAGCATTTTAATCCTGAACTTTGAATTGTAGGTAATACTTTGCATAGTATGAAATATATTTGACCTGACCTTTGACTCTTAGGTCATACGTAGATCTAAAATATTTGCTGTCATCTACAAACCACAGGCAATCAGCATGCCAAATATGGCTACCATCCATAAAAATATAAGAGAAGAGTAGTTTGTATTATGAGCAATACGGACTGAGTTGACTTATATTAAACATTGACCTTTGTCTTCAAAGGTCATATTAACCATGTCCTCTACATGCCATAAGCAATCATTGTACAAATTATGAACCACCTAAATCATCAATTGTAGAAGCCATGCAGGCAGATTTTAAGTACTAAATCCTTTTTGCCACACACCACAAGAAATTATAGTGCGAAAAGTGAACCCACCCCATCATAAAATGTAAGAGGAGTTCCTGTTACGATACATACTAACAGATTTTAAGTATATTTGCCATTGATCTTTGACTCAAAGATCTTATTAGAGATTGGAACACACCTTTTTGTCGTCTACACACCATGTACATGAAAACTCATTCTTAATATTACCCACGCCAGTAAAAATAGACACCCATGATCTTTGGTATAATATTGAAACAGTCATTCATATCATTGTATTAACCTACCAATCACATCCATGCAAAAACTAGGAAATTGAAAATAATAACAGTGGTCTTGGCATAGCATTGAAAATGTCGATCATATTTTATTTTATTAATTTAATTTTGTTGCATCAATACATATGCATGTATGCATAGCTGTTTAAAGTTATTAGTGAGGCCCCCAAAAGGGGTCTGTGCTCCCTTGATCCCTGAAAATAATGCATTGATCTCCCCAAATCCTTAAAATAAAATTCCTCAGCTCCCTGAAAGTAATTTTCTTTTGCTCCCCAAATCCTTAAAATTAATCCAGCTTCTCCCCAAATCCCCAAAAATATAAGCCACTTCTCCCTAAAATGTATTTGTCTTTCCATAGGATTAAATTCACATACTTAAAACTATGAAGATGTACATGAACGGTTGACTTAATATTCACTTAATGTTTAACGTTATACATGAAATTATAGGGCTAAGCCACGTAATACATGATATATGAATATTGTAATGAAAAGCATGATTTATAGCTCAAACTATGAGGCCATCCTAAAAATTATGTTGCTGTACCTGGTAGAGTAGCTTTGGAGGAATGCTCTCTAGATTTTTTTTTATTAGGGACAGCTAGACCATTTGTTTATCTGATGGGGAGGGGCTGTTTTTTTCCAATTGATGAAACTAGATGTTCTTGGACAAGTGAAAGCATTTATTTTTTTGTAACCAAAGTAAGTATTTTTATAATTGCTATTAGGCCCTACACGTAAGTTTAACTTTAGTCTCAACATGTAAGAATATATCTGATCAACATTCATCAAAGTTTTAATGAGAAACATCTTATTACCTAGATAGAGAATTACATACCAGGCTCTTAGTTAGCCCTGCTATGATGTTGATTCACACTGTTGCTAGGGGGTCCGAGGGCATGCTCCCCCCTAAATATGATATAAATGGTGCGATCTGGTGCATTCTGAGTGTTCCTAAGTATGTTATTATCAACTTAAAAATCAACAAAATAAACACCCCAAATTTTGTGCCATATTTATCTCCAAGATCAATCCAGATGCGCACGTTAGTACAAAAATAAATGCATTCATATTTTACAAGCCTGAAGCCAAGGAGAGCATTCTGCAATACTTTCACCTTCTAAAGAGCTACCATTTGTCATTGATATCTTTGTTTTGTCTATTTTTGAGTGGCCGTTTTAAACAGGTTTTACTGTAAAACAACCTTCAATTTCTGCCTCAGCAAGATATTAACAACAACAACAACAAAAAAAACAACGTTAAGAACTATCACAAAACAAGGATCAACACAAAAACCCACAGACAATGGAAGCAACACTCAACAACAACAACATTTTATAAATGTGGTTGATATCAGGTAAAATATGTAAAACTATCGACCACAAATGTTTGCTTCGTTACAATAACACTTGCGATAAACCCTTGAGAGGTGTTTGAACACTTATCTTTTTGGCCTATGTTCGAACAGTTTTCTCAGGGCCCAGACAAAATTTTATGCATATAAAAACGTTTATAATTACTAAAGTTTCAGCCATGTAAATACTTATAAATCTAAAAAAATATATTCATGATCTTAGCATTATATTAAGATAGTTATAATCTACAAATGACGGCTAGATGGTATTTTCTTATATTGAATAAATACCTGTGATCTTGGCATAACTTTGAAGCAAGCAACCACATCATTGCCAGGAATATTATCAAACGTGGCTTTACTGAGAGCTTTTCCAGTCATATCAATGGAGAGAAAGGCATCTGGTGTAACAACATCTTGTGGTGTAGGACCTACAATTTTATATACAATAACAATACAATACTTTACTGACAACTGAACATTCTAATATTGTTATGACCAATGATGTAATTAAGTTGAAAGTATCTACAAGGAGAAAAAAGATATATAAATACATTGCGTTTTGAGGCACCTCCAACAGCTTAAAGCACAAGCAAATCAGGGTTTCAATTTTACTTATTATATAACAACAAGACTTACAACGCTATATGTTATTAAAAAGTATTTAATTGAAGATTATGTTGAAACTGAGCTGCATGTATGTGGAATTTTGTTATACTGAATCTATGAATACCAATACCTCTTTTCACCATGTCTTATTTGCTATGGCTGTGATAACCATGTTGGTTCCCTAAATGTTTAAAATTTTGTCATCATGTTTTGCACGCATACTAGTTGACATCCACTGCAGTGCGTGGAGGCATTAAACTCCAAGTAGTTTGGTATCAGGGTACATTTACTAGAAGAACCCCTCACTGATAATCAACAATTGATTATCTGTAATTTTGTTCAAATTTACTAGATATGATTGTATATACATAATACACAGGTTCAGGAATTATCCATTATGGGTATTCCTCTTTAAAGAATATCCCCAGTAAGAGTCTCTCTATGACTCCATGCAGTTTCTACCATAATCACCTCATTCAGTCAAATCTCTGGTCTTCAGAGTAAAAAATTAAGGTCTTAGAATGATTGCGGAGGACTACTTTTTATGTGTCTTAAACCCGTTGCGGACCAGGAACCCATAGATGAGTACTTCCCCACAATGCGGTATTTCAATTAGCTCTGCATGGTTTGCTATGATAAAATCGATCTTCAGCGAAAGAAAAACAATATTTTTTAAATTGTTTTATCTATGTATGACCCCTCAATATACACAATGGACCATCCTTAGAATATGTGTTTAGCTTTTTTTTAAAATTCATTGGTCCTGAAAGAGTAAAACAGCACTGACCATATACATGGGAGTGTCATAAAATGTCTTACCAATATGCAAGGAGGCGTTCAGTACTGTCATTATGTTGAAAACATCAGATGGAAATGTTGGAATATGGTTTTTCAACATCAAATTACCGGCCCATGTGGCTCTCTGAAAAAACCCAAACAAAACCCTGTTTCTATGAGATAGGCACACTTTGTGCAGATATTAATTACATTTTGTGCAGATATTGATTTAAAGATTTAATACTGTATATCAATTAAATCAAACCAAAGTTTATCAAAGCTCAATGTTTAACCCATATTATTGTGACTAGCTTTTTTTAAAGGACATTTGAAAACACTGCAGATATTTTCAAAGTTATCCCACTGTGCTATATGGAATATAGCATACGACACGAATTATTTAAAACCAAGTTCGACACGATTTTAAAACAATGCAGAAAAATATAATGGTGACATCCTGGAAACGTCAATAGTTGTGATCTAGTTAATCAAAGACAAAATAAGACCGGTTTGAACAAAGTATTCCAAATTTGATGAAGGTTAATTGTGTTGAATTCGTCTAGCTATCCGAGTCATGTTACTGAGGTTTTACCATGTTATGTATTGATGTTGGCTGCTATGCAAGAAAACCAGGCTTCATGATTTGTGACCAGATAAGACTCAACCCGGTCTGCTCAGCTACAGAGACTAGCTAGAATAGAATGCTAGTAGCAATTATAGCAATTATACATTTTGGAAAGTGAATAACAAAGGCACTGATCAGACTGTGCTGAAGCGTAGGATAAATTGACATGCAGACAAAACAGATTGTCACGCAACAAGGTCATTAGGAGCGTGCCAAATTTAAATCCTACATTTCTAATGGGCGATGAGGCAACCCGGTATAGGTATTTCTTCAACTCATAAAATCCGCCAGTGTTTCCGAATTTGGCAAAGATATCCATCAGGTCACTCAATGCCACGTTGGCACCAATGGTATATGAACCAGCAGAAGACTGAAATATAAAGCAAAAATAGAATAAAACGATTTTTGACTACGCAGCCAGCATACTATTTTGGTCAATATCGGCCCGCTGGCAAAACGCCATTTAAATGGCGTTTCGCTGGCGGGCCGATTATTGCCCGCTCTTAATTGCTTGCTTGGCATAACTCTTAGAGTACTACAATGATTCATATCTTATTATTACAAAAAACAAAAGTCATCTCAGTCAAATCTTTTTGAAAGTAAATATTTTGTGATGTACAGAATTATTTCCTGGAGCTATTCCACACTAGAATAGCAGTACTCATGCTGTCAGGCCTTTAGATAAGGTGCGTTCTAAGAAATGATTTTTTATATTTCTCAACCAAAAAATATTTGGATTTCAAAAGGAAAACTTCTCAATAATATAGCTCCTCTAAGCACCTAAAGTCAATTGTTAAAATTGATAAATAAGAAAATTCACATTTTTACAGTCTTTTGTTTATCTGAACCTATGTACGGTGGTAGATTTCGTTAGCATATTAACAGTTCGAACCAATATGGAGACCGGTATATCTCGACAATATTCTAGCAGTGGACCCTCTATACACGGGTCTTCCTTGTTTGAACCATAACTAAGCAGAGGATAAAGTGTTTTGTTCAAGTACACAACGCAGTGCATCCGGTGAGGCTAAAACACCTCGATCTCTTGTCGAGCACTCTACCACCAAGCCATCGTGCATCTCATTTTATGAATGAATGTAACAACATGTGTTAAGTACATGTAACACCAAAATAAATGACCGCTAGCTGCTAGCTCTTTTGGTGTAAACATGCACTTACTTCATGACGATATTTTGTCCATTTTTTTGCAGTTGCATCATTTAGGCCTATATTAAAACTCTTTAAACGCTTTTTATATACCCCGCTTTTTCAGCCAAATATGTGTTCCTATATGCTTACGTTGTAGGTGTTGATATAGAATTCGGAGACACCAGATATATCAATGACGATCTCGAAGTTACCAATGTTTTCAGTTGACCAGAAGGCTCCTGGAAAACGATAAAGTTATCATGAAATCCGCATCCAATTAGCCCTTTGTATACTAATGATTTGCAAACGTTGCAGACCCTGATGAAATGCCAATTTCTGTGGCACTTTATCTATACTAATCTTGTCTTCTCTATTTTAAGCTTTCTACCGTAAAAACGTTATAGATTTGTCATTATGTACGCAACGTTGTTATGGACGTCATAACATTTTCTGAAAATCTGTTAACCATTAGTGGTTTATCAATTTTATTGCATGGCGCTATTTCACTCCCAGGCGCGACGCCATGTGATAAATCATTGTTTGATACAGTGAAAGTGGTATTGATTTATATGTATTAACTTGAAAAATGAAGATTTTCTTGTGAAGTGTTTTTGTTGAAATTGAATATTGAAAAATCTGTAAACCTTGTAAATGGTCAAATATTGTATTAGTATTGAACGAATAACCTTTGAACAGAATTGGCAACATTTGCAATTGTTTAACAATGTCCGTCGTGGCAAGAAAACCCCAACAATATAAAGAATCGTCGCTTATTTTTATTAGCGTACAGTTTACAAAATATATAACAGCAAAATAATTGAGGCACGAGGCCTTAGTGTTCCTGATCATATATCAAACGTTAGGCCATTATTTTCAGTAAATCTTATATCATTGAGCTTAGTCTTTAAGAATAAGTATTTTTTCTGATCCTATATCATTTTAAAAAACAAAGTGTATCCATTTATCATGAGTTTGTTAAGCTTATGGTGTTTTCAAGAAATGTGCTCAATTAGGGAACCTTCTTGCATAACATGTTGCGACTAAATGCTAACCTGTGCCTGTATTAGCTCCCAGAAGTCTTATCTTTTTACCGCTATGCGTCTGTAGCATTCGTAGTAAGTCTGCATAATCTACAGCCTTGAACCATTGCACACTGCCAAAATCCATGCGAACAGGCTTCACCGTTGTATCCGTGTTACATGACCCACTACAGTGTCCATTTTGTTGGCAAGGCTTTTCTGGATTGTTGATGCACATTTTTGTTGTGAGATCCTAAAACACGCAAGCAGTTCCAAATAAGTATACACTCGGGTGCCAAAAGTATTTCCAATTTTAAAATGGCTGACGTAAGCGCTGTTTCAGCGCAGATTATCGATTAGTTCTTGCGCTGTAAACTGGTAGCGAAAAGTTATGAAATGCACCTTAGATTTACCAATAATCAAAAGTCTTTAAGATCTGGATCAATAAAAATCGTCTGCATTTGTTTACAAAACAAAAACAATACATTCTGATGATGGGGAGAAAAGGAAAATAAATCACCCTCGAGCAGAAGTCATCCATCCTTGCTCTTTTAAACTCAAGAACTTCAAAAGCTGAAATATCTAGGTTGTTAAGCTTGAATTCCTCTACAGTTTATAAGTTTTGTAAAAGATTTTCAGTTAGACAAAGCAAAGAAAACAAGCCAAGATCTGGAAGGCCTTCTGTAGTGAGTGGGAGGGGTAACACCCTACTTTCAAGGATTGTTAAAATTAACCGGAGAAAATATTTAGACAACATTACATCGATATTTAATGAAAGGTGTCCAAGGGCTGTGTCTAGAAGGACAATTCAGAGAAAATTACATGAGCTGGGCTATTCTAGGAGGAGAGTTGCTAAGACACTAGGGGTTAGGAAGTACAACAAGAAAAGGCGTTGTGGGTGGTGCAGAGAGAGAGAGATTGCTGTGGACTGTGAATAGACAGTGGAAAACTATCATTTTTAGTGATGAAATGACCATAGTTATAAAACTTAATGGAAAGATTTATGTGTGGAGAAAGCCGGAGGAAAAGTGGCATGGTATTTGTTTGAGCTATTTAAGTGGTGGACCTGGCAGGACTTTAAAGTTGATGGTGTGGGGCACAATGACCTTCTATGGAATGGGAATTCTAAAGTTTGTAGAAGGAAATATGAACAGTAGAAAATATATTGACACCCTAGATAATTGTCTATGGCCAGTAATCACTAAATATATGGCTGATAAACCTTGGAGGTATATAGACGACAATGTCCCTTGCCATAGGTCCCGGAGGTCGAGACATGGAGAGAAGAAAATAACATTCCCCGGTTTCAGTGGCCAGCACAGTCCCCAGATTTAAATCCGATAGAAAATATCTGGCTTGTTCTGAAAAATTCAGTAAAACGGAATGCTCAAACCATTTGGACCTTGAATGACTTGAGAGAGCACCTGCAGTCAGCATGGGGAAATATTCCATTGGTCTTCATTCAAGGACTTTACCAAACTCTACCAAAACGGTGTAGAAAGGTCACTTTATCAAAGGGAAACATTGAGCCGAAGACCTCAAAGGTAAGGGTATAAATTTATATCAGAGTTGTTGTGTTTTGTTAAGAAAAATTGTCGGCCATCTTGGAAATTGGAAATACTTTTGGCACCTGAGTGTATAAGCGGGCCATTAATGGCCCGCCATTCTAATGGCGATTCGCTGGTGTGCCAATAATGGCCTGAGTGTGTGCAGAATAGAAAGTAAGAAACACGAACCCAAACTACGGATTGTGTAAAATACAGTGCAGGAATGGCAACAATTACGGTGTAACGTCCTTTTCACGCTTGAAAGACGTTACAAATACATGTAAACGTATAAGATACCGTCCAACTATTGGCGGAAATTATTCAGTGCAATGGCGGAAAGTTGGAAGAAGCTCAAGGCTTCAAATATGTTTTCCTCGTTTATTGTGGGTTAGAATCGAAAAAGATCAGCTCTAGTGCGTGAATTGTTAAGTAAATATTCATTGTCGGACAGTTGTACGACGATAAATCACTTGCGCAGCTCGTAATTTGATCTCCTTTAGAGTTGATCTCCAAACAGTGAATTATTACACAACAATTCACTGCTAGATCTGATCTTTTTCTAAAACATAACACAAGCTCATTTGTATTACTTAAATTTGTCTCTTTTGTATTTTGTTTTTGCTACCCGCAAGTTTAAACATAAGTGTTGGGTGCTCAAAAGAACCGCCTCAGTGAGAACGAACAACATAAGTATATTGTGGCTGAGAAAGAAATGAAAATACTTTTCAATTACGCATTCTTATCTAGAGGCCTCGTCTAAAGTTTTTCATTCTGAATGAAAGTATCTCAACGCATTACCAATTGTAACCTATACTTATGCATCAAAAGTTATTATATAGTTTGTTGTTTGATTGTAGGAGAGTATTACACGTTTCATTAAACCATATGCCAGGCTAACGGTATGCTTAAAGTTAGAATAGTGGTAAACGCGCATATGCCAGTTTAAACCCACTAATACTAGAATAAGCCAATGAAGATAGACATTGTTCTGAGTTTTATATTTAAGTCTCATGCGCAGCTATAGTATATTTTAGCACAGTCAAAGTCGTTGTTTTATCAGATTTTTCAAATTGTACACAAAATATGCATCTGTAATATGGAGTTTATAAAAAACTGCTACATTGATACATGTGTATCACAAAGGATTGAATTCATAAAAATATTAAACAGAAAATATAAGCTCTTCTGAAAGGTGTTTATTTCATAGTGAGAGTTTAATGGATTTTCTTTTAAAAGTATTATTTATTCATGCCTTTTAATTACCTCAATGTCTGTTGAAGAGTTTGGAACAAGTGCCTTAAAGGCATCCAATATTGGTCTGTAACCTGCAAAACAAAATTAAAACTTCGGAAATATAATATTTTGTTATATGACTGGAGAGAATCCTGTCTCCTGATTGGCCAACTTTGAATTCATAAATCTCTATGTTTACCTGAAAACTGGTCTAAAACGGCAAACAAGTAGACATGTGATGAAAACAAACTAAAAGTAGTTTCCAGAAGTTAATATTTTTGACACTTCTGCAATATCACCCTCTAGAGAGCTAAGAAATAGCATGATGGGTATGAAACAAGAATGGGCTGCATGAAATTGATATGTATTAAGCTAGGTTAGCTAAATATCAACTATAACATGTGGTTCAAGAGTTATGAGCATTTCTCTAACTGACCACAGCTGAATAGACTGATGCTAAGCGAGGCCTCGTCACCGTTTTGCATATCATTGACTCTCAGGGGTGTCCATCTGTCACATTTTCGCATATATATTTTTTGCGAATTGATTCTACACAGTGTTTAAGTAAGAGAAAGACGGCAAGGATCAGGAATCAATAAAATCAAGTACCTCACTTGACCCAGGATACCTGTACCACATATAAAAGTGACTAAATCACAATTAGACATCACAAACAAGAGCCAAGAGGTCAGCCCTTTTCCAGCAGGTGACCACAAGGCAGCAATGAACAGACGAAAAGGTATGACAAAAACAAGACATAAATAACACAAATGATCCACAAAAGAAGTACAGCCTTGGAAATGTTGGTAAAGATATTATACTGGAGAGCTTAACCCTATTTCAGGGCGCCAACCTCACTCTAAGTTCAGATGTGGATCAAGACACATAGAATACTTGGTTTGCATAAAGTATGCAAAATTTGATCACTAAAATATACCATGCCGAACTACACACAATTGTATCCTAATATATCATGTGGTTCAAGAATTAAAAAACTGACACCGACCCGCCAGAATGATGCTCAGCAAAGCCTCGTTCGTCAAAAAAGGTTGTTATGCATGCCAGTGGTGAGACAATGTTGACAAGCATACGTGTATGCAAAATTTGATAAAAATATATCGTGTGGTTCAAAAGTTATTGGCATTTTTACTGACTGGTAACCGCAGGACAGATGAATAGTACACACATGCGGGTTGTGCAATATAAGAATATGTTGCATGGACTAAATTAAGTGTTGATCGCCGTCAAATGGGTCAATTTACACAGCTTCAAAAGTAAGAAGCAAATTAATTAATTTACTCATCTATGCCAGCGTAATCATAAATTAATACTCTTATTTCTTAACATATGTTTTGGGTACTGAAAAGAACCGTTTTAATGATCTAAGCACCAAACTGTTTGGTGCTCAACAGATCATTCTGACGGTTCTTACATATGGTTAGGCTAAATGGATAAGAAAATAATGACATGTTAATGCTCAAAATTATCGCTTATCTCTTGACCTTTGTATAATATTAATGTACTACTGTAAAACCTGTGTTGGGCGGCCACTCAAAAAGAAGACCAAAATTGGTTTTCAAGACTGATTATCGCTTAATACAGGTCATAAGCATTGCAGAATGCTCCAAGAAAGCATTATGCAATACTTTCTACCTTCATTAAGCTAACATTTGTATCTAAAACCTTTGTTTTGTCTTGTTTTATGTTTATGTTTTGCCGCTTATACAGGTCTTACTGTAGTACAACTACATACTATTATTGTATATATGTTTGTGTATTGGCTTGTCTGCGTTCTAGTGTATTATCCTCTAGTAGCCATGGGTAGGATTATAATCTGTAGCTGTGGCTTTTTCTAGTCATATTCACTTGTCTTCTGTTTAATGTCCTTATAATCATTTTTTCGTAGGTCCAGATCAGCATAACCTTCCGCCGTTTATCTACCCATCAATTTTAGCATGTGTTTTCAGTGCTTAACTAAAACATCTCAACCCACAACATATTGTTTTCCCATTCGTTCTTATTCCTATACTGGCGACCACATAAAGTTATATTACTGTTTTGGTCGCACTTGATATGCCACCTGCTTGCATACTTAAAGCAAATAAGAAGCTGAAGAGTCCTATAAACGAGTTCCATTGAAATATTCAAATAAACTGACCTGTACACCTGCAGATGTTTCCATCGAAATTATCCTCCACAAACTGCTTATTCATGTTTGGGTATTTCTGTGTCAGTCTAAAAACATTAATATTTTTCAATTTACTGTTTATTTTGCATAATTTTTGTCGTCTGCTGATTGTTTTCAAAATTAACTCTTTTTTTATTTTTAAGGACTACCACCAGAGTTTCAAACATTTTGGATCCAGGTTAGTTGGGCCTGCTCTGGGTCTAGACTGTTTGCAAAAATTATCAACAGACGACAATAATAGGTAAGGAATTAATAGATTCAGAGATTATTTCAGATTGACAAACAACAGTATGTCTAGTCTTACAGAGGAAATCAAATAAATCTGGTGCTGATTAATATAAGTATGACAACTGAAGATGTAGTGTTAAGCGTTTTGGGGTTACAGATGACAACTATCAGTTGGGTGAGGATGCAATCAGTGATTGAAAAAGTCGAAGTTCAAGTTACTTCAATTTTTACGAATGTATGTGTGCAAAACAGATACATGAATTTGCCTACTGCAGAAGCTTACTAACTTGATAATTTGTGGTTGATATGGAAGATATTTTCAGCTGATACTTGAATGATTCATGGAAGAGAATGTGTATCTTTAAAGCTATTGTCGGCTGAATCTTTGCCTAGCGTCTTTTTTGTTGGACTTAAAAAAACAATGTAGTCCCAGATCATTCTGCATGCTGCGGCGTATGATAAAAGTCTCCATTGTTTGCGGGCAGAATGTTTAATTAAAATTTGAATACAAATGAAATATACAACATAAACCTTAAAATGGAAATAATCTGATCTCATTGATAAAGTTGAAAAATCCATTCGGTGTAAATGAGTTGATTTTTCTTATCCTATCATAGCGGCGTTCCAAGGGCAGGGAAAAGACCTAGTTTATCATATTACCCTGGCTTCTATTTGCACTTTCATAATCTAGTATCTTCAATCGCTCGCTTGATCAAGGATACTTTCGCAAAACTTGCAAAGAAGCAAATGTCACTCCCATCTATAGCAATTATTGGCATTTTTACATTTATTAGCCATGATATATTTCGTGCTTGAGCATAAAAAACGTTCAAAAATCTCGAGTCAAGGACATGTCATGTTGTCCGTTGTCTGATAACAATTTTTGAGGGAATGCAAGACTTAGTCTTAACCATCAAGTTCAAGGAAAATATCATTTAATGCTACCTGGCCTCATGCAACAAAACAGGAGCAATCAAAATTACTTACCTTTATTGAGGGCATTGACGTTGGCTTGGTTATATATGTGTATGACCAGATCAATCATGTGTAGGGACTCTCTGGTTCATATTGGAAGGGTAGTTATAAAAGTTATTGAATGGTCTCTGTTTGGCTTGGTACTTTGATAGTACCAGTATCTACGAATATCTACGAAGTTAATGACACCAAACAGCCAAAATAGATTTTGACAGTTCCTTCCCTGTCCCAAAAGTACGGAAAATAATAGCTGATCATTCTAACACATACAAAACATAAGAATGGAGGGTCCCAG
The DNA here is from genome assembly GCA_964019695.1 of Loripinus fragilis. NCBI lineage: Eukaryota > Metazoa > Mollusca > Bivalvia > Lucinida > Lucinidae > Loripinus > Loripinus fragilis. Next base: position 63,064,177 of record OZ026522.1, on the reverse strand, counting down.
CCAACATGATGTTTAGCTGGCAGAGAGTACATGCTAGCTTGGATTTGTTCAGGCTGAAGACAATTGATATTTTGCTCAGCAATATGGAAACACCTACCCATACATATTCATGACTTGACCAGGACTGCAATAGCCACATTGCGTGCCACCATAGTTGGCAAGATTCTCTTGAATTTGATGCATAGCCAGTCTAGAACTCCCCAGCCCCTCCACGGTGGTGATCTCCCAATTATCACACAGGAACAGGGGACATAAGCACTGCAAAGAAGTATAAACATTGCTCCAAGCCAGCCAGCATACATGCACAATCTCAGGTTACTGACAGACCACCAGCCAAACGCAATTCAAATGCTGTTTTGCTGGCAGGCTGTTAGTGGCCCGCTTTTATATGATATACTTTGCAGTAAAAATGATTTCTTTTCAATCGATCTTTCTAGTGAATATTATTGATTAACGCTAAAGCCCTTCCATGAGATTTTCAATTTTTTCTGGTATTTTAAAGAGACTAGATCTGTAACTATGAACATTTTTCGAAAACAAAAATTCTTTTCTTTTTAAATCATTTTGTAAAAACAGAATTATGTTTTAGAGTTATGTTTATTAGAGTTATGTTTTCACAATAAACATGTTCAGTACAGCTGAAAACTGCATGGAAAAGTGAATTATATTATAAAAAACAGGTGTTTTTCTCTTGTTTGTAATTATTTACGTCCCTCCAATAATTTTAGACAGTTGATTTTTAACATAAATGATGTTGTTTTGATAGTGATAATTTGTTAAGGTTTACGAAAATGGTAAAATGTTTATCTGAATTTAAGTATTTTTACTGTATTCTTGAAAAAAAGAAACTTTATTGCTAAAATTAGAAGATCGAAAGTTACAGACTATGCAGCTTTAAGTCTCACCTTTTCTGTAATGAGCTTTCATCAGTGTCTTTTTATAAAAATATTCGTGTGTGTTGTAGTCAATTGACGCTTTCGCTTCAGAAAAGGAAAAGGTATTACTTTTGTTGGTCATATTTTTCAGTGTATCACAGTTATTTTATATTTTTGAATTTGGTCGCTAGATTTTGATGATTCCTAAAAGTATATCAGATTCTGTTTATAGATTATGACTCAGTTTCTGATTTTTTTAGTTTAATATTAAACTTGGCTATTCTTAGATTCAATGAGATGGTCGTTCATTAGGTTCTGATTCATAGTTTTCTGAAGTAATGTTGTTTCAAGTGTAATGTGGTTAACGAATAATTGAAAATTAAAAAGTGAAGTGTGAGATAAAACAAAATAGTGGTTTTAAAAGATTTTCAAAGTTGTTCAGGTTGTTGATGAGTGACAGACTTGTTCCTTGAAGGTCATGCTATGGGTGCATCGTGAGTTGGAAAAAGGAGACAGCTGCTATAGTATTTTATGAGGATTTTGTTTGATTTTGTACAAATCATATTAATAAAAAAGCAATGTCGAAAATCTGAAGCAGAAGCGGCATTGTAAAGCATGTGTTTGGTTCTTCTTCTCTAAAGAAAAGTTGAGCCGTAACATCAGATTTCCAACAATGTGGTATGTGCGACTGGCAAAGCCTCAGATCAGCCTGTGCATACACCCAGTCTGATTAGAGCTTTTGCTAGTTGCTTGAATATTCTATAACTCTTATGCTACTGACCGTACATCATTTTGGAGTTTCTAAGCTTACTAAGAGACTCCACAGGCGCGTCTGAGTCTACACTTGTCAAAATGCCAGATTGTTGGAAATCTCATGACAGGGCTAAGTTTTTTGAATTGTATAATTCTGTTTTGCAATGCAAAATCTAACGGTTAGAGTGTTTAGAAAAGAAATAGTTTTTTCTTCAGACCATCAAAGAGAGTGAGCAGCCTTTAATCGCCCATGCTGAAGTATACAGCAGGATTAGAGGTCAAAATTGTATAACGAGTCTTCCTCTACTAATGCTTTATATAAGAGGATCTTACATGAGTGCTCATGTTTTATTGAATTAATTTAACAATTTGAGGAAAAGAGATAAAATGCGGGCTTGCCGACCATTTTATCTCGTTTTCACAACAAGTTAGATAAATTCAATAACACAAGATCACGAATATTAGATTATATTTTATCAAATGAAATTAAAATTATTTTGAATTATTTTTGGCATGAGTACTTTAGGGTTTTGCCACATGTACGGCGTTAAAAGCGTCATTTCATAACGTTTCCCGAAAATCTGTAAACCACCAGTGGTTTTATCGATTTTAATGCATGGCGTTATTTCACTTCCAGACGCGACGTCATATGATAAGTACATGTATATGAGCGGCAAAGGTTCTGAGGATTATGCACATACAATATGCGCAGGTTTGTCTGAGCATGGGCTGCTTGACGATGCAAGAGGTACCAAGCTCTCATTTGGTGGCCCACTTGTTGAAGCCAGGGGCATAGCTAGAGAATATGCAAACACGCATTTGCGTACACATTTGAATATGTGATGATTCTATGTCAGTTTGATGGTTTCTAAAAACGTTAGCATAACCAATCTGGAAAGGGTTTTGTGGGCATAATCTCCTATCACCAGAATCCATATGATTTTATATATGTCCATTCTTTTATCTTCAACCATTACCATGAATGTGTTTATCGTGGCAAACAGCAAAGACCCTGATGAAATGCCTAGTTTTGTGCCATCTCACCTGGGTCTTAGCTGTTTCTAGGCTAAATAGTCCCCTTTAGGGATCATTTGCATTAATGCGTTATATATGTTTCAAGAAGTACGTAGACTATAATTTAGGCCAGCTACTCCCTTGGCTGCTAACATATGAGCCCCTCTTCACTACGTTGAATAATAAATGAAAAAAAGTAATTTTACTGTTACGTTTAGTAATATGGGCAGCGCTATAGGGTAACTGACGTCACGTGACGTCAGTTACCCTATAGCGCTGCCCATACTACTCATGTTTACCCGAAAACAGCAACGTTTCAATCAAGCACAATTGAAAAAAAATGTAGAATGCTCATCTAATGCAGCCTAAGCACATGCACGATAAGTAGATTGTATTTATGACCTAACATATGAGAAAAACACGGATGTACATTATCTGATAATGTCCTTAACAAATAACTGTCTATGTGTAGTCTTAACTTGAAACACAGTTGAGCATAATCAATTTAGCAAACAGTAATTAAGTATGACAAGGAAATGTCCCATTCGCACACTGCAGACCAACGCTGTGGGCGTTTTGTGTGCGTTGTTTGCATAACTGGTCTAGTATATTTTCCTTTGAGAGTCATAGATTTGATCTGTGATCTGCGTTTTTTGGGGGGAGTGGGGGGGGGGGGGGAGGTCTACTCGAGTGTCTTTGCCTCTGAGTGTCATATGTTGATCTGTTACCTGCTCGATTTGTGTTTGCTTTTGTGCGTGCTTTGGTATTTCTGTTCTAGTATATAATCCTTTGAGTATCATATAGTTGATCTGTGGCCAGCTTAATGTGTTTTGTGTTTGTTAGGGTTTGGGCAAGCTTGTTTATTTTCAATTTTCTCGGGACAAGGCTTCCTTAGTTAAACCAGTCCTAAGCAAGGATTACATTGTCCTGCTCAAGGTTACAATGCAGTGACTCCTGTGAGACTCAAACCCGCAACCCCTCGATCTCGAGACAAGCACTCTACCACTGAGCCACTGCGCTCCCTGCTTGTTCTAGTGTGTATTCCTCTAAGTGTCATAGGCTCGTCTCTCTGATCTGCTCAATTATGGTGTGTGTGTGTGTGTGTGTGTGTGTGTGTGTGTGTGTGTGTGTGTGTGTGTGTGTGTGTGTGTGTGTGTGTGTGTGTGTGTTCTAGTCTCTTTTCCTTTAAGTCTTATATGTTGATAAGTGATCTGCTCACTGTGTTTTTGTATTAATTTTGTGTATTTTCACTGAGTCATTTATTGTGTCTTTTTCTCTAACTGTCATGTTTTGAATTGCGACCTGCTCAATATCTGTTTGCCTTTGTGCGTGTTTCGGTATTCATGTTCTAGTATCTTACACTTTGAGTCTCATAGGTCTGTCTGGGGTCTGATTGATATATACTTAAGGAATAAAGAAACGCAACAGACAAAAATTTAATTTTTGAGTGTTTAAATGACGGTTTGGCAAAATCTCTTTTGAAAATTTCTTATTGAGTATTTAAAGCATGTGATGAAATGCCAAAACGTCATTTTAACGCTACATTTTACGCTACAAGATGAAAACATATGAAAACGTAAAATGTGACGTTAACGTCAGAATAAAGATCAAGATACGCCCGTCTTTTCCACGTTTGGTTATTTGGCGTCGACTTGACACTGTGCAAATTAAACAAACGTCCAATCATATTCGTAATACAGTCAAATATTGCGTCAAAACACGCTACTTGATTGGCAAGATACACAATGGTAGTGAATAAACGATAAACGTCACTGAGAGCCGCCGGTTTTGGATCGCTGGTGAATTCACGGGATAAGATAAACCAAGAGAAAGCAGAACATGCTTTCTTGGGAAAACTGACTTTCCAGATACCGTAGAAATACGCTGGTAAGGTGTTTACATTGACGTTAGCCAAACAGAACACGGCATAATGGAAGAGAAAACATCTGATTACATGCTGAGAGTGAACACCAAACTTGTTAACTGTGGCCTTAACTTTGCCACTGGACTATTTTGTCATTAGAAAAACACATAAACATCATGGAAATCATTTAAACGTAGGATATCGAATTTTGACGTCAGAATTGAGTTTTTTGACGTCTGAAGATCTCAAGTCATAATTCTTGAACAGAACGTCCTCGTAATGAATAAATCTCAATCAGAAAAGAAAGTTTACGCATTTCAGGCAGTATTAAGAGTTGACGTTAATGACGTTAAGCCGCTTCAGAATCCTGCAAAACGTCGCCATTTGTGCATTTCCTTGATCCGCAATCTATGCCAAGACTTTTTAAAACAATAAAACCGATGGCTGATTCAAACTTTTCTTTCATTGACCCCGTTTCAGCAGTTTACTACGGGGGTCAGGCTGGTTACGCGCATACCAAAATGATTACGTAATCGAAAATACGTCAAACCTGCTGTAATTTGACGGACACATACTGCTCCTATGGATAAATATCATTTGCACGAAAAACTTGCATCATAATGTATGCTTACAATGACTCGAAGTGTTTGTTGCGTTTCTTTATTCCTTAAGTATATTTGTGTTTTGTGTGCGTGTTGGTATGTCTTGTCTGATGTCTTTTCCTTTGAGTGCTATAGGTTGTCAGTGCGTATTTGCATATGTGAGTGTGTTTTGTAGAATATATGTGTATATTCCTTTGAGTGTCATGGTAGGCATGTGATCTGCTTTTTTGTGTTTTGTCTTTGTTCTAGTATCTATTTCTCTGAGTGAAATGGGATTGATCTGTGAATCGTGATTTTTGGCGTTTCTAGTCGTGTCGCTTGATATACAATATCAATAAATAACCTACTCAACATGTAACACCGGATAGGTGGCAATCGAAAACGTTAATACTATCGACTAACCTGCATTTTTTTTATCAAAATCTTTAAAAACAGAGTTTTCGATTGCCATTTGTCGCCAATTGGGCGACAAATGGCCATTTGACGAATGACAATCGAAAGGACTGTTTCTAGCGATTTTTGAGCCGCGCTCGTCGATTGAAAAGTGCTTTTACATTTGTCGCCTATCCGGTATGACTTTTAAGCAAGAATCTTAAATTTTGACCAGAACCTGCATCTTGAGCATTTTTGAGACCTCGACAAATTACTGAACTATTGATCGCACTTTTAGAACTAACAGAAACTAACCGAGTTGAGATTCGCAGCCACTTTGGGATGAGTTGGACTTAACTGCATATTGGCTGTTACAATGCAGGCACCGCAACCGCCTTGCTTACACATTATCTTAGTTCCCATGGAAACCCTTTTCTCTCTTAGAAAGTCGCTGAGCGTTGATGTTGGGCCGAACTCGTTTCCAGCTGTAAAATAAAAGGGCATATGTGTCTGTTGCAATTGATCCCTTTATAATAACGACACTGATCACTGACCACAGACACATGTACTTATACCTAGCAATCTGCTTATATACTGTCGTGCCAACCAAGAGTGACAGTGACGTAATATTTACTTGGACACACCACTTGAGCTAGCGCGAATCGATATATCATTTGTGTGTGATTTATCGATTACAAGTCCCTGATGACTTTGTAAACAAAACATGACGTCACTGTTACTCTTGGCTGGCAAGACAGTATCAGGCCCAATTTTAATTTTAATTTTTCCTGCTGAATCCGGATACATCCCCAGGAGCTAAGCTGCGTTTCATGCAGGTAATTCTACTGTTTTAATTGAAAAACGCAATCAAATGACTGAAATAAGAAGTGAATTGGGTTGGGGTACAAATATAAGCTGTAGCCAGTGGGGCACAAAATAAAGCTGAGGCCGATATGGGAACCTTGTCAGGGCAAAATATTAACGATTTTAACTGCGGATCGCGTCAAAAATTCGAGCGTTCTTCAATAAGAAAAAATATAATGTTAATTTCCTGATCTCTGGCGTCCGTTTACATGTGCCCTTCTACATGTTTACAACAGAAAACAATATGCTCTATTTTACCACATACCATCAAGAAAAATCTGAATATGTATTTACGAAATAAACTTCTAAAATGCATGATAAATAAAAGATCTTACATGAGTTCTTATGTTTTATTGAATTTATTAAACGAGTTGGGGAGATAACCAGTTTAAAAAATTCAATAATACAAGAGCACGAATGTTAGATAATCTAAGATTACTTTAAAATCTCATTTCTGCCGTACAAACGCTATAATTTTGTCATTACGTATGCAACGTTGTTATGGACGTCATAACGTTCCAGAAAATCTGTAAACCACTAAACTCTAGCTATAAAGTTTTTTGAAATAAATTTTCGCTGTAACTTTATTATCTTAAATTTTAGCAAAATGTTTTCGCGATAAAAATGTAGAGGAGACTTTCCGCCAACTTCTCCAAATGGCCTGGTGCGTGTGGCTCAAACGGATTTTTGTGTACATAGAAGGAGATTTTGAAATAAATTGAATTCGTCTTAAATTTCTAAGTCTTTTAATGACAGTTAAAAATTCGCATAGGCGTGACAGAAAGGGGTATTCTCAAAAATATATTTGCAATCGGTGCATATCCCGTTTATTCAAAGGTTGTGCAATCGTAAAGCCCCATTCTCACTGTGCCGATGTAGCCACGGTTCATCCCGATGCAGGACAGCCGGTATACCGTGATGCACCGGGACACATTTCATTAAAAATAAATTGCGTTCTCACCTTGCCGACGTTACCCCGGTATAGCCCCGGTTCTCGAGAAAGCAAGACGCCGGTTGATCCCCGGTTCACCACGGAGCACTTACGGTGCAGCACGGTGTAGACACGGTTCGTGCCGGTATACCCCTGTGTTACCCAGGTTGTTTACGGTGATGTCCCGGAAACTGCCGGTTGCGCCACGGTTACATGCCGGTAGGGCCACGGTTGCGTCCCGGTACTACTCTACACTATAAAACCAGGATAAAAAAGTGGAGAAACATCAGTCTTCTTCTGTCTCTATCGCATAACAGCTATGACACAAATTGGACTGCACAGCCATATACGAGTTACAAGAGGAATCATGATCTGTGTAGCGAAAGCAAATGCCTAGTAACCTCGCAGCTCATTTGCATGACAAATAAGCAGAAGCAGAACTGTTTTCTTACGACGAGGTTTAAATGTTGTTGATACAATGCGTCCTTAAAGTTAAGGAAGACTTAATTTCAGTATTGATACATCGCCTTACAACTTGTTTACGTTACGCCAATGATTTTAGGGTTTTCAGTCAACTGCCGCTTCCGATTTGCTGAGTGTCCGCTTATACACTGTGATTATGTCGACCTTCGGCTTCAGAAGGGTCGTTCAATACCAGCATTTTTACAAGTACTGTTTGAATTACGATTGTTCGCATACTCGCTTATTGGAATTAAATTTCAGACACAATGCATTCTGGGAATAATGCCATTTTATAAACGATTTTAATATTAAACTGTCTATTGAACCATATTTTGGGTGTGTAAAAGAAATGTCTACCTGAGACGTTTGACGTTTCTTTTACACACCAAAAACATATGTTGGATTGGGCTATACACTTTTATTTCATTCGAACCATTGATCATTCAAAATAAAACTACTAGCCTTTAAGTTGTTGATTTAAAAACATTCTATATACTGTAGCTGTGGAAATGTGTACTGTTTAGGTCAATGTTCTTTTTTCCCAATTTCCGAGTGTTATAATAGGATACATGTCATATGACAGTAATTGAGCAGTCTAAGTACAATACGTATTGTGTACTTGTTAAAGCAGTATTTTAAGGAGGAGCATGTTTCACAATGAGTCGATAACCGTACAAGTTGGTATTTGCGTACAGCGAATATGCAAATCAGCCTGCGCATCCGCACTGTCTGACCAGAGTCTTATTTTCCGCCTAAAGAAACGTTGGACCTTTGGTTACTCATAAAGCGTCCATCGAAGACTCTAATCTGATCAAAGACTTCGATGGATGCACATGCCATCTTGTGTAATTTGCTGTATCACGGCTCCTATAACTTCGGGGTACAACGTATTACTTTTATAGGGATCAAACATGGTTTTTCATGCATTAACGTTCGCCAGGTACTTGTTGAGAGGTTTTCAACATCTCCAAAAGGACCTGGCGAACGTTGATGCACTGAAAAAACTACGTTTGATCGTTTTTAACATATTGTTACAGTTTTCGTGGACACTCACGGAGTTATATTTAATGTGTGTATGGAATGTTTAGAAAAATGGTTATCTCTTCACTTGCGACAGCTATTATTTTAGTTTTGTTATTATGCAATCGTTCTCGTGCCGAAAGAGCGTTTGTTGGTCACAGTTTTTCTGATAGCTGCGGAGGGAACAATTGGGACACAGTCAATGAAAGAATTAAAACACTGGAGGAGAAAATAAGAGATCTGCAGAAGCTTGTCGAAACATGCACTGGAAGCGTTCCTGCCTTGCCAAAGGATACCATACCTAAAGGTTTGCCATTTATTTTTACAATATACAATAAACTCGACAATTCGTAATCTTGCTAATTCGAATTAAACTCGGGATACATTGGAGTCCGAGAATATGGTATATGCAAGAACTAAATTAAATAGTTCATAATCAAAACACAATTGAGCTATGGCTTCCTTTTCGTCAAACACTTTTCCATCGTATGGCATATGCCACACTTTACTGGCGTATTCATTAAACCAGTTTTGTCGTACATGTACAGATAGCTCGTTTGAATTAACTTTTTTGTACTGCAACATTTAGCTTGGGCAATACCTGGAATTATGTGTTCTGCGGCAGCCTCATTGAGGTTTTGTTTTTACTTTTTACTGGTTGTCACTGAAAGCTTTACAGCTTTGATGACCTACATGGTTTGACATTGTTCCTGTAACGCGTGTATGATATTTTCTTAGCTCGCTCAAAAAATCCTACAATTTTGAATACATTATACAACCTTTTTAAACTTAACACTCAACATACACTCCCTCACTTCGGTGGGCATGACTTCCTTGGATACAATATTGTGGAGTTATTACCCGGTTGCTTCTGTGATTTGAAAAGGGGTTTCATATACATTTTTACGCTAGTTCAGAAAGGAAGTGTTGGTGGGGTCAATAAGTACTCTCAATCATGGAAAGGTCAAAGACATCCAAATGCTAAGGGCTTTTTTTCGCAGGATGCACAGATGTTATCTTTCCATTCCTGCCTTTCATCTCTGTCACAACCTTTGTAACACAGATGAAAATAACTGAAATGTCGTCGACTAAGCTACACGCCTTTAAAACCATTGAAGCATTGGTTTAGTTTCTTTTATGTTTAGTTTCTTTTATACTGACGTCAACAAAACACGCCTCATCTAGAAGAAAACGTGAGTACCTCTTAGACGGAACAGAATAAAGTTATAAATTTTAGTGCATCATTTTAGCCACTTTTGTTTTGTTTCCAGACACAATCCGTTGACAAAAAAGAATTGGAAACCATTGCAAAATCGTCTCTATTTTTACCAAAAAAAATGCGTTTTGAATGGTAAGTCAAAGTTTGAATGTGCTTGCTGAACGGAACAACTTATTCCACCCACTTTTTCGCCATTCATTTGAACTATTTTATTTATTGTCAATGTTTTTATCCAAAATCATTTGTATTATGTCCTAAGCTTTAATTACCATTTGAGTACATTGGTTTAGTGGCCATTTACATAATGATTCCAGGATAATCCCGTATTCACGGTAATAAACGCCGTTTAGTCTATGAAATCATATATAAACTTTCCTTATTCAGTATCCTGCTATTTAAGTATTAGTTTTAATCATAGAACAATTTTGAAATGTTTACCAGCTATTCAAGTAATAAATGAGAACGAAACTTTGATAATCAACAAGTTGTTTTGGTTTAAAACAAATGTGTCACAATGTCCATGTCCAAATATACGGTAAAGTTTGTATCTATAAAAGTCATTCCTTAGTACCCTAGGATCTAATTAGACCAACCTGGTGCACCACCAGGAAAACTTCTAATGTGTGTCAAATTGTTTTGGGAGACCACCTAAATGGGGATAATATTGAGCTAAAGAAAACCCATTTGAGCTATATGAAATCGCATAGTTTCCATGGCAACGCATAATGCGCATCTAAAGAATGAGGATGTCCCTACAAAATTACTCATATCTCAGCAGCAACTCATCATAAACTTTAAAACTTTATACCAACTGAATGTTTTAACATATAACTTTCATCCTATGTTCAGATATGCAAATGATGAAATTTGCATGTTCATGAATATTAATGAAAACATTAGAAATAAGAGAAAAATCGTAAAAAATTAAGGGGGTGTACATGCAAAATAATCTACATCTCAGCTGCCTACTATCCTATACTACCAGCCTTGGTACCAATTTAATGCTAATACATAGTATGTTTACATAATGGTCCAATATGCAAATTATCTAAAAATGGTATTTATGAATATTAATCAAATATTAGAAATGAATAAAAAAAATAGTGAACAATTTATAGAATATTCATACAAAATTACTTATATCTCAGCTGCTATTTATCCTAGATTTCATACTCACTTACTTTCTAAACTTGTTCCCAAATTAAATTCCAGAATAAGGTCTATTATAGTGTTGATTGATACACAAATTATTTAATTTGTTTATTAATGAGTATTTTTGAAGATACAACCTTATTGATTCGTTTTAAATTTTTCTTAAGTTTTCTATAGTTTTCATCAAAAGTCATGAATATGTTTGTTAAATGATTATATAATTCTGACCATTGGAATACAATACTATGTCTCAGCTTGGATTTGATACCAAGATTAAATTTCTATAACAATTTAAATATGAGATAGGAGTAATTTTAAAAGTAATTTTAGAAGTAGGCCCCCACTAATTTTTCTACGTTTTTCTCTCATTTCTAATGTTTCCATTAATACTAATAAATCTTAAAAATGGACAGTTTCATATAATGACTATTAAGTAAAGTTAAATGTCTTAGGTTTAGTTGGTACCAAGTGTGGCAGTCTAAGAATATTAGCAGCTACGATATGAGTAATTTTGTAGGTACACTCCTTTATTTTATTACCATTCTTTCTCTCATTTCTAACATTTAAATTAATATTCAAGAATATAATCATATAATGGTGTACATATTTGATCATGAAATAAAATGTGCTATGTCTTAGCATTTATTTGATACCAAGCTTGTTGGTCTAGGACAATTAGCAGGTGAGATATAGGTAATTTTGTAGATGTACCTATATATCTAATTTTTCTTTCTTTGTTTAATGTTGTAATTAATATGGACAAATATGTAAATAAGATTTGTATATTAGACTATTATGTTAAAGTACTTTGACTCAACTTTCATTTGGTACCAATTTTGGAAGTCTAGAATAGTAAGCAACCGACATATAAGTACGTACCCCCCTTTAAATTTTATAACAGTTTTCTCTTATTTCTAATGTTTTCATTAATATTCATGAATATGCATATTAGATCATTTGTATATTATACTATTGGTTTAAATTGTACTCAACTTTTATTTTGCAATAAGTTTGGTAGTCTAGAATAGTTAGCAGCTGACATTAAGGTGATGTTGTACGTACCCTTTTTTTTTCAACATTTTTCTCTTATTTCTTATGTTTTCATAAATATTTATGAATATTCAAATTAGATCATTTGCATATCATACCATTGTGTAAAAGTACTTTGTCTAGGCTTTGATTTGGTTCTAAGACTGATAGTTTATGATAACTAGCAACTGACATATGGGTAATGTGTATAGGTACGCCCCTTTATTTTTCTATGAATTTTCTTTTATTTTTATTTTTATTAATACTCATGAGTATGCAAAATTTAAAATGTGCATATCAGCATGGAATAAAAAAACTATGTCTGGGCTTCAATTTGGTACCAGAGTAGGTAGTCTAGGATGAGTTGCTGCTTAGATACAAATCATTTCGTAAGTACACCAATATTCTTTAGAATCTTATTGTGGATTTTTACATTATGGGTGGGGGGTGAATTGTTCATTGCAAGACTCCCTGAGTCAGTTTTTTCTTTGCTATTTAGCGACCATTTTGTTTCGCCAGTGAATGACAATTTGCTTTTCTTGAATTAGTGGAATAGAGAAAAATTATTCATGAAAGTATGTGCGGCACGCAAGTGTCCATCTTGTGTCGGTTTGCAAATGAGCCAGCTATAGTGGCCGATTAGTTGCCATGGGCACCATGCAATTTATGTAATCCATATAGGTTTATCCTCAGAGAAAATAAGATTTTAGGTATTTAGTGGTCTCACAGAGCAATTTCGCATCCATGAGTAATTGTCTTTGGGTGCAAGGTTAGTCTAATAAGCCCCCCCCCTCCAGAGGTGTGTGTGTAGGGGAGGGGCGGACAAATAGTTATTCCATGATTTTACCTCTATATTTAGTTTCAGAAATATTCAAGAATATGCAAATGAGATAATTTTATAAGTATTGGATGAAAGGACTTGTCAATTTGTATCACTGATGATATATAATAACACGCAACAAGGACAGTTTGGGCGGAATTCAGTTTACATTTGCTTTTTATAATTCTCCCTTATTTTCGGAAATTTTCATCAGTATCGATGAATATGCAATTAGATAATTAATCTGCATATCAGACCATTACATTGGATGAAAGTACTATATCTATGCTTTAATTTGCTAGCAAGTTTAATAGTGTAGGGTGAGTTGCTGATGAGATACAAGTAATTTTGTAGGTACAGGCCCACTTTCTTTAAAATCGCATTAATCCCCTCCCCTAGCTGAAACTTACAGAGTTTTGTTTAAATTGGCAAATATTCCTGCAAGCATTAGTGATATAACTGCGATGCATTTTTTAAAGTTCGCATTTTATTGAATCATTCCTGACATATTTGAGCCAGATAATATGCATGGAGTATCATGAAAAACCCTTAGCTAAGTTGAAAGCGAGATGTTTTGCTCAAATTGCCCCCCTGATTACCTCTTGGTCATATTTTTAATTCTAACTGCATAAATTTATCTCAATGAAAAACCCCAAGCATGATAAGATGTTTTGGATTGATTTGTACCAGTTTGGCATCCTTAACATGTTATTCTACAGATTTATATAGATTTTTCTTCAATTTGGCGGCCATCTTGGAAATATGCAAATTAGATAGTGAAGACGCCTTTTTGTAGCTTACCAACATTGGTTTTTGGATTAAGCATACCAAATACCCGTAATAGGCATCTTCAAACCTTTTCTTCACAAAATGCCTGTACCTTCTTTAATAAGCGTCTTTTTCTGATGTTTTTCCTGACTACTTTGCAAAGTGGTTGAAATATTGTTAGGAATCTTTTGCAAAAGTATATAGTCTTTAACCAGCGACGATTGCTGAGGAAATGCAACCTGGCTCGTCTTCCAGATGGCCGTTATGGATGATGTTTACGTAGACCAAAAATTGCCAATTAAGCGTGACAGCTCATCTTAAATGGTGTTATTTTACGTAGGCTTATTCTTTGTACAATAACTTACGTGTCCTTTTATCATTTTCTATTACCTAAACCAAAACGAGAACGTTGGCAAGTTTCATAATTTTAACATTCATATCTTGGTGTGGTTCGGCTATTTCATCTGCTAAGGAAGGGAAATCAGGTTTTATTTATAATTTGGTAACAAGATGAAAAAGGGGTACATGCATTAAGGGGCTAATTTGGCCCCCTCTAGAGCCCAAAAAAGAAAGTTGCGTTTCATCAATTTCAGTCTATTGGTTTATTAGAAGAATGGTCCAATTCTGGCACTTATTTCAATTTAATGGTTGCTATGGTAACAAAAATGGCCGCCAAAACAGACCTAAAACAGAGAAACTGCCATTTTGGGCTAAACTCAAGGCTTTTTCAGACCGATCTTTTTTAAGAATTAGATATCACCACAAGCGAATACCAAAAAAAACAACAACCTTTTTAAGATATTGTGTGACATAATAATTCTCATCCTCTGTAAAAATATCTTTTTGGTATTTGCTTGTGCTCTATGATAATTTCTCTGTCAAATGTCTTAAATTTGCTCCAAAATGGTAATTTTTTTCTATTTTCAGCCTATGTCGGCAGCCATTTGTGTTACCATAGTAAAAATAGAAAAATCCCTGAGTTTTACACTATGGCTATTGTTCTAATAAACTAATAAGAAGAAACTTGTGAAAAGCATTTTTCATTTTTATGGCCTCGTAGGGAGGCCAAAATAGCCTCTTAATGCACGTACATCGTTTTTGGGCTGCGCAAACGTGCGTGCATTTCATGTAAGTCTCTTAACCGTATATACACTGACCTCACATGTGTTAACCCTTAAAGCGCATATCACAAAAAGTCGTATGTTTTTGTTGTCTGCTGAAACATTTTGAAGCCTCTTTAACAACAGTGTTGATCAAGATCAGACTGCTCCTATAGGAGCAGTCTGATCTGGGGCTGCACTTTTTACCTCATGTTAAACACTAAACATATACTTTAGAATATAGTTATTTTGGTGGCGTTTGTAAGTTTAAATAATTACTGTCTTTACTAACGTGTTATGGTACAAAGATACAGTTACCTTCGAATAAAATCACAACTTGTTTTTTAGCTTTTACCTATGTCTAAAGTAGACCAGTCTTAATTACGCATTCGTGAGTTGTCGCCTTTACATCGACCAAAAAGTTCAATAATACTTCTCATTCAATACTTTGCATGCATTTTGTTATATGCATGGACTGTCAATTTATGAAATAAAAAAAGGATATTTCACCGTGCTCATATGTTCATAATCTCATATCGAAGTTTTCAGCAATTGACTAATTGTCTGCACAAATGAAAGAATAACCTAAGTCCTTAACATCAAGATAAAATAGTTGTTATCGTCATGTAGCTTCTTTATGTTGATTTAAATTACTGCCCATGAACTCAAGCATTTAAGAAAATGTATACAAATATTTATCTCAAGCCGTGACAAGATACTGCATGATATATTCTGACGTCAACTCATTATTACTGATTTCTAAGGGATGATTAACAAAAATGAAAAGTCACGTACTGCTTCTTTATGTGGGTTGGGCGATGTTGGCAAATGACTTTAATTTAATATGCAGGTGACACGTTATTCCGATGACGTCATACAGGCTCAACGTACACATGACGGCAGTATCAGTCGCTTATGAGTTCAATTTGAATTTGCACCCAGTTTGTGCCGTTAATGTTTTGCTAAACAATGAACACATTTTGGAAATTTTTTTTCAAACAGTTGTGCTTGCGAGTAATAACTTTATGAAATTATGACGTCATATTAAAGACAAAATAAAAGGTCCGTTTACGAAACCTGCCAACATTCTCGTTTTGCTTTAAGTAATGGAAAAATTGATAAGGGGGTACATTAGGTAATGTACACAGAATATGCCTACATAAAACTACGTTATTTAAGTTGAACTGTAACGCCCAATGGCCAGTCGTTGGTCTAGTTTAATGTCATCCAAAACGGCCGTCTGGAACACGTGCCAGACTGCTGTTCCTCAGGAATCGTCGCTGGTTAAAGACTAAAGACTTTTGCAAATGGTTCGTAACAATATGTTCACCCACTTTGAAAAGTCATAGCGTTTAAGTTTTACTGAAATGCATGGCTAAAAGGTGGGTGGGGCATTCAGCAGACGCATACAAACATTGTCTGAACATTATAGACTCATTTTTGGTAAAAAAGAGACTGTTTTACAATGTTAAAACACGTTTTTCTTGTCAACGGATTGTGTCTGAAAACAAAGCAAATGTGGCTAAAATCTTGTATCACACGAAACAGGTGACCCCTGTCTCAAACCGAGGTCGTTTTCTCAGCCTCAAATATTCTTTCAGCAATTGTGTTTTCATGAGATACGCTTGACAGATGAGATGTTATAATGCACTAAAATTCATAGCTTTAGTCTGATTGCGACTTTTGAAATCGTGAGAGATGTGCCTTGCAGGGGAAAGATTTTGAACTTGTGACCACCTGGTTTTGTAAACGGACGCCAACGCGACACCGCTGCCAAACTACGAGGGTCATCCAATAAAGAATGAGACTTTTGCTATAGCGCAGTGAAATTACATGATAGACTTATGAAATCTCATTCAAAGCTAGCACGTTTTTATGGGTATTCACATGTACCATATTCGACGTGTTACATAGTTCCAATTTTTATTGCTAGGCAACATAAGAAGACTGGGTGAATACGCGTGGACAGTTCACTAATGGTGGTCACCATGGCAACAGATTAAGATGTATAGTTTATTTTCCTAGAAATACTTATATATGCAAATGCAATCTGTCTATAACCAATAGGAAAAAGTATTGCTCCAGAGTCCCCAGCTGGTTCCATGGAAATAAAGCTTAATAATCAAGTTTCCAAGAAATAACTGGTATTTTTCGCTGACCTTTTGGCTTTTTAAAGTTAATATCAAATAGTCAAAGGCAATTTAAGTGAACAGGGCTTTATTCATGTAACTTAAATAACAGTCAGCTGCACATAAACATAATTTTGTATTATATACATTGCTAACATAGTTACCTTAGCAATGCAAAGTAGTGTGTTGAGTAAATTGGTTGCTAGGCAACCACAATAAAGGATATGTATATTTGGTTATTCTTTTATAGAATGTTATGCAACACTAAGACTGTTCAGTTGAAGGAATGATATACAGAGGTTAAATTCTATCTGTGATTGAAAATGAACGACTTTGAATGACCATAGGTATGCAAAAAATAATACAAACGTGGCCATGGATCTTCAAGTCCTTCAACGAAACATCCCGTTACTATGGCAACTGATCAATCACAAACATATTGTTTCTATTCTTGAATTGCTAAGATGTCATACTATAATTATGGTGAATTTTAACTAAATGCACACACGGATTTTTAGACTATGAAGAAAGTCTCATTCTTTATTGGATGACCCTCGTAGTAGGTTGTTTAAGAACTTACTGTATATCCCCACTATATGAAAACAACAACATATATTTCAATGTTGCATATAAGTTTGGTGCCCATTAATACAAAAACGATATAATTTTATGTTTATCATGCAACATTCTTAGGTATAAGTTCTTCCAGTGATGTTTTATTACAGATTGTACGGAAATCTACAACGATGGTTCGAGAACAGACGGTGTTTATGTCATATCTCCGGATAGTAGATGTCCATTCCGAGTGTACTGTGATATGTCCAATGGTGGTTGGACGATTATACAGAGACGTCAAGATGGCAGCGTTAACTTCCATAGAACCTGGGATGAGTACGTTGAAGGATTTGGAGACGTGGTAAAATTTACTTTCTGTCTATAGAGCCGAAATTATGAAAAAGGTATACTGATTTATGAGCCGCATGACAACACCAAACAAATGATTGCAACCTGGCTATACGTCGAATCATATTATTCTTCGATGTGCGCTCAGTAGGCACTTGTTACTAAATATATAGCTTCTCCATAAAGAAACTGAATAATCATGTGACTATGACATACAACTTAATATCCCATGAACTCCAGTTAAATATGGCTAGTTCCTCAGATACTGAAGCCACTTTTTAGACTTGAACTTGTATTACTTATGGCATAGTTTCATCTAAAATTTATAATAAACGGGACGATTTTAGTTTTATAGTTTTAAGATAGTTTATTTGCCATTTCTCGACGGGTATATTCCTCGCTCACCTTCCTACGGTGTAAACATTTCGCAACTTATTTGTTTTGCGAAAGTATGTATAAATGTTAATGACTTCAACAACAGAAACACATTATTGACTTCTAAGTTATTAAAACAAGGTTATCGATACCATAAACTTCGTAAAGCTTTTCTTTTAAATTATATTACTAGGTTGAAAAAAGAGCCGTATTTTAGATTTTTTTCAATCCATTTGGTAGAAAATTACAAATTGTACAGTCGATTAGGGTGACATGTAAGAGTCACTTTTAGCGTGGATGCCAGTTCTGAAATGGGTGCAGATTTTTTCACGACATAATAAACGCACCTACCCAATAGTGTGCTATTATGTCAATTAAGCTCAGTTTTCATGCTGGTCTAAGTCTAATGGCATCTGAAATCTGTCAAATCCACTGTTATAGCCAGTTTAAGTGCCTAAACTAACATTTTTATATGCCACAAGCCTGGAAAAAATTGTTTTGCTCTAAACTTTTGGATGACCTGGTATATAATGGATGGTATACTGCATGGTACTGTTCACATAAAATGTGCCAATACAGGAAATTTATTGAAAATGCATTGTTTCATAAAATGACTAATTTTAAATCTCATACATTGTATTTCTTGACCCCAAAAAGTAATCCAGAGGGCATCAGAAACTGCTTTTTCAAACGGGTGTATTAAACTTGCCATATTTTGTTATACATGGATAGGCTACATACAAGTGACCCCATCCATTATTAAGTAGTAGACATCTTTAACAATTGATAAACATAAATATACTTCCTTATACAACCATCACACTGATTTTGGAATTAAGTTTTCTTCGTTCACTTCAGAATCATCACATTCTGCAGCGTACCTTTTTAAAGTTAATTTGTACACTTCATTGTGTTATTTACATTACATTTTTACATTTACCCCAACAAAATGAACATCTAAGTCTCAATAGCTCCTCCGGATTCTGTAATCATTATCAATTCCAAATTGGTCCATACTGTGTATTGACAGATAAAATAAAAGTTGATTTGTCTTCGACTTACTTCATTTTTTTCTATTTTAAATGATGTACTAGTTAATGAACTCTACACCTGAAAGCCCAATGTAAACCGCATATCAGAAGGGCCACTTTAACATACTAAAACATGAGCATGATGAAGATCTGCTGTAAGATGTATTATAGACATAGACATTTAATATCATTCAAACAGTATTAAGCCATCTTTTAAAATAATAATTAAGATTTATTAGGAGAGAGCAGCCTAACTCATGCACTGTTTTGTTCAAATATCTACATTATTTGCTTTGCTAGGTAGATAGGGCCTCGTTCCTCAGATAGACAAAATAACAAATGTTTGTAACTACATCAGGCCAGAGAAATTTCCAAATATTAAAGGCAGAATCAGCTAAGATATGTCTTAATACTATTTGCAATTTGCTAATATCTATAGTGACATACATAACACTAGCTGAAGTTTAATTTAGTAGCCTTTGTTACCAGTATGGGGTTCTTGGTCAACCTTGAGCGTTTCAAAAAACCCTTTTTATAACAAACTGATTAAAACATTATAAAGAGATAAGCAATATTATAATTTAACTTTATCAAATTGCTGCTTCGTCAGTTTTTTGAATCAGCTATTTTAGGTGTTAATGCATAGCTACCTAGCAAAATGAATAATGTAGATGTTTAACCAAAACAATGCATACGTTAGGTTGCTCCCTCTTAATAAATCTTAATAATCATTTTAAAACATGGCTTAATACTGTTTGAATGATATTAAGTTTCCTAATCCTAAAAAATGTACAGTAACATACATACATGTTACAGACACATTTATTTGACCATTGCATGATGGTAAGGTAAATATTTCCCATCGCAACTGACTTTGATAAATTTAAATGCTCAATGAATTTTAATGATTATTTAACAGTTCTTTTAGCATTTAAATTGTTCTAACCATATATGCATGTCTTTCGAACAAACATAGCAGGAACTAGAATTGCTAAATCGATGCACACACTTACATATAACCACGTTTTAGATAATTTTAATCCTTTCCCAGGGCCACTAGCGGGGTGGGTTGGGATGGGGGCAAATTAAGGTGCATTTGCGTGTCCCATTTGTGTAAGCAAGTCACTCTTCAAAGGTTGAGTTTGGTCAAGTGGTTTAAGAATGAAAGCACACGGGACAGATGACCAGAGGGATTTATAATATTCAATGCGTTTTTCAAAAGCGTTGGAATATCACAAGAACGATTTGAAGTAGTCCAACGTATTAGCTAGTATTTATAGTCCAGGCACTGATTTCTGTAGGGGCCTTAGTTTTTGACTTAGCACAACTCACCCGCCAGAAAAGGTTTGACTGCTGATATGCAATCCTGAGGCCTTCTGCAACATTCCTAGGTACGTCGTACAGTCCAATTGTGGTAGCAGTTTTGCTGTAGGGCGCCATCTTTAAGCGTACCCTACGCTAAATAAGGCTTAGGTAAAATTGAGTGAAAAACACGCTTGGTGTTCGCTTAATGCTTTCTTTTCAGAAAATTACGCTTTAAATGACTGTTCTATATTCATGCAATGGTATAAAATAGTAATGCACTAAATAACGTTTTGTATATATGGTGTATCAGACGCGAAAATGTCCAAGGAAAGGGGTCGTTTTACCCCTTTCCCCAATAAAATGTATCCAAATAATTTAATTTAAAAAAAGTGTCCGTCTTCCCTGTTTCTTCATTTATCATGTAAAATAGCATAGTCTTAGTCTTATTTTAAAGTTTATTCTTATGTTTTTGTTTTACATATACTTTTATGATCAAACAAAGACCATACCCGTTGAAATGACGATTCTGGCAAAACAAGCAATATAAGTTTACATTCTCTGTCGCAATATATTATATCTACTTTGACCCTCTCTCTCATTCCGTTGTGAACCTGAGATACATATCGACTGAAGAGTCGAATGCGTCCAAGCGCGTGCAGGTTGGTGCGGCTGGTTCCTGGCTATTATAGCCCAACACCTTGTTTTTGAGCGGTGTATTTACTGCCCAGGAGACGCAATGAGAATATTTCAGTAAATGCATTATTTTTATACTGTCGCGTGCATTGAAACAGTAAAGACAGCTCGAGACTGTAATATCTCAAAACGGCTTCTATCACTGTTTTCATTTACGATTACAAAATAAAGCAATCTAAAAGTTTTGTTCATCTTTTAAGTGCATTTAATGACATAGTATAATTTAATAAAAAGTGATCAAATTACTTCAACATGTACATTAAATGCTTGATAAATTGCCAAGACCGATGCAGTACTCAAGGTCAAAGATATCATTGTGATCTACAGAAAAAATGAAACTATTTTGGTTTTTATCAATTTGGAAAAGGTATTTTTCGCATCCTGGAAATTCAATACTTAACTTAAGTACTCCTTAACTTTAAGGATACATTGTAATTCTAGGCCCAGATTGTCTTGCTTTTTCGTAAAAATACATAAACACTTTGGAGGCCCCCAGGGGGGTCTGAGCTCCCTAGATCCCTGAAAATAATGCATTGATCTCCCAAGATCCCTGAAAAAAAGTGCCTCAGCTCCCTGAAAATATTTTTCCTTTGCTCCCCAAATCCTTTAAATTAATTCAGCTTCTCCCCAAATCCCCAAAAATATAAGCCAATTCTCCCTAAAATGTAATTTTCTTTCCACCAACTTAAAAATTATGAAGCTATACACGAGCAGATGACTTAATATTCACTTAATATTTAACGTTATACATGTAAATATAGGGCTAACTCTCTATAAATAGAGAGTCCTTGGTCACGGAATAAACGATACATGTATATAATTATTTTAATGGAAGCATGATCTATAACTCAAAGTACGAGGCCTTCCTCAAAACTCTGTTGCTGTACCTGTTAGAATAGGTATGGGGGAATGCTCCCTAGATTTGATTTTTTATTAGGGACAGCCATTTGTTTTTCTGGAGGGGGAGGGGCTGTTTTTCCAATAGATGAAACTAGATTTTCTTAGACAAAGTGAATGCATTAATTTTTGTAACCATACAAAGAGTTGCTTTTATAATTGCTATAAGGCCCTATACGTAAGCTTAACTCCAGTTTCAACAAGCAAGAATATATTTGATCAACATCCATCAATGTTTTAATAAAAACCATTTGATTACCTAGATACCAGATGCGTAGGTAGCCGTTCCATGACGTTGATTATAACTTGTGCTAGGGGGGTCCGGGGGCATGCTCCCCCGAAAAAAAAAATGATATAATTGGTGGGATCTGGTGCATTCTGAGTGTTCCAAAGTAAGTTATTAGCAACCTAAAAATCAAATTTTTTTTGATAATAGATCAACAACCCAAATTTTGTGCCATGTTTTCTCCAAGATCAATCCAGATGTGCACTTTGGCACAAAAATAAATAAATACAGTCACATATTACAAGAGGGGTCTGGGGGCAGCCCCCAGAAGCCAAAGAAATTTAAAAAATGGAGGCTTTACTTTTTCAACATCAAAGATTACATAGATCTACCAGACAAGAAGATATACCCTGAAATGATGCGGATTCAGATTCATACTAGGGGGGTCCGGATTTTTTTTTATTAAAATGGTGCAATCTGGCGGAATCTGAGTGTTCCCAAATACGTTATGATCAACCTAAGAATCAACAATTTCCAGGCTAATATTCCTAATAGTAAAATGTATTTGGCATATCAGTCATCAATACCAATTCAGATCAGCATGGTTCTAGCGAAATAGCACGAAAGTAAATACATTAGATATCCAAGGGGGGTCTGGGGGGCTCCCTCCTCCGAAGCCGAAGAAATTTTTCGAAAAAATCAAACGAAATAAAAGCTTTCCCTTTAAGGTGAGATTTTTCTTTACATTTTTGCAAGGCTCCTTGAATCCCCAAAACTATGAGCTTGCTCCCCAAATCCCTGAAAATAATTACTAATGCTACCCAGCTCCCTGAAAATAAATAGCCATTCTCCCCAGATCCCCAAAATCCCTGGGGGGCCCACTTTGAGCGGGGCATGTGATTTCCAACAATGTTTTTGTTTTGTTTGATTTGATTCTTTACGTCCCATCAACAATCTTTCAGTTATTTAGGGACGGGTCTTCCTGGGTTGAATGTGTCTTGCCCAAGGACCACAACGCAGTGACGCCGGTGAGGCTCGAACCCGCGGCCCTTCGGTCTCGAGTCAAGCACTCTACCACTGAGCCACTGCGCTCCCGTTTCCAACAATGTGATATTTTGAGAAATGTAGACTCAGACAAGCCTGTGCAGTCCCCAA
Source organism: Loripinus fragilis (assembly GCA_964019695.1). NCBI lineage: Eukaryota > Metazoa > Mollusca > Bivalvia > Lucinida > Lucinidae > Loripinus > Loripinus fragilis. Next base: position 63,040,618 of record OZ026522.1, on the reverse strand, counting down.
TTAAGCTGTAAAGTTGTTCGGTCAGTAGCTTAACAGTCATAGAATAATCAAGCGACTAGCAAAGGCTCTGATCAGACTGCGCCTAGGCGCAGGCTGATCTGAGGTTTTGCTAATGGAAACTACCACATTGTTGGAAATCTCATGTCGTGGCTCATATATGCTTGACTCTTCAGTAACTATAAGTGCATTTATCATAAGCTTTGTAAATGAGCACATTTATACTGCTGACAATTTAACCAACTTGTGACGAATGGACTTTCCCATCCTTATCATTTGGATGAAACCCATTTCCATTTTAGGTGCAGCAGGAGTGACTTTTTCATTTTTATTTTGCATTTTATTACCTATACATTGGCAGTGGAACCGCACAGTTTATCACGGTGGAGACACGGATGTTCCCGGATTGCGCCGGTATCGCCCCGTCGCCGTCCAGGTGGAGACACGGTTGCTCCCGGCGTCTTCCCGGTTTATAACGGTATTTGACAGCCTTCCCGGTTACTCCCGGTGAGTCCCGGTTGGTTTTAAACATTTTAAAACAACCGGGGACATGAGCCGGTTTAACACGGTTCAACACGGTTCACCCCGGATCTCCAAGGTTGTCCACGGTGCCGCCACGGTTGTGACACGGTTCATCCCGGATCATCAAACCGGGATGAACCGGCACCTTAAACCGGGACAGTGAGAACGGGATTTTAACATGCTCAGAATTTACCATGCATATGTAGAATCAAGTTTAAACAGGCTTATTTGTTGGAACAATGGCTGGGTTTTCACATGACCTGAAATTTTATGTTCTTTTGCATGTTCCATGAGTGAACGGTTTTTAGATAACCCACTTGCCTGACGCACGGGCAAGTATTATTACCCAACCGTCTATATACGGAGTAATTGTCTATTTTTTGCTATATTATGAGTCAATGAATTACATGTATTCCGCCGGTCAATAAATTCGACTATTGACTGGCACTATACCATGGCCTGGTTACCCACTTCCCTGTTAAAAACACACAAACGCTTATCGACACGCGCGACAGCGATGCGCGTACGGTTCGTTTATGAAAGGAGACGTTATGGAACAATGGTGAAAATAAGGCATGGTTTGGCAACTTTAAACTCCAATTACTCCGTTGTTTATGGTCAGAAACCTAAAGTGTGGGTACTTGTTTTCTATTAGTTAGAACAAGCGAAACATTTTGAGACCATAATTGAGCAGATTTGGTGAAATTATCTGTTTTGCAACAAAACCGCATCATCTATAGCAACTCCATTCAAGGAACGCTGCTAAGTATTTCATCAAATGGGTTGGGTAATAAGTTCGGCCTCGTGCAATAGTGCATCAGGTCGTCCACGGCACCTCGGGGTATTAGTTTTGATTATACTACAAACATGCATGAAATAACTGTATACTATACCATGGCCTGGTTACCCGCTTCTCTATTAAAACACACAGGCGCTTATCGACATGCGCAACAACAATGCGCGATGAAAGGAGACGTTATGGAACAATGGTGAAAATAAGGCATGGGTTGGCAACTTTAAACTTCAATATGGTCAGTAACATAAAGTGTGGTTACTCGTTTTCTTAGTTAGAACGAGCGGAACATTTTGAGACCGAAATTGAGCAGATTTGGTGAAATTTTCTGTTTTGCAACAAAACCGCATCGTCTACAGCAACTCCATGCAAGAAACGCTGCTTAGCATTTCAACAAATTGGTTCGGTAATAGAACAGTTATTTCATGCCTGTTTGTAGTATAGTAAAACTATTACCCCTCGGTACCGTGGACGACCTGATGCACTATTGCACTCGGCCTTCCCGTGGACGACCTGATGCACTATTGCACTCGGCCTTCGGCCTCTTGCAATAGTGCATCAGGTCGTCCACGGCACCTGGGGGTAATACTTTTGACTATACTACAAACAGGCATGAAGTAACTGTATAATTTTATATATTTGAACTTTAGTAATTGAATTTGGGCGGTGCTATGGAACTTTTTGACTGGCGTCTTGGACTTGGTTTATTTGCGCTTTGCTTAAAATGTCGAAAGAGTGCATCTAAGCATGGAGGAATCGCCAGCATCTTGGATGGTGAAACTGTTTGGAGAAGTTGGCGGAGGTGTTCCTGAATACTTTTCTTCGGAGAAGTTTTTCAACAAATGATGTAGTAAAAAGCTATCGTGAGAAAAAACTATCGTGAGAAAACAGTTCTAAAAACATAACAGTTTTTTTAGTGATGAAATACTACATATGATAAAATTTAGTTTGTTTTTTGTTGTGTTCATGTATCTTTTATCGTTAATTATCTTTATTTTTATTTAAAGCTGTTATACACAATAATGAACTTGTGCAAAATGCAAAATTGCGCATTTTTTTTTCTTTCCCAGTGTCAATTATCCTTACTACCTTACATACTTATTTAAAATAAATGTTTATGAATAGTGTTTGCATTCTTGCGCGGATCCAGAAAATACCGTCAGGGAGGGTCCTGACAAGGTTTTTTTGTCATCAATGTACATATTTCACAGAGGGTCGTAGAGACCTTCCTCGCGAAGAAATTGGACCCGAGCGGTCCAATCGCTTCTCGCTGGGGGTCACAATACCAGTTTTTTAAGGAAACATATAACAACTTGTGATTTTCCAGGGGGTGGGAGGTGTCAATATCCCCTCTGGATTTGCTCATGGTATTTGTGTTCCAAAAACCCTTAGATGACTACAGCAAAAGACTTTGATACAAATGTAATTCCAGCGCTGCCAGTTCGAGGTACTCACTTGTTTTCCAATTTAATGTTTGAGGCATTTGATTAAGATAACAAAATCTATAGTTTTGAACTAAATTTAATTATTAAACTATCAAAATGTATGCCAGTGTGCTTCAAAGAAACGTGGTTGTGAGCTACCACCAAGTTACACCAGTTTACAGCGTTACATGTAGCATACGAGTAAAGCAATGAGCAACCTACCTGTGTAAGGTCGTCCATTCACAGTAAAGGAGACACTAGTTTTGTACGGAGGAACAGTCCTGTATTTAAAGAAATGACCACACTGTTCGCAATTGCCTGAGAATATCCCACCAGTCTTCTGCTGTTGTCTTGGAACATGACTGGAAAATGCAGAAGATGGTTCTCTCAGTGAAATATTTACTTATTTGTGTGAGATAAAAGCCTTAATTTACAAAAAAAGAACACACGGCATTTTAAATCACTTTTCACAGAGTAGAACATTTTCATTTTAAAATGTGGTAGATAAAATAAGAGCATGGGCGGATCTAGATTATTCTGTCAGGGGGTCCTGACAAAGTTTTTGTTTTTGTTGTTGTTGTTTTGTTTTTTTTGGTTAGTAATCAACGTAAAATAAAGAGGGCCGTACGGATTTTTCATGGAAACCTATAGCCTCTTATGATTTTCTAAAAGGAGATGGACCCTCTGCTCCCTCCCTCTCTCTGGATCATGATGTTTACCTGAGCTTTACGGAAAAGGCGGAAACTAAGCAATTGAAAGAATACAAACAAGCGGACTACGCTTCCCGCTCAAATTTCGTATGTTATAAAATAAACCGTTCAACTTTTCTAATCGCTGGTATCTGTCTTGGGGTCGCAATGCATTTATATACATTTGCAGTGAAAACCAGATGCACTTTACTTTGCCAATACATTCAAGTATGAACTAACAACATACAGTTTAAAAATAAGGTTGTTAAAAAGCATATTTTTACGAATGTTCTATTACACTTGTATAAATTGTACAAAATATGAAACCTGTACATATATGGCACAAGTTAGTCGACACGTATTTTGTATATACATGTTTATTGTTGTACTTTTTGCCATATTTCAAGTGAAGATGGGATATAGTGCTGTTTGAAATATTGTGTTCGACTCACCTGCTACCTGCCAAATTATCCGGGCTTAAATAATACAAGAATAAGCTGTCACAAAAAGCTTGGTCTATGCTAGCATATCTGAACAAATCACGTTTTAGCAAAGAGCAAAGTTGAATTGTAGCAGGCGTCGGTGGGGGGGGGGGGGGGGGAAGGGAGGGGCGGTGAAACCAGGCAGGCAGGCAGGCAGACAGGCAAGCAGGCAGATTTGATCAAATGCTTATAATAACCTTCAAACGAGAGCTTAGGATGGCAAGCTTTTCTGAAATGTTGAGTCGTGTTGTTTTCTTCACCATTTTAACCCTTTATATAGATCCACTGGGTAATTGTGCATGCTTTTTGTCGCCTGCTGATTTTCTTAAAAACAACTTTTTTTGACAACTGAAATCTTCTAGGAATACCACACGAGTGACAAACTATTTGGATCCAGATCAGGCCCGACGTTTTGCCGGGCATGATCTGTGGCCATACTGTTTGCAAAAGTCATCAGCAGACGGCACTAGTAGGCAGAGAGTAAATTGGACCTACCTTGTTTTACAGACTGGACACTGTAAATCAAAATACGTCTCCATTTTTTTCAGAACCTCATACAGCTGTCATATCCTGTTTAAAATGCGATTTTAGCCAACCCACTATGAGATTTCTGTACATGTACATGTACTTGTCTCATCAGCGAAGGCCCAGATGAGCCTGCGCAACCGCGCAGTCTCGTCAGAGTCGTCGCTGCTCGTACAGATGAAAAACATCGAATAAGAATCAGACAAGAGTGGGTATCAGTTACAAATTACTGTTCAAATGACAATACGAATATGCGATACATGTTGTACATGTACATGTACCAAAATCTAGTGAACCTGGCCATTTGGATATCAGTGTTATCTTGTATATTATCAAATAATTAAAACTACTGATACCATGGATACATGTAACATTGATTAGAAAAACTTTATACATGTAAACTATAAATAAATTTGACCTTAGACGGATCAAACATTATGCGTGTCCATGGTGTATACACATATACACGTAACATAGAAAATGAAAATGAAAACTGGATGGAATATTGGTGATCGATATCCTACCAGTTCACATTCAAACTTCGATAGCACGAACAGTAGATTTAAATTTTGGTCTTAAGAAATCTGAGTTACCTTTCACGGGCTTATTAGTAAAATTGTCTCATCGTTGGCCTGCTCGAGGTCATTTACCAATACCTTCCAGCAGCCAGATAAGGTACTGATGGTGGAGCTTTGTTGCGTATGTACATGTATATGCACAAAACGTGTTTATTGTTTTAAAAATATACTTAATACCATTAAAACGCAACTGCTACGTTGTTTGTCTTTTAAATAGCAACGTTACACACGTTGTCTACATACTATGGGACTTAAGTTTAGCAATTGTTTCGATCCTAACTTTGTTTATAATCAAATATACGAAAGTATTAGAAGATTCGTTTTATATGTTGTGTTTTACACAAGTTCAAATTCTATGACCATTTTGTGCGCTTTTCTTACGTCCACAATTTGCTACGTGACGTTTAAGAAATCATGCCATTCTCGTGCCTAGCATTCCACGTGCAATCAATGTCATTTGAATTTGCATTGTTTGATTCGAACATGTACCCAAACAAAAAAATCGGAGCATAACTCGACGTTAATTCAGCGTCGGAATGTTTTTGCTGGCATAATGAATAAGCAAGTTCCGTAAGACGGGCAGTGTCAACAATCGACACCATACCGGACAGACCTCAGAGAGAACAATGTCAATGTGACATCATCCAGACGTAATCGGTTTCTTAGCAGCACACGAATACCTGATTTGGTAAGAAATGCCGCGGGGACTCGGATTTGTGACATAGCAGCTCAAAGACGACTAAATGGTGCGAGACAACGTGGTGTGCGACAACGCTGACGCCGCCCATACAAGACTGCAGCAGAACACATTGTAGGTGTATACTAGACGACATTTGAATGAAGTTGTTTTCACGGACGAAAAGCAAAACGGCCCGGCATTCTTCTATTCAACATATATTGAACCTCTTTAGACGAAAGGTCAGGGGATGACATCAATAACGTCATGGATCTTGAACGTGCACTATATCACAAATGGAATCGAATTTCTATGGCCGTGGTTCAGAGGATCATTTCGAGCATGATGAGACACTGTATGGCTGTTTTGGATGTTAACGGAGGTTATACCTGATACTAAGTAACGATGTGACTTTTGAGGCTAGATCCCTGACCAATTTGCCTCGGTATAATGCGTTATAAAAAGTGACATTCCAATGAAAAATAGAAATATTGTGATCGCTAAACCATCAACTATTGACGGGTTAAATATTTTGTTTCACTTCATTGTCATACCCATCTCCATTTTGAAATCAAATGAGAATTGCTAAACTTATGTCTCATAGTATGATGGTCTGAGCTAATCTCGCGGTAACTAAGCTATTTGGCTTGAGACAAGATTGGCCATGCTTGAAAAATATTTATAAATTCATTATTTTCCTTCATTAATATCTGACTGACCATTATGAGCAAAAACAATATGATTCTGATCACTCGGATTGATCGTATCTTGTTGCAAACATGTTGACCCTACCGTTGCCATTGTGGTTCAGAGGTCAATGTGATCTCGCGTTAGCTTTTTAATTTTGGCGGGAAATTTGTCACGTGACCATACGGCAGCAAAACAAATGTCCGCCATTTTGGAATAATCTATTGTTGGCCTAATTATGACACTTGGACATATGATAGACCTTCCTTCTTTCCGAAAATTTGATTTTAATGGGTGGGGTATGATATTGTTAAGGATTTTTGCCAAGTAAATGCATGTCATGATTTTTTCATGAAATTAGGTCAGTTTTGAAACTCAACTTTCGTTTTCTGAAATAGGCCATTATTCATGAAAATTTGATAGAAAGTAGGTGGCGCTGCAATATACAATAGCAGAGAAACGAGACTAACGCGAGAACAAATGCAACGCGAAAACACCTTCAGGCAGTATATATAACGAAGCTTCCCTTTTAGCAAAACATGAGCTCGATTGTGCAATTCTCTCAGTTCAAAAAAAATTGGTAAAAAAATAATGATTTTTTTAAATTTGATCTTAAGGCTTATAAAATCCAGAAAATCTACTCAATTTTAGTGTGAATGTATTGCGTTTTACCGTAACAACAAAAATATGGAGTAAAAAACAAAATTTCATGTACGAAAAAGGACCTAAACTTAATGATTTAAAGTTAAGTTTTACGCAAAATTTACTCTAAATGTTGAGAAATGACTAAAATTCAATAACAATGGATCATTTTATAACTGTCATACGTTGGTTGTTGCGGTCGGCCGTGGCCGGCCGCTTATATAAACATCATTCAAAACACACATCAAATTCAGGTTTTGACCGAAGCTTTATGCCGTGCTCAGGCTATATTTTATTCGCTGCCGAACAACGAGTGGGGTACCAAATATCGTGGGTTGACCTACAGCGCGAAGTAAACTGTCCGTGAAATCTATAGAGCGAGGCAAGCTCGTCAAAGAAGGCGTCAATTTGCCCTGTCCCTTATATAAACGCAATAAGTATTAGCTTTTCAAAAAAGCTGGCGAAAGTTAAACGTCCCAAAGTCAAAGCGTCCTTGATTGGCAAAGAGTGCAAGCGAACTTCACATCAGTAAACGTACTTCTGTGGTCGTCATCCACATCTGATTACATAGAATTACTATGAATTCAGGTACTGTCTTATGACGGTCCTGACAAGCAGGTTTTATGCCCCCAAAGGGAGGCATATAGTAATAAAACTGACTGTCCTTAGTGTCCTAGGTGTTTGAGTGTTCATATCATATGCGGAGTATATCTCCTATATTATTTTAGACAGGAATGCCAAAATTCGTGTCTTAATGCATTTAGGGTCATGGAGCGTCACGCACCTTTACCACTGCCATCAGATCTAGAAAAATCGTGTCCACGAGCATACATCCTAGGAATCCCAAATTTGATTTGTGAACACATCTTGGGGTCACGGAGTCTGTACATATACAGTTAAGCGACCACTGTGACCTTGATTTTCTGGCATTAGTTTTAAGAAAAATGTGCTGTCTAGTGTTGTCAAATGATTTTCTATAAACGTGTCGCATGCTAGATACATTACCATAACATACCATGATTAAGCTGGGTGCTTTCAAAAGATCAAGCAACAACTCGCTGGAAGCATGTGTTAAATGGTAACAAATCAAAGTTCAGATGTTAATAACCAGGGCTTAGAATAAATCTACATGGACAAGCTCTAGAAGTTCAAAATGGAAGAATGCAGTGGGCAAGAATACATACAATCATAGGGCTAAGCGACCGCCAGCTTTTTTGAAAAGCTAATACTTGTAAGGTCATAACCTATCATGATTTATCACAATAGATACCATCGAAAGTCTCACATTTTCGTTAACTTCCGGTTTTCATTCTTAATTATCCATGACCATTTAAAAGGTTAAAACTGCGAGACACATTTTTCCGGTTGTATGTGCATACATTTGTATAACGTGGAGCAATATTGAAGTTTCAGAAGTTTGAAACCAAAAGAGCCAGACATAAAGAAGATCTGCTATCCTGAATAAAGGCCATGTCGCTTTTTTGTGTTGAGTATTCCAGTTGTGTCTCTTTATTAAAACATACAGCCAGGCTTATCTGGACTGCTTTATCAGATCCAATAGGATATTTCCTTGATATAGCGACCATAGATTCACGTTTTTGCTTAAAGAGAATGCCAAAATAGCGTTAAATCTAAGGTAAGGTTATATTCTAAAAGTTGGGGCTTTACTGGCTTTAAGTTCATATTCAGGTTTTATTTGCAATAGGTGACCTGTGACAAAAATGCTTGTAATTGTAAAAGTATAAAGCAAAACAGCGGAAAACGACATATTTATTATTTTCTCATTTTTTTTAAAGATTGATTCATGTTATTTTACCAACAGATACCACGACTTACTCCGCCCCACACCTCCACACACGATGAACGATATCGTCTGCTACAGTAGTGATTGTTGTTTTAATTAGTCTATGTCGAAAAGAAATCTGTGTAAATTCTGTGACGATTTTCGGTGACCTATATCAAAATAAACTTTGGGGCATACGTAACAATTTAAATCAGTTCACGATCTGAGTTCTGCGTCTTGGCCGAAGGATGATGTCATTAAAATGGCAGCCAAAGTGCTACGTATGGACATATATAAGTTCTCAAATCCAAAGCATTTGTTATGTGGGACTTCCTTGCTGGAATCAAGTTTTTGTCTTTATTTGATCGATTTGGTGGAATATGATACAACAATAACGTGATTCTTTTATCTGATCGCTGGAATTCATTTTTGGGCTTCCGATTCAATAAAATTGACCCAGAGCCCATTTCCGTACTTGTTATCCCATAGGACATCACGCTTAAATTGAGTGTTTTTTGTTTTCTTTTTTTATTTGATTGATTGTTTGTGTTTAACGTCCCACCAACAGCTAAGGTCACATGGAGAATGGGCCACAGCTTAAAGTCTCATCTGACAGACTGGTGAAGTCGGGGATCGAACCCACGACCCCTGGTTTACAAGGTGAGGAGTTTATCAACTACACCACAGCGGCTCCTGTGTTTTGATGGATTTGAGACCATAATATATGAATACGACTGACCCCTGGAGCTATTTTGGGATTCTTTTTTTGTTTTGGTTTAAAGTCCCAGTCAACTGTCCTTGCCGTGTCGAGACAGTCAGTTAACCTAACCACACTTTTCCGGGGCAGTCATAGACCAGGCAGTACTTTGTGAACACGCTTTCGTTTGTAACTGACAATATCCCTTCTTGAATCACTGGAAGTAGTAAATATTTCATGATCAATCTCCACAAAAGTATTGGACCCGGTTCGAGCTCACGATCCCGGTATCAGCAATCAAACTCACTACCGATTGCGCTACAGGGCCAAGTCATTTTGGGCTTCCTATTTTATTTAAATGGACCCTGAATCCATGAATTCAATTTTGCTCTATTTGATTGTTTTGGAGCCATACTATATTAATTGTTGAATGCTGGGCTCATGGACCCAATCTTTCAGTCAGATGCATATGAGGCCTTCGCAGGGGTTTTGGTGAACAGGGAAAAAAGCATTTATTTCAGGGGGACAGAAGAAGAAAGGCCAGCTTTTGAGGGAAGCAAAGACAATATTTGAGGAACAGGGAACAAAAGAAAACACATTTTCGATTTTGGGGGAACAGGGGAGCAAGCCAATTTATTTCAGAGGAACAAGGAAACAGGTACCCCACCCCTGAGAGGGCTTCGCATATCACTGAGGCGACATAGTACCACCAAAGTAATGGCATACAATATTACTCGAAATTCACCATTGTAATACAAGCAATGATGTTGGAAACAAATGGTAGTGCAGTATAAGTTATTTGTGGTGAGAAGTGACGCAAGCAGATTTACTGCAACAATTTATTACGATAATAGCTAAGGCAGTGTCTCCTAAATTGGAGGTAATGTTGTCATAAAAGGAACATATAAGTCACCCTATCATCTCCAACATAATATCAAGCAACTGTATAGTGGGTATTGGCTACTTTGTAGATCTGATACTGAGATCTTTTGACACTCTGAAGACGAGAAAATTTAGTTTCCTACGAAATATCCACCATCTTAACCAAAAAAGATTTTCAATGGTTGTTCCTGGCTGACAAGGAGGCATATACATTGTTCGAGAGCATTCTTAGTGCCGTCTTCCAGTGGGACACGGCCAAGTTTCCCGAAAGCTTCATGGACAGAAGAATTCCAACGTTATATATTACCTTGCCTGACATTAATCCAGTAATACATGTATCATCAGCATCTACTGACAAAAGTGAACGTAAAGATATGTGCATGACTTTGCTGACTTCGGCTGATCTAGACCTTAAATTATAACCATCGCATGAACAACTTTTAATCCAGCCTGTTCGCTTGCTAAGTATATCTCATCTTTACCTTTGACAATAAAGATATCATATAGGCAAATCGAACTTTATTTTGCTACACAACATAAGCAATTATTGTGCTAAATATGAACACCTTCCATCAAAAAATGAAAGAAGTTTGTGTTACGAATTGTAAGACAGGTTTCAAGTATACTTTACCTTGACCCTTTTTACTCCGAAATTATATCATTAATCTGAAACCTTCGTTGTCATCTAGACATCATAAGCAATCAGTGTGTTAAATACGAACACCTTCAGGCAAAAATCAAGAAGACAGTTTGAAGGGCAGCTATATCCACAACCGCAGAACGTCAGAGTGGTGGGACCTCTGGCTGTCGAAATGACCGTGTGACCTAGCGATTAGTGCCCCAACTATGGATCTCAGCGTCCAGGGTTCGATTACTGCTTGACCTATACAGCACTTCATTACACTCAACCTTTTAGCCATCCATCCATTATCATAGCATTACTAAACTACTGTTGAAAAGGACATGAAATAAAAAGGCATCCATGCATGTCTTTGGTTTCTGAGAGGAAAGGTCATTAGCCACATGACGTCAATATGTAACTAGAGTTAAATGCACATCCTTCAAGGCTTGGCATGAAGTTATGGCATTGACTTTGAGCTCGCATAACGGAGAAATGTATTCTGTACATCTTCTCACTGAAGGAACCATTTAAAAAGCCAATTAAAAAGAAACAAGAAACAAAATACAAGTCCTTAAGCGGTAAAGACATTATACAAACATGAAATCAAATGTTCAAATTGTTGACCTTGACCTTGAGTTGGCCTGGTTGAAACATACGGTTTGCATACAGTCTCAATGAGTTGAATATTTGACTAAAGTCACAATGAAAATCCTTCTGGCATAAAGGAAGGCATTCAATGGTTCAAAATCATGACCTTAAATTGTTACATAGAGCTTTAGACACAGCGTTGTAATGAATTTGGCATATCCTCTCACTGATCCGGACATTTCATCAACATTTTATGAAATCATTCCAGGGGTAAAGGAGATAAGGAGCGGACATATAATTAAAGGCTCAAACTTGTGGTCACCACTGGTGATCATGACCTTGTAGTCATGGTTGAATTACACGCTTTTCTCATCATCTAACTTAGACAAATATTCGACCAAATTATACATGGGGCGGAAATGAAATTCAATGTTCAACCCCATTGCCTTCCACTGTGACCTTAACCTTGAGTTTGCATGGTTGAGCTATGTGTTTTGCACACCTTCGCACTGAGCTGAATATCATATCAAAGTGTAATGAAAATCCTTCAATGGGTTGCGGAGATATGGGGCATACGCGCAATTAAAGGCTAAATTCCATTACCTGTAATTGTCGCCCTGACTTTGAGTTTGCGCAATTGAGTCAAGGGCTCTGCACACCGTCTCACTGAGGTGAACATTTGACCAAAGCTTAGAGAGTTTTTAAAGGGTTCATGAGATACAAGAGTTATGGACAAACGGATGAATAGACGAAGGCATTCCTATAATCCCCTCTCCGCTTCGGGTTGGTGGATTTATGAATTTTGAGTTTGCTTTAAGGGCTGTTAAGCACATTAAATATATTTGACCTGAACTTTGACTACAATTGTGATTTTAAACTGTTGTTGCAATCTACTCGCCACAGGCAACCATTGTACCAAATATGGACGCCCTTAGTCAAAACATGAAAGAGGAGTTTGTGTTATGAGTCATAAGACAGATAAATTTTAAGTATATTTGACTTTAGTCTTCTACTCCAAGGTCACATCGATGATCAGATCTGAGACCTTTATTATAATAGCCATTTAGTGTGCCAAGTATGAACACTCTCGGGCAAGTACCATATCGTGTAAATGTAGTTTCTATTAACAATCTGGAGCGGCACGAGCACTAAACTATAAAAAAACTTTGTCTGGCTAGCATACTTTAATATATATGTATATGTGTATCAATAGCGCTATTTCCGCCAATTCGATGGCGTCATTTTTAACCCTAGAAGCGGATCTTAGATGGGTGAACTGGATAAAATTGTTACTAATGCCTCAAAGTTTAATTTGATATAGGTCGCCAAAAATCGTCACGAAATTTACATGGGGCCAATTTTTGTCCCATTCGACATAGACTACACGTGACTCATGCCCTAGGCTCAGGGGCAAGATGGCCTATTGCATTTTAAAGTAGATTTCTGTGTAAATATTGTTTCTGTTTAAAATCTGGAGCAGTACTAGTATTGAATCTATTATAAACGTTTATTTTGCCAACATACTTTGATTTTTCTTACAATTGGGCGATGGCCGCCGTTTTGATACGTCATTACTCGGACCAGACGCGGAACTCAGATGGGTGAACTGGTTGAAATTGTTGCAAATACCCCAAAGTTTAATTTTATATAAGTCACCAAAATCGTCACGAAATTTAAACGGGACCATTTTTTCGCCCATTCGACATAGACTAAATTCTTAAAGTGTCGATCGCAACAAAATTTGCCTGCTTTTGTCGTCCGCTGAAATGCTTTAGAAGCTTCTTCGACAAACAGTGTACACCCAAATTAAATGGTACTATAGGAGCAGTCTGGTCTGGGTAGACACGGCAGGCCCGTAGGAAGCAATTACAGATTGGGGGGGGGGGGGGGGGGCACACATAATTTTTTTTAAAATGACAGACCTTTGTAATGAGCAATACAGTATTTGCACTATAAAATCCCTCACCTTTTTTCGGGCTTGAGACCGACTAAGAATATTGCTCTTCTCAGGCAGGTTTAGTTTTATAGTTTTTTTGTTATTTTTTTTTCTTTTTTTTTTTAGTTTTTTTTAGGTTTTTTTTGTTATTGAAAATTATTATTGGAGGGCACTGATGGGGGAGCACAGGTATGAAAATTTTAGGGCACAGATGCGGAATTTGTTGAGGCTCAGATATGAGAAGGATGGGGCAAGGATATGGAAATTATTTGGCGCACACATGTGGAAACTATGAGGGGGGGGGGGGGGCACGGATGTGAAAATGATAGAAGGGGGGTGACATCTGTGGAAATTATCTAGAGCACAGATGTGGAAACAATAAGGGTCACAACTGTGAAAATGAAAGGGGGCACATTGGGGGCACAGATGTTAAACTGTTCAAGGGCACAGATATTGAAACCATAGTAGGGCACAAATGTGGAAATTTTAAGGGGCATTGAAGTGAAAATTATAGGGGTGATTCATAGGTTGATTTTTTAAAAAAAAAATTTTTTTTTTTGGGGGGGGCATATTTGTGCAAATTATTGGGGGGGCACGGCCCCCCGTGCCCCCCCCCCCCACCCCTATTCCTACGGCCCTGCACGGTTCGCCTCTGTACTAACGTTAGTCCAGAATGGTAGCAAATATTTATAGCATTCGACTTCAGCAGATGATATTTTAAGATGCAGTAACATTTTCTAGGGCTTTATGGGTCAAGAATACAGCTGTAGACAGAGTTCATCAGTATATCGTTCATGTTTGTGCTTCGCCGAGTTGGGTTGTCACTCACTTTGGCGGAAAGCCACGTGACCAGAAGAGAGGGGACGGACAGGGGGTACCCAATCCCCACTTCCCTTCACCTTTCCCCGCTTCCCTTTCCTTCTCCCCCACTTCCATCCACCTCTACTTCCCTCACCCTGCCAGATTTTTCCCTCTTCCTGACAAAATATGGTTCTTGGTCATGAACTAAAGCCTAGTCAAGAACCATTTTTTTTGAAAATAGCTTACAACAGACCCATCTGCATTTTCATGCCTAATTGCTCAGGGTACAAAGAGTTAAAACAAACTTTAGTGTGTTGGGTTCGATGCTTAACGTCCTAGTCAACAGCTATGGTCTTGTCGAGACGGTCAGTTCAACTAATCACACTTTTTCTCCTGGACAAGCTTGCCAGTACTTCGCTTGTAACTGACAACAACCCTTCTTGAATCAGCGGAAGGGAGGAGAATGATCGTAGAAATTATTTCATGATCAAATCTCCACGAAAGTATGAGACCAGGCAAGGATCAAACTCGCGGCCCCTGCATCTGAAATCAGACACGTATCTGCAATCCAACACGTTTCGTCGCGCTGCTCGACCCCTTAAAACGTACTGCCCCAGAGATGAGAGTCTCTTCTAGAGTCTGCGAAGTAAACATTTATATGCCCCATAAGGACAGAAGAAAATCTTGTTTCCGGTTGCCTTAACCCCCCTTATATTTTGGTACCTCCTTTTTTATAAACTTTTTAGGATATTTAAGTCTATAATTAGAATGTTTAAGGATTTCTTTTTTCTTTTGCTATGCAAATTGGCGCTTAAATATTGAAGGCGTATCCATAAAATGAACATTTTAATATCCACTTTTTTCTTGTAGAAAAAGGGTACATAAAATGACTTGTGAAACTTCAAAAGCATCTTTAAAACACTTCATGATTTAAATGACATTGATGAAAAAACCAAAATGCTGAAAACCCCATCTTAAAATTCCAACCGAGTCAAAAGTTATACCATCAATCTACAAGAAAACCCACTAGAAAGCTAAAACATTCAGGACTTACATTGTTTAAATCTGGGACTCAAAGCATACAAAAGGAAATGCCAGCCACTTTTTACAGAAAAAAACATTGTATAAATAGACTTCGATTTGCAAAGAAATACCAAGATTTGTCTGAAAAAGAATGGGATTAATGACGAATCACCAATGTATTTGTTTTATGAACAAAATAGAAAAAATGACATTGTTTGGGGAAGCCAGGAAGATGAAGTTCTTGTTGCCAAAACGGTTAAAAAGAGCGCGTATGTAAATATCTAAGGGGCATTGTCAGCAAGTGGACTTTTAGTCAGGGGCGATCGGGACTTCCGTGCGAATTTGATGCCGATTTATGGTTACCTATACCAAATCAAACTTTAGGGGATAACTAATGAAAATCACCTGGTCACCTATCTGGGTTTTACGTCTGGACGTCATTATGACGTCATCAAAATAACGTATATTGTATCAGTGCAATTTAAACGGTATGCCCATTGTAGTCTATGGCGATCAGTACTTTTTTGCATTTTGTTTGCCAATTTCAGTCGAAATGCACCAAATTTAATCTAAGGGGGTAAATAATTAACATTAACATGTCGCCCATATTATTTTCGCATCAAAACAAAAATATGACGTCATTGAAATGACGCCTAGTAGGTAAATACCACATATATATGCGTTTTGTCCATTTCCAACGCATGGAAATATTCCTTTAATGAACTGGTAGCCTTATCATGACTGAATACAAACTCTTTTAAATCGTAACATACAAAATATATTCAGATAGGGTGGAGTCAGTTCGAGGTTGGGACGTAAATGCCGTCACGATTTACGAATAAAAGGACAGTGGAGTGAATGAAAAACAAACAGGGTTTTTGATAATAAACTGTGTAAATATAATCTCTTATCTTATTCTTATGCTTACATATATAGATGTACCACGACCTCTGACCAATGACCTTTGGGTCTTTCTATTTCAAACGATTGGTGCAGAATACGTAAAATGCGCCAGTCCAGCTAGAACATATGTGTATGTCAAAGCTTTTATAGTATATGTAAATAAATGCCTGAAACCCTTTTTCTAGAACAACGTATCAATATTGTAAATAGAGTCACGCTCCAAAGCTTTTGGTTTATCTGTAGCTGCTTATCCTACACCCAAAGAAAAGATAGTAGTAATAATCATTTGCATACACTGTCAACCAAACTCATTATAGTCCGATTTTGAAGGATCAAAAGTTAAAAGGGTCTACTTAGTAGTTCATGATATGGAAATAAGGATAAAACCCTCTACAAGTTATCCATTGTACTTCGATAGCACGGGCAATAGAAAACTGTTACAATCTGATTTATCTTTCGCACGCTTATAGGTAAAATTGTTTTCAAAGGTCAAAATCGGACAATAAGGCATTCTTGTTGATACGGCTATACAAATATCTGAATCCACATGAATATAGTTGTTCAAAAGTCATAAGCATATTGATCACTGGCAATATTTATCATGAGTCCTCTTCTGCTCCACAGCAACACAAATCGGTACATTATAAATGGTTTGCTTTGTACTTACACCGAGATGTTTCGCATACTGACATGCTGCAACCACATTTTATCAGCTGCAGAGGGGTTTCGGGACAGGAGGCAACATGCGCGGATCCAGTATTTTTTGTCAGTTTTATTTATTCCTCAGCTTATTTTACAGTTTACAGAGGGGGTCCAATTATTTTCCAGGGAGTGTCTAACTTTTTCCGGGGGGGGGGGGGGGGGGGGGGTCCAAATGCTAATTTCTATAGAATCCCATATACGTACTTGTTATTTTCCAGGGGGGTGTACGGACCCCCTATCCCCCTCTGGATCCGCACATGGGCAATGTCATCATAACGGGACAATATTTATCACAGTCCCGCTTCTAACCATGATTGTCAGGCATTGGTTTGTCAGGATTAATGACAGATGAGGTTTTCCAAATGCTGCACTGGTACTGCGCACGTTTGACACATTCGAGAAACACAGCTCTTGGAAGTGGTAGTTTTTGCAATTCAGCTTTTTTTTCTCCAAAATATCCACTACCTCAACGCAGTAAGTCGAACAATATCGGTGACTGGGTAATACAAAGTAAGAAAGACGGCAAAGAGCAGGAATCGATACAATCAAGTACCACACCTGACCCAGGATACCAGTGGGAAAGTAACAAACTCACAGTTAGACATCACAAACGAGAGCTAAGAGGTTAGGACAATTTACAAATATATTCCTCTAGTGTATCTGCCACAGTGCTTTCTAATGACACTGAGCCGTGGTAAAAGAATGCTTCGTGGATAGAGTCTCCAGCATAGCTAAATGCCTGCCAATATAATGTCTTGCTCTTTCCTATTGAACTAGTTAATATCAGCACCTGAAAGTGCATGGAATTCGATCAAAGCCCTGGTTGTGACATCACCAACGGCACATTGACATCTTTAATAAGCGTCCTGATCTAAGAAACTTGATGATATATGAGCAAGACTATTTAAGAAAATGTCAAATATCAACACTCTGCAATTGTTTTATATGTGTTTTATTTAAGCGGCGAAAACAAAATTTGCTCCTCTGCAAAACTGGGGGTAGGGTTGTGCATTAGCTTATATAAGACAAAATATTTAAGATAGAAAAGCAAACTTTGGTTTTTGTATTCGTCAATTGAGTATATGTTTGTTAAACCTAATCTAAAACGGTTTGAAACCACCTCAGAGTAGTCGTTAAACTAAATGACGATAGCCAAAATTACCACTTTTAAATTATAATTAAGTTCATGTAACGCACATAATACAACATGTAGCCACAAACAGCTGTCATATAAAGTTAAGACATCCTGTAATTTGCAGACTATTAGAATGTAAATTGATTAGCAAGTTTTAATGTCTTCTTTCTGTAGCTCAAACTTTCAATTTTCTTATTCTCAAATTGATAAAGTAGCATATGTAACAAGCTGTTTCAGGCTAACACCCATTATGCAAACATCTCCTATTCGATGCACCTTTAATTGGTTCATACGATTGAGTATTTGTAAAATGGTTTGGGATGGAGCAGGTCATTGCTCAGATTGCAGTAAAATCTTGTTTGAGGATTATTCTGGTTTTTATGAGATGAGGAGGACAATTATTTTACCAGAGAAGCAGAAATAATAATCAAAATTATATATGACTAGGATAAGGATCAGTTTAGAATATTTACATTAGAAATGGACATTCACTAAATTGTACTGTTTAAATGTGAAACGATTATTTTCTATGTTCCTCTAAAATGTATCTTTATTTTAGAATTATTCATATTAGGAAATTATTGAAAACAAATATTCATAACATCTGTAACAAAGGTACATGGGCTTAATAATCATCAATACCTAAGATTTAGGCACCAGAGGCTAGAGACTTTAGCTAGGAAAACATGAGAAATATATTCATTTTTCCTGAAATATCATCTCTTACATCAAGTCTATGTCCTTGCTCATTTATTATGTCATGTAACATATGTTACAGCCTTTAACAAGTGTTTCAATCTTGTTGTTTAACCTGCAAATTCTATAATTCTTTATAATATGAGTAAGACATTCCCAAATATGCAAGATATCCAACAGATGCAAATGTTTTCATATATTTTTACTTAAATGATGCCTACCAAATTCGGCTCCTTAAAATTGGGTTAAGCCTTTGGGTTGTTTAATTGCATGTATAAGACACTATATTTAAAGTATAAATGCAAACTTTGGATTTTCTCTAACCCAAATGAATTTGTTAGTACAAAATAATCAAAACATTTTGGAAAATGCACATTTCAGCTAAAAACTAAATGATATTGGTCACAATTTTCATGTTTAAAGGGTAATCTAATTAAAGTAACTCACATAACACCACAGGAGGCTGTAATTTTGCTCCAAAAGAATTTATTTGTAGCTAACGTAGTCAATATGCAGACCATATTAGTAATTTAAATAATATGCCTTCTTTCTGTACCTCAAACTTTTAATTTTCTTTTTGTTTTCTAAATTTAGTATGGTAACATATGCAACAGGCTGTCAGAGACTTAATAAAGTCCCGGCGAACATAGTGCAAGCATCTATTAAAAGACACAGCTTATAATCCTCTTCTAGATGGGATAAACTGGCGAATTCCCCAGGAGGAGCAATAACATTCTCAGCCATCAGTCTAAAGGTGGCCCGATTAGCTGGGTAATTATAGGAAATATACGGTATTTTGCATGCAAAATATAGTTATCGAGATATAATTCATTGTCAAAAGCAGGTAAAGCATTGATGTAACCATCATATGACTAAAATAATTGAAATAATGTTTAAAAAAAGCGTTTGTGTTGGATAAATATGACCATACCAACACAAACTATAGCTTTTATTAACGGGCAGTTTCTTATTATGGTCGCCATATTTATGACGTCATAACTAGCCTCAGACGCGGATTTGAGATGGGTGACCACCTTTAAATTAAAGCTCAGACTCCATTGAAGGTTTTGATATAGGTCACCATAAATCGGCACACAATTCGCACGGGACCTATTTTTTGTCCCTAAGGGCCCTGACTATTTCAGCAATCCATTTTATGCCCCAGGGACAAACCGTCCACGCGCAGTATTATGTTGAAGACATTTTGGAGAAGGAAGTTCAACCCTTGTTAAAAGATCAAAGAGAACTAATGAAGCGGGAGCGCAGTGGCTCAGTGGTAGAGTGCTTGACTCGAGACCGAAGGGCCGCGGGTTCGAGCCTCACCGGCGTCACTGCGTTGTGGTCCTTGAGCAAGACACATTTATCCTAGTTTAGTACTGGTTCAACTCAGGAAGAACCGTCCCTGTCTAACTGAAAGATTGTTGATGGGACGTAAAGAATCAAATCAAACAAACAAAAGAACTAATGAAGCAACAACTCAAAAAAAAGTAGTAAACACATTTCAGCAAGAAGTGCCCCTGCCCACACCTCCAAACGCGCACAGGATTGGTGTCTTCAAAACCTGCCAAACTTAATAAATAAAGATGATTGGCCGGGAAATAGTCCAGATTTAAAACCAATGGAAAACCTCTTCAGCTTTATAAACGTAAAAGTGTACTGTGACCCAGAACCTCAGACTTTGGAAAAACTAAAAAAGACAATCAGAAAGGCATGGCAAGAAATATCACTATTGACTGTCTCAAACCCCTTATGCACAGTATGCAGAAACACCTAGAATCAGACACTGTTAAAGATGGTGGTCATTGTAGATATTTGGTAATGATCAAAGAAATGAGTCTCAAACATATGTAGAAATAAAGTTTGAGTATTCAAATGTAAAATATGGAAGTATTATTTTTAAAAACAAAAAAATTATAGCGTTTTCAAAGTATTATCGTTTTTGACACCCTGTATATTCCTAAAACGGTATCGTTATGGGCCATTTTCTATGAATTTTTCTATAAAAAATCAATTTCCCGCCTCATTTTTTTCCAGACTCGCTGTCCCCTATCCCGCCCCCTCTATCCCTGCTCCCAGCTCCCTCTACCCCCGCTCCCATCCCTTTACTCCCGCTTCCCGCCCCCTTATCACCGTACCCCGCCCCCTGTTCTTCCCATCAAAATAGATAGTGTCATGTGATGATCTCCTGAACAACCAAATAAAGCGAAACAAGTTTCAAAATTACAAAAAAACAACAACAACAACTGCAGTCGATGGTACGTTTTCATTTTGACCCTGACCTTGGGGTCATTCTTACAGAAAATGTTATACAGTGCCCTCCACATCATGTGACATATGCACCTGCGAAGTTTGAAGTTGCTACCTCCAAAGGCTTAGGAGATGCATTTAAAAGAACGTACATTATTTGATCTTAGACCTTTGACATTTCCAAGCGCCCTCTATATCATGTGACCCATGTCCTACAGTTTAGGAAGGAAATACGTTATTTGATATTTTATCTTTAAGTCTATGTCAAAGTCGCAAGAAATGTTGTCATTTTCCCTCTAAATCATATGGCCTACGCACCTGCAAAGATTGAAGTTATTACGAGTTGATTCATTTTCAAGAAAATACATTATTTGACACTTGAACTTGGGTAGTTAAGGTGACACTAAATGTTGCCCAGTACCCTCTACTTCATGTGCCCTATTCAGGTACAAAGTTTGAAGCTGTCATACCTAACGGTTTAAGAGAGATGCATTTGCAAGACAATACATTATTTGGCTTCACATGAAATCTTGACCAGAACCCTCTACATTATGTGACCTATGCAGCTGCAAAGTTTGGCGCTGCTACGTCTAACGGTTTAAGAGATGCATTTATAAGAAAATATATTATTTGATCTTGGCCTGTCACTTTGAATGTTGGTCAGTACCCTATATATCATGCGACCCATTTAGGTACAAAGTTTGAAGTGACTACGTCTAACAGTTTAGGAGGAGATGAATTTATGAGAAAACACATTCTTTGACCTTCACCTTGGGTTACACGATATGTTGTCCAGTACCCTCTACATCATAAGACCTATTTAGGTACAAAGTTTGAAGTTGCTACGTCTAACAGTTTAGGAGATGATGAATTTACCAGAAAATGCATTCTTTGACCTTGACCTTGGGCCACACGAAGTGTTGACCAGTACCCTCTATATCATGTGATCTATATAGGTACAACGTTTGAAATTGCTATGTCTAACAATTTAGGAGGAGATTAATTTACCAGAAAATACAGAATTTAACCTTGACCTTGGATCACACGAAATGCTGTCCAGTAACCTCTATTTCATGTGAACTATTTGGGAACAGAGTTTGAAGTTGCTACGTCTAACAGTCTAGGAGGAGATGAATTTAACAGAAAATACATTCTTTTACCTTGACCTTGGGTCACACGAGAAGTTGATCAGTACCCTTTCCTAAAGGAAATAGTAAAATACGCTGATATATGTACAACTGCGCAGGTTGATCTGAGTTTAAGTGGAGGATTGAGGTTGTGGGAACATTCAAATTGTAGGAAATTATGTGCCATTATTTACATTAAACATCCATCCCCATTATGAAATCTCTTTTAATGATACATCTTTTTTAATAGATGTATCTTGTTAAGCGCTATTAATAGACATTACAACGTGGTTTTTTTTGCTATCTATTTAAAACGCAACATGAAGAGCTACACTTAGTCTGGTAAGCTACAAGTTGTCCTTGTAAGAAAAAGCATTTGCCGGTCAGAGCAAGCTTTGCCTGAACCCAAAGGTTTCATTGTAATGGAACAAAATAAATACACTTGCTTAGTTTGTTTTAGAAATATACTAGTAGTAAGACCTATTCACCCAGGTGAACCGCATGTCTAGATCTCGGAGGGTGTTGGCTATCGGAGGTAAACAAAGGACTTTTGGGTTGGACATGGTCTGTATTGAGACGATTTTATTTCATTTAGATTCGTTTTGAGGGATAAGAACAACATATAGGTCGATAGTATACAGAATGATGATGACTCTGAAAACATTACATGTTTTGGAACTTAATCTGTTCGAGTTAAAATCGCATTTGAATTCGGAAATGCAGTAATTTGGACGAAAATTTCGAATTTATCAGTTAATATTCATATCTATTATTTTATTTTTACTTGATTCACAGCCACCGCTGGAATGTATAACCTCTCTTTGGAATGAATCAGTCAAATACAATTCAAAAATACTTGTAAAACACTTATTTATTTGCAATTTTATGACGGTGGTATCATGTTTAAGGGTAGCTTTCCGTTCGGAGGTATGTTGGGTAGCTGTCGGAGGGAAGGCATGTGCATGTTAACATTGATTTCGGAGAAGGGCAAATTGATTATGCTCATTAAACAAGCTCTCGCATACGGAAACAAAAGTGTAACGCTCAAACACTTTCAAAAACAAGTGGTTCGATTGGCGGGGAACATATCAAAGGAGAAAAAAGCTTAAATAAACCAATTTGTTAGAGTTTTTATTCAACATTGAATGGGTGTTTTCTCTCTCTCTCTCTCTCTCTCTCTCTCTCTCTCACTATTGTCTCTCTATTCGCTCTCCTCTCTACTCTCCAACCACACTGCTCTCTACTCTCTCTTTACTTTATTCTTAACTCGCACTCCTTCTCTACTCTACTCACACCCCTTCTCTACTCTCTTTTTCTCTACGAGCACTCATTCTCTACTCGCTCTCCTTCTTTACTCACACTCCTTCTCTACCCTCTTTCTCTACGAGCACTCCTTCTCTACTCGCTCTCCTTATCTACTCGCATTCCTTCTCTACTCTCATTCCTACTCTCTCTTCTCGACTCGCACTCCTTCTCTACTCTCTAATTCTCTACTCGCACTCCTTCTCTGCTCGCACTCCTTCTCTACTTGCACTCCTCTCTACTCTCTCTTCTCTATTCACAATCCTTCTCTACTCGCACTCCTTCTCTACTCCCACTCCTTCTCTACTCCCACTCCCTCTCTACTCACACTCCTCTACTCCCACTCCTTCTCTACTCTCTCTTTCTCTACTCGCGCTCCTTCTTTACTTTCTCTTTCTCTACTGTCACTCCTCTAATCTCTCTTCCCAACTCGAACTCCTTCTCTACTCGCACTCCTTCTCTACTCGCACTCCTTCTCTACTCACACTCCTCTATTTGCACTCCTTCTCTACTCTTTTTTTCTCTACTTGCACTCCTCCTCTACTAGCACTCCTCTCTACTCACACTCCTTCTCTACTTGCACTCCTTCTCTACTCTCTTTCACTACTCGCACTCCTGTACTAGCACTCCTTCTCTACTCACACTTCTTCTCTATTCACACTCCTTATCTACTCGCACTCCTTCACTACTAGCACTCCTTCTCTACTCACACTCCTTCTCTACTTGCACTCCTTCTCTACTCTCTTTCACTACTCGCACTCCTTCTGCACTAGCAATCCTTCTCTACTCACACTCCTTCTCTACTCACACTCCTTCTCTACTCGCACTCCTTCTCTACTCTCTCTTTCTCTACTCGAACTCCTCCTCTACTCACACTCCTTCTATACTCGCACTCCTTCTCTACTCTCTCTTTCTCTACTCGAACTCCCTCTCTACTCGCAATCCTTCTCTACTCACACTCCTCTACTCCCACTCCTTCTCTACTCTCTCTTTCTCTACTAGCACTTCGTCTTTACTCTCTCTTTCTCTTCTCGCACTCCTTCTCTAATCCTTCTCTATCAACTCGCACTCCTTGTCTACTCGCACTCCTTCTCTACTCACACTCCTCTACTTGCATTCCTATTCTACTCTTTCTTTCTCTACTCTCTTTCTCTACGAGCACTCCTTCTCTACTCGCTCTCCTTCTCTACTCGCATTCCTTCTCTACTCTCATTCCTACTCTCTCTCTTCTCTACTCGCACTTCTTCTCTACTCGCACTCCTTCTCTACTCACATTTCTTTTCTACTCACACTTCTTCTCTACTCTCTAATTCTCTTCTCGCACTCCTTCTTAACTCGCACTCCTTCTCTACTTGCACTCCTCTCTACCCTGTCTTCTCTATTCACAATCCTTCTCTACTTGCACTCCTTCTCTACTCGCACTCCTTCTCTACTCCCACTCCCTCTCTACTCACACTCCCTCTCTACTCACACTCATCTACTCCCACACCTTCTCTACTCTCTCTTTCTCTACTCGCGCTCCCTATTTACTTTCTCTTTCTCTACTGTCACTCCTCTAATCTCTCTTCTCAACTCGCACTCCTTCTCTTCTCGCACTCCTTCTCTACTCGCACTCCTTCTCTACTCGCACTCCTTCTCTACTCACACTCCTCTACTTGCACTCCTTCTCTACTCTCTTTTTCTCTACTCGCACTCCTTCTCTACTAGCACTCCTTCTCTACTCACACTCCTTCTCTACTTGCACTTCTTCTCTACTCTCTTTCACTACTCGCACTCCTTCTGTACTAACACTCCTTCTCTACTCACACTCCTTCTCTACTCACACTCCTTCTCTACTCACACTCCTTCTCTACTCGCACTCCTTCTCTGATCTCTCTTTCTCTACCCGAACTCCTCCTCTACTCACACTCCTTCTCTACTCGCACTCCTTCTCTACTCTCTCTTTCTCTACTCGAACTCCCTCTCTACTCGCACTCCTTCTCTACTCACACTCCTTCCCTACCCGCTCTCTTTCTCTACTCGCGCTCCCTATTTACTTTCTCTTTCTCTACTGTCACTCCTCTAATCCCTCTTCTCAATTCGCACTCCTTCTCTTCTCGCACTCCTTTTCTATTCGCACTCCTTCTCTACTCGCACTCCTTCTCTACTCACACTCCTCTACTTGCACTCCTTCTCTACTCTCTTTTTCTCTACTCACACTCCTTCTCTACTAGCACTCCTTCTCTACTCACACTCCTTCTCTACTTGCACTCCTTCTCTACTCTCTTTCACTACTCGCACTCCTTCTGTACTAACACTCCTTCTCTACTCACACTCCTTCTCTACTCAAACTCCTTCTCTACTCACACTCCTTCTCTACTCGCACTCCTTCTCTACTCTACTCTCTCTCTTTCTCTACTCGCACTCCTCCTCTACTCATACTCCTTCTCTACTCGCACTCCTTCTCTACTCTCTCTTTCTCTACTTGCACTCCTCCTCTACTCACACTCCTTCTCTACTTGCACTCCTTCTCTACTCTCTTTTTCTCTACTCGCACTCCCTCTCTACTCGCACACCTTCTCTACTCACACTCCTCTACTCCCACTCCTTCTCTACTCTCTCTTTCTCTAATAGCACTTCTTCTTAACTCTCTCTTTCTCTACTCGCACTCCTTCTCTAATCTCTCTTCTCAACTCGCACTCTTTCTCTACTCGCACTCTTTCTCTACTCACACTCCTCTACTTGCATTCCTTCTCTACTCTCTCTTTCTCTACTCGCACTACCTCTCTACGCGCACTCCTTCTCTACTCCCACTCCTCTACTCCCACTCCTTCTCTACTCTCTCTTTCTCTAATAGCACTTCTTCTTAACTCTCTCTTTCTCTACTCGCACTCCTTCTCTAATCTCTCTTCTCAACTCGCACTCTTTTTCTACTCGCACTCTTTCTCTACTCACACTCTTCTACTTGCATTCCTTCTCTACTCTCTTTTTCTACTCTCTCTTTCTCTACTCGCACTCCTTCTCTAATAGCACTCCTCTTCTCACACTCCTTCTCTACTCGCACTCCTTCTCTACTCTCTCTTTCTCTACTCGCACTCCTCCTCTACTCACACTCATTCTCTACTCGCACTCCTTCTCTACTCTCTCTTTCTCTACTCGCACTCCCTCTCTACTCGCACTCCTTCTCTACTCCCACTCCTCTACTCCCACTCCTTCTCTACTCTCTCTTTCTCTAATAGCACTTCTTCTTTACTCTCTCTTTCTCTACTCGCACTCCTTCTCTAATCTCTCTTCTCAACTCGCACTCTTTCTCTACTCGCACTATTTCTCTACTCACACTCCTCTACTTGCATTCCTTCTCTACTCTCTCTTTTTCTACTCTCTCTTTCTCTACTCACACTCCTTCTCTAATAGCACTCCTTTTCTACTCACACTCCTTCTCTACTTGCACTCCTTCTCTACTTTCTCTTCTCTTCTCACACTTCTTCTCTACTCACACTCCTTCTCTACTCGCACTCCTTCTCTACTCGCTCTTTCTCTACTCGCACTCCTTCTCTACTTACACTCCTTCTCTACCCTCTCTTTTTCTACTCGCACGCCTTCTCTTCTCGCACTCATTCTCTACTCTCTCTTCTCTACTCACACTCCTTCTCTACTCTCTCTTTCTCTACTCACACTCCTTCTCTACTCTCTCATCATCTACTTGCACTCATCTCTACTCACACTCCTTCTCTTCTCTTTCTTTCTCTACTCGCACTCCTTCTCTACTCTCTCTTTCTCTACTCGCACTTCTTCTCTATTCGCGCTCCTTCTCTCCTCGCACTCCCTCTCTACACTCTTCTCTACTCGCACTCCTTCTCTACTCACACTCCTTCTCTACTCACACTCCTTCTCTACTCGCACTCCTTCTCTACTCTCTCTTTCTCTACTCGCACTTCTTCTCTATTCGCGCTCCTTCTCTCCTCGCACTCCCTCTCTACACTCTTCTCTACTCGCACTCCTTCTCTACTCACACTCCTTCTCTACTCACACTCCTTCTCTACTCACACTCCTTCTCTACTCACACTCCTTCTCTACTCGCACTCCCTCTACTCTCTCTTATCTACTCATACTTCTTCTCAACTCGCACTCCTTCTCTATCCTCTCTTTCTCTACTTGCACTCCCTCTACTCGCTTATTCTCTACTATCTCTACTATCTCTTCCTCTACTCTCTCAAATTCCAAGTACATCATCCGATGGTTAAGATTTGTAATTACGTGCTAGCAGGGGATATTTTTTATCACAGAATTGAGAGATGCGTTCTCTGTATGCCTTAACAATGAGGCCCTTTCACGAGTTAGGATGTATTTGTACAAGCCATTTTATTCTAGGGAAAGGGAAAATGCCAAAGTGAGGAGATCGAAATTGTCAGAGAATAGGGAAATAAATGAAACATGGAGACAAGTCAATATTTAAGAACAAGGGAACAGGTACCTCCTGGGAGGGCCTCTATTATAGACAATAGAACAAACATCACAACTATAAAACTACTAAACTTGACCTGTTTAAAAAAATACTGTACCCAAACTCTAAACGATAAACTGCTAGTTTACAATCAGGTACATTTATTGAACTAAAGATAATTTAAAGTCGTACTGCTAATAGTTGCAGGGAGATCTAATTAAACATTCGATTTTGCAGAAATGCGAACCTATCTGCTTTTATAAGTACATATATATAACATGTTACAAATACATGTTGTTTTAGCATCTGGAAATCGCAACAAGCAGTGTTTTTGATTGCCATTTGTCGCCAGTCGGGCAACAAATGGCAATCAAAAACCCTGTTTCCAACGATTTTTGATCTACGTTTGTCGATAGTATTAACGTTTTCAACTGCCGCTTATCCGGTGTGAAACTTTTAAGAATATCTTAAAGATATACAACGCATCTTTATTGCTTCTTATAGAACTACAAATGAGCCGCGACATGTGATTTCCAGCAATGTGGCATTTTGACATGAATAGACTCAGACGAGCCTGTGTAGCCTTCTTTTAAGCTTAGAAACTCCAAATTATGTTCGTTCAGTAGCTTAATATTCATATAATATTCAAGCGACAAGCAACGGCTCTGATCAGACTGTGCGTATGCGCAGGCTGGTCTGAGCCTTTGCTGGTCGTACATTACACGTTGTTGGAAATCTCCCCGGAAATCTCATGTCGCGGCTCAAATTATATTGTTTAAAAAGATGCCATTGTGGGGTTTGGGCTGCTGGTACCGGAATATGAGGACCTGGGCCCGGAATTACACTGCCTCCTTAAAGTTAAGGAAGACTCAATGAGTAAGGATGCGAAAAATAACGTTTTAAACTGATTAAAATCAAAATAGTTTCATTTTTCTGTAGATCACAATGATACATTTGACCACAAGAACTGCATCTACCCAGGCAATTTATTTAGCATGTTGAAATATCAATACTTAACTTAAGTCTTCCTTAACTTTTAGGAGGCATTGTAATTCCGGGCCCTGTACTTCTAGGTAAAGTTTAAAAACGTTAAAAGATAAAATAACAGAACGGATTACCACTGAAACTGCAATGCCTTCAATATTTTTACGGGTATTTGTTATATGGATTTTTTGTTCACCTATACAAATATGCAGTGAAAATCCAGATAAGCTTACATGTATACTAATACTTTTAAGAATGAACTGACAACAGACCAAAAAGGTAAATTGCTTTTAAATACGTGTGGTATTTTATTTTACTGTCGCAATGGCGCAAAGGCGTATGCAAACTGTAAAGGTTTCATTATTATGGTTTTTATTTTGTTTGATTTTATTCTTAACATCCCAGTCAACAATTTTTCAGTTATGTCGGCGCATTCAACTAGGATTAAGATGCGCGGATCCAAAGAGGGGGTTGCAGAGGGTCCTGACCCCCTCCCTGGAAAATCGGAAACCTTTGGGGCTCTTTAGTAATACTGGCCCAGATCCCCTGGAAAATCAAAAGCTACCAAGCCAGCATTCAAAATAGGGTAATTATCGCCCCGCCAGCATTTGCTGTTGGGCTGATGATGGTCCGCTTTTAGTGGTATTTTGATTTCTCACTCCATTCATCTAAAAAAAAGTGTGTCAGAGTTTAATTGGACTTCGTCTGTCAAAATTTCTGGATCCGCGCATGATAAAGCGATAATAACAACATCGCATGAGATGTTTTGTTGTATAATTATGTGCATTTTTCTCACTAATGTTTTACAAAACATAAGAAAGCGTTTCAGTGCAAAGCTACTAGATGGCGGTACAAGACATGGACATACCCTATCCCAGCCAGCACACAATGTCGAGCAACATCGGCCCGCCAGCGAAATGTCATTCGAATGTTTGAGATGTTGCATAACAAAAAAGGAAGAAAGGAAGGCGGGGGGAAGGTGTTTGTGTGTGTGTGTGTGGGGGGGGGGGGGGTGGCGACCGGTTAGAGAGCTACATTGAAACCCATTCAATTTTTGTGGTGTTTTATTGCATTTGTTGTTGTTGTTTTTGTACGGTTGGGGGGGATGGGGTAAATAATTGATATAGTTTGTTTCATTGAATAGAATCCTAAATGGCGGTGTAACAGAAGGGTGTTTCAGTGGACTAGGTGAGTTGCATGTTTCAATGGATTGATCAGGGTATTCCAGTGAACTGAACGGTCTGAGAGCTTCCCTGGGCTGGGCGGTTTGGTGTATCAGTTGCCTAGGGAGTTTGGGAGTTTCAAGTGGTTGGCTGGTTTGTGTGTTTCAGTGTACTGTGTGCGTTTGGGTTCGATTCAGTATACTGGTGGTTATGGGTGTTTCAATTGTCTGGGGACCGAAGGGTCGCGGGTTCGAGCCTCACCGGCGTCACTGCGTTGTGGTGCTTGAGCAAGACACATTTATCCTAGCTTAGTACTGGTTCAACCCAGGAAGATCCGTCCCGCATAACTGAAAGATTGTTGAGTGGACGTAAAGAATCAAATCAAACAAACAAAAAACAATTGTCTGGGTGGCATACATGTATATATTTTTGGATCAAAGGTTTACTAATCATGTATACGTGGTATCTCAACCAACAGTTTCCTCGCATTTTGACACTCCATTTACACAACAAAATGCACCTCAATGTGAACCTGCATTTTGTAACCCTTTTCATGTTGTTAATACACTGCGTTGCCAGGTAAGATAATGAGTATAGATATGACACATATTCTTGCCTTCTTTCAGGGACCATACCCTCGCCCCCACCCCACCCAGCCATCATATCCCCTTCCTATATCAAGCATACTGGTTTCACCAAAAATGTATCAGTGCAGAATTTAAATAAATATGTTTTCCGAGACTCACTAGACAAAAACATGCATAATGACACAGACTGAAGATGAGCGCTTTTCACAACACATCACAACTGTAAAACCTCTCAAATTGCCTTCTGTATGTCTTCCCCTGGTAGTCTTCCATTTGTAGCATTACACATTTTTTTTTGTATCATGGCATGCTTAAAATACATCAGATTCTGGCACTAATTGTGCGGCACTTTATATCAATCTCCGAAATCAAAACCACTGTCACTCCGATAGCAAGCATGTCAGCTGTCAAGTTTCCTCTGAACATTTTGCTAACCAGCAAAACGATATCAACGTAAGCAAATTTCAAATATTGATGTTTTAATAGCATTTTGAGACACGACTCTTATAAATCATGCAGGAGAATGATATAGAATTGTGGCGACACAAGCAAATTGTGTCAAAGGTTGATGTAAATCCTGCTATGATCAAATGAATAGCATTTTTTCATTGAAAATGTCACAATCGTCGTTTGAAAAGTCGCACAGGGTCCTACGGACATGGGTCAAAAGCATTTAACACATTCCGAGTCCTTATCATTCAATATAGAAGCAACCTGTTTGCTTCTTTTGTCTCCAAGAAACTTTCTATAGGAAATAAAAATGGATAAATACAGACCCTGTCCATCCATAATCGCAATGTTTACCTCCGATAGCCAACACCCTCCGAGATCTAGACATGCGGTTTACCTGGGTGTATTGTCAAAATTTATGAACAGACTATAATCGTGTATGAAGCACCATTATGGTTTGAAAAAAATGCAAATATTTGCTTTATATAATGCAGTTAACGTCCTTAAGGATTTAGTTTGTTATTTTAAATTGCAGTTATTTACTATATGCAATTTAGCAAGGCATGCAAAAAAATAAGAAATGCTGTACAGCGGAGGTTGACCTTTACTCGAGATCAATATCAGGAAATAAATTTGCATTGTTAGGATTATGTGCAAAGACTGGTTCTCAGCCATCTTGATGGAAGTGTTTCTTCAATAAGATCGTATGGTCAGTCTGCGCATTAACCGATGAGGACACTTTTTTTTCGAGCTGGTGTGATGAATATTACAATTTAAGAATACTTCTTATTGGTGAAAAGGACGTGTAACGGTTTGGCCATTTTGTTGGCCCACGATGAATTTGGCTGAAATTCAAATATAAGGCCGTTTAATCTGTGTCCTTTTACACGTCGAGGTATGTTTTTAATTTAACGGCGGCATATACACCCGCGCGAATTATAGTTTCTCACTAGTGTGTATAAACGGAGGTTTGTTCATGTATGTGGATAAGATTACCTTGATGAGATGGGGTTTTTCAAGTGTAATGTTTATTCAACATTTAAGGCTATTAGTGTTTTATCATTTTCCCAGTTAATCTCCAGTACAAACAAACATATTCCAGTTTATTAATATAATCAGTAGGACATGCACACCAGCGTGCATATGTTAAACGCATTACATGCGCAAACTTATTTGTTGGATTGGTATTTAATTCACATAAATGTGCACCTATGTAGGAGAACATGCAGAATAAATATTTCAGTCGCTACAATATAAGACCATGGTCATAATCATAGCAGGTGATCATAGGCTGTATGTACAGAATGCATATCTGCTCCATATTTTATGCATGCTCCAGCTCAGATATTCAACAGTCGTGATAGCTCTGTGGTATATATCACTAATCTATTATTAGATAACTGTAATGGCTCAGCCTCACAGACATGTGTCTAAGAAATCGCAGTTTACAATCCGGAAGAATCATATGTTTTGTGTCATTGTGCAAGACCCTTCATCTTTATTGCTTAGTGCATGTTAAACCGAGGAAAACTTCATGACTGGAGCAATGCTGACTGTGACGTAGAGCAATGACACAGGGCATTAAACACTTAGCGAGGTTTCAAGTATTTGTGGCAGATACAAATGTTCAAGGGTGACAACTTCCGTCATAGCAGGGATTTCAGAACCGTTTGAGCATCCTACATTTTGTTTTGATAAGGAGAACGAACGTCTAAAATATAGAGTATTTTGATCATTAACATTCAACGTATTTGTGTTTGTTGGTGCTAGTGATATTTACCATCTGCAGATAAGTGATTGCTGCATATATACTGTATTTTGTTTGCAAATACTTCAATAGATCGATATGTATTGAGGAAACAAACAGTCTAGCACATATAGTGTGCACAAAAATAGTCAGTTTGCATTAAAAGTGCATAACACTCTAATTATGAATAAAATGCGTGTGGCGTTCGCATACAGGCCATTGACTGTTGTGTTGTACACGCTTTCTTGTATAAAACATTGAATTGAAACGAAAATAAATAAAAGAAATACATTGATTTACTTGACGACGATATCTGTGCCACCTAAATGTTCATGAGAAGTTACTAGCTTCAATAACTATATAGCTAAGTGTTAACTTTGACATTCCGTTACAATATAAGTTGATCGCTTGCAATTGTACACATCACATCAGCGCCTTTTTGTTCAAATAACTTTACTTTAACAATATTACCCCAGAACTGACACAGTTCTTTAAAAATTGTGGAATATTAAATGATTCCGATATATGTGCTGTGATGTAGCCTTTTGTCTGTGCTCTAATTATGAACCGTTAGATGGATATTATCTAAACTCGCACAGTTACTTATCTGGGACAGACAAAACAAATTGTTAGAATTTGGTGGCATCGACCTAATCTTCAAGGTCACCAGGATTATATTAACTCTGCGAAAAAAAGCTTGTATGTACTCTATCATCTTAACCAATGTCCAGAGTTTGACCAAATTGACACAGATACAGTATTGGGTAAACCTTAATAAATGACTAGGTTTCTTTAGCATTGACCTTAATTCCAAGATCACCTTCAGGGTCACATAACTGTATTAAGTTGGTGGGGTACAACTTCATCTAATGTTATATACTTTTCATTCCTTACTCACAGTGTATGGCAATATTAAACAGTGTCTACACTGTAATGCGATAGTACATGTACATATAATCTATTTAATTATCCTACATGCTCCAAAGAATGATCAATAATTTTCAATTTTGAAAATGTTTTGACAATGAGCCATGCCAAAACAAAAGTGGCGGTGAGCTGTCTTCATAAAAACAGATTATACCAAAGCACCGTCTCCAAAAATATGTGTATCAGTCAAAGAAGTGGGAAAGCATATTCAACTATCTCCTTGCACCCTCTCTCTCCGCCGGTATTTGTCTAGCTTCCCCACTCTCTCTCTCTCTCTCTCTCTCTCTCTCTCTCTCTCTCTCTCTCTCTCTCTCTCATATGACTCGCATTTTCTGAATCAGTGTTATATTTGCCTTTCAAACTCAACATTATTGTAAAAAAAAAAGTATTGATACGAGCTTGATAATATGTATATTTTATTTAATTGTCGGACTAAAATCTAAAGTCTTTCCAGTGATTTTCAATTGCTTTGATAAGCATGAATGTCAGGATAAAATTTGCAGAAAATGTCATTTTACGGTATTTGCTGCCTGTGGAACCGACTGGCAGTTACCATTTTATGGTTTAAATTATTTGCACAATAATATAAGAAATATTTTATCCGGCTCCGCATGTAAACATGTATGTAATTGAGTCACGAAGTACAAGAGGGTATTCGATATTATAGTGTTTCCAGGACTTAAGTGACCCCCGTTTTTTGCTAATTATTCTTTAATGGTGATTTTAATTGAAAAATAAATTAGAGGAATGAATTTAGATATAGACCGCGTAATTGAATTAATTTTTTCCACATAAATGTGACTTTTTGTATAGGCTGGGATTAGATGGAATTTTGGTGTGTTTTTGCCGCTCCTCTTTGAATTAGTCCCCAAGTGAACCTAACGATATAGCGCTTGTTCTGAAGGCGGCATTATGGCGGAATCGCCATCAAATTTGGACCTACTAAAGTACTTAAAAAGGATAGAACATAAAATTTCACAAATGGATACTAAGTTAAATAAGCTGGATGTACTAGAACAGAAGGTTGGTACTTTTGAATCTGAATTAAAGAAGCTATGGACCTATGTGCATGATCAGTTGAGGTGCAGCAAAGATGATCTGTCCAAAGTTAGTGACCGTATTGACACCCTTGAATTTTCCCTTGGAATCGCCCAAGAGCCATGCAGTCGCAGTCAATGCGTAATAACCTTATATTTAACGGTATTTCTGAAGAGCTGCATGAAAAACCTGACTCTACTGAGCTTAAGCTTCGCCAGTTTATGGTCGATAAGCTAAAATTAGCCCAAGATTTTGTAGACAGTCTCCGCCTTGAGCGTGTACACAGACTTGGCAACGATTCTGCTAGGCCAGGTGCAACACCCCGTCATAGAAGCATCGTTGCTAAGTTCTTGTAATTTCAAGACCGTGAACTGGTTAGGCGAGCTCGTTCCCATCTGAAAGGCACCAGTTACTATGTTAATGAACAATTCCCAAAGGAAATTGCTGATCGCCGCAGACAACTTCTCCCAAAAATGAGACAGGCCATACGTGAGGGGAAATCATCATGGATAAGCTATGATACCTTGTACATTAATGGGCGACCGGTGCGAACTGACACTCAATAGGACAACCCGGGGGCTGAGCTAGGTGTTCTATCATGGAACATAAATGGACTCACTTCGTCTAAACTCGAAGATCCTGATTTTTTGAATTATATATGTAAATACGGTATTATATTTATGTATGAATCATGGACGCACAATAAATCTGGTATAAAACTTAACGGCTATGAAAGCTTTAATTTTTATCGCAGATTTCAGAATAGGCGTGCTAATCGGTGTAGTGGTGGTATTGTCTTACAGGGTATATCTGAAAGACAGTATTTCTGATGGAATAAAGGTAGTAAAAAACCATGCTAACAGTACTGTCTACAGGGTAGTTCAAGATATGTGTCAGTCCTTTGATACTTTTATTCAAGTGGGGATTATTTGCCTTTGCGATTTTTATCATATGATTTCCGACAGTGTAGTATGTGCGACCAGCAAAGCCTCAGATCAGCCTACGCATACCCGCAGTCTGATCAGAGCCTTTTTTTGTCGCTTGAATATTATATGAGTGTTTAACTGCTGGCTGGATATCATTTTGAGTTTCTGGGCTTATGAGGGGGCTGCACGGGCTCATCTGGGCCTGCGCTTGTCAAAATGCCACATTGTTGGAAGTCACGTGTCACGGCCCATATATAACGGTAAGAATGTAAGCGGTTTGGATTACTGGCTTTAGATGTTATTACGTTTGTCAAGAAAATTCTTACCACATCAAAGGAAAATAACTGATATACTTGGCAGATAAATGTATGAGCCCGTCAGCGCCTTCAGTTACCGGCTACTGTCGGGCTCAAGCATTAATCGATATGTAGACGAGTTCATCCTCTGAAAAAAAAAGCAACGAAAAATGCGAATTTATTCCACCGTTCAAGTAATATTACTTTTGTCTTTTTGAAGAGCATGGTTATATCTACATCAGGATATAACCAGTTTACGAAAATCTATTCAACTTGTGTTCAGCATTTCATTTATAAGTATGGTAATTAGGTGTACACGTGACTAATACTGTTTTGTGTTGTATAATATAAAGGATAGACTAGAAACTAATTGTATAGTTTATGTCTAATAAAATTCTGTTCTGTTCTGTTCTGTTCTGATATAAATAAAACACGGCTTATGCGGGTCAGTGGAGGTAATTCGTCAGTCCTACAGATAAGAGTGCGTAACAGAAAGTAATTTTTCCTATTTCTCAACCAAAAAATGTTTGCAAAAAATATTTGGTGTGTACTCAAAACAACCTCCTCGATGATACGTTTTTTTTGAGCACCCAAAACACGTGTTTAAACTGATGAAGACAGTCGCAGCTCACGCTAAAATTGCTTAACTGGACAAATCTTTGCGCATTAGCCTATGATTCACTGCTTATACTGACTTATAAACTTCACTGTACATCTAAAACCGATGCATTTAAATGGCCTGTGTTAAAAAGCGATTCAAGTAATAGTATTGTCTAAACCTTAAATGCTGGGTTGTTGTTGTCCCCTGCTGAATTTTCTTTTGAGATAATTATTTTCTAAAAGTATGTCTTTCAGGAATACAAGTAGGTTATCAAACAGTATGGATCCAAATAATGCCCAACACTTTAGCCTGAACTTTGCTTTGGCTGTTGACAAAGTTAACAGCGAAATATCTTAAGCAGGCAAATATTTGATGCTCTTGAAGTTTAATGTATATCCCCGATTTGCTATTTCTCGTCAACTCTCTAATTTGCTTGAATTGTCGTCATAAACTCTTTACTTACTAGTGTCTCCTGCTGATAACCTTTGCAAACAATTTAGACCGATGGGCATAGTCTGAATTCAAACTGCTTGACACTCTAATACCCCCCCCCCCAAAAAAAAAATGGAAAAAAACAACAACAAAAAACTGATTTTGAAAAAAAATATCAGCAGACGACAAAACCATGGCAAAATACCTCGTAGGCAAAAAGAGTCGATGAATTGAAATGGAAGGTGCTACATGTACATGTACATGCAGGTTTCATGCTTAAGCCTTATATTTGCCTGCTTTCAAAAGGTCACAGTCTAGGACCCATATAGACTTTTATAATTGCGCGTGTGCGTGCGTGTATATGTCAATGTGATGATATGTGAGGTATGCGGAGTAAATTTTCGTTGAATCAGCGGATATACATATTCCTGTAGGCTAGTATATATCATCATAGCAATGCAAATATACCACGTGTATCTATAGGGATACACATGGGTATATTCATAGGGAAAAACAACTAAGTTTTTCTTTTGTACAGGGGATTTGGGCTTCATTTACAAATAAGGGCGTCTCCAAAAAATAAGTTTTAATTATGCAGTGTGCATTTAAATTCACATGCTAAGTGCCGTTCTTCTAGGTTCAATTTAAAGCTGTTTAAAAAAGAAACACTGGGGTCACTTAAAATCTGGAAACACATTAGTGTTAAGTGTGGTTGATTTGGCATGCATTTAACCCCAAAATTTATTATAACAAGAAATGTCACCGTCACGTGACGAATGCCTCAAAAGGAATTGGTCAAGCATAAGACACATTTGAGGAAAGTTCACAATAAACCTAGAAATGAGGCCAGAAGTCAATGTCAAGGTCAAAGTGACCCAAAATGGTACGCACACTCCGCCATCCCAAGAGAAATCAACACACCAAATAAGGGATTCCTACATCAAATTATATAGGAGATATGCTCCAGACACGATTATTCTAGAAACTAGGTCATAGGTCAAGATCACAGTGACCTAAAAATGGTATGCGACACATTAGCATCTAAAGATGTATTCATACAGCAAATTTGGGATTCCCATCTAAAATAATATATGAAATATGTTCTGGACACGATTATTCTACAAACTAGGTCAGAGGTCAAGGTCAAAGTGACCCAAAAATGGTACGTGACACTCCACCATCCAAAGTTGCATCCACCCACCAAATTTGGGATTCCTACCTTAAATAATATAAGAGATATGCTCTGGATATGATTTTTCTAAAAACTAGGCCAGAGGTCAAGGTCACAGTGACCTGTAAATGGTACAAGACAGTCCACCATTCTAAGATGCATTCAAACACCAAATTTGGGATTCCTATCTCAAATAATAAAAGAGATATGCTCCTGACACAAATATTATTAAAACTAGGTCAGAGATCAAAGTCACAGTGACCCGTAAATGGTACAAGACACTCAACCATCCAAAGATGCATTCACACACCAAATTTGGGATTCCCTTCTCAAATAATATGAGATATGCTCCTGACACAATTATTATAAAAACTAGGTCAGAGGTCAAGGTCACAGTGGCCAGAAAGTAATATGTGAGACTCCACCATCCCAAGATGCATATACACACCAAATTTGGAATTCCTACCTCAAAGAATATAAGAGATATGCTCCGACTACAAAATTCCTTAAAACTACGTCAGAGGTCAAGGTCACAGTGACCTGAAATGGTATGTGTGACACTCCGTCATCTCAAGATGCATTTAGACACCAAATTTGGAATTCCTATCTAAAAGAATGTAGGATATGCACCAGACACATTGCAGTTTCAGGAAATTAGGTCAGAGGTCAAGTTCAAGGTCACAGTGACCCAATTATGGTATGCAACACTTCCCCATCCCAAGATGCATTCACACACCAAATTTGAGATTCCTACCTCAAATAATATAAGAGATATGCTCCGAACATGATAATTCTAAAAACTAGGTCATAGGTCAAGTTCAAGGTCACAGTGATCCAATTATGGTATGCGACACTTTGTCATCTCAAGATGCATCATAACACCAAATTTGAGATTCCTAGCTCAAATATTATTAGAGATATGCTCCGGACACGATTAATCTAATAACTAGGTCAGATTTCAAGGTCAAGGTCACAGTGACCCGAAAATGGTATGTGACACTCCGCCATCCCAAGATGCATTTACACACCAAATTTGGAATTCCTATCTCATAGAATTTAGGAGATATGCACCAGATTCAATGCAGTTTCTAGAAACTAGGTCAGAGGTCAAGTTCAAGGTCACAGTGACCCAATTATGGTACGCGACACTTCGTCATCCCAAGACCCATTCACACACCAAATTTGAGATTCCCTTTTCAAGTAATATGCTCCGGACACGATTATTCTAAAAACTAGGTCAGAGGTCAAGGTCAAGGTCACAGTGACCCGAAAATGGTACGCGACACTCCGTCATCTCAAGATGCATCCACACACCAAATTTGGAATTCCTACCTCAATGAATATAGGAGATATGCACCGGACACAAAGCGGGACGGACTGACGGACGGACGGACAGTGCGATTACTATATGCCTCCCAAAGGTCCTTTGGGGGCATAAAAATACATTTTAATGAAGAAAATAAATTGTGGACATTTAACAAGAGACTGTTTGGTATCATTTGGTAATATACTTAAGGAATAAAGAAACGCAACAAACACTTCGAGTCATTGTAAGCATACACTATAATGCAAGTTTTTAGTTCAAATGATACTTATCCATAGGAGCAGTATGTGTCCGTCATATTGCAGCAGGTTCTACGTAATTATCGATTACGTAATCTTTTTGGTATGCCCGTAACCAACCTGACCCCCCTAGTAAACTGCTGTAACAGGGTCAATAAAAGCAAAGTTTGAATCAACCATTGGTTTATTGTTTTAAAAAGTCTTGGCATAGATTGCGGATCTAGGAAATGATCAAATGGCGACGTTTCTGTAAGATTCTGAAACGGCTTAACGTCATTAACGTCAACTCTAAATACTGCGTGAAACGCGTAATTTATCTTTTCTGCTTGAGATTTATTCATTTTAAGGACGTTTTGTTCAAGAATTATGACTTGAGATCTTCAGACGTCAAAAAACCTCAATTCTGACGTCAAAATTCGATATCCTACGTTTTAATGGTTTCCATGATGTTTATGTGTTTTTCTAATGATAAAATGGTCCAGTGACAAAGTTTAGGTTACAGTTAACAAGTTTGGTGTTCACTCTCCGCATGTAATCAGATGTTTTCTTTTGCATTATGCCGTGTTTTGTTTGGCTAACGTCAATGTAAACACCCTACCAGCGTATTTCTACGGTATCTGAAAAGTCAGTTTTTCCCCAAGAAAGCAAGAAAGCATGCTCTGGTGTCTCTAGGTTTATCTTATCCCGTATATTTACCAGCGACCCAAACCCGACGGCTCTAAGTGACGTTTATCGTTTATTCACTACCATTGTGTATCTTGCCATTCAAGTAACGTGTTTTGAGGCAATATTTGACTGCATTACGATATGATTGGACGTTTGTTTAATTTGCAAATTGTCAAGTCGACGCCAAATAACCAAACATGAAAAAGACGGGGTTTCTTGATCTTTATTCTGACGTTAACGTCACATTTTACGTTTTCATATGTTTTCATCTTGTAGCGTAAAATGTAGCGTTAAAATGACGTTTTGGTATTTCATCACATGCTATTAATACTCAATAAGATATTTTCAAAAGAGATTTTACCAAACTGCCATTTAAAAACGCAAAAATTAAATTTTTGTCTGTTGCGTTTCTTTATTCCTTAAGTATATTTTGGGGGGATTTATTTACAATTGGTTTTTACTGTAAAAGTGGGCCATTTGTAACACAAAGCCGTCACACGTCCTTTACATAAAATGTAGGTACAAATCAATATCAGAATGTCGTCTAAAGCCACAAAAAACCGGGTATAACAAAAGATAAACGCCGGTGTTCGTGAAAAACACATATTATTACAGTGTATAAGCGGACAATCAACAAATCGGAAGCGGCAGTTGACTGTACACCCTAAAATCATAAGCGTAACAACTTGTCAGGCTATACGGCCACAAGCAGGTAGTCCATATCGAATATTTTACTTAAGACGCGGTTTTCAGTATCAGCGAGAGAATTGAAGGTGCATCAGCTGTAGCATTGTCAATTTGACATATCATCACCCAATCTCTGTGTAAAAATCGAATATTCCTGCTCAATCACCCGTTTTGCTTTATTTTCTGCCGATGATGATGATGATGATGAGTTGGAGTTTAACGACGCATCAACCCTTTTGGGTCATTAGCGTCATCAAGGTTAGGTAAGAGAAGTATTACTGAACATTAAAACTATAATAGATAAGCTAAAATATTAACAATTTGACACATAAAACATATGAGTATAGCAAAGACGATAAAATAGTAATCATTTTACAGCGAAGATCATGTACAATATCTGACAACAACATAGGCTAATCAGATGACTACACATGAT
The DNA here is from genome assembly GCA_964019695.1 of Loripinus fragilis. Classification (NCBI taxonomy): domain Eukaryota; kingdom Metazoa; phylum Mollusca; class Bivalvia; order Lucinida; family Lucinidae; genus Loripinus; species Loripinus fragilis. The sequence continues at coordinate 62,999,062 of OZ026522.1, read as the reverse complement.
CTTCTCCTGCAAAAAAGAAAATGATATGATGAAAGTAAGTTTAAATAAGTAAACAGTTCAACGGAAAATAATATCTACAATTTGTTAAAAAGATTTATCTCTTTTAAGAATAAAAAGACATTATCAATAGGTACATCATTAAACAATTGTTTGATTGTATCAACATGAAAGTATTTGTTTCTTATATGTGAAAAATCACCACATTCAAGTAGAAAATGGCGGACTGTAAAGAGTGTATCACATCCAAAACAATACGGTGGCTCCTCTCGTTTTAAAAGATAAGAGTGTGTGATCCTTGTATGACCAATACGTAGACGAGCAAGGACGACTTCCTCCTGTCTGACATTTCGTACTACTGGTTGAGATTGTCCAATGACAGGTTTAATCTCAAAGAGTTTATTACCAACACTGTTATTCCATAAAATTTGCCATTTGTTTAAAATGTACCTACTGATAAAAGATTTAAAATTTGCAAAAGGTATTGAAAAGTTTGTTGGGTGTAAATTCAACGAATCTTTTGCCTTTTGATCCACACTTTCATTGCCAGCAATGCCAATGTGGCTAGGGATCCAACAGTGAACTATTTCATTAATTTCTGATAAATCATGATGTTTTTCAAGTAATTTTTGAATTTGGGGATTTTTTGAAGACGTATGATCTAAAGATTTTAAAACTGAAAGGGAGTCTGAAAATATAACAAATTTATTTGAAGTTTCACAATCGGCAATAAAGTCTAATGCTAAATCAATAGCTTTTGCTTCTGCTGCAAAAATTGAGGACCCATCTGGAATTCGCATAGATTCAGAGAAGTCATCGGATACTACTGCGCATCCTACTTTCATATCGTCTTTTGAACCATCTGTATAAATGTGCTTATAGTCCATGTAATGTGATTTAAGCTCTTGGAAATTAGATTTCATGATAATTGGACTTGTTTCTGATTTCTTACCAGAGTGTAAATCGAAAATAAGTTTTGGTTTATTTATACACCATGCTGGTACATTTGGTGTTAAAGTTTTATCTATGTTTTTAAAGTTTATGTTTGCAGATTCCAGGACTGGTAAAGTTCTGACGCCAAAAGATTTAATAAAATTTGGTTTGCTTTCATAAAGATCTGTGTATTTTGGCTGAAAGGTCACATCATGAGCTGGATTTGAATTATTTTCAGCTATTCTAATAGCATATTGTAAAGAAAGTTTTTCTCTACGTGTATTTAAAGATGGTTCATCTGCCTCAACATAAAGACTTGCAGTAGGTGATGTTCTAAATGCTCCTAAGCCTAATCTGAGACCTTGATGATGGATAGGGTCAAGCATAGCTAAATAAGATTTTCTTGCCGATCCATAAACAATGGATCCATAGTCTAGTTTTGAACGTATCAAAGATCGATATAATTGTAAGAGTGTTGTTCGATCTGCACCCCAAGTAGTGTGAGATAAAACTTTCAATATGTTCAAGGATTTAAGGCACTTTGCCTTCAAGTATTTAATATGTGGGATAAAACTAAGCTTTTTGTCAAATATCAAACCAAGATATTTGTATTCCTGTACAACAGGAATAGGCGATCCATATAATGTAAGAACTGGATCATCATGTTGCTTTCGCAATTGACAGAAATGTACACACTGTGTTTTTGACTTGGAAAATTTAAAGCCATTATTAGTGGCCCAATGTTCTATCTTGTTTAAGTTTTGCTGTAGATGCCTTTCAATTGTTCGCATACTTTTAGATCGAAAGCAAATACAAAAATCATCAACATAGAGAGAGCAATCTGTTAAATTATCTAGGCATGTAACAATATCATTGATTTTAATATTAAAAAGAGTTGTAGATAATACACCGCCCTGTGGGACCCCCTGCTCCTGATCATATAAATCAGAAAGAGTGGATCCCACCCTCACCTGCATTGCGCCATCAGCAAGGAAGCTTTCAATAAAAGTAGGTAGTCTACCTCTTAGTCCTAGTTTATGAATATCTTTCATAATGCCATATCTCCATGTGGTATCGTATGCTTTTTCCAAGTAAAAAAACACAGCTACAACGTGTTCCTTTTTAACAAAGGCATCACGTATGAAAGTTTCCAATTTAACTAAATTATCATTTGTACTACGGCCAGCTCGGAAACCCGACTGATACCGTGATAAAAGATTGTTCGATTCTAAATACCAAATCAACCTTTTATTAATCATCCTTTCCAACGTTTTACAAAGACAACTTGTAAGAGCTATAGGTCTATAATTGGTTGGCTCAGCAGGATCTTTCCTAGGTTTGGGTATAGGTATTACAGTGGCTAATCGCCAGTCTTCAGGAAAATCACCAGTAGTCCATATATGATTGAATATACCTAAAAGAGCTTGGAGGGAACTCTCTGGGAGATGTTTAAGCATTTGATAATGTATTTCATCCGGTCCAGTTGCAGAATCATGTGATTGTTTAATTGCATCCAAAAGTTCGTCAAAATTAAAAAGATTATTATATTCCTCAGTATTTGCAGACTTGAAATTAAGTTTAATTTTTTCTTGTTCTGCTTTAATTTTTTGAAATTTTTCAGAGTAATTTCTTGAACATGAATTGTTTAGAAATGTTTCTCCTAAGGTTTCAGCAATATCAAATTTACTTTTTGATTTTGTTTCTGCAACAGGATGGTTTAAATGGGTGTAACTGGGTGACTTTGTCTTACCAGATATTTTTCTTATCATATCCCAAACTTTTTTTATAGGGGTTTTGTGATTGATATTTGGAACGTAAGAACGCCATGACTTTCGTTTGATAGCTTTATTGTTCTGCGAGCCTTTGCTCTAAATACTTTTACTTCATTTAAATTGTCTTTAGTTGGATATTTTTTTTTGAATTTATTTAGAGCTTTTTTCCTAGTTTTAATAGCTTCTTTACATTCATCATTGTACCATGGATTACTTTTTGTTGGATTTGTCGAGGTCTTGGGTATACATTTAGAAGATATATCAATAAGGGAAGAGGTGAAATCAGATAAAGGGTCTGAAGAATCTTTGAAACTTTCTAAAGTTATTGTATCAGTACATAAAGATTGAAATACTTCCCAATTAGCTTTATTTAAGTTCCATTTTGGATTATGATCTTCTACTGTGGAAGTATTACTTTTAATGACGATAGGAAAATGATCACTATGATGTTGATCATTACAGACAGACCAGGTAAAGTCAAAAAAAGGGATGGATGGCATAAGGAAAGATCTATGGAAGAGAAAGAGCCTGTTGGGTAATGCATATAAGTATTTGATTTGTCATTCATAAGACATACATCATTGTTAGTAATGAAATTTTCAATGAGTTCGCCTCTCGAATTATTTTCTTTATTACCCCAGAGAATATTATGACCATTAAAGTCACCTAAAAGTAGATATGGAGGAGGAAGTTGTTTTAATAAGGAGTCAAGATATTCAGTTTTTAAGGAAAAAGAAGGTGGAATATAAATAGAACATATAGTTATTTCTTTATCTAACGTTACAGAAACAGCAGTTGCCTGCAGTTCTGTAGTTAACTGTATATTTCGTTGAGGACAAGAAAATTTAACAAAAATAGAGCTACCGCCAGAAGGTTTCTGGCAGTTAGAATTTATATGATTATAGATGTTAAAACCTTTAAGAGAAATTTTGTCATCAGGTTTTAAAAATGTTTCCTGAAGGCAAAAAATAGATGGTTTCTGTTGTGAAAGTAAGAGTGATATTTCATCAAATTTGGGTTTTAGACCTCGACAATTCCATTGTATTATAGTGTGGTTATAATCCATGACAGATAAAAAAGATAAAATAAGTAAATAAATTCTTAGATTTGAAACTTTCATATTTGCAAAAGGGTAATAAGACTTACTTATTACTTTCTTTGCCAGATTTTTGATCATCGTACACTTCTGCTTCCATCTGTTCAAGACTGTTGAATTTGTTATCTAATTTGATAGATTCGTCTTGAACTCTTGTTAACTTTATTTGTCTTTCTTTGGGAGTTTTCTTTGGCGACTGACTTTTCTTTCTCGGACTTTATCGTGTTTTAGATCGTGATTCTCTGTTCTGTTTTTGTTCTACTTTAGATGTATTTGCTAGTGTTGTTTGTTTTGGTTTCTGAGGTGTTGATTTCTGCTTTGGTGTTGAAGATTGTGATGGTGTTTGATTTTTATTTACTTTTTTTGGTGTTGGATCTAAAACTTTAGTGCTTGAAGTGATAACCTTATCTTCGTCTGAAGTTTGCGTGCTGACTGTTTTCAACTCAGGTTTTGCAACAGCAGATTGTACAATTTTCGAAAAGGTGACTTCAGGTGTTTGTTCTACCATCTTTCTTGCTTCAATGTATTTAATGTTTCTGGTGACTTTAACCTTCATTATTTCCTTTTCTTTCTTCCAAACTTCACATACATTGGATCTTGAAAGATGGTCAAGACCACAGTTGACACATTTAACTGGGTTTGGGCATGCACTTGCTAATTGAGTAAAACCACCTTCGCCACACTTTTCACAAATTGAAGCATAATCTGCTTGACAGTCACTTTCATGATGACCGAACCTCTGACAGTTGTAACACCTCAGAGGATTTGGTACATATATGTCTACAGGTATAATTCTGTAAAAAATCTTGACTGAATTTGGTACAGATACTGAGTTGAATGTCAGAAGAAGAGTATTTGTTTCAATTGTGTCAAATTCCTTTTTAATTGTGAAACGCTTTACTGCTATGACTCCTTGATTTTTAAGGTAGTCACATATATCCTTTTCACTTTCTCCTTTTAAAGCTCTGTCTTTAATTATACCTTTAGATGTATTTAATGTTTTGTGTTCTGAAACTGTAACTTTCAAATTAAAGAACTTTTTCATTTTTAGTAGATTTTCCGTTTGTGCTCGTCTTGTTGTTTCAATTAATAGGGTTTTGTTTTTTTAACTTTTTTACAGATTTTGGCGTTCCAGTGATTGATTCTATTTGTTTCTCAATTACAAAAGGTGACAAATGTGTGATTGGTTGATCTTCTTCTGATTTGATAATCAAAAATCTGGCAAAATTGTCAGCCGATTTGAAAAGTAAGGAAGGTTCTGATTCTGGTTCATCGTCCGAGTCCTGTCGTTGTCTTTTATTGTTCGAGTTTGTTTGTGAAAGATTCGGATAATTGTCCTGAGACATATATCCAAGATTGGAGGTCGAACCCAGGCCTGGGCCTGGGGAAGAAGGGGGGACCATGGTAGAATTATATACAGCATGATCCATGTTGTTTGGTTAGTTATTCCATAGATATGCACTTCACCCACCGTGGAGCCCAACAAGGGAATGTAATATGGAAATGGCTCTCCTATTTCCTACATTAAAGCTACATATCTATTATACTCCGGTTCATATTTTCCAGTAGTTCGTCCGGCTTAAGATTAACGTCCAATACATATCAAACACTAATTCTCTTAAGAAAAAGATATAATATTTATTGGACATCCCCACCCAAAAAGACCCCCCTCACCGCTCTCAAAAGCCTTGTTAACGCTGGTCTATATGCCCCAAGATTAGCCCATGAGCAGTCATTCTTGAAACCAAATAGTAAGATATAAATAAAGAAAAATTAAACCCGGTTCTGTACCTAAAAGATACTTTAAAATAGACAGAAGGAAGAAAGAATAAGTTGGTTTCTAGAGATGGACCACCCAGCCGATTGATCCAGCGCCGGACCTAGCACTGGACTCACGTCTAGCTGAATCAGAAACCAAAGTAATGTGTTGGAAAGCTGGAGATCCCTGGGCTTTCCTCAATTACCAGGATTCTCTTCTCCCATTCACGTGTCGCAAACCCACGGCAAACAGGCAGCACACTGTTTTAATAAGGGATTTCACCTTATCTACTACAGCAGTAAAGCAATCTGTATATTTTAACTCTACAGACACGGTATAAGCCCGGTTGTGATGAACAGTTTAGAAAATAAACTGAGATAGATTATTTAAAAAGTTTGAAATTGAAATGATTGTAGTAGACTCGGTTAATTTAAGCCTGTTTGATTTTTAATGTGGATAATAAAAAAAAAAGACACAAATAGTATTAGAGAAATAAATGAATTTGAGACAGAAAGAACTACATTATGTTCTTTTGAATAAGATATTGGAATTTAACAAGGATATTCACAGGTAAATTGCTCTTCCAGTTAGATCTGAAGATATTCCTACAATAGAGAACTTTAAGGCTCTACAATACAGAACTTTAAAAATATAAGAGGAAGAATGTAACTTAGGTACTGGACAGTTAATCATGAAAACTGTCATAAAGATAAAGTAAGAGTTTAAAAATAAATGTTCAACAAGATATAGAACTCATTAATTAAGACGATAGCAGTCATAACAATTGCTACATTTGACTTTTATCTTCTTTACAGTTTTACTAGTGTAAGACAATTTTTGATAAATTTAAGCTTTTGGTTATTTATGAAAACAAGTTGATATATTTGCGTTTTTACGGACAGTTACCACTGGTTTGCGTGAGGACTTTAACCCCAACCTGTCACCTCTCAAGTCTGCAAAACAAGAGACGCAAACAAGCCTGCTTAAGTACGAAGGTACATACAGTCTGTCCCCAGTGGTGCCGGGCAGCCATCCATATTTCTAGGGCGCCAGAGGGCGGGCGCCTGGCTTACCTTTAGCTCTAAGCAGAGGGGACAGTTATTCAAAAATAAAAAAATAAAGTTCCCCGTGCGAATTAAGCCCCCGAACCACGGCAAGGCGGTAAGCAAACTCGGGGGATTTTCTGCCGATCGACACGGACAATTGCGGCTAAAAAAGGCAGAACTGTGGCATTAATTCTGTTAAAACCAACATAAAACAATCGCTACATCTTATCCTGTGATGCCCAAAAGCTGAATCCATCGACATATCTCTTAAACCAAATATATTGCCTTCTAAAGTGCACCTGTTCATCCTATTTTCGAACGAAAATACCTATTCGACGGCCCTACTAGCGACAACTTTACCTAATCATTAGCAACATATCATGAAAATAATTTTGTCCAACTAGCAGCGATTGTATTTTAACATAGAGTACGGTAATTTTCAATATATGCTTGATAAACTCACAATAGTTTTATTGCGAATTTTTATAACCTTGCAGAGGGTCTCAATGGGGTACTTCTGAGATTGGTATTCAGTAAAATTTAAGCCCAAAATTCAGTATTTAATAAAATTTAGTCCCGAACATTGGTAATCAGTAAAATTTAGGTCCCCAAATTGGTAATCAATAAAATATAGGCCCCAAATCCGTCCATCAGTAAATTTTAGGCCCAAAAATCGTTAACCAGTAAATTTAAGGCCCAAAAATCGGTAATCAGTAAAATTTATGTCTATGTTGGTACTTAGTATAATTTAGGCCAAAACTCAGCAAACATTAAAAGTTGGCCCAATTTTGTGGAACGAACTCAAAAACTTTTCTTTTGGGGTAGAATATTCATTTCATGCCATTTAGGAAGGCCTACTGTAAAATGGAGCTTTTCAGCGAATTCGCTAACTGTTAAATTCGCCATTCTGCTATTTGGTATTTTTAGGTACAAACTTCACTAATCATTATTTTTTTCACCAAAATGCGCTAATCACTAGGAAAGCTAATTCCGCTATTCAGTAAAATTATCCTTAAAAATCACTAATCATTAAATTTTAAGGCCATTACTCGATAATTGTTAAATTTTAGGGCCATAATTCGCTAATCAGTAAACACCATTGTCACCCTCCACGAAGTGAGAGAATATTTAGAAACATTGAAACAATGCACTGATTGTTGCACACTTTTGCTGCCTTTGCTGGTGCAGACTCACCAGAGCCTTCGCTGCTCGTATAAATGGGACATAAATCGTCATTTGAGCCAACGCATAAGATTTGGGTACTGTGATGAAGGCTTAGACGAGACTGTGCAAATATATATATATATATATATATTTGCCATATATGGCACCAAAACCAGCATTAGAGTTTGGTACGTTTTAGATTGTCGAGTGACAAAAGGCTTAGGTGAACCTGTGCAACATTGTGAAGATTCACCAGAGCCTTCGTTGCTCAAATAAATGGCACATAAACCGCCAATGGAGCATGCACATGGGATCCTGATACTGTTACAAAGGCCCCGGCGAGCCTTTGCATATGTGCAGACTTGCCAGAACCTTCGCTTCTGGCACACAAATTTCCATTTATAGCACGCACATGTTATTTTGGCACTGTGACGAATGTTTAGGTGAGCCTGTTTGCCAGAGCATTTACTGCTCTCATAACTGACACCGAAATCGCCATTTGAGCGAGCACGAGATTTTGACTTATTGCATTGTGAAGTGACTATGGCTCTAGCTTGAGGCTCTAGCCAGTCTGCATGTTTGCACAGACTCATCTGAGTATTCGTCAAAGTACCAAAATCTCGCTTGCTTGATAAAATGTTGATTTGTACGCCGCTAATACGAACAGCGAATTTTATGACATGTCTGCATATTGGCCTCAGCCACTCAACAATGTGACTGCCAGAGCTCTGGCGAGTCTGCACATATGCACAAAATCAACAAGTTACACGGAGGTTTTTGTATGTAGGTGTTAAGTCCTCTAAACTGGTGCCCTGTTATCGAGGTAGATCCAGACTTAGAATCCTCTTAATTCCTTACCCTGCTGGATATGCCCTGTTTTGAAAGCAAGGTTGATCCTGATACATGAATGCTCAGCAGCCAATTGATCAAGATCTACTGTTTTCTACTTTGCCTCTAAATCAACCATAAAAAGTAAGTAAGTTTGATCAGGAAATACCACAATCACACACTTCAAACCAACTCACATCATCTTGAGGAAGAGCCACGGAACATTTACAATAACAAGACATCTGTAGGACAATAAATGCAAAGCAACCATCTTTCTCTTCGGCTTCAAGATGATTGCAAAATTAGAATGGACACAAAGTAATGCATAACAAAACAAAGACAGAGACAAACACAGAACTCACACAAACAAGGGGAAGTACGATAAACAATAGATCACCAACAACAGAACAGACAGCAGCATAAGCCGTCCGAAACTATGCAACATATATGGTTGAAAATTGGGACTGAGTGTAGCATGTTGTAATGTTCAGCAGGGCAAGCACGAACATGCGGGTCGAAATTTGTATTGTTAATGTGGAGAACAGATGCAAGCATCCATCCCCAAAAAGGGGCTGTAGATTCAATGAAATCTCAAATCAGACATGATCCAATTAAAATTCCAGTTTGGTGCAATACAATGCCGTGCTCTGATGGTTCTTTCTAATAAATACAAACATAACTGAAAATTTGTAATTCAAACAAATAAACGACAAAAAAGCCCTTACCCTGTCGTTGTTTTGATATAAAAACTTACATCTAAAACTTTATTAACACGTTTTCTGCCCAATAAGATATATTACTATCAAAAGAAAATCGTCGCTAGTTGTTCAAAACAATCGTCGCTAGTCGTTTAACACCATTTTATGTTTTTGTTGCTAGTCCGACAGATGAATAGGACGAATGGGTGCGATTCAGGAGGCAATATATTTGATTAAAGTTATATTTCGATGGAGTCAGCTTTTGTTCATCACTGGCTAAAGATGTAGCGATGATTTTAAGTTGGTTTAACAGAAATAATACAACAGTTCTGCCATTTTTAGCCGCAATTGTCTGTGTCGTTTGGCAGAGAATAAAGCAAAACGTAGATTTAGCAGGAATATTCGATCTTTACACAGAGATTGGGTGATGATATGTCGAATTGACAATGATCGTGTGAAGTACCTTCAATTCTCTCCCCTCTACTGAAAACCGCATATAAATTAAACTATTCGATATGAACGTATCTGCTTGTAGCCACATCGCCTTACAACTTGTTTACGTTACGCCAATGATTTTAGGGTTTTCAGTCAACTGCCGCTTCCGATTTGCTGAGTGTCCGCTTATACACTGTGATTATGTCGACCTTCGGCTTCAGAAGGGTCGTTCAATACCAGCATTTTTACAAGTACTGTTTGAATTACGATTGTTCGCATACTCGCTTATTGGAATTAAATTTCAGACACAATGCATTCTGGGAATAATGCCATTTTATAAACGATTTTAATATTAAACTGTCTATTGAACCATATTTTGGGTGTGTAAAAGAAATGTCTACCTGAGACGTTTGACGTTTCTTTTACACACCAAAAACATATGTTGGATTGGGCTATACACTTTTATTTCATTCGAACCATTGATCATTCAAAATAAAACTACTAGCCTTTAAGTTGTTGATTTAAAAACATTCTATATACTGTAGCTGTGGAAATGTGTACTGTTTAGGTCAATGTTCTTTTTTCCCAATTTCCGAGTGTTATAATAGGATACATGTCATATGACAGTAATTGAGCAGTCTAAGTACAATACGTATTGTGTACTTGTTAAAGCAGTATTTTAAGGAGGAGCATGTTTCACAATGAGTCGATAACCGTACAAGTTGGTATTTGCGTACAGCGAATATGCAAATCAGCCTGCGCATCCGCACTGTCTGACCAGAGTCTTATTTTCCGCCTAAAGAAACGTTGGACCTTTGGTTACTCATAAAGCGTCCATCGAAGACTCTAATCTGATCAAAGACTTCGATGGATGCACATGCCATCTTGTGTAATTTGCTGTATCACGGCTCCTATAACTTCGGGGTACAACGTATTACTTTTATAGGGATCAAACATGGTTTTTCATGCATTAACGTTCGCCAGGTACTTGTTGAGAGGTTTTCAACATCTCCAAAAGGACCTGGCGAACGTTGATGCACTGAAAAAACAACGTTTGACCGTTTTAAACATATTGTTACAGTTTTCGTGGACACTCACGGAGTTATATTTAATGTGTGTATGGAATGTTTAGAAAAATGGTTATCTCTTCACTTGCGACAGCTATTATTTTAGTTTTGTTATTATGCAATCGTTCTCGTGCCGAAAGAGCGTTTGTTGGTCACAGTTTTTCTGATAGCTGCGGAGGGAACAATTGGGACACAGTCAATGAAAGAATTAAAACACTGGAGGAGAAAATAAGAGATCTGCAGAAGCTTGTCGAAACATGCACTGGAAGCGTTCCTGCCTTGCCAAAGGATACCATACCTAAAGGTTTGCCATTTATTTTTACAATATACAATAAACTCGACAATTCGTAATCTTGCTAATTCGAATTAAACTCGGGATACATTGGAGTCCGAGAATATGGTATATGCAAGAACTAAATTAAATAGTTCATAATCAAAACACAATTGAGCTATGGCTTCCTTTTCGTCAAACACTTTTCCATCGTATGGCATATGCCACACTTTACTAGCGTATTCATTAAACCAGTTTTGTCGTACATGTACAGATAGCTCGTTTGAATTAACTTTTTTGTACTGCAACATTTAGCTTGGGCAATACCTGGAATTATGTGTTCTGCGGCAGCCTCATTGAGGTTTTGTTTTTACTTTTTACTGGTTGTCACTGAAAGCTTTACAGCTTTGATGACCTACATGGTTTGACATTGTTCCTGTAACGCGTGTATGATATTTTCTTAGCTCGCTCAAAAAATCCTACAATTTTGAATACATTATACAACCTTTTTAAACTTAACACTCAACATACACTCCCTCACTTCGGTGGGCATGACTTCCTTGGATACAATATTGTGGAGTTATTACCCGGTTGCTTCTGTGATTTGAAAAGGGGTTTCATATACATTTTTACGCTAGTTCAGAAAGGAAGTGTTGGTGGGGTCAATAAGTACTCTCAATCATGGAAAGGTCAAAGACATCCAAATGCTAAGGGCTTTTTTTCGCAGGATGCACAGATGTTATCTTTCCATTCCTGCCTTTCATCTCTGTCACAACCTTTGTAACACAGATGAAAATAACTGAAATGTCGTCGACTAAGCTACACGCCTTTAAAACCATTGAAGCATTGGTTTAGTTTCTTTTATGTTTAGTTTCTTTTATACTGACGTCAACAAAACACGCCTCATCTAGAAGAAAACGTGAGTACCTCTTAGACGGAACAGAATAAAGTTATAAATTTTAGTGCATCATTTTAGCCACTTTTGTTTTGTTTCCAGACACAATCCGTTGACAAAAAAGAATTGGAAACCATTGCAAAATCGTCTCTATTTTTACCAAAAAAAAATGCGTTTTGAATGGTAAGTCAAAGTTTGAATGTGCTTGCTGAACGGAACAACTTATTCCACCCACTTTTTCGCCATTCATTTGAACTATTTTATTTATTGTCAATGTTTTTATCCAAAATCATTTGTATTATGTCCTAAGCTTTAATTACCATTTGAGTACATTGGTTTAGTGGCCATTTACATAATGATTCCAGGATAATCCCGTATTCACGGTAATAAACGCCGTTTAGTCTATGAAATCATATATAAACTTTCCTTATTCAGTATCCTGCTATTTAAGTATTAGTTTTAATCATAGAACAATTTTGAAATGTTTACCAGCTATTCAAGTAATAAATGAGAACGAAACTTTGATAATCAACAAGTTGTTTTGGTTTAAAACAAATGTGTCACAATGTCCATGTCCAAATATACGGTAAAGTTTGTATCTATAAAAGTCATTCCTTAGTACCCTAGGATCTAATTAGACCAACCTGGTGCACCACCAGGAAAACTTCTAATGTGTGTCAAATTGTTTTGGGAGACCACCTAAATGGGGATAATATTGAGCTAAAGAAAACCCATTTGAGCTATATGAAATCGCATAGTTTCCATGGCAACGCATAATGCGCATCTAAAGAATGAGGATGTCCCTACAAAATTACTCATATCTCAGCAGCAACTCATCATAAACTTTAAAACTTTATACCAACTGAATGTTTTAACATATAACTTTCATCCTATGTTCAGATATGCAAATGATGAAATTTGCATGTTCATGAATATTAATGAAAACATTAGAAATAAGAGAAAAATCGTAAAAAATTAAGGGGGTGTACATGCAAAATAATCTACATCTCAGCTGCCTACTATCCTATACTACCAGCCTTGGTACCAATTTAATGCTAATACATAGTATGTTTACATAATGGTCCAATATGCAAATTATCTAAAAATGGTATTTATGAATATTAATCAAATATTAGAAATGAATAAAAAAAATAGTGAACAATTTATAGAATATTCATACAAAATTACTTATATCTCAGCTGCTATTTATCCTAGATTTCATACTCACTTACTTTCTAAACTTGTTCCCAAATTAAATTCCAGAATAAGGTCTATTATAGTGTTGATTGATACACAAATTATTTAATTTGTTTATTAATGAGTATTTTTGAAGATACAACCTTATTGATTCGTTTTAAATTTTTCTTAAGTTTTCTATAGTTTTCATCAAAAGTCATGAATATGTTTGTTAAATGATTATATAATTCTGACCATTGGAATACAATACTATGTCTCAGCTTGGATTTGATACCAAGATTAAATTTCTATAACAATTTAAATATGAGATAGGAGTAATTTTAAAAGTAATTTTAGAAGTAGGCCCCCACTAATTTTTCTACGTTTTTCTCTCATTTCTAATGTTTCCATTAATACTAATAAATCTTAAAAATGGACAGTTTCATATAATGACTATTAAGTAAAGTTAAATGTCTTAGGTTTAGTTGGTACCAAGTGTGGCAGTCTAAGAATATTAGCAGCTACGATATGAGTAATTTTGTAGGTACACTCCTTTATTTTATTACCATTCTTTCTCTCATTTCTAACATTTAAATTAATATTCAAGAATATAATCATATAATGGTGTACATATTTGATCATGAAATAAAATGTGCTATGTCTTAGCATTTATTTGATACCAAGCTTGTTGGTCTAGGACAATTAGCAGGTGAGATATAGGTAATTTTGTAGATGTACCTATATTTCTAATTTTTCTTTCTTTGTTTAATGTTGTAATTAATATGGACAAATATGTAAATAAGATTTGTATATTAGACTATTATGTTAAAGTACTTTGACTCAACTTTCATTTGGTACCAATTTTGGAAGTCTAGAATAGTAAGCAACCGACATATAAGTACGTACCCCCCTTTAAATTTTATAACAGTTTTCTCTTATTTCTAATGTTTTCATTAATATTCATGAATATGCATATTAGATCATTTGTATATTATACTATTGGTTTAAATTGTACTCAACTTTTATTTTGCAATAAGTTTGGTAGTCTAGAATAGTTAGCAGCTGACATTAAGGTGATGTTGTACGTACCCTTTTTTTTTCAACATTTTTCTCTTATTTCTTATGTTTTCATAAATATTTATGAATATTCAAATTAGATCATTTGCATATCATACCATTGTGTAAAAGTACTTTGTCTAGGCTTTGATTTGGTTCTAAGACTGATAGTTTATGATAACTAGCAACTGACATATGGGTAATGTGTATAGGTACGCCCCTTTATTTTTCTATGAATTTTCTTTTATTTTTATTTTTATTAATACTCATGAGTATGCAAAATTTAAAATGTGCATATCAGCATGGAATAAAAAAACTATGTCTGGGCTTCAATTTGGTACCAGAGTAGGTAGTCTAGGATGAGTTGCTGCTTAGATACAAATCATTTCGTAAGTACACCAATATTCTTTAGAATCTTATTGTGGATTTTTACATTATGGGTGGGGGGGTGAATTGTTCATTGCAAGACTCCCTGAGTCAGTTTTTTCTTTGCTATTTAGCGACCATTTTGTTTCGCCAGTGAATGACAATTTGCTTTTCTTGAATTAGTGGAATAGAGAAAAATTATTCATGAAAGTATGTGCGGCACGCAAGTGTCCATCTTGTGTCGGTTTGCAAATGAGCCAGCTATAGTGGCCGATTAGTTGCCATGGGCACCATGCAATTTATGTAATCCATATAGGTTTATCCTCAGAGAAAATAAGATTTTAGGTATTTAGTGGTCTCACAGAGCAATTTCGCATCCATGAGTAATTGTCTTTGGGTGCAAGGTTAGTCTAATAAGCCCCCCCCTCCAGAGGTGTGTGTGTAGGGGAGGGGCGGACAAATAGTTATTCCATGATTTTACCTCTATATTTAGTTTCAGAAATATTCAAGAATATGCAAATGAGATAATTTTATAAGTATTGGATGAAAGGACTTGTCAATTTGTATCACTGATGATATATAATAACACGCAACAAGGACAGTTTGGGCGGAATTCAGTTTACATTTGCTTTTTATAATTCTCCCTTATTTTCGGAAATTTTCATCAGTATCGATGAATATGCAATTAGATAATTAATCTGCATATCAGACCATTACATTGGATGAAAGTACTATATCTATGCTTTA
Organism: Loripinus fragilis; assembly: GCA_964019695.1. Lineage (NCBI taxonomy): Eukaryota > Metazoa > Mollusca > Bivalvia > Lucinida > Lucinidae > Loripinus > Loripinus fragilis. The sequence goes on along the minus strand of OZ026522.1, from coordinate 62,983,756 downwards.
ATTTGCTAGCAAGTTTAATAGTGTAGGGTGAGTTGCTGATGAGATACAAGTAATTTTGTAGGTACAGGCCCACTTTCTTTAAAATCGCATTAATCCCCTCCCCTAGCTGAAACTTACAGAGTTTTGTTTAAATTGGCAAATATTCCTGCAAGCATTAGTGATATAACTGCGATGCATTTTTTAAAGTTCGCATTTTATTGAATCATTCCTGACATATTTGAGCCAGATAATATGCATGGAGTATCATGAAAAACCCTTAGCTAAGTTGAAAGCGAGATGTTTTGCTCAAATTGCCCCCCTGATTACCTCTTGGTCATATTTTTAATTCTAACTGCATAAATTTATCTCAATGAAAAACCCCAAGCATGATAAGATGTTTTGGATTGATTTGTACCAGTTTGGCATCCTTAACATGTTATTCTACAGATTTATATAGATTTTTCTTCAATTTGGCGGCCATCTTGGAAATATGCAAATTAGATAGTGAAGACGCCTTTTTGTAGCTTACCAACATTGGTTTTTGGATTAAGCATACCAAATACCCGTAATAGGCATCTTCAAACCTTTTCTTCACAAAATGCCTGTACCTTCTTTAATAAGCGTCTTTTTCTGATGTTTTTCCTGACTACTTTGCAAAGTGGTTGAAATATTGTTAGGAATCTTTTGCAAAAGTATATAGTCTTTAACCAGCGACGATTGCTGAGGAAATGCAACCTGGCTCGTCTTCCAGATGGCCGTTATGGATGATGTTTACGTAGACTAAAAATTGCCAATTAAGCGTGACAGCTCATCTTAAATGGTGTTATTTTACGTAGGCTTATTCTTTGTACAATAACTTACGTGTCCTTTTATCATTTTCTATTACCTAAACCAAAACGAGAACGTTGGCAAGTTTCATAATTTTAACATTCATATCTTGGTGTGGTTTGGCTATTTCATCTGCTAAGGAAGGGAAATCAGGTTTTATTTATAATTTGGTAACGAGATGAAAAAGGGGTACATGCATTAAGGGGCTAATTTGGCCCCCTCTAGAGCCCAAAAAAGAAAGTTGCGTTTCATCAATTTCAGTCTATTGGTTTATTAGAAGAATGGTCCAATTCTGGCACTTATTTCAATTTAATGGTTGCTATGGTAACAAAAATGGCCGCCAAAACAGACCTAAAACAGAGAAACTGCCATTTTGGGCTAAACTCAAGGCTTTTTCAGACCGATTTTTTTTAAGAATTAGATATCACCACAAGCGAATACCAAAAAAAACAACAACCTTTTTAAGATATTGTGTGACATAATAATTCTCATCCTCTGTAAAAATATCTTTTTGGTATTTGCTTGTGCTCTATGATAATTTCTCTGTCAAATGTCTTAAATTTGCTCCAAAATGGTAATTTTTTTCTATTTTCAGCCTATGTCGGCAGCCATTTGTGTTACCATAGTAAAAATAGAAAAATCCCTGAGTTTTACACTATGGCTATTGTTCTAATAAACTAATAAGAAGAAACTTGTGAAAAGCATTTTTCATTTTTATGGCCTCGTAGGGAGGCCAAAATAGCCTCTTAATGCACGTACATCGTTTTTGGGCTGCGCAAACGTGCGTGCATTTCGTGTAAGTCTCTTAACCGTATATACACTGACCTCACATGTGTTAACCCTTAAAGCGCATATCACAAAAAGTCGTATGTTTTTGTTGTCTGCTGAAACATTTTGAAGCCTCTTTAACAACAGTGTTGATCAAGATCAGACTGCTCCTATAGGAGCAGTCTGATCTGGGGCTGCACTTTTTACCTCATGTTAAACACTAAACATATACTTTAGAATATAGTTATTTTGGTGGCGTTTGTAAGTTTAAATAATTACTGTCTTTACTAACGTGTTATGGTACAAAGATACAGTTACCTTCGAATAAAATCACAACTTGTTTTTTAGCTTTTACCTATGTCTAAAGTAGACCAGTCTTAATTACGCATTCGTGAGTTGTCGCCTTTACATCGACCAAAAAGTTCAATAATACTTCTCATTCAATACTTTGCATGCATTTTGTTATATGCATGGACTGTCAATTTATGAAATAAAAAAAGGATATTTCACCGTGCTCATATGTTCATAATCTCATATCGAAGTTTTCAGCAATTGACTAATTGTCTGCACAAATGAAAGAATAACCTAAGTCCTTAACATCAAGATAAAATAGTTGTTATCGTCATGTAGCTTCTTTATGTTGATTTAAATTACTGCCCATGAACTCAAGCATTTAAGAAAATGTATACAAATATTTATCTCAAGCCGTGACAAGATACTGCATGATATATTCTGACGTCAACTCATTATTACTGATTTCTAAGGGATGATTAACAAAAATGAAAAGTCACGTACTGCTTCTTTATGTGGGTTGGGCGATGTTGGCAAATGACTTTAATTTAATATGCAGGTGACACGTTATTCCGATGACGTCATACAGGCTCAACGTACACATGACGGCAGTATCAGTCGCTTATGAGTTCAATTTGAATTTGCACCCAGTGTGTGCCGTTAATGTTTTGCTAAACAATGAACACATTTTGGAATTTTTTTTTCAAACAGTTGTGCTTGCGAGTAATAACTTTATGAAATTATGACGTCATATTAAAGACAAAATAAAAGGTCCGTTTACGAAACCTGCCAACATTCTCGTTTTGCTTTAAGTAATGGAAAAATTGATAAGGGGGTACATTAGGTAATGTACACAGAATATGCCTACATAAAACTACGTTATTTAAGTTGAACTGTAACGCCCAATGGCCAGTCGTTGGTCTAGTTTAATGTCATCCAAAACGGCCGTCTGGAACACGTGCCAGACTGCTGTTCCTCAGGAATCGTCGCTGGTTAAAGACTAAAGACTTTTGCAAATGGTTCGTAACAATATGTTCACCCACTTTGAAAAGTCATAGCGTTTAAGTTTTACTGAAATGCATGGCTAAAAGGTGGGTGGGGCATTCAGCAGACGCATACAAACATTGTCTGAACATTATAGACTCATTTTTGGTAAAAAAGAGACTGTTTTACAATGTTAAAACACGTTTTTCTTGTCAACGGATTGTGTCTGAAAACAAAGCAAATGTGGCTAAAATCTTGTATCACACGAAACAGGTGACCCCTGTCTCAAACCGAGGTCGTTTTCTCAGCCTCAAATATTCTTTCAGCAATTGTGTTTTCATGAGATACGCTTGACAGATGAGATGTTATAATGCACTAAAATTCATAGCTTTAGTCTGATTGCGACTTTTGAAATCGTGAGAGATGTGCCTTGCAGGGGAAAGATTTTGAACTTGTGACCACCTGGTTTTGTAAACGGACGCCAACGCGACACCGCTGCCAAACTACGAGGGTCATCCAATAAAGAATGAGACTTTTGCTATAGCGCAGTGAAATTACATGATAGACTTATGAAATCTCATTCAAAGCTAGCACGTTTTTATGGGTATTCACATGTACCATATTCGACGTGTTACATAGTTCCAATTTTTATTGCTAGGCAACATAAGAAGACTGGGTGAATACGCGTGGACAGTTCACTAATGGTGGTCACCATGGCAACAGATTAAGATGTATAGTTTATTTTCCTAGAAATACTTATATATGCAAATGCAATCTGTCTATAACCAATAGGAAAAAGTATTGCTCCAGAGTCCCCAGCTGGTTCCATGGAAATAAAGCTTAATAATCAAGTTTCCAAGAAATAACTGGTATTTTTCGCTGACCTTTTGGCTTTTTAAAGTTAATATCAAATAGTCAAAGGCAATTTAAGTGAACAGGGCTTTATTCATGTAACTTAAATAACAGTCAGCTGCACATAAACATAATTTTGTATTATATACATTGCTAACATAGTTACCATAGCAATGCAAAGTAGTGTGTTGAGTAAATTGGTTGCTAGGCAACCACAATAAAGGATATGTATATTTGGTTATTCTTTTATAGAATGTTATGCAACACTAAGACTGTTCAGTTGAAGGAATGATATACAGAGGTTAAATTCTATCTGTGATTGAAAATGAACGACTTTGAATGACCATAGGTATGCAAAAAATAATACAAACGTGGCCATGGATCTTCAAGTCCTTCAACGAAACATCCCGTTACTATGGCAACTGATCAATCACAAACATATTGTTTCTATTCTTGAATTGCTAAGATGTCATACTATAATTATGGTGAATTTTAACTAAATGCACACACGGATTTTTAGACTATGAAGAAAGTCTCATTCTTTATTGGATGACCCTCGTAGTAGGTTGTTTAAGAACTTACTGTATATCCCCACTATATGAAAACAACAACATATATTTCAATGTTGCATATAAGTTTGGTGCCCATTAATACAAAAACGATATAATTTTATGTTTATCATGCAACATTCTTAGGTATAAGTTCTTCCAGTGATGTTTTATTACAGATTGTACGGAAATCTACAACGATGGTTCGAGAACAGACGGTGTTTATGTCATATCTCCGGATAGTAGATGTCCATTCCGAGTGTACTGTGATATGTCCAATGGTGGTTGGACGATTATACAGAGACGTCAAGATGGCAGCGTTAACTTCCATAGAACCTGGGATGAGTACGTTGAAGGATTTGGAGACGTGGTAAAATTTACTTTCTGTCTATAGAGCCGAAATTATGAAAAAGGTATACTGATTTATGAGCCGCATGACAACACCAAACAAATGATTGCAACCTGGCTATCCGTCGAATCATATTATTCTTCGATGTGCGCTCAGTAGGTACTTGTTACTAAATATATAGCTTCTCCATAAAGAAACTGAATAATCATGTGACTATGACATACAACTTAATATCCCATGAACTCCAGTTAAATATGGCTAGTTCCTCAGATACTGAAGCCACTTTTTAGACTTGAACTTGTATTACTTATGGCATAGTTTCATCTAAAATTTATAATAAACGGGACGATTTTAGTTTTATAGTTTTAAGATAGTTTATTTGCCATTTCTCGACGGGTATATTCCTCGCTCACCTTCCTACGGTGTAAACATTTCGCAACTTATTTGTTTTGCGAAAGTATGTATAAATGTTAATGACTTCAACAACAGAAACACATTATTGACTTCTAAGTTATTAAAACAAGGTTATCGATACCATAAACTTCGTAAAGCTTTTCTTTTAAATTATATTACTAGGTTGAAAAAAGAGCCGTATTTTAGATTTTTTTCAATCCATTTGGTAGAAAATTACAAATTGTACAGTCGATTAGGGTGACATGTAAGAGTCACTTTTAGCGTGGATGCCAGTTCTGAAATGGGTGCAGATTTTTTCACGACATAATAAACGCACCTACCCAATAGTGTGCTATTATGTCAATTAAGCTCAGTTTTCATGCTGGTCTAAGTCTAAGGGCATCTGAAATCTGTCAAATCCACTGTTATAGCCAGTTTAAGTGCCTAAACTAACATTTTTATATGCCACAAGCCTGGAAAAAATTGTTTTGCTCTAAACTTTTGGATGACCTGGTATATAATGGATGGTATACTGCATGGTACTGTTCACATAAAATGTGCCAATACAGGAAATTTATTGAAAATGCATTGTTTCATAAGATGACTAATTTTAAATCTCATACATTGTATTTCTTGACCCCAAAAAGTAATCCAGAGGGCATCAGAAACTGCTTTTTCAAACGGGTGTATTAAACTTGCCATATTTTGTTATACATGGATAGGCTACATACAAGTGACCCCATCCATTATTAAGTAGTAGACATCTTTAACAATTGATAAACATAAATATACTTCCTTATACAACCATCACACTGATTTTGGAATTAAGTTTTCTTCGTTCACTTCAGAATCATCACATTCTGCAGCGTACCTTTTTAAAGTTAATTTGTACACTTCATTGTGTTATTTACATTACATTTTTACATTTACCCCAACAAAATGAACATCTAAGTCTCAATAGCTCCTCCGGATTCTGTAATCATTATCAATTCCAAATTGGTCCATACTGTGTATTGACAGATAAAATAAAAGTTGATTTGTCTTCGACTTACTTCATTTTTTTCTATTTTAAATGATGTACTAGTTAATGAACTCTACACCTGAAAGCCCAATGTAAACCGCATATCAGAAGGGCCACTTTAACATACTAAAACATGAGCATGATGAAGATCTGCTGTAAGATGTATTATAGACATAGACATTTAATATCATTCAAACAGTATTAAGCCATCTTTTAAAATAATAATTAAGATTTATTAGGAGAGAGCAGCCTAACTCATGCACTGTTTTGTTCAAATATCTACATTATTTGCTTTGCTAGGTAGATAGGGCCTCGTTCCTCAGATAGACAAAATAACAAATGTTTGTAACTACATCAGGCCAGAGAAATTTCCAAATATTAAAGGCAGAATCAGCTAAGATATGTCTTAATACTATTTGCAATTTGCTAATATCTATAGTGACATACATAACACTAGCTGAAGTTTAATTTAGTAGCCTTTGTTACCAGTATGGGGTTCTTGGTCAACCTTGAGCGTTTCAAAAAACCCTTTTTATAACAAACTGATTAAAACATTATAAAGAGATAAGCAATATTATAATTTAACATTATCAAATTGCTGCTTCGTCAATTTTTTGAATCAGCTATTTTAGGTGTTAATGCATAGCTACCTAGCAAAATGAATAATGTAGATGTTTAACCAAAACAATGCATACGTTAGGTTGCTCCCTCTTAATAAATCTTAATAATCATTTTAAAACATGGCTTAATACTGTTTGAATGATATTAAGTTTCCTAATCCTAAAAAATGTACAGTAACATACATACATGTTACAGACACATTTATTTGACCATTGCATGATGGTAAGGTAAATATTTCCCATCGCAACTGACTTTGATAAATTTAAATGCTCAATGAATTTTAATGATTATTTAACAGTTCTTTTAGCATTTAAATTGTTCTAACCATATATGCATGTCTTTCGAACAAACATAGCAGGAACTAGAATTGCTAAATCGATGCACACACTTACATATAACCACGTTTTAGATAATTTTAATCCTTTCCCAGGGCCACTAGCGGGGTGGGTTGGGATGGGGGCAAATAAAGGTGCATTTGCGTGTCCCATTTGTGTAAGCAAGTCACTCTTCAAAGGTTGAGTTTGGTCAAGTGGTTTAAGAATGAAAGCACACGGGACAGATGACCAGAGGGATTTATAATATTCAATGCGTTTTTCAAAAGCGTTGGAATATCACAAGAACGATTTGAAGTAGTCCAACGTATTAGCTAGTATTTATAGTCCAGGCACTGATTTCTGTAGGGGCCTTAGTTTTTGACTTAGCACAACTCACCCGCCAGAAAAGGTTTGACTGCTGATATGCAATCCTGAGGCCTTCTGCAACATTCCTAGGTACGTCGTACAGTCCAATTGTGGTAGCAGTTTTGCTGTAGGGCGCCATCTTTAAGCGTACCCTACGCTAAATAAGGCTTAGGTAAAATTGAGTGAAAAACACGCTTGGTGTTCGCTTAATGCTTTCTTTTCAGAAAATTACGCTTTAAATGACTGTTCTATATTCATGCAATGGTATAAAATAGTAATGCACTAAATAACGTTTTGTATATATGGTGTATCAGACGCGAAAATGTCCAAGGAAAGGGGTCGTTTTACCCCTTTCCCCAATAAAATGTATCCAAATAATTTAATTTAAAAAAAGTGTCCGTCTTCCCTGTTTCTTCATTTATCATGTAAAATAGCATAGTCTTAGTCTTATTTTAAAGTTTATTCTTATGTTTTTGTTTTACATATACTTTTATGATCAAACAAAGACCATACCCGTTGAAATGACGATTCTGGCAAAACAAGCAATATAAGTTTACATTCTCTGTCGCAATATATTATATCTACTTTGACCCTCTCTCTCATTCCGTTGTGAACCTGAGATACATATCGACTGAAGAGTCGAATGCGTCCAAGCGCGTGCAGGTTGGTGCGGCTGGTTCCTGGCTATTATAGCCCAACACCTTGTTTTTGAGCGGTGTATTTACTGCCCAGGAGACGCAATGAGAATATTTCAGTAAATGCATTATTTTTATACTGTCGCGTGCATTGAAACAGTAAAGACAGCTCGAGACTGTAATATCTCAAAACGGCTTCTATCACTGTTTTCATTTACGATTACAAAATAAAGCAATCTAAAAGTTTTGTTCATCTTTTAAGTGCATTTAATGACATAGTATAATTTAATAAAAAGTGATCACACCTTATCATTTAAGCATCTTAAATTTACAGATTTTATTTGATATAATATTATATAATATTATAAAGTGAATTAACACTGTGTTTTGTTCAGCTATAATTATACTGTCTGTCTGTTTAATTGTATGCATTTTCTGTGTATCTATTAGCTTTATGTGGATTGTTTAAGTCAATTTCTTATTAGATACACTCTAATCATAAGGATAAGCTGATCCACAGATGAATCAGCTATTCAAATAGTTAAGACCTCAGGAAAAACTCCAGATTTTTCCTCTTGTGTAATTTGTCAGTCAGATGATAAAGGATTCCTACGAAAAGCAAAGGAAAGCTCAATATCAAAATTGATAGAAGCTATGGAAGAAAGAAGTGTTTGAACGACTGAAGCATGAAATCCCTGGTTTGACAGCTAGAGACGTTTACTGGCATGCAACATGTTATTCAGTTTATGCTAGCAAACACAACATACAGCGCGCTCCTAAACGAAAACTCTCGATATCACCTACTCCAGTTACAACTACATCTCTGGAAGCAGATCAGCCATCGTCTGTCGTCAGTCGATCATCACGGTCAAAACAGCCACTGTTTGACAGTTCAAAATGCATGTTTTGCCAAAAGCTTACTCGAAAAAATAATTAAGGCTCTTCTAAATGTATTCACTTACATGGCTTGCAAAACAATTCTTGCAGCTGCTGAAGTGAGGGGCGATGAAAGAATGCTTCTTGTACTTAGAGCGGTAAATAATGATAAGTGTGCTGCTGAGCTAAAGTTCATCATAATTGTCATGCTTCTTACACCTCAATAAAATCTGTCAAAACAACTAAGCCAGGAACTAGCACTGAATAGGCTAATGCTTTTGCTGATTTAACTGCAACAATTGTTCCCAAGCTAGTGGCAGGCAAAGCATATGATATGACCAGCCTGTTACATAAGTATCAGGTTTTATTAGAAAATCAAGGTGTGGAACCAGACAATTATACGCAACAAAACCTTAAGCAAAGGCTTAAAAACCACTTTGGTGATAAAATCGTCTTTCATCAGCCTCCTGGTCGTTCTCAAGCAGAACAAGTTTATTCAAGCTCCATCTCATTACAAAGTATCATAAATGAGGCGTTCAGGCGATCTTACGTCGCTGATGTAAGCATGACTGGCACTCCTTTGACTGACAAAGATAAAATATCAATACCTGATGATGTTAGTGAGAGGACAACAATTCTGTACAAAGCTGCCATGATTATCAAGTCTGATATAAACAGCACTACTAGAATTCAAATCCAGCCTCTTCATTTGAATGATTTAACAACCAAAACCTGTAAACAGGTGGTGCCTGAAAGCCTTATTGGCTGTTAAGATGAATAATATCTGCATCAGAAACTTTTGAATTAAACTCCTCAACAGAATGTAAAAATTCTGCCGACGAAAGGCGCATTGTCATGCTTGGTCAAGACATCGTCCAATTTTCAACACATGGTCGTGTTAAGACTCCTAAACACGCAAGTTTGGCAATGTCAGCCCGTCATTTGACAGGATCAAAGCAGTTGATCAAGATTCTTAACCGGATGGGGCATTGTTGTTCTTACGATGAAACAGAGGTGATTGACACTAGCTTGGCGAAAGAGTCTTTGGCTAAGGCTGAAGAGACCGGCGTTGTTATTCCATCCAACATTACAGGAGGGAAATTTATTCAATTTGCAGGTGACAATAATGATATCAATAAAGAAACCCTAGATGGGAAATAGACAACTCATGCTACAACGCTAGTGATTTATCAGTAGGGTAAGTTCAGTGACATGCCTGCTCTCAAAATCTATGCAAAACGTCAAAAACTCTAGAGCAACGAGACATTGGCAGTATAATGCATGATTTTGGTGCATTTGGTAAAAGGCCAAAAGTGAAGTTTTTGGTCAATAAACTAAAGGATGAATGGTTTCAGCCAGATAAACAAATAATGCAGAATTGTCTGAATCTAGATTTGGCGTGGTATGTGGTACGTCTTCTACCACAGACATTACTTTGTGTGGAAATTCAGGATCCTCAAGAAAAAGATGATCAATATGTTCCAGGCTGGAGTGGGTTTTATGCTAAAGTTTTCCCCTCTGTGCCATCTGCTACATCAATAGGATATTGTCTAATGATTAATGGCAACCCAATGGAATACAGCACAGTATACACCGTTTTTAAGATGGTTCAGAAAATAACAGATAGTGTTGGCCAGGCAGCTTCAGTCATAACATTTGACCTGGCAATTTATGTAAAAGCCAAGGAAATACAATGGCGTGTACCAGATGAGTTGAAAAATGTTATATTACGTATGGGTGGTTTTCACATTGCTCTGAACTATCTGTCCCTGCTAGGCAAAATGTATAGCGATTCTGGAGTAGAAGATCTTTGGATAGAATCAGGTGTGTATGCAAGTGGAATGACTACTGCAATTATTGCTGGAAAACAATACAATCGCGGTGTAAAAGCATAAGCTTACGTATAAAGCCATGCTTCGTCTTCAGTGGCGTGCATTCATTGGATGGCTATCTTAACAAGAAAATTCAGGCATTGATTTAACTGCTTTGCAGGATGAAATACAAGGCTCACGCGAATCATTTAAAACGTTTGACCCAAACGATTGTATTGATGCAATGAGTGACTTAATTGAATCCTTAAAGCCAGTACAGCGCATGCTAGATGCCTTTAAGAATAAAAGCAGAGAAGAATCTCTGCCATTTGCCTTCTGGGACAATTACCTGAGAATTGTCAGCCTTCTTTTAAGCTTTATAAAAGCTGAGAGAACTGGGAACTATACTTAAGCGCTACTAAAGCTATGGCCCCTTACTTCTTTGCTATGGACAGGACAAATTATTCCCAATGGCTACCTGGTTGTTATGCAAACTATAGATAGTGTACACCCATTGATACAGGAGGAATTATTAAATGGGAACCATGCAGTAAGTAGATCCCAGAATTCCTTTGCACAAGTTAAGACAGATATGGCCTTGGAACAGTCAGTCAATTTAGATTCAAAATCTAAAGGTGGGATCGTCGGTATAACACAGAAACCAGAAGCATTTGAAAGACGGTTTCTTACATGCCATGAAAGAGCAGCTATTACTTCAGCTTTTAAGGAAATATGTTGCATAGAAGATTCAGAACGAGTGGGAACACACAAAGAAAGTTCACAAACTAGAATAAGAAGATGTGAAGAAGCTTTTGGAAATGTTTGATTCTGGTCTGCTTTCCAATCCGTTTACAAAGCTGAGTGAGGACAATGAGATCATGTCTCTGATTAATTTTGCAACTGGAGCAGTTATGCTGCAGATAGACTAATCAATGCTGAAGATCTAGGTAAGCACAGATGAATGAATTCATTGCTAAACGCATGAAAACTACAGAGGTTAGCTTTTGGGATACACTTCCAAACCTGAAGATACCACTGTTTGGAACACTTACAAAAACGCGTAAAGTAAAGGTAAGAGACGATAAAATAATCTCAGTTTCAGCTGACAGAGAATTGTTTGGCCGTTTGATAATATCTGCCAAAGCTAGAGATATTGATATGTAAGAAGTGTTGACATTCGAGTTGTCAGCTGTACCATTTGCACTCTTTCACAGTGATGGTACTTTACGAAAACCAACAAAAAGTGCATTGCTAGCAGTGCTAGAAAATAGTGTAAATGTTTCTGCACGCCTTCCACACGCAAACGACCAGACTTGCACTTTTTTCATAATTGATGGAATGGCCTTAATTCAAAAGATGAAAACTGGGGGCAGCATTTCGTTTGGTGACCTGTCATTGGTGTATTTTAACACAATTACAACTTTCTATGAACAGTATAACTGTTCTCGTGTTGACATTGTCTTTGATAGTTACCGAGATATGTCAATTAAGTCCAGTGAACGTGAAAAGTGAGGCGAGTCTGTAGATTTGGAAGTTAAAATATATGGTTTGCCTACACCTATGCCTAAACAGTGGGACAAAAATATGACTGTGTGACTTCCTGGTTGAATCTTGGTGTCTACATGGTCCTGCTTCTTTGGAAGATGGTAAAAGAGCTTGTTATTGGTGGTGGCTTTTCTGATAACAACAAAGCAATGAGTGTCAAAAAAGGTACATGTGATGATATGGTTGAACTATTTACTGATCATGAAGAAGCAGACACAAGGTTATTGCTTCGTGCCAGCCATGCTTTAAGGACATTTAAGCGTATTGTCATTCAGTCGACTGACACGGATGTGGCAGTTCTTTGTACAGCACATTTTGAAAAGCTTCTTTGTGAAGAAATGTGGTTCAAGACGGGTGAGCGTGATGAACTTCGATTTATCCCTATACATCAAGTCTGTCACAACTTTGGCAAACAATGTGTTCAGCTGTACTTGGGTTCCATGCTTTCACTGGGTGCGACTCTGTTAGTAGTTTCTGTGGAAAGGGTAAAAAGAGACATTGGGACATAATGTTGCAAAATACATCACACCAAAAAGCATTTAAATTGCTGGGCATAGATGACAAGTTGAAAGAAAGCACGCACCAAGAATGTGAAAAGTTTGTTTGCAAACTTTACACAGCTAACCAGAAAGCTGGAGGCACTGTGAATCAAGTACGGTATTGGTTGTTTTGTCAGAAACAATTAAAAAATGAAGGCATTCCACCCACTCATGACAGGTTAGTACACTATTAAGATCGGGCAAACTATTAAACACTAATCTGGAAAAAGGCACTTGTTGCAATCCAAGCACTACCTTCACCAACTGAAAGTGGATGGGAAACAATAAATGAAACATTTAGACCAATTCTAATGACCAAAGATTCAGTCCCAAAGGGTTGGCTTGAACTTACAACATGCAATTGCAAAGTATCTGAATGTAGAGTTGCTATATGCATTTGTAGAAGAAATTAGATATCTTGCACAGAAGGCTGTGCTAGCATGGCAGACGAAAGCTGTATGAATAGTTTCAATGTTATAACATGCTCTACTGAACCTGGTAATAATGAATGAATGATACATGCAATCATTTACAAGTAATGGACGGACATAGACACACCATCAATTTTTAGATCACATTAATCATAGGGCGTATATGGCATTAGGAGCATTCATTTTCTAAACACATTATGTATATCACCACCAATTAAAGTAACCACAACTACAAGGGTAAGTAAATATATTGCTAACCCCATTTTGGAATTGTAAAGAAACGTTAAAAACATCTGGTAGTGTATATGCATTAATAAATGGGTGGGTGGGGTAATTCTGAACCTGCGATATGGTATAAAATAACATAAAGGATTATTTTCAGAGAACAACATTTAAAACAATACTTCTTTTAGGCCCACAATCGAAGTTTTGGCAGTGAAGAAAGACTATATGTGCACCATTTGGATACCATTCTTAATGCCAAGGGGGAAATTTCGTTTTAGTTTTAGATATTTGGGGTGGGTATACAAAATGCCTTCTCCTGAAAAACTGCTACCACATTTTGACTGTACGACGTGCCTAGGAATGTTGTAGGAGGATAGTACTAACTATTTATGAAGTCAAACCACCTTTTCTGGCTGGAGCAGTGTGCCAAGTCAATTTTCTAAAATTTTCAAAAATCTAGCTCCTTGACTATTACCAGAGTTTCCTACAACACTGTCGCTCCGAATTGTATTAATTACTTATTTTATCGAAAACACATGCATTGGAGGAGAATTAAATAGTTCCAAGCGATGCATTCCGGGTTTAACTTGAGGTGGCTTAACTTGAGGTTTTCTTTAGCTCTGACTATCTGTGAGCCGTGAGCCCTTTTCTGTGTTTCATCATAGAGCGTTAATTTGATCAAATTGTTTCTCTATGATTAAACATTGCAATAGTTAGGAAGCCTCCATGCGAGCTTAACATTTTTTGTGCTTCAACAACAGCGGAATATATGGCAAAGATTTGGTACCAGTAAAATGCATTTAAGCCCCGCATGGTTTTAGCTGCTGTCCAGCCACTGGTATGTAAAACGGCGATGAGGGCTTGCCGAGCATCATTTGGGCCGGTCAATATCGTGTATTGAAAATGATCATAACTTTTTAACCACACGGTATATTTTAATCAAATTCTGCAAACTAATACATTTTGACTTTATCAAGACACAGGTATGAAAAACGGTGACTAGGTTTCGCCAAAAAAAAAATGACAATTTTGTATACCTGTGTCTCGAAAATATTAAATTGTATACAAACCCGTTTGTTGATGAGGATCGTTGCAAGCTTCTTACATTATATAGTCCGACCAGTTAAGAGAGACTGGGCGGTTCTTAGTAAAAAGACACCCTTGGACATCTCCATTTAAAAATCGGTAAGACAGAGTGTATTTATTCACCCTTGAAACGCTTTACAGCTGTATACCTGTATATACCTGTTGTAGTTTTGAGCCCATTGTGAGAAAAAGGCATCTCGAATTAATTTGGATAACAAGGAGACTGACTATTATATGCAATCTGACAATGTTTCGAAATTTTGACTTTTCAAATTATAATGCTAAATAAGAAAATAAAATAAGGGTCAGCAATGAAAAATTGGTCAGCACACGAGATGATGGTTCTTATTTCACCCGCGCGTGCCGAATGCTCCTACGAGCATGCATGTACCCATGACCTCGCCAGGGCTTTTGCTTCTCGTATTAACAAAGTATGCAAGTTGAAGAAGACTCCGAACAACTTTTAGACATCTAGTCTCTCTGGACATGCCAGAATGAGCGATTATAAGAGACTTTTTCGGATGTGCGACAAGACCAAATCTCATCTTTGTATGCCCTTTTCTCGTTATCAAGATACTTAATCCTTGTCCCGCTTAATTCTAATTGGTGATTTATTAATATTGTATCAGGCTTAATTTGCCATACAGACAGAATTTGAAGAAAGTGCAAACCTCCCCTCCCCAAAACTTTCACAACATATCCATCCCGGAAAATGAAATGCAACATGTCCTCAGCAGCATACTAAAGATAGACGTTTACCAGGCATGCTTACGTATAAAGTTGGTCACCCTTGTCGTCTGCGCTTCAGTTGATTGCACGAGTAAAGCGTACATAGGCTATTACACCCGATTTACTGTAGACTAGTCTTATTTGACAGTGTATGACAGTGCTTTGTTTGACACGCCCAGTCTCTATTAGCTGGACGCACTATACTGGTTACCTAAACTTCGTAAATAACCCTATAAATTGCGCTTTATTGCTAATTCTAGTTCATATAATACTACCATGTTGTCCATACGTTAGACTTCTTGCCTCACTGCGATTAAAATCATGCTATATTATAATGTACAACAGTTTTTGAAAAAAATGGTAAAAATTATTTTGGTCTTAGACCATTAAAAATTCAGGTGAGTTTCTTAATAAATTGTATACAAAGGTTTTCTAGCATCTAGTTTGTCTACATATGATTTCTCTACTCTCTATACTACGTTGCCTCTTAATCTAATCAAAGAAAAACTAACAGAAATAATTGAACAAACTTTTAACAGAGAGGGCTCACTTTATTTGGCTTGTAATGAGAACCATGTTTTACTTACTCCTGTGAACAACCTAAACAATTAATAAGTTGTGGTCGTGTCAGAAAATGTGTGAATCTCTCCATTATCTTTTGGACAAAATATTTATATTTATTAGATTTGCATTGAAAGCTTTTATTGGCGGGTTGGTGTCTGATGCTTGTCTGTGGCTGGGCCCACCGTGGCTCAACTTGGGGTTTTCTTTAGCTCTGGCTATCTGTGAGTCGTGAGCCTTTTTCTTTGTTTCATCATAGTGTGTTAATTTGATTTGATTGTTTCTCTTTGATGATGCATTGCAATACTTAGGAAGCTCTCTATGATGGTACATTGCAATTGTTAGGAAGCCTTCATGCAAACTTAACATTTTGTGCTTTAACATCAACATAATCTAGGGCAAATATTTGGTACCAGTAAATTGCATAAGTCCCCCCAGTGGCTTAGGCCCCATTCATGTGAACAAAATTTACACTTGTAAGTATTTTACTATATGGAGCAAATATACACACGTAAGTAAAAGTATATTTACTCTGCGTTCACATGCTAATAGCGTCCACATGCGTATTTTATAAGGTACACATACTTGTTACAGGCCAAATGTATTTTGACAGCAGAAATGTTCAGATTGTTGACTGAATTTCAGAGGCAGCAGCTGCTACATTATTTTTGCTCTGGTCTTGTACTAGGAGATGGTTCATTGATAAAATATTGATTTTTCATGCCAGCCAAACATCTTTGTATCTTGATCCACATTACAATTTTGGGTGAAAGTGGTGGCTTTTAAGCACTCGTTATTTTTTATACTGACCATTCTAAGGCGGTGCTTCTTTTGTGGATCTTAGTCGTTATTTGTCATTGCCATACTGTCATGTCTGTTTCTTGTAGCCTTAATGAAACCTGTTGGTAAAGGGATAGCGTCTTGTCTTTCTCTTATCTGATATTTTCTTATGTTTTTGTCAGTTTCCCATGTGCTGTCCTGAGTCAGGTGTAGAACATGATTGGATTGTATCGTTCCTGATCGTTGGCTTCTTTCTTGCTTTGTCTTATGAAAAACTATCTGAACGAAAGAGCAATCTCCTGAGGGATAGACTGATATTGGTAAATGGACATTTACTGACCACCAATGGATTGAAAATAAAGGGGTGAGATAAAAGAGCTAAAATAGCTATGTCCAAGTAGTCAAGAATTAAAGCAGTGTTTTCAGTGGAACACTATGACAAAGTAAGTAAGGTTGCAAAGATCAGGAATCGATACAATCAAGTACCACACCTGACCCAGGATACCAATGGGAAAGTGACAAACTCACAGAAGACACCACAAACGAGAGCCAAGAGGTCAGCCCTTTCCCAGCAGGTGACCACGAAGCACATATAAACAGACGCGCACAAAACATAGCAAACACAAGACAGAACAAAAACATAAAAGATCCACAAAAGAAGTACCGCCTTGGAACGGTCAGTAAAATATTTTACTGGAGGGCTTAAACCGGTTTAACGGCGCCAACCTCACCCTTAATTCAGATGTGGATCAAGACACATAGATATTTGGTTTGCATGAAAGACCCCTAACTTATCAATGCATCATCTCCTAAAACATATAAATCAAGATATAACAAGGAGATAAAGCAAGGATAAGGACTCAACAGTAAATTAAACTGAATACCGGAGCAAAAGAAATCCAACAGGTAAACCCCGGTGGGCCCGACAAACAGCCAAAGCATCAGGCCCCTACCATCTCATCAATAGATAAGTCTTTAAGTCGGAACCATCATAGAGTCTGAAGTCCGACCCACCGGCGTGCAATTAAAGATGAAAGCAAAGTTGCCAACTGTGATTGGGTTGACTACCAAGCATGCAGTCGGTTGCAATACATTAATGTTATAGCCAATCTTTTTCCACCCACCAAAAAGCAAAACAAAAAACCAACGTTAATTGAGTCTACACGTATGCTTTCCAAAATTTCAATCAGCTTATGTTTGTGTCAGAAATATGCAATATTAAACGAATAATATTTATTAAAAATCAAGTTTTGAAATGACAAAGTATTTGTGTGACCATAAAAATAAGGTCAATGCCATCAATATCTTATTACTCTTTTTCCCCTCCAAAAAGTATCAATGCAATTTTGATGAAAATTCATCCACATTTTCATAAGATACAGCTCTAAAAATGCTGATTTTGCAGTCTTTGAAGGATAGTGGCCTTGACAAGAAGGTCAAGGTTACACAAATCTGATCAATTTGTCATTTTGCCACAATGATACAATACATATAGCCTAGCTAGAGTACCTTGTTCGGTTCAAAAGATAAAATTTGTTAATTATATTTTCTTTTCACAATCTAACAAAATCAAGAGTGCTGAATTCAAAATTCAGGTCAAGGTCCTCAAAATTTAATCAACTCTGTCCACCCTCTCAACACGTTATCAGTGAAGGGATAGTCAAAACCAGAAGCCTGTTCAGAAAATTATGTGTGAAAAGGGCTGAAATTTGCACTCATTGTAGAATGGTGACCTTGACAATTAGACCAGTACCACCAAAATCTAATCAACCCTTCATTGTGCCACAACAAAACAATATATACAGTTTGGTCATAATCAATTATGGAGTTCAAGCGTTAACATGCAGAAACCCTATTTTTTGGCGAATATTTGACATTTCGAAGTGCTAATTTGACCTTGAAAATAAAGTCAATGTCATCAAAATCTAATCAACTCTTTCCCCCTCCCAACAATGTATCTATGAAAGTTTGGTCAAAATCCATTCACTGGCTCAGAAGATAACGCACAGAAACAAAGCTACACAGTCAACCGCACAGACGCCGATGGAATCCACACCAAAACCAATATGTCCCCCAATGGATTGGGGTGGGGACACGTAAACATAAATTTGCTTAAACATGTAAATCTGAAGTCTGTTTTCATGACGTATTTTCTTATAAGTTTGCTCATGGAGTATTATTACTTATAAGTAAAATACTTTTGCATGACCTCCAGAGGTGGTGCAAATTTACTTTTACTTAGCCCTTTATACTCCAGGAGTATTCATACTCACGTAAGTAAATGCGTTCACATGGCACCGTAAATAAATTTGCTTACGTAAGTATCTTTACTTACATAAGTAAATGTGTGCATGTGAATCGGGCCTTAGGCTGCTGTCCGTTCTACGGCGGTGGTTCTATTGTTGTTGATTGTTGCTACCACTTTGTGATTCTATAATTGTTCTATGTTTGTGTACGTTACATTGTTGCAATCATCTTGATTGGGAAGAGAGAGCAGGTTGCTTTGCTTTGTTTGTGTCTCGTGATTGTTGTGTGGCTTTCTCGCGGTGCCACGGGTTTGTCTGCAGTTTGTGATTGTGGTATTTCCTTATCATACTCACTTATTATTTTTTTACGGACCCTATTTCATAACGGCTATCTGTCCACTTTGATAGATATGCTGAAGTACTCAGTTCGGCTATCCGAACATTGTTTCCATTTTAATACCTAGCGTTTCATTGTTATAAGCAAACATTCAACGTGGGTCGTGTGTATTACTGTGTTGATTTGCGCATGCAATCTCGGGCCACCATCGAAACGTCTTTAAAATGACTTTTCCCTGGCGGGCCAAAAATGACCCACTTATCGTGATGGCTGTAGGGAATTTATTTCATTTTTGTGTCTTTAAAGGAAGGTGAGCATTGGCTGGGACTGGAGAAAATCCACCGACTGACACAAACTGGAAGCCAAATATATTTCCATCTGGACAACTATGACGGTTCAGTAGACCACGCACATTACAAGGTCTTCAAGGTCCATGATGCCTCTGCATTATATAAGATGAATGTCGACAAATTCGGATATGTTGGAACAATCGGCGAATATTTCAGCTACCATGACGGTATGAAGTTTTCCACGTTTGATCGTGACAACGACGCCGCCAGTGGAAATTGTGTCAAAGATAGTTTAGACGGCGGTGCCTGGTGGTGTAATTCGTGTTATCGGCTTGGAAACCTCAACGAATTGTACGGGAAGCGTGAAGCACACGGCTTAGGGTACTACACTACTAGATTTAATCCAATAAGAAATGCTCAGGTTAAGCTGAAATCTCGCTTTCCTCAGTGCTGACATTTCAGTGAAATTACCCCCGACACTGTGTAGGCTGAGTTGATGCTATTAATGTTAGTGTTTCCTTAGGGATAATAGTTTATCCAAAGTCAAAAGTCAAGTCAAAGTCAATTGTTTTCATTTCTCTGGTACACACTGTATACAGCTAGAGATTTAACATAGTCTATACATATAACATAGAAGCATATTTTAGAATATAGAGGTCACATGAAAGTGTATCATAAGTCATAGCATATAATATATATTATTACTGATCTATTAGAAAATTCCTGAACGCATTTTTGAATATTAATGAAGGAAGCGTATATTTACAGTTGACTGTCAATAGCCAAACAACGTTAAAATGGCTATTTACAGTTGACTGTCAATAGCCAAAAAACGTTAAAGTGGCTATTTAAAGTCAACTGTCAATAGCCAAAAAGCGAAAAAATGGCTATTTACAGTTGACTGTTATTAGTCAAAACACGTTAGAATGGCTATTTACAGTCAACTGTAAATAGTCAACTGTACATAGCCATTTTAGCGTTTTTTTTGGCTAATTACAGATTACAGATTTTTCAATGATGTTGACTTAATATTCGAATATTCGATGATCATTTTCAAATATAGATGGGCGATTTGTGTTTGTTCCTTTGTAATTGAATTCTGCAGATGGTACATGGGCCATGTCCGTGAGTTTGGGGTACTTGTCGCATGCGAAAAAAGAAATACAAAATGTACACGAACTTGTGCATGCGCACAGACGCTCCGTAGTCATTGCTATTCGCGTGCACAAGGCGGTAAATTTTCACATAAAAAGCCTACGATTTTTGTTGTGTAATGACAGCTTATTACAGTAAAGACTGTATGAAACTCTTGATAGCCTAAAACAATAGCACACCCTGCTTATCATAATTGCCTCGTATGATGTTCTGCTGTTTGTTAATATAATTAGTTCAGAGCTAGAACCCACTTTGTTAAGTTGTATATCGATTACATAACAAGTCAAAGCAATGAGTCACGTGAAAGGCAATCTGACTTATTTCTCGTAAGTTTTTCAAGATAACCGAAGATTATTTGCTTGGAAAGAGTCATTCCAACTTTGATAGCATATGCTTGCGATCACCCTTTATCCATTCCGTATTACAACTAAGGTCTCTATACAACATTTTCTCATATTCAAATCAAAGAAGCTGGTTGTTTCACTTTAATTGTGATGTGACTGGTCGTGCTCTGTGTCTCTTCCTCCTGTAGCCTTGTGTTGGTCTGCAATATGTGATTGTGGCACTTCCTGGCCATCTTTTAGAACCAGATTTCTTTTTTGTAGCACGTATTCCCCAGTTTTCAAACAATATTGAATAAAGTACATAACCGTATTAAATAGATTTACCATTTCATTTCTATTTCATTTTGAACGTCTTCTTACCATGTTTACCGAAACGTATAACCCCACGCTAAAGAACCTCTGTACTCGAACAGCGCAGTCATAGCGTGGTGGTCACGGTCGACGAGTGGAAAAATGGCGTGTTTATGTGCACCTTGCTGTTGAAAAAGGTAATAATTTCTTAATATTTTACTTCTGAGAGTATTTTGCTGATTATTGTCACTTATATACCCAGCTTTGTAGTCTGCGTAACAATACGTGGCTGGGATAAGCGATAGTCAATGCAGCGCCTTATTTATACAAAGAAGGTGATTTTTCTCCAAAAAAAGGATGAAAGATTTTTTTCGTTAATATTCTGAAATCTATGCTTACTTTTGATAAAACGCTAAATACCAACGCTTTAATGTGCAAAAGTTTGAAATCTGTGGGTAGAACATTTTGAAAGTTATTCAAGTATTTAATACTGTACGCACAGTACTCTATATCGGGTGTTCTGGCCCAATGATCAGGTGCTCCTGTACGCAGTCGTCTGGATTAGATGAAAGAGAACTGTACGCATATGTCACAGGCTGCCCATGCTATGTTTGAGTCAGCACATGTGTTCAATCTTCCAACCAAATCTATGGCCAGTAGAGGGGCAAACAGTATTGACCCAGATCAGACTGAGCCTACAATGTTTGCAAAAAAATATTTCTAAAATGTTCCAGCAGAAGACAAAACAGACAAGTTCTATTGTGATAAGCGTGTTTTCGGCCTTAGAGATTTTGTTTATCTCCAAAATGTAATGCTTTTCTCTGAAAAATGCGCAGACCCTGATGAAAAGTCGTATCATGCTTGCGACAATTCATCGCGGCCTTCACTGTTTGCCAAAGTGCCTCTTTTGGAGAAAGTACAAAGGGTAAACAGAATTACTTAGTAGCAAAAGTGGTCGTAAGTTACGTCATACACCCAACACGTGTCGTCGTGTTCCAAATGTTTCAGCGGTGAATACGCTGAGTAACGTTTTTTAGTCCTAAGCATTTCCCAAATCTTACAAACCTTTTTGCTGAGCCTGATCTGGGTCTAAATTGTTTGTATGATCAATCTCAGACATTTTCATTTTAAAATGCTTCCAGAAACACTCTATTGACGTTTTGCATGCTGATTCTTCTTTCCGCATACTATTTTGTCATCATGACCAGATTACAGCTATATCGAGCCAACATCCCATCACGGGTCACTATCGACCCGCCAGCGAAACGCCAGTTGCCTAATTTTTTGGTATTTAGCTGTGCTGATACATAATTCTTAAAAATCGGCCTCCAAATGCCTTAAATTTGGTCCAAAATGGCAATTTCTCTGTTTTTAGCCTATTTTGTCGTCCATTTTTGTTACCATAGCAACGGTAAAATTTAAATAAATGCCGAAATTTTACACCAGTTAATCTTCTAATAAACCAATGAAGGGAAATTGGTGAAATGCAATTTTCAGTTTTTGGCCCAAGAGGGGGCCAAAATAGCCCCTTAATACACGTACCCCTTTGAGTTGAGCGTCAAATAAATAGCACATCTGCAAACAGTGCTGACCCGGATGGCACGCCGCATAATCACACATTGGATAGGCGGCAATCGAAAACTCTAATATTGTCGAGGAACGTAGATAAAATTCGTTAAGACAGTTTTCGATTGCCATTTGTCGCCTGACTGGTGACAAATGGCAATAAAAAACACTGTTTCTATCCAGTTTTGACCCCCGTTCGTCGATTGTTAAGAGCGTTTTCGATAGCTGCCTACCCGGTGTGTTTTGTTTAAAATCTTATTTTAAAGCTCTACTTTATTGTAAGTCGTTTTTCAATTAAAACCATTAAGACCAGTGTTTTATGAGGATTAAGGTAAGACAACAAGCCACATGGTTTATTTTCACACCTAACCATCGCATACCACCGCGTCTCGGAGTCTTTGGGGCATGAGACAGGTGAAGTGTGCGAATATTCTACCTGTTAGAAAAAAATCATTGTTGGACATGGCGAAACTTTGGCTGAAACTCGGTTCGCATATTCCATCTTTCAAGATTATTTTCCATCTTCCACCAAAAAACTTGTAGCTCATTCAGATATTGTAAAGCATGAGAAACACCCATGGATGTTGTATAAACAAGGATTTTCAAATTTATTACCAGGCAGTGCGCACGTCAGCATCTAGAGTACCTGCTTGTGTCATCTTTGACAACCTATGCAAACAGTTTCTGCCTCTGGATCAAACTGTTTGCCACAATGTGTTGTTCTTAAAATCAGATATTCCAATTGGCAATAAAAGCCAATGAGGATACAACATAATATATTTTTATGATAGAAGATAGTGTAGTACACACATGTAATTTGCAATACAATCATGTTCTCAAGGACTTTTTTTGGGGGGGACGGGGCGAGATATTGGGAGAAATCAATGGCCAGTATCATCAGACATCGATAGCCAGGATCAGTGTGAGTGTATGCTCAATCTGGGCATGGCCATTGCGATCTTCTGAGGGCATAGGGAAACAATTTTCGTTAGCAATTGTTTATGGCATCAACATTACGTCGTCGAAAATCAAAAAAATACAAAACAATGAGTTTTCGGACAGACCGCGCAAGTGCATTCCTCTCGAGCCAATGATGCCACCGAAAGTAATTTTTAAACCTAATTAAAGTCTCGTCTCCTGAATAAAGGTTGTCACACCTCTTAATCCGGCATGCGTCAAGCGCAACGCGAGTTTTATTGCCTCTCAGTGAAGTACACTAATCCTGTTTATTGGGACAGATTAAGCTTTTGGGTGATATAAGTGAAAATAAACATAGTTTATATGAAAAAAGATTCTATTCTGTTTATACATAAAATCTTCTAATATAACCTCTACAGCAACCACCATCCCCACCCCCACCCCCCAAAACAATTAATAAAAAAATAATTAAAATGAAAATATTAGACTGAGTTTATCTTGCAATTAAAAAAATAGTCTTGATAAATGTGCAAAAAAATGAATATTTTGCGCATTTTTGCACAGGTTTCATATTTTGCACATTTTTCGAGGCTAAATTTTTTAGCAAAGGCCTTTTCCCGAATTCTCGGGTGTAAACTTTATTAAATATAAATAAATTTCAACAGGCTGAAAAGAAAGTTAATAATGAAAGAAGAAAAGAAAAAAAAGGAAAAGGGAGCGCAGTGTCTCAGTGGTAGAGTGCTTGACTCGAGACCAAAGGGCCGCGGGTTCGAGCCTCACTGGCGTCACTGCGTTGTGTCCTTGAGCAAGAACATTAATCCTAGCTTAGTACTGGTTCAACCTAGGAAGACCCGTCCCTTTATAACTGAAAGATTGTTGATGGGACAAAAAGAATCAAATCAAAGAAAAGAAAAAAATTCGATGGCTGTCTCAATGAAGAGCATGTTGAAAATGCCACTTGGATCCTCTCTTTGAGATATCCATACTTTGTAGAAGGGAGTAGAGAAAGTTCTGACGAGTCTTCGCATATGCCGACGCGCCTTCGCTTTCCATGCGTTAAGTATAAGTACCGAAATCTCGTTCACACACACATAATTTTGCAGACTGGAAATGATTCCCAAACCCATAGCTGTCAAATGACAACTTACACGTACACAACATCCACAAGCAGTCCAGATCAGAATCAGACAGTTCCCATAGGAATTATCTGTTATAATCAGATCATGACTCAATGTTTGATACTTTAGCAGTAGTCTGTAGAGCAAACTATATCATTAGTCAAAAGAATGGTTACGATCTGCCATTGTGAGTATGACGAATAATTAAGTATACGGTAGACCCAGATGAGATGTCTATTAAAGTAAAGTATTATTAAATGCCAACATGGAGCCTATTTTGGACCCGTGATAACAAAGAGTTTCGATCCATATCTGGACCGATATTTTTTAAGCAAAAAACTTTGTGAGAGAAGTTTCCAAGTCTTAAAATCACCAACAAAGACAAGGCTGCTCGTGTCACTCAGAAATTCTTCTTTCTCTGCACTTAAAGTCATACCAGAATAATGTTAGGAAGCTCTAGATAAAGTGCTTACCACATCTTTGCAATAAGTCTGTTTGATTTCTTGATTTTGCGATCTTTAAGTTTTTTTTCCACTTCGGAGCGGAAGTCGTTGATTCGAAGCCGCACCATTATGAAAAAAATTCTTCAAAAAAAAGCCGAAAATAGAATTTCAGGTAAAAAAAGCGAAAAAAAATTTATTTTCCCCTGTATCCCAAATGAATAACGACACTGACTGTCATTAGCCAAAAAACGTTAAAATGGCTATTTACAGTTGACTGTCATTAGCCAAAAAACGTTAAAATGGCTATTGACAGTCACCTGTAAATAGCCATTTGATCGTTTTTTTGGCTATTGACAGTTAACTGTAAATAGCCATTTTAACGTTTTTTTGCTATTTACAGTTGACTGTAAATAGCCACTTCGATTAATGAACGTTCCTTGGGAGACTAACTATATATTTAACAATTTAGTCAGCACTGCAAAATAAAGAGCATGTCTCGAGCACATTAGTGCTAATTTAACCTGGAAGCATTTTTCTATTGATTCATAAAAGGAATAGAATGAATAGCACGTGCTTATCTGTTGTAAATTCTCATAAACAACGCAAAAAATATATTGTCTCTATCTGGATGAGACATTGACACAGTTTTGAAAACGATTCTGATGGAACTGTAGCGGTTTGTTTAAGACATACTAAAAACTGCTTGAAATTATATTTCCTTGTAACCTTAACAAAGCAACTTTAAAATGGACAATGCTTGGTCCACCTTTAATCTGACAGCTTGACTAGTATTTTGTAGAGGAAAAATGAAAAAAAATCTGCATTAATACACAACAACTGTGAATAACTAAGAACCGCCACAATCACTGACTTCAGACCAACTCAGGGTACCATGGGAAAGGGAAATAGAACACAGACAGCCATAATACAATTCTTGTAAAGCAACCAACTATCCCTTTTCAGCTATATAATTGCTAATATAGATCCACACCAGGAACCACTAGCATCGTTAACCAGGGATTCCATGTTCAATTCCTAGCTTCTCCGGGATGTCGAATTAGCTTTAAGCCATGGCCTCCTCTCAATATGACCTTAACTGTTGGTGGGACATAAAAAACTCTATGCAAATCTCAAAGCAATATAAACTATTTCAGACCATAGCTGCAGTTTTAATCCTAAAATATTCGAGTTGATCAAAAAGGCTCCAGAGAAGATAGGCGGGGGACTACATAACCCATGTTATATAAGGTCATTAGTATTTAGTATTGTACTCCATGTGATGGGGTGGGGATAGGGGAGTCATAGTTTTGGACTCAATATAAAAACGGGCAGGAATGTGCCATTTCACAAAAATTCCAAGATAGACAATAGTGATTTGAGAATAGAATAAAATATTTGAACCACCAACTTTCTATTGTCTTCCCAAAGAATCGCATAAAGTTTCGTGAAATTCTAGCAAAAGGTTAAAGAGATGCAGCCGCGGATAGGGTTGAGGGACAGAGAACACAAACCAAAATTTCGTACGATTTTTCAGCAGTGGATAAAGAAACAGAATATAACTACATACACTGTAAGAATTTTTCAGCAGTGGATAAAGAAACAGGAAATGACTACATACACTGTAAGAATTAGTTAAACTTTACATCCACTGTGATGGCAGCTGAACTGCTACTGTGTAACTTTTCCACGGCTTTAAAATCTATGCTCTATTTGATTGTTCTGGTCCAGAGATAACTACAACAATGACAGGTAGAAATGTTTAACATGATGCAACCCTTGTTTTGCTTTATACTTAGGATGTATTAAGAATATTATTAGTACAAACATTTATCAATATTGTATCATGGGACACTTATACATTACCATCAATTCCATTGTTCCTTTATTGGTTAATAACCAAGACTGGCACATCTAATTGTCAGTCAGCATTGATTAGTTAATCCTTAGAGCGCCTGCAAAAATGCATCTGAAAATGTTGTCTGCTGCACAATATTATATCTACATGTACTAACATTACTGACTAATGCAAGTCGTGGATGCAGTCTGATCTGAGTCTACCCTGTTTGAACAAATGAATGTTAAAACATTTCAGCTGACAACAAGAGCAGACGACACTTGTTGTAATTGGCACTTAAGGGGTTAAATTATTTTATACCAATAACACACAAACCTCTGAATCTTAAATCCTGGCAATTTCATCACCTAAAATTATTTATTATCTGGACAAGTCTACTCATTCGAATTTGGTACTTAGGGTATATCTGTAAGCAGCGAATGCTCAAATGATTCAGCCCAAAAAGTGCAGGCTAGCCACAGCGAATAAATCATCTGATGTTTTCGGCAGGGGATCAAAAATAGGTAATAACTACATACAGTGTAAAAAATAGTGTAATTTTACATCCAATTTTGATGACAGCTGAACTGCCACATGTGTAGCGAACATGTTGCAGGGAAGTAGATGAAGGTCCAGACTAATATTTAGTCCAAGAAGGTAAATAGCTGTGCATGTTGGACTTTCAGACCAGAATATTTTGTGGGTACTCAATGGAGTGTTTCATTGAGTTAGGTTGATACCGCCTAACTGAACTGCTTAAGCTATTCCTTTATTTTCAAATTGAACTTTTTTTATATGGATGAATCAATATATATCTGTTGCATGCATGGGCCCAGTACTTTTCGTTAGGAAAGCGAGGGTGGCAGTATTCGCTGAGGCCATATCAGTTGCTCGTCTATGGAAGTTTGTATGGGTTTTCACGTGAGGTATACTAATATAGGGATCAAACATGATTTTCTATGCATTTACATATGTGGTGCTGAAACCTGAGCGTGTAAAGCAAAAGTTTTAACAACCCACAGGAGCCTAGAAGATGTCAATGTAGCGGTAGCGGAAAAGCATGTTTATCGTTTACTTTTGCTGGAAAATTTTGGACAAAAAGCGTTTTGAAAAAAAAATAGTTTTTGTATAACCTGTCTTAGCGCACAAAAAGCATGAAAAATGCACAAAACACATGAGGAATGTGCAGCTTTTAAAGAGCGAGCAAAAAAAAGAGTAACATTATACACCACTCTGACGTAACTTAATTATGTTCACCTCTATGCACGTTACTTATGATGACATCAATTTTGTGATCCCCTGGAAATTCACAAAAATATAGGGTTTCTTAGCAATACTGGTCCGGAACCCCTTAAAAATCACAAAGCTTCCAAGCCAGTATTCAGTGTTGAACCATCATTGGCACAACAGTGAAACGCCATTAAAATGGCGTTTTGCTGCGGGCAGATGATGGCCCGCTAATAGTGGTATTTGGATCCTTCCCTCCCTCCTCAAACGAAAAAATAGAAACAAAAAAGTAAAAAAACGGTATCGAAGCTAGACACCCTCTGACAAAACTTTCTGGATCCGCGCATGCTTTCCATCCACCTGTCCGTCTGTCTGTACATCTGGCTTTCTGTACGTCCTGTTTCTTGTTATTGTATCTTATCGCAGCTCAATGATGTGCAACGCATGAAAAGGGCCCTAAACGTAATAAATGACGTTACAAGTTATTGACGTCAAGTGTAAAATCTGCCCCATCATAGAAATGCACATTTATTTAAATGTGTCAATATGTTATTGTTTTTTTTTCATTGAGAAAGGTCAAAATTTTATCGGCCTAACGCTTAAATTGAGTTAACTATGGGTTTCTAAAGACAAGTTTTCTGGTTTTGGCTTACCTGCAATTTCATTTCACCAATACAGACTATCTCGTCACGCTTTCTATCTTGTCAACCGGGTTTGTCGCACGCTAATGACGTCAGTTGATATCATGACATAATTTATGCGTAAATGACAAGTATTTTTGTGGAAAAGACTTGGATATGGGTCCTTGCCTCATGCTAATTTTGTTCCAATATTAAGGCACAATGGTTGGTTGGTTGACTCGAGTACAATCGAAATAGTTGATCTACATTTGTACTCTAAATATACACAGTGCAAACAGCAAAAGCGCAGACCAGTCTGATAAGCACCTTCGTTATTCTCTTATCGGAAAGAACCAAATCAAAACTTGCTGCAAGTTAATTTCACTATTCTAGCTAGTCTCTAAAGCTGAGCAGTAACAATATTTGCATCGATGCTCATTATTGCGGTCAAAATCCACTAAGCTTTTTCATTTGATATCTTGCACATGAAAGCGTCGAACTGATCGTGGCCAATGCCGATCGTTGGCAACGCCGACGGGGTCCGTACCAACCACCTCTACTGAATTCCCCCTTCGGTAAGGGGGGGGGGAGGGTGTATGGGGACATAAAAGCACCTGTTCTAATAAATGCGGGTCCAACCAAAACATATGTTATAGGTACTCAAAAGAACCGTGTCGCCGAGACTGTTCCTTTGAGCTCCCAAAACAAATGCAAACTTTGATCGACAATAAAATTTTCACAATTTACGCTAAATTATTTTGCTTATTTGCTTCACTTGACCTGTGCTACATTCGGCATGTTTCAACCATGACTTATATAATAGAAATAAGCCACCTCTGGTCAAGTGTTAATGTTAGACCTTGCTTCGCGATCGGGCATTAGAATGGAGCCCGAGGCTGCAACAAAAATTGAACATTTGGAATCCTTGGATGAATGGTATAAAACTGCCCAAGGACCTCGGACAGTCTTAACGAAGGATTGCCCATAAAAATGACCAGAGAAAAGATTCAAAGAAAATGATATTTTTTCTATGAATAAGATAGTAGGTTCAACCCACGACTTATCCACAAAAGCCGTTTTCTCATTGGACAAGTACCAATTGAAAAATATGGGTTGAAAACTCCGTTTTGGCTATTCAATTTATAGAAAATGGAAAAAAGTTTTACTGAGGTGCTCCCCCCACCCGTGACCAAACTAATCATTTTGCATACAGTTGTAGTTTTACTTTTCACACAGCATATAAAAACAGCATGTTTGGTCACGAGGGGTGGGTGGCGCTGTCAAAATGCTCAAAAACACTTTACATGTATTATAAAATCTTATTAGAAACTTATTTT
The DNA here is from genome assembly GCA_964019695.1 of Loripinus fragilis. Classification (NCBI taxonomy): domain Eukaryota; kingdom Metazoa; phylum Mollusca; class Bivalvia; order Lucinida; family Lucinidae; genus Loripinus; species Loripinus fragilis. The sequence goes on along the minus strand of OZ026522.1, from coordinate 62,953,498 downwards.
GTAAAAACCTGTAGGTCAATATCAATTTGCAATATGGCATATATCAGGGACATAGTTATGAGTGCTTACAAAGAAATTAATTGTCTCATTTCTCAACCAAAACATTAAGTTGTGGGTACTCCAAAGAACCGTCGCAATGAGACGGTTCTTTTAAGCACCAAAATTATAGATGAAATCTGTTGTGTAAGAGAATATTACGATTCTACGCTAAACAACTGTGTTTATCTAGACTATGATTTATACAGTATACATATATGATACACCTCAGTGTACAAGTCGAACTGGTTGAACTCGAAACATTACAGGTAATAGTCAAAAGTAATTGACAGCACACTTCTTTAAACGAAACAGTGAAATCTTCTCAACCCGAATTTAATGCAAACCCATCACTTTTGTCTCAATTTTATGCCGCAAACATTATATTAACATGTATTTAGGTGAATACTCGACGAAACTTAGACGCTCTTTGAAATAAAATTTGGTCACAAAAAATACCCCAACCCCTTAAACCCTAAAGTCCTGGCACAATTGTGCAGTCTTTTCAAAATATTTTTATTTTATTAGATGCACTAAATGTAAGGGTTTTATTTAAGCACAAAACTATAGTTGTCAGTTATGCATTATGCTAGCCACAGGCTGTCAAACTTTGGGCAGATTGAATAGGAAACTGTCTGAGGTCCTTTGTCATCACAATCAAACATATTAAGTTAACCTGTGACCTTGAAATAACGGCCAATGTCACCCAAAACTTTATCGGCGATAGGTCGGCGACTGATTGGAGACTGGTCGGCGACTGGATGGAGACTGTTCTTTCATCCACAGAGGATTTTTTTTATATTGAACATATAATATGGATGGGTCATACAGCTATTCATAAAATTAATTTGCTTGAAGACTGTGATAACATTTCATTTTATTTTTAATATTTACTAGGCCGGCATGTGATAGATCTCTGGTTCCTTCAAATGATTCTCTTGTGGGCGTGATGGATGTTATAACAACTTTTATAGCTTGGAATATTATGCCATTGCATTACGACATGGTACTTCAACGTTTCAAAAAGAACACCAATGTGTTTTTTTTATTCCTGCTGTATTATTATTATTGGTTAAACTGTTTTATATGCCCAAGTACACATGTAGTTTATATGTATATGTGATATAACATGATATAACCACTTCTTATAATGTAAATCTCTGTATATTTATTTAATGTGTAAGTAGACTAGTACAAATAAGGAAGAAACTAACGACTATCGACTAATGACTAAAAACCAAACTCACTATGTATACTAGTGTACACCGTGACACTATAGTGCTTCCAGGTTATAAGTGACCCCCGTTTTTCTTTTTTTTAAACAGCTTTAAATTGAACTTAGAAGGACGGCACTTAGCATGTGGATTTAAATGCACACCGCGTAACTAAAACTTATTTTTGGGAGACGCCCTTATTTGTAACTGAAGCCTCAGTCCCCTGTACAAAAGAATAACTTAGTTATTTTTCCATGTGAATATACCCATGTGTACCTCAATAGATACACGTGGTATATTTGCATTGCTATGATGATATATACTAGCCTACAGGACTATCTATATCCGATGATTCAACGAAAATCTATAACGCAAACTTCATCATTTTGACACACACACGCACGAAAACACGCAATTGTAAAAGTCTATAGGGGTCCTAGACCATGCTGTATTGAAAGCAGGCTAATATAAGGCTTAAGCAAGTAAAATGTATGAGCATGTAGCACCTTCCATTTCAATTCATTGACTCATTTTGCCTACGAGGTTTTGTCGTCTGCTGATATTTTTTCAAAATCAGTTTGTTTCTTGCTGTTGCTTTTTCGGAAATGATCTTTCTGAAATATTAGTAGAGTGCCAAGCAGTTTGGATCCAGATCATGCCCGACGTTTTGTCGGTCCTGATCTGGGTCCAAATTGTTAGCAAAGGTAATCAGCAGACGACAATAGTGAGTAAAGAGTTTATGACCACAATTCAAGTTTAGAGAGTTGACGGGAAATAGCGAATTAGGGATATACATTAAACTTAAAGAGCATCGAACATTTGCCTGTTAAAGCTATTTCGCTGATAAACTTTGTCAACAGCCAAAGGCAAGTTCAGGTTAAAATGTTGGGCATTATCTGGATCCATACTGTTTGATAACCTACTTGTATTCCTGAAAGACATATTTTTAGGAAACAATGATCTCGAAAGAAAATTGATCCATTTTTTAAGGTTCAGACAATACTGTTACTTGAATCGTTTTTTTAACACATGCCTTTTCAATGCATCGCCTTTAGATGTACAGTGAAGTTTATGAGTCAGTAAAGCATAGCTTAATGCACGAAGAATGGGCCAGTTAAGGTAGTACCGGACTCACCGGCATATGTCCAAAAGTGTTTTATCTTTTAATATATTATAATATAGACTTATACTTATAATCTAAGACAAAAAAACAATACCTCACCGTTCTTTTTAAAAAGTTATTTGATGTCAAAAACTGCAAAATCGCAGGTTTTTGAAATAAACAAACACAGATTTTGTTAACAAATTAACAAGAAACGCAATACAGTTTTTTTCAGAACAAATACTACTCACACCAGAGATATAAATAAAAACAAAAAATAGTGAAATAACATGTATTTACACAATTTATTAAGCAAAATCCTAATTAAGTCAAACGAATAAATGCCAAAAAAAACATTAAAATTCAAAATAAACATATCAGAGAATGTAACTGGAACAACAAAAAACATATTTTTACAAAGATATTTTCATGAACAATCTAATGATTGAATAAAAAATATGTGTCACCGTGCTCGTTTTTTTGTTGTGGTGACTTTTCTGAAAAATCCTGAAAAAAATAAAGACTATAATAAGTGTTGTCTCCCCTTTCAGCCATTTTTTTGTTTGTCTACGCCCTATGTAATATCACTGGGCGGAGACATAGCTATTATTGATTAAGCACTGACAAATGGGCGTAGAAAATGACAAAAAAGATTTTGACCTAGCATATGTTACCCAGCACATTACATTATGATTCTCATTAAAGCATGGCTATAGCATGTCTTGATACTTTGATGCTTTCTTACACGTAGGATTTATGTAGCTTTATTCCTGATGCATGGATCTATATGTCATTTAAAGAATAAACTTACAAATATGCAATAAGAGGATAAAACATTCTTTTCCTTGTAATAATGTTTGGCAAGCCTGAATGTGATGTGTTGCAACCAGAACCACACAGCGGTGAGGCCTGCAACACATTATCGCACAAGGGCTTGACAAACGTTAATATACAGAAAGGAATGTTATATTGTCATTGTAATATATTATAGGACTTTTTGGGTACTATAAAGGTGGCAACTTTAATTTGCATATCTGGGCGTGGTTCGGTTATTTCAACTGCTCAAGAATGGAAATCAGGTTCTATCCATTGGTTAAGCGTTTAAAAGTTGCTTGAGCCGCGCAGGTCTGCGTGCATTTCATGAAAGTCCTGTCCGTTAATGCACTGAACCCACATTTATTAACCCTTAAAGCGTATATTACAACACAATCGTATGTTTTTATCGTCTATTGGATTATTATGAAGCCTCTTAAACAAACAGTGTAGATCTAGAGCAGACTGCTCGTCCGGTCCCATACTTTCGTGGAGATTGATCATGAAATGATTTCTACGATCATTCTCCTCCCTTCCGCTGATTCATTCAAGAAGGGTTGTTGTCAGTTACAAGCGAAAGTATGTGCACGAATTACTGGTTAATCGCTTGTTCTAGCCTGCCCAGGAAAAAGTGTGGTTAGGTGAACTGACCGTCCCGCAATGACCATAGCTGTTGACTTGGGACGTAAAGCAACAAAACAAACAAACAAACAAAACCTAGAGCAGTCTGATCTGGGTCCACACTGTTTGCCTCTATACTAATGTTAAACAATAAACAAACACTTTCGAATGTAGTTATAACGCCTCATTTTTAGATTTTACCTATGTCTAAAGTAGACTAATATGGTAGTCATGAGGTGCCGCCTTTACAGTATCCAAAAAGTTCTAGAATACTTTCCTTTTAAGCAAAAGCATTTCCAAAAAAAAAATGTCCACTGTAACATCGTGAAGCATACAACAAAACCACACCTTTTAGGCGCAATCGAAAACATCAATACTATCGACGATTATAGACCAAAAATAGTTAGAATCATAGTTTTTTTTATTACCATCACTCATCGAACAGGCGACACTTTGCAATCAAAACACTGTTTCTAGCGAGTTTTGATCCGCGTTCGTCAATGGTTAAGAGTGTTTTTGATTGCTCACTATCCGGTGTGGAAACAAACTTTTTTTTCTACAGAAACATGACTGAAAAATGTAGATAACTCCTGGCTCTTGTTTCAGATTGTTTTGCTTACGTATTCATTGTATCAATACACATACCGGATAGGTGGCAATCGAAAACGTTGATGCTATCGACGAACGTAGATCAAATACCGTCAGAAACAGACTTTTTGGATTGCAGTTTGTTTGCCTGACTGGCGACAAATGGAAAATCCTAGCGATTTGCGATCCACGTTCATCGATTGTTCAGAGCCTCCTCGAAGGGAGCGCAGTGGCTCAGTGGTAGAGTGCTCGACTCGAGACCGAAGGGCCGCGGGTTCGAGCCTCACCGGCGTCACTGCGTTGTGTCCTTGAGCAAGAACATTAATCCTAGCTTAGTACTGGTTCAACCCAGGAAGACCCGTCCCTTTATAACTGAAAGATTGTTGATGGGACGTTAAGAATCAAATCAAACAAAACAAAAGAGCCTCCTCGATTGTCGCCTATCCGATGTAATAAAGTAGCGTATCTTATGATAATTGAATATTTTGGTCATTTCTCAATAAAGCATAAGCGAAGGTATCTTAACTCGCAGAGGATATCCGTGAGCAGGTTGAAATGGCAATTATGCCCTTTGCAGTCATGTTTTATCGGAAATAAAGCCCGCGGTCAGTGATTGGCCAACGATCAACCAAAATATGACACATTATTAAATAAAATGTACAATTGTCAGCGATTGAAACACCTCAAGTTTCTATAGTAAACACATATCATAAGGTATATAACAATATAAGGATGATACATTCTTCTGTCTATTAACGTTTGCCAAGCCCAAATGAGATAATGTATAGTAGCCTTAACCATGAAGCTGTGAGGGCTGCACCAAGTGCGGATCCAGAGGGGGGGGGGGGCAGGGGGTCCGGACCCCCTCTGGAAAATCACAAATTAAATGGGTTTCTATAGGGACTAATCAATTGGACACCCCCTGGAAAAAGTTGGACCCCCTGGAAAAAAATTGGACCCCATCTGGAGCCTTGAAAAACGATAGATTTCTTTGAAATTGACCATTTGACTTCTGTAAAATAAGCTGAGGACTAAAAAAAATCGTTGTCAGAGCTTTTTTGTCAGACTGACCTGGACCCCCCCCCTGATGAAAATTCCTGGATCCGCGCATCTGTACCATGCTTGCCAACCGTTAATATACAGAAAAGAATGTTATATTGTCATATATCTTCCTTTCAGGCACATGCAATTCCAATTAATTTTATTAAAATGCAGAAATGTCCATTTTATCATCATGAAACATGCAACGAAACAAAATATTTTTTCAACAGTAACATGAAAAAACTCCTAGCCCTTGTATCAGATTGTTTTGGCTACGTCTTCAGTATATCAAAAACACACTAGATAGGCGGCAATCGAAAACGGTAATGCTATCGACGAACGTAGTTAAATATTGTAAGTAACAGAATTTTGGATTGTTGTTTGTAGTCCGATAGGCAACAAATGGCAATCACAAACCCTGTTTCTAGCAATTTGTTATCAGCATTCATCGATTGTTTAGACTGTTTTTATTGCTGCCTATCCGGTGTGATAAGGTAATTGAAATAGTTACGTCATTTCTCCATAAAACATTAGTGACCATATACCTCCATGGGACCTAAAACATGAGAATGTCATACAAGGCATGTGCACGTCTACACCCCCCCCCCTTTTTGGGGTTGGGGTGGGTCTTAGGTTAGTGGCAGCATGCAGAAAGAGCAACCGAGACATGTATATAGTATGTATATTTATACGGTCCACAATTTTTAACCATCAAAATACTGAATGACTTCATACTCTGGGTGATGTTTTTAAAAGCTAATACTTGCATTCCTTCTTTTTGTGAAAGCAAAATACTTACAGAATTACGTTTCAAGCATCAAAGAGTTGTCAGGGGAGAATACTATCTACCGTCTTAGAAAATAAGTATTCTCTTTTAAAAACAAGATTCAGGAACGATAACTCTTACACTCTTACTTTTAAGTGAAAGTAAGGTTATCTTTTGACATGGGTCCCGCACTACCTTAAGCAATTTTAGAATGAAGCTGCGATGGCTTTTTATCAGTTTAAACACGTGGTTTGGGTGTTCAAAAGAACCATATCATCGAGACGGTTGATTTGAGTACACACAACATATTTTTGGTTGAGAAATAGGAAAAATAATTATCTGTTACGCACTCTTATCTGTGGGACTGACGAATTACATCCACTGACCTGTATAAGCCATGTTTTATTTATATCGTTAGGTTCACTTGGGGACTAATTAAAAGAAGAGCAGCAAAAACACAACAAAATTCCATCTTATCCCAGCCTATACAAAAACTCATATTTATGTGGAAAAAATAAATTCAATTACGCGGTATATATCTGAATTCATTTCTCTAATTAATTTTTCAATTAAAATCACTATTTAAGAATAATAAGCAAAAAACGGGGGTCACTTAAATCCTGGAAAAACATTAATTGTACTGAAGCGGAAAATGAATCTAAACATAAAAAGCGACAGCTACGTGCTACAACCTTTATAGTAAAGTGACTAGCAAACATGACTCATAGGCATGTGGTAACGGGTTCGAGCCTCATGACGGACAATATTTAGACCATTTTATGTCCATACTGATAGGGATTTAAACGAACAGCTATTATTAAAGGATAGTGTTCTCTATCCACTTTTAGTTCAAGCGACTGCGTGGTTGACCAACGGTTAATGACAGGTCAATCCTATTGATGTTAGTTTGATCGTCATTCGACTAAAAGTGGATGGATATGCACCCTAAGGTTAGCCCTCCCCCCCCCCCTAAATAAGAGCTAGATACTAACTTTCGTAGGTACTGTTGGGTAATGTAAAACGTGTTGCAGTACAGAATATGCTCTGAGTATCTACCTTCTTTCTGGAGGAAAGTATGCCGTTCCAAAACCATCTGTCCGTTCCTTATAGACCAACTCATGATGTAACACGTGGTGCAGCGTTTGTGTGTTAGGAGTCAACTGTTTTTATTTTATTAAAATTTAATAAAATTAAATTCGTCTGGATAGGTTTTGTTACATATTTCCTAGTGAACGATTTGTAGACTATTTGGTCTTTGTTACACAGGTTTCAATGTATGTCTGAACTACATGTATTAGACGCCCAGAAAACTGCACATTGACGTTTTCAGAGCATCGCACATATTTCATCCGAGATTCCAAGATACTAGTAATGCAACATAGCAGTCTCCACATCGTGCATTAGGTAATCTATACTATGCACAAATATTTAGCAATTTCTTATGATTCGCATCGTTATGTGCTCATCTTTGTGCAATGTCGAAAAATTTCAAATGCAATGACGAAAACAGGGTCTTAGGCAAATGAAACCATGAATTTACAGACGCTATCCTTTAAATAGGCATTTGGGGAGAGCAAGAATTGCAGGAGGGGTCAGTAAGCAAAAATGACATCCGTTGTAAGTAATGCTAAATGATAAGCATGTGATTTTCCATTCGGTGGTCTTACATCTCCCTCATGCATCATAAGGTTATAAAAACTATTTGTTGTGTGACAGATGTGATAGAGATTCCATGCTGAAAAAATCAGCTGTCATCAATGACGTCAAAACGTAGTCATCATTTGATTACACTTCTTATGTTAATTTGCGTGCCAATTCAACAGAAACTCAGTTTACAAAGATGGCATAGGTTTATAATGTAATTGATCTTATGGTTGATTAAAACCTTAAGTTGCCGGAAAATGGTGCGACGCATTTGCGAGATAATGGTGACGTTAGATTTTATCTTTCGGCTCGTGTTCTATAGTCATAAAGAAGTTTCATTCAACATTATTTTTCTGAGTGTGATGGAAGGCATAATACAGTTTCACTTGTCAATGTGGTTTAAGAAAAACCGACTAGAAACACCGTTTAAAGGCGATAACGTAAAAGCATTAATAAAAACGTCGACCTGTGAAAACTTGGTCCTTTATTTCTCTTAAACAGTTCGGAAAGTTGCAGCATTTGCTATGCTTATTTTGGTTTCAGTGACCAAACAATTGCTTGAAAACGTTTTTGGCTTCCCCCAATGATCAGAAATACCCACGTTACCCGCTAGCCTTAAAACTTAACGCCACTTTAGCACGGCCGCTGCGTTTGGTAATTCCATTCTTTTTTAAATGGAAATTCTTGTCAGATGTTCGGGGCTTGTATATTTATGACAGCAAATGAAACTTGTCATCAGATTTTGATGGGCTCATTCATACAAAACAATTGCTAAACTTATTGTGCATAGTATATATCATAATGACAATATCTACCCATTCAAATTTGATATGAAAAATAAGCAAAAGGTTGACCACTAAATCACAATATGCTGCACCCCGTGGTAAGCAGCATGTTTCAGTCTATCGGAGCCTTTAAATGAAGCTACCAATAGACAGACAAGTATCCAGGGTTATGATATGTCCCATTGGTTTCTTTCTATAAGTTTGTTCTCTTTGTAAGGTGTGTTTATCAAAAGTAGAATGTTGACAGAAGTGCGACCCGAGTGTGAGTGACAAGCCAGCACACAACTCGACTATCACGATTACTTTCCTCCTAGGGTGGCGGCAGAGAGTTGCAATAGCTCGGAAAAAATTTCATTTATGAAACACAATACTTAAAGGCATAGAAAATTGAGCAATAATACTGGTACCACTCATTATGATTCTCTCCAGGGGTCATACTGGACAGATCAAAGGCTAATCTTTATGAGGTGATTATGACTTCCTTACAGGGGGCAATAAAGTGGTCCCATGAAGGGATTAGGTATTTTCTGATAAAATATTGATCTTTATCTTAATGAAAGAAATTGTGTTGTATACAGGTAAGTCCCCTCTTGAGGCCCCTTTAAGTTTGTGAGATACTGAAACTGTCCCTTATCAGTAAAGTCACTAATGATTCCATGTATCACAAAATATATGTCTTTGACGATTGCATAACAATATTAATTATTCAGAAGTTAGATATATTAGCGGAATTTAATGCATTACACGATGGCCAAAAATTGTTTAATATATTGAGGGGCAACAAGTTATATTTTCGAAAAAAATGTACGATCGTTTCTGTTTTAGCAAACAATGTAGACGCTGATCAAATGCCACATCTGGGTCTGCACTGTTTGCCAAAATACTGCTCCTAAAGCCAATAGAAGACAAAGGGTTAATAATGTATGCGCATAACCTGGTCGTTTTCACTAAAACCAATTAAGTGAGTAAAGAGCTATTCCTACAAATGTAAACGTGAGAGCAAGGTGTGTTCGAAATGTCATATCATGTGTTTGGTCAAAAAAGTGAGTATGACCAGGAAGGGAGCGCAGTGGCTCAGTGGTAGAGTGCTTGACTCGAAACCGAGGGGCCGCGGGTACGAGCCTCACCGACGTCACTGCGTTGTGGTCCTTGTGCAAGACACATTTATCCTAGCTTAGTACTGGTTAAACCCAGAAAGACCCATCCCTGTTTAACTGAAAGATTGTTGATGGGACGTAAAGCATCAAATCAAACAAATCAAATGACCAGGAAATGATACAATCATAGACCACATGCCAACCCGCCACCGTGAGATGACCACAGACAGGAGTAGCTACACGACAACAGACGGCATTTAAATGAACTGTTTAGGGAAATCTTTCCAGAGGTAGGTGAACTCACGTCGGAAGGTGTGTCTGTGTGTGTGCGCGTATATGTGTGCTCGCGCGTCGGTGTGTGCGTAAGTGTGTTTGTGTGTGTGTGAATTCCTGTCAACAGCTTAGGTAAAATTGAGCCAGTGCCATGGCTTAAAGTCGCATCTGACAAACTGAAGAAGCCGGATAACCGTAGTTGAAAGGAAGGCAAAGCTTCAACCTCTATAACCGATAATTCGATAACTCTAAGTCTGGGTTCTCAATCTCAATCCCCTCCCCTTCCCTTACCAACAAACACACGCACGCACATGTTTGTGTGCATCTCCATACCCAACATATAAACGAAAATCATTTACAACCACATCATTCCGCCTGGCATATAAAAAGTATCGGCGTGTGTGATTGTATTTGTGCGTGCACTGGGTTTCCTTCGTTTAAACTTGACTTTTCCAATGGAGACCAAGGTTGTTGTATACAAGGCACTATTTTGGGCCCAGTTTTCGGGTGTGCAGATACTGTTTTGACTCCCTATCTGACGGACGCAGTTATGAAAGGTGTGAAGGTGCGAGGGAGACTGCTCTGACATGGGAATGTGAGATCTCGTACAACCAGAATCGTGTTCGTGTAGTGGGATCTCAGCTGTTCAGAGCTGCAGCAAATATATAAAAAGGCTTTTCTTACCTTATTTATATTGCCTTTATAACAGCCTGGCAATCAGTTATCACAGGGGTGCATGTCAGTGCTAGTGGGGGTCCCGCTCATATCGGTGTCGCCGTTCGAGTGCTTATTTGGACGGTTTCAGCTTGATTTGAAGTTTTGGCTGGAGATGTTATTGCGGAGACGTTTGCGGGTTGAAGCACAAATACACTACTCTCTGTGCTTTGGCCGAGTCAGATGTTGGTATGTATTTCCATAAGGACTGCTCGTAACTTGAATAGTTTTAACATAACCAAGAGCAGTATCTGAAGGGCCACTGGTTCGAGACTCACCGCGGCCAATGTGTTGCGCCCTTTAAGAATACACTTTATATGTTCTTCTTAGAACTGGTTCCACCCAGAAATTCATGAAACGTTCCGATATGACTGAAAGATTGTTGGCTGATGAGTTAACCATCAGCGCAGACAAACAATACATTTCGACATTATTTGAACACAGTCAATTATCCCAATAATGCCTAGCACCCATATAAAGGAATTTGACAAACAGTGCAGATCCAGCGTAGACACAAGGCAGATGGTGAATGAAACAAATGTCTGATAAGGGTCTACACTGTTTGCTTAAATGATACAACACTTTCTGTAAAAGGATAAATATCCCAGCCGTTACATGTAACAACACTAAATTCCCTATCATTACAGATCGATCCGTCAGTTTAAATACTCCAGTACGGATAAATGGATTAACCGATCTACACTGTTCCAGGTAGCCGCCTAAGCAGTTAATCAATATTGAGTGCCCACTTGATAGCTGCTCTAATTGAGACAGCGGACGGGAAAAGATGACTGTAAAAACTATTTTAGAACGAATTTCTAACAAAACGGGGTCTCTGGATTCGCAGTCAAGCACATTGAAGATTGCACCAGCGGACCCACCAGTGTGTTGTGAAAAACAAGTCTGTTCGACATCCCAAAGTTATTATTTGATATCAATAAAACATTATTTGGGGTCTACATCAGCACATTCTACAGTCCCAGTGAAAGTAGGAAAAAAATAAAAAGGCCACTTGATCGTTAGACTTGGTATCGAAGGGATGCTAGTTCGAGGCTCACCGTTGGCGCAGTCACTATTGTGTCCTTCAGCAAGACACCGTTTATCCACTGCTTACTACTGGTTCAACCTATGAAAACAGGAAATCGTCCCGACATTACTGAACATTTCTTGACGTGGACGTAAAGCTCCAAAAACAAACGAAAACAAAAATAAACTTGAAAAAAAGTTAGGTAGGAATCGAACCATCGTCAACACGTATATGAGACAGCTGTTCTAACCACTAGGCCACAGAGTCTGTTACTTCGTTTTAGTATTTTGAACGTGTTTGTAACTTAAGGCGAGTACAACTATCCACAACAGTGAATATACGTCATTGTATGCGCATGAATAATTTTCTAAGCGAGGCGGATCTAGTTTCAATTAACATTTGTTTCAATCAAAATTACGAATAATAATGAAAAATGTTTAAGAAATACACTAAACTAATGCTACTGAGGTTTGGGACTTTATTTTTTACGCGAGCAGAAGCTGGAAATGTAACAAATTTGTTGTGTTCTAAAATGCTGTTAAGTCTAAGTTGAATCCGCCACCATTCCTAAGTCATAAACTTTTAGTCTTAGTCGTTAGTCAATCCTTATTTGTACTAGTCCAGTAGTTTTTTTACAGAGGGCCATAAGGTAGACTAGCTTTCAAAGCTAAATGTTTCACCCTCTTTATATATTTTATAAATAAAAAAAATAAAAAATAAAAACAATAAATTATCCTTATCTCAAGAGTTTCAGGGAACATGCTTAAAAAGCCAAAATAGGACATAATAATAAGCAGCTGTAGCTTTAAAACTAGACGGTAAATTTTCTCTATTTTTAGTCTATATCTCTTAGAATGAACTAATTTAATCAATTTTTAAGATGCTTAAGGGCAGCTAACTTCATAATGTGTGATGGGATCTTGACGGAAATCAAACTCATCCAAGCTTTTATAGTTGTCCTTTGTATCTGCAAGAATGAATATGATCTATTAAAAAATGAAAGCACTAGCGTGGTCACAACATTTCTCCCATTATAAGTCTATGGGGATTTTTAAGACGCTCAAGGGCAACTTACTCCACAGTCCGAGGTCTGATCTAGCTGAATTTCGAACTCATCTAAGCTTTTATAGTTGACATTGTTATCTGCAAGAGTGAAGAAGATCCAATTAAAGATTAAGGCGCTAGAGTGGTCACAGCATTACCCATCAATTTTTAAGATGCTCAAGGGCTGCCAAATCCATACAATGTGATGGGATCTTTAAGAAATACAAACTCATTCTAGCTTTTATAGTTGTTCTTCTTATCTGCAAGAAGATCAATTCAAAAAATTGAAAGCACTAGAGTGGTCACAATAGATCTCCCATTATAAGTCTATGAGGATTGTTCCAGACACTCAAGGGCAGCTAACTCCACAGTCCAAGGTCTGATATTGGTGAATTTCGAAATCGTCCGAAATTTTATGGTTGTCCTTGTTACCTGCATGAATAAAGAAGATCCAAAAAAAATGAAGGCGCAAGAGTGGTCACAACAATATCAATCAATTTTTAAGATGCTCAAGGGCAGCTAACTCTATAATAAGCTATAGTAGCTTTACGAAATTCAAACTCATCTAAGCTGTTATAGTTGTCCTTCTTATCTGCAAGTATGAAGAATATCCATTTAAAATTGAAAGCACTAGAGAGGTCACAACATTTCTCCCATTATAAGTCTATGGGGATTTTTTCCGAAGATCAAGGGCAGGTAACTCATAAGTCGCTGATCGTATCCTACCAAATTTCGAACCCGTCCGAGATTTAATGAATGTCGTTGTTGCCTGTAAGAATGAAGAAGATCCAATAAAAATGAAGGCGCTAGAGTGGTCACAACATTATTCATTGATTTTTCAGACGCTCAAGAGCAGCTAACTCCGAAGTCAGTGATTAACTTGCCGAAATTCAAATCCATCCAAGCTTTTATAGTTAACCTTGTTACCTGTAAGAATGAAGAAGATACATTGGAAAATGAAGGTACTAGAGTGGTCACATGTTTCTCCCATTATAAGTCTATGGGGATTTTTCCAAACGCTCAAGTGCAGCTAACTCATAAGCCTTTTGTCGGATACATGTACTTCCCAATTTCGAATCCATCCAAGATTTTATGGTATTCCTCGTTACCTGCTAGAATAAAGAAAAACCAATCAAAAATAAAGGAGCTAGATTGATCGTAATGTTTTCCCATTATAACCTTATGGGAGCTATCTTTTGCCATGGAAACCGAAGTTCTAATCCGATCTGGCCCAAAACCTATTGCAGCCAATCCCCAACCCCAATAATGCTCCAGATGAAATTTGATCTAGATAGGACAGCTAGTCTCAGAGATATTCATGTTGAAAGTGTGAATGCACGGACGAACAGACGGACCAACGGATGGACGCCTGCTCGAGTCGCATACTATAAGCTCACCGAGAGCCTTCAGCTCGGGTGAGCTAAAAAGTCCATTCTTTTAAAATTCGTACTTCGTGATTCTGTTTTCTGCGAGAATAGAGTTATCTCCCCTTTTTTTTCAATATGACGCTACCCATTTCTGAGCGTGCGACCCAATCAAATATTAAGTATAGACATTTATCTACCATTGAAGACTAGTTTCATCCTTTAGGACGATGACGTAATTATTTCTCAAAAGCATTCAGAAACTGCGCCTAATAGTATACTCAGAAAAACAATTGAAGGATATTGAGGTTCAGTTCTATCTCTAACATTCAATACAATAAAAACTAGACCAATTATGCATGCATCAAGTGTACTGGTGAAATGCAGGAAAACAGAGTATTTTTCACACGGGGGTAGCAACCTAACAAGCAATTTCCCGAGCCGTCAAGCATGTCAGAATGCTGTTAATCATGTTTTTGGAAAGCAAATTTATGTTTTTTTCTTAAAATTGATCAAGTTTTACGTTTTTATACTAAAAATAACGGCATTGTTAGAAAAGATTTCGAGGAAAATTTTCTATTTTAAAGGGTAGTAAGAGTTATCTCTCATTTGTTATATCTGCAAATGAAGAAAATGAGCCAAACTTGATTTAAGAATAAATAAAAGTTAAATTGATTTTAGAAAATAAAATAATTTACGATAAAATAATGTTTTTAAACTGCAAAAAATCGTTTGGAAATTAGTACTTCACAATTCTCTTTTCTGCAAGGATAGAGTTATATGTCCTTTTTTAAATATGACGCTTCCAATTTTTTAACGTACGACCCAATCAAAATTAAAGTAAGACACTTAGTTTTGATTTGAGACCGGTTTCGTCCTTAATGACGATGAGGTAAGTTTTCTAAAAAAGTAAGCCTTATATGAAATTCAGCAACGTGTCTATGATATCGCGTTCATAGATTCACGCTTTTGCTTAAAAATAATTACAAAATAGCAATATTTACATTTTCAAATGAAGCCTTTAATGAATCTTTAGATTTTTGCAAACGTTCATAGCCTCGTGAACGACACAAAATTTGATTGACAGCTGCCAAGCTCACTTGCCCATGCAATTTGCTTCGAACAATGAATTCATTCGCCAGATGTGACACTGGTATTGTGATTGACAGCGAGCCACACCTGAGTCGCACGTGCGAAACAAACTTCGTGTTTGCTCCACTGGCTGTCCGTGTTCACACTGGCAGTTCCGTTTTACCGTTTAACACTCCAACAAAACCGTTAATACGATTAAATATTAAATACCAAATTATTTTATCTCCTTAATTATAAATACTTTTATATAATTAAACGTGAAGCCCTTCAGACTTCACTTACTTTGCAAGAGACCAGGAGTATTCATGGTTCCATGAACCTGTCAAAATCGAATTCATTTCTTAATTAATCTAGGGTAAGGTAATATTCTAAAATTCCGGTTTTACTGGTATGAGGTGTATAATCAGGTTTTATTTGCAAAAGGTGACCTGTGACAAAAATGCTTGCAAATGTAAAAAAAAAATAAAAGCAAGACAGCAGAAAACCATTTCTTTTCTAATTTCTTTAAAAGATTGATTCAAGTAATTCTACTGGCAACAGCTTAAAGTTGCTACGTCTAATAGTTTAGGAGGAGATGCTTTTACCAGAGAAATCATTATTTGACCTTGACCTTAGGTCATATGAAATGTTGCCCAGTACCCTCTATATTATGTAACCTATTTTGGTACAGAGTTTGAAGCTGCTTCGTCTAACAGTTTAGGGGGAGATGAATTTACCAGAATATACATTCTTTGACATTGACCTTGGTTCACATGAAATGTTGAACAGTACCCTCTATAACATAATTTTACTGACATTAGGTTTATATTCAGGTTTTATTTGCTATAAGTGACCAGTGACAAAATATGCTTGTAATTGTTAAAGTTAAAAGTAAACAGCAGAAAACGACATATTTATTGTTTTCTTATTTCTTTAAAAAATCAATTCATGTAATTCTACCGGCAGATACCATGACTTACTCCGCCACACCTCCATACACGATGGACGCTATCGTCTACTAGAGGAGCGATTGTCGTTTTAATCCTTAACGTCGATTCTCTGTAACCACAAACAATTTCCAGTAGGGCCCCGGCACGGACCGACTCAGAATTGGATGAAACTTTCACAGAATGGTCAGTACCACTCAGTAATACGTAAAAAAAATTGGACAAAATTTACTAATGAATTTATTGAATTTAGCGCCTTTTTAGGCTAAAATATCTAGTATTATAAATAGGAACATAACAAAACTGTTTAATTCTAAAAGGGCTAGGTTCACAAAGGGGTGAAATCGGCCCTGACATAGAAATGCATACTGACTTAAAATATGTTTATATGGTTTATTTCATTGAGAAAAATCGAAATTTTATCTGCCTAGTGCTTAAATTGTGAAAACTATGTGTTATTAAAGACAAGGACCCCCTGTAAATTTTGCGCAAAAGTAACGTCATTTATATTGCAATGTAACGCCAAAGACGGCGCTAAGTTTGGCTAACAAATTTATGTTAAACAAGTGTGTGTCGCACCCAAATTTGTGCCAAAATGTATTATAAACCTCAATAAACAGTCTATCACGGTGATACGCCCGCCAACCCTCTGAAATGTGCATGTTTGTTTGAGGCTTTATGTCTATGTATTTTTCATCAATGTTAGTCATATCACGGTAGTGGTCAATATATCCTATACCGCTGCTTTACAAACGGTGTATCTGAATCAAGCACTTATACTAAATCAGTAGAAGAGAGAAAATAATTTCAACAAAACTGTACAAGGGTTCTAAATCATGACTCTTGACCCCCCCCCCCACCCGCCACCCTCAAGAGTAGTCCATAGAAGTCAGATTATAAATAGAACTCTGCCGACCACGCTTCGCGGGTCCGAGAAAAAGCGTATTAAACTGTATGCACACAATATTACTGATGCGATGGATAACAAAATCGTAACTCATTTTATGCAATTGAATGCAGAGTGGTCATTTTACGGTAGTCTCGTCATTTTCAGACAGGAGCTTGTCATTCTGACTGATCTTAAATACCCGTGCTTATATATATAGTTGGTTTTCCGGACGCGGTAACTTATTGTAGAGTGAAGCTGTAATATTTAACCCTTTAAAGCGCCAAGAAAAAAATGCATCTCAAAATGTCGTCTGCTGAAGTCATCTGCTGCAAATAATTCCCTAGCATTACTTTTTTTCTACGGCGTTACTTATTAATGCATAAGTAACTAATATTAGTTCATTTATGAAACAGTGGTTACTTAGCCTATAATTGTAATTGGTTTTGAAATGGACTATTCCGATGAGGGGTGTGATCAAAATTATTGTTCAACAAATAACGTTTTGATTATTTTTTTTCGTTTTTCCAAGGGTAAAGTAAAACAAATGTAGACTTCTCTTATTAAAAGAGTATTTAAAACGTCTAAAATCGGGTGTCTTTTAAGTGTAAATGTCGGATGTTCAACATCTGTTCTCCCCACGGACTGTACCTATTTTTCACTCTAGCCAGCTGGTCAAATGGTCTAACTTAGAATAACTTCGAATTGTAATTAATATTTCTACCAAGAAAATATTTCCAATTATGTGTTATCAGCGGTTTTCTGGGCGAACTTATTGATAAATTCATTACTGTAGATACGAAATTCTTAAATAAGTATATTAAATAAGTATTATGTAAATCATTGTGACGTCATTCATTCTATAATTAGCCGTGTGCGTGGTTAAATTATTCGTGCCACGATAAAACAGAAACGAACTTTTGATTTTATTAGAAAATAGGACCAAGAAAATATTAAACAAACAAACAAACAGAATGGACAACGGGCATACAAGCAGAAAATATGAATAAGCAAAGAAAATAACCTTAGAAAGATTAAAGGCAAAACTCGGAAAATAGGTCATTCGATTGGTTTGACCTGAGGTTCGAAACGCGGATCATTTTAGTAGATTTTTCCTATCACCCGCAAATTCATGACTGAGTTTGGATTTATTTCTATCTGAAGGAGGAAAATGCATGGGATATCATTTTGGAACTAACAAAAGTTGACTTTTTCTAAGACTTTTTTTCTTTTTTAATTACTGTATATCAAGGGACGTAATGCAGTCTAACTTTTTCTTTCCCCGCGGACAAGTATTGGTTTTCATAAAAGACTGAAGATAACAATTATTCACAAAAGCTTGCTTCCCCATCAGCGTCTGATTGAATAGTTTATTAGCGAAACGTCAAGCATTTAATGACTCATTTCAAAGCCGCTTTAAAGTATATCTCATTGCGAAAAAAGACTTCATTATTATCCTTCATCTATTATTACTCATAAGAACCTTTCAACAACGCCGTTTATAACATGTAACACATGTTATAGTTTTTCTTGTTATAGAAGCAAACAGTGTGGACCCAGAACAGTGTGCTCCTATAGGAGCAGTCTTATCTGGGTCCACATTGTTTTCTATAGAGGCTTCTTAAACATTTCAGCAGACGAGAAAGCAGACGACTTTTGTTGCGATTGGCGCATTAAGGGTTAAGTCAGCTCAGAAGATATTTTTATGTTCTTTATCATTTGCGACCAGTGCAGGTGTAGGCTAGCTTGAGCATTCGAACAGACTAGCCAGAACCTTCCCTGATACTGCCCGCTCAAATTAAAGACAGCGTAGAAGTTTCATGTGCATGTTTTGTGAAATCATTCGTTTTTGATAAAGTCCCAGAAAGAACGTTAAAGCTAACCACTATCGGCCAACGGCGAAAGGTAATTGCATATTGCTGGGCGGATGGTAAGCTGCTATTTTTGATTCTCCCCGCCTCGCTAAAGTGGGGGCAGGCTTGTCAAAATATGATAATGGGACTTACACTAAGCATTTACACAAAACGAACATTTTTGATGAACGGAATTCAATAGTATTAACAGTAAAACCTTGTTTGCCACGAGTCACATCAACAATCTTTCAATTATGTAGGGACGAGTCTTACTGGGTAAAACCATTACTAAGCTAGGATTAATGTGTCTTGCTCAAGGACACAAAGCTGTAGCGCCGGTGAGGTTTGAACCCACGGACACTCGGTCTCGAGTCAAGCACTCTACAACGACAGTAAATCTGAATTACTAATACCTGAAAATAAGCTATACGAAATGAAAAAAAATCCAGCTGCTATTATTTCGCAATAACGTTTTTTCTTCAATTTAAACAAATTGTGTTTACGATAAAGCTGTAGAGAAGACTTTCCGCCAACTTCTCCAAAAGGTCTGTTGTTTGTATCCTATCCTTTGCACGTACAGATTTTGTGTACAGTAAAACCTCAAAATTCGAACTCCGATTTCTCGAAATACTGGCTAATTCGAAATAATTTTGGGACACACTGAATTCAGAGTATAGGACCTATTCATGATCTATTTATTAACTTTCTATAATAATATATGTTTTGGGTTCGTAAAAGAAACGTCTCCCTGAGACGTTTCTTTTATGCACCCAAAACATATATTTTATAAGCCTTATAAATAATCATTATACTTTCAGGGGGCTATACATCTTTTATTTCTACCTCACTATAATTCGAACTTTCGATAATTCGAAATAAAACCTCTAGTCCCTAGGACTTCGAATTAACGAGATTCAACTGTATTAAGATAAAGTTTTTGCAATTAATTGAATTCGTTTAACATTTCAAAGTTTGTTTTATTGACGGGTAAAATTCTTATTGGCGTGACAGAAAGAGGTATTATCAAAAAAATAATCGTGAACGATGAATATCCTGTTATTCAAAGGTTGTGTATAACATGAAAGTGATAAAACTGCCATTTGCACGCACAGAATCAACGCCAGACAGGCTCATTTGTACGAACAAAGTTTGGGTTTTTGCACAACGTACCATTTTCCTTTGCACGTGTTCTAAAATGTATGGTTCCGAGATGATCCCACTAGCTTAACGCACGTGCGAATGTGATCACTTTGCATGTAACAGGCTCCAACCCCGTCTACTTCGGGTAAGGCCCTTCCAATTTCCGATACAAGTTCTTTGACGGCAATGTATTCTAGGGGTCTCAGGCATAACCCCCTTTTCATAGGTACCACCTCTTCCTGTGGCTTCCAATACTGCCTTATATCCATACATGCGCTGCCCTCAGTGATGGTACAATAAACGTTCCGAATTAAGGCGGTACAATGTAACATTTTGATTGACCTTTTTTGACTTGTTATATTTGTGCTTTGCTTAAAATGCTCAGAGTGCATCTATGCACAGATGTAACTTCATCATCTTGGATGTTGGAACCGTTTTGAGATTTTGGCAGGGATGTTTCTGAATAGATCTACTTTTCATCGGGATAAGGATTTCAAAAAAATGACGTAGTAAAAATCATTGCAAAAACAGGTCTAAAACATTTCAGGTGGAGTTTAATTGTTAGTATAATTCAAACTTCTAAGCTTTACATGGATCTTTATTTTTAAAACGATATGCCTGACTCCTGAAATCATGATAAATCCTAATTAATATTCTCCCCATGCAAATACATGTGTGACAAAGTATAAAAAAAATCTGTTCACCCCACAGATTGCTCGTGCTGATGTTTCAAAGATGCAAAATAATCAGACTACACCACATTGTATTGTTTCCATTGAAACGGGTAAATAACGGTCAATGAAATACTGCAGTTTGAGGCAGTTAATGTTATATACCTGTATAAAATACCCATTACCTGGATTAGTTCATATTTTTGTTTACAACGATTCTCATCTATCTTTGAATCAACTGTACGTCTTGCTAAACGTATGTGAAACATGCGTCATTACCGATTATTGAACAAAAAATCCCCAGTTCTTAACACATGGGG
The DNA here is from genome assembly GCA_964019695.1 of Loripinus fragilis. Lineage (NCBI taxonomy): Eukaryota > Metazoa > Mollusca > Bivalvia > Lucinida > Lucinidae > Loripinus > Loripinus fragilis. The sequence goes on along the minus strand of OZ026522.1, from coordinate 62,932,481 downwards.
TACACGGGGACAATAAGGGACATAAATATAGTAGACCTATCACCTTATCCGAACAACCGTACATCGCAAATGCCCAATGCGATTTTTCTTTCAAAATGGTCTCCAACTGTGTCACATTTCTAAAGATACGCATGCATATTGGCGATCGAATACGTTATTTTTGCAATAGGAAAATCAGTGCAATACAGACTAAACTTAACTCATGATTAAGATATGAAACACAATCATTTTGTGAGGGATCAGACATGCACGGACCCAGAGAGGAGGTGGGGGGGTAACAGGTGGCCCGAACTCACCTTGTAAATCACAAGTTCTATAGGGAATAAGCAATTGAGTTCGACCCCCACCCCTGGAAAATGTTGGACCCCCTTTGGAACCAAAAATTACATTTTTTGTGAGCTTATGGAATACAATGAAGGCATGTCAAATATGCTTGGCGTAAGTATATACTGGACAGTGGAAGATTTCTGAAACAAAACGACCAGTACATGTGGTTAATTGTTTTCAGCTATCAGATAAACCTCAAAACTTGCAATAATATATAAAATAGCACTTTGAGAGCTATTAAAGAGAAACGAGACAAAAAAAGGAAAGAAAAAAGTTGACGTCGCTGAGGATTGAACCCAGGACCTCTTGCAAAATGTTGTTTACATTCTTGGACTTAACCGTACGGCCACGTAGATGTTTTATTTAAGTTGTTGCGTACTTAAAACTATATACTTTTGAATACGAACAAAACAACAATAGGCTTTTAGAAATATACAAAAATAAACAAGCTGACACTCATTAATTGTAAAAATATGACCCCTGTATTTTTCTAATAGCGATTTTTGAATAAATTCACATCCCGTTAACCAAAAACGGTAGTATATACCTGTGAAATCAGACTAAAACTAACGGTAGCACGACGAGCGTCTCTTACTGAATGATAATTTCGGATGTAACATTATTTCGGCATCGGCATTGTTTACACTGAAAGATGTGAGAAAGTAGGCTTATTTTTGAATCTAAAAAAGTCCAGCCCTGCTTTTATGAGATAATGTAGTCATATCTGTATATTTTAAGCCTTAGAACATGTATAAATGGCCTGAAAAGACCAAACACTGACAAAATATCCAAACGTGATCGTTTAGATTACGTAATATTACATTATGAAGCCATAATTTCGACACCTTTAAATCTTTAGTCATGGGTTCTCAATGTTAATTTGCACAGCTAAGCCAAAAATTGTGGTGTCGAAATAATGGCCTCATGTTTTGCTATGGATATATCTACACTAAATCCCCACAATATCAGCCATTTTGGGGAAACTAGGGGTCATAATATGGATTTTTACGGTATAAGGGAAGCATCCAAGAAATTGTTTGGTATGTATTTGAAGAGAGGGAAGATCGTCTTCTTCAGAAACAATGTCATTTATATTATATTCATACATTTCTGAAACAGGATTTTACAGGGCCGATTTTACCCCTTCGTGAACTTAGCCCTTATTCAATGTTTTGCCAATACGAATTTAGAGGTAAAAGTGTTATAAATACATTTGACTTAAATTGCTATCACAATAAGTTATAGCTACTTAGCAACTTTTTAGAAACTTTCAAATTCTCAAATTTAGGCGTTTTTTAAACAAGTGTATCATAAACGGCACCGCACTATCGATATTCTCACTACACTTGTTGGAAGCTAGTAAGCGTGTATATTGCAAATGTGTAAAAATTAGAGTGGGGAAAACATCTTTATCATAAACACATCCCATTAAATTTGCACTGTTTGCCATTTTTGTAAAAAAGAAGTTTAACTGTAAAAAAGATTCAGCATGGGTTATGTTTTGGTAATAATTTATAAACTTAGGAAAGACAAAATAAAGCTCAGCAATATTTGTCATTATGGATTGGGCAAAAATGGATTTTCCGTGTTTTTTAGCCAAAATGTACACAAAACAGGGGGGTGAAATAAAGTGGGACTTTTTTTCTAATATTAAAGATATGTTGAAAGAAAATTACTGTTATCAATACAACATTAAACTAGTTTTCTTACAATACCACTTAATTTCAAAGTTTGAAGACATGAAAGGAAAAAGGGACAAAAACGTTTAAAGGTTTAATATTGTAACCCTCTCGGCGTTGATTTTGTCAGGATCTATGCCATATGTTTGTCAGGATATATGCCGTAGATTTGTCAGGATCTAATGTGGCTGAGTGGCTAAATGTGGTCTAAATTGAGGGTCACAAATGTTGTGGGTTCGTTTTAGAGTTTGACTAGGGAATTGAAATGAGAGAAACTAGCCAAATCAAGTTATCTTGGTTTATCCAAATCAAAAGTGCATATATGTCAACTACAAAACATTTTAGTTTAATTTAGGTGGAGACATGAAATCTCTGGTTAAAGGACAAATCTTAATCTAGACAGATACAGAAAATCCCCAGTTAATAACTGGAATATAAATCTGTATCTGTGCAGGTGATAACCTGGCGTTCTTTAACCAAAGAAATACATGGATATAAATGAAAATAGTTTGATATTAATTTAGTCTTAATGCTTGTAACAACAGTAGGTTCCTGGTTAAAGGTTCAAGTCTTAACCAGGCAAATGCAGAAACTACTCAGCTAATTCCAGAGTCTTATCTGCATCTACCCAGGTATTAACCTGACTAGCTTTCACCAAGGAAAATAAATGATGTTCAAAGATAAAATAGATAGGATATATAAGCGAGCGAAGTCACAGAACTCTGGCTGGTAAATAGTGGGTGGGGAACATTAACCTTGGATTCAGGTTAAAGTTAGCCAATTTCCAAGATGAATGTTCCAGGTTAAAAGAGAAAAATAGTATTAACCTCGCCAAATAATCTGTATGCTGACATATCTAGTAAGATAGGTTAATGCTTCAGGTTAAATGCTTCAGGTTAATATAATACTAAGAGTCTGGTTAATGGGTTAAAGCTTTTGTTTACCAGGTAAACAAAACTACAGCGGCCGTGTCTACTATCGTAAGACAATGACCAACCAGAGACCCTGTCTCGCTCTCTTATATAGCCTTCTAGCGCGTGCCCGGTAATCGTCACATATGACGTAAGCGAAAATGCGAATTCGGATGTTCTCGGATCTTATCGCGATGACCAATACAAATGAACTCCAGTTACTATAGTTGAACCGGGGTAACCCGCGATCGAAATCGAATGCGCCCGTATAGAGAACCGAAGTATTCCGAATATATTGAAATGGAATTGACAAGATACAAACACGAGACAGCGATGCGAAACAAATGCGTTTTACGAGAAAACAAAGGTATTCCATAGATATTTCTTGATAGAATCATGAAATATATGTAATAAGGAATCGAACCATGTCTTAGATGGTATCTGGTAGGAAATATTCAGCCAAAACGAGATGTTTACGGCTGTCATATTTGACCCAGTTACCGAAATTATGTCGTCGCTGCCTCGATGCAATCATCAAACAATTAGCGAAATATGGTCCAAATGCACAATGCGCAGGCTAGCCAGGGGTGCTACAATACCCCCCTTCCTCAAAGATTTGGACCCCAAATAGGAGAGAAAGGTAAGTATTGTGCAAATTGTATATGTTTTGAAATCAGCAGATGATAATTATTGCCAATTTGAAGAGCACATGCTCCGCCCCGGAGCGAACCACGTGGCCAGCCCGCACAATAAAATAATTTAATTAGCACATTCCTCAGCTCTCATTGTATGCTGATGCAACAATGAAAATATCCCTTAAATTGGTTCAAATTGGAACATGAAGATTTCCAACTATGCCATAAAATCTATAAATAAATATGCTGAGAGGCTGTAATCAACACCATGCAGAAGAGAATTCAGCCTACTATGATGCTGGCTGCAACACAGGGATCTGAATGCTAGTCTGAAGGTGAGAAAACAGCAATCACCATGCACACTGAACTAAGGAATATGCTTGCAATCATATTGTTGACAAATATAAAGGTTAAATAGACTTCCAAACTGAGTCTCAATGCCAAAATATGAGTAAATTTTCCTAACAATTTGTGAATTGTTGCACAATGAAATACCTTCATGCCCCAAACACAACAGCTGAATGTTTCGCCTGCAGTTTTCGGGGCAAGGAACTATAAAATATTGTGCCATAGATTAACCTACTGCAAAAATAGCTTAAAGATAATGCATAATTATGTTGTACCATAATGAGCAATCAATCAATTCTCTTCAAAATGAATACTCATCGTAGTTGTGCAAATAGTTGAACCCTGCAACCAAGAGGCCGGTTAGGTCAAACAACCCAAAATGTACATTCCGAGTTCAAATCCCAACCAACGACAAGGTTGCAAAAATGTCTCTAACAGGACACAAAATACAAACTTGGGTATTCCACCTACAATTTGATAATAAACGTATGTTCACAACTCAAATAAAATCTGCTTTGAACAACAGCACAACCACAAAGAGTAGTAATTTAGGTCTTGGCTTGAGATATTTAAATTTATTATGAAAATTGATACTCTAGAGTTTAAATTTGAATAAAATGAGTATCCTAACATCTGATACTCAATCTTAAAGTTAAATGTCTATATAAGTATGATTCCTTTGAAATTATCTAATATCAGTTAGAATTGTCTCATTGAGACAATTCCAAAAGATATTAGATCCATGCCAAGAACTAAATAGACAATATTATGTTGCAAGTGAATCAAAAGTCAAATGTGTGTATTTTTAAGACACACACAAAAATGTCAATTATAATATCAGGTAGTTCTTTGCTAACCTGAAATCTCAGACCTTACAGGTAGTTTAAAAATCAATTCCACTGGAGCTCCATCTGTGCACAAAATACATACTCATCAAAATAAATGTCCGGATGATAATCTTTCCATGAAGTTCACCATTGGGTCGCCTCAAGGAAATATGATCATCAGAAGAATAAAATGTGAATTCTACAGAAATATGTACATCCCAGCTAAAATTATTAAGGTAGAGTATGTATGGTCACACAGACAGACACTAATGAGATTTGTGCAAATATGAATAATATTTGTTATTTGTCATAATAAAAACCTTTGAATGACTTCGATCATTCAATGAAATTGGAATGCTTCTGCCAGACCTAGAATGCGCAGAGATGTACACGATGGCATACATCTCGTCACATTCCAACTCTGTACACAAAACATTACAAAATAGCAGACTCAATTGATATGATATAAATTATTTTCAATTTTTAAATGTTGTCAAAAACTTCAAATTATGAGACTGCTGGGTCATTGAATTACCATAGAAGACTGCCTTAAACCACCTGTATTTAAATACGTTATTTACGTTACCTTAATTGAAAATGTTATTTATGTTACCTTAATTAAAATGTTATTTGGGTTATCTTAATTGAAATCCAGAACACACTTGGAAAGTTATAGGCATAAAATATATATGCACATTAGATAGTTCATATATTTGAAACTTTATGATGATATTTTGCTGAAATTGGAGGCCATCGTTTCCACATAAAATCTGAAATGAGAAACCTATCTCTTAGAGCTTAAACTAAAGGAACTGGTGAACATGGGAATTTAAAAAGTAATTTTTGATCTTAGGATATAAGATTTAGCAATTTTGAAATAGTGTTAGTAAGGCTGGAGCATATAGCCAGTTTGACAAATTCCAATTGTTTAAAAATCGCGACTTTTAGTAACCTGCTCCAACCTATCAAGAATAATCTTCACCAGTCCCTGGACACGGAAAAATCTTGCTTCCGTGAGCAGCTCCAAAAGATACCGCTTCTCATGGGGAAGGGTCAGCATTTCTAAATGAGCGCCATTACGCAAGTAATTTAGGATAAATTTAAAATGGGCAGGATCCCTATCAAAATAGTAACAATTCCTATGGGGACGCATGGGGCAATCCCTAACTGATAATAAACCTAAAATCGAGTTAGGTTCTGCCCCAAAAGTCACCATGGAAGTGTGGAAACACTGGCCACCAACGTTCAACACCACACGTCCCTCCTGGACTTTCTGGAGCTGTCCAAAAGTCGAATTTATTAGCAAGTTCACATTGGGGTTAAAACCCTCGCACTGTGCCTCGACTGGACTCTGAATGGTAGCCTCAGGGTGATTGAATTTAGTCTGAATCCTGACCAATTGGTGGTATGAACTTCCGCTAAAATCTACTCTGTTCGCTGTACCAGCGAACAAATCATCAGGGTTGATACACGTCGTTTCTTCCGTAATCCGGTCATTGGGGTGAACGGTAGTCTCCTCAACAAAATCCAACTGGGGGTTTTCTTCCTCAGGTATGAGACGGCCAGCGTCTTCGCGAGCTTGCTCTGGTTCATCTGTCTTTTCCTTTGTAGGTGGTACCTTCTCCGGACTCGAAAAGGTCACGCCTTGGATGTGAGCCGGGGAGGCAGGCTCAGGATAGGACAGTTCGATCTCCACCGGATCCTTGTCCCACGTCTCTTCCTCCACTGGTGCAACGATGACCTTACGAGGTGGTGACTTCCTGGAAATAGTAGAATCCCTCTTCCTCTTCTTTGGTGTAGATAACCTAGACCTCCAAAGAGGGGATGCCTTCAATGGAGAGACAGGCTTCGGGACGCTGGTGTCAAGATACTCTTCCCATTGGGTTGGCAATGTCTTCTCCTTGTATTCGGTGTACAGCTTCTCTGCCTCCTTGCCCTTAATCCCCGACTGGCGCTGGAACATGAGGGCATCGCCAGGCTTTCCCGGACAAGGCGCCTTCTCCAATAACTGTTGGTGTGGCCCCGTGCGCACTAAGATTCTGCTGCAAAGGTTGCACTGGTAACTGAAGCAACTGTGCTGTTCCACGATATGTCTAACCACAAAACATCGCTGCCGGAAATTCTGGCTGCCACAGACTAGACACCTGAACCTGGAGTCCTGAAATAGAATGGAAGGTCTCTTTCAGTTCCGGATTATCATGAAGATACTATTGGAACAGAGACTCACTCTACTAAGGTACTACTGATAAGAGCTTATGTCTCTAATGTTATGTTTTTGTTTTGTATCTCAAATCATAGCCTTTAAATGAGCAAGACCTTATGTTTCTCTGCATAAGTCTTGAACATTTTCAAGTTGATTTGGAAGTAACATAGTTTGTAGCTGGCCTGCTTTCAGTGCTTAAGCTGCGGACCATCTTAAAAATCAAATTTTCTATCTAAAGTTCTAAACATCTTGAATTAAACTATAACTATGACTGAATTCAGAAGATGTTTTCTGTGATTGTGCATAACAGGCACGAACCGTACCATTTTTAATAACTCTACAATGCCTTCGGTGCTTTGGCAAAATCTACTTCATGTACATAAGACTGTATGCTCTATATACGTAATGTAAAATACATCATGCAGCCTTAACTACTATTCTTTCAACTAACCAGTAAGAATTTCTCATTCATTCTAGCTTTTTGATACATAATACAGTGTCTTATAAATAAACAGCTGCTTTTCTAATTTCAGGTCCAGTCATATCCGATAGCATCAAATGTAGAGTCGTTACAGTGTAGATGCAAAGTTGTGTCAGTGTAGACCCAGACATATAATATGAGGTTTGTTATTATTCAGCTACAATTAAACCTGTCTTAAAGACTACCTCTTTTTAACAGTCACCTGTCTTTAAGAAACCAAAATTCTTTTAACTAAAACAGTGTTAATCAGATCAACCTGTATTAAGCAAGCACTCATCTTAGGTTAAGAACTTTCAACCTATCTCTTGTGCCTGCTCAAAATGGTCTTTACTATATGCCTATATATTAGGAATACAACTCATGCATTCCTTTGTCATTAGGCAACATTAACTAATTACATATACTTGTGTGACTAATAGACACACAACAAATTACTGTATAATACCAGCCAGACTAAAATTCTGTGACTCGCTTTTAAGTGGGTAACTTATGAATTGTTTATGACTTCTTTGCTAATTTTCCCTTCTAAATGGAAAAACCCTGCCTTAAACAAACAATTGCATTAAACAAGCTAATTCTGCCTTTTATTTAATAGTTTTAATAATTGTTTACTATAAATAGAGGGTCAGGTTAAGATTAAGTATTTTATTCCTTAATTATTATCTTAAATTTCATTAATAAACCAGGTCGGCTTATTTTCTCCTTGGTAGACCTTCAACCTATCATAGTGAACAAGTTTTGGTTTACCCCTGGAATTGTCTTTAATTTTATACAGCACCTCATTCATCTTTTCTACTATAACGTAGGGACCTTTCCAGGGACGCTGTAATTTAAGACTCAGTCCTTGTTTTATAACAGGGTTATGAAACCATACTATGTCTCCAACAGAAAATTCTGTAAAATTTGCTGACTTGTCATAGTAAGTTTTCATACCGTCACTTGACACTTGCATGTGTTTACGTGCGAAATTGTGTGTTTCTACCAAATGCTTTTCAAGTTCATATGCATAATCTGTTTCGCACTTGCTTTGTCTCTTTTCAGGTAATCCTAAGGCCAAGTCGATGGGTAGTCTTATTTCACGACCCAACATCATGGCGGAAGGAGTGCATTTAGTTGTATCATGCACAGAGGATCTGTAGGCCATCATAAGCAAAGGTATATGAGTGTCCCAATCTTTCTGATTCTGAGATACAAATGCAGAGAGCATGGCTTGTATGCTTCTGCATGCTCTTTCAATCATCCCGTCGGACTGAGGTCTTCCCGGTGTCGTACGTGTTTTCTGAATACCCAGAATATTACATACTTCTTGAAAAACCTGAGACTCAAAATTTGATCCCTGATCAGAGTGCAGTTGCATTGGCACTCCAAAGACAGAGATGAACTTCTCTATCAATTTTGTGGCCACAGTCTTTGCATCTATGGTACTAATTGGTATTGCATCTAACCATTTAGTAAAATAACAAGATACTACTAGTAGGTACCTTGCCTTGTTGCTAGTGATGGGTAAAGGACCCATAATGTCGATAGCAAATCTTTCAAGGGGGTAGCCTACATTGTACTGTTTCATGGGAGCTTTTGCCTTTCTATAAGGTTGCTTTCTTGAAGCACAAACATCACATGCTCTACACCAATACTCAATATCTTCCTTACAGTGATACCAGTAAAACCTTTGTTTTATCCTGGTATATGTCTTTTGCTGCCCTAAATGACCAGAAGTGGCAGTTTCATGCAACAATACAAAAACTGTTTTCCTTAAACTACTAGGAAGGACAATCTGGTTTTCATTATCGCCAGAGTTACTTCCCTCTAAATTTTTCTTATACAACAGGTCATCAATGATTAGCAAAGCTTTCCATTGATTCCAGTAAACTTTAATTTCAATGCCATGCTTGGCAACATCAGTCCAAACTGGTCTTGAGCCCGCTAGCTTCCATTGTTTAATCTGTTTGATAACAGGGTCTTGGTCCTGTTCAAGTCTTATGTTCTCAGGAGTCATACATTCAATATCGATGTTTCGGACAGCAGACGTCTTCATATCACCATCACTACTAACTAATAAATTCTCACCAATGCCTGGCTGTCCAATGCAGAGGTTTATATCACTTAAAGAGCCCCTCCTCGGTCCATAAAATCCAGTGCCTGACTTTTCAGTGCAGTGGGTAACGTTGCTTACACTAACATTGAAATCATCTTCATTTCTGAAGCTGATTTCCCTACTTATAGAACAATCTTGGCTCAAAATGGTAGGTAGAGAAGTACTCTTTCGGATCCCCCAAGTATTAAAACATTCAGGTATACTATTTTCAGAGGTCAGTTTCTGTAGGTGCACATCTGCAGAAACAGAGCTCTTGCCTTTTATAGTCCATTTGTCTGGTGGTGCAAGCCCATCAATCTCTAACTGCATTCTTATCGTACCATCTTTCTCTATGCATTCCCCCATATTTGTACTCTCTCCTACAATCCATGAAGCCTGGGTGGCCACTCCAGGGTCTTCGGTAGCATATCTACTATCAACATTACTGCAGTATTTACAATTATCCGGTAGACAGGGTCTACGGCTTAAACTGTCCGCATTTGAATGTAATCGTCCACTCCTGTGAACAATCTCAAAATCATAGGAAGCCAGCGTCTCAAGCCATCGTGCTATCTGACCTTCAATATTCTTAAAATTCATTAACCAACGTAATGAACCATGGTCACTTCTAACTGTAAAATGTCTTCCATAAAGATAGTGGTGGAAATATTTTATTGAACTGACGAGGGCTAGAAGCTCCCTCCGCGTTGTGCAATAATGACGTTCAGTTCTGGAGAAGCACTTACTATAGTATGCAATCACTATAGTATGCAATCACTCTTTCTTCTCCATCCTGAATCTGAGATAGCACAGCACCTAGAGCAACATTGGATGCATCACAGTCCAAAATAAATTCACCACTTCCTTGCGGAAATGCTAGTATTGGTGCAGAAATGAGTGCAGACTTGAGCGTATTAAATGCAATCTGACACTCTTGGCTCCAATTAAAACTACGACCTTTCTCTGTTAACACATGTAATGGTTTACACACAGTGCTAAAGTTTGGTATGAACTTTCTAAGATAGGAACAAAGACCTACAAAGGACCGTACTTCAGTAACAGTCCTGGGAATGGGCCATTCTTGTACACTCTTTGTTTTTGTTGGATCCGAACAAATGCCTTTGTCCGAAACTAAATGTCCAAGAAAAATTGTCTGTTTTTGGAAAAATAAACATTTTTCAGCATTTATTTTAAGGTTAGCCTCTTTCAGACGTAGGAAAACCTCTTCTAAATTCTTCAAATGCACTTCAAATGTTTTCCCAAAAACTATGATGTCATCTAAATAAATCAAAAGGGTAACATATGTTAAACCTGCAAATATCCTTTCCATAAGCCTTTCGAAAACTGCAGGACTGTTGGTGGCACCGAAAGGCATAACTTTAAACTGCCATAGGCCACTGCCTGGTATACTAAAAGCAGTTTTCGGCCTATCTTGCTCGGCTACACTGACCTGGTGAAAACCCATTTTTAAATCCAAAGTTGAGAACCACTTTGCACCCCCTAAAGCATCAAGGGAATCACCAATGTGTGGTAAAGGTTGACTGTCTGGAATGGTTTTCTTGTTCAGACGTCTATAGTCAACACAAAGTCTAAGCTTGCCATTTTTCTTGGGGACCATTATTGCTGGTGCTGACCAAGGGCTTGTAGAAGGTTCAATTAAGTCCATTTCTGCCATGGCCTTAATTTCATTTTCTGCCTCTTGTCGCTTAGCAAGTGGTAATCGGTAAGGGGGCTGTTTTATAGGTCTGGTATCTGGGACAAGAGTGATGGTATGTTCTATTATAGAGGTCCGTCCTAAATCATGTGATGATTTGGAGAAAGTTTTGATATTTGTTTAACAATTGCTTTAGTTGGGATTTCTCATGCTCAGACAAATGCTCAGAACTATTAGAATATAAGTCTTGCAAATGCTCAGGAATATCAGTTTCAGAGTATGTGTTATCGCTGTTTGAGACGGTTTTAGCAGTATTTACTGACAGAAGCTCTTCAGGCTCTAAAGGTTCAAAAGTAGCAACAATTGTATGCTTGTTTAATTCAAGTTTCTGGTCGTATGGATTTGCAATGCGCACAGGGACGGTGCCTGTTTCAGGGCAAACTAAAGCTTTTGCCACCAGCAGACCCTTTTTATGCAAGAATTTGGAGTCTGTTTCAAGTAAGCCTGTTGCTCTTCTGTCAATAGTACTAGTAGGAAACCCCTCTACTACAATCTCTGTCTGTGGTGGTATTACAGTAAACTCTGAAACTGCTATCCTACAACATCTAGCTTGAGCTTCACGGCTATTTGCAAAACATCTAATTTTCTCACCATTAATTTTCAAAAATTGTCTGGACAACATTATGTCACAATGGTTATCAGCAAGAAAATCCATACCTAAAATTCCCTCATTTTCAATGTCTGCTATCAAAATTGTATGAGGAATCTTTTGTGACCCAATTTCAATGATAACTTCAGTTTTTCCATGAAACGGAGTCACTTCCCCTGTAACTGACAGTAATTTCATATTTGTAGGTATGATAGTCTGGCAGAACTCCTGAGGAAATCTAGACAGAAACTTCTTGCTGAGAATAGTTACATTGGACCCCGTGTCAATCAGAAAAGAAACAGGTACATTTTCAATTTTACTACAAACAAAATATCCTTCTTCTATGCACCAGTTTTGCCTCATGGCTACTAATTCAGGTCCATTATCTAATTCAGTCTGGACCCGGACCCCTGGTGCGACTGATTGAAGTTTTCCTGTCTCCTAGTCTGATTTGAGTGAAAATTGGCATGTTGGTTATTTTGATAATTTTGATTACCTCCCCTGGGTTGTGTCATGTAAGAGTTATCATTCCTGTATTGATTTTGTCTGCTATTTGGGTGCCTATTTTGATAAAAGTGGTTATTGGCATTATTATGTTGAGGCCTATTGTTATGGGTCCTAAAGGGCCTAGAAGATTGTTGCGAAAAGCTTTCAACTTTCTTTTGCAATGACTCAAAGTTTTTGCTTAACACAGACAATTGATTCTCAAGTTTTTCTGGCTCTCAGAACTGTCAGAATTAACTTGCTCAACTTTACCTACAAAACGTGTCCTCTGCTTGTCAGCTATTCTGTGTGCTTCCATGCGCACAGCAATAGTCTCAGCTTCAGACAAAGATTTTGGTCCTACCTCCCTAAGGCGTAGACGTATTTCTGGTTCTGGCAGGCCATCTATAAAATGGTCTAAAGCCAAAGCTTCTATGACGTCAAGGCCAGCTTTTGGGTAGGCCTGACGGGTCAATTTCTTGATTGCCTGAGCTAATTCAGGGATAGTCTCAGCCTTTTGCTTAATTCTAGACTTGAGCTTAGCTCTGAAGACTTCAGCACGGTTTTCAGAGCCATAACGTGCAGTGAGCTTTTGTACTAAACTACTATAATCACGACGTTGTTCTGACGTGAGTTCATTGAGCAAAGATCTGGCAGATCCAATTAAACTGTTTGCCAAATATAGAGACTTGGCTCTATAGTCCCAACCATTTATTTCGGTGGTTATTTCAAATTGAGCCAGAAAATCTTCAAAATCTTCAGTGCCTGAATAATTTTGAGGTTTAAGCCTAATGTTATTATCTCCCTTTGCTTGCCTATTAAGAATGGAGAGGTTATCTCCCTTAGGCTGGCTATCATCTACTGTTGAATGTGTTTCATGAGATATAGTGTCTGCTGATGATTCAGTAGAAATGTGAATTGTCTGGATGGAAGATTCACTATTCTGTAAATTGTTAGCATTTTCATTAGTCTGGTCTAGGTTGCTACCTTTACTCTGACCAACAGACTGGGAAGATGTATTATCCTTAACTTGTGTTTCTAACCTTACAATTTGAGACTCAAGTTCTTTAAATTTATTTTGCATTTGCTCTTGCAGCCCTAAAATACTATCACGTACTTGTGTTGCTATGCCAGACATTTCCTCCCTGATATCTATTTCTATCTGGGACAAATTATGCTGGCTTCTAGCAGCATGTACAGACTCATCATCACTATAATCATCATCTTGAGCATGCAATGAATGATTATCACTATCAGGCTCATTTGCTTGTGCCATGGTTGAAATAATTGCTATGAAAAATTTTCACTTAGATGTACTATGATTACATCCAAATACAAGAATAGTAATTTTTCTACTTTCAGATAAGAGCCAGTAAAGAGACAACGGATTTGTGAAATATTGAAATTTTAATGTATTTTATGCTCAATAAATAATTAAAATCTACTCAACTTATTATTGTCCCAGACGGGCCTGCACTTTGATATGGATATACTAAACTTGCTCTAAAATAAAACTAATCCTGGTTCTGACACCAGTTTGTAACCCTCTCGGCGTTGATTTTGTCAGGATCTATGCCATATGTTTGTCAGGATATATGCCGTAGATTTGTCAGGATCTAATGTGGCTGAGTGGCTAAATGTGGTCTAAATTGAGGGTCACAAATGTTGTGGGTTCGTTTTAGAGTTTGACTAGGGAATTGAAATGAGAGAAACTAGCCAAATCAAGTTATCTTGGTTTATCCAAATCAAAAGTGCATATATGTCAACTACAAAACATTTTAGTTTAATTTAGGTGGAGACATGAAATCTCTGGTTAAAGGACAAATCTTAATCTAGACAGATACAGAAAATTAATAACTGGAATATAAATCTGTATCTGTGCAGGTGATAACCTGGCGTTCTTTAACCAAAGAAATACATGGATATAAATGAAAATAGTTTGATATTAATTTAGTCTTAATGCTTGTAACAACAGTAGGTTCCTGGTTAAAGGTTCAAGTCTTAACCAGGCAAATGCAGAAACTACTCAGCTAATTCCAGAGTCTAATCTGCATCTACCCAGGTATTAACCTGACTAGCTTTCACCAAGGAAAATAAATGATGTTCAAAGATAAAATAGATAGGATATATAAGCGAGCGAAGTCACAGAACTCTGGCTGGTAAATAGTGGGTGGGGAACATTAACCTTGGATTCAGGTTAAAGTTAGCCAATTTCCAAGATGAATGTTCCAGGTTAAAAGAGAAAAATAGTATTAACCTCGCCAAATAATCTGTATGCTGACATATCTAGTAAGATAGGTTAATGCTTCAGGTTAAATGCTTCAGGTTAATATAATACTAAGAGTCTGGTTAATGGGTTAAAGCTTTTGTTTACCAGGTAAACAAAACTACAGCGGCCGTGTCTACTATCGTAAGACAATGACCAACCAGAGACCCTGTCTCGCTCTCTTATATAGCCTTCTAGCGCGTGCCCGGTAATCGTCACATATGACGTAAGCGAAAAGGCGAATTCGGATGTTCTCGGATCTTATCGCGATGACCAATACAAATGAACTCCAGTTACTATAGTTGAACCGGGGTAACCCGCGATCGAAATCGAATGCGCCCGTATAGAGAACCGAAGTATTCCGAATATATTGTAATGAAATTGACAAGATACAAACACGAGACAGCGATGCGAAACAAATGCGTTTTACGAGAAAACAAAGGTATTCCATAGATATTTCTTGATAGAATCATGAAATATATGTAATAAGGAATCGAACCATGTCTTAGATGGTATCTGGTAGGAAATATTCAGCCAAAACGAGATGTTTTACGGCTGTCATATTTGACCCAGTTACCGAAATTATGTCGTCGCTGCCTCGATGCAATCATCAAACAATTAGCGAAATATGGTCCAAATGCACAATGCGCAGGCTAGCCAGGGGTGCTACAATACCCCCCTTCCTCAAAGATTTGGACCCCAAATAGGAGAGAAAGGTAAGTATTGTGCAAATTGTATATGTTTTGAAATCAGCAGATGATAATTATTGCCAATTTGAAGAGCACATGCTCCGCCCCGGAGCGAACCACGTGGCCAGCCCGCACAATAAAATAATTTAATTAGCACATTCCTCAGCTCTCATTGTATGCTGATGCAACAATGAAAATATCCCTTAAATTGGTTCAAATTGGAACATGAAGATTTCCAACTATGCCATAAAATCTATAAATAAATATGCTGAGAGGCTGTAATCAACACCATGCAGAAGAGAATTCAGCCTACTATGATGCTGGCTGCAACACAGGGATCTGAATGCTAGTCTGAAGGTGAGAAAACAGCAATCACCATGCACACTGAACTAAGGAATATGCTTGCAATCATATTGTTGACAAATATAAAGGTTAAATAGACTTCCAAGCTGAGTCTCAATGCCAAAATATGAGTAAATTTTCCTAACAATTTGTGAATTGTTGCACAATGAAATACCTTCATGCCCCAAACACAACAGCTGAATGTTTCGCCTGCAGTTTTCGGGGCAAGGAACTATAAAATATTGTGCCATAGATTAACCTACTGCAAAAATAGCTTAAAGATAATGCATAATTATGTTGTACCATAATGAGCAATCAATCAATTCTCTTCAAAATGAATACTCATCGTAGTTGTGCAAATAGTTGAACCCTGCAACCAAGAGGCCGGTTAGGTCAAACAACCCAAAATGTACATTCCGAGTTCAAATCCCAACCAACGACAAGGTTGCAAAAATGTCTCTAACAGGACACAAAATACAAACTTGGGTATTCCACCTACAATTTGATAATAAACGTATGTTCACAACTCAAATAAAATCTGCTTTGAACAACAGCACAACCACAAAGAGTAGTAATTTAGGTCTTGGCTTGAGATATTTAAATTTATTATGAAAATTGATACTCTAGAGTTTAAATTTGAATAAAATGAGTATCCTAACATCTGATACTCAATCTTAAAGTTAAATGTCTATATAAGTATGATTCCTTTGAAATTATCTAATATCAGTTAGAATTGTCTCATTGAGACAATTCCAAAAGATATTAGATCCATGCCAAGAACTAAATAGACAATATTATGTTGCAAGTGAATCAAAAGTCAAATGTGTGTATTTTTAAGACACACACAAAAATGTCAATTATAATATCAGGTAGTTCTTTGCTAACCTGAAATCTCAGACCTTACAGGTAGTTTAAAAATCAATTCCACTGGAGCTCCATCTGTGCACAAAATACATACTCATCAAAATAAATGTCCGGATGATAATCTTTCCATGAAGTTCACCATTGGGTCGCCTCAAGGAAATATGATCATCAGAAGAATAAAATGTGAATTCTACAGAAATATGTACATCCCAGCTAAAATTATTAAGGTAGAGTATGTATGGTCACACAGACAGACACTAATGAGATTTGTGCAAATATGAATAATATTTGTTATTTGTCATAATAAAAACCTTTGAATGACTTCGATCATTCAATGAAATTGGAATGCTTCTGCCAGACCTAGAATGCGCAGAGATGTACACGATGGCATACATCTCGTCACATTCCAACTCTGTACACAAAACATTACAAAATAGCAGACTCAATTGATATGATATAAATTATTTTCAATTTTTAAATGTTGTCAAAAACTTCAAATTATGAGACTGCTGGGTCATTGAATTACCATAGAAGACTGCCTTAAACCACCTGTATTTAAATACGTTATTTACGTTACCTTAATTGAAAATGTTATTTATGTTACCTTAATTAAAATGTTATTTGGGTTATCTTAATTGAAATCCAGAACACACTTGGAAAGTTATAGGCATAAAATATATATGCACATTAGATAGTTCATATATTTGAAACTTTATGATGATATTTTGCTGAAATTGGAGGCCATCGTTTCCACATAAAATCTGAAATGAGAAACCTATCTCTTAGAGCTTAAACTAAAGGAACTGGTGAACATGGGAATTTAAAAAGTAATTTTTGATCTTAGGATATAAGATTTAGCAATTTTGAAATAGTGTTAGTAAGGCTGGAGCATATAGCCAGTTTGACAAATTCCAATTGTTTAAAAATCGCGACTTTTAGTAACCTGCTCCAACCTATCAAGAATAATCTTCACCAGTCCCTGGACACGGAAAAATCTTGCTTCCGTGAGCAGCTCCAAAAGATACCGCTTCTCATGGGGAAGGGTCAGCATTTCTAAATGAGCGCCATTACGCAAGTAATTTAGGATAAATTTAAAATGGGCAGGATCCCTATCAAAATAGTAACAATTCCTATGGGGACGCATGGGGCAATCCCTAACTGATAATAAACCTAAAATCGAGTTAGGTTCTGCCCCAAAAGTCACCATGGAAGTGTGGAAACACTGGCCACCAACGTTCAACACCACACGTCCCTCCTGGACTTTCTGGAGCTGTCCAAAAGTCGAATTTATTAGCAAGTTCACATTGGGGTTAAAACCCTCGCACTGTGCCTCGACTGGACTCTGAATGGTAGCCTCAGGGTGATTGAATTTAGTCTGAATCCTGACCAATTGGTGGTATGAACTTCCGCTAAAATCTACTCTGTTCGCTGTACCAGCGAACAAATCATCAGGGTTGATACACGTCGTTTCTTCCGTAATCCGGTCATTGGGGTGAACGGTAGTCTCCTCAACAAAATCCAACTAGGGGTTTTCTTCCTCAGGTATGAGACAGCCAGCGTCTTCGCGAGCTTGCTCTGGTTCATCTGTCTTTTCCTTTGTAGGTGGTACCTTCTCCGGACTCGAAAAGGTCACGCCTTGGATGTGAGCCGGGGAGGCAGGCTCAGGATAGGACAGTTCGAGCTCCACCGGATCCTTGTCCCACGTCTCTTCCTCCACTGGTGCAACGATGACCTTACGAGGTGGTGACTTCCTGGAAATAGTAGAATCCCTCTTCCTCTTCTTTGGTGTAGATAACCTAGACCTCCAAAGAGGGGATGCCTTCAATGGAGAGACAGGCTTCGGGACGCTGGTGTCAAGATACTCTTCCCATTGGGTTGGCAATGTCTTCTCCTTGTATTCGGTGTACAGCTTCTCTGCCTCCTTGCCCTTAATCCCCGACTGGCGCTGGAACATGAGGGCATCGCCAGGCTTTCCCGGACAAGGCGCCTTCTCCAATAACTGTTGGTGTGGCCCCGTGCGCACTAAGATTCTGCTGCAAAGGTTGCACTGGTAACTGAAGCAACTGTGCTGTTCCACGATATGTCTAACCACAAAACATCGCTGCCGGAAATTCTGGCTGCCACAGACTAGACACCTGAACCTGGAGTCCTGAAATAGAATGGAAGGTCTCTTTCAGTTCCGGATTATCATGAAGATACTATTGGAACAGAGACTCACTCTACTAAGGTACTACTGATAAGAGCTTATGTCTCTAATGTTATGTTTTTGTTTTGTATCTCAAATCATAGCCTTTAAATGAGCAAGACCTTATGTTTCTCTGCATAAGTCTTGAACATTTTCAAGTTGATTTGGAAGTAACATAGTTTGTAGCTGGCCTGCTTTCAGTGCTTAAGCTGCGGACCATCTTAAAAATCAAATTTTCTATCTAAAGTTCTAAACATCTTGAATTAAACTATAACTATGACTGAATTCAGAAGATGTTTTCTGTGATTGTGCATAACAGGCACGAACCGTACCATTTTTAATAACTCTACAATGCCTTCGGTGCTTTGGCAAAATCTACTTCATGTACATAAGACTGTATGCTCTATATACGTAATGTAAAATACATCATGCAGCCTTAACTACTATTCTTTCAACTAACCAGTAAGAATTTCTCATTCATTCTAGCTTTTTGATACATAATACAGTGTCTTATAAATAAACAGCTGCTTTTCTAATTTCAGGTCCAGTCATATCCGATAGCATCAAATGTAGAGTCGTTACAATGTAGATGCAAAGTTGTGTCAGTGTAGACCCAGACATATAATATGAGGTTTGTTATTATTCAGCTACAATTAAACCTGTCTTAAAGACTACCTCTTTTTAACAGTCACCTGTCTTTAAGAAACCAAAATTCTTTTAACTAAAACAGTGTTAATCAGATCAACCTGTATTAAGCAAGCACTCATCTTAGGTTAAGAACTTTCAACCTATCTCTTGTGCCTGCTCAAAATGGTCTTTACTATATGCCTATATATTAGGAATACAACTCATGCATTCCTTTGTCATTAGGCAACATTAACTAATTACATATACTTGTGTGACTAATAGACACACAACAAATTACTGTATAATACCAGCCAGACTAAAATTCTGTGACTCGCTTTTAAGTGGGTAACTTATGAATTGTTTATGACTTCTTTGCTAATTTTCCCTTCTAAATGGAAAAACCCTGCCTTAAACAAACAATTGCATTAAACAAGCTAATTCTGCCTTTTATTTAATAGTTTTAATAATTGTTTACTATAAATAGAGGGTCAGGTTAAGATTAAGTATTTTATTCCTTAATTATTATCTTGAATTTCATTAATAAACCAGGTCGGCTTATTTTCTCCTTGGTAGACCTTCAACCTATCATAGTGAACAAGTTTTGGTTTACCCCTGGAATTGTCTTTAATTTTATACAGCACCTCATTCATCTTTTCTACTATAACGTAGGGACCTTTCCAGGGACGCTGTAATTTAAGACTCAGTCCTTGTTTTATAACAGGGTTATGAAACCATACTATGTCTCCAACAGAAAATTCTGTAAAATTTGCTGACTTGTCATAGTAAGTTTTCATACCGTCACTTGACACTTGCATGTGTTTACGTGCGAAATTGTGTGTTTCTACCAAATGCTTTTCAAGTTCATATGCATAATCTGTTTCGCACTTGCTTTGTCTCTTTTCAGGTAATCCTAAGGCCAAGTCGATGGGTAGTCTTATTTCACGACCCAACATCATGGCGGAAGGAGTGCATTTAGTTGTATCATGCACAGAGGATCTGTAGGCCATCATAAGCAAAGGTATATGAGTGTCCCAATCTTTCTGATTCTGAGATACAAATGCAGAGAGCATGGCTTGTATGCTTCTGCATGCTCTTTCAATCATCCCGTCGGACTGAGGTCTTCCCGGTGTCGTACGTGTTTTCTGAATACCCAGAATATTACATACTTCTTGAAAAACCTGAGATTCAAAATTTGATCCCTGATCAGAGTGCAGTTGCATTGGCACTCCAAAGACAGAGATGAACTTCTCTATCAATTTTGTGGCCACAGTCTTTGCATCTATGGTACTAATTGGTATTGCATCTAACCATTTAGTAAAATAACAAGATACTACTAGTAGGTACCTTGCCTTGTTGCTAGTGATGGGTAAAGGACCCATAATGTCGATAGCAATTCTTTTAAGGGGGTAGCCTACATTGTACTGTTTCATGGGAGCTTTTGCCTTTCTATAAGGTTGCTTTCTTGAAGCACAAACATCACATGCTCTACACCAATACTCAATATCTTCCTTACAGTGATACCAGTAAAACCTTTGTTTTATCCTGGTATATGTCTTTTGCTGCCCTAAATGACCAGAAGTGGCAGTTTCATGCAACAATACAAAAACTGTTTTCCTTAAACTACTAGGAAGGACAATCTGGTTTTCATTATCGCCAGAGTTACTTCCCTCTAAATTTTTCTTATACAACAGGTCATCAATGATTAGCAAAGCTTTCCATTGATTCCAGTAAACTTTAAGTTCAATGCCATGCTCGGCAACATCAGTCCAAACTGGTCTTGAGCCCGCTAGCTTCCATTGTTTAATCTGTTTGATAACAGGGTCTTGGTCCTGTTCAAGTCTTATGTTCTCAGGAGTCATACATTCAATATCGATGTTTCGGACAGCAGACGTCTTCATATCACCATCACTACTAACTAATAAATTCTCACCAATGCCTGGCTGTCCAATGCAGAGGTTTATATCACTTAAAGAGCCCCTCCTCGGTCCATAAAATCCAGTGCCTGACTTTTCAGTGCAGTGGGTAACGTTGCTTACACTAACATTGAAATCATCTTCATTTCTGAAGCTGATTTCCCTACTTATAGAACAATCTTGGCTCAAAATGGTAGGTAGAGAAGTACTCTTTCGGATCCCCCAAGTATTAAAACATTCAGGTATACTATTTTCAGAGGTCAGTTTCTGTAGGTGCACATCTGCAGAAACAGAGCTCTTGCCTTTTATAGTCCATTTGTCTGGTGGTGCAAGCCCATCAATCTCTAACTGCATTCTTATCGTACCATCTTTCTCTATGCATTCCCCCATATTTGTACTCTCTCCTACAATCCATGAAGCCTGGGTGGCCACTCCAGGGTCTTCGGTAGCATATCTACTATCAACATTACTGCAGTATTTACAATTATCCGGTAGACAGGGTCTACGGCTTAAACTGTCCGCATTTGAATGTAATCGTCCACTCCTGTGAACAATCTCAAAATCATAGGAAGCCAGCGTCTCAAGCCATCGTGCTATCTGACCTTCAATATTCTTAAAATTCATTAACCAACGTAATGAACCATGGTCACTTCTAACTGTAAAATGTCTTCCATAAAGATAGTGGTGGAAATATTTTATTGAACTGACGAGGGCTAGAAGCTCCCTCCGCGTTGTGCAATAATGACGTTCAGTTCTGGAGAAGCACTTACTATAGTATGCAATCACTATAGTATGCAATCACTCTTTCTTCTCCATCCTGAATCTGAGATAGCACAGCACCTAGAGCAACATTGGATGCATCACAGTCCAAAATAAATTCACCACTTCCTTGCGGAAATGCTAGTATTGGTGCAGAAATGAGTGCAGACTTGAGCGTATTAAATGCAATCTGACACTCTTGGCTCCAATTAAAACTACGACCTTTCTCTGTTAACACATGTAATGGTTTACACACAGTGCTAAAGTTTGGTATGAACTTTCTAAGATAGGAACAAAGACCTACAAAGGACCGTACTTCAGTAACAGTCCTGGGAATGGGCCATTCTTGTACACTCTTTGTTTTTGTTGGATACGAACAAATGCCTTTGTCCGAAACTAAATGTCCAAGAAAAATTGTCTGTTTTTGGAAAAATAAACATTTTTCAGCATTTATTTTAAGGTTAGCCTCTTTCAGACGTAGGAAAACCTCTTCTAAATTCTTCAAATGCACTTCAAATGTTTTCCCAAAAACTATGATGTCATCTAAATAAATCAAAAGGGTAACATATGTTAAACCTGCAAATATCCTTTCCATAAGCCTTTCGAAAACTGCAGGACTGTTGGTGGCACCAAAAGGCATAACTTTAAACTGCCATAGGCCACTGCCTGGTATACTAAAAGCAGTTTTCGGCCTATCTTGCTCGGCTACACTGACCTGGTGAAAACCCATTTTTAAATCCAAAGTTGAGAACCACTTTGCACCCCCTAAAGCATCAAGGGAATCACCAATGTGTGGTAAAGGTTGACTGTCTGGAATGGTTTTCTTGTTCAGACGTCTATAGTCAACACAAAGTCTAAGCTTGCCATTTTTCTTGGGGACCATTATTGCTGGTGCTGACCAAGGGCTTGTAGAAGGTTCAATTAAGTCCATTTCTGCCATGGCCTTAATTTCATTTTCTGCCTCTTGTCGCTTAGCAAGTGGTAATCGGTAAGGGGGCTGTTTTATAGGTCTGGTATCTGGGACAAGAGTGATGGTATGTTCTATTATAGAGGTCCGTCCTAAATCATGTGATGATTTGGAGAAAGAGTTTTGATATTTGATTAACAATTGCTTTAGTTGGGATTTCTCATGCTCAGACAAATGCTCAGAACTATTAGAATATAAGTCTTGCAAATGCTCAGGAATATCAGTTTCAGAGTATGTGTTATCGCTGTTTGAGACGGTTTTAGCAGTATTTACTGACAGAAGCTCTCCAGGCTCTAAAGGTTCAAAAGTAGCAACAATTGTATGCTTGTTTAATTCAAGTTTCTGGTCGTATGGATTTGCAATGCGCACAGGGACAGTGCCTGTTTCAGGGCAAACTAAAGCTTTTGCCACCAGCAGACCCTTTTTATGCAAGAATTTGGAGTCTGTTTCAAGTAAGCCTGTTGCTCTTCTGTCAATAGTACTAGTAGGAAACCCCTCTACTACAATCTCTGTCTGTGGTGGTATTACAGTAAACTCTGAAACTGCTATCCTACAACATCTAGCTTGAGCTTCACGGCTATTTGCAAAACATCTAATTTTCTCACCATTAATTTTCAAAAATTGTCTGGACAACATTATGTCACAATGGTTATCAGCAAGAAAATCCATACCTAAAATTCCCTCATTTTCAATGTCTGCTATCAAAATGGTATGAGGAATCTTTTGTGACCCAATTTCAATGATAACTTCAGTTTTTCCATGAAACGGAGTCACTTCCCCTGTAACTGACAGTAATTTCATATTTGTAGGTATGATAGTCTGGCAGAACTCCTGAGGAAATCTAGACAGAAACTTCTTGCTGAGAATAGTTACATTGGACCCCGTGTCAATCAGAAAAGAAACAGGTACATTTTCAATTTTACTACAAACAAAATATCCTTCTTCTATGCACCAGTTTTGCCTCATGGCTACTAATTCAGGTCCATTATCTAATTCAGTCTGGACCCGGACCCCTGGTGCGACTGATTGAAGTTTTCCTGTCTCCTAGTCTGATTTGAGTGAAAATTGGCATGTTGGTTATTTTGATAATTTTGATTACCTCCCCTGGGTTGTGTCATGTAAGAGTTATCATTCCTGTATTGATTTTGTCTGCTATTTGGGTGCCTATTTTGATAAAAGTGGTTATTGGCATTATTATGTTGAGGCCTATTGTTATGGGTCCTAAAGGGCCTAGAAGATTGTTGCGAAAAGCTTTCAACTTTCTTTTGCAATGACTCAAAGTTTTTGCTTAACACAGACAATTGATTTTCTAAGTTTTTCTGGCTCTCAGAACTGTCAGAATTAACTTGCTCAACTTTACCTACAAAACGTGTCCTCTGCTTGTCAGCTATTCTGTGTGCTTCCATGCGCACAGCAATAGTCTCAGCTTCAGACAAAGATTTTGGTCCTACCTCCCTAAGGCGTAGACGTATTTCTGGTTCTGGCAGGCCATCTATAAAATGGTCTAAAGCCAAAGCTTCTATGACGTCAAGGCCAGCTTTTGGGTAGGCCTGACGGGTCAATTTCTTGATTGCCTGAGCTAATTCAGGGATAGTCTCAGCCTTTTGCTTAATTCTAGACTTGAGCTGAGCTCTGAAGACTTCAGCACGGTTTTCAGAGCCATAACGTGCAGTGAGCTTTTGTACTAAACTACTATAATCACGACGTTGTTCTGACGTGAGTTCATTGAGCAAAGATCTGGCAGATCCAATTAAACTGTTTGCCAAATATAGAGACTTGGCTCTATGGTCCCAACCATTTATTTCGGTGGTTATTTCAAATTGAGCCAGAAAATCTTCAAAATCTTCAGTGCCTGAATAATTTTGAGGTTTAAGCCTAATGTTATTATCTCCCTTTGCTTGCCTACTAAGAATGGAGAGGTTATCTCCCTTAGGCTGGCTATCATCTACTGTTGAATGTGTTTCATGAGATATAGTGTCTGCTGATGATTCAGTAGAAATGTGAATTGTCTGGATGGAAGATTCACTATTCTGTAAATTGTTAGCATTTTCATTAGTCTGGTCTAGGTTGCTACCTTTACTCTGACCAACAGACTGGGAAGATGTATTATCCTTAACTTGTGTTTCTAACCTTACAATTTGAGACTCAAGTTCTTTAAATTTATTTTGCATTTGCTCTTGCAGCCCTAAAATACTATCACGTACTTGTGTTGCTATGCCAGACATTTCCTCCCTGATATCTATTTCTATCTGGGACAAATTATGCTGGCTTCTAGCAGCATGTACAGACTCATCATCACTATAATCATCATCTTGAGCATGCAATGAATGATTATCACTATCAGGCTCATTTGCTTGTGCCATGGTTGAAATAATTGCTATGAAAAATTTTCACTTAGATGTACTATGATTACATCCAAATACAAGAATAGTAATTTTTCTACTTTCAGATAAGAGCCAGTAAAGAGACAACGGATTTGTGAAATATTGAAATTTTAATGTATTTTATGCTCAATTAATAATTAAAATCTACTCAACTTATTATTGTCCCAGACGGGCCTGCACTTTGATATGGATATACTAAACTTGCTCTAAAATAAAACTAATCCTGGTTCTGACACCAATTTGTAACCCTCTCGGCGTTGATTTTGTCAGGATCTATGCCATATGTTTGTCAGGATATATGCCGTAGATTTGTCAGGATCTAATGTGGCTGAGTGGCTAAATGTGGTCTAAATTGAGGGTCACAAATGTTGTGGGTTCGTTTTAGAGTTTGACTAGGGAATTGAAATGAGAGAAACTAGCCAAATCAAGTTATCTTGGTTTATCCAAATCAAAAGTGCATATATGTCAACTACAAAACATTTTAGTTTAATTTAGGTGGAGACATGAAATCTCTGGTTAAAGGACAAATCTTAATCTAGACAGATACAGAAAATCCCCAGTTAATAACTGGAATATAAATCTGTATCTGTGCAGGTGATAACCTGGCGTTCTTTAACCAAAGAAATACATGGATATAAATGAAAATAGTTTGATATTAATTTAGTCTTAATGCTTGTAACAACAGTAGGTTCCTGGTTAAAGGTTCAAGTCTTAACCAGGCAAATGCAGAAACTACTCAGCTAATTCCAGAGTCTAATCTGCATCTACCCAGGTATTAACCTGGCTAGCTTTCACCAAGGAAAATAAATGATGTTCAAAGATAAAATAGATAGGATATATAAGCGAGCGAAGTCACAGAACTCTGGCTGGTAAATAGTGGGTGGGGAACATTAACCTTGGATTCAGGTTAAAGTTAGCCAATTTCCAAGATGAATGTTCCAGGTTAAAAGAGAAAAATAGTATTAACCTCGCCAAATAATCTGTATGCTGACATATCTAGTAAGATAGGTTAATGCTTCAGGTTAAATGCTTCAGGTTAATATAATACTAAGAGTCTGGTTAATGGGTTAAAGCTTTTGTTTACCAGGTAAACAAAACTACAGCGGCCGTGTCTACTATCGTTAGACAATGACCAACCAGAGACCCTGTCTCGCTCTCTTATATAGCCTTCTAGCGTGTGCCCGGTAATCGTCACATATGACGTAAGCGAAAAGGCGAATTCGGATGTTCTGGGATCTTATCGCGATGACCAATACAAATGAACTCCAGTTACTATAGTTGAACCGGGGTAACCCGCGATCGAAATCGAATGCGCCCGTATAGAGAACCGAAGTATTCCGAATATATTGAAATGAAATTGACAATATACAAACACGAGACAGCGATGCGAAACAAATGCGTTTTACGAGAAAACAAAGGTATTCCATAGATATTTCTTGATAGAATCATGAAATATATGTAATAAGGAATCGAACCATGTCTTAGATGGTATCTGGTAGGAAATATTCAGCCAAAACGAGATGTTTTACGGCTGTCATATTTGACCCAGTTACCGAAATTATGTCGTCGCTGCCTCGATGCAATCATCAAACAATTAGCGAAATATGGTCCAAATGCACAATGCGCAGGCTAGCCAGGGGTGCTACAATATATATGATTTATTTTACTTTTTATTCATTTTTAATAGGCTGTAGCACAGAACAGCGTATCTCGTAAAAAGTCATCGATGCTTAACGAGAAAGTAGAAAAGTTGATTTTTTGCACAAAGAATATTTGAACATTCGGTAATAGAAAAACCACTGTATAGCAATTCGTTGCGAATTGCGAATTGCCGTATAAGCGACATTTGTATAGGAAGCCATTTATCCTTTAAAAAATCATAATAATGATTTAAATGCGTTGTTAAACATGTTATCATTGCAAATGGTATTGTATATTTATGGTATCTATTCTGCCCCATATAAACTATTGTAAGTTATGAGGAGGGGGGAGCATATTTTGGTTTGCCTTATGTTTAAAATCTAGCTTGAAAACACAGACTGTCTATGCTATTCAAAGTTGTTTTTCTTTGTTCGTTTCGATTTGATTAGTAATCTTCATGACCAAACGGAATATGACAATTAGTTTGTCATTAACCGAGAGGCAAATATGCTGCTTCTTCTTCTTCAGGGTAAAGGATCAGGATCATATCTGAACGTAATTGGTCCTGCGGGACTGGTTATGATGGGTAAAAACAGCAGAGTCCCAAAACTGTTGGTTAATAACAGGCTAAAACTATATACAATCTGGTCTTATTGTAGAATGGCATGGATAAGGCTAGGGCAGTCTATTAGTTAGATTCGCCTGGAACTCTTCCAAGGAGGAAGTAGCGGCTGTAATGTCTCCTGGCATATGGTCCATTCCCTACTAGTACGAGGGAAGAACGAGTTAAAGTAGACCTCGTTGTTAATTCTCTCCTGGAAAAATCCTCTTCTACCTCGTGTTCGACTGTCTCCTTGTTGTAAGTAGGAGGAAGTGTCGACATCCACTAGTCCATGATGCATCTTGTATAGGAGGCTCAGTTTGGCTAACGAACGACGATCTTCAAGACTTTCCCAGCCGATGTCTTTCACCATCGCTGTGACACAACCAGGTGTACAGGTGGTATAATCATTATACACATATCTGGTGGCTCGTCGTTGTACTTGCTTGAGGATCTTGATGTCTCCTTGGTGATGCGGATCCCATACAGTGGATGCGTAGTCGAGCACTGGTCTGACCATTGTGGTATATGTTGCTGTCTTCACCATTTTCGTGCATTGTTTGAAGTTAGCAGGAATCCAAGAGTTCGGTTTGCTTTCCCAGGGACCTCTGAAATTTGTCTTGACCATGTTAGATCATTAGACACCTTGACTCCCAGGTATTTACTGGCATCCGTTACCTCAAGGACCTGGCTATGGAGTGTATATGAAGACTGGAAGGCACTCTTTTTCCTCTTCTTCCCTGAAGTGATGCGTATGATGGTGCATTTTGACCGGTTAAAGCTCATCTGCCATGCTCCTTTCCCATCCACCAGTGCTGAGAGGTCTTGCTGAAGTAGATTGTTTCCTTTGGCTCCATTCACAGTCAAGTAGAGGAGGCTGTCGTCAGCGAAGAGTCTGGCCTCCGAGGATCTCAGTGAGTCTGGTAGGTCGTTGATGTATGCTAAAAATAGCAATGGACCAAAGACTGTTCCCTTTGGAACTCCTGATAAC
This sequence comes from Loripinus fragilis, assembly GCA_964019695.1. NCBI lineage: Eukaryota > Metazoa > Mollusca > Bivalvia > Lucinida > Lucinidae > Loripinus > Loripinus fragilis. The sequence continues at coordinate 62,903,981 of OZ026522.1, read as the reverse complement.
ACCTCTGCCTGGATAGAGTGGTGACCCTCAAGGACAACTTCTTGTTTCCGGTTTGACAATAAAGCCTTGATCCAAGAAAGAGCTATTCCTCTGACGCCATAGTAATCCATCTTGTACAGGAGCCTTGATTGTAAAGCCTTATCAAAGGCTTTCTCAAAGTCTAATAGTATGACAACAACTTGATCTCTTTTGGACAGTCTGGATGCTATTTCTTGAACTGTAACAATGAGCTGAGTCTCGCAGGAGCGTTTTTTCCTGAAGCCATATTGGTTGTCTTTGAGGATGTTGTGTCTGTCAAAATAGGCCATTACATTACTATGAACGATGTGTTCTAGTAGCTTGCAGGTTGTGGATATCAGGGAAACTGGTCGGTAGTTTGCCAGTTTGAGTTTGTCTCCCTTCTTGAATACTGGTACAATCCAGGCCTCTTTCCAGTCCAATGGTACTTTCCCACTATTCAGAGATGTCTGGTACAGTCCAGTTAGTATCGGCGCCAGTTGATCAGCGGCAGCTTTCAGTATGAAGGCAGGTATGGAGTCAGGTCCTGTTGCTTTGAAAGTCTTCAAACCTTTGAGCAGCCTATGTACCCCTTTCCAGTTAACCTCTATGTTTGGCATATCTGGGTGTGGACTTGGTCCCTTGTCAGGCATGGTACTAGTATCCTCTTTAGTGAAGACGGATTCAAATTGTCTGTTTAGAATGTTTGCTCTGCTTTGCTTGAGGAATCCATATTCATTTTTGAGTGGGGATACACCTGATGCTTCTTGACCTGCACTCTTGATATAGGACCAAAACTTCTTTGGGTTTCCTTTAAAGCTATCGCTGACTACTTCCTGCATGTAACCCTTGTGTGATTTCCTGATCTGGAGCTGAACATCTGATTGGAGCCTCTTGTATCTATCCTTGTCTCTCTTCTTGCCAGTCCTTTGTGCTTTCCTACAGGCCTGCTGTTTCCGCCGTATCAGCAATCTTATCTTCTTGTTCATCCAGGGATGGTAATATCTAGCTTGTGTCATTTTTGTAGGGACCCTCTCTGCCATGAAGCTATGGATCTTGTTCTTAAATGAATTCCACATGTTATCTATGGAGTCAAAGTTGGTCTCCTCAAAGTGCATACTGTACTCATCTAGATCTTCCTGGATAACTTGGATATCTGCCCTCTTCCATAGGTATATCATTCGTCTGAGAGGCTTAGGTGGTCGGAATACGAAGCTTGTGTCAAGAAGAACAATGTCATGGTCTCTGTTGCCAATTGGTGGGAGTGGTTTACACTTCTCAACGTAAGATGGATGAGATGTGAAGAGCAGATCCAGTGTTTTACCTTTCTTGTAGAAAAATCAACCATCTGTTCCAGGCTGTTATTTGACTCTATGTCAAGGAAGGCTTGGCTGATTCTGCATGGGTATTGGGTTCCTTCAGCCCTCATGGTCTCCCAGTTGAAGTCTGGGTGGTTGAAATCACCTCCAATCAGGAATATGTTCTTGCGCATCTTTCCCATAAGAAGATCAATCTCTTGTCTTGTCATGTCAATGTATGCTTCATCTGTTCTATTGGGAGGCCTATAGCAGGAGGCAATGCAGATGGTCTTGTTTCCTTCCACGGTGACAGTTCCACTTATGAGCTGAATGGTTTCACTGCAGTGGATGTTCCTCAATTGAAGGTCCCGTCTTGCAGCTATCAGAACTCCTCCATGTGGGTCTTGCGGCCTGTCTCTCCGTTGGATGTCAAAGCCAAGGTCATTCGGAAGTGTCTCACTTGAGCCTATACTTTTTTCAACCAAGTCTTAGATCCAATAATTATGTCTTGGTCAGAGTCAATGATGATGGCCTCTAAGAGTTTACCTTTCTTCCTCAGGCTCTGGAAGTTGACAATCAAGATGCGCAATGACTTCTTCTTCGGCCAGGGTCTGGTACCTGGTTTGGGAGATGATGACATAGGCTGATCTGCTGATACAAAAGACTGGTCCATAAGAGTCTCATTGCTTATACAGTCAAACCTCAATTATTCGAAGTGCCAGGGACCACAGGAATCCTTTCAAATAATCGGTAGTTCGAATAATCAAAAACGGGACTTTTCGGATATTTTTGGAAAAGATTGGATGCTTTCAATGACGTTCATTGTTTTGCAAGAGTTTGCAACTTCAACTCCTGTTTTCAGTGAAGTAATCGGAACATGTGTCCAAGCATTTAAGAAAATGAACTCCTTGTTATTTTTGTTGTAACCTGTTGGTTGTACAAAGTCGGTTTGGCTTGGTGTGTTTGCTTAATGTAAACAGTGGTCAAGAATAAATCAAAGGATGAGAGGCGATCAAATTAAAATCATTTTTAGCTTATTTATGCCCATAATTAAACATTGAAAAGCATCAAACAAAACCATCATTTCAGACGACCTTAATAAAAGACACAATTTACTCACTAAACGGCTCATCACGTAATAGTGTGAACGTTAATCCGGTGTCAATTACCTTTTGCAACTTTGTTTGCTAAATCACTCAGGTGTGTAATTCGAACTCAACCAAACAAAGACACATGATCACCATGCGTGACATTTGGACTTCCAATATTGAAGGGTAATTTAATAGCTACTTCTTCAATCAGGACCAACGAATCACTCGAAAAATTGAATTTTTCGGATAATCGAAATTCGAATAATAGGTAGTTTTATTGCAATAGATAATAGGGAAAAAAGACGGGACTGTCTGTAGTCTTCGAAAAACCCAGTAGTTTTGGATAATCGCATTCGGATAACCGAGATTTGACTGTATGTGACATAGATGACTGGGATATATCAGACACGCTGTCTAGTAGTGATGGATGTGGGGATATATCTGCTACTCCCATAGAACTAGCTGAGTCTGTATGGCCGGTATCATCGTCAGGAGCAGAATAAATTCTGGACGAGTTTGGTTTGGAGCATGATTGGCAGGTCCATGTTGCCTCGCTATGTCCAATCCTGCTGAGCTATGTGGTAGACATCCCAATACATTCTTTGTGAAGCCAGGTGTCACAATCATCACAAGCAATACAACCAGTTTTGCATGCCTTGGTGCAAATCCCACAAGGGTATTTTGGCTGTCTAGGGCCAGGGTTGGACTCGATTCCACTTCTCAATAATAGGCTTTGGCTCACTACACTTCTATCATAAACAACCTTGGCATACCTCATCCGCTTATTAGGTAGTGGAAAACTTAAAACACATTTTGTCAGGTTACCATTGTCGGTGAGTGGGTGGGGAGAGGTAGATAGTCCATGACCGGCGGTGAAGAAGTGATTGTGGTTAACTCTAGGGGATGAGAATCCTCTCTTCTGGCTTATTTTAGGTAGAGTACTTGCCTTAATTGACTATGCTAGGGCTACAAGTGCGAGGGAACAAGCAACTTTCATTGCTTACCCTTAGCTATTGGGGTGGCTATCTTTAGCCCTGTTCTCGTTGTCAAACTGACTGTTAGAAATCTTTAAGAGACTGGCTCTAAAGAGATGGATTGAAAGATCGGCACTATCAGAGTTGATGAGCTTTCCCTTTCAAAGTGTTGGACACCAAAAACGATGCTGCAGTTGGCAGATTAAAATCAATATCACCAATTTTTCACTAAGCTTCGGAACACAGCTGTTTTAACCTGCGCATGCGCAGTCCTTTCTTGCTTGCAACACTGAAAAATAAAAATTGAAATAATACACTCATTAGTTAACCCACGTGGCAAAAACAAACATAGGTACTCATCAACAACAAGAAAAAAAAACAGAGGAGTCCAACAGCGTGACAATCATCCCACACAAGGCTACAAGAGGATAAAAACTATATCCAAATGACTTGTATGATAAACATGGTTAAGAAACAATATAACCAATATTTTCTAACGAAGTGATTATGCTGCAAGTAAGCACTGAAAAGCCATAAACAATGCACACAGCACGACTAAAGAAACTTACACCACAAATCACTGAAAAGAATGTGCGTGTTTTCAGGTTATAAATACAGCTAACTATTCTCGTATAAATTGATTGAAGTGAGTCATCACCGAGCGGTAATGTCAGATTTCATGAACAGAAAACTGAAATTATAGATTTAATAGGTATACGTAATTTTTGAACTACTGATGTCGTAAGCTGCAACAATGAAAGTAAGAAAAACAGCAAATATCAGTAATCGATACGATCAAGTACTACACCTGACCTACAATACCACATGGGAAAGTGACAAAAACACAATTAAACGTCACAGACAAGAGCCAAGAGGTCAGTCCTTTCCCAGCAGGTGACCACAATGCAGCAATGAACAGACGCGAACGCATGACAAACACATGACATAAATAACACAAATAATCCACAAAACAAGTACCGCCTTCGAACGGTCAGTAAAAATAAATTACTAGAGGGCTTAAACCAGTTTCATGGTGCCAGTTTCAGCTGCATAATATATCCCCACCATAGTTTTTAATTGTTTTTTTTTTATCTATTTTTGTCTTTGTCTTTTTCTCCTCCTACTTTCTTCATTTTTTTGTTTTTTCTTTTTTGCTATTTTTGCTTTCATCTTCAGTTGTTTTGTCCCTTTTTGACCATTTTATTCATTTTTAGGTTTGTATTTGATTTTAGTGGACTTGGACTTGTTGACATCTTTAAACAATTTTGCTACCTTGCAAAATGTTTTGATAATACATGTAAAACATACAAGTATGCCAGGTTAAATACCTCCAGCTTACAAAATTGCATACTTCATAAAAGAAAATTTAATTTAATCTGTTGGAGAGCCAGATATAACTATTAGATGTGAACAAGTAATATATGTACTTCAAACTATACTATCGACATTCAGGTATGCATACTATTTAAGTCAAATATGTGTTAAAAGTTAATGTTGTGCATCCAAATGCTGCTGTTGAAGTTCTGAAACTTACTTAATTGTTTATCCCTTGTTTTGATTTTTTTAAAATATAAAATGATGATTTTAATACACTTTGGTATCGGGAGAAATTTCAATAAATCCATATATGGATACATCAGTATGTCGTTCAGGTAATGCAATACAGTATGCAAGTATGGAAAGTCTAGTTGACATGGTGATTGTTTTATTTTACCAGGTATGGCAAATTAGTCCATGATGTTTTGTTGATAGGCAACGTCTATAATTACGAATAAAATTTTCAGACCATATTTTAGGAAGGGGATTATAATGTTGTATCTAACAATTATCGTTGTTAATGTTTTAAGTATTTTCTTTCAGATTTATAATATAGAAGGTGTTGAAAATAAGCAATCATTACTTTTGTCTTTAGATTTGCTTTGAGGACTTTAATGTGTCAATTGATTGAAATGAAGCATACTACCATACACTTTTACATTTCACACAATTGACATCACAAAATACAGTCTTAACTTCAGTTAATGCTTATTTCAAGATAATGGAAATAACAAAATTCATAAATAATTTGACCACAAACCTCTATATTCATAGAAATGTGATATTTTACATAATAACATTGGGTCAGTTGAACAATTTATTGTGATTGTTAAACAATATAATACACTAAATACATTGGCATTCTACATCATACATTTAATATATCATTAAACATAAATTAAAGACCACATGTATATAACATTCAATTGATGTATAGTGTGACCAGACATACAGATACAAACAGGTAAGTTATGATGTGTTTGTGCGAAAATAATCTAATTGAGTCGTGGCAGCAACAGATGGGAGAAAAAGAAACATTACGTTTTATCTGGGTACATATGGCACACACCATTGCATGCGTAATGCTAAAGCAACAGTTCTTTGAAATTAAAATTAATACTCAAACCTTTTAAAACAAACACATTGTCATTCCTGAAAGGTTGTTTGATTTCAGTTTGATAACGCGCGTTGCTGAGATAATAGCGTTTGTATTAAACGCATGTATACATATGACGCACATGGGCTACCATACTTTATTAGCTGTATTGGCGTTATGCAATTCCGAGAAGCTTTCTATACAGTGGGTTCGCATGCACCATATGTACTTCTTCAAATTTATACTATAACAATCCTTGCTACTTTCCTGATAACCATTTTTGATTTTTTTTACCCTGGGCCACAGCCTATATGTACTTTTATTTCATTCGAAGCATTGATCATTCAAAAATAAAACTTCTAGCCTTTAAGTTTTCGATTATACTGTAGCTGTGAAATGTGTAAGGTTTAGGTCCAAAATGCTCTTTTTTCCCAAACTCTTGTGTAGGACTTCCGAGTGTTACATGTATAATAGGATACATATCACAGTAATTTAGCAGTTTAAGTACAATTAGTATTGTGTACTTGTTATAGCAGTATTTTACAAAGGAGAGTCGGTAACCGTACAAGTTGGCATTAAGTTTGCGTGCAGCGAATATGCAAATCAGTCTGCGCATCCGCACTGTCTGACCAGAGTCTTATTTTTCGCCTAAAGAAACGCTGAACCTTTGGTTACTCATTAAGCGTCCATCGAAGACTCTAATTAACCTGCGTCTTCGATCGATGCACATGCCAGCTTGCACAGGTTGCTGTATTATGGCTCCTATAACTTCGAGGTACAACGTGTTTCTTGTATAGGAATCAAATATGGGTGGTGGGTCGGACTTCAGACTCTATGATGGTTCCGACTTAAAGACTTATCTATTGATGAAATGGTAGGGGCCTGATGCTTTGGCTGTTTGTCGGGCCCTTCGGGGTTTACCTGTTGGATTTCTTTTGCTCCGGTATTCAGTTTAATTTACTGTTGAGTCCTTATCCTTGCTTTATCTCCTTGTTATATCTTGATTTATATGTTTTAGGAGATGATGCATTGATAAGTTAGGGGTCTTTCATGCAAACCAAATATTTATGTGTCTTGATCCACATCTGAATTAAGGGTGAGGTTGGCGCCGTTAAACCGGTTTAAGCCCTCCAGTAAAATATTTTACTGACCGTTCCAAGGCGGTACTTCTTTTGTGGATCTTTTATGTTTTTGTCTGTCTTGTGTTGGCTATGTTTTGTGCGCGTCTGTTTATATGTGCTTTGTGGTCACCTGCTGGGAAAGGAAAGGGCTGACCTCTTGGCTCTCGTTTGTGGTGTCTTCTGTGAGTTTGTCACTTTCCCATTGGTATCCTGGGTCAGGTGTGGTACTTGATTGTATCGATTCCTGATCTTTGCAACCTTATTACTTTTATGCATTAACGTTCGCCAGGTACTTGCGGAAAAGTTTTCAACATCTCTCGAGGGACCAGGAGAACGTTGATGCACTGAAAAAACAACGTTTGACCGTTATTAACATAGTGCTAGTTTTCTTGGACACTCTTTTATGTGTGTATAGAATGTTGAGAAAAATGGTTATCCCTTCTTTTGTGACAGCTATCATTTTTGTTTTGTCATTATGCAAGCGTTCTCGTGCCGAAGGGGCGTTTGTTTGTCACAGTTTTTCTGATAGCTGCGGAGGAAATCCTTGGGACACAGCCAATGAAAGAATTAAATCACTGGAGGAGAAAATGAGAGTTCTACAGAAGCTTGTCGAACATGCACTGGAAGCGTTCCTGCCTTGCTAAAGGATACGGTACCTAAAGGTTTGTCATTTACCTATACGATAGATACCTGTAATTCCTAATCTTGCTAATTCGAATTAAACTCGGGATACATTGGATTCCGAGAGTATGGTGTATGCAAGAACTAATTAAATAGTTCATAATCAAAACATAATAGAGCTATGGCTTCCTTTCCTCAATCACTTTTCCATGTCATGACACAGGCCACACTTTACTGGCGTATTCATTTAATCATTTTCGTCATACATGTACAGATAGCTCGTTTGAATGAACTTTTTTGTACTGCAACATTTAGCTTGGACAATATCTAGAATTATGTGTTCTGCGGCAGCCTCAATGATTTTTTGTTTTTAACTTTTTTACTGGCTGTCACTGAGGGCTTTACAGCTTTGATGACTGGCATGGATTTGACATTGTTCATGTAACGCGTGTATGATGTTTTCTTGGATCGCTCTAAAAATCCTACTTTTTAAACTTTACACTCAACATACATTCCCTCGCTTAGGTGGACATTACTTCATTATATACGATATTGTGAAGTTATAACTCTGTTGCTTCTGTGATTTGAAAAGGTGTTTTATATAATTATATGTATTACATCATGTCTCTTTTATTGGATTCTCTAGCCTCTGTTGGCATTTGTTTCAAAGGTTAAACAATTTTAGTATTTTATCTTTTATCTGGCATGTGTTATACAAAATTGATGTTCAGCCAAGCTATAATTGCATACAAGTGTATATTTACACCTCTCTTCTTCTAGTCAAAAAACAAACAAGCAAGAAGCAAGTTGTAGCAGCTTATTTAATGCATATACACAGTACTCATTTTCCATAAAATTGGCCGCCATGTTGGCAGCCATCATGGATGTTGTGGACCGCATCATGATTCAAGCCAATCACGTCGATTTTTATTTAGCTCAGATATATCTCTAACCATGTATGGAATGCTTTTCTCTGAACCTCTTATGCACACAGACACCCCCTCAAGGACTGTAAGAGTTGTTCCATACGAATGAATTGACAGTAATATGCACAACCCACGTCGATATAGTGTTGATTTTTTTTTATACTCGAATCCCTCACTAAAATTGGGTTCTGACGGAAAGCAGAATACCGCTTAAGCCAGTGCTAGGGGGCGTGAGAATTGTTGCACTTTCGATTAGCTCTCATGAACCGACTCAATAAATTCAAGTCTGCTGTTTTCTAGTATATTAGGTTCTCTCCCTATTTCTGAAGGATCTGTTTTTTTCCAGATTATTTAGAGGTCGCAACAGCTGTCGTTGTTTCGTTGTGGAGTTTGTAAAACTTCTCATCGTGCATTGATACAGTGTTGATATATTTTCATATTCGGGTCCTTCAGCAAAACTGGGTTCTAAATTTTGAATTTGTGAATACATGGTTTTGTAAACGGCCGCCAACGCGACACCGCTGCCAAACTAGTAGGCTGTTTAAGGACTTGCTGTATATCCCCACTATATGAAAAAACAACATATTTTTCAATGTTACGTATAAGTATGGTACCCATTTATACAAGAACGATACATTTGGGCCATGACGCGGGAAAACCGGTCTTCGGGGGTTTGGGAACAACACAAGCGCAGACCAGCATGCGCATCCGCGCAGTCTGATCAGCGCCTTTGTTATTAGTTTTTTGGAAAATATCATATTTAAACTTGCTACTGGTGAAATTTCAATTTTCTAGATTGTCTCTGTAGCTGAGGAGACTGGTTTGAATTTCGCTTGGACGGAAACTCCGAAGACAGATTTTCTCGCGACGAGGCCCATTTTATAATGTATCATGCAGCATTCTTAGGTATCAGCCCTTCAAGTGTTGTTTTTATTACAGATTGTACGGAAATCTACAACGATGGTTCGAGAACAGACGGTGTTTACGTCATATCTCCGGATAGTAGATGTCCATTCCGAGTGTACTGTGATATGTCCAATGGTGGTTGGACGCTTATACAGAGACGTCAAGATGGTAGCGTTAACTTCCATAGAACCTTGGATGAGTACGTTGAAGGATTTGCAGACGTGGTAAAATTTACTTTATGTCTATTGGGCCAAAATTATGAAAATGAGACACTGAGTTATGAGTCGCATGACAACACCAGAAAAAATGAGTGTGTGCAGAGCGAAAGCTCAGATCAAACTGGCTATCCATCCAATATGATTTTTCTTCGATGTGAGGTCAGTGGTTACTTGTTACTAAATATCTAGCTTCTTCACAAAGAGAGCGAATACTTGTTGTGACGGTGAGATGCAACTATTTACCTCACTGAACTCCTGTTAAATATGGCTAGTTCCTCAGATACCGAAGCCCCCTTTTTAGACTTGGACTTGTCCATTACTAATGGCATAGTCTACCTAAAATTTATGATAAACAGGACGACTTTAGTTTTATAATAGTTATTTTTCATTTCTCAATGGATATGTTCCTCGCTCACCTTCCTGTGGTGTACAGTATACATTTCGCAACTTATTCGTTTTGCGAAAGTATGTACTAATGTAATCACATACATTGTATTTCTTGACCCCAAAAAGTAATCCAGAGAGCATCAGAACTTGCTTTTTCCAACGGATGTTAAAAAACTTGTCATATTTTTTATACATGGACAGGCTGCATACAAGTCACCCCATCCATTATTATTTAGTAGACGTCTTTTAACAATTGATAAACATAAATATACTTCCAGTTGCGCTTTATTGCTAATTCTAGTTCATATACTACTACCATTTTGTCTTTTCTTTGACTTCTTGCCTCACTGCGATTAAAATCATGCTATATAATATTGTACAATAATTTATGAAAGGAATGTTAAAATTATTTTGGTCTTAGACCATTAAAATGCAGGTGAGATTCTTTATAAATTAAATACAAAAAGGTTTTCTAGCATCTAGTTTGTCTACATATGATTTCTCTACTCTCTATACTACGTTGACTCTTAATCTAATCAAAGAAAAGCTAACAGAACTAATTGAACAAACATTTGTCAGAGAGGGCTCACTTAATTTGGCTTGTAATGAGAACTGTGTTTTTACTTACTCCTGTAAACAACAACCTAAACGATTCACAAGGTGTGGTCATGTCAGAAAATTTGTGATGCTCTCCATTATCTTTTGGTCAATATATTTATATTTATAAGATTTGTCTCGAAAGCTTGTATTTGCGGGTTGGTGCCTGGTGCGTGTCTGTGGCTGGGCCCACCGTGGCTCAACTTGATATTTTCTTTAGCTCTGGCTTTCTGTGAGTCGTGAGCTCTTTCTTTGTTTCATCATAGTGTGTTAATTTGATTTGATTGTTTTTCTATGGTGATATATTGTAATATTTAGGAAGCTCTCTATGATGGTACGTTGCAATTGTTAGGAAGCCTCCATGCGAGCTTTACATTTTTGTGCTTTAATAACAACATAATCTAGGGCGAATATTTGGTAAATTGCATAAGCCCCCCCCCCCCCCCCAGTGGCTTAGGCCCCATTCAACTGCACAAAAATTACACTTGTAAGTATTTTACAATATGGAGCAAATATACACACGTAAGTAAAAGTATAGTTACTCTGCGTTCACATGCTAATAGCGTCCACATGAGTATTTTGTAAGGTTCACATACTTGTTACAGGCCAAATGTATTTTCACAGCAGAAATGTACAGATTGTTGACTGAAAATCAGAAGCAGTAGCTGCTGTATTATTTGTGCACTGGTCTTGTACGTTGAGATGGTTCATTGACAAGTTATGGATCTTTATGCCAACCAAACATCTATGTATCTTGATCCACATTAGAATTTTTAATGAGTTTGTGGCTTTTGAGCACTCGTTAGTTTCTTATCCTTACCATTCAGAGGCGGTGCTTCTTTTGTGGTTCTTATTCGCCATTTGTCATTGCCATACAGTCATGTCTGTTTCTTGCAGCCTTAATGAAACCTGTTGGTAAAGAGATAGCGTCTTGTCTTTCTTACATGTGATATTTTCTTATGTTTTTGTCACTTTCCCATATGCTGTCCTGAGTCAGGTATGGTACATGATTGTATCGTATCGTTCCTGGTCGTTGGCTTTGTTCTGGCTTTGTCTTGTGACAAACTATTTGAACGAAAGAGCATTATCTCCTGAGGGGTGGACTGATGTTGGTAAAGGGACATTTACTGACAACCAATGGATTGAAAATAAAGGAGTGAGATAAAAGAGCTAAAATATATATGCACAAGTAGTCAAGAATTAAAGCATTGTTTTCAGGGGAACCCTATGACCACCCCCACCCACCAAAAAGGAAATAAAAATCAACGTTTAATTGAGTCTGCAAGTATGCTTTCCCAAAATTCAATCAGCTTATGTTTGTGTCAGAAAGATGCAACATTAAACTAATAATATTTTTCTAAAGTCAAACTTTGAAATGTCAAAGTATTTGTGTGACCATAAAGATAAGGTCAATGCCATTAATATCTTATTACTCTTTTTCCCCTCCAAAACGGATCGATGTAATTTTGATGAATATCCATCCACATTTGCATAATATACAGCTCCAAAAATGCTGATTTTACAGTTTTTAAAGGATGGTGGCCTTGACAAGTATCTCGAGGTCACACAAATCTTATCGTCTTCATTCTGCAACAATGATACAATACATATAGCTTAGCTAGAGTACCTTGTTCAGTTCAAAAGATACAATTTGTTAATACTATTTTATTTCAAAACCTAACAAATCAAGAGTGCTGAGTTTAAAATTCAGGTCAAGGTCCTCAAAATTTAATAAACTCTTTCCACCATCTCAAAACGTTATCAGTGAAGGGTAAGTCAAAACGGTAGCCTGTTCAGAATATAAAGTGTGAAAAGGGCTGAAATTTGCAGTCATTGTAGAATGGTGACCTTGACAATTAGACCAATACCACCAAAATCTAATCAAGTCTTCATTGTACCACAATAAAACAATATATACAGTTTGGTCATAATCAATTATGGAGTTTAAGCGTTAACACGCAGAAACCCTATTTTTGGCGGAAATTTGACATTTTGAAGTGCTAATGTGACCTTGAAAATAAAGTCAAGGTCATCAAAATCTAATCAACTCTTCTCCCACCCAACAATGTATCTATGCAAGTTTAGTCAAAATCCATTCACTGGCTCAGAAGATAACGCACAGAAACAAAGCTACACAGTCAACCTCGCAGACGCCAATGGAATCCACACCAAAACCAATATGCCCCCGTTGGATTAGGGGTGGGGGACATAAACATAAATTTGCTTATATATGTAAATCTTGAAGTCAGTTCACATGACATATTTGCTTATAAGTTTGCTCATGGAGAATTATTACTAATTAGTAAACTACTTTTCCTTGACCTCCAGAGGTGGTGCTAATTTACTTTTACTTAGCCCCTTTTTCTCCAGGAGTATTTATACTCACGTAAGTAAATGCGTTCACATGACACTGTAAGTAAATTTGCTTACATAAGTATCTTTACTTACATAAGTAAATGTGTGCCTGTGAATGGGGCCTTAGGCTGCTCTCCATTCTAAGGCAGTGGTTATATTGTTGTTGATTCGTTGTTGATTGTTGCTCCCATTGTGTGATTCTATAAGTGTTCTATGCTTTTGTGCGTTACTTTGCGTCCATTCTAGTTTTTCAATCAGAAGAGAGAGCTGGTTGCTTTGCTTTTTTTGGTCTTCCTGGTGTCTCGTGATTGTTGTGTGGCTTCCTCGCGGTGCCACGGGTTTGTCTGCAGTTTGTGATTGTGGTATATCCTGATCATACTCACTTATTTTTTTTTACGGAACCTATTTCAGAACGGCTATCCATCCACTTTGATAGATATATTGAAGTACTCAGTTCTGCTACCCGAACATTGTTTTCCATTTATATACCTAGCGTTTCATTGTAATAAGCAAACATTCAACGCGGGTCGTGCATATTACTGTCAGTTGATTTCTATTCTATAAATGTGCATGCAATATCGGGCCACCATCGAAACGTCCATAAAATGATTTTCACTGGCGGGCCAATAATGATCCACTTTAATGTAGTTGTTGTAGGGGATATATTTCATTTGTTTTTTAAGGAAGGTGAGCACTGGCTGGGACTGGAGAAAATCCACCGACTGACAAGAACTGGAAGCCAAATTTATTTCCATCTGGAAAACTATGACGGTTCAGTAGATCATGCACATTACAAGGTCTTCAAGGTTCATGATGCCACTACATGTTATCAGATGAAAGTCGACAAATTTGGATATGTTGGAACAATCAGTGAATATTTCAGCTACCATGACGGTATGAAGTTTTCCACGTTTGATCGTGACAACGACGCCAACAGTGGAAATTGTGCCAAAGATAGTTTAGACGGCGGTGCCTGGTGGTATAATTCGTGTTATCGGCTTGGAAACTTCAAGGGATTGTACGGGAAGCGTGAAGCACACGGCTTAGGGTACTACACTACCAGGTTTAATCTAATAAGAAATACTCAGGTTAAGCTGAAATCTCGCTTTCCTCGGTGCTGACTTTTCAGTGAAATTACCCCCGACACTGTGTAGGCTGGGTTGATGCTATTAATGTAAGTGTTTCCTTAGGGGAATAGTTTATCCAGTAAAAAGTCAAGTCAAAATCATTTTTTGTTTATTTCTCTGGTACACACTGTATACAGCTAGAGATTCAACATAGTCTATACATATAACATAGAAGCATATTTCAGAATAAAGAGGTCACATGAAAGTGTATCATAAAGTCATAGCATATAATATATATTATTACTGATCTATTGGAAAATTCCTGAACGCATTTTTGAATATTAATGAAGGAAGCGTCCATTTACAGTTGACTGTCAATAGCCAAAAAACGTTAAAAAGGCTATTTACAGTTGACTGTCAATAGCCATAAAACGTTAAAGTGGCTATTTAAAGTCAACTGTCAATAGCCAAAAAGCGTAAAAATGGTTATTTAAAGTTGACTGTCATTAGCCAAAACACGTTAGAATGGCTATTTACAGTCAACTGTAAATAGCCATTTTAACGTTTTTGGCTAATTACAGATTAATAAGATTTTTCAATGATATTGACTTAATATTCGAATATTCGATGATCATTTTCAAATATAGATGGGCGATTTATGTTTGTTCCTTTGTAATTGAATTCTGCAGATGGTACATGGGCCATGTCCTGAGTTTGGGGTATTTGTCGCATGCGAAAAAAGAAATACAAAATGTGTACGAACTTGTGCATGCGCACAGACGCTCTGTAGTCATTGCTATTCGCGCGCACAAGGCGGTAAATGTTCACATAAAAAAGCCTACGATTTTCAAAGAAATGAGTCACTTGAAAGGCAATCTGACTTATTTCTCGTAAGTTTTTCAAGATAACTGAAAATTATTTGCTTGGAAAGAGTCATTCCAACTATGATAGCATAAGCTTGCGATCACCCTTTATCCGTTCCGCATTACATCTTAGGTCTCTATACAACATTTCCTCATATTCAAATCAAAGAAGCTGTTTGTTTCATTTTAATTGTGATGTGACCGGTCGTGCTCTGTGTCTCTTCCTCCTGTAGCCTTGTGTTGGTCTGCAACATGTGATTGTGGCACTTCCTGGCCATCTTTTAGAACCAGATTTCTTTTTTGTAGCACGTATTCCCCAGTTTTCAAACAATATTGAATATAGAACATAACCGTATTAAATAGATTTACCATTTCATTTCTATTTAATTTTAAACGTCTTCTTACCATGCTTACCGAAACGTATAACCCCACGCTAGAGAACCTCTGTACTCGAACAGCGCGGTCATAGCGTGGTGGTCACAGTCGACGAGTGGAAAATGGCGTGTTTATGTGCACCTTGCTGTTGAAAAAGGTAATAATTTCTTAATATTTAACTTCTGAGAGTATTTTTTGCTGATTATTGTCACTTAAATACCCAGCTTTGTAGTCTGCGTAACAATACGTGTGTGGGTTAAGCGATAGTCAATGCAGCGCTTCATTTATACAAAGAAGATGATTTTTCTCCAAAAAAAGGATGAAAGATTTTTTTCGTTAATATTCTGAAATTTATGCTTACTTTTGATAAAACGCTAAATACCATGGCTTTAATGTGCAAAAGTTTGAAATCTGTGGGTAGAACATTTTGAAAGTTATTCAAGTATTTAATACTGTACGCACAGTACTCTATATCAGGTGTTCTGGCCCAATGATCAGGTGCTCCTGTACGCAGTCGTCTGGATTAGATGAAAGAGAACTGTACGCATATCACAGGCTTTCCATGCTATATTTGAGTCAGCACATGTGTTCAATCTTCCAACCAAATCCATGGCCAGTAGAGGGGCAAACAGTATTGACCCAGATCAGACTGAGCCTACAATGTTTGCAAAAAAAATATTTCTAAAATGTTCCAGCAGAAGACAAAACAGACAAGCTCTGTTGTGATTGGCGTGTTTTCGGCCTTAGAGATTTTGTTTATTTCCAAAATGTAATGCTTTTCTCTGAAAAATGCGCAGACCCTGATGAAAAGTGGTATCATGCTTGCAACAATTCATCGCGGCCTTCACTGTTTGCCAAAGTGCCTCTTTTGGAGAAATTACAAAGGGTAAACAGAATTACTTAGTAGCAAAAGTGGTCGTAGGTTACGTCATACACCTGACACGTGTCATCGTGTTCCAAATGTTTCAGCGGTGAATGCGCTGAGTAACGTTTTTTAGTCCTAAGCATTTCCCAAATCTTACAAACCTTTTTGCTGAGCCTGATCTGGGTCTAAATTGTTTGTACGATCAATCTTAGACATTTTCATTTTAACATGCTTCCAGAAACACTCTATTGACGTTTTGCATGCTGATTCTTTTTTCCGCATACTATTTTGTCATCATAACCAGATTACAGCTATATCGAGCCAACATCCCATCACGGGTCACTATCGACCCGCCAGCGAAACGCCAGTTGCCTGATTTTTTGGTATTTAGCTGTGCTGATACATAATTCTTAAAAATCGGCCTCCAAATGCCTTAAATTTGGTCCAAAATAGCAATTTCTCTGTTTTTTGCCTATTTTGTCGTCCATTTTTGTTACCATTGCAATGGTAAAATTTAAATAAATGCCGAAATTTTACACCAGTTAATCTTCTAATAAACCAATGAAGGGAAATTGGTGAAATGCAATTTTCAGTTTTTGGCTCAAGAGGGGGCCAAAATAGCCCCTTAATGCACGTACCCCTTTGAGTTGAGCGTCCAATAAATAGCACATCTGCAAACAGTGCTGACCCGGATGGCACGCCGCATAATCACACATTGGATAGGCGGCAATCGAAAACTCTAATTTTGTCGAGGAACGTAGATAAAATTCGTTAGAAACAGTTTTCGATTGCCATTTATCGCCTGACTGGTGACAAATGGGAATAAAAACACTGTTTCTATCCAGTTTTGACCCCTGTTCGTCGATTGTTTAGAGCGTTTGTGATAGCCGTCTACCCGGTGTGTTTTGTTTAAAATCTTATTTTAAAGCTCTACTCTAGTGTTAGTCGTTTTTCAGTTAAAACCATAAAGACCAGTGTTTTATGAGGATTAAGATAAGACAACAAGCCCCAGGGTTTATTTTCACACCTAACCATCGCATATCACCGCGTCTCGGAGTCTTTGGGGCATGAGACGGGTGAAGTGTACGAATATTCTACCTGTTAGGAAAAAATCATTGTTGGACATGGCGAAACTTTGGCGGGAAACTCGGTTCGCATTTACCATCTTTCAAGATTATTTTCCATCTTCCACCAAAAAACTTGTAGCTCATTCAGATATTGTAAAGCATGAGAAACACCCATGGATGTTGTATAAACAAAGATTTTCAAATATATTACCAGGCAGTGTGCACGTCAGCATCTAGAGTACCTGCTTGTGTCATCTTTGACAACCTATGCAAACAGTTTGTGCCTCTGGATCAAACTGTTTACCATAATGTGTTGTACATATAATCAGATATTCCAATAGGCAATAAAAGCCAATGAGAATACAACATAATATATTTTTATGACAGAAGATAGTGTAGTACACACATGTAATTTGCAATACAATCATGTTCCCAAGGACTTTTTTTTGGGAGATGGGGCGAGATATTGAGAGAAATCAATTGCCAGGATCATCAGACATCGATGGCCAGGATCAGTGTGAGTGTATGCTTAATTTGGGCATGGCCATTGCGATCTTCTGGTGGCATAGGGAAACAATTTTCGTTAGCAATTGTTTATGGCATCAACATTACGTCGTCGAAAATCATAAAAATACAGAACAATGAGTTTTCAGACAGACCGCGCAAGTGCATTCTTCTCGAGCCAATGATGCCGCCGAAAGTAATTTGTAAACCTAATTAAAGTCTCGTCTCCTGAATAAAGGTTGTCACACCTCTTAATCCGGCACGTGTCAAGCGCCACGGGAGTTTTATTGCCTCCCAGTGAAGTACACTAATCCTGTTTATTGGGACAGATTAAGCTTTTGGATGATACTTAAGTGAAAATAAACATAGTTTATATGAAAAAAGATTCTATTCTGTTTATACTATTTCACAAATAGAATCTTCTAATATTACCACTACCGCAACCCCCACCCCCACCCTCCACCCCCTCAAAAAATTAATAGAAAAATAATTAAAATGAAAATATTAGTTTATCTCGCAATTAAAAAAAAATAGTCTCGATAAATGTGCAAAAAAGTGAATATTTTGCGCATTTTTGCACAGGTTTCATATTTTGCACATTTTTCGAGGCTAAATATTTTTAGCAAAGGTCTCTTCCCAAATTCGCGGGTGTAAACTTTACTAAATATAAATAAATTTCAACAGGCCAAAAAGAAAATTAATAATGAAAGAAGAAAAGAAAAAAAACGGAAAAGGGAGCGCAGTGTCTCAGTGGTAGAGTGCTTTACTCGAGACCAAAGGGCCGCGGGTTCGAGCATCACCGGCGTCACTGCATTGTGTCCTTGAGCAAGAACATTAATCCTAGCTTAGTACTGGTTCAACCTAGGAGGACCCGTCCTTTTATAACGGAAAGATTGTTGATGGGACGTAAATAACCAAATCAAATCAAAGAAAAGAAAAAAATTTGATGGCTGTCTCAATGAAGAGCATGTTGAAAATGCCACTTAGATCCTCTCTTCGAGATATCCATACTTTGTAGAAAAGTGTAGAGAAGGTTCTGACGAGTCTTTGCATATGCCGACAGGCCTTCCCTATCCATGCGTTAAGTGTAAGTACCGAAATCCCTGTAGTGGCCCTCGTACACATACACATAATTTTGCAGACTGGAAATGATTGCCAAACCCATGGCTGTCTCATGACAACTTACATGTACACAACATCCACAAGCAGTACAGATCAGAATCAGACAGTTCCCATAGGAATTATCTGTTATAATCAGATCATGACTCAATGTTGTTTGATACTTTAGCAGTAGTCTGTAGAGCAAACTATATAATTAGTCAAAAGAACGGTTACGATCTGCCATCGTGATTTGATGAATAATTGAGTACACGGTAGACCCAGATGAGATGTCTATTAAAGTAAAGTATTATTAAATGCCAAAACGGAGCCTATTTTGGATCCGTGATACCAAAGAGTTTCAATCCAGATCTGGACCGATATTTTTTAAGCAAAAAACTTTGTGAGAGAAGTTTCCAAGTCTTAAAATCACCAACAAAGACAAGGCTGCTCGTGTCACTCAGAAATTCTTCTTCCTCTGCACTTAAAGTCATATCAGAATAATGTTAGCAAGCTCTACATAAAGTGCTTACCACATCTTTGCAATTAGTCTGTTTAATTTCTTGATTTTGCGATCTTTAAGTTCTTTTTCACTTTCGGAGCGGGAAGTTGTTGATTTGAAGCCGACCATTATGAAAAAAAACTCTTCAAAAAAAGCCAAAAAAGAGTTTCAGCTAAATAAAGCGATATAACCAATGATTTTCCCCTGTATCCCATATGAATAACGACACTGACTGTCATTAGCCAAGAAACGTTAAAATGGCTTTTTACAGTTGACTGTCATTAGCCAAAAAACGTTAAAATGGCTATTGACAGTCACCTGTAAATAGCCATTTGAACGTTTTTTGGCTATTGACAGTTGACTGTAAATAGCCATTTTAACATTTTTTTGCTATTTACAGTTGACTGTAAATAGCCACTTCGATTAATGAAACTTCATTGGGAGACTAACTATATATTTAACAATTTAGTCAGCACTGCAAAATCAAGTGCATGTCTCGAGCACATTAGTGCATTTGGTTTTCCGTAAATATAATAATCAGTATTTCTACATGTATTTCACATGTAACTTAAGGTTTATTACTCATTTTGCTATTATCATTTGGTACGATTTTCAATAAAGCACATGTTGCGTTTGCTAGACATCGCCTAGGTGAGTGCCACGTACCCAAATTTAGAGTCAAAGTTAAAAATTCTTTACTTTTTATGTTTTGTACCAGCTAAGACCACTTTTAGCTTATTTTCATGGCTATCAAATGTTTTATATCGTTTATATTCTCATAAATCCTGTGGAAGAAATATACATAAAAATTGGTACCCCTAATATTTGTTAAGTATATCATATACTTTAAGGAGACCAAAATATATACAAAATATATATGTCATTAGGTGGACCATTTTTTTGAGCTCACCCGAGCCGAAGGTTCATGGGTGAGCTATTAGTGTACCAGTCACTCAGGCGTCCATCCGTCAACATTTTCAAACATCTTCTCCTCTGAAATCACTGGGCCAATTAAACTCAAATTTCATATGGAGACTCCTTACACTGGTGCCCAACTCCGTCACAACGATTTTTGGATTTCTACTGATCCATCATGAACTTTCAGTTACAACTGTGACGAAACGTTTAATATAATATCACGGACTTTAATGGAAAATATGTCAGGACTCTCATAAGGTCAAAGTAATTATGGTAACGTATTTGATTTTATCCCTTATCGTCAATATAGATATAACAGTGATAGCGGACAGCTAGCCAAACACTTTCCTAGTTATTTACTCAGCAAATGCCATATCATTGTATTTTATTGGCAACTACAGTGTCGAGGGTGTATTTGTAAGTTGGATTCAGAAAATAAGAATAATTTAACCTGGAAGCATTTTTCTATTGATTCATAAAAGGAATATAATGAATAGCACGTGCATATCTGTTGTAAATTCTCATAAACAACGCAAAAAATATAATGTCTCTATCTGGATGAGACAATGACACAGTTTTGAAAACGATTCTGATGGAACTGTAGCGGTTTGTTTAAGACATTCTAAAAACTGCTTGAAATTATATTTCCTTGTAACCTTAACAAAGCAACTTTAAAATGGACAATGCTTGGTCCACCTTTAATCTGACAGTTTGACTAGTATTTTGTAGAGGAAAAGTGTAAAATTCTGCATTAATACACAACAACTGTGAATAACTAAGAACTGCCTTAATCACTGACTTCAGACCAACTCAGGGTACCATGAGAAAGGGAAATAGAACACAGACATCCACAGTACAATTCTTGTAAAGCAACCAACTATCCTTTTTCAGCTATATAATTGCTAATATAGATCCACACCAGGAACCACTAGCATCGTTAACCAGGGATTCCATGTTCAATCCCTAACTTCTCCCGGATGTCGAATTAGCTTTAAGCCATGGCCTCCTCTCAATATGACCTTAACTGTTGGTGGGACATAAAAAAAACTCTATGCAAATCTCAAAGCGAAATAAATCGTTTCAGACCATAGCTGCAGTTTTAATCCTAAAATATTCGAGTTGATCAAAAAGGCTCCAGAGAAGATAGGCAGGGGGACTACATAACACATGTTATATAAGGTCATTAGTATTGAGAATTGTACTCCATGTGATGGGGTGGGGATAGGGGAGTCATAGTTTTGGACTCAATATAAATACGGGCAGGAATGTGCCACTTTACAAACATTCCAAGAAAGACAATAGTGATTTGAGAATAAAATATTTAAACCACCAACTTTCTATTGTCTTTCCAAAGAATCGCATAAAGTTTCGTGAAATTCTAGTAAAAGTTTAAAGAGATGCAGCCGCGGATGGGGTATAGGGACAGAGGACACAAAGCCAAAATTTCTTACGATTTTTCAGCAGTGGATAAAGGAACAGGAAATAACTACATACACTGTAAGAATTAGTTAAACTTTACATCCAATGTGATGGCAGCTGACCTGCTACTGTGTAACTTTTCCACTGCTTTAAAATCTATGCTCTATTTGATTGTTCTGGTCCAGAGATAACTACAACAATGACAGGTAGAAATGTTTAACATGATGCAACCCTTGTTTTGCTTTAAACTTAGGATGTATTAAGAATATTATTTGTACAAACATTTATCAATATTGTATCAAGGGACACTTATACATTACCATCAATTCCATTGTTTCTTTATTGGTTAATAACCAAGACTGGCACATCTAATTGTCAGTCAGCATTGATTAGTTAACCCTTAGAGCGCCTGCAAAAATGCATCTGAAAATGTTGTCTGCTGCACAATATCATATCTACATGTACTAACATTACTGACTAATGCCAGTTGTGGATGCAGTCTGATCTGAGTCTACCCTGTTTGATCAAAAGAATGTTAAAACATTTCAGCTGACAACAAGAGCAGACGACACTTGTTGTAATTGGCACTTAAGGGGTTAAATTATTTTGTACCAATAACACACAAACCTCTGAATCTTAAATCCTGGCAATTCAATCACCTAAAATTATTTATTATCTGGACAAGTCTACTCATTCGAATTTGGTACATAGGGTATATCTGTAAGCAGCCCAGGCTCAGATGATTCAGCCCAAAAAGTGCAGGCTAGCCACAGCTAATAAATCATCTGATGTTTTCGGCAGGGGATCAAAAATAGGTAATAACTACATACAGTGTAAAAATTAGTGTAATTTTACATCCAATTTTGATGGCAGCTGAACTTCCACTGCTACATGTGTAGCGAACATGTTGAAGGGAAGTAGATGAAGGTCCAGACTAATATTTAGTCCAAGAAGGTAAATAGCAGAGTGTGCATGTTGGACTTTCAGACCAGAATATTTTGTGGGTACTCAATGGAGTGTCTCATTGAGTTGGGTTGATACCGCCTGACTGAACTGCTTAAGCTATTCCTTTATTTTCAAATTGAACCTTTTATATGGATGAATCAATATATATCTGTTGCATGCATGGGCCCAGTACTTTTTGTTAGGAGAGCGAGGGTGGCAGTATTCGCTGAGGCCATATCAGTTGCTCGTCTATGGAAGTTTGTATGGGATTTCACGTGAGGTATACTAATATAAGGATCAAACATGATTTTCTATGCATTAACATATGTGGTTCTGAAACCTGAGCGTGTAAAGCAAAAGTTTTAACAACCCACAGGAGCCTAGAAGATGTCAATGTAGCGGAAAAGCATGTTTATCGTTTATCGTTCACTTTTGCTGGAAAATTTTGGACAAAAAGCGTTTTGAAAAAAAAAAGTTTTGTATAACCTGTCTTAGCGCACAAAAAGCATGAAAAATGCACAAACACATGAGGAATGTGCAGCTTTTAAAGAACGAGCGAAAAAGAGTAACATTATACACCACTCTGACGTAACTTAATTATGCTCACCTCTATGCACGTTACTTATGATGACATCAATTTTGTGATCCCCTGGAAATTCACAAAAATATAGGGTTTCTTAGCAATACTGGTCCGGAACCCCTTAAAAATCACAAAGCTACCAAGCAAGTATTCAGTGTTGAGCCATCATCGACACAACAGTGAAATGCCATTTAAATGGCGTTTCGCTGCGGGCAGATGATGGCCCGCTAATAGTGGTATTTGGATCCTTCCCTCCCTCCTCAAATTAAAAAAAAAGAAACAAAAAAGTAAAAAAAAACGGTATCGAAGCTGGACCCCCTCTGACAAAACTGTCTGGATCCGCGCATGCTTTCCATCCTCCTGTCCGTCTGTCTGTACATCTGGCTTTCTGTACGTCCGGTTTCTTGTTTTTTAAGAAATAGATCAGCTCCAGCAGTGAATTGTTGAGTAATAATTCACTGTTTGGAGGTCAGTTGTGAAGATCAAATCACGAGCGCGCAGCGCGAGTGATTTATCTTCGTACAACTGACCGACGAACAGTGAATTATTACTCAAAAATTCACGCAATGGTGCTGATCTATTTTGATTCTAACACACAATAAACGACGAAAACACATTCGAAGCCTTCAGCTTCTTCCAACTTTCCGCCATTGCACTGAAGAACTCCCGCCAATACTTAGACTACGTCGCATACGTTTACATGTAATTGTAACGTCTTTCAAGCGTTAAAACGATGTTACACTGTCTAACGCCATGACTGACGTCATTTTCCAGTGACGTCAGCTATCACACACTTTAGCAGTGAATAATTGTCCGATATATTACCTTTTGTTACCGTTGGCTCTATAGGCGAGGTGTGTTAGAATGTATCTTATCGCAGCTCAATGATGCGCAACACATGAAAAGGGTCCTAAACGTAATAAATGACGTTACAAGTTATTAACGTCAAGTGTAAAATCTGCCCCATCATAGAAATGCACATTTATTTAAATGTGTCAATATGTTGTTGTTTTTTTCATTGAGAAAGGTCAAAATTTTATCGGCCTAGCGCTTAAATTGAGTAAACTATGGGTTTCTAAAGACAAGTTTTCTGGTTTTGGCTTACCTGCAATTTCATTTCACCAATACAGACTATCTCGTCACGCTTTCTATCTTGTCAACCGGGTTTGTCGCACGCTAATGACGTCAGTTGATATCATGACATAATTAATGCGTAAATGACAAGTATTTTTTTGGAAAAGACTTGGATATGGGTCCTTGCCTCATGCTAATTTTGTTCCAATATTAGGCACAATGGTTGGTTGGTTGACTCGGGTACAATCGAAATAGTTGATCTACATTTGTACTCTAAATATACACAGTGCAAACAGCAAAAGCGCAGACCAGTCTGATAAACACCTTCATTATTCTCTTATTGGAAAGAACCAAATCAAAATATGCTGCAAGCGAATTCCACTATTCTAGCTAGTCTCTAAAGCTGAGCAGGAACAATGCTCATTATTGCGGTCAAAATCCACTAAGCTTTTTCATTTGATATCTTGCACATAAAAGCGTCGAACTGATCGTGGCCAATGCCGATCGTTGGCAACGCCGACGGGGTCTGTACCAACCCCCCTCTATTGAATTCCCCCTTCGGTGAGGGGGGAGGGTGTATGGGGACATAAAAGCACCTGTTCTAATAAATGCGGGTCCAACCAAAACATATGTTATAGGTACTCAAAAGCACCGTCTCGCCGAGACTGTTCCTTTGAGCTCCCAAAACAAATGCAAACTTTGATCGACAATAAAATATTCACAATTTACGCTTAAACAGTTTGCTTATTTGCTTAACTTGACCTGTGCTACATTCGGCACGTTTCATCCATGATGTGTATAATAGAAATAAGCCACCTCTGGTCAAGTGTTAAGGTTAGACCTTGCTTCGCGATCGGGCATTAGAATGGAGCCCGAGGCTGCAACAAAGATTAAACATTTGGAATCCTTGGATGAATGGTATAAAACTGTCCAAGGACCTCGGACAGTCTTAATGAAGGATTGCCGCTAAAAATGACCAGAGAAAAGTTTTTAAAGAAAATGATATTTTTTCTATGAATAAGATAGTAGGTTCAACCCATGACTTATCCTCAAAAGCCGTTTTCTCATTGGACAAGTACCAATTGAAAAATATGGGTTGAAAACTCCGTTTTTGCTATTCAATTTATAGAAAATAGAAAAAAAAGTTTTACTGACAGAGGTGCTCCCCCCCCCGTGACCAAACTAATCATTTTGCATACAGTTGTAGTTTTACATTTCACACATCATATAAAAATGGCATGTTTGGTCACGGGGGGGGGGGGGGGGACGCTGTCAAAATGCTCAAAAACACTTTGTTATAAAATCTTATTAGAAACTAGTTTTGTAAAAACCTGTAGGTAAATATCAATTTGCAATGGCATATATCAGGGACTTAGTTATGAGTGCTTACAAGGAAATTAATTGTCTCATTTCTCAACCAAAACATTAAGTTGTGGGTACTCAAAAGAACCGTCGCAATGAGACGGTTCTTTTAAGCACCAAAATATAGGTTAAATCTGATGTGTAAGAAAATATTACGATTTTACGCTAAACAACTGTGTTTATCTAGACTATGATTTATACAGTATACAGATATGATACACCTCAGTGCACAAGTCGAACTAGTTGAACTCGAAACATTACAGTTAATAGTCAAAAGTAATTGACAGCACACTTCTTTAAACGAAACAATGAAATCTTCTCAACCCGAATTTTATGCAAACGCATCACTTTCGTCTCAAGTTTTATGCCGCAAACATTATATTAACATGTAATTAGGTGAATACTCGACGAAACTTAGACTCTCTATAGAGTAAAATTTGGTCACAAAAAATACCCCCACCCCCTAAACCCTAAAATCCTGGCATAATTATGCAATATTTTCAAAATATTTTTTTTATTTTATTAGATGCACTAAATGTAAGGGTTTCATTTAAGCACAAAACTATAGTTGTCAGTTATGCATAATGCTAGCCACAGGCTGTCAAAATTTGGGCAGATTGAATAGGAAACTGTCTGAGGTCCTTTGTCATCACAATTAAACATTCTAAGTTAACCTGTGACCTTGAAATAACGGTCAATGTCACCCAAAACTTTATCGGCGATAGGTTGGCGACTGATTGGAGACTGGTTGGCGACTGGATGGAGACTGTTCTTTCATCCACAGAGGATTTTTTTTATATTGAACATATAATATGGATGGGTCATACAGCTATTCATAAAATTAATTTGCTTGAAGACTGTGATAACATTTCATTTTATTTTTAATATTTACTAAGCCGGCATGTGATAGATCTCTGGTTCCTTCAAATGATTCTCTTGTGGGCGTGATGGATGTTATAACAACTTTTATAGCTTGGAATATTATGCCATTGCATTACGACATCGTACTTCAACATTTCAAAAAGAACACTAATGTGTTTTTTATTCCTGCTGTATTATTATTATTGGTTAAACTGTTTTATATGCCCAAGTACACATGTATTTTATATGTGTGTGTGATATAACATGATATAACCACTTCTTTTAATGTAAATCTCTGTATATATATTTAATGTGTAAGTAGACTAGTACAAATAAGGAAGAAACTAACGACTATCGACTAATGACTCAAAACCAAACTCACTATGTATACTAGTGTACACCGTGACACTAATTGTACTGAAGCAGAAAATGAATCTAAACATAAAAAGCGACAGCTACGTGCTACAACCTTTATAGTAAAGTGACTAGCAAACAAGACTCATAGGCATGTGGTAACGAGTTCGAGCCTCATGACGGACAATATTTAGACCGCTTTATATCCATACTGATAGGTTTCAAACGAACAGCTATTATTAAAGGATAGTGTTCTCTATCCACTTTTAGTTCAAGCGACTGCGTGATTGACCAACTGTTATTGACAGGTCAATCCTATTGATGTTAGTTTGATCGTCATTCGACTAAAAGTGGATGGATATGCACCCTAAGGTTAGCCCCCCAATAAGAGCTAGATACTAACTTTCGTAGGTGCTGTTGGGTAATGTAAAACGTGTTGCAGTACAGAATATGCTCTGAGTATCTACCTTCTTTCTGGAGGAAAGTATGCCGTTCCAAAACCATCTGTCCGTTCCTTATAGACCAACTCATGATAAACACGGGGTGCAGCGTTTGTGTGTTAGGAGTCAACTGTTTTTATATTATTAAAATTAAATGAAATTAAATTTGGCTGGATAGGTTTTGTTACATATTTCCTAGTGAACGATTTGTAGACTATTTGGTCTTTGTTACACAGGTAAAACTTATACAAATGTATCAAAGTATGTCTGAACTACATGTATTAGACGCCCAGAAAACTGCACATTGACGTTTTCAGAGCATCGCACATATTTCAGCCGAGATTCCAAGATACTAGTAATGCAACATAGCAGTCTCCACATCGTGCATTAGGTAATCTATATGACAACATCTACCCATTCAAATTTGATATGAAAAACAAGCAAAAGGTTGACCAATCATCAAAATATACTGCACACCGTGATAAGCAGCATGTTTCAGTCTATCGAAGCCTTTAAATGAAGCTACCAATAGACAGACAAGTATCCAAGGTTATGATATGTCCCATTGGTTTCTTTCTATAAGTTTGTTCTCTTTGTAATGGAAAACATCGACTTCCTGAACAACTCGGCTAAAGAGAGATAGGATAGAGAGGCAAACTTACTCATAAGGCTTCTAGGTTAATTCAAAATTATGAAAACCCTGTCCTTTCTGTTATAATTATTACAGCTCTTCCAATAGGGCGGCGATCGCGAACGCTCTGATTGTCCAAAATAATGGCTTCGATCATAAAATGATGACCGTAAAACGCATTTTTGCGATCGAAAAAGTCGGTTTGGGCAATGGGAAATGCAGTTTTATTTAAGCAAAACAAAAATCGTTCATGGGTCACCAGTTAACTGGGGTGTTTAACAAAAGTAGAATGTTGACAGAAGTGCGACCCGAGTGTGAGTGACAAGCCAGCACACAACTCGACTATCACGATTACTTTTCTCCTAGGGTGGCGACAGAGAGTTCCAATAGCTCGAAAAAGTTTTCAGTTATGAAACACCATACTTAACGATTGCATAACAAAATTAATTATTCAGAAGTTAGATATATTAGCGGAATTTAATGCAATACACGATGGCCAATAAATGTTTAATATATTGAGGGGCAACAAGTTATATTTTCGAAAAAAAAGTACGATCGTTTCTGTCTTAGCAAACAATGTAGATGCTGATCAAATGCCACATCTGGGTCTGCACTGTTTGCCAAAATACTTCTCCTAAAGCCAATAGTAGACAAAGGGTTAATAATGTATGCGTATAACCTGGTCGTTTTCACTAAAACCAATTAAGTGAGTAAAGAGCTATTCCTACAAATGTAAACGTGAGAGCAAGGTGTGTTCGAAATGTCTTACCATGTGTTTGGTAAAAAAAGTGAGTATGACCAGGAAGGGAGGGCAGTGGCTCAGTGGCAGAGTGCTTGACTCGAAACCGAGGGGTCGCGGGTTCGAGCCTCACCGACGTCACTGCGTTGTGGTCCTTGTGCAAGACACATTTATCCTAGCTTAGTACTGGTTCAATCCAGGAAGACCCGTCCCTGTTTAACTGAAAGATTGTTGATGGGACGTAAAGCATCAAATCAAACAAATCAAATGACCAGGGAATGATACAATCATAGACGACAGGCCAACCCGCCATCGTGAGATGAACACAGACCGGAGTAGCTACACGACAACATACTGCATTTAAATGAACTGTTTAGGGAAATCTTTCCAGAGGTAGGTGAACTCAAATTGGAAGGTGTGTCTGTGTGTGCGCGCGTATGTGTTAGCTCGCGCGTCGGTGTGTGTGTGTGTGTGTGTGTGTGTGTGAATTCCTGTCAACAGCCTAGGTAAAATTGAGCCAGTGCCATGGCTTAAAGTCACATCTGACAAACTGAAGAAGCTGGATAACCGTAGTTGAAAGGAAAGCAAAGATTCAACCTCTATAACCGATAATTCTATAACTCTAAGTCTGGGTTCTCAATCCCAATCCCCTCCCCTTCCCTTACCAACAAACACACGCACGCACGTGTTTGTGTACATCTCCATACCCAACATATCAACGAAAATCATTTACAACCACATCACTCCGTCTGGGATATAAAAAGTATCGGCGTGTGTGATTGTATTTGTGCGTGCACTGGGTTTCCTTCGTTTAAACTTGACTTTTCCAATAGAGACCAGGGTTGTTGTATTCAAGGTTACCGTACTATTTTGGGCACAGTTTTCGGGTGTGCGGATACTGTTTTGACTCCCTATCTGACGGACGCAGTTATGAAAGGTGTGAATGTGCGAGGAAAACTACTCTGACGTGGGAATGTGATATTTCGTACAACCAGAATCGTGTTCGTGTAGTGGGATCTCAGCTGTTCAGAGCTGCAGCAAATATAGAAAAAGGCTTTTCTTACCTTATATATATTGCCTTTATAACAGCCTGGCAATCAGTTATCAAAGGGATGCATGTCAGTGCTAGTGGGGGTCCCGCTCATATCGGTGTTGCCGTCCGAGTGCTTAGTTGGACGATTTCAGCTTGATTTGAAGTTTTAGCTGGAGATGTTATTGCGGAGACTTTTGCGGGTTGAAGCACAAATACGCTACTCTCTGTGCTTTGGCCAAGTTAGATGTTGGTATATATTTCCCTAAGGACTGCTCGTAACTTGAATAGTTTTAACATAGCCAAGAGCAGTATCTGAAGGGCCACTGGTTCGAGACTCACCGGGGCCAATGTGTTGTGCCCTTTAAGAATACACTTTATATGTTCTTCTTAGAATTGGTTCCACCCAGAAATTCATGAAACGTTCCGATATGACTGTGAGATTGTTGACTGATGCGTTAACCATCAGCGCAGACAAACAATTCATTTCGACATTATTTGAACACAGTCAGTTAGCCAAATAATGCCTAGCACCCATATAAAGGAATTTGACAAACAGTGCAGATCCAACGTAGACACAAGGCAGATGGTGAATGAAACAAACGTCTGGTAAGGGTCTACACTGTTTGCTTAAATGATACAACAATTTCTGTAAAAGGATAAATATCCCAGCCGTTACATGTACCTATCATTACAGATCGATCCGTCACTTTAAACAGATTGAATACTCCAGTACGGATAAATGGATTAACCGATCTACACTGTTCCAGGTAGCCGCTTAAGCCCCTATATCACTGGACTGCGACTGTTTTGCGACAGCTGGCGACAGACATCGCGAGTGGCTCGCAAAGCAGTCTCGAAACAGTCGCCAGTGATTCCTAACTTCCCGGCATCGTCAAGTGGCGCAAAGCAGTCGCGAAAATTTTGAACATGTTCAAAATTTTTATGCGACAAAATTCCTCGCAAAATGGTCGCAAAGTCATCGCGGGTGTCTCGAACCCGTCGCGAACTTGTCGCCGACCCCTAACAATCTAATCGCAATCATTTTGGAACACGACATATTTGCGAGATAAATAAGACTGAATTGCGAACCAATTGCAACATAAATGAGACACTTCGCGACAACATTGCGAGTAAATTAAACTAAGCGATGTTCTGGCGATCGTCGTGAGACAGTCGCACGAACGTCTCACGACTATTGCGCAAGTATCTTAAATTACTCGCAATTTTGTCGCCAAAGGTTCGTTAAAAGAGTTCCTCCTATCTGAGATGATAATTCCTTGGTTAGGCATACTTAAGTATACACTTTTGACTAACTCCAGTTGTTATGTATTCTTGCTATCTGAGAGGATAGTTTCATATAAGTATGGTGTATTGATTAGGCTTACTTACATGTATACTGTTTGGAGTAATTTCAGTTATTAAAAATGGTTCTGCATTCTGAGAGGATAATTTGTTAAATATGTTTTATAAGGCCTACTTTATGTTTACTATTTTCTATGAGAGTATAAAGGCTTTATTATTGTGTCTTTGTTAGACTACAACAGCCTGCTTAGTCTCAGCAGCCCTTCTAAGGTTTGAAGGATCATTGACGGTTTGGGCCTTATACGCCTATTTTTCTGATTCCCAGAACGCTGCTTTTGAGCTTCTAGTGTGGTGTATGTAGTATCAGTGCAACAGGTGAATCTAATGGCAAGTGCCAGCTAGCAAAATCTTTTCAAAATTCCTACGCACTCGAGAGCTATGGGGGTTAGAATGGGGAGGGGGTCTGAAATTTCATGAAAAATAAAAAGTGCTTTAAAAACTGATTTCTGCACGTTTTCTTGATTTATTTGGTAGGCATGGTGATATCTATTGAACATACCATATGCAGAGTATTAACTAATCACGATAATTGATGAAATTGTTTTAAAAACAAAATATGTTTTGTAATTAAATGATTTTGGAGAGATAATTTAGAAGTTACCTGTACATTTTTGACTGCATGTATCGTAAATAATACAAAACTGAAAGCTCAACAAAAGAAATAAATATTTTTGAAGGAATGAAAGTGTCCCATTTAGCATTGGAAGTAAAACCGATTCTAACCAGATCCTTTGAATATTACTTTTGCTTTGTTTAAAGGGCATAGCATGTTGAATGTATTTAAAGTGTCCTAATATTTATGGTATACATGATGCATGTATATCCCTATATGAGACAATATATTGAATACTAAAGTATTTACCTGTTATAACTCTTTGCATGCCAGTGGATAAGTTTGTCGTCTGTCAATAGCCTTTTGCAAACAGTTTGAACCCAGATGAAGACCAATAGAATGTCGGTCTTGATCTGGATCCAAACTGTTTGACACTCTAATGGTGGTCCTGGGTGGTTTATTTTTAAAAACTTAATTTTGAAGAAAGTCAGCAGACGAAAATAAAAACATGAACAATTCCCTAGCATGCAAATAGATAAGTACAGGACGTATGCAAAATAATGTGTCATTTAATAACAGTGAGAATTTTTCTTATGAAAAAAATGCAATTTAAACCTTGCTTATTCTACTTTTAATCTTTAAGTACTTTATATCAAACGAGCACAGAATACAAAGCAATTTAGGAGGATGGTTCTAGAGAACTTCATAACTGTCATTAATTTCTTATTTGGTAGAAAAGGCATTTTGTGGGCTTAGGCCCTGGGTTTTTGGGCTGCTGAACATCTCCCCCCCCCCGTGTGCCAGCAAGCCACTTCCATACAAAGTGTAAAATATGGTAACACATATGCAGGCAAAAGCTTTTGCTGGCACACGGGGGGGGGGGGGGGAGGGGAGGGAATGATATTTTAAAAAATGTTTTCGGATTCCTATATATCTTAATGTAAAACTGATTGTTCTACCCAAAATTTTACATCTTTGAAGCATTTAATATCGAAAACGGATTTCACAGCCATAAAGTACTCAGGTCAGGGTAGCATCAAAGCGAAGAAAGGGACGATTGACAAACTATTATTT
This sequence comes from Loripinus fragilis, assembly GCA_964019695.1. Taxonomy (NCBI): domain Eukaryota; kingdom Metazoa; phylum Mollusca; class Bivalvia; order Lucinida; family Lucinidae; genus Loripinus; species Loripinus fragilis. The sequence goes on along the minus strand of OZ026522.1, from coordinate 62,871,391 downwards.
TTACTTAAAACCATAGGCATTTACCCATAGCAAGTGTCAATGATCCTTTGGCATACAGAACCCCATATAATCAAATTATCACTGCAGCGGACAACTAAGATTCTGATAAGAATGCGCATTCGTGCAGTCTGATCTGTGCCTTTTGAGTTGAGCGCATAACTGTATAAAATAGATTTTCGCAGGACGAGGCTCATCTAAATCATTGCAATTTTGTTTTGATTGGGCTCATCATGCCATACATATGGGCATTTAGAGAATGTGCGTTCTCGACTAACTTTCTTAAGCTGCTTGACGGGACATCATTACTATGCAGTCTAAACGAGTTAACCTGTTTTCTAACTCAATATTTGCTACCATTCAACAGTCAAACACAACCCAGCAACGTGACACCTTCCAACAATCTAGCTCATTCCAGCCCTCTAGTTCCTTCCAACAGCGTAGTAACTTCAAGTTTGAAGTTTCAATGCTTACTAGAATGTTTATTTTTCTTAATTTATCATTTCTCGCAAAACCATCGTCTGACAGTCGCACGACCTTCGCGCGACAGTCGCATGATAATCGTGAGAACGTCGTGAGGCGGTCGATGGTAATAAATGTTCGCAATATCATCGGGCGAACATCGTGCGAGTGTCTCGCGAATGTCGCACGAATGTCGCGCGAATGTCGTGAAACATTCGCCAATGATTAGTGCGACAATCGTACGACATTCATGCGACTGTCGAAAATATGTCTTAATCACCCATTCAGTGTGACCGCAGTGTGGTTATGGTTGCAATGTCGTATTTCTGTCGCCAAAACGTGTCTCAAATTAATCTCGAGATAGTCGCAAATTGCTCGCATCCCAGTGAGATACTAGCTTTAAGTAGTTAATCAATATTGAGTGCCCACTCTTTCGCAAGAAACTGATAGCTGCTGTAATTGAGACAGCGGACGGGAAAGGATGACTGTAAAAACTATTTTAGAACGAATTTCTACCAAAACGGGGTCTCTGGATTCGCAGTCAAGCACATTGAAGATTGCACCAGCGGTCCCACCAGTGTGTTGTGAAAAACAGGTCCGTTCGACATCCCAAAGTTAGTATGTGATATCATATTAAACATTATTTATGGACTACATCAGCACATTCTACAGTCCCAGTGAAAGAAGGAAAAAAAAAAAGGCCACTTGATCATTAGACTTGGTATCGAAGGGATGCTAGTTCGAGGCTCGCGGTCGGCGCAGTCACTATTTTGTCCTTCAGCAAGTCACCGTTTATCCACTGCTTACTACTGGTTCAACCTATGACAACAGGAAATCGTCCCGACATTACTAAACATTTCTTGACGTGGACGTAAAGCTCCAAAAACAAACGAAAACAAAAATAAACTTTAAAAAAAAATATGTTAGGTAGGAATCGAACCATCGTCCACACGTATATGAGACAGCTGTTCTAACCACTAGGCCACAGAGTCTGTTGTAAATTGTCATTTACTTCGTTTTAGTATTTTGAACGTGTTTGTAACTTTAGGCGAGTACAATTATCCACAACATTGTATGCGCATGAATAATTTTCTAAGCGAGGCGGATCTAGTTTCAATTAACATTTGTTTCAATCAAAATTACAAATAATAATGAAAAATATTTAAGAAATACACTAAACTAATGCTACTGAGGTTTGGGACTTTATTTTTTACGCGAGCAGAAGCTGGAAATGTAACAAATTTGTTGTGTTCTAAAATGCTGTTAAGTCTAAGTTGAATCCGCCACCATTCCTAAGCCATAAACTTTTAGTCTTAGTCGTTAGTCAATCCTTATTTGTACTAGTGGACTAGTACAAATAAGGATTGACTAACGACTAAGACTAAAGTTTAAACTTTTAGACTTAGTCGTTAGTCAATCCTTATTTGTACTAGTGGACTAGTACAAATAAGGATTGACTAACGACTAAGACTAAAGTTTATGACGAAGGAATGGTGGCGGGTTCAACTTATACTTAACAACATTTTAAAACACAACAAATTTGCTACATGGCAAGCTTCTGCTCGTGTAAATAAGAGCCAAGACTTCAGTATCATTAGTTCCAGTGTATTTCTTGAATAATTTTCATGTTTATTTGTAATTTTGATTGTTACATTTATTAATGGAAACTAGATCCGCCTCGCTTAGAAAATTATTCATGTGCATACAATGACGTATATTCACTGTTATTGATAGTTGTACTCGTCTAAAGTTACAAACATGTTCAAAATAAGAAAACAAAATAAGAGACGTGTAATACAGCAGACTCTGTGGTCTAGTGGTTAGAACAGCTGACTCATAAACGTGTGGTCGCTGGTTCGATTCCTACCTAATATATATTTTTTTCAAGTTTTTGATTGTTTGTTTTTGGAGCTTTACGTCCGCGTCAACAAATTTTCAGTAATGTCGGGACGATTTCCTCTTTTCATAGGTTGAACCAGTAGTAAGCAGTGGATAACGTGTGTAATAGAGACTGCGCTGGAGGTGAGTCTCGAACTGGTATTAGCCTTTCGATCCCCAGTCTAACGCTCAAGTGTTTTTTTTTATTATTTTTTATTTGTTCTTTCACTGGGACTGTAGAATGTGCCAATGTACATGTAGACCCAAAATAATGTTTTATATGATATCCCATAATAACATTATTTAGTTTTAGAAACACTTTGGGATGTCGTAAAGACCTGTTTTTCACCACACACTGGTGGGACCGCTGGTGCAATCTTCAATGTGCTTGGCTGCCAATTAAGACATCCCATTTTAGACGAAATTCGTTCTAAAAATAGTTTCTATGGTCATCCTTTCCCCTCCGCTGTCTCAATTAGAGCAACGAAATAGTGGGCACTCAATATTGATAAAGTATGGAACAGTGTAGATCGGTTAATCCATTTATGCCTACTGGAGTCTTCAATCCATTTAAACAGACTGGTCGATCTGTAATTATAGGGTCTTTAGTTTTGCTTGATCACTTTACAGAAATTGTTGTATCACTTAAGCAAGCAGCGTAGACCTTATCAGACATGATTTCATTCACCATCTGCCTTGTGTCTATGTTGGATCTGCACTGTTTGTCAAATTCCGTTATACAATGTATGGGTGCTAGGCATTATTGGGCTTTTAAAATGACTGTGTTCAAATAATGTCGAAATGTCTTTTTTGTTTTCGCTGATGGTTTACTCATCAGTCAACAATCTTTCAGTCATATCGAGACGTTTCATAAATTTTTGGGTTAAACCAGTTCTAAGCAGAACATATAAAGTGTCTTCCTAAAGGACACAACATATTGGCCCTGTTGAGTCTCAAACAAGTGGCCATTCAGATACTACTCATGGTTATATCGGCGATCTACAGTTAAAACTATTTAAGCTATGAGAAGTCCCTAGGGAAATATATACCACCTGACTCGGCCAAAACCCAGAGGGTAGTGTATTCGATCTTTAACCTACAAACGCCTCCGCAATAACATCTTCAGCCAAAACCCCAAATCAAGCTGAAACCGTCCAAATAAGCACTCGGGCGGCGACACCCATATGGATGGGAACCCCACTAGCCCTGACATGCACCCTCTTTGATAAATGATTGCCAGGCTGTTTTAAAGGCAATAGAAATAAGGTTAGCGAAGCCTGTTTCTGTATTCCCTGCAGCTCTGAACAGCTGAGATCCCACTACACCAACACGACTCTGGCTGTATAAGAGCTCACATGCAGTCTTACCCGCACCTTCACACCTTTCATCACTGCGTCTGTCAGACAGGGAGTCAAAACAGTCCTTGCACATCCGAAACCTGGGCCCAAACAGTGCCTTGTATAAAATAGCCCTGTTATCCGTTGGAAAAGTCAAGTGTAATCGAAGGAAACCCAGTGCACGCACCAACACAAACGCCGATACTATTTTTTATATGCCAGGCGAAGTGATGTAGTTGTAAATGCTTTTCGTTGATATGTTGGGTATGGAGATGCAAACAAATACGTGAGTGCGTGTGTTTGTTGGTAAGGGAAGGGGAGGGGGTTGGGATTGAGAACCCATACTTAGACTGACCTTAGCAGTCGCTGAGAGATATCGAAATCTCGATTATAGACTTCCTTTCTACTACGGTTATCTGACTTCTTCAGTTTGTCAGATGCGACTTTAAGCCATAACACTGGCTCCATTTGATTTAAGCTGTTGACGGAAATTTACACACACACACACACACACACACACACACACACACACACACACACACACACACACACACGCACGCACGCACGCACGCACGCACGCCATCCGGTGTGAGGTCACTTACATCTGGAGAGATTACTCTAAACATTTCATTAAAATGCGGTCTCACGGTTGTCGGTCTGTGTTTAATTCATGGTATCGAGGGTTAGCTTGTGGTCTATGATTGCATCATTTCCTGGTCATACTCACTTTTTGATCACACACATGACATTTCGAACACACCTTGCTCTCATGTGTACTTTTGTAGGATAGCTCTTCACTCACTTAATTGGTTTGAGTGTAGGAAGTGTTAATAAAACGACCAAATTATTCGCTGACATTAATATCCCTTTATCTACTATTGGCTCCTAAATCCGTATTTTGGCAAACAGTGCAGACCCAGATGCGCATTTGATCAGAGTCTACACTGTTTGCTAAGACAAAATCGATCGTCAGTGAAAGAATGCATTTTTTCCGAAAATATAACTTGTGGCCCCTCAATATATACGAGGGTCATCCAATAAAGAATGAGACTTTCTTCATAGTCTAAAAATCTGTGTGTGCATTTAGCTCCAATTCACCAAAATGATAGTATGACATCTTAGCAATTCAAGAAAAGAAACAATATGTTTGTGATTGATCAGTTGCCATAGTAACGGGATGTTTCGTGGAAGGACTTGAAGATGCATGGCCGCGTTTATACTATTTTTTTGCATACCTATGGTCATTCAAAGTCGTTTATTTTCGATCACAGAAAGAATTTAACCTCTGTATATCATTTCATCAACAGAACAGTTTAAGTGTTGCATAAAATTATATAAAAGAAGAACCAAATATGTATATCCTTTATTTTGGTTGTCTAGCAACCAATTTACTCGATTTTTTTATAAACACACTACTTTGCGTTGCTATGGAAACCAAATTAGCAATGTATATCCTACAAAAGGTATGTTTATGTGCAGCTGATTGTTATTTATGTTACATGAACAAAACCCTGTTAAATTAAATTGCCTTTGACTATTTGATATAAACTTTTCAAGTCAAGAGGTCAGCGAAAAATACCAGTTATTTCTTGGAAACTTGATTTTTTAAGCTTTGTTTCCATGGTAACAGCTGAAGACTCTGGAGCATTACTTTTCCCTATTGGTTATAGAAAGATTACATAAAGATATTCAAGTATTACTTGGAAAATAAACTATACATCTTAATCTGTTGCCATGGTGACCACCTTTAGTGAGCTGTCCACGTGTATTCACCTAGTCTTCTTATGTTGCCTAGCAACAAAAATTGGAACTATGTAACACATCGAATATGGTACATGTGAATAGCCAAAAAGACCTGCTAGCATTGAATGAGATTTCGTAAGTCTAGCATGTAAATTCACTGTGCTATCGCAAAAGTCTCATTCTTTATTGGATGACCCTCGTACAATTGGCCATCGTTTATTGCATTGAATACCGCTAATATATTTAACTTCTGAAATAATTATATTGCTATGAATCATTATATTGCTAAATAATCATTAAATATGGTATTACATATATGAAACTTTTTTTTGATTTACTGGAACTTTTTGCCCTACCCTAGGAGAAAAGTAACCGTGATAGTCGAGTTGTGTGCTGGCTTGTCACACACAGTAAAGCCGTACTTCTGTCAACATTCTTCTACTATGGTAAATGATCGAAACCGTTGTTTTGGGCAATCGGAGCGTTCGTGATCGCCGCCTTATTGGTAGAGCTGTAATAATTATAACAGAAAAGACAGGGTCTTCTTGAGTTACTTAATTTTGAATTAACCCAGAAGCCTTATGAGTAAGTTTGTCCCTCTATCCTATTTCGATTTGGAAGTCGATGTTTTCCATTCATAGAAACAAACCAATGAACCTGGATATTTGTCTGTAATTAAAGGCTCCGATAGACTAATCATGTTGCTTATCACGGGGTGCAGCATATTGTGATTTAGAGGTCCACCGTTTTGCTTTTTTCATATCAAATTTGAATGAGCAGTCGCTCGATCTACTGTGGTGCCAACCAAGAGTGACAGTGACGTTATATTTTGTTTTTAATTGTTAAGTTCAACATTAATTTGTACACTCCACTTGAGCTAACGGGAATCGATAGATCACATGTGTATTAATCCAATCCTGCGGCTAAGATTAATACACAAGTGATCCATCGGTTATTATTAAGTCCCTGATAACTTTGTAAACAAAACATGACGTCACTGTCACTCTTGGCTGGCATGACAGTAAAAGTGGATAGAGAAGACTATCCTTTAATAATAGCTGTTAGTTTAAATCCCTATCAGTATGTATATAAGCGGTCCAAAGATTGTCCGTCATGAGGCTCAAACCCGTTACCACAAGCCTACGAGTCATGTTTGCTAGCCGCTACACTATAAAGGTTGTAGCACGTAGCTGTCGCGTTTTTGTGTTTAGATTCATTTTCCGCTTCAGTACAATTAGTTACACAGTGTACACTATTATACACAGTGAGTTTGGTTTTTAGTCATTAGTCGATAGTCGTTAGTTTCATCCTTATTTGTACTAGTCTAGTCCAGTAGTTTCTTTACAAAGGGCCATAAGGTAGACTAGCTTTCAAAGCTAAATGTGTCACCCTCTTTATATATTATATAAATAAAAATGAAATAAAAAGAAAAAACAATAAATTATCCTTATCTCAAGAGTCTCAGGAAACATGCTTAAAAAGCCAAAATAGGACATGTAATACGCAGCTGTAGCTTTAAAACTAGACGATAAATTTTCTCTATTTTTAGTCTATATCTCTTAGAATGAACTAATTTAATCAATTCTTAGAGATGCTCAAGAGCAGCTTACTTCATAATATGTGATGGGATCTTGACGGGAATCAAACTCACCCAAGCTTTTATAGCTGTCCTTCTTATCTGCAAGAATGAATCTATTAAAAAATGAAAGCACTAGCGTGGTCACAACATTTCTCCCATAATAAGTCTATGGGGATTTTTTAAGACGCTCAAGGGCAACTTACTCCACAGTCCAAGGTCTGATCTAGCTGAATTTCGAACTCATCTAAGCTTTTATAGTTGACATTGTTACCTGCAAGAGTGAAGAGGAATGTGATGGGATCTTGAAGAAATACAAACTCATTCAAGCTTTTATAGTTGTTCTTCTTATCTGCAAGAATGAAGAAGATCAATTCAAAATTGAAAGCACTAGAGTGGTCACAATAGATCTCCCATTATAAGTCTATGAGGATTTTTTCCAGACACTCAAGGGCAGCTAACTCCACAGTCCAAGGTCTGATATTGGTGAATTTCAAAACCGTCCGAGATTTTATGGTTGTCCTTGTTACCTGCTTGAATGAAGAAGATCCAAAAAATATGAAGGCGGAAGAGTGGTCACAACATTATCAATCAATTTTTAAGATGCTCAAGGGCAGCTAACTCTATAATAAGCCATGGTATCTTGACGAAATTCAAACTCATCCAAGCTGTTATAATTGTCCTTCTAATCTGCAAGTATCAAGAAGATCCATTTAAAATTGAAAGCACTAGAGAGGTCACAACATTTCTCCCATTATAAGTCTATGGGGATTTTTAAGAAGATCAAGGGCAGGTATCTCATAAGAAGCTGATTGTATCCTACCCAATTATAAATCCGTCCGAGATTTTATAAATGTCGTTGTTGCCTGCAAGAATGAAGAAGATCCAATAAAAAATGAAGGTGCTAGAGTGGTCACAGCATTATTCATTGATTTTTCAGACGCTCAAGAGCAGCGAACTCCGAAGTCAGTGATTAACTTGCCGAAATTCAAATCCATCCAAGCTTTTATAGAAGAAGATACATTGGAAAATGAAGGTACTAGAGTGGTCACATGTTTCTCCCATTATAAGTCTACGGGGATTTTTCCAAACGTTCAAGTGCAGCTAACTCATAAGCCTTTTGTCGAATACTTCCCAATTTCGAACTCATCCAAGATTTTATGGCTTGCTTGTTACCTGCTAGAATAAAGAAGAACCAATCAAAAATGAAGGAGCTAGAGTGATCACAATGTTTTCCCATTATAACCTTATGGGAGCTATTTTTTGCCATGGAAACCGAAGTTCTAATCCGATATGGCCCAAAACCTATTGCAGCCAATCCCCCGCCCCAATAATGCTCCAGATGAAATTTGATCTAGATAGGACAGCTGGTCTCAGAGATATTCATGTTTGAAAGTGTAAACGCACGGACAAACAGACGGACGAACAGACGGACGCCTGCTCGAGTCGCATACTATAAGCTCACCGAGAGCCTTCAGCTCGGGTGAGCTAAAAAGTCCATTCTTTTAAAATACATTTAAAATTCGTACTTCGTGATTCTGTTTTCTGCGAGAATAGAGTTAGCTCCCCTTTTTTCAATATGACGCTACCCATTTCTGAGCGTGCGACCCAATCAAATATTAAGTATAGACATTTATCTACCATTGAAGACTAGTTTCATCTTTTAGGACGATGACGTAATTATTTCTTAAAAGCATTTAGAAACTGCGCCTAATAGTATATCAAGTGTACTGGTGAAATGCAGGAAAACAGAGTATTTTTCACACAGGGTAGCAACTTTGCAAGCAATTTTCCGAGCCGTCAAGCATGTCAGAATGCTGTTAATCATGTTTTTGGAAAGCAAATATATATTTTTTCTTAAAATTGATCAAGTTTTACGTTTTTGTGCTGAAAATAACGGTATTGTTAGAAAAGATTTCGAGGAAAATGTTCTATTTTAAAGGGTAGTAAGAGTTATCCCTCATTTGTTATATCTGCAAATGAATAAAATGAGCCAAACTTGATTTAATAATAAATAAAAGTTTAATTAATTTTAGAAAATAAAATAATTTACGATAAAATAAAGTTTTTAAACTGCAAAAAATCGTTTGGAAATTAATACTTCACAATTCTCTTTTCTGCAAGGATAGAGTTATATGTCCTTTTTTAAATATGATGCTTCCAATTTTTGAACGTACGACCCAATCAAAATTAAAGTAAAGACATTTAGTTTTGATTTGAGACCGGTTTCGTCCTTTATGACGATGAGGTAAGTTTTCTCAAAAAGTAAGCCTTATATGAAATTCAGCAACGTGCCTATGATATTGCATTCATAGATTCACGCTTTTGCTTAAAAAAAGAATTACAAAATAGCAATATTCACATTTTCAAATGAAGCCTTTAATAAATCTTTAGATTTTTGCAAACGTTAATATCCTCATGAACGACATAAAAATTTGATTGACAGCTGCCAAGCTCACTTGTCCATGCAATTTGCTTCGAACAATGAATTAATTCGCCAGATGTGACACTTGTATTGTTATTGACAGCGAGCCACACCTGAGCACGTGGGAAACAAACTTCGTATTTGCTCCACTGGCTGTCCGTGTTCACACTGGCTGTTCCGCTTTTCCTTTTAACACTCCAACAAAACCGTTAATACGATTAAATATTAAATACCAAATTAGTTTATCTCCTTAATTATAAATACTTTCTTTATAATTTAACGTGAAGCCCTTCGGACTTAACTTACTTTGCAAGAGACCAGGAGTATTCATGGTTCCATGAACCTGCCAAAATCGATTTCATTTCTTAATTAATCTAGGGTAAGGTAATAATCTAAAAGTTCCGGTTTAACTGGTATGAGGTGTAAAATTAGGTTTTATTTGCAATAGGTGACCTGTGACAAAAATGCTCGCAATTGTAAAAAAAAACAAAAACAGAAAACGATTTTTTTCTTATTTCTTTAAAAGATTGATTCAAGTAATTCTTCTGGCAACAGCTTAAAGTTGCTACGTCTAACAATTTAGGAGGAGATGCTTTTACCAGAGAATACATTATTTGACCTTGACCTTAGGTCATATGAAATGTTGGCCAGTACCCTCTATATTATGTAACCTATTTTGGTACAGAGTTTGAAGCTGCAACGTCTAACAGTTTAGGAGGAGATGAATTTACCAGAATATACATTCTTTGACATTGACATTGGTTCACATGAGATGTTGAACAGTACCCTCTATAACATGATTTTACTGGCATTAGGTTTATATTCAGGTTTTATTTGCTATAGGTGACCAGTGACAAAATATGCTTGTAACTGTTAAAGTTGAAAGTAAACAGCAGAAAACGACATATTTATTGTTTTCTTATTTCTTTAAAAGAACGATTCATGTAATTCTACCGGCAGATACCATGACTTACTCCACCACACCTCCACACACGATGAACGCTATCGTCTACTAGAGTAGCGATTGTCGTTTTAATTCCTAAATTAATTCTCTATAACCACAAACAATTTTCAGTTGGGCCCCGGCACGGACCGACTCGAAATTGGATGAAACTTTCACAGAATGGTCAGTACCACTCAGTAATATGTAAACAAGTATCAAGAGTTTGATATCAACGTTCGTTGGGATGGTAACCAAGGAATACACTTTTGCCAAATTTGGACAAAATTTGTTATGTTCCTATCTATAATACTAGATATTTCAGCCTGAAAAGGCGCTAAATTCCATAAATTCCGTAGATAAAAGCGTTTTTCCATGATGATACATTGCATTAGTTAGATGGCCTCCACGCGAGCTGAACATTTCTTGTACTTCAACAACAGCAGAATCTAGGGCGAAGATTTGGTACCAGTAAAATGCATTTAAGCCCCCCCCCCCCCCCCCCCCCCCGTGGCTTAGGCTGCTGTCTGTTCTAAGGCGGTGGTTCTGTTGTTGTTGACATTTTGTTTATTGTTATTCCCATTTTGGGAGTCTGTAGTTGTTCTATGTTTTGTTGTATGTTATTTTATGTCCATTCTAGTATTGCAATCATCTTGATGGGGAAGAGAGAGCTGATTACTTTGCTTAATTTGTCTTCCTGGTGTCTCGTTGTGGTTATGCGGCTCTTCCTCGCGGTGCCACGGGATTGTCTGCAGTTTGTGATTGTGGTATTTCCTGATCATACTCACTATTTTTACTAATAAATTTATTGAATTTAGCGCCTTTTCAGGCTGAAATATCTAGTATTATAAATAGGAACATAACACAACTGTTTTATTTCTAAAATTATTCAATGTTTTGCCAATACGAATTTAGAGGTAAAAGTGTCATAAATACATTTGACTTAAATTGCTATCACAATAAGTTATAGCTACTTAGCAACTTTTTAGAAACTTTCAAATTCTCAAATTTAAACCTTTTTTTAAACAAGTGTATCATAAACGGCACCGCACATTCTATATTCTCACTACACTTGTTGGAAGCTAGTAAGCGTGTATATTGCAAATGTGTAAAAATTAGAGTGGGGCAAAACATCTTTATCATAAAAAACACCCCATTATATTTGCATTGTTTGCCATTTTTGTAAAAAAAAGTTTAACTGGAAAACGATTCAGCATGGGTTATGTTTTGGTAATAATTTATAAACTTAGGAAAGACATAATAAAGCTCAGCAATATTTGTCATTACAGATTGAACAAAAATGGATTTTTCCATGTTTTTAGCCAAAATGTGAACAAAACAGGGGGGTGAAATAAAGTGGGACTTTTTTCTAATATTAAAGATATGTTGAAAGAAAATTACTGTTATCAATACAACATTAAACTCGTTTTCTTACAATACCACTTAATTTCAAAGTTTGAAGAAATGAAAGGAAAAAGGGTTAAAAACGTTTAAAGGTTTAATATATATGATTTCTTTTACTTTTTGTTCATTTTTAATAGGCTGTAGCCCAGAACAGCGTATCTCGTAAAAAGTCATCGATGTTAACAGAGAAAGTAGAAAAGTTGATTTTTCGCACAAAGAATATTTAAACATTCGGTAATAGAAAAACCACTGCATAGCAATTCGTTGCGAATTGCGAATTGCCGTATAAGCGACATTTGTATAGGAAGCCGTTTTCCTTTAAAAAATCGAAATATTGATTAAAATGCGTTGTTAAACATGTTATCATTGCAAATGGGATTGTAAATTTATAGTATCCTATTCTGCCCCATATAAACTATTGTAAGTTATGAGGAGGGGGAAGCATATTTTGGTTTGCCTTATGTTTAAAATCTAGCTTGAAAACACTGACTGTCTATGCTATTCAAAGTTGTTTGTGTTTGTTTCGATTTGATTAGTAATCTTCATGACCAAACGGAATATGACAATTAGTTTGTCATTAACCGAGAGGCAAATATGCTTCTTCTTCTTCTTCTTCTTCTTCTTGGTAAAGGACGGGGATCATATCTGTACGTAATTGGTCCTGCTGGACTGGTTATGACGGGTAAAACAGCAGAGTCTCAAAACTGTTGGTTAAAACAGGCTAAAACTATATACAATCTGGTCTTCTTGTAGAATGGCATGGATCAGGCTAGGGCAGTCTACTAGTTAGACTCGCCTGGAACTCTTCCAAGGAGGAGGTAGCGGCTGTAATGTCTCCTGGCAGGTTGTTCCATTCCCTAAAGTACGAGGGAAGAACGAGTTAAAGTAGACCTCGTTGTTAATTATCTCCTGGAAAAATCCTCTTCTACCTCATGTTCGACTGTCTCCTTGTTGTAAGTAGGAGGAAGTGTCGACATCCACTGGTCCATGATGCATCTTGTATAGGAGGCTCAGTCTTGCTATCGAACGACGATCTTCAAGACTTTCCCAGCCGATGTCTTTCACCATCGCTGTGACACAACCAGGTGTACGGGTGGTATAATCATTATACACATATCTGGCGGCTCGTCGTTGTACTTGCTCGAGGATCTTGATGTGTCCTTGGTGAGGCGGATCCCATACAGTGGATGCGTAGTTGAGCACTGGTCTGACCATTGTGGTATATGTTGCTGTCTTCACCTCTTTTGTGCATTGTTTGAAGTTACACCGCAGGAATCCAAGAGTTTGGTTTGCTTTTCCGGCTACCTCTGAACTATGTCTTGACCATCTTAGATCATCAGACACCTTGACTCCCAGGTATTTACTGGCATCCGTCACCTCAAGGACCTGGCAATGGAGTGTATATGAAGACTGGAAGGCACTCATTTTCCTCTTCTTCTCTGAAGTGATGCGTATGATGGTGCATTTTGACGGGTTAAAGCTCATCTGCCATGCTCGTTCCAAATCCGCCAGTGCTGAGAGGTCTTTCTGAAGTAGATTGTTTCCTTTGGCTCCATTCACAGTCGAGTAGAGAAGGCTGTCGTCAGCGAAGAGTCTGGCCTCCGAGGATCTCAATGAGTCTGGTAGGTCGTTGATGTATGCTAAAAATAGCAATGAACCCAAAACTGTTCCCTGTGGAACTCCTGATAACACCTCTGCCTGGATAGAGTGGTTACCCTCGAGGACAACTTCTTGTTCCCGGTTTGACAGGAAAGCCATGATCCAAGAATGAGCTATTCCTCTGACGCCATAGTAATCCATCTTGTACAGGAGCCTTGAGTGAGAAACCTTATGAAAGGCTTTCTCAAAGTCTAATAATATGACATCAACTTGATCACCTTTGGACAGCCTGGATGCTATTTCATGAACTGTAACAATGAGCTGAGTATCGCAGGAGCGTTTTTTCCTGAAGCCATATTGGTTGTCTTTGAGGATGTTGTGTCTGTCAAAATGGGCCATTACATTACTATGAACGATGTGTTCTAGTAGCTTGCAGGTTATGGATGTCAGGGATACTGGTCGGTAGTTTGCCGGCTTGTGTTTGTCTCCCTTCTTGAATACTGGTACAATCCAGGCCTCTTTCCAGTCCAATGGTTCTTTCCCGCTATTCAGAGATGTCTGGTACAGTCCAGTTAGTATCGGCGCCAATTGATCAGCGGCAGCTTTTAGTATGAAGGCAGGTATGAAGTCAGGTCCTGTTGCTTTGAAAGTCTTCAAACCTTTGAGCAGCTTATGTACCCCTTTCCAGTTAACCTCTATGTTTGGCATATCTGGGTGTGGACTTGGTCCCTTGTCAGGCATGGTACTGGTATCCTCTTTGTGAAGACAGATTCAAATTGTCTGTTTAGAATGTTTGCTCTGCTTTGGCTATCACTCTTGAGGAATCCATTTTCATTTTTGAGTGGTGATACACCTGATGCTTCTTGACCTGCACTCTTGATATAGGACCAAAACTTCTTTGGGTTTCCTATATAGCTATCGCTGACTACTTCCTGCATGTAACCCTTGTGTGATTTCCGGATCTGGAGCTGAACATCTGATTGGAGCCTCTTGTATATATCCTTGCCTCTCTTCTTGCCAGTCTTTTGTGCTTTCTGCTGTTTCCGCCGTATCAGCAATCTTATCTTCTTGGTCATTCAGGGATGGGTATATCTAGCTTGTGTCATTTTTGTAGGGACCCTCTCTGCCATGATGCTATGGATCTTGTTCTTAAATCAATTCCACATGGTATCTATGGAGTCAAAGTTGGTCTCCTCAAAGTGCATACTGTACTCATCTAGATCTTCCTGGATACCTTGGATATCTGCGCTCTTCCATAGGTATATCATTCGTCTGAGAGGCTTAGGTGGTAGGAATACGAAGCTAGTGTCAAGAAGAACAATGTCATGGTCGCTGTTGTGATTTACATTTCTCAATGTAAGATGGATGAGATGTGAAGAGCAGATCCAGTGTTTTGTCCTTTCTTGTAGGAAAATCAACCATCTGTTCCAGGCTGTTATCTGACACTATGTCAAGGAAGGCTTGGCTGATTCTGCCTGGATATTGTGTTCCTTCAGCCCTCATGGTCTCCCAGTTGATGTCTGGGAGGTTGAAATCACCTCCAATCAGGAATATATCCTTGCGATTCTTTCCCATCAGAAGATCAGTCTCTTGTCTTTTTATGTCAATGTATGCTACATCTGTTCTATTGAGAGGCCTATAGTAGGAGGCAATGCAGATGGTCTTGTTTCCTTCTATGGTGACAGTTCCACTTATGAGCTGAATGGTTTCACTGCAGTGGATGTTCCTCAATTGAAGGTCCCGTCTTGCAGCTATCAGAACTCCTCCATGTGGGTCTATCAGCCTGTCTCTCCATTGGATGTCAAAGTCATGGTCATTTGGAAGTACCTCACTTGAGGCTATATTTTTGTCCAGTGTCTTCTTCTTCGGCCGGGGTCTGGTACCTGGTTTGGGAGATGGTGACATAGGCTGATCTGCTGATACAAAAGACAGGTCCGTAAGAGTCTCATTGCTTATATGTGACATAGATGACTGGGATATATCAGACACACTGTCTAGTAGTGATGGATGTGTGGATAGATCTGCAACTCCCATAGAACTAGCTGAGTCGGTATGGCTGGTATCATCGTCAGGAGCAGAATAAATTCTGGATGAGTTGGGTTTTTTTTTCATTTTTTCTTTATTTATACAATATACATAGAGGGTGACACATTTAGCTTTGAAAGCTAGTCTACCTTACGTACTTGAGCATATTCTGATAAACCATTAGCAGTTAATAAAGCTTGCTGGCGATATTCCAAGTACGATTGGAACCATCGAATGGCATTTGAACTGAATTTATATATTTTTCTTAATAATATGTTGTGATCTACTACATCAAAAGCTTTACAAAAGTCTAGAAAGAGCGTGCCTACAATATCGGCCTTATCAATGCATTCTTTCCATTGGTACATTTGTTTGATCAGTGCAGTTTGGCAGCTATGTTGATTGACTCTCATGTATCAACTTGTATTTGTTTAAATATCCCATTAAATGATGGTTAATATGTTTTCCAAATATTTTTGAAATTGTGGGTAATATTGAAATTGGTCGATAGTTTGAAGGGTCAGTTTTGGCACCACCTTTAAATATAGGGAAAACTTTAGCACTTTTTCAGCTGTGATGGAAGTTGCCCCCTTATAGTACTTCTGTTTATGAGCAGTGTTATTGATGGAGATAAGATATCAGCTGCTAATTTAATAATTTTTGGGCCCAGGCCATCAATGCCAGTTGTTTTTGTAGAATCCAGTCTGTTTATGAATAATATTACTTGGCCACGAGTAATTAGGGGGATGTGAAAGAAAGTGTCACCTGGTAATTTACTGTTGGTGAAATGCTGCAGCTTATCAATATCAATAGCAGGTGTTTTGTCAGAATTTCTGTTTAGAATCTCTGATATAGATGTAAAATATTTATTTAACTCAAGAGCAATATTTTCTAATTTTGTTATGTTTTTATCGTCTATAATCAATTCATCTGAAAGTGTATTAGAGGATGTTTTTTTGTTATCAATGGATCGTAAATGTTGCCAAATGAATTTAGGACTTGTAGAATTATTAATGGAGTCTGAGAAATATTTTCTTTTTGCTGACCTTATTAAAGTTGCCGTTTAATTTCGGTACCGTTTGTAGTTTGACCATTGTTTTTGTCGCTTGCTGCTGTCTCTTAAAGTTTGCATTAGTGAAATTTCAGGTGTAAACCAAGCAGGCAAGCGCTTATGCTTAACTCTTTTAGATTTTACAGGAGCGTGACTGTCTAACTGCTCTATTATGATATTATGCCATCTTGAAAAGTCAATGTCTATATTTGTAGAATTGGCAGAGAAGGAGCTTAGTGATATTTTAAGATCGTTCAAAAACGCAGATTCATCAAAATGTTTGAAACATCGAAAACTTGTTGTTGTATGATCTTTTTTGGATATTTTTTTATTTACTTTTCTTGTTATACACACAGGAAAATGATCACTGATAGCATAATGAGCTACAAAACATTCTGTTATATTTTCCTGGTGAGTGGTATATATATATGATCGATTAAATTAGATGTTGTTTCTGTAATACGTGTTGGTTCAGACACAAGTTGAGAGAGATCAAATAATTGCACCAGATTCTACCATTTTTTTTATTTATACAGGAGGTACAGTCTATGTTAAAATCGCCCATCAATATAATTTCAAGACCAGTGGATTGTGCAATCGAAAGTTCTTCTTCAAATAGGTTTATCCATTCAGATTGAGCACTTGGAGGGCGATATAATGTACAAACAAGAAATAGCTTAGTGTTGGGTAGAGTAAATTCACACCATAATGTTTCTATATGTGATATTTCTAGTTCTAACCGACGCTTACATTTTAATGATTCTTTATAATATAATATGAGGCCACCACCAGATTTATTTCGAGTTTCTGATCTATCTTTCCTTAAGAAATCAAACCCATTGATATAAACTTGCCCATCTGAGACAGTGCCATCTAGGAATGTCTCACATAGACCAAATATATCAGGGCCATTATTTATTGCCATAGTTAGGCGAAGTTCATCAAGTTTGGGGATTATATGCCTAATATTCAAATTGCAGAGATGGAATCCTTTCGAAGAGAACTGTAAGTTTAGGTTTCTAGGATGTATCTCTGAGCAAATGTTTACTGTTTCATGTGGTATTGGTTAACAGGAACACTGTTGGCATTTAACGAGCCTATATTGGAACCTTTGGCAGAAATGTCAACACTGTTGGGCATTTCTGCCAATGTTTCACGACTAAGCATATATGTGGTGCAGTTTTCTTGTTCATTGTGTAATTTTGGGGTCTCTTTAAGGTTATATTGTATATGCCCTGCTTCATCCTAATGTACAGAATGGTGTATTATTCCAGAATGTCAGGCATTAAACCAACAATCATGAGTATTATGATTTCTCATTAAACACATATGGCAATACCTAGATGAGAAGTGATATCCTGTACCAGCAACAGGCATGCTACGTAGTCTATGTATTGGCGATTCTGCCCTTGATGAAACTGTAGGTCCCATGACCTTATGATGTTTTTCAATGTTTTGAAGTAATTTGCGAATACCTCCATGATTCAAATGTATTTTGTCAGTACGAAGTATGTTTCAGGCAATTCTCCAGATGCCAGCAAAAAACTATGATAGTGATCAATGAATTTTATGTCATTTTCATCACACAACAATTTTAGTTTCTTGTTGTAAGGTTCAAGATCTACAGTTCCTCTTGAAAGCAAGCCAGAGACAAAAAGCTGACGATCATCAGATGCTAAATAGTCCAACAAATCAATATAATTGTCTTGGAAATCATCCAGATCAACACCATTATCTGCATCATTTCCACCTTCATGTAAAATTATAGTTTTACAGTTGTCTAAGTCATATTGTTGGAATTTGGTTTTTAATGTTTCAGTAGTTGCACCAGGAAGGAACGTACAGTAGCATTTGTTTTTAAGTCTTTGTTTTTCATTGTTTTAAATATAGAACTCCCTACTAATAATGTTGATTCTTTAATACTTTTTTTGTATCATGAGACAAATCAAAAGGTTCAGAGTCAATGCTTAAATGTTTAAAGCTTTTTGGTTTCCAAAACCGTTCTGCTTTTGTTTCACTATTTGATGTCTGCTTCTTGGTCACACCTCGTTTATTATTTGAGTTAGGTCGTTTGTGATTCAGTTTATTTGGTATATTTTTCTGTCTGGTCGATTCTGATTGTTGTTTTGGTTAGTTTTCTATTTTAGGTTGTTTTGTATATTTTGTACTTTCTGATATTGTTTTTATTTTGTCAGATTGTTCTTTCACTTTCTCAAAGACTGCAGTTGTTTTGTTTAGTATTTGACACGACTTCTGATCATATGATGTTTTGATACTATTTGTGGTATTTGAAAGATGTTTAAGTTCTTCTGTGATGCATAAGTCTTTTGCATTGATTTGTCTCTGTAGAGCTGTCAAACGATCATTGAGATTACCAACACTGCTTTTTAAGGTTGTTGAAAGGCTTTTCACTCCAGATAGAATAGACTAAGTAGACTGTTTCAGGTTATCAACATCTACTTTCAGTGAATTTATGCCTGTTGTCAGTGTTTGTGGATAGTTCTACATGCTAGACAGAACCAGAGACCTATAGGATCATTTTTGGATACCCCAACGCACATTTCGTGGTACCAATTTATACAGGCTGAACACTGGATCATGTCATACTTTTTCTTTTGACCTGGTTTTACTTTGCATGAATTGCAATATTTATTGTTGTTCTTTTTCAAAGATTTGAGTTCATCTGTATCTTGGCCAGTAGATGGAGATGGCTTATTTTCACAGTTCATTACTTGTTTTAGCTTAGTGATGCTGTCATCTAAACATTCTGCTGTTTTACAGATACTTATGTTCTGTTGGCTATCATCTTTAGCATCACTGTCGTTTTAATCTGAAACATGAGACGCACTTATCTGGGTCTGTGTTGTTTCTGCTTCAAAGAGTCCTCAATATCAAACAACTTCCCATCTGCAGACATTTCGGCTCTTACACTGTGATAATCAATAAGAGTGCCACTAACAAGTAATTTGTGCCCATTCAAGCGTGACGAATTTTTGGTCAGGACCGTAATCTCCAATACCGTTAGCACAGTATCGATTCACTGTGCGCCTGAAATGAGTGAAATCGACTGTATCGGTAGAATCGAGAGTTTTTGGTCTAATCTCATTGGCCGTGGATCTCATTATATTTCTTTGATATATGCATACATGTCATAATATCGTGCAAAAACAACGACAGTGTATCGTGGGGGCGCAAGAAACGCATTCTTTTAGAGGGATAGTTTTCAAAAAAGCGAAAACCCACAGCTTTTTATCTTCCCGTTTCGAATTGAAATAACTTAGCTAAAATGATTTTCACCAGAAGTTTGAGAGGCTTATGATCCTACAATACCAGAAATCTCAGACTGATCCGTTTTTTTGATTTAGAGATATTCAGCTATATATGACTGAACCCCCTAATAGACATTTTTACCCACAAAGCGAACTGGTGATAGCAGATAACTGACTGCGGATTAAAATTTAGGGAACATCGTAACATTCATTTTGATACCAAAATTACACCGACCATCGGACTGCGATTCAGGCTTTATTCAATGACGTACTGTTTATACACACTGGGTTTGCGGCAATCAAGAGCTCATCTTTTAACAAAACTGTTTTCTTTGCCACAAAAGGAACTTTGGGAGGCGTATAGCAATCGCACTGCCTATCCTGCTGTCCGTCCATCAGTCCGTCTGTCCTGCTTCCTGTCCAGTGCATATCTCCTATATTCATTGAAGTAGGAATTTCAAATTTAGTGTGTGGATGCGTATTGAGATAGCAAAGTGTCTCGTAATATTTTCAGGTCACTGTGACCTTGACCTTGATCTAGTTTTCAGAATAATTGTGTCCGGAGCATATCTCCTATATCATTTAAGGAAGGAATCCCAAATTTGGTATTTGGAGGAATCCCAAATTTGGTATTTGGATGCGCCTTGAGATGGCAAAGCGTTGCGCACCATCCTTGGGTCCCTGTGACATTGACCTTGACCTCTGACCTAGTTTTCAGAAACTGCTTTGAGTCTGGTGCATATCTCCTATATTCTTTGAGGTAGGAATTCCAAATTTTGTTTGTAAATGCATCCTGGGATAGCGGAGCGTCACGTACCATTTTCGAGTCACTGTGCCATTGACCTCTGACCTAGTTTTAAGAATTTTTGTGTCTGGAGCACATCTCTTATATTCTTTGAGGTAGAAATTCCAAATTTGGTGTGTAAATGCATCTCTGGTGGCAATTTGGTGTGGGAATGCATCTTGGAATGACGGATTGTCCTGTTCCATTTTTGGTCACTGTGACCTTAACCTCTGACCTAGTTTCTAGAATTGGCATAAAGTCTAGTGCATAACGTCTATATTCTTTGGGGAAGGAATTCCAAATTAGGTGTGTTGATGCATCTTGGGATGACAGAGTGTCGCGTACCACTTTTTGGGTCACTATGACCTTGACCTCTGACCTAGTTTTAGAACAATTGTGTCCAGAGCATTTCACCTATATTATTTGAGCTAGGGATTCCAAATTTGGTGTGCATTTGTATCTTGGGATGGCAGAGTGCCATGTGGTTAATGTGTTCTAGGTTCGTAGTTCTTTCTTTATCACAAGTCAATCACCATCAAGGTAAGCTGGGTTGGCTAGGAATATGCTAGTACGCCAGAAACAGCGGAAGGTAGTCTATTTATTGAAACTGTATTACCACTGCATTGGGGGTCAGCAATGCAATACATTGCGACAGTCAGTATGCCTGATAGAAAACCAAATCACGGGTTAACTATTGTTTCCACTTTAATTGCATTACGATGGAGCAGACCTCAGTCTCAGATACTTTCGTCTCTATGCTGGCTCCTTTTGCTTGTTTTCAGCAGGGTCCACTTGAGAGTTACTCTTTAGTTCTAACTCTCTGTGAGCCATTTTCTTTGTTTCACCAAATCATTGATAGTTTGTTTCTCTGTGATAATGTTTTGCATAAGTTAGAAATCCTCTAATCGAGCTTAACACGTTTGTGTTTTAAAAGAAACCCAGCAGAATCCAGAGCACAGATTTGGCGCCATAACGCATCTAAGCCACCAGTAGCTTCCGCTGCTGTCCATTCTTTAGCGGTGATTCTGTCGCTGGTGAATGCTCATTACTTTATTACCAGATGATATAGTTTCATCAAATCTTGCATACGTATACATGTCAACATTGTCCAAACACTGGCATGCGTAACAGTTTCGTTTTGCAGACAAGGTTTTGCCGAGCATCAGTCAGGCGGGTAATGGTCAGTTAGTATAAATGCTCATAAATCTTAAACCACATGGTATATTTCGATCAAATTTTGCGTACTTATTATTTATTCATTTTAACATTGTGCAAAACGGTGACGACGCATCATTTTGGCCGGTCGAGGTATTTTAGTGAAAATGCTCATAACTTTGAACGGCATGTTATACATGTATTTTGATAAATTTTCATACTTATCCTTGACACTGGTATATTTATTTTGAATCTTGAAAAATAGCCGAGAATCTGATGTTGTGTTTAGTGGTGTTCTTGTTTTAACTCTGGTAGTCATTTTGTTCAGCTGATCAGAACCGATTGAGAAATTTTACAAGATGACCTTATAATTAACCTTCGTGTGATTTGTTTTTGAATTGGGACCAGTGGCTCGAGAGAATATGCCATTTAGAGATATTTCTTATCTACAGCTCTGGCAGCCAGCTTGTTTGGCGGAGCAAAGTTATTAACTTAAAGGCAATTTTGTTAGAGAGCATTATGAGGAACATATCTACGAAATTATTTTGCATTTGTACCAGTGCTGAGTTTCGCCTTTCATTTCAACTTGTAGAAATACTAACCCTACAAGTCTCTTTAGCTAAAATTTACTCATTTATCATGAATTTTAACTCAAATATGATATTTTGGACCCCTATACTAGAATATCTTAAAACTGTTTCACTCCAAATTCAACACTATCCCTTTCTCAACCAGTCACAGCAAGATAGAAAACTTATTCGAATCTCAGGCGAATGTATGTGAACCGCAACTGCAATATATCCCCAATAATGCTCTCACTTTCTTCAATCTCGGCATAGTCAGAGCAGTAAAAACTTATTTAACTTTAAAATGTTGTTTCTTAGATATAAGTTCACCACGGATCGTGCACATTTAGCTCAGTTTATTGTTGCTCTACTTGTGGGAGTTTTGTGTTTTGTGCTAGTTTTTCTATGCAGTAATTGGTATCAATTCTAGCTTTGCAATCATTCTGCTAGGGAAGAGAGAGCTGGTTGCTGTCTACTTGCAGTCATGCGACAGTAAGTGTTCCGTGTCTCTTCCTCACAGTGTGGTTGGTTGGTCTGCAGAATGTGATTATGGTATTTTCTGGACTTTTAGGTTTAAGAATTGCGCTCACATCGCCGCCTGCCCGACGTTATACCTCACATATCGTGAATAGATAGCCTTAAGATTAAAGAAAGATGAACCAAATATCGCTTTTAAACCTTGAACTGCGCTTACAAATATACTCTATGCTAAAAATAGTTGACGCCACCATTACGTGCATGCTATTTCATGAGCACCACAGATCATCACATATATGACTGTGAATGCTTTTACATGTCATGGAACAGTCTGATAACTTCAAAAAGACCGTAGCTGAAGTTCAAAAGCACCTTAATCCACATTGTCTACAGTGTTGAAAACGGGATACTTCTAATTCAGTTAACGTATTTGCATGCTGGGTAATTTTGCATGCTTTTTTGAAGTCTGCTCATTTTCTCTAAATTGGTAATTTTAAAACATAATCCAGAATACCACCAGAATGTCAAATTGTTACAAAGATCATGTTGTCGATCTGATCTGGCTCTAAACTTTAGCCGAAGACACAACTCGCCATTAACGCGGAAAGAGTTTCTATATACATCCGCTGAGGTACATGTACATGTAGGATGTTCCACATAAGAGAGAAATCATCGGTGCAGCAGTCAATGTTTAATGGAAGAATCTCATATTTTAATGTGTCCTAGAGAGTATGGGTGAAATTTGTAAGGACAATGGACGCCTTTCTTTACGCCATAAATCAGAGGATATAGTCATGACTGTAAAGCATGTGAAATGACGAGCAAAGGTTATTATATCAAAAGCGTATAGACAACGGATATACTCTGCAATACAGTGTCAGACAACTTTAAACTGCAGACGCATAGACCGTACCGATGTAATGTAAAGTTATCCTGCGTATTCTGAGAAAATCCCCCAATATCTTAACCAGAGCGTGTAATATAGCTATTGTTTTTTATATGTAACCCAGGGCAGAGTGTTGTCCATATATATGAAGTTCTTTATTCGCTTAAAGCACATGAAAATAGTGGCTGAAATATTTGTAATTCCGAGACAAATGTAATTTGAGTTTTGCGGTCATCACTCTTAATTCACATTAGGTTCAGTGACGATATATATAGCAGAACATTCTATAGATACAGCCTTTTCATAATGCACTAAAGGATATAAGACAACATATCTGCATAAAAGTTTGCTTGGTAAAAATTAAAAAGTTGACCGCAAATGCACAATACACTGCACCCATAAAGTCAGTGTAAGGTGTAAGCGTAAGGTGTCAGCCAGTGGGTAAAAATGTCTAATAGCGGTGTATTAGAAACTGTATCGGTAGAATCGACGCACTGAACGAAGTAATATCGATACTCATAAGAGGTACTGTGCCCAGTGAAAGGGAACAATGAAGACAGTTTCGTCTATTCTGGGCCAATTTCAAGCGCAAGTGGGACTAAAATATACGTTAACTTTGCGCATCAAACCAACAATCTTTGTGCGATAAAAATATAATAAAAGCTTGCCCAAAACTTCAGTTTGTAAACAAATACACGCTTGGCACATTCATAAAAAATTTTGGATGAAAATACTTGTTTGTTTGCTTGATTTGATTCTTTACGTCCCAGTCAACACGTTTTCAGTTATATTGGGATGGTTCTTCATGGGTTGAAGCAAGTATTCATGTGTCTTGGTCAAACACATAACGCAGTGCCGCAGATGCTGGTATACCAGGTAGCTCCTTGGTGTCGAGTTGAGCATTGTATGACACTGTGCAGCCTCCATAAAATGCTTTTGGCCGTTCTTCTCCTTCAGTTGATATAAAAAGGTTGGCTGTCAGTAACTGGAAAAACATTCACAATTATGTACATGTAGCACGAAAGTGCCTTCGATAAGCTTGAATAGTAACAGTTTGGTAAGGATAATGAGCCAGCTCAATATGTGCTGCATCTCATTTCTTCAGGGTTTCCAACCAGATCTTGCTAAAATCAGCCTTGTTATTAACAGAGACTAGTTAGAAGCTTAAAGCTTTTAGTGGGCCAAGTTCAGCTGCTTAGCTATATACTTTCCAGGGAGCAATTTACAAAGGCACGCATCAGACTGGCTGGATGCGCAGACTGGTCTGCACCTTTTTTGTTCACATGCGACAGAGTCAGGTTCTTTCATGACAGAGGCCAAGGTTTGATGTGAGATATACGGAAGGGCTTTAAAACCCTAATACGGTATAATGACAATAGATAATTCTTTATAGTGGCGAAGACCCCATGTATATATATTCGTTGCATTGTTGCCCCTTCCTCAAATTAAATGTACCCACTTTTTGAGTCGCATAATCAACGCATAAGAATCATATGTCCATCGGCGTCTGTGGCGGCGTCGTCGTCGTATTCCGCGTTGTCACACTTTTGGTTTGCGATCGATAACTTTTGAAGGGATTCATCAATTTAATCATCCATCAAACTTTGCAGAAGGGTAAAGCATCAATTATACAGGTTAAGTTCGAAAGTGGCGGTTATCCACAAACTTATAAAGCGTTATTGCCCTTTTTGACTTAGATTTTGGCTAAATTGTGGTTTATGATAAATTACTTTTGGAGGGATGCAACACTGTCATTCAAATTTAACACTGATAAAGCATTATAAAATACAGGTCAAGTTCGAATTTGGAGGTAATTCGCCAATTTTTTACTGAATTTTGGCCCTTTTTTGACTTAGGTTTAGGCTAATGCAAAAGCTATATTGACTTTTTGTAGAATAAACATCATATTTCTCAAAAACTATTATATCTTACAACTTCTCACTATAGGGAATGATTACCCAGTGCCTGTAGATAAGCGTAATCGTGATTAAAATTTTACCGCCCCTCCCCCAGTGGGATCAAAGGTCAAATATGTAAATTTCGCATTAACTCAGTCTGTTGTCATTATTTTTTTTCAGAAATTTCTCATGCAGACAGAGTAACAATAAATAAGAAACATATCAAACGCAATTTTTGATCGAAGGCCTGTGCCAGACCCCCTGGGTGGACTTAGTGGGTGGGGTCAAAACGTCAAAATTCAACTTTTCTGGAACGTGATCATGTTGCATATCACATTAAAGGGAAACATGAATGCAGCAACATGGTAGCAAATATTTTGCCGACGGAGCCCCGCTCACCCCCATCCCCTGACCCTGGGGTCAAAAGGTCAAAATTCAACTTTTCCAGAACATGGTCAGATTGCATACCAAATTAAATAGAATCAGGAAAGCGGAAACGTGGTATTTTGCCTGCAGACCCCCTCCTACCCCCACCCGACCCTAGGGGTGGGGGCAAAATGTCAAAATTTACTTTATCAAACCTGACTTTTGATAGAAGGCCTGTGTCCGACCCCTGGGTGGACTTAGGGGGTGGGGTCAAAGGTAAAATTAAACTTTTTTCAGAACATGGTCATGTTGCATATCAAGTTAAAGGGAATCACAGGCACAACAACACGCAACATGGTAGCAAATACTATGGCCACAGACCCCCCTCCCCCCGACCCTGGGGGTCAAAAGGTTAAAATTCAACTTTTTCAGAACATGGTCATGTTGCATATAAAATTAAAGGCAATCACGAATGCAGTAACATGGTAGCAAATATTTTGCCTGCAGTCCCCCCTCCCCCAGACCCTAAGGTCAAAAGGTCAAATTTAACTTTTGCAGAACATGATCATGTTGCATATCAAATTAAAGGGAATCGCGAATGCAGCAACATGGTAGCAAATATTGTGCCTGCAGCCCCCCTCTCCCCTCAGAAGGTAAAAATTCAACTTTTTCAGGACATGGTCATGCTGCACATCAAAGGAATCGCGAATGCAGCAACATGGTAGCAACTGTAGACAAAGGTACAATAAATATGAAACATATCAATCGTGATTTTGGATATAAGACCTGTGCTGGACCCCCTGGGTGGACTTAGGTGATGGGATCAAAATGTCAAAATTCAATTTTTTTTAGAACATAGTCATGTTGCATATCAAATTAAAGGGAATCACGGATGCAGCAACATTGTAGAAAATATTTTGGCCGGGAACCCCCTCCTACCCCCTCTAACCCTGGGGATCAAAAGGTCAAAATTAAATGTTTACAGAATATCAAATTAAATATATTCTCGAATTCAGAAACATGGCAGCAAATATTCTGCCCACATATTTTCTCCCTACCCCACTCGACCTTGGGTGTGGGATTAAAGGTCAAATTTCAACTTATTAAGAACATGGTTATGTTGCATATGAAATGAAATAGGATCGCGAAAGCAGCAACATGCAAATATTTTGGGCGGAAATCCCCTCTCCCCACCCCTCTGACCCTGTGGTCAAAGTCAACTTGTTCAGAACATGGTTGTGTTGCATATCAAATTAAAGGGAATCACAAATGCAGCGTTGTAGCAAATATTTTACCTGCAGACCCCGCCCCCATGGTCATGTTGCATATAAGATTAAAGGGAATGGGGAATAGGGCACCATGCAAACACATATTCTCTCCTTACACTTACACTCAACAGTAGGTTGGATTATAATATAAATTAAATTCTGAATGTGATCGTGTTGTATATAAAATTAAGGGGAAAGAAGTATAGACTTACATAGAAGCAAACACTTTGACCTTACACACACCCCTGACCTCTAGGTCAGGTCGAAGTCAGACAGATAAGTTTATTTTGTAAAAATTAGTTAGTTGATAGGCTTTTAACCTTGATCCGTATGATACTTAAGGTGAACTTAGGGGTTGGAGAAATGGGATTTACGTTTTGTGATTTATCAGTTTCTCTTAAATAACCCTTTGCCAGGAAAATATATTCTACAAATTTTCCTTGTTTGACTTCTTTTCTGCCAGGAGACACATCCCATTCTCGAAATTCTATATAATAAAGAGCGCTTGCTTTGATTTTCATGTAAGAATGTAAATATATAATTGTTTTTATGTATCTGCATATGCATGCATGCATACATATGTGTGTGTATGCATGCATGGGAGTATGAACATTTAGGAGCATGTACATGTGTTTCCATATGTACATTGATGTGTGTGCGCATGCATGCGTGTATGTACATTTTTGCAATATCCCTCCACAAGTATTGAAGTTGGCATCGCTGGCTTCCCCCCCCCCCCCCCCCCATTATTGAAAAGCTTCCTACGCATATGAGCCAAGCAGCAATTCTTGGGTCACCGTTTGAAACACAAAATTATTTTACTTTCATTCCTTAAAGTAAGAAAGGGTGCAAAAATCAGCAACCGATACACTCAAGTACCATATTTGACCCAGGACACCCCATCTGGTAGTGATAACACACAATAAATCACCACATACAAGAGAGCCAAGAGGTCAGCCCTTTCCAAGCAGGTGACCACAAGACTGCAATAAATAGACGACAAGAAAGCATGACAAACATGAAACATAAGTAACAAAAAAGATCCACAAAAGAAGCACCGTCATGGAATGGTCAGTAAAAATTCATATACTTTTAAGTCAAGTCTCCTTTCCCACATACTCGTAGCACTCACCAATATCAAGATAAATGCAAACCTAGAAAAGACACAAAGCAATGCATAGCAAACCATAGAACAAACACAGAACCCACATCAGGAGCAACAATCAACAACGAATCAACAACAGAATCACTGCCTTAGAATGTACAGCAGCCTAAGCCACATGTCATCATTGTTTGTTAAATATAGTCTCACTTCTGAAACATTTTCGTTTTAGTAAACCAACACTCGTGAGTTTCTATAGCACAATGGAAAATCCAGGATACAAATGCTACAACTGCCCTCTCTATTCTGAATTTGATACAGTCATAAAACAATCCATTGTCACTCATTCAGGAAACACTTTAAAATATCGAAGACCACTCATACATCTAAGTAGTGTCCAACAAGTGTAAACTGACAGGTGGCGGCCATTTGGCGGCTATCTTGGTTATTGGACAAAGCTCATTTTTAAACTTAGGCAAGAGATTGATAAAAGTAATATATATGTGAAATTTGGCAGCAATCGGGTAATAGATGACTAAGGTAGAGTATCTATAAGTGCAAACTTATAGGTGGCGGCCATTTTGTTTGCCATCTCGGTTAACTTTCGTCGGACATAACTCGTATTCAAACTTTAACGAGAGTTTTATGGAAGCAATCCATATATGAAATTTGGAAAATTCTTATAACAAAATATGAAGTAGTGGACACTGATAGGCGTTGGCCATTTTTAGGCCATCTTGCTAATCGTTCAACAGATAAAAAAACGTATTCAAACTTTTATTTTCTTGTCCTTTGGGATCACAGGTTTTATTGTGGAACTTTGAAACTATTAGATGGTAACTGATGAGGCCCAAAAATTTGCACACTCTTGTTTCAGTTCTTTGGTGCATTCTTTGCTTCCAAAGGATAACATTTTTAAGAACATATAGAATGAGAGTTTGATGGAAGCAATCCATATATAAAATTTGGAAGAAAACCGATTATAATGACTAAGTTAGAGAGACCTGTCGTGGCGGCCATTTTTACAGCCTTCCTGCTTATCGTTTGATAGAGAAAAAAATGTATTCAAACTTGAAGGAGAGTTTGATGATGATATGAAATTTGGAAAAAATCCGATTTAAAATGACTAAGTTATAGTGACCACAGTAACGGACAGAATGACGGACGGACAAGCCCAAAACAATAGAGATAATGTTTTGTTCGCTAGTCTGTTGATAGGTTTGTCAGTTGATTTTTTGCGATGGTGGGACGTGCAATTGCGTGTGGTGTGTGTGTGGTGTGCGCGCGCGTGTGTGCGTGCGTGAGAGTGTGCGTGCGTTTGTGTGTGTGTGTTATTGTCAAGATGCTGTAACGAAAATTCACAAACCTTTTTTTGTAAACATCCAACCTTCATAAATATTCATGTAACAAAGCGATACATGTATACCTCTACCAAGACCTCTAAGTAATGACCCTTGATTCATTCAATGCATTTACCGTTACAGTCACGCCTCAAAGCGTTTTGTGGAAGTATAGCACTACGTGAACTTACCTGTATATTATACTACACATTCATTTGGGCATAACAACATGCAGGTCTTCTTGTTGAGGTCCGGATAATTCTGTGATCCCTTAAATTGACAATATGTTTTTTCTTCTTCTAATTAACATGTCGAGTGATAAAGTATGTTTAAAACGTGTTGACTTTACATATATGAGCATCATGAGCCTTTGTTGTTACAATGCATTCTGTTACAGATATACAGGTCCCGCCTGTTCCAATTCAGCCCAAGACTTTTCGGTTCCACCAACGTTCATTCGACTTTAAGAAGCCTGAGCAGAGAAGTGTTTAGCCATCGTGGTTCGACAGTAGGCCCTGGCTGTATTACAATGAACCCAAAGATCTCATCTTATGCCTACCGAAGCCAAAATCTAGATGAAGCCTGCATCCTTAACGGATGTCCTACATGTAATTGAAAAGACTAAGTGTATATCTTTTTGAAAACACAACTCTTTGAAGGGCCACCAAGGATCAGTGCTGAAAGTACTTTCCAAAGCCTGTGGGGACATAGGTGAAATAATGTCAAAGAGACATGCTGTAGAAAAAAGTAAAAAAAACGTGACTGTCTGAAAACAATTTTGTCCGGCATTCGAATTCTCGCACGACAAGAAATATCTTTTCTAGCAAAAGATCGTGACCAAAAGTACTTAAATCTGGTCCCAAATGCATAAAAACCCTATTAAAACGCACATAGAAGCGCCCAAAATTAAAATAAAAGCTTAGGGGAGACCCCCTAAACCGCCCTGTCGAGAGGGGGATTAATCCCCCCTCTCGTGCCTTTGGCACTCGATGTAATCTGATTGCTCACTGGGCGCAAAAAGCCTTATTAAAGGGTTTGCCACAGTGGGTCTTATGAAAAGTACTTCCACTGCCATTTCATCTTACCATACAGCTGTTTAAAGCAGGATGAAATATTGAAATGTAAGCCTACAAACCTACACACAGACAGCAGATGCGGGAGTCTCTAACAGACTGAAAAAAGTGATACAGATAGACGTATTGCTAACCCTTTATGAACTTATTGAATTCTGCCTACTGGTTATGTACAATAAATCTGGGGTGGTACAATATATATATTGCTGGTCACAGGTTTTTATTAAAAAAAGTTGCATTTCTTTCTCTGAACATCATATTTGTATAAATAAACAGTAAAGACCCAGATGAAATGCCGTATGATGCGGCATTATATTTGGGTCTTCCCTGTCTGCCAAAGTACACCTTTAGAAGCAAATGGTATACACAGGGTGATATAAATAGCGTACATTCTGCTCTAAATTCAAAGATTTATGACCAACATTTGCTTTCACTTCGTGCAGTTGGTAGTATTTACTTCGTACATTAAATAAATAGCAGTCGACTCTACCGATACAGTTTCTTATTCACTGCTATTAGGGGGTTCAGTCATATATAGCTGAATATCCTAAAATCGAAAAAACGGATCAGTCTTAGATTTCTGGTATTGTAGGATCATAAGCCTCTCGATTTTCTGGTGAAAATCATTTTTAGCTAAGTTGTTTAAATTCGAAACGGGAAGATAAAAAGCTGTGAAATTTCGCTTTTTTGACAACTATGCCTCTAAAAGAATGTTTCTTGCACTCCCACGATACACTGTCGTTGTTTTTGCACGATATTATGACATGTATGCATATATCGAAGAAATATAATGAGATCCACGGCGGAAGGAGAAATCTAACTATAAGAAAACATGCCAAAATACTTACCACCCCCTCACAAATTTAGGCCAAAAACTCTCGATTCTACAGATACAGTCTATTTCACTCATTTCAGGCGCACAGTAAATCGATACTGTGGTTAGTGATCACAGAAAATATTAAGTCTAGGCCTTCAAGGCGAGTTAGTTGGACTGGTTGTGCGTAGGCTATTTATAAATATTAGCTTCTTTGTTTATAGAAAATATGCAAAACACTCGTAAAAAACGTTCTTATTAATTTTAATATCTGATATAAGACTTAATCCAATCCAAGATAATTCCAAAAACAAATATCACACTTTGGAGCACGATGGGCAGGTCCATGTTGACTCGCTATGTCCAATCCTGCTGAGTTTTGTGGTAGACATCCTAATACATTTTTTTTGAAGCCAGGTGTCACAATCATCACAAGCAATACAACCGATTTTGCATGCCTTGGTGCAAATCCCACAAGGTTTTTTTTTGCTGTCTAGGGCCAGGGTTGGACTCGATTCCACTTCTCAATAATCTGCTTTGGCTCAGTACACTTCTATTATAAACAACCTTGGCATACCTCATCCGCTTATTAGGTAGTGGGAAACTTAAAACATATTTTGTCAGGTTATAGTGCGTCCAGCTAATAGAGACTAGGCGTGTCAGACAGAGCGCTGTCATACACTGTCAAATAAGACTAGTCTACAGTAAATCGGGTGTAATAGCCTATGTATGCTTTACTCGTGCAACGAACTGAAGCGCAGACAAGGGTGACCAACTTTATACATTAGCATGCCTGGTTAACGTTCATCTTTAGTATGCTGCTAGGGACCTGCTGCATTTCATTTTCCGGGATGGATATGTTGTGAAAGATTTTGGGGAGGGTAGATTTGCACTTACTTCAAATTATGTCTGTATGGCAAAACTGGTTTGATTTTTAAGCCTGATACAATAATAATAAATCACCAATTAGAATTAAGCGGGACAAGCGTTAAGTATCGGGATCATTAGAAAAAGGCATACAAATATGAGATTTGGTTTAAACGCGCGCATCTTATAATCGCTTATTCTGGCGCGCCCAGAGAGACTAGATGTCTAAAAGTTGTTTGGAGTCTTCTTCAACTTGCATATTTTGTTTATGCGAGAAGCAAAAGCCCCGGCGAGGTCATGCGTACATGCAGGCTCGTCGGAGCCTTCGCCACACGCCAATGTAATAAGAACCATCATCTCGTGTGCTGACGATTTTATAGAATTAATTTTTCACTGCGAACCATTATTTTATTTTTTTCTTATTCAGTATTATAATTTGAATAGTTAAAAATTCGAAACATTGTCAGAGTGCATATATCTAGGCTAGTCAGTCTCCTTGTTATCCAAATTAATTCGAGATGCCTTTTTCTCACAATGAGCTAAAAAATTACAACAGGTATATACAGGTGTACAGCTGTAAAGCGTTTCACAGGTGAATGAATACACCCTGTCTTACCGATTTCGATATGGAAATGTCTATGAGTGTGTCTTTGCTAAGAACCGCCCAGTCTCTCTTAACTGGTCGGACTATACCATTGTCGGGGAGTGGGTGGGGGGTAGATAGGCCATGACCGGCGGTGAAGAAGTGATTGTGGTTACCTCTAGGGGGTGAGAATCCTCTCTTCTGGCTTATTCAAGGTAGAGTACTTGCGTTAATTGACCATGCCAGGGCTACAAGTGCGATGGAACAAGCAACTTTCATTGTTTAGCCTTAGCTATGGGGGCGACCATCTTTAGCCTCGTTCTCGTTGTCAAACTGACTGTCAGAAATCTTAAAGAGACTGGCTCTAAAGAGATGGATTGAAAGATCGGCACTATCAGAGTTGATGAGCTTTCCCTTTCTAAGTGTTGGACACCAAAAACGATGCTGGAGTTGGTAGATTGAAATTAATATCACCAATTTTTCACTTAGCTTTGGAACACAGCTGTTTTAACCCGCGCATGCGCAGTCCTTTCTTGCTTGCAACACTAAAAAGTAAAAATTGAAATAATACACTCATTAGTTAACCCATGTGACAAAACCAAACTTAGGTACCCATCAACAACAAGAAAAAAGAAACAGAGGAGTCCAACAGCGTGACAATCATTCCAACACAAGGCTACAAGAGGATAAGAAACTATATCCAAATGACTTGTATAATAAACATGGTTAAGAAATAATATAACCAATATTTTCTAACGAGGTGATTATGCTGCAAGTAAGCACTGAAAAGACATAAACAATGCACACAGCACAAATCACTGAAAAGAATGTGTGTGTTTTCAGGTTATAAACACAGCTAACTATACTCGTATAAATTGATTGAAGTATATTTTTACAAAAAACTAATTCTTTCCAGTCCACCGTGAGTCATCACCGGGCGATGATGGAAGATTTCATGAACAGAAAACAGAAATTAAAGGTATAATAGGTATACGTAATTTTTGAACTACTGATGTCGTAAGCTGCAACAATGAAAGTAAGAAAGACGGCAAATATCAGTAATCGATACGCTCAAGTACTACACCTGACCTACAATACCACATGGGAAAGTGACAAAAACACAATTAAACGTCACAAACAAGAGCCAAGAAGTCAGTCCTTTCCCAGCAGGTGACCACAAGGCAGCAATGAACAGACGCGAACGCATGACAAACACAAGACATAAATAACACAAATAATCCACAAAACAAGTACCGCCTTCGAACGGTCAGTAAAATAAAGTTCTTAATTGTTTATCCCTCGTTTTGATTTTTTTAAAATATAAAATGATGATTTTTAATACACTTTGGTATTGGAAGAGATTTCAATAAATCCATATATGGATACATCAGTATGTCGTTCATGTAATGTCATACAATATGCAAGTGTGGAAAGTCTAGTTGACATTGTGATTGTTTTATTTTACCAGGTATGGCAAATTAGTCCATGTTGTCTTGTTGATAGGAGGTATATCCACTTGATTGAGCACAGCTGTCGTAGATTGTTTATGAATGAATCAGAGAGTATCATTACCGTAAATACCCAATTATGTAAACTGCAGTGCTGGCAATGACCTATTAACCCCAAAATACAGTATCAAAAGTTTCATTCCATAAATTTTAATAGACTTCATGCTGCGGAAATGGTTGAAGCGTTTCAGGGGATCATACGGTAAATCACGTTAAAATTTTCTAATGTGTCTAAATTAAAACTTCACATAATCTGGCGGTCGATTTCATGGCGTTCCCACACTGTACCGTATTTATTGTACTATATCGTATTGTATTGTATTATTTTTACTGTATTGTATTGGTAAATTATCATATACATGTTGCAGTATACTAGAATGTGGGGCTTGTCTCGGCAATATATGCCGTCCTGCTATTATTATAGGGATCACACTTTTTTTATGCTTTAACATCTGCCGGGTCCAGAGGAAGCTGTTTGAACACGAGGCCGATGGGCCGAGTGTTCAAGGACCTCCCGAGGGACCTGGCAAGTGTTGATGCAATGAAACAAACATGTGTGATCGTTATTCTTGCATATTTTACCTTTTTCCAACCCAATTTGCACTGAAAACGCTGCTAAAACATTAAACTGACCATTTTCTTACATTGAATTTCGAATGTCAAAACGTCATCACGACGTTATTATCATACGCAACGTTTTCACGAACTTAAGCATCGGCGAAATAATCAGTCTGGTCCGCTATGCTTTCGGTATATAATGTCTTGCAAATAATGCAGGGCCCATTTTAAGTATGTTCAAGTTCATAACCATGTTCAAGCAAAGATCTCCTGATCTGAGCATGGATTTTCGTTCAGTTGACAATGGGTTTAAGCAGCAATACGAGTAGATATTTATGCAAGAATAAAGGTTTCAAGTGGCATCACGCAATTGTCTCAGAAAAATAAGACAAATACACCAATAGCTTATAATGAAATATGAAGTGTTGTAGCATGAAACGCATTATATTGGTGCTACATAATTCCATATTCTCCCAAAAAGGCAAACGTGATGCTGCTAAAATGTTTAGCGTTCATTTGATATTTGATACTGTTTCACACCTCAGCTACCGTCTATGTTAATATGTTGTTCCTAAATGACCTACGAGAATAAAATATTTGTCTGTCTGTCTGTCTGTCTGTCTGTCTGTCTGATAGGCAACGTCTATAATTACGAATACAATTTTCTGACCATTTTTTAGGAAGGGGATTATAATGTTGTATCTAACAATTATAGTTGTTAATGTTTTAAGTATTTTCTTTCATATTTATAATATAGAAGGTTTTGAAATTAAGTAATCATTACTTTTGTCTTTAGAATTGCTTTGAGGACTTTAATGTGTCGATTGACTGAAATGAAGCATACTACCGTACACTTTTACATTTCACACAATTGACATCACAAAAAACATCCTTAACCACAGTTAATGCTTATTTCAAGATAATGGAAATAACAAAATTCATAAATAATTTGACCACAAACCTCTATATTCATGAAAATGTGATATTTTACATAATAACATTGGGTCAGTTGAACAATTTATTGTGATTGTTAAACAGTATAATACACTAAATACATTGGCAATTCTACATCATACATTTAATATATCATTAAAAATAAATTAAAGACCACATGTATATAACATTCAATTGATGTATAGTGTGACAGGACATACAGATACAAACAGGTAAGTTATGATGTGTTTGCGTGAAAATAATCTAATTGAGTCGTGGCAGCAACAGATGGGAGAAAACGAAACATTACGTTTAATCTGGGTACTTATGGCACACACCATTGCATGCGTAATGCTAAAGCAACAGTTCTTTGAAATTGAAATTAATACTCAAACCTTTTAAAACAAGTACATTGTCATTCCTGAAAGGTTGTTTGATTTCAGTTTGATAACGCGTTGCTGAGATACATGTAATAGCGTATGTATTAAACGCATGCATACATATGACGCACATGGGCTACCATACTTTATTAGCTCTAGTGGCGGTATGCAATTCCGAGATGCTTTCTATACAGTGGGTGCGCATGCACCATATATACTTCTTCAAATTTATACTATAACAATCCTTGCTACTTTCCAGATAACCATTTTTGATTTTTTTTACCCTGGGCCCCAGCCTTTATGTACTTTTATTTCATTCGAAGCATTGATCATTGAAAATAAATCTTCTAGCCTTTAAGTTTTCGATTATACTGTAGCTGTGAAATGTGTACTGTTCAGGTCCAAAATGCTCTTTTTCCCAAA
Organism: Loripinus fragilis; assembly: GCA_964019695.1. Lineage (NCBI taxonomy): Eukaryota > Metazoa > Mollusca > Bivalvia > Lucinida > Lucinidae > Loripinus > Loripinus fragilis. The sequence continues at coordinate 62,834,704 of OZ026522.1, read as the reverse complement.
CTCTTGTGTAGGACTTCCGAGTGTTACATGTATAATAGGATACATATCACAGTAATTAAGCAGTTCAAGTACAATTAGTATTGTGTACTTGTTGTAGCAGTATTTTAAGAAGGAGAGTCGGTAACCGTACAAGTTGGCATTTGCGTACAGCGAATATGCAAATAAGTCTGCGCATCCGCACTGTCTGACCAGAATCTTATTTTCCGCCTAAACAAACATTGAACCCTTGTTACTCATTAAGCGTCCATCGAAGACTCTAGTCTGACCAGCGTCTTCGATCGATGCACATGCCAGCTTGTACAAGTTGCTGTATCACGGCTCCTATTACTTCGAGGTACAACGTATTTCTTGTATAGGAATCAAATATGGGTTTTATGCATTAACGTTCGCCAGGTACTTGCGGAAAAGTTTTCAACATCTCTCAAGGGACAAGGAGAACGTTGATGTACTGAAAAAACAACGTTTGACCGTTATTAACATAGTGCTAGTTTTCTTGGACACTCTTTTATGTGTGTATAGAATGTTGAGAAAAATGGTTATCCCTTCTTTTGTGACAGCTATCATGTTAGTTTTGTTATTATGCAAGCCTTCTCGTGCCGAAGGGGCGTTTGTTTGTCACAGTTTTTCTGATAGCTGCGGAGGAAATCCTTGGGATACAGCCAATGAAAGAATTAAATCACTGGAGGAGAAAATAAGAGTTCTACAGAAGCTTGTCGAAACATGCACTGGAAGCGTTCCTGCCTTGCCAAAGGATACAGTACCTAAAGGTTTGTCATTAACTTATACGATAGATAATTCGTAATCTTGCTAATTCGAATCAAAGTTGGAATACATTGGATTCCTACGTTGGATTACGAGATTATGGTGTATGCAAGAACTAATTAAACAGTTCATAATCAAAACATAATTGAGCTATGGCTTCCTTTTCCCCAATCACTTTTCCATGTCATGACATAGGCCACACTTTACTGGCGTATTTATTAAACCAATTTTGTCATACACGTACAGATAGCTCATTTGAATGAACTTTTTGTACTGCATCATCTAGCTTCGGCAATATGTAGAATTATGTGTCCTGCGGCAGCCTCAATGATTTTTTTGTTTTGTTTTTTTTACATTTTTACTGGCTGTCACTGAGGGCTTTACAGTCTTGATGACTGGCATGAATTTGACATTGTTCATGTAACACGTGTATGATATTTTCTTGGATCGCTCGAAAGATCCTACTTTTTAAACTTAACACTCAACATACATTCCCTCACTTAGATGGGCATTACTTCCTTTTATACCACACTTACCACCTCTAGCTCGAAATATCTTATGCTGTGCAAGGTCTACACTAATGTAGGTGGTATAAAATAGTTAAACCATGTTTGTCTACCTGCACGTAAGATAATCCACTCGCTAAAGCTCGTAGATTATCTCCACGTACAGGTGGACAACCTATGGTATAACTATTACATATACGATATTGTGGAGTTATTACTCTGTTGCTTCTGTGATTTGAAAAGGAGTTTCATATAATTAGATGTTTTCCATCATGTCTCTTTTATTGGATTCTCTAGCCTCTGTTGGTATTCTTTTCAAAGGTTAACCAATTCTAGTATTTTGTCTTTTATCTGGCATGTGTTATACAAAATTGATGTTCAGCCAAGCTATAATTGGATTCAAGTGTATATTTACACCTACATGTATCTTCATCTAGTCAAACAACACACAAGAAGCAAGTCGTAGCAGCTTATTTAATGCATATACAAATGTACTCATCATTTTTCATAAAATTTGCCGCCATGTTGGCAGCCATCATGGATGTTTAGACCGCACCATGATTCAAACCAATCACGTCGATTTTCGTTCAGCTCAGATATATCTTTAACCATGTATGGAATCATTTTCTCTGAACCACTTATGAACACAGACACCCCCTCAGTGACTGGTGTAGTATCCATTGACAGGATTATGCACGACCCACGTCGATATAGTGTTGTTTTTTTTCATATTCGCGTCCTCCAGAAATATTGGGTTCTGACGGAAAGCAGAATACCGCTTAAGCAGGTGTTAGGGAGTGTGAGAATTGTTGGACTTTCCATTAGCTCTCATGAACATACACAATAAATCCGAGTCTGCTCTCTCCCTATTTCTGAAGGATCTGTTTTTCCAGAGTATTTAGAGGCCGCAACAGCTGTCGTTGTTTCTGTGTGGATTTGGTAAAACTTCTCCCCCCGTGCATCGATATAGTGTTGATATATTTTCACAGTTGGGTCCTTCAGCAAAATTGGGTTCTAAAGGAAAGCAGGATACCGCTTAAGCCAGTGCTAGGGGCGTGAGAATTGTTGCACTTTCCATTAGCTCTCATGAACAGACTCAATAAATTCGAGTCTGCTGTTTTGTAGTATTGTAGGTTCTCTCCCTATTTCTGAAGGATCTTTTTTTACAGATTATTTATATCGCTAAAAAGAGAAAAGGAAAACAACACAGTGACTGTATCATAGGTGCCCACCCGGGAATCGATCCTGGTCCTCTGGTCTCATAGTCCCACAAGCTCACCACCAGGCCACGATGTCAACTCGTATGCGGCTCGAAATAAATTTATTGAACAGACAATCCAAATATCAGCCATTATCGTATGCGCTAACAGGGTAAAAACTTCGAAATTGTGTACATTGTTTGATTTCGTCTAACCTATTTATCTGTATTTGTACTGAAACGATCAGTTCTGAAATAGGGTCGATATTAGTTACTTTATTTGTCAAGACAATGTGGAAACATCCTTCTAACATAACTGTATCTGAAAACTTTATTGATCCAAATTCGTAATATAAATTGTGGAAAGACAGGACAAGACAACTTTCTCTGTTTGCCGACGCAGGAATGGTGTGCATGGGGTATTAGCCGCAAATATCTTTAAATAGGCCTCAAGGTGATTTTCTTCATAATCAATTCAATTAAGCATGAAATTTACCTTGACCATAAATGTTAAAATGGTTGCCATTTTAACACTTATTAGCAGTATAAATACAACATTAGAGAATTTTAAAGCAAGCACAATACTGTACGTTTCATAAAGAATCCGTTAAAGAGGCGTCTGCGCCCAGCGAGGACCCAGATCAGTCCAAGAGTTATCCTTTTTGCCTGATAGTATTTGCTGTGTGCTCTATGGGAAAACTAAAAAGCTAAAAGGGAAAATTGTTTAGACTGGGCTTTTTACTTTAGCTACTGACTCGCTCCATTTGGAACATTATGCCGGTGAGTGCGGCTTTTGAAATTGTGAGAAAAGGCTGAGAAAGGACGTGCCTTGCTCGGGACAGAGTTTGAACTTGAGACCACATGGTTTTGTAAACGGACGCCAATGCGACACCGCTGCCAGACTAGTAGGTTTTGTAAAGGACTTACTGTATACCCCCCAATATATGAAAAACAACAACATATTTTTAATGTTACATATAAGTGTGGTACCCATTTATACAAGAACGATATAATTTGGGACATGTCGCGAGAAATCGATCTTCAGGGATTTGCGAACAGCACAGGCGCAGACCAGCCTGCGCATCCGCGCAGTCTGATCAGCGCCTTTGTTATTTGCTTTTTGGAAAATTTCATATGACAACTTGCTACTGGTGAAATCTCAATTTTCTAGATTGTCTCTGTAGCTGAGGAGACTGGTTTGAATCTCGCTTTGACGGAAACTCCGAAGACAGATTTTCTCGCGACGAGGCCCATTTTATGTGTATCATGGAGCATTCTTAGGTATCAGCCCTTCCAGTGCTGTTTTATTACAGATTGTACGGAAATCTACAACGATGGTTCGAGAACAGACGGTGTTTATGTCATATCTCCGGATAGCAGATGTCCATTCCGAGTGTACTGTGATATGACCAATGGTGGTTGGACGCTTATACAGAGACGTCAAGATGGCAGCGTTAACTTCCATAGATCGTGGGATGAGTACGTTGAAGGATTTGGAGACGTGGTAAAATTTACTTTATGTCTATTGGGCCAAAATTATGAAAATGAGGTACTGAGTTATGAGCCGCATGACAACACCAGAAAAAAATGAGTGTGTGCAGAGCGAAAAGTCAGATCAAACTGGCTATCCATCCAATATGATTATTCTTCGATGTGAGGCCAGTGGTTACTTGTTACTAAATATCTAGCTTCTTCACAAAGAGAGCGAATACTTGTTGTGACGGTGAGATGCAACTATTTACCTCACTGAACACCTGTTAAATATGGCTAGTTCCTCAGATACTGAAGCCCCCTTTTTAGACTTGGACTTGTCCATTACTAATGGCATAGTCTGACCTAAAATTTATGATAAACAGGACGATTTTAGTTTTATAATAGTTATTTTTCATTTCTCGATGGATATGTTCCTCGCTCACCTTCCTGTGGTGTACAGTATACATTTCGCAACTTATTCGTTTTGCGAAAGTATGTACTAATGTAATCACATACATTGTATTTCTTGACCCCAAAAAGTAATCCAGAGAGCATCAGAAACTGCTTTTTCCAACGGATGTTAAAAAACTTGTCATATTTTCTATACATGGATAGGCTGCATACAAGTCACCCCATCCATTATTATTTAGTAGACGTCTTTTAACAATTGATAAACATAAATATACTTTCAGTTGCGCTTTATTGCTCATTCTAGTTCATATACTACTACCATTTTGTCTTTTCTTTGACTTCTTGCCTCAATGCGATTAAAATCATGCTATATAATATTGTAAAATAGTTTATGAAAGGAATGTTAAAATTATTTTGGTCTTAGACCATTAAAATGCAGGTGAGATTCTTTATAAATTAAATACAAAAGGTTTTCTAGCATCTAGTTTGTCTACATATGATTTTTCTACTCGCTATACTACGTTGACTCTTAATCTAATCAAAGAAAAGATTACAGAACTAATTGAACAAACATTTGTCAGAGAGGGCTCACTTTATTTGGCTTGTAATGAGAGCCGTGTTTTTACTTACTCCTGTAAACAACAACCTAAACGATTCACAAGGTGTGGTCGTGTCAGAAAATGTGTGATGCTCTCCATTATCTTTTGGTCAATATATTTATATTTATAAGATTTGTCTCGAAAGCTTGTATTTGCGGGTTGGTGCCTGGTGCGTGTCTGTGGCTGGGCCCATCGTGGCTCAACTTGAGATTTTCTTTAGCTCTGGCTTTCTGCGAGTCGTGAGCTTTTTCTTTGTTTCATCATAGTGAGTTAATTTGATTTGATTGTTTCTCTATGGTGATATATTGTAATATTTAGGAAGCTCTCTATGATGGTACGTTGCAATTGTTAGGAAGCCTTAATGCGAGCTTAACATTTTTGTGCTTTAATAACAACATAATCTAGGGCGAATATTTGGTAAATTGCATAAGCCCCCCCCCCCCAGTGGCTTAGGCCCCATTCAACTGTACAAAAATTACACTTGTAAGTATTTTACAATATGGAGCAAATATACACAAGTAAGTAAAAGTATATTTACTCTGTGTTCACATGCTAATAGCGTCAACATGAGTATTTTATGAGGTTCACATACTTGTTACAGGCCAAATGTATTTTCACAGCAGAAATGTACAGATTGTTGACTAAAAATCAGAGGCAGTAACTGCTGTATTATTTGTGCACTGGTCTTGTACGAGGAGATGGTTCATTGACAAGTTATGGATCTTTCATGCCAACCAAACATCTATGTATCTTGATCCACATTAGAATTTTTAATGAGGTGGTGGCTTTTGAGCACTTGTTAGTTTCTCATACTTACCATTTCGAGGCGGTGCTTCTTTTGTGGTTCTTATTCGCCATTTGTCATTGCCATACAGTCATGTCTGTTTCTTGCAGCCTTAATGAAACCTGTTGGTAAAGAGATAGCGTCTTGTCTTTCTTACATGTAATATTTTCTTATGTTTTTGTCACTTTCCCATATGCTGTTCTGAGTCAGGTATGGTACATGATTGTATCGTTTCGTTCCTGGTCGTTGGCTTCGTTCTGGCTTTGTCTTGTGACAAACAACTTGAACGACAGAGCATTATCTCCTGAGGGGTGGACTGATGTTGGTAAAGGGACATTTACTGACAACCAATGGATTGAAAATAAAGGAGTGAGATTAAAGAGCTAAAATATATATGCTCAAGTAGTCAAGAATTAAAGCATTGTTTTCAGGAGAACCCTATGACAACCCCCACCCACCAAAAAGCAAATAAAAATCAACGTTAATTGAGTCTGCAAGTATGCTTTCCCAAATTTCAATCAGCTTATGTTTGTGTCAGAAAGATGCAACATTAAACTAATAATATTTTTTTAAAGTCAAACTTTGAAATGTCAAAGTATTTGTGTGACCATAAAAATAAGGTCAATGCCATTAATATCTTATTACTCTTTTTCCCCTCTTAAAAGGATCGATGTAATTTTGATGAAAATCCATCCACATTTGCATTATATACAGCTCCAAAAATGCTGATTTTACAGTTTTTAAAGGATGGTGGCCTTGACAAGTATCTCGAGGGCACACAAATCTTATCGTCTTCATTCTGCAACAATGATACAATACATATAGCTTAGCTAGAGTACCTTGTTCAGTTCAGAAGATACAATTTGTTAATACTATTTTATTTCAAAATCTAACAAATCAAGAGTGCTGAATTTAAAATTCAGGTCAAGGTCCTCAAAATTTAATAAACTCTTTCCACCCTCTCAAAACGTTATCAGTGAATGGTAAGTCAAAACCGGTAGCCTGTTCAGAATATAAAGTGTGAAAAGGGCTGAAATTTGCATTCATTGTAGAATGGTGACCTTGACAATTAGACCAATACCACCAAAATCTAATCAAGTCTTCATTGTACCACAATAAAACAATATATACAGTTTGGTCATAATCAATTATGGAGTTCAAGCGTTAACATGCAGAAACACTATTTTTGGCGGAAATTTGACATTTCGAAGTGCTAATGTGACCTTGAAAATAAAGTCAAGGTCATCAAAATCTAATCAACTCTTCTCCCACCCAACAATGTATCTATGCAAGTTTAGTCAAAATCCATTCACTGGCTCAGAAGACAACGCACAGAAACAAAGCTACACAGTTAACCTTACAGACGCCAATGGAATCCACACCAAAACCAATATGCCCCCGTTGGATTAGGGGTGGGGGACATAAACATAAATTTGCTTATATATGTAAATCTGAAGTCTGTTCACATGACATATTTGCTTATAAGTTTGCTCATGGAGAATTATTACTAATTAGTAAACTACTTTTCCTTGACCTCCAGAGGTGGTGCTAATTTACCTTTACTTAGCCCCTTTTTCTCCAGGAGTATTTATAATCACGTAAGTAAATGCGTTCACATGACACCGTAAGTAAATTTGCTTACGTAAGTATCTTTACTTACATAAGTAAATGTGTGCCTGTGAATGGGGCCTTAGGCTGCTCTCCATTCTAAGGCAGTGGTTCTATTGTTGTTGATTCGTTGTTGATTGTTGCTCCCATTGTGTGATTCTATAATTGTTCTATGCTTTTGTGCGTTACTTTGCGTCCATTCTAGTTTTGCAATCAGAAGAGAGAGCTGGTTGCGTTGCTTTTTTTGGTCTTCCTGGTGTCTCGTGATTGTTTTGTGGCTTCCTCGCGGTGCCATGGGTTTGTCTGCAGTTTGTGATTGTGGTATATCCTGATCATACTCACTTTTTTTTTTACGGAACCTATTTCAGAACGGCTATCCGTCCACTTTGATAGATATATTGAAGTACTCAGTTCTGCTACCCGAACATTGTTTTCCATTTAAATACCTAGCGTTTCATTGTAATAAGCAAACATTCAACGTGGGTCATGCATATTACTGTCAGTTGATTTCTATTCTATAAATGTGCATGCAATATCGGGCCACCATCGAAACGTCCATAAATGATTTTCACTGGCGGGCCAATAATGATCCACTTTAATGTAGTTGTTGTAGGGGATATATTTCATTTGTTTTTAAGGAAGGTGAGCACTGGCTGGGACTGGAGAAAATCCACCGACTGACAAGAACTGGAAGCCAAATTCATTTCCATCTAGAAAACTATGACGGTTCAGTAGATCATGCACATTACAAGGTCTTCAAGGTTCATGATGCCACTACATTATATCAGATGAAAGTCGACAAATTTGGATATGTTGGAACAATCAGTGAATATTTCAGCTACCATGACGGTATGAAGTTTTCCACGTTTGATCGTGACAACGACGCCAACAGTGGAAATTGTGCCAAAGATAGTTTAGACGGCGGTGCCTGGTGGTATAATTCGTGTTATCGGCTTGGAAACTTCAACGGATTGTACGGGAAGCGTGAAGCACACGGCTTAGGGTACTACACTACTAGGTTTAATCCAATAAGAAATACTCAGGTTAAGCTGAAATCTCGCTTTCCTCGGTGCTGACATTTCAGTGAAATTACCCCCGACACTGTGTAGGCTGGGTTGATGCTATTAATGTAAGTGTTTCCTTAGGGGAATAGTTTATCTAGTCAAAAGTCAAGTCAAAATCATTTTTGTTTATTTCTCTGGTACACACTGTATACAGCTAGAGATTCAACATAGTCTATACATATAACATAGAAGCAAATTTCAGAATAAAGAGGTCACATCATAAAGTCATAGCATATAATATATATTATTACTGATCTATTGGAAAATTCCTGAACGCATTTTTGAATATTAATGAAGGAAGCGTCTATTTACAGTTGACTGTCAATAGCCAAAAAACGTTAAAAAGGCTATTTACACTTGACTGTCAATAGCCAAAAAACGTTAAAGTGGCTATTTTAAGTCAACTGTCAATAGCCAAAAAGCGTAAAAATGGTTATTTACAGTTGACTGTCATTAGCCAAAACACGTTAGAATGGCTATTTACAGTCAACTGTAAATAGCCATTTTAACGTTTTTGGCTAATTACAGATTAATAAGATTTTTCAATGATATTGACTTAATATTCGAATATTCGATGATCATTTTCAAATATAGATGGGCATTTTGTGTTTGTTCCTTTGTAATTGAATTCTGCAGATGGTACATGGGCCATGTCCTGAGTTTGGGGTATTTGTCGCATGCGGAAAAAGAAATACAAAATGTACACGAACTTGTGCATGCGCACAGACGCTCCGTAGTCATTGCTATTCGCGCGCACAAGGCGGTAAATGTTCACATAAAAAAGCCTACGATTTTCAAAGAAATGAGTTACGTGAAAGGCAATCTGACTTATTTCTCGTAAGTTTTTCAAGATAACCGAAAATTATTTGCTTGGAAAGAGTCATTCCAACTATGATAGCATATGCTTGCTATCACCCTTTATCCATTCCGTATTACAACTTAGGTCTCTATACAACATTTCCTCATATTCAAATCAAAGTAGCTGGTTGTTTCACTTTAATTGTGATGTGACCGGTCGTGCTCTGTGTCTCTTCCTCCTGTAGCCTTGTGTTGGTCTGCAATATGTGATTGTGGCACTTCCTGGCCATCTTTTAGATTATTTTTTCTTTTTTGTAGCACATATTCACGAGTTTTCAAACAATATTGAATATAGAAAATAACCGTATTAAATAGATTTACCATTTCATTTCTATTTAATTTTAAACGTCTTCTTACCATGCTTACCGAAACGTATAACCCCACGCTAGAGAACCTCTGTACTCGAACAACGCGGTCATAGCGTGGTGGTCACAGTCGACGAGTGGAAAAATGGCGTGTTTATGTGCACCTTGCTGTTGAAAAAGGTAATAATTTCTTAATTTTTAACTTCTGAGAGTATTTTTGCTGATTATTGTCACTTATATACACAGCTTTGTAGTCTGCGTAACAATACGTGTGTGGGTTAAGCGATAGTCAATGCAGCGCTTTATTTATACAAAGAAGATGATTTTTCTCCAAAAATAAAAGGATGAAAATTTTTTTCGTTAATATTCTGAAATTTATGCTTACTTTTGATAAAACGCTAAATACCATGGCTTTAATGTGCAAAAGTTTGAAATCTGTGGGTAGAACATTTTGAAAGTTATTCAAGTATTTAATACTGTACGCACAGTACTCTATATCGGGTGTTCTGGGCCAATGATCAGGTGCTCCTGTACGCAGTAGTCTGGATTAGATAAAAGAGAACTGTACGCATATGTCACAGGCTTTCCATGCTATATTTGAGTCAGCACATGTGTTCAATCTTCCAACCAAATCCATGGCCAGTAGAGGGGCAAACAGTATTGACCCAGATCAGACTGAGCCTACAATGTTTGCAAAAAAATATTTCTAAAATGTTCCAGCAGAAGACAAAACAGACAAGCTCTATTGTGATTGGCGTGTTTTCGGCCTTAGAGATTTTGTTTATTTCCAAAATGTAATGCTTTTCTCTGAAAAATGCGCAGACCCTGATGAAAAGTGGTATCATGCTTGCGACGATTCATCGCGGCCTTCACTGTTTGCCAAAGTGCCTCTTTTGGAGAAATTACAAAGGGTAAACAGAATTACTTAGTAGCAAAAGTGGTCGTAGGTTACGTCATACACCCGACACGTGTCATCGTGTTCCAAATGTTTCAGCGGTGAATACGCTGAGTAACGTTTTTTAGTCCTAAGCATTTCCCAAATCTTACAAACCCTTTTGCCGAGCCTGATCTGGGTCTAAATTGTTGGTACGATCAATCTCAGACATTTTCATTTTAACATGCTTCCAGAAACACTCTATTGACGTTTTGCATTCTGATTCTTTTTTCCGCATACTATTTTGTCATCATAACCAGATTACAGCTATATCGAGCCAACATCCCATCACCGGTCACTATCGACCCGCCAGCGAAACGCCAGTTGCCTGATTTTTTGGTATTTAGCTGTGCTGATACATAATTCTTAAAAATCGGCCTCCAAATGCCTTAAATTTGGTCCAAAATAGCAATTTCTCTGTTTTTTGCCTATTTTGTCGTCCATTTTTGTTACCATTGCAATGGTAAAATTTAAATAAATGCCAAGATTTTACACCAGTTAATCTTCTAATAAACCAATGAAGGGAAATTGGTGAAATGCAATTTTCAGTTTTTGGCTCAAGAGGGGGCCAAAATAGCCCCTTAATGCACGTACCCCTTTGAGTTGAGCGTCCAATAAATAGCACATCTGCAAACAGTGCTGACCCGGCTGGCACGCCGCATAATCACACATTGGATAGGCGGCAATCGAAAACTCTAATTTTGTCGAGGAACGTAGATAAAATTCGTTAGAAACAGTTTTCGATTGCCATTTATCGCCTGACTGGTGACAAATGGCAATAAAAAACACTGTTTCTATCCAGTTTTGACCCCTGTTCGTCGATTGTTTAGAGCGTTTGTGATAGCCGTCTACCCGGTGTGTTTTGTTTCAAATCTTATTTTAAAGCTCTACTCTATTGTTAGTCGTTTTTCAGTTAAAACCATAAAGACCAGTGTTTTATGAGGACTAAGATAAGACAACAAGCCCCAGGGTTTATTTTCACACCTAACCATCGCATATCACCGCGTCTCGGAGTCTTTGGGGCATGAGACGGGTGAAGTGTACAAATATTCTACCTGTTAGAAAAGGTTCATTGTTGGACATGGCGAAACTTTGGTGGGAAACTCGGTTCGCATTTTCCATCTTTCAAGATTATTTTCCATCTTCCACCAAAAAAAATGTAGCTCATTCAGATCTTGTAAAGCATGAGAAACACCCATGGATGTTGTATAAACAAAGATTTTCAAATATATTACCAGGCAGTGCGCACGTCAGCATCTAGAGTACCTGCTTGTGTCATCTTTGACAACCTATGCAAACAGTTTGTGCCTCTGGATCAAACTGTTTACCATAATGTCTTGTACATATAATCGGATATTCCAATAGGCAATAAAAGCCAATGAGGATACAACATAATATATTTTTATGACAGAAGATAGTGTAGTACACACGTGTAATTTGCAATACAATCATGTTCCCAAGGACTTTTTTTTGGAGACGGGGGCGAGATATTGAGAGAAATCAATTGCCAGGATCATCAGACATCGATGGCCAGGATCAGTGTGAGTGTATGCTCAATCTGGGCATGGCCATTGCGATCTTCTGATGGCATAGGGAAACAATTTTCTTTAGCAATTGTTTATGGCATCAACATTACGTCGTCGAAAATCATAAAAATACAAAACAATGAGTTTTCAGACAGAACGCGCAAGTGCATTCTTCTCGAGCCAACGATGCCGCCGAAAGTAATTTGTAAACCTAATTAAAGTCTCGTCTCCTGAATAAAGGTTGTCACACCTCTTAATCCGGCACGTGTCAAGCGCCACGGGAGTTTTAATGCCTCCCAGTGAAGTACACTAATCTTGTTTATTGGGACAGATTAAGCTTTTGGGTGATACTTAAGTGAAAATAAACATAGTTTATATGAAAAAAGATTCTATTCCGTTTATACTATTTCACAAATAAAATCTTCTAATATTACCTCTACCGCAACCCCCATCCCCACTCTCCACCCCCAAAAAAAATTAATAGAAAAATAAATAAAATGAAAATATTAGTTTATCTCGCAATTAAAAAAAAATAGTCTCGATAAATGTGCAAAAAAATGAATATTTTGCGCATTTTTGCACAGGTTTCATATTTTGCACATTTTTCGAGGCTAAATATTTTTAGCAAAGGCCTTTTCCCGAATTCGCCGGTGTAAACTTTACAAAATATAAATAAATTTCAACAGGCCAAAAAGAAAATTAATAATGAAAGAAGAAAAGAAAAAAAAGGGAAAAGGGAGCGCAGTGTCTCAGTGGTAGAGTGCTTTACTCAAGACCAAAGGGCCGCGGGTTCGAGCATCACCGGCGTCACTGCGTTGTGTCCTTGAGCAAGAACATTAATCCTAGCTTAGTACTGGTTCAACCTAGGAGGAACCGTCCTTTTATAACGAAAAGATTGTTGATGGGACGTAAAGAATGAAATCAAATCAAAGAAAAGAAAAAAATTCGATGGCTGTCTCAATGAAGAGCATGTTGATAATGCCACTTAGATCCTCTCTTCGAGATATCCATACTTTGTAGAAAAGTGTAGAGAAGGTTCTGACGAGTCTTTGCATATGCCGACACGCCTTCGCTATCCATGCGTTAAGTATAAGTACCGAAATCCCTGTAGTGGCCCTCGTACACATACACATAATTTTGCAGACTGGAAATGATTGCCAAACCCATGGCTGTCTCATGACAACTTACATGTACACAACATCCACAAGCAGTACAGATCAGAATCAGACAGTTCCCATAGGAATTATCTGTTATAATCAGATCATGACTCAATGTTGTTTGATACTTTAGCAGTAGTCTGTAGAGCAAACTATATAATTAGTCAAAAGAACGGTTACGATCTGCCATCGTGAGTTTGACGAATAATTGAGTACACGGTAGACCCAGATGAGATGTCTATTAAAGTAAAGTATTATTAAATGCCAACACGGAGCCTATTTTGGATCCGTGATACCAAAGAGTTTCAATCCAGATCTGGACCGATATTTCTTAAGCAAAAAACTTTGTGAGAGAAGTTTCCAAGTCTTAAAATCACCAACAAAGACAAGGCTGCTCGTGTCACTCAGAAATTCTTCTTCCTCTGCACTTAAAGTCATGTCAGAATAATGTTAGGAAGCTCTACATAAAGTGCTTACCACATCTTTGCAATTAGTCTGTTTAATTTCTTGATTTTACGATCTTTAAGTTCTTTTTCACTTTCGGAGCGGGAAGTTGTTGATTTGAAGCCGACCATTATGAAAATAAAATCTTCAAAAAAGCCAAAATAGAATTTCAGCTAAATAAAGCGATATAACCAATGATTTTCCCCTGTATCCCAAATGAATAACGACACTGACTGTCATTAGCCAAGAAACGTTAAAACGGCTTTTTACAGTTGACTGTCATTAGCCAATAACGTTAAAATGGCTATTGACAGTCACCTGTAAATAGCCATTTGAAGGTTTTTTGGCTATTGACAGTTGACTGTAAATAGCCATTTTAACATTTTTTTGCTATTTACAGTTGACTGTAAATAGCCACTTCGATTAATGAAACTTCATTTGGAGACTAACTATATATTTAACAATTTAGTCAGCACTGCAAAATCAAGTGCATGTCTCGAGCACATTGGTGCATTTGGTTTTCCGTAAATATAATAATCAGTATTTCTACATGTATTTCACATGTAACTTAAGGTTTATAACTCATTTTGCTATAATCATTTGGTACGATTTTCAATAAAGCACATGTCGCGTTTGCTAGACATCGCCTAGGTGAGTGCCACGTACCCAAATTTAGAGTCAAAGTTAAAAATTCTTTACTTTTTATGTTTTGTACCAGCTAAGACCACTTTTAGCTTATTTTCATGGCTATCAAATGTTTTATGTAGTTTATATTCTCATAAATCCTGTGGAAGAAATATACATAAAAATTGGTACCCCTAATATTTGTTAAGTATATCATATACTTTAAGGAGACCAAAATATATACAAAATATATATGTCATTAGGTGGACCATTTTTTTGAGCTCACCCGAGCCGAAGGTTCATGGGTGAGCTATTAGTGTACCAGTCACTCAGGCGTCCATCCGTCAGCATTTTCAAACATCTTCTCCTCTGAAATCACTGGGCCAATTAAACTCAAATTTCATATGGAGACTCCTTACACTGGTGCCCAACTCCGTCACAACGATTTTTGGATTTCTACTGATCCATCATGAACTTTCAGTTACAACTGTGACGAAACGTTTAATATAATGTCACGGACTTTAATGGAAAATATGTCAGGACACTCATAAGGTCAAAGTAATTATGGTAACGTATTTGATTTTATCCCTTATCGTCGATATAGATATAACAGTGATAGCGGACAGCTAGCCAAAAACTTTCCTAGTTATTTACTCAGCAAATGCCATATCATTGTATTTTATTGGCAACTACAGTGTCGAGGGTGTATTTGTAAGTTGGATTCAGAAAATAAGAATAATTTAACCTGGAAGCATTTTTCTATTGATTCATAAAAGGAATATAATGAATAGCACGTGCATATCTGTTGTAAATTCTCATAAACAACGCAAAAAATATAATGTCTCTATCTGGATGAGACAATGACACAGTTTTGAAAACGAATCTGATGGAACTGTAGCAGTTTGTTTATGACATTCTAAAAACTGCTTGAAATTATATTTCCTTGTAACCTTAACAAAGCAACTTTAAAATGGACAATGCTTGGTCCACCTTTAATCTGACAGTTTGACTAGTATTTTGTAGAGGAAAAGTGTAAAATTCTGCATTAATACACAAAAACTGTGAATAACTAAGAACCGCCTTAATCACTGACTTCAGACCAACTCAGGGTACCATGAGAAAGGGAAATAGAACACAGACAGCCACAATACATTTCTTGTAAAGCAACCAACTATCCCTTTTCAGCTATATAATTGCTAATATAGATCCACACCAGGAACCACTAGCATCGTTAACCAGGGATTCCATGTTCAATCCCTAGCTTCTCCGGGATGTCGAATTAGCTTTAAGCCATGGCCTCCTCTCAATATGACCTTAACTGTTGGTGGGACATAAAAAAAACTCTATGCAAATCTCAAAGCGAAATAAATCATTTCAGACCATAGCTGCAGTTTTAATCCTAAAATATTCGAGTTGATCAAAAAGGCTCCAGAGAAGATAGGCAGGGGGACAACATAACACATGTTATATAAGGTCATTAGTATTGAGTATTGTACTCCATGTGATGGGGTGGGAATAGGGGAGTCATAGTTTTGGACTCAATATAAATACGGGTAGGAATGTGCCACTTTACAAACATTCAAAGAAAGACAAAAGTGATTTGAGAATAAAATATTTGAACCCCCAACTTTCTATTGTCTTCCCAAAGAATTATATAAAGTTTCATGAAATTTTAGGGACAGAGGACACAAAGCCAAAATTTCTTACGATTTTTAGCAGCGGATAAAGGAACAGGAAATAACTACATACACTGTATTAGAATTAGTTAAACTTTACATCCAATGTGATGGCAGCTGACCTGCTACTGTGTAACTTTTCCACTGCTTTAAAATCTATGCTCTATTTGATTGTTCTGGTCCAGAGATAACTACAACAATGACAGGTAGAAATCTTTAACATGATGCAACCCTTGTTTTGCTTTATACTTAGGATGTATTAAGAATATTATTTGTACAAACATTTATCAATATTGTATCAAGGGACACTTATACATTACCATCAATTCCATTGTTTCTTTATTGGTTAATAACCAAGACTGGCACATCTAATTGTCAGTCAGCATTGATTAGTTAACCCTTAGAGCGCCTGCAAAAATGCATCTGAAAATGTTGTCTGCTGCACAATATTATATCTACATGTACTCACATTACTGACTAATGCCAGTTGTGGATGCAGTCTGATATGAGTCTACCCTGTTTGATCAAAAGAATGTAAAACATTTCAGCTGACAACAAGAACAGACGACACTTGTTGTAATTGGCACTTAAGGGGTTAAATTATTTTATACCAATAACACACAAACCTCTGAATCTTAAATCCTGGCAATTTCATCACCTAAAATTATTTATTATCTGGACAAGTCTACTCATTCGAATTTGGTACTTAGGGTATATCTGTAAGCAGCGAATGCTCAAATGATTCAGCCCAAGAAGTGCAGGCTAGCCACAGCGAATAAATCATCTGATGTT
Source organism: Loripinus fragilis (assembly GCA_964019695.1). Lineage (NCBI taxonomy): Eukaryota > Metazoa > Mollusca > Bivalvia > Lucinida > Lucinidae > Loripinus > Loripinus fragilis. The sequence goes on along the minus strand of OZ026522.1, from coordinate 62,817,983 downwards.
TTCCGCAGGGGATCAAAAATAGGTAATAACTACATACAGTGTAAAAAATAGTGTAATTTTACATCCAATTTTGATGACAGCTGAACTGCCACTGCTACATGTGTAGCGAACATGTTGCAGGGAAGTAGATGAAGGTCCAGACTAATATTTAGTCCAAGAAGGTAAATAGCTGTGCATGTTGGACTTTCAGACCAGAATATTTTGTGGGTACTCAATGGAGTGTTTCATTGAGTTGGGTTGATACCGCCTAACTGAACTGCTTAAGCTATTCCTTTATTTTCAAATTGAACTTTTTTATATGGATGAATCAATATATATCTGTTGCATGCATGGGCCCAGTACTTTTCGTTAGGAGAGCGAGGGTGACAGTATTCGCTGAGGCCATATCAGTTGCTCGTCTATGGAAGTTTGTATGGGATTTCACGTGAGGTATACTAATATAGGGATCAAATATGATTTTCTATGCATTTACATATGTGGTGCTGAAACCTGAGCGTGTAAAGCAAAAGTTTTAACAACCCACAGGAGCCTAGAAGATGTCAATGTAGCGGTAGCGGAAAAGCATGTTTATCGTTTATCGTTTACTTTTGCTGGAAAATATTGGACAAAAAGCGTTTTGAAAAAAAAAATGTTTTTGTATTACCTGTCTTAGCGCACAAAAAGCATGAAAAATACACAAAACACATGAGGAATGTGCAGCTTTTAAAGAGCGAGCAAAAAAAAGAGTAACATTATACACCACTCTGACGTAACTTAATTATGTTCACCTCTATGCACGTTACTTATGATGACATCAATTATGTGATCCCCTGGAAATTCTCTAAAATATAGGGTTTCTTAGCAATACTGGTCCGGATCCCCTTAAATCACAAAGCTTCCAAGCCAGTATTCAGTGTTGAACCATCATTGGCACAACAGTGAAACGCAATTAAAATGGCGTTTTGCTGCGGGCAGATGATGGCCCGCTAATAGTGGTATTTGGATCCTTCCCTCCCTCCTCAAACGAAAAAAAAGAAACAAAAAAGTAAAAAAAAAACGGTATCGAAGCTAGACCCCCTCTGACAAAACTTTCTGGATCCGAAAATGCTTTCCATCCACCTCTCCGTCTGTCTGTACATCTGGCTTTCTGTACGTCCTGTTTCTTGTTATTGTATCTTATCGCAGCTCAATGATGTGCAACGCATGAAAAGGGCCCTAAACGTAATAAATGACGTTACAAGTTATTGACGTCAAGTGTAAAATCTGCCCCATCATAGAAATGCACATTTATTTAAATGTGTCAATATGTTATTGTTTTTTTCATTGAGAAAGGTCAAAATTTTATCGGCCTAACGCTTAAATTGAGTTAACTATGGGTTTCTAAAGACAAGTTTTCTGGTTTTGGCTTACCTGCAATTTCATTTCACCAATACAGACTATCTCGTCACGCTTTCTATCTTGTCAACCGGGTTTGTCGCACGCTAATGACGTCAGTTGATATCATGACATAATTTATGCGTAAATGACAAGTATTTTTGTGGAAAAGACTTGGATATGGGTCTTTGCCTCATGCTAATTTTGTTCCAATATTAAGGCACAATGGTTAGGTGGTTGACTCGAGTACAATCGAAATAGTTGATCTACATTTGTACTCTAAATATACACAGTGCAAACAGCAAAAGCGCAGACCAGTCTGATAAGCACCTTCGTTATTCTCTTATCGGAAAGAACCAAATCAAAACTTGCTGCAAGTTAATTTCACTATTCTAGCTAGTCTCTAAAGCTAAGCAGGAACAATATATGCATCGATGCTCATTGTTGCGGTCAAAATCCACTAAGCTTTTTCATTTGATATCTTGCACATGAAAGCGTCGAACTGATCTTGGCCAATGCCGATCGTTGGCAACGCCGACGGGGTCCGTACCAACCCCCCTCTACTGAATTGCCCCTTCGGTAAGGGGGGGGGGGAGGGTGTATGCGGACATAAAAGCACCTGTTCTAATAAATGCGGGTCCATCCAAAACATATGTTATAGGTATTCAAAAGAACCGTCTCGCCGAGACTGTTCCTTTGAGCTCCCAAAACAAATGCAAACTTTGATCGACAATAAAATATTCACAATTTACGCTTAATTATTTTGCTTATTTGCTTAACTTGACCTGTGCTACATTCGGCATGTTTCAACCATGATGTATATAATAGAAATAAGCCACCTCTGGTCAAGTGTTAAGGTTAGACCTTGCTTCGCGATCGGGCATTAGAATGGAGCCCGAGGCTGCAACAAAGATTGAACATTTGGAATCCTTGGATGAATGGTATAAAACTGTCCAAGGACCTCGGACAGTCTTAACGAAGGATTGCCCATAAAAATGACCAGAGAAAAGATTCAAAGAAAATGATATTTTTTCTATGAATAAGATAGTAGGTTCAACCCACAACTTATCCACAAAAGCCGTTGGACAAGTTGGACAAGTACCAATTGAAAAATATGGGTTGAAAACTCCGTTTTTGCTATTCAATTTATAGAAAATAGAAAAAAGTTTTACTGAGGTGCTCCCCCCACCCGTGACCAAACTAATCATTTTGCATACAGTTGTAGTTTTACTTTTCACACATCATATAAAAACAGCATGTTTGGTCACGAGGGGGGGGGGCGCTGTCGAAATGCTCAAAAACAATTTACATGTATTATAAAATCTTATTAGAAACTTATTTTGTAAAAACCTGTAGGTCAATATCAATTTGCAATGGCATATATCAGGGACATAGTTATGAGTGCTTACAAAGAAATTAATTGTCTCATTTCTCAACCAAAACATTAAGTTGTGGGTACTCCAAAGAACCGTCGCAGTGAGACGGTTCTTTTAAGCACCAAAATTATAGGTGAAATCTGTTGTGTAAGAGAATATTACGATTTTACGCTAAACAACTGTGTTTATCTAGACTATGATTTATACAGTATACATATATGATACACCTCAGTGTACAAGTCGAACTGGAAACATTACAGGTAATAGTCAAAAGTGATTGACAGCACACTTCTTTAAACGAAACAGTGAAATCTTCTCAACCCGAATTTAATGCAAACGCATCACTTTTGTCTCAATTTTATGCCGCAAACATTATATTAACATGTATTTAGGTGAATACTCGACGAAACTTAGACGCTCTTTGAAAAATTTGGTCACAAAAATACCCCCACCCCTTAAACCCTAAAGTCCTGGCATAATTATGCAGTATTTTCAAAATATTTTTATTTTATTAGATGCACTAAATGTAAGGGTTTTATTTAAGCACAAAACTATAGTTGTCAGTTATGCATTATGCTAGCCACAGGCTGTCAAAATTTGGGCAGATTGAACAGGAAACTGTCTGAGGTCCTTTGTCATCACAATTAAACATTCTAAGTTAACCTGTGACCTTGAAATAACGGCCAATGTCACCCAAAACTTTATCGGCGATAGGTCGGCGACTGATTGGAGACTGGTCGGCGACTGGATAGAGACAGTTCTTTCATCCACAGAGGACTTTTTTTATATTGGACATATAATATGGATGGGTCATACAGCTATTCATAAAATTAATTTGCTTGAAGACTGTGATAACATTTCATTTTATTTTTAATATTTACTAGGCCGGCATGTGATAAATATCTGGTTCCTTCAAATGATTCTCTTGTGGGCGTGATGGATGTTATAACAACTTTTATAGCTTGGAATATTATGCCATTGCATTACGACATGGTACTTCAACGTTTCAAAAAGAACACCAATGTGTTTTTTTTTATTCCTGCTGTATTATTATTATTGGTTAAACTGTTTTATATGCCCAAGTACACATGTAGTTTATATGTATGTGTGATATTACATGATATAACCACTTCTTTTAATGTAAATCTCTGTATATATGTTTAATGTGTAAGTAGACTAGTACAAATAAGGAAGACACTAACGACTATCAACTAATGACTAAAAACCAAACTCACCATGTATACTAGTGTACACCGTGACACTATAGTGCTTCCAGGTTATAAGTGACCCCCGTTTTTCTTTTTTTTTAAACAGCTTTAAATTGAACTTAGAAGGACGGCACTTAGCATGTGGATTTAAATGCACACCGCGTAACTAAAACTTATTTTTGGGAGACGCCCTTATTTGTAACTGAAGCCTCAGTCCCCTGTACAAAAGAATAACTTAGTTATTTTCCCATGTGAACATACCCATGTGTACCTCAATAGATACACGTGGTATATTTGCATTGCTATGATGATATATACTAGCCTACAGGACTATCTATATCCGATGATTCAACGAAAATCTATAACGCAAACTTCATCATTTTGACACACACACACACGAAAACACGCAATTGTAAAAGTTTATATGGGTCCTAGACCATGCTGTATTGAAAGCAGGCAAATATAAAGCTTAAGCAAGTAACATGCATGAGCATGTAGCACCTTCCATTTCAATTCATTGACTCATTTTGCCTACGAGGTTTTGTCGTCTGCTGATATTTTTTCAAAATCAGTTTGTTTCTTGCTGTTGCTTTTTCGGAAATGATCTTTCTGGAATATTAGTAAAGTGCCAAGCAGTTTGGATCCAGATCATGCCCGACGTTTTGTCGGTCCTGATCTGGGTCCTAATTGTTAGCAAAGGTAATCAGCAGACGACACTAGTGAGTAAAGAGTTTATGACCACAATTCAAGTTTAGAGAGTTGACGAGAAATAGCGAATCAGGGATATACATTAAACTTAAAGAGCATCAAACATTTGCCTGTTAAAGCTATTTCGCTGATAAACTTTGTCAACAGCCAAAGGCAAGTTCAGGTTAAAATGTTGGGCATTATCTGGATCCATACTGTTTGATAACCTACTTGTATTCCTGAAAGACATATTTTTAGGAAACAATGATCTCGAAAGAAAATTCATCCATTATTTAAGGTTCAGACAATACTGTTACTTGAATCGTTTTTTTAACACAGGCCTTTTCAATGCACGCCTTTAGATGTACAGTGAAGTTTATGAGTCAGTAAAGCATAGCTTAATGCACGAAGAATGGGCCAGTTAAGCAATTTTAGAATGAAGTTGCGATGGCTTTTTATCAGTTTAAACACGTGGTTTGGGTGTTCAAAAGAACCATATCATCGAGACGGTTGATTTGAGTACACACAACATATTTTTGGTTGAGAAATAGGAAAAATAATTATCTGTTACGCACTCTTATCTGTGGGACTGACGAATTACATCCACTGACCTGTATAAGCCATGTTTTATTTATATCGCTAGGTTCACTTGGGGACTAATTAAAAGAAGAGCAGCAAAAACACAACAAAATTCCATCTTATCCCAGTCTATACAAAAACTCATATTTATGTGGAAAAAAATAAATTCAATTACGCGGTATATATCTTAATTCATTTCTCTAATTAATTTTTCAATTAAAATCACTATTTAAGAATAATAAGCAAAAAACGGGGGTCACTTAAGTCCTGGAAAAACATTAATTGTACTGAAGCGGAAAATGATTCTAAACATAAAAAGCGACAGCTACGTGCTACAACCTTTATAGTAAAGTGACTAGCAAACATGACTCATAGGCATGTGGTAACGGGTTCGAGCCTCATGACGGACAATATTTAGACCGCTTTATGTCCATACTGATAGGGATTTAAACGAACAGCTATTATAAAAGGATAGTGTTCTCTATCCACTTTTAGTTCAAGCGACTGCGTGATTGACCAACCGTTAATGACAGGTCAATCCTATTGATGTAAGTTTGATCGTCATTCGACTAAAAGTGGATGGATATGCACCCTAAGGTTAGCCCTCCCCCCCCCCCCCCCCCCAATAAGAGCTAGATACTAACTTTCGTAGGTACTGTTGGGTAATGTAAAACGTGTTGCAGTACAGAATATGCTCTGAGTGTCTACCTTCTTTCTGGAGGAAAGTATGCCGTTCCAAAACCATCTGTCCGTTCCTGATAGACCAACTCATGATGTAACACGTGGTGCAGCGTTTGTGTGTTAGGAGTCAATTGTTTTTATTTTATTAAAATTTAATAAAATTAAATTCGTCTGGATAGGTTTTGTTACATATTTCCTAGTGAACGATTTGTAGACTATTTGGTCTTTGTTACACAGGTATCAATGTATGTCTGAACTACATGTATTAGACGCCCAGAAAACTGCACATTGACGTTTTCAGAGCATCGCACATATTTCATCCGAGATTCCAAGATACTAGTAATGCAACATAGCAGTCTCCACATCGTGCATTAGGTAATCTATACTATGCACAAATATTTAGCAATTTCTTATGATTCGCATCGTTATGTGCTCATCTTTGTGCAATGTCGAAAAATTTCAAATGCAATGACGAAAACAGGGTCTTAGGCAAATGAAACCATGAATTTACAGACGCTATCCTTTAAATAGGCATTTGGGGAGAGCAAGAATTGCAGGAGGGGTCAGTAAGCAAAAATGACATCCGTTGTAAGTAATGCTAAATGATAAGCATGTGATTTTCCGTTCGGTGGTCTTACATCTCCCTCATGCATCATAAGGTTATAAAAACTATTTGTTGTGTGACAGATGTGATAGAGATTCCATGCTGAAAAAATCAGCTGTCATCAATGACGTCAAAACGTAGTCATCATTTGATTACACTTCTTATATTAATTTGCGTGCCAATTCAACAGAAACTCAGTTTACAAAGATGGCATAGGTTTATAATGTAATTGATCTTATGGTTGATTAAAACCTTAAGTTGCCGGAAAATGGTGCGACGCATTTGCGAGATAATGGTGACGTTAGATTTTATCTTTCGGCTCGTGCTCTATAGTCATAAAGAAGTTTCATTCAACATTATTTTTCTGAGTGTGATACATTATTTTTCTGAGTGTGATGCATAATACAGTTTCACTTGTCAATGTGGTTTAAGAAAAACCGACTAGAAACACCGTTTAAAGGCGATAACGTAAAAGCATTAATAAAAACGTCAACCTGTGAAAGCTTGGTCCTTTATTTCTCTTAAACAGTTCGGAAAATTGCAGCATTTGCTATGCTTTTTTTTTGGTTTCAGTGACCAAACAATTGCTTGAAAACGTTTTTGGCTTCCCCCAATGATCAGAAATACCCACGTTACCCCCTAGCCTTAAAACTTAACGCCACTTTAGCACGGCCGCTGCGTTTGGTAATTCCATTCTTTTTTAAATGGAAATTCTTGTCAGATGTTCGGGGCTTGTATATTTATGACAGCAAATGAAACTTGTCATCAGATGTTGATGGGCTCATTCATACAAAACAATTGCTAAACTTATTGTGCATAGTATATATCATAATGACAATATCTACCCATTCAAATTTGATATGAAAAATAAGCAAAAGGTTGACCACTAAATCACAATATGCTGCACCCCGTGGTAAGCAGCATGTTTCAGTCTATCGGAGCCTTTAAATGAAGCTACCAATAGACAGACAAGTATCCAGGGTTATGATATGTCCCATTGGTTTCTTTCTATAAGTTTGTTCTCTTTGTAAGGTGTGTTTATCAAAAGTAGAATGTTGACAGAAGTGCGACCCGAGTGTGAGTGACAAGCCAGCACACAACTCGACTATCACGATTACTTTCCTCCTAGGGTGGCGGCAGAGAGTTGCAATAGCTCGGAAAAAGTTTCATTTATGAAACACAATACTTAAAGGCATAGAAAATTGAGCAATAATACTGGTACCACTCATTATGATTCTCTCCAGGGGTCATACTTGACAGATCAAAGGCTAATCTTTATGAGGTGATTATGACTTCCTTACAGGGGGCAATAAAGTGGTCCCATGAAGGGATTAGGTATTTTCTGATAAAATATTGATCTTTATCTTAATGAAAGAAATTGTGTTGTATACAGGTAAGTCCCCTCTTGAGGCCCCTTTAAGTTTGTGAGATACTGAAACTGTCCCTTATCAGTAAAGTCACTAATGATTCCATATATCACAAAATATATGTCTTTAACGATTGCATAACAATATTAATTATTCAGAAGTTAGATATATTAGCGGAATTTAATGCAATACACGATGGCCAAAAATTGTTTAATATATTGAGGGGCAACAAGTTATATTTTCGAAAAAAAATGTACGATCGTTTCTGTTTTAGCAAACAATGTAGACGCTGATCAAATGCCACATCTGGGTCTGCACTGTTTGCCAAAATACTGCTCCTAAAGCCAATAGAAGACAAAGGGTTAATAATGTATGCGCATAACCTGGTCGTTTTCACTAAAACCAATTAAGTGAGTAAAGAGCTATTCCTACAAATGTAAACGTGAGAGCAAGGTGTGTTCGAAATGTCATATCATGTGTTTGGTCAAAAAAGTGAGTATGACCAGGAAGGGAGCGCAGTGGCTCAGTGGTAGAGTGCTTGACTCGAAACCGAGGGGCCGCGGGTACGAGCCTCACCGACGTCACTGCGTTGTGGTCCTTGTGCAAGACACATTTATCCTAGCTTAGTACTGGTTAAACCCAGGAAGACCCGTCCCTGTTTAACTGAAAGATTGTTGATGGGACGTAAAGCATCAAATCAAACAAATCAAATGACCAGGAAATGATACAATCATAGACCACATGCCAACCCGCCACCGTGAGATGACCACAGACAGGAGTAGCTACACGACAACAGACGGCATTTAAATGAACTGTTTAGGGAAATCTTTCCAGAGGTAGGTGAACTCACACCGGAAGGTGTGTCTGTGTGTGTGCGCGTATGTGTGTGCTCGCGCGTCGGTGTGTGCGTAAGTGTGTTTGTGTGTGTGTGAATTCCTGTCAACAGCTTAGGTAAAATTGAGCCAGTGCCATGGCTTAAAGTCGCATCTGACAAACTGAAGAAGCCGGATAACCGTAGTTGAAAGGAAGGCAAAGCTTCAACCTCTATAACCGATAATTCGATAACTCTAAGTCTGGGTTCTCAATCTCAATCCCCTCCCCTTCCCTTACCAACAAACACACGCACGCACATGTTTGTGTGCATCTCCATACCCAACATATAAACGAAAATCATTTACAACCACATCACTCCGCCTGGCATATAAAAAGTATCGGCGTGTGTGATTGTATTTGTGCGTGCACTGGGTTTCCTTCGTTTAAACTTGACTTTTCCAATGGAGACCAAGGTTGTTGTATACAAGGCACTATTTTGGGCCCAGTTTTCGGGTGTGCAGATACTGTTTTGACTCCCTATCTGAAGGACGCAGTTATGAAAGGTGTGAAGGTGCGAGGGAGACTGCTCTGACATGGGAATGTGAGATCTCGTACAACCAGAATCGTGTTCGTGTAGTGGGATCTCAGCTGTTCAGAGCTGCAGCAAATATATAAAAAGGCTTTTCTTACCTTATTTATATTGCCTTTATAACAGCCTGGCAATCAGTTATCACAGGGGTGCATGTCAGTGCTAGTGGGGGTCCCGCTCATATCGGTGTCGCCGTTCGAGTGCTTATTTGGACGGTTTCAGCTTGATTTGAAGTTTTGGCTGGAGATGTTATTGCGGAGCCGTTTGCGGGTTGAAGCACAAATACACTACTCTCTGTGCTTTGGCCGAGTCAGATGTTGGTATGTATTTCCATAAGGACTGCTCGTAACTTGAATAGTTTTAACATAACCAAGAGCAGTATCTGAAGGGCCACTGGTTCGAGACTCACCGCGGCCAATGTGTTGCGCCCTTTAAGAATACACTTTATATGTTCTTCTTAGAACTGGTTCCACCCAGAAATTCATGAAACGTTCCGATATGACTGAAAGATTGTTGGCTGATGAGTTAACCATCAGCGCAGACAAACAATACATTTCGACATTATTTGAACACAGTCAATTATCCCAATAATGCCTAGCACCCATATAAAGGAATTTGACAAACAGTGCAGATCCAGCGTAGACACAAGGCAGATGGTGAATGAAACAAATGTCTGATAAGGGTCTACACTGTTTGCTTAAATGATACAACACTTTCTGTAAAAGGATAAATATCCCAGCCGTTACATGTAACAACACTAAACTCCCTATCATTACAGATCGATCCGTCAGTTTAAATACTCCAGTACGGATAAATGGATTAACCGATCTACACTGTTCCAGGTAGCCGCCTAAGCAGTTAATCAATATTGAGTGCCCACTTGATAGCTGCTCTAATTGAGACAGCGGACGGGAAAGGATGACTGTAAAAACTATTTTAGAACGAATTTCTAACAAAACGGGGTCTCTGGATTCGCAGTCAAGCACATTGAAGATTGCACCAGCGGTCCCACCAGTGTGTTGTGAAAAACAAGTCTGTTCGACATCCCAAAATTATTATTTGATATCAATAAAACATTATTTGGGGTCTACATCAGCACATTCTACAGTCCCAGTGAAAGTAGGAAAAAAATAAAAAGGCCACTTGATCGTTAGACTTGGTATCGAAGGGATGCTAGTTCGAGGCTCACCGTTGGCGCAGTCACTATTGTGTCCTTCAGCAAGACACCGTTTATCCACTGCTTACTACTGGTTCAACCTATGAAAACAGGAAATCGTCCCGACATTACTGAACATTTCTTGACGTGGACGTAAAGCTCCAAAAACAAACGAAAACAAAAATAAACTTTAAAAAAAATATGTTAGGTAGGAATCGAACCATCGTCCACACGTATATGAGACAGCTGTTCTAACCACTAGGCCACAGAGTCTGTTGTAAATTGTCATTTACTTCGTTTTAGTATTTTGAACGTGTTTGTAACTTTAGGCGAGTACAATAATCCACAACATTGTATGCACATGAATAATTTTCTAAGCGAGGCGGATCTAGTTTCAATTAACATTTGTTTCAATCAAAATTACAAATAATAATGAAAAATATTTAAGAAATACACTAAACTAATGCTACTGAGGTTTGGGACTTTATTTTTTACGCGAGCAGAAGCTGGAAATGTAACAAATTTGTTGTGTTCTAAAATGCTGTTAAGTCTAAGTTGAATCCGCCACCATTCCTAAGTCATAAACTTTTAGTCTTAGTCGTTAGTCAATCCTTATTTGTACTAGTCCAGTAGTTTTTTTACAGAGGGCCATAAGGTAGACTAGCTTTCAAGGCTAAATGTGTCACCCTCTTTATATATTATATAAATAAAAATGAAGTAAAAAGAAAAAACAATAAATTATCCTTATCTCAAGAGTTTCAGGAAACATGCTTAAAAAGCCAAAATAGGACATGTAATACGCAGCTGTAGCTTTAAAACTAGACGGTAAATTTTCTCTATTTGTAGTCTATATCTCTTGACGGGAATCAAACTCACCCAAGTTTTTATAGTTGTCCATCTTTTCTGCAAGAATGAATATGATCTATTAAAAAATGAAAGCACTAGCGTGGTCACAACATTTCTCCCATTATAAGTCTATGGGGATTTTTTAAGACGCTCAAGGGCAACTTACTCCACAGTCCAAGGTCTGATCTAGCTGAATTTCGAACTCATCTAAGCTTTTATAGCTGACATTGTTACCTGCAAGAGTGAAGAAGAATGTGATGGGATCTTGAAGAAATACAAACTCATTCAAGCTTTTATAGTTGTTCTTCCTGTCTGCAAGAATGAAGAAGATCAATTCAAAATTGAAAGCACTAGAGTGGTGACAATAGATCTCCCATTATAAGTCTATGAGGATTTTTTCCAGACACTCAAGGGCAGCTAACTCCACAGTCCAAGGTCTGATATTGGTGAATTTCGAAACCGTCCGAGATTTTATGGTTGTCCTTGTTACCTGCTTGAATGAAGAAAATCAAAAAAAAAATGATGGCGGAAGAGTGGTCACAACATTATCTATCAATTTTTAAGATGCTCAAGGGCAGCTAACTCTATAATAAGCTATGGTATCTTGACGAAATTCAAACTCATCCAAGCTGTTATAATTGTCCTTCTAATCTGCAAGTGTGAAGAGGATCCATTTAAAATTGAAAGCACTAGAGAGGTCACAACATTTCTCCCATTATAAGTCTATGGGGATTTTTAAGAAGATCAAGGGCAGGTATCTCATAAGTAGCTGATTGTATCCTACCCAATTATAAACCCGTCCGAGATTTTATAAATGTTGTTGTGTTGTTGCCTGCAAGAATGAAGAAGATCCAATAAAAAATGAAGGTGCTAGAGTTGTCACAACATTATTCATTGATTGTTCAGACGCTCAAGAGCAGCTAACTCCGAAGTCAGTGATTAACTTGCCGAAATTCAAATCCATCCAAGCTTTTATAGAAGAAGATACATTGGAAAATGAAGGTACTAGAGTGGTCACATGTTTCTCCCATTATAAGTCTACGGGGATTTTTTCAAACGCTCAAGTGCAGCTAACTCATAAGCCTTTTGTCAGATACTTCCCAATTTCGAATTCATCCAAGATTTTATGGTTTTGCTCGTTACCTGCTAGAATAAAGAAGAACCAATCAAAAATGAAGGCACTAGAGTGATCACAATGTTTTCCCATTATAACCTTATGGGAGCTATCTTTTGCCATGGAAACCGAAGTTCTAATCCGATCTGGCCCAAAACCTATTGCAGCCCAATAATGCTCCAGATGAAATTTGATCTAGATAGGACAGCTGGTCTTAGAGATATTCATGTTTGAAAGTGTAAACGCAAGGACGAACAGACGGACGAACGGACGGACGCCTGCTCGAGTCGCATACTATAAGCTCACCGAGAGCCTTCAGCTCGGGTGAGCTAAAAAGTCCATTCTTTTAAAATACATTTAAAATTCGTACTTCGTGATTCTGTTTTCTGCGAGAATAGAGTTATCTCCCCTTTTTCAATATGACGCTACCCATTTCTGAGCGTGCGACCCAATCAAATATTAAGTATAGACATTTATCTACCATTGAAGACTAGTTTCATCTTTTAGGACGATGACGTAATTATTTCTTAAAAGCATTCAGAAACTGCGCCTAATAGTATATCAAGTGTACTGGTGAAATGCAGGAAAACAGAGTATTTTTCACACAGGGTAGCAACTTTGCAAGCAATTTTCCGAGCCGTCAAGCATGTCAGAATGCTGTTAATCATGTTTTTGGAAAGCAAATATATATTTTTTTCTTAAAATTGATCAAGTTTTACGTTTTTGTACTGAAAATAACGGTATTGTTAGAAAAGATTTCGAGGAAAATGTTCTATTTTAAAGGGTAGTAAGAGTTATCCCTCATTTGTTATATCTGCAAATGAAGAAAATGAGCCAATAATTTAATAATAAATAAAAGTTTAATTGATTTTAGAAAATAAAATAATTTACGATAAAATAATGTTTTTAAACTGCAAAAAATCGTTTGGAAATTAATACTTCACAATTCTCTTTTCTGCAAGGATAGAGTTATATGTCCCTTTTTAAATATGACGCTTCCGATTTTTGAACGTACGACCCAATCAAAATTAAAGTAAAGACATTTAGTTTTGATTTGAGACCGGTTTTGTCCTTAATGACGATGAGGTAAGTTTTCTCAAAAAGTAAGCCTTATATGTAATTCAGCAACGTGCCTATGATATTGCGTTCATAGATTCACGCTTTTGCTTAAAAAGAATGACAAAATAGCAATATTTATATTTGCAAACGTTAATAGCCTCATGAACGACATAAAAATTTAATTGACAGCTGCCAAGCTCACTTGTCCATGCAATTTGCTTCGAACAATGAATTAATTCGCCAGATGTGACACTTGTATTGTGATTGACAGCGAGCCACACCTGAGCACGTGGGAAACAAACTTCGTATTTGCTCCACTGGCTGTCCGTGTTCACACTGGCTGTTCCGCTTTTCCTTTTAACACTCCAACAAAACCGTTAATACGATTAAATATTAAATACCAAATTAGTTTATCTCCTTAATTATAAATACTTTCTTTATAATTTAACGTGAAGCCCTTCGGACTTAACTTACTTTGCAAGAGACCAGGAGTATTCATGGTTCCATGAACCTGCCAAAATCGATTTCATTTCTTAATTAATCTAGGGTAAGGTAATAATCTAAAAGTTCCGGTTTAACTGGTATGAGGTGTAAAATTAGGTTTTATTTGCAATAGGTGAACTGTGACAAAAATGCTTGCAATTGTAAAAAACAAAACAAAACAGAAAACGATTCTTTTCTTATTTTTTTAAAAGATTGATTCAAGTAATTCTTCTGGCAACAGCTTAAAGTTGCTACGTCTAACAATTTAGGAGGAGATGCTTTTACCAGAGAATACATTATTTGACCTTGACCTTAGGTCATATGAAATGTTGCCCAGTACCCTCTATATTATGTAACCTATTTTGGTACAGAGTTTGAAGCTGCAACGTCTAACAGTTTAGGAGGAGATGAATTTACCAGAATATACATTCTTTGACATTGACATTGGTTCACATGAAATGTTGAACAGTACCCTCTATAACATGATTTTACTGGCATTAGGTTTATATTCAGGTTTTATTTGCTATAGGTGACCAGTGACAAAATATGCTTGTAACTGTTAAAGTTGAAAGTAAACAGCAGAAAACGACATATTTATTGTTTTCTTATTTCTTTAAAAGATCGATTCATGTAATTCTACCGGCAGATACCATGACTAACTCCGCCACACCTCCACACACGATGAACGCTATCGTCTACTAGAGTAGCGATTGTCGTTTTAATTTCTAAATTAATTCTCTATAACCACAAACAATTTCCAGTTGGGCCCCGGCACGGACCGACTCGGAATTGGATGAAACTTTCACAGAATGGTCAGTACCACTCAGTAATACGTGAACAAGTATTAAGAGTTTGATATCAACGTTCGTTGGGATGGTAACCAAGGAATACACTTTTGCCAAATTTGGACAAAATTTGTTATGTTCCTATCTATAATACTAGATATTTCAGCCTGAAAAGGCGCTAAATTCCATAAATTCCGTAGATAAAAGCGTTTTTCCATGATGATACATTGCATTAGTTAGATGGCCTCCACGCGAGCTGAACATTTCTTGTACTTCAACAACAGCAGAATCTAGGGCGAAGATTTGGTACCAGTAAAATGCATTTAAGCCCCCCCCCCCCCCCCCCCCCGTGGCTTAGGCTGCTGTCCATTCTAAGGCGGTGGCTCTGTTGTTGTTGACATTTTGTTTATTGTTATTCCCATTTTGGGAGTCTGTAATTGTTCTATGTTTTGTTGTATGTTATTTTATGTCCATTCTAGTATTGCAATCATCTTGATGGGGAAGAGAGAGCTGATTACTTTGCTTAATTTGTCTTCCTGGTGTCTCGTGGTGGTCGGGCGGCTCTTCCTCGCGGTGCCACGGGATTGTCTGCAGTTTGTGATTGTGGTATTTCCTGATCATACTCACTTACTATTTTTACTAATGAATTTATTGAATTTAGCGCCTTTTCAGGCTGAAATATCTAGTATTATAAATAGGAACATAACAAAACTGTTTTATTTCTAAAATTATTCAATGTTTTGCCAATACGAATTTAGAGGTAAAAGTGTTATAAATACATTTGACTTAAATTGCTATCACAATAAGTTATAGCTACTTAGCAACTTTTTAGAAACTTTCAAATTCTCAAATTTAAACCTTTTTTTAAACAAGTGTATCATAAACGGCACCGCACATTCTATATTCTCACTACACTTGTTGGAAGCTAGTAAGCGTGTATATTGCAAATGTGTAAACATTAGAGTGGGGCAAAACATCTTTGTCATAAAAACACCCCATTGTATTTGCATTGTTTGCCATTTTTGTAAAAAAAAAGTTTAACTGGAAAACGATTCAGCATGGGTTATGTTTTGGTAATAATTTATAAACTTAGGAAAGACATAATAAAGCTCAGCAATATTTGTCATTACAGATTGAACAAAAATGGATTTTTCCATGTTTGCCAAAATGTGAACAAAACAGGGGGGTGAAATAAAGTGGGACTTTTTTCTAATATTAAAGATATGTTGAAAGAAAATTACTGTTATCAATACAACATTAAACTCGTTTTCTTACAATACCACTTAATTTCAAAGTTTGAAGAAATGAAAGGAAAAAGGGTCAAAAACGTTTAAAGGTTTAATATATATGATTTCTTTTACTTTTTGTTCATTTTTAATAGGCTGTAGCCCAGAACAGCGTATCTCGTAAAAAGTCATCGATGTTAACCGAGAAAGTAGAAAAGTTGATTTTTCGCACAAAGAATATTTGAACATTCGGTAATAGAAAAACCACTGTATAGCAATTCGTTGCGAATTGCGAATTGCCGTATAAGCGACATTTGTATAGAAAGCCGTTCTCCTTTAAAAAATCGAAATATTGATTAAAATGCGTTGTTAAACATGTTATCATTGCAAATGGGATTGTAAATTTATGGTATCTATTCTGCCCCATATAAACTATTGTAAGTTATAAGGAGGGGGAAGCATATTTTGGTTTGCCTTATGTTTAAAATCTAGCTTGAAAACACTGACTGTCTATGCTATTCAAAGTTGTTTGTGTTTGTTTCGATTTGATTAGTAATCTTCATGACCAAACGGAATATGACAATTAGTCTGCATTAACCGAATGGCAAATATGCTTCTTCTTCTTCTTCTTCTTCGTCTTCTTCATCTTCTTCTTCTTCTTGGTAAAGGATGGGGATCATATCTGAACGTAATTGGTCCTGCTGGACTGGTTATGACGGGTAAAACAGCAGAGTACCAAAACTGTTGGTTAAAAACAGGCTAAAACTATATACAATCTGGTCTTCTTGTAGAATGGCATGGATCAGGCTAGGGCAGTCTACTAGTTAGACTCGCCTGGAACTCTTCCAAGGAGGAGGTAGCGGCTGTAATGTCTCCTGGCAGGTTGTTCCATTCCCTAAAGTACGAGGGAAGAACGAGTTAAAGTAGACCTCGTTGTTAATTCTCTCCTGGAAAAATCCTCTTCTACCTCATGTTCGACTGTCTCCTTGTTGTAAGTAGGAGGAAGTGTCGACATCCACTGGTCCATGATGCATCTTGTATAGGAGGCTCAGTCTGGCTATCGAACGACGATCTTCAAGACTTTCCCAGCCGATATCTTTCACCATCGCTGTGACACAACCAGGTGTACGGGTGGTATAATCATTATACACATATCTGGCGGCTCGTCGTTGTACTTGCTCGAGGATCTTGATGTGTCCTTGGTGATGCGGATCCCATACAGTGGATGCGTAGTCGAGCACTGGTCTGACCATTGTGATATATGTTGCTGTCTTCACCTCTTTTGTGCATTGTTTGAAGTTACACCGCAGGAATCCAAGAGTTCGGTTTGCTTTCCCGGCTACCTCTGAACTATGTCTTGACCATCTTAGATCATCAGACACCTTGACTCCCAGGTATTTACTGGCATCCGTCACCTCAAGGACCTGGCTATGGAGTGTATATGAAGACTGGAAGGCACTCATTTTCCTCTTCTTCTTTGAAGTGATGCGTATGATGGTGCATTTTGACGGGTTAAAGCTCATCTGCCATGCTCGTTCCAAATCCGCCAGTGCTGAGGGGTCTTTCTGAAGTAGATTGTTTCCTTTGGCCCCATTCACAGTCGAGTAGAGAAGGCTGTCGTCAGCTAAGAGTCTGGCCTCCGAGGATCTCAATGAGTCTGGTAGGTCGTTGATGTATGCTAAAAATAGCAATGAACCCAAAACTGTTCCCTGTGGAACTCCTGATAACACCTCTGCCTGGATAGAGTGGTAACCCTCAAGGACAACTTCTTGTTCCCGGTTTGACAGGAAAGCCTTGATCCAAGAATGAGCTATTCCTCTGACGCCATAGTAATCCATCTTGTACAGGAGCCTTGAGTGAGAAACCTTATCAAAGGCTTTCTCAAAGTCTAATAATATGACATCAACTTGATCACCTTTGGACAGTCTGGATGCTATTTCTTGAACTGTAACAATGAGCTGAGTATCGCAGGAGCGTTTTTTCCTGAAGCCATATTGGTTGTCTTTGAGGATGTTGTGTCTGTCAAAATGGGCCATTACATTACTATGAACGATGTGTTCTAGTAGCTTGCAGGTTATGGATGTCAGGGATACTGGTCGGTAGTTTGCCGGCTTGTGTTTGTCTCCCTTCTTGAATACTGGTACAATCCAGGCCTCTTTCCAGTCCAATGGTTCTTTCCCGCTATTCAGAGATGTCTGGTACAGTCCAGTTAGTATCGGCGCCAATTGATCAGCGGCAGCTTTTAGTATGAAGGCAGGTATGAAGTCAGGTCCTGTTGCTTTGAAAGTCTTCAAACCTTTGAGCAGCTTATGTACCCCTTTCCAGTTAACCTCTATGTTCGGCATATCTGGGTGTGGACTTGGTCCCTTGTCAGGCATGGTACTGGTATCCTCTTTGTGAAGACAGATTCAAATTGTCTGTTTAGAATGTTTGCTCTGCTTTGGCTATCACTCTTGAGGAATCCATTTTCATTTTTGAGTGGGGATACACCTGATGCTTCTTGACCTGCACTCTTGATATAGGACCAAAACTTCTTTGGGTTTCCTATATAGCTATCGCTGACTACTTCCTGCATGTAACCCTTGTGTGATTTCCGGATCTGGAGCTGAACATCTGATTGGAGCCTCTTGTATCTATCCTTGTCTCTCTTCTTGCCAGTTCTTCGTGCTTTCTGCTGTTTCCGCCGTATCAGCAATCTTATCTTCTTGGTCATTCAGGGATGGGTATATCTAGCTTGTGTCATTTTTGTAGGGACCCTCTCTGCCATGATGCTATGGATCTTGTTCTTAAATCAATTCCACATGTTATCTATGGAGTCAAAGTTGGTCTCCTCAAAGTGCATACTGTACTCATCTAGATCTTCCTGGATACCTTGGATATCTGCGCTCTTCCATAGGTATATCATTCGTCTGAGAGGCTTAGGTGGTAGGAATACGAAGCTAGTGTCAAGAAGAACAATGTCATGGTAGCTGTTGCCAATTGGTGGGAGTGATTTACATTTCTCAGCGTAAGATGGATGAGATGTGAAGAGCAGATCCAGTGTTTTGTCCTTTCTTGTAGGAAAATCAACCATCTGTTCCAGGCTGTTATCTGAAACTATGTCAAGGAAGGCTTGGCTGATTCTGCCTGGATATTGTGTTCCTTCAGCCCTCATGGTCTCCCAGTTGATGTCTGGGAGGTTGAAATCACCTCCAATCAGGAATATATCCTTGCGATTCTTTCCCATCAGAAGATCAGTCTCTTGTTTATTCATGTCAATGTATGCTACATCTGTTCTATTGAGAGGCATATAGTAGGAGGCAATGCAGATGGTCTTGTTTCCTTCTATGGTGACAGTTCCACTTATGAGCTGAATGGTTTCACTGCAGTGGATGTTCCTCAATTGAAGGTCCCGTCTTGCAGCTATCAGAACTCCTCCATGTGGGTCTATCAGCCTGTCTCTCCATTGGATGTCAAAGTCAAGGTCATTAGGAAGTACTTCACTTGAGGCTATATTTTTGTCCAGTGTCTTCTTCTTCGGCCAGGGTCTGGTACCTGGTTTGGGAGATGATGACATAGGCTGATCTGCTGATACAAAAGACTGGTCCGTAAGAGTCTCATTGCTTATATGTGACATAGATAACTGGGATATATCAGACATGCTGTCTAGTAGTGATGGATGTGTGGATAAATCTGCAACTCCCATAGAACTAGCTGAGTCGGTATGGCTGGTATCATCGTCAGGAGCAGAATAAATTCTGGATGAGTTGTTTTTTTTTATTATTTTTATTTTATTTATACAATATATATAGAGGGTGACACATTTAGCTTTGAAAGCTAGTCTACCTTACGTACTTGAGCATATTCTGATAAACCATTAGCAGTTAATAAAGCTTGCTGGCGATATTCCAAGTATGATTGGAACCATCGAATGGCATTTGAACTGAATTTATATATTTTTCTTAATAATTTGTTGTGATCTGCTACATCAAAAGCTTTACAAAAGTCTAGAAAGAGCGTGCCTACAATATCGCCCTTATCAATGCATTCTTTCCATTGGTCCATTTGTTTGATCAGTGCAGTTTGGCAGCTATGTTGATTGACTCTCATGTATCAACTTGTATTTGTTTAAATATCCCATTAAATGATGGTTAATATGTTTTTCAAATTATTTTTGAAATTGTGGGTAATATTGAAATTGGTCGATAGTTTGAAGGGTCAGTTTTGGTACCACCTTTAAATATAGGGAAAACTTTAGCACTTTTTCGGCTGTGATGGAAGTTGCCCCCTTATAGTACTTCTGTTTATGAGCAGTGTTATTGATGGAGATAAGATATCAGCTGCTAATTTAATAATTTTTGGGCCCAGGCCATCAATGCCAGTTGCTTATGTAGAATCCAGTCTGTTTATGAATGATATTACTTGGCCACAAGTAATTAGGGGGATGTGAAAGAAAGTGTCACCTGGTAATTTACAGTTGGTGAAATGCTGCAGCTTATCAATATCAATAGCAGGTGTTTTGTCAGAATTTCTGTTTAGAATCTCTGATATAGATGTAAAATATTCATTTAACTCAAGTGCAATATTTTCTGATTTTGTTATGTTTTTATCGTCTATAATCAATTCATCTGGAAGTGTATTAGAGGATGTTTTTTGTTATCAATGGATCGTAAATGTTGCCAAATGAATTTAGGACTTGTAGAATTATTAATGGAGTCTGAGAAATATTTTCTTTTTGCTGACCTTATTAAAGTTGCCGTTTAATTTCGGTACCGTTTGTAGTTTGACCATTGTTTTTGTCGCTTGCTGCTGTCTCTTAAAGTTTGCATTAGTGAAATTTCAGGTGTAAACCAAGCAGGCAAGCGCTTATGCTTAACTCTTTTAGATTTTACAGGAGCGTGACTGTCTAACTGCTCTATTATGATATTATGCCATCTTGAAAAGTCAATGTCTATATTTGTAGAATTGGCAGAGAAGGAGCTTAGTGATATTTTAAGATCGTTCAAAAACGCAGATTCATCAAAATGTTTGAAACATCGAAAACTTGTTGTTGTATGATCTTTTTTGGATATTTTTTTTATTTACTTTTCTTGTTATACACACAGGAAAATGATCACTGATAGCATAATGAGCTACAAAACATTCTGTTATATTTTCCTGGTGAGTGGTATATATATGATCGATTAAAGGATCATTGACGGTTTGGGCCTTATACGCCTATTTTTCTGATTCCAAGAACGCCGCTTTTGAGCTTCTAGTGTGGTGCATGTAGTATTAGTGCAATAGGTGCATGTAATGGCAAGAGCCAGCTAGCAAAATTTTTTCACAATTTCTACGCATTCGATAGTTATGGCGGGTAGAAAGGGGAGGGGGTCTGAAATTTCATGAAAAAAAAGTGCTTTAAAAAGTGATTTCCGCACATTTTCTTGATTTATTTGGTAGGCATGGTGATATCTACTAAACATACCATATGCAGAGTATTAACGAATCACGATAATTGATGAAATTGTTTTAAAAACAAAATATGTTTTGTAATAAAATATTTTTGGGGATATAATTTAGAACTTACCTGTATATTTTTGATTACATATACCGTAAATAATGCAAAACTGAAAGCTCAACAATAGAAATAAATATATTTGAAGGAATGAAAGTGTCCCATTTAGCATTGGAAAGTAAAACTGATTCTAGCTAGATCCTTTGAATATTACGTTTGCTTTGTTTAAAGGGCATAGCATGTTGAATGTATTTAAAGTGTCTGAATATTTATGGTATACATATGCATGTATATCCCTATATCAGACAATATATTGAATACTAAAGTATTTACCTGTTATAACTCTTTGAATGCCAGTGGATAATTTTGTCGTCTGCCAATAGCCTTTTGCAAACCGTTTGAACCCAGATGAAGACCAACAGAATGTCGGTCTTGATCTGGATACAAACTGTTTGACACTCTGATGTCGGTCCTGGGTGGTTTATTTTTAAAAAACTTAATTTTGAAGAAAGTCAGCGGACGAAAATAAAAACATGAACAATTCCCTAGCATGCAAATAGATAAGTACAGGACGTTTGCAAAATAATGTGTCATTTAATAACGGTGAGATTTTTTCTTATGAAAAAATGCATAAAACCTTGCTATTTCTACTTTTAATCTTTAAGTACTTTATATTAAACTAGCACAGAACACAAAGCAATTTAGGAGGTTGGTTTTAGAGGACTTCATTACTGTCATTAATTTCTTACTTGGTAGAAAAGGCATTTTATGGGCTTAGGCCCTGGGTTTTTGGGCTGCTGAACATCTTTCCCCCCCCCCTTGTGCCAGCAAGCTACTTCCATACAATGTGCAAAATATGGTGACACATATACATGCAAAAGCTTTTGCTGGCACATGGGGGGGGGGGAATGATATTTTAAAAAATGTTTTCGGATCTCTATATATCTTAATGTAAAACTGATAGTTCTACCCCAAATTTTACATCTTTGAAGCATTTAATATCGAAAACGGATTTCACAGCCATAAAGTACTCAGGTCAGGATAGCTTCACGGTGAATAAAGGGACGATTGACAAACTTTTATTTTTACTGAAAATCGTAGGCATTTACCCATAGCAAGTGTCAATGATCCTTAGATGTTGTTTCTGTAATACGTGTTGGTTCAGACACAAGTTGAGAGAGATTAAATAATTGCACCAGATTCTACCATTTTTTTCATGTATACAGGAGGTACAGTCTATGTTAAAATCGCCCATCAATATAATTTCAAGACCAGTGGATTGTGCAATCGAAAGTTATTCTTCAAATAGGTTTATCCATTCAGATTGAGCACTTGGAGGGCGATATAATGTACAAACAAGAAATAGCTTAGTGTTGGGTAGAGTAAATTCACACCATAATGTTTCTATATGTGATATTTCTAGTTCTAACCGACGCTTACATTTTAATGATTCTTTATAATATAATATGAGGCCACCACCAGATTTATTTTGAGTTTCTGATCTATCTTTCCTTAAGAAATCAAACCCATTGATATAAACTTGCCCATCTGAGACAGTGCCATCTAGGAATGTCTCACATTGACCAAATATATCAGGGCCATTATTTATTGCCATAGTTAGGCGAAGTTCATCAAGTTTGGGGGTTATATGCCTAATATTCAAATTGCAGAGATGTAATCCTTTCGAAGAGAACTGTAAGTTTAGGTTTCTAGGATGTATCTCTGAGCAAATGTTTACTGTTTCATGGTAGTATTGGTTAAAAGGAACACTGTTGGCATTTAACGAGCCTATATTGGAACCTTTGGCAGAAATGTCAACACTGTTGGGCATTTCTGCCAATGTTTCACGACTAAGCATATATGTGGTGCAGTTTTCTTGTTCATTGTGTAATTTTGGGGTCTCTTTAGGGTTATATTGTATATGCCCTGCTTCATCCTAATGTACAGAATGGTGTATTATTCCAGAATGTCAGGCATAAAACCAGCAATCATGAGTATTATGATTTCTCATTAAACACATATGGCAATACCTAGATGAGAAGTGATATCCTGTACCAGCAACAGGCATGCTACGTCGTCTATGTATTGGGGATTCTGCCCTTGATGAAACTGTAGGTCCCATAACCTTATGATGTTTTTCAATGTTTTGAAGTAATTTGCGAATACCTCCATGATTCAAATGTATTTTGTCAGTACGGAAGTATGTTTCAGGCAATTCTCCAGATGCCAGCAAAAAACTATGATAGTGATCAATGAATTTTATGTCATTTTCATCACATAACAATTTTAGTTTCTTGTTGTAAGGTTCAAGATCTACAGCTCCTCTTGGAAGCAAGCCAGAGACAAAAAGCTGACGATCATCAGATGCTAAATAGTCCAACAAATCAATATAATTGTCTTGGAAATCATCCAGATCAACACCATTATCTGCATCATTTCCACCTTCATGTAAAATTATAGTTTTACAGTTGTCTAAGTCATATTGTTAGAGTTTGGTTTTTAATGGTTCAGTAGTTGCACCAGGAAGGAACGTACAGTAGCATTTGTTTTTAAGTCTTTGTTTTTTATTGTTTTAAATATAGAACTCCCTACTTATAATGTTGATTCTTTAATACTTTTTTTTGTATCATGAGACAAATCAATAGGTTCAGAGTCAATGCTTAAATGTTTAAAGCTTTTTGGTTTCCGAAACCGTTCTGCTTTTGTTTCACTATTTGATGTCTGCTTCTTGGTCACACCTTGTTTATTATTTAAGTTAGGTCGTTTGTGATTCAGTTTATTTGGTATATTTTTCTGTCTGGTCGATTCTGATTGTTGTTTTGGTTCGTTTTTAGGTTGTTTTGTATATTTTGTACTTTCTGATATTGTTTTTATTTTGTCAGATTGTTCTGTCACTTTCTCAAAGACTGCAGTTGTTTTGTTTAGTATTTGACACGACTTCTGATCATATATTGTTTTGATACTATTTGTGGTATTTGAAAGATTTTCAAGTTCTTCTGTGATGCATAAGTCTTTTGCATTGATTTGTCTCTGTAGAGCTGTCAAACGATCATTGAGATAACCAACACTGCTTTCTAAGGTTGTTGAAAGGCTTTTCACTGCAGATAGAATAGACTGAGTAGACTGTTTCAGGTTATCAACATCCGCTTTCAGTGAATTTATGCCTGTTGTCAGTGTTTGTGGATAGTTCTACATGCTAGACAGAACCAGAGACCTATAGGACCTATAGGACCATTTTTGGATATCCCAATGCACATTTCGTGGTACCAATTTATACAGGCTGAACACTGGATCATGTCATACTTTTTCTTTTGGCCTGGTTTTACTTTGCATGAATTGCAACATTTATTGTTGTTCTTTTTCAAAGATTTGAGTTCATCTATATCTTGGCCAGTAGATGGAGATGGCTTATTTTCACAGTTCATTACTTGTTTTAACTTAGTGATGCTGTCATCTAAATATTCTGCTGTTTTACAGATACTTATGTTCTGTTGGCTATCATCTTTAGCATCACTGTCGTTTTCATATGAAACATGAGACGCACTTATCTGGGTCTGTGTTGTTTCTGCTTCAAATTAGTCCTCAATATCAAACAACTTCCCATCTGCAGACATTTCGGCTCAAACACTGTGATAATTAATAAGAGTGCCGGTAATCAGTAATTTGTGCCCGTTCAAGCGTGACGAATTTTTGGTCAGGACCGTAATCTCATATACCGTTAGCACAGTATCGATTCACTGTGCGCCTGAAATGAGTGAATCGACTGTATCGGTAGAATCGAGAGTTTTTGGCCTAATCTCATTGGCCGTGGATCTCATTATATTTCTTTGATATATGCATACATGTCATAATATCGTGCAAAAACAACGACAGTGTAGCGTGGGAGCGCAAGAAACGCATTCTTTTAGAGGGATAGTTTTCAAAAAAGCGAAAATCCACAGCTTTTTATCTTCCCGTTTCGAATTTAAATAACTTAGCTAAAATGATTTTCACCAGAAGTTTGAGAGGCTTATGATCCTACAATACCAGAAATCTCAGACTGATCCGTTTTTTCGATTTTGAGATATTCAGCTATATATGACTGAACCCCCTAATAGACATTTTTACCCACAAAGCGAACTGGTGATAGCGGATAACTGATTGCGGATTAAAATTTAGGGAACATCTCAACATTCATTTTGATACCAAAATTACACCGACCATCGGACTGCGATCAGGGTTTATTCAATGACGTACTGTTTATACATACTGGGTTTGCGGCAATCAAGAGCTCATTTTTTAACAAAACTGTTTTCTTTGCCCCCAAAGGAACTTTGGGAGGCGTATAGTAGTTGCACTGCCTATCCCGCTGTCCGTCCATCAGTCCGTCTGTCCTGCTTCCTGTCCAGTGCATATCTCCTATATTCATTGAAGTAGGAATTTCAAATTTAGTGTGTGGATGCATATTGAGATAGCAAAGTGTCTCGTAATATTTTCAGGTCACTGTGACCTTGACCTCGATCTAGTTTTCAGAATAATTGTGTCCGGAGCATATCTCCTATATTATTTAAGGAAGGAATCCCAAATTTGGTATTTGGAGGAATCCCAAATTTGGTATTTGGATGCGCCTTGAGATGGCAAAGCGTTGCGCACCATCCTTGGGTCCCTGTGACATTGACCTTGACCTCTGACCTAGTTTCCAGAAACTGCTTTGAGTGTGGTGCATATCTCCTATATTCTTTGAGGTAGGAATTCCAAATTTGGTTTGTAAATGCGTCCTGGGATAGCGGAGCGTTACGTACCATTTTCGAGTCACTGTGTCATTGACCTCTGACCTAGTTTTAAGAATTTTTGTGTCTGGAGCACATCTCTTATATTCTTTGAGGTAGAAATTCCAAATTTGGTGTGTAAATGCATCTCTGGTGGCAATTTGGTGTGGGAATGCATCTTTGAATGACGGATTGTCCCGTTCCATTTTTGGTCACTGTGACCTTAACCTATGACTTAGTTTCTAGAATTGGCATAAAGTCTAGTGCATAACGTCTATATTCTTTGGGGAAGGAATTCCAAATTAGGTGTGTTGATGCATCTTGGGATGACAGAGTGTCGCGTACCACGTTTTGGGTCACTATGACCTTGACCTCTGACCTAGTTTTAGAACAATTGTGTCCAGAGCATTTCACCTATGTTATTTGAGCTAGGGATTCCAAATTTGCTTGGAATGACAGAGTGTCATGTGGTTAATGTGTTCTAGGTTCGTATTTCTTTCTTTATCACAAGTCAATCACCATCAAGGTAAGCTGGGTTGGCTAGGAATATGCTAGTACGCCAGAAACAGTGGAAGGTAGTCTATTTATTGAAACTGTATTACCACTGCATTGGAGGTCAGCAATGCAATACATTGCGACAGTCAGTATGCCTGATAGAAAACCAAATCACGGGTTAACTATTGTTTCCACTTTAATTGCATCACGATGGAGCAGACCTCAGTCTCAGATACTTTCGTCTCTATGCTGGCTCCTTTTGCTTGTTTTCAGCAGGGTCCACTTGAGAGATACTCTTAGTTCTAACTCTCTGTGAGCCATTTTCTTTGTTTCACCAAATCATTGATAGTTTGTTTCTCTGTGATAATGTTTTGCATAAGTTAGAAATCCTCTAATCAAGCTTAACACGTTTGTGTTTTAAAAGAAACTCAGCAGAATCCAGAGCACAGATTTGGCGCCATAACGCATCTAAGCCACCAGTAGCTTCCGCAGCTGTCCATTCTTTAGCGGTGATTCTGTCGCTGGTGAATGCTCATTACTTTATAACCAGATGATATAGTTTGATCAAATCTTGCATAGGTATACATTTCAACATTGTACAAACACTGGCATGCGTAACAGTTTTGTTTGGCAGACAAGGTTTTGCCGAGCATCAGTCAGGCGGGTAATGGTCAGTTAGTATAAATGCTCATAAATCTTAAACCACATGGTATATTTCGATCAAATTTTGCGTACTTATTATTTATTCATTTTTACATTGTGCAAAACGGTGACGACGCATCATTTTGGCCTGTCGAGGTATTTTAGTGAAAATGCTCATAACTTTAAACGGCATGTTATACATGTATTTTGATAAATTTTCATGCTTATCCTTGACACTGGTATAATATAATTATTTTGAATCTTGAATCTGATGTTGTGTTTAGTGGTGTTCTTGTTTTAACTCTGGTAGTCATTTTGTTCAGCTGATCTGAACCGATTGAGAAATTTTACAAGATGACCTTATAATTAACCTTCGTGTGATTTGTTTTTGAATTGGGACCAGTGGCTCGAGAGAATATGCCATTTAGAGATATTTCTTATCTACAGCTCTGGCAGCCAGCTTGTTTGGCGGAGCAAAGTTATTAACTTAAAGGCAATTTTGTTAGAGAGCATTATGAGGAACATATCTGCGAAATTATTTTGCATTTGTACCAGTGCTGAGTTTCGCCTTTCATTTCAACTTGTAGAAATACTAAACCTACAAGTCTCTTTAGCTAAAATTTACTCATTTATCATGAATTTTAACTCAAATATGATATTTTGGACCCCTATACTAGAATATCTTAAAACTATTTCACTCCCAAATTCAACACTATCCCTTTCTCAACCAGTCACAGCAAGATAGAAAACTAATTAGAATCTCAGGCGAATGTATGTGAACCGCAACTGCAATATATCCCCAATAATGCTCTCGCTTTCTTCAATCTCGGCATAGTCAGAGCAGTAAAAACTTATTTAACTTTAAAATGTTGTTTCTAAGATATACGTTCACCACGGATCGTGCACATTTAGCTCAGTTTATTGTTGCTCTAATTGTGGGAGTTTTGTGTTTTGTGCTAGTTTTTCTATGTAGTAATTGGTATCAATTCTAGTTTTGCAATCATTCCGCTAGGGAAGAGAGAGCTGGTTGCTGTCTACTTGCAGTCATGCGACTGTAAGTGTTCAGTGTCTCTTCCTCACGGTGTGGTTGGTTGGTCTGCAGAATGTGATTATGGTATTTTCTGGACTTTTAGGTTTAAGAATTGCGCTCACATCGCCGCCTGCCCGACGTTATACCTCACATATCGTGAACAGATAGCCTTAAAATTAAAGAAAGATGAACCAAATATCGCTTTTAAATCTTGAACTGCGCTTACAAATATACTCTATGCTAAAAATAGTTGACGCCACCATTATGTGCATGCTATTTCATGAGCACCACAGATCATCACATATATGACTGTGAATGTTTTACATGTCATGGAACAGTCTGATAACTTCAAAAAGACCGTAGCTGAAGTTCAAAAGCACCTTAATCCACATTGTCTACAGTGTTGAAAACGGGATACTTCTAATTCAGTTAACGTATTTGCATGTTGGGTAATTTTGCATGCTTTTTTGAAGTCTGCTCATTTTCTCTAAATTGGTAATTTTAAAACATAATCCAGAATACCACCAGAATGTCAAATTGTTACAAAGATCATGTTGTCGATCTGATCTGGCTCTAAACTTTAGTCGAAGACACAACTCGCCATTAACGCGGAAAGAGTTTCTATATACATCCACTGAGGTACATGTACATGTAGGATGTTCCACATAAGAGAGAAATCATCGGTGCAGCAGTCAATGTTTAATGGAAGAATCTCATATTTTAATGTGTCCTAGAGAGTATGGGTGAAATTTGTAAGGACAATGGACGCCTTTCTTTACGCCATAAATCGGAGGATATAGTCATGACTGTAAAGCATGTGAAATGACGAGCAAAGGTTATTATATCAAAAGCGTATAGACAACGGATATACTCTGCAATACAGTGTCCGACAATTTTTAACTGCAGACGCATAGACTGTACCGATGTAATGTAAAGTTATCCTGCGTATTCTGAGAAAATCCCCCAATATCTTAACCAGAGCGTGTAATATAGCGATTGTGTTCTTGTGGTCAATAACTCCTATTACCCCAAGATGTCTCGTTTGCTAGGAGGTTTCTTATATGTAACCCAGGGCAGGGTGTTGTCCATATATATGAAGTTCTTTATTCGCTTAAAGCACATGAAAATAGTGGCTGAAATATTTGTAATTCCAAGACAAATGTAATTTAAGTTTTGCGGTCATCACTCTTAATTCACATTAGGTTCAGTGACGATATATATAGCAGAACATTCTATAGATACAGCCTTTTCATAATGCACTAAAGGATATAAGACAACATATCTGCATAACAGTTTGCTTGGTAAAAATTAAAAAGTTGACCGCAAATGCACAATACACTGCACCCATAAAGTCAGTGTAAGGTGTAAGCGTAAGGTGTCAGCCTGTGAGTAAAAATGTCTAATAGCGGTGTATTCGAAACTGTATCGGTAGAATCGACGCACTGAACGAAGTAATGTCGATACTCATAAGAGGTACTGTGCCCAGTGAAAGGGAACAATGAAGACAGTTTCGTCTATTCTGGGCCAATTTCAAGCGCAAGTGGGACTAAAATATACGTTAACTTTGCGCATCAAACCAACAACCTTTGTGCGATAAAAATATAATAAAAGCTTGTCCAGAACTTCAGTTTGTAAACAAATACACGCTTGGCACATTCATAAAAATTTTTGGATGAAAATATTTGTTTGTTTGCTTGATTTGATTCTTTACGTCCCAGTCAACACGTTTTCAGTTATATCGGGATGGTTCTTCATGGGTTGAAGCAAGTATTCATGTGTCTTGGTCAAACACATAACGCAGTGACGCAGATGCGGGTATACCAGGTAGCTCCTTGGTGTCGAGTCGAGCATTGTATGACAAAGCCACTGTGCACCCTCCATGAAATGCTTTTGGCCGTTCTTCTCCTTCAGTTGATATAAAAAGGTTGGCTGTCAGTAACTGGAAAAACATTCACAATTATGTACATGTAGCACGAAAGTGCCTTCGATTAGCTTGAATAGTAACAGTTTGGTAAGGATAATGAGCCAGCTCAATATGTGCTGCGTCTCATTTCTTCAGGGTTTCCAACCAGATCTTGCTAAAATCAGCCTTGTTATTAACAGAGACTAGATGGAAGCTTAAAGCTTTCAGTGGGCCAAGTTCAGCTGCTTAGCTATATACTTTCCAGGGAGCAATTTACAAAGGCACGCATCAGACTGGCTGGATGCGCAGACTGGTCTGCACCTTTGTTGTTCACATGCGACAGAGTCAGGTTCTTTCACGACAGAGGCCAAGGTTTGATGTGAGATATACGGAAGGGCTTTAAAACCCTAATACGGTATAATGACAATAGATAATTCTTTATAGTGGCGAAGACCCCATGTATATATATTCGTTGCATTGTTGCCCCTTCCTCAAATTAAATGTACCCACTTTTTGAGTCGCATAATCAGCACATAAGAATCATGTGTCCATCGGCGTCTGTGGCGTCGTCGTCGTCGAATTCCGCGTTGTCACACTTTTGGTTTGCAATCGATAACTTTTGAAAGGATTCTTCAATTTAATCATCCATCAAACTTTGCAGAAGGGTAAAGCATCAATTATACAGGTTAAGTTCGAAAGTGGCGGTTATCCACAAACTTATAAAGCGTTGTTGCCCTTTTTGACTTAGATTTTGGCTAAATTGTGGTTTACGATCAATTACTTTTGGAGGGATGCAACACTGTCATTCAAATTTAATAGTCCGGTAGAAAACCAGAATGACCTGGAACTTGATTTTAAAGTTTTTTTCTATGTTGATTCTTGTTGTTGAGGCATTGTAATTGATGAATCGAACTGATGCCACTCTGGCATCATTGAGCATTTTGAAATATTCAAGATGGCGTCCAAGATGGCCGTCAGTTAAGGTCCTGAGACCTATATGACCAACATACTCGATCAAAAGCATTTTAATTTTGACTTTTTATGGATGTTTCAGAGGCCAAATGTTGCAACCAATCAAAAAAGAACATTGCTTTGATTCAGAAGGTTGAAATATTAAAGATGGCGTCCAAGATGGCCGTCAGTTAGGCTTCTAAGACCTATATGACCGACATACTCGATAAAACACTTTAATTTTGACTTTTTTAAGGATGTTTAAAGGCTAAATGATACAAAAAAATCAAATAAGAACATGATTTTGATTCAGAACTTTGAAATTTTAAGATGGCCTCCAAGATGGCCGTCAGTTAGGTTCCTAAGACCTTACTCACTATTAACCTCGATATAAAGCTTTTACTTTGACTTTTTATCGATGTTTAGAGGCCTAATAATACAAACGATTAAAATAAAGCATACACAGGTTTGATTCACACGGTTGAAATAGTGAAGATGGTGTCCAAGATGGCCTTCATTAAAAGCAAAATTCATCCTGAAATCAAATTCGAGGTTAGTTACTATTTCTGATAGTTTTTGGTTGTATTTGGAGAATTTTGCTGGCATGTTATTGTTTTACAGCGTTGTAAAATATTTAAGATGACGTCCAAGATGGCAGCAATAACAGGGTGGCGAATCACATTTTTTTGCAATGATACACACTTATTTTTAGTAATGGTAATGTTTTTATCTTGTTCTGTGAATCGCATCCATCAATCCATGCACACCATGCACTTATCAGAGCAATTTTTGCCGAATCTGATAATACCATAATATCATATTGTTCTCATAAAAATTCCTACTTTTGGAAAACATTCCTTCAAAAAAAATGAAGTGATAAATGCCAGGGTATACTGAACGGACAATATCACTGAAAACTTTGTGACAGAGTGTTTGATCAAAGTACAAACCTTTTTTGAATCAATGTGCGGAAAAAAGTCAGCTGGATGGATGGCTAGAATTAAAAAAAAAATATTATGGAGTGTAGCTCATCAACACAAAAAATAAGTAAGTAAGGTTGCAAAGATCAGGAATCGATACAATCAAGTACCACACCTGACCCAGGATACCAATGGGAAAGTAACAAACTCGCAGAAGACACCACAAACGAGAGCCAAGAGGTCAGCCCTTTCCCAGCAGGTGACCACGAAGCACATATAAACAGACGCGCACAAAACATAGCAAACACAAGACAGAACAAAAACATAAAAGATCCACAAAAGAAGTACCGCCTTGGAACGGTCAGTAAAATATTTTACTGGAGGGCTTAAACCGGTTAAACGGCGCCAACCTCACCCTTATTTCAGATGTGGATCAAGACACATAGATATTTGGTTTGCATGAAAGACCCCTAACTTATCAATGCATCATCTCCTAAAACATATAAATCAAGATATAACAAGGAGATAAAGCAAGGATAAGGACTCAACAGTAAATTAAACTGAATACCGGAGCAAAAGAAATCCAACAGGTAAACCCCGGTGGGCCCGACAAACAGCCAAAGCATCAGGACCCTACCATCTCATCAATAGATAAGTCTTTAAGTCGGAACCATCATAGAGTCTGAAGTCCGACCCACCGGCGTGCAATTAAAGAGGAAAGCAAAGTTGCCAACTGTGATTGGGTTGACTACCAAGCATGCAGTCTGTTGCAATACATTAATGTTATAGCCAATCTTTTTATAATGGGAAATTATTTTAATGAACTGCGCTGAAAAATTATTAGAGCCAACAATCTTCTTCAACTTATACACCAAGTCACCATAGAAATCAGGTTCCGAAAGTCCTTGGCGCAAGAGAGATTTAAGTCCAACTTGGAATTTAGAAATCAAATCAAAGTATCGTCTATAAAATTTTGAAAATGTTTCGCGAAGTTTATGATACCGATAGCCCTGTTTAAGAAGTTTCTGAGTTAACAATTTATTGCGGGTGTTGAAGTCAGTAACATAGCTAGATGCTCTAGCAAAACGAATGAGTTGAGAGATATAGACTCCATAGGATGTATAACCCCTGAGTAAGGTATCTGGATGCTGCAGATGTTCGTTACCATCTTGACTGCTGGTTGGTACAGACCTGCTTGTCCAGTGCAATTGTAACAACCATTACTGCTTTTCTGCAAGTGCAACAGACAGCACAGATGTTTATTGCTATAACGGATATGTATGCTGGTCCAATGCAAGTGTATCAGACATGTATGCTTGTTGGCACAAGTTTACAGAATGATATGACTGCTGGTTAGATAGAATTGTTAAAGCCATGGGAAATTGCAGAACGCAATTATTGTTACAGACATGGCTGATGGTCGGGTGCAAATGTAATATACATGGATGCTGATAAGATGAAACTGTAGCAGACATGCATGCTGATAGAATGCGCCTTATAAAGACATGGCTGCCTGTCAGGTGCAACTGTAAAATACATGCATGACGGTCTGGTGCAATTATTCTTACCAGGCCGTTAGTTGGGTACGAGAATAGGAACATATCTGCGCGTCTGAGGCAAGTGTTACATATAAACCTGTTGATTCAGCCATACAACTACAGATGTGTTTGTTAGTCAGTTGCAACTGATTCAAACATATCTGCTGGTAGATGCAACTCTAACAGACATGCATGCTGGTCGAGTTTGATTGTAACCTACGTGCCAGGTTGTCGGGTGCAACTGCAACAAACATGCCTGTTGGTTCAAAGCAACGTTTAAAACATGGGTACTGCAACATGCCTGCTAGTCTCGTGAAGCTGTTACAGACATAACTGCTTGGTTTCAGATATGTATGCTGGTCAAGTGCCACATAATCAAACATGCGCAATGGTTAATATGTCTACTGACCCTGTGGCAATGATACCTGGGCTGCTGGTTGGGAGAAAGTAGAACAGACATGCACACTGACCGAATGTAACTTGAACAAACATGACCGATGATCCAGTGCAACAGTACCCAGCATTCCTGTTAGTTGGGTGCAATTGTAACATACATTATTGCTGGTGCGATGTAACTAACATGCATGACTGCTGGCCTAGAGTCTCGTTAAACGGCATGTGTGCTGGTTTAGTACCACATTATTAAACACATGTGAAGTTAAGGATGTCGGATATGATGAGCTGGTGGCATTACGTGGCCGCTGTTTAGTGAAACTTCAATAGATATGCCTACGGGCTTAGTAGTATTCAATCAAACATGCCTCCTGGTCCATTAGAAATCAAAGAGAAAAGCTGCTTGACCGATGCTCCTCCATCAGACATGCCAACTAACTTTGTCAGCCAAGACTGCTACATTGTCAATACAACACACATGCCATGTAGAAAGTTGCTATGTCGCTGCAGCTGCAACATATATGTCTGCTGGCCTAGTGTTACTGTCACCAACACCGCTGCTGTTCAAACATGCCTGCTGGTTGAGTGCTGCTGCAAGGTGGATGCTTGCTGGACTATGGTCACTCTATCAGCATGCCTGCTGACCTTTTGTCACTCAATATTGCATGTCTGCTGGCGGTGTGCTTCTCTATCTGCTATACCTGCTGGTATGGTCTCTCACTATCAGCCGTGCCTGCTTGTATGGTGTCTCACTATCAGCCGTGCCTGCTGGCGTGTTGCTTCATTATAGGTCATGCCTTTTGGTTTGGTACCTCACTAGCAGCCTTGCCTGTTGGTGTTGTGCCTCGCTATAGGCCATGCCTGCTGGGGTGGTGCCTCACTGTAGGTCATGTCTTCTGGTGTGGTGCCTCACAATAGGCCAATCCTGTTGGCGTGGTACCTTACTATAGGCCATGCCTGCTGGCCCGTTTTGCACTTCAACCAACATTTGGACAAGTTGGGTGCAGAGGGAAGAAGGATGGCTAAAAGTGTGGTGCTACTCCTACAGAGGTGCCATGACATCCGACATACCTGCTGATCCACTATCAGATATGCATGCTTGTACAGTACAACTCTATCAGACATGCATGCTGGGTTCATTTATTCAGATACATGTGTTTGTAAAGTGCTTCTCCAACAGGCAAGTAATTTGGTATGTTACAAATCCACCAGACATGCCTACAGGTAAGGTGCCGCTCCCACGGGTTTGTATAACTTATCAGCTACCAGCCTGGACGCCATCTTGAATATTCAAATTCTCAGTGATGCATCAGTTGCATCACTGGGATGTTACAATGATGATGTCAGTAACTCAAGAATCAGTAAAATCAGCATTTTGCATGCAATTCCCTGGAGTTTGCCAGTCTCAGGGAAAATTTTCCTATATTTTTGAAATAAACTGCCATTTTGGCGGCCATTTTGTCTGCATTCTTATTTTATTTTCATATTTTTGTTAGAAGCTAAGTGTCTCCAACTAGATTCCAACTTCATAGTTTTTAATATAAGGAAAAAAATGGGTTTGAGACATTTTTCCGTATCACACAATGTTTTCACTAATAATTGGCCTCCATTTTGGACGCCATCTTGGATATATCGAAATGCTCAATGATGCCAGACTGGCATCACTCGGATTTTTCAAGGACAATATATGCACTACCAGAATCAACAAAGAAAAAAAGTTTAAAATCAAGTTCCAGGTCCTCCTAAAATTCGCCCGAATTCTGCTGGACTATAACTGATAAAGCATTATAAAATACAGGTCAAGTTCGAATTTGGAGGTAATTCGCCAATTTTTGACTGAATTTTGGCCCTTTTTTGACTTAGATTTAGGCTAATGCAAAAGCTATATTGGCTTTTTGTAGAATAAACATCACATTTCTCAAAAACTATTATATCTTACAACTTCTCACTATAGGCAATGATTACCCAGTGCCTGTAGATAAGCATAACCGTGATTAAAAATTTACCGCCCCTCCCCCAGTGGGATCAAAGGTCAAATATGTAAATTTCGCATTAACTCAGTCTGTTGTCATTATTTTTTTTCAGAAATTTCGCATGCAGACAGAGTTACAATAAATAAGAAACATATCAAACGCGATTTTTGATCGAAGGCCTGTGCCAGACCCCCTGGGCGGACTTAGTGGGTGGGGTCAAAACGTCAAAATTCAACTTTTTTGGAACATGATCATGTTGCATATCACATTAAAGGGAAACATGAATGCAGCAACATGGTAGCAAATATTTTGCCAACGGAGCCCCGCTCACCCCCATCCCCTGACCCTGGGGTCAAAAGGTCAAAATTCAACTTTTCCAGAACATGGTCAGATTGCATACCAAATTAAATAGAATCAGGAAAGCGGAAACGTGGTATTTTGCCCGCAGACCCCCTCCTACCCCCAACCGACCCAAGGGGTGGGGTCAAAATGTCAAAATTTACTTTATCAAACCTGACTTTTGATAGAAGGCCTGTGTCCGACCCCTGGGTGGACTTAGGGGGTGGGGTCAAAGGTAAAATTAAACTTTTTTCAGAACATGGTCATGTTGCATATCAAATTAAAGGGAATCACAGGCACAGCAACATGCAACATGGTAGCAAATCCTATGGCCACAGACCCTCCCCCCGCAACCCTGGGGATCAAAAGGTTAAAATTCAACTTTTTCAGAACATGGTCATGTTGCATATAAAATTAAAGGCAATCACGAATGCAGCAACATGGTAGCAAATATTTTGCCCGCAGTCCCCCTCCCCCCCCCCCAACCCTAAGGTCAAAAGGTCAAATTTAACTTTTGCAGAACATGATCATGTTGCATATCAAATTAAAGGGATTCGCGAATGCAGCAACATGGTAGCAAATATTTTGCCTGCAGCCCCCCTCTCCCTTCAGAAGGTCAAAATTCAACTTTTTCAGGTACAATAAATATGAAACATATCAATCGTAATTTTGGATATAAGACCTGTGCTGGACCCCCTGGGTGGACTTAGGTGATGGGATCAAAATGTCAAAATTCATTTTTTTAGAACATGGTCATGTTGCATATCAAATTAAAGGGAATCACGGATGCAGCAACATTGTAGAAAATATTTTGCCCGGGAACCCCCTCCTACCCCCTCTAACCCTGGGGGTCAAAAGGTCAAAATTAATTTTTACAGAATATCAAATCAAATAGATTCTCGAATTCAGAAACATGGCAGCAATTATTCTGCCCACATATTTTCTCCCTACCCCACTCGACCTTGGGTGTGGGGTTAAAGGTCAAAATTCAACTTATTAAGTACATGGTTATGTTGCATATGAAATGAAATAGAATCGCGAAAGCAGCAACATGCAAATATTTTGGGCGCAAATCCCCTCTCCCCACCCCTCTGACCCTGTGGTCAAAGTCAACTTGTTCAGAACATGGTCGTGTTGCATATCAAATTAAAGGGAATCACAAATGCAGCGTTGTAGCAAATATTTTACCTGCAGACCCCACCCCCATGGTCATGTTGCATATAAGATTAAAGGGAATGGGGAATAGGGCACCATGCAAACACATATTCTCTCCTTACATTCACACTCAACTGTAGGTTGGATTATGATATAAATTAAATTCCGAATGTGATCGCGTTGTATATAAAATTAAGGGGAAAGAAGTATAGACTTACATAGACGCAATCACTTTGACCTTACACACATCCCTGACCTCAAGGTCAGGTCGAAGTCAGACAGATAAGTTTATTTTGTATTGAACTTACCACTGAAAACTAGTTGATAGGCTTTTAACCTTGATCCGTATGATACTAAAGGTGAACTTAGGGGTTGGAGAAATGGGATTTACGTTTACCCTTTGCTGGGAAAATATATTCTACAAATTTTCCTTGTTTGACTTCTTTTCTGCCAGGCGACACATCCCATTCTCGAAATTCTATGTAATAAAGAGCGCTAGCTTTGATTTTCATGTAAGAATGTAAATATATAATTGTTTTTATGTATCTGCATATGCATGCATGCATACATATGTGTGTGTATGCATGCATGGGAGTATGAACATTTAGGAGCATTTACATGTGTTTTCATATGTACATTGATGTGTGTGCGCATGCATGCGTGTATGTACATTTTGCAATATCCCTCCACAAGTATTGAAGTTGGCATCGCTGGCTCCCCCCCCCCCCCATATTGAAAAGCTTCCTACGCATATGAGCCAAGCAGCAATTCTTGGGTCACCGTTTATACACAAAATTATTTTACTTTCATTCCTTAAAGTAAGAAAGGGTGCAAAAATCAGCAACCGATACACTCAAGTACCATATTTTACCCAGGACACCCCATCTGGTAGTGATAACACACAATAAATCACCACATACAAGAGAGCCAAGAGGTCAGTCCTTTCCAAGCAGGTGACCGCAAGACTGCAATAAATAGACGACAAGATAGCATGACAAACATGAAACATAAGTAACAAAAAAGATCCACAAAAGAAGCACCGCCATGGAATGGTCAGTAAAAATACATATACTTTTAAGTCAAGTCTCCTTTCCCACATACTCGTAGCACTCACCAATATCAAGATTAATGCAAACCTAGAAAAGACACAAAGCAATGCATAGCAAACCATAGAACAAACACAGAACCCACATCAGGAGCAACAATCAACAACGAATCAACAACAGAATCACTGCCTTAGAATGTACAGCAGCCTAAGCCACATGTCATCATTGTTTGTTAAATTTAGTCTCACTTCTAAAACATTTTCGTTTTATGGAAAATCCAGGATACAAATGCTACAACTGCCCTCTCTATTCTGAATTTGATACAGTCATAAAACAATCCATTGTCACTCATTCAGGAAACACTTTAAAATATCGAAGACCACTCATACATCTAAGTAGTGTCCACAAGTGTAAACTGACAGGTGGCGGCCATTTGGCGGCTATCTTGGTGATTGGACAAAGCTCATATTTAAACTTAGGCAAGAAATTGATAAAAATAATATATATGTGAAATTTGGCAGCAATCGGGTAATAGATGACTAAGGTAGAGTATCTATAAGTGCAAACTTATAGGTGGCGGCCATTTTGTTTGCCATCTTGGTTAACTTTCGTCGGACATAACTCGTATTCATACTTTAACGAGAGTTTTATGGAAGCAATCCATATATGAAATTTGGAAAATTCTGATAAAAAAAATGAAGTAGTGGACACTGATAGGCGTTGGCCATTTTTAGGCCATCTTGCTCATCGTTCAACAGATAAAAAAAACGTATTCAAACTTTTATTTTCTTGTCCTTTGGGATCACGGGTTTTATTGTGGAACTTTGAAACTATTAAATGGTAACTGATTAGGCCCAAAAATTTGCACACTCTTGTTTCAGTTCTTTGGTGCATTCTTTGCTTCCAAAAGATAACATTTTTAAGAACATATTGAATGAGAGTTTGATGGAAGCAATCCATATATAAAATTTGGAAGAAAAGAGATTATAATGACTAAGTTAGAGAGACCTGTAGTGGCGGCCATTTTACAGCCTTCCTGCTTATCGTTTGACAGAGAAAAAAAAATGTATTCAAACTTGAACGAGAGTTTGATGATGATATGAAATTCGGAAAAAATCCGATTTAAAATGACTAAGTTATAGTGACCACAGCAATGGACAGAATGACGGACGGACAAGCCCAAAACAATAGAGATAATGTTTTGTTCGCTAGTCTGTTGATAGGTTTGTCAGTTGATTTTTTGCGATGGTGGGACGTGCAATTGGATGTGGTGTGTGTGTGGTGTGCGCGCGCGTGTGTGCGTGCGTGAGAGTGTGCGTGCGTTTGTGTGTGTGTGTGTTATTGTTAAGATGCTGTAACGAAAATTCACAAACCTATTTTTGTAAACATCCAACCTTCATAAATATTCATGTAACAAAGCGATACATGTATACCTCTACCAAGACCTCT
This sequence comes from Loripinus fragilis, assembly GCA_964019695.1. NCBI lineage: Eukaryota > Metazoa > Mollusca > Bivalvia > Lucinida > Lucinidae > Loripinus > Loripinus fragilis. The sequence goes on along the minus strand of OZ026522.1, from coordinate 62,777,999 downwards.
AAGTAATGACCCTTGATTCATTCAATGCATTTACCGTTACAGTCACGCCTCAAAGCGTTTTGTGGAAGTATAGCACGGCGTGAACTTACCTGTATGTTATACTACACATTCATTTGGGCATAACAACATGCAGGTCTTCTTGTTGAGGTCCAAATAATTCTATGATCCCTTAAATTGACAATATGTTTTTTCTTCTTCTAATTAACATGTCGAGCACTAAAGTATGTTTAAAACGTGTTGACTTCACATATATGAGCATCATGAGCCTGTGTTGTTACAATGCATTCTGTTACAGATATACAGGTCCCGCTGTTCCAATTCAGCCCAAGACTTTTCGGTTCCACCAACGTTCATTCGACTTTAAGAAGCCTGAGCAGAGAGTTGTTTAGCCGTCGTGGTTCGACAGTAGGCCCTGGCTGTATTACAATGAACCCAAAGATCTCATCTTATGCCTACTGAAGCCAAAATCTAGTTGAAGCCTGCATCCTTAACGGATGTCCTACATGTAATTGAAAAGACTAAGTGTATATCTTTTCGAAAACAAAACTCTTTGAAGGGCCACCAAGGATCAGTGCTGAAAGTACTTTCCAAAACCTGCGGGGACATAGGTGAAATAATGTCAAAGAGACATGCAGTAGAAAAAAGTAAAAAAAACGTGACTGTCTGAAAACAATTTTGTCCTGCATTCGGTTTCTCGCGTGACAAGGAATATCTTTTCTAGCAAAAGATCGTGACCAAAAGGACTTAAATCTGGTCCCAAATGCATAAAACCCCATTAAAAACGCACATAAAAGCGCCCAAAATTAAAATAAAAACTTAGGGGAGACCCCCTAAGCCGCCCTGTCGAGAGGGGGATTAATCCCCCCTCTCGTGCCTTCGGCACTCGATGTAATCTGATTGCTCACTGGGCGCAAAAAGCCTTATTAAAGGGTTTGCCACAGTGGGTCTTATGAAATGTACTTCCACTGCCATTTCATCTTACCATACAGCTGTTTAAAGCAGGATGAAATATTGAAATGTAAGCCTACAAACCTACACACAGACAGCAGATGCGGGAGTCTCTAACAGACTGAAAAAAAGTGATACAGATAGACGTATTGTTAACCCTTTATGAACTAATTGAATTCTGCCTACTGGTTATATACAATAAATCTGGGGTGGTACATTATATATATTGCTGGTCACAGGTTTTTATTAAAAAAAGTTGCATTTCTTTCTCTGAACATCATATTTGTATAAATAAACAGTAAAGACCCAGATGAAATGTAGTATGATGCGGCATTATATTTGGGTCTTCACTGTCTGCCAAAGTACACATTTAGAAGCAAATGGTATACACAGGGTGATATAAATAGCATACATTCTGCTCTAAATTCGAAGATTTATGACCAACATTTGCTTTCACTTCGTGCAGTCGGTACTTTTTACTTCGTACATTAAATAAATAGCAGTCGACTCTACCGATACAGTTTCTAATTCACTGCTATTAGGGGGTTCAGTCATATATAGCTGAATATCTCAAAATCGAAAAAAAAAACGGATCAGTGTTAGATTTCTGGTATTGTAGGATCATAAGTCTCTTGAACTTCTGGTGAAAATCATTTTTAGCTAAGTTGTTTAAATTCGAAACGGGAAGATAAAAAGCTGTGGAATTTCGCTTTTTTGACAACTATGCCTCTAAAAGAATGCGTTTCTTGCACTCCCACGATACACTGTCGTTGTTTTTGCACGATATTATGACATGTATGCATATATCAAAGAAATATAATGAGATCCACGGCGGAAGACAAATCTAACTATAAGAAAACATGCCAAAATACTTACCACCCCCTCACAAATTTAGGCCAAAAACTCTCGATTCTACAGATACAGTCTATTTCACTCATTTCTGGCGCACAGTAAATCGATACTGTGGTTAGTGATCACAGAAAATATTAAGTCTAGGCCTTCAGGGCGAGTTAGTTGGACTGGTTGTGCGTAGGCTATTTATAAATATTAGCTTCTTTGTTTATAGAAAATATGCAAAACACTCGTAAATAGACGTTCTTATTAATTTTAATATCTGATATAAGACTTAATCCAATCCAAGATAATTCCAAAAACAAATATCACACTTTGGAGCACGATGGGCAGGTCCATGTTGCCTCGCTATGTCCAATCCTGCTGAGTTTTGTGGTAGACATCCCAAAACATTTTTTTTGAAGCCAGGTGTCAAAATCATCACAAGCAATACAACCGATTTTGCATGCCTTGGTGCAAATCCCACAAGGTTTTTTTTGCTGTCTAGGGCCAGGGTTGGACTCGATTCCACTTCTCAATAATCGGCTTTGGCTCAGTACACTGCTATCATTAACAACCTTGGCATACCTCATCCGCTTATTAGGTAGTGGGAAACTTAAAACATATTTTGTCAGGTTATAGTGCGTCCAGCTAATAGAGACTAGGCGTGTCAGACAGAGCGCTGTCATACACTGTCAAATAAGACTAGTCTACAGTAAATCGGGTGTAATAGCCTATGTACGCTTTACTCGTGCAACGAACTGAAGCGCAGACAAGTGTGACCAACTTTATACATTAGCATGCCTGGTAAACGTTCATCTTTAGCATGCTGCTAGGGACATGCTGCATTTCATTTTCCGGGATGGATATGTTGTGAAAGATTTTGGGAAGGGTAGATTTGCACTTACTTCAAATTATGTCTGTATGGCAAAACTGGTTTGATTTTTAAGCCTGATACAATAATAATAAATCACCAATTAGAATTAAGTGGGACAAGCGTTAAGTATCTGGATCATTAGAAAAGGGCATACAAACATGAGATTTAGTCTAAAAGCGCGCGTCTTATAATCGCTTATTCTGGGCGCATCCAGAGAGACTAGATGTCTTATAGTTGTTCGGAGTCTTCTTCAACTTGCATATTTTGTTTATGTGAGAAGCAAAAGCCCTGGCGAGGTCATGCGTACATGCAGGCTCGTCGGAGCCTTAACCACACGCCGATGTAATAAGAACCATCATCTCGTGTGCTGACGATTTTATAGAATTAATTTTTCATTGCGGACCATTATTTTATTTTTTCTTATTCAGTATTATAATTTGAATTGTAACATGTATGTTGTTTATCTGTTTTTCAATTTTGTTTACTTAGTTTCTGCTGACCCAGATATTGGAGACATTGATGGTAAATAAGTTGTTGTAAACAAAGTATTTATTTGGTTGTAAGATCTTTCTAGAATGATGACTAATCACCTAGAACTTTCCAGAAAAGTCGGGAATTTTCTGGAATTTTCAATTCCATGCCAATAGAAGCTTTGAGTAGGTTCTGGAAATCAGTGGAATCATTGAGTAACCTCTGGAAATTTCCGGAATAAATAAATATAGCATATGATATCATAGTTCTTTCCTGAATATTCAGGAACTTTCTTAAAGGGTATATATAAGAGTAAACCTTCATAAGGGCATCTTTGAAATAATTTCACCTTTTAAAAGTCTAAACCTTTTGTGCTGGAATTCTATATTGGAATACTTATTGTTTAACTTATTCATTCTGGATTACTTTGGATTATTCAGTTTTGGATTCAGACTTCGTGTTCATTTGGATTTATCTTAAAAATCTGGGATCAGAAACTGCTGAAAGACTTGTGTTGATAAATATTCTTTGGGACAGTTAGGACATACGAGGTATTGTAAATTAGACTTTCTTTGATTGTATAACTATTTTCCATTGCTTATTGTAAATGATAATTTTGTTTTTAATAAATTTTGTTAAATTTTAAAAGTGCTTTTTGCTGACTTTCCAAACATCAAAATTTTGGTTTTCTGAATTCTTTTCTAGTTACGCCAGGCACGTAACGGAAATTGGGGGCTCAGAGTCCGGGATTGAAATTATTTTTGCACCAAATTAGTTTGAAATTTAAAATAAATTTTACTGTTTGCTGTTTTACTAGCTGAAGCCAGCAGAAAGCAAATATGTCATTTAAACTTAGTGACTTTACTGCGTAGCCTTCTCAGGAGCTGTTAGACTTGGCAAAAAAGTCTGATCTTTTGGACGTTGCTGACCATTATGGCCTACCCAATATCAAAAAGACTATGTTAAAACATGAAATTAAGAATATTCTCATTCAGTTCTTTGTGGATGAAGAAATATTTGATTCCTCAGCCACATCTCAGATTCTGGTTACCCAGACTGATTTGCAGTTGAGAGAATTAGAAATTAAAAGGCAAGTTGAGATGGAAAAATTAAGGTTAGAACATGAGGATAGAATAAGGATGGAAACATTAGAAAGAGAAGATAGGTTGTTAAGAGTAAAAATTAGAACATGAAAAATTAAGGTTAGAAATGGAAGAACGAGAGAAGGAAAAACAAAGAGAAATGGAAAGAGAAAAATTAGAAAAACAAGAACGCATTGAAATTGAAAAAGAAAAAATACACTTTGAGTTAAAGATGAAAGAGCTTGAGTTAGAAGGAAAATCTAAACCAAAACCTTTGCCTTTAGACTCTGTCAAATCTTTTGATGTGACAAAACACATCCGACTCGTTCCTCCATTTCAAGAAAAAGAAGTTGACAAATATTTTTTACATTTTGAGAAGGTGGCAGAAAACCTGAAATGGCCAAGAGAGCACTGGACCTTACTTTTGCAGAGCGTTGTAATAGGCAAAGCTCGAGAAATTTACACTCAGCTTTCTCTAGAACAAAGCTCTGATTATGACAAAGTAAAAGAACTTATTCTTAAGGCTTATGAGTTGGTCCCTGAGGCTTACAGGCAGAAATTTAGAGATTGTAGGAAAGAACCTAACCAGACTCATGTGGAATTTGCTAGAACAAAAGAACAATTATTTGATAGGTGGTGCTCTTCAAAGAAAGTAGGTTCTGATCATGAAAAACTAAGACAGCTCATGCTTGTTGAAGAATTCAAATGGTGTATAAATTCTGATGTCAGGGCTTTCTTAAATGAAAAAGAAGTTGAAAATTTGGATGTAGCAGCTAGACTAGCTGATGATTATTCTTTGACTCATAAGGTTTCTTTTGTTAACAAGCCATTTCCTAGAAAACCATTTAACCCTCAATTAAAATTTACACCTCAATCAAGACCATTTTCCCCTCAGTCAAAACCATATTCCCCTCAGTCAGGTCCAAAATCCAACCCCAGTAATCCATCCGATAGTTCCAATCATTCATTTACTCCAAAACCTAGATTTTCTGGTGAAAACAAAGGTCAAAGTCCTTTATCCCAGCCAATTTGCAATTATTGTAAACAATCTGGTCATATCATATCTGAATGTATAGCTTTAAAAAGAAAGAGTGAAAAAGAAAGACAGGAGAGTCCTAAACCCACAGGTCTCACCTCTTTAAGGCTAAAACCACAGTCTTCTATTCAGGATGAGAATCCTATTTTGGCCAAAACTTCTGAGACTGATGCCGTTATGGAGATTTATGAACCATTCTTACCTGATGGTTCCGTGTCACTAAATAGTGACTTTGCCCAGTCTACCCCTATTAAAATCTTACGAGATACTGGTGCTTCTCAATCCCTTATCTTGGCAGATACCCTGCCTTTTTCGGAGAAGACTTCTTCTGGGACAAGTGTCCTTATCCAGGGTGTAGAGTGTGGATTTATTAATGTACCGCTCCATAACGTTTATTTGTCCTCAGACTTAGTTACTGGTCTCGTGGCTGTAGGTATTAGACCTTCTTTACCTTTTAAAGGTGTTCACTTGCTTTAAGGCAATGATTTGGCTGGAGATAAGGTTGTGGTAGACCCACTTTTGACCAACACACCTTGTGTTGATCAACCGCCTGATCCTATTGAGCAGGAAATTCCTGACCTTTACCCTTCTTGTGCCATCACTAGGGCAATGGCAAAGAAAGCCAATCTGAATCATGGGACGCAGGATATTGATTTAACTGACACTATGATCGGTCAATTCTATAAAGATGAGATTTCAAATTCTCTTTCTCCCAGCCAGTCTGACATTCAGACTGACCTTGACACTCCAAGGTCAAACACTGACCTTTCACTTTCAATTTCAAATGACCAGCAGTCAAGGTCAAAGCTTTGTAAGGAACAACATAGTGATCCTGAGATATCACCTTTATTTGATAGAGCTTTAGATGAAAATGAAATGTCACAAGTCCCTGTTTGTTATTATGTGAAAAATGACATTTTGATGAGAAAATGGCGTCCTCCTGATGTCTCAGCAGAAGATGAGTGGACTGTTAATCACCAGATTGTGGTCCCTAGGGCATATCGTCCTGAAATTTTGAATTTGGCCCATGAAAATCCCATGTCAGGCCATCTAGGTGTAAAGAAGACCTATCACAAGATCCTTAATCATTTCTTTTGGCCAGGATTAAAATCTGATGTTTCTCAGCACTGCAAATCCTGTCACACTTGTCAAATGGTAGGAAAACCCAAGCAGACCATTCCAAAAACTTGTTTACAGCCCATTCCTGCCTTTGATGAGCCTTTTAGCAGAATCATTATTGACTGTGTAGGTCCCTTACCCAAAACAAAGTCAGGTTGTCAATATCTTTTGACTATTATGTGTGCTTCAACACGCTTCCCTGAAGCCATTCCACTCAGAAATATCAAGACTAAGACAATTGTTAAGGCACTTGTGAAGTTTTTCACTTTTGTGGGACTTCCAAGGTCTGTACAATCTGATCAAGGTTCAAATTTTTTGTCAGGAAATTTTCAACAAGTCATGGATGAACTTGGTATTAAACAATACAAGTCATCTGCTTATCATCCTGAAAGCCAGGCTGCCTTGGAAAGATTTCATCAAACTTTGAAAAACATGATCAGATCTTACTGCTTTGATACAGAAAAAGATTGGGATGAAGGTATACAATTTGCTGTAGGAGAATCTGTACAAGAGTCTCTTGGGTTCAGTCCATTTGAACTGGTATTTGGGCATACTGTGCGGGGACCCTTGAAACTTCTGAAAGAAAAATTTCTCTCAGATGATGACAGTTCTTTGAATTTACTTCAGTATGTGTCTGATTTCAAAAATAGACTATCAAAGGCCTGTGAAGCTGCTCGGTCCAATCTCAAATCAGCTCAAAGCAAAATGAAAATGCATTATGATGAAAATGATCAGGATAGAAATTTTGAACCTGGAGACAAGGTGCTTGCTCTTTTGCCCATTCCTGGTAAGCCATTGCAAGCTAGATATTATGGTCCTTATACTGTTGACAAAAAGTTAAGTGGTCTTAATTACATTGTCAACACTCCTGGGAGACGCAAACAAAAACAGTTATGTCATATCAACATGCTTAGAAAGTACATTGATAGGGATAGTTCTGTTATTTCATCAGTGAATTTAGTTAAAACTGTCCCTCTTGAACAAAATGAAATGGACTCTGAAGATATGAACTTTGTAAAATCTGATCCTGCGTCGTCAAAACTCAAGAACTCTGATATCCTAAAGGATCTTGACCAGAAATTGTCTCATCTTAGTTCAGACAAGAGACTTGAACTGAAGCAGTTAATTCTTGAATATGAACACTTATTTCCGGACATTCCATCAAAAACTGACAAAATATATCATGATGTCGAACTTATTGATGGTTCAAAACCTGTGAAACAACATCCATACAGAATGAACCCTGTAAAACAACAAATTCTCAGGGAAGAAGTTCAATATTTGCTAGATAATGATTTTATAGAACCTAGTCAAAGTGAATGGAGTTCTCCTTGTATTCTTGTACCAAAACCTGATGGGACTTTTTGCATGTGTACGGACTACCTTAAAGTAAATTCTGTCACCAAAACGCACACATTTCCCATCCCACGAATCGATGACTGCATCGATAACATTGGACAAGCCAAATATGTTACAAAATTCGATTTTCTTAAAGGAATTTGGCAAATTCCTCTGACAGACAAAGCAAAGGAGATCTCTGCATTTGTTACACCAGACGGATTGTATCAGTACAAAGTAATGCCATTTGGAATGAAGAACTCCCCAGCGACATTTCAACGCTTAGTTAACAGCTTGATATTTAATCTGGCTGGCTGTAAAGCCTATATCGACGACGCTATCATCTTCAGCGAAGCATGGGAGCAGCACTTACAAACTATTAGGAATTTCTTCGACAGACTTAGTGAAGCTACACTAACAGTTAACTTAACAAAGAGTGAATTTTGCCATGCAAATTTGACATTTTTAGGTCATATGGTGAGACAAGGTCAGGTAAAACCTGTAGAAGCTAAAGTTGAGGCTATTGCAGATTTTCCCGTACCTCCTGGAAAAAGACAACTGATGCGCTTTCTTGGTATGGCTGGGTAATACAGGAAATTCTGTAATAACTTCTCTGTCATAGCAGAGCCTTTGACAAACTTACTTGGCAAAAGGGTCAAGTTTATTTGGACTGATAATTGTCAGAAGTCTTTTGAAAAGCTTAAAGCCATACTTAAAAGTGTTCCAGTTCTCTTAGCACCAAACTTTGACAAAGAATTTAAGTTGGCTGTAGATGCCAGTGATGTTGGTGCAGGCAGTGTATTGTTACAAAAAGATGACAATGGTGTTGATCATCCTGTTTGTAACTATTCTAAAAAGTTTAACAAACATCAGAGAAATTACTCTACTGTAGAGAAAGAATGTTTATCTCTCATCCTTGCTCTTCAGCACTTCTAAGTTTACCTAGCCTCTTCAGTTGCACCTATTGTCATTTTCACTGATCACAATCCACTGACTTTCATTCATAAAATGAAAAACAAGAACCAGCGTTTACTCAGATGGAGTCTCATGTTGCAAGAGCACAATCTAGATATCAGACATATTAAGGGAAAAGATAATATCATCCCAGATGCGCTCTCTAGGGCTTAGTTGCCACTATACTGTTGATGTGAGTTTGTGCTATTGCTCTTTATTGATCTGATGTGATTTAACATTATTGTTTGTTATATAATTGTTCATTATTGCAAAAGAAATCTTTACTTCATAAAACTTTCTTTTCTTTGAGGAGGGGAAGTGTAACATGTATGTTGTTTATCTGTTTTTCTATTTTGTTTACTTAGTTTCTGCTGACCCAGATATTGGAGACATTGATGGTAAATAAGTTGTTGTAAACAAAGTATTTATTTGGTTGTAAGATCTTTCTAGAATGATGACTAATCACCTAGAACTTTCCAGAAAAGTCGGGAATTTTCTGGAATTTTCTTTTCCATGCCAATAGAAGCTTTGAGTAGGTTCTGGAAATCAGTGGAATCATTGAGTAACCTCTGGAAATTTCTGGAATAAATAAATATAGCATATGATATCATAGTTCTTTCCTGAATATTCCGGAACTTTCTTAAAGGGTATATATAAGAGTAAACTTTCATAAGGGCATCTTGAAATAATTTCACCTTTTAAAAGTCTAAACCTTTTGTACTGGAATTCTATATTGGAATACTTATTGTTAAACTTATTCATTCTGGATTACTTTGGATTATTCAGTTTTGGATTCAGACTTCGTGTTCATTTGGATTTATCTTCAAAATCTGGGATCAGAAACTGCTGAAAGACTTGTGTTGATAAATATTCTGAGGGACAGTTAGGACATACAAGGTATTGTAAATTAGACTTTCTTTGATTGTATAACTATTTTCCATTGCTTATTGTAAATGATAATTTTGTTTTTAATAAATTTTGTTAAATTTTAAAAGTGCTTTTTGCTGACTTTCCAAACATCAAAATTTTGGTTTTCTGAATTCTTTTCTAGTTACGCCAGGCACGTAACAGAAAAGTTAAAAATTCGAAACATTGTCAGAGTGCATATATCTAGGCTAGTCAGTCTCCATGTTATCCAAATTAATTCGAGATGCCTTTTTCTCACAATGAGCTAAAAAATTACAACAGGTATATACAGGTGTACAGCTGTAAAGCGTTTCACAGGTGAATGAATACACCCTGTCTTACCGATTTCGATATGGAAATGTCTATGAGTGTGTCTTTGCTAAGAACCGCCCAGTCTCTCTTAACTGGTCGGACTATACCATTGTCGGGGAGTGGGTGGGGGGTAGATAGGCCATGACCGGCGGTGAAGAAGTGATTGTGGTTACCTCTAGGGGATGAGAATCCTCTCTTCTGGCTTATTCAAGGTAGAGTACTTGCCTTAATTGACCATGCCAGGGCTACAAGTGCGAGGGAACAAGCAACTTTCATTGCTTACCCTTAGCTATGGGGGCGACCATCTTTAGCCTCGTTCACGTTGTCAAACTGACTGTCAGAAATCTTAAAGAGACTGGCTCTAAAGAGATGGATTGAAAGATCGGCAATATCAGAGTTGATGAGCTTTCCCTTTCTAAGTGTTGGACACCAAAAACGATGCTGGAGTTGGTAGATTGAAATTAATATCACCAATTTTTCACTTAGCTTCGGAACACAGCTGTTTTAACCCGCGCATGCGCAGTCCTTTCTTGCTTGCAACACTAAAAAGTAAAAATTGAAATAATACACTCATTAGTTAACCCATGTGGCAAAACCAAACTTAGGTACCCATCAACAACAAGAAAAAAGAAACAGAGGAGTCCAACAGCGTGACAATCATTCCCACACAAGGCTACAAGAGGATAAGAAACTATATCCAAATGACTTGTATAATAAACATGGTTAAGAAACAATATAACCAATATTTTCTAACGAGGTGATTATGCTGCAAGTAAGCACTGAAAAGACATAAACAATGCACACAGCGCGAATAAAGAAATTTACACCACAAATCACTAAAAAGAATGTGTGTGTTTTCAGGTTATAAACACAGCTAACTATACTCGTATAAATTGATTGAAGTATATTTTTACAAAAAAAAAACTAATTCTTTCCAGTCCACCGGGAGTCATCACCAGGCGATGATGGAAGATTTCATGAACAGAAAACAGAAATTAAAGGTATAATAGGTATACGTAATTTTTGAACTACTGATGTCGTAAGCTGCAACAATGAAAGTAAGAAAGGCGGCAAATATCAGTAATCGATACGCACAAGTACTACACCTGACCTACAATACCACATGGGAAAGTGACAAAAACACAATTAAACGTCACAAACAAGAGCCAAGAGGTCAGTCCTTTCCCAGCAGGTGACCACAAGGCAGCAATGAACAGACGCGAACGCATGACAAACACAAGACATAAATAACACAAATAATCCACAAAACAAGTACCGCCTTCGAACGGTCAGTAAAATAAAGTTCTTAATTGTTTATCCCTCGTTTTGATTTTTTTAAAATATAAAATGATGATTTTTAATACACTTTGGTATTAGAAGAGATTTCAATAAATCCATATATGGATACATCAGTATGTCGTTCAGGTAATGTCATACAATATGCAAGTGTGGAAAGTCTAGTTGACATGGTGATTGTTTTATTTTACCAGGTATGGCAAATTAGTCCATGTTGTCCTGTTGATAGGAGGTATATCCACTTGATTGAGCACAGCTGTCGTAGAATGTTTATGAATGAGATAGAGAGTATCATTACCGTAAATACCCAATTATGTAAACTGCAGTGCTGGCAATGACCTATTAACCCCAAAATACAGTATCAAAAGTTTCATTTCATAAATTTTAATAGACTTCATGCTGCGGAAATGGTTGAAGCGTTTCAGGGGAACATACGGTAAATCACGTTAAAATTTTCTAATGTGTCCAAATTAAAACTTCAGATAATCTGGCGGTCGATTTCATGGCGTTCCCACACTGTACCGTATTTATTGTACTATATCGTATTGTATTGTATTATATTTACTGTATTGTATTGGTAAATCATCATATACATGTTGCAGTATACTAGAATGTGGGGCTTGTCTCGGCAATATATGCCGTCCTGCTATTATTATAGGGATCACACTTTTTTATGCTTTAACATCTGCCGGGTCCAGAGGAAGCTGTTTGAACACGAGGCCGATGGGCCGAGTGTTCAAGGACCTCCCGAGGGACCTGGCAAGTGTTGATGCAATAAAACAAACATGTGTGATCGTTATTCTTGCATATTTTACCTTTTTCCAACCCAATTTGTACTGAAAACGCTGCTAAACATTAAACTGACCATTTTCTTACAATGAATTTCGAATGTCAAAACGTCATCACGACGTTATTATCATACGCAACGTTTTCACGAACTTAAGCATCGGCGAAATAATCAGTCTGGTCCGCTATGCTTTCGGTATATAATGTCTTGCAAATAATGCAGGGCCCATTTTAAGTATGTTCAAGTTCATAACCATGTTCAAGCAAAGATCTCCTGATCTGAGCATGGATTTTCGTTCAGTTGACAATGGGTTTAAGCAGCAATACGAATAGATATCTATGCAAGAATAAAGGTTTCAAGTGGCATCACGCAATTGTCTCAGAAAAATAAGACAAATACACCGATAGCTTATAATGAAATATGAAGTGTTGTAGCATGAAACGCATTATATTGGTGCTACATAATTCCATATTCTCCCAAAAAGGCATACGTGATGCTGCTAAAATGTTAAGCGTTCAATTTGATATTTGATACTGTTTCACACCTCAGCTACCGTCTATGTTAATATGTTGTTCCTAAATGACCTACGAGAATAAAATATTTGTCTGTCTGTCTGTCTGATAGGCAACGTCTATAATTACGAATAAAATTCTCTGACCATTTTTTAGGAAGGGGATTATAATGTTGTATCTTACAATTATAGTTGTTAATGTTTTAAGTATTTTCTTTCAGATTTATAATATAGAAGGTTTTGAAATTAAGCAATCATTACTTTTGTCTTTAGAATTGCTTTGAGGACTTTAATGTGTCGATTGACTGAAATGAAGCATACTACCGTTCACTTTTACATTTCACACAATTGACATCACAAAAAAGATCCTTAACCACAGTTAATGCTTATTTCAAGATAATGGAAATAACAAAATTCATAAATAATTTGACCACAAACCTCTATATTCATAAAAATGTGATATTTTACATAATAACATTGGGTCAGTTGAACAATTTATTGTGATTGTTAAACAGTATAATACACTAAATACATTGGCAATTCTACATCATACATTTAATATATCATTAAAAATAAATTAAAGACCACATGTATATAACATTCAATTGATGTATAGTGTGACAGGACATACAGATACAAACAGGTAAGTTATGATGTGTTTGTGTGAAAATAATCTAATTGAGTCTTGGCAGCAACAGATGGGAGAAAACGAAACATTACGTTTAATCTGTTTACATATGGCACACACCATTGCATGCGTAATGCTAAAGCAACAGTTCTTTGAAATTGAAATTAATACTCAAACCTTTTAAAACAAACACATTGTCATTCCTGAAAGGTTGTTTGATTTCAGTTTGATAACGCGTTGCTGAGATAATAGCGTATGTATTAAACGCAAGCATACATATGACGCACATGGGCTACCATACTTTATTAGCTCTAGTGGCGGTATGCAATTCCGAGATGCTTTCTATACAGTGGGTTCGCATGCACCATATATACTTCTTCAAATTTATACTATAACAATCCTTGCTACTTTCCAGATAACCATTTTTTATTTTTTTTTACCCCGGGCCCCAGCCTATATGTACTTTTATTTCATTCGAAGCATTGATCATTCAAAATAAATCTTCTAGCCTTTAAGTTTTCGATTATACTGTAGCTGTGAAATGTGTACTGTTTAGGTCCAAAATGCTCTTTTTCCCAAACTCTTGTGTAGGACTTCCGAGTGTTACATGTATAATAGGATACATATCACAGTAATTAAGCAGTTTAAGTACAATTAGTATTGTGTACTTGTTATAGCAGTATTTTAAGAAGGAGAGTCGGTAACCGTACAAGTTGGCATTTGCGTACAGCGAATATGCAAATAAGTCTGCGCATCCGCACTGTCTGACCAGAGTCTTATTTTCCGCCTAAAGAAACATTGAACCCTTGTTACTCATTAAGCGTCCATCGAAGACTCTAGTCTGACCTGCGTCTTCGATCGATGCACATGCCAGCTTGTACAAGTTGCTGTATCACGGCTCCTATTACTTCGAGGTACAACGTATTTCTTGAATAGGAATCAAATATGGGTTTTATGCATTAACGTTCGCCAGGTACTTGCGGAAAAGTTTTCAACATCTCTCAAGGGACCAGGAGAACGTTGATGCACTGAAAAAACAACGTTTGACCGTTACTAACATAGTGCTAGTTTTCTTGGACACTCTTTTATGTGTGTATAGAATGTTGAGAAAAATGGTTATCCCTTCTTTTGTGACAGCTATCATGTTAGTTTTGTTATTATGCAAGCCTTCTCGTGCCGAAGGGGCGTTTGTTTGTCACGGTTTTTCTGATAGCTGCGGAGGAAATCCTTGGGATACAGCCAATGAAAAAATTAAATCACTGGAAGAGAAAATAAGAGTTCTACAGAAGCTTGTCGAAACATGCACTGGAAGCGTTCCTGCCTTGCCAAAGGATACAGTACCTAAAGGTTTGTCATTAACCTATACGATAGATAATTCGTAATCTTGCTTATTCGAATCAAACTCGGAATACATTGGATTCCTACGTTGGATTCCGAGATTATGGTGTATGCAAGAACTAATTAAATAGTTCATAATCAAATCATAATTGAGCTATGGCTTCCTTTTCCTCAATCACTTTTCCATGTCATGACATAGGCCACACTTTACTGGCGTATTCATTAAACCATTTTTGTCATACATGTACAGATAGCTCGTTTGAATGAACTTTTTTGTACGGCATTATCTAGCTTGGACTATATCTAGATTTATATGTTCTGCGGCAGCCTCAATGATTTTTTGTTTTTGACATTTTTTACTGGCTGTCACTGAAGGCTTTACAGCTTTGATGACTGGCATGGATTTGATATTGTTCATGTAACGCGTGTATGATATTTTCTTGGATCGCTCTAAAAATCCTACTTTTTAAACTTAACACTCAACATACATTCCCTCACTTAGGTGGATATCACTTCCTTATATGCGATATTGTGGAGTTATTACTCTGTTGCTTCTGTGATTTGAAAAGGGGTTTCATATAATTATAATTGAGCCAGTGCATGAGATTTCGAACAATGTGGTATGTGCGACCAGCAAAGCCTCAGATCAGCCTGCGCATACGCGCTGTCTGATCAGAGCCTTTGCTAGTCACTTGAGTATTCTATGATATGAGCTACTGACTGAACATTATTTGGAGTTTCTAAGCTTAAAAGGGGACTGCATAGGCTCATACGATTCTACACTTGTCAAAATGCCACATTGTTGAAAATCACATGTCACGGCTCATATGTATTCCATCATGTCTCTTTTATTGGATTCTCTAGCCTATGTTGGCATTTTTTCAAAGGTTAACCAATTCTAGTATTTTATCTTTTATCTGGCATGTGTTATACAAAATTGATGTTCAGCCAAGCTATAATTGCATACAAGTGTATATTTACACCTCTCTTCTTCTAGTCAAAAACAAACAAGAAGCAAGTTGTAGCTGCTTATTTAAGGCATATACAAATGTACTCATTTTCCATCAAAGTGGCCGCCATGTTGGCAGCCATCATGGATGTTGTGGACCGCATCATGATTCAAGCAAATCACTTCGATTTTCGTTCAGCTTAGATATATCTCTAACCACGTATGGAATCACTTTCTCTGAACCTCTTATGCACACAGACACCTCCTCAAGGACTGTAGGAGTTGTTCCATACGAATCAATTGACAGTAATATGCACGACCCGCGTCGATATAGTGTTTAATTTTTTTTCATATTCGGGTCCTTCAGAAAAATTGAGTTCTGACGGAAAGCAAAATACTGCTTAAGCCGGTGTTAGGGAGTGTGAGAATTATTGCACTTTCCATTAGCTCTCAAGAATAGACTCAATAAATCCGAGTCTGCTGTTTTCTATTATTTTAGGTTCTCTCCATATTTCTGAAGGACCTGTTTTCCAAATTATTTAGAGGTCGCAACAGTTTCTGTGTGGAGTTTGTAAAACTTTTCCCCATGCATCGATATAGTGTTGATATATTTTCATATTCGGGTTCTTCAGCAAAATTAGGTTCTAAAGGAAAGCAGAATACCGCGTAAGCCGGTGCTAGGGAACGTGAGAATTGTTGCACTTTCCATTAGCTCTTATGAACAGACTCAATAAATCCGAGTCTGCTGTTTTGTAGTATTGTATGTTCTCTCCCTTTTTCTGAAGAATCTGTTTTACAGATTATTTATATCGCTAAAAAGAGAAAAGGAAAATAACACAGTGACTGTATCATAGGTGCCCAACCGGGATTCTATCCTGGTCCTCTGGTCTCATAGTCACACACGCCAACTACTAGGCCACGAGGTCAGGTCGTGCGCGGCTCGAAATAACCTTATTGGACAGACAATCCAAATATCAGCCATTATCGTATGCGCAAATAGGGTTAAAACTTCGAAATTGTTTAAATGTACATTGTTTGATTTCGCCTGACCTATTTATCTGTATTTGGTACTGAAACGATCAGTTCTGATATAGGGTCAATAGATATTAGTTACTTTATTTTGTCAAGACAATGTGGAAACATCCTTCTAACATAACTGTATCTGAAAACTTTATTGATCCAAATTCGTAATATAAATTGTGGAAAGACAGGACCAGACATTCAACTTTCTCTGTTTGACGACGCAGGAATGGTGCGCATGGGATATTAGCCGCAAATATGTTTAAATAGGCCACAAGGTGATTTTTCTTCATAATCAACTCAATTGAGCATGAAATTTACCTTGATCATAAGTGTTGAAATGGCATACAGTACGTTTCATAAAAAAAAACTTCAAAGAGGCGTCTGTGCCAAGCGAAGACCCAGTTCAGTCCTAGAGTCATCTTTTTTGCCTGATAGTATTTGCTGTGTGTTCTATGGGAAACTAAAAAGCTAAAAGGGAAAACTGTTTAGACTGCGCGTTTTTCTTTAGCTACTGGCTCGCTCCATTTGGAACATTATGCCAGGGAATGCGTTTTTTTTGAAATTGTGAGAAAAGGCTGAGAAAGGACGTGCCTTGCCGGGGACAGCCTTTGAGTTTGTGAACCTGTGGTTTTGCAAACGGACGCCAATGCGACACCGGTGCCAGGCTAGATACATGCCAGACTAGATACCTTTGTAAGGACTTAGTGTATATCCCCCACTATATGAAAAACAACAACATTCCAATGTTGCATATAAGTTGTGTACCCAATTATACAAACTAGATATAATTTAATGTTTATCATACAACATTCTTAGGCATCATCCCTTCAAGTGTTGTTTTTATTACAGATTGTACGGAAATCTACAACGATGGTTCGAGAACAGACGGTGTTTACGTCATATCTCCGGATAGTAGATGTCCATTCCGAGTGTACTGTGATATGTCCAATGGTGGTTGGACGCTTATACAGAGACGCCAAGATGGCAACGTTAACTTCCATAGAACCTGGGATGAGTACGTTGAAGGATTTGGAGACGTGGTAAAATTTACTTTCTATCTATTGGGCCAAAATTATGAAAATGAGGTACTGAGTTATGAGCCGCATGACAACACCAGAAAAAATGAGTGTGTGTAGAGCGAAGGCTCAGATCAACCTGGCTATCCGTCCAATATGATTATTCTTCGATGTGCGCTCAGTGGGTTCTTGTTACTAAATATCTAGCTTCTTCACAAAGAGAGCGAATACTTGTTGTGACTGTGAGATGCAACTTTATACCCCAATAATTCCAACTCAATATTTGTATCGTTATTTCGGCGATTTTGATTGGTCCGTTGGTAAAATTAAATGGTTCTTACACTTCAATAAAAACCCGTGCATATGAATATTTGATATCTGCCTTGATTTCACAGTGCTAATAACGAACTGTACATAAAACTTCGAACACAAGTGACAAGTAGGGTACCCTTTTGTTGTATCCGAGATAAAACATTCACCAGTTTAAATATAGTTAAACATGTTGAAAGCTCATTTGTAAACCCTTACACCCACGAGGGTGCACCGCATCTTCAAAGCAACGGGAGGAACTCTTAAAAATGAACCCGATGACGTGGTTATGTGACGTCACTTAACACAAACAGTCACGTCATCGAAGAGAATCGGATCAAAACAATGGCTACATCAACAACGAAATGTTTCAATACAGTTTGACAGTGTCAAAACGAACTTTTTAGGTTAACGCCTAGGGCCTACTAATGTGGGGATTTGAGCCAGGGTCTTGTGAAGGTAAACTTGTGCTTTTAAAAACCTGTCATTCCGAGGAATGCCATAATCTGAATGCTCTTCAATGGGCCCAGCAAGCTGAAAAAAAACAATACCAAACTAAATGGAGTTGTTTTTGAGCTCATACTCATAATGCTCGCTCCAAATAGAGTGCAATCTTAATCATTATTTAGCATATCAAAGTTTTGAACTGACATAATTTTAAAGATGGCTGCCGCATCTTTTATAGACAGCGGTTACGAACTATTTTCCTTCAGTGGGCTTTTAAATTTGAAATGTTGTCAACAACCCTTTACAGGTGTACTGTTTTGTCCCAAAGTTGGAATTATAAGGAATGAAATTTAATTTTTTGGTTTTTATTGATGTGTAAACTCCGGCGAATCACTCACAGATTTAACATAAAGCCCTCCGGGCTTTATTCAGTTTGAGAGTGATTCGCCTGAGTTTACACATCGATAAAAAACAAAAAATAAGATTTCGTTCCTATACTGAACTCCAGTTAAATATGGCTGGTTCCTCAGATACTGAAGCCCCCTTTTTAGACTTGGACTTGTCCATTACTAATGGCATGGTCTCATCTAAAATTTATGATAAACGGGACGATTTTAGTTTTAAAATAATTAGTTTTAATTTCTCGATGGATATGTTCTTCGCTCACCTTCCTATGGTGTATACATTTCTCAACTTATTTGTTTGCGAAAGTATGTACTAATGTTGACGATTTCAACAACAGAAACAAAGTATTGACTCCTAATTATTAAAACAAGATTATTGATACCATAAACTTCGTAACGCTTTTTATCTAAATTATATTACTAGGTTGAAAAAAGAGCCATATTTAAGTTTTTTTTCAATCCATCTGGTAGAAAATGTCCAATGGTACAATCGATTTGGGTAACATATAAGAGTCACTTTTAGCGTGGATGCCAGTTCTGAAAATGGTGCAGATTTTTTCGACGGCATAATAAACACACCTACCCAGAAGTGTGCTATTATTGTCATTTTCCATGTTAGTCAAAGTCCCAGGTCATCTGAAATCTGTCAACTCCACTGCTATAGTCAGTTTGATAGCCTAAACTAATATTGTTGTATCCCACAAGCCAGAAAAAAAAATGTTTTGCTCTCAAATTTTTTGAATACCTGGTATATAATTGATGACATATTGCATGGTACTGTTCACATAAACTGTGCCATTGTGGGAAATCATTTAAAATGCATGTTTTCATAAAATGACTAATTTTCAATCTCTTACATGTAAATTGTATTTCTTTACCCCAAAATGTAATCCAGAGAGCACCAGACACTGCTTATTCCAACGGATATATAAAACTTGCCATATTTTCTATACATGGATAGGCAGCAAACAAGTTACCCCACCCATTTTTATTTAGTAGACATCTTTTAAAAATTGATAAACTTGTTTTGTGGATCATGTGTGTTATTTATGTCTTGTTTTTGTCATGCTTTCGCGTCTGTTCATTGCTGCCTTGTGGTCACCTGAAGGGAAAGGGCTGACCTCTTGGTTCCTGTTTGTGATGTTTATTGTGATTTTGTTACTTTCCCATTTGGCATCCTGGAACAGGTGTGGTCTTTGATTGTATCGATTCCAGATCCTTGCTGTCTTTCTAACTTTTACTATAAATAGACTTCTTCATACATCTATCTCACTGATTTTGGAGTTAAGTTTGTTTGGTTCACTTCAGAATCAAAACATATTGCAGCGTTACTTTTTGAAGTTAATTTGGACACTTTGTTGTGTTATTTATGTAATATTTTACATTAACCCCGACAAAAAGGACATCTAAGTCGTTCCTCTGGATTCTGTAAGCTTTATCAATTCCGAATGGCTCCATACTGTGTATTTACCTATAAAAGAAAATTGATTTGTCTTCGACATACTGTACTTTTTATATGATGTGCCAGTTAATGACTCTACACCTGGAAAACCAATGTAAAAAATAGTAAGTTAGTATGATCAGGAAATACCACAATCAAAAACTGCAGACAACCCCGTGGCACCGCGAGGAAGAGCCGCTCAACCATCACAAGACACCAGGAAGACAAATTAAGCAAAGCAATCAGCTCTCTCTTCCCCATCAAGATGATTGCAATACTAAAATTCACATGAAGTAACGTACTACAAAACATAGAACAATTACAGACTCCCACAATGGGAGTAGCAATAAACAAAAAGTCAAAAAACTGCATATCAGAAGGGCCACTTTAACCTCAGACACAGTATAACGGACTGGTCACTGACGGAAATATAAAGTTATGTTGTCGAGGCTCTGTTTTAGCTTGTAAAATTGATACTAAACATATCAAAGATTATACAAAGTAATTCCCAGTATACATAGTTGAACTATTAGAAGTTACAGTAAATAAATATGCAGCAAATTTATCATATTTTTAGGTCGATTTCTGTCGATTTTCGGCTAAAAGTGCCGAAAATAGCTAAATGGTACCTTGGTTTCTTGCTGATGTTCATAAAGACTGATACATTTTCAATAGATATAACAGTACAGTCTTTAAGATAATATGTTGAACTATTGCTTTTTGAAGAAAAATCAGAGATATGCTGAGAAATAATAAGGATATGATAACTTAATCTCTTACATAAGTCAGTTTCGAAAGCGCAGCCTCGACAACGCATTTCCAATACATGTATATACATTACCTGTATGTCAGCTACCAGTCCGTGTGTACTGGGTCCGAGCTTTAACATACTAAAACATGAGCCTGATAAAGATCTGCTGTAAGTAGTAACAAAATTACAAATGTTTGTAGCTACACCAGGCCTGAGAAATTCGTAAATATTAAAGGCAGAATCAGCTATGTCTTAATATTAGCTTTTTGCAAATATCTTTTGTGGCATACATAACACTAGCAGAAGTTTAAAGTAGCCTTTGTTACCAGTATGTATGGGGTTCTAAGTCAATCTTGTGCATTTCCAAATCCGTGTTTTATAACAAACTGATTAAAACATTTTAAAGAGATAAGCGAATATACACATTAGCTTTATCAAATTAACTTGAGGTGGCTGAACCTGAGGTTTTCTTTAGCTCTGACTATCTGTGAGTCGTGAGCCCTTTTCTCTGTTTCATCATAGCGCGTTAATTTGATTAAATTGTTTGTCTATGGTTATACATTGTAATAGTTAGGAATCCTCCATACGAGCTTATTTTTTTGTGCATCAACAACAGCATATAGGCAAAGATTCGGTACTAGTAAAATGCATTTAAGCCCCCAGGGGTTTGGCTGCTGTCCAGCCACTGGTATGTACAATGGCGACGAGGTTTTGCCAAGCATAATTTAGGCCAGTAGAGTTCGTTTATGAAAATGCTCATAACTCTTTAACCGCATGGTAAATTTTAATCAAATTTTAGATACTAATGCATTTAAACACTATCAAGACACAGGTATGCAAAACGATGACTAGGTTTTGCCAAGATTTTTTTTAGCAAAGCTTAGTCACTGTTTTGCATACGTGTGTCTCGACAACGTAAATTTGTATTAAAACCTGTTTGTTGATGAGTATCATTGCAAGCTTCCTACGTTATACTGGTTACCTAAACCTCATAAACGACCCTATAAGTCGCGTTTTATTGCTAATTATGGTTCATGTACTACTACCACGTTGTCTATACATTTCACTTCTTGCCTCACTGCGATTAAAAGCATGCTATATAATATGGTCAAAAGTTTAAGAAAAGAATGATACAAATTATTAAAGTCTTAGACTATTAAAAATCAGGTGAGATTCTTAATAAATTAAGTACAAAAAGTTTTCTAGCTTCTAGTTTGTCTACATATGATTTCTTTTCTCTCTATGCTACGTTCTCTCATAATCTAATCAAAGAAAAACTAACAGAAATAATTGAACAAACTTTAACAGAGAGGGCTCACTTGATTTAGCTTGTAATGAGAACCATGCTTTTACTTATTCTTGTGAACAACCTAACGATATAAGTTGTGGTCATGGCAAAAATGTGAGGATCTCCATTATCGTTTGGACAATGTATTTAAATTTATAAGATTTGACTCAAAAGCTTTAATTGGCTGGTTTTTGCCTGATGCTTGTCTGTGGCTGGGCCCACCGTGGCTCAACTGGAGATTTTCTTTAGCCCTGACTATCTGTGAGTCGTGAGTCTTTTCTTTGTTCATCACAGTGTCTTAATTTGATTTGATTTTTCTCTATGATGATACATTGCAATAGTTAGGAAGCTCTCTATGATGATACATTGTAAGAGTTAGGAAGCCTCTATGCGAGCTTAACATTTTTTGTGCTTTGATAACAACATAATCTAGGGCGAATATTTGGTACCAGTAAAATGTATTTAAGCCCCACAGGGACTTAGGCTGCTGTCCGTTCTAAGGCGGTGGTTCTGTTGTTGTTGATTCGTTGTTGATTGGTGCTCCCGTTGTGTGATTCTATAATTGTTCTATTTTTTGTGCGTTACTTTGCGTCCATTCTAGTTTTGCAATCATCTTGATAGGGAAGAGAGAGCTGGTTGCTTTGCTTAGTTTGTATTCCTGGTGTCTAGTGACTGTTGTGTGGTTTCCTCGAGTTGCTACGGGTTTGCGGGTTTGTCTGCAGTTTGTGATTGTGGTATTTTCTTATCATTCTCACTTATTATTTTTACGGAACCTATTTCAGAACGGCTATCAGTCCACCTTGATATATATGTTGAAATACTCTGCTAGGCAACCCGAACATTGTTATCCATTTTTACCTTGCGTTTCATTCTAACTAGCAAACAATCAACGTTGGTCGTGCATATTACTGTCAGTTGATATCTGTTCTATAGAAGATTGATCAGCAATGCCCATTCAATCTCCGGCCTCATCGAAACGTCTTTAAAATGACTTTTCGCTTGCGGGCCAATAATGGCCCACTTTAACGTGATTGTTGTATGGGATTTATTTCATTTGTGTATCTTTAAAGGAAAGTGAGCACTGGCTGGGACTGGAGAAAATCCACCGACTGACACAAACTGGAAGCCAAATTTATTTCCATCTGGAAAACTATGACGGTTCAGTAGACCACGCACATTACAAGGTCTTCAAGGTCCATGATGCCACTACATTATATAAGATGAACGTTGACAAATTTGGATATGAGGGAACAATCGGTGAATATTTCAGCTACCATGACGGTATGAAGTTTTCTACGTTTGATCATGACAACGACGCCCACAGTGGAAATTGTGTCAAAGATAGTTGCGACGGCGGCGCCTGGTGGTATAAGTCGTGTTATGAGCTTGGAAACTTCAATGGATTGTACGGGAAGCGTGAAGCACACGGCTTAGGGTACTGGAGTACGGAGTTTGTTCCAATAATAAATACTCAAATTAAGCTGAAACCTCGCTTTCTTCAGTGCCGACATTTCAATGAAATGTCTCCCAACACTAAGTAGGCTGGGTTGATGCTATAAATGTTAGTGTTTCCTTAGGGGTAATGTTTATCCAACCTTTTTAAGCAATAAAAATAATATGATTAACCATGAAACGATTAATTACGAATTAAATACACCCACTGTTTCGAAAGAAAAGTTAGTCTCGGATGGTTATAAGTCAATTTTTCTAGTTTCAAATATTTCGATTTATTTACGAATATTGAAATCAATCAGTTGTTTGTTATATTTATCATTTTATTTTTACAATTAATCAAACATTTATTCGCAAATTCATTTTTCTTTTCGTCTTTTCCATATTCCATTGTGCAGTGCATAGGCAATCGTATAAAAGTTGCCCCTTCGAGTGTAATCTCGCAGAGATAACGCAGATGAGACAGTTTTGCGCATGCGCACTAACAATTTGAGAGGGGTCTATTGTTTTGTTGGGAAAAAATAAGAACATATTATGAATATAAATAATAAATAAAAGTTAATATTATTTTGGAGGGTTCTGACTTATTGTATCTTGGGATTTATGTTTAAAATAAAACAATAAATATTTTCTAACAATTAGTTATAACAGATGTTATTGTGTTCAAAAGAACCGCCTCATTGAGACGGTTCTTTTGACTACCCGCATCATATGTTTTGTATACTAGTGTTAAAATGTACAAGTTTGCGAAATTTGATCAAAATATAATTGTAAAGTTAAAGAAATACGACGTCTCTACCCACAACATATGTTTTGATTGACAAAAAACCCACCATTTTACATACCAATGTCTAGACAATGTTTAACTGTACAAGTACGCAGCAAAATTTGATCAAAATACATGGTGCCGTTTAAAAATTATGATGTCTCCTTGAGATAGTTCTTTTGACTACCCACAACATATGTTTTGATTGATAAAAAATCACCGTTTTGCATACCGGTGTCTCGACAATGTTAAAACGTATAAGTACATGTATGCAAAATTTGATAAAAATATATGGTGCCGTTCAAGAATTACGATGTCTCCTTGAGCGGTTTTTTTGTGTACCCTCAAAATATGTTTCTGTTGACAAAAAAGAAAATAACCGATTCGCATACAAAAGTACCAGTGTCTCGAAAATGTTAAAATGCATAAGTTTGCAAAATTTCATCGAAATAAATGGAGTGGTTCAAGAATTATGAGCATTTTCTCTAAAAGACATCGACCGGCCAAAATGATGCTCAGCAAAGCCTCGTCACTATTTGGCATACCAGTGACTGAACAATGTTAGAATAAATAAATATCTAAAATTTGATCCAAATATGCCATGCGATTCAAGAGTTAAGGCATTTTACTAACTGACCCTAACCAACTGAAATGATGCTCAGCATACCCTCGTCCATCAAAAAAGGATGTTTCACATGTCAGTGGTTAAATAATATTTACATGTATTTCTATGCAATATGTGATAAAAAATGTCATGTGGTTCAAGAATCATGAACATTTTTACTAAGTGGTAACGGACAGAGGGAAGGACTCGCATAGTGATTATAGTAGTGATTATTGCAGACCCAAGGGTCGTGCAATTTACCTGTTCTGATTTTTGTTTGATTTGATTATTTACGTCCGATCAAAAATCTTTCAGTTATAAAGGGACAGGTCTTCCTTGGTTGAACCAGTACTATGCTAGGATTAATGTTCTTGCCCAAGGACACAACGTAGTGACGCTGATGAGGGTCGAACCCGCGACCCCTAGGTCTCGAGTCAAGCACTCAACCACTGAGCCACTTCGCTACCTGCATATTTATAAAGGTGGACCTTCTTTTTAATGGTACGCTGTGCTCAGGGCCATGTTAGAGAATACTTAGTTTTTAGATACATATTATACAAGTTCTGTAAACTCTGAACTTCTTAAAAAGTTAAATTTGCCGTGTTTAAAAACAAGACTTGGGCCTGGTTTACCTTCATTAGTAAGCGACACAGTGATATCGCCATTTCACGATGGCTTTATTTTTGCGAAACATTTTCGCCAAACTTTGCATCCCGCAGATGCGAAGTTTCATGAAATAAAACCCTCGCGAAAATATCTTAATTAACAGTATACAACAACTGAAGCAAATCGTACAGTGTCACGTAATCATACGAAACTGTTTACTTTACCATGTCCAGGCTTTCGTTGATATTTTGTATGGGAGTTTAATACATCAGACTCAATTTCTTTATCTATTTCGAGTTACATACTAGTAAGTAAGGATGCAAAGATCAGGAATCGATACAATCAAGTACCACACCTGACCCAGGATACCAAGGGAAAGTGACAAATTCATAGCAGACACCACAAACGAGAGCCAAGAGGTCAGCCCTTTCCCGGCAGGTGACCACAAAAGCACATATAAACAGACGCGCACAAAGACATAGCAAACACAAGACAGAACAAAAACATAAAAGATCCACAAAAGAAGTACCGCCCTAGAACGGTCAGTAAAATATTTTACTGGATGGCTTAAACCGGTTAAACGGCGCCAACCTCACCCTTAATTCAGATGTGGATCAAGACACATAGATATTTGGTTTGCATGAAAGACCCCTAACTTATCAATGCATCATCTCCTAAAACATATAAATGAAGACATAACAAGAAGATAAGGCAAAGATAAGGACTCAACAGTATAAAAAACCTGAATACCGGAGCAGAAGAAATCCAACAGGTAAACCCCACAAACAGCCAAATCATCAGGCCCCTACCATCTCATCAATAGATAAGTCTTTAAGTCAGAACCATCATAGAGTCTGAAGTCCGACCCACTGGCGTGCAATTGAAGAGGAAAGCAAAGTTGCCAACCATGATTGGGTTGACTACCAAGCATGCAGTCTGTTGCAAAAAAAATAATGTTATAGGCAATCTTTTTATAATGGGAAATTATTTTAATGAACTGCGCTGAAAAATTATTAGAACCAAAAATCTTCTTCAATCTATACACCAAGTCACCATAGAAATCAGGTTCCGAAAGTCCTTGGCGCAAGAGAGATTTAAGTCCAACTTGGAATTTAGAAATCAAATCATAGTATCATCTATAAAATTTTGAAAAAGTTTTGCAAAGTTTATGATACCGATAGCCTTGTTTAAGAAGTTTCTGAGTTAACAATTTATTGCAAGTGTTGAAGTCAGCAACATAGCTAGATGCTCTAGCAAAACGAATGAGTTGAGAGATGTAGACTCCATAGGATGTAGAACGAGGAACATCACCATCTAAAAATGGGAAATTGACATTTTCAAAATCAAAGTCGTCAGGTTTATCATAGATTTTGGTAGAAACAATATCATTAGAAATTGACAAATGTAAGTCTAAAAAAACGGCTTCGGTATCAGAGGGTATATTTGACTTACCATATTGTCAAAATAAACATTATTAATATTTAAAATATCGTCCAAATATGAGGAAGTAGTGTTAAACGCATCAATAACATCAGTCTGCTTATCATCAGAAAAAGACATCATAAAGTCCCTCTCATAACAAAACAGGAATAAATCTGCAACCAGAGGAGCACAATTAGTGCCCATAGGAATCCCAACTACTTGTCTATAGAGCTTTGTGCCAATTCGAATTAAAATGTTGTCCAACAAAAAGGTCAACGCATTACATACATTTTGAAACGACCATGCATGATATTCTTTAGGTTTTTTCTGAAGTAAAAAAATCATTTCTGTCATTACATGCAAGGTAAGCACAGCCTTCTCTCTGGAAGGTTCTTTCAATAAGATCAATAAGTTTATCTTTAATTAAATTATGAGGTAAAGTAGAGTAGTATAAAGAGTAGAAAAATCATATGTAGACAAACTGGTTGCATTGAAATCTCTAGCTTTAAGTTTATCTAAACTTTTACCTGAATTTTTAATAGACCAAAATAGGTTTTTACCGGATCATTATATACCTTTTCACAATATTTGATTACATGTTTTTTAACAGCTGTAAGACAAGAGGTTAACAGTTTAGAAAGTTCTGTTGTCGTACAAGAACTAGAATTAGCAATAAATCTTGCTTTATAGGGTTTTTATGGAGTTTAGGTAACCAGTACAAGGTAGGAACTTTGTCTTGATTTTCTTTAGCTTTGACACCAAAATGTAGGGCTGTATAACAACCATGCCCATCAACAATCACCTTCTCACTTAAAGAAGGCTGCAGTTTATAGGCATTAGTGTCAACAAGCTCACGCTTAAAAGTATTAATATAATACAATCATCAAACAACTACAACATTGTTAGCAGCTTTATCTGCAGGAACCAAAACATAGTTCATATGAAAATCCTGGATACCTCGTTTAAGATGGCGAAAAGAAGATTTAGGTTTAGGTGGCAAAAGATGTGTATTATGAGAGTAAAATGAAATACGAGTATCGATAGTTTTAAAAATGTTAATCTTCCATTCCTTCAAGGCATCAGGTTTAACATTTTCCCGTTTGCACCAACGATTACTAAAGTCATTTAAAGAAGCAGCGATCTCTCAACGACATTTAGAGAAATCAATATTAGAGGGAAATCTATATTTAGGACCTTTAGAAATGATATTGCGAACTATAGCGTCAGGAATGACATTTAGATTACCTGTAATAACATGCCCTGCAGAGGGATATAAATATTTAGAATTTTTCCAATCTCAGGAGGCAGGAGTATTGGAATCTATATCTTAATCATTTACAATTTAATTAAAGTTAAATATAGTAGACCTAATTTGTTTGTTATATTTATAACAAATGATAGTAGTTTCAGAATAATTAAAGTAATTTGGAATAGATGAAATCACTGAATTATCCTTGAAGATACTATGTAAATCAATAAACTCAAGACCTTTGTTAATGAATGGAATTTTGATAAAATGTTGTTTAGCCTTTTAACTCTCTGTTGGCTGTGTTATTTTTAAAAAGTGCAAAAACAGAATATATAGAGGTTATTCAAATGTTTTTGTTAAATATGTCTTTTATTTCACAAGTGACGTGGACAATATTTATATTTCATGAGTGGCGAAGCCATAAATGAAATATAATTATTGTCCACTTCACGAGTGAAATAAAAGACATATTTAACAAAAACATTTGAATTTTCTTTTTATCATCTACAAATTTCCCATAATCTTTAAAGGTAAAGAGAAGCGAATCTTACTTTACATTAGCTTTCGTTTTGATTTTCTAGTTGTAGCAGCCAAATTTATAAAAGCTCTTCTTTTATTATGCTTCTAAGCGACTCTGAATTTTTGTTTACATTTCCAAAGAAATAGGAAACACCAATAGTTGTTTCCCTTAGAAAAGAAACAGATATGCCATAAAGGCTTGCTTCTCTTAGACCATATTGAGAAAATAGAAAAAAGTAGTTCCAATCTTATGGTCTCTCTCCTGTGAAAATATCAAATCTTGTATTTTGTATGGAAGTTACATCAGACTCAATCTCTTTATCTATCTAGGGAGAAGATTTGGTACCAGTAAAATGCATTTAAGCCCCCCGATGGCTTAGGCTGCTGTCCGTTCTCAGGCGGTGGTTCTGTTGTTGTTGACTTTTTGTTTATTGTTACTCCCATTGTCGGAGTCTGTAATTGTTCTATGTTTTGTAGTATGTTACTTTATGTCCGTTCTAGTATTGCAATCATCTTGATGGGGAAGAGAAAACTGGTTGCTTTGCTTGATTTGTCTTCCTGGTGTCTCGTGATGGTTGAGCGGCTCTTCCTCGCGATGCCAAGGGGTTGTCTGCAGTTTGTGATTGTGGTATTTCCTGATCATACTCACTTACTATTTCACTCTTGTAAAAATACAAGTTTTATATTTTCACTGCTGTGAAATGTATGCATTATATTTAATCAATATTTTCCTGTATTTCATTACATAGTAGATAAAAAAAATGATTAAAACAAGCAAGTTTGATCACGAACCGAAGTCAGGCAATGGCTAAACAGTGATTAAACCGTCTCTAGAGGCTTGACAGTAAACAGATCATGCAATTCCCCCACTGGTCATATATTTTGTATTGTTTGATTGTTATGACAAAAGGGTAGCATGAGTGTTTTTTGTTTGCTGCTTTCGAAGCAGCAAACTTTCAGATTGACTTTTTCGGAAATCCGGTCATGCGCACTGCAGATTAGCTGTCTGACGCAACTCGCTTTCATTGCTAAAAATATGCGGATGATAACGCAACACGGCTGCTTGTGTTGAATAAATGAGAAACTTTGATTTGGGACGAAATATAGTAGGATCCGCTAAAGCCAAAAAAATATGTGTGTTTACGGTTTGCCGATCGACCATGTTTTATAGCTGCCGACTGTATTTCTCCGAAAATAAAAAAAACAAAACGAGTACGTTGTCCGGCCCTGCTCGATAGGCTTGTAGTCGCCAGCTATCGAAAACTTAAAAATTTTCAATATCAATTGTTCCAGTTTATAAATTGACCTACCTGGTTGTTGTAGTATGTATTCCACACTCTCCCCTTATTAAAACTCCAATTAGCATTATTTCAAAACAGTAATACTCCGAGATCAACTAATATATTCCCCTAAACACAAAACTTGAAACGGTATTTTCTGTCAAATCGACTATTTGACTGCTAGCAGCTAATTTTGTCGTCGCAAACAGTTTGAACCAAGATTAGAACGTCAGGCTGATATGGGTCCAAGCTTTTTGAGACGCTGATGTTATCCTGAAAGGTTAATGCAGAAAAATATCTGCAGAGATGAAACATTATTCTCCCTTTGAAGTTTTTGAGTCATCCTTAAGTTCCAACAATAAATGAAGCCGCGAGCTGGTCTGGTCACTAAAAGTTTCTGATGCAACTCACTGATTTACCCTTTACCTGCTAGTAGTTGTAACTCTTTGCATGCTGTCAGCCAGAAATCAAGGACTCTCTATCTAGTTGTTATAGAAAGTCCCTGACGGATATTTAGTTTATTTACCTTTAATAAGCATTCAATAAACCATCATGTCGGTCTTGCATGATACATGTATGTATTGATTTTCAGTCTGATTGTGTATTAAAGAGTGTCCGGTCATGTCAAATTACGTAATGCACAATTTCTCAGGTCAGCTCGATACAGAGCTTCAGATAAGTTGGGAAAAGCAAGATAATTTTTGTGTATTTGAAACGTATTTACAATCTTGAAATCGGTTGGACCAAGATGAGGCCCGGCATAATGTAGGTCCTGATTTAGATCCAAACTGTTTGACACTCTGATAGTTATTTTTTTATTTTTATTAAAGTCAGCAGATGACAAAAATCCAGCATATAAAAGAGTTGGGCAGGATTATTTAAGGAGAATTATAACAGTACTTTTCTGCATTATCTCATATCACATCTGTCACCTCTCCCTGATTTCTAATTCTATGGAAAGGACTTCTCCCTAAAGTTGATGGCCAGCTTGGTCCCTGATTATAAGGTCACCATAATTTTAACAATGAACTACTATTTTTATGTAATATTCTGAATGGATCTTACTAACCCCTTGTCTCCAAGTGGTGACATTTTCCACCTGATAACCTTCGCAAACAGTTTGGATCCAGATCAGTACCAACAGACCTTGACCCTGAACTGAGTCCGAACCATTTGACACCCTAATAGCGTTCCTGAAAGTTTTTTTAATGAATTGTAGGAACTGTTTTTGGAAGCTTTAATAGAGTATAGATTGTAGGGGGGGGAGGATTTCGTCCGGGAGGGTTTATGTCCATGTTGTAAAATTCATGGGGGGGATTATGTCCACGTATACAAATTTGAGCAGGGGGGGGGGGTGGTGTGATTGTTCGGGGAATATTGTCCTACACTGAGCCACTGCGCTCTCAAACATTTTAATGCTCCTCATCGGGAGGGCATGCAGTGCTTGAATGTTTTTACAACTCATAGATGTGTAGCTAGATGTGTAACTGGTCTATCACAACCTAAATTCTGATGTCATTTAAAAACAATAAAATAAAGTTCGAAGTTTGAGATTTTTATTTATTTTCATTCCGACTGGAAGTTTTTGAGCGTTTTATTTTTATTTCCTCCTCCTAGGCTATGTTGAGCAAGAATTATCCAGAGAACCAGAAAAAATGGCCGAACCCTTAAACACAATTTAAGATCTAGATCCTGAAATTTTATTATAATTTTCTTAAATTTCAGAGAGATTTAGCCTTGGCATTTTCAAATGTGTATCATATGCAAGCGGACAGTTCACGCGATATTGTGATTTCCTAGCCAGCAAAACAAATAATCCAGAGGGGGGAGGGGATAGGAAATCACAAGTTATATTTGGTTCCTATATTTATTAGGAACATTTTGTGAAATTATTTCCATTTCATTGGAATTATTTTGATATATCTTCACATTCAATTCGTACTGATTAAAATGGTACTTTAAGCTACCGTTTTTGTTAATGTAGACTGGCACAAGTCCTGAAACATTGGTATATCAGAGAAATCCTCATACTGTTACAAAATTACTGTACCTTCTGAGGCTGCCAGGAAGTGTCATTTAAATGAGAACGCAAACTGAATATGAAAAAATGTTCTGCTATATAAATGTTTCAGGATAGCAGCACTGGCCCCAGACCCGTTTGTCTAATTTTGATAGAGGATTTCTGTCCAAAATTCAATTGAATTTGAAACAGTGGTTCAGGAGGAGATTTCTATTTTAAGCTTTGCAGGCCATTTTGTTCAGTCATGGGGAAAAGTTGGAAATTTTTGAAACTATTTTAAGCCCTCCAGTGCTTTTCTTACTGACGTTCCAAAGCAGTACTTTTGTGGATTTGGGTTTGTCTTGACATATTGTCGAGCCTGAGTCTTGCATTTTTCTGGTCACCTGATGGGAAAGGGATGATCTCTTGCCTCTCCTATGTGTGATGTTTTCTTGTTTTTCATCACTTTCCCATTCGATGTCCTGGTTCAGGTGTAGTACTTGATTGTATCGATTCCTGATCTTTGCATTCTTCCTCACTTTGGCAGAGGGCATTATTAGGAACATTTTGTGAAATTATTTCTATTTCATTGGAATTATTTTGAATTTTCATATTTCTGATCCCGAGCACTTCTAAGGATGCACATTCATGACCCGGTTTGTGCAGTCTAGCTCTTATATTCATATAAATGTTTTAATCCGTTTTCTTCCCAGTCATTTTTTTTTTCTCAATAAGATCAGGCTGTCCCATGAAATGAATCAGTACCAAGCAGAGGATTAAGTGGAAAGCACAAAACACAGTAGGAGAATCTCCGGTGATGCTCGAATCACCAACCCCATTATCTCAAGTTTATCATTCTTACAATGAGCCGCTGTACTCTCCTGATTTAATATTGAATGACAACAAAAGTAGAGCGAAATGACCAAGAACTATTCTAGAATTTTCTAGAACTATGGTAAATAACTGCTCTGAAACTGTTCTAGATATGTTCTAGAATGTTTATGGGACAGATGTAGAACGTTAAAGAGGACAAATTTGTTCTACAATTGCTCTAGCCAAGGTCAAAAGATTTGTTCAAGTAAAGTTCCAGAAAAATTCTAAAGATATTTCCTAGAACTGTTATAGAACACTTCAAATTTGTTCTAGAACAGTTCCAGAACAAATCTTTAGAACTTTAATGCAGAACATCCCTCAAAAAATGTCCCATTTAACGTTTTAAATATGTCTCTGAATTTTTCTAAATTATTTTTAAAATGGTTCAAGAACAATTCCAGAAATTTTATAATGGTTTGTTCTAGAACTGTTCTAGAATTAACCTTGGTTTGCTCTATAACTGATCTAGAACAAACCATTATTATTTTTCTGGAACAATTCTAGAATACCCCTCAAAAAATGTCCCATTTAACGTTCTATAAAGGTCTCTGAATTATTCTAGAACATTTTTAGAATGGTTCCAGAACAATTTTAGAAATGTTCTAATAGTTTGTTGCAGAACTGCTCTAGAAGAAACCTTGGTTTGTTCTAGAACTGTTCCAGAACAAGCCTTTAGAAACTTTCTGGAAGAATTGTAGAACACCTCTCCCAAAGATGTCCCAATAAAGGGTTCAATAAATGTCTCTGAATTATTCTAGTAGATATTTTACATGGCCATGGTCAGGAATGTCATTGAGCAGAAGGCACATTTCCCTAGCCCTAGTAGATCATTTGGTATTATGATTCTGTGAAATGCCACTTTATTATATCTGAAATACTGTTAACAAATTTGGGTTAAACCCCAAAAAACTAATACCAAAGTGTATTTCATGCTCAAGCAGGTAACTCAATACAAATAAATAAACATCAACTGAGAAATAATTATTATTGAAAAAAAAACATAACAGAGGCCCTACGTTGGCCTGAATGTTGTCAGATGTCGCCACCCTGTTACCCCACCCATTCCAAAACACTGCCATGCATTTCAGCTTGGAAGAACGCAGTAACAATTAACATTAAAAACTGTGTCTCAGGCCTACTCACAGTCTTCGACAATATACTACTATCATGTTTGCCATCTAAAAGTTGCCAAACAAATGTTTTTGGAAGAGCCTGCATATTATTCCTCCAATTCTGGCAGCCGTGTTTTCCCATCATCCATCTGGCTATGACATGCTTGTTCTAGAAATGTTCTAAAATGTTCTAGAACTTTTGAGAACATTTCTAGAACTTGTTGGTTCTACAAAAGTACTAAATAAGTTCTAGAATTCAATTTGAATAGTAAATGGAAAACAATTCTTTAACTTATTTTCCCTTTGAGATTTCAAAAATGTTCTAGAATTATTAGTATATTTTTAGAATTAACTAGTTCCAAAAAGTAAGACAAATGTTCTAGAACTTAATTTGAATAATTTTCAAAAGTTTTTTTCAACTTATTTTGTTCTTAAAAAGTTCTAAAAATGTCTAGATTATTATTAGAACATTTGTAGAACTTATTGGTTCTTGATTTGTTCTAAAATGATCTAGACTATTTCAAGAACAGTTTTAGAATAAAACAAGTTTTAGGATGTGTTTGATTTGTTCTAGAACATATTCTAGAACAGTTGTAGAACAAGAGTTCTAGAACAAGCATATTTACCTGGTTAAGAACAGTTCTAGAACAGTTCTAAATGTTCTAGAACAGTTATACTACTAGAACACCTCCAATTTTTAGAACAAAATTTTGCAGGGGGTAGTCTACACAGATACCTGCTCTGATCTGAGCGGTGAAGTTTCAATGTGATTATTGTATGTTTGAATCTCGTGATAAGGATTCCCAGACTGGTATCAGACCAGTAAATAGAGTAATAGTAAAATATAAAGCATTCGCCTAACCAAACACTACCTCTGTGTGCCAGTTTACACTGAATGTGTATTTGGTCAATGGGAGTTACAGAGCTTTCGGTAAGCATAACCTGAAGCCCCAGTATAGGTGTCATAATCGCTACGATATGATAAGAACGCATGTGTAATTATTAAACAAAAAAAATGCATCTAAATGTAAATTTTGACCCAGACAATTCAAAGATAGGATGAGACTAATTAGTTGCATGTGTATAGTTACTCAGAAGGTTACAGTTATTTTAAATCGAATAGCTACTTAATGTTTTACTGACATTTGAACAGAAAACTGATTCTTTACCCATCTTTCAATTTTATGTGTCATAATGAACTTATCTCATTTTTGAGGTTAGGGTTTCTCAAAACTTGAATACTGCATCTTGGGTGGTTTCCTAGGAATTAATAAGGCAGCAATTCATGAAGAAAACTGGGCAAACCATCCTTTTAAAAGGAAACTTTATTCTATTTTCTAATAAGCTCGCATCCGGTTGATTTTTGACCTCAATTCTGAGGTCAGCGGCATTTCTAGACTTGGCATCCTACCCTGCTAGGTTTATCACACGTATAGGATCATTATTAGCATGGATGCAAGCTTCTACCATCAAACGTAAAAATAAGCCTCCTACGTTTAAATGGACAGAGAACTATTAATATAGTACATGTATTATCCTTATTGGTTTGTTTGTCTTGTTTGTTTGTTTGATTTGATTCTTTACGCCCAATCAACAATATTTCAGTTAAACAGGGACAGGTCTTCCTGGGTTGAAACAGTACTAAGCTAGGATAAATCTGTCTGGCTCAAGGACCACAACACAGTGACGCCAGTAAGGCTCGAACCCGATCCTTATTAGTAAGAAAATTGTATATGGCTTACCTGGCATCTGTCAGTCGTCAATCAAAGGTGTCCTTGCATAAGGGATATAAAAGTAGCGTATGCAAGTGGCGCATTGTATTATGTGTTATGATTATGCTTGGCGTACCAACAGTTTTTTCTTAGTATACTAGTACGTTGACTGGCCTTCATATTAATTCAAAGCATAGTAAGCAGCCAATATAAGTATATCATGATATGCGGTTGTTTATAATCTTTAAATATGTTCTTAAAAGGGTATCCTTTGGGAGCAAAGACTGCACTAAAGAACTGAAACTAGAGTGTGCATATTTCCTGGGCCAGACTAGCTAGTTTCTGCTATTTAGGCTTCATTAGTGACCCTCTTATAGTTTCAAAGTTCCACAATGAAACCCATGATCCCAAAGGACAAGAAAATAAAATCTACACTATAGTGAAGGGCAGGGAGACGTTGACTGCCGCCACACAGTCCCAGTCACCAGCTGTAGTGAAGTCAAATATGTTCTTAAAAGGGGTATCCTTTGGGAGTAAAGACTGCACAGAAGAACTGAAACTAGAGTGTAAAAAAACTATTCTATTCATTAAATGTGTCGGTCTAAACGATAAGGTACACGTTGGCATGTGCACATAACGAAGATACAAATAAGTCTGCGCATTATCGCAGTCTGACCAGAGTGTTAGCTTTACGCCTAGTTAAATGTTGGACCCTTTGCTACCCCTACATTGCCTATCAAAGACTCTTGTCGGACTGCTTGGCTGAAATGGCTGCGTATGCTGATTTGAGTCTTTGGTGGGTGCACATGCCAAACTTTACATTTTGGGACATTGGCTCATATTGTATTCAGTAGTAAAGGGTATTCAGTATTCAAGTAGCTTAGGCTGCTGTCCGTTCTAAGGCCGTTGTTCTCTTGTCGTTGATTCATTATTTATTGTTCCTGTCATTGTTTGTAGGGGCTGTGTGATTGGTTGCTGGTTCGGTATTCAGTACTTTGAGTCCTAATAGTTTTGCAATTTGTGATTGGGTTATTTTTGATCATACTCACTTGCTTCATAGCAAAATAAGGTTAATAGGAAAATTCCACATGGTGTATTCGGTTGGTCCGTAATTTGCAATTGTAGCGTGTCTTGATTTTATCATGAATTTTGACCTTTGATCCCTTAAAACAAAGCGTACAATCCCATACTTATAGTAACAATATTTATCAGTAGCCATTCATATTAACTGCAGCATTGCACGTTGCCTGATAAACGTTGTCTATCTCACGGCATGTGCCTTTATCAGGTCATGATGATGCTGCACTTTTTGAATGACGTCGCTAATGTCACTGAATCAACAAAACAAAATCGAAAATTACGTCATAATCGTTAGTTTGAAGTAAGAAACAATGGATAAACTGATAATAGAATACCAGGTTTGCGTGTTTTGATATCAAGCTTACCAGACTCGGCTTTGAGAACGCTTGTTGAATCGCTCGGCAAGCCTCGCGATGTCAACAAGCGTTCTCAAAGCCTTGCCTGGTACGAGTAAACTTGATATCAAAAGACACTCACCTAGTATGCTATATAAATGAGAAAATGCACCAGATTAAAAAAGGGCATAGACGTTTGCACTGAACATGTAGGACGCTCTGAGGCCCAGTTATATCATAACATAATGTTGATGAGGTATGATTGAGCTGTTAAGATCCTAATCAAAGGCTTATTTTATGGTGTTCTGATTGATCAGTGCAAAAAGATAGGAATTAATTAATGATGTGGTAACAAAGGTTTTATAATGTTATAATTTGAACTAATTTTAGAACACTTATTGGTAAAGAACACAAATTAAAGACTATGTGAAACTAATCTAACATGTAGGCCATTCTGAAATTATAGAGAAAAGAGAAAATAAATTGATAACCGAAAAACCATTTATTTCTCTTTAAAGCCGTGTATTGTATTGATAACAATTCGTATACTGTAATCACGTTCCAAATACTTTGAAAAGACAGTGACGTTTCAGATGCAATAACATAACGTGTGATATTTTGTCAGTATCTGCACTGATTTCTATGATTAAAACACTGAATCTTCATGTATTGAAAACGTCATATTTTGGAAACTTTTACCTGTGAACCATTGGTATGTACAATTACCATACCAGAGTCATTGCATATTATAAAAAAAATTATCCAGGTATTCTTTGATTTTATTAACCTGACACCGGTGCATAATTTCACGGTTAGTGCCAAAGATATTTTTACCTTCGGTCGACTTTCGGTATTGACCGTAATTTTTGCAGGAATTTAGAAAGAATTAAGGCAGAAAATGCAACGTTTTGTACCGTCCTACCGACTAGCCAATTGGTTATGGTACAGAGTTTACAGCCAAAAGGTTATGCGTGTGAGTCCATGTGTGTTCGTTTTTTAAACATTTATTCGATTTGTTTGTTTGAGTAATGACATTTGGACCATTTTATTTCAAATAGTTGATGCGTAACGCGCACAATAAGCCAATCTGTATGAAACATCTTCATTCAGAGATTCACATGAAAATATTGTTCCATATTACAGCTAAAACTTACGGTTGATTTTTCTTTTTTTCATTTTACATGTTCTTTGAAGTTCAGTGGTAAATGTCTGTAGAAAAGAATGCAGGAAGTCTTGGCACTAAGGCAAAACAGATTGCTTTTAATATCTTTCATTTCTTTTGAGAAATGTCAAAAGCACAACAAAGATTCAATTTCACATGTCGTACGTCCAATATACGGTCTCGGTGAGGATCCTACAAAAATAACAATAACAAATGCAAGTATATAAACAAGAAGAAATGTCACAGTATCATGACGAATGCCACCGAAGGAATTGGTCTAGCATACGACACATTTGAGGTAAGTTATTTGCTATAAAGGAGATATGTGCCAGATTCAGAAAACATACCCATGTGGTCAGAATGCAATGTCAAGGTCATAGTGACCTAAAATGGTATGCACCAATCCCCCTTCCCAAGAGGAATCCACATACCAAAACTAGTAAGTGAGTATGATCAGGAAATACCACAAACACAAACCGCAGACAATCCCATGGCACCGCGAGGAAGAGCCATTCAACCATCACGATACACCAGGAAGACAAATTAAGCAAAGCAACCAGCTCTCTCTTCCCCTTCAAAATGATTGCCATACTAGAATGGACATAAAGGGACCTACAACAAAACATAGAACAATTACAGACTCCCACAATTGGAGTAACAATAAACAAAACGTCAACAAAAACAGAACCACCGCCTTAGAACGGGCAGCAACCTAAGCCACCAGGGTGCTTAAATGCATTTTACTGGTACTAAATATTTGCACTAGATTCTGCTATTGTTGAAGTACAAGACATTCTTACTAATGCAATGTATCATCATGGAGAAACACTCTTATCAAATTAACACACCATTATGAAACAAATCAAGGGCTCATGACTCACAGATAGTCAGAGCTACAGAAAACCTGAAGTTGAGCCATGGTGGGTCCAGCTTTAGATAAGCATGAGGCATCAACCCACCGATCAAAGCTTAACGTCAGAGCCGTCATAGAGTCTGAGGCCTGACCCACCATCGTGCAATTAAAGAGGAAACCCATAGCTATAAACCGTGATTGGGTTTAAAACCAGGCATGCAGACTGTCGCATGATATCCAAGTTATATCTAACCCTTATATAACGTTTTACAATCTTTTTGAATTGATAACTAAAACTAGATTTTTCCAACAATTCGTTTGAATTTATAAGCTTAATCACCATAAAATATAGGTTCTGATATGCCTTGTTGCAGAAGAGTTTTTAACCCAATGTTGTATTTAACAATTAATTTTTAGTGTCTGTGGTAGAATTAAGAAAATGCTTTTCGAATTTTATGATATCTATAACCTTGTTTTAATAACTTAGCAGTGAAAAATAAGTTTCTGTTGTTAAAGTCATCAACATCAGAACACACTCTAGCAAAACGTATAAGCTGAGAAATATATACACCATAGGATTTTTTAAAAGCTTAACCTAATGATTTCTGCAACATTAAAATGCTATTGAATGTACAGAAACTGATGGTGTTGTGGTGTTGGTTGAAAATATTGTCTTTAAATTTATTTTTGAAAAGGGGTATTTTTAGCAAAATTCCATTTTTACATAAAGAGTTCCATGGAGATTCCTGGAAAGGGGGTACTTCATTTTCATCA
The DNA here is from genome assembly GCA_964019695.1 of Loripinus fragilis. Lineage (NCBI taxonomy): Eukaryota > Metazoa > Mollusca > Bivalvia > Lucinida > Lucinidae > Loripinus > Loripinus fragilis. The sequence continues at coordinate 62,738,139 of OZ026522.1, read as the reverse complement.
AGAAACACATCTTTGATCAGTAACCAAACTAATCACAGGACAAACATGTTTTTGCCTAATTAATCCAACTCTTACTATGAGTCGAACTATGAGCGCATTTGTATTATGAACAATGCCAAAACACGCATTATTCCTTTAAATATTTTGAGCAGTGTTTGTCAAAGAAATATTCTTGTTGCATGTATACATCAAAAACAGATTATTGTTCTTGCAAGTATATGGCATGGCTAGGTAATTGTTTTTGTTGCTGTTTTGTACTAAATCTTGAATAGGCGTTAATTGTTTGCTGCTACATTTTGGCTCTGAAAAAAATGAGAAAACTGATTAGCTTTTCAGGTCTATAATAAAGTTTTTGTATAAACATGCACTAAAACCAACGTGCATACCTATTGCATATTGTGCAAAAACATCTTTCACTCAGGTAATATGTTTTGGCGGACTATAACACACCAATGACGAAATGCAAGTTTTAGCAAAAACGTGTATTCTTAGAATTGAGCAGTTTAAAATGAAAATATATCCACAAATTATTTCGGCTCAAAAAGGTATGTTTAGATAAGTGTTTCTGGCATTTGTTTACCATTAGTTCAACAAATATGTTTGCCAAAACAAATTGCAAGTAATTAACACAAATTAATGTCTCATTTCATCTGTTTTCTATCATTTTAAAGGTAGATATATTTTCTGTTTTGCTTATCTTTGATTTAATTGACAACAAGTAAGACTGTACAAAAAACATTTATTAATTCCGACACTCTAAGATGTTAGTAAATATTAACAATCTAATTTACTCGAAAGTATAGATATCTCGTTAATGGGTTTGGGCTTTAACCATTTGACATATGTTTTCATAGTGAATTAAGAAATTATTTTTGTAACGCACTCCCAGCTTAAGTCCTGAATAACTTCAAAAAGAAATGACAAACAATTCTAATAAAAGAAACAACAACAATGAACCAAAAGTGTTACTGGAACCCTGCATAATTGAATTACGAGACGCACCCTTATGGACGAAAATACTATGACCGTCATACATTGGGGACTTTCATTTTTTTAAATGAATATGATTTTGTTTCATCAAGCGTAGCATAAAATGTATATTTCATGAGTGGCTAAGCCACGGATAAAGATACGTTTTTCGCTTCACGAGATAGAATATATGTCATATCATTCCAGCAATTTGATTGTTTTTTTTATTATATACAATTTTAGTTTAAACGTTTATTTCATTTTGCATGTTGTGCATATGAGCCGCAACATGAGATTTCCAACAATTTGGTATGTGCGACTAGCAATGGCTCAGACCAGCTTGCGCATACGCGCACGCTGATCAGAGCCTTGCTGGTCGCTTGAATATTCTATGACTGTTAAGCTACTGACTTAACATCATTTGGAGTTTCTAAGCTTAAAAGGAGGCTGTACAGGCTTGTCTGAGTCTACACTTGTCAAAATACCACATTGTTGAAAATCACATGTCGCGGCTCATATATAATATAATAAGTTCTCATGCATATATTTTCAGAATACAAAATGGGATTCAGAAGAAATTCTGTTGAATTTGTAAATCTACAATTTTGGAGCATAACATAATGTTTTGCACTGTTTTCTCATACATAATCGCACATGACGACATAGATGATCGCAAATGACGCAACATATATGATGGCGCTGCATAAACTGAAACCACATGAGCTGGAATAAAGAAAACATTAATATCAGCAAATCACGACAATTTTATTACCAAAATGTTCCTTACAATCTAATTAAGTAAAAACATGCACACGTTTTGCGCATTTGTCAACTTATAAGAATGTTATAGGCATTTAAAAAAGTGAAGAAGGCTCAGAGCAGTCAATTGACAAAGCAGATGATAATCAATTATTTTTTTATATCACATGTGATATAAAACTTTTTTTTTTATATTTTCACATGTGAAAACATAACTTTTTCAAATAGACTTTATATTTTATTATATAATAAGTAATGTAATAGAGGAAAATATATATATTTTCACATGTGAAAAAAGAAAAAGGATATTTCACATGTGGAAATATATACAATAATTTGGATATTTTGCTTTCTGATTCCCCTCTTGGAACATTTATTTTTCGCTTCAGTTATTCATGGTAATCAGTAGCATCTTCGAACAAACACAAACGTAAATTGATAGCGTCTCTGTTGATTATTTTATATCATAGAAAAAGTTTGATTTATTGAAATGACAAATACATTTTCTCTAACTTCATCTGTTCAAGAAGTGCATGTCATTTTTAAATGAAGCAACTTGCAGAGTCTCGGTAAAGTATTGCTTCATCCCCATAAAGACACCAGTTAAACATAAGTCCAGTCAAATACACGCCAGTATGATTTCAAATCATACAGTCTTGTATTTGACCTGGGTTTTATATAACTGTATAACTTGTTACAGAGATAGGAGCAATTCTTGACGAACTTCTTGGTTCTTTAGTGCCAAAGTCACTTTAAAGAGAATCATTCAGAGACGTCTTCTGATTGAGACCCACTTAAAGGGTGAGCCTTTCTTCCGCTGCATTTGTGAACTAATGAGTGTTAACTGGAACCCTGCCGCACCTCTATTCGCACAAAGACGCCCAGTTAAATATATACAAGTCAGTATGATTTCAAATTATACATTCTTGTCTTTGACCTGAGTTTTATACAACTTTATAACTTGTTCCAGAGATAGGAGCAATTCTTGACGAACCACTTGGTTCTTTAGCGCCTAAATCACTTTCAAGAGAACCATTCAGAGACGTCTTCTGATTGAGACCCACTTAAAGGGTGAACCTTTCTTCCGCTGCATTGGTGAACTAATGAGTGTTAACAGGAAACCTGCCGCACCTCCATCGGCATAAAGACTCCAGTCAAATATAAGCCCAGTCAAATACAAGCCAGTATGATTTCAAATCATACAGTTTTCTATTTGACCAGAGTTTTATACAACTGTATAACTTGTTCCCGAAGTAGGAGCAATTCTTGATGAACTTCCTGGTTCTCTAGAGCCTAAGTCACTTTCGAGAGAATCCTTCAGAGGAGCCTTCTGATTGAGACCTACTGCAGGGTGAACTTTTCTTCCAATGCATTTTTGGACTGCTGATTTAATCTGTTGTAGTGTGATCACTAGCTCTTTTCTGAATACACTCCCAGTTAGACAGTACAATATAAAATTTACAGCATTGTTGCTGTATAAAATAAGTTTCACTATAGCTTCCGTCAATGCTTTCTTAGCAACGCTAGATGGAGATGAATCCACCAGATATGATAAAATGACAAGATATGTACACACGGGGGTTATAGCAACGATGAAAAATACACTGATTGCAACTAACATTTTTGTAATGGAGCGCAAATCCTTTTGTGACTGCGTTTTCTTTAATTCCCTCCGTTCTTGTCTCGCGCGGTTCCGCCCAGTCAGATGCCTCACTAAGACAATGTTGCATGTAATCAACCAGATTGCAGGGATAATGTTATAAGCCAAAATAACATATATTGGCCAAATGCGTCTTACAAATGTTTTGTATCCAGCTGATTTATACGAACACTTGGAGAAGGCTGTTTGCGTAATATTGGTGCGATTTTCTGAATAATGAATTGTTTTCAACTCCATGAGAAATATAAAGTGAGAATGTATGGCAAAAGTCAACAGTGACAATATAACAGCAACAATCAATGCTAACCTTCTTGTGCAGTGGCATTTTGCCCAGATTGGATATTTCAGTAATATGAGTCTATCGAAGGTAATGGCACATACAAACCAGGTAGATAGAGATGCTGAACCGCTGCCAAACCATCGGTGAGTTTTACAGAGAACCATATTCAAATCTCGTATGTCAAAGGATAAATAATTGCTAATTATACCTCGCAAGACTGAAGCGAGAAGTACTGCAGAATCTGTAACAGCAAGGAAACGGAGGTACACAGATGTAGTTGTATAACACATGCGCCTTCTGGACAGCACAATTATTGATATTACATTGCCAATAACACCAATGACTAGAAATAATGGTCCTAGGACTCTCCAGAGAAATATGGCGAAGCGACACTCAAAGAAACCATTGGCGTCACACATGCTGGAAAATCCAATTTGTGGAAACGCTTTTTTCTGGTACCTGAAAAAAACAATAATCCTGAAAAAAAAGAACAAATAATTTATATTTGAGGATCAGCCATAAACACTGCATGAATAGATAAAAAATACCAATCACAAGGAGATATTTGTAGTATAGTTGGTGAATCGCATGGACACTGTACAATGGAAGTTGCGAGTTCGAATCCCGTCACCGCACCTTGTTTTTTTTCGATTTCATTTATATTTCTATTTATTGTTAAAATTGTTTGAATATAATTCAAAATCAAATTCCAAATACTCTTGGTTGCTGAATAATGCTTTAATGGCAGCAAACAGTCCCTACCCTATTGAGTGATGTATTCTGTGGCATCTCATTTATTCGTTTTTGTGTTTGCTAATGCTCTAATTTAATGGACAAATTGTATGGCATGTGACCAAAATATTTTGTATAAATTTTAGCTTACTCATCATAAGACGTCTTCACATGAGATTTGAGTTTAATTGGGCCAATGGATTGTGAGAAAGCTATTAATGACGTATTAATGTATTGATTATATGATCCTTCTGGTTCTGGAGAAGAAACATTTTAAAGGGTTTCTACTATGTATGGGCGTGGCGGCCATCTTGGCTATATAACCAAGACCATTTGAGCAAACGTTAGTCCCCGCATCATAAGGAGTTTTCATATGAAATTTAAGTTTAATTGGCTCAGTGATTTCAGATGAGAAGATGTTTGTAAATGTTAACATACGGATGGTCAGACAGACTGACAGACGGACGACAGACGACGGAGTCACTGGTATACTATTAGCTTACCCATAAGAGAATTCGGCTCAGGTGTGCTTAAAATGAACTAAAATCAACCCTCCTTAAAAAATAACAGGTAGAAATGTTTAGAAATGACTATCACACACTCAAAACAAACCAAAACTTATAATTTCATATTTAAATGTTTTAAACGCTAAAGATCACCTTAACTAATTCAAGACAACACTATAAAACATTGCAATGTAGATTTATTAGATAAATTCATAAACATTTATGAATTTGCTCTTAATAAAAAATCAATCTAACACCAGGAACAGTCTTATCTTTTTCATGAATTCTGCTGCTTTCAGGCCGTCTTGCAAGCAGAGTTAACGCTCGCATATTATTTAGCGACCCGAAAAAGGCATTGATCGAACATGCCATTATTTGAAGGGGTTATAGGCTTTCTGTATGTTATTTAACAATTGTATTAATAACTTTAAAGATTACCAAAAAGCATTATAACGCAGAAAACAACAAAGTAAAGGCACACCCTTGCAAACCAACCCTTTTCAAATATCCTCGATAGATAAAACAAATCTACGTACAACACCCACTTGAAATGTACCAATATAATTTTGATCAATGCCAAAAACGGCACTGGTACCTTTTACCATTTTGATATAATGCATGCTGGAAACCAGCGAAATGAAGTGAAGATGTTTACGGGTCTAATATAGGTAACTGGTTATTCAGTGTCAACTCTTCATATATTTCTCAAATAGAAAAGTTTTCAAGCAAATCGTAATCAAACAATAGAAATAACTTATGATGAGAGGGACGCATATGTACAAATATATATAAAAGAACCGTGCCAACGTAAGTTCTGCAAATAATGAAAAAAGTTATAAGCTTGGCCGAGCATTGCATATGTCCTCATGAATATTAAAATAGAAATAATTGTTAGCATTTGAATATCTTAGTAAAAAATATGAAATTCTAACATGAGTCAAGACTATTTCTGTCAACCTATCTCAAACATAAGGCAGAAATGACCCAGGGCCAAATAGATCTTGGGCTGAAATGACACAGGGCTGCAAACAACCATAACGCACTTCAATAGCAGGGATAAAGAGCAACAAGAGCCATGTAGCCCATGGCCCTGTGCAAGCTCGGGTTCAGCAAATAATAAAAAAAAGTTCTAAGCTTGGCGGAGCATTGCATATGTGCTGTTAAATATTAAAATAGCAGCAGTTGTTAGCATTTGAATATTTAAGTAAAAAAATACTAAATCGTAAGATGAGTCAAGGGCCACAACCCTGTTGTAAACTATATACCTAATATTTTTATCAACCTATCTCAAACATAAGTCAGAAATGTCACAGGACCAAATTGATCCAGGACCAAGATGACACAGGGCTGAAACCACCATAACGCACCTCTATATCAGGGATAAAGACTAGCATGGGCCCAGTAGCCCCTTAATTTTCAGCTGCAACACCCCCCCCCCCCTCAAAAAAACTAATAATAATTAAAAGAAAATGGAAAAATGGCTATACTCTTGTTAAATTTTGAATATGCCAGTGTAGGCTTTTAAGTAAAAATGGTTAGTCTGTATTCCTGTATAGTTCTAATTAAAGTCCCTATACCATATGACAACGCATGTACCGCAATGTGCTTATAAAGTTCTTATCGAAGACAAACAACATGGATTAGTCTGTGGATGTACAAATGTACCACTTGTAACGTACTACTATAGTTCAAAATCAAAGTTACTGTACCGTGTGACCTGTTACCCACAAATAATAAACATACTCTGCAACGAAGTTGGGAACAGTCTAATATCAGAGTAGAAAAAATGAAGAATTCTAGCAAAGAATTGCTACTGGCAATGTAATTATGGGAGTACATAGAAGAAAGAAGGAATAAGTGGGGATTGATCTCATGACTCTCCCTTGTCTAAGCAACGGCGTAACCACTTGATCCATTTTGGCAAGTATATTCTTAGGTTTACAGTAATCTTTAATCATCAATACTTTGTATGTGCGCAGAAAAATGCCAAAATTCCTGAAAATAAGTCAATTTGAAAAATATTGAAATCGAAATTATCAATAACAACAATTTTGTAAAGTCTTGGTACCGAAATAATGCAACAAATCTCCCCCATTTTCCAGGTTAAAGCGAGAATCTATTAATTTAGAATTATAAAATAAAATTGCCGTGATCGTTACAATGTGCGATAAATAATTTATGCTCTCGAGTACCTCTTAACACCAGTTGGCCAGTTGGCGCTATCAGTAGCGACGTTAACTGTTCTAATCTATCCTTCGTCGTTATTTTAGCTAGCCTGAGCCATTGGCTCATGATGAGCTATTGTGATCATTGGATGTCCGTTTTCCCTCTTCCGTCATGGGTCGTGGGCCGTCCGTCGTCAACAATTGCTTCAAAGGACATCTCCTCCTAAACTACTGAATGGATTTTAACCAAACTTGGTAGGAATAATCCTTATATGGCCTTCTCTAAGAATTATGCAAATGGTTTTAGTCCAATGCATATCTAGGTTACACAGGCTAAACATAGATTTTTAAGATGAAAACTTCAAAAATCTTCTTCTCTGAAACCACAAGACCTAGAGCTTTGATATTTGGTATGTAGCACCACCTACTTGACCTCTACAAAGTTTGTTCAAATTATCATCCTGGGATTAAGCATAGCCCCGCACCGGGGTCACATGTTTTACATAGGCTTATATAGGGAAAACATGAACAAGCTTCTTGTCTGAAACAATAAGGCTTAGAGCCTTGATAATTGGTATGTAGCATTACCTAGTAAACTTCTACCAAGTTTGTTCAAATTATGCTTCTGGGTCCAAATATGTGCTTGCCCTGGGGGTCACATGATTAACAAAGGCTTATATAGAGAAAAAACATGAAAAAATCTTCTTGTCTGAAACAAAAAGGCATAATTCCTTGGTATATGGAACGTAGCATCACCTAGTGGACCTCTACCAAGTTTGTTTAAATTATGCCCCTTGGGCCAATAATAGCCCGGCCCCAGGGGTCACATGTTTTACATAGGCTTATAGGAAAAAAACATGAAAAAATCTTCTTGTCTGAAATCATAAGAACTAAAGGCTTGATATATGGTATGTAGCATCACCTAGTAGGCCTCTACCAAGTTTGTTCAAATTTAGTCCCTGGAATAAAAAATGGCCCAACCCCGGTAACAAGTTTGGTCTCTTCCTTGCGGTGCCATGGGGTTGTCTGCGGTTTGTGAATGTGGTATTTCCTGATCATACTCATTTACTATTTTTGGCATAGGCTTATATAGGGAAAAACATGAAAAAATCTTCTTGTCTGAAACCATAAGACTTAGAGCCTTGATATTGGGTATGTACGAGGGGGGTTCAATATGTAATGAAAACCCATTCATAACTCCATCCACAAACGCGATAGGATCTTATGCCATATGCCAAACAAAAGATCAAAGTCTTGCCGTTCAAAATGATGCATAGAACATTATTTTATCTTTCCAAATTTAATAATTTACACACTTTTTAAAAAGCACACTAATATACACTGCATATATTTTCCTCCTAATTGTAAAGGCTCATTTTAACAAAGGTAGAAAGGCATGCTGTATTTTCTAAAACAAATATTTAACAAGCATGAATCACATATCCATAGTTTTCTGACTCATTTCCCCTTTATCTGCCATAACGATAGAAATTTTGAAGTCTACCGATCTCTCATGCAAACGGTTTTATTACGTTGCCCCCTCATACGTTGACGTCGTTTAAAGCAATGGACGTTACACTAAATTACGCATGGTTCTAGAAAATCGGAAATGTGGCTTTGTACCAGGAATTGTCAATTTTGATTGTATCGAAGTTTCAATACACACAGTGCATAGGCAGCAGACCAGTTAAACTGAAACCAATATCTAGGAGTATCTCATCTGAGTGGTATACCGTTTTCGTTTCCTATAATTTTATTGTCTGAAATAAGCCAGCCAGATTATGTACATGTAAATACGTGTAACAATGTCCAAATAATGCATCCGAATGCAAACATCGATGAAACGCGGTATTTTGTCTGATCCATTTCAGTGTAAGCCAGATTTGGCATTCTTTTAAGTGATTTTCTTATTTCAAATGACGTACTTGGGGGTACTTTATGAGTGACATTGAATATGGAAATTTAAAAATCGGCTGTATTACTTGCAAATTAACATCAAAGCGACTAGAAAAAATGTTCCAATGATTTTCGTATAAATTTTCGCTATGTATTCGTTTACGCAAAAACGACTCTGTCAATGGAATGCCAGAAAATGTAGCATCAAGGAGGATTTTAACCAAAATGACAGCCTCAGTATTTCATAGAAAATAAAGCAATATCGAAAAAATTGCAGGTATAACTCACCAATATATGGATATTTACCACACGGAGAAGCAGACTGAAAACATCCCTCGTTCATGTAGTTATCTGCTTTTGAAAACATTGTTTTATTTCATATTGCAGTGTACTTCAGTACCCTATCTTGAAAGTGGCTTGCGTAAATTAGGTAAGGAGCTCGACAACAGAAATTTTACATTTATTTAGCCAAGAAACAAATATTTTAAGAAAAGTAATTATGAAGTGTGTAAATATAAAACTTTGTGATATACTGGGCTGTTTTCATTACATATTGAACCCCCTCGTAGTATGACATAGTAAACTTCTATCAAGTTTACTAAAATTATCCCCCTGGGGCCAAAACTTGTTCCGCCCCTGGGGGTAACTTGTTTTACATAGGCTAATATAAAGGAAAAGCATGGAAAAATCTTCTAGTCTGAAATCATACTGCCTAGAGCCTTTATATTTGATATGTAGTATGGCATAGTGGACCTCTACCAAGTTTGCTCAAATTATGCCCTGGTGCTAAAATTAGTCCCACCCCAGGTGTCATCAGGGACATGGCCAGCTTTCAACAGACACCCATATGTAAGCTTTAAACAAAACTCAGGTGAGCGATTAAGGACCTCTTGGCCCTCTTGTTGTTTTTGTTTTTCCCATGCAAATTAATTATTTTAAACTATCTTCCCCTACTATCGATATTCATCTCGGAGAAGTAGAATTTTGGCATAGTTTCTAGCTCGAAATTCATACATATGTTCAATTTAAATCAAGTAAACCTTATCGTGCCAATTATCTTTCCAAATAATAATTGCATTACTTACTACGTCCACTGTTTATGTCCAAGTACACATTAAACTATTTTATCATGAAAAAATCAGTACTAATACCCTGATCGAACTGTTCATAAGGAATCAGTTGAATCTTGTCTGCATTGTTCGAATCGAAACTATCATAAAAGTAAGTCTTGCGCGACCCTTGTGTCTGTTCTATAATCTTGCACGACCCTTGGGTCTGTACTATAGTCACTATGTGAGTCAGTCCGCCCGTCCGTTTATCCATCATCGCTCAGTTAGTAAAATGCTCCTCATGGGTCGTGCACATTACTGTCAGTTGATTCTCCATTTGAACATGTTAACATAGATATCAAAGTTGCAGATTAGTTGATGTTTGAAGAATACAAATAAACATGGCCACCGAACTGATAGGTAAACATATTGCATTGATAGATAGTTTTGACGTTAGCGTTATTCAGTCTGTTTAAAATAGTTTTATATAGAGGTACATGTAGATATACAAATGCGCAAATCAAACACAAGCCTTCCTGCTGGGCGTTTTAAAGTATGTTTTGATGCATGCATACAAGATAATTTCAATAATCCAACTGCCTAGCCTTTTTTCTCTGAAGTACAAGCAGCATCCAACGATGCTTTTCTCTATGACTATTGTAAATTCGGAAATTTTCGCGAGGGTTTTACTTTCGCGAAACTTTGTATATGCGAAGTTTCGTGAAAATAATACCCTCGCGAAATATTCTTTGCCCTTTATTGGTGCAGGCAAATCATGCTGAATCGTGAATTTAAATGTTGCAAATATGTCTTTTAACGATATTCGCGAAAATAAAAATCTAGCGGAAATTTCCAAATTTACAGTATTACAAACTTTACAGAAATGTGTGTCCGGTATAGAACGCATATCCGTTAAGTGTTTCTGTAAAAAACTTACATGTGACTTACATTTGGAACGGCGGTTTAAAAAAAATATCGAAAACTTCATCCATTTTGATATATTTGCAATGATGACTTGTGCACGTTTCTTTAAGTACCAGAAACAGAAATGTATATTTGCAACTGCTTTAATCAATGTTTAAATGGGTAACAATTTGTAGGTAGTTATCGAGGAAGACAAAAATCTATTTTTAATTGCCTAAACTGTTTGAATTGTAGTTACTGAACATGAAAATGGCGGTAATTTTGATTTGTTGTTTAATGTCAAAGTTTGTCAGCATATTTATAGACTTATATCAGTCGTAGATGTTGTTATTACGCCTATGAATCCATGCCAACCAATACCATTCCACATCTTATCTTTTGCCGTATTCCAGTTCAGAATTTTAATTTATGCTGGCTCAAACATCTACATGGCAGAAGAAGAAAAGGTATTTGAGAGGAAGGATAGAGTTAGTTAAAAAAACATCAATATTAATAATATAAAAAAACATCTATATGAATAAAATCATATCTCATCAGACTTAATAAGTCTAGCATATTTATAATCACTTAACATTTCATACCGACTAAACCTATTCTGATGCAATAATTCAAAATAAATTATAATCATCAGTAACAAAGAAGCCGCCGTGGTGTATTGGATAAGCATATGTCTTATGAGTTCGACTCACCGCTTCTTCCATTCTGTCGGATGAAACTTTAAGCTGTGGCCCCGTTAGACTGGAAGTTATTTTACAGGAAACCGCTAGAAATCACTTTTGGGAGGCCGGAATGTTAATGCAAAGTTATATGCTAGAAACTGTTCAGTAGCATATGCTGAACAATACCTGCCCTGTCTGCACTCCAGAAAATGGCCCCCATGCAAATTACAGAGGTCAAAGGTCATCAAGTGCAATTTTGCATTTGTAGCGTCACACCAATGTAAATAACAGCTTTCGGGCTATTTTTTTCAGTTGAAACTTGCCTTAAAACATGTTAAGAAGATGGTTTAAGGCTGTTTTAAATGTTTACCAGAAAAAGGAGATGAATTACTAGGTTTTCAATTAAAATCAAAGCACTAAAACTACTAAAATGTTAGTAATTGAAGGATGTTTAATTTTTTTGTGATGTAGACATATCCTAAAATGTATGTATTCTTTGTATTTATATATTTACAGCCAATTTTTAGTATTAAAGACCAATTCAGGTTAGATTTTAAGCACTTTAATTCGAGATATAGTCAGTGTTCGTCAAAAATGTAAATGTAATGAGTGGATGTAGGGTGAAAATGTTTGTTAATGTCTGTACAAGTATTGTACCGTTTTTACAGGTGCCAGTTATTCATTTTGAATGTTATAACATAACAAGCCATTTGGTGTTAAGGTTAAATATGTAAGCATAATTTAAATCAATTGTCAACAGACCAAACCCTTGAAAATACCAAAAAGATATGTAAACTGTTGGTGGCTGGTACCAATTACAAAGGATGATTCGTGATGTATGACGTTTTGCCTACAACATAGTATGCACTTATAAAATGTTTGACATCCTAATAGGGAGTGCACTATATGGGAAGCATAAGAGTCAAACCATGCATGCATACATGGTGATGAACATGACTTTAAGAATATTTTGGAACTGCCTGATCATGTTAATGTGTCAAAAAGGTTCTTCCAGACTTGATAAATCTAAGGTTGATGTTTTTGCTCTAGATGAAATATCGACAGTATTGTTCAGGTCTCTTATGTGGGGAAGTGAACAAAAATGATTTTGAAAGAACAAACTGATGCAGAATCTGGAAAGGTTTCATGATACTAACAAGCAGAATGGATCTCGTACTCTCTTTGCAGACATCAGAGAATAAAGGCTCGTCATGAACTTTTTGAAAGACGCTTAGTCAGCAAGGAAGCTCGTCATGATAAAAACTTAAAGAAGAATGCATGTCATTAATTTTCAAAAAAAAACTCTGTTTATTGCTAGCATTTATTGCTGGTGCTGGCAGAAAACTCCTTCCCTGTGACAGTAAATCAGACCTGGCTGCTATTTTGGAAGCTTGGGGTATCTCATGGTAACAATAATTGAAGGTCAAGCAATGATGCACACAGTTTATGGAAAGACCAAAGCAAACGCTTCTGGCGATTTCGCATACGACTTCACTGAAGCTATCAGTAGAAATATTGAATCAAGAAAAGATGTTTGCTTTGATACATACCAGAACCATCCCATGAAAGGTGCAACTAATGGAGATCTGGAATCCTGAGATCAAATACATCATCTCATCAAAAACAGAGATGCCCTTTTCTGCAAACTTGGGAGCATTTCATACAATATCAATGGCCAATCTTGACGCATTCTTGTCAAATGAACTAATGGTCCACACTGGCTCAACGTGAGATTTTCTTAACTGTGACTGACTGTGAGTCATGAGTCCTTTTCTTTGTTTCGTTGTAGCATGTTAATTCCAATAAATTGTTTCGTTTTTTTGTAATGTTGTGCATTAGTTAGAAAACCTCCATGTGAGCTACATATTTTCGTGTTGTAACAAAAGCTGAATCCATGCAACAAATTTGTTGCAAATAGAATGCCTTTAGGCCACCCTGTGGCTTTGGCTGCTGTCCATTCTTTATTGTTGCTCCCATTGTTTGTAGGGATTAGTGTTTGGCCCTTATTCTAATATGCAGTGCATACTCATTAGTTTTTGCAATCATATCTCTAAAGATGAAAGAGTTGGTTGCTATACGTTAAGTGTCTTCTTGCTGTTATGTGGCTGTTTATGATATTGGTCTGTGTCTCTTCTCATGGTACTGTGGGTTGGTCGGCAGTGTATGATAGTGGTCATACTTACTGACTTCTTGGATGTATGTGGAGATTCAGAACTGACCAAAGTTGTATCAGGCATGAGGCACTATTTTTACTCTGTCAAGCTAGATCATAAAGAAGCCAGAACAAGGGTTAAATAACATCCAAAAGCCACATCAGATGAAGGGTATGAACGGTTTTTCATCTGTTGCAAGAACACAGATGTGCGTGTACTAAAGTTAAGTAAAGTGTTTATTTATTATAGTGTCACCCATATTGAAAGGGCCAGCCATTTCTGTCTCCTGAGACACTTCAACGTGTCACATTTACTTCCCAAATTCCATCCTTTTGCCAGACTAGAAATTGGTAACCATTCATTTAACAAGCTGGCGGCTCACCAACTGGCCATATCAGAATATACCCCACTGCCACAGGCACTGAGATTCGAACCTTCGACCTTCTGCTCCTGAAGCGGATGCCTTAACCACCAGGCTATCAGGACTGGTACTATTAACATCCTTTTTAAGAGAATTGAGCTAAGGCATGTCCTGCAAACAGTAGTTTCAAAATTAAGAAAGAAGGCAAAGATCAGAAACCGATACAATCAAGCACCACCTGACCCAGGACACCACATGGGAAAGTATTAAAACACAATAAAACATCACACACAAGATAGCCAAGAGGTCAGCCCTTCCCAGCAAATGACCACAAGGCTACAACGAACCGACTAGAAAACATGACAAACCTGAAACACAAGTAACAAAATGATCCACAAAAGAAGTCTAGCCTTGAAACGGTCAGTAAAAACATCTTACTGGAGGGCTTAAACAAGTTTCACAGCGCTAACCTCAAGTCTGTCAAGTTCATTTAAGTAAATCAAATAGGTAATTTGAATACACTGTGAGAATATGTATTGAAGTATTATGCTAGCATGACCCCTTCAGTCATTTCAGAGTATATCACAAACAGAACTCACAGAAGGTGATTGAGATTTATTCAGAATCCTCAAGAATTTAGGTACTGACATTCCAGCAGAAGAAACTTTGTCAGGTGCTGAGCATTTGTCTCAGAAAGCTCTGATATCATATTCATAAATGAGATGCACTCTCGACTGTTCGTCAAGGGAACTTAGAGCCAGAAAATGGTTCAACATATTTGTAGAGCCCATTATGAGGCTACAGTCTGATAATTGTCTTCTTTAATTTAAGACAGCAGCTAAATTCACCTATTCAGAATGGGTGGCAGAGAGATGAAGATGGTCGGCAATTAAAGCCTCTGTTTAGTCCCTTCCTACAGGCCTGTGGATGTACTTAGTGATGTTCAATCGCGATATGTAAACGTCGCCAGGGATGATGACCTGTACACCTGCATGTTCTTGTGTGGACAGCCTTATGCTCAAACTCATATAATGAACAGTGAAAAAATATTATAGGGAATGTTTGCATTTGTGGCTTCTGTTTGATTAAACTAAAAAGATAGGGTTTGCACTCAGTGAAACTGAGATCAGTCTGGGCATCTGCTAAGTCTAATAAACATCCTCTCTGTGCACTTAGTGAATACCCATTGGCCTTCTAAGCTTTCATCGTGCCTTCAGTAAAGATTCTGGTTAGACTGGGTGAATGTCAATGCAATTTTTCAGGCAATGGCACATATTTCAAAGGGTTGAATGGAATAAATTGAAAGCAGTGATGCTTAAGCGTTTAAGTTGGTGTACTTTGGACATAAATACATCAATTGACAATTGCAATTAAAGTTACATCAGTTTCAAACTTTGCAAAGGATATTTGGTCAATATTCTAAGTAGCCTGAAAAGAACCATGATATCAAAACTACTGCTGGTAAAAACATATATTTCAAATCTAAAATTAATTATTTTAGGTTCATTACATGGAGAAAGTGATGCTCTTTTCGGCTTTTTCAAGAATGCTTCAGTACTTTGATTCTTATTTATTAATTTTGGTGCTGATAGGAAGCACATTATTTTTATAATCTTATTAGTACAGATACACATTAAAAAGATCATGTACCTGATTTTATTTTAGCTTAAAATCAATTATTGTTTAAAATTTAAGAAATTAAGCATTTTTGCACTCCATGACCTTTGACCTCCATCCTTACCTTAATAACCAATTGCCAATCTGTAGACAGGCCAAGCATAAGTAGATTCACATTAGAATAAGCACATGCCTGGTCATTTTTTAAGGTTTAAAACAAGTAATGCAAGAAAAATAACAAATTAAGCGCATTTTGCACTCTATGACCTTTGACCTCTGACTTGACCTACATAATCAATTGGGAATCTGCAGACAGGCCTAGCTCTGTTACTCAGACATTGGGCAAGCAGAATAACATTGTCTGCATCCATTAACAAGCCGGCCTCCCATGTCTGAAAAAATGAGATTGAACCACCAGACTACGTTTTCTGAGACGCTTTAAAATCAGAACCACTGCCGGATGAGCCTTCAGGAGCTCCTGGACATAGAACCACAAAAACATAAACCCACCCGGCCAGTACTGGTTATAGCCAAGGAACACGGCCACATACAATATATCATAGATATGTTTCTTCCTTCAGTCCTGGTCATTTTGGAGGAAACGGGCCAATGAGGCATGTCTTTGAAGTGACATAGATCTAATACTAAACGGTGATTTCAACTTTGTACTGTTTTATACCTCTATTAATAAAATAAAAAGGCAAAATTCGGAAAATGAAGAAAAGCTATTCTGCTGGAAAAATGCCCACGTGGCAGCAGTGACCTTAATTTGTTTTACCTCCATCATAGGTTTGATAAACAACATTGTTGAGTTTAAACCGGTTGATATTTTTTTACACATCAGCTTTAAGATATGCTGTGAGTGTTCAAAAGAACGGTCATTGAGACGGTTCTTTTGAGTACCAACAACGTATGTTTTAGTTGAGAAATAAGAAATTAACATTCTGCTCGTTTCATCGAAAAGAGCAGAATATGTGTCTAGGCTGTACTAGCAATAACACAGATTGTGCATTATATTATAACTATGTCGTCATGCACAGACTGAGAATAATCAGGTATTAGTGAACGAAGTGTCGTGTTAAATCAGTTCTTAGGCAGCTTCACAGACGTGAGCAACACACAAAATTTTGTATAGATTCGAGCAAGAGATCTTGCCGTGTTGATTTGCACGTCGTCATTGCTATGGGGTATACTGCACTGTATCAAATCACAGCAAGTTTTCGCCAAACAAAAAATAAAGCGTTTGGTGTCATGTGGGCTGGACGGCAGGTACTTCCATATCGGCAATTATAAGATCTAAGAGCTAAGTAAGCTGTGTTACTGGCAGGGCTTTTACAAGCATTAATAAATAGATTTCATCAAAGTCAACAACGTCCTCCCATGTCACGCTGCTCATTTGCTCACATTAAAGCGCGCCAAAATGCAAACTGTGTTTGGTTTCTTTGTTAGACGTTAAGAATAGGCGACATATTAAGCACTCTTAACTAACGGCCTGTTCCATTGAACAGATTCAAAATTGCCTACGAACTTGTCTATGGTTCGCATTAGCCTCCTTGGATGACTCTTGCCGCTCGGAATAGTCTTGTGACTAAGTGGCGCATAGGGTATGCAGCGATAGTATGGATAATACGATCTGTCTGTTAAATGGAAATTGGAATGCAATGCATAATGCGATAATTAAGGCTAGATATAGAGTGAACTTTACTGGATAGGAATAGGCTATGCGTAATTTGTGCAATGCGAACTAGAATGCGATGTTTAATGCGATAATTATAGAACGCAATCATTATCAAAACATCAATTTTGGGCTTTACTGGATAGTTAACATGTGCAGAATATAGTTTGTATATAGAGAGAGTACTAGGTGAATGTATTTTGGTACCACAGGATCATTGACACTTGCTATGGGTAAATGCCTATGGTTTTCAGGAAAAAATAAAGTTTGTCAATCGCTCCTTTCTTCATGACCTAAGTACTTTATGGCAGTGAAATTCATTTTCGATATTAGAGCTTCAAAGATGTAAAATTTTTGGTAGAACAACCAGTTTTACATTAAAATATATAGAAATCAGAAAAAAAATATTTAAGACATCCTTCCCCCCGTGAGCCAGCAAAAGGTTTTTCCTGTGTATGTGTCACCATATTTTGCTTTTGTCTTTATCTAAGCTGTCATAAGTGGGAATAGAAGAGGAAGGACTAAGGGTCAAGAAATGTAAAAAATAAACCCCCTTTTAGCAGAATTTTTCTTTGTTTTATTTAATAGTACATAGCATAGGCATTATGAAACCGGATATTGCATTCAAATTTAGTCTTATAATATACCTGTAACATGTTGTTTATTACGTTACCCATCATTTTCCTGATAACAAAAATATGTAATTAAGTCTTTTTATGTAGTAGTTGAACTGCTTAAATGAACAAAACAAAACAGCTATGCAATCTGTATAAACATGTTATTATCTACACATATTGAAATCTGTTAAAGTTAGTTTGGTCCATTATAATGTAAATCATGTTACATTTCTAACTATACCCTTTAAATCAATATTATTTTGTTAAATAGTTAGCGTTGACAAAATTATAAACAATTATTTTCGTTCATGACAACATGTATTTAAAAGACTATTTACTGACCATTTCATAACTGCATACAGATATGTTCTAACACAAATACTTTGTCAGTTACAAGCTGTTCAATTAGATAACCATCAGTAAAACGCCATACAAGTTTACAACCTTTAAATTCTAAATGTAAGCATGTTATACTTTCTGTTAGCTTTTAGACACCTTGTGATTATTGTAGTTATATCACATCATATAAGAGTAATACTTAACAACATTTCAGGTGTTAAATATCATGTTGATGTCCGATTTCCAATATGTCACGTATATAACAAAGTAAAAGAAAGCAAATATTTCTTAACATCACTGGCTAGTTTCTTTCATCTTGAGAAAGGAAGCTGCATTTGATAAGCATGAAGGAACCATTTTTCCAAAAGAAAATGTATCAGTTGTAATAAAGAGGCTATGTGTATATGCGTGCATGTTTTCATTTTAAAAATGGTAAATATCTTAGCTTCAAAACAACATCACATTGTTTGCTATTTTTTTCTTATTTATATGTTATAAAATTTACAAACTTACAAATTAATGCAACATCTCACCTAGAAAACATTCCCATGTTATGTCATATTTTTAAATACCATGTTACGTCAAATTTTCTTAAGTAACATATATAACTATAGAACTTTATTATGATTACATATTTGACTCTCGGTGAAACTGTTGTCAGTATACAGCTGAGCCTGTAAATTTAAAACAGATATAGATGTTTGCATATTTTTCTTTCTTTAAATTGAAAAAAAAAACAGATTTTTATGTGGAACCAGTTCACACTTGATCACATTATACAAAAAAAGGTAAAAAACAGAATTGACATTATCAAATATATTAGGTTCATTTACGATTTCTACGAATTATTGAAAGGCTGTAAGAATAGTGGAAACTTTGTTTGCTGTCGCTCCCACTGGATGCGCTGGTTTGTATGGGGCCCTTGTTTTCAAGTTTTGTTCTTTAAAGTTCAGCAATCATCTTGCTGAGGAGTGATAGCTTCACTTAAGTGTGGTGTTCTTTGTCTCTTCCTCATGTAGCCATGGATAAGTTTGCAGTCTGTGATTGTGAAATTTCCTAGTCAAATTTATTGTTAGAAAGAAGACGTTTGCTGGCAATCCAAGTAGGATCAAACCTTTACAACTATTTGAAATAAGATATTGTATAAGTTGCATGCAATATAAGACAATATATGCATATGTAATCATTTATTCTACAAATAAAGTGATTCCATTAATCAAATTGGGTTCCATTACTCACATTGTTTGCGCACATCTATTTATGCACGTATTTAAAATAGGTGACTTTTGACTTAATCTAGCTATTAAATATGATTGTAGCTCAATTTTAACATGGCATTCATTGTTTAATTAATAAAAATGATATAATGTAAACTTTAAAATGTGAATGTGTTATTTACGCATTATTTAACACGAAACATTCCTGTTAAAATGGCGGTGGAAAATCATTTATATTGATAGGTTTTACATGGCAAGACAGTTTAAGGCGGTGGTTCTGTTGTTGTTCGTTCGATGTTAATTGTTACTCCCAATGTGGGATTCTGTAATTGTTCTATGTTTTGTTGTGTGTTACATTATGTCCATTCTAGTTTTGCAATCAGCATGATGTGGAAGAGAGAGCTGGTTGCTTTACCTTGTTTGTCTTCCTGGTGTCTCGTGATTGCAGTCTGGCTCTTCCTCACGATGCCATGAGTTTGTCTGCAGTTTGTGATTATGGTATTTCCTAATCATACTCACTTTTTTGACATAATGAAGAATTCCAATGAATCCGTTAAACTGTTATTTATGATACCAGTTATACTTAATAAGACTTAAACTAACAGAATATGTTTAGACCCATTTTGACCAGATGACATTCAATTATCATAAAAAAAAGATTATATAAGTTTATATTAAAATGTTTGATGGCAGAGCAAAATGTGAATAGTAACAAATGCAGTCATAGTATCAGATTTTGTTTAAGCAAAACATGGTAATACAACTGATGTTAATTTCTACCATAGTACAATTGCAGTAGATGAGTGATTGGACCTCATTTTGGACAAATTATTGCAGGAGTCCTGTAAATTAATTCCAATATATTGCAGAGTTTAGTGTGCATTTTATTATAGAAGTGTAACAAACACATCTGGGTACAGACAAAAGGCATATGCTAAGAAATCAATTGTTCTAATGAAACTTAATAATTAAATGATAACACATTAGATACATTTCATTTATAGTACCATTACTTTCACAAACGATATATTTTCAAGTCATGTAAAAAGTATAAATAAAGTTAACGTAAGTATGTATACATGTAAAATTTGTCTGCCGTTCCCTTTATATCAATCGTCTCCAAAAAAATCATATTATTATTTTCCTTTTGAAAATATATCATGATACATCTCAGATGGCGACACACTGTATAACATGGTTTCTATCGCCAATTGCGCTAAATATAAGTATGATATAGCATATCATTTGATGAATGTACCATTTAAAAGTATTCTTGAACAGCAAAATAAGCACAAGTTTTGGTTCTATTAGATGAACTGTTAATGTACTGTACATTTCATATCGTTTAGCAAGTTGATACACATCTTATGAGTATAACTTGGTTCTAATGGCTGAATGGTAGTTGTTATGAGAACTTATTGTCAGTGTAAAAATTCCAGAGTGTTCTGCTGAATAAAAACATATAAAGCAGATTCTATCATATATGCTGATAATCTTAATAGCCAAATATCAACCATCTGAACATACTTTCAGGCCATTCTGGCATATATGAACAGTCAAGTCCTAGTAAGCTTTAGGTCCTGATTTTTTGAAGTATAATCATTTAGAATTGTCTGGTGTACTAATAATGCAGGGATCAGCTTTTCCAACCAATGAACAAACATGTACGAGGGTCAGTCAAAAATAACTGAGCCCTACCTTATAATATCTTAGTTTGGTTTTGTAGACAACAAATGTGATTATGTTCTATAAGTATTTTATGTCATAGATGTTTTGACCCTGAAGAATTACCCGAGTTAAACATCTTTTATTGTTGCTAGACAACTGAAGATCGTCAGTCAGAGTGATGCGTTCAAAATCTTAGCCACCAGGAATATACAGTTTGTCTTTAAAAAGCTTATGTACTTGATATTTTTTGTAAAAGGCGTATTTGATATTTATTTGAATAACATATATCATATTGTCTTTTGATTAAACTTGGGTTGTTAATGTTTTGGTGAACACTGATGCGTGCGTTGCCTAGCAACAAAAACCGCCAAAATTCCACAATTTTTCAAATACACGAGGATTTTGTTGCCATGGAAACAAAATTGTGCATTTAAATAAAATAGCTTTATATGTCTGGAGATATGTCTTTGTTTCATATTTATTAAACTGGAAATTTAGAGTAAATGCCGTCCTGTTTAATAGCATCAAAACAATGATAAAAGTAGAATTCTCCTTTTTAGTCATATACGTTACCAATATAAATAATATTCTTTTTCATCAAACTGTACACGCTGTATGTACTTAGATAGTATAACCACAATGATATGTACGGTGGGTGCTAAGTGTGATGCAGAAATCATTCCAATTCCACAAATTTCAGTTTTTCCATATGACCAGGATGAATACATTTTGTTAATGTTTCACTTCTTGATTTAAAGCTTTAAAGGATTTAATTTGCAGCTTGTTTTTTCAGATAGTGCTTATTTTATTACTCTTGGAGACTGGTGACATAGAGATGAACCCAGGACCTCATATTAATAATAACTCTCTTTCTATATTACACAGCAATATTAGAAGTATACGTAACAAATTAGATTATATAACAGAGAATTTTTTAGATTTTGATATACTTTGTTTTACTGAATCTCATCTAGATGCTAACATAACTACAAAATCTCTGATTATGTCTAGCAAATATGACATTCCTTACAGAATTGACAGAACTAATCATGATGGAGGGTTATTAATGTATTTGTCCTGTGAAATTGCACATAAACGAATTATAGGTTTGGAGACATTCTGGAATGAGTCACTTTGGGTCGAAATAAAGGTAAATAAGGAGCTATCTCATTGGTTTATTTTATCGCCCACGTACGACAGACCCTATCTTTTTTTATGCTTTCAACAAAAATATAGAAAAGGCTTTAGTAAACCAGCAATATTATAATTCTAGGGGATATGAATGAAGATTTACTCAATCCCAATCTGCATTTCTTGAAAGATGTATTACTTCTCAACTCTCTACGAACCAACACGCCAACTTGCTTTGTTAGATCCTATAATACTTCACGAAGACATGTCACCTTTGAATCAAGGTATTATTAAAGTACCGCCCCAAATAAGTGATCAGTGAGCCACCTATGTTCATGTACCATTTGAGTACCAATTAAACAGAACTTTTACTAGAAATGTCTGGATTTATAAATATGCTAAATTATGAATTGTTCAATAAAAAAAAATCTGAGTTTGATTGGTTATGTCTTCAAGAAGGTACTGTTATTGAAGCTAGTAAATTATTTACAAATGTTTTTATAGAATTTGCTAAATTGTGTATACCAAATAAAACAATTGTAGTACGAGAGGATGATAAACCATGGTACGATTCTGAAAAAAGGAGGAATTCAAGAAAAAGAGACAGGCTAAAGAAAACCGCTTTGAAAACAGGTAATCCTAATGACTGGAAAAATACAAAAGGTTTAGCAATAAGGTAAATAATCAAAAAAAATATGCAAAGGAATCTTTTTATAACAATTTGGATATTATCGTTTCAGATTTTCAAAATAATGACAAAAGAAAGTTTTGGAAAGTAATTCGCCATTTTGTAAAAAAAACAATAGTTCTGCATCTCCTATCCCTCCTTTATGTTCAACACTCCCAAACGGCAACAATCAATGACATTTTAATGATATAGATAAAGCTAATTGTTTGAATGACTATTTTGCTTCTATTTCAACTGTAAGCGATAAACACACTGACTACCTCCTTTTTCAAAATTTACTGATAACTCTCTGTCACAAATACATTGAACTGATGATGAAATAGAAAATATTATTGAAGTGCTTAATCCTAACAAAGCAAGTGGCGATGATGGAATAAGTCATAAAATGCTCAAGGGTGTTTCCAAATCTGTTTCTAAACCCCTCTGTATTTTGATGAATAAATCATTTGATGAGGGAATTTTTCCTGATAGATGTAAGCTTGCAAATGTTATCCCAATCTTTAAGTAGGGAGACAAATCTCAACCTTGCAATTATAGACCAGTTGCGCTATTGAGTTGTATTGGAAAATTACAAGAAAGGATTGTCTTTAAAAATGTGTATAACTTTCTCATAGAAAATAATCTCTTATACAAGTATCAATCTGGGTTCTTACCGCACCACTCAACAGTTTTTCAGTAAATAGACATTTTCCATAACATATGTCAAGCTGTTGATAACAAAATGATTTCGTGTAGTGTGTTCTGTGATGTTTCAAAAGCTTTTGATAGGGTCTGGCACAAAGGTCTTATGTTTAAGTTAAGACAAAATGGATTTGAAGGGAAACTTTTAGAGTGGCTTAATAGTTATCTTAGTCAAAGGAAACAGAAAGTTTGTATTAAGTCCTGTTTCTCTGGCTTAAAATCTATATTTGCTGGTGTGCCACAGGGGTCTGTTCTTGGGCCTCTTTTATTCTTAGTGTATATTAATGATATAGCTAAACACTTTCTTAGTTTGACAAGGCTATTTGCAGATGATAGCTCACTATTTTATGCTGCTGCACATATTGCTGATATAGCTGGTATAACTAACCATGATTTGCAGCTTTTGACAGCTGGGCAAGACAGTGGCTAGTTACATTCAATCCACTAAAAACTGAGGCTGTTTTATTTACTCTTAAAAACTAGACTTCTTTCCTCAACTTGTATTTGATAATATTCCGATAAGTTTTGTTGATAGCCATAAACATCTGGGCGTTACCCTGAGTAGTACTGGACAGTGGCATACAGCCCGAATTCCTTTTTTGAAGCCAAAGTGGGTGCATAAAACTGGGTGTGCCGTGTGTGCTTTATATGCCCCGTGCGCAGGGACGGCGACACACCGACACAATAACCGAATAATAAATAAAAATAAAAACAGTGGCACTCATATATTGAAAACATTGTCAAGTCAGCAACAAAAATTTTGGGAATTATGCGAAAACTTAAATATTCTCTGAGTAGAAATGCACTCAACCAGATGTAAATGTCTTATATGTTACCTATTGTAGAATATGCTTCAGTTGTATGGGATGGATGCTCTGTACAAGACTCAGTGACACTCCTAAAGGTTCAAAATGAAGCAGCCCGACTTGTCACAGGATTAACAAGATCTGTATCATTAGAAAACCTGTATAAGGAGTGTGGATGGGCAACTCTATCGCAAAGAAGACAACAACATAAGCTTTCTTTTATGTATAATGTAAATACTGGAATGGTACCTTCATACATACAAGCTTTAATCTCTCCCTTAGTTAGTGAAGTTACTGATTACCCTTTGAGAAATATTAGAAATATAACTGTACCTTATAATCGAACAAGTATTTAACAAAAATCTTGTATTCCATCATCCATTAGACTATGGAACTCTCTTGCAGATGATTTGAAAGATTTATCCTCATTACCAACTTTTAAGAAACATATCATTTCAAACTTTAACATATCATGTGTTCCTCCCTATTATATTATGGGAAATAGATATAGCTCTGTTATTCATGCACGGCTTAGAAATAATTGTAGTAGCATTAACAATGATCTTTTTAGAAACCATGTTTGGGATAACCCTTTATGTGAATGGTGTGGTGTGATGGAGGATGCCACCCATTTCTTCTTTCATTGTATTAAATATATTGGTGAAAGACAGGTTTTCAATGATACAGTTAGGGAGTTTCAACCCTTAACCATCAATTTGATTCTTTTTGGAAGCGAAAACAGGAATATTGAAGCAAATATGGTCTTGTTCAGGGCTATCCACAGATATATCAATGCCTCTAAACGTTTTTGATAAGCTCTGTGACTCCTTCGTTGAAACATATTTTAAAACAAATTCTTAAAACCAGTTTATGTAAATGCGAGTACTAAGTGACCTGAATCAAAAACTTATGCCTAGTTTTAGGGGTTCATATTGGCAGTCATATACTTTGCTTCTTTATCTATTTTGTACTTTATTTATTAATTTATTTATTTATATAATCATTTATATAATTTTGAATTTATCTATTTTTATTTATTTGTTTATTTATTTGTTTATTCATTTATTTATTTATTTATTTATTATTTATTTATTTATTTATTTATTGTACTCTTATGTTTATGTATTTTTTTTTATTTTTTTATTAATTACTTACACTTCTCTAGTTTATATTGCTATAATCCTGTTTTGATCATAACTTGTATTCTTCATCAGATTGTATATATTAAGCCATGTTTACAAGCTATATTCTGTTTGTATATAATGTAGGGGAAGGGTCGTAACTAATGTTGTGAGTACTTGTGACCCAACCCCATTGCTGTATCATATTTGGCAATAAAATATGTTTAAACTAAACTACTTGATTTGGCCTTCTGCTTTAAATGAATTACAATTTTTAAGATTGCCAGTTAGCGATTGTGCCTTATTGTTATAAGCATAGCTGTTTTAATCAGTCACTGAATTTCAAAGCAAATATTTTATGGCTAATACAATGGGTGATGGAGCTTACAATGTTACTTCATGATATTTATCGATTTCATCTGAATTAAGCTGTTAACAGTGGAGGAAAATGCCTTGTAGATGTCATTTACTGCATACAAAGAAGAAAATACATGGTTGTGGCACAAGGATGAAAGAATCATTCAAACTTTTTGAAGCAAAAAGTGATTATGAAAAATAAAAATGTTTTAAAATTCCTATTTAGACGATTCCTTAAACATACTTGATGGTGTTGTCATGTTTATAAGTTCAATTTCTACCCTTTAAAGCAACCATGATTTTGTTGAAGTTGAAACTCATTCATATTAAATATAAAAAAATACAATTTCTGTACTTAAGAGCACTTAGATAGCAGTCAACATTAATCTCATCCACTAGCTGTTTTACTCATATAGTCCTTACATTGCGCAAAAAGAATGTTTTAAGAGAAAATAACGTATTTAACAGAAATATCAGGCGTCTACACTAATATTCTTATTCTGCTAGTAAGCTGCATTCAATCAAAAAGTCAAGATTATATGTAAAAAACAAAACAATACTAATGATAATAGACTAAAAACGGAGTTCCCCTATTATCTAATGGTACCATATAGGACTAGGCTGTTGAGTTATAATGCACATATTTATAAAGAGCTAACAAACATGAAATACTGTTCCATATTATATGGTTAAGAAAATCTTTATGTACAAAACTCTCTCTATACTGGTATTTTGGCAACGCGTGCTCAAGTATTCAATAGTTGTATGTTTGGAAGTAAGTAACGTATATAACAGCTATCTTTGCGTAAACTATTTTGTTTGGTTTCTTTCTTTCTTTTTTTTTTTTTTTTTTTTTTTTTTTTGGGGGGGGGGGGGGTGGAGTCAATTTGTTGAGTGATTTTAAGGAAATATGCAGATAGTTAAAAATGTGCATTATGTCGTCAAAATTGCTTTTCTTTTCAGTAATGCAGTGAAAAGCCTGCTATGAAGCCTGCTTAAGGGTAGCTATGGTAACCCTATGGTTAAATGCTGCTACTTTCCAGCAACTTTTTTCCATTTTTAATTTTCTGGGTCCCCTACTAGATGCAATCTAAATCAACACACATTTTTACTGTAACACGTTTCGGAAATGTCTTCCTTCTTCAGACAGTAAGCAAATATACTACATAAACAGGAAATGTTATGCTGTCATAAAAGTATTGCATCTTGAGTGGCTTCACAACTCCAGATATTTTCCTCTTTTGCACCTTTATCTATTAAATAAAGATATTCATAGTCAAAGTAAGATTTCTAGATTTGATTCGAACATTAATGCTGTACTATATGAAAATATACTCAAACAATAAAGTTATGTCCCCTTGACGTTTATCAATGCCAGTTCCAAATGTATGAATGCACCTCATTCAATTTTTACATGACAAACTGTGATCATTTAGAAACGTTTTGTACCAAAGAGAAATTCATTTGATAATCAATAGAGCCGCTGACAAAGCAGCGAACACGAATACCCTTAAAATCAAAAGTCACAACATCAATAGCTTGTGTGTCCGCCATAATCCCGAACCGTTCAAGCACATTTAAACATCACTGAGCAATCTCTAGTAAGCTGTTACGCGTGCTACTTGTATGCATTGCTTTTACAGCCACAGCCATTAATCTGTAACACACTCTGACGTCACAAACATCGATTACGAGCGTCCGTGAAAACACTCAGAAAATTCATTGATGGTCCAGCATTTTGATAATCAACAGAATCGGACAAATTTGTTTTTTTTTCGTCTTCACAAGCATTTTAACATTAATTAAGTCTAATCAGCATCAACACAATTGATAATGAAAATTCTCTGAAGATTTTTGCAGTAAGGGGTGGGGTACAAACACAGATTTAGTGAACCTATGATGCCCTACATCAGCCATAGTTTTTGTTTTTCTCTTTTGCGTAATTGTTGTCATAAACAAACACAACAAATTAAAACAAAAACGGTCTCAAAATGATGTAAGGTTAAGGAGATTTGGAAGTTCTTAAATCCTTATTTGTTTAATTCAAAGGGATGTAATTTCAGTCAATTTCGTAAACTAAAGGTTTTGAACTGCAATTTCGCTCGTTCAATAAGCAGACTTGGGATTTTTAGATGTTTTTCCATCGTCGGACGTTCCTGGCTGCCATTAACGTAAAATGTGTCACGTTTTGATGATCAACTTCCTGATGATAATGAAAAAGCTGTGTGAACATTAGTTTCAATAATTCTTCAAGATAAGAAGATAAAATCAAATAATTACCAATTTCTGTGTGTCCAACGTTTGATTAACATTTTTGGTTTTATTTTTGTTGCGACATCTTAGATGGATCCAAAAATACAGTACCATGAAAATCGGACGTATCCTTTTTGTTGGAGTATATAAGATAAATAAAACGATCTTAGTCATGAGAATTTCGTACTTATTTCAAATACGTGTCAGGGTGAAAGCTCATTTGAGCCTCCATTGTTCAAACACATTACATATAATAATAGCTGAAGGTACCACCGTACCCCAAAACGCAGTCGGTAGCGAGGCCGACTGCAGATATAGGGCTCGCGAGTTCGATCCTGGCCAGGTCCCTTACTTTCATGGAGATTATTCATAAAATAATTTCGATGGCCTTTTTCCTTCTTTCACAGATACAAGAAGGGTTGTTGTCAGTTACAAGTCAACGTATGTGCACGAAGTCCAGCTTGCCCAGGAAAAGGTGTGGTTAGGTGAACTGACCGTCTCTACATCACCATATCTGTTGACTGGGACGTAAACATGCTCGGATACAGAAAGTTTTGCCAGAGGGTGTCCAACCTTTTTTTTAAAAAAAGGGAAAAATGATCCAAAATAGCACTAAAAGCAGGCCATCATCAGTCCGCCAGCGAAACGCCATTTAAATGGCGTTTCGCTGGCGGGCCGTTGCTGACCCACCATTGAATGCGGGCTTGGCAGCTATCTGATTTTTTCAGGGGATCCGGACCAGTTTCGCTATAAAAACCCTATATTTTTGTGATTTTTTAGGGCCCCTCCCCCCCTTCTGGATCCGCACATGGTAAAACCTCAAACCTCAAACAAAACAAAGTTTGATACCTCTAGTCCCGCAAGATAATTGCACCTGGACTCTTACAATGCCACTTTACCTAGGTGATAAGTACCAAAATTTCATGAGCTGCTCATTCCTTACCTTTTGTATACTGTTATACCCCTAAACTGGTATTTTGACAAACAGTGAAGACTCAGGTGAAATGCCGCATAATGCGGCATTTCATCAGGGACTGCACTGTTTGTTAAGGTAAAAGAATCACCAGGAACAGAAAAAACACCATAATTGGCAAATGCCGACCTGTGACCACTTACAATATATAATAGACAATCCCATCCTTATTGCTTTTGTCTGCATGGGAAAATCTACCAGAACACAACGGGTTAATGCTAAAATGCTTACCAGTGCCTTCTCCTTATAGATGAAAAATGAAGCTAGTTTGAAATAGACTGACTTCTTATATAGCCATATTTAACCACCGTAATTGAAGGTATCGTATAGCTCATGCTTCGTTAGACGTCTGCGTTTGAAAATATATCTCTATAGAATGATTAGTAGCTGAGGCATTCTGCAAAAGGTTAGGAGTTCCTGTCCCTCCCTAAATACTAAATATTTTTTCTAGTTCAAATAGATTGCCTTTGTAAGTATGTTTTAATTAAAGTGATCGATTGCCTAACATTTACGACAGTGACTGGGATACTTAATTCATATATTTTTTCTAAATTAATTTAGGGTTACCCCCCTTATATTTGCCTGTCCCATCGCAGAATAGTGAAGATAAAAGAAAGTAAGAAATCGATAGCGTCAAGTACCACACCTGGCCCAGGATACGAATGGAAACGTGACAAACTCACAGTTAGACACCACAAACGAGAGCCAAGAGGTCTGCCCTTTCCCAGCAGGTGACCACAAGGCACACATAAACAGACGCGCACAAATGCATATCAAACACAAGACAGAAAAAACATAAATGATCCACAAAAGAAGTATCGCCTTGGAACGGTCAGTAAAATATTTTACTGGGAGCTTAAACTGGTTTCACGGTGCCAACCTCACCCTTTAATATAACTCAAATGTGGATCAGACACATAGATATTTGGTTTGCATGAAAGACCCTATAACTTATCAATGCATCATCTAAAACATATAAATCAAGATATGAAAAGGAGATAAAGCAAAGATAATGACTCAACAGTAAATAAAACTGAATACCAGAGCAAAAGAAATCCAACAGGTAACCCCGGTGGGCCTTACAAACAGCCAAAGCACCAGGCCCCTACCATCTCATTAATAGATAAGTCTTTAAGTCAGAACCGTCATAGAGTCTGAAGTCCGACCCACCGGTGTGCAATTAAAGAGGAAAGCAAAGTTGCAAACCGTGATTGAGTTTACCACCAAGCATGTAGTCTATTGCAATACATTAACGTTATAGCCAATCTTTTTATAACGGGACATTTTTTTAATGAACAGCGCTGAAAAATTATTAGAGCCAACAATCTTTTTCAATTATTTATATACCAAGTCACCATAGAGTTCAGGTTCCCAAAGTCCTTGGCGCAAGAGAGATTTAAGTCCAACTTGGAATTAAGATATCAAATCAAAGTATCGTCTATAAAATTTAGAAAAGGTTTTGCAAAGTTTATGATACTGATAGACTTGTTTAAGAAGTTTCTGAGTTAACAATTTATTGCGAGTGTTGAAGTCAGTAACATAGCTAGATTCTCTAGCAAAACGAATTAGTTGAGAGATATAGACTCAATAGGATGTAGAGTGAGGAACATCACCATCTAAAATGGGAAATTGACAATTTCAAAATCAAAGTCGTCACGTTTATCATAAATTTAGGTAGAAACAATATCATTAGAAATGACAAATGCAAGTCTAAAAATGCGGCTTTGGTAGCAGAGGTATTGGTTTATTAAGTTGGAGCTCAAAAGGGTAATTTTGACTTACCATATTGTTAAAATAAACATTATTAATGTTTAAACATCAGCCTGCTTATCACCAGAAAGAGACATCATAAAGTCCCTCTCACAACAAAACAAGAATAAATCAGCAACCAGGGGAGCATAATTAATGCCCACAGGAGTCCAAACTACTTGTCTATACAGCTTGGTGCCAAATCGAATAAAAATGTCGTCCAACAAAAAGGTCAGCGCATCACATACATTTTGACACGACTATGCATGATATTTTGTAGGTTTTCCCTAAGTAAAAATGCGTTTCTGTCGTTACATGCAAGGTAAGGAGAGCCATTTCTCTGGAAGGTTCTTTCAATAAGATCAGTAAGTTTATTTTTAATTAAATTATGAGGTAAAGTAGTGTAAAGAGTACGGTTTGACAAAAAAGTACTTGTATAAACAAAACAAACAGAGTATACAGAGTATCCAATAAAACTTTGCTTAGCGGTACAAATGAAACAATTAACTAAAGTAGATATTGAGTCAGACAGGTAATCTGTCATCCCTGTTACCAATATTTTTATAAAATGTATATGCTGCAAAATAAAAATCAAGATTCTAAATAAGTATGATGTGCGTCAATATTTATGTGTAAACAGTTAAAAGTTTTTGCTTCCAGAAAGCAAAGTGATTTTAGTGTTAGTCATTTCTGTTACTTTCATTCCTGTTACTTGCCAAAATTACAATGCTTACTCTATAAGCTCTAAGCTTTCATTCCAATCCTATAGAACATATCAATTTGAATTAGAGAAATAAAATATGTTTAAACCAATAATTACATGTTAAATATGATTCGACCATTTATAATTCTTTCAATTATAATTTCTAGGCTAATTTCAATATGCTATGTCTGTAAAAACAGCTGAAATGAACTATTTTTGAACGATTTTTTATTTAACTTTACTCAAGATCAAGGTCCCATTTCAATGTCATGGGATTTACCCCTCAATTTTGTGCCCGCTCAATATCTCCTGAACCCTTTGAACGGTTTACAATAAACTTCACCCAAATGGTCCTCACGTTGAGACTGTGTGCAGAACTTATGACCCAGGCCTGCAGACTGAAGGTCAATATAAACCTTCAAGGTCATTGGACTTACCCTTCAATTTTGTGTTCTCTCCATACCTCCTGAACACTTTGAACGATTTTCATTAAACTTCACCCCTTTTAGTGAGACGGTGTGCAGAACCTGTGACTCAGTTATGCATTCTAATGGTCAAGGTCACAGTTCAAGGTCATGGTATTTACCCTTGCATTTCGTGCCTGCTACATATCTCCTGTACCCTTTAAACTGATTTCATTAAACCTCACCAAAATGTTCCCCACGGTAAGACGATGTGCAAAATCCATGACTCAGCTACTAAGACTCAAGGTCAAGGTCACATTCAATGTCCATATCTCCTAAGCTCTTCGAATGAAATAAACTTCACTCAAATGTTCCCCTCAATGAAAAGTTGTGCAGAACCCATGACTCAGTTTCGCACAGTCCATGTCAAGGTCACACTTTAAGGTCATAGGATACCTTTCAATTGTGTGTCCGCTCCACGTCTCCCAAACCCTTTGATCGATTTTCGTTAAGCTTCACTCAAATGTTCCTCTCAGTGTCACGGTGTGCAGAACTCGTGACTCAGCTACGCTCATTCAAGCTCAAGGTTACACTTCGAGGCTATAGGATTCTGCGACTGAGGATTTAGGTGTCCTTCAAACCGCCGTCTTGTTCAAATTATGTTCATGGTGGCAAAAATGGCATTTCCTCGAAGGATACCATGTCTGACATACGCATATAGAGGGGGCGGGGAATCAAAACATCTTAAATCACAAGGTATAATTTCTTGACATTTGATATGTAGCATCATCTAGAGGAACTTTACCTAGTTTGTTCAAATTATGCCCGTTGGAACAAAATATCCATGCCCTGTGGGTCACAAGGTTTACATCTGCTTACATTGGGACAACTAAAAATAATGTTCTAGTCTGTAACCACTATGTCTAAAGCCTTGATATTTTATATATGGCAACACCTCGTTGACCTCTACAAAATTTGTTCAAATTGTGGCCCTATGGCAAAAAAGGTCCCGCCCTGGAATACACATATTTTAGGTTTAATAAAAATAACCATAGAACTTCTTGTGTGTAACCACAAGGCATAGAGTCCTTGATATTTGTTATGCAGCATTATCAACTGTACCTTTACAAAGTTCATTGGGGCCAATTTGTTTGTCAGTTGAACGCGGAATCTGATCTGATCTGGGTATCCACTGTTTGCTTACAGAATGCTATATTAAAATTTTGATACAAATGAAAAGTACCACCCAACTTCCCTTAGAGCAAAAATAGACTGATATGAGTGGGAAGGTCCATTTGGTTGTAATGGGTTATGACTAAGTAAATATGCCACACCAATGACGGGGTTGCAACCTGTCTGTTTGAATCAGTCCATATATTGCACTGAAATAATTGGCTATATTACATTTTTAAAGCAAGCCTTTGATGAATCCTTAGATTTTGCAACCGTTCCTAGCCTCATGATTGGCATAATTTAGATTGACAGCTGCCAAGCTCACTTGCCCGCGCGGTTCGCTTAGAACATCGATTTCATTCACCAGAAGTGACACTGGTGTTGTGATTGACAGCGAGCCACACCTGAGTCGCACATGCAATACAAGCTTCTTGTTTGCTTCATTGCTGTCCGTGTTCACACTGGTTGTTTCGCGTTTCCGTTTTACACTCCAACAAACCCGGTAATACACACGCATACCAAACGATCGAATGCTCAACATCTGGTTAAATATTAAAAAAACAATTCATCCAGGAAGAGAATCAAAAATCAGGGAATGTCATGCAACAGACTATGCATTCCTACGTTTGTGGTATAAATTTGAGGTCAGAAAGTTCTCGCGTTTTGTCAGATTTACATTTCGCGTAAAATAGGTGTACCAGAATTCGACAGGAACGTGTTTATCGCGCGAAAAGTAAATATGACCTAACGAGAATACTCCTGAGCTCGTATTTATACCACAAACGCAGGAATCCATATGCTGCTGCATGACATTCCCCGACTTTTGATTCTTTTCCTGGAGGATTTTGTTTTTAATATTCAACCAGATGTTGAGCATTCGATAGTTTGGTAGGCGTGAATACAATTACATATAAAATACAAAACCGTTTTGTTTCCTAAATTATAAATAATTTCTATATTTTAGATATTTATAATACTTTGTAAATATACGCAATAAATTAAATTTTTGGAATGTTCATGGAATCATGAATACTTCGGGTCTCTTGTAATTATAACATGATATACACGTGATTTCCAACAATGTGGTATTTTGACAAGTGTATACTCAGACGAACATGTGCAGCCACCTTTTAAACTTAGACCCTCCAAAAGATGTTCAGTCAGTAGCTTAACACTCAAAGAATATTCAAGCGACGAGCAAAGGCTCTGATCAGACTGCGCGTATGCGCAGGCTGATCTGAGGCTTTGCTGGTCGCGCAAACCACATTGTAGGAAATCTCATGCTTCGGCTCATATGGTTTCTTTCAGACAATCGAAATATACACTTTCTTCAAAAGAGTATATTTCCTGGTTTAAGAGAGGTACAAAATCCAGAATCCAAAATCGTCGCGAGAAAAAACTGACTTAGAAGCATGCTCTGTCAGACCAGCGCCTTTCTTATTCGTTCTCATCAAAAATGTAAGAGGCTATCTTGCTTCATGCAGAATTTCAATATAAAAGCTTGTGTTAGAGAACCTCGTCTGGATGCAGACCCAAAGCCAGATTTTTGCGTGACGAGGCCCATAATAATTGAGCGGTGATATGTGATTTCCAACAGTGTGGCATTTTGACAAGTGTAGACTCAAACAAGCCTGTGTAGCTTCCTTTTAAGTTTATGAATTCCAAATTATGCTCGGTCTGTAACCTGTAACCTAATCAGGACGAAATCGAAATACCAGGTGATTACACTATTATAGCAGCCGTCTGAGTCTACACTTGTAAAATGTCAAATTGTTGGAAATATCATGCCACTGCTCATATTGTTGTTATTGATAATCATAGATTTTGTGATTCGACGAATTCTCTCGGCAGCCTTGTCATCGTTTGGCACACTAGTGGTTGGAAAATGTTAAAAGAAAAAAATATGCAAAATTTGATCCAAGTACATTTGTATACCATGTGGTTCAAGAGCTGTGAGCATTTTCACTAATTGACAGCGACCCGTCGGACCGATGCTCAGCAAAGTCTCATCGATTATGCATTACAGTGAGTAGACAATGTTGACATGCATATGTATGCAAAATTTGATCAAAATATACCACGTGGTTCAAGAGTTATGAGAATTTTACTAACTGCTAACAGAGGGACAGACGGAACCACACAATGATTAAAGTGCACACCTCCGGGTCGTGCAATTTCCGAAGCCAATCGCTTTACAAATTAAAGTAGGGAGCAAATCAGGGTTGGTCTCTCTGTTATTAATTTCAACGATACCTTTAAATTATGGATTCAAATTATAAGTTTATTTGATAAATTGAGCCAGCACATGAGGTGTTGGCACTTATCGCATAGGCGAGTAGTCAAGGCTCAGTTGAACCAGTGAATCACACAGGTTTGGGATCACAGGTTCGACTGAGCATTCACTGCTCGCACACACAAATCTAGCAGGGGTATTCACTGCTTGCATACACAAAACTAGACAGAGTATTCATTGCGTGTATACACAAATCTAGCCAGAGTATCACTGCTTGCAAACACAAATCTAAACAGAGTATTCATTGCGTGCATACACAAATCTAGAGAGAGTATTTACTGCTTGCATACAAAACTCTAGCGAGAGTATTCACTGCTTGAATACCCAAATCTAGCGAGAGTATTCACTGCTTGCATACACAAATCTAGCCAGAATATTCACTGCTTGCATACACATATCTAGTTAGAGTATTCACTGCTTGCATACACAAATCTAGCCAAAGTATTCACTGCTTGCATACACAAATCTAGCCAGAGTATTCACTACTTGCATCCACTAATCTATTTAGAGTACTCACTACTTGCATACACACATCTAGCCAGAATATTCACTGCTTACATTCATACACAAAGTTTAATCCAAGTAGAGTATTCACTGCTTATACGCATATCATGCTAGCAGATGAAGGCACCGATAAGGAATGATTCTGAATACCTTAGCATTCAGATTTAAGCACACCTTTGAACACATATGTGATAAGTATCATTATCCCTTGTGCTGGCCTAGTGTATCATTTTATTACTGAATAATTAAAGAGGTTTTGGCTAATTTCAACGTCAAATTTAAATCAAAAGAGAAATGATTAATTCCAAAGAAAACGTGTTGTTACCTAGGTCTCGTTAACTGAGAAAAATGGAAGATAACTAGGTTATACAGTAGTAAGATATATAGTTTATTTAAGCGTCACATCTCAAATATAAAGAGGATCTTACATGATTGTTCAGGTTTTATTGAATTTATTAAACAAGTTGGAGTAAAGGGATAAAATGCAAGGCTTGCTGAGCATGTTATCTCTTTAACGCAACGAGTTTAACAAATTCAATAATACAAGAACACGAATGTTAGATTTTATTTATCATATGACACTAAGATTAATGATATGACATTAAGATTACTTTGAAATCTTATTTCTGCCGCAAAAACGTTGTAAGTTTGCCATTATGTACTCAAGGTTGTTATTGACGTCATAACATTTCCCGAAAAACTGTAAATCACTAGTGGTTTATCGATTTAATTGCATGGTGTTATTTCACTCCCAGACGAGACGGCATATGATAAATACACATAACACATACAATGCAAATAAATGTATTCGAGGACCTGCCTAAAAGGCACACGAGACACTATTTGACCGTATAAGCAATAACACCCGAGAAAAAAGAAACACACCATGTAGAACTGTTAAACTCTCAGGAAGATCACAAGTGATAGGCCAGTTCAGCTTATATCACTGCAAAGGTGTGCCAGGTACTGATATGTATAGAACCTTTACACAAAGTGCAACAATAATTTTTTTTTAAAAAAAATGAAAAGAAAAAGTAAAATCTCCCGCCGACCAAATGCCCTTAGGAATAATTTAATGTTAAAGCTGCATACTCTGTAACTATGAACATTTTTCGAAAAATTTTCTTTTCTTTTTAAATCATGTGTAAAAGTAGAATTAAGCTATGTTTTCACAATAAAAATGTTCAGTACAGCTGAAAACTGCATGGAAAAGTGAATTATCTCATCAAATAGGTGTGTTTTTCTCTTGTTGGTAATTATTTGCGTCCCTCCAATAATTCTAGACCGTTGAATTTTAGCATAAATGCAGTTGTTTTGATAGTGATACCTTGTTAAGATTTATGAAAATGGTAAAACGTATACCTGAATTTGAGTATTTTTACTATGTTCTTGAAAAATAAAAACATTATTTTTAAAATTAGAAGATCAAAAGTTACAGACTAAGCAGCTTTAAGTTAATCTAAAACTTTTCCCCATTAATATTCAAAAAAGCAAGCTTGTCATTAAGCAAAGCTATCTATTTTTCGTTCTTAATTCTGTTAGACAGGTAGTAAAGTATGAAATATGTTGCCAAAAAAGATTATAAAGTTTATCGCTGTGGCATCACATTTGTTGAAGAAAATTGGTAATGAACCAAGTGGGGGGGGGGGGTCAAATTGTAAAGTCTCAGAAAATAAGCGGCTTTATAATGCTCTCATGCCAATGGAACTAGTCTCAGTAAACGAAAATGTACCAAGACACTTATTCTTTGCGAATTTTATCTTTAAATTCGTCATACATGATTATTGAAAGCTAGGTAGTGTCTTTTTGTGACTACACTTTGATAACGATTCCATACTGGAGATAAACCTTACAGAATATGTAAAGATTTCAAAATTGTTTTAATCAACTTAAACGGTCCTAACTGATGTCAATGGATTTCGGAATACAAAAGAAGCATCAATAACCACATGTGGTTGTCTCACATAACCACAACCTATCCTTTTCATACTTCGCAAATGAAAAACATACTCAGAATTCCATTTTAACAGTAACATTGAATAAACACTTCAAAAACTCGTTTACTATATGCCTTGCTGTGTTGTGATCCTAAACAGGGAAGGAACAGATACGCATCTACGCCACACTCTAGTTTTACTAAGATTTGATCAGAAATGAACAGTTCATGACAATTAACATTTTAGTATTAAAAGGAAATCTTAATGGGGAAAATCGCTGTGTTGCGTTTCTTTTTGTTGTTGGGTATATATAAAATGATACTTACATAGATATATCAATACATATTGTGTAAGATCTTCCTATTAACAACGTTTGGGAAGACGGCTTCATAGTTATGCAATGTATAAGAAAGGGGACTGGCAAAGTACGTTACAAATCCCCTTCCTTAGTTGATTGTGATATGTTCGTCCAGAGTCGGGGCTGGTACAGTTGACCCTATCAGACACTGGACACTAATATCATGGGTGGTAAACCTAAGAGCTACCACGAAATTGCGTCAACGTAATCGTTTTCCCCAGGCCACATCCGGGACACGTCGTGGTAGTTTCCAGGCCGAAAATTGGATAAACAAAGGTAAGAGTCATTTTCAGATTTGGTTTGTTTTACTATTTTAAAACGAATTTTGGTTGTAAATATGTCTCAGCGTCACCTCTAGCCCCAAAATTTAGCATGAAATGTTATTTTATTTCTTTAGATTGTTGTTTTCCCACTGAGCATCGGACAAACTTTCTCCAAAGTACAGTGCTATCGTGGTAGTTGCAAAGACCATGTAGTAGTTCCCATCGAAATATTTCCGCTCTTGTAAAAATACCCAATACTAGTGCACCTATCAATATCCCCCCAGAAAGTGAGGATACCATGGGGATTAGATAGCTGATAATCACAGCCATGGGAATAAGATAGAACACCTAAAAACGGAGTTGGGACATTTGATACTTTTTCTGGAAGTTCTAAACGAGATTTTATAACAAATTTGATGGCCCACCAAGGAATTTTGGACACCAAATATTTGTTTAAGGGTAGGGAATCGAACCGGGTTTTCAAAAGTGTCTTATTCCCCATGGGTATTCCACTGCCTACCTTTTTATGGAGGGGGGGGCAATAATAGGTGCATTGGGACCAGTCGTGACTCAATTTTTAATTGATATACGTTTCACTGAAAGAAATAATACCCACATGCATATAATTAATGGTTTATACAGTTATAGTGGACAGCTCCTTTCCAAAATGTGGCCTGTCAAATTGTTTGCTCGTTAAAATACATGTTTACAGCCGTTTTCACTTCATATTTTCCTGTTTTGGCATCGTCTGATTGTAATGTTTGCTTGTCATCACTTATCTTTTCCATAGTGCAGTAGAAGAGAATTTACCTATCGCATTTGTTTCCATATTTAGACATATTACCCCGATTGGAGGAGGTAAAATGGCTGTTTTGGGTATTTTCAGACATCTGTGCAAAAAGTTAATGAAGTGAGAATACTTGCTGAAAGAGGACAATATTATTCAAACTTTAACTGTTCAGTATTTTAACGCTTTATATCTCAAGTTATGATTTTCAAGCAATTGTGACCCCAAATTGAATGTAAGGACCTCTGACACTTTGATAGGGTATCTGCCTATTTTTCAGATGCTTCCCAAAACTTCCCTATGCATAAGATATCACTGGTATTCTTTTGAATAGGGCGCTTGATGTATAAGGAACGAATTAAGGTTATAATTAGACAGGCAGACCCCTATGCTAAATAGGAGACGCTACCAAAGGGATTGCAAAATTTGACGTCACCAAAAAATTAAGAAATCAATTATTTTTACGTGTAAGGGTATTATATCATCAATACTCGATTACAAATCACAGTGAAAGTATTTTAAAGTCCAAAATCATGAGCATTTTAATGAATAATTTTGTTGTTGTTTCTTCTATCTGATTTGTTAAGAAATATTTTGAAGTGCAACTGTAGTCCATATTCAACCTTGATGAAAACAATATTATGCAGCAATATACTATAATCATTCATCCATGCGTAAAGTACACCTAGTCAAGGGCCATGTAGTTTATGTGTTTTGGATAGATACAGTATATGTGGAAAATAATCTACCAACTGAATTTAGTAAAATGACAATTTACATAATCTAAAGAAAAATATGCCAAAACGGTGTACTATTTCATGACTAATAGGTTATGAAAAGGAATCTTACTTGTACTAGTTATTTCATTATACTGGAAAAAAGATTTTCAAGACAGCACACCAAAAGTCAAATGCAAATGTTCGGGCTCGCCCAGACGTCACTTTTTTGGCTGTGGGATATCATTGCCCCCCCCCCTCGAGTCCCAACTAGCTTTTCACATATATTATGTAAAATATGAGAACGTACTGACGTGCAAAAGGATTAGTTGGGACTCTGGGGGGGGGGGAATGACGTTTTAAAAATATTTTTCTATTTTCTATATGTATAATACAAAAAGTGACCACTTTAGCCCCAAATTAAAGCCGTACATTCCTGAAAATAGGAAATCAAATGCATAATCATATAATAGAGACCAACAACGAGCTTATATATGAAGATGGAAGCATTTAATCGACTTTAATTTTTATGAAAATTATAGGCAGCGATACACTGTGATTCCCATTACCACCATCAGAGGCCCTTTTACATTTTAATTCCTGATGGGGGTTATTAGATGTACTATACACTTTTAAAGCCATATGGAAACTAGGCTATTTGCAGCCGAATTACTAATCCTCAACATAGACATACAAAACGAACATAGACATAGGGCCAAAATCTTATCTTTCATAATAATCAAGTTTATTTTCTGTATATATTTTACAATCAACTTCGTTTCTGACTTAATGTAATTTGATTTTTCGATACTATGTCACATAAATGTAAAATAATATAGTATGTATTACTTCATATGACCCCAATCGATCTGGGACAAAAATATCAAGCTAACCCTCATTGCGGACCAATTCTTTTGAAACATTACAACTCAAGAACTATAACATTAAAAAATCTGATCAGCGAAATTTTGATAAAGGTGTCTGTTTTGTGCAGGTTTTCTCATGTTCAACGTGTCATGAGTACATTTCTGCACAGATGCAATTTTATGAAAATACCCCAACTTAGCCATTTTACCGCAAGTCTCAAATGGTTGCCATGGTTCAACAAAGTTATGACTGGCAGCGGTGATGAAATCCACTGTTTCGTCGAAGATATTATTTGGTTCATTTTTGTTCGAAGAAGAGCTTATCTATTGCCAAGGCATGTGTCCTGGCGATTTAACCGCTGTGTCCAAAGGGTAAATTACTTTTCTCTGTTTTAGAAGGGCATCTACAAAGACAGAAAACTAAAAGGACTATTTATCTCAGTAATTAAGTATCGGAGATCCGGAAGTCATGCTAGTCAACGGTTGTACGCCACTGCAAAAAAGTCATACCAGCCTATTAATAGGAAACCAATAGACAAACAAAGACAGTGCTCCCCATGTCGAGCCAGTCCTTTGGAAAAAAAAACACGCATATGAGCCACCATTACAAGCATAGAGCTTATTGTGCAAGTGAAACAAGATCCCTTTTAAATCGCCAGTGACAAAGAAATCTCGGTTTCTATCACCAGTTGTGAAGATTAAATCTCATACTGACAAGTCTGTTAAGTGATGGTCATTCAGTAACCAAAACCTAACTAAAATGATATGAACACAGGTGAAATATCACAGAAATTCTGACACCAAAAACAGGCAACATAGCACATCAGTGGAACTATCGCTTTGGAACGGCCAATAATGAATGACTGGGGGTGCTTCAACTAGTTTTACAGCGCCAACCCCATCCTCAATTTCTGATGTGGTATGAAACATTTAGTTGGTTGTTTGTTCAGCGTAATAACCCTCAAACTCGTCAATGAATTATCACAGTAAGCAAAAAAATCACATTTCAACACCATTAAGAAGCAAAGACGAGGATTCAACAGACTCAATGTGAGCATGACAGTTGGAGATCATGTCCTGGACTGCCAAACAACACCCCTGGAAATCTAAATCTAAAGAAGGTCATCAGTTGAGCCCCGGACCAAGCAACAGAGAAAATAAAAATGATATAAAAATTGCGTCACTCGCTTCGTAGTTCCATGTTCAGTCAACTATGAGATAAAATGGCACGCCTAAAGTATCGTTAGTGCTTGCGCTTTAGAAAAAAAGTGAAATCCCTCGGGTTGGGTCACTTTTTATATAAATGTAAGTGCGACGATGAACGGGCGTGTTGTTTGATAATTAAAAGGCATGTTTATTCAACAACAAAATATGTGAATATGTCTTCTTTTCATTATTTTCATCACTTTAGCCCACTTAATTCAAAATTTAGGCAGTCGAAAAATGATATCTGACAAAATGTTTGAAAAGGTTTTTGTATTAATAAGAGGGGTATTCAAGGTTCGGCCCGCACACCCCGGCTTTAGAAAAATAAGGTAGCCCCTGAATAGTAAATATCTGCTGATGGGAACTACATCTAAAATCCTACAAAGTCTTGGAAACTACCACGATATTATTTTAACTACCATGATGCGCTTGAAACTACCACACAGGAAGAACGGAGCATGAACCGTTTACGAGTAAATGCTCAGAAATTTTTCTTTAAAGGAACGTTTATTGAGGGTCGTTTTATCATTTCGATTGTCAAATGATATCAAATTTAATTTAATTTAATCCTTCGAACTGGCACTGTACTTTGGGGAAAGTTGGTCCGATGCTCAGTGGAGAAACAAAAATCCAAAGAAATAAAATAACTTTTCATACAAATTTTTTGGCTAGAGGGGCGCTAAGACATATTTACACGGAACCATTTTACCTGATTTTACCATAATATGTTCTACAAAGTAAAACCAAAAAAAAACTGAAAATGACACTTTCCTTTGTTTACTATCCAATTTTATGCCTAGAAACTACTATGACGTGTCCCGGATGTTGCTTCGGAACAAAATTACGTTAACCCAATTTCTTGGTTTCTTCCTGGGTTTACCACCCGTGAATATAGTGACAATTATAGCAAATACTAGAGTTTAACAAATTATTTTGTATTAAAAATCATCTATGTTCATTTTAAATAAATCATTTGCTAACTGTCATTGTAGTTCTTCAGAATTCATTAAAAAGTGATCCATAGCGTTCAAAAGTCGGATTTATTCTGAGCACAGATTCGAACAAATTGTAGCTTAAATCACTGTCAAACACACAACCAACCA
The DNA here is from genome assembly GCA_964019695.1 of Loripinus fragilis. Lineage (NCBI taxonomy): Eukaryota > Metazoa > Mollusca > Bivalvia > Lucinida > Lucinidae > Loripinus > Loripinus fragilis. The sequence continues at coordinate 62,694,821 of OZ026522.1, read as the reverse complement.
AAAATGGGTCTCATTCTCTACTGAGTTTGCGGTACAATATGTACAAAGTCGTACAAATACGGGAGTTTTGGTCGGGTAAACCCTTCAGTTTTGACTGCGAAAGGTAAATTACAGCTGTGAAATTTGGCAAGCACACGTCTGTGGCCCCTGCTCATATTTTGCTTTATATAATATTCTGTCTTCAGGACGGTTTTATATTGTCTATAAGTTGTATTTCCATAGAGAGCGTTTCCATCACGCATTAACTTTTGGAACCATTTTTCTTTATCTATATCAGTCTTAATCTATATACGAGGGGCGTTCAATATGTAATGAAAACAGCCCAGTATATCCCAAAGCTTTATATTTACACACTTTTTAATTACTTTAATTTAAAGGTCTGTTTCTTGGCTAAATATATGTAAAATTGCAGTTGTCCAGCTCATTATCTAATTTACACAAGCCACTTTCAAGATAGGGCGCTGAAGTACACTGCGATATGAAATAAAACAATGTTTTCAAAAGCAGATAACTACATGAACGAAGGATGTTTTCAGTCTGTTTCTTCGTGTGGTAAATATCCATATATTGGAGATTTATACCTGCAAAAATTTTTGAAGCTGCTTCATAATCTATGAAATACTGAGGCTGTCATTTTGGTTAAAATCCTCCTTGATGCTACTTTTTCTGGCATTCCATTGACAGAGTCGTTTTTGCGTGAACGAATACATAGCGAAAATTCATACGAAAATCTTTTGTAACATTTTTTCTGGTCGCTCCAATGTTCATTTGCAAGTAATAAAGCCGATTGTGAAAATTCCATATTTAATCTCACTCATAAAGTACCCCCAAGTACGTCATTTGAAATAAGAAAATCACTTAAAAGAATGCCATCATTGGCTAACACTGAAATGGATCAGACAAAATACCGCGTTTCATCGATGTTTACATCCGGATGCACTATTTGGACATTACTACACGTATTAACATGTACATAATCTGGCTGGCTAATTTCAGACAATAAAATTATGGCCGTAAAATTATACGAAGCGGAAATGGCATACCACTCAGATGAGATACCCCTAGATATTGGTTTCAGTTTAGCTGGTCTGCTGCCTATGTACTGTGTTTACTGAAACTTCGATACAATAAAAAATTGTCTTTTCCTGGTACAAAGCCACATTTCCGATTTTCAAGAACCATACGTATTTTAGTGTTACGTCCATTGCTTTAAACGGCGTCAACGTAAAAAGGGGGTAACGTACTAAAACCGTTTGCACGAGACATTGGTGCCGGTCGAAAGTTTGTATCGTTATAGCAGATAAAGGGGAAATGAGTTAGAAAACTAAGGATATGTGATTCATGCATATGAAATGTTAGTTTTAGAAAATACAGCATGCCTTTCTACCTTTGTTAAAATGAGTCTTTGCAATTCGGAGGAAAATAAATGCAGTGTATATTAGTGTGCTTTTTAAAAAGCCTGTAACATATTGAATTTGGAAAGATAAAATAATGTTTTATGCTCTATTATAACGGCGACGCTTTGATCTTTCGTTTTGCATATGACATTAAATCCTAACGAGTTTGTGGATGGAGTTATGAGTGGGTTTTCATTACATATTGAACCCCCCTCGTACATGTAGAAGAAGTGAACAGTAACATCGAAGATTGCTGCAAATTCAGAATATTTTGAAAGGGTTCCATGCGCGAAGTTTTGCGAAGAAAAACTCACGAAATCCCGAAATAACACTGTCGTTTTTCTGATGTGGGTACATCAAGCTCCAGTCGCGAAAAAGTTTAACGTCGCAATTGAGTCTTGTTAACCGGTTTAAGCCCTCTAGTGAATATTTCACTGTCCGTTCCAAGACGGTGCTCCTTTGGTCACTTGCTGGGAAAGGACTGACCTCTTGGCTCTTGTTGGTGATGTTTATTGTATTTTTGTTACTTTCCCATGTGGTATCCTGGGAGAGTTGTGGTACTTGATTGTATCGTTGCCTGATCTTTGCCTCCTTTCTAATTACTTTGTAATGCTTTTCGCGGAAATAGAATGCTCGCGATTTTTTTTTATTTATCTATTGTATTCTATGCATCCACGTACTCGGATCCAGGCGACAGTCGAAGCGTTTGTTCCAAGAGATTCAATGCAGTGCAAAATCCAATCTACAAGAGGAAATGAATTAATACCCTTTTTGAATATCTACAATTTATCCATACAAATCTAACAAAAGATAATTACGATTAAATGGCTATACTTTCATTTTTACTCGGTTGAAGGATATGTTAGCCCCGTTTACTTGTGTAGACTGGTGACATGATTCATGTCCCCGAGTCTTTCTTGCAGCCTTCAAAAAGCAAGTGAGTATGACCAGGAAACGCCACAATCACAGACCACTGGCAAACCCACTCCACCGCAAGGAAGAGAAACTTACCACTAACAGCCACATGGCAGCACGAACTCTTTACCCTTAATGCGCCAATCTCAACAAAAGTCTTCTGCTTTTCTCGTCTGCTGAAATGTTTAAGAAGCCTCTATGGCAAACAGTGTGGACCCAGATCAGACTGCTCCTATAGGAGCAGTCTGTTCTGGATCCACACTGCTTGCTTCTATACTTATTTCGTCAGTAATGTTAGACAATTATTTGCAGCAGACGACTTCAGCAGACGACATTTTCAGATGCATTTTTTCTTGGCGCTTTAAGGTTTAAGTAAGGCATTAAGCAACCAGCTCTCTCAGCGTGCTGATTTGCAAATTGCAAACCTAGAAAAGACACTAACTACTACATAACAAAACAGGGACCAAACAGAGAAACACTACAAATAGTGGGCATGTAGTAACAATAAACAATGAATCAACAACAACTGAACTACCGCCTTAGAACGGACAGCAGCCAAAGCCAACAGGATGGGCCGGGGGCTTTAATTGATTTTACTAGCCAAACCCTCGCCCTTGATTCTCCAGTTTTTAAAACAAAAACACATAAACAGAAACAAAACACACACATATAAATACAATAATACGATTAAAGTAAAGCAAAAATGTTTATCTCGCGTGGAGGCTTCCTAACTTATGCAATGTATCATCACAGGAAAACAATCAAACCAAACTATTATTCTTTGAAGAATCAAAGAAAGGGGCTCTTACAGACGACCAGAGCTAATGACCCCCCCCACCCCCCCCCTAGTTCAGTCACAGTAGGCCTAGGCAAAGACAAGCATCAGGCACTAACATACCGATAAAAGTTTAAGGTTAGGATCGTCATGCAATTAGATAGGAAACTATTGTCATAAAACTTTATTGGGTTTGTTAAGATTATGTGTGTACATGTATCTTACTGATCGTATAATGCATTTTAATTTAATTTTAGGCCTCCAGAGTAGAGTGCGTATTTAAAAATTACTTTTCTTATTTCTCAACTAAAACATTAATGTTGTGGGTGCGGAAAAGAAATGTCTGAATGAGACGGTTCTTTTGAGCATCCAAAACAAATGATTATATCGATGGGAAAGCAAATATTTACAATTGTATTCTCAGGAAGTTTCCTCATCGGGACCTAAGGGCCCGCCCGGCCCGGCCGCCAGCTGATGCTGCAATATCAGTGTGCCATGGCTCAAATTAAAGAGGTATAACTGTAGACTATTTTTCTGAATTTATATCATATAGTTGCTTTTCTTACACTTCCATTCCATGTTAATATCGGCAATTATTGTACATTTTATCGAACTTGTAAACAGGAGCGCGGTGGTCAGTGGTAGAGTTCTTGACTCGATATCGAGGGGTTGTGGGTTCGAGTCTCACAGGAGGCACTTCGATGTGCCCTTGAGCAAGACACTTTATCCTCTGCTTTGCACTGGTCCAATCCAGGAAGACCCGTCCCGCCATAACTGAAAAAATGTTTATTGGGATGTAAGTATTCAAAACAAGCAAACACGGACTTGTTTTATTTGCACATGGCCGTAAGATATTGGTAAGCAATATTAACCAGGCACTCATGCATATGCCGTATGAACTCGTATGGATCTGTTATTCTAATTTTAGATTTCCGAACAATATGAAAAGTATGTTTTTAATCCGCAGTACATCACCGTCCTGATTAGCGCTGTGAACAGAGCGTACAGCTATCAGGGTTGGGATGGTGGACATGTTGTTTAATATTTTCAAAATTTCGTTCTTCTTTTTTTTCCACATAAATTATTATTTTTATTTTATTTTTTGCTCGTGACTTGGCCTGTAAATAAACTCAAAACCAAATTTCTGTGTACTGATGTACGTAATAATGATCCAGTCGCGAATTTTTAATGTCGCAAATATGTCTTTTCACGCTATAAAATAAGAAATTCTCGCAATAATTTCTGAATTTACATTATGCGTTTTTAAAATTAACTGCCGCCTATGATACGTATACGTACAAAATTCTCACGAACTGGCTGCAATTTTATACAAAACAGTTGACCTCAGACACAAGATACGTTGCACCCAGCGATTTTGTTAAAACTCTTTGTACTTTGTTTTCTATTTTGATGTGAAACTATTTGTCACAAATCTCCTTAAAAGTTTTATCCGTTTTTGTTAATCAGTGTTCTTCGTATTCCTGATTAATTCTTCAAAAAGACAAACCTAGTCATGTTATTTGCTAATCTGAATTGTTCGCATTTTCTTGTGAAAACGTATTAAAACCCTATGATGAGATTAGATAAAATCATTTTAGCTCTTTGTTGAGACGAGAAAACAAATCGAATCACAAATTAAATGATCGCTGCCAAGGAAAAGAAGAGTTTCATGAAAGGCCAATACTGTTAAAACTCGACAATTTGAACTCGTATGATTCGAAGTACCCGCTTAATCGAAACATACAGTAAAACTTGTCTTAAGCAGCCACTCAAAAATAGACAAACCAAAGATCTTACTGAAAATGATAGCTTAATGAAGGTCGAAAGTATCATTCTGCAAAAAATTTGACATGCATTAAGCGATAAACGGTCTTGAAAACCTATGTTTGGTCTTATTTTTGATACACCTGGACCTGGCGAATAGCGGAAATAAACATTTCTTTTCAGCACAACTAATAGAAAATCTGTCAAAAATCATGTTTGGTTATATGCATGTGGGTAGTTAATAACCCACTCCTTTTAATTCGAGCTATTGATAATTCTAAGTACAAACTCTAGTCCCGAATACTTCGAATTAACAGGAATCGATTATATTTCAGTGAGACATGCAATTAAATGCACTTGATTCGATTAACATACATGTCACCATAAAAACATTGGGGAAACACCACCAAAATTCGAGTATCGAATCATGGCTCGGGTGTTTGTAAGGAGCATTACGCATAGTACTATGTACCAAAAAGCTCCATTTTGTTAGCCGGAAAAGGCGTAAGGAAAATTAGTTTTTTTGCATTTGAGTTCGGTCCTATTAAAATCCATTTCACTAATAACCCGAAAATGTTAATTAGCAGAATAATTGAAGTTTATGTATTCTTCAATAAAATATCGTTACAGCAATATTTTATTGAAAAAAAAAAACAACAACATAAACTTCATTTAAAACCGTTCGTTTTGCTGCAGTCAAACTTGTTATCAAAGTAGATCATTGATGTACATCCGAGGTTTGATTCCACGGAATTTCGCGGCATTGACCGAGGTAGTTCCGATTGCCATATGATGCCTATTTGAGTGTCGTTCTGAAAAATCTGATCCTAGCGTAATAGCTCTGTAACCTGCCACATAAAATGCCTGAATCCAAATAATTAAACAGTGACATGATTTCCAACAATGTGACATTTTGATAATTGTAGTCTCAGACGAGCCTGCGCAGCCTCTTTTTAAGCTTAGAAACTCCAAATGGTGTTCACTCAGTAGCTTAACACTCATAGAATATTCAAGCGACTAGCAAATGCTCTGATCTGACTGCGCGTATGCGCAGGCTGGTCTGAGCCTTTGCTGTTCGCACATACCACATTGTTGGAAATCTCATGTCACGGCTCAATTATTAAGTGAGGCATGCAATGAAATGCAGTGCCACTTGATTCGGTTAACATAACAATGCAAGCTAACTCATTTGATGCATATTTGAGTGTCGATCCTGCGTAATATGTCTGCAACCTTCTACATAAAATGCCTGAAAATTGTAAAAATCAAAATATTTTATTTGTCTTAGCACAGCTTAAAGAGACTAAGTCTGCAACTTTTTCGAAATTTTCTATTTTCTTTTTAAATCATTTGTAAAAGTAGAATTAAGCTATGTTTTCACAATAAATCTGTTCACTATAGCTGGAAACTGCACGGAAAAGTGAATTATCTTATAAAAACAGGTGTGTTTTTCTCTTGTTGGTAATTATTTGCGTCCCTCCAATAATTATAGACAGTTAATTTTAACATAAATGCTGTTGTTTTGATACCGATAATTTGTTAAGATTTACGAAATTGGTATAATGTATACCTGAATTTTAGCATTTTTTACTGTGTTCTTGAAAAATAGAAACATTAGTTCTAAAATTAAAAGATCAAAAGTTACAGACTATGCAGCTTTAAAAGATGTGATGTAAAGGTGAATCTTGAAATTTACCTCAAAACAGCCATAGTACCCTTAAACCACTAGCTAAACAATCTGCGTGTGCATAGTTAGACCTCACAGCTAGCTACTACAAGAGCCGATATGCCCTGTAAATATGGGAAAGTTTCCATTAGATCTGGCTCCGAGGTTATAAAACTTTTTTCATGCTCAACTCAACTGAGCACGAAATTTCAGCTGCTCATAAAAACTAAAATACCGACAAATAAAAAAGTTTCTTGCTTTAAATCTCTCAGATGCTGTATTTATCATGCTAATAAATGCTAAAATGCCAAATAATGTTGGCATTTTAACATTTTTTAGCAGGATAAATTTCGTGTTCAGCTAGCTGAGTTGAGTATGAAAAAAGTTGTATAACCTCGGGGCCGGGGATCAGAAAAATATGGTTTTCTTAGGCCATTGCGACTACTGCCAGCTATAAAATGATTCCAAATAAAATCAACCACTTGACGTTTTAACCAGCCAATACTTTCGTATCAACGACTGTAGTGAAAGTAGAATCATTTTTCATGACGATAACCCAGAGTCTACCGGAATATACTCAGAAAATTTAGATTCATTCCCATCTCTAACATTCAATACAATCAAAACTAAACTAAATATGCATGCATTTCATAGTTCCAGATATATGCAATCAAAATGGATGCTTTATTTCAGTCACACTGCAATGGTTTAAGTACAGTACAAATCCAAATGGTGCAACCCTCTATACTGAAAAGTCATACACGTTAAAAAATGACTGAAACCCATTTTTATCGTTTTTATTGTATTCCATAATGACTGATTCCAAAATCATTGCTGGCTTTCCCTCAAAAGTATGACACCTAATTTTGCAGCTGTTGTCAGTGTTTTACTGCCAATTTGTGGTCAAATTTGCCAGGGTATGCCATATCTGTGCATTTTGTTGAAGAAGTTGTCCAATTTTTAGGGACAATGACTGACAAAATGGGTGTGAACACTTGTCTGTGGTCGGAGTTAGAACATAAGCAATGACCTGGTAAAGGTCGCAGCAAAACATTTAAGCGCTAAATTTATTGCTTGTGAACTTTGAGTAGTGAGGGTAAGTGCACTTGGTGTGGTACTGTAACCAATGACCCGTAAATTTCATTTTGCATTTTGGTGAATTGCATAGTGATAGTTCTCTCAGATACATAGTTACTTACTTTGTTTGAAAATTATATTCCCAAATGTTATATAGTCAAACGAATTTTGATATCCTTCAATTGTTTTTCTGAGTATTAGGAAACCGTTTGTCCTTAATGCAAATAACAAAACTTTTATCCTGCTGCAGATTATTGTCACTAATCATGCAACTCAAATAATTTGGTTGCTTATTTGTTGAAACTTTCCAGCAATGAAACGAATATGTTTAGTGCGAAATATGCTGTGATTTTGTAAAGTTAAATATTGAAGGCCTTCATAGCGTTTAAATATAATGAATGATAGCTAGTGTATTTTAATTTTGCGACCGCAGTTATACCATGTGACTAAATTTAGGGTCTCAATAGAGTACTTGTACTTCTGAAATAAAAAGAATCAGTAAAAGTTTGGCTTAAAATCAGTAATCATTAAATCTAAGAGCAAAAATCAGTAATTAGTAAAGTTTATCAATGCTCCAGTCGCTAATCTATAAAATTTGCCTTCAAAATTACAAATCTGTAAATAATTAGGGAAAGATACTGGATCACACTTCTGACGCAAAATCAAACAGAAGCTTTACTATTACATATATTGTATATCCATTCTAACGCAATTCTTTAAAAAATTGAAAGACTTATTTATGAAAATGAAAGTAGAACTTCATCGGTCAATTATTCCCTTTTAATCATAATCTGATTTGGTGAATGTCTGCAATAAACCCCTGACCGGTACAATGATTTCGGCAAGACCTCGTATATTAATTAAGGTTATATTCCTGAAATATTTTGCTTTGAAGTGTGGGTCAGTATATATCAGTATACTACGTTAAGAGCCTCTTATCTCCATCACTCTGGACAGTGACTCAAAAACTGATCCAGATACGTCTATTTAGATATACATGTATTACTTGACTTTTCGCTTACTGTAAAGGCGGCACCTCATGAATGCGAAATTAGGACTAGTCAACCTTAGGCATAGGTAAAAGCTGAAAAGGAGGCGTGCTTTTATTCAAAAGTAACTGTATCATCTTGTGCTACCACCTTAGTCATTATTTAGTCCTTAAAACTCAAGCAAAATAACTGCATCTGAAAATGTCTATTTTTTCACATAAGCAGGGAGGCAAACATTGTTCACACTGTTTATCTTTGAGGCTTCAAATAGTTTAGTGGACGACAAAATATACATTTTTTTATTATGCGCTTAAAGGGTTAATAACTGTGAGTTCAGTGTGTATACATACGGTTAGGATTTTCATGAAATGCACGCACGTTTGCGCGACTCAAAAAGCTTATTAACTCTTCATCAAATTATAAATAAAACCTGATTTCCCTTCCTTAGCAGGTGAAATAGCCGAGTCACACCCAGATATGAATATTAAAGTTGCAGCCTTTACAGTAAGCGAAAAGTCAAGTAATATGTCTAAGAGTTTTCTTAAGCGAGTTATGTGGAGATCATTTACTCAGAAAAACAATTGAAGGATATTAAAATTCTTGACTGTATAACAGTTGAGAAAATAATTTCCTTGCAAGGCATTTTCGTATCTGATAGAACTACCAATATGCAATTCAGCAGAATGCAAAATAAAATTTACGGGTCATTGGTTACGATACAGTACCACATCAAACGTACCAAACCTCTTTCCCGAAGTTTACAAGCAAAAAAAAAATAGCGTTTATATTTTTCGCTGCAACCTTCACCTTGTCATAACTTATGTTCTAATTCTGACCACAGACAAGCGTTCAAACCCATTTATCAGTAATTGCATCTAATAACGTGACAACGTCTTCAACAAAAATGCACAGATATGGCATACCCCAGCCAATATGACAGCAAATTAGAAGTACAACACTAACAAAAACTACAAAATTAGGTGTCCTACCTTTGGCTGAGAGCCAGCAACGATTTTGTAGCCAACCATTATGGAATACAAACGATAAAAATGGGTTTCAATCATTTTGAATGCTTATGACTTTTCAGTATAAAGGGTTGCACCATTTGGACATGTACTGAACTTTAATCATTGAAGCGTGACTTAAATCACACATTTACTTTGATTGCAGATATCTGGAACTATGAAATGCATGCATAATTAGTTTAGATTTTATTGTACTAAATGTTAGAGATTGAACTGAATCTAAATACCATTCACTTGTTTTTCTGAGTATATTTGTATTTCTGGAAGGTCACCTGAAAGCCGAACAAACACTTACCATAAAGTTTTAGTTTCTTTTAAATTACTGCACGACCCTTGGTTGTGCACTATAATCACTGAATGAGTATGTCCGTCCGTTAGCAATTTGTGTAAATGTTCATTTCTATTGAACCACATTGTATATTGTGATCACATTTTGCATACTTATGCATGTAATAATTCCCTAACCGCTGGCATGCGAAACTACCTTTCTTGATGGACAAGAGTTTGCTGAGTATGAGTTTAGCATGTTGTGGTCAGTTGGTGAAAATCCTCATAACTCTTTAACATTATAGGATTTTTTAATCAATTTCGCATACTCCCCCCAAACAAATATTATCTTTTTAAAGGGAAACAGTATCGGCCATCTTATAAGCAAATAAATGTTTTTATCATATGACGTCGCGTCTGGGAGTGTAATAACGCCATGCAATAAAATCTGTAAACCACTAGTGGTTTATCGATTTACGGGAAATGTTATTACGTCCACTCGTAACAACGTTGCGTATATATGATGACACAATTATAAAGTTTGTATGCGAGAAATGAGATTTCAAAGTATTTGTCATATGATAAATAGAATCTAACATTCGTGCTCTTGTATTATTGAATTTATTAAACTCGTTGCGAAAAAGAGATAAAATGCTCGGCAAGCCTCGCATTTTATCTCTTTTCCCCAACTCGTTTAATAAATTCAATAAAACATGAGCACTCATGTAAGATCCTCTATGCCTTTCACCACGGGTAGTACACATTACAGTTAGTAAAATATATGTTGGGTGCGTTTCAACAACAGTGGTATCTTTAGATTCTGGTATTTCCATAGCTCAACTCGGTTGATGATCTTATTGGAAACATTTAATATTTAAACATGAGCCCCGCCTCAGAAGCCAACGTTAGATGCGACCACTCCCGCTACTAACCACATGGAAATGCACCCACCCCTCCTACTTTAAGCCGCTCCCACTCCCTGGCACTTAAATAAATATTGGGAGGTAAATCGATAAGTATTCTATAAAAAGACTAAAAAGTTAATATGGGATATTATATTACTTTGTTCCTGCTTTAATCTACTAAAACTACCACTTAAAATATAGAGAATATACACGCCCACATCGTAAGTCTACACGATAAAATGTGAAGTTAATCAAACACGTCAAAATGTACGTGGGAAGACATCTGATTTTTTAATAACATACTATGCATGAAGTTTACAGATACGCGATGCAATACACTGTGGCTAGCATTTTCAAGTTATGGCTAGAACAGATGTCATGTTTGTTTGCGTTGAGCACGAATAATTATTTAAAAGGCTGATGCCTCTTATGAGTATTACTGTTAATTATAATTATAACTACAATCAAATATTGATTAGTTCGAAGCACCAGCTTAAGTCAAAGTAAACATATGATGCATTGCGTCAAAACTCAGTTAGGAATACCAAAACCAACATCGGACCTCCAGTGAAACGCCATTTCAATGGCGTTTCGCTGTTGGGCGATGATGGCCCGAAGCTGCATCCTACCTGGATAGGTAAGATTCTGTATTTCTGATTTTCTTTCCATTATTTCCATTATCATTAAAATATGCATTGTTATATGTTAGGAAAGCCGCGTTGTGCCAAACACAACTCAAATGGTGTGTTTTAGCTATGCATGCCAATGGATACTTTAGTTGATACACGTAACCGTTTTCTTCCTTTAATTTTAGCTAATTTTCGAGACTTCAGCATTCATCGCATGGGTAATATGTTTCTTTAAAAGTGTGGTTTAAATATATTTTATTTGAACTATTAACACACATACTGTCGCACCAACCAAAAGCGACAGTGACGTAATACTTCGTATAGAATTGATATTGATAAATAAAACACTAACGTGTACACTTCACTTGAGCTAATTTATAACGCTAATCGATAGATCACTTGTGTACTAATCCTTTCCTGAGGACCGGACCAACACATAAGCGATCCATCAATTATAAGTCCCTGATAACTTTGTAAACAACGCATGAAGTCACTGTCACTCCTATCTGGCAGGACAAAACATGTTAACACATAAATATAAAAAAAACATACACCTTTGGATTTGAACGAAAGCTATCATCTCCCCAGCTATTTAGTGAGACATGTTGATATGTATATTAGTCATTGGTGATACCTTGAGTAATCTAGGAAGCTAAGGAAGGACACTATCGCTGTAAACATATAAAAGGGGGCATTTATCTGCCCACCAACGGAACACCTTTCGAACGGTGTTTTGCTGGACTGTACGCTAGCTTGATAGGGCGATGGTTTGTTCAGTTTAATGTGCGTAGCCAGTACGTTAGGAAAATTACGCACAACAAAGGGAGAGTACTGGATCTAGCAGTGACTCTCTTCAATTGCATCCCTTTTTAAGATGGGAACTTCTCTTAAAGGAAATAATTTGTTGCCAGAGGGAGTGAATTCTTTCCTTTAAAAGCAGTTCCTTATGGCATGGAAATCACTTTTGCCACATTAGGTGACCTGTCTTGAATGTTAGGGTTTTTATTACGCACGTACGTAACTGCGTAGGGGGAGCTACGCCAATGCAATTAACTCCGCCCTCTCCACCTGTCTCCACCCACCCTATGCACCAGCCCTGTATTGAATGTTCTAACAATCTTTACTAATTAGGTAGTTATAAGTTTGAAAATTATAAGATTTTGTTTTTGCTTGATTCCTTGTTTGTATGGGGAGAGTTTCGACTGTAGTTATGTTTTTGATGTTCTGATTTACAGTCCGTTCTAACTGTCAAAAAGAGCGTGTTTGTTGTCGTTCGTATTTAGGTCTTACTTTATATTAGCCTGTTTAGTTTACCTCTGCATTTATCTCATCTTCTTGGTGCCATTGGTTGGTACTTGTCAGGCGGGGGTACCAAATTCAAGATTTACTTTTTTTTCAGTCATCATAGTTTTCAGTGTGGGAGAGGGAATCCGTATCATTATTCTTAGCGGGCCACCATCAGCCCGCCAGCCAAAAGCCATTTTAAGCTGTGATTCAATGGCGTTTCATTGGAGTGCCGTTGATGATTCCGGTGATAGCGTGGTTTTCTGGGGCGGGTCCGGACCCCTACCCCCCACCCCCTCTCGATACGCGCATATATTTGAGCTGTAGATGTGGCAGTTGCTGCATGTGACCATGTTCATTTACTTGTTAACACTGATGTTGCTTTGAAATGCGTTGTGTCCTGATAAATCCCATAACCGTCTTAAGAAAGAGATAGCTCGTGACTCGACCAGAAAAACGCAATGACTCGACATGTCTGACTGGCCTTGTCTGGTAAATTCACCATCAAATAGGTCTCGACATGAGAAAATCTGACTTTGCTGTATGCGAACAATAAAAGCGCAGACCAGCCTGCGCGAATCAACGTTTATCACTGCGTAGCAACGCAGATCCGCATTTCAATGCATTGCTGCATAGTCATTCATGAGAGGAAGGATACAATACGTTTAAACGGATTTAATACATGTAGCAAAATAAAACATTGAGGTAAGAACGCAAGATGATATAGCATTTCAAATTTTAGATTAGATTTACCTATGACAGAGTCAACACATTCCAATATCGATTTTTCTAAATAGGCAATTTTCATTGGTTAACGCACTAACGCTTATTAGCACATATGAATACTCATGATCTTGCCTTGCGTTGATACGAGTTGAAACGCGTTTTCAACGCACTTTAAATCGTACGTGCGTACAACGCATTGAAAATGCGCACGAAACGCAAATTCGAAGGACAAATACGTGGGCATCAGTGTATCCTGCTATATGCACGTTTCAAACTCCTGGCTAGTCTCTGTATTTGAGCAGACTGATTTGACTCTGACTTGGTCGGAAACCACAAAGAAAAGTTTTCTTGCATCGAGGCATAAATGCACTGATGCAACAGTATAAGTCCTACTAAGCAGCTGCACACGTGCGTAACACAAATTGAAGTCTCAAACGAAATCCATACCATATAGGAAAGAATTAACTCCCTCCGAAGCAAAATCTCTCCTTTAAGAGAAGTCTCAGATTTAAAATAGGGAATCACTGCCAGTCTCAGTAGTCTCCATTTGTTGTGCATAACTATTTGACCCGTCTGGCTTAGCCCTTGTCAGTGTCCTCAAAAGGCATAGTTGTAATCTTGCCTCTTCTTTTATTAGATATTCAATGAACGTTGGTGACATTTAATTTCATGGAGCCTAAATCACAATCCAATTAATAAAAAAAGATCTAATATAAGATTTGAGCAGCGACATGATAATTCCAACAATGTGGTATGTGCAACCAGCAAAGGTCCAGACCAGCCTGCGCTTACGCGCAGTCTGATCAGAGCCTTTGCTAGTCGCTTGAATATTCTATGACTGTTAAGCTACTGTCTGAACATAGTTTGGAGTTTCTAATCTTAAAAGGAGGATGCACAGGCTCCTCTGAGTCTACACTTGTCTTAATGCCACATTGTTGGAAATCACATGTCGCGGCTCATTGGTCAGTGCTAAGCACAGTTTGTTTGATTTGTGTTAACTGCAGAAATGTTTAATGGTTCTAGCTGTACACTGGGTTAGTAAACCGCTATTTCAGAAACATTTTAAATCACATATAATGATACATCAAGACCAGTGGCAGTTCGGCCGCCATCAAATTTGGTGTTCATCCGCCACCAATTTGGGTGTACAGTTGCCACCAATTTGGGTGTACAGTTGCCACCAATTTGGGCGTACAGTTGCCACCAAAGTGGGTGTAAAGGAACATTTTTGTACAGTGTATGAAGATCACATGTGAACATCTTGCATCTATCCCATGAAAAGAATATATATCTGCCTTGTGAACCACTTTTAGTTTCCTTTTAATCTGGAGCTCTGCCTTATGTTAATCTGCAATAGGTGAGCCCGAATACATGTCTTTTGGAATAATGTAGAGCCAGATCAGTCGAATTTAAAATAAGCCAGTTGATCAGGAAGTTCACTGTTTCCATTCGACCAAATTAGTTCTTGTAACAGCTCGATTCATGCGATTCAAATGCACTGGCTTGTTATCACGATAAAGCATGTCATTTTATTCAGCAGGGTTAGGGTACATTATTCCTTTATTGCTCCGTCTATCTATCTATCTATCTATCTATCTATCTATCTATCTATCTATCTATCTATCTATCTATCTATCTATCTGTCTGTCTTTTTGTCTGTCTGTCTGTCTGTCTGTCTGTCTGTCTGTCTGTCTGTCTCTCATGTGGCATCCTCATATAACTGAGTGTTTGGCGTCGGTGGCTAGGGTGAGTAAATTTCTCATTGTTCTCTCATAGGATCGCACATGCGCAGACAAAAGTTGAGAAAGATTTGAAAGATTTTTTTCAAAATTGAAAATCTAAAAAATGGTAATATTGATATCTATTTGGTCCATTTTATCGAATTTCCTTCGTGAAGTCGGACGCTTTTATTCAGG
The DNA here is from genome assembly GCA_964019695.1 of Loripinus fragilis. NCBI lineage: Eukaryota > Metazoa > Mollusca > Bivalvia > Lucinida > Lucinidae > Loripinus > Loripinus fragilis. The sequence goes on along the minus strand of OZ026522.1, from coordinate 62,679,486 downwards.
AGTTTGTTCTGTGTGCTGTGTTGTATGGTGCCGCGTGTTGCAAGATGATGGAATGTTTATATACCAACGTGTCGTCCAGATGATACCTCTTACCAATTTTTACACGGATTATTACGGCATGTACAAGTTCTACACAAGTACAGGTGGTATAAAATAGTGGAACATTAGTTTGCCCGCCTGTTCGTGAGATAATCCATTCGCTAAAGCTCATTGGTTATCTCCACGTACATGCGGACAAACTATGGAACAACTAATACGTTTCTATCTATCTTCGACCTCATGGAATCTAAAAATTGCTCTGCTGATCGATCTATCTATCGATTTATCTGCCTGTTTAACTGCCTTCCTGTCTGCCTGCCTGATTGACTGTCTGTACGAATGTCAATCCAGCTAATTGTGTATTTTGTTACATAATTTGGAAGATTGACTTCTCCTACCTAAATTCTTAAATTACTGATGTAGATATATATTTGAATAGATTTGAAGAGTGACTTCTCCTACCTTACTTCTTGAATTATTGTTATAGATATATTAGTATAATTTAGAAGAGTGACTTCCCTACCTGAATTAATGAATAACAATTATAGTTATCTAAACAATTTAGTAAGAGTGACTACCCCTACCTAAATTGTTGATGTACTGTAATAGATACACATTGAACTAATTTGCAAGAGTGACTTCCCAACCTTAACTCTTGATTTTTTGTGGTAGATATTTATAAAAAAAATTTAAAAGAGTGACTTAATACCTTAATTCTTGAATTACTTTTTTTATTGAAATAACTTGTAAGTGTGACTTTCCCTACCATACCTTAATTCTTCATTTACTGTAGTAAATATATATTGCAATAATTTGGAAGAGTGACTTCACCTACCTGAATTTTTTAATTACTGTAGCAGATACATATCGAAATAATTTGGGAGAGTGACTTCCCCTACTTTAATTCTTGAATTACTGTTATAGATATTAAATATAATTGTGAAGAGTGACTCCCCCTTCTTAAATTCTTGCTTATTTGTAGTAGATGTATATTTAAATAAATTTTCCTTTTTAAAGGAGGGCTTGCCGAGTTGAAAAACAGCATGTGCACCTTGTCTGTTTGGAACACCTCCAAATTTGGTTATTGTTTAAACTGCACTAAAACCACGTCATAGACGAACATTAACAATAGTTATTGAGTCGGTGGGTAAGATACTCTTTTGGCAAAAGAAAAACACAGACAGTTATCTAAAGTGGCACCTAGCGCAGTACACTGAAGGACTTTGAAAACGCAAAAATAAAATTAATTAAATTTACTTATTTTTAATGTATCAATTTTTTTAGTTTTGGCAACAATGAACATCAACACGTCAGCAAAACATGTTTTTAATTCCATGCCAAAATAATAAATAATAACAGTCTATCGAATAGCAATACCCTTAGATTCAAAAGTTGCAAATCGAAATTTGTCTAGGAATCAGACGTAATTTAAAGTAATTGTATCAGACAACATATTTTTATTTAAAACCTCGATACAAATTACCCTCGAAGCCCTATTATTTGTCTGGAACTGACGATAGCCAGCCAGAACGGATATCGTCGATAGAAACCACGTTGATACACTCGACGTAAGTTGCCCTCTTAACGTCAGGTCGTCATTTTTGGTTAACCAGACTTGCGTCGATATTTAACTGTCCCTGTAGCCGAGGGGCTGTATAGTTGGTCGCCTTTCCCAAAGGACTAGAACTTTTCAAATAGTCATTTCATTTTTCCCATATAAACATATTCCTAATTTGTTGCTAGTATATAGGCTGTTGCTAAGTTCTGATAATCATACAACTCCACTAAAGACAATTACATTTATAGAGTAATGAACATAACAATTTGGAAAAGAAAGAAATAGTAATAAAATATTTTACGTGTATTATTGACCACTTTTATTATCAGACTGGTAGCTATTCTATATAGTTTACTGATGGCAATTATAATGGCCCACTTCGAATCGAAGTTTAGTTCCTACAATAGTAACTAAAGTTCAATTCGAACATCGATAGTCGCTACTATAGTGACGTCATGAACCTACTAAAGATCAACGGTGGGTCAGAGCTCTGTTACTCTAGTAGCTTATCTGGTTCCCTCCTCTAGACCTATCTAGCAAGATGGGTTCAAGATCTATCAATAGCCTCAAAATGTTTTTATTTTACAAAATAAATCCTTGATGTGTTCTATTTGCGGTTCCTCTTATTCGTGATTGTTAACTAGAGTAGTCTGTGCAGTTTATGCACACTCTTTTTGTCTACGATGAAGAATTGAGGTGGGGCATACAGGGCTATTCACTTTGTTTACTTGACAACTAATTAAAAGGGAGCAACTGAAGCCATTTGGGTGTAAACGTACGCACGCATCTATTACGTAAGATCTTTAGAAGGAACTTTAGTTCGATTCGAAGTGGGCCAATGTCATTCCAATTGCGCCAGATCGTTCATGTTTGGACAATCGTGGCATGATTAATAACGTTATAAAACTAAAGCTGCAGTGTTTTTATACATGCTGATGTACAAGCTACATGTCAAATTGACCCAGAAGTGTATGCGACACACCATGCTCCCAAAATATATCCTCACACCAAATTTAGGATTCCTACCTCAAATTATATACAGATATGCTCTGAGCTTGACCTTGCTAGAACTGAAACCAGAGGTCAAGGTCACAGTGACCAGGAAACATTTGGTGACTCGCCAGGGTCCAAGATGTATCTACATACCAAATATGGAATTATACCATAAATAAAACAGGCGATCCGCTGTGGCTGCATTTTTTCAAGAACTGACTCCTGAGATCAACGTCACAGTGGATGAAAACAGTGAACGACATTCCATGACCACAACATATATATACAAATTGAATTTGGGGGTAAATATGGCATATAATATGAGACATGCTCTTACAGGGTTCGCACAGACCTGGAAAAAATTGACCTTGGTCCTGGAAAAAGTGCCTTTTTTCATGGAATTTTGTAAAATTATCTTTGAAAATATAAATTAGTCTTTGAAAATATAAAAATACAACTAGTCCTTTCAGATTTATGCGATGGTCAAAAAACTGTATGAAAATGGCAAAAAAATGAAAGAAAATCGCTAGATACACGGCAAAGTGCGAGTTGCAACTCGTATTCTATTCTATTCATTTTGTGCAGTAGTCCCGGTTTTTATCACCAGTGTCAGAATCAAAGAATTCGAGTGCGCCTTTTCATTTCACTGCTCCTGGCTGAAAAAAGTGCACTTTTAAACGTTGTGTTATACAAAATTGGGAAGAAATTGAGTCCTTGAAAAATGAAAAAGTCCTGGAATAGTCAGGGAAAAGTTCTGGACTTCTGTTTTCCCATTTCTGTATGAACCCAGTCAAAACGTCCCCAGGTCAAAACGTCCCCTAGTCAAAACGTCCCCGAATTGGTCAAAACGTCCCCCAAAATTGGTCAAAACGTCCCCATGGTAAAAAATGTTGGTCAAAACGTCCCCAAAATGATTTTTTTATTATATATTTTATGTAATTTTAGGCATAATATGAGCTGTTTGAATGAAACTGTTTTAGATGAAGTGTTTGAAACCAGATTCCATTCTGTTATTTCAGTAAAATAGCATTAAGAATGCATTTTTCCGACATTCCTTCTACACACAATCCTTTAAACATTACACTATTATATATCCACTAGCTTTTGATGATTTTATTTGTGGTAATTATCAGACAGTCGCTATGATTGTTAGTTTGGAGTAGAACTTTACTTAATTTCGAACAAACCTATGCAATAAGTTTAAGTCTAGGTCTACGCATTATATAATCTCCTTTCCAACAGGCGCAAAATTTGCCTAGGAGAAATGCTTTTGGATAAATAAGAAAATTGAGAATAGGTGATTAACTCTATTAAAACAGGTGACTAATACATGTATAATTGAACTGTTTGATAAAGACGTGTGAAAAACCTGCAGCTCAGAAATGATGACAGTGGCACCTCAATTAGTAAACTTAATTAAGAAACTTCAATTTGGAAACACCGGACTCATTGGATGTATACACATATCGCATGCAAAAAACACATTATGTATCTGTTGTGTATTGTTGTGCATCAGTGTTATCTTGCAGTCGTCCGTCCATACGTCGGATGGGTGGAGGCATGCATTTACTTATTAATGTGTAAAAGTCTATAAACCTTTATTTATTACGTATGTACGCACGTATGAGTCGCATATAAAGTGCCTGCACGACGCTACTTGTCTGCACACTACATAGATACTTATCACAAAATTTTAAACGACATTTTCAATGAAACAAGCACCCTAAATGCAAAAGAACATTTTCTGTGTGGAACAATTTTATTTGTTACTCAAGTCATAAAGTGATCAATAACCACACCTATCAGATTGCACGGCTGCGCAGTTTGATCTGAGCCTTTCTACAAATTTTTATGAAGCCAATTTAGATATTATATACTTTGTATAGAGTGAATTACAATGGTCAGGATCATACTGCATGAATGCGCAGCCTGGTCTGTGCCTTTGTTGTTCGCATTCAATTAAAAGTTGAGTTTTCTCGTAACATGTCCCGCCTGTTATGAGTAAATGTATATATTGCCATAAATGTGTATCTAATAAAAAAGTGAAATTTAAAAAAAATAATATACGTTTTTATAAATGATATACTTGTGTTGTTATGTCAGTTCACGTCGTCCTAGTGGTGTTGGGTCTACACGTCGTCCTAGTGATGTTGGGTCTACCGTTACTAATTGCTCTTGCACTTTATTAACCGGTCATACGGAACCAAAGTCGGTGTATAGTAATAACTCTTTGCATGCTGGTGTCTTAATCTGATAACATTTGCAAGTGGCTTATACCCAGATCAGACCTGACATAATGTGGGATTATCTGGACATTATGATAGCATTCCCGAAAGAGTACTTTAAAAACGTTATTTTGATAAAGAAAACCAGACAGCAAAACACGCCAAAAATTATCATGTTTAACATTGATCTATAGCAACATGAACATAAAATACCCTATTAAATCATCATTTCAAACTTTCATACATCAGTACCAGACACTAAAACAAGATTTTTCTTTGTGAGAATCCCATATTTCTTCGAAAAATCTCCTTTAAAAAATGGGGAAGTTTTATGGGGACGTTTTGACTAATCTTTTTTTTTTCGTGTTTGGGGACGTTTTGACCAATTCGGGGACGTTTTGACTAGGGGGCGTTTTGACTAGGGGACGTTTTGACTTGCACCCGTCTTAACTTGCTGTCGGTGAGTTGTCTTGTTGCACTGTTTTGTTCACATAATTACGACCGTTATGCTAACAGTATGTTATATAAATAGACAAACCAGGTAGAGGGTATCACTATTCCGACACAAATGCTTGCGGCGAGAGCGCCGCAAGCAATAATTTGGAAGAGTGCTTACCCTAATTCTTGAAATACTGTTATAGATATATTATTATGATGTGGAAGAGTTGTTTTTTTTTTGTTTGTTTTGTAATTTATTTTATTTTTCTACTGACATTTTCACAATAATATCACAGGTTTGTCAATAAAAACATGTAATATGACCTAACAAAAATTCTATGTCGAAGCTATTACACTTATATCTTTGTATATTTGTAAAGCTATCTTGAATATTGCAGTTAAAGTTCTGCTGGTGCGCTTTTAGCAGATATGTGCTTAATAAGGGCATACCCAAAGGGACATAGTGATGCATTTATTATGCATCCTTATGTCAAAAAAATTATATGTACGTCTATGTAAATTACATACTAAAATACAACCTAGTAGTTGGCCATCCAGAGCCTGAAAAAAAATCCTGTTGGCATTTTTGAGTACATTTTGGCATCCATGCTCAAAGTGTATCTTGATGTGTTTTATGAAGGATAAGGGTGGATGCCAAGTCTGGAAATACCCCAAAGTCCCAGAATTAGGTCAAAGGTCAACTGAGTGCAAATATTTGTATATACGTCAGATTTTAGCGTTTTTATCAATTAGCTATCCAAAATTATGATTAAAAGTAATGCAAAATCTCTTTTGGATAATACAGCCATGCTATATAAACAGACAGCATCATCAAGGCATGATGTGTGTTTGGATCAAAGGTCATTTAAGTGCACCATTGGTGAAAATTGTAGCAATATTTTATGTATATAGGGGCAAAAATCAAATTTTAAGTTCCCTCCAACCCTTATGGAAGAATTTTTCATCGCTATCCTGCTAGGTGTGTGTCTATCATGTTTGGAAAGCAATGATTTACTAAGTTTTCCGCGGTCAAATATTCAAAATAGGCATGTAAAGTACGTTACTGTATAAAATCAATTAAAATGTAATACAGCTAAGAATAACCATTTCATTTTAAAGAAATATTTTCTTTTGCTTAATGCTTTGTATGAATACCTCATTTTATGCAATTATCTATCCTTTTAAACATAAGATGTGTTTAAGTTGTTACTTACGTTACATTTTACAATCTGAAATTGAGTCATTTCTAAAAGGTATATGTTCATAGCTACAGCTTTCATGAAGGACTTGGCCATGATCCCATGCTTATAGGACTAGAATATATTTATTTTCTCATTTCAATCATATTTTGTGTTTGTTTCCATCTATGAGTAATTGTAAAACACTTTTTACAAGGCCACTGCCTGCTTATTGCTTATACTAAGCATAGCTTCATGAAAACACAAAGACCGAGCCTCCTTCATAAAACATCAGGCGTGTTGAAACTATGAAAGAATATGGTTAATACCTTATACTGGAAGGACTATATCCTCACATTGGTCTTCAAATCGGCCTGTTAGCAAATGGTAACATACATGACATAAAGCTAATATACAGGTACATTTCTAATAATGATGATCAAGTGTAAACATTATTAACTTTTTGTGGGGTATATCATGGAAATAGCCCTGACATTAAGGGTAATCCTCCGTACACTTTTTTACATTTAGTTGTAGGGGTTTCCTTTCATTTGCTTTTATTAATGAAACGATGTTGATTCAAAAGCAGCATTTCTTTGAAATTCTAATATATGTAATTTGTTAAGTCATTATTTGCAATTTAGTATAAAATGTAACATAAGTATCGCTGACGAGCAGAAATACAAATCACAGATGTATACAATTGATTTATGTCTAGTTTAAACATTTAAATCTTAAACTGTTTCACTAATACTATTAAAATAAAATAACTTTAGCCTTGAATTGTGTGTACTGTTATTTTCGATGTCAGTAGGGTAACGTTGATTACAGGTGATTTATAGAAAAATGACCACAGAAAAGTTATTAAATTATGGGATTCTAAGGCCCCACGACATGTCCCAAACTGAAAATAGTTTTACTTTCTGAGAGGTGCAGCAACTCTCAAAGTAGCCCATATATCTCAGTTTAGTTCAAATAAGGGAGAATTTACGTCATAATTGCACAAACCTTCGATGTTTGTCTTTGTAAAATCCATAAAAGGATGCTATGTTAATTTAAGTCTTTTGAAAGACTTCTACCCTTTTTAGAGTTTAAAAAACATCTTGTTGTTGGACCAGAGAAAAACAGAAACACAGTTTGTAAAAATGCTCCGATTATTGCACTTGATGACCTTTGACCCCATTTTAAAGCCAACATATGAACATTTAGTTATAAAAAAACATTTTCTCAATGTTTTTTTAGACTTATAACTATAAGCATACCAAATTTGGCTTGAAATGAAATATGTTTACATATAAAAAGATAAAGTTGTTTTACAGTAGTACATATTTTCTCATTTTTGCACTCAATGACCTTTGACCTAATTTCTGGCCTTCATATGCAAATTCAGACTTGGCATCCACCCCTAAGGCTTTGTATACATGCAAAAATATTATGTTAAAAGTGGTCTAACAAATGTACTCAAAAATGCCAACAAAACCAAAATTATGCATCTTTTTCGATTCGGATTGCCAACTATAAGCCTGATCGGAACAGAAGTACACCAGGTGCCCCTAACACATTATTACGCCACCAGCCCATCTCCAAAATTGCATATAATCAATGGTGTGCAGTAAAGAGATAGGACCTGTTTCCCGCGAAAAAGTTGACCCAAATTCAAATTAATCATAATTCTCCATAAGCAGGAAACAGAAAGTCCTACCTCATTGGTGCATTCGAAGAATGAGCCGGGCTGGTGGGTTCAAAAAGCGTTCAAACATGTTCAAACAGTGTATGCACAGTGTTGTGACGCTGCACAAGCTAAACCGGCGCTGTCCCGAAGCGGATTTACAGTTATGTCCGTCTTTTGGACAGCTACTGTACATCAGTTCACTCAAGCATTTCAACTAAATATGTAAAACACAGTCACCAGAAAAACTACATTTGCGTTAGCCATTAGAAACAGCTAAAGGACCATTGACGGTTTGGGCCTTATATGCCTATTTATCTGATTCCCAGAACGCTGCTTTTGAGCTTCTGGTGTGGTGCATGTAGTATCAGCGCAATAGGTAAATCCAATGGCAAGAGTCAGCTAGCAAAATATTTTCAAAATTCTTACGCACTCGAGAGTTATGGCAGGTAGAAAGGGGAGGGGGTCTGAAATTTCATGACAATAAAAAGTGTTTTAAAAAGTGATTTCTGCACGTTTTCTTGATTTATTCGGTAGCCATTGTGATATATATTGAACATATCATATGCAGAGTATTAACGAATCACGATTATTGATGAAATTGTTTTAAAAACAAAATATGTTTTGTAATAGAATGATTTTGGGGAGATAATTTAGAAGTTACCTGTACATTTTTGACTACATGTACCGTAAATAATACAAAACTGAAAGCTCAACAATAGAAATAAATACTTTTGAACGAATGAAAGTGCCCTATTTAGCATTGGAAAGTAAAACTGATTCTAACTGGGTCCTTTGAATATTACTTTTGCTTTGTTTAAAGGGCATATAGCATGTCAAATGTATTTAAAAGGCCGAATATTTATGGTATAAATATAAACATGTATATCCAATACATTGAACACTAAAGTACTTACCTGTTATAACTCTTTGCATGCCAGCGGATAATTTTGTCGTATGCCAATGGCCTTTTGCAAACAGTTTGAACCCGTATGAAGACCAACAGAACGTTGGTCTTGATCTAGATCCAAACTGTTTGACACTCCGATGGTGGTCCTGGGTGGTTTATTTGTAAAAATTTAATTTTGAAGAAAGTCAGCAGACGAAAATAAAAACATGAACAATTCCCTAGCATGCAAATGGATAAGTACAGGACATTTGCAAAAGAATGTGTCATTATATAACAGTGAGATTTTTCTCATGAAAAAATGCATAAACCCAGCTTCTACTTTTAATCTTTATGTACTTTATATTATACTAGTACAAAATACAAAGCAAATAAGGAGGTGGATTATAGAGAACTTCATAACTGTCATTAATTTCTTATTCGAAAGAAAAGGCATTTTATGGGCTTAGGCCCTGGGTTTTTGGGCTGCTGAACATCTTCCCCCCCCCCCCCGTGTGCCAGCAAGCCACTTCCATACAATGTGTAAAATATGGATACACATATACAGGCAAAAGTTTTTGCTGGCACATGGGGGGGGGAATGATATTTTAAAAAGTGTTTTCTGATTTCTATATATTTTAATGTAAAACTGATTGTTCTACTCAAAATTTTACATATTTGAAGCATTTAATATCAAAAATTTCACTGCTATAAAGTACTCAGGTCAAGGTAGCTTCAAGGCGAAGAAAGGGACGATTGACAAACTTTTATTTTTACTGAAAACCATAGGCATTTACCCATAGTAAGTGTCAATGATCCTTACATATGCTAAACGACGTGAACGAGCTTGATTCTTGAATATTGACTTGCTACATTCAATATGCTATCAGCGCAGAGCAGAATGACCGCACAGATAGGAATACATGGATTCTCAAGCTGATCTGAACTCTGTTCGGATACGAGAAAGGTTTTCTAGTGACATGTTTATTAGCAATGTACATGTTCAGAAAAGTTAATAGCAATTGTAGTTCGTACTTGTCGTTTGTGAGGGGTTACAACTTCTGCTGGTGGATTAAAATGTGCAAATAGGTAAGAAAAGAAAGCATATTATGTTTATATGCATATGTCTCCCTATTGTATCTGCAGCACCGTGCATTTTAAATGACAATGCCCCGTGTTGGGATAGGTTGTGTGGATTGTAGAGCTGATTCGTTTTGCGTGAACTTAGAACATAGTAAACCTTCCTTGCAAATATTTGGACAGTACGTATTATGACGATCAGAGTGTTTTTATAAAATCGCAAGGACATAAAGATATCTATATAGATATGGTTTTATAATTTGAAAAATATTTTATGCCATACATCTTCGCCTTTAGCATTTTAGAATCGCATTTTAGTACAAAAACTCCAGAGAGCTTTAATTATCGTCAAATATTTGCATCCATTTCTGCCAATATTTTGCAAATTTGTCAAAACGGTCTGTTTTAATAACTATTTTCTTTTCAATATGTAAGAAAAACGTCATTTCTTTGACCCATGTGGCATTATTTAGCTCTTTGTTGTTTATGCGACATTTATAAATATAGAATCTTGTTAAGATCAAAATATAATTGAAAGGTTTATTAAATTCATTTTGATATACTGAAGATGGCACGCTTCTTGTCGATGTTCACCAAGTACTGATTTTTTTCGTAAATCCAGTTTTCAATACTTTCCCAAAACTCCGTAACGATGTTGCAGTACCAGAATAAGTGTTCAATTTTTTGGGGTACTCTTTGACAAAAAGTGCATAAGTTATCTTGATTTATTCCGCATTTAAGCAGTAAATCATTTGTAGCCAAAATTGAAGTATTCTATACTGAAACCAGTGCAATTTTGTATTACCGCAGCTTTTGGCGGGAATTTTATAGATTTGACACCAATCTAAAATTTCATTACCAAAAAACCATATTCCATTTAATTTGACTTTTTGGTATGGTTTCTTTTTCATTTAACACTTTGTACATATCTTTACAGCCCATTTTGCTCTTTAACATAATTCTGAAATTGAATGGCATGTTGTTATTTGTTAATTGAGTGGGACCAATATGGATTTGTTTTAAAACCGCTGTTCTAACACTAAAGTATTGCATGAAATCTATTTGTAATTCATATTTATTGATAAACTGGTTAAAACTCATCAGGGTCCCATCTTCGTTAAGTAGGTCTTTAATGAAATATATGTTTTTTCGTACCATCTCCTGTAAAAGAATGAGTTATTGGCTATTGTTATATTTTTTATTATTCCAGATGTTTATTGATCCGATTTCTTCTGATTTAGGTTCGTTTTGTTTGTTACAGTTAGTAAGTAAGTAAGTAATCTTTTATTATAGTGACTTGTGTAACATGTATAAACAAAAGTACAAAACAGTAATTGTCTAACTATACACCCGGCCACATGGGCCTATAAGTCACACTAAACATAAGAAACGCTTTGTAATGTAAGTTATTTTGTGACGATATTACATAATACTCATAAGAGTATTATCCCTAAAACTTGGCATGCTTTATCACAAATTTCATAATTATATTTTTCCCAGTTCTTTGCATGCTGGACAATTTTGCATGCTTTTTGTCATCGGCAAAAAGGATGCAATATTATTCATCGTGCACTCGCCTATCGAACAGTTTGTTAATTGATCTCCGGAGAAATAATGTACATAACAAAATGTAAATTTACATAAGACAGACAAACTTGCATAATTCATAACTGTTTTACAAATGGATACTTTGGGTAAAACTTCATCAGATTATTGGATGGGGTGAGGGTCAACCACCAATTCATATCACCAATTCGCATCAAGGAAACAACTTTTACCATCGACATCCGTCCCCACACTCGCCTGACATGCCAGAATCCAAGCACAGGCAAGACAGACAGGTGAACGAACACATGCAGTCATCAGCCAACTCATAATTGTGTGGAAAATCTGGCCATAAGTTGTTTTTCCATAATTATGTAGATCATAGCGTATTACTAACCCATATGCGCATATCGCGTCCTTTTTTTTTGGGGGGGGGGGGGGGGGGCATAGGCAAACAGTCTGGACCCAGATCAGATGCAGCAAAGCGCGTTGTCTGATCAGGATCTCCACTGTTTGCTCATTGTTACAAATCTCTATCCAGGAGTTTAGAACATCATTCCAAAATATGTTGCCTTTGTTCCTTATCAATCTTTTAGTAAATTCCAAACCCCAATTATTTAAATCGTTTATTTTAGTATACATCGTTTCAAAAATTGATACATACTTTGAAGTATTATTTATTTTAGTCGAATCCAAGTTGATTTTAGTGCCAACATATAATTCTTTAAATTGATCATTTTTAGGCCCCCTTTATCATATTCTTGCATTAGTGTGTCACGTTTTTTCCTGTCTGTTCCGGACTGCCAAATAAAATGAAAGAATTTATTTTGTAAATTATTTATAAGTTCTTCAGTTGGGTTTGGCAGTGCAATAAATAGGTGGTTTAATTTTGATATAACAATAGTTTTTAAGACTGTTATTCATCAAATGGAGTAAGTTTCCTTTTAGACTATACTTTTAGTTCTTTATCCATTTGTTTTATTTTATCCTTAAAATTAATTTTACCATTGTGTCCAAATTGCACGAAAATTTAATTCCTAATATATCAAAATTAGTTTGGGTCCAGTTAAGTTTTAGCCTATGATTAAACGTTTCCCCACTAAACTTTTTACAACCTATTCATATGGCTCGTGTTTTTGAACTATTCACCTTGAGGTTTGATAACCTTGCAAATGAATCTAGGGTTTGAACAGCTGCTGTCAACGATTTTTCTGAACCGTCCAAAATAAATGTCGTATCGTCAGCAAATTGAGATAAAATATGTTCGACATTTTCAATTTTTATTCCCTTTATTTCGATATTTTGTTCTAGCATCAAAGATAGTACTTCAGCACAAAGTAAGAATATATACGGAGACGGGGGGTCACTTTGTCTACAACCTCTGCCTATATTAAAAAAGTCAGAAAGAAATTCAAACTGGGTAACAGCAGATGAAGTATTGTTATATGATACAGATATCCACTTTTTATAGATGGCCCAAATTTAAAGAACTCTAAAACTTCTCCAATGAAGTTCCATGATATCGAATCAAAGGCCTTTTCAAAGTTGACAACTAATAAAAGTCCAGGTATATTTTCTTCTTCAACGTAGTTCATTAGATCGTATATAAGTCTAGTGTTTTCGCCAATGTACCGACCAGATAGAAAGCCTGTTTGGTCTGATGATATAAGTTTTGGAAGAACAGATTTTAACCTTTGAGCAATACACCCAGAAGCAATTTTGTAAATGACATTTAAAAGAGTTATAGGGCGCCAATTTTTTAAAAATTGTCCTGGTGTATCTCCTTTTGGAAGACAAGTAATTATTCCCTGTCTCTGTGTAACAGAAAATGTGCCTTTCTGGTAGCCTTCATTTATAGAGCATCTAATGAAATGTTTAAAATCTTTAAAGAAAAACTTGAAAAATTCAACCGTTAAACCATCTGAACCAGGGCTTCTGTTATTTTTCACATTCCGGAGAACATTCGAAATTTCATCTGCTGTTATTTCACCTTCAAGATTTGATGATTAAATGTCCGTCAAAACAGGATGCTGCAAATTTTCAAAATATCTTGATCATTTATATCTTTTTCGCTGTTTAGTGACGCATATAAATTTGAGTAAAATTTTGAACTTCTTCTAAAATTTCTTCTTGTGTTTTAATAGTATTGCCATTTTCTTGCTGCACTTTTGGTATTGTTTTATTCACATAATTTCTAAACTCTAAACTACAAAAATATCGCGTTGGTTTTTCCCCCTCTTCTGCCCATTTAATTTTTGCTCTTACCATTATGCCTTGAATTTTCTCTTTTCGAAAGTTTTCTTATTCTAGCTTTTTTTCATTGATCTTTTCCAGACTTATGGGTTCAATATTTTCTAGATGTTATATTTCTTCTTCTAAATTATATTCCTTAAGATTAATTTGCTTCTTTTTGAATGATGAATATGAAATCGTTTTCCCCTTTATTTCCATTAACAATGTTTCTAAAAATAGTTGATCAGATATCTGAAATTCTAAGTATGATGGAAGAGTTACTTCCCCTACCTAAATTCTTGATTTACTGTAGTTGATATGTTTTGAAATAATTTGGAAGATTGACTTCCCCTTCCTACATTCTTGATTAACTTTAGTAGATATATATTAATATAATTTGGAAGAGTTACTTCCTCTACCTTTGTACTTAGTTTGCTGTAGTTAAAATATATTGAAGTTATTAAGAAGAGTGACTTCCCCTACCTAATTTCTTGATTTACTGTTATAGATCTATTAATATAAAATGGAAAAGCGACTTCCAAACCTAATTTGTTGAATTACTGTTATAGATATATTAAAATAATTGGTAAGAGTGACTTCTCCTACCTAAATTCTTGATTTAGTTGATGTATACTAAAACCAAGTTCTAATTGGTCACTTTTCAAACTCATTCTTTCTGACCAAACGTTTATAAAATTGAAATGATTTTATGCCTACACCTAAGGAATCTTCTAACGCATACACTTTTGTTTTGGCATTTTCTTGAAAACTAGAATTTCGAATTAAAAAATATTCTGGAATAAATTAGAACAATGTTTTTCGGCAATGCATTGCTATTTTCAGAGAAAACTGACTATGAGTATTTAAATTATTAAGGTTTGAGTTGAAAACTTCAAAAAACAAAAGTCGCAAATTGACCATTTTTCAAACAAATCAATACGGAAATTTAAACAGAATGGCGATTTGTCAGTTGTATTACATTTAGTAACATGGATTAATGAGACATGAATCATTTTCAAAGGTAAGTCAGTCTGTATTATATTATTCATAAAATAAGAAAAAACACATCCAACTTCTATCTTCTACATCTATAAAAGTGAACGGACAATCCCGCGGACAATACACACACATAAGTAATTAAATTATTCCTGACAATCACATCGTATATGTGCTCGATTGGAGCAGGATAGCCATTGTTAATCATTTATTCTGCTAGCTAGCAGCAGAACCCTGCTGATGTTACTCACAGTAAGACTTTTTATATTTCAACTGTTCTAAATCTCATGAAAAAAGTAAGTGGGGTATTGTTATGAAATACCACAATCACACACTGCAGACCGACACATTGCACCTTGAGGAAGAGACACAGATCACTAACAGACACATGACATTTAAAGCAAGTTTTAAGCAACCATCTCTCTCTTCCCCAACGAGATGATTGCAAAACTAGAAATAACACTAAGTACTGCACAACAAAACAAGGACCAAATACAAAAACACCCACAAACAATAGGAGCAACAACAAACAATGAATCAACAACAAAATACACATCGCCTTAGAAAACTTAGTCGAAGTTACTGGGGGCTTAGATTAATTTTACTGGCCAAATCTTCGCCCTAGATTATGTTAAAATATTAAGCTCGTGTGGAGGCTTCCTTATTTATCCAATGTATCATCGCGGGGAAACAATCAAATTATTACTGTGATGAAAGAAAGAAAATGACTCTGAACTCACAGACAGACAGAGCTAAAATAAACCGTCCCCCAGTTGAGCCACGGTAGGCCCATCCACAGACAAACACCAGGCAGTGACCCACCAATGAAAATTTTCTGCCAAGCTCGTCATTGTATCTGAAGCCTTATCCACCGTGAATTTCATGCACTTCTTATTACAAGATGACGTTTTTCATTGTTCAGCATGACAAATGAAATTAAAATTGCCTCACTGAAATGCAGACTTGAGCCTAAATTCCAATTTTTGTGACTTCCGATTTTGACCCTTTCGAATTAAATAAGCTTTATTTTGCATAATACCCAAGGTATTGTTTTGAAATTTTCACACATGATGTAAATAATATTGAATTTTTGTTTAGCAACAAAAAATTGAATACTTCTAACATTATTAAGCATTTGTAATTAATTGTTTACTGTATGCGTTAGAAGATTCTTTAAGTATATACTATATGTGTATTTTAATGGGCAAATGTTGAGCAGTGTTTTTGAACAGTTTTCTTCTACTTCAATTGTTTTGGGGTTAAAAATTCAAAAATCGTATTTTTTTTAGTAAAAAATGGTTTTGAGAGTAGTTTTTATAAAGTTGACGTTTAGATGGTTACAAACTGGTCTGTCTGACTTGGAAAACACCAAACAATTGAAATTTTGCTTATGGTAGAGTTTTTACGCAGTTCTTAAATGTTTCATTTTTCATTATTTTCCGAGATTTTTGAAAATTCACAAGTATTTCCTGGTAGAATTGTTAAATGCACTTAATTTTATTTGAACACTGTCGGCCAAACACAGTAGAACTTGATTAGTCATTTTTTGGCGATTATTGTTTTACGACTACTGTACACTTCCGGTTTCCATGTTAGAGTTTAAAAATCGATTTGGTAGATTTATATTTTTGTTTTACAATTTTCAAAGAAGGACGGTGACGTCTGGTGATAATGAATAATCGCTGAAATTTCAATGCCATATCGCTGATAATCAGTAAAGCGTACAGAGCAGTGAAAAGTCTCTATGTAAATTGCAAACTTAAAGCTGAATTTTAATGATTAACCTGCTAAAAGTGTTGTCTTATGTTGTTGAGTAGCAAAAACGACGAGTCCAATGGAATCAAAACTTTTGAGGTTTATTATAAATATAACGCTAGCCAGTAACATCTTCAAACAAACAAAAACGTTAATTTGTGTTATGGTTTAAATCGTAGAGAAAGTGTGGCTTCTTCAAATGAGGGTACCTTTTCTCTAACTTCGTCCGTGCAAGAAGAACACGTCATTTTAAATGAAATAACTTACAGAGTCTCGGCAAAGTAT
Organism: Loripinus fragilis; assembly: GCA_964019695.1. Taxonomy (NCBI): domain Eukaryota; kingdom Metazoa; phylum Mollusca; class Bivalvia; order Lucinida; family Lucinidae; genus Loripinus; species Loripinus fragilis. The sequence goes on along the minus strand of OZ026522.1, from coordinate 62,662,607 downwards.
TGCTTCCTAATAGGAAATGACCAAAATAAGCCTTACGGCTTACTGTCAGATCCTACTTCTATGATATTGTACCTATGTAAAAGTGATTGATCAAATAGAATATGTTTAAACCAAAGTATTGCTTCACTTGAAAAAACATGAATTTTGTATACCCTACGTTTCACTTTCTGAACTAGCGTAAAAATGTAAGGTGACCAAGTAGCAGTTGGTTTTAGTATATATTGAAATCATTTGGAAGAGTGACTAACCTTCCCTAAATTCCTACATTACTGATGTTATATAATGTGCATTTAGACGATGATGCAATATGACGCGTACGTAGACGTCACGACGTTAAAAACAAGATGGTGGCGAGATCGCTTTAGAAAGCTGACCGGCATGAATACTGTTAATTTAAGCTTCGTATGTAAGTTTACCTTTGCTATTCCACCTGAAAATATATGTGTTAGTGGAAAGTGTAAGTATTGTTGACTTACCATTTCTCTTCATAGAAGCATTGCACAGTATCACAAAAGAAGTTCTGCAGTGAATGCCCCGGCCCCTCATAAATACAAACCTGAGTTCATTGAAAAAATGAAATACAGGTCAATACGATCAGATGACCGTTCTTGACCAATCAGGTTAACGGATCTCCATAAATGTTTTGACAGTTCTAATTATTACATACTGACATATTTCTAACATTGTCACGCAGGAATGGGGCGAATTAATCGTTAATGTTAATGCAATAATAATTCATTTTTTCAGTAATTCAAGGTAATGATAAATTCATCAGTTTTTGTGGATCTTTTATGTTTTTTCTGTCTTTCGTTTGTTATGCCTTTGTTCGCGTCTGTTTATTTTTGCCTCGTGGTCACCTGCTGGGAAAGGGCTGACCTCTTGGCTCTCGTTTGTGGTGTCTTACTGTGAGATTGTCACTTTCCCATTGATATCCTGGGTCAGGTATGGTACTTGGTTGTATCGATTCCTGATTTTTGCACCTTTACTTAATTTGCATTACTATAATGCTAATTCAATGCATTACTTTTGTCAAAATTCACTGTATTACTTACATAACTTTGAATTACTGTCACAAACACTTTACCGTTAGGATACAGACTGTACTGTAGAGAGCTGGGAGCTAGATGGATCCTGTATAAATATTTAATACTAAAGATTTGTATTTACACTATTTTCCATTCACAATTTCCTATTGTTCAGTTTGCTCATCGAAAGACTGCTATGAACAAGCAAAATGAACTGTGAAAGTTGAAGGCAACTCCAGAAGACTCAATATAAGTACTGGAATAGTAAAAGTGTACCTAGGTACATTGTTGAAAAGATAGTTTATTCCACTTAAGTCAAATGTTTTTATTTATAAATGAGCTTTAAAATGGTGTATTTTTTCTATAATCTATTATTAAAGAAACAATGTCTTGATCACAATATAATTATTGAAAAAAAATCACTCTATTGTCCTGTTCACACCTTTTGACATTAGACCACTGCCAGTGTGTCCCTAGAAAGGCAAAATTATATACGTCATAAATCAATTGACATGTATAATAGGAATTAGCCAGTGCCTTGTTGATTGGATAATCCAGCCAAGTGATAAAAGGCAGGAAATTTCAATTGTTTAGCATTTCCTCACACAAAAAACTGTTTGTCGAAAGCTATCATTGAGATCTTAGCAGTAATATAAGATTCAATGAAATATGATCACTTGGAAAAAAGCCAGGGTTGATCCAGGTACAAATTATTTCTGAGTGTTAATATGTATTTCCTCAAATTTTAAATAATTATGAAATTCCAAAAAATGTTGCTGACAAGAATACAAAATTCAGTGCAAAATGTCTACATTGTAACCCATGGTTCATGTGATATTACTTATATACTTTAATATCATTATGAAATGTTTATTCGTGAAATTTATATGTGAAAGGGGTACGTGCATTAAGGGGCTATTTTGGTCCCCTCTAGAGCCAAAAACTGAAAGTTGCTTTTCACCATTTCATCTTATTGGTTTGTTTTAAGAATAGCCCAAGTGTAAAAATCTGGCATTATTTTTCTCTTACTGGTTGCTATGGTAACCAGAATGGCCAACAAAATAGGCTTAAAATAGAGAAAAGCCAGTTTAGAACAGACTTGAGGCTTTCGGAGAGCGATTTTTAAAAAATTAGATATCAGCACAAGCAAATACCAAAAAACCTTTTAATAATATTGTGTGCCTTGATAATTCTCATCATCTGTGAAAATATTTTTTGGTATTTGCTTGTGCTCTATATTAATGCCTCTGCTACATGTCTCAAATTTGCTCCAAAATGGTCATTTTCCTATTTCAGCATATTTTGGCGGCCATTTTTGTTATCATAGCAACCGTAAAAGTTGAATCAATACCAGACCTTTACACTTTGGCTATTGTTCTAATTAACTAATAAGAAGAAACATGTGAAGAGCAACTTTTATTTTTTGACCTCATAGGGGGGCCAAAATAGCCTCTTAATGCACGTACCCCTATACACGTTTATGCACACTTTTTTGGACCATTTTAATATATGAATTGATAACATAACAAATATATAATGAATAATTCAATGTAACTCATGACCATATACGTGTACATGTACGACTTTCCTGAAGACTCGTGTCCAAAACCTGCTCAACAATCTAATGGTTTTAAGGATTCAAGTTAGTTAAGTTGTTATCAAAATTCATCAAGCGAGGACCGATTATATGTACATGATTGAAGACTATTTTTTTCGGTCTACTGGTCTTTCTAAACTGGGCTGCAGTCGGTTAGAAAACGGTCAATGCATCCTTACTTGTGAGGTACACCTATTGTTAATACAGTGAAATGCCATAATCGGACAACTGTATAGACTGAGTTGTCTTTAACCAGAACAAAATTCCAATAGTCTTGGATTATATCGGAAAGACAGCTTATCCGTACGCTCGGAGCTACTGGATTCAATTGTAATAATGGTAATATGAGGACAAATAAAGGAAACGACATTGGTACTTGATACATAAAGTTTACTAACAAATCATTGTAAAATGAGCCGTGACATGAGATTTCCAGCATTATGGTATGTGCGACCAGCAAAGGCCCAGACCAGCCTGCGCATGCGCGCAGACTGATCAGAGCCTTAGCTAGTCGCTTAAATATTCGTTGACTGTAAGCTACTGATCAAACATCATTGGAGTTTCTAAGCTTAATAGGAGACTGGACAGGCCCGTCTGAGTCTACACTTGTCAAAATGCCACATTGATGGAAATCTCATGTCACGGCTCAAATAAAAGTAAAACTGCTGTGTCACCAGAAAATATTTATGAACAGAATTCTTAAGATAAATATCGTGGAGAATTTTAAAAGATGATTACTTTGTGGCATATATTAGTTTACGTTATCCATACATGTAATTGGTCTTCATCAGGAGGAAATCTAAATTTGGTGCATGCGAACAACAAAGGTACATCCCCAGTGCTAAACACATCTGGAAAATATAATAGCTATAATTTATGACTGTGGAATTTTAATATTCGTATGTTTTAAGTTGGTATGAACGGAACTTTTCAAACATAAAGGCCATGAGTTTGGCCTACTCCTTATCGCATATGTTTAAGTCATGCTTCAAACCTGCATGCCCTTGCTGCATGTCTGGCATTTGGTCAGAAGCTTAATCTACTATGAAAAGAGAGTAGCCTATGGAAACAAACCTGTTACATAATGGCAGTATGCCCGATTGGCTGCAAAATACGTTTAACACGCCATTTTATTCCATTTAACAATGTTTAATTGGTAGGAATCTTACAACTAATTTTCTTTATTGGGGAAACATAATCTTTAATGCTACATGTATCAATAAAATCAGATTTTATGAAAACGTTTGACCTAATAGATATAATATCATTATTTTTGATTACTATCGAAGAGAAAATTCTAGTGAATCACACACACTTTAGATAAAAAAAAACATGTAGCACTCCTCAGTTTCATCTTTGTATTAACCAAAGAATTCTGGTACTATTCTGCCAGCCAAGAGTGACAGTGACGACATGTTTTGTTTACAAAGTTATCAGGAAATTGTAATCGATAAATCACTTGTGTATTAATCCTATCCTGCGGATAGGATTAATACACGATTGATCTATCGATTCGCCCTAGCTCAAGTGGTGTGCACAAGTTAATGTTTGATTTAGCAATTGTAAACAAACATGTCGTCACTGTCACTTTTGGTTGGCACGACAGTAGTTTTATTACTGCACACTGTCTGTGTTTGTGTTCAGCTTAGAAAAATGAGCCAATAAATTACAAAAGCTTTATCTACATTTTGTATGGACGAAAATGTGATGCCTTTCCGGCTTTTTCAGCCTATGTAATTAAATAATAATTTATGTTTTGTCATTTTTTAAAGAGATACTACGGCCGAATATAAAGCCATACAGATATTTCAAACTCAAAACCAATGTGATCTTAATGGTTTGATTAAATATAATCGTATAAATTATGAATACGACTTCATCCATGGATAACAATTGGGCAAACTCAAGGGACTCTGTTATTATCAATCGTGTAAGTCATATCTATTTTAGTTCGAGTTCACCATTATGCCTGTGCTTTCATCTACGACCCCTTTTGTATGCGAGCGTCGATGCTCTGGCGAGACGGATGCGTTTGTACTGGCTTGCCTTTAAGTTAGCTTTCGCTGCTCGCAAATGCGATAAATACAAAAATCCCAAAAATTATAGCAAATTGTACACCCCCCCCCCCTACAAAAAATAATAATAATTATAAATAAATGACTGCAATGATAACACGCCTAGTAGCTCTACATACTACATAGAGGATCTTACATGAGTGCTCATGCCTTATTGGATTTATCAAACGAGTTGGGAAAAAGCGATAAAATGCGAGGCTGGCGAGTATTTTATAACGTTTTTGCAACGAGTTTAATAGATTCAATAATACAGGAGCTAATATGTTAGATTTTTCATAATGACATTAACATTACTTTGAAATCTCATTTCTGGCGTAAAAAGGTATAAATTTGGCTTTATGTACACACCGTTGTTATGGGAGTCATAGTAGTTTCCGAAAATCTGTCAACCACTAGTGGTCTATTGAATTTATTGCAAGGCGTTATATCACTCCCAGACGCGACTGAGGCATCATATGTGTCTGTTATAGTTTCCAAATTAAATTTGATTACTTTCCCATCGAGTTTGGTATGGCAAACATTGTAGGCATTGATGAAATGCCGCATCATGCGGCATTTCATCTAGATCTTCACTGTTTGTCAATGTTCTCCTTTCTTTAGGAGTAACCAGTTCTAAAATGTAGTTCGGAGTCCCTGCTAGCTTCTCGGGCGTTTTGGCCCTAAGACGGGATTTCGCGTGAACCGGTTCATTTTTATTGGATAAATATATTAGAAATTAGAGACAGGCGGATTCCTTTTACTACAATATATCGATGTCGTTGCTTTATGAAGAAGAAAAAAACAATTCCAGAAAATGGTTATAAAGAGTTCAAGGCTGTGAGATCCTTTGAAGTTTCGCTAGTGTTTAGTTTGACAAAAACGAATTGAAATATGTAGAGAAAACCGGATAATACCAAATGAGAACAACATTTGCAAGCTGCTGATTCTTCAAGAGTGTATGGTAACCAGGGCCACATTTCTTTATTGCTGGGTTTAGATTGGATAGTATGACAATGTGTCTGCGGAAGAGTACAAAACGTATCCTTGCATTGTTGCTTTATGGTTTGCTGTGAGCCTTATTCAGTTGCATCATCGAGAGGATCTGAATAAACTCGGTAATCCTCGTGAAAACATGATCCAACAGAAATATGCACCTTTGCTGATTCTTTTAAGAATGCAATTACATGTATTTAGGTGCTCTTTGTAAGCGTCTAATGAAGTCTAATAAAGCTTACAATGTGTACCTTAACAATCGATTCATGGAACACTATCTAGTAGACGAAAGACGTCAAAACTACGTCAGCACATGACATCGAAACAACGTCGTATCAGCGTCGATGCATCGTCAAAACAACGTCGTATCAACGTCGATACATCGACGTTGATACGACGGTGTTTCGACGTCATTTATCGATGCATCGACGTTCATACGACGTTGTTTCGACGTCATGAGCCTGCTAGAATTTATATTAGAGCATTACACTGTAAAACAAACAAGACAAAACAATGTAACTTTACACCAAACTTGATGGCAGCTGAACTGCCACTGATATTGGTAAAGCCTTTTCGCTGCTTTAAAAGACTTGTTATGTCCGATTGTACTGATCCGGAGAATAGCTGTATGTACATGTATACAACAATAGCAGATAGAAAAATTTGACCGTCTAAGTTTTCACCAAAAGGAGTGACCACTCAGCTTCTACCCATTTTGGTGTTAACTTACACTTAAGTTTACAGTTTATATTAACAATTTAAGCCGAATGGGATTTCCAAACAGTTGGGCCTTTCGATTTCCCTTTAAGGGTTGTCGGATGATAGTTTTCCTTTTCATGTAAATTTTAAAAGAACATTATGTAAGCAAACAGTGGAGGCCCTAATCAGACGCCGGGTTATGCGGCGTCTGATCGGGGTCTGCGCTGTTTGCCTATGTCCCATGAAAGGGACGCTATATATATAGGGTATGGGTAAACAAATAAGACAATGCTTTTTGTAGTATCTACATGTAGTGAGATTTCCCATGTCTTACTATATTTAATGAGCATACATGTGAGTTTCACGTGATGTGGCTCGCTCAGTATAATTATTCCTACTCCATTAGGCAATCAACATGGACGTTTGATTATTTTGAATGAAAAACTTTTCTGCATGGTGGACCTACTTATAATATTGATTGTTTATATTTTAAATTGCTGAGGAGGATACGCATACTGGAACTTAATTTACGGATATACTCTTCTTGTGGGAATATATAGTGAAATATCGGGTGAAATATTCAAATTGGAGGTATTAGATAGTATTTGTGTTAGATAGTAATTAATTAACAAAAATAACTTTAAATGGAAACGCATAGAAGAACTAATCTAACAGATACAAGCATGTTGTATCACATAAAAGTCTTATATGGGATCGTTCTACTCCTATTAACTATTTTAATGGGGGAGATTTGGATTTATTACTCAAAACTGGATTTTCTGCAGAATCAATTAAATGCAATTGCCTTATCTCATAACTTCCTAATCAGTGAGGAAACAATTCCTTCGAATTCAAGTCAGATGCAGACTTTACGTTTATTTGAATTAAATGAAATATTTCTCAGTCGTGTTATTCGGAATAAAAGGAATACAATGGATAAGCATTCATCGTCATATAAGGTAAGTCATATTTCTGTCTAAGGACGTACTCCCTACACAATATGCTCATTGTGTACCCTGCATACACAATATGCTCCAATGAAATTGGGAGCATTTTGTGAAGGCATGTTTAATAACTACACGCATTGCTACCTAGCTGATCAATTTCGCTACCATCCAAACAGAAAAAAATGTTATGTCAGGTTGTTATGGCGTAACGTTAGATGTTTTGTGCGTCCACCAGCCTACAATGCCATCCATTCGTATATCTCGTCTGAGCATACCCATCATTTTAATGTAATAGCTAAAAGTCAGTTTATCCTGTTAGCCAGTATAATGTTTCGCCAACCCCTATAGATTTTCCCAATCTGTGTCAGGTTGTAACGTTTTCGTGGGCGCTCCGTAATTTGTAAGCCTAGTGAAATATTTTGAAAAATATTACATTTGAGTATAGTGTCATGATACAATATGCAGAAAACCGTTACTCTGATTTGCCTACTTTTCAGCGTTACTACCGTTGAACGTTGAATCATTGAGAACGTTGTAAACGGCCATTAAGTACTGATGGAGACGAAAAACGTCAATTACGAGGGCCTTCATTTAATTGTGGCACTAGGGCTTTGCAAAGCGCATTTTAGGACTGATTCATATTTCTTTTATTTAACCGGTTGATGTGTTCTCCCTTGACAGCAACTCAGTTTCCAGTCTTAAAATCCAGGCCCTGAAAGCAGATAAGTAGACTGTTTTGTCACACCCTGCAGACTCTGAACAATGTAACTGTCAGGAGCGCTTTGTGTCTAATATCAACGTCTTGAGAGATTATTTTTCAGTAAAGTAAACAGGAAACAGTTACAGGAACCCAAGTCTGGTGAATAAGATGGATTGTGGAGTTGTACCACAGTTTTCGTTTTCAGGAAATCTAGACTGGGTCCAGTCGTCAATATTTTGGCAATATTTTCTAATGCTAATATTCTAAAAAATAATAGAATAAAATATACCATATCAAAGGTATCGGTTGTCCGTTATTGATTTCGATTAATATTGACTGTCATTTTTGACCGAGGAACGGAAAAATAAAAAAGAAGAAAAAATGATCGGACTGGAACCCACGCTAAGGAAATCCTGAACCAGTATAGACTTGTGGGCACATGCATTGTCATGAATAATGCAAAGAACTCTTAGATCGGTTGCATGCTTGCTTTCTCATGGTTTTTTTTCTTTTCAATTTTGAAACTAAATTGTTCTTATAGAACCTATCTGTAACTTGCCGAGCAATGGGTCAATCAGAATTCAAAACTAAGGCATATGTAACTTTTCCCGCGCTTTCCGTTCTATTAGATGAGAGGCTTAGCTGGGTCTTTGTACAACTACTGCTTATTATTGACGCGTCTCTGGGGCTCAGCTATATATATCCAGATCCCATCAACTGTAAGCAATTCTGATATTCTAGATTTGTCATCATTTTGGCACTTTTTTTAAAGATAAATTGGCATTTTCATACTAGTAACCTTTTTGCTCTTTAGTCAAGCGATGGGGGCACACCGAGCACAAACCTTTCTAAGTTTGAACTGCTGAGTCAAAATCTTATGAGCTGACCCCGATAATATGCCAACAATATGAGTTGATAACAAACGTTTTGGCTGGCCAGGAGGGGAACCATCTTTGTGGCTAGTGAAATCATCTTGAAATTTCTTGTGCCATCTGAAAATTAAGCTTTGGGACACTGCAGATGCTGTATGTATCTGACACAATTAATTATATGTCTGTGAATCTGAAATGTTCAGATTAATGCGACCTTCAGTATAGGTCCTTATTTCAAAACTTGCTTGAATTTTGCATTAAACACTCACTATTTTAGCCAGTGTATTGCGACTGCGCATATTTGAATTCGAATGAGTGAAATGATCCAAACAAAATTTCGTCCCATTATTCAAAACCACTCCCCCTGATATCGCATGTAAACAGGCTGCGTACATGAAGGCGGCTGGTAGGCAAGCATATATACAAGGTTTCAACAGACAGTCAGATTAGGTGTTTGCTTGGAAAATCGTTTGCTTCGGTTTTATGAGTTTACTGTGTAAAAAGGATGATTCGCCAACAGCTGATTAAACGAAGAGCATTAAATAATTTATTGCGTGTAGCTATTTTATCATCTCGCCACAAAACTGGCGTTACGAGCCCTTTAATCATTTATTGGCGCAACAAAGGCTTATGACCTTAATTCCATCAGAACTAATACACGAGAGAATTGGAAAAAGGCGAGCACCTGCTAAGCACTCATTAAAGTAGTGGCTACAGTGCAAGAAAATGAGCTTGGGAGAATATTCCTACTATCAGAGCGCTGTAAGCAATAATCGTGATTGTCCTCCCTCTTATTCTTAAAACTTGCTTGTATATTTCTGTTTTGGTACAATGAGCATGGGATGGTATATTGTACATTTGTACATTTCAAGGGTTCACAGTGTAGAATTTCAAAATTGTCCTTTTATCAGAACTGATCGTCTCATTACCAAATACAGATACATGTAGCTCAGACGAAATCAAATGTACACAATTACACTGGCTACAAATACGAGAGTGGCCGAGTCTCTTCTATGTGTACGTTTATGTAAAGCGGCGCACGACCTGACCTCGTGGCCTAGTGGTTAGCGTGCCTGGCTATGAAACCGGAGAACCTAGATCGATTCCTGGGTGCGCATCTATTTTCAGTGTGTGTATCTTACTTTTTTAGTAATTAAATGTTAGATTGCTTCATACAAATAAATTGGCATCAACAAGTCGACCAATGTGGTCATTCCTGAACGTTTTATATTGAATTATGCATGAAACATATAGGGGTGGGGTTAAATTTGGCCCTCCTGAAAGAGATAGAGTTCGGTGACCCCCAGAATTTTTATTTTCTTTTCTGAAAGGTTTTATAATAGTCCATGAAATAGAAATAAATCATTAAGATTTTCAACATCAGATATTTTAATATATGATTTATTCTGAAACCAAATTCCAATTTTCGACGAATTGGCAAAATATATCATGTCAAAGCTTGGAACAACAATAAACTTTCACATTTTCTAAAAGGTTTGAGGTCACGGGCAATAATTTAAGTCAATTGAAAGAAGCTGGCTGAAGATAACAACAATCTTAGCTCGATATTTGGGACTAGTGTTATTCGCTCATCTCTTTAGAAAATTGGTCAAATGCTGAAAGCTTCCATATTAGATTATGAACAAATAAGCATGGTGACGTATCCTTTTTATTTCAAAAATGGATAGTCCATGCATAAAACAAACTGAATGCAAAGTATTGAACAGTTTTCAACATGGGAAGCATTTAATAGTAGCATATGTCCTTTGATGCACTGGAAGTTATAGCTCTCATTCCGGTTCATCAAGTGCTGCAGCCATATACCGGCAATTTGCAAGAGTGATTAATAGTTAATTGAATTGCGTTGTTAAATGCACTTTATCTAGTAATAATGAAAAGTTTCATCCTACACAAATTCTCAAATCGAAATTCTATATGATTCGTCTGATTTTTTTGAATATTGAGGGTGAAGCATTTAATGAATTCAATCTTTGTATGCTGGGTAAATTTCCATGCTTTTGTTGCCGCCTGCTGACATTTTTTCTTCAAAATTAAATCATTCAAAGCAGAAACACTATCAAAGTGTCAAACGGTTTGGATCCGGATCAGGACCGACGAAAAACGTCTGATCTGAGTCCAAACTGTTTTGCAAAGGTTATCAGCAGACGTCAAAAATCGTCTCTAGCAAGAAAATAGTTTTGACAAAAAATGAAAAAATACCGTTTCTCTTCGGAGCTATAATCATATGGAATTAATACCATATATATTACTATGATCATATTTATGATATCATTTTTTTATTTTAATATTTCTGCCGGAAGAAAAACGGTGCATTGTAGCGTTTATAGTGCCTGTATAAGAAATGCACGTGTGCATTTTCTGTTTCCGATGAAAGATACCAACATTCACCCAATTTTGTTCAACTCTAGAACTGTATTTAGTTGTGAGAAACCCAGCCCAATGGATCTGTCTAAGCATTTAGACGTCAATTCTACTCCATTATTTGGCATAATCAGTTTTCAGCAATGTCAAGTGTTCTGTAAACGAGCTTAAAGTGCTTTATAAATATTTAGTATCTAATTCTCTGTTTACGCTTCTCCGCGAAGACAGACAGGCAAAAGACTGTATTATATAACATGAGCAACAAGCACATATATTGTAGCATTTTCTGTCGAGGCTTAACGTCCCAATCAACAATGTTCAGTCCTGTCAGAGCGTTTTCCTGTCTTCCTGCGTTGAACCAGTACCAAGCAGAGGATAAACTGTCTACTATATCACGGTTACAACATAGCAACAAGTTAGTAAGCCTAACACCCTACTAACTCAGCCAGTATAGGCACACATACAGATCACTAGTCTGTCAAGCCCAGTACCAAACAGAGGACAAACTGACTACTTGCTCAGGAACACATCAAAGCAACAAGTTAGTAAGCCTAACACCTTGCCAACTGAGCCACTGCGCTCCTCCTGTATAAGTATAGGCACACATACAGGTCACTAGTCTGTCTGGCCCAGTACCAAACAGAGGATAAACTATCTACTTGCTCACGGACACAACAAAGCAACAAGTTAGTAAGCCTAACACCCTACCAACTGAGCCACTGCACTCCTTCTATTTTAGTATAGGCACACATACAGCTAGGTCACTAGACTGTCTGGCCCAGTACCAAACAGAGGATAAACTATCTACTTGCTCAGGAACACAGCAAAGCAACAAGTTAGTAAGCCTAACACCTTGCCAACTGAGCCACTGCGCTCCTCCTGTATAAGTATAGGCACACATACAGGTCACTAGACTGTCTGGCCCAGTACCAAACAGAGGATAAACTGTCTACTTGCTCAGGAACGCAACAAAGCAACAAGTTAGTAAGCCTAACACCCTGCCAACTGAGCCATTGCACTCCTCCCATTTTAGTATAGGCACACATACAGGTCACTAGACTGTCTGGCCCAGTACCAAACAGAGGATAAACTGTCTACTTGCTCAGGAACGCAACAAAGCAACAAGTTAGTAAGCCTAACACCATACCAATTGAGCCACTGCGCTCCTCCTATTTTAGTATAGGCACACATACAGGTCACTAGTCTGTCTGGCCCAGTACCAAGCAGAGGATTAACTGTCTACTTGCTCACGTACAGATGTCTGTGTATTATATAAGCACAATAGTTTTCAGTCCCGTTCTTTTTTGAAAAAAATATATGGGATTTTGAAAAATAATATTTTCACATGTTCTCGCTGGGTTTACGTAGAAAATGGACTGCTCTGGCGTTGTGCAAGCCGATCGAGTATGCTTTACAGTGGTTTTAGAAACACCATATAATTGCCTTTGCAACCATACAGTATTCAGCTGTATACCTTTCGGATGTTCCTACCTTGGCTCAAAAAAACTAATAAGCCAATTAGTGACGGAACATTTTGCAGAATGTGGAAAAAAGCAACCGATTATGATCAGGAAATACCACACTAACACACCGCAGACCAGCCCACGACACCGTGAATAAGAGCCACAGAACACTGTCTGTCACAAGACATCAAGAAAACAACAAAGTAAAGCAACCAGCTCTCTCTTTCCCATCAAAACAAAGTAAAGCAACCAGCTCTCTCTTTCCCATCAAGATTTTTGAAAAACTAGATCGACACAAAGTACTGAAATAATAAAAGGAGGACCAAATACAGAACCCCCACAAACAATGGGAGCAACACTATACAATAATTCAACAACAACAGAACCACCGCCATAGAACGGACAGCAGCATAAGCCACTGGCTTGCATTGGAAATTCGAAATTTTGTACAAAGCTTGATAGTGATAGGTTGTATTGTATAACAAAAAACAGCCACATATTGCTCATCAGTCCCTTTTTTAGTTCATTTTTCTTTCTCTCAAATGAAAATTTCTGCCACAGATTTCTCAGCTCCTATTAAAGTCAGCGTTTTCAAAGTTTGTGTACACCTTCAGTTAGACAAACTGTGTTGTGTAAAAAACAATATTATAATGCTTATCCTCATTTTGCTTTCTTTTTTTTTCAATTTTTCATTTTGACCTTCTGTCACTCTTATATGATTCATATGGACATTTATCTGTCAAAGATTTCTCAGCATCTACTTGACTAAGGATTCTGAAATTTGGTACGAAGCTTGATAGTGATGAGTTGTATTGAGTAACAAAAAAAACCCAGCCACATATAGCATATCAGTCACTTTATTTGTTCATTTTTCTTTCTCTCCAATGAAAATTTCTGTCATAGATTTCGCAGCTCTTATTGGAGCCAGTGTTTAACAAATTTTGTGTACACCTCCAGGTAGGCTAAGTGTATTGTGTAAATGAAAATAAAGATGTTAAAGCTCATTTTGCCTTTTTTTAATTTTCCTTCTGTCACTCCATTGTAATCCATATCGGCCATTTTTCGTCAGTTTTCTAAGCAACTACTTGATTTAGGATTATGAAACTTTGGGTACACCTTCAGGTAAGCAAAGTGTATTGTGTAAATGAAAAATAAGATGCTTATCCTACTTTTGCCTTCTTTTTAAATTTTTTCATTCTTTTCCTTCTGCCACTCCTATAACATTGTAAAATATAAACATTTCATAAAGACACCAATATCATGTCAGGAACACAACAAAGCAACAAGTTAGTAAGCCTAACACCCTACCAACTGAGCCACTGCGCTCCTCCTATTTTAGTACAATACAATACAATACAAATCTCTTTATTTCACTCAGATCATACAAACATGACATATGAGGAATACAATACAACATTGAAAGGCGGTACATATCTAATAGACAGATAAAAGAGAGAGAGAGAGAGATAGAGTGGGGGAGGTCAAGTATAAGGATATAAATATATAGCAGCAGAATATTAAACTGAGTTTTCTATGTTTTCATGCAAGATTGAGACACATAGGTTACTCGATCGAGTTATCGGACAACCCATGTTTCGCACCCTTCCGTGATTTTGTTTGCACAGCTGCAAGCTAGAGCGTTTTGGGGGAGCAGAAAGATTCAAAAGGGATTCATCATGTTGTTGTCATTATAAATTGTTGGTTTTTGTGAATGTCGTAAGGGAGATAAACTCGACGACGTTATTGGTTTAAGTTTCAATACTGGTATGGCAAAATTATTTCCCTTTGTGCATCAACAGCTGCACGTGCGTAACCATAATCGGTGAGTGTTGAGTTCTCAAATTCTCGATTGGAATTATCTGGCTGAAAAGTCGGGATTACTTTGGAAATCCGTTCAAATTCAGGTAAACATCAATCGCAGTTTTTGCAGAAGGGATTTAGCTTTTGTGTATTATTTTTGGCAAGCAGTGAGGATCCAGATGAAATGTCGCATCATGCGGCATTTCATCAGGGTCAACTCTGTCTGCCAAAACAGAATGCGGTCACCAGAAGGGAAACCGCTTTTATTTTATATGTTATAATATAATCCATAATGTGCAGCCCCTAAGTATCTACAATGGACTATTCCGAGTTTACCGTTCGCAGTGTTAACAGAATGGCTCTATTAGCTTTTGTGTATTATTGGTTTGGCAAGCAGTGGAGATCCAGATGAAATGTCGCATAATGCGGCATTTCATCAGGGTCACCTCTGCCTGCAAAAACAAAACAAAACGGCCACCAGAAGAGAGTACACTTTTTTGTAAACCATAGTATGCAGCCCCTAAATATCTACAATGGACAATTCCGAGTCATTGTACATTCACGGTCCAGCAGACAACAGGTATTCTACAAACGCAGTGCTCTATTTATACCTGGCGGTGTACATTTTACGCACGATCTCATGACATTTCATTCATAAAAATGAATAGTAGATAGTAAATCACAGTAAACAATAGACAGATAAACTATATGATTTTCAGAGTCTTAGCCAAGCGACAACGCTTTGAAAATTTAGACCGCTAGTCACGATTTCTGTCGTCCGCTCTTCTCGTCCGCTCAAACTTTCAGGCAGCCCAGGTTGCAATCAGTGTGGACCCAGATCCGACTTCTCACTTAGGAGCAACCCGACCAGGACCCACGTTATGTGCTGTCACCAAACATACAGATCAGGGTGCGCACGGGCACTCGTAGCAGACGTAAAAAGCAGACATCAAAAAACGATGGCGGGTCAGGCTTCTTAAATATTATGGTGTTGTACAAATAGTGCTAATTATTTTTCACCAAATTGCACAGACAGTACACAAATTAAATGTTGGAGATTTTTTCTATCAGAGAAAGTAGTTCGGTATAACGGCGCAGGTCCCAGCATGTATTATATCTGGGTCTAGAATGTTTACCAGCATAGAGTCCATTTTGTTCACAGTGAATTTGTTATATATTTATATTTTGTTCGAAATATTGAATGGGAGGAGGGGGAATGGGAGGGGTAGAAAGTCGAGTGTTAATTAGTGGACCGGAAATGTTGTATAATTATGCCCATAAAAAGTGCGAGTTTGTGTAGGCTTCTTTCGTCGCAAGAGGTAAGTAATTTTCTGTACTTCAAGATATTGGGCCTTTTGTGGTATTCGCGAGGGAGCAGCCGCTCCCTATCTCTTTTAAAAAAGTGACATTCCATAAGGTAATAAAATTCATCTCCTAGAGTGTTTTTATCGCATATAGTACATTTCCTATCATCAAGTTAAATGTTTTGCCACCTTCCGGTTTCCACCGGCATTTTGTGGTTTCCAGTTCTGAAGTGCACCATTTTCAGGTATAAATGTTTTGGTAGTATTAAGAAGTAATTTTCGAGGCAAACTGCATCCTTAAAATAGTTAAAGTTTTTACCTTTGGATGAGGTATTCAGATTACCTCTCCACATTTGGAGAAATTGATCATGCAATGTTTGTTTGATGAGTAGTCCTAAAGATAAAGTGTTTATATGCCTTTGATTAACCCACAAATCGTACCTCCCGACGTCACTTAGAATTTTTATTACATTTGAGATCCATTTAATGGATGGGTCGTTTTTGCTTTTCATGGTATGGTATAATAGGTAAGAAATTTTCGTATCCTTCCCATTATGAGCTTGTTCCAAAGTCCAATGATACGTTTTTTAACTATAATTTCGAGGGGGTGGCGTCCTAACTCTGCATACAACATATAAAGTGGGGTACTCTTTCGACTTTTTGTTATTCTCCTTAGAAAATCATTGTGTATTAGCTCTAGCATATCAAGATTCTCATAGCCCCAGATCTCGCAAGCATACGTTAAGATCGGTACAACTGTGTGATCAAATAGTTTTAACTGTAAATCAATTGGTAAGTTAAGGTTATATATGCGACAAAAGAGGAGATGCATGGCTTTTTTTGATTGTTCTACAATATGTTTACGTGCATTTAAAAAACTTCGAGATTGGGAAAAATAGACTCCAAGGTATTTGTATTTATCAGTTATTTCAATTTTTTGATCCCCTAGTGTGAAATCAAAAGAGCTTGTTTTGCGGGCGCCAAATATTACAACCTTAGTTTTATCAATATTAACATTCAATTTCCATTCTTGACAGTATTCGTTAAACCTATCGAGTGAGAACTGGAGGTCAGCTTCATTGTTTGCCATAATCACAGTGTCGTCTGCATACAACAACACGCTCAACTTCATAAAAAGTGATAGGTGCTCATCATCACAAGTCACGATAATGCTCGCGTTTGAGTTATGAGACAAATGGTTTTCAAGATCATTAAGATACAGCGAAAATAGAACAGGAGACAAGTTTTCCCCTTGTCTTACCCCTGAGAAACTACTAAAGAAAGCTGAATTTTCACCGTTTATAGAAACACAAGACTTGATATCGTTATACATATTTAAAATGACATTAAGTACCTTGCCGTTGACATTGGCTTGCAATAGTTTCCGCCAGAGTCCTATTCTCCAAACTGAATCAAAGGCAGCGGAAAAATCGATAAAACAACAGTATAATTTGAGCTTTTTTGATTTTTGTAGTTCGTTCAGAGCATATAAAGAATAAATATGGTCTAGAGAACTATATTGTTTCCTAAAGGCAGCCTGATTTTCCGACAAAAGCATACTTTCCTCAAGATAATCGTTAAGTCGAGAATTTAGTATTGAAGTAAAAAGTTTACCGAGACAGCTCAAAATTGTAATAGGTCTGTAGTTTTTAACATTATCTCGTTCTCCTTTGTTTTTATAAATTGGATGGATACAGCCAGTGGACCATTGCTCAGGGAAAAAGCCAGTGTCCAGTATTGCATTGAAGAGTTTATCATAGATGGGGAGAAAAATATGGCTTGTTGACTTAATATATTCATTAAGGATCATGTCTGGTCCTAGGCACACATACAGGTCACTAGTGACAAGTGACACATATGGACATTTTTCATCATAGTTTTCTCAGAAACTACTTGATTTAGGCCAGTCTTGGCTCTCGTTTGTGGTGTCTAACTGTGAGTTTGTCACTTTCCCATTGGTATCCTGGGTCAGGTTTGGTACTTGATTGTATCGATTCCTGATCTTTGCACCCTTACTAACTTTTATGAAATCTTCAACAATTTTGTCTTTTCTCTGAAAGTGTAACAATATTTGATGGCTACCGCCGGGGTATGTGAGCTTTTCTCAATTCTTGTTCTTGTTTACTGTTACAATGGTAGGAAATATTAAAAATACAAAAACTTCCCACCTTCTTCAGTTTTCGTATTTTGTATATTTCCTTTGGTTGTCTATTTATCTGTTACAATGGTAGTAAATATTTAAAATACAAAAACTGTGCATCTTCCTCAGGTTTCGTTTGTTGTATATTTCTGGTGAGTGTATATTTTACTGTTACAATGGCTGGAAATATTTAAAATACAAAAAACTGAATCTTCCTCAGGTTTCGTATTTTGTATATTTCTGGTGGTTGGTTGTTTTACTGTTACAATTTTGGACATTTGAAAAAGATGAAACCTGTGCATTTTGCACAGGTTTCATATTTTTTTTTATATTTCCATCAAAGTTTCAGAACATCAAGGGTGAATATGGCAGATTTCTGGTTTTGCATATTTCGATTACTTGGCATAAGTTTACTATAACATGATGAGAAATATAAGACTTCCATTGTGTGCATTACGCCTTATTTGATCTTTTCTCTCATTCTATAAATGGCATGCCTTGCAGTCATGGGGGATCTAATAATATTCATTTAAGATAGTGCGTTCTGGAACGGGAATTTACTAACACACGATATTGGTGTCTTTCTGAAATGTTTATATTTTACAAGTTGGAGAGGAAAACCAGACACTTCATTAAAAAAGATCCGCGTCACGTGGAATCATTTCTCCAGGGTTTAGCGAGCAGGTTTCTGAGATTAATAATAGCTTATTGTCTGACCATACTCCTACTCCTATTTGCAGCGCCTACTTCACTCATACAGATAACAGTCAAACAAACCACCGAGTACTGTCTACATCAAAGGTATGAGAGTACTGCGTTTGCGGATCCAGAGGGGAACAGGGGATCCTACCCCCCCCCCCCCATCGCCTAGAAAATCACAAGTTGCTATAAACATGTACTAGTAAGGATCCCCGTGGAGGAACAATTTGGGTACAATAGCTTCTTGCGGGAGGATCGTAGGGCCCTCTGTAAAATACGTTTATTGATAAAAGAAGAACACACTGACAGGACACTAGACTAGCCGCTAGTCAGATAAATAAGTCTTGATTTTTCTTCTGTAAATGTTAGAAACTGTTTGGCCATTTGCAATAGCAAAGTAAGAAAAAGAGCCAAGTAAGTAAGGGTGCAAAGATCAGGAATCTATACAATCAAGTACCACACATAGGGCCCACTGTTAAATACGTTGATTACTAAAGGAAGAACACGCTGGCAGGACACTAGACTAGCCGCTAGTCAGATAAATAAGTCTTGATTTTTCTTCTGTAAATGTTAGAAACTGTTTGGCCATTTGCAATAGCAAAGTAAGAAAAAGAGCAAAGTAAGTAAGGGTGCAAAGATCAGGAATCAATACAATCAAGTACCATACCTCACCCAGGATACCAAAGGGAAAGTAACAAACTCACAGTAAGACATCACAAACGAGAGCCAAGAGGTCATCCCTTTCCCAGCAGGTGACCACAAGGCACATATAAACAGACGCGTACAAGGGTAAACACAAGACAGAAACAATATAAAAGATCCACAAAAGAAGTACCGCCTTCGAACGGTCAGTAAAATATTTTACTGGAGGGCTTAAACCGGTTTAACGGTGCACTAATCCGAGCCTTCTCTGATGTTTAAGTGGCTTTTCCATATTTTGATTTTTGCCACTAACATCAGAGTAACTCCTATTACAAGAATCCAGAATTTTCTTCACCTATCAAAAATTAGGTATTTTACCGAAAATGTTGACAACTGAATGATGTATTCATTAGATAACTGCTTAAAATGATAAAACTAATGGACATATAACTGAAAATAAAAGTAGTTTCACTTTTTAAGCGATTAATGGGAAATGATGGGTAATGAATATAGCTTATCACCAACTATATGTGTACAGAGGGCAGGCTACAATAGGTGTGGATAATTTCCATCTTTGTAAGATTTAAACGAAAAATATCGTTTTATTTCAGAGATAAATCATAACTTGACCCTATTTTAAATTTTTACGTCACCGATCTTTCATTCATTACCATATTTTTCAATGAAAGTGCCCAGCCACGACTGGCTGGGAGAATTCTGGATTTTCGATGGCTAAGTTGCTCTGACGGTAGTGGCAAATATCAAAATAAAGAAAAGCCACTAAAACGTCAGAGAAAACTCGGACTAAAGGTGCACCAACCTCACCCTTAGTTCAGATGTGGATCAAGACACATAGACACAAGTCTACTTTTCATTGCATCTAGGGGTGTAATATATCTTCGATTTTATAGTTGTATTCCAATGTAGAATATTTATTTTAACGTCTGGAGGACAATCTAGCAAGACACCACTGAGGGAATTCTCTGGACGGTCGGTCCACATACTGATACTGATGGGGGATTTTAAAGGAAAAAACAAAATAAAGCAAACTTAACTATTTTGTGGAGAATTAAAGAGAATATGAAATGAAATACAAGATGTTTTGGCTGCATTTCATTAATACTATCACAGAAGATTTCTTCAAATGTTAGAAGGGCATATGTATTTCAAAGTATCACACAATTTTTTGTCTATATAGTTGACTAAATGCCTACAATTGAAATGCAAACATAAATCAGTGTACAGGAATTTGGATTATTTCAACTTTATCGTTATAAAAAATCTACTTTATATCAGAATAAATGTGCATATCATACCTAAAACTGCTACAGTAATTAAGATATTGGCGCAATGCCACAATACTAAGTTTTTGGAGGTCGGGTTATTTTTGTGACCTAATACTTTTAACTGCAGCAAGCCAAGGTCTTGTCATATAATCATCTTAATACACTGAAATATAATGTTTGCAATATAAAACTTGTGATAAAAGTGCCACGTTTGCATAATAAATTGTTCCAAAATATTTCATTATTTTGGTATATACATGCCATTGCAAATGAATATTATGCTACAGGTTTGCACAAAATAGTGTTTCATTGGGCCATTAAAATAATTTGCTTTTGAGCGCTTTGACAGACTCTCCGCTTGACCGAGCATGCCATTTGTATATGATATATGCATTACAAAACTACATGTGTATGCAAATGATTGACTACATGATGGTGGATAAATATCAAAAACTGTTCCTATTCCTATAAGTTAAATAGACGAACAAGTGTTTTCCATGACTTCCACACTGGTAAATGTTTACGTCGATTTGCTGGTATTTATGCGTATTGCCGGTACTTCATAGACCGGAAGTGGTAGATATTGGTGTTAATACTGTATAGAAAAGCATGCCATATGCCTAAAGGACTATAGACTTCAATCATGTGTGCACGGCGATTTATGTAAGTATTTAGGAATAGATTCGAGTACCGATCATCCAGATCGGTACTCGAATCTATTCCTAAATGCTTACATAAATCGCCATGTGCATGCCAAATACTTTAAAATGATCTAATTCTATAGTCCTCTAGGCATATGGCATGTTTTTATATATAGTATTAACACCAATATCTACCACTTCCGGTCTATGAAGTACCGGCAATACGCGTAAATACCAGCAAATCGACGTATACATTTACCAGTGTGACTTCGCCACTCATAAATGTATATTTCCCCTTCACACGATGTAATAAACTCGTACACTATGCAGAAAACCATTACCTATTAATATTTCTCATTTTATTTTGCTTACCTAAATGCAATATCACGGAAGTTTTATTGCAATGAGGAGGACCGGAAGTAAGGCTAATGGTACCAGGAAGTGAAAGACCCCCCCCCCCCCATTTTTTATATAGCCATTTGGATAAAAAATGGGTCAGTCGGTAAAAATCAAATCCATAAAAGCATGCAAAAATGGCAAGCATGTTGACTTTTGTGTTGTCGTTTTAAACATTGCCATGGATCCGACGTCCCAATACGGAAGTCCGACCAATAAGAGAAGCTAAACATGGAACACTGTATATACTTTTCACTCCTTATCTCAATATGTATGTTTTCCCCTTTTAGAATAGCATCAGAGGCTTCGAGCAGAATATGTCCTCACAAGTCAGTGAGCGAGGAAACATACTGCTTAATATAAATCGAGCATGTATTTCAGTAAATTCTTCTGCATTACTATAACTAAATTGATTGTAAATAGTTTCAAACATGGAAATGACATATATAGGAAGGTACAGCGAATCTGTCTCGAGTATGTAAAATCCTGAAATTGCGTTTTGGCACCCATACGTCTTTACTGACACACACAATGATTTTAAATTAAACCATCCCCCATCTATCAATGTTAATTATGATAACCCCATTTCGTTTTTGTATCGTTAGAACAGCATTAATATTTTGTTTTAAATGATTAGGGGGCTATGATTATTGATAAAAATGTATTTGGACTCCGAAGTTATACAAGCATTCCGCATCAGACGCTGATTAAATCCTGTGAATGAAAATGGTTCGATAATTAAAACAAAGCACTATAGCACTCGACATCAATACTGGTGCCTTGACGTGACCATAAAATGTCAGCTTCTTTTATTGCCCTAGGCTCACGAGACATTGGCACATTATGCCTTTGATAAGTTGATCTTTAAAAGAAAAGTAATTGACGGGGCCCCTATAAATAGAAGTTCTTACAGGATTGCTCATGTTTTATTGAATGTATATAACGAGTTGAGGAAAAGCGATAAAATGCAAGGCTTGCCTTGCATTTAATCGCTTTTTCGCAACGAACAAAATTTATTCCATAATACAAGAGCACGAATGTTAGATTCTATTTATGATATGACATTAAGATTACTTCGAAATCTCACTTCCGGCGTAAAAGGGTAAGAGTTTGTCTATATGTACACAACGTTATTATGGACGCCATTTCCTGCTGGGAAAGAGCTGACCTCTTGGCTCTCGTTTGTGATGTTTAATTGTGTTTTTGTCACTTTCCCATGTGGTATCCTGGGTCAGGTGTGGAGCTTGATTGTATCGATTACTGATCTTTGCCACCTTTCTTACTTTAACCAAATCTGTAAGCCACGAGCTATTTATCGACTTTAATGCGTGGCGTTATTTCATTCTCAGACGCGACGTCATGTGATAAATGAAAATGCATTAACGTCCTTTTTTCTCTCAGCCAAAAAACACTGTCGTTCGGTTTTGAACAACCTTCCATAGTAAGGAAGAAGGCAAAGATCAGCAAGAGGTAAGCCATTTCCCAGCAAGTGACCACAAGTCTGCAAGGAACAGACAAGACAGCATGAAAGACATGACAGAAATGACAAACAAATAACAAAAAGGATCAACAAAAGAAGTACCGCATTGGAACGGTCAGTTAAAATAATTTACTGTCGTGTTTGGTGCCATTTTATTTTTATTTATTTATACTATATTTCAAGAGGGTGATACATTTGGCATGAAAGCCATTCTACCATGTGGCCCTCTGAACATAAAACATATGAAAAACAAACTATATACATATATACAAATAGGAAATACAAAAATATGTATACATCAATACATGGATTTTTATTTGAGTATTTGCGTTTGATGAAATGCCCCCAAAAAGCATAAAATAATTTATAAAGGAAGCAAGAATAAGTCATTATGGTCACAGTGATTAAGCAATGCATATGAAAATAATACCACTTTAAGCTACCACTTGTTAAAAAGGTTCAAAGGAAAGGCAATGTTGACATTTTTACGTATGACTTTTGACTTGCGACTTCTGACTTTTGAGTGAAAGATTACTATCAAACTAAGGGACTGTCTTGGAAGAATAGCAATTTTATTGCAAAACTAAGGGAGACTAATGCCAAACTAGAGGACAGTCTATGAAGGCATAGGAAACTAATAACAAACAAAGGGACAATCTACGAAGAAAAGGTACAGTCTATGAATAGTAAAAAGACCAAGCTTGACATAAATGACAGTCTATGAATGCTGGAAAGACTTAGATCGAAATAAATGACTGTCTATGAATACTGGAATGACTTAGATTGAAATAAATGACAGTCTATGAATGCTAGGTCTAAAAGATGTTCTAGAATTACTAAGAGACCACTGTTAATTGAAGGGACATTCTAGAAATACTGAGATACATCTGGAAAACTAAGGGACATTTTTGGAAGACTATCAAGACTTATGGTAAACTTTGGTAAAGAACACTCTAGGAAGGATTGGGAGACGGTTGTCAATTGACGGGACAATTTATACAAACTAGTCACAACTCAAAAGTCAATGGAAGTTAATAGTCAAATTGACTTGTCGGATGTCGCAACTGAAACGCCACAAATCAAAATTGCACAAGACAAAATGTCTTCCATCGTCTTGCCAGATAGCTTACACATTAACGTCAGCCCTTTATACGCCCAGTTACACAATAGGTTACCTATGAAATAAGTCCACTTTTCAGATGAACTATCGTACTGATGTTCTAACCTACTTAAGCCATATAGACTGTCATTTGTTCTTCTTGAAGGTGTTTATCTTTTGACAATTTTGGGTATAAAAACCTTGTTCATCCTACTAAAAGGACGCTATGCCTTCACGTGTTAACCCATATAAGCCTAGCGTCCTTTTTGTGGGGCATAGACAAACATTGCAGGCACAGATCAGACGCCGCGTTCTCTGATCAGCTTCTCCACTGTTTGCTTTCAGAATGTCTATGAAGATTTGAATGAAAATGAAAAAAATTCCATCCAATAACCATTAAAACGGAAATGGACTGGTCCAATTGTTAAAAAGTGAGAAATTGCATTTAGTAATAAATGGGTGAATATATTATTCATGCACTGCCAATCACTATTATTTTGCAGGTTTTATTTTCATTCCGTTATCTTGCTATCGTGTACTTATTCAGTATGCCTTAAGAATGTATCCATTGAAGTGATTGGTACTATATTTGGGTCGGCAGTTTAAAGCAGAATCTAGTGCAACATTTAGCCAAATTGAATGCAATTAATTTAAGCCCATCACACCCATGCCACGTTCGTTTCGGCTGCTGACCGTTCTAACGTGGTGGTTCTGTTGTCTTTGATTGCTCCCATTGTTTGTGTGCTTTTATGTTTGATCCTTGTTTTGTTTTGAAGTTCTTAGTGTAATTCTAGTTTTGCAATTATCTGGCTGCTTTACTTTAATTGCCTTCTTGATACCATCTGGCTGTTAGTGCTCTGTATCTCTTCCTCGCGGTGCTGTACGTTGGTCTGCAGCATGGGATTGTCGCATATCTTGATCATACTTACTTACTTGTTACTAGACAGCGCCACCTTTGCCGATTATTTCACAAATTGCCATATGAGAACAAATAAAAAATAGCAGTGTTTAGGGTATCCCGACCCTACTAAATCTACTGGTGAAACCTAGAATTTTTTCAGGTTTTCTGGAGACAAAATAAAGTTTTATGCATTTTGAAAGGCAAAATGGAGTATATGTTATCTGAAAGGCATTTTTATCCGCAAAAAAATATAAAAAATTGTGTGCCTACCCTACCTAAAATTTTCCGACCAGTTACATGTACCCGAAACACACTTATTTTTTATTTGGCATGACGACAATAGCCAAAGTCATATTTGAGTGCAGGACATACCCTGAAACACAGCATACAGCAATTCAAAGTGCATGTACAATAACGCATGTTAAAGTAATGTGGGTGACAGAGAGTTATTTATTATGAAGAATAATACGATTTCTATCGTTTCACCAGGACACTGCCCTCTGGTAATTTCATAGAATGACGATCCTACCAGACATGGTATTAGATTAATAAAAAAATAATAATTCATTGTTGACAAGAATTTACAGGCACAGCCAAGAGATAAGCATCGTCCTTTAAAAACAGCAACTGTTGGAAGTGTTTCGATGACCAGCCAGCATACAGCCTCGTGTCACCTTTTTGTCCTTTCACTGGTGGGCCAATAGTGGCCCGCATTTGCAATTGTACTTGGAATGTGCGAATGCGTAGATCGCCTAGAGTTTACCTTTGTGGTAGGCATACATTTACATATGAGCCAGGACATGAGATGTCCAACAATGTGGTATGTGTGGCAAACAAAGGCTCAAATCAGCTTGCGCATTTGCGCAGCCTTATCAGAGCCTTTGCTAGTCACTTGAATATTTTAAGACTGTTAGGCTACTGACTGAACATCATTTGCTTAAAAGCTTTAAAGGAGGCTGCACAGGCTCGTCTGTGTCTACACTTGTCAAAATTCCACATTGTTGAAAATAACATGTCGTGACTCATATTATGATTATATGAACAACACAGGCTTCCCAAAATAAGAGTGCGTATTTCATTTTTTTTAAAATTATCATTCCTCCACCAATACGCATGTTGTTGGTTCTCAAAACTACTGTCCTAATGCGACGGTTCATCGGAGCATCCAAAACATAATTATGTTCAAATTTATAGGAAAGAAAATAATTACAATTTTTATGCTAAAATGTCCGTACCCAGACCTGTACAGAGGCTCTTATAACATGTATGTCCATGGAAGGGTTTCGTTACCGCCACGCATCTACAGTATACAGTACTGTAGTTTCTAATCTCAAAACAATCGCCGTGCAAGATGTGTATTTATTTGCAAAATTTATAAGGAGATGGTTTTCATTGGAAGCTGCTTGAATTTTAAAAGTATGTAAGTGCTAATTTTGATCCCTTTAGTGGTCACAATGTTGAATTCAATGTACAGGAAAACGCTAATAGCATTCAATTATTAATGCAATATGGCTTAATTACTAGTGTTGTAAATGTATTGTTCACAATGGAAATGTGCAATCTGCGGGACAATTGATCCACTTCGTAAATATTCTAATCACGTTGATAACATTTTATCCATTGTATTAGGTTCCTGGTACCAATAAGTCATTTTCAGATAATCTTTTACACCTGAATATCCAATTAAAGTCAGTGGCGGATCCAGAGGGGGTTCAGGGGGTTCGCTCGAACCCCCTCACCCAGTGGGGTTACTCTGATATTTTCATACATACGTAGGCTCGGGTCATTATTTGCGTTCAAAATTTTGAATTTCAAGTTTTTTTGGGGTTTTCAGACAAAATACATTTTTTTTGTGTATGAAAATTGTGTGGATATATTTTGGGGTCATTACAAAATTGGACATTTCAATGCATTTTAGGATGTTTTCTTAAGGTCAAGGTACAGAATGGGGGATATCTTTGGGGGTTGCTAATATTTCAAATATTTTTTGGGGTGCTTGAAATTCCTGATATTTTTGGGGTGAACGGTAGATGCTGGACACGAGCCTACGTATGAAGAAAATAAAAAGAGAGTACCTCCCCCCACTCCCCCACACACACACCTGGTCCCTCCCTGTCCCGTTTTAATATCCTATGAGAATTAATTAATTTGGTCTCAGTGAGACCAAATTATTTCATTTTCATGGGATATATAATAACAAGAAAAAGTATAACATGTGATTACATGTTATATAAAGGCGTTGCTACATGTTATTTAAATTTATTAATGTGTTTCCAGGTTTTAAGTGACCCCCGTTTTTCTTTTTTTAAACCGCTTTAAATTAAACTTAGAAGAACGGCACTTAGCATGTGTATTTAAATGCCCACCGCGTAACTAAAACTTATTTTTGGGAGACGCACTTATTGGTAAATGAAGCCCAAATCCCCTGTAGAAAAGAATAACTTAGTGTTTTTTCCCTGTGAATATACCCATGTGTACACCCAAAAGATACACGTGGTATGTTTACATTGCTATAATGATATGCACTCGCCTGTGGGCGAGTTAAGCGATGTTAGCGTGAAGTTGCCATTGTCTTTATCAGTTTAAACACGTGTTTTCGGTGCTCAAAAGAACCGTATCACCGAGACGGTTGTTTTGAGTACACACAACATATTTTTTGGTTGATAAATAGGAAAAATAATGTTCTGTTACGCACTCTTATCTGTGGGACTGGCGAATAACCTCCACTGACCTGTATAAGCCATGTTTTATTTATATCGTTAGGTTCACGTGGGGACTAATTCAAAGAGGAGCAGCAAAAACACACCAAAATTCCATCTAATCCCAGCCAATACAAAAACTCATATTTATGTGGAAAAAATAAATTCAATTACGCGGTGTATATCTAAATGCATTTCTCTAATTTATTTTTCAATTAAAATCACCATTAAAGAATAATTAGCGAAAAACGGGGGTCACTTATGTCCTGGAAACACTATAGTAATTTCTACTAGCTGTTTTGATACAAAACTCAAAATTAACAGAAATGTTCCTCATGATACACCTCTACCAATTTGCTAAACTGATTACAAATGGCCCATACATTCAAACAACTCTCTGAATCTGTGGCCCAAATAATATAACAGAAAAAAGCTCCTCAAAACTCCCTCTACCAAATCGAACAAACGAATATGGAATGTTGAACGGTACAGCCAGCCACCAGTACTAAAACAAAATAAATTTTCAAACAACACCTTATTCTGAACCACTGACCCATATCAAAATTAATTTTGTTTGTTTGTGTGTTTGTTTGATTTGATTCTTTACGTCCCATCAACAATATTTCAGTTAAACAGGGACGGACCAGTTGGGTCCTGGGTTGAACAAGTACTAAGCTAAGATAAATGTGTCTTGCTCAAGGACCACAACGCAGTGACGCCGCACCCGCGGCCCCTCGATCTCGAGTCAGGCACTTTACCACTAAGCCACTGCGCTCCCGACA
This sequence comes from Loripinus fragilis, assembly GCA_964019695.1. Classification (NCBI taxonomy): domain Eukaryota; kingdom Metazoa; phylum Mollusca; class Bivalvia; order Lucinida; family Lucinidae; genus Loripinus; species Loripinus fragilis. Next base: position 62,634,006 of record OZ026522.1, on the reverse strand, counting down.
AAACTAATTTAACACAAACTTTCCCCAAAATGTCTTTTTTCCAAAATTGTACAAGCTCCATGGAATAAAATTGCCACATCCAATGAATCTTATGAATGCTATTATCTTTACTTTACGCATAAAAATCACCCAGTTGTCACAGTGATGTAGCAAGGGTTTATAAAAAAAAGACAGGCTTTACCTAACCCTAGGGACTCTCGGTCCGGAGCTTTGTCCGTTGGTCCGGGTGTGGTTAATCACTGAAGTGTTTGTGATGTTTTCTTGCGAATAGCACTAAGTTGTTTATGCTTTACTGAAAATAATTACCACCAGCGCTTAAAATATAAATATTTTAAAACCACCTCCACTGAATCTCCTACCCAATTAATTACAAAGAAATGTGCCTCATAATGCCCTCTACCAAAATTGCACCAACAGTTATGTGAAGTTAACATTGCACTACTCTTATTCACCAGCTACATAAAGTTCAAATAGGAAGTTGCGCCTGATTTGCTAGTGCCTGTTCACATTGGTGGCATACTTTTTATAAGTAACCGCTGGTCCAAATTCAAAACAATTTCACAAAAATGTTTCTCATGATGTCCTCTATTGAATCGCACTTAATTGTTTATGGTCTGCTGAAATCAATGCCCACCAGCGCTATACAGAAATATCTTAAAACGACATTCAGAGAACGTCATACACAAATAATTTCACATAAATGTTTCTTATAATGTCCTCTACCAAAATTGCAGCCATCAGTACCAAAATAGATGAGCGACACCGCTTTACACAATGTTCTTGTTTTAGAGTTTCAGCGCACATAAAATGCAATTATGTGAAGTGATAGGATAATAACAATTAAGCCCTTTCTCAAAATTCACGAAAAATAACGACTTGTTTTTTTTTTTCACTTTGATTTTCAGCGATAACTATTGTCGTATTTTTCTCCCTGGAGTTCAAAGGGAGTGGCCTATTCTAATTTTATTTCCATCTATAATTGGTAGTTAAAACTAATTACTATATGAGCCGCGACATGTGATTTCCAACAATGTGGTGTTTTGACAAGTGTAGACTGAGACGAGCCTGTGCAGCCTCATTTTAAGCTTAGAAATTCCAAATGTTCTTCGGTCAGTAGCTTAACATACATAGAATATTCAAGCGACTAGCAAAGGCTCTGGTCAGACTGCGCGTATGCGCAGGCTGTTCTGAACTCTTGCTGGTTGCACATACCACATTGTTGGAAATCTCATGTCACGGCTCATATACTCCGGAACTGTTGGATAAATTAACGCTAAAGTCTTCTCTTCAACTTTCATCGCGATCTTGGTTAGGATAAAAAATTATGAGAGAGAGAGAGAGAGAGAGAGAAAAAACACATAAAAAATGAATATAGTGCATAAACTGGTGAGAGTAGACGTTATTTTTTTCGTGAATGGGGAGAAAGGTATTAATCTTAACTTGAAAAAAACATTGAATAGCTTCACAGGATTTATTGATCCCTGGTCCGGTCCTAAACTAGGATTCCTTATGAGCAGTCCAATCAGGGTATTACTAACTATTTCTTCCATGATATAATTTTTTTGTGTGCACTTGGACATATGCAGTTGACGTCATAAGTAAATGCAATCTTCAGGACATGTAATTAGCTGAATAAGGTGTACTCGATTTAAAATGAACTCAAGGCCGTCGTCGCCGGTCCGGCAGGACGGCGAGCGCCGGACCACTTTTTTGACGAGTATGCTTTCCGCCGTGTCCCTTTTTTCTCGTTTTGGCTCATTTTTCTTGTGCTTACCTCTGATTTTCAATTTATTGATGCAATCATGCGCGTGTCATCCATAGACCTAGCCAAGGTGTGCAAACATTGAAAAACAATGCAATTATTATAATGACAGTTATCATACTTATGGGCCGTGTCGAGAGAGAACCTGACGTAGTTGCATTCGAAGATTAAAGGCGCAGACCAGCCTACACATCCGCGCAGTCTGATCAGTGCCTTTGTTGTGCGCCCTCTTGAAAGTATAATTGATAAACTTGCTACACGCAAAATTTCAGCTTTCTATTTACATGTACTCTCTGTAACTGAGCAGGTTGGTTTGAGTATTGCATGGTCGTAAACCCCGAGCATTGAGGCCCAGATAATTTCTATGTACCAGTTTCCTTTCCCTCAAATTGACATTTTTTCATCTCCGATACGGATATACAGTTACATAAAGTTCTGCCTGTTCCAATTCAGCCCAGGACTTTTCGGTTCCCCCAACGTTCATTCGACTTTAAGAAGCATGAACAGAGAACGGTTAAGCCGTCGTAGTTCGACAGTAGGCCCTGGTTTCATTACGATGAAGCCAAAAATCTCACGTTATGCCTATCGACAAGGGAACTCATCAAGGAAAGTTGTGAAGCAAAAATCTAGATGAAGCCTTCTACATCCTTAAAGTAACGGGTGTACTAATTGAATAGACGCTTATGTATATCTTTTCGAAAATACAACTCTTTGAAGTACAACAATGCGCGGATCCCAAAAGTTATGTCAGAGGCTGGCGGGCCGATATTGGCCCAACATTGAATGCTGGCTTGGTAGCTTAGTGATTTTTCAGGAGATCCGGACCAGTATTGCTTAGAAACCCTAATTTTTGTGATTTTTAAAGGGGGAGGTCCGGACCCTCTGTCTCCCCTCTGGATCCGCCCATGACAACCAATGATCAGTGCTAAAAGCACTTTGCCAAAACCTGCGGGAACATAGGTGACATAATGTCTAAGAAATATGCTGAAGAAAAAAGTATAAAAAATCGTGACTATCTGAAAACGATTTTGTTTAGGCCTAGTATTCGGTTTTCTCACGCGCCAAGAAATGTCTTTTCTAGCAAAAAATCGTGACTGAAATCTGGTCCCAAACGCATACAAAACCCATTAAAAACGCACACAGAAGCGCTAAAAATTCAAAATTTTCTCGGGGGAGACCCCCTAACCCCCCTGACGAGAGGGGGAGTCCTCTCGTGCTCTCTCCCTCTCGCGCCGTCGGCACTCGATGATTTCCTCCGCCGGACCACTTTTAAATACGCGGCGACGGCCCTGGAACTCATGTATGAATTACAATAAAAGAGATAGATTCTATCCCAATTTTCCGAGATGCATTGATAGTAGGGGAAGACTGCTAAAAATAAATTACATGGGAAAAATGAAAAAAAAGCGACGTCTTGTGGGTTCGAACCTGCGACCATAAAATGCAAAAGTTCATCTGCGATTAACAGATACCGTCGTTACCGAATGCGCTATCACCATATTATGTAAATCGGTGTGATACGATAATTTGTCATTGGTTATTCAGCATCTTTCTATTTATAGATCTATCCACGGTTACTAAATTTACCCAATCTAACCAATGTTCTATCAATCTGTCCGGCTACTGCATCACTATTTACATTAGTTATTTCTGTTATTTGATTACAATTTAACTTCGAAACTTTGGTATATGGGAAATATATGATGAATTGACAATGTGGTCACGTGATATGTCAATGAATGTTGTGTTTTTTGGGCGGACAATTATCAAATTATAATAGATTTATTACTATATGGAGAAAAGTGAATTTTGGATATGATAAAGATAAAATGGAATGTAATCGAATAAGTTGGACTTTGGAAAGATAAGACTTTTATATATTTATTATTTTGTATTTCTCAAAATCATAACTTGCTAACGGTATTAGAGAAAGCTCACTGAGCTGCCCAACTAACTTGCCCTAAAGGCCTTCAGTATTCAGGTGATCAACAAAAGCATAAACTTAAGAAGAATGTATGATTGGAAATTCGTCACGCATGATTGACTGTATAAGCTGGTACCAGGCTTTCGCGTTAAAAAATGTTCTGGTTCCCACAATATCAACATACTATCATTCACGGGGTCCAAGCACTTCATTCCTGATTAAAGTATACAGAGACAGTTTCGACTGCACATGATGGAGTCAGATACAGAAACAAAACAGTATTCAGAATTAACTCCCGTTATGCTACAGACGTCCCAAGGCTATCGGACAGAGGTGAAAGTTCCAGTTACCCCTAGTTTTCATGAAAGCACGCCTATACGGACAGAAGGAGCAAATTCATCTGAAACGCTCACTTCAAATTACATGTCTTGTAGTTACTTAGCAGTTCCTCATACTAGCGATGAAAATATTGCAGAATCTTTAGGAGTAGAATGTGAAGATGGTCAGGATGGTAATATCTATGTTGAAAACTCTGTTTATAATAGCCTAGTAGCACTGTATAGGGGGTTGCCAAAAGAAATGTTCATAAACAGAATTCTGTTAAATGAGGCTTCGTGCGAGGTTAAGCTAGGCGAAATGCGCTCCAGTCTTTTTGAGCATATTAAAGAAACGGAGGACTTTCCCTACGGATTGCAATGTATGCTGAAGCGTAGAGTTTGTACAAGAAATAGTGACTCTGTAGCGGTCAAACTCGCGCATGATATACACACACTTATGGCTGTACTAGAGGGAGCCGAATATTCAGACATGAGAGAGCTATTAAGCTCCGGATCAGGCCGGAGTCAGCGAACACAATCAACAGCCAATGATACCATTGTTACGTCGGACTATTCTGTTGAAATTAAAGTACTAACAGACTCTGTTAATACTCTAAAAGCTGATATGCTGCATATGAAACAAACACAGACTGCTGTTGAGGTTACACGATCAAAAGAAATTAACACAATAAAATCATCAATATTAGGGCTAAAATCCGAATTAACGGACTTAAAAGCCTATGTTCAGACAGGGTTAAACAAAATACTTTTGTGTTCTGAAAGAATAGAGTCTGAAAAGTGTACTGGGGTTACCCAATTGAAAAATGAATTGAAACTGGTGAAGGATAAAATAAGGGACATGCATGACTCTATTGAATTATTACAAATTCCAGTATCATCTGGCAGGGTTGTTGGCTCGCGTCGTCATAAGGCTCGAGGAAGGCCCAAGGGGGGACCAAAAGGTGACAACCTTAGACCTTCCACGAGACAGAAGTCTGACGTGACCAGCGGTGCTGCTGGTGAACCTGGATATGTACCAGAGGTGGTAGTGGACTCCAGTAGTGAAAATAATGAAAATGAAATTGAATTGCATACCTCTTACCATAGCCTTAGTCGAGGGGAGGACCAACAAGGACAGGTGACTGATGAAACCTGCCCTGGTTGGTCTTGCGGCTCGACTAAGAGTAACACTGCTGATACTCCAGATACCAACCTCAACAATGTAGGAGATAATTTGTCATTAGCCGATGGTGATGCTGATAATAGTGCACGACCCAATATGAATGGGTACAGTGATACAGGTAATCGACCCAGTAATTTCGTGGGTTTCAGATTAAATGAGGACAGGACATACCGAGACGTAGCGATGACAAATTCCGTTGGTTCTGAGCAAAGTTTAAATAACAGTATATCCACTGAGACACAGGGAGATCGCGCCTGTCGTGAAGACAACGCATCCGTGGGTAGTAGGGTAAGGCCTATTGAAGCTCGGATCACTCTCTCAAGTGATCGAGCTAGAAATGTACAAAATGACAGCTCGCTTGAAGATCATGTTTATGGAAATAGGAGCGATGATGATGACGATGATTTTGTACGATTTGTTAAAAAAAGGGCTAAACGGTACTACTTGGGAGGTTTTATGCCAACCGTTACACGGCAGGACATCGCTAAATACGTACGTAAAAGGGGACCGACCGTGACATGGATTAGCATCTGGCGTAGTAAACGGAATCGGAATAATGTCATTATCAGGTTAAATGTGGAAGATAATGACCGTGCGGAACTCTTAGAGAGTAGCTCGTTTTGGCCACTAGGAGTAACGTGTAGACCTTGGAGAGATCGAAATGACCGTACTGACCGATCAGCGAATCGCGGGGCAACATCAGGTTACCGTCGTAACGAATCCAGGCGATCAACTTACGGGCGCTCGGACATTGATGACTATAATCCGTATTCACCTTTAAGGGACGGTATTAATTTGGACTAAAGTTAAATGCACTATTTAATTTTTAATGGACAGTACAAAACAAAACCTTAATATATTAACCTGGAATGCAACAGGCATTATGTCAAGTGCAACGTACCTAACTGATTGCCTTTATCGTAACAAAATAGATATATGTGGGATATCAGAACACTGGCTCTACGAGAAAGACTTACAGTTTCTAAACCAATTAGATAACTCATATATTTCATATGCAGTTGCAGACTCTGACCTTAAATGCCCAAGCAAAAGAAGGGTGGGTAAGGGTGGGGTAGCCCTACTGTGGCATAGAAAGTATGATAGATGTATATCTCCCTTGTCACTTGATGATGACAGGATTATTGGCATAAAATTTGAAGTTAACACTGAAAATTGTATTTATTTCATTCAAGTTTATTTACCTTGCTCCAATCATTCAATTGAGGTGTACAGGGAATATATGGATAAGTTACAAAATATACTGTACCTTTTCTCTGAAAAGGGAATTATTATTATGATGGGGGATTTCAATTCACACTTACCAGAGGCAAACTCAAGAGGGCGAATAGATAATAGAGGCCTATGTTTTAATTCACTTCTACAGGAAAATAATATATTTTTTATAAATACGTCACAATTATGCGCTGGCCCCCGGTCTACATTTGTAACTTACGATGGTCGACATGAATCGCTAATTGATTATATTTTAATTCCAGAAGAAATATCAAGAAATATCACATATTGTGAGGTTTTGGATGATAATGCCTTAAACGTCTCAAGACACCGCCCAGTCTTTTGTACGTTTGAGCTACTATACAGAGCACTCGATAATGTGCCCGTATACAGTGGGTCAATCATGATCAATTGGCGAAAATGCGACCAACCGTGCATTGACGAGTACCAAAATATCTTGAAAAGTAGTGAGCATATGACAAACATTACACACAGCGACATAGATTCCAAAAGTTCAATAGATCAGACATATACCACAATTATCAAAGAACTTACAGTGGCCGCTCAAAAATGTTTTCCTCATAAATCATATAAGCGCTTTTTGAAACCGTATTGGAATACTGAATTGAGAGACCTACATTATAAAATGAAGAAATATCGTGAAGCATGGGTGAGAAAAGGCAAACCTAGAGAATCGCAACATATTACTTATATACAATATAAAATGGCCAAGCGGCAATTTAGGCACTGCCATAGGAAATGTGTTAATACCTATTTACAAAGTCAGCTAGACGAAATTGATCGTCTTGCAGAAGTCGACAGTGCCCATTTCTGGCGGCTCGTTAATGCTCGTCGCAAACCTTCGAACTCGAGCCCTGGTACGCAGTTGATATTCGAGGGGCAAACAGTCAATACATCGAAAGAAATTAATGAAGGATGGGCCCAAAACTTTAAGGCACTGTATACACCAACTCAGTGTGATCGTTTTGATAATCAAGTCTATGATACAGTAACGCAAGAAGTCAGCAATATAAAAAGGGCATTGCAAAACTCAACAGAGTCCCGGGGTTACCCTCTTATAAGCGCAGACGAGGTCGCGTCCGCTGTAAAGCTTACGAAATCTAATAAGGCGGGGGGAGAAGATGGGATTGTTTATGAGCATATTAAGTACGGAGGCTGCGTGGTTTTTGATGCACTTGCAAAATTTTATACTGCTATAGTACGACAATCATATGCACCTAAAGATATGAAAAGAGGGGTAATTATTACTTTATTCAAGGGAGGCAATAAACGGAAAGATATCCCCGACAATTACCGCGCAATTACATTGTCATCTGTTGTACTCAAACTCCTTGAGAGAATTTTGTTAACGCGAATAGAGCTATTTGATAACATTCGTCCTCCGATCCATTCCTTGCAAGGGGGGTTCAAAAAACAACAGGGCTGCATTATGTCATCATTTTTAGTCAGGGAAGCTATACAATATGCTCAGGAAAAGGGCAGTAAGGTGTATGCATGCTTTCTGGATGTTAAGAAAGCCTTCGATCAAGTATTAGGCCACTGGCTGGATATGGTTTACCTCCCCCCCCCAGGGGGAATTTTGTAGACCATATTTTTCTTGAAGCCCAATGTCTTGCAAGGATTTTGCAACATGTTAGCCCTCTGACAATGGCAGCGTTAAGCTGTAACAGCCTGTTACATACGTTACCCTACAAAATATTTGATAATTAAAATTCTTTTTAAGACTTCAGAAAAGTGCAAAAGATAAGGTAAGATTTCCAAATTGGTTATATTTTCAAAATAAGCTATTACTGGGCCACAGATAATGACATTTGAAAACAAATTTAGTCACCCCCGATGTAGTGTATGTTACATTTTTTCATTGAACCCCCTTTTAAATGATAAATGCATCTAATATAGTTTGTCTTAAATTTTATTGAAACCAGTTTATGTTCATTAATTTGGTATTACATTAAAGAATTTTTATTTACCTTTTCAAAACTGCAAGCATTACGTTTCTAGCTTATATACTTTTTGAGTTATTAGATGATGAACATGGTACCCCCATATCACAGAAAAATGTAAATTGTAATTCTCCAGGCCTCGCGCTGGCTATAGACCCCACTTCCCCCCAGGGGGAATTTTGTACACTATGATTTCCAGATACTACATTATATAAGCCACAAAATGAAATAAGTTAACCCTCTGAGAGTGGCAGCGTTAGCGGGTAACATCATGTTACGTACGTTACCCGCAAAATAACATTAAATTTTCCTGATAATGTCTCCAACCTGACATATTCACACTTGTTTAAAGGTCTGGCACAGGTTTAAGAACTTCTTATAGCACAGTTACATAATTTTAGCATTTATTTTATAAATGTCTTGAGTTTTAGCCGTTGTATATGTTACTTAGTGTTTCATATGTTATTTCCAAGTATCAGTATGGCAGTTATTGACTATACATGTATTACATCCGTCAGTGAATATAGTAAACTTATAAGGCTGCTATTCAAATGAATTAAAGTTCCTTATTATGGTGACTTACACTATTTTACAGCCCAGGTTACATACGTTACTCTCTGAATACCATTAAACGTTCAAGATATGGTCTCCAACACGACCTGCTTGTACTTATTTGTATGCTGGCACAGGTCCATGTACTTCTTTTTACTCTGGCTCATTTGCTGAGAAAGTAACTCAGAACATAAACTACATAAACCCTCTTTTCTTTTATAGAGACTTCAAATATAGTTGACATAATACTCATTGAAAGTTTGTAACATTCAGTGCAATGTGCGAGTAACAACTTAAAAGATCAAAGAAAACCCATCAGGTAGAAGTTCTAGAGCAAATCTTCATATTTTATCCAAGGGTTGTAAAGAATTTTCCTAAACAACTTATTACTCCTCTATCAGATTTATCTTGCAAGGATTTTGCAATATGCCATCACTCTGGCAATGGCACCATTACCCTGTAACAGCCAATTACATATATTACCCATCAACATCTTTGATAATTTTAGTAAATGACTTCTGAAAAGTGCAAACCATAAGGTAAGATTTCCAAATTGACTATATCATCCAAGTAGGCTATTTTTGCATCACAGATATAGACCTTTGAAAACAAATATGCACCCCAAAGTGTTACATATGTTACTTTTTTTCATTATTCCTATATAAATGATTTATGAAACTAATATAGTTTTGATATTTTTTAATGTGAATGTGCTTACTACTCATTTTGTATTTAAGAATGTTTATGTAAATTTTGGAAACTGCAAATATTATGTTTCTATCTTTTATAAGGTTTGAGTTGTTGAGTTTTGAACATGGTAACCCCATATCACACAAAATGTGAAATATAATTCTGTGGCTCTTTTGTGTAGGGTACAATTAAGATTTCTTTCACCCAGAGGTACTCAATTTCCTTCCCATTTATTTTCCACACATTTTGTCCATATCTGGAAAGCCTCACTTCTTTTCATGGGAAAGACTTGATAGTTCAATCTTTGTATGTACATCTTAAGGACAGAAAAGCAGGGTGGAGGTAAGCTCATGTTCATGCCATTTGAAATAGTCAGTATGTGAGTATGACTTAGGTACTTTTTTCAGAAACATGTTGTACTGCAGCTTATTCACAATTACATAAATAGCACATGTTAAGGCTTCATAACACTGATGAGTGCCTAGAGCAATTCTTTATTTGTTTTCCTACCCTTCTTAGAATGTTGATGAACTAGTGGGGGAGGGGTTCTCTATCAGTTTGATAGGAATAACCTTTCCGTGGTACTAACACATCGGCACATTGGTAGTGTCACAATCTGTTAAACAGTGTATTACTGTAGATCTCTTCCCCATATTCTGGCCAATGCTGTTGACATTCAGAAGGTGCACCTGTTGTTGCATACACCATTGTTGAGCAAAACACCCAGGTTATCCTCTGCGAGAATGTTTGTAAGACTATAGACTGCCGCTTATACATTGTATATATGTATCAGTGACAAAACCAACATGCCCTGCCTTTAGTGCCTGGTTGAATACTGGTGCCATCAGATCCATGAATGTGACAGGAAAAGCTTTTATGCTCTGTAGTTACGGCACTAACATCAACGATATGTGCAGCACTACATGGCCAATCTAATGTTGGTTTAATGTGTGATTGCAAGCCATGCTGAAGTTTGGACTTGTCAGTTTTGGTGGAAATTCTATCAGAAGTTGACAATGACCATGGTACAGGTCCCAGAAGGAATGGCAGTGTCAACTCAAGCTCAACATTATGTCCAATAGAAAGAAGGTCATGCTGACCAAAGACGCTCCTTTAAGCTTTCATGTGGCTGTTTACGTTTTGTAAATTGGGCAATTTCTTCTTGCTTGACCTCGTAAGCATCAAAACTTTATAAGCTTGTAGCATTTTATGGGGGATGTGAAAGACAGATTTTTTTAAACTAAAAGTGAGTAAATGGAGTCTGCAACAGCCTCCCTGCCAATGTCTTCAGCCTCAATAAGATCCTTAGCTATGCCCGGCTTAGCAGGCACACTGAAAGACAAAAAGTACAGTTCATTGTCTTCAAAACTAGAACTAAAAGGATTGGTGAAGCCTGAAACTGCCTCTAGTACTCATTCTACTTTGCATCTGAGCAGATTGAATATTTCATCAGCCTATAATACCTCTTTATTGTTTGCCTGATAGTTATGTCAAAAGCATTTCTCAATCAAAGAACCAATGGTTGTGACACACTAAACCCATTTTGTTCAAGAAGTTCTTTACATCTGCGATGTGTATCAAATTTATGAGTGTTATCAGTTACACAGGTACATATTGTGCGTAGTTGTTGTGATCGTTTGCAATGAACATTGGGAACAAGGCATACAAATAGAGATGACATGCAATTCAAAGTTGTTTTGCTTGTAGCCCTTATCAGTGTCAACACCATCTGAATCATATCCATATACCTTGCCCAGAACTGAGCTGTTTCACAGTGACTGTCTTTCATAACTTCTGATTTGAATGCGTGGTATCTATACTGTTTATGTAAGCAAACAGCTAAGGTTGATAGATCACATTATATTATTAGTTAAAGTCACCATAAATTAATAAGGAATTTCAATTTATTTCAGGCTTATAAATTTTCAAAATACTCTGACAGACTTTATACATGTATTGTCAATAACTTCTATACAGATACTCAGAATAACTTATGTATTATTTGGTAACACATATAACAGTTAAAGCTCAAGGCATTTATTAAAGGCATACTTAAAATAGGTAAACCTTGTTAAAAGAAGTACATAAACCTGCGCAAGCATGCAAATAAGTATAAACAGGGCTTGTTAGAGACATTAACTTAAATGTTGAATGCTATTTTGAAGGTAACATACATAACATGGACCTGAAAAATAGTGTAAGCGACCATAATAAAGAACTTTAAATCATTTAAGTAGCAGCCTTATAGAGTTACTATATTCTGTGACAGATGTAACACACTTATAGTCACTAAATACCATACAGATACTCGGAAATAACGCAGGAAACACTAAGTAACGTATACAACGGTAATTACTGAAGACATTTATAAAATTAATACTAAAAATATGTAACTGTGTTATTAGAAGTTATTAAACCTGTGTCAGCATGCATATATGTACGAACATGTCATGGTTGAGACATTATCAGGGACGTTTAATGCTATTTTGGGGGGGTAACGTATATAACGTGCTGTTACACGTTAACGCTGCCACTCTCAGAGGGCTAACATCTTTTATTTTGTGTCTTATATAATGTAGTTTCAGAAAATCATAGTGTACAAAATTCCCCCTGGGGGGGGGGAGGGGGGTCTATAGCCAGCTCAAGGCCTATATGGCACGATGGGCTATTCTATAAATTACATAACTGTGGAGTAAACACATCTGTTTTAAGTGTTATAATAAATTTGTATACCGATATGGAAAGTTGCGTTAAAACTCAATATCACAAATCTGAATGGTTCCCAGTTCGGCAGGGTACCAGACAAGGAGGAGTTCTCTCCCCATTTTTATATCTAGTATATGATAATGATCTTATCTGGGAGCTAGAAGAATCCAAAATGGGTATGTACGTGCACGGAATTTACTGTGGTAGCCCAGCCGTGGCAGATGATAAATTAGTCCTTTCCCTTTCGAAACAAGGAATGGATCGGATGATCAAAATATGTTATAACCACTCTGGAATATGGAGATATGAACTTCAACCGCCAAAATGTGTCGTTATAGTGTTCAATGAATCACCTTTGGACTATAGAATTACGACTAGAACTTGGGCTCTGGGGAATGCGTATATTGAAGAAAATATATTATATAAGCATCTAGGGGTAGTTTTGAATAAATACGGTACGGTAGATGACAATGTTAAAGAGGCTGCGTCAAAACTTAAAGGGACTTTCTTGAGTTTAATCAACTCCGGTGTACACGAGGGTGGGCTTAATCCAATCACGTCTAAAAGTATTTATATAGCAGTTGTATTGCCTAAAGCATTATATGGATGCGAACTTTGGTATTCTCTTCAATCAAAACACATAGACTTGCTCGAGAAGGCACATAAATTCTGTGTTAAATTTATGCAGTCTCTCCCAAGACGAACAAGTACAGATCTTGCATTTTCTCTTTTGAACATCAAAAGTATACTGTATGATATAGAATACCGTAAACTTATCTTCTTCGGACAACTATGCAACTTGCCTCCCCAATACTGTGTTAAAGAGATGTTCATACACAGACTGTTAGAGTTTAAGAGCCAACCCAGTTCAGTTAAAGGGTATTTTTCAGATATATATCGACTACTTGGAAAATACTCGTTATTAGATGCCTTCAACGGTTTCGAAAATGATGGCATCTTTATGTCAAAATTTTCTTGGAGGCGTCTGGTACGGGCAAATATGGAAACAGTCTATGAAGCAGATAGGTGCCTGAAAAGTGTCAATTCAGAAAATGCAAAATCTGTAATGAGAATAACAGAGCCAAACAGGGAATATTTGCTCTGGGAAATTAGCAGAGAAATTCCAAAATATCTTCCATTTATACAAAGAGCTGTACGTTTGCTTGGTACAATGTTCTCAGGTGAATGGATTCGAAAGTGTTATCTCTGCGGTGAAAATATTTTAGCCTCAACTGAACATGTATTATTATTTTGTAGACAAACAGAGAACTTTCGTGATTCTTTATGGTGCAGATTGATATACAGATTCGGTATGACATTTTTTCATGCATTTATATCTGAGCCACCCAGGACCCAATTAGAAATGCTATACTCTGGCTGTTCTAATATACTTAAGAGTAAAACGGATGTGACTGATTGTGTCAAACTTTTTGTGACTGGTCTGGCTAAAATACAGTCACACTCAGACATTGGAATTGTCTTCTGATACCCATGGCTCTAAGCCAATTAACAAGAGTATAACATAACTCGATGAGTCTTTTCAAGACCTGATCCTAGTGCACTGGGAATGGCTAACCCTCTGTCGAGCGATAGCCACTCTGAGTGTATTAGGGTTGAGACCTCTACGCGATAAAGGCTGACTTTCTTGCATGGAAATGGCAAATGCAAAGATCAGCCTGCGCATAAGCGCAGTCTGGTCTTCGCCTCTGTTGTTCGTTGATTGGGAAAATGGATCGCCAAACTTGTCTTCTTCAAAAATTGGCTTGTCTCTGTAGTTAGGTGAACTACTTAGGGTCTCGCTGGTCGGAGGCCCCGAAGACAGGTTTTCTCGCGGCGAGGTCGTGTCGACAATGGACTCATGGGAACTATTTCGACGATGTGTGATCCCTAAACAGCTGAGGATTCTTGCATTTCGTTTCGGTAAGAGTCCACAGCTAAGGGGACTGCACACTGACTTGTAATAAATGGTTATGTTACAACAGCGGGGTCTAAGCTCTGGCCAAAAAAATGGCGGAGTCCTTGAGCAAGAAACCAGTACTGGTTCAAACCAGGAACGTCTCTCCCGGCATGTTTTAAATACAAAGTGTCGACTGCGACGTAAAGAATCAATTCAAACAAACAAACAATGGTACCATATAGAAATTCGACATTGTTGATGCATATGTAGTTTCAGTAGCGGCTGTGGCTTACGTGACCAACCGGCAGTTGTAGTAATTGAGCTGAAGCTGACGGCGCGTGAGCCATAGTCGCAATTGAAATGCATAAGACCTTGCATTAGTAATTATTTGGTGTAAATAAATAATAAAGAACAACAACAGAAAACACAACAAAAACATTTATTAAAAAAAAAAAAAAATGCTGTTTGTATAGCTCAGGCATGTAGTTTTAGTGTAAATAATTATATATATATATATAAAAAAAAATAATGTCTTTGACAAGTTAAACATTGGTCGATTGTATAGCCCAGGTGTATTTTGGTAGCGACTGTGGTTTACGTGGCCATCTGTCAGTTGTAGTAATTGAGCTGAAGCTGACGACACGTGAACCATAGTCGCAATTGAAATTCATTGGACCTGACATATGAATCTATTTGGTGTAAAAATGTCTTTGACCAGTTTCATACTAGTAAAGCTCAGGCACGACGTTTTAAGCGGCTGTGGTTTGCTTGACCACTCGTCAGTTGTAGCAATTGGGCTGAAGCTGACGACATGTGAACCATAGTCGCTAGTGAAATTTCATTCGACCTGGCATATGAATCTATTTGGTGAAAAAGGAATAATGTCTTTGACAAGTTTTATATTAGCTGCTTGTATAGCTCAGGCACGACGTTTTAGTAGCGGCTGTGGTTTGCTTGACTACTCGTCAGTTGTAGCAATTGGGCTGAAGCTGACGACATGTGAACCATAGTCGCTAGTGAAATTTCATTCGACCTGACATATGAATCTATTTGGTGAAAAGGGAATAATGTCTTTGACAAGTTTTATATTAGCTGCTTGTATAGCTCAGGCACGACGTCTTAGTAGCGGCTGTGGTTTGCTTGACCAACCGTCAGTTGTAGCAATTGGGCTGAAGCTGGCGACATGTGAACCATAGTCGCAAATTGATTTGCATTGGGTCTCGCATGAGAAATTATTTGTTCATAATATAAAATATAATAAAGTTCAGGAATATCATTACAGATAATCAAAACTGTCAATCTCTTGCTTTTGAAAATGAAATTTATTCACGGTATCAAGTAGAATACTCCTGTTTGATAATACATCATTGGGCGCACTATTAGTGCTGTATATATGTATATATGAATTATGTTTTTTGTATTGCTTAATATGTATTTGTCAAAACATTATATGCTCTTCACTTGTGGAGGAAATAAAGAATATTATATTATTATTATATTATTGATTTAGCTGGTTCCCAGCATGCATTGCATTTATAAGGTAATAGGTACCAGCTAGGTCCCAGTTTTTCTGAGTCGGAGATACCAGATACCTCACTTTGGCATTGATCGAAGGTGCCATTATTTGAAGGGGTTATAGGTTTCCATACGATATTTAACAATTGTATTAATTCATCTAGAGATTTGACAAAAAGCAATATACTGCAGAAATCAACAAAGTAAAGAAACACTGTGTCTCAAATTAACCCTAGCAAGCAAACCTTTTTCAAATACCCTCGATAAACAAAACATACCAACGTACAACACCCACTTGGAATATACCAATTGAATTTTGAATACAAATATAGGCATTATGAATATCAATACTTAGAAGTATACACTTGAATATATACTATTGAATAATCAACGCCTAGAAAATGAGATAAAATCAGCAAAGCGAACCACCCACACCTTTATACATATGTACCCCATTTCCAGAAAATGCTGGATCCGCCCCTGAAAGCGTACATTAACTGAGACGGTAGCAAGCATAAGACGTAAAGTGAAGATTCAAATTAGTCTCGCATGCGCGGATCCAGGGACGGGGGGCAGGGGGTCCGGTCCCTCTCCCCCTGAAAAATGACAAACATTTAGGGTTTCTTAGAAATACATGTCCGGATCGCCTGAAAACTCAAAAAGTCACCAAGCCAGCATTCAATATTGGGCCATCATCAGCACGCCAGTCACACGCCCTATTATGTGGCGTTTCGCTGGCGGACCGATGATTGTCCCGTTTATAGTGGTATTTGGATCCTCCCTCCCCTAATCAATTAAAAACGTTTCAAAGTTGGACCCACTCTGAGAAAACTTTCTAGAATAGTCCCCGAAAGATGCTCCTTATTTCATTGGAGCTGTCATTTGCTCAGCAAACCAGCCGCCAGCTTAGCAAGGTCCAAGTGTTATAAAGCTATGATTCGTGCTTAAATCTCATGAGCACGAAACTCGTTCTGGTCATTATTTCTTTTATTTGTGGCATTTTGAAATTAATCACCAGAACAAATGACATTGAATATCTATCTGAGCAAGAAAATTGCTCCGATTGTTTATAAATCTTTAACCCTTTACCTACTAGTGTCGTCTGTTGATAAACTTTGCAAAGACTTTGGACCCAGATCAGGCCATACAGAACGTCGGGCCTGATCTGGGTCCCAATTGTTTCAAATTCTGATGGTATTCCGGAAAGAAATTTATAAAAAAAATGTTGATTTTGAAACAAATCAGCATTCGACATAAACAAGCATGCAAACTTACCCTGCATGCAAAGTGTTAAACGTGAGCTGAGCATGAGTTTTTTATAACCTCGGGCCCAGATGTAATGTGGCTAGAGGTTTTTGTTCTGGCCCCGAGGTTATAAAACTTTTTTCCGTGCTCAACTCAACTGAACGCGAAGTTTCAACTGCTCATAAAAACTAAAATACCGCATATGGGACAAAATCAGCTGTTATCGGTTTTAGCTGTCCGATTATCTCCCTTGAATATTGACCACTCCCGCAACTTACCTGTTGAAATCTGTGGCATCAATTACACAGAAAAGTATACAAACCTTTAAATAAATTATTAATAGCTAACTTATTATTGAGTTGCCATTGTTTTATAAGTTATCACAAGAAAATTTAATATGTTATCTTTACAATGATATAAACAAATATGAAATAACTTAGTATCTAGTTTTGTCAAATTGTTCATCTTTTTAACTGGTAAAATCCCATATATTTCTATGTAAATTGAATGAAAATGCTTAGGGTGAGCATTTTGTGACCCCAAAATAATCATATTCTGATGTTTTCTCGATGTTTTATAAGTTATAAATGGCATCTCTATCATCCAACAATATCAACCATATAAGTTTCAAAAAAATAAATTTATTTTTAGCTCTGTCATTTTTAGGTTGAAAATTGAGTTTTAGCGCCTTCTTACCTACGGATAAAATGCCTAAGTCCTAATTGGATTGCGGGTCTATAATGCTCCCGCACTATTCGATATGCTTAGCGAATGTCTAGAAATCTAACATCATTTTTAAAAGAAAGGGAATGCTTAGCTGATTTAGAGACATGAATATGAAAAAAATCATAATTTTGTAACACGTAAGACATGTAAGAAGTAAAGTACCACCTCGGACCCAATGGTCCGAGGTACCACTGACCATGACAAATCGCCGAAATAAAAACCATTTTATTATAAGTTGCTTCAATTTATTTAAATTTTCTTTATTTTAAGAGTAACAACTATTATTATTATTTTCATTATTATTATTATTATTATTATTATTATTATTATTATTATTATTATTAACGCCTATCTATTGCAAAAGAAATTAATTTGAAGACTTCATCTGGCAGAATATTTGTACTTCATTCTCACATCGGATAGGCGGCATTCGAAAACGTTAATATTACTATCGGCGAACATAGATCAGAATAGTTAGAAACAGAGTTTTCGATTGCTATTTTTCGCCAGACTGGTTACAAATGGCAATCGAAAACACTGTTTCTAGCAATTTTTGATCCGCCTTCGTCGATTGTTGAGAGCGTTTTCGATTTTCGCCTGTCCAGTGTGATTCTGGGTGACAAAGGATTTCGAGACGCTTATAACGGGATATGCGATAATCCTATAGGTGTCAGATAATCCCTGGGGCAAAAGGTCTTATCTTGCTCGTAATGAAATACTAATTTTACGGTTTTTACTGAATACATGACTCTGTATAAACTGTCTTGTGTTGAAGACTTGCCATGCTAATTAAAAAATGCGACATGGTTGTGCATCAGACACCCAGGCTGATCTCAGTCTTCGTGCACTGTACACCTATCTTACTAGTTTGGTCATACGGCTTCTCGTGAGGGTCTTCACTGTTCAGTATAATAACCTTTTTCGGCCATACTACCTAAACTGTCACTTCATGGGCAAATGCGCAGACTGCGCAAATAGTTTCGTATTGTTTAGGCTTTGCAAGTATTGTAAAAGACATGCATATATTATGCCGAAGAGTCCTAGAAACAGTGTAGATCCAGATACTTCATAACAAGACATCTCTCCGGGCCTGTATTGATTGCAATAAATTTTAAATAAATTGTAAACTTATGATTTATTTTTTTGTGAGGCAATTTAAAAGGTCCTGGTGAGATTGAAAATCGCAGGTCTGACCTGAACCAGTGCTGTTTGCGTCCCATATGTTTCGGTTAAATATTCCCGGAATGCACAGCTTTAAACAAATCCCTTCACATCGGCCCGAGAACCAGAACTGACAAAAACAAATTTTTCAGCAGCAAACAGCAAAGGGGCTGATCAGACTGCGCAGATAAACTATTATGCGCATTTGTTGTTCGCATATGGTTAACTGAAAATTCATGCATAAAGTAGCATCTAGGCAGTGAAGACTAGGAACTGCTATGAGCATGTAATATCTGCATAGTCTGACCTGCTCCAAACTCTTCTGGCACACGTTTTACGATGTGGTCATCTTCACGTTGACACAGCGGGATCTCAGCGGGAGTTCGCTCGTCTGTGTTTAAAGCTGATAAGGATCTGGCCTAAAGCACTGTTCTCGTGAATTTTGGTGCCTTTTTACTGTCTGCATTATATATATTTCTGTATTATAATTTTTTAAACTTGAAGCGAAGACGCCTATCAGACCTTTTTGTCAAACTCAATGTTCTTTACCTCGGAACAGTGACGTATTCTTAAATAGGTAACTGCCCGGACCCAGTCCGAGTCTTTACAGATGTCAGCTGATTTTATTTTCGAAAAAAAAAAAATGTACCGTTTGGATCCAGATAAGAACCGAGCATGTACTCGAAGAACTGTCTCAGTGAGACGGTTCTTTTTGAGCGCCCAAAGTGAATGTTAAAAAGATGGATAAGAAAATATTCACAATATTATGCTGGATTTTATCCTTATTATCTCGACCCCGGAATAAAGGTATATTGGCTTCGAGTCTAGACCTATGATTCTATACCGATGGGAGCGCAGTGGCTCAGTGGTAGAGTGCTTGACTCGAGACCGAAGGGCCGCGGGTTCGATCCTCACCGGCGTCACTGCGTTGTGGTCCTTGAGCATGACACATTTATCCTAGCTTAGTACTGGTTCAACCCAGGAAGACCCGTCCCTATATAACTGAAAGATTGTTGATGGGAAGTAAAGAATCAAATCAAACAAACAAATTCTATACCGAGAGAAGACTCAAATCAGGCTTGGCATCAACATTACTGATACGGGTAAACGTGAAAAAATGTTACATAATTTAGGAATACATGTACATAATTATAATATTCTGTTCCTTCTCTTATCAAAGAGATATGCCTTATTGTTCTGTTTTGTTCTGATAAAAAAGAACGTTCATATTAAAGAACGTTCTGCTGCATGACCACTCCAAACGATAATTCTTTAATTATAATTGCCGTCGTTAACACAGGTGTCATTTTTATAATGACCGCCTTTGACGCACTGGGGTAAACAAGTACGCTTTAATTATTAAATAAAAAATAAGTTTTATGAAAAAAATGACTCGAACAAATAAGCATATTCGGATAAAAAAAAGCGGTTCTGCTTATACCTTTTTCCGACTAAAAAGTGGTCTTTGCCAACCGACTGTACCGCCGCCGATGGCCTTTGGAGAAGCTGTGATATTTCTAAACCACTGCGGATGCACAGGCTGGTCTGCGCCTTTGTTTTTTCACGGAGTGGTCCATATGTTTTATGAACATTAAGAACTGCAGTACTCAAGTGCTGTTTTAAGACTCCATACAGAACATACGAATAGTGGACTAACATGTAATACATTTTAAGATGAAAAACCTTTTTCTCCAATTTGAAACAAATTTTATGAGCACATTTTATGTTACATAAATGAAAAATCCATTGAACAATTCTGGTAAAATATTCAGATGTTATATTTGGGTACCCTATTCGGCCGCATTCGTCTGCACCAATACTGAACAGCAATATCATCAATGCGAGACGAATACCATCGATACCTGGACTCAGATACAATCGATTTCGCGATATAATGACCACGGTGTAAGGGGGACAATTGGCTTATCGATTTTTTAGGTGATCAAGAACCACAACCACCTGTTAAGTCGGGCCATAGTTCTATTTGACAAATGAAGAAGTGTATTGCTTTAAGTAACTCAGATGTATTTATCATGCTAATTAATGTTAAAATGCCAACAATTGTTGGCATTTTAACATTTATGAGCAGGATAAATTTCGTGCTCAGCTGAGCATGAACATTGTTTTATAACCTCGGGGCCTGGTATCGCTGCTTTACTACGAAATAAGTATCAAAATTTAATGTGATGGCACATCTATATATTTATCCCACTTTATCATCCTTCCTTTCATTTCCGAAGTTTCAAATTTTATGAGTCGACAATGTATCTTTAACCACAAAGTTAGATGTCTTAGCAACCCCCGAGAAAATTAAACGGTGCTTATCAATATTGTTAATTATAAAACAGTATTGCATGCACTAAAACATTGTTAAATCTAACAGCTATTCCATTAAATGCAATTCATATCGATATTTAAGTCAGTTTAATCTAACCATTAACAATTTGAGCTCAAACGTGAGAAGCCAGATATTACGATATCGAGATACAGAGAAGACAATTGTAATTGCCAATACTGAAATTGTAATGAACTTAAAACAGACTTGAAGAAGTGAATACTGTTGCTATATTTATGAGCAACATTAGTCGTATAGTCGCGGAAAGTTTTGTCAGAGGGGATCCAACTTTGACAACTTTTTTTAGACTTATGTTTTGCGTCGCGTTAAAGGATGATAGCGGAATAAACCCGATTTAACGTCAGCAAAGAAACAACGTAAACTATGAATAATAACCGTTTTTTCTTTGTCGACGCATGTCATCGTTTAGTGTGTGCCGGTTACTTTTTAGTGCCATTTGGCTACACTTTACTTAAATGGCGTACAAATTTCAGGCTTTGCAGTATACACACTATCAGCATGTCATTGTAAAGTTTGGCGTCGATAAATGGACGTATGAGGTAGCTGTGGAGTTCAAAAGCACTGGAACATTGTGCATCCAAACACCATACAAAGTGCAACGAGTTGAAAAAAAAACGACAGTGCTTTGTGAAAGCTCGTAATACACTGATAACGTAAAACTGGCGTTAATAAAATGGAAAGAGGCTTTTCGGTTGAACAATGCACGTATGCTTTATCTGATTGCCTACAACACGCCAATGAAATAAGAAAGAAACACACTTTAGCGGTTTCTGGTGATTTTTGCGTGATTCCTTTGTTATTGCAAAATTTGATTTTATGGGTTACGTGACGTTTTGATCGCTGACGTATGAAAATCGTTCCCCTTTTCAAATAGTTTCAGTGCATCTAAGTCTACCTTAGTTCAACTTTAAGCACAGACAAGACAAGTGGGCATCGTATTAATTTACTACCAAACAAATGTCACATCGTATGTCTCAGATTTCTTTAGTAGTTAAGTATATATATCTGAGGATTGATTCTCGAATTGAGCCGAAGTTTTCCGATTGATTGTGTGTATGCGTGCAGCTTAGGCACTGGCGAGTCTGCACATATGCTCGCTTCGCTACACTGTATTTGCATTTATGTACTTTATGAGATCTCCTCTGAGAATTTGCTTTTGCCCAATGTGATAAGTTCTAACATCCTAAGGAGCTGGATATTTCTTTTCAAAATTCGTTTATTGCAATGCGTTTTATACAACGTGGGCAGTAATTCTACATTCAGTGTTAATAGCTAAACATTTGAAACATTGATAAGGCAAACAATTGCAAGGAAAGTTCCCTTTTTTACAATAAATATTGTAAAATTTCGAACACTTTATTATTTCTGTTCTCTAATAGAATGTTAGTTACCAGGGTTAGAATTCACAGCATGTCTGTCAAAATATCAACCAGGGAAGTCTTGATCTGAGTCTGCACTGTTTGTCTTGGCAATTTTGGCAGGCAACTAGAGCTCAAAATTTTCGAACATCTACCGTAATAATTTGGCCAGAATTTTTCAAATAGTTGATTTACGGGATTTTTTTTGTCAGATTTAGTGGGGGCGTAAAAAAGCTCTGAAAATGCAAAACTGCCCAGTTGACTGGCAATTTCCAGAGCTTGTTTTTTGACTGGCCATTTTCAGTCTTGTTGATATCTCCAGAACAAACAGTAAAACCAACAGTCTGTACATGTATTAAATATAAACATATTTCATCATGTTCCTGAAATCTGGACAGGAAAATCACTTTTAACAGTGTCACTCTCAAAAATACACAGACAGAACCTCAAACAATTTTTTTTCAACGAAACAAATAATATTTAGAGTCGGCAGAAATAAATAAAAGATTAATTTAAAAAAAAATGTTTCGACTTTCTGGAAAATTACAGTAGGAGGGATTTGTAGATCAACTAATAAAACAAATTCTGGCCTTACACTACACCAGACAGTATGGAAAACCTCGAACCCAGTATAACTTAGCCTTTCTGTGAATGTTAAAACCGACCTTGCCAAGTCTAAAATTCAATATGAGCCGCGACATGTGATTTCCAACAATGTGGTATTTTGACAAGTGTAGACTCAGACGAGCATGTACAGCCTCTTGTTAAGCTTAGAAACTCCAAATAATGTTAAGTCAGTAGTCAGTATTTCAACAGTCATAGAATATTCGAGCGACTAGCAAAAGCTCTGATCAGCCTGTGCGTAGGCGCTGGCTGGTCTGAGCCATTGCTGGTCGCACATACCACATTGTTGGAAATATAATGTCGCAGCTCATATTCCCACGCCTACCAAACGCTCGAATGCTCAACATCTGGTCGAATATTAAAAACAATTCATCCAGGAAGAGAATCAAAAATCGGTGAATGTCATCCAACAGACTATGCATTCCTACGTTTGTGGTATAAATTTGAGGTCGGAAAGTTCTCTCGTTTTGTCAGATTTACATTTCGCGTAAAATAGGTGTACCAGAATTCGACAGGAACGTGTTTATCTCGCGAAAAGGAAATATGACCTGATGAGAATACTTTCTGAGCTTGTATTTATACCACAAACGCAGGAATCCATAGGCTGTTGCATGATATTCCCTGATTTTTGATATTCTTCATAGAGCAGTTGTTTTTAATATTCAACCAGAAGTTGAGCGTTCGAGCATTTGGTAGACGTGATTCTATAAACAGATAAATCTGGGTAGCTCTCATAGCTGTGCTCCTTTCACTGGTGTCTTAAAATGTGCTACAATGACAAAATCAGCAAACATGTCGGAGACAAAGAAATATATATTTTCTAAAAGTGCTCATCAAAATGAAGGTAGTACGGAGTAAAACAATGTGCATGCAAAATTCCGACATTATACACCCCCCTGTCCCTTCCAGTGAGATTAAAATGTCAACTACATGTATTGACATTTTGACATTAACCCATATACGCCTAGTGTCCTATTTGTGTGACACAGACGAAGCTCAGTCACAGCAGAACGCGGCGTCTGATCAGTGTTTTGCACTGTTTGCTTAAAGAATATTCTATGAATATTTAATAAAAATGAAAAGTACTAGCCAACAAACCATAAAATGTAAAATATAATTGATAAGAGTGGGATAAGAGTGAGAAAGTTCATTCGTCGAAAATGGGTTAAAAGGGTGTGCTGTATATTTGACAGGCATTCGTTTTGACCTACGGATGATGCCTAAGGTGGGTCTACCTCTCAATAAATGAACCAGAAAAAAAATACTCCTTTATTCATGGGTTGATTGGAACAGGTTCATGTATGCTTTATTTTGTCATGAAATAGAAAACAAAACTAGATCTCATTTGAAGATAGTGCAATGTAATAAGACCCCTCAAATTGATTTGGTGGAGACGAGACGGACCGATTAAATTGCACGCCTTTTGTTATCCTACCTAAGACAAACTTAATTGAAATCTGGAATTAACAGAACAGTGTGAAAATGTGAAGAAGACTCTGAATTTTACAAAGATTGCTATTTAATTATTTGTACGGACTCTAGGGGCGGAAGAATTACAATGTGATATTTGCTGATAGAATATGGTCCATAGGGAGTGGTATGTATGTGACGCTTGCAACAAATACATTATGTACCCATACACATGCAAAAGTGGGTCAACTTGTACCTAAAATAAAATTACAACGGGAGACAAAATACCAGTGCTGTGTCTGGGTAGTTGAACAATGCATCGAATATGAGTCATGAACCATTTTTAACATATTAAAAGACTGTGACTTTTTTACCAATGCCAATAACAGAGGTGCCACCTTAAGACTGAGGTAAACAGGTTATGGTTCCCAAAACATATTGTATTTCTTTCTCTGTCAGCAAACAGTTGAGACCCTGATGAAATGCCACACAATGCAGCATTTCATCGCGGTTTCCACTGTTTACCAATGTATACGTTTGGGGTTTTCCCGTCCTCAAAGGTTTAATACATCGCCATGACCAGATTATTTGGTGTTAACATGGTTAAAGAGATTATCTCCACAGTGACATTGGAAGACTATAATATTTATATTATGTGATACTTGTTTTGTGTTACTGTTCCTCTCAATTAAAGCTGCATACTCTGTAACTATGAACATTTTTCGAAAAAAAATAATTTCTTTTTTAATCATTTGTAAAAGTAGAATTAAGCTATGTTTTCACAATAAAAATGTTCAGTACAGCTGAAAACTGCATGGAAAAGTTAATTATCTCATCAATTAGGTGTGTTTTTCTCTTGTTGGTAATTGTCACAAATCAGGTTCTTTACCTTGTATTTAAAAGGAATCTAGCGATCATATGCTTTATAACTGACAACTTCCAACAGTATAATTTTATTATTTTACATATATGTAGCACAATATACACAGCTAATATAAAATATGCATGAAAGACCCCTAACTTATCAATGCATCATCTCCTAAAACATATAAATCAAGATATAACAAGGAGATAAAGCAAGGATAAGGACTCAACAGTAAATTAAACTGAATACCGGAGCAAAAGAAATCCAACAGGTAAACCCCGGTGGGCCTGACAAACAGCCAAAGCATCAGGCCCCTACCATCTCATCAATAGATGTCATAAACTCTTTCTTTGCCATTAACATCTATTCTGTAGTCAAATTTGTTTATCTTCTCTTTGATAACATAGGGGCCTTTCAATTGCATTAAGAGCTTGTTATTATCAGTTGGCAGTATACCAAAACTTTCATACCTGCTTTCAAGTGTTTTTTCTTTTCTCTTTCTATCTGCGTAAAACTTATACCTACTCTGATTTCTTTTCAGTTCTTCATGTGCTAAATGAAGTGTTTCTTCTAGTCGATTTCTCAAATCTACAACATATTCATAAGTTGTTCTTACCTCTTCTGTCTGATTCTCTTCTGTCCATAATTCTTTTAATATTGATAATGGACCTCTTACTGTCCTACCATAGAGTAATTCAAAGGGTGAAAAACCTAAACTATCTTGTGGGGCTTCACGATAGGCAAAAAGTAGGGGGTCTATATACCTATCCCATTGCTTTGGCTTTTCCACACAAAGTTTTTTCAACATGGTCTTTAGCGTACCATTAAAGCGCTCCACTAATCCGTTACATGCTGGGTTGTATGGTGTACTAGTCAGCTGTTTGACTGACAAAAGTCTATTCACCTCACTCATAATGTCTGAAGTGAACTGCTTACCCATATCACTAAGAATTTCTCTAGGAACATCAACTCGGCAAAACATCTGGACCAAGGATTCTGCTACTGATATAGAATCAATGTGCTTCAAAGCTTTCGCCTCTGGATATTGAGTGGCATAGTCTACCATAGTTAAAACAAACCTATTTCCACTTTCTGAGGGAGGGTGAATAGGACCAATCAAATCAATGGCTATCCTTGAAAAAGGAGTTTCTATCAATGGCAACTCACCTATTGGTATCTTTGGGACCTTACCTTTTGGAAGAGTCTTTTGACACACGTCACAAGAACGACAATAACGTGTAACGTCACCTTGTACACCTGGCCAGAAAAATCTTCTAAAACCTTAACTTTTGTCTTTCTTACCCCTTGATGACCAGCTAATATTGAATCATGGGCTAGATGGAGAACGTGCTGTCTGAATTTTAAGGGTACAACTAACTGTTCACATCTTTGACCATTGTTGACTTTTGGCGACTGAAAAATTCGGTAAATTAATCCATTATGCTGCTCATACCATACCACATCACCTTTACTAGAAACTTTTTTCTCTCCTCCAGACAAACGATCCCTTACCAACTTTAAAGAATTATCTGTTTGTTGACCTTGTCTAATTTGTTTAATATCTATTGAGCTTATAGCGTCAGGGACACACAATTCAGTGGTCTTACCATCTTTTACCTTTTGTGCTCTAGTTCGCACAGCACCAATAACTTCTGCACTGTCACGAGACTTTTAGGTTTCCCAACTATTATCTGGGTCACTTGGTGCCCTTACTCCTTCAACATTACCTATGATGAGATCAAAGACTGGATTTTCAGCGCATAGAGCCTCACAAATACCACTAAAAAATGGTGACCTAATTTCTACTTTTGCCACTGGGAACTTCCTCACAGTCCTCACAGTCCCATCAAGCAATCCTCTCCTGAGAAACAAGATCTCTCCTGACAACAACGCTGGAACAGCCTGAGTCTCTTAAAGCTTTCACTTTCACAGTTCCTACAAAGCCGTCATATATAGGCAGATTTCCAACATGAGTGTATCTCTTTTGTTCGTCACATGCAAGAGTTACAACTGGTAACTCATGACCACACTCTAGTTTAACAGAACCACTGTTTATACAACTATCACTAATGCTACAACCTACCTGGGATCTATGTTCACTTGCCTCATCAAATTTTGTTTCAACATCTCTTGAGCCAAATCTGTTGTCATGACCACCTCTACCTCTATTACCAATCCGACCATTTCCTCTTGTGAAACCTCTTTGACTACCTCTACCTACTTGGGTAAAATTTTGCTCATCAACTCCTGATGCTCCAACAAATTTCTTACCTGTACTATAAGGTGCTTTCTTGGGACAGTCTTTTATATAATGATAAGGAGACTTGCAGTAAAAGCAATACCTGTCCTTTTCACTTTCAACATACTTAGGCTTACTTTCTTTTCTTTCTGGTTTATTATTTCTGGAGTCTGCAGTAAATGATTGTATTTTGGGACGATTAGAATCTGAAATACCATGTGCCTCATTGTATTGTTCTGCTATCTCTGCCATTTCAACAACTGATTTTACCTTTCTCTCTTTCAAAAATACTTGTAAGTTCTTATTAGATGATTGCATGAACTGCTCCCGCAAGACTAAATCTTTCAACCCATCAAAATCTTTTGATACATTTGCCATGTCCATCCACCTGTTAAGGTAATCATCAAGCCGTACTACAAATTGGGGTGGGGTCTCACCTACCTCTGGTCTACTACTACCGAATTTCGATCTGAAACCTTCTTCTGTTAATTGGAACCTTTTCAACGACGCATCTTTCAATTTGTCATAATTGAGTGAATCTGTAGGGGATAATCTAGAGTATACATCTAATGCTTTTCCCTGAATAAGTGCACTAAGACTGGTGGCCCAATTACTTTTGTCCCATCCCGCATTTTCTGCAAAACGTTCAAAACGCTTTAAATATGAGTCCATGCCATCATATTTCTCATTAAAGGTTGGCAATTTGGGGACTTTGGCCCTAGTTTCATGATTAGTGTGAGTTAACTTTGGTACTTCATGCAACTCTGCCTTCTGCAGTCTTTCTAACTCAATTTGCTTTTCTAATAACTGAACTTTAATTTCGCTTTCTCTCCTTGCTAACTCAAATTCCCTCTCCTTTTCCTTTTCTGCCACTTGCATTTCAGCTAACTTAATTTCTCTTTCTTTACTGCGCTCTTCTCTCTGAATACGCTGAGATTCTAACTTTTCCTCTCTGGCAAGCCTTTCTGCCTCTTTCTTCTCCTCGCGTGCTAGTTTCTCTGCCTCACGTGCTAGTTTTTCTGCCTCTTTCTTATCGTCTCTCTCCATCTTTTCTTTCTCTTCCTTTTCTACAAAATCTATTAATAATGCACCTTCGAGACCTAGTGCTCTACCCGCCTCTACAAATGAATCCATGACTGATAGAAAGTTGAAAGTTAACAAGTCAATATGATTACAAAGCTAGATCCTGCCGAGATCGCCAATGTCACAAATCAGGTTCTTTACCTTGTATATAAAAGGAATCTAGCGATCATATGCTTTATAACTGACAACTTCCAACAGTATAATTTTATTATTTTACATATATGTAGCACAATATACACAGCTAATATAAAATAACAATTTGGACTCAAAATTGTCTTTTGCGTCGCAGTTCATAAGTCTACGCACAACCATAAACTATCTAGATGCCGTACACCGTCTATTTTTGATCTGCACTATACGTCAAGTCTATTAATAGTTAAGATGTTTCCTAGTTATGTATATCAGCACAAAATGCTATGTTCCATGACGACGTTAGATAAAACACCAAGATTGAATAACCACACGTTAATGCAGCACACGAGACACACTAACGCTTAATGATACAATCTGTACGAAGCATAACGTTATGTATCTAATGAACGACCAATGTCAAATACCGTAATTAGAGTTGGAACAACGCACCCTATGCCAACATAACGCACCGAGATTGAATAAGCACACGCTAATGCGACACACGGAACACTAACGTTTAATGATACAATCTGTGCTCAACAGCGTTAGGTTTTCATGTGTCAATCAATGTTAAATAGCACATGTAATGTGAAATATTCATATACGCCCCGCAAAACACAGCACATCGCCATCAAATAGTACATTCCATATCAAACACAGCGTTCAGACGTCAAATAATATGCTCTATGCCAAACACAGCACATAGAGAATTGCGCTACTGTCAAACGTTGTACGTTAGTATTGAATAATGCGCCCTATGCCAAACACAGTACATAGTGGCTGAATAAAATGAATGCTAATGCCAAACACAGTACATTAACTTTACATATTTCGCTCTATGCCAAACACAGCACATAGAGTTCGATTATACGCTCTATGCCAAACACAGCACATAGAGAGCCGCGCTAACGCCACACACAGTACATTAACGTTACATATTTCGCTCTATGCCAAACACAGCACATAGAGTTTGATAATACGCTCTATGCCAAACACAGCACATAGAGAGCCGCGCTTATGCCACACACAGCACATTAACGTCAAATAGTCACGCTGGTATAATTTCTATGATGGAAAACGCGTATTTGCTATCCAAATCAACCACATGACACCCTCTCATCATCTCTAGTAATTGACTGGGGCTACATCGCACTACAATGTTGAGCTTGAGCTGTCGCCGTTTTACAAACAGATATTGGCTACAGTGACTGGTCTGGGAAGACTGCTATCTACAGGACCATAGGGCCGGCACAAAGAGCCACAGTATTTCTCTCCGTCCACCAATATTATATTTGAGTGAATTCTTCTTTGCAATAAAACTAACACTAGCTCTGTCGCCTCTTGAATGTAAATGCAGAATGAATATACATGTGAGTAAAAAAAACTCAGAATTAAAATACCTATAAAAGGTGGCACATCACAAATTTACCTGTAGAGATCGCATACCACTATTTACCTGTATAAGGTTGAACACCAACTTTGTGACATACCTCCCCACTCAAGATGGTAAAACAACTTTCTTTTTCCATTTACTCATAAAAACTTCAGTTTCTTGTAAAACTATTTACAATCTGAAAAATACTGTGGCTACTTCTTGATTGGGCTAACCTACCTTATAGGCGGCTGAGAAAATCTGCTCCAATATTTTCTGAGCCTTTTATAGCAATGATGCGATACCTGTATGGTTGCAGTGCTAATGCCCAACGCATCAATCGAGCGTTTGCTGTCTTTGCCCTATTTAGATATACCAGGGGTTGGTGGTCAGTCTCTAACATAAATTCTCTGCCATACAGATAACTTTCAAACTTTTGTATCCCCCAGACAATTCCAAGACATTCCTTTTCTATAACTGAGTAACCCATCTCTTGGGCTAAAAGCTTCCTACTTGCATAAGATACTGGAAGTTTTACTCCCTCATGTTCTTGCAACAATACTGCCCCCAAACCAAACTCTGAGGCATCCGTTCTAAGGATAAAATCTCTGTCAAAATCAGGAAGACGTAAAATTGGTCTTTTACATAAAGCACTGATCAAAGATTTAAATGCTAAATCTGCTGAAGGGGACCATACTACCTTACACGGTGTTTTTTTGTCATGTCTGTCAGAACACTGGCTATTGTACTGAAATTTGGTATAAACTTCCTGTAATACCCTACAAGACCCAAAAAGGACCGGACTTGTTTTTTCGTAGTGGGTGGAGAACACTCCTTTATACCTTCTATCTTACCTGGATCTGGAGATAGCATACCCCTGCCAACTCTATGTCCTAAAAATGGCAAGTGGAAGTAACCCAACTTACATTTAGATGGCTTTGCTGTAAGGCTGGCTTCCCTCAATTTCAAAAGCAAAGCTCTAAGAGTATTTACATGACTTTCCCATGTTTCTGAATGTTCTAGAATGTCATCTACAAAATTTTCTACATCCTCCATACCTCTCAAAATAGTTCACATCATACGATAAAAAGTGGCTCCAGAATTTACTAATCCAAAGGGCATATATCTAAAGGCATACAAACCTTCTGCAGTGATAAACGCAGTTGCAGACTGGCTAGTCTTTTTTACTGGAATCTGCCAATACCCTTTCGAGAAGTCCAACTTGGTAAAGTACCTTCCCTTGGACAACCTAGCAAAAATTTCATCTGGGTTACCAACTGGTTCTGCATCAAATTGGGTAATTCTATTGAGTTTTCTGTAATCTATACAGAACCTTTTAGAACCATCAGGCTTTTTTTACCATAACTACAGGTGATGCATAGGGGGACTCAATTGGAACAATAATTCCTAGTTTTAACATACTGTCAATTTCAGATTTCATGGTATTTTTCATCGCATGTGGGACAGGGTATGGTTTTGATCTTACAGGTTCATCAGTCATAAGTTTTATCTCATGCTCTGTGATAGAAGTTCTGCAAGGTAAATCTGTTAATACATCTGAAAACTCTCTTACCAAAGATCTTAACTGTT
This sequence comes from Loripinus fragilis, assembly GCA_964019695.1. NCBI lineage: Eukaryota > Metazoa > Mollusca > Bivalvia > Lucinida > Lucinidae > Loripinus > Loripinus fragilis. The sequence goes on along the minus strand of OZ026522.1, from coordinate 62,602,102 downwards.
CTTTCTTCTCAGGACTTAGCTCTGGATTGATCTGAACATCTTCAACAGTCTCAGTTGGCTGAAGCCTAGGAAGACTAATGTCCAGGCTAATCTTACCTTCTAAGTAGCTATCCAAACTATTTGTGGGCATATCTTCTTTGACATTTGTTTCTGAATGATCTGCTTCATATAAATCAGTTTCCTCAATGACAGAAACACAAACCTGTTCTGCAAACTCAGCTAATCCAGCAGTAATTTCTGCGTCCAATGCATTATCACAGGATTCCTTACCTCTCTCAATATACCTTCTTAATAGGTTGGCATGATAAAAGTAAGTAATGGTGCAAAGATCAGGAATCGATACAATCAAGTACCACACCTGACCCAGGATACCAATGGGAAAGTGACAAACTCACAGAAGACACCACAAACGAGAGCCAAGAGGTCAGCCCTTTCCCAGCAGGTGACCACAAAGCACATATAAACAGACGCGCACAAAACATAGCAAACACAAGACAGAACAAAAACATAAAAGATCCACAAAAGAAGTACCGCCTTGGAACGGTCAGTTAAATATTTTACTGGAGGGCTTAAACCGGTTTAACGGCGCCAACCTCACCCTTAATTCAGATGTGGATCAAGACACATAGATATTTGGTTTGCATGAAAGACCCCTAACTTATCAATGCATCATCTCCTAAAACATATAAATCAAGATATAACAAGGAGATAAAGCAAGGATAAGGACTCAACAGTAAATTAAACTGAATACCGGAGCAAAAGAAATCCAACAGGTAAACCCCGGTGGGCCCGACAAACAGCCAAAGCATCAGGCCCCTACCATCTCATCAATAGATGTCATAAACTCTTTCTTTGCCATTAACATCTATTCTGTAGCCAAATTTGTTTATCTTCTCTTTGATAACATAGGGGCCTTTCAATTGCATTTAGAGCTTGTTATTATCAGTTGGCAGTAATACCAAAACTTTCATACCTGCTTTCAAGTGTTTTTCTTTTCTCTTTCTATCTGCGTAAAACTTATACCTACTCTGATTTCTTTTCAGTTCTTCATGTGCTAAATGAAGTGTTTCTTCTAGTCGATTTCTCAAATCTACAACATATTCATAAGTTGTTCTTACCTCTTCTGTCTGATTCTCTTCTGTCCATAATTCTTTTAATATTGATAATGGACCTCTTACTGTCCTACCATAGAGTAATTCAAAGGGTGGAAAACCTAAACTATCTTGTGGGGCTTCACGATAGGCAAAAAGTAGGGGGTCTATATACCTATCCCATTGCTTTGGCTTTTCCACACAAAGTTTTTTCAACATGGTCTTTAGCGTACCATTAAAGCGCTCCACTAATCCGTTACATGCTGGGTTGTATGGTGTACTAGTCAGCTGTTTGACTGACAAAAGTCTACTCACCTCACTCATAATGTCTGAAGTGAACTGCTTACCCATATCACTAAGAATTTCTCTAGGAACACCAACTCGGCAAAACATCTGGACCAAGGATTCTGCTACTGATATAGAATCAATGTGCTTCAAAGCTTTCGCCTCTGGATATCGAGTGGCATAGTCTACCATAGTTAAAACAAACCTATTTCCACTTTCTGAGGGAGGGTGAATAGGACCAATCAAATCAATGGCTATCCTTGAAAAAGGAGTTTCTATCAATGGCAACTCACCTATTGGTATCTTTGGGACCTTACCTTTTGGAAGAGTCTTTTGACACACGTCACAAGAACGACAATAACGTGTAACGTCACCTTGTACACCTGGCCAGAAAAATCTTCTAAAACCTTAACTTTTGTCTTTCTTACCCCTTGATGACCAGCTAATATTGAATCATGGGCTAGATGGAGAACGTGCTGTCTGAATTTTAAGGGTACAACTAACTGTTCACATCTTTGACCATTGTTGACTTTTGGCGACTGAAAAATTCGGTAAATTAATCCATTATGCTGCTCATACCATACCACATCACCTTTACTAGAAACTTTTTTCTCACCTCCAGACAAACGATCCCTTACCAACTTTAAAGAATTATCTGTTTGTTGACCTTGTCTAATTTGTTTAATATCTATTGAGCTTATAGCGACAGGGACACACAATTCAGTGGTCTTACCATCTTTTACCTTTTGTGCTCTAGTTTGCACAGCACCAATAACTTCTGCACTGTCACGAGACTTTTGGGTTTCCCAACTATTATCTGGGTCACTTGGTGCCCTTACTCCTTCAACATTACCTATGATGAGATCAAAGACTGGATTTTCAGCGCATAGAGCCTCACAAATACCACTAAAAAATGGTGACCTAATTTCTACTTTTGCCACTGGGAACTTCCTCACAGTCCTATCAAGCAATAAACAATACTTACTTGATCCAGTAATCCTCTCCTGAGAAACAAGATCTCTCCTGACAACAACGCTGGAACAGCCTGAGTCTCTTAAAGCTTTCACTTTCACAGTTCCTACAAAGCCGTCATATATAGGCAGATTTCCAACATGAGTGTATCTCTTTTGTTCGTCACATGCAAGAGTTACAACTGGTAACTCATGACCACACTCTAGTTTAACAGAACCACTGTTTATACAACTATCACTACTGCTACAACCTACCTGGGATCTATGTTCACTTGCCTCATCAAATTTTGTTTCAATATCTCTTGAGCCAAATCTGTTGTCATGACCACCTCTACCTCTATTACCAATCCGACCATTTCCTCTTGTGAAACCTCTTTGACTACCTCTACCTACTTGGGTAAAATTTTGCTCATCAACTCCTGATGCTCCAACAAATTTCTTACCTGTACTATAAGGTGCTTTCTTGGGACAGTCTTTTATATAATGATAAGGAGACTTGCAGTAAAAGCAATACCTGTCCTTTTCACTTTCAACATACTTAGGCTTACTTTCTTTTCTTTCTGGTTTATTATTTCTGGAGTCTGCAGTAAATGATTGTATTTTGGGACGATTAGAATCTGAAATACCATGTGCCTCATTGTATTGTTCTGCTATCTCTGCCATTTCAACAACTGATTTTACCTTTCTCTCTTTCAAAAATACTTGTAAGTTCTTATTAGATGATTGCATGAACTGCTCCCGCAAGACTAAATCTTTCAACCCATCAAAATCTTTTGATACATTTGCCATGTCCATCCACCTGTTAAGGTAATCATCAAGCCGTACTACAAATTGGGGTGGGGTCTCACCTACCTCTGGTCTACTACTACGGAATTTCGATCTGAAACCTTCTTCTGTTAATTGGAAACTTTTCAACAACGCATCTTTCAATTTGTCATAATTGAGTGAATCTGTAGGGGATAATCTAGAGTATACATCTAATGCTTTACCCTGAATAAGTGCACTAAGACTGGTGGCCCAATTACTTTTGTCCCATCCCGTATTTTCTGCAAAACGTTCAAAACCCTTTAAATATGAGTCCATGCCATCATATTTCACATTAAAGGCTGGCAATTTGGGGACTTTGGTCCTAGTTTCATGATTAGTGTGAGTTAACTTTGGTACTTCATGCAACTCTGCCTTCTGCAGTCTTTCTAACTCAATTTGCTTTTCTAATAACTGAACTTTAATTTCGCTTTCTCTCCTTGCTAACTCAAACTCCCTCTCCTTTTCCTTTTCTGCCACTTGCATTTCAGCTAATTTAATTTCTCTTTCTTTACTGCGCTCTTCTCTCTGAATACGCTGAGATTCTAACTTTTCCTCTCTGGCAAGCCTTTCTGCCTCTTTCTTCTCCTCGCGTGCTAGTTTCTCTGCCTCACGTGCTAGTTTTTCTGCCTCTTTCTTATCGTCTCTCTCCATCTTTTCTTTCTCTTTCTTTTCTACAAAACCTATTAATAATGCACCTTCGAGACCTAGTGCTCTACCCGCCTCTACAAATGAATCCATGACTGATAGAAAGTTGAAAGTTAACAAGTCAATATGATTACAAAGCTAGATCCTGCCGTGATCGCCAATGTCACAAATCAGGTTCTTTACCTTGTATATAAAAGGAATCTAGCGATCATATGCTTTATAACTGACAACTTCCAACAGTATAATTTTATTATTTTACATATATGTAGCACAATATACACAGCTAATATAAAATAACAATTTGGACTCAAAATTGTCTTTTGCGTCGCAGTTCATAAGTCTACGCACAACCATAAACTATCTAGATGCCGCACACCGTCTATTTTTGATCTGCACTATACGTCAAGTCTATTAATAGTTAAGATGTTTCCTAGTTATGTATATCAGCACAAAATGCTATGTTCCATGACGACGTTAGATAAAACACCAAGATTGAATAACCACACGTTAATGCAGCACACGAGACACACTAACGCTTAATGATACAATCTGTACGAAGCATAACGTTATGTATCTAATGAACGACCAATGTCAAATACCGTAATTAGAGTTGGAACAACGCACCCTATGCCAACATAACGCACCGAGATTGAATAAGCACACACTAATGCGACACACGGAACACTAACGTTTAATGATACAATCTGTGCTCAACAGCGTTAGGTTTTCATGTGTCAATCAATGTTAAATAGCACATGTAATGTGAAATATTCATATACGCCCCGCAAAACACCGCACATCGCCATCAAATAGTACGTTCCATATCAAACACAGCGTTCAGACGTCAAATAATATGCTCTATGCCAAACACAGCACATAGAGAATTGCGCTACTGTCAAACGTTGTACGTTAGTATTGAATAATGCGCCCTATGCCAAACACAGTACATAGTGGCTGAATAAAATGAATGCTAATGCCAAACACAGTACATTAACTTTATATATTTCGCTCTGTGCCAAACACAGCACATAGAGTTCTATTATACGCTCTATGCCAAACACAGCACATAGAGAGCCGCGCTAACGCCACACACAGTACATTAACGTTACATATTTCGCTCTATGCCAAACACAGCACATAGAGTTCGATAATACGCTCTATGCCAAACACAGCACATAGAGAGCCGCGCTAATGCCAAACACAGCACATTAACGTCAAATAGTCACGCTGGTATAATTTCTATGATGGAAAATGCGTATTTGCTATCCAAATCAACCACATGACACCCTCTCATCATCTCTAGTAATTGACTGGGGCTACATCGCACTACAATGTTGAGCTTGAGCTGTCGCCGTTTTACAAACAGATATTGGCTACAGTGACTGGTCTGGGAAGACTGCTATCTACAGGACCATAGGGCCGGCACAAAGAGCCACAGTATTTCTCTCCGTCCACCAATATTATATTTGAGTGAATTCTTCTTTGCAATAAAACTAACACTAGCTCTGTCGCCTCTTGAATGTAAATGCAGAATGAATATACATGTGAGTAAAAAAACTCAGAATTAAAATACCTATAAAAGGTGGCACATCACAAATTTACCTGTAGAGATCGCATACCACTATTTACCTGTATAAGGTTGAACACCAAATTTGTGGCAGTAATTATTTGCGTCCCTCCAATAATTCTAGACCATTGAATTTAACATAAATGCAGTTGTTTTGATAGTGATACCTTGTTAAGATTTACGAAAATGGTAAAATGTTTACCTAAATTTGAGTATTTTTACTGTGTTCTTGAAAAATAAAAACATAATTTTTAAAATTAGAAGATCAAAAGTTACAGACTATGCAGCTTTAAGCATTATTCAATCATGTGTGTATGTGCTTAATAACTTAAGTGTCGTGTCACTCGATGTAATTACGAAACATTTTCAGAGAGCTAATAATGGCTTTAAAATATTATAGTTCTGCAGTCTCTAAAATCAATTTTGTCCAAGTAAACAGTGCAGGCCCTGATGTAATACCACCTTATGCGGCATTTCATCGGGGTCTTCAATGTTTGTCATAGTGCCCGTTTTGGGGGTTCCAGTCAATAATAGCTGGCTTAATCCCTACTGCAACAGTAAATACCACTTATACAATTTTGCATTTGCATTAAATATTGAATATTCAAGACGTTCAGTTTTATTATCATTTTCATATTTTGCCCATTACATAGTTTGTTTGACAACAGCGGAATCTATGACAAAAAATTGGCCAATGCGGCGACATGATGAGACGAAAAGTACCACTCAGTTCCTGCATATCTGAACTGTCAGTATTGATAAAATCACACGGCATAGCAAAAACAATAGGCGTCAATAGGTAAAGAAATATAACAGCTCCCAAGGTAAGAAATCAACGATAATAAATGTCAATTGTAGCAGAAGCGCTGGCTATCCAGTTTGAATTCCCGATCATGATTAGTCCCTCATGGGTAGTTGGCAAATACTGAACAATATAATTAGTGGGCAATGCTAACCTTTTCACGAACACTTTTTATGGCTGATACTGAAATGATAGCGTATGTACCAGTCATTTGGAACCATGATCCCAAGGGTTCAGAGATAAGTGAGTTTTATTATTTATCCAGCTACAATATAAACACTACAATGCGAGGTTAATCTGAGACTATGACAATAAAGCACAATCCAAACAAGAAATGTAGATAGATAGAGAATACTAGGTGAGTGTCTTTTGATATCAAGTTTACCAGGCAAGGCTTTGAGAACGCTTGTTGACATCGCGAGGCTTGCCGAGCGATTCAACATGCGTTCTCAAAGCCAAGCCTGGTAAACTTGATATCAAAAGACGCGAACCTGGTATTCAATTTATCAGTTTACCCATTGTTGAACACTCTTCAAACTAGCGTTTATGACGTATTATTTTTATTTTTGTGTAGATTCAGCGTCATTAGCGACGTCATTCTAAAAGTACAACGTCATCATGACCTGATAAAGATAACATGCCTCGAGATAGGAAACGTTCATTAGGTTATGTTGTAACAATTCAGTTAATATTAGGGGTGACTGATAAATGTTAATATAAGGCATTTGTAACATTTTTTCACAGATTGTGGTTGTAAAGAGATGAAAAAATTAATGTATTTTTTGTCGTTTGATAGAAAAGAATTTGTCGAACATTGCTTTCCCTAGATAAGTGGGAAACGCTATGATAAGTACCGCTGTGATACAGATGGCGCTTTGGGGGTGTCAATGTTGTTGTAACATTTATATCCGCAGATAGGTGCGACCAACTATGCATCCTTTTTTTAAATCTTAAGCTTGGCAATGTTTTTCTTCAGCATATGGATACAAGTTATATATGTATGTGCATGTTTGCAGTTTAAGTCAGGATAATATGTCACCTTCACTGGCAAAACATTGTAACCAATATGTATTCATTAGAATCAGTTTTGTCAGCCGTTTTTTCAAGGATAAAGAGCATGTTCGCCAAATGTGTTTGCCTTGAGATGTTTTTAATACAGTGTATTACTTGACTTTTCGCTTACTGTAAAGGCGGCAACTTTAATATTCATATCTGGGTGTGGTTCGGCTATTTCATCTGCTAAGGAAGGGAATTCAGGTTTTATTTATAATTTGGTAAAGAGTTAATAAGCTTTTTTGAGCTGCGCAAACATGCGTGCATTTCATGAAAATCCTAACCGTATACACACTGAACTCACATTTATTAACCCTTAAAGCGAATAATCACAAAATGAATGTTTTTTGTCGTCCACTAAACTATTTGAAGCCTCAAAGATAAACAGTGTGAAACCAGATCAGACTGCTCCTGTAGGAGCAGACTGATCTGGGTCCACAGTGTTTGCCTCCCTGCTAATGTTAAATAGACATTTTCAGATGCAGCTATTTTGCTAGCGTTTTAAGGACTAAATAATGACTGAAGTGGTGGCACAAGATGATACATTTACTTTTGAATAAAACCAAGCCTCCTTTTCAGCTTTTATCTATGCCTAAGGTTGACTAGTCCTAATTACGCATTCATGAGGCGCCGCCTTTACAGTAAGCGAAAAGTCAAGTAATAGGACAGTTTATACATTATCACAGGGTGTTGGATTGCCTTTCACCCCGTAGAGGTATATTGCAATGCAGGTAATCCACAGCCTCTTTCCCTCATGCACAGGAGTTGAGTTTGTTTGCTGGGTGGCGAGTACCTTGCACGGGGTCAATTTTGCACTGGTATCACAACTATGTCCAGTAATTTTTCAAATAAATTTAATCAGATCAGGTATGCTGTCTGTTCACAGATATGTTTTGTTTGTGTTTCTTTTTGTGTGTGTTTTAAAAGTGTGCCAATGTATTTTGTTGTAATTAATGGAGTATAGAATATATGTACTTTGCATGTTTGTTAGTAACTGTTACGGTATGGAATAGAAAGTTGAGATAATCGGTCACCTCTTCTGGCTCAACATAAAACAACTGTTATTTTGGTTAAGTTCATTGAGGAGACAATCATTTCTTGCACACCGAATGAGGATATCTGAGATTTTACCCTGGGATAGAAAATCTTATCTTACCCATGCTATCATACCCAGGACGTCATGTTACATCATCCTGTGATATTGCATCTTAGCGTATTCAGGGACCTCTGTAAGCTTATTTTAAAATAAATAAATAAATAAAAATAGTGGTGAGCAAGAAAAAGAATCCATTATTCGTGTGAGGGTAGGATAGGAAAACCTTCCCTCGAAATCTCCGTTTGACATCACTCGGCCTACCCTCACACTCATGATAGATTCTTATGCTCCTAAGATAGGCATGGTCAACCAAACACAAAGCAAGGGAACGAGTAAGGGAACAAGAAAGTGGATGTGTGTACCTGTAAGCTCAGTGTTAATCTCAGTGTAAACACGTTCAGAGAGGAGATGCCACCAGTGACGTCATAATATGTTTTGTACTAAATTTAATTTATCAGCAAACTTGCTTATAGCTATTAAAGTTGGAACGGTTTGGGGATTCACCTTACGTCACTGCCATAAACGATCTGCGGATTTGTTATTGGATATACAGTAAAACTCGCGTAAAACGGTCAAAGGTACCAAAGCTGAACGTTGTCTTTTGACCTTTAAGCAAAGTTCACTCATGTTGGACAGACATCGCTAAAATTTAACATAATTTTCGCAGTCACGGGGTATCTTAAGGTCAAATTTATTCCATATGGAACATCCTCTAAATATGCCAATATACCTGGCCTCGAGGTTATAAAATTTGAGTTCATTCTCAGACTCAAAATAAAGCGCTATGATTGGCTGCTTGCGGACACGTGTCCGCAAGCAGCCAATCATTGCGCTTTATTTTGAGTCTGAGACTGCATTCAAGTTTTATAACCTCGAGGCCTGGATCCTATGATATAGGTAAAATCTTCAAATCTTCTCCGGACTTATAAAGTGCCATTGACCCTAGCTTTTGAATGTAGCATGGCGCATGTGAGCTTGCTATGCTTTTTTTTCAAGTGATGATCCTAGGCCGACCTTGAGTCAGTTAAAGGCAAGGTCAAGTTTGACCTCTGGAACAATTTTGTACGTATGTTATTTGCTATCTTCTGAAGCAAAATTTGTTATACTTGTTAGATATATTTAACCTAATGAGACAATGCCAATAGATAAATACAAATTGTTAAAGTTGAAATTTGCTGTGTTGCCTTTTTGACCTTGTATTGACACATGGGGTTTACGACCAGGTATAGCTCAACTAGCTACATACAGTAAAACCTCAAAAATCCTAACTACGATTTTTAGAAATACTCGTTAATCCGAACTTAATTTGGGGCACGCTGGATTGAGAGAATATGGCCTATTTATGAATAATTTCATCAATAAAAACAAACGTTTTTGGCCCCGACCATTCTTCCAAGCACCAAGAATATATGTTTGATAAAAAAGCACTGATAATAATCATTTTTGGGGGTATATATTTTATGTCTAACTCCCTATAATTCGAAAATTCGATTCTTCGAAATATAACCTCTACTCTATAGGACTCCGAAATTACGAGGTTTAACTGTATTTTTTCTAGAATAATGTTAATTTGCACGAAGCACGTTTATCTATTATATTTCCAGAAAGCAAATAACAAAGGCGTTGATGAGATTATGAGATGCACAAGCTGATTAGAACATTGATAAGGGTTTTTTGCAGCGTTGCTTTTTGATATATAATACATATCTAACATGCGCTAAGCAATGCTCACTGATAACATGTACATGTATATCAATCCACTGATGCAAACCGGCTCGTTTACTGTATAAACCTTCAACGATTCCTATGGGTTTGCGCAAACAAGGTCTGATGAGATTAGGTGGAAGAGTATAAGTATCCATCATAATTGTGAGGGTGGGATAGAAAAATCAGTCCCGAGGATCACCGATTGGCATCACGAGGCTTACCGAGTGATGACAATTGGTGATCACGAGGGACGGGTTTTTCTATCCCATCCTCACACTCATGATGGATACTTTTTCTTGCTCACCACTTAATACCTCATTCATATTGGAAAAACGTGGAAAATACTTCCAGAAAATCCGGAATACGCTGATATACGACATGGTGACGTCATTATAACATTACAATGACGTCACGTATCGACGTGCGGCCAGCGTGCGGCTGTTAATTTTTTATCTTTCCCTAGGGCTGGTACGGGTGTGTGAGATAAAAATATCTCACATGGGTAAAAACAACGGAAATCCCGATCTGGTGTGTGAGAAAGAGCTCTACTGAGCATTAATTTGTCGTCGTCTATCCGACGATGACTATTACATGAGTTGTCTCATAATAATGCTAGGATGATGTATGTAAAAACAACGCTATCTGTGGCTTCATAATAAGTAGCATTATATCTATTACTCCTCCATCGAGGATCCATTAGTTTATTCCCTAAAGATATAAGAAAACAAAAAATTCATCGTGGATTTTTAAAACTAGGTTGTATTATCAAATACGCTTCAAGATAAACACGTATTTTAAACTTACAAATTGACATTATGTCTACTTGGTGCAAGCTTGTAATTACAAATGTAAGTCTACTAATGTATATACGATGAAGACATTGCATGAAAATTTATTTAAGCCCTCAGTGGATATGACTGCTGTCCGTTCTTGTGTTACTAGATTTATAGTTGTTTGACTGCTCCCTTATATGTGAATGTTTCGTATTTGATCCTGATTTGGTTTAGCGATGTTTTGTTCGATTTTTGCTCATGGTTGTATTTCAAAACCCTTAGTGGTGGTCTATGAGCATTTGAGGTACACTGGAAATTACTTCATACATGGTGATTATAGAAAAAATTGAGGTGCAAGAAGTTGTAGAGTCCTTGTCGACTCGTAAATTAATTATATCCATCAACATGTAGTGTAGGCCCCCTGTGTCGAAATTTGGGCTCCCGTGTACATATTTTGGTAAAAGTGATTCTTATCGATTTTCAACTGGAGAAATATATGAAGTGTAAGGAAAAAGATGTTTACAATTTTTTCTTGCAGTATTATGCCACAGTGACGTCACAAAACGGGGTACCGTCTTTTCACTTACATCAAAGATCTTATATGTGGTGGGGTTATTTACACACCTAAAATAATCTTCTTTTTTATGTTTGTTGCATTGAATTGGTTAAAAACGTCTTTAAAAATACTAAAATGAAAATTTGATTCAATATGGACTTCAATTTTACATGAAATTGACGTCGATTTGACGTCAATGTGCTGGAAAAACACATTGCATACAACGAAAAATAATTCTGGAAAATCGTGTGTGCCTTGCAACTAAAATCAGATCTTAGCATAACTGTATGTTCCTGGCTTAGCTTTTTGAAACAAGTTAGCTATCTGATGGCTGAGGCATTCAGCTGCTACAGCGTGTTATCTACGTTATCCTAAATTTTTAAACAAAATAAGTATAATCAAGGTTGTTATAGTAATACTTGAATTATTTAAATTGGACAAACATTCACGTATAATACAATAACTTTTTATTCCTTACATATAGTCATGTTTATAAAAGTTATATGGGCCCATTATAATGTTATTTATGTTACATTTTAAGCTACTCCATTTAAAATCACTGTAATTCTGTTAAATAATTTTCTTTGATAAGCTTTCCAGTTAACTTTCTGGTTTTAAATACATATTCCTAAAGACAAGTATAGAATGACCATTATATAGCTGCAAACGGTTTGTTTGTATCACAAATACTTAAAGAGTTATAAACTGTTAAATATGATGACCTTGAACAAAAAGTTATTTCTTTAATTCAGCATTAGATTCAATTGGAAAATCTTTAAACACCAAAATACGAACATTCTGCTGATAAGCAAGAGTCTCTTAATCTTTATTTCCTCCATTAAGAGATTTACAAGAGAACATTCATACATATAAGATAACAACAAACATACAATGGTTAAGTACAAGGGCATGCAATAGAGATGTGCAGCTTTGCCTACAAAAAATGGTTTGGAAAAAAAAAATGTTGAGAGAAAGCTATTTACAGGAAACGAGAATTATTGAACGAATGCCTTTCATATATACAAGAAACAGTTCTTGTATATAGATGTAAGGCGTTATTTCGTAGTATCTCGTGGATCACATTAACCGATAACCGGGTTCATATCATTTATATCGTGAAATCACTTCTCATTTGCATGCATTTATTTTGGAACAGTTAAATATTAATCGTTCGTAGAACGGAAGCCCACAAACGAACACTTTGGTAAACAGTGCAGACCAAGATGAAATGCCGCACAAGCTGGCGCCTCATTAGGGCCCGCATCGTTTGCTAGGACAAAAACTCGAGCCTTAGAGAAAATAGTAATATATTCCCTTTGTGGAAACGGGAAACGGTAAACCGTGACCCCTCATTATGAACATTGAATCATTCTGACTTAAATAGGCACAAGTCTTTTTTTACATTGGGCATTCCGATTATTAGTGTTCGCAAGTGTTACGACAACAGCTTCTGACAAATGCAAACGACTTTAATAAAAAGCTTTCTACCATTGCTCTGTCTAGGTTAGACCAGCAAGAGGCACTCAGAACAATGGTTACAAAAGTGTCTGCATCAACTGTCAATAAAACATCTACTAGTTCTGGTGGCAAAATACCTCTACAATCACACAAAAATCTGTCTTTCAGCGGTTTGGTACACTTACACTCTGTGAGTTGGTGGGTAAGAGAGTCTCTATAATAACGCTTACAATGCAAGCAGATGTTATTACCTGGGTCTGGAATGGATGTCCATAGCCTTGCAATAAAGTCACAGAGCTTTAGATCACAGCCCGAATACGACATTTTCCAGACAACAGCTGGGGCAACAGAGGTGTGTAACTTGCGGAACCGCGTAAAGTCACTGTGACAGTAAAGCCTGTGCCTCCAGAGTAGGGTATACCTAGAATGCACGGCTGTTTTAACCTGTTTTTTCCACTGTGATTTACTTGGAAGACCTTCTATGTCCCAGCAGTTATTCAGAATATATTGCAAGTTATACTCGCATAAAATATTGCAAATATCAGGAATGAACCCCATAGTTATAGATTTACTATCAGAGAGATACAGATACAGTTTCCTGAAAAATATCATTTGACTAACAGAGTCACCTGGTAAGGAGATAATTTTGTACAGAAATGATAGTTTGCGGATGATTATTTCGCTAGACAGAGGGTGAAGTCCTAGCATTGATTCGCACATATCAGTTCTTGTGCGGACTGAGAAACCCTGGATACGTTTTACTATATACCGCTGCAACCTATCGATTTCATTTATTTCTGACACCGAGAGATTGTTCCAAATTTCGCACCCGTAAAGCACAGACGGTATAATAATTTTCCGGTATAGGCTAATCGCTGTTAAGGGATTTACTCCATTTGGCTTCACGCCGTAACCTATCATGGCATGAAAGGCATTGCGGCCTTTCTGTATGCTAGCTCGCGTGCGTTTAACAGATTTTAAACTTGCGTCTTGAAGAATTCCCAGATAAGTTGTTGTTGATTCTTCGCGCAATTGCTCATTACCAATGCAGAAAGGATAAGCCGATTTAGTTCGCTTATTGAGTGAAAAAATGAGAACGCACGATTTTTCTGCATGTATCATAAACAGCCATTTGTATGCATAAGCGTATACGATATTGAGCATTTTCTGCAAGTTTAAGGGCGATGTGGCTATTAGTGCTAAATCGTCTGCTAGTGCCGGGTTGCCAGACCTTACAGAACAGACCGCTGCACCAAGACCAGAAAGCTGAAGTTCGACGAGGAGACCATCAATGAAAACTAGGTAAAAACCAGTAGAGGTTACTCCCCCTTGACGATTACCGCGTCGCATCTTTATAAGTTTAGATAAAATACCATTTATGGAAACTTTACAGTGTATACCAGTGTATGAGTCTTTTATTAGGCGCCATATTTTGCCCTTTATTCCTATTTGGTCGAGCTTGTAAAGCAATGCGTCGTGCCACACAGTATCAAACGCTTTGCGAATGTCAAGGAACGCTACGTATACGTTACTGTTGAGCTCTAGGTTGTAAAGGATTGTTTCTTGCAAGTTAAATGCAGCAGTATTACATGACAGTTGTTTCTGAAATCCTTGCTGCTGCGGACATGGGAATCTTTGTGGGAGCTGATGAAGGAAAGTATTTATTCGCTCCATAAGAACCTTTTCGAATAGTTTGCACATACAGGGTACTAGGGATATTGGGCGATAGTTATCAGGATCGGATTTGATTTTCCCTTTCCCTTTATAAATAGGAATAATAATGCTTAATTTCCATGCTGACGGGATTTGCTCATTTTTCAAGATCGCGTTAAATAATTTGCCGACATAATTAAGCAGATTTGGCCCACCATGAATGATATGTTCGTTCTGCACTTTATCCCAGCCAGGAGCTTTCCTGGTTTTGAGTTGTTTGACGGCATGTCGTATTTCGTCGAGTGTGATCGTTTGTTCGAGCTGAGGGTTTGTTTGAGTGTAATCGTTACTTATTTTGCAGACTTTAGTTTGTATGTACTTGATAAATGCTGCACGATCATCGCCAGTGTTGTCTTCGATTATTGAAAGGTCGCTAAGTATACTTTCGAAATATTTTGAAAACCCATTTGCGACATCATGTGGTGATCGGTATTCTTTTCCTTCAAAATTAAGTTTAATGCACGACTGATTAGGTTTATTCTTAAAGTTTCGCAACAAGCGCCAAAAAAGCCGATAATCTAACTCAGCAGCTTCGTCTAGATCTGAAAAAACTTTATCAATGTATTTATTAGACTCTAGTCTTTGTATTTTGCGAAATGCATTTTTTGCGCTTTTATAATTAGCATAAGATTGGTGCTGTCCGCCGCGGGGTTTTCCTGCAGCCAACCAGTCTCTTCGACAAGATCTGGATGTATCGTGGGCTAATTTTACGTCGCGTGTCCAATAGGGTTTCGAATATTTGTTAAACCGTTTTAAAGGCAGGGCTTCGTATGCCGCTTCGTGAATGCACTCTGTTATTCTGTCCGCTAAGCCGTTAACATTTAAATTGAGTCCTTCAAGGCTTGACTGCTCCATTTTGGATGTTAGCACTTCGGAGTAAGTTTCTAGGGTTGCAGACGTTGCCTTATGCCATTGTATACATTTTGTATTACTGTTAAGTGTGACCGCTTGCTGTGTGGGTTGTGATTCTAATTCCAGCTTCAAAAGTATAGGATAATGATCAGACGTTAATGTTAATCGTGACTCGTCGATCACTTGACAAGAATAGCACGATGCTGCTGTGGTAGCGTCGATCAGGAAATGGTCGATCATTGATCGTGACGGTATGAAGCTATATTTAGGCCCAGAACAGAGGTTCGATATGTTCACAGGGACCAGGCTATTACTGTTAATGAAGTCTGTGAGGTGTTTCGACTTAATATTTGAAGGGGTTGGGTTTTGCGAGATATATTGGGCATTTAAGTCGCCAGCAATGATAATATTACCTTGTGTAACATAGTACGATACAAGAGATTGCAGCTCAGTTAAAACTTCGGTATACTTCTGTATATTTCCGTCTGCGGGTAAGTAAACACAAAATATAAAAGTTGAAACAATTTCACCAGGATTCAGCTCAATGCCAAGAACTCTGTCAGATGATATATTCTCTATCTCAGAAATACAATCATTTATACATTTTCTATACATAATAGCAACACCAGCCTTCCCACATGAAGCCCTGCTATACGGATTTATTTCTTCTGAGATTTTGACAATACTCGAGTATGAAGGGTCTATGCTGTCAAAGAAACATTTAGAATGTGGCATTAGTTTGTGCTCTGTTATGAGAGCTATATCAGTGTTATAGCAGGACAACATGTGCGAGAGAGTATATGCAGATGACATAATACCACGAACATTCCAAGTTATCAGGTTAAGCAGCATAATGATGATGAATGATGTCATGAATATGATTAGATCTATTAATAGTCGTTCCAGTACTGATACTTGATAATATGCTCGCTAGAGTCCTCGTGGCTTATGTTACTTCTTCCAAAACAGTCATAATTACGTTTAGAGCTGGCATTTTTATCTTTGCGATAATCATAATCATCATCATAATCATCATCATTATCGTAAGCTCTTCCAGAATAATACTCCAAATCCCCATGTCTACTCTCCCTATAACTTTTGCGGTAATGAGAGTCCTCTCTTTCTCTTCGCTCAAATCTTTCTCTCCTATTTCTTTCATACTCTTCTCGCCTAGTCTCTTGCTCCTTTTCCCATTCATTCTTTTCTAACCATTTTCTACATTTCATTCTATCTGGCCAAAAGTCTTCGCTTTCTACTAGGTAACAATACATACTTGGAATGTTTAATTTCGCGGATATGCTGAACTTGTGATAGAACAGTCTGACTTGTGTTGCAGTGACACCTTTACTTTCAAGGAACTTCATAAATCCAGAGTAGGTTGACGACTGATCAATGTTACTAATATAATAGGACACAACTCGTTTTCTTGATACGCCAATAAATAAGTCGTCGTCATTGACGCCATCATGTGCGCGAACGGCCTTCGATACATTGCGACTTGAATTTCGATGGTTAGACTTTAAGGAGTTCTCTCCCTTGGGACGATCGTTTGCAATGTATTGACAGCCGGGCGCACATCAATTTCGCAAATTGCGTCGTCAATGACTACCACATCGTCTGTTGACGTATCAGATTGTGTGCATTCGACAGTTACATAAGATTGATTGGGTTTTGCGAATGCTTTTGAACGTTGCTCACTTGAAAGAAGTTTATTTTTCTTAGTCTGTACTTTTGTATGCGGTAACGCAGTTGAACGAGACACTTTCACACTAGTTTGTTCCGAGTTAGGTGTTATCAGAGCGTCTCTATATGATCGATCAGACTGGTCTTTATTGGTTGGTGTGCTAATCAGTACTTCTCTGGGTTTTGCAGATGATATACATGGCGTATTGGGTAATTGTTCAGAAGACGACTGAGATGGGTCACTTGTCTGTTGCTTAGATACGGATTGAGTACTGGTAGTTTCCTCAAAGAAGTCGGGAGGAAGGGATTATCTTATGCTGTTAATAGTAGCGTACATAAGTTTTGTTGTTATTGCCATCGAGGTAATTTCCTGTTTAATTTGATTCATGATGGCACAATCTTCCTCGCGCTTTCTTTTAAGGTCGCATAGCTCTCGCTGTATCTGTGTAAGCATTGCCATTGTTTCTGGAACAGTGATTTTATCATTCAAAGACTGCACATTGTCATATGTTTCGGTAATATTTTGCTGTGGGGTTAGAAAGACACTGTCATTTACTGAAGCATTTGGTCCATTTGTAGAGCAGAACACGTTAAAAATTTCACCTGTCCTTTCACCATTAATAAAGCCCTGGAGAATACAGCAATCTTCCGCACTTTTGTATGCACTGTTTCGTTTATTAGTTGTGCGCCTGGTCAAAAGCCTAGTGACCGGGCAGTCCGAGAACTTTCTAGCACGGTCAGCAAGGGTCTGTCGATACCAGTTAATCAGTTTGCTGTCATTATTGCACTTTAGCATGAGCTCGTCGATGTAGAGCAATCTCGGTAGATTTTCTAACGATTTGTCAAGCTTAAGGTAGAACTCTTGGTTTGGTATTTGAGAAAACAAGATAGAGTCATTTTGAGAGAAATTTTGAGTACATATAGGAGATGCAGTTAGACTTTCCGACATTTCCTCCTTTATGGCTAAGAGCTTTTCGTTTATTAGGCGCTTTGGACACGTCTCGCTTGGATCTGTTAGTGAATCCGGAGATCTAGGACTATATTCTGGTCTGTACAGATCATTGTTTTCCGTTTCGCTTGTCGCCATGGTCATGCACGTTAAGGGTGCGTATCTGACAAGTTTAAGCCTATATTTACTACAGGCTAACGGTTCTTTTATTCATGAATAATGGATTGCATTCTTAAACTCGTATGTCGTCGCATATAGTGACTGGGCGTCTATTCTATACCGTTAAATGGTGACGTTGTAGTAGGCATTCAGAAGTCAGTCATGCGTGACGATTTCACATTAAAAGCCCTCTTGTGAGCATTGATCAATTTACTCAGTTCTCCACCCACTAGTGGGTTCACACATTTCAGTTCTTCAGATTGTTTTAACTTTAAAAATCTTGCATCTATTTGCGATTTTGTTAGTGCTATGACATTTAGTAAGGTTAAGGTTATGAGAGATATGAAAGAAAGTCTTATCTGTCCTCAGATCCTTTAAAAATATCCAAAAATATTCCTTAGGAAAAAAGGCCAACCGTCACTACCAAGGGACATAACTGTGGAAAACTGTCTGAAAAAAGGATTTATCAATTTGCATTTAAGTTCCTACTTATTATCCATGCACTTTTACATTTGCAAAATGGTATATATATATCAACTGTTTACATCTACAAAGAAATTATTTGCCCAAGATTATAGATTTTAAAATTCATAAGCAAAGGAAATAATAGCCCTCAAGTAAAAGCACTTAGAAGGATGTATTTCAATTTTCTGTCAAATTGTTAAAATAACATAATATAACTGTACAAAATATATTATATTGCCATATGTTTATCCAAAATGTTAACAAAGACGATATATAATTGAGTCAGAAAAGCTAATATGTTATGTTAAGTTTAGAGTTTTGTAATATTTTTCTGAAGAATTCTAAGTTTAATTGAGCTACTTCTAATCAGTTATTTAAAGTGTCTGTAATAAGTTATTGTTTAAAGTGACTGTCTAAAAATCAATTTGTATCCTGAAATATAACTGTGTATGCATATTGCAACGCATTACAGAAGCTTTGAAATCAATTTTAATTTATATACAGTATAGCGTTTGTTGTGCAATCAACAAAACTGTCCATCAATTTGAGTTAGAACCTTGGATCACTTTGCTCAACCATAAATATATCTAAAGAACATGCATTTCCCTGGAAATAGAGAAAGTTGGTTATATTGGTGAGCTTTACTGTAAGGCTACATTAGATATGGTCATATACAAGGAAATATGGCAGCTGTTACTACGATACCAATTCAATAAAGACTTTTCAGCTAAAATTGTGTGCGGCCAAATGTTAACAGGTGACATTCAAGTTATTGTAAAGTAGATTTTACAATGTTTTTTAGAATGCTGGATAGGAATGTGAACTATTACAAAATGTAGTCAAGAGATTCGATCTGATTTAGTTTAAGCAATAAATGTTTATATACCTGATGACAATTTCCACTAAACCGAACGTTGGCAAAACAGTACAGGAACCTCGCAAACATGATAAATGTAATCATTAATAACAATGCGTATATGTTTACTTAAAATTAGAATGAGTTGTTAACTTGCAAGGACATAGATTCAAAAGGATCAAACACAATGCTAATTGTTCAACATTAAG
The DNA here is from genome assembly GCA_964019695.1 of Loripinus fragilis. Lineage (NCBI taxonomy): Eukaryota > Metazoa > Mollusca > Bivalvia > Lucinida > Lucinidae > Loripinus > Loripinus fragilis. Next base: position 62,582,405 of record OZ026522.1, on the reverse strand, counting down.
ATGACAATCTTCTTAGTATCAACATTGTCACCAATGGTAGTCGCACATGCAAAGTTTAAAAAATGTGCATGAACTTATGAATACCTAATTTGCCATGTATACTTTTATTCAGTTACTTCTAAAAGAACTCATTTCATTTAAATGTACAGGATATCATTATAAATCTCAGAGGTTGATTTAGCAGTGTCTTACTGTCAATTGTGTTGTTATGTGTATGGTGTAGTTTACGAAATGTTGAAATGCTTTATTCCACATATGTTCTTTGACAGTAGCGCAAGTATAAATCACGTTGCTTTTAGATGAAAAATATTTTAGACACTTTTACTGTAGTTCCTAATAAACTACATTTGTATTTCGACTAGCACTGTTGATGATGCAGAGGGGCTAGCGTTCTGAAATTAGGTCATCAACCACCATACCACTTTGTGTATACTAGCAGTGAAGGCTTTGGCAAGTCTACCTACACATATGCACAGGCTCACATGAGCCTTCATTGCTCAACGCTGGGACAAGTACCAAAATCAAATGGGCTTATATCTTTGATCTGATCTTTCGTTACTAGTACATCTATTTTGTTTGATTTGAACTATGCAAAAATTATTATTAGGCTGCAATTTTGTATCAACGATAATGTTCACGATTGATATGCAACAAAATTCCACTGTAAGACTAATGGGTCTAATTGATAGAATAATGATAAAAAAAATAGTTAATTAAAAGCAATAATTTGTTATGATGCAGTTATTTTAGCAATGGCTACGATATACATTAATACTAACAATGCCTGGGGCTTTTCTAAGTGATGAACATATATCTTTCAAATGTATGACTAAAATGAACCATTAGAACAAATATTGTTCTGTTTGAATGCTTCACAATAATTTCGAACCAGACAGAACAGATGATAAGTGCAATATTGTCCTTAAAATTCTCTTGTTATGCAATTTACCATCTTAAATGGTATTCTTTTGTCGCCAAACTGGATATCGTTTTGATATAAAGCAGTTTTAACCATAGGGATCATACCTTTGGGCAAAAATCGTTAAGTTTTTTAATCATCAGTTTATTTTTTTCAAAGGACACGGATAAAGGACCGCTTAAAATTCTCAATTCCTGATTTTGATATATGATTGAATTGACCTACAATCACAAATTCTGAAAACGTTTTTATTCCTTAATGGTATCAGCATAGTAGTTGTAATTAATAGCTGACTTAAACAATATGTGATAAATCCTTCTAAGCTATTCCATGCTTAATATTATTGTGGTCTCTAAAATACGATACAATATAACATAAAAATGTTTATAAACTACACAACAAGTTAACATATTAATGTAGCGAAACAACAGCAATCATTTTCCTGAGGAGCATCTAGCATTTCTTCTGATAGGTTTAATGACTTTAATTGTGTCTTTTATATATCATTTCACGTATAAAAGAGGCAAATATATCAATGTCAGTGAGATAAAATATATCATTTAATAAAAATTTGATAAAATAAAATGCTGTTTACATATTTAATAAATCGCACAGACATTAAAAATCGTTGTATGTGAATAAAAGTCAAATTTTATTCTTTTATTCATCCATGCGTTGTTGGTATTTTCCTTTAATGACAATTAATGGCAGTTTAATGGCAATGCATGTCCTACTAGCAGTCTAAACTTAAATAGTGTTACTTTGTAATTTAAAAATGAATTTAAAAAAAGTAACGTAAAAGTCACAGTAATAACAGATCCTTCTACTTTGCTAACATCATATTGCTAGCCATCTGATTACAGTTAAAAGGTTATATTGTCATGTAAGAATAAGGAGTAATTAGATAAGATTTCCAATTATTTTACAGTAACGTAGAGAATTTTGCTATTGCGTGGTATCGCCCCAGCCGCTAAAGAGTTGACATACATTAATTTGTGGCTTGTAGAATGTGGTTTTAGAAAGTTATCGTGTACAAACCTCCCCTAGAAGGTATTTTGGTCGTCCAAAGTCTAGTGACAGTAATGCATTACATAGTTATACATTTAAAGTAACATATATAACTGTAACATCAAAGTGGTGTATTGTATAAATGCATACCAGCTGTTCCCTTCATTTAAAAATGTTTTAAGGAAAACTGATTGTTGAAAAATAATAGTTAGGTATACCTTGGTATTTGAAAAATAGGATTTGAAACTATAATAGGGTAACGTGGTTAACATGCCTGTCAAAATATAGGTCAGAGAGCTAACGTTTGCCATTTTGCATCTCACTAATATTGTTTCAGAAAATTATAGTGAACAATATTTTCCCTGCTCTCTGTGGAGAGGAGGGTCTAGCTATTTGGGCTTTCACTATGGCAGAATTTTAATTTTGGTACTGACGTCACTTTCCCATGCACTGACATCATTTTGATGTTAATGTAACCTCTTTAAAATACAGAATCAGGGTCTATGCTCCGAATTCAAGATGTCGCCAGTAAAATTACCACAACTGATCGAACAGTTCATGTTTATGCCTGCTGGAATTCATAACACTCCACTTTCAAGCCTAAAATAAGCTAAAATGGGTACGTCACTTTCTGACGTCACTGTGACGTTAAAACGCCAAAGAAAAATTGTAAACATCTTTTTTCTTATACAGGATACATTTTCTACAAGAAAATGTATGTTTGACACTTTTACCAAAAATGCACACGGAATTACACAGCGGCCTACACTAATGGTGGCCATTTTAAACAATAATGAGTGTATACCTTTAATGTGATACTTCAATATGCTTCTTATTTGTTATCGGAATCAACTGTTTTAAAGTTTAAAACAGATATAAATGCCATGCCATTTTCGACTGGCTTAAAATTATTTTATGACAAGCCAGTAAAATGACAAAAATTGGTAAATTTTAATGATATATTCCAACCCTGTATAGAATTGATTCCTGAACTATCAACATTAAAGGGTTAATTGTTTTGAAAACGCGCGCGTCTGAATATTTTTCAGAATTTAGATTTGCATATAATTTTAGAAAAGTCAGTGAGTATGATCAGGAAATGCCACAGTCGCACACTGTAGACCAACACCCAAGCCGACGTGTGGAAGAGAAACAGAACACTAACAGTAACATGACATCAAACGCCAGAGAAGTAAAGCAACCATATCTCTCTTCCCCAGCGAGATGATTGCAAAACTAGAAACGGCACTAAGTACTGCACAATAAAGTAAGGAACAAACACAAACGCCCCCCCCCCCCCAAACAAAAAAAAACAACAACAAAACAATGGGGGCAATCTTAAAAACAATGAATCAACAATAACGGAATCACCGCCTCAGAATGGACAGGAGCTGAAGTCGCCGGGGGGCTTAAATTTATTTCATTGGCCAAATCTTTACCCTAGTTTCTGCTGATGTAGTTTTTTCGCATTTACTAATCTTGGTTTTAGTTTTAATTGCCATAAAAGTGAGTAAGATGTTCCAATAAATTCAGTTAAAGAAGGCAAATACCTTTGATAATGAAGACATGGAATTGTTCATAATGAATGGTATAGTTTAATCTCAAATTTATGATAACAGATTTTAATTTTGGAGTAGTTTATCTCCTATTTCTTAATGTAATTGTTCCTTGCCGCCTTCCTATGGTGTATATATTTCGCAGCTGATTCGTTTTGCGAGATTATTTTTTTCTAATGTTGGTGATCTAGCTTATAAATTCTTAACTCTTAAATAATAGAAATGCAATTAGTCAAAGCCAGTTATGATGAGAATAAATTTACATTAATTTCAAGCAGACGTCTTTAAATATTGCATGTTATGTGTGATACACATTTTTGAATCAGGAAAAAAACAGTCAAGCGAAATTTTGAGTCATTTTTTATAATTGTGCTCATGAAGCTATTAAAATGGAGTAAAGTATATTTATTTTTTAAAAAAAAATCATTCCGAATGTATTGAGATATTATATATTACTTTGTTATGCTAAGTACATTTATAATTTAATTTCTAGAAGAAAAAAAAAACACATCTGTAATCAAAGTTTGATTTAGCAACAATGTGATGAGGCTACCCTGTAAGTAATTTGAAGCTCTGAAAATTGCTGAAGAACCCTATATTGATAAAGAAAGCCGTTGGATTAGAAAATTGTGTTGGTGTTTTATATGTCACTAATGATATTTGCACAATTCTTATATTGAGACTTGTCTCGGCTGAGTGTGCTTTTTAATATTTGGGAATGTCTCCGTCTTCTTCTGTTTACCAAAGTGCCCGTTTGTGGGCTAATCCCATCTACAAACGGTCAATAATATTTAACTGTTCCAAAATAAATGCATGCAAATAAGATGTGATTTAATGATAGAAATGATACGAACCCGGTTAGTGGTTAATGTGATCCACGAGATACTACGCAATAACGCCTTACATCTATATACAAGATCTGTTTCTCGTGTATATGAACGACATTCGTTCGATGATTCTCTTTTCCTGTACGAGGGATGGTCCAATAGTTTTGATCGTTGCCTTGTAACTTTGTCATGAGACATTTTTGAAAGGCATACTATGCACCATTCAAAATATCTAGTTCTTACCTTTATAATGATGCTAATATTTTCTTACTGTACTGTTTCGTTTAATAATTACAGCATATTATATATGGTCCACTCCATAGCACTGGCCTTTTTTTCGTATTATAGAATAATGATAATATTTGAATCTGAATCTTTCAAGCCCTGCATCTTTAAAACTACAAAGTAAAACTGCATTGTCTTTTTACTTTTTGTTACTTGTAATGTCCATTCAAATTTTAGAATGGCGACAGGTTAAGTCAATTCATTATTTAAAGCTCAATGCGGAATTCTTATGACGTCATTGAAATTGACAACTACGTCATTTTAAATACATTGCAGAATTTTCATTTCAGAGAATATTCTATTTTTGTCTATCAAGTTGGGCTAAAACATGCCGAACCAAATTTCGGCATAATATTTAAGACCAATACTATTTTGATTACAAAATATCTCAATCTTAATTGAATATTGTAAAAAGTTATACTTTTTAATGAAAAAAAGACTGATTTTAAATAAGAATTTTCAAAATTGTTATTGGTTTCAGATGGATGCGTTTTGCTAAATTTAATCCCATATTGCATCATTTTAGTGCACCTTTGGACAATTACTTTGTAATTGGGTTTTATTTTTAGATATAAACATACAAATTTGTGTACCTCCGAATATTGACCTAATTTGTGGACTCGTTTTAATTTTCTTATGTGGGTTACTATTAGTGTCGACAATACCGATAATTCATAATTGCTTCAGACAAAATTCAGTTCATCTTCGTTATTTAAAACAACTTTTACCTTTAAAATTGCTGTTGTTACGGCAGTAAGAGCCGGTCAAAACTTCAAGTGGTGCACAATTTTATTATAGCTGACAGTTGCATAGCCTTATAATCAAGGGCCTAGAAAACCCAAATCATACAGAAAGTTCGCCATATCTTCAGAACATATTGGCTTACGGATGATCATGAAGCAGCCATAAAAACGAAATGCTGAGACTACACTTATCAAAATTGTGGCGTCTCTAAAATGCACAGTCTACTTGATAGGGCAGTGCAATGAGGGCATGACTGCTTTGGGATAGATTCTCGGTCGCTCCTTCAAGTTACATAAAACATGTCAGACAAAAAAATATATTATAATGTGGTAAAATTTTCAGGCATGTTGCATCGCAGGTTACAGAGATATCACACCAGGATCAGAACTTTAAGATCATCCCTCGTAAATGGCAATCTTTCAACATTTTTGGTTCAAATAATTTTTGTAGGTAAAGCAAAACTGCACATTCCTCTTACACGCCCTTATATTTAACCATTGTATGTCTGCTGTTACCTTATATGTATGAATGGTCTCTTGTAAATCTACTAATGGAGGAAATAAAGATAAAGAAAGATACGAGCAGCTATTATAGTCTGCCTAATTCAGTAGTTTAAGGCTGGAAAGTCAGCATTAAAATCGTGAATTAAAGAATATACTAAAACCAAGTTCTAATTGGTCACTTTTCAAACTCATTATTTCTGACCAAACGCTAATAAAATTGAATTGTTTTTTTTTTTACCTATATATGTGCATTTTAATGGGTAAACGGTAAGCAGTGTTTTTGTACAGTTTTCTTTTACTTCAAAGTTTTTTAGGTTTAAAATGCAAAAATCGACTTTTTTGTAGAAAAAATGGTTTCGAGAGTAGTTTTTATAAAATTGACGTTTAGGTGGTTACAAACTGGTCTGTCCGACTTGCAAAACACCAAAACAATTGAAATTTTGATTATGGTTGATGTTTTACGCATTTTTAAAATGTTGCAATTTTTGAAATTTTTTCGAGATTTTTGAAAATTCACTAGTACTTTCGTGTAAAATTGTTAAATGCACTTAATTTTATTTGAACACTGTAGGCTAAACACAGTAGAACTTGATTTGTTTATTTTTGGCGATTATTGTTTTACGACTACTGTACACTTGCGGTTTCAATATGAGAGTTTAAAAATCGATTTGGTAGCAGAATATTTTTGTTTTGTTTTTTCAATTTTCAAATAAGGACGGTGACGTCTGGTGATAATGAATAATCGCTGAAAATTTCAATGCCGTATCGCCGATACTAAAGCGTACAGAGCAGTGCAAAGTCTCTATGTAAATTGCAAGCTTAAAGCTGAATTTCCATGATTAACCTGCTAAAAGTGCTTGTCTTATGTCGTTGAGTAGCAAGAACGACGAGTCCGATGGAATCAAAACTTTTTGGGTTTATTCTTCTTATATCACGCTAGCCAGTAACATTTTCAAACAACTAAAAACGTTAATTAGTGTTGTGGTTTATATCGTAGAAAAGTGTGACTTTTTGAAATGAGGGTATTTTTTCTCTAGCTTCGTCCGTGCAAGAAGTACACGCCATTTTTAAATAAAATAACTTGCAGAGTCTCGGCAAAGTATTGCTTCACTTAAAAAAACACGAACTTTGTATACCCTATGTTTCACTTTCTGAACTAGCGTAAAAATGTAAGGTGACCAATTAGCAATTGGTTTTAGTATAGTAATCCTGGATACTTTCGCTCATGAGTGTGTCTAGTACCCAATGCCTTGGATATCTGCAATCAATGTTGTCACAGGCGATGAAAAATAGTAAGTGAGTATGATCAGGAAATACTACAATCACGAACCGCAGATAAACCCATGGCACCGCGAGGAAGAGCCACACAACCATCGCGAGACACCAGGAAGATAAACTAAGCAAAGCATAGAGAACTCTCTTCCCAATCAAGATGATTTCAAAACTAGAATGGACATAAAGTAACGTACATCAAGTATCACAATCGAATAGCTGCGACCACAAATTAGATAACCAATCGTTGCTCATGAAAGTGTACTTATACTCGTACAGGTGATTGAAAGATTGTCAACATTCCTGAGTCCTGAACTTTTGATATTCAAATCTCAAAACATGCAGTAACCTACAAAATATTAATAATTTCAAATATAGTGGCCGATTGTCTTGTGAAAGACTACAAATAAATCAAGGAAGCCATTATAATCTGACCAATGTAGTATTTTAAGGCTGACGTTCTATGGAAGTCAGCCTCCATATCCTAAATTCAAGAATAATTATGAAAACCATCACCCATTTGTTTAGATCGAATACTGGTAACCAAACGGTCAGTAAATGATAAGAATGGCGTGTTTGCTTAGGGAGTGTAATTATATAGGTGATAGTGTCATTAATAATTCCTAAGAACATTGCCTTGGGCTTGGTCTGTACTCATTCAATAGGATTATTGACACTAGCCAATCGTTTTGGAGTCGTGTAATCATTTTTACACTTGATGTTTTATTCTTAGGTGTGTGTGGATTTCTTAATGATCACATTAACCACTGCGCGGATCAAGAATATTTCCGTCAGGGGTGTGGGGGCTGAAATTTGTTTACTCATCAACGTATTTCACAGAAGAAGTAGAATCCGTACCAGTATTTCTAAGGAACCATAACGCAACTTGTGATTTCTCAGGGGGCGGGATCCGCCCATGAAGCACTAGAGAGTTTTACAGTGTTCTGTTAGGTTAGGGGTTCTTCACATGGCTGTAGCCGCTGTCTCCATTGTAATGTGTTAGCTTTGTATGCTCTTTGTTCTCTAATAAGTACTGATTTGCTTAAGTTGCTATATTTGGTATATGTAGCTCTTGTGGTAAGGTTTGTATTTGTTTTGGATGTTAATGGTGATAAATACTGAATTTTGAATTAAAAAAAAATACGTCATTTGCCATCATTTTTTTTAAAATTCATTTGACATGGATTCATCTGTATCAAATACTATTTTAATTTCGTCATCGATTCATTGTTTTTCCAGACCAACGAGTACAGTTTTTGATTAACAATTTTCCCGCTACTCGCGACAATTTGCTCTCTCACTTCTGTTTATGAACTTTAGTTGCATATATTGCAAACAGTATGGACCCAGTTTAGGCTGTTTCTTGATGAGCTGTCGGATCAGGGTTTATAGTTTTTGCTTCCGTGATAAAATTAGTCTGAAGTGCATTTAAATATATGCAGCGGACGTAATAAGCAGATGATATGTAATGGAAAAATATAAGCATATTGATTTGCAGAATACAAACGTAAAGCCATGATTATATGATAATTCCGTTGCGTCAAATTTGAAACTGTTTAATACATTTAAGCCAATTGGGATTTCCCACTCTTATCAATGTGACCAGTTAAGGGTTGTTGGGTGGTAATTTTCATTTTTTATTCAAATTATAATAGAATATATTGTAAGCAAACAGTGAAGTTCCTGATCAGACTCCGCGTTCTGTGGCGTCTGATCTGGGTCTGCACTGCTCGTCTATGTCCATAAAAAGGACGCTAGGCGTATATGGGTTAAGTCTTTAATTATAATAAATAAGTTATATTCTAGTCGGTGGGGCTCAAAAATAGGCTATCCTAGAACTACAGTGTAATTGCAACAGAAATGACATCAGTTTTATTTGCTATATTATTATGCCTTTGATCACATACTTTAAGTTGCAAGTTCTATCTTGTGGGGAAGTATTTATATTTTCGACTTAAAAATGATCACTTTTATGCTTAAAGAGGCCAAGGAGATTATTTCATTCAATACACGTTTCTGTGCAATTGTTTTAAGTCCTTTATGCTTTGATTATAGAAATTGTGTTGATTATATGAGTATTTCACATGATGAAACTCATATGAATTCATACAAAGAGCCGAAATGTTAAAAATCAGGGGTTGTATTACCCCAACCACCATAATACAAATATATTAAGATTAGAAGTACAATAGTTCTGTTAACATTCTTTTACTATATATTATTGTGGATTCAAAGATATATCAGAATCATTGTAAACAAACACTGACGAGTTTACCTTGAATTTGGGCGTGCAGGCAGTCTCAGTTTACAGTTATATTGAACCTACCACAGATTACTGCATATGCACGTGGCAGTGAATAGACATCCTTTACCTGTTTATAAGAAAAATAGAATTGCCTCATTACTATGCACTTTTGAAACTACAGTAGTATTATTCGGTCATTATAAATTAATAACCCAAATTGACTCTTATAATAAATATACCAGTTGTTGTAGTTGTTGTTGTAATTGGACTGATGTTGCTTTCAACAGTTTTTTCTCAATCATACCATGATGGTCAGTTATCATTACTCTATTCCATAACTGGTTCACCCGTACTTTATGAACACCATATACTGTCATCAGTAACTGAAAATCAGTGGTAGGAAGAGAATAATCTTTATGAAAGTATGTAGCCTTATTTAGATAAAAACTCACATCACCACATCGATTGGCACAATTTTCCTGCCGGAAAGGTTTGACTTATAATGACTTAGGACTAGCCTTCTTCCACATTTCTAGACAATTTGTACAGTCAAATTTTTCAGGAGGATGCGTTTTATACACATACCCCATTTTGTTTACTTTTAAAACAAAATTGCGACATTTGAATTAGAACTGGTATCCAAGTGGTATCCAGATGATGGAGACAGTCGTTATTTACTGCCAACAGCTTGTTTGGGGGCATACACACGTATCAAAATACATTGCTTGCTTCTAGAAACACACCTTTACGTTTTTATAACATTTAATTTTCATTTCCAACTACACATTATGGAATCATTAAAACATGTTCAATGGTTTCATTTGATAAGCTTTATAATCAATATTTAGGTTTTAAATACCATGTTCTAAGCGACAATGAACTTACTGTTTCAAAACTGCAAACAGTTTATTTCTATCATAAATATTTGATGAATTGTAAGCTTTTGAATAAGATGATTTCGAATAAAATGTTGAATATGGAAAGAAAGTTTTCACTTTGGAAGTTAGCATGTTATGTAATCGGTTAATTTTTAAACTCCAAATATAAACATTAAATGGATAAGCAAGAGCCAAAGCTATACATAAAGCGGTTTTTAATGTAGAGTATCATTTTGTTTCTTGTATGGTAATATGTAACGCACATTGCGCACTTTAAGACTTACTACATGTATTGCTAGATACCTTATATTATAGGTCGTATAGTATTTTATTTCATTTAAAAACTGTTTGTGTGTTAAATTTATAACAAGATACCAGTTTGTCCTAGAATAATTATCAGTTCTTATCAAGAATCTATATCAATACACATTTAAATTTTGCGAAATAGTAAATATTTGAAAGTTTTCATCTGCAAAATATTTATTTTGATTTGACCAAAAATAAAGATTTTAAAACTCATTAACAAAGAAAAAAGATAGCTCTCTAGTAACAGTAGAAGAACACATTCCCATTTCCTGTCAAATTTATCAAAGTTACGCATAGAACCATAACAAATATATCATGATAACATATGTCTGTCCAAAATTTTGTTAAAGACAGTACATGTATACAGTTGGGTCTGAAAAGCTATTATATAGTGGATGTAGATTTTTGTAATATTATTCTGAAGAATCAAACAACAACAAAACAGAAATCTAATCAGTTATTTAAATATCTTTTTGTATTCCCAGTTAATTGTTGTTCACATCATACAAACATAGTCATTAACGTGATACCGGCTAGTATTGGTATATCTAGGTAAATTTACAAAAAAAACTGCTAATAACTAAATGTTTAGAGGGGTGGTAGCATACACCTTTGCTTTGCTTATATTCCAGATAGAATCAACCATCCAAGAGTTGATAGAATAAAATCTGATATATGTTACATTATAATTTATGCAATATATGTGTCTGTAATCAGTTATTTAAAAGAGACTGTCTCAAAATCAAATTATATACTGACATATATATGCGTATGCAGATGGTGAAACATTACTTGTTTAAGCTTTTAAACTGGTTCTAGTTTATTTTCAGCATAACTTTCCTTACTGCATATCACACCAACTTAGTACTGCTGACTTTTTGCTTATTTAATTAAATACTTTATAAGGAGATGTTTTATTAAGAAGAAAACATTTCCCTTAAAATGAGGAAAATCAGGTATAATGGTATATTTTACTTAATGGCAATGATCTCATGGGATATGATCATATCCAATCAGCAAGTCGAATGTTACTTGGGAAACCAATTTAAACTTTTAAGACTTTATCTGTTAGAATTATGCCAGGTAGAATTACATCTGATGACATTCAAGTAATTAATGTCAAATTGATTTTACAATGGTTAATTAAACGTTAAAAACGTGCAGTCATACGATTTTACTTAAGATTAAGCGATCAATGCTTTCATAGCTGATGCTAATTTACACTACACAGAATGTGGTATGACCAAATTATTGCAGGAATCTTGTAAATATTATTTGCTAGGTAGATTCTCTTCTGTTTTGCATTAATCTTTTATATTATCTTTATAGTACTATTTCCTTGCGTTCTTTTCCAGTGTTTTTGGTTTTGGTGAACATGTTTCAGAAAACTGGTTCCCATGTGGTAGTAAAATGATAACATCTATATTGGGGCTACTGTCCCCTGACCACATTGAACTACTTAGATGTCGCAAGATATGCTTTTCTCTTTAAGTCTTTAAGGTTGTGTTTATTTTGCACATATACGTGGGTCAGTCAAAAATGACTGAGAGTTGGTTAATATCTTTTTACTGGGTAGGTACTTTTGACTTAAACTTAATGCACATATACAATGAACCTTCGGGCTACATTGCATGTGAAGTTGACGTCTTATTATCTTCAATGTGCTCACGGAGGTAATACCAATTTCGCTATTTTTGCTGGCGACCGGGATGGTACTGCGTAAAGCTGCTATCGACCGAGGAGTATGGCTTGCGACCGGTCGGTACGGCTGTCGGTATAGGGGGGTCCTGACTTAAACGCCTATGGGGGGGTCATAGCGTAAGCTTAATCATCTACACATGCTATAGAGTTTTTTCAAGAGACAATGTGTTATTTGTCTGATTATTTTTTATAAGTTTGTGACGTCGAAAAAAACACTATAAATCACAGGTTCTTTCGAAAAGATCAGTTTTCATAGAAAATCAGTAATTTCATGAATTAAGAATGATGTGACAGCAATGAAACGCCATATTTATATGATTTGTCATTTGTGCTTCTTCAATCAAGTGCGAATAGCATATTTGTTGCGTTATGGAAGATTTTATGGACCCCAGAAAAATACCATAATACGGCTGTCAACTGCCAGTGATACGACTGTCAAGGCTATCGTACTTTGAATGATACGACTGTCGACGAAATGTGAAAATTATCTATCATGCACAGGGGTTAAAATACATGATTTATTCTATAACTATAACTGAAATCTGCTTTTTCAGACAGTTTTCACTAGCAGCAATGAAGAAAAGTGTATGTTTTATGCGGATTGGTAGCTAAAAGGCGCAACATTCACCAATAATAACTCCACCCCTTTCCATCTATCCCATGTATTTAAACTCACACAGCAGACAACAAAGCTGGTCACTGAAGCTAACTCACATGTTCGGATAGAATATGAGCGCAAATTGTAAACATTTCTTATCCATCAGATTTAACATGCGTTTTGGTGCTCAAAAGAACCGTCTCATTGAAACGGTTATTTAGAGTACCCACATCATATGTTTTGGTTGAGAAATCAGAAAAAAAAACATATTGGTTACGCTCTATAAACTAAAGGCCACAAATTGTGTTTCTGTTGGGTTGATCTTTATTCTGCATTTCCTTTCCCTTTCTCAGATGTTATGCTCTTATCAGGTTTCATTTTTAGAACCTGTTTGTTACTTGGAACCATGTCAGACAAATAAATCATAAACATTTGTCCTTTGAAAGTGGCCAAGTGACATTTGGTACTTTTTCTAACACCATTTTGCCTATTTCCATGGAAAAAATAGGGACCATGTGACACATAGTACCTTCTTCAAAAAGCAATATATCACCTGACACCTGTTTTACAGAAAACACTTGGCACCATACTTCATGGTCTTATAACGTGTTAATACTTTAAATACAGCTACGATTTTATACAAGTTAGATACCGGTTTATATAATTTGTTAATAGCATAAAAATCCTAAAATATTACTTGGTACCTTTCTCCACTAATGGGGCATTTTGTTACATATGTTACTAGCATAAATTGTATTCGTTCTTCGCCAAACTCGAAATGCTTAAGCGAGTATAAACAATAGAAAGGTATTGCAGGTATGGCGTGTGCCATATGTGGGGCAGAAACATTTACGATGAAAAATATATGACAAGGATTACGGTCTGCTTAAATTTTTCATTTCTAGCTTTTGACCTATGCTTGAAATGACAAAGTCATTTTAGGAGTTTTGAGTTAGCCTTTGTCCCTGAATTGTATCAATATAGTTGGTGTAGTCAATAGCTGATAAGCTATACTTACATGCATTTTTGTGGCTTACATAATGGGTCATAGATAGCAACTACAATTGTTTTATATCAATGTTTCATATAACTTAAGCTGTAGTCAGTGAAAAACTGTCTTATATATATCATGTCATACACATGTATAAAAAAGGAAACACGAACGTTTCTGAGAGATAAAAATATATCGTATAAACATTTAAGAATCATAACTTGATCGTAAATATAAGTAGTTTCTAAAATGCTGTTTACATAATCATTTGATAAAAGACTCTGAATTGAAATGGCGTTTTATGTGATTTAGGTTCAACTTTCTTCCTTTTAATCAGTAATGCTTTGTTAGCGTTTTTTCTTAGTTCCTTGGTTTGTCAAATACTACGATAGTCATTATTTCTCTCATTTACTGAGTACTCCATTGACAGTACTTTACATACATAAGTAGTCTAAGCTCATATAGTGCTGTTTTTGCATTAGAATATTGTATTTTATAGAAAATAACATATATATCTGTTATTACAGGTGCATAAATTAGATAAAATTATATTGCTAGTCATTTGCTTTCAATTAAAAGATAATATTAATATGTAATACTAAGGAATAATTTGGTATTACCATTATACGAATTCCTATTATTTTAGGGTAACATAGTAACCACTAAAGAGTTACTAAAGAGTGTAATGTGGGTTTAGAAAATCACAGTCTACAAAACTCATTCCTTTTGGCAGTACAAGGTCTAATGGTAGTCTAATGATAGTACTGCAATAAAAAGGAATACATTTGAAAGAAAGTAACGTACTATATAACTGTAATACCTTATGGTATGATGTTAAGTCATTAAGTCCAATAACAACAACCGCAATACTGTTAAAGTAATACTTATATGTTGTAATAGAAAAGTAAACAGAACCATTGTGTTTCTCATCTATATATATTTGAAGTATGGTGGGTGGGGTAATTTAACCCCTGGTTTTTAACATTTCGGCTTATTTGATATGGTTGCATATTTTTTTATCATGTGTAATACACATATTATCAAAATAACTTTCATTATCAAAGCATAAAGGACTTATTCAACTGCAGAAGAAGAGTGCCGATGAATAAAAATGATTTTCAATGGCCGCTTTAAGCATAATAATGATCATTTTTAAGTCGATAATATATATTTTCCCCACAAGATAGGACTTGCAACTTTTAGTATGTTGGTAAAGATAACCCAAACAGCCGCATGATTGCTGAAAAATGTGTTGCAATTAGTTCTACCGTATCAATTCTACTGAATAAACTATTAGATATAATAGAACAAATGTTTACAATAGACTTGTTGACGAATCTAAAAGATTACATTGTGTTGTGTTTTTTATTTCGTTTTATCAGACAAGCATTGACTTATAAAAGGTCAGACATTTGCATTTTATTACTCTTTATCACGAAATGAACTCTCTTCTAGTGCATAAACACACACATGTTGCATTGGTCTTGAAACATTAACAAAATATAAAAATCACATAAATAAAATATACGAGCCAGTACATGAGATTTTGGTACTTATCGTATTGTCGAACACGAATGCTCAGACGAGTATGAGCAGACACATGGACTCGCCAGAGTCTTTGTTGCTTATATAATTATGCAGTATTTTTCATTATACATTCAATTCTGTCTATAGCGGCCACTCACAATGAAGACCAACATTGGTTTTCAAAACCGACTATCTCTTAATGCAGGTCAAAAGTATTGTAGAATGCGGAGCATTCTACAATACTTTCGACATCCATCAAGCTACCATTTGTCATTAAGACCTTTGTTTTTGTCTACTTTTGAGTGGACGCTTAAAACAGGGTTTACTGTACTGTGATGTCAGTCATGTTACGCCATGACGTTGTTTGCTAAGTTATGCTATCTTCCATGTCTTGGTTTTATGATAAGATTATGTGTGTCCTTTCTAGTTTCGCAATCACTTCAATTAGGAAGAAAGTTATGGTTGTTCTTGTCTGTGTTTGTATGTGTTCTAATTCTAGGTTATCATCTTCTAATTGCTATATGGGCGTGTCAATGAATTGTGAGTGTTACATTTTCTCGTCATGTATACACCGGGCCGCGTAGCGCAGTCGGTAACGTGTCTGGCTACAGATGCGTGTCTGACTGCAGATCCAGGGGTCGCGAGTTCGATCCCGGCCCGGTCCCATACTTTCGTGGAGATTTATCATGAAATAATTTCTACGGTCATTCTCCTCCCTTCCGCTGATTCATTCAAGAAAGGTTGTTGTCAGTTACAAGCGAAAGTATGTGCACAAATTACTGGTTAACCGCTTGTTCAAAGTAAGTAAGGTTGCAAAGATCAGGAATCGATACAATCAAGTACCACACCTGACCCAGGATACCAATGGGAAAGTGACAAACTCACAGAAGACACCACAAACGAGAGCCAAGAGGTCAGCCCTTTCCCAGCAGGTGACCACGAAGCACATATAAACAGACGCGCACAAAACATAGCAAACACAAGACAGAACAAAAACATAAAAGATCCACAAAAGAAGTACCGCCTTGGAACGGTCAGTAAAATCTTTTACTGGAGGGCTTAAACCGGTTTAACGGCGCCAACCTCACCCTTAATTCAGATGTGGATCAAGACACATAGATATTTGGTTTGCATGAAAGACCCCTAGCTTATCAATGCATCATCTCCTAAAACATATAAATCAAGATATAACAAGGAGATAAAGCAAGGATAAGGACTCAACAGTAAATTAAACTGAATACCGGAGCAAAAGAAATCCAACAGGTAAACCCCGGAGGGCCCGACAAACAGCCAAAGCATCAGGCCCCTACCATCTCATCAATAGATAAGTCTTTAAGTCGGAACCATCATAGAGTCTGAAGTCCGACCCACCGGCGTGCAATTAAAGAGGAAAGCAAAGTTGCCAACTGTGATTGGGTTGACTACCAAGCATGCAGTCTGTTGCAATACATTAATGTTATAGCCAATCTTTTTATAATGGGAAATTATTTTAATGAACTGCGCTGAAAAATTATTAGAGCCAACAATCTTCTTCAACTTATACACCAAGTCACCATAGAAATCAGGTTCCGAAAGTCCTTGGCGCAAGAGAGATTTAAGTCCAACTTGGAATTTAGAAATCAATTCAAAGTATCGTCTATAAAATTTTGAAAATGTTTTGCGAAGTTTATGATACCGATAGCCCTGTTTAAGAAGTTTCTGAGTTAACAATTTATTGCGAGTGTTGAAGTCAGTAACATAGCTAGATGCTCTAGCAAAACGAATGAGTTGAGAGATATAGACTCCATAGGATGTAGAACGAGGAACATCACCATCTAAAAATGGGAAATTGACAATTTCAAAATCAAAGTCGTCACGTTAATCATAAATTTTGGTAGAAACAATACCATTAGAAATTGACAAATGCAAGTCTAAAAATGCGGCTTCGGTATCAGAGGCATTGGCTTTATTAAGTTGGAGCTCTGAAGGGTATATTTGACTAACCATATTTTCAAAATAAACATTATTAATATTTAAAATATCGTCCAAATATCTGGAAGTAGTGTTAAACGCATCAATAACATCAGCCTGCTTATCATCAGAAAGAGACATCATAAAGTCCCTTTCATAACAAAACAGGAATAAATCTGCAACCAGGGGAGCACAATTAGTGCCCATAGGAATCCCAACTACTTGTCTATAGAGCTTGGTGCCAAATCGAATAAAAATGTTGTCCAACAAAAAGGTCAGCGCATCACATACATTTTGAAACGACCATGCATGATATTTTTTAGGTTTTTCTGAAGTAAAAAATGCATTTCTATCAATGCATTTCAAGCCTGCCCAGGAAAAATGTGGATAAGTGAACTGACCGTCCTGCAATGACCATAGCTGTTGACTTGGGACGTAAAGCAACAAAAACAAACAAACTCGTCATGTATACTTAAGCAATAAATTCGATTTTTGGTCTGTTCATGGAATCATAAGTATTTCAGGTCTCTTGCAGAGTAAGTGAAGCCCAGGGCTTCACGTTAACTTTGCAAGAGACCCGACATGAACATACAAAAATGAGAAGTTCTAGCAATAAGGCGTATATTTTCCCTAGTTTACATGATTACAAGCACCAAATTTTCAAACTGCCCTAATGTTTTAAAATTGGTGTAGTTCAGCAGTAAAATACGTGTACTATGCAACAAATTACGTTTCAAAGCGATTTATACTGGGTGCCGTTTAGACCAGACTTTGAGTAAATGCATTGCTAGTTTTAAAAAAGTAAAAATGCTAAAATGTTAAGGATAGGAGTGTTCTTCATTTTCCAAATGTTACCGTATTCCTACTGCACATGAAATACACCTAAAAATGTGACGTTTGTCATTGGAAGGATGGAACTGGTGTATTTCAGTTTATCTTTAGAAGATTTCCCTTTTGGGCCTGGGGGGGGGGGGGTGGCATCTAAAACTAACTGAAAGACACCAATTTCACGTTTCAAATGACAAATGTCACAATTAAAGGTGTATTTCGTACGCATGCGCAGAAGGAATACTGTAAGGTTTTGGAATTGAAGAGCACATATATCCTTAACATTTTAGCACTTTTCTTTTTTTAAAACTAGCAATGCATTTACACAAAGTCTGGTCTAAACAGCATCTAGTATAAAGGCGTAAAATGAGGTGTGGGAGTATAAAGTGCACGTTTTCACGGTATTGTGGATGGTGAATCGCTTGGAAATGTATTTTGTTGCCTACTATGTATATTTTACTGCCAAACTACGCCAAATGTTTAAAAAAAATAGGACAATTTGAAAATTCGGTGTTTGTAATCGTGTCAATTAGGGAAAATATACGCCCTATCGCTAGAACTCCTTTATTGCGTATATGTACATTTTATTATAAATATCTAATATATAGAAATTATTTAAAATTGGGAAACAAAACAGTTTTGTTTTTATATGTAACCGTGTTAACGGTTTTGTTGGGTTTGTAAAACGCAAAAGAAAAATATCCAGTTCGAACACGATTAGCCAATGGAGCAAACAAAAGGCTGGTTTTGTACGTGCGAATAAGGTGTGGCTCGTTGTCAATCACAACAACAGTGTCACTGCTGGCGAATTAATTCGATGTTCGAAGCGTCTTGCACGGGCAAGTGGGTTTGTCAACTGTCAATCATATTTAAGTCTTTCATGAGGTTATGAACGGTTGCAAAAAAAAAAAATCTTAAGATTCATTAAAGGCTTGCTTTGAAAATGTAGTTTTTTTATCACATTAATTCAATAAAAGATACAATGATGATCTTTACTTTGGATCCATGATTAAGAGAGGTTAGCCTTACAAACACACCTGTGTTAGCTTAGCATGATTTATCCGTGAGGTCGGTGCAGTCTCGTCAGATCATTCGCTGCTTCCGTGAGGTCGGTGAATTCTCGTCAGACCTTTCGCTGATACCGCGAGGTCGGTGCAGTCTCGTCAGATCCCTCGTTGCTGACACATACAGGGCAGGACATAAATAAATGTTCGGGTCGAAATTTACAAGGATTGGTCCAAATGTTCTTATCCTGACATACTATTACTGTAACTAGCATCAAAACATGCCTGAAAATTGTATTGTCACTTAAACAACTGTTAAAGGATTAAAGGAACAAATGAAAATCTACCCCCGAAACAGATAATCCCTCAAATCACTGACTAAACAAGCATATTTGGCACATAGGAGACCCCACAATCCATGCAAGACCAGTCTCGGCCATTTGCTTTCGTGGATGCTCAAAGTTAATCTAACAGACAATAAGCCTTGAAAATATGGCAAAACTTCTATAGGATCTGGGTTTAGTAGGCTTTCGAGTTTTGCTATGCAACTGTCATTCTGAATACAATTAGACACTAGAGAGTTCGATCGGTGCTTACGTTTGTACTCTGGTGTTGATGTCTAGGTTAAGGTCTGAATCATATATGTCTGGTTTGTTAATGAAAGCTTTGGTGATACTGCGTGGATGCACAGGCTTGCCTGGTTTATTCCTGTACGTCTATAAGATAAGTACCAACACTATCATGTTTTGGCTTCTTTATCATAAGTGGGCGTCTTACAAGGCACACTCAAATAGCTGTATTCGTCAATACCTATATTTTCGTAATTTGACAGAAGACAACATTTTAAGACGACATTATTGGTGACGCATCTGGTTAAGGCCTTAATTTATGAACTAACACCACTCTGTAATTCCCAGTTGCATAGCCTTAAAGGTGTTGTTAAGTTCCTTCACGTGACACAATCCGCCTTTCTAATATACAGACGTTCTCTGGAGGCAACGTCCTTTGCAATTATATCAATATAGCAATATCAAAGCGAAAGGGACATTGTTGCCAGCGTATAATTTCAAAATGAGTCTATCACCCAAGACCTCTTTATACAATGTATAAACCGCGCATCGGCCACTCATTTTTACTTTCACATCGACGTGAATGAATGCCAATGTCAAACCTTGAGCTGTAACCCTCATTGTATCTGCTATTATACTTTTACAAGATGAATAACATGAGCCAGTGCATGATATTTCCAACAATGTGGTATGAGCGACCAGCAAGGGTTCAGCCTGCGCATACGTGCAGTCTGATCAGAGCCTTTGCTCGTCGCTTGAAAATTCTATAAGTGTTCAACCACTGACCGAACATCTTTTGGAGGTTCTAAGCTTAAAATGAGGCTGCACAGGTTCGTCTGAGTCTACACTTGTCAAACTGCCACATTGTTGGAAATCACATGTCAAGGCTCAATTAATATTACATAGATCAATGGAACTACCATCGCATGACCCGTAGTATTTCATTTTTCGTTCCGGATTTTCTGCATTTACTGTAACAGTATTAACCCTTTCCAGGCCAATGCAATGGGAGTTTGCATACCGCTACTTATACACCAGTCATTTGTATCTCTCGCCCCCTGGGGCCGGGTAATAGCGGTGCCTTTAACTTTTCAATTTTATAAGCCATGCACTGCGGTGCCAAATGTGTGATAAAATCCCTGTTAAATGCCCCCGCCCCCGGTTTGATAATAATGAATAACAACAAATGACATAAATCATTTGGATAAGTGTTACATCTTTCCCCCTATCTCATGGTGGTGCCACATGAAATTTGTCTTCAGTTGGCCCGATGGTTTCAGAGATTTTGAACATAAACAAACATACTTCCACAAGGGAGCCTTCAGCATAAAATAATGCAACTGTATATGTCCCTGCTTCTTGAATACCAGAACACAACAAATGAGAGTTGTTACAAAAGAAAATAAAGTATTTGGGAGTGGCTTACGTGCCTTTATGTTTGAAAATAAAATAAGGACCTTAACATACAGATTAATAAAATTCAGGTAAAACAGGCACATCAAACAAAAGTACTTATGCAAATGCCACATCATGAGCCATGAGTAAACCTGCTTGGGTATAGAAATCCTATTATAACAATTCAAACTGGCATACTCCGCTGCAGACACCAATATAAATCTTCAAATTTAGGATTTGGCAAGTAAGAGTATCAAATATACTATCTAGACAACGACAGAAATAGCTTGTGCAGATGCACAGGCCAATCTTCTGAATAAGCCCGCTGTTTTCCCGGCTGTTTAAGCGGGACATTAAAGCCACGGCACATGCATGTACTGCTGGGACACATCGTAGGTCAAATCCCAACACTTAAGCCCCTAAATCCCGGTGTCCCCAGCCCCAGGGGGGGGGGGGGCGGGGCATACAATCACTGGTGCATTACATTACTGCCAACAGTGTTATGCTGTCTTCGTTGATATTCTGTAATAACAATAATATTTACCAATGATAAAGTTATTTTTAACTCACTATTTTTAACAATACATGGGTTCTATTAAATTCAAAATGTTCTATGCACATACAAATCACAAGGAGATATTCGTAGCTAGTGGATGAATCTCTTGTACACTGTCATGGAGGTAATGCGAGTTCAAACCCCGTCACCGTACCTTGTTTTTTTTTCGATTTTATTTATGTTTTTATTTATTTATTTATTTATTTATTTATTTATTTTTTATTGATACAATTGTTTAACTGTATTCAACAGTGAGCCACTTTAGTTACGCACCACTTATAAAATGTAAAATAACTCGGAAAAGAAATATGATAGTTTTATTCTGAGACTACCAACGTAAAGCGCATCTATATTTGCATTAGCCATTGCAATTTCATTGTGATCAGATTAGTAACGAATGAGAAAATGGATCTTTAAGTGCACTACCCTCAAAACACCATTTCACATTGCATTATCTCGAATGAAAATCAGATCACATTGCACTTTTTTCAGGGTCGAATTTCTGCTATGCCAGAGATAAGAGCCGATTTATTCTTGGCAATATCTAAGACTAGAATGTGTTTGTTATCTTCATCATTTTTTTAATGTTTTACTATTTTGGTTCCCAGCTGGTCAAGGTTTGAAAAAGGTTAGTTTTAGTACTTTTTTAAAGTGAGTTAAAATTTCGTATGATTCTGAGTAAACTAGTTATCAAAATACTTCTTTTATAATTTCATTTTAAACAACCATGTATCCACCTTTTATTTTCGTAAAAAAATAATGGATTTATTGGCGTCATGGTGTTGACGTTAGTGATGACGTCACTACTACCAAGGCTATAAGATGTGTCAATGATAAGATTGTTTAGTGTTTTGATACTTCTATGTCAACAAGTGACTCATAACAAAACAATTTGCGAAGAAAACCCTGTTTGATTATTGTAACTGACTATATATGACGTCAAAACGAGCATTTCTTCAAAAAGTAACGGTGTTACTAAATTCAATGACCGAAAAGGGGGGTTTTACTTTAATAAAATAATTGTTTTTGATGTTTTTATGTCACAACGATCACCATGGATAATGCCAAGCTTAAAACAAACAAAAAATATAGACGTTCAACTTGCACGTGCATTTTTGCATTTTTGTCAAAATTGCCTTTGACGTAGCAGAATGATTCGAATGAGTGATTCCAATATTTTTTCTGATGTCATCAAACAGATAAAATGTCAATAAATAAATTATCATAGAGAATGTTTGGTTCCAGCATTTTTGTCAAAAAATGTGGGCCCTGAAAAAGTGGTGCGTAACTAAAGTGGCTCACTGTATAATTCATAATCAATGCTAAATCATTTTGGTTGCTGAATATCGCATTAATGAAAACAAACAGTCTGGCGTAAAGCTTTAATCGGTGGGTTGGTACTTGATGCTTGGCTGTAGCTGGGCCCCCCGTGGCTCAACTTGAGGTTTTCTTTAGCTCTGACTATCTGAGAGCTGTGAGCCCCATTTCTTTGTTCCATCATAGTGCGTTGTTTCTGTAAGATGATACATTGCAATACTTAGGAATCCTCCATGCGAGCTTAATAGTTTTGTGGCTAAACAACAGCAGAATCTATGGCGAATATTTGATACCAGTAAAATGCATTTAAGCGCCCCAGTGGCTTTGGCTGCTGTCCGTTCTAAGGCGGTGGTTCTGTTGTTGTTGATTCGTTGTTGATTGTTACTCCCATTGTGGGACTCTGTAATTGTTCTATGTTTGGTTGTGCGTTACTTTGTTTCCATTTTAGTTTTGCAATCATCTTGATAGGGAAGAGAGAGCTGATTGCTTTGCTTTTTTGTCTTCATGCTGGTGTCTCGTGATTGTTGTGTGGCTCTTCCTCACGATGCCACGAGTTTGTCTGCAGTTTGTGATTGTGGTATTTCCTGATCACCCTTTCTTACTATCTTTCTTATAGGCGCCATTGTGTAACGTTACCTAACCAGTTTGTATATTTCATACTATAGTTTATTTATCAACTACGAAAGTATAACATTTATATTGCCAGAATGGATTGCAAAATACATATGACAAACAGGGCAGGTAATATATAGCTGGGCCTATTCGAGATTACTCTGTATACTCTCTTTTTCGCCCTTTGCCCTGATTTGTCTGATTCGGCCCTGTTTGATCTGTGCTATTTGTATATGTCCCACAAAATGGACGCTATGCTTCTATGGGTTAACTAATTTATTCTGTATGAGCCAGGTTAAAGTCTGCTGGTTTGGTTTTGGCTTTCGACCACTGGACTAATACAGCAGACTTCGAACCTGTACATGGGCGAACACGAAATTACTTGACTAATGTCATTATAGCATTATAGATTTTAAGACATGACGTTATTACACTCCTAAATGTGACATCAAATGCTAAATATGTTTAGGCATCCTTTGGCATGACACTGCTTAGTTAATTTTGTTTGATTCTACACACCAGTAAGTTGGATTTAATTAGAAAAGAGATATGAGCAGAAAGCTATTTTGCTGGAAATATCGGTGCAAACAAGCATTCAGCTGCAGTATTACATAATGTTTTTAGAATACACAACAAGAGTTTAATGATTAGCAAACATGCAATTATGTGTGAAACTTGTTCTTATCCCTTTGCCCCTGGTGAACTATTTTAACACAATGGTTGCTGTGATTATCATCAAAATATAAAACAAGCTGCAATTATATGTTGTAGAATATTTCAATACTAAAATAGCTCAACTGATACTTTGAAAAATAACATAAATTTTCCTTCATATACAACAGAATGCAGTGAAAATATTTAAAATTTTCTTTTTTAATATAATGAAATAGTTACTGAAATGTTCTTGGAGTAGCAGATTCAAGAAAGTCTTTACACGAATCTGTGCTAATTTTTTAAACTTTGCAACAAATTGTTGCTGTGTTGCTGTTGTTGTTGTTGTTGTTGTTGTTGTTGTTGTTGTTGTTGTTGTTATTGTTGTTGTTGTTTAATCCAATTATCTTCAATAATACCGAAGAACAGATGTTAGATTATATCAATCCTATTACATAGAGGATCTTACATGAGTGCTCATGTTTTATTGAATTTATTAAACGAGTTGGGGAAAAGAGATAAAATGCGAGGCTTGCCGAGCATTTTATCTCTTTTTCGCAACGAGTTTAATAAATTCAATAATACAGGAGCACGAATGTTAGATTCTATTTATCATATGACATTAACATTATTTCTATTTCATATTTTTCGCGTAAAAAACGTTAGGGTTTTGCCATATGCGTGACGTTAAAAGCGTCATTTAATAACGTTTCCCGAAAATCTATAAACCACTAGTGGTTTACAGATTTTAATGCATGGCGTTATTACACTCCCAGACGCGACGTCATATGATAAAATGAAATTACTTTTGAAATCCCATTTTTGTGTGAAAACGTTGAGATTCCGTCATTATGAACTCAACACTACTATGAACGTCATAACATAGCTTAACAAAAATATGTTATCCACTAGACAAGTATATTTTTAATGTATTGCGTTATTGTATTCCTAGACGCCGCATATTGTTATATTTGTCATATAAAACGTTCGTACTAGTATTTAAAATCATATGGATATTTAGTACTTGGCCATTTGGTCATTCAAGGTGATTTGAGCTAATACTTATGAAGGATCTTTTGGAAATAATCATTATAACAGGTCAATGATATCCTTTGGACAGTATAATCTACTGCACACTTTGTTTGTTTCCTTATTTGATTTCTAATATATTCAATTAGTTTGTTTCATTGTCAACAGACGGATAAATACTGGTACGGACCAACTCGAGAAACACTATGATTAGGCCCTTTTATAAATGCATTGATTGTCAGGACCCACCCTAAAGCAATTTTCAGGATCCGTGCAGGAGATAGATTGTTTGCTGTTGTCTTGCTCTTGTTGTTTTTATTCATAAAGACGCAATTCCTATTATAATATTTAATTTATTGAAGTATGGAATATACCTAAATTAATATCACCAGATACTTCTCTGTAAAATGTTTAATAATATGTTGGAATGTAACTTAAGGTCACTGCCCACACCTGGGCGATTTTTTTTCCAAAACATAGAAATTTTTCATTTTTTGATATTCTGTAGTACATCATATTATAATAACAATAACGCAAAATAAAGAAAATTTACCGTCCAGTTCAAAAGTTACAGCTCTTCATTATATGGCCTATGTTGGCTTTTTACGCAGCTTTTTGGAAACTCATTAAGACAAGTAAAATATTCTGTAACTCAATTTTGTATTGGAAAATCGTTATTTCAAACAAGCATGCGAAGCCATTATTAACTAAAAAAAATTTCTTAAACCATTCTTTTGCAGCTTTACAAGAATTGTTCTTCATATTACGCATTCAATCCATCATTCACCGATATGTATGGATTCATTTTCAGCAATTACTGACTGATAATTCAATATTTAAACACACTTTGAAAACATATGTTTTTCTATTTTTTTTAGGAAAGTTATCATTATATAAGATGCATTATGACAGAATTTTCAAAACATTCACCGTCAAATTAGTGAGATATTACCAAATAATTACCCCTACCCCCTAAACTGCAAAATAATGAACTAAGCAGGCGTTTCTTATTTCTAAGCATGTTAAAACATTACGAACCAAACACTATTGAATGAAATACCTCACTGTGAACTTCCAAATGAAACTATATGTAATCTAAATACTTGGAACATTTATATGCATATATAAGAAGACTTTTCCATACCCAAAACGATACCAAAATACCCAACCCACGGTAAAAAAAAACTTATCTGCATTTTGTCTGAACATCTAGTGGATATATTATGACCAAA
Organism: Loripinus fragilis; assembly: GCA_964019695.1. Classification (NCBI taxonomy): domain Eukaryota; kingdom Metazoa; phylum Mollusca; class Bivalvia; order Lucinida; family Lucinidae; genus Loripinus; species Loripinus fragilis. Next base: position 62,555,902 of record OZ026522.1, on the reverse strand, counting down.
TTTGCATAGATACATCATTAGGATAGAGATGTAATGTTTTGGGGACATTTACCGTTTTCAAGGTCACGGGGTAACTCTGCCTGTTTAATTTAGGTGAAAAAATGTGCTGTTTCAATATGCATCGCTTCAATTTATCGGTGCATATACTACATGTACTCATCCCATAAATTTGAAATGTTTTTAAATCTTTGTCGCGGCCTCGGACGCCATACTAATGCCCGATCGCGAAGCAAGGCCAGACCTTAACACTTGACCAGAGGAGGTTTATTTCTATTAGATCTATATATCCCTTGACGGATATCTTGCGGTTGAAACCTGCCAAATGTAGAGTAAACATGGAGATTAGTAAAAATTTTAGCGTAAAATTGTAAATATTTTATTGCTCATTATTTTTATATTTATTTTGGGTGCTCAAAAGAACCGTCTCACTGAGCACCTATAACTTACCTAAGCTCTGGTTGGACCCGCATTTATAAGAACAGGTTCTTTGAATGCCTATACCCTTCCCGCTACCGAAGGGGGTATTCAGTGGCGCGGAGGGGGAGGGGGTACTATTTTTGGTACGGATCCCGTCGGTGTTGGTCATGGGCGGAATTGGCCACGAGTAGTCTAGAGGGGCTAGACATTTTCTATGTGCATATCACATGAACCAGGTTTGTGAACTGGGTCCGCATTTACATGAATATAAATGTGCATCGATGCAACAAAACCTGTCTTCAGGGTTTCCGAAAAGATCATACCAAAACCAGCCTTCTCAGCCACAGAGACTAGATAGAATAGTGAAATCTCGATTGGAGCATGTTTAATATGATAATATTCAATAAGTGAGTAGCAAAGGCGCAGACTGCGCGGATGCGCAAGCTGGTCTGCGCCTTTGTTGTTCGCAGACTCCAACGTCAGAATTCCTCGTGAACCTTTCTTTTTTTTAAATTTAGAGTAGGCCTACTATAATTTAGACTCACGACTATGCTTGGGTCAACCTTAGCCCAAGACAGCCCTTGTAGCTAGCTTGGGTCAACCTTAGCCCAAGACAGCCCTTGTAGCTAAATATTGGAACACATTTGACATAAGGCAAATTGTTTAGGACGCAAATTAAAGCGAGGGACTCTCAAATGTCAACGTCAAGTTCAATACTTGTCATTTTTGCATAATGACGTCATAAGAGCAAGTGACGTCATTAGCGCACGTCAGGATCAAAGTAGACGCTAGAGAACGTGACGAGATAGTCTGTCTTTGTGAAATTTTAGTGCAGGTAAAATAAAACCAGAAAATCATATATAGATCGATATACATGTAGTTATATCATTATTGTTGTTGTTCACTGTCAAAAAACCGCGAACAGTCGACTGACATTTCCCTGGTAAAATGCGTGTTCCATTACACTGACTGATGTTTTTCTTCACACAGAGCTGAGCGTCCATCGTTTAGTATCCGTAAAGGATGCCAACTTTTACTGTTCATTATACTTAAAATTTTGTTTGCATTTTTAATGTGATATTAATCACTTTCAGATTACCAACGTGCAGTGTAACGGGCATTACTGCCTGTAGGAAACATATCATAGTTGCGTAAAATCACACTTTGCCTTAATCGAACGCTACCAACTATTACCTCCCTTGATGATTTAGAGTTACGGTTATTGCTATGGGCAGTGACTTTAAGTTATACTTTGAACAATGTTGGCTGAATCACTGATATAGATCCGACTGGTGTAAAAACAAATCCATTTCTGATACTTGTATTTCTTTGATTGTATGATTCTTGAAGTGTCATGTAATTCTCGTGATGTAAGATTTGAAATAAAATAGTATCTATGTTAGCTTAATTGTACAATTTGCGAGTGTTTATACAGATATTCGCTCTTGTAGGCGTGACGAGTCGAAGACGAATATTTGTATACGAGGGCTGTTCAAATATGAATGCAAGTAGCATCATAACTTTCTTTACATATATACTACAATAAAATGGTAAACGTTTCTATAAAGGACTATATGCCACCTTTAAACTGGCACCAGACCTAAAGAAAAATACAGTATACTTATCGAGCTATAGCCCTTTGAATGAGGGTCGTGTTAGTATACTAACAAACTCAATGCTCGAAAATAAACTAGTGATATAGACGATCTATAATTCTTCGATAAACAGGTGAAATTTCTTGAATTTTTTAAGGAAGTATACCCATATTCTTATAAAATGATTCTGTGAAAGTTGCGAAAATCCGACATGCTCGTGTTAAATTACAACAAATAGTTTTCACTAAAGTCTTCTTATTTTTGCAAATAAATGATAAACAAAACACCACCTTTCAGTTTTCAGTGAAACTTATCTCTAACAAAATGCATGAAGCAACATTTAAACTAATTTTAACTCAAAGACAATATGTTGATCGCTCAAACTGAGTTGCTGCTAAAAATTATTGTTGGATAGTGGGTAATTTTTAAACGCTGAAAAGCATTTTTATTAAGTCAAAAATGCCTGAAGTGAGGGGGTTATAGAATTATTTTTTGTAGTCATAACATTGCGGCTTTATTCTAAATTTGAACGTAAACTTTAAGTTTGATCACTATAGGCATTATTTACAATAAAATTACTCACCTGGTCTTGAGGACTAGACAGATTGAACATATTTTAATTAATGTAAACAAGTCATGAAGAGGCAGAAAAATGCTTGAAAAATTATAGATATCTGATTACTCTGTAAATAGATGGCGGCGCGTTTTGAAAACTCCCTAAATGACATATTAAGTATGTTTTCAGCAAATTGCAAAGAAAACGATACATCGATGTTCATTATTACATCACCAGTAGCTAACTCAAAATGACGTTCATCATAAAGTTAATGACGTCACAAACGTGCCTGCTTACTCGAGATTGAAACAAGATTATATAAATTTTATCCTACAAACAACTTTTGGATTGTTACTCAAACATGCATCTCAAATTTGGTGCTATTTTATCTAAAACTTACAAAGATAAGACACTATATCCGCACGTGTACCAAAACGTGCATTGCACTTTGCTTCAAAAAACTTCAGTATACAGTAATGGCCTTTATATAAGGGTCTGTAACTCGAGAAATATAGAGAGTGTGTCTTTATGCTGGTGCCATTTTAAAGGCAACAAATAGTTCTTTCCAGAAAGGTATGGCATTTAGTCGTAGCATTTATGTGAAGAAAGTTATGAAGCTACTTGCATTCATATTAATTCATATTTGAACAGCCCTCGTATTCACGAGTATTTGTACAATAAAATACTGGTATCATGACTAATAAAACAATTCCATTTTAATTTATTCATCAGATATTCAAATCAATTTTAAGTTCCACCTTTGACGGGTCTTGTCGAAATTAATGATCAGCCTAGATCAAAGGAAAGGCGGCAAAGTCATGATACAAGCGTTTATAGTACATGTTTCTTATTAAATCATTCAAACACAAAGATTTCTGAATAATGTATGAGTGTTGCCAGTGAAGACATTGTTTTAGCCCGAAAGAGTAATAACCTGTTACACTCATGGAAATCAGTTTTCTTGTAGAGTATTTGATTTCTTTGGAACAAAGTAGTATAATTAAAGAGCCAACCGCTTATGGTGTGACCCAAAAAAGCTCCCAAATAAGACAGCAGGTTACTCGTTCTTCTCATGGTAAGAAAATATTAGTCTATAAATAACAAGCTGAAAGATAAATTACAAGTCTGGAAGCTTGACATATGAGCCAGTGCATGAGATTTCCAACAATGTGGTATGTGCGACCAGTAAAACCTCAGATCAGCCTGCGCATACGCGCAGTCTGATCAGAGCCTTTGCTAGTCGCTTGAGTATTCTATGATTGTTAAGCTACAGACTGAACACAATTTGGAGTTTCTTATCTTAAAAGAATGCTGCAGAGGCTCGTCCGAGTCTAAAATGTCAAAATGTCAAATTGTTGGAAATCTCAGGCAGTGGCTCATATGTTTACGAAATACAGAGCAATTAATTATATCTTGAACAAGACCTCTTTTTCCTATTATGTTGTCCAACGTCTGTCAGATAGTTTCTCACAACCATATAATTTGTGGACCTCGTCGCAAAAAAAGCAAACCAAGCTACTTCCTGGCTCCTAGGTTCGAAATTTGTTTTTCATGATCAACTCAACTGAGCATAAAATTTCATCTGCTCATAACAAACTAAAACACTGAAATATAAAGATATCTATTGCTTTAAAATACTCAATCTGAAATATTTTTTTAAATATCCCGATCACAAGATTTCATTATGACCCTTTAAAAGGGGCATAACTCCACAAAGGGAGATAATCCAGATTTTAAAAATTATGCGTTAGTTATTTTGATGAGGAGTCCATCTGTGAAATTTTAAGATTGAATGGACAGACGGAAGGACGGACAACCCCAAAGCAATATGCCCCTTCACATTTTCAAAGTTGGGGGCAAAAACAGTTAAATCTAAAGTGAATTGAGCTGGGTTGATCCAGTTATGTGCTGAGCACGCTGAGCTGAACCTGGTGAGTCGAAAATGGTTGTGTAAAGGAGTGAATTGGATGTTTAGGCTAAAATCTATACTGTGGAAAGCAGAACTGCCAACTCAGTGCTGATGAACGACCTTTTAATCTCTGTCTGACAATATCAAAAAAATGACCATAAGTAACCTGGCACGAGGTCACAGCCAGTCTCCCTCCATTGCTTTCACTAACTTAAAATAATCTTTGTTAGCTGAAATATATACATCAATGTGATTTGAAATCTGTCAAACCTGGCCCTGAGGTTATAATACTTTTCCATGTTTAACCCAAATGAATATGACAGTTATCATGCCAATAAATGTTAGCATTTTAGTTTGTAAAAGATGCTTAAATTTCATACTCAGTTGAGTTGAGCATGTAAAAAATGCATAGCCTTGTTGCCTGACCAATGAGCGGAGTTGAAGAAACGTCAAACCTTTATTAACTACATTTAAATTCATAAATATTAATGTGTACAATACGCTTACAGGTGCAAAACTGCACTCTGATACTAGCATGAAAGCTTGGTTTAGATAAAATGAAGTCCAATTTGAATCTGTATCCCAAAAGTGCTTTATGTAATCGCAATCGGAGGAAACAAGAAACGTAATAGATTTACAATGTAGAGGTTAATTTTCTTTTTCATGTGTCGGGTGTCACTAGGAAAGAAAACAAGCAAACCTCTTGTTCCTACACCATTATATCGCCAATCGAAGCTTATATTCAGTACGTCTACTGCATACAGGAAACATTTATATTACTGTCAATTTGACTGTCAATTAGTTTGAGAATATTGTGTTTAATAGACAGAAGTTGAAAATGCACACAAACGGAGCTTATTTAATTGGTTCGATCTGAAAGTGTATAAATTTTGTTCAAAACACATTCATATATGCCGCATTTGATGTGCGTTAGTTTATGTCCATTCTAGCTATGCTATCATCTTGATGGGGAAGCGAGAGCTGGTTACTTTGCTCAGTTTGTCTTCCTGGTGTCTCGTGCTTGTTGTTTGGCTCTTCCTCGCGATGCCATCGGTTTGTCTGCAGTTTGTGATTGTGGTATTTCTTGATCATACTCACTATTTTTATGTTTTCTAATGCTCTCGTTATATTCGTTTTGGAACGTCACCTTATTGACCAAAAGGGTCTAATAACACGTTTATAATTAATACCTGTGCAATTTCCCATAACATTAGTTACAGTTTAAAAGTAAGTGCATATGAATTTGAAATAGCAAACTCACACACTTCCGACTAGCTCACAGCACCGTGAGGAACAGCCACAGAACACTAACAGTCATAATTTATTTATTAAGACATCAGGAAGACTATTAAAGTAAAGCAACCAGCTCTCTCTTCCTCATCAAGATGATTGCAAAACTATAAAGGACACTAAGTAATGCATATTTAAGCAAGGACCAAACACATAACCCCCACAAACCAATGGGAGGAGCATTCAACAATGAATCCACAACATCAGCACCACTACCTTAGAATGGACAGGACCCTAAACACCGGGGCTTAAATGCATTTAACTGACGCCAAATCATTGCCCTAGATTCTGTTGGTTGTTGTTAAAACACAAAAATTATTTATCTCGCATAGAGACTTACTAACTTATACAATGCATAATCAAAAGAGAAACAATCGTATCAAATAAACACTCTATGATGAAATAGAGAAAACGGATCACGACTCACAGATAATCAGAGCTAAAGAAAACCTCAAGCTGAGTCACGGTGGGCCCAGTCATAGACAAGCACCATTCGCCAACCAACGGATGAAAGCTTAACGTCAGGGCCGTCATTGATTCTGAGGTCTGACCCACCGTCGCACAATTAAAGAGGAAACCATAGCTTTAAATCGTGATTGGGATTACAACCAGGCATGCAGACTGTCGCAGGATATTCAAGTTATATCCAACTTTTTATAACGTTTGATTTTTTTAATTGATCACTAAAATTAGGTTTTCCAACAATTCTTTAAAATTTATAAACTAAATCACCATAAAATAGTGGCTCCGATATGTCCCGTTGCAGAAGAGTTTTTAAACCAATATTGTATTTAACAATCAACTCTGAGTGTCTGTGGTAAAATTTAGAAAACGCTTTACAAAGTTTACGATATATATTACCTTGCTTTATATGTTAGCAGGTTTCTTTTGTTTAAGTCATCAACAATAGAGCATATTCTCGCAAAACAAATAAGCTCCAAAATATGTACACCAAAGCAAGGGGAGCGAGGAACATCTTCATCAAGAAACAAGTCCAAGTATCATTTCCTGATCTTTGACTCCTTTCTTACTTTCAGTATCAAAGGAACTTGCTTTACTTAACTGAAGTTCAGTGGGATATATCTGATCTACAATTAATTCGAAATAAGGATTTTCAATATTAAGTAAGTAATTTAGATATCTTGACGTAGACTTAAAAGCTTCAATAACATCAGCTTGATTAATGTCAGAAAGAGACAACCTGAAATCTCACTCAAAACAAAACAAACAAAAAACAAATCTGCAACACGAGAAGCACACTTAGTACCCATTGGAATACCGACAATTTTTCTACACAATTTCGGGACAAATATTATAAAAGAAAAAAATATGCAGAGCATCATACATTTTCTGACATGACCACAATTTATATCTTTTATGTTGTTCAAAAGTGAAAAAGCGCGTTTTTCATAACATGCCAAATACAGTGAGCCCTCTCTGTTAAAAATTGTTCAATTATTCAATTAATTTTTGTTTGATTAAGATTTGAACTTACAGTGAAGCTAAGTAAAAAAATTGGAACATTAATGATCGATTTGCTTCTGAACACTTGGTCTAGTTACCTTAGTAGATATTTCGAATACTAGATACCTTCATGTAACTAAACACCAGAAGCAAAGAGGTCAGACACAGATGATAAGGACATCAAACATGTTGTGGCTTAAAGACGCCAAATGTTTCAGTCAATAGCAATACGAGATTGGTGTTCAAAAGTCTAGACTTTTATCGAGTTTGAGTCTAGCTGCATTAGACGGCTGGGGGCAGAGGTCTTTTTCAGATGGGTAGTAATAAAACAAGATTGGGAGACTTTTGCACTCAACATGGCAGTTCAATTCTTTCATTTTATCATATAATCTGACATAATTCAATTCTTATGTCTTAGTTCTAAAGACAAAATGGTAATTCAATTTTTTCGTCTCCAATTTAGACAGAAGACGATGCTGTCTGCTCTGATTTGTTATCATTTTTCAATAATATTAAATTGCTTCTGTCCACAGAATGTGGAGCTATTTATTTTTGTTAAGTCCACACACGTCGACCATGTAGCAAACCCGTGACAACTGCACCCCAACTCCAATACCAGGAGAATATTATGTATAAGTTATTTAGACACTACTGATTTATCACTTGTGCTGCTTTACCAGTCAAACAGGTCATCACACATACGACAGTATGAGTCCATCGTGTGTAAATAAAAAGATGACAAACGTCTAGCAATGCACCAACGCTGAGTTAATCACGATTTTTGCCTCAATTCCCGTGTGTTTTGGGCAGCTGCTCGCACCCATTTACCACGCGCAAAGTGATTCAGCCAATATGCACAAAGTTACTCAGCAAATGTAGATATCCTGGGGCGGTTCATGATATTATCGGAATTTTCAATAACTGTCTATTAAAGAGACTAAGTCTGCAACTATGAACATTTTCGAAAAAATTTTCTTTTCTAAAAATGGTGTTTGTAAAAGTAGAATTAAGTTATGTTTTCACAATAAATCTGTTCACTATAGTTAAAAACTGCATGGAAAAGTGAATTATCTTATAAAAACAGGTGTTTTTCCTCTTGTTGGTAATTATTTGCGTCCCTCCAATAATTATAGACAGTCAATTTTTAACATAAATGCTAGTTGTTTTGGTACTAATAATCTGTTAAGATTTACGAAATTGGTAAAATGTATACCTGAATTTTAGTTTTTTACTGTGTTCTTGAAAAATAGAAACATTATTTCTAAAATTAAATGATCAAAAGTTACAGACTATGCAGCTTTAAACTATTTTAATCCAAAATGTAATAACGTACAAGGTTTGTTTATCGTTTAACGACTTCCGATGCCAAACTGGAATACGATCGAATTACTGGCCGTAAAGAATTTGATTGTTTGGAAGGCGTGTGGGTATAAAATGTATCATCTCACCCATGCTGTTGCACCCATGACACCACATGTGGTCTATGCATTCGTTAAGTCTCTGTGGAATAACAGTTTAGCGTTTAGTCGCAGCATTTTCTTGAATAACCATGCGCGCTTATTTCAAATTATAGCTACATGCACATCAAGGCGGTTATGGGTGGACAGACATATTATTCCTCCCTTGCGATCACCGTTTTTCATCACTCAACAAGCCGGTATTTCTCGCGACCGATTCTGCTATTTTTGTTTTGTAACAAACCTTCACGTCTACAAAAGTATGATAGCTTCCTATATGAACCGGTATCAAGCAAGAGGTTAAAGTTGGCATATGCGCCCACCAAAGACCCAGATCAGCTTGCGCGGATAGTCGATCAGAGTCCTTGACTGCCGCTCTGTGGGTAGCCAAGGGTTCAACATTTATTCAGGCGGATAACTGAGATTTTGACCAGACTGTGCAGATGTGCTGACTGATTTGAATGCTGCTGTACGAACATGCTAACGTGTACCTAACGCTGGATACCATCTCAGTAATTGTGGAAACGAAACAACAAACATTTCTATGCCAAAATTAAAAAAAAAATGGGTAAAATACCAAATAAATATTGTTACCCCTAAAATCATGTTTCTGTTAAAAATAAAATATCAGCAAACGAAGATTTAGATTTTGGTTTATCAATTGGGTATATCATTTTTATTCATAAACAAATACCATATCCAAGTGCTGTTATCACGAAAATCCATTTTCACAATTTCCGTTTTCCCAATTTCTTTGAAGATGGTTTATTTTGAGGGTAAGCATAAGTTTGCTTCAATTATCAAACTTCGACCTAAAAATTCGCTTTCTAAGACTGTGAAGTTTGTTATACCCCCCCCCCCCCCCCGCAAACTTTGTTGGTAGGGGGTATACTGTTTTCACGTTGTCCGTCCGTGCGTCCGTCCGTCTGTGCGTCCGCTCTTAGGAGAGCGCTGTATGGGGTTATTCTTTTGATTTTTTCATGTTTGTGGGGTTAAAAGTCGCCTGTGGGGTTAACCTCACAAGCACCCTGAGATTTTGTGTTTATAGTGTCATTCTGAAGTCAGTAATCATAAAATAATTTAACCCCGCTATAATGTCCATTCTTCTCATGGACTCTTTCTGACGGACAACACCGTGAAATTTTAACAAATGACCGAATGAGCTATATTATCGATGAAAGCCAGATCATTACAAATGTAATTACGGAAATCGCCGGAATCCACCGAATTAGCCTCTAGCAGCATTATCTTCCGACAGGTGGCATATAGATTGGTTCCCCTCGTTCATAATGCTCTACCTTCGTTACGCATATAATATGCTGACAAGCTATTAAACAAGGGAGACCAGTCAATACCACTGCGCATGCGCGACAATGCCTGTAGCAGAGAACAACAATATGGCGGTTGAAGTGAATGAATATGTGTAAACAACATATTTTTTAGATTATTAGCTCGTTTTTAACTTTCAGAAGGCGATTTCTTTGTGGCGATGCATGGATCCAATATCTGGGAATTAAACATGTGATCTCTGCCGATCATCGCGCATGGCGTCATTTTTTTCTTGGTTCTTGTCAATAAGAACTGGTGGGGTAAATTTGTAAAGTCAAAACGTGCCATTTTGATAGTAAAAAAAGAAAATGACGGGCTTCAATGCAGATTCAAATACGATAACAGTGCCGGAAAACACTGAAAGTACTGAACAGGGTCTCAGTGGGAGAGATGCAACTTTTTAGAACCTGTCTTCGGGGTTTGTGAAAACAAAGGCGCAGACCAGCCTGTGCATCCTCACAGTCTGATTAGCGCTTTTGTTACTCGATTCCTGGAAATATTGATATATGAACATGCTTCATACCAGGTTCAACTATTCTAGCTAGTCTATGAAGCTGAGCAGACTGGTTTCAAATTGCTCAGTTTCTTCACGTCTCAACGCCCAATTATTATAAGTAAATAATAATGTGTCAGATTTGATTCTAGGCTGCGGGAGTGTGATAATTACGTTTTTTTTGGCAATATTGGCCCAAAATTTCAAGTTCCCTGCGTAGCTACTTCCGCATTGTGTAGAGATTTGGCGCATATCCGGTAATCTTATGCGTATTTGCATTTTGGTCCCTTTAATCTATTCAATTCGTTTAATTCTGTTAATTTCCGCCAATCTAGAGTTTGTTGATACTAAATTGGGCATTTCTACTTTCGTTTTTTAACAAAATGGCTGTCTCATTTTTTGCGAAATGAAATGCAGAAATCTGATAATGACAGTGTGCAAACGTGCGCACAGAAACCTGAAACTACAGCTGTACCTCGTTTGTCCAGGTGACAGAAAAAAATGAGTGCATCATGACTTTCCAAGACGATGAATGGCCTGGCACTAGTGGCAGGGAAGTGACCATTTATGAGGAATATTAAATTGTCTTCTACCGACCATGGTCACATAAGGTATGTGCCATTTAGTTAATATATCTATTTTCCAAAAATCTATCATTCTGGAGAAGAGGGTGCTCTGATTCCATTTGTTTATATTCAAATCAGATACCCCTCTCACTCTTCTCCATACTCTGTCTTTTCCCAACACTTTTGAAGGCCAGGGTTAATGTGGTTGGGGGTGAACAGAACAGGCCAGCGCCTAAGGACGACCCCTGCTCGATTTTTTCTTAGGTGTGGATTTAGTTTTTTTTAAGGGGTGCAGTTTTTAAGGGGTGCAGGGTTGGTCGGCAGTTTAAGGGATTAAGGGGTGGTCGGCGTTTTTTTTTTAGAAAAACACCATTACCCATTTGATTTGTAGGTTGGCCCCCTTTTGGGAACACAAGGGGGGAGTTGGCCCCTTCTGGAAAAATCCAAGAATCAACTCTGATGTGTTTGATTAGAATCAGGGCTCATTTTCCTGTCATGTAAGCTCTGTATGTATATAGACTCTTTGAATTCAGGCTGATGACCACAAGAATAACATTATTTGGTGATAGTTATATTGAACATCTGGATAGTTACATAGATCAGTTTAATGCCAACACATTAACAGTCAGCGATATTGGTTATCTGCTAATTAAATATAAGTTCATACTTGTTTATTTTTATTTTAACTGCTCCCATGGCAATCTCTTTGATAATTTTTCAGAGATTAATGATAGGCCTCGTCGCGAAAAAATCTCTTCTGGTGTTTGCGAACAACAAAGGCGCAGACCAGCCTGCGCATTCACACAGTCTGATCAGCGCTTTTGTAATTCGTTTATAGGAAAGTGTCATGTGTAGACTTTCTATAAGCGAAGTTTCAATTTGTAGCTGAGCAGGCTGGTTTGAATATCACTTTATCGGAAACCAAGAAGACAGGTTTTCTTGCGTCGAGGCCCAATTAGTATTTATTTATAACTTATTTAATCCTATAAAAGACAAACCAATTAAAGAAGTTTAATATTGTGTGTCATTAGATTAAGGTTATGCTACAGAAGCTATTGAGTCTGTGCCAATGTACAGCCTCGCACTTTCCTTTGCAGATCTTGTTTATTGTAAATGGGGTTCATAGATTAAGGTAATCCAAAAGAAGCTGTTGAGTCTGTGCCAATGTACAGCCTCGCACGTTCCTTCTAATAGTCTATTATAGATTATTTGGAACTTATCGCGTATCTGCACAACTATATATTGGGGCTACCGATCTGGCAAGACTGCCGAGTATAGGCACGATCGTCTGAGCCTTCGTTGCTCGCCTATTGCAAGCAAACGGCGTAGAGCATGATGAGGCGCATACCCTGTCAGCATCCCATTACAGACCACTATTGCCCCGCCAGCGAAACGCCATCTTGATGGCGTTTCGCTGGCAGGCCAATAGTTGCCCGATTTTACATCTTACTGGGTAGTATGCGGCTTCTCATCTGGGTTTCCACTGTATGCCTATGGGACGATAGGCCATAAATTGGGCATAAAGAAATTGCTCTTACAGTTAGTGCCTATACCTTGTAACAATTAAGTTTAAATTGTTTTAGCGGAAATCTGGAAATTAACTGGTCATCAACCTGATCATGTCGCATGGCAAATGTCAATATACTTGAATACACATGTTGATAACAGTAGCAGGATACACGCGAATTTTGCCGATATTTTCCGGCATATTGTGACTTAACTATTGTCCATAAATTATACAAAGCCCATATACCCATTACCCATCATGCCTCCACCTCTGCGACCCCAATTTTGGCATATTTTAGGTGTTTTCCGGCGTTATCCGGCAGTTTCCTGCGTTTACCGGTCACTAAGTAGATTATGGTCTTTCTGGTAGCCCTGTCTGTCTATCTATCTATCTATCTATCTATCTATCTATCTATCTATCTATCTATCTATCTATCTATCTATCTATCTATCTTAAAAGTAAACACTTATTATGTGTCGGAAAAAGCAAGTTTTCACCATTGCAATTCCAGCAAAAAAGTTTGAAAAATAACCCCAAAATGCACTGAGTTTTCTAATATATCATTTATCATGTAATTTATAGCCAAAATCATGAACTTTCAAAAGTAAATTTCTTCTTGTGAGGACCCCGCAAGCAAATTTTGGCGGAGCTCAATTGTTTTCGCTTGTCCGTCGGTTTGTCCGTGGTTACTCTTACTCAGTCATTTTTTATCGGGGAAACAGGGAAAACTTTTGAAATATAAAATGCAATCTGTTGTAGTGGTGTGTATACTTCTGGGTTATTTTGTCTGAAGCAGTGTGAGGTTAAGTGCCCATAGTGTATAGGGTTTGTGTGTCCAAATCAATTTAGGGGGCATTTTAGCAAGAAAACTTAAATTATATAATCTAATGTCAAAGCACTGCATATTCTTGTGGGGTTATTTTGTCTATACATCTTGTGGGGTAGCAAGGAAATTTTGAAATACGCGAATTTAATCTGTCAAACCACTGCATATACTTGCGGAGTTTTCTAAGAACTGTGGGGTTAAGAGCCAATGGTATATGGGGTTTATAGTATATGTCCATACGTGTTGTGGGATAGCAAACAAAACTTGAACTATACAGGTGTTTTGGTCCAATTTGATGACCGTTATTGGGTCATGTTCCCAATGGCAAAAAGTATGTTTCCCCAATTTAAATGAGAAAATTCTCAATTCAATGAAGCAAAAAATTGATCTCCATTTTGTGACATCTTAACTGCATTGTGCCACAGCAAATTATATTTTTGCTTTTCAAATTTTGAATGTTGTTTATAAGTGAACCAAATATTTGATTTTTTTTTTTTTTTATTTGATTATATTATAATAGGGTGTGTTTTTTCCTAATTTTGTGTACAACGGTGCGATAATTTCCCCCAAAAATCCCAGAAAAAACCTGCTATATAATCTAATGTAAAAGCACTGCATATACTTACGGGGTTATTATGTCTTAGAACTGTGGGGTGAAGAGTCAATGGTATATGGAGTTTATATGACTATAGGAGTTGTGAGGTAGCGAAGAAAACTTGAAACTATATAATTGTATGTTGAAGCACTGCAAAAGTAATTAATACTTATGGGGTTATTTTGTCTAAGAACTGTGGGGTGAAGAGTCAATGGTATGTGGGGTTTATTATGTCCACATGAGTTGTCGGGCAGCAAAGAAAGCTTGAAACTATAATATTCGCACGTTGAAGCACTGCATATATAATTAATACTTATGGGGTTATTTTGTTTAAGAACTGTAGGGTGAAGAGTCGATGGTATATGGGGTTAATATGTCCACATGAGTTGAAGGGTAGCAAAGAAAGCTTGAAACTATATAATCATATGTTGAAGCACTGCATATATAATTAATACTTATGGTTTTTTTTAAGAACTGTGGGGTGAAGAGTCAATGGTATATGGGGTTAATATGTCCATATGAGTTGTGGGGAAGAAAAGAAAGCTTGAAACTATATAATCGTATGTTGAAGCACTGCATATATAATTAATACTTATGGGGTTATTTTGTCTAAGAACTGTGGGGTGAAGAGTGAATGGTATATGGGTTTTATATGTCCACATGAGTTGTGGGGAGCAAAGAAAGCTTGAAACTATATAATCTTATGTTGAAGTCCTGCATATATAATTAATATTTGTGGGGTTATTTTGTTCAAAAACTGTGGGATTAAGAGAGTCAATGGTATAATTATGAGATTTAAACGTCCATATGTGTTTTGGGGTAGAAAGAAAAAGTTAAACTGCAATAATCTTTTGACATTGTTTTGCATAAACTTGCGGCGTTATTTTGTCTAAAGAACTGTGGGGTAAGAGGCAAAGGTATATGGGGTTTATATTTCCATATATGTTGTGGGGTAGCAAAGCAAACTTGAATCTATATATTCTCATGCTGAAGCACTGAATATACTTACGTTATTTTGTTTAAGAACTGTGGGATTAAGAGAATCAATGGTATAATCATGGAATTTAAATTTCCATATGTGTTGTGGGGTAGAAAGGAAAACTTAAACTGCTATAGTCTTATGACAAAGCTTTGCATAATCTTGCGGATTTATTTTGTCTAAAGAACTGTGGGGTTAAGAGTCAATGGTATATGGGGTTTATATGTCCATATGTGTTGTGGGGTTAGCAAGGAAAACTTAAAATAATACTGCATATACCGGTACTTACGGGGTTATTTTGTCTAAGAACTGTGGGGTGAAGAGTCAATGGTATATGGGGGTTTATATGTTCATATGTGTTGTTTGTGTACGTAGCAAGGAAAACATAAACTAAATGATCTAATGTTGAAGCACTGCATATACTTTGGAGGTTATTTTGTCACCACATGGCCTCATGGATTAATCTATATTTTACTTTGGCTGATTTTGTCATGCAGGCTTTCAAGCGGGTCCTACTTTTCCCTACTGTTTTTGATTTAATCTACTTTTTCTGAAAAATGCCATACTCTACCTACTTTTTCTTTCTAAAGTGTCATTTGCGCGTTAAAATCCAGAAATTTTCCCTCACCCACTCCAAACATGAGGATTTAATAGATTATCAAATTAATTTTTCAGGGAGCACACTGCAGAACATCTCATTTTTTTTTTAATTTTAAACCCAAAAGTCTCTCTGTTTATCTTGAACTATTGCCACAGCTATTATCCTGCTGATTTAGTGTGAAATTTCATATTTTTTCTAACTAGTCATTGTAAATCATTTTGTACTTGGAAATGCCCTACTATCCCTACCTTTTTACACCAATAGTCCCTATTTTTATCAAATTTTTTATCCCTATTTGTTCCCTACTTTTTTGTTGAAGGGCACATTTAAGCCTGGTAACGGTCTAGTGGCTTAACATTTTTAGCATTTAAATCCTTTTTCAACAACTATCAGTGCTACAATAAACAGTTTTGGTGCATACATATTCGCAGCAAAACCTTTAAATAAGGATTCTACACTGCTCAAAATATTTAAAGGTACACTGCGTATTTTGACATTGATCACAATACAAATGCACTCATGGTCTGACTCATAGCAAGAGTTGGATAAATAAGACAAAAACATGTTTGTCCTGTGATTAGCTTGATTACCTATCAATGATGATGCTTGGTGATATAAGTGGTGTAATCCCTTTCCAGGAATGTCCATGGAAATTGGAATTTTGTTAAAAATACCCCTTTTTTTGAAACCAAATTTTAATACAAATTTTTCAATTGAGTAGCACAACAGCATTATTTATGTACAGTCAATAGCAATTTTATGTTGCTGAAATCATTAGGTTACGCTTTTATCAAATTCGGAAGATTCTACAGAATTTCCAGAAAAATCGTCATTTTCAAGAAAATTAAAAATGACAAAATTTGAACCATGAACATAAGCTGCGCTTGTTTAATCAATAACTTTTTATGGTCCAAAACTTTGGCTATCGTAGTAAAAATGGCAAAATAAACTGGGTTTCTGCCTTATTGTCTAATGAAACGCATTACTTGTCTATTGGACAGGGGTTGACATTAATATTATCACAAATGAAAAATTATTAGGTGTTCCTTTAAATATTATGAGCAGTGAATTTACCTGAACCTATATTTCATGGTCCACTAATTTTGTTCAGTTTTGGCATTTCGGTTTGTTTCTGAACACTTAGATGCAGCCAGCTTTTAAGACATCCTTACCATTTTCAAACTGGCCTGATTATAGCCATGCTCCCATTAGGTGTGCTATATTGTTTTCTGACAATTCTTGTTCTGAGTATAGTTTTCATTGCTATCCACAATTCATGCAGACTGACAAACCCCATACACTATGATAGAACACTTGACCTGACAATGCTACGGACAAATAACCCCAAAGTATACAACGTGCTACCCCAAAACACTTCTGGGCATATAAACCCTTAACTATTGACTTAACCCCACAGCTCTTAGACTAAATAACCCCACAAGTATACACAGTCAAATCCTTGAAAACTTTGTGTATGCCATAGAGGCTGCATTTTATCTGGGATCTTCTAAAAGAGTGTTGAAATGCTTGTGAAGTTGAAATTAGTGTAAAGTTGGAACCCCATAACGGTTTTGATTGAGCTACCCCACAGAGTCCTCTCAGTCTGTATTTTTAATGCAAACCCCACATGATCAATTTCAACAATATAAGGCTAACCCCACAGTGAATTTTGGTAAAATACCTCACAATGTCTTCCCTGGCTGTACGTCCGTCCGTCCGTCCGTAACGCTTTGTTTCCTTAATAACTCGAAGAGTCATTGCTGGATTCTCATCAAACCTTGCAAACATGTTCATATATGCAAGACAAATACTTTAGACAAAAAAGTAAGGGCTAGGGGCCAATGCTATTAGAGTTATTTCCCTTTGTAGTTCTAAATGGCTTTTAATATAGTGTTTTATGCTTATGCTATTATAGGCTGTACACGGGCCGATCAACTCCTACCACAGCTTTTGATGGAACAATTTGATACTTTTCCTATACAATGTAGACACATTGAACATATGCATAAAGGAGTTTGGTTCAGAAAAAAATAATTTTTGACAAAATGACAGCTGTGAGAACTTAGACAATTTTTCCCTGATAAGGTGTTTGTATATGCATAGACGGTGCCCTAATGGGCGGATCAACTCCTACCACAGCTTTTTATGGAGCAATTTGATACTTTGCCTATACAATGTAGACACATTTAACATATGCACGAAGGAGTTTGGTTTAGAAATAATATTTTTTGACAAAATGACAGCTGTGAGAACTTAAACAATTTTTCCCTAATAAGGCTTTTGTATATGCATAGATTGTGCCTTCATGGGCCGATCAACTCCTACCACAGCTTTTGATGGAACAATTTGATACTTTGCCTATACAATGTAAACATATTGAACATATGCATGAAGGAGTTTTGTTCAGAAAAAATAATTTTTGACGAAATGACAGCTGTGAGAACTTAGACAATTTTTCCCTTATTAGGCTTTTGTATATGCATAGATGGTGCCTTCATGGGCCGATCAACTCCTACTACAGCTTTTTATGGAACAATTTGATACTCTGTTGATACAATGTAGATACATTGAACATATGCATGAAGGAGTTTGGTTCACAAAAAGATTTTTGACAAAATGACAGCTGTGAGAACTTAGACAATTATTCCCTTATATGGCTTTTGTAAATGCATGGATAGTGCCTTTATGGGCAGATCAAGTCCTACTACAGCTTTTGATGGAGCAATTTGATACTTTGCCGATACAATGTAGACACATTGAACATATACACGAAGGAGTTTATAATTTTTGTTTGCACAGATTCTACTGAAATCTTCTTATCAAAACTAAGGTTTTCTTGTTTGAACTATAACTTGCCAAGTTTTTTCACTGACTCTTACTGTGCGGGGGGTATCTAATAAGCATTGCTTATTGACTTTTTTCATTTTATATGCTTGAGTGAAGCTGAGGAGTCATTTACGACATAAAAGTCTTTATAAATATAGTTTACCATGGTACTGAAGTTTCCACCCATATCAAATTTTGAGTAGTGTATTGTAATCACATGTTTTACAAAGGTTTATATAGGGAAAATATAAACATATCTTCTTGTCGATTATGCCCCTGAGGCCACAAATTGCCCCGACCCGGGGGCCATGTATTTTATATTATGCTTTTATAGAGAAATCATGAAAACTATTCTTGTCTGAAACCACAAGGCATAGAGCCTTGGTATTAGGTATTAGGTATGTAACATCACCTAGTAAACCTTTACCAAGTCTGTCCAAAATATGCCTCTGGGGCTAAATATGGCACCGCCTCGGGGTCACATGTTTTACGTAGGCTTACATAGGGAAAACATTAAAAAATCTTCTTATCATAAGCTTAGGGCCTTGATATTTGGTATACTTCGTCATCAAGTGGGCCTCTACCAAGTTTGTTTAAACTATGCCCCCAGGGTGAAAAATGGCCGCATGCAGGGTGCCCCGTGTATTGCTAAGGCAAGTATAGGAAAGCATGAGAAAAAACATCTTGTCTTGTTCAAACTATGGCTCTTGAGCCTCCTGATTTATATTTGGATTAGATGATCATATTGGCTTTTTGTGTTTCCCTAAAGCTATTATATAGAACAAATTCTCACTATGAGCCATGATTGTCCAGTGCCTGTAGATAAGCAGAGAGGTTTCACAAATACCCAACCTCTCTGTCCCATTAGGCAGGGGTCAAGTATCAAATGCCCATATCTAAATCAGGTGTAAATATTGCACGGCCCTTGTGTCCGCACTATAATCACTGTGTGAGTCCCTCCGTGCGTCCGTTGCAAGTAAGTAAAAATGTTCATAACGCTTGAACCACATGTTATATTTTATCAAATTTTGCAAACATATGCATGACAACAGTCCCTTACCACTGGCATGCAAAACCACCTGTTTGATGGGCATGTTTTTTTCTGAGCAATTGGCCAACCTGTTGTGGTCAGGTAGTGAAAATCCTCATAACTCTTGAATCTTATTGAATATTTGAATCAAATTTTGCATACTTATTTGTTTTAATATTGTTCAGCGACTGGTATTCAAAACGGCGACGAGGATTTGCCGAGCATCATTTGGCTGATAGGGGTATTTTAGTGAAAATGCTCATAACTCTTGAACTACATGGTATATTTCAATCAAATTGTGCATACTTATACATTTTAACATTATTGAGACAAAGGTATGCAAAACGGTGATTATGCTTTACCAATAGGTCTTTTGGCACAGCATGCTCACCGTTTTGCATACCTGTACCTCGATAATGATCGAGGGTATTAGAACCCGCTTTCGTACGGATCCTATTGCAGAACGGCTATGTTGAAGCACTCAGTTCGGCTACCCGAACATTGTTTTCAATTTAAATGATTCATTCTAATTAGCAAACATTGAACGTGGGTCTCGCATAATACTGTCAGTTGATTTTTAACAGAGCTTTTGCATGCAAACAGAGAAACAATAGGTATGAAACAGATCAAGCAGGTTTTAGTTTTGAAGGCCAGGGATCGACCCCTGGGTTGACTAAGGATGTTGAGCCGATGCCAAAAATCAACTTTTTCAGAATATGGTCATGTTGTATATCAAATTAAAGGGAATGAAGCATACAATAACATGTTAGCGAATATTTTGCCCTTACACATATCCTTGGCCCCTGAGTTGGTGTCAAAAGGTATTTTTTTTTTTGCTGACAGTAGCCATGTTGCATTATCAAATTAACCCTGATGGCGCCAAGAAAAAAATGCATCTGAAAATGTCGTCTGCTGAAGTCGTCCGCTGCAAATATTTGCCTAGCATTACTGACGAATTAAGTATAGAAGCAAACAGCGTGGCCCCAGAACAGACTGCTCCTCAGGATAGGAGCAGTCTGGTCTGGGTCCACACTAGTTGCCATATGGGCTTTTTAAACATTTCAGCAGGCGAGAAAAGCAGACGACTTTTGTTGCGATTGGCGCATTAAGGGTTAACAGGAATAAAGCATAGAACACCATGCAATCAAATATGTTACCCTTTACACACACTCGACCCCTGCGTGGTGTAACGTAGTAGTTGATTCTAATCTTCAAGTTCGCGTTGTGTTTTCAAAGTCTCTTTAGACTTTCTAAGCCTTGTAAATTTCAAAAACAACTTTCATAATTTCAAAATTTTATTAAATCTTCTTAGGTTCAACTAAAATACTTCTAGAAACTATCTATAACCCAAAGTTCCGAAATCTGAAGCTGTGCCACTGGGTTTCATCTTATATACCATGAAGTCACGTGATAGAAACTGACCACAGCGCCACCTAATGACATCATCATTAACCATTGTTATATACCTTATAAGTGTTTACTATATAAACTTGACGTGTTTCAATCGCTGACAGTTGTACTTTTCATCTAAATTTAACGTGTCGCAACGCGACAAATCACTGGCCGCGGGCTTCAATCCCATTAATACATGGCAGCAGAGGGCTTTAATGCCGTTTAAGCCCGCTCAAGGACACCGTCTGCAAAATAAGATATCGTCGCTAATGTTTTATGGAGAAATGACCAAACTATTTCAGTTACCATAAATGCGCTTTTTAGCATACTGGACAGGCGGCAATTGAATACGCTCTGAACAATCGATGAACGCTGATCACACATCGCTAGACACTGTGTTTTCGATTGCCAATTGTCGCCAGTCGGGCGACAAACGGCAATTGAAAACTCTGTTTCGAACGATCTTAGACTTACGTTTGTCGATAGCATTAACGTTTTCGATTGCCGACTATCCGAAGTGTTTATTGAATCAACTGAATACGTAGTCAAAACAATCCGAAACAAGGGCCACTTTGAAAAATTTACATTTGAATGTTTCTGTCGGAAAAATAATTTTGTTCCCACACCGGATAGGCGGCAATCGTAAACACCCTTTACAAGCAACGAACGCGGATCAGAAATCGCTACAACCAGTGTTTTCGATTGCCATTTGTCGCCAGTCGGGCGACTTATGGCTATCGAAAACTCTGTTTCTAACTATATTTGGTTTACGTTCGTCGATAGTATTGACGTTTACGATTGCCGTCTATCCGGTGTGGTTTCGTTGTACGCTTCATGATGTCTGCATACAATTGGAAAAAATTATTTGGAACTGCTTATGCTTGAAAGGAAGATGTATAACAATGACGATATAATATTCTTCTCCGTATATTAACGTTTGCCAAACACTTGTGTGATAATGTGTTGCAGCCCTCACCGCTTCGCGGTTCGGGCTGCAACACATTATCACTCTCGGGCTTGGCAAACGTTAATATACACGGTATATAGACGCAAAGGAGCTTATCGGTTCAAAACTGCTTTTCCTGAGCCCTATATGCTCCAGAAAAGGAGACTATCCGCTAAATACAAGCTTAGCGATAGACAGTGATATCAAAAGGTAAGTAAAATAATAAATTCCATTTATTACATGAAGAAAATGGCAATGCAACGGAACAACAGAAAAGCTATTAGACAAAAATCAAACAGCCATACGTTCGTTGATGATGCATATTTTTTATAACGCGATACACTCTTCATTGCGGCGACGTCCACAGACGATAACACTACAAAGAAAACAAACTTTTCGAACAGTTTTGGCTGTTCTCGCAATTGTTTTTTTTTAGTATTTTGTAAAGAATTTATGTGGAAAATGACTTAAATGCATTTCACAGACCGAATTGTACGTTGTTCTCTCTATAAATAGCATGGAAAGGAAAATAATCTGGCTAGGGATCCTATTTGTCTTTGGCCAATGAGCCTATATGGTTACTGGCTACGGATTCTATATGCTATTTCTTACTTTTATAACCTATAGGCTCCCTTGGCACTTAGTTGAAAACATATAGGCTCCAGTGCCATGGGTACGGCTCATCATCATGTGCCACAAAATGGTCATTTTTCTCTTAACGTATAGGCTCCTTAGCCGTCTTGATTTCAAGCATGACCCTTTTTTTCTATGGAAAACTAATTTTAAAAGCCAAACAGACGCTTTAAGCCAGGGGTGGAACACAAAACATATTCTGCTGTGGTGTAGGCCGACAAAATTGACTGAATTGTTTAGCTTTGCTTCATTTTCCAACGCAAACTAAAAACGGAGCAGTCATTTTCTGTTCAACTTTGTAGACGTGACTTGATATCAGCCTTATCATATTATTCAAAATCCATCAAGTTAGAGACTTACAAGTCCCGTGGCGTTTGATTTTATGTTACTTACATCGTAAATGATCTAATATTGTCCCAGATTTTAAGTATCTCCTCTCCCCATGTCTTGTTTTTGACGGATAGGCTCCTTTTCTGGAGCGAATAGGGCTCAGGAAAAGCAGTTTTGCACAGATAGGCTCATTTGCGTCTATATACCGTGATATATGGAAAAGAATGTTTTATCCTCTTAATATATTTCAAGTTTACTATAAAGCGCCCTCTACATAGGTAAGCTTCCATTTATATCAACCAATCAAAAGATACAAACGTGACTCATAGTCACCAGTTGCGCAATTCCCAAAGGTCATATGATTAAAAGTTTTGCGCAATCCTGCCAATCAATGTCAGAATTGACATGATCTATTTATTGGGCTTATGTAATTTTACTAAACTAAGTAACATCTGTCATCATGACCTTTTGAAAGTGTTAAAACATCCAATCAGAATTGACAGGTTAATTAATTTGACATTTGAGAAACAATTACAAACTGGTGTCAGAATTCCCCATAACAACGTAAACATGTCAACACCGCGCCTGGCCGAACATCTGTGTCTTATCCAAACCAAGCATTCCCAAATACTGTAAATCCCCATAGGCAATTCACAATTATTATTAACCCTCTCGGATGAAGCCAGCAGCTATCTTATAGTGGGATCAGAGGTCAACACATTATTTTTTTCTAATGTGGTCATGTTGCATATCAAATCTAAAGAAATAATTGTAGAACATTATGCAAGTAAAATATTTGACCTAATAGTGTGCATCCCTGACCTTTTGGGTTAGGCAAAAAAATCAGACATTGCAAGTGTACAGATAAGTATATTCAGATGAGCGATTCAGAGCCTAAGGGCCCTCTTGTGACCCTTAAAGGTAAAATGGGACCCCGAGTTGTGAAAAAGATTTGAATAGCACATGGCAGTGCATCGTCCAACCACACTATTTGGAACTTAGTACTGGTTTTCGGATTATGCGACATTTTGACAAGCCATGCACATGTTCAACATTGATAAAAAGCTACTTGCATAAGAAACTTTCACGCAGTCAACGTAGAACCGTGTACTAAGTGACAATGCACTTATGTAATCACTTTACATTTCGCATAAACAGTGATATGGTGTAAATTAAAATTGACAATGTGCAGGTTGTGAGAAGGTAGGTAGGTCTTTTAAACACTTATCTGCCCTGACTTTCTAAGATGTTGCCTTCGTATAAAGGAGCAGCCGTATTGATAATAAATACCTTTGAGGATTAAATTTTCAATTTCATCCCAGTATTACAAAATTATTAAAACGAACAACGTTTCCATTGGAGTGTAATTACACGCGTATATAGGTTAAGTCTCCTTCTTATTATTTTTTCAGTATTTATGAAATCTATTTTACTTCATGTACTTAAGTTAATTTAGGCTGAAGAAGGAATCAGAAAGGATTGAGGAAGATTTTGTACTACATTATTTGAAGCTCGAACAAAACTACACAGGTGTATTGCTTCTAGTATGAAGTCAAGTGATCTTGATCTTCAGTGCTTCCAAAAAAGATAAAATCTGGTTTCAAGGCAAGTGTTATTTTTTTAACCTGTTAACCTGCAGTTTGATGCTCAAAGGGTCCAATTGCCTCTCGAGGGGGATCTGTACCAGAATTTTAAGGTGACCTATAGCCACTTGAGATTTTTCATGGGGGGCCCGGACACCCTGCACCCCCTTTGGATCCGCCCATGTACATGCACCTTTAATGGAAATACATTAGTCACAGTCTTGAATCAGCGTAGCAGTTAATTTTAGCAAAGCACATTCCAATGTGTTTTTATTTCGACAGTAAACGGATTTGTTTTTTATATAAAATCTATACTTTATTTATTTATGTCTAATAAATAGCCTAAATATTCATTTATTACTTGCATGAACGTTTTGTGACACTGCTTATTCTATTTATAATAAAAGGGCGCTGACAGTAAGATGCATAAAGGTAAAGTTAGGTTATTTCAGACCTCAGGTAAATTCGGACATATATTTGCAAACAGTGGAAATCCAGATGAGACGGCTCTTAATGAGCCGGCTCATCAGGATTTTCACTGTTTACTTAGTTTATTTTTATTCCAATAATTAAAATATGAAACAAACAACGCCGCTGTCCGATTTATGCTGGCCGTCCGAATTTACCTGATCGTACCCTAATTAATTTCTAGAGGAACTTCACTTTCAGGTTGGCACATTGTTTGGTCAGAACTGGTAACATTGAGACAAGAATCGATTTTGCCAAGTATACCGTTCTAGAACATGATAATCAAATTTCCGCCAAATCGCTCTGTAATCGAGGACAAATTAAGATATAACTACCATTGTAGTGTTTATTTACATGTCTGATAGCCCTGTATTTTGCAACCGAATTCACAACGAGACACCTTAAGAAATACCAAATATGAGATGAAAAACAGCAATTTTAACTCACAAGTTGCAAATGCAATGACATGCCAAAGTGATAGTTCGGGACGTATTATTGTGTTGTTTGTACCGCGGATCCACCGCTAAATTTCAAAATAGTTCGGGGGTCTTACCTCTTCATTATGGTGAGCTATGGTTAATTAGGCATCTCTTATTCAAAACCGACAAACAATTTTGCTTTTGTTCCAAGGAAAGATAAAATCAATTCCACAAATGTCTGAAAACTTAAAAAAATGAAAAACTCATTATTTCATAATCAACTTTCCATAAGTGGTACTTGATTGTATCGATTCCTGATCTTTGCACCCTTACTTACTTAAACCAATTGTAGGTTGCTCTGATTTAAGCAACCACAAAAGGAACCGTTTGCACATTCCAAGTGTTTGGTCCCACTTTTATGATTAGGTGTTTGGGAAAGAGTGAGTTGTTTATTTAATTGAGTGGTCTGATTTGTGATGTACATAGACATATACATAGAATATTTATTTAACGTCGAATATGATAAACATCAAACATTAGCCCTGTACGGCTTTTACTTCGACAAACATAGGAAAAAGATATAAAAAATTAATATCACAGTGCATGCAACATAAAACAAATTTAAAGTCATAATTATCAATATATACACATTGTTAGATTAAATAGTTAATATATATATGGAAAAACATAGTTGTTTGATTAAGACTATAGATATCGAAAGATTTTTGGTATACATAAAATGTTTTGATAAAAATATGTGTTTTAGACTAGGTCTGAAAATAGAATTTAAATTTAGAAAAATAAAAAATAATTTCTGTAAAATACTATCACATTTAGTAAAATCATTATACTGCAATAAGTGACATCTATGGGATTATCGCATGGATATCAAGGTGCATCTAGATCATATGCGTAGCTGCTGATCGGAGCCTGTGGCTGTAAACCTTAAGCGAAAAGCGAAAAAGGCACGACAAACGGCCTACCTAAGCGAAAAATAAGGAATACACAAACAGTCAAAAATAACAATAGAACAGCAGATAAACTAAAAATAAGCAGAAACTGAACAGAACGAATAACAGCAATCAGGTTGAACATAGAGGACAACCACATACGTGACTGTCCCAGCCATGGATCAGCCTTAGGAACTGGGGGTATGATCCTGCAACCCGCAGCTCGTTTGGAAGGTGGTTCCATAGCCAGGCCTCCTCTGACCTAAAAGACCTGGGCCATACCTGGTTGTATTAACCCTTGGGACTTCTGCCTGTTTCTCTGCCCTGAAATTCCTATAAGTTAAGGTTTTAATTTCTACAAGGTCATTTATATATTCTGGTGACATATTGTTTGTAATTTTGAAAACCTTGATGTATGGTCATTATTTATGAATCTAAATGCCCTCTCTTGAACTTTTTCACTTTTTCGAGTTTGTGTGTGCTTGATGCTAAAATTTGAGGCTATAAAAGAGTTCGTAATTATAAGTTTTCCTTGTGTATGTACGTATTATCTGTTAGGTTATTTCAGCAATTGTAATATTTCATGCTTGCCAATGGCGGCTCTAATTTATAAAATATTTGCTTGCTGGATAGAGTCCAGCCCAGTCATAGCTGTATAAGATATATTTGATAATTTTAAAACCCAGTCGATTATAGCCAGTTACTTAATAATACAGTATAATTTACTTTTTCAGATTCCAGTAAGACGGAAAAGAGAAAGTGTCGTAAGTAACCATTTTCCTAATCCACTTCTCATATTGTCATTCAACCCAGTGGACACATAATGCTAAACGACGTTGTATCGACGTCGATGTGACGTGATGACGCCGCATCGACGAAGAAATAGAGGATCTTACACGAGTGATCATTTCATAAGAAATTTATCAAATGAGCCTTTGGCGATTTTAATAAATTTGATATGAACTGATCACGAGTGTAAGATTCTGTTTATCATATGACCTTTTAAATGCGTTTTTATCGCCTTTGCCTTCAAAGTTTGCTCATTTCAATGAAATTTTTCATTGTTGTCACGGACGTCGTCATGACGTTACTTGTTCCCACCGAAAGTGTTATGTAACGTGTGGTCATAATATTATTTATGGCACGACATTATGCACTGAATAACAGTAACAGCATATGATTAACGAAGTTATTCCGGCGCAATGTGTTTCTTCCCAGGAGGCACATGACGTTGAAACAATGTCTAATCAATAGATATGGCGTTATTTTAACGTAAATTGTTTGTTGGGTTGTATCAAAACATGCTTGCACTCAGCAATTTCAAGTAGTTTGGCGTTCAGTTGTTTCCCTTTGTTTGATTAACAGTTTGTATGAAACTGATTTTCAGATGACATGTGTTACAGATTTTTGTCTAATATTACACATTTTTGACTTCCTAGACGAGTCTATTGCTGACTTCAATGGTGTCCTTTTTAAAATGAATACGTGTAAGCAAACAATGAATACCCTGGTCAAACGGTACATTGTGTTGTGTCTGATCTGTGTCTGCACTATATCCTATAAGTCTCCCATGGCTTATGTGTATTAAAAGTCACAGACTGTATATCAAACATATACATGAAAGTTTGTTTTATAAATTGAAGTCGCACATGATAGTTGTAATGGAAGTGATGAAAGGTTTTGAAATGTCAAATCATGTATATAGGTGATTTTATTCTCAGTTCTGAAATAATGGATCCTTTAAAAGTAATAGTCATACCACATAAATTTAATTTGTAGACTATTAAGCCTACACACTATCTGGATACCCTTTTTAGCATTCCAATATCTCAAAATTGTTGGATATTTCATCACCGCCAGCTCGTTTTGCTTTTTAAGACTTTCCTTGTGCTTGCATACCTACATGTAACTCTGCCTGTAGGTAACTCTATTGCCCGACAGTATTGCAAATTGGAAATGAAAATCGACTTTTTGGCACCGCTGGCAATAAAGTCTGTGAGACTGCAATTTAACAACTAGACTAATTCTTCAATACTTGATACTTGTATACTGATATTACATGATGAAGTATCAATTGATTCCGCGATTTCATTCTGAGAAGAGACCATAAGCAATGTTGGAGCATTGGAACACCATAAAAACATTGCAGGCGTGCTGAGTCTCTCTAAACGTTTATTTTGCTAAAGTAGTCACACACCTCACCTTATGGTTTCGTTGGGTCATGTATTGCTTGTTTAAAAAGTGACCGCCAGAGCCCGTTTTACGTATTGTTGTAGCAGCTGATTCGGGGTAAAGCTCTCGATACAGCATGGTGGAGTTTTGACTTTCTGGGGATTTTCCGCGGACATATGCAGAGCTTTCAGGGGCGGGAATTGAGTGCAGGGACAGCTGGTCTATATGTCTTTGGTGAATTTGTACAGCGTCTATATGCGTTATTTCAACCAGATGAAAATACACAAAAACCCTCCTCATCGCCAGACCGTTGTTAGACGGCTCAACAGTTCGACAATTGCTATATTTTATGTTCTGTTCTTTGTAGAGTTCCTCCTCAATGGCGAGCTCAAATTATTTTTGCTGGATTTTTGATCATTTTTACAGTGCTGCTGATATATACAATGTGTGGTATTCTACACGTGAAAACTAGTTAAGTGATATTTGTTTCAACTTGGCCACTCGTTTCTTTGAATCTTGAGTATACAACTCTAGTAGGTCCAAGACAGCCGGTATTTACCAGAGCAGAAGGATCTAACACTAGCTGGGTTAAATTCTTTTGGTTATCTAAAAAGCCATTCACTATTGGTCACTATTTTGTTCAAGACTGGGTTATTCTGAATCTTTGTTATGAATTTGACGTAGATTATCGTAGATTGACGAAATACGAGGTCGGTGTAGCAGTCTATGTCGTTGTACAAAGTCAGGGAAGCAGTCTACTGTTGCACTTGTGCATATATTGTACAGGTACATGTAGGTGCAAAGTTATTTGACCGAACCTAATTGATTATATATTGCCATCCTTCAATATATATAGTTTATATCAGTTTTAAATTTGACCACTTGGTGTTATTAACGTACTCGCTTTATTGTTGAGAGGTGAGTTTTAACCCTAACGTAAACAGCTTATGTTTTATTACATTTTCTGCGTTACTGCAATGGCTGCATCTTAGTTTACATAATTGTTCAAGTCATATATGTATGTGGAGGAAGGGATGGCAAATAAACACTTGAAGTGTTTATAAATACCGCAACACAATTCGATTTCAAAATTGCTGGCATTTATGTCCTTGGATATACTGAAGAAACAGTAAGGTCCTGATGGAACTTGTGTTTGAGGTATCCCACCTGGGTCCTTTATGTCTGTCAAGTCTACACTGTAAACAACGCTGAGATTAACGCGAAAAACATCGCAGCTAATCATGCTAAAACAAGTTGAGACAAACATTACACCAGTAATAAATGTAAAACAGATCTACCTGTTACTTTTGTAGTTATTATCCAGGGCCCGGAATTACAATGCCTCCTTAAAGTTGAGGAAGACTTAAGTTAAGTATTGATTTTTCAGGATGCAGAAAAAACGTTTCAAACTGATTAAAATCAAAATAGTTTCATTTTTTCTGTAGATCACAATGATATCATTGACCACAAGTACTGCATCGATCCAGGCATTTTATTTAGCATTTAATATAGCATGATGAAATATCACTTCTTAACTTAAGACTTCGTTAACTTTAAGGAGGCATGTAATTCCGGGCCCAGATCAATAAAATTAGACAGAGCATAATATTATAGCATTTGAAAGGTTACAGCAAGAGCTCAGCTGCCACCACTTATGGTGTAAAGTAGCACTTATGTTTAAGAAATAGATCAGCTCCAGCAGTGAATTGTTGAGTAATAATTTACTGTTTGGAGGTCAGTTGTAAAGAAGATCAAATCACGAGCGCGCAGCGCGAGTGATTTATCTTCGAACAACTGACCGACAAACAGTGAATTATTACTCAATAATTCACGCCCTAGAGCTGATCTATTTCGATTCTAACACACAATAAACGACGAAAATACATTCGAAGTCTTCAGCTTATTCCAACTTTCCGCCATTGCACTGAAGTACTCCCGCCAATACTTAGACTACGTCGCATACGTTTACATGTAATTTTAACGTCTTTCAAGCGTAAATACGACGTTACACCGTCTAACGCCATGAATGACGTCATTTCCCAGTGACGTCAGCTTTCACACACTTTAGCTGTGAATTATTGTCCGATATATCACATTTTGTTACCGTTTGCTCTATAGGCGAGGTGTGTTAGAATTTACAGTATATGTGTACATTTTTCCGGTTGTGGGTGTTGTAAAACATACAGACGTTTTATCTCACAATAGAAACCAATCAACGAGTCTTGTTATTTGATCATAATAAAATGCATTATGGTGTCATCTTACTACAAGAGACTGTAAAAAAACTTATTTCCGTGATATCTGGTTACGGTAAATATTGTAAAATTTCGAACACTTTTCTCTTTCTGTTCTCAAATAATAGGATGGTAATTTGGGTTGGAATTCGCAAAATATTCGTCAGAATCGCAATCAGGGAAGACCCTGATCGGACTGATTCTTCAGAAGCAGTCTGATCAGGGTCTGCCCTGTTTGTCTATGCCTTCTTGGCAGGCAACTAGTGTTCGCTGTTTAGAACAGTTACTGTAAGTTAATCAAGTTTAATACTGACAATATATACACAGAACAAAACAATTGAAGGATATTGAACTTCATTTGTATACAAATTTCAGACACATTTAAAGAAACAAAAAACTTTCATTTTGTTAAGATATGGATCATATCGATTTGTTACACAAAAATGCAATTATCATTCCATTGATTCCTAAATGTCTGAACCCTTTAAGCAAACTTATAGTCGATCACTGCCTGGCCATGCTGTTGCATACTGGACATGAGTCTTCAAATGACATTCCATTCACTCCTGAGATAACGCTTGTCCGAGTTCGGCGAGGTTGTTTGGGTGTCCCATAAAAAGGATGCTAGGCTTATATGGCTTACATTATACATCTTATGATAGGCTGTCCCCAATTCAAAATTGCTTTATACAAGTTTCCTTATGTTGCCCTCTACCAACGTGCTCAAATGATTCCACTAGTTTAACAAAATTGTCCGTGGGGCTATAAACTCAGGTGAGCGACCCAGTGTCTTCAAAGGCTTCTTGTTTGCCTTGTGAGTGTCACGGATACATCAAGTCTCATCTAAGAAATGTTGCTATAGCATCGCAATTTGAAGCATGGAATAGTCTAAATATTTTGTTTTCATTTCGGATGCATTTCTAGCCAGGAATCACATTTTAAAGCAGTCGCCATTATCTTCACTGTTTGCCGTTACGAAAATTGAACATCACTGTTAAATTATTTGAATGTAAGAATCAAATTTCATGGTCAGGAAACACATGTGCAGACAAAACAGTCCAGACCAGACTGCTTCGAGGAACAATCGGATCAGGGACTCTGTGTTTGCCCAAGAGCGGATTAAGGATCCTGGAAAGGGGGTTCATAAATATAAAGGTGGGTCACTTTGTTGATGCTATCTTATTTTTCTTAAATATCACATGAAAATGAAATAATTTGGTCTCATTGAGACCAAATTATTTCATTTTCATAGGATATTTTAAAATGGGGGTGGGGCAGAGTGGGGCAGTGTGGGGTTTCGAGCAAGCCCCCCAACCTCTGGATCCGCCACTGTTGCTTTCTGCAGCGAATCGACTTTTGATAACAAGGATGGATTAGTCCAGTCATTTTAAAAATGCAGCACTTATTGAGTTCAGTACCAAAGACAAAACCATATAAGATTTGAGATTCCATTCAGAATAATGACAAAAATATCTCAATGTCTTTGCATCGAGGTAGACAGCATGATAAAGTGATTTTCTGTTCTACAGTAATGAAATATCGGTGATTTCCGGCTAAAGCATAATTTCTCCACTTGAGAGCATTTAGATCTACATCTTCATATTTCTCTTGGGATCTAGTTCGATTTTCTGAGGAAGCAGTTTCTTTCTCTTATTTGTTCCGTTTCTTCTAATCACTTGGACACATTTTAGGCACTTCATGCCATTCACACTGCGTTGACGCAGCGTGCCAAGTTTTTTTGTCGCTGCGTCAACAAATGCAACCCTGTTTATTTTATGTAGAATCCATACTGCACGAGACGCGCAAGGGCAATTATCACTCGCATGCAGTGTAATTGGAAAATATAAATATTCGGGCCAATGCACGATATTTCGATGCTAATCGCATATGCGCAAACGACACTTTTAAATGCCCGATGACGCAACCAGCGAAGCTGGAGGCCTAAATAGTGGTATATGCCTTAATCTACATGTAAATTCATATTTGGCAAAAATAGTCATTAGGTGACCTTCTACAAGAAGTGCTGAACTGAACTTGATCCGCCAAAATACATGTCCACAGAAACATTAAAGGTAGTTTCCTATAAAACTGTTGATCAGAATTCAAAACGATTTGGCAGAACTGGCCATTGGGGATCAGTCAAATAAATTTGCCGCCAGGGTGAGTGGCAGTAGGCAGATTCGTAGTTTTGTAAGTAGTCGAACTATAGTTCTCTAAACCTTTTTAACTAGCCTTTTCATCTGTCGTAGCTAAGACAATGCACATGTCTTGTTTATTATGCTGACCTAGTTTTATTTTCAGCTGTTCCAGTTAGTTAGTGGGCTATCATTATGCAACTGGCGGAAACTTTTGAAAAGGACAGTATGCAGATCCGTACACCATTTTATCTGATTTTACACACACGTCAGATATAAAAAAAATTTTAAAATATATAATATTCAATCCATTTGACTCTAAAATGCTAAATTGTTTGCTTCACTAGAATTTAAATTTGAGTGGCTTGAAAACAGCTGGTACTTGCAACCTTTGGTAGTGGAATAGAATAGGAAAGAATAATGCTTTACCTTGTTGGGAACGAGCTACACAATACTTTATCATGCTTGTGAAAAAGTGAAACATAAAAACATAAAAAAACATTTGATTTTATGTGAAACAGGAACATTTATTTCTTGCTGTATCAAAATAGAATTAGAGTTCAACCGTAAACTCAAATTGAAAAAATGAGGTCTCCTGCTAAAGGAAATCACTCTTGAATATCCTGGCTGCTGCGGCCAGATGTCAGCAGATCGGTAACAAAATTTACACAGATAAGCGAGAAGGCGCAAACGTAAGTACATTTACCTTAAATACAAAAAAGGATTATTTCTTACCATCTAGTGCTTAAATAAGCTTTGTATGCGTTCAGGTATCTGAATATGGACTAAAACGATTTGCGATTCAGCACAATTTCTGTTTCGGATGCCCGAACAAAATCGTCTGCAAAGTTCTCGCACTGCCAAGCACGCGCGAATGATTGACTGAAATGCGTGATTGATTGCTGGTGTAATAACTTGGCTTTTAATCAGCATACTTAATGCAGCAGAGGGCTAGAACTGCCGAGTGTACGAAGCTGTCTACTGTACAAATCTGCCTACTGTCACTCTATTGCAGCTTAGGAATTTTTAATGATATTGTCCTCAGAAATTACGGCTGATCCGAAATCAAAATGATTGAGATTGGCGCCGTGAAACTGGTTTAAGCCCTCCATTAAAATATTTTACTGACCGTTCCAAGGCGGTACTTCGTTTGTGGATCTTTATGTCGTTCTGTCTTGTGTTTGTAATGCCTTTGTGCGCGTCTGTTTATATGTGCTTTGTGGTCACCTGCTGGGAAAGGGCTGACATCTTGGCTCTCGTGTGTGGAGTATAACTGTGTTTTTGTCACTTTCCCATTGGTATCCTGGGTCAGGTGTGGTACTTGATTGTATCGATTCCTGATCTTTGCACCCTTACTAACTTTTGCAGAAATGGTCACTGAATGCAAACAGATACAGATACAGCTAAAAGGAAATTGATTGTTAAAGTACATGGACACGAGGGGATGTGGCCAGTGACCCCTTTGTACTTTAATAAGAAACTTTTCACATCTTCAACTGTAAAAACAAATTTAAAAAATATTTTACAAAATTTGTTACAAGGGGATTTTATCCATACGAGTAAATCACTTTAGCGAATTTTATCTATTAAATATGTCGCCAGGGGGGCGTGTCCAGTTTCCCCTAGATACATATACCAGATACTGTACATGAAAAGAAATCTCCAAGTGCTTTTCAATTGCCTTCTTTTTTCTCTAGCTGCTACTAGACATTTTTGCCCACAGCTTACGCTTACACCTTACACTGACTTTATGGGTGCAGTGTATTGTGCATTTGCGGTCAACTTTTTTATTTTTTACCAAGCAAACTTAGAAATAGATATGTTGTCGTATATGCTTTAGTGTATTATGAAAAGGCTGTATTTATAGAATGTTCTGCTATATATATCGTCACTGAACCTAATGTAAATTTAGAGTGATGACCGCAAAACTGAAAATGACATGTTTCTGGGAATGACAAGTATTTCAGCCACTATTTGCATGTGCTTTAAGCGAATAGAAAACTTCATATATAAGACCAACATTCTGCCCTGGGTTACATATAACAACCTCTGAGTAAACAACACATCTTGGGGTAATAGGAATTATTGACCACAAAAACACAATCGCTATATTTCATGCTCTGGTTAAGATATTGGGGGATTTTCTCAGAATACGCAGGATAACTTTACATACAACATGTACATGTATATCGGTACGGTCTATGCTTTGTTTTTTGTTTGATTTGATTCTTTACGTCCCATCAGCAGTCTTTCAGTTAAACAGGGACGGGTCTTCCTGGGTTGAACCTACTAAGCTAGGATAAATGTGGCTTGCTCAATGACCACAACGCAGTGACGCCGGTGAGGCTCGAACCCGCGGCCACTCGGTCTCGAGTTAAGGGTACGGTCTATGCGTCTGCAGTTTAAAGTAGTCGGACACTGTATTGCAGTCTATCCGTTGTCTACGCTTGTTGATACAATATCATTTGCTCGTCATTTCACATGCTTTACAGTCATGACTGCATCCTCCGATTTATGGCGCAAAGAAAGTCGTTTCCGTTGTCCTTATAATTTCACATATACTGTCTAGGACACATTAGAAATTAAACATT
The DNA here is from genome assembly GCA_964019695.1 of Loripinus fragilis. Taxonomy (NCBI): domain Eukaryota; kingdom Metazoa; phylum Mollusca; class Bivalvia; order Lucinida; family Lucinidae; genus Loripinus; species Loripinus fragilis. The sequence continues at coordinate 62,520,609 of OZ026522.1, read as the reverse complement.
GACTGCCGCACCGGTTATTTCCCTCTTATCATGTACATGTACCTTAGCGGATGTATATAGAATATGTGGAATAACCTACATGTAGTCGTACATGTACCGAACAGCTGTACATAATTCGGATGCTAAAATCACTTTTTTTAGAAATGGCGACCTCGAATGCCTTTTTTCTCGTGAGCTCAAGATTTTGTACCATTTCACACATGCTGCTATCTTGCCAATGTAACTGACGAGATTAACTCTTTCCGCGTTGGTGGCGAGTTGTCTTTGGCTACAGTTTAGAACCAGATCAGACCGACAACATGAACTTTGTAACAATTTGACATTCTGGTGGTATTCTGGATTATGTTTTAAAATTACTAATTTAGGGAAACCGAGCAGACTTCAAAAAAGCATGCAAAATTACCCAGCATGCAAAGACGTTAACTGAATAAGAAGTATTCCGTTTTTAACATGGTGAACAATGTGGCTTAAGGTGATTTCGTGTCAATAGTGGGTTGTGAAATTCAGCTACGGTCTTTTTGAAGTTATCAGACTGTTCACATTCACAGTCTTATATGTGATGATCTGTGGTGCTCATGAAATAGCATGCACATAATTGTGGCGTCAACTATTTCTAGTATAGAGTATATTTGTAAGCGCAGTTCCAGATTTAAAAGCGATATTTGGTACATCTTTCTTAAATCTAAAGGCTAGTCTGTTCACGATATGTGAGGTATAACAAGGGGTAGGCGGCGATGCTGAGCGTACTTCTTAAAACTAAGAGTCCAGAAAATACCACAATCACATACTGCAGACCAACCAACCACACCGTGAGGAAGGGACACGGAACACTTACCGTCGCATGATAGCAAGAGGACAATTTAAATAAAGCAACAAGCTTTCTCTCTCTTCCCTAGCGGAATGATTGCAAAATTAGAATTGATACTAAGTACTGCATAGCAAAAAAAGGACCAAACACAAAACTCTCACACAAAATGGGAGCAACAATAAACTATAAAATCAACTGACCTTAAAGTGCACGGCCCGTGGTGAACGTATATCTTTGAAACAACATTTTAAAGTTAAATCAGTTTTTACTGCTCTGACTGCGCCGACACTGAAGAAAGCGAGAGCATTATTGGGGGTAAATACATGCAGTAGTTGCGGTTCACATACATTTCGCCTGAGATTCGTATTAGTTCTCTTTCTTGCTGTGACTGGTTGAGAAAGGGATAGTTTTGAATTTGGGAGTGAAAGAATTTTAAGATATTCTAATATAGGGGTCCAAAACATCATATTTGAGTTTAAAATCATGATAAATGAGTAAATTTCAGCTAAAGAGACCTGTAGGGTGGGTATTTCTACAAGTTGAAATGAAATGCGAAACTAAGATTATATCAAACAGCACTGGTACAAATGCCAAAAAATGTCGCAGAAATGTTCCTCATAATGCTCTCTAACAAAATTGCCTAAATGATTTTGCTCCGCCAAACAAGCTGACTGCCAGAGCTGTAGATAAGACATATCTTAAAATGGCATATTCTCTCGAGCCACTGGTCCAAATTCAAAACAAATTACACGAAGGTTTATTATTAGGTCATCTGGTAAAATTTCTCAATCTGTTCTTGTCAGCTGAACAAAATGGCTACCAGAGTTAAACAAGAAAACCACTTTACACAACATCAGATTCTCAGCTATTGTTGAAGATTCGAATTATTTATAATATATTATAATACCAGTGTCAAGGATAAGTATGAAAAGTTGATCAAAATACATGTTTTACATGCCGTTCAAAGTTATAAGCATTTTCACTGAAATACCTCGACCGGCCAAAATGATCCTTGACAAAGCGTCGTCACCGTTTTGCACACCAGTGTCTAAGTAGTATGCAAAATTTTATCGAAATACACCATGTGGTTTAAGACTTATGAGCATTTATACTAACTGACCTTTACCCGTCTGACTGATGCTCGGCAAAACCTTGTCTGCAAGCAAAACTGTTACACATGCCAGTGATTGGACAATGTTGACATGTATACGTATGTAAAATTTGATCAAACTATACCATCTGGTTATAAAGTTAGAAGCAATCAACAGCGACAGAACCACCGCCAAAGAATGGACAGCAGCAGAAGCTACTGGTGGCTTAAATGTGTTATGGCGCCAAATTTTTGCTTTTGATTCTGCTGGGTTTCTTTTTAAACACAAACATATTAAGCTCGAATAGAGGATTTCTAACTTATTCAAAACATTATCACAAAGAAACAAACTATCAATGATTTGGTGAAACAAAGAAAATGACTCACATCGAGTAAGAACTAAAGAGTACCTCAAGTTGAGCCATGGTGGGCCCAGCTGAAAACAAGCATAAGGGGCCAGCATAGAGACGAAAGTTTCTGAGACTGAAGTCTGCTCCATGATGATGCAATTAAAGTGGAGACCATAGCTTAACCGTGATTTGGTTTTCTACTAGGCATACTGACTGTCGATACAGTGTTAAATTGCTGACCTCAAATGCAGTGGCAATACAGTTTCAATAAATGGACTACCTTTTGCTGTTTCTGGCGAACAAGCAAGGTCCTGGCCAGCCCAGGCTACCTTGATGGTGATTGACTTGTGATAACGAACGAAGTACGCACCTAACACACATTTACCGCATGACACTCTGCCATCCCAAGATGCAACCACACACCAAATTTGGGATCCCTAGCTCAAATGATATAGGTGAAATGTTCCGGACACGATTATTCTAAAACTAGGTCAGAGGTCTAGGTAATAGTGACCCAAAAAGTGGTATGCGACACTCTTCCATCCCGAGATGCATCAACACAAATAATTTGGAATTCATACCTCAAAGAATATAGAAGTTATGCACCAGACTTGATGCCAATTCTAGAAACTAGGTCAGAGGTTAAGGTCAAAGTGACCAGAAAATGGAACGGGACAATCCGACATTCCAAGATGCATTCACATACCAAATTGCCATGCGAGATGCATTTACACACCAAATTTGGAAGTCCCTACTCAAAGAATATAGAAGATGTGCTCCAGACACAATTACTCTTAAAACAAGATCAAAGGTCAAGGCCAAGGTCACAGTGACTCCAAAATGGTACGTGACACTCCGCCATTCCAAGATGCATTTGCACACAAATTTAGGAATTCCCACATGAAAGAGTATAGGAGATAACCACCAGACTCAAAGCAGTTTCTAGAAATTAGGTCAGAGGTCAAGGTCAATGTTACAGGGACCCAAGGATGGTGCGCGACACTTTTTGATCTCAAAATGCATCCACATACCAAATTTTGGATTCCTTTCTTAAATAATATAGGAGATATGCTCCAGACACGATTATTCTAAAACTAGGTCAAGGTCACAGTGACCTGTAAATATTCAAGACACTTTGCTATCTCAATATACATCCAGACACCAAATTTGTAATTCCTACCTCAAAGAATATCGGAGATATGCACAGGACAGGAAGTGGGAAGGACGAGGGACTGACGGGCGGACAGACCGAGGGAGGGATGGTCAGTGCGATTACTATACGCCTCTCAAAGTTCCTTTGGGGGGCATAAAAATAGTTTTGTTAAAAAAAATGAGCTCATGATTGCCGCAAACCTAGTGTGTATATACAGAAAGCTTGAATCGCCGTCCGATGGTCGGTGTTTTGTAATTTTGGCATCAAAATGAATATACTGACCGTTCCAAGGCGGTACTTCTTTTGTGGATCTTTTATGTTTTTGTTCTGTCTTGTGTTTGCTATGTTTTGTGCGCGTCTGTTTATATGTGCTTCGTGGTCACCTGCTAGGAATGGGCTGACCTTTTGGCTCTCGTTTGTGGTGTCTTCTGTGAGTTTGTCACTTTCCCATTGGTATCCTGGGTCAGGTGTGGTACTTGATTGTATCGATTCCTGATCTTTGCAACCTTACTTACTTTGAGATGTTCCCTAAAATTTAATCCGCAGTCAGTTATCCGCTATCAGCAGTTCGCTTTGTGGGTAAAAATGTCTATTGAAAGGTTGAACAATTTGCCAAACTGTCGCTTGTTATTATGAGTAAAATGATTTGAATCATCGCGGTTGCTAAACTATATATATTAGGTTTCTCACGCGCTGGTTCACTGACCCCGTTTTGTGATACTTCATCTATACAGACCGCACACCGATAAAGATACGATAGGAAATGCTTCTGCGTGATTTCCGCTATTTAAGACAACCATTCGATCACAGGAGACACATCTTAAATAAACTATCTTCAATAGCAAACATTAACGCCCGAGTCGCATAGATAAAACCGAGCCACTGCTATTAGATCTTTTTCATCATCCTTGCTTAGTACTGATTCAACTCAGGAAGACCCGTCCAACATAACTGAGAAACTGTCGACTGGGACGTAAAAAATCAAATCAAACAAAACAAACGAAGACATTTTTTTTTCATATTCTACTGTCGCGTACGCTGATACCGACATGTAGACGGACACCTAGGTTGACTTTGTTTTACAGGTGTGATGTCAGAAGTAACTCAGAAACGTTTAACATCTTCATTATTTGTAATTTGCGACTCAGTTTATTCCTTGTTTCGGAAATCATATGAAGTGCTTTAATAAAAGTAACTTCAGCAAACTAATATTTTATGTTAAAGTGCTGATATAATGTAGTTGTGAAAATATTGCATGCTTTTTACGTTTGCTGATTATATTAAAATGCACTCTGGACTACTTTTATGACGGAAGTAAACATTATGAATCCAGATCAGACTGCAGCTCATGCCACGTACACAATTTTCTGTTCTGGGTAGCAAAGTATGTAATCAGGGGCATACTGTGGCTCTTCAGCGCACTTTTTAACTAGTTAGACAGAAATGAAAACAGTTGATGCGAGTCTTCCCAATTCCAAAATGCAATTTTGTTGCAACGGTTTGACTCTGTCAGAAGGAAAGATTTCAACCTCCACTTTTCCACTAGAAACCGAAGTTATTTTCCATCTAGTGAGTCTGACTGCAGATCCAGGGGTTGTGAGCTTGATCCTGGCCTGGCCCCATACCTCTGTGGAGATTGATTGTGAAATAATTTTGCAATATTAACTGAGACAGATTGCAATATTTTTACCTATTTTTTGTATACAGACAGGGGTGCAATAGATATTGAAACATATCAAGCGGTATTTTAATTCGTAAGCCTAGGTCAGCCCCTTTGGTGGAACTAGGGTGGGGCGGAGGCCAAAATTCAACTTTTCATCATATGATCATGTTGTATTTCAAATTAAAGGGAATGACGCATGCAGCAACGTGGTTGCAAATAGTTTTTAGTAGACGGTGTACACCTTCCATCCTTGCATTGAGATACATCAAATCGAGGCTTGAGTGTATCGTTAAAGCTCTACTCCTAGGATATTTCAATCTATCGGAACTGAATTCTGCTGAATAAAGAAGAGATGGTACTTGATTGTATCGATTCCTGATCTTTTCCCTCTTTCTTACTTTGTTGTCAGTTTCTAGCGTAAGTATGTGCACGCAGTACTGTGAAACCGCTTAGTCAAGCTTGTCAGGAAAAAACTGTTTTTTCGGTGAATTGGCCATCTCCACAGACCGGATTGACATGACCATAGCTATTGACTAGGACATAAAATATAAAGTCCAACAAAATCTTGCACACAAGTTTCTCCCACCCCCTTCCCACTTCACCAAATTAATTCCCTCAGATAAATGGCTAGTATGCTAATTGTCTATTCTGATCTTAATCCTTCTGAATTTCTACATGTAAATGGTTGTCCAATAAGCGTGTATTGAATTAAAACGTTTTAATATAGCATTTGCTGGTGGTGGAAAATAATGATAATAATTACAGGTTACTATATGGCCGAGGTGTGCCTCTAGGTCAAATTGTCACTGGGGTAGTCATATCTGCCGGAGGGCTTTAGCCCTAGGGCCTATATGGCTATCCAGTGCCAATTTGACCGAGAGGCACACCTCAGCCATATTATAACCTTTTTATTACATCCGCGCAAATTCAAATAACTGTTCTATAATCTCTGTTGCGCCGGTGAGACAGTGAGACCGAAAAACTGACGTGATGAGCATTATTGCAACAAGCGTGACATAGATCAATGACGTTATCATAAGATAAAGATTGATTTATGACGACATTGTCATTGACGACGAGGCATTTCAACAGACTTTTGTCAATTAAACAATCTCAGGCAGCCTTAACAATGGCATTCATGCATAACTAGATTGCGGTATACCTTTCTTTTAACACTGTATTTCATAGATAATCACTTTTTCCGAAAACATTCTATTTGAAGAGCTGACAGGAATTTAAAACGATCGCGGGTAACGATCAATCATCCGATTAGCTTGACACCCGTGTATTTAACCAGCCTCAGGGCTAGTCATTTGGTTTGTTTAACTGAAACTGGCAAAAAGCCTAACTGTTCCATGTTTTGATGTCCGATTCTTTATTCTTCTGGCATTTTGCTAGTTTATGTCCCGAATCGAGCGTAATATACATATACATCAGAAAACAGGGTCTCATAACTATTTTTACATCTGCTCAGCTTTGTTGAAACAAATAGAATCGAAAAAATGCATGATTCTTATACGTCACCACTATGAGGCAGTGACAAAATCCATATTGATGCCCCAATATGGAATTTTGGCACCGACTTATGACTGTGCCAATATCGTTTCAGTCCAATGGAAAATATTACTGAGTGCTAACAGCATCTTTACCATGTAAGCTGTAGAAGACATGTAATGATAATTATAATAGATCAGTGAACTCCTTCAGTATGGTTGAAGATATGGGGCTAAATATGGTAGGATGCAGCTTAAACACGTACGTGCATAAGTCCATCTGTCCGCCTGTCTGTCTATCCCGCCAGTATTCATTTAAGATATTTGATGCATTAATTTATTTATTATCACTATCATGAACAGTCAATATCATATAAATTTCATCCAAATACAAAATAACGATTTTGGTCAATTCACCTTTTATTATCATAAGGACCTCTACACGGACAGCCTTTTTAAACATAATTGCCAGCTCATACAATATGCAATATCAAAAATTAGCAGATGACATTTTAACATTACATATGAACATACTGGATAAAACATAGGGTAAGAAAGTTTTAGTTAAAATGTGGATTTTTAGTGACTTTATATTGTTCTATTAATGCGCGACCTCTGCACAATGAATAAATTGTCTAAAAATAGAAGTCTTCATTCTGTTTCTGTTGACATTATTTTTTTCTGAGAAGTAAAGCGCAGAAGTATCTTTGCCAATAAGTTTGAATGGACAGTGTGGTTATAATCCAATGGGATTTTTCATATTTAAGCAGGTATTCTAAAATGTAAAGTTCTGACTCAACTGATAAGAGAAATTTATACAGTAACAGAAACCCGTATTTAATTATGTAAATAGACCCATACCATCGGGTGTGGCATTATACAGCATGCAAGAGTAAAAGCAGTGCCATGACCCTGTAGACGCAGTTGAATGACTTTCCAATATTTACTATTTGCATGCTGAGTAATTTTTGTCATATTTTGACTTTTTTTAGAAAATAACTTTTTTCCAAAACTATTGCAAGAACACTACCAGTATCAAATATTTATTTTTATCTAGTTCAGGCCTGATATCCTGTCAAACTTGATCTTGGTCCAAACCGTGAAAAGATTAGTAGCAAATGACTACATTTTCCGCTGGCATGCAATTCATTAACATGGCAATGATTTTGTCCTGAACAAATGACTGCTTATTACATCTGCTGCATATATTCAATTGCACTTGACTCATTTATGGAAGCAAATAATTTGAGCCCTGACCAGACTGCCCCAGGGAACTTTCATTGGCTACCTTTAAAGGTTATCTAAGAAAATATGCAGATGAGAGAGCAGAACTCAAACGTCGTGACTGGCGAGAATGAGTTTTAAAATAGGTTTTACATATATTTAGAATCTGGTGAGACAGCTCAAGTTGACTGCTCAAGATGATGAGCTATTGCGTACCTAGGTTCATGACCCTGGCTTATTTGGACGAGTTTGGGCATTTATCCGATGAACAAATATTCAAGTACAGTAGTGATGCAAGAACCTTGTTTCAATCTCGGACAGCTATATATACTTTGACCTGCATTAAGCGATAATCGGTCTTGAAAACCAATATTTGGTCTTTTTAGAGGGGCCGTATATCTAATTCTAAAATGACTGCCCTCCTTAGCTTTACAAATACCTATAGCTATTTTTGCCATTCGAACTTGATCAGGTTTGCAGCAGCTTGCATGGTTTAATAAGGTATTGCATTTTAGTTTCACTTATTTTTGGCGTTGTTATCCCCTTAAAGCAATTTTGTAAATTACCCATAACTCTCAGAATACTCAAACAGTTCAAATAGGATTTATATTGGGTTCAGTCATAGCAGTTCTATGAATCAATGACTTCCACAAGAAGGTCAAGGCTGACATAACCATGTGTGGAAGCTTTGTAAATGGCCCACTAATCGTTATTTTAACGCTCCACTGGAACAAAAATACAAACTGCACTCTAAAACATGTCAAAACTGAAAGAAAACAAAGTCTTCAGACATAAAAGAACACTTATCGGTTTGACAGACACACTGCTTCTATCGATAAATCGTTCAATTGTCCTGGAACTGATGGCAAATGAAATAAACCTCGATAGTCTCCAAGAAGGCATACGTTAATCAGCCCTGTGCAATTTGTAATTGCACAGGGCTGATTACATATGCCGTGTCCAGCAGTAAATGTTGGGCTTCCAGGAAATCATGATACAGTAACCACTGTATGGAGGCTTTTACCTGTGTATTTGAACACGTTTGATCACGTTTATAGATATAATAATCGGATATCTAGTGATTTTCAGACGGCTGGGCTCAGCTACAGTAGAGCGTTAAATTGTTTATCTAACGACATGATAACATTGCTTTTTCATCGATCAGCGCAATCAGAATTATAGAATCAGATTACTCTGCAAGAATAAAGACGTATACCGTAAGAAAGAAATTTAAATGTTTCAGATACGAGACCTGTTTCATGTTTATTTGAACAGATGTGAATTTCTCTTTTTGCGGTTGCATATAAATAAAACAATCTAATATTGCTTTATCATAGATAACGTACGTGTCCCAAGTATGGACAGATAGACAAAATGGCAATTTAAAGCCTAACCATAAAACAACGGCCCAAAATACCCACTCACCCCCGCCCTCATTTTCATGATTTTAAAAGCTAAAATGGGTGTATCTGTCATGAAATGCGTATTAAAGAGACTAAGTGTGCAACTATGAACATTTTTCGATTTTTTATTTTCTTTTTAAATCATTTGTGGGTAATATTCCATGTATAAAATGTGTCATGGAAGAGTAGTGATTACTAAATTCTAAAAACTCGCAGCCGACTCGAGTTCTTAGATATTTTAAGTATATATCGCTGATAAAACTGATCACTAAAAATGCTATCATGTATTTTGCATACAATTTAGTGTTGCCTTGGAAACTGTAAACTCTATTTGATGTTCAAGTCTCTTCCAAAAAGTAAATATCCAATTGATATGCTTGAAATTCTAACAGAACACGCTTTAATTATTTATGAACAATTTAGGTAATACCCCGGCATCCAATTTAGGTGACTTGCACCCCCTCCCCCAGGACAAGTTTTCATGGGTGCCAAATTGTTCATTGGGACCCACTGGATTCGAAACGAAGGTGTCCTCAAAAAAATTTGGTTTGGGCTATGTGAAATTGCATGGTTTCTATGGCAACCCATAGCGAATTTGAGAAGGGGGGTCTGCCTACAAAATTACTCCTATCTCATCTGTTACTTATCCTAGACTACTAAACTTAATACCAAATTAAAGCTTAGACATAGGCCTAATATCCCCTTGTTGCATATGCAACTTATCTAATTTGCATATTCTTAAATATTTATGAAAAAATGAAAAAAAATGTGATTCACGAATGGGGGTATACGTACAAGATCAATAATATCTCAGCTGCATTTAGTCGCAGATTACTAACATTTGTACTAAAATAAAGCTAAGACATAGGCCTTTCATTCCATGGTCAAATATGCAATGTATCATATTTGCATGATTTGCATATTCATGAATATTAATAAAAATACTAAAAAAATAGGGAAAATCATTACAAATATAAATAGGCTGATTTCATCCCAATCTTGTCATTGTTGCATGTTTTAATATAATCAATGCTACAACTTGACAGGTCCTTTCATCCAGTGGTCCTATATGAATATTATCTCATTTGAATATTCATGAAAATGCATGAAAACTTAAAAAAATGAGAAAAAAATCACTTAAAAAACTATAAGCCTAGGGGAGGGTTTAAGGTACGATCTATCCTGTACTCATAGGGCCTTTTAAATTCATGCCAAACTGTTCAGTGGAACCCTCAGAATATGAAACGAAATTCTCCTCAAAAGAAATTTGGTATGGGCTACGTGAAAATGCATGGTTTCCATGGCAACCTCTTATATGATTCTCGAGATTGGGGGGTAGGCCTACAAATTCAATCATATCTAGGGTTCTACTTTTCCTAGAGCACTAAAATTAGTGTCAAATTAAAGCTTAGACACATGTCTTTCTTCCTGTGGTCAGATTTGTAAACCATCTTATTTGCGTATTTATGAATATTAATAAAGACCTACAAAAATGAAGTAAAATCATAAAAAACATAAATGAACATATTTCAGCACAAAAACATCATCAAACCACCGTTGTTGCCATTTTTTATATCCTCAGTGATTCAATTTTATAAGTTCTTTCATCCAATGGTCCTATATGAAAATTTTCCCATTTGCATATTCATGAATATTAATGAAATCTTAAATATGTCGGAGAAAAACATGGGTAAACTATAGCATGCAACAGGGTAATCAGACCTAAATTAAACACATATGACATTTCATTATGGGCGTAAATTTGTCCAAAAGGCCCACGTAAATGCCAAAAAATATTGTCCTCATAAAAAATGCTCTTTGGTTTTTTGAAATTTCATGGTTTCCATGGCAACCTGTTATGAGACTGTAAAAAATAGGGGTATACTTACAAAAATACTCATATCTTCACAACATCTCATCCTAGATTACCAAACTGGTACCAAACTAATCCCTGGACATAGCAGTTTAATTTGGTAGTTAGATATACAAATTATATAATATCCATATTCATGAATATTAATGAAAACTTAAGTAAGTAAAGTAAGTAAGTAAAGACTTTATTTAATGAGGGTGACTCAGTTGGTATAACCAATCTTCCCTGAGGCCCTCTTAACACAAGCATAGCATACATGAAATAACAAACATGACAATAAATTATTTACAAATACAAGTGAATATGAGTGGAAAGAAAATGATGCAAAATTTAAGAAAAAAAAGGGGGGGGGAGGGGTTGAAAAAATCAACCTTTAATAATGTATGTTTAAATGCATTTTGGCTCTGTAAAACATCGAAACTGATTCGGCGGTGGAGGTATGTGAATACAAATATATAAACTAAAGGTCTTTCATCCATGTTATACATTTTTTAACAAAATCACCAATAGTATTGGCCATTCTAATTTCAAGTGGAATGCTATTCCAAATTAAAGTACCTGAATAAGATAAGCTGTTTTTAAACATGTTTAATTTAGGTTTTGGTGTTTTAAAATTTTTGTTTGAATCTGAACGCAAAGTCATTGTATCTTCATTATTACACCCTTTAATTTGGAACATTTCCGTGATGTAAATTGATGAAATGCCTTGAGTTACCTTGAACATTACTTTAGCTTTGTTGACGAAAACTAATTCTTCAAATGACAACATATTTAATTGTCTTCGCGCATCTTCCAATGATATATAATCTGTACCAAGTATTAATTTACAGGCTCTTCTCTGTAATTTTTCAATTTTATGTAGATTAGAATTAAATGAAATTCCCCCAAATCACACAACAATATTCAAAGTGAGGCTTAATATATGCATTGTAAAATAACACTCTGTGTTGTAAAGAAAGGTATGATTTTATCTGAAACAAAAGCCAAAGGTATGAAGATATCTTTTTTGAAACGTGTTGAAAATGATTTGTCCATGTTAAGTTGTCATCTATATGGACACCTAACACCTTTTCACAGCTTGTTAATTGCAAATCAAAATTATCATACTCAATTGCCAACTTATTATCTTTCATACATTTTCTCTTTTGTCTACTTGATATTAACATTAATTTTGTTTTGTCTATATTTATTATCATACCATTTTCTAGACACCACATTTTAAGTAAATTCAAAGAGTGTTGCAGATTATTTTCTATCGTATCTTTATCTAAACCAATATCATACAATGTTGTATCATCAGCATATAAATCTACAGATCGAATTGAATCCCCAATAAATAGGGGTAAATCATTTATAAATATCAAAAATAACAGAGGACCTAAAATGGAACCCTGTGGTACGCCAAATAGTACACTTCCAGTTTTTGACTGGTTTGTATTGATGTTTACTTGTTGAGTTCTGTGACTTAGATACGATTCGAACCACGAAAGACTTAATTTATTAATTTTATACTGTTTTAACTTTTGAAGAAGTAATTTATGGTCTACCAGATCGAAAGCCTTGCGAAAGTCTACTAAAACACAACCAACAATATTACCATCATTTATTGCTTGTAACCATGTATCTGTCATATGAAGTAGAGCAGATTCAGTTGAGTGGCCAGATCTAAATCCACTTTGCTTTTGATTTAAAAGTTGATGATGATTTAAGTATGAAATAAGTTTCATATGAACCCACTTTTCAATTATTTTTGAAAGTGTAGGTAATATGGAAATTGGCCTGTAGTTATTTAGTTCATCTTTAGCTCCTGATTTGTAAAGTGGTTTTACTTTAGCATGTTTCCAAATTGACGGAAAAACACCAGAAGTAATGCTTTTATTTATTATAAAAGTTATACTGGGTGAAAGAACTGTAGAGCCTATTTTTAACAGCCTGGGGCCTATGCAGTCCAAGCCTGTAGATTTAGTACCATCCATCGATGAAAGAAAAGAAGTTACAAATGTACAATTAATTAGGGGTATATCAAAAGAAACATCATCAGTCAGTTTCGAATTAATGAAATTGCTAAGTTTTTCAAAATGTGAGGGCTTAAGTGGCTGTTTCAAATTAGAAGCTATATTTATGAAGAATTCATTAAAATGATCAGCAATCATTTGCTCGTTCGTGATAACCTGTTCATTAATTTTAATGCCGAAAGCATTTTCTGTAGATTCCATTTTTTTGCAGGCACCAAACTGTTTAAATATTTTCCAAATAGTTCTAGGGTCATCTTGTCCCTCTTCAAGTTTATTTCGATACATTTCTTTCTTTGCTTTATCTATCATTTTTGAAATTTTATTTCTTAAAATTCGGTACTCATCAATTTTACCATTAATTTTACATTTGTCTCTTTCTTTCATTAAGTCTAAAATTTCAGATGTTAGCCATTCAGGTTGGTGTTTCCTTTTTACTCTATTGGTTTTAATTGGAGCATGCTTGTTCACTATTTCCAAAAATAAATCATTCCATGTTTGTACCATGTCATCAACCTTATCAAAAGCTGCTATTGTTTCCCAAGGAACCTCTGCCAAATCCTTAATGAACATATTTTCATTAAAATGTCTAAATGACCTATATGTAATAGTGTGATGCTTTTTATTTCGTAATTGACTATTTAATTTCCTATTACCGAAAATTGCATAATGGTCACTGAGTGAAAAATTACCTACGTGTACTCTCAAAATATTTTCTTCACGATTTGTATAAATGTGATCAATTAATGTACTGGATGTTTCAGTAACTCTTGTCGGAATACTTATTAACTGACCCAGACCTAAAGATGTGGTGAAATTTATCCACTCTGTCCCAATTTCCTCGTTAAATAAGTCTTTATTAAAATCTCCCATTAAAATAATTTCCTTCTCTTCTCTCATAACATAATCAATAAAATTTTCAAACGTCATTAAATTCTACCTTTGAGTTTGGAGGCCTATACATATTTCCAATCAGAAATGACTTCCCCCGATCTGGTGTTATTTCAAGCCAAACACACTGTATATCATTAGTTTCTAGATCATCTCTACGTTTTGCATTTATTCCATTTTTTACATAAACCATAATACCTCCACCGCCATTGCTCACGTTGTCTTTACGAAAAGGCATTTGAAAACCATCTATGTGAAAAAAATTAGTTGGTTTATGGCATTTAAGTTTTGTTTCACTTAAGCCAAAAAGATGCAATGCACTGTTGACTGGACTTTTCAACATGGCTTGTAACTGTGAAAATTTACTCATATTCTGCCCGCAAAGTCCTTGCACTTTAGAAATGAGAGATAAGATCTCAGAAAAATTAAGGTGTGTACGTATAAAAAACCAATATCTCAGCTGCTATGCAACCTAGTGTATCAAACTTGGTGCCAAATCAATGCTTAGACATTATACTTTCATCTTAAGGTCAGCTTTGAAAAAAGTTAACATAAATAATTATGAATTTTAATTCAAACAGAAGAAATAAGTGAAAAATCACGGGAAAATCTAGGGGGTGTACTTACAAATCTAATAATATCTCAATTGCTAAATGCCCTAGAGTACCAAAATTGGTTTTAAACTAATGCTTACACAATCGTTTGTTTAACAAATTATAAAATGTTAAAATGGTCATATTATAATATTCATGAATATTGATGAAACCATGAGCATTTTGAGAAAATACTTGAAAATTAAGGGGATATACCTACAAAATTACTCATATCTCAGCAGCTAATAGCCCTTACGTAGCAAACAAGGTGCCATTTTATTGCTATGACACAGCCCTATATCTCAATGGTAATATTTGCCATTTTTCTCATTTACATTTTCATGAAAATGAATATAAACATTAGAATAAAGAGAAAAATCGCCGAAAAATAAATGGGGTATACCTACAAAATTACCAATATCTTAGCTGCTAATTACCCTAGAGTAGCAAACCATATACTTAGTTTAAGTCTATGCGTAACAGTTTTACCTAGTGGGAAGATATAAGAATTAACTAATTTGTTTAAGATCAATATAAATAAAAACTTTAAAAATACAAGAAAAAAAAGTATACAAATTGATAGCAGTGTACCTACAAAAATACTCATATCACAGCTGCTATAAATCTTATACTCTTTTTCTTTTACTCAAAAACACTTTGGATTATGCTGTTTGATATGGTACTATACTTGCTACTATTGGGCAATTGAAAGCTTAGTTATGAATCCCTTTGTATGTATATCCCCTTAATTTTCCTGTATTTTTCTCGATGTTCTCATGTTTTCATCAACATTCATGAGAAAATAAATTTGATGTGTTATAAATTGGATCATTTTGGTAAACATGTTGTGTCTATGCATTGACTTAAAATCAGATTATGCACTATAAGGCACTTAACTACAGAGATATGAGTAATTTTGGAAGTGCCCCCCCCCCTTAATTTTTCATTCATTTCTTCTGTTTTCATTTAATTTCATGAATATTCATGTTATTTTTTTTCATATTATACCTTATGGTAAAAGTACAATGTCTAAGCATTGAATTGGCACTAGGTTTGATACACTGGAACATATGGTAGGTGAAACATTTGTCATTTTATATGTACATCCCTTAATTTTTATAAGATTTTTTCTTTCATTACAAAAGTTTTCATTAATATTCATGAATTTGCAAATGAGATAATTTTCATATAGGACCACTGGATGAAAGAACTTATCTAATTGAATCACTGATGATAAAAAAAGGCAACAATGGTGGTTTGATGATGTTTTTGCGCTGTAATCTGTTCATTAATGTTGTTTTTTATGATTTTACTTCATTTGTGTAGGTTTTCATTAATATTCATGAATATGCAAATTAGATGATTTACAAATCTGACCCTCAGAACCCTAGATATGATTGAATTTGCAGGCCTGCCCCCCAATCTCGAGAATCATATAAGGGGTTGTCATGGAAACCATGCATTTTCACGTAGCCCATACCAAATTTCTTTTGAGGAGAACTTCGTTTCACATTCTGAGGGTCCCACTGAACAATTTGGCATGAATTTAAAAGGCCCTATGAGTGCAGGATAGATCTTACCTTAACACCTCCCCTAGGCTTATAGTTTTTACGTGATTTTCCACATTTTTTTAAGTTTTCATGCATTTTCATGAATATTCAAATGAAATAATATTCATATAGGACCACTGGATGAAAGGACCTGTCAAATTGTAGCATTGATTATAATATTAAAACATGCAACAATGAAAATATTGGGATGAAATCAGCCTATTTATATTTGTAATGATTTTCCCTTATTCTTTAGCATTTTTTATTAATATTCATGAATATGCAAATTATGCAAATATGATACGTTGGAATAAAAGGCCTTTGCCTTAGCTCTATTTTAGTACAAATTCTAGTAATCTACGACTAAAAGCAGCTGAGATATTATTAATCTTGTACGTATACCCCCATTCGTGAATCACATTTTTAATGTTTTCATAAATATTTATGAATATGCAAATTAGATAAGTTGCATATGCAACAAGGGGATATTAGGCCTATGTCTAAGCTTTAATTTGGTATTTAGTTGAGTAGTCTAGGATAAGTAACAGCTGAGATATGAGTAATTTTGTAGGAAGAGCCCCCTTCTCAAATTCGCTATGGGTTGCCATAGAAACCATGCAATTTCACATAGCTCAAACCAAAATTTTTTTGAGGACACCTTTGTTTCGCATCCAGGGGGTCCCAATATACAATTTGGCACCCATGAAAACTTGTCCTGGGAGTTGCAAGGTAACCTAAATTGGAAGCCGGGGTATAAGGTTTCTAGAGAAAAACTTCATCTCCTTTAGAGAAATCTTTCGAGAAATTTTCAGAATAATTGATTCAGACAGCATTAATAAACGCTTAAAATTTGACTACTCATCTTCAGAGACCTTTTCAAACCAGCGAATTAAGTTAATAGCTATTTTCTTGGTGACTGCGTATTCCTGGAAATCAGACTAACCTATGTAAATCAATTATTACAAAATATAATGAGAAATAAATGAGTTACAGCCGTTTCAAATGTGTTCAAAAAACATGGAACACCTCTTGTACGAAAGATGAATTACAACATAATTTTCTTTTTTTTCAATCAAAACATATTTTGGGTAATCAAAAGAATCGTCTCAATGCAAGGGTTCTGTAGTGCACCAAAACATGTTGTAAATGATGGATAAGGAATCAATTACAATTCAACATAAAAATATTTGATTTATCATTCAGGGCACCTAGAAATATCATACGAGTCTGCCTGTAAGAGATGAATGTCCACATCGGAACATTGAAATACGTGTTCACATTGAAAAGCGACCCTTGTCTGACGCAATAATTATTTTTGGGAGCTGCTATGTACGCATTTTGATTATTTATTACTAAGCTTTCATTGGCCATTGTCAGGTAGTACCACATCATAGTCCAACCCATGACACTAGAGGGAGGATAGACAAACTGGACTACCACTTATCTAGAAATTGACATAAAGAACATTTCTCATATTATATGTCTAAGGTGATTTTTCCAGACGCCTAGGGTGGTCACAAAATTTCCCTCATTATAACCCAAGGTCTGCTCTAGCCGAGCTCATCCAAGGTTTATGGCTGTGTTCGCTACCTACAAGAGTAAATAAGATTAAATAAAAATGAAGGCGCTAGAGAGGTCATAATATTGTACATCGAATTTTCAGACGCTCAATGGCAGGTAACTCTGTAGTCAGTGTTAGATGTGAGTGAAATTCAAACGCACTCAAGCTATAATGGTTGTACTTGTGACCTACAAGAATGAAGAAGGTCCGTTCAAATATAAAGGAACTGTAATGGTCACAAAATCTCTCCCAATGTAAGCCTATGCGTTTTTCCAGACGCTCAAGTGATGCTAACTCCGCAGTCCTTGGTCAAAATCGAATTTTTAAACTTATTTGAAATGTTATAGCTGTCATTGTTGACTGCAAGAAAAAACAAGATTCAGTCACAATTGAAGTCGCGTACTAAATTTGGTCACAACATTAAATGAGTATTTTTATTAGTCAAATCATGCATTCAACTTTAAATGATGTTGTGTTAAGGCTTTTATCAATGGTTTGTTTATATGTTCCTACCTCCAGTGAAACAGCTGATCCCAGTGTGTAATGCAGCTGTGCTATAAATAGAAGCTCAGAAAGTTGTCTATATAGCTCTATTAGTTTAGTTGACCGTAACCTAAATGTATCGACAATTATTTCCTACGGAAGAGGCATCGTGCCATACATTATTTTTTAAACCATCGACGCAGATATTTCTCTACATTTCTCGCGTTCTAACAACCATTATTTCAGTGTCATCGTGAAAATCATATTTAGAATTAATTAAAAAGAGCAAAAACAAAACAAAAAACATAACATACTTCTAAATCGCTGCAATAGATAAATAACCATTTAATGGCATGTGCTTTCCTCCATACAGAGATCAAGTCAGCTTTTTAGGTCACAATGAAATTATAAGACTTCGTCGATTAAGTTCAAGTAGGATTATGATATTTACATTTATGAGAAAAAACTTTGCAAGGTGAATGAAATGTTTTTCTACAGTTTGAAGCCTGAAATATTAAAATCCATGCACCATGCCTACATATTTAACTATATAGACATTATTTTGATGACACATTTTCGACCAGAACTAGTTTTCCAAGTCAAAATGTACCGTAAAATACACAATATTTATCAAATGACTCAAAACATGCAAGGATCTCAGCTAGATTCATTGTAACATAAGGACCCTTGCAGAAGTTGGGAGCACAAGGGAGCAATCAAATTAAATTTATGGAACAAAGGGATATAAATATGGTAAAGGGAAAAATATTCAAGGACTGCTCATTGAAATTGCATGTTTAGTATATACCCTTTTAAATTAATTACACAATTAAAACCCATGAAACGATCCATTAAAACAGTTTCAAATAAGTTAACGGGAATCATTTCACTGTCGAATACATGCTTTAATTTAAAAAGACACTGACCATTAAATAAAGGATGTCATTAAGAATTTTAATGGCGCCCAACGGCATTAAAAATCCTTTTACGTTTTTAATGAATAGCATTTTAATGACACTCATTACAATTTAATGTGATCGAAATGGGATTTTGATAGTCTTTAATACCTCGTAATTTTGCAATTTAGCAGGACCCAAATGGTAATAAAAATGTGATTACATGTACGAAGCATCCCATTTTAAAGTAAGATTTGTTTTAATGAGTCTTGAATTAGTTTAATGGTACTGTGAATATGAGGCCATTTTATTGTACTTTTAATTACAATTATTATATAGCATTTTAATTGGGTATTTTAAAACACATTAAATGAGGTTTTCATGGCAAGATTCTTTGAAAATGTTGTGAAAGTCAATGGAATTTTTTGATACTTTTTAATTTATCGTTAATGGTGATATATGCAGTAGTGTAATGAGAAGTCACAACATCTCTCACGCACTTGGAATAATGGAAACTGCCTGCAAAATTCTCAAATTTACGAACGAAAGGAAAAAAGCAATATAATTCTAAATGGTGTCTGAAAACATTCTTTATGAATATGTGTGGCCACTTTTGAAATCCGCATCTTACATTTAACATACTTACATATGAAATCTTAACCAATACTTGCTTTAGTCATATACAGTGGCATGTGTATATATACAATCGACTGAAACAGATTAAAAAAAACATACATTTCGACTCTTTGTAGTAGTATATAACGTAATACTACGACCATTATAAGCTCTCCTTAAAAACCAATAGGTCAAAGGAAAATGATAAATAGGTGATGTAAATATCAAATATATACATGCTAATCCAGCATAGGTATTTGGGTAATTCTAAAACCTGTTTAGACATAAATTGAGCTCTATTTGAGTTTGTGTGTGAAATATTCGTATAAATGCAACATCCCACACACAACACTGACCAGTTTAATGTTTACATTTGTTCAATGTAAAGTGTTGATATGTTTGTTTTTACAATTTGATCCTTGGAACTCTGCTGTTTTCAAAATGTGTAAGTTCATCCCATTTTGAGAACAGTCTCGTTTCGAGATCATTCAAGGGATATGTTGCTTTCAGGTGTTTCAACACATTGTCCAAATGAACCATGTGCTGAAAATGTATGTTTATCTCTTTCGGAATGATCCAAAACCTTGATTTAATATGTGCTTATGCATTATCGATATCAATTACTCTCTGCTAAAATCGTTTAGATTTATGCATTTCTGCAGTGTTATTTTACGAATCATTTGAGAATAAAAGTGTTCTACACCAAGTTTAAAATGAGCCAGTGCATGAGATTTCCAACAATGTGGTGTGTGCGACCAGCAAAGCCTCAGATCAGCCTGCGCATACGCGCAGTCTGATCAGAGCCTTTGCTAATCGCTTGAGTATTCTTTGATTGTTAAGCTTCTGACTGACCACCATTTGGAGTTTCTAAGCTTAACAGGAGGCTGCACAGACTCGTCTGAGTCTACACTTGTCAAAATGCCACATTGTTGGAAATCTCATGCACTGGCTCAAATGATATTAATTTGCGCAGAGGAAATGCCGACACGCACAAATATTCTAAACATAAAACAAAAGCCCATGAAATTCCACACGTAGGGTTTTGTCATTTACACATTTTTAAAAGTCAATATTACTTGGACATACACATTCTTTAAATGAGCCAGTGCATGAGATTTCCAACAATGTGGCATTTTGACATGTGTAGACTCAGACGAGACTGTGTAGCCACCTTTTAAGCTTAGAAACTACAAATGGTGTTCAGTCAGTAGCTTAACAATCATAGAATACTCAAGCGACTAGCAAAGGCTCTGATCAGACTGCGCGTTTGCGCAGGCTGATCTGAGGCTTTGCTGGTCGCACATACCACATTGTTGGAAATCTCATGCACTGGCTCAAATTATATTCAGCCCCCACATTTGCCCACATTTGCTATTTTAATAATGCCTTGCTTACCCTATGTATACTTGTAACTCCTAAAAGAAGTTTTTGGCAAACAATGAAGACCATCCTAAATTGTGTTAAGAAGTTCGTTCCGCTCTTCATCATAGAAGTTTAAATCACTTAAAAAGGAAATGCTGCTTACAATATGCATTTTCCACGAGCCTGTTATTCCTTGTAATACTAAATTAGCTTTTGTCATCGTGTCTGACGTCGAATGTCTTCACACAATTATGTTTACTTTGGGTACTGTTTTTCTATCGTTCTAGTAAAATCTTATATTTTCCAAAAATTGAGACATTTGTTTTATTTTGATGGTTATTTGCAGCATTGCATTTTAGTAAACGTACTACAGGCTTACAAAAGATAAATAACGACTCCAGTTAGGGTTTCTTAACCAATTAGGAAATATTCTTAAAACTATGGCCATTACATGACAATGCTTTTTTGTCGTATACCCCATTTTGCTTCTTCCGAGGAGTACTTGAGTTTGAAGATCATATATTCCGTTGCAAATTGTTTAATTAAAAATCCCGTTGTTTATTTCATACCAAGTGTGTCGAGTTAGAATAATTCCAGTGACATTTATGTCAATCGGCACAATATTTGGGACATAATAATATTGCGGATCGATCTTTCTTGAGTACTATAATAGCTTACAGTGAAAACCCAGACAAAATGTCTCATAACGTGGCGTTTCATCTTTAATGGATCTTTACCGCTTGCATAAGGACTGAAGTAAATTCAAATTTTGAAATTCGAACCTGTAGCCGTTTGAATTGTATAATGATATATTGTTTTAAAATCATACGGAAGAATGCATGAGTATACAAATATATTACTTCTTAAACTCACTGCATACTGAGTTAAAGTTTATAATTCGGCCATGGTAACCGTTGAAAGTCTATTTATCACTTGACATCGCGTATGGGAGTGAAATAACGCCATGCATTAAAATCGATAAACCACTAGTGGCTTACAGATGTTCGGGTAACGTTATGAAAGTAAGCTTTTAACGTCACTAACTTAAAGGTTTTTACGCAAAAATATGATTTCAAAATAATTTTAATGTTATGTGATAAATAGAATCTAACAATCATTAGCTTGCTGAGTGCATTAACCCTTAAAGCGCCAATCACGACTGCAGCAGACGACAAACTTTGTGACATCTTCCATGATTTCTCAATTAAAAAAGGTATGATATTTCATGAGAATCGTCTACCAGCAGACGATTCTCATGAAATAGCATGCCTTATTTGTTATTTTTGAAAAATCGGCAAAAATTTATATTGCCGTCTGCTACAAATTATAGGTGGGGCTTTTAGGGTTAATCTACTGTGCTTAACCCTTTGTATTCTGATGAATTTCCCATACATATTGATATAAGTATGTGACTTCCCACTTTGCACTTCAATAGGTCACAGGTAGAATTTTCAAAATGAAGATAGAGGATCCTACATGAGTGCTCATGTTTTATTGATTTTTTTAAACGAGTTGAGGAAAACAGATAAAATGCGGGGCTTGACGAACATTCAGGAATCTTATTATGCCAGCTGATCGGAGCCTTTATCGTTTTCAAAAAAAAGATTTGGACTGGTTATAAATTGTCAAAGTACGCTAACTATCTTATCATCGATATGTTGCTGTTATTGTTCTTTGTCACTTTCTCACGGTGCCATGGGTTTGTCTATTGTGTGTGATTGTGGAATGTCCTTGTCATACTCTCTTGAATTTATTTCCTATTAAAGCGTGGTTTACCAATAAGCTGTTTACACTTTTAAAGGGCTTTTTAGCAATATTTGAATGACAAGTCTTGCAAATTATATATATAAAAAAAACGCTGTAGTGTTATGGTCCAGTTTTGATTCGGCGTTTTTCAACATGCCTCCATGCGTATTATTTATGTTAATCTATTGACACATTCAGCAAACAGCCTTGTTCATACTCCTACAGTGACTTTGGTTTTGTTATTTATGGTGTACATAATGTCTAGACCTAAAGAAATCCTCATATGCACAGATTGACGTATTTTGCGAGGAATTGCCCATATTGGGTAATGAAATATTTGTAGTAGACACCTAAATCTTTATCAGGACATTCTCTTCTATTAGATTGGAAAATAATATTGTCTGGGCTTTGTGGCCTTTCCTTGTTAAAATCAAAGGGTGTGATTAGGAAATACCACAATCACACTTCACAGAACACGGCAACGTGAGGAAGAGCTACATAGCACTGACTTTCACAAGACATAAGGAAGACAGTTAAAACAAAGCAACCAGCTCTCTCTCTCTTCCCGTTCAAGACGATTGCAAAACTAGACGGACACAAAGTACTGAATAACAAACAAAGACCAAACACAGAAGCCCAACAAACAATTGGAGTAACAATAAAAAATAAATCAATAACAACAGAATCACGTCCACCTGGCCTCTCTGTGCTAGCTGAAAATAGGTAATCTCAAAAAAAATAATTAATAGTCGCATAATCACTAGAGACATGCACGGATTCAGAGAGGGTGGGGTGGGGGGGGGGGGGAGCCCCCTCTA
Organism: Loripinus fragilis; assembly: GCA_964019695.1. NCBI lineage: Eukaryota > Metazoa > Mollusca > Bivalvia > Lucinida > Lucinidae > Loripinus > Loripinus fragilis. The sequence continues at coordinate 62,497,025 of OZ026522.1, read as the reverse complement.
GCAATTCTGGTATGGACCACCCTCAAGAACTAGATAATGATTATAATCTACCGATTATAAAGTCTCCCGAATCAGCCCCAATTCTCATGCGACATTATTGGCAATGCTATTGAATGTGTCTTATCGTAAAAAGTACGATTTTATATGGTTTAGGGGTGGGGATCTAAACAGTTTCCCAGATATTTAGCCTTTTTATGAAGTGAACGAGGTGGGGCATTCCCGGACACGCTTCCCGTTGACTCCCAGGTCAGTACTATAAAATGGGTCCTGTAAAAAGAATCATGAATATATATGGTTTAGGGCTGGGGATCTGAGATATTAAGCGGTTTAAGAAGTGAATGGGTTTGGGCAATCGTAAAACTTGTTCACTAGGGTGTATCATAACTACATACTGTATACATGCCATTGTCAATTAATATTAAGCTACAGGTTTGTACAAAATTAGCGACTAATGAGCTTTTATAATAAATTGTTTTTGAGCACTTTGACAGCCTCCCCCCCCCCCATTTGACCAATAATGCCATTCTTTATAGTAGTAGTAGTAAGATAGTTTATTTAAGTGTCACATCTCAAATATATACAAATAAAACAAACAGTAAAACTAAAGATATTCGAGATCCTGCCTAAAAGGCACATGAGACACTATTTGACAGTAAAAAGCATGAATATATAAAATGACATTTACATTAAAATATCAATACATATTGTGTAAGATCTTCACATTCTCAAAATTTGTGAAGAAGTCTACATATATGTACATTATGGAGGAGAAGGGGCATCATCATCTCTATGGCAAAGTCAGTTACAGACCCCCTTCCTCAGTTGATTGTGATATGTCGTCCAGAGTCTGGGCTGATACAGTCGACCCTACCAGACACTGGACAATACAGTGACATCTATTATAGATCTAGAACAGCAAATATTTATGTGTTCAAAAATCGTCTTTTGCTCATTCTAAGTAAAACATTTGCTAACTGTAATTGTTATTCTTCGGAATTCATTAAAAAGACAAGTTTATCTAAGGATTCATAATGTTTAAAAGTCGGGTTTATTCTGAGCGCAGATTGAAACAATTTGTATCTTTGATCACTGTAAAACTCACAATCAACCAAAAAATGGGTCTCATCTTCCACTGAGCTTGCAGAACAATATGTACAAAGTCGCTCAAATATGGGAGTTTTCGGTCGGGTATACCTTCCAGTTTCAATTGCCAAAGGTAAATTACAGCTACGAAATTTGGCAAGCACACGTCTGTGGCCCCTGCTCATAGTTTGTTTCACATAAGATTCTGTCTTCAGGACGGTTTTATATTGTCTATAAGTTCTCAGTTTATTTCCATTGAGAGCGTTGCCATCACTTATTAACTTTTGTGACCATTTGTCTTTATCTATGTCATTCAATATATCACGAGCCACAGAAACACAGGATGATTTATTAGGGTTTGGGGTCAACATTAAGTCACTCAGGTTATGTGTATCAGTAAATTTTAGCATCTTTTTCTCCCATGATCTACCTTTAAACCAATTGTGAACCCGTCGTACAATCCTGCGCTCTGGCATATTATGTAGCCTACACCACAAACGAACAGATTAAACTTTTTGTTTAACTTCGCGAGAGCTCCATCCTAGATCACCCCTCGAAGACACATTAGAACAATGTTTAGTTACACCCAGAAAATATCTACATGCTTTATTATTTATATTAGGGTGCAATATAAAGCTACAAATGTATGTAAAAGGATTAGCCTGGTCACGGGAGGAAAGCTCTTCAAAAACTATTGCTGTTTTCCTTTATGTTGAATAGCAAACAATGAGATTTCAACCCATATTCTTAATCGGTACTTGTCCAATGCGAAAAGCCTTTTTGCAGATATTTCGAGGGCTGAACCTACTGTCTTTTCCATCGAAAAAATATCATTTTCTTTGAAACTGTTCTCTGGCCATTTTATGGGCAATCCTTTATTAAGACTGTCCAAGGTCCTTTAATATTTAATGTGTGATGATAAATTAATTAAACGGTTTTGTTTAATTATAAACGGCTATCGTGAATTGAGACAACAAATGAAACAGACATAAGGCTGTTTTACACGTAGCGCAAGGTTGTCACTATTTTAGAATTAATTCCATGGGCAGACCAAGAGATGGGGCAGGGGGTCCGGACACCCCCCGGAAGATCACAAGTTACTATAGGTTTCCTCAGAAATGCTGGTACGAGAAGCCCCTCGAGAAGCAGTTGAACCCGTTGGGTCTAATCGAGGGAGGTCCATATGGCCCTCTGTGAAATACGTACGTTTATGCCCAAAAAATCGTTGTCAGAACCCCCACTGATGAACTTTAATGGATCAGCATATAAATTCATTGTTTGAAGCGTATCTCACAATCAGCTGTACACCATATGTCTTTTAAAATTAGTAAAACTCCCAAGAGTCATTACGGCATACTTTGAAAATAGTGACATAGAGCATTATTAACACGTGCACAAAGAGTATACAAATATGTTATTTGTTGTTTTGTTTATCATTTTGTTTCAAACGTTTGAAATACAAAAAAAGTGTGCTAAATCTGTACGCTAGCTACAATGTTACACAAACTATCTGATGGAAAACCTGTTTACAGCTCTCTCAATATGGGATTCCCCGATCATGAAGTCCCGGATTTATATATTTCATAAGATCAATCTTAGTCGAGAAGAAGATAAGTCAGTTTTGATATAGTTTTTATGTTGGGAATTCTCATACGCTGATTTGTCTATTGGTATTTCCCATGTTATATGTATGTCTGTTCAGATACAATCTTGCACAATTAAAGCACATTCGAGTATTCCCATAGTTTAGATATATATTTGTTCCAATTGGCCAAAATGTGTATAATAATATAGTTGTAAATGCCACCTGATTCCAAAAACGCGACGAAGAACCATCGATCTGATATATGCTTACTTACTTGATTCCGTTATCATTGTAAAACGTTTTGCGTCGTCACCCACTAGCGTCTCGCCATAAAGGTCTAGATGTTTGTTAATTCGGATACGTTTTTGTTTAATTGCAGTAAAACCGTCTTAAGCGGCCACTTAAAAATAGACAAAACAAAGGTCTTAATGAAAAATGGCAGCCTAATGAAGGTTGAAAGTATTGCAGAAGCTCGAAGGGGAGCATTCTGCAATACTTATGACCTGCACTTAGCGATAATCGATGTTAACACCCAATTTTTGGACGACGGACATCCAACGATCACAATAGCTCACCATGAGCCAATGGCTCAGGTGAGCTAAACACAAAGTTCTTAATGACAACTTTGATGAAGGTCAAAAGTATTGCAGAATGCTCCCTTTGGAGATAAAAATGCATGGAAGTTTTGCAATCGTGCAAAAAGTAATTGCTGGCCGATTGAGGTTTGTAATGCAGTGCTCAGAGTCATTTCAAGTTTTGCAATCATCTCGTTTAAGAACAGACTAGCCACTAGTCTGATATCATATCTTTTTTAACGAATAATAAATTTATTTTAAAATAATTATTTCTGTATTCTCTTTCTTTCCTCTTTGATAGCAAAATTTGTGATTAGGTGAGGATATCAATGAGAGAAAAGATGAGACTAGCTATATGAAATCAAATTATACTGAATGAAACGTAAAGTAAAATTGACAAAAACATCAAGGTCTAGGAGCTAGACTATTTTAAGAAGAGGGCTGGTTTTCATTTAATTGTTTTCTTGCTGCCATGTGGTTGTTAGTGTTCTGTGTTTCTTCCTGATGGTGCCATGGACTCATTGGTGAAAGTTTTCAGGATTATTCCTGAATTCAGGATTTTGAGGCCGACTTTCCACAGAAAGCCGACCTCAAAATCCTGAATTAAGTAGATTATAATTATCTTTACTTATTTATTTTCAGTTTATCTTAAGACAATTGACAGTTAAAACTTGAAAATATTGATATAATTTCATCAGCGAAATGCTAGTTTTAACATTTGAATTTCTAAAGTTCAGGATTTTGAAAATTTTGAACTTTCACCCATGTGGACTGGTCTGCAGTACAGTATGGGAGTGTGGCATTTCCCGTTAATACGAACATATTTTTGATTATTCAGTATATCGAAATATCGACGTGTAAAGTCTAATCGGTATACATCCACCATTCGCTTAGTTTTAAAGAGTATATGGTATTGTCCTGGTGAATGGATAATAAGCTACTTGAACTTCAAAACAAGATGTCCTTCTCTCCGTAAAACTCATTAATCGTCAATTGGAGCTTTTCTTTTGCCAATAATGTCAATTCCAATTTTCACGGAGCTCATCATGATAAATGGAGCTGACATAATGCAAACCTATAGTGTAAATGGCTGGAGCTAGAGTGTGAAAGTAATTGAACAGAGATATAGTCCTAAAGCCTTAATACAAAGTGTAGTTCGTGCAATCTTATTGGTTGGAGACATAAGTTCTTACACCCGTGGTTGTTTTATATGAAATTTATGAAACGAGCTTTAGATAAGTTTATATTTCTAATGACCACGATGCTCTTTATCATAGGACAGTTGGACCAGTAATTTAGACTTTAAAAGAAGACAAAACGTACTGTTGTCATAGATATCGTTGTCGCTGGACGTGTGGTCATCTATTTTGACATGAAGGTTTTGGTTTGGTTTGATTCTTTACGTCCCAGTCAACAGGTATGGTCATGTCGGGACGGTCAGTTCACTCAGCCACACTTATTCCCTTGGTAAGCTTGACTAAAGCCTGTTTCACATCAATCGTACGATTGTTTTGCCATGCCGTTTGCCGCAGGCGTCAGGCCGTGTGGCAGATCGTAGACAAAATTTCATACCTCATGTTGATGTTCATTAAATGGAAGAAAGCCGCAAAATGCTCGCATGATTGTCTTGCGTTCGTTAGCAGGACTGTCGCCAGATGGGCTTGCAGAGTTGCAAGACTAGCGCAATTGCGGCCGTGCAACAATCGTGCGAACTTCATGGGTAGTCGTACGGTTCGTAGCATTCTTGTGAAAGCCGTACAATAAAGCGCAATGTCATTGCACGGTTATCGCGCGGCCGCGGGCGAAATACGTTTGTGCGAGCTCCTACGTTAAACGTACGAACGCCTTGCGTGTCTTGCAGCAGCCTTGCAACAGTCTTGCGTGTGTGTCTAGAGGCAGTGTAGCATCCTCATAAGATCGCAAGAGAATCTCAAGGAAAATGAACATGTCGAAATTCAGTTTTTGTCGTTGCGGCAGCCGTACGACCTTATGATATCGCAAGGCAGCCTTGCGGTGTTGAGCCCAACCCCGTACGACAGTGGCACATAACCCAGCAGTTTGTCGTCGTATAGAAGTGTACGGCTGCCGTACATTGGTGTGAATCAAGCTTTAGTGGTTAACTAGTACTTTCGCTTATAACTGACAACAACCCTTCTTGGATCAGCAAAAGGGAGGATAATTACCGTAGAAATTATTTCATATTCTATCTCCACGAAAGTATAGGCCCAGGCCTGGATCGAACTCGTGACCCCTGGATTTGCAGTCGGACACGAATTTTTACATGACAGTATTCACTAAAAGCAGCCACGTCATATAATACTATTTGTGTGAACGTAATGTGAAAATTTGACACACGAGACAGGCAGTATTGCAAACTGTTTTTGATTCTTAAAGTCAACACTTCAAACCAAAGAATGGCATGTTATCTAAAACAACTAGACTTCAGTCGACGGTACACCATCGCAAATACCCGCTTTTGATCCACCAAAAGCATCTGCAAAGTTTGAAATTGTTACGTCCAACGGTTTAGGAGGAGATGAATATACAAGAAAGTACATTATTTCACCTTTGACCTTGACCTTAGGTCAAGGACAAACACGAAAAATTGCCCAGTATCCTCTACATCATATGACCTACGCACCTGCAAAGTTTGAAGTTGCTATGTCCAACGGTTTAGGAGCAAATTCATTTACAAGAAATATTTGATTTGACCTTGACCCAAAGGCCAAGGCGGTCAAGGTCACATGAAATGTTGCCCAGTGCTCTCGACATCATGTGACCTATGCACGAGCAAAGTTTGATGTTGCTACATCCCACGGTTAAGGAGAAGATTCGTTTACAAGATAATACATTATTTGACCTTGACCTTGGGGTCAAGGTCACATGAAATGTTGCTCAGTGCCCTCTACATCATGTAACCTATGCACTTACAGAGTTTGAAGTTACTACATCAAAAGATTTAGGAGGAGATGTATTTACAAGAAAATTCATTATTTGACCTTGACCTTGGGGTCAAGGTCACATGAATTTTTGCCCAGTACCATCTACATCATGTGATCTATTCAGCTGCAAAATATGAAGTTGCTACGTCTAATGATTTAGGAGAAGATACATTTACAAGAAAATACATTATTTGACCTTGACCTTGGGGTCAAGGTCACATGAAATGTTACCCAGTACCCTCTACATCATGTGACCTATTCAGCTACAAAGTTTAAAGTTGCTACGTCTAACGGTTTAGGAGGAGATACATTTACAAGAAAACACATTATTTGACCTTTGATCTTGACCTTGGGGTCAAGGTCACACGAAATATTGCCCAGTACCCTCTACATCATGTGACCTATTCAGCTACAAAGTTTGAAGTTACTACGCCTAACGGTCTAGAAGGAGATACATTTACAAGAAACGTGACGGACGCACGGACGCACAGACAGACGGACGACCGACCTACTTTGGTACGAAATTAATATACCCTTTTTTTTCTAAAGAAAAAAGCGGGTATAATTAAATGTGGAGTCATGGGTATTATTACATCAGTGGTGGCAAAAGGTACGTAACACTACAAAAGTGAGGTCAGAGGGTAAACTTATGTTTTGTTGCTCTGCGTACGACACGCTCTCGACTAATGAAGTAAAATAGATAAAGTTTTGACCTCAATAGAATTTATTTGTCTTATCTTAAAGCTACATACTCTGTAAATTTTCATATTTTTCGATTTTTTTTATTTTCTTTTTAAATCATTTGTAAAAGTAGAATTAAGTTATGTTTTCTAAATAAATCTGTTCACTATATCTGAAAACTGCACGGAAAAGTGAATTATCTTATTAAACAGGTGTGTTTTCTCTTGTTGGTAATTATTTGCGTCCCTCCAATAATTATAGACAGTTAATTTTAACATAAATGCTGTTGTTTTGATCCTGATAATTTGTTAAGATTTACGAAATTGGTAAAATGTTTACCTGAATTTTAGTTATTTTACTGTGTTCTTGAAAAATAGAAACATTAGTTCTAAAATTAAAAGATCAAAAATTACAGACAATGCAGCTTTAAACGGAGGATTGATCATTTGATGTCAAGAATATGTGATTTCGGATTATTAATTACAAAAGTATAATTGAGCCACGATCTGTGAAAACCAGCCTTTATGACGAAGTGGTCAAAATTTAGTTAATTACACACACTTAATCTACGAGGTGTGAGAAAGTGATCCTGAAAATTTTATGAAGTTATTTCCATTATTCATGGAACTATGGTCTTTTGAAACACTGAACACTGTCTTAACTTAAACATGCATCGTCAGAAACGTTATGGCGTTACTAATGACGTCAAAGTTAACTTCCTGATTTGCAGGTCTGCCGGGTGCATGAAAAACATGATATTTCTTGTTAACACACATTTTTATTATCCTTTGCATGTGTGCAATGGAATTCGCAGAAAAGTTGACACCGATTCTTTTTTGCCCAAAGTTCGCATGATCTGAAAACGACTCACCATACTTAAAAATTCTGACAGTTGCTAAGGTAAAGTTGTTGCCATGGCAACATATGGCATGATAACAAAGAAGTTTAATCAGAAATATTTGCCAGTTTCATTCTGCTATTCACCTGAATAGATTTTAAGGCAATATATAAACGTGTCAAATTTCTTCATTTTTGGTGTTTTTCAAATGATTTTTACATAATAAGTGCTAAATGTCATCAAGGCAGGTTTTCACAGATCGTGGCTCAATATATATATAACAAAATATTCTGTAGAAAATTCACCTACAAGCTTAGTAAACTCAATTATTCTTTGTCTGTACATTAATAAAATATACTAAACCGCCAATTGCACTATGTGCATGTTTAGATAGAAGTGTTGTGTGTGCATTCCGCTAATTGAAGGCTTCACCTCTATCTAAATATCAACAGCAAATTATCTGCAAATTACAGATGCACGTAAACTGACTAATGAATATGTGGGTGCACTGATAGAATATAGTGTTCGTACTATGATATCTATTCAAAACAAGTTGTCATAGTTCAGCACCAATGGTAGGGTCCCAGCATAACCTATTTTTATCACGTGTAAATTAATTAATTATTTAATAAATCTATTATCACGTGTTTTGGAGTGTCCAAAGGCTAGGCATACGAGTATAATACTAGATATAAAGGAATGTTGTTCAATTTAGCTGTTAGCATCATAATCGACGTGAGAAAACCTGTCTTCGGGGTTTGCGAACAGCAAAGGCGCAGAACAGCCTGGCCATCCGGCGCGCAGTCTGATCGGCGCATTTGCTATTAACTTATTGGAAATTAATTTATCTAAACTTGCTTCAAACGAAAATTCTATTGTATAGCTAGTCTCTGTAGATGAGCAAACTTATTTGAAGATGACCTTGTAGGCAACCCCGAAGACAGCTTTTCTCGCGTCGAGGACCTTACGTCCATTACCATTAATCCTTTGCCGATTTATAGACGTGCCAAAGAGCCTAACCGAGCCGCCGTTTACTACAATGTTCCAAAAGTGAATAGAGAAGACCCAGACCAGCTTATGCATCTTGATCTTCCCTGTACACGTTGAGTTAGTAATGTCCTTCTCTATTGGTACACATAGAAAAGAATAGCGCTCGACATGCAAGACGTTAATTTGTATCCGCATTGTTATCAGGCAATTGCAATTCCAAGATGGTGATGTAAAATGAATAATTGAATAATTTTTGGAATTAGCAGTCAAAGATAATGTTCAGACAAGTTCACGCGAGTCAAGCTGTTTGAAATGACGGTTATAAATGGATCTGAAGCACGGTATCCCACGTATCAATCCGCATTCTTGAAAGTATGTTGATTAAAGAAGTGTTACTCTGATGGGTACTACAGTTAAACAATTACCATGGCTGTTTAGAGGTACACCATGAGTGTATATGCTGCACGCGGGGTGGGATGGGGCAGTTAAATGGTACTGGAAGAAAGATACATCTCAATCTGAATAGCTGGCATGTCAAATAAGCATTCTCATTTTGCTGTTTCTTGGGTAACGAATGGTCAACACTTTATCCATAATAAGTGGTCATAAGTAGTAGACGGATGGCTGAGAATGGGTTTGCTCCCCCCCTAGGGAATTTCCCAGACATATCCTATCTTGTAGAGAATTAAAAGCCGCATCTTTTAAGAGATGTTTGCACTCTGTGCTCCGGGGCGTTAGTCTGTAAGAGCCTGTAACATACGTTACTTTATAAAATTAAGAAAAAGTAAATTGAAAGTTTGGGCTACAAATTAAAGACATTAAAATATTAATTTTTAAAAATCATTCATAAAGTCTGCATACTGGATATCTCAACTGCATATAACAGCCGTTTGAACAAAATTGTGGCTTCCTAAGGTGTCATATGCATTACATAAATCAGATAACCCATTAAAATTTGCAAGTGTGGCTAACATCATTTACATTCACAATCTCTCTGTGTGTTTTGCAAAATGTTTTTAACCATGTTTGACTAGCTTATGCAATTGGCTAATAGAAAAATTAAAGTTTGTTTCCCTATCTCAAATATTTTTACTGTAATAAGCAATTTACCAACCCTACCCCTACTCAGTTTTAAGGTGAAAAGTTTGGTATTAAAACTAAAGTAAAAATAGTTAAAAAATATTTGCAGTTGATGAACATGTTTCATTGTTTGGCATTTATTTGCTTATATGAAAAGACTAATAAATCTGCAAGTTTGTTGCAAAATTTTTAATATCAGAGGCTGTAACATATGTTACCTAATGTAATAAATGGGCAAGCTCATTTTCTGTACGTAAGATATGCCTAAAAATGTTTTAATCTCCTCGAGGGAATTTTGCAGACATATTCCTTCTTAAAGAACAACTCAAGCTGCATCGAATAAGGGATGTTTGCACTCTCTAAGTTGGGGCGTTAGTCTGAAACAGCATGTTACATGCGTTACTATATCATATAAATGAAATGTAGTTTGAAAGTTTGAGCTAAAATTGTGAAAAAACTCTCAGCTGTTGGATATCTTACATTGTTTATGAATTTTAAGCTGGCTCGTATGATAAAGACTCATAGATCTGCTAGTTGTCACCAAGTTTTAAAGATCAGAGAGTGTTACATATGTTAGCATGATAAGTAAAATCATCAAACAGTATTTTGACATAAAGCTGAGTAAGGGCCTGCTTTATCCTAATCCCCTTTGGAATTCTGCAGACATATTACATCCTATGTAACCCTTCAAGGTGCATTTAATAAGAAATGTTTGAACTCTGTTAGTCGGGGCATTAGCCTGTAACAGCTGGTTACATATGTTACTATATCAATTTGAGAATAAGAAATTAGAATGTTTGAGCTACAGAAAGAAGACATTAAAATTATATAATAAATTGGCATTCTTATAGTCTGCATACTGTATGTCTTTACTACAAATGGAAGCTGTTTAACATTTATATGGCTAACTGTGGTGTTATGTGCGTTACATGAACCTAATTATAATTTAAAAACCATAATTGTGGCTATCGTCATTTAGTTAAACAACTACTATGACTTGGTTTCAAACTGTTTTATTAGATTTTACAAACATATTCTCAATTGATGAATAGGAAAAACCAAGTTTGCTTTTCTATCTTAAATATATTGGCTTATAGGAGCTAATACACTGCCCTACTCCCAGTTTTACTGAGAAGCAAATTTTGTTATTACCGTTTAAGTAAAACACATGAAAGCGATTGCAGCGTGTGGATATTTTACATTTTCTTAGTCTGTCTTGCTCATATATCTGCAAGATGTCATTAAGTTTAAGATCAGGACACTTAATGTGTACTTAAAAGTCTTTGGTGCGAAAACACTAGAAATTATATTCATTTCTGATTATCAAGCCCATAGACTGTTGTTACAGATGTTATCAATGACCTTTTGGACACATTTCCTAATACTGTGCATATAATGCTAAATATAGAGCCACAAATAGAAAAGATTGTTTTACATTTGTACAAGACAATACACTAAATGAAATGGTCCAAACTAATTCTCATCGATTTAACACTCATGTTAAACGTTTGTCATTGTCTGCTTCTGTGGTAATCATTATTATCACACGCCTCCTTGCAACTAGTAGAATCATCACACTATATTTCAATCATTTACTGTTATACAGTTTTACCACCAGTCCACTCAAATTTGATGAGCCATTATCAACTTTCCAATTTTGCCATTCATGGCTTGGAACATTCGGAAACTGATATGAATTCCTAATAGTTGGCTCTTTGAGTATGTGTTTCAAGTGATACTCTGCAAGTAGGAGACAGACTAAAGCTTTCCAAGGAGGAAAACTATGCCATTAAAAGCAATGAGTACCTGGACTGATGTACCTTGACATATCTGTGATAAAGAATCATATCTTAGCTGGATAACATTTATAAATGAAGCCTTTCCATACATGCAACAAACATATTTTCATCTAATAATGTATCTGCACTTATTATCTTTCCCCAAGCATTCAAAAACTTATTTGAAGTCTTAGTACTTCTGAAGTGCTGAAACCGAGGTAACTCTTTCCCTTCAAATAAACATTTAGATGTATCATGGCAGGTAAAGCAATGAAATGCAGGATGAATAGAGCGCAAATTAGACCCTTTCACTTCAATGATTCGCTTCTAAGATAAGAGCGCTTATTAAATGATGTAACATATATAACTCGTCATAATAAATTAGCAAGGGCATTGTCGTGACATCCTTTTTGATTACACAGTCAGAGGCAAGCATTTTCAATTTCAGTGTTTTCAATGGATCATGAAATGGGGCAACCTTATCAACTTGTTTACTCTGTATAAATCTTCCATAGAGCATAATATAGAACTACTGATTATCCTATTCTATCCATAGTCCACTTTCCTTAGCTAATGATATGGCTGCAAAAACTGAGAAATCAAAGGTTTTACATTATTTTAAGGCTTGCTTCAATGTACTGACACCAAAAAACAACCAGCAGCAAACATAATTGATGGCAATGTCCAACTTCATGTTCTTTCTCATATCAAGGTGTAACAGAAATTGTTTCAGACGGTCTACCAAACCCATCAAGAGTCACCATTGTAACTAAAGAAAACTTATAAAGTTCTTTGGGCGCAGCAAAATACTATTGATCTAAGACCTGAGGACTTTAAAAGCACCAAAGGACTGAAAAGGTTCCATGGCAAATGATGCAAAAAAGCAGCCTATCAAATTTCTGTTTGACCAATGTCAGCAATCTTAAAGTATTCTTAGAGATACAGGGTAGAGACATAGCTTTTGCAAAATCAGAGCAAAGTTATTATTTGACTAGCACGGATGCAGAAGCAGCTGCAGTAAGATTGCTCTTTCCATTTCACAGGAAGAGACATATACCAGAGTCATACTCCATTGTATGCAAATATTATGTGAAATGGCTTTAAACCCATATTTAATCAGGTGTTTGATCCCATGACACTGACATGCTGTTTCTGCTTTTGAAGAATGCTAAGGATTCAAGTTATAGCTGAGTCAATTTGTTTGAGGCTGGCACTGGCCACACATACAAAGAAAATTAAGTCTTTTGATGGCATAAAAGGAGGATCATACGAAATGCTTATAGGTGATGTTTGTCACAGTTACCAATTTTAAAAAGTACGTAATCTTAATTAATGTAACACATATAACACCAAAGGAAGCTATATATTTGTTAAAAAACACTTTCTTATATATCAAAGGTATTCAGCATGCAAACTACATGAATAGTTTAAATAAATAGATAGTTTTATGTCTTCTTTCTGTTTCTCAGACTTTCAATTCATTTATTCTTAAATTTATGGTAACATACGTAACATACCATTACAGGCTAACCCCCTGGTTAATAGAGTGCAAACATCTCTTATTTGGTGCAGCTTGAATAGTTCTTTAAGGTAGGATATGTCTGCACAATTCCCAAAGGGTTGGAGAGGAAGAGGATTGTACTCCGTTTGCAGTCCTAATACTATGCTATGATTCTACTGGTTGTGATGAAATGGGTGATTATTTTGCAATAGAAGCAGACACAATGATATAAATTGTGAGGGTGACTTGAATAAAGATTGTTTTTGAATAATTATATTTAATAGGAATATTTATTAAATTGTGTCAATTAAATGAGAACTATTACTTTCTAATTATACATCTATATGTTTTAATATTATAGGCATTAGGTAATATGTGATAAAAAGATTATATATAACATCTGTAACACAATTCCATGGGCTTGTTATCAGCAATGACTATAATTACTAAAACTAAGACACCAGAGGCTAGAGATTAATTGGAAAACATGTGAAAATAGTTTTTTTCTGAAATATAATCTCTTACTTCCAAGACAATTTCCTTGCTCATTCATTATGCCATGTAGCATACGTTACATACTTTGATGAGTGCTCTGATCCTGATGCCAAACTTGCAAATGTATGGTTCTTTATTGCATTAGTAAGACAGTGCCAAAAATGTAAGATAGCCACGAGCGTCAAACTTTTTTTATAAATTTTTCTTCAATAATAATTCCCAAAATTAGATACTTAAAATTGGAGGTAGGGTTGTTTAATAGCTCATATAAAACAATGTATTTGAGATAGAAAAGCAAACTTTATTTTTTCTATTAGATGAATAAGTATTTTAGCAAACTAAGATTAAAAACATTTGTAAAAATGCACAAATCGATCTTAAAATTAAATGATGTTAGTCAACTTCAACTTTCAAAGGGAAATTTAATCTTTGTAACGCATATAACACCATTGAAGGCTGTATTTTTGTTTAAAATGCTGCTTTTATGTAGCTTAGGCATCCAGCTTGCAAACTACATAAGAAATTTGCATAATTAGATGGTTTAATGTCTTCTTTCTGTAGCTCAAACTTTCATTTTGATTTTTTCCTTAGTTTGTTACAGTAACATATGTTACAGGCTGTCAGAGACTAACGCCCCGGAGCACAGAGTGCAAACATCTCTTAAAAGATGCGGCTTGAAATTCTCTTCAAGATAGGATATGTCTGCAAAATTCCCTAGGGGGGGGGAGCAGGACCTTTTTTAGCTCGAAGTCTATAGAGAATGATAGCAAGTTGGTTGGCTAAAACCAACAAATGGAGTTTAACTATCCTAGAAACTACGGATATACATTGGCATCTTCATTTATCTTCATCCATTTCATTGATTGGCTTAAGCATATTTTATTTGTACTTTGTACATGTAACAAACATATAAAGAGAATATATACACAGCGTAAAAAGTTAAGCTCCACTTATATTTTGCTGAAACAATTTTCAAACTACAGTGCAGAAATTGTATTGGATAGGGAACATCTTTATCTAGTGTAAAACTCTGCATAAGTATTTAAATGATAGTTTAAAAAAAACATGTGATACTCCGATTTCGTTACAAAATCATGAGTTTTCGCGACTTAAAAAACTTCTCGCTATCGCCCTGAAATCTTCAAGAAGTAACCCAAACAATTTCTTGAAACAAATGTTTTGCATTTTTCACACAAAATGTTCACTATTTATTCATGTACACAAAGATGCAATGTAAATAAGTTGACCCCTATGTGCTTTGTGCTGAACTCATGATCACATACTTTTGCAAAGTAACATGATTGTTTCACTATCTTATTGCTTAATGATGCATTTACACACATAGTGTTAATATATCAAGAGGCTCCATGGGGATGGAATAACTAGATTTTGCTTCATATCAGATTCAAATGATAAAAAAGATATGAGTTTGGGTTGGACTATCTCGATGCAAAGATTAGTATTTCATTTATTAACATATGTACATCCTTTACATGTGCACATCAAATTATGGGCAGATAACACATAAGATGTACTGTCCCATATTGATGATTATCATTACTGTTGACAAGATTAGCAAGTATGCTGGGCAACCACATACACAGTTTTGTGTTGAACTTTACTAGTATTATGACAATTGATGATATGACAGCGAATTCAGGGAGATACCCATACAAGCCATTATGAAAGTTTCTTCCAAATCTTTTAATTATCTTCCAATATTCTTTTCAAATTCAATTGTGGGTAGGAAAGTTGACTCTCAACCTTTAAAAGAACCTTAGAACTGGTTTCATTTATCTTCATTACAATCTTCATCAGTGATTGGTTTACAATGCAAGTGTAATAAGTACTTCACATGTGACCATACAAGGAACCTGTTGGAAATGAAACTATATGTCCAGGTTCCATTGTGAAGAGATTATGAACACTGATTTTGATGAAGATAAGAGGAAACTACATACAAAATCATTTCTCAAACATTCAAGGGAGTTATCAACCTACCCCTAGCCTAACCAAACTTCATTGTCATATCACCACCATGTGATAAATTAAAGAAACACACTTTAATATCTTTTTTCCATGCTTGCCATTAACCTCATAATCCTTCAATGAATATGAATGAAGAGTTCATATTTTGACAAGAGGTTTAGAAGAAACTTTAATAATGGTTTGTATGCATCTCTGTCTTGATTAGCTGTAATGTTATTTGGGCCTCGACGCGAGAAAACCTGTCTTCGGTGTTTACGAACATCAACAGCGCAGACCAGCTTGCGCATCTGCGCAGTCTGATCAGCACATTTGTAACTAGCTTATAAGAAAGTATCATATCTAAACTTCCTACAAGCTAATTTTCAAATATCTGGCTATTCTTTGAAGCTGAGGAGACTAGTTTGAGTCTCGCTTTATCGGAAACTTGAAGACAGATTTTATCGTGTTTGTATCATCAACAGTGACCAGGAAAATGAATTTCTGCATTGCTTGCCATGGTTCGAAGCACAATATTTTATCAGTTAAAGCACGAGTCTTCAATATATGATATGGTTAACATTAAGGGATTGATTGTTTAACATTGAGGACTATAAATCCCGAAACGGTTACTAGGGCAAACAGTGAGTCGGAAGTTCGCTTAGACAAAATTGATCTTCAGAGAAAGAAATGTAACAATTGTTTGAAATTATAACCTGTAACCCCTCAATAGACCATACTGACTTATCTGTATCAAACTATATATAGGAAATCAATTGGTCTTAAAAGGGTTAAACTTTTTATTCAACAGTCAAAGACGCCTGTGTGATAATCGCATGGTCTTGCAATAAATGGCGCTGCTTAAATACTATTGAACAGAGGAATGATTGGTCGTTATTTCCCTACCTGTTTTGACATGCAATTAAACGTAGGTACCAGAGCTGTCAGAAAGCTCCATTTGGTTTCGGCTACCCTATATCCCAGTAGGTAGGTTTCGTAATACACTGTTTTCTTATACAGTAAAAACTGTGCAAAACGACCACTCTCAAAACGACCACATATTGGTTTTCAATACCAATCATCGCTTAAAGCAGGTCAAACGTATTGCAGAATGCTCAGCATTCTGCAATACTTTTGACCTTCATTAAGCTACCATTTGTCATTAAGCTCTATGTTTTGTCTATTTTGGAGTCGCCGTTTTACACAGGTTTTACTGTATAGTGCTTTGTACATGTTGAACGTTTTGAATTCGTACATTGTTTTTCATTGATAAAGGTCGAGAAAGTTAATATTTGAGAATAACATTGTGAATGTTACCTAATTCATTATTCTAATTATGTGAGACTACACACAACATATTAGTTTTGTTGAGAAATAAGAATTACTATTACTATTCCCTCTCATCTGGAGGCCTGTATTAACCTTTGTAACCACACTATGTAAAGTCCGTTATCATGGGGATAATATCTGTATTGTTTAAGGAAAATAAGCTTGAAATCTCCTCGTAATTGAATTAAACGCGATACAAAGTCAATTTCCAGAAATTTCATTGCTTTTTTCTCATTCGTCTTTCCCTGGAGATTTAATGACCTCCATCATTGAAACTTTGTTTAAAGGACACCGAAGGCAATGTATTGCATCCGAAAAATGGTTTGAGTCGCTGTGGTCTTGCTCCATAACCATAATTGTGTAGGGGAATGACCTCTTAGATATTTCATTGCAAATTGATTTATGTCGGCTTAAGCCACTTCTATGTTACACTTTCGATTAACACAGTAAATTTTTAACTGTACCTGAAATCGCCCCAAGTGTGGTTTCTTCAATTTTTCAGATTCTTTCTTTGATATCCAGTTAAACTTGGAAGATGAAAAGAGATTTGAACCCATGACAAAAGAAAAAAAGACACAGGGCAGCCATCAAATGATACATTGAAAACTCTTTCGTCAGTGAACAAAACGGACTGCATCTGCCTCCACTGACTCTTTTAAACTGGTAACATTAGCAGCAACTTATTATCTTGAGAAATTGAGACATGAATACAACAGACATTGAAACAACGCTGTTTCCATGCAGGTCTTATAAGCACTGGCGCCACATCAACGTTGATCAGGCGATGTTTCAACCCTGCATGTTCGCTGAGGCTACCATGGGGAGTTTGTCTTCAGATTGTGTTTCCTTGGAGCTTTTCATTTGTTTTGTCCATTGTTAAAATGTTGTTTTCGATATTCAATTGGTTTAAAACCAGAAAACTTTGACAGATTAAGCAAAATACCCCAGACTAGGACGACATATAATGTAAAAACATGGGAAAGCAGATGCTTAGATCTGCCTGCATGCATGTGCAGGCTCATCATGATATTTACTAAATTTTCTGTCTAGAATTGTCTGACCAGGTATCGTTTAAACGCATTGACAGGTCAAACTGGACTCGACGGTCAAAATATACCTGGTCGTATAGATGTGTTGACAAATGAGAAGTATGTTTTTGTGAACGCTAATACTTGTATGTTTTAAGAAAATAAATTAAGGTAACTCTTACTCTTACAAAATCGCACTGTTACCTTTCATCATAAGTCCTGTTCTACCTTAAAGCACGCTATTGAAATATTTTTCTCTTGGAAAAAGTTACAGCTCTTCAACAAGGATGAAAACGTGGATTACTCTAATTGGCATCCAACTTTTGTTTATAAAAATGTAAGTGTGTATGATTAAGAAATACCACAATAACACACTGCAGACTACACCCCTGCACCGTGAGGAATAGCCATAGGACACTAACAGTCACAAGACACCAGAAAGACAAATAAAGCCACCAACTCTCTTTCTTATCAAGCCCCGGCATCCAATTTAGGTTACCTTGCACCCCCCAGGACAATTTTTCATGGGTGCCAAATTGTTTATTGGGACCCCCTGGATGAGAAACGAAGGTGTCCTCAAAAAAATTTTGGTTTGGGCTATGTGAAATTGCATGGTTTCTATGCCAACCCATAGCGAATTTGAGAAGGGGGGTCTGCCTATAAAATTACTCATATCTCAGCTGTTACTTATCCTAGACTACTAAACTTAATACCAAATTAAAGCTTAGACATATGCCTATTATCGCCTTGTTGCATATGGAAATTATCTAATTTGCATATTCATAAATATTTATGAAAACATTAAAAATGTGTTTCATAAATGGGGGTATACGTACAAGATCAAAAATATCTCAGCTGCTTTTAGTTGTAGAGTACTAAAATTTGTACTAAATTAAAGCTAAGACATAGGCCTTTCATTCCATGGTCAAATATGCAACGTACCTTATTTGCATACTTTGAATATTTATGAATATTGATAAAAACGCTAAAAAAAACAAGGGAAAATCAATACAAATATAAATAGGCTGATTTCATCCCAATATTGTCATTGTTGCATGATTTAATATAATCAATGTTACAATTTGACAGGTCCAATCATCCAGTGGTCCTATATGAATATTATCTCATTTGAATATTCATGAAAATGCATCAAAACTTAAAAAAATGAGGGAAAATCACGTAAAAACTATAAGCCTAGGGGAGGGGTTAAGGTTCGATCTATCCTGCACTCCTAGGGCCTTTTAAATTCAAGCCAAATTGTTCAGTGGGACCCTCAAAATGTGAAATGAAGCTCTCCTCACAAGAAATTAGGTATGGGCTACGTGAAAATGCATGGTTTCCATGGCAACCGCTTATATGATTCTCGAGATTGGGGGGTAGGCCTACAAATTGAATCATATCTAGGGTTCTACTTATCCTAGAGCACTAAAATTGGTGTCAAATTAAAGCTTAGACACATGTCTTTTTTCTTGTGGTCAGATTTGTAAATCATCTAATTTGCATATTTATGAATATTAATGAAAACCTACAAAAATAAAGTAAAATCATAAAAAACAACATAAATGAACATATTTCAGCACAAAAACATCATCAAACCACCATTGTTGCCAGTTTTTATATCCTCAGTGATTCAATTTGATAAGTTCTTTCATCCAGTTGTCCTATATGAAAATTATCTCATTTGCATATTCATGAATATTAATGAAAAGTTTTGTAATTAAAGAAAAATGTTTAGAAAAATTACGGGATGTACATATAAAATGACAAATATTTCACCTACCATGTGTTCCAGTGTATCAAACCTAGTGCCAATTTAATGCTTAGACATTGTACTTTTACCATAAGGTATGATATGAAAAATATTTATCATGAATATTCGTGAATTTTAATGTAAACAGAAGAAATGAAAGAAAAATTGCGGAAAAATCATGGGGGTGCACTTCCAAAATTACTCATATCTCAGTAGTTAAGTACCCAATAGTGCCAAACCTGATTTTAAGGCAATGCATATACACAACATGTTTACCAAAATGATCCAATTCATAACACATCAGATTTAAATTCGCATGAATATTGATGAAAACATGAGAAATTAAGAGAAAATACAGGGAAATTAAGGGGGTATAGCAACAAAGTGATTCATATCTTGGCTTCCGATTGCCCAATAGTAACAAGCTTGGTACCATATCAAACAGCATAATCTTAAGTAAAATTGAGTCAAAGAAAAAAGTATAAAATCTATAACAGCTGAGATATGAGTAATTTTGTAAGTACACTGCTATCAATTTGTATACATTTTTTACTTGTATTTTTAAAGTTTTTATTAATATTGATCTTAAAAAAATTAGTTAATTCTTATATCTTCCCACTAGGTATAACTGCTATGCATTGACTTAAATTAAGTATATTGTTTGCTACTCTAGGGCAATTAGCAGCTAAAATATTGGTAATTTTGTAGGTATACCCCATTCATTTTTCGGCGATTTTTCTCTTTATTCTAATGTTTATATTAATTTTCATGAATATGTAAATGCGACAACTGGCAAATATTACCATTGAGATAAAGGGCTGTATCATAGCAATAAGTTGGCACCTTGTTTGCTATGTAAGGGCTATAAGCTGCTGAGATATGAGTAATTTTGTAGGTATATCCCCTTCATTTTCAAATATTATTCTCAAAATGCTCATGGTTTCATCAATATTCATGAATATTATAATATGACCATTTTAAAATTTGATAATTTGTTAAACATAATATTGTCTTAGCATTAGTTTAAAACCAATTTTGGTACTCTAGGGCACTTAGCAATTGAGATATTATTAGATTTGTAAGTACACCCCCTTGGTTTTTCCGAGATTTTTCATTTGTTTCTTCTGTTTTCATTAAAATTCATAATCATTATGTTAACTATTTTTCAAAGCTGAACTTAAGGTAAAACTATTATGTCTAAGCATTGACTTGGCACCAAGTTTGATACACTCGGACGCATAGCTGCTGAGATATTGGTAATTTTATACATACACCCCTTAATTTTTCTAAGATTTTATCTCTCCTTTCTAAAGTTTTCATTAATATTCATGAATATGGAAATTAGATAATTTGCATATCTAACTACCAAATTAAACTGCAATGTCCAGGAATTAGTTTGGTACCATGTTTAGTAATCTAGGATGAGATGTTGTTAAGATATGAGTATTTTTGTACCTATACCCCCAATCTTTACAGTCGGCATAATGGGTTGCCATGGAAACCATATAATTTCAAAAACCCAAATAACATTTATTTTTAGGGGCAATATTTTTTTTACATTTAAGTGGTCCTATTGGACAAATTTATGCCCATAATAAAATGTCTGATGTGTTCAATTTAGGTCTGATTACCCCCGTTGCATACTATAGTTTACCCATGCTTTTTTCCATCATTTTAAGATTTCATTGATATTCATGAATATGCAAATGAGATAATTTTCATATAGGACCATGAGATAATTTTCATATAGGACCACTGGATAAAAGAACTTATCAAATTGAATCACTGAGGATATAAAAACTGGCAACAATGGTGGTTTGATGATGTTTTTGTGCTGAAATATGTTCATTTATGTTGTTTTTTATGATTTTATTTCATTTTTGTAGGTTTTCATCAATATTCATAAATATGCAAATTAGATGATTTACAAATCTGACCACAAGAAAAAAGACATGTGTCTAAGCTTTAATTTGACAACAATTTTAGTGCTCTAGGATAAGTAGAACCCTAGATATAATTCAATTTGTAGGCCTTCCCCCCAATCTCGAGAATCATATAAGCGGTTGCCATGGAAACCATGCATTTTCACGTAGCCCATACCTAATTTCTTGTGAGGAGAGCTTCATTTCACATTCTGAGGGTCCCACTGAACAATTTGGCTTGAATTTAAAAGGCCCTAGGAGTGCAGGATAGATCGTACCTTAACCCCTCCCCTAGGCTTATAGTTTTTACGTGATTTTCCCTCATTTTTTAAGTTTTCATGCATTTTCATGAATATTCAAATGAGATAATATTCATATAGGACCACTGGATGATTGGACCTGTCAAATTGTAACATTGATTATATTAAATCATGCAACAATGACAATATTGGGATGAAATCAGCCTATTTATATTTGTATTGATTTTCCCTTATTTTTTAGCATTTTTTCATTAATATTCATGAATATGCAAATTATGCAAATAAGGTACGTTGCATATTTGACCATGGAATGAAAGGCCTATGTCTTAGCTTTAATTTAGTACAAATTTTAGTACTCTACAACTAAAAGCAGCTGAGATATTATTGATCTTGTACGTATATCCCCATTCGTGAAACACATTTTTAATGTTTTCATAAATATTTATGAATATGCAAATTAGATAATTTCCATATGCAACAAGGCGATAATAGGCATATGTCTAAGCTTTAATTTGGTATTAAGTTTAGTAGTCTAGGATAAGTAACAGCTGAGATATGAGTAATTTTATAGGCAGACCCCCCTTCTCAAATTCGCTATGGGTTGGCATAGAAACCATGCAATTTCACATAGCCCAAACCAAAATTTTTTTGAGGACACCTTCGTTTCCCATCCAGGGGGTCCCAATGAACAATTTGGCACCCATGAAAAATTGTCCTGGGGGGTGCAAGGTAACCTAAATTGGATGCCGGGGTAGAAAGGACACTGAATTTTGCATAATAAAATAATGACCAAACACAGATCCCCTACACAAAACGGAGATCAATTAACAATGAATCAACAACAAGAGATCTACCGCCTTAGAACGAACAGGAAGTCGTATATACGAAGAAGCATCATAAACTAAGCTGTAAAATGCATTGTTTTCATAAATAATGTGAATTTCGACATATTCCCATCTTGCTTGTTGCCATTGATAACGTTTGACTACTGCTGAAGTTCAGCAATATTTTGGAATTCAATTGGTTCATTGAAAGATTAGGAAAGATGACATATGATCGATGGCTGTCAGATATTTTTGAATGAAAACTAATTAAGGTCTGACTGCGATGAGTCTGCAACTCTGACATGGTGCTTCTTGTTTTCGACATATCGTAGTTAAAATCCTGTGTAATTATGATGTCTACAATCTTTGGTCTGCACGCTCCTACAATGCTGTCTTGAATAACCATGTTGAATTAATCTAAGTCGCTATTTAAAAAAGGCATGTGCAAACGACTAAGGCATGTTATGATTGTTTGATAGTACAAGCCCAGTTCCATCCACTTCCTGAACGTCTAGGTCTACTCGGCATTTGCAAGAGTGTTATTCTTACTTTTGAGACTACCTCTCTACATGAAAGATAAATCCTATCAGTTCTGAAGGTAGCCATAAATGATATCAATGCGTGCCTTTGGTACTTATTGCATATGCAAATACTAACCCTTTAAAGTAAAGAGGAAGGCAAAGCTAAGGAATTGATAAAATCAAGTACCACATCTGACCCGGGACACCACAGAGGGCAGTGCCAAAAACAAAAAGAAACACAACAGCCAAGAGGCCAGTCCTTTCCATGCAGGTTATCACAAGGCTTCAAGGAACAGATAAGACAGAATAACCAAGACAAACAAGAAAAATAAATAACAAAAAGGATCCACAAAAGAAGAACCGACTTGGAACGGTCAGTAAAAAATATTTTACTGGAGGGTTTAAACATGCTTAACGGTACCAACACCACCCTTAATTCTGATGTTGATCAAGACACTAAGATGTTTGGTTCGCATGAAAGATCCCTAACTTACCAATACATCATCTCCAAGTACATACAATTACAGATATAAAAAGTAGATAGAACAAAGATTAGGACTCAACAGTCATGACAGTACATACAACTGAATACCGGAGCAAACGAAATCCAGCAGTTAAACCACAGTAAACACCTATCCTGATGTATCCAGCGTGGCTAGAGATCTAAAAATTGGCTAGCGTCTTTACCTTTATCCATACTTTTTGTACTCGAGCTGCAAATGCTCTGGTGAGTCTGAGTATTTGTGTAGGCTCACCCGAGCCTTCGCAGCTCGCCAATGTGGAAAGTACTAGAATATCGTGTGCAGGTTTTGGAGGTACGAATGTTTTATTTAGTAAGTAAGTAAGTAAGTAAGTAAGTAAGTAAGTAAGCAAGTAAGTAATCTTTTAAAATAGTGACTTGTGTAACATCGTAATACAGATAGGAATAGATATAATTAATACAACCGGCCGCATGGGCCTATAAGTCACTTCAAACTTTGTAAGTTTTCTGTACAAAATGAGCGTTTTTAAAACGTATATCGAGCCGTAATTGTGTCAAAAGTAGATCCATCACTGCCTTGTCCGTTATAGGACTAGTTTGACTCAGCACAGCAAAGCCAGATCAGGTCCACAGCGTGGTTTCTCGATCTGAGTCTACTGTGCTGGACTCATAGACTTCACAACAAATCTTTGAGCAACAAACAGCATAGGTTCATGTGCGACGCTTAAATTGAAGCCCCGCGCATGGGCCTAGGCTGTTTCCGTGCTCTAGCCCGTGGTAATGGCATTAATAAAGAAGCATAACGGAAATTAACCCCTACCATGCTGATCGCGGACATATCTCGCTTTGAAAACTGTGTAGATCCAGATCAGCTGGCTTCTTGGAGGTCAGCTGATCGGCATCTATACTGTCTTCAATTTGGCCTCCGCATTCACGGCAAAAGCCGGTTATGACATAATTGGCTCAAAATCGAGGAATACGGCATACATACTCAGCATGGCAATGGCTAAGAATGCAGTTCAAGCTTATATATTAACTGAGTTTATATTAAGATTGATGTGGAGAGGGAAAAAAACTTAAGGAACAATGTTGTCTCTTGTGAAAGTGGGTCCAGTCTTATGAAACGCACAAATCCATCATGCACACAACGCTGATCAGCGTCGACGCAACGTCATGACGCTGTGTTTACGCTGAACCAGCGCCGTGTGCCTGCTAGAGTTCATACGGTTTAGAAACTTAGAACCTGGTCCACTTTCGCCAGGCACCCCTTAGTTATATAAAATAGTTTTTCTTTGCATAAAGGACTGAGAAATGAATTTAGCTGTCTTTCTATACTCCTGAGTGACCAAGTATTTGAGTTGATCGTTTGGCGGTAACGCATGGAAGTATTGGGTATTTATATGTCTGTACAGTGACTGTCTTAAAATTGTGTATTGATTGCATTCCAGTATGAAATGTTTTTCGTCTTCTATTTTACCACTATCGCAAACTTGGCAGATTCTTTCTTCAGGCTTTAGCCCGCAGAAGCGTCCTGTTTCTATTCTGAGAGTTAAAACACCACAGCGTAATTGTGCTAAAAATGAACGTTCTTGTTTTGGTAGAAATGCTTTCACATATTCTTCAGTTTTATACTCCGTTTTAAATGTTATGTATGTCCGCAGTTTTGACACGTCTCTAGATTTAGTTGACCATTCAATGCAGTAGTTATCGAATAATGACTGTTCACATACTTTGATATCACATTTAATCATATTTTGGAAGCATCGTGTTCTAAGACCTATTTTTTCTAGGATTGATTTCACTTCTGAGCACCAAGTACTGTTTGTAGTTTTGTTAAAATCATAAACAAACACTTTTTTGGTCAACCGATCGTCATCCATATCTACTAAGCGGTTCCAGAGACGGATAATATTTAGCCAACGTCTGTGTACTGAAACAGTCCATCCCATGTCACCGCTCAATGCGAGGATAGGGGTAAAACGGTGAACGCCCAGGTAATAGCGTATTGCGCGATTTTGCACCATGTCACTCTTAGGAAAGTTCCGAAAGCCCCAGACACCTGAACAATAGTCTGTTACTGGAACTACACATGAATTGTATAATTTAGAGTATGCTTCAAAGCCTATATCTTTAAAGTTATGTATTTTTGAAATCATTGATCCAAGGGCTCTGCCTCCTGAGTTAAAGAGCGTATCAGCAGTTACAGTGAAGTCAAGGTTTTCATGTAAAACTATACCTAGATATTTGTATGTGGTGGTATATTCAATTGTTTCATTTCCAATTTGAAAAACATGATTACTTCTGTTATTTCCTTTGTTTCTGAAATGTATCACTGCCGATTTAGCGTAGTTAATTCTTAAGCGCCACTTCCTGCACCAGATTGATATATGATTTAGCATACGTTGCATGTTGGCCTCATTTTCTGATAGCAACATAATGTCATCTGCATATAACAGGCAGCATACATGTGTGTTGTCAATTTTAATTCCACAATCCATGGATTTTAGTTCAAGGGCTAAGTCATTGATGAACAGAGCGAAGAGCGTCGGAGATAAATTGTCTCCCTATTTCACACCGGAAGTACATGGAAACCAGTTAGTTAATGAGTTATTCAGTTTCACAGATGCTTCAGTACCTGTGTACATAGCCCTGACAGAGTTATAGAACTTTCCGTCTACTTTATCGATCAAAAGTTTATACAGAAGAGCATCCCTGTCGACATAATCAAATGTTTTTTGCAGGTCAATAAATGTCGAAAAGGTACTTTTCTTTTGTGCGAGTCTATCTTTCATAATAGTACAGGCTGTGAACACATGGTCCTGACAGGATCTGTCTGACCGAAAACCGTTCTGCTCATCTACAAGAAGACCGTTATTTTCTAAATACGGGAGTAAGCGATTGTTTAAGACAGACGAATACAATTTACTCACAGCACACAATAAGCTGATACCACGATAGTGTAACGGTATACGTGGGTCTTTCGTATTGTCTTTGGGCAATGGTGTTTTAATAGCCTTTCTCCAGATAGATGGTATCAAGCCAATAAGGAATGCAAGTAGTCAATGACAGGTTGAGCCTTCAGCACGTCGTATGGAATCTTGTCAAAGCCAACAGATTTTCCATTTTTTGCTCGGTGTACAACTTTTTCAACTTCACCTCTACTAATTTGGGAATTCAGGGTTGGTGATTGTTCATATAATGGATCGTTTAAATTATCTTCAAGCAGCCGTTTGTGTTGCAACATCTCATCATAAAATTTAGAGTCAAAATCTGTTTGATCCTGTGTGTTGTATAAGTTTGAAAAATCACGTGACCAAGTATGATTTACAAAATTTCTGTCCGTTTGTACGTTTCCGTTCTCATCGTAGACGGCAGTAGGTATATTTTGTTTCCGTTTTGGACCGAGATTTTTCAAGTGTTCCAAGAATTCTTTTGGATTATTGGTGCACTCCGTTTCAATATTTATCATTAGGCCCCTCCTATATGCGCGTTCAGTTGACCTCAAAAGTTTGTCAAACTTATCCTTACATGTTAGGAATTGTTGTCTTAATGATGACCGCCGTTCTCTTGTACCATTACATTTAACAAAGGCTCTTTCTTTAAGACGCATTTCATTCCAATGTTGATCTAGGGATTCGTTCCAATATGGTTTGAAGGACTTGAAGCGCTTCCGTACTTGTCTCGTACAATCGAAATATGGTATAGTGTCATTCATCTCGTGTATAACGGTATCACAGAAGGAATCGTACACTGAGTCGACGTTATTTTGTGTTTTTGTTTATTAAATATGTATACTTAACGCCAGTAAAAACGCAACTTTTACAGTATAACCTTACTCGAGATTTAATGCTATTATATCATTCTAATAAAATAGCAGCATAAGCCTATGGTCGCCATATCAAGCCAATACTGTTTTGGTGCAGATAAAGGGGTCCAGATAAGCCAGGCTGTATTTTTTGATAGAGGGACACAACCCGAACTTCGACGCAAAAACTGCAAAATCACCTTATTAATATGGATATCAGATCTTCATCATGAATGGCTCTTTTGGATTCAAACTTTCGGAAAATTTCAACATTGTTCTACTTTCTATGCAAACGCAACGGATTTTTTGGTCTTGCAGTTTTGACCTTCAAAAATGTTCTCAAAGTTTCAGCATGAAAACCGGAAGTTAACGAAAATGCGACACTTTCGACGGTAAATATTGCGATAAATGATAAGCATAGGTAATGACCTTACGACTTACGTATGCCAATTTTTAAATGATTCAGTTTAATTGAAGCTTTAGTGATTTCTCAAATTTTGGGGAAATTTCACGAAAAATGAAATTTTAAACATAAATTTTAGGTCATTCCAGCAAAGTGAATTTTGTGTTGTTAACCGTTTTTCTGTTTGTTTGAGTGAAACGCAGTACTTGCACGCTGAAATTAAATAAAATTTCAAGATTTAATATGGCTACCAAAAAATTTGATGAATTTGTCATTTTTCACCAAATTTTTTGGCAGAAGTGTGCAATTGAGCTCAAGTTTTGGAAAAACGTTCTCCTACGTTAGGGACGCTTGTTAGTACCAAGACATAGTGTATAAAACTGATATTTACAGGAAGAACAACACTTGTACCAGTTGCGTTTTTTATGGCTTTAAGTATATATAGTTATTTTGACTGTAGTTTTCAGCAAGCCTTCAGGCAAAATGAATATCGTAAAAAGCAAATGCATCTGGTAAAGTGTTTTTTTTTGTTTTTTTTGTTTTTCGGGGGGGGGGGGATACCTTAGAAATTGAGTTAGGTGATACTTAGATGGTTAGTTAGTGAGTCGAACTAAGCTGCAGATAGTTCCTCACTTGTCTCAGTTCTGTCATTGAAATCGAAGATTCCAGGTAAAGTTCAAGGAATTGAATCTAATGTATTGCAACTATGTTACAATGACAACTATGTAAAAGAGGGCACGTAAGGACATAGGAAGGGATATTCTTACAAGAGAAAAAAATCTACGCAAGAGTCGCATTGCTCTGTTGATAATTGAGTACAAGGATAATGTCAAGACATTGTTTCATGATGACGGACCGCATCAAATTCATTAGTAGAAAGTTTATGGCTAGTTCATCTCTCCCCTTGCAGCAAGATCTAATGAACATTGGTCCCAAGGTACCACAGAGACAGGCTGTTAAGTACTGAAACGGTACCCACAACAAAGGCTTTGGATGCGAAATAAGAAAATTAGTTTTCACTTATCTGGAGGCCTGAGTCCATAGGTGCTGTCGTTCAATACATATCTTTATCAAACCATTCGCAGAGAAATTCAGCAGTGCTTTTTTTCGGATATTTCTGACTTTTAACAGAATCGATCCGTATATCTTCATATGTCTGCTAGAAGACTAATCAACAGTTAAATCCAACAAAATTATCTCCCAAGGGACGAGCATCCAAGAATTGTTCACAGAAAAGTGTGACTTTGTCATCCAATGGAAATACACTTAACACCTTTCTCATTTACACAACGACAAAATAGAAATTGTCATCATTCCAGCATCAGAGTGCTTAAAAACAAAAAGAGCTATCTGACTCGCTGAACATGCCGGAAAAATATTTACATTGTATGCTGAATAATTTAACCCCAGGGGGGGTACTCAGAGGGTGGGGGCGGGGTACTCTGATATGTTCATACATACGTAGGCTTGGGCCCTTTTTCTATCGCCTGCGAAGCAAGGATGACACATAGGGATCATGACTCCGGCGTCGTCGTCGTCGTCTTCGTCGTCCACGGCGTCACACTTTTGGTTTACGATCGATAACGCTTGAAGGGATTTAAACTTTACAGAAAGTTTAATCATCATAAAATACAGGTCAAGTTCGACAAAGGGGGTAATCCGCAAAATTTTGACGGAGATATGGCCCTTTTATTAACTTAGATTTTGGCTAAATTGTCAATTTGTGGTTTCTGATCAATAACATGAAGGGATTCAACAGTTTCTTTCAAATTTTACAGAAGGGTAAAGCATTATAAAATACAGGTCAGCTTCGAATTTGGAGGTCATTCGCAAACTTTTGACTGAGCTATGACCCTTTTTTGACTGAAATTTCGCATGCAGACAGAGGTACAATAAATAAGAAACATATCAAATGTGATTTTCGAACCAAGGTCTATGTCTCACCCACTGTGTGGACTTAGGGGGTGGGGTCAAAAGGTCAAAATTCAACTTTGTCAGAGCACGGTCATGATGCATATAAAATTAAATGGAATCACAACTGCAGCAGCATGGTAGCAAATATTTTGCTCGCAGACCCCTACCCAACCCCTGACCCTAACCCTGGGAATGGGGTCTAAAGGTCAAAGTTAAACTTTTTCAGAACATGGTCAAGAGAATCAAGAATGCAGCAACATGGTAGCAAATATTTTGCCGCAGACCCCCTACCACCTCCGATCCTGAGGATTGGGTCAATAGATCAGGAATCGATGTAATCAAGTAATCAAGTGTAATCATTGTCCCGGAACACAATATGGGAAAGTGACAAGAACACAAGAAAAACACAACACACAAGAGAGACTAAAGGTCAGCCCTTTCCCAGCAGGTGATCACAAGACTGCAAGGAACAGACAAGACAGCATAACAAAGATATACGTGAAACATAAATACATGTATATAAAAAAGCACCCACACAAGAAGCACCGCCTTGGAAAGGTTTGCAAAAATCACTGGAGGGCTTAAACGTGTTTAACGGTACCAAACTCACCCTTAGTTCTGATGTGGATCAAGACACATAGAGGTTGGTTCGCATGAAAGATCCCTAACGTATCGATGTAGCATTTCCAAGTACATACAAATTAGATGTAATGAAAAGGAGATAAAAATCAACAGTACATACAACTGGATAACGGAGCAAACGAAATTCAACAGTGAAACCCCGTTGGGCGCTACCAATGACCCGCCATGAGGCCCAAATCGGAACATTTAAAAGAATGTTTTGTCTCTTTATGTATTATCAGATGCGTGAACAGAAACGTACCGTCTCTTTATTACACACAACAGGTTGTTGAACTCTCTCGTATTGGGAGTATACTATCATCATTTCGAGAAAATTACTTTAAACATGATCTATATCCACTTCCAAACCCCATCTGCGAGTACAATCTATTAGTCTGGTAGACGTAAATAATGACATAATGCACAAACTATATCTATCGAGCAAGCCTACAACGCACTTTACTTTAGCTTTTCCTTGCTAGCGGCGATCTTTATGGTTTGCTGATAACCTTTCCAAACAGTTTGAACCTCGATCAGGACCGTCAGAACGTCGACAGAACGTCTGTCCTGATCTGGATCTAAACGGTGTGACACTCTGATAGTGTTTCTTAAAGTTGTTTTTCGAAAAATGTAATGGTAAATATATCAGCAGACGATAACAAAGGCATGAAACCCTACCTAGCATGAAACGTGTTTAGACACAATGGTCAACTTATTGTTGCCTTATGTGCCATAGGTTTAGATAAACAAAATTTTTGTGCGTAAACTTGTTAATATTTTCTAATCCATCAGTTTGAACGTATGTTTTGGGTGCTCAAAAGAATCGTCTCATTGAGACGGTTCTTTTGATTAACCATAACATATGTTTTGGTTGGGAAATAAGAAAAATTATTTTAATAATTTCTTAACTAAAGGCCTGTACAGTGTCCTATATTTAAGCACCTTTACCCATTGCTATAATCATCCAAATATACTATTGCCATAAAGTTAAGCATATTCATTTTGATAACGCAACTTAGGTTTTAGAAACGGTAAGAACAGAAACTTTTGAGAGATACCAAAAATTAATTGTGGTTGACAACAAAAGCAGAATACCAGTGATTTGATAAAGAAAAGCCGTGGAATCTCTGACATGTTTATAGGCTGCAAACACCTTAAAAAATTACCCAAAAATTTTACAAAATTCAATGAAAACTGCATGGAGGCCAAGAATTAACAAAACTTTTACAATAAGGCTGCGATAGTTGTAATTTCTTCAAGACTTTCTCATTGGAGCATACACTTTCAGGATCTGATGCCAAAAAGTACGAAATGGCTCATAATAATCCACTACTTCCGGTTTATTTTGTGTATAGCCTTCACACTGTCGAATAACAACTTGGCACATTTTCATCATTAAACTCACGTGGTACATGCTTTCAAGACATGTAATCCTGTCCCACTCATGCAGTAGAGACTAGCAAAATTCACAATGGTTTGATACGGCTGGCTCCTGGTTTAAAACACGTCAGTCGAGCTTGTCCCACACGTGTTTGATAGGGTTCAAGTCCGGCAACAAACTCAAGGGTGACCTAACACCAGATTCCAGGATTCCGTCCTGGTACTTTTGAGCGTTCAAAGTCCCAGTAACCACCTTTAACTGTATAAGGTGGTCGTCAAATAATGCACCACGTACCATAATGCTTCAGTAACACTTCCTTGCACTAAAGAATCAATGTAGACCGAATCCGTTTTGTAATACTGCCACTCTCTCTATGTTCTTTCAAAGGTCATCATACAACACTCTGCGACACGTTTAATACCCTTGCAGTATCATCTTGCTTCATACCAGCGTTCCTAATGGCAATTTTACACATTCTGACCTCTTTCTTCTTTGTTGATTTACCCAACATAAGCGTTTCAAGGCTATTTCATGACTCAACAGCAAAAGAAATTCATTTTTGCATATCAATTCCTGGACAGTACTGTGTTGTAAGCTTCCCGTTCATGGACAGTGGTAAAAGAAAATAATCGAATTTATCCAATTTTTGTAGCCAAAATACAAGTGTACATGTCGAATAAAACCCAAAACTCAAATTATTTTTCATTACTTCGTAACTCGGGATCGTTAAAAAATATGCTTAACTTTATGGCAATAGTATATTTGAACCAGTTCATTAGGCTATATAATTGAATGTTAATAGCTCGTGACTAAATATTGTCTGCTGTATCCTCTTGCTAGTCCATTTAATAATCAGACTTCTCTGTTTCGTGCTTTAAACCAAAGAAAAGGTTGCAACTCATTGTACTATTTTCTATTAAGCTTGACTTTCAATGGAGCCCTTTATAAGTACGGTGTTTTAGAAAGTGTCAGACATAAGGACTCTAGATCTGAGCATTTTGAGTTCATTAATAGAGTACTGTTTAACGAAAATTATTCTAAGCCCTTATACTAGCATACATAATTTAAACTAGAAAAGGAACCGCGTCAGCGCAGGTAAATTTTATATTGGCAAATAATAAAAAAAAGTTCTGAGCTTGGCTCAGCATGGCATATGTCCTCATAAATATCAACCTGGAAATAATTGTTGGTATTTCAATATCTAAGATAAGGATAAAAATTAACGAAATTCTGACATGAGTCAAGGGCAATAAATCTACTATAAATTATATACCTTACTATTTCTATCAACCTACCTCAGTGACCAAGAGTCAAATTGATGCAATGCGGAAATGACACTCGGGTGAAACTGTGTACTGTAATGCACTTCTATAGATCTAATCAATGTCACTGTGACATATGGCAGCCCGCTACTATAGTTCTAATCGAAGTCACATTACCTAGATTATTTTGTGGATTTACAAATGTTTGATAGCATACTACTACAGGTCTAATCGAAGTCACTGTACCGTGTGACCTTCTGTTCACAAAAATAAATTGCTCAATCTTTGTTACGAGGTTGAGATAATTTAAAACACAGTAAACTACCTGAATAATCTGAAAATCCCAAAAGCT
The DNA here is from genome assembly GCA_964019695.1 of Loripinus fragilis. Classification (NCBI taxonomy): domain Eukaryota; kingdom Metazoa; phylum Mollusca; class Bivalvia; order Lucinida; family Lucinidae; genus Loripinus; species Loripinus fragilis. The sequence continues at coordinate 62,463,659 of OZ026522.1, read as the reverse complement.
ATGTTAAAGTGTCAAATATTCAAATGCAAGTTATCAATAACAACAATATTTTCAAGACTTGGTATCGAAATATTGCAGCAAATCCTCACCGTTTTCCCTGTTAATGTGGTATTCTATTTATTTACATAAGTGTCGAAAACAGTCTATCTGAATAGAAAATATGAAGAATTCTAGACACTTTTTAGCAAAAGAATTCGTATATTTTGAAAAAAAATATTACTCCTGTTATTTAACAAAGAAGAAATAAGAAGAAAAATAGGATTTTTCATGGTTTGAATTGAGGACCCTCTACTTGATATGCAGATGCGTAACCATTTGAGCTATTTCGCGCAATAAACTACATATCAATAATACTTTGGATGCAAACAGAAAGCTGACAAAATTACAAAATCTAAGTTAAATTGCAACAATATTCAAATCGGAATTATAAATAACAACATTATCTTAAAGACTTGGTAACGAAATATCTCAGCAAATCTTCGCAGTCTTCGCAGTTAACGCGGTAATCCATTTATTTACTAATTATAGATTTGTGCTTATGACTGCTCATGGACTATTCCGATGTCTTTCATTAAACGTTTGCATTAATGTTTGTTTCATACTACATGTAGTTGAAGAGTGTCTAATATAAAACTTGATTCAGTCATTCGCAACTCAAATATCCAAGGAATACAGTTCACACATTCGATAGACTTTCTTCTGACTCCCTTTTATATAAATTAGTAACCATTTAAGTGCTTGTAATTTTGTTGTTACGTGTATGTATTTATACAAAGAAATACAGTTTAAACTAACTATCCAAGCAAAATTGGATGTTTCGTTTTTGTCATACTTTAGTACTTGCAAATGCATTTTACAACTTTTAATTTTAGCAAGTAGTTTTTTAGTAGAAAATGTTTAAAGGCTTTGGGGTTGCCATGTTAACCAGAATACTGTGTTTTAGGTTATGTCGTCTGGAAGAATTAATAACGAATGACTAGACAGACGGCGACTGACGTTGGATATCCAACGATAATAGAAGCTAACCCTAAGCACGTTTGCTCTTTGCTCATATATACTTATTTTTCATTTGTGCTCACGCAGCTACCTTCTCTAATATAGTTTACACACTTCAAACAATAGAAGAAAGCAACTAGCGAAAACACCGCAAGGTGCCAACATATAAATATGTAATTTATAACCTTAATATGACGTCATGTGTGACATCACAAATGTAATCAATTGTTTCGTTTATAAATTGTAAATGATACAAAATCTATTTGTTGTCATGAATATGACATGTTTTTCGTCTCGTGAAGTGTTAAATGGCTGAATCATTCATGGTATATATAATTTTCACTTCGCCCGTGTTACTATACACATGCCATTTTTATTGCAATAAGGCTCGCTGCGATTAAGGTACATGTCATTTATATTGTTTTTATCATAAGAAAATGTGTCGCTTGAGACTAGAGATAACAGGATTGAAAAAATCTGTTTCTTCACTAATTGACTATTTATCCAATTACTTCATTTCATTGTGACAGATACAAAAAAGTATGTCTGGTGGGACAACCAAAGTGACAAAACAAGTTTTTGTTAGTTCAGTGACCTATAATACATTATTATAGGGCAATGATTAGTTATGTTTTAAAGTACGTGAACTCGACTCATTTTTGCCTATTGTCATATAGATAGGACATTAACAAACAGCCTAGATCCAGATAAGACGCTGCATAATGCGGCAGCGCTAGGTATATATCATTATACATATAGTCATATTAAACATGTGAAATAATTTGCTCTTATAGATAGATAAAAGACACGCAGACAAAACTTCGTTTATTTGAAAGAAACAATTTTTCAATACAAATTTGCGTTGAGCTGAAGCACGATGGCACCGAGTTCGATTCCCGGGTGTGAACGTTTATTTCGCTCGTTTTTTGCCAGCTCAATGCCTAGACTGACTCTGATACTAATCTGTTTCGGGAAATTATTAAAATATTCTAAGAAGTTGCTGAGCTATTGCATTTTTTCAAACTTATGGTGTAAACCCCGTGTCGTACAATAATAGCTGGTCTTTTGCAAGCTCATTGTCTAGATCTTATCAATAATAATATGTCTGGGAAAGTATCAAAATATTTAAGAAGTTTCTACGTTATTGCATTTTCGTTTTACTAGCTGATCACGGACGTAAAGCTTTCGCCAGTTGGGGACCTGATGTTTGTCTTTGGCTGGGCCCACCGTGGCTCAATTTAAGATCTCGTTAGCTCTGCCTATCTGTGAGTCATGAGCTATTTTCTTTGTTCACAGTGTGTTAATTTGATTCAATTTCTTCTCTGTGGTGATACATTGCAATAGTTAGGACGCCTTCATGTAAGCTTAACATTCCTTTGTGTTTTAACAACAATAGAATCTAGGCCGAAGAGTTGGTAAAAGCAAAAATGATTTAAGCTCCCCCAGTGGTTTAGGTTGCTGTTCGTTCTAAGGCGGTGGTTCTGTTGTTGTTGATTCATTGTTTATTGCTGCTGTGGGGGTTCTGCTAGCCTGGGTCCAGTCGTCAATGTTTTGACAATATTTTCTAATGCTAATATTCTAAAAAAAATACAACTTTTAAGGTATCGGTTGTCCGTTATTGATTTCGATTAATATTGACCAAGAAACGGAAAAATAAAAAAGAAGAAAAATGATCAGACTGGAACCCAGGCTAGGGTTCTGCGTATGTTCCTCGTTTTGTAATGCAATAAGTTTGAGTCCTTTCTAGTTTTGCAATCATCCTGATTGGAAAGAGAGGGAGCTGGTTGCTTAACTTTAATTGACTTCCTTATGACTTGTGACTGTTTTTGTTCTCTGACTCTTCCTCGCGGTACCTTGTGTTGATCTGCAGTGTGTGATTGTGTTTTTTCATGATCATGCTCACTTTATGTGTCGCCTAGGTAGCAGGGTCGACACATAGGGATCATGACTCCGTCGTCGTAGGCGTCGGTGTCGGCGTCGTCCGGACGCCACAATTTTCATGTTTCCGATCAATAACATTTGAAGGAATGCAACAACTTAATTTAAACTTTACAGGAGGGTAAACATCTTTAAATACATGTCAAGTTCGAATTTGGAGGTCATCCCTAAAAATTGACTGAGTTAACACTTTTTTACTTAGATTTTGGCTAAATTGAGGATTCCGATCAATAACTTATGAAGGGATGTAACAATTTCATTCAAAGTTAACAGAAGGGTAAATCATCTTATAATACATGCCAAGTTCGAATTGGAGGTCATCGGAAATTTTATACTGTTATGGCCCTTTTTGGCTTAAGTTGAGGCTAATACAACAGCTATATTGGCTTTTTTGCGTAATAAACTTTACATTTCCCCAAAGCTATATATGTGACAACTCACGATAGGCCATGATTACCCAGTGCCTGTAGATAAGCATGACAGTGATTGAAATTTTAACCCAACCTGACTCCTAAGGCGGGGTCAAAGGTCAAATATTTAAATTTCTCAATAACTCAGTCAGTTGTAAATATTTTCACTGGAATTGCGCATGTAGACAGAGGTACAACAGATATGAAACATATCAAACGGAATTCTAGTTCGAAAGCCTGGGTCCAGCCCCCGGGGGACTTAGGGGATGCATATCAAATGAAAGGAAGCAAAACACCTGCAGCAGCATTGCAGCGAATATTTTACCCCGTTCCTGGGGATGGAGTCAAAAGGTCAAAATTCAACTTTTTCAGAACATGGTCATGCTATATATCAAATTAAAGGGAATGGCGAATGCAGAAACATGCAAGCACATACTCTTTCCCTATACACACCCTCGACCCCTGGGGTGAGGTCAAATGTCTAAACATTTTTTTTATAAAGTAGCCATGTTGCATATCAAATTAAAGGGAATGAAACATAGAGCACAATGCAAGCAAATATTATTGCTTACAAACACCCTTGATCCCTGGGGTGGGGGTCAAAAAGTCAAAACATTTTGTTTAACTGAAATTAGTCATGTTGCATATTAAATTATGGGGAATGGAACATAGAGCACCATGCAAACACATATTCTATCCTTACACACACCTTCAACCCCTAGATTGGGTCAAAAGATTTTTTCTGTAAGTCGTCATGTTGCATATCATATTAAAGAGAATGGAGTATAGAGCACAATGCAAGCACATAGTCTGCCCTTACACACACACTCGACCCCTGGGGTGGGGTCGAAGGTAAATACATTTTATTCTATCCTTACACACACCTTCAACCCTAGATGGGGTCAAAAGATTTTTTCTATAAGTCGTCATGTTGAATATCAAATTAATGGGAATGGAGCACAGAGTACCATGTAAGCACATATTCTGTCCTTACACCAAAACTAGACCCTTGTGGTGGTGTCAAAAGATCATGTTGCATATCATATTAAAGGAAAGGGAATGGAGCATAGAGCACAATGCAAGCACATAGTCTTCCTTACACATACTCTCGACCCTTGGGGTGAGGTCGAAGGTCAAATCATTTTTTTCTGAAAGAAGTCATGTTGCTTATCAAATTAAAGAGAATAGAGCATAGAGCACAATGCCAGCACAAATTCTGCCCTTACACGCACCCATCGGCCCCTGGGGTCAAAAGGTCAAAACATGTTTTCAAGTAGTCATGCTGCATATTAAATTAATTGGAATGGAGCTTAGAGCTCCATGAAAACACATATTCTGTCCTTACACATACCCTTAGCATGTAGGTCGGGTTAAAAGGTAAAAAGTAAAATCTGAATGTAGTCATGTTGCATATCAAATTAAAAGAACAGAAGTGTAGACTAACATTAAAGCAAAAACTTTGACCTAACACATACCCATGATCTCTGGGTCAGGTTGAAAGGTCAGATATTGAAATTGTACAAATAAGTTTATTTTTTTTATTGAACTAAGCACTGATAAATAGTTGATATGCTTTCAACTATGATCTGTATGATACCCAAGGTGAACTTTGTGATTAATACGTTTCCCTAAAGTAACAATTCGCATGAGGATATAAATTCGACTAATTTGATTAATTTTGCCAGTGACATATCCGATTCTCGGAATCCTAGCACACATAATTAGTTCGGGTCGTGCAATAATACATGGTCGTTTACAAGCCCAATGTTTTGATCTAGTCAATATTAATCTATTAGAAAACTATCAAACTAATCCAAGAGTTTTCTTAGTTATTGCGTTTTTTGGCTATAATGAGTCAATGACATCCTGAATATAATGCACGGACGAAAGTCTTCGGGTCATGTAGTAAATTTTCTGAATTATTCCATATTTGTGACGCTTCCTACCCCAAGAGCTGATATGAATCAATCCCAAGGCAGGCTGCGCCCCAGTCTTCTGCTATGATACTTTATTTATTTTAAGACTGGTTAATCGGGGCCCTTTGTTTCCCACTCATAAGAGTGGGTCCCTCAGGGGTCGACTGCAAATACAAAATGACAGCAAACAGCATGTCAATATATCACTCCTTGGCTCTGCGTCCGTGCGAGGGTTAACATAGCACAGCCACAGAGTCCAGGGGCGAACGCTCCAGTTCTTAAAAGTTATGTTAAATACCTGTTGCTGTTTAAGGAGGTTTAAGCTTAATGCATTGTTTCCAAATTGTTATTGTATATTTGAAAATAGCTGTACATATTTGATTTTGAGTGCGAAGATCTAAAGTTTTGTCATTATTTCCAGTTTGAAGTAGGTTTGAATTTAGAATAATATTGGGTGTAATGTTTTGAAGTTCCAAAAGAAGGGCGGTACGTTCAGCATTATGAACTGTACAGGTTTCAAATATATGTTGAAGCGTATTGGGACCAAGCCAACAGTCTGCACATCTTGGGATACTGCGAAAACGACCAATTTTGTGGTAGTATTCGCCTGTCGGCAGAATTTTATGCAAATATTTGAAGATTATAAGTTTTTCATTTGATTTTTGAATTTTAGCATAATTGTTCCAAATTAGATCCCAGTTTGCTGATGGATATTTTAAGGTTATGGTTGGAGAGTTATTCATCTTATTAATTATTAAGGTATATATTAGCCTTAAATTTGGTATTTTCCATATATTATCATGAATTCTGTATTTTAATATGGTTGATTTAATGTGTTGATTTTCTTGAAAATTTTCAATATTATGTAGATATGTGTTTGCAGCATATGGTGCATGATAGAATTTTAAATTCAGGCCAAACCAATAAATATATAAATTTGCCCACGGCTGATCGAGATTGAGTTCTATCCTGCGTAAGGTTTGAATTATTATACTTTCTCGTTTGTGTAGGACCGAAGGCAATCCCAACCCTCCATGAAACATATCTTGAAATATTGTATTCCTTGATATTTTGTCATGACCAGACCATAAAAATTGAAATAGTAAAGTGTTAATTTGTTTTGTGTAGTCTATTGGTAAATCAGTAAATATCATTGTATATTGAAGTAAACTGAATATGTAGGTTTTGATAATTATTACTTTTTCAAAGAGATTAAAATAGCAATTGTTCCATTTATTAATGACTTGTTTAATTTTTTGAATTTTGGGCTCATAATTTTCTTTATTTTCATTTTTGCCAAATATAATTCCATAAACCTTAATTTTGTCTTTAAAAAGATTTGCAGGGGTAATTTCTTTTAGATCTTCCCAGTTCCCAAATGTTAAAATTTCTGTCTTATCTTGATTAATTTTTGAACCAGAATTTTTTCCAAATAAATTTGTTTCTTCATTTAAGTATTTGTATGATTTTTTGTCTTTAATAATAACTATTGTATCATCTGCATGCTGTAAAGATTTTGTATTATTTTCACAATTGGGAAGGTCTATTCCTAAAATGTGAGGATTGGAATTTATTTTAAAAATCATGGGTTCAAGGCCTAGAGCATATAAGAACATAGATAGGGGGCATCCTTGTCTAACTGATCTTAAAATTTTAAAAATAGGTGTAAAAGTGCCATTTATTAGTATTTTGGACTCAATATTTGTATATAACATTTCAAACCATTTTATAAAATTGGGGGGAAAGTCAAATTTTTTAAAAACTATTTTAAGAAAATTATGCTCAATTCTATCAAAGGCTTTTTCCTGATCTAAGGCTATTATTGCATATTTTTGATCATTTTGTCTAATATAAGAAATTATAGATTTTAGGTTTAAGGCATTATTAATTATAGATTTATTGGGACCACAACTTTGAAAATTGTTCAAAATAGTTGAAATATTATTTTTAAGTCTCATTGTTAAGACTTTTGTTAAAATTTTATAATCCAAATTGAGTAAAGATATGGGTCTCCAATTCTTTATCTCATCCGGACTTCCTTTGTTTTTGAAAATTAGGGTAATAATGCCTTGTTTGAATTCTTTAGGTAAATTATTTTGTAGAAAACTATTATTATAAAGTTCCGTGAGAATTGGTACCAGTTGTGGCCTAAAAGCTTGATAAAATTCTGCAGTTATACCATCGTTTCCAGGAGATTTATTTTTATTTAGTAATTTTATAACTGTGTCAACTTCTTTTTCTGTGATGTATTGTCCTATATTTTCTTTTTGAGTATTTGTTAATGTCGGGGGCTCAAAATTTTCTAAATATTTGTAAATGCTATTATCAGGAATATTTTGAGAAGAGTAGAGATTTTGGTAAAATTGTTGAATTTCATTTAAAATGTCATGTTTTTCAGTAAAAGTTGTATTATTTGTTTTAATCCGAAAGATAAATTTTGATGTGCCTTTATTAAATTCTTCTTTCCTATCTAGATCTTTACTTTTAGCATAAATATTGTTTAAAGTTTTATTTTTAACCCTGATTAAGTTTCCAGAAATTTGATATTTCTTTAAATCATTTTCTTTTTGATTAACATTTTCCATTAGTACCTCTGGAATATTTGAATTTTTTAAAAATTCTACAGCTATAGCTTCACTTTTCCGCAATTTTGTAAAAATGGGCCAAATTGTTTAGAAATCTTTTTGATTTTAGCTTTAAAATTTGACCAAATCTGATGGGGTGTTCCCAATGATTTCATTATATTATATTCATTTATTAAATTTTTATCTTCTTGTTGAAATGAGTTGTTTTCTAACAAAGTATTGTTATATTTCCAATAATAGTTACCCCATGATTTAAATTTGTCTAAATTTAATTTTAAAAGAATTAATTTATGATCTGATATGCCATCCAAATGCTGAATTTCAAGAATTTTTGAATGAAATGTTTGAGGCACATAGATTCTATCAATCCAACTTGCTTTATTTGTAAAATTTGTTGTGTTATAAAAAGATTTAAAAGTATCTATTAAGCCAAAATCTTGTAAATTAAAGGAATCTTTTATTTTACCATCATAGAAATTTAATCCTGATGCTCTATCATCATTAAATTCTACAGAGTTAAAATCCCCTAAAATTATTAATTTTTGTTTTTTAATTTTAGATAAATAATTTTTTAAGTCCTTAAAAAACCCTATTTTTTCAGTTATATTGTTTTGTACTGGAGCATAGACATTTATAATTCCCACTGTCTCCTCTGCCTCAATAGATATATGCATTACTCTATATTTTAGAGAATTAGAATTGATATCATGTTCTTTAATTTTAAAACCATGTAATCTTTTTCCCACAAAGATAGCTACTCCACAAAAATTCCTCATTGTAGTTTTTGTAGAGTTTGTTTGTATGAAACTAAAAGACTTTGTCTGTTTTTCAATAAAATTTATGGTTTCTGAATTAATATTATGTATTTCCTGCAGACAAAGAATATCCAAATCATTTTGTTTAAATATTTCAATTAATTTGTTTTTCTTACACTCTAACCCATTAATATTTTGCGTAGCTATCTTCATGATGAAAGTTTAAGGAAAATTTCTTTATTTTATGCATGTATGCAATTCTGGAGCCCTGATACTGATTGCACCATGGTGCACCCAGCACATAGGCTCCACAAATGCCATTTATCATAGGCATAGGAGACAGTGGATCCATAAGTAATGATACAAAAGTAAAAAATAAAACTTTGAAAAATAAACTATTGGTTGTTAGCAATAATGTAAACATCATTGCTGATCGAAAACGGCTGTCACTGCCCCAAGGTATAAGTGACAAACAATTTTCTATATGAAGGTACTGCTGAGTCCTTGTTAATAAAAAGCATTTAGCTTTAATAAAGCTTATAATAAGCACCAAAGTCAACATCAGTATTGCAGAAAGAAGGCTGCCATCACTCTTGAGGGTGTATGGCAAGCATTTCTCCCTCAAAAATGATGTAAAACAGCTTTCATGGTTAATTTGAAGCATTATATAATGCATAACACTGATTATATATAAAGCACGCCATAAATACTTGCGAGTAGTTTATGTTTCTTTAGTCGATATGGCCAATGCTTTAAGGAGCCTGGCGAATCCGCTTTAATAGACCTGTTCTTTTTGGCACATTTTTAATGTCATTTGTCATATGCGTAGACTTGCATGAGCATTTGCTGCTAACCATTGCCGTAGCACCCATAACGAAGTATACGCACTTGCGTTATAAAAATTGGGACACTCAAGGGAGCTCACCTAATGTGGTTAAAGTGATTTCCCAAACCACAATGAACTGCTCTTAAAGGAACGAATTCGCTCCCTCTGGGAGCAAATTCCTCCCTTTAAGAGAAATTCCAATTCGAAAAGGATTGTAGAGAATCAATGCTTGATACAGTAGTCTCCCTTTAATGTGCGTATTTTTCAGCCACTGATAACTGATGTGATAAGTACCTAAATCTCGAACACTGGCCCATATTATTTTGTGCTCGCTAGAGTAAACGTTAATGTTTAAAGCTGCATAGTCTGTAACTTTTGATCTTTTAATTTTAGAACTAATGTTTCTATTTTTCAAGAACACAGTAAAAAAACTAAAATTCAGGTATACATTTTACCAATTTCGTAAATCTTAACAAGTTATCAGTATCGAAACAACAGCATTTATATTAAAACTAACTGTCTACAATTATTGGAGGGACGCAAATAATTATCGACACGAGTAAAACACACCTGTTTTATAGGATAATTCACTTTTCCGTGCAGTTTTCCGCTCTAGTGAACAGATTTATTGTGAAAACATAACTTAATTCAGCTTTTACAAATGATTTAAAAAGAAAATAAATTTTTTCGAAAAATGTTCATAGTTACAGAGTATGCAGCTTTAAAATATATATAGCCTAATAGGTATAAGAGGGTCAAATAAGAGTGCCTAGCGACCAGCGACTCCTTCCCTAGATGAGACGTTTATTTCATTTCGTTGAAATAACGCCTAAAGAAGCTGTACATATTCACCATAGACATGTAGACCAGTCTACCTTGCACTCTTGATCGCATGTATAAAACAAAACGGGGTTTACGAGAGATGTTCGGAAATAATTGCTTATTTCTATCCGGAGACTTCAAATTTCAAGTAAGCCCAAAAGTGCTCATTCCATGCCATCAAAGAACTCTCCGTGGCTAGAAATGCAAAGCTTCAACCGATGTATCCACTTCCTGAAGGCGTCACGGTACGCTTATTTGGGCTCACTAATAAGGTTATGATGAATAGCAGATCCAAGAGCCTGTCAAGACTAGTATTTCCGCCCAGTAAAGAATTATTTCAATTTCGATTAAAGAAATCACATAGGGCAAGATCTAGGGAAAACGGGAGGTGAGGCAAAAACAGTTACTTTTTCTTATTCCAAAACGCCGTAACTATTTCGGAGGCAAGAGCAGGGACATTGCCATGTAGAAGAGGGATATGTTTAAAATCAGTCACAGGGCGTCGTTTCTGATAATATGTTTTTGCTTCTCCAGTACTATGTCTTTGTAGTGCTTAACGGTGATTTTTTGGCCATTTTCCATCGGCACTTTTTTGCGACTCCTTCACCAGAGAAGAAAATTGCATACCAAAAATAGTAAGTGAGTATGATCAGGAAATACCACAATCACAAACCGCAGACAACCCTGTGGCACCGCGAGGAAGAGCCGCTCAACCATCACGAGATATCAGGAAGACAAATTAAGCAAAGCAACCAGCTCTCTCTTTCCCATCAAGATGATTGCAATACTAGAACGGACACAAAGCAACGTACAACAAAACATAGAACAATTACAGACTCCCACAATGGGAGTAACAATAAACAAAAAGTCAACAACAACAGAACCACCGCCTAAGAACGGACAGCAGCCTAAGCCACCGGAGGGGGGCTTAAATGCATTTTACTGGTACCAAATCTTCGCCCTATATTCTGCTGTTGTTGAAGTACAAGAAATGTTCAGCTCGCATGGAGGCCATCTAACTAATGCAATGTATCATCATGGAGACACATTCTAATCAAATTAACACACCATGATGAAACAAAGAAAAGGGCTCATGATTCACAGATAGTCAGAGCTAAAGAAAACCTTCCTTGCACTCAAAGACCGTTTGGCAATAATTGGGCGTCTGCTATGTCTAGAGGCCCAGATTTTATAGCTAAACTTTCTGACGGGCTCAAAATAATAGACCCAATTCTCATCACCTGTGACGACATTGACAAACTGATTTTTGTCACAAGTTAAAAACATTGGCAAACTGCTTTTTGTCACAAGTTTAAAACATTTGAAGCATCTTTTTGGCCTCTTTAACCCGTTGTCTGTTTTGTTCATCAGTCAACAGATGTGGCACCCATCTAGCAAAAATCTTTCTGTATTTCAAATGCTTCTTCAAAATAAGGTAAACCGTTGATAGTGATATGCCTACTTTTCGTGCAATATCACGAACTGTAAACCTGGCATCTCCTTCAATGATTTTCCTTTATTTTTGAAACGATTTCTTTACGAGATGCAAATTTTGGCCTGCCTGATTTTGGTGCATTTTTGATGGACTCTAAACCTGATTCAAATTTATTTTTCCAGCTACTAACAGTGTCATAAGACACACAAGAAGGTCCTTAAGTAGTAGAAAGTTCAGTCATCAGCTGCTTCAAAGAACAACCAAGTTTTGAGCGAGCTTTGATGTAAGCCCATATATCATATTTCTGGTCGACGCTTCTACCAACCATTTTTACTACACTGGTCAATGACTGCGTGTATCAAAATGGCAATTTTTATGCCTCACATTTAATCTAACATGTACATTTATACAGCGTTGTGTAGACCTTGAATAAACCTAGATAGGTATATATTGGTTTTTATCGTGCCCCACGTGGATATCGAGATATAGGACAATAAGCAATTCATTTCGAACATCCCTCGTACTTTTCTCTTTGTTCTTAACCATATTTCGTTTAGAATGAAAATGGCATCTTGGGTGGAAAGCATTTAAAACAGTAAAAGGCACGGAATTCAACTTCCCAATGCCAAACGCGTTTTCATTCATATTTCGTACGCATGCGCTGTAAGAAGACCTCAGATTTTTGAAGAGTAGGAATGCATAAATTTACTCCTAATTTAATCAAAACTATACCTATTATGAAGACGTAAAAATGAGGTGTGTCAGCGGAAAGTGTCAATTTTTGCGGCTTTGAGAATGATAGAGTGCTTTGAAACGTAATTTGATATTTAATGAATATATAGTACCGGCGTAACACTCAAATTTTATATATATTGGGTTATTTGAAAAATTGGTGTTTGTTATAGTGACCATCTAGGGAAAATGTATGGCGTGTCGCTAGAACTACTGTCGCAGGTCGTAAGTAAGTAGCCAGTTGACGTTACGTACCGTAACGTCAATCACGTAAGTCCACAGAGTGAATTAAGCGTGGGCAAACAAAACTTAAAATTTTGACTTACCGTTTTCAGTATTTGGTGATTGCCCCCTTTGCCTTCAGAACAGCTTGCAATCTTGACGGGATGGTGTTATATAGCCCTCTAATATAGGCTTGGTCTAGGCTACCCCAAATGTCCAAAACAACGTTGATCAAATCCTTCTAGGATTGAATCTCGCCAAGTCTCTTTCCAAGCTGAACTTTGATTGGTCGCCATACATTTTCAATTATATTAATGTCTGGGGACTGTGATAGCCATGGTAAGGTCTCAATGTTGTTTTCAGTTTTCCAATGAATGGTCTGTCTTGACACATGCACCGTACAGTTATCCTCTTGAAATGTCCAGCCCCCGTTTGGAAATTCCTTTGCTATCACAGGCCACAAATGCTGATCAAGCACTTGGATATACTTCCCTGAGTCAATATTACCTTGAACTGGTGTCAGTGTACCGATGCCATTATAACTTATGCAACCCCAAAACATAGCTGACACATTTTTTTGAGGAGAATGGCCCCTGTACAAACCAAGACATTCGAGTCTTCAGGCTTCGTCACTTTTTCTCCAAACATAAATCTTTCGGTCCTTGTCTAAAACAACCTTCGTTTCATCACTAAATAGTATGTACTTCTTCTTTTCATCAACTGTCCAGTTTGTTCTTTAATGACACCATGAAACCCGAGCAGTGCGGTTCTTCTCTGAGATGGTGGTAGTCTTTCTTACAGGGCGTCTTTCGTCTTCTAAACGTTTTCATTTTCTCTTGACAGTCGTCTCCGAAACACATACATGGATAGATTCATTAAGTTTGACTGTCAAATCCTTCAAAGTTTGGCGTCTATTTCTTTTTACCAGGCGAGAAAGTGCATTGTCATCACGAAAGCCACTGATTTTTGGCCTTCCGCTTCGGGGCTTGTTTTCTATATGACCCCTCTCGTCAAAACGTTTCAAAAATTTCTGAATGGTAGCTCGGGATATGTCTGTCAATTCTGCATTTTTACGACCACTTATACCTTTGGAATGTAATTTTGCAATCGCTTTTTGATCACCATATAATTTGCTTCGGCGTGGAGCCATTTATATGACGTCATTGTTTACGTTTTTATTCCCGTTGTCAAGGGCACCGGAAGTGACAACATATGGTGCAGATGCTAAAGTCAAACCATGGAAAATTTTCTCCACGTGCGTCAGTTCTAAGTCATACTTATTACTGAAAATATATTGTGATTTCTTTCGTCTTTCATTTTCTGACGTTAGTGGCTACTTACTTATGACTCGCGAGTGTAGATAATTGAGTTGTGTATGAGCAATTTAAATTTAGCGTAAGAAACGCGGGATGCATTTGTACTCATAAGTTCCTTAACAATTCATTTTGAATAATGATATCGTAGCCATGATTGACAATATGATAAGCATATACAAGTAAATACTTTTTAAATCAACCCCAAAAAGTTGTTTGAAGATACCGAGCGTAGTTAAGTTTATCCGCCTATAGTTATTCAAGTGAGCCATTCCCAATGTATTTAACTAATAAATACAACCCTCGAATGTCGTATGTACAAAGGTTTTTTTATATTTTTCAGGAGTATAAGCTACAAGAATACTGTCGGACCATCTACGATATATGTGATAATTCCAGACCGCCAGGTAATAGAAAAGCACGTGATTATTATCTCCAAAGTAAGTAAGGGTGCAAAAATAATATTGACCCTCTTTTTATACTTTCCATATTGTCCCATTGGAGCATAGGTTTCGTTTTGAGCTATCAGTAGTTGAACTACGTGTTAAAGGAACTACATTATTTGCAAATATATGGTGTTCACACTGTCATGAGTCTAATGACTAATCTCCAATACATACGTTAGGTCTATGCATACGGTATTCATGACGAATCAAGCAACATCGAAGATTTGGCGTCGTCCAGACGACCAAACAGTCCGGAACCCTATCTCAGTACTTATTGGTCAGATTTGATGCATTATATGTAGAAATGATGAGTACCAGTGACAGTCGACATCCTATAAGTTTCGTCAAAATCGACTCGTTAACGCTTAAGTAATGGCCCTTGATTTAGTTTGAATAGGTAATCATAGTAGAAAGCTCTATTGAACTCTGTGAAATGAACTTCACATTATCCTAAAGCTATAATATCTGGCAACTTCTCACTACGGGCCAAAATTGCCCAGTGCCTGTAGATAAGCATATCAGTGTAAAGGATTTACCCCTGACACCTAAGGCGGAGTCAAAGGTCAAACATTTAAACTTCGCAATAACTAAGTCAGTTATCAATACTTTTAGCCGAAATTTGGCGTGCAGACAAGGAAACAAAAGAAACATACAATCATCAAACAGGATATTATTTTGAAGGGCTGGGTTCGATCCCCTCGACTGCCGGCCCTTATGGGGTTGGGCTGAGACAAAAATTCAACTTTTTTCCAGAATATGGCCATATTGCATATCAAATTAAAGGAAATGCTAGTAAATCGTTTGACCTCAAACACATCCTTAATCCCTGGGGTGGGGTCAAAAGGTCAAAACAGTTTGTTTGTTTTTTGTGCAAAAAGTCATGATACTTATCCAATTAAATGAAATGTACAACATCATACTAGCAAACATTTTGACCTCAAACACACTCTAAATCCTTGGGGTGGGGTCAAAGGTCAAAACATTTTTTTCTGAAAATAGGCATAATGCATATCAAATTAAAGGGAATGAAGCCATGCAAGCAACTATTCTGCCATACTCACACTTCATACCGCTGAGCAGGGTCAAAAGTTCAAAGCATTTTTTTCTGAAAGTGGTTGTGTAAACGGTGTTAACGGCCCTGACGTAAAACTTAAATCTGTTTGTTGGTGCCTGATGCTTGTCCTTGGCAGGGCCCACCGTAGCTCAACTTGAGGTTTTCTTTAGCACTGAATATCTATGGTTAATGAGCCATTTTCTTTGTTTCATTATACTGTGTTAATTTGATTATGTTGTTTCTCTGTGATAATACGAGGAAGCCTCCATGTGGGCTTAACAACTTTTGTGTTTTAAGAACAACAGACTCTAGGGCGAAGAATTGGCGCCAGTAAAATGCATTTAAGCCCCCCATCCCCCCCCCTCCCGTAGCTTAGGCTGTTGTTCGTCCTAAAGCGGTGGTTTTGTTGTTGTTGATTTATTGTTTTATATACTTCCATTTGTTGGTGGGGGTTCTGTGTCCGTCTTTATTTTGGTATGCATTACTTTATGTGTTTTCTAGTTTTGCAATCATCTTGACGAGTAAAAGAGAGCTGGTTGCTTTGGTTTTTTTTATTAATTTTAGGATAAATGTCATGTGACTTTTCCTCTAGGTGCCATGGGATGGGTCTGCAGTTTGTGATTGCGTTTCGTCCACTGATAATAACCGCTCAGCCTAAATAGGTCAATAAAACGTTATTTTTAATTACGTCTGAATAAGATCTAACCCAGATGATTGGCAATGGTACAATATTTTAGAAAAAATCAACGTCACTGTATAATTAAATTTATTAAACTCATCGAAAAAGTGGGGAAAAATAGCATAAATTCGATATGAGCACTCATGTAAGATCCTCTATATATATTGCAGGGCCCCCGGCGATGGGTGCTAGCACGGGACCACCTGGACCTCCAGGACCCCAAGGACCAAAAGGAGAAATAGGTCGACCAGGACAGCCTGGTGAAAGGGGATCACCAGGTACTTTTGGTCTTGACGGCATTCCAGGTGAGATGTTATGATTACTTTGTTGTCTGGTAATGTCCAAATAGAGATACTGTATAATGCTATACATGATCATGGCAGAGTGCTTGCTCTATAAAATCCAAATTTGAATGCTAAATAAAATCACAAATGAAAAGATAATACAATAAACCCGTCAAAATGCGATTCATACATATTTGATCTTTCAAGTGGACATACAAGTACATTGTAACCACAGTGGGTCTGTATGGCCCATAATATCTGACTCTGCTTTGTTTTGTTCTTATTTTCTTGTAGATTACAATCGTGAAAATAGGAATACATGGAAGTATGAATGTTTACTATCTGAAGAAGGAATATACCTGAAACTTGTTACAGTAACACAGTTGTGTTGATTTTGATTTTTTCTGATACTTGAATACATAGGGTTATAATAGCAAGCTCATCTTTAATCAATTTCATTGATTGTAATAACTTGCCTCGTGTTTTCTTGGTACAATAGCAAGCGCCAGTTAGATAGGACAAATATTATATACCAAAATAACATGTTTATACATATGTGTGGTGCTTAATTGCATCGCTTCCTGGCCTCGAGGTTATAAAGCTTGAGTTCCTTCTCAGACTCAAAATAAAGCGCAATGATTGGCTGTTTGCGGACACGTGTCCGCAAGCAGCCAATCATTGCGCTTTATTTTGAGTCTGAGCTTGTACTCAAGTTTTATAACCTCGAGGCCTGGTCTTTGCACCCTTTTTTACTCTGTAATTATAAAAGGCCATGCAATGTAACCATATCCACAGAATAACTGTTTGATCAATGAATGCATGGGTCTAATATTTACCATAAGTGAACAGTGTTGAGCAAGACGAGATGCCACGAAATGTATTCAGCATTGGAAATAATTTGGAAAGTATGACCTTTAACCCCTTATATAAAATATGGGGCATAGCAACATGAACAAAAGATCAATTAGATTAACAATTGTATTGGGCATGAATTGGGTAACACTGAACTAATTGTTGAACCATGTTTCAGGATCCCCGGGTGAGAAAGGTGACCAAGGAGAACCAGGTCAAAGGGGTCTTCTAGGATATCCAGGGACAAAAGGGGAACAAGGTAGGTCTTCTAGGATATTCAGGGACAAAAGGAGAACAAGGTAGGTCTTCTAGGATATCCAGGGACTAAAGGAGAACAAGGTAGTCTAAAAAGTATACACCAAGCAAGCATGTAATCTTGGGCCACTATCACTCCGCTTGATAGAAGGCCGCTTTTATACCATATTGGGTACTATACTGGTGTATCATATATACATATAAGTTGTATGTTTAAACATATTAAAGGTTAATGCAGTGTAATTGTTTGTTGTTAACGCCTTGTGGCAGCTTTTGATGGTAGTAATGGCAAAAGTTTCTGTTTCTCAATTATCAAGTAAAACTCTACAATTCGAAAACTACCCTTCTCAAGAGCTGCTGTGTATCCTAGCTAATATTCTAATAAGCTTTCTATTTTATTCATAAATGCTCTACACAATGTTTTCTTTACATACAAAGTAAGTAACAGAGTGCACTGGCTCAGTTGGTAGAGCGTTAGAGTGGGTATCTAAGGGTTGTTACTTCAAGGCTTACAACAAGAGGATGCTTACCACCAGAGGAGTCACTGTATTGTCATTTAATCCACTGCTTAGTACTTGTTCAGCCTAGGAAGGCAGGAAATCAGCCTGACATGACTGATAAAATGTTAATTGTGACGTAAAGCGTCAAACAAGAAAACAAAAGAAGAGGACGTACCAAATAATATTCCTTTTAGCTATTACTAGTAGTTGAAAAAGTGCGAAGCAAGTTACATACACATGGATTGTTTTCCTTTCCAAAACATTCACCTTCATTTCAGAGTAACCATGAAAATGATTCAGTATTTCCCATTGTCTCGTCAGAAAGTTATTTGGTTACACCACGACAAGTTTTAATTAAATTCATCCGCCTTCTAATGTACAATACAAATACAAATGGTTTATTTGCTAATCAAAGCGCCCGTCATGAGCAGAATAATCAACACACTGAATTAATATAATGGTGATTGAAATGATTGGTTACAAACAAGGTCTGTCATACAAAATAATAACAATAGATCTACCAATAACAACACACAAACACACGCACACATACACACACATTTAAACAATATTCCTATATATCAACAGTAAAACCAAATAACCTGGTGCATCCATACACGCCACATGAATGCTGGAGTCTACTGTACTAGCCATACCAGTAAAATGCAAAGAATTGTATTCCAGAAACTATAATGTATCATTTACACCTATAATAGTGTATAACATATTTCAGTCTGGCATATTATAGGCAATATGCTAAGTTCAAACGTGACAAAACAAATGTTACCAATATATTAAAAGTAAAGCAAACGTTTATTATTTTGATGTTATAGGTTAGTACTCATCGTACATGTGACCACAGATCGTTCAGACTTCCATGTACGTTCAAAGAATCTTACCTGAGCCTTGTCTATACAACATAATTTATCAAAATTCTGACATCTAGCATTGCTGGATAGCTACGTACGTTCATTTAGGGACCAATTTTATGCCTATTTCCATTGGCCGGCCAATTTACTTATAAATATATTATTCGTTTGGTTATTAATGCATGTCATGGTATAAATTTATTTCAAAGGTGATAAAGGCTCAAAAGGCGAAGATGGACCACCAGGCTTCCAAGGAAATAAAGGAAATCAAGGACCAAGGGGGCCACTAGGTACATTTACGTAGTTAATAGAAAAGTTATCTATACATTCATACATGTACAACAATGAACTGTATTATTACATTATGCCTCCCCCCCCCAAACCAAAACATAGTTTTAGGGGGTTGGTATTTACTGATTTCACGTTGTCTGCCCAATCATTCATCTGTCGTCCTTGCATCCATCTGTCAATCTTTCTGTCTGCTGATAGAAATACATATAATTTTACATGTATCTACACATTGCTGTTGAGTTCTTTTAGAGTACTTGCCCTTTTGTAATTATACACATTGCTTAGATTTTGATTATAAAAAGAATTCAACCCCTACATTTGAGCCGTGACATGAGATTTCCAACTATGTGCTATATGCGACCAGCAAAGCCTCAGATCAGCCTGCGTATATGAGCAGTCGGATCAGAGCCTTTGCTAGTCGCTTGAATATTTTTGACTGTTAAGCTTCTTACCGAAAATTTGAAGTTTCTAAGCTCAAGGCCAATACCGACACCAATAACCGTAACTCTTGCATGACTAAACACAATTTGCCTCATAACTTCAATATTTGTTATCGTATTTACCTGAAACTTATCAAAGATAAATGGAATTGGCACGACAGACGCAAATATAATGCATTAAACTATCTACATATTTGATCAAGAGCTACTGCCCCTGTTTATTGTTTTACTATTGTTTTTTATGGGAAAACTGCAGTAAAGTGAATAAAAGCTCATTAACTTGAAAAATTGGTATCTAAATTGCATGAAAGCTGGTCTGAACCATTGCTATGTCAACCTGTAGATTAATAGTTGCTTCTGCGACTTTTATTTTTAAATTAATTTTCAAACATGAGTTATTGCCCCTTAATATTCACATAGAAAATGGGTCAAAAATCCAATTTTCTCCAATAACATGCTCACAAAGGATCAAATTGCAGTAAAAGCAAATACAAGATGTTTCATTTGACACATCTTTACATCTGTTAACTTAACTGGTGTATACTTTTGCCATCAAACATGATTTACTGCCCTTGATTATGCATTTTGAGGTTAAAATCAATCAAATATGCCATAGAATTCATAAATAACCTCAAAACTAATATTGAATGGCCTACAATTTTGATATAATTCGATAACTTCTTTAATTGTCTTTATATATCAAGAACAAAATGTGTGTTGCCACTGTTTAAACCATTTTTAAATCGTTAATTGCACCGTAGTTGATAATTATTCATGAAAGTGAGTGGGGAAACAATATATATTCATTTGTCACAGAAAGCTCTCTTTTATTAGTTTATCTTCTCAGAAATAGTTCTTACGCATATGGATAACATTAAATCATTATTATAAACACTTTTGGTCTGTTGAAAGTAAATGTTTTTCTTGTAATGCAGTTAGATAGATACAGTATTTAAATTGTGCATTACAGGGGGTAGGGGTAGTAATCAAGAAGTATGTCTCTTTTTTGGCGAAAATTGCTCAAATTTCACACAGATTTGGCTGACGTCATACTGTTTATGATATACAAGTTTCACAGAAATCTATTTATTCATTTCCTAAAATATTTGAATATGTAGTGATCGAAAGTAAAAATTGCAATACTTTTGACTATTGTGTCACGACTTTTCGCCTTTCCTATGATCTATGCTGTTCATTAATTTCGACAAGACCGATCAAAGGTGGAACTTGTATTAATTGACTTGAATAGCTGATGAATAAATTCAAATGTGATTTGTCTTTGGCCATGATACAAGTAACAAATACTCGTTAATATACAAATATTCACTATTGTATCGGGAAACTCGTCTTTGACTCGTCCCACCTACAAGAGCGAATATTTGTAAATTGTACAATAAAGCCAACATATCTTCTAGTTTATATTTTGTAACTATGTCAATCAAATCAGGCATAAGCAAACAGTATAGACAATGATGAGATGCCACTAGAGTCTACACTGGTTGCTATGTTACTATAAACATATTCAACAAACTGTAATAAATTGAAAATTTTAAGCAGCAAACCCTTAAAAGGAATAAGATAATAAAATACATTCTAGCACAACAAAGACTATACAGATCATCATCATAGTCGGATTTAAATAACGTGCTGGTGCAGGGGTATCATCCACATCAGTGAGCCCCCTTCCAGGTAACAGGCTAGCTGCACGCATAACAGAGCACACACCTGATCTGCAGGTGCTCCTTTCTCGAGGGTCAATTATCGTGGGCGTCCACTCACGACAGTCTTTCTCCATCAGTTTTATTATACAGACAGTGAATTTTCATTAGACATATATGGGTTAAGGTTGATACAAATGTGTCTGCTGAAACTAGAAACATAGAACTGTACTCAAACCTTATAAATATACTTGTAAATGTAAAAACCTGTCTTCCTCTCTGCTAGGGTACGAAGCTCGTACAACAATCAGTTTGAAAGTTGAAACAGTGAAGATAGCATTGAATTATTTAATACACTATTCAGATTGCGAAAAACAAGGGCGCTGATCAGCCTGCACATATGTGCAGGCTGATCAGCACCTTTGTTGTTCGCAAACAGCAAAATATGTTTTCACATGACATGGCCCACTTATAAGGCGATGTAATAATAAGAAACACATTAGTTCCTCCAAAAACATAAATTGTCTCGCAAGCTGTCTCATCATCGAACGCTTTTAGAGGCTTTATAATATTATACTTACTCAGAGGGTGAGCTATACTTTTAAAACTTCATAAATATGTAAAAATGCTGCATACCTATAAAATGGAATTCGAGCTTAGTGCAATATCAATTTACTATTAAAATGACTTATTGGTAATCTGATGTTTGTAGAGCGTAAATATAGCGATCTGTGATCTAGCATGTTGGAGACGACATATTGAGACTAAGCCTTTAAGTATGTTTTAACAACAATAAAACCAGTGAAAGTTTGGCCATTAAACAGTATTGCTCTTTAAACATTTGAAGTATATCCCAACATTTGGGGCGTAATATACTAGTCAATTTTCAGTTTGCAACAAAATGATTTACCCAAAATTGTTATTTCATGTTTGAATGTAAGGTCCATGTTTGAGATTAAGGACTTTAATGACTTTCTTAGGGTCAAGCAATTAGAAAATCTAAAGTTTGTCCCAAGACTCGACACACTTATGCTTCAACGATATAACAGAAAACATTTAGAACACCACATGGTAGCATAACATTTGTCAAATCAATTAAAAGAACCTGGTTTTGTCGAGATTGCTTCAAAACTCCATTTATATTACATTTAAACTTTCACTCGATGTCGTTTTGATGGCAAAGAAATTGACAGATGCTGCTATAAAATTGGATTGTTATGTGACTACACGATGACTGGTGCAAGACGGGGAAGGACACACATAATTCAGAATGTTTAGGAACTCTTTTTCGAAACGGTCTCATCAACACTGGAAAATGTTCCGGTTGCCCTTCAATCCATTATACCATTTTATATTAGGTCCAATGTTTTTTAACAGACTGATTTGTCTCTTAGCTGATATTTCAATTTAAATCATATAGGCTTCGTCGCGAGAAAATCTGTCTTCAGACTTTTCGACCAGACAATGCTCAAACCAGCCTGCTTAGATACAAATAGTGGCCTGAATATTAAAATATTGCTTGTAGCAAGTACAGAATAATACATTCTAGAAAGCGAATAACAAAGGCGCTGATATTAATATGTGTGGATACGCAGATTGGTATGTGCTTTTGTTTTTCGAATGCATCAAAGTGAGGTATTCTCGTGTCGAGACCCATATGGTTCCCTTTTAAATAGGTGCAATATTTGAACAAAAACGGTTAGCCTAAGGACCTCTGGGATATGTACAGTAAACTTGTGTAAAACGGTCACTCTCAAAAAGACGAAAATTTGTTTTTCAAGACTAATTATCGCTTGATGCAGGTCAAACGTGTTGCAGAATGCTATATTCTGCAATACTTTTGACCTTCATTAAGTTACCAGTTGTCAATAAGATCTTTGTTTTATCTTTTTTTGAGTGGCCGTTTAAAACAGGTTTACTTTACAACTCTTTTTTTCAGATTTCTTTGATGGCTATATACATATGTATATATATTCTTGAGAAATTATTTGTTTAATAAAGGTCCAAGAGGTCCAAAAGGTCAAGATGGATCCGCTGGTAGAAAGGGCAAGACTGGAGAAACAGGGCTTATGGGTGATAAAGGAGATAAAGGAATGGACGGTATACCTGGTGTTCCTGGGTTCAAAGGTCACAAGGGTGAAATAGGCGAGAGAGGCCCGCCTGGTTATGGAATAAATTGCATCTGTAAGTATAAAGTGTTGATTTCTTTAAACGTTTAAAACCATGTGAAATATCTAAGGTAAAAATGACACCACAGCATTTGTTTTTAAAAGTTTGCATATTCACTTTAATTGTAACAATCACATATATCTTAATCAGTTCATTGATTTCAAAATGTCATAGTTGCTATCATTAGTAAATTCAAATGCTGACATATCCAGCGTGACTAGGCATGGGCAAATTCAGAGAGGGGGACAGGGGTACAGACCCCCTGGAAAATCACAAAGCTATAGGGTTTCTTAGCAATACCTTGAAATAATATACGTATATTGGCTTCAAGGCAATAATGGTCCGGATCCCCTGAAATTTCATAAAGCTTCCAAGCCAGTATTCATCGACCTACCAGAGAAACGACAATGATGGCCCGCTTTAAGTGGTATTTTTATCCCCTCTCGCCTCATCAACTAAAATGACCAAAGAAACGAAAATAAGTTAACTAAATTTGACACCCTCTGACAAAACTTTCAGGGTCTGCGCATGCTAGGGATTTCCATTTTGGCATGGTAAGAACCTAAAAAGTAAGTAAGTATGACCAGAAAATGCCACAATCACACACTGCAGACCAACCAATGGTACAGAAAACTAGCTGCCACATTGCAGCAAGAAGACAATGGATGATTGCAAAACTAAAAAGAAGTTAAGTTCTGGGTAACAAAACAAGGTCCAAACGCAAGCTCTCCACACGCTATGAGAGCAGCAATTAACCATGAATCAACAACTGCAGAGCGGACAGCAGCGGGAGCGGCTTAAAATGCATTGTTAAACTGCTGTTGTTAAAGCGCACAATTGTTTAGCTCGCATGGAGGCTTTCTAACGTATACAGTGTATCACCACAAAGAAAGCATCTAGCATACTATGATGAAAAAAGAAAAGGGCTCATGATTCACAGATAGTCAGAGCTGAAAAACTTCAAGTTGAGTCACAATGGGCCAGCCAAAGAAAAGCATCAGACACCAACTTACCAATGAAACTTTTACCTTGGGCTGTCATTTAATCTGGGGCCTGACCTTATGTGCTGGCTTAACCTCATGTCTTAGCTAATCCTCATGTGCCGGCTAAACTTCATGTGCTGGTTCAACCTCATAGCTGGCTAAACATCATTATGCTGACTAAACAACATGTACTGGCTAAACCTCATAATCTGGCTAAACCTCATGTGTTGGCTAAACCTCATGTACTGTCTAAACCTAATGTGCTGGCTAAACTTATCGGCTTGATAAACCGCATGTGCTTGATAAACCGCCTGTGGTGTCTAAATGTTTTTTTATATTCTAGGTGACAAAGGTGAAAAGGGTGAAAAGGGACAAAGAGGATTAATTGGATTTACTGGTTATAAAGGAGACAGAGGTTAGTATATCATTTTCATGAAGGATTCAGAACGTTTTTTTCAGAGGGAGTCCAACTTTGAAAAGGGTTATTTTCTTTACTTCAATTTTTAGATGATGCTTTTTAAAAATTTGTACAAAATAATTTCAACAAAGTAATAGATGCCAAGACACCATATTTTGTGTTATTTCAAATTAACAAATTAATTAATTAAATAAGCAGGCACTCGCAGCAAACTTGCAACCAAGTATGTCTCAAGCTAAGTTTTAAAGTAAGTAAGGGTGCAAAGATCAGGAATCGATACAATCAAGTACCACACCCGACCCAGGATACCAATGGGAAAGTTACAAACTCACAGTTAGACGTCACAAACGAGAGCCAAGAGGTCAGCCCTTTCCCAGCAGGTGACCACAAAGCAAAAATAAACAGACGCACACAAAGACATAGCAAACATAAGACAGAACAAAAACATAAAAGATCCACAAAAGAAGTACCGCCTTGGAACTGTCAGTAAAATATTTTACTGGAGGGCTTAAATCGGTTAAACGGCGCGCCAACCTCACCCTTAATTCAGATGGGATCAAGACACATAGATATTTGGTTTGCATGAAAGACCCCTAACTTATCAATGCATCATCTCCTAAAACATATAAATAAAGATATAACAAGGAGATAAAGCAAAGATAAGGACTCAGCAGAAAATAAAACTGAATACCGGAGCAAAGAAATCCAACAGGTAAATCCCGGTGGGCCCGACAAACAGCCAAAGCATCAGGCCCCTACCATCTCATCAATAGATAAGTCTTTAAGTCGGAACCATCATAAGGTCTGAAGTCCAACCCACCGGCGTGCAATTAAAGAGGAAAGCAAAGTTGCCAACCGTAATTGGGTTGACCACCAAGCATGCAGTCTGTTGCAATACATTAATGTTATAGCCAATCTTTTTATAATGGGAAATTAAAAACACGTTCAACAACGTTTTTTTCTTCAGTCAACCATAATGAATATCAAAAGTTTTACAAAGTATTTTCTAGCGTCGGCTAAAGTCGTAGTAAAAACCATTATAGTGTAAAACACTGATCTTTTTCTGAAAGATTTTCAGACAAATAGATCGCTCTCATGGGGCCATATTTCTCCATTTCAAAGCAATCAAACCATATGTTTTCAATATTTGGCTGTTACTGTTGTAGTTTGCATTGATCTTTTGTTTTTAGGCATGAAATATCGGTTGAAACTAAAAGTAATCTTAAAAGGTTTGGTTCAACCGCTGACAGAATTTGCGATTGAGATGGCTTCTGGGAATCATTCATTCCAATTGTTTGGCACACAAAACGCAAAGGTAAATCGTTAAGATTTACTTTTAAAGCCCATTGTATTATACTCAAAGACCGTTTTGCCAGCACAAAATCATGTTGATGCAATATGCAAAAGATCTATAACCCTGTTGTTTGGAAACGTTAAATAGACTTCATAGCACGTGTAATGTACATGAATTTGTCAGCGTTTATTGTATATAATCAAATTTATTTAACATATTTGGTTGAATATGAAATGCTAGGTCTAGCCTAGTGTTTTATTATTTCCCAGAACAAAATAAAAACAAAATTTTAATGCAAGAGTGGGCTGATTGTCTGCCTAGATATATGAAGTGTGTCAAGTTATTTTGCAAATTTAAACATCATGAATTTTAAATATTTGCCAATTAGCAGTTCAGATTTCATTTCATCGTTATCATCATAATGAATAGCCATATGCATAAAGCGACAGTTTATGTTTTAGGAATCGAAATGTAACATTGTCTTGGGTCAGAAGGCATCAACTATTTGATGTAGCAGACATCCAGATAAAACTGCATAATTGAAAATTAATTTTCTGCTTTTTTGCAAACAGAACATATGTTATGGGTACTCAAACGAACCCAAAACAGATGATTAAACTGATGACTAAGAAATAAATCACATTTCACACTCAATTTTTTTTCTTAATTGGACCTGTTTCGAATGAGGCATTTTGAGATGTGTACAATTAAAGACATTCATTAAAGCTTCCATTCCATAACATGTCAAAGACATCCATCCATTTCTCGATAGTTGACAAACTTTTAAATACATGTCACGTAGTCACATGGAGTAACGTCTTAGAGTGTTATAACGCCATGTATTAAAATCGATAATACACTAGACTATATGTAATACATATTTAGGAACGTCATTTCATGACGCCTGAATTATGTGTATAACGAAATCAGCATACGATCACGCCAGAAACATGATTTTAAAGTAAAGGGGTTCTTTCATCTGTGCCCACGCCTGGATTTTCTTCAAATTTTGCATTTTAACAACTCATTATATACTAACTATAAAAATGTATTTATCGAATTAGATAGTTAAGAATAAGGCTTAGGAAGCAACCCTGACGTACTCAACCTTTGAGGTGGTACCTGTCTCTAAATTTCCATGTCCTAAATCTATAGTTTTGTTTATTTCTATGATTTGTCATCTAGATTGAATCCAAAATACCATATTTTTGTGAAGCAGGTTTATTAATGAGTCTTACAATTATAAAATCATAGATATAAGGTTCTCCTCCTGTATGAACTGACTAGTCATAAGGGTTTTCTTCTGTATGAATTAAAATTCTGTTGTTACATATTAAGTGTAACATTGGCTAGATGTAGTTTTAATGTTAGAAATTAGATGTGGTAAGTACAAGTGTCCACATATTGTATTATTTTGGTTAATATTATTGTGTAAGCTCTTCATTAAATAAGAATCGTGGCACTTAATATCAAAGATTTTTTTTTTCCAATCAATAATAGGAAAAACACTGAACATATCAGCTTCTACCAATAAACGTACTAGCATGATGATTCAAACTAAGCAAGTATTCAAGTATGTTTAACACTGAAACATAATTATTGTATTTTTTACATTGCAATGAATTAGGGCCATGTGTTTACATCAAGTTGAAAAAATATGTTACCGGTCCTTGAATTTCATGAAATTTGGTCTACATATTCTTAACATATATGGATAGTTTATATGTTGAAATGGTATCTTGACAAAGACTGCAACCTGTAAAATGTTAATTCCAAATTTGACTGAATACAAAATATACAGTCGAAAATTGGGGTACCATGCTATAAAAAAATGAATGCCCACCCAATATCCTAATACATACAAAGCCATTTTAAGTAACAACGAACTTATTTATGATATAGCTATTTAATAAAACATTTCTCCGCCCGTTACATGATATTTCAATTACTTTAGAAATGAGTATAACTGGGTACCCTAAGGTATTATAGTGAAATCATTCATGATGTCATATATTAGCAATGGAATTGCATAAAAACTCAAACGCACCATTAATATGAAAGTTATACCCCAGACAATTAAATAACATAATATTATCAAAATTCAAGCGTGGGCAGACTCCCATGTTAATTTCCCATACCATGCAAGAGCCCCTTTATGCTATATTATAAATAGAATCTTACAGTTGTGCTCCCATGTCATTGCATGTATTAAACTCGTTGCTAAATGTAACTAGAATGGGGACAATCAATGGGCGGACCCATTACTAGTATCACATCACAGTTACATTAATTACTGCATATAATGAAATTAATTTGTCCTTGACCTTAAATTGTTTCTAAGGTCATACCAGCGATCTAGATCCTTCGTTGTCACCTACACGTCGTAGACAATCTGTGTTCCAATTGAGCTGCGACATGAGATTTCCAACAATGTGGTATGAGCGATCTGCAAAGCCTCTGATCAGCCTGCGCATATGTGCAGACTGATCAGAGCCTTTACTTATCGCTTGAATATTCTATGACTGTTAAGCTACTGACCAAGCATCATTTGGAGTTTCTAAGCTTAAAGTTGCATAGTCTGTAACTTTTGATATTCTAATTTTTGAAATAAAGTTTCTAATTTTCAAGAATACAGTAAAAATACTCAAATTCAGGTAAACATTTTACCATTTTCATAAATTTTAACAAATTATAATTATCAAAACATCAGCATTTATGTTTCAAATCAACTGTCTAGAATTATTGGAGGGACGCAAATAATTCCTAACAAGAGAAAAATCACCCGTTTTTATTACATAGTTCTTTGTTTCATGCAGCTTTCAGCTGTACTGAACATATTTATTGTGAAAACATAACTTAAATCTATTTTTACAAATGATTTAAAAAGAAAATATTTTTTTCGAAAAATGCTCATAGTTACAGATCTTTTCCCTTTAAAAGGGGGCTACACAGGCTCGTCTGAGTCTACACTTGTCAAAATGCCACATTGTTGGAAATCACGTGTCATGGCTTAAATATGAACCACCTAAATCTATATTTGTTTGTTTTACAAGCCATTTAGACATATAAATTACAAGCATTTTTGACAGTCAAAGGCCATATCAGCCGTCGGAAAAAGGTGTTGAGTGGGAACTTGACATTAAACACCTTAGGCATTCAGTGTGAAAAATATGAACACCTACATCAAAACATGGAAAAAATATCTGTATTACTTGCCATTAAACCAGAATTTAAAGAGTATACGCCATAAAATAGATTTCAAATTTATTAAACATTGATCTTCGACTCCAAGGTCATATTACTGATTTGAAACCATTGTTGTAACCAACCACTGTGCCAAATACGAATTATCTCCTTCTAAAATGTAAGAGGAGTTAGCGTTGCGAACATTTTATATATATTTGACCTTTGACTTTAATGTCATATCAGTAAAGCAAAACCATCGCTTTCATCTAGGCTGTAAGTGTGCTAGATATGAATACCATCTATAAACCCATATAAGTCTAGGGTACTTTTTTGTGGGACATCCACAAACAGTTCAAAACCAGCCCAGACGCCACAAGCTACCATTTGTCATTAAGATCTTTGTTTTGTCTATTTTTGAGTGACCATTTTACACAGGTTTTACTGTAATACCATTATCCTTTCTAATATTTCAGGTGATATTGGGTATAAAGGCGATACAGGTATATTTTTTTCTTTACCCCTTGTCATGCTGAATATTTTCATTTATAACACTCATCCTCATTTTTATCCTGTTAACCTGCAGCATTCAAGTTGTAAGCATGTATTGTCAATCAGAGTGGAAAACAGTGTAGGTCCTGATTAGATGGCTGCGTCCTTTTTGGAATGGATAAATCTGGGCTCAGCAGGGCAAAGTTTAATGTCTTTTCATGCAGCCAACAACAGTATAAAGCAGTTTGATATCTCATACACTGATTTCAGGTTCAAAGATCTAGGTTATCTTTTATCCCAGCTTTTGCCTTCGTTTTGTACTTGTCTTTTCTCAGAGGATAACACAATTGGTTAAGTTATATGCAATGCTCTGATAATATAGAGAACTTACAAACTCTGAAACCAGCTGAATCAGTTGCAATGATTCTGTTCGCTAATACTCAATGTTGAATATATTAGCACAAATACACTGAGCAAAGCGAGTTATTTATATGTGTTGAATAAAGGAAAGAGACAAATGCGAAATATATGTCAAACTTTTTTTAAATGTTTTACACAAAACTACAAGCAGAGATAGAGAAATTGGCAAATACTGATGAATACAAACATGACTAGTATTTAGGAAAAAAGAAAATTATTTTCATGATGTACACTGTCTGGTCTATAGAAAATGACTTTGTAAAATTGTTACAATGGTATTACTAGTTATGATGTAGGAACCACCCAATGATGAAGGAACCACCAAATCCTGGCCCAATTATTCGCCTTGTAAACTGGGAGTTGCAATTTTGATTCCTTCCTTCTTCTGAATGTGGGATGAGATTCAAACGGTATCCCCATCTCTATATGACCTTATCTGTGGGTTGGACGTTTTAACACACACACACACACACACACACACACACACACACACACACACACACACACTAGATATTATGAGCTGATATATACCTTCGATATCATTTTATTGTTAACATTTCTAATATATGTACGTGCTTTGTACTTAAGGATAATAACAATATCAAGTCCAGGGGCGTAGCTACATATACACAAAAACGCAATTACGTACACATTTGGACCAAAAATATGGGAACATTCTATCACAGTTCTGATGGATTCTTGATTTTACGTGTACAAAACGTGTGCGTAGAAGCAATATTAATCTCTATAAATCTTATTTTAACAGAATTTGTGATGAAATTGTGAGGATTTATCACCAATTAACGCAAAGTGAGTGAGGGCCAGGTCATATACGATTTTTTTATAATCTACCGATTATCTTGGCAAATAGTGCATCACCCTGATGAGACGCCACGTTTTGTGGCGTCTCATCTGGATCTACGCTGTTTATGTAAGTTCCCTTTTTGAATGCATTCAGCCTGTTACACACGTGCATACTTTGAATTTTATGCTAGCTACGCCCCTGAAGTCTATTAAAGCAACTCATTATATACTAAAACCAAGTTCTAATTGGTCACTTTTCAAACTCATCATTTCTGACCAAACGCTAATAAAATTGAAATGATTTTATGCCTAAATATGTGTATTTTAATGGGCAAACGTTTAGCAGTGTTTTTGAACAGTTTTCTTTTACTTCAAAGTTTTTTGGGTTAAAAATGCAAAAATCGTATTTTTTTAGGAAAAAATAGTTCTGAGAGTAGTTTTTATAAAATTGACGTTTAGATGGTTACAAACTGGTCTGTCCGACTTGAAAAACACTAAACAATTGAAATTTTGCCTATGGTAGATTTTTTACGCATTTCTAAATTGTTGCATTTTTCGAAAAAAAATCAAGTTTTTTTGAAATTCACCAGTATTTCCTGGTAAACTTGTTAAATGCACTTAATTATATTTGAACACTGTAGGTCAAACACAGTAGAACTTGATTAACTTTATTAGTCCATTTTTTGGCCATTATTGTTTTATGACTACTGTACACTTCCGGTTTCAATGTTAGAGTTTAAAAATCGATTTGGTAGCATTATATTTTTGTTTTTTTTCAATTTTCAAAGAATGGATGGTGACGTCTGGTGATAATGAATAATTGCTGAAAATTTCAATGCCGTATCGCTGATAATAAAGCGTACAGAGCAGTGCAAAGTATCTGTGTAAATCGCAAGCTTAAAGCTGAATTTTAATGATTAACCTGCTAAAAGTGTTGTCTAATGTTGTTGAGTAGCAAAACTAAAGAGTCCCATGAAATCAAAACTTTTGAGGTTTATTCTTCTTATATCACGCTAGCCAGTAACATCTTCAAGCAAACAAAAACGTTAATTTGTGTTATGGTTTATATCGTAGAAAAAGTGTGACTTTTTGAAATGGGGATACCTTTCTCTAACTTCGTCCATGCAAGAAGTACACGTCATTTTTAAATGAAATAACTTGCAGAGTCTAGGCAAAGTATTGCTTCACTTAAAAAATGAAATGTATACCCTACGTATCACTTTCTAAACTAGCGTAAAAATGTAAGGTGACCAATTAGCAGTTGGTTTTAGTTTATGTTTGTGTATAGTATTAGTTTAAACAGATGTTTCAAAGATGCACAGTAATGAGACGATTCTGTATTTCTTCTGAAAAGGTGAAGAGTACGTATTCACTACCACGCGCATATGCAGTATTCAGTGGTAGATTCATTATAACTGTAAACTGAGACTACCTGTATGCCCCATAAGAAGGTAAACTCGCCAGTGTTTGTTTACAACGATTCTCATCTATCTTTGAAACATCAATATGTCACTTATTGAGAGTGTGCGTTCGGAATATTATATTTTAATATCCTTCTAAATAGGCGCAACTTAAACGTTTTAGAAACTACATATATTTTATATGTAACTCCTTTCAGTAAGCTTCTTGAATTTGTATTTAGGTTTTGGATTGAAAGGCCAGATGGGTCCTCGTGGACCAGTTGGACTAAGAGGGGCAAAGGGACAAAAAGGAGATTGTGATGGTAAGTATGCAATGGAGATGGTTTGAATGTACGTTGTATCTAGGCAGGTTAACTCCAATTTTTTGCAGATATTATCGTGATCACATCACAGAAAGTTTATAAGAACTATCAAAATCACAAGGCTTGCCGAGTGATGACAAGTGGTGACCACGAGGGTCGGATTTTTCTATCCCATCCTCAAACCAATTGTGGTTTCTTTTTCTTGTTCACTACTATATTGAATCACACTTCTAACGCAAGGGGAGCGCAGTGGCTCAGTGGTAGAGTGCTTGACTCGAGACCGAAGGGTAGCGGGTTCGAGCCTAACCAGCGTCACTGCGTTGTGGTCCTTGAGCAAGACACATTTATCCTAGCTTAGTACTGGTTAAACCCAGGAAGAACCGTCCCGCATAACTGAAAGATTGTTGAGTGGACGTAAAGAATCAAATCAAACAAACAAACTTCTAACGCAAAACTGAACCTAAAATATTACATCTATTGAACCAATCCATTGTAACGCAATTTTATCAAAACTTAAAACACTTATTTATGAAAATGAAAGTAGAACTTCATCAGTCTGTCATTCTCTTTTAATCATAACCTGATTTTGTGAACGTCTGCCATAACCCCTGAACGGTACAATGATTTCGGCAAGACCTCGTATGTTAATTAAAAATACGTTCCTAAAACATTTTACGTAGTATAAATTTGAAAAAAAAACATGAAAAAAGGCTTCCAGAAAATCCTAAATACGCCGAGATGCGATATACATGTGACATGTTGACGTCATTTTAACAGTACAGTGACGTCACGGTTCAATGTGCGTCTGTTAGTTTTATATATTTCTTACAGGTAGGTTTGGGGCAGTGAGATATAATTTTCTCATATGGGTAAAATCAGCGATCTGCTGTGTGAAAAAAAAAGGTTTAAGTAAAAATTCGCATTGTACATGCATTTAATATTGTTATTATTTCCATAGTCAAGGTTTGTACTTGGCAATCCTATATCTCATGCCTGATCATAACCACTTGCTTTTTACTGAGGACATGAATTGGCACTATTGTTATACTCCTGTTATACTCCTGGGTATGATATGGGTATGGTTAGGGTGTAGGTTTAGCTTATGTGTCTAAAAAACAAGGGTCTTGAAGGTACTCCATCTATTGAGGGATAATACTTAGCAGCGTAATTAGCAGCCTTCCTACACTGAAGTAGGCAATAAATGTTTATTTGTGGGAGCACCTACCTTTACATATGTGGCAAAACCACAGCTGTGATCTTGATTGTAGGTTAAACATGCATCATGATGTAGCTCTATTGGTACATTCAAAGTAAATAAGAAGGGAAACATCAGGAATCGATACTACCATATACCACAACCGACCCAGGACACCATATACACAAAAAACACCACATCCCAGCAGGACCACGAGGCTGCATGGAACAGACAAGACATCATGACAGACATGAAACACAAATAACATAACTTTTAGGACCCACAAAAGAAGTACCGCCTTGGAACGGTCAGTAAAATAATTTTACTGAAGGGATTAAACAATGTGTAGACTCTGACGAGCCTTTGCAGCCCCCCCCCCCCCCGTTAAACTTAGGAACTCAAAATGGTGTTCAGTCAGCAGCATAACACTCATAAAATATTCAAGCGACTAGCAAAGGCTCTATTCAGACTGGGCTTATGCACAGGCTGATCTGAGGCTTTGATGGTCACACATATCACATTGTTGGAAATCTCGTGTCGCGACTCATATGATATTTGTTTTACGAGTAACTGTATCTGGTGGTGTAAAGTATTCAAATTGGTCAAACATATAAATAAGCCATTTAAGATAAGCTTAAGTGTGCCCTGCAACCTGTGTTTGTATACAATATAGGAACTATAAATAAACTAATTGTGATTAAAATACGTTTATGTATGGCGAAATCTAATGAGGTACAATACTCGTATTTAAACGTGTACAGCATATAAACTATGTGCATAAAATAAGCTCATGTGTGACAGTAACGTATGAGATAAGTAATTAAATGCATAACTATTGTGTAAAATATTTGATTAAATTAAGTGATGTGTTACTGTATCCTGTAAGGTACATTATTTAAAGGACTTCTGACACTCTGATAGGGTATCTGCCTATTTTTCAAATGCTCTCAAAACTTCCAAATGCATAAAGTATCACTGGTATTCTTTTGAATAGGACGCTTGATGTATTAGGAACGAATTAAGGTTATAATTAGGCAGACAGACCCCTACAACAAAACAGGAGACGCTACCAAAGGGGGTAGAGGTTGCAAAATTTGACTTCACCAAAAACATCAATTATTTTCATGTGTAAGGGTATTAAATCATCAATACTAGATTACAAATCACAGCGAAAGTATTTTAAAGTCCAAAATCATGAGCATTTTAATGATTATTTTTGTTGTTGTTTTTTTCTATCTGATTTGTTTAGAACTATTTTGAAGTGCAACTGTAGTCCAAATTCAACCTTTATGACAATGTATTTACCCCATGCAATATTATGCAGCAATGTACTATAACCATTCATCCATGCATAAAGTACACTAGCGGAGTTCGTGCATTACCCAGACTATAGTCTGGTCCCTTTAGGCGGACTATAGAGCGATAAAACTCTCTTTGGTTTTATGCACTGCTCATGTCTGGTTACACTAGAAAAACCAGGCCAAATCTGTGGGAGGACCATAGTTGATTGGTTCTCGTCCTCCAATGCAAACTTGGAATTGCCGGAAACCTGTATGTTTTGTATCGATGGCTTTGCTTGGTTGACTGTTTTAGGGGGAGGAACACTGACAGTCAGAAGAGCAACTATAGTCTCTATGGTTAAAGCCCGAACTCCACCCTAGTCAAGGGCCATGTAGTTTATGTATATTGGTTAAATACAGTATATGTGCAAAATAATCTACCAACTGAATTAAGTAAAAGGACAATTTTCATAATCTAAAGAAAAATATACTAAAAACGTTGTAATATTTCACAACTAAAGGGTTATGAAAAGGAAACTTACTTGTACTAATTATTTCATTGTACAGGATAAAAAAGATTTTCAAGAGAGCACATCAAAAAATCCAAATGCTAATGTTTGGGTGCGCCCAGACGTCACATTTAGGGCTGTGGGATATCATTCCCCCGAGTCCCAACTAGCTTTTCACATATACCGCATATATTATGTGAAATATGAGAACACACTTACTTGAAAAAGGATTAGTTGGGACTGGGGGGGGAACGATATTTTAAAAATATATTTCTATTTCCTATATGTATAATACGACAAGTGACCATTTTAGCCCCAAAATAAAGCCGTACATTCATGTAAATATGAAATCAAATGCAACATCTTAAAATAGAGACCAACAGCGAGCTTATATATAAAGCTGGAAGCATTTGATCGACTTTAATTTTTGTCAAAATTATAGGCAGTGATACACTGTGATTCCCATTACCACCGTCAGAGGTCCTTGGTTAACCAGAACAACTACCTCATTTGAATTGTTTGGCGTACTACTGTATCCTGTGAATTATAGTAATTAATTTGGTCAAATGTATTTATGATAAACAGGACAATTTAAATTTTGAAATAGTTAATTTTCCATTTCTTGATGGACATGTTCCTCCCACCACTTCCTACGGTGTGTACATTTCACAACTTATAAGTTTTGCATGAGTATGGTCTTATGATGATGACTTCAACAACAGAAACACATTTTTGACTTCTTAGTTACTAAAACAAGGTTATCGATACCATAAACTTCGTAAAGCTTTTTTAAAATTTTATTACTAACACTCAGAGTTGATTGTTATCATATTTGTTTAAAGACTCGTCTGCAACAAGGCATAGTAGAACCTGTTTTATGGTGATTTAGTTTATAAATTTAAAATCATTGTTGGAAAGCCTAATTTTAGTGATCAATTTAAAAGATATTATTAAACGATTAAAAGAGTAGGATACAACATGGATATCATACGACAGTCTGATGCCTGGTTGGAAACCCAATCACTGTTTATGATTTTGGTTTTCTCTTTAATTCCTCTAAAATGCACGACGGTGGGTCAGGCCTCAGACTCAATGACGTCCCTGACATAAAGCTTAATCCGTTGGTTGGTGCCTGATGAGACCTTTTCTTCGTTTCATCATAGTGTATTAATTTGATTCGATTGTTTCTCCGAGATGACACATTGCATAAGTTAGGAAGCCTCCATGCTAGCTAAAAAAAATTATGTATTAGTAATAACAAAATCGAGTGCAAAGATTGGCGCCAGTTAAAGGCATTTAAGCCCTCCCCACCCCCACCCCACTCCCGAATGATTAGGCTGCTGTCCCGTCTAAGGTGTTGGTTTTGTTTTTGTTGATCTATTCACGTAAAATGAGTTTTGATGTGACTGTACCCTATAGAAGGCGGCGTCTGATCAGGGTCTCTATTTTTTGCTTACATAATGTTCTTTTAAAATTTGAATGAAAAGGAAAACTGCCAGTCCACAACCCTTAAAATGGAAATAGACAGCTCATTTGTTAATGAAGGGAAATCTCATTCCGCTTAAATGGGTTAATATGATGTTGGTGCCTACAACTTCAGAAGGTTACAGTGATGCTACATACAGAACAGATTGTCTTTGGTATTCTATCCACTTTCTCCTTACGTCTTAAAATGGCATATGTGCATCAGTGTAAACACCTATGTGGTGCTACAGAACACTGCAGCCTAGTAATCGCAGTATGTATTATTAATAGTTATTACAGTCATTTTAGGAGCTAAAATTGTTAGTTATTGCAATCTAACCTGTAATTTCTGCTATAAAGGACACTCAAGATACCATAAAAAGACGACATAATTGAGGATTATATTGACATGAATAAAGCACACAATAAGGATACCAAGTAAAACTTTAATATACCTGTTCAGCTGCGTGGACATGCTAAAATCTTTAAACTAACGATTCGAATGTATGCAAATAACCACTTTCTAAAGTATCTGAATCCCTTTTGTATAAAAATTTTAACTGTATTTTAAGCGCTAGTAATTTTGCTATTATGTATGCATACAACGGAATAAAATTTAAACCAAATTTAACTAAATAAAATGTCAATATAAAAACAAAAAAAAAACAAATAAAACATTAACAAAGAATTTAGATCCAGTTGAGATGGCTAATATGAGTCATCTCAAATGGACCTTAATTGTTTGTGAAACCCTGTTTTCAAGTGTATAGTGTTGAAAGCGTTTAATTATTTTGATAGAGGACATCACTGGCACTGATAATCCAGAGCAGTTGGGCAGCTTGGTGCATGCCTGTGTCATTTAACAGAAACAGTTGTCGTTTATTAATGACAGCACGCAATGTTTAAGAACTTCTCTATATTTGTTTACTCTAGCTTGGGAAAGAGAAAAAACAAACTGGAAGATCGTGGAAATTGATAACACACTGAGAAATCAACTAGGTGAGTCACCCATTTTCCGCCTACATGAAAATTTGGTAAAACTCGAATATATGGTTACCGTAACTTTCCTTTGGCTGAATTTTATCAAATACGTGAAGTCTATTTATTTTCAGATTATATACTGAGCCAAACTTCTAAACCGCCACTCAATATTTTCTCAAATATCTTAACATATATGATACATAAATGGCTATAATTTACACTAAATATGGAAAAATTAATTAAACTGAACCTGTCAAAATTTCATTTTCATAAATTGAAATTAACATGCTCAATTGATAGACTGTATAAAGGCACTATCGCATAAAAAAATCATTTTCACACAAACACTAAAATTGAACTAACCGCTTAAAATCAAGTATTCCATGGACCTTAAGTGAAAAACACCAACTTTATGGTGTTATAAATGGACATTATTGAACATTTTTGGGTTTCGCTTTTATTAAGTAGGAATTTTCAGGTAATCCAAAATGTTCCTATTGAACACCATATGACATAAAACAACACAAAAATGCTTTATGGAGATGACATGTATTTGTCCACAATATTATTGGAACTTTCTGGTGCTGTCAATGGACATTATTAAAATGGACACAGAAATGTGTTTATGGTGATGAAATGTTTTTTATCGACAAAATTATTGAAACATCCGTCACACATTTAACGTGTACAGCATACCAATCTCGACACTTCCGACGGTCCAATGCAGCATTTGTGCATCACCGCACCAAAGTATGGTGGACTATACAGGACATTTTATGACATACGCAATACTCAGTTTTTGTCGATTTTTCTTGTCATACACGTGCAAAAATGAAAAATGACCGATAGGATGTGGTGTAAACTGTTGGCTCTATCAAAACATGCCAAACTTTGTGATAAATTATGAATCAGTCTGAGCGAGGCCCCTATTTCGATTGAACCCACAGCCTGACCCATCTACTTTATACTCATTCAACCCAAACGTTGTTATTTTTGTGATAAAATAAAGTTGTCCGATAGTTGTCGATAAAAATGCGAGTACACAAAAGGCGAAAAAAACATTTAGCATCGTGTGCCACGTGCAAAACAGGTATGAGTACTCTACCATTACGCATAAATGAACGTCCTTATTGAATCAAACTTTGTAATGTTCATTCGACGGATACATGTGCCCAAATATACTATGTTAAATATCATGTAAAACAGTTTAATAATAAATGAGCTATATTGAAAAATGTGTTGTGTTAACTGGCGGTTTAGAAGTTTCGTTCAGTATATATTGTACTGCGTGTATAAAATTTGTGTTAACAAATGATAATCGTGTTCTTGCCTGATGCTTGTTTTTGGCTGGGCCAACTGTGGCTCAGCATGAGGTGTTTCTTTAGCTCTACCTATCTGTGAGTCATGGGATCTGTTCTGTATTATATCATAGTATGTTAATGTGATTAGATTGTTTCTCTGTGATATGCACAGCATAAGCTGGGAAGCCGCCATGAAAGCTAAAACAATTATTGTGTTTAAACAACAGCAGGCTGTAGGGTGCAGGCTTGGCCAGTAAGACCCTACCCTGGTGGCTTTGGCTGTTCGTTTTAGGTGGTTGTTCTGTTATACTTGATTCATTGTTAATTCTGTTTATTGTTTCTTCCATTGTTTGTTGGGGCTTTGTTTTTAGTCCCTTGTTCCATTATGCAGTACTAAGTGTCCTTTCTAGTTTTCAATCATCTCGCTGAGAAAGTGAGAGAGCTGGTTACTTTACTTTATTTGTCGTCTTGCTGTCCTGTGGCTGTTAGTGGCCTGTGTCTCTTCCTCACGAATCATTGGGTTGGTCTGTAGTGTGTGAATGTGGCATTTCCCGGTCATATTCACTTACTTCTTGAAATAGTGACGATCAAATCCAACTAATCAGGATCCATATTGCTTTCCATCCTCTGTCTGAATCCATTTAAATAATGAAAAAAACATTAAAGGACTGGCTGGAAATCAAATGTTGGTTATGCATACACTACTTACAAATTACTCAGTATTTACTTATAAGAGCATGTAAAGTTCAATATGGCACATTCTGTGTTTACATTTAAATAGATACATATTCACGAACTTTTGTCATTAACCCTCAGGCCAGACAAATCCTTGTAGAAAGCCATTACTTCTAGGACACTTTTATATTACTGACATTTCAATTATTAGATTCTTGATTGATTTTCTACCTACTGTTTACTACTTAGTAAAAGACAACAATTTGACACTGCAGGCCTCCAGATAAGGGTGCGTAATTGTTTTTCTTATTTCTTAGCCAAAATATATGTTGTGGCATGCGCAGATCCAGAGGGGGACAGGGGGCCCCCCCTCTGAAAAATATAGGGTTTCTTTGCAATACTGGACAGGATCCTTTAAAATTCTCTAAATCCTAAAAGCTACTAAGCCAGCATTCAATGTTGAA
Organism: Loripinus fragilis; assembly: GCA_964019695.1. NCBI lineage: Eukaryota > Metazoa > Mollusca > Bivalvia > Lucinida > Lucinidae > Loripinus > Loripinus fragilis. The sequence continues at coordinate 62,423,026 of OZ026522.1, read as the reverse complement.
TCATCAACGGCACGCCAGCGAAATGCCATTAAAATGTCGTTTCGCTGGCGGGCCGATGATGGCCCGCTTAAATTGATATTTGGATCCTCTCTCCCCTAGAAAAAACAAACAAACAAAAAACGTTGTCAGATTTGGAGAATCCGACCGTTTGAGAAACCATGTCAACATAACAGCAATACTTATGCAGGGAAAATATACAGCCACGATATGACGTGATAATCGTCGTAAGAAGGAAGTATTTTGAAAAAAAAAATATTTACTTTATTTAATTGTTAGCATAACTCTTTCCATAAACATCTTAATCAATTTTAATTGGGCTAAATGTACGTGCAATCGAACTAGTTTCCTTACAAATAATCTGGCGAGCGAAACACAGTTTCATCGTATATAATGTATATCCATATACTGAGTTTTTTATTTGGGCCATGTAGGTCAAAATGATAAATGAAACGAAACATCTTTAGATTTGACTTGTAAAATTAACATACTAGACTTGTTGTACACGTCACATTTAAGGATGGTCAATCTTTTATTACAGGTCTGCTGGTCAAAATTATCAAATTATAGCATTTTTGAAATATGTCGTTGGGGTCAGCTTATTATCGTGACATAAATGATAATGAAACTTGATTTGGAACGTTTCTGTTAGATCAATTAGACCATGCCTTGTTTGAATGAGTTAAAGGACCACTAGCATGGATTTATAAAGATCTAACATTCGTAGTCCTGTATTATTGAGATAAACTTGTTGAGAAAAATGATTAAATGCTCAGCAAGCCTCGCATTTGATCTTTTTTTTCTCAACTGATTTAATAAATTCAATAATAAAAAGAGCACTCATGTAAGATCCTCTATTCAAACTGAATTTAATGTACATTGACTTCATAATAAAAAGGTTCTCATATGCAAATCAGCCCAGTCCTTTAATAATGATATGGGTAGACGGTCCATGAGAGTTGGATGCGTGTTTTATCGCTACCCAATGAAACATATGGCAAACAAACGCAGATTTTCGAAAGGATTCACTTCCAGTACGCACAAGATATGTAACTCAGTGAAAGTTCAGACCATACACCAGCAATATAAGCACAATATCTGCAATCACAACTAAAAAGTATTTCTTCACACATATGCGATATCACATTAAGCTTATTCAATTCTGCATTTCAGATGTACCACAGAAAGACTACAATAAATTAAATTCTTTAAGAAAGTCACATACTTCTGGAGGCAGGGGTAAGTCAAATAGTTTTAACAATAAGGGTAAAAAAGTAATTGTATTGAGCGAGTATAATGGGATATATCTTTCAAAAGCTCTTACTTCCATGAATTTTCCCTGTATAAACAAAATTATGTTTTTTTCTCAAGGAGACAGATACATTTAACCACAATCTTGTATGAACAATTTATATGTTTCACATCTATAGATCATATGTTTGTCTTGTTGTTTTACGTCCCAAGTCAACAGCTATGGTCATGGTGGGACGGTCAGTTCACCTAACCAAACTGTTTTCCTGGGCAAGCTTGAACAAGCAATTAGCCATTACTTCATGCACATACTTTCACAGATCACTTTACGCCCCAGCATACAGCTTTTGTGCAATCTGCAGCATGCTTATCAGCAGATCTGTGCTGTTTGCTGATATCTCATTAAACTGGTATCAAGCTTATATGGGTTAAGATAGAAAATGCGTCTTAAACATAAGAAAACTGTTAAATTAAAAGAGATATTTGGCAGAAAAAGCAAAACGTTTAAAGAAAAAGGAAGATGAACAATTTTTTATGACAAAAAAGAAATGCAGATAGCACTGCCTCTCTCACTACGGCCAAAAGAGAGCACAGATATTGTATGTTTTGTTTTCAAAGCCAAATATTTTAACTTTGACGTGTATGTTCAATAAAACTTTCCATCATTACTAGTTCATCATGTTGGAGTGACGTTCAAATTTGATTGTTCTCGCTAGTTGCTTAATGTGTCGTTTATGATGCATGTAACAAACAATGCAGACCCTGTTGAGATGCCCGACTGTGTGGCTCACAGTATATTGGGCAAGCACATTAAATTTTGGTATAAATCGGGTGGGCTGCGAAGGCTCAGATTAGGATAGAGATCTCAGTTTTGGTCTGAGTATTCATCTTCACCCATACTTTGTGTATGTTAGCAGCGAAGGTAGCGAAATTTCTTGTATGTCTTTTAATTTATATAGGGTCGCCCAAGCAGTCATTGTTCGACAATGCAAGTACTAAATTCGAATGTGCAGGGTCAACTATATTTCTTCCATAAATCTTTCATTTAAATTGAGTGACTGATTATTTTGACATATATGTTTATGCAATATATTTAAATTTTCAAAACAATATGTATTTATTTCTCATTTTTAGATTCAAGATCTAGTGGTACAAATTCCAAGAGTTTAGCTACATCAACTGCTGCCTCGTTCTATATATGGTTATTGATGGTGATCGTGTTACATTTCACAGATCTATCACTGTAAGTATCATGATTAGATTAAATAGTTTTTATTGCATAAACATACAAAGGGATTGTACACAAGTTGTGACAACATTAGATAGTCCTTTCCCAAAATGTAACAACAGATTGTATACCACCCTTACCAACTAATGTAGGAAAAAGCTCATGATGTGCAAGGTCTACACTGATGTAGGTGGCATAAAATAGTAATACCATGTTTGTTCACATGTACGTAAGATAATCTACGAGCTATAGCTCATGGATCAAGGATACAATGATGGATGCAATTTACTGTATAGTTCATATGGCTGACGAGCATACACATAAACTCACACCTGCTTCCTCTCATACCATGGCAACGCTGAAGCAATTGCAAAGAAGACGTGTAGACAGGCACAAATGAACGTGCAAAAATATGATGTCAATTGGTCAAACCTTTGTCAATCATAAAAACAATATATGTTCACAGAGCAACATATAGTGTAGCGAAGATTGAAACTAATCGTGGCTTTCTTCGACATATTAGCCTGTATGTTACAGAATAGAAAGACCCTATTGCTGCTCCATATCTTTCTATTGTATTACCCAATAAGTACCTATGTAATGCCTTCATATGTTTTCACAAGCAGACTGTAGGGACGTCTTCTTATCTGTAAAACATTCCCAATGAGTTTCAACAACAGCGCTGATACATACATACATACATACATACATACATACATACATACATACATACATACATACATACATACATACATACATACATACATACATACATACATACAACAAATTCACACAGATAAGTACAAATCATAACAAACACAAATGACACAACAACATTTTTGGTTAGTCGAAGGTTGTATCTTGAGTACTTTTTTTATACTATGGACATTCCTACATAATAATATACCAATTTATATATACTTTAATTATTATTTTTCCAAACTATGCAATGCTTATGCTGTTTTTTTATTATTGTAGATGGTCTCACTAGCAGAGGTAGAAATGAAATCGTGGTGGCGTTAAACCTTTTCAGTCTCACAGAAACAATGGTTTAAGTGGAGTTGCATTCTGAAGGTGTCAGGAAATATAAACTTTCATCATCAATTGGATGGATAATAAAAACCATAGTAACACGTTGTTGCATACTGATTGTGAAATGTAAAGAAATAAAATATAGATGAAAATGAGATAATAGTTGAGGCATATATTAACAACGAATGCCTACGTGTTCAGGAGTTGCGAGTAGCATGCCCTGTTTGCCTAAAGATATGCTTGACTTTTAAACGTTTACTATATGAAAGCAAGTAGTTCAAAGAAATATAGGCAGTTTAAAAGCTAAGTCTGTGATGTATACAATGGGACACAGCGCAGAAGAAGACTTGGTATAGCATATTTGTACAACAGAGGCTTCAAATCAGCATGCACGTAAGTGCGAAACTGAACATGGCCTAAATAAATTTGCAACTTAGAACAAAATGAGCCAGCACAAGATCGCATCGCACAGGTTTAGATAAACATATTTTTGAGCGTAGAATTGTGAATATGATCGTACTCATCAGTTTACATATGATTTGGGTGCTCAAAAGAACTGCCTGGTTGAGAAGGTTCTTTTGAGTACCCACAACATATGTTTTGGTTGAGAAATAAGAAATTTAATTTTTCGCTAGCCACTCTTAACTAAAGGCCTGGACTATCGCATAGGCGCGCAATGAATGCCTAGTAGAGCTTGCACAGACATGCAGTCTAGCCAGAGCCTTCGCTGCTTGCGTTTACAATGTATGAAAGTAGATACAGGCTCAGATAACAAAAAATAAACCTCCAGTTCAAATGGACAGTTCCATATGTTGGTCACATTAAAGTTTAAAGAACGATTTGTCGGATATGCGTTCAGTGACATTATACCATGGGCTGACCCACATATATGTAAACTTGTAATAGCCATAGATGAAAGCATTGCTGAATGCGAACTGTGCCTCAGAGAGAAAATGTAAGTCATATGAATTATAAATATTATCCCATATGCATCAGAACATAATTAAACACGCCCATCTGGAAGGCTACATTTGGAGTGCGCATTTATATACCAACATGTACATGTACTTATATGTATTGTATATGTCTCATTCTGGTCAGAATGCCTGGATATACAGGCTCGTTCGACTAAAATCTCATACGCTGGCTCAATTATCATAAGTTTTTATAACTTTAGGAAATTCTGTGTCAGTCACAGCAATTTATATGTTATTTCCATTTTTGCTGTATAAAGTTGGAATGGCGCATTAACCATTTAGAAGGATCTTCTTTGATTTCTACATAAAACATGATATCAAACTTTTCAGACCCAGATGATATGTTTCCATCTGTATTCTGAAACCATACTCAGTATTAAACAATACTGTGTATGGTTTTATACTGAGTATGGTTTAAGAAAGGTTTAATACTGAGTATGGTTTAAGAATACAGATGGGAAAATATCATCTGGGTCTGAAAAGTTTACTTTGACAGTATTTTGTTCTCTTTATAGACAATGGGTATGTTCCTTTGACTGTAAATTGCAACGTTTTCATTGAGACTTTAGTTCAGAATTATTTTGGCGAATTACGATGGCCTATATTGGTTCTATTTGTACTAGTAGAAATAGCTAAGATCGGTATAATGGTTAACGTTTTGCCTACTGGGCAATTTTCGTGCTTTTTTGTCGCCTGCTGTTGTTGTTTTTTGTTGTAGTTTTTTGTTTCAAAAAGAATTTATTTTTTTTTTTTAAAAATCTTTCAGAATACCATCAGAGTGTCAAACAGTTGGAGTCCAGGTCAGGCTCGATGTTTTGGAATTGGGTTTAGACTGTTTGCAAAGGTTATCAGTAGACAGCACCAGTAGGCAAAGAGTTTATAGTCTAAATCAGTATGTTTAATCTCTGTTGAAAAAAGTATAATATCAGCTATTTGTCTTATGATAACACTTGCCTTGTTTGGTACTATTTCTTACATAGATGGTTGCCTTGTTTGGTACTATTATTTACATAGATGGTTGCCTTGTTTGGTACTATTTCTGACATTGATGGTTTCCTTGTTTGTTATTATTTCTTACATAGATGGTTACCATTTATGTAAGAAATGTTACCAAGATGGGTAAGAATTATTTTGCAAAAATGGCATACTTATTTTGTTATTTTCGCCAAACTGGTATTATAATCGCTTACAGTTACTATTTAGCTAGCATGGGCGGTGCAGTTGGACAACGTTGCATACATAATGGCTAAATCTTAACAGTTTCACGCCAAACATGTGATTTCAAAGTATGAGTAAACTCTTACATTCATACTCCTGGAGTATTGAGTTGATTAACCACGTTCCTAGCCTCTTATTTATAACTTTCTCCCAATCAGTTTAATAAATTCAATAATACATGAATCTCTATTTCATTAAAAAAGATATCTCCTTAAAATATTTTATTATAAAATTATTCAGCATACTGTATTTAGCCTAACACCTTAACCGCTCACCATATTTTCCATCTCCATATGACCTGCTGTTGATGGGACTTTAAACACAATGCATTCTGCTATACTTTTGACCTACATTAAGTGATAAGCAGTCTTGAAACCATTTTTGGTCTTTTTGATAGTGGCTGTTTTACACAGGTTTTACTGTGTTATATAGAGGGGTCACATATAGTATTTTCTAAACAGACTTTTGCATTTCTTTTTCTAAATTATGGTTTTATCTGTGCAAACAGTGAAGATCCTTCATCAGGGTCTTCACTACTTGCCAAATATCACGTTAAGGGTTTCTGGTCTTCAAAGGCTTAAAATCGTGTTGAAGAATGATTTAGTTATTTATGTAACTTACGGTATTGTCTTAATTGTCTTTCTTTTTTCATGTTTTAATTTCCAGCTTATTCTTGTTTCAAATACCTTTTTGATGTTCTTGTCATTTAATCTACTTCCTTCATTTTAATTTCTCCGCAGATAATTACATGGCATAAAATATCCCTTTGGAACTCCATAGTTATCAAATTTATTAATAACCTAATAGATGTCCATTTTGTAAAGGGAACGTAACACTCAGATATAATGTGAATCTTAAAGCCCTTTTTGCTATCTAAATTAGATTCTCTTAAAGCAGAGAATAATTTCTTATCTGTACAAGGAGTAAGATAAAGGTACACCAGATCTGGATTTCCATTGTTTTTTCTCATGTAAGATAGTTCTTTCTCACATACCAACGCATACAAGATCGAGTGATCCCTATGTTAGCTCGCTGTTGGAAAAATCAGTCCCACACCGCTACCCATGTGAGATAAGCATGACTAACACGTGGCTGGTTGGTAAAATGAGATAACCCACACACGACATTTAGGAGCATGACTGTATTCCTTCGAAAACGAACGTTGAATTGTCAGTCAGGAAAACATTCTTCAATGTTGAAATATCAGCGTTTTAGTCGGCCTTCAACGTGGTATGAAAGTAAAACGGCACATTTTACTTAAAACCTTTATTCAATGCTTTGAACATGCTGAGTGCATTGGGATTGACGTATTAAACCTCTTGGAAATGATTGACTGAATGCACCTGGACCGGGAGCCTTGACGTTATAAAAAGAAACACATTTCCAACAATATTACTTACTTGAGTTACTGTGGCTGATAAGCTAGTTCTTGTAAATCCATTTTGATGAGATAACCATTTGTTCATTGTTTAATGCGCTGTTTATTCGCTTTTTCAAGTTGATTTGTACAGCGCGCGTCATTGACTGTAAACATTGACTACAGTGACGTCACCAACAGATAGTATACAGAACTGTACCGTATGGTGTGGTATATGTGAAAAAGAATCGATTTTTGGTGTTCAGTGGTTCCAGAAAAATCCCAACTCTTGGATCCTTAGTTCAGTGGGAAACTCGGAAAGCCTCGTTTCCGACTGGAACCGTGGGCCCTCGGGTTGGGATTTTTCTGTCCCCACTGAACACCAATGATTGATTCTATTTATCTAACATACCCGTACCAGCCCGTCGGAAAGATAAAAAACGAACGATCTGTGACGTCATTGTAGTGTTAAAATTACGTCACCATGTCGCATCTCACGTATTATTCAGAATTTTCTGGAAGCCTTTTTCAAGTTTTTCCAAAATAAAATGAGGTATTTAGTGGTGAGTATGAATAATAATCGATTATTCGTGCGAGGATGGGATAGAAAGATCATCGTTTTGTCATCACTCAGCAAGCCTCGTGATGCCAATGGGATTCTTCTATCTCACCCTCACACTCATGGTGTATTCTTATAATACCATATACCAAGTAGATCTAATTAAGACAGCAGCTTACAAAAGTGGACGTGTATATGTATTTTCTCTAAATTTTATCCTGTGATTTTACCAGATTCGAATAACTGATAAGGTGTAAGTCAACAAAGTAATTATAAACACAGGGGCCGATTAAATAAATAACATAAAATACTGTTTAAATCCAAATGACATGGATCCTAATAACCATGTACTGTTAAGAAAATAGATACTTATACAATATACTTATACAATTAGTACCTCACTCGAATTACAAAATTGCGATTCGACAGTTTTCTGCATTATATGAGTGCTCATGTTTTATTCTATTTACTAAACGAGTGGAGGAAAAGAGATAAAATGCGAGGTTTGCCAAGTTTGATAAGTTCAATAATATACGTAGGTGCTCGAGTGCTAGATTATATTTATCATAACATTAAATTTTGTCCGTATCGATTTTAATACATGGTGTTATGTCACTTCCAGACACGACGCCATATAATAAATAATGGTACGCCTTAACAGTTCTCTAAATGAGCCCAACTGTGTGTCAAGCAAAAGAGCATATGCTATATAATGTGTACATAATGAGATTTTCCCTCTGCGTGAAAGTTAGCTGATGAAACGAGTGAATGATGAAAACGAGCGAATGGCTTAAAGCTTAAACGTGTAAGCATAAATTCCTTTTCATCATGTGTACATAAACAACATTTTTGAACGCTCAAAACATTTTATTTGTGTTTGAAAGTTATAAACAGAATAAATGTTAACTTTTAAATGTATTGATTATGTAAATATACATGTGTATGTCCGTTTACCTTATGGACAAGTACCAAATGATTTATTATCAATTCGGGTGTACGAGGTTCGTATACACTTTTGTTGCCCGCTTTCTTTGAGCACTCATAGTGAAATAAGTTGTCCTGAAACGTATGGTCAATGCAGCAACGGGAGACGCAAACCTCATGTAATTCTCTGTTCCTGTTTTCATCCGCCTGGTGGGCGCTTACGCACGGTCGTGTATGTGTGTGTTTTGTGTTGGTGTGTGTGTGGTTGTGTATGTGATTACAAATAATAGTTGTTAAAGCTGCATAGTCTGTAACTTTTGATATTTTAATTTTAGAACTAATGTTTCTATTTTTCAAGAACACAGTAAAAAACTAAAATTCAGGTATACATTTTACCAATTTCGTAAATCTTAACAAATTATCAGTATCAAAACAACAGCATTTATGGTAAAACTACCTGTCTATAATTATTGGAGGGACGCAAATAATTACCAACGAGAGAAAAACACACCCGTTTTATAAGACAATTCACTTTTCCGTGCAGTTTTCAGCTATAGTGAATAGATTTATTGTGAAAACATAACTGAATTCTACTTTTACTTATGATTTAAAAAGAAAATAAAAATTTCGAAAAATGTTCATAGTTGCAGACTTAGTCTCTTTAAATATTAGAATATATACGACCTGTGTTCCTAATCAGCCCAGAGATGCCCAAATACCACAATGTCTAGTCCAATAAAATGAACCAGTCCACTGTGCATATTGGAAGATATATGCCCCTGACTTTGTAGGGTGAGTATACATTCAGTTTCCGCAATACCTTGGGTGGGCATTGACGGGCATCAATATATACACATGTATGATTTACCTCATATTACATTTTGACATATACTGAGTGAATTGAACAAACTTTGAAACTTTGAATAAATCTATAAATCTAATAAATCTTGACTCATAATGTGGTGGTGTTGTTTATGCACGTATCACATTATATTGACATGTTATGGTTTTCTTATATTAAGTTAACCCTTTCTACATTTTGAAAAGTATTAGAACATATTTAAGTACTGTATATATTTCTTAATGACATGTAGTCTGTTAAAATGCATACTGTTAGATTAAATAAAGTTTTGTTCTTAGAAATCTTGTTTTGTCTTGTGAATGGACGTGTATCATATTACATTTCACCTTGATGCTGTCTTACACTAAACCTGTACGAAAGTAGGTAAGAAGGCAAAGATCAGGAATCGATGCAATAAAATTCCACACCTGACCCAGCCTTGTGTCCTATTTCTAGGACAAGGCAAAACAGTGGAGACCTAGATCAGACATAGCTATGAGTGCCGTCTGATCAGTGTATCCAGTGTTTGCTTATTAGAATTTTAAAAAAAAAAATGACATAGAAATGGAAAAGAAAATCTAGCACCCCTAAGTGTGAAACAGATATGTTTGGACCATTGGATCAGGGTTTGAAACTCTATTAGACCTAGAAAGTGATTGATAAATAGATATTATGGACCAGCACACACGATTGAGTATCTATCGCACTGTCGAGCAACAAAAGGCTCAGGCGAGTCTGTGCATACGCACAGACTCGCATTTGCCTTTGCTGCTCGCAAGCACAAAGTGAATTTAGATAAAGGTTCAGACCAAAGGCTCAGGCGAGCACAGACTCGCATTTACCTTTGCTGCTCGCAAGCATAAAGTATAAATGTACTAACCACAGGTATACGTGTATCAGCAAATGCGAGATCAGACAACAATTTAAATTATGATCATTCTTTCCAAGAAAGAGTTAAGAACCGTATCACTGATACGGTTCTTTTACATGTCTGCTTTAGTAAAAAAAATATAAGGAAAGCAAATTAAGAAATTAAAAATTATTAGGAAATTTTTGACGCCATTAAAATTTAATGTAAGGTCAATTGAGGCATAATTTATTCAGCCTGGTCCTGTTTATATTTTGTCCTGAAAAAGTTGTCTGCTTTCACATCTACTGTATACAATATATTCAAATGCACTTGCTCATATGGAAGCTTATACTATGAACCCTGATCAGACTGTTCCCAAATGACATAAAGGAGCAGTCTGATCTTGGCCCAAAATGTTTGTACTTAGGCAAAGTTCAAACAAAAATGTAAGGGATCATAAGACAAACAAAATCACATAAAATTTAATGTACATCACGTTAAGATGGAATTGCAACAGTATAATCCGTTTCTTGTTTACTGTCGTGAGTTGGCTCCCGATACCGTTAGTTTAACAGGTGACCGGGCCCAGGGCGACGACAGTAAATATGTTTCGCACTATACATCCCAAAACGGCCAAACCCTGTATATTTTGTCTATTTGGTTAGTTGCTTTATGTCCAGGGTTAAAAGCTGTGGACATGTTAGGATGACTATTTATCCTTATCACAATTTTCCCTTTGCAGTCTTACACTAAGTATTTAAGACTATAAGGTACTTTTTCTTCGTCCATCAATTGATAATTGTCGTGCTAAACTCAGTGGTAAGAAGAGAATGAAAACAAAGGTTTAACGGCCATCTGATTGAAAGGATGATTGTCAAGCTTGGAAATCAAAAGCACAAAGTACAAAAAACTGGACTGCACACACTGCCAATTGCACATTAAGGCCAGGCGGACAAACTGTATGATATGTCTCCTATCAGGGTGTATCATTAAAGCAAGCCGCTACTAGATAAATTCATGCTGAAACTGACCATAAACGCTGTTTTGATTTTTACAAAACATAAATATGAATATGAATATACTCCACTGTTTAAATTAACCATGATAGTTAACTATATACTTAACTGGAAGTCAACAAGCTTACCTGTACTATCCAGCCAGCCAAGAGTGACAGTGACTTCATGTTTTGTTTACAAAATTATCATGGACCCATAATCGATAGATCACTTGTGTATTAATCCTATCCTCTGGATAGGATTAATACACAAGTGATCTATCGATTCGCTTTAGCTCAGGTGGGATGTGCAAGTTAATGTTTAACTTAGCAATTGTAAACAAAATATTACGTCACTGTCACTCTTGGTTGGCACGACAGTAGTTGACTCCTGGTTAACAAGGGCGTTAAGAAAAGTGTGAATGGTACTGTGCCATTTAAGTAAGCAACCAGTTCTCTTTCTCAAGCTGTACCTGCTGTCTGTTCTTACGTGGGTCATCCAATAAGTTCTGACAATGGTCTCATATCTCAGAGACCGTTATTGAAACCAAAATTATATTACCCATTGCATGTGGCCATGGTGTTGCCTATTCGTGTTTGAAATATGGAGTTTTCATCACAACCTGATCTTATGCTATACAAATTTGTGAACAACACTGTGAGAGCCCATGGCCGCGAAAAAATCATGTTTTTAACTAACTTTTGCTGGGGATAGAGTTAGATAAAGATGCAGTATGATTCTTTGGAAAGTTATATAAGTGGTTGGTGATGTTGTCTGAATACACAATTGATCCATAAAAGCAAATACCAAAATGACATTAACCTAGTTGCCTTGACTATTCTTGATTACGTAGCAACAACAGACAATTATATTTGCCTCAATTTAAGGGTTAAATATAAAATAGTAAATTTTGAACACTTAAAAAGCCATTATGATCAATTTGCGTATAAATAGATGCATGCTTCGATAAATCTGTTCTATAGTCTTCTTTACGCATAAAAAATAAGAACTTACAATAAATGCCATATACCAAATATAATACACTATTAGTACAAACCGTTTGAAAGTAAAATATTTCTTGCAAAATCGGTGATACGATGTATGTCATAAACAAGACCCTGCTTACACCACAGCCACAAGCTAAATCATTATCTATGACGTCCAGAAAACATACATTATGTCTTCGTTTACATATGTAAACATTTTAAAGAGGAGTTTGTAATTTCTTAGAAATTTTGGCAAGTATGCCGCATATAGTGTCCCGTCCATGCATGGCTCTTTACCTTGTGTTCTTCAGTTGCCTAGCAACCATTGCGATTGGAACATGGAGAATACTGAAACACGTCATAGAGAAATTAGTTTTGTTTTATAGGTTCATTGTCAAAAAATATTGGAGGACCTTCGTAGGTTGCAGCTATAATATTGTAACATTATCCCCCCTGCATTGTTAGAATAAGGTATTGACCATATCTTATCCGAGATCTTTACTACTCACCATCTAAGAATTAGAAATTCCATTCTGCTATCTGATTAGGTGTGTGATCGGCTGTGATGGATTGGAAAATAGTGTAAACCAGATCAGATTGGAGCAGCTTATTTACACTGTTTGCGTAAGGATGCCTGTCTGAATATTTAGGACAAATAAAGTGTTTTATCTATTATCTGGTAGCTCTTCTTCTTTGTACCAAAGATTATGATTTGTGATTGTGACTTTTGTTGGCCATCTTTACTTAATGGAAACTTGGTGGTTGTTAACCAAAAGTAAAGGAACTGTTATATTTACAGATCGCATATCAAGTCATGGCACCCAGTGAACGAGATACTAGAACAATGACAAATAAGAACACTCGAGTAAAATCGACGCAATTAGTTCTCTCTCTCTCTCTCTCAGGGTCATTCAATGAGTAACGGGCCTACCCTATTTCAGATTAAAATGGTCACTTTTTCCTTTATGAAATTAATCTCTAGCAAGATGCTCTTCGACCCAATGTGTGAAAAACATGGTATCTAATAATTTTACAAAAATATAGCTACCATTGAAAGTGTGCTTAACTGACTTGGAAAAGCAACACTACTATATTCACGAGTCATTTTCAAAAGGCAAATTGCAAATTTTCACTTGTAACTAAGTAATAATTGGAGCCAATTGAAATGTTTTTCATTTTTTAAAAAAATGAGATTAAGAGTCCGTGCTTTTTAAAAAAATTCACAGTGTTCAAAATAAAGAGTTACATTTTTCCTTAGAAGAAATGGAAATTTCATTTGTGAAATTTGAAATTTCACAATTCAGACATTTTACTACTTTCTATTTTGACAAAAATGTATTTATATTTGTATTCGGATATTAAATGATATATTACATAAATAGTTGATAAAAGTTTTACTTTTTAAGAGCTTCCAACATGTCTGAAAAGAGTTTTTGTTCCAGTGTCCTCAACCATAGGTCACATAAGCTAGTATTGTGATGTATCAAATTATGCAAGCTTGTCGTTTTTATGCCACCATGTAAGCGACAAATTTTCCGTTTCATTGATACATTACACATCCACACATCATGTTTCATACTAAAGATATGTATCAAATAGTAAAATTTACGTAACGACCAAACTTGGCGAAAACAAATCATTTAACTCACTGGCCATGCTTGAAGACGCGATAAATTACCAACTAATGTACCAATTATGTTTATGTCTAAACATGGTTACCAAACGCACAGTGAAAATCTTGACTGTGTCAGTCAGTTAGAAATAGATCAGGCCGGTTACTTATTGAATCGCCCTCGTAGAACAGACGCAAGATGCTATTTAAAAACATCACCAAACACTAACCCCTCCACTAATGGGAGCAACAATGTAGAAAGAACTAACACAAAGAAATAGAATCACTGCAGTGGGTAGCAAAGAAGAGGGTGGGGTTGAGGCGTTACTAGTTTATTGTCTAAATCTACACCATAGACTTTGTTGTTGTTCATACGGTAATTGTTCTAAAATTTCGAACACTTTTCTTTATCTATTCTCAATTAAAATGTTGGTTTTCAGGGCTGGAATTCACAAAATGCTTCTCATAATAGCAAACAGGGAAGACCCTGATCAGACTGCTTCATCAGAAGCAGTCTGATCTGGGTCTGCCCTGCTTGTCTAGGTCTTTTTTGGCAGGCAACTAGTGTTCGAAATTTTAGAACATTTACTGTAGTTAATGATGAATGTTTTCGCTCTCATAGGTGAACAAGCAATTCAAATTTACTATCAGTGCTGAAGCAAACATAGGTTTATAAACCACAGACACCAGCACTAGTTGAGCCAAAGTGGGCCCTGCAAAAGTATCAGGCAACAACCCAACTGTGCAGGTTAGGATCAGAGTTGCCATTGTGTCTGAGCACAGTAGCATGAAGTTTGGTCCTAATATCACTTAACTACCCTCAAAACTCTATGCTCACAATTACATACCAATATAGTATTATTATACTTGAAAGCAAAGCTCTTTGCAGGGTTAAAGACCGAACTTCATTTACTTTTTGGGGGTAAATACAAAAATATATTTCATCGAGTGCGGTGAAAAAATCAGTATTTTTACGAGTGCGCAGCACGAGTGAAAATGCTGATATTTTCACCACACGAGATGAAATATATTTGGTATTCATCAAAAAAAAGTAAAGTTTCTTTTTATTTTATAGTCATTTGAAAATACAGTAAGCACATTCTAACTTTTTCCCTGGTCGTGTCTTGTTCGATTTGACTTCTTCAGTGTGTATAGTGACTATAACATTGGGTGGAAACAAAGTTTGCACCTAGAAAATGGCTTAGAATCATATTTTAACGAATGAAACGTTAGAAAACAGCATGTAAAGAAAGTCTTTTGGGTTTGCCTCAGGATAGACGTCACGTGCAAACTGGCGCTACGCCAGGCCAAACAGTGACGTCATCATGTTTGATGTTGACGTCACAACATGCGTAGCGTTATTTCTCACAAGCATCCTTCTCTTAAAACCTTTTGAAAAAGTATACCAGTCCCAAAATTGCCAAAGCACCCTGTTTTGCTATAGTGAAAATATAAATCGTATCAGTCACTAGTGAAAAAATACGATATTTTTTCACAGCAGAAAATTACCAATTGTATTCACATTTGATATTAATTGAATTCACTGCTTGTGATAAAATAAAAGAGGAAACCATAGCTATAGACCCTAATGGACTTTATAACTAGATATACTCAACTACAACAGAAACCCATCAGTCATTTCTTGGGGGAATTATAGAAAATAGATGTAAGGAATGAAATATATTTATACCATATTCATTAATAATTAGTTCTGCGTCAATTTATTGAATAATGTAACCGTTTTACTTAAATCCGTTCATGCTGTTCGTCAGTGTTTACACAAGGGGTTATTTTCAACAATGACCAGTTTCTCACTGGTGAATGAATATCTCGTTCTCGTCTAAATCAGTTCACTTGAGTTAATTTCGTCAAAACGGGCTTGGGCCTCTGCTGCAGCAATAACTGAATCATAATGAGTCCGCGCCCATTCTTAATGGAGAGCAACCTGAAATTATCGAAGATTGCGAGGTTGCACTGAACGATCCCGGATGCGTCGCCAGAGCGCATCCCACAGCTGCTCTAACGGATTGAGATCCAGGCTTACTAAACTAACGCGTTTTTTTAGCTTCTGCACACACTCGATGACCTAGTCAGAGAGCGACATATCAGTTATTGGATAAAGTGAACTGATTTAGACGAGAACTTGAGGAAACCAATTGTCTGAAACTTGTCATTTTCAGAAATGACCCCTTTTCTAAACACTGGCGAACAGCATAAACGGGTTTAAATAAGACGGTTACATTAATCAGAATTTTGATGCGTAAATGATTGTTAAAGAATATGGTATTTTCATTTCTGAATTATTTTTCCATAATTGCCCTTAAAAGTGACTGATGGGTTTCTTTTGTAGTTGAGTATATAATACTGTCTATCTGTATACTATCCATTTTATAACCTACTTATTATCCTGAGTGAATTTGCATTGGTGTATGACCAGTAAATACCACACTCATATATCTTAACCTGTCGAGAGAAGAGTAAATTAGCCACCAATATACCAAACCTACAAGAAAAGATAACTCATGAAGAAATTAGCGCTTTCTTCCCAGGAGTCTGATGATTAAATTACATTTTAGCACACAGTCAAATTGCGAAATTAGTTGATTTAAAAAGGAACTGTTCTGACCATAGGTCATATTATACCAATTGTACAAGGAATAATATACAACTTATCTTCATTTGCACTGAACTCATTTGTATGTATACCTGTAAGAAAATAAACTTAATTCTTGAGTTTGCTCATGGTATACCATCTTATCACCTAACAGTCTACTTAGAGAAATAGACACAATACATTTACACATCACATCGTTTATGCATTGAAACCACACGTATTAGCGCACAGGACCTGGCGTCTAATCAAAGACTCCATTGTTTGCTTACAGAGATTTCTAATTTAAAATGAAATCAGAATGAAAATGACAAAGAAAGCTACCTGGTAGTCCAAAAATTAGAAAAGGGACCGCCTAATTGTTAAGGATTTGAATGACCCTTTGGCATAAAAAAGGTTAAAGATAACCAGTATTGGTGAATTCAGATCCTGGTAGTGTTGTAAAGCATGAAATCGAAAACTGAACAAAAATCGTTTTTATCATGTAAATCTTAATCACTGGTTAGTGGTTAGCCGCCTATACGCTTTTATATTTATTACAAACAGAGTACCTTGAGATATATCGCTTTCCTTCTCCACCTGTATGCCTGAGTCGTTTTAGTTTAGAATAGTTATAGTTATACTTAAGTCTTAAGAAGAAGTTTTCAAGATTTGAATATGTTAGCTGTTTTCTACATCATTATTCAGATCTGTATGAAATGGTTGGGTTACAGAAATAAGCATTTAATTCGTTGGCTCATATCTATATACTTTTCAGCTTTGGCAGAAATCAAAGATTGTCTTGCTATTGATTCCATTATTATCCTGTCAACTGGTTAATGAATTCTCCAACTGCAGGAAGTTACACAAAAGACATTAATGGTATCCGATGATCTCTTATGGGACAGTATATTCAAGACAAACACAACTGCCATGTTAATACCATTTAAACCTATCTGTGTCCAACAAAATTGTCCATTCTTACTAGTTTAATGATGAAGGAATTGTCTTTTAGACTTATAGGGACAGCTTGTCGAGACATCAACTTTTTCAGTACTAGCCTGTTGCGACTTTTGTCGTCTGATGATAACATTTGCAAAGAGTTTAGACCCAGATCACGGAAGATTGTTTTCAAAAAAGTTTATTTTAAAAAAGTCAGTAGACGAGCAATTACCCAACATGCAAAGAGTTAAAAAGCCACAGCTGTTGAACTCTGGTTTTCATGACATTAACAATGCAGACGCTAGGTTTACACGTAAAGTATTTCAGAACATATCCTGTTTTCCTGCTATATTTGTTAAAGAAAACTAGGATAAGGGTGTAGGAAAGTATTCTATTTATATCAGTATTGATGTTTTATCATTTTATCATCTTTTTAGAGGCAATCTTTGCTTAAAAGGCCTTTCTGGTGTGTAAAAAGTGCCCTTTTCCAGAACTGTCACTTTAAAAAGTGCATGTATAAATGACAGTCTGTAAATTTTCTATGTTTTGATGTACGTTACTTTATGTCCGTTCTAGTATTGCAATCATCTTGATGGGGAAGAGAGAGCTGATTGCTTTGCTTAATTTGTCTTCCTGGTGTCTCGTGATGGTTGAGCGGCTCTTCCTCGCGGTGCCACGGGGTTGTCTGCAGTTTGTGATTGTGGTATTTCCTGATCATACTCACTTACTATTTTTAAAGTGTGCACAAGAAACTGCAAGTTTATAACTATCATATTTCAGTCATTAAGATATCTATCATGGCTCTTAAAATGGTTATTTAACAGATTTAGACTGGCACCCATCTGCCATCAAATGTTCACAATTTTGACTGAAGCAAAATTCGGGGCATCCGAGGCCGAGGTTTATTGGTGGTCTGAATAAGCACAGAGATGCATTCTGAAGCAATTTTTCTCTATTGCCTCACTTAAAAAATTGATTGGAAAAGAGAACTTATGTTTTGATTGATAAATTCAGATTTGGGGCTTCCTTAATGTTGCAGTCAACATTTTCGGGATTTTATTTAAATATCAAGGGGTAGGGCTGTATGTCAGTCTGTACTATTTTTTTTTCTAAATTTAATAAAGAAATGTTGGCTTGCACCTGGCAAAGTCTTAGCCAGCAGTTGGAAAATGCATTGTGTTAGTGTAACTTGACCTTACCATGTTTGTTTGAAGGAATGAACGAAACTCTTGATTTTTGACTGTTTGTCCGTTGATATTGGTGCATTCAGGTAGCTGAGGTGTTCTAAAAATGAGGATGGATTGCTGATTAACTTATTTCTCTGAAGTGTGTCTGCAGGCAACATGACTTATTTCATGATTTTTTTCTGTATTTTGTGAGTGATAAACTTTTTAAATGTGTCTTTTGGGCTTAAAATATGCCATCTTCATAAGGATTGGGGCTTTGTTTACATGCATGAAACAACAGACTGTGTCCTTATAAACAGCTTTTATTTTCATGAGTCATTGTGATGCATGTCTGGAGTGTTGCCAACTTGCTACTGACATTCCATATACAATTGCATTGAAAATAATGGCATTGCCTTGTTTGACGACCAGGCAGAGCCTAAATGGGATAGATAACTGCGTAATGCAACCTAAGCATGCGTGGTGAGATGTGTTATTCTCTGTAGTAGTACACACGCTTTGATTCTTTTTGTGTTGATGCTTCACGTATCAGTTTAGCATCAACAAAAATATCTCCGTGTACTAATACAGAACATACCACCTCTCACCACGCATGCCTAGTGAATATGAATATAGAACCACACAATAAATTTGTTTCAGCCTTAAGTTTTGAAACAT
Source organism: Loripinus fragilis (assembly GCA_964019695.1). Lineage (NCBI taxonomy): Eukaryota > Metazoa > Mollusca > Bivalvia > Lucinida > Lucinidae > Loripinus > Loripinus fragilis. Next base: position 62,403,823 of record OZ026522.1, on the reverse strand, counting down.
ATTTCGCTGACGAATTGTAGTAGTTGTTAATTAACTTAAGTAACCAGAGTAATTCTTTTACAAGAAGATATAAATTAAAATGCATAACACTTGAAGAAATTGAATACAGACAGATAACTGCCATATTGGGAGATTAATATCCAGCTGGGAGCTTTCAACGGGCCATTTCCTTATCAAATAAACTGACAATGCATTGTATCAGACCTCCATATAGGAGTGCGTAATTGCAATTCATGTTTCTTATTTCGCAACCAAAACATATGTTGTGGGTACGAAAAAGAACCGTCTCAACGAGACGGTTCTTTTGAGCTCCCACAACACATGTTTAAACCGAAGGATAAGAAAATAATTGCAATGTTGCGCTCAAAATCTTTGCTTATCTGGACTTATATTTATTGCTCTACAAATGTATTTAATGTATCGAACGGAGCATGTACTTTTTAATTTCCTTCAACTAATGGGTTTCTTTAGAGAAAAGATTTAAGCCACAACATGAAATTTTGTACTTATTGACTTACAGACACAAGCAAAGAAAACTCGTGCTAGCCTGTGCAACCACGCTTCGTCCGTCTTCGCAGCTAGCACACATAATGGCTTGAGCTGATGAAGGGTCAGCAAAATATATGAATTACCTCGCCCCTCCAAATAGCTGCATGTGTAATACTCAAAAACTCAATTCACATTTGCGATAAGTACCAACATCCCATGAACTGTCTTAGTTTTAAACAAAAGAATAAAAATGTTTGAATTGTAAAGGTTATTTACGAAAGGCTACTTGCTGCATAATCCTTCTATGCCAAAATGTTTTATAGACGACCAAAAAAAAATATTTATCAACATCTGGTTTAACAGTTCTTTCATTCAAACCTTTATTTTGTTTGAAACTCAAAAGTAAATTGTGAATTGTCATTCCTGCTTAAAACACATTCATTTGGTTAGCAATATGCAACTGTGTTTTTAAAGATTCTCAAAATAATTTGATTAGCAATACGCCTGTATTTGTTAAGATACATAAAAATGATTAGATTAGCAATGTGCGCATGTATTTGTAAAGATTCTCAAATAGTTTAATTAGCAATATGCGTCTGTGTTAGTTAAGACTCTTAAAATGATTTGATTGGCAACACGTCTGTGTTTGTTAAGATTCATAAAATGAGTTGATAAACAATGTGTGTCTGTATTTGTTAAGATTCATAAAATGATTTGATTAGAAATATGCGTCTGTGTTTGTGAAGATTCATAAAATGATTTGATGAGCAATGGCGTTTGTGTTTGTAAAGATTGATAAAATGATTTGATAAGCAATGTGCGTCTTTGTTTGTTAAGATTCATAAAATTAAAGTGAATTAATTAGCAATGTGCGTCTGTATTTGTAAAGATTCATAAATTATTCAATTAGCAATGTGTGTCTGTATTTGTAAAAAAATCATAAAATGATTTGTTTAGCGTGTGTGATTGTGTTTGTCAAGATTCATAAAATGATTTGATTAGCAATGTGTGGCTGAGTTTGCAAGTATTCAAAAAATGAAGTCATTAGCAATGTGCGTCTATGATTGTAAATATTCATAAAATGATTTCTTTGGCAATGTATGTCTGTATTTGTTAAGATTTATAAAATTATTTGATTAGCAATGTGCGTCTGTATTTGTTAAGATTTATAAAATGATTTGATTAGCGGTGTGTGCCTGTGTTTGTAAAGATGCATAAAATGATTTGTTCAGCAATGCGTGTCTGTATTTGTTAAGATTTGTAAAATTATTTGTTTAGCAATGTCTGTCTGTATTTGTTAGTGTATAAATGATTTGTTTAGCAAAGTGCGTATGTTTTTGTAAAGATTTATAAAATTATTTGCCTAGCAATGTGCGTCTGTATTTGTTAAGATTTATAAAATGATTTTAGCAATGTGTGTCTGTATTTGTTAAGAATCATAAAATGATTATACTTTAATGTGCGTCTGTATTTGCAAGTTTTCGTAAAATGACGGCCCTGGTGCAAAGCAGCTACTCCGTTGGTTGGTGTCTTATGCTTGTCGTGTTCTGGCCCACCGTAGCTCAACTTGAGAGGTTATTTTCAGCTCTGACTATCTGGGAGTGGTGAGCCATTTTTTTTATATCATCTTAGTGTGTTAATTTGATTTGATTGTTTCTCTATGATGATGCATTGCATTAGCTATGAAGCCTCCATGCGAGCTAAACAAGTTTGTATTTTAACAACATCAGAATCTAGGGCGAAGATTCAGCGCTAGAAAAAATGCATTTAAGCCCTCCGGAGTGTTAGGCTGCTGTCCGTTCTAAGGCGGTGGTTCTGTTGTTGTTGATATATTGTTTAATGCATTTTCCATTGTTTGTGGGATTTTTTTCTTTATCTTTGTTTTGTTATGTTTTACTTTGTGTCCCTTCTAATTTTGCAATCATCTTGAAGAGGAAGAGAAAATTGGTTGCTTTGCTATTATTGTCTTACAGATGTATTATTACTATAATTGTTCTGTAGCTCTGCCTCGTGGTACCTTGGTTTGGTCTGCAGTGTGTGATATTGGTATTTCCTGATCATACTCACTAACATTTTGGTCAAGAAAATAATTGAGCCTCGACATGAGATTTCCAACAATGTGGTATGTGCGACCAGCAAAGCCTCAGATCAGCATGTGCATACGCACAGTCTGATCAGAGCCTTTGCTAGTCGCTTTTATATTATATGAGTGTTAAGCTACTGACTGAAAATCGTTTGGAGTTTCTAAGCTTAAAAGGAAGCTACACAGGCTCTTCTAAGTCTACACTTGTCAAAATGTCACATTTTTGGAAATCACATGTCGCGGCTCAATTATATCCAATTTACCTGATGGCTATGACTGCTAACCATCATAGGGTAAGTACTGTTGTTTTAGTTCAATGTTTGTTTTGTTGCCCCCATTGTGGACAAAAATGGTTGCAGCACAGTGGTTTCACAAATACAACGTCAAATTTAATCTTATATTTTAGATATTAATGATCTAAGACGGTTTGCTTCGGGCAATAGCTAATCTGATTTGTGATAATGATTCTGTTTCTTGTTGAATACAGACTGGCAAGCTTGATAAACTGACAATACAGTTTTTACAGTCTTCCATATTAAAATTCTGTCGAATGATAGGCCAATATTTCTTGAGTCCAGATACATAATAGGGTGGGTTTTGAAACTTAAAGAATAATGGCACTGTTTTATAATGATTAGAGAATAAACAGCAAAATATTTAATGCCTAGAGAATAATAAGGTCCTACAAAATAAAGAATACATCTCTTTTATCGAAACCAGAAAAAATAATGAATTCTGAATTCTATATTTGAAAGAATAAAGACTAAGTCAAATACTGAGTCCAGAAATAAAATTATAAGATATAAAAAAATAAATAATAATGGAATTCTTTTTTTTTAATGAATAAGCAAACAGATTTATAAAAGTGATTAATATGCAAAATTGTTAATAATTTAGCGAGAACCAGATACTCCTAATCAGACCCTCTTATATACCAAATATCAAGGCTCTAGTCCTATTTGTTTCAGACAAAAATAGTTATAAGGCTAGATAAAACATGTGACCCCTGAGGCGGGACCATTTTAACCATATAAGCATAATTTGAGCAAATATATAGAGGTCTAATAGATACAACATACCGAATATCAAGGCTCTAGGCCTTGTGGTTTTAGACAAGAAGATTTTTAAAAGTAAGTAAGGGTGCAAAGATCAGGAATCGATACAATCAAGTACCACACCTGACACAGGACACCAATAGGAAAGTAACAAACTCACAGTTAAAAGTTTCATTCTGAAAATATAGTTAAGTTCATTTAGCCTAGTTATACAATGGACTAAAATCATTTGAAGAATTACCAAAGAGGACCATATAACGATCATTTTTGCCAAGTTTGGTCAAAATCCAGCAGGTAGTTTAGGAGATGCCCTTTTAATTAATTGTTGAAGACGCATGATGGACGACACACGACTTAGGATGGAGGACGGATAAAAACTCACCTTCATCCCAATGGCACAGGTGAGCTAACAAAACTCTACTCTAGGTAACTTAGGTGAGCTAACAAAACCCAAACTTTTTGGCAACTTCGGTGTGAAACCATTGGTGTATGAGAAAATGTAGTTTTCAAAATATTTGCAAAAAGTGTATATGACAATGCGTAGTATGCATTTGCTTTTATCGCCCTTCCCAATTTTGGCAGGAAATATCTCGTAATGCGCAAGGTCTAATGATTTTGAGCAGATCATATGGCCTTATCCGCATACAAGATATTTAGAGCTCAAAAAGGAGAAATCAGTCATTTGTGTCCGTCGAATAATAAGACAAGGTTGAAACCCATGTGAATGGGGTCAGACGTTTATGCATCTAAAGACCTAGAAAACTTTGGAGCATAAAATGGTGAATGTTTTCTTATCCATCAGTTTAAACATTAGTTGTGGATGCTCAAAAGAACCGTCTCAATGAGACGGTTCTTTTGAGCGTCCACAACATATGTTTTGGCTAAGAAATAAGAATATTGTTGTATAATTACGCATCCTTATCAAAAGGTATGTGTATCTCGGTATAAATAGAAAATTGTCATGAATGGGCTTGTATTGGGAAGCTGTCACTCAATACGACAGTAATACGTTTACCAAGAAATAGATTTGTATTCGTTTGTCTCAATTTATTATCCTGTTTGTATTAACATCCTTGGCAGCAAACTCTACAGCAATCTGACCATTGAAACGACCCCAATTCTGGTTATAGGGATTACAAGTATATCCATTAAAACAGCATTTAAATCAGACAAAGTAACCAAAGATATCATTCATATCTTAACTTTCCACTACCGTAGTGTATTCATACGCAATTGAAGACAACATATTTTGAACGATCCTCACTCCGATAAGACTTATCTTTTGATATTACTCAGTAGGCCCAGATGTTGACTAATAGCTAGCGAACATTAGTTAGAAGCTTCCAAAGTTGAGAAAAGGCACAATTTTTTAACTTTTTAAAAAGCCTTGTTCTACTCTTAGAGCTTGGTAATGCAGACAAATCAAAACCTAGTGTGCCTGCTCTAAATGGCTGAGCCCAAACGATGCGTGCTTATAAGGAGAAGTAATAAAGGAAAAAGAAGAGAAGAGCAGAGAAAGAAAGAAGAAAATGAACGAAAATGGGAATGAAAAGCCTATTTCACATATGTCCGCTTTCGTATCTATGTAAAGAGAATAAGGTGACTATATATTAAGAGCATACCGATTTTTCAAAATGCTCTGGCAGTATTATAGTTTATGAGGAATCATCAGCGGATTAAGTGATAAGGGACATGACATACTTTCACGTATCTCATTGGTCTGAAGGGTATCTATCCGTATCGATTTACCAAGATAAATATTGATTCTTCGGAAAATACCAAAACCCTTCAAGAGACCTCTTTATTATCCCAAACTAGCAGTTAATCTGCTTAGGATAGCGCCTAGGGAGAGCCATGCGCGGATCCAGAAAAGTATGTCAGGGGGTCCTAATGACGTTTTTTTGTTGTTGCTTTTAAGCTAGTGGTGCTGTTAGATGTCTGTATTATGTGAGTGTGGCTTTTCCTGGTGATACTCATAATTGAGCCGCGGCATGAGATTTCCAACAATATGGCATTTTGACAAGTGTAGACTCAGACGAGCCTTTGCAGCCTCCTTTTAAGAATAGAAACTCCAAATGATTTTCAGTCAGTAGCTTAACAGTCATATAATATTCAAGCGACAAGCAAAGGCTCTGATCAGACTGCGCGTATACGCAGGCTGGTCTAAGGCTTTGCTGGTCGCACATACCACATTGTTGGAAATCTCTTGCCATGGCTCCATTTTAGGGATATGAGGTTACAATGCTTTCTGAATTTTGGTGATATTTGCCATATTTATTTTAGGGATATGGTATATTTTTCAAAATAATTAACGGGATATGGGATACTGGGACCCTCCCTTCCAGGGCCTCATTATTCAACTATCAGGTCACTATATCGCCACGTGGTATGCCATGTTCCGGTCTTATACAGCTGACAGAGATAGGAACCAGTTTGGGCTTTGTTGAACAGTAAACTAATAGTTGAATAATACAGATTGTAGTAGTTCTACTATTATTTCAATCGGTGTATGTGTTCATTAGCATCGCCCCATCGGGCACCCACAATATATGTGGCGTGTGCCCTATGTTCCAAGTACCGTCATAGCCATGTGAAAAGTACAATTTTCGCATGAGCCTGTTTGCCTGTCGTATGAGATAATGTGATTATTGGACTCATTCATTTCTTTAATTTCACGCTAGAAAACATACTCACATAAAGATTTTATATCAGATGAATCATTGCTGTCGAACAGGTCCGGCTGAGCTCTGAATATATTGATAATTCCGGATTGGATGAGCTACAAAAGAGGCTTGAAAAGGAGGTACCAAATATCCCATATCCCTTGAAGAAAACAGACAAGTAGCAAAAATAACCTTAATTAGTATTCCTAAATAATCAATATCCCTGAAAGTAACCAAAATATTGAACACAGTATCCCATATCTCTGGAAGTAAAATGGATAGTATCCAATATCCATGGAAGTTAAATATCGAATACACTGTATCCCTAAAACTCCTATACAAGCCTCATAATAGGCTAACTCGGTCTGCACCACTTTTTGGGGACGGGTGCTGGCATCCGGACTCAATTTTAACACTTACAGTTTTTCAGTCACGTCGATTTTTCACCTTTGCCAGGCCATACATTAAATATATGCTACACTCCTTGCGAATTTTCAGACATATAAGTTGCATGGTTTCATTATTAACAATTTAATTAGATGCATGATAAAGAGTCGTAAAGATCCTGACTAGTTTGTTCCTGAGAAGCCAACTGATCCGGATCTACACTGTTTTCCAGAACGGGGTTTATCCGGATTCCGCAGGATAAAGGCTTAATGCAAACCGAACAACTTTCTGGAAAATATTACGCGTAAAAAGTAGTTCTTATTTTCGTTGTTTTTTTTATTGTTTGTTATGCTTTGCAGTTTAGAAACTTCAGTTTGGGTATCGAAGCAATGATTTATTGCCAATTGCTAATTCAAATACAAATATGTTTAAAAAATAATACCTTGCGCAGTAATATAATAACGATAGGCATATCGTAAAAGACATAGTGGACTTGCCATTGTAGTCTGCTTTCATTGACAACAAACAAACAAGTCAGTGTGTTTTTTTACGCGGCTATGTATGTAAATAATATAACATTCAAATAAATCAAGAATTATCTCAGCTGACCCCAAAAAGTCGCTTAAATATTGGGGATTAAATAATCTTACTTGTATGATTTCATTCGAAGTTTTACTTTATGCCTATCCCGCCAAAACGGTCATGTGATATACACACTACATTTATATGTAAATTATTTATACACAGCCAATCGCAACGCGATTTAGTACGTTCTATTTATATATATACAATCGGTCAGGCATTGATCAATTTTATGTTTTCGACAACGCTTAGAAAGTTGAAAATGTAAGAACAAATCTAAGTTTTCCCTTTTAATTCAACAAAAGAAACGATGATTAATTGTAAAAGAATAAATAACAGCTCAGACCCAGTAATATAACAGGCAGATAAACTGTTCCTATCGATGACGAATGTAGGTCACCACTGTCCCCCCATGATAAATAAGTATTGGCTTTTACTAAAGGAAGTGTGTATCAGTAAGCTAGGAGTACAGTAGCATAATCATTATTCGGGTTGCGTTATAGACATCAAGGGACATTTACAAACAGTTTGCAATGTTCCATTGATGCCACAAAATATATAATTGCATTGATTAGGTAGGCTACTGCGTTTGTGTTACATGTTGTGCAATTTTCGACACAAAATGGGCCTCGACGCGACAAAAACCTGTCTTTGGGGCTTCTGAAAAAGCGAGTCTAAAAGCAGTCTCCTCATCTACAGAGGCTAGCTAGAAAAATGAAATTTCACTTGTAGCAATTCTAGAAATGATACTTGCCAAAAAGCAAATGAAAAAGGCGCTGATCAGTCTACGCTAATGCGCAGGCTAGTCTGCGCATTTGTTTTTCGCCCCCCCCCCCCCCAAGACAGGCTTTCACGTTCCGAGGCCCAAATATATTTTTTTTTACCTCAATGTCAGTTTATAGGGTGTCGTGTGTGCGAAAAACATAAGCATAGAGCATTATGTTTCATACGACGAAAACAATAACTTGAAATTATCCTATTGTCTTTGATCCCTATTACCTGCTACCTGCTGCAAACAGATCAAAAAGGTCTTTAAACTATCGATCTTTATAATAGATAAATCAAACCAAAAGTAATTACTGATCATTACTCTTTCATTCTACAATTTGACTCAGTTTCACAAAAGTTTCAGTTTATATTTACATAATGGTTCATATTTGTCACATTGGACCGTACATTTGAACACTTAAGTGCATTTGAAAATGCCATTGAGCGCTACCAAAACTATGCCCGGTTGTCCACTGTCGACCCGCCAACCAAATGCCATAATGGAGTTTTGGTGACGGGCCGATGGTGGCCCACTTTTATATGTTTTCTGAGAATGTAGATTACGTACTGTTGTATAGAGATCATAGAACAGTAGCCAAAGCTCCTACGCATATTGAAAAGAAAGCTGGACAAACTAACTGTTAACGTACTACGACATCTATTTCAGCTGTACACATGACAGCAAATAGGCACCGTGTTTAGAGAACAGATCTACCTACTCAAGAGGTGCAACTCATGACTTTAGATCAGTCTGCACATCGCCATAATAACATCCACACCACCAGATACTTTCAGGGGTGTTTAATAATAATAATAAAAACCTTTCTTCTAAATCCAGAAAAACATAGTAGGTATTAAAAAAGAATCAGCTCAATGCCATTGAGACGGTTCTTTTGAGCACCAACCCTCAACCCTAGCTGCTGCACTTGAATTACATATTGCACCATCCTCATGTATCAGTCCATTAAAAAGATATCTACTGCTCTATCATTAACTCGGTAAAACCATTAATGAGCCACTTAAACCGCCCCAGTATAACATGATATTTCATGCTATAGTTTTTCTTGTTAATATGGTTTTTAGCAGCGGCTACTGTTTTTTGTTGTTGATTTTTTTTCAATTTTAAATAGTCTGATTTTTTCTTGCTCGCTCCGCTCGCAAACGTTCATATAGAGATTTAAATTCAAAGGTGCCAGATCGGCGGCGCCCTGCTAAAATCCTGTCATTTTATTGTAGCCTACCATATCTTTCGGTTCCTTTTTCTGAATGACGTCTACTGGAGCCATCTGAGCACTATGTGTTAATGCTCACAACAATTGCCAATTTTATCATACGTTTAAGCATTTTGGCACCGGATCAGAGCAGTCTGAAGCCTGATACACACGATGCAACTTATGTATGCAACTTTTGTGTGTACCATACACTACTGTACAGACGATGCAACTTCACATTACCTGTTGCTCTTTCCCGCTAAAATTGTGCATACTTTTTCAACATGGTGCTTACTGAGCATGCTGAGGAGGACGAAATTGCTGTCCCATTGTGTCTGATGATCATTGCACTTGCAACGCAACATTTAAATGGACCGCGAATAATACGAAGTTTGGATTCAACGAAGAAATGTATATAGGGCTCACCATATTGTACCTAGCTAAAAGACCCCTTTCTTAATTGTGTATACACATTTGTAGAAATTACAGGTAAACTGACCTTCAGAAATAGCCGAGCTGTGATTGGCTAAATGTCTGGAAAAATATGAGACAAGTTTCAGAAAATATAGCAATGTCCTATTCGATGAAACTGTTTCATGAAACTCCAAAAATCTCTTGAAACATGTTTCTCGGACGTACACACGATGAAACTTTTGTCTGCAAATAATTATGTTCTTCGCATTTTCACAAAGCAGTTTTTTTTCCAATCGCGCATGATATAGTCTACAAGTTCGTTTAGAAAACCATTTGAAAGTTGAAGAAATGACATCGAAGTTCATTTTACCCATTCATTTCAAAATTTTATGACTTTGCCTGTTGAAAAAATGAAGCTTTCTGATAAAGAATTAAACTGCATGAAAATGTGCCAGAAGGCACCAAAGTGCGCGAATTTTTCAATAAATCCTGGGGAAGCATGCCCCAGACCCCCTTACCCGCGCTTGGCACCTACAGAACTCGCATTCATGCATTCTGTGAATCAAAACTCTCACATTAACTCTCAAACTCGTTGCTACGACCCTGAGTATAGGTTGGAATTATTTTCGGTGTGTGAAAGTGTGCCAAGTTCATAACGACCCCCCACGCCCTAGCATGGCTTCGCGTCTTCTGCGCTCGCATGAAAATATTTCATGTTTTAAATATTGTCCCCCCCCCCCCCCAACATGGAATCCTGGATGCGCCCCTGCGGTTCTATCGCTACAGTGTCAAACATTTGGGATCCAGATCAGGCTCGACGTTTTGTTTGGTCTGATCTGGGTCCAACCTGTTAGCAAAGATTATTATTTTGCGGGCTTCACCACTGGTATCATACCGAATTCTTGGCCGCGGATATTGTTCGACTAGTCTTTTCGCGGAGAATAAATAAACTGAAATTGAAGGTAGGGGCTCTCATTTGAAATAGTTTAAACTTATTTACGAACACTTGTCAGGCGCGATTAAAGGCATATACATATTCTTGAATAGTCACTCTAACATCACATCATGGCTAAGGCATTACAGTACTTAACCCTTAAGGCGCCAAGAAAAAATGCATCTGAAAATGTCGTCTGCTGAAGTCGTCTGCTTCATATAATTGCCTAACATTACTGACGAATCAAGTATAGAAGCAAACAGCGTTGACCCAGAACAGACTGCTCCTATAGGAGCAGTCTGGTCTGGGTCCACACTTTCTGCCATAGATGCTTCTTAAACATTTCGGCAGACGAGATAAGCAGACGACTTTTGTTGCGATTGGCGCTTTAAGGGTTAAATATGCGAGAAAAAATGCAAATAGATCATGAACGAGTCCTTGAAATCGGACACTTTGGGATTGATTGACAATTACACATTTTTACAGAAATGGTTTCTATATTTTTGCGTTTTTGGTGAAACGACATTTAATTGTTTTTACCTGTATGTTAATGATTTGGCTGAAATAAGCGTCGATTGTTTATGAGAACGGGATTTCTGCCCCTACCCCTTCAATGGTTGCAAGTCTAAACCATGGAGGTGCGTGGAAAAATACTATAGCGTCCGCGGGGTTAGTTATCTAGCCGCGGGGCAGGGCTTTTTAGAACCGTTTTCCACATATTAATTAAAGTGGCAAGAACTAATAATGGGCTCAAAGATTTTGAAAGCCTGTAGTTTCTACTAGCAGGGACAGCTGATACTGGTTCTATTGCGAGTTTGATGCAAATCTGAACCACAGGTTGAGAGCATGCTCCTAATCTTACCGCAGATGTGACCATTGTTGGCGTTGTTCATGGCCGCGGGGTTCTGCAATACGCTTTCTTGTCCACGGAAATCCTAAAAATCAAAACGTCAGAATCATCTATGACAAAAGATAGGTAGCTGGTGTGCTGAAACGACTGGATCAAAACCCTGTTAGATCAGAATGTAGCCATTGGGTTTTCGCTTTTTTTTTTATTTTTCTGTATGCTGATTTAGCACAATTATCTAGTTTCTACGGTAGTAGGATCGCCTGACCAAAGTGCTGAAGGTTGTGAGCAGCAAAATCTAGCTGTTTGTCTGTCTGTCCGTTAATCCGTCTGTCCGTCTGTCGGTCTGCATTGGTTCTTCCTTCTTTTACTTATATGCTTGTTTAGCCTGCTTACATGTGTCTAGTAGCTCAGGTGGTTGGAGCGCCTGTCCAAAGTTCTGAAGGCTGTGAGCAGCATTATCTAACCATTTCTCTGTCTGTCCACTTTCCAATGGCTGTCTGTCTCGCTTTTTCTGTCTGTTTCGATATTTGCTCTTTTGACTTTTTTTGTATGCCTGTTTTGCTAGATTATCTAGTATCTCAGGTGGTAAGTGTGCCTGACCATATTTTGGATACTTTCAAGTTTTCTAAATACCTAGGCTTGGCATTGGACCCAGCATCTACTTTTTACCCCCAAAATATAAGGAATATCAGGCATACCCAAAACATACTCGAACTTTAGCGACCCCAAAAACATTTTCCAAATCTGAACATCGACCTTAAAAAGCCCCAAATTGATAGAAATGACCCCCCAAAACGTACAAAAAAATCATAATTTCATCATATCTCCAAACATATTTATTTTTCTGATCTCCTGCCCCCCCCCCCCCCCCCCCCAACAAAAAATGTAATTCAAAATTTTGAATCTCCAAAAATGGACAGAACCTACTTATATATGATAATATCAGTGTGCCACACCCCCCCCCCCCCCTCCCACCAAAAAGCTGACCAGTGTTTTAGAGCAGTATGCAGCAAAATATAGCTGTCTGTCTGCTTGCTTTCCCAGTCAGTCAATCAATCAGTCAGTCAGCTAGCCTGCCCAATCAACCGCTTCAATTTCTTAGTGTAGACAGAGCCTCTTTGTAAAAGTGTATTCTTGTCACAGAAGAGTATTTGCGTGTCCCAGGGGGCTTTGGAGGGGTGGGTAACTCTTTTTTTCTTCATACGAAGGGTCTGGCCCAGCATCTACCATTCACCCTAAGAAATATCAGGAATTTCAAGGACCTCAAAATATTTGAAATTTTAGCAACCCCCAAAAAATCCTTGACGTAACGAAAAGACCCTAAAATGCATAGAAATTACACCTAAATATAGTCCAATTTCGTGGTGAACCCCCCCTCCAAAAAAAATATCCATATATCTTCATATCCCCAAAAATATTCATTTCTCTGAGGCTAGAGGTCAAAATCTAGGACATCTTATTTCCTTTTTAGAATCATTTGGGTTTGAACAACAGTGGCAAGTTCAACAATGTGAGCGTTTGCGGGCACACTTTAATGATGGTACCTACAAGGGATGTTCGGAATGAATTGCTTATTGTCCTATATCTCAATAGCCACGTGGGACACGATAAAAACCAATATATACCTATATAGGTTTATTTAAGGTCTACACAACGGTGTATAAATGTACACGTTAGACTTATTGTAAGACACAAAATTTGCTATATTAATACACGCAGTCATTGACCACTGTAATAAAAATAGTTGGTACATGTAGAAGAGTCAACCAGAAAGATGAAATAAGGGGTTACATCAAAGCTCGCTCAAAACTTGTCTGTTCTTTGAAGCAGCTGATGATTGAACTTTCTACTACTTACCGACCTTCTTGTGTGTCTTATGACACAGTTAGGCGCTGGAAAAATAAAATTTAATCTGGCTTAGAGTCCATCAAAAATGCACCAAAATCAGGAAGGCGAAAATTCGCAGCTTGTAAAGACATCGTTTCAAAAATGAAGGAAATCATTGAAGGAGATGCCAGATTTACAGTTTGTGATATTGCATGAAAAGTAGGCATGTCACTTTCAACTCTTCACTTTATTTTGAAGAAACATTTAAAAGTCCGAAATATTTTTGCTAGATGGGTGCCACATCTGTTGACTGATGAGCAAAACAGAGAACGGGGTTTAGTGGCCAAAAAGCTGCTTAAAATGTTTCAAACTTATGACAAAAAGCAGTTTGCCAATGTCGTCCCAGGTGATGAAAATCGGGTCTATTAATTTGAGCTGGTCAGAAAGGTTAGCAATAAAATCTTGGCCACTAAACATAGCAGACGCCCAATAATTGTCAAACGGTCTTTAAGTGCAAGGAAGGTTTGGTATGCAATTTTCTTCTCTGGTAAAGGAGTCGCAATAAAAGTGCTGGTGGAAAAGGGCAAAAACATCACTGAAAAGGACTACAAAGACATATAGTACTGGAGAAGCCTAAAACATATCAGAAACGACGCCCTGTCACTGGTTTTAAACATATCTGTCTTCTACATGGCAATGGCCCTGCTCATGCCTCTGAAATAGTTACAGTGTTTTTGAAGAAAGAAAAAGAAACTATTTTGCCTCACCTCCTGCATTCCCTAGATCTTGCCCCATGTGATTTCTTTATGTTTCCGAAATTGAAATAATTCCTTGCTGGGCGGAAATACCAGTTATTTTATAGAACCATTTGTATTTGAAGAACATGTACTATTTCATTTTCTTACTTTCTGTGACTTTAGGCCTTCAGGTTCGTGACCAGATGTTCCACTCTTTTGAACAAAATGACTGCCAGAGCTCTAGCTAAGAAACTTCTTTTAACAGAATTTCCACCTGAACAACTGGCCCAAAAGCAAATTGATTTCACAGAACTGTCCCCTATGGTGTCTTCAACCAATTTTGCACAAATGGTTCCACTCCACTAAACAATGGATCCGCAAAAGCTCCAGATAAGAAATGCCTTTGAATGGTTCCTCCTCCTGAACCAATGATCCAAAATGTACAATAATTTCACAAACTTGGCCCTAATGATGCACTCTACCAAAATTATACAATTGGCTTGGCTCTGCCATTAAGAGACTTCATTCAAGCTTGCACATAATGTCTATGGTGACGATTAAGTAAAAGTAGGAAAAACATATACAAAAGTGGACAGAACTTTATCAAATCAGTTCTTGATTATCATTGATTTCTTTGAATAAGTGGGTGGATTTGTATTAGGTAAGATACTAGGAAACACTTTCCCTCATCCTCATAACATCTTTAACCAACAGAAACCAAATGGAAATCTGAAGGAGAAAAAAAACATGCCACGGTATTAGGAAACAAATTACAACTGTTTAGTTTTGGTTGTGCCAAACAAAGTTAAGAGAAAATTGTTTACCGCTTACCTGCCTGAAGAGCTTTCACAAACATTTATTGAGGGATCATTTTAACGCTCTATAATAAAAGCGTTTGAAAATAAAGTTTGATTATTCACTTCTTAAGTTAGCAATTATCATCTGGTTTCTTGCATTGTTCAATAATGGATTACATTTGATAAACTCTCCCCAAAAAGGCTGTTTTTGTCCAATGAACAAATGCCAATGTCGTCAGAAAGATTACTTTCCCATTTCACTTTGTGGCAATATGTTTGACCCTACATCAGAGACGAGACTTCCAGTTTCCATTTGCAGGTTATGGAAAAGATATCTAACTAACAACCTCCCTATTTGAACGCTTCAATGCAGCCGTCCCCACCAGTACTCTCAGTGCTTTGATTTAAATGGTATATTTGGTCGTGCACAGAGCCAAATTACTCGGGCAGGAAAAGCATGTGCAAACAAAATAATTCCAGATCACGAACTATTTGCTTGCTTCCTTCATATTTTTTCTATTGATATTACAAGGATAGATTAGTCAAGATAATCAAATGGAAGATTCCATTTTAGAAATTCAGCACGTAGAGGGAAACCGGTTTAAGCCTCCAGTAAAATATTTTTACTGACCGTTCCAATGCGGTACTTTTTGGATCATTTGTGTTCTTTATGTCTTGTGTCTGTCATGCTTTCGCGTCTGTTCATTGCTGCCTTGTGCAAGGCTGACCTCATCGGCTCTTGTTTGTGATGTTTATTGTGATTTTGTTTTCCCATTTGGTATCCTGGGACAGGTGTGGCACTTGATTTTATCGATTCCTGATCATTGCTGTCTTTCTAACTTTAAACATACTCTGTAAATACTTGAAACGACAAGCATTAAATTGGATAAAATGGGTCACTTGGAAACAAGTGAAAGCAGCAAAAATCCGTCATCTAATTCAAAGAATGCTTCCTCCAGATAATAAGATTTGTGTCACGCTCAACTCAGCTTAGCATGAAATTTATCCTGCTGATAAATATTTTAACATTCATTAGCAGTAAAATTACAACGTCTTTGTGTTTTAAGCAGGAAAATGTCATGTTTCACTAATTACTTTCTGTGAGCAGTTGAAATTTCATGCTCAGCTGAATTGAGCATGAAACAAGTTTTATAAACTCGGGGCCAAATGAGACTACGCGAGTGCAAATGTTCGGATAGGAGTTCGGTTGCGAGTCGTCTTTTCGATAAGTACCAGATAAGCCTGTACTGACTGATATGTTTGGAATATCTACAGTAACTGACATCATTTTTATCTAAAAAATAAAGATGTTCTTGTCTTTTCTGAAACTTGACTTGAATCCGCAAACCAAAAGTTGTTTGTGCCACAATTTCGTTTTATAAACATGGGGTATTGCCCATGAATAAAAATTCATATAGAAAACTTTCTCCTCCATAACATGCTTACCGAAGACCAACATGCAGTAAAGAAATACCAAAGGTTTTGTTAGACCAATCTTCAAATCGGTTTAAAATGACTGATATAAAGTGGATGGGGTAACAATATAAATGCTGTGATGATACATTGCATTAGTTAGGAAGCCTCCGTGCGAGCTTAGCAATTATTGTTTTAACAACAACAGAATCTAGGGCGAAGATTTGGCGTCAGTAAAATGCATTTAAGCCCTCCACCCCACCATCGGTGGCTTAGGCTGCTGTCCGTTCTAACGCGGTGGTTCCATTGTTGAGGATCTATTGTTTAATGTACTTCCCAGTGTTTGTTGGAGTTCTGTGTTTGTATTTGTTTTGTTATGCATTGCTTTGTGCCCATTCTAGTTTTGCAATCATCTCGAAGAGGAAGAGGAAGCTGGTTGCTTTGCTATTATTGTCTTACAGCTGTCTTGTTACTGTAAATGTTCTGTGACTCTTCCTCACGGTGCCATGGGTTAGTCTGCAGTGTGATTGTGATATTTCCTGATCATATTCACTAACTTCTTTTCTTTAGACCTCAAGCTCCGCTGGGTACGTCAGTATAGACATTTATCAGTCACCCCTAATATAAACTGAATTATTTCAACATAGCCTAATAAACCTTTCCTATCTCACGGCATGTTACCTTTATCAGGTCATGATGACGTTGCACTTTTTGAATGACGTCGCTAATGACGCTGAATCAACAAACAAAAAAATACGTCATAATCGCTAGTTTGAAGAGTGTTTAACAATGGGTAAACTGATAAATAGAATACAAGGTTCGCGTCTTTTGATATCAAGTTTACCAGGCTCGGCTTTGAGAACGCATGTTGAATCGCTCGGCAAGCCTCGCGATGTCAACAAGCGTTCTCAAAGCCTTGCCTGGTAAACTTGATATCAAAAGACACTCACCTAGTATTCTCTATTTATTGGAGTCGTCAATGTGCGATAAGTACCAAAGTCTCAAGTGCTGGCCCAAATGATGATGCAGTGGTATAAGTAATAGTTATACCATGGGTTGTCCGCCTGTACGTGGAGATAATCCACGAGCTTTAGCGAGTGGATTATCTTACGTACAGGTGGACAAACATGGTATAACTATTTTATACCACCTACATCAGTGTAGACCTTGCACATCACGAGATATTTCGTGCTAAAGTTGGTAAGGGTGGTATAAGCTAAATTATCGTGTTTAATAAAACAAACCTATACTAGTAAGTTAGACTCTTATCCTTAATTGTTATGGCTAGACGTGGTATTACAAAATGCCATGTTTACTTTATCAAGCCCTTTCTAGCTTGAGCATTAATGAAATGAACAAGTCATTACGGAAATGGACACGTTGTTGTAGTCTGGGGAGTTCAGAGGAAATTACTATCAGACTATAGGCCGATGTCGGCGTCTGTCAGTTCATATTACCCTCTTAATGTTTGTATAACATTTGCAATCATAATTTGCATGTAAGACGTAAGATCCCTTGGCAGTCTATAGGCCTTGAGCTGGCCATAGACCCCCCTCCCCCCCCAGGGGGAATTTTGTACACTATGATTTTCTGAAACTACATTATATAAGACACAAAATAAAAGATGTTAGCCCTCTGAGAGTGGCAGCGTTAACGTGTAACATTACGTTATATACGTTACCCCCCAAAATAGCATTAAATGTCCCTGATAATGTCTCAACCATGACATGTTCGTACATATTTGCATGCTGACACAGGTTTATGATCTTCTTATAACACAGTTACATATTTTTCGTATTGATTTTATAAATATCTTGAGCTATTACCGTTATATACGTTACTTAATGTTTCCTGCGCTATTTCCGAGTATCAGTATGGTATTTATTTATTATGGTATTTACTTGTATTACATCTGTCACACAATATATTTAATCTATAAGACTGCTACTTAAATGATTTAAGTTCTTTATTATGGTCGCTTTCACTATTTTTCAGGCCCATGTTATGTATGTTACCTTCAAAATAGCATTAAACATTCTAGTTAATGTCTCTCACAAGCCCTGTTTATGCTTATTTGCATGCTGGCACAGGTTTATGTACTTCTTCTAACAAGGTTTACCTATTTTAAGTATTCATTTAATAAATGCCCCGAGCTTTAACTGTTGTGTGTGTTACCAAATGATACATAAGCTATTCTGAGTATCTGTATAGCAGTTGTTGACTATACATGAATAAAATCTGTCAGAGAATCTAAGAAATGGACAGCTCAGTTCTGGGCAGGGTATATGGATATAATTCAGATGGTGTTCAAACTGATTAGAGCTACAAAGAAAACAACTTTGAATTGCATGTCAGCTCTATCTGTATGCATTGTTCCCAATGTTAATTGCAAACGATCACAACAGATACGCAATATATGTACCTGTGTAACTGATTACACATATAAATTTATCTGATACACATGGCAGATGCAAAGAACTTCTCAAACAAAATGGGTTTATTGTGACACGACCATTGGTTCTTTGCTTGAGAAATGCTTTTGAGATAGCTATGAGGCAAACAATAAAGAGGTATTATAGGCTTCAGCAACTAGAACTACGCTTCGTACTACAGATGGAATGGTGTATTACTCATCTAATCAGAGCTCAATATATTAGAACAACTCTTCAATGCACTGAAATGAAATACGAATACTAGAGGCAGTTTCAGGCTTCACCAATCCTTTTAGTTCTAGTTTTGAAAACAAGAACTGTGCTTTTTTGTCTTTCGGTGTTCCTGCTAAGCCTGGCATAGCTAATATCTTATTGAGGCTGATAACATTGGCAGGAAGGCTGTTGCAGACTGCATTGAACCACTTTTAGTTAAAAAAATCTGTCTTTCACAACCCCATAAAATGCTACAAGCTAATAAAGTTTTGAGGTTTGCGAGGTCAAGCAAGAAGATATTGTCCAATTTACAAAACATAAACAGCCAGCAGCTAAGGGCTTAAAGGAGCGTCTTTGGTCAGCATGACGTCTTTCTATTGGACATATTGTTGACCTTGAGTTGACACTTCGGTTCCTTCTGGGACCTGTACCATGGTCACTGTCAACTCCTGATAGAATTTCCAACAAAACTGCCAAGTCCAAACTTCTGCATGGCTTGCAATCACACATTGAACCAACATTAGATTGGCCATGTAGTGCTGCACATAACTTTGATGTTAATGCCATAACTACAGAGCATAATAGCTTTTCCTGTCACCTTCAAGGATCTGATGGCACCAATATTCAACCAGGCACTAAAGGCAGGGCATGTTGGTTTTGTCACTTATAAATAGCAGCAGTCTATAAAGTCTCAGAAACGTCTTAGAAATATTCAAGTGGGGGGGTGGGGTTCTCTATCAGTATAAATGGCAGCAGTCTATAAAGTCTTAAATTTCTAGTGGGGGGGGGGGGTGTTCTCTATCAGTATAAATGGGAAGGAAACAAATGTTACATGTTAACGCTGCCACTCTCAGAGGGCTAACATCTCCATGTACACATATACTGATAGAGAACTATCATTACCTGGGTGTTTTGTTCAACACTGGTGTATGAAACAAAAGGTGCAGCTTCTGAATGTCAACAACATTGGCAAGGATATGGGGGAAGAGATCTACAGTAATACACTGTTTAACAGATTGTGACACTACCAATGTGCCGATGTGTTAGTACCACAGAAAGGTTGTTCCTACAAAACTGATAGAGAACCCCTCCCCCACTAGTTCATCAACATTCTAAGCAGGGTAGGAAAACAAATAAAGAACTGCTCTAGGCACTCATTGGTGATATGAAGCCCTCACATGTGCTATTTATGTAATTGTGAATAAGCTGCAGTACGACATGTTTCTGAAAAGAGTACCAAAGCCATACACATATACTTACTATTTCAAATGGCATGAAAATGAGATTACCTCCACCCTGCTTTTCTGTCCTTAAGATGTACATACAGAGATTGAACTATCAAGTCTTTCCCATGAAAACAAGTGAGCCTATTCAGATATGGACAAAATGTGTGTAAAATAAATGGGAAGGAAATCAAGTATCTCTGGGTGAAAGAAAACTTGATTGTACCCTAACAAAAGAGCCACATAATTATATTTTACATTTTGTGTGATATGGGGTTACCATGTTCAAAACTCAACAACTCGAACCATATAAAAGATAGAAAAATAATATTTGCAGTTTCCAAAAGGTACATAAACAAACTTTAATACAAAATGAGTTAGTAAGCACGTTCACATTTAAAAAAAATATCAAACTATATTAGTTTCATAAATCATTTCTATAGGAATAATGAAAAAAGTAACATACGTAACACTTTGGGATGAATATTTGTTTTCAAAGGTCCATATCTGTGATGCAAAAATAGCTTATGTGGATGATATAGCCAATTTGTAAATCTTACCTTATGGTTTTCACTTTTCAGATGTCATGTCATTTACTAAAACTATCAAAGATGTTGATGGGTAATATATATAATTGGCTGTTACAAGGTAATGGTGCCATTACCATAATGCTAGCATATTGCAAAATCCTTGCAAGATGAATCTGATAGAGGATTAATATGCTGTTTAGAAAAATTCTTTAAACACTTGGATAATATACAAAGATTTGCTCTATAACTTCTACCTGGTGGGGTATCTTTGATCTTTTAAGTTGTTACTCGCATATTGCACTGTATGTTACAAACTTTCCATGAGTATTATGTTAACTATATTTGATGTCTCTATAAAAGAAAAGAGGGTTTATGGTAGTTTATGTTTTGAGTTACTTCCCCAGCAAATGAGCCAGAGTAAAAAGAAGTACATGGACCTGTGCCAGCATGCCAATACGTACAAGCAGGTCGTGTTGGAGACCATATCTTAAACGTTTAATGGTATTCAGAGAGTAATGTATGTAACCTGGACTTTAAAATAGTGTAAGACTCCATAATAAGGAACTTTAATTCATTTGAATAGCAGCCTTATAGATTTACTACATTCACTGATGGATGTAATACATGTATAGTCAATAACTGCCATACTGATACTTGGAAATAACATATGAAACACTAAGTAACATATACAACGGCAAAAACTCAAGAAATTTATAAAATAAATGCTAAAATTATGTAACTGTGTTATAAGAAGTTCTTAAACCTGTGCCAGACTTCAAAAAAAGTCTGAATATGTCATGTTGGAGGCATTTTCAGGAAAATTTAATGTTATTTTGTGGGTAACGTACGTAACATAATGTTACCCGCTAACGCTGCCACTCTCAGAGGGCTAACATATTTCATTTTGTGGCCTATATAATGTAGTATCTAGAAATCATAATGTACGAAATTCCCTCTGGGGGAGGTGGGGTCTATAGCCAGGGCGAGGCCTAGAGAATTACATTTTACATTTTTGTGTGATATGAGGGTACCATGTTCAACATCTAATAACTCAAAAAGTATATAAGATAGAAAAGTAATGTTTGCAGTTTTGAAAAGGTTATTAAAAATTCTTTAATATGATACCAAATTAATGAACATAAACTGGTTTCAATAAAATTTAAGACAAACTACATTAGATGCATTTATCATTTAAAAGGGGGTTCAATTAAAAAATGTAACATACACTACATCCGGGGTGACTATATTTGTTTTCAAATGTCAAAATCTGTGGCCTAGTAATAGCTTACTTAGAAAATATAACCAATTTGGTAATCTTACCTCATCTTTTGCACTTTTCTGAAGTCTTAAAAAGAATTTTAATTATCAAATATTTTGTAGGGTAACGTATGTAACAGGCTGTTACAGCTTAACGCTGCCATTGTTAGAGGGCTAACATGTTGCAAAATCCTTGCAAGACATTGGGCTTTAAGAAAAATATGGTCTACAAAATTCCCCCTGGGGGGGAGGTAAACCATATCCAGCCAGTGGCCTACTAGTCGTGACTGTCCACAGTCTCCTTCCTGTGACAAAGGTATTAATAGACTTTTCGCTTACTGTAAAGGCGGCAAATTTAATGTTCATACCTGGGCGTGGTTCGGCTATACATCTGCTAAGGAAGGGAAATCAGGTTTTATTGATAATTTGGTAAAGAGTTGATAAGCTTTTTGGGCCGCGCAAACGTGCGTGCATTTCATAAAAATCCTAACCATATACACGCTGAACTCACATTTATTAACCCTTAAAGCGCATAATCACAAAATGCATGTTTTTGTCGTCCACTAAAATATTTGAAGCCTCATAGACAGACAGTGTGGGCCCAGATCAGACTGCTCCTGTAGGAGCAGTCTGATCTGGTTCCACAATGTTAGCCTCTTTGCTTATGTTTTAAAAATGTACATTTTCAGATGCAGTTACCTTGCTGCGGTTTAAGGACTAAATAAAATACTGAGATATACAGTTATTTTTGAATAAAACCACGCCTCATTTTCAGCTTTTACCTTTGTCTAAGGTTGACCAGTCCTAATTACACATTCATGAGGCGCCGCCTTTACAGCAAGCGAAAAGTCAAAGTCAAATACTTCATCTAATTTAGATAATTCTACCTAATTTTATCCTTCAGGTGGGATATTTATTGGTTGTACTAGATTCAGACACTAGTTTGTGATTTGATTCTATGAAATCAATTTACAGTTGAGTGTTTATCTTTGTTTAATCTCTTTTTTATATTTCGATCTGTATGTACTTGGAGAGGATACATCGATAAGTGTGGGATCTTTCATGCGAACCAAACATCTATATATGTGTTGATCCACATCAGTTGGTACATATGTACCGTTAAACATGTTTAAGTCCTCCAGTGATTTTTTGCTGACCGTTTCAAGGCGGTGCCTCTTTTGTGTATTCTTTTAATTACTTATTTTTCCTGTTTGTCTCTGTTATGCATGCTGTCTTATCTGTTCCTTGTAGCCTCATCTATTGAGAAACGGCTGACCTCTTAGCGTTCTTGTGTGTTGTGTTTCCTTGTGCTTTGACACTTTCTCATATGGTGTTACGGGTCAGGTATGGTACTTGATTGTATCGATTCCTGGTCTTTGCCTTCCTCTCTACTTATATATGATATATACTTTCATTCTTGCACACCGGATAAATAGAATCCATCATTGGTGTTCAGTGGGGACAGAAAAATCCCAACCCGAGGGCCCACCGTTCCAGTGGGAAACGAGGCTTGCCGAGTTTCCCACTGAACGGTGGACCCGAGGGTTGGGATTTTTCTGGAACCACTGAACACCAATGATCGATTCTTTTTCTTGGGAGTTTATAATTTTTTTTCTTTTACTTGATTATCAAATTAGAGCAACTGAAAAAATCTGAAGTTTGTGTTGAAAAATCTTTTCTGGAGCATGCGCAGTCGCATGAGTAGGATTCTCTACTTGTAATTAAATACACGTTGGGTAGATCTAGGGGAGGGAACCAGACTAGTTTTGGAATTGAAGAGTAATTATATCCTTACCATTTTTGCACTTTAACTTTGTGAAAACTATCAATGTTTTTTTCTCAAAGTCTGCTCTAAGCAGCACCCAGTATAAAGACGAAAATTGAGGGGTGGGAGTAGAAAGCGCAAGTTTTCACGGATTTGTAAATGATAAATTGCTTTGAAACGTACTTTTACGCTTACTGTGCATATTTTACTGCCAAACCACACCAATTTTAAAAACTTTGCGGCAATTTTAAAATTTGGTGTTTGTAATCATGTCAATTAGGGAAAATATACACCTTATCGCTAGAGCTTCTTGTATTGTTCAAGAATCTATTGCTCTAATGAAGCAATAAGAAGAAATTAGTGAATAACAACTTTTTTGCCTCCTATCGAATAAATGCAAATGAAAATATGTCAGCAAACAAAAGAATTAAAGATTTATGGACAGTTGGTATCGAAAGTAGAAACATTTTTAATTGAACAACACACACATATATTTGACCATGATACTTTTCCTAAGAATCGGATCAGACACAATGCGTTTTAAGATCATTGGCTGTAAATGGCATAACATGCACTTGCCGATATTTATTTTGATTCCGTTTAACTGATGAAAGTCTTTGGCCAAAATGTGTGTTTTTATGATGAGTGAACATTTATAGAAATCAAGCACAGACAACAACAAAACGATTCCCATGGAGGACAGTATGATAATGTCCAGACTCTAGTTGGGTTAACGCCATCTAATCAATTCGACATTGTTGTTCCTTAGAGACAGAAAAACAAATTTACTGAACATACACAACAAAGCAGATACCATCAGAACCTGTCCCCGAGGTTATTTTTTTTTCATTCTCAACTCAACTTATCATGAAATTTCAACTGCTCATAAAAACTAAAAAGGTAGAAACTAAAGATTTTTCTTGCTTTAAAACAGTCAGATTTTGTATTTATCCTGCTTATAAATGTCAAAATGCCACCAATTGTTGACATTTTAACATTTATAAGCATGATAAATTTCATGCTCAGTTGAGTTGAGCATGAACAGTTGAATAACCTCGGGGCCAGGATAAAGGAACATTCTCTAGTATAGCTTGTCAGCTCGGCCATTTCGTAAGCTTCCGTTCATACATAGGTTTTTTGGCCAGCACGTGCAATTATGGTACTCATCGAATATTATGCGCATTTATACCACCCTAACCAACTTTAGCACGCAATATCTTGTGATGTGCTAGGTCTACACTGATATAGGTGGTATAAAATAGTTAAACCATGTTTGTCCACCTGTACGTAAGATAATCCACGTTCAGGCAGACAAGCCATATGTCTCCTTTAAACGTCCATGCTGACGTATGATGTCTAATATTTTGCCTGAGCCTTCTCTTTTTCCATATTTTGTGTATGCGAGAAGGGAAGGTTCTTGCGAGCCTGCGAGTCTGAGCAGGCTCGTCTGAACCTTCGCTGCTCGCCAATATGTAAGTACCAAAGCCCAATTTAAACTTGTTCACTTTTACTTTAAACTAGACAACGAGGCTTTGTTTAAGGAAAACCACGACCTAATTAAGCAAAACTCCCGGTAAACAAGCATAGTCTCGTGTACATTTGATCAAAATCGCACGGTTACAGCTGTTTTTGACTTCTTGAAAACTGTACAGCCAATACTGGCAGGAATGCCATCACTTTGAACACTAAATAAAAAATAAATTCCCATGATTTCTTAATATCAAAACAATTTTATACATGTATTGAAATGAACGATGTGAGACATGTGAAAAAGGCGTATTACCAGGTTTTCTAA
Organism: Loripinus fragilis; assembly: GCA_964019695.1. NCBI lineage: Eukaryota > Metazoa > Mollusca > Bivalvia > Lucinida > Lucinidae > Loripinus > Loripinus fragilis. Next base: position 62,378,398 of record OZ026522.1, on the reverse strand, counting down.
GTTTTCAGGTTGGTATGATTGACAGACTGGTGCCTCAATAGTAATGCTCTGGTTTCGTATTAGGGTGGCAAGAAATGAATGATGTTCTATAGAAGAATTCAATAAGAACATATAACCCCATATTTTAGTGATATTAATGTTTTGCATATTTATACTCTGACATAGGTAAAATATGTATTCAATATTTCACCCTTTAATCTAACCCATCTACAGTTCAAACATGTTTGCTTGCATATTGTTTACTCTTTATTCCCTTCAACTTGAAAGACTGTTAAAAGTAAGTGTAAGTTAACACAACTTACACATACTTTCCTGCTAAAACAAGATGTCAACATTTCTCCTGCGATAAATGTTAACATGTCTACCCATTATTTCAGTAGCTGTTCTCCGGCTTTGGCTTTAAAGCAGTGTAAACATTACACCAAGATCAGTGACATTTCAGCTGCCACCAAATTTTGTGTAATTTACACTTAGTTTTTACTTAAGAATTGAAAGTTATTTTTCTGCGTTTCACTGAGGTATGAAATGTCGGGAAAATTACATCTAATTTGCATGAAAACCGAAGGTTTTCATGCTAAAATTAGATGTAATTTAAACGACATTTCATACCTCAGTGAAACGCAGAAAAATTACTTTCAATTCTTATAATTACAACTTCTTCTTTATTCATTCTTATTCGGTATTTTTAATTATGTTTTCCTTAAAAAATACGTTTCCAGCTAATAATTTGTTTCGCGCATTTAGACTATGACGTGCGTATGTAGACGTAACGATCGCGACGTTCAAAAATCAAAATGGCGGCCGTTCTCCAATTGAAAATAAACAACTACATTTTAGAGACTAGAATCTCGTTTTTACCTAGTGACAACCGAAAAAACTTAACATGGGTATTCAATGTGTACGATAGTTACGTCATCGGATATGACGTCATTCATTTACATTGGTGACGAAAAGCATCATCTGTCAAAATGGCTTGGAAAGGAAAAGAAATGACCCCCAGCAAAAAGAAATTGAGCTATCTTAATTGAGAGATTGAAGAATGCAAAGACGGATTGCAAAGGATGTTGGATAAACCAGGCAACAGTAATGCAGTAAGTTCAAGAAACGATTTTATTGCAGGGGCTTGACTGAAAACATACAACGAAGTTGCAGGAAAACGAGCACATGTGCAAGCCAAGAGGCGATCGCATCATTTTGCGGACTGGGAAACTAAATAGATCGCAGCCAAGTGCGGATCCAGAGGGGAGGGGTTAGGTGGTCCGGACCCCTGGAAAATCACAAATTATTTGGGTTTCTATAGGGAGTAATCAATTGCCCCCCCCCCCCCCCCCCCCCCCCGGAAAAATTATGACCCCTCCGAAACCTTGAAAAATGATATTTCTCTTTGAAATTAACCATTTGACTTCTGTAAAATAAGCCGAGGACTAAGAAAAAAGCAAAAAACAAAAACAAACAAACAACGCTGTCAAGAGTGTTTTTTTTGTCAGATTGACGTGGACCCCCCCCCCCCCCCCCCTCCCCATGACGAAAATTTCTGGAACTGCACATGGCAGCAGACAGCCAATCGGTATGACTACTGTTCATTTAGGCGTCGTATGTAAGTTAATCTTTGCTTTTCTACCTGAAAATATAGGTGTAGGTGCAAGGTAAAGTGTCTGTAGTTGCAGGCTGTCCATTTCTCTTCATTGAATCATTGCACAGTATCACAAAAGTAGTTCTGTCGCGAATGGCCCCGCCCCCCTCATGAATACGGACCGGGTTCATTGGAAAATGAAATACAGGTCAATGCGATCAGATGACCGTTCTTGACCAATCAGATTAGCGGATCTCAATCAATGTTATGACAGTTGTAATTATAGTTTGTGCAACATGGCAATTTTAAATTTATGGTCCCGCAAAAGGAATCTGTAGGGTGTGAAAGAGCAAAAACATTATTGTATTTTGTCACACTCTTCATTCCCTTTAATTTGATATGCGTAATGACGTGCTCTAAACAAACTGATTTTAGAAACAAACCCTATCCCTCTTAGTTCACCCATTGGAATGTGTCAAATTCAGCAACAAGCCTTTACAAATAGATGTTTGTAAATGACTAACAGAACAGGTAGCACAATGGGCAACGATCGCTCTCCTGGGAGCCAGTATAATGTTTGGAGACATCATAATTTAGGATGCTCAAAGGCAGGTAACTCTGAACTTGAAAAAGTGATCGGAAATAAATTCAAACACTCAAGATATTATGCCAGTTCTGGTTATCTGCAAGTATTAGAAAAAACTGAAAAAAAAATGCGGAGGAAACCTGGTGAAACTATATTTTTCAGATGCTCATGGGCAGATAACTCCATAGTCAGTGATGTGATCTGACCAAATTCAAACTCATCCATACTTTTATGCATGTCCTAAGTACCTACAAGAATGAAGAAGATCAAATGAAAAAGAATAAGATCCAATCAAAAATGAAGGCGCTAGAGTGCTCACAACATTATACATTCATTTTTTCCAATACTCAATGGCAGCTAACTCAGTAGTTGGTGGTGGGATCGGACAGAAATTCAAACTCATTCAAGCTTTTATGAGTGTCCTTGTTACCTGCAAGTATGGTGAAGATTCATCCAAAAATGAAAGCACCAGAGTGCTAACATCATATCTCCAATTATAAGTCTATGGAGATTTTTTTCAGACGTTCAAGAGCAGCTAACTCCGTAGACCCAGGTCAGATCTTGCCAAATTTCGAACCCAACCAAATTTTATAGCTGTCCTTTGTAACATGCAAAAATGAATAGGATTCAATCAAAAATGAAGGTGCAAGAGTGCTCACAACATTATACATTCATTTTTCAAACGTTCAGGGGCAGGTCCTCAGTAGTTGGCGATTGGATCTGACAGAAATTCAAACGCATTCAATCTTTTATGGTTGTCCTTGTTACCTGCAAGAATGATGAAGATCCATTCAAAAATGAAAGCACTAGAGTGCTCATAACATTTCTCCCACTATAAGTCTATGGAGACTTTTTCAGACGTTAAAGGGTAGCTAACTCTGCAGACCCTGGCCCAATCTCGAATTTCGAACCCATCCAAGCTTTTATTGCTGTCATTGTTACATGCAAGAACTAAGAAGATCCAATGAAAAATGGAAGAGCTAGAGTCCTCACAAGATTTTCTCCATTATCACCCTATGGTAGCTATCTGCTGCCATGGAAACCAGAGTTCTGATCTGATCTGGCCCAAAACCTAATGCAGTCAATCCCCCACCCCAATAATGCTTTAGATGAAATTTGATTATGATCGGACAGCTGGTCTCAGAGATATTCATGTCTGAAAGTGTGAACGGACGGAAGCACTGACGGACGCACAGACGCCGGATCGAGTCCCATCATATGAGCTGACCTAGAGCCTTCGGCTCAGGTAAGCTAAAAACGAACAGATCAATTGTTGAAAGTAAGAAAGGGTGCAAAGATCAGGAATCGATAAAATCAAGTACCACACTAAGTCATGCTCTTGCAATAAAGAACATCTGATTCAATATTAAAGTTAAATTCAGTCCTGTACAAAGGTTGTTTGCCGTTACGGTAAAAGGGAGGCTACCACTGAATGCAGTCAATTTATTTACAAAATGGATTGAAAGATTAAATGGCATCAGCAGGACTTTTGCATTTTGCGCTTTGAATTATGGGAATCTAGCGAAATCTGGTTAATCTCGTACAATTCTCACACTCCTGTACTGACAAAATTAATAGTTAAAGCATAAAGAACAGTTGCAAAAAATCAATTTTTTGAAAGTTTGCCATTCCTCTATTAGTCAACATATTGCGGATGTAAAACCCTAAAACTTGCAACCAGTGATCGCATATTTTAACAAGACAAATTTGTCGAATTTCTATCCACCGACGAAGTGTTATTTTAGAGAAACATGTAAATCACAAAACATACATCCCATTTATAGATGGGATATATATGGGACACCTTGGATATCATTTCAGATCATAACAAACGCCTGATGAGTATGTTTTAGTGCTTAGTTTAATAAAAAAAATATACTCATCTGCACAATTTCAATATCTGACCTTTCAATCTAATCCAAGAGGGCATGTTTTAGCTTGCATGTTGGTCTACACTTCTTCCACTTTACTTTGATCAACGTTATCACTTTCAGAAAATAATCGAGGGTGTGTGCAAGGACAGAATATTTGCTTTCATGGTGTTCTATGCTCAATCCCTTCAACTTGATATGCAACATGGCTACTTTCAGAAAGAAAATGGTTTGACCTTTTGACCCCACCCCCTGAGTCGAGGGTGCGTCTGTGGGCAAAATATTTTCTACCACATTGCTGCTTTAATTTGATATGCAACATGACCATATTCCGAAAAAGTTTAATTTTGGCCTTGGCCCCACCCCCTAAGTCCACCCCAGGAGATTGGACCCAGGCCTTTAGACTAAAATCCTGTTTGATATATTTCATATCTATTGCTCCTCTGCCTGCATGCGAAAAATATTGACAACTGCCTTAGTTATTGTGAAATTTAAATATTTGACCTTTGACCCCTTAAGTGTGGTCAAATGGGTGGGATAAAATTTTGACACAAGGGTTGGGGTAAAACTTTGACACTACCATGCTTATCTACAGGCACTGGGCAATCATGGTCTATAGTGAGAAGTTGATAAATATAATAGCTTTGAGGAAATGTGGTGATCATTACACAAACAAAAGGGCCCTAGGGCCCTGAATCGCTCACCTGAGTCCAGGCACATGAGTAGATGATGTATTGGCCTTTGGCTATGGAGATAAAATATGATTTTAAGATACATGTATTTCTATTTTTAGTCATGTTGTTCAGCCAAGTGGAATCTTCTGATCAATTTTGGTAGATGGCAACATGAGGACCATTTCTGTGAAATTATTTTGATTTTGGACCAGGGGTTCAGTAGAAGATGTCACTTAAAAGAGCACTGGCAACCCCTGTATCAAGCCAGGAGGGACTCGATCCCGCGTCCGTCCGCGCGTCCGCCCGTTCACACTTTCAGACATGAATATCTCTGAGACCAGCTGGCCGATCATAATAATGAGGAACAATTCCGTGAAATTATTTTGAATTTGTACCAGTGGTTCAGGAGGAAATGTCATTAAAAGACATTTCTTATTTAGAGCTCTGGCAGCCCCTTTGTTTGATGGAGTGGTGCCATTTGTGCAATTTTGGTAGAAGGCATCATGAGGAACAATTCTATGAAATTATTTTGAATTTTGACCAACTTTGTCGTTTACAGATATTTCTTATCTGGAGCTCTGGCGGCCCTTTTGTTCAGCAGAGCGGAACATTTGTGCGATTTTGGTTGAAGGCATTATGAGGATCAATTCTGTGAAAATATTTTGAATTTGGACCTGTGGTTCAGGAGGGAAGGTCATTAAAAGACATTTCTTATCTACAGCTCTGGCAGCCCCCTTTGCTCTGTGGAGCTGAACCATTTGTGCAATTTTGGTAGAAGGCATCATAAAAAACTATTCTGTGATTTTTTTTAATTTGAACCAGTGATTCAGATGTCCTTTAAATATTTTTCTAATCTGGAGCTCTGGCAGCCCTTTTGTTCGGTGGAGCAGAACCATTTGTGCATTTTTGTAGAGGGTATTATGGGTATAATTCTGAGAAATTAATTTGAAGTTGGACCAGTGGTTCTGGAGATGTTTTATAAAGATAGTTCTTATCTGGAGCTCTCGCGGCCATTTTGTTTGGTGGAGTGGAACCAGTTGTGCAATTTTGGTAGAGGGTATCAAGAGAAACGATTCAGTGAAATTATTTTGAATTTGGACCAGTGGTTCAGGAGCAGATGTAAATAAAAAGATTTCTTAGCTGGAACTCTGGCAGCCCGCCTGTTTGGTGGAATGGAACCATTTGTACAATTTTGAAAAATGGCATCATGGGGAACATTCATATGAAGTTATATGAAATTTGGACCAGTGGTTTAGGAGATGTCGTTTAAAGATATATCATACCTGTATCTCTGGCGGCCTTTTATTCTGCAGATCTGAACCATTTGTGCAATTTTTGTAGAGGGTATAATGAGGAACAATTCGGTGAAATTATTTTGAATTTGGACCAGCGGTTCAGCAGGAGATGTCATTTAAAAGATTTCTTATCTGGAGCTCTGGCAGCCCGCCTCTTCAGTGGAATGGAACCATTTGAATGTACAATTTTGAAAGAGGTCATCATGGGAAACGTTCTTGCGAAGTAATATGAAATTTGGACCAGTGATTAAGGAGACGTCATTTAAAGATGTTTCTTATCTCGAGCTCTGTTGGATCTTTTTTTCAGCGGAGCGGAACCATTTGTGCATTTTTTGTAAAGGGTATTATGAGGAACAATTCTGTTAAGCTATTTAGAATTTGCACCAGTGGTTCAGTTGTCTTTTAAAGATATTTCTTATCTGTAACTCTGGTCGTCCTTTTGTTCAGCGGAACGGAACCAGTTGTGCAATTTTGGTATTGGGTATCAAGAGAAACAATTTTGTGAAATAACTTTGAATTTGGACCAGTGGTTCAGGAGGAGATTTCATTTAAAAGATTTCTTATCTGGAGCTCTGGCAGCCTGCCTGTTCGGTGGAGTGGAACCATTTGTACAATTTTGAAAGAGGGCATCATGGAGTTTAATTTGCACCAGTGATTCAGGAAAAGATGACTTTTAAAGATATTTCTTATCTGGAGTTCTGGCGGCCTTTTTGTTAACTGGAGCAGAACCATTTGTTCAATTTTGCAGCGGATATCAAGAGGAACAATTCTGTGAAATTATTTTGAATTCGGACAAGAGGTTCAGGAGGAGATGTAATTTAAAAGATTTCTAATCTGGAACTCTGGCAGCCCCCCCCCCCACCCCCCGCCCTTCTCCCGTTCAGTGGAGCGAAAACACATTGCATAAGAACCATTACTCTAGTTTCAGTATATTTTGAAATTTCGTGTTACTTCACATGAATGTTCCCCATGATGCCCTCTTTCAAAATTGTACTTATGATTCCACTCCCCCAAACATGCGGGTTGCCAGAGCTCCAGATAAGAAGCATCAAGGGGGCATCATGGGGAACATTCATGCGAAGTTATATGAATTTGGACCAGTTGTTTAGGAGATGTCGTTTAAAGAAAAAGTTTAGGGATGGATGGACGAAAAAAGCTAATATAGGATTTGCATTATATTGCCTACACTAAGACAAGGGCAAAACTCAAGTGTTAAGGGGTCGATTTTGACGAAACTTACAGGATATCGAGAGTGCGTGGTACTCATCATTTATACCAAGAATGCATCAAATCTGACAAATAGGTACTGATATATGGTTCCCGGCGGACAAAAAGTGTGGATATTACGGACGGAATGCACTGACGACGCCAAAACTATATCCCTCCCGACTTCGTCGAAGGATAATAAAAAGGGCGGGGAATGGTGGTTCAATCCCAGTGTTCTTCCCACAAAAGGTGACAGGATAGTGCATGCTAGAGCGCTTCCTGTCTGCGATAATGGTACGTGCAAGTGTCAATTTTGTGTTTATGTGCGTGCGCAAGTGTATTGACATGGGTGGTTGCATTTGTATACTAGCATGCTTGAGGTTGTGATTGTAAGTGTACATGCATGTGAGTATATAAGTGCTCGCATTTGCATGTATGTGCTTGCACAGGTTTATGCCTGTGCATACATGTTTGTGCCGTTTTTTGCCAATTACATGTATGAGCAACAGTGTGCATCAAGTTCGCGCATGCGTGTGTATGTATAGATGTATGTGTTATCACATGTGGATGTATGTGCAAGCATGCATGTAGTATGTGTGCTTAGGTGTATTTATGTGCACCTGTGTACACTTCTGTATCACATGTTAGTGGTCTTGCCAATTGCATTAGCTCCACTGTTGTTCCATCTACAAGTCAAGTAGGTGCATTTTAGAGAAAGCTGCCCGAAGTAGCATCAGATAGAAAATGCAAATGTTTTAGAAGAAAGAGGAAAAACTCAAAGTATATTGATGCTAAAGTTATGATTCTTGCACACTACACTTCCCCCAACGTTGCTCTATATGAATGTCAAAATACATGTGTGGATTTGGGTTACTTTAAGAGAAAATTCCCAAGCAAGCATAAAAATATTTGTAAGTGATATAGTTGAATAACTCAATATATACTGAAACTAGAGTTATGGTTCTTATGCAATATTCTCATGTTCTCTGCATGCGAAGTTATTGTCAGTAGCTATTACCTTTTTAGAGTAAACTGCTGAACAGGCTTTGAATGGACGGACAATTAAGTCTGAGAGATGGACAGACATAACCAAAACAGTATCCCATCTGCCTTCAACAGACATCGCCAAACAGTGCAGACCCATATCAGATGCCTGATCTGGGTCTCCAGTTTGCTTACAGAATATTCTATCAAAATTTGACAGAGACTACAAAAATACCACCCAACATCCCTTAAAACGGAAATGGAGTGGTCCAACTGATAAGGTCAGGACAGTTCATTCGACTTAAATGGGTTTATCGTATGCAACAAAATCAGGTTTTCTCACATGGCCCACGTTGTGTCGGTACTAAACAATGCAAATGCCAAAACAAAGTAGACAACTCGTTTATTAAATATTTATTATAGCCAGATGCAAAACAAGTTTGTGTTACAATTAAAACTTAAGTGTCACAGTAGAAAAGTGTCCCTACTGGAATATATAACAAGAGGGTCCTTGAGCCCTAGGTCGCTCAACTGAGAATAGCTATTTATAAGCTCATGGGAAAGCATTGCCCCTTCCCTAATCCAGTTATAAAGTTTGATAGATCAACGGTTACATTTAGTATTGGATCAAGCCTGGAGGTTATAAAACTTTTTTCCGTGCTCAACTCAACTGAGCATGTAATTTCGAATGGTCATAACATCTAAAATGCTGAAAAATAAAGAATTGTCTTACTTTCAAACTCTTGGATGTTGTATATATCATGCTAATAAATGTTAAAATGCCAAAAATTATTGGCATTTTAACATTTATGAGCATGATAAATGTTATGCTCAGCTGAGTTGAGCATGAAAAAAGTTTTATAACTTCAAGGCCTGGAGCGCTGTCTTTTTCAAATCAGCCCAGAAATATTTGACAAGATTTTTTAACTATGCCTGCTAGTGTCTTCTCTGCTGATAACCGTCGCAAACTGTTTGGATGTTAGCCCCTGCAACATATTAGGCCTAGCCCCGATGTTATAAATATTATAGTATAGTATGCTTCTAGAATATTGACAATTTCAATAATAAGGTACTAAATGCACTCACTAAAATCTAATCATAACCCGCTCAAAAAATCTATTACAATCAGTCTAATTCAGTTTGGTAAATGTTCTAAAACTTTGAACACTAATCTCGTTCTGTTCTCAAACAAAATGTTCATTATCAAGGCATGAACTCACAAAATACTTGTGGAAATAGCAAACAGTGTAGACACTGATCAGTCTGATCTGGGTCTGTGCTGTTTGTCTAGGCCTTTTTGGCAGGCAACTAGTGTTCAAACTTTAGAACATTTAGCATAATTTGGAGGAAGTCAGCCTCAAAATACTGACTTTAGGAATAATTGTAAAAGTTTCACCCATCTATCTATCACTATGACAGATGATCAGAGATGGCTCTGGATGCTAAGCCTTCATACAATCTAGTCAGCACCTTTACTATTGGCACATATAAATTTTTGTGAAAATTAAAAATAAGAAATCCTGAAATTCAGATATTTCAATCCTCAAACTATCAATATGCTAAGTAGGAGTCAGTGGACGAGATTTCAGTACTTATTAAATTAGTGAGTTGTAAATGTGACAAGTACCAATGTCTTGTATTTGATTTTTTAAACTGGGCGCCTAGCTTTTCTCATAGAAGCAATATATCAGAACCATCTGGATGGCAGACATTTTGAGGTGACTGATAGTAGAAGTGGCTGAAGGATTGCTAGCAAAAATGTATCAAGATAGGGAATAACAAAACTTCAGCGCTGATCAGAACGCGCAGATGCACAGGCTGGTCTGCACATTTTTTGTCCCATGTAACAATGGCAGTTATTTTTGCATTGAGCCCCTATTATCCTCCAAATTGACCAGTTTTCTTTCACCATAAATCGTAGAAGGGCAACATAGTAGTGAATGGTCAGACGAGCCTGCACATCTGGCATACACAAAGGATGGAAGTAGAGGAACTTATACATATTGCCCCACTAGATAAATGTGCCTGATTTTTTACAGAATGTCGCTACACATTGGTATTAAGTACCAAAATCTCATGAGCTGGCTCATAAATCATGGTTTCCAACAAAGCGAAATTCAAACCAGTCTGCTCAGCTACAGAGACTAGCTAGAAAATTTAAATTTCGCCCATAGCAAGTCCAGATACGATACTTTCAACAAGCGAATTACAAAGGCGCTGATCAGACTGCATGGATACGCAGGCTGGTCTGCGCCTTTGTTTATCGCAAACCCCCAAGACAGGGGTTTTCTCACATCAAGGTCCATTCAAATCTATATTAATTTAAAACTTTGTGGCAAAATAATGGAAATTAGGGATTGACATAGTGGCTTCACCTTGATCAGTACATAATAACTGCCCTATATGAATACAAGGAAGGGAGAAAATGGCAACATTAATATCATTCCATGACCAATCTTAATACGTCAGGGTAAGGTTTCAAGCCTGCTTAAAACAATTTTTCCAAATAAAAACACACACCTTACTATTGACTGCCAGGCAGGGTTCCCTTCGTCACCATTTGATTTTGTTTGAGTAGATGCTTTATGTCCCAATCAAGAATATTATTTCAGTCATAACATTTTTCTAATGAAGAGGGTTTTTAAGAAGTGAACCAGAACTAAGCACTGAGGATAAAGTGTCTTGCTCAAGTGCATAACTCAATGCCCCCAATGAGGCTTGATCAGGCTAGGGCCAGTGACCCTTTATCTCAAGTTGAGCACTCTGCCACTGAGTGTCTGGCCTCCCCACAGTCTTCATTTAATAAGGTATTACAGAAGCATGGGTGAATGTTCAAAATTTCCAAAATCCTGAACTTTAGAAATTCAAATTTTATGACTTGCAGGATGCCTACAAAACTGAATAATTTCAAGTTTAAATGATTAATTGTGTTTAGATCACCTGAAAACTAATCAGAGAAGCTATTAAAATCTGCCTAATTCAACATTTTGATGCTGACTTTCTATGGAAAGTCAGCCTCAAATCCTGAATTCAGGATTAATCCTGAAAACTTTCACCCATGCAGAAGATTAAAAAAACTGAATAGAAACTCTTGAAACAATACTGTAACAGTTTAATTATACTAGAGGACCTGAAGGTCCTGAGGTGCTCACCTGATCTCCTTAATAATGTTAAAATAGGTCAAGGTCAACTACAGCTTACAATGAAACAAATTTTGTTTTACCATATATGGGGATTGCAGACATTTTGGTCAAGTGACTTAAACAATCTAATGAATAATCCATCAAACAGCCCAGTGATTTCTGAGACACAGATGTTTAGATAGGTGTATGGCAGTCCAAATGAGTGGCCTTGGATAAAAGGTCACAGGTCAGCTTGGCTTTTGGTACTTAATACAAGATTTTTCCAAAAAAATGCATTAGGAATCAAATTTGACCTTGCCATAAAGTAGGTCAAGGTCAACCTAGATTAATCATTTGTGCAAATCTGGTAGGGCCCACATCCCTAATGCTACATACCAAGTCCCAAGGCCATTGACCTTTTGGTTCCAGAGAAGAAGACATTTAAAGGGTTTTTACCATATATGGGCGTGGTGGCCACCTTGGTAATGTGACCAGTACACTTGGTAGAAATTTTGGCTAACCTATCATAAGGAGTCTTCATATGAAATTTGAGTTCAAATTGCCGAGTGGTTTCTGAGGAAACTGTGTTTTGATGTGTTGATGGGACTCCAATATGAGCAACCTTGGCTGATAAGTTAAAGGTGAACCTTGACCTTTGAAACTTATTTATAGCATGTCTCATTTGGTTCAACATATCAAGAGAGAATAATGACTTTGGCCTCAACAGTTTTCAAAAAATGAAATTTTCAAAAAAAATCCCATTTAAATGCATTAGGAAGCAAATTCGACCTTGACGTTAAGTAGGTCAAGGTCAACTTAGATTCACCATTTGAACAAACTTGGTAGGCCCCACATCCCAAATGCTACATACCAAGTCCCAAGTTCATCCGCTTTCTGGTTCTGGAGAAGAAGAATTTTTAAATGTTTTTTACCATATATGAGCATGTCGGCCATCTTGGTCATGTGACCACAATATTTTGCATAAATTTTGGCTTACTTATCATAAGGAGACTGTACATTTGTTTGATTTGATTATTTACGTCCACTCAACAATCTTTCAGTTATGCGGGACGGGTCTTCCTGGGTTGAACCAGTACTAAGCTAGGATAAATGTGTCTTGCTCAAGGACCACAACGCAGTGACGCCGGTGAGGCTCAAACCCGCGGCCCTTCGGTCTCGAGTCAAGCACTCTACCACTGAGCCACTGCGCTCCCTAGGAGTCTGTACATGAAATTTGAGTTCAATTGGGCCAATGGCTTGTGAGAAAACTATGTTTTAATATATTGATGGGACTCCAATATCTGCGACCTAAGCTGAAAGGTCAAAGGTCAACCTTGACCTTTTGAACTTATTTATAGCCATTGTCTCATTAGGTTAAACATATCAAGTGAGAATAATGACTAAAGCTTCCACAGTTTTCAAAAAAATCAACTGTTCAGAAAATTTCCCATTTAAATGCATTAAGAAGCAAATTTGACCTTGACATTAAGTAGGTCAAGGTCAACCTAGGATCATCATTTGAACAAAATTGGTAGGACCCACAACCCCAATGCTACATACCAAGTCCCAAGGTCATCGGCCTTCTGGTTCTGGAGAAGAAGTTTTTTTAAGGGTTTTTACCATATATGGGCGTGGCGGCCATCTTGGTCATGTGACCAAGACCATTTGAACAAACTTTCGTTCCCCCATCCTAAGGAGTCTCCATATGAAATATGAGTTCAATTGGCCCAGTAGTTTCAGAGGAGTAGATGTTTGAAAATGTTGACGGACGACGGACGGACAACGGACGCCGGAGTCACTGGTATACTATTAGCTCACCAATGAGCCTTCGGCTCAGGTGAGCTAACAAGCCAAATTGTTTTTTTATTCCTGTATATATATGTCTCTCCATGTGCATGGTGATGTTCACAGCATAACTTTTTTAAAATTATTATACTATTTATGAAACCAGTATAAACACTCATCTGTTGGCTTCTAATGAAACCAGCTGATTACATGAGTGAAAATTCAAAGCTACCAAAATCCTGAATTTTTGAAAATCAAATCTTAAAACCTGCAGTATGCCTATAAATATCAACAATTTCAAGTTTAAATGCTCAATTGTCTTCAATAAAAATTGAAATTAAATCCAAGAACACATAAGAATCTGTATAATTAAGGATTTTGAAGCTGACTTTCTGCGGAAAGTCAGCTTCAAAATCCTGAATTCAGGAATAATCCTGAAAGATTTCACTCATCTGATCAGGATCTACACTGTTTTCATCCACACAATGAATCCATCTGAACAATAAAACTTCACCACTGGACTGCTGGAAATCTGAAGTTGATATGCTACAAATTCGGAAATTTTTGCTAGTGTTTTATTTTCGTAAATCTGCGCATCTGCGAATTTTCGCAAAAATAAAACTCTTGCAAAATAGAAAAATCATCACTGTCATTTACTGATGTAGTTTAAACATGGCCTAGCAGCAAATTTTTAACATGGCAAAAATTCTTTTAACGTTATTCGTGAAAATAAAATACTCATGAAAATTTCTGAATTTACAGCAGCATAAAAGTTCATTGCTAAAAATAATCTCAGTGTGCACTCATTAGGGCTTATTAGGTTGAATTTGGTAAGGATACTGTTAAACAAGAACAATTATGTTGGGGAAAAGGGATAAAATGCAAGGTTTGACAGGCATTTTATCACTTTGAGCAATGAGTTTATAATATACTCAATTTCAATGGAGCATGAATGTTAGATTCTACTGATCTTATGACATTAAGATTACTTAGAAATCCCATTTTTGGCATGAAAATATTAAGAATTGTCAAAATACCCAATGTTGTTATGGACATGATTACGTAATGTAACTAAATATGTAAACCACTAGTGGTGCATCAATTTTAAAATACCAATGGCATAAAGTTAAGCATATTTTGATGGTGTTGCTAATTTAACCAGACTGTCAATTTTTGCAAAATTATTTATTGCCCATCAAAAATTACTGTTATTCTACTATCCAAGTCAGTAATATAGAACTGCTGTGCAAGCATTGTACCTACTTAGTCACCCCAAAAACCAAAAAGGTGAATTTCTGCAAATTTCAGACACGGTTTTATTAACTGTCAACATTTTCATAAAATCATCCCTGCTAAATCACACCATCATGGCTGTTAGGCTCTGGTGATATCCAGTGGGTTTAAATAATGCCGCATTTTCTTACCCTTTTGAAACTAGGCTGTAATAAGTATAATGACTAGAACATCTGTTTCATAGCTCTTATTTTCTGTAAATTCTGCAACAATTCTTCTCACGCCACCAAGCAATATTTTGCAACAAATTGTGGCAGTTAAAACAGTCAAATAACAAATAGCATTTTATTTACACATTTCATGATTAAACTTTGTATATTTTTGTTTTCAAAATGCTCCTTACCAGATCACCTGATCTGTTAAAATTGCTATCACAACTTTGAGGGAGTAATGGTCTTCAAAGTCTAAAAAACATATCTCTCTTTTATCTATTGTTTGGAAAAAACATCAAAGTTTGCACTTTGCTTACTGAGAGTAGCCCCAGAAAGCCCGTTCGTTTGAGCTGATAACTGTGTTTCAGAAATGCCAAAATTTCGGTTTTCGACTCAAAATAAGTATGGTAGACTAGTCAAAAGCATTTTTAAGTTAGGACATCAGATCATACAATTTTGGTCAATAGAAGTACAATATGGTTAACTTTATGCCAATGGTATATATGGCATTATATCACTCCCTGGCACGTCATGCGATAAAATATATAGCATGCTTCTTATTATGCTTTTCAAGATAAACATATAAAAAAATCTTACTTTTATATTCAATAACCTTTTGGTTATAGAGCACTCAATGACAGCTAACTATCTTTGTACATAAAAGTATGCAGCAAAAATATCTTAAAGCATTTCATTTTATATTTAATTTATCATTTAAAATTGAATTTGAAATCATTTACAAATTAAATGTCAATTAAATAAAACCATAGTGGAAAAATGCTAAGTATAAGAGCTTTGGGGGGATTTGAAGGACATTACACAAAGAGCCAATATAGCTTTCGCACTATAAGTAATAGTTATACCATGGGTTGTCCGCCTGTATGAGGAGATAATCCACTAGCTTTAGCGCGTGGATTATCTTACATTCAGGACAGGTGTACAAACATATAACTATTTTATAACACCTATATCAGTGTAGACATTGCACATCACAAGATTCTTTGTGCTAAAGTTGATAACGGTGGTATAATTACTTTTGCTCAGTCAAGGACAATCACAGTAATACAATATTCATCCTTTATGATACAAATCTTTTATACCAAGAAAGCATCAAATTGGTATAGAGATATAGTTCCAGACAGAATGATTCCTTCTACTTCAGCATATTCAACAGAAGGAGCTGTCACACATGCTGTGACAATGGCTTAGGTCATAGACTACAGCACAACATAAGATTTAGCTCAAGAAGTTTTGGTACATTTGGTCGGACTAGCCTACACAAATGTACCATCTGGCCAGAGTCTTCACTGGTCACATACATGGAGTATGAAAGAAGATAGTCAGACAGTGTGCTGTTACACCAATTTAATAGCTGTGTATGTATGTTAAAAGAAAGACTTTATGCATCTGAAATAAATACCTTTAGTTCACAGAATACAAAACATGTGGAGATCCAGAAAGTTTTGTCAGAGGGCGTCCAACACTGATGTTGTTGGGGGTTTTTAATGAGGGGAGAGAGGATCCAGTATCTCATTTGCTGGCTCAAATATATTTGAAGAGTCAGACCCACTCTGGTTGGATGTGCATGCACCACATGTAGCAGAAGGCAAAAAGTAACTTAACCAGGGTTTCATGTCCAGCCCCTCCTGTATTTGGGCCTTGTCACAAGAAAACCTTGTTTGTATCTTTACGTCCCACTCAACAATTTTTGGTCGGAAGTGTCTTCCTGGGTTGAACCGGTACTAAGCAGCAGATATGGTGTCTTGCTCAAGGACACAACACAGTCACTCCGCCGGCAGGGAGGCTCAAACTACCAACCCTTTGATCCCCAGTCAAACACTCTACCACCTGAGCCACTCCACAAAGAAAATCTGTCTTCATGATTTGCTTAACTCTTTGCATGCTGGGTATTTTTCATGCTATTGTTGACACCTGCTGACTTCTTTCAAAAAAACTTATTTTAGGAACACTACGAGAGTCAAACCGTTTGGATTTGTTTGTTTGTTTGATTTGATTCTTTACGTCCACTCAACAATCTTTCAGTTATGCGGGAGAGGTCTTCCTGGGTTGAACCAATACTAAGCTAGGATAAATGTGTCTTACTCAAGGACAAAAACGCAGTGACGCCGGTGAGGCTCTCAAACCGTTTGGATCCAAATCAAAACCGACATTGTGTCGGTCCTGATCTGGGTCCAAACAGTTTGCAAAGGTAGCTGCAGACGACAGGTCGCCGCTTGCAAGGACAGTTAGAAAGAGTTAAAGGCTTCAAGTATTAGTTGCTACTATTAATGCAGTGTATAACACTCCCACTGATCCGATGGTGCATTCTGCAGCTTTCATTTGGGTCTTCACTGTTTGCAAAAGTACCTGTTTACAGGTATCCAGTAAACAAAGATTCAAACATACAGTTGCAGCTAGCTAGTGGGGGTAGACTCTACATTTTTGGCATCAAACTTTACCTCCTTCCATATATTGTTTGCTTGAACAGGTAAGAACCTTAATAGAATGCTTATAAGAGCAGAAAAACATGATGCTGGGAACCAATGTGAAAAGTGCCCTTTTCATAACATTTATTTTTTGGCTCATATATTTCTATACATAAATACAAAGCTATAGATTATTCTTTTAGGTCTTGTATAGAATAGAACAGAATTTATTCATACAGTTTTCTCACATGCAACAAAATCTCTAAAACGATGGACAGTATATAATATATACATTATTATAATTGGCAATTTCATAGCACTTCCCTTCTTTTCCTTAACCCATATAAGCCTAGCATCCATTTTATGGGACATCGGTAAACAGTGCAGAACCAGATCAGATGCCGCAGAGTTCCATTAGGCATAAATGGGTTAATCAACAAGTACTTCATTTACACAAAGTGCAACGCATTGCCTTTTAGTGGTTAGCTTTTTAAAAAAAAATTCTTTAAAATACATTTGGAAAGGTGCTTAGCGTATTTTGTTATAATGTGCTGCTTACATCAATTCTAAATCTTGAAAAAAATATGGATGATGCCAGGAAAACTGCAAATTGCAGTTTTTCGGGCATCACTCATATTTTAGAAATAATTTTCATATGCTGTTAGCATGGATTAAATTTCAAATTTTGAAAAATCCTAAATTTTTGAAATTCAAATCTTAAAACAGGCTGTATGCCTACAAAGTAAAACAATTTCAAGTTTAAATGGTAATTTTGCCCTAAGATGAACTGAAAATACATCAGAAGGTATTAAAATCTGTCTAATTCAGCATTTTGAGGCTGACTTTCTATGGAAGGTCGGCCTCAAAATCCTGAATCCAGGATTATTCCTGAAAACTTTCACAAGTTTAAGCTAATAGTCTCCTCATTGTGTACTGGGTCATATATGAAAACACTTATCCAAACAAATTTTATATGAAAATTTTGAAAAAAGTTTTATCACTACAACACAATATGTTGCACCCAATGATTTAACAGCCCCCCTGATAAGAGGGGAAATAATCTTTTTTATTCATTTCTCAATAAAGCATATGTTGTGGGTACTCAAAAGAACCATCCCAATCAGACAATTCTTTTGAACACCATATACATACCTTTCAACTGAAGGATAAGTAAATAATCACAATTTGTAACCTTTATAATTTTTCTGCTTATCTGGACCTATCCTTCAAATCACATGACACTGTCAAATGACAGGAACAGCCAATAGAAATTATTACAGGAAACATGGCAGCCAGCACCAGTGAATAGATGGATCATTCCAGCCTCAATTTTGCAAAAAGAAATTATCAATTCTGATCCCAAACCAAGGTCATACAGAATTTAAATCTGGCTTTGTTGTCTAGAATATTTACAATGAAACAAAATTGTAACCCAAATAAGCATCCAGTGGCCAAAACTCTATTGAGGTGTGCAATTTGGCTAATTATCTACTTATTATGGCAGAAAATAAATCTTTCATGAGTGTGAGTGCTGAAAGAAAATCCACCCGTAATTATCATCGTTAATTATCATTCCCCAAGCCTTGTGATGACAAACATTCATCCTCTGCACTGATTTTTCTATTAACTTCTTATATCCATGACAGATTCCATAGGTGAAAGTTCAAAATTTCTAAAATCCTGAACATTAAATTAAATATTAAAACTTGTAGTATGCCTACAAAACATTAACAATTTCAAGTTTAAATGGCCACTTGTCTTTAGATAATCAAAAAACCAGTCAGAAAGCTATTATAATCTGCCTAATTCAGCATTTTGAGGCCAACTTTTTAGGGAAAGTTGGCCTCAAAAAGTCGGCCTCAAAATCCTGAATTCAGGAATAATTCTGAAAACTTTCACCCATGCAGATTCTTAAAATATGGGCCCTGACTAGAGTAAACCTGTCTTTGGGGTTTCATATCATAAACATGATCGGATTTTTGATTAACGTGCAGGTGAAGGGGCATCATCCACATCAGTGGGCCCCTTTCCAGATAACTGGCTAGCTGCACGCATAGCAGATCTCACACCTGATCTCCAGGTGCTCCTTTCTTGAGGGTCAACTGTCGTAAGCTTCCAACTCAGGGCAGTCTTTCTCCCGCAGTTTCTTCTGTGTTAGCTTGGACCTCCCTGCCCCCGCCTGGCCTCAATCTTTATATCAAATGCTATTCTGACTGTACCACTAGAACGCTCCTCATGCCCAAACCAGCGAAGCCTTCCCTCTCTCAAAATGAGGTCGAGGTCCTCATGCTCAAGCTTTGCCAGTAATTCGCTTGACCTTACCGTGGCCACATCCTCCGGCTTGATGCCGCAGACCCGTCTGGTTTGCGACCAGATAGCGTTCAATCGAGTCTGCTCAGCTACATCAACTAGCAAAATTTCAATATCAAAATATTGAACTTTAGATGTCATACTTAGATAAATCGAATAATAAAGGCACTGATCAGACTGTGTGCATGCAACAAAGTCAGGTTTTCTCGCATCAAGGCTCATATCACTTGGGCTTTGCAAACTTCACAATATATATAAGAATGTTTTATCCTTCATTTGAGTTACATCAAATAAATAGCTTGAAACACCATGTAAATAGTTTTAAACTATCACAGATGACCCTCTTTCACAGACACTAGTAATACTGTGTAAAATATTACTATAAAACTCCTATAGTTTGGGACCTCAGAGCATAAACTCTGCATAGAGCAGTTTTGTGTGTTTGATGCGCTCAACACTTTTTCAGTCATAGTGCTAGGATTAGCTATCCAATCACACTATTCCTGCATCTGATGTAAAATAACTCACATGACAGCACTTTAGTTAAGAGTGCATAACAGAAAAATAATTTTCTTATTTCTCAACCAAAACATATGTTGTGGGTACTTAAAATATTTGTAGAACCGTCTCAATGAGACGGTTCTTTTGAGCACCCAAAACATATACTAAAAATTATGGGTAAGAAAATATTTACAATTTTACTCTGACAAACTTTTGTTTATCTAAACCTGTGCATGAAACACCAGGCCTTATTTTCCACATAAATTAAATATTACAAATATGTCATATGCTCTGTTTTTGATGGCCACATTAGAGGTTTTAAATTGGTTAGAAACAAAGCGCAGACCAGCTTGCACATTCCCTCAGTCTGATCAATGCCTTTGTTTTTCACGCTTTAGAAAATACCTATTTATTATCTATACTTGCTACAAGCGAATTTTCCATTTTCTAGCTGTCTCTGTAGCGGAACAGCCCGGTTTACGTATGACCTAGTCGGAAACCCCTAAGACAGGTTTATCACAATTAGGCCCAAACTAAATGCTTTCATTTCTGATATCAATATCTATACAATTTTAAAACTATTGTTTTTCGTTGTACTTGTTAGTTTGTGTTGGTGCAACTCTTTTTCAGTCATGTTGGGACATTTTCCTGTTTTCCTTGATTAAACCAGTACTAAGCCCTGTTTTTCAATGGATAAAAACAATCTATGCATTCTTGGTAGGGGATCACCCAAGGACCATTTGTGCAACATTATTTTCAAATCGCCCAGTAGTTTTTGACAAGAAGACTATTTTCTTTTTCATTACCATCATGGCAACCGTAATTCTGCAAGGAACTGATATCTTTGAACACTTTGAAAGCGGACCACCCAACGATCATTCCCCGCGGCCTTTAAGAGTGTGTACCAAAAAAATCTTATTTCAACCAAAACATATGTTGTGGGTACTCAAAAGAACTGTCTCAATGAGAAGGTTCTTTTGAGCACCCACAACATATGTTAAAACTGGTGGGCAAGAAAATATTTAAATGTTTATGCTCAAAAGTTGTGTTTCTAAACCTTTGTTCCCCTGAGGGTTGGTGAAGTTCCACCAAAGGAGATGTTACTTAAAATAATTTATTGACAAACTATGGGTGGATCACCTGACAACAGACATTCTATAATCACAAAAGCTGACTTTGAGCCTATGGCTCAGTCAGGTGAACTAAAATGTGCTGTAATATACCTAATCAGCCAAGAATATGTATTTACAGAGTAATGTACAATATTTGTCTGACCTAGGTTGATCTAGATGGTTCCAAGATAAATCTAGAAGGTACCCAGTTGATGTTTTCTAAGCTATTAAATTAAATCATAACAGGACTTCTTGCAGAACTGCCTAAAAATCACAATATTATTTTCTGATGAAAGACAACTACATGTACAAGCATATATAAGACATTTGAGCCGCGACATGAGATTTCCAACAATGTGGTATGTCCGACCAGCAACGGCTCAGACCAGCCTGCACATACGCACAGACTGATTAGAGCCTTTGCTTATCGCTGAAATATTCTGTGACTGTTAAGCTACTGACTGAACATCATTTGGAGTTTCTAAGCCTAAAAGGAGGCTGCGCAGGCTCATCTGAATCTCCACTTGTCAAAATGACACATTGTTGGAAATCACATGTCGCGGCTCATTTCTGATGAAGTTTAAGAACATAACAGACTTCCAGAAAATTAATAATATTCATATATAAAAAAGTAACTTATTCAGCCCATTCATGGCTTAAGAATATTTGTCAAAGGTGCTTAAACATGCTTTAGCCAGTAACAGGCAAGTTAAAGCTATAAAATGCATTTTTGTAATGAACCTGGATATACTCCTCTATTTTAACCCTTAATGCGCCAATCGCAACAAAAGTCGTCTGCTTTTCTCATCTGCTGAAATGTTTAAGTAGCCTCTATGGCAAACTGTGTGGACCCAGATCAGACTGCTCCTAGGAGCAGTCTGTTCTGGGTCCACGCTGTTTGCTTCTATACTTAATTTGTCAGTAATGTTAGGCAATTTTTTGCAGCAGACGACATCAGCAGACGACATTTTCAGATGCATTTTTTTCTTGGCGCTTTAAGGGTTAAAAATAGTGAAAATCCAGATAAGCTGGCTTCTGCTTTTGACAGTACCAAAAACTGGACAGATAATTTATGTACCAACGACAATTTGTTTGGCTTGTTGTTTTACTTCTCAGTCAACAGCTATGGTCATGTTGAGACCAACAGATAACCTAACCACACTTTTTTCCTGGGCAGCTTGACTAAGCCGTCTACCAGTACTATGTGCACATACTTTAACTTGTAACTGACAACAGCCCTTCTTGAATCAGATGAAGGAGGAGAATGACCATGGGAAATATTTCTTGATCAATCTCCACAAAAGTATGGGACCAGGACATTTATTTTTATTTGGTTTGATTCTTTACAACTCAATCAACAGCTATGGTCATCTCTAGACAGTCAGTTCACATAACAACTTTTTCCTGGGCAAGCTTGACTATTATTATAGAAAGCAGTTAACTAGTACACATAAATTCGCTTGTAACTGACAACAACCCTACTTGAATCAGCAGAAGGGGAAGAATGACCGTAGATATCATTTCACTATCAATCTCAACGAAAGTATAGGACCGGGCCAGGATCAAACTCGCGATCCCTGGATCTGCATTCGGACTCGCTACTGACTGTGCTACGGGGCTTGGCACAGTACTGACGACAAATACAGCAAGTATAATTATTAATTCAATATTAATTGATAATGTCTTACTGACCGTTTCAAGGCAGTGCTTCTTCTGTGGATGTTATATGTTATTTGTGTTTGTCTTAGCCATACTACCATGTCTGCTCCTTGCAGCCTTGTGGTCACTGTTGGGAAAGGGCTGACCTCTTGGCTCTCTTGTATGTGTATGTATCCTGGGTTAGGTGTGGTACTTTAATGTATCGATTCTTGATCTTTGCCTTCTTTCTTACTTTTCTTAAACTCTTAGACTGCCAGGACCAAAATTATCAGACAGGAAAAGCATTTAACAAAATTTTACCTCAAGCCAAGGGCTCAGGTGAGCTAAAATCAAAATACATGGGTGAAAGTTCAAAATTTCCAAAATCCTGACCTTTAGAAATTCAAATTTTTAAACTTGCAGGATGCCTACAAAAATTTATCATTGGTTAAATGTGTTTAGATAATCTGAAAATTAATCAGAGCAGCTATTATAATCTCCCTAATTCAGCATTTTGAGGATTTCTATGGAAAGTCAGCCTCAAAATCCTGAATTCAGCATTAATCCTGAAAACTTTCACCCATGAAAATAGTCCTGGGTCAGATCCTGGACTATTTGTTTACTTTATTCATTAAATGTGTTATGGGTAACAGCAACTAAGACGGATTTAAATACACAGATTCATTCTATTTGAGAAATTTAGCACTTTAAGGGGTAATATATTGTCCACATAAGAGCCATACAATAAAACTTCCCTTCATGCATATTATAGGCAATTAAGGCAAAACTTTCGCTTTATGCGGGTTTCATGTCGGAATTATTCAGTCCAGCTCTTAAAATTTTAGTTCATATGAGTAAAGCAGGTGCTTCCTTGACCCCTACTAATATAAAAGATGACCCCTATTATTCCCATTAAACCAGTAATCAAAGTTTTATATTCATAATTTTATACAGATGGTCATTGGAACCTTAGAATTGTAATCTTTGATAAAGTCATTAATTAGGCCAAAACAAAAAATTAAGCGTGTTCTGGGTAACGGGTCTGAAAATTTTAGGTAGGGTAGCCACACATATTTTTGTTAATTTTTTTTCTGGAAAAAATACATAATTCTAAGCATTTTGAAAGGCATTTCGCCTTTCAAACTGCATAAAATTATATATTTTTCCAGAAAACCTGAAAAATTCTAGGTTTCACCAGTAAATTTAAGTAGGGTCTGGTTACCCTAAACACAGGTATTTTTTGAATTTGGCCTTAGGCCTCGACATGAGAAAATAACTCCGGTCATTCCTTTGACAGGCCCCCAGAGAAGAAAGTGTGATTAAAAAATAATTTTCTTCTTGCTCAACCAAAACATATGTTGCAGGTACTGAAAAGAACTGCCTCAATGAGAGGGTTCTTTTGAGCATGCAAAACACAATGTCATTAAAATCAATAAGAAAATATTCGTAATTTTACACTCAATTTTTTTTTATCTCAACCTATACTTTGAGAGCTAACAACATACCATTTAGTTAGGTAATTAGAAATGAATCACAGTTTTACACTCAAATTTTGGGCTGATTAGCCATGGGCTATGCTTAAATTACCCTGCCCTATTAATCTTCATAGTTACTATGCTTACACACTCTTCAAACACATAAAGTCTAACAGCCCCAGATAAGATATTACTAAATTACTCATTAATTCCACAAAATGTTATAAAGGTAGCCCATGAGATAATTAGAGATTATCTCAAGGCGTTTTGGTTATCACCCAACAGATGGAGACCTTATTATCAGCCTGGAGCTTTAGCTCAAGGGCTGATAATAGTCGAGGGTTGATACTGAGGGTGATAACCAAAACCCTGTGAGATAAATGCTTATCATACATTCCAATTCAATTTCACCGTTTTAACGTGCTTTACATACAAAAAAGTAAGTAAAACATAGGATTGAAGTAACATCACGCCACTTGTTAACAGCCTGGCGTCATATAATGAATGTCTTGTGCCAAGCATGATAACCTCTCTCCATTCAAAATGCATCACTTCCAGTTATCATCATGGCAGGCAGATAACCAGTTGGCGGGAAAGAGCTTATCACCCGGCAAACTTTGGGTTATGGCGGAAAATGGTACTTATATATGCGTAAAGTCACTATTTAAACATACAGTAAAACCCATGTAAAACGGCCAATCTCCAAAAGACCAAAAACTACTTTTCAAGACCAGTTATCGTTTAATGCAGGTCAAAAGTATTGAGCATTCTGCAATACTTTCGACCTTCATTAAGTTTCCATTTGTCATTAAGATATTAATTTTTTTATTTTTGAGGATGGTCATTTTACACAGATTTTTCTGTACATATACAGCTATCTAGACAAGTAGGGCTCACGACCTTTTTGGTGCCAAGACTGCACAATCTCTATGCAGATTCATCTGAGCATAGGCTGTTCACCATTGTGCTAAGTACCAAAAGTCTATGCACTTGCTGATTTCTTGCAGGGGACAAAAATATTTCAATATTGCACTTGTCCTGCAGGATGAGTGACTTATAATGTTCACTCATCCTTCAAACACATGTACGTGTCCTTTAAAAGCTTATACCATAAAGAACATTAGGGAGTAATATGTAATATGACTTATAAAGAAAAGACAAGTAATTCTTCCCAAGCACTCGTCCTGACTCTTGTAGGACGAGTGCTTTGGGAAGAATTACTCATCCTTTCTAGATTTCACTCGTAATTACGAGCCGACGAGTGGAATTTTTGACCCCTGTCTTGTGATTTCTCATTGAAAGTGACTTATGAGTATGGAAAAATAAGAATAATCTTTCCCTGCTAATGGCGACATTGTGACGTCGCAAGCTGATAAATTTGGTAAACACTTTGGACCTAGATCAGGCCAGACATAATGTTAGGCCTGATCTGGATCCAAATTGTTTTTGACACTGTAATGGTACTCCTGAAAAATTCTCTTAAAAAGTAAAATTTTTAAAAAATCTGAAGACAAGAAAAGCATGGAAAATTACCCAGCATGCAAAAAATTAAGCTGTTAAAAAGTCTTATCCGGGGGCTGTGTTAAGCCAGCTTATTAATCAATGAAGACCGGGCAGGCTGATCTAGGCTTCCAGCCTGCGAATCTTGAAAGACCTTTTCTTCAGAGTGTGGCTTAAAGTCTTCAATCCATCACAAATAAAAAAGCAATAGCAAGGGAGGTAACGTCTAGCTTTTATGTCATGTCACTTTCAGAGTTACTGTTTCCTAGAAAGTTCTCATCAAGTGGGGGCATATCATCTTTAAGTGACTGATCATCTCCATTTAAATCTTTTCTACACACCGGACATGTTCCATGCTGAAAAAAAAGACAAGGTGTGTTAATGAAACATTACTATGCTCCCATAACAGATGCAATTCACAGTATAGTTATACAGTGTAGTCCCTTTATAACACACCTCGTTAGAACACAGATTTGGATATAACATGGTCATGCTGTGGCTTCCAAATCTTTTTACCATGGAATTTTACGAAGGAATTATAGGAAAATGGCCATAAATTCTTATAATTCCTTGGTAAAATTGTCCCTTTAAAACATGGTTCACTTATAACATAGTTCATTCCTATGGATCCCAAACATAGCATTGTAAAGCGACTGCACATTACTGAACTTGAAAATGCAAACATTGTGGATATTATTTATTTACTTTAAAAGGTAGGTCAAAGGTAATGGACACAAGATCATATATATTTGGTATATTTGAAAAGCTTTTCCCACTAGCTATTCACATATGTATGTGGAAAAGGCCTTTATAATTAGTTAAGAGTGCGTATCCAAAAACTAATTTTCTTATTTCTCAACCAAAACATATGTTGTGGGTATTCAAAAGAACCGTCTCAATGAGACGGCTCTTTAGAGCACCCAAACCATATGATAAAACTGACAGGTAAGAAAATATTTACAATTTTACGCTCAAAAATTATGTTTATCTAAACCTATGGTGGAATATCATAACTTCAGGTCCAGTAGTTTAAAAGTATGACTAACATTGAAGTTTCTTATTCATATGCACGCAGACATAAATATGTCCAGGATCTTTGATAGCAGGATGACTGGGTGAATGCAGTATGATGGCCAGTATCTCATCTACGTCTGCTTGGTTTGCATATGTCTCATTTTAAGACATTTGGCATTGTTTGTTTGAGTTGATGCTTATTTCACAGTAAACAATTTTTCAATCATGCCGGGACATTATCCTATACTGAACCAGTATTAAGCACTTATGATAGTGTCACAGACACAACATTGCCCCATTGGTGGGATTAGAACCTGTGGCATATTGGTTGCTTGTTTTAGTTTGATTTGATCCTTAATGTCCTAACCAGCATTTTTCCAGTCATGTCGGGACGGGTCTTCCTGGTTTGAACCAGTATTAAGCAGCAGAAAAAATCTTGGTCGCAATTCCGGCACTCCACCAACTGAGTTATGG
The DNA here is from genome assembly GCA_964019695.1 of Loripinus fragilis. Classification (NCBI taxonomy): domain Eukaryota; kingdom Metazoa; phylum Mollusca; class Bivalvia; order Lucinida; family Lucinidae; genus Loripinus; species Loripinus fragilis. Next base: position 62,351,407 of record OZ026522.1, on the reverse strand, counting down.
TGCTCCCCTGACAATAGGCATAATTGGATAAAAGAAAGTATGTTCTGTCCTCAGTTTAAGTGCTTACTTAAGCCAGATTTGATTGAATACCCTTTCACATGTGTGGTAAATGTTCTAAAATTTTAAACACTTTTCTCTTTCTGTTATAAAATAAAAGGTTGTTAATCAGGGCTGGAATTCACAAAATGCAGATATGATCTTAAAAAGGTTATTGTTTGGAAGCAAACCATACATCAAAGAATTGAAAGTGTTCAGGTTTTCTGGGCGAGACTAGCTAGCTAGTTTCCACCATTAAGGGGCCCTCATCAGAGACCCTCTAATGGTTTCAAAGTTCCACAATGGAATCAATGATCCCAAAGGACATGAAAATTAAATTTACACCATAGTGCAGGGCAGGTAGATGTTCTACTGCCACCACACAGTCCAACAAACCAGCTGCAAGGGTGACAGTTCAAAATTTCCAAAATCCTGAACTTTAGAAATTCAAATTTTAAACTTGCAGTATGCCTACAAAATGATTTCAAGTTTAAATGATTGTGTTTTGGTAATCTGAAAACTAATCAAAGAAGCTATTATGATCTCCCTAATTCAGGATTTTGTATGGAAAGTCAGCCTCAAAATCCTGAATTCAGGATCAATCCTGAAAATTTTCACCCATGCAGCTGTAGTGAAGTCAAATATGTAAAATATATAGTCAGAATATCAAACAGGGAAGAAGCAGTCTGATCAGGGTCTGTGCTGTTTTTCTAGACCTTTTTTGTAGACACTGAGAAAGATAGACCTACCATTTTTAATCAGGGAACAATACAATCTGTGTGGAAGTGATAATCAGGGTAACTTCCACATAAAGCCAACTAGTGTTCACAATTTTTTAACATTTACCGTACATGGGATACTGAGAAAGGTAGACCTACCACTTTTAACCAGGGAACAATACAATCTGTATCATGGGATACTGAGAAAGGTAGACCTACCATTTTTAACCAGGGAACAATACAATCTGTATCATTGGATACTGAGAAAGGTAGACCTACCATTTTTAACCAGGGAACAATACAATCTGTATCATGGGATACTGAGAAAGGTAGACCTACCATTTTTAACCAGGGAACAAAATACAATCTGTATCACGGGATACTGAGAGAGGTAGACCTACCATTTTTAACCAGGGAACAATACAATCTGTATCATGGGATACTGAGAGAGGAAGACCTACCATTTTTAACCAGGGAACAATACAATCTGTATCATGGGATACTGAGAAAGGTAGACCTACCATTCTTAACCAGGGAACAATACAATCTGTATCATGGGATACTGAGAAAGGTAGACCTACCATTTTTAACCAGGGAACAATACAATCTGTGTGGAAGTGATGATCACAGGGTAACTTTCGGACTTCTTCTTTCAATAGAAAATCCTCCATACAAACTGAGCATTGTAGCACTTTATCTGAAAAATAGAAATTTCCATGTAGGATTTCAGAACTTGTCATAGATCCGAGACAACATATGTTTTGGATGAGAAATAAAGAAAATAATTTTCCAATACGCACTCTTATCTGGAGGCCTTGATTGATAAGGATTTAGAACAAATGGTATTTTAATACCTATATGAGGTTTAATTGGGGTTTTCCCTGAAGAAAGATATTAAGTCTAGACTCCAAAAAGCTTGTCAGGGACTACTTATGAATTCAAGCCAATTTAAATTGTGCTTACTTGAAAAATTAATTGTGGGTCTGCTAAATATGCAGAGCATTTTAAGCTGAATTCCCCAGAGCAATATTTTGTGTATTATCTATGTATCTATACATGAAAACTTTGCAGATGCATCTAGGTCACATGATGAGGGTACTGGGCAACATTTTGTGCGACCTTGGCTTCAAGGTCAAGGTCAAATAACCTATTTTTTTGTAAATGCATCTCCTCCTTAACCGTGTCCCAACTTCAAACTTTGCAGGTGCATTTTGAGCCCAATTCCCGAGAGCAATATTTTGTGTATTATCTATATGTATACATGAAATATAGATATGGAAAATATGGGTTGGTGGGTCCGTCCACCAGATTCTTGCAATAGTATCTTCTCCAAAACCGTTCAAACTTTGCAGGTGCATCTGGGTCACATGATGCAGAGGGTCAAATAGTACATTTTTTTTGTTTATGCATCTCCTCCTAATACCATTGAGTGTGGCAACTTCAAGTTTTGCAGATGCTTTGATTTGATAAATTGCAATGGTTTACCATCGACTGCAGTCTAGTAAACATTTAAAAGCAGGTAAAAACATATCAATCAACAGTCTTACATGGAATGAGCTGCCGCTATCCCAGTCTTGAAGACATCAAGAGAGAGTGGCGTTGACAATGCTTTAATATTATTTACGTTATGCCTCATTGATGTCACTATGCCCTGGCATGCCGCAATGCTACTGGACAGTTAAATATGCAATTTTTCCAAGAAAAGTTTAGTTATAAGGCCTGTAATTGGTTTATTTATTACTTTGTCAGTATCTGACATCTGCCCTACTTGAGTCAGCAATAGAGTTATGGACAGACCACACTATTGCCGTCAACAGAAGTCAGATAACCAATCTGACATTCAATGTACTGCCCAACATAGGCTTGATCAAGATGCAAGTTAGTCTCTGTAGCTGAGCAGTGATGTGCATGTAACCTGGTCCTAAACTCAAAGACAGACGCAGAGGTTTAAATAAATTCTACTCAACTGAGCATGAAATTTATCCTGCACATAAATGTTAACAATTGCTGGCTTTTAACATATATCAGCAGGATAAATGCAATTATACATCTGAGTTTTAAAGCAAGAAAAATGTTTATTTTTCATCATATGAGTTTTTTGAGCAGTTGAAATTTCATGCTCAGTTGAGCTGACTTGAGCTTGAGTATGAGAAAAGTTTTATAATGACTCTAATGAGCTTCCTTACCAACTTGTTCTTGTGACACAGTTACTACAGGTAATGCATCTATTTTTTCAGCTGAAGCTGGTGGGGCACCTGAGCTCTCGAGCTGGTTTAGTAACTGTAAAAAAAGAACAAAAAAGTGAACAAAAAGTTGAACAAAAAAGTTGCAGATAACACTTCTTTTTAGATTCTTTAACTCTTTGCAAGCTGGGTAATTTTTCATGCATTTGCTGTCATCTGCTGACTTTTTCCAAAATTAACCTTTTAAAAAAATTCTTGTAGGAACACTAATAGTGTCAAACATTTTGGGTTCAGATCAGGACCGACATTCTGTCAGTCCAGATAAGGGTCCAGACTGTTTGCATAGATTATCAGCACTCTGCAGACGACAAAAGTTGCCGCTAGCAAGGTAATTAACCCTTGTTCTGCAAAATGAACTCATTTCTGATTCCAGTTTTTAACATGGAATCACAGTCTGAATGGAAAAAAGTATTATGGCTAATGGCTTTCTGGAGATAGACGTCAAGAATTTAGCAACTCTGCTTCCAAGACACCAACTGTCTAGTGGTGGGGGAAAGCCAGTGCAGTTCTCAGGGTTCGGCTGGGAAATACACTGTGAAACCGTCACAACCCCACACTGGTCAATGTAAACGCACCGGTGGTTGCTACAACGAGCTGGTGGTTGCATTTTGCAGCACCGGTGGTGGCGTAAAAGGTAAAAAAATCTATACCTGTTGACTTTATGATTTATTTATAAACTTGCATTTATTTTATTTGTGATGACACCTGGCGCACAGACCACCGGTAACATTGCAGTTTATGGCTCTGTCAATCAATTGGTGATTTAATTCATGGTTTGGATTGCAAATCCAACAAAGTTCTGGAGTTTTGCCATGACAGGTGCTTTTTTCTAGTGTAACTGCCTAAATTGAGGGGTATATGCATGTCTAAGCACAGCTGTTATCATATTTACATGTAATAACATCCAAAAGACGATTACCACTTTGTATCTTTTTTCTTGGTAAACTAGCTAACGTTTTATTGAAGAATTTGATTACAACGCACTGGGAGCATTTTTTTACGCATTGATACAAACAATTGATGGTTGCCTAGATGTGCCATGGCTGCTGGTGCAGCCTCACCACAGCATTCATTGTTCTTATAAACGGTGCATAAATCGTTATTTGAGCCAGCACATGATATTTCAGTACCAAGACGAAGACTCAGGTGAGCCTGTGCAAGTGTACAGACTCGCCAGAGCCTTCTCTGCATAGAAAAAATAGAGAGTAGAAATCGTTTTTGGATGTTATTTCATGGGAATATGATAACAAAGCTGCAGCTGTGCTTAGACATGCAGAATTTTCCTGAAGTTAGGCAGTCACAATAGAAAAAGCACCTGTCACTGTCAAACTCCATTACTGTGTCGGATTTGTCCGTCATACCATGAATTAAAACACCAATTGCATGGCAGAGCCATAAACTGCAATGTTACTGACGGTTTGTACACATTGGGTTATCAAAAGTAAAACAAGCAAATTCAGAGAATTTATGTCCCCCGCCATTATTGTTTATTATTTAAATGAGAAAAAATGACTGTCAATAAACTGTATTTGGAAATAAATTGTGAATTTAAGTTCAAATTGCAAAAAAAGTGACAAAAAATAATCTCAGGATAATATCCAAACCACATGCATATCTTCAGATCATGACAAAAACATCTGTAAAGTTTCAAAAGAATCGGCATAAAACTGTAGGAGGAGTTGCGCACACAAGGTACCCAGTATCCATTAACTTTGACAGTAAAAACGCCAGAAAAATGCCTAAGTTAAAATAGCAGAAAAAGTGATCTTCAGATCATGACAAAAACATCTGTAAAGTTTCAAAAGAATCGGCATAAAACTGTAGGAGGAGTTGCGCACACAAGGTACCCAGTATCCATTAACTTTGACAGTAAAAACGCCAGAAAAATGCCTAAGTTAAAATAGCAGAAAAAGTGATAAAAATAATTTGAGGATTATATCCAAACCACATGCATATCTTCAGACCATGTCCAAAACACCTGTGAAGTTTCAAAAGAATCAATATAAAACTGTAGGAGGAGATGCGCACACAAGGTACCCACTATCCATTCACTTTGATAGTAAAAATGTCAGAAAAATGGCTAAGTTCAACTGGCGGAAAAAGTGTTAAAAAATAATCTGAGGAATATATCCAAACCACATGCATATCTTCAGACCATGTACAAAACACCTGTGAAGTTTCAAAAGAATCGATATAAAACTGTAGGAGGAGTTGCGCACACAAGGTACCCACTATCTTTTCACTTTGATAGTAAAAATAGCCATCAGAGGAGATGGCAAATCCCCCGACCAAAAAGTAATTGATATGCAGTTACAAGCAGCCAACCTAGTATATATATTTGATGTGATAATACTGAGTGTCACTGCGAACAAAAGTGGAAGGCTGACTGTAGAGACTTCATTTTTACCTTTAAATTCATCCAAGGGAGGTACGTTAAAATGTAAGCCCTAAAGAGCAATCATTCTTAAACCGAACAACACACTGTGACTCAAAGATATATTTATACTTAACACCATTAAACTCTTAAAAGATATAAAAGTTATTAAGAGCACAAAGTTTCACGAATAAAATTTGTTCGTGGGAGATAACCCAAACACAAAACTAGAGGAGATATAACTGAGTAAGCACAGGTGAATTGTTATAGATAAGCAAATATGGAATAAATACTATGGTGTTTTGTGTCTGGAAAGGGTCCATGTGTGACATGTACAAATGACAGTTTTGTTTTGCTTAATACCTATAACAGAAAAAATATGCATAAGAAAAATCATGAAAAATCATTGAAACACCTGGAATGTTTGGTGTTCAGAGCAGAAGGTGTGAACAAGTGTGTATGACCAACATATAATAATGTTGTATTGTGGATGCTTTGAAGGTGCCAGTAAAAATTAACGAGAATAATGAAATGATAAAGAGAATACCTAAAACTGAAAGCAAGGAATAATTTCTAAGTAACTACATACATAATAGCTAAGTAGAATAGTTAAGTTGTCATCGGTATAATGTAATACATCTTGAGTCACTCTGTATCTATATCAAATTTTATCAAACCAGAATATCTCAAAGCTATAAGACTGGGACAACCATAATTGCATGTAACACACCTTCCTGACCAGACATAACCAATTTTATTTAAATTGTAATTTAAAAGCAATCATGCCTACAGGTGATACACCAAGGGAGAAAATTCAAAAGGACAGTTAGGGGAGCAACCATTATTGCACAAGATACACTGTCTTCACCTGATATTTATGTATACCAAATATCATTAAAATATCTCTAAGTGTATAAGAGATATTGAGTGCACAAGCTTTCCCTATAAAGTTCATTCAAGAGAAGTAACTCTAAAGGATAACAAGCGGGAGCTGTCTTGACCTGATATATATGTATACTAAATATCATCAAAATATCTCAAATGATATGAGTCATTGAGCACAAAAGTTCATTCAAGGGAGATAACTCAAAGGGCTGTAAGGGAGAACAACCATTCTTGCATGTGACACACCGTTTTCACCTTATATATATGTCTACTAAAGATCATAAAAATATCTCAAAGGGTATTAAAGTTATTGAGTGCACAAGCTTCCTCCTATAAAGTTCATTCAAGGGAGATAACTTATAAGTCCAGCAAGGGAGAACAACAATTCTTGAATGCAAGACACCCCCTTGACCTATTATACATATATACCATATATTATCAAAATATCTCAAAGGATATTAAAGTTATTGAGCGCACAAGCTTCCCCCTATAAAGTTCATTCAAGGGAGATAACTCAAAAAACATTAAAGGAGAGCAACCATTCTTGCACGCAACACACCGTCTTCACCTGATTTACATGCATGCCAAATATTATCAAAATATCTCAAAGGGTATTAAAGTTATAAAGCGCACAAGCTTCCCCCTATAAAATTTAAATTTCACTCAAGGGAGATAGCTCAAAAGTCCATTAAAGGAGAGTAACCATTCTTGCACGCGACACACCGTCTTGACCCGATATACATGCCTACCAAATATTATCAAAATATCTCAAAGGGTATGAAAGTTATTGAGCGCACAAGCTTCCCCTTATAAAGTTCATTCAAGAGAGATAACTCAAAAGGCAAGCAAGGGAGAGCAACCATTCTTGCACGCGACACACCGTCTTGACCCGATATACATGCCTACCAAATATTATCAAAATATCTCAAAGGGTATAAAAGTTATTGAGCGCACAAGCTTCCCCTTATAAAGTTCATTCAAGAGAGATAACTCAAAAGGCCAGCAAGGGAGAGCAACCATTCTTGCACGCGACACACCGTCTTGACCCGATATACATGCCTACCAAATATTATCAAAATATCTCAAAGGGTATAAAAGTTATTGAGCGCACAAGCTTTTGTCTACGGACGGACAGAGGGACGGACAGACGGACAGACGGACGGACGCCAGGCTGATCGCTATATCCCCCGATCCTTTTCGGGTCGGGGGATAAAAACGCCTAAAAATGACTAAGTTCAAATTGCGAAAAAAGTGACAAAAAATAATCTCAGGATAATATCCAAACCACATGCATATCTTCAGACCATGACTAAAACATCTGTAAAGTTTCGAAAGAATCGGCATAAAACTGTAGGAGGAGTTGCGCACACAAGGTACCTACTATATTAGGGGGACGGAAGGACGGAAGGACGGACGGAAGGACGGACGGAAGGACGGAAGGACGGAAGGACGGAATGCCGAAAACTATGTCTCTCCGCTTTTCTTCGAAAAGGCGGGGGACAATAAATGCAAGCTTATAAAGAAATCATACAGTCAATAGGCATAGAGTCTGTGGTTTTCGTACACTGATGAAGGCTCAAGTGTGACTCTTCAAATGTGTAGCCTCACCCAAGACGCTCCAGATCTAGCCCTGTTGCCACTTTGAGAGTATTTCCGCCTATTTTTCAGATTGGCCCCAAAACTTTTAATTTAATGAGATTGTTTGTCCGTTATGATACATTACAATAGTAAAGAAGCCTCCATGCGAGCTTAAAATTTTTGTGCTTCAACAACAGCAGATTCTAGGGCGAAGATTTGGTACCAGTAAAATGCAATTTTAGCACCCCAGAGATATAGGCTAGGCTGCTGTCTGTTCTAAGGCGGCGATTCTGTTGATGTTGATTCGGTGTTGATTGTTACTCCCATTACAGGATTCTGTAATTGTTCTATATTTTGTTACTTTATGTCCATTCTTGTTTTGCGATCATCTTGATGGTAAAGAGAGAGAGAGCTGGCTGTTTTGCTTAGTTTGTCTTCCTGGTGTCTCGTGAATGTTGTGTGGCTATTCCTCCCAGTGCCATGGGTTTGTCTGCAGTTTGTGATTGTGATACTCACTTACTATTTTTGGGTGTCATTCATGCAAACAGCGATGGCTTTGGCGAGTCTACACATTTGCTTGGTCTAGTCTGAGCCTTCGTCACAGTTCAAAATTCTCATGTGGTGACTCAAATTGCGATTGAATGCCATTTTGTGCGAGCAGCGGAGGGTCTGGCGAGTCTGCATATTTGCACAGGCTTGCTTACCTTAGCCTTTGTCACTGTACAAAATCTCTTGTGCTGCCTAAAATGGCGATATGTGTGCTATTCACGCCAGCAGCGAATACTCTGGTGATTCTGCACATTTGCGCAGGCAAAGTCACTGGACAATGTAATAAATATCAAGATCTCTTGTGCTGGCAGCAAAGGCTCTTGAGAGTCTGCACGTTTGCACAGGCTCGCCTGAGCCTTCTTCACAGTATCGAAATATCATGTGCTGGTTGAAATGGCGATTTTTGTAACGTTTATGTGAACATCTAATGATGTGGTGAGTCTGCACCAGCAACCACAGGACTTCTGTGCAACCATCAGTGCGTTGTATCAATGCTTTAAAAATGCTCCCAGTGTGTTGTAATAAAATTTCCTCAATAAAACATTTGCTAGTTTACCAAGAAAAAAATACAAAGTAGTAATCGTTTTTTGGATGTTATTTCATGGGAATATGACAACAGCTGCGCTTAGACATGCAGATTTCCCTCAATTTAGGCAGTTACACTAGAAAAAAGCACCTGTCGCAGCAAAACTCCAGAACTTTGTTGGATTTGCAGTCCAAACCATGAATAAAATCACCAATTGCTTGGCAGAGTCATAAACTGCAATGTTACCGGTGGTCTGTGCGCCAGGTGTCATCACAAATAAAATAAATGCAAGTTTATAAATAAATCATAAAGTCAACAGGTATAGATATTTTTACCTTTTACGCCACCACCGGTGCTGAAAAATGCAACCACCAGCTTGCTGTAGCAACCACCGGTGCGTTTACATTGACCAGTGTGAACCCGGAAGTAGACAGTCAAACCATTGAGATACATACCACTGTAGGAACAAATTGATAATTTTTCACTAATCAATATTTTTGCTAGCGACAGTAGTGAGATTTGAACCTGCATGGCAGAGGTAATCAGCTAGTCAGAGCTTAACACGCTACCGACTGAGCTATCCGGGTGGCCGTTGATCCGGATCCGCTGGCTACTGAAGAAGCCAGATGATCTGTCTCAGCATTGTTTTTGAACATGGTGTATCTAGGTTAACCACACCAGGGTTAAGAAAGCAAATTGGCCCGCCAATGAATCAATGATACTTATGCCTAAACATTCATCTTGAACTATCCAGTGAGACAAGAGATCTAACTTTGGGCTTGACCTTTCATCTACTTCCATACTTTGTGTGGTGAACAGCAATGGCAGAGCAACTTAAGAATCTGTCCACAACTTTATCTGACACATACTTTTAGTTGCTAGAATGAATAGAGATATGTTGCTTACCCTAACCTAACCCTAACCATCATAATAGGAATATAACCTTGTACATTACTTCCATGTAGTCCATGATCAAGCTCATTCTTCCAATGGACAAAACAAATAAAGGCAGACAGATTCTCAAGTCTAGCCACAATGGCTCAGGTAAGACAATCCATAAGCACATTTGCTCATTGTCTATGTATTGATAATTGAGTAAAAATATCTCTTGTACAGGCTCAAATTAAGTTTAATATTTTGTGCTATGCTCCTAGCAGACAATTCACATGAAGCATCAACTCATTTTCCCCAAATATTAAGATGCTGTCACCAAATTCAATTAGCAGTTTAATTCTTTCTTTGCTGGCTGTGACCTTTTTTCATCTGCTGATAACCTTTGCAAACAGTCCAGTCCTGATCTGGATCAAAAAACTGTTTGACACTCGGATAAAATTTTTGAAAAAAGTTAAAATTGAAAAAGGTCAGCAGATGAAAACAAAAGCCTAAAAAATTACCCAGTATGCAAAGAGATAAGGATACAAAACCACAACCCTAGACAAACCCCTATTTGAACCAGCATATGAGACAATGATGCTTATATTATAGGTTACCAGTTAGGGACCAGATGAGACTATATTTGCGCGGTCTAAACAGAGCCATCACTGCTCACAAACACTAAGTAGTAGTAGGAGATGGAGATTCATTTAGATAACCAGATATCTTGGCTTTACTGAATAGCCTTACATGTAGATTTAGGGTATCGTTTCACTATATGTGAAAAGAATCACAATCACGTTGGCTGACCCAGACTTTCATATTTCTCAACATAAACATACAGCCATGACATGAAATGGGCCTCAAGTAGATAAACCCATAAGTTTAGATAAACAAAATTTTTCAGCGTACATTTGTAAATATTTTGTTTCTCATCAATTTTAACAAATGTTTTGGGTTCTTAAAAGAACCATCTCATTTAGACGGTTCTTTTGAGTACCCACAACATATGTTTTGGTTGAGAAATAAGAAAAAGAAAATTGATACACACTCTTAACTAAAATACTGTAAAACTTGATTTTTGGGGGGTCCTGCCTGATGATGCTTAAAAATTACATGAAACTTGAGCTCGAGGTTATAAAGCTTTTTTCATGCTCAACCCAACCAAGCACAGAATTTCAAATGCTCATATAAACTAAAATACTGAAAAATAAAGACTTTTCTTGCTTTCAAACTCTCAGATGTTTTATTTTTCATGCTAAAATTTGCTAAAATGCCAACAATTGTTGGCATTTTAACATTTATAAGCATGATCAATTTAATGCTCAGTTGAGTTGAGCACTAAAAAGGTTTTATCACCTCGAAGCCTGATCACAACTGACCAGCCAACTCGAGAGATATACCTCTTTAAAAATGTTAATGTACAATGACAAAAGACGGTAGACCATTAGCATACCAATACCTCACTTGAGCCTTCTGCTCAGGAGAGCTTATTATAAACAGGCTTACTAACTTCTTGATAATTTTCGAATCATAAAGTTGATCAGTTGATCAATGCCAATGCTGCATATAAAATATATACTTCGTACCGTGGGTATAAAAACTAACAAAACACTACATCTTTATATGGTCTAGAGATTTTGGTTCTTATTGCATGTGCAAAAAGTCATTCTTTAACCCTTCTAGGATACATGGAAATTTCTATTAGGCCAAATAAAAAAAATATGCGTGTTTCGGGTAAAGGGTCTGACATTTTTAGGTAGGGTAGGCACACATTTTTTTTAATTACTTTTTTTTCTGGAAAAAAATATAATTTTATGCATTTTGAAATTTGCCTTTCAAAATGCATAAAATTATATACTTTTTCCAGAAAACCTGAAAAACATCCTGGGTTTCACCAGAATATTTAGGTAGGGTCGGGTTACCCTAAACACATGTAATTTTTTTATTTGACCTCAAGTTACATACAATAAATTAAGAATAGTCCATTGAGGGGTCATAGGTTATTATTTCAAAAAAATATTGTATTTCTTTCTCTGAATATTGATTTTGTCCTTAGCAAACAGTGCAGACCCCGATGAAATGCTGCATTATGCAGCATTTCATCTGGGTCTTCACTGTTTGCCAAAATATCCGTTTAGGGTTTTCCAGTCCTCAAAGGGTTAAACATGCATGTGCACTGTGCAGCTATCTAGGGTGTGAGCAGAGAGGATCTTGCAAGATTGTGTTTGTGCAGGCTCCTCTTAGACTTCATTGCCCACATGAGATAAGCAGGAAAATCTCATCAGCCGGCTCTTATATCTAAATACATGCCTACCTGAGTAATTATTGAGTCTAAGCCTCCAGCTCCCCAGGCATAATCATCTGGGTTACCATGAAGAGGTACAAAATTTCTGAAATATAGAAAAGCATGTAATAAACATGTACTTGAAAATATTACCCAATTCTCACGACCCCTGGGCCTGCAGGCAACTCATGTACAATGTCTGACAACTACAAAGGGCTAATCAGATGACTATACATGTTCTTCTGGAAAATATGAGTACTTATTCTGAAACAGGGTCTTTCTATATATAGAGTCCCTGTTCTGAAAGCAAGTTAAGATATAAATAATTCACAGGAATGAAGTAACATTTTTTCTCTGGTTTATGGAAGAAAACAGTCATTAAATGTACACTTTGACTTGACTTGATCCTGAGTTTATTTTTCTACTGCTGCAGGTGTCCCAGGTACTGGGGTAGGCAGCAGGTGGCTAGAGTATCTAACACACATTCTCCACGCCTCTGTTCAGTGGATCGATGCTGCCAAGGGTGCACATTTTCATGTCAGTCTTAACACACTCAGACCAGGTCTTTTTAGGTCTCCCTCTTCTTCTGGCGCTAGGAATTGTCATTTATGCATAAAGCAGAGCTTGTAACATGTCCAAACCATCTCAAACACCTAATGCGGAGAGCTGCTGTCACCTCCTGCACTCCTAACATTGCACAGAGTGTGTCCCCTGGACACTTCGTCATCATCTCCGACTCCGCAGATCCAGCAGACCATTGATCTGTCGTTCCTGCAAAGCCGCTGCAAGTCTGGTGCAGTAGGTGCCCAAGTTTCACTACCATGTAATAGGGCAGAACGTACACAGGCGTTGAAGACTTTCCTGCGGGTCCTTAGGGACACATGCTTAAACTAATACTAATTTTTGTGCTTTATAGAATGAATAGCCCAGACAAACCCCTCACTCTTATGGGCATAAACTTTTCATGAAATTGACATACGGTAAATGTTCTAAAATTACGAATACTAAAAACTAATTATTTTTTCCACTGTTCGTAATTTTAGAAATTACGTTTATGAAAAAATGCCAGTGTTCATAATTTTAGAATGTGGACTTTATCATGAGAAAAACAGTATATATGCATGTCAAAATGTGGTAGAAACGTGTTGAAAACACGGGGGTATGATTCTTTGCTATCTCCTCGTTTTTCTTTTCTTTAATCTTATTAAAACTGCCGCTAAATTCATGCGGACTGAGTCAGTAAAATGTCCAGCGCGTGCGGTATTCGCCAAGTCGAGAGCCAGGCACGTGCATATTATGTCACTCAATTTACTTACAAGTCACAAAAGCCCACTGATTTAAACTATTCGATAAGCCAGGTCTCCTATGTTCACTCGCCGAATCACTTCACTATTTCGTTCTTCCTTCAGAAATCGCTCGCTCTGCCGACTTCGAATTCGAGTTAATATTGTACTCAAGAAATGAAACCGCTAGACATCTCGTACGATCAGATTTTTTGCAAAGATCTACGTAGACGAGTTCTCAGAGTAAAAAAAAACTGACGAAATTCAAAAAGAACACACACATCTCTCTCTCTATCTCTCTCTTTCTCTCTCTCTCTTTCTCTCTCTCTAATTGTCGATCCGCCAATGGAATGTTTCCTTTGATGTGCCTGCACCAGTGGGGGGGGGGGGGGGGGGGGGGGGGGTCCGCACCTGGATCTGCACATGTAATTTCATGATATTTTGGTACTTACCACATGCGTCAAAGACTCAGACAAGCCTGCGCAAGTGTGCATTCTCAATACAGCATTGATGGTCAAGGATTAATTTTGTGTCTCTTGACTGAAACCACCACTTGGAAAAAAGGCCCTTTTGTATATAAGTTTTAGCAAATTTACTCAGTTGTTTAATGCTGTGGTTTGCATGGCATTTTAAAGTAACAACATCTACTGTTACTTGCAAATGTTCAATTTTGACGACCAGGCAGCGTATGACCAGTAAACTATATATATGGGTCACTGGTATGACCTAAGTCCTTCATGGTGAACACAAGCTTAGATGTGCGTTTTCTCGCGGTAATTGTAACTCCTAATCCTTGCCCGAGGCATGTCTGTTTAATGTCTGTGACAATATACTGACGAAGGAAATCCATGTTAATGACCATTGCTGATCGGATGCTTCTTATAGGTAAAAATTTCGCCAATGAAAGGTTTTAAAAATATTTGAACACGCTGCAGGTAGCCTGCACTGTTTTCCGGACAGCTTATACCAATAACATGCATGAACTTTGTCACATACTACATGTAGGAAAGTCTGTGCTTTTAATGCGCTCTTGCCTTTGATCTTATCTGAAAACATGTATCGCACAATTAGCAGACAAAAAGTATAGCCTTGTGCTCGGCATGCGAAAAAGAACGTTGTGTACCAGATTACCCATTTAAGTGGAATGGAACCTTCCAAATGTCGCTACCTCTCAGGTACGTTAAAAGTAAACCGAGCACGGATGGGACAAACAGATAAACGGACATCGATTTTCGCCGAAAATAACTTGTGTTTGTAATTTTAGAAATTAACTTTTCCCAAAAAGGTCAGTGTTCAATTTTTTGGAATGTTTTAAAAATTAATTTCGGCGATAATTTTAGGTGTTCGTAATTTTAGAGTGTTCGAAATTATAGAACATTTACCGTAGTTGTTAACACATTATGAGCTTGTTTTCTAAAATGGAACACTCCTGCTATCAGATGATCGTGGACAAATCTAGGGCTGGCTAATCGACACCAAAATGCTGATCAATAATTGGTCTTTGAATTTCGATTTATAACCGATTAGTATTCGCTCAAACTTTAAAGATCTCAGAATTTTTCGACAATGAGACGGCTCTTTTGAGCACCCAAAACACATGTTTAAACTGATGAATAAGAAATTAATCACATTTTTATGCTAAAAATTCTGCTTAACTCGACATATGCATGCAACATACTTACATTGGTATAGGGCCACCACCTCCTACATCATCTCCTATTCTGTCTATAAAATACTGAAATAACCTGGAATTGATATATGTAAAATTAAGCTACAAATATAATGAGACACTTGACATTTGATAAACTAGAGGACCTGAAGGTCCTGAGGCGCTCACCTGATCTCCTTAATAATGTTGTAATAGGTCAAGGTAAACTACAGCTTATAATGGAACAAATTTTGTTTTACCATATATGGGGGGGCAAGCGACTTAAACAATCTAATGAATAATCCATCAAACAGCCCAGTGATTTCTGAGAAACAGATGTTTAGATAGGTGTGTGGCAGTCCAAATGAGTGGCCTTGGATAAAAGGTCACAGGTCAGCTTGACATTTGGTACCTAATACAAGATTTTTCCCAAATAAATGCATTAGGAATCAAATTTGACCTTGGCATAAAGTAGGTCAAGGTCAACCTAGATTAATCATTTGTGCAAATCTGGTAGGGCCCACATCCAATATGCTACATACCAAGTCCCAAGGCCATTGGCCTTTTGGTTCCAGAGAAGAAGACATTTAAAGGGTTTTTATCATATACGGGCATGGTGGCCATCTTGGTCATGTGACCAGTATACTTGGTATAAATTGTAGCTAACCTATCATAAGGGAGTTTTCTTATGTAATTTGAGTTCAAATGGCCTAGTGGTTTCTGAGGAAACTATGTTTTGATGTGTTGCTGGGACTCCAATATGAGCGACCTTGGCTGAAAAGATAGAACCAACCTTGACCTTTGAAACTTATTTATAGCCATTGTCTCATTTGGTTTAGCATATCAAGTGAAAATAATGACTTTGGCCTCAACAGTTTTCAAAAAATGAAACTTCAAAAAAAATCCCTATTAAGTGCATTAGGAAGCAAATTTGACCTTGACGTTAAGTAGGTCAAGGTCAACTTAGGTTCATCATTTGAACATACTTGGTAGGCCCCACATCCCCAATGCTACATACCAAGTCCCAAGGTCATCGGCCTTCTGGTTCTGGAGAAGAAGATTTTTTAAAGGGTTTTTACCATATATGGGCGTGGCGGCCATCTTGGTCATGTGACCAAAATATTTTGCATAAATTTTGGCTAACATATCATAAGGAGTATTCACATAAAATTTGAGTTAAATTGGGCCAATGGTTTGTGAGAAAACTATGTTTTAATATATTGATGGGACTCCAATATGAGCGACCTAAGCTGAAAGGTCAAACTTGACCTTTTGAACTTATTTATAGCCATTGTCTCATTAGGTTAAACATGTCAAGTGAGAATAATGACTAAAGCTTCCACATTTTTCAAAAAAATCAACTTTTCAGAAATTTTCCCATTTAAATGCATTAGGAAGCAAATTTGACCTTGACGTTAAGTAGGTCAAGGTCAACCTAGGATCATCATTTGAACAAACTTGGTAGGCCCCACAACCCCAATGCTACATACCAAGTCCCAAGGTCATCGGCCTTCTGGTTCTGGAGAAGAAGATTTTTTAAGGGTTTTTACCATATATGGGCGTGGCGGCCATCTTGGTCATGTGACCAAGACCATTTGAACAAACTTTGGTTCCCTCATCCTTAGGAGTCTCCATATGAAATATGAGTTCAATTGGCCCAGTAGTTTCAGAGGAGAAGATGTTTGAAAATGTTGACGGACGACGGACGGACGGACGGACGGACGACGGACGCCGGAGTCACTGGTATACTATTAGCTCACCAATGAGCCTTCGGCTCAGGTGAGCTAATTAACCTGAATATTGATTGGTAGCTGGAAATACTCCCAACAAGGATTTCCGTGTAAAAAATTACAGGATTTCAGGGCATGAAAATAGTACTCGTCCGCTCGTATTTACGAGTGTCTCAGGCTGCAGGGCAAGTGAATATTTTGATATTTCTACTGAAAATTAAATTTTCCCCATGTATGCCAATAAATTTTGTGATGCAGGGCAAGTGCCTATTTTCAGATATTTCGAGGCCTGGATTTTGAAATGTAGTGGCTGTGCTAACGAGATGTTAGATTTATGACTAGAGGCTAACTTAGACATTTCTGATCATAGGCCTAAATCAATTCCAAGTGATTGTTTGGTCAATGATAACAAAAAAGCAAAACAAAATGCTGAACTTTCATCGAGAAATAAAGCACCAAGTTTGCACAATTTGATGTTTTATCTAAACATGTACCTTAAACGTTATTGAATTTAAACAGTGTTTTAATCGGTATTTCTTGAACCACATTTACAAGTTAAATTAAGCACCAAGTTTGCAAAATTTGAATTTTTATCTATACATGTACCTTAAAGGTTATCGAACTTAAACAGTGTTTTTAATCGATATTTCTTGAACCACATTTACAAGTTAAGTGGTTTGATGCCTTCGAACATGTTAAGACAAGTTATGCTGAATTTAACAACTACATGGCTACATCTAGCATGAGCTGGTGTTAAAGTTTAACATCAACTTTATCTCAAAAATGCTTCATACCATTTTTCAGTAACTTAAGGTTTTAATCAATCATGAGATGGGCTACATTTTAAGCCTATGATATCTTCATAATCTGATTTTCTGTTATGTTGAAGCACCAATGAACATTAGAGTTTAACCAAGTGATGACTACGTTTTGATTTTTTCAGAATAAGAGCTCTATCCCATCTGTCACACAATCAATAACCTTTATAAGCATAGGTTGCATGAGAAAAAGGAAAGACCACCAAACAATATGACTGTGTAATGTTTGTTTACAAACCAATCACACAATTTTCGGACTAGCGCTGCATACAATGGATTAATTGGCCACACAATCAGGTGAAAAGGTAAAATCAAACAGTCAAGCATATCTGTTATTTTCTTATGAAATGGAATTGAGTTAGGCCTTGGAAAACACATTAAAATTAATTTTCGTAACAAGTGTTGACATAGCCGTTGTCGAGATAAACATTGTCAAATTACAATAATATATAGGGAAAAATACCTGGACCGGGCAGTCAGGTAAGGACATGGGTGAAAGTTCAAAATTTCCAAAAATCCTGAACTTTTGAAATTCAAATTTTAAAACTTGCAGGATGGCTACAAAAATGGATAATTTAAAGCTAAAATGATTAATTGTGTTTAGATAATCTATAAACTAATCAAAGAAGCCATTATAATCTCCTTAATTCCACATTTTAAGGCTGCCTTTCCATAGAAAGTCAGCCTCAAAATGCGGAATTAAGGATTAATTATGAAAACTTTCACCCATGCTGTATGTGATTGTATGGAGTTATGCATTGTTGAGTGAACAAGAGTCGACTGTAGCAGCATGCCCACTCATATTTCTGTTTGGGGGTACATGTACCCCCTGGTGTTTCCATTTGGGGGTACATGTTCATTTTTGAGGGTACACATATTTTAGAGCTGTTTTTTTTTTCATAGTAAACGTATAGAGGCCATGAAATCAGATCATTTAGATGTGTATAACAGTGATATCATTATGCTGTGAAAATGCTAATAAATGAGCCCTGCAAGTAACCACCCCACCCCCTGCAAAAAAAAACTAAGTCCGAACCTGAGAAAAATTTGGGCATAGGTTTTTTAAAAAAACTAAGTCCGAACCTGAGAAAAATTTGGGCATAGGTTCCCCTAGGGGCGTAAGCCCGGTTTCATTCACCCCCAACCACAATAACCCTAGCCTTTGAAAGTTTTGGGTAAAGACAGAATGAAGAAGAGTGGGAGGGGTGACGGAAAATGTAAACAAACGTATCCAGATCACCCTCTTCTTCAGAATGATAGATGATTTTTGAAAAATAGAATACAGTAAAATGTCACATACCTCTTAGATTGTGTTACTCCTATATTTAAATTAAAGCTCTGAAACGTGTCAAGCAATTTATCAAGTTTTCTTCTTCCACACATCTGTACTTTCAATTTTGCCTGTCCACTTGTAATGCTGATTGGTTCAGTAGTAATAGACAACCAATCAATATTGACTTTACTAGAAGCGTGGTTGACTGTGGCCCGAGGTTTGCTATATTATACTGAACAGTTTACTATCAATGCAAGATACCAGTCAGCGGTAAATCTGAGCCGATAATTCTAAAAAAACTGGACTTGTTTTCTTGAAAATTTCATGAGATTCACACACAACGTTCACTGGTTATGCGTGCACAAAAATTACTCTACGTTTTTGCACGTAGGTACCAAATGATAAGTGCGTGCATGACCGTTTCTGTGCGTGAATTACGTACTGCAGTACGTGAATGGGCATGCTGCTGTAGTATTATGAACAAACCCTTGTAAATATTGATTCCTAATTGGTCTAGTTCTTCTGAAAGACACTCTTTGAGGAGGAAATACCCGACGTTGTCGCCGTGACGTCCCTTCTAGACTCTCATCATCAAACTCCCTCTCTCTATTCCATGTATTGCCTTCATCTCTCTCGGCCCCATGGTTGCGGAAACTGTCTAAAAATGCTCTACCCCATAACTGAAATTTGAAAACATGAGCTTTGCTACATTTTTTTATATTTTTATTTTCCACAGAATATCATTACAGTATTCAACACTTTGACTACTGGGCAATTTTTCATGCTTATTCAGGACTTTAGTTAAGGGTGCCTAACGGAAAAATAATTTTCTTATTTCTCAACCAAAACATATGTTGTGGGTACAGTCTCAATAAGATGGTTCTTTTGAGCACCAAAATCATATTCTACTAAAAAGTATATGTAAGAAAATATTTACAATTTTATGCTCAAAAAAATTGCTTTATTCAATGCGTTAACTTTTGGGCAATTTTTCATGGTTATTTGTCATCTGAAGATTTTTTATATTAAATATTTATAGTAATACAGTAAAATCTGTGTAAAATGGCCACTCTCAAAGACCAATTATCGCTTAATGCAGGTAAAAAGTATTGCATAATGCTCCAAGGGGGCATTCTGCAATACTTCCATCCTTCATTAAGCTACCATTTAAATTTGTCATTAAGATCTTTGTTTTGTCTATTTTTGAGTGTACGTTTTACACAGGTTTTACTGTACCTTCAATTTGGATCCAGATCAGGTCCGACATAATGTTTGCAAAGGTACTTTATTTTTGCACCCCAAAAAGCTGACAACATTGACAATTTTAAAGACTGACATGTTGGCGCTGTTTAATTTTGGGGGTTTTACCTTTACAGTTATTTTCTATTATCATTTTCTAATAATTAATGACTTTTAAAATTATTTTCTATTATCATTTTCTAACAATTAATGACACGTAAAGTTATTTTCTATTTATCTTTTTCTAACAATTAATGACCTTAAAGTTATTTTCTATTCTCAAAAGGGCTACTCTTAAAGGGGAGAATATACTCCATCTGGGGGGATGGACTGAAAGAACCACACCAGGTTGATCGTTATTAGATCCCATGAAACCTTGTCAGTTGGTGGATAAAAAATTATTTCTGGAATACCATCGGTGCCTAACAGTTTGTGATCCAAATCAGGCCTGATATTTTGTCAGGTCTGAACTGGATGGAAACTGTTTACTATGAGCCAACAGTTTCATAGCCAACAATTTCTACCCAGTTCAGACCTGACCTGACCTTAAAGATTATCAGCAAAGGACTCTAGTAGGCAAAGACTTAAAAAGCAAAATCTGCTTGCTTAAGGCAAGTGCTTGCTTAACAAAGGCCTTCAAGAGTATTAATAATACTCTTGAAGGCCTTTGCTAAGCAAGCATAATTAACTAGCAATGAAAATTGCTGTAACTGATGGGAACCCAGTAGCAATGTTTTCATGAAATTAAGGGTCTATGGTTAAAATAAACAATCAGTAGGAAAATCCCTGGGTTCATTACCTCTGCGAACTGTGAAGCTGGGTCTTGATCATGTCCCTGATGTGTGCTTGTTGATCCTGTGTTTAAATCCCTGCAATCAGATAATTAACAAATTAAAACTGTGTTTTCAGAGAACAGGGATATCCACAACCATTGACATGCGCGGATCCAGGTGTGGGGGGGACAGGGGGTCCAGACCCCCCAATGAAAAATCACAAAAATATGGGTTTCTTTAACTTTCTTAGCAATACTGGTCCGAATCCCCTGAAAAATCACAAAGCTACCAAGCCAGCATTTAAATGGCCCTTCACTAGCGGACTGATGATGGCTCGCTGCTTATAGTGGTATTTGGACCCTACATCTCCTCATCAACTAAAAAAATGTTGTCAAAGTTGGACCCCCTCTGACAAAACTTTCTGGATCCGTGCATGATTGAAACAAGTGTATGATGGCTAAAAGCCAATTCACACAGCAGTTTAGGAGATATATTCACAGAAACAAGTATTGCTTAATTTGCTTTTTATTTTGCAGTTTGTGTCTCTCATAAACCCTGAAAGTTATTGTACACTGGAAAATTTGATTTCAAACTCCTTAACTGGTACTTGAGATGATGCATAGTCAAACTAAACAAGCGATGTGAGGGTCATGCATGGTTCACATCTAAGTTTTTTTACTTGCATTTTTGAACATCTTACACAAGAAAAAGTGAATCGGAATATATGCTTAACAGATTATATCACAGGGTTAGAGGCCTCAGTATCAACCCTTGACCACTCGACCACTAAAGCTATTGGGCTGATAATGGGGTATCAGGTTGATACTTGGGGGTGATAACCAAAACTCTATACATAGAAGAAGAGTGGCTGGGAAACTCCAATTTACTCAGGAACATAGATCATGACCGTCTAGGACATTTTTGGAGGCATAATTATGTCGGACTTGGTGTTTGTTATTTCTGCCTTTTGGCCTGTATTTTTTAAACAATGTCAGACATACTTGAACAGGTTTGACTTTGACCCGCTGGCTGGTCTTTGCATGTAGCGTATAGGCAAATATGCAATATTCCTGATTACATGTATCAATAAAAGCTGTTTGCATGTGGCCAGTTGGGTTGGCATGTATCGTTAAGAAAGATCATTCTTGGAGTTTGATATACATGAGAATGAGCTATTTATTTTCTGTTTCAGAGTGCTTCTCCCATTAACCCCACCCCCCTCCCCCCTCTCACATATGTGTGTTAATTGAGAAAAGGATTAAATTGCGAGAGCACCAACCTGCCCCCTGTAAACTATAAATACAGTTTGTGCAATTTGGTAGCGGGTGTTATGAGGAACAATTCTGTGAAATTATTTTGAATTAGGGCCAGTGGTTCAGGAAAAGATGTTGTTTAAAGACAAGGTTTACACACAACGGACGGACGATGGAAAAAGACCAACCACAATAGCTGAAAATCAGACAAATCCCACAAGTGTTTAGTGAGAAATAGTCCGTACAATATTTTGGCGGTTTTTTGGGCATGCCTGTGGACCAGCCTTAGAGTCTGCCATTTTGAATTTTGAAACCTTGCACATTTTCACATCCATATCTACCATTTCCCAAAATTTTAGAACAATCCATTCTGTGGTTACCAAGAACTCGTGGGACAAAATTTAGGCGGAATGAAAAAAGTCAATAAGCAATGCTTATTAGATACCCCGCACAGTAAGGAAAAATGAGAAACTTAAGTTTTAGCAAGTGATAGTTCAAACCAGCAGACCTTAGTTTTGAAAGCAAGATTTCTATAGAATCTGTGCAAATAATCTTAAAGCTTGCAATCTGGAACATTTGTTAAGATCAAATACACGAAATTATTCACACCTGAAAGCTCTATATATCAAAGCTTATATCGAAAAAATAGTTCTCATAGCTGTCATTTTATTAAGAATTATTTTTTTGAACCAAACTCTTTCATGCATATGTTCAATGTGTCTACATTGTATATGCAACATATCAAATTGCTCCATCAAAAGCTGTGGTAGGAGTTGATTGGCCCATGAAGGCACCATCTATGCATATACAAAAGCCTTGTTAGGGGAAAATTGTCTAAGTTCTCACAGCTTTCATTTTGTCAAAAATTATTTTCTTTCAACCAGACTCCTTCATGCATATGTTCAATGTGTCTATATTGTCCATGAAGGCACCATCAATGCATATAAAGAAAAAGAAGTGGAAGATAAAGAAGAATAAATAAAAAGAAACGGAGCAAAAACAATAAATCTCCCCACTTTGGGAGACTTAATTATGCTTTAAAAAGATCTGTGATTTGTAATCATTCCCCCCAAGGTTATAAAACTTTTTTCATGCTCAACTCAACTGAGCATGAAACTTCAACACTCATAAAAACTATAGAATTAAGATTTTTTTCTGCTTTCAACATCTTAGATGTTGTATTTATCATGCTAATAAAGTAATAATATTAAAATAGCAATAATTGTTGGCAATCTAGCAATTATGAGTATTGTAAGTTTCATCTTCAGTTGAAAAGTGCATGAACAAAAAATAACCTCAAGGCATTAACCCTAATACTTACTCTGTTATCTCTTCAATAAAACCATTATCACACTGGGGACATGTAAAATCCTAAAAACAGAAAGAACAGTCACATGTTTACATTATAAACAAAAATTTTCAGCATAAAATTGTCAATATCTTCTTACCCATAGTTTGTAGCACATGTTTTGGGTGCTCAAAAGAACCATCTCATTGAGACGGTTCTTTTGAGTACCCACAACATATGTTTTGGTTGAGAAATAAGAAAATTATTTTTCTGTTACACACTCTTAACAAAAGTCCTGAAACTTATATATAAGTTAAAAAAATTTGAACAATTTTCTCTTTCTGTTGTCAAGTTCTGCCAGTATCTAAGCTGAAATTCACAAAATGTTTGTGAGAATACCAAACAGGGAAGGCACTGTTCAGACTGCTTCGATCTGAGTCTACACTGTATGTCTAGGCCTTTTTGGCAGGCAACTAGTGTTCCAAATTTTAGAACATCTACGGTATCTATTTCATGTATGCAGGCCATAACTCTTTGCATGCGGCATACTTTTTCTCGACCACAGTTTTTTTTTCCATAACATTTAATAAGACTGGGTTATGGTATTTGATATATATCATTGTTTGAAAAAGTGTGTAAGAGTTTTTACAAAGAGCATCAATTATCAAACTTTTTTAGCCTTCCGCTGTCTTAATAAAGTCACAAAAGTACATTTTAACACTAAGTTTTACGTTGATTGATAACTTTGATAGCCATTAGCTTGCCTTGATGTCTGAAAACAGAATTATTTTTGTTTGTTTGATTTCTTTACGTCCAAGTCAAATTAGTAAATTAGTGTAATTCTTTTAATTCCTGTATGTTAATAATTTGTCCTTTATTGGTTCTTTGCAGTATATGGTTATATTGCGAACTTAGGTTGCAAAACCGATGTGAAAAAGAAGCAAACATGATAATTTTCCAACTTTGCGTTTTGTATCAATATATTCTTTATCACCGAAACTGTTGATTATAAAACCAAGTACATGTAATGGCAGAGTTAAAAGTGTGAAAAGGCATAGGTTTAACAATAAACAATGTTTTGCCAATCATAAATTCACTTCTTTATATTCCTTAAACAATTAACAAAGGAGTTGGTAAAGTGTCTGTGAGCAGTAATTATTTAGGCGGGTGTGTTAAAATGTCTCTTCTAATTTGAAGTGATATTTTCAACAATTGACACAAATAGCCAATCATTTTTTGGTAAAGAACTAAACAAAAGATACCAAGTTTTTAAATGAAATTGCCCAATTTAATTTCGTTGTATAAACAATTTTATCATGTTGCACACAGTTGGCGAAGTCACTAGGTCGGGCGGAAAATTCCACCCCCGTTATTTACCAGTGGAATTTATGGGTATTTCCCGGCATGGCAAATAAGGCCCTTGTGACAATTAATGGCAAATATAACTTTTTTTACCACAAAATACTGGCAAATATGATTTTTTGCTGTAAAATGCGGCAGATATCTTTAGCAAGTTAACTTAATATAGTATAATTTAACTAAATGAGTGAAAATGTTAATATTGAACAGGGATACAGACTAACAATTTTTCGCCAGGAGCAAGCTGGGCCCTTAAAATAAAATAATTGGGGGCCCAGTCCAAAACTAAGGGGCCCAAAATTCGGCAGAAAATTTAACTCATTTCAACACAATTCATTTGCTTTACTCATACCCTGGGCCTAAAAATTTGTACTCCTCAATTATTAACCATATAGATTGTATTTGGAATCAGCTGAACTTAACAGCTAGACTAAGTGTCAGATTTGACATACAAACTACCCTTTTTCAGGGGCAAGCTGGGCCCCTGAACATATAGTTTTAGGGACCCAGCCCAAATTTTAGGGGCACTGGGCTACTGGGCCCCTGTTAGTCTTTTTCCCTGTTGAATATGAGGCTACAGTATCAGCATAAAACCTTTAAATACATTTAAACATGTTAAAACAGCCAAAAATGAATCTTACACTGAAATTATGAAATAATTTTTAACAACAAATAGTATCTTCAGCCCTTATCATGCTAGATATTTTATGTACAACACAGTAACACTTCTCCCAAATTTGATCCTATTTAGCTTAAATCTGTATTTTCAATTAATGTAAAAAGAATAGCTTCTGAAAGAAACCAGCTGATCAGTGTTTTCAAAAACGGATTCAACAGGACAATGGTTAATTCTGTGTTCAGCAGGATAAGGGTAAATTCTAATTTGACATTTAAGGGGGAGAAAATTTACCTGTGTTACAGTGTATCTGGCAATTTTTTGACACCTGTGCCTGTCATAATTTGTTATAACAACACAGCTCTTGCAAACTATATTCAAGTGGATACTGTATAGCCAGGGGCAGAATGTCATGATTGACTTCATATTTTAACTTTTGGCAATTAAAGTCCAGATGACCACAAACATGAGTGTCTTTAATTGAGCTATACAGATAAGGGTCACTCAGCCAAATACCTGACCGTAACTTCATATTTTAACTGTAGACAATTAAAGTCCAGGTGACCACAAACAGGTGTGTCTTCAATTGATTTATAGTACAGATAAGGGTCACTCACCCAACCTTGTCTGTAGCTATGGACAAGCCAACTGATGAGTACTTTGGTGTGTACAAAATGGGTTTTTTTCTTCTAAAATTCACTTATTAAATCTGAATGTTTAAAGAATTAGACTTATACCTTAAAGATAATTTAGCTGAAAGCCTGATAAACTAGTAGAAATGAAATATTAAGTCAAATAACCTCTATTACTGAATTTACTTTACTGAATTTACCAATCTAAATGTGGAGGGTTGAAAATATTATTTGCCAGTATTTCCCATTATTTGCCATTATTTCCCGGTAAATGCCACTGGCATGGCAAATATGCTTATTTGCCAGCATTTTTCCAACCTTGCGTAGTCAGAACTCCCATTTTTGGTGCTGGGACTCCTTTTTTTTGAAGGAGGCTGAATTTATTCTATCTATCTATTTATTGAAAATTCATCTGTTAAATTGAATATCTCACAAAATCAAGAGACAAATTTATAAAAAAGGGGTATTCTGCAAAAAATTCTCACTGAAGTCAAAACTATTACAACATCAAATCGCATCAACAAAGTCTACAGTTTGGCACAGGGTTGGCAATCGACCGGTCAATATGCATATTGACCAGACCAGTGGTCATTACTGGTTTTAACCGGTCATTACTGGTCGATTGGTGGTCAATTGGTTGATTGAAAAAAATGGGTTGATGTGAAGACACTTGGCATTATTTATCCCCCGTTTTACTGAAATCTATAAAGTACTAAAAGTAGTTTAATATAAGATAATACAATAAAGTTTAACTGAAAATGTGTTGTTGTTGTTTTAGTTGATTTTGCTTTAAAAAAAGTATTAATAATTATTAAGCCGTAAAATAAACAAAAATGAAATGTTTTCAGTCCAAATCATTACCACAACTTTCAGTTCAGACTAACAGTCTTGAACTTATTTTCTATTAACCATTAATAAAAAAGGCAAATTCAAATAATCAAAATAAATTTTAAAACTAGTTTTTGTCATAGAAATAAAAAAAATATTTAAATCAAGGACTTATTTTAAAATGAGAGAAAGTAAAAAAAAATCAAATGCTTCAAATTGGTCATCAAAGAGGTCATCATGTACAAATAAAAGATGCTGTAAATTGGTTTGGCTTCTTACCGGAAAAGACAAAGGGGTGAAAATTATAAAGAAAACACTTAATGTCAAGAAGTTATTTTTTACTTTAAATACCCTAGAACAAAATAAATTGTGAAAATACAGGGCATGTCTCTCAGACTTAAGAAGGTGTGTCCAGTTTATAACACCTATCTAATCACTGAGCTTAAAATGTATTGGCTAATTCAGTGGCATCTGTGTGTATATAAAGGTGTGAAAAAGTGGTCATTCAGCTATCTGCTGTTATCAGTTAATAATTAACCAAGTGTCATAAACTAATAAAGTTATTGTCTCAAAATTGAGCAAAAACCCTGCATGGTTATTCTATTCTGCCTTTGATGATGCAAGAAAAACTAGTGTTAGGTGCATGGACTGTAATTCAGAACTCCGTGCTAAGGTCTTGAGATGGAAATCTAACCGTGAAAAGTGCCCTTTGCAGGGACAAAACAGTAATTTTTTTCATAAAACCTGTACAAATATCTCAATCCACCACAAAAACATTCCTTTGAATTTTCAATTGACCACTCAGATTCTTATTGACCAGTATTGACCACTTTTTGGCTTATTGACCGGGGCGGTTTTAACCGGTTAAAACCGCTGGTTAAAACCAGGGGTGGTTTCGACCGCCCAACCTTGGTTTGGCAAGTGTTTTCCCTAGCCAGTTTTAGCATGGCGCCTCACCATGCCCTTTTTCCAAGTGGCATGCCCCTTTTCTTAAACTACATTAAATGCCCTACATTTTGGTAAAAAAATCATAAAAATTTGACAAAAACTAAGTCGGTAACTAGCTATTCATAGCTAATGTTATACTGTTTTGTGTTATATGTTTAATGCTGAATAAATATATTGTATTGCATTGCATTGTATTGTATTGTATTTCTGACTATATAAATAAATTTTGTATTGTATTGTAAGGAAGTTACTGCTTCTTCAGTTGGAAGCCTGAAGTAGCAAGGAAGACAACTTCTGTTACACTATTTTACTCATTGTTAATCCTTTTACAATGGTCACTAATTACCACAGGTAATTCCGACACATTACTTTATAGTGTGCAATCTTAAAATAGGAGTTCAGAAAATGCCACTCTAGTTCTAAAATAATAATTAAATAAATAGCATCATGCTAAGAGGCATAAATTTATATTTGGCATTTAAATTTGGGCCTAAATGTGCACTCGAAGCCTGTTGCAGCGCGTTAAAAAATGACCTCTTAGCCTCTCGCGGCACATTCAAAAGTGCCCTCTTTGCATGCTGTAACACGCTTAAAGTGCCCTTTTCCTGGAAACTTTACCATGCCCTTTTTGTGGACTGGGGGAAAACACTATTGGCTGGAGAATGATTTTGCAATTTTTTGGCAACACAATGCGCAGAGCAAATATAAAGCATTATTTCAGTGCTTTTTTAAAGTAAACAAACAGACCTATTTTTGATTGATTGAACTATAATAGATCAAAATAGAAGTGTTCCCAACCTGTTAAATGATCAGATTTACCGTTCTTTCTTTCTCTATATACTGCCTGATACCCTCACGAGCATTATCGCCATGTGTACTTTTTACACTCCAGTTTGCAGGATGAAAGCCTACAAATATTAGGGCTGCAACGATACTGATATTTCACAATACGATACGTATCACGATATTTGCCTCACGATACAATATGTATCGCGATACATTTTTGACAACTTTAGAACCTTAGAAACAACATAGATCTATGAAATTAGGAGAAGTAAATACTCAAATATTAACCTTTGTCATGCTGGATGTTTTTATGTACTACACTCTTCCCCAGTTTTTATCAAATTCTTTTAAAATATTTCAATTATTAGCATGTATTAACAAGCAGAACCGAAAACTGTGTAGATTAGGATCAGCTGGATTCTCAAAAGCCAGATGATCTTGTTATACATTGTTTCAAAATAGGATACATCAAGTGTTTAGCATGGAAAAGGGTTAACTGATAAAAGCAGAACAATTAAAAGGGAAAATGGTAACATTCCTTTTGTACAAAAGCATACATTTTTAAAATTCATTTCTAATATATAACACCAAGTGCTGTATCGTTAGCGTATCGTGAGATGACCTCACGATACCATATGCGTATCGTCAGAAAACGTATCGCGATACAATACAATTTCTGTTGCAGCTTTAATAAATATCCATATCTAAATTACCATAAGGTTCTTTAACCTACACAAGTAGTGTTCCCCACAGCCTGATAAAAGGGCAGGGTTCTGGCCAGAAAAAGGGCACTTTTGATAGGTGAAATTCACCCCAAAGGGCACTTTTGTTAGAACAGACTTTTCAAATGTGAGTTAGATAAAGGATGTCTGTTAAAAGGTTAGAATAGCTTCTAGTAGAGCATAGGATTCATTGGGATAACAAAAAGTTATTTTATACAGTAAAAATAAAAATATTACTATTTTTATATTAAAATGAAAATAAGGGCAGGAGGGGGGAGTTTTAGGGCAGCAGGGCTCCCCCCTGCTACTCCTCTTTATGGGAAACACTACACAAGGGGTGACTCTCTTTCTTTCTTTATATACTGCCAGGCCCTCTTTCGAGTATTATCCGCAGGTGTTCTATATACGCGACTTTCCCTGCACAGGGGACATCCAGTTAACGTCCCGATCCAAAGGACGGCACACTAATCTATTGTGTCATCCCTGCAAATGACACTACTAGGGAAAGCGTGTTCGGACACAGAAATTTTCCTCGACGTGTGCAGGGATCCAATCTGGGACCTCTAGCACCAGAGGCAAGTGTGCTAACCACCGAGCTACCACTCTTCCTGGACTTCGATGCAGCAAGGATCAGAAATAAATTATTAGCAAATCTATTGGAATATCATATCCAGGTAAATTTAAGGTCGGGTCTGAAAGCCCCTGCCTAGCCAAGCTGCCGACCTGCATAGTTTATTTTTCAATATCATTCTCCGTGGAGATTTTTCAAATATAAATTTATCTAAAATCATCACATAGACTAAAAGCAATAAGTGGAACATTAATAATCATTGTTAATAGTTATAATTTGGATTTAATTACCATTTCATTAAGGTTACTCAAAATGTCTATAAATAGAACTGGATGTGGCCTTTAGGAAAATGACCATTTTCGTGAAATTAACGAATTTTTAAGTAAGATTCCTTTAAACTTTTTCTTCACTTATCTTTTATTTTCAGAATAATTGCCAAACTCGCTTGTAGACCTCTCAAACTTCCAATAAAAATCAACTGAAATCTTGATTAACTCAGCTGTTGCTTTAAGGCCCCCTGCGAGCAATAAAATGGCAATAAAATCAAAATTATTGTTATTTACTATTATTATTATTGTTCCACTTATCGATTTTAGTCTATGTGATGATTTTAAATAAAAAAAATATTTATGAAAAATCTCCACTGAGGATGAATTTGAAAAAATAAACTATGTAGGTCGGTACTCGGCGGCTCGGCTCGGCAGGGGCTTTCAGACCCGACCTAAATTTAAGAGTGTGAGTTTAAATAAGATTGTTGAAGGGATTGGAAAAATGGAGCGAAACGACTTCTACATCTACATCTACATCTATGGTTTACGCGCTGTCCGTCACTCTTGACTGTTATAGCGCGGGGGTTGCGACTTAAGAAAAGAAAAAGAGAAGAATCGATAGGAAAGTTAGAAGCAAAGAAAAGGCATGATAGGAAAGTCAGAAGAATTTAGAAAAGTTGTGCCGAATGCATTTTCAATCCTTCGGTCTTGTCCAATCTAGCTACCTTGCAGGTACCAGGGCACACGAAGTCCCCGCCAGCACAGCACAAGAAGTCACTAGGATTTACTTGCATTTGACGGACCCTAAACAGATTAGAATGACATGGTGCTGAGCTCCCGTTTGAAAGATACCAAACTGGGAGCGTCTGCCAAAGAGGCTGGCAGGGAATTCCAAAGAACAATGGTTCTTGGGAAGAAGCTGTTTTTGAAGTAGTCACTAGAAGCTGGGACATGTCTGAATTTGTGAGAGTGATGTGACCTGGTTCTTGTTGAGGCTTCCGTTAGATACTGATCTGGTGGGATGTCTACTAGGTCGTTGATTATCTTAAACAACATAGTAAGCTGACACTTGACACGTCTCGATTCCAGTGATTCCCATTCTAAATGTTCCAACATGGAGGTCACGCTGCTGGTGTTGTGGTATCTGTTGGTAACATACCTAGCCGCTCTACGCTGGACCATTTCGAGTTTGTTGATGTAGTCTTGGGTGTAGGGGCTCCAGACTGTGCAACAGTACTCCAGTATGGGTCTGACGAGAGAAAGATATGCAGCTGTTTTTGTTGATTCATTGCTGACCTTCAGGTTTCGTCTCAGGAAGCCTATCATACTGTTTCCCTTCTTTATGGTCTGGTCCATATGCTTATTCCAAGCCATGTTTGTTTGCATCTCTACACCAAGATATCGTGTGGAATCCTCTGATGTAAGAACATGTCCCTTCAATGAGTACTCTCTAACAACAGGATTTCTTGACCTTGATACTCTGATGGTGCTACACTTGTCTGGGTGAAAGGACATACCCCATTTCTTCTCCCATGATGCTAGCTTGTCTAGGTCATCTTGTAAGATGTCACAGTCTCTCTGGTTCTTTATCCTTCTATAGAGAATACAGTCATCTGCAAAAAGCCGAGTATTTGACTGGACGCTGTCTGGGAGGTCATTTATAAATAGAAGAAACAACAGTGGTCCCAAGACTGTTCCCTGCGGCACTCCACTTATGACTGGTATACTGTCTGAGGTTGCTCCTTCAACCAGCACCTGTTGAGTCCTGTCCGTTAGGAATGATCGTATCCATCGGTGTACATTGTCCCTGATACCATAATGCTCCAATTTCTTTAACAGACGCTCATGGGGGACGCGATCAAATGCTTTTGAGAAGTCTAAGATGATCAGGTCGTGCTGGTGCTTCTTGTCTAAGCCTTGAATAAGTTCATGGGCTAATGTAAGCAGTTGTGTTTCGCAGCTTCGCCTGGCTCTAAAACCATGCTGGCAGTCTGTGAGTATCTCATATTCATCCAGGTGTTTGAGAACGTTGCTGGTAACAATATGTTCCTGAATCTTGCAGCATAGACTGGTAAGGGAGACTGGCCTGTAATTTGATGCTTTGTATTTCTCCCCTTTTTTAAAGATGGCAGTTACGTTAGCTGTTCTCCAGTCTTTTGGTACTATCCCAGTATCAAAGCTCTTTTGAAAAATAATGGTCAGGAACGGTCCAATCTCTGTGGCCATCTCCTTAAGAACCCTTGCAGGAAGCAAATCTGGTCCAGAGGCTTTATTGGGATTTAGTTTAAGCAGTAGTTTCACCACACCTTCCACCGACTTGGGTGTAAAGTTAAAGAAGCCTTATTTAACGTCGCTTACAATGTAACAGACAACATTAGCTCACGAGCTATTCTGCGACATAACAATAGGGTGTAGGGGCGAAACATCTAGGCACGCGAAACAACTAGGGGCGAAACGAATTAGGGCAACCTAGTCTTAAGGCAAAACGACTTGTTTCCCCACTAGCTAGGATCAAAATAGTATACGGTTGATGGTTCTGATGGTTCATTGCCCTTTGGAAATGTATTTTTTCAACCTTAAAAAACAATCAATTAAATGACTATCCTGAAATTGCTGAACCACAACTACTTTATCTAATTCCCGGGAATTAAGAATGTTATACATCTACACGTACTGGCAATTTGGGTTTAATTTCAGCTGTACATTGGTGACAATAAAACTTATTTGCGTTCGTCGATGGATTTTCGACGGCTGCTTCCGCCATCTTGATTAAGAATTCCCAAATACGGATTACGTCATCTATTTACGTGTTCTTATTTTTAGGGTTTTACTAGCTGTCGAAAGCTGAGAAAAGAGTTTCCGCCAGTAACTTTCAACAGACCCTTTCGGCCACCAAGCAGATCTATCTATCGTAGGAGGACCTGTTTCAGTGACTGACCTGTTTCAGTTACCTTTTGAAAATGAGCTGTCATTTCCAAATGCAATGTTTCATACAACTGAACATAATTTAGATGTGATATATAGCCGTTTGACTTCCTATGGGACAGAAAATCTGTAGTGTACAAACATGCGTAGTTTGACAGACTTGTAATTTCCATGGCAACCCCAATTTTGAGGCATTTTTCTTATTACTTTTTTACCCTTTCCATTTCAGACCTACAACTTTTGTTAAAAGCAACATCTGAATATATTTTCTGTTGTGATATGATTTCCATCTTGTTTTCTATCATTTCACATGCAAAAAGGACTGATCATTTAGATAGTTTGTGAAAGAGACCAGTTTGAAATATGTGGTGTTCTTATATCTTTTAAATAGATATTTTAGTCAACTGGAAAAAGGACTATCAACTTTTTACTTCTGAAAAACTTGCAGTAAGATTGTC
The DNA here is from genome assembly GCA_964019695.1 of Loripinus fragilis. NCBI lineage: Eukaryota > Metazoa > Mollusca > Bivalvia > Lucinida > Lucinidae > Loripinus > Loripinus fragilis. The sequence goes on along the minus strand of OZ026522.1, from coordinate 62,317,918 downwards.
AATGTCTCCACAATTAAATATATAGACATTCAGCACCTTCTTGCATCATTAAGCACAATTTTATGAAATCAATTTGATTCTTCACTTAAATTTTTGCGCTGTTTTGAACCCTACCCCCTTATGCTTTACAGTATGTTTGTGCTACATAACCACTATCTTTATTTGAACTGTATTTCATTATAAAGAAAGAACTTAATTACTTCAACGTGGTTTTGTCTTATGTTGGTGATAGTTAACAAGGAACAGTTGCTTTTGACTGACTAATGTTAATATTTTAAAAATTAAGCGGGGGTCACTGAAACAGGTCCAAACCAAATTCCGTTAGGAAAAATGGGGTAGGTCAAGATAAACAGTGTTAAAACTTTCTTTTAATTTTTCTGAACACTTCTATGTCAAACATATTGCACAAAGATAGATCTAAAGTGAGCTATACACAAAATAAATTGTTTCCAAGAAGTTTGATAATGTTGCCAAAATAACCCTTATGGTCACAAAAACTGGTCCTTCGAGGATATTTATTCTTAACTTCTAACAAAAAAAAAACAAACACAGTAACATATATAACTATATATATATAGAAATACGTATATATCATGATTATATATTTGTCTCAACTGTTTTCAATATACAACTGAGCCTGAAAAGCTAAAACAGATTTAGATATTTGCACATTTTTTCTTTTGATTGAACAAAACACGCTATTTAAACGCAACAAAAGCTTAGTGGCAAACAGGTTCACACTATTCACATTATATGAAATAGTAAATAGCATATCTGTTCTATCAAAAATAGTAAGTGAGTATTATTTATGATAAAATATCTAAGAATTTCTGAAATGATGTGTGGATGTTGGAAACTTTGTTTGCTAATGCTCTCAATGGTTGAGGGAATTTTATGTCGGGCCCTAGTTTTCTAATTTGTTTCTAGTTCAGAAATCATCTTAAAAAGGAAGAGAGCTGGTTGCTTCACTTTGATTATATTGTAACGATCTGCGTTCTGTGTCCCTTCCTTAATGTGCAGTAGGTCAGTCAGGAGTTTGTGATTGTGACATTTGCTAGCCATATTCCCTCACAGAAACAAGACGTTTGCTGGCAATATAGATAGCATCACGCCTTCATATATAAGCTCTATAGCTAAAAGGCAAACACCTGCAAACACTCTCAGTCCATTGTGGCATATATGATCATTCAAAGTAAGAAAGAGGGCAAAGGTCAGGAATCAATGTAATCAAGCACCACACCTGACCGAGGATACCAATGGGAAAGTGATAACGTCACAATTAGACATCGCAAACGAGAGCCAAGAGGTCAGCCCTTTCCCAGCAGGTGACCACAAGGCATCAACAAACAGACGTGCATGAAAGTATAACAAAACAAGACACAGCGAGGAAGAGCCACTCAACCACCACGAGACACCAGGAAGACAAATTAAGCAAAGCAACCAGCTCTCTCTCTTCCCCATCAAGATGATTGCAATACTAGAATGGACATAAAGTAACGTACAGCAAAACATAGAACAATTACAGACTCCCACAATGGGAGTAACAATAAACAAAAAGTCAACAACAACAGAACTAACCCCTTAGAATGGACAGCAGCCTAAGCCACCCGGGGTGGGGGGGGGGGGGGGGGCTTAAATCCATCTTACTGGTACCAAATCTTCGCCCTAGATTCTGCTGCTGTTGAAGTACAAGAAATGTACAGCTCGCATGGAGGCCATCTAACGAATGCAATGTATCATCATGGAGAAACACTTTAATCAAATTAACACACCATGATGAAACAAAGAAAAGGGCTCATGACTCACAGATAGTCAGAGCTAAAGAAAACCTCAAGTTGAGCCACGATGGGTCCAACTACAGATAAGCATCAGACAACAACCCAACAATTAAAGCTTTACGTCAGAGCCATCATAGAGTCTGAGGCCTGACCCACCATCGTGCAATTAAAGAGGAAACCATAGCTATAAACCGTGATTGGGTTTAAAACAAGGCATGCAGACTGTCGCATGATATCCAACTTATATCCAACCCTTATATAACGTTTTACAATTTATTTGAATTGATCACTAAAATTAGATTTTTCAACAATTCGTTTGAATTTATAAACTAAATCAACATAAAATATAGGTTCTGATATGTCTCGTTGCAGAAGAGTTTTTAAACCAACCTTGTATTTAACAATTAACTCAGAGTGTCTAAGGTAGAATTTAGAAAATGCTTTTCGAATTTTATGATATCTATAACCTTGTTTTAATAACGTAGCAGTTAAAAATAAGTTTCTGTTGTTGAAATCATCAACATTAGAACACACTCTTGCAAATCGAATAAGCTGAGAAATATGAGCTACTGTTGAAGTAGAAAAAAAGTTCAGCTCGCATGGAAGCATGGAAGCCTTCTAACATTTGCAATGTATGATCATGGTTAAACACTCTAATCAAATTAACACACTATGATGAAGCAAAGAAAAGGGCTCACGACTCACAAATAGTCAGAGCTAAAGAAAACCTCAAGTTGAGCCATGGTGGGTCCTGCTACAGATAAGTATCAGGCTCCAACCCACCAATAAAAGCTTGACGTCTTAGCCGTCATAGAGTCTGAGGCCGGGTCTGGGGCAGTCTTTGCTTCCAAAGGATACCCTACATATTTGACTTCACTACAGCTGGTGACTGGGACTGTGTGGTGGTGGTTTAACGTCTCCCTGCCCTTCACTATAGTGTAGATTTTATTTTCTTGTCCTTTGGGATCATGGGTTTCATTGTGGAACTTTGAAACTATTAGAGGGTCACTGATGAAGCCTAAATGGCAGAAACTAGCTAGTCTGGCTCAGGAAATATGCACACTCTAGTTTCAGTTCTTTGTTTGTTTGTTTGGTTCTTAACGACGCATCAACCCTTGTGGGTCATTAGCGTCTGACGGTATTAAACTAAACATGATGAAGATGGAAAAAGTAAAAATTTATAAGATAAAATAAAAGGAAAGATGATGATGAGTTTGTATAATGATAATTAGTTGCAATACGATTGTTGGCAGGAGAGACCACGTACAATATCTGACAGTTTCAAAGAGCTATTCAGATAACTGTACATGTTCTTTAACTGAACAGAATACAACATTAAAAAAAAAATCTGTATTATGGTCTGATACAAATGTAAAACAAAACATGATTTTAAAAATAGCAATTAGATTTTGTTAAAAAGATTTATTTGTCTTAAAAATGTCATAATACTATCAATATGTATCTCTTGAAATAATTCTTTCATGTTATCAACATGGAAGCAATTGTTTCTTACTTGTGCAAAATCGCCACATTCCAAAAGGAAGTGACGTACAGTGAATGGTGCGTCGCAACCAACACATTGTGGCGGCTCTTCACCTTGTAGTAAGTATGAATGAGTGACTCTTGTATGACCTAAGCGGAGTCGAGCTAAAACTACTTCTTCTCTTCTAATGTTTCGAACAACTGATTGATATTCACCAATAGTTGGTTTGATGCCAAGAAGTTTATTACCAATGCTGTTATTCCATGAAGTTTGCCATTCTTCCAAGATACATTTATTGATAGATGGCTTAAAATTGGAAAATGGAATCTTAAAAGAAGTTGGTTCTAATGAAAGCGATGTTTTTGCTTGCTTATCTACCATCTCATTCCCTTGAATACCTATATGACTAGGAATCCAACAGAGAGCAATTTCTTTATAAGCTAAAAGCTCATGACATTTTTCTAAAAGTTTCTGAATCTGTGGATTCTTTGAACTGGTATGGTTCATTGCTTTCAATACAGAAAGCGAGTCAGAAAATATAATAAATTTATTGTTAGCATCACAAGTGCTAATGAAATCTAAAGCTAGATCAATTGCTTTAGCTTCAGCAGTGAAAATTGATGAATCGTCAGGTATACGTTGCATATTACTATGGTTGTCTGATATAACAGCACAACCAACCTTTGAGTCTTCCTTTGACCCATCAGTATAAATTTGTTGGTAATTCTTATAACGACTTTGCATTTTTCTGAAATCATCTTTTAATATGTGTGGATTTGATTCAGATTTTTTTCCAGAATGTAAATCAAAAATTATTTCAGGTGGTTTCATGCACCAAGCTGGAATATTTGGTGTAAAATGTTTTTCAATATTTTGTGTTTAATATTGGCAGATTCTAAGAGTGGTGAAATTCTGATGCCAAATGATTTAATAGCTTTAGGTTTTTGTTCATATAAATTAACATAATTTGGTGGGAATGTAACTTCATGAGCAGGATTTGGTGGGTTAGCAGCAAGTCTTATAGCATATTGCAAAGAGAGTTTCTCTCTTCGTGAATATAGTGATGGTTCATCTGCTTCCACATAGAGACTAGCAACAGGAGAAGTTCTAAAAGCCCCTAAAGCTAATCTAAGTCCTTGGTTATGTATAGGATCAAGCATTTGAAGATATGATTTTCGTGCAGAGCCATATATAATACAGCCATAGTCTAATTTTGACCGAACTAGAGACCGATACAGCTTTAGAAGTGTAGTTCTGTCTGCACCCCAAGAAGTATGGGAAAGCACTTTTAAAAGATTCAATGCTTTTAAACATTTAGCTTTGAGATATTTAATATGGGGTATAAAACTGAGTTTTCTATCAAATAAAATGCCAAGGAATTTAGATTCCTCAACAAAGTTTCAGTTCTTTCGTACAGTCTTTGCTTCCAAAGGATACCTTTTAAGAACATATTTGACCCACCCTCGTGCAATGAAAGAAAAAAAAAAACTGATGAAGCCTAAATCGCAAAAACTAGCTAGTCTGGCCCAGGAAATATGCACACTCTAGTTTCAGTTCTTTCGTGCAGTCTTTGCTTCCAAAGGATACCCTTTTAAGAATATATTTGACTTCACTACAGCTGGTGACTGGGACTGTGTGGCGGCGGTAGAACGTCTCTCTGCCCTTCACTATAGTGTAGATTTTATTTTCTTGTCGTTTGGGATCATGGGTTTCATTGTGGAATTTTGAAACTATAAGAGGGTCACTGATGAAGCCTAAATGGCAGAAACTAGCTAGTCTGGCCCAGGAAATATGCACACTCTAGTTTCAGTTCTTTCGTACAGTCTTTGCTTACAAAGGATACCTTTTAAGAACATATTTGACCCACCCTCGTGCAATGAAAGAAAAAAAACATAGCTATAAACCGTGATTGGCCCCTGATGCTTTGGCTGTTTGTAGAGCCGACCGGGGTTTACCTGTTGGATTTCTTTTGCTCTGGTATTCAGTTTTATTTACTGTTGAGTCCTTATCTTTGCTTTATCTCCTTGTTTTATTTTGATTTATATGTTCTAGGAGATGATGCATTGATAAGTTAGGGGTATTTCATGCAAACCAAACATCTATGTGTCTTGATCCACATCTGAATTAAGGGTGAGGTTGGCGCCTTTTAACTGGTTTAAGCCCTCCAGTAAATATTTTACTGACCGTTCCAAGGCGGTGCTTCTTTTATGGATCTTTTATGTTTTGGTTCTGTCTTGTGTTTGCTATGTCTTTGTGCGCGTCTGTTTATATATGCTTTGTGGTCACCTGTTGGGAAAGGGCTGACCTCTTGGCTCTCGTTTGTGGTGTCTAACTGTGAGTTTGTCACTTCTCCGTTGGTATCCTGGGTCAGGTGTGGTACTTGATAGTATTTATTCCTGATCTTTGCAACCGTACTTACTTAAAACTAGGCATGCAGACTACTCGGCAGTTGTTGGGTCCATATTAGAATATTGTGCCTCTATATGGAGCCCACACACAGAACGATCATAACACAAGCTGGAAATGGTGCAAAGGAGGGCTGCCAAGTACTGTACAAACAGGTATCACAATACCAGCAGTTTGACAGAAATGCTAGGAGATCTTCAATGGGAAACATTAAAGTCTAGGCGAACGAAGATACAACTTACCATGCTCTTCAAGATCGTAAATGACATAGTCGACATCCCAGCAGAAGAATCTCTGTCCCCTGCCAGCACATGGCCTAGAGCACTACGCTCCAAGAAGCTCCGGCAGTATCCGGCCGAATCAAATACATATAAATACAGCTTCTTTCCAAGGACAATCCCGGCATAAATGGCTTTACCAGCTACTATAGCTGAGGCCCATGACTTAGTACACTTCAAACAGGGGCTGTCCGGTCTTACATTCTTACTTCTAAATAAGGGTAGGGGGCAACCCGCAAGTAGGATCAGAGGGTTTTCTGAGCTGTGCTGGTTGGGTGACTATACCCAGAGGCAGTTACTGTAGCCGGATTTGTCTGACCACACAATGAAGATCTGAGAAATCAGGTTGCAATCTTCTTTAATTTCTATACTTTTCTCAATAACTATCTTTCTGCCTGTTGTATTTTTCCATCTTTTTTCTTTTTCTAATCCTCCACCAGAGACATAATATTCAAGAGTGAATGCAATCTCTTATGAAACAGACAGAGATCATTTGTATAACTTGCGATTATCTTACCCCTTTTATTGTGTTTTATTTCTTCATTAAAACGACTTCATATTGATATAAAAAGGCTGCCGTGGAATGTCAGCAAGTCTTAGTCACACCTCCACGTGGTGTCAGCTGGAAAATAAGGATACATTGTGATATCCTTAGGCTAACATGACAGCGCCTCTTTATAATCTGTTCGTTTATTGCATGGTCATTCTTACCAACGAAAAACAAGAACAAGCGAAGATTTTTACTTTTATTAAATTTTATAAAACGACATACCATGTAATATGTTAAATTTCATAAAAAAACGTCCATATGAAGGGAAAATGAGGTATCTGTACTGTTCTATAACTTATGCCTGTTGAGGCACACCTCCGTCTGGAGTCTTTTAAATTTACTTACTATTTATAGTCTCTGTTGTTTCCTCTATTTTAGTGTCTGAAGAACTTGCTATGGTCGGGTCTGAAAGCCCCTGCCCAGTCAAGCTGCCGGTCTACATAGTTTATTTTTTCAATAACATCCCATGTGGAGATTTTTCAAAAATTTGTTTATCTAAAATCATCACATAGACTAAAAGCAATCAGTGGAACATTGATAATAATAGCTAATAGTTATAATTTGGATTTAATTTCCATTTCATTAAGGTTAATCAAAATGTCTAAAAATAGAACAGGGTGTGGCTTTTAGGAAAATGACCATTTTCGTGAAATTAACGCATTTAAGTAAGATTCCTTTAAACTTTTATTTTCAGAATAATTGCCAAACTCGCTTGAAGACCTCTCAAATTTCCAATAAAAATCAACTGAAACTTTGGTTCACTCGGCTGTGGCTTTCAGACCCCTCGTCGCTTCAGTGCTATAGTGTTCTAAGTGACATTTTGGTCAAAAATGAGTTATGCATACCGTTTGAAAGAGGATCAAATGTTCTATCTACTGGTGAGGGTTTCATTTGCCTATCTCCTCCCAGTAAGCTTAAAATTGCTGTGCGTTTCTGTTCTATCTACAAAAAGACAATTTCGTTCAGTGCTATAGTGTTCTAAGTGATTTTCATCCAATGGCCAATGATCATTATGTCACGTGTCTGGATGAGTCCAGTGTCATACTGTTCTATCTACTGATAATCACTACCCTTGGAGAAATTGGGTAAAAAATTGCAGTTACCTCCCTTACATAAATTAAAATTTCCTATATTGAAGCGGTTTGTCAATGAAATAACGAACTTATGGCTATATCTGCTACTTTTTGTTCCAAATAATCCGCTCAGTCAAAGATTTTGTGCAAATTGATCCATGGACAAAATAATAAGCTGTAGAAACAGATTACTTCCCTTACGCATATTTTGACTGCTTTGATTAAAGTAATTTGTCAGTGAAATTACAAACCAATGGTTAAATCTGCTACTTTTAGGTTCTAATAATCAGTTAAGTTCAAAATATTATGCTTATTGACCGCATTGACAGAAAAATTAACTGTAGAAAAAAATTACCTCCCTTACATACAAATAATGGCATAATCCGTGCGGTTTGTTAGTGTTGTGCCAAACAAATGACTAAATATGCTACTTTTAGTTATAAAAAATCATTTCTGTTGAGAATAGTCTACAAAAAGACTCCATGATCAGAATAATAAGCTGTAGGAAAATATAGAACACTAAAGCACTGAACGCAGAAGGCGATTTTTAGGGCATAATGTTCTATCTGCAAACTGTAAAATGCCCGTAATTTCCATATTACTGTGAACATTTCTTCAAACCAAGGTCATTTACACTGTATGTATATATTTAAACCCTCAAGGTCTGTGATAAATGAGGCATCAAAAATCAGGACACACAAATTTTCAAACTCATTTTTCTCAAAACTTGTGCAATGGTAGATAGAACACTATAGCACTGAAGCGACGCCCTGTGAGCAATAAAATGGCAATAAAATCAAAATTATTGTTATTTGCAATTACTGTTATTGTTCCACTTATCGATCTTTTCTTTCTTTCTATCTTTACTGGTTTCGCTTATACTTGAGCATCACACCAGGGAGTGCGAATTTGGAAAGTTTGATAAGATAAAAAAAACACACAAAAAACAACACAATAACTTTTGGCTGATTTTTTGTTCAAAGAATGAGTGCCCTAAACTCGTCTGTGGACTGGGTATTGGCCACAGAAGGAGACAGACTATTCCAATGTGGAATAGTTCGGGGAAAAAGGAATTCTTCAGGGCGTAACTGTATGTCTGGTGTCTGCGGTATTGAGCACTATGTGATGACCTGGTAGTTTTCAAACTGTGATCAGTGGTCATATACTTGTCTTTTTTAATAGACACTGCTCCACAATGAATCTTGTGAAAGAGAAGCAAGGTCCGGGCCTCGAGAGATGGCCATTCAAGCTCATCAAGCATTTTGCCAACACTACTCGTGTTTCGCCATCTCCTGCAGGTCCAGCGAGCTGCTGTCCTCTGAACTTTCTCAATCTGATTAATCTGAAGTTTCGAGTGAGGGCTACAAATGGGTGCTGCATACTCTAGTTTAGGCTGAACCAAAGTTTTGTATGCAACTTCCTGGACCCACCGTGGCTCAGCTTGAGATTTTCCTTAGCTCTGACTATCTGTGAGTTATGAGCCTTTTTCTTTTTTTCTATCATGGTGTGTGAATTTGATTAGAGTGTTTCTCCATGATGATACATTGCATTCGATAGATGGCCTCCATGCGAGCTGAACATCGTGTACTTCAACAACAGCAGAATCTAGGGCAAACATTTGGTACCAGTAAAATGCATTTAAGCCCCTCGGTTGCTTAGGCTGCTGTCCCTTCTAAGGCGGTGGTTCTGTTGTTGTTGGCATTTTGTTTATTGTTACTCCCATTGTGGGAGTCTGTAATTGTACTATGTTTTGTTGTACGTTACTTTATGTCCATTCTAGGATTGCAATCATCTTTATGGGGAAGAGAGAGCTGGTTGCTTTGCTTAATTTGTCTTCTTGGTGTCTCATGATGGTCGAGCGGTTCTTCCTCGCGGTGCCATGGGGTTGTCTGCGGTTTGTGATTGTGGTATTTACTGATCATACTCACTTACTATTCCTTAGTACTCCTAGGTGCAAAAGCCAAGTTCCTGCGATGGAAATCAAGGTTCTTAGTTGCTTTGGAAGAGATTTCTGAGACACGCTGACCCCAATTAATGTTATCAGTAATGGTGATACCAAGGTATTTTGCTGACTGAACATTTTCCAAAGTTTGATTGTGTAGTGAGTAGTGGAAGAGAGAATTTGTTTGTGATCCTGATGCTGAGTCACTCTCATTGAGTGACATTTGGCTACGTTAAAGGATCATTGACAGTTTGGGCCTTATACGCCTATTTTTCTGATTCCCAGAACGCTGCTTTTGAGCTTTTAGTGTAGTGAATGTAGTATCAGTGCAATAGGTGAATCTAATTAAAAGAGCCAGCTAGCAGAATATTTTCAAAATTCCTTCGCATTCGAGAGTTATGGCGGGTAGAAAGGGGAGGGGGTCTGAAATTTCATGAAAATAAAAAGTGCTTTAAAAAGTGATTTCTGCACGTTTTCTTGATTTATTTGGTAGGCATGGTGATATCTATTGAACACACCATATGCAGAGTATGAACGAATTACGATAATTGATGAAATTGTTTTAAAAACAAAATATGTCTTGTAATAAAATGATTTTGGAGAGATAATTTAGAAGTAACCTGTACATTTTTGACTACATATACCGTACATAATACAAAACTGAAAGCTCAACAAAAGAAATAAATATTTTTGAAGGAATGAAAGTGTCCCATTTAGCATTGGAAAGTAAAACTGATTCTAACTCGATCCTTTGAATATAGCTTTTGCTTTGTTTAAAGGGCATAGCATTTAAAATGTATTTAAATTGCCCGAATATTTATGGTATACATACACATGTATATCGAAGTTGAAAGCTACCTATATGAGACAATATATTGAACACTAAAGTATTTACCTGTTATAACTCTTTGCATGCCAGTGGATAATTTTTTCGTCTGCCAATGGCCTTTTGCAAACAGATTGAACCTAGATGGAGACCAACAGAATGTCGGTCTTGACCTGGATCCAAACTGTTTGACACTCTGATGTTGGTCCTGGTGGTTTATTTTTAAAAACTTAATTTTGAAGAAAGTCAGCAGACGAAAATATAAAAACATGATCAATTCCCTAGCATGCAAATAGTAAGTACAGGACGTTTGCAAAATAATGTGTCATTTAATAACAGTGAGAATTTTTCTTATGAAAAAATGCATAAAACCTTGCTAATTCAACTTTAAATCTTTAAGTACTTTATATTAAACTAGCACAGAATACAAAGCAATTTAGGAGGTTTGTTCTAGAGAATAGTAAGCTTCATTACTGTCATTAATTTCTTATTTGGTAGAAAAGGCATTTTATGGGCTTAGGCCCTGGATTTTTGGGCTGATGAAAATCTTTCCCCAATTTGTGCCAGCAAGCCACTTCCATACAATGTGTAAAATATGGTAACACATATACATGCAAAAGCTTTTTCTGGCACACGGGGGGGGGGGGGGGGGGGTGTGGTGATATTTTAAAAAATGTTTTCCGATTTCTATATATCTTAATGTTAAACTGATTGTTCTCCCCAAAATTTTACATCTTTGAAGCATTTAATATCGAAAACGGATTTCACAGCCATAAAGTACTCAGGTCAAGGTAGCTTCAAGGCGAAGAAAGGGACGATTGACAAACTTTTATTTTTACTGAAAACCATTGGCATTTACCCATAGCAAGTGTCAATGATCCTTTCATTTGTCAATCGGATTCCCACTGCCTTAAGCTGTTGATGTCTTCTTGCAAGGTCAAACAATCCTGAAGTGAATGTATATTCCTATACAGGACATGTAATCGTCTGTGAACAGGCGAACAGAAGACCTGATGTTATCCGACAGATCATTTATGAAGATGAGGAACAGGACCGGACCTAGGACTGATCCCTGGGGCACAACGGATAGCACTGGGACTGGATCTGAGGCTTGGCCATCTAAAAAAACTTGTTGAGTGCGCCCAGAGAGCCACGAGTTGATCCGCTTGCCATTTTAGTCTATGTGATGAATTTAAACAAAAAATATTTATGAAAAATCTGCACCGAAGATGAATTTGAAAAAAAAACAACTATGTAGGTCGGCAGGAATCGAGACAGCTCACCGACAGGACAGTTCACCGACACTCATTTTGAAGACAGTTCACCGACGAAATTGAAGACAGTTCACCAACAGAATTGAAGACAGTTCACAGACAAATTTTATATTGTATTTATAATGAATGTCACAATTTTTACTTTTTATTGAGATCCTAATAAACGAATGACAAATATAAAGCTATGAAGTTGCATGATCACAGTTTTTATATTAATCACACCAATGATCGACCTAATATACGTCACGTCCAATGTCAGATCATAACATTGACTGTATGAAACTTGGAAAGAAAACATAAACCGGAGAAAAATAATAATAAACGTAGAAATAAACAAAAATAGATACACAACCTATCTATTTCTAAAAAATCAAGCAGAATACTTTGCATTGCTGGCGAATTTCCTAAACAATAAAGTACAAATAGCTATAGGACCACTTCAGTTTAGCTTCATGTAGCATTTAAAGGTCTACCTATTGTTTGTTAATCACACGCAAACGTATACGAAATTCGCCTTATCAACCAACAATAATGCAAAGTCCATAATACAACAATCAAATAAATGTACTCTCTCATTAGTGGGAAGAAATATCCCAACTATCTTCTAAACTGGCACAAATTGCCATTATTCACTACCAATCATATCTACTTTTTCCTTCAAATAATAATTGGTCCATAATTTTTCATAATTGACAGATATCGTATATTTTCGACCATATGTCAATTTAGCATAAAACAAATGTGTCGGTGAACTGTCTTCAAAAGTGTCGCCGCGAACTGTCTTCAATTCTGTCGGTGAACTGTCTTCAAAAACCGTGTCGGTGAATTGTCTTGTCTGTGAACTTTCTTGTTCCTAGTCGGCACTCGGCAGCTCCGCTGGGCAGGGGCTTTCAGACCCGACCACTTGCTATATCTGTATCTGTATCTGTATCTCGTAGTTATCCACTGATGTTTTGTCGATGCACCACCTCTTATGAGGCGTAAAAGGGCGTAATGAATATAGTTTAAAAGTTTATGTACATTAAAAGTTCATTATATACAAAGCTAAAATCCTGGTGTCTTGTAAAAGAATGATGGTCAATATCCAACCTCTACGACCGTTGCCGCGCTGTCTTCCCTCCTTGTTTATTCAACAAGCCGATTCTGGTATAATGCAATTCTGCTAACAGTTCTCTGCTATACAGTTCAATCTTATGTGAATCAATTTTTTTCCAACACATCTTCATGTACCACCAAAGAACAGTCCAGATTCAATTTGGTAAAAACTATACTGTCAATACTTTGACTTGGAATAATGTTATTAAATATCATATTGAATTTCTGTCTGTACAGGGCTTCCTCACATGTTCCAGTGAATCGCATCTGGCTATGAAGTGCTCTCTATCCTCCGGTTCTTTCAGACACAATTTACAAGATGGGTCTACCGCATATTGATTAAAGCATGATCTGTTGGCCTGCAGTATGTATGCGCCCGTCAGTACCTTGACTTTCAGTTCTGCCCTTCTGTTATCTCTAACATTATGCCTAACACTTGACCAGCACATATGAAGCTTTCGAACTGTGACTGAACGCGGGTTAAGATACTTCAAAGACTTCTTACTGTAGATTTCCTGTTCCCAGACGGTTTCCAAGTAACTGTTCATTTTTGAATTTAGCAAAGTTTTCCACTTCTCTTTTGAAGGTGTATTTACAAATAGTTCATATGCACTTGGAAGATCGTACTGTTTCAAAATTCTTTTAACTTCATTGCACCAGGAGCTCTCATCTGAAGACTTCATTACCAATTGTCTCTCAATAATATCATATTCAACTGAATCCTTTGAACTAACCGAGCTTACAAAAAGGTTAAGAATGTTTTTTATGTATTATTAACTCGACTGGTGGAATACCCAATAGGGAAAGAGTAACACAATTTGGAGTTTTATCAAAAAGCCCTTGGATTAGCCGCAAACATTTTCTCTGGAATTTCTCCAAACTCTCCATGTCAGTCCTTGACAGTTTCTGCACCTTAAGACCATATACCACCCTCGGGATCACGTATGTAGACCATAAGTAAGCACATAAAGGTTTCGTCAGCCCATTTCCTGAATGCAGGCCCGCGCCCATCAATGTGTACGCAGTCTTTCTTCCCAGGCTTATCTTCTCCTCAATATTAACTTTTTGTTTTATGTCTCTGAATATGCCCAGATGGTTACACTGACTCTCAAATTTGATTCTTTTTCCACCCATATCAAAACCAAGTTGATCACACGTTGACTTGACCCCATTACTGTACAACAGCACTCCACTTTTGGTTGGATAGATAACATACTGTTCCTGGTTAGCTGACTCCCCGGTGTCCTCAACCATACCCTGCATCTCATCTTCAGAGTTTGTAATCAAAGCTGTGTCATCTGCAACCGTTATGTGAGGGACACAAATACTGCCGATAACCATTCCAGTATACCTGTCTTCTAGAACTATCAGATGCGGGTTATTGTATCTTTTATAATGCGACATCGACAGTACTCCTCCCTGACGAACACCTTGATGTATGACAAATGGCGCTGACAAATGACTCTCCCACTTCACTGAGGTGGTCATATCGCTGTATATATCTTGCACCAGTAGCCAATCATTCCCAGTGATCCCATCCAGGTACAATTTTCTCAACAGCAGATCATGGTTGACAACATCGAAGGCATTTTGCACATCAAGTGTAGCCAAAAACAATGGTTCTCTTTTGTTTTGCCTCATTTATGTATTCAGTCAAGATCAGCGCTGCTCCCAGTGAAGAGCTACCAGCAGTAAATCCTTTTTGTAATCAGGATTGAGAATCCAATAGTATCTGATTATGTCTTTCATTCAATACATGCTCTAAAATTTTTAAGATGACAGGGGTAACTGTTATTCCTCTGTAGTTAGAAGGATTGGATTTATCCCCTTTTTTGAAGATTGGAGAAAGTATACCTTCCTTTAAAATGGGAGAGATATGACTCTGTCTGACCATGTAGTTCAGTAGATCTAATAAAAATTTATCTAACACTCCTATGCTTAGTTTAAAGTGTTCACTTGTCAATTTCAACACATCGGCTGCTTTGTTGTTCTTTAATTTTTTCAAGGCATTATGAAGTTCCTTCATTGTGATTAACTTTGATGGAAGTATTTGCTCCCTAACATTTTTATTTATTGCTAAAATATCCTTATGCACTACATCACAGTTCTGCTGATCAAACTGTTCACACTGTAGAGGTTCAGCCAGATTCCCAAAGTGAGTTGCCCACCCTGAGCATACCGCTTCCGGTATGTCACATACCGTACCATTAACTACAATTCCCTTAACACTGTTATTATTTGACTTTCTTTAATTTGTTGATTTATCAATTTTGCAAATGTCCTAGAATCTGAGCTAGAGTTCATTATTTTTTCAACTTTATCTATTCTCTTGTGCGTGATGGCTCTTCGCTGTTCTGCCCTTATATTTTTTCTTGCGTCTCTTCTCTGTACGTTCAACGGATTATCCACGTCTTTTGGTGAACTGCATTTCTTCCACTCCTACCATATGTATTTTGATCTTTTACTGCTCTTTCAATCCTTTCATTCCAAATTCTATGTTTTGCTGTTTTGACCTTTATCTTATCTCTTCATCCTGGTACACTTCCCACTACCGCCTTTTTAGTACTGAGGTCATATGTCCTAGTGCACACAAGAATTCAAATTCTGTTCTCACGTCATCCGGGAACCGACCAATATCTCTACTAATAATATCCTTATACTTTCTATGATCACACTTGTCCCATTTTGGTTTAATATCAATAGTCCTGTTCTCAACATTAACAATGGATTTTTTAATTTTCAGTTCTGCCACTACAGGTAAATGATCCGAAACATTCATGTGGTCAGATAACACATCTACCTTATCCACCAGGTTTGCTCCGTCCTCTGAGTAAAACATGTAGTCAATCTCAGATGAAGATGAATCTTTAGAGTGTATATAGGTACATGTTCCATCTTGGGAATGTAATAGTGAATTTTCATATATGAAACATTTTAAAAGTTTATCTCTATCATTGCCTAGGCGTTCCAACATAGAGGAATTCATATCTCCAACTAGGGATAACACGTGACTAGATCTAAACGTCAGTATAATTTCTTGTATTTCATCTAAAATTTCTTGAAAGTCCTGTTTTTTTTTGTAGTGCCGCATACCGGCATATAAACACCAATAATGCAGAGTGGGGGTTCAGTCTGTACTTCTAAAATCATAATCCGATTTCCGCCATTTGAGTGAAATTTGTACCTAATATCCAGGTCCTTTCTCACCATACAAGCCACACCTCCATATCCTCTAGGTTTCTGTGTGGGTGGGAGCGGGTTCTCATCATCAACTGGTTTCCCACATGATATATGCGAACTAAAATATTCCTGCAGCAATGGCAGCTGGAAGTTAAACAACCATGTTTCTTGTAAGAATAAGATGTCCACTTTTTTTAATAATTTTTGTGTGAATAAAATATTAGTTTCAACGTTTTTGATATTAAAAGTTCCAATTACTAGATTGTTTGTTACTGAGCTATCCATTTTGTCTCTGAGACCCTGCCTGCACCTAAAAAGGCTCACTGTTGCTTTTGCTGCTGTTCTCAGACTCCATTTCAAGGGTACTTTCATTTAGTTCCATAATTTGGCAACTGTCATTCAGTTCTTGTGTGCCTATGTTGGTCTCCCTGTCACAGGTATCCTTCAGACCACCATCCATCACATCAAGACAAGTTGATCCTGTACCATTGTTATGGCATTCATCTACCTCTGATTCCACAATACTATCCACCCTTCCACTGGTCTTTGCAATAACATTGATTTCTTGCTGCTCTGTTGCACCTTTGTTTCCAGATGGTTCTCGCCCCGTTGTCCGTTTGTCATTCTGCCTGACTGTTTTTGGCCTAGAACTGTCTACCCCCATTGGCTGTTTATCGTAGGTATTCTGCTCCCCATCCCTGTTTGTCCTGGTTTGCATATTTGCCGTTGATCTTGAGGACTCCATCTGGGTTGGGGCTTGTGCGCTTCTACCCTGATTATACCAAATAGGAGGACCAAGCAGGTTCTGGGCTGTAGGTGTTGCATATGGTTGCGCGAATGGAGGCATCATCGGTCCATGGCCATACATCGGCGGAGCAAATGGTATTTGGGGGTTATGTGCAAACGGTGCCATATATGGGTGCGGGAATGGCGTCATATTGGCGTATGGTTGATGTACCAATGGTATATGTATTCCTGGTATTGGATTCAACTGATGACCTGGTGGCGGGTAACTTTGAAAGTATTGGAGCCACTGAGACATTACATTCTGCTCAATCATTGCCATTCTAGTTTTCAAACATTCAATTTCAATATTTTTCATTTGATTTTTTAACTCATCAATGTCATGGGACCTATATTGGGTATTATTATTAGGCACTGCGTTTTCCCAGCATGTAGCTGCGCGTGAAGTTTCCCTTACCATGCCGGTTCTTGTGCATTTACATCTTTCCTCAGTATTTTGTTTGAATTTTCAAGCTCAAGCAGTTTCCTTTCTAATTTACTGATATAGGATTTTGCAAAGTTTACGTTCTCTTGAAGTTCTTCATTTGCTACTGTCTGTTTTTTCCACTTTTTTTGCTCTGCTTACTTGTTTTCGCCGTATTTTTACAATCCTGATTAATTGACTCTGTGCACGTTGCCTTTTTACTATCAGAATTAGGTCTATCATTCCGTTCAGGGACATTGTCAACGATTACAGGAGAAATGCAGACTCCACTGGTAGCCTTCACCGATGTGTCGGTTTCTGTAGCATCAGATATCAAGGGATTACTATTGTTCAGAATCTCTACCTCATCGTCGTTTATGCTTGTTCTAGCCTCATCTCCTCTTTGCATGTCCATATCACCAAGCCAGTGCAACAGGTCCTCATCATGACTGCATGAAATGCACTTATAACTGTCACCATCGCCATACCCATCAAGGGGGTCCAGGCCTTCACATTGATAATGGAACCACAGCTCACATGCATCACACGATATCCCACTCTCGACATAGCTACTACAGTGCGGGCAAAAGTCCAGGGAGTTAGATTCATCATCTTCATCCATTTGCTGTCCTGCCATCAAAGATAGGGTAGGGTGCTGTTACAAATCATTAACCCTTACCTCCTGAATCTGTTCATTATCACCTTTACCATTCCTACTACCAGTCAGGTATTGGAGGACAAGAACGAGGCTTGAAAGGAGAAGGCGGTTTTCCGCAAGAAGAAAACTTTTATCACTTATTTTATTTTATTTAGTGTTCACCATCACCTATAGATTTGTAAACTATCTTCAAGATCATCACTACTTCACCAACAAATGTTGTAAAGCACCAAACGTCTTGTATATACTTTTATTTTGATATTCTTCTTGCGGGCGCCGGGAGGAGACAAAGGAACAGGAGAAAAAGATGGCGGCCATGAAGTGATTTACTTTGAAAACGGATTCTGGAAAAGCCTCATAGTGCTAAAGGGAAATATTTTATGCTTGAATTTTAACTAGATAGCCCCTGCGAAAGTTAACGGCCGTTTTTATGGATTTTAGTTTGTCATTGACACATAGTTTTTAGATGTCTTATAGCCTATTCATAACTTTTATTAGTTTTGTGTCTGCCTAGTTTTAACCTCCTAGAATATTAACGCTTTTAGACACGCTTTTAGACACTGTTTTACCTGCTGAGCTTATGCAAATAGATTTTAGTGCTTTTTCTTTGGAAACATGGCAACTAATAACCAGATTATCCCGAAAAGACTGACTAGAAAATCCTCTATTACAAATTTAGTAGCCTACAACTCGGGACAGATTCCGTCAAGCATCATTTCAGTAAAAGACTATACCCTTGATAAGGTTAAATCTCTTGAAAAGAAAGGTAATGGGTGCATGAAAGAGCATATGAAATATGAACTTAAATAAGGGAACAATTTGGTCATTGAATTTAGTACTGCTGCATATGAACTAGCCAAAAAATGTCTCTATGAATTGGTAAAAAGTGAAAATTTTGAATATGCGGTAGAAAACCGAAACAGCCTGGACCTAAGTGGAGCAAACGTAGATTCTTGTATCAAAATATTTAACAAAAAAGCAGATGGGTCATGTGGAAGAATGCTTAAATTTGTCATCAACTTTAACTACACTACTTCACAAATTCTTGTGAATGGAAATAAAACTGATCTGTTTATCTCAAATATTCTTGACGAACTTTGTTCAGAGATGAAGGAAAAATGTTCACAGCTTGACATTCTTAATATAAATATTGCTTCATAGAGGACATTACTATGGTTTTCAACCAAATATTGGAATCTAGAACGGTCCCAGAGGCATTTAAAAGTGGAATCCTAACACCTGTGCTGAAGAAGGCAAAAGACCCAAGTATTTTGGATAACTACCGAGGGATCACTGTGATCCCATTTATGAGAAAGCTGTTCGAAAGTGTGCTGTTG
This sequence comes from Loripinus fragilis, assembly GCA_964019695.1. Taxonomy (NCBI): domain Eukaryota; kingdom Metazoa; phylum Mollusca; class Bivalvia; order Lucinida; family Lucinidae; genus Loripinus; species Loripinus fragilis. The sequence goes on along the minus strand of OZ026522.1, from coordinate 62,298,831 downwards.
CCAAGATTGACAGAATCGTTTGATCAATCGTCACTTCAATTTGGCTTTACGAAAGGACTTTCCCCAATAATGTCTGCGCTGATTGTCTCGGAAGCCTGTGCAGAGGTAAAAATGAACACTTTTGAACCATTATTCCTAGTAACACTAGACAGCCGTAAGGCCTTCGACGTGGTAAATCATATCATCATGCTCGATAAGTTATATGAATGCGGAGTCCAACCATCTTTATTGTCTATTGTGAAAGATCTATATACAGCACTAACATCTAAAGTTAAATGGATGGGTAAATTAAGTGAACATTTTAATATCTTGCAAGGTGTAAGACAAGGTGGAATTCTATCAACATTCCTATACAAGACCTACAACAACCCCTGTCTTAAAGAACTCATGCAACATGGATTAGGCCTATCGATAGGGGGAATTTACTGTGGTTGTACAACATGTGCTGACGATGTGGCTCTTTTATCAACTTGTGAAAATGAGCTCCAGATAATGACGAATGTTGTGAAAAGACATGCCAAAAAGGACCAAGTAACCATTCATCCCGATAAGTCTAATATTGTGCTGCTGAATGGACATAAATCTATATCTAAGAAAACATTTGCTCATGAACTTAATGGAAAATCTGTATCACTGTCAACAAATACCATGCAGTTAGGGATCCTTCGCACCAAAACAAACGAAAACTGTATAAATATAGAGGATCGCCTCAAATTAGGCCGACGCACTCTTTACGCTCTTATTAACACTGGGGTTCACGTCTCAAATGGATTAAATCCGAAGGTGTCATACAAGATTTACCAGTGCTACGTTCTACCAAGACTTTTATTTGGTCTCGAAGCGTTACCCATCACGAACACTCAACTACAGATATTATCAAAGTTTCATATACAAAACCTTAAACTTTTCCAATCGCTACCAACCAGAACTGCTACGTGTGCTGTGTACTTATTGCTTGGTGCTCTCCCAATCGAGGCGGAGCTTCATAAACGACAGTTAAGCCTTCTTCGCAATCTATGGGTGTCAACAAATGAGACGCTAGTGCACCTTAATAAGCGCCAGATAGCAGTAAATCTTGACAATACACTGAGTTTCTACAGTAGAGTGCAGAAAATCTTAATCGAATATCAACTACCTGGTCTTGAAAATCTACAGGAGGTAATCCCTACAAAAGAGCAATGGAAACTCCTAGTTAAACAAACTGTAAACAAATATTGGACGGATAAATTAAAGGCAGAGGCTTCAGAGAAATCAACATTGTGTTATTTAAATACTGAACTCTTGAAAATTGGCCAAACCCATTCACTGTGGTCTTCCCTGGATTCAACCGAGTCAGATGTTAGAAAAGGTATAACAAAATGCAGAATGATCACAGGGACATATATGTTGCAGACTTCAAAGAGTAAATTCAGTAGATCATCAGTTAGTCCAATTTGCAAGTGTTGTGGTCTTGATAATGAAGATTTGCCACATATGTTGCTTGAATGTCCTGCATTGATAAACCAGAGAAAAGCATTTTACCCGGAATTTAAGTCCATGACAATTGATATTGTTGGAATCAACCAGTGGAATAAAAGATACACAAGTAGAACGCAGTTAGCTCAGCTCATTTCTGACTGTTCGGTTATCTCAGAGTTAAGGGAGAGTGAAAACTTCCTGAAATTACAAAGAATCTCAAGTAATCTATGCCACAGGCTGCATTTAGCGAGATTAAACAAGCTTGCTCATTAAGTCAATAGCTGAAAAGCATGGATCTCGACAGAACATTATCAACGTGGTGTGGAAATATAATTACGCCTCTTTTTAACCATGAACTTTTAAATGTATATATGTGCCCAAGAAGATTGAAACAAATGTCTCAATGTACATATGTGCTTAAGAAGATTTTATCATAAACTTTTTATTGTATATATGTGCTCAAGAAGATAACTACAAGATTACATCTTGGTGTCCCTCTACTGGGAGTTAATACAGATATAAAGAAAGAAGGCAGTGGCTAGAGGTACGGATCCGTACTCCTAGCCTGGGAGGCTAGGGATACGGATCCGTATCCCTAGCCTGGGAGGCTAGAGGTACGGATCCGTACCCCTAGTATATTCTACCATGTCAGGCTACAGGTACAGACACATAACCCTGATGAGAAGTTATCATGATTATAAGTGTTCGAAAATACCTTGTTGTTGTGTTATGAATTACAAATCCAGCAAGTCGCCATTTGCAATGCGGGATAACTCTGTATAGTAAATATAAAAAAACGAAACACGAATTCGGAATTGGGACAAGTGGTGCGGGATTTATGTTATTATTATTATTATTATTATTATTATTATTATTATTATTATTATTATTATTATTATTATTATCCTATAAAAGGAAGATTAACCTCGAAAAGAAACATTTTTTTGTGAAATGATACGACTTTTCAGGGTCCGTGGAAACATTGTATTTTCTAAATTAACGTTCATTTTGGGTGCTCAAAAGAACCGTCTCATCGAGATGACTCTTTTTAGCATCAACTATATGTCTGAAATGACTAGATTAGACTAGAGAATACTTGATCTACGCATTATATATCCAACTAAACATAAAAAGCGGGCCATGGTCGGCCCGCCAACGAAATGCCATTTGAATGGCTTTTTGCTAGCGGACCGATATTGGTCCGACATTGAGTGCTGGCTGGATTTATTTGTTAGGACCTTTAGACGTATGGACAAATTTAATAATTTTTAGGTATTTTTTAGATCCTTAAGGTACTAATGTTACTTCTAAACACGAAAACAAATAATAAAATATAAAATTGTACGGACTGACGAACGGACAGACGGACGGGTGGTGTGTAAAATTGTATTTTCTATCACTTTTAACGTAAGTTTTTGGTGCTAAAAGAACCGTCTCATCGTGAAGACTCTTTTGAGCACCAATAATGTTTATCTGAAAGGCAGTGGCTAGAGGTACGGATCCGTACCCCTAGCCTGGGAGGCTAGGGATACGGATCCGTACCCCTAGCCTGGGAGGCTAGAGGTACGGATCCGTACTCCTAGTATATTCTACCATGTCAGGCTACAGGTACAGACATATAACCCTGATGAGAAGCTATCATGATTAATATAGCTTAATTAAACAAAAATTCGTGTTGAAGATTTACATTTGTTTTGTCCGCCAGCTTTGATCGATAAAGGGAAGCTATTCTATTTACTTTGACGTCATGTCATATATAATTCAAACAAGTACAAGCTTATACAAAAGGGTTAAAAAATAACGGTAAAGTTAAAAAAAAAGAACATACTTCTATATATATTAGAGGAAATTAATCACCTGTAACAAATCAATTATCTTCTCACCAGCAATTATCTTCTCATCTTCAATTAAAGTAACCAATTAACCACTCGTTGGCAGCTGATGAGTGAGATGAGTGAGCAGTGTCAAATAAGTTCACCTGTACTTAACTAAGTAAGTGTGCTGGCTGGGTTTATTTGTTAGGACCTTTAGACGTATGGATAAACTTAATATTTTTTTTGATCCTTAAGGTACTTATGTTACTTCTAAGCACGAAAAAAAATAATAAAATTGTACGGACTGACGAACGGACATATGGACGGGTGGTGTGTAAAATTGTATTTTCTATCACGTTTAACGTAAGTTTTTGGTGCTCAAAAGAACCGTTTCATCGTGAAGACACTTTTGCGCACCAAAAATGTATATCTGAAAATATAATAGTTGATTTACGCATTATATCAAAACTAACATCAAAACTAAACATAAAAAGGCGGGCAGGGGTCGGCCCGCCAGCGAAATACCATTTGAATGGCGTTTTGCTAGCGGAACGATATTGGTCCGACATTGTGTGCTTGCTAAGTTTATTTGTTAGGACCTTTAGATTTATGGGCAAACTTAATATTTTTTAGATCCTTAAGGTACTTATGTTACTTCTAAGCACGAAAACAAGTAATAAAATTGTACTGACTGACGAACGGACAGACGGACTGGCGGTGTGTAAAGTTGTATTTTCTATCATTTTAATGTAAGTTTTTGGCGCCTAAAGAATTGAACATTTTCTTCCTTCTGATACTGCTGGATGGCAATTTCTAAAGAGGAAAAGTCCTCAAACTTTTTCCCTATGTTCAGCGTTTTAGCCATTTTGACAAAGTGAGACTGAACATAATTTTCTTGGCAGTTTTATAAATGAGCAGTTACATCAAATAGTTATTATTATATGTATAATTATAGGTCTAGATACTATTTGTACGGATTAGGCTAATTAAGGACGTTCTTCTGATGTCTGTGAGGTTGGACATTAAAATATTCAGCCAATCATTGTAATTTGTTCTTTTTAAGTTTAAAGACGCCTTTGTAGTGCGTCATGTCGACCAATTGATCACAGAATGTTGTTCGCACCCTCGCTAATGAATAAACCGAAAGTGAAAACAGCAAAAACAAATCATTAATAACAAGTTTAATTTGATTTAATAATAATAATAATAATAATTATAATAATAATAATAATAATAATAATAATAATAATAATAATAACAACAACAACACAACATAAATCCCGCACCACTTGTTCAAATTCCGAATTCATGTTTCGTTTTTATATTTACTATACAGAGTTATCCCACATTGCAAATGGCGACTTACTGGATTGCTATTTCATAACACAACAACAAGGTACTTTCTAACACTTATCATCATGATAATTTAGAATTTCTTATCAGGGTTATATGTCTGTACCTGTAGCCTGACATGGTAGAATATACAAGGGGTAAGGGTCCGTACCCCTAGCCTCCGAGACTAGGGGTACGGATCCGTATCCCTAGCCTCCCAGGCTAGGGGTACGGATCCGTACCTCTAGCCACTGCCTATCTGAAAATATGATAGTTGATTTCTCGGACCCAGTATAATTGTTTATTGGGTCCGAGTTGATTTACGCATTATATCAAAACTTATTTCAAAACTAAACATAAAAAACGGTCCAGGGTCGGCCCGCCAGCGAAATGCCAATTGAATGGCATTTGTGGGCGGACCGATGAGGGTCCGACATAGTGTGCTGGCTGGGTTTACTTGTCATTACCTGCAAAACGAAAAAAAATAGATAGATAGATAGATAGATAGATAGATAGATAGATAGATAGATAGATAGATAGATAGATAGATAGATAGATAGATTACCTCTGTTCTCTCATTCCTGTACTCCTGGATTTTAAAGGTCTTGCCACCGCGTATACAATGAAATGATATCTCATAATACTTAAGACGTTCATTAAGTTTTTAATTATAGGTCTAGATACTGTTTGTACGGATTAGGCTAATTAAGGACGTTCTTAAGTTCTTCTGCATTCAGCCAATCATTGTGATTTTTTTTTCAAGTTTAAAGATGTCTTTGCGGTGCGTTATGCCGACCAATTAAACACAGAATGTCGTTCGCACCCTCGCTAATTACACAAACCGAAAGTGAGAACAGCCGCAAAAACAAATCATGAATAAAAAGTTTTAATGTGATTAAATAATAATAATAATAATAATAATAATAATAATAATAATAATAATAATAATAATAACAACAACAATAACACAACACAACATAAATCCCGCGCCACTTGTCCCAATGCCGAATTCGTGTTTCGTTTTTATATTTACTGTACAGAGTTACCCCACATTGCAAATGGCGACTTACTGGATTACTGCCTACTGGATTGGTATTTCATAACACAACAACAAGGTATTTTCTAACACTTATCATCATGATAACTTCTCATCCGGGTTTTATGTCTGTATCTGTAGCCTGACATGGTAGAATACACTAGGGGTACGGGTCCGTACCCCTAGCCTCCTAGGCTAGGGGTACGGATCCGTATCCCTAGCCTCCCAGGCTAGGGGTACGAATCCGTACCTCTAGCCACTGCCAAGAAAGAAAGAAAGGTTGCTATAGTGTTGGAGTTCGCGCTCCTGTGGTAGCCTGCGGTAACGGCGTTTAGTCTCGTCGATGTTTAGCAGGACCTTAATTCGCAAATTTGATGACGTACTATGCACTTCCGCTCAATTTGCTGAGACTTGAAATTATTATTTCACATGAGACAACAATAATCAAAATGTGCGAAAACTTACAGCTGATGTGTGCTGTATTACGAATAGGAATTTATTCGGTTAGTTGAAGACCACTGCTATCATACTTTCACCGCTATCCGCCATCCATGGCCTCGAAAGCACCAATTTCTCTGTGCAACAGGGCACTTGTACTGGTGTTACTTATTACCGTTGTACTAACTGTTTTAGACGGGCTATAAAACAAACTATTTTACAGAAACCAATAAATTACATCTTGTTAAACTGATCATTCATTTTTTCAGTGGAAACAAACGATACATGCTTCAAAATAAAAGTCTAACTTGCTGAAAACTTAATTTATATTTGGCTACCATAGCCGATATTTTGAATGTTCGTTGTTACTAATTACCGGTGTATGTGTAAACAAATGCTCTAGAAAGTTATCTGGGTAGAAAACTCTACATGTGATGGGTTTCAATATTGAAACAATTAGTGGCCTTCAAAATGATAGAGGTAAAGGACCTGTTACTTTATTCATGACCTTATTGAAAAAATAAGACATTGGCACTGTCTCCGGATCCGGTACCGGACCCCTAGACTACGGGGCTACGGTTCCGGTACCGGACCCCGAGCCACGCCTATGAGGACTGTCTCGGGGTCCGGTAGTTTGTGAAACAACTCGACGAGTCTAGGGATACGGGGTGCGTGTCCGTACCTGCACGTATATGTAGTAACAGTTATTTTACCAACAAAAACTCGTGTTGAAGTTTCACTTTGCTTCGTCCGCCATCTTTGATCATCTGTATTTACTGTTACACTATTCAAACAAGTATCAGCTTATACAAAAGGTATAAGATTTACAACGGACAAGAGTGAAAAAAACATAACTAGATATAATTTGTCTTACTTTATTCCTTTTATTTTTCTTATTCTTATTTTTTCAATAAGGTCATGAATAAAGGTAATTAATGTCAGGGGGAACTTACTATCGCATCAGTGAATTGGCGCAGTGTTAGATGTTCTTTAATTGATGTTTGTCTCAATGTTCTTATTAATTTATTGTTGTTATCTGTCTACTTGATTATTAACCTAAAGGTTAATACCAATTTGCACTTTCATTGAAGTAAGCAAGTGGTGATTGCAGGTGCATTGTTTAATTGCTTTCATACCGGCTAATTGGTCACATATCTGTCTGTCTGTCCGCACGTCCATCCACCACCAACACCAGTGAAACGCATGGGCCGATGGTGGTCTGTAGTTATTCAAAATAAAACAGCTAAAAACGTGGGCCATTTTTGGCCTGATATAACATGCTAGCAAGGAAAGTTATTCACAGCGGTGAGACGGTTCTTTTGAGCACCCAAAAGCTGAAGACCAAATAAGCACACAAAATCAGACCACTGTCGAACACCAGCCAAACGCATGGACCGATGGTGGCTCGGTAATAACATGCTGGCACGAAATGTGGTGCTCAGAAATTTATGATGGGGATCTAACATCAGTTGGGCGTATTCATGCGCAGATCCAGTGGGGGGACAGGAGCTCCGGACCCCCTCCCCCTGAAAAATTATAAGAAATATAGGGTTTCTTAGCAATACTGATCAGGATCCCCTTAAAAATTAAAAAGCTACTAAGCCAGCAATGTTGGGCCATCATTAGCACGCCAGCGAAACGCCATTTATGTTCTGCTAGATTATTCCAGTCCAGTCTTTGTAGCAAACAGTGTGGATCCGGATTAAACTGCTCTCATAAGAGCAGTCTGATCCAGGTCCACAATGTTTGTCTGTACGGTGAAATTAGCCATTGACGTAAGCATAAGTTGCATTTTCCTTACATGACGACCCATATGTCGTCTACTTGTTCGTTATTGAAAGACGTCTTTGAAGCAATCAATATTGACCCAGATCTCATAGGAGCAGTCTGATCCTGGTCCCAAATGCTTGTCTGTACGGGGATATTGGCCATTGACGTAAGCATAAGTTGCATTTCCCTGACATAACGACTCTTAAGCCGTCTTTGTAGCAAACAGTGTGGACCCGTATCAAACTACTATCCTAGGAGCAGCCTGAACTGGATTCGCAATGTTTGTCTGTCTGTAAGACGTCTTTGAAGCAAACAGTGTGGACCCAAATCTGACTGCTCTCCTAGGAACAGTCTGATCAGGGTCCACGGCGAAATTAGCCGTTGGCGTAAGCATTTACATGTGGCAGATACCTCCAGCAGACGTAAATTTTAGATGCATTTCCGCGATTGAGTCGTTCAACCTATGAACGGTCTCTGTAGCAAATAGAGTGGACCGAGATCAGGCTGTTATCATAGGAGCAGTCAGATCTTGTTCATCACTGTTTGTCATTATTTTAGATGCATTTCCGCGATCGAGTCTTCAACCTTAGGATATCCATTTGTAACGTCTCTCTAGCAAACAGTGTGGATCCAGATCAGACTGTTATAGTATGAGCAGTCTGATCTTGTTCAACACTGCTTGTCTTTATGCTAAAAAGTCATTTCCTTTTGGGTCCATATCAGTTGTTTAAAAAGACAAAAAAAAGACTCAGAGTCTTCTTATAAAGCTATGTCCGAATGTCAAAAGATACAAGTAAGATCCACTGCCGTTGTCCCAGTAGTGAGTCTCTTTGAAAGCTATAGTTGAATAATGAATCTATACTACAGACTATGTGAGCTTATTTGTCACTGCTCACTCATCTCACTAATCAACTGCCAACGAGTAGTTTAATTGGTTCCTTTAATTGAAGATGAGAAGATAATTGATTTGTTACAGGTGAGTTATGTTCTTTTTTTACTTTACCGTTTTTTTAAATACCTTTGTATAAGCTTAATTGTGCATGACAGTAAATGCAGATTGGTTTCCCTTTGAGGATCAAAGATGGCGGACGAAGCAAAGTGAAACTTCAACATGAGTTTTTGTTGGTAAAATAACTGTAACTACATATACGTGCAGGTACGGACCCGTATCCCTAGACTTGTCAGTAGTCGTTTCATAAACTACCGGACCCCGAGACAGTCCTCATAGGCGTGGCTCGGGGTCCGGTACCGGACCCCTAGAATCAGTGTCTAGGGGTCCGGTACCGGACCCGTAGCCCCGTAGTCTAGGGGTCCGGTACCGGACTCGGAGACAGTGCGTAAAAGTTTATTATATTTTCTTTGCCTGTTTTATGAGGTATGCCACTTTTTTAATGTAGGTGAAAAAATATAAGTCAACACAACAATGTTTTACAAAGATAATACTTGTTGTCTTTCATTCATGGTCACTTATATCATCACAACTATGTTCCACAATCATAAACAGATCACACAGTCTATATTGGGGATATGCCCAACCAGAGAGTGCACCAAAAGAGTGTAGACAAACAAGATAAAATAGAGGTGGAATTTTTTATGTCAACACCTTTCAGCCATATTTGGGCATAATGTGACCCATGTGCTGAGACAAAGTTTGACGTCATTTTCAGTCTTTACGCTGGGAGCCAGGCTGCCAAAACCTTCCACAACAAGTAGACACACTTTTCCAACGGCAATTTCTTATTTATTTTCAATGAAATCGTATTTTTAATAATATATAAGGGCGAATCTGCATCATGATTTTGGACTATACAAACAAGAAGTAAGTCATTTACCCTCAGAAACGACATTTCTGCATTGTTTTCTTTAATGACCAGAGAAAAATGTATTGTAAACAATGTTGGGTGGAAAATTCCAAATGATAATTACTCACGCGATAGTCATTTGAAGGAAACGGAATACACCGGTAATTAGTATACACCGGTAATTAGTGAACGAGGGATACTTCAGCTAGTGATTTCTTTGATCACTCATATTTTTTCACAAGAAGATACGTTTTGTAAGATTTGTCTTTCTTGAAAATGATGAAATCTGAAAAGAATCACCTGTCCAAATGATTATGATAGAAAGTTTGCTGATCACCGGTTTTGAACTGCTTCTGCCGTGTACTAACCTCCTTCAACTTTTGAAAATTATGCTAGGTATAGGTAGGTGACGCATCGCATTGCAAACAATACTTCCTGTGATGGTGTCAATCCGGGTGTTTGAGTTAATACTAGAGTATATCCAGGTAAATGAGTCTTTTTCTTTTCGGATTAAGTTTAGAAGATCACTATTGACATATTAAAAACATCAATATCTGCTAGGCTAGTAGGTCAGTCCAGACACTGAGGCCTTTAAGGCTTCCAGTGTGTCCAAGTCTGGGATGTAAGGAGGAAGTGTATTCCAGTCACTCACAGTCCTTGGGAAGAAAGACATCCTTTTCTCTGTTCCACAGGTGGTTGTTTGAAAAGCTTGTGAGTGGCTGTGCCTTGTCGGTCTCTTCTGTGGTGCCAATCTTGAGTGTTTGCTGATGGCTACCAGTCCTCTGTCAATTTTGAACATCATGCAAAGGGGCATGTCCTTCCTCCTGTTCTCAAGGCTTCACTAGTTTAGGGTCTTAAACATGTCTGTGACGCTGGAAGTGTTGTGGTGCCTATGGAGTACATATCTAGCCACCCTATGTTGGACCATCTCTATTTTCTTAATGTTTTTCTGAGTGTAAGGGTCCCACATAGTGCTGGAATACTCTACCAGGGGGCGGACAAGACTGAAGTAGGCCTGCTGCTTGATGGTGACAGCGCCTATGTTCAGATTCCTTCGCAGGAGCCTATAGTCTGGTTTGCTTTCACATATATTTTGAATATGGGTATCCCACTTGAGATCCTGTGTCACTGTGACACCTATATACTTGGTCGATGGTACATTGGCTAAGATGTGGCCATGCAAGTCATAGTCTGTTATATTGGGATCTCTCTTGCTGGTCACTGTCATGTTATTGCATTTGCTTGGGTGAAATTTCATCCTCCATTGTTCATCCCATGCTGCCAGTGTGACAAGGTCTTCTTGCAGGAGATCAGCATCCTCATGGCTCCTTATCACTAGGTAGACAATGGTGTCATCAGCGAAAAGTAGTACAGATGAATGGAGTTTCGCTGGCAGATCATTGATGTAATAGAGGAAGAGGCATGGTCCTTGAGGGACTCACGATTCCACACTTACAAACTGTGATTGTTCTCCCTCGACTACAACAGACTGTTTACAGTTGGCTAGCCAATTCTTGATCCATATATTGACGTTTCCTTGTATTCAGTAATGGTTGAGTTTATGTGTCAGGAGGATGTAACAAACCTTGTCAAAAGCTTTGGTAAAATCCATGATGAGGATATCTGTTTGTTGATTGTTGTGTAGGTTGTTTGAGAGGTCCTCAATGAACTCTATCAGCTGCGTCTCACAGGATCTGCCCCTTCTGAAGCCATGCTGTAGTGGGTATAAGATGTTATTCTTCTTCCCTTGGTTCATGATCTGGCTGGCAATCACATGCTCCATGATTTTGCAGCAAACACTGGTGAGCGAAATGGGCCGGTACGCCCCGGTAGTTCTCAGCCTGATACTTCTGTACCTACCGGACCCCTAGTAACGCTAACAACAGATTTTGAATCCTTTTTTTTCTAAATCTGATAATACAGACTAAAAGTAGAATGAATAACAAAGAAATTGGTGTTTCAATCATTAAAATCCATCATGAAATAAAAAAGCTACACAAGTTTAAACATTTCCAATTGTCATATTTTTTCTGTCAAAAATCGATCAGCTGATAAACCGCAATTGTGTATTGTCCAATACACATTCTCAAGGTTTGGACGCTTTGCAGCTGAGGTTACATGTACTTTCTTAGTGATAGTACTGCTATAAATACCGTTTGCGCAAAGATGTGCACAACTCTAGGTTACTAAATTTGAGTTTATTTTGCTGGGGAAGCCCTTGAGAAAAGCCTGGTACTGTACCAGCACTTTTCAGTGGTCTATTAAATTTCCGGAGAAAAACGATCTCAAAGTAGGCCAATCTTTAGGCAAGGTTCTGACCTTTTGAACTGCCGAAAATATTTGAGGTTTTTTCATGATCTCATTTCTATATTCATCATCTGTGATTGTGAAAAAAATCTTTGCAATTGTTTCATTGGATGGTTTATAATGAATATTTAAGTTAGGGTACCTTGCAAGGTCAACGGAAAATCAATATCGGAAAGTTTCAAAATGTTCGCCAATATGTAATATTGGATTTAGGCCAAATAAAAAAAAGGTGTGGTTCAGGTTACCCGACCGTCCCTGATTTTTTACCCCCTACCCTAAACTTTTTTCTCCAAATTTAGAAGTTGAAAAAAATATCAGAAAAGAATGTATCAAAATACTCATCTGAATGAAATACTAAATTTCTATGCATTCATTCTTTAGTATTGGAAATAGAGGGACTCTTCTATAGCAGCTTTGACTTATTAGATACATTTCAAAGCAGATCTATACACTCCCAAGAAAAAAAGATTTCTAAAAAAAAATTGCCTACTTACCTACCCTAATTTTTTTCAAGATGTAACCTGAACCACATATATTTTTTTTTATTTGGCCGAATGAATATCTCTTACATATTTGACTTTACCAAGTTCAACAAACACTGAAATTGACAACATTAATCTATTATTTGTTTCAAAACAAAAGACTTTAGTAAAATTAAAGCATATTTAGTGGAGAAATATGGAAACAAAAATGATTGATTGTGCACTATGACAAATAGGAGAGCCGTTGATATCACTACCGCTAGACTCAGAGTCCGGTACTGGACCCATAGATACAGAGTCTCAGCCTCAACTATGAGGAATGGCTCGGGGTAGGTTGTATGCCATTCAACAATTAATGTATGGTCCACCAACAAGTTTGCGTGGTATATGCTTGCTTCTTGTCAATTCGGTCAACCCAGTCATGGTGAATCAGAATTTTAGCTCGCGACGAGTATTGGATAATTAGAAATCGGGACGAGTCAAAGCGAGGGTTCATAAATCAAAGTAGATTGGCTCCAGTCCTTAAAACAATTTTTTCATCAATGTGTCATATCATATACTTGTAACCAGTCTAACTCTGATGGCTCTGTTTTAAGACAGAGCCATCAGAGTTAGACTGGCTACAAGTATATGATACATTGATGAAATTTTTTTTAAGGACTGGAACCAGTCTAAAATCAAAGATAAAATGTGGAACAAGTAGGATCTAGTTGCAATTTAATTAAAGAAAAGGATAAATTATGTCTAAAGTTTCCAAAATGCCATTCCAAAAATAGTTTTTAGCAAAAAAACACTCATATTTTCGTCTGAAACCACTTTTTTGCTGACTAGTTCATTATTGTTAACGGAGACTCTTGTTCAACTGATTTACATTTTTTTTCTTCTGAAAATTACAGTGCAGTTCACTCAATAAATTCTGATACTTTTATTGATCTTTTTCTGTCCTTTATAGAAATAAAAATTTTGATTTTGGATTTTTTTTCAAGCAAAATCCATGCAGTTAGACAAGAAATACTGGAAATACAATAAAAAAATGCATTCTTTTACTCAAAAATTAAAAACAAAGACATGTCTATGGAGTGATATCCATTTCAGAGCTCTCACTAACTGACAATTTGCAGTTCTGAACTCCCATTTTTGGTGCTGGGACTCCTATTATTTGAAGGAGGCTATATTCTTTTGTATTGTGGGACTCCCACTTTTTGGCAAGGAGGGCTCTGGGACTCCTGTTTTCAGAATCCTAGTGAGAGTTCTGCATTTTAGGGTGTGCTTCAGTCTCTGAATATTGCATTTATCATAGCAAACAGTGCAGACCCTGATGAAATGCAGCAAACTACCAAACCTACCCTTTCAGGGTTTTCCAGTTTCCATTTAGGATTTATTCCCCATTATCAGGTGAGTTCATTCAAGTAATGCCCCTGGGGCCAAAAACATAAAAAAAATCTTCTTGTCTGAAACCGCTAGGCCTAGAGCCTTGATATTATGTTTGTAGTATCATCTTGTGAACCTTACCAAGTTTGTTCAAATTATGCCTTCTGTCAGGTCGCTGCGGCCAAAATGGCCCCGCCGTAGAGAGATGTCACATGTTTTATTTGTTGAATATAGTTCCACATCCTGTTATTTTTGTCAACATAGCCCATGTTAACTCTAATTGAAACTGCTGATCTATCAAAATTTATAGCTGGACTGAGAGGAGCTATGCTTCTTTACCTTTATAAACATTCATTCTCAGGTGAGTGAACCAGGGCTTGAGGACCCTTTTGCTTTAAAATACTTATCGATTCTTTATCAATATATCTCGATACTTCCTACCGATATATCAATACGCCAAATGACTAATCAGTGACATCTCTAATTGTTCCTGCAGTGTTACAGTATGCATATATTGTTTGATTGTCCCCCACCCAGGTGTCATGGTTTCACAGGGTATTTCTTGGGCTAACCTGGATAACTGCACTGGTGTCATTAAGAAGGGTTTGGTCCTGGGTCGTTTCGGCCATGAGTTGTTTTCGGCTGGGTCATTGTGGTAACACTTACCAGCTCTACATTATGTAGAATGTACTAGGTCAAGTGCTAAAGGGTTTTGCCTTTTTGTGACTTGAAGGACCTGATTTTTTACATGATAAAATACTATATCATTGCCAAACATTGATCTATACTATAAGTAAGTACTGTAAAATCTCTATTGCAGGTCCGGGCGTCTATAAGAATCATTACCATTCATAGAGATGGGGGTGGGCCTCTATTAGAGGAGACAAGTGCGTTAAATCAGTCTGTTGCTCCAATTTATCGATAAGGGTCGTCATCTTGAAATGCTAGTGTCGGGAAGTCCATAGGTAGAAGACTATTACATGATAAGCGTTCTTTGCGCTAGGTATCGATAAAACGTTTTATATGCAGTACGGGGTTCACAACTTGCTAGCAAGAGTCAGTATATTTTTACAAAATGAAAGGAGGGTCAAAAACAATGAACCTTATTTAGAGGGACAATTTGTTGGAGGCGGACGACTAGTAATTCGCTGCTGATAACAAATTTGAGATGTTTCTGCATAATGTAGGACCGATTTTTTTAGCTCACCTGAACCGAAGGCTCTAGGTGAGCTATTAAGATCTGTCTCTGTCCATCATCTGTCCATCTTCCAGTAACTTTTTCTTGAACCACTGGTCCAAATTTCATATAACTTCACATGAATATTCCCCATGATGCCCTCTTTCAAATTCCACAAATGGTTCCGCTCCACCAAATAAGAGGGCTGCTAGAGCCCAAATAAAAAAATCTTTTAAACGACATCTCCTGAACCACTTGCCCAAACTCAAAATAATTTCACAGAATTGTTCCTCATAACACCCTCTACCAAAAATGCACAAATGGTTCCGCTCGGTAGAACAAAAGGGCTGCCAGAGCTCTAGATGAGAAATATCTTTAAACGTCATTTCTTCCTTAACCACTGGTCTAAATTCAAAATAATTTCACAGAATTGTTCCTCTTAACACCGCTTTCCAAAATTGCACAAATGGTTTCGCTCAGCTGAATAAAAGGGCTGACAGAGCTCTAGATAAGAAATATCTTTAAAAGTCATTTCCTCCTTAACCACTGGTCTAAATTTAAAATAACTTCACAGAATTGTTCCTCATAATATCTCTACTATATTTACACTAATAGTTCCGCTCCACTGAACAAAATGGCTGCCAGAGCTCTAGATAAGAAATATCTTTAAACAGCAGTTCCTCCTGAACGACTGGTCAAAAGTATTTATCATGATGCATTCTACCAAAATAGCACAAATGGTTCCACTCCGCTGAACAAAGATGCCACCAGAGCTCTAGATAAGAAATGTCTTTAAACAGCATTTCCTCTTGAACCTCTATTTCAAATTCAAAATTGCTTCACGGAAATGTTCCGCATGATGCCTTCTACATCATACCAAAAATTGATCAGAATGTTTAGCTCATTTGAACAAAATGGCCACCAGAGCTAAAAATAGAAATATCTTTTAATGATATCTCTTTAGCCACAGGTCAATACATCGTATGTGCCAGAACTCAGGTGAGCGATCCAGGGCGCATGGGCCCTCTTGTTTCAATATTCATAGGTGGGCCTTTATTCGAAGCTCGATTTTTTTTTGAAATATGCTTGAAAAATCAGCATTTTTGGCGTCCAAACTGGGGAATGGACCTCTATTAGAGCATGGGCCTCTAATAGAGATTTTATGGTATACCATTGTTTTGTGTCACTAATTGGCTGTGGAAAAATACTGGTAACACTAACATTACTCTACAAACAAAACTGGAAGTGAATGTTATGTATTTAAGGAATTTGATATTTGAATTGAATATAAAATAATTTCTGCTTTGGTTCATTTATACATACTTTTCCTCAGTTTTTCAGAAGGCTTTGTGGCAGAGGACCACCTCCTGCAAGACCCAGCTTTATGGTTCTGTGTTTAGGCCTAAAGGGATCTGGGAAAAGTACTCTTCTGGCCATACTAAGTGGAGAAAGTACAGATGAAATAGCTCCAACTGTGGGTGTGTATCTTTTAAGCTTTAACCTATCAGATTCTGTGATCTCAAACTGATTGCTGTAAAACCTGTCTTAAGCGGCCACTTAAAAATAGACAAAACAAAGGTCTTAATGACAAATGATAGCTTAATGAAGGTCAGAAGTATTGCAGAATGGTCCCCTTGGAGCATTCTGCAATAATTTTGACCTGCATTAAGTGATAATTGGTATTGAAAACCAATTTTTGGTGTTCTTTTTGAGTGGCTGCTTAAGACAAGTTTTTCTGTATTGTCGTAATTGAAAATATTTCTCGCATTGGTCCTTTGACTACTTCAATATTCATCAATTCATGTATTCAATTATACAAGAACCAAGGGTGTGAGGAACGGATAGAAAGTGTTAAGGCTTTTAGTCATCATGGTCTGCACTGTTTACTCCGACAAAATTGATCTTCAGAAAGAAATACAATATTTTTAGAAATTCTAACTTATAACCCCTCAATCTTTCCAGAGGAACAGATAAGCTGCTTTTAGGGGTATTTAAGCAATTAAATATTAGAAAAAAAACGTTTTCAAAATTATGGGGAATGAAAAAGCAAATGATTTAATGGAAAAAGTAAAAGAAAAAGAAAGCTATAAAATATGAATATGTTCCAGTGTGTAGCACAGTAAATTCGATGCAAATTGCACTAGAATTATGTTTTTTTCAGAGAAACAGATATGATTGTTAAATATTCAGGAAGATTCTCAAAGGCCTCTTTCCAAAAAATCTCTTCAGACTGTGTATTTCTAAGATCACTTGCTAAAGTAGCAATTTCAAGAATATATTTGGGATGAAAAAAAATCATTAATTATTTAATTGATGTTTGAAAAAAGCAACTGGTAAAATCTGGTTAGGTAAAATAAATACCCAATTGGACATACATGTGTACAGTGAAACCTGTGTAAAACGGCCACTCTCAAAAAGACTGAAAATTGGTTTCCAAGACCATTTATCGCTTAATGCAGGTCAAAAGTATTGCAGAATACTTTCAACCTTCATTAAGCTACAAATGTACCATTTGTCATTAAGATCTTTGTTTTGTCTTTTTTTGAGTGGCCGTTTTACACAGGTTTTACTGTAAATGTTATCTGGACCTCTGTATACAATGTACCATCCTGACTTAACCCTTAAAGCACCAATCCCCATCGCAGCAGACAGCAAAGTCATATCCCCCCACAGAAGGGATCACGAATGGTACAGATCCCGTCGGCATCGACGTCCATGTAGCTTTGTTTTTGTGCATTATCTTCTGAACCAGTGGATGGATTTTAACCAAACTTGCATAGATACATTGTTGGGAGGGCTCAAAGAGTTGATTAGATTTTGGTGACCTCGACCTTATTTTCAAGATCACACCAGCACATTGAAATGCCAAAATAGGGTTTCTGTGCATTATCTTCTGAACCAGTGGATGGATTTTGATCAAACTTGCATTGATACATTGTTGGAAGAGTTGATTAGATTTTAGTGACCTTGGCTTAATTTTCAAGGTCACCATCCTATAAGACTTATAAGTCAGCCATTTCCACACACTATCTTCCGAACCAGTGATTGAATTTTAACCAAACGTGCATAGATATATTGTTAGCTGAATTGATTAGATGTCATCATCCTAAAATGCCTTTTTTTGGCACAATATCTTCTGGGTACTCAAAAGAACTGTCGCAATGAGACGGTTCTTTTGAAACACCCAAAACTTCTTTTAACAGATAAATTAGAAGATATTCACAATTTTACCCTTAAAATTTTGTTTATCTAAACCTATGCAAATAGTATTCCACCGTCTTATTCTGTTTCAGGGTTCAGTATCAAAGCTCTTATGTTTAAAGATTGTTTTGTGGATGTGAAAGAACTTGGAGGTAAGGATAACTTATGTTTAAAGATTGTTTTGTGGATGTTAAAGAACTTGGAGGTAAGGATAACTTATGTTTAAAGATTGTTTTGTGGATGTGAAAGAACTTGGAGGTAAGGATAACTTATGTTTAAAGATTGTTTTGTGGATGTTAAAGAACTTGGAGGTAAGGATAACTTATGTTTAAAGATTGTTTTGTGGATGTTAAAGAACTTGTAGGTAAGGATAACTTATGTTTATCCCCACGCTTTTTTAAAAAAGCGATGGGGATATTGCAATCGCCTCCGTCCGTCCGTCCGTCCGTCCGTCCGTCTGTCCGTCCGTCCGTCCGTCCGTCCGTCACGCTATCTCCTTCTAAACCATTGGACGAAATTCAACCAAATTTGGTGTGTGGGTTGCTCACATGAATGGGGCGTGCAACGGCACATTTTTTTTTGGCCCCGCCCCCTGGGGCCCTGGGGAGGGGCCAAAAGGTCAAATATCATTAAATGTCATTAAATTTCAATTACAAAGTCAATTTGAAAGATTTTTTGACCAAACTTTGTGTGTCTTCTCCCACATGAAAGATATAAAACATATCAGACGGGATTTTCATTTGGCAGCCTGGGTCATGCCCTAGGGGTCGGACTTGGGGGTACCGTGGGGGGTTGGGGCGGTCAAAAAAAATTTTTCCCGAAATTCAACCAGATTTGGTGTGTGAGTTTCTTACATGAATGGCACACGCACCGGCGCCATTTTTTTGGTCCTCGCGCCCTTGGGCCTTGGGGAGGGGCCAAAAGGTCAAATATCATTAAATCTGAATTACAAAGTCAATTTCAATGATTTTTAAACCAAACTTTGTATATCTTCTCACAAATGAAAGATATAAAACATATCAGATGGGATTTTCATTTGGCCGCCTGGGTCATGCCCAGGGGTGGGACTTGGGCGTACCGTGGGGGGCTGGGGGGTCAAAAAAATTTGTTTTCCGAAATTCAACCAGATTTTGTGTTTGAGTTACTCACATGAATGGCACATGCACCGGCACAATTTTTTGGGTCCCGGCCCCCTGGGGCCTTGAGGAGGGGTCAAAAATTTAATTTTCTGAACATGTACATGTGGCATATCAAATTAACGGGGCTGAGCAGTATACCAGGATACACTGAAATTTTTTTACCTGCGATCAAACTGGTGACCTTCAATTACCATTAGATTTCTTCGAGAGCGTGGGGATTTGCGATGGCGCGCCATCGAATGTGTTCTAGTTAAAGATTGTTTTGTGGATGTGAAAGAACTTGGAGGTAAGGATAACTTATGTTTAAAGATTGTTTTATGGATGTGAAAGAACTTGTAGGTAAGGATAACTTATGTTTAAAGATTGTTTTGTGGATGTGAAAGAACTTGGAGGTAAAGATAACTTATGTTTAAAGATTGTTTTATGGATGTGAAAGAACTTGGAGGTAAGGATAACTTATGTTTAAAGATTGTTTTGTGGATGTGAAAGAACTTGTAGGTAAGGATAACTTATGTTTAAAGATTGTTTTGTGGATGTGAAAGAACTTGGAGGTAAAGATAACTTATGTTTAAAGATTGTTTTATGGATGTGAAAGAACTTGGAGGTAAAGATAACTTATGTTTATCCCCACGCTTTTTTAAAAAAGCGTTGGGGATATTGCAATCGCCTCCGTCCGTCCGTCCATCCGTCCGTCTGTCCGTCCGTCCGTCCGTCCGTCCGTCCGTCACGCTATCTCCTCCTAAACCATTGGACGAAATCCAACCAAATTTGGTGTGTGTGTTGCTCACATGAATGGGGTGTGCAACGGCACATTTTTTTTTGGCCCCGCCCCCTGGGGCCCTGGGGAGGGGCCAAAAGGTCAAATATCATTAAATATCATTAAATTTCAATTACTAAGTCAAAATCAAAAATTTTTAAACCATACTTTGTGTGTCTTCTCACAAATGAAAGATATAAAACATATCAGACGGGATTTTCATTTGGCCGCCTGGGTCATGCCCCAGGGGTGGGACTTGGGGGTACCGTGGGGGGTTGTGGTGTCAAAAAATTTTTTTTTCCGAAAATCAACCAGATTTGGTGTGTGAGTTGCTTACATGAATGGCATATTCAACGGCACCGTTTTTTTGGGTCCCCGCCCCCTGGGGCCCTGGGGAGGGGCCAAAAGGTCAAATATCATTAAATCTGAATTACAAAGTCAATTTCAAAGATTTTTAAACCAAACTTTTCGTATCTTCTCACATATGAAAGATATATAACATATCAGAGGGGATTTTCATTCGGGCACCTGGGTCATGCCCAGGGGTGGGACTTGGGGGTACCATGGGGGTTCGGGGGCCAAAAAATTTTTTTTTCCGAAATTCAACCAGATTTGGTGTGTTAGTTACTTACATGAATTGCACATGCAGCGGCACAATTTTTTGGGTCCCCAGCCCCTGGGGCCTTGGGGAGGGGTCAAAAATTTAATTTTCTGAACATGGTCATGTGGCATATCAAATTAAAGGGAATTTGCAGTAAACCAGGATACACTGAAAAATTTTAACCTAAGATCAAACTGATGACCTTGGGATGAGGTCAAAGGGTCAATTACCATTAGATTTCTTCGAGAGCGTGGGGATTTGCGATGGCGCGCCATCGAATGTGTTCTAGTTAAAGATTGTTTTATGGATGTGAAAGAGCTTGGAGGTAAAGATAACTTATGTTTAAAGATTGTTTTATGGATGTGAAAGAACTTGGAGGTAAAGATAACTTATGTTTAAAGACTGTTTTGCTTTATCTCCTTGTTATATCTTGATTTATATGTTTTAGGAGATGATGCATTGATAAGTTAGGGGTCTTTCATGCAAACCAAATATCTATGTGTCTTGATCCACATCTAAATTAAGGGTGAGGTTGGCGCCGTTAAACCGGTTTAAGCCCTCCAGTAAAATATTTTACTGACCGTTCCAAGGCGGTACTTCTTTTGTGGATCTTTAATGTTTTTGTTCTGTCTTGTGTTTGCTATGTTTTGTGCGCGTCTGTTTATATGTGCTTTTTGGTCACCTGCTGGGAAAGGGCTGACCTCTTGGCTCTCGTTTGTGGTGTCTTCTGTGAGTTTGTCACTTTCCCATTGGTATCCTTGGTCAGGTGTGGTACTTGATTGTATTGATTCCTGATCTTTGCACCATTACTTACTTTTATGTTTAAAGTTTGTTTTGTGGATGTGAAAGAACTTGAAGGTAAAGATAACTTATGTTTAAAGACTGTTTTATGGATGTGAAAGAGCTTGGAGGTAAAGATAACTTATGTTTAAAGACTGTTTTGTGGATGTGAAAGAACTTGGAGGTAAGGATAACTTATGTTTAAAGACTGTTTTGTGGATGTGAAAGAACTTGGGGGTAAGGATAACTTATGTTTAAAGACTGTTTTGTGGATGGGAAAGAACTTGGAGGTAAGGATAACTTATGTTTAAAGACTGTTTTGTGGATGTGAAAGAACTTGGAGGTAAAGATAACTTATGTTTAAAGATTGTTTTGTGGATGTGAAAGAACTTGGAGGTAAGGATAACTTATGTTTAAAGACTGTTTTGTGGATGTGAAAGAACTTGGAGGTAAGGATAACTTATGTTTAAAGATTGTTTTATGGATGTGAAAGAACTTGTAGGTAAGGATAACTTATGTTTAAAGACTGTTTTGTGGATGTGAAAGAGCTTGGAGGTAAAGATAACTTATGTTTAAAGTTTGTTTTGTGGATGTGAAAGAACTTGGAGGTAAGGATAACTTATGTTTAAAGTTTGTTTTGTGGATGTGAAAGAACTTGGAGGTAAAGATAACTTATGTTTAAAGATTGTTTTATGGATGTGAAAGAACTTGGAGGTAAGGATAACTTATGTTTAAAGTTTGTTTTGTGGATGTGAAAGAACTTGGAGGTAAAGATAACTTATGTTTAAAGACTGTTTTATGGATGTGAAAGAGCTTGGAGGTAAAGATAACTTATGTTTAAAGTTTGTTTTGTGGATGTGAAAGAACTTGGAGGTAAAGATAACTTATGTTTAAAGATTGTTTTGTGGATGTGAAAGAACTTGGAGGTAAAGATAACTTATGTTTAAAGTTTGTTTTATGGATGTGAAAGAACTTGGAGGTAAAGATAACTTATGTTTAAAGATTGTTTTGTGGATGTGAAAGAACTTGGAGGTAAAGATAACTTATGTTTAAAGTTTGTTTTGTGGATGTGAAAGAACTTGGAGGTAAAGATAACTTATGTTTAAAGACTGTTTTATGGATGTGAAAGAGCTTGGAGGTAAAGATAACTTATGTTTAAAGTTTGTTTTGTGGATGTGAAAGAACTTGGAGGTAAAGATAACTTATGTTTAAAGTTTGTTTTGTGGATGTGAAAGAACTTGGAGGTAAAGGTAACTTATGTTTAAAGTTTGTTTTATGGATGTGAAAGAACTTGGAGGTAAAGATAACTTATGTTTAAAGACTGTTTTATGGATGTGAAAGAGCTTGGAGGTAAAGATAACTTATGTTTAAAGATTGTTTTATGGATGTGAAAGAACTTGGAGGTAAGGATAACTTATGTTTAAAGATTGTTTTGTGGATGTGAAAGAACTTGTAGGTAAGGATAACTTATGTTTAAAGATTGTTTTGTGGATGTGAAAGAACTTGGAGGTAAAGATAACTTATGTTTAAAGATTGTTTTATGGATGTGAAAGAACTTGGAGGTAAAGATAACTTATGTTTAAAGATTGTTTTATGGATGTGAAAGAGCTTGGAGGTAAAGATAACTTATGTTTAAAGATTGTTTTATGGATGTGAAAGAACTTGGAGGTAAAGATAACTTATGTTTAAAGACTGTTTTGCTTTATCTCCTTGTTATATCTTGATTTATATGTTTTAGGAGATGATGCATTGATCAGTTAGGGGTCTTTCATGCAAACCAAATATCTATGTGTCTTGATCCACATCTAAATTAAGGGTGAGGTTGGCGCCGTTAAACCGGTTTAAGCCCTCCAGTAAAATATTTTACTGACCGTTCCAAGGCGGTACTTCTTTTGTGGATCTTTAATGTTTTTGTTCTGTCTTGTGTTTGCTATGTTTTGTGCGCGTCTGTTTATATGTGCTTTTTGGTCACCTGCTGGGAAAGGGCTGACCTCTTGGCTCTCGTTTGTGGTGTCTTCTGTGAGTTTGTCACTTTCCCATTGGTATCCTTGGTCAGGTGTGGTACTTGATTGTATCGATTCCTGATCTTTGCACCATTACTTACTTTTATGTTTAAAGTTTGTTTTGTGGATGTGAAAGAACTTGAAGGTAAAGATAACTTATGTTTAAAGACTGTTTTATGGATGTGAAAGAGCTTGGAGGTAAAGATAACTTATGTTTAAAGACTGTTTTGTGGATGTGAAAGAACTTGGAGGTAAGGATAACTTATGTTTAAAGACTGTTTTGTGGATGTGAAAGAACTTGGAGGTAAGGATAACTTATGTTTAAAGACTGTTTTGTGGATGTGAAAGAACTTGGAGGTAAGGATAACTTATGTTTAAAGACTGTTTTGTGGATGTGAAAGAACTTGGAGGTAAAGATAACTTATGTTTAAAGATTGTTTTGTGGATGTGAAAGAACTTGGAGGTAAGGATAACTTATGTTTAAAGACTGTTTTGTGGATGTGAAAGAACTTGGAGGTAAGGATAACTTATGTTTAAAGACTGTTTTGTGGATGTGAAAGAACTTGGAGGTAAGGATAACTTATGTTTAAAGACTGTTTTGTGGATGTGAAAGAACTTGGAGGTAAGGATAACTTATGTTTCAAGATTGTTTTATGGATGTGAAAGAACTTGGAGGTAAGGATAACTTATGTTTAAAGACTGTTTTGTGGATGTGAAAGAGCTTGGAGGTAAGGATAACTTATGTTTAAAGACTGTTTTGTGGATGTGAAAGAACTTGGAGGTAAGGATAACTTATGTTTAAAGACTGTTTTGTGGATGTGAAAGAACTTGGAGGTAAGGATAACTTATGTTTAAAGATTGTTTTATGGATGTGAAAGAACTTGGAGGTAAAGATAACTTATGTTTAAAGTTTGTTTTGTGGATGTGAAAGAACTTGGAGGTAAGGATAACTTATGTTTAAAGACTGTTTTGTGGATGTGAAAGAGCTTGGAGGTAAAGATAACTTATGTTTAAAGACTGTTTTGTGGATGTGAAAGAGCTTGGAGGTAAGGATAACTTATGCTTAAAGACTGTTTTGTGGATGTGAAAGAGCTTGGAGGTAAGGATAACTTATGTTTAAAGTTTGTTTTGTGGATGTGAAATAACTTGGAGGTAAGGATAACTTATGTTTAAAGATTGTTTTATGGATGTGAAAGAACTTGGAGGTAAAGATAACTTATGTTTAAAGACTGTTTTGTGGATGTGAAAGAACTTGGAGGTAAGGATAACTTATGTTTAAAGTTTGTTTTGTGGATGTGAAAGAACTTGGAGGTAAGGATAACTTATGTTTAAAGATTGTTTTATGGATGTGAAAGAACTTGGAGGTAAAGATAACTTATGTTTAAAGATTGTTTTATGGATGTGAAAGAACTTGGAGGTAAGGATAACTTATGTTTTAAGATTGTTTTATGGATGTGAAAGAACTTGGAGGTAAAGATAACTTATGTTTAAAGATTGTTTTATGGATGTGAAAGAACTTGGAGGTAAGGATAACTTATGTTTAAAGATTGTTTTATGGATGTGAAAGAACTTGTAGGTAAAGATAACTTATGTTTAAAGACTGTTTTGTGGATGTGAAAGAACTTGGAGGTAAGGATAACTTATGTTTTAAGATTGTTTTATGGATGTGAAAGAACTTGGAGGTAAAGATAACTTATGTTTAAAGATTGTTTTATGGATGTGAAAGAACTTGGAGGTAAGGATAACTTATGTTTAAAGACTGTTTTGTGGATGTGAAAGAACTTGGAGGTAAAGATAACTTATGTTTAAAGATTGTTTTGTGGATGTTAAAGAACTTGGAGGTAAGGATAACTTATGTTTAAAGATTGTTTTGTGGATGTGAAAGAACTTGTAGGTAAGGATAACTTATGTTTAAAGACTGTTTTGTGGATGTGAAAGAACTTGGAGGTAAGGATAACTTATGTTTAAAGATTGTTTTGTGGATGTGAAAGAGCTTGGAGGTAAGGATAACTTATGTTTAAAGATTGTTTTATGGATGTGAAAGAACTTGGAGGTAAAGATAACTTATGTTTAAAGATTGTTTTATGGATGTGAAAGAGCTTGGAGGTAAGGATGACTTATGTTTAAAGATTGTTTTGTGGATGTGAAAGAACTTGGAGGTAAGGATAACTTATGTTTAAAGACTGTTTTGTGGATGTGAAAGAACTTGGAGGTAAGGATAACTTATGTTTAAAGATTGTTTTGTGGATGTGAAAGAACTTGGAGGTAAGGATTTCTGAGTACTTTTAGTGGGAACAAATCTCTGGTCTGACTCCCATCTCTTTGACTTCATTTTAGGTTTTCTTAACCCATATAAGCCTAGCGACCTTTTTGTGAGGCATCGGCAAACAGTGCAAAACCAGATCAGACGCCGCAAAACACGGCATCTGATCAGGTTCTTTACTGTTTGCTTGCCACAAAACACAGCATCTGATCAGGTTCTCCACTGTTTGCTTACAAAGTGTCTTTTAAAATTTGAATAAAAATGCAAAATACCACCCAACAACCCTGAAATTGGAAATGGACTCATCCAATTGATATGTATGGGAAAATACATTTGGCATAAAGGGACAGGTTTTGTTGCTTACATGGGAAGGAAAAATATGACTAGAGGTGTCATTTTTGGCCATTCTTTTTGGTCTCTAGGTGACAAAAAGCTGGAAAAAACAACATTGTGTATGACTCGGCTATGAGATTCATGTGGAAACTATTTAGATTTCAACCGAATTTTCGGTTCACACAAACAGAGAAACTATTTCTTCCTGGAATATCATCCTGATAATCAACCATCTGTTGCTTAATACTTTGAATTTTTTTTCATAAAAGCCTCTGAGACCTACCTTTGTTTATACCTTTTTGTCCTTTTGAGTGGGGTTGTGCCGTTGGAATAAAATACTGATACCTCCTTTTGGAGCTTGTTCCACTGTTTACCACCCGTCCTTTAGTGATTTCATTTTTATACCCCGCCACTAAGGTGTGGCGGGGTATTATGTTATACCTTTCGGTGTCTGTCCGTCCGTCCATCCGTGCTCACCATTTCCGATCGATAACTTGAGTATGTATTCACGGAATTTTTTCAAATTTTGCATACATATTGTTATCAGCGATGAGTGGTATGGGATTGTTAATGGGCAAAATCTGTCCATTTTTAACGGAGTTACTGCCCTTTTTCGTATTGGAAAAATGGTTTCTGGCCTGTTATTCCTTTACTGCTCATGATATCTGAATGAAACTTCACAGATATGTTGCACATCAAAGGTTACATATTGTGACTAAGGACCGTCACTCTGACCTTCCCAGTTTGTGAGTTATCCGCCCTTGATAGGTCTGAAAAAAGGTTTTTGACCTATTGTTCCTTTACTATATGGAATATCTGAATATTACTTCACAGATATGTTTCACATCAAAGGTAACATATTGTGACTAAGAACTGTCACTCTTACCTTTCTCGTTTGTGAGTTATCTGCCCTTGATTGAATTAAAAAATGTTTTTACCCGTAGTTCCTTTACTATGTGGAATATTTAAATGAAACTTTACAGATATGTTTCACATCAAAGGTTACATACTGTGACAAAGAACCATCACTCTTACCTTTCCAGTTCATGAGTTATCTGCCCTTGATTGATCTGAAAAATGGTTTTTGATCTGTAGTTCATTTACTATATGGAAAATCTGAATGAAACTTCACAGATATGTTGATCATCAAAGGTTACATATTGTGACTAAGGATCGTCACTCTTACCTTTCCAGATTGTGAGTTATCCACCCTTGATTGATCTGAGAATTGGTTTTTGGCCTGTAGTTTCTTTTACTATATGGAATATCTGAAAGAAACTTCACAGATATGTTGAACATCAAAGGTTACATATTTTTAGTAAGGACCGTCACCCTTACCTTTCCAGTTCATGAGTTATCCGCCCTTGATTGATCTGAAAAATGGTTTTTGACCTGTAGTTCATTTACTATATGGAGTATCTGAATGAAACTTCACAGATATGTTGACCATCAAAGGTTACATATTGTGGGTAAGGATCGTCACTCTTACCTTTCCAGATTGTGAGTTATCCACCCTTGATTGATCTGAGAATTGGTTTTTGACCTGTAGTTCATTTCATCCAGCCGGGCTCACTGTTTTCGATCGATAACTTGAGTATTTATGCACAGAATTTTTTCAAATTTTGCATACATGTTATTGGGGATGAGTGGTATGGGATTGTCAATTGGCAAAATCTGACCATTTTCGATGGAGTTACTGCCCTTTCTCCCTTTAAAAAATGGTTTCTGGCCTGTTATTCTTTGACTGTTTATGATATCTGAATGAAACTTCACAGATATGTTGAACAGCAAAGGTTACATATTACAACGAAGGACCGTCACGCTTACCTTTCCAGTTCATGAGTTATCCGCCCTTGATTAATCATGTCTATCTCAGTTCTGTTGCTATTTAGGCATTATATATCTCACAAAATAACTTTTGGTGCCCCCAGCAGTGGTGGGGTATTATGCAGTGCTTGCTGTGCTTTTATTAGATGGATCTTCCTCATTCTTGCAGGTTCAAGGACAACCATAAAAGCTTGGATGAGTTAAATTTTGACCAGGTGCTGAGTTTATAAAGCTTGAGTTCATTCTCAAACTCAAAATGAAGCACAATGATTGGATGCTTGCGCATGCAGCCAATCATTGCGCTTTATTTTGAGTCACAGACTGTACTTAAGTTTTATAACCTCGGGCCATATCCCATCTCTGACTACCAATGCGCAGGCTGGTCTGGGTCATTGTTTTTCACATGCAATAAAGTCAGGTTCTTTAAAATAAAGGCCCATATGGAGATGCAGTGAGATCTGACTTGGTGGAGGGGGTTGATTTTTGTGATAGCACAATAAATGTATATCTAAGTTTTCAGAATTATTCCTGATAGAAAGTTAAAAATACTGAATTTAACCATTTGAAATTAGGTTTTGTTTTTATTGAGGTTTGAAAGATACATCTTTAAGACGTTGTGACACCAAACAGCAGCAATAACATGCGTCACATTGTTGATGTATGTTTAAGTAACAACAGATTAGACATTGCCTTTTTTAATATTTCAGCATAAGTTGCTCAGTAAATAGTCTAAATTGTTGTGATTTGAAGTCATGTCAATGATAAGCAGGTCATGTCAATGGGATAAGCAGGTCATGCGGATGGGATAAGCAGGTCATGCCAGTGGGATAAGCAGATTATGTCAGTGGGATAAGCAGGTCATGTCAATGGGATAAACAGGTCATGTTAATGGGATACATGTAAGCAGGTCATGTAGATGGGATAAGCAGGTCATATAGATGGGATAAGCAGGTCATGTAGATGGGATAAGCAGGTCATGTAGATGGGATAAGCAGGTCATGTCAATGGGATAAGCAGGTTATGTCAATGGGATAAGCAGGTTATGTCAAAGGGATAAGCAGGTTATGTCAATGGGATAAGCAATTCATGTCAGTTGGATAAGCAGGTCATGTAGATGGGATAAGCAGTTCATGTCAATGGGATAAGCAGGTCATGTCAGTTGGATAAGCAGGTCATGTAGATGGGATAAGCAAGTCATGTCAGTGGGATAAGCAAGTCATGTCAGTGGGATAAGCAGGTCATGGGGATGGGATAAGCAGGTCATGTCAATGGGATAAGCAGGTCATTTCAGTGGGATAAGCAGGTCATGGAGATGGGATAAGCAGGTCATGGAGATGGGATAAGCAGGTCATGGAGATGGGATAAGCAGGTCATGTAGATGGGATAAGCAGATCATGTCAGTGGGATAAGCAGATCATGTCAGTGGGATAAGCAGGTCATGTCAATGGGATAAGCAGGTCATGTCAGTGGGATAAGCAGGTCATGTCAGTGGGATTAGCAGGTCATGGGGATGGGATAAGCAGGTCATGGGGATGGGATAAGCAGATCATGTCAGTGGGATAAGCAAGTCATGTAGATGGGATAAGCAAGTCATGTCAATGGGATAAGCAGGTCATATAGATGGGATAAGCAGGTCATGGGGATGGGATAAGCAGATCATGTCAGTGGGATAAGCAAGTCATGTCAGTTGGATAAGCAGGTTATGTCAATGGGATAAGCAGGTTATGTCAGTGGGATAAGCAGGTCATGTCAGTGGGATTAGCAGGTCATGTCAATGGGATAAGCAGGTCATGGGGATGGGATAAGCAGGTCATGTCAGTGCGATAAGCAAGTCATGTCAATGGGATAAGCAGGTCATGTAGATGGGATAAGCAGTTCATGTCAATGGGATAAGCAAGTCATGTCAATGGGATAAGCAGGTCATGTAGATGGGATAAGCAGGTTATGTCAATGGGATAAGCAGGTCATGTCAATGGGATAAGCAGGTTATGTCAATGGGATAAGCAGGTCATATAGATGGGATAAGCAGGTCATGTGGATGGGAAAAGCAGGTCATGGGGATGGGATAAGCATGTCAAGTGGATAGGATAAGCAGGTCATGTCGATGGTATAAGCGAATTCTGCACAACGTTTTGCCTATCGAATAACTTGTTATGAGCAATAAGGGGGTGAGACAAGTATTCTGAAGGACTTTAAAAACGCACCACCTGCTTAAATGCTTATTTATGTCAAAACTTGAATATTTTCATTATGTGAAAAATAAAATTGACAAGTTCCGGCATTTAGCTTGCAGTCAATAAGAAAATTGAAACGCTGTGGCTAATGATTGCCGTGACGTCGCTATAATTCTGAGGCAACTCAAATTAAGTCACAGAGTACCAATACCTTCCATAATGAACGAAAAAAAGTTTTCGAACCGATGTTTGTTCTTGAAAGCAAAAGGACAGTCAGACAAAATCAAATCATGAAGTTTTAGGCCTCTGGCAACTTTCATTACGTCTACATAACGTCATTGATTTTCGACGTAATTGGCCATTTATATCCTAAGGATCAGGAATAATCAAAATCTTTTCATTGCCAACAGATACTCCTCAATCAGTTGCATAAAAGACAAAAGTGTGGCGACATGCGCGGACGTCACCCGTCTTTTATTGCTGTTTGAAAATTGAAGACTGACATTAGCAGAGAAACACTGCGAATGGAAGTGTAATAAAACAATTATTTCTGAAACATTTTGTGTTTTTCCATTTGTTAAGACATTTGGCTACCACCTCAAAGTGTTCGTTTTCAAATTAAATCAAATTCACATTTGTCAGAAGACAATTGTTGAAAAACACTTACATGGATATTACGTCAGAATGAACAGCATGAGCAAATTGAAATCATGGCAAAGCGTGGTCCATTTTGCAAGAGGATAAAAAATTATAAGAAAACATCCTTAAATCAATTATGTGGTAGAGACAGTGAATGTAAAATGGTGCGTTTCTAAAGTCCCTCAGAGTATTTCCAGAGAGCTCCTGGTGTGATACTTGTAAGCTTGTTCATGATACAATGCAGTCTCTTTATATTATAACACACCTTAGGATATAACTTTGTCATGCTGTTGCTCCCAATTTTTTTTCCCACGGAATTTTACAAAGGAATTATAGGAAAATGACCATTTAATGGTCATTTTCCTATCATAGGAAAATGACCATTTAATGGTCATTTTCCTATCATTCTTTTGTAAAATTGTCCATTTATAACCTGGTCTACTTATAACACTATCCATTCCTATGGATCCCAAACAAAGCATTAGAAAGGAAATACACTGTAGTTACTGTTTTCCAGGTGGGGACTCAGTAAGACCTTACTGGGACAAGTATTACCAGGGAGCTCAGGGTGTGATATTTGTGGTAGACAGCACCTGTAATGAAGAAGATATGGAAACCAACAAGGAAGAGTTTGAGAAAGCTATAGAGAATGAAGAATTTATTGGGCTACCTCTGCTGGTATTGGCCAATCACCAGGACAAGGCCGGAGCCAGGAAACCTGAACAGGTAAGACCTTTATTTTCAAGCCATATGGGCCTCGCTATGGGCCTTGTTGTGGATCATATGCAACAAGTGCAATATGACTATGTGGTCAAGGATATAAAAAAATTTATAACGGAATTGGCTTCCTTGTTGTGTCAGGTAAAAACTATCAACCCATTTAAGCCGAAGGGATTTTTTTACCATTATCAAATGAACCAGTCCATTTCTGTTTTAAGGGTTGTTGGGTGGTATTTTTCATTTTTATTCAAAATTTAATAGGACATTCTATAGCAAATAGTGGAGACCCTGATCAGACATCACGTTTTGCGGCATCTGATTTGGGTCTGCACTGTTTGCCTATGTCCCACAAAAAGGACGCTAGGCTTACATGTATATGGGTTAAAAATCTGATCCTCTGGAATTAAAGGGCCAATCAACTTTGGTCTTGAGATGTAAAATCAGGAATATGGGCCCATAAAGCTTGTTCAAATAAGAACTTGATTTGATTTTGACAATTATGATTTACTTTCTACATACTTGTGTCTCAGTGCCAGGTGAAGGCTATTTGACCTTATGGTCCTCTGGCTCTCTCATGCTATGGACAGTGAATTTGTGCAAAGCATAGCATGTTTTTTGCATATAATCTTATATTAAATTCTTTGTGCTAGCGGCATCTTTCGTTGTCTGCTTATAAACTAGATGCAAACAGTTTGGACCAAGATCAGAACTGACAGAATAACACTCTGATAGTGTTCCTGATTTTTTAAAAGTTAATTTCGAAAAAAGTCAGCAGAGGACAATAAGCATAAGCAATTACCCAGCATGCAAAGAGTTTTATGTAAATTGTAGCTTTCTATACTAATGACAAATGAGCCGCGACATGTGATTTCCAACAATGTGGCATTTTGACAAGTGTAGACTCATATGAGCCTGTGCAGCCTTTTTTTAGGCTTAGACACTCCAAATGATGTTCAGTCAGTAGCTTAACACTCATAGAATATTTAAGGGACTAGCAAAGGCTCTGATCAGACTGCGCCTATGCACAGGCTGATCTGAGGTTTTGCTGGTCGCACAAACCACAGTTTTGTAAATCTCATGCCGTGGCTTAAATATAAATAAAATTGACTGGGCAGTCTGTTGCACACTCAGGAAAAAGTGGGAGTCTCCGAAAAATATTTTTTAATTATCACATTATATCTCATCTGGGAGTGATAAAATGCCATGTATTAAAATCGATTAACCACCAGTGGTTTACATATACAGTAATTTTATGTATTGACAACCTTAATAACGCTGCATACATAATGACAAAAAACTTTTTCACAACAAAAATGCTATTTCAATGTAATTTTAATATCATATGATAAATAGAATCTAACATTCATGTTCCTGTATTAGTGAATTATTAAACTTCTTGCTAAAAAAGTGCTTGAAAGCTTGACAAGCCTCACATTTTATCTCTTTTCCTCAACTTGTTTTATAAGTTTGGTAATGCATGAGCACTCATGTGAGATTTTCTATTTTAAAATCACGGCTCAAATATCTTTAGAGTAACACATGAGATTTCCAACAATGTGGTATGTGCAACCAACGAAGCCTCAGATCATCCTGTGCATATGTGCAGTCTGATCAGAGACTTTGCTATTCGCTTGAATATTCTATGGGTGTTAAGCTACTGACTGAACATCATTTGGAGTTTCTAAGCTTAAAAGGGGGCTACACAGGCTCATCTGAATCTACACTTGTCAGAATGCCACATTGTTGAAAATCACACATTGCGGCTCTTTTATCTTGTAGATTAGTGAGTTTCTAGACCTGAAGAGACAAACTGATGAACGGCGCTGGGCTATCCATGGTTGTAGTGCAGCAGATAAAGCGAGTATACAGAAAGGCTTTGACTCCTTGAACAGTTTTCTACTAGAATCTCACACAACAGGACAAGGAGGAGAGAAGAATGATGGGGAGTTTCACAAAATTAGTTAGGAGTGGGGAGTTCCACAAGATATAGTTAAGAGTGTTGTATGGAGGAAATTTGTCTCAACGAAACAGCCATAGGAAAAGTAAAATTGTCTGTTATTCACAAATTATGGTTTAACCATATTGGACTTGTAATTACTAAATTTTGTATAATTGAGCCGTGACATGTGATTTCCAACAATGTGGCATTTTGACATGTGTAGACTCAGACGAGTCTGTGCAGCCTCCTTTTAAGCGTAGAAACTCCCAATGAAGTTCAGTCAGTAGCTTAAGGCTCATAGAATATTCAAGCGACTAGCAAAGGCTCTGATCAGACTGCGCATATGCACAGGCTGGTCTGAGCATTTGCTGGTCGCACATACCACATTGTTAGAAATCTCATGCCGTGGCTAATATGTATATAGTGGTTTAGTCTTTTTGAGTGCAATGTGGTTAAATCATGTCCAATATCGCAGGAGATATATTGAGACATGAAGACATTTTAAAAACAGCCTGGCTCCTGATGATTAAAACTTTTTTCATGCTCAACACAATTGAGCATGAAATTTATCCTGCTCATAAATATTAAAATGCCAACAATTGATGGCATTTTAACATTTATCAGCAGGATAAATACACCATCTAAGTGTATTAAAGCAGGGGATTTTCTAATGTTGTTATAACTTGTATCCAACCCCTTTGCTTATACACAATAAAATATGTTTAATCTATTAAAGCAGGTGAAAAAATCTTTATTTTTCGGTATTTCAGTTTTAATGTGCAGATGGAATTTCATGCTCAGTTGAGTTGAGTATGAGAAAGTTTTATAACCTCAGGGCCTGTATTTAGTATGCACATGTCTACTCACACTATATGTAAGCTTACATAGATGAAATATCAGCACAAAAATTATAGGCACCAGTCCATTTGATTTTGATACTTTTCCCAGAACTAGCCAGTAAAATTTCAGATTAGCATGCACATTGGGTCATGATTGGGTGCAGTCCTGACATACCCTCCGCTGCTAGCTAGCAATCACATAGTTAATGAAATTATGAAAGTACAGGCTCAAAATTGAACATTAAGAATTTCTGGATAGCTGCATATAGTTGATTGCCAGGGCTCGCACAGGCTTGAAAAGTACTTGAATATACATGTACAAAACTGTTTTGAAAAGTCTTTGAAAATTAAATTTGCCTTGAAAGTACTTGAAAAATACATAAAGGCCTTGAAAAATCCTTGAATTTTACCATTTACAGGAGGATTTAACACTCTCTTTGGAGACCCTTATCAGTATAAACTTGTGTGCCTTTATTTGGTGCGGTATATGCTGCACTAAATAACGGCACTACCATTTTATACTAATTTTTGAAAACTAATATCTTTAGAAATGCAGTCTAGCATTTCCGAAGTAGAGTTATAATGTGTAAATGAGTATTTTTCATAAGTTTTCAGTCCTTGAAAACAGTAGGAAAGTCTTTTAGAAGTCCTTGAAAAGTCCTTGAATTTTACACAAACTTGCCTGTATGAACCTTGATTGCCCTTTTGAAATGTAGCATCACATTTGATTAGCTACCCATAAAATCACTATTAGCTCTTTCCTAGCTTTTGCTTAAACTTTTGTCATCTGCTGATAATCTTTGAAGCAGTTTGGACCCAGATCAGGCCCGACGTTCTGTCGTTCCTGATCTTGGTCCAAACTATATTGCACTCCGATAGTATTCTGAAAGAATTTTTCAAAAATGTTAATTTTGAAAAAGTCAGTAGACAACAATTAAAGTCTGAAAAATTACACAGCCTGCAAAGAGTTAATACTCCAGCAAACATGTTTAACCTCTAGATCTGGATCATTTCTGTTTTTTGTTGTAATCATTAATCAACTGTGTAGATAAATATGAGATGGTTCATCATTTCGTTTGATTTTGGTACTAATTGCATATGCAAGTCACCTATACACTACTATCTGGTAGGGCTAGAGTACTTGGTTGTGTCTGAGCCTGCATTTCCGTTCATATTTTGGTTATGGGAGCAGTGGAGACTCAGGTTATGGCTATGCTGGCTTGTCTGAGCCTTGACTGTTTAAGCTTGTAGATGCAATTAGTACCAAAATCCCATTATCTTTTTCCTGAGAGCGCAGTGGCTCAGTGGAAGAGTGCTTGAATCGAGACTGAAGGGCCACAGGTTTGAGTCTCACCGGCGTCACTGCGTTGTGTCCTTGAGCAAGACACATTAATCTTACCTTGTTCTGGTTCAACCCAGGAAGACCCGACCCAACGTAAATGAAAGATTATTGACTGGGACATAAAGAATCAAAACAAACAAACAAACATTATCTTTTCCCCCAAAAAAATATGAACTGAAAACCTTTTTTGTAGCAATGTATTCATCCAATTAACAAAAATTAAAGGGTTGGAAGAATTTATTTTATAAAATTAGGGATGAGAGGTTAATCATTCAGACAGATTTTGAGAGAAGGCATGTTTTCTTTGTTATAATGGGTAATGAGTTTTAAGTATACAATTTCCGTCCAGTGTTTATTTATTATTGTTGGTGTTTTTGTGTTATGTGATCTTTATGCTTGTTTGGTGGATTGTTGTCTGCTGATAGATAACGTTTGCAAACAGTTTGGACCCAGATCAGGACCGACAGAATGTCGGTCCTGATCTGGATCCAAACCGTTTTTCACTCTGATGAAAGTGTTCCTGGAAGAATTTTTTGAAATAGTCAAGTATGAAAAAAGTTAGCAGT
The DNA here is from genome assembly GCA_964019695.1 of Loripinus fragilis. Taxonomy (NCBI): domain Eukaryota; kingdom Metazoa; phylum Mollusca; class Bivalvia; order Lucinida; family Lucinidae; genus Loripinus; species Loripinus fragilis. The sequence continues at coordinate 62,262,721 of OZ026522.1, read as the reverse complement.
TGACAGCAAAAGCATGGACAACTACCCAGCATGCAGAGAGTTAATGATATTTTCACCAATTTTTTTTCAAAATTTGTTGTCTGCTGCAAAATGTTGGCGGCACATGATATTTTTCTGTGTTTGTTGTATTCCTGTTTCTTCATTCATTCCATTTCAGTGGTACATTCCAGACCAATCTGGCCTCAACTGAAAATGTAACAAAACCTCAAATCTACTGCTTCTTAGTGTTTAGAGGAAACAAAAATCTGAGTCAAAGTCAATGAGACTGTTATGAAATACCATACAGTTAAACCGGTCATAAGGGGCCACTCAAAAAGAAGACTAAAAATTGGTTTTCAAGGCCGATTATCGCTTAATGCAGGTCAAAAGTATTGGAGAATGCTCCCAGGGGAGGGGAATTGTCTGTTTTTGAGTGGCCGCTTAAGACAAGTTTTACTGTATTTACCTTAAGGCAGGTTTTATTGTATTTACCTTAAGACAGGTTGTACTGTATTTACCTTAAGACAGGTTTAACTGTATTTACCTTAAGACAGGTTTTACTGTATTTACCTTAAGACAGGTTTAACTGTATTTACCTTAAGACAGGTTGTACTGTATTTACCTTAAGAGAGGTTGTACTGTATTTACCTTAAGACATGTTGTACTGTATTTACCTTAAGACAGGTTGTACTGTATTTACCTTAAGACAGGTTTTACTGTATTTACCTTAAGACAGGTTTCACTGTATTTACCTTAAGACAGGTTGTACTGTATTTACCTTAAGACAGGTTGTACTGTATTTACCTTAAGACAGGTTTTACTGTATTTACCTTAAGACAGGTTAAACTGTATTTACCTTAAGACAGGTTTAACTGTATTTACCTTAAGACAGGTTGTACTGTATTAACCTTAAGACAGGTTTTACTGTATTTACCTAATGACAGGTTGTACTGTATTTACCTTAAGACAGGTTTAACTATTTGCCTTAAGACAGGTTTTACTGTATTTGCCTTAAGACAGGTTTTACTGTATTTACCTTAAGACATGTTGTACTGTATTTACCTTAAGACAGGTTGTACTGTATTAACCTTAAGACAGGTTTTACTGTATTTACCTAATGACAGGTTGTACTGAATTTACCTTAAGACAGGTTTAACTATTTGCCTTAAGACAGGTTGTACTGAATTTGCCTTAAGACAGGTTTAACTATTTGCCTTAAGACAGGTTTTACTGTATTTACCTTAACACAGGTTTAACTGTATTTACCTCAAGACAGGTTGTACTGTATTTACCTTAAGACAGGTTTTACTGTATTTAACTTAAGACAGGTTTAACTGTATTAACCTTAAGACAGGTTTGACTGTATTAACCTTAAGACAGGTTTTACTGTATTTACCTTAAAACAGGTTTTACTGTATTTACCTCAAGACAGGTTTCACTGTAATTACTTTAAGACAGGTTTAACTGTATTTACCTTAAGACAGGTTTTACTGTATTTACCTTAAGACAGGTTTTACTGTATTTACCTTAAGACAGGTTGTACTGTATTTACCTTAAGACAGGTTGTACTGTATTTACCTTAAGACAGGTTTAACTGTATTTACCTTAAGACAGGTTGTACTGTATTTGCCTTAAGACAGGTTTTACTGTATTTACCTTAAGACAGGTTTACCTTAAGACAGGTTTAACTGTATTTACCTTAAGCCAGATTTAACTGTATTTACCTTAAGACAGGTTTAACTGTATTTACCTTAAGACAGGTTTCACTGTATTTACCTTAAGACAGGTTTCACTGTATTTACCTTAAGACAGGTTTTACTGTATTTACCTAATGACAGGTTTTACTGTATTTACCTTAAGACAGGTTTAACTGTATTTACCTTAAGACAGGTTGTACTGTATTTGCCTTAAGACAGGTTGTACTGTATTTACCTTAAGACAGGTTTTACTGTATTTACCTAATGACAGGTTTTACTGTATTTACCATAAGACAGGTTTTACTGTATTTACCTTAAGACAGGTTTCACTGTATTTACCAAAGACAGGCTTTACTGTATTTACCATCAGACAGGTTTTACTGTATTTAATGTTAGCCCTTAACCTGCTTTTATTTTGTCCAGGGAATAATTCTGATTATTTGCGTCTTTTGAAGTATTCAAATGCACTCCAGACTCATTTTATCAAGATAGCAAACACTATGAACCCTCATCAGACTGCTCTTATGGGAGCAGTCTGATCTGCATCCATCTTGTTTGAAGTATAGGTCACCAAACTACATAAGTAGAAGAGAGCAGAAATAGCGGGAAAATGGTTAATATTCAGTCACCTTTACTCCTTACAGTCTTAACATGGGTGAAAGATTTCAGGATTTTGAGGCTGACTTTCCATAGAAAGACAGTCTCAAATCCTGAATTAAGCAGATTCTTATAGCTTCTTTTACTTATATTCAGTTTATCAACAAACAATGACTAAACTTGAAATTGGTGATTTTTGTAGGCATACTGCAAGTTTTAAGATTTGATTTTTAAAAGTTCAGGATTTGGAAGTTTTGAACATTCACTCATGAGTCTAACAGGTTATTTGTGTACATGATAAATAGTCAAAAATATTGCTGTGGATGGAATAGCAAACACTGCAGACCCTGAATAAATTGCTCTGTAGGAGCAGTCTGAGCTTGGTTTTTCCTACTCCGGTCTTTCTTAATATTAGGATAGATAAGGTAGATTCAATATCAGAAATGTCACTTGACTGACAAAAACATCTAGGTCCTTGACATACTGTGCAGCCCACTTTATAACAAATCTTGTTATAACACTGATTTGGATATAACAGGAATATGTTATGACTCCCAAATTTTTTTTAACCATGTAATTTTACAATAGAGGATCTTACATGAGTGCTCATGTTTTATTGAATTTATTAAACGAGTTGAGGAAAAGAGATAAAATGCGAGGCTTGCCCAGCATTTTATCTCTTTTTCGCAACGAGTTTAATAAATTCAATAATACAAGGGCACGAATGTTAGATTCTATTTATCATATGACGTTAAGATTACTTTGAAATCTCATTTTTGGCGTTAAAACGTTATAATTGCGTCATCATGTACGCAACGTTGTTATGGACGTAATAACGTTTCCCGTTAATCGATAAACCACTAGTGGTTTACAGATTTTATTGCATGGCGTTATTTCACTCCCAGACGTGACGTCATATGATAAAATGAATTATAGGATTTGGTAGTTTTCCTATAATTTTTTGTAAAATTGCCCCTTTATAACACAATATTCATTTATACCTTGCCCCACACTTATGGACTCCGAACATAGGATTATATTTACACTTGCCATGGTCTTCCCTTCGATGAACTTTTATCGAGCAGCTCAGGCCCCCAGATAAGAGTGTAACTGAAAACTATTTTCTTATTTCTCAAGCAAAACATATGTTGTGGGTACTTAAAAGAACCGTCTCAATGAGACGGTTCTTTTGAACACCCCAAAACATATGTTTAAAATGATGGATAAGAAAAAAATGGCAATTTTATGCTGAACATATTTGCTTAACTGGCCCTATGGCAACTGTCTTCATTCGCAAATGAAGAAACTTGCAACAGTACTGTCTTTATTTGCCAATGAAGAAATTTGCTCACATGAAATATAAAGTGTAAATATAAAAATTGAAATTTTAATTTTCAATGTGCATGATGTTAGAAAGACAGTGTGTGGAGCTAAAATTCCATGAAGTACAAACTGTCTTCATTTGCCGATGAAAAGATTTGACCAGCATGAAATATAAAGTGTAAATATAAAAATTGAAATTCAATACAGTCAAATCTCAGTCATCCGAACTTCGATTATCCGAAACTACAGGGTTATTCGAAGACGATGGACAGTCCCGACTTCGTCGGTCCCGATTAAAGAAATTGCTATTAAATTACCCTTCAAGATTCGAAGTCCAAATGTCACACATGGTGATCATGATTTCTTTGTTTGGTCGAGTTCGATTTACACACCTAGGTGATTTAGAAAAGAAAGTTGAGACAGGTAATTGACACCGGATTAATGCTCACACTATTACGCAATGAACCGCTAAGTGAGTAAATGGTGTCTTTTATTAAGGTCATCATTGTGATGGTTTTGTTTGATGTTTTGCAATACAGGCTAAACCTTTTTGTGATTGGCAATTTGGGGGTTAGTACATCCATGACCTTCGGCTGTGTGTATGAATTTTGTATTTATGTATTGATATATACAGTGAGCCACTTTAGTTACGCACCACTTATAAAATGTAAAATTTCTCGGAAAAGAAATGTGATATTTTTATTCTGAGACTGCCAATGTTAAGCGCATCTATATTTGCATTCGCCATTGAAATTTCATTGTGATCAGATCAGACACAAAGGAGAAAATTGATTTTTAAGTGCACTACCCTCAAAACACCATTTCACATTGCATTATCTCAAATGAAATTCAGATCACATTGCACTTTTTTCAGGGTCGAATTTCTGCTATGCCAGATATAAGAGCTGATTTACTCTTGGCAACATCTAAGACTGGTATGTGATTGTTAACTTCATAGTTTTTTTATATTTTACTATTTTGGTTCCCAGCTGACCAAGGTTTGAAAAAAGTTGGTTTTAGTACTTTTTTTTAAGTTAGTTAAAATTTGGTATGATTCTGAGTAAACTAGTTATCAAAACACTTCTTTTATGATTTCATTTAAAACAACAATGTATCCGCCGTTTATTTTCGTAAAAAAAATAATGGATTTATTGGCGTCATGGTGTTAACGTTAATGATGACGTCACTACCACCAAGGCTATAAGACGTGTCAAATATAAGATGTTTTAGTGTTTAGATACTTCTATGTCCACAAGTGACTCATTACAAAATAATTTGCGAAGAAAACCCAGTTTGATTATTGTAATTGACGTTAATATGGCGTTAAAACGAGCATTTCATCAAAAAGTAACAGTGTTACTAAATTCAACGACCGAAAAAGGGGTTTTACTTGAATAAATAAATTGTTTTTGGTGTTTTTCTGTCACAACGATCACCATGGATTATGCCTAGCATAAAACAACAATAGAAAATATAGACGTTCAGCTTGCACGTGCATTTTTCAAAATTTGTCAAAATTGCCTTTGAGTGGCAGAATGATTCGCATGAGTGATTCCAATAATTTTTTTCGATGTTATCAAACAGATAAAATGTCAATAAATAAATTATCATAGAGAATGTTCGATTCCAGCATTTTTGACAAAGAATGTGGGCCCTGAAAAAGTGGTGCGTAACTAAAGTGGCTCACTGTATACTACACATGACCATGTTATGGTTAAAGTAGAAATAAACTTACTTACTTACTTTTTAAATGTCAAAATATTAATTAGTGGCAGCTAATATTGATTTAAATTTGATCGTGTCTTTCTTGACCACTGTTTACAATAAGCGAACACACCAAGCGCGCCAACAGGTTACAACAAAAATAACAATTTCGATAATAGACGAATATCACGGACATGTGTTTTGGGTGCTCAAAAGAACTGTCTCATCGAAACACTTCTTTTGAATGTCTAAAACACAATTTTACGATTGAGGGAAAACAACCAAAACCTAGGTTTGGACGCATAAAAGGACCCTCTCATCGAAACGGTTCTTTTAAACACCCAAATCGTATGTTTTTGCTGAAACAAACGAAAAGTACAAGCCAAAAAACACACAACGTCGGGCCACCAACGGCCTGCCAGCGAAGTGCCATCTCAATGGCCTATCACTGGTGGGCCGTTGATGGCCTCGCGTTGTGTGCTAGCTGGGATGGAGACCTTATGACAGGAGACAGGAGATAAAAGGAGACACTATTTACTATCAGTAAATATGGTTCGCCAATTTACATTTAACCTTTATTTGATGTTGTTGCCATGTATAAAAGATCTGATTCTCTTTTATTTTCTGCGTTCATAGACCTGCAAAGCATTGAAGACGATGAGGCAACAACCTCCAAGGAGCTCATTTTCTTTAATGCTTTGGCCAATGTTCCATACATGAGTTGAAGTTGCAAACTCTGGTAAAACAAAGACGTTCTACGAAAGCATCCAAGCTTTTCCGAAAATATCCGAAAACTCCCGTTTTCGATCATTCGAACTACCGATTATTCGAAAGGATTCATGCGGTCCCTGGCACTTCGAATAATCGAGGTTTGACTGTAATAAAGGAGCAAGTATGTATATTCTAAATAGGCCTCAACGTGACAAAACCTATCTTCAGAGTTTGACAAAGTGAGACTCAAACCAACTTCCTCAGCTACAGAGACTAGCTAGAAAATTGAAATTTCACCTGTAGAAAGTTTAGATATGATACTTCCAAAAAAAAGGTGCTGATCAGCCTGGGCAGATGTGCAGGCTGGTCAGTGCCTTTGTTGTTTGCAAACCCGAAGACTAGTTTTCTCGCATCAAGGTTCATTTATCAAATTGCAATTTGGCATGCAAAAGGTTTAAAAAGTACTTGAATTTTGAGGACTTTCTTGAAAAGTCATTGAAAATTAAATCTGCCTTTAAAAGTACTGGAAAATCGCTCAAAAGCCTTGAAAAGTCCTTGAATTCTACTATTTTCTGTAGGACTTCACACAGTTGATATATACCTAAATCGTTATAAAATTGCATATGCTGCACCAAATTAAGGCACAACACTTTAATACTTTTTTTGAAACACTAATATCTCCATTATTTCAGTCTAGCATTTCTGAAATAGAATTTTAACACTTAAATCTGTATTTTTCATAAACTTTTAGTCCTTAAAAACTGTAGGAAAGTTTCTAGAAGTCCTTGAGAAGTCCTTGAATTTTACTCAAACTTGCCTGCATGAACCCTGAAAGCTCATGATTTTGCCATATATACGTGACATTGTTTTGGCCATCATTACATAACAATACTAAATATGTAAACCATTTTGATGTAACATTTTTTATACATGGTGTTATATCACTCCCAGATGCGGTGGCATGTGATAAATGTGCTTTATATGGTAAAAGGTGTTTTAAGCGGCCACTCGAAAAACACACAAAAATTGTTTTCAATACAGATTATCACTTAATGCAGGTCAAGGGGAGCATTCTGCAATACTTTTGACCTTCATTAAGCTTCCATTTTCCATTAAGACCTTTGTTTTGTTTATTTTAAGTGGCCGCTTAAGACAGGTTTTACTGTACTTTTAATATCTCTGTAAATAGGAAATCTTACTCTGTTTTTTATTGGTGTATCATTCATTGAGTTCCAGTTTAGATCATCCATTTATCTTCCTTATCCCTTTTCATTCTGATGGATTTCCCCATACATTTTGACACACTAGTATGGAATGTTCCATTTTGTATTTTAAGGGGTTGCAAAAATTTCTACAAAATGATGTATTTCAATCCCTGAAGGTAGTTTTATCAAAGCAAATAGTGCAGTCACTGATGAAATGCGACCTTATGCGACATTTCATCTATGTCTTCACTGTTTGCCAAAGTACCTGTTTACCAGTATCTAGAATGAAAAAGGGTTAAGATTATGTTGATCTTGGCATAGTCATTTCATGCTTTTCTTGCAGCTTCTAAAGGAAAAAATAGAACACCATATATTTTAATGTTGCATCCACACCAATGTGAATGACGATTAGGGCAATTCAGTGCTCAATTTGGTGTGAATGCAACATTAAAATATGTAGTGTTCTATTTTTTCCGTTAGACACAGCAAGAAAAGCATGACATGACACATCAATACATTGCATTGGTGTGAATAGGCCTTAACTCCTACCTTGCCATCAAGTAAAGCATAAATTATAAGTCATATTGTTGATTTCTTGATCAGCTATGAATTATTAGTGGATTGCTTGATTAACTTTTAACCGAGTTTCAGAAATATTTTTAAGAGTTATGGCCCTTGTTTTAAGAAGAGAACTAACTCTATGTACAAGCGTATTGTTAGTTGATACTTTGTTTCACAAACACATCTTTTTACTTAATTATACCTAGATAGTCCGTCCAGTTAGAAAAACTTTACCTCATGAGATAAATGATCAAATTTCCTTCAGAATGTGATAATATAGGTTTCCTGTTGGTAACAAGGATTTAGCACAAAGCTTGACACACTTAACCCTTGTCATGGGAATGTTTTTATTTACTATACTCTTCTCCAATTTTTATCCTGTTGACCTGCAGCATTCCAAATGTAAATAGAGGATCCTACATGAGTGCTCATGTTTTATTGAATTTATTAAACAAGTTGGGGAAAAGAGATAAAATAATGCGAGGCTTGCCGAGCATTTTATCTTTTTTTACAAAACAAAGTAAATAAATTCAATAATACAAGAGCATGAATGTTAGATTCTATTTGTCATATGACTACTGCTACTGGCATACACAAGTTACTGTAGTATATGTAGATTCATACCAAAAAACAAGGTATCAAGCCACACTTCATAGCTGCGCTGGCATCTATAAGAAAAAACTCTTCTCATATCATAGGTCCTTATAAATGAGAATTTGGAGGTTAAATTTGTGAATATGACTTAAGCTCTCTGTTGCAATATTTGTTTTGGGTGCTCAAAAGAACTGTCTCGTTCTGACGGTTCTTTTGAGTACCCACAACATATGTTGTGGCTGAGAAATATGAAAGTTAAATTTTACTCTACTGCACTTGATTTTGTAATGCGACGACTGATTGAATAACGTCAAATATTTGGGATAGTATATCCTGCGATGAACTGTCGGAAATTGTTTGACGTCATTAATTACGTCACATATCGTTGGATGACATGCAGCTTTTTTGCAGCTAACAAAATTACGACGCTCCAATTTGAGGCAAAACTGCAGTACTGCATTAGAATGGGTATAATCATATTAAAATTTTCATTTGGGGAGGTATATAGTCGTGCATACGTTGGGAAATCACGTTTTAAGGCTCTGCTCAGGCGCCGCCGTATAACTAAATTTCTGATCACATATCTGATGATATACCTCCTCAAATTACAATTTTGAATACAGTTATCCCCTATATTACCCACATTCATCTGGAGGCATGTCATATGCGGTAAGAACCATGATCTCATGTTCTGGTTTAGTGGTAGAGTGCTTGACTCAAGACGGAAGGGCCATGGATTAGAGCCTTGCCGGTGTCACTGCATTGAAATCCTTGAGCAAGACACATTTATCCTAGCTTAGTACTGGTTCAACCCAGGAAGATCCGTCCTAATATAACTGAAAGATTGTTGATGGGACGTAAAGAACCAAATCAAACAAAAAATCATTTGTTGATCAGAAATAAAACAAGTCACGTCACAAAAATACTTTGTTGTTTTGCAACAGCTGCAGATCAGTTGAGCATCTTTCAACAGTCTGAATCTCCTCCATCGTTATTTGCCGCTTAGAATGGGCTTGCTACAATCCAGACTTTTAGATTCTAGCTATATTTGTGAACAATATTAGCGCTCTTCCTGAATTTAGGGTCTTCAGCAGGCCTACAGATAAGAGTGTGTATTGGAAAACTATCATCTTTATTATCCAAAACATAGTTGTGGGTACTCGAAGGACCGTCTCAATGAGACAGCTCCTTTGAGCACCCAAAACATTTGTTTAAATTGATGAGTAATAAAATAATAACGATTTTACGCTAATAAAATTTGCTTACCTGGATCTATGCTTCAGACTGACTTTCCACAGAATGTCAGCCTCAAAATACCAATATAGGCAGATTATGAAAATATTTCTGATTTATCTTCAATAAACATAAACAATAGACCATTTTAACTTAAAGTAGTTAATATTTTGTAAGCATAATGTATGTTTTATGATGTAAAATTCTAATTTTCAGGACTCTAAAACTTTGAACTGTAACTGAATTGGCTACTGTGTTCAACCTAATAAGCATACACTCTCCTATAAGCACACATTGACCATTTTGTGGTTTATTTACACAAAATGAACTTTTGATTTGAAGTCAAATCCATTGGCAGATCCAGAGGGGGTTGGGGACCCCCTCTGAAAAATCACAAAATATAGGTTTTCTTAGCAATACTGGTTCGGATCCCCTGAAAATCACAAAGCTACAAAGCCAGCATTCAATGTTGGGCAATCATCGACCTGCCAGCAAAACGCTATTTAAATGGCGTTTTGCTGGCGGGCCGATGATGGCCCATTTATAGTTGTATTTGGATCCTCTATCCCCTCATCACAAAAAAACATCATCAAACTTGGAGCCCCTCTTACAAAACTTTATGGATCAGTGCATGAAATCAGTGGTACAAAATTAATTTAATATTATTATGGATTCATCATCTGCAAGGAAAGCAGTGTGAATTGATCCCTCTGGGTTGACACTGTTTTAAAGCAGAGATTTAATAGTTTTGAAACAGTCATGCACACTGTGTTCATATTAGGTTAAATACGGTAGTTCAAATAATATCTGGTAGCATAACTTGACAACAGGTCTTGAGATTATAAATCCTTTTTATGGTTAACTCAACTGAGCATGAAATCTCAACTACTCATAAAAACTAAAATAATGAAAAAATAAGATTTTGCTTCCTTAAAAACTGACTCAGATGGTGTATTTGTCCTGCTGATAAATGTTAAAATGGTGTATTTATCCTGCTGATTGTGGTAAATTTTGTACTGGTTCATACAGAAAAAAAATCCTTTTCTCTGTAGGAGCGATTAAAAATATTTCTAAAAATGTCAATGTACGAACAATAAAATTAAATCCTGAAGATTGCTAAAATCATGCAAAATTTGTCAAAGAGGGGAGGTTATATTTTAAACCTTGTCACAGATCATATGTGTTTGATTAGCATTTGCAATTTAACTAACAGTTAAATGATGAAAGACCGAATATAAACAGCCAAACAAAGAGTAGTTGAATAAAAGTCGCGATAATCACTGTGCCATCTCAGCAAAGGATCATTGACATCTACTATTGGTCAATGCCTATGGTTTTCAGTAAAAATTAAAGTTTGTCAATTGTCCCTTTCTTCACTGTGAAGCTACCCTGACTTGAGTACTTGATCTGTGTCAGCCAAACTTTTTGCCTGTATATGTGTTACCATATTTTTTAAATTGTATGGAAGTGGCTTGCTTGCACAAAATGTTCTGCAGCCCAGAAACCCAGGGCCTAAGCCCATAAAATGCCTGTTCTATCAAATAATGAATAAATGACACAAGCGGTGTTCTATAGCACCAACCTGCCAAATTGCTTTGAATTATGTGCTAGTTTGATATTAAGTACATACAGATTAAACAGGGTTTGCACAGACTTGAAAAGTCCTTGAATATACAGGACTGTCTTGAACAGCCCTTGAAAATTAAAATTGCCTTGAAAACTACTTGAAAAAACACTCAAAGGCCTTGAAAATTCCCTGAATTTTACCATTTCGCAGAAGGATTCCACACTGTTTTTGATGACATAAATCCGTATAAAATTGTTGTGCCTTTATTTGGTGCAGCATATGCTGCACCAAATAAAGGCAACACAAATTTATACTAATTTACTAAAACTAATATCTTTAGTAATGGACACTAGCATTTCCAAATAGAATTTTATTGTGTAGATCAGTATTTTTCCTAAGTTTTCAGTTCTTGAAAACAGAAGGAAAGTCTTTTAGAAGACCTTGAAAAGTCCTTGAATTTTACACAAACTTGACTGTATGAACCTTGTTAAAAGTACAATGAGTAAGGTTTGCACATTTTTTCTTAAGAAAAAAATTGCACTGTTATTTAATAATTGTTCATGTTTTAATTTTCGTCTGCAGACTTATTTTAAAATTTAGTTTTTACAAATAAATCACCCAGGACAATTATAGGAGTGGCAAACAGTTTTGGATCCAGATCAAGGCGGACATTCTGTTGGTCTTAATCTGGTTTCAAACTGTTTGCAAAGGCTATCGGCAGATGACCAAATTCTCCCGTGGCATGAAAAGTGTTATAGCAGGTAAAGCCCTTACTGTTCAAGGTATTATCCCATATAGGTAACTTTTAATATATATATATATATATATATATATATATATATATATATATATATATATATATATATATATATATATATATATATATATATATATATATATATATATATATATATATATATATATATATATATATATATATATATATATATATATATATATATATATATATATATATATATATATATATATATATATATATATATATATATATATATATATATATATATACCATAAATATTCGGACACTTTAAAATACTTGACATGATATGCGCTCAATCAAGCACAATTTATATTCATTGGATCTAGTTATAATCAGTTCTACTTCCAAATGCTAAATGAGAAACTTTCATTCATTCAAAAGTATTTATTTCTTTTTGTTGAGCTTTCAGTTTTCTATTATTTATGGTACACATAGTCAAGCATGTATAGGTACAGTCTAAAGTATCTTCCCAATATCGTTTTATTACAAAACATATTTTGTGGTTTAAACAATTTCATTAATTATCGTGATTCGTAAATACTCTGCATATGACATATGCAATAGATATCACCATGCCTACCAAACAACCAAGAAAAAAGTGCCAAAAACTAAAATCACTATTAACCCTTAAATCCCTTTTCTTTGTCAATAAGTTTTAGACCCCCCGCTGTTCAGCCCACCATACCTCTCGAGTGCGTAGGAATTCTGAAAGTATTTTGATAGCTGGCTCTTGCAATTAGCTTCACCTATTGCACTTATACTATGTGCTTTACACCAGAAGCTCAAAACGACGTTCTGGGAGTCAGAAAAATAGGTGTAAAAGGCTCTAACCGTCAATGATCCTCTGTGTCTTAGACTCACATGCAATGTGAGTAGACTCCCATGCAACCTGCGATATCAACCCTGAATAATTTACACAGGTTTACACGTAGGACTCGTTCTTTCATCAATATAATGACATTTGTTGGCATTTTAACATTTATCAGCAGGATAAATTTCATGCTCCGCTGAATTGAGCATGCAAATAATATAATCTCAAGGTCAGGATTTCTTGTGAAGTGGATCAGGTACAAATAAAAGTTTTTGAAAGGAAATCAGTTATTGAACCTATATCAGCCAATTATCCATTTTGTGGGACATACACAAACCGTGAGAACTGGGATTAGGTGCAACAGAATGCAGTGCCTCGTTAGAGTCTTCTCTGTTTGCCTGCAGAATATCCTTTTGAAATTTGAAGTAAATGAGAATTAACGCTCTATAAAACTTAAATTAGAAATGAACTTGTCTATTTGATACAGATGGAAAACTGCATGTGGTTTAAATGGGTTAAGATGTTGTGCAGCAAAATTAAGTTGTATAAAGAATTTTTAAAATTATATTATTTCTCATTAGTGTTGCTGTTTTTTTAAAATGTTGGCGTTTTAGTATGAATGAGTTCGTAATTTATAGCTTTAAATGTACAGATATTTATTAAAGTAATTGTAATATTATGAGTGTGTTAGTCTCAATGCTTATAAAAAGTGCAAATATGAGCCAGATTGGGAGAAATTTCAATCCACTACACCCCCAGTCTCATCTGCTCATCAGTCTCTACTAGTGTCGTCTGGGGTTAACCTTTGCAAACAGTTTGAAACCAGATCAGGCCCAACAAAGCGTCTTGATCTGGACCAAACTGTTTAACACAAATAGTTTTCCAAAAAGAATTATTTGAAAACAAAAATGATTCAGAAAAAAGCAGAATAGGACAAAAAGCATACACATTTTCCAGTAGGCTGCCAAGGGTTAAGACAGGGGTATTTGATTCACACTCCTAATAACAGACCATTTTCTATTTAATTTTATAGATGGCTATCCGTTTTAGCTCACCTGTCACGTAGGTGAGCTTTTGTGATAGGTCTTCGTCTGTCATCGGCGTGGCAGCTCTGTTAATAATTGACTTAAATGACAACTTCTCCTAAACCCTTAGTCCAATTTTTAAATAATTTTACACATATGATCCTTAGGTGGTCCTCTACAAGAATTGCTCAAATGGTTCTGGTCTGTAGATATCTAGGTCACAGAGGCTAAAATAGATTTCATGAGAAAACTATTCTTGTCTGAAACCACAATGCCTAGAGCCTTGATATTTGGTATGTAGCATCACCTTATGGACCTCTACCACATTTGTTCAAATTATACCCCTTGGGCCAAATATGGCCCGCGCCCCATGGGTCACATGATTTACATAGGCTAAAAAGAAAAATATGAAAAATATTCTTGTCTGAAACCACAAGGCATAGATACTTGATATTTGGTAAGTAGCATCATTTAGTAGACATCTACTTAGTTTGGTCAAATTATGTGCCTGAGGCCAAAAATGGCCCCGCCCCACTACTGCAGAAACAGCCATGAATCGATCATTAATAAACCATGATCATCACAAATTAATCATATCTGTTAAAGGCTCCATTATTAATGGGCATGAAATAGTCGGGCATTAATTATGCCGTTAACTGACAAATTGATTCCATAACATCGGATTAATGCCAATTTTCATTAGCTCACATGAGCCAATGGCTCCTAGGAGAGCTATTAGTATATTAGTGACTCCGGCGACCGTTGTCTGTCCGTCGGTCAACATTTTCAAACATCTTCTCCTCTGAAACCACTGGGCCAATTGAACTCAAATTTTATAAGGAGATTCATTAGGATGGGGAAACAAGTTTGCTCAAATGGTCCGTGTCACATGACCAAGATGGCTACCATGCCCATAAATGGTTAAAACCCTTTAAAAATCTCCAGAACCAGGAGGTCGATAACCTTGGGACTTGGTATGTAGCATTGAAGAAGTGGGGCCTAATAAGTTTGTTCAAATGAAGGTCCTGTGGTTGACCTTGACCTACTTACCGTCATGGTCAAAGAACCTTGGACAGTCTCCTATTCAATTTGCCCAAATTTTGAGAGCCTGTGGCTAAGATAATGCATATTTGACAACTATATTTGTATGCTTAAATCAAACCCCGTCATTTAGTGTACCTAGCAAAATAAAAATATTTTGAAAATATTGCATAATTATGCCAGGAAATTGGGGGGGGGGGGGGGTCTTTTTGTGACCAAATTTTATTTTACAGAAAAGCAAAGTTTCGCTTGGACATGGAAATATAATTTTTGGGGCATAAAACTTGAGACGAAAGTGATGTGTTTGCATAAAAATCAGGTTGCGAAGAATTCATCGCTTCTTCTAAATAAGTATGCTGTCCATAACGTTTGACAATTACCTGCTGTGTATCAAGTTCAGCCAATTTGACATGTTCAATAGGGTATATCATACCTGCAAACTGTATATGTCAAAGTCTAGATAAACACAATTAATGAGCTTAAAATTATAAATATGTTCCTGCTCATCAGATTTAACCTATACTTTGAAACTTATAGAACAGTCTCATTGTGACCGTTCTTTTGAGTACCCACAACATACGTTTTGGTTGAGAAATAAGACGTTTTATTGCTTGGTACGAAATCATAACTAAATCCTGATACATGCCATTGTAAATGGTATTTATCTACAGGTTTGTACAAAATAAGTTCCTAGTAAGTTTTTATATTATTTTTTTTAACATTTTGACATAGCCGTCCCAACCCATATTTTTAATAGGTACTTGTCCAATGAGAAAAACACTTGCGGATAATTCGAGGGTTGAACCTATTATCTTTTTGATGAAAAAAACTATCGTTTTCTTAGGAACTTTATTCAGGCCATTATTATGGGCAATCCTTCATTAAGACTGTCCGAGATCCTTTGCTTTCTAATGCATTTAAATGGGATTTTTTGTTTTTGAAAAGGTGATTTTTTTGAAAACTGTTGAAGCCAAAGTCATTATATTATATTCACTTGATATGTTCAATGTAATGAGACAATGACTATAAATAAGTTCCAAAGGTGAAGGTTGACCTTTCAGCTAAGGTCGCTCATATTGGAGTCCCACCAATATATTAAAACATAAATTACTCAGAAACCATTTGGCCAATTGAACTCAAATTTCAAAGAAGAATCCTTACAATAAGTTAACCAAATTTTTACAAATAGTTTTGGTTACATGACCAAGATGACCGAAATACCCATATATGCTTAAAACCTTTAAAAATCTTCTCCAGAACCAGAAGGCTGTTGACCTTGGGACTTGGTATGTACCATTTAGGATGTTTGGCCTACCAAGTTTGTTCAAATGATGATACTACTTAACATCAAGGCCAAATTTGCTTCCGAATGCATTTAAATTTGAAACAATGGAAAAGTCGATTTTTTAATACTGTTGAAGCCAAATTCATTATGTTCACTTGATATGTTAAACCTGATGAGACAATGGCTTTAAATTAGTTCCAGAGGTCAAAGTTGATCTTTCAGCCAATGTCGCTTATATTGGAGTCCCATCAATATTTTAAAACATAGTTTTCTCAGAAACCAATAGGCCAATTGATTTCAAATTTCATATGGAGACTCCTTAAGTTGAGGGGAGTAATTTATAACGAATGTTAATGGTCACATGTCTAAGATGGCCGCCATGCCCATATTAGGTAAAAGCCCTTTAAATTTCTTCTTCTCTGGATCTAAAAGACAAATGACGTTGTGACTTGGAATGTAGCATTAGGGATGTGTGCCCTACCAGGTTGCACATATGATGAATCTGGGTTGACATTGACCTTTTTTACACCAAGGCCAAATTTGATTCCTGGTTCATTTATACTGGAACAATCTTGAAATGTTCATCTTTCTACAACTGTTTAAGCGGAAATCATAATATTATATATAAATGTTTTTAGGTCATTTGACCAAAATGGCCACCATTGTAAAACAAAATACATGTATCTAAAATACCAAGAGTTGAGTTCTATTAC
The DNA here is from genome assembly GCA_964019695.1 of Loripinus fragilis. Classification (NCBI taxonomy): domain Eukaryota; kingdom Metazoa; phylum Mollusca; class Bivalvia; order Lucinida; family Lucinidae; genus Loripinus; species Loripinus fragilis. The sequence continues at coordinate 62,245,894 of OZ026522.1, read as the reverse complement.
ATTCCGAAAGGCGAACTCTACAAATACAATATATACAATTACTCTAAATTGTGATAATTATCTTAACAACTATAAAGAGCGGATGAAACGTTTATTTCACCCAAAGATGGAAAACTACTTGTAAATTTGCATTTATTTACATGTCGATCTTTAATTTAGTTTCTTTCAAAATTCGTTTTCCAAATAAATGGATAAATCTTAGCCAAGTTAAAATATGGCTTCTCTCTTTTTCTTGGTATTTAAAATACAATTATAAAACATTTAAGCACACTCATTCTAAACATACTTGTAATTATATGAAATACCAAGAGTTGAGTTCTATTACATTCCGAAAGGCGAACTAACTAAAATGGCCGCCGAGCCAACCCAGCACCTTTATTGAAAATTCATGCCCCAACAAACACATATTTGTTATCAAGCAACCCGCAAAAACGTTTCCGTTATTCATAAACGGCCTTTCGTGATATCGTCAATTCTTTATTGCAAAATCCATTAGAGATCTGATATCTGATATTTTTCCATGATTAATGTAAAACATATATGGACAAGAGGACGCTGATGTACATTAAAACACTCCAAAACTTGAAATATTAATTTCAGTGCCAACTATGAGGATGAAAACAACAAACTTCAATTACATTTGGCCAGATAAAATCCTCTATCTCTCAACAATATTGTGGCTACGTACAGAAACGAGAATAACAACTTGTTTTTCTCAGAAATTACAAGTTCAGCGGAAATACAGGGTCATCTCCGTAATTAGCTTCGTAATACATACGTGTCAAATCAAATTGACTTTGTCAGAATTTTACGTAGAGTAAAATACTTAAGTGTGTATTCTGTACTTATTATAGCTAGGATTATGGTACTTGCATAATAATTGTCCTTGACACACGCTACACGCACGCACCTAGACCCGGTACCCTTGACCTTCGTTTCACGCTTCTTGACTTTATCAGAATTTTACGTCGAGTAAAACACTAAAGTGTGTTTCTCTGTCTTTATGGTAGCTAGGATTATGAAATCTTTCATAGTAATTATCCTTGACATACTCTCTACTAGCATGCACCTTTTCCCCCCTACATTTCACGCTCCAATGACTTAGAAGTGCGATATCGACGTCCGCGGAGTTCTTGTTGCTAAAACACATCTTTCATGTAGAATGTGTATTTAATGCCTGTCTAGAAACATATCAGCTGGAAGCCCGGTTGATGTAATACATTATCTTTTCAAACTTTTGTCAGGATTGCTTTATGATTTAGGCTATTTATAACAGATTTAGGTTATTTATAACATCTTCTCTAATGGCCAGAAGTTTACGATTCTATATATTCTATGACCATTTAAGACTTAAAGAAAAAAAAGCTACTTTCAATAGAACACACTATGTTGTCGCGCCGGCCGGTATGACGTTACATTTACGAAATAAAAATAAGAAGGGAGGCAAAGATCAGGAATCGATACAATCAAATACCATACCTGACCCAGGGCACCATATAGGAAAGTGACAAACACAAAGGAAATTATCACGTACAAGAGAGCCAAGAGGTTAGTCCTTTCGCGACAGGCGACCACAAGGCTGCAAGGAAATTGACAAACAGTTTGAAAGACACACATGTAACACAAAATACAAAAAACGATCCACAAGAGAAGCTCTGCCTTAGAACGGTCAGTTAGAAAATTACTGAGGGTTTAAAAATGTTTGACGGTACCAACCTCATCCTTATTTTTGATGTGAATCAAGACAAATAAATACTAAATTTGGTTCGGAATGTCTCTAACTTATCGATGTATCATCTCCTAATAAAAAAAATAGTACATACACATTGAGATATCAAAAAAACAACTGCAGAAATCCAACAGTTTAACCAAAAAGAAATCCAACAATTTAACCCAACGGGCCCGACCAAAGACACAACCCTTTTTATTATGGATACTGGTAAACACGTACTTTGGCAAATGGTGAAAACCCACTTTTTGAAATGTTGCATGTCACCAGGGTCTGCTCTGTTTGCTGAGATGAAAACAAGTTTCAGGGACAGAAATACACAATTTTATGAAAACTCATAAAAAACAAGATGGACTTCCATGCTGATTGTATGAATATGTATGGGATAATCCACCAGAATGAAAAGGGCGAAGTATGTGGTAATATCACTTTTATGACGAATGGATTTTGTTGTCAAGAAAAAATACAGGCACTCGTATTATGAGGTGTTGCAGATTCTTATCTTTGTAACTAGGCATTCGTATAGGAACAGAACAGAACAGAACAGAACATATATTTTATTGACTTAAACTCTACAGTTTCTCGTCATACATACTTTGATATAACAAACGATTCTTACAAGGTCACAATAAATGTATACATGGATTTGACAACAAAGTTATAAATGTTCACAATATATAGCAAAAAGATGTCAGTGCTCTAATTATAGCTCAAAAGTTGCATTTTTGTGAAAAGTAAATCTTAACTCTAAATTTATTATTTAAGGTTATAACGTTACTGAACTAATTGTTCAGTCAGACTATCAATCATTATAGCTGTATTTACTGGAGGCTGAGTCCAGATCTACTTGTGAAATCGAAATTTAGTAAGTAAAAAATGAAATTCAAATGTAAAAGAATAAAGTAGTTATAGGATACCTATTTTGTTTAGAAAATAAGGTATGTATATCCCTAGATCCGATCTTGACGAAACGAAATACAAGAGGGGATCAAAGGATAACATATAGTGATATTAGTTATAATCCCAAGATTCAATCTTGTAAAATACAAGAAAATATCTTAGGATACCATCTATTATTTCGATAATTCATGGATAATTCAACATGTTTTTCAATAAACATTTTCTGGATAGATAAACAAATAAATAAATAAATAAATAAATAAATAAATAAATAAATAAATAAATAAATGAATAAATAAGTAAATAAATAAATAAATAAATAAATAAATAAAATACGATGTCATCTGAGACCAAGGCTAAATATTGTTTTAAAGACTTCAAGTTTTAACAGAATATTGACCTGTGATAATATATTTTAGATTTTGCGCATTGAAAACACTTCTAGATCCGCCCCGTTTAAAATCACATTTACCTGTGCAAGATTCCCGTGCCTTCCTTGTGTATTGATCACGTGCGCGTAATCCTTTCCAAACCAGACAGTATAAACTCAGACGAAATACTATTAGGTAAGGTGACCTATAACATCTTTAAATGATCCATAACAATGAGGTAATTTTGACAAGTTTAGACTCTTTCGAGCCTGTGCAGCCTCCGTTTAAACGTAGACACCCAGAATGATGTCAGTGATTCATTTAGAGTCATTTATGGGTCCTGGGACTCGCTGTTTCCCATATCAAGGAGTCCAACTGCAAACTTATGAGCCCAGAACACTATTTTTAATGACAAGTCTGCAATACTATTGCATCCTGGGACTCGTTGAAATAAAAATTTCGCATGCCAGAGACATAATTATGCGCAAAAGATGCAGAATGCGCAGGTAACAAAATCACTGGATGTACCGTCTGTTGAAGAGTCGTAGAATATTCAATCGACTAGCAAAGGCTCTGATCAGACTGAGCGTATGCGCAGGCTGGTCTGAGCCTTTGCTGGTCGCACATACCACTTTGTTGGAAATCTCATGTCACGGCTCAAGTGTTCACTCACTTTTGTAATTTTTAATCATTTACTGGGGTTAATTGTTACATCAAAATATTTACAGTAAAACCTGTCTAAAACGGCAACTCTAAAAAGACCAAAAAATTGTTTTCAAGACCAACTATCGCTTAATGCAGGTCAAAAGTATTTCAGAATACTCCAAGGGGAGCATTCTGCAATACAATACAATACAATATAATATTATTCAGCATTAAACATCTACCACAATGTTTATAGCCTACAAAACAAATACAAGTGAGAAGTTCTTCGTACATTCAAATTGAACAATACTAAAACCAAGTTCTAATCGGTCACTTTTCAAACTCATTATTTCTGACCAAACGCTAATAAAATTGAAATGATTTTTTGTCTACATATGTGCATTTTAATGGGCTAACGTTTAGCAGTGTTTTGAACAGTTTTCTTTTACTTCAACGTTTTTTTGGGATAAATTGCAAAAAAGTCGACTATTTAAAGGAAAAATGGTTTTGAGAGTAGTTCTTATAAAATTGACGTTAGGTGGTTACAAACTGGTCTGTCCGACTTGAAAAACACCAAACAATTGAAATTTTGCTTATGGTGGATTTTTTACGCACTTTTAAAATGTTGCATTTTTCAAAAAAATTTCGAGATTTTTGAAATTCACTAGTATTTCCTGTTAAAATTGTTAAATGTACTTAATTTTAATTGAACACTGTAGGCCAAACACAGTATAACTTGAGTAGTCCATTTTTGGCGATTATTGTTTTACGACTACTGTACACTTCCGGTTTCAATGTGAGAGTTTAAAAATCGATTTGGTAGCATTAAATTTTTCCTTTTTTCAATTCTCAAAAAAGGACGGTGACGTCTGGTGATAATGAATATTCGCTGAAAATTTCAATGCAGTGTTGCTGATAATAAAGCATACAGAGCAGTGCAAAGTCTCTATGTAAATTGCAAGCTTAAAGCTGAATTTCAATGATTAACCTGCTAAAAGTGTTTGTCTTATGTTGTTGAGTAGCAAAAACGACGAGTCCGATGGAATCAAAACTTTTGAGGGTTATGCTAGCCAGTAACATCTTCAAACAAACAAAAACGTTATTTTGTGTTATGGTTTATATCGTAGAAAAGTGTGGCTTTTTGAAATGAGGGTACCTTTTCTCTAACTTCGTCCGTGCAAGAAGTTCACGTCATTTTTAAATGAAATAACTTGCAGAGTCTCGGCAAAGTATTGCTTCACTTAAAAAAAACACCTGAATTTTGTATACCCTATGTTTCACTTTCTGAACTAGCGTAAAAATGTAAGGTGAGCGATTAGCAGTTGGTTTTAGTATACAAGTATAATCTTTGTTACAGAGGAGCAGAAGATCAAAAAATTTGTATTTTAAGTTGATAATCTGTTATGGATTAAGAACAGATTTTCTCAATTCTTGAACAGAGAATATAAGTTTTGCAATGCTTAATAATACCTGTTTTGGATTTTGACAGCATAAGTTGGTCAAATTTGGCCAGTGTCAAAAATAAGGTTTGAAAATTCTCTTCTTAGCTCTGTATAAAGGGGGTACAAGTACAAAGTTACATTCACTTTCTATTTGTGACATACTACAGCATTTAAAAAATTGTTCGTCACGTGGTACAATTTCATATCTTCCACGTTCAATGTGGAGCCCCAGAGGGGGGGGGGGTTCTGAAATTTTTAAACATACGTAGGCTCGGGTTATTTTTTGGGTTCAAAATTGTGAATTTCATTATATTTTGGGTTTTCAGAAAAATGAATATTTTTGGGGGTATGAAGATTTTGTAGATATTTTTTGGGGGATCACCACAACATTGGCCAATATTTAGGGGTCATTACTATACATTTTAGGGTCTTTATTTAAGGGCAAGGTACGGAATGGGGGGCATTTTGGGGGGCTGTGAAAATTTCAAATATTTTTTGGGGTGTTGGAAATTTCTGATATTTTTTGGGGTGAACGGTAGGTGCTGGGCCCGAGCCTACGAATAGAGAAAACATTAGAGTACCCCCCTCCACCCTGGGTGTGAAGCTCGTAAGAAGATAGCCAAATAGGAATCGCGTATTCTTTGTTTAATGGCATTTAAAGGGATGGTGATTTCATTCTGATGAAGCCAAATGTTCACTGCGTTGTGGTCCTTGAGCAATACACATTTATCCTAGCTTAGTACTGGTTCAACCCAGGAAGACCCGTCCCTGTTTAACTAAAAGATTGTTGATGAGACGTAAAGAATCAAATCAAACAAACAAACAAAAAAAAGCCAAATGTATGAGAACCCTAAAATATTTAACATAGATTTAATATGCGTTGCCCAATTACTACCTTTATAAGTATTGGCGCTGTCTGGGTCTTCTTTTAAAATTGTATATATTCGTTTTGGTAAAAATGTATCACTGCTTTTTAAGAGTTTCACCCATACTTTATCATGTTAAATTTGCGTTGTATAATGAAGGGGACTCGTTCAAGTTCGCCATATTGGCCACTAAGATTCGTTGAGTTTTTAACATCAAGCACCAAGCGACAAAACTTAGAATGAATAGCCTTTACGTCTTTGGCATTGTGAATTCCCCAGACTTCTGAGCTATAGGCAAGCATAGATCCAACAAGAGTATCAGACAGTTGACATTGTTACGTTATTGGTATATCTATATGTCTAAACAATGAAAAAAGATTACGTAGTGCATACAATGCATGTTGTGCTAGCCTTTTGGGGCTCGAAACCAGTTTCCATTTTTAAGAAATGAACACCCAAATATTTAAATGAGTCGACAACCTCAAGTTTTGATATTATTAAGGAACAGGTCACAGCTAGTGTGACGACTCCTTTCAAATATCATAATTTTTGTCTTCTTAGCATTAACTTTCAAACCCCACATTCCATAATAAAGTTCTATGTCATGTAACAGTGATTGCAATGTTTCTTTCGACTTTGCGAACACAACAGTACCGTCTGCATAGAGAACCATGAAGAGGACACGTTCATCAGTTGTAAATACATGTTCAATGTTGCTATTCATGTTGTCAATAAGATCATTAATAAACATTATAAAAAGAAGAGGGTAGCTTGGATCACCTTGCTTGAGGCCTGTATAATAGTTGAAAAAACGTGCACGTGAATGAAGTGATTTATATCTTATGCATGCTCTGACCACATCATACATTGATTTTAATGCCTTAACAAGTTTGCTACTAACCTTTTCAAAAAAAAGTTTATGCCACAAGAGAGGTCTGTCTATGCTGTCGAAAGCCTTTTCATAGTCAATGAAACAGCAATAAAGTTTTTCACCAGAATCGATAACTTTAGAAATAATAGCATTTATCAAAAATATGCACTCTACAGTGGACTTGCCTTTCTGAAAACAGACAGCTTATCATTTTCTTCATACCATTTAGACAGCCTTTTTAACAAAACCTGTGAGTAAACTCTACATTAATCAGTGTTTTTCCGCGGTAATTTTGGGCATCGTCTGGTTTTCCACTTTTAAATATCGGAACTATGATACCCTCGCCCCACGATTTTGGATATTTTCCAATCGAGAACAAACGGTTAAAAATTTAAGAAGGAAGGGGGATATGATATCAAATGAGTGTTTGAATAGTTCTGCGCACAAATGATCAAGGCCACAACTTTTGCCGTTTTCTGTGTAAATATTGCTTCCCTGAGTTCCGAGCTAGCAATTTCAGAGTCAAATTCTTCCACTACGATACTTCCTTCCTTCCTTTCTTTCTTTCTTTCTACGTATACTCTGTCTATCAGAATCTGATAATTTTCAGAGTCGAGTGAATTTTGAAATTTTTTGGGAATTAGGGTTTTCTGGCTGAGTTATTTAAATGAGTGCCCTGAACTCCTCTGTGGTCTCAGCTGCGACTACAGTTGGAGCCAGGCTATTCCAATGGGGAATAGGCCTTGAGAAAAAGAATACCTCAGGGCATCACTATAAGTCTGGGGCCTGCAGTACTGTGAGTTGTGTGGTGACCTGTGGATCTTGTTCTCTAAGACTGGGTCAAGTACTTGTCTTTATAAATAGACATAATCCCACAATGAATCTTGTGAAAGAAAAGCAGAGAGGATTGATTCCTCCGGGCCACCAGAGTTGGCCGTTGCAGCTCATCCAGCATCCCGCCAACACTACTAGTGTTGCGTCACCTCCTGCAGGTTCAGCGGGCTGCCTTCCTCTGTACCTTCTCCACTTGTTAGATCTGAGTTTTACAATATGAGCTCCAAATAAGTGCTGCATACTCCAGTTTAGGGCTAACCAAAGTTTTGTATGCAACCTCCTTAGTACTCCTAGTTGCGAAAGCCAAGTTCCTGCGAAGGAAAGAAATCTAAAGTCTAAGTTGCTTTGGACGAAATATCAGAGATATGTTGACCCCAATCCATATCCTCTGTGATTGTTATACCAAGATGTTTTGCCTACTGAACGTTTTCCACAGTTTGCTGATGCAGAGTGTATCATGAATGATTTGTTTGTGTGAGAAATGCCGAGTCACTCTCATAGAGTGACATTTGGCAACATTGAAATTCATTTACCACTCGGCCTCCCAGAGCCCAAGACTGTCAAGATCTTCCTACAAAATGAGACAGTCTGGCAATGACTGAATGTTCCTATACAGGACACAATCGTCCGCGAGCAGGTGAACTGAAGACTTGATGTTATCTGGTAAACCATTTATGAAAACAAAATATAAGAGAAAAAGGATCCGTCCTAAGGCCAACCCCTGGGGTACACCGGATAAAACAGGGACTGGATCTGAGGCTTGACCGTCCAAGACTACTTGTTGACTGCGCCCAGAGAGCCCTGAGCTGAACCATTTATGGGTGGACCCTTTTTCCCATAGTAATCGAGTTTGTGTAATAGCCTCCTGTGTGGGACCTAGTCGAAGGCCTTTGCATAATCCATGATGATCAAATCTGGTTGCTTGTGCCCCCGATTCATCACACCATCAAGGTTGCTCATGATATCATGCACAAACTGCACTAGCTGGGTTTCACAAGACCCCCCCCCCGACTTTGGAACCCATGCTGACAGTCAGCAAGTATGCTATCTAAGGCTATGTGCTTGTTTATGCTGCTCACCAATTTATGCTCTAGGGTTTTGCAACAGATGCAGCTTAGCGACACCGGTCTGAGGATCGCAGAACGTATTTTTCTCCTTCCTTAAAGACTGGGGATACATTTGCAAGTCGCCAATCATCTGGAACATTGCCCTGAGCTAAAGATTCATTTAGATAAGTGCTAGTAAAGGTTAAATCTGTGTACTACACTCTTTGAGCACTTTTGCATTGAGTTCATCTGGACCAGGGGCTTTATGCACATTATGTCCATCCAACAGTCTAGCGACCCCTTTTGGGTCAACTGTTATTTCCCCCATGGAGGAGAATGGACTAGCCCTTTTTGAAGGCAGATCAGAATCTGCCTCACGCGTGAAGGCAGATTAGAATTGATGTTTGCAAATAACGGCCTTTTCTTTAGTGTATGTTTTCCAAAAGTCCGTTTTCCCTAAGTGATGTGATTCCAAGGGCGACTTTCTTTAATGATTTGACAAATGACCAAAAACTTCTTAACTTTTCCACATTTATTTGAATTGGGATCTGAGGGGTCGTTCTCAAACGTGAATATATTGGAAACGTGTTTCCAATAGGCATCTCCCTCTACCTTCTGAACGTGTGCCCTGAACCGCTTATAATGGTTCTTCACGTCAGGATCAGTTGACTTTCCAGCACGAAGGTAGAGTTTCTGGCGTCTTTTCATAAGCTGTTTGATCGTAGCGTCGATCCATGGCAGACTGTACTTTGTTTTGGTCATTTTTGTTGGAACAAACCTCTCTACAGCCACTAAATAGCCTGTTTTGAATTTGACCCACATTTCATTTACTGACATGTGACTTTGGTCTTCAGAAAGGTAGGACTCCTTAAACTGGGACATGTGGTCGCGTAGACCAGTCATATCTGCTCGATTATAAAGATAGATTTTGCGTAATGCCCGTTTTATTCTTTTAGCTTTCATATCATACTCAATGTAGAGGAGGTCATGATCTGCTTTGTCGATCGGGGACATCCCCTTAATTCTATTTACAGGGGATGGGATATTTTTGAAAAGAAGGTCAAGTGTTTTATCGAGTCACGTGGGAATATTTACTACTTGTGTTAGGCAGTGCTCACCTATGATATCCAAAAGTTGTTGAGTCTGCCGTTTTTGTAACCCGTATGGTTCTTGTATAAGATTCAATGCCCTTCTGCCAATTATATTCAGCTTACACCAAACAATTTCACAGTTGACGTCAAGTTCCGGGGCTTCTGTGTAGAGTAAGTCATGCTTAAAAGCTACAAAGACACCTCCATGTGCATCACTTACTCTGTCTTTCGGGACTGCATCAAAAAATTCTGGGAAGATTTCCGAGTAATAATATGAAGTTCAGCCTTCTTATTCAAAATTCGTAAGGGGTGGTTCAAGACAGCCTTGGTTGTCATTGCCCTAGCTTCATTCTGATCCTGTACTATAGGCGAAGAAGCCGCAGTGGGGAGCAATGTTATCTGGTACCGGGCTTTCAGGGTCAGACAGGGACGATAATGAATCAAATATGTTTTGGGTGTCAAGAGAAGTTGAAGTATCAAATAAAGTAGTGGAAAAGTTTGGCATTCCACACTTAATACATTCCCATACATTGCCTTTGCCAGAAGATTTGTTTAGGATGCTATACACAGTTGTAGACATGCCCTGACAGTCTATGTGGTACTAGATATTGCAAGTATCGCAACAGATCCTTGGTCTTCCCAGCCAACGCTTTCCTCACAGACACCACAAGGGTAGTGTGAAGTGCCATTGGTGGAATCAGGACCTGGATTAGTTTCGATGTTCCAAGAGTTGCCACAGAGGATAACGAAAATATATAAATGGGTCAACCTGTTGGAGTCATTAAAATCCTTGAACTTAGTTGATCTCGTAAAATTAAAACTGTACTAAGGTGTGGAAGGTATGAGCATAGATTGATATGTTTTCTCGTAATCAAGTTTGAGAAGAGAACACAGGAAAGAATTCTACTGAAATATCTTCAAAATGAGTGTCTCTATTGCAAAAAGCTGCAACTTTTGTTGCCAACAAAAAGCAGCCTACCATGAAAAGAAAGTCAAACTTAAAATAAGCCACGTCCCTGGTCTAGAAGGCTCCTTATATGTGATTTACAGGGGACTTTAGCTGTGATGGTAGTACGTAAGTTTCCACCTATAAAGAACAGTCAATGAATCTATTATACCCTAAAATATTTACAAAATTATGGTGTTCAGTCCGCGTGTTTACATTAGGAAGATTGGCCCGAAGTTGCTGGTCAAGCCGTGCCCTAAAACTGGTGGCTCATTTTGCTGTGATTGCTCGTCCTGGCCACCATATATTTCTTTAAAGTGTTCCAAAAAAATTTGGGCGCTCAAAATACCGGACTAACGACATTCATTAGGCTATTATGTGTGATTAAAATCTTTGTTTTGTCTATTTTTTGAGTGGTCGCTTAAGACAGGTTCCACTGTACAAATATGACAGTCGTTCGAATTAATGTAAAATGCAAACGATGCAATTAGTTTAGGCTCTCATTGTTCAGAACTGGACAATAGAACTGAAAACAATACCATTTCTAGCTTTAATGATATATTTCAAAATATCCACCAACACACATCAATATCATTAAATTTGGGCCTCGTCGAGACAAAACCTGTCTTCAGGGTTTCCGACACCCATTCAAACCAATCTCGTCAGCTACAAAGACAAGTTAGAAAATTGAGCTTTCGCTCGTAGCAAGTCTAGATATAATTGTTTCCAATAAGCGAATAACAAAGTCGTTGATCAGACTGCGCGGATGCGCAGGCTGGTCTGCTCCTTTGTTGTTCGCAAATCCCCAAAGACAGGTTTTCTCGTGTCGTGGCCCATTTACACAAGACTGTCCTCTTGGGATAATCTATCATTTTTTCTTCATACGTAGGCTCGGGCCCAGCATCTACCGTTCACCCCCAAAAATATCAGGAATTTCAAGCACTCCTAAAAATATTTGAAACTTTAGCAACCCCCAAAAATATCCTCCATCCTGTGCATTGACCTTTAGAAAAGACCCTAAAATGCATAGAAATGATACTTAAGTATAGTCCAATTTTGTGATGACCCCCCAAAAAATCAACAAAATTTTCATAACCAAAACACATTCATTTTTCTGAAAAGCTAACCCCAAAAAAATATTGAAATTCAAAATTTTGAACCCCAAAAATGATCCGAGCCTACGTATGTATGATAATGTCAGAGCACCCCCCCCCCCCCCCGGGATCCACGATTGGTTTTCAGTCCGAGCAGATAAAGGTTAATCAATTTGAAAGCCTCGGCAGTCGTATCACTGGTAGTCGACAACCGTATCATGGTATTTTTCTATGGTCCATAAAATCTCCCATAGCGCAAAAATATGCCATTCGCACTTGAATGAAGAAGCGCAAATTACAAATAACATGCATTGAAACGAAGTTCTAAGTGGTCACTCTTAAATTTCATTTTTTCTGACTTAGCGCTAATGTTATTGGAATGAATATTTGCCCAAATATGTGCATTTCAATGGACTTAAGCTAAGTGGTGCTTTGAAAGAGTTTTCTATCACTTCACAATTTTTGGGTTCAAAAATGCAAAAAATAAAATTTTTGAAGAAAATAAGGGTTAAAGGCATTGAAGTACAGGTAATTCCAAACCATCTAGCCGACTTGAAAAATACACCAAAGCCCTGAATTTTTGCTTATGAGCGATTTTTTTTATGAATTTTTAAAAAAGGTTCATTTTTCACATTTTTCGATATTTTCGAAAATAATCAACTGCACATACTAATACATGTGTCATTGTATGCTTTTTATTTTATGTAAACATGATAGACCAAACATAATAATGCTTTAACAGCCCATTTTTACAGTTGTTCTTTCAAGACTGGTATCCACTTACGGTTTTATCGTGAAATTTGAAAGGTCATTTAAATGGCATATGCCAAATATATTTTTGATTTTTTTTTAAATACAACAGTGAATCCTATTCATAATAAATAATCACTGAAAATTTTAATGCCGTGCCACGGATAATAAAGCATACAGAGCAATGCAAAGTTCATATGCAAATTGCATGGTCAAAGCCAAAACTCTTTGATTAAGCTGCTGATAGTTGACGATATTTCGATTGCCTTCATATTAACGTAGAGGAGAAACGGAGAGTTCATTGATGCATTGATAAGTTAGGGGTCTTTCATGCAAACCTAATATCTATGTGTCTTGATCCACATCTGAATTAAGGGTGAGGTTGGCGCCGTTAAACCGGTTTAAGCCCTCCAGTAAAATGTTTTACTGACCGTCTAAGGCGGTACTTCTTTTGTGGATCTTTTATGTTTTTGTTCTGTCTTGTGTTTGCTATGTTTTGTGCGCGTCTGTTTATATGTGCTTCGTGGTCACCTGCTGGGAAAGGGCTGACCTCTTGGCTCTCGTTTGTGGTGTCTTCTGTGAGTTTGTCACTTTCCCATTGGTATCCTGGATCAGGTGTGGTACTTGATTGTATCGATTCCTGATCTTTGCAACCTTACTTACTTTCAATTGTCACAAAATTTTGGGTTCTTTTTATCTTATATCTTAGCTCTTATTAACAGCTTCAAACTAATAAAAATATAAATGGATAACATATCTGAAGAATATTTTATATCACAGTAAAAAGTGTGACTTTTGGAAATGAACTTCGTCTGTGCAAGATCTACTTTGTCATTTTGAAATGGCATAATTTTCAGAGTCTGGTAAAAGCCTTGAATTTTTTTATGGAATTAAAATTTTGTAAGAGCGATGTTTACTTTCTGAACAGGCGCAAACATGTGTAGGTGGTCACTTATAACTTCGGTTCAGTGTATAAAGGGCGTTTCATTGCGTTGTCATCATTCTTAATGCGTTAGATTAATGGTTTTCTATGAAAATTGAATTTTTTGAAAGAACCGGTAATTTATAGTGTTTTTCTACGTCACAAACTCTAAATAAATAATCAGGCAAATAGCACATTGTCTCTTGAAAAAAACTCTATAGCGTGTGTAGATGGTAAAACATACCCTATGACCCTCCAAAAGCGTTCCAGTCATGACACCCCCCCCCCCCCCCCCCACTATGCCGACAGCCGTACCGACCGGTAGAAAGCCGCACTCCTCGGTCGACGGCAGCTTTACGCAGTACCGTCTCGGTCACCAGCAAAAATGGCGAATTACGCTTCCCGCATGTCCATTCATTACTTGCCTTTTAAAGCTGCATAGTCTGTAACTTTTGATCTTCTAAATATAAAATTAATGTTTTGATTTTTCAAGAACACAGTAAAATACTCAAATTCAGGTAAACATTGTACCATTTTCATAAATCTTAACAAGTTATCACCATCAAAACAACTGCATTTATGTTAAAATTCAACGGTCTAGAATTATTGGAGGGACGCAAATAATTACCAATAAGAGAAATAAACACCTATTTGATAAGATAATTCACTTTTCCATGCAGTTTTCAGCTGTACTGAACATTTTTATTGTGAAAACATAGCTTAATTCTACTTTTACAAATGATTTAAAAATAAAACAAAAATTTTCAAAAATGTTGATAGTTACAGAGTATGCAGCTTTAATACACAATGAACTTTTCCCATCATTTGAAGTCTTATTATATGGTTGGTGGGGGAGGGGGTGTTTGTTGCTGCTGTTGTTGTTGATGTTTTTTTTTCATAATTGTAAAAGAGTATTATGTAGGCAAACAGTGGAAACCATGATCAGAGGCTCCGCATTGTGGCGTCTGATCTGGGTTTACACTTAATGTCGATGTCCAATAAAACGGAAGCCAGTATTTACATGGTTAATGGTTTGTGGCAAATACATATTGATTCTAAATGGGTTCATAATGTTTTTTAAAGATTATCAATGTTGAACGAGGTTGATATTGATTATTATAATTTTGAATTTGTTTGTTAGTTCTAGCCAAGAGCAATGATGAAATGGACTTCGAAAGTTTGGTTCTTATTGAGCATTTTTCTTGCCTTTCAAGGTAAGTATTGCTTCGATATACTTTTCCACGGTCACCATTATTGCTATATTCGTAATGCTACGGTCACACTTGAGCGAAAACCCATGTGGATATGAAAATTTGAAATTCGCGGCATAATCGCCGAAAATGGGAAATTGTCATACATTATAAATACTTGCGAAATGTTTTACGATCCTAGCAAATCTGTATTACAAATGGTACGCATTTGCTTAAGAAAGCTTTCGAATGCCGTTGCAAATCTTACGAAAGTGTTGCGAATGAAACGAGAACACAAAGCATGTAATGGGTAATAGTTGGCTGTCCATTTAAACAGAAGAGGCTTATTTTCACTTTGATGGCAAAATTGAGTAGAAGCTGGCATCCATGCTAATTATGTTCCTACACGTGTAGTAAAACCGATAGCGGTGGATGCCATGTCTGGAATGTACCTGGGTCTCAGAATTAGGTCAAAGGTCAACTAGGTGCAAAATAACACAAAAATAGACAAACACTCCCTTCTGTGTCAGATTCTGACCATATGGTACCCATTAAATTCACTGAAACTATCCAGGGTGCACTTAGATACATATTGCATTTAATACACAACCTAGACAAGAACTGAGCATATGTCCATGCAAGGTTAAAGGTCATTTTAGTGCAAATTTTGCAAAATCAAAGTACAAAGTACGTAAATTATAAATGTTAATGCTGCATTCTTTGTCAGTAACACACCAATCCAACAATACAAAATTATTTTTTTAAAACTGCATGTGAATGGTTTAGAATCAAATTCAAGCAATGTATAGTGATATTGATAGAATACGCCAGGTCTGGATTAAAAGTCTCTTAATGGCACACTTTGCGTCAAAGCTGCATGGAACAAAGCCCAAAATATCTATTAGAAACAATATAAGTAAGTAGAATGTATGAGCGCAGCGAACATCTTGACTAAACTAGGCATCCGAATGTAAAATAGCGGCAAAATAACTCTTGAGCTTCATATTGGGCCACGTAAAGAGAAAATCTGCTTTGACATATGAGGACAGCTTATACACAAATCAGTTTTCACATCAGTGCTGTCTGATTATCACTTATGTTTTACACTTAGCTACTAAAATTCAAGACTCTAGCTAAGCTCTGCAGCTGAGCAGGCCAATTCAAGTCATACCTAATCGGAAACCCCGAAATAAGATTTTCTTTTGACAAGGCTGAATTATGATCTAGTAAGCATTGCATATAGATGCTGTTTATTTTTTGTTTTCTACAGCTGCATTTTGCCTGGTTGTAAACTCAATCTTGGTTTATAGCCATGGTTTCTTGTTTCATTGCATGTTGGTGGATCAGACATCAGACCCGATGAAGACCCGGACCTAAAACTTTCATCGGTGAGTTGGTGCCTGATGCTTGTACTTGGCTGGGCCCACCAAGGCTTAACGAGGTTTTCCTTAACTCTGACTACCGGGGAATCATGGTCAGACGCTGCAAAATGGCTGAACTGGGTCTGCACTGTTTGTCTCTGTATGTCCAATACAAAGGATAATAGTGTTACATGAATATAATCGTTTTTACAACGTTGAAAGAGTGTTATCCGGAAACCTGAATTAATATAGTAGTAGAAAAATAAGCCGCGACATGAGATTTCTTACAATGTGTTGCGTGCAACCAGCAGAGGCGAAGATCAGCCTGCGCATACGCGCAGTCTAATCTGAATCTTTGCTAGTCGCTTTAATATTCTATGAGTGTCAAGCGACTGACCGAACACCATTGCTTAAAAGGAGGCTGCACAAGCTCGTCCAAGTCCAAACTTGTCAAATTACCACATTGTTGGAAATCACATGTCACGGCTCATTAATCTCTTTGTTTCAGATGCGGTTCGTGGATTCGGTGTGTACAATGTATCGGTTGTCTCACAATTGGAAGACGATATTTTGAAAGGCTACAAAGTAAACGCAAGGCCCCATGATAATGTGACTGTTTATCTTACAATGACGCTAGCCAGCGTCTTGGACATGGTAAGTTACTGACTAAATTACTGAAGTTTAAAATTTAATCTGAAGACAGGGATAATTGTACTTAGATGTAAGATGCCCACTTCTGGCCCGGATCGAGTGTTTTCATCTGGTGTATTTCTACTAAGTGTCGTCACTTTCCTTGATTATAGGAACATTTCTGTGCAAGGTGTCATGAAAATATGTGGTTCTATTGTCATAATATTATATTATATGAAATGTTTTTTTTTTTTTTCAATCATATGTGGTTTGCCATTCTGTCGAAGTTGGTACATTCAGTACACCCAGTCTGTAGACAAACCAGAACGAGCCCTTTGTCTTGAGCTCAAAGAATCCACCTGAAACCAACAGCAATTTTTAAATTCTTATTTAAATTCAACCATTTAAAAAAGTAACCATTTTACAATATTCTAATCAAGATTTAATATTTCGTAATCAAAATAATATTGGTCTTTAATATTTTGCCGATCTTAGGATCGGTCCAAATCGGACAAAAAATGAATAGTCTCGGAAATGAAAATTCTGCAGAGTATTCAAAATGACGAAAGTGGCTATTTCAATGACGTCTACGAATTGCACATTTTGCTTTAAATATTGAATCGACACACAACCTGTCCCCATTCTTACATTTGAATGGGTATTATCACACCGTGCAACCCGATTCGTTTCGCACAGATGATGCGTTAAGCACAGATGGCGCGGGTCGAGGGCGTTTTTTGAAGAGTGTAAGTATTGGCCTGATTTAAACAGTCTACCACCATACAAAAATAGACTTTGGTTTGCCTTTTGATGTATGAGCAAATAGATGAAATTTTTTCAAGGAAAATAGTTTTTTGAGAAAAAAAAACCTCGCTCAAAATCACATTGCAACATTATTTATCAGAAATAAACCCAGTGAATCTACCATGTCTGATATTGATACAGTTAATGTTCTGTGGCTCTTCCTCGCGGTGCCATGGGTTGGTCTGCAGCGTGAGAATTTGCTATTTCCTGATCATACTCACTCACTTTGGGAAGCAATTATGAATAAAATAATTGATTCTATTGCACTATTTGTAACATATTGTAACATATGTTTAACAAATGAACGTAGATCTAATCCTTATGAGGCGTGCAATTGAATTGAAAAAAATGACATTTGTTGCAAAAAGCAAGGACCATAAGCAGAAAGGATATGGAAATAAGATATAACTGTGCTAAACGTTACCATGTTTTGTATATAAACTGTGCTAGAGGTATCATTTTCAGATAAATATATGTGCTTAACGTTATCATATTTTACTTATATGCCATCTTCTTTCCTCAATAACTTGGTAAATCAAGAAAAACGAGGGCTGTCATTGAGCATAATGGAAGGAATTTTCATGCAATATGTGCATTTCTGATAAAAAATGTTTCAATGTGATTTTAAGCGATTTTGTTCAAAAAAGATTTTTCCTTTAAAAATGCACACATTTCAATTGATAGTGCCGACCAGAGCCCACTTTCGCATGAAGGCAGACTAATCAATACCTAATTGAGTTTCACTGTTGGTTTGGATTAAATCAAGCGGAGACAGTTTAAATCAAGCCAATACTTACACTCTTCAAAAATCGCCATTGAACCGCGCCATACGAGGGGTCATCTGTGCTTTATTTCGCGGAAACCGTGCAATTTATGCACAAAACCACCTCGTGTGGATTGAGTGATCACTGGCTCGTGACAGAGGTCAATATCTCGTCCACACCTTCACTGGCCTTGGTACAGTGTACATCGTTTCATAGCCTATTCCTTAGACTATACACAAAATGACAAGAAAACGAGCCGAAAGTGTACTTGAAATTAGGGCCTATATAAAAGTAGGTCATTACTCGGCATAAAGGCTGTAGATATTCACTGCGAGGTGTGTGCCATTTATGGGGAGGGCCAAATGTCTCACAGGACTGTTTGTAGGTGAGTAACTAAATTTTGAGCTGGCCAGCAGCAATGAAAGATGCTGCTCGCCCAGGTCGTCCTGCAAAAAGAACTACTACAAAAGTCGCCGCCCCAAAACAGGACTTAAGTATGTCCGACTTTCGCATAATAGTGCACCCACTCACAAGGCACGTATTGTGACTGACTTTTTGGAGACAGAGAAGGTACCGTCCTTCCGCACCCTCCGTATTCGCCAGACTTGGCCCCCTGCGACTATTTTCTCTTTCCAAAACTTAAATATCATTTATCTGGAAGGAGATACACTTCGAGAAACGCCCTCGGATCTGCTTTTTCAGTGTCTGATGGGTGTCCCCATTGAAGAGTATGAAAAATGCATCCAAAAATGGATAGACCGGCTAAAAAAGTGGGTTCTGGCTGGTGGAGCGTATTTTAAAGGGCAGAGTAAATTACAAAGAACAAAAGCACTTCCGCTATATGAGCACCGATGCAAGTGACATTATTTTTGGAACACCCCTCGTATGTATTATACACATCATCTGTGCTAAACAAATCTAGTTGGGCGGTGTGATTATAAGTATTGTTTGAATTTTTTACCTGACACAGGTGCATAATTTCACCGTTAGTGCACAAGATATTTTTACCTTCCGTCGACTTTCGGTAGTTATAGTAAGTTTTCTGGAATTTTGCAAGTACTAATGCAGATAGACTTATAAAGTCTGATGAAATGGGGGGGGGGGGTGCTTGCATATACATTTTCGCTCATATTGATCTATTTCACTAAATATCCAATACTATATATTCCTCTCAAATACTTTTTTCTCTTCTGCTATCTCATCAGTAGATCTTTTTGCCAGCATAAAAATATAACTCCTGGACTGGAATACGGCAAAAGATAAGATATGGAATGTTTTTGGTTGGTATGGGTTCATAGGTCCTACAACATCTACGAATGATATAAGTCCATAATGCAAATAATGAAACGTTTTGTACCGTCCTACTGACTAGTCACGTGGTTATGATACAGAGTTTACAACTAAAAGGTCGTGAGTTCGATTCCACAAGTGTTCTTTTTTACCTTTATTCAATTCGTTTAATTTCATGTATTATAGATGTACCACGACCTTTGAGGAATTAAATTTTGGATCACTCTATTTCAAAAGGTCGATGCGTAACGCGGCGTTAAATGAGCCAGTCTGTCCGAAATATCTTCAGAGATTCACGTGAAAATATCGTTCCATATTATAGCCAAAACATACGATTGAAAATTATTCACTATACATATTGTTTGAACTTGAGTTCAGTGGGAAAACGTCTGAAGAAAAGTATGCAGCACGTCTTGGTACTCAGGCAAAGCAGATATGTTTTTTTTAAATATCTGCGATATATTTAAAAATATGTCAAAACCTCAGAGATTCATATCGAGTCTACGCTAAACGTTCTCGGTGAGGATCCTACAAAAATGACAATAACAAATGCAAGTATAGATAAACAAAAAATTTAAAGCGTGCCTATATTTACAAAATTGAAAATACGGATCTAGAAATAGGGGCTTCAGGCGTTTTATTACGTATACTATTTTATTTTGAAGCACCTAGATGTTCCAGAAAGACTGGCTCAGTGTATGCGTTACGCATCAATCTTTTGAATATAATGATCCAAAGGACATTACTCAGAGGTCGTGGTACATCTATAATAAATGAAGTTAAACGAATGGCGGAGCTCTATTAATGCGCTTGTCCGTCTGTCTGTCCGTGGTCACTCTAACTCAGTCATTTTTAATCGGATTTCTTCCAAATTTCATGTATGGATTGCGTCCACCAACCTCTCGTGCATGTTCGAAAACGGGTTTTGCCCGACATCCGATAACCATGATGGCCGATAAAATGGCCGCCGTCTATCAATGTCTGCTGTCGTGGTCGCTCTAACTTGATAATTTTGTATCGGATTTCTTTCAAATTTTCATATATGGATTGCTTTCATAAAGCTCTCATTCAAGTTCGAATATGGGTTTTGTCTGACGAACGATAAGCAAGATGGTCGACAATGCAAAATGGCCACGGCATATCAGTGTCAGCTGTCGTGGTCACTTCAACTTAGTTTTCTTTTACGGATTTCATCCAAATTTCATGTATGAATTGCTTCCATCAAACTCTTGTTCAAGTTCGAATACAGGTTCAGTCCAACAAACGATAACCAAGATGGCGGACAAAACGGCCGCCGCAGATCAGTTTGCGCTTGTGGACAATCTACCTTAATCATTTATTACCTGATTGATTCCAAATTTAATATATGGATTATTCTTATCAAACTCTCACTCAAGTTTTAATATGGGCTTTGTCTGATAACCAAGATGGCCACCAAAATGGCCGCAACATATCAGTTTGCACTTGTGGACACTCTAACTTAGTGATTTATCACCCAATTTACTCCAAATTTCATATATGGACTACATTCATTCATCAAACTATTGTTCATGTCTGAATATGGGTTTTGTCTTGCAAACTCCATTTTCTAATTTTCCTGAGGATATGGTGAATTTTAGTGAAAAACATATATACCCGACAAAAAAAGAAACGCACCACTACGATTTTCCCATTAAGATCTCCTTTAATATGAAAATGTTAGTTGTCAGGAAATATTCATTTCTTATAAAATCTTACTAAAACTTGAGTGTGACGTAGATGAGTATCTTTACATTCCCTGTGTAGGCACAAAACACATAACGGTGAATGGTAAACGAGTTTTGGAAGCGTTAATTCAACGCTACTGACTGCATGGAATTCTAAGTATGTTTTACATTTGCAAAGTATGGAAACGATATGTTGCCGTTATGCGAGACAACCAATGTGTTTATTGATGATATTTTTGTATTTCCAAAATCCATTTACATCAGTTAGGACCGTTTAAATTGATTAAAACAATATTGAAATATTTAAATGTTTTGTAAGGTTTATCTCCAGTGTGGAATCATAGGGTAGTCAAAATACATGGGCTACCTAAAGTTCAATTATCGCGTATGATGTATTTAAAGATAGAATTTGCAAAGAATAAATGTCTGTGTACAATTTGGTCTACTGAGATGATTCCAATTGCTAGAACTTATCCAACAAGAGAGCATTATAAAAACTCGTATTTCCTGTGACCTTACAATTTGACCTCCACTTTGTTCAAAAAATAATTTTCTTTAACACAATTTCGACGCCAGATTGCAAAAGACGTGTGACGCAGCAGTACCTGACATACCTTTGCACTGATTTTAACTAAACTGACCTATCACTTGTGATCTTCCTAAGAGTTGAACAGTTCTGAGTGGTGCGTTTCTTTTTTTGACGGGTATATTTTGTTATTTTCGTTTGTTTGATTTGATTCTTTACGTCCCATCAACAATCTTTCAGTTAAACAGGGACGGGTCTTCCTGGGTTGAACCAGTACTAAAGTAGGATAAATGTGTCTTGCCCAAGGACCACAACGCAGTGACGCCGGTGAGGCTCGAACCCGCGGCCTCTCGGTCTCGAGTCAAGCACTCTACCACTGAGCCACTGCGCTCCCGTATATTTTGTGACACTCAATCTTTAATGCATTAATTTAGATTGAATATTCTTTTAAGATAGAAAATGGACCTCGACGTGAGAAACCCTGTTTTAGGTTGTTTGCGACCAACAAAGGCGCAGACCAGCCCGCGCTTTCGCGCAGTCTGATCAGCAACTTTGCCATTCGCTTATTGGAAACTATTATATATAGACTTGCTACAATCGAAATTTCAATTTTCTAGCGAGTCTCTGTAGCTATACATACTGGTTTGAACCTCACTTTCTTGGAAATCCCGAAGACAGGTTTTTTCGCGTCGAGGCCCAAATGTTTTTTTTTTCCTATAATCACGTTTTTTATGAGAACATTCTCTAGAGTGAGCTTTTTGTTATTAAACCCGTTTAAGCCGAATGGATTTCCCCATCTTTCAATTAGACCATTCCATTTCCGTTTTTATGGTTGTTGGGTGGTATTTTTCATTTTTATTCATTTTAAAAGACATTTCCGTAAGCAAACAGTGGAGAACCGACCAGGCGCAGCGTCTTGCGGCGTCTGATCTGGTTTTTTGCACTGTTTGTCGATGTCCGACAAAAAGGACGTTATACTTATATGGTTTAACTAAACTCATATACACCAAATTTATTTGCATACCCTTATCAATAGGAAGAGTCCATATACAATTTAGTGGTATGGGCGGTATTTTTTTTATTCATTCATTTTGTTTTTCAATTTTTAATTGCACATTTTGTAAACAAACAGTGATTAACTTGATTAGACACTGCAGATATGATGTGTCCGATCTGGGTCTGCACTGTTGCCTTTATCCCATAAAATTGATGCACTTTGATCATATTTTGTTATTTGTGTTTACTTTGGGTCGTGTTTTCTTGTAGACCTGTTCATTGTAGCCTAGTGGTCGCCTGCTGGGAAAGGGCTGACCTCTTGACTCTCTTGTGTGTGATGTTTTATTGGGTTTTTGTTACTTTTCCATGTGGTGTCCTGGATCAGGTGCGGTGCTTGATTGTATCGATTCCTGATCTTTGCCTTCTTTCTTACTTTTACATGATTAAAAAGAAACATAACGTAAATTTTGATTTATATATACATACATTGTCTGCGCATTTTTTCATTTTAGGCTTTGAGCTACTAAGGGTTTTGCCCATTTCAAACAGGGGGAATTTGTAGACTATGTTTTTCATAAAGCGTATCATTTAACGATCTTTTTGAAACATGTTAGCCCTCTGGTGGCCGGGGCGTTTGGGTGCTACAGCCTGTTAATTACGTTACTCCTCAATTTGTTAAAAGCAAAACAAATATGTAACTAAGGCTGTAAAGGAATTCAAATTGGCTAAATAGTCATGTAATATACAAGAACAGTTAATTCTCTGCAGATATTGATCTTTGTCAAAGTTAATTAGGCCCATATGGTGTCATTTACCTTACATTTTCAACTACACCCTAAAAAGTAAGAAAACAATTGTTGAATAGTTTTATTTGATTTTTTTTTTGCGATAAATATTTTAGATTAAAATAACATGTCTTTGAGAGACAATTTACTGACCATTCCAAAACCGCAAACAGCTTGCTTCTTGCACAAACACTCTAAGATATATAAGCTGTTGAATATGAATCAAGCATATATAAGTTGGTACAATAAAATTTGATATGAGTTACATTAAATACTATGCATTATAAGTGAATGTAATCAGAAACTCTTTAAAGATCTTGTCTCCAAATAAAACGTTATACTGACATTTTATTTGCATATGCAGATGGTGACACATTTCTTTATTTTTAGCTTTTAAATGTACTTTGTTATCTTCAGCATATCTTTCAATATTTAATGAATAAAATGTTGACGAAATCAACATAGTATTTCTGGTCATTTGCTCAAGCAGTGTAAACTTTATATAAAAAAGTAAATGATGTACTAAGAACAATTACTTCCATGAAAATAGCAAAAAATAAGTGTTAATGATGGGATTTAACATGCCAATAATCGCATGTGATAGGACCATATCCACAGAATCAGGCCAGTCGTTACTTACGATACCAATTTAAATTTATAAGACTTTATCGGCAAGAAAAAGGGCAGACCAAATTTGGCCAGCTGACATTCAAGTTATAAAATAGAGTTAACAATGTTCTTTTAGCATATGGGATGGAAAAGTTAAACCAGTGCTGTCATGTGGTCTTACTTAGTTTTATAAATTAATGTCGAAACAGCTGATGCTAATTTCAACTATACACAATGTGGCATGACCAAATTATTGCAGGAATCCTCAATAACAAAGCTTTATATGAATATTAAACTAGTAGAATGAGTTGTAACACTCAAAAGATTGGAAACAGCACACATGCAAAAAATGAAATGTTCTGTCAAAAATAGTATTGAGAGGCCACCCTAGTCACTATCAACAGTGTTACTATGATAAACGTACATGCAATATTAACAAAGTATACGTGATTTTGTTGATAAGTATCTATGTATTCCTAATTTACATGGGTCTATTCCCTCAATTATCTCCAAAAGAAATCATATTTCTTTCAGAATGAAAAAGATTACATAACTATCAGATATATTGCAGTGTATTTATTGTCATATGTGTTACAGGAGTGTATGATATAGTTTATCAAATATTAAAATCATATCTCAGATTTGTTCTTTGGCAGTAGCAAAAGTATGAAAATTATTCCATTTAGATGGAAACAATACTTGCTGATCTTTTTAATGTAATTTATAAAGTGCTCAAATGAAGATTTGACCAGCATGTGAGGTTATGGTACTTATCAAATATTGGCAAAAGCCAGCATTAATTTTCCATGCTGACGCAGTGGAGCCAGCTGTCTTAATTCTAGTTTACATCTATACCTAGTGTATGCAGGCAGCAAAGGCTCTGATGAGTCTACACATTTACAAAGGCTTATACGAGCCTTCATTTCTTGAAACTGTGTTATGCATATGATTTTGTAACCATGAGCATATTTTCATTTGGCATGCTAAAAACGAAAAAACAAAATTTCACTGACTAAGTATAATTGGCAGAAATAACAATACAATGGAGCTTTCTATGTATTATCCCTTTTAAATATATGAATAACAAAGAACCTTTCGATCAAAACTTATGCTGTCATGTTTCATAACTTCACAAAATTGTATAATCAGGTGAAACAGACGACAAGTGTTATATTCTCCAAAAATATTTGTGTTTTTCATGTTACCGAGATAGTGCATACTGGACATGCTATAGATATAGTGGGATGCATTATCATAGGGGATATAACCATAGGTGTGGCATGATGGGTGCCATATATGGGTCAGAAATCATTATGGTTTAAAATACTGAAGTTTTTGTTCAAAGGATAAACACCTGTTTTAATTCTTCATTTTTTTTTATTTCGACCATGCTTGAACTGACTTACAATTTTAGAAATTGTAAGGTAGCTTTCCTTGACTGTTATCAATGTAGTTGATGTAATCAATAGCTGATAAGCTATATATATATTTTTTGTTTGCTTACACAATTATCAATAGATCTTACTAAACTACTACATGCTTAGTATCATGTTTCATGATAATTGAATTGTAGACAGTGAGGAAAATGTCTTGCATATACAATGTATCATTTCATGTATGAATAATTAAACATACGAGGGTCATTTGGAAAGTTCTTAGCACGGCATCATAACTCCAAAATGCGTTGATAAAATGCTATCAAATAATACATTTTTGGAAACTAGAATTCAACGGCTTCTTGATGGTTTGATTTTTGTCAAAAAAAGACTTGGAGTGCACGTGCAGCGCATGCTCAAAACGAGTATGGGTTCATATACTGGCGGAAATTTTAATCAAAATACTTGGAAAAAAACGAAGGAAAATTCGGGACCTTATTTGCGATCATGATTTGACATATTAACGAGTCGGTGCCAACTTATTTTTTATTAGAATATATCATGCGATCACTGCTTGCACGACTACCACCTTTACATTCGGAAAATGTCGACAAATAGAGAAATGGTAAACCTCAAAACTAGGACTCTTTTTCGAATTTTCTTTTTACTTTTACTATAAATTGTGTCTTTACAGGAGCATGAAAAATACCTATTGAGTATATGTATTGCTTTACTTGTAGCGAACAATGCATAAAGATCATTTCGTCGCACAAAAAAGGTGGCTTGTTTAGTTCTGTATTCAAGAAAATTATTCCTACTAACACTACCCCTACTTTTACAGAAGTGGGTGGGGTAACTTAACCCCTCACAATTTGTCGATGGCATAAGAACTTCTCATGGTATCGCATTAACCATCACAAAATTGATTGATTTCTACTCTCAAGGTATTTTTACTTTTTTGTTTGCCGCGGTTTTCAATTGAAATGAGCCAGAACGTGAACTTATTGCTAAACTAACTCTGACCCTTGGAAAAATTATACGAGTTATCTTCCCTTTGTTCTGGTTTACAAAATTTATTTTGGTTTCAATACTAAGAGCATAAACTGTGCTTGACAAAAATACCAACGCCCGGCATTTTTAAACTACTGTCGGTTATATATTTTCAAAATATGTGCATTGTGACATGCGATTTTTAGTCGAAAAAATTAGCGCACTGCTTTGCTTTCTAGACGGTTAAGGTATTGCTGTTCCAGTATTTAGTTATTAGAAACATCCAACTCGGTCATCAACTGTATAATAACTGTACTAGATTGTGGCCTACAAAATGGTACAAAATGATCTAATTTCATGAACTAATGTTAATGTTCTGCATACTTTTCAAAAGGTAAAATGATATATTTTCCACTGAAATTTTGCATTTTCCAGTATACAAACAGTACATGTATTCACAATAATTTTTGTCGTGTCTGCATATAATATCCTAATAAAATTTGTGCCATAACATAGGGGAAAGATAGCTCTTTTAAAATGATACCAAACATGATAGTGTTTGTAAATCGGTTACTGAGATAAAAGGCCATGCTAAAAACTTTCCAAATGCCCCTCGTATATCAGTGTTAGACAGTTTAGTGATATCATAAAAAGATTTAAGAAACATAATTTGAGCATTGAAATAAGCATTTTTGTAAGTGATGTTTACATATATTCGATAAACCAGTCTTAATTGAAATGCATTTGATGTGCTTTGAGTTCAAGTTTCTTCCTTTTCATAACCCATACCTTTGTCAGAGTTTAATCTCACTAAAATTTTATGTTAAAAAGGCAGTATTTATTGTTTCTCTCATTGGCAATTATCTACATCCTCTAGCAGTTTAACCTCATATGATGCTAATATTGCACTAAATTATGTATTTAAAGAAATGTTAAGTATGTAAAATTAATAAATGGTGCCTAAATGTTTTAAACTTTTACTGCTAGTCATTTAATTTCAATTACAAGGTAATATTGATATGTAAGAATAAGAAACAGTTTGATATATATTATAGGATTTCCTATTATTTTAGGGTAACGTATTAAACTCTGCTTTTACAGGGTAACGCCCCAACCCATTAGACGTAACATGCATTATTTAGTGGCTCATGTGATGTGGTTTTAGAAAATTATAGTGTATAAAACTCCCCCTCAGATATATTTTGACGGTCATGGTTTGGTGATAGCTTAACACTAAATAGTAGTATATTTGAAAGTAAGTAACGTATGTAACTGCAATATAATGAACTGAAGTTGTTTTGATGCAAGCTAGCTGTTTGCTGCGTTTCATAAAGTGATTTAAAGGCCATCAGCATGTCGACAAGAAAATTGGAAGCTGTTATAGGGTAACGTAGTTAACAAGGCTGTAACACAGTAACGCCCCAACTGCTAGAGGGCTAACATGTGTCATTTTGCATCATATATAGTGTAAGTTTAGAAAATCATAGTGTACTAAATTCCCCCTATGGTGAGGGGGTTTATAAGCAGCTCGCGGTCTATTTTCCTTGAATGTAGACTTTTGAAGAGTGTATCCTCTTGGTAGCTGATGGATACATTTAGGAAACGGTTTCGCTTGTTTGTTTTACTTTTTCAGAATATTGTCGACCAGACCTGCTCGATTTCTGCGTATTTGCTCACGGTAGGTAGTTTCCATCTGAAAAAATATGCACCGCAGTGTCGAGCAACAAAGGCGTTGTTAAACCTTTAATTTCACAATTCGTAAATATCACAATGAAGATTTAGTACCCATTCCCCACAGTACCTAATATAAGGTATTATTAGTCACATATTACGTTCCAATATATCTCATGTATGTGAGATATACCATGAATACGTTCGATGTCAAATTTCTTTCAGCGTGTTAGCACTTTTGTTGCCTGAGAAACCTTTGAAAAAAACAGCCCATTCATATACTTAATTTCACAGAGAGATGGCCTTTTCAAACACTGTCCTTTGAATTAATATACCATTTCTCATATGCTCGTTGATTTTCTTAACAAATTTACAAATGACCTCGTCATGAGAAAACATGCTTAACAAGGGATTGACGAGGATCTTAGCGAAAAATATGTGCATATGTATACATGGGTGTCAGAAAATTTGAGCCATTCATATACCAAAATCAGATAATACGGCCATTCATATACTTTTTAAAAAAGGGGGGGGGGATTATCATATACCTGGCTGTGCTGAAATAGGGCATGCACATCCGTACTATGTCATATATGGGGAGATACCCCCCCCCCCCCGCCCCCGAGGTTGCAGTCGATGAGGGCACAAACTGCATTTGAAAGATTCACCTTCAAAAAGTATACAGTAGTTCTATGACATGTAAACAGGTCATTGGTATTGGGTAGGCGATACATAATATGCTGTAACTGTTCAAGGAAATGATACAGCGAAGAGATATTAAAATCATTGTCAAGGTAAAGGAAGTTCTATGGTAAGCTTCTCAAAATGTTTCTGAACAAAGCTTCTAGGTACATGTCAGAGCTTCCGGAACACCCCTCGTAGTGCGATGTATTCAATATATTATTAAATAGTATTTTCATTGGTCTTATCAAGTGATTCATTGTTTTGTTTGTATTTTATTTCCTATAATTGAATTAGCTTGACGCAAATACAATGAAAACAGTTAGTCCGCAGAATCACCTATTAGACATATTTGTCACAATAAGTAATAGAAATCATTTGAACTATATGTCATTTTCAAATTCATCAAACACATATGACGCAGGTTCTGTATTATAAAAGTACTCTATCAATACTACGTTACCATAAAGCATCAAAACAATAAAATATATATTTGCTTTTGTATTTATAAATGTAATGGAATTTCAAACATAGATCATAATGTTTTTGTTTTATTCTTTTAGAATTGGATAGATGAGAGATTCCAATGGGAACCGCATCTCTATGACATGTCAATAAGTCTTTACTTGCACGTGGATCAGATATGGAAGCCACCGTTGTATTTAGTTAATGCGTAAGTGATAAGAAGTGATTAGTCTAGCACATATGATTTTAGCACTAATCGCATAGGCGGGAAGCAAAGGCTTAGACAAGCCTGCACAGACGCACAATTGCGCCAGAGCCTTTACTGCCCGCAAATACAATATATGGGAGTAGATAAAGGATCTGACCAAATTTGACCAGAAAAGTGTACATGTACGTTTAATCCTAAAGGCGCCAAAAACAAATCATCTGAAAATGCCGTCTGCTAAAGACGCACGCTGCAATATTTACTTACATTATTTGACTAATTTAAGTAAATGGACAAATAGCGTGGACCCAGATCAAACTGTTTTAACAGGAGCAGTCTGGTCTGGGTCTACACTGTTGGTCAAAAAGGCTTCAAACGACAAAATTAACGACTTTTGTTGGGGTGTGTGCTTTAAGGGTTAAAGAGTGGTACCTCAGTGGTTAGGCACGTGTCTCTGGTGCTAGATGTCCCAGGTTCGATCCCCGCTCGCGGCGAGGAAAATTGAGGTGTTCGAACACGCTTTCTATAGTGTCATTTGCAGGGATGAACAAGTGCATCGTCCTTCGGATCGGGACGTTAACTGGATGTCCCCTGTGCAGGGAAAGTCACACCCTGTGCAGGTTAAGAAACCCTACGGTAATTTAGATATGGTAACTTGTAGGCTTTCATCCTGCAATCCGGAGTGTACAAAGTACACCTGCCGATAATACTCGAAGGAGGGTCTGGCAGTATAAAAGAAAGAGTGATTTTACGCATAGGACAGGTAATTGTGGTTTCACACATTATTGATTTTTGGACACTTTTTTGGATGACCCCTGTAGGGATTCGTGGATGCTGACAGGAGCAGTGTCGCACTTTGGATTGAAGTTTTATTTATGCTATTCAGAAATATTATGCATGCACGTGATGTGTTCAGTGTTTTGTGTTTGGAGGTCAAATTTCTCCAAAAAGAGTTGAAATAGTTGGTGGTCCAAAACTTTTTTTCTGAGTATATAATATAAAACTTTTTATGACTGAATCGTTGCAAGAACCAGTACTAGGTCGGGTTGGTTTATTGTTATGTGGTTTTATGCTTGGGAGCACAAGAAGGCTGAACCAGCAGTGTTTCTGAATTAAAATGTCTCAGAAGATTGGGCCACGACTTAAAGTCTCATGTGAGAGACTGGTGGAGCTTGGGGAGACCCCTGCGTACAAGGCCATGTTTGTTTTTGGCGGTTTCTTGGCTGTAACCAGTACTGAGCTGGGTAGGATGCTGTTATTGTTATTTTATGTCTGGGAGCACCCGAAGGCTCAACAGGCAGTTGTTCCCGTTTTGAACAGTCTAAGAGGATGGGGCCACAGCTTAAAGTCTCCCCCAACAGACTGGGGAAGTGGGAAATCAAACTTTGGACTCCTGGATACTAGGCAAGTGACTTATCCACTATACCACGGCAGGTACCAACTGTAGTCTAGCTATTTAAACGTTACACCACACTGAAAGTTTGCATATGCATAGCAATAACATAACCCTAAGGCCTAGCTGGAGAATAAAACTACTACAGCCAGGATGCTGCAAGGTCAAGGCCAGTGAAAGGAAAATATCAAGGCCATACAGGTCAAAGGTCAAGGTCACTTTGCAATTTTATTGGTTAAGAAATGTACACTTTCTACAATAAATGAACTATTTGTCTTTAACTGAGGTAAAATGGTCAGGAAAAAGCATCAAATCGTTGACAAAGTTTAACAAATACTACCAATAAATATTTATTTTACAAATGGCAGGTTATAAATTTGGTAAAAATATGTTTGTGAATTGGTATGCTGCTGCAGTTTCATTATGCCATTTTTTTCAAAGTGTCATTTATATTGCCGCGTACATGTATCCGTCTGAAATGGCTTCACTTATCAAAGTCAAGTTCCTCAATAAGGTCAAGGGTCAATTTGGACAGCAAATCAACCAAGATTTGCCCAAATGGATTATCAAGCAATGTGGACAGTGCAATATCAGATAGGATTCCAAGTTGTTGTTCACTGTTGCTCAATTGAAAGGTCAATCTGTCAAAGGTCAAGGTCATAATGTGTCGTATGACAGTCTCCTGTGCTATCTCTAAGTTCAAATAAGGCACATGGCAATAAATGGACATGCAAATATAGGTTTACCACATGTAATACTTTAACTACATGTAAGTTGTATTTAATCAACCACTAATAAGCCGTTTACAGACACTTGTGAAAGGGCCTTTTTCACCAAAATATTGACACTTACAAGAACAAATACTCATAAAATGCTCCAGCATAACAATAAAAAATACAAATTCAATGATATTGGAACCAGTGGGTCTCTGATAAATGAAATGATGCTTAGGGTATCATCTTTATAGTGCAGAAGTGCAACTCACATGCTTCAAGCCCAATATGTAGTGCAAAGCTGAAACAACCATCACTCCCTACCTTATAAGGCTCTTTGCCTGCAGTCTAAATGATTTTTGTTTCAAAAAGGTGGAGTTTTTGAAAGCTGAAATCATTAAAGGACTTACCCAAATCAAAACTATGCATCAAAAACATATTGCAGGTCAAATACATAGCAGCCAAGGTACCGAAAAAACAGACCTGATATTCATCTTTCCATAGACATCCATATAGCTTCAATCATAATGAGGTTGCCATAGAGTTACATTTAGACCTAGTTCAATCTATAAACAAAAATGAGATACCTTGTTGACCAGCATATTTTACCACTTTTTGGCCCCTGAAGGTGGGCACCAAACAAGAGAGGAAAATTCCATTGAAACATCCATCATTCAAGTTTTTTTTCCTTAGCCGCACCAGTAAACTAAATCATTAAAAAGCAAAGAGATGTTGTATTAAAACGTGCACTAAAGATATACCTGTCTAATGAATATGATTTTTTCCTGTAATTTTATCATTGACCAATCACAAAACACCTTACAAATGAAATATTGTGCTGAGATTCCATCCTCCTTTTGAGCCAATCAGGGCTTTTTTATAATTACAGGTCTGTGACCTGAAGCCATAAAATAGCATGGTTTATAATGATCAGTCCAGCTGCCTATATAGGTCCACGAATGATGGATTATTTTTTGCATTTAACGCTTCACCACCACTATTATTTTGACTCCTTCTGTCTGTCCACTTGTCTGTATTTTCAATGTCTCTTTATGTGCGAGCGTACAATATCAGACAAGCTAACTGACACAAACAAACTATGAAAATACGGATATCATCCACCAAAATACACATGGGAAAGACGGATATCTATATTCGACACACAAACAGAAACATTGAATTTCACATATTTTGATGTGTTTAATACTTCAGGCATAAGGGAGTTTTGTGAGGTCAATAAGCACACTAAACCATGAAAAAGGCCAAGGGCTTCCAAATGAGAACTTTCTCACAGCATGCGCAGATGTTTACTTTCCAGTCCTGTCTTTCTTCAGTGACACAGTTGGAAATAACTGAAATATCATCAACTAGGCTACACGCCAACGTACAGCTACATGTATCTTTAAAATCATTGAAGCATTGGTGTAATTTCTTTTATGTTAGAATATACATTAGCTAATGTTCAACAGATAGTCAGTGATCCATTTCGCCCTAGGTACTAGAAGGGAATAGTATGGGCCAAGAAACAATCAGAATGTTAAATTTTCATCCTATCACAGCATTTATGAAAACATATACAAACTTCAAAAAATATTTTGATTAGGGTTTTTGTGTTTGTGCATTTTTTCTAATTGAATTTCAGATCAGCATATTTGATAAAATGTTATTGCCAAAAACAGTGTCTCATTTGAAGGGCAGTACCACATTAGGTGATGTGTTTTCTGGTTTAAGAGCTGACATGTTGAAAATGAAATATTATGTATAAAATGTCTCTCCAATCAGTACTGCCGCCTGCTCAAGATTTATATATTCGTTATCTCCAACGTCACAGATGATATTAAACAGTCCCCTCTATTAGAAATAGTAAGTGAGTATGATCAGAAAATACCACAATCACAAATCGCAGACAACCCCATGGCACCGTGAGGAAGAGCCACTCAACCATCACGAGACACCAGGAAGACAAATTAAGCAAAGCAACCAGCTCTCTCTTCCCCATCAAGATGATTGCAATACTAGAATGGACATAAAGTAACGTACAACAAAACATAGAACAATTACAGACTCCCACAATGGGAGTAACAATAAACAAAAAGTCAACAACAACAGAACCACCGCCTTAGACAGAAAAGCAGCTAAACCACCAGTGGGCTTAAATGCATTTTACTGGTACCAAATCGTCGCCCTAGATTCTGCTGTTGCTCGCAAGGAGGCCTTAAGATATGCTTAATATTGAATATCTGTATCAAATTGACAATATATATACCAGCGTGAGTGAAATATTATGAGTTTTCGCATGATCCAACAAAGTAGCATATTCGTTAACATCGCGCAAACGTTTTGCACAAGGGAGCTAATTCACTAATATTAAACAAACTTTTACAAAGCAGTTTAGTCACTAATTTAGTGCATATTTGATTAACAAGCCAAAAAGAACCATTTTGTAAGCTTATCGCTGAATAGCCATATGATAGACAAATAAAAATATGCAAATATTATTTGCCTATACAACAACCAATTTAGCTGACTTATATAAAAGTTAATATCTGACTTATGGTTTCTTGGGTTTCATGTAAAAATAATGATTGTTGAGAGCGATATTTTTCCTGTCGTCTTTTATTATTTTACTTTACTTGATATGCCAAAGACATTATTAAAATGTATAAGTGAGCAAAAATTAATGAAAGGATTAGGTGTCGTTCTAAAGAACTTTATAAGCGTTTTTACTAACTGACCATGACCGACCTGACGAATGCTCAGTAAAGCCTCGTTATCATTTTGCATACCAGTATCTAGACAATGATACAATTTATAGGTATGCAAAATCTGATCAAAATATACTATGTGGTTCAATAGCTTTGAGCATATGACCACGACCTGCCGGATTTATGCTCAGCAGAGCCTTGTCACAGTTTTGCACACCAGTGTCTCGAAATAAGTATGCCCAATTTGATCAAAAAATATTGTGTGGTTCAAGAGTTATGAACATTTTCACTTAAAGACCTCGACTGGCCAAAATGATGCTCGTCACCAGTTTGCATACGAGTGGCTGGACAATGTTAAAATTAATGTGCAAAATTTGATCCAAATATACCATGTAGTTCAAGAGTTATGAGCATTATTGATTGAGCACAATCGGATGGAATGACGCTTAACAACCCCTAGTCCATCAAAAATGGCTGTTACACATATATGTGGTTAGATAATGTTAGCATGCACATGTATGCAAATTTTGATGAAAATACACCATGTGGTTCAAGAATTATGAACATTTTCACTTATTGACCTCGGACTGACTCACACAGTGATTATAGTAAATACCAAAGGGTCGTGCAATAATGCAATGATTGCTGCTATTTTTGTTTTAGCGCTGATGGTTTTGAAATCATTGGGGACGATTCCAACCAAAAAAGTATGCCTGTAACTGTATATGTGAATGGACGTATAAGTTGGCAGGCACCAGCGTTCCTAAAAGCTCGTTGCGAGGTGGATATTTCTAATTTTCCATTTGACAAGCAGACCTGTGAATTTATTGTGAGTATTACAGTAGCACAATATAAAATGAATTTCACTGATGGTATCTTCCTTCAAAGATGGTATTTCCTTTTAATCATCTTTATTAAAAATTATAAGATGCATTTCAAGTCACAATAATTTGAAAGTGTTGAGTGGTTCGAAATGGTGGTTGTGGCATGTGCATTAATTGCAAGCAAAGAATGGGAATGTGGGTTCTCAGTTAGACGTTTTTTATGTGTATTCAAATATAAATCGAGTTAACGAAAGCTTTACAAACTGATGACATGGAAATACGATATGACTGCTAAACGTGACCATGTCTTGAATATAAACTGTGCTAATAGGCTGGGGCCCAGGGTGAAAAACAAAAAACAAAAATGGTTACCCGGAAAGTAGCAAGCCTTTTAGGTTTATTATAGTATCAATTTGAAGAAGTATATATGGTGGATATGAAACCACTGTATAGCAAACTTCTCGGACTAGAGCTAATAAAGTATGGTAGCCCATATGCATCATATGCATGTATGCGTTTAATACAAACGCTATTATCTCAGCAACGCGTTATCACATTGAAATCAGACTACCTTTCAGGAATGACAATGTGTCTGTTTTAAAAGTTTTGAGTATTAGTTTCAATTTTAAAGAACTGTTGCTTTAGCATTACGCATGCAATATTGTGTACCATATGTAACCAGATAAATCGTAATGTTTCGATTTCTCCCATCTGTATCTACCACGACTCAATTCGATTTTTTTTCTCACAAACACGCCATAACTGTCCAAAGATTACATTGCTGCCTATTTTGGTGAGATTTAATATCCAATATGGCTGCCGTCGCCATAAGGTATGAAAACAAATTTTAGGGATCATTCCTTATCCTACGAACGGGTCACGTTTAAAATGTTTGCGTACGTACTGGGACGTCCGTGTGCCAATATCACAATCCAAAATTTATTGTCACGTAAGAATGGATTCTTTAAAGATGGCCTTGAATATGAGCACATAGGCTGTTAAATAGATTTGCTTTATTCAATGCATTGTTTTGGCGAACCGGAAGGGTAGATATGCAAAAACACATCGCAATGTAAAGTACATCCCGAATGGTTACTAACTTTTTTCTAAGTATGCGATAATAGCCTACATGTAAATGAAGTTGATATAGGATGGCACCATTGTGTTTCATCACATAGTTATTGGGCGAAAAGCGTGAGAATCGTTTGACGTTTATAATCGGCTGACCGATTTCAAAAATCAACACACGTGGAGGGCAGTGTTAGTGGCTTACCTGTTGGTGCTCTGTCTGTCCTGTCACATTATACATCAATTGAATTTTATATATACATGAAGTCTTTAATTTATTGTTGAGGATATATTAAATTTTATAATGAAGAATGCCAATGTATTAAGTGTATTATAAGTGTTTAAGAATCACAATAAATTGTTCAACTGACCCAATGTTATTATGTACAATATCACATTTTCTATAAATATAGAGGTTTGTCGTCAATTAATTTATGAATTTTGTTATTTCCATTCTCTTGAAATTACCAATAACTGTGGTTAAGGATGTATTTCGTGATGTCAATTGTGTGAAGTGTAAAAAATGGATTGTATTATGCTTCATTTCAGTCAAATAACACATTAAAGTCCTCAAAGCTAATCTAACAGGCAAAAATGCTTTTTTTTCAACACCTTCTAATTTATAATTCTGAAAGTAAAGACTTAAAGTCATGATTGTCAGATACAACACTATAGCTCCCTTCCAAAAAACTGGTCAAAAACTTTTACTCGAAATTATAGACGGTTACCTAGCAACAAGACAAAATGGATTTATTTGCTATACCTGGTATTATAAAGAATTACCATGACAACTAGAATTTCCATACTTGCATACTGTTATGGCATTACCTGAACGACATACTGATGTGTCCATACATGAATTTTTTGAAATTTCTTGCGATACAAAAGTGTATAAAAATCATCATTTTATATTTTAAAAATCAAAACAAGGGATAAACAGTTAAGTAAGTTTCAGAACTTCCACAGCAGCGTTTGGATGCACAATATTAACTTTTCGCACATATTTTACTTAAATACTATGCAAACCTGAATGTCTGTAGTATAGTTTGAAGTACATATATTATTTGTTCACATCTAAAAAGTAATATCTGGCTCTCCAACTCGCATTTTTTTGGGAGTTGGATTCATGAGAGATTTAACTGAACTTTCTTTTATGAAGTATGCAGTTTTGTAAGCTTGAGTGCTTTAATTATAAGCATACTTGTATGTTTTACATGTACTAACAAAACATTTTGCAAGGTATCAAAACTGTTTAAAGATGTCAAAACATAGAAACAAGTCAATTAAAATCAAACACAAAGCTAAAAATTAATGAAATAGTCAGAAAGGGACAAAACAACTGAAAATGAAAGAAAAGGTAGCAAAAAAGAAAAAGAAAAAAGAAGAAAATAGGAGTAGAAAAAAAAAACTAAGACAAAAATAGATAAAACACAATTAAAACTATGGTGGGGGTACATGTATATAATGCAGCTGAAACTGGCGCCATGAAACTGGCTTAAGCCCTCCAGTAAAATAATTTTACTGACCGTTCTAAGGCGGTACTTCTTTTGTGGATCATTTGTGTTATTTATGTCTTGTGTTTGCTATGTTTTTGCGTCAGTTCATTGCTGCCTTGTGGTCACCTGCTGAAAAAGGGCTGACCTCTTGGCTCTTGTTTGTGATGTTTTATGGGTTTTTGTCACTTTCCCATGTGGTATCCTGGGTCATGTATAGTACTTGATTGTATCGATTCCTGATATTTGCCGCCTTCATCTTACTTTCATTCTTGCAGCTTATGACAGCAGTAGTGCAAAATTTACGTATACCTTTTATACCATTAATTTCTGTCTTCTGTTCATGAGATCTTCCATGGGCGGATGACTCATTGAGGATTGGAAAGAATTAGTTTTTTTTTGTAAAAATAGACTTCAATCAATGTATAAGAGTATAATTAGCTTTGTTTATAACCGGAAAACACAAACATTCTTTTCAGTGATTTGTGGTGTAAGTTTCTTTATTCCTGCCATGTGCATTGTTTACGTCTGTTCAGTGCTTACTAGCAGCATCATCACCTCGTTAGAAAATGTTAGTTATATTGTTTCTTAACCATGTTTATTATGGAAGTTATTTGGATATAGTTTCCTATCCTCTTGTAGCCTTGTATGGGATGATGTCACGCTGTTGGTCTCCTCTATTTCTTTTTTTCTTTTTGTTGTTGATGGGGTACCTATGTTTGTTGTTGCCACATGGATTAACTAATGAGTATATTATTTCAATTGTTATTTTTTAGTGTTGCAAGCATATTTGCCTCTCGGCTAATAACAAAATAATTGTCATATTTTTTTGGTCATGAAGATTACTTAACAAATCGAAACGAACGAACACAAACTTTGAATAGCATAGACAGTCTGTGTTTTCAAGCTAGATTTTCAACATAAGGCAAATCAAATTGTGTTCCCTCTCCTCATAACATACAATAGTATATATGGGGCAGAATAGATACCATTTACAATCCCGTTTGCTATGATAACATGTTTAACAACGCGTTTAAATCATTATTACTATTTTAAAAGAAAACGGCTTCCCATACAAATGTCGCTTTTTTTGGCAGTTCGCAATTCGCAACAAATTGCTATACAGTGGTTTTGTATTACCGAATGTTCAAATATTCTTTGTGCAAAAAATCAGCTTTGCTACTTTCGGGGTAAGCGTCGATGACTTTTTTACGAGATACGCTGATTTGGGCTACAGCCTATAAAGGTATCCTTTATGGATAATAACTGTGATTAATGTTATCATATTTTTACTTACATGCCATCTTCTTTCTTCAATAACTCAATAAATCAATGGAAATGAGGGCATAATGGAAGGAAATGGATTGAGCTATCTCATGCAATAAGTTTATTTCGGATAAATGATTTCCACATGTGAGTTTGAGCGATTTTTTTTTTCAAAATGGATTTTTCCTTGAGAAAAATGCACATATTTCAATTGATTGCTCATACTTCAAAAAGCTGACCAGAGCCCAATTTCGCTTAGTGGTAGACAAATCAAGACCTAATTGAAATTTACCATTGGTTTGGATCAAGTCCTGCGGGAACTGTTTCAATCAGGTCAATACTTACATGCTACTGAAACAGCCACGACCTGAGCCATCTGTGCTGAACGCATCATCTGTGCTAAGCGGGTACGACGGTATGAGAATTTTGAAATTCTTAGCTGAAAAGAAGGCTGCAGGGGCTCGTCTGAGTCTACACTTGTCAAAGTGCCACATTGTTGGAAATCACATGTCGCAGCTCAATATTATATTGTATTGATATGTTTTCTAAGACACTACTACCATACTGTTTCCTCCATGTTTTACTTTTGACAGGTGACTCCCTAACCAACTTGATCATATCAATTCCTTCTTTATTTTGACGATCTGGTGATCTTTCAAACTGAATTGTGTACTTACTTGAGTATTGAAACATTTGTTAAACTGTCTATTATTTCTAAAATATAATGTACAATAACTGGATCTAAGGATTAATGAATTTTAGGTCTTTCACACATGGACCTGTAAAACTGTGAACGTACTAGGTTAACATTATGATAATTATTGAAATAAAATTTGATGATTGAGCTGTAATGAAAATATACACAATTTGTCTCAAAAATGACAGGATTTTCAACATTTATTGGTAGCTTTACATATGGTTAAGAGGCATAAGCGTTAATTTTAAAATGATATTCCTTATTATCCCCCGTCAAAGGCTGAGGGATACAGGTTTAGTGTTGTCCATCCATCCATCCATCCTTCCATCCGTCTTTCCATCCATCCATCCAACTTTCCTTCCTCAGCCATAACTAGGTAACCAATGGATGGAATTTCATGTTACTTATACTGAATATTTATGGCTATAATGAGTTGATGCACATGGACTTTATCATGTCATTAGCTATAGCAGAGTTATTGCCCTTTGATATCCTAAATTCAAATGATTTTTTCTGTCCCCAACGATAACTAGGTAACCTATAGATGGAATTTCATGAAACTTATACTGAATATGTATGATCATAATGGGGTTATGCACGTTAAGTTCAATCGGGTTGTCATGATATATAACGGAGTTATTTTCCCTGGATTGCCTAATTTTCAATAATTTTCCCATCCTCATCCATAACTAAGTAACCAATAGATGGAATTTAATGAATCTTATACTGAATTTATATGACCATAGTGTGACAATGCACTTGACGCTTCAATAGGGTTGCATCAGTTATAGAGAAGTTATTGCTCTTTGATTGCCTAAATTTTGATGATTTTTTTTCGATCCCCGGCCAAAATTTAGTAAGCAGTGGATGGTATTTCATGAAGCTTATACTGAGTATATATGAGCATGGTGTGGTTATACACATAAAGGTTTGGCAGCATATCCTAAGTATCAGGGGAGTTATTGACCTTTTGATTGCTTAAATTTAAATAATTAATCCATCCTCAACCATAACTAAGTAAGCAAAAATTGATTGAGTTTCATGAGTTTTATTCTGAGTACATATGATATGACCATAATATGGTAATGCATATGTAGTTTGGTCAGGATATCTAGGTAATAGAAGTATTTTTGTCCTATGGTCTTCAAAATGTCATTGGGGTTTTCTGTTCTCATTCATAAATTAGCAAGCAATAATTTCATGAAACATATACTCAGTATATACGACCGTAGTGTGATGGGGCATGTGAAGTTTCATGAGGATGTCATCAGGTTTAGAGAAGATATTGCTCTTTGATTGCCTAAATATAAACAAATTTGGTTCTATGCTTATAAATACTCATTAGAACGTATTTAGATATACAGGAGTTATTGCTCAGAAATTGACCTAATTTCAATGAAAACAATCTCGAATTATTTTGGCGGGGGATATCAATTCTTTGTCGATTTGCTTGTTTCTTCAGCATCACTTGTTGTTGGTACACGTTGAAATTGCGAAATGTATCGACAATATATGTTTTTGGATTCGATATTTTACACAATAACCTTTTTTCACAAACTGCTCAATTGTTTTTATTAATTTATTGAAAACAGCATGGTGGGCAAACGCGTTTACATGTGGTTTGATATACACTTGGGTGACAATAGTAGACTGCATATTTTATGTTATTTCATGTGGATTGATATACACTTTGGTGACAATAGTAGACTGCATATTTTATGTTATTGACAGCTTATTATAAGAGGTTTCATTATCATGAAGTGCTGAACTGGTACTAGCACAGTTGTAATACATGTAATTTCAGATAAGTACGTGGCTATACAGTTCTAATGAGGTATTTCTAGTGTCTACGAGCCAGAAACAAGACGTGTCCGACTTCGAAGAAAATGGTGAATGGGATGTAGAAGGCATGGATACTGAATACGATCTCTTCAAAGACAAAGGGAAGGATTACAGGGGAGTGTCATTTAACTTCATTCTTAAACGAAAGACCACCTACTACGTGTTATACATAATTGTTCCTGTAGTAGTGTTCAACTTTGTTGGCGCAGTTGTGTTTACAGTGCCCTCTGGTAGCGGAGAGAAACTCACATTTTCTCTGACCATGTTGCTATCAATTACTGTGTTAATGACGATCGTAGGAGACAAGGTTCCTACTTCATCTTTACAACTGTCTAAACTATGTAAGTATCCCATATAGTTTATAAGGTCAGGGTTATGATTTATTTGGTCGTAGCCCATTACTGTAGTATTACCCTTCAAATGGAACACTGTTTTTCGGCAATAACATTAAATCTAAAATGCGAATTTTAAATTTAATTAGAAATATATATATTTAAACAAAAAAACCTAATCAAAAATATTTTTTTGAAGTTTGCATGCGTTTCCATAACTGCTGTGATAGGATGGCATTTTGACATTCTTAATGTTATAGGCCAAATAATATTCCCCTCTAGTACCTTGAGCGAAACGGATCCATGACTATCAGTTGAACATAAAGCCATGAATATACTAGTATAAGACAATTTATAATAATAATTTGCTGTATGTATTTGGCAATAAAATATGTTTAAACTATAATTTGTAACAATGCTTCAGTGGTTTTAAATGTAGCTACATATTGGCTTGCGTTGCCGTTTATCAGCCTAGTCAATAATATATCAGTTAATTCTAACTGTGTCACAAAATGGTGACCCAAAAGAAAGTTCACTATTCGTTGATCTATAAAAGCAGCTTGGATTGCATTGTAAGCAGAATAATTTGATGCCTTCAACAAGATAATCGTCTGCTGTAATCTCTAATGGACATTTAATAGATGAGCAAATACAGGTATATCTATCCCAGGTGCATTGCACTGACAGTACAAAAATGGGTAGTGAACGGGTATTTTCATACTAAC
Organism: Loripinus fragilis; assembly: GCA_964019695.1. Taxonomy (NCBI): domain Eukaryota; kingdom Metazoa; phylum Mollusca; class Bivalvia; order Lucinida; family Lucinidae; genus Loripinus; species Loripinus fragilis. The sequence continues at coordinate 62,203,280 of OZ026522.1, read as the reverse complement.
AAAAACTAAGCTATTTATTTTTACAAGATATCAGAGCAGTAATAATTAAATTATTCTCCGTCAAAATTTGAATCTAGTTAGGGTTTTGCTATTTTTATGAGCATGCAAACTTTCAGTGTGAAGTAACTTGTATGGAAATTTTTAAAAAAGAAAAAACTGTGTTCCATTTGAGGTGCAATACTCTAGTTACGCCTAATAGAATTTCCCTCCCTTATCACTTGGTAGAGTACATTATCGTTTTAAGGATTGTTGAGTTGTATTTTCATTTTTTCATTTAAATTTTGATTAAACACTCTGAAAGCAAACAGTGAAGAATCTGATCAGACGTTGCATTCTGCGGTGTCTGATCTGGGTCTGTACAGTTTGTACATGCCCTGCGAAAAAGGACGCTAGGCTTATATGGGTTTTAAGACGGTGTAATGTTATATTTTGGTGATAAGATTTAGTTATAAGATGGGCGGGATTTATTTGATTAGAGTTTTTGTTATAAGAAGGGTGGGATGTTTTTGGTTATAAGACTGGTGTGGTTTAAGATTGGTTTTATTACTTTGGTAATTAGATGGTCTGGGTTTATTTGAATATAAGATGGGCTGGATTTATTGGTTATAAGACGTTGTGGTTTATTTTGTTCGAATATATGATATGTTTGGTTAGTTTAAATATATTTTATTGCCGCAAATAACAGCAATAGGGCTGGGTCACAAGTTCACACAACATTAGTTACGACCCACCCTCTAATAATTGGCTATCAGACAGGTGTGAGTAATTTTGTTATTAGGCCACTGGCTGGATATGGTTTACCTCCCCCCAGGGGAAATTTCGTAGACCATATTTTTCATGAAGCCCAAAGTCTTGCAAGGATTTTGCAATATGTTAGCCCTCTGACAATGGCAGCGTTAAACTGTAACATTCTGTTACATACGTTACCCTACAAAATATTTGATATTTAAAATTCTTTTTAAGACTTCAGAAAAACGCAAAAGATATGGTAAGATTTCCGAATCGGTTATATTTTCTAAGTAAGCTATTACTGGGCAACAGATATTGACATTTGAAAACAAATATATACTCTCTCGATGTAGTGTATGTTACATTTTTTCATTGAACCCCCTTTTAAATGATAAATGAATCTAATTAGCTGTCTTAAATTTTATTGAAACCAGTTTAAGCTCATTAATTTGGTAATATATTAAAGAATTTCTATTTACCTTTTCAAAACTGCAAGAATCACGTTTCTATCTTATACATCTTTTGAGTTATTAGATGTTGAACATGGAAGCCCCATATCACACAAAAATGTCAAATGTAATTCTCTAGGCCTTGCGCTGGCTAAAGACCCCCCTCCCCCAGAGGGAATTTGTACACTACAATTTCCAAATACAACATTACATAAGCCACAAAATGAAATATGTAAGCCCTCTGAGAGTGGCAGCGTTAACGGGTAACATCATGTTGCGTACGTTACCCGCAAAATAACATTAAATTTTCCTGATAATGTCTCCAGCATGACATAATCACAGTTTTGAAGACTTGTACAGGTTTAAGAACTTCTTATGGCACAGTTACATAATTCTAGCGTTTATTTTATAAATGTCTTGAGTTTTTGCCGTTGTATATGCTACTTAGTGTTTCATATGTTATTTCCAAGTATCAGTATGGCAGTTATTGACTATACATGTTTTACGCCGTCAGTGAATATAGCAAATATATAAGGCTGTTGTTCTAAAGGATTTAAGTTTCTTATTATGATGTTTTACACTATTTTACAGCCCAGGTTACATATGTTACGCTCTGAATACCTTTAAACGGTCCAGATATGGTCTCCAGTACGACCTGCATGTACTTATTTGCATGCTTGCACAGGTCCATGTACTTCTTTTTACTCTGGCTCATTTGCTGAGGAAGTAACTCAAAATATAAACTACCATAAACCCTCTTTTCTTTTATAGACACATCAAACATAGTTAAAATAATACTTATGGAAAGTTTGTAACATACAGTGCAATGTGCGAGTAATAACTTAAAAGATCAAAGAAAACCCATCATGTAGAAGATATAGAGCTGTTTCTTGCCAAGCTAGCAACTCTTCATATATTATCCAAGGGTTTAAATAATTCTCCAATACAGGATTTTGCAATATTCTAGCACTCTGGCAATGGCACCATTACCTTGTAACAGCCAATTACATATATTACCCATCAACATCTTTGATAATTTTAGTAAATGACATGACTTCTGAAAAATGCAAACCATAAGGTAAGATTTCCAAATTGGCTATAATTATCATCTAAGTAAGCTATTTCTACATCACAGATAGAACCTTTGAAAACAAATATGCACCCCAAAGTGTTACGTATGTTACATTTTCATATTATACCTTTATAAATGATATATGAAACTAATATAGTTTGATATTTTTTTTATGTGAATGTGCTTACTTATTCATTTTCTATTAAAGAATGTTTATGTACCTTTTGGAAACTGCAAATATTATGTTTCTATCTTTTATAAGGTTTGAGTTATTGCGTTTTGAACATAGTAACCCCATATCACACAAAATATGAAATATAATTCTGTGGCTCTTTTGTTAGGATACAATCAAGTTTCTTTCACCCAGAGGTACTCGCTTTCCTTCCCATTTATTTTCCACACATTGTGTCCATATCTGGAAAGCCACACTTGTTTTCATGGGAAAGCCTTGATAGTTCAATCTTTGTATGTACATCTTAAGGACAGAACAGCAGGGTGGAGTTAAGCTCATATTCATGCCATTTGAAATAGTCAGTATATGTGCTTTGGTACTATTTTCAGAAACGTGTCGTACTGCAGCTTATTCACATTTACATAAATAACACATGTTAGGGCTTCATGTCACTGATTAGTGCCAAGAGGAATTCTTTGTTTGTTTTCCTATCCTGCTTAGAATGATAATGAACTAGTGGGGGGGGGGGTTCTCTATCAGTTTGATAGGAACAACATTTTTGTGGTACTAACACATCAGCACATTGGTAGTGTCACAATCTGTTAAACGGTGTATTGATGTATTTCTCTTCCCCCATATTCTGGCCAATGTTGTTGACATTCAGAAGGTGCACCTTTTGTTGCATACACCATTGTTGAGCAAAACACCCAGGTTAATCTCTGCGAGAATGTTTGTAAGATTTTATAGACTGCTGCTTATACATTGTATATATGTATCAGTGACAAAACCAACATACCCTGCCTTTAGTGCCTGGTTGAATACTGGTGCCATCAGATCCTTGAAGGTGACAGGAAAATCTATTTTCATCTGTAGTTATGGCATTACCACCAAAGTTATGTGCAGCACTACATGGCCAATCTAATGTTGGTTCAATGTGTGATTGCAAGCCATGCGGAAGTCTAAATTCTATCAGGATTTGATAGTGACCATGGTACAGGTCCCAGAAGGAATGACAATGTCAACTCAAGGTCAACATTATGTCCAATAGAAAGAAGGTCATGCTGTCCACAGATGCTCCTTTAAGGTCTCATCTGGCTGTTTACGTTTTGTAAATTGGACAATTTCTTCTTGCTTGACCTCGCAAGCCTCAAAACTTTATTAGCTTGTAGCATTTTATGGGGTTGTGAAAGACAGATTTTTAACTAAAGGTAAGTCAATGAAGTCTGCAAAAGCCTTCCTGCCAATTTCATTAGCCAGCTATGCCAGGCTTAGCAGGAATACCGAAAGACAAAAAGAACAGTTCATTGTAGGAGCCGGGGGCTCAAGCCTCACGGGCATCACTGCGTTGTGTTCTTTGAGCAAGACACATTTATCCTAGCTTAGTACTGGTTCTAACCAGGAAGACCTGTCCCTGTTTAACTGAAAGATTTTTATGGAACGTAAAGAATCAAATTAAACAAACAAACAAAACAGTTCATTGTCTTCAAAACTAGAACTAAAAGGATTGGTGAAGCCTGAAACTGCCTCTAGTGCTCGTTCTACTTTGCATCTGAGTAGATTGAATATTACATTATAGTGCATTGAAGAATTGTTTCAATATATTGAGCTCTGATGTGCTGAGCAATACACCATTCCATCAGTAGTACCAAGCGTAGTTCTAGTTGCTGAAGCCTTGAATACCTCTTTATTGTTTGCTTGATAGTTATGTCAAAAGCATTTCTCAAGCAAAGAACCAATGTTTGTGACACACTAAACCCATTTTGTTCGAGAAGTTCATTGCATCTGCGATGTGTATCAGGCAAATTTATGAGTGCTCAGTTACACAGGCACACATCGTGCGTATTTGTTGTGATCTTTTGCAATGAACATTGGGAACAAGGCATACAGTTAGAGCTGACATGCAATTCAAAGTTGTTTTCCTTGTAGCCCTAATCAGTGTCAACACCATCTGATTTATATCCACGTACCTTGCCCAGAACTGAGCTGTTTCACAGTGACCGTCTTTCAGAACTTTCAATTTGAATGCATGGTATCTACTGTTTATGTGAGCAAACAGCGAAGGCTGATATATCACATTGCAAAAATTGTTTTTAAGTCACCATAAATTAATAAGGAACTTCAATTTATTTCACCGTATAAATTTTCTAATTTCTCTGACTAAATTTATACATGAATAGTCAACCACTGCTATACAGATACTCAGAATAACTTATGTATCATTTGGTAACACATATAACAGTTAAAGTTCAAGGCATTTATTAAATGAGTACTTAGAACAGGTAAACCTTTTTAAAAGGCGTATATATACCTGTGCCAGCATGCAATCAAGTATAAACAGGGCTTGTTAGAGACATTAACTTGAATGTTTAATGCTATTTTGAAGGTAAAAAAACATAACATGGGCCTGCAAAATAGTGTAAGCCACTATAATAAAGAACTTTAAATCATTTAGGTAGCAGCCTTATAGATTTACTATATTCTGTGACCGATGCAATACACGTATAGTCAATAAATACCATACTGATACTCCGGAATAACGCAAGAAACACTAAGTAACGTATACAACGGTAATAACTCACGACATTTATAAAATTAATGCTAAAATATGTAACTGTGTTATAAGAAGTTCATTAACCTGTGTTAGCATGCAAATATGTACGAAAATGTCATGGTTGAGAAAAAAATTCAGGGACGTTTAATCTTATATAACGTGATAACACATTAACGCTGCCACTCTCAGAGGGCTAACATCTTTTATTTTGTGTCTTATATAATGTAGTTTTAGAAAATTATAGTGTACGAAATTCCCCCTGGGGGGAAGGGGGTCTATAGCCAGCTCAAGGCCTATATATGGCCAGTTGATTTATTTCGTTTTTAGATGGGTGGGATTCATTTTGTTATATGTTCAGTAGTACTTAGTGGTTATAAGATATGATGCAATTTATTTGACTGTAAAATTGTTGTGTTTTATTTGGGCTAGCTCTTGACACATTCGCAGCTGTCTAGTGAACTTATCAACATAACGTTAAGCCTAACGTCATCTACATGTACATCCATAATTTGTGTTGTGTGTATATTCAATGAAGGCTCTGGCTAGACTGTGCTTATTAGCATGTCCATCTGAGCCTTTGCATCTCACAGGCGTGAAAATTACGAAGTTACATTTCATTATCTTGTTTATTTGGTTATAATTATGATTGACTTTTGTTTATTTAGATGTAAGACGAGATGTTTGCATTTGGAATATAAAAAAAGAAAAACAAAGAGCGCAGTGACTCAGTGGTAGTGTGTTGGATTGAGACTGAGGGGCTCCTTGTTCGAAACTCAACAGAATCATTGTGTTGACACATTATCCTCATTATCATATTAGTATCGGTTATCTCTGGATTACGTCGGAGGATATAGTTTGGGCGTCGTCAGTGCATCTGTCAGGAGTCATATTTCAGAACCTATCAGTCATACATAATGCATTCTTGGTACAAATGATTAGTATCATGAGTATTTGATATCCTATATATTTAGTCAAGATCGACTTAGTTACATTTGAGCTATATATATCATTGGGCTCTGTTTGAAAAGGCAATTCTAAAGCAAAAGCATTAGTGTCTTTTGTGCAATGAGCTTCACATGTCCCATAAGCTATAATTATACGTAGCATTTTCTCTCTATGGACAGTAACTTCCCAGTCCCAAGCACCCACCTGATCCTTTACGTAGTATCAAACGTTAATTATTTCATTATTTCAATATCTAAGTAAGCTGGCAATACTTTTGCATTTCGCATACGGACAGAGGACCAATAGATATAAAAAGTACCCAACGCGATTTTAGCTTGGGTGCCTAGGTCCAATCCCCTGGGTGGACTTTGGTGGTGGGACTGAGGCAAAAAATCAACTATTTTTCAGATGCTGCATATCTTATTAAAGGTAATGAAGCCATGCGCAGATCTTGGTATTTTTGACAGGGAGAGGGAGGTTCAGGCCCCTTTTAACCCCGATTGGGTTGGGTTTTAAGTTCAAATATAAAAAAATCGTGCATTTTTGTATATTTCTATCGACTTCAGCTTGTTGACACTAAAACAATGGGTGTACAACAACATCGACATGCCTTCAAAGGGTCGCGATCTAGATGATGTCAGAGGATGACTTAGCTGTAGGAGAATTAGGACTTATGTCTTTATGATTTACTCAAATCTCCCAAAACCCTTCGCTGAGTAGTTAAAACTCAACACGTTTGCCTTGTTCATAAAAACTTCTCGGCATGTCTCAAATAAGTGTTTACTGGGACACACACACATACACACACACACACGTTACGTTTAACGCAGTTCGTCTTTACAAAGTAATGTTGTTGTTTTAAAACAGTGGGCAATGTGTACTAATCCAGAAATAAAAATTTTGGTCTGAATGAAATGTATCTCAAAGAGCCTCGTTGATATAGAAGGCTACTGATTTAATGTCCTCGATAGGAACTGTTGAGAATAATGTTCTTTGTGATTTTATAGGCATCGTCACTAAGATTTATTCAGGGGTTTTGAATAAGTAAAACTCAAATGAGACTGCTCTGCTACAGAGAGTATCTAAATATTGTAAGTTAAGCTGTTATATTTTACAGAGAGTGAATAACAAAGGTACTGATTAGACTGCACCGATGTGCAGGTCAGTCTTTCCCTTTGGTATTCACATACATAAAATAAGAATTTATCATGAGTGTGAGGGTGCGATAAAAATCCGTCCTAAGGATTGCCTTTTGGCATCACGAGGCTTGCCGAGTGATGACAAATGGCTATCCCGAGGGACGGATTACTCTATCTTACCCTCACAGGAATAATGGATTATTATTTCTCACCATAGATAGATAGATAGATAGATAGATAGATAGATAGATAGATAGATAGATAGATATATAGATAGATAGATAGATAGATAGATAGATAGATAGATAGATAGATAGATAGATAGATAGATCATAAGTGTGAGGGTATGATTGAAAAATCCGTCTCGAGGATCGCCTTTTGGCATCACGAGGCTTACCGAGTGATGACAAACAGTGATCCCAAGGGACGGACTTTTCTATCCTACCCTCACACGATTAATGCATTTTTTCTTGCTCACCAGTGTTTATATTGATGTATTTGTTTATCTATTTGAAAATAAGCTTCCAGAAGTCCCTGAATACGCTTAGATGCAACATCACATGATAACGTTACCTGGTGTCCTGGGTAAGATAGCATGTGTAAGATATGATTTTCTATCCCAAGGTAAAATCTCAGATATCCCCATCCGGTGTGCAAGAACAAAGGTACTGATCAGACTACATGGGTGTGCTGGTTGGTCTCTGCCTTTGGCGTTCACATACAAAACATTCAGATTTTCTAGCAACAAAGCACAAATGAGCCACGACATGTGGTATTTTGACAAGAGCTGACTCAAATGGGCTTGTGCAGCCTCCTTTTAAGATTAGAAACTCCAAATAATGTTCGGTCAGTGGCCTAAGAGTTATAGAATTTTCGAGTGACTAGCAAAGGCTCTGATCAGACTGTGTGTATGCGCAGGCTGATTTGAGTCTTTGCTGGTCGCACATACCATATTGTTGAAAATATCATGTCGCAGATCATATGATATTTTACGTTAAATTTCGTTTTTCTCCAATTACTAATGTTTTTATACAACTTTTCTAATGTGTCTGTTTAATTTTAGGTGTTTATCTAGTTGTCTCAATGATGCTGAGTGTAATGGAAGTCATTTTCACTGTTCTAATTCTATGCTTCTACAATACATCTGAAGAAGACGGACCTGTTTCTCTTGCTTGGCAGTTTATTGCCAGGAATATTTTAGCTCCGTGGGCATGCAGGTAAACTCCGTTTTGTTTCATGTGACTCGAATGAGTAAGTAGTTAGCAGTCCATCTTCATAAAAAAAATTCTGATGACAAAACGGGGTAGAAGCTAGCATCCATGCTAAATATGTTCAATATGTGTTGTAAAACTGATAGGGGTGGATGCCAAGTCTGAAAATGTCAGTTTGACTCAGAATTAGGTCAAAGGTCAACTGGGTGCAAAATATATAGACAAAACACTAATTTCTATGTCATCTGCCTATAAAGCATCCATTGAATTCACTGAAATCATTGAGAATGTATTGGAGATACTAGTTGAATTTAATACATAACCTAGACAAGAACAAAACGTATGCCTGTGCAATGTTAAAGGTCATTAAAGTGCAAATTTTAAAATAAAATTATGTTATGTTAGGTGCAGCATTCTTTTTTATCATACACACCCAACAATACAAACTTATTATAAAACTGCATGTGAATGGTTTAGACGCAAATTATGGTGACATTAAGAGTGTCACTACATGCCAAACCAGGTTTAAAAAGTGCACAATTGGGGTAAATGGATGGAAAATAGTTTATTTTTAACAATCAGCATACCTAACATATTCATTAAACATCAGGATACGCGAGTAGGATGTATGAGCGCAGCAAACAGCCTGACTAAAGGAAATATAGGTATATAATTGTTAACTATCAGTAAACTTGAAAGGTGTCAGTATATGAGAAAAAGTCTTTGTATGGGACACACATAAAGGACAGTGTGCCTACGGGATGGGTTGTATGAGCAAGGGTAATTCTCCATTGAAAATGACAGGGACATGATAAACTCATGGGATTCTTATTGGGCCAAGTTATTAAAGAAAAAAATATGCTTTAAGCATAATGACTACAGAAGCTTCCAATCCATGCTGTCTGACTAGCATTTTCGCTGTTTACTGATTATAAGGCACTGTTTATCCTGACTCTATTTAGGCTCTTTTGCGGAGCAAGCCAGATTAAGTCATACCTGGTCATAAACAACGACAACACATGTTCTCTTGGCAGGTCTCAACAAGGGTCAAGTCTCAAATTACCTGAGACAAAGAAATTGTTACTTCAGGAGGAATTGAATATACCCTAAGAGCTACATCGAATATACATGAAGCGTCCCACTTGTCTTCTGTCTTCATGTAATGACAGAAATGCATTTTTACTTCAGAAAAGCCTAAAAAATACCATGCATGGTCGTGTCAAAATGTATGTGATGCGCTGATCTTTTTGTTGGACAACATTTTTGTTCGATTTGGCACCAAGCTCTATAGACAAGTAGTTGGGATTCCTATGGGCACTAATTGTGCTCCCCTGGTTGCAGATTTATTCCAGTTTTGTTATGAGAGGGACTTTATGATGTCTCTTTCTGATGCGTTTAACACTACTTCCAGATATTTGGACGATATTTTAAATATTAATAATGTTTATTTTGACAATATGGTTAGTCAAATATACCCTTCAGAGCTCCAACTGAATAAAGCCAATGCCTCTGATACCAAAGCCGCATTTTTAGACTTGCATTTGTCAATTTCTAATGATATTGTTTCTACCAAAATTTATGATAAACGTGACGACTTTGATTTTGAAATTGTCAATTTCCCATGTTTAGATGGTGTTGTTCCTCGTTCTACATCCTATGGAGTCTATATCTCTCAACTTATTCGTTTTGCTAGAGCATCTAGCTATGTTGCTGACTTCAACACTCGCAATAAATTGTTAACTCAGAAACTTCTTAAACAAGGCTATCGGTATCATAAACTTCGCAAAACTTTTCAAAATTTTATAGACGATACTATGATTTGATTTCTAAATTCCAAGTTGGACTTAAATCTCTCTTGCGCCAAGGACTTTCGGAACCTGATTTCTATGATGACTTGGTGTATAAATTGAAGAAGATTGTTGGCTCTAATAATTTTTCAGCGCAGTTCATTAAAATAATTTCCCATTATATAAAGATTGGCTATAACATTAATGTATTGCAACAGACTTCATGCTTGGTAGTCAACCCAATCACAGTTGGCAACTTTGCTTTCCTCTTTAATTGCACGCCGGTGGGTCGGACTTCAGACTCTATGATGGTTCCTACTTAAAGACTTATCTATTGATGAGATGGTAGGGGCCTGATGCTTTGGCTGTTTGTCTGGCTCACCGGGTTTAACCTGTTGGATTTCTTTTGCTCCAGTATTCAGTTTAATTTACTGTTGAGTCCTTATCCTTGCTTTATCTCCTTGTTATATCTTGATTTATATGTTTTAGGAGATGATGCATTGATAAGTTAGGGGTCTTTCATACAAACCAAATATCTTTGTGTCTTGATCCACATCTGAATTAAGGGTGAGGTTGGCGCAGTTAAACCGGTTTAAGCCCTCCAGTAAAATATTTTACTGACCGTTCCAAGGCGGTACTTCTTTTGTGGATCTTTAATGTTTTTGTTCTGTCTTGTGTTTGCTATGTCTTTGTGCGCGTCTGTTTATATGTGCTTTGTGGTCACCTGCTGGGAAAGGGCTGAGCTCTTGGCTCTCGTTTGTGGTGTCTGCTGTGAGTTTGTCACTTTCCCATTGGTATCCTGGGTCAGGTGTGGTACTTGATTGTATCGATTCCTGATCTTTGCACCCTTACTTACTTTACCTATTCTGATCATGAAGATCTGGACACGAGGATGGCATTACATGTGTGAGATGATTTATCAAACAACAAAAGTGCTAGTCAGACAGCTAGGATATTAAAACTGATCTGCGGTTTGCTGTTATTATATAATTAAAGCCGATTGTCTCTTAGTGCATCCTATAAGAAGCCCAAGAGGCCTTTTGCTACTTGTTAACTATTGGATACCTATATTCCATTTAGTGAAAATATTTGCTCTGCTCATACGTCCTACTCACTTATTTTGTTGTTTAATGGTTATGTTGGGTATTATGATTACATAAAGAAGTTGTTTGCAATGCATATTTACACAAACTGTGCACTTAAGTAACCATTAATCCTGACCTGGCCTGTAGTTACACTATCAATATCACTATGCACGACTTCTTAACCATTCGCATGCAGTTTTATGAAAATTTTGCATTGTTAGATTGGTATGACACCAATAAAAATAACATTTAATACTTTTTTTTATTGCACTTAAATGACCTTTAACATTGCATGGGCATACGTTCAGTTATTGTCTAGGTCTTGTAATACATGCAACAAGTATCTTAAGTACATCCTAGATAGTGTTAGTGAATTTAATGGGTGTTATATAGGCCGGAGATGGTATAGAAAGGAGTGATTTATCTATTACCTTGTAATTTTGCACCCAGTTGACCTTTGATCTAATTCTGAGTCCCAGGGACATTTCCAGACTTAGCATCCGCCCTGTATTGTGTTTCTTCACATATATAAGATTAATTAGTAGGATGCCAGCTTCTACTCATTGTTGCCATCAAAAGTGAAAATAAGCCTCTTTTGTTTAAATGTTAGCCAACTATGATGCATCTCAGTTCTGTTCAGCTTGATATCAACTATCAAATTTCCTCTTACTTTCAGAAATCTTCATTAATTGAGGATGAGGTTTCTTTCTCGATAGACGTGGAATAATTATATATAGGGTAGCCAATAGCAATACTATAAAACTTTTACCAAATTTCAACTTTTGATTAAATAGGTGGATTATTTTGTTCAGATAATCTTTCTCACATCAGCAACAATGTATATCATTTTTGGTGTTTAGCATGATTTGACTGCTAAGAGGTCCTTACTAGTTCTCTGATTGTTTGCCTTTGATATTTGAACAATGTATTCAGTGTGTTAAACACTGTATGTACCAATGAATGAGGGTCTGGATCGAGTATAATGATTAGTGAATGATGGCCCTTTTTTTATAATGAATAGTGAATAATGAGCCAAAAAATAATGACTAGTGAATAATGAAATTCTAAAAAATAATGAATAATACTATTTTTTTAATGAATTGAAGAAACAATTAATGAGTAGTGAATAATACGATTTCGTTGCCACCTTCCTTACCTATAATAGATAATTGGTCTTATTTTAATGAATAACCTAAAATTTTAATGAGATGAGTAATGGACTAAATTTTTAATGAATAATGAATACCAGACCCCCATCCAATCCCTCATGAATCTATCAGGTGATTCATGTTGTTGTTATTGATTTACTATAAGGTGCTGCTTTTTTGTATTTGGGTATTTGACCCTTATGTGTACCACCACTGAATAGTCAAGTTACTTTATTTGGATTGATCTTATATTATTTAGACTAAAGAGGTTAATGTTTTGTAATGGTGCCATTTTTAAATTCCTAATGGATCACTTCCATAGATGTACTGTTTCTATATAGTATTGACTGTCAGCATATAATCAATCCAACGTACATGGATATATAAAGGATCTTACATGAGTGCTCATGTTTTATTGAATTTATTAAACGAGTTAAAGAAAAGAGATAAAATGCGAGGCTTGTCGAACATTTTATCTCTTTCTTGCAACGATTTGAATAAATTCAATAAGACAAGAGCACCAATGTTAGATTCTATTTATCACGTTACATAAAGATAACTTTGAAATGTATTTTCTGACGTAAAAATACGTTATAATTTTGTCATTGTGCACTCAACGTTGTTAGGGGCGACATAAAGTTTTCCAAAAATCTATAAACCACTAGTAGTTTAACAATTTTATTGCATAGCGTTATTTTACTCCCAGACGCGACGTCATATGATAAATTGATGCAGTATTTACACTTTGTGTATGTTGAATCTAAAATTGCGCCAAGCATGCACAACTGATAAACATAACAATATTTGCTAGTACACAAAACGTTCTAAGAAATATTTGTTATGTCCTAAATTTATTGTTCAAATGATCATATGTACCTACATTTTTACTTTAAGATCCAAGTTAAGCTGTCAAATGACGCCACGCAGTATAAAAGCAGAAGTAGTACCTGCTAAATCTATATTGGAACTACCAACTGATCAGAACAAAAGTACCATGTGTGAGACAAGCGCAGATGCATACAAACATGACACAATAGCTGATGATGAGATGGCCTTTCTTTACAGTTACAGAGATATAGCAGCAATGATGGATACTCTCTGTTTTGTAATACATTCGAGTCTAGCAATTTTGGTAACGACATTTTACATTGTGTGGACACTTCATGGCAATGTGTAACAGTGCTCCATCAAATTGTGCCTATTCTGTTGAATGAGAGCTATAATTAAGGACATATACCACTATAGTATTGCACCTCAGATGGAACACAGTTTTTCGTTATAAAAACTTTACATAAAAGTTACTCCACACTTGAAATTTGCATGCGCATAAAAAAGCAAAACCCTAACTAAATTTTAATTTTGTCGGAGAATGATAACAGTCTTATTGCTCTGATATCTTGTACAAATATTTAACTCAGTTTTTATTTGTATGAAAATAGCCTATCAGTACCCATTTGTGTCCTGTCAGTGCAATACACATTGGATAGATATCGCAGTATTTTCTCAACTATGAAATGTCCATTAGAGATGCAGCAGACGATTATCTTGTTGAAGGCAGAAAATGGAGCTGTTTACGATTCACCCTAGGCTGCTTATATACGTCTACGGATAATGGGTTGTTTTAGCGTTACATGCCTACCAACTACTATCATTTTTTCTGCTACCTATCTGTATGTTTTGTTCATGCGTCTGTATGTGCAAACGTACAACTAGAAATACACAGTCCTGGAAATACAAATAAAATGATAGGCACTTACATGTACTGCAGTTTTTTATGTTCAAATTTTTACCATCATTTTATTAGATAGAAAAACTATGCCTGTTGTCATTACATGAGGCATTTGGGAGTGGTGAGATCAATAAGCAGACCAATTCATGGAAAAGCTAGGCCAAGAGCTTCCAATTAAAAGGGTTTTTTTGGGCAGTAGACATCTATAGATGTGGCCTTTCTTTTGGGTCACAGTCTATGTGACTCGGTCAGAACTCACTGAAATATTGTGGACAAGGCAGATAAACAGTAACGCAAGCCAATATCCACTGATGCATTGTTGTAAATTGCCTTATATCAGTATATACATGGCTTTAAGTTCAGCTGAGTCATTGATCCATATCGCTCAAGGTACTAGAAGGGAATGTTATTTGGCATAACACATTTAGGATGTTAAAATTCCATCCTATCACAGCATTTATGAAAATGTATACAAACTTCAAAAAATACTTTTAATTGGGGTTTTTTGGTTTAAATTTATTTTTCTAATTACATTTGAAGTTTCCATTTAAGATTTAATGATATTGCCAAAAAACAATGTTGCATTTGAAAGGCTATACTACAGTACTAAATACCTCTCACGTTTAAATCTTTTCAATACCTTGCATACAGTTTGTTTCATGCATGGACTGTCAATTTATGAAGTAAAAAGGCTATGTCACAGTGCTCAATTTTTCATAATCTTGTATTGAGTTTGTCAGCAGTTTGGCCAATTTTCTGGACATAACCCAAGTCTTTAATGTTTAGCTAAATTGGTTGTAATCGTTATCCAGCTTTTTTTATTTAAATTTTAATTATTGCTCAGGACCTCAAGCTTTTTAGAAATCGTATTTGTTTTTGTTTTCCCATGTCATAACAAGATACTGTATGATATATTTTGGTAATGCCCCCAAAATAGGATTTCAATTTTAAGAATAATTTATATATTAAAAGATCTGACATTGAAAATCCTAAATCTTTTTTTATTTCATAGACTATCATTTTACCTGTTAGAAAAAAGAAGAAAATAATCGGGGGCCACCGCACTAAATATCTTTCAGGAGGGCCAAATTTAACCCCACCCCTACAGATTGTGAGGATAATTCAATATAAAAGGTTAAGGAGTGATTTTCTTGTCATTCTTATATCGCATAACTTGAATGAAGTACTCAATATTATAAGTTTAAAAAAGAAGAAAAAGAAAGAAAGATATAATAGGTGCCCATTGGGAAATCGGTCCTGGTCCTCTGGTTCCAAAGTCCGACAAGGTAACCACTGGGTTACGAGGTCAGGTTGTTCGTGGCTTGAAATAACCGTACATATTGGACAGATAATCTGAGTATTGGCCATATTCGTATTTGCAAACAAGGTAGAAAAAAAGGAAATTTTGTACATTGTTTGTGATTTCACCTGATCTGTTTATCTATTTTTGGTACTAAGACAATCACTTCTGATTAATTGTCAATATATATTTCAGACCACGTTATCGTCATTTTATTTTGTCAAGAAAATGTGGAAATAGCCATCTGATATAAGAGTTTGTGAAAACTGTTCTGATCCGAAATCGAAAATGGTCCAAAGACAGGACCCAGACAACTTGCCTTATTTTCTGTCCCAGGAAACCTAAGCATGCAAATTAGCCACATATGTCTTTAATTAAGAAGTTCTTATTTTA
The DNA here is from genome assembly GCA_964019695.1 of Loripinus fragilis. Classification (NCBI taxonomy): domain Eukaryota; kingdom Metazoa; phylum Mollusca; class Bivalvia; order Lucinida; family Lucinidae; genus Loripinus; species Loripinus fragilis. The sequence goes on along the minus strand of OZ026522.1, from coordinate 62,187,570 downwards.
GAATAAAGCATTATCCATCTAAATACAATAAACGTTTATATGAAAATAATGGGCATCGCATGAGATATAATAACATATTGCAGAGTCCAGCAGCAATTGCACATGTGTAAAGTCTTGCCAGAGTCTTAGCTGCTCATAAAAATAGCATCAAAACAGTGTTTTGCGAGGAAAACTGCAACCCAACCAATGGCCTAGGCAGACCGCTGAAAAATAATCGCACATCAAAGGGGGACTATGACAAGCCAAGTGCACATTAATTCTTTAAACCTAAGTTTGAACTTTAAATCTAGGTTTGGAATTCTCAAACCTAGGTTTGAAAACTTCAAACCTAAATTTGAAAGAAAAAGTGCGCATTAATTGTTCAAACTAGGGTTTAAAGGTTCAAACAGGTGTTTTAGCTGGCCAAATGTACATTAATTCTTAAAACCTACGTTTAAACTAGAAACCTAGGTTTGAAAATCTTAAACCTAGGTTTGAAAATCTTAAGCCTAGGGTTGAAGGCAAAAGTGTACATTATTCTTCAAACTAGGATTTAAAGTTTCAAACAGGGGTTTTAGCTGGCCAAAGGCATATTAAAGGGGACAGCAACCTTAATAATAACTATGTTTCTTCAGAAAGAACTCTATGAACCATGCATTTTGATACAAGTATCATCAAAATCGGTTTAAAAATGGGCAAAATATGGGCATTTAAAGAATTCAATATGGCCGACATTTAGAGGCCATTTTGAATATTATATTAATTTTCAGAATTTTTTCAACTACTTAATTTTTAGTTATCACTACTATCACATCATCTGTGATTCAGCATATATTTAGCTTTATACATAAGGAAAATGTTTCATTAAAGATTAATGCAAATAATCTATTGGTTTGTTTTTTATTTTGATTACGCATATTTAGTTAGGCTGAGTGATGTCAATAAGCCTACAATATGGCCGCTTCCATTACAGTCCATTTGCAAACATTCAAACGCCCACAACTTCCACATTTTCAACCTATCTAGATGAAACTGGTATCAAAATTCATGGCTTATTAAGATCTTTCATAAAACATAGTTATCATCAGGGTTGCCGTCCCCTTTAATTCTTTAACCTAGGTTTGAATTTCAAACCCGATTGTGACATTTGTAAACCCCAGTGTGAGGTTATATCAAGACAATAATTATTCAAGACAGGGTTTAAGCGGGGTTTACCTGTTGGATTTCTTTTGCTCTGGTATTCAGTATTCAGGAACTTTGAAACTATTAGAGGGTCACTGATGAAGCCTAAATGGAAGAAACTAGACAGTCTGGCCCAGGAAATATGCACACTCTAGTTTCAGCTCTTTGGTGCAGTCTTTGCCTCCAAAAGACCTTTTAAGAACATATTTGACTTCTATATACCTGTGGACTTGTATTAGCCATTTGGATTATTGCTTGCATTTGTTATACCTTCCTTTGCTTTTAAGGACTCATATTATACTGGCTTGTCATTTTAATAAACGGTGTGTTGATTGCTTGTCTTGGGATGGTACTTACCCACACAACTTTTAATGATTAGAACGAAAATAACAAAATTACATTTATCTCCCATTAGTTTACATTCGGCGTCCTCTGTTCGTATTCCTAGTTCAGTTAACAATTTTCGGGATATGCTTCCTACCATTAGGTTATCTCCTCTTGGGTCACCTATTATCAGGAAGTATACTAAACCATTTAATGCATTCAAAAGACGCGGAATGTATCCTAATGTTTCTAAGTGCAATGCCAAGAGGTGTGTCTGTTGCGCACATTTATGTACTAAAACTACCATTACATCTTCTGTAAATGGAAGAAAATTCTCCATAATTAATAATAATGATTTGGACTGAACTTCATCGGATCTGATTTATGTTATAACTTGAACTGAAACTAACTGTGGAATGCAATATGTTGGACAAACTGGCCGATCCCTCAAGACTAGGTTTCGTGAGCACTTTCGTAAAATGAAAAAGCCTAAAAAATTTGACACATTTCTTTATCGCCATTTCAAAAATAATGGTCATTCACCTAGTAAAATTGTAATTCAGCCTGTTGAAAAAATTATATATGATCCTAATTCATCAACTAGATTAAAGAATATTAAGAGACATTAAACTGAACTTAAATGGATTAAATTTTTGCAATCACCTTTTCCTTTAGGCTTCAATGATAATATTTACCATGAAGGCAACATTTCTAAAATGCCAGATTTTGATGTTTTTTTTGTTTTGGAATGTAAAAAACGTCAATGTAGATCTCATGGTAAACGTAAAAATGGCAACATTAAGCGCAAAATTTGTACTGAAAAACGCTTAAATACTTCTCTAAAGGATCTTTCTTTGGCTTTAACTAATCATGGTCGACATGGCTTATTTTCATTTTTAAGTTCCTTGCCTGTCTCAGTTTTACGCAATTTAGAGTTAGAGGTTAATAAACTTTATGATAGAGCAAACAAATTATATAAAGCAGCACTCCTTACAAGGTGTTATGTTCAACATTTCCTTAGTCCTTATATTGATTCTGAGGTCAACCATAAACGACATTTTATCAAAATTCCATTCATTAACAAAGGTATTGAGTTTATTGATCTACATAGTATCTTCAAGGATAATTCAGTGATTTCATCTATTCCAAATTACTTTAATAATTCTGAAACTCCTATCATTTGTTATAAATATAACAAACCAATAAGGTCTACGATATTTAACTTTAATAAAATTGTAAATGATTTAGATATAGATTCCAATACTCCTGCCTCCTGAGATTGTAAAAATTCAAATTATTTATATCCCTCTGCAGGGCATGTTATTACAGGTAATCTGAATGTCATTCCTGACGCTAGAGTTCGCAATATCATTTCTAAAGGTCCTAAATATAGATTTCCCTCTAATATTGATTTCTCTAAATGTCGTAGAGAGATCGCTGCTTCTTTAAATGACTTCAGTAATCGATGGTGCAAACGGGAAAATGTTGAACCTGATGCTTTGAAGGAATGGAAGATTAACATTTTTAACATTATTGATACTCGTATTTCATTTTACTCTCATAATACACATCTTTTGCCCCCTAAACCTAAATCTTCTTTTCGTCATCTTAAACGAGGTATCCAGGATTTTCATATGAACTATGTTTTGGTTCCAGCAGATAAAGCTGCTAACAATGTTGTAGTTGTATGACGATTGTATTATATTAATACTCTTAAGCGTGAGCTTGTTGACACTAATGCCTATAAACTGCAGCCTTCTTTAAGTGAAAGGGTGATTGTTGATGGGCATGGTTGTCATACAGCCCTACATTTTGGTGTCAAAGCTAAAGAAAATCAAGACAAAGTTCCTACGTTGTACTGGTTACCTAAACTCCATAAAAAACCCTATAAAGCAAGATTTATTGCAAATTCTAGTTCTTGTACGACAACAGAACTTTCTAAATTGTTAACCTCGTGTCTTACAGCTGTTAAAAAACATGTTATCAAATATTGTGAAAAAGTATATGAGAGATCCGGAAAAAACCTATTTTGGTCGATTAAAAATTCAGGTGAAATTTTAGATAAACTTAAAGCTAGAGATTTCAATGCGACCAGTTTGTCTACTTATGATTTTTCTACTCTTTACACTACTTTACCTCATAATTTAATTAAAGATAAACTTATTGATCTTATTGAAAGAACCTTCCAGAGAGAAGGCTCTCCTTACCTTGCATGTAGTGACAGAAATGCATTTTTTACTTCAGAAAAACCTAAAAAATATCATGCATGGTCGTGTCAAAATGTATGTGATGCGCTGACCTTTTTGTTGGACAACATTTTTATTCGATTTGGCACCAAGCTCTATAGACAAGTAGTTGGGATTCCTATGGGCACTAATTGTGCTCCCCTGGTTGCAGATTTATTCCTGTTTTGTTATGAAAGGGACTTTATGATGTCCCTTTCTGATGATAAGCAGGCTGATGTTATTGATGCGTTTAACACTACCTCCAGATATTTGGACGATATTTTAAATATTAATAATGTTTATTTTGAAAATATGGTTAGTCAAATATACCCTTCAGAGCTCCAACTTAATAAAACCAATGCCTCTGATACCGAAGCCGCATTTTTAGACTTGCATTTGTCAATTTCTAATGATATTGTTTCTACCAAAATTTATGATAAACGTGACGACTTTGATTTTGAAATTGTCAATTTCCCATTTTTAGATGGTGATGTTCCTCGTTCTGCATCCTATGGAGTCTATATCTCTCAACTCATTCGTTTTGCTAGAGCATCTAGCTATGTTACTGACTTTAACACTCGCAATAAATTGTTAACTCAGAAACTTCTTAAACAGGGCTATCGGTATCATAAACTTCGCAAAACATTTTCAAAATTTTATAGACGATACTTTGATTTGATTTCTAAATTCCAAGTTGGACTTAAATCTCTCTTGCGCCAAGGACTTTCGGAACCTGATTTCTATGGTGACTTGGTGTATAAGTTGAAGAAGATTGTTGGCTCTAATAATTTTTCAGCTCAGTTCATTAAAATAATTTCCCATTATAAAAAGATTGGCTATAACATTAATGTATTGCAACAGACTGCATGCTTGGTAGTCAACCCAATCACGGTTGGCAACTTTGCTTTCCTCTTTAATTGCACGCCGGTGGGTCGGACTTCAGACTCTATGATGGTTCCGACTTAAAGACTTATCTATTGATGAGATGGTAGGGGCCTGATGCTTTGGCTGTTTGTCGGGCCCACCGGGGTTTACCTGTTGGATTTCTTTTGCTCCAGTATTCAGTTTAATTTACTGTTGAGTCCTTATTCTTGCTTTATCTCCTTGTTATATCTTGATTTATATGTTTTAGGAGATGATGCATTGATAAGTTAGGGGTCTTTCATGCAAACCAAATATCTAAGTGTCTTGATCCACATCTGAATTAAGGGTGAGGTTGGCGCCGTTAAACCGGTTTAAGCCCTCCAGTAAAATATTTTACTGACCGTTCGTAGGCGGTACTTCTTTTGTGGATCTTTTATGTTTTTGTTCTGTCTTGTGTTTGCTATGTTTTGTGCGCGTCTGTTTATATGTGCTTCGTGGTCACCTGCTGGGAAACGGCTGACCTCTTGGCTCTCGTCCATGGTGTCTTCTGTGAGTTTGTCACTTTCCCATTGGTATCCTGGGTCAGGTGTGGTACTTGATTGTATCGATTCCTGATCTTTGCAACCTTACTTACTTTGATTATCAGAGTTGTTTTTTCTGTGCTGCGTGGCGGCCCTAAAAAGTCTCCCCGCACTTTCATTTAATACTCTTATATTTCCAATCCTCAGGATTGTGTGTACAATCTCCTTCCATTATTCCTGTCCCTGGATATCCTCTATGTCTTGTACCGCATTTAAGATCACTAGATGACCGATTTTCATACCCCGTTGTATAACTTCTGCTTTCTATATACCTGTGGACTTGTATTAGCCATTTGGATTATTGCTTGCATTTGTTATACCTTCCTTTGCTTTTAAGGACTCATATTATACTGGCTTGTCATTTTAATAACCGGTGTGTTGATTGCTTGTCTTGGGATGGTACTTACCCACACAACTTTTAATGATAAGAACGAAAATAACAAAATTACATTTATCTCCCATTAGTTTACATTCGGCGTCCTCTGTTCGTATTCCTAGTTCAGTTAACAATTTTCGGGATATGCTTCCTACCATTAGGCTATCTCCTCTTGGGTCACCTATTATCAGGAAGTATACTAAACCATTTAATGCATTCAAAAGACGCGGAATGTATCCTAATGTTTCTAAGTGCAATGCCAAGAGGTGTGTCTGTTGCGCACATTTATGTACTAAAACTACCATTACATCTTCTGTAAATGGAAGAAAATTCTCCATAATTAATAATAATGATTTGGACTGAACTTCATCGGATCTGATTTATGTTATAACTTGAACTGAAACTAACTGTGGAATGCAATATGTTGGACAAACTGGCCGATCCCTCAAGACTAGGTTTCGTGAGCACTTTCGTAAAATGAAAAAGCCTAAAAAATTTGACACATTTCTTTATCGCCATTTCAAAAATAATGGTCATTCACCTAGTAAAATTGTAATTCAGCCAGTTGAAAAAATTATATATGATCCTAATTCATCAACTAGATTAAAGAATATTAAGAGACATTAAACTGAACTTAAATGGATTAAATTTTTGCAATCACCTTTTCCTTTAGGCTTCAATGATAATATTTACCATGAAGGCAACATTTCTAAAATGCCAGATTTTGATGTTTTTTTTGTTTTGGAATGTAAAAAACGTAAATGTAGATCTCATGGTAAACGTAAAAATGGCAACATTAAGCGCAAAATTTGTACTGAAAAACGCTTAAATACTTCTCTAAAGGATCTTTCTTTGGCTTTAACTAATCATGGTCGACATGGCTTATTTTCATTTTTAAGTTCCTTGCCTGTCTCAGTTTTACGCAATTTAGAGTTAGAGGTTAATAAACTTTATGATAGAGCAAACAAATTATATAAAGCAGCACTCCTTACAAGGTGTTATGTTCAACATTTCCTTAGTCCTTATATTGATTCTGAGGTCAACCATAAACGACATTTTATCAAAATTCCATTCATTAACAAAGGTATTGAGTTTATTGATCTACATAGTATCTTCAAGGATAATTCAGTGATTTCATCTATTCCAAATTACTTTAATAATTCTGAAACTCCTATCATTTGTTATAAATATAACAAACCAATAAGGTCTACGATATTTAACTTTAATAAAATTGTAAATGATTTAGATATAGATTCCAATACTCCTGCCTCCTGAGATTGTAAAAATTCAAATTATTTATATCCCTCTGCAGGGCATGTTATTACAGGTAATCTGAATGTCATTCCTGACGCTAGAGTTCGCAATATCATTTCTAAAGGTCCTAAATATAGATTTCCCTCTAATATTGATTTCTCTAAATGTCGTAGAGAGATCGCTGCTTCTTTAAATGACTTCAGTAATCGATGGTGCAAACGGGAAAATGTTGAACCTGATGCTTTGAAGGAATGGAAGATTAACATTTTTAACATTATTGATACTCGTATTTCATTTTACTCTCGTAATACACATCTTTTGCCCCCTAAACCTAAATCTTCTTTTCGTCATCTTAAACGAGGTATCCAGGATTTTCATATGAACTATGTTTTGGTTCCAGCAGATAAAGCTGCTAACAATGTTGTAGTTGTATGACGATTGTATTATATTAATACTCTTAAGCGTGAGCTTGTTGACACTAATGCCTATAAACTGCAGCCTTCTTTAAGTGAAAGGGTGATTGTTGATGGGCATGGTTGTCATACAGCCCTACATTTTGGTGTCAAAGCTAAAGAAAATCAAGACAAAGTTCCTACGTTGTACTGGTTACCTAAACTCCATAAAAAACCCTATAAAGCAAGATTTATTGCAAATTCTAGTTCTTGTACGACAACAGAACTTTCTAAATTGTTAACCTCGTGTCTTACAGCTGTTAAAAAACATGTTATCAAATATTGTGAAAAAGTATATGAGAGATCCGGAAAAAACCTATTTTGGTCGATTAAAAATTCAGGTGAAATTTTAGATAAACTTAAAGCTAGAGATTTCAATGCGACCAGTTTGTCTACTTATGATTTTTCTACTCTTTACACTACTTTACCTCATAATTTAATTAAAGATAAACTTATTGATCTTATTGAAAGAACCTTCCAGAGAGAAGGCTCTCCTTACCTTGCATGTAGTGACAGAAATGCATTTTTTACTTCAGAAAAACCTAAAAAATATCATGCATGGTCGTGTCAAAATGTATGTGATGCGCTGACCTTTTTGTTGGACAACATTTTTATTCGATTTGGCACCAAGCTCTATAGACAAGTAGTTGGGATTCCTATGGGCACTAATTGTGCTCCCCTGGTTGCAGATTTATTCCTGTTTTGTTATGAAAGGGACTTTATGATGTCCCTTTCTGATGATAAGCAGGCTGATGTTATTGATGCGTTTAACACTACTTCCAGATATTTGGACGATATTTTAAATATTAATAATGTTTATTTTGAAAATATGGTTAGTCAAATATACCCTTCAGAGCTCCAACTTAATAAAGCCAATGCCTCTGATACCGAAGCCGCATTTTTAGACTTGCATTTGTCAATTTCTAATGATATTGTTTCTACCAAAATTTATGATAAACGTGACGACTTTGATTTTGAAATTGTCAATTTCCCATTTTTAGATGGTGATGTTCCTCGTTCAGCATACTATGGAGTCTATATCTCTCAACTCATTCGTTTTGCTAGAGCATCTAGCTATGTTACTGACTTCAACACTCGCAATAAATTGTTAACTCAGAAACTTCTTAAACAGGGCTATCGGTATCATAAACTTCGCAAAACATTTTCAAAATTTTATAGACGATACTTTGATTTGATTTCTAAATTCCAAGTTGGACTTAAATCTCTCTTGCGCCAAGGACTTTCGGAACCTGATTTCTATGGTGACTTGGTGTATAAGTTGAAGAAGATTGTTGGCTCTAATAATTTTTCAGCTCAGTTCATTAAAATAATTTCCCATTATAAAAAGATTGGCTATAACATTAATGTATTGCAACAGACTGCATGCTTGGTAGTCAACCCAATCACGGTTGGCAACTTTGCTTTCCTCTTTAATTGCACGCCGGTGGGTCGGACTTCAGACTCTATGATGGTTCCGACTTAAAGACTTATCTATTGATGAGATGGTAGGGGCCTGATGCTTTGGCTGTTTGTCGGGCCCACCGGGGTTTACCTGTTGGATTTCTTTTGCTCCAGTATTCAGTTTAATTTACTGTTGAGTCCTTATTCTTGCTTTATCTCCTTGTTATATCTTGATTTATATGTTTTAGGAGATGATGCATTGATAAGTTAGGGGTCTTTCATGCAAACCAAATATCTATGTGTCTTGATCCACATCTGAATTAAGGGTGAGGTTGGCGCCGTTAAACCGGTTTAAGCCCTCCAGTAAAATATTTTACTGACCGTTCGTAGGCGGTACTTCTTTTGTGGATCTTTTATGTTTTTGTTCTGTCTTGTGTTTGCTATGTTTTGTGCGCGTCTGTTTATATGTGCTTCGTGGTCACCTGCTGGGAAACGGCTGACCTCTTGGCTCTCGTCCATGGTGTCTTCTGTGAGTTTGTCACTTTCCCATTGGTATCCTGGGTCAGGTGTGGTACTTGATTGTATCGATTCCTGATCTTTGCAACCTTACTTACTTTGATTATCAGAGTTGTTTTTTCTGTGCTGCGTGGCGGCCCTAAAAAGTCTCCCCGCACTTTCATTTAATACTCTTATATTTCCAATCCTCAGGATTGTGTGTACAATCTCCTTCCATTATTCCTGTCCCTGGATATCCTCTATGTCTTGTACCGCATTTAAGATCACTAGATGACCGATTTTCATACCCCGTTGTATAACTTCTGCTTTCTATATACCTGTGGACTTGTATTAGCCATTTGGATTATTGCTTGCATTTGTTATACCTTCCTTTGCTTTTAAGGACTCATATTATACTGGCTTGTCATTTTAATAACCGGTGTGTTGATTGCTTGTCTTGGGATGGTACTTACCCACACAACTTTTAATGATAAGAACGAAAATAACAAAATTACATTTATCTCCCATTAGTTTACATTCGGCGTCCTCTGTTCGTATTCCTAGTTCAGTTAACAATTTTCGGGATATGCTTCCTACCATTAGGCTATCTCCTCTTGGGTCACCTATTATCAGGAAGTATACTAAACCATTTAATGCATTCAAAAGACGCGGAATGTATCCTAATGTTTCTAAGTGCAATGCCAAGAGGTGTGTCTGTTGCGCACATTTATGTACTAAAACTACCATTACATCTTCTGTAAATGGAAGAAAATTCTCCATAATTAATAATAATGATTTGGACTGAACTTCATCGGATCTGATTTATGTTATAACTTGAACTGAAACTAACTGTGGAATGCAATATGTTGGACAAACTGGCCGATCCCTCAAGACTAGGTTTCGTGAGCACTTTCGTAAAATGAAAAAGCCTAAAAAATTTGACACATTTCTTTATCGCCATTTCAAAAATAATGGTCATTCACCTAGTAAAATTGTAATTCAGCCTGTTGAAAAAATTATATATGATCCTAATTCATCAACTAGATTAAAGAATATTAAGAGACATTAAACTGAACTTAAATGGATTAAATTTTTGCAATCACCTTTACCTTTAGGCTTCAATGATAATATATACCATGAAGGCAACATTTCTAAAATGCCAGATTTTGATGTTTTTTCTGTTTTAGAATGTAAAAAACGTAAAAGTAGATCTCATGGTAAACGTAAAAATGGCAACATTTAGCGCAAAATTTGTACTGAAAAACGCTTAAATACTTCTCTAAAGGATCTTTCTTTGGCTTTAACTAATCATGGTCGACATGGCTTATTTCCATTTTTAAGTTCCTTGCCTGTCTCAGTTTTACGCAATTTAAAGTTAGAGGCTAATAAACTTTATGATAGAGCAAACAAATTATATAAAGCAGCACTCCTTACAAGGTGTTATGTTCAACATTTCCTTAGTCCTTATATTGATTCTGAGGTCAACCATAAACGACATTTTATCAAAATTCCATTCATTAACAAAGGTATTGAGTTTATTGATTTACATAGTATCTTCAAGGATAATTCAGTGATTTCATCTATTCCAAATTACTTTAATAATTCTGAAACTCCTATCATTTGTTATAAATATAACAAACCAATAAGGTCTACGATATTTAACTTTAATAAAATTGTAAATGATTTAGATATAGATTCCAATACTCCTGCCTCCTGAGATTGTAAAAATTCAAATTATTTATATCCCTCTGCAGGGCATGTTATTACAGGTAATCTGAATGTCATTCCTGACGCTAGAGTTCGCAATATCATTTCTAAAGGTCCTAAATATAAATTTCCCTCTAATATTGATTTCTCTAAATGTCGTAGAGAGATCGCTGCTTCTTTAAATGACTTCAGTAATCGATGGTGCAAACGGGAAAATGTTGAACCTGATGCTTTGAAGGAATGGAAGATTAACATTTTTAACATTATTGATACTGGTATTTCATTTTACTCTCTTAATACACATCTTTTGCCCCCTAAACCTAAATCTTCTTTTCGTCATCTTAAACGAGGTATCCAGGATTTTCATATGAACTATGTTTTGGTTCCAGCAGATAAAGCTGCTAGCAATGTTGTAGTTGTATGACGATTGTATTATATTAATACTCTTAAGCGTGAGCTTGTTGACACTAATGCCTATAAACTGCAGCCTTCTTTAAGTGAAAGGGTGATTGTTGATGGGCATGGTTGTCATACAGCCCTACATTTTGGTGTCAAAGCTAAAGAAAATCAAGACAAAGTTCCTACGTTGTACTGGTTACCTAAACTCCATAAAAAACCCTATAAAGCAAGATTTATTGCAAATTCTAGTTCTTTTACGACAACAGAACTTTCTAAATTGTTAACCTCGTGTCTTACAGCTGTTGAAAAACATGTTATCAAATATTGTGAAAAAGTATATGAGAGATCCGGAAAAAACCTATTTTGGTCGATTAAAAATTCAGGTGAAATTTGAGATAAACTTAAAGCTAGAGATTTCAATGCGACCAGTTTGTCTACTTATGATTTTTCTACTCTTTACACTACTTTACCTCATAATTTAATTAAAGATAAACTTATTGATCTTATTGAAAGAACCTTCTAGAGAGAAGGCTCTCCTTACCTTGCATGAAGTGACAGAAATGCATTTTTTACTTCAGAAAAACCTAAAAAATATCATGCATGGTCGTGTCAAAATGTATGTGATGCGCTGACCTTTTTGTTGGACAACATTTTTATTCGATTTGGCACCAAGCTCTATAGACAAGTAGTTGGGATTCCTATGGGCACTAATTGTGCTCCCCTGGTTGCAGATTTATTCCTGTTTTGTTATGAAAGGGACTTTATGATGTCCCTTTCTGATGATAAGCAGGCTGATGTTATTGATGCGTTTAACACTACTTCCAGATATTTGGACGATATTTTAAATATTAATAATGTTTATTTTGAAAATATGGTTAGTCAAATATACCCTTCAGAGCTCCAACTTAATAAAGCCAATGCCTCTGATACCGAAGCCGCATTTTTAGACTTGCATTTGTCAATTTCTAATGATATTGTTTCTACCAAAATTTATGATAAACGTGACGACTTTGATTTTGAAATTGTCAATTTCCCATTTTTAGATGGTGATGTTCCTCGTTCTACATCCTATGGAGTCTATATCTCTCAACTCATTCGTTTTGCTAGAGCATCTAGCTATGTTACTGACTTTAACACTCGCAATAAATTGTTAACTCAGAAACTTCTTAAACAGGGCTATCGGTATCATAAACTTCGCAAAACATTTTCAAAATTTTATAGACGATACTTTGATTTGATTTCTAAATTCCAAGTTGGACTAAAATCTCTCTTGCGCCAAGGACTTTCAGAACCTGATTTCTATGGTGACTTGGTGTATAAGTTGAAGAAGATTGTTGGCTCTAATAATTTTTCAGCGCAGTTCATTAAAATAATTTCCCATTATAAAAAGATTGGCTATAACATTAATGTATTGCAACAGACTGCATGCTTGGTAGTCAACCCAATCACGGTTGGCAACTTTGCTTTCCTCTTTAATTGCACGCCGGTGGGTCGGACTTCAGACTCTATGATGGTTCCGACTTAAAGACTTATCTATTGATGAGATGGTAGGGGCCTGATGCTTTGGCTGTTTGTCGGGCCCAGCGGGGTTTACCTGTTGGATTTCTTTTGCTCCGGTATTCAGTTTAATTTACTGTTGAGTCCTTATCCGTGCTTTATCTCCTTGTTATATCTTGATTTATATGTTTTAGGAGATGATGCATTGATAAGTTAGGGGTCTTTCATGCAAACCAAATATCTATGTGTCTTGATCCACATCTGAATTAAGGGTGAGGTTGGCGCCGTTAAACCGGTTTAAGCCCTCAAGTAAAATATTTTACTGACCGTTCCAAGGCGGTACTTCTTTTGTGGATCTTTTATGTTTTTGTTCTGTCTTGTGTTTGCTATGTTTTGTGCGCGTCTGTTTATATGTGCTTCGTGGTCAACTGCTGGGAAAGGGCTGACCTCTTGGCTCTCGTTTATGGTGTCTTCTGTGAGTTTGTCACTTTCCCATTGGTATCCTGGGTCAGGTGTGGTACTTGATTGTATCGATTCCTGATCTTTGCAACCTTACTTACCTTCACTACAGCTGCTGACTGGGACTGTGTGGCGCCGGTAGAACGTCCCCCTGCCCTTCACTGTAGTGTAGATTTTTTTTCTTGTCCTTGGGATCATGGGTTTCATTGTGGATTTTTGAAACTATAAGATGTTCACTGATGAAGCCTAATTGGCAGAAACTAGCTAGTCTGGCCCAGAAATATGCACAATCTAGTTTCATTTCTTTGGTGCAGTCTTTTCCTCCAAAGGATACCCTTTTAAGAACATATTATTTACTGTTGAGTCCTTATCTTTGTTATGCCCCCGCTATTCGTAGAATGCGGAAGGGCATTAAGCGTTGCCCATGTCCGTCCGTCCGTCCGTGCATCCTTCCGTTCGTCCATCATTTAGGTAGGTACTTTGTGAGCGCAACTCCTCCTACAATTTTTTCCCAATCCTTTTGAAACTTAACAGGTGTTTTTGTCAAGGACTGAAGATGTGCATGACATTTGGATATAACCCTCAGATTAATTTTTGTCACTTTTTCACAGTTTGAACTTAGTCAATTTTGGGCTCAACTACTACTGAAGCTTATGGCCATTAGGTACCTTGTGAGCGCAACTCCTCCTACAATTTTATCCCAATCCTTTTGAAACTTTACTGTTGTTTTTGTCAAGGACTGAAGATGTGCATGACATTTTGATATAACCCTCAGATCAATTTTTGTCACTTTTTTCACAGTTTGAACTTAGTCATTTTTGGGCTAAATTACTACAGAAGCTTATGGACATTAGGTACCTTGTGAGCGCAACTCCTCCTACAATTTTATCCCAATCCTTTTGAAACTTTACTGGTGTTTTTGTCAAGGACTGAAAATGTGCATGACATTTGGATATAACCCTCAGATCATTTTTTGTCACTTTTTTCACAGTTTGAACTTAGTCATTTTTGGGTTTAATTAATACAGAAGCTTATGGACATTAGATACCTTGTGAGCACAAATCCTCCTACAATTTTACTAAATCCTTTTTAAACTTTACATTGTATACCCAATGTTTAATTGCAGGTGAAATAAAAACAATAGGAGGGGGCATCCGTGTCCCATGGACACTGTTTCTAGTTTATCTCTTTTTTATAACTTGATTTATATGATCTGGGAGATGATGCATTGATAAGTTAGGGGTCTTTCATGCAAACAAAGTATCTATGTGTCTTGATCCACATCTAAACTAAGGGCGAAGTTGGCGCTGTGAAACTGGTTTAAGCCCTCAAGTAAAATATTTTACTGACCGTTTCAAGGTGGTACTTCTTTTGTGGAATTTTTATGGGTTTTTTTTGTCTCGTTTTTGTTGTGCCTTTGTGAGCGTCCGTTTATTTGTGCCTTGTGGTCACCTGCTTGCAATGGGCTGACCTCTTGGCTCTCGTATGTGGTGTATAACTGTGAGTTTGTCACTTTCCCATTGGTGTCCTGGGTCGGGTGTGGTACTTGATTGTATCGATTCCTTATCTTTGCACCCTTACTTACTTTAAAGTTTCAAACCAAGGTTTCAGTTAGCCAAATGCATATTTATTCCTTAAACCTAAGTTTGAACTTCAAACCCAAGTTTGAAAATCTCAAACCTAGGTTTTAAATTAATATGCCATGTATATTTTTAACTGGGATTAAAAGTTTCAAACAGGGGGTTTGGCGTGCAAAATGCACATTAATATTAAAACCTAAGTTTGAACTTTAAACATAGGATTAAAAACTTAAAACCTGGGTTTGAAATCAAATGTGCATAATAAATTATTTTACTTAAACACTATCTGTACTCTGTTTCAAATTTTCTGCCTCTTGGCCTTTGTAAAGAAACAAAATTAATATCACTTCAACAAATATCTGGATTTATGTTGTGAGTTACAAGAGGCCGAAAATTAGAAACAGAGTAAAAATAGTGTTTTAGTATGAATAAATTCCCTTTGCAATTTTTATTGAGATAATCAGTATAAATTATTTTAAACCAGGATTTAAACTTTCAAAGGGGGTTTCAGCCAGTCAAATGCACATTAATTCTTTTAAACCCTGAAAATATCAAACCACAGTTTAAGAAATAAACTCATCAAAACCTTCAAATTCGATGATAAGTTTTCGTTGGTTCTGCAAATAAGCCCCGCCCCTTTGACACGCCTTCTTACTTACCGCGGATTAATTGCTATTACTCCGCGACAGAGGCAATGAATAGGCTAATGACCCGCCGACATTAACCGAAACTGGGCCAAAATGAGCCACGAATTGAACCACCACTATGATTCCAGGTTTAAAGTGACCCCGTTTATTTGCCCATTATTTTTAATGGCGATTTTAATTGAAAAATAATTAGAAAAATTAATTTAGATATAGACCGCGTAATTGAATTTTTTTCACATAAATATGAGTTTTTTTATATGCTTGGATAAGATGGAATTTTTGATGTGTATTTGCTGCTCCTCTTTGAATAAGTCCCAAGTAAACCTAACGGTATAAATAAAATATGACTTATACAGGTCTGTGGAGGTAATTTGTCAGGCGCACAGATTAGGGTGCGTATCATATTTTTTTTTCTATTTCTCAACCAAAACACATGTTGTGGCTTCTCAAAGCAATCGTCTCGACGAGACGTTTCTTTTGAGCACACATAAAACATGTTTAAACTGATGAAGACAATCGCAATTTCACGCTAAATTTAAAAATAAATCCAATATTCAGATTTTGAATCTTGAATATAAAATATCAATCTTAATCTGATGTTCGAACTTTAAATATGGAATATCAAAGTCATTCAAGTTTTTTTGAATCTCTAATATCAAACTCATTCCTGCGTTCGAATTTTGAATGTCAAATAGCAATGATCAAATTCAATCCAAAGTTCAAATTTGTTGAATCTCGAATATCAAACTCACTCTAAAATAACAAGCTCAATTCAACATTATTTTTACATGTCGAATTTCTAATATCCAAGGAATCTACCATTCTTTATTTGCCTCTCGAATAATGAATACATGTATCAAACTAAATCCATCAGTCAAATTTCTTGAATCTCGAGTATCGACTATCCAATTCAATCCAACCTTTAAATGTTGAATTACAATTATCAAACGCAAGTCCAACATTTAAAGTTGGAATGTCGAATATTGAATATCAAACTCAATCCAACATTTGAAATTTTAATCTCATATATCGAATATCAAACTGTAGCCAACATTCAAATTTAATAAATCTCGAATAACAACTATCATGCAATAGTTCAATCTAACATTTAAATTTAATTTTTTTGAACTAAATCCAACATACATATATTAATCTGGAATATTTTATATCAACTCAAATCCAGCATTCAAATTTGAAAGTCAAATAACAAAGTCAATACAACACTCTTTTCAACTCTTGAATATTAAATATCAACTCATTTTTGAATGTTAATGTCAAATATCGAATGTCAAGCTCAATCCAACATTCATTTTAAATGCCGAATATCAAACTTAATTCAGTATTTAAATTTTATTTTATATCGAATATCATACTCAATCAAGCACTAAAATGTAGATTATCGATCCCAAACTCAATCAAACATTAACATTCTGGACGTCGAATATCAAAAATTAAAATCAAACCAACATTTAGATATTGAGTGACTCTAAGATATCAATTATCAAATTCAATCGAACATTTAAATATTGAATGTCCAATATCCAATATTAAATTCCATCAAATATTGAATTCAATTCAACATTTAAATACTTACTGTCGAATATTAAGCCCAATCTTACATTGAATTTCACAACTTTGAAAGTGAATATTAAATATTAAAATCAATCTGACATTCAAAGCCTGAATCTCTAATATCGAAAAAAAAACGCAGCCTTTAAATGTTGAATTTTGAACATCAAACTGAATCCAACAATAGAATACTTAATGTTGAATATAGAATATCAAACTGAATCCAACATTCAAATTTTGAATCTCATATATATCAAATATTAATCTGAAGTCAACCTTCATTTTTTCAGAATCTCGAATAAAAACGATAATGTTCAATCAAACATTTAAGTTTGAATTTCGAATATTAAATTTCAAACTCAATCAGAGATTCAGATTTTTAATGCTGATTATCAAACTCAATACAGCATTTAGGTCAATTTAAACGCATTTCCGCATTGAAATGTAGAGTATCGAATCTCAAACTCAATCAAATATAAACTTTTGGATGTCGAATATCGAATTTCAAACTCAATCCAACGATCAAATATTGAATGGCTCTATAATATCTATTATCAAATTCATCCCAGCATTCAAACTGTGTATGTCGAAATAGCAAATATCAAATTCAATCCAAAATTCAAATGTGTTGAATCTTGAATAAAAAATTAAATCTTGAATAACAAACTCAATTCATCATTGATTTTTAATGTCGATTTTCTAATATCAAAGGGAATCTAATATTCATTATCTGACTCTCGAATTTATGTTTTGGTTGTGAAATAAACAAATAATTTTAAGTATGCATGCCTATATGGAGGCCTGGTCCCTGTCAAGTTTCTGCTAACGGTGACTTTTATCATTTGCTAATAACCTTTGCACACAGTTTAGACCCAGATCAGGACCAACAGAATGTAAGTGTCGGTCCTGATCTGGGTACTACTACTACTACTACTACTACTACTAATACTACTAATACTACTACTATTGCTGCTGCTGATGTTGCTGCTACTTCTACTACTACATAAACAACAATATCACCAACAACAATTACTACTTCTACTCCTCCTGCTACTACGTATACTACTACAAAAACAAAAACAATAACTTCTACTGCAGATACTATTACAACTCTTCCATTATCACTACTACAGCAGCAGCAACTACAACTACCACTGCTACTACTACTACTACTACTACTACTACTACTACTACTACTACTACTACTACTACTACTACTACTACTACTACTATAAGAACAACAACAATATCAACAACAACATTACAACACTTCTACTGCCACTACTGCAACAACAGCAACTACCGCTGCTGTTTCTATTACATTTACTGTTAAAAGACTTCTACTACCACTACTGCAAAACAACACCGATAACTACCAATGCAACTTCTATTACATGTACATCTCAGGGAGCGCAGTGGCATTGGTAGAGTGCTTGACTCGAGACCGAAGGGCCGCGGGTTCGAGCCTCACCGGCGTCACTGCGTTGTGTACTTGCGCAAGAACATTAATACTAGCTTAGTACTGGTTCTACCCAGGAAGACCCGTCCCTATATAACTGAAAGATTGTTGATGGGACGTAAAGGATCAAATAAAACAAACAAACATGTACAACTACTGTTTCAATACTTCAACTACCACTACTAAAAAAACAAATATTAACAGCAACTACTGTTACAACACTTCTACAACTACTACTACTAGAACAACAACAGCAAGTACAACTACTACTGCTGCTTATTATTACACTACTACTAGCACTACTACAAAACAACAACTACTTCTTCTACTACTGCTATTACTACTTCTACTACAAAAACAACAACCTCATCATCAACAACAACAACAACTATTATAACAACACTTCTACTGCCACTACTGCAACAACAGCAACTACAACTACTACTGCCACTACTGTTACATCACTACTGCTACTAATAGAACAACAGCAACTACAACTACTGCTACTGCTACTACTACTACAAACAACAGCTTCCTCTACTACTGCTGCCACTACTACAAAAACAACAACAATAACTAATATTACAACTACTAATCCTATTACAACACTTCTACTACTAGTTTACTACAACAACAACTGTTACACCACTTCTACTACTAATAGAACAACAGCAATTACAACTACTACTACTACTTCAAACAAAAACAACTTCTACTACTGCTGCCTATACTACAAAAACAACAACAATAACTACTATTACAGCTACTCATCCTATTACAACACTTCTACTGTTAGTTTACTACAACAACAACTGTTACACCACTTCTACTACTAATAGAACAACAGCAACTACAACTACTACTACTACTACAAACAACAACAACTTCTACTACTGCTGCCACTACTACAAAAAACAACAACAATACCTGCTATTACAACTACTAATTCTATTACAACACTTCTACTACTACTACAACAACAACTGTTGCGTCACTTCTACTACTACTAGAACAACAACAACAACTGATATCGCTGCTACTACTACTACAAACAACAACAGCTTATACTACTGCTATCACAACTAAAAAAACAACAATAACTACTATTACAACTACTAATCCTATTTAATACTTCTACTTATACTACAACAACAGCATGTACATGTTATGTCAATACTTTACTGGCTATAATAATGACACTTGTGTATTAAGTATCATATGCAAATGAGCTTGTTGTATGTGCAGACATGTTTTTCTTTGTCTAATCATGTTGATTGTAGCATCGATGAATGCAGGTAAATTTCTTAACAGAAATTGTATTGTGTGTTTGCTCTTTTTATGCCCCAAAAGTAGTGAGTAAGATCAGAAAATACCACAATCACAAACTGCAAGCAAATCCATGACACCGCGAGGAAGAGCCACACAATCATGAGACACTATGTAGACAAACTAAGAAAAGTCACTGTGACCTTGAGCTTGACCTCTGACCTAGTTTTTTGAACAAAATGTGTCTAATGCTATACCAATTCCTTTGGGAGTATTCGTCACGTTTCTGTGACATGTCTTGTCCTCTTCAGTGTGCTGCTGCTACTACAACAAAATAATGACAACAGGAGCAATATTAAAATTGCTATCATAATCAATATACTACTGCTGCTGAAGCTGTTGTTGCTACTACTACTACTACTTCTCCTACAGAGAACGTTTGTTATATTTTTGTAACTGCATTTCCTCCTAAATTATTGGAGGTAGAGACTTGAAACTTTGTAGGTGCATAGGTCACATTATGCAGAGGATAATGGGTAAGACTTTTTTGACCTTGACCACAAGGTCAAGGTAAAATATCAGATTATGTATTTTCATGTAAATGCATATCCTCTAAAAGGATTGAACGTAGCAACTCCATACTTTGCAGTTGTTAACATGTCACATTTTGTATAGCATACTGTTCAATGTTTCAAGTGACCTTGACCTTTTATCTGGGAAAAAGGTCAAATGATGTATTTTCTTGCAAACGCACCACCTGGTTATTGAAAAAAAGCCAGTATTTGCGATGGTGTATAAGTAATTGCAGTCAAGTATATATTTACTGACACATTTCTTCTGAAAATGTCGAAAAGTTGATCAAGATTCGACAAAAATTAATGAAATAGATCCCTATAACATGAGTAAGGGTGGACCACAAAACTTCATGCACTGGCGAAACAATCCACGTAACTTTGCTCATTAATTCGAAAGTTAGAAGTTTAATGTATTGATATTCAATATTATGTATTCATGAACAAACTGGCGTTTATTTTGTCAAAATCGCTCCATTTTTGACGAAATGGCAATCCTTTATATATGACCCCTATTGATTTTCCTTAAAGACATATGCGGCTATTTCCAATGCGCACCTTTCCCGCGTCTGCAAACGGGGAAAGTTGTCTGGGTCCTGTCTTTCGACCCTTAACGGATTCGGATCAACACAGCTTCCGATATTCTTATGTCATATCGGTGTTCCGACATTTTCTTCACAAAATAACTAGTTAAAGTGTGTTCGAAATATCTATTGACATCTTTTTAGAACTGATCGTCTCAGCACTAAAGACAGATAAATGTAGCTCAGTCGAAATCAAACGACGTACACAATAACCTTGGTTACGAATACGATAGTGGCCGAGTCTATACTATTTGTATGGTTATTTCGAGCGGCGCACGACCTGACCTCGTGGCCTAGTGGTTAGCGTGTCTGGCTACAAAGCCAGAGGACCAGGATCGATTCCCGGATGCGCACATATTTTCAGTGTGTTTTTTTCTTTCTTTTTTAACATTTTAATGCTAAATTACTTCATATACTAGTAAAATGGCATCATCAAAACGACCAAAATGGTCATCCCCGAACTTTTTATATTGAATTACGCATGAAACCTATGGGGGGGGGGGGTTAAATCTGGCCCTCTTGAAAGAGAATTAGTTCGGTGAACCCAGATTTTTATTCTTTTTTCTGAAAGGTATTATAATAGTCCATGAATTAAAAATAAATTTTCAAGATTTTCAATATCAGATTTATTAATACATGATTTATTCTAAAAACAAATTCCATTTTTCGACGAATTGCCAAAATATATCAAGCAGTATCTTGTCACAGCATGGGATAACAAGTAAACATGCACATTTTCTTAAAAGTTTGAGGTCATGGGCAGTAATTTAAGTTAAAAGAAAGAAGCTGGCTGAAGATTACAACCGTTTTAGCTCGATAATTAGGACTAGTGTTATTATTTTATATTTCTAGAAAATTGGTCAAATGCTGTAAACTTCAATATGAGATTCTGAAAAAATAAGCACGTTGACATATCCTTTTTATTTCATAAATGGATAGCCCATGCATAAAACAAACTGTATGCAAAGTATAGAAAATATTTCAATATGGGAAGTATTTAGTAGCATATGTCCTTAAATGATGATTCGATCATCTCAGTTGAGCGATACTCACTCCGGGGGGTTATAACCCGTGTCCAGACAGTTACCCATGCGAGCATGTATACGTTCCTCAACGGACCAATGGTTAAGCGCGTTTGCTCAACAGACCAATTATAAAATGACGTTAAGGAGCCAGTTTTCCTCATTGGACCAATGATTAAGCAGTATTTATGACATGCGCAGAAAACGAACATCATCCAAGATGGCGGCGCCTATGAAATAAGAATTGAGACCAGGAAGACTGAATTAAATTGCGAATTATTTTAGTTTCTATCGATTAAAAATCTTATGATTTATGCTGTTGCACTGACTTGGCACTTTTGTATGAGACGTTCATTCTTATGTGGGTTCCTGGGTCAGGTGTGGTGCTTGATTGTATCGATTCCTGATCTTTGCCTCCTTTCTTACTTCAAGGAACAGACCAAACAGAATGATAGACAACCATGTGACACAAATTACAAAAATGATCCAAAAAAGAAGCATAGCCTTGGCACGATCAGTAGGAAATTTACTGGAGGGCTTAAAATGATTTGAGCCGCGACATGTGATTTCCAACAATGTGGCAATTTGACAAGTGTAGACTCAGACGAGCCTGTGCAGCCTACTTTTAAGCTTAGAAACTCAAAATGATGTTCAGACAGTAGCTTAACGATCATAGAATATTCATGCGACTAGCAAATGCTCTGATCAGACTGCGCGTATTCGCAGGCTAGTCTGAGCCGTTGCTGGTCGCACATACCACATAGTTGAAAATCTCATGTCGCGGTTCATTGCATGAATATACATGTACCAACCTCATCCTTATAGCTGATTTGCATCACGGAAAATATACTTAAAGCCATTAAAAACGCAACTGGTACAAGTGTTGTTTTTCCTGTAAATATCAGTTTTATACACTTTGTCTTGGTACTGACAAGCGTCCCTAACGTAGGAGAACGTTTTACCAAAACTTGAGCTCATTTGCACACTTCTGCCCAAAAATTTGGTGAAAACTGACAAATTCATCAAATTTTTTGGTAGCCATATTAAATCTTGAAATTTTATTTAATTTCAGCGTGCAAGTACTGCGTTTCACTCAAACAAACAGAAAAACGGTTTACAACACAAAATTCACTTTGCTGAAATGACCTAAAATTTATGTTTAAAATTTCATTTTTCGTGAAATTTCCCCAAAATTTGAGAAATCACTAAAGCCGCAATTAAACTGAATCATTTAAAAATTGACATACGTAACTTGTAAGGTCATAACCTATGCTTATCATTTATCGCAATATTTACCGTCGAAAGTGTCGCATTTCGTTAACTTCCGGTTTTCATGCTGAAACTTTGAGAACATTTTTGAAGGTCAAAACTTCAAGACCAAAATAATATGATGCGTTTGCATAGAAAGTAGAGCAATGTTGAAATTTTCCGAAAAGTTGAATCCAAAAGAGCCATTCATAATGAAGATTTGATATCCATATTAATAAGGTGATTTTGCAGATTTTGTGTCGAAGTTCGGGTTGTGTCCCTTTATCAAAAAATACAGCCTGGCTTATCTGGACCCCTTTATCTGCACCAAAAGAGTAATGTCTTGATATCGCGACCATAGGTTTATGCTTTTATTTTATTAGAATGATAAAATAGCATTAAATCTCGAGTAAGGTTATACTGTAAAAGTTGCGTTTTTACTGGCGTTAAGTATAGATGTTTGGTTTGCATGAATATCATCAACTTATCGATGTATCATCTCCTAGTACATACAAATTGAGATAAACAAAGTTAAGGACTCCACAGTATATGCGTCTGCGTACCAGAGTACAAGAAATCGAACAGTTTAACCCAATAGAAATCCAATAGTTTAACCTGATGGGCTCGACCAAAGACACGGCCCTTTTTATTATGGATCCTGGTACACAGGTACTTTGGCAAATGGTGAATACCCATACGACCCATACGAAATGTTGCATTTCATCAGTGTTTGCTAAGATGGGAGAAATCTAAAGGGACAGAAATGCATCATTTAACGAAAACCCCTTTATATTCCTTACTTTTTAAAGGAGTATGTATGGTATATTCCACCAGAACAGAAGGGGTTAATATATGGTTATATGACTTTTTTGACATGACGTTATCTACAGAAAAAATGGATGAATGTTTGTCAAGAACAAATGCAGGTACTCGTAATTTGTGGTGTTGCAGATCCTTATCTTCTTTAACACTAGGCACTTTTTCTTCACTGTCTCTTGTCCTCAACCCTTAAAGCGGCACCTATAATTCGCAGCAGACGACAATTTCAAATGTTGCTGTTTTTTCTTCAAAATTAGCAAATAAGGCATGATATTTCATGAGAATCGTCTGCTGTCAGACGATTCTCATGAAATAACATACCTTATTTTTTCGAAAGTTAAGAAAGATGTCATGAAATTTGTCTTCTGGGCGCTTTAAGGGTTTTTGTTCACTGTCTCTAGTCATTAACCCTTAAAAGGCCACCTATAATTCGCAGCAGACGAGGTTAAGGGTTATTTCATTGACTAGGGTTAAATGTTACGTCAATTTATATACAAATATGATAGTCGTGGCAATTGACGTAGCAATTGATGTAATATGCAAACAATGTAAATGGTTAAGGCCTACATTTGTTCAGAACTTGAACAGTAACATTGTTAGCTTTAATAACATTTTAACCCTTAAAGCGCCACCTACAATTTGCAGCAGACGACACTTTAAAATTTTATCGCCTTTTCGAAAAAACAAAAACAAAAAAGTCATGATATTTCATTAGAATCGTCTTCTCGCAGACGATTCTCATCAAATATCATAGCTTATTTTTTTCGAAAAATTAAGAATGATGTCGCAAAATTTGTCGTCTGCTGCAGTCGTAATTGGCGTTTTAAGGGATAATAACATTTTTAAATTGCCAAAAGCATCACATATCAATATAATTTTAGCCTTGACATGTGATTTCCAACAATGTTGCATTTTGACAAATCTAGACTCAGACGAGCCTATGCACCCCCTTTAAGCTTAGAAACTCCAAATGATGTTTGGTCAGTGGCTTAATCTTCTTAGAAAATTCAGAATCGTCTGCTGCCGACGATTCTCGTGAAATATCATACCTTATTTGTTCTTTTTGAAAAATTAAGAATGATGTCGCAAAATTTGGCGTCTGCTGCAGACGTGAATGGCGCTTGAAGGGTAAATAACATTTTAAAATTACCACTAGCATCAAGCGAAACCTGCACGCATCAATATCATATGAGCATAGACATGTGATTCCGACAATATTGCATTTTGACAAGTGTAGACTCAGACGAGCCTTTGCACCCCCATTTCAGCTTAAAAACTCCAAATGATGTTTGGTCAGTAGCTTAATATTATTATAGAATATTCAAGTATTCGATTTGGTATTTTATTCTGGTACCTTGTCGTTTGATGCTTCGGGGAACATGGTTCGATCCTCGGGAAAGATTTTGCTTTTGATTGTACAAACAGCACAGTATTATTGACACGAGACACCACACCAATAATAGCTATGAAAATTGAGAAGTGTGCATGTTGTTGTCATGATATATCATAATTGGTATTTGCCGGCACTCCCATAGCATTGTTTGACCTAAAGTTACGTTTTGCTAAAACAACGAGAAAATTATATCAGTGCGTAGAGAAAATCAAAGTAAAAACGTTGTGTCGTATTTTCTCGACGTACAAAAATCATTTGTTAACCCTTAAAGCCCCAAGAAAAAAATTGCATCTGAAAATATCGTCTGCTTAAGTCGTCTGCTGCAAATTATTGTTTAACATTACTGACGAATTAAGTACAGAAGCAAACAGCGTGGAACCAGAACAGACTGCTCCTATAGGAGCAGTCTGATCTGGGTCCACACGGTTTGCCATAGAGTCTTCTTAAAAATTTCAGCAGACGAGGAAAGCAGACGGCTTTTGTTGTGATTGGCGCATTAAAGGTAAAATACGGAGGTAACTGGAACTGAAATAACTGGAACTATGAAAAAAAGAAAATATGAATAGTCCAATCTTTGGTTAAAGTCAAATTAATACAATGAAATACACGTTTAATGACTGAATTCAAGCACCGAAAATGTTCCCTCCGATAGCTTCAAATCTTTGTAATAATCTCAAAGAATCTGAAACAGGCAGAGGTAGTCCCACTGGTGAAGGAGAAATACTCATTGCAAAGGGTCATAACTAAGTGGTATGCATGAGTAGAAGGGCCAAATGAACACTATTTAAAGCTGAAACAAAACATTTCTATGTCACATGTCTTTGTTCTAGCACATGTGGATTGTAAACCATCCGTCTGTTTTTACCCTCTTGTCCGTATTTTACGGATTGACCCTAAATAAAATAAGTTTTGTCTTTACTGAGGGGTTATGGCGCAATATGATACAGTTACTTTCTAATAAAACCACACCTATTTTTTAAGGTAGACCAATCCTAATAAGTGCCGCCTCTACAGTGACCCAATAGCTTAATAATACATACAATTTGCGACTGATTGGTCTTAAATGCGAGGCGATTAAGGCAAAGTATATTCATGCATAATGAACTTTACCCTCCCTATCACTTGGACGAGCTAAAGTCTAATTATCGCATAACAAGAAATCCATCAAAATAAAAAATAAATTCAGGAAGGCTCTTGACTTAGTATAGCCCACCAGGAAGGCTTGTGACATAGTATAGCCAAATACTGTCAAAACAATCAAATAGTGGCATTACAGTGAATGATGACCAGGCAGCAGATTCCGGACTATGCAATGTAGCGTCGCATATCAATAGGCTCGAGTCTTGTATATATCTGATGTCTTAGTCAGAAACGTGTTTGTTTCTGTAACGACATGCAATAAGACAGCGAGAAAAGAATCGTCCTCGATTCTTGCATTTAGCTAATGTTACTCCTCGAGACGAAGATAAAGAAGGGAAACGAAGAAATCACCAGAAACGTGCTCGTTTATACAAAAAGTATGCAAATATTAAAGCGATAAAGAATCGTTCTCGATTCTTGCATTTAACTTATGTTGCTCCCCGATGAAGAAGACATAAGAAAAAAATCATCAGAAACGTACTCGTTTCTGAAAAAGCATGCAAAAATAAAGTGCTAAATAATCATGTTCGATTCTTGCATTTAACTATTGCTACTCCCCGAAGAGACGCGAGGAGAAAATGTCCATACATGATGCAGCAATCATGAATTCCTAAGCAGTCAATAATATAAGAATCTATCATGAGTGTGGTTCATGATAGATAAATCTGACCCGAGGATCAATTTTCGGCATCACGAGGCTCGCCGAGTGATGAAAAACCATGATCCCGAGGGACGGATTTTCTATCCTTCCCTCACACGAATAATGGCTTCTTTTTCTTGCTCACCACTGTTTTAATTATTTATTATTTCTATTTTTTCATAAAATAAGATTCCAGAAGTCCCTGAATACGCTTACATGCAGTTTCACATGATGACGTCACTTTAACATAACAATGACGTCCTGCGAGATAGCATGGGTAAGATTATAAGAATCTATTATGAGTGTGAGGGTAGGATAGAAAAAATCCGTCGCGAGGATCACCGTTTGTCATCACGAGGCTGGAGCAGGTGTCAACAGGACATGTTTAGCTATCAGCAGATATGTAAGCTTTAAACAAAACTCACGTTAGCAATTTAGGGCCACTTGGCCCTCTTGTTCTATCCTACCCTCACACCGTACGGAATAATGGATTCTTTTTCTCGCACACCACTGTTTTTATATAAAAGATTTTAACCTGCATATCTGGGGAGGTTAATCTGAGCCTACCAATATACACAATGTAACACAACATATTCTGAGCTAATCTCTGGCAAGAAAAAGAAAAACATATGAACGAATCTGCATCTCTTCTGTACCTGGCGGTTACAAAAAAATGGAAAGCGTTAGGGGTGGTGGAAGGGTTTAGCTAGACAAATATATTCCGCTGCACAGCACTGATAACGAATGAATGCAATATCAAATGATATTCTAAAATTGGGCTCCCCTTGCATAATTGACAGCGATGGACGTGTCTTGTTTCAATTACTTAGACTAAAGTAACATATAATCTCCATTTATAGGGTTGCATTTTTTTTCAAATTATGGTCTGTTAGCTAACAATGAAGACACGTATGGTGGCGTCTGATTTTGGTCTGCACTATTTGTCAATGTCCCATAAAACTGAAGCCAGTATAGGTCAATAGATAGGTTAATGCTTTAAGGCAAATATATATTCAACAATTGATTGATTCTAAATGATTCCATTATGTAAAGGGCCTCCACGCGAGAAAATCTGTCTACAGTAGTTTGCGAAAAACAAAGGCGCAGACCAGCCTGCGCATTCGCGCAGTCTGATCAACGCCTTTGGAAAGTATTATATCTGGACTAGCTACAAGCGAACTTTCAATTTTCTAGATAGTCTCGGTAGCTTAACATGCTGCTTTGAACCCCCCTTTCTTGGAAATCGCGAAGATAGGTTTTGTCGCGTCGAGGCCCATTATTAGGATCCTATATAAATAAATCAGTGTTGGGCTTTGATGAAGGTTATGATTGGTCATTAGTAAAACTGAT
This sequence comes from Loripinus fragilis, assembly GCA_964019695.1. Classification (NCBI taxonomy): domain Eukaryota; kingdom Metazoa; phylum Mollusca; class Bivalvia; order Lucinida; family Lucinidae; genus Loripinus; species Loripinus fragilis. Next base: position 62,159,086 of record OZ026522.1, on the reverse strand, counting down.
ACTTTTGTATGTCAGTTCTGGCACCTGGGCAATGATGAAGTGGTGGACTTCGCACGTTTGTTTTTTATTGGGCAGTTTTGTTTCCTTTCAAAGTAAGTATTTTGTCTATAATAGCAGAATAGGATAAACTGTCACTTATTTTTGGTGCAACTTTTCACCTTTGCTGGCATTAAAAGCTATGTTCTGTTGGATTGTACTGATTTGGAGATTATCTAAAACAATAGAATGATGTTACATTTATCAGTGGAGAATGTAAGGCTAAAGTTGGTTAAGTAGGGAAGTAAGAAAAGCGGAGACTAGTCAAAACAGACGACCTGCGGTAGTGAATGCTGTATAGGCCAGATTTTTGAATTAGTTGAATTACAAACACTCCTACTGTATTATTTTCATATTTTATCCACCGATTCTAAATATTATTTGTTTCGTAGAAAAAAATCATATTTTTGAGGGTCTGTCTGTGTATTTTTGAGAGTGAAACTGTTAAAAGTGATTGTCCTATGCAGGAAGACTATGAAAAATTTAAAGATTTAATACAGACCGATGGTCTAGTTTACTTTATTAGTTTTATTAGTTTAACTGTTTAATCTGGAGATATTTAAAAAAAAAAAAGCTCTGAAAATGACCAGTTGACTGGTCATTTTCAGAGCTATTTTTCTTTTCTTTTTTCGTCCCCCGACCCTAAATCTGAAAAAAAAATTCCCGCAAATCAACTAATAAAAATAATTCTGGCCATATTCTATTGAGCAATACATTACCCATTTTCGTTTTATGGACCTCATCACACTTAAAGATTTGTGCGGAATGGCTTTTTTTGTTATTTTTATTCAAATCTTAAAACATGTAAAAACATACCATAAACAAACAGTGATGGCTCTTATCAGACGCCTCATCTTGTAGCGTCTGAGCTGAGTCTTCACAGTTTGTTAATGTATACCCCATACAAAGGATGATAGGCTTAAATGGATTGAATACAACTTGAAAGAGTCTAATCCAGAGTTCTGAAATGTTAGATTAGTATAATTGAACTTTTTTGTTACTGTAAAGGCGGCACCTCATGAATGCGTAATTAGGACTGGTCAACCTTAGACATAGGTAAAAGCTGAAAATGAGGCGTAGTTTTATTTAAAAGTAACTGTATCATCTTGTGCCATTACCTCAGTAAAGCGCAAAACACATTATTTAGTCCTTAAACGCCAGCAAAGTAACTGCATCTGAAAATATCTATTTTACATAAGCATAGAGGCAAACATTGTGGACCCAAGAGTAGTCTTATCTGGATCCACACTGTTTGTCTATGAGGCTTCAAATATTTGAGTGGACGACAAAAACATACATTTTGTGATTATGCGCTTTAAGGGTTAATAAATGTGAATTCAGTGTGCATACGGTCAGGATTTTCAGGAAATGCACGCTCGTTTGCGCGATCAAAACAACTTATTAATTCTTCACCAAATTTAAAATAGAGCCTGATTTCCCTTGTATAGCAGATGAAATAGCCGAACCACGCCCAGATATGAATATTAAAGTTACCGCCTTTACAGAGAGCAAAATGTTCTATTATAGAAAAATCCCTTTGCTTCAGATGTGGTTCGTGGATTCGGTGTGTACAATGTATCGGTGGTCTCACAATTGGAAGACGATATTCTGAACGGCTACAAAGTTAACGCAAGGCCCCATGATAATGTGACTGTTTCTCTTGCAATGTCGCTAGCCAGCGTCTTGGAGATGGTAAGTTACTGGAGTTTATAATTTAATTCAGTTGTTTTAAGATGCTTTATCGTAGAGGCCCACTTCTGGCTCGGGTCACGTTATTTCCTGCTTTTTGTGTCACTTGCCTTGATTTTTGGACCAAATCTGTGTATTTCATAAAAATATGTGGTTCTGTTGTCATAACAATATAATATTATATAAAGTTTTTTTTTTCAATCTTGAGTGGTTTGCCATTCTGTCGAAATTGGTACCTCCAGTCTATACAAAAACAAAAACGGACCATTTTGTTCCTCCTCCTCCACCTGGCTTGGAGCTCGTTATCCAACCTGATCAATCCATGCATGGGCGGATCCAGAGGGGGGGACAGGCGGTCCGGACCCCCCCCCCCCCCTGAAAATCACAAAAATATAGGATTTCTTTGCAATACTGGACCAGATCCCCTGAAAAAAAATCACAAAGCTGCCAAGCCAGCATTCAATGTTGGACCATCATCTGCCCGCCAGCGAAACGATGACCCAATTAAAGTGGCATTTTGGTCCTCTATCAGCCATCAACAACAACAAAAAAAAGTTGTCAAATTTGGACCTCCTCTGACAAAACTTTCTGGATCCGCGCATGCCATGGATCATTATTGCTTGCTGGAGGACAGCCAATGACAATCTTCGCATGTTGATGTTAAATTGCTGCAAAAAACAGTTAAGTTATTGGCATTAGAAATGGTACAAAGGCGTTACTTATATGCTTAGGTCGTAACAAGGTAGCAACTGCATATAAATTTCTTAGCGTCGTAAAAACATCTCGGACAACCCTCAAGCCAAACAAAAGAAACATTTTTCAAGAAGCGTGGGCGCAGCCAAATCTCAGTCCAGTGAAATGTGGGTACAAAAAAGATAATTTTATTTCTGCATCATTAAAAATATATGGAAATAAATAGTATGGGCCTCTATATAGCGCAAATTTTGTCACGAAATCCAAGATGTCTGCCTTCCAAATAAGGACATGAAAACCAAGATCGCTGCCACGTAAATAAGGGCATGACCTCTAGGATCTAAGAGATCTATTGACCTCGGATGACCCAGTGACGCATTCGGTTTCATCTCAGGGGGTAAGTCAACGCCCTTGGCCATGAGAAGGTGGCGACACATCCTAGAGCTCTCCCTTCCCCCTTGTCGTCGCATGACATTACTAGCAGTATTTGTGTCACAAATGAGATTCCTGTTGCTTTGCAATAATTTGGTTGCAAACAGTAATAATAGTGTTTTTTGAAGTTTTAACCCATAAAGCGCCACCTATACTTTGCAGCAGACAACAATTTCAAAATTTGCTGCTTTTTCAAAAATAACAAATAAGGTATGATATTTCATGAGAATCCTCTGCTGGCAGACAATTCTCATGTAATTGCATATATATTTTCTTCGAAAACAAGGAAAGATGTCGCAAAATTTGTCGTCTGCTGCAGTTGTTATTGGCGCTTTTAGGGTTAATCGGAGCGCAGGGCTCAATGGTAGAGTGCTTGACTCGAGACCGATGGGCCACGGGTTCGAGCCTCACCGGCGTCACTGCTTTGTGTCCTTGAGCAACAGCATTAATCCCAGCTAAGAACTGGTTCAACCCAGGAAGACCCGTCCCTTTATAACTGAAAGATTGTTGATGGGACGTAAAGAATAAAATCAAAAACTTTTAGGGTTACATTCCCTGATCACTCTGGTGCTGTAGATAACATCAACATGCAAACTACATTTAATAGCTTTTCCTGGGGTTATGGCGAATTTTAGTGTAAACATCTTGTGACAATCAACCTTCATTGTATCAAAATAGCTAACATATTCTATAAGAGGGGAATGGTTTATTTTCTCCATATTTACGTTGTTAATGCGAACACTCTCTAGAATGAGCTCTTTGTTGCTTAGCTCAGCCCATATAAACCAAATGGACTTGCATACCTTTTATTAAAAAGATGAGTTAATGTTGAGTTTAATGGTGTTTGGTGGTGTTTTTCTTTTTTTCAATATTTAATTTAGCATTCTGTAATCTGACAGTGAATACAGTAATCAGACACTGAATTATGTGGTGTCTGATCTGGGTCTGCAATATTGGCCTTTTCCCATAAAATGTGTGCTAGGCCTACACAAGTTAAAATATACATAACGTCATGTTTGATTTACAGTCGTTTACAGATTTATAAACACACTGTCCTTGCATTTTGCCATTTTCCTTGGAAGAAGACATTTGAAGAGTGCCGCCTATTGGTAGATAACACTGTAAACTCGGAAATCTTTGCTAGAACTTTATTTTCGCGAAACTTCGCATTCGTGAAAATAAAACCCTGGCGAAATGGCAAAATCACCCTTTCATTCATTGATACAGGTAAATCTTGCCTCAATCGCGAAATTTTTCACATCACTTATGTGTCTTTTAATGCAATTTGCGAAAATAAAGTTATCGCGAAAACTTCCAAATATACAGTAGATAAGTACAAGGAAACAGTTTGTCTTGTTAATTTAAATTTTCTTTTTCAGAATATTGTGGATCAGACCTGCTCAATTTCTGCGTATATACTCGTGGTAAGTAGTTTCCATCTGAATAAAATATGCGTCACAGAGTCAAGCAATAAGGGCATATCTAAACTCTACACTTCACACTTCTTAAATTAAACAATCAAGAATTGGTTCCAATTCCTCACAGCACATGAGTGAAAAACAGGTATGTGAGATATACGTACGAATAAAAGTCATATTTCATATAGCATGCTTGTACATTTACATTTCAACTGCGATGTTTTAAATGAACCTTTACATTTGAGATGTCGTTCATACCTTCATGAACAAATCGATTTAAGCCACACCTACATACGCGCCATTTGAGCGGGCTAACGTCAAGTCTATCCAATAACGTTGCTTGTTTACTGACGTTTGCGTGACGTTGAACACGGATCGCCATGACGTTAAGCGCGGAAATTTGGCGTTTGGCTATTCCAAACCCTACGTTATGTCTGATTTAAATCAAATCATCGGGAAAAACCAGACAAGTTAGGTGAAAAATGAAAATTGATACTTTACTGATAATATAAAGTGTAAATATAAGTAATAAATTCAATTTTTGGAAGGTTCATGGAATCATGAATACTTCGGGTTTCTTGCAAAATTAACGTGAAGCCCTTACTTTGCACGAGACCCGAAGTATTCATGATTCCATGAACCTTCCAAAAATTGAATTCATTTCTAAAATGCATGTTTCATGCTAGACTATCACTGTCCTGGAACAGCAAATTCATCTTGGGTAGGTTGCAGTCAACTATGGCACAAAATGTACGGCTTGAATAATTTATCATTAAAAATTAGTCTTATTCAACGACATGAAAACAGGTCAGTGGTAAAGGGAAGACGATATAAGCTATGCTGTAACTATTGAATCAAATAATACAGCTAAGATATATTAGCATCATCGTCGAGGTAGTTCTTTTGAATGGTATATACAAATGTAGTATGCTTCTCAAAAATGTCTCTGGACAAAGCTACAAGGTAAATTGAGAGTTTCTGGAACACCCCTCACAGTGTAATACATGTATGTTCATTTATTGATGTCTTACAAATAGTATATTCTTTGGTCTTATCAAATGATTCATTGTATTGCTTATATTTTTTTTACTATAAATGAGCTAGCTTTACGTTACTATGTAAACAGTTGGTCAGCAGAATCACCTACCAGGAATTTTCTTGCCCCACGTTTAAGATCAAATACACAATAAGTATAAAACATCATTTGGTCAAGATGTCATATTCAAATTAGTTAAAAAAAACATGGCACAGGTTTTGTCATTTATGAGGTACTCTATCAAAACTACATAACAGAGGACTGTAAAACTTTTGACAGAGACGTAAAGCATCAAAACAAGCGAAATTACAGTAATTGTATATTTGCTTTTGAATTTTACAAATTTACACAAAATTACACACCATTTCTAACAAAGATCATAATGTGTGTGTTTTTTTTTTCAGAGCTGGGTAGATGAGAGATTCCAATGGAGCCCGCATCTCTATGACATGACAATAAGTCTTTACTTGCATGTTGATCAGATATGGAAGCCACCGTTGTACTTAGTTAATGCGTAAGTGAAAATGAACTATTAGGCTAGCTCATAGGATTTCAGTACTGATCCTCTAGGTGAGCAGTTTAGGCCTAGAGCCTGTGCAGGCACACAGTCTTGCCAGAACCTTCACTGCCTGCGGTGCCCTAACGACATGTACGCATATAGGCATGTGCATAACACTTGACAAAGCAAGTATATTTTTAGTTGCAGTAAATCTGTTTTAAGTGGCCACTCAAAAAAGACAAAAAACGATTTTTATGACAAATGGTATTTTAATTGAATTTAAAAGTATTGCAAATCCCTTTGGAGCATTCTGCATTACCTTTGACTTGCATTAAGCGATAATCAGTCTTGGGAACGAAGTTTTGGTCTTCTGAGGACAGGTTTTACTGTATCTTATTCGATTTTTGCTAATAGGGATCAGTTGCGTGTCTTGGGGCTCATTTTAAACCTTTGGAATTCCCTTAAACCACTTTCTGCCACAGGGCGTCACCCCTGGCCACATACATGGGGAGTACTCATGCGTCATACTCATTTGAGTTTGTTATAGCGTTATTCGAAATGAATAAGAATGCATCAATGGATTCATGAGTTTGTGTTAGAGCTTTCTGCTATTGTAGCGCTACTATTATTGTTATAATACAATACTTTTTGGATGTTAATGTTTCAGTGCTGAAGGTTTTGAAATCATTGGAGACGATTCCAACCAAAAAAGTATGCCCGTCACCGTACATGTGAATGGACGCATATTTTGGATGGCACCAGCATTCCTGAAGGCACGATGTAAGGCGGATATCTCAAATTTTCCATTCGACAAACAGACCTGTAAATTTGTTGTGAGTATTACAGTAGCTCAATTTAAACCTTAAGGCGCCACCTATATTTTGCAGCAGACGACAATTTCAAATTTTGGTGTTTTAAAATAACAAATAAGGCATGATATTTCATGAGAATGGTCTGCTGGTAGACGACTCTTATGAAATATCGTTCCTTATTTTTTTTCGAAAATTAGGAATGATATCGCAAAATATTAATCATAAAGGGTTAAAATGAAATTCGCTGATGATATCTTCTTTCAAAATTATATTTTCCTCCAATCATCTTGATCAATAAATTACAAGATATATTTTAAGTCGTTATAAGTTTAAAGTATCAAGTTGTTTGTGACAAAACAGATTTTGTGGCATATGCATAAAATTCAAGCAAACACGTCTTTGTTTGCATACGTAGCTGTGCTTACTGACACTTTGAATTAGGGGATAACTGTATTCAAATTTTTCATTTGGGGAGGTATATCGTCGGATATACGGTCGGAAATTTAGTTTTACGGCGACGCGTAAGCGGAGCCGTAAAATATGATTTCCGAACGTATATCCGACGGTATACCTCCCCAAATGAAAAAATTGAATATGGTTATCCCCATTCTAATGCACTATTAACATTTTCCTTTCAAAAAGACAGTGAAAATGTACTTTGTTGCGCCTATACGTCCAGCAACGTCAGCTGCATAAAACCGCTCGCCAGCTGCATATATTTACTTGTCAACCAATGAAAAGCGACGTTACGTAATGACGTCGGGTTTCCGACAGTATATCGCAGGATATAGTGTCGCAAATTTATGACGTTATCCAATCAGACGTCGCGTTGCATTCGCAAGTGCATTAGAATAAACGTTTGGTGCATTTGATCTATGACATAAGTGAATATTTCAAATCTACCTAATAGCCCTAATCTACTATTACGAATATATTGTATGACATATTGGATTCAGACTTTAGGGCGTGTTTCTGAATGGTAACTTAAAGAATCGTCTCAGTCAGGGGGTGGCTCTTTAATGTGTATTTGAACATAGACTTCGAGTTAACGAGAGCCTGATGTATTTAAATTGGTCAATTTTATATAGAGTCAATGTACACAAAAGGTGGCTTATAAAATATGGGTTTGCATATCTGCTCAAAAATACCATATTCTTTCTTGGTAAAATTGTCATTGTATTTGTTAATATATGAGTGTCAAATGGCAAACAAAAAGTTAATAAGTGTGTCTACATTAAGTTCTAACAATATTGTGCCCTTGTCATCAAGCGTTTAAGTCATTTAGGACCAACCATAGATCTTAAAATTTTGTATTAAGTGCCTTGTAGAATTTTTAGGTACACGTTCTATAGTTGACTTGCCTTTTATATCCATTCCACATACACATGCTTCCACAGGGTAAAACGTTTATTCACTGTGAAATTCCCACAAATTTACAAATATCCTTTACACATCCCTTAATTTGTTGATAATCTTATCATATTAATTGATAATTGGCTTAACAAACCGCGTTGATTATTACTAAATCTTCAACAGAAGTTGGGAAATCATTTCAAATGTTAATTATACTGAGGGACTTTAAAAACGCACCACTTTACATTCTCTGTCTCTTCCACATGATTAATTTAAGGATGTTTTCTCTATCATTTTTTATCCTCTTGCAAAATGGACCACAATTAGCCATGATTTCAATTTGCTCATGCCGTTCATTCTGACGTAATATCGACGTATGCGTTTTTCAACGATTGTCGTCTGACAAATGTGAATTTGATTCAATTTGAAAACAAACACTTTTAGGTGGTAGCCAGATGTCTTAACAAATGGAAAAACACAAAAGTTGTCAGAACTAATCGTTTTATTACACTCCCACTCGCAGCGTTTCTTTGCTAACGTCAGTCTTAAATTTTCAAACATCAATAACAGACGGGTGACGTCCGCGCATGTCGTGATACTTTTGTCTTTTATGCAACTGATTGAGGAGTATCTGTTGGACGCAAAAAGATTTTGATTACTCCTGATCCTTAGGATATAAACGGCCAATTACGTCAAAAATTAAGGACGTCATGTAGACGTAATGAACGTTGCCAGAGACCTAAAACTCTATGATTTGATTTTGTCTTTCATTTTGCTTTCAAGAATAAGCATCGGTTCAAAAACTTTTTCTTTCATTCATTATGGAAGGTATGGGTACTCTTTGACTTTTTGAATTGAGTTGTCTTAGAATTATCGCAACGTCACGGCAATCATAAGCCACATAGTTTCGATTTTCTTATTGAATGCAAGCTAAATGACGGAACTTGTCAATTTTATTTTTCACATAATGATAATATCAAATTTTCGACATAAATTAGCATTTAAGCAGGTGGTGCGTTATTATATCCTTCAGTATATTATAGTACTGTAAGTGCTACTTATTTACTTTATAATTGTGTAGGCAAAAATGACAATTCAGACCATATCGTTACGAGATTATTTGAAGAGTCATATAAATGTTCCTAGCAAAGTTCTTTCAAAAAAAATGATAATCTTCATGTTGAATTGAAGGTAGCTGAATACTGATTTAAATGATGGAGAAACATTGATGAAATCACAAATGAGACTTTTAAGTATTTTCACAAAAATCTTTGAAAACTTTAGCCTGTAAAATATATTAAAGTTCAAAGGTGGTCCCGATTGCTGTATTCTAAGGCATTGATTCTGGTGTTTTATTTAGTGTTTATTGTTGCTCCAATTGAGTGTGAGGGCAGCGTGTTGGTTCTTTATGGTGTAGTTCTTAATGTCCTTTCTAGTTCTACAGTCATATTTTTGAGGAAGGGGGAGCTGATTGCTTTGCCTTAACAGTGATCATGTTGTCGTATGGCAGTCAGTATATTGTTTTTTAACCTCATGTTACCGCGTGTTTGTCTGTCATATGTGAATCAGGCATTTCCTGACAATTCTCACTCGCTATTTTATAAAGCGTCAATATTTATTTGTGAGGAATTGTTTTTTCAGTATAATAAAGGTTCTGTTAATAACGTTCACATTTTGCTGATTATACATAATATATAATATTCATATCTATCTAAGACTTAGAGATAAAGACATGACCGACAAATCATATCAGCCCAATTTCTCTGTAGTAAGGAGTGGCGGGCTGATATGGTTGGTAACACAGCAGCAGTTTGAAATTTATATTACATGTTAACACGCCGGTCTTTACGTTGTGGCGACGAGGATGACATCATTTATGATACTGATGGTGTATGCGAGGGCTGATATGGGTTCACGTAAGTAGGCTGTTATGAGTTTAGAATCACAACCAATATCATCCGGGGTAACTAAGCATTTTGTTACTTTTTCTTTAAACATGTAATTAATTACTGTAAAGCTATCATACTTCTTCCTCAATGCATATGCTTTTGACAGCTGCCTCCCTGGCCAACTTGTATGTGGAATCCACTTTCTCTATATTTTTTATGATCTGGTGATCTATTGATTGTTAATCCCATTGTGGGAGTCTGTAATTGTTCTAAGTTTTGTTGTGTGGCTCTTCCTCATTTTGCCACAGGTTTGTCTGCAGTTTGTAACTGTGGTATTTTCTGACCATACTCACTTACTGTTCTTTTAAGTTAAATTGCTTTTCACTTGAGTATAGAAACATCTAACACTCTATTATTTATAAAATATCATGTTATTTAGTAATGAAAAACTGGTATTGTTGCTTTAAGACAATCTGTAAATATATGAGTAGTTCTTCCATAAGAATCAAGTTCATTGTTATATATAAACAGCTAGTAATAAATTCCACTAAACTCCCCAAACATTATGAATTAACGATGCTTTTACCTGATTACAAAGTCTTATTTAGAGGGTCTATCTTCTGATTTAGCAATAATTCTAACACCTCTCTTAGCTTAATATTTTTTAAGATCTACAGTATTAGTAGTACTAGATAAAGATAGGATATGGATTCCGGATTTGAGATCTTCTTTCTATAGAAAAATAGCCTCCCATTCCTGATTTGAACAGAATATATTAACTTCACTAATCGTTCCAGGTTTTTGAATTTCAAGTACAATGCGACTAGGGATCAGCATAATGAATGCACAAACATATGGATTGTTTTAAGATTTTGTGCAATGTCCGAATCAAATTTAGGTCTTTCACACATGGAACTGTACAACTGTGAACATGCATTATAAAAGTTATGAAAATCAAATTTGCTGAAAGCGCAGCCATGCAAATATACGCAAAAATATGTCACATAATGACATGAACTTTAAGATGTTTTGGTAGTATAACATGTCGTAAAGAGGCACAAGCATTAATTTTAAAATTGCTTTATTTTTTCTATGTTGCTGGTGCACGTAGGATTTGCGGTTATTCCAAAATGTATTTACAATATATGTTAAATGGATTAGAGATTTTACACTGTAACATTTTTTCACAAACTCCTGAGTCCTGAATTATTATTTGTTTTGTGAAAAAAGCATGGTGAAATGAACATAATTTTATGTAGTTTGGTATACACATGGATGACACTAGTGGATGAATCTAGTAGACTGCAATTTGCTACATTTATTATTGAAGGCTCTATTTTGAGGATTCATTGCCATGGAGTGCTAAATTGGTACTTGTGCAGTTGTAATCTATTTCAGATAAGTACGTGGCTATATACTTCTATTGAGGTCTTTTTTGTGTCTACTAGTCTGAAACAAGTTCTGTTCAACTAGGAAGAAAATGGCGAATGGGACGTTGAAAACATGTACACTGAGTACAATATCTTTGATGACAGGGGGAAGGATATCAGGGGAGTGTCATTTAACTTCATACTTAAACGAAAGACCACCTACTATGTGTTATACATAATTGTTCCTGTAGTAGTGTTCAACTTTGTTGGCGCCGTTGTGTTTACAGTGTCCCCTGGTAGCGGAGAGAAACTCACGTTTTCTCTGACTATGTTGTTATCAATTACTGTGTTAATGACGATCGTAGGAGACAAGGTTCCGACTTCGTCTTTACAACTGTCTAAACTATGTAAGTATGAATATATTATTTCTCTAAGTACAGGGTCTTGAATTTATTTGGCTATAAGATGGGCGTGATTAAAAAGTAAGCGATTTGGTTCATGACAGTTGTGATGGATTTGATAATAAAACTGGTTAGGCTTAAATTGGGTGTGATTTATTTGGTAATAAGATGAGGCAGATATATTTAGCTATACTATAAGAAGGGTGTGATTTAATTTGTCATGAGATGTTCAAGATAATGAGCCGCAACATGGGAATTCTAACAATGTTTTATGCGCGACCAGCAAAGCCTCAGATCAGCCTGGACTTACGCGCAGTCGGATCAGAGCCTTTGCAAGTCGCTTGAATATTCTATCAGTCTTGAGCTACTGACTGAACATCATTTGGAGTTTCTAAGCTTAAAAAGAGAAGAGGCTTTACAGGCTCGTCTGAGTCTACATTTGTAAAATTCAATATTGTTGGAAATCACATGTCGTGGATCATATATTTGGCTCTAAAGTAAGAAAGAGGGCAAAGATCAGGAATCGATACAATCAAGCACCACACCTGACCCAGGATATCAATGGGAAAGTGATGACTTCACATACGACGACTGTGAATGACAGGGTGATTCATTTGATTTAAGATGCGTGGGTTTTATTATGTTATAAGATCAATAGTTTGTGAATAATATGTTATGAGCCGTGACATGTGATATCCAACAATGTGTCAATTTTACATGTGTAGACTCAGACGAGCCTTTGCAGCCTTCTTTTTAGCATAGAAACTCCAAATTATGTTCATTTAGTAGCGTGTTTATGATTCATATCACCTTAAACAGTTTGAAATGTTAAGCAGCGTATTAGCAATTCTTTTGCAATTACACACTCAATTGACCCCTGGGATGTGGTAAACAATCGACACAATATTTCCAGAAGGTGATCATGTTACATATCAAATTAAAGAGAATGAAGCATAGACCAAAATAAAAATCAACACTTTTGACGTTACACAACCCTGACCTCTGTGATTGGGTTATAAGGTCAAATAAAGAAATTGTGCATTTAAGAAAATTCATATTGACTTATAGACAGTAGTTTCATGTCGAGATGGGGGTCTTGTTTCCTATACACTACAGGTATAGGTGTAAAAAATATTCAGCCAATCAGGGGACAAAAAATGGCTAAAATTACAACTTGATTGATAATTTGGAGATTATGTCTACATGAGGTTTAGATAGGTACCTGTGTGGCCTTTTATACTCCATTCATGTGTTAAATAACCATGTTGACATTACAGGCGTATTACTGAGGCATTTTATAGAGTACGCACTTTCGAGGGGGTCTGTGGGCACTCTCCCTGTATGGGGGCAGGGGTGAGGTTATGTGGCAGGAAATGGGCGTGGGGAATTTCATAGGGCAAAAATGAGCCATCAAGACACGCAACTAAACACTATTAGCTGTATTTTTCATCCAAAAATCAATTAAATACAAATTTCTTAAACGACCACTCCAAAAGAAGACCAATAATTGAGTTTCATGACCGATTATCGCTAAATACAGGTCAAAGGTATTTCAGAATGCTCAAAGGGGACCATTTTACAATACGTTCGACCTGCATTAAGCTAAAATTTGTCATAAGGATCGTTTTTGTCTATTTTTGAGTGGCTTCTTCAGACAGGTTCTACTGAACATAACTTGCTGCATCGAGATGTACGCACATGCACATTTGCGTACACGTAGGTACGCCCCTGCACTAAAATAAAAGATAAACTATATAATTGTCATTTTCTAATTGGTGGACTTCGTTGTAGGAGAAAATGAATTTCTGTTTTGTAATTTAATATTTTATTTAAAATCACCCTTTGTTTGGGATTAAAGAATCGTCGAGTTCGCCCCTTACAACACAGGAACACAGGAAAGCATAAGTTCATGACTTAAAAAAATATTGAGTGGATGAAAAGCATTCCTGACGTAATTTTCGATTTTTATGTTGATTCGGCGTCATTAGCGACGTAAATAAAAAAATGCAACGTCATCATGACCTGATAAAGGCACATGACGTGGGATAGACAACGTTTATCAGACAACGTGCAATTATGCAATTAATTTGCGAGGTAACTGATATACTTTTGAATTTGGTGTGCAGCAAATTTATTCATTATATTTTCCAGATATTGCGTAAGAAAGGCACTGATGAGACTGCATGGATGTGAAGGCTGCCTTTGACTTTGGCATGCACGTACAGCAGAATCAGATTTTCTTGCTACAGTAAAACCTGTGTTAAACGACCACTTTCAAAAGAACAAATGTTCAAGACCAATTTATAATATTAGGCTTCGTCTCCAAAAAAGGAAGAAAGCAAATATCAGGAATCGATACAGTCAAGTATCACACCTGATCCAGGACATCACATGGGAAAGTAACAAAACACATAAAAACATAACATACACATACAAGAGAGTCCAGATGTTTGCCCTTTCCCAGAAGGTGACCTTAAGGCTGCAATGAACAGACAAGACAGCATGACACATGGAACATAAATCACAAAAAGGATCCTCAAAAGAAGCACCGCCGTGTAACGGTCAATAAAAACATTCTGGGTTTTAGTCCAAATCAGGCTGCTATGCTACAGAGACTAGATATATAGAGAATACTGAGTAAGTGTCTTTTGATATCAAGTTTACCATCAAGGCTTTGAGAATGTTTGTTGACAACGCAAGGCTTGCGTTCTCAAAGCCGAGCCTGGTAATCTGGATAACAAAAAGACACGAACATGGTATTCTATTTATCAGTTTACCCATTGTTTCACTCGTCAAACTAGCGATTCTGACGTAATTTTCGATTTTTATGTTGATTCGGCGTCATTAGCGACGTATATCAAAAAGTGAAACGTCATCATGACCTGATAAAGGCACATGACGTGAGATAGACAACGTTTATCAGGCAACGTGCAATAATGCAGTTAATTTGCAAGGTAACTGATAAACTGTTGAATTTGGCGTGCAGTAAATTTATTAATTATACTTTCCAGATATTGAGTAACAAAGGCACTGATCAGACTGCATGGATGTGAAGGCTGCCTTTGACTTTGGCATTCACGTACAGCAGAATCAGATTTTCTTGCTACAGTAAAACCTGTGTAAAACGATCACTTTCAAAAAGACAAAAATTGGATTTCAAGACCAATTATCGCTTAATGCAGGTCAAAAGTATTGCTCCAAGGGGAGCATTCTGCAATACTTTCAACCTTCATTAAGCTACCATTTATCATTAAGATTTTGGTTTTGTCTATTTTTGAGTGGTCGTTTTACACAGGTTTGACTGTACAATGTTCATATAATATTTAACATTAACTTTTCGATTCTGCAACTACTATTTTTTTATATAACTTTTCAAATGCATCTGTTTCATTTTAGGTGTTTATCTGGTTGTCTCAATGATGCTGAGTGTGATGGAAGTCATTTTCACTGTTCTAATTCTATGCTTTTACAACACATCTGAAGAAGACGAACCAGTATCGCTTGCTTGGCAGTTTATTGCCAGGAATATTTTAGCACCGTGCACACGCAGGTAAAATCCAATTTATCAGTCACCCCTAATATAAACTGAATTGTTTCAACATAACCTAATAAACGTTTCCTATCTCACGGCATGTTACCTTTATCAGGTAATGATGACGTTGCACTTTTTAAATGACGTCGCTAATGACGCTGAATCAACACAAAAATCGAAAATTACGTCATAATCGCTAGTTTGAAGAGTGAAACAATGGGTAAACTGATAAAAAGAATACCAGGTTCGTGTCTTTTGATGTCAAGTTTACCAGGCTCGGCTTTGAGAACGCATGTTGAATCGCTCGGCAAGCCTCGCGATGTCAACAAGCGTTCTCAAAGCCTTGCCTGGTAAACTTGATATCAAAAGACACGAACCAAGTATTCTCTATTTATTTCATTTGAGTAAGTGATACGTGTCAGTTCCACTTGAAACCAATTAACCGTTATTCAGGGGTTAACAATAATGTTATGTCCACAAATTACATATCACATTCGGCGGGAACAACTATCGTCATTTCGACGTCTGAGACAACATTTACTGTGATAACATCGTCGTTAAAAGGCCATGTGATAAACAAAAGCTTATAACATTTTATATTAAATTTATTAAACCCGTCAAAGGCTTATTAGATAAATTTCATATTAAATGATCACTCGTTTAAGATCTGATATATATAGGATAAAATGGTCAATGATACCAACAGCAATTCAGTCACTTTTGATTGCTTACTTATGGTACTTAAAATTAACCCCCCCCCCCCCCCCCCCCCCCCCGAGAATACGTGTAAGTGTATTTCTCGGTGATATGGTGCTCAACTGATATGTCCTCATTTCTAATATTACAGTTTCTTTGTGTTCCAAGGCTTTAAATGTGATGAACATGGGCTTTCCATCTTAGCATTTCTTGATGATGGGACCTTAATACACTGAAACGAGTTATAAGTGGACACCTTACGTTTTTTGCGCCTAGTCAGAAATTGAAAATCGTTCTTACAAAATTGTAATTTTACATAACAATCCAAGGCTTTGTTAAGAATCTGCAAATTATGTCATTTCAAAATGGATGGTAGATCTTGCACAGACAAAGTCCGAGTAAAGGTACTCTCATTTCAAAAAGTCACACTTTTTGGTGCGGTATCAAATGTTCCTCAGGTACATCATCCATTTATAGTTCAATCATTTTAAAGCTGTAAATAACAGCTGTGATATAAAATGGAAGTGAATCAAAAGTTTTGTGACAATTAAAATCTCCATTTCTCTTCTAAGTTAACATGAAGAAAGTCACTATCAGCAGCTTAATCAAAGAGTTTTAGCTTTAACCATGCAATTTGCATACAAACTTTGCATTACTCTGTGTCCTTTATTTTCTGTGGCACCGTATTGAAATATTTAGCCAATATTATGAAAGGGCGTCATTGTTCTGCTTAAAAAATCAAAGAAAGCATTTAGTATGTCATCTAAATGACCTTTGAAGTTTCACGTTAAGACTGGAAGTGGACACCAGTCTTGAATGAGATATCGTTAGAATATGGAATAGAAAATTGGCTAATCAAGCTGTATTGTGTTTGGTCGAAAATTGTCGCATGAAATAAAACGCATACAATAATTTTAAAAAGTGCAACTGGTGAATTTCGAAAATATAGGAAAATGCGGAAAGTGATTTTTTTTTAAATCATGAAAAAAACTGTCAAAGCAAAAATTCAAGCGTTTGGTGTTTTTCAAGTCGGTTAGTTGTGTTTGTAACCACCAGTACTTCAATTCGATAAAAAAAACGCACTCAAAACTCATATTTCTTCAAAAAGTTGATTTTTTTTAACCCAAAAATTGTGAAGTGATACAAAACTCTTCCAAAAAAAACCGTTTAACTTTAGTCAATTGAAATGCACATATATATGGGCAAAAATTCATTTCAATATCATTCGCGCTTAGTCAGAAAAATGAAATTGAAAGGTGACCACTTATAACTTCGTTTCAGTGTATACAAAGCAAGAGTGCTGCATCAAAAACCAATCAGAGGAAATGTTAAAAATGGAATTTTAATTTTTGGATCCAGAGTGAAGCAGAATAGCCGCATTATACAAATTGCCATTTGCAAGGTGACATGTATACTCGGGATTCTGTCATTAAAGCATTTACAAGAGCAATATATTATGATATTATATATCATACGCAACGTTATAATGGACGGCATTGCGTAACGATTAAACCTGTAAACTGCTATTACTTCTTACGCTTTTAACAGCAATGTTTTGACAGATAAAACTATGTATTAAGCAGGCAACCCACGTGCTGTTGATGCACGGCTATTGTGCTTTTCATATACGCATTCTAGGCCATCACAAATTAATCTCATTTACAGTAGCGCGCATATAAATGAACGTAATTTAGTGACAGTAGAAAGACGTAAGTCTTTGCTCTGAAATAGGCGTTTTCAAAACCTTTGAATCCTTCATGCTTTTGCGCGCGATTATAGTAGTACAAAAATGAACTTTTCGAAACGTTTTCCAGTTTTTCAAGTGACAAAATGACTTTATGCAATAATAACGATCAATAAGGCTTTCTGGTACACTGTCATCTGCTAGACCCCTCCGGTTCGTTAAGAACCTCACCTTCAGGCTGGGGATTTAACACCACCCTCGGGTCCAGCAGATGTTAATGCATAGAAAAGATGTTTGATCATTATATAGCGATCTGCATTTTCATTTGACTTCATGGACAGCCTAAACGTACCAATATTTGTTAGTACGCAAGACATGTTTTGAAATATTTGCTATGCCTTTTTTATTATACTAATGATCATATAATTGACCATCGACGAGAAAATTCTTGTCTTCGGGTCTCAGACAAAGTTAGACTCAAGCTTGTCTCCTCAGCTACAGAGACTTGCCAGAAAAAATAAAAAATTGCATGTAGCAAGCTTAGGTATGATGCTTTCCTAAAGTGATTAACAACTTTTAGGCGCTGACCAGACTGTTCATAAGCTCAGGCTGGTCTGTACCTTTGTTGTTCGCACACCCTGAAGGCAGGTTTTCTTGCGTTGGGACCCTTATTTTATCTACATTTCTATTTTAAGATCCACGTCGAGCAGTATCAAAACTAAGGTAGTACCAATAAAAAACGCATTGGAACTACCAGTGGATCAGGACAAAGTGACTAAGCGTGACCCAAAGGTTGATTCATACAAATATGGCACAATGGAGAATGATGATACGCAAGACTTTGTTTACAGTTACAGAGATATGGCAGCCATGATGGATACCCTCTGTTTTGTAGTCCATACAAGTCTAGCAGTGCTGGTTACAATATTTTACATTGTGTGGACACTCCAGGGCAATGTATAACAGTGCTCAACCAAACCGTGTCTTTTCTGTTAAATGAGATCTAGTTCTTATTCTAGAATGACATTTTATCCATTTAAAAATGATTATAAGAAAAGAATGGGACAATACATGAGATATAAATACATACGAGGAATGATCCAAAAGTTCTGATCTTTACCTTGAGCAAGACACTTTTTCTGCTGCTTAGTACTAGTTCAACCCAGGTAGACAGGAAATCGTCCTGACATGGCTGAAAAATGTAGACCGAAACATAAAGCATCAAAACAAATAAGACAGTTATAAAGATAAATTACACCCTGCAGTGGTTTATAGTGGACCATTACAGGGTGTTTAAAATCCATATTGGAGCTTATTGGTTTGATAACTGCAAGAAATAACAAATATTTGAAATGTTCAAGGTTTTTATTACTGTGGTAGGACTATAAAATATTAATGAAATGGTATGGTAAATGTTTTCAAATTTTCAAAATCTAATCGTCTGCTTAAAGGACTAGGCAGAGGGTGCATACCCATAAAAGACTGTGTCTTCAGAATCAGTTCCCTGTTTGCTATTCTGACAAACATTTTGTGAATTCCATCCTTGATAACCAACATTTTATTTCGGAACAGAACGGCAAAAATGTTTGAAATTTTAGAACATTTACAATATCAGATCTCAAGATACAGTTGTCAATCATGGCTTCAGACGAACATATCACAGTTGTGTAAAAAGTAATTATCCTCTCAAAACCTTATGTCATGGGCTGATCCAGAGGGGGGGGGGAGTTTTTGGACCCACCCCCAACCCCTTGGAAAATCACAAAAATATAGGATTTCTTTGCAATACTAGTCAAGATCCCCTGAAAACAACAAAGCTACCAAGCTATTATTCAATTTTGGCCATTATCGGCACGCCAGCAAATGGCGTTTTACTGGCGGGCCAATGATGGACCACTTAAAGTGGTATTCGCTTGTATCATCTTTCCCCTCCAAATCAAAAATACCTTGTCAAAGTTGGACCCCTCTGACAAAACTTCCTGGATCCGCGCATGTATGTTGTGGGTAAGTAAAAGAACCACCAAAAATAGTAAGTGAGTATGATCAGGAAATACCACAATCACAAACTGCAGACAACCCTGTCGCAACACGAGGAAGAGCCGCTCAACCATCACGAGACACCAGGAAGACAAATTTAGCGTAGCAATCAGCTCTCTCTTCCCCATCAAGATGATTGCAATACTAGAATGGACATAAAGTAACATACAACAAAACATAGAACAATTACAGACTACCACAATGGGAATAACAATAAACAATAAGTCAACAACAACAGAACCACCACCTTAGAAGGGACAGCAGCCTAAGCCACCGGGGGGGGGGGGTGGGGGGGGTGCTTAAATGCATTTTACTGGTACCAAATCTGCTGTTGTTGAAGTACAAGAAATGTTCAGCTCGCGTTGAGGCCATCTAACTAATGCAATGTATCATCATGGAAAAACACTCAAATCAAATTACTACACCATGATGAAACAAAGAAAAGGGCTAATGACTCACAGATAGTCAGAGCTAAAAAAAACCCTCAAGTTGAGCCACGGTGGGTCCAGCTACAGATAAGCATCAGGCACCAACCCACCGATTAAAGCTTTACGTCAGAGCCGTCATAGAGTCTGAGGCCTGACCCACCGTCGTGCAATTAAAGAGGAAACCATAGCTATAAACCGTGATTGGGTTTAAAACTAGGCATGCAGACTGTCGCATGATATCCAAGTTATATCCAACCCTTATATAACGTTTTACTATCTTTTTGAATTGATCACTAAAATTAGGTTTTCCAACAATTCGTTTGAATTTATAGACTAAATCACCATAAAATATAAGTTCTGATATGCCTTGTTACAGAAGAGTTTTTAACCCAATGTTGTATTTAACAATTAACTCTGAATGTCTGTGGTAGAATTTAGAAAATGCTTTTCGAATTTTATGATATCTATAACCTTGTTTTAATAATTTAGCAGTTAGAAATAAGTTTCTGTTGTTGAAGTCATCAACATTAGACTGGAATTTCTTTAACTCTTTCCTTGATAGTGGCGACTTTTGTCATCTGCTGATATCATTTAACCCTTAATGCGCCAATCACAACAAAGTAAGTAAGGGTGCAAAAAACAGGAATAAATACAATCAAGTACCACACCTGACCAAACATCGTCTGCTTTTCTCGTCTGCTGAAATGTTTTAGAAGCCTCTATGGCAAACAGTGTGGACCCAGATCAGACTGCTCCTATAGGACTGTTCCTATAGGAGCAGTCTGTTCTGGGTCCGCGATGTTTGCTTCTATACCTGATTCGTCAGTAATGCTAGGCAATTATTTGCGACAGACGACTTCAGCAGACGACATTTCAGATGCATTTTTTCTTGGCGCTTTAAGGGTAAAGAACAGTTTAGATTCAGGTCAGGACTGACATCATGTCTGTCCTGGTCTGAATTCAAACTGTCTGACACTCTAATAATGTTGTCGAAATAAGCTTTTGAAAAAGTTTGAAAAAAAAAATAAATAAAAAAGACAACATCAAAAGCATGAATAATTACCCAGTGGGCAAAAAGTTAAGAACCCTCATCAAAGTTTAGATAAAGATCAAGAAAATAATTTAAATTGATTCTTAAAACCAAATGTATCCAAAACATATCCTGATTTAAGCATAACCTTGTCGGTCCAAAAAGTATCCTGTTTTGAAAACATTGCAGTTCCGGATCAGCTGGCTGATCATTATTCCCAATGGTTTCCACTCTGCTTGCAAATGCATGCTAAGAGGACTCCTGCCAGTTAAATTGATGAAAGCTGGGGAGAAGTTTAGATATAAAAATATCCAGCATGATAATGGTAAAGCAGGTGCTTTGATTTATAAGAATGTCAACTGTGTTTACATAGTTTGCATCATCATACTTACCGTACCCAAATTTGACTAGTACAAACCATATACAATCAGTATGTACATAATTCCAGACATTTCTCATCAACATTATATAAAGCTGGTTTGTTAATTGCACAGGTGATTTTACAAACATGTATAAGTTCATACTCACTTTTAGACATTTAAACTGCATGTGCAGTTCAATACAGGAAAATCTGTGGGCCTGGGCGGCGAGATGTTGCAGGTTAGGTCCACACGCTTCACTCGCCTATATATAGTATTTTAAGTCGAGACTCATTCCCCTTAATAACCAGTTGTTGTAAGTAAGTAAGTAAGTAAGTAAGTAAAGACCTTATTTACAAAGGGTACCAACATATAAATTTTAGCAAACAATGGTACTAAACTTCCATGAGACCTTCAGACAATGTTCGAAAGGATCATTGACGGTTTGGGCCTTATACGCCTATTTTTCTGGTTCCCAGAACGCTGCTCTGGAACTTCTAGTATGGTGCATGTAGTATCAGTGCAATAGGTGAATCTAATGGCAAGAGCCAGCTAGCAAAATATTTTCAAAATCCCTACGCACTCGAGAGTTATGGCGGGTAGAAAGGGGAGGGGGTCTGAAATTTCATGAAAATAAAAAGTGCTTTAAAAAGTGATTTCAGCACGTTTTCTTGATTTATTTGGTAGGCATGGTGATATCTATTGAACATACCATATGCAGAGTATTAACGAATCACGATAATTGATGAAATTGTTTTATAAACAAAATATGCTTTGTAATAAAATGATTTTGGGGAGGTAATTTAGAAGTTACCTGTACATTTTTGACTACATGTACCGTAAATAATACAAAACTGAAAGCTCAAAGAAAGAAAAAATATTTTTGAAGGAATGAAAGTGTCCCATTTAGCATCGGAAAGTATAACTGATTCTAACTAGATCCTTTGAATATTACTTTTGCTTTGTTTAAGGGGCATAGCATGTTGAATGTATTTAAAGTGTCCTAATAATTATGGTAAACATGATGCATGTATATCCATTTGTGAGGCAATTATTGAACACTAAAGTATTTACCTGTAATAAATCTTTGCATGCCAGTGGATAATTTTGTCGTCTGTCAATAACCTTTTGCAAACAGTTTGAACCCAGATGAAGACCGATAGAATGTCGGTCTTGATCTGGATTCAAACTGTTTGACACTCTGATGGTGGTCCGGGGTGGTTTAATTTTTAAAAACTTAATTTTGAAGAAAGTCAGCAGACGAAAATAAAAACATGAACAATTCCCTAGCATGCAAATAGATAAGTACAGGACGTTTGCAAAATAATGTGTCATTTAATAACAGTGAGATTTTTTCTTATGAAAAAATGCATAAAACCTTGCTAATTCTACTTTTAATCTTTAAGTACTTTATATTAAACTAGCACAGAATACAAAGCAATTTAGGGGGTTGGTTCTAGAGAACTCCATTACTGTCATTAGTTTCTTATTTGGTAGAAAAGGCGTTTTATGGGCTTAGGCCCTTGGTTTTTGGGCTGCTGAACATCTTTCCCCCCCTTGTGCCAGCAAGCCACTTCCATACAATGTGTAAAATATAGAAACACATATACATGCAAAAGCTTTTGCTGGCACACGGGGGGGAATGATATTTTAAAAAATGTTTTCGGATTCCTATATATCTTAATGTAAAACTGATTGTTCTACCCAAAATTTTACATCTTTAAAGCATTTAATATCGAAAACGGATTTCACAGTCATAAAGTACTCAGGTCAGGGTAGCTTCAAGGTGAAGAAAGGGACGATTGACAAACTTTTATTTTTACTGAAAACCATAGGCATTTTCCCATAGCAAGTGTCAATGATCCTTTTAACTACTCAAATTATCATACTGAATAGAAAAATAAAATACTGGTCCGCAATGAAATTTTAATCACCTTTACGTTTAACTATAGATTAGTCAGCACACATGACGATAGTTCTTGTTACATCGGCGTGTGGTGAAGGCTCCGACGACCCTGCATGTATGCATTAACTCGCCAGGGCTTTCGCTTCTTGCATAAACAAAGTATGTAAGTTGAAGAAGACTCTGAACAATTTTTTGACATCTAGTCCCTCTGGACACTCCAGAATGAGCAATTATAAGAGGCTATTGCGGATATGCGATGACCAAATCTCATGTTTGTATGCCCTTTTCTCATGATCCAGACACTTAGCCCTTGTCCCGTTCAATTCTAATTGGTTATTTATTATTATTGTATCTGGCTTAAAAAATCAAACCAGTTTTGCCATATAGACAGAATTTGAAGAAAGTGCAAACCTACCCTCCCCTAAAATTTTCACAACACATCTATCCTGGTAAATGAAATGCAGCAGGTCCTCAGCAGCATACTAAAGATAAACAGTTACCAGGCATGCTAACGTATACAGTTTGTCACCCTTGTCGTCTGCAGTTCAGTTGGTTGCACGAGTAAAGTGTACATAGGCTTTTACACCCGATTTACTGTAGACTACAGTAGTCTTATTTGACAGTGTATGGCAGCGCTCTATCTGACACGCCTAGTCTTTGTCATTATCACCTGGACGAGTCAAAGTCTAATTATAGATTTTTTAGGTGTTTTTGAAAAATGTGATTATGATCATGAAATACCACAATCACAAACCACAGACAACCCAATGGCACCGCGAGGAAGAGCCACTCAACCATCACGAGGCACCAGGAAGACAAATTAAGCAAAACAACAGAACAGAACAGAATTTTATTAGACATAAACTATACAATTAGTTTCTAGTCTATCCTATATATTATACAACACAAAAGAGTATTGGTCACGTGTACAACTAATTTTCATACTTATACATGGAATGCTGAACACAAGTTGAATAGATTTTCCTAAACTGGTTATATCCTGATGTAGATATAACCATGCTCTTCAATAAGACAAAAGTAATATTACTTGAACGGTGGAATAAATTCGAATTTTTCGTGTGTTTTTTTTTCGGAGGATGAACTCGTCTACATATAGATTAATGCTTGAGCCCGACAATAGCTGGTAACTGAAGGCGCTGACGGGCTCATACATTTATCTGCCAAGTATATCAGTTATTTTCCTCTGATGTGGTAAGAATTTTCTTGACAAACGTAATAACATATAATCTGTGGCACTTCACAGTTCAGTTCACGAGAAAGCCAGTAATCCAAACCGCTTACCTTCTTACCGTTATATATGAGCCGTGACACGTGATCTCCAACAATGCGGCATCCCAACAAGTGCAGGCCCAGACGAGCCCTTGCAGGCCCTCCATAAGCCCAGAAACTCAAAATGATAATCAGTCAGTAGCTAAACACTCATATAATATTCAAGCGACAAGCAAAGGCTCCGATCAGACTGCGCGTATGCGTAGGCTGATCTGAGGCTTTGCTGGTCGCACATACCACATTGTTGGAAATCTCATGCACTGGCTCACATGATAAAAATCGCAAAGGTAAATAATCCCCACTTGAATAAAAGTATCAAAGGACTGACACATATCGTGATCTACCCTGTAGACAGTACCTGTATTTTACAGTGTATCGTAAAATTATGGCTTTTGATCGCCGAACTCGACCTGCTAAGCGCTCCTTCCCAAAACGGTCAATCAGTTAGCCCTTTAGTTGCCAAAGCATTAGCATCCCCTTAACACAATCCACCACACAATATAACTATTATTTGGAAAAATACAGTGCGAAAGGCAGGTCGAATACGGTATTAGCAATTTCTTTCAAAAAGATAACCAGTTTTGCAAATGAACTACGCAATACTTTTTGTACTAATTAAAATGGATTTTATAATTCGATGCACAGGTAAGAGAGAGAGAGGGGGGTAATTATTTACATATATGTTACATGTGATACAATAGTCATTCAACAATATATCAGTTATAGTCAATGGAGTCGCCTCGATACGACAGCCTATCCAAGCACCACTGTGTATAATAATAAACTCTGCATGCGAATAGCGTTCAGTTGTGCAAAAAACCAACACAGGCAGGGGCCTTATGAAAATAAGACCAGGCAAGATGTGTGTTGATCACACTATAAAATCAAAGCACTGAGAGTACTGGTGGGGATGGCTGCATTGAAGCGTTCAAATAGGGAGGTTGTTAGTTAGATATCTTTTCTATAACCTGCAAATGGAAACTGGAAGTCCCGTCTCTGATGTAGGGTCAAACATATTGCCACAAAGTGAAATGGGAAAGCAATCTTTCTGACGACATTGGCATTTGTTCATTGGACAAAAACAGCCTTTTTTGGGGAGAGTTTATCAAATGTAATCCATTATTGAACAATGCAAGAAACCAGATGATAATTGCTAACTTAAGAAGTGAATAATCAAACTTTATTTTCAAACGCTTTTATTATAGAGTGTTAAAATGATCCCTCAATAAATGTTTGTGAAAGCTCTTCAGGCAGGTAAGCGGTAAACAATTTTCTCTTAACTTTGTTTGGCACAACCAAAACTAAACAGTTGTAATTTGTTTCCTAATACCGTGGCATGTTTTTTTTCTCCTTCAGATTTCCATTTGGTTTCTGTTGGTTAAAGATCTTATGAGGATGAGGGAAAGTGTTTCCTAGTATCTTACCTAATACAAATCCACCCACTTATTCAAAGAAATCAATGATAATCAAGAACTGATTTGATAAAGTTCTGTCCACTTTTGTATATGTTTTTCCTACTTTTACTTAATCGCCATCATAGACATTATGTGCAAGCTTGAATGAAGTCTCTTAATGGCAGAGCCAAACCAATTGTATAATTTTGGTAGAGTACATCATTAGGGCCAAGTTTGTGAAATTATTGTAAATTTTGGATCATTGGTTCAGGAAGAGAAATCATTCAAAGGCATTTCTTATCTGGAGCTTTTGCGGATCCATTTTTCAGTGGAGTGGAACCATTTGTGCAAAATTGGTAGAAGACACCATAGGGGACAGTTCTGTGAAATCAACTTGCTTTTGGGCCAGTTGTTCAGGAGGAAATTCTGTTAAAAGAAGTTTCTTAGCTAGAGCTCTGGCAGTCATTTTGTCAAAAGAGTGGAACATCTGGTCACGAACCTGAAGGCCTAAAGTCACAGAAAGTAAGAAAATGAAATAGTACATGTTCTTCAAATACAAATGGTTCTATAAAATAACTGGTATTTCCGCCCAGCAAGGAATTATTTCAAGTTCGGAAACATAAAGAAATCACATGGGGCAAGATCTAGGGAATGCAGGAGGTGAGGCAAAATAGTTACTTTTTCTTTCTTCAAAAACACTGTAACTATTTCAGAGGCATGAGCAGGGCCATTGCCATGTAGAAGACATATATGTTTAAAACCAGTGACAGGGCGTCGTTTCTGATATGTTTTAGGCCTCTCCAGTACTATATGTCTTTGTAGTCCTTTCCAGTAATGTTTTTGCCCTTTTCCACCAGCACTTTTATTGCGACGCCTTCGCCAGAGAAGAAAATTGCATACCAAACCTTCCTTGCACTTAAAGACTGTTTGACAATTATTGGGCGTCTGCTATGTTTAGTGGCCAAGATTTTATTGCTAACCTTTCTGACCAGCTCAAATTAATAGACCCGATTTTCATCACCTGGGACGACATTGGCAAAGTGCTTTTTGTCATAAATAGTAAATGAGTATGATCAGGAATGAAACATTTTAAGCAGCTTTTCGGCTACTAAAACCCGTTGTCTGTTTTGCTCATCAGTCAACAGATGTGGTACCCATTTAACAAAAATATTTTGGACTTTTAAATGTTTCTTCAAAATAAAGTGAACCGTTGATAGTGACATGCCTACTTTTCATGCAATATCACAAACTGTAAATCTGGCATCTCCTTCAACGATTTCCTTCATTTTTGAAACGATTTCTTTACAAGCTGCAAATTTTCGCCTTCCTGATTTTGGTGCATTTTTGATGGACTCTAAGCAAGATTAAATTTTATTTTTCCAGCGCCTAACTGTGTCATAAGACACACAAGAAGGTCCGTAAGTAGTAGAAAGTTAAATCATCAGCTGCTTCAAAGAACAGATAAGTTTTGAGCGAGCTTTGATGTAACCCCTTATTTCATCTTTCTGGTTGACTCTTCTACATGTACCAACTATTTTTATTACAGTGGTCAATGACTACGTGTATTAATATGGCAAATTTTGTGTCTTACATTAAGTCTAACGTGTACATTTATACACCGTTGTGTAGACCTTAAATAAACCTATATAGGTATATATTGGTTTTTATGGTGTCCCACGTGGATATTGAAATATAGGACAATAAGCAATTCATTTCGAACATCCCTCGTAGGTACCATCATTAAAGTGTGCCCGCAAACGCTCACATTGTTGAACTCGCCACTGTTGTTCAAACCCAAATGATTCTAAGAAGGAAATAAGATGTCCTAGATTTTGACCTCTAGCCTCAGAGAAATGAATATTTATGGGGATATGAAGATATATGGATATTTTTTCTGGAGGGGGGGGGGTTCACCACGAAATTGGACTATATTTAGGTGTAATTTCTATGCATTTTAGGGTCTTTTCTTTACGTCAAGGATTTTTTGGGGGATGCTAAAATTTCAAATATTTTTTAGGTCCTTGAAATTCCTGATATTTCTTGGGGGTGAATGGTAGATGCTGGGCTAGACCCTTCGTATGAAGAAAAAAGAGTTACCCACCCCTCCCAAGCCCCCTGGGACACGCAAATACTCTTCTGTGACAAGAATACACTTTTACAAAGAGGCTCTGTCTACACTAAGAAATTGAAGCGGTTGATTGGGCAGGCTGACTGACTGACTGACTGACTGATTGATTGACTGACTTAGAAAGCAAACAGACAGACAGCTACATTTTGCTGCATACTGCTCTAAAACACTGGTCAGCTTTTTGGGGGGAGGGGGTTGTGGCACACTGATATTATCATATATAAGTAGGTTCTGTCCATTTTTGGAGATTCAAAATTTTGAATTACATTTTTGTTGGGGGGGGGGGGGGGGGGGCCGGGGGCGGGAGATCAGAAAAATAAATATGTTTGGAGATATGATGAAATTATGATTTATTTTTTTTTACGTTCTGGGGGGGGTCATTTCTATCAATTTGGGGCTTTTTAAGGTCAATGTTCAGATTTGGAAAATGTTTTGGGGTCGCTTAAGTTCGAATATGTTTTGGGTATGCCTGATATTCCTTATATTTTGGGGGTAAAGAGTAGATGCTGGGTCCAATGCCAAACCAAGGTATTTAGAAAACTTGAAAGTATCCAAAATATGGTCAGGCACACTTACCACCTGAGATACTAGATAATCTAGCAAAACAGGCATACAAAAAGTCAAAAGAGCAAAGAACGAAACAGACAAAAAAAGCGAGACAGACAGCCATTGGAAAGTGGACAGACAGAGAAATGGCTAGATTATGCTGCTCACAGCCTTCAGAACATTGGACAGGCGCTCAAACCACCTGAGCTACTAGACACATGTAAGCAGGCTAAACGAGCATATAAGTAAAAGAAGGAAGAACCAATGCAGACCGACAGACGGACGGACAGATTAACGGACAGACAGACAAACAGCTAGATTTTGCTGCTCACAACCTTCAGCACTTTGGTCAGGCGATCCTACTACCGTAGAAACTAGATAATTGTGCTAAATCAGCATACAGAAAAATTAAAAAAAGCGAAAACCCAATGGCTACATTCTGATCTAACAGGGTTTTTATCCAGTCGTTTCAGCACACCAGCTACCAATCTTTTGTCATAGATGATTCTGACGTTTTGATTTATAGGATTTCCGTGGACAAGAAAGCATATTGCAGAACCCCGCGGCCATGAACAACGCCAACAATGGTCACATCCGCGGTAAGATTAGGAGCATGCTCTCAACCCGTGGTTCAGATTTGCATCAAACTCGCAATAGAACCAGTATCAGCTGTCCCTGCTGGTAGAAACTACAGGCTTTCAAAATGTAAGTGCCTTTGAGCCCATTATTAGTTCTTGCCACTTTAATTAATATGTGGAAAACGGTTCTAAAAAGCCCTGCCCCGCGGCCAGATAACAAAACCCCGCGGACGCTATAGTATTTTTCCATGCACCTCCATGGTTTAGACTTCCAAATATTTATGTGTCTTGATCCACATCTGAATTAAAGGTTAAGTTTGGCGCCGTTAAACCGGTTTAAGCCCTCCAGTAAAATATTTTACTGACCGTTCCAAGGCGGTACTTCTTTTGTGGATCTTTTATGTTTTTGTTCTGTCTTGTGTTTGCTATGTTTTGTGCACGTCTGTTTATATGTGCTTTGTGGTCACCTGCTGGGAAAGGGCTGACCTCTTGGCTCTCGTTTGCGGTGTCTTCTGTGAGTTTGTCACTTTCCCATTGGTATCCTGGGTCAGGTGTGGTACTTGATTGTATCGATTCCTGATCTTTGCAACCTTATTACTTACAACCGTTGAAGGGGTAGGGGCAGAAATCCCGTTCTCATAAACAATCGACGCTTATTTAAGCCAAATCATTAACATACAGGTAAAAACAAGTAAATGTCGTTTCACCAAAAACGCAAAAATATAGAAACCATTTCTGTAAAAATGTGTAATTGTCAATCAATCCAAAAGTGTCCCGATTTCAAGGACTCGTTCATGATCTATTTGCATTTTTTTCTCGCATATTTAACCCTTAAAGCGCCAATCTCAACAAAAGTCGTCTGCTTATCTCGTCTGCCGAAATGTTTAAGAAGCATCTATGGCAGAAAGTGTGGACCCAGACCAGACTGCTCCTATAGGAGCAGTCTGTTCTGGGTCAACGCTGTTTGCTTCTATACTTGATTCGTCAGTAATGTTAGGCAATTATATGAAGCAGACGACTTCAGCAGACGACATTTTCAGATGCATTTTTTCTTGACGCTTTTCGGGGTTAAGTACTGTAATGCCTTAGCCATGATGTGATGTTAGAATGACTATTCAAGAATATGTATATGCCTTTAATCGCGCCTGACAAGTGTTCGTAAATAAGTTTTAACATTTCAAATGAGAGCCCCTACCTTCAATTTCAGTTTATTTATTATTCGCGAAAAGACCAGTCGCCAAGAATTCGGTATGATACCAGTGGTGAAGCCCGCAAAATAATAATCTTTGCTAACAGGTTGGACCCAGATCAGACCAAACAAAACGTCGAGCCTGATCTGGATCCCAAATGTTTGACACTGTAGCGATAGAACCGCAGGGGCGCATCCAGGATTCCATGTTGGGGGGGGGGGGGGGGGGCAATATTTAAAACATGAAATATTTTCATGCGAGCGCAGAAGACGCGAAGCCATGCTAGGGCGTGGGGGGATCGTTATGAACTTGTCACACTTTCACACACCGAAAATAATTCCAACCTATACTCAGGGTCGTAGCAACGAGTTTGAGAGTTAATGTGAGTGTTTTGATTCACAGAATGCATGAATGCGAGTTCTGTAGGTGCCAAGCGTGGGTAAGGGGGTCTGGGGCATGCTTCCCCAGGATTTATTGAAAAATCCGCGCACTTTGGTGCCTTCTGGCACATTTTCATGCAGTTTAATTCTTTATCAGAAAGCTTCATTTTTTCAACAGGCAAAGTCATAAAATTTTTATCTCCACCCATGCTGTTTGACATAAGGATATAACTGAAAGGGAGTTGCTGTGAACTTTTGCACAGTTGAATTAATAAGTACAAGAAATTTAGAACTGCTGTTCTTTTACAATTTTGAATTTTTCTTCTTTAGTACCCTAATCTTTGAAATTGATATGATAATGCTATAATACTTCATTGTTGAAATATAAAACACACATCCACTTATTTGCCACATTAAGTTATATAGTTCTGCAAATATATCAAGAGCTAAAACTTCTTTTACATGTGTACATTATGTCACATTCATTTTTTTTCTTTTTTGTTATTGTGTTGTTTAAACGATATTCTGCTGCTGTGCGTGACTTGTCTGTAATTTTAAACTCTGTATGCCAGGCTTTTGTATGGAGAAACTTACTTATAGATAATGGATGACTTGATAACTATTTTTTCCCAAAATTGTCGAGGCCTAAAAAACATGCAAAAAAGGAGAGATTTATTTCAATACATTCGGTCAAAGAAATATAATATAGCATGCTTACAGGATGTCCATATTGATAGAAAAATGTATTCTTACGTAAAATCAGAATGGGGATATAATATTGTATTAAGTGCTAAAGAAGGTACAAATGCAAGCAGGGGTGTTATGATATTGATAAACAATAACTTTGCATGTGATACAGGACAAATTTTAACAGACCCGGATGGAAATTTTATCATTATGGAATTAACAATTCTCACCAAAAAAATTACTCTAGTCAGCATTTACGGCCCAAATGAAGATAAGCCATATTTCTATAAAAACCTTAAGCAAAAGATACAAGATTTTGGAAATGAAAATGTTATAATTTGTGGTGACTGGAATTTAGTTTTAAATCCTGATGTTGATACTGAAAACTATTTGCACATAAATAACCCAAGAGCTAGAACGGAAGTCCTAAAATTTATTGAGGAAGATAATTTTATTGATGTATACAGGAATTTACATGATGAAAAAGGATTCACATGGAGGAAATTAAATCCAGTGAAAAAACAAGCTCGTCTAGACTTCTTTCTAGTTAGTGAAGAAAGTTTTGAATTTGTCTATGACAATTGTGTGGTATCAGGCTACAGAACAGATCATTCAGGAACCATACTTAAACTTAAATTTAATAATAATGAGCGCGGAAAAGGTTACTGGAAATTCAATAATTCCCTTCTAAAAGTAGATTTATAGGAGAAAACATTAGATTAATATATGACGTCTTCTTTGAAACAAAACAACAATAAATTCCAGGTTTAATACTTTCAATTGATTTCAAGCAGGCTTTTGACTCAGTATCATGGAAATTCATTCACAAAGCTCTGGATTACTTTAATTTTGGACCTTCCTTCAAAAGATGGATCAAATTATTTCAAAATGGCTCAGAGTCATGTATTCTACAAAATGGTCATATGACTGAGTATTTTATTCTACAAAGGGGCTGTAGACAAGGAGATCCTATCTCACCATACATTTTTATTCTCTGTGCTGAGGTACTAAGCCACATGATTAGAAAAGACAATCTTATTAAGGGTATTTTGATACAAAATAAAGAATATAAATTAAGTCAATATGCAGACGACACTCAAATTTTCTTGGATGGATCTGAGTTATCTTTAAGGAAAACTTTAGCTAAATTAAAATCCTTTCACTCTTTTTCTGGACTTCAAATAAATGTAGAAAAAACAAGAGCAATATGGATTGGGTCAATGAATAAATCAAATCGTAAGATGTGTGAAGATTATAAATTAGACTGGAACCAGGGGCCTTTCAAAATCTTAGGAGTAACTTTCACACCAGAGGTTTTCGACATATGGGACCAAAACACAACAGATATCTTGAAAAAAGTGGAAAATACTATAAAAACTTGGTCAAAAAGGAGACTTTCATTACAAGGGAAAATAACTATTATAAAATCACTAGCCATTGCAAAATTTGTTCACCTTTTTTTAGCTCTACCTAACCCTCCTGGAAATCTGGTAAAAACTTTGAATAAATTATTTTACAAATTCATTTGGAATTCAGGTCCTGACAGAATAAAAAGGCAATATATAATTAAAGATATTACAAAAGGGGGTCTGAGAATGATTAAAATTGATAGCTTTGTTACAGCATTAAAAGTAACTTGGTTTAGACGGCAAATTGCTCAGACTGATTGCTCTTGGAGCAGTCTGTCAAACATAAATATAAGCAGTTTACTGACTAAAGGGGGCCACTACGCACATATAAAAGCATATGAAATAAACAATCCCTTTTGGAAAGACATGCTCTTAAGTTGGAAACAATTTTGCCAAGCGGTTGAAATCGAGACACTAGAAGAGATATTATATAGTCCAATTTGGTTTAATTCTAATTTGAATAGGGGACATAATTTATTTATTAAAGAATGGCATGATAAAGGTATAAGGAATGTTATAGATTTATTAAATGCTGAAGGACAGTTTATCATTTTAATGAATTAAAAGACACTTATGATATACATGTAACTTTTTTAGACTACCAGTCAATTCTGAGAAAATTACCTGCCTTCTGGAAAAATAAAATAAACCAAAATAGTGTGAAATGTAAAAATTTGAGGCAAAATGTGGCTCAAAATTGCTATGTCAAAATATTGTGCAAAGATAAAAAAAGGTAGCAGGACAATTTATGATATTCTTATAGAAAATAAGGATTTAACTCCTCCACCGCGAAAATGGGTGAACATATTTGGAAATATATCAGAAAATGACTGGAATAGTTATAACACTATGACTAAAAATATTAAAGAGGTAAAATTACAGGAATTTCAATTCAAAGTCAATAATCATATACTTGTAACAAAATCCTTTCTTCTCAAAATTAAAAAGGTAGACAATGATAGATGTTCTTTTTGTAATCAAGAATCTGAAACAATAATACATGTCCTCTTTCTTTGCAATAAAGTAAAAGAATTTTGGGTAGCTCTTCAGAACTGGTTGAGAATTCAAGCTAATATTGAACTTGAATTAACAGCAAAAAATATTCTGTTTTTAAAACCTACAAAAAATGGATTATTGAATCATATACTACTTTTAGCAAAGTATTTTATATACAAAACAAAGTTTAATGCCAATCGTATAATTTTAGAAAACTTCTGTATCTATTTGAAGAGGAAATATAAAAATGAAAAATACATTTCAAAGATTCACAATAGACAAGAAAAATTTCAAGCTAAATGGTCCGCTTTACATCAAGTACTAGAAGATACATAGTACTCCACAACTAGGTTATTTTCCCTTGAACCACTCCTCAAGATAAAGATTGTTGTGTGGAAATGAAAGTGCAGTTAAGGATAAAATTAAATGAAATCATAAGTCATCAAAACTTATAGAGCCACATGTATTGACAGGTCACGCAGAGCAAGTCAGAATGAAACTGTCTTCATAGATAAAGGAACTTCATAATTATAGACACTACATTTTAATTGCCATAATATACCATATTTTCCTAAATATTTAGACAGTGACTCAGGTAGAATATACAGTGTTATTCATCTGCGCAATAAATTCATAATATTCTGATGTTTAAATTATTGGTAGACATATGGTATAGACAATATATTTAGGCACAACCTGATGTAATTAACGAAAGAAGGAAGAAAGCTGGTGAGAGAGTACATAACAAGGAAATTCAAAACCATGTTTGTTAAATCAGTAATTGTGTGTATATATATATATGTGATTGTAAATGATTACAAATAAAATATGAAGACGGAAAAAAAAAAAAAAAAAAAAAAAGTCATAAAATTTTGAAATGAATGGGTAAAATGAACTTCGATGTCATTTCTTCAACTTTCAAATGGTTTTCTAAACGAACTTGTAGACTATATCATGCGCGATTGGAAAAAAACTGTTTTGTGAAAATGCGAAGAACATAATTATTTGCAGACAAAAGTTTCATCGTGTGTACGTCCGAGAAACATGTTTCAAGAGATTTTTGGAGTTTCATGAAACAGTTTCATCGAATAGGACATTGTTATATTTTCTGAAACTTGTCTCATATTTTTCCAGACAATTAGCCAATCACAGCTCGGCTATTTCTGAAGGTCAGTTTACCTCTAATTTCTACAAATGTGCATACACAATTAAGAAAGGGATGTTTTAGCTAGGTACAATATGGTGAGCCCTATATACATTTCTTCGTTGAATCCAAACTTCGTATTATTCGCGGTCCATTTAAATGTTGCGTTGCAAGTGCAATGATCATCAGACACAATGGGACAGCAATTTCGTCCTCCACAGCATGCTCAGAAAGCACCATGTTGAAAAAGTATGCACAATTTTAGCGGGAAAGAGCAACAGGTAATGTGAAGTTGCATCGTCTGTACAATAGTGTATGGTACACACAAAAATTGCATACATAAGTTGCAGACAAAAGTTTCATCGTGTGTATCAGGCTTCAGACTGCTCTGATCCGGTGCCACAATGCTTGACCGTATGATAAAATTGGCAATCGTTGTGAGCATTAACACACAGTGCTCAGATGACTCCAGTAGACGTCATTCAGAAAAAGGAACCGAAAGATATGGTAGGCTACAATAAAATGACAGGATTTTAGCAGGGCGCCGCCGATCTGGCACCTTTGAATTTAGATCTCTATATGTACGTTTGCGAGCGGAGCGAGCAAGAAAAAATCAGACTATTTAAAATTGAAAAAAAAATCAACAACAAAAAACAGTAGCCGCTGCTAAAAACCATATTGACAAGAAAAACTATAGCATGAAATATCACGTTATACTGGGGCGGTTTAAGTGGCTCATTAATAGTTTTACCGAGTTTATGATAGAGCAGTAGATATCTTTTTAATGGACTGATACATGAGGATGGTGCAATATGTAATTCAAGTGTAGCAGCTAGGGTTGAGGGTTGGTGCTCAAAAGAACCGTCTCAATGGCATTGAGGTGATTCTTTTTGAATACCTACTATATATTTCTGGATTTAGAAGAAAGGTTTTTATTATTATTATTAAACACCCCTGAAAGTATCTGGTGGTCTGGATGTTATTATGGCGATGTGCAGACTGATCTAAAGTCATGAGTTGCACCTCTTGAGTAGGTAGATCTGTTCTCTAAACACGGTGCCTATTTGCTGTCATGTGTACAGCTGAAAGAGATGTAGTACGTTAACAGTTTGTCCAGCTTTCTTTTCATTATGCGTAGGAGCTTTAGCTACTGTTCTATGATCTCTATACAACAGTACGTAATCTACATTCTCAGAAAACATATAAAAGTGGGCCACCATCGGCCCGTCACCAAAACTCCATTATGGCATTTGGTTGGCGGGTCGACAGTGGACAACCGGGCATAGTTTTGGTAGCGCTCAATGGCATTTTCAAATGCACTTAAGTGTTCAAATGCACGGTCCAATGTGACAAATATGAACCATTCTGACAATATAAACTGAAACTTTTGTGAAACTGAGTCAAATTGTAGAATGAAAGAGTAATGATCCGTACTTACTTTTGGTTTGATTTATCTATTATAAAAACCGATAGTTAAAAGACCTTCTTGATCTGTTTGCGGCAGGTAGCAGGTAATAGGGATCAAAGACAATAGGATAATTTCAATTTATTGTTTTCGTCGTATGAAACATAATGCTCTATGCTTATGTTTTTCGCACACACGACACCCTATAAACTGACATTGAGATAAAAAAAAATATTTGGGCCTCGGAACGTGAAAGCCTGTCTTGGGGGGTGCGAAAAACAAATGCGCAGACTAGCATGCGCATTAGCGTGGACTGATCAGCGCCTTTTTCATTTGCTTTTTGGGAAGTATCATTTCTAGAATTGCTACAAGTGAAATTTCAATTTTCTAGTTAGCCTCTGTAGATGAGGAGACTGCTTTTAGACTCGCTTTTTCAGAAGCCCCAAAGACAGGTTTTTGTCGTGCGTTGAGGCCCATTTTGTGTCGAAAATTGCACAACATGTAACACAAACGCAGTAGCCTACCTAATCAATGCAATTATATTTTTTCTGGCATCAATGGAACATTGCAAACTGTTTGTAAACGTCCCTTGATGTCAATATAGCAACCCGAATGATGATTTTGCTACTGTACTCCTAGCTTACTGATACACACTTCCTTTAGTAAAAGCCAATACTTATTAATCATGACCTACATCCAATCATGGGAAGGGGATAATGACAACGGTCCCCGCATGGTGCGTTTCTGCGCATGCGTCATTTGTTTTTAAAATAGACAGCCAAAAAACCCAATGTCTATTAATAGCGCTTAACAAGATGCAGCTTTTAAAAAAGATAATACTTTATGTAGAGGTCATATTTTAAGATGCCTGAAATGAGGATGGATGCCTCTATGGAGGCTTAATGTAAATAATCGCACATCATTTCCCATGCGCGGATCCAGAAAGTTTTTTCAGAGGGGGTCCAACTTTGACTACGTATTTCTTTTGTTGATGATGGGAGAGATGGTCCGAATACCATTATAAGCGGGCCATCATCGGCCCAGCAGCGGAACGCCATTTAAATGGCGTTTCGCTGGCGGGCCGTTGGTGGCTCAACATTGAAAGTATGCTTGGTAGCTGTGTGATTTTACAGGGGATCCGGACCAGTATAGTGCAGAAACCCTATATTTTTGTGATTTTTCAGGGGGGGTCCGGACCCCCTGTCCCCCCCTCTGGATCCGCACATGTTTCCTACAACGTGCCCCCCACCTCAATCCTCCATTTAGACTCAAATCAGCCTGTGCGTATGTGCAGTTGTAAACGTATCAGCATATTTGCTATTTCTTTTATGAAGATGACATTCACAAGCGCTAATTTCTTAACTATGATCAGACGATGGCTATCGCCTGCACATATATCATATAAGGCTAGCATGGAAACATGTCCTAATTCCTGTAATAGAATGAAGGCAAATGGATGGGCATGTTTCTCCTTTAATAAACGCACAACTATGTTCTGAAGTCGTTGTGAGGAGACGGTCAGAACTGGATGAGCGTATTTCTAAATCAGATATTGGTATTACCATATTCTAACTTGGATCACAGCTGGCTGATCATGCTCCTCATCAGGTAGATGTATAAACATTATCTTACCGATGTAATGAGACGACCATGTTCCTTATGAAATAGCGGTATAACCATGCTCCGAACATGGTCATGAGATGATCATAATGGACGGAGCATGTTTCTTACCTGAATGAGGTATAACCATGCTCTGACCGTCGTCACGAAAAGATAACAACTGACGGTGCATGTTTCTTACCTGCTCTGTCCATTGTCATGAGACGATGACAACTGTCGGAGCAAGTTTCATACATAAATGATATATAACAATGCTCTGACCGTTCACATGTCACGATAACAACTGACGGAGCATGTTTCATACCTTAGGGATGAATAACCATACTCTGACCGTTGTCATGAGACGATGACAACTGACAGAGCATGTTTCATACCTTAGGGATGAATAACCATGCTCTGACCGTTGTCATGAGGCGATAACAACTGACGGAGCATGTTTCATACCTGAGGGATGAATAACCATGCTCTGACCGTTGTCATGAGACGATGACAACTGACGAGGCATGTTTCATACCTTAGAGATGAATAACCATGCTCTGACCGTTGTCATGTCACGATGACAACTGTCGGAGCATGTTTCATTACTTAGAGATGAATAACTATGCTCTGACCGTTGTCATGAGACGATGACAACTGTCGGAGCATGTTTCATACCTTAGAGATGAATAACCATGCTCTTACCGTTGTCATGTCACGATGACAACTGTCGGAGCATGTTTCATACCTTAGGGGTAAATAACTATGATCTGACCGTTGTCATGTCACGATGACAACTAACGGAGCATGTTTCATGCCTTAGAGATGAATAACTATGCTCTGACCGTTGTCATGTCATGATGACA
Organism: Loripinus fragilis; assembly: GCA_964019695.1. NCBI lineage: Eukaryota > Metazoa > Mollusca > Bivalvia > Lucinida > Lucinidae > Loripinus > Loripinus fragilis. Next base: position 62,120,177 of record OZ026522.1, on the reverse strand, counting down.
ACTGACGGAGCATGTTTCATACCTTAGGGATAAATAACCATGCTCTGACGGTTGTCATGTCACGATGACAACTGTCTGAGCATGTTTCATACCTAAGAGATGAATAACCATGCTCTGACCGTTGTCATGAGGCGATGACAACTGACGGAGCATGGTTTATACCTTTGGGATATATTACCATGCTCTGACCGTTGTCACTAGATGATAACAACTGACGGAGCATGGTTCATATCTTAGGGATATATTACCATGCTCTGACCGTTGTCACAAGACGATAACAACTGACGGAGCATGGTTTATACCTTAGGGATATATAACCATGCTCTGACCGTTGTCACTAGACGATAACAACTGACGGAGCATGGATAATACCTCAGGGATATATTACCATGCTCTGACCGTTGTCACAAGATGATAACAACTGACGGAGCATGGTTCATACCTTAGGGATATATTACCATGCTCTGACCGTTGTCATGAGACGATAACAACTGAAGGAGCATGGTTCATACCTTAGGGATATATTACCATGCTCTGTCCGTTGTCACTAGATGATATCAACTGCCATAGTATGGTCCATACCTTAGGGATATATAATCATGCTCTGACCATTGTCACTAGATGATGACAGCAGCCGGAGCATGGTTCAAACCTTAGGGATATATTACCATGCTCTGACCATTGTCACTAAATGATAACATCTGACGGAGCACGGTTCATACCTTAGGGATATATTACTATGCTCTGACCATTGTCATGAGATGATAACAACTGACGGAGCATGGTTCATACCTTAGGATATATAACCATGCTCTGACCGTTGTCACTCGACGATAACAACTGACGGAGTATGGATCATACCTTAGGGATTTATTACAATGCTCTAACCGTTGTCACTAGATGATAACAACTGACGGACGATGGTTCATACCTTAGGGATATATAACCATGCTCTGACCGTTGTCACTAGATGATAACAACTTGTGGAGCATGGTTCATACCATAGGGATAAATAATAATACTCTGACCGTTGTCACTAGATGATGACAACTGACGGAGCATGGTTAATACCTTAGGGATATATTACCATGCTCTGACCGTTGTCACTAGACGATAACAACTGACGGAGCATGATACATATCTTAGGGATATATTACCATTCTCTAACAGTTGTAATGAGATGATAACAACTGACGGTGCATCGTTCATACCTTAGGGATATATTACCATGCTCTGACCCTTGTCATGAGACGATGACAACTGACGGAGCATGTTTTATACCTTAGAGATAAATAACCATGCTCTGACTGTTGTCACGTCACGATGACAGCGGTCGGAGCATGTTTCATACCTTAGAGATGAATAACCATGCTCTGACCGTTGTCATGTCACGATGACAACTGACGGAGCATGTTTAACACCTTAGAGATTAATAACCATGCTCTGACCGTTGTCATGAGACGATGTCAACTGTCGGAGCATGTTTCATACCTTAGAGATGAATAACCATGCTTTGACCGTTGTCATGTCACGATGACAACTGTCGGAGCATGTTTCATACCTTAGAGATGAATAACCATTCTCTGACCGTTGTCATGAGACGATATCAACTGTCGGAGCATGTATCATACCTTCGCGATGAAGAACCATGCTCTGACCGTTGTCATGAGACGATGGCAACTGTCGGAACATGTTTCATACCTTAGAGATGAAAAACCATGCTCTGACCGTTGTCATGAGGCGATGACAACTTACAGAGCATGTTTCACACCTTAGGGATGGAAACCCATGCTCTGAATGTTGTCATGTCACGATGACAACTGTCGGAGCATGTTTCATATCTTAGAGATAAATAACCATGCTCTGACCGTTGTCATGAGGCGATGACAACTAACGGAGCATGTTTCATACCTAAGGGATGAATAACCATGCTCTGACCGTTGTCATGTCACGGTAACAACTGACGGAGCATGGTTCATACCTTAGGGATATATTACCATGCTCTGACTGTTGTCACTAGACAATAACAACTGACGGAGCATGGTTGATATCTTAGGGATATATTAGCATGCTCTGACCGCTGTCATGAGATGATAACAACTGACGGAGCATGATTCATACCTTAGGGATATATTACCATGCTCTGACCGTTGTCACTAGACGATAACAACTAACGGAGCATGGTTCATACCTTAGGGATATTTTACCATGCTCTGACCGTTGTCACTAGATGATAACAACTGACGGAGCATGGTTCATATCTTAGGGATATATTACCATGCTCTGACCGTTGTCACTAGACGATAACAACTAACGGAGCATGGTTCGCACCTTAGGGATATATTACCATGCTCTGACCGTTGGCACTAGACGATAACAACTGACGGAGCATTGATAATACCTCAGGGATATATTACCATGCTCTGACCGTTGTCACAAGATGATAACAACTGACGGAGCATGGTTCATACCTGAGGGATATAATTACCATGCTCTGACCGTTGTCATGAGACGATAACAACTGACGGAGCATGGTTCATTCCTTAGGGATATATTACCATGCTCTGACCATTGTCACTAAACGATAACATCTGACGGAGCACGGTTCATACCTTAGGGATATATTACCATGCTCTGACCGTTGTCACTTGACGATAACAACTGACAGAGTATGGATCATACCTTAGGAATAGATAACCATGTTCTGACTGTTGTCATGAGACGATGCCAACTGTCGGAGCATGTTTCATACCCTAGAGATGAATAACCATGCTCTGACCGTTGTCATGTCACGATGACAACTGTCGGAGCATGTTTCATACCTTAGGGATAAATAACCATGCTCTGATAGTTGTCATGTCACGATGACAACTGTCTGAGCATGTTTCATACCTTAGAGGTGAATAACCATGCTCTGACCGTTGTCATGAGGCAATGACAACTGACGGAGCATGGTTTATACCTTAGGGATATATTACCATGCTCTGACCGTTGTCACTAGATGATAACAACTGACGGAGCATGGTTCATATCTTAGAGATACATTACCATGCTCTGACCGTTGTCACTAGACGATAACAACTGACGGAGCATGGTTTATACCTTAGGGAAATATTACCATGCTCTGACCGTTGTCACTAGACGATAACAACTGACGGAGCATGTTTCATACCTTAGAGATGAATAACCATTCTCTGACCGTTGTCATGAGACGATATCAACTGTCGGAGCATGTATCATACCTTCGCGATGAAGAACCATGCTCTGACCGTTGTCATGAGACGATGGCAACTGTCGGAACATGTTTCATACCTTAGAGATGAAAAACCATGCTCTGACCGTTGTCATGAGGCGATGACAACTTACAGAGCATGTTTCACACCTTAGGGATGGAAACCCATGCTCTGAATGTTGTCATGTCACGATGACAACTGTCGGAGCATGTTTCATATCTTAGAGATAAATAACCATGCTCTGACCGTTGTCATGAGGCGATGACAACTAACGGAGCATGTTTCATACCTAAGGGATGAATAACCATGCTCTGACCGTTGTCATGTCACGGTAACAACTGACGGAGCATGGTTCATACCTTAGGGATATATTACCATGCTCTGACTGTTGTCACTAGACAATAACAACTGACGGAGCATGGTTGATATCTTAGGGATATATTAGCATGCTCTGACCGCTGTCATGAGATGATAACAACTGACGGAGCATGATTCATACCTTAGGGATATATTACCATGCTCTGACCGTTGTCACTAGACGATAACAACTAACGGAGCATGGTTCATACCTTAGGGATATTTTACCATGCTCTGACCGTTGTCACTAGATGATAACAACTGACGGAGCATGGTTCATATCTTAGGGATATATTACCATGCTCTGACCGTTGTCACTAGACGATAACAACTAACGGAGCATGGTTCGCACCTTAGGGATATATTACCATGCTCTGACCGTTGGCACTAGACGATAACAACTGACGGAGCATTGATAATACCTCAGGGATATATTACCATGCTCTGACCGTTGTCACAAGATGATAACAACTGACGGAGCATGGTTCATACCTGAGGGATATAATTACCATGCTCTGACCGTTGTCATGAGACGATAACAACTGACGGAGCATGGTTCATTCCTTAGGGATATATTACCATGCTCTGACCATTGTCACTAAACGATAACATCTGACGGAGCACGGTTCATACCTTAGGGATATATTACCATGCTCTGACCGTTGTCACTTGACGATAACAACTGACAGAGTATGGATCATACCTTAGGAATAGATAACCATGTTCTGACTGTTGTCATGAGACGATGCCAACTGTCGGAGCATGTTTCATACCCTAGAGATGAATAACCATGCTCTGACCGTTGTCATGTCACGATGACAACTGTCGGAGCATGTTTCATACCTTAGGGGTAAATAACTATGCTCTGACCGTTGTCATGTCACGATGACATCTAACGGAGCATGTTTTATACCTTAGAGATGAATACCTATGCTCTGACCGTTGTCATGTCACGATGACAACTGTCGGAGCATGTTTCATACCTTAGGGATAAATAACCATGCTCTGATAGTTGTCATGTCACGATGACAACTGTCTGAGCATGTTTCATACCTTAGAGGTGAATAACCATGCTCTGACCGTTGTCATGAGGCAATGACAACTGACGGAGCATGGTTTATACCTTAGGGATATATTACCATGCTCTGACCGTTGTTACTAGATGATAACAACTGACGGAGCATGGTTCATATCTTAGAGATACATTACCATGCTCTGACCGTAGAGGCAATGACAACTGACGGAGCATGGTTCGCACCTTAGGGATATATTACCATGCTCTGACCGTTGTCACTAGACGATAACAACTGACGGAGCATGGTTTATACCTTAGGGAAATATTACCATGCTCTGACCGTTGTCACTAGACGATAACAACTGACGGAGCATGGATAATACCTCAGGGATATATTACCATGCTCTGACCGTTGTCACAAGATGATAACAACTGACGGAGCATGGTTCAAACCTTAGGGATATATTACCATGCTCTGACCGTTGTCATGAGACGATAACAACTGACGGAGCATGGTTCATACCTTAGGGATATATTAACATGCTCTGACCATTGTCACTAAACGATAACATCTGACGGAGTACGGTTCATACCTTAGGGATATATTACCGTGCTCTGACCATTGTCATGAGACGATAACAACTGACGGAGCATGGTTCATACCTTAGGATATATAACCATGCTCTGACCGTTGTCACTCGACGATTACAACTGACGGAGTATGGATCATACCTTATGTATAGATTACCATGCTCTGGCCATTGTCATGAGACTATTACAGCTGACGGAGCATGGTTCATACCTTAGGGATATAGTACCATGCTCTGACCGTTGTCACTAGACGATAACAAGTGACGGAGCATGGTTCATACCTTAGGGATATATTACCATGCTCTGACCGTTGTCACTAGACTATAACAACTGACGGAGCATGGTTCATACCTTAGGGATATATTAACATGCTCTGACTGTTGTCACTAGATGATAACAACTGAAGGAGCATGGTTCATAACTTAGGGATATATTACCATGCTCTGACCGTTTTCACTAGACGATAACAAACAACTGACGGAGCAGGGTTCACACATTAGGGATATATTACCATGCTCTGACCGTTTTCACTAGATGATAACAACTGACGGAGCATGGTTCTTACCTTAGGGATATATTATCATGCTCTGACCGTTTTCACTAGATGATGACAACTAACGGAGCATGGTTCATACCTTAGGGATATATTACCATGCTCGGACCGTTGTCACTAGACGATAATAACTGACGGAGCATCGTTAATATGGTAGGGATATATTACCATGCTCTGACAGTTGTCATGAGACGATAACAACTGACGGAGCATGGTTCATACCTTAGGGATATATTACCATGCTCTGACCATTGTCATGAGACGATAACAAGTGACAGAGCATGGTTCATACCTTAGGGATATATTACCATGCTCTGACCGTTGTCACTAGATGATGACAACTGATGGAGCATGGTTCATACCTTAGGGATATATTACCATGCTCTGACCGTTGTTATGAGACAATAACAACTGACGGAGCATGATTCTTATCTTAGGGATTTATTACCATGTTCTGACCGTTGTCATGAGACGATAACAACTGACGGAGCATGGTTCATACCTTAGGAATATATTGCAATGCTCTGAACTTTGTCACTAGATGATAACAACTGACGGAGCATGGTTCATACCTTAGGGATGAAAACTCATGCTCTGACCGTTGTCATGTCACGATGACAACTGTCAGAGCATGTTTCATAACTTAGAGATAAATACCCATGCTCTGACCGTTTTCATGAGGCGATGACAACTAACGGAGCATGTTTCATACCTTAGGGATATAAAACCATGCTCTGACCGTTGTCATGAGACGATAACAACTGACAGAGCATGGTTTATACCTTAGGGATATATTACCATGCTCTGACCGTTGTCACTAGACAATAACAACTGACGGAGCATGGTTCATATCTTAGGGATATATTAGCATGCTCTGACCGCTGTCATGAGATGATAAAAACTGACGGAGCATGGTTCATATCTTAGGGATATATTACCATGCTCTGGCCATTGTCATCAGTCGATAACAACTGACGGAGCATGGTTCATACCTTAGGGATATATAACCATGCACTGACCGTTGTCACTAGATGATAACAACTGACGGAGCATGGTTCATATCTTAGGGATATATTACCATGCTCTGACCAGTGTCAATAGACGATAACAACTGACGGAGCATGGTTCATACCTTAGGGATGTATTACCATGCTCTGACCGTTGTCACTAGACGATAACAACTGATGGAGCATGGATAATACCTCAGGGATATATTACCATGCTCTGACCGTTGTCACAAGATAATAACAACTGACGGAGCATGTATTATACCTTAGGGATATATACTGAGGGACTTTAAAAACGCACCATTTTGCATTCTCTGTCTCTTCAACATGATTGATTTGAGGATGTTTTCTTTATCATTTTTTATCCTTTTGCAAAATGGGCCATGATTTGCCATGATTTCGATTTGCTCATGCTGTTCATTCTGACGTAATATCGACGTAAGTGTTTTTCAACAAGTGTCGTCTGACAAATGTAAATTTGATTCAATTTGAAAACAAACACTTTTATGTGGTAGCCAGATGTCTTAACAAATGGAAAAACACAAAAGTTTTCAGAAATAATCGCTTTAATACACTCCCATTCGCAGCGTTTCTTTGCTAACGTCAGTCTTAATTTTTCAAACATCAATAACAGACGGGTGACGTCCGCGCATATCGCGATGTTTTTGTCATTTATGCAACTGATTAAAGAGTATCTGTTGGCAACAAAAATATTTTGATTATTCCTGATCCTTAGGATATAAACGGCCAATTACGTCAAAAATCAATGACATCATATCGACGTAATGAACGTTGCCAGAGGCTTAAAACTTCATGATTTGATTTTGTCTTTCCTTTTGCTTTCAGAGACAAACATCGGCTCGAAAACTTTTTTTCGTTCATAATGGAAGGTATGGGTACTCTGTGACTTTTTGAATTTGAGTAGTCTCAGAATTATCACGACGTCATGGCAATCATAATCCACAGCGTTTCGATTTTCTTATTGAATGCAAGCCAAGTGGTGGAACTTGTCAATTTTATTTTTCACATAGTGAAAATATCCAATTTTTGACATATAGTAGCATTTAAGCAGGTGGTGCGTTTTTAAAGTCCTTCAGTATATTACCATGCTCTGACCGTTGTCATGAGACGATAACAACTGACGGAGCATGGTTCATACCTTAGGGATATATTAACATGCTCTGACCATTGTCGCTAAACGATAACATCTGACGGAGCAGGGTTCATACCTTAGGGATATATTACCATGCTCTGACCGTTGTCATGAGATGATAACAACTAACGGAGCATGGTTCATACCTTAGGATATATAACCATGCTCTGACCGTTGTCACTAGACGATAACAACTGACGGAGTATGGATCATACCTTAGGTAAAGATTACCATGCTCTGACCGTTGTCACTAGACGATAAAAAGTGACGGAGCATGGTTCATACCTTAGGGATATATTAACATGCTCTGACCGTTGTCACTAGATGATAACAACTGAAGGAGCATGGTTCATAACTTAGGAATATACTACCATGCTCTGACCGTTGTCACTAGACGATAACAAACAACTTACGGAGCATGGTTCACACATTAGGGATATATTACCATGCTCTGACCGTTGTCACTAGATAATAACAACTGACGGAGCATGGTTCTTACCTTAGGGATATATTATCATGCTCTGACAGTTGTCACTAGATGATGACAACTAACGGAGCATGGTTCATACCTTAGGGATATATTACCATGCTCGGACCGTTGTCACTAGACGACAATAACTGACGGAGCATGGTTAATATCGTAGGGATATATTACCATGCTCTGACAGTTGTCATTAGACGATAACAACTGACAGAGCATGGTTCATACCTTAGGGATATATTACCATGCTCTGACCATTGTCATGAGACGATAACAAGTGACAGAGCATGGTTCATACCAAAGGGATATATTACCATGCTCTGACCGTTGTCACTAGATGATGACAACTGATGGAGCATGGTTCATGCCTTAGGGATATATTACCATGCTATGACCGTTGTTATGAGACAATAACAACTGACGGAGCATGATTCATATCTTAGGGATTTATTACCATGCTCTGACCGTTGTCATTAGATGATAACAACTGACGGAGCATGGTTCATACATTAGGAATATATTGCAATGCTCTGAACGTTGTCACTTGATGATAACAACTGACGGAGCATGGTTCATACCTTAGGGATGAAAACTCATGCTCTGACCGTTGTCATGTCACGATGACAACTGTCGGAGCATGTTTCATATCTTAGTCATGAATACCCATGCTCTGACCGTTTTCATGAGGCGATGACAACTAACGGAGCATGTTTCATATCTTAGGGATATAATACCATGCTCTGACCGTTGTCATGAGACGATAACAACTGACGGAGCATGTTTCTTACCTTAGGGATATATTACCATGCTCTGACCGTTGTCACTAGACAATAACAACTGACTGAGCATGGTTCATATCTTAGGGATATATTAGCATGCTCTGACCGTTGTCATGAGATGATAAAAACTGACAGAGCATGGTTCATATCTTAGGGATATATTACCATGCTCTGACCGTTGTCACTAGTCGATAACAACTGACGGAGCATGGATAATACCTCAGGGATATATTACCATGCTCTGACCGTAGTCACAAGATGATAACAACTGACGGAGCATGGTTCATACCTGAGGGATATATTACCATGCTCTGACCGTTGTCATGAGACGATAACAACTGACGGAGCATGGTTCATACCTTAGGGATATATTACGATGCTCTGACCGTTGTCACTAGACAATAACAACTGCCTGAGCATGGTTCATACCTTAGGGATATATAACCATGCTCTGACCATTGTCACTAAACGATAACATCTGTCAGAGCACGGTTCATACCTTAGGGATATATTACCATGCTCTGACCGTTGTCATGAGACGATAACAACTGACGGAGCATGATTCATACCTTAGGGATATATTACAATGCTCAGACCGTTTTCACTAGACGATAACAACTTAATTAGCATGGTTCATATCTTAGGGATATATTACCATGCTTTGACCGTTGTCACTAGATAATAACAACTGACGGAGCATGGTTTATACCTTAGGGATATATTACCATTCTCTGACCTTTGTCACTTGACGATAACAGCTTACGGAGCATCGTTCATTTCTTAGGGATATATTACAATGCTCTGACCTTTGTCACTAAACGATAACAACTGACTTAGCATGGTTCATACCTTAGGGATATATTACCAATTTCTGACCTTTGTCACTTGACGATAACAGCTTACGGAGCATCGTTCATTTCTAATGGATTTATTACAATGCTCTGACCGTTTTCACTAGACGATAACAACTGACGGAGTATGGATCATACCTTAGGTAAAGATTACCATGCTCTGACCGTTGTCACTAGACGAGAAAAAAAGTGACGGAGCATGGTTCTTACCTTAGGGATATATTAGCATGCTCTGACCGTTGTCACTAGACGATAACAACTGACGAAGCATGGTTCATACCTTAGGGATATATCACCATGCTCTGACCGTTGTCACTAGACGATAACAACTGACGGAGCATGGTTCATACCTTAGGGATATATTACCATGCTCTGACCGTTGTCACTAGACGATAACAACTGACGAAGCATGGTTCATACCTTAGGGATATATCACCATGCTCTGACCGTTGTCACTAGACGATAAAAAGTGACAGAGCATTGTTCACACCTAAGGGATATATTACCATGCTCTGACCGTTGTCACTAGACGATAACAACTGACAGAGCATGGTTCATACCTTAGGGATATATAACCATGCTCTGACCGTTGTCACTAGACGATAACATCTGACGGAGCATGGTTCATACCTTTGGGATATATTACCATGCTCTGACCGTTGTCATGAGACGATAACAACTGACGGAGCATGGTTCATACCTTAGGGATATATAACCATGCTCTGACCGTTGTCACTAGACGATAACAACTGACGGAGCATTGTTCATACCTTAGGGATATATAACCATGCTCTGACCGTTGTCATGAGATGATAACAACTGACGGAGCATGGTTCATTACTTAGGGATATATTACCATGATCTGACCGTTGTCACTAGACGATAACAACTGACGGAGCATTGTTCATACCTTAGGTATAAATTACCATGCTCTGACAGTTGTTATGAGACGATAACAACTGACGGAGCAGGGTTCATACCTTAGGGATATATTATCATGCTCTGACCGTTGTCACTAGACGATAACAACTGACGGAGCATGGTTCATACCTTAGGGATATATTACCATGCTCTGACCGTTGTCACTAGACGATAACAACTAACGGAGCATGGTTCATACCTTAGAGATATATTACCATGCTCTGGCCCTTGTCATGAGACGATAACGACTGACGGAGCATGGTTCATACCTTAGGGATATATTACCATGCTCTTACCGTTGTCACTAGACGATAACAACTGACGGAGCATGGTTCATACCTTAGGGATATATTACCATGCTTTGACCTTTGTCACTAGATGATAACAACTGACAGAGCATGGTTCATACCTTAGGGATATATTACCATGCTCTGACCGTTGTCATGAGACGATAACAGCTTACAGAGCATGGTTCATACCTTAGGGATATATTACCATGCTCTGACCGTTGTCATGAGACGATAACAACTGACGGAGCATGGTTCATACCAAAGGGATATAAAACCATGCTCTGACTGTTGTTTTTTGACGATGACAACTGACGGAGCATGTTTCATACTTTATGTATATATCACCATGATCTGACCGTTGTCGTGAGACGATGACAAGTGACAGAGCATGTTTTATACACGAGGGATATATTACCATGTATGCTTCATACTTTAGGGATATATTACAATGCTCTGACTGTTGTCAGGAGACGATGACAACTGAAGGTTCATGTTTCATACCTAAGGGATGAATAACCATGCTCTGACCGTTGTCATGAGACGATGACAACTGACGGAGCATGTTTTATACATGAGGGATATATTGCCATGCTCTGACCGTTGTCATGAGTTGATGACAACTGATGGAGGATGTTTCGCACATGAGTGATATATTACTATGCTCTGACCGTTGTCATGTAACTATGACAACTGACGGAGCATTTTATATATGAGGGATATATTACCATGCTCTGACCGTTGTCTTGAGATGATGACAACTGACGGAGCATGATTGATACTATAGGGGTATATTACCATGCTATGAACGTTGTCACGAGACGATGACAACTGGCTGAGCATGTTTCAAACCTTTGGGATGTATAACCATGCTCTGTCCGTTGTTATAAGGCAAATACAACGGACAGAGCATGTTTTATTCATGAATGATATATAACCATGCTCTGACCGTGGTCATGAGACGATGACAACTGACGGAGCATGTTTCATACAGTAACTATACTTGAGGGATATTTCACCATGCTCTGACCGTTGTCATTAGACGATGACTACTGACAGACCATGTTTCATACTTCAGGGATATATAACCATGTTCTGACCGTTGTCATGAGACGATGACAACTGACGGAGCATGTTTCATACCTAAGGGATGAATAACCTTGCTACGACCATTGGCATGAGACAATGACAACTGACGGAGCATGTATCATACCTGACGAATACACTACCATGTTCTGACCGTTGTCATGAGACTATGACAGCTGACCCAGCATGTTTCATACTTGAGGGGGGTATCACCCTGCTCTGACCGTTGTCATTGGACGATGACAACTGACAGAGCATGTTGCATATCTTAGGGATGAATAACCATGCTCTGTCCGTTGTCATGAGACGATGAAAACTGACGGAGCATGTTTCATACACGAGGGAGATACTACCATGCTCTTACCGTTGTCATAAGACGATGACAACTGACGGAGCATTCTTCATACTTGAGGGATATTTCAACATCCTCTGACCGTTGTAATGAGACGATTACAGCTGACGGAGCATGTTTCATACTTGAGGTATATTTCACCATGCTCTGACCGTTGTCATGAGACGATGACAACTGACGGAGCATGTTTCATACCTAAGGGATTATTAACTATGCTCTTACCGTTGTTATGAGACGATGACAACTGACAGCGCAGATTTCATACCTTAGGGATGTTTAACCATGCTCTGTCCGTTGTCATTATGCGATGACAACTGACGGAGCATGTTTCATACCTGATGAATACATCACCATGCTCTGACCCTTGTTATGAGACGATGACGACAGACGGAGCATGATGCATAACCTTAGGTATGAAAAGCCATGCTCAGACCGTTGTTATTAGACCATGACAACTGACGGAGCTGTTTCATACATTAGGGATATATTACCATGCTCTGACCGTTGTCATGAGACGATTACAACTGACAGAGCATGGTGCATATCTTAGGAGTGAATAACCATGCTTTGTCCGTTGTCATGAGACGATGAAAACTGACGGAGCATGTTTCATACCTGTGGAATACATTACTATGCTCTGACCGTTGTCATGAGACGATGGTAACTGACAGAGCATGATTTATACCTCAGGGATGAATAACCATGCTCTGACTGTTGTCATAAGACGATGGCAACTAAGGGAGCCTGTTTCATGCTTTAAATACATTTACATTCTCTGACCACTGTCATGAGACGGTGGCAACTGACGGAGCATGTAATATACCTGAGTGAATATCACAAATTTCTGCCGTTGTCATGAGATGATGGCAACTGACAAAGAATGACTCATACTTGATAGGGTATCATCATACTCTGACCGTTGTCATTAGACGATGAAAACCGACAGAAAATTTCATACCTTAGGGATGTTTAACCAAGCTCTGACGATGACAACTGATGGGGCATATCTGATACTTGAGGGGGTATCACCTTGCTCTGACCGATGTCATTGGGCGATGACAACTGACAGGGCATATTGCATATATTTTGGATGAATAACTATGCTCTGTCCTTTATCATGAGACGATGAAAGCTGATGGAGCATGCTTCATATCTGAGGAACACATTACCATTCTCCGACCGTTGCTATGAAACTATGACAACTGACGGAGCATGTTTCATGACTGAGAAATACATTGCCATCCCCTGACCGTTGTTATCAGACCATGCCAACTGGCAAAGCATGTTTCATACTTGAGGGCGTATCACCATGCTCTGCGCGGTGTCATGGGACGATGACAACTGACAGAGCATATTGCATAGCTTAGTGATTAATAACCATGCTCTGTCTGTTGTAATGAGACGACGATAATTGACGGAACATGTTTCAAACATGAATGATATATTACCATAAACTAACCATTGTCATGAGACGATGACAACTGACGGAGCATGAATCATACCTTAGGAATATATTACCATGCTTTGGCCATTTACATGAGACGATGGTAACTGACAGAGCATGTTTCATACCTTAGGGATAAATAATTATGCTCTGTTCGTTGTTATGAGACAATGGCAACTGCCAGAACTATTTCATACATGAATGATATATTACCATGCTCTAATGGTTGTCATAAGACGATGGCAACTGATGTAGCATGTTTCTTACTTGAGGGATATATATCACCATTCTCTGACCGTTTTAATTAGCCGATGACAACTGACAGAGCATGACTGATATCTTAGAGATATATTACCATGCTCTGACTGTTGTCATAAGATGATGACAACTGACGGAGCATGTTTCATACCTTAGGTATGTATAACCATGCTATGTCCGTTGTCATGAGACGATGACAACTGACAGAACATGTTTCAAAGATGAATGATATATTACCATGCTCTGACCGTTGTCATAAGACAATGACAACTGGCGGAGCATGTTTCATAACTTAGAGCATAACAATGCTCTGTATGTTGTCATGAGGCGATTACAACTGACGCAGATTGCTTCATAGATGAATGATATATTGCCGTGATCTGACCGTTGTCATGAGACGATGACAACTGACAGAACATGTTTGTTAAATGAATTGTATATTACCATGCTCTGACCGTTGTCATGAGACAATGACAACTGACGGAGCCTGTTTCATACCTTAGAGATAAATTACCATGCTCTGTCCGTTGTCATGAATGATAACTTAATAGTGACCTTGAGTGCATGTACCATCAATAGGAGGCCTTATAGTGACACTTGAATACATGCACCGTCACAATGAGTCTTCAAATTACCCCTGAGCACATGTACTATCACTTGGAGATTTCATAGTGACTCTTGAGTACATATACCATCACAAGGAGGATCTATAGTGGCACTTGAGTGTTTGTATCATCATTAGGATGCATGATAGTGACCCTTGAGTACCTATGCCTTCACTAGGTGGCTTTGTAGTGACCTTTGAGTACATCTACAACAACTAGGATGCTTAATAGTGACCGTTGAGCACATGTACCATCACTATGATGATTTATAGTCACTCTTGAGTAAATGTACCATCACAAAGATTCTTTATAGGGACCAATGAGTATATGTACCATCACAAGGGGCTTTCTAGTGACCATTGAGTACATGTATCATCACTAGAAGGCTTTATAGTGACTCTTGAGTACATGTACCATCACTAGGAGGCTTTATAGTGAACCTTGAGTATGCGTACCATCAATAGGAGGCTTTATAGTGTCTCTTGAGTACATGTACCATCACTAGGTGGCTTTACAGTGACACTTTAGTACATGTACTATCAATAGGAGGCTTTATAATGACCCTTGAGTACATGTACCATAAGTAAGAGACTATATAGCGATTCTTCAGTACATGTTTCATCACTAGAAGGCTTTAAAGTGGCTCTTGAGTACATGTACCATCACTAGGAGGCTTTATAGTGACCCTTGATTATCGGTACCATCACTAGGAGGCTTTATAGTGTCTCTTGAGTACATGTACCATCACTAGGTGGCTTCATAGTGACACTTCAGTACATGTACTATCCATAGGAGGCTTTATAATGACCCTTGAGTACATGTACCATAATTAAGAGACTATATAGCGATTCTTAAACACAAGTATCATCACTAGGAGTCTTTATAGTGTCTCTTCAGTACATGTATCATCACTAGGATGCTTAATAGTGACCCTTGATTATCGGTACAATCACTAGGAGGCTTTATAGTGTCTCTTGAGTACATGTATCAGTATCAACACAAGAAGGCTTTATAGTGAACCATGAGTACATGTACCATCTCTAGAAGGCTATATAGTGACCCTTTTGTACATGTACCACCACAAGGTGGCTTTATAGTGACACTTATGTACATGTACAATCACTTGGAGGATTTATAGTAACCCTTGAGTATATGTACCATCACTAGGTGGCTTTATACTGACACTTAACTACATGTAATATCACTAAAAGGCTATATATAATCCTCAAAATAATAGAAGGACCAATACTATCAATTATAATATTGATGCATTTTGTGTAGAACGTATTTTGAAAACCAATTTTACGATCTAGCCTAAACTTTTCGGACATCTTTGACGTCTTATTGCCAAGTGAAACGGCAAAAATAAAGTGGTAGAAAATGTTACTAACAAGGATTTTTTGTCATTTTAAAACTTGACCTAAATGTATTGGAATGTAATTTTTTGTGTGTGATCCATGGACTACAGAACTGCATGAAATGAATGCAAATTGCTTTTAGATGCTGAAATCTCTGTTTTCGCATGTTTTTATGGTGTTTGAATCCCATCAATTCCATCCACCTCTTCCTGTGTGAGAAAATTGCCCCGTTTGGCTGTGGCGTAATAGCCAGACTATAGATTCAGACATCAGGTTTAACGTTTGTCTGTGACAATCTTTAAAAATTCGTCGGGACATCTTTCTAACACTAAATGGCATAGAATGACGATTGAAAATCTGATTCTTGATGGCCAAGTACACGCATTGATATCAGAAAAGAAAACAATGTCAAAACTCCATTGTCAGAGGTGAAAATGCTTGCTTGCCAGTATATTGAAACTGTTTGAAGATTTTTTTGCATGTAAGCTGAACTGTTTAAAACAAAGTTTGATTTGGTGTCACTTTCATTCTACTCGAATGACCACAGAAGAATTTCTTTACCCCACCCACTGCCTTTTGAAAGTGTGTTTTTGAGGGTATGTGCATTTGAGACACAGTTATGGCAGAATTAGGCATGGGAATCATTAATAATGATTCTTGATTTATGGGCATAAAGAACTGAAAGATTTGGGCCAAGTTTTACAGAATTTAAATGTTTGAGCTAATTATACTCGCGTTCTAAAATCTTGGTCCTTTAATTATTTTGAGGAGTATAGTTAGCCTTGAGGACATGTACCATCACAAGGTGGTTTAATGGAGACACTTATGTACATGTATCATCGCTGGAAAGCTTCATTGTGACACTTGAGTACATGTATCATCACTAGGTGTCTTTATATTGACCCTTGTGTACATATACAATAACTATTAGACTTTATAGTGACCCTTAAGTATACTTGCCATCACAAGGAGGCTTTATAGTGTTTTTAGGACATGTACCTTCACAAAAAGGCTTTATAATGACCCTTGAGTACATTTACCATCAATAGGAGGCTATATAGTGACCCTTGAGTACATATACCAACACAAGGTGGCTTTATAATGACACTTATGTAAATGTACCATCATCAGGAGGCTTTATTAAGGGTGAGGTTGGCGCCGTTAAACCGGTTTAAGCCCTCCAGTAAAATATTTTACTGACCGTTCCAAGGCGGTACTTCTTTTGTGGATCTTTTATGTTTTTGTTCTGTCTTGTGTTTGCTATGTTTTGTGCACGTCTGTTTATATGTGCTTTGTGGTCACCTGCTGGGAAAGGGCTGACCTCTTGGCTCTCGTTTGTGGTGTCTTCTGTGAGTTTGTCACTTTCCCATTGGTATCCTGGGTCAGGTGTGGTACTTGATTGTATCGATTCCTGATCTTTGCACCATTACTTACTTTTATAGTGACGCTTGAGTACATGTACCATCACAAGGAGGCTTTTTAGTGACTATTGTATACATAAACCATCGCTATCGGCTTTAAACCTCCCCTTGAGTACTCATATTATCACTAGAATGCTTTATATTGACTCTTGAGTACACGCAACATCACAAAGAGGCTTAATAGCGACTCTGGAGTAAATGTACCATCACTAGAAGGCTTAAAGTGACTCTTGAGTACATGTACCATCACGAGGGAGCTTTATACTGACTCTAGATTACATGACCCATCAAAAGGATACTGTATAGTTACCCTTGAGTACATGTCCAATCACTCAGAGGATTTATAGTGAACATTTACTACATATACTATCACCAGAATACTAAATAGTGATCCTTGAGTACGCGTACCATCACGAGGAGGCTTTTTAGTAACCCTTTAATACATGTACCTTCACTAGGTGCCTTAATAGTGGCAATGAGTACATGGACCATACTAGGAGGTTTAATAGTGTCTCTTAAGTATATGTACCACTAGGAGGCTTTATTGCGACTCTTGAGTACGTGTTAAATCACAAGGTGGCTTTATAGTGACTCTTGAATACATGAACCATCACTAGGAGGCTTTATAGTGACCCTTGAGTACATGTACCATCACTAGGAGGCTTTATAGTGACCCATTGAGTACATGTTACATCCGTAGGACGCTTTATAGTGACCCTAGATGACATATACCTTAACAAGGTGCCTTTATAGTGACTCTTGTGACTATGCACCATCACTAGGCGGCTTTATAGTGACCCTTGAGTACATGTACTATTACAAGGAGGCTTTATATTGACCCTTGAGTACTTGTACCATCGCTAGAATGCTTCATAATAACTCTTGAGTACATGTACTATCACAAGAAGGCTTTATAATGATTCTTGACTGCATATGTCATCACTAGGAGTCTTTTAGTGACCCTTGGGTATATGTGCCATCACTAGGAGGCTTTATAGTGTATTTTGAGTACATGTACCATCACAAGAAGGCTTAATAGTGTCACTCAAGTATATTACCATGACTAGGATGCTTTATAGTAGACTATTGAGTACCCATGCCATCACTAGGAGGCTTTATTGTGACGCTTTGGTACATGTACCATCACATGGAGGCTTTATAATGACCGGTGAGTACCTGTACCATCACAAGGAGGCTTTATTACGATTTTGGGTACATGTAGCATCACGAAGAGTCACTATTATGACACTTGAGTACATGCACCCTACTAGTAGATTAAAAAGTGTCGCTTGAGTATATGTACCATGACTAGGAGGCTTTATAGTGACTCTTGAGTACCCATACCATCACTGGGTGGCTTTTTAGTGACCCTTGAGTACATGTACCAACGCTAGGAGGCTTTATTATCACCCTTGAGTACATGTATCCTCACGAGGTGGCTTCATAGTAGCTCTAGAATACATGCACTAGCACAATGAGGCTGTATAGTGACCCTTGAGGACATGCACCATCACTAAGAGCCTTTATAGTGACCATTTAGTACATATACCATCACTAGGAGACTTTATAGTGATCCTTGAGTGAATGAACCATCACTAGAAGGCTTGAGTACATGTACCATCGCTAGGAGGCACTATAGTGACACTTTAGTACATTTACAATTACTAGTAGACTCTACAGTAACACTTGAGTTACGATTGGGTATATTTACAACCACTAGTAAACACTTTGTTTGCTTGATTTGATTATTTAAGTCCCATCAACAATCTTTCAGTTTAACAGGAACGGATCTTACAGGGTTGAACCAGTACTAAGCTAGGATAAGTATGTCTTGCTCAAGGACCACAATGCAGTTACGCCAGAGAGGCTCGATCCCGCGGCCCCTCGGTCTCGAGTCAAGCACTCTACCACTGAGCCACTGCGCTCCCGCTAGTAAGCACTAAAATCACACAAAAGTGTATGTACTTTCACCAGGAGGTGCTACAGCAACACTTGAGTTCTCTTATCTCCGCTCAGACGCACTACAGTGATATTTTAGTACATGCATCATCAATAAGAGGCACTACGGTGACACCTGAGTACGTGCTTCATTACTAAGAGGCACACTACATCGACACTTATACACATGTATCCTCACTAGGAAGCATTATAGTGGCACATGACTACATGTACTATCATTAGAGGTACTACACTGACACTTCAGTACATTTACAATCGCAATTAGAGTCACACTTAAAACCTTGTATATTCACTAGGAGGTGCTGCAGTGACATTTGAGTATCCTAGTGATGGACTATATACTCCCCATGTGTCACTGTAGTGCCTCCTAAAGAAGGTTCATGTACTCAAGTGTCACAGTAGTGGTGCCTCCTATTTATAAGACATATACTCGAGAGTCACTGCTTTGCCTCTTAGTGATGATGAATGTACTCAAGTGTCATCGTTGTGCCTCTTACACTATGAGACACTACAGTGACACCTTAGTTCATTTGACTTCGTTAGGAGGTACTACAGTTACACTTAAGTATATGCACCATCACCAGGATGCACTACAAGGACACTTAGGTACATATATCATCATTTAGAGGCACTACAGTCACACATACGTGTATTTACCATCACTAGACAGCACTACAGTGGCACTTGAGTGCATGTACCTTCTTAAGGCGGCACTACGGTATCCCTTTAGTGCACATACCCTTACAAGGGTACACAACAGTGACGATTGAGAATTAGTATCATCACTAGGAGGCACTAGAGTGACACTTGAGAACATATACCTCACATAGAAGGAACTTCAGTGACCCGTGGGTACATTTATAAACACTAGTAAGCATTACGCATACACTTGAGTGCATGTAACTTCACTAGGAGTGACATTTGAGTATAGTATTTATCACTAGGACACACTACAGTGACACTTGAGTACATATATTGTCACTAGGATGCACTACAGGGACACTTGAGTACAATTACCATCTCTAAGAGGGACTACATTGACCCCCTGAGTACATTCACCATCACTAGGAGGCATTACAATGACACTTGAGCACATTTACAATCACAAGTATACACTAGAGTGACACTTGAGTGCATGAACCTTCCTTTTGATGCACTACAGTTATAATTGGATATATTTACAATCAATAGTGGGCACTAAAATGACACTTGAGTGTATGCATTGTCACCAGGAGGTGCTACAGTAACACTTGATTGCAACTTTCTTCACTAAGGGCACTACATATACGTTTCAGAACATGCATCAACAGTAGGATGCACTACATTGACATTCGAGAAGATACATCATCACTAAAAACCACTGCAGTGACACTTGAGCACATGTATCTCACTATGGGCTCTACGGTGATATTCATGTACATATACTATCACTAGGAGGCACTACATTGACACATGACTATTTTAATCATCACAAGGAGGCACAACAAAGACAATTTAGTACATTTACAGTCATAACTTAGCACTACAGTGACACTTTAATATTAGTGCCTCCTAGTGCTGGTATATACGCTCACGTGCCACTGTAGTGCATCCTAGTGAAGATATGTGCACTCAAGTGTTACTGTAGCACATCCTAGTGAAGATATGTGCCCTCAAGTGCTACTGTAGCAAATCCTAGTGAAGGTGCATGCTCTCAAGTGTCACTGTAATGCCTCATATCGATGATTATTGTAATCAAGTGTCACTATAGTGCCTCCTAGTGAAGGTTATATACTCAAGCGTATCTGTAGTACCTACTAGTGATGATACAAGCACCCAAACGTCATTGTGGTGGCTCGTGGTTAAAGTACGTTCACCCAAGTGTTTATGTGCTGCATAACTGTGAAGGTAGTGAAGATACATGTACTCAAGTGTCACTGAAGTGCCTCCTAGCAATGATAAATCTACTCAAAGATTACTGTAGTGCCTCATAATGATGGTGCATGTCACAAAAGTGCCATCTGGTGATGTTATACACACTCAAGTGTCACTGAAATACCTTCTAGCAAATGTAGATGTGCCCAAGTGTCACTGTAGTGCCTCCTTGGCAACTTGCATATACTCACGTGTCACTGTAGTGCCACATAGTTATGATAAACAAACTCAAGAGTAACTGAAATGTCTCCAAGTGAAGGTACATGTTCTCAGGTGTCAATGTAGCACCTCCTAGTGAAAAACATATGCCTAAGTGTTAATATAGTGCCTCCTTGAGAAGATGCACATATTCTAGTGTCACTGTACTGCCACCTAGTGATGATATATATACTCGAGTGTCACTGTAGTGCCTCCTACGTGATCTGAGGTGGCACTGTGGTGCTCCTAGTGAAGGAACATGTGTCCAATTGTATCTTTAGTGCCTCTTAGTGAAGGTGCATGTATTGAAGTGTCACTGTAGTGTCACCTTGTGATGATATAAACACTCAGGTGCCACAAAGTAGTGTACCCTTGTGATGGTACGTGTACTAAAGTGCAATTGTAGGTGCTCGTAGTATAGGTACATGTACTCAAGTCCTATTATAGTGCCTCCTTTTGCTTTTTAATATATTCTAATGTAACTGTTGTGCCTCCTAGTTTTATAAACGCATTCAACTGTCGCTGTAGTACCACCTAGTGATGGTTTATACACTCAAGTGCCACAATAGTGCCTCCATGTGAAAGTGGACATGTTCTCGCGAATGCACCTGTGGTACCTTCTTTTTTTCGGTTGATGTAATCTATATCCATATGGTATGAAAAATTCTTTGTCAGTTGTCTTCATCTCATGACAACAGTCAGAGCAGGGTAATATATCATTCATGTATGAAACATGCTCCGTCAGTTGTCATCATCACATGACAATGGTCAGAGTATGATTATACCCTCTCAAGAATGAGTCATGCTCTGTCAGTTGCCATCATCTCATGACAACGGCCAGAGCACGGTTATTCATCTCTAAGGTATGAAACATGCTCCGTCAGTTGTCATCGTCTCATGACAACGGTGAGAGCATGGTAATATATCATATATCTTTAAAAACATTCCCCGCAAGTTGTCTTCGCCTCATGACAACGGACAAAGCATGGTTATACATCCCAAAGATATAAATTATGCCCCACAAGTTGTCTTCGTCTCATGACAACGGTAAGAGTATGATTACACCCCCTCAAGTATGAGTCATGCTCTGTCAGTTGCCATCATCTCATGACAACGGTCAGAGCATGGTTATTTTTCCTCTAAGGTATGTAACATGCTATGTCAGGTCTCATCATCTTATGACAACGGTCAGAGCATGGAAATATACCACTTATGTATGAAACATGCTCCGTCAGTTGCCATCGTCTTATGAAAACGGTCAGAGCATGGTAATAGATCCCTAAGGTATCAATCATGCTCCGTCAGTTGTCATCGTTTCATGACAACGGACAGAGCATGGCTATACATCCCAAAGGTATGAAACCTGCTCTGTCAGTTGTCTATGTCTCATCAAAACGTTCAGAGCATGGTTATTTATCCCTAAGGTATGAATCATGCTACGTCAGTTGTCATCGTCTCATGACAACAGTCAGAGCATGGTGCATGAAATATATCATATATCTATGATACATGTCCCACAAGTTGTCTTCGCCTCATGACAACAGAGAGAGCATGGTTATACATCCCAAAGGTATGAATTATGCTCCGTCAGTTATTTTTGTCTCATAATATCGGTCAGAGCATGGTAATATATCCCTAAGGTATGAACCATGCTCCGTCAAATATATCGTCTAGTGACAACGGTCAGAGCATGGTAATATATCCCTAAGGTATGAACCATGCTCCGTCAGTTGTTATCGTCTAGTGACAACGGTCAGAGCATGGATATAAATCCCTAATGTATGAACAATGCTCCGCTCAGTTGTTATCATCTAGTGACAACGGTCTGAGCATGGTTATATATCCCTCAGGTATGAACCATGCTCCGTCAGTTGTTATCGTCCAGTGACAACGGTCAGAGCATGGTCATATATCCCTAAGGTATGAACCATGCTCCGTCAGTTATTATCGTCCAGTGACAACGGTCAGAGCATGGTTATATATCCCTAAGGTATGACCCATACTCCGTCAGTTGTAATCGTTTAGTGACAACGGTCAGAGCATGGTAATATATCTTAATGTATAAACCATGCTCCTTCAGACGTTATCGTCTAGTGACAACGGTCAGAGCATGGTAATATAACCCTCAGGTATGAACCATGCTCTGTCAGTTGTTATCATCTCATGACAACGGTCAGAGCATGGTAATATATCCCTAAGATATGAACAATGCTCCGTCAGTTGTGATCGTCCCATAACAACGGTCAGAGCATACAAATATATCCCTACAATATTAACCATGCTCCGTCAGTTGTTATCGTCTAGTGACAATGGTCAGAGCATGGTAATATATCCCTAAGGTATGAACCATGCTCCGTCAGTTGTAATCATCTAGTGACATCAATCAGAGCATGGTAATATATCCCTAAGGTATGAACCATGCTCCATCACTTGTTATCGTCTAGTGACAACGGTCAGAGCATGGTAATATTTCCCTAAGGTATGAACCATGCTCCATCAGTTGTAATCGTCTCATGACAACGGTCAGAGCATGGCAATATATCCCTTAGGTATGAACCCTGCTCCGTCAGATGTTATCGTTTAGTGACAACGGTCAGAGCATGGTAATATATCCCTAAGTAATGAATCATGCTCCGTCAGTTGTTATCATCTAGTGTCAACGGTCAGAGTATGATAATTCATCCCTAAGGTATGAACCATGCTCCATCAGTGGTTATCACCTAGTGACAACGGTCAGAGCATGGTTATATATCCCTAAGGTATGAGCCATCGTCCGTCTGTTGTTATCGTCTCATGACAACGATCAGAGCATGGTAATATATCCCTAAGGTATGAACCATGCTCCGTCAGTTGTTATCATCTAGTGACAACGGTCAGAGCATTGTAATATATCCCTAAGGTATGAGCCATGCTCCGTCAGTTGTTATCGTCTCATGACAACGGTCAGAGCATGGTTATATATCCCTAAGGTATGAACCATGCTCCGTCAGTTGTCATCATCTAGTGACAACGGTCAGAGCATGGTAATATATCCCTAAGGTATGAACCATGCTCCGTCACTAGTTATCGTCTCATGAAACGGTCAGAGCATGATAATATATCCCTAAGGTATGAACCATGCTCCGTCAGTTGTTATCGTCTCATGACAACGGTCAGAGCATGGTAATATGTCCCTAAGGTATGAACCATGCTCCGTCACTTGTTATCATCTAGTGACAAGGGTCAGAGCTTGGTTATACATCCCAAAGGTATAAACCATGCTCCGTCAGTTGTTATCGTCTCATGACAACTGTCAGAACATGGTACTATATCCCTACGATATTAACCATGCTCCGTCAGTTGTTATCGTCTAGTGACCACGGTCAGAGCATGGTAATATATCCCTAAGGTATGAACCATGCTCCGTCAGTTGTCATCATCTAGTGACAACGGTCAGAGTATGATAATATATATCCCTAATGTATGAGCCATGCTCCGTCAGTTGTTATCATCTAGTGACAACGGTCAGAGCACGGTTATATATCCCTAAGGTATGAACCATGGTCCGTCAGTTGTTATCGTCTCATGACAACGGTCAGAGCATGGTAATATATCCCTAAGGTATGAACCATGCTCCGTCAGTTGTTTGTTATCGTCTAGTGACAACGGTCAGAGCATGGTTATAAATCCCTAAGGTATGAACCATGCTACGTCGGTTGTTATCATCTAGTGACAACGGTCAGAGCATGGTAATATATCCCTAAGGTATAAAACATGCTCGTCAGTTGTAATCGTCTCATGACAACGGTCAGAGCATGGTTATCTATACCTAAGGTATGATCCATACTCCGTCAGTTATTATCGTATAGTGCCAACGGTCAGAGCATGGTAATATATCCCTAAGGTATGAACCATGCTCCGCCAGTTGTTATCGTCTAGTGCCAACGGTCAGAGCATGGTAATATATCCCTAAGATATGATCCATGCTCCGTCAGTTGTTATCATCTAGTGACAACGGTCAGAGCATGGTAATATATCCCTAAATTATAAACCATGCTCCGTCAGTTGTTATCGTCTAGTGACAACGGTCAGAGCATGGTAATATTCCTAAGGTATGAACCATGCTCTGTTAGTTGTTATCATCTCATGACAGCGGTCAGAGCATGCTAATATATCACTAAGATATGAACCATGCTCCGTCAGTTGTTATTGTCTAGTGACAACGGTCAGAGCATGGTATTATATCCCTAAGGTATGAAACATGCTCTGACAGTTGTCATCGTGACATAACAACGGTCAGAGCATGGTTATTCATCCCTTATGTATGAAACATGCTCCGTTAGTTGTCATCGCCTCATGACAACGGTCAGAGCATGGTTATTCATCTTTAAGGTATGACACATGCTCCGACAGTTGTCATCGTGACATGACAACGGTCAGAGCATGATTGTTCATCTCTAGGGTATGAAACATGCTCCGTCAGTTGTCATCGTCTCATGACAACAGTCAGAGCATGGTAATATATCCCTAAGGTATGAACCATTCTCCGTCAGTTGTTATTGTCTCATGACAACTGTCAGAGCATGGTAATATATCCCTAAGATATGAACAATGCTCCGTCAGTTGTTATCGTCTAGTGACAACGGTCAGAGCATGGTAATATACCCCTAAGGTATGAATCATGCTCCGTCAGTTGTCATCATCTAGTGTCAACGGTCAGAGTATGATTATTTATCCCAAAGGTATGAACCATGCTCCATCAGTTGTTATCATCTAGTGACAACGGTCAGAGCATGGTTATACATCCCTAAGGTATGAGCCATCGTCCGTCAGTTGTTATCATCTAGTGACAACGATCAGAGCATGGTAATATATCCCTAAGGTATGATCCATGCTCCGTCAGTTATTATCGTATAGTGCCAACGGTCAGAGCATGGTAATATATCCCTAAGGTATGATCCATGCTCCGTCAGTTGTCATCATCTAGTGACAACGGTCAGAGCATGGTAATATATCCCTGAGGTATTATCCATGCTCCGTCAGTTATTATCGTATAGTGCCAACGGTCAGAGCATGGTAATATATCCCTAAGGTATGAACCATGCTCCGTCAGTTGTTATCGTCTAGTGACAACGGTCAGAGCATGGTAATATAGCCCTACGATATTAACCATGCTCCGTCAGTTGTTATCGTCTAGTGACAACGGTCAGAGCATGGTAATATATCCCTAAGGTATGAACCATGCTCCGTAATTTGTCATCATCTAGTGACAACGGTCAGAGCATGATAATATATATCCCTAATGTATGAACCATGCTCCGTCAGTTGTTATCATCTAGTGACAAGGGTCAGAGCTTGGTTATATATCCCTAAGATATGAACTATGGTCCGTCAGTTGTTATCGTCTCATGACAACGGTCAGAGCATGGTAATATATCCCTAAGGTATGAACCATGCTCCGTCAGTTGTTTGTTATCGTCTAGTGCCAACGGTAAGAGCATGGTAAAATATCCCTAAGGTATGAACCATGCTCCGTCAGTTGTTATCATATAGTGACAACGGTCAGAGCATGGTAATATATCCCTAAGGTATAAACCATGCTCCGTCAGTTGTTATCGTCTAGTGACAACGGTCAAACCATGGCAATATATCCCTAAGGTATGAACCATGCTCCGTCACTTGTTATCGTCTAGTGACAACGGTCAGAGCATGGTAATATATCCCTAAGGTATAAACCATGCTCCGTCAGTTGTTATCGTCTAGAGACAACGGTCAAACCATGGCAATATATCCCTAAGGTATGAACCATGCTCCGTCACTTGTTATCGTCTAGTGACAACGGTCAGAGCATGGTAATATATCCCTAAGGTATGAACCATGCTCCGTCAGTTGTATTCGTCTCATGACAACAGTCAGAGCATGGAAATCTATACCTAATGTATGATCAATACTCCGTCAGTTGTTATTGTCTAGTTACAACGGTCAGAGCATAGTTATTAATTTTTAAGGTATGACACATGCTCCGACAGTTATGATCGTGACAAGACAACGGTCAGAGCATGGTTATTCATCTCTAGGGTATGAAACATGCTCCATCAGCTGTCATCGTCTCATGACAACGGTCAGAGCATGGTAATATATCCCTAAGGTATGAACCATTTTCCGTCAGTTGTTATTGTCTCAAGACAACTGTCAGAGCATGGTAATATATCCCTAAGATATGAACCATGCTCCGTCAGTGGTTATCGTCTAGTGACAACGGCCAGAGCATGGTAATATATCCCTAAGGTATTAACCATGCTCCGTCAGTTGTCATCATCTAGTGACAACGGTCAGAGCATGGTAATATACCCCTAAGGTATGAATCATGCTCCGTCAGTTGTTATCATCTAGTGTCAACGGTCAGAGTATGATTATTCATCCCTAAGGTATGAACCATGCTCCATCAGTGGTTATCATCTAGTGACAACGGTCAGAGCATGGTTATATATCCCTAAGGTATGAGCCATCGTCCGTCAGTTGTTATCGTCTCATGACAACGATCAGAGCATGGTAATATATCCCTAAGGTATGAACCATGCTCCGTCAGTTGTTATCATCTAGTGACAACGGTCAGAGCATGGTAATATATCCCTAAGATATGATCCATGCTCCGTCAGTTGTTATCATCTAGTGACAACGGTCAGAGCATGGTAATATATCCCTAAGGTATAAACCATGCTCCGTCAGTTGTTATCGTCTAGTGACAACGGTCAGAGCATGGTAATATTCCTAAAGTATGAATCATGCTCCGTTAGTTGTTATCATCTCATGACAGCGGTCAGAGCATGCTAATATATCACTAAGATATGAACCATGCTCCGTCAGTTGTTATTGTCTAGTGACAACGGTCAGAGCATGGTAATATATCCCTTAGGTATGAAACATGCTCCGTCAGTTGTTATCGTCTTATGAAAACGGTCAGAGCATGGTTTTATATCCCTAAGGTATGAAACATGCTCTGACAGTTGTCATCGTGACATAACAACGGTCAGAGCATGGTTATTCATCCCTTAGGTATGAAACATGCTCCGTTAGTTGTCATCGCCTCATGACAACGGTCAGAGCATGGTTATTCATCTTTAAGGTATGACACATGCTCCGACAGTTGTCATCGTGACATGACAACGGTCAGAGCATGATTGTTCATCTCTAGGGTATGAAACATGCTCCGTCAGTTGTCATCGTCTCATGACACCAGTCAGAGCATGGTAATATATCCCTAAGGTATGAACCATTCTCCGTCAGTTGTTATTGTCTCATGACAACTGTCAGAGCATTGTAATATATCCCTAAGATATGAACAATGCTCCGTCAGTTGTTATCGTCTAGTGACAACGGTCAGAGCATGGTAATATACCCCTAAGGTATGAATCATGCTCCGTCAGTTGTCATCATCTAGTGTCAACTGTCAGAGTATGATTATTTATCCCTAAGGTATGAACCATGCTCCATCAGTTGTTATCATCTAGTGACAACGGTCAGAGCATGGTTATACATCCCTAAGGTATGAGCCATCGTCCGTCAGTTGTTATCGTCGTATGACAACGATCAGAGCATGGTAATATATCCCTAAGGTATGAACCATGCTCCGTCAGTTGTTATCATCTAGTGACAACGGTCAGAGCATTGTAATATATCCCTAAGGTATTAACCATGCTTCGTCAGTTGTTATCGTCTCATGACAACGGTCAGAGCATGGTAATATATCCCTAAGATATGAACCATGCTCCGTCAGTTGTTATCGTCTCATAACAACGGTCAGAGCATGGTTATATATCCCTAAGGTATGAACCATGCTCCGTCAGTTGTCATCATCTAGTGACAACGGTCAGAGCATGGTAATATATCCCTACGATATTAACCATGCTCCGTCAGTTGTTATCGTCTAGTGACAACGGTCAGAGCATGGTAATATATCCCTAAGGTATGAACCATGCTCCGTAATTTGTCATCATCTAGTGACAACGGTCAGAGCATGATAATATATATCCCTAATGTATGAACCATGCTCCGTCAGTTGTTATCATCTAGTGACAAGGGTCAGAGCTTGGTTATATATCCCTAAGATATGAACTATGGTCCGTCAGTTGTTATCGTCTCATGACAACGGTCAGAGCATGGTAATATATCCCTAAGGTATGAACCATGCTCCGTCAGTTGTTTGTTATCGTCTAGTTACAACGGTAAGAGCATGGTAATATATCCCTAAGGTATGAACCATGCTCCGTCAGTTGTTATCATCTAGTGACAACGGTCAGAGCATGGTAATATATCCCTAAGGTATAAACCATGCTCCGTCAGTTGTTATCGTCTAGTGACAACGGTCAAACCATGGCAATATATCCCTAAGGTATGAACCATGCTCCGTCACTTGTTATCGTCTAGTGACAACGGTCAGAGCATGGTAATATATCCCTAAGGTATGAACCATGCTCCGTCAGTTGTATTCGTCTCATGACAACAGTCAGAGCATGGAAATCTATACCTAATGTATGATCAATACTCCGTCAGTTGTTATCGTCTAGTTACAACGGTCAGAGCATGGTTATTAATTTTTAAGGTATGACACATGCTCCGACAGTTGTCATCGTGACAAGACAACGGTCAGAGCATGGTTATTCATCTCTAGGGTATGAAACATGCTCCGTCAGCTGTCATCGTCTCATGACAACGGTCAGAGCATGGTAATATATCCCTAAGGTATGAACCATTTTCCGTCAGTTGTTATTGTCTCAAGACAACTGTCAGAGCATGGTAATATATCCCTAAGATATGAACCATGCTCCGTCAGTGGTTATCGTCTAGTGACAACGGCCAGAACATGGTAATATATCCCTAAGGTATTAACCATGCTCCGTCAGTTGTCATCATCTAGTGACAACGGTCAGAGCATGGTAATATACCCCTAAGGTATGAATCATGCTCCGTCAGTTGTTATCATCTAGTGTCAACGGTCAGAGTATGATTATTCATCCCTAAGGTATGAACCATGCTCCATCAGTGGTTATCATCTAGTGACAACGGTCAGAGCATGGTTATATATCCCTAAGGTATGAGCCATCGTCCGTCAGTTGTTATCGTCTCATGACAACGATCAGAGCATGGTAATATATCCCACAGGTATGAACCATGCTCCGTCAGTTGTTATCATCTAGTGACAACGGTCAGAGCATGGTAATATATCCCTAAGGTATGAACCATGCTCCGTCAGTTGTTATCGTCTCATGACAACGGTCAGAGCATGGTAATATATCCCTAAGATATGAACCATGCTCCGTCAGTTGTTATCGTCTCATAACAACGGTCAGAGCATGGTTATATATCCCTAAGGTATAAACCATGCTCCGTCAGTTGTCATCATCTAGTGACAACGGTCAGAGCATGGTAATATATCCCTAAGGTATGAACCATGCTCCGTCACTAGTTATCGTCTCATGACAACGGTCAGAGCATGGTAATATATCCCTGAGGTATGAACCATGCTCCGTCAGTTGTTATCGTCTCATGACAACTGTCAGAGCATGGTACTATATCCCTACGATATTAACCATGCTCCGTCAGTTGTTATCGTCTAGTGACAACGGGCAGAGCATGGTAATATATCCCTAAGGTATGAACCATGCTCCGTCAATTGTCATCATCTAGTGACAACGGTCAGAGCATAATAATATATATCCCTAATGTATGAACCAAACTCCGTCAGTTGTTATCATCTAGTGACAATGGTCAAAGCACGGTTATATATCCCTAAGGTATGAACCATGGTCCGTCAGTTGTTATCGTCTCATGACAACGGTCAGAGCATGGTAATATATCCCTAAGGTATGAACCATGCTCTGACACTTTTTATCGTCTAGTGACAACGGTCAGAGCATGGTGATATATCCCTAAGGTATGAACCATGCTCCGTCACTTGTTATCGTCTAGTGACAACGGTCAGAGCATGGTAATATATCCCTAAGGTATGAACCATGCTCCGTCAGTTGTATTCGTCTCATGACAACAGTCAGTGCATGGTAATCTAATCCTATGGTATGATCCATACTCCGTTGGTTGTTTTCGTTTAGTGACAATGGTCAGAGCATGGTAATATATCCCTAAGGTATGAACAATGCTCCGTCAGTTGTTATCGTCTCATGACAACGGTCAGAGCATGGTAATATATCCCTAAGGTATGAATCATGCTCCGTCAGTTGTTATCATCTTGTGACAACGGTCAGAGCATGGTAATATATCCCTGAGGTATTATCCATGCTCCGTCAGTTGTTATCGTCTAGTGACAATGGTCAGAGCATGGTAATATATCCCTAAGGTATGAACCTTGCCCCGTCAGTTGTTATCGTCTCAAGACAACGGTCAGAGCATGGTATTATATCCCTAAGGTATGAAACATGCTCCGTTAGTTGTCATCGCCTCATGACAACGGTCAGAGCATGGTTTTTCATCTCTAAGATATGAAACATGCTCCGACAGTTTTCATCGTGAAATGACAACGGTCAAAGCATGGGTTTTCATCCCTAAGGTATGAAACATGCTCCGTTAGTTGTCATCGTCTCATGACAACGGTCAGAGCATGGTTATTCATCTCTAAGGTATGAAACATGCTCCGTCAGTTGTCATCGTCTCATGACAACGGTCAGAGCATGGTAATTCATCCCGAAGGTATGAAACATGCTCTGACAGTTGACATCGTCTCATGACAACGGTCAGAGCATGGATATTCATCTCTAAGGTTTGAAACATGCTCCGACAGTTTTCATCGTGACATGAGAACGGTCAGAGCATGGTTATTCATCTCTAAGGTATGAAACATGCTCCGACAGTTGACATCGTCTCATGACAACGATCAGAGCATGGTTATTCATCTCTAAGTTATGAAACATGCTCCGACAGATGTCATCGTGACATGACAACGGTCAGAGCATGGTTATTCATCTCTAAGGTATGAAACATGATCCGTCAGTTGTTATCGCCTCATGACAACGGTCAGAGCATGGTTATTCATCCCTAAGGTATGAAACATGCTCCGTCAGTTGTTATCGCCTCATGACAACGGTCAGGGCATGGTTATTCATCCCTTAGGCATGAAACATGCTCCGTCAATTGCTATTCGCCTTGTGACAACGGTCAGAGCATGGTTATTCATCCCTAAGGTATGAAACATGCTCCGTCAGTTGTCATTGTCTCATGACAACGGTCAGAGCATGGTTATTCATCTCTAAGGTATGAAACATGCTCCGACAGTTGTCATCGTGACATGACAACGGTCAGAGCATGGTTATTCATCTCTTAGGTATGAAACATGCTCCGTCAGTTGTTATCGCCTCATGACAACGGTCAGAGCATGGTTATTCATCCCTTAGGTATGAAACATGCTCGGTCAGTTGTCATCGCCTCATGACAACGGTCAGAGCATGGTTATTCATCCCTTAGGTATGAAACATGCTCCGTCAGTTGCTATTCCCCTCATGACAACGGTCAGAGCATGGTTATTCATCCCTAAGGTATGAAACATGCTCCGTCAGTTGTCATTGTCTCATGACAACGGTCAGAGCATGGTTATTCATCCCTAAGGTATGAAACATGCTCGGTCAGTTGTCATCGCCTCATGACAACGGTCAGAGCATGGTTATTCATCCCTTAGGTATGAAACATGCTCCGTCAGTTGTTATCGGCTCATGACAACGGTCAGAGCATGGTTATTCATCCCTAAGGTATGAAACATGCTCCGTCAGTTGTCATTGTCAAATGACAACGGTCAGAGCATGGTTATTCATCTCTAAGGTATGAAACATGCTCCGTTAGTTGTCATTGTCTCATGACAACGGTCAGAGCATGGTTATTCATCCCTAAGGTATGAAACATGCTCCATTAGTTGTCATCGTGACATGACAACGGTCAGAGCATGGTTATTCATCTCTAAGGTATGAAACATGCTCCATTAGTTGTCATTGTCTCATGACAACGGTCAGAGCATGGTTATTCATCCCTAAGGTATGAAACATGCTCCGTTAGTTTTCATCGTGACATGACAACGGTCAGAGCATGGTAATATATCATTTATGTATGAAACTTGCTCCGACAGTTGTCATCGTCTCTTGACAATGGACAGAGCAGGTAAGAAACATGCACCGTCAGTTGTGATCTTTTCGTGACGACTGTCAGAGCATGGTTATACCTCATTCAGGTAAGAAACATGCTCCGTCCATTATGATCATCTCATGACCATGTTCGGAGCATGGTTATACCCCTATTTCATAAGGAACATGGTCGTCTCATTACATCGGTAAGATAATGTTTATACATCTACCTGATGAGGAGCATGATCAGCCAGCTGTGATCGTAGTTAGAATATGGTAATACCAATATCTGATTTAGAAATACGCTCATCCAGTTCTGACCGTCTCCTCACAGCGACTTCAGAACATAGTTGTACGTTTATTAAAGGAGAAACATGCCCATCTATTTGCCTTCATTCTATTACAGGAATTAGGACATGTTTCCATGCTAGCCTTATATGATATATGTGCAGGCGATAGCTATCGTCTGATCATAGTTAAAGAAATTAGCGCTTGTGAATGTCATCTTCATAAAGGAAATAGCAAATATGCTGATACGTTTACAACTGTACATACGCACAGGCTGATCTGAGTCTAAATGGAGGATTGAGGTCGGGGGCACATTGTAGGAAACATGTGCCGATCCAGAGGGGGGGGGACAGGGGTCCGGACCCCCCCCCCCCCCTGAAAAATCACAAAAATATAGGGTTTCAGTACTATACTGGTCCGGATCCCCTGTAAAATCATACAGCTACCAAGCAAACTTTCAATGTTGGGCCAACAACGGCCCGCCAGCGAAACGCCATTTAAATGGCGTTCCGCTGCTGGGCCGATGATGGCCCGCTTATATTGGTATTTTGGATCATCTCTCCCATCATCAACAAAAGAAATACGTAGTCAAAGTTGGACCCCCTCTGAAAAAACTTTCTAGATCCGCGCATGGGAAATGATGTGCGATTATTTACATTAAGCCTCCATAGAGGCATCCATCCTCATTTCAGGCATCTTTAAATATGACCTCTACATAAAGTATTATCTTTTTTAAAAGCTGCATCTTGTTAAGCGCTTTTAATAGACATTGGGTTTTTTGGCTGTCTATTTTAAAAACAAATGACGCATGCGCAGAAACGCACCATGCGGGGACCGTTGTCATTATCCCCTTCCCTCATCTTATAGGAACAGTTTATCTGCCTGTTATATTACCGGGTCTGAGCTGTTATTTATTCTTTTACAATTAATCATCGTTTCCTTTGTTGAATTTAAAGGGAAAACTTAGATTTGTTCCTCATTTTCAACTTTCTAAGCGTTGTCGAAACCATAAAATTGATCAATGCCTGACCGATTGTATATATATAAATAGAACGTACAAAATCGCGTTGCGATTGGCTGTGTATAAATAATTTACATATACATGTAGTGTGTATATCACATGACCGTTCTGGCGGGATAGGCATAAAGTAAAACTTCGAATGAAATCATACAAGTAAGATTATTTAATCCCCAATATTTAAGCGACTTTTTGGGGTCAGCTGAGATAATTCTTGATTTATATGAATGTTATATTATTTACATACATAGCCGCGTAAAAAAACACGCCGACTTGTTTGTTTGTTGTCAATGAAAGCAGACTACAATGGCAAGTCCACTATGTCTTTTACGATATGCCTTTCATTATTATATTACTGCGCAAGGTATTATTTTTTAAATATATTTGTATTTGAATTAGCAATTGGCAATAAATCATTGCTTCGATACCCAAACTGAAGTTTCTAAACTGCGAAGCATAACAAACAATAAAAAAACAACGAAAAAAAGAACTATTTTTTACGCGTAATATTTTCCAGAAAGTTGTTCGGTTTGCATTAAGCCTTTATCCTGCGGAATCCGGATATACCCCGTTCTGGAAAACATTGTAGATTGGGATCAGTTGGCTTCTCAGGAACAAACTAGTCAGGATCTTTACGACTCTTAATCATGCATCTAATTAAATTGTTAATATTGAAACCATGCAACTTATATGTCTGAAAATTTGCAAGGAGTGTAGCATATATTTAATGTATGGCCTGGCAAGGGTGAAAAATCGACGTGACTGAAAAACTGTAAGTGTTAAAATTGAGTCCGGATGCCAGCATCCGTCCCCAAACAGCCAAATTTATATCCAGTGGAACTGCCTTACCGAAACGAAATGCAACGCAGTCGCTAGGACAATGCAGCATCAATGCTAATATCATATGTATATATTCGCTGTTTCATTCAGCAATGATAATTGAACATGTATTTACCATAATAAATAGTGTTTTTTACCCATTAGTTTCAACCTATGATTTGGGTGCTCAGATGGACAGTCCATCGTGACGAATCCCTATGTTCACCCACATCCTATTATTTGATTGAGAAATAAGAAATTAGACATTAGAGCCGTGATGTGTGATCTCCAAAAATGTGGCACTTCGGAAGGCGCAGACCCAGACGAGCCTGCGCAGCTCCTTTCATGCTTATCAACCAAAATACTACCCGGCCAGCAGCCCATCAGTCATTAAATATTCAAGCAACTTACAAAGGCTCTCATCAGACTGCGCGAATGCACAGGCTGGTCAGCGCCTTTGCTGTCGTGCATACCTCACTTTCGGAGACCCCATACCGCGGATCTTCAATTCTTTTTATGATGCAGCAGTGTATTTAGGTAGTTTACGTAAGTAATCAATTGACTACGAGAGATTTCCTAAGATTAAATGCTTCATATATATACTTTCCTAGTTTTTTAAGTATGCTCATATTTTTATTTTGCATTAACTGGGTAAACTTAAATACGCTTGGTTTCCTGAAATAATACGGATGGATATACATTTGCCTAAGATTGGTATGAGAGGGGCATATTATTACGAAGTGGTACTCATCTTCAACTTCAGACATGTCACATAAAGTACATAAACGCTGGGCTCTGTCAGTTCTATTTTGCAAGTATCGGCCAGTTTCTATGCGCAGCTGATGTGCAGACAACCTTAACTGTGACATCGAGATTCTAAATTTACTGGGGAGTTTTGATAGATATAACTCATACTCAAAGTCTTGCTTGT
This sequence comes from Loripinus fragilis, assembly GCA_964019695.1. Lineage (NCBI taxonomy): Eukaryota > Metazoa > Mollusca > Bivalvia > Lucinida > Lucinidae > Loripinus > Loripinus fragilis. The sequence goes on along the minus strand of OZ026522.1, from coordinate 62,083,197 downwards.
ATTCCTTATACAGAGCAAGGCTACGACTACGAGCAATATCGTTATACCAGCACTGTTTGAAGGTATCAATAACCCTTTCTTTAAATTGTAAATGAAACGTTTTTAGGTTCACTGCATTCGGGTTATTCCATACATATGAAAAACCATATGAATCTAACAAAGTCCGAACATTTGTCGCCCAGTTATTCACACCTTTGTTACATCCATCTACAAGTGATCTATATAATTGTACAATTAAAATGTTATCCGATTCAACTATGCGGGACCAGTACTTAACTATACGTGCGAATCTAGAAACAAATAATGGATATCTACCAAGCTCTCCATAGACGCCTGCTGAACAGGTGGAAGACTTTACTTTTAAAAGAGCTTTACAAAATTTGAGATAAACCCTCTCTATTACTTTTGATTTGCCAAATCCCCATATTTTGCATGAATAATTCAATACTGAACCCACAAATGCATCGAATAGCTGACACATAACCTTAGGCGACAGTGAATACTTTTTAGTATTATATAGAAGACAGTTAAGCGCTTTCAAGCCCTTTCCAACCAGCGTTTCTTGGTTAACAACAAATGATCCTGTATATTTAAAAACAGTACCTAAGTAATTAAACTCATTAACAACTTCAAGTTGGGAGCCTTTATAAGTCCAGGTTTCATTATCCCGTAACCCCCCACGTTTTCTAAAAACCACGATTTTTGTCTTGTCAGTATTGACTTGTAAACCCCATCTGCTGCAATATACGTCCAAAAGGTCCAGACTTTTCTGCAAATCATTTGCATCTTTACCAAGTATCACCATATCATCTGCAAATAACATGAGAATGAAGGTAATATCATCCAAACATAAACCACTACTTAGATCACCCTGTAAAAACAATTCCAAATCCTCAATAAACAAAGAAAATAGTAACGGAGAAATTACTACCCCTTGTTTCAAACCAACAGCACACTCGAAGAAATCGGATAGGGAGTTGCAATTCCTGACACAAGTTTTTACATTATTGTACATGTCTCTTATTATTGTCAAAATTTTCCCGTTAATGCCAAGTTTGTACAGCTTAAACCAAAGACCATTCAGGTAAACACTATCAAAAGCTTTTCTAAAGTCAATAAAAGCACAATACAGGCGTCCTTTCTCATTCAAAATCTTCTGTATTATCGCATTTAAAACAAAACAAGCATCTGTAGTTGATCGACCCTTACGAAAACCAAACTGAGAATCTGAAATAATACTATTATTTTCCGCCCAATTCTTTAGCCTATTATTCAGAATACCTGTAAATATTTTCGAAAAACAGCTGACAAGTGTCATACCCCTATATTTATTTACGTCATTTGGATCATTTTTTTTAAATAATGGAACTATAATACCCTCTGACCACTGGCTTGGGAAGAAACCTGAATTTAAAATGGCATTGAACAGGTCTACAAGGTGGCCAGACAAAATATCTGCAGACTCAATGAAATATTCATTTAACAGTTGGTCACCAGCTGCTGATTTGTTTCGTTTAAGAGAACGGATAACTGTTTTAATTACATGAACTGTTATGGGTTTGTCCAATTCCTCGAAATTATTTTCATCAACAGTAGAACTATTATTATTTTTGACAAATTCCTCAGACTCCTCATCCAAAACAGTGGCTAAATCTTGTTGCATTTTTGAAAAATAGTCGAAAAATTCATTAAGTGTAATTTTGGAGTTGTTTTTCTTATTTTTCTTAAATAGTTTCCAAAAGTCTTTAGGTTTTGCGTGCCTTAGCAATTCAATTTCTTTTATCTTAAAATACTCAAACTTCCGTTTTTTTCTTTCTCACAATGGCTTTATAGCTGGCTTTAAGCGTGCACATGTTGAGTCTGTTATCATCCGTCTTATAACGGTTAAATTCATTTAAAGCATCAAAATATAACTGTTTAGCTGCGCGACATTCGTCATCGAACCAATCAGCTTTTTTACTAACTCTATTGGAAAAAAGCATTTGAACTATTTGACTTTTTGCAAACATTTTGTTTGGAGAACAGTGGCTTTGCAACATCGTTTAATATTTCAGCAAAATTTTCGACAGACGAATTTATAGAATTTCTGTCACATGCATCTATACGACTTACTACATAGGTTAGGTCAGTTAGTCTGGCTATGAGACTGCGGCGAAATTCGTCGCGCCATGAATCATTCCATATTATTCTTGAATCGCCGCTCTGTAATTCCTCACATGTGTATATCTCGGTATTACACACGATGTTGAATGATAGCGGGGCATGGTCAGACCACTCGTTGAATGATTTAACATGAAAATCACTTATACAGCCAAAATCCTGCTGATTTAATATAACATAATCAATTACACTATTGCCCAACTGACTGGCATATGTGTAAGTACCAATGTCACAATCACGACCCAAACGACCGTTAGCTATACGCAAGGACGTAGCCTTACACAAATCTAAAAGTTTCAGGCCGTGTGAATTAAATGCGTTGTCTAGAGAGCGGCGTGGTAATGGTTCATCAGGTGAATAATCATCTTCGTCAATGCTGTCGACCGAAGTATCGCAGACAATGTAGTCCGGTCTTGTACCGTTACCCACGCGCGCGTTCCAGTCACCGCACAAAATCACTCTACCTTTAGAGCGATAGTCATTGATATCATTTTGCAACAAGGAGAAAAAATCAACATCAACAATATTATAAGCAGGTGAATTTTCGCACCAAATGTATACCCCTGCGATGTAAACATCAGACTCAATTTTGAAATAGTTTTTATCCAATTTAAGCCAAATAATGCTGTTAGCATGGTTTTTTACTACCTTTATTCCATCAGAAATACTGTCTTTCAGATATAAGACAATACCACCACTACACCGATTAGCACGCCTATTCTGAAATCTGCGATAAAAATTAAAGCTTTCATAGCCGTTAAGTTTTATATCAGATTTGTTGTGCGTCCATGATTCATACATAAATATAATACCGTATTTACATATATAATTCAAAAAATCAGGATCTTCGAGTTTAAACGAAGTGAGTCCATTTATGTTCCATGATAGAACACCTAGCTCAGCCCCCGGGTTGTCCTATTGAGTGTCAGTTCGCACCGGTCGCCCATTAATGTACAAGGTATCATAGCTTATCCATGAAATCTATGGCCTGTCTCATCTTTGGGAGAAGTTGTCTGCGGCGATCAGCAATTTCCTTTGGGAATTGTTCATTTACATAGTAACTGGTGCCTTTCAGATGGGAACGAGCTCGCCTAACCAGTTCACGGTCTTGAAATTGCAAGAATTTAGCAACAATGCTTCTAGGACGGGGTGTGGCACCTGGCCTAGCAGAATCGTTGCCAATTCTGTGTACACGCTCAAGGCGGAGACTGTCTACAAAATCTTGTGCTAATTTTAGCTTATCTACCATAAACTGGCGAAGCTTAAGCTCAGTAGAGTCAGGTTTTTCATGCGGATCTTCAGAAATACCGTTAAAGCTGCATACTCTGTAACTATGAAGATTTTTCGAAAAAAATTATTTTCTTTTTAAGTCATTTGTAAAAGTAGAATTAAGCTATGTTTTCACAATAAAAATGTTCAGTACAGCTGAAAACTGCATGGAAAAGTGAACTATCTTATCAAATAGGTGTATTTTTCTCTTGTTGGTAATTATTTGCGTCCCTCCAATAATTATAGACCGTTGAATTTTAACATAAATGCAGTTGTTTTGATAGTGATAACTTGTTAAGATTTACGAAAATGGTAAAATGTTTACCTGAATTTGAGTATTTTTACTGCGTTCTTGAAAAATAAAAACATTATTTTTAAAATTAGAAGATCAAAAGTTACAGAGTATGCAGCTTTAAATATAAGGTTATTACGCATTGACTGCGACTGCATGTATAATAACGAGTCATTCATCTTACTTTTATCAGTGCTCAGCTGTGTAAGTTGCTCTTGGGCGATTCCAAGGGAAAATTCAACCAGCCCTTTCTTCCCCATCAAGATGATTGCAATACTAGAATGGACATAAAGTAACGTACAACAAAACATAGAACAATTACAGACTCTCACAATGGGAGTAACAATAAATAAAAAGTCAACAACAACAACAGAACCATCGCCTTAGAACGGACAGCAGCCAAAGTCACCCGGGGGGGGGGGGGGGGGGGGGCTTAAAAATGCATTTTACTGGTAACAAATCTTCGCCCTAGATTCTGCTGTTGTTGAAGTACAAGAAATGTTCAGCTTGCATGGAGGCCTTCTAACTTATGCAATGTATCATCATGGAGAAACACTCCAATCAAATTAACACACCATGATGAAACAAAGAAAAGGGCTCATGACTCAAAGATAGTCAGAGCTAAAGAAAACCTCAAGTTGAGCCACGGTGGGTCCAGCTACAGATAAGCATCAGGCACCAACCCACTGATTAAAGCTTTACGTCAGAGCCGTCATAGAGTCTGAGGCCTGACCCACCGTCGTGCAATTAAAGAGGAAACCATAGCTATAAACCATGATAGGGTTTAAAACCAGGTATGCAGACTGTCGCATGATATACAAGTTATGTCCAACCCTTAAATAACGTTCACAATATTTTTGAATTGATAACTAAAATTAGATTTTCCAACAATTCATTTGAATTTATAAACTAAATCACCATAAAATATAGGTTCTGATATGCCTTGTTGCAAAAGGGTTTAACCCAATGTTATGTTTAACAATTAACTCTGAGTGTCTGTGGTAGAATTTAGAAAATGCTTTTCGAATTTTATGATATATATTACCTTGTTTTAATAACTTAGCAGTTAAAAATAAGTTTCTGTTGTTGAAGTCATCAAGATAAGAACACACTCTAGCAAAACAAATAAGCTGAGAAATATATACACCATAGGAAGGGGAGCGAGGAACTTCTCCATCAAGAAATGGGAAATTTACTATTTCAAAATTAAAATCATCCCGTTTATCATAAATTTAGAAGAAACTATGCCACTTCTCATTGACAAGTTCAAGTCCAAAAACGGAGCTTCAGTTTCAGACGAATTAGCCTTATTTAACTGAAGTTCAGTAGGATGTATCTGACCTACCATTTGTTCAAAATAAGGATTATTAATATCAAGTAAGTCATCTAAATATCTGGAGGTGGAGTTAAAAGCTTCAATAATATCAGCTTGATTATTGTCTGACAGACAATATAAAGTCTCTCCCATAACAAGACACAAACAAATCTTTAACAAAGGGAGCACAATTAGTACCCATTGGAATACCTATAATTTGTCTATATAATTTTGAGCAAAATCTTATAAATATATTGTCCAAAAGATAATGGAGAGCATCACACATTTTCTGACATGACCACAATTTATACCGTTTAGGTTGTTCAGAAGTAAAAAAGGCATTTTTATCATTACAAGCCAAATAAAGTGAGCCCTCTCTGTTAAATGTTTGTTCATTTAATTCTGTGAGTTTTTCTTTGATTAAATTATGAGGCAATGTAGCATAGAGAGTAGAGAATTCATATGTAGACGAACCAGATACTAGAGAACCTCTAGACTTCAATTTATTAAGAATTTCACCTGAATTTTTAATATACCACAATAAATTTTTACCATTTCTTTCATAAACTGTTGTGCAATATTTAATGACATGGTTTTTAATCGCAGTGAGGCAAGAAGTCAAAAGAATAGACAACTCAGTAGTTGCACATGCACTAGAATTAGCAATAAAACGCGACTTATAGGGCCGTATATGAAGTTTAGGTAACCAGTATAACGTAGGAAGCTTGCTACGGTCCTCATCAACAAACAACCAAAACTTAGCTGACATATGGCATCGATGCCTATCAACGATAGACGTCTCATCAAGCCTGTTACGCTCATATGAAAGAATGTAACGTGACATCTGATCTTAATCAGCAATATTTGCCAATGTTCCATAAAAGGAAGTTCAGTTTCTGTAGGTTATATTTTGTGGCAATACAAGTTCAACAAATGTCTGATTCTTATAGTCCATTATGTGAATCAGTGTTGTGCTTCGATGAAGGCTACTATTGATCATCATTACAACTGATACTTTTGTATGTCAGTTCTAGCAACAGAGCAATGATGAAGTGGACTTCGCAAGTTTGGGTTTTATCGAGCATTTTTATTTACTTTCAAAGTAAGTATTACTTGTATATACTTCTCCACGGTCATTATTATTTTTATATTCCTAACGACAGTAGTCGTGTAGAAGTTGTAGCATTACTAACTGCATCAGCAGCACCAGCATTACTTTGTTTCCTAGACTTTCCAATGGTCGCAACTTCCATTCTTTTACAATCATGCTGCGTTCCACCACCCTTCGACATGATAATGTCGAGTAACAACGTGACAGTTCGGAGTCAGGGGGGGGGGGGGGGGGGGTACGACAGTGCTTCAGCCTGTGGGCTCAGAACTGTAAGGGACAAAGGGACGCATTGTTTTTGCTGTGGACTCGGTTTTAGAGCTAGTATATCGGTATTAGCGGCATCGTGACACTTTCTTCGTGGCTCAGTAGTGCAGTCAGAAGTCTCTAGCTCGAATCACACTGGAGGCACTTGGTCGCGTCCTTGAGCAATATATTTTATATTCTGCTTAGTACTGGTTCAACTCAACAACCTTGCCAACCTGCAGACGAATTTGAATCAAATTTGCTTGGTTGTCACATTTGGATACGATAAAGAGTCTTCATTGGTCTCATTTGCATGGCTATAAAATTAAGGCATGATGTAGAGTTGCTTATAGGGTTATTGTTATGTAGAACGTTTTCACAATGTCACGAGGGAAACCTTTTATATCAGGTTAAAGGCAAGCAAATGCGTGTGTAAACAACTTGCAAAATATACATGTATATCACTTTAGCTTATCTAGCACTTTATCTGGCATTGTGCAAAGTTTACACTGCTGTTAGTGCACTGGAAAAAAATAAGTGTAAATTTATTATATGTAACAGAAACCCAATTTGGTGGCAGTTAAACTGCCATTTATTTTGGTTTAACTTTTAACCTTCACCGGCATTTAAAGCTACGTGTATATTCTGTTCAATTGTACTTATTTGGAGAATAACTAAAACAGTAACAAGTAGAACTGTTTTAAGGACATATGCTACTAAATACTTCCCATATTGAAATATTTTCAATACTTTGCATACAGTTTGTTTTATGCATGGGCTATCCATTTATGAAATAAAAAGGATATGTCACCGTGCTTATTTTTTCAGAATCTCATATTGAAGTTTACAGCATTTGACCAATTTTCTAGAAATATAAAATAATAACACTAGTCCGAATTATCGAGCTAAAACGGTTGTAATCTTCAGTCAGCTTCTTTCTTTTAACTTAAATTACTGCCCATGAGCTCAAACTTTTAAGAAAATGTGCATGTTTACTTGTAATCCCATGCTGTGACAAGATACTGCATGATATATTTTGGCAATTCGTCGAAAAATGAAATTTGCTTTTAGAATAAATCATGTATTAAAAAATCTGATATTGAAAATCTTGAAAATTCATTTTTAATTCATGGACTATTATAATACCTTTCAGAAAAAAGAATAAAAATCTGGGGTCACCGAACTAATTCTCTTTCTAGAGGGCCAAATTTAACCCCACCCCCATAGGTTTCATGCGTAATTCAATATCAAAAGTTCGGGGATAACCATTTCGGTCGTTTTGATGATGCCATTTTACTAGTATATGAATTAATTTAGCATTAAAATGTTAAAAAAGAAAGAAAAAACACACTGAAAATATGTGCGCATCCGGGAATCGATCCTGGTCCTCTGGCCTTGTAGCCAGACACGCTAACCACTTGGCCACGAGGTCAGGTCGTGCGCCGCTCTAAATAACCATACAAATAGTATAGACTCGGCCACTATCGTATTCGTTACCAGGGTTATTGTGTACGTCGTTTGATTTCGACTGAGCTACATTTATCTGTCTTTAGTGCTGAGACGATCAGTTCTGAAAAGATGTCAATAGATATTTCGAACACACTTTAATTAGTTATTTTGTGAAGAAAATGTCGGAACACCGATATGACATAAGAATATCGGAAGCTGTGTTGATCCGAATCCGTTAAGGGTCGAAAGACAGGACCCAGACAACTTTCCCCGTTTGCAGACGCGGAAAGGTGCGCATTGGAAATAGCCGCATATGTCTTTAACATTTATCACTGGAGAAATGTAAGTGTCAAGTTGTTTTAGTAGGAAAGTAAGCGTAATGGAGACTAGTCACACCATATTTTTTGGATGAGATAAAAGGGACTTTTTCAGCTACGCACTCATAATTGGAGACGACCTGCAGTAGCTCACGAATTTTGTATATTTTTCAGCAGTAATATCAGGACTTTAGTAAAGAGTGCGTAACAGAAAAATATTTTTTTCTTATTTCCCGACCAAAGCATATGTTGTGGGTACTCAGAAGAACCGTCTCAATGAGACGGTTCTTTTGAGCCCCCAAAACATATGCTAAAAATTATGGGTAAGAAAACTTTTACAATTATACGCTGATTTTTTTTTTGTTTATCTAAACCTATGAGTATGCTTTACCAATTCTTCTCACTATACTTCAACCTCGACTCATTTAATGCATTTACCGTTACAGTCACGCCTAAAAGCGTTTTGTTGAAGAATACTTCTTCATTTCAACTTAAAGTGTGTTATATGTGGAGTTCTTTTTCTTCTTTTTTAATCATCAATTCCAAGTAAATACATGTAAACGAGACGGTCCTCTTGAGTACCCCAAAACAAGTGTCCAAGCCATTGGAAAATCAAATTTTGACAATTTCAGTCATGTCGGGATGGGTCTTTTGACATGTTTTCAGAATAACAGAAGATTAAAATGGAATAACAGGCCTCCAGAGTTTGAAGTAAAATGTTTGTGTTTTTTTTTACTTCTGAACCAAAACATATGCTGTGGGTGCCCAAAAAAACTCTCAATAAGACGGTTCTTTAAAGCACCCAAAACAAGAACTCAACCCATTTTAAGCCGAAGTAGATTTCCTACCCCTATCAGTAGGACGAGCCAATATTTAGTTTTAGGGGTGCCGATAGCATTTTTCATTTTTATTCAATTTTTTTCTGTAAGCAAACAGTATCTTCTACTTTGGTAATATGTGGTTGTTTACGTTTTTTTCTGTTATTGTTAGTGGCATGACCCAGATTGGGCAGTGCCATCAAACAAAAAAGTGTGCAGGTCCAGATGAGTCTCCGCAACACACAGGGGCTGATCAGGATCTGCACCACTTTATTTGACCAATTATTTACAATTCAGTTTAGCTTTCACATTTATCGACACATATTAATTAAAGCCTAGTTCAACTTCATCATTTTTCCAGGTTGCTTTCAGCACTGCTAGATTAAGTTTTGTTAGGTCTTCTTGGATTCTGATGCCAGTTCCTTCGAGTTTCTTTTTCTGTCCTTCATGCATTTGATTTTATTCATTCTTGGCGTGAACTTGGCGATGATGCATCTATCTGCTTGATTTCGTGTCTTTGGTCCAAGTCTATGGGCTATATCTATGTCTCTATGTTGTAGATTGAGACCCATCTTCTCATTTAACGCTTTGGTCACCAACGTTACTGTGGTTTCAGCTTTTTCATATTTCTCACCTTGTTTTATTTCTTCTGGTATGCCCCATATTCTAATACTGTTTCTACGGCCATGTTGTTCTAACTCGTTGGTTCTGCCATAGAAAGCTTTATCGGTATCTTCGAGTGATCGTTGAAGCTTAGATATCGTGCCGGTTTTTTGTTTCTATCTCCTTCTCTAGTTTCTCTATATGTGCTCCGCTTACGCGTCGCCGTAAAACTAAATTTCCGACCGTATATCCGACGATATACCTCCCCAAATGAAAATTTTGAATACAGCTATTCCCCTAAATTATACACTGTAGCTTGTTGTGAATTAGGGGATAACAGTATTCAAAATTTTCATTTGGGGAGGTATATCGTCGGATATACGGTCGGAGATTTAGTTTTACGGCGACGCGTAAGCGGAGCCGTAAAACGTGATTTCCGAACGTATATCCGACGATATACCTCCCCAAATGATAATTTTGAATATCGTTATCCCCATTCTAATGCACTGTTAACATTTGCCTTCAAAAAAACAGCGAAAATGTTCTTTGTTGCGCCTATACGTCCAGCGGCTGCCAGCTGCATAAAACCGCTTGCCAGCTGCATATATTCACTTGTCAGCCAATGAAAAGCGACGTTACGTAATGACGTCGGGTTTCCGACAGTATATCGCAGGATATACCGTCGCAAATTTATGACGTTATCCAATCAGACATCGCGTTGCATTTGCAAGTGCATTAGAATATTCAATAACGTGCTACTACTGCGGGAATGTTGACATACAAATGTATGCAAAATGTGATCAAATATACCATGTGGTTTAAGAATTATGAACATTTTCACTAAATGGTAACGGACGGACGGACTCACGTGAGGCTTGTTTTGGGGTTTTAGGGATACAGGATAATTGCTATTTTACTTCCAGCGATATGGGATACTATCCATTTTACTTCCACTGTGTTCAATATTTTGCTTATTTCGGCGACAAGGGATATCTAGGAAATTAATTATTGGGATATTTGCCAGTTTATAAGGGATACTTGCCTATTTACTTCAAGGGATATTGGGACATGGGATATTTGGTACCCGCCCATACAAGCCTCTTACGTGCTAGCGCAGACCCAAGGGTCGTGCAATACGAGCCAACCTGCGAGCAACCTCGCCAGAGTAATCGCTGTTCGCACACACCAACTGTAGTGGTAAATAAGGGTTCAGGTGGGAGAAAAAAAGACAGTATAGGCCAATTTTGACCTCAGACGGATCAAAGGTCAGACGAGTCTACTTAGGAGCACGAGAGAGGTAAATAAGATTGTAACGGTTGTTTTCTCACCTAATACTTACTGCTCATGCCATCGAAGTAACAAAATTTCTAATAAATATGTAACGACATAACCAGTACAACATCTACAGGCTTAGTCGAGCGGTCTACGTCTTTTTTAAATTGCAAATATTCCGTGGAAAGTTTCAGAGTTAGAATTTCTGAGTTCGAGTCCAAAAGATTTTTTTCTTATTTTTTTCCTTTTCGCAAATCTTTTTGTTCTTCGAGAAAACTTGAATTTCTCATGTTTTTACCGAAGGTTTTTTTTTTTTCTATTTGGCGCATGCTCAATTCATTTGCAAAAGAATCTATTTCATTCGACGCAAAGCAAACACCATACCGATGCAGTGCAGATTCAGAAGATCTATAACTTTTGCAAATTGGGCTGACAATATCACTGAACCAGACAAAGGAAAGGACTTCAAACAAGGCAAGAGTACCTTTGAACGGCTGATGAAGCCCGACCAGACAAAAGAGGAGAAACCTGAATGGTCTAGAACGAAAGAGGGTCCAACTGGACGACTTTGAAGTACGTTGAGCATGTTTTGTCAGTAGAGCGTGTATACTGGTTAAGAAGGAAGAACATGAGCCAGTGGTGATTGATCTTGCGTCGGAAACCGACTACAGCTCCTAATGTGACACCGCCAGCGAGACGGAGGGCATGTGAAATTAAATGTATCTGTAAGTTAATAAATTACGAAATAAAATACATAACATGATGAAAAAATATAATAAAAAAAGCTAAAACACACACACACACACGCACGCACACACACGCATTAAAAGTAAAAAAAATGCCTGACCGGGACTCGAATTCGCATTGATTTCTTTCACCTTATACAACAAAAAATAATGTAGTGCTGCTTACCTACTGAGCTACAGAGAACGTTGACCAAATGGTTGAAAGTTACCAATATAATGCATTATGTATTATACATGTAGACACCTGTGATACCGCTTTATAACGGTTTCTACCTGTTTCCCCTTTCACGTGCTGTAAATTCGAAAAGTCTGATCTTTGATCCGTCTGAGTTCGAAATTGACCTATACTACTCTGCATGCACGTTTAAATGCGTACTTAACGCGTCGCCCGTGGTATAAATACCATTTTTTCAAGGACATGCCCATATTAAGAATACGCTAAAATCAATATATTGGTCAATATAAAGGAATAGCAAAGTCATGGCCAAATGACTCGATATATAATTGCCGAAAAAGTTTGCCTGCTAGCTACTTCTGTCGTCTGCTGATATAATTTACAAATAATATTGACCCAGATCATGCCCAACAAAAAGTCGGGCCTGATCTGGGTCCAAATATTTTGACACACTGCTGTTACTCATAAAAAATTTAACTTTAAAAAAATCAGCGGACGACATAAAGCACACAAAATTACCCAGCATGCAAAGGTTTAACCATTAATGCGCCAGTCGCAACAACAGTCGTCTGCTTTTCTCGTAAGAAGCCTCTATGGCACAAAGTGTGGACCCAGATCAGACTGCCTCTATATGAGCAGTCTGTTCTGGGTCTACGCTGTTTGCTTCTATACTAAACTCGTCAGTAATGTTAGGCAGTTATTTGCAGCAGACGACTTCAGCAGACGACATTTTTATATGCATTTTTTACTTGGCGCTTTAAGGGTTAAAAGAACCGATTTTTTATACATACCAACATTTAATGTATACAAACACTGCTGTTCGATTTAAAGTTTGAAATAATGTCCAAATATGGACGCTTCTAAACAGTTACTTTCGAAATGGGAAGGCGATACTACTGATGCTGGGTACCTGTACTGGATTTCATCAGAGGACCGAGCTATTCCAAAAACAGCCGTCTTTGGGTGCTTTGACAAACAGACAAAACAGAACCAATATGTAGGTAAGAATTAACCAGTTTAGTTAATTAGTTAGTTGATTAAGGAGCTATCTTTTTTGCATGGGCACGCGCGGTTTGGCGGTAATTCATTTTAGTTAATTTTCAGCCAATAAACGAATCCTGGTGGGAAACGATCCTATAGGCGGTTCTTCGATTGCTCGTATTAAGTTACAATTTTTTGACAAGCATGCTTGTTTAAGGATGATTATGTGAAAACATGATTGATCACAGCCAGTTCATAAAGCTACGGTACATTGCAGTCTAAAGGCTAAGATATCAAACAGTCGCAAATACTTTAAATTCCGCTGTGTTACAGTCCATTTTCGGATGTGATTACCAAGAAAACAGTCGAATCTGATAATTACTGTCCTGCCAGCCAAGAGTGACAGTGACGTCATGTTATGTTTACATAGTTATCAGGGACTTAAAATCGATAGATCACGAGTGTATTAATCCTATCCTGCGGATAGGATTAATACACAAGTGATCTATCGATTCACGTTAGCTCAAGTAAAATGTACACAGTAGTGTTTTACTTAGAAATTGTAAACAAAGTATTAAGTCACTGTCACTCCCGGTTGGCACGATAGTAACATATCGTTGATCATAACATTTTTTTATTTTTTCCCTATATAAGCCTGAAACATGTGACCCGAGGCGGGCCATATTTTGAACAAACTACGTACCAAATATCAAAGATCTAGACCTTGTGGTTAAGAAAAGATAATGGTTTATGTTACCACTATATAAGCCTAGATGTATGTATAACATGTGACCCCCGGGCTGGGTCATTTTTCGCCCGAAGGGCCATAATCTGAAAAATCTTGGTGGAATGCTACATACAAGGTTCTATGCCTTGTGGTTTCAGAGATCTTTTTATGTTTCGTTTATCCAATGTGACCTAGATATGCAACGAACTAGAACTATTTGAAAAACTCTTGAAGAGGACTATATAAGGATCATTCCTGTCAAGTGTTAACAAAATCCAGCCAGAAGCTTAAAGAAATCCTTTGAAGCATTGTTGACATTCAATGATCACAATTGATAGCTCACATTGTACATATGGCCCAGGTGAACTATATTTATACCACTCTTACCAACTCTAGCACGAAATATCTCGTGATGTGCAAGGGCTACACTGAATAGTTATACCATGAGTGATCACCTGTACGTAAGATAATCCACTCGCTAAAGCTCGTGGATTATCTCCACGCACAGGCGGACAACCCATGGGATAACAATATATAATACGTAATAATGGCAACACTAGCAAATAATCAAACAGTTATCATTTAAAGATACGGAAGTCCTAACTTCTGCTGAAGTCTTGGTAATGATCAATGAAGCTTGCTGAGGCAATTTTCAAATATTTTGTTTGAGGTATTATCAGCTTATGGATTTCTGGGGATATTTGCATATCGGTGTTGGAACTTTACAGTTTAATTAATGTATTAATTCGTGGGAATCTAAATGTAGAATGGGTATACTAAAGCATTTGTGGCATACCCATTTTACCAGAAATATCAATACATTTTAGTTGTTTTTTTTCTCTCGAACAATACCACACTGGTCAATGTAAACGCACCGATGGTTGCTACAACGGGCAGGTGGTGGCATTTTACCGCACTGGTGATGGCTTAAAAGGTAAAAAATCTATACCTGTTGACTTAATGATTTATTTATAAGCTTGCATTTATTTTATTTGTGATGACACCTGGCGCACAGACCAACGGTAACATTGCAGTTTATGGCTCTGCCAAGCAATTGGTGATTTAATTCATGGTTTGGACGGCAAATCCAGCACAAATCTGTAGTTTTACCATGGCAGGTGCTTATTTCTAGTAAAACTGCCTAAATGAGGGATATATGCATGTCTAAGTACAGCTGTTATTATATTTACATGTAATAACGTCCAAAAACGATTACTACTTTGTTTTTTTTTCTTGGTAAACTAGCTAAAGTTTTTGACGCATTGATACAACGCACTGATGGTTGCCTAGATGTGCCATGGTTGCTGGTACAGCCTCACCACAGCATTCACTGTTCTTATAAACGGTACACAAGTCACTATTTGAGTCAGCACATGATATTTCAGTACTGTGACGAAGACTCAGGTGAGCCTGTGCAAATGTACAGACTCGCCAGAGTCTTCTCTGCATAGAAAAAAATACAGAATAGTAATCGTTTTTGGATGTTATTTCATGGGACTATGATAATATCGCTGCAGCTGTGCATAGACATGCAAAATTCCCTCGCGTTAGGCAGTCACAATAGAGCCATAACTACACTGTTATTGGCGGTTTCTGTGCCCAGATGTCATCACAAGTAAAATAAATGCAAGCTTATTATAAATCATACAGGCATAGATGTTGTGGTTTTTGAATACTGATGAATGCTCAAGCGTGACTCTGCAAATGTGCAGACTCGCCAGAGCTAGCCCTGTTCGAACTTTGATAGTGTGTCTGCCTATTTTCAAGATTGGCCCCAAAACTTTTAATTTGATGAGATCGTTTGTCCGGTGTGATACATTGCAATAGTTAAGAAGCCTCCATGCAAGCTTAACATTTTTTGTGCTTCAACAACAGCAGAATCTAGGGCGAAGATTTGGTACCAGTAAAATGCATTTTAGCACCTCTGTGGCTTAGGCTGCTGTCTATTCTAAGGCGGTGGTTCTATTGTTGTTGATTGTTACTCCCATTATAGGATTCTGTAATTGTTCTATATTGTGTTACTTTGTGTCCATTCTTGTTTACGCTCATCTCGAAGAGGAAGAGAGAGAGAGATGCTTTGCTTAGTTTGTCTTACTGGTGTCTCATGCTTGTTGTGTGGCTATTCCTCTCAGTGCCATGGGTTTGTCTGCAGTTTGTGATTGTGATATATCCCAATCATACTCACTTACTTTTTTGGGTGTAATTCATGCGAACAGCGATGGCTTTGGCTAGTCTGCCCATTTGCTTGGTCTAGTCTGAGCCTTCGCCACAGTTCAAAATTCTTATGTGGTGGCTCAATGGCGATTGAATGCCAATTTGTACGAGCAGCGAAGGCTCTGGCGAGTCTGCACATTTGCACAGGCTTATCTTAGCCTTCGTCACTTTACAAAATCTCTTGTGCTGCCTAAAATGGCGGTTTTTGTGCTATTCACGCCAGCAGCTAATACTCTGGTGAGTATGCATATTTGCGCAGGCAGTCACTGGACAATGCGATAAGTATCAAGATCTCTTGTGCTGGCAGCAAAGGCTCTTGGGAGTCTGCACGTTTGCAAAGCCTCGCCTGAGCCTTCGTCACAGTATCGAAATATCATGTGCTGGCTGAAATGGCGATTTTTGTAACGTTTAAGTGAATAGTGAATGCTGTGGTGAGTCTGCACCAGCACCCACAGTACTTCTGTGCAACCATCAGTGCGTTGTATCAATGCTTTAGAAATGCTCCCAGTGCGTTGTAATAAAATTCCTCAATAAAACATTTGCTAGTTGACCAAGAAAAAAATACAAAGTGGTAAGCGTTTTTTGGATGTTATTTCATGGGAATATGACAACAGCTGCGCTTAGACATGCAGATTTTCCTCAATTTAGGCAGTTACACTAGAAACAAGAAATATCTTTAAAAAAGATATTCAGCGGCATTCAAAGGAGAACATACATTAAAAGTCCTGTTGTAATTGTAAGATATTTTATGCGCAAAAGATTGGTGTTAGATGTTGATTAATTGGATGGGATGAAAATTGAAGGTTGCCAACGTGAAAGTTTGTCTCAAAGTATGTGAACGATGTCTTTTGCAGATCAAAGGGATACAGTGTATTGTAAGCCTGTTGTAGGGACACGGTGAAAATTTGTAATTAGTCTGGAAAGTCAGTTGGTGGAGGAGTTGCATTGTAAAAGAGAAGTGCAAGTTTAAGCATTGATCTGGCTGCGTAGGTTTCAAAGCCCCTGTTACACTATTGCAGTATTATAAGTAGTTCATAACTAAGAATGCTTGGAGTTATGGTATATTTTGTATATTTCATGTTTAATATTTAATATAGGGATTAAAAGTAGAATGTGAAGTGGGAAAAAACGTTTGATACAAATGGTAACTGAAAGTCACTAACTATGAAAGCACCTGATATGTTTAACAAATACTACATTTCTTGAAATCATTGTCTAAATAAGTAAATTGTATGCACTTGAAAATAATACAGTTGTAGTCTTATTAATAATGATATTAATCTGGCATAGATCGTTGTATTTATCTACTTTATAGTTACTTCAAATAAACTTGGTGGCAGAACATACCGAAATATACCGGAAAGTCGCCGAAGGCGACACGTTTTTTTTTTGAGACAACTCGTCGACAGATTTTGAGACAATTCGGCGACACTTTATGAGACAACGCGACGACACCTTTATTCTTAGTGAGGCACTGGAAGGGGTTTTAAGGATACAGATATATTGGCCAAAGCCTTAAAGGGATATAAAGAAAATCACATACCTATAATCAATAGGTTAAAAAAGTGAACATTCGGTAAGTTTGGTAGGTTCGGCCGAATTTGGTTCGGTTACAGCTTTTAAACACAACCGAGTGAAAAGGGCAACCAGGGCTGAGCCAGATACTACAAAACAAATAGCCCCAACATCTTTCAAACAAAAGGTGATTATGTTGAATAGGCAGTTCCAGACAGAATGGAATTCTTTTAAACAGGACCCAAAGAAAACTGCTGCGATTTTCTTGAAATGTGACGCCGGTGAGGTTCGAACCCGCGGCCCTTCGGTCTCGAGTCAAGCACTGAGCCACTGCGCTCCCCTTCCTTAATCATTTTCTAGAAAGAAGTTTGTGAACTTCAATAAGGCGACATTACTTTGTGTAACTCAGAATCCTATCATACCTAAATGCACAGTCTCGTCATAGCATCTACTGCTGGTTTATACAAGATGATAAAATACTAAATACGTCGCTCATCTAATGAAACTAGCTAGAATATTGTTATATTACAAGATAGATAACGTTCGTACATCATAAATTTGTTCACAGTGAAGGCTCCTCAGACGAGTTCTCGCATCTTACACGAATCCAGAAAGTTTTGCCAGAGGGGGTCTGAAATTGACAACGTTTTTTTCTTAGTTGAGAGGGGAGAGACGATCCAAATACCACCATAAGCGGACCAACATCGGCCCGCCAGCAAACGCCATTAAACCTCTGGATCCACCCATGCGAATATGCACAGTCTCGCCAGAGCCTTTACTGCTTGTTTATTGAAGAGTTAGAAAATTAAGCACACCTTCCTCGAAAGACGTAGATTGTATCCTCGCGAGCTATATAGCCTACAGGAGTTCGAATAAAACTCAGTTCTGTTCAATGATCATGCATGTACATCATAAGTCAGATCTCAGTGAAGGCTCAGACGAGTTTGCACATTTTGCGCGGATCCAGAAAGTTTTGCCAGAGGGGGTCCGACTTTGGCAACGTTTTTTTGTTTTGTTTTCTTAGTTGATGGAGAGACTGTCGTACCAATGATGGCCCAACATTTAATGCTGGCTTGGTAGCCTTGTGATTTTTTTCTGGAGATCCATTCCAGTATTGCTAGAAAACCCTATAGTTTTGTGATTTTTCAGGGGGGGGGGGGGTCCAGACCCCATGTCCCCCCTCTGAATCCGCCCATGCGCATACGCACAGTCTGGGTCCAGACCCCATGTCCCCCCTCTGAATCCGCCCATGCGCATACGCATAGTCTCGCCAGAGCCTTTACTGCTTGTTTATTGAAGGTAGTGGATATGCAAGTTAGAAAATTAAGCACGCCTTCTCCGAAAGATGTAGATTGTATTCCTTGCGAGCTCTATAGCCTATAGGATTTCGAATAAAACTCAGTTCTGTTCAATGGTCATACATGTACATGTACATCATTAGTCAGTTCACAGTTAAGACTCAGACGAGCTTGCACATATGCGCAGTCTCGCAAGAGCCTTTATAGTATATTGTTTGTATACAATATAACATGGTTTCTATCACATCACAAGACATGAAGGGTACATAGGACTCAGAAAAAATAGAGTTCAGTTAAATAATAAAAAAATCCTGTATTAGTGCAGGTAATCGTCTTGTTTGCTGGCATCAATGACATCATACATGGATGGACTATAAACACAGTAATATTTCCCAAAGCATTTTATAGGCTGTGGGAATCCCACTGCACTATGGATGACGCACCCTCAAATCAGAAAATAAATTTGTTTTCAAAGTTTTAGTTTTGTTCTAAATTTCGGGAAAGGCGTCATTTCCATTGATTAAATGCTCTCGCATTCAGTAAACAAGCAGTAAAGGCCCTGGCGAGACTGTGCGTATTCGCAAGCTCGTTTGAGCCTTCACTGTGAACAAATTTATGATAAACGAACGTTATCTATCTTGTAATATAACCATATTCTAGTTTCATTAGATGAGCGACGTGGTTAATGTATAAAGATTGTCATCTTGTATAAACCAGCAGTAGAGGCTATGGCGAGACTGTACATATGCGCAGACTCGTCTCGGCCGACACTGTGAAACATATGACGAAAAACCGTTGCTAATGTTGTGGGTGTTTGCAAAAAAACAAAGGCGCAGACCAGCCGACGCATCGGCGCATTAGCTATGCTTAAATAAATAAATAAATAAATAAATAAATAAATAAATAAATAAATACTAGATTCTGAGTAACACAAATGAATGTTGAGCTCATTGAAGTTCACAAGCTTCTTGTTCCAAATTTGGCACTAATTGATCAGATTAGATTCTTTAATGAGCTTGTTCGGTTCTATTATTGATCAAAGTCAAGAATATTATTCATTTAATGATGGTCCCTTGATTATATTATGATGCAAGCGGACCGTAAACAAGTTTAACTGACCAATTAATTGTCCAGCTGTAACAACGCATGGAAAAGTGCCAATTGAGTGAATGCGTTATTATTATCAATATATTCCATTGCATGCCTAAAACACCCACTAAGAATCATCCGTGCCATGGATTCTAGTAAAAATGCAGCCAGGACAAATGTTCCAGTAATCGACTGTTAAAAAATATGGCAAACTGCCACTAACGCAAGTGGCAAGGCACGGCAGGGGCTTTCCTACCCCTGACACATGTCAAATCGCCATTAAAATCATTATTTCGGTAAAAATAATGTATTTTTGTATTGGCAATTGTTAATAATACTATTTGCAGATGACAGAGCGAAAAAAAATACGGTATTACACCTCTTAGTGCTTCGGGAAAGGAAAAATATATTTCTGGCGCGGCAGATTTCGACGCGGCAGCGCGGCACAGTCCCGGCTTTCATACCTAACAAATTATAGTCCATTTCAATGATCATAGATAGCAGACTTGCAGATGTAAGATTGTTTCGGATTGGTGGATAATTTAGATAGTCCGTTTCAATGAGCATAGATAGCAGACTTGCAGATGTAAGATTGTTTCTGATTGGTGGATAATTTAGAGTAAAGTCGATTTTTCTGATTGGTGGATAATTTAGAGTAAAGTCGATTATAGACAGCTCCCGCTGAAAAAGCACCTGTTACCAATGTTACCGTTGGTCTGTGCGCCAGGTGTCATCACAAATAAAATAAATGCAAGCTTATAAATAAATCATTAAGTCAAATAAGTCATCAGGTATAGATTTTTTTACCTTTTAAGCCATCACCAGTGCGGAAGAATGCCACCACCTGCTCGTTGTAACAACCACCGGTGCGTTTACATTGACCAGTGTAAATACCGCATCAAAACTGATTGTGCAGTTTTATTTTTACTGAATTATTCATTCGATACTAGAAACACAGAATCGTATGCAAAGTTTAGTACCATGGCAAGATTATTTTATTTACTTTGTCTCTCCTATGAGCAGATCCAGAGGAGAGACAAGGGGTATGGACCCCCTTTGAAAATCACAAGTGGCTATATGTTTCTTTAGAGATACTGGTATCCCCGCCATCCCTAGAGTAGCCATTGGACCCAAAGGTCCAATTGCTTTTCGGTGGAGCTTCATACGGCCCTCTGTGAAATACGATGATGACAGGACCCCCACTGACGCGATTTTCTGGCATGCGCGGATCCAGAGGAGGGACTCCCCCACACATGAAATATCCTTAAAATATAGTGTTTCTTAGCAATACTAGTCCGGATCCCCTGAAAATTCACCAAGCTGCAAAGCCAGCATTCAATGCTGGGCCATCCTCAGCACTCCAGCGAAACGCCATTTAATTGGTGTTTTGCTGGCGGGCCGATGATGGCCCGTTTGTAGTGGTATTGGATCATATATCCTCTCATGCATAACAACAAACAAAACTAGAGGACCTGAAGGTCCTGAAGCGCTCACCTGATCTCCTTAATAATGTTAAAATAGGTCAAGGTCAACTAAGGCTTATTAATCAAACATATTTTGTTTTACCATATATGGGCAGTGGCCATTTTGATCAAGTGACCTAAAATATTATCATATTTATCTTGTTTTATCTACTGAATTCTCCATATGAAATTTGAGTTTAAACATCCCAGTGAATTCTGAGAAAAAGATGCTTAGATATGTATAAGGCAGTCCAATATAAGAGGCCTTGGATGAAAGGTCAAAGGTCAGCTTGACCTTTGGTGCTTATATAAAACCAGTGTCTCCATAGGTTTAGCATTTTTCGCAAGTATTATGATTTCCGCTAAAACAGTTTTATAGAAAAATGACCATTTCAAGATTTTTCCAATGGAAAAAGCTTTAGGAATCAAATTTGGTCTTGCTGTAAAAAATATCAAGGTCAACCCAGATTCATCAATTGTGAAAACCTGGTAGGGCCCACATCCCCAATGCCATTGTCCTTTTGATTCTAGAGTAGAAGATATTTAAAGAGTTTTTACCTTATATGGGCATGGCCTCCATCTTGGTGATGTGGCCATTAAGATTTGGTTCAAATTTACTCCACTCACCTTAAGGAGTCTCCATATGAAATTTGAGTTTAATTAGCCAAGTTGTTTCTGAGAAAACTGTGTTTTAATATATTGATGGGCCTCCAATATGAGTGACCTTGGCTTAAGGGTCAAAGGTCAACATTGACCTTTGAAATTGCCTCTTAACATATATAAAATGAGAACAATGACTTTGGCTTCAACAGTATTAAAAAATCAACTTTTAAAAAAAAATTCAATTTAAATGCATATAAGGAAGCAAATTTGACCTTCATGTTAAGTAGGTCAAGGTCAACATAGGATCATCAATTGAACAAACTTGGTAGGCCCCGCATCCCAAATGTTACATACCAAGTCCCAATGTCATCAGCCTTCTGGTTCTGGAGAAGAAGATTTTTAAAGGGTTTTTACCGTATATCAACATGTCGGCTATCTTGGTCATATGACCAAAACAATTTGCATATATCTTGGCCAACTTATTGTAAGGAGTCTTCATATCAAAAATTTGAGTTCAATTGGCCCAATGGTTTCTGAAAAAAAAACTATGTTTTAATATATTGATGGGACTCCAATATGAGCGGCCTTGGCTGAAAGGTCAACCTTGACCTTTGGAACTTATTTATAGCCATTGTCACATTAGATAAAACATATCAAGTGAGAATAATGACTTTGGCTTCTATAGTTTTCAAAAAATCAACTTTTCAAAAATTTCCCCATTTAAATGCATTAGGAAGCAAATTTGACCTAGACGTTAAGTAGGTCAAGGTCAATCCAGGATCATCATTTGAACAAACTTGGTAGGTCCCACATCCCCGATGCTACATACGAAGTCCCAAGGTCATCGGCCTTCTGGTTCTAGAGAAGAAGATTTTAAAGGGTTTTTACCATATATGGGCATGGCGGCCATCTTGGTCATGTGACCAAAACAATTTGCACAAATCTTGGCCATCTTATTGTAAAGAGTCTTCAAATCAAATTTGAGTTCAATTGGCCGGCCTTGGCTGAAAGGTCAAAGGTCAACATTGACCTTTGGAACTTATTTTTAGCCATTGTCACATTAGATAAAACATATCAAGTGAGAATAATGACTTTGGCTTCAATAGTTTTCAAAAAATCAACTTTTCAAAATTTTTCCCATTTAAATGCATTAGGAAGCAAATTTGACCTTGACGTTAAGGAGGTCAAGGTCAACCCAGGATCTTTAGTTGAACAAACTTGGTAGGCCCCACATCCCCAATGCTACATACCAAATCCAAAGGTCATCGGCCTTCTGGTTCTGGAAAAGAGGATTTTTAAAGGGTTTTTACCATATATGTGCATGGCGGTCATCTTGGTCATGTGACCAAAAATATTTGAACAAACTTTCGTTCCCCCATCCTAAGGAGTCTGCATATGAAATTTGAGTTCAATTGGCCCAGTGGTTTCAGAGGAGAAGGCTCAGGTGAGCTAAAAACGTTGCCATCGTTGGACCCCCTCTGACAAAACTTTCTGGATCCGCCAATGTTTCCAGTGCTATGTCCCCGCATCCTCAGTAATAAAACGATGTTCTGCTCTTTAACGTCTTCCAGGAAGAACATATGTGAAAGGGAACTTGGTTCCAGGAAAGGTTATCCCCGATGAAGAGCGCATATACACAACATGGAATGGTAGAGTGATAACCCGTAGAAAATATGAAATGCTAACAACAAAGTGGAACCACAATGGACTAATGTGGATAGCGTGTTCTAATGGGAAGTTCAACAGCAAAGCCGTACAAGGTGGACAGACACGCTCGGGCGAACCTCTATATATTGCACGTGCCCTGTCACCTGGCTTTAATATGAGCATGGGTAAGTTCTCGGCCATTTTCGTATAGCTTTAATCTATATTGACCTTGCAGGGGAGGGGGGCAGGGGGTCTGGACCCCCCCCCCCGTCCTGAAACATCACAAAAATATAGGTTTTTCTTAGCAATACTGGCCCGGATCCCCTGAAAAATCACAAAGCTACCAAGCCAACATTAAATGATGCTCCATCATCGGCACGCAAGTTATCATCAGCACGCCAGCGACACGCCATATAAAAGGCGTTTCGATGGCACGCTTATAGTGGTATTTGGGAAGAAGAAAAAAAACGTTATCAAACTTGGACCCCTCTGACAAAATTTGCTGGATCCGCACGTAAAAGGTGAGTTTTGGATCCAGTCCCGTTAACTTAACAGGCAAGTGGGACAATTCAGGCGACGTTGATTAAATATAATTCAAACTTTAGTGGAGCTTGAGTGTATAGTTGCATCTGGAGGCGAAATTGCACCAATTTGCCAATTTAATGTGTTCACGAGACGTGCATAATTTGACAGAACTTTCTGGATCCGCGCATGGCATTACCTTTACTCTGTATCTCTCAGAGAGTATAGATGGTATGAGTGTTTAACCCAATTTGTAATTAATACCTACGCCAATGCGTCATAATGCAACAAATATCATTTGCACAAAGTGGTTATTCTAATGTGTTTTCCCAGCTTACCAGTGGAACTATGTATCTAGTGTGTGTTAAGAACCAGGGTTCGGAATTTGGACTACATGCATAGGATCCGTGCCAAAATATCAAGGAGGCAAATTTATTAGTTTCATTATAAACAGAATATAAACGTATCAGAAAGTGCAAGGTCCTGAGGCGTTCACCTGATCTCTTTTATTATGTTAAATAGGGCAATGTCAACTACTTCATTTTGGTCACGAGACCTAAAACAATCTAATGAATACTCCATCAAACAGTCGAGTGATTTCTGAGAAACCAATGTTTAGATAGGTATGTGGCAGTCCAAATGAGTGGCATTGGATACAAGGTCATAGGTCAGCTTTACATTTGGTATTATATAAAACCATTGTCTCATAAGGTTAAACATTTCCCGAAAATATGATTTGGGCTTAAACAGTTATAGAAAAATGAACATTTCAAGATTTTTCCCATATTAACGCATAAGGAGTCAAATTTGACCTTGCCATAAAGTAGGTCAAGGTCAAGCTAGATTCATAATTTGTGCAAACCTGGTAGGGCCCAAACCCCTAATGCTACATACAAAAACCCAAGGTCATTGGCCTTTTGGTTCCAGAGAATAAGATATTTAAAGGGGTTTTACCATATATGGGTGTGGTGGCCATCTCAAGTTGGTCATGTGACCATATCAATTTGAATCAATTTTTGCTAACCTATCATAAGGAGTCTTCATATGAAATTTTAGTTCAATTGGCCTAGTAGTTCCTGAGAAAACTATGATTTAATATGTTGATGGGACTCCAATATGAGCGACCTTAGTTGAAAAGTCAAAGGTCAACCTTGACCTTTGAAACTTATTTATAGCCATTGTCTCATTAGGACTGGCCTCTAGTCTGAAGTGTCTGAAGCTGTCGACTGGAAGCCTGTCATGAATGGTACCATCTGCCTAAATATGAATGTTTTCTAAAACCGATATCTGCATAAGTTGGAAAACTAGAATGGTACTTTTGAAAACAGTCCTAGACTTTTGACCTCTAGCCCCACCTTGGGTCATGAACCTTAGGGTCTAAAGTCACAGAGAGAAAGTACCTTTTGTTCAAATACAAATCAAAATAAAAGAAAAAAAATAAGATGTCCTAGATTTTGAGCTCTAGCCCCTCCCTGGGGCATGGACCCAAGTGTCTGAAGCTGTCGAATGGAAGCCTGCCATGAATGGTACAAAACGCCCAAATATGAAAGCTTTCTAATAAATGGTCTGTAAAATATCTGCATAATTCAGAAAAATATAACAGCACTTTAAATGAGTCCTAGACTTTGACTATTGTCCCTCCATGGAACATGCACCCTAATATATGAAGTCACATAGAGATAGTCAGTCGTATATAGTACCTGTTGGTCAAAATCAGTTAAATTGTCCCCCAAAAAATCTGAATTTTCAATTATTGAACTTAAATAACTTTTTAAAAAGGTCTGCAATGTGGTAATTCTTGTCCCAAAATATTACTTTTAAGTTATTTTAAACAGACTTTGTTTGATTTGATTCTTTGCGTCCCAATCAACAATCTTTCAGTTATGTCGGGACGGGTCTTCCTGGGTTGAACCAGTACTAATACTAAGCAAGGATTAATGCGTCTTGCTCAAGGACACAATGCAGTGACGCTCGTGAGGCTCGAACCCAAGGCACGTCGGTCTAGAGTCAAGTGCACTACCACTGAGCCACTGCGCTCCCATTTTATCAGATAAAAAGAATGTAATGTAACTTTTTGAACACATGTTCATCCTTAGGGAGCCTTCTTAGCCCATATTAGCCTTGCTTCCTTTTTGTGGAACATAGGCAAACAGTGGAAGCCCAGATCAGGCGATCAAGGTTTAAATGGGTTAAATTGAAGACAAATTGAATCATTATCTCATATGACATATGTCAGGTCTTGCATTTTCAGGTATCTACCAGCCATCAATGGGTGTTTGTCTTATTCCATGGAAAGGGAAAGAGCTTAAGTGTAACCAGTATGAACTGTTATGTCACAGAAGAAAATACAGAGACGATTCCTACATATACTCTCCGTCAAGACCATTCATGCAGAATTAAACATTACCATGCTTAACCAGGGTACATCCTATTTTGAAAACAGTGTAGATCCAGATAAATCCAAAATAAATGCAGCAAACAGGCATGCAAAATAACATATTGGGGCTAGATGGCTGTTATTTTGTGTGTCTACTTACTTAATAAGTGTGTGCCAATATTGAAGGTTTTTGAAATTCTACGGATGCGCAAGATTGCTGGATAATATATCAAAATCTCATGGATTTGCTTGTATAAAAGGACCAAAAGAATGATGATTATACTTGAATTAAAACTATGACATTTTGGTGTGCAAATTCTGAATAAAACGCAGCACACACAAAAAAACAGCAAAAATGCTGTGTCCCAAGCAAAGATCACACATTTGAAGTGCTCCATACTTATGAAACTTACTGTACAATTAAAAGATAAATATATAGACCGCTGCAGGGTTTTGAAATCTATAATGGATCTTACTCATCTGAAAATTGCAAGAAATAACAATGTTTTTGAGTTATTCAAGGTTCTTTTTACTGTGGTAAGACTATAGCATATTCTTAAACAGCAGCATCAATGTCATATTGTATGGTTATTGTTCTAAAATTTTAAACACTAGTTGTCTAATAAAAAACCCCAGACAAAAGTGCAAACCCAGATCAGACTGCTTCAGAAGAAGCAGTATGATCAAGGTCTTCCCTGTTTGCTATTCTGGCAAGCATTTTGTGAACTGCAGCCTTGAAAAAAAGCGTTTAAAATTTTAGGACATTTACCACACAGTTTACAAAATACAGTTGACACATTAAGATTAGAATTTTTACTTTTTAAGATATCCATTGTTTCTTCACATATCAAGGTAGTGTAAAATGTAATATTTCTCTAAAAGCATAAAAAACTTATGTTGTGTCTAGTTCTAACACACCTCACCTATAGAGCCAACGCTAAAAAACATGTTTTATCAAACGATATAGTCAAAGTTTTGAAAGTGTGTGGAAAGCGTGCACTACCTGACGTCAATTGTTACTGCAAAATGACATCAGACATGGCGTTAGACAGTGTAACGTCGTTTTTACGCTTGAATGACGCTACATGTTCATGTAAACGTATGCTTCACAGTCCAACTATTGGCAGGATTTCTTCAGTGCAATGGCAGAAAGTTGGAAGCAGCTGAAGACTTCAAATGTGTTTTCCTCGTTTACTGTGTGTTAGAATCGAAATAGGTCAGCTCTACTGCATGAATTGTTGAGTAATAATTCACTGTTTGTCGGTCAGTTGTTCGAAGATAAATCAATCACGCTGCGCCCTCGTGATTTGATCTTCTTTAAAACTGCCCTCCAAACAGTGAATTATTATACAACAATTCACTGCTAGAGCTCATCTATTTCTTAATTATAAGAACCTCTTTTAACTCTTTCCTTGCTCATATGCGGATCCAGGATTTTTTTTCAGGGGGGGGGGGTCCAGGCCCGACGGTCAGGAAACAGTCTGGACAAGTTTTTTCCCCAATGGTTTATTACAGAGAAAACTATACTTATCCAAGGATCCAGAGGAGGTCCATCATTTTCCAGGGGTGGTCCAACTTTTTCCAGGGGGGTTCCGAATGCTATTTTCTATAGAAACCCATATAACTTGTGATTTTCAACTGGGGGTCTGGACCCCCTATCCCCCCTCCTCTGGATCCGCACATGATTGCTAGTGGTGATTTTTGTCATCTGCTGACAGTTTGGACTCTGTCGGCCCTGCTCTAAATCCAAACTGTTTGACACTCTGATAAAGTTCCTGAAAGAACTTTTTGAAAAAAAAAATAATTTTGAAAGAAAAGTCAGCAGATGAAAAATTACCCAGCATGTAAAGAATTAAGAACCCACATCAAGTTTTGATATAAAAAATAAAGAAAACAATTCATATTTATACATAAACCAAATGCATCCCAAATTAACCCTGGATAACCCTTAACCATGCCAAAATAGGACACACAGAGTAGGTCAAGATCAGCTGGCTTCTGAAGCCAGCTGACCATGATTCTCGCTTCCACTCTGCTTGAAAATAAAGCAAATTCTGCCAGATAAATGGATGAAAATTTGGGAGAAGTAAAGATATAAAAAACATCCAGCATGAAGACAACCAAGCAGATGTCCTGAACTATCAGGAAGTCAATTGTATTCGACATGGTTTGCATTGATCATACTTACCCGTACCCTACTTTGACTAGTAACTAGTTTACAATCAGAATGTACATAATTCAAGACACTCAACATCCCCATTATTACTAGAAAATTCTCACGCCAAATCAGCAGCAATCCAAAACGTTAGTACTATCGAGGAACGTAGATCAAAAATCGTTAGAAACAGAGTTTTCAATTGCCATTGTGGCTGGCCTGTCGACAAATGACAATTGAAAACACTATTTCTAGCAATTTTGATTGGTGTTCATTGATTGTTAAGAGCGTTTTCCATTGCCGCCTACCTAGTGTGATTCTTACATGAGCCAGTGGCCAGCATAAGGTATGAGTTGGCATGTGCACACAGCAAAACTTCAAATCAGTCTAAGCATCTGCACAATCTAATCAGCGTCTTCATTTTCCACCTGAAGAAATGTTGGACTCTTGGATACCCATAGAGCACCCATATAAGACACTGATCAGACTGTTTGGATGTGAAGGCTGATCTAAGTCTTTGATGGGCGCACATGGCAACTTGTACCTTTCGTTGACACTGGCTCATATGAGAGTCTAGATTCGATTAACTTAAAATCAGTGACAATAAATACTGATAAAAGTAAAATTACCAAAAAAGCTACTGATAAGAGAAGCATAGGACATATGATGAAAAGAAATCTGATATCTAACAATTTAAAGTAGATCTATAAATCTGTAAACAAGAAATGTCACAAACACGTGACGAATGCCCCCAAAGGAATCGGTCTAGCATAAGACACATTTGAGGAAAGATAGCTGTAATATAGCACGAAAAACCTAGAAATGAGGGCAGAAGTCAATGTCAAAGTCAAAGTGACTCAAAATGGTATGCACCACTCCGCCATCCCAATAGGAATCTCCACCCCAAATTTGGGATTCCTACATCAAATAATATAGCAGATATGCTCTGGACACAATAATTCTTGAAAACTAGGTCAGAGGTCAAGAACACAGTGACCCAAAAATAGTTTGTGACACTAAGGCATCCCAAGATGCATTTACATACCAAATTTGGAATTCCTATTTCAAAGAATATAGGAGATATGCACCAGTTTCTAGAAACTAGGTCAGAGGTCAAGTTCAAGGTCACAGTGCCATAATTATGTAAGCGACACTTACTCATCCCAAGATGCATCCACACACCAAATTTGAGATTCCTATCTCAAGTAATATAAGAGATATGCTCTTGACATGATTATTCTAAAACTAGGTCAGAGTTAAGGTCACAGTGACCCTAAAAATGGTACATGACACTCCGCTATCCCAAGATACATCCACACACCAAATTTGGAATTCCTCACTCAAAGAATATAAGCGATATGCTCAGGACACAATAATTCTTAAAAATAGGTCAGAGGTCAAGGTCACATTGACCTAAAAATTGTATGTGACACCCCGTTATCCCAAGATGTATTTACACACCAAAGTTTGAATTCCTATCTCAGAGAATATAGGAGATATGCACCAGACTCAATGCAGTTTCTAGAAACTAGGTCAGAGGTCAAGTTCAAGATCACAGTGACCCAATTATGGTATGCGACACTTTGTCAGTCCAAGATGCATCCACACACCAAATTTGAGATTCCTACCTCAAATAATATAAGAGATATGCTATGGACACGATTATTCTAAAAACTAGGTCAGAGGTCAAGTTCAAGGTCACAGTGACCCAATTATGGTACACGACACTTCATCATCCCAAGATGCATCCACACACCAAATTTGAAATTCCTAACTCAAATAATATAAGAGATATGCTACGGACACGATTATTCTAAAGACTTGGTCAGAGGTCAAGGTCACAGTGACCCGAAAATGGTATGTGACACTCCGCCATCCCAAGATGTATTCACACACCAAATTAAGAATTCCTTCCTCAAAGAATATAGAAGATATGCTCCAGACTCAATGCAGTTTCTAGAAACTAGGTCATAGGTCAAGTTCAAGGTCACAGTGACCCAATTATGGTACGCGACACTTCATCATCCCAAAATGCACCCACACATTAAATTTGAGATTCCTACCTCAAATAATATAAGAGATATGCTCCGGACACGATTATTCTAAAAACTAGGTCAGAGGTCAAGGTCAAGGTCACAGTGACCCAAAAATGGTACGCGACACTCCGCCACCCCAAGATGCATCCACATACCAAATTTGGAATTCCTACCTCAAAGAATATAGGAGATATGGACCGGACACGAAAGCGGGACGGACGGACTGACGGACGGACGGACAGTGCGATTACAATATGCCTCCCAAAGTTCCTTTGGGGGCATAAAAAACAGTGAATATATGGTTTCTCAAAGAATAGCAAGCGTGTCTGGTAATAGGAAGTGGGGTAAACAAATCTTAGTCGACATGGAGACCTGGTCCTGGTTATACAACTTTTTTCACACTCAACTCAGCTGAGTACGAAATTGATCATGCTCATAAATGTTAAAATGCCAACAATTGTTGGCATTTAACAATTATTAGCATGATTAATAAAACATCTGAGAGACTTAAAGCAAGAAATTTCTTTATTTGTCGGTATTTTTGTTTTTATGAGTAGTTGAAATTTCGTGCTCAGCTGCCTGTCCTTTCTTTGTGGTAAAGCTGCAAAATAACCAGGAAAAGTTAACCAAGAGACTCAAGGAGTCTATACTGCTCTCCTGGGCTGCTGACTTCATAGTTCTGATTTTGGTATTTTGAGTCTATGGGAGCAATGACTACTGGGGTGACACTAAAGTGGACCACAGGGCCATGGTTGGCAGGATTTTTGTAGGATACCATTATGTATTGCTAACCATAGGTGTGTGGAACTCAATAATTTAAAAAAGATTCTTTTTCAGTTTGACCCATTATAGTCTATGGAAGTTAATTACTACAAGAGTTTGGCCAATTTGGACCTAGGTTGGCAGGATCTATGTAGGGAACCTCTAGACATTACTATAAACTAAAAACATAAGCTGTGGGCCTCATAGTTTCAGAGATTTTTCCTATTATCAGTATGAGAACTATGTTGCCATGTCAACCAGAATTCCAATATAAATACATGTAGTCCAAAAACCATATGCACCCTTTCCTACTACCTGATGATGCTTTACATGTAAATTAATCAAAATTGGTCCACTGACTTTAGAGCCAGACACCAGACCATTGGCATACTTATATTTACCTTAAGCCTTCAACTCAGATGAGCTAAAAATATTCATCACGGTAAGTATCAGAGTGCATACCAAAATCTAATTATCTTATCCCTCAGCCAAAATGTATGATGTGGGTACTCCAAAGAACCGTCTCATTGAGACAGTTCTTTTGAGCACCCAAAACAAATGTGAAAACGGATTGGTAAGAAAATATTTACAATTTTATGCTCAAAAATTGTGTTTATCTAAACCTGTGAGTACTAAGAAAACATTCTGCTTTAAAAGCTTGCATTTGTTCTATTTTGTTGTTACAACCACAAGAGATGTACAAAATATAAAACCTGTGCCAAAATGCACAGGTGGAATATTTGTGCATTTGCCATGATTGTATTAAGAAAAAATGAGCCAAATTCCGGAAAACTTAAACTCAAGTACAGACCCCACCCCAATTCATGCCCATAAATATCTACAATGTTGGTTATCTGTGCCGCTTTAAATTTTGGTTCCTATCATGCTCATCACATAGCTGACCAGCAAAGGCTCAGAAATGAATACCAATTCTCAGTCGAGACTATGCTGTTCACACACACAATATGTGGTCATTCATACTAGTAACATGCATTTGTTACAGACACGTGTGACCTCATCTATACAGAAGACATGTTCTTCGCAGAATCAGGTTTCATGATCCTTGCATACATCAAGGATCTAATGGGAGTGTTCATTTATTATTGAATTTATTAAATGAGCTGAGAAAGGTAGGTAAAATGTTATCATCTCTTTTTCCAAGTTTAAGAAAATAAAATATACAGGAGCACAAACATTAGATGACACTAAAATCGATATAAAATAAACATTTTGATGTAAAAACATCAAGCCTCTTCCCATATATTTGATGTTATGGGTGTCATTTCATGCTGTAAGCATATGTTTAAAAAAATCAGTATATTTTGGATTTTAATATATGAAATTATTACACACTCACATTTGACATCATATGATAATTTTTTTCTTTAAACGCATGCCTTACTAACTCCATATGTTTTTGCACTCAATTAAAGGAATTTCGATTATAGAAAAATACATATTTTATGCACTTGAGGAAATACCTTAGAGATGCAGTTCCCAATTAGTGCACACAATAGATACTTTAAGGTGAAATAGTTTAGTTTTGAAATGCTCATACAGCATAGAAAATTATAACTAAAAAACCCAGTTCCAAGACATCAAATAATTTAAAATTTAAAGAGACTAAGTCTGCAACTATGAACATTTTTCGAAAAATTTTCTTTTCTTTTTAAATCATTTGTAAAAGCAGAATTGAATTAAGTTTTCACAACAAATATGTTCACTATAGCTGAAAACTGCCTGGAACAGTGAATTATCTTATAAAAACAGGTGTTTTTCTCTTGTTGGTAATTATTTGCGTCCCTCCAATAATTATAGACAGTCAAGTTTTAACATAAATGCT
Organism: Loripinus fragilis; assembly: GCA_964019695.1. NCBI lineage: Eukaryota > Metazoa > Mollusca > Bivalvia > Lucinida > Lucinidae > Loripinus > Loripinus fragilis. Next base: position 62,050,195 of record OZ026522.1, on the reverse strand, counting down.
GTTGTTTTGATACTGATAATTTGTAAAGATTTACGAAATTGGTAAAATCAGGGCTGTGGAAATACCATGCCAGACTTGTCCGACCTGGTCCAATTTCATTCAGGACAAGTTGAAAATTTCTATTTACTTGTCCTTGGACAAGTACAAATTTACAAAGTAAATAAAATTTTGATTAATCATTACGAGTTCACATATTGTATTGAAAACATTGTGTATCCTGATCAGCTTGCTTCCTAAGAAGCCAGCTGATCTGGATCTACACTGTTTACATGATAGTTGATATCTAGTTAATTTCATACTCTTTTCCAAAGAGTAGATTTTTAAAGCACAAAACAGTATAAGCTAATCTGTTCTTTTGGACAAGTAAACTTTTCTATGGACAAGTACATTATGGTCATTTACTTGTCCCTGGACAAGTAGAAAATTTTACTATTTCCACACCCCTGGTAAAATGTATACCTGAATTTTAGTTTTTTACTGTGTTCTTGAAAAATAGAAACATTGTTTCAAAAATTAAAAGATCAAAAGTTACAGACTATGCAGCTTTAAGGGATTCAACCATTTGAGCTAGTTCATAAAATGTTGGTATTTAACACATATGCATAGAGTCACTCCTATTACATTGATTGAACGCTTTCAAGGTTGAACAGATATCTATTGCTTTGGGTGCAAGCAGCAAAGGCTCTGGTGAGACTGTGCAAATTCTCGACAGAGACTTTGCCTTTCGCAGATGTGATAGGTCTCAAATATTTAGACTATACATTACACATGTTGTACTGCATTACATATACGAGGGCTGTTCAAACATGAATGTTGATCTTCGAAACTGAGTTGTTGCTACAAATTATTGTTGGATAGTGGGTAATTTTTAAGCGCGGAAAAGCATTTTTATTAAGTCAAAAATGCCTTAAGTAAGGGGGTTATAGAATTTACACTTATTTTTTCTTGTCATAACATTGCGGCTTTATTCTAAATTTGAACGTAAACTGTAAGTTTGATCACTATCGGCATTATTTACAATAAAATTACTCACCTGGGCGGCGTTTCACTAACAATCTTAGCGCTAAGAAAATCTTAGGCTTAAGAACTTCTTAAGGATTGTCGTATCTTTTTCTTAAAGTGCGTTTCACTAACATTTTCTTAAGCGCGGTGCGTTTCATAGCATTTTCTTAGCTAAGAATTCTTAAGCTACTCTTCCGTCGGAGGTAAGAAAATCCATAGCAACGAGCGCGCGGGCGTAAGCGCGGACGTAATTGAAAGCATCAAAACAGATCAGAGAAAATTGGGCGACAACTATAAAAAAAGGTCTCAAATCCTTTAAAAAGAGGGTGGTGCGCTAATCATTCTCGTATTTACATAGAAAAAATAATTCGTGAAAGTTACCTCTTACATTTAAAATTGATTCTTATCACTCTGGTGTGACTGATCTAGTAAACCTTGTAAAAATTCAGCTCTTGTAGGCAAAATAAGCCTACGGAACGGTATCGATTCGCCGCTTTTAAAACTTCTGACAGGGAACGCAGTGTGCTTGACTCGAGACCGAGGGGCCGCGGGTTCGAGCCTCACCGGAGTCACTGTGTTGTGTCCTTAAGCAAGAACATTAATCCTAGCTTAGTACTGATTCAACCCAGGAAGACCGTCCTTTTACGACTGAAAAATTGTTGATGGGACATAAAGAATCAAATCAAACGAATAAACAAACAAACAAACAACACTTCTGACCACTGACCAAGACTGTTGGTCGTTGAAAAATGCACAGCATATCTAGCTGTTAACCTGTGCTACATTTTATGACTTTCACGGGCCATGCGATGACTGGACATGACTGAGGGTCTGGATGGGGGGGGGGGGGTCTGGTATTCACTATTCATTAAAAATTTAGCCCATTATTCATCTCATTAAAATTATGGGTTATTCATTAAAATAAGACCAATTATTCAATAACAGTAAAAAAGGTGGCAAAGAAATCTGATTATTCACTATTCATTATATTTTTCTTCAATTCATTAAAAAAATAGGATTATTCATTATTTTTTAGGCCCTCAATATTCACTATTCATTTTTTGGCCCATTATTCACTATTCATTATAAAAAGGGCCATTATTCACTAATCATTATACCCCATCCAGACCCACATGACTGTTACAGGTCATGCGTAGGCATGAGTTCGGAAGACTATCACGGATCATGCAATTACTGGTTCGGGTCATGCGATGAATGGGCATGAGTTCCAAAGAGTTATTTGTCTTGCAATGCATTCGTCATTCCATATATTGACATGCGTTCTGATGCGATGATTCGGCACGACTCACTGTTCATGTTTTGACTGTGTATGTGTTTTGCAGACTATCGTGCGTCATGCAATAACTGTCACGGGTCAAACGATGAATTTTCATGACTACTGTCACGGGTCTTGCGATTACTGGATACGAGTTGGGAAGTGTGTGATGGTTCATGCGAATACTGGGCATGGCTGTCAAGGTCATGTGATGACTGAACATGAGTTCTGAATAGGTTCATGCGATTACTGTACATGACTGTCACAGGTCATGCGATGACTCGACATAAGTTCCAAATACTGTCACGGTTCGATGACTGTTACGGGTCATGGCTTGGCTGTCTGAGTTTTGATGACTATCACGGGTTATGCGATGACTGGGCATGAGGTCTGAAGGCTGTCATGGGTCATGCGATCACCGGACATCACTGTAACAGATGATACGCTGAATGTACATGTTTGTTTTTTAGACTGTCACGGGTCAAGCAATGGATTCGAGCCTCACCGGCATCACTGACGCCCAGGAAGGGTTTTTAGGGATACAGGGACATTGGCAAAAAAATTAAAGGGATACAGGATATTTTTGTAAATACTTAAAGGGATACCGGATACTTGGATCAGTTTTAGGGATATGGGGTACAATGCTTTCTGAATTTTGGGGATATTTGCCAAATTTATTTTAGGGATATGGAATATTTTTCAAAATAATAAAAGGGATATGGGATACTGGGACCCCCCCCCCCCCCTTCCAGTGCCTCATCACTGTGTTGTGTTCTTGAGCAAGACACATTTATCCTTGCTTAGTACTGGTTAAACACAGGGAGACCTGTCCCGCCATAACTGAAAAATTAATGATTGGGACGTAAAGAATCAAACCAAAAAAATCGGGAGGTGATGTTGTTTGAAGAGATTTCTTATCTAAAGCTCTGGTGGCCCTTTTCTTCAGCAGAACAAATCCATTTGTGCAGTTTTGGACTAGGGCATTATGAGGAATATTTCTGTAAAACTATTTTGAATTAGGACCAGTGGTTCAAGAGATGCCATTTAAAGATATATTAGCTAGAGATATGGCATCCATTTTGTTCTGTGTAGCGAAAGCATTTGTGTATCTCTGGTAGAGAGCATCATCAGGAATAATTCTGTGAATTTTTTTTGAATTTGGACCAGTGGTTCAGGAGAAGTCGTATAAAGATATTTCCTATCTTAAGTACTGGCGGTCCCTTTTTTTGGCGGAGCAGAACCATTAAAAAATTTGTGCAATTTCGATAGAAAGCATCATGAGGAACAACTCTGTGAAATTATTTTGAAATTGAACCAGTGGTTCAAGAGATGTCATTTGAAGATAGTTCTTATCTAGAGTTCTGGTGGCTCTTTTCTTCAGCAGAGCGAACCATTTGTGCAATTTTGGTGGAGGGTATCACGGGGAACAATTCTGTGAAATTATTTTGAATTTTGACGAGTGGTTCAGATGTCGTTTAAAAGATTTCTTATCTAGAGCTCTAGCGGCCCGAATGACCATTTATGCAATTTTGGTTGATGGCATTATGGGGAACATTCCTGTGAAATCATTCTAATTTGTACCAGTGGTTCAGGAAAGAAAAAAGTTTACGGACGACGGACGAAACCGATCACAATAGCTCGCCTTGAGCCATTTAATGTCACCATTACAAGGGGATTTTGTGGCCTAATTTTTACTGATTACCAACTTTTGGGCCTATATTTTACTGATTATTGATTTCTGATGTACCCCATTGAGACCCTCATGACTGCCAATTTGATCTTGTGAGCTGCACCGTATAGTCATAATATCAAAAAGTTGCCCCATATGAACGTTTACTTCAACTGACCATCTGATTTCCAAGAACAATATTTTCATAGGGTCAAACTTGACTAGAGGTAAACTAGGTCAATGTAAACTTAATCCCTGCGGTACTCTTCAGGAAGAATGGCGTGCGGACAATGACAACAGACATTAGAGGATCACAAAAGCTCATACTGAGCCCATGGCACAGGTGAGCTAAAATAAAGGGATGCTGATTGTTAAAGACTACCATTTACTGTGATTTGACTACCATTCACTTGGTATTGCTGGTGTAGAGTGGAGGAGATTAAAGTTATAGATCACTGTTGTACTCTTGGGGAACTATGTTTGCATAATGACAACGGACATCAAAGGATCACAAAAGCCCATATTGACCATTCACATGCCATTGCTTAATGTAAACTCCCTGTGTGCAGGTGAGCTCAAAATACAGCATTTTACAAATGAAATGATTTACCATGGCAAAAGCTTTTAGATGCTTAGCTACATGTAGGGTCGTTTTTCCAACATCCTTTGGTTTCTTAGCAATAGTCGATCATGCATAGTCTGAAAAGTTTGTTGTACTGCACAAGTTTATATACAGTTAAACAGGTTTATAAACAAAAACGTTAAGCGTAAAAATTGTAAATATGTTCTTACACATCAGTTTTATCATATGTTTTGGGTACTCAAAACAATTGTCTCATTGAGACGCGTCTCATTGAGACGGTTCTTCTGATCATCCACAACATATGTTTTGGTTAAGAAATGTGAAAGTTATTATTTTGTTAAGCACTCTTAACTAAAGGCCTGCCGTTAAATCCAAGTCCCTAGGGCCAAACTTTTCGTTGTTTTATTTGAAGTTTGAATAAATATAGCTGATCTATAAAAGGATAACCAGTGCATAGGCTAAACATGATTACTTTCACTTTTATATATCCAAAGATATGCTGTATGTCTAATGGAGACATACAAGAACCATGTCAATGTGATGTGCTGTATGAAAAACATTTGCACACAAACGTAGCAGTCTCACTGAGTCTGCCCTAAGTACATTCAAGTCAGCATATCTTTAGATAGCAAATACGGAAGATACATGTAATAGTGAACAAAATCTGTTAAATGCAGCTGTATTTATTACATATTGGACTTTAAAAGGTAGTTTAATGTTTAAGGATTCGAATTAACGAGAGTGCACTGTAGTGGTCATGTATAAACTGAAAAAAAAACCCACACACAACTATTAATTAAACCCTGCTTTTTTTATTGAGCTTCGTCTAGTAAAACCCATGCTACACTCTAACACTTCATGGAATGTTAACTTCTTTAAAAGCTTTTTATCCAATTGTGTCTTATTCAAACGTTTCACTTTTTCAAATGGTGCTACTTCGAATCCTACACAAAACTTGGGCCTCTGGGACTTGTAGTTGTAGTAACTCCATCTTGTCTGTTTCTGTATAGTAAACATCTCTGATTAATATCTGAAAGAAAACAAATTGAACGTCTAAGTTTCAAAGTGATAGACAGCGTTTAACATAAAAATGATATCAAACACACTTTATTAAAGACTAGCACATTGAGAAACGGTGCAGATCCAATCACACATTACTAAGACAATGTAACATTCTACAATGAGTATCCAATGGTGTGAATAAAGCTGACGCAAAAAGGAAAAGACTTATTTATATGTGCCACTATCCAAGATCAAATTTATTCTCAACGATAATTTGAGGGGGATATGGAGGGGATGGGTAGTAGAGGAGGAGATGGGAGGAGGGGTGAGAAGATAGGAAGAGGAGATGGAGGGGATGGGTAGTAGAGAAGGAGAGTGTTTAGGAGGAGGAGATGGGTAGTAGAGGAGATGGGAGGAGGAGATGAGAAGATAAGAGGGGGAGAATGTTTAGGAGGAGGAGATGGGAGGAGGAGGAGATAGGAGGAGGAGAGTGTTTAGGGGGAGGAGATGGAGGGGATGGGTAGTAGAGGAGGAGATGAGAGGAGGAGGAAGTGAGAAGATAGGAGGAGAGTGTTTAGGAGGAGATGGGTATTTGAGGAGGAGTTAGGAGGAGGAGGTGAGAAGATAGGAGGAGGAGAGTGTTTAGGAGGGGGAGATGGAGGGGATGGGTAGTAAAGGATGAGATAGGAGGAGGAGAGTGTTAAGGAGGAGGAGATGGGGGGATTGGTAGTAGAGGAGATGGCAGGAGGAGGAGGTGAGAAGATAGGAGGAGAGTGTTTAGGAAGAGGAGATGGAGGGGATGGCTAGTAGAGGAGGAGATGGGAGGAGGAGAGTGTTTAGGGGGAGGAGATGGAGGAGATGGGAGGAGGTGGAGATAGGAGGAGGAGAGTGTTTAGGAGGAGGAGATGGAGTAGAAGAGGGGATGGGTAGTAGAGGAGGAGATGGGAGGAGGAGGAGGAGGAGGAGGTGAGAAGATAGGAGGAGGAGAGTGTTTAGGAGGAGGATATGGGTAGTAGAGGAGGAGATAGGAGGTGAGAAAATACAAGGGGGAGAGTGTTTAGGAGGAGGAGATGGGTAGTAGAGGAGATAGGAGGAGGAGGTGAGAAGATAGGAGGAGGAGATTGTTTAGGATGAGGAGATGGGTAGTAGAGGAAGAAATAGGAGGAGGAGATGGGTAATTGAGGAGGAGATAGGAGGAGGAGGAGGTGAGAAGATAGGAGGAGGAGATGGAAGGATGGGTAGTAGAGAAGGAGATTGGAGGAGGAGGAGGTGAGAAGATAGGAGGAGGAGAGTGTTAAGGAGAAGGAGATGGGTAGTAGAGGGGCAGATAGGAGGAGGAGATGGGTAGTTGAGCAGGAGATAGGAGGAGGAGGAGGTGAGGAGATAGGAGGAGAGTGTTTAGGAGGAGATGGGAGGAGGAGAAGGAGGTGGGAAAAAACGAGAAGGAGAGTGTTTAGGAGGAGGAGATGGGTAGTAGAGGTGGAATAGGAGGAGGTGAGAAGATAGGATAAGGAGAGTGTTTAGGAGGAGATGGGTAGTAGAGGAGGAGATAGGAGGAGGAGATGGGTAGTTGAGGAGATAGGAGGAGGAGGTGAGAAGATAGGAGGAGGAGAGTGTTTAGGAGGAGATGGGAAGTAGAGGAGGAGATAGGAGGAGGAGACTGAGGAGATGGGTAGTTTAGGAGGAGATAGGAGGAGGAGGTGAGAAGATAGGAGGAGGAGGAGAGTGTTTAGGAGGAGGGGGTGGGTAGTAGAGGAGGAGATAGGAGGAGAAGATGGAGGAGATGGGTAGTTGAGGAGGTAGGAGGAGGAGGTGAGAAGATAGGAGGAGGAGAGTGTTTAGGAGGAGGGGATGGGAGATAGGAGGAGGAGATTGGTAGTTGAGGAGGAGATAGGAGGAGGAGGATGTGAGAGGATAGGAGGAGGAGAGTGTTTAGGAGGAGGAGATGGGTAGTAGAGGAGGAGATAGGAGGAGATGGAGGATATGGGTAGTTGAGGGTAGTTAACCACAACACCCACCATTTTCATCAGTAATGCCTCACTGTCACATGTTTAAATATTGGAAACTGTGATGTATGAAGTCTGAACTGTGAAGTGTGAACTTATATGTGTAAAGTAAGAACTATACACTGTGAAGTATAAAGTGTGACATGTGAAGTAATAAGTGCAAAAAATGAACTGTGAAGTCTGAAGTGTGAAGTATGGTGTGTGAATTATAAAGTGTGAAGTATGGACTGTGAACTTTGAAATGTCACTTGACGTTGTCTCCTACACATAATTAAAAAGTGTGAAGTATGAATTGTTAAGTATGAACTTTGACCTATGAAGTGTAAAGTATAAACTATGAAGTGTTAAATGTGAAGTAAAAAGTGTGGGCTATGAAGTATAAACTCTGACGTGTGAATATGAAGTGAGAAATATAAAATCTGAAGTATGAACTGTGAAGTCTGAAGTATGAACTATGTAATGTGAAGTATAAACAGTGAACTTTGAAATGGCATTTAAATATGTCTTCCACACATAACAATGAACGGTGAAGTACGAATTGTAAAGTGTGGAGTGCGAAAAATGAAGTGTAAATATGTAACGAATCTGAACTATGAAGCATGTAGTCTGAAGTATGAAGTCTGAATTAGGTTGTATTCACTATGAAGTGTGAAGCATGAAGTCTGAACTATGAAGTATAAAATGTGAAGTATGAACGATGAAGTATGAACGATGAAGTATGGACTGTGAAAAATGAAGAATGAAGTATGATAATTGAAATATGAACAGTAGAGCATGAACTGTGAACTTTTAAATGTCACTATAGTTGTGCAACGAAGTCTGGTCTATGAAGCATTTAGTGTGAAGTATGAAGTTTGAATTAGGAAGTGTTAATTATGAAGTGTGAAATATGTACTATGTCTATGACGTCTGATTTTTTAAGTGTGAATCTTGAACTATGGAGTGTGAAAACTGACGTATGAAACTATGATGTATGAACCGTGAAGTAAGAAGCGTCGACTGTGAATTGTGAACTATGGACTCGGAGGAGTGTACTGTGACGTTTGGAGTATAATGTCTGAAGTATGGACAGCGAAAAGTGATATTTCTAAGTTCAAACTTCACATTTCAAACTTCACAGTTCGACTTCATACTTCAATAACCATACTTCACAATTCATGGTTCACACTTTACAGTTCAGAGTTCAAACTTCAGAGTTCAAACTTCACATTTCATACTTCACAGTTCAACTTCATACTTCAATATTCATGCTTCACAATTCAAACCGTGTGAAGTATGAAGTGTGAAGTGCGTAGCTTTAAGTGTGCCAAATGAAGTGCGAACAATTAAGTGTGTAGAATGAAGTCAGAACCATGAAGTGGGACGTATGAACCGTGAGGTATGAACTGTGAACTTAAAAATGTCTTTTTACATTGTCTCACTCACATAACTATGAATTGGGAAGTATGAATTGTAAAGTATAAAGTGCAAAGTATGAAGTGAGAATTATGCAGCCTTAAGTCTGAACTATGAAATGTGATGTATGAAGTGTGTAGTGTGTGAAGTATGAAGTCTAAACTATGAAGTGTGAAATATGAAGTGTGAAGTGCTAAATGTGAAGTGTAAACTGTGAACTTCAAAGGTCACTTTACATTGTCTCCCACACATGACTATAAATTTGAGTATGAAGTGCCAAGTATGAAGCGTGAAGTCTGAACTTTGAAATGTGAACTATGAAGTCTGAACTATTAAGTGTGAAGTTTGAACTATGAATTAAGTGTGAAAACTGAATTATGAAGTCTGAACTATGAAGTGTGAACTGTTAAGTAAGAAGCGTCAACTTAGAAATGTGATCTATGGACAAAGAATATTGTACTGTGACGTTTGGAGTATAAAGTAAGAACAATGGAAAACGGGAAAGTGTCATTTAAAAGTTCATACTTCACATTTCATACTTCACATTTTAATCTTCCCAGTTTATGGTTCACACTTCAAAATTCTGACTTCACCCTTCAGAGTTGAAACTTAACAGTTAAGATTTCACATTTCATTCTTTACATTTCCACTTCATACTTTAATGTTCATACTTCACAATTCAAACTGTGCAAAGTATGGTGTGAAATATGCAGCCTTAAATCTGACTTATGAAATGCGAACTACTAAGTGTGCAGTATGAAGTGTGAACTATGAAGTGTGAAGTATGAATGGTACAGTATGAACTGTGAACTTCAAAAATGTTATTTTGCGCTGTCCCCCATTGCACATAACTATAAAGTGTAAAGTATGACTTTTGGAGTATAAAGTGTTAAGTTTGAAGATTGAAGTCTGAACAATGAAGTATGAAGCATGAAATATGAAGTGTAAAGTATGAACTATAAACAGAAGGGTGAAATGTGAACTATGAAGTGTAAAGTTTGAATTCTGAACTGTCTAGTTTGAAGTACAAATGAAGTGAGAAGGAGCTTGAACTGTGGAGTATGAAGTATGATGTATGAAGTATGAACTAAAAGGAGTTTACTGTGAAGCTTTGAGTATGAAGTCTGAACTATGGTAATATAAAGTGACATTTGAAAGTTCATACTTTATAGTCTATATGTTCATGGTTCACACTTCACAGTTCAAACTTCACAGTTCAGACTTCACATTTCATACCTCATAGTTCCATTGCACACTTTACTGTTCATAATTCACAATAAACTTCACACTTCATAGTTCCAACTTCAAATTTCATACATCATGCTTAGTAATTCACACTTCTAATATCACACTTTCAGATCTTCTTTTTTAATAAACCTTGTCATCGAAATGCTCTTGTTTACTATTCAATAATACATTAACCCAATATTGCAAGATTGATGCGATTTATATTGATTAACAAAAATGTAACATGCAACAACACACACCATTTTATCAGTTATATGTCACAGTAAGGTGTTTAAAGATCTAAAACCTATGTAGTGTAAACTTTAAAGTGTGACTTAAAGTATGAACTGTGAAGAGGGAATTATGAAGTGTTGAGTGTTAAGTAAGGAGTGTGAATATGTACTTAAAAGGGTATCCTTTGGAAGCAAAGAATGCACCAAAGAACTGAAACTAGAGTGTGCATATTATAGAGTCTGAACTATGAAGAGTTTCTGTTGTATTCCATACATTTAATAATGTATGAAGTGTGAAGTATGAACCATGAAGGTGAAGTATGAACTGTTAACTTTGAATTGTCAGATTTTGTGCCAAATATGAACACTGCCAGACAAAAAGTGAAGACAAGTTCATACTATAAGCCTTAAGCCAAATACAAAGTCTATCTGACCTTAATTGTCCTTTTGAGTCCAATGGCATATTGGTAATCTAGAACCCTTGTTAAAATCTAAACTCAGTAGGCAATCATTGTGCCAAATTTGAACACCCTTGGTCGAAAAAATGGAAGAAGTGTTCCTTTTAGGAGTGGAAGGACATATTTTAAATATATTTTACCTTGACCTTTTACTCCAGAGTCATATTGGCGATCATAAACCTTCATTGTAATCTACACATCATAGGTAATCATTGTGCCACATCACCCTCAATCAAAAAATGAAAGAGTTTGTGTTATGAGCAAGCCTGAATGACAAATGGACCCGATTACAATATATGCCTAACATATTATCTGACTTAAAGTCACTTTTCTCAAAAAGGATGGATATAACTTTTCAAGTTTGTTGCAGGCAATTCAGAGCAAACGATGAGATTTGTAATTTTAAGACATCTAGGTTGAAAAACTGTTTGAAAAAGAGAGCATGTTTTCTATTTTTCTTATGAGTTAAATGATACTTTACATCCCAGTCAGCAAACGTTTGGTCATGTTGGGATGTTTCATCTGCGTTTAACCAGTACTATATAAGCAAAATATTTGAGTGCAGAACTGTCTGTTTCTTTAATTATCATTTTAAATGTCTCATTGAGACGGTTCTTTTGAGTACCCACAACATATTTTTTTTAGATAAAAGATAAGTATTTTTCAATCACACATACTTATCTGAAGGTAGAGGCACTCTTTTTACCCTTTTCTTGCTGTTCACGGCAATATCTGTCATCTGCTCTCTTCTGCTATCTATGTTTTTGGTGGCCTATATTGCAAACAATATGGACTCAGATCAAACTGCTCCCTTTCGATCGAACTATCTGATCAGGGCTCATAGTGTTTGAATTATCAGCAGGATACGGGTTAATTCTGGCACAATTTGAGTACAATGCTTATTTTGGAATACAGAAATGAAATAGAAAAGTACAGTCAGTCGAATATCCTAAATTCAAAGTTGTTTTATTTTTAAGTATTGAAAATTCAAATTATAGAGAGTTATACATAAAAATATATAACCCCCAAAAATGATTGTTATCATTTATCAAACATATGCCTTGGGTGCGTAAAAGAAACCTCTCAATGAGACATTTCTTTTATGCACCCAAACACATATTTTTTTTAAGGACAGTTATAAAAATATTTCATAAATAGGTCCTATAAGCTCTTATCTGGATCCAATGTGCCCCAAATTGATTTCGAATAATTAGGTGAGTATTTACGAAAAATTGGCATTAGAATTTTCGAGCTTTTACCCAATTACTTTTCATGCTGCCAAAAAAGCAAATTTATAGAGAATATTATCTAGCAAGCAAAATATACAGTTATTAATTGTTACGCTTGCATTCAGATATTAAGAGATATCATATCTAGAACGCAAATGTTGCCATCTAACTAGGGATTCAAAAATACATATACAGTTTGTCTAATTGTCAGACAGACATGCTGCACCTCACTGTGACCTCATTATCACAGCTTTCCCCCAACAGTAATTTTAAACCCCCCTCCCCCCTACAGGGATGGTCAGATGATAATTGGGATGATGCACATCTTGAATTCCCCCACAGGACCACAGTAGTCAGAAACATGATCTTCTGCAATGATGCAAATATAGTTAATATACCCCAAGGAATTTATCATTGTAGAGTGGGGGCAATGACCCTTGAGCGGTCCCCATACATAGTGCAGAGCTTTTTATGACCATATTTCCAGTAGGGCATTCCCGGGGTCATATGTGTAGGGGGGGGGGGGGGCAGTGGTGTAAATGACTGGTGCATTATTTGATTGACAGAGGTATTAATGTTTGTCTGCAATTCAGGCTTTACAGCCCAGTCAATATATAAATAATGCATGTTAGCTCGAACACATTTTTCTGTCAGATAGAAAAAATGAAAATGTTTTGTCTGTCTTTGGTGATACTTTATGTCCCAGTCAACATACTTGGAACCAGGGCTATTAAAAATGTAGAGTGGCTACGAATATATTATATTGGCTAAAAAGTAAAAAAAAACAAAAGGGTGTCAAACAATTAGGATCGAGATCAGGCCCGACAATTTGTCGGGCCTGACCTGGGTCCAAACTGTTTGCAAAGGTTATTAGCAGATGGCAAAAGTCATCGGTTAAATATAGAACAACTTATTGAAACTACTTTCTGGCTAAAACCTTGGCTAAAGTCAATTTCTTTTGGCTCCAACCTTTTTCCATTTGGCTAAAGTGTTGGCTACAACAAATTCTGAGCCAGGGTAAGCCCTCAGACAGATAAAATAAAAACGTTTTGTCTGTCTGTGGTGATGCTTTACGTCCCAGTCAACATTTTACCACCCTATCTGGTCGTTTCTCGAGTTGAACCAGCACAATTATGCAGATGATACAATGTCTTGCTCAAGGACACAACACAGTGCCTTGTGTGCAGTACTTCTTGAGGGGCTCAAACCAGCGACCCTGGACTCGAGCTCAAGTCGAACACTACCATCAATAGGCCACTGCACTCCTCAGCAGTACATGTAGATCTAACCTTATCCCTACTTAGGCTAATTTCTTTGATAGGGTAGTTTCAGCTGAGAAGAAATGTACTCACTCTGAAGATCTCTTGTGTAAACACATCGAGCAATTTATCTGTGTAGACTATACAAAGACAGGTGTCAGCAGGCTCCAATTCCTCACTTTCTCTTGTGTCAGCAGACAGGTCGAATGAAATTATTGTTAAGTCCGTGACATACTCCTCTTGATATATAAAACAAACAATAAATGAATAGTTCAAAACGTGTCGATTCAAACCGAAAGTAGGATCGATTTCGTAGAACTCGGACTCTTTACACAGTCTGAATCATTTCCGGCGACAGGTACTCATCTAAATAAATTCCCTCCGATAATTTTGTCGATAATTAATACGTTTTGACAGAATAATAAGCGAATTTTGCTCGTATGCTGGTTGGGACAGATGAAGGCGGCCATATTTACGAAATTTTCTGAAAGATAAGATCGCCTCCCCCCTGTCGTAAAGTTACGACAATATTTAAGAAAATCTTAGCGAAATCCTTAAGAAATTCGTAAGTCGATGGCGTTTGTGAAACGCAAACTGTTCTTAAGAATGAACTTACGAATTTCTTAGCGCTAAGAACGTTAGTGAAACGGGCCCCTGGTCTTGAGGACTAGATGGATTGAATATATTTTAAATAATGTAAACAAGTCATGAAGAGGCAGAAAAATGCTTGAAAAATTATAGAAAATGTGATTACTCATTAAATAAACGGCAACACGTTTTGAAAACTCCCTAATGACATATTTAGCATGTTTTCAGCAAAATGCAAAGAAAACGACACAGCGATGTTCATTATTACATCAGCAGTAGCTAACTCAAAATGACGTTTATCATAAAATTAATGAAGTCACAAACCTGCCTGTTTACGAGATTGAAACAGAATAATATAAATTTTATCCTACAAACTGCTTTTTGATTGTTACTCAAACTTGCTACTCAAATTTGGTGCTATTTTATCAAAAACTTACAAAGATATGACACTATATCCGCACGTGTACCAAAACGTGCATTGCACTTTGCTTAAAAAAACTTCAGTATACAGGAATGGCCTTTATATAATGGTCTGTAACTCGAGCAATATAGTGTGTCTTTATGTTTGGTGCCATTTTAAAGGCAACAAATAGTTTTTTCCAGAAAGGTATGGCATTTTGTCGTAGCATATATGTGAAGAAAGTTATGAAGCTACTTGCATTCATATTTGAACAGCCCTCGTAGAAGCTATGCCCTTAGATGTATAGGTTCTTCAGATTCAGACAGCTTTATTTTCTTGTTTACACTTTCCATAGGTGTTTCACAGAGTGTGTGCTCCCTTTTATTTAGATTAGTATTTAATTCTTCTTCCTTGATATCCAGAGAAGTATGTATATTGCATAACTTGGTACATGCTGAAGTACTTGCATTGCTATCAGCTCTTGTTTCTTCACAATCAGTATGAGCGGTTGATATTTTTTCTTTAGAGTTGCAATGTCTTTGATTTGTGTCAACGCAAATTTCATAGTTGCTGCCTCTTATATTTGGAAGATGTTCATTTTTGTCAGATTCATTTTCATCATTGCAATCTCTGCTGTTTAACACTGATGAAAAACAACTATTTACCCGTACACCATCATGTTCAACTCTATCATTATTTACTTGAGATCTATTTTCAAAAGTGCTATTATCTGATGAGCTTTTAGATATATATTGAGAGTCTGTTCCAAAATGGTCGCCCTTTTCATCGACTTTGTTCCTCTGAACAACACATACGTTAGTGCTAATACTGAGAGGTAGATTTTCAGTTTTGGTAATAATTACATCATTGCTGTCTTCATCTGATTCAGTCCTACTTTCAATAGTAGATGTATCACAATGATTAACTGTAGGGCTACTTTCAACTTTGGTA
Source organism: Loripinus fragilis (assembly GCA_964019695.1). Lineage (NCBI taxonomy): Eukaryota > Metazoa > Mollusca > Bivalvia > Lucinida > Lucinidae > Loripinus > Loripinus fragilis. The sequence continues at coordinate 62,034,917 of OZ026522.1, read as the reverse complement.
ATAACTACGTCACCACTGTCATCATCCGTAGCTTCACAAATTGCTGACAAGCTCTTGGATGATGTTGAGTCTGATGCATCAGACTCAACATCATCCAAATGCTTGACAGTCACTTGTTCAGCAAAACTTAGTTTGCTACATTTATTTTCTTGTTTGAGAGGATTCTGGTTATATTTTTTCATTGATACATCAGACGCAACATCAACCAAATGCTTGACAGTCACTTGGTCAGCAATCCCTGGTTTGTCACAGTCAATTTCTTGTTTACAAGGAGTATACTTGCTATATTTTTGTTCTTGCATATGCTGTACATTGTTCACTAAAACAGCGCCATTTTCTTGTTTCAACTTTTGTACTTTGGCATCTAGAGAAAAAACCGAACTTGTTTCCTCAACCATTTTATTATTCCTGACAAGGCAGTCATCCTTAATAGTTACGTTCAAACTTGTTTCATCTGTAGAAGTATGAATTGATTTTAACAATACCATAGGTTTTTCAAAATCAGGAATTTTTATTTTCAGAAATTTACATAAATGAGTCATGACATCATCTACGTAAGTGTTTATTATTAAGTCTGCTTTCTTGTCATGTTTTGTGGGCTGAAGATTGACTATGACAAGTTTTCCATTGTTACGTTTAGCGGCAAGAGGCAGATTACCACTTGGAACTATCTGTAATGAGGTCCCAAGGCAAAGGCTCAGATCAGCTTTCCTGAAACAACACATAGAAGAACTATTAGATTGGTTAAAGGTCTAAATATTGAATTAGGGGATAACAGTATTCAAATGATCATTCGGGGAGGTATATCCCCGGACATATGGTCAGAAATTTTGTTTTACGGAGACGGATGAGCATGGCGGTAATATGTGATTTCCGACCGTATATCCGATTATATACCGGTACCTCCCCAAATGAAAATTTAGAATATGGTTATCCCTATTCTAAGACATTAACAATCTTTGTTTTGTCTCAAATCGGAGTGTTGCAAGCCACATAAAGCCACATGCCATCCAAGAATGTGACATAATTGTAAAACTTTCAGACAGAATATAGCAGGATATACCTAGATATATATAGGCAAATTTTTGATGTTAACAATCAGAAGTCACATTACAAAAGGAAGCGCATTAGAATGTCAAATAGTGTTGATCTTGATAAGCTGAATAATCTGGGTTGAGAGCTGATGTAGACAACATAGGTTGAGCATTATGCTGCATTTCATCTTGGTCTTCACTGTTTGCAAAAGTACTTGTTTAAAGGTTTCATGAATACAAATGATTCTAAATCACCCGGTCTGATCAGAATGCTGTTCAACTGTAGAAGCCAGGAGGGGTCTTGGCTGTAACTTAACTGCACAGCAAAGATTGTGATCAAACTCAGCAGAACTCTGGGTTGATCTGGACTTTCGCTTAGCTCACTACTTATATTGTAGGTCTGTTTGAGCTGTGGATCAAACAAACCAAAATCCAAAAGTGTTTCACTTCATAAGCTATACTTGCCAAAACAGAGCTCTCACTAACTGCTGATTTGCAGTCCTGAACTCACATTTTTGGTGCTGGAACTCCTATTTTTTGAAGGAGGATATTTTCTTTTGTACTATGGGACTCCCACTTTTTGGCAAAAGGGCTCTGGGACTCCTGTTTTCAAAATCCTAATGAGAGCTCTTCCAAAAGTCGTAACCGGCCACCAGCATTTTATTGATTTTCTTTAAAACCTAAAATGACATGACTACTCTTTTTGCATCCCGAAATAGCCAGACATGTCATTCACCATAGACAGTAAAGGTGTGAACAATATGTTCAACAGTACATGCTGGGTGCCCCTTTGAATATTTGTACCCCCATTTTCAAAATTCGCAAAATTTAGCATTTTGTCACAATTTGTAAGACATGATTTTTTTAAACAACCCGCTTTTGGCCACAAAACACTTTTAAAGCCAAACTCATATTGAACTCTTAAGTGCTGAAATGGACACTCATTCTGCAGGAGAGTCGTGGTTTTTGGTCAAAGTGTCAAAACTTACCCCACCATCCAATGCAAATTCTTGTAATTTATGAAAATGAGGGTACACCTATTCGCCAAAACCTCCCAGATACAATTTTATGATTAACCCTTAGTTGTTTTGTGGTAACGTATACAGATTTGCTGGCCTATTTGGAAATGCAAATGGAGGTGATATAGTGCTTATAGCTTTTCAGAATATTGATAAAAGCACACACTTCTGACTAGTATACATTTGTAAGTAAAAGTAGAACCCCAAACTTTGGCTAAGACACTTCAATACATCTAAAATTCCATTTTCCTATAATTACCTTGAATGTTTGTCAGCATTGTCAAGATCTTGTTCTGGAAGTGTGTGCTCCCAATCTAGAATCGTGTCGTGTAATTTTCCTCTGAAATATCATTAACAACTTCTAATTAATCAATAATTATAACTCATTTGCATGGGTAAAAGTTTATAGATCCAAAATGCTGAAAAACAAATATTTGAAACAGTTGAACATTTAACTCTTTCTCTCCTGGATAATTTTGCATGCTTTTCTGTCTACTGACTTTTTTCAAAAACAACTTTTTCGAAAAATTCTTTCAGGAATACATGTACCTTCGGAGTGTCAAAACAGTTTGGATCCAGATCCGGCCTAACGTTTTGTGCCCGATCTGTGTCCAAACTGTTTGCAAAGTTTTTCAGCAGACAACACTAGCTGGCAAAGAGTTAATCAATAATACAGTAAAACCTGTGTAAAACGGCCACTCTCAAAAAGACTGAAAATTGGTTTTAAAGGCATATTATCACTAATTGCAGGTCAAAAGTATTGCAGAATGCTCATTCTAAAATACTTTCTACCTTCATTAAGCTACCATTTGTCATTAAGATCTATCTTTGTTTTATCTATTTTTGAGTGGCCATTTTACACAGGCTTTACTGTAATTCATTCCCATGGGTAAAAGTTTATGGATCAATAAAGCTGAGATACAAATATTACAAAGCATTGAACATTTAATATTTAATATGTTAAGCCTTAATTGCAACTTGATGCAACTTGGTGTCTCGTGATGGTTGAGCGGCTCTTCCTCGCAGTGCCACTGGGTGTCTGCAGTTTGTGATTGTGGTATTTCCTGATCATACTCACTTTTTTTGACATATACGCCCTTTCAGTACATGCAGGCAATAAAGGCACACACCATTCTGGACAACCAACTGTGCAGGGATAAAAAAGAACATTGTCTACCATTTAAAGTGTACATTTCAGAGAGCCAGACAAGCTTTGTATTTGCTTTATTTAGGCATTCAAATGCTCAGAATACGCAAAAAAATTAAATTTCTTTCACATCACTTGCTAGAGCCAATTCCCAGGTTATGCAGGGGGGTTTGTTTTGGTGCGTATGTATGATTCTCTTTCCCAGAGTAAACCTGGACTGGTCACTGATTTTTACTAAAATCGCTGCTAAAAACACTGGTAACCACTCTTGAAAACAGATCGTCAACCAGTCAATCTCAATTCATTATTTTTCAAACACTTCTTGCGTATATGCAAGCGTTTCATCTTGAAGGTGTGACTAAACAGCTAAATTTATATATCGCCCACTAGGTAAAATACAGGACAAAATCAGAGGGTTTTTTGTAAAGGGGTGGGTGGGGGTGGGGTGCCACTACTATTGTGTTTACAGCGCCCAAAATCTGCAATGTAGCTTGCTGGGAAACTGAAAATCAGACTGTATAGAAGACAGCATATTATTGTAGCTGATCACTGATAAGTATCATCTGCATCTTCACTGTTTGTCAAAGTACTCCTTTAGGAGACTCTAGCAGGACTTTAGTTAAGAGTGTGTAACAGAAAAATAATTTTCTTATTTCTCAACCAAAACATATTTTGTGGGTACTCAAAAGAACCGTCCAATTGAGGTTTTTTTGAGAACCAAAAACATGCTAAAAATTATGTGTAAGAAAATATTTACAATTTTACGCTGTAAATTTTTGTTTATCTAAACCTGTGCTCTAGTATACAAAGGGTTTAAGTTCCCCCTCCAACTTATAATTTGGTACAAAATGATTCATTAACTCACAGGGTTCCTTATCAATTTTTTTTTTTTACTTCTCGACCAAAACACATGGTGTGGGTACTCAAAAGAACCGTTTCAATGAGACAGTTCTTTTGAGCAACCATAACAAATGTTTAAACTGAGGGATAAGAAATAATTAACAATTTTATGCCCAAAAATATTTGTTTATTTGGAGGCCTGACTCATTATACCCGCTTTTTTCTTTAGAAAAAAAGGGTATATTAATTTCGTGTCAAAGTCTGTCCGTCTGTCTGTCCGGCCGTGCTTCTGATATGGATTTGGGGGCCTTTTTAGTCGTCTGGAGATAGACAAGGGGCCATTTCTTAACAAGGGGCCATGGCCCTCTTTAAGTTGCCTCAAATGATTCAGGGGACCTCAGGGGAGGTAATTAAATAAACTTCTAAAAAAGGGCCATTATATGTCTATGGTGATGGACGTCTAAACTGGAAATGGCCCCTAGTAATTTGTTAGTCTGATATTAATGGGCCAATTCGGAGCTAAACTTGCTCGTTATTTCGGACACTTGGCCCCTTATTAATGACCCTTTATAGACTGGCCCGATATTCAATATTGGGCGTACGTCCGTCCGTGCGTACGTCCGTCCGTCACGTTTCTTGTAAATGTATCTCCTCCTAAACCGTTAGAGGTAGCAACTTCAAACTTTGTAGTTGAATAGGTCACATGATGTAGAGGGTACTGGGCAACATTTCGTGTGACCTTTACCCCAAGGTCAAGGTCAAAGGTCAAATATTGTATTTTCTTGTAATTGTATCTCCTCCTAAACGGTTAGACATAGCAACTTCAAACTTTGTAGCTGAATAGGTCACATGATGTAGAGGGTACTAGGCAACTTTTTGTGTGACCTTGACCCCAAGGTCAAGGTCAAAGATTGAATTTTCTTGTAAATGCCTCTCCTCTTTAACTGTTTTGACGTAGCAACTACAAATTTTGTAGCTGAAAAGGTCACATAATGTAGAGGGTACTGGGCAACATTTTGTGTGACCTTGACCCCAAGGTCAAGGTCAAAGATCAAATAATGTATTTTCTTGTAAATGTATCTCCTCCTGAAAGGTTAGACCTAGCAACTTCAAACTTTGTAGCTGGATAGGTCACATGGTGTAGAGGGTACTGGGCAACATTTAGTGTGACCTTGACCCCAAGGTCAAGGTCAAAGGTCAAATATTGAATTTTCTTGTAAATGCTTCTTCTCCTAAAGCTTTTGACGTAGTAACTTCAAACTCTGTAGGTGCATAGGCCACATGATGTAGAGGGCAGTCAGGGCACTGGACAACATTAAGTGAAGGTCAAGGTCAAATAATATACTTTCTTGTAAATGCATCTTCTCCTTAACTGTTGGACGTAGCAACTTTAAACTTTGCAGGTGCAAAGGTCATATAATTTGGTGTGACCTTGACCTATTGATATAATGTATTTTTTGTAAATGCTTCATCTCCTTAACCATTGGACATAGCAACTTCAAACTTTACAGGTGCATAGGTCATATTATGTTGCTGGTACTGAGCAACATTTTGTGTGACCTTGACCCCAAGGTAAAGGTTGTAGGTCAAAAAGCGGGTATTTGCGATGGTGTACCATCAACTTCTGCTCTAGTCTATTGTTGACAACATTCAAACACAACTCCACTTACTACCATATTGGAAATATTTATTTTTCCTGGGAATGACAGTGGGTCAATCAAACGTAATAAGCACAGTCCAAATGGATGATTACTATAAGGAAGTGAGAGCTGGTTGCCTTTAGTTTAATTGAATTCTTCCTTTATATGTGTGTGTTTGTGTGTGTCTCTTCCTCATGGTGCTATCCATTGGTCTGTTTTTTTTGTTTGTTTTGTTGCTTTACGTCCCAAGTCAACAGCTATGGTCATGGCGGGATGGTCAGTTTACCTAACCACACTTTTTACTGGGCAAGCTTGAACAAGCAGTTAACCAGTACTTCGTGCACATACTTTCACTTGTAACTGACAACAACCCTTCTTGAATGATTCAGCGGAAGGGAGGAGAATGACCGTAGAAATTATTTCACGATCAATCTCCACGAAAGTATGGGACCGGGCCGGGATCGAACTCCCATTGCTCTGTGATCATAGGTTTAGATAAGCAAAAAATTCAGCGTAAAGTTGTAAATATTTTCTTACCCATCAGTTTCAACATATATTTTGGGTGCTTAAAATAACCGTCTCAATACATATGTTTTGGGTGCTCAAAAGAACCGTCTCACTGAGACGGTTCTTTTGAGTACCAACAACATATACCGGGCCGCGTAGCGCAGTCGGTAACGTGTCTGGCTACAGATGCATGTCTGACTGCAGATCCAGGGGTCGCGAGTTCGATCCCGGCCCGGTCCCATACTTTCGTGGAGATTGATCATGAAATAATTTCTACGGTCATTCTCCTCCCTTCCGCTGATTCATTCAAGAAGGGTTGTTGTCAGTTACAAGAGAAAGTATGTGCACAAATTACTGGTTAACCGCTTGTTCAAGCCTGCCCAGGAAAAAGTGTGGTTAGGTGAAATGACCGTCCCGCAATGACCATAGCTGTTGGCTTGGGACGTAAAGCAACAAAACCAACCAACCAACCAACAACATATGTTTTGGTTGAGAAATAAGAAAATTAAATTTTTGTTACGCACTCTTAACTAAAGTCCCGGTGATTGAGGTAATTTCCTGGTCATACATGCTTTTGGATACAAGATTTAAGAATGAAGTTATTATTTACCTGCAAAGACCTCTTGATTTTCGCTGTGTGCATGGATTTCCTGTCAATTTCATTCCCATGGTAGGCACAACTGTACTTCTTATATACTGAAAACACAAACATCAATTTCAAGATAATCATCAAACACTCAGTACTTTTAACTGATCAAATAAATTCATAGTAGATTCTAATTCGTCATATGGGCCTCTACGCAACATAACCTGTCTTCGGGGTTTTTTGACAAAGTGAGACTAAAATCAGTCTCCTCAGATACTCGCTAGAAAATTGAAATTTCACCTGTTGCAAGTTTAGATATGATACTTTCCACAAAGCGAATAACAAAGGCGCAGTCTGCATGGATTGGCAGGCTGTTCTGCGACTTTGTTGGTTATCTAACCCAGACGACAGGTTTTCTTGCATCGAGGAACATATGATGATATGTCTAGGAGTGATAATCTGTACAAATATCAATAGTTAGTAGAATGAATTGTTAATATAGTCTGCCTTAATATTGATTCCTTTAAACACATATCAGGGCTCCATATAAAGGTGTGTAATTAAAAGTTCTTTTATCATTTCTCAACCAAAACATATGTTTATACTGAAGGGTAAGAAAATAATTAGGGGATAGCTGTACATTGTATTTAAATTTTCATTTGGGGAGCTTTATAGTCAAATATACGGCCGGAATTCCACATGTATATCCGACGTTACACCTCCCCAAATGAAAATTTTGAATATTGTTATCCCCATTCTAAGGCACTTCTGCATTTTGAGCTTAAATTGGAGCGTTGCAAGCCACATGTTATCCAAAGAAATGTGACGTAATAGTTGATGTCAAACTGTTTCCGACAGTATATCGCTGGATATACTGTCGCAAATTTTTGACGATATCCAATCAGACGTCGTGTTAGAAACTCAAGTGCATTAGAATAACAAATTTATGCATAAAAAGTTGTTAAGTTGCTTAATTTGACATATGCATATACTTACTTGTAGAGACAAAATGAGCCTGCTCTCAAGATGATAACAATACAATATCTTACCTGACAGAAACATTTGTTACATTCTTCAACAAACATATTGCCATGGAGTTCGGACAGTCTGTTCCTCGGGAAGCCTGAGCGGATATGGAGGCCATCAACATTCTGACTGATCACATATTTAACAACACCTGCAATGGAAATCATACCGTGACAGAGTATGAAATGAGCGGCTAACCATAGTCAAAAGAGCGGATTGAAAACTCATACAAATGACCAAATTTTCCAGGTAATGAAAATTCATACAAATGAGCAAAGTTTTCAGGTAATGACCAGATTATGACCCCTTCCTTTCGCCATATAGTAATATTATCACATATAAAACTACTATATATTTGCACCCTTTCACTTAACTAAGTTGCTGTCTTTCAACTTTCAGTTCATCAATGTCGTGACTGTGAATATAATGCATAATCAGGCATTTTTTTTTAAATCTCAAAATATGACATATCAACCATCAAATGACAGACCAATGAAAATCAAAATAAACAAAGACATACTAAAAAGGCATATTAAATGGTGCTGTCCCCGATTAGAAGTAAACCTAGCCCAGTTGTTACAAAACTTTTTTCATGCTCAACTCATTGGAACAACTGCACTTTACCGGTCTTTGTTTAAAATTTGTACCAACATTTTACAAATAATGGGGGCTGCTGCCCGGTGCTTGTACATTTCGGCCACAGACATTTTGGCCACGGACATTTCTGCCGCAGAAAATGCCAAAGGTTGACATTTCGGCCATAACCATAAGTTTTGGGTTTGGGATGTGTGCATGTATAAATGTGTGATGCATTTCTTAACCTTATTAAATCAAATATGCATGTGAATACTTACAGCAGATTCAAAGATGCATGATAATAGGATCATGCTGTTTTTCAGAGAAACCGGTAAATTTTGGTGTATATTATACAGCAGTAAATGATATATACCTTATAAAGTACCCATTACCTGTATTAGTTAATCCAGTTAGTTACTAGTTAGAGAAATATAATATACAGTCAAATCTTGGTTATCCGAACGTCAATTATCCGAAACTACCGGGTTATTCGAAGACGACGGACAGTCCCGACTTTTTTCTCTATTATCTATTGCAATAAAACTTCCGATTATTCGAATTTCGATTATCCGAAAAAATCAATTTTTCGAAGTGATTCGTCGGTCCCGATGAACGAAATTACTATTAAAATTACCCTTCAAGATTCGAAGTCCAAATGTCACGCATGATGATCATGATTTCTTTGTTTGGTCGAGTTCGATTTAACACACTCGAGTGATTTAGCAAACAAAGTTGCAACAGGTAATTGACACCGGATTAATGTTCACACTTTTACGTGATCAACCGTTAAGTGAGTAAATGGTGTCTTTAATTAAGGTCGTCTGCAATGGTGGTTTTGTTTGATGTTTTTAAAATGTCTATCTATGGGCATAAATGAGCTAAAATTGATTTTAATATGATCCACTCTCATGCTTTGATTTATTCTTGACCACTGTACATTAAGCGAACACGCCAAGCGCACCGACTTTGAAGATCAAACAGGTTACAACAAAAACAACAATTTTGCTAAAAGACGAATATCACGGACATGTGCTTTGGGTGCTCAAAAGAACTGTCTCATCGAAACACTTCTTTTGAATGCATAAAAAACACAATTTTACAATTGAGGGAAAGCAACCAAAACCTAGTTTTGGATGCTTAAAAGGACCCTCTCATCGAGACGGTTCTTTTTAACACCAACTCGTATGTTTTCGCTGAAATAAAAGAAAAGTCACCAGCCCAAAAAGCACACAACATCGGGCCATCAAAGGCCCGCCATCGATATGCTAACTCAATGGCCTATCGCTGTTGGTCCGTTAATGGCCCGACGTTGTGTGCAAGCTTGGTGGAGACCTTATGACAGTAGGGCGATAAAAAGGAGACAATATTTCGTCAGTAAATATGGTTTGTCAATTTACATTTAACTTTTATTTCCATTGTTGTTATCGATGTTGTTACATATATATAGTGTGTAAGCTCTGATATTCTTTTCTTTTCTGCGTTCTTCGACCTGCAAAGCATATCCTCCAAGGAGCTCATTTTCTTTAATGCTGTGACAGATGTTCCGATTACTTCACGGAAAACAAGAGTTGAAGTTGCAAACTCTGGCAAAACAATGACGTTCTATGAAAGCACCGAGCTTTTCGGAAAATATCCGAAAACTTCCGATTTCGATCATTCGAACTACCGATTATTCGAAAGGATTCCTGCGGTCCCTGGCACTTCCAATAATCGAGGTTTGACTGTAGTAATAATACATGTATATGATATTCAGGCATCTATTTCCTAAGAAATGCATCATACACCCCAACCCACAATTTATGGTTATTGCAGAAACGTCCACCTTTGGCATTTTCCGTGGCCGAAATGTCCGTGGCCGAAATGTCCGGGCCGAAAGGTCCTAGGCCGAAATGTCCTTGAACGAAATGTCCTACATTCCTGCTGCCCACACTCCTGCAAGATTGTAACTAATTATGTCAAAAGCATGCAGAACAACAATATAAGCATAACTATAAACTTTAGTCAAAGTCAGTAGAGACTGGTAAAGTGCAGTCTAGCCAAATCAGCTGACCACGAAATTTCATTGAAAAATTAAGATTTTTACTGCTTACAACATGCAGATGTTGGATTTATCCTGCTAATAAATGTTAAAATGCCAAGAAATATCGACATTTTAACAATTATGAGCAGAATAAATTTCATGCCAGGTGAGTTCAGCATGAAACAAGTAGATTACCTTGAGGCCTGATCTGAGCATCAACTATCTGTAAAGAGATTTTTTTTTGCAAATTTATTATATTTTAACAAGCCTCCAGATAAGAGTGTATGATTAAAAGCTATTTTTCTTACTCCTCTATCAATCAAAACATATGCTGTGGGTACTCAAAAGAACCGTCTCTGTGAGATGGTTCTTTTGAGCACCCAAAACATATGTTTACATTAATAGGTAAGAAAATAATTACAATTATACACTAAAAAAGTTTCCTTAACTGGAACTATGTACTTACCTGCAGCTTCCATAGCTACCAGAGCTCTGTGGGTTATAGTAGGAATGGCTCCCTCAAATGTAATGTTGAACTTGGGCTTCAAACCTTTCTGCTCAAGGGTCCATACACCTCAAAAAGACAGAATTATTCCGCATGAGAAACTTTGAAGCCTACACATTGTTTTACTTATTTGTCGGCCGAGACATGGACATTTGTTGCGGGTGCTAAAAAGAATTGTCTCAGAGAGACATTTCTTTCGAACACCCTAAACAAAACATACATGTAGACCATGATTACAATTTTACATTCAAAAAGTTTTCGGATTTAGACCTATGTTATGGTCAATATTTTTTGCAATTTATTCAGTAGTATTAATAACAAAAGTATTAATTTAGTTTACCAGTCCTGGTTAATACTGCATTGTGACTGTTTTGTATTATGGGGAAGTGGCATTCATTATGAATCAAAAGTTTGTATTTGTATTGTATTGTATGAAACATGTATAAAGCAGAATCTGGGGGTGTAATAACACTAAGTATTAAAATCGATAATACACTACTGTATATGTAATGATGCCCACAGCAATTTCACCAATAAACATGGCAAAATTCTGATGTTTTCACACCAAAAACAAGGTTTAAAAAAGACTCTTTGGAAGGAAAAGTGGCCAGCAGTTTTCATCTTTTCAACAGCTTTACCAAGTAGATCTGGCCTCGAGGTTATAAATAAAACTTTTTCCATGCTTAACTCAGCTGAGCAAGAAATTTATCCTGCTCATAAATGTTAAAATGCCAACAATTGTTGGCATTTAAACATTTATTTGCATGATAAAAACAACATCTGAGAGACTTAAAGCAATAAACTTCTTTATTTATTGGTATTTTAGTTTTTATGAGCAGTTGAAATTTCGTTCTCAGTTGAGTAGAGCATTGAAAAAGTTTTATAACCTTGGGGCCAGGTCTTTTAACCCTTTTGTATACTGAAGACTCATAAACGGGTACTTTTACGTACAGTGAAGACCCAGGTGAAATGCAGCATACTGCTGCACAGGGTCTACACTGTTAGCAATAGCTATCTTCAGACAAAAAAAAATCCATAATTCTTTTAAATTATGACCTGACACCCATAGATATGTACAATGGACCATCCCAAGTCTATTGCATCAAACGAGAAAGATCAGGACTCACCCTGCCATTAGCCATTGTAGCCATTTGCTACTAAAAATGTAGAGTGGCTATTAATATAAGCCATTAGCTAAAAGTACACTGTATGTGGTTCAAAAATTACATATCTGCGAAAAAGTGTAGTTTGATGAGCTTTTGGCTTTTATTATTCCTTCACACTTAATTATTGTGCCATATTTAACTCTTTTTAAAGCTGCATACTCTGTAACTTTGAACATTTTTCGAAAAATTTTCTTTTCATTTTAAATCATTTGTAAAAATAGAGTTAAGATATGTTTTCACAATAAACATGTTCAGTACAGCTGAAAACTGCATGGAAAAGTGAATAATCTTATAAAACAGGTGCTTTTTTCTCTTGTAAGTAATTATTTGCGTCCCTCCAATAATTCTAGACAGTTGATTTTTAACATAAATGCTCTTGTTTTGATCGTGATAATTTGTTAAGATTTACTAAAATGGTAAAATCTTTACGTGAATTTGAGTATTTTTACTGTATTCTTGAAAAATAGAAACTTTACTTCAAAAATTAAAAGATCAAAAGTTACAGACTATACAGCTTTAAGCTGGATTTTTTCAATTCTATCAGGGTGTCAAACAGTTTGGATCCAGATCAGGCCGGACATTTTGTCGGGCCTGATCTGGGTCCAAACTGCTTACAATGGTTATTAGCAGATGACAAAAGTCGCCGCTAGCGGGCAAAGAGTTAAGTACAGAACAACTTCTTGATACTACTTTCTGGCTAAAACCTTGGCAAAAGTCAATTTCATTTGGCTCCCAACATTTTCCATTCGGCTAATGTGTTGGCTACAACAAATTCTGAGCCAGGGTAAGCCCTGAAGATGAATCCATTAGTATACAAAGGCTTAATTCAACATTAGCAACCTACCATTTGGTCCCCTAAAATCTGGAATGCCTGCGGATGTGCTGATCCCAGCTCCTGTATGGACAACAAAATGGTGGCTCTGATCAACCCATGATGCCAGTTGTCTGACCTTTTCTTCAACCACATCTGGAGGGTCATATCTCTCTGGCATGCCACATTTTCCTTTGTGCTCATAGGGAGACAATCCCTCTGCATAGTTAACTGACATTGGTTATCTGAAACATAATATACAGCAATTAAACCTGAGAATCAATTAAACTAGAATGCGCAGTCGATGGGGCTTCATCGCAAATCCCCACGCTCTCGAAAAAATTTAATGATAATTGACCTTTTGACCCTACCCCAAGGTCACCAGTTTGACCATTGAGTAAATTTTTTACTTGAATCCTTTTCTACTCACCAGCCACATGAAAATATTCGGTAAAAATTAAATGTTTGAACCCCAATCACCCCTGGGACGTGACCCAGACAACAGAATGAAAATCCCATTTGATATGTTTTATATTTTTTATTTGTGAGAACACACACAGTTTGGTATAAAAAAATTGAAATTGATCTTGTAATTGAAATTTAATTATATTTGATCTTTTGAACCCTTTCCAGAGCCCCAGGTGACAAGACATAAAAGAATGTGCAGTTGCAAGCCTCATTTATTTGAGTTACTCACACATCAATTTTGATTGGATTTCGTCCCATGGTTTAGGAGGAGATAGCATAAAAGATAGACAGATGGACAGACGTGATTACAATATCCCCTTTGCTTTTTTTAAGAAGTGTTGGGATAAAAAACAGGTATAATCTGTATGTAAGACATTTACAGGTATTAGTCAAACGTTATGGACAATATACTTATTTACTAAAAACAATGAAATATTCTAGACCCAAATTTTATGCAAACACAGCAAAAATTTCCTCGATGAAAGTTAAACTTTTACACCATCAAGATGATTAGATCGCATCAACAAAGTCTACATTTTGGCTGGAGAATGATTTTGCAATTTTTTGGCAACACATGTGCAGAGCATATAAAGCATTATTTCAGTGCTTTTAAGCAGACAAATCAGTCTATTTTTGATTGATTGAACTATAAGGATCAAAATAGAAGTGTTCCCAACCAGTTACATAGCAGATTACTGTCCAGTTCACTGCGTAAATTCAAGCATTTATTAACATGAACAACTATTTACCGATAGGGACTTAGAGAATAAAAAATTATGCCAATCACGACACACTATCGAGACAAATGCAGGACATTCGCTTCAAAAATACGTCTAAACTCACAAAGGATCATTGACACTTGCTATGGGAAAATGCCTATGGTTTTCAGTAAAAATAAAAGTTTGTCAATCGTCACTTTCTTCACCTTGAAGCTACCCTGACCTGAGTACTTTATGGCAATGAAATCCATTTTCAATATTAAATGCTTCAAAGATGTAAAATATTGGGTAGAACAATCAGTTTTACATTAAAATATATAGAAATCAGAAAACATTTTTTAAAATATAAAAAGTTTCTTACAAATAAACCACCCAGGACCACCATCGGAGTGTCAAACAGTTTGGATCCAGATCCAGATTAAGACCTAAACTCTGTAGGTCTTCATGTGGGTTCAAACTGTTTGCAAAAGGCTATTGGCAGACGACAAAATTATCCGCTGGCATGCAAAGAGTTTTAACAGGCAAATACTTTCTTGTTCAATATATTGCCTCATATAGGTAGCTTTCAACTTGTATATACATGTAATATGTATACCATAAATATTCGGGCACTTTAAATACATTTGACATGCTATGCCCTTTAAACGAAGCAAAAGTAATATTCAAAGGATCTATTTAGAATCAGTTTTACATTCCAATGCTAAATGGGACACTTTCATTCCTTCAAAAGTATCTATTTCTTTTATTGAGCTTTCAGTTTTGTATTATTTATGGTACATGTACTCAAAAATGTACAGGTAACTTCTAAATTTATATCCCCAAAATAATTTATTACAAAACTTTTTTGTTTTTAAATCGATTTTTATCAAAATTGTGATTTGTTAATACTCTGCATATGATATGTTCAATAGATATCACCATGCCTACCAAATAAACCAAAAAAACGTGAAGAAATCACTTTTTAAAGCACTTTTTATTGTCATGAAATTCCAGACCCCCTCCCCTTTCTAACCGCCATAACTCTCGAGGGGTGCCTAGATTTACCGGAAAGACTCAAAATACCGGAAAGACCACCGAAATACCGGAAAGACCAAACAATATGTAGTTGGATCATTTTATGTATTGGGGATCAGACAAACTTAAGTTTTACCAGAGCTTTTACTGCTGCAATAAAGACTCAGACGAGTCTACGCTTGCCACATGTCCCCTCCTCAAGCAACAGCGCTATTTGTTAAATTCCCTAATTGGTTCATCCTTGGAAGCCACTGGTCAATTCATGATCAATTATCTGGTCAATAACAGTAACAGATTAATCAATGAACGGATTAGATTATGACCAACAAAAGCACAGCCTAGCTATATTGTTGGTCATAAACATCCTAATCAACGTGTCAATAAGGTGGAACTTACAAGACTAATTAAAGGACCCTTGTTAACACCAAGAACTAACAATCCAATCAATGTACATGTATGGTAGAGAAGTGAATAGTTGACACCCCATATAAATATATCAAATTATAAACAACATATACTATTTATTATATTCAATTTGCTGATGCATCCATCAATATTTCCCTATTAATCTGTTGGTCTTTCCAGTATTTCGGCGGTCTTTCCGGTAATTCGAGTCTTTCAGGTAAATCTAGGTACCGACTCTCGAGTGTGTAGGAATTTTGAAAATAATTTGCTCGCCTGCTCTTGCCATTAGATTCACCTATTGCACTGATACTACATGCACCACACCAGAAGCCCAAAAGCAGCGTTCTGGGAATCAGAAAAATAGGTGTAGCCCGGAGTTCCATGGTATCGACACCGTTAATACTTATCAATCATTTGCTAATAAAAGATAAACTTTCAAACCTTTTCTTTCTTTGATACTTTTACCGTAATATGTCTTCTAACTTTTCATAATTTTGAATGTTGGTCAATAGTTTCTCTGTGTTTACATTTCCTGCTGACCGGATGCCATGCTGGATATGTGACCATAAGGGGAGTTTACCATGATATCGACATGTTAGCATGAAATGCCATTTTTATAGGAAGCCATTCAGGCAAAAGGTTTGATACTTGGTGATCTTGCTGTTAAGGGTCCAATGGGGACTTAATATTGATAAAACATAAGCCAAAAAATCAAATGAGCTTTAAGTAGCAGTTTATAATGAGATAACACATCTTAATGAAATAACAATTTACAATTTTAACAAGTCTCATATACGGACCAGACCTGCTTAATTTTAGTGTACACATGCAGTGAGAACACCTGGATTCTCTGCCCCTTCTCAACACTCTGACTTCTGTGCAAGTTTTGAGATGCATCCAGTGTGAAGAAAAGTGACAAATACTCCCATTGTTCCAACCTGACAAATGCAGTCTTCTGTCTCATCTTCAAGATTTCTCTTTTTCAGACAGTTAAGGCTTCCCATACTTTTATTTCTAAAAATATGGATTCCATTAACGGCAATCATGTGACTTTGGTTTGTCACCTGATTGGTCATGCAGACGCTTTTTCAAGCTGAAGAGATATTTTTGAAAACTGATTGTTATGACAAATTAATAAGTTGCATTGATATTGGGGGTAGGGACAAATACGGCATATTGGAAATAAAAGACCTTTGTTTAAACATCACTTGCGCTTACAAGTAAGTCTTGACATTTTTCTTCAAATTGCTAACGAGTATGTGGAGTGACTTCCTGGTTACTGAAGCAGAAATGTAAACAACTGATAGGTGGCAAGTCAGACGAAAGATCGTGGGATAACAATTGGTGTCGATATCATGGACATGTCGATATCATGGGAATGTAGTATATAAGGCCCAAACAGTCAATGATCCTTAGTGCACCAGGGAAAACCCAGAGTTGAGGGCTTCAAATTAGCTCTCCTTTAGCAGGACGAATTTCGTAATCTCACTCCCATTGTCTAAACACCAGTATTGGTCCTACACCGTAGAACGGTAGAAGATACAGATAAAAGTAGTCACATTTTTGGAAAAGCTCAAACTTGTAACAATTAGGTGTTTACTTGCCCACAGAATTGTTCTTAAACGCGGTCTAAGGTGGTCCTATGCAATATAGGCGAAATACATTAATCTTTCTGGAATATGAACGAAGTGGAAACAAAATGCAAGCATCAAAGTTACATCCTTTAAAACTCAAATAAAATGTGTTTCATTCCTGTTTACCCAATTTTCGTGAAATCCACAAGTATTGTGAAAATTACGGCATATTAAAACCCGGGACTAAGTGCGCAAAGTCAAAACGTCCTCAAGTCAAAACGTCCCTGAAATGAATCGAGACAGTTCACCGACACGCATTTGAAGACAGTTCACCGAGATAATTGAAGACAGTTCACCGACAGAATTGAAGACAGTTCATCGACACATTTTATATTGTATTTATATGGAATGTCACAATTTTCATATTTATTGATGTTATAATGAACAAAGGCCTAATATAAAGCTAATTCTAACACACCTCGCCTATAGAGCCAACGGTAACAAACTGTGATATATCAGACAATAATTCACAGCTAAAGTGTGTGATAGCCGACGTCACTGGAAAATGACGTCATTCATGGCGTTAGACGGTGTAACGTTGTTTTTACACTTGAAAGACGTAACAATTACATGTAAACGTATGCAAAGTAGTCCAAGTATTGGCGGGAGTTCTTCAGTGCAATGGCGGAAAGTTGGAAGAATCTGAAGACTTCGAATGTGTTTTTGTCGTTTATTGTGTGTTAGAATCGAAATAGATCAGCTCCAGTGCGTGAATTGTTGAGTAATAATTCACTGTTTGTCGGTCAGTTGTAGAAGATAAACCACTCGCACTGCGCGCTCATGATTTGATCTTTACAACTAACCTCCAAATAGTGAATTATTACTCAACAATTCACTGCTGGAGCTGATATATTTCTTAATAACAGTACCTATTTGCTATTGCAATATGATTTTATTAGACGAGCATACAACAGCATATATAGCGATCATTACATTGTCTGTGCGAAAATATGTCTTATGTCACTAATGTAAAATAACTATACAAAAATAAAAAGGTAGGCCTGAACAAATCTGTTTAAATATTCAGAAGGAATGCTTTGAAATAATGTATGGTTGGCTATAGGATCACATCAATATAACTTCATGTAGCAATCAAATGTCTGTCTGGACAAACAAAAATATCGCTTTCTCAATAAAGTATATCAACATATCACCTCAAATCATAACTCATCAATATTTCTTCACAATAATCAATTATATTTTCAAGCCATATGTCAATAACGTGTAAAAAAGTGTCGATGAACTGTCTTCAAAAGTGTCCGTGAACTGTCTTCAAATCTGTTGGTGAACTGTCTTCAAAAACTGTGCCGGTGAATTGTCTTGTCGGTGAACTGTCTTGTTCCCATTAAAACGTATCCAATTTAGAACATCGACAGCAAACAGATCGTTTTCTTGAGAACCCGTGTTACCCTTTTTAAGTAAATATTCTTAGACACTAAGGGGGCTAGTTTCATTTATTTCAGTTAATTTTAATAAATAATTTGAGGACACGTATATATATGTAATATGCAGACGAGTAGCGTCGTGCGGACACTTTACATGTGACTAACTATAGTATTATTTGTTTGTATGTATAGTTATGAAGCATCATGTGCATAAGGTCGCACCACTTGGTTATCTTCCAGGAAAGGAAGAGATTTTTACTTTTTTATCAAAAATGTGAGAACCTAATATTAACCTTTTGTTTTCTTTTTAAATGTGCCTTCATTGACTGTTAACCCGTAAATGGTACTCTGATTTATCAGTCACATCACATATTAACTGCATTGTCGCACGTTGTCTGATAAACGTTGTCTATCTCAGGCATGTGCTCAGGTCGTAATGACGTTGCACTTTTTGACTGACGTCGTAAATGACGCTGAATATACACAAAAATCGATAAATACGTCACAATCGCTAGTTTGAAGAGAGGATTAATAGGTAAACTGATAAATAGAATACCAGGATCACGTCTTTTGATATCAAGTTTACCAGGCTCGGCTTTGATAAGGCATGTTGAATCGCTCGACAAGCCTCGCGATGTCAACAAGCGTTCTCAAAGCATTGCCTGGTAAACTTGATATCATAAGACACTCACCTAGTATTCTCTATATACAGTGTAAACCCAGGTGAGAAGCCTACGAAATTTATCAGTGTCTGTACAGTTTGCTATTATTAAGACATCATCGAGGCACAGAAATATACATTTGATTGTAAATGTCGCACTAGCGACATTTTGCATTTTTCGTTTGCGCGGTGGAACTGGTTTTAATCCTCCAGTAAAATAGTTTTACTGACCGTTTTAAGGCGGTACTTCTTTTGTGCTTCATTTGTGTTATTTATGTTTTGTACTTGTCATGCTTTCGCGTCCGTTTATTGCTGCCCTGAGGTCATCTGCTGGGAAAGGGCTAACCTCTTGGCTCTTGTTTGTAATGTTTAATTGTGTTTTTGTTACTTTCCCGTGTGGTATCCTGGGTCAAGTGTGGTACTTGATTGTATCGATTCCTGATCTTTGCCGCCTTTCTTACTTTAATATAGAGTGCAGAACAATATTTCACACCCTCACATTGGTGGCAGCAGTTAGGCATTTTGACATTTTACTAATATTCATATGCCCACAGGTGTGCATGTAACATCCACAACAAATTTCTTACATAGCCATACGCTATTCATACAATATCCTGTGAGTAAGGTTAGGGTATTAGAATAGTAGGATTTGAGTAGATAGCCCAACTCTACCCTAGTCTTTTCCATACTAATAACCTAAGGTACCCGTATCTACCATACACTAATCATAACAATTTTGGAGCCATAACATCTACCAATATGGAATATGGGTAAGGGTAGATATGCGTGGAGGTAAGGGTATGATTTGCGTTGGTGCAGGGCAGGGTTTGCACTGGGGCAGGATATGGTAGGTTATGAGTATGTTAATGGGTAGGGTATGAGTATATACTTTGGCAGGGTCGCTCTTATGAATGGGCTATCCTACCTTTAGCCCTACCCTAGTTTCTACAGTTTCTACCCATTCCTGTCTTATCCTTAATTACACCACGCCCTTGAAAGATACAAGTAACTGTCAGGTAGGTTATAAGTAGGGGTACATTACGTATGAAATCATGTATGGGTCAGGACTTTGGTAAGCCAGAAATAAGGGTAGCGTAGCCTACTTAACCAGCATACTCATATCCTACCCTACATCTACGCACCCAACCCATAGCCAGATACACATCCTACACACACATCTATTCATAGTATAACGCCCATATGGATATGGGTAGATTTGAGCAGGGGTAGGGCAGGGCATGAGTATGGAAGTGTATGTGCGAGTTGGGTATGAATGAAAGAATAGGCAGCACCTTACCTTTTATCACAGAATCAATCGAAAGTCTACAAACCACGACAAATAATCTCAAAACATCCCTAGATCAAAAAGCCTGCAAAATATTAAACAAAACAGAGGCAGTTTTCGAGAAAGTGAAAACCCATACTGAAAGCTTTAACACATTTGCGGATACTACATCAACTCCAAAACATCAGAAAGTGGACACAAACAAAACATTAAATTATCCTAAAAAAGCAGTGAATAAAACCAAAAACTCAAATGTGGACACAAATACCAAGAATTCTGGTAAATTTACAAATGTGATAAATAAACCTCATGTATCCAAAGGTCGACCTAATCTCAGGTTACATCAGAAACGCAATCAATCACCCAATATAACGGAACTCTCAAATGAAAGAGATAATCCAATAGATTTGACTGAAAAGAAACAAATTAAACAAACTACATTACTAGTTGGGAGCTCCATATTGAAAGGAATCAAAACCAAAGAACTCAAACCAAATACTACAGTGAGATCCTTTCCAGGGGCGACAACTGAGACACTGAAAGAGAAAATGTGTGCTTACAATCTTGATAATTGTAAAACTATAATCGTACATGTTAGCGGTAACGATGTCGATGATGGTAAAGACCTGGAAACCTTCTGTGATGACTTCATATCGCTCTTAGAAAACTTAGTTGATAAAGATCGTCGTATAATTGTGTCCGGTCTTCTACCACTTAAAATCATAGACCTAAAACCATACAATGAGAAACTTAAATCTTTATGTGAAGAAATGAACATCGATTTCACAAACGATTTTGATAGCTTTTTATTTGCACCGGGTGAAATACCAGCAGCCTACTTTGCCAGAGACAAAATTCACTTGAATGTAAATGGAACAAGGAAATTCCTCTCAAATATAGACAAAATATGTAAAGTCAGTCGACCAGCTTCTCAAATACAAACATTCCCCTCAAATAGAAAATTTCAATTTGGTGGAGGTAGTCCTAGCTCGCATGCTAGGTCTACCTCCACCAAATTTGGTGGAGGGAGACCTAGCTCGCATGCTGGCAGAGGTTCTCATTCCCTTAACAAACTTTGCCATATTTGCTTCAAAAGAGGACATAGTACGCAAGAATGCTATTATAATGTAAAGGCTGCTGGGTCCCCTGGATATATTTCCCTATAGGAAATCACAGAGCGTGTAATTCAGTCAGACTCAAGCAAAACACCTATCTGTAATGTTGTGACAAGCACTTATCATGAACTCAATGGCAAACCTACGCTGTCAAATATGAGTCTTGGGCAATACATGAGTGATGCGTCTATTTGCTCTGACAATTCTGGGTGCCCAAGTGATCTCTCTGCCTATCATGACTTTGAATCTGATGTTCAGAATGAAAGTATAATTTCTCAATCCAACAATCCTACCTGTTTGTCCTTATCTCATACAGATTCTTCAGAATTAACATTTACATCTAAAGGCCTGCATTTCTGTAATCTGAATATACAGCACATCCTACCCAAACTGGATGAATTGCGAATCCTAATGGCAAATGATAAATGTGGTGACATACTGGGACTCTGTGAATCATTCTTGGATCCAAACATTATAGATCAACAGGTAGTGATCGAAGGATATGATTTCATACGCAAAGATAGAATGGACACCCAGAATAAAACTGGAGGTGGTCTCATTCTTTATTTTAGAAACTCAATTAAATATAAAAGAAGACATAAATATGAAATTTCTAAAATTGAAACTATCTGGGCAGAGATAGAACTGCCAAATACAAAACCATTTTTGGTTTGTTCAATTTACCGTCCGCCAAGTGTACACAGTGACTGGATAGACCTCTTTGAGACAGAGCTTTCCATAGCACAGGTGACTGGCTTAGAATTGATACTAATGGGGGACTTCAACATTGATTTGAACGCATGTTCTAATAGCAAATTCCTAAACATGCTACAAATCTTCGATCTTACACAATTTGTTCAAATGCCTACACGTGTTACACAGGCAAGTTCAACTCTGATTGACCATGCTTACTCTTCTCATCCTGAGAATATAACCAACTGGTTTGTTTCAGCGCTTTCAATAAGTGACCATTCCCCCATTTGCTTCACTCGCAAAATCAATAGTAAAATCCCAACAAATGATCACAATATGGCTTCTTATCGCTGTTTCAAACACTTTAATGAAGTTAATTTTCTCACAGAACTTACCAATGACCTGGAAGCATCTGCAAATGACCACGAAACTGTCGACGCCGATATGGCTCTATTTTCTTCATTAATTATACAACAGTTAAATAAACATGCTCCTATCAAAAACAAACGTGTTAAAACTAAGCGAATGCCATATTGGTTCACTCCAGACATTAGACAAATGCAAAAGCTACGAGACAATTGTAAACGTAAGAAACAATGGACCGAATATAAAAAGTATCGAAATAAAACAAGGCAGTTAATCAGGGATTCAAAACGCAAGCATTTCTCAGAATCTATTAGCAAGTCAAAAGATACAAAACATATCTGGGCGCATTTGCGTACGCTAAATGGTGGCTCAAAGGCCTCAAACAATCGCTTACCTGAAGAACTTATCATTGACAATGAATGTATAACTAACTCTGCAGAAATAGCTCAGAAATTAAATACATAATTTTCCTCAATAGCAAACATTTTGAATCAAAATGATAACGAAGCACCAAGTTTAAATACCGAAAAAATAAGCCAATATGTTAATAACAAAATACCCAATGAAACATTCTTAAGTATACCGTTCATAACTCCTGAACAGGTTACGAATTATATTAATAAGCTCGACTGCTCAAAAGCAACAGGCCTTGATGGCATTGGGCCAAGAATCCTTAAAATAGCTGCCTGTGCTATCTCTCCGTCTATTGCAAAGTTGATAAATAAAAGTATGGCAACAGGATGTTTTCCTTCTCAACTAAAGCAAGCGAAGGTGTTGCCAATCTTTAAAGGTGGAACGAAATCAGACCCATCGAACTACAGACCAATATCCATCTTGCCTACAATATCAAAGATTTTTGAAAAACATGTTAATAAACATCTTATGGGTTTTCTTCATAAACATAAACTACTACACGAAAGTCAATCTGGTTTCCGCCATAAACACAGCTGTCAATCTGCGTTAATCAAACTAGTTGAAAGTTGGATGGAGTGCATTGACAGTGGTGATATGGTTGGAGTCCTATTTCTTGACTTTCGGAAAGCTTTTGATTTAGTGGACCATGCTATCTTGATGAAAAAACTTTCAATTTACAAATTTAGTCCATCAACCCTACAGTGGTTTAACTCATATCTGAATAATCGACAGCAAGTCATCGAAAGTGACAAAGGACTAACAGACTTTCGTTGGGTACGTTCTGGTGTCCCACAGGGGTCTATTCTAGGACCTACGTTATTGTTATTCCTTATCTTCATAAATGATCTGCCTCTCTGCTTTGACCACTGCAAATCAGAACTATACGAAGACGATGCAACTGTCCACTATACAGGTAAAAACGTAAGCAATATCGAACACAATCTGCTGTGCGATTTTAAAAATGCTATAGATTGGAGTAAGCCTAACAAAATGAACATTCACTATGGTAAAACCACGTGTATGTTAGTTGGTACTAGACAACGATTGAATATATCCCGCGAAATAAATGTACAAATTGAAAATATCCGTATACAGAACGTGACTAAACTAAAACTACTTGGTATTTATATTGATGAACATCTGACGTGGTCATCTCACATTGATCATCTATGTTAGATCCTCGCTTCTAAGATATCACTTCTTGGACAACAATCCAGATATGTTTCAATTGAATATCAAAAGATGTTTTACCAGGGTTACATTCTCCCGTTTATCGATTATGGTTCCCTGACATGGGGGTCCGCGGCAGGCACACATATTGAACGCCTATCGAAATTACAAAAGCGTGCCACTCGCATAATCTTGCACGCTGAATTCAATACTCCATCTGACACTATGTTTAGAGAGCTTGGTTGGTTTTCAGTTCCAAACAGAATAAATTTCAATAAAGCTGTATTTACATATAGAGCCTTGAATGACCTAACCCCTGAATACATATCAACTTTACTAAAACCGGTATCACAAGTACATACACTAAACTTACGATCAACCGACAACGGATCATTGTGTGTACCAAAATCACGTACGACAATATACGATGGATCGTTTTCTTGTTCAGCGCCTAGGCTATTTCCTTTTCCTCAGACAGTTAGAAATGCTGGCTCCCTAAACGTTTTTAAGAAAAACATGAAAGCTCATTTGCTTCATTGAATTTTACACACACATGAACATTTTTATTTGATTTTAAACATTTATCAATCTGAGTAAGCAGTCATAATTCAGGGCGGTAAGTTCTGACTCTGCAGGACATGAACCATGCCGTGCGTCTACACGTACAGGGGCATGCTGTTTGGACATTGGTTTCCGCCACATGATTCCCTGTTCGACTGTGCAAGGCATGGGTTCCGGACTGCTATTTTGCTTTCATCGTCACAATAAATATGTTATGTCAATATAAAACGGTACATTCTTATGTTTTAAAATGTGTGCACACTTAGGCACGTATTTTCAAGTCACTACAATTTTACACTTTTTATACGCTCCAAGTATATAACTATTTTATCTTATATTTACTATTCTATGTGATGATGATGTT
Organism: Loripinus fragilis; assembly: GCA_964019695.1. Lineage (NCBI taxonomy): Eukaryota > Metazoa > Mollusca > Bivalvia > Lucinida > Lucinidae > Loripinus > Loripinus fragilis. The sequence goes on along the minus strand of OZ026522.1, from coordinate 62,009,786 downwards.
GTTTTATTTGTATATATATAATTTTATTATATAACTAAGAAAAAAGACTGAATTTCATTGGCTTAGAGCGCTCACGTGGCCAGTCAATATAATGTCATATTCACTGGCTTGCGCGCGCTTGCCAGTATATATTAGTTACTAAAATTAGACTCCCTGCTGTTTTTTCCGTTCTGGTTCTGCTTTTCTAAAGCGTGGCTAATAATCATATCGTAGATGCTGAGAACGCTACAAATCACGCACTGGAGCTGATCTATTTCGAGTTTAATGCACAATAAACGGTGAAAACAAATTTGAAGTCTTCAGCTTCTTCCAACTTTCCGCCTTTGCACTGAAGAACTCCCGCCAATACTTAGACCACGTCGCATACGTTTACATGTATTTGTAACGTCTTTCAAGCGTAAAAACGACGTTAAACCGTCTAACGCCATGAATGACGTCATTTACCAGTAACACATGACGTCAGCTATCACACATTTTCCCTGCGCTTTCAAAGCTGTGAATTATTGTTTGGCATATCACACTTATTTTATCATTGGCTCTACATGCGAAGTGTGTTAGAATTCTTGTTTGTAAATGTTGAATGATGACACTCATGCACAACATATATGCAATAGTAAAAGGGTGGTCTTGGTGGTCTTATTTAGGGTTGCACTGTTTCTGCTAAATGCTTGTCTGTCCCAAAACTTGTATATAAGTTCAGCGTTTTTTCCAGGTGCAATAATACCTGTACATATTTCTCTAAATGTTATATAATAAAACAGTTATTGACTAATGAGGCATTGGATATGATGTGATATCGACCAGAGAATACAAATATTGACCTCTGCTTCGCCTCGGTCAATATTGGTATTATCTGGTCGATATCACATCATATCCAATGCCTCAATAGTCAATAATTGTATAATGTTACTTATAGAGGGCCACAAGGTAGAATAGCTTACTAGCTAATTGTGCTACCCTCTCAAAACAATGTATAAATAAATAAATAAATAAATAAATTACCTTACCATACCCTGGCAGGCCCTACTTGCATTTTAACCATATTTACTACTCAAATTCAAATTCTACCCTATTCCAAATCATACCCAATCCCTCCTACTGCCACACTATTTGAAAAAAATCTTTCGGAAAATTTTCAGAGTGTCAAACAGTTTGAATCCAGATCAGGCCCGACATCTTATCTCTGGTACATGTAACGTAACAAACCCTCCACGATGGATTACGGTCCTCTCGAGAGGTTTTCAACTTTGCAAGTGTAACACACAGCTATACATATAAAAACGAATTCCACAATTGAAATGCAGCCAAATATCTTTTTAAAGATATTTCTTGTTATGTGACCACATGCTCGGCGATTTCACGGCCCGATTCACGAATTAGCCATGGAGTTCTGAATGCCGCGATTTGACAGAAACTCTCCGTGACACTTCCTTGCTAGAAATAAACTTCAACTGGTGCACGGTGCGGTATGCATACATACAATGATTATTCAGATCAGTATCTGTTTTATACGGTTATAAAAATAAGATTAAAGATTGCATCTAGGCAATGAATTGTCCGTAAGTACACACCAGAATTATGAGGCAATTTAATTTCCTTAACGATTTGTATGACGCTAAAATCGAAACCAAAATGTGTTAGAACCTGATCCTGGAAGTACCAATTGTTCTCAGAAGCGTGCGATGGTATTATCCTCTATTAAATATAAGCTATGAATAAGATTTTGAATATTGAAATATTGCCCAGTAAAGTACTCGTGTCCCTGGAAATAGTTCTACCACAGCCAGCTCGCAGAACTCAATGGACTTTAGGCTGACTGTTTTAGTCCATCCAGCCTTCATTTTTCAGTTCAAAAGTAATGCCACCGGCTAATTTTCATTGCAAATTTTAGCGGGAAGACAGAATCCACGCCTTGTATATGTTCTCCATTCTCACACCTTTCAATCTATGTATCAACTACACATTTAGACACAATATCTCCCCTGAACTTTACTTTTGCACAAACCCTACTCATAGGCGATTAAGCAAAATAGTTGGGATAAGCGTTGAAAATGGGAACGAAATTAGGGCTGCCATTAAGACTCGCGCATTACTCAGCAGGGGTTCAACGGATATGTATGCTGACATATGTACTGTTTATGGTAGTAATTTAATGTTATTTTCTTAGAAAACTTGTCAAATGCATCTGTGGTATTTATTTGTTACATGACAACGCCTCAAGTCACAAGGCTGAAAGTGTGCCGTTGTTTTTGGTAAGAACAGGGGTCTATGTTCTCGAACATTCATCCTATTCCTCTGATCAAGTCCCCTGTGACTTTTGTGTCTTCCCTCGTCTCAAGAAAAATCTTGCTGGCAGAAATATACCTCCCTCCAAAAGTTAGGTGCTTCCATATTTAACCTGCTTAGAGGTATACCCAAAACGACTAAGAGAAAGCCTTCTAGGATTGGATTAAAAATTGTAACCTTATGTTTTTGTGAAGGGAGGGTATTTTGACAGTTGGAAGTAAACAATATGCAATCCCACCTTTAGTTGTCAGTTAACATCATTGGTTGCATTACTTTTCATCCCGCCCTCATAATAACGTATCCAAAAGATGCAGACAGAATGTCAAAAATTATTGATACCTATCAGACTGTTCCTCTGTGAGCAGTCTGATATGGGTCTACATTTGTTTGCTGATACTTGACTGTCTGAAAGCTTCGTATTATTACATGTATGGTATGCAAGTTCAGATCCGATGCAACATAAAAGGATGTTACGATGTCGAATGTCAGGAACATCAGAATCATTGATGGTTGTGTATACGCACAAATACGCAGAGGTTCAGGTATGCACATGGTCACCTATATGAACCGTGATACGATACCTTTTCTACAATTAGTCCAATATAAGGGCGGTTTGTCTGAGATAGAGTTTACTGTTTCTTTATTTAGTAACGCGTGCATGATTTTGTTATCTTTCTCGAAGATCTTGTGCATCTCTTTCTATATAAACGGCAGAATTGCCCATTTTTGTTAGGGGACATTATAAAGTAATTGTAACGAGGTACGTTATAGAGACGCTATTCATTATTATAGAAAGAATTATCTCTGATTTGTGTCCCCTCCTACGTTGGAGGTAGAATGTTGGTAAACCACAGTATCTGAAACCTGAGGGCACCTAACAGTCGTCCCCTTAGGCCACAAACAGTGTGGGGTCAGGTTCCAGGATTCGGTAATTCCAACGTAGTCAGAAATCAACTACATACCTTATGAGTTGATAAGCCAACCGGCTGGAATCGCAATTAAACAAACAAAGGTGACTTAAAGAGTCAAGATCGCGATCCAAAATACGCGGGTTATAAAAGAAGTCCCATAGAAATAGATCTGACGTCTCAGTACAAAGTGACAATTAGATATAAATTATCTCAGAGCCTATTGACTAAGAGTCAAAGATTGTGTAGCCAAGAAGATGTAGTTTTCACGAAATGCGTAAATCAAGGGAAAGCACGCCATACTGCGATACTTAAAATTAGATGGGCCCAGTTTTTTTTCTTAGATCTTAGATTTGTATGTGAATTATATTCTTTACGTTTCTTATTTCTGACTGGTTGACGTACATCTAGAGCAGGACACTCTAAGATTGATTCTAATTGAAACGATCTTAGAGTGGCAACTTGCCCTAGTATAGGATGGTCAACTAGCCAGAAATAATAGCGTAGGTGGTGTCATTGTATTATTAATGTGTTGTCGATGTTTTTTTTAGTACATAAAGTACTGAAAAGTTATTACTAGTTGTGTGCATTATTTTTCCCTGGTAGCATCGTCATCGCCTAGAGGAATTTTCCAATAAAATTTCCCCTCTTCCTTCCTGACCGGCTTTATGTCGTAACAATGGTGTCAGAAGTGGGATTTTGAGGTTTTATTGGCAAATTTCTCTGCTTTGACTTTGCTACCAGCGCACACTAGTAGGTTATGTCACAAGAAGATTGTAAGTGTCAACACACAGTACTGATTGCATGCGTTCCCCTGTGATGAAGTGCAACACATGTAAATAAGTCATCACGTAACACTCTGAGGGGAGCTATACTTTCTTGTCCTGTGGATTGCCAGCAGGGTATAAAACCCAAGGAAAAAATCTGTCAGAGTTTAACTATTAGACTTGTCCACCTTTGTTTCACCCATATGATTGTGTATTGGCTTATGCCCTGTATTCCTCTTAATTAAGGATACTGATGTGGTAAATTTCATATCATCTGAGGGTACTAATAATTTAAATCACCTCAGTGACGTCATAGTGTGTGACGTCACTCAACTGATTTCTATTATTAGAAGAAGTCCATAGAAAGATTATTTTTAGTCAATTATTATGTCCTGCTATGACAAGTGACTGTTGACTTGACTGTAACACGTTTATATTTATATCGCGTAGGTACAAATTACTGGACATAAATACGGAAAAATGAAAGACGTTCTTTTTTGTAGTCAAGTACGTTTAGTGAAGGCCTATTTAAGTTTGATATATATCCTAGGCACCTTTCCGTGGTGATCCCTTATACGTTGTACTTTACATTACTTATATGTGACGTCACTTAAATCCCTAGTAAAATTGTTAGTTTACCAGCGCGAACGTTGGTTAGTCCATACCTATTTAAAAGGGACAAAGCGAACCCTTATTTATTTTCAACAGTATAGTTGATTGATAGTTTTCCCAACAATAGGCTAAAATGGATAAACATATTTCATTATTACGGGAATTAGGCTATGAAGGGCAAGAACTAAGGGATTATCTTAAGAGGCAACAAGATTTAGAAAGGGAGGAAAGGGTGGCCCAAAGGGAATATGAAAGAGAGAAAAGGGAGGCCGAAAGACTAAGACTAGAAGCAGAGCAAAAAGAGAAAGATAGGGAGCAAAAAGAGAAAGATAGGGAGCAAAAAGATAAGGATTGGGAATTTGAAAAAATGAGACTTGAGTAAGCTAAAAGGGAAAAAGATAAGCAAATGGAAAAAGAAGTTGAGCTAAAAAAAATTGAGGCCGAAGTGGAACTCAAAAAGATCCAGGCCGAGACCACTTCACATCCCTGGGGGCCCAAAGAAAAAAGTTCAGATCATAGGAGTCCCAAGCTTCCATACTTTGACGAACATACGGATAAGATGGATAGCTACTTAACGAGGTTCGAAAGTTATGCCATTTCAAATAAATGGGACCCGTCTATGTGGGCATCGTACTTAAGTGCATTGTTAAAGGGTCGTGCTTTGGAAGTCTTCGTTAGACTTTCCAAAGATGACCAGTCGGATTATGGTCAGATTAAGGAGGCTCTGCTAATTAATTTTGACCTTACCGAACGGTCTTTTCGAAAGAAGTTTAGGGATTGTAGGCCCGAAAAAGCCGAAACTTTTAGACAATTTAGTGGTAGGCTAGCGAGCTACCTAGATAAATGGTTAGGTTTGGCTAAGGTCGAAAAGACCTATGAGGCTCTTTGTGATTTTTTGGCCCAAGACCAGTTCCTTGACTTTTGCAGTCATGAACTTTATTTGTATCTCAAACCTAAGCCGTTTAAAGTCCTGGGTGAGTTAGCCCATGAGGCGGATTTGTTCGCCGATGCACGGGATGGAGTTCCCAGATGCGTCGCAAAAGGGCAATGTGAAACTAAGAGTCAATTTATGCATACTTACAAAAATCTGGTTGATCGGAAACCAAATATTTCTTGTAAGGTATGTGGTAAAGCCCATCAAACACATAATTGTTGGCACAACAAGAACAAGAGGGTGGCATCTAGCGCAGAATTTAATTCCCAGTATAGGGGAGGTAATTCAAATTGGGGTCAGGATTGGAACCATGGTCGGGTTGACCAACGTGACAATCATTATAATAGTCATAATGACAATAATTACAGGACCGACCATCAGGTCAGTTTTTGTTAAATTGATGATAAAAGTTTGGATGTAGGAAAAGGTCAGGCTAAGATTAGTTCTCAACATTTTTCAACGGAAGGTTTACCCCGTAAGGATAGTAAGGGCACTTGTCATTTCCCACGGTCAAGGTTGCCAACAGCGATTGGTACCGTAAATGGTAAAGAGGTTTGGGTCTTTAGAGACACAGGTTGTACGGGGGTAGTTGTTAGGAGAAGTTTAGTTTCTGATGGTCGGATGTTAAATAAGCAGTTTGGTGTGACTCTTATTAACAATTATAATCAGAGATGTCCAGTGGCCCGTATTAATATTGATTGTCCATTTTTTAGAGGTACTACGGATGCATTGTGCATTGATGACCCAGCACATGCCTTAGTCATTGGTAATATCGAGGGGTCCAAATTTCCTGATATAGCCCATTTTTCATCAGGGGTAGTCAATAAGAAGAGGTCAAAGAAAAGTAGAAAGGTCAAGGTGGCAGATAAGTTTATAAGGCAGAACAGGCAGGAATTAGTATTGAAGCAAGCGTCAGATGTTAAATTGGAAGAGATAAGAAGAAGGTAGAGTCTGGTAGCGTGACCATGAGTCACGGTTTCTCTAGTGGTGAAACTAAGTTCATTCGTAGGAATGGTTTGATATATAGGCATTTTAAGAAGAATGCTAAAGTTTCATTATAGTTAGTAATTCCTTCTAGTTTGACGTATAGCGTTATGAATTTGGCCCATGAATCACGAAAGGTGGTAAATCATGTAGGCAGAAAGGAAGCTATAAATCGGATCTTAGAAGAATTTTATTGGCCCGGTGTTTGTAGGGAGGTATCACAATTTTGTAAGTCTTGTGCCATTTGTCAAAGGACAAATCAAAACATAGAGGTCGCAAGTAAGCATAGTTGTAGTGTACCCCGGAGAAACGTATCCTCACATGAGGCAGAATTTAGCCGTTTTAGATGGACAAATAGCCAGACAGAACGACGACGTTCATATGGTAGTGGTAGACGTTGCCCGATACCATATTTTTGGCGCAATATGACTGAGACTGAAAGCAGTAGTCAGTGTTAGTATTAAAGGTGTGCGACAGTGTAATGATCTAATTGTCTTGGATTGTTGACCTATAGTTTAACTATGATAGCATAGAATTAGTCACAGAGGTTTACTATAGACGTGAGGAGTCACGGAATTTAAGTCATGACGGATGACGATAGACTGTTGACCTGAGCAAGTCACGATAATAAATGGTTGCAACAGAGGTTGGCTTCAGCGTGAAAAGTCACGTTAATTTATTTGAGCAAAGATTGTATTATGGATGGTGTGATTAATAGGGATACTTGGCATAATAATATGTAACCTGTGGATCTTTATAAAAGGTAAAGGCTATTACGCCTTATTCTGGTGATATACGTCAGTAAACTTCCATTGGGCGCGTGTTCGATTCGGGCCTGTTCCATTAGCAAATTGCGGAAATGGATCAGGTGTTAACTCCCCAACAGCAGTGTCTTTTACAGTTCTTTCTCTCAGACTCCCCGTCGACCAAGTTACTTCCAAAATTCCATCATTGCGTGAGCGATGTTGATATACTTTGGATACTGGATTGCTTCTAAAAGCGAAAAGGCCTATTAGAGACCTTACCACTGAGCGAGAATCCCAATCAAACATGAGCCCTTCGGATATTCTAGACTAAATGTGACGAAATATCTAGATGTAGATGGGTCAGTTTCAATATGCCCCCTAGGCATTATGTGCATTAACTTCGATTGAGGAATACGGTTGAATGACCTAATACATACTGCTGGGGAGGGGGTTAACTCTACAATTATTCAGTGTGTTCATGAGCAGAGTCTTACTGGAATATTCATATTTCCTGTCTTTTATTTGCTTCCAATGGATCACCTATGTACAAATCGTTAACTAAAACAAAACAAAAAATACTCAGAGCTTGAAGCCCATGAAACACTGAAAAGAGTGGCTTCAGCAAATGCAATAATAAAACACTATAAAAGTTCTTCTTTAATAACTGTAAAACGCCATGCGATGGTTCTAAGCTTTTTAAAAAGCTAACCTTGTATATTTCCTGTCATAAGACAGAAAACTTCATAAAAAAGTTAAAGAGGTACAACCCCGTACATGGGAAAGTTAAAAGGGTACAACCCCAGATTTATGCGTTGGGCATTAAAGCTCCAACCATACAGATTTAGGATTGTGGCAATCCGAGGACAAGACAATGTGGGGCAGACTATCTCTCCAGGTAGTCCCCCATTTGAGTCGCATATGTATATCTGTTGTATATATCTATTCTGTATTGTTCCTTCTTTTCTACATTGTACATCGTAAGGAAAAGTCATTCCTTTTTCTCCCAAAAGGAAGGGCCTTTGTTACGATGTCGAATGTCAGGAACATCAGAATCAGTGATGGTTGCGTATACGCACAAATACGCAAAGGTTTAGGTATGCACATGGTCACCAATACAAACCATGATATGGTACCTTTTCAACTATTAGTCCAATATAAGGGCGGTTTGTCTGAGATAGAGTTTACTGTTTCTTTATTTAGTAACGCATGCTTGATTTTGTTATCTTTCTCGAAGATCTTGTGCATCTCTTCCTATATAAACGGCGGAATTGCCCATTTTTGTTAGGGGACATTATAAAGTTACCGTAATGAGGTACGTTATAGAGACGCTATTCATTATTATAGAAAGAATTATCTCTGATTTGTGTCCCCTCCTACGTTGGAGGTAGAATGTTGGTGAACCACAGCATCTGAAACCTGAGGGCACATAACAGTCGTCCCCTTAGGCCACAAAAAGTGTGGGGTCAGGTTCCAGGATTCAATAATTCCACCGTAGCCAGAAATCAACTACATACCTTATGAGTTGATAAGCCAACCGCCTGGAATCGCGATTAAACAAACAAAGGTGACTTAAAGAGTCAAGATCGCGATCCAAAATACGCGGGTTATAAAAGAAGTCCCATAGAAATAGATCTGACGTCTCAGTACGAAGTGACGATTAGATATAAATTATCTCAGAGCCTATTGACTAAGAGTCAAAGATTGTGTGGCCAAGAAGATGTAGTTTTCGCGAAACGCGTAAATCAAGGGAAAGCACTTCATACCGCGATACTTAAGATTAGATGGGCCCAGTTTTTTTTCTTAGAATTAAGATTTGTATGTGAATTATATTCTTTACGTTTCTTATTTCTGACTAGTTGACGTACATCTAGAGCAGAACACTCTAAGATTGATTCTAAATGAAACGATCTTAGAGTGGCAACTTCCTTCTTTTTTATAAAAAAAAAAAATCAGCCAGCGATAATAAAATCGCTAAGTACCGTTATTTGCATTGAATACAGCACCAAAGTCAGGCCATTGTGACTTATGGTTGGCGAGCTGCAACGAGATATGTAAAGCAACCCCCATTTTTAAAGTCACAAAGTTTAAAAAATTGTGCGTATTTTGGGAAAAAAACGTTTTAAACCAATATCGGTTTCTGAGAGCAAAAGGGTAGACAAAATCAAATCAGGTACTTTTATGTTTCTGTCAACGTTCATTTTGTCAAAATGACGTCTTTAATGTTTATGCGTAATTGGCCATTTTTATCGAATATTAATTAAAATTTTAACGTCACCCTATAGCCCTCAGTACATTGCATAGAAGGCATAAGTATCGCGACATGATCGAACAAAATGCGTCTGTAATGACCGTTTTGAAAATAAAAATAGATTGACGTCAATAAAAAAACGCAGCAACGCAGCGACTGGTAGCGTTGATTATCAATAACTTCCAAACCGTTTTAGTGTTTTCCTTTAGTTAAGACAACTGGCCATCAGATCAATCTGTTTTCAAATCGGACGAGACATCACTTTTTTAGACTCCATTTGTTGAAATTAACTGACGTCATTATAACGTCAGAAAGGAAATCGTGATCAAAACCGTTTTACGGCAAAACATTACTCAACGCGCAGGAACACAGGATATAATTAAGAAATTAGCCTCATGTGATCCATGTAGAAGAAAAAGAGGATTGAAAACGGTTGCCTTTCTTTTGCGTTTAAGTATATATTACTATGCCCCCATGATGAATCACATTTTTTTGACATGATGGCAGATATTGAATTTTACTCCCGGCGGCCATCCGAACCCCTCGACATGCCCATGGAAGTCAGGTTCGCGCACTTAGAATTTTCATATAAGAAAGTCTAACAAAACTGTATTCAAAACATTTTGAAGGATTTCATTATTAGCTGGGATGGTGGAATGTATAGGACTAAAAGTATTAGCACCATCCCCACACAAGGGAATAATTTTGAGGTCAAGATCACAGACTTGGAATTTTCATATAAATGTTAAAGTGCATCTTTATTAAAGTCTTCATTAGCAATTGTTATGATAATAAAGGCTGGTTTCGCGACCTTGTTATGACCGCCATTATATAACTTTACTAGATACTTAAACCACTGGTGGTATATCGATTTTAATACTTTGCGTTATATCATTCCCAAAAGCGGCGTCGTGTTATGTGATAAGTTGGAGAAATTAATTAGCATTCGAGAATGCCTGGAAAGCCTTCAAATTATACAGTTATTTGTTACCCAAGTTCGCCTTCTTATAGAAGACAACATATCCCTGCCCATATGAAAATAAAGGCTACGTTTTGCATGTACGCAACATACTTTAAACGTGTGTGTATGTGCAGCTGCACACAACTATGTAACTATAGGTCTAGTGTTAGGTCAGAAAATTCATCACTTGCAAAAGTATCGACAAAGGCCTTGGCGAGAAAGCATCGATGCGCAAGCACGCCCGAGTCGCCTTTGTGGCAATTCTCTTATGTACTGGCTCCTATAGACAAAAAGAGACAATTTTCCCATCAAACTGTGGACAGGATTGATTTTATCTTCGTATCAAATGCAAACCGATTTTCAGAAAGTATCGCGTGACGGTATTAAAGTGTGCTGGAAATAAATTGCAGTAGAGACCATTTATCGCTGGAAGATTATTGAATCGCTGAGACAGGCGTATAATTTGCGCGGAAATTGAATACATCGTGATGGGGAAATGACAATAAGATCTTAATCATTCCTTTCCGCTTTGAAAGCCCGCCTTATTTACAGAACTGTATACGGTGTTTGGTGAAAGAATCACAGAATATAAAGAATGTATTAAATGGATATTTGTTTGTTTTGATTTTTTCTCAGTGGACAGTAATAAATTACAGCGCGACACAAGGAAACAAAATAAAACATATCATGTACTGTAAAAAGATAAGAGAAATGTTATAGGTTAGCCCATTTATGCCGAATCACGGTTTTCCCATCCATATCAATTGGACGAATCCACTTCCATTTTTAGGGGTGTTGGGTGGTATTTTTCATTTTTATTCTTTAATAGAACATTCTGTAAGCAAACAGTGGGGACTCTGATCAAACGCCGCGTTTTACAGCGTCTGGTGTGGATATGCACTGTTTGCCTATGTCCCACAAAAAGGACGCTTGGCTTACAGGAGGCCCAGTTGAAAAAAAGATTATGCGTCATTATGGGAAATGTATTATAAATGCATTTTTCATAAATGACAAATCTTTAACCACAAACATTATATATTTTGCATCAAAAAGTAACGAGGCCCTGGAAGGTTTTTTGGGGGATACATGGATATTGGCTAAAAACTTAAAGGGATACGGGACATTTTTGTAAATATTTAAAGGGATACGGGATACTTGGATCAATTTTAAGGATATGGGGATACAATGCTTTCTGAATTTTGGGGATATTTTCCATATTTATTTTAGGGAAATGGGATATTTTTCAAAATAATTAAAGGGATATGGGATACTGGGACCCCCTCCCCTTCCAGGTCCTCAGTAATCCAAAGAGCAACAGGCACTACTTTTTCAAACGGATATATTAAACCTGCCATTAATTTCTATACATAAATAGGCTGCATATAAGATTACCCCACCTTTTACATAGTAGACACTTTCATAAATGCTCGTGTATACATTTATCTCATTGTTACGACTTAGGAAGAGGGGAAATCTTATTGGAAAATTCCTTTATGCGATGATGATGCTACCAGGGAAAAATAATGCACACAACTAGTAAAAACTTTTCAGTACTTTATGTACTAAGAAACATCGACAACACATTAATAATACAACGACACCACCTACGCTATTATTTCTGGCTAATTGGCCATCCTATACTAGGGCAAGTTGCCATTCTAAGATCATTTCAATTAGAATCAATCTTAGAGTGTCCTGCTCTAGATGTACGTCAACTAGTCAGAAATAAAAGACGTAAAGAATATAATTCACATATAACTTAAGTTCTAAGGAAAAAAATTGGACCCTTTAATACTTCAGTATCGTATTGATGAGTACTCTTGGTTACTACATGCGTTTCGCGAACACTATATCTTCTTAGTCACACGTTGTCTACTTCAGTCTATCGGCTCTAAGATAATAGGACTGTGATCGATCCTGTATTTTGGAACGTCAACTGATTCATATAGAATTGCTTACGCGTAACGTTGATCGTCTTTTTAGTATCTAGACGTCAAGTTTATTATAAGTGGATCTTCTTATACGACGGTTCCTGATCGTATCCCCATGTTGGGACGTCAGGTTTACTTATCACAATTCCAGCCGGTTGTCTCACAACTCGATCTGGTCTACGTAGCTGGTCATAAAAATTCGGGCCTGATTCCACGCTGTTCGTGGCCTGAGGGGACAGCTAGTAAGTGCCCTCAGGTATTAATCTTGTGGCTCACCAACATTCACCCTCCAACGTAGGAGGGGACACAAATCAGAGACGATTCTGCAAAAAACAATCTACTTTTAGAATCTCAGAATCACTCTGTTGCGTCAATAATGGAGTTGTTTGTTTCAAGTTCACAAAAATAGAAATAATTTCAGTGGTCTTACTTTCCAAATTACAGCCTAACCCTATAAGCGCGCGATTAGCCCTCACCCGTGGGTGTATGGCTAACGGCTTCCATGCTGTTAGGATGGATCGGCTCTTCTAAATATCCACACTCAAAAATATGTAATAGAGAAGTATTTTTAGTGACTGGCCTATGTCAGCGCTAAACAATACCTCCTATGCCAAACGAACAAACCCATACGTTACAAAATTTTCAATAGGCTGTCGTAACGTCACCCTGGTTTGAGACGCTATCGCAGCCAAAACATCAAGATCCCGTGGCCCTTTAGTTTCGAGGTTTACAAATACTGATACCAATTCTCTTAAAATTCCAGGAAAACGTTGAACAGCGTGGTGCCAACGTAACGTTTGGACGTTTACGTCGGACATCACCCTGCCCACACGCTAATTTCGTACTTGTATAACGTATCGTTTGTAAACAGCTAACTATGACCCCTCGTCAAACATATTTACATCAATATTGAGAGATTACATTCTGCTGTTTTATGCTTGTAAAAACGTACAATATTTTTACATTTATTTTGGTGGAACAACCACCTACCTAATCTCTAAACATACATGTCAGCTATCACCTTATTTATGTAAGTGTGTTGTAGTGTATGCACCTAACCCTTATTCTTATATGCGTCAGATATAACTCGAGGTGACACATACAGGTCGCTATAGAAAGTCGACTTTCACTGGCAGTTAAATCGTCTTTCCAACAACGCCATATAAATCACAACAACTTAAAATCTAGCTGCTAAAATTTTTATTCACCTATTGGTCCCCTGTAAATCTTTCAGCATACCATTATAGTTTTATGTGCAGACCCAACATGGCCTGTGACTACTTTTGGCCGAAATAACTCGTTGAGTCCATCCGGACAGCTTTACTATAGCAGCAAGAATGGTCCCACCAGATTTTTAGGCACTACGCATGTGCGTAGATTCATAGGCAAATGCGTAACAATCTCTATTTTTGCCAAAAAAACGGGACGTTATTGATAACACCCGATAGAACTCGTACAAGGAATGCTGGCCGATTCAACAGACAACAAAATAGAAAACGAGTGACTTATTATTTCAATACAATGTGACATGCTAGAGACATCACGATTCAATGCAATAACACAAATCGCCATAGCCCTGTCATGTACAATTTCAACACGGTCAAATATATATAACTGCACATACCTTTCTATAATAATGAATAGCGTCTCTATATCGTACCTCTCTATGGTATCTTTAAAATGTCCCCTAACAAGAATGGGAAATTCCATCCTTTATATAGTGAAAAGTGCACAAGATCTCCAAGATCTTCAAGAAAATCAACGAAATCATGCAAGTGTTACTAAATAAAGACACAATGAATTCCATCTCAGACAATCCGCCCTTTTATTGGACTATTAGTAGAAAAGGTACCGTATCATGGTTCGTATAGGTGACCAGGTGCATACCTAAACCTTTGCGTATTTGTGCGTATACGCAACCATCACTGATTCTGTTGTTCCAAGTATTATACATCGTAACACTCATTGATTTTGGAATGAAGTTTGTGGTTTGCTTCAGAATAATCACATATTGCAGATTACGTTTTTGAAAGTTTATTTAGGCCCTTCATCATGTTCATTCTGTAATATATATTACATGTTAATACTGAACCGAAGTTATAAGTGGCCACTTTTCTACTCTCTCTTTTCTGACTAAGCGGTTATGATATTAAAATGTATTTTTGCCTTAATATGTGTATTTCAATGGACTAAAGTTTGGCGGTGCTTTTGAATAGTTTTCTTTCACTTTACGGTTTTGGGATTCAAAAATGCAAAAATGAACGTTTTGAAGAAATAATGGGTTTTTTGGTGCAGTTTTTTTGGAATTGAAGTGCAGATGGTTACAAACCGGCCTAGCCGACTTGAAACAACATCGAAAATTTGAAATTTTGCTTATGACAGAATTTTTACGAATTTGCTAAATTATCTCATTTTCCAAGATTTTTGAAAATCATCAGCAGCACATGCTGAAATCATTTTATGTGTTTTATTTTATCTGAACATGGTAGAGCAAACTCAACAAAGGTTGACCAGTCCATTTGCGAAGAGTTATATTTCATGAAGGCTGTCCACTTCAGGTTTCAATGTGACACTTAAAAAAAAAACAATTAAGCAGCACATGTCAACGTTCTTTCTCATTTCTAAAGTTGAACAGTGGCGCTGTGTCATAATAAATGGTCACTGAAAGTTTCAATGCTGTACTGCAGATAATAAAGCATACAGAGCTGTACAAAGTTTGTATGCAAATTGCATGCTTAAAGGTGCATTTCTTTGATTAAGCTGCCGATAGTTGCTGTCTGCGTGTTATAACGTAGAAGAAACGGAAAATCCTTTTGTCACAAATATTTTGATTCTTATTCAGCTGACATCACGGCAGTCAATAACATCTTGAAACAAATAAAATGTAAATGGATAACTGAGGTATCTATGGAATATTTTATATCATAGTAATAATTGTGATTTTTTTTAAATGAGGGTACCTTTACTCGGACTTCGTCCATGCCAGATGTACCATTCATTTTAAAATGAAATAACTGGCAGTGCCTTGCCAAAGCCTTGGATTATCTATAGACTAAAACTTTTGTATGAGCGATTTTTACTTTCTGAACTAACGTCAAAATGTAAGGTGGCCACTGATAACTTTGGTTCAGTGTACATTAAATTCATGAAATGGACATCTGATTCTAAAATGGCTCCTCCACTTTCTTTAAGATTCATTCATCTCAAATGGGCCCATACTTCGTATTTACCTAAAAGAAAATTGAGTTGTCTTCGGCATACTGCCAGCGATTATTTTTTATATTATATATAATGTGCCATTTAATTAACTCTAAACCTGGAAGCCCTCTGTAAAAACTGCATATCAGAAAGGCCAATTAAACATACATAAACATAAAGTTCTGCTGTAATGTGCAACTAAAATTATAAATGGTTCTAGTTTCTTCGCCACTCATGAGAGTTTCCAAAATACTTAAAGCATAATCTGCTGAAACATAAATAGCCTCAATGACTCAAACTAAGATGATGTGTTGATGTTGTTGTACATGTCGTACATCTTAAATGCCAGCCAGTAATAGCTTATGATTATTAAAAAATAGTGAGTATGATCAGGAAATACCACAATCACAAACTGCAGAAAAAAACATGTCATCGTGAGGAAGAGCCATACAACAATCAAGAGACACCAGGAAGACAAACAAAGCAACCAGCCTTCTCATCTTCATCGAGACGATTGCAAAACTAGACTGGACACAAAGTAACGCACAACAAAACATAAAAAATCACAGAATCCCACAATGGAGTAACAATCAACAACAACAGAACCACCGCCTTAGAACGGACAGCAGCCTAAGCCACTGGGGGGCTTAGATGCATCTAACTGGTACCAAATCGTCGCCTTTGTTGAAGCTCAAACATGTTAAGCTCGCATGGAGGATTCCTAACTATTACAATGTATCATCATAGAGAAAAACTATAATCAAATTAACACACTATGATGAAACAGAGAAAAGGGCTCGAGACTCACAGATAGTCAGTGACATAGAAAATCTCAAGTTGAGCCACGGTGGGCCCAGCTACAGCCAGGCATCAGGCACCAACCCACCAATTTAAGCTTTACGTCAGAGTCGTCGTTGAGTCCGAGGCCAGACCAACCGTCGTGCAATTACAGAGGAAACCATAGCTATAAACCGTGATTGGGTTTACAAACAGGCATGCAGACTGTCGCATGCTATCCAAGTTATATCCAACTTTTTATAACGTTTATAATGTTTAGGTCGGCCATGCAGGCCTTGTTTTCCAGCATTTTCGCATTCATGAGCATTTGAAATTCTATGGGCAGTTGAGTTGTGCATGAAAACAGCTTTATAACCTTGAGGCCCGATCTTCCCATGATGAAGCTTGTATTGTGTCGTTTAGAAGGCAATTGCGTTGTTATTGGAGATTCGGAAAGTGCTTGGACATTAATGAATTAATCACGACAAAGTATTATTGTGTAATATTATCTTCTAGTATTGCAGACTAAATCGGCACACCAGGCGTCGATGTAAACGCCTATAAGCTTCGAGGGAACTAACACTTGTTCTAAATGACTTGAGCCTAGTTAGACCAGAACGTACAAAGATACGCACATAACTCGCCAAATAATAGCCCCATATAAACGTACCGTCTTTTTCTTCTTCTCTTTTTCCTATTTCTACAAGACATAGGCAAACAGCAAGGCTAGTATCAGATGTGCATTCACTGTTTGCTTACATAATGTTATATCAAAAAGGAATAAAACAGTACTTTCTTTAGATGTCTGCAGTCTGTCTAAATGTTGGTGCGGTAAGAGTACGCCTATAATTTGCCAAATTACCCTCAAATAAACATAGTGTGCTTAGTCCTAGTCAGCAATTCTACAGTCATGTCGGATCATTTTTTCTGGGTTGAACCAGTACTAAGCATCGAGTATATATACACAAAAATCGGTGTCTAGAGAATGGTATGAAAATAGGTATAGACAAAACTCATGTTAATATCAAGTCGCCAAAAAAGAAAATGCATGAAAGATGCTATAATTTTTGGCATTGTTTATGCTTATTTTAATTTGCAATTAACAAGCTCTGAAAAAGTTTTAGGGATCCATATGCTAGATGACTACTTAACATGGACAAATCTTTTCAACATGTTTCAAAAAATATCGTCATACCTTTGGTTTTTGCTTCAGATAAAATCATACCTTTCTTTAGTTTAAAAATATTTTATTTCTGAATTTACAAGCATAATACAATATATACTAATGTATAGTGGTACAGGATAAGACAGTAAGCTGAAGCTTATATTTAAGTCATTTCTAATTACAATGTGGATCATACAAAATTATATTAAAATGGCACTGGCAACCAATGTACGCATATAATATCAACATCAATGCATGACAGATAAAGAGAAAAAAAAAAGAAGAAAAAATGTGGGAGAAAGGGGGAAGGGAATGACTACAAGTTTTCTATACTGCGCATTGCACATGGTGGATAGTGTTTTTTCATGTTTAACACTAGTTTCGAGAGGACCTTCCTGATTCCACTATGAATTCTTGTAACTGCATAAACAGTGCCTCGTTTTCGTGGTTTGTTTTGTTTTACATACCGACCAAAAGATCCCTGGTCGTTAAATTGTTAAAGTTTGCTGGTAAGTATCTTGACCTAGAATCTACGAATATTGGACAGATGAAAAAGAAGTGGTAAGAACTTTCGAAACCTCCACGTTGGCAGTTAGGTTATGGTACAATGTTTTTCCTATACAGGTAGGCGTTTAGTGAGCTGCATTCAAGTCTAATACGAGTATGGAGGATTTGACCCATGCGTGTGCCTGTGTTGTAATATTTTGGTAGTTTGTTTATGTCTCTGTTAAGTTGGAATTGGAAAGATGAAATGGATGGGGATTGCTTTATATCTTCGGGCAAGCTATTCCACGCCCTTATCGTTGATGGAAAGAAGGAATTATAGTATAAGTTTGTGCTAGCATTGAGAGTTTGTATGTCATTAGCGTTCCGTAGGTTGTAGTTAGTTGTTTCTTGAATAATGGGAGGGACAAGATCATGAAGATCGTTGGGTGCAAGGCCAATGATTATCTTGTAGAAGATGATGAGTTTATGTTTATTTCGTCTGTTCTGAGGTGATTCCCAACCTAAGTCAGATAGTAGTTTTTCGATGCTACACAACTTGGTGGCACCAGTGATGATTTGTGTGGCTTCTATGTGCACAACATCAAGCTGCTTCTTGGAATCGACTGATGCGTTGTCCCTACTGAATCACAGTACTCTAATAGTGGTCGAACAAAAGATATGTACAGCTGTTCCAATGATTTGCGACTAACTCTTGATTTTAGGGCACGCAGTAAGTTAAGTCTTGTCCAAGCCTTCAAGGTTTTTGCTTGAATATGATTGGACCAGGTGCATGTATTTGAGAGTGTTAAACCTAGGTGTTTGTGTGTGTCTGTTTCTGTTAGTACGATATTGTTCATGAGTAATGGAGGATGCTGTGGAAGGTTTGCTTTTCGTGAAAAGATCATCGATAATGTTCTACCAGTATTAAAAGCAACCAATCATGCTTCTGTCCAAGTACTTATAGTGTTAAGATCTATGTTTAGTGAGTGTGCAGCCCAGTTAGGGGATTCTACAGTTATGTACAAACTGGTATCGTCAGCGAACAAGCGAATTGAGCAGCCTAGGTTTTGGACTATGTCGTTTATATAGATAAGGAAAAGTAATGGACCTAGAATCGAACCCTGACGGACGCCTGCTAGAACAGATATCCATTCAGAAACATGACCTGCAAGGACAACACGCTGTTTTTGCCCAGTCAAGTACTTTCTTTACAACACAGAGTGTTATTTAACAATGCTTATATTAAGCCACACTTTGAATATGTTGTGTGACTTGGGGGAACTCGTTTAAGTCTAATGTACATACTATTGAAAAAAAACTACAAAGAAGAGCATGTAAATTGATTTCAACAATATTTTATTCATAAAGCTTCACCATTTTCTGATATATACTGTACATACATACAATGTTTCTAGCATTTGACTGTAAGCGTTGAGCTTATGTGTTGTCATCTCCATTAAAATGGAGCATGTAAATTGATACTTGGTAGGATTTCATACATCATTGGCGCGTAGAAAATTCAATATGTTGTCATTTGATGAAAGTAGTAATGGACGTCACTCTGGCATTACTACTGATGAATTAGTTTTCATCAACAAAGCTAAATATGTTATGGTTGCTCAATGCATTTCACCAATTTACATCATGGAAATTTTCCAAGTAAAGGCTGTAATAGTGAAGATATGCAATGGCTTTGCGCTCAGATTCAAACAACAATGTCTAGACATCTGAAAGCAAATTTGAAACGACCCCAGAACGTGTTCATGACTTACAAGCAACGACAAACTAACGAACACCAGTGAATGAAAAACGATCTGTCAACAAACGCTCAACATGCTGTGCGTACTCTCAGCGTGCGCTCTGTGCATAGTTAGCGTATCCGAACCAATCAACTGCCATGCAGTTATATAAACGAGAAATCAAACCTTGATCTCTTTCCTTTATTTTCCCAACTAGTTTCGGATGTGCTTTCTTTATCAAGAAGCACTTTGTAAGAGATCAAATAACATATATGCATATATACATGTACAAAATGGATGTAGACATGTCATTTAGTAAAGGACACAACCAAATGTGGACCACCAGTGACCTTTCGGCCACTGAATGTCCAAGAGGCTAACTAATACGCAAGTATGTCCTAGATTTGATCTACTGTTAATTTCTGATTTTATGTCAGGCTCAATTGAAAAACATTGCATTCGACAAAACCAGCTTTGTAATTGGTATTTAACCAATATTTTACTCGATAAAATCACAAGACATGTTATGGAAGTACATAGTAGAAGTAGGATCTGACATTATGCTGTGAGGTTTATTGTGGTCATTTCCTAATACTTGTGGATCTTGCAACATATATGAATGGTAAAAATAGTCTAAACACTTAGATAGATAGATAGATAGATAGATAGATAGATAGATAGATAGATAGATAGATAGATAGATAGATAGATAGATAGATAGATAGATAGATTTGTAATTCTTCGTGTAGTTTATTTTCAGTCCAACAGCTAATGAATTCTGGATGCGTTCAAAAGACCACAAGTTAGCTGGACGAATACTATCGTTGAACTAGCGAGCTGACGACCAAACCGTTTGAAATGCGTTCGGTAACGACCCTTAACGTCCTGCAGACGCACAAACCGATCGCATTGCGTTCAGTGAACGAACCCTCTGCGTATTGGCAGTTTGTTGGCGAACGTCGAACTTTTTTTGTGCAAGAACAAAAATCTTTGAAGCACTGGTGCGAACACCAACGTACGGGAACGTTCTTCAACGAACTGAAAACGACATTAAACCGTTGATCACCGTTAAGCTAACGACCTTCAACGCACACTAGCGTGTGTCAACCAATGTCAAAATATCTCCAAATGCAGAGCGAACGCTGAGCCAATACGTTATAGTGTAAAGGCGAGGCTTACTACTGCAGATGTTTGTACTGTTAATTTGTGATTTTATGTCAGACTCAATTAAAACATTGCATTAGACAAAACCAGCTGCGTAGTTAAATTTCAGTCAAACAGCTAAGGAATTCTGGATGTGTTCAAAAGACCACAAGTTGGTTGGACGAATAACGAATTGACTGGACGTTCCCTCAACGAATTGCAAAAAAAATGTCCAAGAGGCTTTCTACTGCAGATGTTTGTACTGTTAATTTGTGATTTTATGTCAGACTCAATGAAAACATTGCATTAGACAAAACCAGCTTTGTAACTCTTCGCGTAGTTAAATTTCAGTCAAACAGTTAAGGAATTCTGGATGTGTTCAAAAGACCACAAGTTGGTTGGACGAATACTATTCTCTTAAACAATGATACGTCATATCCCGCTCTGGGTCATCGAGACGCTTTACGCACTCGGTGAATACACAGGTAATTGTCCGTAAGCCCAACGTATTTTGGTGAATTTATAACTTGCAATACCTTCAAAACTACTCAAAATTTTGCGCTGACATTTTCGGTAGCGATAAGAAATATGATTTTCTTTGGATGCATAAAGTATTTCTAAATAATCGGACATATCTACGGACATATTATTGATTCAAAATTCACGATTTTGAACGCTTTTTAATAAGCGCTGGCATTATTTTCACCGAGCATCAGCAGCGTGAGGTTACATAAAGCCTAAAATACCCAGATGACTTAACAATAGAATCGTTGAGATAACGAGCTGACGACCAAACTGTTCGAAATGTGTTCAGTAACGAGCCATTAACGTTCTACCGACGCACAAACCGATCGCATTGCGTTCAGTGAACGAACCCTCTGCGTATTTGCAGTTCATTGGCAAACGTCCAACTTTTTGTGAATGCACAAAAATCTTCGACGCACTGTGCGAACACCAACATACGGGGACGTTCTTCAACGAACTGAAAACGACCTTAAACCGCTGATCACCGTTGAGCTCTCGACATTCAACGCACACCAGCGTGTGTCAACCAATGTCAAAATATCTCCACAAGTACAGCCAGCGCTGAGCCAATTCGTTATAGTGTAAAGCCCCTTAACTTGAGATTTTATGGCCGCATTGAAAAACAAATGCATTCGACAAAACCAGCTTTGTAAGTCTTTGTGTAGCTTATTTTCAGTCGAACAGCTAAGGAATTCTTGATGCGTTCAAAAGACTACAATTCGGTTGGACGAATACTACCGTTGAGCTATCGAACCGTTGTCGTACTGCAAACGAGCAAACCGTTCGAATTACGTTCAGTAACGAGCCGTTAACGTTCTGCCGACGCACAAACCATTCGCATTGCGTTTAGTTAATGAACCCTCTTTGTATTGACAGTTTGTTGGCGAACGTCGAACTTTTTTGTGCATGCACAAAAATCTTCGACGCACTGGTGCGAACAACAACGTTCTGTAACGTTCTGCAACGACCTGAAAAGGACCTTAAACCGTTATCACCGTTGAGCTAACGACCTTCAACGCACACCAGCGTGTGTCAACGAATGTTAAAATATCTCCACACGCAGAGAGAAAGCTGAGCCAATTCGTTATAGTGATTCTATAGGGTAAAAGCGGCTTAAGAGGGCCCCTGGGAAGATTGGCTTTACCAACTGAATCACTCTCCTAAGTCATTAGTTACTTTAGAATAAAGTGTATTACAGACGACATGTACCGGACAAAAATTAATTTGCATTATAAGGAGTATGACAAATTTGATTGGTGCCTTACCAGCCGTAAAACAGATTTTAAGTGTTATTTGACATTGATCTTTGGCTCCAAGGTCATATTTGTGATCTGAAACCTTGTTTCTTCATCTACAAACCATAAACAATCAGTGGGCCTAATATGAACATCGTCTGTCAAAAATGAAAGAGGACTTCACCTTATGAGCAACACAGATATTAAGTATATTTGACCTTATCCTTTGACTCCATGGACATAGTGGCGATCCGAAGCCTTCGTTGACATCTATACACAATAGACAGTTAATCATTGTGCAATAATATGGAAAAAAGCGAAGTAAATTGGCCTTGATCTTGAACTCATAGTTCATATCTATGTTGTAACCTACACATGATAGACAACCATTCTTGCAAATATGAACACCCTTCATCAAAAATGTAAGAGGTGCTCAATGTACAAGCCATAAAACTGACATAACGTTTCCGTTTAATGTCGGTAATCTACGTAACGCTTACTTGTAAATTCGGTAATCTACATAAACGTTCTATTTAAAGTGGTTATCTAAGTAACGTTTCCGTGTAAAGTCGGTATACTTTGTAAAATCGTTGCGTGATGTAATCTAGCTATTGGCTTTGTATTGACGACAACAACTCTCAATAAACTTCATTGATCTTGTATCAAAAGGTAGATTTTCTCTGTTTCACGATCCAGCAATTCAAGAAGTTCCATATGGATTTACGATTGACTTGATTTCGTGTCACGGTGTGAGGAAAACGTACAAATAAACAAATTCGGCCAGCTCATGAGATTTGTATATGCGTTATATTATTCTTTAAGTGTAAATGCGTAACTATCTAATGGTTTAGACGTCTGAATTGTAGTCTTGGCTTTCGACTACGATTCTTTTTTGTGTATGAAACGGTAGGATTTGTTGAGACTGCACGCTTGCATGCAGACTCCGCTGAGCCTTGCTGCTTAATGATTCGATGAGAACCAAAAATGCCATGTGCTGGCTCATTAAAATTTATCAAAATTTACCAGTGTTTTAACTTTGGATGATAAGGAGAGATAATACAGGTGTAGAGAATGAAAGAAGCTATAAGCATGGAAATGTGAATATTTTCTTGTCCATCAGCTATAACATTTGTTTTGGCTGCTCAAAAGAACCGTTCATTAGACGGTTCTTTTGAGTGCCCACAACATATATTTTGGTTGAGAAATAAGAAACATTATTTTTAATTACGCACTCTTATCTAGAGGCCTATGAGAAGATTCTTGTATGTGATTTGCCACATATAATTATTTTACCCTTTTAAGGCCAATAGAATATTCCATAGAAATGGATACAGCTAAGTCAGGATGGTCTATTGTATATTTTGGGGGTTACAGGTTACAATTTCCAAACTATATTGTATTTATTTCTCTGAAGATCAATTTTGTCTTAGCAAACAGTGCAAACCCTGGTAAAATGCGGCCTTATGCGGCATTTCATCTGGGTCTTAAATGATTGCCATAGCACCCGTTAAGGGATTTGATTAAGATATGTGGATAAAAATGTGGAAAATAGACCTGTTAAGAGAAGAATTCAGCGGGAATATGCTTTTGACATTTAATCAATATATCGTCTTGCTTGATACACTATAATATACTTTTGAAAGTTTATTAAACAGGTTAAAACCTTTGCGATATCTGATGATCGTTTTCCACTCAGCAAAATGCAGTCACTGATTATATGCCAATATCTATCTTACATGGGTCTACATTGTTTCTTAAAGTGGTCACAGTTTACGAATTTCCTTATAAGAGCATGTGCTAAATTGCAATTTGAGATTGGAGTTTAATCGTCTGTAGATCATTTGGACAGAAATGATAAAACTGTCATTACATCTTTATACAAATTATAAGATTGGAATATTCCTCGTTACGATAAAGTGGGAGATAAACCAGGCCCAGAGGTTATATAACTTTTTATGCTCAACTCGACTGAGCATAATATTTATCATGCTCATAAATGTTAAAATGCCACAATTGTTGGCATTTTAAAATTATATTAACATGATAAATACATCATCTGAGAGTTTGAAAGCAAGAAAAGTATTTATTTCTCAGCTTTCCTTTTTGGGGGCAGTTGAAATAGCATGCTCAGTTGTATTGAACATGAATAACAGTCTTATAACATCGGGACCAATTTGTGATATGAGTGAGTCTCTTCAAGGGTTTTTAGGGATATAGTGATATTGGCCAAATACTTAAAGGGATATGGGATACGTTCATGAAAATTCAAAGTACTTTTATGGATAAGGTGATACAAAGCTTTCTAAAATGGGGTATATTTTGGGGATATTTGCCCATTTCCTTTTAGGGATATGGGATACTTTTCAAAATATTTACAGGTATATGGGATACCTGCGACCCCCCTCCCCTTCCAGGGCCTCATGAGTACCGAGCATTATCAGTTACCGCTCATATTATTGCATTGTTTTATGTTGGCCTGATAGACGTTGTCTATCTCTCAGCATGTGCCTTTATCAGGTCATCATGACATTGTACTTTTTGAATGACGTCGTCAATGACATCAAATCAACACGAAAATCGATAATTACGTCATAATCGCTAGTTTTAACAGTGAATCAGCTTGTAAACTGATAAATAGAAAAACAGGTTCGCGTCTTACGATATTAAGTTTATCAGTATCGGCTTTCAGAACACATGTTGAATGGCTCGGTAAGCCTCGCGATGCAACAATCGTTCTCAGACTCAGAGCTTTGCCTGGTAAACTTTATATAAAAGACACTCACCTAGTATTCTCTATTTCTAGTTACTTTTACTTGCTTCTAGAATACTAGGTGAGTGTTTTTTGATATCAAGTTTACCAGGCAAGGCTTACCGAGACATAGATAATACTAGATGAGAATCTTTTGATATCAAGTTTACCAGGCAAGGCTTACCAAGATATAGAGAATACTAGGTGAGTGTCCTTTGATATCAAGTTTACCAGGCGAGGCTTACCGAGATATAGAGAATACTAGGTGAGTGTCTTTTGATATCAAGTTTACCAGGCAAGGGTTACCAAGATTTAGAGAATACAAGGTGAGTGTCTTTTGATATCAAGTTTACCAGGCAATTGATATCAAGTTTACCAGGCAGGGTTGTCTGCGGTTTGTGATTGTGGTATTTCCTGATCATACTTACTTACTATTTTTGAGAACCATTGTTGACATCGCGAGGCTTGCTGAGCGATTTAACATGCGTTCTCAAAGCTGAGCCTGGTAAACTTGATATCAAAAGACGCAAACCTAGTATTCTATTTATCAGTTTTCACATTGTATTACTCTTCAAACTAGCGATTATGACTTAATTATAGATTTTGTGTCTATTCAATGTCATTGACGATGTCTTTCAAAAAGTGCAACGTCATCATGACCTGATAAAGGCACATGCCATGAGAGTTTATCAGGTCTCGTTTAATAAATTGAATAATACATGAACACTCATATTAAGATGATTGATGAATTTTCACATATTGCATGTTTAGCAACCTATACCTTTCAGAGAGCGATTGATAACAAAGGCGCTGGCCAGACTGCATTGATGCTACTTCTTTTTGCCATAGAAGATCTGACATGAGTGCTCATGTTAATTATTATTATTGGATTTATTAAACGAGTATTTAGAAATCGCGCGTTTTGGGTGTGCAAATTTCAAGATTTTGCCATGATCGCATGTACACAATGCTGTTATTACCTTCATAACTTTAGTTTATCAATTTTAAAACATGGCGTTATATCAGCCCAAGACACGGCGTAATGTGATAAATTGTTTTATTTTTCCTACAAACAGTTATTACCATGACAAAGGAACGTGCAGTACTGATGTAAGGATGTGGTCATATTTCTCACTGCCATTTCTACTATGTTTGTGTTTCCATTTACTGGCCATTTCGGCGGAGAGTTCGAATAACAGGGGCCGCTGTACGTATGATTTCCAAGTGTGGCAGCCTAATGAAGAAATGCTTGAACGGGTTAATTCAGTGGAAGTGAAATTTTCAAACTTTTCTAATTATGTTGACAAAGAACTTTTGAAACTAAGATATGATTCATCGAAAGATTTTCATCGCTATTTTAATTGGACCACCAGCCTGGAACGTTCTTTAATGCAACTTAAAATAAATCAAATTGAGAAGCTTTCAGACAAAATTGCTATGAAGGAAGAATTGAGACGCTTTTATGACAAAATAACAAAGGTAGATTCAAAAGTAGACGATTTTATTTTGCATTATGCTGACCAGAAACCGAGAAACATTCGCCGTAAGCACGTGCGCAAGGACCGTACATTGGCCAATCACGCACCACAAGCCGACAGACCGGACAGCTATCTGGTTAGTGTATTAAAGAATATGGTATCCGATTTGAAATCAGAATGGATTCTTATGAAGAGAGATCTATTTGATATTCGTACAAAGAGTATAGAAATACAGGCAGAACAAGGACAGATAAACAATAAAACATTTGACCTGCTTTCAGCTGTGGACCAGTTGCAAGATAAATGGCTCACTGTCAAAAACACTGGGCTTAAAAATTCCAATGCAATAAACAATTTTAAATCAGACGTGGAAAGTTTAAAACACGACTTTTATTACATAAAAGGATTACAGGAGCAGGTTCGAGACGATGTCTTGTCTGGGAAAAATGACGCCAATGCTCTACGAGCAAAGTTGATATCAACACAAAAAGCATTGGAAGAGTTGTTGAATCAAAATGCAGTGTTGCAGAATGATATTGACAGTTTAAAACGAGACGAGGTAACCATATTCAGACCTCAAGTAGCAGCTACAACGGTTGTAGATATGGACCCATTCGACATTCCAGGGGGTAAGTAGAGATCTATATATCTATATTTATCAGAACATCGCATATTCACTGCATTGTTGCAAGCTGTCTGATAAACGTTGTCTATCTTACGGCTTGTGCACTATCGGGTCATGATGACGTTGCACTTTTTGAATGACCTTGCTAATGACGCTGAATCAACACAAAAATCGAAAATTACCTCATAATCGACGAGTGAAACAATGAGTAAACTGATAAATAGAATACCAGGTTCGCGTCTTTTGATATCAAGTTTACCAGGCTCGGCTTTGAGAACGCATGTTGAATCGCTCGACAAGCCTCGCGATGTCAACAAGCGTTCTCAAAGCCTTGCCTGGTAAATTTGATATCAAAAGGCACTCACCTTGTATTCTCTATATTTAAGGGGGGGTGTTGTTTCGTCAAAAGCAGTTGAAAAGTAGGCAGCAAGACAATGATATCCCAGTTAGCATATATATATGCGGGTCACTCGAAACGCGACATTCGAATGGTGTTTCTCTGGTGGGCCGATATTGACCCACTGGAATATTAGAAAAATGCATATTTTTGGAAACAACAAATATTCAGCATTAGTTAAATATGTTAAATGGCTAGAATATTCAGTCGAACGTGCTAAGTACATAACTGATGATTTGGTGCATATACACACACTTACTACATTAAGAAGTGTAAATACATTTCATTGAATGTCTTTAGCCGTATTCAGGGTTAGGGAATACTTGACTTGTAACGTCATATGTGTTGCATTAAGGAGGTAGCCATCTTGGAAATTGTCCTCGTATGTGGCAAACTTTTGATTTTTTCTCTGTAACGTAAAAAATGCAAAACCAAGCCACCATTTCATGAGCTTGCACCCAGCTTATGTTATATCTGTCATTTTTTGTACTTTGACATAAGTTTTAAATAGGTTAATGTGTCAGCTGTCATTACGGTATGGTTTGTGTCCAAGTGTTTGCTTTTACCAGATTACAGAGCGTACAATGCATTCGTTACCAACACGACTGCGAGATAGTACGACTCGTGCACTAATCCTATCTTGCTTACCTCTTAAACAGACGAAGAGCTGGGCAAAAGTGAACCATCGAAATGGAGACAAGCTTCAAAATTGACATAATACGTCACAAATCAAATGTTTCGCCACCGTGGTATTCAGTTTTCATCACACGAATAAACTATTCATTGCTTTATTGTAGAGATTAATATTAACATTGCACCGAGATGAGAAAGATACTACTTTGCATAATATCATACACTATGACAATGCATGTATATAACTGTATACCATAACGGTTGAACTAAGGGGCTGACACCAAACTAAGACAAATGTATGAATTCCGTTTCATGTATCTTCAAAATATAAGTACAAAACAAATTCTTTGGCATTTGTTTTGAAATTTAGAAAATCAATCATTCAAAAATGAACATCCCCTTATTTGAGAAAATGGGTGGGGTAACTTGGCTTGCATTAGTTATTTCAAAAAGCAAATTTCTAAATCAAGATTGCAAAAAAAATTGTAGCAATAATATACGGAATCACAGAAATTCCTGTACATGCATTTATCAGAGTAAAATGATCTAGACAAGATAATTAGAAACGAAAACCTAATTAGTGTTATATGCGAACAACAAATGCGCAGATCAGCCTGCGCAAATGTGCAGTCTGATCAGCACCTTTGTTGTTCGCTGCCCAGATAGTATAATACTCACTCCTTCTTAATCCGGAATTTCAAAGCTGTGCGGGATTCGGAAATTTCAAGATGGCGTGGCTGAAATGTATTAATAGACTTTTCGCTTACTGTAAAGGTGGCAACTTTAATACTCATAACTGGACGTGGTTCGGCTATTTCATCTCCTAAGGAAGGGAAGTCAGGTTTTATTTATAATTTGGTGAAGAAATAAAAAGTTGTTTGGACCGCGCAAACGTGCGCGCATTTCATGAAAATCCTAACCGTATACATACTGAACTCACATGTATTAACCTTAAAGCGCATTATCACAAAATGTATGTTTTGTGACTTTTGTCGTCCACTTAAATATGTGAAGCCTCATAGACAAACAGTGCGGGCCCAGATCAGACTGCTCCTGTAGGAGCAGTCTGGTCTGGGTCCACAATGTTTGCCTCTGTGATTATGTTAAATAGACATTTTCAGATGCAGTTATTTTGCTGGCGTTTAAGGACTGACTAATGTTTTTGCGTCTATGCTGAGATAATGGTGCAAGATGATACAGTTACTTTTGAATAAAACCACGCCTCATTTATGCTTTTACCTATGTCTAAGGTTGACGCGTCCGAATTACGCATTCATGAGGCACCGCTTTTACAGTAAGCGAAAAGTCAAAGAATATTTCTGTATTGCAGACTGTAGTGATGTTTTCTTCCTTGGTCACCGGACAAGTGGCGTGTACCAAGTCAAACCGGATGTTAAACTGTCGTTGGACAATATATACTGCGAGTTTGTAAACAACACTGGCTACACACTGATGCAAAGACGAACTGACGGTTTGCTGAGTTTCAATCGGGGCTGGCTCGAATATAAAGTCGGGTTCGGCAATCTCTACGGTGAATTCTGGCTCGGAAATGACATTATCCATTTGATTACCAACCGGAACAAGTATGGTTTACGCATTGACTTATGGGACTGGGAAGGAAATAAAACATATGCGGAATACTCGGAATTTTTCATAGACGGCGAAGACAATGCATACCAGTTACACGTAAACGGATATAGTGGTACTGCAGGGGATTCGTTGAGCTACCACGACAAAATGAAATTTAGTACAGAGGATTTGGACAACGATCGGCATATGCGTAACTGTGCTGCAGAGAACCAGGCTGGTTGGTGGTTTGATAGTTGCTACCTTTGTGACTTGAATGGCGTCTATCACGTGGGCTGGTATTCACAAACACAATCGCCGTTTGCGGACGGAATTGTATGGTACACTTTGAAAGACTCGGAAAGATATTCTGTAAGGAAAGTGGAGATGAAGCTTAAAAGGCAGGCTTGATATGAGGGGAATAAAGTCGATTACTTTAACTCTTTGTAGACCATTGGAATTTTCCATAAAGTTCGATACAGTAAAGTCAGTGTGGTCCATTGTTTATATTGAGCACCCAGGTGAACCGCGTGTCTAGATCTCGGAGGGTGTTGGCTATCGGAGGTAAACATTGAGATCATGGATGGATAGGGTCTGTATTTATCCATTTTTATTTCATATGGAAAGTTTCTTGGGGGCGAGAGCAGCAAACATCTTGCTTCTATATTGAGTGATAAGGACTCGGAATGGGTTAAATACTTTTGATCCATGTCTGTAGGATTCAGGGCGACTTTTCAAACGGCGAATGTGAAATTTTCAATGAAAAAAGGCTAGTGGTTTGATCATTGCTGGACTTATATCAACCTTTGACACGAACTGCTTGTGCCGCTACCATTCTATATCATTCTCCTGCATGGCTTGTAAGTGTCATGCCCAAAACTGCTTTTAAAACTTCAAATTTTGAAAATCGCTTACGTTGCTATCGTTTTGATGGTTAGCAAAATGTTCAGAGGACTTACCTCCGAATGGAACGCTATCCATAAACATGACACCATCGTCATAAAATTGCAAATAAATAAGTGTTGTACACGTCTGTTTGAATTATATTGGGCTGATGCATTCCAAAGAGAGGTTAAACATTGCAGCGGTAGTTATGAATCCAGAAAAAATAAAATAATACATATGAATATTAACTGATGAATTCGAAATATTCGTTCAAATCACTGCATTTCCGAATTCAAATGCGTTTTAAACTCGGAACAGATTCAATTGCTTTCAGAATTATTGTCATTCTATATACTAACGGCTTATATGTTGATTTTATCCCTTAATGTGGTTCATTATGATATAAAACCATCTCAAAGCAGACCATGTGCAGCCCAAAACTCCTTTGTTTACCTCCGATAGCCAACACCCTCCGAGATTTGGACATGCGGTTTACCTGCGTGTTGAGGGGTTGCAGGCTTTAATTTCCAAAAATATCAAAGCTCTTTCTCTAATGATCGCTTTTGTCTTAGCAAACAGTGCACACCCTGATAAATTACCGCCTTTTGCGGCATTTCATCTGGGTCTTCACTGTTTGCCATAGTACCCGTGGTCCTCTAGGAGTTAACTCTTTGTTCATAAGACAGGATTTCTTACTTCGAGTATCAGTAGGTCGAGCTAAAAGGAGTTTGTCGCCAAATAATATTGTACAGAACAGTGATTATTTTTTACCATTTTATACATTTTGAATACCTTAAAGAACCGCCTTATTGAACGGTTATTCTAAGCAATCAAAAACTATAATAGGGTCCAAATTTTAGTTGATGATGGGAGAGAGGATTCGAGTACCACTATAAGCCGGCCATCATCGGCCCGCCAGCGAAACATTGAATGTTGGCTTGGTAGCTTTTTTTTATTTTACAGGGGATCCGGACCAGTATTGCTAAGAAACCTTGTATTTTCGTGATTTTTCAGGAAGGTGGGGGGGGGGGGTCCGGACCCCCTGTCTTCCCCTCTGGATGCGCCCATTATTGTACTGAAACGTGGTTATTTTCTTAGCATCCACCATAATAAACGCTGTGAATACTTCAATACGACGGTTCTTTAATCATGCGCGGATCCAGAGGGGGGGCAGGGGGTCCGGATTCCCCTCTCCTGAAAATTCACAAATGTATAGGGTGTCTCAGCAATACTGTTCCGAATCCCCTGGAAAACACAAAGCTACCGAGCAAGCATTCAATATTGGGCCATCATCGGCACGCCAGCGACTCCAAAAAGATGGCGGACCGATGATGGCTCGCTAATTGGGGTATTTGGATCCTCCTTTCCCTCTTCAACTAAAAGAAAAAAAACGGCCACTCTCAAAAAGACCACAAAATGGTTTTCAAGACTAAATATCGCTTAAAGCAGGCCAAAGCCATTGCAGCAGCATTCTGCAATACTTTTTACCTTCACTTAGCTACCATTAAAATAATAAGCCGTGACATGAGATTTCCAACAATGTGGCATTTGACATGCGTATATTCAGATGAGCCTGTGCAGCCTCCTTTTAAGCTTAGAAACTCCCAATGGTGTTAAGCTAGTAGCTTAACAATCATAAAATACTAAAACGACTAGCAAAGGCTCTGATCAGACTGCGCGTATGCGCAGGCTGATCTGAGACTTTGCATGTCGCACATATCACATTGTTGGAAATCTCATGAACTGGCTCATTTTTCATTTAGAAATTTGTTTCGTATATTTTAGTTGCCGTTTTACACAGGTTTTACTGCATGGCATATCCCATATATAAAAGAATAGTTCGCATTAAAAGACATACCGATCGGTATTTATGTATATTTAACCATGACGTTTGATTCCAAGGTCAAAAATACATTGTCCTCTACATGACACAGGCAACCATTGTGCCGAAATTTAAACCACCTACATCAAACTTTTTAAGAAAACACACCTTGTGTTACAAGCCATATAGACATAATTGAAGCTTTTTTGACCTTGACCTTTCAATAAAAAGACATACCTGTGATCCGAAACATTTGTTGTCATCTACATACCATATACAATCATTGTGCCAAATATGAAAACCCTCCATTAATAAATGTAAAAGGAGTTACGAACCGTACATACAGTAAAGCCTAAACCACATGTGCAGCTGGGTTTTCACTACACTTGAGTCAAGTATATTGACCTAGACCCTATAATCCAAGGTCATATTGGCGATCTGAAACCTTCGTTGACATATACACACCATAAGCAACCATTGTTCAATAAATGAACACCGTCAATCGAAATATGTAAGAGGACTTTGCATATCGAGCAATAATACAGATTTTCACCTTGACCTTTGACTCCTTGGCCATATCGTTGATGCTAAATCTTCATTGTCATTTACACGGAATACGTTATCAGTGTATTAGATACAATGTCTGTCCACCCTCAATTGACTACAAGTTCATATTGGCGATCAGAAACCTCCGTTGTCACCTAAGCTCCATAGGATGTAAAAGTAAGAGGAGTTTGCTTTACGAGCCATACAGACAGATTTTAAGATATTTGACCTTGACATTTGACCCCAAAGTCATATTTGCAATCCAAAATCTTCGGTGCTTACTACACATCATGAGTAATCGCTATGCCAACTATGAACACCTTCCATAAAAGGATGTAAGAGGAGTTAGCGTGTCAAGCCATAAGACGGATTATAAGTATATTTGACCTTGGCCTTTTAATCCAAGGTCATATTGGCCAACTGAAAACTACATTGTCAATCTGACGTATCCAGTGGGCCTAGATGTCTAAAATTTGGTCTGAATTTTTATCTACACCCCTACTCTGTTTATGCAAGCAGCGAAGGCTCTGGAGAGTCTGCGCACACGCGCAGGCTCACCAGATCCTTCGTTGCTTGACAATGGGATAAGTACCAAAATCATGTTCTGGTTCATATATATGAACGCACATACAAAATAAATAGAATATTGGAAAGCCCAAATTATTTTATTATTACGCAGGAGAATGGTTAAGCCTATAAGAGGGAATGATTTACACAAACGGGCTATCTTAAGTGAAACTGGCAATTACAATTGTAGAGAAAAATCCCAGCGGCTCTCCATTTTGTCGAATTCAATTTTATAATTAACATCTGTCTACTTTATGTGTAAATTTCAATCTAAAACAAATACTCTTTTACTGAGAATCGATATTGTTTTCGCATTTTGGAGCTTAAAGTTTAATTTTCTCAGCTTCTGGCTCCTGTTATTGGAGAAGTAATTGTATAAAGAAAAACATATGGGAAAACATCCCTGAATGTCACAGCTGTTTGTCTTCTTTGTAAGAAAAAATTGAGTATGACAGGAAATGCCACATTCACATACTGCCGACAGACCCACGACACCGCATGGAAGAGATACAGACCACATACATCCGCACCACAATGAAAGCAAAGCAGCCAACAATCATCTCAAACATGATAGCAAATAACTATGCCGGGAAGAGGGGTATGTGTGAGAAGGATTAGAGAAAATGAGGGCTAAAGATAATTATTTGATACGTTACATGTATCAGTCATCATCATTGTGTGGACGATAACTCTATCGGCCTCTCTAGACTTCGCGGCCTGCCTCCTACCTCTGCCGCATGTAATCGTTCAGACAAAAACGACTATGTGAACTGGATCAGGGCCGTCGCCGCGTATTTAAAAGTGGTCCGGCGGATGAAGCCATCGAGTGCCGAAGGAACGAGAGGGGAGAGAACGAGTCCCCCTCTCGTTAGGGGGGTTTGGGAGCCTCCCCCGAGAAATTTTTTGAATTTTGAGCGCTTCTATGTGCGCTTTTAATGGGGTTTTTATGCGTTTTGGACCAGATTTTAGTCGTTTTGGCCACAAAGATGTTTCTTGTCGCGTGAGAAACCGAATGCTGGACAAAATTGTTTTCAGACAGTCACATTTTTTTTAACATTTTTTTTTTACTTCAGCATGTTTCTTTTGACATTATTTCATCTATGTCCCCGCAGGTTTTAGCAAAGTACTTTTAGCACTGATCCTTGGTGGTACTTCAAAGAGTCATGTTTTCGAAAAGATATGTATACACTTAGTCTAGCATCCTTTCAATATTAGAACACCCGTTAAGGATGCAGGCTTCATCTAGGTTTTGGCTTCGGTAGGCATAACATGAGATATTTCGCTTCATCGTAACAACTGTCGAACCACGACGTCTAAACACGTCTTTGCTCAGAATTCTTAATTGGGGGAACCGAAAAGTCTTGGGTTGAATTGGAACAACAGGCGGGACTCGTATATCCGGGAATGCATTGTAATTACACATGCTCACGATGTTCATATATATATGTAAAGCCAAAACGTTTGAAACATACTTTGTCGCTCGACACGTTAATTATAAGAAGAAAAAAAAGAATATGTCAATTTGAGGGAATGAAACTAGATCACAGAAATTATCTGGACCTCAACGAGAAGACCTGTCTTCGGGGTTTCCGACCATGCAAGGCTCAAACCAACCTACTCAGTTACAGAGATTAGTTCAATAGAATGCTGAAATATTGCGTGTAGCAAGTTTATCAATTATACTTTCCTTGGAGCGAACTATAAAGGCACTGATCAGACTGCGCGGATGTATAGGCTGGTCTGCGCCTTTGATGTTCGCATGCAGCTTCGTCAGCTTTTTTCTCTCGACACGGTCCATAAGAATGATAACTATAAGACCATCAGATTATGAAATTAATCAGGTGTCATTATATTTTTCCAAGGCTTTCACACCTTGGCTAGTTCGGTCTATTGATGACACGCGCAACGAGTGTTATTGATAATTGCATCAATAAATTTTGGCAGATTG
Organism: Loripinus fragilis; assembly: GCA_964019695.1. Classification (NCBI taxonomy): domain Eukaryota; kingdom Metazoa; phylum Mollusca; class Bivalvia; order Lucinida; family Lucinidae; genus Loripinus; species Loripinus fragilis. Next base: position 61,973,925 of record OZ026522.1, on the reverse strand, counting down.
AATTAAATCAGAGTAAAAAGTAAAATGAGCCGAACCGAGAAAAAGGGACACGGCGGAAAGCATACTCGGCCAAAAAAGTGGTCCGGCGCTCGCCGTCCTGCCGGACCGGCGACGACGGCCTTGTGGATTCCAGAGAATATGGCATTGAGGAGGATTTTAACCAAAATTGCGGCCTCATAATTTCGTAGCATATAAAGCAATGTCAAAGTTTTTGCAGTTAATAATCACCAATATAAAGAAGAAACTGGCTGAAATTATCCTTAGCTCATATAGTTTTCTGTTTTTGAAAGCACTGTTTCATTTCATATCGAAATGCATTTCAGTTGAAAGCGGCTTGTGTAAATTAAGGAAGGAGCTGGATAGCTGCAATTTTACCATTATATAACCAAGAAGTAGATCTTTTTATGAAAGTAATTATAACGCGTGCAAATATAAAACTTTTGGATTTTTGGCATGTTTTCATTACATATTGAATCCCCTCGTAGTATGTGATAGTCCGGTCACAGGTGGAAGTTTCTAAATTACGATGTTTTTATGTCCCTAAAGATTGCTTTTATCTTAGCAAACGATCGAGACCCTGATGAAATGCCACGGCATTTCACCTGTGTCTTCACTGTTTGCCAAAAGTACCTGTTTACCGGTATCCAGAATGAAACGTTTAAACAAGTAAAAATGACTAAGAAACGATACGATTACATTGAACAGACATCACATCACCAGTACTAAATGCGACCTCCCTCCCCTACGCACACTAGTAGCAATAGTTACAATGACCAACAATAGCATCGGCGCCTAAGACCAGACTGAAGCTGAAACCATAGGGGTAGTGGGGTTCAAATAAGAATCTCTTACCACATATTCACTATTGATTCCGTTGTTGTTGTCTAGCTCAAACAGAGACTTGCTAATTTATTTGATAAAAGCATAACAAAAATGAATGATAGCCGACAGAAAGCCAGATGAGAAGAAAACCATTGGTTTAACCATTGTTTTATACATAATGCATAATTTACCTTCTTGTATTTGCTCAATTTACAGCGGAGCCAAAATTTGAGGTTCTACACAGTGCACTTGATTTGCTCTATATTTGCGTTGAAATTATAGTAAATTCGTCTACTTGTAGTGCACACCATGTGTACAAGTTCAGTCTCCACTGTATTTCATTCTGATTGATTTTCCAAAACATATTGATACAAAAAGTATGGGATGGTCTATTAAGTATCTCAAGGGGGTAAAAGTCGCAAATTCTGATTATAATACATATATCTATGCTGCTTAAGATTTTCTTGAGCATAGCAAACAGTGCAGACCCTGATGAAATTCCACATTAAGCGGCATTTCTTCAGGACATTCTCTGATCGCCAGAGTACATATCACCTGGACGAAGAAAAGACGATGGTCCCTCAACGACAATGTGCAGTCTAAAATGAGGTAAACGTTACTTTTGCATGCGCGTTTCGTTTCGTATTCATGGATGCAAGCATTCAAATTGACTGAAGTTAAAAACTACCCGGATGTTAAAACAGATAATGCCCTATCTTAACAAAGGTTATCAGGTATGGCTAGTAATTCACTCTGGCAAATTATCAGATAAATTTAGCTAATGTTAGTCTCTTTAAAATGGATAAATATGTTGTCAGTATATGTATACTGAGTATAAATGTTATTTTGTGTATTTCATGTAAGTATTCCATGTATGTTATTGCATCATTAGCATAAAGCATTGCAGTCATATTTAACGTCACCGTGCCCGAGGTTATAAAACTTTTTTATGCTCAACTCAGCTGAGCATGAAATTTACATGCTTATAAATGTAAAAAATGCCAAAGCTTATAGGCATTTTAACATTTGTTAGCATGATAAATACAACATCTGAGATTTTGAAAGCATAAAAAGTCTTCGTTTTTAAGCATTTTAGTTGTTATGAGCAGCTACAATTTCGTGTTCAGCTAAGTTGAGCATTAAAAAAAATATAACCTCGGGACCGGGTTATTAAGCCCAATTACAGTTGTGTTGTAATTGAAAAGTAAGAATTATTACCAGGTGATGCAACGATCGCAGACTGAAAACCAACCCACGGCACCGTGACAAAGACACACAGAACACAGACATCCAAAGGCACATTCTAATGCACTTGCGTTTGTTACGCGACGTCTAATTGGATAACGTCAAAAATTTGCGACAGTATATCCTGCGATATACTGTCGGAAATGTTTTGACGTCATCAATTACGTCACCTTTCGTTGGATGACGTGCGGCTTTATGCGGCTTGCAGCGCTCTAATTTGAGATCAAACTGCAGAAGTGCATTAGAATGGGGATAACCATATTCAAAATTTTCATTTGGAGAGGTATATCGTCGGATATACGTTCGGAAATCACGTTTTACGGCTCCGCTCGCGAGTCGCCGTAAAACTAAACATACGATATACCTCCCCAAATGAAAATTTTGAATACAGCTATCCCCTAAATGACAGTAAAGCAACCAGCTCTCTTTCGTCCTCAGCAAGATAATTTCTTAACAAGAAATGACACACAGAACCACATCACAAAACAATGACCCAAGACAAACCACCATACATAATGAAAGCAACTATAAATGGGCCGCGACGTGAGAAAAGCTGTCTTCGGGGTTTCCGACAAATTGAGATTCAAACCAGTCTGCTCAGCTACAGAGACTAGCTAGAAAAATGAAATTTCGCTTGTAGCAGGTATAAATATGATACTTTCCAAAAAGCGAATAACAAAGGCGCTGATCAGACTGCGTGGATGCGCAGGCTGGTCTGCGCCTTTGTTGTTCGCAAACCCCAGAAGACAGGTTTTCTCACGACGAGGCCCAAATAATACATCAACAACAACAGAATCACCACCAGTCTATGCCACCAAGTATATTCTTAATTTGACAAATGATATTGACATACAATGCTATGAACATAGCAGCCACTACATATATGTTGGCACTATTTCTCAGGTGACTAGGGAACGCCCATCCTCATAGTAGTTTCATTTGAGCCTTTCTTGATCGCACGTGCGTAGTATGTTACTGCTACTTGTTAGTGGTTTAGACCAAATATTTGACTTCTCACCCTCCTGAATAGTACACATGCTAGTTTCAGAAACGACTTTGACTCAATGACGGCCCTGACGTAAAGCTTTAATTTGTTTGTTGGTGCCTGATGCTTGTCGTTGGCTTGGCCCACCGTTGCTCAACTTGAAGTTTCCTTTAGCGCTGACTATCTGTGAGTCATGAGCCATTTTCTTTGTTTCATCATTGTGTGTTAATTTGACTCGAATTTTTCTTTGTGATGATACACTGTTCTAGTTAGGAAGCCTCCTACCGAGTTAAACATTTTTTTGTCTCAACAACAACAGAATAAAGGGCGAAGCTTTGGTACCAGTAAATACATTTGAGCCCACCCCCCCCCCCCACCCCCTGGTGGCTAAGGCTGCTGTCCGTTCTGAGGTGGTAATTATGTTGTTGTTGGTCTATTGTTTGGTGTGCTTCCCATTGGTTGTGTGGTTTCTGTGTTTGTCTTTGTTTTGTTGTGCATTAATTTTTGTCTTTTCTAGGTTTGTAATCATCTTGAAGAAGAGAGAGAGAGCTGGTTGCTTTGCATTTATTGTCATACGGATGTCTTGTTAATGTAAATGTTCTGTGGATCTTCCTCGCGGTGCCATGGGTTGGTCTACGGTTTGTTATTGTGGTATTTCCTGATCATACTCGTTACTTTTTACTCTATGATTATGATGGGTTGGCTCAAAGGTGTTTCAGTCTCAGCAGCGCTACAATTCAAACGATATTCAAATAAATATTCCTCAAAATGCCAAGAATTAGAATATACACCAAGTTGCAAAAACATGTATGCCTAACTTAAGATACGTTTGACAATACTATTGAGTTAAAATATTGACTTCAATTTTGAACTACCTTGAAAATATGTCCAGTTTTGAGTCTCACTTCTGACACCTTGTTTGTTTAAACAGCCTACTTAGATGAAACTAGCAATTCGAACACATTTGTTTAACTTCCCTTTGGTAATTGTAAAGCCTTATATAAAATATAGGGATCACACATGTTTTTTTCATTCATCAACATTTGCCGGGTCCCGTGGATGCTGTTTGAACACGAGGCCGATATAGGCTGAGTGTTCAGACATCTTCCGTGGAGGGACCCGGCAAGTGTTAATGCAATGAAACAAACATGTGTGATCGTTATTCTTGCATATATTACCTTATTCCAACCCAATTCGCACCAAAACGCCGCTAAAACATTAAATTGTCCATTCTCTTGTAAACACTGGATTTCTCTAAACAAAATGGCGTCGGCTGTCTACTTTCGAACGTCATAAGCGTACACAACGTCTTCGAGAACAAAGACATCGGCGAAATGATCAGTCTGGTCCGCAACGCTTTCCATATATAACGGCATGCAAACAATGCAGGGCTCATTTTAAGTATTTTCAAGTTCAGACCCATGTTCAAACAGCACGTAAATCTCCTGATTTGGACATGGATTTTCGTTCATTCGACAAGGGGTGTAAACCGCCATACGAATACACAACTATGCAAGAATATAGCTTATATCCTGTTTAATTCAACATTGCAAACAGTTGGGGTTAGATCAGTCTAGATTGCATTATTTAATGAGCTAAATGATATAAATGATAATGACTTTTCATGTAGCTTCTGCTAATACTTTCTAACTGCCTATCATTCAGCATGCTAGTTAGTGCTTAATTAGAGATTTTATTAACAGACACTTCGCCATTTCTCTTTGGGTCATCAACTAGAGATGTAACACATCAATCAACAACACCAACGGGTGCAATAAACGTTTGTCAACTTCCTGACAACCAGCGGATAACGATAGCAGGGGGCTGCAACTTCAATAACGGAACCTGTGGCTATGAGTTTCCAGCCGAGCTTTGGAGTCTCCACTCCGAGTCCGCCGGACAAATAATGTTCGGAAAGATAGATGATGATTCAACTAACGGTTAGTAGTGCAGCCTTAAACACAATGATAATAGCAAAGTTTGGACCTTAGGTCGATCAAAGGTTAGGATCAGTGCATCAAAAACCAATATATCAGGAATTTCGGCAATTTAGTGGGAAAGTGCCTGATTTTAAGCCTTATACGCAATTATGTCATTTTGGCACTAAAGAATAAATAGAAAAATAGATAATCGGCATCCTGAAACGGGTCTGTAGATCTAGCAAATATTATGAATAAGTATGACATAAAGAGATAAGAAATGTTCAGGTTTCATTGCGAAACCTATAAAACGTATATTCTGACACACCTCGCCTATAGAGTCAATGCTAAAAAACGTGCTATATCAAAGGATGTAGTGCGCACTAGCTGACGTTAATTGTAACTGCAAAATGACGTCAGTCGTGGCGTTAGACGATGTAACGTCATTTTTACGCTTGAAAGACGCTACATATTCATGTAAACGTATCCGACACAGTCCAACTATTGGCGGATTTCTTCAGTGCAATGGCGGAAAGTTGGAAGAAGCTGAAGACTTCAAATGTGTCTTCGTCGTTTATTGTGTGTTAGAATCGAAATAGATCAGCTCTAGTGTGTGAATTGTTGAGTAATAATTCACTGTTTGTTGGTCAGTTGTGCGAAGATAAATCACTCGCGCTGCACGCTCGTGATTTGATCTTCTTTACAACTGACCTCCAAACAGTGAAGAATTACTCAACAATTCACTATAAGAGCTGATCTATTTCTTAAATATAGCATTTTGTAATCAGAGTATGTAGTTTGTGTATCACCGAACGTGTACTGAAGAAAATATACTATGCACAATACATTTAGCAGTTGTTTTGTATGGGTGAGCTCATCCACATCAGATCTCGAGTTTCATTTGCTGTTAGGAAGATACAAGCGCCGATCATTTGACAAGAATTTTCATTTAAAAAAATACAGAATTACCAATAGCAGCGACCGTGCTAAACTGAAGTTAAATTTTAAGACTTGCGGGTAACGTGAGTATTTCTGATCATTGAGGGAAGCCACAACCATTTTCAAGCTATTGTTTGGTCACTGAAAACCTAAAGAGCATAGCAAATGCTGCATTTTTTTAATTTCTCAGAGAAATATAAGACTAAGTTTTCACAATTGACGTTTTTATACATGTTTTTATCTTATCGCCTTTAAACGGTGTTTCTAGTCGGGTTTTCTTGAACCACATTAACAAGTAAAACTGCCTGATGCATTTCAACACATTCAGACAAATACTTTTGCACGACTACAGAGCACGAGCCGAAAGATACAATCTAGCGTCACCGTTATCTCTCAAATTAGTCAGAGAGCCAGCAATACTTTTAATCAAGTGGTTGAGGCCTAAAGGTTTGAAGGTGTGTTCTTATGTAGAAAAGTATGCTGAATTCAAAAATCAAACTCTTAAAAAAATCGGCTGGTACACAAAAATGCTATGCGCAGCGGAATACCCCAAGGGTAGGCAATTTCTCAAATTATCACTGAAATGGAATACCCTATACCACAGAATCTAATTTGACCTACCTTGCATCCCCATGACAATTTTTCATTGGTGCAAAAAAAAATTCTGGGCCCCCCTGAATGAGAAAAATGTTCCTAAACATAAACTCACTTAGTCTATGTGAAAATGCATGGTTACCATGGCAACCCTGTTGTTCAATTCTTACAGGTAGGGGTGTACATACAAATTAAATCATATCTTAGCTGATACTTATCATAGACTACTAATGCCATGACCTCAGATGCAAATTACCTAATTTGCATATTCATGAATATTTATGAAAACCTTAAAAATAAGGGGAAAATCGTAAAAAAACCCATAAATAACTGATTTTAGCCCCAAACCATCATCATACCACCACTGTTGCATGTTTTCATATCATCAGTGATACAATTCGACAAATACTGTCATCTTATGGTCTTATATGGAAATTATCGCATTTGCATAATCATGAAAATTAATGAAATCTTTTAAAATGAGGACAAAGCCATTGCATAAACTAGAACCCCAAGGGGTAATTAAACCTACATTGAATTCCTAGGAGCATTGCTTATTGATTTCAAATGGTTCAATGAGGCAATTGAAAGTAAAAGCTCTTTATTCCTCAATAATACACCCATTTGGTTATTTGAAATGGCATGGTTTCCATGGCAACCCATTATGCGATTTTAAAGACTGGGAGTGTAGCTTCAAAAATAATTATATCTCAGCAACATCTCATCCTAGAACACTAAATCTAGTATAAGTTATTGTGCAGACAAAGCACGTTTACAGGACTGTCGGATATGCAAAGTATCTCATTTGAATATTCATGAATGTTAGTGAAAACATTATAAATAAATAAAAAATACAGAAAAATCTAGGGGTAGTACTTACAAAATTAATCGTATCTCACTTGATAACTGCCCTAGAGTACCAAACTTGATATCAAAGTAATGCTAAGACATAGTACTAATACCTTATGTGTGGTTACAAAAGAAGTCTAATTTGAATATTCATGAGCTCCAGTGAAAACATTAGAAATAAATAAAAAAAAATCACTGAAAAACCGAGGAGTAATACTTAATAAATTACTTATATTGTACTTAATAATTGCTCTTTAGTACCAAACTTGATATCAAATTAATGCCAAGATAAAGTACTCTTACCTTATGGGTAGCTACAAAAGAAATCTAATTTGATTATTCCTGAATTTTGATGAAACATTAGAAATAAATGAAAAAATCACGGAAAATCAAGGGGTAATACACACAAAATTACTCATATCTCACTTGATAATTGCCCTTGAGTATCAAATTTAACATCAAAGTAATGGTAAAACATAGTACTCTTACCTTATGGGTTGTTATTAAAGAAATCTAATTTGAATATTCATAGATTATAATGAAAGCTTTAGAAAAGAATGAAAAATTATGACAAACTGAAAGGCACATACATACAAAATTACTAATTTCTCTTCTGCTGATTGCTTTAGAGTAGCACACTTGGGTCTCATATTAAAAACTATTATCTTGCCTTGAATTCTATGCCAAGTTTAGAAGCCTTAGACTAATACTAACTGAGATATGACCACTTTTGTAAGTACGCCCCCCATGATTTTTCTGTGATTTTTTCATTCTTTTTAAATGTTTTCATTAAAATTTATGGATATACAAATTAGATTCTTTTCATATCTGTCCATAAGGTTAAGGCACTTTGTCATAGTATTACTCTGATATCAAGTTTAGTACTCTAGGGCATTTATAAACTGAGATATGAATACTCGTGTAAGTATATCAGCTTGATTTTTCCACAATTTTTCTCTAATTTATAAAGATTTCGTAAAGATTAATTAGTATTTATATAAATTTGTTTTCATATGTGTCCATAATATAAGAGTGCTATGTCTTTGCATTACTTTGGTAATAAGTTTTGTACTCTAGAGTATTCATTAAGTGAGATATAAGCAAAATTGTAAGTATGCCAATCTTAATTTTCCACGATTTTTCATTCTTTTCTAATGTTTTCATTCAAATTCATGATTATACAAATTAGATTTTTCCTATCTGCCTGTAAAATACAATCACTATATTTTAGCATTACTGTGATATCATGTTTGGTACTCTAGGGCAATTATTAAGTGAAATACCAGTAATTTTGTTAGTATTGCCCTTGATTTTTCTGCACTTATTTTATTCATTTCTATTGTTTTCATGAATATTCATTAAAATTAAAAATAAATTATTTGCATATCTAACTATCAAATAGTAGTGCTATATCTGCAGATTAATTTGATACCAGATTTACTGTTTTAGGATGTGTTGCTGTTGAGATATGAATATTGTTGTAGGTACGCTCCCAGAATTTTAAAATCGCATAATGGGCTGCCATGGAAACAATGCAATTTCTCATTAGCAAATTGATTTATTATTGAGGAACACAGCCTTTAAGTGACCTCATTGAACCATTTGACATGAATAAGAAATGTCCCTAGGAGTTCAATGTAGATCTAGGTCTAAATACCCTTGGGGTTCTAGTTTATGTAATGGCTTTGCCTTCATTTATTAAGTTTTCATTAATATTCATGAATATGCAAATGTGATAATTTCCATATAGGACCATAAGATGACAGTATTTGTAGAATTGCATCACTGATGATATAAAACATGCAACAGTGGTGGTTTGATGATGGTTTGGGACTGAAATTAGTTATTTATGGTGGTTTTTTTTTTAAGATTTCCCCTTATTTTTAAGGTTTTCATTAATATTCATGAATATGCAAATGAGGTAATTTGCATCTCAGGTATTTGGATGGAAGGCATATGCCTAACCTTTTATTTGGTACCAAGATTAGTAGTATATGATAAGTATCAGCTAAGATGTATTTGAATGTGTATGTACACCCCTACATGTAAGAATTGCGTTAAGGGTTGCCATGGTAACCATGCAATTTTGCCAGGCCTAAATGTGTTTATTTTTCAGAAACATTATTTTCTCATTCATGTGGTCCCAAGAAACAATTTGGCACCAATGAAAAATTGTCATGAGGTGCAAGGTAGGTCAAATTAGATTCTGTGGTATAGGGTACCCCATTTTAGTGCTAATTTGAAAAATTGCCTACCCTCGGGGTATTCCGCTGTGCATAGCATTTTTGTGTACCAGCTTATTTTTTAAGAGTTTGATTTTTGAATTCAGCATACTTTTTTACATAAGAACACACCTTCAATCCTTTTGGCCTCAACCACTTGATTAAAAGTATTGCTGGCGTCGCACCATATTTCAGTAATTAATATATAACATAGGGTTTTAATCAACCTTAAGATAAGATATATAGTAAGCCTATGACTGATTCTCTGTTGAATTGAAGCGCCAATTAACATTAAAAGTTTAATCAAAGATGACTACGTTTTGACGTCATTGATGGAAGCTGATTTTTTCAGCATGAAATCTCTATCACATCTGTCACATAACCAATAGTTTTTATAGGCGAATGATGCATGAGGAAGATGAAAGACCACCAAACGAAAAATCACATGCTTATCATTTTAGCATTACTTACAACGGATGTGAATTTTGCTTACTGGTCCCTCCTGCAATTCTTGCTCTCCCCGAATGCCTGTAAATTCGTGGTTTTATTTGCCTAAGATCTTGTTCTCGTCATTGCAATTGAAATTGTTCGATATTGCACGATGATGAGTACAAAAAGATAAGAAACATAAGAAATTGCTAAACTTATTGTGCATAGTATATTTATGTAAACAGTTAGTTGTAATCTGTCTTACGTTGTACTGCAGCATATTACGACCATTCATCCACATTGCCAATCATTTGCAACCATTATTTTTCTTTTCTGCTAGGGATTCAACAAGACTATGCACTTTTCCTTACATATGATGGGAAGATTCCAGAAAATACTTCCAGTGTCATTATAACAACGCCAGTTGCTAACAATGACATCTGCCTGACCTTCTGGTATCTTATGCCCAATCAGAACTCACAGCTGAAAATATTCATCACAGATGAAAATACCCAAACATCAACTCTTGTCTGGGAGGTATACCATCAGAGAATGCAGACTTGGCAAAAAGTGGAAATTCCCATACACAGACACACACCTTTTGTGGTTAGTATATACATGTATAATACAATTTCATGACAATATGTTTATAAAAGTAAACTTTAACAGAATCCCAGCAACATGACCATTAACTTCAAATAGTTATAGTTTTTATCTAATTTTATCATAATTATGATGTCGTGTCTGGGAGTGAAATAACCCAATGTATTAAAATTGATATACCATCAGTGTATCCTTCTATGTTGCTGTTACACACTTTATGTTGTAGGTCCACTTTTACATTTAACGTTTAAGGTAGACAACTTTCTATAGTTACTTCTTCTGATCTTGATTGGAGATTAGTTGATGTGTTTTATCTTGAGAAGAGAATGATTGTGGCATGCAGTATGTCTACCAAGCTTGTAGATTTACTTCAAACAAATACACAACAACATATTCACAATCTAAGAACAAACAGCAGTTCAAGCCACGGGGGCTTGAATCTATTTTACAGGCCCAATCTTCTCCCTAGTTTATGTAGATGTTAAAACATGAAACCAGAACAAAGAACACACATAAATACAAAAATGCAGTTAACGTACACCAACCAACTCTCTCTCTCTCTCTCTCTCTCGTCGAGATGTATTTAAGTTTTCCCCCTCAGAGTCTGGAGACATATAGTTTATCCCCCTGCATCTGTCTGTCCGTCATTCTGGCTGTCCGTCTGTCTGGCTGTCCATCACAAAAATTGTCCAATCTTGTGTACACAACTCCTACAGATTTAGCCAGATCTTTTTGTAACTTTGCAGGTGTTTTCGAGGTTTGCAGATGTGCATGACGTTTGGCTGTAATTCTCAGATAAGATTTTGTCACTTTTTTCGTAGTTTGAACTTAGTCATTTTTAAGTATCTTCTACTAAAGCATAGAGATACTAGGTATCTTGTGAACGCAACCCCTCCTACACTTTTATCCGGATTATTTTTGTCACTTCTTCGCAGTTTGAAATTTGTCCTTTTTTGCTTAACTGCTACCAAAGCATATAGACACTGTGTATCTTGTGAACGCAACTCCTCCTAAAGTTTTTGCTGGATTTTATTGAAACTTAGCAGACTTTTTTGTCAATGTCTCAAGATGTGCATGACGTTGGCCATAATTCTCAGATAAACTGTTATATCTTTTCTTCGAAGTTTGAACTTAGTCATTGTTTGGCTTAACTTCTACAAACGCATACAGACACTGGGTATCTTGTGAACGCAACTCCTCCGACAAGTTTAGCCAAATCTTTTTGAAACTTTTCAGGTGTTTTGTCAAGGTCTGGAGATGTGCATGAGATTTGGCTGTAATCCTCACACTAATTTTGGTTAAACTTTTGCAGTTTGAACTTAGTCATTTTCGGCTCAACTTCTACCAAAGCATAATAGGCACTGTGTACCTTGTGAACGCAACTCCTCCTACAATTTTAATGGGATCCTTTTGAATCTTTGCAGGTGTTTATGTCAAGGTAGAAGATGTGCATGACATTTGACTGTAATCCTCCGATTAATTTAGCAAATTTTGGCGCAACTTCTACCAAAGCATATAGACACTGGATATCTTGTGAACCCAACTCTTCCTGCAATTTTACCCGTATCTTTTTGAAACTTTGCAGATGTTCTTTCTAGGTCTGAAGATGTGCATGTCATTTGGATGTAACATAGATTTTCTATATTTGACTGTTAGTGTGCTGTGGCTCTTCCTTACGGTGCCATGGGTTGGTCTGCAGTGTAGTATTTTCTGATCATACCCTATCACGTTTGGACTTTTGGAGGTCAAGTGAGAAAGCAAGTCATCCAAAGGAATTCTATTGATTAAAGTATCCACAGTCAGCATATAATAGCGAGCAAGTGTCGGCCCGCCTGCAAAACACCATTTAAATGGCGCTTCGCTGGCGGGCCGACAGTGGCCCAGGAGTGTATGCTGGCTGGGTCAAGTTGTCCTAAATTTTTTTCAGGTGTCGTTCAAGTCAACAAAGGAGAACAACTTTGGCTATGTTGGATTGGACAGTGTCATGTTTGATATTGGTAGTTTTCCTTCATCATTATCTTTTTCCATGTTTGGCATATTCTTATCGGCTTCAGATTTATTTTTAAAAAATATCTTCATTGAGAATGTATTTCAGAAATAACATCAAAGTATCAAACAGTTTATATCCAGATCAGACCAACCGTTTAGTTGTACTTCATCTAGAAAGGGTTATTAACAGAAGATAAAAGTCGCCCACTAGCGGGAAAATAGTTGAAGTGAGTATGGCCAGAAAACCCGCAATCGCACACAGTGGATCAAACCACGGCACCACGAGGAAGAGCCATAAAACAACAACAGTCACAAGACATCAGGAAGACAATAAAACCAAGGCAGCCACTCTCTCTTCCCTATCAAGATGATTGCAAAAATGGAAAATACACTAAGTACTTAATAACAAAACAAGGACCAAACACAGAACCCCACAAACAGTGGAAGCAACTACATGTATAAACAAAGAATCAACGACAACAGAACCACCATCTAAGAACAGACATCAGCCTAAGCCCTAGAGGACATTTTACTGACGCTTAATCTTAGTCCTAGATTATGTTGTTGTTTAAACATAAAATATGTTTAGCTCGCATGGATGCTTTCTAACTTATGCAATGCATCATCGCGGAAAATCAATATAATTAAAACCAAAGAAAACGACTCACGACTCACAGAGGGTCAGAGCTAAAGAAAACCTCAAGTCTAGCTACGATGGGTTGATATATTAGTGCCTTTGTCGTAAGGTGTAGTACCAAATTACCAAATTACTTTTTTTTCAGACAGGTTTAACGCAGGTGACAAGTTGATCAGGGGCCAATTTCATCAATAAAGTTCGCACGATATATCTTAAATTGTGCGTACGTTGTTTTCTGAGAAGTGCGTACGTCAGTTTCATCAAAACATCTTAAATTGTTCGTAAGAACAAAAATTTGCGTTTCACTAAAAACGTCGCATTTTTAACTGTGCCTAACTCCAGTCTCCAAATATCATGTGATTGGTCACGTGCTGACTTTATATAGCCGTGTACAATAGTTTAACACAGAGTGAACAAGAAATATCTTTAAAAAAGATACATGTATTCGGCGGCTCTCAACGCAACCAAATTCGCTGGTTTTAGACGAAATTCCCTTCTACCCCTTTGCATGCTGGAATATAAAACCGGCGAAGGTGTGGTCCTGTTTCGGTCTCTCTTTTGCTTGGTTTTGTGCACATCTAGCTCTTTTCGCTGAGCGATATGCATCTGAATCCTTTTTTTTTATTTTAGGCATTCACCAGCAAGGGTTTGGGAACAATGTTTTAAGTCCTAAGTTTTTAGGAAAATTGGGGGTGTTGACAATAAATTAATGTAAAATTAAACGTCCACTGAAAAAAACCGAACACCAGAAAAGAACATAGCCAGGATTGAGGAATAAATACATGTAGGATTCAAAACTGATCGACACCCAGTAAGCACGTACAATCGGGCCATTATCGGCCCGCCACTGAAACGCCATCCGAATGACGTTTTGCTGGCAGGCCGATAGTGTCCCGAGTTTGGATGCTGGCTGACCCATGCGCGGATCCAGGAATTTTTGCTAGGGTGGTCCAGGCCCGACTGCCAGAAAACAGCTCTGACAACGGTTTTTGTCTTTTTTCCCCTCAACTTTTACAGTTTTACAGTGGCTTATCAATGGTTTATTTCAAAGAAAACTATAATTTTACAAGGTTTTGGTGGGGGGTCCAGCCATTTTCCAGGGGGTCAAACTTTTCCAGGAGGGGGGCGGGGGCTAGGGGTCCAAATGCTAATTCTAGAAACCCATAGAACTTTTGATTTTCCAGGAGGGGGTGCGGACCCTCTATCCCCCCTCTGGATCCGCACATGTGACCATTTAACTACTCGTAATTGATAGAAAAGACTTTACCGATAGTTACACTGTTCTTGTAAGAAAATGAATATGCCGGCTAGGGCAAGCTCGATCGCCTGAACCCACAGGCTACTGCAAATTTGCGGTTAACTTGACGCCATTGTAATGGAACAAATTAATTCACTTGTTAAGATTTTTTTTAGAAATCAATGGTTTATATTCACCATTTTGGGACAATAACACATACCCTTGAAAAACGCCTAAAATTCCGATTTTGTAGTGTTGTTAGCTAAATTGTCAAATCATAAAACACATTATATTTAATCTGAATTTAGATGTACTGTTAACTTTCATGATGTATTATATGAGACTGCGCAATGTTGGATATTACCAGACTACCACTCATATTTTTGAGGGTACATAGGGCAAAATGTAGAGGGTACATGAGCCCACGAAAATTCAGAGAAAGCGAAGAGTAGGCTTAGATTTCCAATTAACTGCTTTAAGTGATTCTGCAAACCCACCCTAAACAAATTTGAGTGGGGCTTCCCTTTACATCATTTGCATCAAAATGACCAAGTCAACACACTTAAAAAACATTTGGCAGGAGGCCCCTTATACATTATGACTTTCCGTTCACCCCAGCCCTTTCCCCAGCCAACATGAAATGCGAATAACTTAGAAAAACTGAAGAAGTGGGATGGGGCACTTGGTACTATAGAAGCTTACACCAAAGTACATGTACCAGCTCCTTCAGGTGTGATAGACAAGAGACAGTTAAGATAGTCAAAATAACATCTAGCTTCTATCATTTCCATCTCCATTCTTACACACAGATGTACGAAATTAAGCTACCTAATTTTATCAGCTAGTTGGTATTAATCTTTTTATGCATCCGGAGAACAAGTTTAATTTGATTGTTGTACTTACAGGGGAAATTACCTGTTAAAGCAATGAAGTGGACCACGGCTAATATGATCGTTAGAGGGCACAACACCCTTGGGCCTTAATAATGCAATGAGAGGATTACATCGTAGTAGCAAAACTTATATGCCGATAGTCGGTAGAAAATTTCCGAACGGGAACCCAAATAAACAAACAATTTAAACACAATTTACTGGACAAAACGATGATTTTTTCTTTTAAATTTTTTCCGACTTATTGGAATTTGTTCATCCGAACATTGGAGAAAAGAAACGTTTTGGCATTGGGAATATAACCCTATAACGGCCAAAAAAGACTATTGTCGTAATATATGAAACAGACTATAATCATGTTCAGATATGGGAATTGGAAAAGTTACAAATATTTTATTTAAATAGCGTGATATTACTGTAAAGTCCTTTCAGATTTAGTATATTAGTTTTATAATGCACTTCTTTACTGTGTGCAAGGCATGTAAACAATGATAGTGACAGCAATTTACAAATACTGTACATCGGGGGTTGACCTATATTCGAGATTAGGTCGTTAATACATTTGCATTTTTTAGAACCAGTGCACAGACTGGTCCTCTGCCATTTACATGTATGTTTTCAAGTTTAGTTGCATTTTTAATAAGATTGTACGGACATTCTGAGTATCAACCAATGAGAGCATCTTTTTCCAGTTGGTGTGATGAATATTGAAATTTAAAAATACTTCTGATTGGTGAATAATTTACATAAAATGTAGGTCTAAAGCAATATTAGAACGGCGGCTAAAGCCGCCGAAAAAATACAAAGGTATGTGAAGAAAGCATGGGCGGATCCGAATGAAGGCAGGGGGTCCGGACCTTCACCCCCTTGAAAACCACATTCAAGTTATATAGGTTTCCATAGAAATTAGCAAGTGGACCACCTGGAAAATATTGGTTCTCCCAGAACCTTGCAAACTTGAAGTTTTGCGGACAAAAAAAATCTGGACCCACGCCTGGGAAGACGAGCAGGCGACAGCATACCCCATTTAGAAATCAACCCCTTTAACTCAGTGCATATACTTGTGTCAAACGTCGGTCTGATCTGGAGCCAAACTCTTTGTCACTTCTGTGTCTGCACTGTTTGCCAACGTCCCACAAAATGAGTTAAGCATCACACCCCGGGTGCTTGAGATAACAAGTCGAAATTTTTCGAAAATGTAAAAATCTGGAATGCAACTTGTAATACAGACGGAACTGAGATTGTGCTAACCCGGATGTATGTCCCTTCATGGAAAATGTATAGTTCTACTGAAAGCTCTTGTGAACAACTCCCACATATACATACTCATACAAAGACATGCGTTTTGAAACTCTATCGAATGTTGAACGTATTGTTTTTGACGAAAGCCCCTCATCATTGTCGTCCCTGGCAGTCATGAAAATGGACGATGACTTACCCGTACATTTGAATGTGTATATTAGTATGTTTAAGCAATGGTGACATGTGAAAAAGTACAAAAAATATCCTTTGGGTTTCCTTCCCTTATACGTGATGGTTATGCATAAATTCAGCTACTGCCATGGTGGTCATAGGCGAATCTCTTGGTGACAGAAAACAGCGTCGTAGGGGAAGGGGTGGGAGAGGTACATAGGGAAAAATGAATAACTCATAAGCACCAAAGAAAATGGGGTCCTATTTTCTCATTTTGGTAAACCATATGGTATGTAAATGGTGGTCTTGATTGTAGTACTTCCAAAGTATTTAAACCTTTGTCGATGTTTTGTTCTTCAGCCTCTAGAATCGTGTGAAATGCAGCAGCCTTGGTAGCTAATTGGAACGTTAGCAATATTTAAGACAAAGATGTCAGCTGCGACACCTAAATATTTGTCTTAAATATACGACAAAAAGTAAGAAGTTCGCAAAGTTCAATAGTTTGATGAAACCCGATTTTTAACGTACGAACTTCGTACGATGTTTTTAAGACAAAAACACGTCGTAAACTCGTTGATGAAATTGGCCCCAGATTTCCTATTGGATTAAAATTTGCCAACACATTCACGATCATTACTCTATCAAACGTAGTAAACAATAAGTAGAGAGGATGCCTGCATATCTGATTTGTTCAATCAACATCATTACTATTAAAGTCTGTTTTAAATTGCCCATTTATCATAATATGGGCTTCGTCAGGAGAAAATCTTATTTTGTTGCATACCACCCACAAGTCGCAGTACAATCTAAATATAATTTTATCATGATCTGGGGGGGGGACAAATAAAACAACCAGCAAATATCGTTTGATATCCAAATCCTTTGACTGGCATCATGTTTACTTATTTGTATAAATCAGGTTTTTTTTCCACTAGATGACTGCGCATGTATGTTTAAAGGATGAATATAAGTATGGGCGATAAAAAAACATAATGTCGTCAAGTGGCAAAAATTGTTTCATAATTTAGTTAATATATTTCTCCAGAAAAACTACCAACGACAACAAGTACAACTACTACAACGATCGAATCGACGACTTCCACGTCAGTGACAACAACGAAATCTTTAATTTCGACAGCTTACTCTGCAAGTACTTCTCTCCTCAATATCTTGAATGGAACTTTGACATTCACAACAATGACTGGGACTCAGTTCAACGCCACACCATCACCAACTAGTAAAAGACCTGGTACAGCAAACAGCACGATGCAAACAGTGACTGGGGCTCTGTTCAACGCCACAACATCACCAACTAGTAAAATACGTGGTACACCAACCAGGGTAATGCTAACAAGTTCAACTGTAAATAAAACAAGTAGCCACGAGAGTATAACAACGGCGGTGCCGACAGGCCAGAGTACAATATGCAACTGTGAATGCCCAACTCCAGCAATTGCTCAGAACTGTCAGACGACAACACCATTAACAAACGTTCAAACTCAAACAGGTATTTACTGTGTACTTACCCGTTGGCAAACAGTCAATATCCAGATGAAATGCAACATATTTTCTGCTATTCTTTTTTTATGTGCTCAATATTCTCAAATCATTTATTTCTTGCTCTTTTTTCTATAATCATTATAAAATAAAGATTATTATTTTTTAATCATTAAACCCAATCCAGACCGTCTTATATGAGGGTCTGGATGGGGGGGGGGGGGGTCTGGTATTCACTTTTTATTAAAAATTTAGCCCATTATTCATCTCATTAAAATTTTGGGTTATTCATTAAAATAAGACCGATTATTTATTAAAAGTAAGAAAGGTGGCAAAGAAATCTGATTATTCACTATTCATTAATTGTTTTCTTCAATTCATTAAAGAAATGATTATTCATTAATTTTAGGCTCCCATTACTCACTATTCTTTTTTGGCTCATTATTCACTATTCATTATAAAAAGGTCATTATTCACTTATCATTATACCCCATCCAAACCCTCTTATATGGGCCTCGTCGCGAGAAAACCTGTGTTCGGTGGTTTGCAAACAACAAAGCCGCAGACCAGCCTGCGCATACGCGCAGTCTGATCAGCGCCTTTGTTATTCGCTAACTGGAATGTATCATATCTAGACTTGCTACGAGCGAAATTTCAATTTTCTAGCTAGTTTCTGTAGCTGAGCAGGCTGGTTTGAGTCTCGCTTTCACGGAAACCCCGAAGACAGGTTTTCTCGCGACGAGGCCCATATGTCTGGCTATTATACATAAAATAGCCATAAAGCTGCTTTGCGTTGTGCATACATCGAATCAGTCCTCCAGTTAGATCAGCGCCTTTCATGCAGACTCTCAGGTTAGTATAATACACGTGCAGCTATGGCATGAGAAAATCAACAAAATGAGCGTGTACTCAGCGAAGACTCAGTTGTTGAAAAGTTATTAAGTTTTGAAAACAGTATGCGGCTGCGGGCCAAAAGGTCCTCAAAAGAACCGTCCCGTTATGCATCCGCCCAGTCTGATCAGAATCTTCGCTGTGCGCTCAAAAATTGACTAAGAACCCAAGCATTTTTCATGCAAACAGCGAAGACTCCTATTAAGCTGAGCTGATGCGTTGGCCTATCTGAGTCTTCTCGTGTCGCACACCCGAATTATAGGTCTTCTCATGTCGCGGCGTTAATACGATTATATTTTGAATAAAAAAAACTGTTTTAATTCCTAAGTTAAATTATTTTTATATTTTAAATAGTTTTAATTAAAATGTAAATATAAGCAATAAATTCAATTTTGGAATGTTCATGGAATCATGAATAATCTCTTGCAAAGTTAACGTGAAGCATCCCAAAAATTTAATTCATTTCTTAGATCTGTAACTATGAACATTTTTTGAAAAAAAATATTTTAAAATATTTTAAATCATTTGTAAAAAAGAATTAAGTCATGTTTTCACAATAAATATGTTCAGTACAGCTGAAAGCTGCATGGAACAGTGAATTATCCAATAAAACAGGTGATTTTTCTCTTGTTAGGAATTATCTATGTCCCTCCAATAATTCTAGACAGTTGATTTTTACTATAAATATTGTTGTTTTGATATAATAATTTGTTAAAATTTATGAAAATGGTAAAATGTTTACCTGAATTTGAGTATTTTTACTGTATTCTTGAAAAATAGAAACTTTATTTCCAAATTAGAATATCAAAAGTTACAGACTATGTTGCTTTAAGTGTATGCTGGATACGTAAGTTCTAAATTCTAGCCATACTCTGTATCTGAGCAGATACTTGATCGTAAACCTCAACGAAAGGTTTTGTTGCGCTTTCTTATTATTTCAGGGATGTTGCAATTCCATCAATCCTGCTCCGTGAACCCTAACAAGACACAGGCTTTAAATGCCAGCTGCGACTTCAATAAAGACATCTGTGGTTATAGTGTACCTTTGTACCCACACTTGTGGGAGTTGACATCGTACCGATATACATATGGCAGTCCTGGTGTTGGTGAAATAATCGATGATCACTCAAAAGGTCAATAACAAAACTACAGGTTTGACTAATTTGAAACCCAATTTAGAATCTGGGTGATATGGCCAGCAAATGATGTAACCACATATTACAGCGCCAGTAATAAGCAGCAATTTCATTAAACGCTACTTAAAGCTGCATAGTCTGTAACTTTTGAAAATAATGTTTTTATTTTTCAAGAACACTGTTAAAATACTCAAATTCAGGTAAACATTTTACCATTTTCGTAAATCTTAACAAGCTATCACTATCAAAACAACTGCATTTATGTTAAAATTCAACGGTCTGGAATTATTGGAGGGACGCAAATAATTACCAACAAGAGAAAAATACACCTATTTGATAAGATAATTCGCTTTTCCATGCTGTTTTCAGCTGTACTGAACATATTTATTGTGAAAACATAACTAAATTATATATTTACAAATGATTTAAAAAGAAAATAAAAAAAAAAATCGAAAAATGTTCATAGTTACAGACCTAGTCTCTTTAATTTTCGATCAACCGGTTAATATGACCTGATCACAGTGCCAACAATAAGTAGCAATTTGATTAAACGTTGCGCAAGAAAGCAATAGCAAACTACGCATAACAGCGAACTCTCTCTTCCTCAGATAGACAACGGACAAACACCACTGCATCTCAAACAAACTAAACACTATTTAACCTCCATGCAGAATTTGAGAAATTAGCCGTGACATGAGATTTCTAACAATGTGCTATTTGCAACCAGCCAATGCTCAGACCAGCCTGCGCATACGCGCAGTCTGATCAGAGCCTTTGCTTGTCGCTTGAATATTATGACTGCCAAGCTTCCTACTAAACATCATTTGGAGTTTTTGCTGCAAAGGCTCGTCTGAGTGTACACTTTTCAAAATGCGACATTGTTGGAAATCACATGTCACGGCTCATTAATGAAATGGAACCAGCAATTAACACTAGAACTACATCAGAATCTTGAACGGAAAACAGTAACAACCACTATGAACACTAAATGTTTAGAAAAATTAAAATACAACCACTATGAACACTAAATGTTTAGAAAAATTAAAATACAACCACTATGAACACTAAATGTTTAGAAAAATTAAAATACAACCACTATGAACACTAAATGTTTTGAAAAATTAAAATATTTTTGACATCCTAAATCGTGGGTCATTTTAATGTTTTGTTGTTTGTTAGTTACGTTGCGACACATCTTTTTCGCTTCTCTTCAAAAGATTAAACACCTGAACATGAGCAGAAAAATCCTCAATAAAGAGTGCAACCTACCAACAGCAAGTACAAGGTCATTGAGTTAGACTAACAATTAGAACAAATTAACTATTTGCATGCATAGTAATTTTTCACGAACTTATGTTGTCTGTTGATTTTTTTTTTTTTTTTCAAAATGAACTTTTTTGAAAAAATATTTTTCGAGAATACCATCAGGTTGTCAAACAGTTTGAAGTTAACAGCAAACGACACTAGTAGATAAGGAGTGAACGAACGATGTATGAAAAACTAATTAAAGCTGCATAATCTGTAACTTTTGATATTTTCATTTAAAAAATAATGTTTCTATTTTTCAAGAACAAAGTAAAAATACTAAAATTCAGGTATACATGTTACCTTTTTCGTAATAATTAACAAATTATTAGTGCCAAAACAACAGCATTTATGTTAAAAATTAACTGTCTAGAATTATTGGAGGGACGCAAATAATTACAAACAAGAGAAAATACACCTGTTTTTATAAGATAATTCACTTTTCCATGCAGTTTTCAGCTGTAGAAATTAGATTTATTGTGACAACATAACTTTATTCTACTTTTACAAATGATTTAAAAAGAATTTTTTTTTTCGAAAAATGTTCATAGTTACAGAGTATGCAGCTTTAACCCATACAAGCCTAGTGTCCTTTTTGTAGGATATAGTCAAACAGTGTAGACCCAGATCAGATGCCACAGAACGCGGCATCTTTATCAGCGTCTCCGCTGTTTGCCTGTTGAATGTTCTACACTGACCCAAAATGAAAACTTTACACTTTATTTCTTTGAATAACTGTTTTGTTAGTATACATGTCGATGTAAGATTTACGCATGCTTAACAAGACTTCGTCGCAGATAACGATTATGCAATGTTTATTCAAATCCCAGGTCTATTCAAGGGTCAACGCCTGAAAAAACGTGATCCTTACGTTGCACGGGCTGAGGAACAGGTGGTTCATTAACAGCTTTAAAACTGACAAGAAAACATTTGCAGCTGAGTACTGGTAATAAAAATAATTTATTGTAACAAAACGCTTCCATTTAGTGACGGCACGTCTTTCCAAAGATCAAAGAAACCAAGTTATTGGCGTGCTCATGGCGGGGTCTACGGTAAATGATACCGCGCATCATTTTGGCTGCTCTAGACAGACTATTCATTATCTTATGAACCAGTAAAACAAAACTGGGTAGGTCAGAGTTCGTGCAAGACCTGGTCGCGCACGTGTGACGACGTTACGTCCTTATCGCGTTAACGCGTTAACTCACCCACGTAATCGTTTTAAACGGCAACCATTATTGCTCATCTTTACGGGGCTCATGCACAAAAGATAATTAGTCATTTCTTGCAAATTAAAGGACCTGGCATTTCCAGCATGGTGATGCAAGGCATCACATAACACGTAAATAACCACATAATTCCATGCTAAAAATAACGCCAACCTCTAGCTTTGCCTGCTTCATCCCGGGTCATGAACCCCATAAAACACGTATAGGATGAATTAGGTCGGAGGGTCAGGTCCAATCATCAAATGGATGCGTTAAATGACTCCAATATGCACCTCTGTTAGCATTACATACGTATCCCTAACGTGTTCATACAACGTTACGTAAATTCAATGAGGCGACGTATTCTGCTTAGCATTCGTAAAAATGGAGGTCAAACTGGTTACTGATGATCTTTTTAACATCACTTAAAGCACGCAGTCAGTAATTTCTTGTTTCCAAAATCTGTATGACTGTTTTAATTGTTTTCAGAAATTTTCATTTTGACCCCTCTGAACTGAATTACTCATAAAAATTATGCAATTTATGATTTTCATCCATTTTTTTTTTCAGAGACATCGATAAGGCATTGAAGATTCGATGACAGAAAAATTAACCCCGAAACTTAATTTATCATCAAAATATATACTTTTGAATACTATGTAAAGTTTTCATTTTGGGTCAGTGTATTAGAATTTCATTAAAAATGAAAAAAAAACTTTAAACAGAAATGGACTGGTTGAATTGATAAGAATGAGAAATTTCAATTGGCTTAAATGGGTTAACTGGCTCATATTTTATTCCTTGTTATGTCTTGAAGATGTTTTATTGTCAGATAGCTCTGGGGGCTACATGGTGTTCAACACTAACAACAAGCATGTACAGAACGGAGCATCTGGTGAAATAACATCACTGCCAATGTACACAAATGGAAGTGCATGTTTGGAATTTTGGTATAACATGCCCAGTAGCATTGCCATGCTAGAAGTGTATGTCGTGAGAAATGAAAGCACTAGACAGCTGATATGGAGAGGAAACGGGGGAACTAGTGGGTGGACGCAGGTCAACGTGCAGATACACGTGTCTGGTCGATTTAAGGTAGAATAGTTTAAATTTTATTTGGGTTAGGCAGTGACCTATATAAGGTCACTGGGTTAGGTAATGGAAATGTAAGGATATCTTATTGTTTTAAAATTGTTTTAAAATATTCATAAAAATCTACTAATGGGGTTACAAGCAACCATACTAGTCAAAAGTTCTAACCGGCCACATGTGTTTTATCGTATTTCTGAAAAGCTATAAGCAATATATCAATACATTTACATTCCCGAAAAGGACGACCTATAAACGATAACAGAAAACGGCTAAGCAAAATTCATAAAATTGTATCCGGGAGGATTTGCCGAATACACGTACCCTCAATTTCAAAATTCACAAGAATTTACATTTGATGGTGGGATAATTTTGGACACTTTGGTCAATAGCAACGATTCTCATGCAGATGGAGTGTTCATTTCAGCACTTAAGTGTTCAATAGGAGTTTACGTGTGCAAACGGGTTATTTCAAAAAGTCGTGACTCACAAATTGTGCCAAAATGCGAATTTGGAAAATGGTGGTACCACTATTCGAATTGGCATCATGGATGTACTGTTGTTGTTTGTTTTTTTGTTGTTTTTTTTGTTTTTTGTTTTTTTGTTTTTTCAATGTCTTTACTGTCGAGGGTACAGGACATGTCCAGCTATTTCGAGATGCAAAAAGAGTAGTCATATCTTTCTACGTTGTGAAGAAAATTAATGAAATGCAAGTGGCCGGTTAGAACTTTTGGCTCGTATATATTTATAGTTTATTCCAGAATTTCATTTAAATCAACAAAGGGGTGAGTACATTTTCACTTTTATCACAAGCTCAGCAAATCCAATGGATGTAGGTTGCTTTAAAATTAAAACTTCATCTGAATCTTTATCTTATACGATGTTGTATATTATTTAAGAAAATAGGTTTAGACAGAACAAGTGTAACCAACTTCATTTTTGTTCATTTTACTTAATTATTTTTTTTTTTCTGTATTCTATATGTTGTTGTAGTTGTTTTTTGGCATTTTAAGAGTTTTCCCAGGCCCTTCTCTGGCCTGTCCGCAGTTACTTTAAAATGTGGCAATTATGAACTGAACTTCTAGTGGAACACAGCAGCTTATATTTTGTTTGTTTTTTCAAAGGTTTCATTTATATCCCAGAAGACTACAAAAGAAGGATTCGTGGGACTTGATGACATCTCCATCTCCGCAGGTAACAGTTGTATCTATTTAAAATTTTATTGCAAATTGGCAAAGGATATTTTCCTACTTCAGCAGAGGTCAGCTGAAGGTATCATTTTCGATACCAAAGCCTGTTTGCTCAGTATTCAAATTACTAACTACATCTGTTTCGCGCAACTGGCCCAAAGGTTGTAAAATTTGTTCATGCTGAACTCAAGTGCGGATCCAGGAATTTTCGTCAGGGGGGTCCAGGTCAGTCTGACAAAAAAGCTCTGACAACGTTTTTTTTAGTCCTCAGCTTATTTTACAGAAGTCAAATGGTCAATTTCGAAGAAAACTATCATTTTTCAAGGTTCCAGAGGGGGTCCAACATTTTCCAGGGGGGGGGGGTCCAACTTTTTCCAGGGGGGGGGGTCCAATTGCTTAGTCCCTATAGAAACCCAAATAACTTGTGATTTTCCAGGAGAGGTCTCGACCCCCTGTCCCCCCCCTCTGGATCCGCACTTGCAACTCAACTGAGCATGAAATTTACCTTGCTCAAAAATGTTAAAATGCCAACAATTGTTGGCATTTTAACATTTATTAGCAGAATAAATACAATGTCTGAGAGTGTAAAAGCGAAACAATCTATAGTTTCACCATTTTACCTTTCACGAGCAATTGGAATTTCATGCTTAATTGAGTTGAGTACGGAAAAGGTTTTATAACCCTGGGGACTGGGCATGAAATGTTTAAAAAGAGCAATTGTGATGTGCCGTTACCTGTCATTTGTTTACGTCGCCCGTCGACCGTTTTCTCTTGTTGTTCAGCATTATACAATTGGTGCATTCTTTTGAGGTTAACATCAGGATTTGTCAACCCGAGACCAAGGATGTTCACCCAGGCAAAACCAAGGTAAACATCACTTACGAGGGTTGACTAATCCTGATGTTAACCAAAAAAATGAGCCAATTGTTTTGTTAAATGACACTGTCTCTCTTTTCCTAGTTTTATTTAAAATAGTTTCATATTTATAAATTTACTCAAGTCAGATGTTCCTAGTGCACTTTCATTAGGAAGATTATTTCAACAATATACTTCCATAATTTCTGCAACCCTTATGAGATAAGCAAATAATTGCATTTTTAACCCATATATGCCTAGCGTCCTTTTTCTGGGACATAGGCAAATAGCGCAGACCCGGATCAGATGCTGAAGTCTAACACAGTGTCTGATCAGGGTCTCCACTGTTTGCTTGCATACTTTTCTATTAAAATTTGAATAAAAATGAAAAATACCATCTTACATCCCTTAAAACAGAAATGGACTGTTTCATTTGATAACGGTGGGAAATTCCATTCGGCGTAAACGAGTTAAATGCTGTTCTCATACAATGAACACAATCTGAATTCAACACATTTTACCTGTGAAATACACATAAGAAACCAGTCAGTGTTTCAATGTCTATTTTAGCTCTCTGTTAGCACTGACAAAAGCAATGTTACCTGGGCTAGATTTAGTCAATCTATATTTAGCTCTCTGTCAGCACTGACAACTAATGTTAAGCTGTCTTTAGCTCATCACTGTTTGACATCATGATCTGTCACAACTAGTGTAAGCTAGTTTCAGCCTATTAGAGGAGGACTTTTATAGGAGTCATATAACAATATACAATTGATGCATTCTTTTGAGGTTAACATTAGTATTTGTCAACCCGAGAACAGTGATGTTCACCGAGGCGAAGCCGAGGTGAACATCACTTTCGAGGGTTGACTAATCCTGATGTTAACTGAAAAAGAATGCACCAATTGTTTTGTTATATTACACTGTCTCTCTTTTTCATATTTATAAATTTACTCAAGTCAGATGTTCCTAGAAGATTATTTCATCAATATACTTCCCAAATTTCTGCAACTCTTATGAGATAAGCAAAATAATTGCATTTTAAATTATATATGCCTAGCGTCCTTTTTGTGGGACATAGGCAAATAGTGCAGACCCAGATCAGACGCCACAGAATGTTATTGGTTGGTTGGTTTTGTTGCTTTACGTCCCAAGTCAACAGCTATGGTCATTGCGGGACGGTCAGTTCACCTAACCACACTTTTTCCTGGGCAGGCTTGAACAAGCGGTTAACCAGTAATTGGTGCACATACTTTCGCTTGTAACTGACAACAACCCTTCTTGAATGAATCAGCGGAAGGGAGGAGAATGACCGTAGAAATCATTTCATGATCAATCTCCACGAAAGTATGGGACCGGACCGGGATCAAACTCACAACCCCTGGATCTGCAGTCAGACACGCTTCTGTATCCAGACACGTTACCGACTGCGCTACGCGGCCCGGTATGCCACAGAATGTGGCGTCTGATCAGGGTCTCCACTGTTTGCTTGCATAATTTTCTAAAACTTGAATAAAAATGAAAAATACCATCTAACACCCCTTAAAACAGAAATGGACTGTTCCAATTGATAATGGTGTGAAATTACATTCGGCATAAATGGGTTAAATGTTGTTCTCATAAAATTAACAAATTCTGATTTGAAACATTTTACCTGTGAAATATACATACGAAATCAGTCAGTGTTGCAATATCTATTTTAAGCTCTCAGGTAGCA
This sequence comes from Loripinus fragilis, assembly GCA_964019695.1. Classification (NCBI taxonomy): domain Eukaryota; kingdom Metazoa; phylum Mollusca; class Bivalvia; order Lucinida; family Lucinidae; genus Loripinus; species Loripinus fragilis. The sequence continues at coordinate 61,946,264 of OZ026522.1, read as the reverse complement.
GTGACAAAACCTAATGTCACCTGGGCTAGATTTAATTCAATCTATTTTTAGCTCTCTGTCAGTTATGTTACCTGTCTTTAGCTCATCACTGTTTGACATCAAGATTTGTCACAACCAGTGCAAGCTAGTTTCAGCCAATCAGAGGAGGTCTTTTATAGGAGTCATATAACAACAACTATTGTCTCTGGCGTCTTCCATTGTCAACAATTGCTAAATTTAACGGAATATTAATCCAACACTTCTACTGTATAAAGTATGGTTAGAACTTCAAAAAGGGTTACTAGATGATCTTCGACTAAAATAGCGAAAAGCAAGGTGATCCATCAGTTATCATCATCGCCAGTAGGCAGGATCAATTACTCATTTATGCTGGCGATTTTTTTTTAAAACATATTATCTTTAGCGAATAGTATGACCCTCTCGTTTGTAATGCATTCATACAGAAATAGAACATAGACCCAGTCCCTATACCACCTTCTTTTGAATAACTTAAGTATTTTTATTGTTATATGACTGGATAGAATCCTATCTCCTGATTGGCTCAATTTGTCGTAAAAAATCTCATGTCGACCTGGCAACTGGTCTAAACCGGTCCACAAGTTGATATTGCGTGAAAACCAGCTCGTACTTATTTCCAGAAGTTAATATTTTTGACTTCTGTAATATTACCCTCTAGCGAGCTAAAAATAGCATGATTAGTGTGAACAACTAGCATGTGCTGCATGAAATTGACATGATTTGCTGTTTTACCTCCCAACAGGTAAATTAAAGACTTTCATGAATTTTACATTAGTTTTGTTTTGTTTGCTTATTTATCTTTGAATAAACAAATTGTAAAAACAGTTTTATGATAACATTTTATATTCCACATTAAGAGAATTAATATACATTTTAAAATGCAAAATACTATACATTTAAATATTTAATGACAGTTTCTAAAACTTGTGAGGAAGTCCTAAGTTGTCTTAGATGTCTTTAACAACAAAAATCTCATGTCTACCTGGAAATTGGTCTAATCTGGTCCACAAGTTAATATTGCATGAAAACCAGCTCTTACTAATTTCCGGAAGTTAATATTTTTGACTTCTGCAATATTACCCTCTGGAGAGCTAAAAATAACATAATTAGTGTGAAAAACTAGCATTGCTGCATTCAATTGACATGATTTGCTGTTTTACCTCCCAACAGGTAAATTAAAGACTTTCATGAATTTTACATCAGTTTTGTTTTGTTTGCTTATTTATCTTTGTTTGAATAAACAAATTGTAAAATCAGTTTTATGATAACATTTTATATTCTACATTAAGAGAATTAATGTACATTTGAAAGAGAAAAATACTATACATTTTAATATTTTAATGACAGTTGCTAAAACTTGTGAGAAAGTCCTTAGATGTCTTAGATGTCTTTAACAACAAAAATGAAAGTAGCAAAATTTTTCATTTTTAAATGAAAAGTTATATAACAAAACAGTTATTGACTTCAATTTCGGTAGACATAAGGATTTATCTACCCTTAAAAGTGATATTCACCTTTTCAGGTAGATAAATCCTTATGTCTACCTCATTGAAGTCAATAATTGTATATTGTTGTTTTACTGTTGTCAATAATAGACAAAACAGCTATACAAAGTTGCACTATGCAGACTCTCAGATTTATCCACTAAACTCACTGAGATCTCAGGGAAGCTGTCTTGAGAATGCACCGTTATATAAATGTTAGTGTATGGAAACCAAACCCAAAGAAAGCCATTAGGCAGATCTTATCAGCAACACATAGTTTGTTTTAAGTTTCTCCTGGAATTATTAACACATGTGGTCAGTTGGAGTTTCAGAAATACATAAGAAATATTTTATTGGTTGTATACAGTTTACTTGGGAACAAATATATTATGTAATATTATCAAATAGAAATATGCAATATCACCTAAATAAAGCAGATAAACAGTAATGATTATCGTTAGTCCGTCGGTCATGACTTTCGTTGTCTGCTTCCCCAACTGCTAAGCACATATTGCAAACAATACATACCCAGATCAGATTATTTCCTTGAGAGCAGGCTGATCAGGGTTTATATTGTTTGCTTCAATGAAAAAGGCTGAAATGCACTTGAATTTATGCAGCAGATGTACAAAGCAGGCAACATTTTCACATGCAAATATTTTTCAACATAACTTTTTTTATAAATGTAGTTCTTTCGAGAATACCATCAGAATATCACGAAATTTGGATCCAGATTATGTCCGACATTCTGTTGGGCCACATCTGGGTCCAAACTGTTTGTAGAATGCATCAGCGCAGACAACAAAACTTGCCCTATAGCCAAAAAAGTTAATGTGGCCAGGTCAGTTCTCCATAAAAACATTTTTGGTGGTCATTAGAATGCGAGTTGCTTCTGTAATGTGTAACCACAACTTATGTTAAATGGAGAAATAAGAAAAAGCATTTGCTATTTATTACATAATGAATTAGGCTACTGTCATAATAAAGAGCTCCAAGTTTTAATAATGTGGTAAATACAACCCTACCCCTTGTACTCTAAATATGAAGCTATGTTCCTTCAGGAGACAAGTGAGGTTTTTGATACATTGCATTAGCTAGGAAGCCTCCATGCAAGCTAAACAATTTTGTGTTTTAACAACAACAGAATCTAGGGCAATGATTTAGCGCTAGCATTTAAGTCCCCTGTCTGGTGGCTTAGACTGCTTATAAGGAGGTGGTTCTGTTGTTGTTGATCTATTGTTTAATGTACTTCCTTTGTTTGTGGGAGTTCTGTGCTGGTCTTTGTTTTGTTATGCATTACTTTGTCTTACTGTGAGTTTGTCACTTTCCAATTGGTATCCTGTGTCAGGCGTGGTACTTGATTGTATTGATTCCTGATCTTTGCATTCTTACCTACTTTGTCAAGGTGCCCCCGATTAATTATTTAGGAGCCCTATTCTCTGCTTAACAGTTTCAAGAATGTGTTTCACTTGACATAAAACAAAAACGGCCTGAATCATTTGGATTCGAAAAGATACTTTTATACCAAAACCTCACCTTTTACTGGTAAAAAGTGACAACAAATTAAAGCGAGCTCTGCTGGACTACTTTGCACGATTCATGCACAAGATTCTTATTCAACAAAGTGCGCTTTATGAGACAATGCAAATTAAATGACCATTGATATGACATCATGCATATGCATGGGTAACATACAAAGCACTGGCATGCATATTAAGTTTCGGCTGATTAGTTTCAAATTGTTAAAAACCCAAACCTAGCATTGTATAAAGGACAACAACGTTTTGGGCATGACTTCTGACTTATGCATACACATCAAGCGCAGCATAACCCAGCTGTGCTTAACGTTCTCTGCTTTCCCTTCTTAATATCATCTTGTGCAGAGAAAAGCCAATCTAGTAGAGCCATCTGGGCCTCACCCTTTCTTTGGACAATATGTTCTAAGAGAGTCACATTTCATGTGTTACCCCTAAACTCACATTTTAAAGGTGTGCAAAACTGCTAACAAACACAAGGATCAGTCTTGCATCTACATGTCAAATGAAGCTCACTGTCCATCACTATAAGTTTTTATCAAAACATAATTTGGTTATGTTTTGAGAAAGAAAATTACTTATTAGCTTTTTATTAGTGTTGTCATCTGACAAAGTGGTCCCAAACTTTTGTACTGTTTTATACGTTTGGCATAAGTTGGATGTACGCTACATGTAAGCTATGCATACGTCAACGTACGTAATATGTACAATTCAGCATATGATAGACGTTCATTGTGCATAAGTATCGCATAAGTCAAGAACGCTAGTGATACGCTGGATATACGATTTTAAAGTTATGTTACGTCCGGAATAAGTTATGAATAAGTTAATTAAAGTTAGACATACGTTCTATGTTCGTTTTGCGTACGCTTTGCATTAGTTCAGAGAGAGGCTTCGTCTGATTTTGAATAAGATTTCAGCGTATGCCAGCGTACTAGATATACATTATGCATACGTCGGCATACGTTGGCTAAAACGTTATAGTGTGACAGGGCCTTAAGATACATGATTATGTTTGGTATTATTTGATATAATTGTTAATGCAGAGAAAGAAACATAATAAATTTTCTATCTACATCTCAATAATAATTCCACAGAGAATTTATCCAAGCACGCAAAAACAAAATCTATACTCTGTTTCAAATTTTCGGCCCTGCCTCTTTTCCCCTAAAACGCTCCGAAAATGCATCTAAAAAGTTATCTGCTGAAGTCGTCTACTGCAAAGATTTGCCTGACATATCTGCCTTGCTATTGAAGTATAGAGGCAAACAGCTTGAGCCCAGATTTGACTGAAGCAGTCTGATCTTGGCCTACACTGTACGTCATATAGATGCTTCTAAAACATTTCAGCAGATGACAAAAGTAGACTACTCGGCACTTTAAGGATAAAGTCTGGTTTGGAAAATATTCTGGTTTTATTTTTTTAATGTTTTTATTTTTTACATTTCAATAAATGTGAATAATAGACAAAAGATACCTAACTTTTCTTTTACAAATGCTAAATAGCTGATACCACCCTAAATCGGGTTCAATCTCAAAAAAGTGACAAAAATAGTTAAAGAAAAAAGTTTAATTCAGCAATACACATTCGATCAGTATTTAGACATGATTCTAGAACTAACATGTTTTTAACTTGTTAAGCCAGATAAAATTGTTTTATCTGGGAATTTGATCATAAACAAATAGCAGCTAGCCGTGTTGATATAACAGCTTCATGCTGAGAGGAGAAACAAGACTAAAATTCTATAAACTGGCGAAAAAGTATATAGTGTATGTGTTATTTTAGATAATATACAAATATTGACTCTAATGAGGTAGACATGAGGATTTATCTACTTAGAATGAACATTTTCTACTTTCCTTTTTGTTGTTAAAGTCATGTTCAACCTTCAGCCTAAGGACTTTCGCATAAGTTTTAGCATTTTTTATTAAAATATTTTAATGTATTAGTTTGCATTTTGAAATGTACAGTTATTTTCTGAGTGCGGAATATTAAATTTAATCATTAAACTTTTTTTACATCTTGTTTATTCAAACAAAGAAAAATGAGCTAACAAAACAAAATAAAACTGTTACTTAAATTCATGAAAGTCTTTAATTTACCTGTTGGGAGGTGGAACAGCAAATCCTGTCATTTTCATGCAGTCTATGCTAGTTTCATATACATCATACGATTTTAGCTCTTTAGACGGTGATATTGCAGAAGTGTCAAAAATATTAACTTCTGGAAACTAGCTTGAGCTGGTTTTCATTCTATATAAACTTGTAGGACAGTTAAGACCAGTTTTCCGGTAGTCATAGAGATTTATGAAGACAATTTGAGCCAATCAGGACACAGGATTCTCTGCAGTCATATAACAATAAGTAATATTGCATACCTGAGCACAGGAGCTTGGAGTTTGATCCGTATATCACTTATATAGCCTCAAAACCAAAATCTCATGATGACCATTACCACGTAATGAAACTATGAGATTTTGGTTGATATAACGACCAAACTTCAAGTTCCTGTGATCTGAGAGGGTGGGATTCGAAGATATCATGATATTTATATTTTTGCATGTAGGTTCAAAGGCGCCAACTACCCGACTACCAACATCTCAAAGGACCATGTCACAAGATAACACCTGTAGCTGTGTCTGTCCAACCGCTCAAACATCACCAAACTGTACATCACACAAAAATCAAGGTGAGCATGTGCGGATCTAGAGGGAGACAGAGGGTTCAGATCCCATTGAAAATCGCAAGGTGGCTATAGGTTTCCTTGGAAATACTGGTACGGATCACCCTCGAGAAGCAATTGGACCCGTTGGGTCCAATTGCTTCTAAAGGGAGATCCTTATGGCCCTCGGTAAAATACTTTGCAACAAAAAACACGTCTTATAGAAATGTTCTTTTTTCTGGAGTCTACCCACATTGTGATATTCTTGACTCCAAGCAAGAAAATAACTGTAGGGTTTCGAAGAGAAGAGGTTGAGAGAGTCACTAAAGGTGAACATGTCATTTGCCTTTTCTCGTCTTTAAAATTGAAAACTAAATCAGAAAGTGATAGAACATGCCTTCTTGCATTTTACATTCATCATCGTTAAGTTCGTGTTTCTCAAACGCGAATAATAGAGAGCTAGAGCAATCAAAATTACGTAAACTAAAGAAATAAATTTTGTGATAGTCAATTAATAATCAATGGCTTGTAAAATATGTTTATTTTGCAGTATGGTATGAACTATGTTTTAAGCAACCCCACCCCATCTTCGCAAGCCAAGGGTACTAAGTCCTCTTCGTTCTTCACAAGCCAAGGGTACTAAGTCCACTTCGTTCCTTACGTGCGTAAGGAACGAAGTGGGCTTAGTACCCTTGGCTTGCGAAGATGCACCCACCCCACCCCACCCCCAGTGGGTTCGGCTGCTGTCTGGTTCTGTTGTAGCTAGTTCATTGTTTATTGTTGCTCACATTGTTTTTGTGTTTGGTCCTTGTTTTGGAATGCAGTACTTGATTGTCATTTCTTGTTTTGCAATCATCTTGCTGAGAAAGAGAGGGCTGGTTGCTTTAGTTTAATTGTTTTCCTGATGTCTTGTGACTGTTAATGCTCTGTGGCTCTTCCTCATAGTGCGGCTGCCATTGGTTGGTCTGCAGTGGGTGATTGTGGCATTTTTGATGATACTCATACTGGTCATACCTCCCTTATTTTTCAATGTGATATGTTTATAATTTAAAAAAAAAATTGAGTGTTACATGAAAATAAGTTTTTGATCTCGGGGCCTGGTCCCATGGATTTTGGGATAAATAGAGTTCAAACCAAACATTTATGTATCTTGATCCACATCTGAACTAAGGGTGAGGTTTGCGCAATGAAACAGGTTTAAGCCCTCAAATAAAAGCTTTTTACTGACCAAGCCAAGGCGGTACTTCTTTTGTGGATCAAATGTGTTATTTATGTCTTGTGTTTTTCATGCTTTAGCGTCTGTTCATTGCTGCCTTGTGGTCACCTGCTTGGAAAGGACTGACCTCTTGGCTCTTGTTTGTGATGTTTAATTGTGTTTTTATCACTCTCTCATATGTTATCCTGGGTCAGGTGTACTACTTGGTAATATCGATTCCTGATCTTTGCTGCCTTTCTTACTTTAACTGTATCATGTGCTTGATAAATACTACATTTATCTTGGGCCAGTCTCAGAAGGTATTTCAGGCTGATGAAATCTTGGATCAAATATAGATATATATCTCTGCGGGATAGCTGTGCATGCAAGCTTAAACCATGTATATCTGTACGGGTAGTAACATTACCTAGTGTGCTGAACCCATTCGTTTTGGAGGAAAAAACTGAAGAAAAAAAAACGTTTTAAACTGAACGTACATGTACATTGATAAAAAGTATGTGTGAAACAAAAGGGTGTGTTGAGCAATTGTCTACCCTTTTTCAGAAAAAGTTCATCCTATCTGTAGAAACAAAAACATCATGAGGAATGCCAGCTGCGACTTTGAGACAGGACCATGCACCTTTCAGATACCAATGTATCCCCATTTATGGGAGATAACTCGGTATAACTATGGTAGTAAACCATCTGGTACTATTGATGGAGATCACACGAGCGGTAAGCTTTACGAATGTATGACTTTATAAATACACAATATTTTTGACAAAAACTATCTTTTATTTAGGGTTCGACGCGAGAAAACCTGTCTTTGGAGGTTTGCGAACAACAAAGGCACAGACCAGCCTGCGCATCGGCGTTGACTGATCAGCGCCTTTATTATTCGCTTACTGGAAAGTAGCATATATTAACTGGTTTCACTATTATAGCTAGTCTCTGTAGCTGAGGAGACTGGTTTGAGTCTCGCTTTCTTCGGAAACTCCAAAGACAAGTTTTCTAGCGTCGAGGCCCAATTTTGACGTTGCGTCTTGGAGTGATGTAACGTCATGCATTAAAATCACAGTTGGTTTACATAGTAAGAAACATTATGTAATGACGTCAATAACATACATAACAACAAAATCTTATGTTTTCCAGCCAACATTGCGATTTCAAAGTAATTTTAATGTCATATGATAAATAGAATTTATGAATTTATCATTCACGCTCGTGTATTATTGAATTTACTAAACTTGTTGCCAAAAAGCGATAAAATGCTCGGTAAGCCTAGAATTTTATCTCTCCTTCTCAACTCGTTTAATAAATCCAATAATATGTGAGTACTCATGTAAGATCCTCTATTTAAAATCAACCTTCAGAATAAACAGAGCTGCTTATTCAGTATATCCCTCTCATGATGCATTTAGTAGATTTTAAGACATGAGAAAATGGTCAAAAGCTTATATTTTTTATAAATATAGTTTTGATTTCAGTTTGTCACTCTCTGTAATATGATCTACGTTTAATAAGGGCATATGGTCTTGATTACGATATCAAATTTTGTAGTTGTTTTATACTTATATTTTCCCTATTTTGTCATTCTTGAAGGGGATGGAAGCGGAAATTACGCCGTTTTCAGTACAAATAATTTGCACGTACAATTGGGTGCTCATGGTGAAATGACGTCGCTACCAATAACCACAAACGGCACATTATGTGTTACTTTCTGGTACAACATGCCAACCAATAAAGCAACTTTAACTGTCTACAAAAGATACCCCAGAAACTTTTTTCCTGATGAAGTGTTATGGAAGCAGGGCCAAATGGAAACAAAAGGCTGGCACGAAGTTTCAGTACTAATGCACTCCAATAATACATTTAAGGTAAATGTTTTAGAGTCATGGAAGGATCCAGAGAGGGGGGACAGGTCAGACCAACCCCCTGAAAAATCACAAGTGTATATAAGTTTCCATAAAAATTCTGGTACAGGCCCCACTCGATAATCAATTGGGCCCATGGGGTCCAATTGCTTCTCGAGGTAGGTCTGCACCGCCCTCTGTGCAATACGTTGATGACTACAGTACCCATTTTCAGCACACCCCTGACATAATTTTCTGGATCTGTGCATAAGAGAGGGTGGGTTTGCATTCATATTGGATGCTCCTGTTTTTTTGGAGGACGCATTTTCATGCCCTGAGATATGAGTGTGTAGTTTAAGACAATCTTAATTCACAACCTAGACTTCAGTCAATGGTACACCATCGCAAATACCCGCTTTTGCGCTTACCAAAGCATCTGCAAAGTTTGAGGTTGCTACGTCCAACCGTTTAGGAGGAGATGCATTTACAAAAAAGTACATTATTTCACTTTTGACCTTGTCCTTAGGTCAAGGACAAACACGAAATGTTGCCCAGTATCCTCTACATCATATGACCTTTGCACCTGGAAAGTTTGAAGCTGCTATGTCCAGGGGTTTAGGAAGAAATGAAATTACAAGAAATATGTGATTGGTCAAGGTCACATGAAGCATTGCCCTCTACATCATGTAAGCTATGTATCTGCAAAGTTTGAAGTAGCTACGGCCACTGGTTAAGGAGATGCATTACCCAGAAAATACATTTTCTGACCGTGACCCCAAGATCAAGGGGTCAAGGTCACCTGAAATGTTGCCCAGTACCCTCTACATCATGTGACCTATGCACCAGCAAAGTTTAATGTTGCTACATCCCATGGTTAAGGAGAAGATGCATTTACAAGAAAATATATTATTTGACCTTGACCTTTGGGTACGAAATGTTGACCAGTGCCTTCTACATCTAATGACCTATGCACCTACAAAAATGGAAGCTACTACGCCAAAAGGTTTAGGAGGAAAAGCATTTACAAGAAAATTCGATAACTGACCTTTGACCTTGACCTTGGGGTGAAGGTCACGCGAAATGTCGCCCAGTACCCACCACATTATGTGACCTATTTGGCTACAAATTTTGCAGTTGCTACGTATAAGCATTTAGGAGGAGATACATTTACAAGAAAATACAGTATTTGATCTTTGGGGTCAAGGTCACACGAAATGTTGCCCAGTAACCTCTAAATCATGTGACCTATTCAGCTACAAAGTTTGAAGATGCTACGTCTAAAGGTTTAGGAAGAGATGCATTTATAATAAAATTCAATATTTGGCCTTTGACCTTGACCTTGTGGTCAATGTCACACGAAATATTGCCCAGTACCCTCTACATCATGTGACCTGTTCAGCTACTACGTTTGAAGTTGCTACGTCAAAAGGTTTAGGAGGAGATGCATTTACAAGAAAATTTAATATTTGACCTTGACCTTGGTGTCAAGGTCACACAAAATGTTGCTCAATACCATCTACATCATGTGACCTATTCAGCTACAAAGTTTGAAATTGCTACCTCTAACGGTTTTGGAGGAGATACATTTACAAAAAACGTGACGGACGGACTGACGGACAGAGGGACGGATGGACGGACAGACAGGGGACCGACTTTGAATGCGAAATTAATATACCCTGTTTTCTAAAGAAAAAATCGGGTATCATCGGTAAGAAAGATGACAAAGATCAGGAAAGATACAATCAAGTACCACACCTGAGCCAGGATACCACATGAGAAAGTAACAAAAATACAATAAACATCACCTACAAGAGCCAACAGGTCAGCCTTTTTCCAGCAGGTGACGACAAGACAGCAATGAACACACGCGAAAGTATGAGAAACACAAGACACAAATAACACAAATGATCTACAACAGAATTTTACGGCGCCAACCTCGCCCATACATATTTGGGAAAGTGACAAAACACAACAAACATAACAGCCAAGAGGTCAGCTCTTTCCCAGCAGGTGACCACAAGGCTACAAGCAACAGACACCACAGCACAACTCACACCAACATGAAGCATAACAAAAAATAAGATCCACAAAAGAAGCACCACCTTGGAACGGTCAGTAAAAAAAACTTTTACTGGAGGGCTTGAACCAATTTCATGGCGCCAACATATGCCATTGGGTAGTCAAAAGAAGCGCTAAGCATGGATGCTTTCTCACTTATGTATTGCACCATCACAAAGAACCAATCAAATTCTGAACAATTAATTCCATCTTTGGTGACAGAAAAATATATATCAAGGATCTAACATTCATGCTTATGTATTATTAAATTCATTTAACCCTTTACCCCATATGCTATATTTAGAATATTGCATCATTTTCTATAAATAATTCAAATTTTAAAATATTTTCCAAAAAAAAAATGTGGGAGCGATAACACACCATGCATTAAACTCGATAAACCTCTAGTGGTTCATATTAAGTGGCATTATGTAATGACGTCCATAACACTTTGGGTATTGGTAACAGACAATGACGAAATCTAAACGTTTTCAGGCCAATAATTCCATTTGATAAAAAAGAATATATCATTCGTGCTTCTGTTTTATTGAATTATTAAATTCGTTGCAAAATGTGATAAAATGCTCAGCATTGTTTCTTTTCATCCATTCATTTAATAAATTTAATAAATCATGAACACTCATTTAAGATCCTACATATATATATGTTTGTACAATTAGTGGTAACTATATATGGGCCACGACGCGAGAAAACCTAGTCTTGCTGCTTGCTGACAACAAAGGTGAAGACCAGCCTAAGCATCCTCCCAGCCTAACTAGCGCCTTTGTTATTCACTAACTGGAAAGAAGAATATCCAAACTTGCTTCATGCAAAATAACAATATTCTGGTTAGTCGTTGTAGCTTAGCAGGATAGTTTGTGTCTTCCAAAAGACAGGTTTTCTCAAGTCACAGACTATATATTGAGTTCCTTCATTTCAGATCGTGTTTTCAGCAACCAAATTAAGCTTAGATGGATACGTAGGCATAGATGATGTGGCTGTACGCTATGGATGAGTCTTTGAAATGAAAATCTCCCAGCTAGTGACACAGCATTATTACACATAATTGACTCCTTATTCTATGAATTTCTAAAATGGATTCTTCCAGTGTGATTTTCTAAAATTCTGCATGTTCGTTGTTAATAAATGATTCAACAAGTAAGCAAACAAACAGTTTCTTATGCCCCCTATTCCACATAGACCAAGAATCGCCCGCATCATCAACAATCAATAAATGTTAGGATTCGGCTGGATTCGTGGAGAATTGTAAAATTTCCAACCATTCCGTGATGTTCAACGATTCATATACGAAACAGGGAGGAAACAGTTACGAATAATCGCGGGAATCGCGCGATTCTGCCTGAGTCGCCACGAAACTGTGCCGAATTCACCACGATGTGCAATAACATTTTTGGAAATACTGAAATAAGTTAAAGAATCGATCACGAATGAGTTATGAATACGCCGAATGCAGCACGAATTGGGCACGAATAAACAGAAATCCGCGGCGATTCGCGACGATTTTCTCTCACGATAGTTATAAAAAAAAGGCCCAACCATGCTTCGGGGGCATCAGTTACAAAATAAATGTTCCTCGTAAAGCAGCAGTAGAATTGAACCTGTCACTTGAGTGTTAAAAACAGCTACTTATATAGCTAGAAGAAAACAACTACGTTAAAGTCGAGAGGCCCTGGCCCAGACTAATTGACTTGGAAAAATATGGGAGTTCACCATTGGCGAAATCACCAGCCATGAGTTACTGACTGATCCTGATTGTGCTCCTGAATATGCCAAATCTGTTTCCACTTCTAGGACTGGCTCACATGCGCTTGACAGGGTAGTTACTCTTAGGGAAAATCCTTTTACTATCTATTACTTGGTTTTATTGCTTGTTTTAATCTCCCGATTCCCCACGAATGAGCTAAGAGTAGCTACGAATACCTAAAAACGCCTCCGAATCAATTACGATTCATTTACATTGTCCAAGAATGCATTAGGAATAAGGTACGAATCAAGCACGGTTTTTTGAATCAGGGAATTCGTGGCCTGAGTTTTAAACAGTTCAAAACTTTTTAGCTGAATTCCCAATAGACCTACAAATTGCAAAAACTGACTGCGGACAGTACAATTCAGATAAGATCTTCACAAACTGAGTACGTTTCAGCCACGCATCCAAATATTTGTCAATGCGTGGGATTTGGGGCCTGTGTGGAATAGGGGCATAATCAGACTGCTCCTCTGATATCGGTGCAATCCCCTACATAAAACATGAGTTTATGAGAAAAGTTAAAAATAAACATATTTTGCATAGTTTATTTCTTTATTTTGTTTGTTTGTTTGTTTGTTTGGTGCTTAACTACGCATCAACCCTTGTGGGTCATTAGCGTCAGACGATATTAAACTAAACATGATTTGGATGGGAAAGGTAAAAATTTGTAACAAATAAAATGGATGATAATAATGAATTTTAAAATGACATCGACTTGTAGTACGATTGTTGACAAAAAAGATCATGTACAATATCTTCAGTTTCAAAGAGCTATTCCAGACGACTGTACATGTTCTTTGACTGAACAGAATATAGCGATAAACGATCATAATGATGCAATGATACTATCTATGGAGCATTATGGGTATAAAACAAGACACACCTTTAAAAAAAACGATTAGATTTTGTTAAAAAGATTAATTTATTATAAATGTCATAATACTATCAATATGTATATCTTGAAATAACTGTTTCATGTTGTCAACATGGAAGCAATCATTTCTTGCTTGTGGAAAGTCGCCACATTCCAAAAGGAAGTGACGTACAGTGCCCAACACATTGTGACTGGAAATGCGTCGTCTACTGCAGTCGTGATTGGCGCTTCAAGGGTTAAAAAATGAAAGTTGTTTAATTTATAAATCACATTTAAACATGTGTTTACAAAAACTGGCTGCAATGTCGCTTCCACCAATGGTAACTTAAACCAAGTTGCCTCTCAGATCATTGGTTTTCTCGTATAATGGATTAAATTGGTAACCTCTCGTTAATTTTACACCAAATAATAGTTAGCATTGCTGTTGTAACTCGCCTACTCATAGGCGAAGTGGTATAGTTTTGTTGTAGTCTGTGAATGAACGTGTACACCAGAGACCATTTTGCTGTAGCTTTTAGTAAGCTTTTATTCGTTTTTTTTTTTGCATGATAATGTGAACAGAAGTGAGTCCAAATCCCTGTTGTTACTTTTGTAATAATGAAACCTCTAACACTTGAGCTCATCATTTAGCAAGCCTCGCGATGACAGACGATGATCTCCTGAACAGATTTTGATCCACTCTCACACTCATGATAGAATCTTATACCAACGCTATCAATTTTGTATACCAGAGTAGATACTTCAACTATATGTGTATCATGAATAATTAAAAGAAACACTCAAGTTTCCATGATATCAGCTTTAATGTTTGTCTAACAAATAAATATTATCATTTACTGCTTAACAAGTCTGTGATACATAATTTTGGCATATCCAGGTCAATTGCTTTTTTGTTCCAGTATTTCCATAATTTTTTGGCTTGATTTCTTTTGGAATTGTTTACAGTATCTAGATATAGAAAATACTAGGTGAGTGTCTTTTGATATCAGGTTTATCAGGCAAGGCTTTGAGAATGCTTGTTAACATTGCAAGGCTTGCCGTTCTCAAAGCAGAGCCTGGTAAACTTGATATCATAAGACACAAACCTGGTATTCTATTTATCAGTTTATCCATTGTGTCACTCTTCAAACTAGCGATCATGACGTAATTTTCGATTTTTGTGTTGATCAAGCGTCATAAGCGACGTCATTCAAAAGTAAAACGTCATCATGACCTGATAAAGGCACATGCTGTGAGATAGACAATGTTTATCAGGCATCGTGCAGCAATGCAGTTAATAATAGCGATTATTGGTAATTCAATATTTATATTTAAAACCAATGTTATAGCAACCACAATCTATTTGGGTGAGACACAGCATCAACATGATCTGATCAATCCACCTATTACTGCAAGATTTCGATTTAACCAGAAACTGTTCTATATCAATATTGCCATATTGACGAAAAAAAAATTGTCACTTCAAGATTCAATAAAATCAGGAATATTATCACTTTTGATTCCACATTTCAATTTACACAATATAAAGGCAAAGATAATTCAAACCACCCACCACCAGTAGCTTTCACTGCTGTCCGTTTTAACAGTAAGTGAGTATAATCAGGAAATACCACAATCACAAACTGCAGACAAACCCATGGAACCCCCAGGAATAGCCACACAACAATCACCAGACACCAGGCAGACAAACTAAGCAGAGCAACGAGCTCTCTCTTCCCATCAAAATGATTGCAAAACTAGAATGGGCATAAAGTAACGTACAATAAAACATAGAACAATTACAGACTCCCATAATGGGAGCAATAATAAACAACAAGTCATCAACAACAGAACCACCGCCTTAGAACGGACAGCAGCCTAAGCCATCAGGGGACTTAAATGCATTTTACTGGTACCAAATCTTCGCCCTAGATTCTGCTGTTGCTGAAGAACAAGAAATGTTCAGCTCGCATGGGCGCCTTCTATCTATTGCAATGTATCATCATGGAGAAACACTCTAATCAAATTAACACACTTTGATGAAACAAAGAAAAGGACGCACGACTCACAGATCATCAGAGCTAAAGAAAACCTCAAGTTGAGCCATGGTGGGCCCAGCTACAGATAAGCATCAGGCACCAACCCACCTATTAAAGCTTTACGTCAGAGCCATCATAGAGTCTAAGGCCTGACCCACCATCGTGCATTTAAAATAGAAGCCATAGCTATAAACCATGATTGGGTTTAAAACCAGGAAAGCAGACTGTGGTATGACATCCGAGTTTTATCTAACCTCTATATAACGTTTGATTATCTTTTAAAAATTGATCAATTAAATTAGTTTTCCCAATACTTATTTTGCAATTATAAACTTAATCACCATAAAATATAGATTCTGATATGCCTTGTTGCAGAAGAGTTTTTAATCCAATGTTGTATTTAACAATAAACTCTGAGTGTATGTGGTTAAATTTAGAAAATGCTTTCTGAAGGTGGTGGTTTTGTTGTAATTGGTCCATAGCTTACTGATGAAACCGTTGTTTATAGGGGCTTTATGATAGGTCCTTGTCTTATCCAGCAGTACTTGTTACAATAATCTACCTGAGGAATGACGAACTGGTTGCTTTACTTGTCTTCTTGGCGTCATGTGACTGCTTGTATTCTGAGATCCTACTCTCACATTGCCTTTGTTTAGTCTATGGTGTTTTTGTGGCATTACCTGGTAGAACTTTCTTTTTCTTCCATTTATCACAAAAATAATCATACGGTGAGTTGTCTGTTCCTTGCTACAATACCAACTTAGTTATGCCATGATCTTGATTGTATAGATGAGCTGCGTTTAGGTGAAATAAGAGCCAAAACACGAAGATGGTGGCATACTTATTGGTGGACTGATGCTCTTGTTAAGTGTTCCAGTATCAGTTTCTTACTTCCCAAATTAAAATCTTTTTAATTCTTTGCATACAGCTTGTTTTATATATGGACTGTCAATTTATGAAATAAAAAGGATATGTCACCACGCTTGATTTTCATTATCTCACATGGAAGTTTTTAGCATTTTACAAATTTTCTGAAAAAAAACTGTGTCCTTAATATTAAGTTTAAATAGTTGTAATCGCCATCCAGCTTCTTTATTTCAATTATGATTATTACTCACGACATCATGTTATTTAAGAAAAGTGAAAATTTATTTGTTTTCTCATGACAAGATAATGAATTATATATTCTGGTAATTTCCCTGAAATAGGAATACGATTTTTAGATTAAATTGTGTATTAAAAATCTGGTATTTACAATCTAAAAGTTTTGATTTTATTTCATAGACTTTTATATTACCTTTTAAAAAAAAGAATAAAAAAAATGGGCCATCAAACTAATTTTCTTTCAGGAGAGCAAAGTTTACCCCTACCCCAACATATTTTGAGGATAATTCAATATAAAACGTTATGGAGTGTCCTTTTTGTTATTAATATCAATTCATATTACTTGTAGGAAGTAATTCATTAATTTAAAGCAGGAAAAGAGAAGAAAAAATGTCCAAATAGGTGCCCACCCTGGAATCGACCTTGGTCCGCTGGTTCAAGAGTCCAACACGCTAACCACTAGGCTACGAGGTCAGATCATGCGCCCCTAAATTCACCATATTTATTGGACACACAATCCAAGTACTGGCCATATAGGTATTCGCATACATGGTATAAAATGATAATCTTGTATATTGTTTGATTTGGCCAGATCTATTTATCAGTACTTGGTACTGAGATGATCATTTATAATAACAGGTCAAAAGATATTTCAGACACTTTTTAGTTACTTTATCTTGTCCAGAAAATACGGAAATATCCATTTGACGTACGCGTATCTAAAAACTGTATTGATGCAAATTTGGAAATGGTCATAAGATGGGGCCCAGACGACTTTCTCTATTTCCAAACGCAAAAATGGTGCGCATGAACAATACCCAAAATTGCCCTTAACAAGAGCATGTTTCAACATTAAAAATAGTTACCAGAATTTTCAAAAGTGTAAAAGGATGTTGCAAGTGCTGATAAATTCTATTTATTTAAATAAATAATTATATTAGCACGTTAACATTGATTCAGGGTTTTGTTAGTCAAAACGTTGTTGGTGACATTCTCAATCAAATATGACTGCAAAATACAGATATCTAGATTAACCATTCAATTATACACACTATATAGAGGATCTTACATAATTGCTCATGTTTTATTGAATTTTTTCAACGAGTTGGGGGTTATAGATAAAATGTGAGGCTTGTTGTGTATTTTATCTCTTTTTCACTACGATTTAAATAAATTCAATACGACAAGAGCTTGAATATAAGATCCTATTTATCATATGACATTAAGATAACTTTGAAATCTTACTCTGACGTAAAACCGCTATAATGTGTCATTATGTATGCAACGTTGCTATGGACGTCATAATGTTTCCCGAAAATCTGTAAACAACTAGTGGTTTATCGATTTTATTGCATGGCATTGTTTCCGTCCCAGACGCGACGTCATATGATAATATACTATTTAGCTTAATATGCATGTTTTTGTATCAAACACGACTATTGATAAGTATGCTGTGTAAAACCTGTTTAAGAGGTTATATGCTTTCTAAAAATATCTAAATCGGTCGATTAACCCAGAAAGTCATGGTGAATAGGAATAATACTTTGTGTTTATCAGTACTGATTTAAACTTTGACAAAACAAATAACATAAATAATTAATTTTAATACTTTTAATATAAACCATTGCTACAAAGATTCTAGGGTCATGTATCCTGGGTTGGTCATACAATACCTGAATGATTGAACTAACTTAAACATTCAGGCTAGAAAATCTCTAGTTATGGTATGCTTTTTAAAGAAACAATTGTTTATACAAGTAGCATATTTTATCATACAGCTGTTGGTTAGAATACATTATATACTTATAAACATGTGAGTATGACAATTCATCAGTTACCTCATATATTAACTGCATTATTGCACGTTGCCTGATAAAAGTTGTCTATATTTTCATCATGATGAATTTGCTCTTTTTGAATAACGTCGCTTATGACGCTGAATCAACGCAACAATTACGTCATTATCGTTAGTTTGAAGAGTGAAACAATGGGTAAACTGTTAAATGGAATACCATGTTCGTGTCTTATTATATCAAGTTTACCAGGCTCATCTTTGAGAATGCATGTTGAAATGCTTGACAAGCTTCTCAAAGTCAACAAGCGTTCTGAAAGAGAGAGAGCTGGTTGCTTTGCTTTTTTGTCTTCCTGGTGTCTGGTGATTGCTGTGAGTCTCTTCCTCATGATGCCACGGGTTTGTCTGCAGTTTGTGATTGTGGTATTTCCTGATCATACTCACCTATTATTTTGATATCGAAAGGCACGCACCTAGCATTCTTTATATATGCTTTAGACACATACATAAGAACACAAACTAATAAAGTCACATAAAAACAAGCATGTATGATGAATTTAAAACAAACAAAAAAAGCAGCTTTCTTCTCCCCAGCAAGATAATTGTTAAACCAGAGAGGACACAGAGAACTATATCACAAAAGCAGAGCAAAGCAACAAACAAACAAACACAAACAATGGGAGCAACAACAAACAATAAACTAACAGAATCACTGATCAGTATTGATGGCTGCTGTGGCAACTACTTTGGGACTTATACACTGACCCAAAATGAAAACTTTACATAGTATTCAAAAGTATACATTTTGATGATAAATTAAGT
The DNA here is from genome assembly GCA_964019695.1 of Loripinus fragilis. Taxonomy (NCBI): domain Eukaryota; kingdom Metazoa; phylum Mollusca; class Bivalvia; order Lucinida; family Lucinidae; genus Loripinus; species Loripinus fragilis. The sequence goes on along the minus strand of OZ026522.1, from coordinate 61,927,081 downwards.
TTCGGGGTTATTTTTTTCAATCATCTAATTTTTAATGCCTTATCAATGTCTCTGATAAAATTATTGGATGAAAATCATAAATTGCATAATTTTTATGAATAATTCAGTTCAGAGGGGTCAAAATGAAAATTTCTAAAACAATTAAAACAGTCACACAGATTTTGGAAACAAGAAATTACTGACTGCGTGCTTTAAGAGATGTTAAAAAGACCATCAGTAACCAGTGAGACCTCCCTTTTTACGATTGCTTAGCAGAATACGTCGCCTCATTGAACTTACATAACGTTGTATGAGCACGTTAGGGATACGTATGCAATGCTAACGGAGGTGCATATTGGAGTCATTTAACGCATCCATTTGATGATTAGACCTGACCCTCCAACCCAATTCAACCTATACATGTTCTAAGGGGTTCATGAAGCAGGCAAAGCAAGAGGTTGACGTTATTTTAGCATGGAATTATGTGGTTATTTACATGTTGTGTGAGGCCTTGCATTGTCATGCCGGAAAATGCCACGTCCGTTAATTTGCACATAATGACTAAATATCTTTTGTGCATGAACCCCGTAAAGATGAGCAATAATGGTTGCCGTTTAAAACGGTTATGTGGTCGAGTTAACGCGTTAACGCGATAAGGACTTAACGTCGTCACACGTGAGCGACCAGGGCTTGCACGAACTCTGACATACCCAGTTTTGTTGTACCGGTTCATAATATAATGAATAGTCTGTCTAGAGCAGCCACAGTGATGCGCGACACCATTTACTGTAGACCCCGCAATGAGCACGCCAATAACTTGGTTTCTTTGATCTTTGGAAAGACGTGCCGTCACTAAATGGAAGCGTTTTGTAACAATAAATTATTTTTTATTACCAGTACTCAGCTGCAAATGTTTTCTTGTCGGTTTTAAAGCCGTTAGTGAACCACCTGTTCCTCACCACGTGCAACATAAGGAACACGTTTTTCAGGCGTTGATGTTCGAATAGACCTGGGATTGGAATAAAAATTGCATAATCGTTACCTGCGACAAAGTCTCAATAAGCATGCGTAAATCTTACAACGACATGTATAATAACAAAACAGTTATTCAAAGAAATAAAGAGTAAAGTTTTCATTTTGGGTCAGTGTATATATGTCACAGGGTCTAGGTATATATAAATACACTGCTACTGCCTTGCGGTAGAAGCTAGCTTTTACAGCAACGTGGTAAAGTGTTTGCCCATAAATCCAGCGACCTGGTTTTGATTCCCAGCTTGGACAGGTAAAATATTTTCGCTCTACGACAAAGGCGTCTAACGTTAATAACCTATCCTATGGTCGCACTGTGCATGAATATCTCCCTCTGTCTCTTTTCACGTGATTACTGTATAAAGAAAATCAGGTTTGAATTTCAAATTAGAGGTTATGAATGTCACAGGTCTGGTAGAAGCCAGCTTTTACAGCGACACGGTAGAGTGTTTGACTGTTAATCCAGCGACTTGGGTTAGATTCTCAGCTGGGGCAGGTAAAATATTTCGCTCCAAGACATATTGTAACGTCCCGACCCCCTTGCTAAATGTAAACTATAGTCAGGATTAATTATAAATAGGCCGAGGCAAAGGAGTCGGAACATTACAAGGGTTCGTTCTGATAGACTCTGATTCTGTAGAGTGGTTTCATTAACAAAGAAGATTTAATGACATTTAATATACATTTATTCAAATAAGAAGGCTATCAAGGACACATAAACAGGTAAACTTTTCATGGACATACAAATTAGATCAGTCAAGTTAGTTTAAAAGTAGATCAACAAAGTCTCACACATTTCTTGAACTAGCCATCCTTTAAAGATTATTATGAAAAGTTAAAGTTCTGAGGGAACTTTAACAATGAAAATTACTTTTAAGCTCTGTTTCCAAATTTATAAGCCTTGCGATTTTTGATCACTAACAAATCTGATAAAGCTTAGAAATGGGTAGTCTAAAATCTACTCAAAATTCGCAATGCAACAGAGAAACAACCATTAAGTTAGGCAAGGTCTGAAGCCTTAAAATTCGGAGCACAAGCTCAAATTTGAAGTGAGGCTTTACTCAAATTCGAAACGAGGCTTAAGAGTCGAAGCACAACAACTCAAATTCGAAACGAGGCTAACGTTGCCAAATTCGAAACAATGGGAAAGCCCAAAGCTTGAGCTATCCAGGAGCCAAAATTCGAGTACAAATTCAAGAATCTATGAATCTCTAAAGCCTATAGCTACTAGATTCTATTCTATCGAATTTGTACCTCTCTCAAGGTCTTTCTGAGCCTCGCAAATTCGAGTTTTCGATGTTGTCGCTTTCAAGCCCGGAGGCTGCGACAGCGTCCGCTCGCATGTTCCATCATTTTATAGAAGCAGGTTGTTGTTAGTAACCACAACACGCGATCACGTGAACAACTTTATAACGAGTCTTTTGATTGGTTCAATTTCCTATAGCGTCCATGGATACACCAATCAGAACTCGCTAAACAGTTTTAATGGCGAAAGGCATTGCACATCGATTCACGAAATGTGTGACTGAAACAAAGTGATTTTCTACTGTTAAATTAACTTACCACAAGTAGATGCTGGTTGAATTAGTTAGTAAACATATTTATCTCTTTATCCCAACCGGGAAAGTTGATGAACTCTTCGTCATCAAAGCCAAATCGATCGATGAAGCAGGTCGCAACATGTCAAAACAGGTCAACAACCTTCCGTGGAATGCGGAAGTGATTTAAAAAGTTAGATTTTACTATCTCCCAGCTTAATTCCCCAAAAGATCACGACACCAAAGCTATTACTTACAACATCTAGGCCTGCCAGACGTTTGCAACAGACTGATAGACTCAAAGTTAGCCTGTTAGGCTAAATGCTGTCGATAATATGAGAAACTTCAGAAAGACTAGGGGCTAGATATATTTCAATACCCCCACCTTTCAAAAATTGGTCCCCAATTTCTTTCTGAGAAACTAGACCCTAGGATTTCCAAAATTATATATTTAAACCGTAAGCTACATCACCTGATATTTACATGTTGCTTCCAAGGAAGTTATTTTATTCTTTATTTGTTGACTGTTAGCTACGCATCAGTCACCAAACACAGAATACATCATCCTTAACTTCATGATAATTAAATTATTCAACCCTACTTGTGGTGAAAATCAGATATTTATTTATTATAATATTTTTTTTTATTATTTAATGATTATCCTTACCATTACCATTATTTTCTTTTTCTTACCATGAATGCCAGGTCATATTTTCTTATGAAACTATTGTTTTAAATAAATTACTCTCATCATAGAGTTCTAATACATGTGCATACCTATAATTAGGTAGAACCATTTGTTTAATTGTAAAACATCACCAACATGTTATTTTACAAGAATAAATGATTCTCTCATGGCATATATGGTAATTTAAAGAGAATAAAACCAAAATGTCTCATAGTTTGAGTTTCAATATAGTATGACTCTATATGATTCTTCATAGTTCAGTATAAATGAATATTTATATTATATCGCATTGTTTATGGAACTTACTCTTCCATCTAAATAGCAAAAAGTATATGATAAAGTATATGAATTTGTCTCTGCTTCATATCTTCTTCTTCACAGTATTTTCAGTTTTCGATTTACTGTTTTTGGGTTTACTGTTTTCGTGTTTACTGTTTTCGTGTTTACTGTTTTCGGGTTTCTGTTTTCATGCCAATTCTGAATACCATAACATATTCTTTCTCAATTGGCTGATATCAAGCATCAAGTTCATACTTCAACTATTAAATTGCCAAAATAAAGGAATATGGATTATTATCCTTTTTATCTTTTGTGGCACTACGTCATATATGTCGGGGTTTATATTTTACTTTTAACCTCCGGACCAGCATCAACTTTATTGATGCAGCAAGCTTCATATTTCTAAATACATATGATTTGTATACCATATCTCAAGTTCTGACATCTTTGATATACAACACATTCTCTTGCATACAAAAAGTTGCCATCTATGCAAAAGTTATCTAATTATTTTCAAGTCTCAGGTGGGCTACCTCACTCCACTCTGGCTATATCCTCTATATAGAGCTTATAAAACACAATCAACTCCTCTAAGCTCTCCTACAAGGGCATTATCTAAATCTTAGCACTTCATTCCAACTCATCCCAGGGTACCGTCAAATCCTGTGTCATTTGCTGACCTACAAGGATCGGCTCTGGGGGTACCTGGCTAAAGTTCAAATTTTCTCAGTCAATCTGTAACTCCACACTTCTCAACCACCCTCAGGTTAACATCACTTCCTATGTCAAAATTAACCTAGGATCATCTCTGGACATTACCTGATTGAGGCTGAGGTTTTGGTGTCACCTACCTTTCAACAATAATCCTTTCTTAATCTACCCTCTTAGGCTCTATACATAAATTCTTACATTTCCAACTACTTCATAGCTGCTCAAGTCTTCATAACTCTGAAAAACTATCTGTGAAAATCTCCTCATTATACAATTCTACACCTGTGGGTAACTCCTCAATATACAATTCTATTCCCACATTATCAATGAACTCATAGGGTTTATCACCACATTTCTGTGTCAACATTACTCTGAATGTTAAATTAGTATAAAACTCCTCATTAAACAATTCTATTTCCACCAATCACCACTGTGGGGAAACTACTCATTACAAATACAATTCTACTCCCACATCAATTAAGTCATAAGGTTTATCACCATATTACTATATCAACATTTCTCTGTATGTTAAATTAAAAGGAAACTCCTCCTGTTTACAACATGGATCCCATTGCTCCATTTACAATAAAGTTTAAAGTGGTTACTCAACATTACTCTGAATGTCAACAATCAATGTTTACCTCACTCGGAAGGTTATATATATATGTAGGAAATCTAATCCTACTATACCACTAAATAATAATTATCTATCTCCTCATTAATCGGAATGATGTCTGTAGCAAACTTTATAATCTTCCTAACTATAGGATTCTAAGCATACAATATCAGCTACAACAATAATAAAAATGTGTCTATCCTCTCATTACTCTTGAATGAGTTTCTGTTCAGTACTAATAAACATATCTGGTTACCTTACTCTATCTCACTCTGAGAACTCACTTTAAAATTCTATTACAATATATCTATAATACCAGATAAATCAAAATTGTCTACTCATTTCTCTGAATGAGTCCCTTTATTTGGTAAATATCGATGGTCTACTACACTCTTCCATCATTCCCTTTCTACAACATAAACTAAGTTCAAGTGGGTACTCTGTACATCTCTCTGAATGTCAACATTACATTGAATGTTTACCTCACTCTTCACTTTCTTTCAACAACATCAACTAAGTTATAGTGGCTTATCTACATTACTCTTGAATGTGAACATTACTCTGAATGTTATTTATAGGAAATCTTATCCTACATTCACTAAAATTATAGTTAAATCATCTCAGTACTCTGAATGAGTGCATGTAGTAAACACATCTTATCTACCTTCGGTCGCAGCCTCTTAAGCTTGAATTTGATCCACTTTTCAATAAGTTATTTATGTTATTGTTTTCTATGTTACCAATATGCCTCTGTAAATCAATCAATTTCATAAAGTCTCTGTCTAATCTACCATGAAAAGTCTCACTCAATGACATGGCTGTAGTCTTAACTTCATTGTCTAATGAAGCTATCTGTGTCTGCAGGTTTCAGTCATTACTATAATCTCAGCCTATAGTCAATTCTATTTTAGCCTTGTTTTAGATTAATATAAAATCATACCACTAGAACCAGAGTCTAATCTAGGCTAATTTTCTATTTTCAACTGAGTTAGTCTTCAATTTGGAACAAGTCAATCAAGAAAATTAACTTTTCCAATTTCTTATCTAACCTCAGTATATTTTTTAAATGTCAACAGATGATTCCAAATTTAATCTGTAATCAATTAATTTGATAAGCATTTCAAAATTTTCAGAATAAATCCCACACTTCTGACTCCAAATCTGTAATGTCCCGACCCCCTTGCTAATTGTAAACTCTTTCGTGTAAACTAGTCAGGATTAATTATAAATAGGCCGAGGCAAAGGAGTCGGAACATTACAAGGGCTCGTTCTGATAGACTCTGATTCTGTAGAGTGGTTTCATTAACAAAGAAGATTTAATGACATTTAATATACATTTATTCAAATAAGAAGGCTATCAAGGACACATAAACAGGTAAACTTTTCATGGACATACAAATTAGATCAGTCAAGTTAGTTTAAAAGTAGATCAACAAAGTCTCACACATTTCTTGAACTAGCCATCCTTTAAAGATTATTATGAAAAGTTAAAGTTCTGAGGGAACTTTAACAATGAAAATTACTTTTAAGCTCTGTTTCCAAATTTATAAGCCTTGCGATTTTTGATCACTAACAAATCTGATAAAGCTTAGAAATGGGTAGTCTAAAATCTACTCAAAATTCGCAATGCAACAGAGAAACAACCATTAAGTTAGGCAAGGTCTGAAGCCTTAAAATTCGGAGCACAAGCTCAAATTTGAAGTGAGGCTTTACTCAAATTCGAAACGAGGCTTAAGAGTCGAAGCACAACAACTCAAATTCGAAACGAGGCTAACGTTGCCAAATTCGAAACACTGGGAAAGCCCAAAGCTTGAGCTATCCAGGAGCCAAAATTCGAGTACAAATTCAAGAATCTATGAATCTCTAAAGCCTATAGCTACTAGATTCTATTCTATCGAATTTGTACCTCTCTCAAGGTCTTTCTGAGCCTCGCAAATTCGAGTTTTCGATGTTGTCGCTTTCAAGCCCGGAGGCTGCGACAGCGTCCGCTCGCATGTTCCATCATTTTATAGAAGCAGGTTGTTGTTAGTAACCACAACACGCGATCACGTGAACAACTTTATAACGAGTCTTTTGATTGGTTCAATTTCCTATAGCGTCCATGGATACACCAATCAGAACTCGCTAAACAGTTTTAATGGCGAAAGGCATTGCACATCGATTCACGAAATGTGTGACTGAAACAAAGTGATTTTCTACTGTTAAATTAACTTACCACAAGTAGATGCTGGTTGAATTAGTTAGTAAACATATTTATCTCTTTATCCCAACCGGGAAAGTTGATGAACTCTTCGTCATCAAAGCCAAATCGATCGATGAAGCAGGTCGCAACATGTCAAAACAGGTCAACAACCTTCCGTGGAATGCGGAAGTGATTTAAAAAGTTAGATTTTACTATCTCCCAGCTTAATTCCCCAAAAGATCACGACACCAAAGCTATTACTTACAACATCTAGGCCTGCCAGACGTTTGCAACAGACTGATAGACTCAAAGTTAGCCTGTTAGGCTAAATGCTGTCGATAATATGAGAAACTTCAGAAAGACTAGGGGCTAGATATATTTCAATATATACATTTCACCTTTGAAATCTACACCCTATATGTTAGCTCGAATAGAGGCTTCCTAACTGAATCAATGTATTATCCCAGGGATACAATCTAATCAAATTTACTAACTGTGAGGAAACTAAAATGGCTCTAAAATCAAACACAGCAAGAGCTTAAGAAAACCACCAAGCTATGGTAGGTCTAGCCAAAGACAATCATCAGGCACCAATCTACTGTTGTAGGTTAGATTCGTCATGGAGCCCGAGGCCTTACCCACCATCCTTCAGTAGATAAAATGATTTGCTTGTTTCTCTGTATTTATACATTGCAAAAGTTAGAAAGTAAGTAAGGGTGCAAAGATCAGGAATCGATACAATCAAGTACCACACCTGACCCAGGATACCAATAGGAAAGTGACAAACTCATAGTAGACACCAAATACGAGAGCCAAGAGGTCAGCCCTTTCCCAGCAGGTGACCACAAAGCACATATGAACATACGCGCACAAAGACATAGCAAACACAAGACAGAACAAAAACATAAAAGATCCAACCTAAAAAATGTGTTCAAACAACAACATAATCTAGGTCGAAGATTTGGTACCAGTAACATGTCAGTGAAGACACGTCAACTGACCACAGCATCACTTGTGATTGGGAATAATATAATAGTTCTTTAACCAATGTATTCTTGTTAGACGACTACATTTTAGCTAACACTGCTGATAATTAAATAGTATGGTCACATTGACTTATAATGTAAGGACAATTGACGTTGATGCTTGGTAAAATATTCACAAAAAAGCATATCACATGTTACTGTTAAACAACACTGTTCGGGTGAAGAAGCGGTGAGATATTAAGCCATAACAGATAGCGTCCATTATGTGGGACAAAGGTAAACAATGCAGACCCAGATCAGACGCAGAAGGACATAATATCTGATCAGGAACCTCACCATATACTCGTCCAGCTGATAAGAAATTGGAAGCGCATAGGGCTTAAATGGGCTAAAGGTAAAAGTGTGTCTTCAGACTGTCCATCTGTAAGAGAGCTTCAGGACAGCGATCCATCACCCTCGAGACTAGACCATCGATGTAGCCTCTCAAACGGCCATTGTCCTTCTCCAGTGCTGAAAATAGATAAGCAAAAAGTGCAGTAAATTAACCCTTCTCATCCATACAATAAGCATGGATTTGTTCATGTTGTATTTTAAGGGGTTGGAGGTCAACATTTCCAAATTTTAATATATTTCTGTTCCTGAAGTTTGTTTTTATCTAAGCAAGCAGTGCAGATCATGATTAAATATGGCATTCACTGTTTGAAGTAGTACCTGTTAACTGATTTCCAGCATTCACGGATCCAGAGGGTGGGGTTTGGACCCTCCCCCGATAAATCACAAAATATAGGGTTTCTTAGCAATACTGGTCGGGATCCCCTGAAAATCACAAAGCTACCAAGCCTGCATTCAATGTTGGGCCATCATGGGCACGCCAGTGATACGCCACTTAGATGGCGCTTTGGGGCAGGCCGATGATGGCCCGCTTTTAGTGGTATTTGAATCCTCACTACCTCATTAACTAAAAAAATAAAAAATAAAAAACGTTTGAGTTGGACACCTCTGGCAAAACTTTCTTGATCATGAAACATCATGGGATTAATATTTCTTACCACATATTACAAAGCCTGACTCGTTTTGACTGCTAGGTATCGTTCTTTCTGTGAATTCTAACTTTTCACTACAGTTAATGGCCCCATTTCGAATCTTTCCTAGTTCCGAATCACGTCATAGTTTCGTTGCAAACTACACATCAGCGGTAAAATTTAAAATACAAATTTTGGTTTTGTTTTGTTGTATAATTATCCCTCTGTATGTGAGTGAAAGCAAATATCTATAAGTTATCTGCTTGGTGAAAATAATTACAATTTTCCCCCATGACCCATTTTATGAAGGTATATTTTCACACGTGTCAGTATCTGTTCACTGCATATTTCCGAATAATGCTTTCGTTTGAAATGCATTTTTATCAAACTTTTGGTTTCAGCATGTTTTCCAACAATAATTACAACACACCCAAGAAAAAAAACGGACCTTTAGTTCTGTTTTTTGTGCCGTGATAGCCGTGTAATCATTGTCACTTACTTGCCCAGTTTCGAATCAGCTGACTCAAGAGTTTAATTTCACGTCACATAACAATAACTTACACGCGCTCAGCTGTTTGTACAACATAGAAGTCAAAATTATGTGAAAAATTTTCACGGGCACCATATTCTCTCTCTCTCTCTCTCTCTCTCTCTCTCTCTCTCTCTCTCTCTCTCCCTCTCTTAGCAGACGCGGATCCAGAAAGTTTTGACTCTGACAACGTTTTTTTTAATATATATTTCATGTCGTTTTAGTTGATGCGGGGAGAGAGGATCCAAATACCACAAAAGCGGGCCGTCATTGGCCCGCCAACAAAACTCCATGTGAATGCCTTGGTAGCACTAGAGGGATTTATGTGAAAAAAGTCTGAATTTTAGGGGTATAGCTATGGGACTTTACAGGAGTTGGCGGGGGGATCTGTACGCCTGGTTTCCCTGGATCCGCGTATGCATGAGGATTATGCCTTTGTGTGTGTCTGTTGAATTTCTCTGTCTGTCTGTCTGTCTATCTATCAGTCTGTCTGTCTATCTAAGTCTCTTTATATGCCTGTCTGTCTGCATGTCTCTCTTTCTCTCTCTCTCTCTCTCTCTCTCTCTCTCTCTCTCAGCAGACCAGGGATCCCGAGGTCGATACCGGGAAATCCAAGTCTTTAGTTGAAACTCTAAATCAGTCCCGTTCCCGATTAACCCTAGCTGGTGAAGCCCATTTTCCTAATTATGTATCATTAATATCCCTAACCACTACATGCGCGGATCCAGAAAGTTTTGTCAGAGAGGTCCAACCTTGACAAAGTTTTTTTAGTTTGATGGGGGAGGAATTATCCAAATACCACTATTACCGGGCCCTCTTCGTTTTGCCAGCGAAACGCCATTTAAATGGCGTTTCGCTGGCATGTCGATAATGTCCCAAAATTGAAAGCTGGCTTGGTAGCTTTACGATTTTAAGGGGATCGGGGCTAGTATTGCTAAAAACCTATATTTGTGATTTTCGAGGGGGAGTCCAGACCCCCTGTCACCCCTCTGGATCCGCACATGCACTTCATCCTCCTCTGAGTAAAAGTAGGGCTAACGTCTTGTTGATTTTTAGTGCCCTGGTATATGCCCCGCTCAATCACAAGTGGACATACTCGTGTCGGATGATTCCCTTGCTTTTTGCCCAACTATGTATAACAGAGTTTTTACTTGGGTAGAGACCAGAGCCAAATCAGAATTAAGAGTGAGGTTGGTAGCGTTAAACATGTTGAAGCTCTCCAGTTTTTTTTAATGGCGCAGATTTTGTCGATCGTCTTTCTAAATGTTAAAAACCTGGCCTTTACCCCGTACTGCGGTGTGTGTGTTGTTGGTGGTCACTGGAGGTGGTGGTGGTGGTGGGGGTCAAGACGTTATGACCATTAAAACATCTACCATGACCCCGCTATCTGCTACAGTATCACGTGTGTTGGCAGATGGGGGAGTGGTTACAAATGCATTTCACTCTCACAACGCGTGTTGGTATATGCCTGCGCTAAATAGCAATGGAAATGAGCACAGACGTTAAGTAAAAATGTCACAAAAATAGAAAAAATACTCTGAAAAAGTGAATGCTAGTGTTTCAATCACAAAGCGATGCGTCAAATGACAGACAATGCAGATCCTGATTAGCAACTTTTACAATATAGCCTACCCAAGATTTAAGGCTCCTAGCAGCTCAGTATCTGATCTAGTTCAACTCTACACTGTCTCATAGACCAAGTTTACCTGTAAACCTTTCGATCATTAGCCAGGATGTATAATCGGAAGTGTTACTTGCATGTGGTAAAAATGTTCATAGTCTTAGGACGTTCATTCATGCGCGGATCCACAGGAATGAGTACTGAGGGTCCGGACCACCCCTCCCGCATGGATAAGCACAAAGCTGTAGATTATCTTAGGATCACTGGTTTGAAAAGTACAAAGCTACCGATGTTGGGTCATCATCGGACCACTAGCCAGGTGCCACTTATATGGCGTTTCGCTGGCGGGCCGATGGTTGCCCATTTTGGTTACTTTCTGTGTCCGTGCAAGTTTACTGCAATGAATACGGTAAAATAATGCGTCAAACTTGTCATTGGAAGTAGTGATTAAGCCAACAATGTCAAAACCTTAATGCAACTGTACTACTGAAGGTAATTTCTTAGAATTTCTAAAGTGATTCGAAACTGGACAAATGACCCGCAACTAGGCAAATTGGCGGCCTACTTCAAAGCCGTGGTATGACACATGGCAGAGTCCGAATGATACAAATTGAGGTTCATTATTTAGGGGAATGATAGTGCTTTGTAATAGTAAAACCGAAATCTTATTACTCAGAGCAACTATTTGGAATACGCCTTGAATTAAAAGTGATTTGGAACTGGGCCATTAACTGTACCATAGCAATTCTATATGTATATAAAATGTTACCGTTAAAAATTTTGATAATGCCTTTATGGTCAAACGCTTGATAATTATAATTTATTGGATTCGTCACTTTTATGGAGTGAAACTTCTAAACCGCCACTCGATATTTTCTCATTTAACTTGGCTTATATAATTATACATACATGGCTACAATTTACACACAATATGGAAAAATTAATTAAACAGAATCTGTCAAAATTTCAGTCTCATAAATTGAAACTAACATGCTCAATTGATAGACTTTTTAAGGCACCATCACATTTCATTTTCACACAAACGCTAGAATTTGAATTCATTGCTTAAAACCGAGTATTCCAGGGGCTTAAGTGAAAAACACCAACTTAGGGGTGTTATAAATGGGCATTATTGAACATTTTTGGGTTTCGCTTTTAATAAGTAGCAATTTTCAGGTAATCCACAATGTTCCTATGGAAAGTAAGTAAGGGTGCAAAGATCAGGAATCGATATAATCAAGTGCCACACCTGACCCAGGATACCAATGGGAAAGTGACAAACTCACAGTTAGGCACCACAAACGAGAGCCAAGAGGTCAGCCCTTTCCCAGCAGGTGACTATAGCTACTACAAGGCGCATATAAACAGATGCGCACAAAGGCATAGCACACACAAGACAGAAAAGATCCACAAAAGAAGCATCGCCTTGGAACGGCCAGTTAAATATTTTACAGGAGGGCTTAAACCGGTTATACAGCGCCAAATTCACCCTTAATTGATAAGCCCTAATGGCATAAAACAACACAAGGATATTTATTGGATATGACATGTTTTTGTCCACAATATTATTGATACTTTCTGATGCTGTAAATGGACATTATTGAACACTATCATGTTTATTGTGTAATAAAGTAGCAATTTTCATGCAATGCAGTGCTCCTACCTAGGCCCATATGACCTTTAATAACACAGAAGTGCGTTTATGGAGATGAACTGTTTTTGTCTACATTATCATTGAAACATCTATCACCCATTAACTGTGTACTGCACATCAATATCCATACTTCCCACGTTCAAATGCATCACTGCATAAAAGTATGGTAGACTATACAGGACATTTTGTGACATACGTAATACTCAGTATTTTGTTGATTTTTCTAGTCATACGAGTACAAAAATGAAAAATAACTGACAGGTGGTGGTGTAAACTTTTGGCTCTATCAAAACATGTAAACCTTTATGATAAATTAAAAATCAGTCTCAACGAGGCCAAATTTTCGATTGAACCTACGGCCCGTCCCCTTTGCTTTATACTCATACAACCCAAACGTTTGCATTATTGTGATAAAAATTTTTCGGATAGTTGTCGATGAACATACGAGTATACACAAGGCAAAAAACATTCAGCATGATGTGCCAAGTGCAAAACCGGTATAAGTACTAAATCCTTACGCATAAATGAACATCCTTATTGAATCGAACATTGTTATGTCAATCAATGGATACATTTGTCTAAATATACTGTGTCAAATATCATTTCAAACAGTTTAATAATAAATGAGCTATATTGAGAAATGTGTTTTGTTAACTGGCGGTTTAGAAGTTTCGTTCAGTATATAATATTGTAAAAACAGGCAATTACTAATATTTGAAATAACAGTCATTAATCGTGACAGTAGCAGATACCAGTTGTAAGATAAAGCTTGCAGATGAATACGTTTAAGTTGCAATTTAATTAAGATAAAAGCTAAGACCAGGAAATACTACTATCGGAGATCAGACAAATCCATAGCTCCATAAAAAGTGACACTAGAATATAGAATAAACAAAACAAGTCACACACATACAGGCGAGAACAACACAATCAGCAAAAAACATCTCTGATGAATATTGTATAATACTTATATTTGGCGGGAATTTTTATTAGGAGACCGCGAAGTACAGTTTCGAATTATGTCACTTAATAAGCAATAAATGGACACCCGCCCTTAGTATGTTGGTAAAGGTATCATTGATTCATCAAAAGTCTACTTTTGAGTGGTAAAGTGTGTTTCAACGTAGAGGAAACCACGTCTTCAAAGTGGCTACTATTAAAGGAAAGAATATGCTCCCCATAGGGAGAATATTCTTTCCTTTAAAAGTTGACCCTATAACAACATCAAAAATTTAACTACGCTAATATGTCAGTATCTTAAAAATTGCCAAATTTTGATGCCGCAAATATAAAGTGTTTTACAGTATGGTTTTCAAACTAAAAAGGACACAAGGAACTACATCATTTGACCAAGACTAAACACTTTAACCCATATAAGACGAATAAAATGTTCCATTCTTATCAATTGGACCAGTCTGTTTCCATTTTAAGGGTTGTTGGGTGGTATTTTTCATTCTTATTCAAATCTTAATAGAGCATTCTGTAAGCAGACAGTAGAAACCCAGATAAGACGCTGCATTTTCAGCGTCTAGTCTGGGTCTGCATTGTTTGCCATGTTCCACAAAAAGTACGCTAGGCTTATATGGGCTAACATAACACAGGGTACTGGAACAAAACTAAACGAAACTACAAATACTAAATGGACGGCAGACACAAACACAAAGGCACTTACATATAACTTACGTTCCAAATCTTTGCCCTAGATTATGTTGGTGTTAAAATATATATTATGATGCTTGATGTGCAAAGAAGCCCAAAAACTCTGAATTTGATTTTCTTAAAAGAATTATTGTTTAAAAATGTCTTTAATTCTAGGTAAATCTTAACGAGTTACCACAAGTTATGATGAGATATATATCATCTGTAGTTTAAAGTTCTGAAAGTGTCAAAATTAAACTGGAGATTATAAAACACATACAGATATTGTAATCATGATAAAATCACATATAAAAAGAGATCAGTACTAAACTGTGGAAAGAGTTGAGCTTAGAGAGTACCAAATTTCTATACAGTTTTAAAGTACTTGAGCTCAAAACTGACTTTGACTAAAATCCATATAATTAAAAGGTGTCAAAAATCAATCTGAAAATCTATGAAACAAATCACGAGCACATTTGCAGACCAAGATCATAGCACATGAAGAGTTTTACAAATATCGGTATGAAACTAAAGGAAGAGTTGTGCTCTCAAGGTCTGATGGCCACCTTAGTAGGGAACGTTGAACGAACTTGTCTAAAAGATGGATTAAAAAATTTGAAATTATGGGATTTGAAAGAAATCTAGTCACACTTGATTTTGATATAAGGTCGAACAGTGGAAATGGACAGCCTGGTGCCATTTTGGTGGTCATCTTAGTGTGTATCTTTTGGTAAAACTTATAATCCAACCTGGGGAGGAGATTGATATAAGTAATGTATGCATGCAATTTGAAAGAAATTGGGTGACTAATGACTTAGAGTACAAAGTGCAAATGGACAGAAGGCCGCTATTTTGAGACAATCTTGGTTGGCTTTCATCAGACAAAACCAATAACCGAGAATAGTAAAGTAATGCAATTGAGATTTAAAAAAAAGTGCTAACAAATATGACTTAGTGAGTCCAAAAGTACAAGGCTATATGTCCAGTTACTTAGGTTTTTGTAGTTATTTGTTTTACCTACCAGCATTTTCCTCTTCCAGCTTCTTGACTTTTTCTGTTAGTTCTTTTGTTTCAGCTAAAATGTATAATGTATTTACAATAATACGTTTTCCCTTGGCGCTAAACTCATCTATTTTCATTTAGTAACAACTAGTCTGTCTTGAAAATATTCTATTTATAAATGCTGGTTTAGGTTTGGTTATGGGTCAAGTGTAGTTTTCAGCCCATTTAGTCGTTTCAGTACAGTCAGTTATCATGGTTATAAGCTAATTACTACACTACTTGTATCAGTGGTAAAATAAATATATATAAAATATTGTGGCCTGACCATGATTAGAATTCATAATCTCACAAAATCAGTGCATATACCAATACGATTTACACTCGCTATCAGCTGCAGTTTGCTTCCAGACTTTGATGCTATTAAGCTTTTATTTCATTAATGACTTTGTACTAGATGATAGTGCAGTACATTCATATTCAAAAATAACATATTACGATGAAACATAAAAAAGTGATCTTGCCTACCAGATAGTTAGAGCTAAAGAAAACACCATTGAGCCACGGTTGGTCTAACTAAAAACAAGCATAATGCACCAAACCACGGATGGAAGCTGTAGACAAGGTCATCATTGAGTCTGAGGCCTGACCCAAAGTCATGCAATTAAGTAGGACACTTTGATAGCTACAAGCGGAAATTTGTTTATAACTTATTTATATTGGGAAATAGGCCATTGAAAGACAACACTATAGGAATGGGTGGTTCTATTCAGAACAAGTGTTTAAACTGTTGTATTGTGTAGGTTTATAAAATTCTTACCATCATCATGGTCATGTTCAAGCAAGGGTGTAAGGGTGCTCCTACTACCTGAAAATAACATCATACGATTCAATTAAATCTGAACATAGCTGATGATGTGCTGTTCTCAACAAATATCAGCTTGGTTTGACAGACGTTTTAACAATTAAATTAACAAATGTGAGTATATATTTAACATGGATATCGTGGCATTCTTATCAGATTTCATGATGTCACCATGTAATCATCCCCTACCGGTGTTTACACCAGAGTGGACTATAGGTTTGCCCTCTGTCTCCATCTGTCACCTGAAATCTAGATCTGAAGATAACTCACAAACTATTCAAGCTAGCTTAATGAAACTTTGTATGTGAATAGGTGGCAATGTGCTTATTATGCACGCCAGTTCTTTTTGCAGTCGCATGAAAATGTGGTTGCTATGATAACGGAAATAGTCAAATTGTTGCACTGGTAGGGGACTTATGTATTGCGGGCAACATCTGCGCTTGTTAAATCTGGAACTACCAAATGACATAATAATTCAGACAAAGCTTCAGCTTGATCTAGCAAGAGGTGCGTGAAATGATTTAATTTTCTTTTTTCAAGATAGTTGCTATGGAAGCGATATTGGTTGTATTAAATTCACTATTTTCATAACAAATCTGAATCCCCATCTCAGTTCAATATGTCAGCAGTTCTGAAGAACAAATTGAAACTGTATTTTAAGATTGCTGCCATGGCGGCCAAACTAAATGGTGTGACTTCAAGTTCACTATCTGAACAAATCATCTGAGCCAATGTTCCATGCAAAATTTCAGCCCTATCAGCCGAGTCGTTCAGGAGAAGTCTTATGTCTTCTTTCAAAATGACTGTGATGGTGGCTCCATTTGATGTTATAATCATTTTAACAAATATTAGAGGACTTAATGTCCAAAGGTTTACTTCAAGTTTAAAGTCAGTCTGCACAGCGGTTTGGGGGACATGGAAACAAATTGTTCAACACACTGAAGGACAGACGGACAAACGGATGGACAGAAAGACATATAAGGACACAAATAGCTCTACTGGCGTTCAATGTTGTAACACATGTAAAAAAAAATGATTGAACCGCTTTGTATGACACAGGGTTCATTT
Organism: Loripinus fragilis; assembly: GCA_964019695.1. NCBI lineage: Eukaryota > Metazoa > Mollusca > Bivalvia > Lucinida > Lucinidae > Loripinus > Loripinus fragilis. Next base: position 61,909,677 of record OZ026522.1, on the reverse strand, counting down.
TAGATTATGTATACTTCATCTAAAGTCACAATTTAAGATATGATAAATATACTGATCCACACTTCCATCGCAAAATGGGATTATTTTTTAATATTTCATATATAAAAGGATGTGTACACTCAAGTATTAAAATGTTGCCAGGGTTACGCATGCAACGCAAAAAAAATGGGTTTTGAACAGATATACCAGTGTTCATTGAAGATATACCAGTGTTCATTGAAGCGTGACAAAATGGCAAATTGACTGGTATGTACAGGTAGGAAATGTCCAGAGATAAATTCAAAAAGACCTAGTTTTCTTTTGCATATTCTGGAATTAAAATTATACTCCTTACACATTTTACGTTGGAAGTGTTGGCAAGTATGTTATGAATATGTGATCAATATCAGTCATTTCAAAATTATCAAAAACACTGAAAATTATAGGAACGAGTGTTTATCACACATTTTTCAAGTATAGTTTAAGAGAAAATAATACATTCACAGATCACCCTGCCTGTACCTTGCAGAAAGAAACATTTTGCTATAAAACTGATTCATCGATGTTTTGCCACATTTTCTGTGCAATATTGGTTGTAATATGATCAATAGCTAGAATAATAATTATGAATAGATTTTCTTGCGTCGCGGCCGCTAATGGATTATTACAGATCAGACTTACCCCTTGATGAGTGAGAAGGTGGTGGGGGTGCTCTTTTCTTGATTTTCCGTTCCATTTCATCCTTCCATAGCACTAGTTGACCTTGTGTGATTTTATCTGAAAGAAGAGATATTTGAAATATGTTTAGTGTAGAAGTATAATATTATGTCAATAACCAATGAAGAAACAGTTGACGCATCTTATTACACTAATTGTATAATGAACCATTGAAGCCACCGTGGTATAGGGGAAACCTATGTTTTGTAAACCAGGGGTCGCCATTTCGATTTCATGCGTTTCCCAGTCTGTCAGATGAGAATTTTAAGCTGTGACCCTATCTTCTTAACCACTTTAAACAAAAACCACTGCCTGTTGAACCTTCGGGTGCTCATGGACAAAAAACAACAAAACCATAAACTCACCCGGCCAGTAGTGGTTATAGCCAAGGAACAGGGCCACAAACAATAATTTTATAATGGACCGATCAACTAGTTAAAGGAGTTATCCAATCATACCTTGGAACATAGAAAGGCGATAAAGCACGCGTTTCTTTAAAATTTGCTTCTTTTGAATAGTACTAAAATATGAATGCATGATTAACAAGTAAATCTGAAAGGGTGGTTAGACATAAAGATTACAAGTTGAGCAGGTCAGCTCACCATTCTTTCTGTCCATCTCCGATAGCCTGGAAATCAAAAGACATTAACGTGGATATTCTCTGTTTGGATCAGCACATGAGAGCGAGCCTGTGCATATGCGCAGACTTGCCAGTACCTTTGCTGCTCGTATACACAAAGTATGGTAAAGATAAAGACATAGAGCAAGTTTTAGACCCATAGTTCCACTGGATACGTTAGAAAGGGCGTTTCTATGATACTTATGCGCATATGGTATAAGAAAATGCACATACTCGTCAGATCCTTTTCTGTGTGTATACACAAAGTATGGATATAAAGATACATGGAGCAAGTGGTAGACACATAGTTCTACTGGACACGTTTCTACGAGGATTTTTCACATAATGTCAAAAGTACAAAAATCTCATGTGATAGGTCATTTATCATTCTTACTTTCATTCTCGCCTTTATGCTTGAGCTTGATTACAGATTCACTGGCTCGTCTTCCTCGAACTTGGGCTTTTTTAATATTATCTGAAACAAAAACATTAAGAGAGTAAAGTCCTAATTATAGATATTCGATGTGAATCAGAATATATCACTCCTCACAGAATAGCGATTTTTGTTGATGATAAGGTCGTACACTGATTAAGAATTGATGTCAATGTAGAGACATGTCCTTTGAAGTGTATGTGTTATATAAAGTTAAAAAGATTCAAAACGCAGTTCACAATAGCGTAGTAAGAACACTGAAAAAGATACGCACACTAAAGGGAGACTACTGGGTCAAGCAGTGATTCGCTTCAGTTGCGTCCCTTTTCAAAATGGAAATTCTCTTAAAGGAAAGAATTTGCTCCCAGAAAAAGCCTTATGTTTTGCCTTATCTACTGCAAGCTCAAAATCTGCATTTTAATCCCTAAATAACTCAATTAAGTTTAAAGAAATTGTTTTGTTTAGTAATTTTATTCATCATCTTTGATACATGAATTAATAACAGTATAATCATTACATCTGCATAACGCTATGCAGTACTGTATTAGGTTTTAAAAGACCAAGGAAATTCGAACAAGATATCCCAACTTTAATTAATTATAACAAAAATGGATCAAATATAGATAGTGCAGTGTGATAACACATAAATAAACTTTTATCATTGACCATTTTTCACAACTCTTTGAATGCATTTATAACGAACTCAATATGTATAAACGATTCAAATGAAGATCACTTTGCATCACAGCCATACGACATTGATGTCGCGAAAACAACAAAGTTGAACGTATTTCTTCAATGTACATGTATATCAATGTTTACATAGGTATTTACTCCAAAGTTATGTAATGTTCAAAATAGCAAAATCAATTTCATTCAAATGCACAATGCATTTGATTATATAATCTATAAATAAACATATTCTGATTGGCTCATATGCCTATCCACTGATGCTGATATAATTACATGTCACATGGTTTGCCGGACGTGACGTAACCAGTAATACTGCATGGCTTACGGGAAGTGACGTCAGAATGTTAAGTAATTTTGCATGATCCATCCATAACGTTAATGGTTTTAATGGTCCAAAATGGCAGAAACCGCATAACATACATGCAATATATGATAAAACAATTGTTGACTTACGTTTTTGTAGACTTGAAGTGATATTGAACAGTAAACTTAATCACAATGGCCTCCACGCCGCGTTAGTCAATGTAACGTTTACTGTTCAATAACACTTCATGTCCATCGCAGCATATGTCAATAATTGTATGATAAATGATTGAAAGCTGGTCATGAAAATACCACCATCATACACTGCACTGCACTGCAAAGTCAGGTTTTCTTGCTCCGGCGTCCATTTCTGTGTGTGCTGGGGTAGATACATGATGGTTGTCTGTGGCTTGGGTAGCCTGAGGTTTGTGATAGCTCTGGCTGTCAGTAGTGATATTTTTTTCTGTTTTACACAGTTGTTTATTTGACCTGTAAGGAGCTAAACCTTTAAGTGATATAAGTTAAATAACAACTTTAGTAACGATTTTATCACTATTATATACATTGAAGTCCCCAGTGGACGTAGCTGCTGTCCATTTTAATTCGATGGTTATGATGCTACTCTCTTGTGTATGCAACGCAGATGCCTTGTTTGGTCTTGGTATTATGGTGGGATTATCTTCCTGAGATTGATAGGACCTGCTGCTTTGCTATTTTCTTTTTGCTTGAGTATTTTGTTGTGTGTTCTTTTGTGTGTTTTTGTGGTTGTTGTTCTTGTTTTGTATGGCCATGTTCATGTGTTTCTTTGAATTGGTACATTAGTTCTGCTTTAACCATTAATTGTTGTGGCATTTTTAGGTCATTTTCACCTTTCACGCTCAATTTAAGTACATACTGTTTTCTTCATCAGGAACTGGTGGTGCTTTTCTTCTTGGTCGACCAATGAATTCACTGCTTCTTCTCCCAGTTCGCCCTTTAAACTCTATCACATCAAAAACAAAAGTAACAATTCTATCGTGAAACTACAAGCAGGTAGGCAAGGCAAATAATAGCATCATAACATAGTGATGTAAAACGGCTAGAGCTAGGAAAATGAGGGATGCATAATTAAATAAAATATTTTATACTAGTATTTTGTATTAGGAGCGCAGTGCCTGAATGGTAGAGTGCATAACTCAAGATCGACAGATTGCGGGTTCAAGCCTCACTGGAGGCATTGCATTGTGTCCTAGAGCAAGACACTTAATACTCTACTTAGTACATGTTCAACCCAGTAAGACCCGTTCTGTATTGACTGAAAATATGTTGACTGGGACATAAAGAATCAAATCAAAACTAGTATTCAAAACATTTATGAACTTAGTCGCGCCCTCTGAATTATCTTTTTTTTAATTTCTTATAACCAAGAAGCGTAACCATTCAGTGGTTAAGGGACTTCATCTTATCATATAACCTAACAGACAATTTGAATTGGTCATAGAAGCGTCAGTTGCAGTGTTTATCAGTGTACTTTCACTAGGAAAAACAAATCGAAACAACGTTAGGACATCAAAACAACACTTGTAAACAAGCCATTCAGACACTACAGATGTTTCAAAGATGCATGATCATGGGATTATACTATTTTTCATAGAAACAGGTAAATTACAGTGTATATTATTCTGTTGTAAATTATTTATATACCTGTATAAATTACCCATTACCTGGATTAGTTTATAGTTTTTGTTTACAACGATTCTCATCTATCTTTAAATCAACAATAGTTGTATTTGTGTTTATATACCAAATAAACATAAGTATTCTAGGACCAGTAAAGTACATTGTGTGTGGGGGGTTTATTTTAAGTACTTGCTTTGTGCTTTAGTCCTCTATGTTTTATTTAATTTTGCAATCATCTTGTCGTGAAAAAGAGCTGGTTATTATAATGAACCCTTTGTATTCTGGAAACCCTTAAACGAGTATTTTGCAAACAGTGAAGGCTCAGATGAAATGCAGCATTATTCACTTTTTAAAGGTAAAAATTAAGATCTTCAGTCAAAAATACAACATTTTTGAAAATTATAACCTCACACCCCTAGATATGTACAATGGACTATTCCAAGTCAATTGTATCAAACCAGAAGGAAGAATTCATTAGAATACAAAGGGTAAATTGTTTGTTTGTTTGTTTGTTTGTTGTTGTTTTTATGTGTATGTCCTCATTTGTATGTGTTCTACTGTCTCTTCCTCATGGTGACCGTGGCTTGCCTGTGATGTTTTATTGTGGTATTTCTTGGTTATATTGTTTTATTTTACAAGCTCTTACACTTTTTGGGTCCCACAAAATAGCATTTTAGCATGAGCGGATCCAGAGGGGGGGGGGGGGGCAGAGGCCCGGATCCCCCCTGAAAAAGCACAATTTTATAGGTTTCCTAGTAATACCGGTCAGAATCCCATGAAAATCACACAGCGACCAAGCCAGCATTCAATGTGGGCAATTATCGGCCCGCCAGCGAAACGCCATTTCAATGGCGTTTCGCTGGCAGGCCGATAATTTCACGCTTTTTATGGTTTTGGAGCATCGCTCTCCTCAAAAAAAACTTATCAGAGTTTGAAACCCTCTGACAAAACTTTCTGGATCCGAGCATGTTTAGTATGTTCCATAGGAGAAACACACAAAAATCATGTGGGCATCAAATGTTAAATTAACATACGTTCATCTTTTCCACGTGAACTAAGCAGCGCATCACTCGTACAGTGTCGTAGTCCTTTATCAGAAGGCTCTTTATCTTGTAGGTGTGCGTCAACATCATCCATGGCTTTATTGGAATAAGACTACAATAAAGAGTAAATATTATATTACTTTTGGGGTACTGTAAAGGCGGCACATCATGAATGCGTAATTAGGACTGATCTACTTTAGACATTGGTAAAAGCTGAAAATGAGGTGTGATTCTCTTCGAAGGTAACAGTATCATTGTAAAGACAGTAATAATATAAACTTTAAAACGCCAGCATGAATAACTACATTCAAAGTTGTATGTTTATTGTTTAACATAAGTATAGACGCATACAGTGTGGACAGTCTGATCTGGATCTACACTGTTTGTCAAAGATGTTTCAAAATGTTTCAGTAGACAACAAAAACATACGAAGTTTTGTGAAATGCGCTTTGAGGGTTGATACATGTAAGGGATACACGGTCAGGACTTTCATGAAATGCACGCACGTCTGTGCGGCCCAAAAAGCTTATTATTTCTTTACCAAATTATAAATAAAACCTGATTTCCCTTCCTCGGCAGATGAAATAGCCGAACTACGCCCAGATATGAATATTAAAGTTGCCGCCTTTACAGTAAGCGGAAAGTCATATAATACAGGTACATTAGTTATATAAGTCAGTTTTAGGTGCATGCAAAGCTTGTAACAGGTTTTGGCTTCTTTTATAAAAAGGCAATTGGTGCCTTGTTGCACTCTTATAGTTCCAAAAGTACTTTGTTTGTAAGAAAGTTTAAATTTTGTGTTTTTAAATCCACTAATTAAAAACTCCTGGCCTTACCTTAGAAATATAACTGGAAACCTTATTCAATCAGCAGTCACTGGAGACTTTAATATATTTCACTAATCAAATAGCTGCTCCTATTTCTATTGTTTAATTGCTACTACACCTTGAAAATTATCTTGTATGCGAGAAAGGACACAACGTTGGACATTGCCATCAATTATGTTTGCTAATGGTTCATTTGTTGGCGTCAATGGCTGGAAGCAAGCCTGACGATGATGTAAAATTTGCTTTCTCTATTTTTGTAGGCATACCACCAGATGTTGCATGCTAAAAATGGGAACTGGGTTAATGGTAGAATACAATAACCAGTAGGTCAAAAGTGTCTTAAATTTAATTCAAGTAGCACAATAACACATCAGGTAGCCACAATCGTGTTCTAAAAGCTTTCCTGTGCAGCTAAGGCACCAAGCATACAGACTATATGAGTAATTGAAATAATTAGACAGTGTAATGACTTGTTCCTATAGCTCAAACTTTTATTTTACTTTTTCTTTACTTGATATGGTAACATATGTAACAGGATGATACAGAATAATGTCCCAGCGTACAGAGTACTAACATCTCTTATTCGACTCAGCTTGGACTGATCTGTAAGATAGGGTATGTCTGCAAAGTATCTGGGGGGGTCAAAGCTATTCTCAACCATCAGTCATATGTTTGATACCAAAAAATGACAATTTCAGTCCGTAAAAAACCTTAAGATTATTGAAATAGGAAACTTAATTAATTGTTGTAAAAAAGAGACTTACAGCAAACTTATATATGTGGATTGAAGTATATGACTAACTTTAAAACATCTAAATTATAAGCATTAATGGGCATTGGTGTCATACGGCTGTTAAGCTGAGTGTGTCTGTTGATGATAATAATGACAGCTTCCAACGTAATACTGGCTACCTTACTGCGGATAAAACATGTTATGTGATAAAGTTTATGTGAGGGATGGTAAATATGAGCCACGATCTGTGAAAACCTGCCTTAATGACATTTAGGACTTTTTATGTAAAAATCATTTGAAAAACACCAAAAACTAAGAAATTTTACATGTTCAAATATTGTCTTAAAACCTATTCAGATGGATAGCAGAATAAAATAGGCAATTATTTCTGATTAAAATTCTGCATTTTCATGCCATATGTTTCCATGGCAACAACTTTACCTTAGCAACTGTCAGAATTTTAAAAGTATGGTCAGTCGTTTTCAGATCATGCAAACTTAAGGCAAAAATGAATCAGTGTCAACTTTTCTGCGAATCCTATTGCACACATGCTTAGGATAATAAAAAAGTAGGTTAGCAAGAAATATCATGTTTTTCATGCACCCGACAAACTTGCAAATCAGGAAATTAACTTTGACGTCATTAGTAACGTCATGACGTTTCTGATGATGCGTGTTAAAGTTAAGACAGTGTATAGTTTCAAAAGACCATATTTCGATGAATAATGGAGATAACTTCATAAAATTTGCAGGATAACTTCTTTACACTTCAAAAATTAGGTGTGTACAATTAACTCAAATTTGATGACTTCGTCATTAAGGCTGGTTTTCACAGATTGTGGCTCATATCTATTTTGGTCTATCAAAAATTCAGGTGATATACAAAATTGATTATAAATCTTAAGGTTTTCTAGTATCAATTTTGTCTAAATGTGATTTCTCTATTCTATATACTACATTTTATCATATGACGTCGCGTCTGGGAGTGAAATAACGCCATGCAATAAAATCTGTAAACCACTAGTGGTTTATAGATTTACGGGAAACGCTATGACGTCCATAACAACGTTGCGTACAAAATGACAAAATTAGTATGTTTTTACGCCAGAAATGGGATTTCAGAGTATTTGTCATATGATAAATAGAATCTAACATTCGTGCTCTTGTATTATTGAATTTATTAAACTCGTTGCGAAAAAGAGATAAAATGCTCGGCAAGCCTCGCATTTTATCTCCTTTCCCCAACTCGTTTAATAAAATCAATAAAACATGAGCACTCATGTAAGATCCTCTATTTGAATCTTAGTCTAGTCAAAGACAGCTTACAGAGACACACTGAGAGCCACAACACCATTAAAGTAAAGCAATCAGCTCTCTCTTTCCTTACATAGAGGATCTTACATGAGTGCTCATGTTTTATTGAATTTATTAAACGAGTTGGGGAAAAGAGATAAAATGCGAGGCTTGCCGAGCATTTTATCTCTTTTTCGCAACGAGTTTAATAAATTCAATAATACAAGAGCACGAATGTTAGATTCTATTTATCATATGACAAATACTTTGAAATCTCATTTCTGGCGTAAAAACGTTATAATTTTATCATTATGTACGCAACGTTGTTATGGACGTCATAACATTTCCCGAAAATCGATAAACCACTAGTGGTTTACAGATTTTATTGCATGGCGTTATTTCACTCCCAAACGCGACGTCATATGATAAAAAATCATTAATTTGAAAAAAAAAATGTCAGTCAGATATATCCCACAGAATCTCAGTTAAATGAGGCAACATATTTTGATACTGAACCCCTCTTTTTTACGTTGACTTATCGATAACAAATGACATAGTTTCATCTATAGTTCATGATTAATGATATAAATTTAATTTGAAAAAGTTAATTTTCCATTTATTAATGGTCATGGTCCTCGCTGCCCACCCTGTGGTGTATATACATTTTATACATGTATTTTGCATCTCATTTGGTTTGCAAGGGTATTTTTTGACTGCTTAGTTCCCTTCAATATCATAAACTTCAGAAAGTATTTTCTAAATTCTATCTTATAAGCTACCAGCTCTCTCTTCCCCATTAAGATGATTGAAACAAAGTGCTGAATAACAAAAAAGGAACAAACACAGAACTCCCATAAACTTTCGGAGCAACAATAAACAACAAATCAAAAACAACAAACCCATCACCTTAGAATGGACAGTAGCCTACACCACCGGGGGGCTTAAATGCATTTGTCAGGTACCAAATCTTCGCCCTAGATACTGTTGTTGTTAAAACTAAAAAACTGTTTAGCTTGCATGCTCTTTCTCTGATTGATTTACCAATTATCAAACAATATAAAAAGAGGAGGATATAACATGTATATAATGTGACAGTCTGTATGCCTGGATATAAACCAACTCACAGTTTTAGCTATGTTTTTTATTTAATTGCATGATAGTTGAGAAGGCTTTGGGCTGAATCAAAACCCTTTCCTGCACTCCCATCATTAGGTTGGATCCTGATAATTTATCTTTGGCTTGGCGCAGCTAAAAGATATCTTTAAGCTCTAGCTGGCTGTGAGTTAAGAGCCCTTTTATTGTCTCATCACAGTAATTTGAGTCGATTGCTTATATATTTTGAATAATAGGTGAGTGTCTTTTGATATCAGGTTTACCAGGCAAGGCTTCTAGAACGCTTTTTGACATGACGGGCCTTGTTAAGCGATTCAATATGCATTCTTGAAGCCAAGTCCGGTAAACTTGATAATAAAAGACATAACCTGGTATTCTATTTATCAGTTTACCTATTGTTTCACTCTTGAAACTGATGACGTAATTTTCGATTTTTGTGTTGATTCAGCGTCATTGGCGACGTCATTCAAAAGTGAAACATCATCATGACCTTAGATAGACAACGTTTATCAGGCAATGTGCACACATGCAGTTGATATGCGAGGTAACTGGTGATGAGGTTGGTTCCTGATACATAATCTTTGGCTTGGCTGTCTGTGAGTTAAGCGCCCTTTTATTGTCTCATCACAGTAAAGTAATTTGAGTTGATTGCTTATCTGTGAGAATGCATTACACTAAGTAGTAAATCTCAATGCAAACTGAACAATTTTAGTACATTAACGGCAGCAGAATTTAAGGCAAACAGTTGCCATGTAAAATATATTTAAAGTTAGTAAGGGTGCAAAGATCAGAAATCGATACAATCAAGTACCACACCTGACCCAGGATACCAATCGGAAAGTGACAAACTCATAGTTATACACCACAAACGAGAGCCGAGAGGTCAGCCCTTTCCCAGCAGGTGACCACAAGGCTCAAATAAACAGATGCGCACAAAGGCATAACAAACACAAGACAGGAAAAATCATAAAAGATCCACAAAAGAAGTACGGTCTTGGAACCGTCAGCAAAATATTTTACTGGAGGGCTTAAACCAGTTTCACTGCGCAAACCTCACCCTTAATTCAGATGTGGTTCAAGACATATAGATATTTGGTTTGCATGAAAGACCCCTAACTTGTCAATGTATCATCTCCCAGAACATATATATCAAGATATAAAAAGGAGATAAAGCAAAGATAAGGACTCAACAGTAAATAAAACTGAAAACCTGAGCAAAAGAAATCCAACAGGTAAACCCCGGTTGGCCCAACAAACAGCCAAAGCATCAGGCCCCTACCATCTCATCAACAGATAAGTCTTAAAGTGGGAACCATCATAGAGTCTGAAGTCAAACCCACAGGCGTGCAATTAAGGAGGAAAGCAAAGTTGCCAACTGTGATTGGGTTGACCACCAAGCATGCAGTCTGTTGCAATACATTAATGTTATAGCCATTTTTTTCATAATGGAAAATTATTTTAATGAACTGCGCTGAAAATTATTAGAGCCAACAATCTTCTTCAATTTATATACCAAGTCACCATAGAAATCAGGTTCAAAAAGTCCTTGGCGAGGTTCAACTTGGAATTTAGATATCAAATCATAGTAGAGTCTATAAAATTTAGAAAAGGTTTTGCGAAGTTTATGATACCGATAGTCTTGTTTAAGAAGTTTCTGAGTTAACAATTTATTTCGAGTGTTGAAGTCAGGAACATAGCTAGATGCTGTAGCAAAACGAATTTAGGATAGTACAGTGCAGGGTCGCTAACCACAGCTCTATGAAAGCAACAGAGGGATCATCTACATTTACATGCATGTGTGGTGTATGGTAATTAAAGACGAATACTCTTCTCTTATAAGCAACTGAAATACAGTACCTAAGGATAACAGTAAGTATCTTTGCTGTATGTAGGTAATGTGCAACATAACTTTGGATTATCATAACAATAATTTGTTTTGACCTACAAAAGCAAAAGCTGTGTAGTTTTGTGTTAAAATATTCTAGAAAACTGAAGATTTTTTTCACAAAATTGCAGACCAACCCACGGCACAGAATACTAACAGTCTCATCACAGCAGAAGGCAATAAAAGTAAAGCAACAAGCTCTCTCTCTTCCCCAGCAAGACTAGAAATGACTACCGCACAACAAATCAAGGACATTACATAAAAATACAAAACATTGGTTTTGCAAAAGCAATACTTCAACAACAACAGAACCACTGATTTTGAATGGACATCAGCTGTAGCCACTGGGGAGCATAAATCAATTTTGCTGGCCAAATCTTCGCCCGGAAAATTGTTTAGCTCACATGGAGGCTTCCTAGCTTATCGAACTTAACAACATGTGGAAACAATCAAATTAATTACATACTGTGACGAAACAAAGAACTCACATACAATCAGAGCTAAAGAAGAAAAAATTTGAACCACAATGGGCCCAGCCAAAAATAAAAAAAAATCAGACACTGACCTGCCAATTAAAGTTTTATGCCAGGGTCGCAATTAAGTGTAGAGACCTGACCCACCGTCGCGCAAATAAAGAGGAAACCATAGCTATATACCGTGAATTGGTTTACACTGTACTGAAGTTATACTTTTGACGTTAGTTCAGAAAGTAAAAATCGCTCAAACGAATTTTTCAGTCAATGAATAATCCAAGGTTTTGCCAAGACATTGCAAAAAGTAAATGAGTATGATCAGGAAATACAGACCAACAGACACAGATACAGACCAACCCACGTCACCATGAGGAAGAGTCACATAACAATTACAGTAACAAAACATCACAGAGAAACAATGGAATCTTATTCAAACACTATGATGAAACAATGAAAAGGGCTTCATGACTCACATATAGTGAGAGCTAAAGAAAACCTCAAATAGAGCTACGATGGGCCCAACCAATGACAAGCATTAGGCACCAACCAACCGATTAAAATTTACATCAGGGCCATCATTGAGTCTTAAGCCTGACCCACCGTCATAAGGCGAAAACCATAGCTGTAAACCGTTGGGTTTACAACCAGGCATGCAGACTGTCACATGATATCCATGCTGTTTGGTACTCTTTTATAACTTTCAATAATCTTTTTAAATTGCAAGTTAATTTATTTCAAAACGTCGGATGCATCTTGCATGGACAAAGTTCCAAGCTAAGGTACCCTCATTTTAAAAACTCACAATTATTACTACCATATAAAATGTTCAATAGATACGTTATCCATTTATATTTTTACTTCTTTCAGGGTGTTATTGACAGCTGTGATTAAAGACTAATAAGAATCAAAAGTTCTGTGGCAATCGGATTTTCCTTTCTTTTTTAAGTTATAACACAATGACAGCAACTATCCACAGTTTTATCAAAGAAATTCAGCTTCAAGCATGCAATTTGCATACACACTTTGTATAGCTCTGTACGATTTATCGTTTTTGGTATTGCATTGAAACTTTCAGATTTCATTTATTATAACAAGGTGCCACTCTTTTACATTGTAAATTATAAAAAAACTGTTTAATTGAGTTTCACATTGAAACAGGAAGCAGACAGCCTCCATGAAATATTACTCATCGCAAAATGGACTGATAAATCTTTGTTGAGTTTGCTACCATGTTCAAATAAAATAAGACACATACAATGATTTCAGTATGTGCTGCTGGTGACTTTTCAAAAGTCTCAGAAAATGAGATATTTTTGAAAACTCTTAGAAAAAACTGTCATCAGCAAAATTTCAAAAAAGTTTGAAGTTTCAAGTTAGCTGACTGGTTTGTAACTGCCTGTACTTCAATTCCAAAAGATGCACCAAAAACCCTTATTTTCTTCAAAACGTTTAATTTTTGCATTTTTGAACCCAAAAACCCTAATGTGAACAAGCAAATTCAGAGAATTTATGTCCCCCGCCACTATCTTTTCACTTTGATATTAAAAATGACTAAGTTCAAATTACACAAGGTACCCACTATCCATTCACTTTGACAGTAAAAATGCCAGAAAAATGGCTAAGTTCGACTAGCGGAAAAAGTGATAAAAAGTAATCTGAGGATTATATCCAAACCACATGCATATCTTCAGACCATGTCCAAAACAACTGTGAAGTTGCGCACACAAGGTACCCACTATCTTTTCACTTTGATAGTAAAAACACTTAAAAATGACTAAGTTCAAATTGCAAAAAAAGTGACAAAAAATAATCTCAGGATAATATCCAAACCACATGCATATCTTCAGATCATGACAAAAACATCTGTAAAGTTTCAAAAGAATCGGCATAAAACTGTAGGAGGAGTTGCGCACACAAGGTACCCAGTATCCATTAACTTTGACAGTAAAAACGCCAGAAAAATGCCTAAGTTAAAATAGCAGAAAAAGTGATCTTCAGATCATGACAAAAACATCTGTAAAGTTTCAAAAGAATCGGCATAAAACTGTAGGAGGAGTTGCGCACACAAGGTACCCAGTATCCATTAACTTTGACAGTAAAAACGCCAGAAAAATGCCTAAGTTAAAATAGCAGAAAAAGTAATAAAAAATAATTTGAGGATTATATCCAAACCACATGCATATCTTCAGACCATGTCCAAAACACCTGTGAAGTTTCAAAAGAATCAATATAAAACTGTAGGAAGAGATGCGCACACAAGGTACCCACTATCCATTCACTTTGATAGTAAAAATGTCAGAAAAATGGCTAAGTTCAACTGGCGGAAAAAGTGTTAAAAATAATCTGAGGAATATATCCAAACCACATGCATATCTTCAGACCATGTACAAAACACCTGTGAAGTTTCAAAAGAATCGATATAAAACTGTAGGAGGAGTTGCGCACACAAGGTACCCACTATCTTTTCACTTTGATAGTAAAAACGCCTAAAAATGACTAAGTTCAAATTGCGAAAAAGTGACAAAAAATAATCTCAGGATAATATCCAAACCACATGCATATCTTCAGACCATGACTAAAACATCTGTAAAGTTTCGAAAGAATCGGCATAAAACTGTAGGAGGAGTTGCGCACACAAGGTACCTACTATATTAGGGGGACGGAAGGACGGAAGGACGGACGGAAGGACGGAAGGACGGAATGCCGAAAACTATGTCCCTCCGCTTTTCTTCGAAAAGGCGGGGGACAATAAAACTGTTCCAAAGCACCACTAAACTTTAGTCCATTGAAATGCACATATTTAGGCAAAACTTCATTTCAATATCATTAGCGCTTACTCAGAGTAAATGAGTATAAAGTGGTTACATTTGTACTTGTAACTTCAGTTCAGTGTATAAACAGGCATGCAGACTGTCGCGTAATATTCATGTTGTATTCTACTCTTTTATAATAGTTGATAATCTGTTCTGAACTGATCAGGACAAGAAAACTTTCTGACAATTCTTTTGAATTTATAAAGTAAATTGCCATAAATACTGGCTCTGATATGCCTTGTTGTCGAGCTTTTTCAAGCCAACATTGTATTTAACATCTTCAGTAGGATTCAAAAATGCTTTAGTATGTTTATTATATCTTTAGCTTAGCAGTCAAAATTGATTTCTTTGTTGAAGTAACATCTGAATACACTCTTGCAAAAGGAACTAGAACACATTCGATGGCGCGCCATCGCAAATCCCCACGCTCTCAAAGAAATCTAACGGTAATTGACCCTTTGACCCTTCCCAAGGCCCCAGGGGGGGGGACCCAAAAAATTGTGCCGGTGCATGTGCCATTCATGTGAGTAACTCACACACAAAATCTGGTTGAATTTCGGAAAAAAAATTTTTTTTACCCCCAACCCCCCACGGTACCCCTAAGTCCGACCCCTGGGGCATGACCCATGCGACCAAATGAAAATCCCGTCTGATATGTTTTATATCTTTCATGTGTGAGAAGACACACAAAGTTTGGTTAAAAAATCTTTGAAATTGACTTTGTAATTGAAATTTAATGATATTTAATGATATTTGACGTTTTTGCCCCTCCCCAGGGCCCCAGGGGGCGGGGCCAAAAAAAATGTGCCGTTGCACACCCTATTCATGTGAGCAACTCACACACCAAATTTGGTTGGATTTCGTCCAATGGTTTAGGAGGAGATAGCGTGACGGACAGACGGACGGACGGACGGACAGACGGACGGACAGACGGACGGACGGACGGACGGACGGAGGCGATTGCAATATCCCCTACGCTTTTTTAAAAAAGCGTGGGGATAATAAGCTGTGAAATATATACACCATACCAAAGGGAGCTAGGAACATCTACATCCAGAATTGTGTAGACTCTCTCTCTTTCTCTCTCTCTCTCTCTCTTCATTTCTCTCTATATATCTTTCTTTCTCTCTCTCTAAAATATCCGTTTTTCCAGATACTTTAGAGGTCACAACGGCTGCTGTTGCGCACTGTATGATGTTAGTAAACACTTCTTCACATAATATCGATATATTTTTATTATTTTTAAATATTCTGGTTCTTCAGGAATATTGAGTTCTGACAGAGAGCAGAATATTGCTTAAGCTAGTGCTAGGAGGCATGAGAGTTGTTGAAGTTTCCACTAATTCTCATGAAAAGATACAATTAAACTGAGTATGCTGTTTTCAAATTGTGTAGGTTCTCTCTATTCATGACGGATCCCTTTTCCAGATTATATATAGTAATTGCACATAGCTGTGACCTACCTTGTTTTCTCTGTTGAAGAACCCTGGATGATTTGTAACTGTTGGTGTGTCTATTCTACCAGGACTGTGTTTGCTCGTTGCAGAACCTGTTGAACTAGCATCTGTAAAATAGTATTTTGGACTAGTAGGTGTAAATTTTGCCAACTCGTCGTAAAACGTAAATCCATCTTCTAACAATCCTTGACCTCCAGATTTTGTGATTATTTCAACTGGCCCAGTGTGTTCTTCGAATTGAAAATGTGTTTTACAATAAATCATACTAGGAGTTTTGAACTCAATTGTATCTAAACAATCACATCCTGCTACTTTTAGTGATAAAATGTCTGATTTCTCAGTTCCTAGATTGAAACCTTCAATACAAAGTCTCCTTGGTTCATCAACTGGTGCTTGGTTAGGTGTGCAAGAGATTATTTTGGGGCACTTTTTGACTTGATCAGTATTCATTCCAAATAAGGACAAACTGTTTCTTCTCTTATTTTTATCACCAGAGAGTTCTGTTAAATCAGTCGTTGACACTGAGCTAGTGAAAATCTCCAATGATTTTCCTGCTTTAGATACATCATGGCTGCTACGACTCAGAAAACCCAAACTGAACTTTCTCTTCTTCTTATCAGATTTTCGTTTCCACTCTTCTTTCTCTTTAATGGTATCTTTGTCTGCATCTGTGTCAACTGGACGTGGTTCCAAATCCGTGCAATCTTTATCTGGTTTAAGATCAGGAATATCAGGCTCAACATCTGACTTATTTTCACTCTGCTTTAAACTATTATTAACTGTACCATTAATGAATGTATTATCGGTTATAGCTTTATTCTTCTCTGGTATTATGTTAACACTGCATTGTTCTGGACTTTCTATGTACATCTCCCCAGATGTAGATGTATGATCTGCTTCATCATATGAGAGATCTGAATCACTATGATCACAGCTCACTGAATTTCTTTCATTATTCATATTTTCATTTTCAGAATAATGTGAATTAAGACTGCTGACTGAAGTCAAGTCACTCCTGGTTGATTCCTTTTCTGTCTGATCAGAGACCCCACTACCACTATCAGGTCTTTCTTTCTTCTTTTCTTCTGCATTATTAGCTTTGCTTGATACGTTTTTGGATTTTCCAGATTTTCTCTTATTACTAAACAAACTTAAGCTCAATCTCCTTTTAGTTTTATTTTGTATTACCCCAGCATCACCTGAATTCACTATATGTGCTGAACTGATACTTTCACTGTCAGAATTCTTCCCTTCTCTACTGTTGATCCCCTGGCTTGAGGCAATGCTTGATCTTGGGGTTTCGTCAGCTGTGTCATGGTTGGTATCGTCTAGATGATTTGTACTATTATCAAGTTTTTCTGGACTACTTGGCACATGGTTTGATATTTTGTCTTTTTCTGAATCACTGGTTTCATTCAAAGTCACAGTTTGTTTAGCTTTATTTGACCTATCAGTCTGATTGATGTGTGTACTTTTGTTCTCAAGCTCTATATCGTTTGTCTTTAGGTTGCTACTAGATCTAGATTTGCTTATGCCTTTATTTGGTTTACTTTGTCTCTCAGGCATAGGATTATCTGATTTGCGGTAATGTGATACAAAACATTGATAGGTAAGTTCGCCTTGGGGTCTGCTGCATTTCTTATGTGGCTGCAATTTTTGCTTTTGCATGCGGCCCTTTATACCATATATATTTGAAACTGGAACAGCCACTTGCCCAAGTACTGCATCTTTCTGTCTGACCACAAATAGCACTTCATCTTCTTTGCTGTTCACAGTCCTAAAATATGAATTAAAGGAATAAATTGATTGCCCTTGTGTGTACGTGTAACTGACAGTACATCCAATTTGGTAAAGCATTAAAACAGAATACTATCCTCGGTTACAAGGATAAAAACATGTTATTTCAAAAATGTACAACCACTGGACTTTTACAAATTTTGAAACCTGTGCAAAGAGTTACGTGCATTAAAGGGCTACTTTTCCGCCCCTTCCCTTACGAGGCCAACAAATAAAAGTTGTTTTTCTACGAATTCCTTATCATTGCTTTATCAGGCCAATGCCCCAATTGTGTAAAAGTCTGATTAACAAAAATGGCCACAAAAATAGGCTGAATTTGGAAAGTGACCATTTAAGAATAAATTAGAGACTTTTGAAATGAAAACAGATGGCACATAGAGCACGAGCAAATACTAGAGTATGTTTAAAGAATTAGCAGGGCGCATTACATATTAAAATGGGTTGTTTTTGTATTTTACTGTGGTAATAGCTAAAAGCTAAACTTGTTGTCATCTCATTCTTAAAAATATTGGTAAAGTACATTTTTGATAACCACAAAAGTATAGGAGGCCATGTATATCCGTATAACAGATGGGCCTCGACAGGAGAAAACCTGTCTTCGGGGTTGGCGAACAAAAAATGGCACAGGCCAACCTGCGCATACGCGCAGTCTTATCAGCGCCTTTGTTATTAGTTTATTGAAAAGTATCGCATTTAAACCTTCTACAAGCAAAATTTCAATTTTCTAGCTAGTCTATGTAGCTGAGCATGCTGGTTTGAGTATAACCTGGTCGGAAACCCCGAAGACCTAATATGTACCACTGCGTGAAATGTACAATATATAAAACCTGTGCAATTTTGCACAGGTTTTATATGTTGTACATTGCCCGCGAGTGTAAAGTAAAATTAACTATCACATGTCTTTTCTAGAAGTTTATTTTCTAAACATGGTGTCACACACTCTTGAAGGTATTGGTAAGCGACACAACTAAATCTCCTTTGCACAATTGCAAGTCTATTCACACAACGGATACCAGCGAATATTGAATTTAGTGGAGAAAATCTAAACTTTGACGGGTCACGGCGCCCACCCCCCTCACCGCCGTTTATTTATTTTTTTCAATGTTACATTTCACCTTTTTTTCGAGAAAGCCAGGTCTCCATATTGGCACAAAGTCTTAATTATATTAGAAATATGTATGGTCCTCTGTGCGAGGTGATTACCAAAGAAATTTTAAGAACGATCACTGGCTGCTTATTGTAACATACAAGCGAGGAAAACGTAAGCTATGCAAGAAAAAAAAGCGTTTTCGTGAGAATGAGTGGTAGGGACCACTTTCCGGCATGAATTGGCAGGCGTCGTCATATTAAACTTAGTGATCCTTGGAATGGAATATTTTATCAGTTCCCCCTACCAACCCTGCCGGGAAATCATCTGAGTCTCATCGCGCGAAAATCCGGTTTGTTACATGCGAACAACAAAGGCGCAGACCAGCGTAGTCTGATCAGCGCCTTTTTTATTCGCTCTTTAAAATGTATTATAATGGCTTAATATGCTTCATGCAAAGTTTCCTATTGAGCTAGTCACTGTAGTTGAGCAAGCTGACTCGAATTTTACATGATCCAATACCAGGTTTCTATATATGAACAGGCTGTAAGTAGTGACACAGGCTCCTACAAATTACACTCAATGACTTACACTGTATTTTCTTCGTTCCATACTGGGTTTCCTCCAGGTTCTTTGATCACTTCTGTTTGGTACTTTGTTTCTCCAATGCCAAATACAACAAAGAACTTATGACCTAAAATATACAAAAAAGTGAGCTGACATAGAGAAATTTGGGCTGCAAATACGAACTATAATAACTTTCTATGTTTGTATTTTGGTACTTACGAGTATATCATCGGCGAGCTTCGAAATACAGCGAGCATTCCGCACAGTTTCACCAGAGCCTTCTCTGCTGACAAAGATGGGATCAGACCAAAAATTGAAATATAGCCCCACTAAAAATAAACTTTTTGTGGCTTTTCCTGGGCAGTAACCAGTACCGGGCCGGGAGGGTTTATGGTTTGTGTGTGTATTTTATGACGGGAGCACCGAAGGCTCACTGAATATGGTCCTGGAGAAGCCGGGAATCGAACCTGCGACCCCACTATAGACAACTGCATATGCATGCTTAAAGGGATATATCTTTCAAAAGCTCTTACTTGCATGAATTGTTTCCTGTATAAACAAAAAATGATTTTTTATCAAAGAGACGGATACCTTTCGGCACATTGTTGTATGAACATTTTATACATCTCACATAGATCACTTTACGCCCCAACAAACAGCTTTTGAGCAATCCACAGCATGCTTATCAGTGTTTCTAGAGTCACATCCTGGTTTGATGCCGTTTACAATAGTGTGACACGCTGGGTGAACTTTAGAAAAAAAACAGTTGCATAAACATAAACTACAATGATCCGACTACGATATTTCAGAGCTCTCACTAACTGACGATTTGCAGTTCTGAACTCCCAAATTTGGTGCTGGGACTCCTATTTTTTGAAGGAGGCTATATTCTTTTGCATTGTGGGACTCCCACTTTTTGGCCAAGAGGGCTCTGGGACTCCTGTTTTCAAAATCCTAGTGAGGGCTCTGATATTTAGAAGTATTTTCGGCCAAAATGTACAAAATTCTGGTAGAAAAATATATATTTACAATTTTTGCTTGTGAACTTTTCAAGGTCAAAATGCAAAATTGTAAAGAACACCAGAAATACATTATATTTGGGTCAAAATACTTCTAAATATCGTAGTCAGATCATTGTAGTTTATGTTCATGCCCATGGTTTTCTCTAAAGTTCACCCAGCGTGTCACAATATTGTAAACGGTATCAAACCAGGATGTCACTCTAAATAGATTGATAAGCATTCTGTGGATTGCTCAAAAGCTGTATGCACATGTTCGTAGAGCTGTAGATTTATTGAAAAACATACATTATAAAATATTATATATTTGGAAAAAATTGATCTATACATTTGCTTGTGTTCCTAATAGTTGTTGAGAATATAATGGTCCCAGAATATTGTAGCACTATTTTTTTCTGTCTGCAGCCAAAGTGTCAGAAGTCATGAATAAAGATCAACCCATTTTCATGCGTTCTGTCAGAGACAAAGTCCATCATTGTCATATTTCTACCACTCCAGAATATTTGTCTCTTGGAAATCATTAAAGTAATATATTTTGAAATAATTTTAGGCTGCATGTATAGCCAAAGCTCCATCATTCCAAATATATATTATACAATGTTTGTATTTACTTTCCGCTGGTTTCAATAAATCCACAGTTCTCTGGCGCGTTGCCAGATGGAAGCCAGGAAACCTATGCTTCAGCATCATTATGAGCGTCGGTGCAAGAAACCCTGACTTTGTTATCCGCTATCTGAAAAGTAAAATAACTATAATTTTAACATGATAAAGCCTCTGGCTTCGCCCCTGGCTCTACATGTACGGACATAAAAATGGCCCTTATATACCTTCAAAAATGTGACTTTTATACTTCTCCTATAAATTAGGTCGCTACATGTGCACGAAATGTGCCTATTGGGTATATAGTTTGCTTTATTTGTTGCTAATGATGTATTAAAACATTTCGACGCGAGCAAAATATCGACTTATTTTGTTCTGTATTCCTGATGCCTTTACCCCCTATTTTCAAGAAATCGGTGTGGTAACTCAACCCCTCATATTTCACCAAAGGTAAACTATTTCCTCGTGCCATCACGTTAAGTACCACAAAATTAATTGGTTTTTACTTGTAGTGCATTCTAATTATTGTGTTTGCTACTGTTTTCAATTAAAATAAACCAAAACGTCACCTTTTAGTTTATAACATTATGGGTTCATGACAAAAGTTTAAACAACTGCCGGTTAAGTATTTTGCAAAATATATGCATTGTGACATGCGATTTTCAGTCGTAAAAACGCATTGCTTTGTATTCTAAACTGTCTCGGTATTAAGCCATTAGTATCGACAAACTATTACATATTATGTCATTTCTTGCATAATAAATTTACCGTATAATGGCCTATAAAATCTTGCAAAATCATATAATTTGATAAAATAGTGTTAATGTTCTACACATTTTCAAA
Organism: Loripinus fragilis; assembly: GCA_964019695.1. Taxonomy (NCBI): domain Eukaryota; kingdom Metazoa; phylum Mollusca; class Bivalvia; order Lucinida; family Lucinidae; genus Loripinus; species Loripinus fragilis. The sequence goes on along the minus strand of OZ026522.1, from coordinate 61,887,725 downwards.
AGGCATAAATTATGTTTTTCGTGTCCATTATACAAACAGTATACAAGGAGGATGGTAGAGTGTTCGACTCGAGATCGAGGGGTTGCGGGTTCGAGCCTCACCGGAGGCACTGCGTTGTGTCATTGAACAAGACACTTTATCCTCTGTTAATCGATACAATCAAGTACCACACCTGACTCAACTAGTCAGGTGTGGTACTTGATTGTATCGATTCCTGATCTTTGCACCCTTACTTACTTTTAATACCGAATCAACCCAGGAAAACCCGTCCCGACATGACTGAAAAATTGTTGACTGGGACATAACTAATCAAAACATACAGTACACGTTTTCACAATAATATAATTCGTGCCTGCTTGGAATCTCTGTCCTAACATAGAGTTTAAAGTGATATCATTACAGGCCTCCAGATAAGAGTGCGTACTGGAAAATTATTTTTCTTATTTCTCAACCAAAACATATGTTGTGGGTACTCAAAAGAACCGTCTCAATGAGACGGTTCTTTTGAGCACCCAAAAATACATGTTTGAACTGATGGGTAAGAAAATAAATGCAATTTAGGTAAACAAAACGTAAATGAGTCTGTTAATCGGCTACTGGCAAAAACGACCATACTACGTACTCTCCAAATGACCTTCGTCCCCGAATGTTGTTTTCGGTATACACATATACGGATATATATGAGCTGAAAAGAAGATTTATCGTGGAACAACGTAACTTACCTCCAAATTTATGCTTCAGGCCCGTAGCATTATGAACTGAAAAAGAAAGAAATGAAATAATTATAGCAGCCAAACCTTTCCCGTAACTTCGTCTCATGTATATCTACTGCTTCTGTATCATCCCCTCGCGGGGATTATGTACATGTTTACCCTTTTAGAGCAATGGAGTTTTCCATATAAAGCAACATACAATAAATTCAGGATGTTCCTTTGTATATATTGAGGGGTCACATGTTTCCGAAAAAAAATCTCGGAATGTCAATTTTGTCTAAACAAACTGTGCAGACCCTGATGAAATGCCGCATTATGCGGCATTCCATCTAGGTCTTCACAGTGTTTGAAAAAGTGCACAGGGGTTACTATCAATGAAAAGTTACCAGTGACTCGTGTACATACAACACAGAACAATAGTCTGTGTTATCTGAACGTAGAATCACCTGTGCTTCAGCATTCATTGTTCTGGCACAAGAGTCTGATGCATCGCAACAATGGAATTTGCTTTCCATCATACTCGAAAACAAAAAACGCCAGTACTTTGCATTGTAATGTATAGGAAAGAGCAATGTTTTGGGCGCTTTCTTGTATTCTCTTTGTTGGAACAATTATATTCCTTTTTGTGGCATCTTAAAGGAAAATCTCTCATACATGTAATGACTTGTTTGCTTGTGAAAATAATGTTTCAAAATTCTAAAAAAAACTAGTAAAGCACAAAGAGGTTGTACATATAGTGCCCCATAGTTCCAGAACCATCAGTACCATTTTGCTTTTTTTTTTTTTTTTCATTTCTCTAAACATTTCTGCAGTAGACCAGAAACACGAACCGAAAAATTGCCATCCAGATTAGTATAGATTTTCATAAATACTGGATATTTTAATCATAACATAACAATTATTGACTTCAATGAGGTAGACATAAGGATTTATCTACCGTAAAAAGTGATAATTCACCGAGGCCGCTAGGCCGAGGTGAATATCACTTTTAAGGGTAGATAAATCCTTTTGTCTACCGAAATTGAAGTCAATAACTGTTTTATATATGACTTTTCATTTAAGAGAGAAAATTTTGCTACTTTTACTTTTGTTGTTAAAGACATGTTCAACCTCCTATCTAAGACATCTAAGGACTTTCTCACAAGTTTTAGCAACTTTTATCAAAATATTATAATTTAATATTTTGCATTTTCAAATGTATAGTAATTCTCTTAATGGGGAATATAAAATGTTATCATAAAACTGTTTTTACAGTTTGTTTATTCAAACAAAGATATATAAGCAAACAAAACAAAACAAACCCATTGTATAACTGTTCATTCACGATATCTTGGCTCAAAGAAACCGTTAGGTGGATTTTACCATTACATCAAATAAGGGAACATTGTATTTGATGTATATTAACGGTATAATGATAACAAAACAGCTTATATCACAATGAAATTTTAAACGGCTTCATGGCTCAGTCGGTAGGGCGCACGTACACGTTGGTTATATCTTTTTTAATAGTACGTGCGCCCTACCGACTGAGCCATGAAGCTACTTTATTTATTTTACACCTATATTAATGTAATGGTAAAATCCACCCAACGGTTTCTTTGAGCCAAGATATCGTGAATGAACAGTAATGAATAAATGTCTTTAATCTACCTGTTGGGAGGTGAAACAGCAAATCATGTCAATTTCATGCAGCACATGCTAGTTTCACACTCATCATGCTATTTTTTGCCCTCTAGAGGGTAATATTGCAGAAGTGTTAAAATTATTACTCTCTGGAAACTAGTTCGAGCTGGTTTTCATGCAATATTAACTTGTGGACCGGTTTAGACCAGTTTCCAGGTAGACATGGAGATTTTTGAAGACAAATTAAGCCAATCAGGAGACAGGATTCTCTCCAGTCACATGATCAAAAAGTTTACTTCGGAATCTAGGCCACCGGCCCATAATAAAAAAAACAATCATTATATAAGCTACAAATTACTTTCTTAGTGTAAATACCGTTCTTCATTTCTTAGTATTTGTTCTGGGAAGGCAAATTATGGGTTCTACTTAGATCATCAAAAGTAAATAACAATAGTAACCATTGTGTTACGGCGATGCACATCAGTGCAGGAAGCTGTGAAGCAGGCATGCAATGTTGTTGTTTGTTTTTTATCACAAGACGTCGAGTCGAAGAGTGATACGACGCCATGCAATACAATCGATAAACCACTAGTGGTTGACAGATTATTCTAACAAATCTGGCTTATAGAGCCGATGCTAAACACGTGCTATATCAAACGATATTGTCACAGTTTTGAAAGCGCGCACTAGCTGACGTCAATTGTGTAACGTTTTGTATAGCATCAATGCTATAGCTTACCTATGACCTAACATATTTGCATACTGCATGTATCAGTAACGCGCTTCTCTTTGTTGTTGGCAGTTCTTACTTAGGTACTCATTAAAGTAGATGTTTGTCTACAACACGTTGTGTATAGGGAGCGCAGTGGCTCAGTGGTAGAGTGCTTGACTCGAGACCGAAGGGACCGCGGGTTCGAGCCTCACCGGCGTCACTGCGTTGTGGTCCTTGAGCAAGACACATTTATCCTAGCTTAGTACTGGTTCAACCCAGGAAGACCGTCCCGCATAACTGAAAGATTGTTGAGTGGACGTAAAGAATCAAATCAAACAAACAAAAACAAAAACAACACGTTGTGTTGAGTTCTTTACTGAGCTTTACAAATACATTCCAAGGTAGTACCCCAAGAAATGAAACAATTGTTACTGCCAAATGATGCCAGTCGTTGCATGAGACGGTGTAACGTCATTTTTAGGCTTGAAAGGCGTTACAAACACATGTAAACGTATGCGACACAGTCCAACTATCGGTGGGAATTCTTCAGTGCAATGGCCGAAAGTTGAAAAAAGCTGAATACTTCAAATGTGTTTAGTCGTTTATTGTGTGTTAGAAGCTTTAGTGTGTGAACTGTTATGCAATAATTCACTGTTTGTCAGTCAGCTGTACGAAGATAAATCCCTCGCGCTACGCGCTCGTGATTTGATCATCTTTCAAAACGACCTCCAAACAGTGAATCATTACACAACAATTCACTGCTAGAGCTGATCTATTTCTTAAGTAACGTAACGTAGTGACATCCATTATAACGTTGCGTAAAAATCGCAAAATCTAGACGCTTTCACGCCAAAAAAATACTATTTTTAATTAATCTTAATGTCATGTGATAAATAGAGTCTAACATTCGTGCTCCTGTATTATTGAATTTATTGAACATGTTGCGAAAAGCAATAAAATGCTCAGATAACCTCGCATTCTATATCATTTCATCAACTCGTTAAATAAACTCGATAAACATGAGCACTCATGCAATATCCTCTTCATAAATGAAACAGCGCTGTAAATATGCCAATTAGTAAACCAATGAATTATTATGCATGGCAGTTTATGATGAGCATATTTCTCAAGCATAAGCAGGTTAGCACCCATAGTCAAATACTGTCTCTTCAGATGGCGAATAATATGAATGATATAGAATCAACTGTTCTGGTTTGCATAGTTATTTGCACAAAAACAAGTCCTATAGCAGTATATATGACTAATATGTCAATACATACGTACATAAACTGTCCTGTTCGTCGCAATTAGAAGAAATTAATTGCCACATTCTACTCAATAACGATGGTTGTGATGTTCACTGAAACTGCCTCTTTAATTACATACATTCCTTTTTAATCATAACTTACAAAATCTAACATGTCGATTTATTACGCATGACTAGAACACCTAAAATTAGCTAATACTTTTCGATACAAAATTTCAGATAGCTTTCTACTTCTAACATTACATTAAATGATTTATAATGCATTGATTTAGGAGATGCGAATGCAACTATTGTGTTATACAATCATTAATCCTCTGCCTAAATGAATCTACAAATACTATACTTGAGGAATAAAGAAACGCAACAGACAAAAATTTATTTTTTGCGTGTTTAAATGACGGTTTGATAAAATCTCTTTTGAAAATTTCTTATTGAGTATTTATAGCATGTAATGAAATACCAAAACGTCATTTTAACGCTACTTTTTACGCTACAAGATGAAAACATATGAAAACGTAAAATGTGACGTTAACGTCAGAATAAATATCAAGAAACCCCGTCTTTTCCATATTTGGTTATTTGGCGTCGACTTGACAATGTGCAAATTAAACAAACGTCCAATCATATTCGCAATGCAGTCAAATATTGCGTCAAAACACGCAACTTGAATGGCAAGATACACAATGGTAGTGAATAAACGATAAACGTGACTAAGAGCCGCCGGGTTTGGTTCGCTGGTGAATATACGGGATAAGATCAACCTAGAGACATCAGAACATGCTTTCATGGGAAAAACGGACTTTTCAGATACCGTAGAAATACGCTGGTAAGGTGTTTATATTGACATTAGCCGAACAAAACACAGCATAATAGAAGAGAAAACATCTGATTACATGCCGCGAGTGAACACCAAACTTGTTAACTGTGACCTAAACTTTGTCACTGGACCATTTGTTCATTAGATAAACACATAAACATCATGGAAACCATTAACACGTAGGATATCTAATTTTGACGTCAGAATTGAGGTTTTTTGACGTCTGAAGATCTCAAGTCATAATTGTTAAACAAAACGTCCTTGTAATTATAAACCCCAAGCAGAAAAGAAAGTTTACGCGTTTCACGCAGTATTCAGAGTTGACGTTAATGACGTTAAGACGTTTCAGAATCCAACATAAACGTCGCCATTTGATCATTTCCTTGATCCGCAATCAATGCCAAGACTTTTTAAAACAATAAACCGATGGCTGATTCAAACTTTTCTTTTATTGACCCCGTTTCAGCAGTTTACTACGTGGGGGTCAGGCTGGTTACGCTCATACCAAAATGATTACGTAATCGATAATTACCTTGAACCTGCTGTGATTTGACGAACACATACTGCTCCTATGGATAAATATCATTTGCACGAAAAACTTGCTTCATATTGTATGTTTACAATGACTTGAAGTGTTTGTTGCGTTTCTTTATTCCTTAAGTATACATCATCACCTATAGTATTTGCTTTCTACAACAGATAGCGTACGTTCGAAGCTCAGATGGTCTTGCCAGCATAAGAATGAGATCTAAGCATATTATAGAATTGTCTTGGGTATTTGTGGTCTGGCATTTGATATTGTTATATGACTGGAGAGAATCCTGTCTCCTGATTGGCCAAATTTGTCTTCATAAATCTCTATGTCTACCTGAAAACTGGTCTAAACTGGCTCAGAAGGTGATATAGGATGAAATCCAGCTCAAACTAGTTTCCAGAAGTTAATATTTTTGACACTTCTGCAATATCACCCTCTAGAGAGCTAAAAATAGCATGATGAGTATAAAACTTGCATGTGCTGCATGAAATTGACATGATTTGCTGTTTCACATCCAAACAGGTAAACTAAGGACTTTCATGAATTTTAACAACTGTTTTGTTATGTTTTGTTTGTTCATTTATCTTTGTTTGAATAAACAAAATGTAAAAAAAAGTTTTATGATTAAATTTTACATTCCACATTCAGAGAATTAATATACATTTCAGATTGCAAAATACCACATTAAAATATTTTAATAACAGTTGATAAAACTGTTAGGAAGTCCTTAGGTTGAAAGTTGACTTCAACAACAAAAAAGAAAGTAGAAAATTTTCATTCCAAGTTGAAAAGTCATATAACAAAACAGTTATTGACTTCAGTTTCGGTAGACATGAGGATTTATCTACCCTTAAAAGTGATATTCACCTCGGCCTAGCGGCCTCGGTGAATTATCACTTTTTCGGGTAGATAAATCCTTATGTTTACCTCATTGAAGTCAATAATTGTATAATGTTGACCCCGTATTTAATGCAATTAGTAAAATATGTAGCAGCGAAGGGGTATCTCCCGCACTCACTCAGAGCTCGGACCCAGTATCCGAGCTCAGAGCAAAGAAGTCTGCAGTGTTTTGATTTAAGCCGATACACGCTAGAAAACCACTGTACTCGAATAGCGAAGTCACCGCGTAGTGGTTGCAGTCAACGAGTGCACAAACTAGTGTACCTATTTGTTAATAAGGGTAATATTTTGGTCATTTTTTACATCAAAAATATTCATCGCGAATTATTATCACTTATAAATCCAGCTATGTGTCTGCAGAATACATTTTTTGTGGGTTGATTGATAGTCGCTCCAGCGCCAGAACTATGCAAAAATGTGATTTTTTTTCCTGAGAAAGAGGATGAAAGAAATGTTTGCTTATGTTCTGGAATTTATGCTTCTTTTCGATAAAATGCAAACCACTTGTCCTTTAATGTGCACAACGATTGAAATCTGAGGACAGAGCATTTTGAAAGTTATTCAAGCTTTTCATACTGAACGCATAGTTCTGTATATCGGGTGGTCTGGTCCAGTACTCGAGTGTCTAAATGAAATCAATATGTTGCAATCAACGACTCGACCACTGGGCCAGAACTCCCATTATACAGAACTATGCGTAAATCATGGTATCAAACCTTATGGATACCTGCAGCATTGAGTCCCATTGACTCTAAGGACTAACATTGATTATCCAAGAATTATTACTTAATTCTCCACAACAACCTCAGATTTCTTCCCTTTAAAATGTAAGGTGCTGTGCAAATTTGAAGATTCTGTTCAGTGATGTTTTCGTGACATCCTGAACAATTTTGCATTATCTGCTGGCTCTTAGTTTGACCGTAATTGATTGTAACAATTGTGATTATGTTCGGTCGTTCTTTTGTATATGTATGTACGCATGTGCGTCCGTCTGCCTACAATACCGTTCATTCGCATGTCTGTCTGAACACACTGATCAAATTTTGTAAATAAATGGCTAACACCAACACAGGTATCTGTTGACAAGTATAAAGTCCCCCATAGGGTTTTTTCCGATCTGTATGTTCATCTGCCTGGCCGTCGGTCACATTTTTCGTGCATCGTGAGGTGAAAACCATTCGAGATATTTTCATGAAATACTACACAAATGTAAAGTGTCAGTAGACAAAATGCAGAACTCATGGTACATAACTCTAGTGTGTCTACTTTTTGGAGTTGTTGCCCTTGAATGCTGAAAACACTAGAATCGTTGAGAATAAAAAGTTCTATACCATTAACCCCTCTTTGAAAGTGAACAAATAGCTCAACAAGACTTAGTCATCAAAATATTTTGACTATTTTTCAAATAAATAGCAGGGTCGTTTAATGGCTAAATAACTCCAAACTCAGCAGTCTGATTTGCCTAAAATAAAACTCATGCACGCTCTTATGCCTGTCATTGATACCAGCAACTGTGATGATGATTTGGATTAATAGATGGACGGATGTACAGATGAACGGAAAGTTAGAAAAAAGCAGACAAACATACTTGAAGGGCGAGACTATTTCTTCAAGTGGAGCGTATTGTGTATTCTCTGGCGATCATTGAAATAACATATTTACCAACCCTACAAATGGCATACTGTGTAGGAAGGATGCACACTATGCTCTCGTGTAGTATATTGTATATGATGGGTACACAATATGCTTTTCGCGAGAGCAATGTATGTAGGAAGCACATTGTGGCTCCACACAGCTAGCTTTGGCGCAAGGAATTCAAAGGTTTATTCCGCGGAAGAATGTTCTTTGCGAAAAGAAGATTTTTATGAGGCCTGGTGAGGCATTTAAAGTGTATATTGATACTTTTAATATGCTTAAATGAATAATGCCAGCTTTTGCAAAATGTAGTAATATGGGTATAAAAGGGACATAAAATTTAATCAAGTGTGGCCATAAATGTCACTCTATGAGAATGTCTCGACATCATCATCATCACAAATCCATTTTGACTTTTCCTAACACAGTTAAATATTGCTGGGGAGGATAGAACTGGTTGCTTACTTTAATTGTTTGTTTGTTTGCTTTGATGCTTTAGGTCCTAATTAGCATTTATCCTATCTTCCTGATTGAACCAGTGCTAAGCAGCTGATGTATTGTGGCTATCTGTGTTGTTTGTATCTTTCCCACGAGGCCGTATGCCAGGCTTATGTCTGTAATTGTGGCATTTCCTGCCCATTCTCACTTACTTTTTGAAAAATGTTCAGGCAACAAGACACCTTGATATAACCATCGCTGATAACATGGATTAGGGTCAACATATCTCTGAATTTTCTTCAAACGCTACGAAGACACTTCAATGGTTTCCTTCGCAGGAACTTGGATTTTGCACCTAAGAGCACTACTGAGATGTTACTTACAACACTTTGGTTTGGCCTAAACTAGAGTATGGAACCTTTACTCTAAAACCCAGATTAAACAATTTGTGAAAGTACATGGCTGCAGTCCGCTGGACCTGCAGGAGATTGCGAAACACAAGTAGTGTCAGCAGAATGCTTGATGAGCTGGGAGTGGTTCTGGGGATGGGTCTACATTAAATCTGATGTTTCTATTGAAAAAAGACATGTTCCTGCCCCCTGCTCAAAGTGTTATTTAGCCACCAAATATCTCTTACTTTTTTCATCTTCGCACAGACATTGATTTTTTATGAACACTGAACAAATGCTTGTTTTACAAACGCAGCCCACTTGTTTCAACTTCGCATTGGCTTTCGGCACTGATTAAAAAAATGAAGCCGGAGTCCAGTCAGATGATGTTTATTACTACATAAAATTCAACGGTAATGCCTCGGTTACATTTGCCTTACGACGAGTATACGATGCCCCTACGATGTCCAAATCACCGTTTCCGTGCGGCCTCCGCAGGGAGACCTTGCGATCATCGTACGGATTTACGGGCATCGTGGCCTCTACGATTTTGTTTAACTCCGCACAATGACAAATTTGAAAAAATCGTAAGCCCGTGGCCCGTAGACACATCGCAGTGACATCGTACGACCCCCGTATGGGCACCACACGGTGATCGTGAGGACAACGCAGGGTCTTAGATTGTCATCTTGGCCCAAAAATGATCGTAGACTCTTGCGATAGTCGTAAGGAGCCCGCAAGGTCGCCGCACGATGCCTTTGCAGGGCCCATTAAATCGTACGGACATCGGACGGTCATCCTGCGGTAACCCCAAGGAGATGGCACGATCATCGTGCGGTCGCCTTCCGACGTGTCAACACTTATCATTAGCTGTTTGTTTCATTTCAATATTTGTCTTCAGGCGATGTCACTAATACCACCACTCAGTGTGACTCAATATGGACACAGTTCAGTTTGCTGACGGAAGCAGTCGAATCATGGGCGGATCCAGCGGGGGGGAGGCAGGGGGTCCGGACCCCCTGGAAAATTACAAAAATATAGTTTTTTAGCAATACTGGTCCAGATCCCGTAGATAATCTCAAAGCTATACATGTACCAAGCCAGCATTACATGACGGGCCATCATCGGTCCGCCAGCGAAACGCCATTTAAAATGACGTTTCGCTAGCGGTCCAATAATGACCCCCGCTTTTAGTGGTATTTGGATCCTCTCTCCCCTTTATCAACTAAAAAAAGTCGAGTTGGAACCCCTCTGACATAACTTTCTGGATCCGCGCATGATAACATGGACGTTATATTACCTAATCCCTGCAAGTATACATCCCTGATGATAATCAGGGCCCATAGAGTATGCTTCCATGACAAATTGTCTGAAGTGCAATTCAAAATATGCACCTAACATGAAATGCATACACGTTTTCAGTTTATAAAATGCTGGTTGGATAAGGGGTTTAAAAAATTAGATGAGATTAATAAAACGTCCAGATATTTTTTATGATTTATAACTGGGATTTGAACGCAGTCGGTAACGTGTCTGGCTACAGATGCGTGTCTGACTGCAGATCCAGGGGTCGCGAGTTCGTTCCCGGCCCGGTACCATACTTTCGTGGAGATTGATCATGAAATAATTTCTACGGTCATTCTTCTCCTTCCGCTGATTTATTCAAGAAGGGTTGTTGTCAGTTACAAGCGAAAGTATGTGCACAAATTACTGGTTAACCGCTTGCTCAAGCCTGCCCAGGAAAAAGTGTGGTTAAGTGAACTGACCGTCCCGCAATGACCATAGCTGTTGACATGGGACGTAAAGCAACAAAAACAAACAAACTGGGATTTGAACAAGTTTGAGTATTACTTCAAGGCATAAAGTATATAGGTCTCGTAGTGAGAAATGTGGAATTTGAATGAAAGAATGTTCTACAAAATGTATTTTACTGAAAACGAATGGCAAATGTGCTGACCAGGCCGGGTGGAAGAAAGCACATTCTGGTCAGTACTTTGGTTGTTCGCATGCAACGACTTCATTTTTACTTATGACGAAGATTTTATGTGTTGCTGGCCGTACAGTAAACTGAATAAAACCATAATAAGCGGTTTAGTCTACGCTGATACTATTAAAGCATCTTTTCAAATAAAGTGCTACTTTTCGAATTATAAAAGTGTACTATAAAAAGGGGGTTGCAATATTCTGTGATTTAAACTTTAAGAAAACTGCAGAACTTAGAAATTGACGTTAAAACATACACAAACGTATCACGCTGTTCCATACCTTTGGGCCATGTTCAACTTAAAACACTAGCCTCTTCATAGCACGATTTGTGATCACATGACTTTGAAATATAGTTCAAATGGAATGCATAAATGAACATGGATAGCCGTTTAAATCCATGCACATAGTTACACGACAATTGCACAGTCAGCGTACCGACTCCTTGCGACTTCCGCAAGGTCATCGTACGTGCATAGTGCGATTTATATAGGGAGGTCGTGAAGATAAAACGACGATTGTACGATAACCTTGCGGTTGTCGTACGATATCCGCAAGGTCTCTGTAAAGTTTTGTTCTAGTTTGTCGCCGAAAGAAATCGTCAGGTGATCGTAAGCAATGCAACCACATACGTCGTAGCTTATAACCGCCTACGATGCCGGAAAGATCGTAGAGAAAATCGTAGACAAATAAATCGTACGACGACAGTTGGAAATGTAACCGAGGCATAAATGACCGAAATAGACAAGAAATGGACCGTTTTTTTGTCCGATTACTGTGAAGGTCCGAAATTTTTAACGTTTACAGATTTTTTTATTTATTTAATTATTCATTTTATTTTTTATTTTTATCTTATTTTTTTTATTTTTTTATTTTTTTGCGAACGCATAAGATTTCATATAGTTGTTGAAAACTGCATACCAGGTCTCTGCAATCTGAATACTCTCTAAAAAGGTCTGAAGAATGCGTACGATTTTAGGGGATAATACCTTGAGGTTAACTAAAACAATATATAAAACAAATGTCACATCGTTGACCAAACGAGCCATTCATACAGCCTGAAGGGTTGGTTTTTAAACCCTGTAAAATAAAGAGCACTAAAGCGATATATCGCCAGGTTCGACATCAATTCCTAGTCCAGTTTCCGGTCTCATTGGCATTGACAGTGTGAGTTTCCTGTTTCGAGGCTATATACGTGATAAGGACCAAACTTCAAGCTCATCTGGACACAGTCCACAAAAGTGACTTTAGTTGGTGTCCAGTCACCGTTTTTGTGTGTTTGTTTTTGTTATTTTCATCCAAACTTCACGAGTGTAAACATCCAGGTTCTGGTCAGCCTATTCGGAGGCGCAGGGCTGCCTGAGCCTTCACAGGACACTTTAAAAAAGCATTTTTGGCTCATCTTTCTGGACAAAGCACTACTTTCAGGAAGGGTATTTTTATTCACGCTTTTGTTGCCGTCTGCTGACTTTTTTCAAAATTAACTTCTATTTTTTCTTTCTGTTTTATCAAAAATTATTTCAGGTAATGACTATTGGGGTGTCAAACGGTAAATTGACGGCGCGCACAGTATTGGCGTACAAAACGTAACGTCGAATTGTAACGTCGCGACGCTAATTTCTTTTTTCTTCTCCTTATATTTAGCTAGACGTCTTGCTTCTAGAGAGACTTTCATTTGTTGGTAAAGTATATGAAACCGTTTTCTAGCTTTCAAACATCAATGCAGGTCAGAATCAGTATACTCGCATACACAACAGAACTGAGAATCCCTCGTTTGACGTTTCTTTGTTTAACGTCATTTTTACCGCCGGTAACAAAATTTAAGACTGGGGTAAATGTTCACATTTTCTTTATTTTTCGGCGGATAAACTTCATATACCGCATTTATAAGTAAGCAAGCAAAGTACATTGTAGAGATATATACTTAAGGAATAAAGAAACGCAACAGACAAAAACATAATTTTTGCGTGTTTAAATGACGGTTTAGTGAAATCTCTTTTGAAAATTTCTTATTGAGTATTTATGGCATGTGGTGAAATACCAAAACGTCATTACGCTACATTTTACACTACAAGATGAAAACATATGAAAACGTAAAATGCGACGTTAACGTCAGAATAAAGATCAAGAAACCCCGTTTTTTCCATGTATGGTTATTTGGCGTCGACATGACAATGTGCAAATTAAACAAACGTCCAAATATATGCGTAATGCAGTCAAATATTGCGTCAAAACACGCTACTTGAATGCCAAGATACACAATGGTAGTGAATAAACGGTAAACATCACTTAGAGCCGTCGGGCTTTGGTCGCTTGTTAATATACGGGATAAGATAGACCTAGAGACATCAGAACAAGCTTTCTTTGGAAAAACTGACTTTTCAGATACCGTAGAAATACGCTGGTAAGGTGTTTATATTGACGTTAGCCAAACAAAACACGGCATAATGCAAGGGAAAATATCTGATTACATGCCGAGAGTGAACACCAAACGTGTTAACTGTAACCTAAACTTTGTCATTGGACCATTTTATCATTAGAAAAACACATAAAACGTAGGATATCGAATTTTGACGTCAGAATTGATGTTTTTTGACGTCTGAAGATTTCAAGTCATAATTCTCGAACAAAACGTCCTTGTAATGAATAAATCTCAAGCAGAAAAGAAAGTTTACGTGTTTCACGCAGTATTCAGAGTTGACGTTAATGACGTTAACCCGTTTCAGACTCCTACAGAAACGTCGCCATTTGATCATTTCCTTGATCCGCAATCTATGCCAAGGTTTTTAAAACAATAAACCGATGGTTAATTCAAACTTTGCTTTCATTGACCCTGTTTCAGCAGTAAACAACGGGGGGGGGGGGGGTCAGGCTGGTTACGCGCATGCCAAAATGATTACGTAATTGATAATTACGTTAAACCTACTGTAATTTGACGAACACATACTGCTTCTATATATAAATATCATTTGCACTAAAAACTTGAATCATATATTATGTTTACAATGACTCGAAGTGTTTGTTGCGTTTCTTTATTCCTCGAGTATACTTTTCTAGTGAGATTCATTGTCAAAGTTAAAGTTATGCATACATTTCAAGAGTATGTGCATTTATTTTAATGAAAATTGTGTTTTGGAAACAAATTTTAAGACTTGGGATTTTGCTGAACATTTTTAAATGGAAAGCGGCAATGCAAATAGTTTTCGATTAACTTTCACAACGGAAAAAGTACATTTTAAACAAACAAATGTTTTGTCAATAAAACGCCATCAAGATTGCAAAATCGCCTATAGAAGAGACCATGCCTGTATTTTTCGCACGTTATTTGTCACGAGTTACAGATTTTATTTTACAAAACTTAACTTTCTGAGACGTCTTTGTAGAGAAATAAGCAACAAACTGGATATGACGTTGAACAATGACGTTTCAGGTTTGACGTAGACTAAATCCAGTAATAATTGACGCCAAAATGGCGTTGTAATACACATTTGCGTGTGCCTACCACAGCGCTATTGTTACAGAGTTACAGAGGTTTTACTCCCAAATTTTGACTTCTTGGGCTCTCCTATAACTGCTTTGATAAATAAAAACAAAGAATCAATAAACTCTTAACAAGGCAAACGTACACCTCTAGTTTCCAAACAAAAAAGACCAGAACATCAAAAATCGGTTCCTGTAAACAGAAAAAAATGCAAAAACCCGTTTTGTACGCGAATACTGTGCGCGACGTTTTTAGATCCAGATCAGGACCGAGGTCCCGTCGGTCTTGACTTGGGTCCAAACTGTTTGGAAGATTTATGAGCAGACGACAAAAATCGTCCCTAGCAATGATAAAATTAATTTAAAGACTGCCACGTTTACAAGACTAGTCTTACCTATAATTGTAATTTCTCTTGGGTCAGGCATCTTGCAACTGATACAGCACTGATAGTCACCAAACCATTTTTATTACGTCACGTGTTCTCAAATCTGAAATTTAATATTCAAACTGCATTATCATAGTAATAAAAATCAAGGTCCAGTTGCCAAAAGCTACATTTACTTAATAGTCTTTGATCCTTTTAATACTGGAAATTCATATACTGATACGTTCATAAACAATGAAATCCAGGATGAAATGCCACAGTAAATTGCATCGCATCATGATCTACACTATTTGTTGATATATATATAAACAATTTTCAGGAACTAAAATACATCATTCTATGACCCTTTGGTGTGTACTATGAACTATTTAAAGTAAGTAAGGGTGCAAAGATCAGGAATCGACACAATCAAGTACCACACCTGACCCAGGATACCAATGGGAAAGTAACAAAGTTACAGTTAGACACCACAAACGAGAGCCAAGCGGTCAGCCCTTTCCCAGCAGGTGACCACATGGCACATATACTAGTCAAAAGTTCTAACCGGCCACGTGTGTTTTTACCGATTTTCGGAATAGCTATAAGGACTATACCAATTTCATTTGCACTCCCGAATAGGCCAGCCTATCAGTCATCGATTACAGAAAACGGCTAAGCAAAACTTCTTAAGTTGTATCCGGGAGGCTTTACCGAATACACTTACCCTCAATTTAAAAATTCACAAGAATTTGCATTGGATGGTGGGAATAATTTTTGACATTTTAGCCAATAGCAAGGAGTTTCGTGCAGATGGAGTGTTCATTTCAGCACTTTAGTGTTCAATATGTGTTTGGCTTTAGAAATGAAAACGTTTTGCGTATGAAATGGGGTTATTTCAAAAAGTCATGACCCACAAATTGTGCCAAAATGCGAATTTTGAAAAGGGGGGTACCACTATTCAAGTTAGCATCCTACATGTACTGTTGAACATTTTGTCAATATCTTCACTGCAAATGGTACATGATATGTCTGTCAATTTCGAGTTGCAAAAAGAGAAGTCATGTCATTTAAAGTTTTGAAGAAAATTAATAAAATGCAGGCGGCCGTTTAGAACTTTTGGCTAGTATATAAACAGACGCATACAAAGGCATAGCAAACACAAGACAGAAAGAACAAAAAAGAACCACAAAAAAGTACCGCCTTGGAACGGTCTGTTAAATATTTTACTGGAGGGCTTAACCCGGTTTAACGGTGCACCAACCTCACCCTTAGTTCAGATGTGGATCAAGACACGTAGATGTTTGGTTTACATGAAAGTCCCTTAACTTATCATTGCATCATCTCCTGGAACATATAAATCAAGATATAAAAAGGAGATAAAGCAAAGATAATGACTCAACAGTAAATAAAACTGAACTACCGGAGCAAAAGAAATCCAACAGGTAAACCCCGGTGGGCCCGACAAACAGCCAAAGCACCAGGCCCCTACCATCTCATCAAGAGATAAGTCTTTAAGTCGGAACCGTCATAGAGTCTGAAGTCTGACCCACCAGCGTGCCATTAGAGAGGAAGCAAAGTTGCAAACCGTGATTGGGTTGACTACCAAACATGCAGTCTGTTGCAATACATTAATGTTATAGCCAATCTTTTTATACATTTAATAGGAAATTATTTTAAGGAACTGCGCTGAAATATTATTAGAGTCAGCCATCTTCTTCAATTTATACACCAAGTCGAGATCACCATAGAATTCAGGTTCCGAAAGTCCATGGCGTAAGAGAGATTTAAGTCCAACTTGGAATTTAGATATCAAATCATAGTATCATCTATAAAATTTAGAAAAGGTTTTGCGAAGTTAATGATACCAATAGCCTTGTTTAAGAAGTTTATGAGTAAACAATTTATTGTTAGTGTTGAAGTCAGTAATATAGCTAGATGCTCTGGCAAAACAAATGAGTTGAGAGATAAAGACTCCATAGGATGTAGAGCGAGGAACATCACCATCTAAAAATGGGAAATTGACAATTTCAAAATCAAACTCGTCACGTTTATCATAAATTTCGGTAAAGTTTATTTATCAACACGAAAGCCATCTGTTTTGTTTGTTTGTTGGTATTGATCCTTATGCCTCGGTTACACTTGCTACGGTCGTCGTATGATTTATTTGTCTACGATTTTCGCTACGATTTTTTCGGCATCGTAGGCGGCTATAAGCTGCAACGTATGTGTTTACATTGCTTACGATCACCTTACATTTCTTTCGGCGACACACTAGGACAAAACCTTACAGGGACCTTGTGGACATCGTACGACAACCGCAAGGTTGTCTTGCAGTCATCGTGTTATCTTCACGACCTCAGTATAAAAATCGCACGATGCCCATACGATGACCTTGCGGAAGTCGCAAGGAGTCAGTACTCTGAGTGCGCAATTGTCGTGTAAGTATGTACATGGATACGACCATCCATGTTCATTTTTGGATGCACATTTGAACCGTGCTTCAAAGTCATGTGATGACAAATCGTCCTATGAAGAGGCTAGTGTTTGTGTTGACACGGAGGTCCCAAGGTGTGGCATTGCCGATGATACTTTACAGCGTGTTACTTTGATTATACAAATGTATTTTTATGTCAATTTTAAGTTCTGCAGTTTTCATAAAGGTTATTACAACAGCCCCTTATTTATAGTACACTTTAAAATTCGAAAAGTATCACTTTTATTAAAATTACAAAGATGCTTTAACTGTATCTCCTCGTAGACTCAGTGTGGACTAAAACGCTTATTATGGTTTTATTAAGTTTAATCATCCAAAGACACTATACAGCCAGCAACCTTGGGCCAGCAACACATAAAATCCTCGTCATGAGCAAAAATGAAGTTGTTGCATGCGAACAACAAAGGTACTGACCAGACTGCGCTTCCTTCACTCAGCCTAGTCAGCACATTTGCCATTCGTTTTCAGTAAAGTACATTTGTATTTCATTCATACAATCGAATTTCAAAGTTCGACCTTGTCACATGTTCTCACTACAAGACCCATATATTTTTCTTGGAGTAATGCTCAAATTCAAATCACTGAGTTATAAATTACAAAAAAAATCTTGACTTTTTATAAATCTAATCTAATTTATTAAACCCCTTATCCAACTAGCATTGTATGTATGCATTTTACGTTAGGTGCATATTTTTAATTGCATTTCAGACAATTGTATCATGGAAGCAAACTCTATGGGCCCCGATTAAATTGCGCCCATCAGCAAACTGATCTGGGTCCATAATGAGTCACTCTGAGTGGCACCTGAAGACAAATATTGAAATGAAACAAACAGCTTATGATAACCAATATATGCCCGTCTTAAAATTGTTGACACGTCGCAAGGTGGCCGCACGATCATTGTACCATCGCCTTGAGGTTACCGCAGGATGATCGTCCGATGTCCGTACTATTTTATGGGCTCTGCAAGGGCATCGTGCGGCGACCTTGCGGGCTCCCTACGACTATCGCAAGAGTCTACGATCATTTTTGGCCCAAAATGACAATCTAAAATCGTGCGTGGTCCTCACGATCACCGTGCGGTGCCCGTACGGGGATCGTATGATGTTACTGCGATGTGTCTACGGGCTACGGGCTTACAATTTTTTTCAAATTTGTCATTGTGCGGAGTTAAACAAAATCGTAGAGGCCATGTTGCCTGTAAATCCGTACGATGATCGCATGGTCTTCCTGCGGAGGCCGCACAGAAACGTGATTTGAATATCGTACCGGCATCGTATACTCGTCGTAAGGCAAATGTAACCGAGGCATAACTTTCCTTTAAAATATGTTAATACAGCTTCAAAACATTATTCGACAGTGACAAAAAATGAATTGACTGTTGCAGAAATTGAAACAATGCCGTTGGGAAAATACAATGTAAATGGACAAAAATCTATTCAACAGTGACAAGAAATGATTTAACAATGGCAAAAATTGATTTAACAATGACAAAAAATGATTTAACTGTTACAAAGAAAGGATTGAAGAGTAACAAAAGATTATTTAGACATAGCAAAAAATTATTTGATAATAACGAAATTGAATCAGTCACTGATTACTTAGACCTTAAAAGTTTACTATCGCCTCTATTTTTTTCTAAATACCCATAGGGTTCAATATCATAATTGTCCAGTCGTCATTTTGTGTACACCATTTGATAGTTTTTCTCTTCTTCTCTAGTGTACAGTTTTCTTTTTCCCTTATCATGACATATTTTATGAGGATTGGTTAATGTGATAGTCGATATCTCTGAGGGGTCTCTAACCATAACTTTTACAGATTCAAAGTTAATAGTTTGGCTATTAGTGAAAAATTTGAGAGACGGTTCCCAAGTAGGTATATTTGGTCTCCAACAGTTCCCAGCAAGGCCAAGGAATATGGTTCCTAAAAGCCTAGGAAGATGCTCTCAGTTCAAAACAGAGTTATTTGATAGTGGATACGAGTCCTCATATTGTCTGAGGGGTAGAATGTTTCCTGGGGAGGACCCTCTGGTGTTATAAAGAGTCGCACACTAGAAAGAGTAACCATGCTGACACTCATCAGAGATCAGAGCCATTTTCTGAAATTATTTACACAGACCAACACCAAGGAGGCCAATCACGTGATCTGCCTGATTAGGTTCACGGACTTTACGAACCAGTAATTGGATATCACAGGTAAAGAAAATCGTTCATAACTTTCGTTATACTAATTCCAATCATGCAGTAAAGTGCAAAATCCCCTCATATTTTTCTGCAAAAAACTGTGTTAAAGTTTTTCTTTGCTTCGCTGCAGTTTTCCAGATTACTTCGACCAACTAAAGTGTGTACCCAATCACGGAGAATTTTCCTGTTTGTTTTTTTTTTTCAGTTGGTCAAGGTAATCTGGGAAACTACAGCAAACTGAGGAGAAACTTTGACACGGTCTTGTGCAAAAAATATGGGGGTTATTTGCACTTTACCACATGACATTTGACTTAGTATTATGAAAGTTATGAATAATTTGACTGTTTCAGGAAATCCATGAACCCAATCATACTGACCACATGATTGGCCACCTTGAACACCTCTCAGTGAAAGGCGACAGGACCTTGTTCTACGGTAGGAAGTTCCAGGCTCTTTGTGGTAAACAGAAGTTTGTGTATATGTTTTAAAAATAGCCTTGATTGGTTTGGAATCAGAGCTAGAATAATGGAAAAGTTAGTCTCAGTAACTCAAAATAAGTACCAGAGACTGTTGGGTGCCCAGGCTACCAAACGCTTCACACCAGATTCGATGACACTTAAAAGAAAGACTGTGCCTCAACCCTACCTGGGGAATGTGATAAGTCGACAAAAGAGGGTCCTTTTACGCGACATTATAGGGTCAAGGACTGGATCTCATTCTGGGCGTAATAAAGCCTACCTCATAGCAGAGGTGACTCGCCCCCTGTGCAAAAGATAAAGACCCCTGTATAAAATAGAAGAACGGATAATGTACGCTACATTTCCCACGATGACTTCCCTTATAAACGCCCTGAAGAGGAGGGACACCATGCTCTAGGACGTGACACACCCTTTTCGTGGTCTTGAGCGTTGACTCACCCTCAGGGGTGACACAGAACGCGTCACAGGGTCATTCGGGGCAATGGTGGCCATCTTGGATTGGACTTCGTGACATCATTGGCACTAAAGTAACGCCTATACTACTCTTGTAGTCCGTTTTAACAACCCCCAGGGGCCTAGCAGGTGTTTAAGTAACAGAAACCATGTTTGATCGCTAATATTATTAAGCCCTAAATCTTAGACCATTTTTTTTAACTTCCTGTTTCAGTAAATCTTAAAAGAAAAAGTTCAAAATCTTATACCACTTTACGAGTACTTCCTACTTCAGTGAAATATTATAAGAAAAATTAGCGCACACAGTTACTTTCTATGTTCCTAAAGCCATCAATTGAAATTGAGATGGTAGGCAATAAACATTTTAACTCTAATCTTTTGTTGATAATTAGATACGTTAAAAAGTCCATAATATACTAACTTTAAAGCTGCATAGTCTGTAACTTTTGATATTCTAATTTTAAAAATAATGTTTTTATTTTTTAAGAACGCAGTAAAAATACTCAAATTCAGGTAAACATTTTACCATTTTCGTAAATCTTAACAAGTTATCACTATCAAAACAACTGCATTTATGTTAAAATTCAACGGTCTATAATTATTGGAGGGACGCAAATAATTACAAACAAGAGAAAAATACACCTATTTGATAAGATAATTCACTTTTCCATGCAGTTTTCAGCTGTACTGAACATTTTTATTGTGAAAACATAGCTTAATTCTACTTTTACAAATGATTTAAAAAGAAAAGAATTTTTTTCGAAAAATGTTCATAGTTACAGAGTATGCAGCTTTAATGAAGGCGAGTGCTGCAAAAGAAAGACATTTATAGTATTTTGTTCAAACCTAGCAGGTCACCGAAAAGCAACTTGCTGCGCGATAAACATGCGTATATTTGTAATGTTTCATACGTGTACCATATAAGAATCTATCATGACTTGACTTGTGAGGGTTGGATAGAATACAAGGATCTATCATGATAGAAAAATCCGTCCCGAGGATCGCCGTTTGGCATCACGAGGCTTGTCGAGTGATGATATACTGTGCTCTTGTGTGACTAACTTTTCCGTCCCATCCATACACAAATTTTTGCTCATTATGAAAAAATCCGCAATTGAGGGTCTGGATGGGGGTTTTACCTGATAAATAAAAAAGGCGGTATTTTATCAATTAGGAGAAAAATGCTAACAAAACACTAATAAAAAGAAAAAAGGGAATGATTTAATTATAAAACAGTCTGATTTTTTTAAGAAAAGCACAAAAAGATAACTGATACTGAATAAACGTATTAAGAAAATCGCTTAAAGGAAAACATAATTCTTAAAAAAGAGGAATACAACAAATAAAGAAAAAGAAATCTGAGCTAAATTTTGACTGATAAAAGAAAACCATGGGCAGACCCCACAATCTAGAATATCTTAAATCTAGTTCATGATTTAGACCAATAAGTCATTAAAGTGCTAAAATTTCAGTCGATCAGTATCCAGTTACATACTAGTACAGCTTGAGTTTCAGTTTAACACATTCTTTGTTTCAAATGCAATATGGCTCCTTTAACCCTTATCCTGCCAATATTTTTGTCCTGAAAATGTCGTCTGCTTATTACTCAGTCTGTTGCATATATTTAAATGCATTCAGACTACTTTTAATCGTTGAAGCAAACATGAACCCTGATCAGCAGTCTGATCTGGGTCCATATTGTTTGCAATATAGGCCATCAAAGAACGGGGGTGAAGAATGGCCAAGGCAAATCCCATGTATTGCAGAAATTCATACACCTACGCAATAAACATGTTGAAGATAACGGAAAAGTAAGGCACCACACCTCGCAGCTCTTATCTTAGCAATAACTCTTTATATTCTTATCATTTCCTGCATGGTTTGTGATTTGAGCTGTTCGTTTGACAGAAGTATAAGGTATGGCTTACAGGAAAATAGGAGGAGCTGGGGTTCGGCGGTGGGTTTCGTTTCCGTTTAGCATGAAATCAACATCTGATTATGAGCGAGAATGTTTAGTACATGATTGGCACAGCTTCCACCAATAGAAATATACTGCAGAGTGATTTCTTATCTGACAGTTAAATACATCTCCATATATTTCCACTTACGTCCCTTCAAGTATGTTTTACCTATTACGTGCAGAGCACCGCAGTTTTAGAGGAGTCTCTATAAACAACTGAAGTTAGTTAAGTTATGCTCAATCAAATTGAGTCTGCTGTTTTCTAGTCATCTCTATTTCTGAAGGTCCGTTTGTATAAATTCCAAATTAAATAAATTATAAACTTATCATAGTGTAAAAGAGGCATTGTAATGTAACAGATATTATTGTACTAGATGCGTTGTAGTGTTAAAGAGACTGGCTAAAATCTTATGAGTATCTATTTTTTCATTTAAACAGCAAATACCTCGGCCGCGCCCATCCTGGTCTGCACGTTTGGCATTAGCATAAAACAAAAACTAAATTTGTCACGCTGTAGTCAGTAGTGAAGTTTTGGTACTGCTTAAATTTCCGCTAGAACAAAAGATGTATGTAATTCTTAATTCCTTCACAATAGGGCTTATCCGGCAGTGCTGTTCACACAGGTGTCAGATACTACACACAGCTGCAAGGGGTACAAGAAATCAGGGAACCTCATAGTTTTCCTATGAAGTTAGCCTGATTTCGCAGTCATTTGCCTTGTTTATTTCAATATTTACACATATTTGGTAATAATGGCTAGCATACAGTTTCATACAAGGTCTGTCAAAGACTTGCAACACTTTTTGAAAGAAAGGGGAGTGATTTTCAGTGACCAAAAGAAAGTTGATCTTGTGGAATTGTGCGAAAAGTCGTCTGCTGCAAAAAATTGCTTACACTATCGACTTATGCATGTATAGAGACATACAAAGTGGACCCATCAGTGTTCTTGTAATGCAGAGCAGACTGCTACATTAAGAGCAGTCTGATCTGGGTCAACAAGTGCTGTATATGTAGAAGAGGCTTTTTCTGCAGATGACAAAGCAAACAATTCTTGCTGTGAGTGGAGGTTTTAGTGCTATGGGTTTATGCTATGTTACTTTAGGGAACAAGGTAAAGAATCATCCTCATCGTGAGGATCTATTTTTATACAGACAAACAGTTTGAATGACCCTTGTACTGTTACAGCAAGTATTTAAAATTATTCCAGTTGGGTCTAGCGGTAGAGATCTCTGATGAAGCTTATGCATGCTTGTAAGAGTTTTGTTTTTGATAAAACCTAGGCACAAAAAGGCATTTAAATACTTTACGAATATGCCCTAAACACCCATTTCTACTTTATTTTTACAATATCAAAGTTCTGAGAATAATATTTGTTTTCGTTCATTAAGGAAGCATACTTTGATATTAGTCAAGCAATATTGGAAGTAAGTTTAAATTTTAGACAAGTATAAATTTTCGATAGACAATTTATTGCTCTGACCACACTTCTAACAGATTCCAAAGCTGCTATTTGTTATCGTATGTCATTTAGCCATGACCTGAGTAAACAACCAGGAAATCTCTATCAGCTGATCCAGTGGCCTTGATTTTTCAGATTTCTACCTTATTCCCTGTAGTAATGTCTTTTTTTAATAATCAGAATGGATTCCTATTTATACGGTACATGTGCAGTGCATACCCTGTAAAGATATTCTCACAGTGAAATAATATCTTGAAGTGTGACGTGCGGGCACAGGAAAATCCAAGATCTGCCTTGGGATATATTAGACTTGGCTGTGCCCTTATGAGGTAGCTAAGGACTCACTCCACTCTACTCCAGACAATGAAAACTGTTCAGACTGGGCGGATGCACAGGCTGATCTGAGTTTTCACTTGGTACTTATGCGACGTATTTGATATTTTAACCCTTTATATACTTTTGACTCACAAATGAGTGTTTGGGCAAACACATTGTACGAATGCTAAGACAAAAACGATATTTTGAAATTTTATTTGGATATTATAACCTGCGACCCTTCCTATATAAAATGTAATGCATCAAACCAGATCATTATATTAAAACGATTAAGTGATGCTGGGAGTTTGGATCGGGCTCAGGTCTGACATTTTGTCGGGCCTGATCTGGGTCCAAACTGTTTGGCAAAAAAAGGATGATTGTGATAAAATTGAGCAGACGACAAAAATGCAAAAAAAAAAAAAATGAGCTGTATTTTATTATAAATATGAACAAAATAAATATATGTAAATACTAAAATGGCCCTTACTTTTGAACATACATAATGATGACGAGCTATCTTATCAGCATTGAGTTGATCATGAGGTCTTGCGCATTCTTTAACCCAGGATCTGCACCGCTCGAGATTCATCCAAGGCTTTGGAAAAGGGAAAAAAGTTACACCCACGGTTTTTGACGATAGCGGCTGTCACTGTTACATTTTCCCCAAGAGCATCTCTTTGTTGGCATTGTCTTTAATTCTTATC
Organism: Loripinus fragilis; assembly: GCA_964019695.1. Lineage (NCBI taxonomy): Eukaryota > Metazoa > Mollusca > Bivalvia > Lucinida > Lucinidae > Loripinus > Loripinus fragilis. The sequence goes on along the minus strand of OZ026522.1, from coordinate 61,862,815 downwards.
AATTATGCCCACAATAAACTCTCCTAATTAATTAAATTAAGGAATTTGACCTATTCTCCTAGTGTAAAGCAATAGAAATGGCAGCAGCTGCTGGGAATCTTGTACCCTACAGGTAATCTCTACACACAGCATATAGACTGCCGGAGTAGCCCTATTGCTGGGTAATTCTGCATGCATTTTCGTCGCAGCCTGCTTATTTATTCATCAAAATTACCGTATCAAAAACATACATGTATTTTAGAAATACCATCAGAGTGTCAATCAGTTGGGATCTAGATCAGGTCCGAGGTTTTAGTCCAAACTGTTTGCAAAAGTTATTAGCAAACGACGATAGTTGCCAAATGGTTAATTCTTCTACCATAAACAATCTTAGCCCTCCACCGTCTTCCAAACAGTGTAAGGAATTATGAGATGACTCTTATACCATCAAATTAAGATCAGGTTCCATACTGTATGTTTTAAACACTTAAAATTACGATTTCCTCATGTTCCATTCAGTGCTGTAAAATATATACTGTCAAAACAAAATGGTAGCCCCTATATAGTCCGAATATGAACCACAAAAAAAACACTCATATCGTAGATTTTAGCGAAATAACGGATTTTATTACTGCAGTTAATACCAAGTTACACAAGATACTTATTATGTACGAGTTTGCAAGTGGCATACCAAATGATGTATCAAGTAACATTTTTGTTGACTTGAAACGTGTCAAAGGTGAAGCTGTAAATGGTGTAGAACCAGACGGAGAACGCGAAATCTATCCACGATCTGCTCTTTTGCTTATATAAAGGCAACCTTCAGGGACAGAAACGAAATAAATAGTATAATTGTGTTTTAAGTCACCTTTGTTACATGTAAGCATATCCCACTGTGTTTTTTTTTGTTATTGAAGTACCGCAGGTTTTGTTTACCACCAATTGCAAAACGTCCTCACGCACGCATGCACGCGCATACATACATACATTTTAAGTTTTGGGAGGGTTTTCGCTTACAAAAATAGTAACTTGGAAAATGTAACATGTCCCTAAAAATATATAATGTATAATTCAAATTATATTGCACCAAACTGGATGGAAGATTCCATATGTCAAGAAATATTTAAAAGATAATTCTTCAGATATCGTAATAATTCTTAAAATATCAAGTAAAAGGTTCACGCCAGTTGTTTATCTGAATATAGGGATACTTCTCTCAAACTCGGTCTGACACACTGATTTGTATCAATTGTCTCTTCCAAATTTTTATAGGTGAAGCAAGTTGATAGAACAAAGACAAGTGAATGGACATTTTAACTGATACATTTTTATATATTACTTGACTTTTTGGTTACTGTTAAGGCGGCACCTCATGAATGCGTAATTGGGACTGATCAACCTTAGACATAGGTAAAAGCTGAATTATTCAAAAGTAACTGTATCGTCTTGCGCCATTACCTCAGTATAGACGAGTCCTTAAATGCTAGCAAAATAACTGCATCTGACAATGTCTATTTAACATTAGCATAAGGGCAAACATTGTGGACCCAGATCTGGGTCCACACTGTTTGTCTGTGAGGCTTCAAACATTTTAGTGGACGACAAAACATACATTTTGTGATTATGCGCTTTAAGGGTTCAGTGTGTATACGGTTAGGGTTTTCATGAAATGCACACACATTTGCGCGGCCCAAAGAACTAATTAATTCTTCACCAAATTATAAATAAAACCTGAGTTCCCTTGCTTAGCAGATGAAATAGCCGAACCACGCCCAGATATGAATATTAAAGTAGCCGCCTTTACAGTAAGCGAGAAGTCAAGTGATATCTACTGTTTTCTTGCAAACATTTTAGTTGGTTATGTGGCTGCTGCAATGAAAAGCACCATTTTGCTAGTTCAAAACGTGTATGAGGTGGTTATATGAAAAGCACCTTATATTAAGGCAAAGGTAGCTACCTTTTCATCATATATCCAAACCCAATAAAAAGAGTAAGTAGCCCATGTAGCTATATCTCAAATGAAACCCAGCCTTCTCAAACTAATGGCTTAAAATGTCCTTCATACTTGAAAATGAATTGCTCAACAACTTCCACACTTTTAGTTATTGCTCCATTCCTTTGATTTTTACATTACTTGCTTACGAGTTCCTCATTCTGGTGTACAGTGCTCAACATTCTCAATTCATGTAACTCAATTCGTTGATCAACAGCTTTCATTCTTAAATTACTTGCTAACATCCTCCATTCTTGAGTACACTGCTCAACATTCTCAATATAGCTATATGTATGCCCATTTCAATATTTAAGAACCTTCATTCTTGAATTAATTGCTTAACATCATTCATCCTTGAGTACACAACTCAACATTCTTAATGCATGTACATGTACACCAATTCGTTGATTAAAAACCTTCATTCTTGAATGTATTGCTCAACATCCTTCATTCTTGGATGCATTGCTCAACATCCTTCATTCTTGGATGCATTGCTCAACATGTTCCACACTACACCACATTGCTCAACCTCCTTCATTCTTGTATATAGAGGATCTTACATGAGTGCTCATGTTTTATTGAATTTATAAAACGAGTTGGGGATAAAAGATAAAATGCGAGGCTTGTCGAGCATTTTATCTCTTTTTCGCAACGAGTTTAATAAATTCAATAATAAAAGAGCACGAATATTAGATTCTTTTTATCATATGACAAATACTTTGAAATCTCATTTCTGGCGTAAAAACGTTATAATTTTGTCATTATGTACGCAACGTTGTTATGGACGTCATAACGTTTCCTGTAAATCTATAAACCACTAGTGGTTTACAGATTTTAAATATTGCATGGCGTTATTTCACTCCCAGGCGCGACGTCATAATAATCAACATTATTGAGTACAACTTTCAATATCCTCCACACTTCAAATAATTGCCCAGCGGTATTAAGTCTTGGGTTAACGCTCTTAAAGCATCCATTCTTAGATAAATTGCTCAACATCTTTCTTACTTAAATTTTTGGCTCAACATCCTTCATTCTTGAATTATTTGACTAACATACGTTCAGCTACATGCTTGATGTTCACCATATTCCAAGTCATTGCTTAACATCCCTCTTTGATTAACATTATTCATGCTTCAATCTATGTCCCTACATCATTTGATTAATTGCTTCTTGAACTCATTGCCCACTATCCTCCATTTTTAAATCATTCTTCAACACTGTGTATGTATCCTTTATCAAATCCTCCATAAAGTATTAGATATTGTCGCCAAATTAGGTCTTTAATGTCATTTGTTAAACGACGGTATAAACTAATTTCAATGAGGATAAATCAAGCGGCGTTTATGAGAATAAGAGTTACCTGCATTTTGTAATACTCATTTATTCCGCACCTCATTAAACAGAATTCACCGTTGTTTTTAACTATTTACCTAAACGATTTCCATACAGAAGTAGTAAAAGACAAGCTGTGGTCAATTTGAACGTCTTACACACTTAAAACACAAAATCATCTCTTATTTTCATTCTGAAATTACATCCGCACTACAATTTCATCAGAAAAAAGGACAGTTTTATCTTACCAACCTTACTGGTCAAGTTTAACATGGGTTTATATCATCTGGAATTAATATTTGGTGCTTGTTACCGTGAGAAAACTTTGTCAGTTGCTAAGATTGTGCTTCTTTTCAAAATTCTTCACTTCTATGTATTTGTGCCACTAACATAATATGGATACACGCGCGTGTCATTATGGGTTCAAGAGAGTGGGCTGTTATGGGTCAGGAATCACGAGCTGTATCAGTCCGGATGAATAAGCTTATTAGTACTGTTATAGTAAAACTACAAGCGAGTATGACCACATTCACATACTACAGAACAACCCACGGCACCGCGAGAAAGACATATTGAACACCAACAGCTACATGACAGCAACTAAATAAAAGTAAATAAACCACCTCTCCCTTCCTCTGCGATATGATTGCAAAACTAGAAAGGACACCAAGTACTACCTTACAAACGGTTTTAACAATGACCATGCACATAAACCCCATACACAATGGGAGCAACAATGAACAATGAATCTTTAACAACGTAACATGTAATAAAAGTAAATTACGATAGCCCTTTAGCAGAATGCAGTTTTGCATATCCATATTTGTTATACCTAAATAGCGCAAGATTTTTTAAACTGTAGAGTGGTGAAATTTTGAAAATTACAAGTGAGAGTAAATGAAACTCATATTGAATGACAATATACCAATGCTACATGAAAAATCACACTCATAATCACATACCTTACATATTACATCACTTCAGATATTTGGTGTGCATTGCACAGTTTAATGCATAATATGCATTAATCCTGTGCTATGCACTCCTCAACCCCCTCCACTCCAAAAGCTATCCGAATTAGTTTATAACACATCTTTTGCATGAACTGTATATCCAAGTAAATTTTAAGCATTCTAATTTATTATTGGAGCCAAGAGCTGACTTACACAGTGATATCTGCGACAATGTGATTCTCACGCTTCTTAAATTTGTTTCCTTATTTTTAAAAGTATTTAACTGTGTTAATAAACCATTTTGAAAAGAGTCGCATAAATATGGCAATGCTCCTTTTCTCATCCAGTGGTTCATATATGTCGCGACACATATCCGAACTCACGTTTCATTAATGGCAAAACGTGATACATTCCTAAGTGTGGCCATTGCCATTCTTTTCAGATCACACTGAGGTCTGAGAGCCTTACAGTTAGAAGAAATTCGGTTGCGAACTAAACACGCAGTACATATACATGTAGGAGAATACAAAGGCACCACCAAGAAAGATTTTCTCAAGAGCTTTCTTTTGTTTAAGACATACGACTGCTAGAAACGAACACAATATGAAACATGTGCAGGTTTGCACAGGTTCCATATTGTGTTCATTTTCTGCGATTGCAGCAGCAAAATAGAACAATCGGCTACATTTTAAATAGTCTATTTTCCACGGCGTCCATATTGGATGTCTTGGTGTCTCCATTTGTGTAAATCTGAAACCTACTTGGATACAGAATCTCATCTTGTTTGACAAGCGGTTCAAGGGACTAAATAAGAAATCAATTTTCAAGATGGTCGCCATGGAAGCCATATTAGTTGTCACAGGGCTCCAACAGTTCGTTTGAAATGTTAGTTTTCGCATAACATCCTATTGCTATTTGTTTTTTGTTTTTTTTTTGTTTTTTTTTTAAGATGGTTTTTGTTTGAGAATTAAGTGAGATATATATCATTATGCTGTAAATATTACCCAAAAAATATGCAGGGTGGTTTGAAGTCCATTAATTTGTGTATGAAAGTATTTGAGCATACCTAGAGGAATTTTGTTGACATTATCGAACAAAGGACAAGAGTTTATGCTCCAGAAAACGCTTGTCTTAGTATCGCCTGGCTTTCAAAGCGATTTGATATTCAGGGTATGTAATGTTCACGGGGCATCTCCGTCCGTTGGTATGAATGATAATTAAGACAAGATAATTTTACTTCCACCGGTAGTCTCATACATGTTGAGAAAGCCTTCGTCAGGCCATATAAGTGGAGACTGTTTGATGCTCGTAGAGTTTTCAGTTATACCTCCAAACCTGGTTCTGAGCTATCGTCTCAGAGAGCTCCGGTCTCAGAGAGGCGAGCTGAAGCACATACGAGTTGATGCTTCATAAAGTTATACTTGGAGCATAACGTTATAGGTATATAGGTTTAGAGCATAAAAGTTTGCTCAGAGATACAGTTGAGCTAGGCTTCCAGAGTTGAGGCTGGAACCTCTTTCAGACCAGGGTTTGAAACGATCAGCAAGTTAAGGTTAGTTTTAGAGTTGCTCAGCGCTATTGTAAAGCTAAGGCATTTCCAGTCACCTTGCTGGCTTAGGACCATAAATGAGCCGCGACATGTGATTTCCAACAATGTGACATTTTGACAAGTGTAGACTCAGACAAGCCTGTGCAGCCTCCTTTTAAGCTTAGAAACTCCAAATGGTATTCAGTCAGTAGCTTAACACTCTTAGAATGTTCGAGCGACTAGCAAAGGCTCTGATCAGACTGTGCGTATGCGCAGGCTGATCTGAGGCTTTGATGGTTGCGCATACCACATTGTTGGGAATCTCATGTCGCGGCTCAAATATACATAGTTATTCAGTTTCTTTTGTTCGTTTGAGAATTTTGGTTGATTATTTGTGATCAGATACATGAGATCGGTGATATACGTTAGTAAACTTCCATTGGGCGCGTGTTCGATTTGGGCCTGTTCCATTAGCAAGTTGCGGAAATGGATCAGGTGTTAACTCCCCAACAGCTGTGTCTTTTATTGTTCTTTCTCAGACTCCCCGTCGACCAAGTTACTTCCAAAATTCCATCATAGCTAATTTCATAACGAGTTTTCTCGAGACGTTCCGATTTGCTCCGAGCCCTCCCGAATAGAAAAATATGTAGCTAATCAAAAATACTTCCCAACAACGTGACGTTTATTTAAATAAACATTGCAGATACCTTATGTCGACAAGTGAAAATGTGCGAATTTATGTGGTTTTCCTGCATCTTAGGATTTTCTATCGCTAGATTGACTTGATAGCTCGATGCCACACTACCAATGATGTTTTTGACGAGATTTTGAAATTTCAAATGGTGAAATGTTTACATGAACACCGACTCAGTCAGTGACACCGATGCTATGACGTACTCAATACTGACGTCAGAGGGGTAAACAACCACGGGTGCTGTTTGAAAAACATAAAATTGGTTTTCGAGGTAACAATAAACATACAAAGTGGCGCTAAGTGGACCCTTACAACTAATCCTCACTTCGTATGCAATAAATACACGCCTGTTTGCTCACAAAACAGAATTTCCTTTGGTGTTTTGATGCTGGTCTCGAGCACATGGCTACACGGTCTCGTGGTAATGGAACAAATTTGGGTTGGCTGAAAAAGTCATGTGATACGAGGGCTGTTCAAATATGAATGCAAGTGGCTTCATAACTTCCTTCACATATATGCTACGACAAAATGGTAAACGTTTCTATAAAGAACTATATCCCACCTTTAAAGTGGCACCAGACCTAAAGAAAAATACAGTATACTAATCGAGTTATAGCCCTTTGAATGAGGGTCACGTGTGTATACTAACTAACTCAATGCTTCGAACATATACCAGTGATAGAGACGAGTGTATAATTCTTCGAAGAACAGGTGAAATTTCTTGAAATGTTTAAGGAAGTATCCCCATATTCTTACATAATGATTCTGTGAAAGTTGCGAACAATCGACTTTCTTTTGTTAAATTACAACGAATCGTTTTCTCTAAAGTCTCTTTATGTTTTCAAATAAATGGTAAACAAAACATCACCTTTCAGTTCTCAGTTAAACTTATCTATAACAAAATGCACGAAACAACATTTAAACTAGTTTTAGCTCAAAGACAATATGTTGATCGCTCATACTGAGTTGTTGCTACAAATTATTGATGGATAGTGGGTAATTTTTAAACGCTGAAAAGCATTTTTATTAAGTCAAAAATGCCTTAAGTGAAAGGGGTTATAGAATTTATACTTATTTTTTTGCCATTTCATAGCGGCTTTATTCTAAATTTGATCGTAAACTTTAAGTTTGACCACTATAGGCATTATTTACAATAAAATTACTCACCTGGTTTTGAGGACTAGACAGATTTAACATATTTTAATTAATGTAAACAAGTCATTAAGAAGCAGAAAAATGCTTGAAAAAGTATATAAAATGGGATAACTCTGTAAATAGAGGACGGATTATTTTGAAAACTTCCTTATGACATATTTAGCATGTTTTCAGCAAAACACAAAAAAACGACACAGCGATGTTTGTTATTCCATCACCAGTAGATAACTAAAATGACGTTTATCATAAAATTAATGACGTCGCAAACGTGCCTGTTTACTCGAGATTGAAACAGGATTATATAATTTTTTCCTGCAAACAAATTTTGGATTGTTACTTAAACTTGCATTAAAATTTGGTGCCATTTTGTCTAAAACTTACAAAGATATGACACTATATCGCAGATGTACCAAAACGTGCATTGCAATTTGCTTCAGAAAAACTTCAGTATACAGGAATGACCTTTATATAAGGGTCTGTATCTCGAGAAATATAGTGAGTGTTTCTTTATGTTTGGTGCCATTTTAAAGGCGACAAATAGTTTTTTTCCGGAAAGGTATGACATTTTGTTGTAGCGTATATGTGAAGAAAGTTATGAAGCTACTTGCATTCATATTTGAACAGCCCTCGTATAAGTACATGTGACTTGAGTTCCGATGGAAATTCGGAAAAGTACGGAGGGCCTATGAAATCAGCTATTGCGTGAGCGATGTTGATATACCTTGGATACTGGATTGCTTCTAAAAGCGAAAAGGCCTATTAGAGACCTTACCACTGAGCGAGAATCCCGATCAAACATGGACCCTACGGATATTCTAGACTGAATGTGAAATATCTAGATGTAGATGGGTCAGTTTCAATATGCCCCCTAGGCATTATGTGCATTGACTTCGATTGAGGAATACGGTTGAATGACCAAATACATACTGCTGGGGAGGGGGTTAACTCTACAATCATTCAGTGTGTTCATGAGCAGTATTACTGGAATATGCATATTTCCTGTCTTTTATTTGCTTCCAATGGATCACCTATGTACAAATCCTTAACTAAAACAAAAAAATACTCAGAGCTTGAAGCCCATGAAACACTGAAAAGAGTGGCTTCAGCAAATGCAATAATAAAACACTATAGAAGTTCTTCTTTAATAACTGTAAAACGCCATGCGATGGTTCTAAGCTTTTTTAAAAGCTAACCTTGTGTTATAATTATTTTGTCTGTACATATTATTGAATGAGCCTTGCCTTGATCCACATCTGGGCTAAGGGTGAGGTTGGCGTGCCGCAAACCTGGTTAATGCCCTCCAGTAAAATATTTTTACTGACCGTTCCAAGGCGGTGCTTTGTGGATCATTTAAGTTATTTTTGTCTTGATTTTGTTATGCTTTCGTGCGCTTCTGTTTATTAATGCCTTGTGGTCACCTGCTGGGAAAGGGCTAACCTCTTGGCTCTCGTTTGTGGTGTCTAATTGTGATTTTGTTAATTTCCCATTGGTATCCTAGGTCAGGTGTGGTACTTGATTGTATCGATTCGTGATCTTTGCCCTCTTTCTTACTTTGGAAAACCATACGTTCATAGTCTATATGCTCGACTTTGACTACAGTCAAGCCAAAGACATTGTCGCTTCATAGCACCCCCGTTTTAAACATTGTTCAGACGTCATTGGGCTCTAACAATAAGGTTATAGCCAGACCTCACCACCTACCTGACACGTATATCGCATTATAGTTTCACAACAACAGTGTTTAATATTCTAGTTCTGATTTGCAATTATTTTAGTTTTTGTTATGAATTTCATTGTTTTGTTTTGTTTTAGTTAGCTTGACATTTAGTCAAAACGTACCTGAATCGATCTAAAGGTCCCCATTTATACCAGGAAAGTTGCTTAATACATCCCACCACGTCCCCAATTTATTACTGACGAGGGTCGGTAGACACCAGATCATTTTCTTGCCTGGAAGAACCACGTCGATTCTTCTAAGCAAATGATATATGACATTTATACTGTATAGAAATCAGGTGTCATCGAAAATTACTGGTTAAAAGCATTTTAACTCGCATTTGATACGAAGAAAATAATAAAACTGAAACTTAATATACTGTGCAGACTTTTGAAGCAATGCGCTCTTTCGCCTGTTTATATAGCCTTAAGTGTGGTGGTATACGATAAATCAAAAACACTGTCTTTACTGAACACAAGGTTAGCATATTACCATCGCATAGCGTATTATAGTTAATAGAAAACAATTTTAGTGATCTAATTTTGCAATTGCTGAAACCACTCTTTTTCAGTGTTTCGTGCATTTCAAGCTCTGAGTATTTTTTGTTTCAGTTAACTACATGTATTTGTATGTAGGTGATCAATTGGAAGCAAATATTTTTAACACAGGAAATTTGCACATTCTAATAAGGGGGCCCCAAGGGGTTTTGGGGATCTGGGGAGAATGGCTATTTATTTTCAGGGATCTGAGGAGCACTGGCAATTATTTTAGTGGAGCTGGGGAGCACGCTCATAGTTTTGGGGATCTAGGGAGCCCTGCCAAAAAGCAAAAAAAAAAATAAAGGAAAAGCCTCCATTTTGTTTGATTTTTAAAAATTCTTCTGCTATCAAAATTTTCCGGACCCCCTAGCATGAGTGTGCCTCTTTATTGTTACAGGGCTACCTATGCTATGTAATCCTCTCATTAGATATTAGCTCATTTTTATAAAGGAAATATGAAGAATACTGATCAGATACTTAAAGTTAAACAAGCATATATAGGGGACTGATAGCAATTATTGTAGAGAAGACTTTTTATAGTTACAAAAAAATGCTTTCACTTTGTCAAAAAATATCTAGCTTAAGCTGTTGGAAAAAAATCTGCCCCTGCCCCCAACCAGAAAACCAAATGGTCTGTCTCTAATTAAAAAAAACAAATCTAGAGAGCATTCCTCCATGCCTACTCTACTAGGTACAGCAATAGCATTTTAAGGATGACCTCATACTTCGAGCCATATATCATGAATGCATTTCAATGAAATAATTATATGTCATGTAGTCCATGGCTTAGCCCTGTCTTAACATGTATAAGGCAAAATATCAAGTGCGCTCTTGTATAGTTCATAGTTTTAAAAGTATGTGATTTTAATCCTACGGAAAGAAAAATACATTTTAGGGAGAATTGACTTATATTTTTGGGGGTTTGGGGAGAAGCTGAACTACTTTTAGGGATTTGGGGAGCAAAGCAAAATACTTTTAGGGAGCGGAGGAAAATATTTTCAGGGATCTGGGGAGATCAATGCATTATTTTCAGGGATCAAGGGAGCACAGACCCCCCCCTGGGGGCCTCAATAAGACTCTATTCATGAAAACACAGAATAGTGTTAGAGTTCATCCCTATCCCTAAGCAGACATTCTAGCAGTATGTATCCATATTCCTCAATCCAAGTACGAGGAATGCGCACAATGTCTTGGGGGCATATTGAAACTGATCTATCAGTATTCTAAGGCTCCATGTCTCCAAGGTTAGATTTTGAAAACAGCTTAGAACTATCGCATAGCGCATTATAATAGTTTTAATTTTGCATTTCTAAATCCACTCTTTTTCACTTTTTATCATGCACTTCAAGCTCAGTATTTTATATGTGTATACTAAGTTCTAATTAGGCGATCCATTGAAAGGAAATAAAACACAGGAAATAGGCAAAGCCAGAAGAGATTTTAAGATGTATTCATAATCGTAATTTTGACAGGTATTTTAACCAGCAATTGACTGTGATTAATTTGGTATATTGATTGTGGTTTTCAAATTGCAATAGAACTTATATTTTAAGCTATGCTTGCTTATGATCAGCGCCTCAATAAATGATGTTGATGATGCAAAAGAAAATTTGGCTTGGCAAATACTTATTTTACCATAGCGAATGAAACTTAACAGCGTCTAATTCTATACTGACTGTGCACTTAAAATAGCATGATTTATGTACCACAGTTCTTCACTACCCTCTCATCAAAGCTATATATCTTGACTAAATTAATCGCACTACTCATGTAAGATGGTAAGTGTTATATCAAATGATAACAAGAAATATCTTGAAAAAAGATATTCGGCGGCTCTCAAATACTGACGATAAACGCAACCAAATTCGCTGGTTTAGGCAAAATTCCCATTTACCCATTTGCATGCTAGAATCTAAAATCAGCGAAGTTGTGGTTCTTTTTCTGTCTCTCTTTTGCTTGGTTTTGTGCACATGTAACTCTTTTCGCTGAGCGATATGCATCTGAATCTTTTTTTTTTAATTTTAGGCATTCACCAGCAAGGGTTTGGGAACAATGTTTTAATTAGCATTCTCCCTAAGAATCATGCAGGCCCAGTAGAAAAGCTGATAAGTGACTTTTTCAGAATGCCAAAAAAAGTTGGCGCAATAGATTCCTCATAACATAAAAGTCACATAGCCAAAGGGAAACGGTTATTTTCATGCCGTTACCATGGCAACGACCAGTTAAAGATTTTGCCTCCAGAAGCATGTTTTCTAGTTTTGAAAAATGAAAAATTACACTTTTTGAAGACAATGCAGCCTATTTATCTTTTAAAGTCTAATGGTTTATGTTGTATGAAAAAAATGATAAGGTATTAACTTTCAATATCACAAATGGAAAAGAATAAAAAAAAACTTGCCGAGTATGTTTCTATGGCAACGAAGAGGGGTCTATCCAAATTATCTTTTTACAGCAAAGGTGAGACTAAAGATGTCAGCTTAAGGAATATACACTAATGCCTTGTGTCTTATATGAAAGAATAAAAAAGGACAAAATGTTTCTATATTGGGTATCCATGGCAACCAAAGTAGCAACATAATAGCAAAATTGGAAAATGCCTAACTTTAATGAATGAAATGACCAACAAACACAAATGTGTAGACATTAGTTTATATAGCATACAAAACATCGATACAAACTTGAAAAGTTGCACACACGCTTGTTTGGTTTTGTGTCTCAATTTGGTTTCCATGACAACGTGAATATTGCTACTGGCCTAAAATTGCACTTTTTGACCATGTTTAAATGATAGCTGTTGAGACAGGAAATATCAAAAGCGATAAATTTTATTTTAGGGATATCCACTGATGCTAGGCGTCAGAAATGAAAAAATAAAAATGTTCAAAATATTTCATTTTTCTTGTTACCATGGCAACCAAAGTAGCCAGGGTAGCCAGGTATAAAAAAAGCCATCTTTTTGTCATTTTTGAACTACTACAGCCATTCCCTCAGCGTACATAGAGACATATACAGGTAATCGTAAGTTCTAAATGGTATTAGCTTTCATAAAACACGAAATCATGCATAGATTTCAACAACTTCTGGGGGTAACTATGGAAACAATCAGTGTACTGTCACAAAATAGAGATTAAATAAATTGCATCTTAAAGTGGTTAAACGTTTCCAGTAGGATATAATTCAAGTTTTAATATGTTTAAAAGATAGTTTTGTTGAGATATATTAACATTATCAATATGATTCCAGCAAAATTAATACGTTTAGTTTGATATAGTAACATTTATAGACTTTTTAAAGTGGGTGGGGTAACCAGATATATAACCAAGACGAGTTTTAGTGATTTTAAACAAGTTTTCCCAATAGTGGTGGGGACGATGGCATATTTGCATACTGCCAATACTTGAAAGGGGCCTCCAAGTTTTATAGACTGTAAAAACATGTATGAGGTTTACCTCTTTCTTGCCGTTACCATGGAAACAAATACAGGCCAGTTCTAAAATGGATATTAAATATATTGCGCCTTTAAACAGTAAAATGTACAGATGGTTATAATGCAAGTTCACAATGTGTATAAAAGATAGTTGAGTTGAAACATATTAACATTATCAATATGATTTAAGCAAAGTTAATAAGTTAAGTTTTATTTGGTAACAATTATAAACGTTGAAAGTGGGTGGGGTAACCAGATATATAAGAAACATTATTTTTAGTCATTAAAAGTTTTCGAAGACAATACAGCCTATCTATCTCTAGAAGTGTTAAAGTGATTCCAGCTAATAATAATAAGTTTTGAATTAGCTAAAAGGAGAATAGACTTGAGTCTCATTGACATTATTAATATGATATGAAAACTGAATAATTTGTAACAATTACAGTCCTTTAAAGTGGGTGGGATAATCAGGTATATAACAAAAACTTATATCAATAGCAAGTATGCCAAATAGTGGCAGAGATATTGACATATTTGAATACTGCCAATATGTAATGGGGACCTTTGTGTTTCATATAGTGTTAAACATGAATTTGGTTTTACCTGCTCCTGGTTGTAACCATGGAAACAATCACAGCCCTTTTGCAGAATGGAAATGAAATAATTGTATTTAATAGTGGTTAGCATGGTTCCACCTAGTTATTATATTACAGAATTTGATGTGAATAAAGATAGTTGAGTATAAAATTTTAGAACAAGCTTTGGATAAATCAATTTAAAATGATTTTATAGCTTTGAAGCCAAAACAAGTTTATGTTTTTCTGTATAGTACAGTTATTGTTTCCATGGTTACGACCAGAAAGTGGTAGAACGGATGCATGTTCTTTTATTGTATGAGAGGTGAATACCATTTAGAACTTATCAATAATTGTATGCAGCTCTTAGTAGGCAGGGAAAACGATTGTAGTGGTTCAAATATTCCACAAAATAGGGTTTTCCAAGATTGGTTACCCCACCCACCTTTGGTAGTCTGGAATGTTTTTTGTCTAAAAAGATCATATTGGGTTTATTTATTATTTTAATCTACTCCCTTTGAGCTATAATGTTTCAGCATATGAAGATCAGAGTCAAAATAGGTGTGTTATTGGATATGTGAATGTATAAAAAATGTCTTTTCACATTTTTGGCCAAATTCCTTGTTTTTGGTTACCATGGCAACGAACAATAAACTGAGAGAACTGAACATAGCTTACTAAAATTATAAATACAACTAATGTGGCCATCTAAACAGAGCAAGTAGTAAATGTAATCATAGGAAAACTCATATCAGCCTGAAAGGTTTCAATTTCAAATTTTTCCTTTGGCAAATCTCAATATTTGTCATATTTTTTGGCCATAAAGTTAAAAACGTTTGTGGCATTTCCTGTAACTGTTGCCATGGTAACTCTAATCTGGAGTCTGTTAAACTATTATTTGTGTATTTGTATAACAGATATAGATTGTGTAAAATATGTTGAAAATTATTCATATTTTGTCATGCTGGAAGGAGGTAGTTTGCATATAATATGCCCTTTTTGTTGAATATGCCATTTTTGTGAAATTGCTGATTAGATGATGTTTTAGTTGCCATGGTAACATGAATTGAGATACTTCATTTGTAAATTTGAATTTGATGTTGAAAATCAGGTGCTGGTTACGTAATATGTGCTAAATTAATCAATTTGATCCTTTGTTTAGGTGAGATGTTTTGCTTTAAATATGCTCTTTTTTGTAAAATAACTGACAATCTGATGGTTTGGTTGCCATGGTAACCTATATTTAAAAAAATTCATTATTTTCAATTTTTCGTTTTTGCTAAACAGATGCAGACTTGCCAGAATGTGTTACATTATCCATATTTCTGTTTGCACAAACAAGATAATTTGCATTAGAATCGCGCAGCAGTATTTTGTAAAATTCTGACGGTCAGTTAGTTCCGTTTCCATGGAAACAAAAAATTATAATATTTTGAGTTTTTTATTCATGGCATTTGTAAATCAGACATGGGTTATTTAGACACTATATATGTCGTTCATATACAGCTTTGCTGTAAAAAAAGCTATTCAGATTTGAAAAAGGTCAATTTTTAGAGTTCTGAAAATTGGTTTCTATGCTGAAAATTAGTTTCCATGGTGACATCTTTGTTGCTAGGGAACATAATACAAACGTCATGTTTCATTTTTCACTAACATTTTGTGTACAACTAATGTGGGTCTCTTAACCGACCTAGTAGTTAATGTTATCAAAAGATTTTGTAACACAAAAGCCAGTCTGAAAAGTGTCGATTTCACATTTTTTCTTGGGCAAATCTCATTTTTGGTTATATTTGTTTGCTACAGAGTAAAACCGTTTTTGGCAACTCCTGTTGCCATTATAACTATAATCAGGACTTTTAAAAACTATTATTTTTTGTTTGTATTGCAGATATATATTATGTAAAATATGTTTAAAATTATTCATATTCTGTTGTGCTGGAAGGAGATAGTTTGCTTTGAATATGCCCTTTTCGTTGAATATGCCATTTTTGTGAAATCGCTGATGGTATGATGTTTTGGTTGCCATGGTAACATAAATTGAGATAATTTATTTGTAAATTTGAATTTGATGTTAAAAAACAGGTGCTAGTTACATAATGTGTACATAAAATAAACAATCAAATCCTTTGTTTAGGGGAGATATTTTGCTTTGAAAATGCTCGATTTTCGTAAAATCACGGACTATCTGATGGTTTGGTTGCCATGGAAACCTATATTTAAATAATATTAATTTCATTTTTTGGATTTTGTTGATAAGATGTGGACTTGCCTGAATATGTATTAATTATCCATATTTCTTTTTGCAGAAACAAGATATTTTGCGTTAGAATTGCGCAGCAGTATTTTGTAAAATTTCTGACGGTCAGTTAGTTCGGTTGCCATGGAAACAAAAATTATAATATTTTGAGTTTTTTTATTCATGGCATTTGTAAATCAGACACGGGTTATTTAGACACTATATATGTTGTTCATATACAGCTTTGCTGTAAGAAAAAGTTATTCAGATTTGAAAAAGGTCAAGTTTTAGAGTTCTGAAAATTGGTTTCTATGCTGAAAATTGGTCTCCATGGTGACACGTTTGCTGCCAGGGAACATAATACAAACGGCATGTTTCATTTTTCACTAACATTTTGTGTACAACTAATGTGGGTCTCTAAACCGACCTAATAGTTAATGTTATCAAAAGATTTTGTAACACAAAAGCCAGTCTGAAAGTGTCGGTTTCACATTTTTTCTTGGGCAAATCTCATTTTTGGTTATATTTGTTTGCTACAGAGTAAAACCGTTTTTGGCAATTCCTGTTGCCATGGTAACTATAATCAGGAATTTCAAAAAACTATCAATTTTTGTTTGTATTGCAGATGTATATTATGTAAAATATGTTTAAAAGTATTCATATTCTGTCGTGCTGGAAGGAGATAGTTTGCTTTGAATATGCCCTTTTCGTTGAATATGCCATTTTTGTGAAATCGCTGATGGTATGATGTTTTGGTTGCCATGGTAACATAAATTGAGATAATTTATTTGTAAATTTGAATTTGATGTTAAAAAACAGGTGCTATTTACATAATGTGTACATAAAATAAACAATCAAATCCTTTGTTTAGGGGAGATATTTTGCTTTGAAAATGCTCGATTTTCGTAAAATCACGGACTATCTGATGGTTTGGTTGCCATGGTAACCTATATTTAAATAATATTATTTTCATTTTTTGGATTTTGTTGATAAGATGTGGACTTGCCTGAATGTGTATTAATTATCCATATTTCTGTTTGCATAAGTAAGATAATTTGCTTTGAAATTGGAGTATTTTGTAAAATTTCTGACGGTCAGTTAGTTCGGTTGCCATGGAAACAAAAATTATAAACATTTTGAGTTTTTTTTATTCATGGCATTTGTAAACCAGACATGCGTTATTTAGACAGTATGTATGTTGTTCATATACAGCTTTGCTGTAAAAAGATAATCAGATTTGAAAATGGTCAATTTTTAATGTTTTGAAAATTGGTTTCCATGGTGTCACATTTGTTGCTAGGCAACACAATACAAACGGCATATTTCATTTTTCACTAATTTTTGTGTACAACTCATGTGGTCCTCTAAAGGGAGCTAGCAGTGAATGTAATCAAAATAAAACTAGTATCATAAAAGCCAGCCTGAAAAGTATCATTTTCACAATTTTCCTTGGGCAACTCTCCGCCAATCTCCAAGAAATTAGGAGAAGAATAACATAAGCTTCCAGCTTTCGTTCTAATCCTTTTACATTATGTAGCTTGTATATATTTGTATGTGTATCTTACCAAGTTGAAATAAAATATGTTTAAACTAAGAAATCTTAATTTCCGGTTTTCATGGCAACCGCTGTCAGAAAAAGGGAATGCTTTGTTGTGTGAAAATTTTCAACAGGTCTGGTTAAATGGAGGTAAAATTATTTGTTTCTGTGACTAGTCACTTATCACCATCTGCATGATTCTTAGGGAGAATGCTAATTAAGTCCTAAGTTTTTAGGAAAATGGGGGGTGTTGACAATAAATTAATGTAAAACTAAACGTTCACTGAAACAAACCGAACACTAGAAAAGAACATAGCCAGGATCGAGGAATAAATACATGTAGGATTCAAAACTGATCGACACCCAGTATGCACGTACAATCGGGCCATTATCGGCCCGCCACTGAAACGCCATCCGAATGACATTTTGCTGGCAGGCCGATAGTGGCCCGAGTTTGGATGCTGGCTGACCCATGCGCGGATCCAGGAATTTTTGCCAGGGTGGTCCAGGCCCGACTGCCAGAAAACAGCTCTGACAACGGTTTTTGTCTTTTTTTGTCCTCAACTTCATTATTTTTTAGGCCCCATTATTCACTATCATTAATTTTTTGGCTCATTATTCACTATTCATTGTAAAAAAGGCCATTATTCACTATTCATTATACCCCATCCAGACCCTCATTTAACTACTCGTAATTGATAGAAGAGACTTTATCGATAGTTACACTGTTCTTGTACAATGTAAGAAAATGCATATGCCGGCTAGGGCAAGCTCAATCTCCTGAACCCAAAGGTTACGTGCAAATTCGCGATTAATTTGACGCCATTGTAATGGAACCAATTAAATTTACTCGTTAAGTTTTTTTTTTAGAAATCAATGGTTTATATTCACCATTTTGGGACAATGATACATACCCCTTGAATTGGGAATTTTAGCGCGAAAACGCCTACAATTGAGAATTTTTAGTGTTGTTAGCTTTATTGTCAAATCATAAAACACATCATATTTAATCTGAATTTAGCTGTACTGTTAACTTGCATGATGTATTATATGAGACTGCGCAATGTTGAATATTACCAGGGCTACCACTCATATTTTGAGGGTACATAGGGCAAAATGTAGAGGGCACAATTTTTAGAGGGTACATGGGCCCACGAAAATTCCGACAGCTTAGCATTTTGAAAGCACAGAGTAGGCTTAGATTTCCTATTAACTGCTTAAAGTGATTCTGCAAATCCACCCTAAACAAATTTGAGCGGGGCTCCCCTTTACATAATTTGCATGAAAACGACTAAGTCAACACACTGAAAAAACATTTGGCAGGGGTTCCCTAATACATTATGACTTTCCGTTCACCCCAGCCTTTTCCCCAGCCAACATAAAATGCGAATGAATTAGAAAAGGTGAAGAAGTGGGATGGGGCACTTGGTACTACAGAAGCTTACACCAAAGTACCAGCTCCTTCAGGTGTGATAGACAAGAGACAGTTAAGATAGTCAAAATAACATCTAGCTTTTATCATTTCCATCTCCATTCTTACACATAGATGTACGAAATTAAGCTACCTAATTGTATCAGCTAGTTGGTATTTATCTTTTTATGCATCCGGAGAACAAGTTTTAATTGATTGTTGTACTTACAGGGGAAATTACCTGTTGAAGCAAAGAAGTAAACCACGGCTGATATGCTGATCGTTAGGGCACAACACCCTTGGGCCCATTTAATGCAAAGAGCGGATTTACATCGTAGTAGCACGACTGATATGCCGATAGTCGTTTGAAAATGTCCGAACGGGAACCCAAAAAACAAACAATTTTAAACACAATTTACTCCACAAAACGATGATTTTTTACCGACTTGAAATTGGGATTTTTTCATCCGAATATAAGAGAAAAGAAATGTTTTGGCATTGGGAATATAACCGTATAACGGCCAAAAAAGACTATTGTCGAAATATATGAAACAGACTATAATCATGTCCAGATATGGGAATTGGAAAAGTTACAAATATTTTATTTAAATAGCGTGATATTACTGTGAAGTCCTTTCGGATTTAGTGGATTATTTTATAATGCACTTCTTTACTGTGTGCAAGGCATGTAAACAATGATAGTGACAGCAATTTACAAATACTGTACATCGGGGGTTGACCTATATTCGAGATTAGGTCGTTTATACATTTGCATTTTAGACCCAGTGCACAGACTGGTTCTCTGCCATTTACATGTATGTTTTCAAGTTTAGTTTCATGTTTAGTAAGATTGTATGGACATTCTGAGTATCAACCAATGAGAGTATCTTTTTCCAGTCGGTGTGATGAATATTACAATTTTAAAATGCTTCTGATTGGTGAATAATTTAGATCTAAAATGATATTAGAACGGCGGCTAAAGCCGCCGTAAAAACAAGCTAGACCTTTCAAAATAATGTATACTTATGTTACCGTAAATTCTATATTTGTAGGGATACAACCCAGTTCTATGAACATACCCCCAACACACTCCCCATAGCTAAATAAGCTGCTAGAACTGATGTTTCATCAGTGATACACACCTCAACAGGAAGGAAAGTAGACTTCGTCTATTATAGGTTGGTTCCTTTCTCTAGAACTATCTACAATTTATCAGTAATTTTAAGGTGTTAACAGGGGACCAGATTAACTTTTATATATTAAGTGGAGAATATCCGAGTACTCCATAAATCATGATTCCAGCCCAGTGGAAAAGATCTCTAATTGGCAATTGGTTTTCAGAAGCCAGCCAGTATCCAGGGGAAGAAAACTATAGTATATCACCATCGTTTACGCAATGGTAAATAAATACGCAAATTAATTGAAAAAACTAGCTCAAAGAAGGCCTTTCAATTTAGTTTTATTGCAGCATGCTGTTAATACTTTCCACCTGTTTATTATTCAAGTCTAGCTCTTCTGTTTTTTTCTTTTGTATGTTTCTTTTATCTCAAACTAACCTGTATTTCTTTGTTTGTAAAAGTTCGGACTCAGTAATCAGCCCATTTTTTATATCTTTAATTTGAATTATAGATAACAATTATTTGAATTAGTGATATCAATAATTCAGCATATTTATAATATCAATTATTTCAATCAGTGAAAACAGTATATCAGAATTTGATATCAATAATTCAAATTAGTGTTAGCCTTGATTTGGGTTGAATAATTGATATCAATAATTAAAATAAATGAATTCTTAGCCCCCGAAGGCACTGTTGTTAAGCAGAATGGAATCATATTAGGAACAGCTTTGGAAGGGGAACTGTTTGTGCAAAGGTAGAGAACATCTGTGTGACGTTGTTTAAAGATTTTTCTATTTTTAGCTCTGGTGTCCATTTTGTTCAGACGAGTTGGAACCCTTTGGGTATTTTGGTAAAGGGCTTTACGAGGAACATTGGCGTAAAATTATTTTGAATTTGGACCAGTACTTCAGGATGTGGTGTTAAAAAATCTGTTTTAACTCTGGTGCTCATTTTGTTTGACAGAGGGGAACCGTTTGGGCAATTTTGATTGAGGGCTTTATGAGGAACGTTTGCGTGAAATTATTTTGAATTTTAACCAGTTCAGATGTCGCTTAAAGCTGCATAGTCTGTAACTTTTGATCTTCTAATTTTGGAAATAATGTTTCTATTTTTAAGAACACAGTAGTAATACTAGAATTCAGGTATATATTTTATCATTTTGGTTTAAACATATTCATTTCTCAAATATATACATACATATTCATTGGGGTCAACTTGATATGTAATTCAGGTGTCAAAATAATTCAGATAATACATTCACCAGGGGCCTCTCTATAGACTAAACCAAAACACATCTCGTTTGGGGATAGGCCCATGTTCCTGAAAACTTTCTTAAGATCCAAACAACACTCGCTTGAGCCCCCCCCCCCCCAAATTTCATTGCTGCTGATATTTACCTCCCTGTGCCTAAAGATAGAATTATTTTCCAATTTTGGCTGAGCTGGTCCCTATGGTGCCAATGTCGTATTAATAAATTTAGTAAAATACTTTTCGTTGTTTTCTATAAATGAAAAACTTAAATGATTAGGATTTAAGTTAGATTTATAGGTATATAAGATGATGCAGGCAGAGCTTTGCATATGGTCTTTGTGATTTCTAAGCAAGTAAATACACATTGTTTCCTGACTCTTATCATTTTCCAGAACTAGGTGACCTCCAGGTAATATAATAGCAGCTGAGTTATATAACAATCAAATGTGTATTCAGTATGTGGGTCAGGTTAATTGGTCAGTTTCTTCTGTACTAGCATAGTGAAAGGATCTACGATATTGTGCTGGCATTTCTAAACTACCTCCACAACCCCAAGTCCACCACCTTCAAAGTTTGGATCAGTGCAGCCTACTTTATTTTTGTTTGGCTTACATGTTGAGCTACCTTTTAATGATTTTTTTCTTTCCCTTGTAATTACGCGGATAAGCAATCCTTGCAATATTTTGGGTTACTGGATATAGCTCTAGATTTAAGCTTGAGAGTAATTGCCAAAGCTGTCAGCTAAAAGCCTTTATTTTTTTAAGTTTAAACATCTCTGAACCAAACCATAATTCATAGGTGCTTGGCTGCTGGGTACTGTTCTAGAATGCTGTATGTTTCTCTGAACTAACATTTCAGCCTGAGCATTGCTCAGCTCCGCTGGATAGTGTTCTAGACTTTCGATAGGATCTTTTCATAACGCTCGCCAATGGCTTTTGTTGGAAACGTTGCATGCTCTCTGAACTAACACCTCAGATTGAGCATTACGGAATTCTGCTGGATACTGTTCTAGACTTGCAATGGGCCTTTCTCAACAGTTGCTAAAGCTCTGCTGCATGCTTTTGTTTTGAAACATTGCATTAGCCTTAGAATATTGATGGAACTGTTTCAATATGCCCCCAACTAACACCTCAGACCTGGACGGGGATGGGGATAGGCTAATGTTCCTTAAATCTCTCTTAAGATTCAAGCAACACTCGCTCGAGCCCCCCCCCCCCCCCACCCAATTTCATTGCTGCTGATAATTGCCTGGCTGTGCCTATAGATAGAGATATCATTATATTTCGATTTTAGCTGAGCTGGTCTCTATGGCGTCCTGTTAATAAATTTTGAAATATAATTTTCGTTGTTTTCTATAAACATATACAATATTCTAACACACCTCGCCTATAGAGCCAACGGTAACAAACCGTGATATATCGGACAATAATTCACAGCTAAAGTGTATGATAGCTGACGTCACTGGAAAATGACGTCATTCATGGCGTTAGACCGTGTAACGTCGTTTCAGCGCTTGAAAGACGGTACAATTACATGTAAACGTATGCGGCGTAGTCTAAGTATTGGCGGGAGTTCTTCAGTGCAATGGCGGAAAGTTGGAAGAAGCTGAAGACTTCGAATGTGTTTTCGTCGTTTATTGTGTGTTAGTATCGAAATAGATCAGCCCCAGTGAGTGAATTGTTGAGTAATAATTCACTGTTTGGAGGTCAGTTGTACGAAGATAAATCACTCGCGATGCGCGCTCGTGATTTGAACTTCTTTACAACTGACCTCCAAACAGTGAATTATTACTCAACAATTCACTGCTGGAGCTGATCTATTTCTTAAATTACAAACATTATAAATAGGATTAGAACGAAAGCTAGAGCTTATTTAGATCATCTCCTAAGACATAAATATAGTGTACTACATACATGGCATTTAATATTTCAAACATGAAGTGGTTGCAATATAGTAACGAGGATTTAAGTAAAGATGAGATAGTATTTGGAGAACGGAAATATATCATGAATGTAATCAATATAGAGGTTGGAAATGCAAGAGGCTGTGTGGAAGCGAAATGGGCACCGGGATGCAACTCGGTAATTCAAATTTACTACATAAACCTGTATGCATCCAAGCTTCCGATAACATATTTATATATTATATTACTGGAGGGGCACTTTCTGTGACGTATTTGAACTTGAACTAGAATCTGTTTGTTTGTTTCAAAAAGAGTTGTACTGCTTCAAAGATGTCAGTATTTGCCTGAAGGAAGAGATTGCTATTACCGTACAGCAGAGTATCCAGTGTTGTGAGACGGTTTGCATCAAAGTAATCCTTTGGTTATTGTAGTTCTAACAGTCGAGAAAGAAATGTTTAACTGTTTCAATATTGTTGGAATGACATAATGCTTTTCAGGTATGAATCATAGTTTAAAACACTATAATTTGTTCTAAGGTTTGTTCTTTCCTATTTCCAAAAAGCTAATGTTTAGGAACGAAAGGTTCGTCACGGCTGAGAACATTCTTAAATACTATCACAGAGTCTACATTATCATTTTGTAAATTTTAACCATTTATCTCTATCAAAACAACAGCTTTTATGTTAAAAATTATCCATCTATAACTTTGGAGGGACACAAATAATTACCAACAAGAGAAGAAAAAAACCTGTTTTGATATGATAATTCACTTTTTCTTGCACTAATCAGCTGTTACAGAGGCGAACATATTTATTGTGAAAACATAACTTAATTCTATTTTTACAAATGATTTAAAAAGAAAATCTTTTTTTTAAAAAAATGTTCATAGTGACAGACTTAGTCACTTCAAAGAATTTTTCTATTTTAAGCTTTGTCAGCCATTTGGTGTAGCACAGCCAAACCGTTTGGGCACTTTTGGTAGAGGGCCCTATGAGATAGATTTGAGTGAAATTATTTTGAATTTGGGCCTGCAGTTCGTGAGATTTCTTTAAAAGCTTTTCTATTTCTAGCTCTGGTGGCCATTTTGTTTGGCGCAGCGGAACCATTTGGGCAATTTTGGTAGATTTGTGTGAAATTATTTTAAATTGGGGCCAGCAGTTCAGATGTCGTTTAAAGATTTTTCATTCTTTTTTATAGCTCTGGTGGCCATTTTTGGCGGAGCATAACCTTTTAGGCAATTTTGGTAGAGGGCTTTATGAGGAACATTTGTGTGTAGTTATTTTAGATTTTGGGCCAGTGGTTTAGGAGGAGATGTTGTTTAAAGAATATAAGGATCAATCATAAGTGCGAGGGTGGGGTAGAAAAATCCGTTCCAACGATCACCGATTGCCATCACGAGGCTATCCCATCCTCACACTAATAATGGATTCTTTTTCTTGTTTACCACTAAATACCGCATTTCATATTGGAAAAAAACCATAAAAATGAAAAATGGCTTCCAAAAATCCTGAATACGCTTAGATGCGAAATGGTGACGTCATTTAACATTACTATGACGTTACGGATCGACGTGCAGCCAGCGTGCGGCAGTTCGTTTTTTTTCTTTCCCACAGACTGGTTCTGATTATGTGATATAAATAGAATCTATTATTGGTGTTCAGTGTGGATGGAAAAATCCAAACCGGAGGCCCCACCGTTCCATTGGGAAACGAGGCTTGCCTATATAAGCCTATGTAAAACATGTGACCCCAGGGCGGGGCCACATATGGCCCAGAGCCATAATTTGAACAAATTTGGCAGAAGTCAACTTGGTGATGCTACATACCAGATATCGAGGCTCTAGGCCTTGTGGTATCAGACGGGAAGATTTGTTTTCTCCAAATAAACCTATAAAATATACTCAGAAGAAAAAGTTTAGTCAGTACAGACACTGTGTGCAATACTTTTGTAAGACAGTCTTAATATAGACAAAAACCTTACTCAAAATAAAATTCATGTTATGTCTTACAAATGTGAACATTTTCAACAAAACATTCGGAAAATATACCCATTTTCTTCATCAAAATTACACAAAATGGTCAATATTAAAATTCAAATTTCATAACTCAAAAATCAGTCTAGCGCCCCTCAGACGATTTCTGGCAGTACAGACGGAAATTCTCGTACCTGTTGCATGACTAAGGAATTTAAGAAGTTTCCAAGCCGCCATGAAGCGGTTACGTCATGTTGACGTCACTATGACCCTAACTTCAAATGGCCTCGTTATCCGTGGTGTCCCCAACGGAGGCTTGTCATTTTTACTGCCAGGCCGTTGAAAACGTGTTTGCAGACGATAAATTGTTTGTTCATTGCATCCAAAACTGCGTGTTACGTCAGCAACACGTGTACCTGTTTCAAAACGTCAAAACGCGGTATTTCTGTAATTTGTTGATAGCTTGGACGGCGAATTAAGCTTGCTAGCACTGAATTTTCTCCGTATTATTGCAATAGGAACAACTCTCTTTCAATATCGAACAGTATATGAGAAAATAACCCTGCCGGTTTACCGCAGCACGTGCACATCGCGCATTTTGAAATTTGGTTGATACAGTCTAATAGACGCATTATTTGTCACGCAATTAACAGGTACATGTAAAGTTACGATAATACAACTCATGTATAAAATATGACAATGATATATGCAGTATTGTTGATTTTATGAGAAAACATAAATACTGACTAAACTTTTTCTTCTGAGTATATTTGATCCCAGGGGCAGGTTCTTTTTTCCCAATGGTCATAATTTGAACAAACTTGGTAAGAAACCACTGGGTAATGCTACATACCAAGTATCAAGAGTCTAGGTCAGGGATTCCACTCAATATTTTTTATGTTTTCCTTTTAAAGGTATTATGTAGAACGTGTGACACCTGAGGCAGGGCCATTTATTGCCCCAGGGTCATAAATTATACAAATATGGTAGAGGCCAACTATATAGATGATACTAGGTACCAAATATCATGAACATCAAGGCTCTATGCCTTGTGGTTTCAGACGAGAATATTTTTGTACGTTTTCCCTATATAAGCCTATGTAAAACATGTGACCACCGGAGCAGGGCCATTTTTTGCCCCGGGTATAATTTGATCAAACTTGTTAGAGGTCCACTAGATGATGCTACATATCAAATATTAAGGCCGATTCCTAGTGGTTTCATGCAAGAATATATGTGTACGTTTTCCCTGTATACAAATGTAAGCCAATGTAAAACATGTGACACTCAGGATGTGGTCACTTTTGGCCACAACAGGGGCATGATTTCAACAAATTTCGTCCACTAGCTCCTACATACCAAATATAAAGGCTCTAGGCCTATTGGTTTCAGAAAAGATTTTTTTATGGTTTCCCTATATAAACCCATGTAAAACATGTGACCCCTGGGGCGGGACCATTTTTGGACGCAATTAAGGGCATAAATTTGAACAAACTTGACAGGTCCACTAGATGATGCTACACACCAAATATCAAGGCTCTAGGCCCTGTGTATTCTTCATGTTTTCCCTATATAAGCCTATGTAAAACATGTGGCTACCAGGGTGGGACTGTTTTTGGCACAAAGGGCATAATTTGTACAGGTCTACTAGATGATGCACCATACCAAAAACATCAAAGCTCTGGGCATTTTTGTTTCCGACAAGAATATTTCTTTCATTTCGAAAATCTATTTTAGCCCATGTAGCCTAGATATGCAACAGACTGGAACCATTTGAACAATTATTGAAGAGGGCCATAGAAGGATCACTCCTGCCAAGTTTAACCAAAATCCAGCTAGTAGTTTAGGAGATGTCCATTGAAGCAATTGTTGACGATGGCTGATGAACATCTAACAAACCACAATAGTTTACCTAACAATTATTACACAGTAGAAGATGTCACCTTTGACTATTTTATTAGAAACAGCAAACTGGGTTCTAGATTTAAGGATATCAAAAGCCGGGCCTTTACAGTTAATGAAGAAATAAAAAGGAAAGATATAATTGCATAATTTATTTTCCAACATGTCATTTTCATTCTAACTGTCAATATCAACACTCTCTTTTCTAGCACCATATCTGTTAAAAGATAGCATTTTTCAACAACACTGATAATTGAATAAACATTGGATAGCATTAATTATATGATCACTAACTACAGAATTAATGGTACAAAGAAGATTGGAAGCCATTCCCCAACTCCACCCACCTCCCTCTCACCCTGCAATCCCACCAAAAAAAAAGAATAAACTTTTATTTTGTTATAAAAAAATGTCGGTCTATATCAAAATAGAGCAAATAAAACAGCAGCCCCTTCATAACACACCTTTTTTTAACATAGATTTGGATATAACACAGTCATGTGTATTTTTCCCAGATGTTTTCATGCAATTTAACAAAGAAATTATATGATAATTTTTCTGTAATTCCTTTGTAAAATCACAGGAGCTTGAAGTTCTGTCTTCATCTCACCTCTATAGCCTCAAAACCAAAATCTCACATTATGAGATTTTTCGTTTTAGGGTTTAGAAGTGATATAAGGATCGAACTTAAAGCTCCTATGGTAAAATTATCCCTTTATAGCAAAATTAAACTAATGACATGGTCCATTCATAGGGAACTCCAAAAATAGCGTTATAAAGGCACTAAACTGTCTAATTAACAATCATGTTAATGATATCCAATGTTTATGTGATTGTATCCAATGAAAAAATGCTATTTTTACCTGATACAGAGCCTTACTATAAACTATCTTATTTAACAACCCTCAAAATAAAAATAAAATATAAATATTTTAATCTAGTTATAACTATGGCCTAACTAAATCATCAACAAATGTACATGTAGAAAGCCTTTCCCATTTTTTTAAGTATGAGAATTGGAATGTAGGTGCTGAGACATATTTTTTATATTCTTTTGGTTTTACAGGCCTTAGATCACACGAGCTTGAGTTCGATCCTTGTATCACCTCTAAAATCCCATAATGTCATTACGTAATGACATTGTGAGCTTTTGGTTTTGAGGTGATATAAAGACAGAATTTCAAGCTCCTATGCTTAGATCTTTGCCCTCTAGCGGTGTTTTTTGTCATCTGCTGATAACTTTGCAAACAGTTTGAATCAAGATCAGACCTGTCGGTCCTGATCTGGATCCAAACCATTTGATACTCTGATAGTGTTCCTGTAAGTATTGTTTGATTGTTTGAGTAAGTCAATTTTGAAAAAAGTCAGCAGACAACTACAAAAACATGGAAAATTACCCAGCATGCAAAGAGTGTCAGCAAGCAGAGGTCCCAACTTTAATTTAAACTGCTGGTAATTTGAAGTTAACTCTGGTCCCAAGGACTTCAAATTAACAATTTGACTGTATTTAATATATCTATTGCACTTTGATTCTGTCAATATCATATGTTAAGTTATTTGAAGTCAATCTCCAGTACTATGTATGAGCAAAGCAAGTGATATCCAATGCAACAACAATATGCATGATGGGTCTTTTTTCAATAAACATTTGTTGTCTGCTAAATTTTCAAAACTAACATTTATAAACAATTATTTCAGGAAAACCACAAGTGTCCAGATCAGGCCCAACATTATGTTGGGCCTGATCTGGGTCCAAACAGTTTGCAATGGACATCTGCAGATGACACTAGCAGCCAAGCAGGTAAAGAGTTAGTTAAATTTGATATCAAACTTTTTAACCCATATCCTGCTGCATTCACTAAACATCTGATACTGCGACCAATCCATATTAATACTTAGCATGTTCCTTGCTAACGGCGACTTTTGTTGTCTACTAATAACCTTTGCAAACAATTTGACCCAGATCAGTCTGTCCTGATCTGGATCTAAACTGTTGGACACTCAGAAAGTGTTCCTGAAAGAATCTTTATTTCAAAAGTTAATTCTGAATAAATTCAGAAGACGACAAAAAAGCATGAAAAATTACCCAGCATGCAAAAAGTTAAACCTTAATTATAACTGCAGCAGAAAACTAAAGAGGTGTTTGGGTTTTTTTTTGTTTAAAATCAGGCTTGACATCTTGTGAAATCTCTTGACATTATATGAAATCTCTTCTGGTTCAGAAGATGTATCATTATAATAATAACACTTCTGCTTATTCAAAAAAAACAACACACCACAAGTATGGTGAAAATGTCTCTGCGGAAGATAGTGTCACATCTGCCAAGCAAAGGTCATGTTAAAAGGTCAAGGGCGCAAAATATACCTTCAATGTGAGCCTAAATGGTCTGAAAAACAGGTATGGTAAATGCCCTAAACTTTTGAACACTAGTTGGCTACCGAAAAGGTCCAGACAAACAGTGCAGTCCCAGATCAGACTTCTTCTGAAGAAGCAGTCTGATCAGTGTCTTCCCTGTTTTCTATTCTGGCATGCATTTGTGAATTCCAGCCCTGATAATCAACATTTTATTTAAAAACAGAAAGAAAAAAGTGTTCAAAACTTTAGAACATTTACCATACCTTAAACAGCAAACTGTACACTTAGCATTATTTG
This sequence comes from Loripinus fragilis, assembly GCA_964019695.1. Classification (NCBI taxonomy): domain Eukaryota; kingdom Metazoa; phylum Mollusca; class Bivalvia; order Lucinida; family Lucinidae; genus Loripinus; species Loripinus fragilis. The sequence continues at coordinate 61,832,934 of OZ026522.1, read as the reverse complement.
GTAGTACAAGGTATTACAGTGCCTGGTATTGCAGAGGATTGTGTATTGTAGTACAAGACAACGCAGTGCCTGGTAAAACATTTCGCAGTAAAATGCATTGCACAAAGCATTGCAATATCAGATTTTCAATACCAGATACAGGTATTGCAGTAAAGGGCATTACAGTACCAGGTTATATTGTCTAATACAAGGTATAGTGTTGCAGACAGCCAAAGAATACAGGTCTCCACACTAACCTAGTCAGATTCAGTGACACTGAAAATAGGGGATCTTACACAAATGCTCATGAACTATAGAATTTAAATAAACTAGTTGGGGAAAAGCAATAAAATGTGAGGCTTGTTAAACATTTTATCGCTTTTTCACAATGAGTTTAATAATTTTAATAAAACATGAGTATGACTGTTAGATTCTATTTATCATGTGACACTAAAATTATTCTGAAATCTCATTTTTGGCATCAAAATATTAAGATCTTGTCGTTATGTATGCGACATTGGTATGGACATCATTCTGTAAATCACTAGTGGTTTATCAATTTTACTACATGACGTTATATCACTCCCAGACATGATGTCATATGATACATAGAGGATCTTACATAAGTGCTCATGTTTTATTGAAATTATTAAAATAGGTGGGGAAAAGAGATAAAATGTGAGGCATGCCGAGCATATTTTCTCTTTTTCGCAACGAGTCAAGTTCACTAATACATGAGCACAAATGTTAGAGTCATTTTCATATGACATTAAGATTACTTTGAAATCTCATTTCTGCAGTAAAAACGTTATAATTTTGTCATTATGTACGCAATGTTGTTATGGACGTAATAACGCTTCCCAAAAATCTGTAAACCACCAGTGGTTTATCGATTTTACTGCTTGGCGTTATTTCACTCCCAGATGCAACGTCATATGATAAATGACCATATGATAAATGACGTTATCACTCCCATCATATTGTCATATGATACAAGCAATTATAAATTATAAAGAAAAAATATGGAATCTTGTAAATAAACATTGAAATAAAAATGAAACATAATTGGACCACACAACCATCACCATAAAACATGTAGTAGAAATAAAATGAGACATGCTCGGGTAGCACCATATTGATTCTAAATACTGGGAAAAGTCAACTCCAAACAATACACATGTACTTGGTCACTCTGACAACCTGGCCCAAGGTTATAAAACGTTTTTCATGCTCAACTCAACTGAGCATGAAATTTATATTGCTCATAAAACCAAAATGCTGAAAATTAAAGACTTTTCTTGTTTTCAATTTCCCAGATGTTGTATTTATCATGCTAATAAATGCAAACATGCCAAAAATTGGCATTTTTTTACGTTTATAAGCATAATTTCATACTAAGTTGAGTTGAGCATGAAAAAAGTTGTATAACCTCTAGGCCTGGTGAGATGTGTAAAATGCAAAGCACTGTATGGCAAACAGTGTAGACCTGGCAGTCTGATCTAGGTTTACACAGTTTGTTCAGGTGTCTCAGTCTGACTATTTTAGGATCATGTTGATAATAATGTCTACATGGATGAAAGTTCAAAATTTCAAAAATCCTGTATTTTCAAATCAAATCTTTTAAACTTGCAGTATGCCTACAAATATCAACAATTTCAAGTTTAAACGATCAATTGTTTAGGATTTTGAGGCTGACTTTCTATGGAAAGTCAGCCTCAAAATCCTGAATTCTGGAATAATCCTGAAAACTTTCACCTATGTGTCTATGCCTCCTTAACATGCGGTATTTGATAAATTCTTGCATGTTATTATTGACTGAAAGAGAGAGAGTTATGATAAATACAAGAAGACTTAGTGTACACCAAGGAACATGCCTCAATTTATCATACAAATAAATTGCACTTTATAAAGTTTCCATACATACATGTATAAATATAATATGTATAAATCATGGATTTGAAGATATATTGCAGGTGTTGGATTTCTAGAAATATCACAATACAATAAGGTGTACTTGGTTTGATTTAAAATCTCTACATGCCATGTCCAAAAATTGATACTAGACCAAGCATCATGCCCATTCAGTGTATTTGCCTCTTTACAACATGTCAAGCTGCTTTACAATATGTCAAGCTGCCAATCATCATTGAAATACTGGTTACTACAGTCATGCCAACCAAGAGTGACATTTTTTTTTTATTTTGTTGACAATTTCAAAGCAAAACATTAACTTGTATACTCCACTTGAGATAATGCGAATCGATAGATCACTTGTGTATTAATCCTATCCTGTGGATAGGATTAATACACAAGTTATCTATCGATTCTAAGTCTCTAATAACTTTGTAAACAAAACATGACATCACTGTCACTCTTGGCTGGCAGGACAGTATATGGCAAATTATGTATATTTAAATAACAGCTCTATCTTTATTTCAAGAACTACATGTAACCTTGTACTCCTCACAGTTGTACAGCCTATATGAGCTGCGACATGTGATTTCCAACAATGTGGCATTTTGATAAGTGTAGGCTCAGACAAGCCTGTGCAGCCCCCTTTTAAGCTTAGAAACTCAAAATAATGCTCAGTCAGTAGCTTAACACTCATATAATATTAAAGCGACTAGCAAAGGCTCTGATCAGACTGCACATATGTGCAGGCTGATCTGAGGCTTTGCTGGTTGCAAATACCACATTGTTAGAAATCTCATGCCGTGGCTCAATTATGTGCTTAAAGAATGATATGATTTGAAAAATAATTATGGCTAATGTGCAAAATTGAGACAATCCATAAATGGCAACATATGTCATGTGTTTTGCTTTAATCCTTTGTATTCTGATGGATATCCCCATACATATTCACACAATAAGTATAGGATTGCCAATTTTGTACTTTAAGGGGTAAAGGTGGAAGTTTTAAATTGGGGAGCCGGACAAAATATCCAATGCCATTTTTTTGTCACCCCAGATAAAACATCCAACAAAGATTTGCCACCCCAGACAAAACATCCCATAAAGATTTGCCACCCGGAACAGAACATCCCATGCCATTTCAGACACCCCGGATGTTCGGATGTTTTGTTATACATTCTTTAAATTGTGATGTATTTCTGTCCGTGAAGGTTGCTTTAATAGCAAACAGTGGATACCCTGATGAAATGCAGCATTATGCTTCATTTCATCTCAGTCTTCACTGTTTGCCAGAGTACCCATTCAGGGGCTTCTAGCATACAAAAGGTTAAATGTGAAAAAGGCTATGTCAATATCTATCATTCAAAAGAGGACCCAAAATTATGTTTTCAAAACGGATAATCGCTTAATGCAGGTCGAAAGTATTGCAGAATGCTCCCTGTATTACTTTCAACCTGCACTAAGCTACCATCTGTCTTTAAGACCTTTGTTTTGTCTAATTTTTTGAGTGGCCGCTTAAGACAGTTTCATTTTTACCATAATATTGTGTGATGGCCCATTTCATTATTCCAGCATAAAGGTATGTGGATATTTATGATAAATAAGGAATACTAAATCTGGGCTCAGTAGGACATAGGGTAGAAGACCTTTTTGCATGATTCAGCTTATTTCAACAATGGTCAGAAAAAAACTCTTTACCTGATAGTTGTGTATGATGATTACCTTTGCTAACAGTTTGGAACCAGATACACCCTGCCATAATGTCAGACCTTATCTGGATGCAAACTGTTTGACTCTCTGATAGTTTTCAGGAAATCTGACAACTAAAAACCATGCAAAATTTTTCCCGGCATGCAAAAGTTTAGGTGGCTAAATATTTAGTGTTAATACTGTAAATAATTTGCAACAGATTTTTAACATGGTATAAAATTACAGTATAGTATAACACATAGCATGACATTGCAGAGTTAATGTCAATCTCCAAAATCCAAGTCATGTTTACCACTTCTTAACCTTGTCATGTGTGATTTTTTCATACCCTCCCTTCAACATGGCACTTAAAGAAACCAGTCAACAACATTTCAGTCGAAAAGTTATATCCCTGTAACTAGGTAGCTTGGCAAACAGTAAACCCAGATAAAGTGCTGTGGAACTCAACATTTCATCAGGATCTGCACTTATTACTAAGACAAAACCAATCTTCAGTGAAAGAAATACAAAATTATTTGGAAATTATGACCTGTGACCCCTCTATACATACAATGGACCATCCTGACATTCATTCTATCAAAAACTTCATAGAAAAGTCAATTGTTCTATAAAGGGTTATGGAATGTTAGGATACATCATTACCTTCTTACTCTGTATATTTGAGAGAGGTAAGCTCTGGTTATGCTGTCTGATCAGGATGTCCAAACAGTCCTGGATGTATTTAATTAACCCTTAAAGTGCCAAGAAAAAAATGCATCTGAAAATGTCATCTGCTGAAGTCGTCTGCTGCAAATAATTGCCTTGCATTACTGACAAATTAAGTATAGAAGCAAACAGCATGGACCCAGAACAGACTGCTCCTATAGGAGCAGTCTGGTCTGGGTCCACACTGTTTACCATAGAGGATTCTTAAACTTTCAGCAGACAAAAAAGCAGACGACTTTTGTTGCGATTGGCTCATTAAGGGTTAACGCTTTACCCGCCAGTCACAACTTCTGTTTTCTGCTCTCTTGTCTGATAATTTTCTTAGTTAGACTATATTACTACAGTATGGACCCAGATCAGACTGTCCTATGGGAGCAGTCTGATCAGGGTTCATAGTGTTTGCTTTTAATCCATCATAAAATCTAATCTGAACAGCACTTTAATATATACAGCAGATATAAAAAGAAGACATCAGAATAAAAAAAAATATTGACAGGATAAGGATTAAATTATATGGCGAAAAAATCCCTAGTTGTCTAGCCTAAAATAGTGTTGGATTCCACTATGATCAAAAAAGTCTAGCAATGCTTACAAACTTGGCAGAAAAAGTTGTGTTGAATTCCACTATGATCAAAAAGTCAAGCAATGCTTACAAACTTGGCAGAAAAAGTTGTGTTAAATTCCACTATGATCAAAAAGTCCAGCAATGCTTACAAACTTGGCAGCAAAAATTGTATTGAATTCCACTATGATCAAAAAGTTCAGCAATGCTTACAAATTTGGCAGCAAAAGTTGTGTTGGATTCCACTACGATCAAAAGGTTCAGCCATGCTTACAAACTTGGCAGCAAAGATGGTTGATTCTACAATGATAAAAAATCCACTAATGCTTACAAACTTTGCAGCAAAAGTTGTGTTGGATTCCACTTTGATAATAAAAAAAAGTCCAGCAATGCTTACAAACTTGGCAGTAAAAGTTGTGTTGGATTCCACTATGATCAGAAAGTCCAGCAATGCTTACAAACTTAATAGCAAAAGTTGTGTTGGATTCCGCTATGATAAAAAAATCAAGCAATGCTTACAAACTTGGCAGAAAAAGTTGTGTTAAATTCCACTATGATCAAAAAGTCCAGCAATGCTTACAAACTTGGCAGCAAAAATTGTATTGAATTCCCCTATGATCAAAAAGTTCAGCAATGCTTACAAATTTGGCAGCAAAAGTTGTTTTGGATTTCACTATGATCAAAAAGTTCAGCAATGCTTACAAATTTGGCAGCAAAAGTTGTGTTGGATTCCACTACGATCAAAAGGTTCAGACATGCTTACAAACTTGGCAGCAAAGATGGTTGATTCTACAATGATAAAAAATCCACTACTGCTTACAAACTTTGCAGCAAAAGTTGTGTTGGATTCCACTTTGATAATAAAAAAAGTCCAGCAATGCTTACAAACTTGGCAGTAAAAGTTGTGTTGGATTCCACTATGATCAGAAAGTCCAGCAATGCTTACAAACTTAATAGCAAAAGTTGTGTTGGATTCCACTATGATAAAAGAAAATCAAGCAATGCTTACAAACTTGGCAGTAAAAGTTGTGTTGGATTCCACTATGATCAAAAAGTCCAGCAATGCTTACAAACTTGGCAGCAAAAATTGTATTGAATTCCACTATGAGAAAAAAGTTCAGCAATGCTTACAAATTTGGCAGCAAAAGTTGTTTTGGATTTCACTATGATCAAAAAGTTCAGCAATGCTTACAAATTTGGCAGCAAAAGTTGTGTTGGATTCCACTATGATCAAAAGGTTCAGCCATGCTTACAAACTTGGCAGCAAAGATGGTTGATTCTACAATGATAAAAAATCCACTAATGCTTACAAACTTTGCAGCAAAAGTTGTGTTGGATTCCACTATGATCAGAAAGTCCAGCAATGCTTACAAACTTAATAGCAAAAGTTGTGTTGGATTCCACTATGATAAAAGAAAATCAAGCAATGCTTACAAACTTGGCAGTAAAAGTTGTGTTGGATTCCACTATGATCAGAAAGTCCAGCAATGCTTACAAACTTGGCAGCAAAGTTGTGTTGATTCTACTATTCAGAGTGGCCATTTTACACAGGTTTTACTGTATGGGCATGTCAGATGAGACTTAATCCTTAATGCACCAATCGCAACAAAAGTCGTCTGCTTTTCTGGTCTGCTGAAATGTTTAAGAAGCCTCTATGGCAAACAGTGTGGACCCAGATCAGACTGCTCCTATAAAAGCAGTCTTTTCTTGGTCCACACGGTTTGCTTCTATACTTAATTCATCAGTAATGTTAGGCAACTATTTGCAACAGACGACTTCAGCAGACGACATTTTCAGATGCAGTTTTTTCTTGGCGCTTTAAGGGTTAAGCCATGGTTCCATCTCCATATGACCTTTAAAGTTAGCTGTTGGTGGAATGTTATACACAAACACACAGGAATTTTATATGAAAAAAAATGAACCAAAGTTAAAAGCAAAATAAAGTATGTTACAATCCTTGTTAACTCTACCAAATTTTACAAGGTCAAATTTTTTAACAAAATGTTCTGGTCAAGTGCAGTCCTTTGATAACACTATTTTTGGGACATATGAATCTTGGATTCAGTATAAACAGACTGGTCACTGACGGAAATGCAAAGCTCAGCCTCGACAACATATTTCCAATATAAACATTTACCTGTATGTCAGTTACTAGTCGGTGTATACTGGGTCTGAGTATGAATGGACCATGTCAGAGCTCTCACTAACTGCTGATTTGCAGTTCTGAACTCCCATTTTTTGGCTGGGACTCCTATTTTTGAAGGAGGCTATATTCTTTTGTATGGTGGGACTCCCACTTTTTGGAAAAGAGAGCTCTGGGACGCCTGTTTTCAAAATCCTAGTGAGAGCTCTGCATGTTATAAGTGAATTGTGTTAAGGGACAATTTTACAAAGGAATTTTAGGAAAATGACCATTTTATGGTCATTTTCCTATTATTCCTTTGTAAAATTACTTGGTAAAAATTTGGGATCCACAACATGAGTGCTATATCCAAATCCGTGTTATATAGGAATTGTAGTGTACATGTAAAAAATAAAATCTTTTTTTCAAAAAGCAACAACACATAAACATTTTAATCCTGGCAAACATCATCATATAGCACAACCATGTAAATCACTAAGATTTTAGAGTATTTGTAAACTATATCATAGAAAAAAGAAAACAAAATAAATCAAATAAAGAATTAAATGGATATTGGATTTCTTGAATAATGTCACTTTTGGTCTGAGTAAACAAATTTATACATCTATTTAACAACTATTAACAAATACCATTTATAAATAAATGACTGACAGAATACCAGTGGCAACTCTGACCAGACTGCTCCTTTTATTTGCTCAAGGAACCAGGGCCTAAAAATTGCCATCATGTCCTTAAGACATTATTCATAATAAATACATTTGAGCTACGACATGAATTTCCAACAATGTGGTATGTGTGACCAGCAAAGCCTCAGATCGTCCTGCGCATACATGCAGTCTGATCAGAGCCTTTGCGCATCGCTTCAATATTCTATGGGTCTTAAGCTACTGAATGAACATCATTTGGAGTTTGTCAGCTTAAAAGCAGGCTTCACAGACTCGTCCGAGTCTACGCTTGTCAAAATGCCACATTGTTGTCAATCATATGTCACAGCTCAAATTTTGTACATTCAAGCAAAAAGCTAAAGAAAAACTGTTTTCAACAACCAAATTTTTAAAAAGGTCTGCTAAAGAACACAGTTTCTGAGAAAAAGGAATTTGTAAGCATAAGAAAATAATAATTATTGTAAGTCTTAAAATAAGTGTAAAGAACACATCCATAAGCCAAACACAAATATTGCACTAAAATAAACATATGATTGGGTTCTTATACGGTGGAACAGTCGTGTTGTGTATGCATTTTGCCGCATAATCTGGGCCTCACCCCGACAAACCCTGTCTTTCTGGTTTCCGACAAAGCGAGACTCAAACCAATCTCCTGGCAAAAAAAAATGAAATTTCACTTGTAGCAAATTTGAATATGATACTTTCCAAAAAGTGAATAACAAAGGAGCTGATCAGTCTACACTGATGCACAGACTGGTCTGCGCCTTTGTTGTTCGCAAACCCCCGAAGACAGGTTTTCTCGCATCGAGGCCAATATCATATTGGTGCTTCAGTGAAGTATAAATCCCTCTTTGGTCATTAACTGGGCACTCAACAAATTGCACCTGCTGATTTGGAACAACATAACATATTTATGCGGAAAATTGTTAGAATTTTTTATCCATCAATTTATACATATGTTTTGGGTCCTCATCAAAAGAATCATCTCCTTGAGACAGATAAATATATAGTTATCCACTGAGCACACAGCGGAGACTCTGATCAGACTGGGCAAATGCCCATGCTGATCTGAGTCTTCACTGGGTGCATTCTAATTTTGTTGGTTTTGTCAGGTCATGGCTCAATTATACTTTCAGTTTTGTTGAAAATATTGAAAACCCACATCATATGGGCCCCGTTGCGACAAAATCAGTCTTCGGGGTTTCCGACAAAGCGAGATTCAAACCAGTCTGCTCAGCTACAGAGACTAGCTAGAAAATTGAAATTTTGATCATAGCAAGTTGAGCTATTATGCTTTCAAATAAGCGAGTAACAAAGGTGGTGATCAGACTGCGCGGATGCGCAGGCTGGTCTGCGCCTTTGTAGTTCACAAACACCGAAGACAGGTTTTCTAGCGTTGTGGCCCATATTTCATGTGAGATAGAAGAAAATTAACATAATTACACCCTATTACCTGAAGCCTATTAAGACCATGCTTACATTAAAAACACTCCATTATTCATTCTGCATTCATCTTACATGCTATTTGCATTTGATGCTAATTAAAACAATTCACGCCTATCTACATTCATTCAAAATCCACTAATATGGGCTCCTTCTGATGCCCCAGCCATTTGCAAGCCACCCATTTACAGTCAAATGATTCAATCTACTCTGCATTATTCTTAGGCCATATGAAAAAATCCTGTGTTTAGGGTAACCCGACCCTACCTAAATTTACTGGTGAAACCAAGAATTTTTTCAGGTTTTCTAGAAAAAATATAATTTTATGCTTTTTGAAAATGCATAAAATTATATTTTTTTCCAGAACAAAAAATAATTTAAAAAAAATGTGTGAAAGGCATTTCGCGTTTCAAAATGCATAAAATTATATTTTTTTCCAGAACAAAAAATAATTTAAAAAAAATGTGTGCCTACCCTACCTAAAATTTTAAGACCTGTTACCCAAAACAAGTTTTTTTTTTCTATTTGGCCTTATATGCTAGTCGAGACATTTGAAAGCCAGCCCACATTTCCCAGAATGAGGCCAACAGCAGGGCCCACTTGCCAGGGTCGACTCTCATTATTATCCCCACAGAGTCATTAACTCTTCTCTAGCTAGCGGCAATTTTTTCTCATCTGCTGATAACTTTTGCAAACAGTTTGGACCCAGATCAGGACCAACAGAATGTCCGTCCTGATCTGGGTCCAACCCATTTGAAACTCTGATAGTGTTCCTGAAAGAATTTTTTGAAAATGAAAATAGTTAATTTAAAACAAGAAATGTCACAAACACGTGACGAATGCCCCCAAAGGAATTGGTCTAGCATAAGACACATTTGAGGAAAAATAGCTATAATATAGCACGAAAAACCTAGAAATGAGGCCAGAAGTCAATGTCAAGGTCAAAGTGACTCAAAATGGTATGCACCACTCCGCCATCCCAAGAGGAATCACCACCCCAAATTTGGCATTCCTACATCAAATAACATAGGAGATATGCTCTGGACACAATAATTCTTGAAAACTAGGTCAGAGGTCAAGGTCACAGTGACCCAAAAATGGTTTGTGACACTCAGGCATCCCAAGATGCATTTACATACCAAATTTGGAATTCCTATTTCAAAGAATATAGGAGATATGCACCAGTTTATAGAAACTAGGTCAGAGGTCAAGTTCAAGGTCACAGTGACTAAATTATGGTAAGTGACACTTCGTCATCCAAAGATGCATCCACACACCAAATTTGAGATTCCTACCTCAAATAATATAAGAGATACGCTCTGGACATGTTTATTCTAAAAACTAGGTCAGAGGTCAAGGTCACAGTGACCCGAAAATGGTACATGACACTCCCCTATTCCAAGATGCATCCATACACCAAAATTGGAATTCCTAACTCAAGGAATATATGAGATATGCTCGGGACACAATAATTCTTAAAACTAGGTCAGAGTTCAAGGTCACAGTGACCCAAAAATGGTATGTGACACCCTGTCATCCCAAGATGTATTTACACACCAAAATTGGAATTCCTATCTCAAAGAATATAGGAGATAAGCACCAGACTCAATGCAGTTTTCAAGAAACTAGGTCAGAGGTCAAGTTCAAGGTCACAGTGACTAAATTATGGTATGCAACACTTCGTCATCACAAGATGCATCCACACACTAAATTTGAGATTCTTACCTCAAATAATATAAGAGATATGCTATGGACAAGATTATTCTAAAAACTAGGTCAGAGGTCAAGGTCAAGGTCACAGTGACCCCAAAATGGTACATGACACTCCACTATCCCAAGATGCATCCACACACCAAATTTCAAACTCAAAGAATATAAGAGATATGCTCCGGACACAATAATTCTTAAAACTAGGTCAGAGGTCAAGGTCACAGTGACCCAAAAATGGCATGTGACACCCTGTCATCCCAAGATGCATTTACACACCAAAATTGGAATTCCTATCTCAAAGAATATAGGAGATATGCACCAGACTCAATGCAGTTTTCAAGAAACTAGGTCAGAGGTCAAGTTTAAGGTCACAGTGACCCAATTATGGTATGCCACACTTCGTCATCCCAAGATGCATCCACACACCAAATTTGAGATTCCTACCTCAAATAATATGAGATATGCCCCAGACACGATTATTCTAAAAACTAGGTAAGAGGTCAAGGTCAAGGTCACAGTGACCCGAAAATGGTAGGCGACACTCCGCCATCCCAAGATGTATCCACGCACCAAATTTGGAATTCCTACCTCAAAGAATATAGGAGATATGGACCGGACACAAAAGCGGGACGGACGGACGGACAGTGTGATTACTATATGCCTACCAAAGTTCCTTTGGGGGGCATAAAAATGTCAGCAGACATCATTAAAACCATGAAAAATTACCCAGCATGCAGAGTTAATCATCCAAATCTTCACAAGATATATCCAAGTCACCCGGTCTCAAAGTTTTTGAGTGAAAAAAATGTGATTATTTTCTTAAACATCAGTTTAAACATGTGTTTTGGGTGCTCAAAAGAACCGTCTCAAAGAGACGGTTCTTTTGATTACCCACAACATATGTTATGGATGAGAAATAAAATTAAATTTCAATACCTTGTTATATCTGGAGGTCTGAATCTCTATGGCAGAAATGATATTTAGGGTGTTATTGCTGCAGAGACTTTTCACAATGTCCTGGCCAAGCTGTTTGGCAATGCAATCCAATCGGACACATCCTCCAAACTGTGGGGACAATGCTGAGATAAAACTCCTGTTCATAAACACTGCTTTATTCCCCCAAGTGAGCCCAGCTGTAGTTCTTCAGGCAAACAAAAATGCATCTAGAGGGTGTAAAAGCAAACAGTGTAGATCCTGATTAGATTAAATTTGCAGTATTATCCAGGCAACACTGTTTGCTTCTGCCTGCCCATTCTAGTTTTTATGATAAAGGACATATAAGTAATTTCTGTGTCAGCTCCTAAGGACTTTTGTCCCTCCACCCCCAACATGCACACACACACACACATACACCACCTTCCATCTCTTGTGGACAAAATAATTGCTATGATTTAGACCAGCTACTATCATAACAAAGCAGTAAGTTCCACTATGAGCCATATTTTGAGAATTAAGAAAAGAGCATTTCTGATTAATACAAAGCTGGCACAGATCAGCCTGAGTATCATGCTGGGCTAATCAGGCTCCGATGTTATAAAACTTTTTTCATACAACTCAGCTGAGCAGGAAATTTATCCTGCTCATAAATGTTAAAATGCCAACAATTGATGGCATTTTAACATTTATGAGCATGATAAATGCAACATCTGAGAGACCTTAAGCAAGAAACTTCTTTACTTGTTGGTATTTTAGTGTTCATGAGCAGTTGATATTTCATGCCCCATCGAGCATGAAAAAAAGTTTTATAACCTCAAAGCCAGGTCCTTCATTGTCAACTTGAACTAAACAATCCCATAATCCATAGCAATTTTAAATTTTGCATAGCATCCTTAACGTTTTTCTTTCTAACGGCAGCTTTTGTCATCTGCTGACAACCTTTGCACACAGTTTTGGATCCAGATCAGGACCGACAGAATGTCGGTCCTGATCTGGATCAAAACTGTTTGACACTCTGATAGTGTTCCTAAAAGAATTTTTTGAAAAAGTTAATTTTGAAAAAAGTCAGCAGACGACAACAAAAGCATGATAAATTACCCAGCTTGCAAAGAGTTAACCCTTAATGCGCCAATCGCAACAAAAGTCATCTGCTATTCTCGTCTGCTGAAATGGTTAAGAAGCCTCTATGGCAAACGATGTGGACCCAGATCAGACTGTTCATATAGGAGCAGTCTGTTCTGGGTCCATGCTGTTTGCTTCTATACTTAATTCGTTAGTAATGTTAGGCAGTTATTTGCAGCAGACGACTTCACCAGACAACATTTTCAGATGCATTTTTTTTCTTGGCGCTTTAAGGGTTAAGATGGCCCTGAAACACTCTTCTCTTGTCATGACTCACTTAACATTATTTATCACAATATCTTTTACTATTGTATTGCACAGCCACACTTATTTACTGGTATAATTAACGAGGGGCAACATGCACACCGCTGATTGAGAGGTCTAGGAGGAATTAGGTCAAGGTCGTCATCGTCAAGGTCAACGTCTATCTGGTAGCCATCTTTGAGTAACTGTTCTGCTATTTCTTTCTGGGCTTCTTTGGAAAGTTTTGGGACTGCAAACTCATCTTCTTCACTGAAATTTGAAAAAAAACAACACTTTTTTTCTTCTTCATTTTTGCTTATTTTTTACTGGAAATAAGTACTCAGTACTATATAAATTTGGGGTCCATTGGAATGGACCATTTTATAAGTGAATGTGTTATAAAGGGAAAAATGAACCATTTTACAAAGGAATTATAGGATAATGACCATTTTATGGTCATTTTCCTATAATTCCTTTGTAAAATTCCATGGTAAAAAAAAAATTGCGATCCACAACATGACCATTTTATATTCAAATCTGAGTTATAATGGAGTGTGTTATAAAGGGAATGCACTGTACTTTTAACAAACTGTGGAGATCCAGATGAAATATGGCTGAATGCGGCAATTCATCTGAGTCTACAGTGTTTGCTATGATAATAACAATTTTAGGTACATAAAAATTTGTAAATTCCAGCCTGTGGCCCCTTAAAATATGTAATAGTCAATCCCATCATTGTTTTATGCTCTTCCCTGGCCCCAAGGTTAAAAACTTTCCATGCTCAACTCAGCTGAGCATGAAATTCATCCTGCTCATAAATGTCAAAATGCAAACAATTGTTGGCATTTTAACATTTATAAGCATGATGAATACAACATCTGAGAGACTTAAAGCAAGAAACTTCTCCATTTGTCGATGTTATAGTTTTTATGAGCAGTTGAAATTTTGTTCTCAGTTGAGTTGAGCATGAAAAAAGTTTTATAACCTCGGGACCCGCTCTCTTGCACACAGTATGGGATATTAGAAGGCTCGGATCTAATAGTAGACCTCTAGCCCAACTTGATACATGTACAGTTAAACCTGTCTTAAGCGGCCACTCAGAAATAGACAAAACGAAGGTCTTAATGAAAAATGGTAGCTGTATGAAGGGTGAAAGTATTTCAAAAACTGCAATACTTTTGACCTGCATTAAACGATAATCCGTATTGAAAACCAATTTTCGGTGTTCTTTTTTAGTGGTTCTTTTGAGTACCCACAACATAATTTTTGGTTGAGAATCAGTTTTCTGTTACGCACTTTTAACTAAAGGCCTGTTGCATATCATAAATAAAGTACCATGTTACCATGGACTAGTCCATTTTTACTTGTGATGATCTGGATTTACTTACTTATCATCTGACATGATGGCCACCAAAGGTTGTTGGTCATGTGACTGTAGTGTTGTGTCATGTTTGGAAGGAATGTTTAACCTGAAGTAAGAAACAGCACAATGATCATCAATAAAAAAAAATGCAAATCTTAATTTATTTTAATATCATGTGATAAAAAGAATCTAACATTCGTGCTCCTGTATTATTGCATTTTTGCAACAAGTTTAATAAATCCAATAAAACATGAGCACTCATGCAAGATCCTCTATTTATTTGATGTTGCAGTGACTTTTATTCACTTGCTTAACATAGTAAGTGATGGTAATTTCTATTTGCATTTTTTGAAAAAAAATTCTAGCATAGTGCTTAACTCTTACCCTGCTAGTGGCAGCTTTTATTTTCTGCTGATAACATTTGCAAACCATTTGGACCCAGATCAGGCTCGACAACATGTTGGGCCTGATCTAATCTTAAATATGCATTTCCCCCAGACTTTCTTTTTGGGTAATTCTCATATGCACAAGCCAAGAGTACTAAGTCCACTTCGTTCCTTACGCATGAACGAAGTGGACTTAGTACCCTTGGCTTGGGTAGATGGGGTCATTCTATGCAGCTCATGTTTTTCAAGTAACAATGCTGCATTGATTTTGGGCTTTAAAAATCTTTCAATTTGATTTTGAATTGTATATCAAGTTGTTTTATATAATACCCTTGCATGACTGTGAAAATAATGGAATTTTGAAAATATTATGGAAAATGGAGCAGTTGCTACAAAGGAGCAAATGCTTCATATTCCATAATATTTTCAAAATTAATCAAACGATCAAAATTAATGCTCCATATTCCATAATATTTTCAAACACATGGTATTTCAAAGGCGTCAAAAGGTGTTATTATGGAGTAAAGGGCTAACACACACAAGGTAACTTGCACAACTCAGATTAACTACCACATGCACATATTTGGCCAGTAATGAGAATTTGGTCCTAATCACATCAGGAACTCAGACAAGCCTGCCCAAATGCAAAGTCTAGCTAGAGCCTATGCTGCTCGCTTGCACAGAATTTGGATGAAGATGAAAACTTAGTCCGAGCTGTAGCCCTCTAGGCACTATCACTGCTGTATACATTAGAATTGGCCTTTAAAGGCAATTTTGCACATATGCAAGAGTAAAAAATCTCATGTTCTGGTCAATTTGAACAATTATTTACTGCTTTTTTCAATAAGTACCATTATCACATAGCGGGAAAGTCCGGCACAATTCGAGAATCGAATCAAGCCTCCGGTGTATGTAAGGCGCATTACACGTAGTACTATGTATGAAAAAGCTCCATTTTGTTAGCTTGAACTAGCGTGAGGAAAATAAGTTATGTAGCATGTGGGTTCAACCCTATTAAAATCCATTTTTCTGATTACCCGAAAATTTTAATTAGCAGATTAACTGAAGTTTATGTTTTTTAAAATACATAAACTTTATAAATAACTGTTTGTTTTGCTGCAATCACACTTGTTATTGTGATGGTATGGTTTCAACGTCAAGTTATGTAACGTCAGCGTCGAGTTATCAAAGTAGATCCTCGATGTACATTGGATGTTTGATTCCACGGGGTTTGGCCGAGGCAGTTTCGATTGCCATTATCACATTAGAAGATTATTGCTTAGATCAGCCCTCTGCCTCAGTACATAAAGCTAAAAAGATGACCAAATACAGTCAGTTCAAATCTGCAAAGCTGGGAGAGGTACATAAAAAGGTGGAGGATGGGATAGTGGAGGATGGATTAAGCCAAAAAATAAAAATAATATCTCCCACACCTGACAGACCAACAGAAAATGAGGCCTACTGTAAAAACTTTTGTTCTTTTAATTCATAAAAAATATACTAACTTAAAATTAATCAAGGACCAGGACGGCCCAGGACGGCCCTGGATTGATCACCTGAATTCAAAGGATAGCTGTGACTTTTATCATCTGCTGATACCTTTTGCAAATTGTTAAGACACCCAAATCAAGACTGACAGAGTGTTAATCCTGATCTGGATCTAAACTTTTTGATACTCTGATAGTGTTCCTGGAAGAAAGTTTTGAAAGTTTTTATAAAGAAAAGTCAGCAGAAGAGCAAGACAATGCCTTCGGTGAGTCCCAAACTCATGACCATTTGACCCTGAGTCTAACACAGGGCTCATACAAGCAAGTTTGTGTAAAATTCGGGGACTTTTCAAGGACTTCTTAAAGTCTCTCCAACAGTTTTCAAGGACTGAAAACTTTTGAAAATACTGATTTACACTTAAAATTCTACTTCTGAAATGCTGGAGTCCATATCTAAAGATAGTAGCTTTAGAAAATTTTAAAATTGTGGTGCCTTTATTTGGTGCAGCATATATGCTGCACCAAATAAAGGCACCACAATTTTATTCTGATTTAGGTCTAAAAAAACAGTGTTGAATCCTCCTGTAAATGGTAAAATTCATGGACTTTTCAATGCTTTTGAATGATTTCCCAGTACTTTTCAAGGCTGATTTAATTTCCAAGGACTTTTAAAGACAGTCCTGTATATTCAAGTACTTTTCAAGCCTGTGCGAACCCTGTACCACTCTACCATCTGAGCCACTGCACTCCCCGTGATACACGGTCATTTTCTATGGACCACAAACATAGCGTCACAAAGGAACTGCAATATACTGAAAAGACCAGTGATACTTTGTTTTTTGTTTGATTTGATTCTTTACGTCCCATCATCAATCTTTCAGCTATAAAGGGACGGGTCTTCCTGAGTTGAACCAGTACTAAGCTAGGATTAATGTTCTTGCTCAAGGACACAACGCAGTGATGCCAGTGAGGCTCGAACCCGCAGCCCCTCGGTCTTGAGTCAAGCACTCTACCACTGAGCCACTGCGCTCCCTCCAGTGATACTGAGTCCAATCTTCAGGCACTGAAATGCAGACCAAGATCACAGAGCAGTCCGATCAGTGTCTCATTTATTCATTACTCTGATTTCTAGTGCATTTGGAAATGTAAAATATATTTTTTGTTTATAAATAATTTTGAACACTTTTCTTTTATTATTTTCATTTAAAAGTTATCAAAAATTTTCAAATCATCTTTATATTATGAGATAGTGCCGACTTTTATGGGTTCCTAGGGTAATGGGAAGCAACACCTAATTTAATTTTGTCCCAGGATGGTAGGGGGTTAGGTTTCTTTGTAGAAGCTAAGATTATCTTTTGCATGATCTGCATTACCATCACACTAGTCTGGCAAAACACACCTTAACAGCCATTAAACTCACTTCTTTGAGTCACTGATGGAATCTTCAATCCAGTTTGGTACAAGAAAGTTTGGGTGATTCAAAAAACATTTTATACTTTCATGGGTCAATGGTAAGATTTATTTTGTCAGCGAACAGCTCAGGGCCAGATAAGATGCAAAGTTTATCATTATCTCTTAACAATCTGGATAGTTTTTGTACTCGTCCGGGACTAAAATTCTGCAAGTTAATTGGATAAAAATAGGGAACAACTTGTCCCCAATTTTATCCAATAAATTTGAAGAATTAAGTTGTCCCCAATTTTTATCCAATTAATTTGCAGAATTAAGTTGTCCCCAATTTTTATCCAATTAACTTGCAGAATTAAGTTGTCCCCAATTTTTATCCAATTAACTTGCAGATTTTTAGTTATTAATATGTATTTCTGAGCAGAATGAAAAACAATGTGAATCTAACCGTATCAGCTTATCTGGATCTACATTGTTTCCAAAACAGTTTAATTCAAGTTTTAGCATGGTGAGGGTTAATCTTGTCCAGGTTCCAAGGTTATAAAACTTTTTTCATGCTCAACCCAGCTGAGCACGAAATTTATCCTGCTAATAAATGTTAAAATGCCAACAATTGTTGGCATTTTAACATTTATTAGCATGATTAATACAACACCTGAGAGACCTAAAGCCAGAAACTTCTTTATTTGTCTGTCTTTTAGTTTTTATGAGCAGTTGAAATTTTGTACTCAGTTGAGTTGAGCATGAAAAATTTGTATAACCTCGGGGCCAGGGCCAATGGTGATCTTTCCATATTTTCAACGGTCTATCGTAATTTATAAAAACCCTAAATGTGTACTTTGGCATACAGCATAAACCCAGATGGTAAACATGCGACATTTCATCAGAGTCTGCACTGTTTGCCAAGACAAAATTGATTTTCAGAGAAAGAAACTAAATATTATTTGGTAAAAATAACCTGTGACCCCTCAATATATATGAGGGGCGATCAACAAATGTGCGGAAAAGTCACCATTTCTACATTATTTGATTAATAGAGCTGGAATTTCAGCATTTTATACTGCAACACATATGCAGTTGATTCATCTCAGCATGGTTTATGTTCCTTGTTTAGGCCCACTTTAGCTGTAGTCAATACTACATAGCATGAACTGGGGCATTTTAAGTAGCATTTTGATTGTCTACTATATAGGTTATTAAACCTCAGCCTCTTGTTATATTTTGTTATGCTGTGATAGCCCATATTCATGTATTGCGTTCCATGCATATTCAATGACATATTTACTCCTCTTCTCTGCAAATTTCTAAAGATTTATATCAAAAGGGTTTTGTTCTACATCCAAACAAATAACAGTACTGTCAAAAAGTCAAAACATCCAACTTCTATGAACATATTGCCTGATTTTGACAAGTCATTTTTTAAAATAAATTATTTACACAATTTGAAAAACACTCTTTTCACTGCAGTAGATCTAAAATCAATAGTGAAGTCCAAAATAATGACTGTTGTTTTAATTGCAGTGAACTTGCAAAGAATTACAGTTTATGCTTGTGAATTTTCATTACAATCCATACACGCAATACAATTTAAGAGCATTTTTCCGCGAACTTTCTGATCACCCCTCGTACACTAGACCATCCTGACTATTGTATGTAGCTTTATGGAAAATTCCAATGGTCTGAAAAGGGTTAATTGCCAGACCAGTATGACGGTATATATACTCACAGTTCCCCAACAGTTTCAAGGCTGCAACATACAAGTTTTGAAGAATTTGTCAAAATTGACCTGATGTAGACACTAGTCTTAACCATTGAACAAAAAACAATTAAAATTAATTTTTTTAAAAGTAAAATTTATTTTAATAAGCATACCTACCATATATTTATCTTATAGCTACAACCCTGTTGCCACCAATACAAACTTATGAGCCGTGACCTTGGTGTGTCCCTGTTCAGGACTAAATATAGACTCGAATGACGTCACAGATTCACCAGAAGTGAAGCACGGAAGTGCACGTGACTTCATAAAATTTGTAAATATTATTAATAATAATATAAAACAAGACTGAGGGGTATTTCCCGGGAGGTGGGAATTTTCCAGATAAATATATGGTAGGTATGCTTATTAAAATAAATTTTACTTTTAAAAAATTTAATTTTAATAGCGCTACTACCATATATTTATCTTATAGCTACCCAGAATCACCAAAAATGGTGGGAGGAGTCTTTACACCAAGGTCGGCTCAGTATAAGCTTCCAGAGATAATCCAGAGGATCTTAGAAGTAATTTGAAATAATCAAAGTACAAGATCCCATAAAACTGAGTCGAAATGAGTAGATATAATCTTCCAGCAACCTCAGTTTATCTCTGGGTGCAGCCCTTAGTCATATATCTAAATAGTACTATTCAGCAAGCTGTCTCCATTGGTTAGTAGGTGTTAATTATCTAGATATCTTAACCCAAGGGAGCCTGCTTGTTGGGCCCCCTACCACCTTTTGGGACAATCACAACAAGACCGATGTCGTGTAAGTTGAATGTTGCCCACGAATGTAGTAGAGATAGTGTGAGGCAAAGACCGAAGTGTTTACCATACAGCTGCTGTAATGATTTCATCCAGTGAGATGAAATTTAGGAAGTCTGATCATAGCTTGTGTGGTTTAATTTAAGAAGCTTAGCCTGACTGTTAGAACTTAATTTGCTTGTAATGTAAGCAAGTTTGATAGTATTCTGAACCCACTTGGAGATCATATATTGTTTATATCATGATCTTCCCTTGTAGAAAGAAATCTTCTACTATTCTTATAGGACAGAAAAGACAGTTGGAATATTAATAGTTTTGTTTGTTTTGTTGCTTTACGTCCCAAGTCAACAGCTATAGTCATTGCGGGACGGTCAGTTTATCTAACCACACCTTTTCCTGGGCAGGCCTGAACAAGCGGCCAACCAGTAATTTGTGCACATGCTTTCGCTTGTAACTGACAACAACCCTTCTTGAATGAATCAGCGGAAGGGAGGAGAACGACCGTAGAAACCATTTCATAACCAATCTTGACGAAAGCACGGGACCGGGCCGGGATCGAACTCGCGACCCCTGGATCTGCAGAAATATTAATAGAATCATGAGCCATGAAGGAAAGCAGATTCTACTTATCCTAATATTAAGTAAACCATCTATATAGCTAAATCTAAGATGATCTTAATGTACATGTATAACAATGCATGTACCTCTGACACTCACTCTTCTAGCAGTTATAACCATGGTGAGTAGTAGTACAGTTTCATTTATAAATAAAGCAAGTGGCCTCACATATATGTGAACGAACAAAGAAAAAATCCCCTTTAGGAGCTCGTGATTTTCCTCTGGTTTCTGAGTTTCGTAAGATTTAACCAGTTGAGAAATAATATGTGATCCTATGGTATATTCGGATTGGAATTTCAAAATAGAGGAATTATTGATCTAGGCCTTTACTTGTGTTAACTAGACATTGTTTTTCTATGACCATAATATCAAGAAATCAGCAATTACATCTGGAGATGCCTAGATAGGATCAATTTGGTTCTGACTTGCCCACTAAACAAAGACTTGCAAATTTTACATCATAGACTTTCCTTGTAAACTCTCTACAAGCCTTAGGGACATGATCTGCAATTACTTGAAATTTTAATCTCTGATGGATTGTGAATTTTAAGTAACCCTGTGTGTATGTGATTTCAATTCGAAGTGAGCGTGTCTATTGATAGCGCCTTTTGTCTGTGATCAGAGATACATCCAGTGGAAGTCTGAGATTTAGACAAATTGTAAATGAACTTCCAAGGAATGTGCTTTATCAGAAGATGTATTTGACAAGCTTGCAAACTTCCATACAACAATCTGGTGAATGTTTCTTCACCCTTTTGACGGTTGAAATATGCTACTACTGTTGTTTGTCTTTTGATATGAGAACCGTCAAGTTCTTTATGAACTGATGAGCATTCCTCAATGCCAATGAAATGACCATCATCGTTAGATGTAAATATGAATCCGAGCCCAATAGGCTGGAATCTGTGTAAATCAGATGAAAGGGAGGATTTGCCCTCATGGCAATACCCTGAAGGAAGAAACGATGTTGTTTCCACCAATCGAGTAGATGTAAAACATCCAGTGACAACTTATTTTGAAGTTGAAGCTGTTATGCTTGTGACCTACATAGAGTAAGCAGGGACATATTGTAATGGTCTGAGACGCAATCTGCCTAACACTACAACGTCTGCTGCTGTATTGAATTGCCCCAAAAGAAAAGGAATTCTCGAGTTGAAACATATGTTCCTTGAGAAATTTGGTGACAATTCTAAAAGAGTTTGAACTCTGACTTGAGTAACTCTAATCATACGAGTGGCAAATTCTATTCCTATAAGAGTGAACAATTCAAAGAAATCAGGTCGGACTTTCTTGATTGATGACCAGTCCCAAAGATTTGATTTTGGTTTTTGTTTGGTTTGATACTTTACGTCCCATCAACAATCTTTCAGTTATAAGGGACCTGTCCCTGGGCTGAACCAGTACTAAGCTGAGATTAATGTTCTTGCTCAAAGGTACAATGCAGTGACGCAAGTGAGGCTCAAACCCAAGGACCCTCAGTCTCAAGTCTAGAACTCTACCACTGAGCCATTGCCCTGAATATTAAAGTGTCTGTGTTCCAAAAGAGATCTAAAATTTGAATTTTCGATAATCAATTGTCTAGATTGAAGTGTAGAATTATAGTTCTTCTCCTTAGGTCTGTCAGATCCAAAGAAAGTAAAGAAGAAGAAGGCTAAGATCAGGAATTGATACAATCAAGTACCACACCTGACCCGAGACACCATTCGAAAATTCAAAACACAAGGAAAAATGCCAAAACATTATGCTGAATGGCATTCCTCACTTATCTCTATGTTTTAAAACCTGAAATTCTGGATGAAAACATATAAGTTGAGAGTAGTTAGATCTGTGATCAGAACAAGGAAAATCCCCCAGTAAAAACCTGGGGTTTCCAGTTGAATTTCCTCCACTGTCCCTTGTGACTTCTTCCTCCAACCTGTACTTAGTGATTGTTGAAGGAAAATAAGTTCTCTAGATAAAGAAGAACATTCTATGAACAGGATTGATAACCAAATTAGTCAAAGAGAGGACCCATTGGTTGTCACAATATTTTTCAATTTTGACGAAGTGTGCCAACTTTCTACCAACATGATTTGTGGTTGAAAGAGACAGTGGAGTAGGTTTACAAAATATACAGCCAGAGAAGGCCCCTCTATTAGAGGGGGCCACTCCGTCCTTCCTAAATAACCCCAACCAGAATGTCAACCTCTGAGTCTAGGTTTACAATTTACTGGTCAAGAATCTCTATTACCAGGATTAGAATTCTTATGAAATACTGGGTTCTTAGATCGGACTTATTCTCTGTTGAGATGCCAAAGTAGCAGAGCTTTGAGGACATGATGAGATACTGCTTTAGTGATCAATTGTTTCTATTTATATTAAAATTCTCTTTATAAATAGAATCAATTTGACTTCTGAAAAGAGTTTGAAGCAAAAGGAACAATTCTAAGTTGGTTCTTAGCTATTAAAGCAAGGTATGTTTCACAGAAATATAGTGATTCTAAAATCTGAATATTCTTTGCTGTAGACATTTGAAAACAGCAAATGAGAATATATATCTATATGAGGTAACATTCAGATCTTATGTCTCTTAGTTGTTTTATGTATTAATAAATCTAGTCTTTTGATGTGAATCTGACACTTGCCATTTAAAGTAATAAAGACGCAAAGATCAGAAAACGATACAATCAAGTACCACACTTGACCCAGGTATACTTGATAGATTAAAGACAGATTAAGTTTTCTAGAATCACTGTCAGGTGAAGTAGTTGAGGTCATATACTTCACTGCATGAGCCTGAAAATATTTCAAGTTGGCAAGAGCCGAAATGTCTTTAGAGATGTCTTTAGTTATCGGAAGCCAACTTCAGTGCAGGATTAATTGTTAATGAAGCTTTAACTGAATTTGAATGACGTTAATGCTGTCCAGAATTAATGTGGATTGAGGAAGAGGAATTGATTTCCTCTCCTCTTTGACCATCTCAGACTCAATGCTGGACTTTGGACAATGACTATCTTCAACGCCAGTTTCTTAAATGAGAAATTTTCCATCTGTAGAATAAGGAAAATTCCATCAATAATATGTGCAAGTTCATCTTCCTCTTGTAAATCCAAAGGATCTACGTTGGAAGGTTACATGAAAAATAGTAAGTGAGTATGATCAGGAAATATCACAAACTGCTGACAACCCCCTGGCAACTCGAGGAAGAGCGGCTCAACCATAACGAGACACCAGGAAGACAAATTAAGTAAAGCAACCAGCTCTCTCTGCAACATTAGATTTTTATGACAATCTCAGCCTCAATACTAGACTTGGGTCGAGAATTATCCTCAGTAATATGGGGTTTCTTGAAATTTGATTTTGATGGATATTAAAAATCATCATCCTGAGGTCTCACTGTCAGACTAATTTCATGTGTAACAGTGGACCTCGAAGGGCTAGGTTACAAAGAGTGTCTAATTGGAAAAACTGACTTCACACCAGCCCTTTCATTATAAGACTTCTTGCTTCTTCTATCAGAAGAAGAAGATGATGGTAATCTCCGTCTCTTATGGCTATGTCTATGTCCACAATGCTGTGAGACGAACCTCAATCTATGATGTCTCTTCTTATATCTTCTCGACCTAGATCTAGAAGAAGAAGAGCTACTAGATATTGAAGAGACCGATGAAGAAGAATGCCTGATGCCTTTTTTTCTTCTTCTCCGATCTACGTTTCCTCCTAGATGAAGAACTTAAAGAAGGTGACCAGTTATTCGGTGAACTATTTCTTAAAGGTATTCTGAAACCTTGACCATCAAGTCTGCTTGGGCAATCAGTCGATTTAGAACGATCCCTAGAGACAACTGATCGTCGGTGTCCGGTTCAGTCTGGTACATTATCAGTTCTATAGCCTATTTTCCAGTAATCAGAACTGTTTATCTGATCCGGTCCAGTAGAATATCTGTTTCTACTGGTAACAGTTGGACCTCTGCCAGAACTATGTCCCAGATACCGAATGGTAGTAGGCTGTTCAGTGGATGACCTTTGCCCCATTGGAATTCTTCCATGTTGTACATAAGACAGTTTTAGCTGACCGGTAGACTAATCTAACGTCCTTTGACCGGTAGATAGCTCGAATGTCACGTGACCGGTGGACTCGTCTGGAGATTGACACCCAATTCGGTCCGGTCCGATCCGGTCCCGTGACTGGTAGACTCGTCTGGAGATTGACACCCAGTTCGGTCCGGTCCGATCCGGTTCCGTGGATTTGGTCGGTGACTTTTGTCCCGTCCGGTCCCTTCTATGACCGGTAGACTTGCCCACGAATTCACCACTGGTAGATTCACCCAAAGATCGTTGACCGGTGAATCTGTCCGGTGAAGAATGGGATCGAACTTCCAGTGAAAAAAAACGGATCCCGATGGAGGTGTACCCCACTGACTTCCCCTTCGTTTCGCCCTAAGCCTGTCCGGTTGGTCAGTGTTGAGCGGTGCGATATCATCCGAAGATGATATGCCCCCGGATTGTTCGTATGGTGAACAATTGTTGATCCTCCTTGATCAGAAAGGTCATCTACCCCGAACATCTCAGCAGGTGCAGATTTCTTCTTTCCATCCTGGCTTGTAAGAACGTCTCTGTTCAAATTTTAACCATGTGCTCAGAGGCCAGGAACAACAAATTTCGCAGGTGTTTTGCCTGGAACAATGAAAACAATTAGCACATGACGGATGGTTGTCCCACAAGGCCTTAAAATGTACGCAAAAATCTTTTGTTTGGGACATAAAGGCCTTGAGGAGAAAACCGGGAAGAAAACTAGCAAATAAATAAAGATACGAATTTATCGCTCAGAAAAAACGGATAGCTATTCACTCGAAACGAAATGGCGGACGTAAGAGAGAGCACCTCTCAACGAGTGAAAAAGGGACAAATTCGACTAAAATAAATAATCCAAGACGAAATGGACAAAGTCCACTCAGTCGGAAAAAACATATATAAATGTGAGAAAAGTGAACAACATTCACAGAAGGAGACTCGCGGTAAATAAAGCAAGTATTGGCAGCAAAATGGTGAAAATACAAGGGGAATTACAACCAAGAACGATGAATTTTTAACAAAAATTCTTCCGTTTCAAAAATGGCTTCCTCTTCCTTCCACCAATACAAATTTTATGAAGTCACGTGCACTTCCGTGCTTCACTTCTGGTGAATCCGTGACATCATTCGAGTCTATATTTAGTCCTGAACAGGGACACACCAAGGTCACGCCTCATAAGTTTGTATTGGTGGCAACAGGGTTGTAGCTATAAGATAAATATATGGTAGTAGCGCTATTAAAATTGATTTTTTTCCATCAATAATGATTTTATGAGTGCTCATGACCCGTATTTCGTTTAGTTCCTACCTTTGAATAAACCATCTTTATTTGGCCCATATATATATATATATCCCTGAATTATCATTGCCGGGGAAATAATTTTAGAGTCCACAAAAATATCACATATTTTTAATGGAAAATTGTGAATGCAAAACCTACAAACAGTTTAAGCTATAGCGTAAAACTTTGCTAGGCATATGCATTATTCTTAAATATTTAACCCTTTGTATTCGGGAAACCCCCAAAATGGGTACTTTTGCAAACAGTGAAGACTCAGATGAAATGCAGCATAATGCTGCATTTCATCAGGGTCTACACTGTTTGTAAAGGTAAAAATTGATCTTCAGACAAAAGAATACAATACATTGTTAATTAAAACCTGACACCCCTAGATATGTACAGTGGACTATCCCAAGTTTATTGTATCAAACCAGAAAGAATGATCCATTAGAATACAAAGGGTTAAGATTTTCATAGATCCTGATAAGCCAACTTTTTGCATATAAAATTATGGTTATCTATCTACTTATTCATTGGTTTAAACAAATGCTTTGGGTGCTCAAAGAACCTTCTCATCAAGATCATTCTTTTGAGCATCCACAACATAATATTAAGCATTGGTTGAGCAACAAAAAGATGTTTTTTTACATAGAATGACAACATAGCAGGCATGTAGAATAAGAAAAAATCTGTATTACCTGCTTCTTGGCAGCAGAAATGATCTTTTAGGCTGTTCATCTACAATTTGTTTCCGACGATTTTTCTCTCTCTGCTTTTCTGTTGGAACAAAATGAAACCCATCATTAAAAAATGTATTTATACATCAAGCCTAGACCAAGGTAGCTTATTCACCATGCCAATAGTTTAGTTTTGCTTGATGTGGCACCAATAATGGAATGGATTTTTTCTTTGGTCCCAGGGCCATATTGAAACAAATTTAAAAGAGATGATGATGCTACATACCAAATATCAAGACTCTATATAAGTCAATGCAAAATATGTGCCCTCCGGGGTGGGGCCATTTTGCCCACAGAACCATTATTTGAACAAACTTGGTAAATACCACTAGGTGATGCTATATAACATATATCAACCCTCTAGGCCATGTGGTTTCAAAGAAGAAGATTTGTTAATGTTTTCTCTAAATAAACCTATATAAAACATGTAACCCCGGGATGGGCCATTTTGGTGCTAGGGCCATTATTTGAATAATCTTACGTAAAGGTCCACTTCATTGTTCTACATTATGTAACCAAGTATCAAGTCTCTAGGCTTTCTGGTTTTAGACAACTAAGACAAGAAGACTTTTCAAAATAAACCTATAAAGAACATGACATGTGATCTCCGTATTGGGACCTTTTTTGGCTCCAGGGCCATACAGTAAAATCTGTGTAAAACAGCCACTCAAAAATAGACAAAATAAAGATCTTAATGACAAATGGTAGCTAAATGAAGGTCAAAAGTATTGCAGAATGCTCCCCTTGGAGCACTCTGCAATACTTTTGACCTGCATTAAGCAATAAATGGTCTTGAAAACCACTTTTCAGTCTTTTTGAGAGTGGCTTTTTTACCCAGGTTTTACTGTAATTTGAAAATTCAAAGTTAAAATGCTGGGCAAAAACAGGGGAAACTCCGATCCGGTGTGCAAGACACAACAATATTTATTACTTATCATCACATGTACTTAATAACAGAGATATACAATTATACCTATTTTCTTTTGAAGCTCTAAAGCTTTCTTTGTGGGCTTTGCATCATTGGCTTCAGTATCAGCAACAGTCTTGGAAGTATTGGGCACCTAGAAAAAAACCAATACCATCAGTCACAAGAGAGCAGTTTCCTTTCTGAAACATGTGGACAAAGAAGCATGGGTGAAAGTTCAAAATTTCCAAAATCCTGAACTTTAGAAAATCAGAATTTAAAACTTGCTATATGCCTCTAAAATAGTAAAAATTCCAAGTTAAATGGTCAAATACCTTTTGAGAAACTGAAACTAAATCAAAGAAGCTATTAGCAGGGCCGTCCTCGGCTTTTTGAAAGTGGTACGGCCATTGAACGCCGTCGAGTTGGGGGAGAGCACAAGAAGGCGTATTCCCCCCTCTCGCTAGGGGGTTTGGGGGATCTCCCCCATGAAATTTTTGGAATTAAAGATGACTAAAGAAGCGATTCTGTAGCACTTTGAGAGCATTTTTGCTTGTGAAACTCAGCTTATTTTACAGACATTATAGCCACATTTCAAATGCCTACCACATACGTTTTCGACTGCACCCCCTCCCACAACCACCAAAATATCGGGTCTCATCAAAGTTAACCGATTCTTCTAAAAGTACCAGTTAATTCTGATACAGATATCCCCGTTTTGTTGTGCGCCAAGATTTTTTTATTTAAAAAAAATCTTTTTCTTTTTATCTTATTTTTTATCTATTGTTTTTGTGTTATTTTTTTGTTTGTTTTTTCTTTATATCTGCTCATTATATTTACGTACATATAACCGTATATACATTTAAACCAGGGCACAGCATTCTTAGGCCTTTAGATAAAAGTGCGTAATAAAGATATTTTTCCTATTTCTTAACCCAAAACATATGTCATGGGTACTCAAAGTACCGTCTCATTGAGGCGTTTTTTTGTGAGAACTCAAAACAAATGCTAAATTTTCAACCAAAAGATAAGCATTGAGTACACAAAAGAATCGTCTTCATGAGACAGTTCTTTTGCTCATCCATTACGAATGTTCAATCTGATGGATGAGAAAATATTCACAATTTCAGGCTGAACTATTTTCGCCTATCTGCATGATTCTGTAGAATAGTTGTGCGCCAAGAGGTCTAAAATCAGGCTTTGCCTTTAAGCTGTCTGATTGTCAGTCTTCCCTGAGCGGATGATGAGGGTATTGTGCCTATAGAGTACACAGTGTAAACCCACTGCGCGGATGAGCAGCGTGGTCTGAGTTTTAAATGGACACAGGTGTAATTCGATGCTATGCTATGTCATTATTTAGTATACATTTAGTCTAGAAACTACACAACTGAAATTAAAACTTTCCAAACACGCACCTTCGTCATTCGTTTCTTGCAGTGAACTCGTTCGCGATTACTTTCAAGTCGAGAGCGTCTGTTCTTTCTTTGTGTGCATGTATGGTATTCTCGTCTGAGTCATAGTACTCCTAAAATAAGTTTTCACTCTGTGCAAAGCTGAAAATGTATAATAGCTTGATTGTGCCACTGCCTTCATTTTTCTAGCTAGTCTCTGTAGCTGAGTAAACTGGTTTGAGTCTAGCTTTGTCGGACAAACCGAAGACAGGTTTTGTCGCGTCGCGGCCCAATTAGTCTTTAACACACATTTCTTAATGGCGTTTGTTTAACCACTGTCTTTCACACCCTGAGGCAGACGAAATATTGACCAGCACAGAACGCGAGAAAATGGCCCTGCAAAAAACATTTTTGGTCAGAAACGTGGTCCGGCTAAAACCATTTGGTGCAAAAAAAGTGGTCCGGCTATGGACGGACCGCCGACGATGGCCTTGATTAGAATCTGCAGAATTCAGCATTTTGAGGCTGACTTTCTATGGAAAGTCAGCCTCAAAATCCTGAATTCAGGAATAATCCTGAAAACTTTCACCCATGAAGAAACCAGAGCAAGAGCCTTATAAGGTTGATCAGGGTCATCACTGTTCTTAAACTGTTCACTTAAGTAAACAATAGCTAAACCCTTTGCATACTGGAAACCCCAGTGAAAACAGTGAAGACCTCAATAAAATGCCGCAGGATGTTCTGCACTGTTCTCTAAGATAACTAGAATTCCGAGTATCGAATGTGTCGCCTGGCGAAACCAAGTCAAACAAGGCAAATTCATTGAACTTACATCCCAAGATGAAGGGTTAATTTGCCACCAGGCACTCGTAAATACAAGCGGACGAGTGCTATTTTCGAGCCCTGTGTGGTCACCTGGACTTTAATTGTCTTAAGTTAAAATATGAAGTATTAAAGTTGGGTGTTTGGATGAGTGACCCTCCCTTATCTGTACTATAAATCAATTAAAGACACTCCTGTTTGTGGTCACCTGGACTTTAATTGTCTTAAATTAAAATATGAAGTATTAAAGTTGGGTGTGAGTGACCCTTATCTGTACTATAACTCAGTTAAAGACACCCCTGTTTGAGGTCACCTGGACTTTAATTGTCTTGAGTTAAAATATAAAGTCAATCATGACACCCTATTGTTCATCTTTTCCCCTTGCTATAAAGTATCCAGTTGGGGATGTGTTGTTTTAACAGTTTATGACAGGCACAGGTGTCAAACAATTGCTAGATACACAGGTAAATTTTCTCCCCATCTAAAGGTCAAATTAGAATTGACCCTTGTCCTGCTGAACCCAGAATTAACCCTTGTACTGTTGATTCCATTTTTGAAAACACTAGATCCTGATCAGCTGGTTTCTTTCAGAGGCCATCTTATCAGTATTTACACTGTTTTCCACACTAATTGAAGGTACAGATTGAAATATTCAGCATGATAAGGGCTAAATTAAAAATCAATTTTAAATTTCAGTCTAAGATCCATGTTTGGCTGTTTTAACATGTTTGAATGTATTCAAAGGTTTTATGCCGATACTGTAGCCCCATATTCAATATTTACATTTTCACTCATTTAGTTGAATTATAAATACTATTTAAAGTCAACTTCTTAAAGATATCTGCTTCATTTTACAGCTAAAAATCATATTTGCCAGTATTTACGGCAAAAAAGTTTTATTTGCCACTTGAGCCTTATTTGCCATGCCGGGAAATACTGGTAAATTCCACCGGTTAATACCGAGATTTGGAATTTTCCGCCCAACCTTGTTGTGTTACACAGATGCTATCAGATCTCCATCTTCTACCAGAGGGAAGGCAAACCACTTGGTATTCTTCTTCAAGGTGGTCGAGGGGCTGGTGCCGGCACTGCAGATCCGTGTCTATTTGACACAATTTGGTGGTAAATGCCTAATTAAATCTAGGAAATTCAAAGACTGTGTTACCCACAATATTATAGACATTCAAGCTATTAACAACAGCAGGTGCTTTAAAATTGTGGAGTGTAAAACTGAACTTCTTAGAAGCTCATTTTTTCCAAAACAATTATTGACTGGAACCATCTTCTTCTTCTTCTTCTTCCCGTTATAGTTCTTCCCTTGGTTAACCGGGTATTATCGAACTGTGTGACTATGTACATGTGTCACCCGAGATAGATTGACAGTGCGGCTAAAAACAGTTTAAATACAGGTTAAAATTTGGATATTGATCTACATGTACATGGTGCTGGTTGGAAGCTGGTCCTTGAAGGTCTCCAAGCTCTGTGCTGAGACTGTGGAAGATTGTGTTGTGCGCAGAGAGACAGTAAACAGCTTCACGAAAGTCATCTCGCCCCGGGACTTAGTACCATTCCAAGCTCTCTCCCCTCCCCTATATACTGAAGAAGGCCATGTGACGTAACTATCCAGATCCAGAATATATGACCCTAGAGAGTTGCAGGACATTGAAATGAGAAGGTTACATATGGTGTGTTTTAACCTACCGGAAAGTGAAAATTTAGACCCAGATGAAAGAAAAAATGAAGATAAAGAACGTCTCAAAACTTTGATTGATGATGATATGAAATTGTCTGATAAGAATATCATAGTTGAAAATCCTATAAGACTTGGTAAGAAAATTTATGATGATCCCCAATCAAATGTTGGTTCAAGTAATCACAGCAGCAAAAAAGGAAATCGCCCACTGCGATTCAAAGTTGACAAATTTGAAGACAAACGTCTGATTCTCCAGGCAAATGCAGAGCTGAAGAAAAGTGATGACAATAATTTGAGCAAAATTTTTGTAACCCCAGATCAAACGCGTAGGCAGCGTGAAGAATCATTTAAGCTCCGTGAAGAGTTACGATATCGTAAACTTGTGGGTAAAGAAAATAATTTGAAAATAAGTAGAGGATGCATTGTGACAGTTCCGGATAATAACAGTACTACGCCTACTGAATCAACAAGCAGATTTACTAACAGTAGCGGATATGCTGGCACTAGAGTGTTTAACTCGCGAACTTTTGTGGGCGGAACGGGGGCACAAATAAAAGCCGGGCCCTCAGGGTTTCGACCCTTTCGCGGCGGAGGCGGAGAACAATAAGACCAACAACAGTGATATAATTAATGTAAATACGTTAAAAGTTACGTGTTCCAGTTTGTTATCAAATGTTCAAGTTGAAAATTCAAGTTCAAATAGTTTAATTTTGAAAAAAGTTGACAATTCAGATACTGCCAATGACAGTTCAGAAATAAATATGTGTTCTAGTTTGTTATTAAATGTTCAAGTTGAAAATTCAACCTCAAATAGTTTAAATTTGAAAAATATTGACAATTCAGATACTGCCAATGACAGTTCAGAAATAAATTCAGAAATAGATAATAATTGTGTTTCTCACATACATGTCTGATGACACTCAATTATACAATTCAGATACTGCCAATGACAGTTCAGAAATAAATTCAGAAATAGATAATAATTGTGTTTCTCACATGTCTGATGACACTCAATTATTAGATGACACTCAATCATTTGATTCTTCAGAGACAGACATTTCAAGAAATAATGAGACAGATAGTACCGTTAATGATGAAGTGACCAATAGTGATACCAGTTTTGAGTATGTTGATAATAAAGACGGTTTATCAGTGTTTTACACTAATGCTGACAATTTTATGAATAAAATAGATGAACTAAAAGTGAGACTTCATTTAAAGCCTTTTGATGTCCTTGTTGTTACAGAAGTATATCCAAAAACTGGAAAATCTGATGACATTCAGCTTTCTGAACTTCACATTGATGGTTATAATACATATAGATCAAATGTAAAAGCTCATAGCAGAGGAGTAGTAATTTATATATCTGATCACATTTCATCCAATATAGTACTGGATTTAACAAATCATCAGTTTTCAGAAAGTGTATGGGTAGAAATAAGGATGAATAATGAAGAAAACCTATTATTGGGAGGAATTTATAGAAGTCCCCAGTCAGACAATGATAATAACGGTCATTTACTGGAAATTTTAAGTGCTGCAACAAATAAACAATTTACACATACAATGATTGTTGGTGACTTTAACTTGCCAGAAATTGACTGGAATTTGTGGACTACATGTAGAAGTGAAAATCATTTCTCATACCTATTCTTGGAAAATCTCAGAGATAATTTTCTTGAACAACCCATTAACAGTCCAACTAGATGGCTTCATGACACTCCAGGAAATGTTCTAGATTTATGTTTAGTAGATAACACAGAAATTATTAAAGATATTGATATTACTACTAGACTTGGGAATAGTGACCATTTGTGTTTAGAAATTGAACTAATTTTTCCTATTTCTAAGGACTATATATCATCCAAAAAGAGAAACTTTTATAGAGGTGATTACAAGACTGCAAATTCTAAATTACTTGAAATAGACTGGAATGTTATGGATGATATGAATGTAGAACAGTGTTGGAATTATTTCTCTGAAAATGTCAAAACAGTAATAAATGACACTATCCCGATTCATAAGGACCCTAAGAAGAAACCTAAACCCCCCTGGATGGACAATTATTGTCTTAAGCTTGTTAATAAGAAATACAAAGCTTGGAAACGTTATACTTTCTCAAGAAATCGCATAGACTACTTAGATTACTGTCAAGTTAGAAACAAAGTCTCTAGGAGTGTTCGTTTTGCGAAGAGGAAATTTGAAAGGGGTATATCTTTAGAAGCAAAAGTGAATCCTAAATCATTTTGGAAATTTGTGAAAAGTAAATCAAAAACAAGATCAGGTATTGGAGACTTAAAGAACAACAGTGGTGAATGGATTAGTGATGACCATGAAAAAGCAAATGAACTTAATACATTCTTCAGTTCAGTATTTACCAAAAATGAAAATAACTATATGCCAGAATTTAAATCTGATGTAAGCAGTTCAGTTTGTGACATTACAGTAACTAAACAAAAAGTAGAATCCATGCTCAAGTTATTAAATGTTTCAAAATCTACTGGACCAGATGAATTTCACCCACGTTTTTTGAATGAAACTGCAGAATCCATTGCCTTACCAGTGACAATTTTATTTAATAAGTCTTTAAATGAAGGAACTATACCTCAAGAATGGAAACTTGCAAATGTGACTTGTATACACAAAAGTGGAGATAAAACAGCTGCCTCAAATTATAGACCTATCAGTATTACTAGTATCTTGTGTAGAATGCTTGAAAGTATTATTAAGACAGTTATTATGGACCATTGTAATATTAATAATATATTCTCAGATTCACAACACGGGTTTCGACAGAGAAGAGGGTGTATACTACAGTTACTGAAAGTATTTGACGATTGGTCGAAATTTATTGACTCAGACACACCAGTGGATGCTGTTTTCCTGGTATTTTAGGAAAGCCTTTGACTGTGTACCGCATAAGCGGCTACTTATGAAAATTGAAAAACTTGGAATATCTGGAAATCTTTTGAAATGGATTGAAGACTTTTTAACAGATCGCCAACAACGTGTGCTCATAAATGGTATATCATCTGAATGGACTGAAGTATCTAGTGGGGTACCTCAGGGCTCTGTCCTGGGGCCCTTATTATTCATATTGTATGTAAATGACTTGCCATCTGAAGTTAGTTCTTTCTGTAAGCTATTTGCGGATGATGCCAAATTGTATAAAGATCTGGAAAACCTAGAAGACTTTGAAATGATTCAGAATGATATAGATAAATTATGCCAATGGACCATTAAGTGGCTTATGTTTTTCAATGTGGATAAGTGTAAAATTTTGCACATTGGTAAAGATAACCCAAATTTTGACTACCAAATGGAAGATAAAGATGGTAACAGCACGAATCTTATTGTGGTAAATTGTGAAAAGGACCTCGGAGTTTATGTCCAAGATAATCTTAAATTTGACAAGCATATTAGTTTAACAGTTAACAGAGCAAACAGACTTGTTGGTCTAATTAAGCGCGCATTCTCCTACTTGGATGAAGAAACTTTACTAGTTCTCTACAAAACTCTGATTCGGCCAATATTGGACTATGGTAATCTCATTTGGTTTCCAACATTAAAAAAGGATATTAGAGCCATTGAAAATGTACAGAGAAGGGTTACTAAGATACTACCTCAGTTATCAAATCTTTGTTACGAAGAACGATTAAAACAGCTATCTCTATCAACTTTGATGTATAGAAGAAATCGCATGGATATGATACAAGTCTTCAAAATTGTGCAAAATATAGATGATATTTCCATGCACGGACTATTCGAGTTCTCAGACACCCAAACACGTGGTAATTCAAAAAAACTGAAAAAGCCTAGAGCCCTGAAAACATTTAGGATGAACTCTTTTTGTGTTAGAACAATCAATAAATGGAACAGTTTACCTGATGATATAGTGAATTCTAAAACAGTCTTGTGTTTTAAAACCAAATATGACAGATTTATGGGATTCAATAAATACATCACTCATGAAATCTACTAACAAACTATAATGAACTTTACTTACTGATAAACGACTGTCAGATCATATACATATATTGACATATTAAACCCGGAAGTCGGAATATTTACTATAAGTTACGAAAAGAAGAGATGTAGAAGACGAGTTACGGAACTCATCCTATTCTACTAGAACCAGTACCAGTACGTCAATAGCTGTATTTAGGTGCAGTCCGAAATTATGCACATTACTAAGTTACAACTCAACATTTGCGGTTTACCTGCGTCTCAAACGAAGAATTGGACGCTGATTTTTGATCACTATCGATGCCACTATCTTCCATACTTTACGTCCGCTGTAATTTATTTCATTCTTCCTTTAGAGATTACAAATGAGAATATTTTTTCTCAATATGTTGGATTTATAACGGATGTTGGATTTATAACGGAAGTAGAAAACCGGAAAAGCAAGTGCGCTAGTCGGGATCGACTATATTTTACCATTGGAAGTGGTCTGCTATGAACTGAATAAGACTGAAAACCAGACTGAACGTTATTGTCGTTAGCAACGCATCCGCCATAGAGAACAGCAGAGCAGATTTTTTTAGTGAAAACAACAAATTCCAGCAAACAAAATGCCGCCCAAATCGCTAGCGAAGGGCAAACAGGTATTTGAAGAAACAATTAACCATGTAGCAACTAGCTGCAGTTTATTTATGGCAAAATGTTGTTTTTAAAAAACTGTTTTTTATTGTTATTTTTCTGTAGGCAGTGCGTTTAGCACTGAACACGCAGTGTTTGAAATTTAAGCAGACTGGTTATATTCACATTTTCTGTTAAAGCACCAAATTGATTGGAATCACAAATCATCAACAATTTTCTGGAATGCTTTTAATTCACTGCAGCTTGATGGCACAATCACGGTGCCTAAAATCATCTGTGACAGGTCTACTCTGTGTTTTATGGATGCTATTTGTTCTAATTTTGAACTCTTTCCATGGCAAAGGTTAAAAGGGATAGAAAAAAAACCCAGTATAAATCATCTGGATAACCTCTTATTCAGTAAACCAGTCTCTGTGCATGGAATTTCCAAAGCTCTGGTCTTCCAGTTATGATATCAAAACTGACCACAACGTCCTCATATGTGTAAAAGCCGGAATCGAGTACGGAAAAAAGTACCGATCATCAACTCGGAAGTCCAAAAACAAGCAATGCCTGACGAACTAGATTAATCGGCAGACCACTATTAAGTAGTAAAAAAAATTGTTCCAATTGTTCTGTGGTGGCTAAGGGACCTTCACTTTAATACACACTTTTCCTATGGTTTTTGTTCTGAATTCTATACTGCAACACCCGTCCCCCTTGCAAGGATTACGTCCAGGTGGAATGCGTCGTAAAGCAAAGGTACAATAAGTGTATGGAAAAAGGACTGAATAAAAGATGATAGTGTTAAAAAGAATGTACAAGAGTTAAAGAGCAGGTTAAAACAGTTGTTGTTGATTTGGACATGGGGTGGTCAAGTGTCCGCACTGCCAGGCTGAATTTATCCAACATTGGCAGTGTTGACACCAGCACAATTTAGGAGTAACTAGCGTCCAGAAAACATAGACAGAGTCTGGGTTCCACAGATAGAGTCAGATATGGTTAGGCACCGTGACAGTGTCCCTTGAGGCTGAAGGTTTTAATTTAATTTATGGTGGGGGCATGATTATCTACCCTTTTACTCTTAAACGTTAGGTTAGGGTCCAGTAGCTGAGTAACTCACCAATGTTGGAACCATGATGTTGGGGATGTAAGTGCCTTCGTATCTGCAAGGCAGTAAGTTTGGTTTCTACGTGGTGAGCCAAAGACTACTGGCTCCTTCTTCCTTCTGTTCTGCTGGCATATTTATCACATTTAATGAAAGTAGTATTTCTTTTTTATATTATTGTAGTAACTAATATGCTCTTATTTATATACTACATATGATATCCTATCCACCTTTATTCTCTTTATTTTTCATCTTTCCATTTGAAGTAAAACCCAGCAAATGAGTAATAGTTTTTGTGGCAGATCAACCTAAAGTTATTGATGTGTCCGGCAAATCTGAAGTTGCTGGACGAGTCCTGCATAAGGCATCATATTTTTCCTCCTCCATTTTAATGCTAAAATGGCACCCTCCCTGAATAACCCAAAGGATAAGAGTTGGTTAAGTCCAGGAGGAGGTTAGATACTGATCTATTTGAGGACTTGTCAGTTGATGCCTATCCACTTTAAAGTTAGAAGACTCTTGGGCATGTAGTATGAGCTCTGCTCTCTATCTAGCTATTTATCATTTAAGCAACAAAAAACTTGGAGAGAATTTTGTGGATGATAGATATACTATCCATAGTTTAATGTTGCTCTCCTGCCATGCATATCTGTCTATTATCTGCTACTTAGTCAAATTTATTGCAAAGACAATAATCCATTTTGGGAAAAGCTTTAAGGGGTCAATGGTATTTTTTTCCTTCTTTCCATACTGCATCACCCCAACATTTAAAAGTGGAGGCTTTTCTTCCAGGGCTTTTATTTCTATACTCTTAATGGAGAGAAAAAGTATCTGGTCACACAGTTTCAACAATATACTGATACTTACAGTTGTGAATCTTACAATTAGGACACTCAACTTGACTCAAAAATATCATTTTATATTAACTGCATGTTTAATTGGCATGTCAACATATTAATCATATAACTACATATGAAATTCAAAAACTGCATTCTTGAATATATAATTGCTAAATTTTGAAAAAAAGAAACTATTGTGATGGAAAAAAACCCAGAGTACATGTATTAGCAATTTTTTAAATCTGAGGATTTAATACAGGTACCCTGTTTAAGCCAGATTTTTTTTTATTAGTTGATTTACAGGATTTTTTTTTCAGATTTAAGATCTGGGGACAAAAAAAAGCTCTGAAAATGACCATTTGACTGGTCATTTTCAGAGCTTTTTTTTTAATATCTCCAGAACTAGTAAGGTAAGCCAACAGTCTGTATTAAGTCTTTAAATATTTCATATTTTTCCCTAAAAATCTGGATAGGACAATCACTTTTAAGTGTCACTTTCAAAAATACACAGATCTATATAAAAAAAAATCAATGAAACAAATAATATTTAGTGTTGACGGATAAAATAAAAAAAATATAAATTCATTTTTTTTTCTACTTTCCTGCAAATTACAGTAGGAGAGTTCATAAATCAACTAATAAAAAAAATGCTGGCCTAAGTGGTCAATTTATTGTTTAAACCCCTTCTTGACTGCACATCTGTAAACTGGCATTTTAACAAATGGGCAAGACCCGGATGAAATGCCAAAGAATGAAGTGTATCATCAGGGTCTGTACATTTTGCTATTCAGAAGACAGAACTATATCATGGCTTGGAAATACTAAGCTGTAACCCCATAAACTATGTAACAGCCTTTAATAGTATGGCCATAGTTAAATAAGATATAGATCAGCCTTAAAGCATGACTGCATATTTATTCATTCACATATTTATTTGGGGCAACTCATGAGATACTTTTTATCCCATTTTTGCAAAATGTCACTATTTGCATACTTGCAGCTATCTGATCAAGCTATGGGTCTAATGGTTTGTCTGAGTCTTAATCTATATTCATACTTTGAGTGTACCAGCAGCAAAGACTCTGGTGATACTGTGCTGATGTGCAGACTCATCTGGACTTTGTTGGGCATCTATACAATAAGTACGCAAATCTCATGTGCTGCCCACTTCATATAATATTATATACATGTATTAATGCCTTGTATTAACACTTTTTTTATATCCTTCAGCCACCTGATAGTCTGTAGAGCCTGCCTTCACCATCCCACCTGCATAGATATATTGTATACCTCACAGTATTTATGATGTGTGTCATACCAGAAAATTCATGAAACACTCATTTTGTAAACATGTTGTTATATTTTGAGTTATTATCATGTTCACATTTAAGCACTCTTAACATTATCAGAGTATTGAGCATCACAAAGTATAATCTCACAGGGATTTTCATACATTTTTCACCTTCAAGCTAACTTGTCTAAATAAGGAAATTGATTATAAATCTGTCAGTTTTGGAAATATGGACTAAAGGAAACTTATCTTTAAAAAAATAGTTGAAGGTGTTATAAATATGAGTTACTCATATTTATAATAACTACAACTATTTTTTTTAAAGATAATCAGAGTCAGTAGAACAATTTGCTTTAAAGTTAACAAACAAAGCAGATTGGGCTATAGCTCTTCCATGAAACAAAATCTGTTACTTGCATACGTAAGTCAAGATAAGCAAACAGTTTGAGCTTAAAAGTGTGATTAATTACGTCACATTTCGTTGGATGATGTGCAATATTATGCAACTTGTAATGCTCCAATTTGAGACAAAACAGCAGAAGTGCATTAGAATGGGGATAACCATGTTCAAAATTTCTATTTGGGGAGGTATATTGTTGGATATATACGTTCAGAAATCATGTTTTACGGCTCCACTCGCTCGTCGCCGTAAAACTAAATTTCCGACCATTTGCCTCCCCAAAGGAAAATTTTGAATACAGTTATCCCCTAATTTATAAAGCACTATAACATTTAATAATGTTCTGAAGTAATGGTTAGACCATTAAGGTTTGAATTTAGTTGAAAGTAATTTCATATTCTATCTATGTGTTTCATTGTTTTGACACAAGTCATGTTTCTATTATTATTAGCCACACCATATAGCTATAATTCTGTATTGTTACTGTAAATCAAGAAATTTTCATGAAGTCTAAATTTAAATATTTTTTTTATCACTCCAACCTGATTGTATGTTTTTGGAACTCAAAAGAACCATTTCAAGATACCATGGAATGGTTTCAACTTCTTTTGAATTGCCCACAATATGTTTTGATTATAAAAAAACAGAATTAATAACAGAACACAGACAGAGTGTTGTGGAACAGCAACATTCAATACTCTCTGTAGAGGCTTTTTATGGTGTGGTTCATAATTGTACAATGTATTTGTATATTCACTGCAATTAATAATCTGTCTTGCTACTAAATGTTTTAGACATCATATACTAGCTAGTCTATAGTCATAGAAATTAACATTCAACCAGCTTACACCATATTAACAATTAATATTGACAGCTATACTAGGTACTAGAGAAGTGAATTCTATTGAATTTTCATTACCAGTGCTTGCAGAAAGACATAAAACGCTAACAAAATAATTAAAACATTGTATTTGTCAGAAATCAATGTTAAAATTTCCGTTTTGAAGTATTTGGCCAATCCTTAAAAATGTTTTTTGTTTGTTTGACATATTTTAACATGGTTACATCTTCTCAGAAATCACCTAACCAGTTGAATTAAAATTTCTTTCCAACACGAAGCCTGGAAGAAAGTTTGATTGTAATCATCCTGGTCATGTTACCAAGATGACTGTTACTTAAAGCAAACCCTCTTCAAAAATCTTATATA
The DNA here is from genome assembly GCA_964019695.1 of Loripinus fragilis. Taxonomy (NCBI): domain Eukaryota; kingdom Metazoa; phylum Mollusca; class Bivalvia; order Lucinida; family Lucinidae; genus Loripinus; species Loripinus fragilis. The sequence continues at coordinate 61,791,716 of OZ026522.1, read as the reverse complement.
TATGGGAAAAAAAACAGGAGCGGATGACTATTAAAAGCTACAGGTAGCTCTGGAAGCTAATCATAAGACATATTGTAGTTAATGCTAGAGGAGCAGTTACGTTAAAGTATGACATTTCTTATGTTGAACTTTGTCTCCAGGGTCATTATATGCAGCAATTCAAAACCTTTGTCTTCAGGTCAAATATAAATATCCTCTCTCTAAAAAGTAAGAGGAGTTAGCATTTGAGTTTGTGTTAGATGAAAGAGGCAAGGCTTTAGAGTTAGCATTGCAAGCCTTAAAACAGATCAGAAGAATATTTGACCTTGTCCTTTGACCCCAAGGTCATATCCACATTTCGAGACCTGTGTTGTAATCTACACACGATGGGCAATCATTGTGCTGAATATGAAATCCCTCGGTCAAAAATACGAGCCAAAGACAGGTTTTAAGTAAATTTGACCTTTACCCCAAGGTCGTATCGGTGATCTGAAACATTTGACCATATGCAATCGTTTTACTAAATATGAACACCTTTCATCAGAAAATGATAGAGGAGTTAGCATTATCAGTCGTAAGACAGATTTTAAACATATTTGACCTTGACCTTTGACTCCAAGGTCATGGAAGTGATCCCGTCAGCATCCGCATAGCTTCGTTTCTATGTATTATCTTCTGAACCAGCGCATAGATTTTGACCAAACTTGCATAGATGCATTATACCGATGGGCTGAAAGAGTTGCATAGATTTTGGTGACCTTGACCTTATTTTTAAGTCACACATTGAAATGTCCAAAATAGGGGTTCCACATGTTATCTTTTGAATGGAACAATGGATTTTGGCCAAACTTTATATTTTCTTTCACTGTGACACAATAAAGAGTTGATTAGATTTTAGTGACCTTGACCTAATTTTCAAGGTCACCATTCTTCAAAGACTGTAAATAATTTCAAAACCAGTGGGTGAAATTTAACCAAACTTGCATAGATACATTGTAAGTAAGGTTGAGAGTTGATTAGATTTTTGTGACCTTCATTTCATTCTCAAGGTTAGTCAGCACTTTGAAGTGTCAAATATGACCAAAATTATGGTTTCTGCATGTTATCTCTTGAACCGAATAATTGATTAATATATTGTGGCACATTGTAGAGTTGATTAGATTTTTGTGACCTTGATCTAATTATCAAGGTCACTATTCTATAAAGACTGTATAAATCAGCCTTTTTAGCACACTATCTTCTGAACCAGTGACTGGATTTTGACCAAACTAGCATAGATTAACTGTTTGGTAGGTGGAAAGAGGTGATTAGATTTTGATGTCCTCAACCTTATTTTCAAGGTCACATCAGCATTTTGACCCAGGTTTCCGCATGCTATCTCTTGAAATAAACAATAGATTTCAGACATTTTTAATATGTTGTTTCATTGTGACACAATAATGAGCTGATTAGGATTTGGGGATTCAATACTGTTTAAGAGCCGCGACATGAGATTTCCAACAATGTGGTATGTGCGACCATCAAAGTCTCAGATCAGCCTGCGCATACGTGCAGTCTGATCAGAGCCTTTGCTAGTCGCTTGAATATTCTATGAGGGTTAAGCTACTGACTGAACATTATTTGGAGTTTCTAAGCTCAAAAGGAGCTTGCACAGGCTCCTCGGAGTCTACACTTGTCAAAATGCCACATTGTTGGAAATCACATATTATTGCTCACAAAGTTTTTCTCTGAAAACACTCCTTTAATCTGGAGCTTTTGTTGTAATCTTCACATCATGGGCAATCATTGTGCCAAATAGGAACATCCTTGGTCTAAAAATGAAAGAGAAGTTCACAGAACAAGCCACAGACAGGTTTTTAAGTAAATTTGACCTTGACCTTTGAGTTCAATGTCATATCCTTACTTCAAGACATTTGTTGTTATCTACACACCATAGGTAACAATTGTGCAAAATATGAACAAGTCCATCAAAAAATGAAAGAGGTGTTTAGGTTCAGGTTCAAGAATATTTTACCTTGACCCCAAGGTCATATCCGTCTTTCGAGACCTTTGTTATAATCTACACATTATAGGCATTCATTGTGCCAAATATGAAAGAGGAGTTACAAGATGTAGGACATATTTTAAGTATATTTGACCTTTGGCTGTAAGGTCATATTGGTAATCTGCTAGCTGAAATCTTCAATGTATTATACATTAATCTATGCACAACAAGCAAAAAATTAAAGAAGAATTCACATTATGAGATGTGACGTTGATTGTAAGCATAATATGACCTTGACCTTTAACTCCATGGTCATAAAAGTGATCTGGAACCTTCATTATAATCTACACGTCATAAGCAACCATTGTGCTAAATATGAACACCTTTCATGAAAAAATGAAAGAGGAGTTTTTGTTACAAGCTGAAACTGATTTTAAGTATATTTGACCTTGACCTTTGACCCCAAGGTCACATCTGTTATTTTAGACCTTGTTGTAATCTACACACGATAGGCAATCATTGTGCCGAATATGAAACCCTCGGTCAAAAAATGAAAGAGGAATTTGCATAATGAGTTGTAGTATGAATTACCTTGACCATTGACTCCAAGGTCATATCAGTGCTCTGAATAGCCTATTGTTATCTAAAGCTCATAAGCAGTCATTGTACCAAATATGAACATTCTCCGTCAAAGAAAGAAAGAGGAGTTCACATTAGGAGGTGCAAGAAGATTTTGACAGATTTTAAATATATTTGACCTTGACCTTTGAATCCCATGTCATATCCATATTGCGAGATCTTTGTTGATATTTACACACCATAGGCAATCATTGTGCCAAAGTAAAAAAAAAATGAAAGAGGAGTTTGTGTTACAAGCCCTAAGACCGATTTTAGTATATGTGACCTTGACCTTTGTACCAAGGTCATATCAGTGATCTTAAATGCCTATTGTTATCTACACCCCATAGGCAATAATTGTGCTAAATATGAACATCGTAGTCAAAAAATGAAGGAGGATTTAGCATTACAAGTATTATGGACGGATGAATGGATGGATGGATTGAAATATATATCAGACTTTTTTCAAAAAGTGAGGATATAATAAGAACCAAATACAATGTACCAGACTAAACAAAAGAATGCTGAAAATAAGGCAAATGTTGTTTCACGTTTTTGTTTCATGTTGCTGTTTCATGAGTTATCATATTATTGTGTGTTTTTTTTAGTTTGTGTATTATTTGTTGTTTTTCTTGAATTATGCAATAAGAAAACAGAAAGTATTAACTCAATCACTTTCATTATGATATCATCCTCTTCCTTACTCCCATTCATGAGAGTTCTGCGTTCCAGTTGTTCATATTTCACATTTATATATTGTCATTTTCATTTTTTGTTATCATTCGGAACGCATTGCACATCTAGAAAAAGTCAAATCAATAAATGAGTGCATGTGTACGTCTAACCTGTTGGACTACCTCGTCCTAATTGATTAAAAAGATATTGCACACCATTGGTAAAAATGCATCTCATAATCACCATTATGGGCATTATTCAGCAAAAATCAAATCTTTATGATTATTAATATGAGCTGCGACATGAGAAGACCTGCCTGCAGGGTTTCCGGCAATGGCTCAAGCAGGGGTGTGGAAATAGTAAAATTTTCTACTTGTCCATGGACAAGTAAATGTTCATAATGTACTTGTCCAAAGAAAATTTTACTTGTCCGATAGTACAGATTAGCTTATACCTTTCTGTGCCTAAACAATTTACACTTTTGAAAACAGTATAAAACCAGATATCAACTCTCTTGTAAACAGTGTAGATCCAGATCAGCTGGCTTCTTCAGAAGCCAGCTGATCAGGATCAAGACTGTTTTCAATGCAACATGTGAACTCATAATAACTGATCAGAATATGAAATCCAAACTTTTGTTAACTTTATACATTTGTATTTGTCAAAGGACAAGTAAATAGAAATTTTCAACTTGTCCTGAATGAAATGGGACAAGTCCGGCATGGTATTTCTACAGCCCTGGCTCAAGCCAGCCTGCTCAGCTACAGAGACTTGTTAGAACACTGGACTTCTGCATGGTGAAAGTTTGAATACAGCGAATAACAAAGGCACTGATCAGAGTGCATGTATGCACAGGCTGGTCTGCTCCTTTGTTGTTAGCATGCAACAAAGTCAGGTTTTCAAGTGACAAGGCCAATATCACATCATCATCTCAGCATTGTAACCATCATATACACAAAAAAGGGAGCAAAATTAATAATATTTTCTTACCCATCAATTTAAGCATGTGTTTTGAGTGCTCTAAAGAACCGTTTCATTGAGACAGTACTTTTGAGTAGCCACAACATGTTTCAGTCGAGAAATAAGAAAATTAAATTTTAATTATGCACTCCTACTAAATTTTTGAGATTTTCATCAGACAGAACACCATCTCCTCTATCATCATTCTCTGATCATGGTATCACTTTAATATTATCACTACAATATAGATGTATTATCACTGCAATATAGATGTATTATCAGGAGTACAAAACGCATAGTATTGTATTACAATCCCTACAGAATCATGTAAGGATCCAGAAAGTTAAGTCAAGTGGGGGTGGGGGGGGGGGTCCAGGTCCATAGGTTTGACAGGTCTTTTTAGTAACCAACCTATTTTACAGAGGGGTGACTTTTTTAGCGATTAATTATCTTTTTATCAACCTATTTTACAGATGGGATAGAGGGTCCATACTCAGTACCTGTATTCCTAAGAAAACCTATACCCCAGTACACAAAGCAGGCCACCAATGGCTCGGATCGCCAGTGAAAGGCCATAATGATGTTTCGCTGGCTGTCCAATGATGGCCAGACACCTAATGCTGGCTGTGTAGCTTTGTGATTTTCCAGGGGAGTGGGTTGGGGGTGAGTTGTACCTTTGATTTTCCATGGGGGTCTGGTCCCCCTCTGGATCCGCACATGAGAATTATAATCTTGACCCTAACACTAACTCTATAATTATCACTATCAGCATCAGACATAACACATGACGGATCTCCGTCAAAATGACGTCAATACAATCAGAGTACTAATCCTAAATGGTCAGATCACCATCTCTACCATTATACATGTAATAAGATAACATTTTCATCTAAGGAAAATAATTATCAGACAAAACCATGATCTCTTTCATTCAGATATCACTATTAACTCCTCACAATCATCAGACATAACATTATACAACATACTGTGAAGGTGTGATGGTTTATTTCTGCAGGGTGGGATGTTTGGGCTCATGGACATGGTGGCAAAAAGGAGACAAACACGTATACGAGTAAGTTTTTAAATAGTCACATTCTATTGATTGAAAGCTATGCCATGAAAAAGAGGCTTGTAAGAATATAATTATTTCTAAACAGTCTAAAACTCCATATACACTGTGCAGTACCTCGTCATAACACAGATTTGGATATAACATGGTCATGTGACTTCCAAATTTTTTACCATGGAATTTTACAAAGAAATTATGGGAAAATGACCATATCATGGTCATTTCCCTATAATTCTTCTGTAAAATTGTCCCTTTATAACATGATTCACCTGTCCACTCCTATCGACCACAAATAAGCGTTATAAAGGGACTCAGCACTGTTATATGATATTATTTTATGTTATTAATTTTTTTTTCTCAACCAAAGCATAATATGGCTGATTCTCGAAAGAATTGTATCAGGTAGTTCTTTCAGGGTATCGCATATGAGGTTTTTGGTCGAAAAAAATGTCTTAACATATTATCAGCCTCATTTAGATTGGCATAGCTGATATTTGATAACAGGGCACATATATGCATGGCTCAAACGAAAGTGTTCAATGTTGCTGCAGTTGATTTGGTTTACGGTTGGACCAGATCATTGAATAATGGCTTATACCATATTCAACCTAATAAACACACTGTATGCATAACTTTTTTCAAAATTGTATATACTCTTGAAAACAGTGTAGATCCAGATCAGCTGGCTTCCACAGAAGCCAGCTGATCAGGATCCACATTGTTTTCACCCCCACGTTAGTGAAATATCACCTGGATTGTGACTTGGAATCAGAATTTGTTAACTACCCATAAAGTTCCAAATGTGCTCTTATAAGGAGCATGTGCACTAATATACAGTCAAAAAGGGTACCTCAATTCTATAAAACCACTCTTTTAAACATGAATACATTGCTGTTTATTTGAGGCCACTAGCCTCGAGGTTTTAATTTTTTCATGCTCAACTCAACTGAGCATAAAATTTATCATACTCATAAATGTTAAAATGCCAACAACCATTGGCATTTTAACATTTATTAGCATGATAAATACAACATCTGAGAAGAAACTTCTTTATTTCTTGGTATTTTAGTTTTTATGAGCAGTTAAAATTTCGTGCTCATTGAGTTGAGCATTAAAAAATGTTTTATAACATTGAGGCCAAGTCTAATACATGTATTTGGCCTGACTCTGAGTCTACACTCTGCTTTCATACTGTATGTTATAATGGGAACAGCAATTTGGTCCAGGCAAGACTGGCCACTTCTGTCAGGCTGTCAGAGCCTTCACTGTTGCATGCCTGATTAATTTACAAAATTATTTGATGAAAAAAATGGGGATCCTGATCAGTTGCCTTACTCAGAGGCCAGATGATCTAGATCAACACTGTTTTCGAATGAGTCAGTATAGAAATTTGAATAAGTAATGTTGACAGTGCACTAATCAGATCGAATAACATAAGCCAATGAATCTGTTCAGAAGCTAGCTGATTAGGATACACATTATTAAATCGAAAAATGGAACACTTTCACTAAATGAGCTGCATGTTCTTGTGCCCTGTTTTAACTGTCAATAAATATTATAATGCTTATCTTCACTCTATCTATACAAGCAGGCAACAGCCAAGGGGAAACCGGCAAGGGTTGGAAAAGCAAAGGTATGTACTATATGGTAGTATACAGATGATGAAAGTCAGTGATTTTTCATTACATCTGAGTGTGATCAATGCACAAATCAGGGGCAATCGATACTTTACGAGGAACAATGCAAATGGACAAAATGTACTTAGCCAAAGTAAATTTTACTTGTCCTAAAGAACAGATCATGTGAAAAGAACATAGCTAACTGAGCAGAAACAATGTATAATAATCAAACCTTTTGAAAATAGTATGAAACCAGATATGAGGGTAATGAAAACACAGTGTAGATCCAGATCAGCTGGCTTCTGCAGAAGTCAGCTGATCAGAATCAACACTGTTTTCCTTGGTACAAGTTGCACATTACATGAGAGTTCAAAAATAATTGATTGAACCATGGAACTACATTGCTTGAAAATCTGACAATAGTTATCAGTTCAAACCATTTTGAACTATATGAAATTATCAATGTAATTACTGCCTCTCTATATCTCAACAACTTTCTGGTAAGTTGTTATTGATTCATTGTTTGTTGTTGCTCCCATTGTTTGTGGGGGTTTTGTGTTTGGTCCTTAATTGTTTTGTTATGCAGTACTTCAAATATCCTTTCTAGTTTTTTTAATTATCTCTTTGAGGAAGGAGAGAGCTGGTTGCTTTAATTGTCTTCTTGGCATCATGTGGCTGTTAGTGTTCTGTGTCTCTTCCTCATGGTGCCATAGGTTGGTCTGCATTGTGTGATTGTGGCATTTTCTGGTCATACTCACTTACTTTTTTACCAGACCTCGGAGCGCAGTTAGGAACGAGGCCAACTGCAGATCCAGGGGTCGAGAGTTTGATTTTGGCCCGGTCCCATACTTTCATGGAGATTGATCATGAAATAGTTTCTATGGTCATTCTCCTCCTTCCCCTGATTCAAGAAGGGTTGTTGTCATTTACAAGTGAAAGTTTGTGCACAAAGTACTGGTTATTTAACCGCTTTAAGTCAAGCTTGCCCTGGAACAGTGTGAAGGTGAACTGTGACCGTCTCAACATGACCATAGCTATTGACTGAGACGTAAAGAATCAAACCAACCAAATCACTTTCATTTTTTAAAATCAGAATTATATCAACTTTCTTTAAACTTGTCCCAGGACAAGTGAATTGAAGTTTCTAACTTTTCCTGAATTATAATTTTTTGACTGGGTATTTTTTGACTGATACAGCTTTGAAGATTTACAATTCAGATATGTGCATGAAAGCCATGAAAGTCATGCTTTTTGAGTATTTAACCCAAAAATTAATATCTGTTTATTTTTTTCTGAAAGCATGATTCTCAATAGTGCAATTGTGTATATTTTGTAATCACTTGTAATTATTAAGTTATAAATTGTATGATAGTATAACTTTTCAATTTTAGGATGGAGATGATGCTACTGATATCGATGGCACCGCTGATGCTGATGAATGGATGAATGTAAGTATGCTTGAAGATGCTCAACACTTTTTTTTTGCGTCCCTCCAGCTATGACATTTACCCAGAGATTATTACAGGCCTCCAGATAAGAGTGTGTATTGGAAATCTATTTTCTTCATTTCTCACGCAAAACATATGTTGTGGGTACTCAAAAGAACCGTCTCAATGAGACGTTCTTTTGAGCACCCAAAACACATGTTAAAATTGATGGGTAAGGAAATAATTGGTTTTACGCTCATAAGATTTGCTTATCTGGGCCGATGTTATTATGCTAGGTACAAACTAGTATTGATTCTGATGGCAACTTATAGTGACTAAGCAGGAGCTGCTGTGGTGTAATGGATAAACCACTCACGTTGTACCCAGGGGTCCCAAGGATGAGAGTCTAAGCCGTGGCCCCATCTCCATTATGACCTAAACTGTCAGTGGGACATTAAACACAAACTCACTCACATTAATAATATCTAAGCTGTCAAAGTGAAAAAGGTGGCAAAGATCAGAAATCGATCAATCAAGTACCACAACTGACCCAGGATACCACATGGGAAAGTGACAAAAACACAATTTAACATCTCAAACAAGAGCCAAGAGGTCAGCCCTTTCCCAGAAGGTGACTACAAGGCAGCAACAAACAGACAGTAAAGCACGAAAAACAAAAGACATAAATAACACAAATGGTCCACAAAAGAAGTACCGTCTTGGAAAGGTCAGATAAAATATTTTACTGGAGTGCTTAAACTGATTTAACGGCGCCAACCTCACCCTACTGTACTCAACATTTTTTTCCTATTACTAAATTTGACCTATTAAAAGCACAATTCTTACTCTTATAGGCCAACACTGAGTATAAATTTTATGTCTCATTTATAAACTTGAGATTTACAGTCTATCTTGTGTAGTAATTTCATTATTGATAAGGGTTCATCATGTGGATGACTATTGTGATCAGCTTGCAGCCAGCTGATCTGGTCATTTTCCTATATTTCCTTTATAAAACTGTCCCTTTATAACACAATTCACTTATAATATGGTCTATTCCTATGGACCCCAAACATAGCATTATAAAGAGACTAGTACTGCACTATAAAAGGATACTGTGGCAAATATGCTAGTCTAGACATAAAGAAGATGGGCATATAATACAGTGTTACTGTTTGTATAAAATAAGGAACTAATCTGAAGAGAACAAAAGGAAATGATGCCAGTACCATTAAAAGTTAGGCCAAGGCACCAATAGACTATTTATAATTGGTTTATGGGCTTACATTGTGTTTTCAGACAAAGACTATGGTTAAACCAGAAGACCAGCTAGAACTATCAGAAGTCGTAAGTAATCCAGAAATTAAAAAACATTGCCTTATGTGGTTTTAAAATTTCTTATTTAAAAAATTAATTCAATTTTTGGAATGTTCATGGAATCATGAATACTTGTGGTCTCTTGCAAAGTTAACGACTTAACGTTAATGTGAAGCTCTTCTGAAGGGCTTCATATTAACTTTGCAAGAGACCCGAGTATTCATGATTCCATGAACAAGCCAAAAATTGAATTTATTGCTTATATTTACATTTTATTATAAATATAAAAAATAAAAAAAAAATTATATTTTTGGAAAAAAAACAGTTATATATTTAATATGTAATTGTATTAACAGTTTTGTCTGAGTGTAAAGCAGAAAAGCGGAGCAGCCAGCGTTAACACTGAAAGCCAATGGACCAAACCAGAGGCTTGTTTTGCATGTTCGACTCGTGTGTGGCTCGCAGGCAGTGACAACACCATTGCCACTTCTGGGGAATGAGTTCGATGTTCAAAAAGCGAGTTACACGAGCAAGTGAGCTTGGCAGCTGTCAATCAAATTTGTGCCATTCATGAGGCTGGTTATGAACGGTTGCCAAAATCTAAAGATTCATTAAAGGCTTGCTTCGAAAATGTAAATATACAAATATGGACTTTTAGGCAGGTATACATGATGTGGGCAACTAAAACACTTAGAATATCAACAAGAAAATTAATGTTAAATTAATACATTTTGAATCTATTTGCACAACCTTTTGCAGAATAAAACTTGTTTCAGTTCATCAACTTATGTAGGGGCATGCATTGACATAAGAGTATGTCAAGGAGCATATTACAGCATCATTGATGTTCATGATGTCATAGTTAACAATATATGATGTCACAATCAATGAATCAAGGATGGACAATACCCTTGAATTTTTATGATGACAAATAAATATTATAATCTTTTAGTCTTTTTGTTTAATATCTAATTAATAGCTGTATTTGCTTGTGATAAGCATGAAATACTATGAAATTAAAATGAAAAACAAAGTGTCTGTATTTGAGCTACATGTTTTACACCCAAACAGCCCTGGCATGTAAAAATGCTTTATTGAACAAAAAAACAAACAAACTGTGAAACATGTTTTTTTCCTGATTTTTGCATAAAACAATCCATTTGGTGTTCTCTGAAAACATCTTTCCAATGAGAAATAAGAAAAATAATTATTTGATACACACTCTTAACTAAAGGAATGTATTCAGTATGTAAGGCTAGAGGTCTAAATTTTAGTCTGAGCCTTCATAAACTTCCCTTCAGCAGCCTATTTGGGAAGTCTTGTGTGAGCCTTTGTTGTTTAATCGTGCAATAATCAGGCCTTTAGTTAAGAGTACATTACAAAAAAAATCTTATTTTTCAACCAAAACATATGTTGTGGGTAGTCAAAAGAACCGTCTCAATGAGATGGTTCTTTTGAGCACCCAAAACATGTGTTAAAACTGATGGTTAAGAAAATATTAACAATTTTACATACAAATATTTTGTTTCTCTTAATCTATAAATAACTATTATAATTTACAAGATCTTGTGTGTTTGCTCATTAGTCCATGGAGAAAAATGTGTTGATATCAATAATACCTGTCCTATCTTATGCAACCATGTTTCCATATCAAATTATTTTAAAATTGTATGTACAATATATTTTTCAGGAATTGAAAGAAGAATTCACCAGGATTTTGACAGCCAACAATCCTCATGCACCACAGAACATTGTCAGATACAGCTTCAAGGTATGTTCAACCCAGATATTTTTATGCACCCAGAAGAGACAGTATGTAGTTGCCACTTTGTCCATCCTTCCATCTGTCAGTCCATCCATCTGTCCATCTGTCAGCAACTACTGACCAAATTTTGAAGAACATTCATGGGAACCTTCAGTACTAAGAAGAAATGCGCTTATCAGCAGTATGTTAGGATTTGACATTTTTTCATTTAGTTACAGCCCTTTGTTAAAATCTTGTCTGCACAAATTTTTAACAACTACTAACCGGATTTCAACGAAACTTCATTGGACTCTTCAGTATCAAGAGTAGATGCATATGTGCATACTCACATAGCCTGCATGTTATTGCCGGATTAAATTTTCTTGGAGCAATAGTCCTTTGATAAAATCTTGAATTAAATCTTGTCCTGAAGGAGCAGTTTGATCAGGTTTACACTATTTTTTATTCCATTATTACCTTTTACCTACCTCATTTATGGTTAAAATGAAATTCATATTTTAAAATGAATAATTGGAGGAGGTCAGCCATCTAGATAAGAGTGTGCAATTGAAAATTATTTTTCATTCTTCTCAACCAAAACATGTTGTGGGTACTCCAAAGAATGGTCTCAATAAGACAGTTCTTTGGAGTACCCAAAACACATGTTTAAACTGATGGATAGGAAAATGATTATGATTTTTTTGCAAAATGAACTTTGCATACATGGACCTATGGAGGCAATATGTCCAAATATTTAGGATGAATGTAATAATGCCATTGAGAGAGTAGTGTAATGTAGCAAGTATTTTTTGTTCCTAAGTCATATTTTATGATAAATGGGTAAAACATATTTTCACAATTAATAATATTTGCTTTCAAAAGTACAGTGGGTCAGGGCAGTGGCTCAGTGGTAGAATACTTGACTCGAGATTGAGTTGTTGTTTCGAGCATTACTGGCGGCACTGTATTATGTCCTTGAGAATTCAGCAAGACACATTAACCTGCTTAGTACTGTTTCAACCCAGGAAGACACCTGCTAATATAACTAAAAAAATGTTGACTGGCGTAAAGAATGAAATCAAACAATCAAATGTACAGGAATTTAAGATCATGTGCGATCTAGTCCCATGGATTCCAATTAAGCTTATGAGAGTCAGCTGTTTTTCAGAAAATCGTGGGGCTGACCGTCTCTGTTCCAGAGTTAAAAAGTGGGAAAATCATGGTTGCCTTTGTTTATTACATGTATTCTTATATATCTACAGGAGCGACAGTACAAACAGATATCCAGTGTTGATCAACTGGCCATCCACTTTGCTCTAGATGGTAATATGCTACACAAGGACTCAGATGAGGCAAAGAGACAAAGAACCAAGCTTGGACTTCCAGAAGGTATTAAGAGCCTCTATTTTTCACATACTCTGGAGATACTCGCTTCTTGTTTATTCTTTACAGCATATACAGTGCAGTCCCTTTATAACGCACCTCATTATAACACAGATTTGGATATAACATGGTCATGTTGTGGCTCCCAAATTTTTTACCATGGAATTTTACAAAAGAATGATAGGAAATTGACCATAAACTGGTCATTTTCCTATAAATCCTATGCAAAATTGTCCCTTTATAATGCCATTCGCTTATAACACAGCCCATTTCTATGGACCCCAAACATAGCATTATAAAGGGATTGACTGCTCTGTAAAAGGGTTATATGAGTCAGCACATTATGAGATTTTTGGCTCAATTGGTGATTTTCTATAGCTCTTACTGTTTATAGTTTATGAGCCTATCATTATTTCATGGGCTCGCTCATATCTTCAGGTTAAAGGCTTTTTACAACCAAAAAAATTGTTGAAAATGTCAGTCATAAAACAACATAAATATTTTGAAAACAGTGCTGCCTGATCAATGCTATTGTTATTAGGTCTTTAACTGGTATAATAGTTGTACATGCTACATCTAAAGAAATCTCGTTTTCACTTCTCTAGCTAGTCTTGGTGGCTGAGCTAATATGTTAATGGCTTGCATGGTTAGAAACTCTAAAGAGAGCTCTTCTTTTGTGAAAAATGTGTAATATAGTACTTTAAATCAACTACAATAAATTATAATACACACCATAAAAACAAATAAAAAATGAACATAACAAAAACATCTCTTTTAGTACTGTGTATGTATTGCAATATACTTGTCAAGTTTTTGAGAATTCCAAGGGGGAGACAGCACAAATATTGCCATTTTCGATTGTTATTAGAGAAATTGTACAAAAAATCTGTGCATGATCCAAAATCATGCAGGCTTCCATATCAAAGATTTGGAAATATTCCATTGCCATTAGTTTGGTGGAAAACAGCAAAAATAGAGAGATGATCTTAAAATAGTGAATTTTGGCATTTTTGCAAAATAGGGAGGGAGAGAGGGAGGGAGTGCCTTCCAAAAAAGGGAGACTCAAAACTTGACAGATATAATGCAAAAGTTGAATCAATTGTGTCTGTTAATCAGACAGAGCTGCCTGCGGTATGCTATCTTACAAAATAAATTTGTAACTTTTATTAATGTTTTTCTACTTGTAGTCCAAAGTGAGGTTGCTGTAAGTGAAGCTGGTGAGCCAGCGCCCTCTGTTGCCCCTGGTGAAGAAGAGGAAGGGAAAGAGGAGGTAACTATCGTCAATTTATGGGCCTTGTTGCGAGAAAACCTGTCTTCAGGGTTTCTGTCAAAGCAAGATTCAAACAAGTCTCCTCAGCTACAGAGACTAGCTAGAAAATTGAACTTTTGTTTGTAGCAAGCTTAGATATGGTGCTTTCCAAAAAGCGAATAACAAAGGCGCTGATCAGACTGCGCGAATGCGCAGACTGGTCTGCGCCTATGTTGTTCGCAATCCTCCGAAGACAGGTTTACTCGCGACGAGGCCCATATGAGCCATGTGACATGTGATTTCCAACTATGTGGCATTTTGATAGGTGTAGACTCAGACGAGCCTTTGCAGCCTCCTTTTAAGCTTAGAAACTTTAAATGATGTTCAGTCAGTAGCCTAACAGTCATAGAATATTCAAGCGACTAGCAAAGGCTCTGATCAGACTGCGGGTATGCGTAGGCTGGTCTGAGCCTTTGCTGGTCACACATACCACATTGTTGGAAATCTCATGTCACGGCTCAGTTATTCTTTCTATCTGTCTCACAGAAACTCCTCTCCACTTCATTATGAGGAGTTTAGTAGTCTAATATATTAGGATTGATACAGCATACACATTTTGAAGAAATTAATTCTAACTAGTCTTCTTGGCATAGTGGGCTGGTTTGTGTATTATCTGCCCTTGGGGCTATAAAACTTTTTTCATTCTCAACTCATCTGAGTATGGAATTTATCCTGGTATAAATGTTAATTAAAATGTAAACAATAGTTCAGCTGTTGGCGTTTTAATAATTTATTAGCAGGATAAATACAACATATGAGAGTTTTAAAATCTTTATTTTTCATTTTTTAGGGTTTTTTTAGCAAAAATGTTACGTTTATGAATAATGCTGCCTTTACACTACTATATTATTTCTGTATAGTTAATCCAGTATAGTTTTAGTCTCTTTATATCCCATCAACAATCTTTCAGTTATATAGGGATGGATCTTCGTGGATTGAACCAGTACTAAGGTAGGAAAAATGTGTCTTGCTCAAGGACACAACGCAGCAACGCCGGTGAGGCTCGAAACCGTCGCCTATAGTTAACCAGGGTTAACTTCGTATGTTAAGCTAGGACTGACTTATTGTGCCAAATTTTTACAGTCAAGATACACATTGTGATGCATCACAATACTATCATTGCCTCCAAATCTTGCAGAATTAAATGATTTAAATTAGTCTGTAATCTCTAAATTACATAAAGGAGCTGTCCTTTTTGATTCAATGCTTAACCGCTATCTTTATACAAAAATACAAGTTTTAATGAAATGAGGATGCCATTTATGTTTCTAAATGATTGTTATTTGGAAGATAAGTTTCAAAATACAGTCCACATTCCACAAGGAATGAAAACTACATAAAACTATTTATAAGCTAGCATGTTCCTCAAACAAACAGATTTTGCATTTCTTGGGGTAGATTTTTGCTTGAAATAGTTCTGTGGGCACTCGTGGCATATGAAGAAGTTAATGAAATTTATAGGTAATTTGAGTATACATGGGTGAAAGTTTTCAGGATTATTCCTGAATTCAGGATTTTGGGATGACTTTTTGTAGAAAGTCATCCTCAAAATGCTGAATTAAGGAGATAATATTAGCTTCTCTGATTTGTTTTCAGTGTGTCTAAGGACAATTGACCATTTAATCTTGAAATTGTGGATATTTAGTGGGCATACTGCAAGTTTTAAGAATGAAATTTCGAAAGTTCAGGATTTTGGAAATTTTGAACTTTCACCCAGGAGTATAGGTTTGTGCAAATTTATCGTAACAGATCTTCAAATTTTCTTGTAAATGCAGCCATATCCTGTCACAACAGATGAAGAGGTGATATGATATATATTTTGGTGTGATATACAGTCTGTGGCCATAAATAAGTCATCAAAATTACAGTGCAGTCCCTTTATAAAGCTATGTTTGGGGTCTATATGAATGGACCATGTTATAAGTGAACTTTGTTATAAAGGAAAATTTTTAAAAGGAATTATAGGAAAATGACCATAAATTCCTATTTATAATTCTTTTTTAAAATACCATGGTTAAAAAAATTGGGAACAACATCATGATCATGTTATATCCAAATCTGTGTTATAAATAAGAAGATGTGTTATAAAGGGGCTGCACTGTACTTTCCTTAGTTTGAAGTTTTCAGCATTTTAAGAAAATTGATTTTTTTTTCTAGAAAAATTTATCTGCTAAATGTGACTTAATCAGATGTATTTATATGTATACATGTTTTGAAATTCTGATTAAATGTAATAAAGTCATATTGTATCTTTATAAACTTAGTTCAAATTTTGAAATGGTGTGTTTTTCCATTGACATTGATGGCCATCATGTCACTGTTTATATGAGCAAAATCTAACTCCATTGTATTCAAAAAAGTCATGCTATTTAAAGTATGATTTGAATAATAAAACTGAAACTAAAATTGTTCCAGTAATTTACCTGTATCAAAATTTCTTTAAATTCTTGGAGCGTCTGGGCTGTTCATAAATATTTTTTTTCAAAATTGCAATGTACTGAATTCTATGGAAAAGGATGTTTCAAGGAATAGCTTTTGGCAATATTTGGCCATTGACTGTATATGAGGTACTGCTGTTGTGAAATTTTATTATTCATGTATATATTCCAATTCCTATCATAGCTTATACAAGATGAATTCAGACCGCCATATAAGAGTGCCTATTTAATATTCATTTTCTTATTTCTCAGTCTCAACATATGTTTTGGGTATTGGAATTGAGACGGGTTGTTTTTTTGAGCATCCGAAACTAATGGTTTAAAAGTCATGGAAAAGAAAATAATCACAATTTTATGCTAAAAAGTCTGCTTTACTGGCCTTTGTATAACCCTAATTTATTTATCCATGAAAGTATTTGGTTCAGCACATGGGATTTTTGTACTTATCACATATTGGGTAAAATCATTCTTTGAATATGCATCTGCAGCTTTTGAGTGGAGCAAGAGGCCAAAATTTTAGCACAAGATTTTATCTATGTCATTATTTAATGTGTGTGACAGCAGACTACATATTTGTTCAGGCTAGTCTGAGCCTTCACTGATGGAATCTGTGATAAGCACCAACATTTCATGAGTTGGCATATTTCGTAAATGCATTGCTCAGTACATGCCTTCATTAGAAATGTCTCTTGGAGATGCTGCCAATATGCATAAGTCCAGATAAGAACATTTTCGAGTGTAAAATTCTAGTTCATTTCTTGCCCATCAATTTAAACATGTGTTTAGGATACTCAGAAGAACTGTCTCATTGAGACCATTCTTTTGAGTACCCACAACATATGTTTTGGTTGAGAAATAAGAATAATCATTTTCAATTATGCACACTTATCTGGAGGCTTGAGACGCTACCAATATGTACCCACAGCATAATTTTCCACTCAGAATTAGGAAAATGTCCCACAGTGATACCTGTTTTAAGCGGTCACTCAAAAATAGACAAAATAAAGGTATTAAAGCCATGTGGTAGCTTAATGCTCCCATGCAGCATTCTGCAGTACTTTTAACCTGCATTAAGTGATTATCGGTTTTGAAAACTTTTTTATGGTCTCCTTTTGAGTGGCCACTTAAGACAGGTTTTACTCCAATGGATACCTGCAACATATGGGCCAGCATATTACAAAATCTTAAAAATTTATTGCATCAGCGAAAATCACCCTTTTAACATGCATGCCATCTACTTCTTTTCTTTGTTTGTGTGAGCAGGGAAGGCTTTGCTAAGGCTGCACAGATGAACCTATGCTGGCCATCTTTGTGATAAGTACCAAAATCTTATATGCTGCCTCATATGTTTAGATGAGAAATACAAAAAGTATGATTAAGGTAACCTTCCTTTTTAGCTAAGCCTGTGTGTGAGACCTATTCTCAGAGCTATACTACATCTTGCTTAGGGAATAACTCTTATTTTCCTTAATTTTTGAAGAAAGAATATGTTGCAAAACCTGTCTCAAGCGGCCACTCAAAAAGAAGACCAAAAATAGGTTTTCAAGACCAATTATTGCTTAATGTAGGTCAATAGTATTGCAGAATGCTCCAAGGGGAGCATTCTGCAATACTGTTGACCTTCATTAAGCTACAATTTGTCATTAAGATATTTGTTTTGTCTGTTTTTGAGTGGTCACTTAAGCAGGTTTTACTGTATTCTGCAGTACCATATATTTAGTATGAGATATCAAATGTTGGGCCAGTGCACAAGATTTTGGCACTTATTACACTGGCAATTAGTGAAGGCTCAGACAAATGAGCCGTGACATGTGATTTCCAACAATGTGGCATTTTGACAAGTGTAGACTCAGAGGAGCCTGTGTAGCCTCCTTTTAAGCTTAGAAAATCCAAATGATGTTGAGTAGCTTAACACTCATAGGATATTCAAGCGACTAGCAAAGGCTCTGATCAGACTGCGCATATGGGCAGGCTGATCTGAGGCTTTGCTGGTCGCACATACCACATTGTTGGAAATCTCATTTCATGGCTCAAATATGTGCAGATTTTCTAGAGCCTTGACCTACTTTTCAAGGTCACCATGGTCATATAACTAAATGAAAACGAGCCTTGTCTGCACTCTATCTTCTTAACCAATGGGTAGAATTTGACCAAACATACTGGCGCAGATACATCATTGGGAGGACCTTAATAATAAGTGATTAGATTTTGTTGACCTTGATCTAATTTTCAAGGTCACCAGGGTCATAATAATTCTATGAAGTGGGTGGGGGACATATTTTTTTACTGAAATCTCCATCTAGTTACAATAATTCAATTTTGGGTCAGTATTTCACAGCAGGTACAAAATGTCAACTCAAAGTATAACCAAAGTTGGTTGATTGTCATGTTGGTTGAGTTGATCCAAAATCTCGATACAGGTTTCTAGAATCATTAATTTCATGTTAAGTATATTAATTCTATGCGTATTAGTCAGTATTGAGTTCATGTTAGGTTATAATTTTGCAGCTAATAGGATAGTTATGTAAAATCTTGTTACCATAGATATATAAAGCTCTAAATATGATATTTTCAAAATATGCCTTCATTGTAAATTTACAAGAACTCTTGACATGTACCTTTCATGTTTGAGAGTGTTCCTATTTCCATTAAGCAGTTCAAATACACATGTTAATTTGTAAATTGAATTTTTAATAAAGTACAAGAAACACAAGATTTTTATACCCCTGCAATAAAGTTTGAGGGCCTTTGTGCATGCTTGGGTGTGTGCTTGTGTCTGTGTGCATGCATGAGACTTTATCATTGGCCTTTTCTTATGAGCTGATGGACCTAAAACTTGTTTCTAATGCACTTGCAAATGCAACACGACGTCTCATTGGATAATGTCATAAATTTGCAACAGTATATCCTGCGATTACGTAACATCGCTTTTAATTGGTTGACAAGTGAACATATGTAGCTGGCAAGCAGTTTTATGCAGCTGGCAGTCACTGGACGTATATGCGCAACAAAGTACATTTTCGCTGTCCTTTTGAAGGAAAAATGTTAATAGTGCATTAGAATGGGGAAAAATGTTTCACATCTATATATCTTGTAGGAAGAGCTTTTCAAACATAGCAAAATATATGACCTTTTGTCCTTGACTTTTGGCCTACTTTTGAAAATAAATAAATATTAACTATTATAAATGTTTGCCTTGGCTTTAATCTTGGATAAAATGTCAAGTTAAAGCCTTTGTATTAGGGAAATCCCTAAACGAGCACTTTTGCAAACAGTGAAGACCCAGATGAAATGCAGCATGATGCTGCATTTCATCAGCGTCTACACTGTTTTGAAAGGTAAAAAAGATCTTCAGACAATAGAATACAATATTTTTTTAAATTACAACCTGAATCCCCTAGATATAAATAGCGGACTATCCCAAGTTTATTTCATCAAAACAGAAGGAAGAATACATTAGTATACAAAGGGATAATATGGCTATGCTGTGGATTGCATCTGTGCCAGGGGTATACTCCCTGTGTTTCACAACACAAACACATCTTGTTTTTAAACAGTATGGGTGCTTATCTATCAAAGCCAGCATTTGATTCTTAGTATGTTTTTTGTCTCTTTTCCAGGGAAAAGATGAAGGAAGGGATGATGCAGGAACTCCAGCCCCTAGCAAAGGGGACAAAAAATTGACCAATCAGTTTAACTTTAGTGAGAGAGCATCACAGACATACAATAACCCATACAGAGTAAGTGGCAGCACAGATTTACAGTTATCACATGACGTCGCGTCTTGGAGTGATATAACGTCATGCAATAAAATTGATAAACCACTAGTGGTTTGCAGATTTGGTAACATAATGTAATCACATCCATTATAACGTTGCGAAAAGGATGGCAAAATCTTGACATTTTCACGCCAAAATGCGATTATAAAGCATGCAATTTTAATGTCATGTGATAAATAGAATGTAACATTCATGCTCCTGTATTATTGAATTTATTAAACTTGTTGCAAAAAGGTGATGAAATGCTCGGCAAGCCTCGCATTTTATTACTTTTCCTCAACTTGTTTAATAAATTTGATAAAACATGAGCACTCATATAAGATCCTCTATTTTAGTGTATAGAAAGTTTACATATATCAAATTACTACATTCAACCTAATAAGTGCCTAGCTTTCAAGATAAATTCTAGCCCTTCTTTTGAAAGCAGTGTAGATCCAGACTGGCTTTAGAATAGTGTATATCCATACCAGCTGGATTTATCAAGCCAGCTGATCAGAATCCACACTGTTCTAATCTTAATCTCTGAATATCTTAGCCATGTAAATGTAGACCAAACTCAGTATAAGATTATATTGCCTTTATTTGATGAAGCTAGCATAATGAAGGACCCATGTAATTGCAGAACAGTTTTAATCTGCTTTATTTTAACCCTTCGCTCCATAGTCTATTTTTAGGTCATGACATCATTTTCTATTTTTAGACAACATTGAAAAAAAAAATAAGAAAAATTTAAGTTAAGTTTTGAATACTTTTGAAAATATTATGGAAAATGAAGCATTTGCATCAAAGGAGCAAAAGCTCAATTTTCCATGACTTTCAAATACATGATATTTCAAAGGTGTCAAAAGGCCCTATTATGGAGTAAAGGGGTAAGCAATAGTTTGGAGGTCTAGCATAAATTTGTAGTCCTTGAAAATAACAAGACAGTCTCTTAGAGATCCTTGAAAAATCCTTAAATTTGCTTGTATGAACCATACATGTTTCTGTTGCAGATTGTTTTATTAGATAACATTAAATGACAATGAGGTTGTACTTTTAACTGTCCTACATGTGTACAGAATCTGACCCATACACCATATAACTTCTATTTTTAAGCTGAAAAGAACGAAAATGGGGAAATATTAAAAGCAATATAATAAAGGGGATATCACACTGCAATAGTCCTGTATTATTTTGTCCTCCCATCACGACAGCTTGATTTTCTGAATTATGTTTCTGAACATGTTGGGTTTGTTTAGCCATCTGGGCCAAGTTTTAAACTATTTAAAAGAAGTAGGTAGTCTGGCACTAAGATTTATATATTTTCAAATACTATATTGCTTTTTCAGGACAAAATTTGAGTAGACTTTGCATTGCATAAGCTGCTCATATTTCTCTTTGTGGCCCAATCAGCCCTGGTTATATTACTATAAAATTGTTCATGACTCTATAGTTGATAATTTTATCTGGTAGTAAACAAAGTTTCTACTTTTGAGGTAGCCCATATGTGACACCAAGTAAAATCTCGAAAATTTGACCTGATTTTTCGAGATACTGGCTAATTTGAAATAAATTTCGGACACAATGGATTCAGAGAATAGGGCCTATTTATGAATTATTTAAAATAATATCTCTAAAACATATTTGTCATCTATGTAAAAACATATGTTTGATGGGGAAAAACTGATAATAATCATTTTTGGGGGTAATGATTTTATATACTTATGTCTACCTCCCTATAATTCGAACTTTCAAATAAAATCTCTTTTCTCTAGGACTTAGAATTTACAAGACTCGACTGTATACCATTTTTGTGTTGTAGGAACGAGGGACAGCTACAGAGCCTCCCCCAAGAGCCACTTTCTCTGCCAATGTTACACAGTGGGACATATATGATGCTTACCAAGAAGATTTTGAAAAACAGGTATAGTTTTGAAATTCACATTATTTTAATATACTTTTAGTTAACCCTTTATATTCTGATGGATTTTTCCATACAGATAAAAGCAATAAGGATGGAATTGCCCATCATATATTTTAAGGGATCACAAGATGGCAATTCTCAATTATGGTGTATTTCTGTCCTTGAAGGTTGTTTTAATATAAACAAACAGTGAAGACCCAGATGAAATGCAGCATTATGCTGCATTTCATCTGGGTCTTTACTGTTTGCCAAAGTATCCATTTAGGGGTTTTCAGGATATAAAGGGTTAATGCTTAAAACACAGTCGGAATGAGATGCTGTTACGCTCACCTGAGCCAAAGCCCCATGAGTGAATTATTAATATAACAAACGGCTCAGCCATCTGTCAGTTGTACATCCTGCTGTCTGTCTGTCAACACTTTCAAACATCTTCTCTGAAACCACTTGGCCTAGTGAGCTCAAATTTCATATGAAAGGGTCCTGGTCACAAGACCAAGATGATGGCCACCATGTCCGTATATTATATTGAAACCCTTCAAAAATCTTCTTTTCCATATCCTGAAGGCATATGACCTTAAGACTGAATGTAGCCTACAACTACTTTATGGCATGGTCAAATTGGATTCCTAATGCATCTATATGGGAAAAACTTTGATTTTTTTTCTTTACCTCTCCTCTATCATATGTACCTTAATATATTAGAAAAATCTTCACTTGCAAGGCAATTGTCAGCAAATGCCTTCCAGCTTAGTTTATACATTGACAGCTTGAACAATGACATCGTTATACTCGGGTCAGCAATTATGGGTTGTCTTGGTCCTCTTGTGTTAATTTCACATTTAAGATTGTTCAGCATTTTATGGAAAACAATGCTTTCTGGATTATATAGAGCAGCCCTTGTTGTCCATATCAGGCATAAAAATGCTTTTATCAAGATGTGGTGCATATTTTACTCAGTATACACAAGAATTTAATCGCACACATACATATCCTCTACCACCTATAAACTCATCAGGTCTTTAGTTTAAAAGTGCATACTCAAAATTATTTTTTCTTATTTCTCAACCAAAACATATGTTTTGGGTACTCAAAAGAACAGTCTCAATGAGACTTATTTTGAGCACCCAAAACATATGTTAAAACTGGTGGGTAAGAAACTGTTTACAATCTTATGCTCAAAAGTTTGTTTATCTAAATAGTAAGAGAGTATGATAAGGAAATACCACAATCACAAACCGCAGACAGCCCCATGGCACCGCGAGGAAGAGCCACTAAACCTATATGACTCACGCTTTCATTCTTCATTTCTTTTTGTATACAGGAAAAGAGCAAAGAGAAGAAATTTGTGCCAGGTCGCAAAGAAGAAGAAAAGACCAGAAAGAGGTTGACAATCACCGAAACACAAGTTAGTAGACTCAGATGAGCCCCCTCTACCAGTTTCATTTGACAAGTTAATTGTTACTATGAATGTTCTAAAATTTCAAACACTTTACAATTGCTGTATTCAAATAAAATGTATGTTTTTAAGACTGGAATTCACAAAATGCTTGTCAGAATAGCAAACAGGGAAGACCCTGATCTGACTGCTTCTTAAGAAGCAGTCTGATCTGGGTCTGCACTGCATGCACAGATCCAGAGGGGGGAGGTAGGTGCAGGGACTGGGTCTAGACCCCCTGAAAAATCACAAAGCCTTAGGGTTCCTGCGCAATACTGGACCATCCGGATCCCCTGGGAAATCACAAAGCCGCCAAGCCAGCATTCAATGTTGGGCCATCATCAGCCTGCCAGTGAAACCCCATTTAAATGGCGTTTTGTATTGGCCAACTTTTTGTGGTATTTAGCATCCCACTCCCCCCCCCCCCCCAAAAAAACCCCAAAAAACCAAAAAAAACCCAAAAAAAACCCCGAAATGTCTGAGTTGGACTCACTCTGGCTAAACTTTCTTGATCCGCGCATACACTGTTTGTCTCGGCCGTTTTGGCAGGCAACTAGCGTTTGAAATTTTGGAACATTTACTGTAACCAATTGCATTTAGAGTAACCAAAACTCCTTATGGACCAGCGCGTGAGATTTTTGTACTTATCACATATGTGCAAAAGGTTCCTTTCAGCGTCCATGCTGATGTATTCAGCGGGGCTAGAGCTCTTAATTTTGGTCTGAGTTTTCATCTATAACACTAAAGTAAAACCTGTGTAAATTGACCACTCAAATTAGACAAAACAAAGATCTTAATGACAAATGGTAGCTTAATGTAGGTCAAAAGTATTGCAGAATGCTCCCCTTGGAGCATTCTGCAATACTTTAGACCTGCATTTAGATAATTGGTCTTGAAAACCAATTTTTGTTTTTGAGTGGCCGTTTTACAAATGTTTTACTGTACATTGTGTATGCCAGTAGTGAAGGCTTTGGTGAGTCTGCACATTTGTACGTGCAGGCTTGCCGGAGTCATCCTTGCTCACCTTAGTGATAAGTACCAAAACATCATACTGGCCAAATATAGAGAGTTCTGACCACTCTGGATACAACATGTTGTTTAGCATTTTGATTGCTGTTTCTTTACTCCTTGGGTTAGTACTTATTTTCAAAATTTGCCGTCAGCAATTTCAGTCTTCAGATTCGCTCCTTTGAAAGCTTTATTAGTGTACATGTATATGTAAGATTGGTTGACTAATACTAGGTGATTTCTGTGTAATACTGTTGCTTTGGTGTAGGTGAATGTCTCTTATCACATGACTTTGCATCTGGGAGAGATATAATGCCATGCAATAAAATCAATAAACAACTAGTGGTTAACAGATTTTGTTACATTACGATATTACTTCCATTATAACTTTTCGTAAAAGATGGCATTTGCGTACTTATGATAATACAAATAAATTTATAGTTTACCCTTTCCATCATGAATATTCATTCTAAGCTCCTCCCACTATGAATAAACTTTCATGTGTGTACATAGAACAAAGAAATTACTTGTCAGGTCCAGTAGTGTCGGATCATATCTAATCATATTTCCGTAAGCAAACAGAGTAGACCCTGATCAGGCAGCTCTCTAAGAGCTGCCTGATCTGGGTCTGCAGAGAGCTGCCTGATCTGGGTCTGCTCTGTTTGCAAAAGCATTAAAAGGCGTCTCTGAGGTAAAGGGTTAAATAAAATTGTCATTTTGGGATATTAGCTTTTCAAGATTAGTATTTGCTTTTGTCTATCGGATAAATGGGATTTTTTTGTTTTTATGGAGCTCTTGTGAAATTTGATCTGTTTTGTTGCACAGTGTTCAGGGATGTGGATATAGTAAAAATTTCTACTTGTCCAGGGACAAGTAAAAAGCCAAAATGTACTTGTCCATAGAAAAGTTTACTTGTCCGAAAGAACAAATTAGCTTATACCTTACAGTGCTTAAACAATTTATTCTTTCAAAAATGGTATGAACCCAGATATCAACTCTTGCAAACAGTATGGATCCTGATCAGCTGGCTTCTCTTGTAAACAGTGTAGATCCAGATCAACTGGCTTCTGAAGAAGCCTACTGATCAGGATCCACACTGTTTTCAATGCAAGATGTGAGCTCGTAATAATTAATCAAAAATTGTATTAACATAATACATTTGTACTTGTCCATGGACAAGTAAATAGAAATTTTCAACTTGTCCTGAATGAAATGGGACCAGGTCGGACAAGTCGGGCATGGTATTTCCACAGCCCTGACAGTATTGCTGTTTTGTTGATAATGGTTCACCTATTTTGTTTCTTTTTCTTCTTTTCATCTGAATAACAGCAGGTAAATAAGGCTCAGTTTCTTTGCTTTGGGAAGTGACTGAACAGAATAATATATTTAAGCAGTGATTTATCCACGTTAACCCATTTAAGCCGGGTGGAATTCCCCACTCTTATCAAGTGGACCAGTCCATTTCCTTTTTAAGGGTTGTTAGATTTTTATTTAATTTTCATTAAACCATTCTGTAAACAAACAGTGTAGAGCATGATAAGACGCTGTGTTTTGCGGCGTCTGATCATGGCCTCTACTGTTTGCCTATGTCCCACGAAAAGGATGCTAGGCTTATATGGGTTAATAGAACTGCACTAATAATCATTCTATTTAATAATGTGTGATTTTTCTACACTTTTTTTATTTGATTAGAAATGGTTCTGCAACCAGTTTAAATGCTGGGGTTTTTCATGATTTTATGTTACTTGCTATTTTTTGGTTCGTTTGTTTTTCAAAATAAACTTCTTAAAAAATCCTCAATGTAACAGCTCTATTGAACACCCAAAATATATGTTTAGACTACATGAAAAATAAGAAAATTTGCAAAATTTTCTGCTAAGCAATTTTTTTATCTGGACCATTTTTTTTTTTTTTTTTTTTTTTTTTTTGGGTGACTTCAAAACAACCAGGTTTACAGCACTATAGTATTATCATTGCTAAGGTATTCAGGGCTTGTCAATATTGATAATTACAAACATTTAAGAAATTAAATATAATGTTTGCTACTTTTACCAAAGATAATCCAGGCCCAGACCACATCGACCAGTCCAAAAGCAGTACTGAGATGGCATTTTATTAAGCTGGAAAGGTCTTTGTGGCCTAGACTGCTGTAGGCTTAGCTTTTATAAATATCAACAACATGCTGATGAACAGTTTGTACTTGTACGTTCAGACACTTCCTAAGCTGTTGAGCTTGTTATATCAGTTTGGTTTGCTACTTTTTGCCCTTGCTAAGATGTGTGTTGTTTTTTTCAACCAAAATATGACATAGGGCTAGTTCAGCAAAAATTTCTGGAAATACTCACTAATTCTAATTAGATTTGAGGCACACTGGATTCAGATAATAGGACATTTTTATGAACTTTTTTAACAACTGTACATATAAAAAACATATGTTTTGGCTTGTAAAAGAAAAGTCTCCCTGGTGACAAGTTAAGACTCAGATTAGACTGCACAACATTTGAGCCTTCCATACACAAAAGTATGGAAGCAGGTTCATACCAAATGCTAGATATTTAATCCCATTGATAAGCCGAGTGAGCATTTTAGTGATTTGATGTTTTCATGGGCTGGCCCATGTTTAATATAAAATGCAAAAATAGCCATCTAAAAATATACCACTCTTACCTTGGGCGATGCTATTTTTTTCTGATGCTTTTTAACCCTTAAAGCGCCAATCATGACTGCAGCAGACGACAAATTTTGTGACATCTTTCCCAATTTTTTACAAAAATAAGGTATGATATTACATGAGAATCGTCTGCCAGCAGACAATTCTCATGAAATATCATGCCTTACTTGTTATTTTTGAAAAAGCGGCAAAATTTGCAATTGTCGTCTGCTGCAAATTATAGGTGGCACTTTAAGGGTTAATTAACTCTTTGCCTACTGGGAAATTTTGTATGATTTTTGTCACCTGCTGATTTTTTTCAAAATCAATTTTTAAAAAAATTCTTTCAGGAATATCATCAAAGTGTCAAACTGTTTGGATTCAGATCAGGCCCTACATTTTGTCGGGCCTGATCTGGGTCCAAACTGTTTGCAAAGGTTATTAGCAGAAGACACTAGTAGGCAAAGAGTTAATTCGACTTTACTGGAGTAACTCATACATACACACTCATGCACATACACATGTATGTAACCAAGACTTTTATTTAACCTGTGTGGCTTTATAGTTTCACAAATGGATACCATAGATTAACACTATCGGGTCATATTACCTCCGCAAACTGTGTTTGTTGGGATTATAGATCAATGCAAAATTTGTGAACCCTGATCACCTGGCTTTTACACTGTCTTCAAAAGCGGGCATAGAGTTTTGAAAAACAAAATGATTAAAATATGAACACAGTCTGCTTGTTAGGTTAAATAAATCTACTGTCTATTTATGAACATTGTATTCATAGACAGAGTTTGAAATAGTGTGGGTTCTGATGAGCTAGCTGACCTAGCCCCGTGGTTATAAAACATTGTTCATGCTCAACTCAACTGAGCACGAAATTTCACATGCTCATATAAAGTAAAATACCGTCAAATGAAGATGCTTCTTGCTTTAAGTCTGTCAGATGTTGTATTTATCATGCTAATAAATGTTAAAATTTCGTGCTCATCTGAGTTGAGCATGGAAAAAGTTTTATAACCTCGGGGTCTTGGTCTACACTGTTTTCTCATTCTGTGAGAAAAGATTTAACATAGTTTTGGGATATATGAATGCTTCTAGTTTAATCTAACAATTGATAAAATTGGACTTACTTTTTTTGTGCATATCATACTTTATTGCTTAATTTTGCTAGTAACATTGTGTGCTGCTTTTGAATCACTGAATAGCATCATTAATTTTGTTTCCTTAATTTTTCTTCTTTTTATTAGCTTGCAATTCATGTAGACTCATAAGGTCAACAACATCTGTCAGACTATGCAAGGCATACCCTAGTAGATAAAAAAAAGTGTTGTTTTTTTCTCTCAGAAAAATGATTCCCTAAGATTAGAAGCCAGGTTTGTGAATGATCACATGAAACTCGTGATTGCTTGAGTTCAATTGCTTTTGTGCAACCTGTGTGCTGCTAGCTTTTAATTATCCCCCGACGTAGTCGGAGGGATAAAGTTTTGGCGTCGCCCGTCCGTCTGTCCGTCCATTTTGTCTGTCCATCCGTCCGTCCGTCCACACTTTTTGTCTGTCTGGAACCATATCTCAGTACCTATTGGTCAAATTTGATTCATTCTTAGCACAAATGATAAGTACCATGGACTTTCGATATCCTATAAGTTTGGTAAAAATTGACCCCTTAACACTTGAGTTATTGCCCTTGTTTCATTATAGGCAATTATAAGGCAAAACCTATATTAGCTTTTTGTGTGATGATCTTCACATTTCATCAAAGCTAGTATATTTAACAACTTCTCACTATAAGACCATGATTGCCAAGTGCCTGTAGATAAGCATGACAGTGTCAATGTTTTACCCCACCCCCTTTGACGCCACCTAAGGGGTCAAAGGTCAAATATTTAAATTTCGCAATAACTAAGGCAATTGTTAATATTTTTTCTGAAATTTTGCATGCAGGCAGAGCAGCAATAGATATGAATCATATCAAATGGGATTTCAGTTTGAAGGCCTGGGTCTGAGCCTGTTGGGTGGACTTAGGGGGTGGGGCCGAGGCCAGAATTAAACTTTTTTCAGAATATGGTCATGTTGCATATCAAATTAAAGCTGAAGACGCTGGCAGCAACATGGTAGCAAATATTTTGCCCGCAGACACACCCTCGGCCCAGGGGGTGGGGTCAAAAGGTCAAACTATATCTTTTTCTGAAAGTAGTCATGTTGCATATCAAATTAAAGGGAACTGAGCACAGAGCACCGTGAAAGCAAACATGCTGTCATTACACACACCAATGACCCCTGGGGTGGGGTCAAAAGTTCCTTTTCTTTTTCTTTTCTAAAAGTGGTCATGTTGCAGGTCTCGAAATATATTAAAATAGGCACTTGCCCTGCATCGCAAAATCATTGGCTATATATGGAGAAAAAATTAATTTTCACTAGAAATATCAAAATTTTCACTTGCCCTGCAGCCTGAAGCACTCGTAAATACGAGCGGACGAGTGCAATTTTCGAGCCCTGTGTTGTATATCAAATTAAAGTGGAAGAAGTGTAGACCTACATCCAAGGTAACACTTTGAATTTACACACACCCTTGAACTCTGGGGTTGGGTTTAAAGGTCAGATATTGAAATTGTGCAGATGTAAGTATACTTTTATTAAACTATGATCTGAGTAATACTGAAGGTGAACTAAGGGTTAGATAAATGGGATTTATGTTTTGTGATTTACTTGTTTCTCTCAAATAACCCTTCGTCGAGGGATATAAATTTGTCGAATTTGTCTTGTTATTTATTTAATGAGTGTTAATAGTTTAACTGCAAGCTGATTAACCATATTTTATGTCTGATACAATGTTTCCCTTTGACAACAGATTTATTTTTTAACTTTCATGCAAAGAATATGGACTGATATTAGAGTACTACCATTAAAGCAGTCTGAACTGTGTTGTTTGAGGCTTACAAAACAGCTGATGACTACAGCAGTGTTTGTGAATTATTGTATGTCAAGGTTCCCACAAGCTCTTGAAATCATGGAAAACCTGGAAAATCACGAAAAAAAAGTTCCACGCATTGCAAAATCATGGAATTTAAAAAAAACTCTGAATAATCATGGAAAATTCATAGAATTTTGTGAAATAATTTGACGAAACCAGCAGTAGCCAGAAAACTAGCTGTCAGACACACAAAACTTGTGTGTCTGACAGCTAGTTTTCTGGCAACTGGTGATTTCAAGTTTTAATTGTTTCAAAAGGCATGCATGGTCTACAAACATGCTTATTTAAATACATTACTGTTGCTGCATTCGGCATTTATGCTCAGTGTGGTGAAGATGCCGCTAAAAGGGGAGGTTGGAGGCCATGCATTAAATAGTCATGAAAATTACAATGATGATAATGGACTTGCTTTTTTTCTTGCAATTTTATTGCATCTATTGATGTTTAATTATTTTAACATATGAAAGTAAAATGATTTTTTCTTGCATTGGGTACGAATCCCTCATTGTACCCAGCAAGGAGTATGATCATTCTTTAACCTGGAATTATAAAAGTTAAGCATATTTTGTACATAGAATAAATCAATTTTATGTAAAGTGAAACCAACAGACAGCTATATGCACGGCCAACGTTGAATGTGTGCCAATTTGAATGAAACCCTCTTCCATAAAAAAGTGGCTTAGCATGGCAGTGATTAGGGAATGACATATGCATGCAAAATGTGATCAAAATATATTATGTGGTCAATAGCTATGAACATTTTCACGAACTGCGAACGGACGGACGAGCAGACGAACTCAATTAGTGATTATAGTGCAGACCCAAGGGTCGTACAATTCCACTATTCTTTAATTACCTTTAGAAAATGGTATCTACTATCTTGCCAGCATTTCGGGACAGCGTGGCTGGTATGAACGTAAGTTTCATCTGTGTAACCCGCCTCTCTCAACTCCCTGACCATGCGAAGGTATCTGATCCTGCTGAGGACCACATCTTGTCTCTCCATCAGCACTTTTTGATTCACCCCACAGCGTGTGTAAGCAGACTTCGTATGAAGGAGATCTTTGCGAAGACGACCCTTGCTGCCAGTGTAACCAATACTCTGTTTAAGCTCTGTTCTGATGTTATAAGGGTTGACAGAACCTACTTCAAGGAGTACATGCTGGCGATGGTCCACTGTACAACACCCTGGTCAAAGCCATCAAAGACACTTTCGACGTAGATGACGGCGGTGCTGCTCGTCTAGCCTGGGTTCCAGTCTGATCGTTTTTTCTTCTTTTTCATTTTTCTGTTTCTTGGTCAAAAATGTCAATATTAATCGAAATCACTAACGGACAACCGATACCTTTTATGTGGCATCTTTTTGTTCTCTTATTTTTTTTAGAATATTAGCATTAAAAAATATTGCCAAAATATTGACGACTGGACCCAGGCTACTGCTCGTCATGTGCCTTCTACTTCTCTTCCACAATTTTCTGAGCGGTAGATCTGCTAACGCCAGTGAGTGCTGCAGTCATGTACCATACACGTTTCAGTGACAGTTTCATTCCAGATTTCTTTTCTTCCATGCAG
The DNA here is from genome assembly GCA_964019695.1 of Loripinus fragilis. Classification (NCBI taxonomy): domain Eukaryota; kingdom Metazoa; phylum Mollusca; class Bivalvia; order Lucinida; family Lucinidae; genus Loripinus; species Loripinus fragilis. The sequence continues at coordinate 61,759,864 of OZ026522.1, read as the reverse complement.
AACTTGTACACGTTTTCAATAATAGCTCCTACATCGTCGCTGTATCTCCATACAAGCTTCGCCATTTTACTGAGTGAAGTCGCTTTACATGTGCATAATACATCAGAACATGCTTTTTTTGCAAACATGTAAATCGCGAAAAATTCCTGCTTCTTTGCGAAAGCAAAAAAATAAAAAAAAAAAAAAAAAAAAGGTTTTACTGGGGCTCGAACCCTCAACCTTGGGCTCAAACCCTCAATTCTGTTTTAAGATTCTTTGAGTACAACCGTTTTACTTACTGCGCCATCGAATCGATTGTAAAAGTTCACTTGTAAATACGAATAACTGCATGGCATAACGTTGTAACACCCCTATTTTATGGAGCAGTTCATTATTGTTAGTGCAGTCACGCCCTGATGCTTTTAAGGCTATTATATATGAGCTTCATGATTTGTTAGAAAAACTGTATATCCAGATCAGCTGACTTCTGATGAAGCCAGCTGATCTGGATCTACACTGTTTCAGAAGATGTTTTGAATTCTGAAAAAAGTGATGTGCACCGTGCACTCATAAGGTTAAATATGGGATAGACAATCTAAATTTTATTGTATTAATATCCATGACTATAGAAACAATTAACTCTTTCCTTGCTTGTGGTGACTTTGTCATCTGCTGATAACATTTGCAAATGGTTTGGACCTAGATCAAGACCGACATAATTTTAGTCCTGTTCTCAATCCAGACTGTTTGACACTCTGATAGTGTAAATAACTGAAAGAATTATTTGAAAACGCTCAAAAAAAGTCTGCAGATGATAACAAAAGCATAAAATACAGCATGCAAAGAGTTAAAGAAAACATTACTCACATGATATATATATTAAGTAATATATTTGTACAAACAGGGTGATGATATCTCCAGAATAGCAGTGGCTTCAAAGATTGTAGAAAGAATGGTGAACCAGAACACATATGATGATATTGCTCAAGGTAACACAAACTCACTTACATTTATCCGCGCAGTCTGATCAGCGCCTTTGTAATTCACTTTTGGGAAAGTATCATATGTAAACTTGCTACAGGTGAAATTTCAATTTTCTAGCTAGCCTCTGTAGCTGAGGAGACTGATTTGAAACTCGCTTTGTCGGAAACCCCGAAAACAGGTTTTGTCGCGTCAAGTGCAGACAATTAATCATCTCCTTGTAATTCTTAAATTTCATAATTTAGATAGACAATCTTACATGAGTGCTTTTCTATTATTGTATTTATTGAACAAGTTGGGGAAAAAAGATCAAATGTGAGGCCTGTCAGACATTTTATCACTTTTTCTGTGCAACAAGTTCAACCCATTTATGCTGAATGTATTTTTCTCTTCTTATCAAATGGATGAGTCCATTGGGTGGTATTTTTCATTTCTATTCAAATTTTAAAAGAAACTTCTGTTTGCAAACAATGGAGAACCTGATCAGACGCCGCATTTTGCGGCGTCTGATCAAGTTTTGCACTGGTTGCCTATGTCCCACAAAAAGGATGCGGGAGCGCAGTGGCTCAGTGGTAGAGTGCTTGACTTGAGACCAAGGGGCCGCGGGTTCGAGCATCACCCGCGTCACTGTGTTGTGGTCCTTAAGCAAGACACATTTATCCTAGCTTAGTGCTGGTTCAACCCAGGTAGACCCATCCCTACATAACTGAAATATTGTTGATGGGACGTAAAGAATCAAATCAAACAAAAACAAACAAACAAAAAGGAGGCTATGCTTATATAGACTAATAAAATCAATAGTACAGGAATTCAATATGAATGTTAGATTCTATTTATTTGTCATATTACTTCGAAGTCTCAAAATAATGAGCCAGTGCATGAGATTTCCAACAATGTGGTATGTGCGGCTAGCAAAGCCTCAGATCAGCCTGCACATACGCGCAGTCTGATCAGAGCCTTTGCTAGTCGCTTGAGTATTCTATGAGTGTTAAGCTACTGACTGACTATCATTTAGAGTTTCTAAGCTTAACAGGAGGCTGCATAGGCTCGTCCAAGTCTACACATGTCAAAATGCCACATTGTTGGAAATCTCATGCCACGGCTCAATTATTACTTCGAAGTACCAAACTCTCATGTGCTGGCCCATTTTTCTATTCCCAGATTTCAAGTATTATGAAGATCCCTCGGATGAGTACAGAGATCAAGAGGGAACCCTGTTACCACTATGGCGGTTCTGCTATGAAAAAGCCAAGAAACTCGCCGTCACATCAATGTGTTGGAGTCCAAGATACAAAGACCTGTTTGCTGTATCATATGGTTCATGTAAGTACGGTAAAACCTGTGTAAAACGGCCACTCTAAAAAAAAATGGTTTTCAAGACCAATTATCACTTAATGCAGGTCAAAGCCAAGAAACTGGCCGTCACATCAATGTTTTGGAGTCCAAGATACAAAGATCTGTTTGCTGTATCTTATGGTTCATGTAAGTACAGTTAAACCTGTGTAAAACAGCCACTCTCAAAAAGAGCAAGAATTGGTTTTCATGCAAGACCAATTATCCCTTAATGCAGGTCAAAGCCAAGAAACTGGCGGTCACATCAATGTGTTGGAGTCCAAGATACAAAGATCTGTTTGCTGTATCTTATGGTTCATGTAAGTACGGTAAAACCTGTGTAAAATGGCTACTCTCAAAAAGAGCAAGAATTGGTTTTCAAGACTAATTATCGCTTAATGCAGGTAAAAGCCAAGAAACTGGCAGTCACATCAAAATGTTGGAGTCCAAGATACAAAGATCTGTTTGCTGTTTCATATGGTTCATGTAAGTACGGTAAAGCCTGTTTAAAATGACCACTCTCAAAAGACCAAAAAATGGTTTTCAAGACCAATTATTGCTTAATGCAGGGCAAAGCCAAGGAACTGGCCGTCACATCATTGTGTTGGAGTCCAAGATACAAAGATATGTTTGCTGTCTCATATGGTTCATGTAAGTACAGTAAAACCTTTGTAAAAAAGCCACTCTCAAAAAGAGCAAGAATTGGTTTTCAAGGCCAATTATCGCTTAATGCAGGTCAAAGCCAAGAAACTGGCCGTCAAGTCATTGTGTTGGAGACCAAGATACAAAGATCTGTTTGCTGTTTCGTATGGTTCATGTAAGTGTGTAAAACCTGTGCAAAACAGCCACTCTCAAAAAAAGCAAGAATTGGTTTGCAAGACCAATTATCACTTAATGCAGGTCAAAGCCAAGAAACTGGCGGTCACATCAATGTGTTTGAGTCCAAGATACAAAGATCCGTTTGCTGTATTATATGTTTCATGTAAGTACGATAAAACCTGTGTAAAACGGCCACTCTCAAAAGCGCAAAAATTGGTTTTCAAGACCATGCAATTATAGCATAATGCAGGTCAAAAGTATTGCAAAATGCTCTATGGGAGCATTCTGCAATACTTTCGACCTTCATTAAGCTACGGTTTGACATTAAGATCTTATTTTTGAGTGGCTGTTTTACACAGGTTTTACTGTATGTAAGTGTCTAGCAGGAGTGTGAGGCTGTGATAGGAAATCTGTCCCCATGATCACTGTCTGGCATCACAAGGCTTGCCGAGTGATGACAAATGAGCCGCGACATGTGATTTCCAACAATGTGGCATTTTGACATGTGTAGACTCAGACGAGCCTATGCAGCCTCCTTTTAAGCTTAGAAACTCCAAATGACGTTCGGTCAGTAGCTTACCACTCCTAGAATATTCAAGCAACTAGCAAAGGCTCTGATCAGACTGGGCGTATGCGCAGGCTGATCTGAGCCTTAGCTGGTAGCACACACCACATTGTTGGAAATCTCATGTCGCGGCTCATTTATGGTAATCCTAAAGGACAGATTTTTCTATCCCATCCTCACACAAAGACTGGATTCTTTTTCTTGCTCAAGAGACAATAATCCGTTTGCTATGCCATATGGTTTTATGTAAGTATGGTAATTGTCCTAAAATTTTGGACTTTTCTCTTTCTGTTCTCAAATAAAATGTCGGTTATCAAGGCTGTAATTCACAAAATACTTGTCAGAATAGCAAACAGGAAGACCTTGAACAGACTGCTTCTTCAGAGGCAATCTGATCTGGATCTGCTCTGATTGTCTAGGTATTTTTTTCAGGCAACTAGTGTTCAAAATTTTAGAATGTCCACTGTAAACAAGAATCTATTATGAGTGTGAGGCTGGAATAAAAAAAAATCTATCCCGAGAATCACCATTTGGCATCACGAGGCTTGCCCTGTGATGACAAAAGGTGTCCAGGGACAATTTTTTCTATCCCATCATCAGCACACAAATGATAATGGATTCTTTTTCTTGCTTACCACTGAATTATATATTTTTATTTATAAGAAAGCTCCCAGAAGTTCCTGATGGTGTCACTTTAGCAAGACAATGAAGTCACTTGACTTCCAAAAAGCGCCTGTACCATTCACATTCTTATTCATCCCAAGTTACAATATATACTTAAAGCCAAAAGTAACTTTACACTGTTATTATATATACCTTTTCTGGGTATTGGTGAGTGATATTTTAAATGTGTTTAATTCATATTAAAATTCAATCAATTATTCATATGACAGTTGAATTTCATGTTTTTACTGTCATAAGTGCAACCACAAAGCCCTAATGAAAGAAGCAGGGTGGCAAAATAAACTTTTCCAAAGTGCATCACTTTTAGATGTGTTACTGTAGCTTTGCGATTGGACAATTTTTAATTTTAAAGAACCAGGCTGAAAGACGGGCTATTGAATTGTCGTTTAAAGTTCAAATCAGCCCAGATCACCCTTTGAGTAACACAAATTGGAGTTGTGTTTTTACGGACATACTCCCTTTTGTGAACTTAACAGTGCTTTCAATGGAATTTCCCATAAGAAATTGTTTGCCGTTTTTCTTCCAAACCGATGGGAATTTTCATCAGATTATCTTGTCACATACTCAGGACAGAAGTCACAACAAATCGCTGATTAAAAAAATCAAAGCTTTTAGCAGGGACTAAAGTTTACTATTGTTTTAATTTAAAGGAAGATAATTTCAAAGTGAACCAATTTTAAGATGCTGCCAAAAGCAAACTATACGCCAGAGACAAAATGTCTTGCAGTATTTTTAATGTGCAATCGATGGCCCTTAAAAAAGCGTGTTCAAATCCAAGGTTTACTTTGGATTTTGTTAGGAAATGCCGTTTGTGCGCTTTTAATGAAAGCACAGATAACTCGAGAGAAGATTAATTTACCCAAGTTGTTTTTCGTGAATTAGGTTTAGGGCGAGTACCAGCAACTCATTGCAATATTTAATTTGGTTTAATCAAAAACAGTAAAGATATATTCAGTAGTTCAAAGTGTAAAGTTACATTTGGTTTTAAGTATATATTTCCTGGGTAAAATAACACGGCTAATATGAGCTGTGATACGTGATTTCCATCAATGTGGCATTTTGACAAGTGTAGCCTCGGACGAGCCTGTTCAGCCTCCTTTTAAGCATAGAAGCTCCAATACTCAAGCGAATACCAAAGGCTCTGATCAGACTGTGTGTATGCGCAGGCTGATCTGAGGCTTTGCTGGCCGGACATGCCACATTGATGTAAATCTCATGTCGCGGCTCAATTATAAGAATTTTTTACCCAAGATAAAATCCCACATACTGCAGCAGGGCTATAGTCAGAGTCTCTGCTAATTTTAGCTGATACAGCCTTGCTGTATGAACTAGCATTTACTGCAACATGGGTTAATGATCTAGTATTTCCAGGGATAAAGACTAGCAGGGGCCCAGTAGCCCAGTGCCCCTAAATTTTGGGCTGGGCCCCTGAAACTAAAAGTTAAGGGGCCCAGCTTGCCCCTGAAAAAAAGAAGCATGTAAAAGTATGAAGTCTTGTCAAATCTGTAGACTATATCTATTTGAAGTTTACAAATCCTCATTTAGCTGATTCGAAATACATTTACTGTTAATATGGTAAATTATTAGAGGAATACAGATTTTGAGGGTCTCTTACTTCCTAAACTTGAGTAAAACAAATGCTTGGCAATGGTATTGAAATGAGTTTAATTTTCGGCCAAACCCTGGGCCCCTTAGTTTTGGGCTGGGCCCCCAATTATTTTGTTTTAGGGGCCCAGCATGCTCCTGGTGAAAAAAGGTTAGTCTGTATGCCTGATTTCTACAAAGTTTAGCAACAAAGTTCACGGTTAGTATTTGGGCTCAGCTTGGTAGAGATGTCTATTTTTCTCAGTTACATTTGGCACTGTGAAAAAGGCTGAAAGAAGGATACTTCCCTGACCGTATCTACAACATCGCCTCTCTGCTCTAGAAACTACTTGATTAGCAACTTAGATGACTTGAGTAAAAAGTTGACGGGTAAAGTGTGACAAGGAGAACATTATAGATCATTAGCACATTTTTGCCGTACGAGATAGTGCTTTAACTTTCTACAAAGTTAACCCTTTACTCCATGATAACACCTTTGAAATATCATGTATTTGAAAATATTATGGAAAAAGTGAGCATTTGCTCTTTAAATGAAAACAAGAAGTATCATACGCATGATAAGGCTAAAATGCTTCCTGACTCAAAACACTGACATTTTCTTTGATATTTTCAGATGATTTTATGAAGCAAGGCACTGGTATGTTATCATTCTACTCACTGAAAAACCCATCATTCCCCGAGAATGTCTATGAAACTAACAGCGGAGTTATGTGCCTTGATATTCATCCAGAACACCCGTACCTCGTGTCTGTGGGATTCTATGATGGAAGTGTAGGAGTGTTTAACTTTGAAAAGAAAGATGGTCCAGTACATAGGTGTACGGCGAAGAATGGCAAACACACAGATCCTGTATGGCAGGTGAGTAGATCAATCATTAAGTTTTACCATGACTACTCTTGTTGCTTCTAATACCAAGAGAGAACAGTGCAGTCCCACACACCTTTATGCCCCAACTTTGAAAAAGTTGAAGGGCATATGGCTTTGGACTTGTCCGTCTGTCCGTCCATTTGTTGGCCCATTAAAAAAATTAAGTTACAGTTTTGATATTTCATAAATAGATTTGTCATAAAAATACTTGCCCCCATTTTTTTAGTATGAATTATCTCCCGATTTGGAGTTATGCCCCTTTTAAAGGGTCATAATGAAATTTGTATTCAAGATATCTCAAAAATTATTACAGCTAGTAGCTTCAAACTTAGTCAGCTGATAGAGATTATTGAGTAGATTACCTAGTGAAAATTTGAAAAAAGGTTTGTTTTTTTGAGTTATTGCCCTTTGAAATTTGGACATAGAAACTTGATTTCTCAAAAAGTATTACAGCTAGGAGCTTCAAACTTGGACAGCTGATAGAGGATAAGGAGTAGATTACCTGGTGAAAATTTAAGAAAAAGTTGCCTTTTTTAATTATTGTCCTTTGCGTTTTTTCAAGTTATTGCCCTTTGCAAATTTGGACATAGAAAACTTGTAATATAGGTATCTCGAAAACCATTATGGCTAGTAGCTTCAGATTTGATAGAGGATGGTGAGAAGATTACCTGGTGAGATCATCGTTATGGACAAGCACATAGTTCCGGGCACAGTGTTTCATAAACACATTTCTAGTTAAAAAATCACAGTCATGTTGGAGCTATATGATATTCAAAAGAAAAGGAAAATAACCATGAAATAGCCATTTTCCTATAATACACACATAATTGGCCTATAAGAACCCCAAATATAGCATTATAAAGGGAGTATTTTTTTTTTAATAGAAGGAGGGTGTCTGAGAGAAAAAAATATAGATAACAATGGCCAGTGATTCTGACAGATGTTTTGTGTTATCAGGATTTTATTTAACCTGTCTATACCAAATGAACCTTCAGTTATTAGCTCTTATCTTGCTGTATATATTATGTACTTTACTCCTACCCAATTTTATCCTGTTAATCTGCATCATTCCAGGCGGCACTACTGGTTTACCGGGTACAGTTTATAATATAAGACTAAAGCTTAATGTTTGGGTTGTTGAATGATGGGGGCTGTGGCCCCACATCCCCATGAAGGCTTTTCAATCACTTGCAGGCCATGCTGTTCCGATTGTTTCGGATTCCAATATGGTAGCAACCCCTAAAAACTAATAGAACGGAATGCTCCAGGTAAACTAAAAACTACCCCATTCCAGTTGTGTGCATGTATTTTTAATCATAGTGAAAAACAATGTGGATCCTGACAAAGCCATCTGTGTTTTCAATAAAAAAAAGAATAAATCCAGGTTTAGCCGCACAAGGGTTAATGCTTAATTGTCTTGGAATGAGTCATTATTCATGAGAGGTTGCTGGTAGAAGCTTGTAAATAGGCCTTGATGCAACAAAACCTGTATTCAGGGTTTCCGACAAAAGGAGACACAAACCAGTCTCCTCAGCTACAGAGACTAGCTAGAAAATTGAAATGTCACCTGTAGCAACTTTTTTCATATTACGTCCCATCTGGGAGTGATATAATGCCATGTATTTTTTTTGTTTGATTAGATTCTTTACGGCCCATCAACAATCTTTCAGTTATATAGGGATGGGTCTTCCTTGGTTAAACCAATACTAGGCTAGGATTAATGTGTCTTGCTCAAGGACACAACACGGTGACACCAGTGAGGTTCGAATCCGTGGCCCCTCGGTCTCGATTCAAGCACTCTACCACTGAGCCATTGGGCTCCCTATATATATAATGCCATTTATTTTAATTGATAAACCACTAGTGGTTTACATATTTAGTAACATTATGTAATAACTGTGCATATGAGCCGCGACATGGGAAAATGGGTCTTGGGGATAAATTTGACCATATTTGGAATTTTATGATTTCTAAATAGGTCATTATATTATGACAAGCAAACACTTTTTTGTTTGACCAAAATATTCAAACTACAATGTATAAGAAAAGATATTGGAATTTGAACTTTGGACAGCTTGACGTTGATTTTATAACTAAGTTTGCAAGTTTCACTTCAAGATGAGTCATTCAAAACGTTGCGAACTTCTGACGCTTTTAGACATCAGCCCATAGCTGTAGCGGGTAGTCTCTGGTTTACCGGGCGCACTTTATTCTATTTGTTGTTTAGGGGTTTCTACCATATTGGAATCCAAAAAGATCGTAACAATGTGGCCTACAAATGATTAAATAGCCCTTACATGAAAAGGAAGCAGGGGTGTGGGGGCACAGCCCCCATTATTTAACAAGCAAAACGTTAAGTTTAGTCTTACGTCATAATCTGCGCCCGGTAAACCAGAGGTGCGCCGCTGTAACTAACATGAAACTGGACCGCCTATGTTACATAGCTTACGGCTACTAAACAAAAAAAAATGATTTTTAATCATAAGCTTAAAGTACTTAATTTCTGCATGTTCTTAATTTTTTTTATAACATACATGTATTGGTTATCACCAGAGCAGGACTAAAATAGAACAAAACTCATGGCTAATATGTGATTCTGTTTGCAGGTGAGATGGCAGAAGGATGACTTAGAGCATAATCCTAATTTCTACTCAATATCATCTGATGGAAGAATAGTACAGTGGACCATATTGAAGGTATGGGCAGGCCTTAATGCGCCAATCGCAACAAAGGTGGTCTGCTTTTCTCGTCTGCTGAAAAGCTTAAGAAGCCTCTATGGCAAACAAAGTGGACCCAGATCAGACTGCTCCTATAGGAGCAGTCTGTTCTGGGTCCACGCTGTTTGCTTCTATACTTAATTCATCAGTAATGTGAGCAATTATTTGCAGCAGACGACTTCAGCAGACGACATTTTCAGATGCGTTTTTTTTTCTGGGCGCTTTAAGGGCTAAGAGTGCATAGTAGAGAAATAGTTTTCTTATTTCTCATCCAAAACATATGTTGTGGGTACCCAAAAGAACCATCTCAACAAAAATTTTCAGCCTAGAATTGTAAATATTTTCTTACCCATAATCTTAAAACATATGTTGTGGGTACTCAAAAGAACCGTCTCAATGAGATGGTTCTTTTGAGCACCCAAAACATATGCTTAATATTACGGGTAGGAAAATATTTACAATTTTTGTTTATCTAAACCTATGTATATGGACAGTTTTATATATCACTATCAGGCGTCAGATAAGAGTGCATAATTGGAAATTATTTTCTTATTGTTCAACCAAAATATATGTTATTGTGGGTATTCAAAACACAGCCTGGCACTGTAGCACAATTGGTAGCGAGTCTGATTGCTGATCCAGGGGCTGTAAGTTGGATCCCAGCATGGCCCCATACTTTTGTGGAGATTGATTGTGAGATATCTTCTACTATCATTCTTCTACTTCCGCTGATTCAAGAAAAGCCATTATCAGTTTCAAGCAAAAGTGTGTTCACAAAGTACTTTGCTTAAGGTACCTGACTTGTGCAGAATTATGATATTTCTCTGAGTCGGTAGCACAGTGACACTTGTCAAAATATTTTATAAAATATCTAGAAACACAGCGATTTAAACGAAGACATCACAAAGAGGCAAAGAGAAATCACTTGGACACTTAAAAAGGCATTAAGTCATGTTTGCAAGATTTATTATAAAATACGACAATGTCTTTTCTTTTTGGTGATAATTGTCTGGATTTTTTTCTGTGACAAATGAGAGTTCACAAAACTTGACAGTTTTCTCATTGGAATCTTTCTTGTAAGTACTCAGAACATATCTTTTGGCGGGAAATAATTCCGAAATATCATCTAATCTAAATTCAAATTTACAGTAGATGCTCTAATACTTTGAACACTAGTTGTCTTCTAAATAGATAAACAAACAAGGCAGACCCAGATCAGACTTTTTCTGAAGAAGCAGTCTGATCTGGGTCTTTCCTGTTTGCTATTCAGATAAGTGTTTTGTGAATTTCAGCACTGATACAAACATTTATTTGAATCAGAAAAAGAAAAAATGTTAAAATTTTTAAAAAATTTACCATTCTTAAAGCGCACATTAGCAGATACCTTGAGTTATACAGAGAGTTTTTGAAAGTCCACTGCAGTGTTAGAAATAAGCAATTGCCCACTTGCCAGACAAGGTTAAATTTGCTGGGGGCAAGCTGATAGACTGGGAAAGTTGCCCTTTGGACAATCTGAAATTCATAAATAATTAGACTTTGCCATATGATCTAAAACTATGAACCTAAGTTTTCGGACAAACATGCCTAGGCAAACAGTGCAGACCCAGATCAGACTGCTCCTAGAGGAGCAGTCTGATCAGTGTCTTCACTGCTTGCCAATGCATCTTCGTATTTTGAGCCTATCAGAATTCTTAGATATGTTAAATGAATCATGTGGCAGGGCAAGTTAAAATTGTGGGGGACAAGTTGCTTTTTTCTTCAAGTTGCCCGTCAGACAAGTTGAGCCTTCTGGCTTATTTTTAACACTGCACTGTATTTTGTATTTTCAGAATGAACTAGTGTTCCAAGATATCATCAAACTAGCTCTTCCAGAAACGTCATCAGATGGACCTGATGGAACAAAGATCAACACTCTTGGTACAGTAAATCTTTTCATCAGTTACCTCGCATATTAACTGCATTGTTGCCCATTACCTGATAAATGTTGTCTATCTCACGGCATGTGCCTTTATCAGGTCATGATTGCACTTTTTGAATGACGTTGCTAATGACACTGAATCAACACAAAAATCGAAAATTACGTCATAATCGCTATACTGAAGAGTGAAACAGTGGGTAAACTGAAAAACAGATCAAGTTTACCAGGCTCGGCTTCGAGAACACATGTTGAATCGCTTGGCAAGCCTTGCGATGTCAACAAGCACTCTCGAAGCCTTGCCTGGTAAACTTGATTTCAAAAGACACTCACCTATAGTATTCTCTATATAGAGGCTGATCTTGCACAAGTGCTCATGTATTATTGAATTTATTGAGTTGAAGTAAAAAAAAAAATGCAAGGCATTGTCAAGCATTTTATCCCTTTTTTGGAACAAGTTTACTAACAGGATCATTTGAATGTTAGAATCTATTTATCTGATGACACTGTATTTACTTGAAATTGCATTGATTTGCATGAAAACACTAAGATTTTAACATATGTACCCAACGTTGTTTCTGATAATACATAAAGTTATTATATATGTAAAACATTGGTGGTTTATGGATTTTAATATATGGTGTTATATCGTTCCCAGGTGAAAATGACTCGTGTAAATCAGTTGACTGGTAAAAGCACAGTTGGTAAAATGCTTGTTTTATCAAAGAAGGAAGACCTCCATCAGACTGCTCCTTCAGTGGGTCTACACTGTTTGTATATGCTATTTTTTTTTCTTTAAATAACTAGTATTTGAGAGTTTAAAATATTTACTTTGAGATTGTTTTTATATATAATTATATGACCTAAAACTATGGGTTCTGACTTAGGGCTTTATAACACACCTCATTATAACATGCCTCATAATAACATGAGATTTTTAAATAACACTGTCATGTTATGGCTTCAAAATGTTTTGACCACGATAGGAAATGACCATTCCTATGGACCCAAACATAGCGTTACAAAGGGGTGCAGCTGTACAAAGAAAAGAAAAGAAAAAGCAGCCCTTTTGTTTTAAAAAAAATACAAGAAGTAAACAATTATTTTGAAGCTGTCAGAATTGTATCTGTTAGTATAACCATAGTTGGGTAATGTGTATTTTAGGTTGTGGCACAGCATTTGATTTCCACCCGAAGAATGACTATCTGTTCTTGGTAGGCTCAGAGGAAGGCAAGATCCACACATGTTCAAAAGCTTACAGTAGTCAGTTCCTTGACACGATGGATTCACACAACATGGCAGTCTATAAGGTACCATATTACCCTAAGTGATTAGGCAGCCTTCCTTGTTACCATTATATGTGTCAGAAAAATTTAACAGAAGTAGTCTCTTTGACGAACTATCAGATGTGGTTTGTACAGTGTAAACCCAGATCAACAGACTGATATAGAAGGGTTCCCACAAGCTCTGGAAAACATGGAAAATCACTAAAATAAATTCCATGCATGGAAAAATCATGGAATTAAAAAAAAAAGAATAATCATGGAAAAATCATGGAATTTTGTGAAATAATTTGACGAAATCACCAGTAGCCAGAAAACTAGCTGTCCAACAGCTAGTTTTCTGGCTGCTGGTGGTTTCAAGTTTTAATAATTTCAATATGCATGCATGGTCTATGCATGCTGTTGTTGCTGCATTCCACATTTATGTTCCGCTTGGTGAAGATGTTGCTAAAACGAGAGGTTGGATAGTCATGGAAATTACATTGTTGATCATGGAAAATCATGGAATCGTGGTTTTGAATTTCTGTGTGAATCCTGTATAGGCTTACACGGTTTGATCAGGCCGGTCTGCCACAGTTGACACACTCTGTCATGGTTAATACAATCTGTCATGATTCACAAAGTATGCCACTTCAAATAGTGTTGAAAAGATTCAAAACTGCAGACTGCATTTCTAACCAAAATTGCAATTTTTCTACAATAAAATAAAATGCTCAAATTGTCTACTTGTTGATATCACACAATGAGCCTTGACATGAGATTTTCGACAATGTGGTATGTGCGACCAGTAAAGGCACAGACCAGCCTGTGCATATGTACAGTCTGATCAAAGCCTTTGCTAATCGCTTGAATATTCTATGAATATTAAGCTAATGACCAAACAGCATACAGAGTTTCTGTTAAAGCTTAAAAGGAGGCTGCACAGGCTCGTCTGAGTCTATTCATGTCAAAATGCCACAATGTTGGAAATCACATGTCGTGGCTCATATGGTAAATTTGCCTTTTTATAAATAGTGCAGTGCAGATCCAGATGCACTTTACCAAAACTTCCAAGAATGAGCAGACATGTTTCAAACAAATAAACTTCTTAAAATGCATGTGATACAGTAAAACCTGTGTAAAACTGCCATTCAAAAATAGACAAAACAAAGATCTTAATGACAAATGGTAGCTTAATGAAGGTCAAAAGTATTGCAGAATGCTCCCCTTGACCTGCGTTAAGCGATAATTGGTCTTGAAAACCAATATTTGGTCTTTTTGAGAGTGGCCGTTTTACACAGGTATTACTGTTGTTCAATTTTGTTGGTAAAATTGCGGGAAATGATTGTACGAAATATGAAACACATGCAAAATTGCACAGGTTTTTCATGTATTGTAAATTTCACATGGTTTTACACTTTTGATTTTCCACTCTATTGAAAGCAGACATTTGTTAAGAATGGTATACAGATGGTTTAAATAATTTACAACTATTTTAGGTGCGCTGGAATCCCTTTCATCCTCGTATTTTCATCACATGTAGCGCAGACTGGACAGTGAAGATCTGGGAAGCAGGAAGTAAAACCACCGCTGACAAGAATGAAGCTGGACCTGACAGTGCATCAAAGTAAGTTTTTGCATTTTGAGAATTAAATTCTCCAAAAAGACAGTCCCTGCACCTCCCCCCCCCTCCCCCATCCCCTGGAAAATCACAAAGCTATAGGGTTCTATAGGAACACTGTCTGGATTACATTGAAAATCAAGCCAGCATTTAATGTTGGGCCATTATCGGCATGCCAGGGAAACGTTTCGCTGGCAGACCGATGATGGCTTGCTTTTAGTGGTATTTGTATCCTATCTCCCCTCAACAACTACAAAAAAAAAAAAAAAAAACCCGTCAAAGTTGAGTTGGACCTAATCTGACAAAACTTTCTGGATCCCCGCATGATAGGGCTTACATTAATGAGATGTATCATAAGAAAACATACCTTCTGGGCTTTGTAGTCAGATAGACTCAAACCAATCTGCAAAGCTACAGAGATCAGATAGACTCAATCTGCTCAGCTACAGAGACTCAATAAAATTTTGAAAGTGAAGTTTGTATAGCTATTATACTTTCATATATATGTACAGTGAATTTCAAGGACATTGATCAGTCTGTGCACGATGATCTTATTGTTGCTCATATTGCAAACAATATGGACTCAGAACAGACTGCTCCATTGGGAATACTCTGATCAGGTTCATATTATTTACTTTGTGAAAAAAATCTAGTCTTAAATGCACTTGAATATATATGCATCAGGCATATTTTAACAGACAATATTATCAGGACAATAAAAAAAAGTGGCGGGATAAGGTTTAACCCTATAAATATTGTCTGCTCAGGAAAAGCATATGCAAACAAAATAGTCCCAGATCACAGCTGGTCAGTCTGCTCCAAGAAGAGCAGTCTGATCCCCAGGGACTATTTGTTTGCATTATGAATGAAATCATAAATTGATACCCAGGATGGAGTAGTACAGAGTGTCATCTGCAAGATTCCATCTTTGAAATTAATCCTATGTATACTGGCAACCCCTAAGGTTACTTTGGCAAACAGTGAAGACCCAGATGAAATGCCGCGAAATGCGGCATTTCACCAGGGTCTACACTGTATGTAAAGGTATCAACGATCTTCAGAAAATTATAGCCTGACACCCCTTGATATGTACAATGGACTATCCCAAGTTTATTGTATCCAGCCAGAAGGAAGAATCCATTGGCATACAAAGGGTTCAGCACTTAGAGATTGTTAATGAAAATTTTGTTTTCATTATAGGAAACCATTATTCACATTTGACCTGAACAACTCAGTGGGTGATGTAGCATGGGCACCATATTCCTCTACCGTCTTTGCTGCTGTTACAGCTGATGGAAAAGTAAGTAATGACTTTCAGGAAATTAAGATCATATTTCAATGCTATAAATATCAAATGGATCAGGCCTCGAAGTTATAAAAACTTTTTTTATGCTCCACTCAGCTGAACATGAAATTTATCCTGCTCATAAATGTTAAAATGCCAACAATTGTTGGCATTTTAATATTTATGAGCAGTGTAAATACAACATCTTAGAGTTTTAAAGCAAGAAATATTAATATATGTCAGCATTTTAGTAACTTCATGCTGACTTGATTTGAGCATGAAAAGGGTTTTATAACCTCAGTGCCTACATGTCCATGAAATGATGAAACTTATTGCTTAAGCTTAAAATTATTTGAGCGGTGGCATGGGATTTCCAACAATGTGGTATGTGCGACCAGCAAAACCTCAGACCAGCCTGCGCATACAGGCAGTCTGATCAGAGCCTTTGCTGGTCGCTCGACTATTCTATGAGTGTTAAGCTACTGACTGAATATGGTTTGTAGCTTCTAAGCTTAAAAGGAGGCTGCACTGGCTAGTCTGAGTGTACACTTGTCAAAATAACACATTGTTGGAAATCACATGTCATGGCTCATTTGATGTGCACATATACAGCTATTGAACAGGGCTAGATATGTTGCTTTTGTTGTCAATTTTCAGCAACTTCCAAACATAGTGTGTACGGGTAGAACTTGTGTGACAGCCTGAATACACAGCTTCCATGGTCTCTCAAGCGAAAAGTATCAAAATCTTGTATGCTGATGAGAATTCAGACAAAACAATAGATATCTGAGATTGTCTGAATTCTCATCAGCTTACAAGATTTGAAAAAGCGGCAAAATTTGAAATTGTCTGCTGCAAATTATAGGTGGCGCTTTATGGGTTAATATCAGGTCAATACTAGCCAGAACAGCTGATTTAAAGGCCCTGAACAGACTGCTTCTTTAGGAATAGTCTGATCTCAACTAGCACTGTTTGCCTAGTCCTTTTTGTCAGATGTATGATGAAAGTAGCTTTCGAATCTGGACATTCATTGATTCCATGTTTTAATTGTTCACAGCTATTTACCTACGATCTGAATGTTAACAAATATGAACCCCTCTGTGAACAAATGGTAGCACAGAAGAAGAAGACTAAACTCACTCATCTAGAATTTAATCCAGTATATCCTATAATCATTGTAGGAGATGATAGGTGAGTACTTTACTCAAATGCTAGAACAATCAAGCTATTTTATTATATGGGCCGTGACGCAACAAAACCTGTCTTCGGGGTTTCCTACGAAGTGAGATTCAAACCACAATTTAATCCAGTATATCCTATAATCATTGTAGGAGATGATAGGTTAGTACTTTACTCAAATGCTAGAACAATCAAGCTATTTTATTATAATTTGGCGGTGGTACAACAAAACTAGTAAGTGAGTATGATCAGGAAATATCACAAACTGCAGACAAACCTAGGCATCATGAGGAAGAGCCACACAACAATCACGAGACACCAGGAGAGACTAGCTAGGAAATTGAAATTTCGTTAGTAGCAAGTCAAGATATAATACTTTCACAAAAGTGCTGATCAGACAGTGCAGATGCACATGCTGGTCTGTGCCGCAAACCACCAAAGACAAGTTTTCTCGCATCAAGGCCCATATACAATCAAATATCAGGAAATATTAGTTTAACTTTTTGCCTACTAGTGTTGTCTGTTGATAACTTTTTCATACAGTTTGGGTCCAGTTCAGGCCTGATCTGGATCTAATCTGTTTGACATTCTGAAGGTATTCTTGAAAGAATTTTTCAAAAAAGTTGATTTTCAAACAAAAAATCAGCAGACGACAAAAAACATGCAAAATTACCCAGTAGGCAAAGAGATAATGTAATGTATATTTCAAAAGTAAATTTCACAGTTGAAATGTAACCTTTTTTTTTCATCATGACTTCTGTTTTGTCCACTGAGAACCTTGAACCCACTTCAGAATTGTAGACATTCTACAAACTCTCTAAAGAGTTGATGAAAATGATATGTGTGAGTATTCATTTCCTTACTTAGATCAGAAGAAACATTTTGGTACCAGACTTGGGCTTTTCTTAAAATTTTTCATTTTTGTTTATCCATTTCACTGGCACATTATGTAATGCCAGCATATGTATATTATGTTATGTATGACGCCAAGAAGACCGGCATCTGTTATATAAATGTTTTTTAATTGCATAGAAAAAGAAAATTTTTAGTCATGAATATGACATGTTTGATCTGTGAAGTGAAAAAAAATGTATATTTCTTCAGTGAGTTTGCAAAACGTGCAATATACATGTTCACTTCACTTGATGAAAAAAATGTCATATTCATGTCAATATCAGAGTATCCTCAATATATTGACCTTAAACACCTTAACTCTTCACAATACTTTATGTACCGGGCTGGGTAGCGCAGTCGGTAACGTATCTGACTGCAGATACGTGTCTGGCTGCCGATCCAGGGGTCACAGGTTCGATCCCAGCCTGGTCACATACATTTTCAGAGATTGATCATGAAATCATTTCTATTGCCATTCTCCTCCCTTCCGCCGATTCAAGAATGGTTGTTGTCAGTTTATAAGCGAAAGTATGTGCACAAAGTACTGGTTAACCGCTTAGTCAAGCATAACCCAGGAAAAAAGTATGATTTGGTGAACTGACCGTCCCGACATGACCATAGCTGTTCACTGGGACATTAAACATCAAATCAAACAAAAAAATACTTTATGTAAAAATAGAACGAGTCCATTTTACCACCTGCTGATGGAATGGCAAAAAGTGTAAACCTTGATCAGACACAGCTCCTTCAGGGTTGCATGGCAAATATGGGCCCCGTCGCAACAAAACCAGTCTTCCAGGTTTCCGACAAAGCGAGTTTCAAATCAGTCTCCTCGGCTACAGAGACTAGCTAGAAATTTGAAATTTAACCTGTAGCAAGCTTATATATAATACTTTCCAAAAAGTGAATAACAAAGGCGCTGATCAGACTGCTCAGATGCGCAGGCTGGTCTGCACCTGTGTTGTTCGCAAACCCCCAAAGACAGGTTTTCTCGCGTCGTGGCCCATATGTTAACCAAGATCAGACCAGTCCTGCAGGAGGAGTGGTCTGATCTTGGTTAACACCTTTTGCTCTGGCCCATCTGTCTGCATATCTAAGGTATTACAGTATAGTAATATGATATGCTCAATTTTCAGTCTGAAGCAGCTTATGCATAGAAACTAAAATAGTCCCAGACTGATCTGGCACTATTTGCTTGCTTTCTTCCAAAAATCATTATGTACTGATAATTAATAGATTAATAGTACTGGCCTCGAGGTTATAATACCTGAGTTCATTCTCAGACTCAAAATAAAGCGAAATGATTGGCTGCTTGCGGACACATGTCCGCATGCAGCCAATCATTGCGCTTTATTTTGAGTCTGAGACTGTACTCAAGTTTTATAACCTCGAGGCCAGGACTAATAGTCCAGACCATCAACTGAAAGATTTCGAAAATGATCAGCACTTTCACAATTAAAACACAATCTACAAATTATTACAAATAATCTTTACTGTCAGCTAGAGTTTTAAGGTATTTAAGGGTTGAAGTTTATTAATAAACATACTGATTTATTCCATCTATCAACATTTTGCTATTGGCTAAAAGCAGCTCTAGACCCAAGCTGTAGAAACACAATTGTTATGGGTCCTATATTTACATTTTCAAAGCAAACCTTTTAATCTTAAGAATTTTGCTACCGTTCATAGCCTCATGAATGACACAAAATTTGATTGACAGCTGCCAAGCTCACTTTCACGTGCAATTCGTTTCCAACATCGAATTCATTCGCCAGATGTGACACTGGTGTTGTGATTGACAGCGAGCCACACCTGAGTTGCACATGCAAAACAAGCATCTTGTTAGCTCCATTGGCTGTTAATGTTCACACTGGCTGTTCCTCTTTTTCGTTTGCACTCCAACAAAACCATTAATATGATTAATTATTAAATACAAAATTGTTTTATCTCCTAAATTAAAAATAATTTCTATATTTAAGTTATTTATAATAAAATGTAAATATAAGCAATAAATTCAATTTTTAGAAGGTTCATGGAATCATGAATACTTTTGGTCTCTTGCAAAGTTAACCTAAACTTTGCAAGAGACCTGAAGTATTCATGAATCCATGAACCTTCCACATTCAAATTCATGTCTTAAATAATAAAACATGCTATCCATCTTCTATATCTTTCTTTTCTAGAGGTAATGTGACCAGTTGTAAAATGTCTCCAAATCTCAGGAAACAACCAAAGGTAAGTCCATCCCTTTAAACAAAAACTTTTGCCGTTTCTGTAATGCTTTCCCTAAACACTTAACTCTTCAGGCTTTCTGCAACCATAAAATGATGAGCAAGCACATTAGATTTTAACCCTTAATGCGCCAATCACAACAAAAGTCGTCTGCTTTTCTTGTCTGCTAAAATGTTTAAGAACCTCTATGGCAAACAGTGTGGACCCAGATCAGAATGCTACTATAGTAGCAGTGTGTTCTGGGTCCACACTGTTTGCCATAGAGGCTTCTTAAACATTTCAGCAGACCAGAAAAGCAGACTACTTTTGTTGCGATTGGGGCATCACATATTGTTCAGACATGTATGCACCTTCTCCCAGTCTCACAAGATCTTCCACTGCTCTTATACAAAGCATGGAAGTAAATGAAAGCTCAGAGCAATAAAAAGACATTATATAAGAAGATTCACAAGGAATAGCTACATATTCTTGCTTAACCCACTTAAGTCGAATGGAATTTCTCACTCTTATAATCTGGAACAGTCCACTTCCATTTAAAGGGTTGTTGGGTGGTATTTTCCATTTTTGTTCAAATAACTATTTAAGCACTGTTTGCCAAAGTACGTATTTAGTAGTCCTCAGCATTCAAGGGTTAAACCAGGGGACAAAATTCCACTTGTCCGCTAGTAATTCGGAGTGAAATCTAGAAAGGACAGGTAATTCTTCCCAAAGCATTCGTCCTACAAATTCTTATGAGCTGATCAGACTAGCTGGATTGGCAGGCTGATATGCAACTTTGCCATTGACATAATAATCAACAGGCTCTCTCCTCAAATTTCTTTGACCTATTATAATTTCTCCATGCTTTCTGCAATTCTTTTTTTAGTCTAGCAAATTAGCATCATTCCTTCACATTTTCACAACGTATCCTGTTGTTTTTACTTGCCTAAACTGTTTTAATAGCTTTTGTAAGGATACTTTTTTTCCGTCCCGAAATGAGGATACCTTTAAAAGATATGTTGTAGTACTTGTTGATAGCATTCCCAATAAGTTCCCACTGTGTGAGCTTCGCTTTTGAACAAAAGTGTACAATATGAAGTAAATTTACTGTTTTTTTTGTTGTTATTTATTGGTACATACCCAAGATACAGTGAGTGTGCTGAAAATATATAAATTTTCATGTGCTCATGTAAATTCATATGTTTTCAGCACACTCAATAAAATATATTTGCTGTCACCTCTAAATAGGTATATATATCTTAGTCTATTTTTATACTGTATCATTTCTTAAAATTGGTAGGCTATTACTCCATTTATGTTATATAACCCTCTACGCGAGAAAACCTGACTTCAAGGTTAACAGCAGAGTAAGACCAAAACCAGCCTGTTAATCTACAAAGACTAGCTAGACTACTGTAAATTTGGAAATTTTGGCGAGGGTTTTCATATGCGAAGTTCCATGAAAATAAAATCCTTGCGAAATGGCAAAATCACTCTGTCGACTACTGATATAGGTAAATCATACCCTAGCAGCGAAACTTTCCAGTCGCAAGTATGTCTTTTAACGCTATTCGCAAAAATAAAATTCTCATGAAAATTTCCAAATTTACAGTATAAAAATTTCGCATGCAGTATGTTTCGCTATTGTTCTCGTCGGTAAAGGAATAACAAAGGAACTGAACAGGCTGTATGTATGTACGGGCTGGTCTGTGCCTTTGTGGTTTGCATACAACAAATTCAGATTTTCTCTAGAGGAGGCTAACATTTATATGCTTTAATGACTTGCTCTTGCTATATATCTTTGCTCCTGATGCAACCTACAAAATGATTGGCTTTCAGATAGAAAATACCTGCATATTGGCCTCATCACGAAAAATAATGCATTTTGACTGACTTTTATCATTTAGTGGAAAGAAGCAACATTTTCTTGCCAACCTGATACTGATTTTCCCTAATATAAGAATTTTTTTTCTCGCCTACTACTTATGTAAACTAACTGGTTTTACAGTCATTGGAACCTGTCTTAAGCTGCAACTCAAAAATTGGCAAGACAAAGATCTTAATGACAAATGGTAGCTTAATGAAGGTCAAAAGTATTGCAGAATGCTC
This sequence comes from Loripinus fragilis, assembly GCA_964019695.1. NCBI lineage: Eukaryota > Metazoa > Mollusca > Bivalvia > Lucinida > Lucinidae > Loripinus > Loripinus fragilis. Next base: position 61,737,839 of record OZ026522.1, on the reverse strand, counting down.
CCATTGGAGCATTCTGCAATATTTTGACCTGCATTAAGCCATAATCAGCATTGAAAACTAATTTTTGGTCTTCTTTTTGAGAAGCCGCTTAAGACAGGTTTTACTGTAGTATCATCTACTTATAGCTTTTGCAGAAAGTTTGAGCCCAAATCAGGCCCCGACAAAACTTCCGGCCTGATCTGGATGCAAACTGTTTGACACTCTTATATGGTATTCTTGAAAGAATTGTTTAAAAAGTTGATTTTGAAAAAAAAGTCAGCAAACAACAAAAATCATGCAAAATTACCCACTAGCCAAAAGAGTTCAATCATTTATAAGACTCTTTGCACTCTATGTAAGTTTGCAGCTTTTTTGTCATTTGCTTATTAATTGTTTCAATAAATATCACCAGAGTTTAATAAGAACTGTTTTGGATCCAGATCAGGCCAGTTAATTTGTTGGGCCTAATCTGGGTCTGAACTGTTTACAAAGGTTATCAGCAGACAACACTGGCAGAAAAAAGAGTTAAATCAAAAAATCCTAAAAAAAATTTATAGACAAGCCAGAGGTACAATCTTCTGGCATCAGTCATTTGGCAGAATTTGAATCGCAATCATCTCCTGGTGTCCTATATATATTTGCAAAGTGTTTGCTGCACTTTTAGTGCTCCATTGAAACAAGAAATATTTTGTAAAATGCATTCTTAGAGGTGATTTTAACATATATACAGTAAAACCTGTCTCGGCCACTCAAAAAGAAGACCAAAAATTGTTTTTCAAGACTGATTATTGCTTAAAGCAGGTCAAAAGTATTGCAGAATGCTCCAACATTCTGCAATACTTTCGACCTTCATTAAACTACCATTTGTCATTAAGACCTTTGTTTTGTCAATTTTTGAGTGGCCGCTTAAGACAGGTTTTACTGTATTGGTAATATTTCTTTGGAATATGGGTTGTGTCATGTAATGGCATCTAAGAGAAAAATTAAGGAGTTCAGAGTTCAACTCCTCAAATTGCCTGCTAGTGGCAAAAATTGCCCTCGTTCTACTGGACACAGCTCATTTCTTAGCATGTTTTCTGACTTTAAATCTCTTTACTTATAAGCCTTCCACTACTGAGGAAAATCCTATTCAGAAATTATATCAAAAACTGGCAGTAAGTCCCATGTTTAGCATGCTCACTTCATAATTTATGTGTATAGTAGAACACAATAGGGATCAGGGTGTATATGTATTGCATGTTAGTAAGGATCGTTCTATATGTCAGTGAAATTTGAATAGGGTATATCAATAAATGCAATACCCAGTCTGCGAGGTCATAATAAATACAGTAAAACCTGTCTTAAGGGGCCACTTAAGTAGACAAAACAAAGGTCTTAATGGAAAATAGTAGCTTAATGAAGGTCGAAAGTATTGCAGAATGCTCCCCTTGGAGCATTCTGCAATACTTTTGACCTGCATTAAGTGGTAATCAGTATTGTAAACCAATTTGTGTGGTCTGTTTGAGTGGCCGCTTAAGACAGGTTTTACTGTATAGGCCAGTACATGAGATTTTGGTACTTATTGCATTGTCGAACAACCAAGGCTTTGGCAAGCCTACGCAAAAGTGCAGACTGGCCAGAGCTTTCACTGCTCACATACACAAAATATGGATGAAGATGAAGGCTCAGATTAAAGTTTAAACTTCTAGCCCCGCTGGATAAGTCAGCATGGGTATTTAAAGGAGGCTTTCACATATATGCGATAAGTACCAAAATCTTGTGAATTGGCCCATATACATATGGGCCTCGTCGTGACAAAACCTGTCTTCGGGGTTTCCGACAAAGCGAGTTTCAAACCAGTCTGCTCAGCTTCAGAGACTAGCTAGAAAATTGAAATTTTGCTTGAAGCAAGTCTAAGTATGATACTTTCCAAGAAGCAAATAACAAAGACGCTGATCAGACTGTGCAAATGCCCAGGCTGGTCTGCGTCTTTGTTGTCCGCAACCCCCGAAGACAGGTTTTCTCGCGCTGAGGCCCATATAATATAATAATCACTTGAAAATGTTCATGTTATTCAGCCATACCATTCTGAAAAGTGATTTAGTGTCATTCCAGTCATTTTCAAACAGTAATAATCTTTGATATCCAGAATGACCCTAGTTATATGTTCTCAAACTTGAAAGACTACAGTAACAGTGTATGTCTTCAATAAATTGCTCCGAGGATGTCTGATCTGAAACTGCACTGTTGGCCTGGTCTGATCTGTATCTGCACTGTACGCCTAGTCCAATCTGGATCAACACTGCTCGCCAGATCTCCACTGTTTGTCTAAGTCTGACATTTCAGATCATATGGGCCTCAACGTGAGAAAACCAGGCCTCAAGGTTATAAAACTTTTTTTCATGCTCAAATCAGCTGAGCACACAATTTATCTTGGTAATAAATGTTAAAATGCCAACAAGATAAACACTACATCTGAGAGACTTAAAGCAAGAAACCTCTTTCTTTGTTGGTATTTTAGTTTTTTTTGAGCAGCTGAAATTATGTTCTCAGTTGAGTTGAGCATGAAAAAGTTTTAAAACCTCGGGCCTGATTTTGTTGCATGAAAATAACAAGGGCCCAGACCAGCCAAAATGCGCAGTCTGATCAGCGCCTTATATAATTCCCTTTCTGGAAAGTATAATGACCAGGGTTCGCACAGGCTTAAAAAGTACTTAAATTTAGAGGGCTTTCTTGAAGTCCTTGAAAATTAAATCTGCCTTGAAAAGTACTGGAAAATCACTCAAAAGCCTTGAAAATCCTTGAATTCTACTATTTTCTGTAGGACTAAGCACTGTTGATAGAGACCGAAATCAGTATAAAATTGTTGTGCCTTTATTTGGTGCAGCATATGCTGCACCAAATATAGGCGCAACACTCTATTATCTCAGTCAAGCATTTCTAAAGTCGAATTGTAACACTTCGATCAGTATTTTTCATGATCTTTTAGTCCTTGAAAACTGTAGGCTTTTAGAAGTCCTTGAATTTTACTCAAGCTTGCCTGTATGAACCCTGATGACTGCACTTGCTACACACATAATTTCGATATGCTAACTAGTCTCTGTAGCCGAGCAGACTGCTTATAGTCTTACTCGGTCGGAAATCCTGAAGACATTATTCTCACGTCGAGGCCTATATGATCTGAAATGTCAAACAGTGTATATTGGTATGTGTAAGAAGAAAATTTGGGAATGTACATGTTCACAAACTTATTTTTCACTAAAGCATGATGCACCAATTTATCTGCATGAATCCTCAAATAATCTATGTGTATATCATTCATTTTTATTTTTATGTTTTACATGCACAGAAATTATTTTTGAGTGAGATATTGATAGAGTTGCTCATTTTTTGTCAAAAATCTCATTGAAATTAGCTTATTGGGAGAAGTCTCATAGCAAAATGTAATTTAGCTAAGGATTGCTACATTATCTTCCGATAAATACTGACCCATCTGATTTGAGCATTGTGGGTACATGTGACTTGCAAAGGTTCTCAGCAGACAATAAGTCACCACTAGCAAGGAGAGTTAACAAAGATAATTTCGAGAATTCATCATTCATTAAACTCCTTTGTAAACAGGGATGAGAACAGTCAGCCATTCTCAATCAGGAAAATATGTCGGTTGACTCCAAAATGGAGAAAAAGGGTTTTTTAAATCACTTATTAAAGGCTTAAAATAACAAAATATCAATAGAAACCAGTCAGTTTATGCTTATTTTATGTCTAAAATTAAGTTTTAACTTCATTCAAACATAAATTTCAGCAAAAACAGCTGACATTACATAAATCACATGGCAGTGCTCAATCAGGAAATCCTGATCAATCCTAAACTTTCTTATCCCTGTGTAAAGTTCATTTCATTTACAGTCAAGATATGATTAAGACTGTGTTGTATTTATATCTGTGTTATGAGCCATATTATCTAGATCTGTCCTGTATTATGTATTGTATAATCTTTGGTGAATATGCATGCCACTTTATTACAGGTCACCTTCAAATAATTGCTCAAAGCATAGTTAACTCAGCAAGTTTTGTTCAAATTCAAAACTAAAAATTGTTGAAAATACAAATTTACTTAATTTTTTCATCAAAAAAAAAGTTCTAACAAAACAAAAACAAGGTTTTGCCTGGCCTTGCATTTTGCCCACAATGTGATGTTTTAATTCAAAATCAGTGACATTGACCTCTAGGTCACCCAAATGGAAGGAGTGGTGCCGCAAAAAAAAGCTAGGCATTTGTCTACATAATTTGAAATATACTTCAATTGTCTAAGAAATGTGAGCCATAATATTCTCAGAGAGGAGCAGTCAGATCAGTGACTGTTTGTATGCATCAATTAGCAAATAATTTATTTTATATAATCTAGATTCTAGAATGAATTGCATGTAGTCCAGATCATATCAACTCCAGATCATTACTTATCAAAATTCAGCACTAAAGAGTTAAAGAATCTTTGAGCAACTTTGTTACAATATATTGTCATCACTGTGTATCTTATATTTTCATTCATACCTATAATATATAGGTAATTCCTACCGGGCCGCGTAGCGCAGTCGGTAACGTGTCTGGCTACAGATGCGTGTCTGACTGCAGATTCAGGGGTCGCGAGTTCGATCCCGGCCCGGTCCCATACTTTCGTGGAGATTGATCATGAAATAATTTCTACGGTCATTCTCCTCCCTTCCGCTGATTCATTCAAGAAGGGTTGTTGTCAGTTACAAGCGAAAGTATGCGCACAAACTACTGGTTAACCGCTTGTTTAAGCCTGCCCAGGAAAAAGTGTGGTTAAGTGAACTGACCGTCCCGCAATGACCATAGCTGTTGACTTGGGACGTAAAGCAAGAAAACATACATACATACATATAGGTAATTCCAAGGTATACATGGAATTTTTGATATCAGAATTTATAAATGAACTCTTCTTGATGGGAAACCCATTAATGGATACATCATAATAAATGATGTTGCTGCCGCATGTAGAACAGTTTAGTATTTTCACACTTTATCAAGTTGAGAAAAGATATTTCAAGCCATAAGAGGGTCACATATCACTGATGATTAAAGTAAATGGCATAAAATTTAGATTGTTTAACTAACTTTTCAGAACTAAAGTTTTGGTAATCTGATCTCAGGTCCACAAAATATTATAAGAACAGCAATTTGAAAGATTGAATACACTGTTAGACTGAAGGAGCAATCTTAAATTGGGGACCGCTCTGTTTGCCTTAGTAAATAGTAGCCGATTTGTCTGTCTCGAAATCTTGTCTGCATGCATGATTTCTCTTCAACTACAAATCAGATTTTGACAAAACTTCATGGGAATCTTCAAGGTTATATCTGGACAATGGACCCATTAGTTTGATATTTCATTCAATTTGTCACCTTGAATATTTGAATGAATCGCCAAGCCTTTTTTTTCAGTGAATATTGAATTAAAAGTGTTAAAGTGCTATCTACAGTAAAGTTTGGTTGCATAATATGAATATTTTAAGCATCAACTATTGGACAGAAAGAGTTTTGTGAATGTCAATAACATTTTCTTACTTGTGTAACATCTATATAATAACGATGGATGTTGTAGCCTTTTTACATAACATCAGTTGCTAAGTAGTGTTAGAGTTGAGACGACGCCATAATAACTAGAGCCCAGTATCGTGTTTAGAATCATAATTAAAGACTATTTTGGGACTCACAATCAGATTTCCTTGTTTGTGGTGTTATTCCATATTCAGGAACAATCGTCACACCATCATCTATTATACTCAGAATTAAAGATACCAGGATTAACTGTTTGCATGTGGGGTTATTTTGCAGGCTTTTTGTTTTCTGTATTTTTTAAAAGGAAACGTTTTAAAACAAATCCTTCAGAGTGGAAAAATGGTTTGGATCTGGATCAGGCCCGACATCTTGTTATGCCTGATCTGGGTCTAAGCTGTATACAAAGGATATCGACTGCTAGTCAAGAAGGGGTAAAGATAAAGTACCTGTTGTTTGAACTCAATAGGTCACTAGTCAATAATTACATTGTAAAATACCAAATCAGCCAGTAATTATTTATTTTGGTTCTTATCACACATGCAAGCAGTGAAGGCTCAGAGGAGCCTGTTCATCCACACAGTCTCATCATAGCCTATGCTGCTCACACATACAAAGTAGGGAAGTAGTGGGAGGCTTATAATAGAACAGACACTAGACCTTCAACTGCACTGAATAGCTGCACAGTCACGTTCAATTGTGACTCGATCTACTCATGAATGTGTATGATAAGTACCATTGTGCCCTCATGAGCTGGCCTAAATGTAGTCTTTTCTTTTTTACAAACTCATTTTAAAACTTTCTTTGCTAGGGCCGACTTTTGTTGTCTGCTGATAACCTTTGCAAACAGTTTGGACCCAGATCAGGACCGACAAAATGTCGGTCCTAATCTGGATTCAAACCTTTTCACGCTGACTGTTCCTGAAAGAAATTTTCTTAAAAGTTAATTTTGAAAAACGTCAGCAGACGATAACACAAGCATGAAAAGTTTACCTAGCATGCAAAGAGTTGATTGACAAAGCATCAAAATGTATCATTCCCACAACACACTTAAAACAAGATATTAACCCTTAAAGCTCAAAGAAAAAAAATGTGTCTGAAAATGTCGTCTGCTGAAGCCGTCTGCTGCAAATAATTGCCTAACATTACTGACGCATTAAGTATAGAAGCAAATAGCATGGACCCAGAACAGACTGCTCCTATAAGAGCAGTCTGATCTGGGTCCACATTGTTTGCCATAGAGGTTTCTTAAACATTTCAGCAGACAGGAAAAGCAGACGACTTTTGTTGCGATCGGCGCATTAAGGGTGAAAAGGAAGTTCTGTCTACTGTTGATGACTAAACTGTGATGTTTTTTACTTACAGGAAAAGAAAACAGCTCAGGCACCAGACCCAGGAGAGCGTGAAAAGAATGAAATTGCAAAACTAGACAAATTACTAGCTATGGTGCGAGACTTGCCATCAGACACAAAGAACTAGAAAAAGAATGTGCCAGAAAAAAAAGTTCCAACAAGAAGTTCCATCCATTAAAACAATACATAAAATTACAGTGATTATTTTAATAACGTAACTGTGTCTCCAATTTCTTAGAAAAAAATCCCTTACTTTGGAAGGAAGGGTCGCTTAGCTCAGTAATTTTTAAGCAAAGACTCCTTATGATTTTGATTGATTTACATCATTATGGAAAAGCTGTAGAAAAACTTCCAGATTGTCTAAATATTGGTATTCACATTTCCACTGCGAGTCTTTAAATGAACCTCTACATTTGAGATGTGGATCATACCTTCATGAACAAATCGTTTTAAGCCACACCCACATACGCGCCATTTGAGCGGGCTAACGTCAAGTCCATCCAATAATGTTGCTTGTTTACTGACATTGAACATGTATGGCCATGACGTTAAGTGCAGAAATTTGGCGTTTTGGCTTTTCCAAACCCTAGGTTATGTCTGATTTAATTCAAAATATCTGGAAAACCAGCCAAGTTAGGTGAAAATTGATGCTTGACTGATAATTTAAAATGTAAATAGAAGTAATCATTTCAATTTTTAGAATGTTCATGGAATCATGAATGCTTCGGGTCTCTTGCAAAGTTAACGTGAAGCCCGAACCTTCTAAAAATCGAATTCATTTCTTAAGTGTTTAAAACAAGATTAAAGGGAAATTTAAAATAGTTCAATTTGAGGAGCAAGTCTAAAGCTTGATGCAGGAAAACCTGACTTTGTTGCGTCTCCAGTGCCTTTGTTACTGTAAATTAGGAAATTGTCATGAAAATTTCATTTTCGTGTAACTTTACAGATGCCAAGTTTCGTGAAAATAAAATCATCGCATAACGGCCAAATCACACTATCATTTACTGATGTATGTCTTTTAATACAATTTGCGAAATTAAATTCCAGAGAAAATTTCTGAATTTACAGTATTCCATTTATGGAGTGTATTGTAACTCCACTTGCTAAATGCAATATTTCGATATTCTAGCTAGTCTCTGTAGCTGAGCAGACTGGTTTGAATCCTACTTGGTTGGAAATCACAAAGACAGGTTTTCTCGCGTCAAGGCTCAAATTAAAATGCACTTTTAAGAACAAAGAACAAAACAGTGACAAAAAAATAAATATATTTTTGATGTATAAAATACCATAAAATACCATACTGAATAACTAGTAAATGCATTTACATAAAAGCTGTGATATGGAAAAGAGGATTATCATAGCATTTATAACATTTTAACTAGAAAATGGCAAAACACCTTCCATAATTAAGATAACCAAGATATAGATCAGCTAACCCCTTCTTTGTGTAGGACTGATCACGACCCGCGTATATTCAACAGACTATATTCTTGTTAATTTGTACTCAGACTGGGCCAATGTTGCAGTCCAAAGACAAAATAACTAGGTAGTAAAGTCAAAAGACTATCTTTGTAAATTTGCACTCCGAATGCAACATTGTCAATGTTGCAACATTGCCAATGTTGCATTCTCAGTGCAAATTTGCTAGGTAGTCTATAGACTTGGTCTACCAACAATTTGATTTGGGTATGTTACCTGTGGTTTGATCATCAGTGTTTTGCATTTGTTTGAAAGGCATTGTTTGATTTTATGGCAACCCACACGGACCAAATACTCCTGACAAGATTTTTTCCATTTTTCCAAACAATTCATTTTTCAGTATTTAAGCTTGAACACATTTGCACTCAGAGAGGCAAGAGTCTTATTGAGTTTTGGCCACTGTGAGAGCAATTTGGTTTAGAGCTATTATTAGATATGATATGTATATAAAAATATGTGTAAAAATATATGGGCCTTGATGCGAGAAAACTGTTTTTATTTGCATGCGAACAACAAAGGTGCAGTCTGCGCAGTCTGATCAGCACCTTAGTTATTTGCTCTCTGTAAAGTATAATAGCTAAAATTGCTGCATGCAAAGTTTCAGTTATCTAGCTAGTCTCTGTAGCTGAGTAGACTGGTTTAAGTCTTACTTGGTCGAAAACCCCGAAGACAGGTTTTCTCGCTGCGAAGCCTATATGAGAACCAACCCCCTCTAGAAAATAATGAGACTTGTATGTTAGACCTAAAGAAGCATATTACTATTTGTGATGTTTGAAATGTCTCATGTATCTATTAAGATGATTTATGATTAAAAGTTGTTACAGAATAAAGGGAATTGTTATATTACCTTATAAGCACACATACTCTTTTAGCCACACACTGAGCACTTTTATGGTCTTATCACACTATCATAGGTCAAAGATCAAAATTTCCAAAATCCTGAACTTTAGAAAATCAGAATTTAAATCTTGCTGTATGCCTCCAAATTATCAAAAATTCCAAGTTAAATGGTCAAATACCTTATAAATAAACTGAAACCAAATTAGAAAAGCTATTATTACCTGCAGAATTCAGCATTTTGAGGCTGACTTTCTATGGGAAGTCAGCCTCAAAATCCTGAATTCAGGAATAATCCTGAAAACTTTCACCCATGCACTATGTTTGTTTGTGTTGATGCTTTACATCCCAGGCAACAATTTTTCAGTCATGTCAGGACATTTTCATGTCTTCCTGGGTTGAATCGGTACTAAGTAGAATGTAGAGTGTCTTGCTCAAGGACACAACACAGTGCCTCTGGTGAGTCTCGAACTAGCGCCCCTTCGGCCTAAAGTCTTAAACACTCTACCAACTGAGCCACTGTGCTCCTCATAATCACTCTACAGTAAAACCTGTGTAAAACGGTCACTCTCAAAAAGACCAAAAATGGTTTTCAATACCAATTATCATTTAATTCAGGTCAAAAGTATTGCAGAATGCTCCAAAGGGAGCATTCTGCAATACTTTTGACCTTCATTATGCTACCATTTGTCATTAAGATCATTGTTTTGTCTATTTTTGAGTGACCATATTACACAGGTTTTACTGTACGTATATAAATGGTTGATTGTTTAAGTGAATTCAGTGGTGGAATTCCATTAACAAGATATTATTATACAATCCACCAATTATTAAGTCTCCCAAACTGGCCCCCATTACATGAAGAAGCTCCATTGTAGACTTTAATGACTGGATTGGGTGGGGCATACCCCCGTTGATCCCTAGTCAGTGCTACTAAACTAATCTTATAACACTGATATATGGTTTAGGGGTGGGGATCTGAACGGTTTCCTAGATATCAAGCCATTTATATACTGAAGGGGTGAGGCATACCCCCTTGGGATCCCAAGTCCACATCACTAGATTTGTCTTATCATAAGGAACAATAATATAAACATGGTTTAGGGGTGGGGATCTGGAGGGTTTCCCGAATACCAAGCCATTTATTAACTGAATGGGAAGTGGTATATACCCTGAGGATCACCAGTCTACATCACTGGATGTATCTTATCATATTTAAAGGAACAATATATGGTTTAGGGGTTTAATTGATTGGGCTTGGGGGTGCTGTGTCAGTCTTTAATTTGGCCATGCCCATGGGCTAGCCATATAGTCCAATATTTTAAATATATAATATTGAAACCAAACATGTTGCAAAACTACATATCCATATTCTATATACAAATGTATTATCTCCAAATTTCAGAACAATCTTTCAAGTGGTTATTGAGAACCTGACGGGACAAAAATTTGGAGGGACAGAAAAAGAAACTGAAAGAAGAAGTTTGTTTCATTGATTCTTTACGCCTCAGTCAACATTTTTTTTAACCATATTGGGATGGGTCTTCCTGGGTTGAAACAGTACTAAGCATAGGATACAAGATGGCTCATGGGCCCTGAATCCCTCACCTGAGTTCTTGTCACAAGGAGAGGATGTTAACCACAAAATATAAATCACATTTCTCTCACACCTAACTACATCTTGGGTATCACTCAGATCATAACTAAAGGCTATCAATTCACCAAGTTCAATCAAATTATACTTATTTGCACAATTTCAATGTCTGATTTTTTTTACCCAGCCCAAAATGTCAGGGGTGTGCATAAGGTCAAACTTGCATAATGTTTTACAATTCTTTCCTTTTAATTTTATTACGGTGTGTGGTTTTGTAGAGATATTAATTCACTCCATCTTTGCCATTGTGGATTAATATTACCTAATCTACAATCATGTGACTAGACATATTTTGATGTTTTCTAGCCCTGACTCTGGTGGCCTTGTTTTTTAATGGATAAAATTAACTTGAGCAATTTTGGTAGGTCACCCAAGGACCATTTGCGCCAAATTTTTAGGGCCCCTAGGAGCTCTATTGTTTTCGGCTTGTCCGTCTGTCTGTCTGTCCGTGGTCACTCTAACTCAGTCATTTTTAATTGGATTTGTTTCAAATTCCATATATGGATTGCTTCCAACAACCTCTCATTCAAGTTCAAATACAAGTTTAGTCAGACTAACGATAACCAAGATGGCCGACAAAATGGCCGCCGCCTATCAATTTGCTTTTGTGGACATTCTACCTTAATCATTTATTACCTGATTACCTCCAAATTTTATATATGGATTACTTTTATCAAACTCTAGGTTTGTCTGATAACCAAAATGGCCAGCAAAATGGCTGCCACCTATCAGTTTACACTTGTGGACACTCTAACTTAGTCATTTATCACCCATTTTCTTCCAAAGGACGTGTAACGGTTTTGTATTACAAATGGCCCACTTTTACAGTAAAAAATCGATTGTAAAGAAATCCCTCCAAAATATTACCAAATGATACCTAAGAGTCTCTAGTTAAGTGTCCACAATTTATTTTCTTCATTAAAATGTGTTTTTATGATAAATTTTGGGATTAAATGCATGCCCTATCATCCACACTTAACACTAAGTCTATGGTAAAACCAAACACCCTCGTGTACTTCATGACTCAATTACATACATGTGTGCAGGCGGAAACGCATAAAACTGTTTCTCATTTTATTGTGCATGTAATTTTACACCATAAAATGGTAACTCTGAGTCGGTTCCCCATGGGGCAAATACCGTAAAAAGACTTTTCTGCAAATTTTATCCCGAAATGTACTATTCAATTCATACTTATCAAAGCACTGAGAGTATTAAAATCACTGGAGAGACGTAAGATTTCCGTCCAAAAATGGAATACAATGTACGTATTAGCAAGCTCGTATCAATATTATTTCTAACAAACAGTCTTTGGATATATTGCGTTTGAAAAGCAAATGCAACAACATTTCAGTAAATGCGAGTCTTATTTGAGAGAGAGAGAGAGAGAGAGACCAGCAGAGAGAGCAGGTGCAAAGAGAGGGTTTGATGTGCCCCCTTCTTTAACTGATACATAGATTTCTGGAGACAGATCTTTGGTACAATCTGCTTCTAAAAAGACCGCTCACCGCCACTTTTGTTTTGGCATGGCCCATTGCTTTGAATTAAGATTGTCAAAAATGGCATATTATTTGATCATTCTTTGGAGCATGAGGAAAAAATAATCAATTATTGATATTCTCAAATTACAGGGCAGAAACTGTTTAATATGGCCATACTAGAGTAGTTAGGAATGGAAAGTATATAACATTAGATGGAGTTGTCCCCCCACCCACTGAAAGGAGTTATGTGACGCTGGTGATCTTGGAATTAAGGTCAATACTACCGAATTCTAGTCATTCATTAAATTCTTCCCAATGAATTATCTGCGTCAGTTTGGTCAAAATCTTGTCATTGGTTAGGAAGATAGATTACAGACAAGCCTTTTTTACATATGTACCTGGTGACCTAGTAAATAAGGTCGAGGTCACCAAAATCTTATAATTCGTTTTGGCTGTCCCAGATAAGTATCTGTGCAAGTTTCGATGAAATTCACCTAGCGATTCATAAGGTAGAGCAAAAATCTTCTTCACAGCACAGATATCGGAATCATATGATATGATTCCAAAATTTTGATAGAACTGTGTCAGTTTAATGGTAATATTATTAAAGTGAGGTTATTTGAACAAAAAGGAGCTAGTGTGATGTATACAAATGCACACTCTCAACATATATTTTAACTGACCCTCAAAGCTAACACCTATCTATATTTTCTGAAGTTCGTAACTTCTCATGTACATATATGATGTATATAGGTGGCGCAGATATTGTCGCAAATAAACCAATGTAATTCTTTGATTTAGTTTTGTTCTTTTCAATTCATTGCTATTTATGCAAGAAAGCATGTATAAAAACAGCCAATGGCCTGAATGCGAACACCACAAGCATTTTATTCATAATGAGTGTAATGCGCTTTTCATGCTTACATGTGCACAATACCCGCGCTAAACTGTGTGTTTCCTCAATGAATATCGCTCTTGTAAATTGTTTGCTAAAATAATGCAGTATACATACAACAACCACTTATCTGCAGATGGTAAATAGTCACTGGTACCAACAAACACATACATTTAATATTCAAGGATAGAAATACTCTATTTTTGATGTTCATTCACCTTTATCAAAACACAATGTAGGTTGTTCAAACGGTTCAAAAATCCCTGCTTTGACGGAAGTTGTCGCCCTTGAAATAGATATCTGCACCACAAATGCTTGAAACATGACTAAGTGTTTTAATGCTCTACGTCATTGCTCTACGTTACAGTGAACCATATTTCAGTCATGAGATTTCCTCTGTTGAACATGTATTACGCAATAAAGATGTAAGGTCTTGCACAATGACACAAAACATATGTTTCTTTGGGATTGTGAACTGCCGACCCCTTAGTCACACGTAAGATAATTGGTAAGTAATATAGACCACAGTGCTATCACGACTGTTTGATATCGGGGCTGGGACATGCGTAAAATATGGAGCAAATAGGCATTCTGTACATGTAACATATGACCGCCTGCTTTGACATGGCCTTAAAGTATTCATTTATTCTGCATGTTCATCCACAAAGGTGCACAGTTTTGTGAATTAATCTTATAATCGAATCAGGCGTTTGGAAGATACGTCACAGACACAAACGTGTGACATACCTTGTACAGACGGAATGACAGATGAACAGACAGATGTACAACACTCACCTGTATCTATTTAATAATTGTGGCTGTGAGCAAAAAAAGTGTTCAAAGCTTCCATTATCATTGCTGTAGCTTTATAACTATTTATATTCATGCTTCATACCAATCCAGCAAAAAAAGGTTGCGCATGTAATGCCGCTTTTAACATGTTACATGCACGCTTGTGTACATGTCGTACTGATTATATTGATATGCATAAACAGGAATAGGCTAGTTTGAGCTATTGATTAACTGGAAAAGGCAATAAACACTAAATGTTCAATATTTGACACCCAAAAAACAACATATCATCAAGGTAATCGTAAACACAGTATTAAGCCAAGTTTTAGCATAATTTTTAATTTATGATGGTAGTGTTAGCTCAAATTACGACATAGACATGACGAGTATAAACACACGCATGTTTGGCATTATGTTTGAGGTCAGTTTGCTTGTTGCAACTTTTAAAAATATCCACATTCATGAACAAACCCCTGATTATACACACTAGTGAGAAACTTTAGTTCATGTGACTGCATATGCCGTCGTTAATTCAAAAACATGCTCACGTGAAAGGGCAAAGATCAAGCCACCATATATTTAAATTTCAGCCAAATCCATGGTGGGCCAAAAAAAACAGCCAAACCGTTACACGTCCTTTTATATATGGACTACTTTCATCAAACTATTGTTCATGTCTGAATATGGGTTTTGTCCAATGAGATCATGAGAAATCCCCTTTTCGCTGATGGGCATTATGCAGTGCCCTTTGTCGGAGTCCGACTGTTCTAGTTTCCAAATTGGCCCAGTAGCTTTTGACAAAAAGATTTTTTTTTCTCTATACATGTAAATAAATGTATATGCATAGGAAAAACTGACTCCGACCTCTTCAAAGAATCAAATTTATTAAAACAATCTTTGTAGAAGGTCGTCCAAGGACTATAATTTTGTGCAAAATTATTTCCAAATCGGCCCATAAGTTTTTGACAAGAAGTTGATTGTTTTTTGTTTTTTTAAAGTTTTCCCTATACATACTAGGAAAAACGGACTCTGACCCCTGATGGCCGTGTTTTTCAATAAATCAAATAAATTTGAGCATTCTTGGTAGAGGGTCACCCAAGGAACATTTGTGCCAAATTATTTTCAAATTGGCTCAGTTATTTTAGAAAAGATTTTTTTTAAGTTTTCCTTTATTATACCCTGGTTTGCTGTGTATTCAACCACTTTATCACAACTTTTACGCATGCGTGTTATGGCTACTCCCTATATTTTTTTATCTAAGCAAAAAATATTAACTAAACATTTGTAACAAAGAAAAAAACGAACTTAACATAGCCACGACACAAAATTTGTAAACAGCAGTCTTTCATCAATATGATGTCATCGCTCTGGATCACTTAAATGCTTCCTGTTAAATTGATTGCTCTGATTGGTCGGTTGATAAAACCACCAGGGTCAAGCGTGATGTATGAATCTACAGTCCAGTTCAAATACTGTTTCTTCTGAATGATTCCTAAACTCTAATGCAGATATTCACTTTTTAATTATTTTTTTAAAAGGCTACAAACGACAGGGTCACTAAAAAAATAGCGAGACAAACTTACAACTATAGGATGGACATTCCATGATAGCAATAGCTCACCATCAGTTAAATGGGTCAGGAGACACCAAAAACGTACCAAAAATGTATATCACTTCATAGAAATGTCTGTGGTCTTAGTTATTGGATTGTAGTCCCGCTATTTCCTGTCTAACCGCTTGGGATATGCTTGAAAAAAAAGTCCAAATCGATTTTTCATTCAAAAAGTAGAGACAAAAGATTTATAAAGGTAACAGAATTAATCAAGTGAACTGCACTGTAATTTTCAGAAAAAAAAACGTTATTAGGTTGAACAAGTGTCTCCATGATCAATAAAGAATTAGTCAGCTAAAAAGGGTGATTTCAAAACGAAAATACCAATTCTTATTGAGCTAAAAACTTTTTTTAAGAAGGTATTTTGGAAATTTTAGACATAAATTATTATTTCTTGAATGAAATTGCAACTAGATCCAGCTTTTTCTGCATTTTATCTTTATGAACTCTCGCTTCGATGCGTCCGGATTTTCGGACGTTCCAATACTTGTCACAAGCTAAAATTCGGATTCACCATGGTGCTCGAACTGACAGGAAGGGTCAAAGGGGTTCTTGCATCTGTGCCCACGCATGGATTTTCTTTAAACTTTGCATAATAATGACTCATTATATACAAATTATGAAAATGTATGTATTGAATTAGATAGTTAAGAATAAGGCTTAGGAAATAACCCTGACGTACTCCACCTTTGAGGTGGCACTTGTCTCTAAATTTCCATGTCCTAAATCTATAGTTTTGTTTATTTCTATGATTTGTCATCTAGATTGAATCCAAAATACCACAGGCATTATACTAATACCAGGAAACCATTTGGATAAATAATGGTTTACGTTTTCTGAAGAAGTGATTATAAACTTTCAATATTTTTTTTCTAAAATTTAGAAAACATTCAACATTAAATTCCAAAGATAGATAAGTTCTAGTATTTGTCAAGATATCATATTATCACAAAAACATGCCATATATATCCTACTGATCTGAGCCAAATTTCACGAAAATCCAAAACCGGTAACTTTGTCATTTCCTACCTCTTTTGGGTATAGGTCAGTTTTAGCAAAATTAATTATATAGTTGAAATGAATCAATAACTCGACAGAAGGAGGTTGTTTTTAAATCAACTTCCACTTTTCTTAAAGAAAGACATGTTTAGACTATTTCAAATGATTCAATGGCCGGAAATGCCAAAGGTCATGGCCCCATGTCATGGCACTATGGGGCCAAGACAATGTGTATCACTTCCTCAAGTCCTGCATGGTATTGTTTAAGAAACATAATATCCTATCAATAAACGTGTGAAAACAAGAAGACCAAATATTTTTATACATCCCAACTGAACTAGAGTAACCACATTTTGGTGCCGTGACCAGGATTAAGTGTAACAGAGTCATATCAAAGGTATCATAGAACAGTGTTCTAGATGAATAAGTGAGGTCCAGAAACGAAACTGTATGCCTGGGATATACTGCCAGCCAAAGAATAAATGTTGCCATTTGATGGAAATCATTATCAATTTTTCAAAACAGAATAAACAGAGAAGATTTAAGCATTAATTTAGCAATACCTTTGAAGACAAGAGTTTTCTGTGACTAAAATGGTTAATTTTAACCAATAGGTTTGACAGGGGCTTATTCTTGTGAACCAGGTTTATTAATGAGGCTTACCGTTATAAAACCATAGATATAAGGTTCTTCTCCTGTATGAACTGACTTGTCATAAGGTTTCTCTTCAGTATGAATTAAAATTTCTAATAATGTTACATATTAAGTGTAACCTTGCTTGGATGTAGTTTTAACGTTCGAAACTAGATGTGGTAAGTCCAGTGTCACCATATTGTATAGTTTTGGGTAATATTAGTGTGTAAGCACTTCATTAAATAAGAATCATGGTAATTAATATCAAAGAATATTGTTTTTTTTTTCTTTTTCCAATCAGTAATAGGGAAAAACACTGAACATATCAACTTCTACCAATCAACGTACTAGCATGGTGATTCAAACTAAGCAAGTATTCATGTTTGTTTTACACTGAAACATAATTATTGAATTCTTTACATTTCGATGAATTAGGGCCATGTGTTTGCATCAAGTTTAAAAAATATGTTACCGGTCCTTGAATTTCATGAAATTTTGTCAATATATTCTTAACATATATGGAAAGTTTATATACTGAAATGGTATCTTGACAAAGACCGCAAGGTGTAAAAATTTTAATTCCAAATTTGACGGAATACAAAATATACAGTTGAAAATTGGGGTACCATCCCATAAAAATGAATGCCCAACCGCTATCCTAATACATACAAAGCCATTTTAGTATCATCGAACTTATCAATGAAATAGTTATTTAATAAAACATTTCTGCGCCCGTTACATGATATGTCAATTATTATAGAAATGATTATAACTGGATACCCTAAGGTATTGTAGTGATATCATACATGACGTCATAAATTAGCAATGGAATAGCATAAAAACTCAAATGCACCAGAAATTTAAAAGCAATACCCCAGACAATTAATAAACATAATATTATCAAATTCCAAGCGTGGGCAGACTCCCATGTTAATTTCCCATACCATGAAAGAGCCCCTTTACAGGAAGCAAGCATACATATGAACAACTGGCCCCACCCCCTGGCAGCCATGTTTTTCAACAGATCAAAAATAATTTAATCTATCTTTGTTGGAGGGTCACCCTGGAACAGTTGAGACAAATTATTTTCAAATTGGCTCAGTTATTTTAGACAATTTTTTAAAGTTTTCCCTTTAAAAATGTAAACATAGGAAAAAACTGGCCCCACCCCCTGGCAGCCATGTTTTTTCAACAGATCAAAAATAATTTGACCTATCTTTGTTGGAGCGTCACCCCTGGAACAGTTGAGACTAATTATTTTTAAATTGGGCCTGTTGTTTTTAACAAGAAGATTATAATTATAAAGTTTTTCCTTTTGGTTGCCATGGCAACTAGAATGCTGCATAGGAACAATTAACTTTGAAAGGGGACCACTTGAAGTTTGGTGAAATCTCCCCCAGTGGTTTAGGAGATGTTTAAAGGAAATTGTTGGCAGACATCGAAGGGACAATAGACATCTTATGATCACAATTAATAGCTCACCTTGACCTTAAAAAGGCTATAGATACACGGCCACCAATCCAGCTCCTTCATCGCATATACCAGTTGGATTATACTTTCTGTTTCCCAATTTTGAGAGCAAAATTTAAAAATCAGCCAATGCTATTCGATGAGACACTCATTGAACTTTTCCACACTGATATCGGTTTTGCGAGAATATTCTGCTTGACAGTATAAAATGGTTTGTAATGAAGAAAAACGGCATTTTTTCAACTTCAAAACAGATTCTAGAATTAGTTCATGTGCTAGGGCACACTGTATAAGGTATGTTGAAGGTAACCATCAAGGCCATCGAATAGCATTTTCGGATTTCTAAAAAAATTTATTGGTTAGAAAAAAATAATGATTTTGCAGAATTTAAGGTCCATCTCATTCATAGGAAACAGGTCCCTCTTCTTCATACATAGTATTGATTTTATAAGATGAAGGAGCTGGATTGGTGGACGTGTAGATAGATAAGTCTCTGTGTTGTGTTAAGAATTAGGTGATCTAAATATGTACAATGTATGTAGCATTTGGGATATCCATTTTTGAATCACACACACGTATATTCATTTAAATCACACAAAAACACACACAGGCACCTCTAATTATGCAAAGTCCTATTCTATACACAATTTATTGGAATTCATACATCTATAAAATACTAGATTATAAATACAAACAAAGCACTTTTGGAATGTATAAAAAAGACATGGCACATATCAAAACTAGAGGCCTAAATGGGCCAGAATTGCTCACCAAGATGAAACTGATCATGAAATGCCATATATCAATTCTGGATCTTCATGTTGCAGTGATACCTCCCACCTAGTTTTTAGTTCAATCTGGCCACTCGTTTATAAAACTTTTTTCATGCTCAACTCAACTGATCATGGAATTTCAACTGCTCATAAAAACCAAAATTATACCCACAAATGAGGAAATTTATTGCTTTAAGTCTCTTAGATGTTGTATTAATCATGCTAATAAATGTTAAAAAGCCAACAATTGTTGGCATTTTAACTTTTATGAGCAGGATAAATTTTGTACTCGGCTGAGTTGAGCATGGAAAGAGTTTTATAATCTACTGGCCAGACATACTTCAGGAGATAGCGTTTGAAGCATTTCAGAACCATTTTAGCAATTCTGAATCTCAATGTTGCCTTTATGCCACACATCAAAGTTTCAGCTCAATATGACTTATGGTTTAGGAGGAGATGTTGAAAATGTGAAAAGCTAATGACGTATGGACGACAGACAACAGGCCATACCATATGCTGACTTGTAGCTTTGCTCCAAGTGAGCTAAAAACACATGCAACTTAACAAGTGTTAACTCTTTGCATGCTAAGTATTTTTTTCACGTGTTTCTGTCTATTTTTTTCATATGAAACAGTTTATTAAAAAAAATAATGATGACAGAAGCATGCGAAACTACACAGAATGCAAGGAGTTAATTTAGATGAAAACAATAACAAAAATAATCAAAATCAATGCAGATCTATCCAAATGAGACACATTATTTTGGTCACATTTGACTATTAAATAGATGATCTTACATGAGTGCTCATTATTGAACAAGTTGAGGAAAAGCGAGTTGAGGAAAAGCTATAAAATGTGAGGCTTGCTGTTTTTGACTGGGTTAAACATGTTGTGAAATGCATTGCTATCCTACTACAGCCTTTGAGATTCAATCGTTATTTTACTAACTACAGTGTACTTTGTGCTATAAAAATACATGTCGTCATATTGATATAAAAAGTAATATTAAAAATTACCCTTTTGCATGTTGGGTAATGTTTCATGCTTTTGTTGTCGTCTGCTTACTTTTTTCAAAATTAAGTTTTTCAAAAACTTCTTTCAGGAACACTATCAGAGTGTCAAACATTTTGGATCCAGATCATGACCTACATTCTGTTGGTCCTGACCTTGATCCAAACTGTTTTCAAAAGTTGTTAGTAGTCGCCACAAGCAAGGAAAGATTTAAGTAGTAATGTAATTTCAGTGTCATTATCAATAGTGAATTCATGCACATTTTCATAGATTATAGAGTTCAAAATTTCCAAACTCATGAACTTTAGAACATTCAAAAAAGCATTAAGCCTTCAAAATATTAAATTTTTCATAATGTCTGTGAAAAGTCAACTTCAGGAATAAACGCGAAAACTTTCACCCATGTATTTACTTTTTTTTCTATAAAACAAAAATTCAAACATAATTAACCCTTTTCATTTTGAATACCAGTAACCAGGTACTTTTGAAAACTGAAGACTCAGATGAAATGCAGCATACAGGGACATTTAATCAGGGTCTGCAATGTTTGCGAAGATAAATACAATCTTCAGGGACAGAAATACTTCATATAATAGCAGTTTGGACCCAGATCAGACCCAACATAATGGATCAAACTGTTTGACACTGATGGTATTCCTGAATTTTTTTTCTTCGAAAAGAGTTGATTTTGGAGGCAAAGAGATAAATATGTTCTTACAAAGCTGTTCAGATATAGAAAGCCAGTAATTGTATTCATATTATATTTTTCAAATTGGTTTATCCTTTAGAACTTTAACAGATGCTGAATAAATTTATATGGGCCTCAACGCGAGAAAACCTTTCTTCGTGGTTTGCTAACAACAAAGGCAAAGACCAGCCTGCGCATGTGTGCAGTCTGATCAGTGTCTTTTTTATTCGCCTACTGAAAAGTATCTGATCTAAACTTGTAATATGGGAAATTTCAATATTCTTCTAGCTAGTAGTCTCTGTAGCTGGGCAGGTTTGTTTGAGAATGACCTAGTCGAAAACCCCAGAGACAAGTTTTCTCGCGTCGAGGTCCATATGCTATTGTCTGATTTTCAAGAAATCTTAAGTTCCATGGTTTGATTTAAATTATTATGAACTCACATGTTGTACAGAAAACAGTGTGGATCCTGATAATTTATTATGCATGGCCACCCAGGTAGAAAATTAGTTTTAGAATATTATTGCAGTTCAGGTGGAACCAAGATATCCCATGAAAGCTGGGCCAAGATAAACAAGCTGGGCCAATATCTATGAACCCCAGTGGCCAACATATCCATATCCTAGGTCAGCTTGGACCCCAGGGATTAAGAGTATCCTTCATATGTTTTGTTGTGGAACAAGGAAATCCCACCCGAGGACCAGAATAATTCGTCAGAAACGAGGCTCTGCCGAGTTTCTGACGAAATTGTTCAGGTACGAGGGTTTTATTTCCTTGTCCCACAACAATACATCATGATGGATACTTTTTCTCACCCATTTTTTGACTTTAAGGTTTTATAAGAATTCTGTCAGTTCCGCACAACGTTTTGCCTATGGAACAGCTTGTCTTGAGCGATAAGTGGGCGAGAATAAGCTGTCTAGGAACTAAAGATAAACTATCACTGATTTCCTAAGAAGATCTGGATCTACACTGTTTTTACATGCATCTGGTTTAATACTGTGACTGTTTTCAAAAGAGTTAATTTTCAGCATAGTAAGAGCTAAGGTAAACTTCTTTGTGCACCACTTGTTCTTTAGGAATAGTAAAATTTTCTTTGGACAAGTACATTATGGCCATTAGTATCAAATTTGCTATATTGTATTTCCACACCTCTGTCCATGCACCTATATACAGTAAAACCTGTATTTAGCGGTCACTCAAAAAAAGACCTAAAATATGTTTTCAAGACCGATAATCACTTAATGAAGGTCAAAAGTATTGCAGAATGCTCCAGTGGAGTATTCTGCAATACTTTCAACCTGCACTAAGCAACCACCTGTCTTTAAGACCTTTGTTTTGTTTATTTTTGAACAACCGCTTGAGACAGGTTTTACTGTGTATAGATAAAGTTTAGGCATGTGAAAAATATCATCCAGGGTTCAAGCTGGGCCCTGACAGTAGGGAGAAGTAAATTTCTCCCTGCAGGAAAATTAGGGAGAAGTGAAAGTCAGATTGGGAGAAGTTATAGCGCAAAATTACGGCATTTTCTGTCAATTTAGAAGCAAATTAGCCATTACACATACTATTGCCATTTAATGGAAGCAGAAACACGATGCAATGGTAGTAGATTGTCCCCACAGCTTGCGCTTGTGTGGTGATAGAATGAAAATGAGTCTCCCTAAAAAAAGAAAAAAAAAGATTTTTTAGGGAGACTCCCACTTTTCCCTGGGTCCAATTTAGGGCGAAATTTCGGCCCCTATGGTGACTATTTCGCCCACCTAGCTTGATCCCTGCCATCATCATAAAGGGAGTGGCCCATAGCAGAGTTCACACAGCCAACTTCCCGTCTGGATACTTAGGACTTTCTATAACTCCTTTACCAAATTTGTACTCTAAAAATTTCCTAACATTGTTAGGTGCCGGTGCTTTTAAACCTGCAAACTCAATCTGTGTTAATGGTCGCAGAAAGTGCTCAGGGAATTCTGTATCCTGCCGGTGTGTCTTGAACCAAGTCTCTTTGGTCATAACACCATTTTTTGAATAGAAAGGGAACATATCTACATGCATGTGGTTTGTTTCACTGTACTGAACTCGATAAAATTCCCCTTCTATAGCCTTCTCCCATGTAAATCCTTCCTCACTAACCCAAGCCTCTTCTTTTAATTTGGAAAATACAGGACACTTGATCATGTCCTCTTTATATATACCTATATCAATGTCATAATCCCAGGGTATTATATCTTTATATCTAACAGCTCCCAGCAGACTTCCTCCTTCCAACCAAAAGCGTACTTTACAAGATTCCAGTACCATAAACACATATTGAGCAGTTTCTCTTAAAGCCTTTAAACAACAAGGTGGAGTCCATTTCCCATGATATAAATACTCTGGCATCATATCATAGACTGTGTCAAAACAACGATTTGTCTCCTTGCTACAACCATACCAGTCTGTTTTCCCATTAGCATGTATCACACGTTTTATACCAAGGTGAGAGTGTAATTGTTTTAATTTTTCATTGTAACTCTGTTTAAGTTGCCATACAGACTGAGCATCTGATTTCACCTTTTTGAACCTATGCAAGAAAATATTTTCTAAAACAGCAGGTTTTATATTGACAACAGATAACTGGATGTACAAGGACATGAAAGTTGGTACCAAGAAAGGATCAGCTAACAAGTACAGATCTTGAGTTCTCAGCAAAATTCCATGGTCTCCTGTGACATAACTACAACTACTCTGGCGTAAAGTATCTCCTATCTGTATGGTCCAATGCCTGTAGTCCACGGACAGACCATGACAAGTCCATTTGGATCCTTCAACTGGTATGACATAGACAAATGGTGACTGAGCGGACGCCATCTCACGCAGCTGCTGCTGCAACTTTCTTTTGTATTGATAAGATAAAGAAACACCATCTGGCATGAAAAGGATGTAATTTGATCTGATATTTTGCTCAGGTCTTGAATCATTCAGTCTCTGATTCAGCTCACTGAGCAGGGTAATAAGTTTAATATTATGCCTGTCTGGAATGTCAATTGGTGGATAGGGAAATGTCTTGGACAATACTAAGATGTTTATGTCTGAAAAATTCTTGGCAACACCTTGAACAGTTTCGCTTATCACATTATTTAACATGTCAAAATCTTGATATATAAAGGTTATAGATGGTGCAAGAATGACTGGTGGAATAGTGGTTTCTTCTATTATCTTCTTTACAGGTTTGTCGGTGATGTTTTGCTGCCAAAAGCTGAGAATGATGAGAATAATAATGTTCACTATGATGGCAACCAACAGGTACTTGCAATACCTTGGTAGCCTCATTGTCAATGGACTACTCCAGCCGCAAGCAAATGATAATCCTCAACTTTTTCTGATCAGGAGTTCAGTCTTCATGCCAGTCTGAAATAAAAAGAATTGGTATCTCTTTCGCATAATTTTGGGTAATTTTGCCTGCTTTTCTGTCGTCTGCTGATTTTTTTTAAACTCAACATTTTCGAAAAATTCTTTCAAAAATACCATCAGAGTGTCAAACAGTTTGGATCCAGGTCGGGCCCGACAGTCTGCCGGGCCCAATCTGGGACCCAAACTGTTTGCAAAAGTTATCAGCAGACGACACTAGTAGTAGGCAAAGGGTTAACTCTTTAAATGCTGAATTTCTAAAATGGAATCTTCCAGCTGATGATGTGAACTAATCCATCCAAGTAATTAAAAAAATTGCAGAAGTAAGCAAAATAAATAGTTGCTGATCAAACTGCTCCAGCAGTCCAGTCTGGGATTATTTTGTTTGCACATGCTTTTTCTGAGTAATTTGGTTCTTGCACTTGTAGATTTAACCCTTAATGCGCCAATCGCAACAAAAGTTGTCTGCTTTTCTGGTCTGCTGATATGTTTAAGAAGCCTCCATGGCAAACAGTGTGGACCCAAGATCAGACTGCTCCTATAGGAGCAGTCTGTTCTGGCTCCACACTGTTTGCTTCTATACTTAATTTGTCAGTAATGTTAGGCAATTTTTGCAGTAGACGATTTCAGCAGATGACATTTTCAAATGCATTTTTTTCTTGGCGCTTTAAGGGTTAAATATCAGCAAAAAGGGGCATAATAGCCTGAGATACATGAAAATTTCAATAATTTATACCCGGAAACCCCTTTTTGAAAACAGTGTAATTCCAAGTTCCAGATCATCTGGCTTCTGATGAAGCTGATCAGGATCCACATCAGTGATTTTCATCCACATCTACCAGTAGTGAAATAGCACCTTTAGAATGCCTTGAAGCCAGAAAATTCATACAGTATATATGTTCATTGCAAAGTGAGAATCAGTACAATTCAGGAATTGTACATCTACAAAGTGAGAATTTCCCCTTGTCCTCAGATTCCAGCTTCTAGAATTGCTTAACCCTCTACCCCATATGTTATTTTTAGAACATTGCATCATTTTCTATAAATAATTCAATTTTTCAAATGAGTCAAATATACTCAACAAAAAAAGTTAAGGAAATTGTGTTTGAGGGGCTATGACAAAAGATCTAAAACATTTAAAGACTTTTTAATTTCACAATAGTATAATGTGACCATTTTTCTTTAAAATGACGCTTTATCTGGGTCTGTAGCGGGCATAGCAGCTTAATAAATCCATGTCAAAGTTGACTTGTCTCCACTCCATTTTTCGCAAAAATTCAATTTACGGAGCAAACATAGGGTTTCATATGTTAACGTTCACCAGGTCCCTCGGGAGATGGAGATGTTTAAAACATAGGACTACAGATCTGGTGGTTATAGAGGGACATCTGGTCAGTCAAGTGTGCATGGATGAGGCGTTGAAGTCTGTTGTCCTGCCTTTTTGTGCGTAAACCAGTGACAGTACCAGGCCTTGGATGACAATGTCAGAACACACCTCACTAGAATCAGCAAAACAATGTTGTACGCATTGACTGGTCAGTTCGCTCATCAGACATGTCTACAACTTTAACAGATCTATGACATTTTGGACAGAGGGTCCAACGCATAATTATGGCATCAAGAAGGCCCCTGCCTCTCGATGCAGTGTTGCAGGAGATATTGATGCTGATCCTTCGGTACCAAATCACAAGTATTCAGAGTATGCGAAACCGGTGCTAGTCCTAATTTGTCGCTGACTGGGGACACACTCGTTACTGATGAAGGCATTCTGTGATGTTTAAGGCTATTAAGTTAATCTCATGTGACATTCAAATAAATTGCATTTCAAGTTTTGAAAACTTACATGTTTTTCATGTGTTTATGAGGGAATACTCTGTAGTCATTTTTGTGAAAAATGACTTTGACCCCTGGGTTACTTGACAATGTGCCACAACAAAGGTATTGGTGCTAACAAACAAAAGTAAACATTTTGCTTAACCGATGACATGTATCTAAACAAATAAATGAAAATTAAATAATTGTTTGCTTTGGTGTTCTTATGTTGCATGGTTTTCTGAGATTTCCTTAACTTTTTTTGTTGAGTATATATATATATATTTTTTTTACATTTCAGTAGTTCTTAAAATATTATGGAAAATGGAACATTTGCTCCTCAGGAGCAAAAGTTCCATATTTCATAATATCTAAAAAAATCTTACATTTAGGCGTCCAAAGGCTCTTGTATGAATTAAAGGGTTAAGGGGTCTTTTAACAAATTTTGAATAGGTCCAGGCTTTGAGCAAAGAAGGAATTGGTTGAACAAAGTTAAAATGGGACATCTTTCCATCTTAGCAGCAATGTTTGTTATCTGCTGATAACCTTTTACAAACAGTTTGGATCCAGATCGTTTGACACTCTGATAGTGCTCCTGAAAGAATTTTTTTAAAAAGCTAACTTTGAAAAAAATCAACAGACGACAAAAGCTTAGAAATATACACAGCATCCAAAGAGTTAAGGAATGGACGTCATCTTTTAGTTTTACCAGTTTTTTAGGAGAAATTATACGAAGAGATGTTTTCTTCTTTTTAAAATTGAATATAATCCGATGACAGCAACTACCAGCCGGACCAGATCTCCAGATAAGAGGGAGTAAAGGGTATTTCATCATTCACTTTTCGGAAATCAGCATTGAAAATTAAATTGATGGGTAAAAATACCTTTTGCAGCTTGTGGTTTCAGCACCGATATTCAATTTATGTGGTGAAATCTTTCATCCTTTGTTTTAAAGAAATAAACCCAATATACACCAATTGAATAAATCTTGGAAGCTTTCCTAAAAATGTAACATGTATTTAATACAATCAACTTTCTAAATGGGTCTTTTTACAAGTCTTTGCAACAGAACTGATGCTTCTGGGGCTAAGTTTCTGCAATTTGATATTTTCACGTACGGAGAAAAATACTCAATAAATTAAAATGTAGGGGGCGAAATACCCATTGTTCCAAATCCTTATCTAGACCACTGAGTCCGCTTCATTTTGGTTTCATTATGCAATGTTGAAAATTTCATGCATGGGTTGAGAGAGAGATGGAGAGTGAGAGATACACACATAGAGGGAAAGAACGGGGTGTGCTTATCCCTTAATGCGCCAATCGCAACAAAAGTTGTCTGCTTTTCTCGCCTGCTGGCAAACAGTGTGGACCCAGATCAAAGGTCCACGCTGTTTGCTTTTTTACTTAATTCGTCAGTAATGCTAGGCAATTATTTGCAGCAGACGACTTTTTGCTGTTTCCGTTGGAAATGTTGAGCATCAAATGCTTGTTTGTGCCCCTCTGTAGTCTTCTTAATACATTTTATATGGTTCATGTAATTCAATATAAAGATAACTAGAACATGCAGTCGATGGGGTGCCATCGCAAATCCCCACACTTGTTTTTTACCCCCAGCAACCCCAAGTCCAATCCCTGGTGCATGACCCAGGTTACAGAATGAAAATTTCGGTTGATATGTTTTTAGGTCTTTTATTTGTGAAAACACAAAATTTGTCATAAAAATCTTTTTAAATTGACTTTGAAAATGAAATGTCATAGTATTTGACCTTTTGACCTCACCCCAAGGTCACCAGTTCGACCCTAGGGTGAAAATTTTATTTGCATTCTGTTCTACTCATCAAATATGTGTTTAACATGATTATTGAAATGTTAAAAGGACATTTTGAGAGAACATTTTGTCTTAAACACATATTTTTACCACTATTGAAGATCATGCACTATGCGAAAATGATAAAGAATGATAGATTTCGGGATAGACTGGTCTCAAAACAAAAACAAAGAGTCAAAATTGTTTGAAGCATTTGAATAAATGTTGGAATAGGTCTTATATATGTGTTTATAATTAAAACAAGACTTTTAACCAAGAAAACTAAGAGATTTAACAGCAGCATTATCATTGATGTCAAGTGGTTGAATACTGACACAAGTGGTTGAATACTAGAGCAAGACTCCCATGGGGAATAACTCATGAAATATTCTTCTACGTGCAATTTATCATTAGAAAAATATTATCATTTCATAGCTAACACTTGACTGAACCTGTATAAAGCAAAAAGATAGCTCTAACTCCTGCTTTTGTTTAAGTACAACCAAAAATTCCTTAAGTGGTTGAATACTGGTGCATTAAATTTTGCCCTATGTCAATTTTGAACAGCTAGTTAATAGATGCATCCGCGCATATCCATTTACAGGGTTCCAATGTTCAAAGGATAACTCATACACATCAGCTCTAGGAGGATTCAAAGAGATTCAAAACCATGATGATACTGGTTATGTGGTACTGAGTTTGTTGTTAATGCGACTGAAAAATAGACAAAACATAACTGGGATTAAGCAAATGTACAATGAAACTGTATACAGCCTCCTGAAATGAATGCAACAGTATTTCGGTTGGGGCCGAGTTTATAGGGGCCTAGTTAAAGGGAAAGTTCACACTTTTTTTAAAATGCATTTATTATAGAGCTTACAGTATGGTAGGAATAACCATTTATTTAATGTGTGTGAAATCCCTTCAATTAATTACTTTCAGTCGGCACTGGGGGTCTGGCCATTTGCAGGTCATTGAGCTCCTAACAAGTGGACTGGAATCACTATGACCTGCTTACACACTACCAGACCAAAGTCTTAAATCCTTGATAATGGCAAAAATTAACCAATGTTTCAAAGTAATATTTTAAGCAGTGTGTACATTGATGACTATATTTTGAGACATGGGCCAAGGTTTGATAATTATTTCTAAAATTCAACCCTTAAAGCACTAATTATCACTGTAGCAGACGACATGTTTAGAAATAACTTTATTCATTTTGGGTACAATAAGACATAGCAAACTCAACTGAAATTTATTGAAAAACAAAATACTTTTCTTTTAATAGTCGTAACATTCTAATTTGTATCAATCTGACTGATAACTGTTATTAAAACAGAATATCAATTATCCAATACTGAAATGAAGCAATGTATGGAACCACTAGCAAGGTGATTCCACGAGTCATTTAGCTGACCTGAAACAGAGGTTAATGTCCTTCCTTTAATGTCCATTACTGTAAAATGGCAGCCCCCAGATGTTTAGATTAAGGCAATGAACACTGCCATAATTAACTCAGCAGATGAGAGGATAATCTATGAAAATATATAAGTACATTATGAAATATTTATTTTTGATTAAAGTAAAATGTTCAAAACCATGAACATAAACTTTAATAGTCCTACTTGTTAGGGGCCGAGTTTGTCAAGGGCCCCAAGATGTCCTGGAATCCCCACAATACATGGTGGTGGTGTAGGTCTAAGATTAGGCCTAAGAATGGATTTTCTGTTATGTCCCATTCTTAGGCCTAATATTTTGGGTCACATTTTGTTCAAATAGCAACACTCTAACATTTGACTCGAAAGTTTATATATGGAATAATATTTATGGTGAAAAATTTATTGTAATAGTAAGTCCCTTACCTTTAGTTGGTGCTCACACAAAAACATGTCCAAAATATTGAAAATACACTTTCGTAGCAGCAAATAATGATTTGTTTACAAAAAATAGTTCAAAAACACATATGCTGACACAGTGACATCATAGTTTTATGAATGACTACAGCATTGTGGGTAAAATGCATGAAGAGAAACCAGAGGTGAGTTCAACAATGCGAGAGCTCGCCGAGCGCTCGTTGATTGGTACCTATCTTTATTCGTAATGTGTAAAGCCTGACACCAGTACAACGAGCGCTTGAAAGCGCTCGCATTGTTGAACTCGCCTCTGTAAGCCATTGGCTGGTGGTCAATAGACCATAACTGATAGTCACATGATATATCTGATGATGTGGCTCACTGATTCGTGTCTCCAAATTTATAGAAATATTATAGCACTAAGAGACAGGGAACCAGATTGACCCAAAATGGAAGCTAAAGGTCAGGAGATACATGTGTTCTGAAACTTTGTTGATCTTTCTGGTTTGTACACTTTTATGTTTAATTATTCTCATGCATTTTATTTCATTTATATGTGCAGTATTTGCCCCAAGCTTATAGAATATGTAGAAATGAAGGAACTATGAATAAATACTTACAACTTTATTTGTAAACAAACTGTATTATAAAAACAATTACTAATTTTGCTTCTATTGTACACAAATACCATAACCTAGTTTGACCATGATGAAACTTACAAACTAGGTTATGGTCCCAGAACTAGTGGTGGTGTAGTCCGAGTTTTCTCTGACGATTTAGTGGCTTTCCTTTATTTTGATATTTGCCACTACCGTCAGAGCAACTTAGGTATCGAAAATCCAGAATTCTCCCAGCCAGTCGTGGCTGGGCATTTTCAATGAAAGATAAGGTAATTAAATGAAAGATCGGTGGCATAAAAAGTTAAAATAGGGTCCAGTTATGATTTATCTCGACAATAAAATGATATTTTTCATTTAAATCCAACAAAGATGGAAATTATCCACACCTATTGTAGCCTACCCTCTGTACACATATAGTTGGTGATTAAGCTATATTCATTACCGATCATTTCCCTTTAATCACTTAAAAAGTGACACTACTTTTATTTTTCAGTTGTATGTTCATTAGTTTTATCATTTTAAGCAGTTATCTAATGAATACAATATTCAATGTCAATATTTTTGGTAAAAATACCCAATTTTTGAAAGGTGAAGAAAATTCTGGATTTTCGTAATAGGAGTTACTCTGATGTTAGTGGCAAATATCAAAATATAGAAAAGCCACTTAAACATCAGAGAAGGCTCGGATTAGTGGTGGTGGTGATTTGGATCATCCTGGTAGCTCTGACAGGAAGCTAAAGTAGAAAAATCTTTCTACTGGTCTGCCTGCCTATTTGTCAGTCACAAACCTACATCCCCATTTGCTCAAAATATGACTTGTTCAGAATAACAAGACGTAGATCAGCTTTTTGTTAAAGTTAAAACTTGTATTCATTCTAGCTGTTGAAAGTGTGGGTCAGATTAAGTATCAGATATATTATATAGATGCTCCATTACCAGTACCAAAAGAAAAGAACAACTATTTTATGGTTTACCTTAACTTTGTTGTTTGTTTCAGTGTTTTGGTTTATTTCACTTCAAGGAGGCAGACATGTTGATAGTATTTCCGAAGCTCGGACGAGACATCAGTTTTGATTGGCTTATCTACAAATAAATCCACCAATGAAAGAGGGTCCGTGGAAACACCCCAAAACACCCCAAACCACCCCAAACCACCTCCAAACCACCCCAAACCTCATCTAAACCATCCCAAACCACTTTCTTAACACCCAGAATATGTTTTTATGATATCATCAATGATTGAAGAAGAAATTTAAAAGCATTTTTATTACGTTGACCTGCCATGTTAGCCCCAAACCACCACCAAACCACCCCAAACCACCCCAAACCACCTCTAAACCATCCCAAACCACTTTCTTAACGCCCAGAATATGTTTTTGTGATAGTATCAATAAATGAAGAAGAAATTTGAAAGCATATTTATTACGTTGACCTGCCATGTTAGCCCCAAATCACCACCAAACCACCACAAAACACATCTAAACCACCCAAACCACGTCCTTAACATCCTGAATTTGCATCTGTGATATTATCAATAATTTCAGAACAAATGTAAAAGCGTTTTTATTACGTCGACCTGCCATGTTAGCCCATGGATGAGCTGGAAGAATAGATTTTTCAGGAAGAAGAGTGTCGAACATGATCGACCATATTGATTTTTTTATTTTCTATTTTCTTTTAATCTCATCCATGGTTTCCAGTAGCAATTTGATTTATCGCCTGGTGGCACATCTTCGTTCACATCTTTTGGACTGGATATTATATTGTAAAGTTCGTCTGCTGTATGCCATTTTCCTTGATGGAGTGGTTTGGCAGTGACGGGAACTGGTATGTCTTCTGTTGAATCATCTGTGTCCTCGTGTGGGACTGATTGGTCTTCTACAAACTCTGTGTCATCATAAGTGCTGCTCATTTCAACGTCTTCTGAGACTTCGTGTTGATCTGTTTCACGATGACTATCTATGTTGAGAATCGAAGCCTCTAGTGTGTAATCATTGAGCGCGCTGCAGTCAGCTAATACATTGTCATTGTGGTCACTATCATCATGTATGGGATCTTCAGTTTCGCAACCATAGGCGATGGTATCATCAGGTTCTGCATCAATATTTGAAATTATTGGTGGGTGATTGATTGTCACTTCTGTAATTCTCACTGGGTTGCCACTCTCGTCATTCATTGTAATGGTCTTTCCTTTTGCAATGTGAGATCTCGGAGTACTTGTACAAATCTTTGGCTGAGGGCGTAATTCCTGATCAGTTTTCTTAAGAACGGGCACAAAATGATTGGGTGTCCATGTTGGACGTCTGCTGGGACCGAGCCTACTCCACATGATGGATATTGTTTCTCTGTGTTGGTTTTCTTCTGTTGAAAACACCTTATTTGAGTAGAGTGGTATTTTGTCCTTCTCACCATTCATGGCTGGGTATATTGACTGTACGGGATTGCCAACGACGGTTGACAAAGCAATCAGGTTCCAAACTGACATATAAGCACCGTCGGTAGCAGCGGCCATTAATGACTCTTCGTAAGATGGTGAGCAGCTCAATAACTCGTGGAAGTCTTCTCTGTCTGTGTACTGTTTTGGGTTCAGAGACATTTCAATCGCTGTTCTGAGTCGTAATTCAGGGGCTAGGTTTTCATCTCCGGTCAGAGCAGTGGACATTGAATTGAAGAGGCAGTTTCCGTCACCGGTGGACAACGCGGGTATACCAACTTCTGGAAAATTTGACCTCAAAAGCATTTGTTGAGCGTGAATGTCGACTTCTGCGAACTCTGCTCTAATAGGACGTCTGCCGTAGTCTTTAAATGGAGGGAGCCTGTTCAACTCTCGTCGTGCCGCAAACGCCAGACCTTCCGCGCCAAAGACAGAGGACCACTATAAAGAAAGCAAAGAAGATGTCAAGTGTGAAATGCATAAGATCTAGAGCCTGTGCAGTATGCATTTCCAGCGGTATTCAAATAGAGCAGTTTTTAATATGTCATATGTTTAGGCTGTTTTCAGTTTTGGTAGGTTCTCCCTATGATTTCGCTCCTGGTAGGAAAGTACACAGGTACTTACATATTTAACCTATTTAGCGGCGACTTAATTTTGACGTCTGCTGATGTGAATATAGTTTTGCTCGCAGTGAATTTTGTTGTCTGCTGGTAACTCCAACAGCGATCTATTGAGTTGTTCTGTTCTGTTCCCATTTTTCAAATTAATTATAAAACGAAAAGTGTGCCGGTGCTCGTGCCTAACTGAGCCTTACGTTACGTTTTCCCTTGGAACGCTCGAGGCGTTAATTGTATATTGCATGACACGTGCCATCACAACTTAAGATAAGCGTTTTATGTGTACATTGATTATCGGCATTGTATAAACGTTGTGGATACTCAAAAAAACCCGTCTCAATGAGACGGTTCTTTTGAGCACCCACTCACTCTGGAATATTATGCTGTTCTAGACCTATGAGTCTATATCGATCGCACTATACATCCATGTGCGGATCGAAAGGGGGGGGGGGGGGGGACACGGGATCCGGACCCCCCTGAATAATCACAAAAACATAGGGTTTTATAGCAATATTGGTCAGGATCACTTAAATAACGCAATCGTACCAAGCCAGCATTCAATGGTGGGCCATTATCGGCACGCCAGCAAAACGCCATTGGCGTTTCGCTAGCGGGCCGATGATGGCCAACTTTTAGTGGCATTTCGATCTTCTCTCCATCCCTCTGACAAACTTTTCTGGATCAGCGCACGGGACAAACTGAAATTATTTTTTAATGAAATATAAAATTGTTGATTTTTTTTATTAATTTGTTATTTTAAATGCAGCATTTTATATTATTTTTTCGGCTTCTGGTCGACGATAATCCTTTAAAAAGCTACCGATAATATCGTTAATACAGGTGTCATTTTCTTAATCATGTTTTCATAACGGCAGCCGTTCACACCCTGGGGTAGGCGAAACATTGATAGTTTCAGTTATCAATTAATAATCAAGCTTTGGTAATCTTATCAAAAAATTCTAGAGGTAACTGAAAAAAATTAGCCGACTTCGGCAAAAAAGGTCCGGCTCAAACATTTTTTTCCCAAAATTAAGATTAGTACTAACAATCTTATTTTATTTATTTATTTAGTTAATTATTTAAAGGCTCTGGCGAGACTGTGCTTATGCACAGCCTTATCAGAGCCTTCGCTGCCATTCTGATACGATTATAGTTCTAACAATCTTATTTATTTATTTATTTATTTATTTATTTATTTATTTATTTATTTATTTATTTATTTATTTATTTGTTTATTTATTTATTTATTTATTCGATAAGCAAAGGCTCTGGCGAGACTGTGCTTATGCACAGACTTATCAGAGCCTTCGCTGCTATCTGATACGATTATAGTTCTAACAATCTTATTTATTTATTTATTTATTTATTTATTTATTTATTTATTTATTTATTTATTTATTCGATAAGCAAAGGCTCTGGCGAGACTGTGCTTATGCACAGACTTATCAGAGCCTTCGCTGCTATCTGATACGATTATAGTACTAACAATCTTATTTATTTATTTATTTATTTATTTATTTCCGATGATTTTCCGAAAAAAAAGTTTGGTTTAAAATTAGATTTAAATAAATTAAGAAAATTTGAAGTCTTCACAACATACATTTCTTGGTTTAACAAAATCAACGATCACTTCCGAAAATAATAGGTCATATCTCCGTCCTTGTAATACCTGATAGACTGTTAGGATCCGTGCAATGGGGACACCATCAGTACCTGACTGTCGGACCTAAGCCCCGTCATGTCATACCTACTTGCCGAGACACTATAGCAAATGCGGTTCTTTTCTAAATTAACTATTGCATCTATCATTTGTCAAATAGAACTTTTTGTTGCATTTTTTCTGCTCCCCCACTCCAAATTAGATAAATTCCAAAAGTTAACGAGACAATATCGAAAAGTGTCGCATTTGAGAATGTCTTCCCCGTGGATCCAGCATTCCTCCAGCCTAAGCAGAATATAGCGGACAGAGACGTGTGGATTGCCTGCATAATATAATAATATTGATAATATTTACCTGTCGCAGCCTGGTGAGTGCATACAAATAATTGTACGGCGAATTTCCAATTTCTATGGCAGAACATTGCAAGTGTATGGCGCATCGGACTCATTAAAAAACTTAAATTCAGAAGCGGTCAGACCCTCGCAGCCAGTGTGATGCCATCGCCTGCAAGCATCACAACATATAGACTCGGACTTGCAATTCCGCCGACAAGAACCGCAAGGCCAAAAAGCGGATCTTTGAGTTGACACAATTTTGCGTTTTTTGAGAGGCATAATTCCAGCATAAATAATACCTGAAATGAATTGCTCGAAAAAGTTACAGTTTATATATGAAAAAGTGAGCAAACAAAAATCAAACCGTGAAATTACTTACTTATTCTAATTGCTTGTTTGTTCAATTGTGTCACCAGCCGAAAGTAAACAAGTACTAATTAGCTACCGAAATCCTGAGGATTAAAGGTGCATCACATGTTTGATCTTTAATTTAATCTGCGACAGTTATTTTATTCTTTAAACTGATTAGGATAATTGATTGCTTGCAAACAAGCAGTCGAAATTAAATACGGACTAATTAGCTTCCGAATAACGATTAAAGGCGCATCACATGTTTGAACTTCACAATGAACGGTGTGAAGCGAAAAAAGGGGATTTACTGTTTGTGTGTGTGTTGGTCCAGAGAGAGAGGGGTGGGGGGGAGAGAGAGAGAGAGACAGAGAGAGAGAGAGAAAGAGAAGGAAACAGAGAGGGGGAGGGTGTGTGTGTGTGGGCTTGTTTGCATCCAGGGAGACTGGTCTGAGGTGGTTTAGGGTGGTTTGGAGGTGGTTTGGGGCTAACATGGCAGGTCTACGTAATATACGTAATACAAATGCTTTTAAATTCATTCTTCAAGTCTTCATACTATCACAAAAACATATTCTGGGTGTTAAGAAAGTGGTTTGGTGTGATTTAGATGTGGTTTGGGGTGGTTTGGAGGTGGTTTGGGGTGGTTTGGGGTGTTTTGGGGTGGTTTGGGGTGTTTCCACGGACCGAATGAAAGTAGCTCTTCTTTCTGACGACTAAAAATATCCCCAACACAAAACGTCCCTTGTGTATCGTCCCGTCTGTGGGTGATATATCTGATTCGCTCTATTATTGAGCTTCAGGCGATGCTTATCGCACAAGGATATTCTGCTGGACTTGAAAGATATATCATTAGTGACACAAAAACTAAGGTTCTCATAGGCAATAGCCCAGTAGAAGCCCAAGGGGTACACTGATAGTTTCATACATATGTAGTATAGGCTCGGGTCATTCTTTTGGGTTCAAAATTTGAATTTCAATATTTTTGGGTTTTTTTTCCAGAAAAATGAATATTTTTTGGGTATGAAGATTTTGTGAATATTTATTTTGGGTCATCACAAAATTTGACTATTTAGGGGTATTTCTATGCATTTTAGGGTCTTTTCTTAATGTCAAGGTACAGAATGGGGGTATTTTTTTTTTGGTTGTTAAAATTTCAAATATTTTTGGGAGTACTTGAAATTCCTGGTATTTTTGGTGTGAACGGTAGATGCTGCCCCCCCCCCCCCCCCCTCTGGGAATAGAAGCAGACATTTGGAACCAATCTGAAATTTTCTCAATAAATGCTAAATCTATCGAAGTCGTAGAAGAGTGCATTCACTTGGGGATTAAAAGGGACTCAGTATTAAATTCAGGTCACTCAACTACTGTGGAGGACAGAATTACGTCTGCTCGTGGGTGTGCATACTCCTTAATGGGGGCTAGTTTGTTTCTGTACAGTGCAGGGCGTTTTAGGCGTAGACGCACTGGGAGAGTATCTAGTCTCTATGATTAAGGAGGGCCTTGAAGCCCTCTACTGTCTCTGCATGTACGGCCTCTAGCTCAAGATGGTTCCACTCAATAACAGTTTTTCTAAAAATGGTTTACATGGTGAAAACGGAGGTATTCCCTGGGTGTCATTGTCTCTTTTGGCCATTCTTTGCCGCGGCGTCTAGGGCTGACTATTCCCATGGACCTTGGAAAGTCTGAAACGTAAAAGTGACAATCGTCTTTTCCATGCATTGAATGTACCATTAAACGAAAACGCAGACGAGTTTGTGCGAGGCACAGTCTTTCCTGAGTCTTCACAATTTGCATATAGGTAGGTTGATTGATTAACGGGAGAATATACAACTTGATTGACTGGGTTTGTGAATGAGCATTTCTTATAAAATGATGAGCAGTATAGGAAAGACCAGACGAGTTTGCGCGACGTACAGTCTCGACAGAGTTTTCGCAATTTGCATATGAGTCGATTGATAGATTACTGAACTGGAGGATATGCAAATTGCTTCACGGGATTTGTGGTCGAGCATATAAGTACATATGTAAGCCATAGCTGATTAAAAATAGTAAGTGAGTATGATCAGGAAATACCACAATCACAAACTGCAGACAACCCCGTGGCACCGCGAGGAAGAGCCGCTCAACCATCACGAGACACCAGGAAGACAAATTAAGCAAAGCAATCAGCTCTCTCTTCCCCATCAAGATGATTGCAATACTAGAATGGACATAAAGTAATGTACAACAAAACATAGAACAATTACAGACTCCCACAATGGGAGTAACAATAAACAAAAAGTCAACAACAACAGAACCACTGCC
Source organism: Loripinus fragilis (assembly GCA_964019695.1). Lineage (NCBI taxonomy): Eukaryota > Metazoa > Mollusca > Bivalvia > Lucinida > Lucinidae > Loripinus > Loripinus fragilis. Next base: position 61,699,457 of record OZ026522.1, on the reverse strand, counting down.
ATAGAACGGACAGCAGCCTAAGCCACAAGAAATGTTCAGCTCGCATGGAGGCCATCTAACTAATGCAATGTATCATCATGGAAAACACTCTAAGCAAATTAACACTCCATGATGAAACAAAGAAAATGGCTCATGACTCACAGATAGTCAGAGCTAAAGAAAACCTCAAGTTGAGCCACGGTGGGTCCAGCTACAGATAAGCATCTGTTCTATGCTTCACGTAAAAAACGCAAGAAAATTACCAAAACTCTTGATCTTTTTAATGCGATGTTAAATAAAGATTCTTGTTTCTTGTATGCGCTGACTGCTCTGGACCAAATGCGAATTTCGGTGTAGAACCTGATGAAGCTTTGTCAATATAAGTAAGCCCTAGCTGTGATTTCTGGTCTACGCATCACTTATAACATCAAAGAAAATTACCAAATCTCAGTGATCTTTTAGATGCGTTGACAGCTCTGGACTAAACGATGAGGCTTACCTCGTCTTACATGTACATATGGATTAGACGTTTTGACACGATCAAATTCTGAAATAAAAAAAACTTAACCAACTTCACAAAAAGTTCCTTTAGCAGGCCATGCATTTCAATGATAGAACTGCTGACTCGGCAGTATACATTGTGTCTGGTGTCGAATCTACACAAGTGAGTTTTGGGTACTTTATGAAATGTGCTTTGCAGTAACTCAATTGCGAGGTGTTGCAGAACGCCAAATTCTACTGAAGGACAAAAATCCAAAAACTGGCTTGTCTATGTCAGTTCAATTCTGTCCCAGTACAGAACAATCTGCAAAGTATTTTCCAACTTTTAAATATTGAAAATTCTATAGAAAAATGGAAGCAGACAGATAACAACCAAATTATACATATAGGGTTAATAAAATAAAGCTTGATGAGAATGAAAAGTCCTCGCTCAGATTTTTGAATACACAAAAGTATGAAATTGGTGAGGTACTTTAACTTTGGAAAATGCAGGCTTCCCGTGCACTGATATAGTGTTGATATTTTTTCATACTCTGGTCCCTCAGGAATATTGGGTGCTGGGGGAAAGCAAAATACCTCTTAAAACGGTGCTAGGGGGCGTGAAAATTGCTGGACTTTCCATTAGTTCTCATGAACAGACTCAATAAAACCGAGTCTGCTGTTTTCTTATATTGTAGCTTATGGCAATTAAAGGGGATGGCAACCCTGATGATTACTATGTTTTATACAGTCTTACCCAAAGCCCCTCATATCTTGAGAATTCTCTGAGAGAGAATAACTGGACAGTAAATACACTGTGACATTATAATGATGCTTAACCAATCCACATGACAAGTGGTTTATCAGATTTCAAGTGAAACTTTCAAAATGGGTCAGTTCAGAGGCCAGTTAATGGCCATTTATATAATGGGTATCTGTATTCTTATTTATGGCTTAGATATTCTTGCCTCATCTGTTTTAAACCTATGAAGTCACAACAGCATTTTTTTTCTTTTTATTTATTTGCTGACATAATAATAATAATAATTATAAAATAATAATAATAATAATAATAATAATAATAATAATAATAATAATAATAATAATAATAATAATAATAATAATAATAATTATTATTATTATTATAATTATTATTATTATTATTATTATTATTATTATTATTATTATTATTATTATTATTATTATTATTATTATGTCAGCAAATAAATAAAAAGAAAAAAATGCTGTTGTGACTTCATAGGTTTAAAACAGATGAAGCAAGATTATTATTATTATTATTATTATTATTATTATTATTATTATTATTATTATTATTATGCTTTTGTGAGGCAATTCAGAATTAAGGATATCATTTTGGCATCGTCAGTCTGTCTGATCATATTGGGTCCATCTATTCATCCATCCTGAATCATATCTCAGTAGTTTGAGCTAAGGAATAACATATTTTCAGTACTCGCTGGTCCATATATCTCTTAATCACAGACCCTATATACATGTACCGTGATATGCTTGGAAAATCTACTTAAAAGGTAAGAAAAGACGCATAAAACTATTCGTTAAATCTTGTCTTTGTTGTACAGTACGTACTATGAAAATTCTTTAGAATGAAGATAAAAGTCTGTGCCATCATATAAGCTTTTATCATATTGTTGTGCTTAAAAAGCCAGAACAAAACAGTGTTTTCAATTTTGTGAGAAGGGGATGGTATAGTGTGTTCACTCGCCAGGGCATGATGTCAAGATCCATGTACTCTAAAAGTCTTGATGAGAGGCTTTTAGAAATAGCGGAGATATGGTTCTTAATAGTAGCGATGGCGCGGACGATGCAGTGCTAGGCAGTTATGTCAAGGTGGTGAGTTTGAATCTCAAATTGTACAAAGAAATTCAGCATTTCGGTAGATTACAGGGGGTCCGGGCTTCATAGTGCGATTGGTAGCTAGTCTGATTGCAGAGTCCAGGGTTCTTGAGTTTGATCCTGGCGAGTACCATACTTTCGTGCAGATTGATAATGGAATATTGTCTTTCTTCATTCAAGAAGGACTGTTGACAGTTACAAGCGATTCATGTTAACGATGTTCTTGTAAATGGCTGCAGAGGAATAAGTGAGGTTTAGTTAACTGGCCAACTCTACATGACCATAGCTGTTTACTGGGGCGTAAAACCAAAAACAAAAATTGATCGTCAGACCTACATGTACTTTGATTACATTTACAGCTCTTCAATTTTTTATCTATTTATTATTATTATTTTTTTATTGTTGTTTTTAATTTATTGTACTATTTTTGTTGTTGTTGTTGTTGTTGTTGTTGTTGTTGTTGCTGTTGTTGAAAAAATCAAACCATAAAAAAAAATCTTTAATAATGCAATATTTATAATTGATTATAACTGATTATATTGTTAAATTGCTGCTGGAAAGTGTAATTCTGTTCTTGAAAGACTAAAAACTAGGTTTCATATTTTATCTGAAACCAAAGACATTAGGCCACCTGACTAATTTATGGCCTTCTTGCTGCTTTGGTCTAAATTTCTTGAACCTGAAGAGTAATTGATAGCTTGACCATGATAATAAGGGCTATAAAATCTAACTATACTGGATTTTCAGCAGTGAGGAAAATTCTGTCACTTTACTGGAGATTGTATATGAAAGATCTTAATAAACCATGCATTTTGATACCAGTTTCATTTAAATCGGTTGAAAAACGTAGAAGTTGTGGGCGTTTGAATATTTGCAAATGGACTGTGATGGAAGCGGTCATATTGTAAGCTTAGTGACGTCACAGGGCCTAATTAATTATGCGCAATCAAAATAAAAGACAAACCAGTGGATTATTTGCAATTATCTTTACTAAAACATTTTCCTTATGTATAAAGCTGCATATCTGCTGAAACACAGATGCTGTGATAGTATTGTTAGCTAAAAATTGGGCAGTTAAAATAATTCTGAAAACTAATTAAATATTCAAAATGGCGGCTAAATGTTGGTCATATTATATTCTTTAAATGCCCACAATTTCCCCATTTTTCAACCGATTTTTGATGATACTTGCATCAAAATTCATGGTTCATTCAGCTTTTTCTGATTAAACATACTTATTATAGGGTTGCTGTCCCCTTTAAGAAAGCATACATTAAGGCAAAACTTATGACAGGCACATATGTACAACAGTAAAATAGCGCCAAATTCAATTAGTATTATGTCAACCTTATGTGTTTGCTGCCCGTTGATGAGCCAGAGGATATGGGACACTTCCTGTTGAAGTGTCGATCATTGTCGTTTTATAAAAAAAGATCTCTGTTGAGTATTAACTGAATATCTTGGGATCAAAGAACGTTTTTAAAGACTCAGAATTGCACTTATCCTGGACTATACAGCTGTGAACCCCATTTTAAGCGAAACCCAAAGGGATGATTTTCTACACAAATTTGAATCAGTCTCCAGAGGATAGTGCTTATGCACTGCACTGTAAATGTTTGTGTATATTAAACTTATAAAATAAATAAGCATCATGAACAGTTATTATTTTAAATTGTGGGGTGCAATTAAAGGTTTATTCATATCTGTGAACTTCTCTACACAGTGGTGGAATCTACCAACATCAACAAAAACTTAGCACAACCCCTTTTTTATGCGAGCGTCAGCAAGGGAGCCGCTCATACCATTTTTACACCTCTGGTATGGGGCAGCCGCTTGATTCGAACCCACGACCTCCTGCTCCAAAAGCCAACAATCTATACTAACTGAGCCATCTAGGTGTTCTGAAGTTCGGGGTAAAAAAGATTTCTTAAAGCTGCATACTCTGTAACTAAGAATATTTTTCGAAAAATTTTATTTTCTTTTTAAATCATTTGTAAAAGTAGAATTAAGCTATGTTTTCACAGTAAAACTGTCCAGTACAGCTGAAAACTGCATGGAAAAGTGAATTATCTTACCAAATAGGTGTATTTTTCTCTTGTTGGTAATTATTTGCGTCCCTCCAATAATTCTAGACCGTGCATTTTAACGTAAATGCAGTTGTTTTGATAGCGATAATTTGTTAATATTTACGAAAATAGTAAAATGTTTACCTGAATTTGAGAATTTTTACTGTGTTCTTGAAAAATAAAAACATTATTTTTAAAATTAGAAGATCAAAAGTTACAGACTATGCAGCTTTAAAGGCACCACTGACTATAAGTTTGGTATCTACAGTATTGGACACGATTTGATGGCCTGGTAACTTTCGGACTGTGAGCAGGGGTCAAGTACTTGTCTTTTTCAACAGACAAAGCACATGGATCTTATGAAAGGGAAGCAACGTATTTCACAGAGTGCTGTATGGACCTCTCCCGAGAAGCAATTGGGCCCAGTGGGGTCTTCTTGAGGAGTGGCGGGGGTCCGTTCGAGAATTCCTAAGGAAACCTTTAGCCATTTGAGATTTTTCAGGGGTGGGTGGGATGCGGACCCCGTGTTCCCCCTCTGGATCCGCACATAAGGGCCCACAAGCTCATCAAACATATCACCGACACTACTCCTGTTTTGCCTTCTCCTGCAAATGGACTTGGCTAGACCCCTGACTCCGGAAAACATGCTGACAGTCAGATTAAGAAAGGTGACAAAGATCAGGAATCGATACAATCAAGTACCACACCTGACACAGAGGCTAAATGCTTGTTGATGCTGCTTACAAATAATAACAAATGCCCTCGATGGCTCAAATGTCTAATACAAGTCCACATAGATAAAGAAAGCAGAAGTTACTAGAGATCTTAAATGAGGTACATGACATAGAGGATATCCAGGGAAAGGAATAATGGAAGCTGATTGTACACGCTATCCATGAGAATTGGAATAAAAAGAACATTAAATGAAAGCGCGGGAGACTTTTTAGCGCCGCCACACAGCAAAGACAACAACTCGGATAATCAAAGTAAGTAAGAAGGCAAAGATCAGGAATCAATACAATCAAGTACCACACCTGACACAGAGGCTAAATGCCTGTTGATGTTGCTTACAAATAACGAAGAAGAACTCGAGTGTCTAATATAAGTCTACTTAGATAAAGAAGCAGAAGTAATACAACGGGTTATGAAAATCGGTCATATAGAGATCTTAAATGCGGTAAAGTACCACACCTGACCCAGGACTCAGAAAACATCACATACAAGTGAGACAAGAGGACAGCCCTTTCCCAGCAGGTGACCACAAGGCTGCAATGCATGACAAACATGAAACACAACTAATAAAAAATGATCAACAAAAGAGGCAGGGCCCTGGAACTGTCATTTAAAATTATTTTTATTGGAGGGCTTAATTTAGTTTTATGACACCAACCTCACCCTTATTTCAGACGTGGATCAAAACAAATAGATGTTTGCTTTGCATGAAAGGTCCCTAACTTATCAGTGTACCATCTCCTATCAACACAAACCGAGACACAAAAAGGAGATATAACAAAGAAAATGACCCAACAGTATACTGAATACTGGAGTAAAAGAACTCCAACAGTCAATCCCCAGTGGGCCTGACTAGAGACACAACATCAGGCCCTATATAACACTCTATTCTATAGATTAGTCTTTGTACTCTTTCTTACTTTTAGTCAGAACCGTCATAGAATCTGAGGTCTGAACCACTGGCGTGCAATAAGAGGAAAGCAAAAAATGAGTATGATTAGGAAATACCACAATCACATACAGCAGACCAACCCATAGCACCGTGATTGGGTTGACCACCAAGTATGCAGTCTGTTGCAATACACCAATGTTATAACCAATCTTCTTATAATGAGAAATTATTTAATGAATTTCGCTGAAAAATTATTAGAGCCAACAATTTTCTTCAATTTATACACGAAGTTGCCATAAATTTCTGGTTCTGAAAGCCCCTCGCACAAGCAAGATTTAAGTCCAATATTGAATTTAGATATTAAAGCATATTATTATATAACCTATAAATAGACATCTTTTGATTGGCCCAGATGCATATCCACTCGAGTCCATAAAAGTACATATCACATGGGCTGCTGATTTTCCCATTCAATATTAGTTACTAAAAATAGACTTCATAGAAACTTTCCATAACAGGTGTGCTTCAGCATGAAACTTGTATGATTTGCTGTAAATACAATTCAGTGAGTGACAGCAGCACGAAATTCACAAGATTTGGTGTTTCATCATATAAATGTAATTCAGACTTTGCTGCTGAATATAGTAATAAGCAGAACTCTTAAATGAACTAATGAATTCTTCCTTCTGGATTGATGCAATAAACTTGGAATGGTCCATTGTATAATTCAAGGGGTCACATGTTTTAATTTCTAAACAAAATTGCAGATTTTTCCCTGAAGATCATTTTTGTCTTAGCAAACAGTGTAGATCCTGATGAAATGCCACATTATGTGGATTTAAATCTGGATTTTCTCTGTCTGCAGTTGTAATTACAATTAAAGTATGCATTCTTTCCTCCGTTAACTGAATGAAATCAGTTAGTCATCATGTAAAAAAAGAAATTCAAGACTGTCCAAGACATAGTCCATGGCCAATATTTTGTTGTTGTTGTTGCTTTTTTTGTTTAGAGAAATTATATAATAAAACAATTGTTGACTATTGAGGCATTGGACATGATATGATATCGACCTGAGAGTACCAATATTGACCTCGGCTCCGCCTCAGTCAATATTGGTACTCTCAGGTCGATATCACATCATGTCCAATGCCTCAATAGTCAATAATTGTATAGTATCGGTGGTAAAATATAGAAAATGTTTTGCTAAATTTATGATACCAATAGCCTTGTTTGAGAAATTTCTTAGTTAACAGTTTATTGCGAGCGAGTGTTGGAGTCAGCAACATGGCTAGATGCTCTAGCCAATCGGATGAGTTGAGAAATATAAACTCCATAGGATGTAGAGCGAGGAACATCACTGAAACCTCTGTGGGAGCTCAACATTTTGTGTTATAACAACAACAGAATATAGGGCGAAAAAATGGCCAGCAAAATTAATTTAAGCCCCCCCCCCCCACACACACCCCCAAGTGGAGTACATAGAATTTTTGCGTACGATAAAAGATCCTGCAAATAGACGGGTGACATTTTATTGAGAATCTTAATAGTTTCGATAGCAATTAATCTAATTTTACTGATATGATGTATAGGCATGTTAATTATTTCAAGTATAGTTTCATAAGAGTAAGATGAACTCAAAGGGAAAAGATCAGGAATCGATACAATCAAGCACCACACCTGACCCAGGATACCAATGGGAAAGTGACAACGTCACAATTAGACATCACAAAGAGAGCCAAGAGGTTAGAAATGGTAAGTGAGTATGATCAGGAGATACCACAATCACAAACGGCAGACAACCCCATGACACCGCAAGGAAGAGCCACTCAACCATCACGCAATACCAGGAAGACAAATAAAGCGAAGCAACCAGCTCTCTCATCCCCATCAAGATGATTGCAAAAATAGTAAATGAGTATGATCAGGAAATACCACAATCACAAACCGCAGACAACCCCATGGCACCGCGAGGAAGAGCCGCTCAACCATCACGAGACACCAGGAAGACAAATAAAGCGAAGCAACCAGCTATCTCTTCCCCATCAAGATGATTGCAATACTAGAATGGACATAAAGTAACGTACAACAAAACATAGAACAGTTACAGACTCCCACAATGGGAGTAACAATAAACAAAAAGTCAACAACAACAGAACCACATGGAGATGGACATAAAGTAACGTACAACAAAACATAGAACAATTACAAACTCCAACAATGGGAGTAACAAGAAACAAAAAGTCAACAACAAAAAGGAACCACCGGTTTAACGGTGCACCTATCTCACCCTTAGTTCAGATGTGGATCAAGACACATAGATGTTTGGTTTGCTATCGATTTCATTAAACACTAACTAAAGTGTCCTGTATTGTAGATTTTCCATTTTCGCAGAGCTAGTTTTGGAGCAAAAGTGCCACACAAGTGGACAAAAAATAAACCTTGATCTTATAAAAGATTTATAAATTAAATCTTTGGTTTCAATAGTCAATAATTTGCTTAGACGTAATAAAACAATAATTTGTCTTGCAGCTTTTTTACAGATGTTTGAGACATGAAGGTCAAAATTTAACATATAGTCAATGGTTACACCTTGGAGTTTTAGAGAGTCTTCACGTTTAATCTCTCTATCTATCAGAAAAAGACTTTTGTAATTCTCAAATCCAGACTTTCCAAGCATAACTGCCTGGAGTTTGTCTGGATTTGCTTGCATTTTATTATTTCTGAACCACTCAATGCATGTGGCGTTTTATCAACTAAAACCTCTTTAATAATATAATATCTAGGTTTTTATGAATGTATGATACAGTATTGTCGTCCGCATAACTTTTTTATATTGATGTTTTTTTCTGAAAATAAAATATGTCGAATATAAAATTATTAAATAAAAGGATAATTCAAGGATGAAGTCTTGCGGTGCCCTCTTTATAATATTCAGCCAGCTGCTACAAAATTGCCAGACTTTGATCCTCTGCTTTTGTTTGAAAGGTAACTAGTTAAGAAGTCATAGCATTAGCAGGGAGGTCATACACACTAAGCTTGGCAAGTATAAGGTCGTGCGAAAGACAGTCGAAAGCCTTGGGTAAGTTCATTAGCACTGCACGAACATATTGTTGCTTATCCAAGTCTTTCTTCCAGTCCTCATTAAGCCGTAGAAGAGTTGTTGCACATCCAAATCATTTCCTGAAGGCAGCTTGTTGTTGTTGTTGTTAGTAGATTCCTCCACTGTCTGGAGAACTTCACATAAGTGAATAAGCCCTTAATTGCACCCCACCATTTAGTAATGTTTATTAGTTCACACTGATTTAGTTGTTCATATTATATAGTTGTGAAAAGATAGTTGTGAAAAGTATAAGTTTTCAGTTAATTGTATGAACATAATATCCTTAAAAATAGAATGTGCAGTAAGGATACTAACAGGCCGATAATTCTTTTTGTTATATATTTTTAAATTGGACGGACCTGAGCATTTTTAGGTCACTTGGAAACTGGTTATTATTTATTAGCACATAGGTTTAAACAGTGCTTATAGGGCCGGCAAATGCTGTGGAGCCAGCGTTAATCAATTTAGCGGGCAACTGATCAACACCTGTGGCCTTTTTGGGGTTCCGTTTCTTTATTGATTTGCTGACACCGAGATACCAGGGCCCACGATCTCCCCGCTAGCAAAAGAATCTGCTTATAACTGAATACATCTTAAAGAAGATAGTGAGGTTTCTACCGATTTTGGTGCATGTTAATGAGAACTTTCATGGATATATGGGTCTCGGGACGTTTTGACTTATGAATTGTCTACGCCCAATACGTTACGGATAAAAATAAAGAGCCCGATTGCTACATTCGCACCGTTCTGACAGATTGAAAACAAAACTCGTAATTTCAGTTATGAAACATGTCTAATTTTGACCATATATAAGCCAATTAAGATGCGATTCAAATAGGCGTTACTAGAGATTCTTTATGCAGAAGTGATAAAGCATGAATGTTCATAAGCCAGGTTTGTTTAAGAGCCTAAAACTGTTGTGGCCTATCAATGCGACGTCTGTTCACTGTTGTCTAAATGGGTGGGGTAATTTAGAAGTTGCAAAAAAGTTTATCTTCTTCACAGGAGCTTCGCGTTACTACTTAACTTGGCCTTCTCTGCGGGCCATGATGGAAACCAGGGTTTGCGCTAGGATTTATTTTTCTTTCACCACCATTTTCGCCAATCAGATTTTTTTGTGCCATTTTCTTAAACTTTGAGCCAGATTTTTGGCCATTTTTGCCAAAAAAAGAGCCAGGTTTTTGGGCATTTTTCGCAAAAAAAGTCTTCTGTATTTACCCCCCTTAATTCTGGTGGATTATTCGATACACATTGATACAATAACTATGGAGTAGTCCATTTTGTATTTTAAGTAGTTGACAGTCTTTAAATTGATGTCTATTTGTAACCGAAGATTGTTCATTTTCTTAACAAACAGGGCAGACACTGATGAAATGCAACACTTTGGGTATTCTGTTTGCCAAAGTACCTGTTTGCAAGTATTCAGAATGAAAAGGATTTAACAACCGTTAAACTCTTTAACAGCTAAACTTTACTGATGTTGATCATTGTCCTTTGCACTAGTTGCAGAACTGCGACTTTAGATTTTTTTTCGATCTGGCTGAATCTAAAGTCGCAGTGTTTTTGTGCTCTATCTTGACCAGTGATGGAGGGGTGCAGGACAACTGGGCCCAAAACCAACTCGGCCCATGCCAACTCGGCCCACATAAAATTTGGCCCGTGCCAACTCGGCCCAAGATGCAGAACTCGGCCAATGCCAACTCGGCCCATTTTAAGTTTTATAAAAAGAAAACTCGTCCCACATTTTAGAGGCTTTGAAGCATGTGTGTTTTATCATTTATCAACTGCAAGATTCGCCCCAAGAATCAAATACCCCCTTACCTTTTGAATTTTATCATGGTTAACAGCGCAGATACAAACGACAAGTCGCAAATTGCCATATCTCGTAAGAGGCCACGCTGTTATAGTCAATATACAGCACGTTCAAAGGAGTAAACACGTTAATTCGTAACCTAATTGGTCTGAGGATACTAATTCCTTTTTTCTCAGAAGACCGTCTTGGTACTAGCAGTAGCAAGCAGTGTGGACTCTCACGAAATGATGCACCATTTCTTCTTGGTCTTCACTGTTTGCCAAAGTACATATTTAAATGTGAAAAATGGTGCGAGGCTAGAAGCGTAAATCCATAGTTTCATACACTATTTTTGATAGCAGCGACGGCTCCGACGAGACTGCGCCTATGCGCAGACTCGTCTGATCATTCTCTGCTCGTCGATGGGATAAGTACCAACATTTCAGACATTATGCGTAAACGAGTTTCAAAGATAAGTGACGAAAAAGATCTATTAGTGTTTCCCCTAGCCAGTTTTAGCATGGCGCCGCGCCATGCCCTTTTTTCTAGCGCCATGCCCTTTTTCCCAGCGCCATGCCCCTTTTCTAAAACTACATAAGATGCCCTACTTTTTGGTAAAAAAATCATGAAAATCTGACAAAAACTAAGGAAGTTACAGTTTTTTTTCAGTTTGAAGCCTGAACTAGCAAGGAAGACACCTGCTGTTACAATAGTTTACTCAGTGTTAATCCTTTTACAATGGTGACTAATTACCTGAGGCAATTTTGACACATCACTTTGATGACAATACCCCAATTAGCAATTATTTAAAATGGAGTGTGAATCTGAACCAGGAACAAGTAAGATTGTCAAAACAAGTACTGGAAAGAAAGGCAGTCTGGTTAAAAACTTAGGAAGTGATCTTGGCAATTGAAGAAAAAAAATGATTCCCATATATATAATTTGATTCTGATAAATTTTAATAATTAAAAAATAATAATAATATATTGAGTGTGTGCTCAGTGCTCAAATAGGAGTCCTAAAACTGGTTTGAAAATTCTAAATAATAATTAAATAAGTAGTATATTTTGCATTTAAAAAGAGCAGATAACAGCTGCATTATGCTAAGGGACATAAATTTATATATATGACAATACCATATTCAATTAAGAACTTGGACTGAAAAGTGCCCTCTTAGCCTGTCGCCGCGTTTTCCAAAAGTGCCCTTTTAGCCCGTTTTCGCGCGCTTAAAGTGCCCTTTTCCTGGAAACTTTACCATGCCCTTTTTGGGGGCTGGGGGAAACACTAAAGAATAAGTCTCTAGTCTCTGGAAGAGTTTAGTGAAATTTTGAATGCCTCTGTAAGAACAAAAATGCGGTCATCCGGCAAAGTTATGCCGCATGATCAAATGCACTCGTTCAAGACACTGATTTTCACACATTTGCGATTCATTAACCTGTAAATACACAGACTGTATATACATTTCAACTCACCAGTTTAAAGCAAATACGAGCTCACTGAACCTTTACACCTTATGGTGGTGCCTCGATAAGCCAACAGGGGAACTCTAAGAAGAAAAGAATAAAAGTAAGTATGGGTGCAAAGATCAGGAAGGCTGTTGCCAGTGATCAACATAATTACGCCAATAATATTAAGATGATTAAAGGCTCGGACCCAATAAATACTGGGTCCGAGTTAAAGGTGTGCACCAATTGACACCTCGCCCAAACACGCCCATCTCCTTAATTGATCACTTTACAATTTTCAATGGATGGATGGATGGACAGCGGGGCGGACCCATGCGCGGATCCAGGATTTTTGTCAGGGGAAGGGGGCCCAGGCCCGATGGCCAGAATACAGTATCCGCACCGTGATGAGACAAATACATACATACATACATACATACATACATACATACATACATACATACACTGTAAAAATGCGCATAGTACTTAAACATGTTTAGTACACGTTAAGGTCTAAACGTGTACAGAAAAGTATCGTATTCCTGTTGTTTAGCTTTGATACATGTCTTTCCTGTATACGCGTTAAAAACGGGACAAGAAATGCGTCTCAGAAAGTGTTTAATCTGTAAGCGCATTTTTTACAGTGTACATACATACATACATACATACATACATACATACATACATACATACATACATACATACGCATGTTCAGACAGGCACATGAATGTTCATGCACAGGCAGACGGATAGACATACATGTACATGTATAGACGGAAAACTAAAATACATACACATTAATAGAAACTGCATAATTATGTACAGAGACAATGTCAGAAACATGTGCGTGCATGTCGAGGCATACATGTGCGTGTCATATTCTTTAAATTTCCCATGAAATAATTTGGCCACATCGAAACCAAATTATTTCATTTTCATAGGATATCTAAAAAGGGCGGGCATGGAGGGGGTTCGAGAACACCCTGAACCCAAATTGGATCCGCCACTGCTTATACATGTATGCTAATGCACAGATATTCTGGCGGCATATTAAATTTGCATGCAACTCGTATGTACTTCAAAAATATATGGGCCGAGTTGTCTTATGAATTTGATCCGAGTTGTCTTATAAACTTGGGCCGATTTGGCATGGGCCGAGTTTTATGTGGGCCGAGTTGGCATGGACCGAGTTGGTTTTGGGCCGAGTTGTCCGTAATTCTGATGGAGTCCCCCTTTTGTTTTGGGAAAAACTCGTTTCCTTGACAATCCAACCATTTAGACTTCTTCATGTGTTTTACATACACAACCAAAGTTATAAAAATGTTACCATTGACTTCGTTATTATGACACAATCCATGCAATCTGTAATATCATGTTCTTGTAGTTGTTTTTGGGCTCATCGCAGCCATTTTGCATGCTTTTCACGAGCTAGGGGTGATGACGTTTTTGTGATAAAATTCGGATGTTGAATTGATGAGACGAACTTAATAAAACCTTGAGAAATATTATAATAAAGCCGGTACTGGTTATACTCCCCATAACTAGGTAAGGTATGTCAGCGCTTTTTCAAAAACTCAGTACATTATTTTAATAAGATTAACAGTGGATTTTGGACATTATAAGAAACAAGTAGGTGTTTGAAATTTGAAAATCAGGGCAAAATTGTTAAAGCTATTGATTCTATTAACTTACTCAATGTTGGTACGCTCGCAGCAGTCACGTTTCTGTATTATTGTGCATTGTAGCGCCCCCTATTTTGCTATTAAATTATAACGAGTAATGACCAATTTCAGAAAATGAAAGTCGATTTCCAAGAATGGTTTGATTTCAATTTATTATAGCATGCCAAAGAAAATGAGATGCCTACTTGACAGAAATCCTTAACAATCACATACCCCACCCGTATAAATCCAATTTTCGGAAAGGAAGCTTTGTCATGTCCCAAAATGTCATAATCAGACCGAAAATGGACTTTTCCTACAAGGCGGACAATAGACTCCTTTCACATTGTTACCTCCCTTAGCAATCGCTCTTCAATTGAAAAATCGATAAAGTCGTTTTTGCAAATGAAGGGGCAGATTGCCTATTAGTTACATAGCCAAAACACGTAGTGTTCCTTAATAAGTCGATTTTTGGTCTTTAAAAGCTAGAATGGGATTGCTATATTGATGAAATAAGATAAAATCTTTGTTTTCATAAAAACTTTCTAAGTCTTGCATATTATTTTCGCAATAATTAGTGTAAAATATACTTTGATATCAAGCTAAAATTGACGCACAACTATTAATGCTCAAATGAAATCACGAATTCACCTGAACTATTTGTAATACATGCATGCCAACTAATATGCGAACATCGACAACTCAGACGAGCATGTGCAAATACACAGTAATCAGGGCATTCGCTGCTCGCACACACCTCGGACCCATTGTTTTGTCCGAGCGCGCACAAAGAAAAGCGGTAGACGGAAGCCCAGACAAAAATAGATCTAGCCCCACCAGATAAGCATGCACACTGCTGCATGCATGCTAACAGATAGACGTGCGAGCATGCTGCAAGCACAACAGTGACGGACCCAGGATTTCTGGAAAGGGGGTTCATATGTATAAAGGAGCGCGTGGGTGTGCTGATTTTATCTCTTTTTTCTTAAATATCCAATGAAAATAAAATAATTTGGTCTCACTGAGGCCAAATGATTTCATTTTATTGGATATTTCAAAATGGGAGGGAAGCGAACCCCCTCTGAATCCGCCTCTGCACAATTACTATAAGCATATGCGATAAAAGCGATCTCATAAAACAGAAATGTCAATACTGAGTAGGTATCTCCATTCATAGACCCTTTATTCAATCATTTTTCGTACGTGGTATAATACACAACATCCACCTAGCGCAGGCTCGCGAGAGCCTTCACTGATCACAGACACACACACACACACACATTTTGAATGCAGCTGAAGACGACCAACTTTAAAGAAAGCTACTTATCACCTCATAAATCATCCAGGCTTTGAACGCGTGCCAACCGGGGGACGTGTGTTAGATTTTATGGCTTCCATGCCCTGGGCATTACTAAAATTCACACATTGAAGAACCGGATGCATAGTACTTAGAATGGACATGACGCGAGAAAATCCGACTTTGGTGCATGTGAACAAGAAAGGCACATGTCTGTCTTCTTAACCATGTGGTCTGATCAGTGACTTTACTAGCCGCTTGTTGCAAAGTATTTCTACACTTGCTTCAAGCAAAATTTAATTTTTCTAGCCAGTCTCTGTAGTTGAGCAGACTAGTTTGAGTCTTTCTCAATAAGAAACCCTGAAGACAGATTTTCTCGTGGGATGGCCAAAATGTGTTTTTACTGGACCCGAGTTTTAGCCCAAGAAAGACCATGTTTAAACGCCAAGTGTACGAAATGCAACCATAAGTCTTGGATAAACATGAACTTCATCTTTTCCATATTCCATTGTGTAGCGTATAGGCAGCCGTATAAGTTTGCCCCTTAGAGTGTAATCTCGCGGAGATAACGCGGAACGAGACAGTTTGGCGCAAGCGCACTAACAATGTGAAAGGAGTCTATTGTTATTCTGATCATGTGCTCACGTGACAAGTTTCCCGCCAAAAGTAGCAAGCTAACGCAAGAGTACATTGACCTGAACCGAGAGAGGGTCAGCTTGTTTACGACAAGAAGCGATGGATTGTAAAGATCAGAGTCAAATTACTTTTGCACAGTGATCAGTAAGATATTAGTGAAAGAAAATATTTTTTATTTCATGGCTTACCTTGCTGCACGCTGAATATCTTTACTATCACACGCTTATGTTCAAATAGGCTATCAGTCAATACACACAGTTGGTACCCATCATTTTTAAGGCGCCACGTGAATCTTATATAGAGACATTAGGTGTTTTGACCTTCTTTTTGAACATGTGCGCAATGGTTTATGATTAGAATTGTATAATGATGTCATTGTTTGAATATGCAAAACCATTTGGATTTTTTTCTATGTATTTCCTGTTAGCGGAAGTGGGGGAGTTCCTTATCTGAAAATAGTCAATTTTCAATCCAGTGACATCCGTCGGAATACAGAACCAGGGTGAAAAATTTGCATACTAGGTTGAAGATTGACCTTTATTCGTTGACATTCATCAAGATATTAAAAGAAAACATATAAGAAATGGTGAGAGAGGTCACCATAAAAATCAACCTGTATGCACAAAAAAGGATCCCATCCATTGCCATTAAGAACTCCTCGGACACAGTTTGTACATATCCAACTGGGTAGTTCTCAATGGCAACAAATTGGTAAAAGGCGGCCCCAGTTAGATCGGTAATTGGTCATCTTTTTTTGCAAATA
Organism: Loripinus fragilis; assembly: GCA_964019695.1. Lineage (NCBI taxonomy): Eukaryota > Metazoa > Mollusca > Bivalvia > Lucinida > Lucinidae > Loripinus > Loripinus fragilis. The sequence continues at coordinate 61,682,739 of OZ026522.1, read as the reverse complement.
TCTACATGTAACAAATGTATGGTGAGATGGTATTGGATTCTTTTAATCTCAACAGACCAGGTATGATCATTTTAGGCCAACTGTGATAATACGGAAGGTAAAAGAAAACGGTCGAGTCTGAAAGCCCCTGCCGAGCCGAGCTGCCGACCCACATGGTTTAATTTTCAATATCAACATCTGTGGAGATTTTTCAAAAATAAATATTATCTAAAATCATCACATAGACTAAAGGCAATAAGTGGAAGATTAATAATAATAGTTAACAGTTATAATTAAGAAATAGATCAGCTCCAGCAGTGAATTGTTGAGTAATAATTCACTGTTTGGAGGTCAGTTGTAAAGAAGATCAAATCACGAGCGCGCAGCGCAAGTGATTTATCTTCGTACAACTGACCGACAAACAGTGAATTATTACTCAACAATTCACGCAATGGTGCTGATCTATTTTGATTCTAACTCACAATAAACGACGAAAACACACTCGAAGTCTTCAGCTTCGTCCAACTTTCCGCCATTGCACTGAAGAACTCCCGCCAATACTTAGACTACGTCGCATACGTTAACATGTAATTGTAACATCTTTCAAATGTAAAAACAACGTTACACCGTCTAACGCCATGAATGACGTCATTTTCCAGTGACGTCAGCTATCACACACTTTGGCAGTGAATTATCGTCCGATATATCACAGTTTGTTACCGTTGGCTCTATAAGCGAGCTGTGTTAGAATTTGATTTTAATTGCCATTTCATTAAGGTTTATCAAAATGTCTATAAATAGACTCGGATGTGGCCTTTAGGAAAATGACGATTTTTGTGAAATTAACGCATTTTTAAGTAAGATTCCTTAAAACTTTTTCTTCAATTATCTTTAATTTTCAGAATGTTTGCCAAACTCGCTTGTGGACCTCTCAAATTTCCAATAAAAATCAACTGAAACCTTGGTTCACTCGGCTGTGATTTTCAGACCCCCTGTGAGCAATAAAATGGCAATAAAATCAAAATTATTTTTATTTACTATTATTATTATTGTTCCACTTATCGATTTTAGTCTATGTGATGATATTAAATAAAAATTATTTATGAAAAATCTTCACCGAGGATGAATTTGAAAAAAATAAACTATGTAGGTCGGCACTCGGCAGCTCGGCTCGGCGGGGTTTACAGACCCGACCAAAGAAAACATTATATAAGTCTGATTTTGGTATTTAATGTTGTTAAAACATCTGTGTATTCAGAAAACGGAAAGTAAACAGGTCATTGTCGGTACATTAAATACCAAAACAAATTCATGCGTGACTTTAGTACCCACAGAAATAGCATGCTCTTCAGCTCAGAAGACAAAAATAACGCCATGTTTTGAAAACAAATAGTGTAAACATTCTGTGTGGACAGGAGTATTTTATCTTTTTAGAACTAATCAGGTATGCATCAGTGGCAAACTAAATAGCAAAATATAGATAAACCTATAAACATACAAAATGGAGTAGTGTTAGAGGAAGACACTGTTTGGAAATGTGTTTTCAACTTGGTTTACGTCCAGGATAATAGTAAGGGAAAAGATAGAGGCTTAAAAATCAGGGCTATATGATAACATGAAATAAAAATCCATCATATCGCCCTGAATTCAGTGCTACCTTTGCACATGAATGAAATATTAAGACAGTTGATAGTGATTAGATTAATCTTGGTCTTTCCATAGTATATGGGAAACCTCCATTCAGTTTTTAGACCTGAACGTGAGTAAGGTATTTTTTTTAAATTATGAAGACTAGGCACTATGGATAATATATATGACGCCAATATTAATTTTTCTGCCGCTTTTTTGCTCTTTGGTTTTAGTGATTAAAAGTTTGCAATCAATGTTATTATCGCTAGAATATAAAATTATAAAATACCTTTATAAAAAATGTTTAAATTTGTAAATATATGTTAAATAAAACGAATAACTCCATTGAATTAAGTTTGCTAAATATATTGCAACAAGGGAGCTAGCTCAAAAATGTTAGGGGAGATCACAATTGCAAATTTTTATCTCTGACACAGGTCCAAGTTTTTAACAATCTTTTTTCTGACAAAACAGATTTAAGAAAGCCATAACATCATCTACTTTATAAATAAAGGTTTCTGTTTAAAACGGATAGGTACAAGTATCTGAGACTGTCGAGAAAAGCACTTTGAACAGCGTGCGTTACTCTGTCTTGAAGAGAGAAGCAATATTCGGTGTTGTCTTGCTACTGTCGTTATTTTGCGAAATGCGCGGATTCTTTCGCATGCCTGGTAATGTCTGGTGGGTGATGCTGTCAGATGAAAGAATGGCACAGTGAACAACATGCAAATCTTTCCCCTTTCTCATTATGCTTGATGGAAAGTGAGCTTGAAAGTGACCCTGATTTTTTTCTTGTGGACGGCGATGTAGCGGTCTTTTCAACATGATTTAGAATCCATGTTTAAAGTTACGGATTCAGAAAGCTAATGACTATTACTATTGACCACAATAAGCAAAGATGTCATGGTGATGTCACAGGTGATGGTGCAGTTTATTTCATGCACAGTATCACAGACACTTGGGGTCAGTAGGGAAAAACAAGCCCCCCCCCCCCCAACCTTCATCCCCCATTAACTTTTGCATTCTTGCATTTTTTCATTTAAAATATGATATTTTGTATGCTTGAAGTTATACAGGTGTTAGAAAAAATGACCTAGAACATATGGAAAACATTTGAAAAAAATGCATATTGCTCACAATGATAGAAAAAACACAAGATAAACAACTTCGGCTTTGCAATTTCGAACCCCCATCGCCGTCAAAAGTGCAATGCACTCTTAATACTAAACAAACACACAAAACTCTTTCACCGATCAATTCTATATACATTTATCTACTTCCCGATATAGGTAGCTTTCTCTAAGTCTATCGCTTACCTGCTAAATATGACGAACAAAATCAAAACAAACAATTTCAACCATTAATCACAACTTCTTGGCACGCTAAAAGTACTGGTTTCCTGCTTTAAATTGCGTCTCGTTGAGGCCGGTAAAAAAATAATAACGCTAAGTGGGTTAAAGTACTTCCCCTTTGAAGATCTTTGAAGACTGGTTCTCGTTTTCAAACAAAGCAAACTACCAAAACGAGAACCAGTCTTCAAAGATCTTCAAAGGGGAAGTACTTTAACCCACTTAGCGTTATTATTTTTTTACCGGCCTCAACGAGACGCAATTTAAAGCAGGAAACCAGTACTTTTAGCGTGCCAAGAAGTTGTGATTAATGGTTGAAATTGTTTGTTTTGATTTTGTTCGTCGTATTTAGCAGGTAAGCGATAGACTTAGAGAAAGCTACCTATATCGGGAAGTAGATAAATGTATATAGAATTGATCGGTGAAAGAGTTTTGTGTGTTTGTTTAGTATTAAGAGTGCATTGCACTTTTGACGGCGATGGGGGTTCGAAATTGCAAAGCCGAAGTTGTTTATCTTGTGTTTTTTCTATCATTGTGAGCAATATGCATTTTTTTCAAATGTTTTCCATATGTTCTAGGTCATTTTTTCTAACACCCGTATAACTTCAAGCATACAAAATATCATATTTTAAATGAAAAAATGCAAGAATGCAAAAGTTAATGGGGGATGAAGGTTGGGGGGGGGGGGGGGGGGGGGCTTGTTTTTCTCTACTGACCCCAAGTGTCTGTGCACAGTATGACACCATGCATATTATGGTCTGTCATTCTGACCATTACCAGTAGCAGCTGTTAAAAGCGTGTGTCGATCGCCGCAGGCTAGCAGCACGTGTTCAAGTTTGACTTGATCAGCTACCGAATTGTGTGGTCGATAATTGGGGCGTTTATTGACAATTAAGATATACATTGATGACCATTAAGCGGCACAAGGCAATGATTAGATTTTCGACTGTGAATTTTCTTTCGCCATTGTCGCCAAATTCATAATTTTTGCGCCAAATTTATTATTTCTTCGCATTTGGCGACAATGGCGATCGGTAGCGCGAACCCTGGAAACATCGAACCCTAGTAGTGAAACCAAGTCAATGAAATGATACCTGGATGCAAAGACAGCCTTTCGTGGAAGCTGGCCCTATCAGGTTTCTTGTCGTTTCGGGCACTAGTCGTTTTTGCTGTGGGCCATTTCGACCAGGTCATTTTGGCCTGATTTTAGGATGGGTCATTATGGCCTATTTCTGTGGGTCGTTTCTGCCCGATATAACAATAGTGTTCCCCCTAGGCCCTTTTAGAATGATGCTGCGCCATGCCCTTTTCTTGTAGCACCCTGCCCCTTTTCCCGTGCGCCATGCCTTTCTTCTGACCGATCGTAGCCTTTTCTATAAAACAACAGTCCATTTTCTAGCATGAAAAGTCCATTTTCCTTTGTTACTATCGTATTCCGAGATACCTGAGCTATTTTCAGCAAACAGGTGACCTGATTACGTAAGATTATGTAATAAATTTGTTGACTGTCTGGACGGTGTCATCAAACAGATTACCGGTAGATGTTCACAATGGACATACTTATAATTCTTCTTTGTTAAAATAATTTTGTGGAACTTCAAACTTTGTGAAATAGTCTGTTTTTTGTAAATTAAATACTTTATTACTTCACTTGATATGTAATACAATAGACTCTTTTCACATTGTTAGTGTGCATGCGCCAAACTATCTCGTTCCGCGTTATCTCCGCGAGAAAACACGTTAAGGGGCAACCTTTTTATGGCTGCCTTACATTACACAATGGAATATGGAAAACAATTAAAAGAAAAATAAATTTCGCAAATAAAGACTGGACAAATATTAAAATTATATGATAAATGTAACAAAAATAAGCGATTATTTCCAATATTCTGAATATTTGAGATCAGAAAGATATCTAAGCATCCATTTTTTTCCAAATGAGCGGGTGCATTACTGTGTTGGTCACACATTATAACTTACACTGTATCAATAACTTCCTTCCATACAATGCGTATGCGAACAGTGAAGAGTCTGGTAAGTCTCGTGTTTATTCAATGTCTATATGGTCTATGATTACATTCCACACACTTGGCGCCTTGGTTAAAACACTTTAAAGGCCATCCCGCGAGAATGCTGTCATGCCGGTTTCTGACTGAGTAAGACTCAAACCAGTCTGTTCAGCTATAGAGACTAGCTAAAAATGAAATTTTGCATTGAGCAAGTTTAGATAGTATCCTTTCCAACAATCGAACAATAAAGGCGCTGACCAGACTGCGTGGATACGAAGACAGGCATGCACCTTTGTTGTTCGCATGCACCAAAGTCAGGCTTTATCGCGTCGAGGCTCATTTTAATATCTCCTACTGTGCATCCGGTCCTTTAATCCTATGCCTAAGGCCCTTTAAAAGCAATAAAAGCACACATGCCTGGCACGGGCATGATTGATTTATGACATGATGTATCGTTTTCTGTAATTGGTACTTATTATCACACTGTACGTAAAAGGCGCCACACAGTCTTAACCAGTAGACTGGTGTTTTAAAAAGATAGTACATCCATAATTTGTGTGTACGAGCAGCGATGATTCTCGCGAGCCTGCGCATAAGCGGACGTTGTGTAGAAACTCGGACCAAATAAACTGGGTCCGAGGTAGAAATGATGTAATTTAATGGGTCTATGTAGAATGGAGGTATTTACTGTTCGATTTCTGTCATTTATTGCATATGCTTAGTCATTATGTGCAACTATCAAGCGGCATACACGCATGTTTCTTTGGTAGCATGCAGTAACATGCGTGCGCTACTGCATGCTTTTCTAGTGGGGCTGGAAGCCTTAGATCTATTTTTTTCTGAGCCTCCGTCTACATGCACCGCCTTTCTTTATGTGCGCTCAGACACAACAATGGATGCGATGTGTGTGCGTGGTGAGACTGTGCATTTGCCCAGGCTCGTCTGAGTTGTCGATGTTCGCATTACAGACTCGTTTGTCTTATTAGTTGGCGTGTGTTTCAAAAAGTTTATGCAATTTCGTGCCTGAAGTAGAAGCGATTTCGTGCCTAAAGAAGCCGATTTTAGCTCGAGATTAAAGTATATTCAACACTAATTAAAGTGAAAAAAATACTGAAGACTTATAAAAAATGTATATGAAAACATTTATTTATCTGATTCCTAGAATAAGTCTATTGAGGCCTCCCAGGGGTTTGGGGGGGGAAATAAAAATGCTAGAATTTGAGAGGAACAAGGACAGGGAACATTTAGATATTACTTTTGCTGGGTAACAGAAATCATATTGCATCATAATCCCTTGGGTTTTTTGAAAAAAAGGACATCTTTTTGGAGGATCAAAGGAAAATAATGCTGGATTTTTTTATTCTATAAGTTAACAGGGAACACAAATATTTATTTTTTTTGGTGGGGAGGGGGGGGTTGGAGGAGGAGGGGATAAAGACAGAGTTTTGAAGGGCATAAAAACAAATTGGTATGAACAGAGAACATAGGAAAACTAGTGGGAAGGAGGGGGTGGGGACAAGCCAATTTATTTCAGGGGAACTAGAGAACAGACTACCAGCTTATTGTAGTAAACATTCAAAGTAGGGTTGCATGCAAAAATTTGCCTAAGCTACCACACTTTATCCCAAAGTTATTGTGCCCTTTTTGATCACTCAGCGCGCGCATAGAGTGCCTTTTTTGATCGCTCAGCGCGCTTAAAGTGCCCTTTTTTATAAAGTTACCGTGCCCTTTTTTGTTCTTGTGGTAAACACTAAACAATGACCCACACACCCATATGACACAGGTCTGACGATTTAATGTATGACAGATTGAACATTAGTCATCCTCAGATAGAAGAAGAACATCACTAACCACTATTGGACAGCCAGTATAGATTGGTCCAATGACCTTTCCCAGACATCTTGCTTCAGCTCCATTTGGAGATCGTCTTGTAGAGATTGGTGGAGAATATTCCACCCTGTTTAACACCCTGTCTGATGCTGAATGAGGAGCTCACTTCACCCTCCCATTTGACCCAGCCTCACTGTTAGACCACTATGCATGGATCTGATAAGCCACCATAGATGACTGTTGATGCCTTGCTCATATAAAGGCTCTATAAATCTTCAGCGATTTAGCAGACCATGATGCGACCGGTAACCCGGTTACCAGACGCATCATGGCCTGATAAATCACTGAAGATTTATAGAGACTTTATATGAGCAAGGCATCAACAGTCATCTATTAAACCGACAGATAAAATGGCCACTCAAAAATAGACAAAACAAAGATCTTAATGACAAATAGTAGCTTAATGAAGGTCAAAAGTATTGCTGAATGCTCCCCTTGGAGCATTCCACAATACTTTTGACCTGCATTAAGCGATAATTGGCCTTGAAAACCAATTTACGGTCTTTTTGAGACTGGCTGTTTTGCACAGGTTTTACTGTAGTTCAAGATCAAGATAGTTTACTGAGGAAATGCCAAAACTGACGATCATTCACTAGGACCTGTAATTGGGGAAATCAGTCCCTATCTCACACCAGAGAAGTAAACTTAGAAACACAGTCATCCACAACCTCGGCAGAGGAAACCACAGACTCTGGGAGGGCATTCTAATCCCTAATAGTCTGCGGAAACCTGCCTTTAATTATAAATGAGCCACGATATGAGATTTCCAACAATGTGGTAAGTGCGACCAGCAAAGCCTCAGATCAGCCTTGCGCATATGCGCAGTCTGATCAGAGTCTTTGCTAGTCGCTTGAATATTCTATGACTGTTAAGCTACTGATCGAGCATAATTTGGAGTTTCAAAGCTTAAAAGGAGGTTGCACAGGCTGAGTCTATTCATGTCAAAATGTCACAATGTTGGAAATCACATGCCACAGCTCATTAATATCTATGCGAGAAGCAGGAGTCTGAAATGCCATTGAGTAGTGAGTTCTTCTGGCTTTACCTTTCAGTCAGTTTTATAAATGTATGAGTCTATAGTCTTTCCTCCTTTTCTTAAGAGCAGGCCCCCTAGTGGAACCTTTAAAACCTTTAGAAACCTTTATTTTGGTTGGAATTCTTTAAAACCTTTTATTTGGCTGAAAAACCTTTCAGGGTTTCAGCTGGACTGAAATTTATTTTGGACATTTTGTCCAAGCAGCCCCAATATTGTTCGGACATTTGGAAAATTTTTAGGACATTTTTTAACACTCATTTTTACCACATAACATAAATTGACATCTGCCCTTCTCAAATTGAAACCAGTGGTAGTTTTGCTACCATTTCAGATGGTAAGAGCGGCCTGATTGATTGGCTGGCTTTTCATTTAATGAGGAGACTGGAGCTTGTTGATCGGTGGAAGTGGGTAGGGTACTGTTTTTTTGCTGCTTTTTTCAGTAGCTGCACGACTCGTTAGCCATGGAAAGTGACTGTTCAGGTAATGATGGAGCTGGCAAACTGTTTTGGGGCATAAAAAGCTTGAGTTCCTGTTGTTTCCTGGTGGCAATTCAGTGTTTTACTCATTTTATCAGTAAATGCTAATGCAAATATGCTGTCCACTTCAAGATGAAATCAAGGGAAGAAAACTAAGGATGCAAAGACCAATCAGGTGCGGCTTAACAAAACACTATGACTGGTTTGCTTTAGGGAATAAGTATTTACAGCGTTAACTAAAGCGAACCAATTTGAAGCCAATCGGCAATCTTTTTTAAAACAAAATACTATTGCATCACTGTGCATTACAGTACAGCGTATGTTTCGGAAAATCGTCTCAGACAAACTGTCCAAACTGGTGAGCAAACTCTCGGACATTGGGAACTATTTACGGTCTATGTCCGATGGCCGACGCCAAACTGAATCCCTGCCTTTAATAACCTTTATTTTGATTAACAAACCTTTAATTTTTTGCAAGATCAGTCTGAGAAATAGACCAGAAGTATCATATATCGACAAAAATGTCTATGACAGCTTTAGTTTTTCAGAAAGCTGTAACCATTCTTAGACCATTGTGTCTACCGAGTGACTATAGTGGTCTGATGGTCAGTTTTCATGAGGCTTCAGATAAGGCAGCAATGAAAAAAAAAGTGAGGTAGGGTAAATATAAATGCTTTTGGGTTTTTCCTTGCTTTAAATCTATGCTAAACAGCAGAGGTCATGTCAGAATGACTAGTTGATCCTAATCACACTTTTCCTAGGCTGGCTTAGCCCAAATCCTTTCACATGTACTCAGGGCTCTCTTTCACCAGTAACTGACAACTGGTGAAAGAATGTGTCAGAACTGGGAATAGAATGTGCAAAACTCCTGAACATTAGGCTGCTGCAAATTATGGTAGTCTATAAAAGGTGTGCTGGACTTTTTGTTGAACTCTGGGCTCAATTTATTTGGGCTCGGGTGAACATGGTTAACTCTGGTGAAATGTGCTGATTTTCAAATGTAAATGTCTTAGGTTGTCAAATCTGAACAGTGATATCTACAAACGAACGACACTAATGCAGATATATGCATATCTTTCTAAATCTTTATTTAAAAAGGGCATACAATATAAATAGGAGCAACATCTTCTGAAATTCTTCATTTACTGAACTTGAAGGTAAAATTGCCCCTACAAAATGACCAGAGATGGCTTCTCCTGCTTTATTGGTTTTAAAAAATTTACGGGGGAGGTTCCCCAACCCCCTTACAGACTAGGAAATGTGATTTATTTTTCAATCCAACACTGCTCAAGGCAAGCCTTAGGTTAAAAGTAAGGTTTTCAACTCATGGATAACACAACAAGAGCAATTTGCTATTGATTTGTGATTAGATGGTAGGGGTGACTATTGCAGCCAAAAATGACCATTGCGATAGTATTGACATTGCAGGAAGTACCATTGCGATACTATTACTATTGTGGACTACCATTGCAATACTATTGTGATACTATTGTCTGAAACATTTATGCTTATTTGAAGGAGAAAATTAAGAATATGGTTGGAATTTTAAGCACATACGGGTACCAATTTTTGTATGGAAACAAGAGAAAAATTTCAGAATATTGTCAAAGTCAACTTATATTGAGGAAATGCATGGGAGGCAACAGCATATACATCCTATTGTCATTTTTTGTGTCTAACAAAACAATTTTAAAGTGAAAACCCCTATGTCTGAAAACTATTGAAACTATTGCGATAGTGAAAAGACTATTGCCAATACTATTGGCATTGCCATTTTCTTATTGATGCAGTAACATTGCCTAGGTTACTATTGCGATATATATTGATAGTCAGATGTATTGTTACATCCCTATTAGATGGCTATATATTAGTTGCCTAAGGATTTTCTGTAGCTGTACCATACCATCATCTATCCAGGGATTTTTTTTGCAATTTTGGGAAGGGGCCCTAGGGCCTTTCAGATTGGGAAAATTAGCGTGGTAAACCACTAAATTGGGAAATTTTCTAATTAAACAAGAACAGCATTTTTCGGTCAGTTTAAAAAAAATTAGCTATTACACATACTATTGCCATTAAATTGAAGGAAAATAGGATGCAATTCTAGTAGATTGTCATTATGTAGCTTGTGTGTGTGTGTGTGAAAATTCTAAAAAAAAAAAAAATTTTTTTTTTTTTTTTTTTGAGATTGGGAATTTTTTTTTTCAAATTGGGAAAAAAGTCACCTAAATCCCATTGGGAAAGGGCGCCGAATTTCGGCCCCTGAGGACCCTGCTATCATAGCAGGTATTTAAAGATGAGGATTCGATAAATTTACTCGAAAATTTGACATTGATTTGCTCTTTATTTTTGTCAAAATTTAAACGAAATAACCTTTATTTTGCCTAAAATAGCCTTTATAGAAAACCTTTAATTTCATGAGAGTCTGCTAGGGGGCCTGTAAGAGATTCCCATTTTAATTGTCCAAGGATGCCAGTCATAGTTGTATTTCCCTGATACAAATCTGGCAGCATGCTTTCTAATGCACCTTACTCCAGGACTGGACGCACCTGTTTTATGGATGAGATTGTCCTTAAATTCAACAAAATTGTTAACAGAAATCCGAAAATGCTATTCATTGGCCTTGATGCTTACCTTCGACATACCTTAAATAGTGTGCCCTGGTACATAAACTGATTCTAAAATATGTGTTTAAATTGAAAAAAAAAATGTCACTTTTCTTCATTACAAAACATTAAACTGTCTCGCAGAATATCCTCTATATGAAAACCGATATCAGTGTTGAAAAGTTCAATGAGTGTCTCATCGAATAGCATTGCCGGATTTCTAAATTTTGTTCTCAAAATTAGGAAACAGAAAGTTTAATATAATTGATATATGCAATGAAGGAGCTGGATTGGTGGCCGTGTTTGTCAGAAGCCAGTTGATCTGGTTCTACAGTGTTTTAAAAAAAAGGGATAAATCTGGGCTCAGCAGGACAGAATAAATCCAGTACTATGCTCTTTTTAAACTTTCCTTATACATGCACATGTAGTATACTTGTCCCAGGACAAGTGTGATTAGAAATTACCCACTTTTTCTGAATGAGGTCAGGGGTCCTGCTACAGTTTTCAGACTGGTACCTATGAAATTGGAATAAATAACGAAGCTATATCTGAAATTGGGAAAAAGTAATTATGGCATCATTTCAAAACACAATGATTCTGTGATCTCGATTCACAAGAACTTGAATTCAGGTACGGTATAACAACCAACTAGACCAACTAGTAGCCCCTGGGCTGTTTGGAATCCTTGTAAAATAAATAAAGCATTAAATTAAATTATAACATGAATTGCAGACCAGTTTAAATCTCTTTTTTTCTGTCTTTCATCACACTAGAGAACCTCTGTACTTGAAAGATGCACGTTAGAGAACCTCTGTACTCGAATGGTGCTTGTGAGAGAACCTCTGTCCTCGAAAGATGCAGTCATCGCGTGGTGGTTGCAGTCAACATATGCACAAAATAGTGTACCTAGCTGTTTAAAAGGGTAATATTTTGGTCAATATTTTACTTCTGAAAATATTTTAACAAAATGTTTGTGGGTTAAGTGATAGTAGCTACAGCGCTAGAGTTAGGCCAAATCTTGTGATTTTTTCCTGAAAAGAGGATTTAAGAAATTTCTACTTATGTTCTGGAATTTATGCTTACTTTAGATAAAATGCAAGATAACAGTACTTTATGTGAAAAAAGTTGAAATCTGAGGCTGGAGCATTTTGAAAGTTATTCAAGCTTTTCATACTGTACGCATAGTTCTTTATATCAGGTTTTCTGGCCCAGTGGTCGGGTTGTTGACTTTTTCTTTATTGATTTTATTTAGACACTCGACTACTGGGCCAGAGTATCGGATATACAGAACTATGCATACAATATGAAAAGCTTGAATAACTTCCAAAATTCTCTGTCCTCCATTTTCAACTTTGTGCACATTAAAGGATTGGTATTTTGCATTTTATCGAAAGTAAGCATAAATTCCAGAACTGAACATAAGCAAAAATTCCTTAAATCCTCTGTTCAGGAAAAAAAAATCACATTTTTGGCATAACTCTGGCGCTGTAATGACTAACACTCAACCCACAAAACAAAACGTTTGTTAAGCAGATACACAGCTGGATTTTAAGTGATAATATTTCGAGATGAATATTTTCAGAAGTAAAAAAAAATAACCAAAATATAACCTTTATTAACAGCTAGGTACACTATTTTGTGCACGCGTCGACTGCAACCACCATGTGATGACTGAGCTGTTCGAGTACAGTGGTTCTCTAGCGTGTTCATGTCAGAGAAATGCTTAATTGCCATTTGCAGCCAACTGTATTTATCTAATGATTAATTTAACAAATGAAAAACATAGTTTGTCTGAGGATGTGATTTGGGAATTTTTTAACTGTAGATTGGGGGAAAAGATGCTTTTGCCATTGGAATTGGGGCAGATATTCAGGCCCAAATATTGGCATACGAGAGCCCTGGATCATGTGGGACAACACTGTAGTCATACCACTACAGCAATTTGGGTCTCGTCACTTATTCCGGTGTTAAGGTAACTTTCTCATCATGTTCAATTTCTTTATTTAATCACAGATAAACACCCCAAAATGTTTGGGTTCCGATTAATTTTTGTTCATCAAATTCACATTGTATCTTTTAGCTTTAAAATTATATGAAAACTTTAACGTTTGATGTCTAGGCATGAAATAACTTATTACTGTTTCGTCATCGTGGACAATTAATCAATGACGAAACAGTATAATTATGACTAAACCGTAATTGACATTTTTTTAAATATAACTTTAAAAAATACATTGAAAATCTGTTTTTATCTCCGTTTTGGCAAAACAACACAGAGGTTGAAAACTAGACGATGCAATCTCGAAGCAATCATATTAGAAAGTTCTCATTTTTGTCAGCCTTTATTTGAAGGTAATTTTACTATAAGACTGGAGTGGGTGACAAGACCCAAATTGCCCTAGTGGAATGACTACAGTGGACAAGGTCAACTTATTTTTACACCCCTGACTTGTGTATTAACTCTCTGCATGCTGGGTAATTATAACCCTTTTGTGTTCATCTACTTATTTTTTTCAATTATACTATTTTAAAAATTCTTTGAGGAACAATATCAAAGTGTCAAATGGTTTGGATCATCATCTAGATCAAGACTGACATTCTTGTGATCGGTCCTGATCCGGGTCCAAACTGTATGCAAAAGTTTTCTATAAGCTGACAATGAAAGTTGCCATTACACGCCTACCAAACGCTCGAATACTCAACATCTGGTTGAATATTAAAAACAACTCAGAACTGCTCTATGAAGAAAATGAAAAATCGGGGAATGTCAACAGCCTATGGATTCCTGCATTTGTGGTATAAATACGAGCTCAGAAAGTATTCTTATTAGGTCACATTTACTTTTCGCACGATAAACTCGTTCTTGTCAAATTCTGGTACACAAATTTTACGCGAAATGTAAACCTGACAAAACGAGAGAGCTTTCTGACTTCAAATTTATACCACAAACGTAGGAATGCATAGTCTGTTGCATGACATTCCCCAATTTTTTATTCTCTTCCTGGAGGAATTGTTTTTAATATTCAACCAGATGTTGAGCATTCGAGCGTTTGATTGGCTTGCAATAGCAAGGAAAGAGTTAAAGGCGAATTTCATGGGTAAAATTTATCAGGATTTGAGGCTGGCTTTCCATAGAAAGTCAGCCTCGAAATGCTGATTTAGGCAGATTTTGATAGCGTCTCTGGTTTATTTTCAGTTCATCTAAGTGCAATTGACCCTTTAAACTTAAAATTATTAATACTCTGTAGGTTTACAGTATGTTTTAAGATTTGAATTTCGAAAGTTCATGATTTTTGAAATTTTGAACTTTCACCGGTGGAATTTACATTTCAGGATATTGCGGTACAAGTTCATCAAAGAAAGTTGAATGTGCCAACAATTCAAGGTCCATTTCAAAAGAAATATTTCTCTACACACAGCAGAGAGAGCTTGGCTTGCCGAGGAATTGTTCTAAGCCACCGAGTATCATAGATGAATATGTATCTCAGCGAATGCCCTTGTTATTTGCTGAAAAGGAATTTCCAGTCGGAAAAATAAATAAAATCTTCACTTCACAGTGGTTAAATGATAAACAGGTTGTGTTTGGGACAAAATGCAATAAAGTAAGTACCAGTATACATTTTTTCTTGCACACCGGATAAGGAAATCTGAGATTTTACCCTGGGATAGAAAATCTTATCTTACCCATGCTATCTTACCCAGGACATCAGTGTTATGTTAAAGTAACGTCATCGTGTGAAATTGCATCTTAGCGTATTTAAGGACTTCTTGAAGCTTATTTTAAAATTAATTTTGATAAATGAATAAAAACAGTGGTGCGCAAGAAAAGAATCCATTATCGTGTGAGGGAAGGATAGAAAAAAATCTGTCTCAGATCACCGTTTGTCATCACTCGACAAGGCTCAAGCCTCATGATGCCAAAGGGTGATCCTCAGGACGGATTTTTCTACCCTACCCTCACACTCATGATAGATTCGTAGATATAAGTTTGGACTTGTCCATCTCTCTGTCCATCCTTCCGCTCTTGACAAATTGGGTTTGTGAGGCTTTGTTTTTGGTACAGAAAGGCTTTATGTAGCTAAACACTTTTTAGCTCACCTGAGCCGAAGGCTCCGAGGTGAGCTATTAGTATACCAGTGACTCCGGCGTCCGTCGTCCGTCCGTCGTCCGTCCGTCCGTCTGTCAACATTTTCAAACATCTTCTCCTCTGAAACCACTGGGCCAATTGAACTCAAATTTCATATGGAGACTCCTTAGGATGGGGGAACTAAAGTTTGTTCAAATGGTTCTGGTCACATGACCAAGATGGCCGCCATGCCCATATATGGTAAAAACCATTTAAAAATCTTCTTCTCCAGAACCAGAAGGCCGATGACCTTGGGACTTGGTATGTAGCACCAGGGATGTGGGGCCTACCAAGTTTGTTCAAATAATGATCCTAGGTTGACCTTGGCCTACTTAACGTCAAGGTCAAATTTGCTTCCTAATGCATTTAAATGGGAAAATTTCTCTAAAGTTGATTTTTTTGAAAACTGTGGAAGCCTTAGTCATTACTCTTACTTGATAAGTTTAACCTTATGAGACAATGGCTATAAATAAGTTCCAAAGGTCAAGGTTGACCTTTGACCTTTCAGCTTAGGTCACTCATATTAGAGTCCTATCAATATATTAAAACATAGTTTTCTCACAAACCATTGGCTCAATTGAACTCAAATTTCATGTGAAGACTCCTTATGATAAGTTAGCCGAAATTTGTGCAAAATAATTTGGTCACATGACCAAGATGGCCACCATGCCCATATATGGTAAAAACCCTTTAAAAATCTTCTTCTCCAGAACCAGAAGGCCGATGACCTTGGGACTTGGTATGTAGCATTGGGGATGTGGGGTTAACCAAGTTTGTTCAAATGATGATCCTTAGTTGACCTTGACCTACTTAACGTCAAGGTCAAATTTTCTTCCTAATGCATTTAAATAGGATTTTTTTTTAAAAATTGATTTTTTGAATACTGTTGATGCCAAAGTCATTATTCTCATTTGATATGTTAAACCTAAAGAGACAATGGCTATAAATAAGTTTCAAAGGTCAAGGCCACCACACCTATAAATGGTAAAAACACTTTAAATATCTTATTCTCTGGAACAAAAGGCCAATGGCCTGTAGCATTGGTATGTAGCATTGGGGATGTGGTCTCTACCAGATTTGCACAAATGATGAATCTAGCTTGACGTTGACCTACTTTATGGCAAGGTCAAATTTGATTCCTAATGCATTTATATGGGGAAAATCTTGAAATGTTAATTGTTCTATATCTGTTTAAGCTGAAATCATAATACTTTCGAGATATGTTTAACGTTATGAGACAATGGTTTTATATAAGCACCAAATGTTAAGCTACCTGTGACGTTTTATCTAATGCCACTCATTTAGACTGCAACATACCTATCTAAACATTGGTTTCTCAGAAATCACTGGGCTGTTTGATGGAGTATTCAATAGATTGTTTTAGGTCACTCAACCAAAATTGCTGCAACCCCCATATATGGTAAAACAAATATGTTTTAGTAATATACCTTGTTAGTTGACCTTGACCTATTTTAACATGATTAAAGAGATCAGGTGAGCGCCATAGGACCTTCAGGTCCTCTAGTTTCTGTTAGTACAGGGGGGCTCAATGTGGCCAAAAAAAAAAATCACTTAAAATTTATTTTGTCCATCACTATGGACACTTTGGATATAATTTATGGACTTAATTTTAAGAATGTGTATATTTTTACTAGCCACAAATGTGTAATTGCCTTTTCTGGGGCTATGGACTGCATGCAGTTTGAAAAGTCGATCCTTCTGTTTGGGTGTACAGACTGATCAATTTGTATCAGTGCACTATTAAGAAAGATCTACCTTCATGGGTCTAGATATCACTTACCTCTGATAGCCACCTAATATTACTTAATTTTAGACAAAGATGATTTTTGTCCAGACAAACTTAATGTGGTTTAGCCACATTGAATGTCAAATTTGTATGGTTATCCACATAAATGTCCAAGTTTGTGTGGTTTAGGCACATTAAATGTCCAAATTTCTGTGTCTTATGGCCACATAAATATTTTAGCCCATAAACTATGGAAAAGTGTAGACACACAAATCCAATTTGTAGGTCTTCGCATCCATCAATGATATTTCCTTCTTCAGCCATAACTAAGTATGGACCAATGGATGGAATTTCAGGAAGCATACTGAATATGTATGATCATGGTGTCGTAATGCACGTAAAGTTTCATTAGGATGTCACCAGTTATAGAGGAGTTATTGCCCTTTGATTGCCTAAATTTCAATGAATTGTTCATCCTCATAACTTAGTGAGCAATGCATGGAATTTCATGAAACCTATACTGAGTATTTGTGACCATCGAGTGGTGAATCATGATGCATATGAAGTTTTCTGAGGATGTCATTAATTTAAGTAGAGTAATTACGCTTTAATTGCGTAAATTTCAATGAATTGTTCCCTCGTCAGCCATTACTTAGTAAGCAATGGATGGAATTTCATGAACCTTGTACCTTGTACTGAGTATAAATGATCATGGTGTGATGAGGTATGAGTTTTGTGAAGATGTCATCAGTTCAAGGAGTCATTGCCCCTTGTTCACCTCAATGTCAATGAATTTGTTCATTCAGAGCCATAACTTATTAACCAACAGATTGAATTTCATGAGATTTATACTGAATATATGGCACAGGTGTGGTAATGCACATTAAGTTTCGTCAGGATGTCTGTAGTTATAGGAGAGTTATTGCCCTTTGATTGTCTAAATGTCAATGAACTGTTCCGTTCTCAGTCATAAAGAAGCTCTAGCCATAAGGCGTGTATTGTGCCTAGTTGACATGATTACAAAAACTATATTTTCAAATTGCCCAAATGTTTTTAGAAGTGGTCTGTTTTGGTAGTTAAATATGCATAGTAAGCATCAAAATATGTTTCAAAGCGATTCATCGTTTACAAAGCCATGTAAACTTGCGTTTTCTACTCTCACCCCTCATTTTAAGTCTTTATACAGGGTGCTGTTTTGACCAGACTTTTTAGTAAATCCATTGCATGTTTTCAAAAAGTAAAAGTGCTAAATTATTAAGGATATAAATGCCATTCATTTTCAAAACATTGCGGTATTCGTTCTGCGCATGCGTATGAAATATACTTGAAACAGTGACTTTTGTCATTGAAAAGATTAAACTGGCGTCTTTCAGTTTGTTTTGAGATGCTTTCCCCGCCTAGACCCAAGATGCCCTTTGGACAAATAAATGTCGCTTTATGAATATACAACATATGTAAAGGGCGTCTTGGGTCTAGGGGGCAAAGGGGTGCTATAAGTGAAAGAAGACCTCAAACATCTGACCCCACGCATGCATGCATGCACACATGTATGGAACTGCCCCCATCCACAATTTATGGGTACAGTCTACCTTTGGCATTTTTCGTGGCGGAAATGTCCATGGCCAAAATGTCCAGGCCAAAACATCCATGGCGGAAACGTCTGTGGCCGAAACATGCTACATTTGGACAGGTAGACATGACTTTTGTCATGGCTGCCTGACAGCTAAAAATAGTTTGGGGATTCCTGACATCAGATTTTTCACATACCAGAGAGCTTAATTTAGCAAGCACGAAAAGGTTAAACTGTCGGTCCTGATCTGGGTCCAAGCTGTTTGCAAAGGCTATCAGCAGGCGTCAAAAGTTGCCGCTAGCAAGGAAAGAGTTAGAATTATTATCATTATTCAGGCCTTATATTAAGAGTGTGTAATCTAAAATTGATTTCCTTATTTCTTTACCAAAACATATGTTGTGGGTACTCAAATGAACCGTCTTAATGAGACGGTTCTTTTAAGCACCCAAAACATATGTGAAAACTGATGGGTAAGAAAATATTCACAAATTTAGGCTCAAAAATTTTGTTTAACCTATGATCACATGTATTTCTTGTTTCAGTTAATGGTGCTAGATGTAAAGACTGGGTGTTTAGATCATATACCATCATTAAAGAGTAGCGACAACAGTACCCCTGCAGGGTGTCCATGTGGTATTCATAGTATATCAGTTAACCCTTCAAAGACTTTGCTAGCAACAGGGGCTGATAATACAAATGACTTAGCTGTGTATAAATTACCCACCTTTGATCCAGTCTGTGTGGGAGAGGTAAGCTAAAAAGCTTGTATAACCCTTTGTATACTAATGGATTCTTCCTTTTGGTTTGATACAATAAACTTGGGATAGTCCATTGTCCATATCTAGGGTTGTCAGGTTGTTGTTTTTTTTTGTTGAAAATATTGTATTTTCGTGTGAATATCTTTTTTACCATTACAAACAGTGTAGACCCTGATAAAATGCAGCATTATGCTGTATTTCATCTGGGTCTTCACTGTTTGCAAAAGTACTCAACCATGGGTTTACCGAACAGGGATAATCCTAGGATGGGCCGGATCCATTTTGTGAGAAAACTATTATCGTTTTGCTAAAATGGACTTTATTTTTAGTTTGGGCCCCATATGCAAGCTATTCAAATCTCATGTCAATTATGCTCTAACGTGGATATGAAGGATTCTTGGGCCCTTCAAATTTTGCAAAGGGCACATGAAAATTTCAAATGGCCCATTAAAATTTGGAAATTTGCATGTATTTGAATGGGATATGGTCCATAGGTCCATTTTAAGGGCCCATCATCATTTTGGGCTAGGATTATCCCTGCCCGAATACAAAGGGATAAAGGACTTGTTAGGCTTGGCTAAAAATGAAATCATGAAAGTAACATATTCAGAAAGCGGAGAGTAACCAGAATAAGAAGGTGTCTGCGCTTTACAAATATATTTGATACTTTTTAAGATCAGATGGCTCCATCCCAAAGCCAGCACTGTTTATCATTGCCTTATGTTTGCCACTGTGAAGTGGAGTAGCTCTATGTAATAACCAACAATTTATCAGTATTACCTTGTTGGGCAGTTGTCAGTTGCTATTGAAAATATGCATACGTATATCTGTAATCAGTTAAAATAATATTTATTTGATAAACCACTTTATTATAAAATCTATAAATAAACATCTTCTGATTGGCCCAGATGCATATCCACTCGAGTCAATGAAACTACATATTGCATGGTTTGCCAGACGTGACGTTGCAAAGCACACAGCACGAGGTAATATTGTATGGCTTACGGGAAGTGACGTCAGAATGTCAAGTAATTTCGCAGAATCCATTCGTAACATCAATGGTTTTAACAGTATAAAATGAGAGGAAATGCATAACATACATTTATTTTATAATAAAACAATTGTTGACTTATGTTTCGGTAGACATGGAGTGTTATTGAACAGTAAACGTATTGACCTCCGCTCTGCGTGGGTCAATATGACATTTACTGTTCAATAACACTCCATGTCCACCTCAACATAAGTCAATAATTGTATAATATTGGCCTAGATGCTTTTGAGGGTTTGCGAACAACAAAGGCGCAGACCACAGTCAGATCAGCACCTTTGTTATTCTCTAATTGGAAAATATCATATCTGAGCTACCAGTGAAATTTCAGTTTTCTAGCTAGTCTCTGTAGCTGAGCAGGCTGGTTTGAATCTCACTTTGTCCGAAACCCCGAATGCAGGATGTGTCGCATCAAGGCCCATGTGTATGTGCAACCTATAGAATTATGATCTCTATAATTGATATGTTGTACACATTTGCAAGCTAGGACAAGATTGCTGACAGCCAAATGTAATTATGAATATGTTTTACTAGCTGAGTGTTGAGGGGTTAACCATGTTTGAAAATAATGTTTACCACAAATTTAATGTACATCTAGCATTTATAGTGCCACATAGCGCAATCAGTATCGTGTCTGACTTCAGATGTGCGTCTGACTGCAGATCCAGGGGTCTCAAGTTCGATCCTGGCCCCGTCCCATACTTCGTGGAGATTGATCATAAAATGATTTCTACAGTCATTCTCCTCCCTTCCACTGATTCATTCAAGAAGGGTTGTTGTCAGTTACAAGCAAAAGTATGTACACGAATTACTGGTTAACCGCTTGTTCAAGCTTGCGCAGGAAAAAGTGTGGTTAGGTGAACTGGCCGTCCCCCCTATGACCATAGCTGTTGACTGGGATGTAAAGCAACAAAACAAACCAACAAACAAACATTCTAACATTTAATCAATTCTATGTTAAGTGTATGTTCCTTCAAAGAGTACATGTCACAAAACTGGCATTGATTATTATACATTTATCAAATATATTTTGTTAGGAAATTGCTTCAAATGCCACAAGTAGGAAAGCAAGAAATATTTTAGGTTTTTGAAATTGTCATTATTTAGTTAGATTTCAAACCTCAAGACAGGTCTAGTGACAAGGCTTACAGGTGATATTCTGCCCATCTCAAGGGGCCGATTTTGTTTGATTTTTTTTTTTACTTTTTTAGGGACTACTAGTATTTATGAGAACAATGACCCATACCAGAATGATACTTAAACACTTGTGCTTAAGTGGTATGCTTGGCATAATACAATCTAAAATAACTTGATTTTGAGGATATATTTCTACCCTTATTATGTTCTATGCCATTAATTTCTCCCAATTTTTATGTTAAGTCAATCATTTTTCACAATTTTGGCCAGAGGCCTTTTCCCAAAATGGCTGGAAAAAGCCCTGGCTTATATTCTGCCAGTATTGGTAATGGCTGTCACTATGGGGTGACAGCTGTTACTACTAATGATAACCATTACTACTGCCAGTGGTATTCTATTGTTTGTTTCAGAGAGCCCACACAGACTGGATTTTTGATAGTGAATGGTTAGATGATGAATTCTTAGTAACAGGTATGGACTTATATGAGCCATGGCATGACAATACCAACAAAATAAGTGTGTGCAAAGTGAAGACTCTGATCAGACTGGGCATCTGCTGTGCACTTAGTGGGTCAGACAAAGCTGGTGCTTATGATAATCTGAGACTTCTTGTAGGACACATCCACACTGTTGGTTTTATCATGTCTCGGCTCGTGTCTCAGCGCACTTTGAGATGACCTTAGCTCCTGAAAAGCAATGATTTTTTGAGTAAATGCTTGGTAGCAGATAATGACTTTTCACATGTATAGTCTAGGCTATTTAATTTCTTTAAAAAAAAAAATGAGCCACTTAATGATATTTGAGAAATGTAAAACATTTATATTTGGGGAGTATTTTAATTTGGCGCTAGGGAGCGCAGTGGCTCAGTGGTAGAGTGCTTGACTCAAGATTGAAGAGTTGCTGGTTCAAGCCTCACCGGCGGCACTGCATTCTGTAATGAGCAAGACATATTAATCCCTGCTTAGGACTGGTTCAACTCAGGAAGACCTGTCCCGACATGACTGAAAAATATTGACTGGGACATAAAGAATCAAATCAAAAAAACAAATGTGGCGCTATTTGCAATATAAGCAAAAATTGCCAAAATAAGAGACAGCAAAATACAGTTTCTTATTCAGTGACACAATAGATAAGCAATAAATGGACACTCGTCCATATAGTACGTGTTCAGAAATAGAGAGCCTTTAGCCATAACAAGAAAATGCTACCTACTCACCCACCCATGGAAGGCTCAAGATGAGCTATTGTAATCGGTCTTCATCCATCGCCCGTCCGTCAGTCCATTGTCTGTAAACTTTTTCTTTAAACAATATCTCCTCCTGAGCCACTTGTCCAAATTTAAAATAATTTCACATGAATGTTCCCAATAATGTCCTCTACCAAAATTGCATAAATGGTTCCGCTCTGCTGAACATGAGGACTGGCAGAGCTCTAGATAAGAAATCTTTAAAACATCTTCTGAACCACTGGTCCAAATTCAAAATAATTTCGCAAAATTGTTCCTCATGATACCCCTACCAAAATTGCACAAATGGTTCCACTCATATGATCAACGGGGCCACCAGAACTCTAGATAAGAAATATCTTTAAAGGACATCTCCTCTTTAACCACTTGTCCAAATTCAATATAGTTTCACAGAGTTTTTCCTGATGATGCCTTCTACCAAAATTGCACAAATGGTTCAGCTCCACCAAACAAAAGGGCAGCCAGAGCTCTATATAAGAAATATCTTTAAATGACATCTCCTCCTGAACCACTTATCCAAATTCAAAATGATTTCACTGAATTGTTCCTCATGATGCTTTCAAGAAAATTGCACAAATTGTTCCGCTCTGCCAAACAAAAGGGCCGCCAGAGCTCTAGATAAGAAATGTCTTTATAAGAAATATCATAAACCACTGGTCCAAATTCAAAATAATTTAAAAGAATTGTTCCTGATGATACCCTCTTCCAAAATTGCAAAAATAGTTCGCTGGAGGGCTTTCAGAGCTCTAGATAGGAAATATCTTAAAACAACATCTCCTGAACCTCTGGTCCCAATTCAAAATAATTTCACAGAAATGTTCCTTAAGATACCCTCTACCAAAATTGATCAGAATGTTCTGAACAACATGGCCACCAGAGCTAAAAATAGAAACACCTTTGAATGATATCTCTTTAGCCAACGGCCAATACATCATCTCATGTGCCGGGATTCAGGTGAGCGATCCTGGGCCCTAGGGCCCTCTTGTTTTACCATTGAATTGTACAAAGGAATCATAGGAAAATAAACATAAAATGGTAATTTTTTTTCTATAATTACTATGTAGAAAGTTCCATATATAACAGGATTCACTTATAACATAAATTACACAATCCATTGCTATGGACAACAAGCATAGCATTACAAGGACTGCACTACACTGTATGATCAATAAGTCTGGCCCCGAGGTTATAAAACTTTTTCCATGCGCAACTCAGCAGAGCACGAGATTAATCCTGCTCATAAATGTTAAAATGCCAACAATTGTTGGCATTTTAACATTTATTAGCATGATAAATACAACGTCTGAGAGACTGTAAGCAAGAAACTTCATTTGTCGGTATTTAAGTTGTTATGAGCAGTTGAAATTTCGCGCTCATTTGAGTTGAGCATGAAGAAAGTTTTATAATCTGGGGGCCTGTTTATCTCAGTATGGTTGGCTTCATTTCAGGTTCTAGAGACAGCCAGCTGGGTCTGTGGCAGATTAACAAATCAGAAGATGAACCACCAACGTCTCCATCATCTAGTCTTCAGGTGCCTGAGTACAGCATCAAGAGTCCTTTATTAGTTAAACAATGTCCTGATGCTCGGAAAGTTAGGGCATTATCCTATCATAATGATAGAAGGGTGGGTAGTCATAACATTTATTATTTATTTTTAGATTTGAACGAGTTACAGGGAGGGCAGTGGCTCAGTGGTTGAGTGCTTGACTCGAGACTGAGGGGCCTTGGGTTCGAGCCTCACTGGCGTCACTGCGTTGTGGTCCTTGAGCAGGACACATTTATCATAGCTTAGTACTGCTCCAACCCAGGATGACCCGTCCCTGTTTAACTGAAAGATTGTTGATGGGACGTAAAGAATCAAATCAAACAAATAAAAAAAATCAACTTGTTACCCCTGTAAATATTTAACAGTCCCAGTACTTTAGTTAAGAGAGTGTAGCAGAAAAATACTTTTCTTATTTCTCAATCAAAACATATGTTGTGGGTACTCAAAAGAACCGTCTCTATGAGACGGTACTTTTGGGCACCCAAAACATTTGTTCAAACTGACTGGTAAGAAAGTATCAACAATTTTATGCTCAAAAATTGTGTTTATCTAAAACTATGGGTCCATTCAAACTTTGGCATGGATTGGTCTGTGATTCTGGCATTTTCTGGTAAATCTCGCTTGCTTTTAAGTTCCCCTGAGCCTTAGAAAGTGAGCTTTTGTGGTCATAGGATGTCCATTGTCCATCCGTCAGGCATCTGTCAACAATTTACTTTAAATAAAAGTAAGTAAGGATGCAATTAAGTACCACACCTGACCCAGGATACCAATGAGAAAGTGACAAACTCACAGTTAGACACCACAAACGTGAGCCAAGAGGTCAGCCTTTTCCCAGCAGGCGACTCAAGGCACATATAAACAGACGCACACAAAGGCATAGCAAACACAAAACAGAAAAAAACACATAAAAGATCCACAAAAGAAGTACCGCCTTGGAACGGTCAGTAAAATATTTTACTGGAGGGCTTACATCTCCTCCTATACCACATGGTGGAATTACACTGTCAAACGAAACAGTTTCCCCATATTGCCTCCTGATCTTGTTCAGTTGCTTGAGCTTCCCCTGTTTCTAACAAATTTTGATGGTCTTAAAGTTAAGGTATTCAAGCAATTGAAATCCAGCCGTATATAGTTGCATGCATTTTCTTGTCATAATAAACATTTGATATATTTTAATTTGAAAACTGAATTCAATGCTTTTGGCTGCTGTAGAATTGAAATTTAGTGTCCTGTTAATGTTGAGGCATGATAGAGTCACTTAAAACATGCATGCCAGCTATCTGGTGGAGCTAGAGGCCTTGTGAATCCTCCGAACCTTCATCTACTTCCATACTTGGTGTATGCAAGCAGTGTTGACTCTGGCGAGACTGTGCATATGTAAACTTAATGTTGAAGTAAATTCTGCAGAAACTTCCCTTGATATATCTACTATATGCCTGTTCCATTTGTTGATAAAACTCCAATGGCAGATTCAGAGTTGGTGTACTTGGAACCCCTCCCACTCTCAAAGACCAAACTAAACTTCATCTACTCCCATACTTGATGTTTGCAAGCAGTGTTGGCTCAGGCGAGACTGTGCATATGCACAGTCTCGCCTGAGCCTTTCACTGCTTGCAAATGAGATAAGGTCTAAATCATAAACTGGCTCAACTAAGCGTTATGTTGAAGTAAATTCTGCAGAAAATTCTCTTGATATATCTATTATATGCCTGTTCCAATTAGTGATAATTCTCCTGTGGCAGATTCAGAGGGGGTTAAGAGGTTTTGCTTGAACCCCTCAGAGACCAAACTATTTCATTTTCATGAGGATATTAAAGAAAAATGAGGTAAAATCAGCAAACAGAACCCTCTTAATACATCTAAACCCCTTTTCCAGAAATCCTGGATCCGCTCCTGTACTCGCCATCATCAGTGCAATAGATAGAGGATATTTACTTTTTTGAGGTGAATACCAAATAATTTCATAGAGTGCAAGTGAAAATGCTAATATTTCCACCGCATGAGATGAAATTTATTTGGTATTTGCCAAAAAAAGAGTAAATTTTCTTTTTATTTTATACTCAACAGAAATACAGAAAGCACAACCTAATATTTTGTCTGGTTGTTTCTCGTTAGATTGGACTTTTTCAGTGTGTTTATTGGGTATAACATTGGGTGGAAACTTAGTTTGCACCTAGAAAATGGCTAAGAATCATATTTTAACAAATGAAACGTAAGAAATCAGCATTTAAAGAAAGTTTATTGAGTGTGCCTAAGGATAGGATTTACATGCAAATTGGCGCTATGCAAGGTCAAACAGTGACGTCATGTTTGATGTTGATGTCACAACATGCGTAGAGTTATTTCTGACAAATATCTTTCACTTAAACCTTTTGAAAAATGTCCTAGATTGCCAAGAAAGCCTTGTTTTGCTACAGTGAAAATATAAATTTTATCAGTTACTTGTGTAATGATACAATATTTTTCCACTGTAGAAAAATACCAATTTTACTCACATTTGAATTGACTGCTTGTGATAAAATAAAACTTTATTCTCACTTAAGATTTGGAAAGTCCCTTAGAAATTCATGAGCTAAGGATGTATTAAGATTGAACCTCCTACTTTTCACTTATTTTCAGGAATTAGCAGTATTGTCATTGAATGCTTACCTCCACCTCTGGGATGTAGAAACTTTCTCTTTAGTAAGTATAGAATTATATGTGTGTGTAATTTGGCTTGGAAATATTGAAATAATTTAGATTTGTAGAATTGTTATCCTCATGCTCTTTTAAAAAAGCGAAGGGGATATTGTAATGGCCTGTCTGTCTGTCAGTCCGTTACGCTATCTCCTCCTAAACCATTGTACGAAATCCAACCAAATTTGGTGTGTGAGTTACTCACATGAATGGGGCGTGCAACAGCACATTTTTTTTGTCCCACCCCCTGGGGCCCTAGGGAGGGGTCAAAAGGTCAAATATCATTAAATTTCAAATACAAAGTCAATTTCAAAGATTTTTTCATCAAATTTTGTGTGTGTTCTCACAAATAAAAGATACAAAACATATCAGACAGGATTTTTCATTCTGTGGCCTGGGTCGTGCCCCAGGGGTGGGACTTTGGGGCACTGGGGGGTGCCCAGGGGGTCAAAAATTTATTTTCTCATACATGGTCATGTGGCATATCAAATCGGAGGGGGATGAAGAGCAGACTGGTGATCTTTGGGTGAGGTCAAATGGTCAAATATCATTAAATTTTGGTTACAAGGTCAATTTCAAAGATTTTGATACAAAACTTTGTGTGTGTGTTCTCACAAATAAAAAAATAGAAAACATATTGAACAGAATTTTCATTTTGTTGCCAGGGTCATACCCCAGTGATGGGACTTTGGGGTGCTGGAGGGGGGGGGTCAAAAACTTCAGTGTGGGGATTTGCGATGGCTCCCTATCGACTGCACGTAGTATGTGTTTATTTTTTGCTTCAAAAGCATTTTGCATTCATTTGAAGTTTAACTCTTTGCCTACAAGTGTCATCTGCTGATAACATTTGCAAACAGTACTAGTTTGGACCCAAATCAGGGCCAACAAAACTTCGGGCTAATATGGATATGGATCAAAAACCGTTTGACACTCTAATGGCATACCTGAATTTTTTTTATCAAAAAAGTTGATTTTGAAAAAAAAATCAGCAGACGACAAAAAAACATGCAAAATTACCCAGTAGACAAAAGGCTTGAGCCAGCTGATGATATGAAGATTCTTATCATATAAATCTAAAATAGAGGCCTTAATTTTGGGCCGAGTCTTCACCTGCATTAATTTACACTTTGTGTATATGAGCAGTGAAGGCTCTGGCAAGTTATGTGCATGCTTGTCTGAGCCCTTACTACCTGCATATGTGATAAGTACCCAAATCTCATGAGATGGCTCTGTTTCCAGTATTTGTTTTCTAAAAGAACTTGTGCAGCACCAGTTTTAGACAGATGATAGTAATTCTATGAATAATTTGTAGTGTTATATGAGATAAACATATGAAGATATGGATGGAACTGTTAATGGACACAAAAGTCAAGGGGGTTATGTTGAAAACTTCAAGGTCAATTTTGATTCCTTATGCATTTAAATGGGAGGGGAGATTTTGCCGGGCCGCGTAGCGCAGTCGGTAACGTGTCTGGCTACAGATGCGTGTCTGACTGCAGATCCAGGGGTCGCGAGTTCGATCCCGGTCCGGTCCCATACTTTCGTGGAGATTGATCATGAACTGATTTCTACGGTCATTCTCCTCCCTTCCGCTGATGCATTCAAGAAGGGTTGTTGTCAGTTACAAGCGAAAGTATGTGCACGAATTACTGGTTAACCGCTTGTTCAAGCCTGCCCAGGAAAAAGTGTGGTTAGGTGAACTGACCGTCCCGCAATGACCATAGCTGTTGACTTGGGACGTAAAGCAACAAAACCAACCAACCAAGATCTTTTGAAACCTATTTAAGACTCAATAGATATGTTTTACTTATTAAGTCAATGACAATAAATGGTCAATGCTGCTGCAAACGTCAGCATGGGTATTTCAAGAAGGCTTTTCCGCATATGGGAGAAGTACCTAAATCTTGTATTATTATTGTCTAATGATGGATCTCAATGTTTACAGATATACAATAGACGGCTTCCACATAGTAAAGAAAATGTATGTATGGCTGTGTCTAAACCAAAGATTTTATACGCAGTGGGGTCACAGTCCCATGTGAACTTGGTTGATCCCAGATCTAAAAATACCCTAACTACGATAATTTCCAAATACAGAGGAGGAGGTAAGTGTAGTCTTGGTTTAAACTAATGATACGTGTCTTACAAATTTGCCCACTCATGAGATTTTTTGTACTTGCAGAGGCTCAGCTTGACACAAAATTACTCTGGACATCTTATTCAGATTTTCTGATTTTTTGTACTTGCAGCGACTCAGCTTGACTTAAAATTACTGTGAGCATCTTATTCAGATTTTCCGAAAAATGCTTGGAGTCATTGATATATTCTAATAGGCTGCCAAAATAAAATTGATGAATATCAGTTATTCTACCCACAAATTGATACTTAATTCTGAACCCCTCCATGCTAAACCTGGAGTGCAGTGAGACAAGAGAAAACCTGTTTTTTGGGGGTTCCGACAAAGCCACTCAATTACAGAGACTAGCTAGAAAAGTGACATTTCACTTGTAGCAAGTCTAGATATGATACTTTCCTATCTGCAAATAACAAAGGCACAGATCAGAGACTATACCGATGCGCTCCGCACAGGCTGGTCTGCACATTTGTTGTTCACAAACCCTCTGACAGGTTTACTTGCGTCAAGGCCCATATGCAAAAAACACTATTATCTCATAGGCTAGCGTCGTTTCAGCATTTGGAAAGCATTTGTGGATTCTTTTCTGTAAAATGGTACAGTGACAAACAGTGTACACTGTACACCCAAGTGAAATGATATGATATGTGACATCTCACCTGGGTTTACACTGTTTGCTTAGATGAGATCTGTAAGGACAAAGTAAAATATGATTTGAAAATTGTAACCTGTGACCCCTTAAAATATATAATGGACCATTCAAAATTGATGGTATCAAGCTGATTGAATATTCTGATAATAAAGAAAGGAATAAAGGTTAAGGAAAATCCTAAACAGGTACTTTTGCAAGCAGTGAAGATCCAGTTGAAATGCCCCAAAATGCGCCTTAGGGTCTATGATGGTGAGATAAAATCAAACTTAAGTGACTGAAGTATGCCTTAATTTGGAAATTTAACCTTGATATATCACAGTTCGCACAGGCTTGAAAAGTACTTGAATTTAGAGGACTTTCTTGAAAAGTCCTTGAAAATTAAATCTGCCTTGAAAAGTACTGGAAAATCACAAAAAGGCCTTATAAAGTCCTTGAATTCTACTACACTGACCCAAAATGAAAACTTTACATAGTATTCAAAAGTATATATTTTGATGATAAATTAAGTTTCAGGGTTAATTTTTTCGGTCATCGAATCTTCAATGCCTTATCGATGTCTCTGAAAAAATATTGGATGAAAATCATAAATTGCATAATTTTCATGAATAATTCTATTCAGATGTGTCTTAATGAAAATTTCTGAAAAACTTAAACCAATCACACATATTTTGGAAACAAGAAATTACTGACTGCGTGCTTTAAGTGATGTTAAAACGATCATCAGTAACCAGTGTGACTTTCATTTTTACGAATGCTTAGCAGAATATGTCACCTCATTGAACTTATGTAACGTTGTATGAGCATGTTAGGGATACTTATGTAATGCTAACAGAGGTGCATATTGGAGTCATTTAACGCACCCATTTGATGATTTGACCTGACCCGCCGACCCAATTCATCCTAGACGTATTCTATGGGGTTCATGACAGGGGATGAAGAGATTGGCGTTATTTTTAGCATGCCAGGTCCGTTATTTTCCACGAAATTACTAATTATCTTTTGTGCATGAACCCCGTAAAGACGAGCGATAATGGTTGCCGTTTAAAACGATTACGTGGGTGAGTTAACATTTTAACGCGATAAGGACGTAACGTCGTCACACATGCGCGACCAGGTCTTGCACGAAGTCTGACATTCCCAGTTCTGTTGTACCGGTTCATAAGATAAAGAATAGTCTGTCTAGTAGTGTTGCTCGATTATTGAATTTTTCATAATCGATCATCGAAAATAATCGGTCAGGAGGTTTCGATTGATGATCGATTATAATCGAAAATTATCAAATGAAAGGAAAACACAGGTTGCATCCCAAAGAATGTCTATCCTTATACTGCTTTATAAAAAAATCTTAAGGGTCAGTTTCATGCTACCTGTATTTTACCACAACAGGTCCTGACAGCAAACTAAATTCAACAGCCATTGACATATTTACCCTTTATGCACTAATGGATTTTTCCTTCGGGATTGAAGCAATAAACTTGGGAAGGTCCATTGTATACATCAATGGGTCACAGGTTATTATTTCAAAATAAAATTGTATTTCTTTCTCAGACGATTGTTTTTGTCTTAGCAAACAGTGTGGACCCTGATGAATTGCCGCATTCTAAGGCATTTCATCTGGGTCTTCACTGTTTGTGACAGTGCCACAGCCAACATTTAGGGGCCATTGTACAATGTCCAAAGGGTTAAGGTGTGCACTTGCTGTTATTACAGTATATCTTTATTTATATTCTATAAACCTTGCATTTTCTTGTTGCAAAGTTGCAAATTTAGAACAGCAGCTTACAAGACTCAGGTGTAAATATTTTCGATTATAATCGATTATTACAAAACACAATCGATTAGAAGAATCGAAAGAAATTTCGATTGATCATCGATTATAATCGATCATTGATACAACACTACTGTCTAGAGCAACCAAAATGATGCGCAATATAATTTACCGTTGGCCCCGCCTTGAGCACACCAATAACTTGGTTTCTTTGATATTTTGAAAGACGTGCTGTCACTAAATGGAAGCATTTTGTAACAATAAATCACTTTTTATTACCAGTACTCAGCTGTAAATGTTTTCTTGTCGGGCTTTAAAGCTGTTTATGAACCACCTGTTCCTCAGCACGTGCAACATAAGGAACACGTTTTTCAGGCGTTGCCACTTGGATGGACCTGGGATTTGAATAAATATTGCATAATCGTTATCTGCGACGAAGTCTCGATAAGATTGCATAAATCTTACAACTACATGTATACTAACAAAACAGTTATTCAAAGAAATAAAGTGTAAAGTTTTCATTTTGGGTCAGTGTATTTTCTGTCGGACTTAGCACTGTTTATAGAGATCTAAATCAGTTTAAAATTATAATCAGTAAAAAAAGCTGCACCAAATAAAGGCACAACAATTTTATACTAATTTTCTAGTGATAACTTCCTCATTATCTCGGTCTAGAATTTCTGAAGTTGAATTTTAACACTTAAATCAGGATTTTTCATAAACTTTTAGTCCTTGAAAACTGTAGGAGAGTCTTGAGAAGTCCTTGAAAAGTCCTTGAATTTTACTCAAACTTGCCTGTATGAACCCTGTTTAAACTGTGACCCCTTGATATATGTACAATGAACCATCCAAGGTTTATTGTATCAAACCAGATTGAAGAATGCTTTAATATACAAACTTTTTATACTAAAAAGTTTTACTTTGAAATTCATTGAATCTTTTTGTTTCAGGAATACGATCTGTTAGTTTCCGTGATGATATTATAACAATAGGGACAGGTGTTGGATATATTTTATTCTTTGATCTACGGGCCAGTAAATACCTGGAGAGTGGCTGTGGACATTCTTGTACGCTTAATCTCAGTAAAGGGTGGCTGGTGAGTGGATTATATTTATAGACTTTACATTGACATACCAATGCATTGATAACACACACATAAAAATATTAATATATTCTTATGCATTACTGGTAACATTTGTTTAGGATGCTCTAAAGTACCGTCTCATTGAGAAGATTCTTTTGAGTACCCACACCATATGCACGGTTGGTAATGTCGTAAGGGGCAATCGAACGGTTATGCAAATGAAATCTTTACGAGATCATCCGGACATGAGCTACGGGAGCAATAAACAATTGAATCAGCTATGTGAGTAGTCCTGTTTTAACTGTTTTTACCGTTTTGGAGCCTAATATAAGGAAACAGAGAATGCAATTCCCAATAATGTCCATTTCTGTACAAGAGGCAAAAGAATCTGACGTACAGAAGTTTACATCTGACGAATGATATACTTTCTCCTGAGTAAGGTGTACACATAATATCATTTTAGTGGTTGCTAATAAAGGTGTTCTGTTCAATAAAAGTTCTTAAATGCTTTATTTTTGTAAAAAAAATCGTATCCTTTTCAACTTATTTTTCAAGCATAAGCCGTATACACAATCTTCTTGACGTCACTTTGTGTCTGTGACGAGTTTTTGGTGCCCATTACCCCTAACTACATTGGTTGCCCCTAACGGTACGATTGCCCCTTACAAGACGAATAAACTTGGATAGTTCAAAGAGAAAAGTAGAACAGATGAGTTTTAGAAAATATTCTCTTTATGATGCATGACGTGTCGCTGATATAAATTCAATTTATCCTCGTCATGTGAAAACCTGCTTAATGTCAATTGCGACCAACAAAGGCGCAGATCAGCCTGCCTGCGCAGTCTGAACAGCATCCTTTATTTCGCTTCTTTGATAGCAGGATATCTTCTGATGTTAAAGCCAGCCTAATCATGCTAAAATAGAATGTTAATGGTGCAGCTTGTTTCTGTGGCTGAGGAGGCTGGTTTGAATTTTACCTGGTCGGCCTAGAAATCCCTTAGACGCATTTTCTCATGGTATGGCTCAATCCAAGTTGATTATATTGAGGAGCGCGGTGACTAATTGGCGAGCTCAAGGGGTTGCGGGTTCTAGCCTCAGCAAAGGCGCTGCATTGTGGCTTCAAACAAATACTTAATTAATTGCTTGGTACTGGTTCAACCCTATTTTGAGTACAACGAAGTTTTGAATAGTATTATGATTGTGCGTGTGAGGTGTGGGGGGGTTTTGGGGAGGGGTTTGCCATTGAATGGGGATGTTTGGTCATTTTAGGCTCTCATTAAGGTTAAGGTAAGATACGAATACTTTGGGAAAGAGGGTAAGCTATATTTCTTGCGTGTGTGTGTGTGGCGGGGTGTGTGCTAGAAATGTATAGTCGTGGGGGAACTAATACTGTAGACCGAAACTTTTGAATATAGCCCCCCCCCCCCCCCCCCCCCTCACACACTTTCCACTGGCTGCTGACTTTTGGGCGAAGAATTTACTGATTTCTGGGGACCAAATTTAACTGATTAGCCATTTGGGGGGATCAATTTTACTAGTTTGCAATTTGTGGGCATAACTTTACAAATTAGCAATGTATGGGGCCCCAATTTTACTGATTAGTGATTACAAAGGTGCCCCATTGAGACACTCTATCATGTTCGGATAATGTGCAAGCGCTAGACCAAGAATTTTCTAGCAGACACTTAAGAGTAATTCGTTGTCTGTCAGATGAAGGGCGTTTACCGTACTGGCTTGCAAGGGTTAAATGACTCATAAGGGGGAGTTAATGTCGTTAAGTGTTGATTTTTTTCTGTTTAGTCTATGTCAACATTTTAAACCCGATTTTGACTAAACACTATTAAGGCATAAAAGAAAATTCATGTAAAATATATTTGTGTCACTAAACCTGCCAGTAAACATTTTAAAAAGCCCCTAAACCATGTTTATTTATGATCAAAACCAAAAAATCAACACACCCTCGTCCAGGAGAAATTGATTTTTAGACTAACTACTTGGTTTTCCACTTCAGCTATTGCTTCCCATTACACAAAAATGATAGCTTTTGGGAATAGCATTGCCTGTTTTCTGAATATTAATCTGAGAACATTGAAATAAATGTAGAAGTCGCTTACTTACATGTTTTGCTCGTTTTATTTTCATCCCGTCACTCATATCTGGACGCTCTCGTAAGGCGACCGTTTGCATAACTTTTGATCGCCCCTTACGACATTACCACCCGTGATATGTTTTGGTTGAGAAATAAGAAAATTAATTTTGTAATTATGCACCCTTATCTAGAGGCCAGAACATATATGGGTCTGTATGCGAGAAAATCTGATTTTATTGCATGCCAACAACATTGAACAAAAGTGCAGATCAGCCTGAGCATTTGTGCAGTCTGATCAGCACCTTTGGAATGATATATAGCTAAACATGCTTCATGAAAGAGTTCAATATTCTAGCTAGTCTGAGTACCTGAGGAGGCTAGTTTGAGTATCACCTGATCTCATACATGCAGTCCGACCAGCACCTTTGTTATGATATATAGCTAAACATGCTTCATGAAAGAGTTCAATATTCTAGCTAGTCTCAATACCTGAGGAGGCTAGTTTGAGTCTCACCTGATTGCAAACCTCGAAGACAGGTTATCTCACAATGAGGCTCATATCAAAGGGAATGACAAAGTATAGCTCAAGGTACTATGGTAAAAGTTCAAAAATTTCGAACACTTTTCTCTTTCTGTTTGCAAATAAGATGTTGGCTTTCAGATTTGGAATTCACAAAATTCTTGTCAGAATAGCAAACAGGGAAGACCCTGATCAGCAGTGAAGCAGTCTGATCTGGGTCTTTCTGTTTGTCTAGACCCTTTTGGCAGGCAACTAGTGTTCAAAATTTTAGAACATATACCATAGCTACTAGCTAGAGCATTGAAATATTGTCGCAAGTTTAGCTATTATACATTCCAGAATGGAGCAGTAGAGGTGCTGATTAGACTGCCTGAATGTTCAGGCTCTGCTGATAACTTGAACAAAAAATCTCTGGTTTGGAGGACTTTTGACTGTGCTTGTAACTAGATCTCAAAAGGTTTCACATAGTATGAAATATCGGGCCTTGAAGTGCAATAGGTAGCGAGTCTAATTGCAGATCCAGGGATTGCGAGTTTGATCCCGGCCTGGTCCAATACTTTCGTGGCGACTGATCATGAAATATTTTTTTACTGATTTAAGAAGGGTTTGTGTCAGTTACAAGGGAAAGTATATGCACCCAATACTGGTAAACCGCTCAGTTAAGCTTGCCTAGGAAAAAGTATGGTTGGATAAACTGACCATCTCGCAATTACCATAGCTGTTGACTGGGACGTGAAATCACAAACCAAACAAAACATAGTATGAAAGTAGATGAAGGCTCAGAAAAAAATGTTCAGAAGCCCACTGGATAGCTATGCACGTAAGAAAAATTTTCTTTGGAGAATACATGAACACAGTGGTCAATTACTTGTTCCATGTGGCGGCAAATATCAAATTTTGCTATTTCCACACCGCTTTGTAAGGACAGAATCATATTAACTTTCTGTATACTTGTCCCAGGACAGGTAAATAGAAATTTCTAACTTGTCCTGAATGAAATGGGACCAGGTTGGACAAGTCAGACAAGGTATTTCAGGCGTTCAGATATGAGTATATAATTGAAAATTATTATTTTTATTTCTCAGCCAAAAGATTTGGTGTGGGTACACAAAAGAACCGTCTCAGTGGGAGAGTTCTTTTGAGCACCCAAAACATATGTTCAAACTGAAGGGTAAGAAAATAATAGCAATTAAAGCTCAAAATCATTGCTTAATAAGACATAATTTCTACATCTTGTTTTATGTATTTCAGCTTCATGATGACAATTACTTGGACTTTTTCATGGATCAGTCTTACCCTAATGCTGTATATACTCATCAATATGATGACACGGGTACCAGGATGTTTGTGGCAGGAGGACCCCTCCCAGCTGGACTGTGGGGCAACTATGCAGGAATTTGGTCCTAACCCGGTTCCCGGCAGCTTAGATTTTCAATTTCTTATTTGAGCCAGTGCATGCCAAAACCTGCAGAATGATGTGAGCCCTGACAGGGTTTTCATATAACCTTGTCATGCTAAATATTTTTATGTACTACACTCCTCCCCAATTTGATATCCTGTTAACCTGCAGATTTACAGTTTTAGCCATGTATTTTCAATCAGAGTGGAAAACAGTGTGGATCCTGATCAGATGGTTTCGTCAGGAGCCAGCTGATCTGGATCTACAGTGTTTTCAAAACAATGATAAATCCAGCTATAGAACAATAGTTTTAGTGGCAGATCAAGGCCAAAATCTTTTTCTGGCTATCTTGTATCCTATTTATTGTATAGAAGGGTAAATAAAATGACAATATTTAGCTAAATATTTTCTGGCCTTTTGTACAGTGCTGAAAAGTACTTGAATTCGGAGGGCTTTCTTGAAAATTAAATCCGCCTTGAAAAGTACTGGAAAATCACTCAAAAGCCTTTAAAAGTCCTTGAATTCTACTATTTTCTGTAGAACTTGGCACTGTTGATAGAGACCTAAGTTAGTATAAAATTGTCGATGCCTTTATTTGGCTGTACCAAATATAGACACAACAATTTTATACTAATTTTCCAGTACTAATGTCTCCATTATCTCAGTCTAGCATTTCCAAAGTAGAATTTTAACACTTAGATCAGTATTTTTCATTAACTTTAAGTCCTTAAAACTGTTGGAGACTCCGATAGGTTTTTAGAAGTCCTTGAATTTTACTCATACTTGACCTGTATGAACCCTGGACTCGGTGGATGCTCAGGCTGAACTGCGTCCTAAGGGATGCACAGGTAATTTTAATGGTTATTCTTAATGCACTGGCTCATATTTTAATTCAATGTCTGTGATTTTAGCAACGTTTTTAAGTTTTATTCAATTAATATCCAATTGTTAAATTTTAAATACTGATTCAGTAGTATATGTATATGGGCCTTGGCGCGAGAAAACCTATCTTTGGAGGTATGCGAGCAACACAGGCGCAGACCAGCCTGCGCATCCGCGCAGTCTGATCAGTGCCTTTGTTATTTGCTTTTTGGCAAGTAACATATGTAAACTTGCTACAGGTGAAATTTCAATTATCTAGCTAGACTCTGTAGCTGAGGAACTTGCTTTGTCGGAAACCCCAAAGACAGTTTTTTTCACGACGAGGCCCATATGTAATTGAGTGGCACCACATGGATCTAGACCTTGACTATAAACAAAACCTTTCTTCTTGGCCAGAGGCTATATAAAACTTTTTTCATGCTCAACTCTGTCTCAACTGAGCATGAAAATTCAAATGCCCATAAAAACTTAAATGATGAAAAATAGGCTCTTCTTGCTTTCAAACTCTTAGCTCTGAACTGTTTATCATGCTAACAAATGTTAAAATGCCAACTATTGTTGGCATTTTAACATTTATGAGCATGATAAATGTTTATGCTCAGTTGATTTGAGCATGAAAAATTGTATAACCCGGCCAAGCCTTTAGTGTAATCTAGTTGGAATGTGATTTTCTATGAGACTGTGACCCTAAATAATTAATCCATATAAGCCTAGCGCCCTTTTCTATGGAACTTGGGCAAACAGTGCAGACCAAGATCAGGCACCATATAATGGATATTCATGTCCTATCACCCTTGTCCTTACATCCCATATGAATGGCTTCAATGCTATACCTTTTTCTCTCATGCAATAGCCCTGAGCGGAGGCATCTATCCGGAATTAAGTTATTGATGCTTTTGGTCACAGACCTGTAATTGTTAAAAGGGCAGTGATGATTGGCTCAAAAGGCGGGTGGAAGCTCTGCACAATATTTAAGTTGTAAAGTGTTTCATGATTGGCCAAAAATAAAATTATGGGAAATATATTATATTTATTAGACGGGTATATCTTTGCTGTACTTTTTGAAACAACATCTCATTGCTTTTGTTGATTAAGTTTACTGGTGTTGCTTAGAAAAAAGGACCTTGCATTTTGGTATTTTATCGATGGAATTTTCCTCTCATGCAGGG
Organism: Loripinus fragilis; assembly: GCA_964019695.1. NCBI lineage: Eukaryota > Metazoa > Mollusca > Bivalvia > Lucinida > Lucinidae > Loripinus > Loripinus fragilis. Next base: position 61,644,217 of record OZ026522.1, on the reverse strand, counting down.
TGTCCACCTTTAGGGGCCAAAAAGTGGTAAAACATGGTGGTCACTGGGGTATCTCATTCTTGTTTATTGATTGAACTAGGTCCAATCTGTAACTCTAAGGCAGCTGCTTTGTGTTTGAAGAGTTGTGAGGACCACAGCCTACATAAAAGCTATAATGGAGGTCTATGGAAAAAACAATTACAGGTCTGGGCCCTTTTAGGAACTGGTACTTGCTATTTGTGAACATATAGATCACATCAAGCTGTGTTTGTATATTTTTTGTTGCTCAAGACCCCATACTATACCTGCCATGCTTGATATAGTTAATTTGCAGTGTTTATGATAGACTTTTACAATTCATGTAATGGGAATGTTTTACAATGTACTATAATGGCCTCATTGCTGAAAACCTACTTTGTTGGATGCTAACAACAAAAGCGTAGACCAGCCTGCACATCTGCAGCAGGCCTTTAGTTAAGAGTGCGTACCAGAAATATAATTTTCTTATTTCTCAACCGAAACATATGTTGTGGGTGCTCAAAGGAACCGTCTCGATGAGACGGTTCTTTTTAACACCCAAAACATATGCTAAAACTTATAGGTAAGAAAATATTTACAATTTTACACTGAAATTTTTTGTTTATCTAAACCCATGTCTGCAGTCTGATCAGAGCCTTTGTTATTCACATTCTGAAATACACTATAGCTATACATGCTACGTCAAAACTATCACAATTGCAGCCAGACAGGTTTTCTCGCAATAGAGGCTCATATGAGCCAGTTCATGAGACTTTTAGAGATTATCAAAGTTTGGTTATCACCCAAAGTATCAACTGTAGACCCCATTATCAGTCCGACTAATGCTCTCAGCTTGATAATGGTCGTTTGATACTTGTGATTATAATCAAACCCTGTTTTATAATATGTTTATCACATTCCTATTCACTGTTTTTCACGGTAGACATACAAAAATGTAATTAAAACAGAAGACTGACGTAAACTGTGTGTGACATTACACCACTTGTGAACATCTGATGTCATCTAATGATCAACTTCCCGAGGTGGGCATGATAACCTATCTCCGTTCAAAATACGTGACTACTGGTTATCAGCCTGGTGAGCAGGTATAACCAGTTTGCAGACAGGAGCTTATCGCATGTGCAAACTTTGGGCTATCACGACAAATAGTGTCACAAATATATGATAAATATCAAAATCTCATGAGCTGACTCAAATGATTTGTCGGACTGTGAAATGGCATATTTTAATGATGTACAGTAAAACCTGTCTTAAATGGCCACTCAAAAATAGACAAAACAAAGGTCTAAACGACAAATGGTAGCTTAATGAAGGTGGAATATTGTAGAATGCTCCAAGAGAGCATTCTGCAATACTTTTGACCTGCATTAGGCGATAATCTGTCTTGAAAGCCAATTTTTAGTCTTTTTTTGAGTGGCCCCTTAAGACTGGTTTTACTGTACAGTACCATATTTTATGATTAGTTTCTTTTCAATTTTATTCTCAGGGGTCAAGCTGGAGTTCTTGGGGAGATAATATTTAGTCACTTATGGAGAGGTTTTGGTCTGCATGATTAATTTCTCTATGTTCTCTATGAAAAAATAATTCCTCAGTTGAAAATACAGAGAAGTGAGCTAGATCAGGGAGATTATTTTCTTCCAAATCTCCCTCTAGCTTGAGCCCTGTGAAGCATAGGTAGTTAATCATTAGGCTAAATAAAAAAAAATAAGTGTGTATCGGGTAAAGGGTCTGAAAATTTTAGGTAGGGTAGGCACAGATATTTTTTTTAATTATTTTCTTTTTCAGGAAAAATATAATTTTATGCATTTTGATAGGCAAAATTGCCTTTCAAAATGCATAAAATTACATTTTTTTCTGAAAACCTGTAAAAAGTTCTAGGTTTCACCAGTAAATCAAGGTAGGGTCGGGTTAGCCCTAAACACCGGTATTCTTTTAATTTGGCACTATTGATGCTTCGAACCCGTTTTCAGAAAGTATTTCATGTCCTTAGGCTTGAACATTCTGTATAAATATGTCTTCAGATCTCGGATGAAAAAATATTCAATCAAATTATTTATTCATGAAAAGGCAAAATCTGTTTGTTTTACCCTTTGATGACTGGAAACCCCTTAACGGGTACTATGGCAAACAGTGAAGGCCCAGATGAAATGCTGCACAAGGCGGCTTTTCATCAGGGTGTGCACTGTTTGCTTAGACAAAGTTGATCTGTAACCCCCCAATTTATACATTGGACCATCCTAATTTCACCGTATCAAACTTTATGGAAAGTCCATTGGTCTTAAAAGGGTTACAGGTGGGTCATAAATAATTCAAGTCTCTTCATCATGGGTTTCTCACATTGACTGGTCCAGGTTTTGATCTATTCCTACTAGTGTCGTATGCTGATAACATTTGCAAACAGTTTGAATCCAGATCAGGCCTGACAAAATATCAGGCCTGATCTGGAACAGTTTGGATCCAGATCAGGTCTGACAAAATGTCAGGCCTTATCTGTGTCCAAACTGTTTGACACTTTGAATGTTCCTGAAGTACTTTTTTCGAAAACGATTTTGAAAAAAATGCAGATGACAAAAAATCATGCAAAATTACCCAGCATGCAAAGAGACGAGTTGAAACCAGAATACAATATTTGTCTGCATTTTGAAAGTGCGCCTTCAGGCCTATTGAGCGGGTTAACCCTTAATGCACCAATCACAACAAAAGTCGTCTGCTTTTCTCGTCTGTTGAAATGTTTAAGAAGCCTCTTAGCAAACAGTGTGGACGACCAGACTGCTCCTATAGGAGCAGTCTGTTCTGGGTCCACGCTGTTTGCTTCTATACTTAATTCGTCAGTAATGCTAGGCAATTGTATGCAGCATATGACTTCAGCAGACGACATTTTCAGATGCATTTATTTTCTTGGCACTTTAAGGGTTAAACATGATTGTTGGCAAACATAAGTTTCAATGTTTAAGTTGTATCAATTATTTTTGTTGGTATATGCAATCAATTTTGTACAGTATATGTAAATAAATGTAAAAAGCAATTTAAAGATATCAATTGTACAGTGGGTGAAATGTACGTCTCCTTTTAATTGGGCGAATAAACCATTTAAGATGTTAGATTGGCAGTTATCTTAATGTTTATACTCCCAGTACACCATATATAATGTTTGTTTGTATAGATGCTTTATGTCTCAGTCAACAATTCTTCACTCATGTTGGGACGATTTCCTGTCTTCATGGGTTGAACCAGTACTACGCCCTACATCAGGTTGTAACCACTTGGAATTTTGATGTAAAAGTCAAAATCTTACTTTAAGGTTAAATAGGCTATATTATCAAGACATTTGATGCTTCCATTAATGTTTGGTATGATGGTAGGTGTAAGGTTTTACTCTGGGCCATCCCCACCCTAGGGTGTGACCTTGAGCTCAAAATTAAATCTGGACAAGTCTTCACCCTGATATGAACATGTGTAAGGCATCATTTTTGTCCAGAGTTTTTTTTAGCTTCATCCCTACACAGGGGCGTGACTGAAGTTAAGGTCACAGACCTCAAATAATTACATAGAGCCAAAGATACATACTTAGAAGTTGGCCCTTTTGTATGCCCCCGCCATGACAATGGCCAGGGAATTGTTTTACTCCTGTCTGCCATATCTCAAGTTGAATACTTTTGATCAGAATTTCTATGAAACTTGGTCACGTTGTTTAGTACCATGTCTTCAAGTTTGATAATGGTCCATATCATACCATGCCTTCAGGAGTTATTGCCCTTTGTTCATGAAAGTTCAGCATTTTTGATGGTGTCTGGTCTCCAAGTCCAGTAGTTTTGATCATAACTTTATAAAACTTGGTCACAATGTTTAATACACCTTGTCAAGTAGCATAGTTGATAACATATCTGACTGCAGATCCAGGGGTCCTGAGTTCGATCCAGGCCCGGTCCCATACTTTCGTGGAGATTGATCATGAAATAATTTCTGCAGCCATTCTCCTCCCGCTGATTTTCACTGTGTTGTGTCCTTGAGCAAGACACATTTATCCTTGCTTAGTACTGGTTCAACCCAGGAAGACCCGTCCAACATAACTGAAAAGTTGTTGACTGGGACATAAAAAATCAAATCAAACAAAAACATCCGCTGATTTAAAAGAGTTTTTGTCAGTTACCAGCGGAAGTATATGCACTAAGTACTGGTTAACTGCTTAGTCCAGCTTGCCCAAGAAAAAGTGTAGTTATGTGAACTGACCGTCCTGACATGACCATACATGTAGGCTGGGAGGTAAAGCATCAACCTAAACAAACAAAACAATGTATAATCTCATGTCTTTCTCAAGTTTGATAAGGGTCTATATCACCATATGCCATCATGAGTTATTGCCCTTTGCTGATGAAGAATTACAATTTTTATGATGTATGGTTCTAAATCCAGTAATCATGATCAGAATTTTATCTGGAGATCAGGTGTGAGATCTGCTATGTGTGCAGCTAGCCAGTTACCTGGAAAGGGGCCCACTGATGTGGATGATGCCCCTGCACCTGCACGTTAATCAAAAATCTGATTATGATATGATGATATGGAAGCATGGGGTGTAAAAAGACAAGAAACAAAAACAGTTATGGCTGCAATTTATAAATGACATACACAATGATGACAGAAATACTTGCTTTTCTCTCGTTTTCAAGTTCCATAACCTGTAGAGAGCCACCTATGATTTTCAGTTAACAGCTTTTTGCATTTTTTTTTTTCTGTAGAATCATTTAATTTGCCAATTCCACTTCTATTGCAAGCAGTTTGGACCCAGATCAGGCCCAACAAAATGTTGAGCCTGATCTGGATCCAAACTGCTTGACATTGATGGTATTCATGAAAGATTGTTTTGAAAAAAATAATTTTGAAAAAAAAAAAAGCAGACAACAAAAAATCACAAAAAATTACCCTGTATTCTATGAATAGTAACACAGTGTCATAATGCTGTTTGCCGCAAACCATAGGTCAGAGGGCCCAACAAAATGTTGGGCCTGATCTGGATCCAAACTGCTTGACATTGATGGTATTCATGAAAGATTGTTTTGAAAAAAATAATTTTGAAAAAAAAAATAGCAGACAACAAAAAATCACGAAAAATTACCCTGTATTCTATGAATAGTAACACAGTTTCATAATGCTGTTTGCTGCAAATCATAGGTCAGAGGGTAAAATAATTTCACAAACCCAGTCTTGGTGCACTTTTCAGAGCAGTCAGCAATAGACATGATTAGGCCACTCTTGTGGAAAGGTAAAGTTCTTCACTGTGTCTCCATTTGTAACTGATTAACTTTTTCTCTTCCTCGTTTAACTGCAAAATCTTCAAATAGGCACTCTGACAGTGTAGATGCAGATGCGATGCCACAATATCTGTCACTTTAACCCATAAAGCATTTTAATGGGATATTATCATCAAACCGTAAAGACCCAAATCAGATGCCACAGATTGCTGCATCTGATCAGGGTCTGCACGTTTTTCTTACAGAATGCTCTATCAAATTTTTAATAAAAATAAAAAATACCACCCAACATCCCTAAAATTGGAACTGGAATTATCCAATTGCTAAGGATGGGAATGGCTATTCTGCTTAAGGATAAATATATTTTGATGGACAGAAATTCGTGATTCGGAAATTCTAACCACCCTACCTGTAAAGTATGTAATGGACCATCCAAACTTAACCCTTTGTATACTAATTAAAACATAATCATCTGAGTATAAATACATGTGAGGGTAAAGGCTTGTTGGGAGATGACCTATTAGATTGACCCATGTGATCACGCCTCCATATTAGACAGGCCTCCAGATAAGAGTGTGTATTGGAAAACTTTTTTCTTTATTACTCATCTAAAACATGTGTTGTGGGTACTCAAAAGAACCGTCTCGATGAGACTGTTCTTTTGAGCACCCAAAACACATGTTTGAATTGATGGGTAAGAAAATAATTACAAGTTTACGCTCATAAAATTTCCTTATCTGGACCTATGGATTAGAGGTAATTAAAAAGAAAATTCTTCCCAACCAAAACACCTGTTGTTGGTAATTGAAAGAGCTGTCTCAATGAGAATTCTTTTAAGCATATTAAACATGAATTCATACATGTATGTTTAAACTGATGGAAGGTAAACAATCACATTTTACAATGAAACCCCCCAAAAAACTTCAGCCATTTCACAAGATTTTGGTACTTATTGCATATACAAGCAGGGCAAGCTCAGACAACCCTGCGCATTAACTCAGTCTGCCAGAGCCTTCACTGCTAGCACACTCAAAATAGGGATGTAGATGAAGGCTCAAACCAATTTTAGGCATCAAAACCCACTAGACAGCTGTGCATACATTCTAAAAGAATGATTTACACATGCCTTTAGTTAAGAGTGCCCAACAAAAAAAGTTTTCTTATTTCTCAACCAAAACATACGTTGTGGGTACTCAAAAGAACCATCTCAATGAGATGGTTCTTTTGAGCACCCAAAACTTATGTTAAAACTGATGGGTAAGAAAATATTGACAATTTTACGCTAAAGAAATTTGTTCATCTAAACCTGTGCACATGTACAATAATTACCCAAATCTTGTGAACTGGCTCATAGGCTTCTCTGGTTCTATGTATTATCATGTTTTTCATTCATCCGTAATCCAAAAAGCAATAAAAAAATTTAATTTTCCACATAATCATATTTTGAGCCAAGCTCTACTAATGAACCAAAAATTAGCCATGAATCACTAAACCCAAGCAACACTTTCATCCATCGAATAACATTTGAGCAACTTGACGAGAAATAACCTTTTATAGATATGGTCCTCATTGCGAAAAAGCTTGATTTTGTTGTATGCAAACTGTTAACAAAGGCACAGGCCAACCTGCCCATCCGTGCAGTCTGATCAACGCCTTTGTTATTCACTTTCTTAGATGTCTTATGTCTCCACACTCGTTACATGCAAAATTCCAAGTCTAGCTCTAGTCTCTGTAGCTTTGCAGGCTGGATTGAAGCCTAATATGGCCCCAAAGCTGAAGACAGGTTTTCTCACGTCGAGGCCCATATATAGAAAACAAAGGCCCAGATCTGTTTTTACTAGACAGCGGACACTTTCTTAAACCAACAAACGGATATAAATTACATATTTCTCCATTAAAATACTATTTATGGTGCTCACTGGAAACATCTCGACAAGACCAGTACCTTAACAATGCGTTTCGTTACTGGAAACAGGCCTTTAGTTGAGAGTGAATAACCAAAAGAAATCTGAGGGGATAATTATAAACTGATTTTTTTTTTGCAACCACAAAATATGAAATGCTGTGGGAACTCAAAGGAACCCTTTTATATGTTTAGACGAATTGATAAGGAAATAATCAGAATTTACTTTTCAAAATATTCGCTCAACTGAGTCTATCATCAGGAGTCGACACATTTTTTTATCAACGAACTTTATAATATACTGACTGAAAATGCTATATTGAGACCTGCATTAAAGTTCAGACAAATCTGCAGCTTCTTTGTCTATATATGTTAGGGATTTTCTTAGCATTCTGAAGATGGGGCCAGGGGCCTGTTGAATTCAAGAAAAACGCATTTGGATCATCAAAATTGGGAAATATTGATACTGTCTAAAAGAACTTGACCGTCTATTTATATAGGTTAAAATTTAGCCGTATAAAGCTTAGCTGTGACATATTTGTTGCTTTAATTGCCCTTCATAAAACATGAAAATTTGTATAAAAATGTGAATGAACATGTGTTTTCATTCACATTTTTATGCAAATTTTCATGGATCTGTAACTTTGCTATTTTTTTCTCTGATTTTCATGAAATTTCCATCAAAATGTAGAACTAAGAAACTGGGAATGATATACACCATTTTGGGAAGTTTTTGCTCATTTTTGAATTGGGAAGGGGCCAAATCAGGCCTTAGGAATATCCCTGTATGATCCAAGGTCTTGTTTCCAACATCCTAGATAATGATTCCTCGGAGTCTGATCCCTAGCCACACATGCTGGTAATAATCTGGAAACAAGCTCACCAGAATATGATAATTGCAAGATGCAATAATATATAAATACTGATAACACAGTATCAATTAATCTTTCTACGATGATGATGATGACGTGTAATGATGATAGGTAGTTGTTGTTTTTCCTCCTGTTTAGTCATAAAAGATTCATGTTGTATTATTTTCGTGTCCCTGGGACGATATCCGTAATATATTTCATTTTATGTCTTATCCCATCATCGTTGCTGCAATAATCTATCAATGGCAGCATTTACATCTCCTAAGGTAGCCTGTAATGCTGAAAAAGAAAGAAACAGTTTAAATCTGTTATAAAGTGACAAATAGGCCAAGATATGAATGGCAATATTAACAATCATATCTGCATGGATGAGAGCTGACGGATTCATAAAGTTTTGTCAGAGGGGGTCAATGGGGGGATACGCAAGGCCATCATCAGTTCGCCAGATTTGCTGGCGTGCCAATGATGGCCCAACATTGAATGCTGGCTTGGTAGCTTTGTGATTTTTCAGGCAATCCAGACCTGTATTGCTAGAAAACCCTATATTTTTTGTGATTTTTCAGTGGGGGGGGGGGGGGTCCTGTCCCCCCATCCCCCTCTGGATCGGCACATGATCCTGAATTTAACTCTTTGTATGCTTGGAATTTTTTAATACTTTTGTTGTCAATTGCAGACTTTTTTTCAAAATTAACTTTTTCAAAAAAATTCTTTCAGGAACACTAACAGAGTGTCAAACGGTTTGAATCCAGATCAGGACCGACTTTCTGCCAGTCCTGATCTGGGTCCAAACTGTTTGCAAAGGTTATTCTCAGCAGATGGCAAAAGTTGCCACTAGCAAGGAGAGAGTTAATAATCATATGTGGGTGTGTACCAACTTACTCATCTATGGATATAGGCGAGCAATAGAATCTTATGTGAATAGGCAAGCGGGTAATCTACTACAAAACACTTATATTTGGTGGGTACTTTTATTTGGCGCTACTAGAAATAAAAATCGCCAAAATATGAGACCACGAAGTCCAGTTTGGAGTTCAGTTACACAATAAGCAATAAATGGACACATACCCTGAGTATGTTAGTATCTGTATCATCAAAAATCATTTTTTGAATGATAGAATATTTTTCAATGTAGAGGAAACCCCTTTTTAAAAGGGGCTTCTATTAAAGGAAAGAATATGCTCCCCATAGGGAGCATATTCTTTCCTTTAAAGGTAGCCCCTATGAGAACAGATAATACAAAATTTTTATGTAACTTTACAGGACTGAGAACCGCCAAAATTAAACTACGCCAATATGTCAGTCTTTGAAAACAGCCAAATTTTGATGCTGCTGTTATTAAGTGGTTTACAGTATTGATATTGTAGCATTACTGTGAGTACTAAGAGTACTTCATGCGACACCTCTTACATGTAACCCTTTTAGCGGTCAATCAGAACTGCAGTAGATGGCTCGCCAAATTTTGATACCGCGAATATTAAGTGGATTACAGTATTGATATTGTAGCATTACTGTGAGTACTTCATGCAACACCTCTTACATATAACCCTTTTAGGGGTCAATTGGAACTGCAGTAGATGGCTCATTTTATGGCATCTTTTCTTATCTTTCTGAACACAAACTTTGATATTGGCCTTGTCGCGAGAAAACCTGTCTTCAGAGGTTTGCGAACAACAAAGGCGCAGACCAGCCTGCGCATCCGCGCAGTCTGATCAGCGCCTTTGTTATTTGCTATTTTGAAAGCACCATATTAAAGCTTACTACAAGCCATATCTCAATTTTTTAGCTAGTTTCTGTAGCTGAGCAGACTGGTTTGAAATTCCCATTGTCAGAAACCCCGAAGACAGGTTTTCTTGTGAGGAGGCCCATTTATGGTGAATTTAATAATTTACATTTTCAAACTTATTGCTAGAGTAAGAGACCATCCAAACTTCATTGTATTAAAGTTTTGTGTGTTTTGATTCTTTACATCCCAGTCAAACAATTTTTCAGTCATGTCAGGATGATTTCCTGTCTTACCTGTTTAACCAGTACAAGTTACAACACAGTGGATAAAGTGTCTTGCTCAAGGACACAACATAGTGACTCTGTCGTCAATGATTCTCAAACTAGCAACCCTTCAATCCCCAGTCTAAAGCTCTACCAACTTAGCTACTGCGCTCAGCTATTGCATTACAGTAAATGGAAGACTATTAGTAAAGTTAGGGTCTATGGATGGTGAAAACAGATCCTACCTCTTATGTTTGCTTCTCTGTCAACAAATCCCATCATTGCTAACTGTTCTAGCTGAGAAGAATACCTTTGTTCTGGTGGTGCATTCTGAAATCATTTACAAATTTAACCCTTAATATACTGGTAATACAGGATTCATACATGCAAGATTTTGTAAAATTCAAGGACTGTTCAAGGACTTCTAAAAGACTTTCCTACTGTTTTCAAGGACTGAAATCTTAAGAAAAATACTGATTTACACATTAAAATTCTACTTCTGAAATGCTAGAGTCCATTACTAAAGATATTTGTTTAAGATAATTAGTATAAAATTGTGGTGCCTTTATTTGGTGCAGTATAGGTGCAGCATATGCGCATAAGTGCTGCATATGCTGCACCAAATAAAGGCACCACAATATTATACTGATTTAGGTCTCCAAAATATGTTGAATCCTCCTGTAAATGGTAAAATTCAAGGATTTTTCAAAACCTTTGAGTGTTTTCCAAGTTAGAGGTATTTTGCAAGGTAAATTAAATTTTCAAGGACTTTTCAAGACAGCCCTGTATACTCAAGTACTTTTCAAACCTGTGGGAACCCCTTTTTTGATTGTTTGATTTGATTCTTTACGTCCCATCAACAATCTTTCAGTTAAACAGGGACAGGTCTTCCTTGGTTGAACCAGTACTAAGCTAAGATATATGTGTCTTGCTCAAGGACCACAACGCAGTGATGTCGGTGAGGCTCGAACTCGCGGCCCTTTGGTCTCGAGTCAAGTACTCTACCACTAAGCCACTGCGCGCCAATGGGAACCCCTGTAATATATAAATGGGTACATTGGCAAGCAGTGTAGACCCATGTGAAATGCCACAGTATTGCCACATAGTGTGGCATTTCCTCTGGGTCTACACTGTTTGCTAAGATAAAAAACAATCTTCAAGGAGCGAAATACTTAATTTCTAAATTCTGACTGGTGACCCTTTAAATTAACCTTCAATCTGTATGGGAGAATCTATCAGCATACAAATGGTAAACAGTGCTGTCATGTGAATTTCCTTCTAAAGTAAAACTGCTCTTTTTGGTAACCTCAATATAATGTATTTACCCAGGCACAACACCCAAATAATGTATATTTGCACCAGCTCATGAGACTAATTGCTTATCCTTCATATGCGAGCAGCCACGGGTAAGATGAGCTTGCACATAAGTGCAGTCTTGCCAGAGCCTTCACTGCTCTTACTTACAATGTAGGGATATAAATGAAGATGATTTTAGAGCTGTGGTCCCACTAGATGGCTGTACATGCACATTTAACGAATATCTTTTCTGCGCATGTGATAAGTATAAGAAGCGCATGTGTTGGTCCATATCCTTGGGCTTATTTAGGTATAACTCTTTACCCAGAAAAGAAGCAGTCTAATCTGGGTTCATAATGTTTGCAATATAGGCTTCCAAAATACATCAGATGAGATGGCAAACAACATTTGCCATGAATTGCGGGAAAAGGGTTACCATAAGAGGAGCTGTTTAACTGACACTGTTTGCTACAAAAAACATTCTTAAAGGACAGAAGAAATACAACCCCGTCTGAAAACCTGTTTCCCCTCAAAATTAATACTTAACTCATAGTCTACTAGTGTCCTGCTGACAACCTTTGCAAACAGTTTGGATGCAGATCAGGCCCGACAAAACATCAGGCCTGATCTGATCCATCCTGGTTGACACTCTAATGGTATTCCTGAAAGAATTTTTCTCAAGTTAATTTTTGAAAAAAAAGCAGCAGATGACGAAAAAGTATGAAAAATTACCCAGTAGGCAAAGATTTAATGGAATTAAGCTGAATGGAATAATATAAAGATTTAAATCTTTGCCTACCTTTTGTCACCTGCTGATTTTTTTAAAAATCAACTTTTTGAAAAATTTCAGGAATACCATCAGTGTTAAACACTTTGGATCTGCCTGGCCTCAGGGTGGGTAGTCATGTGTTTATTTGCTTGGATACACTGTGCGGAAAAATGTCCGACTTCTTTTCCACAATGGTGTTTTAAGCAAAAATAAGTAGAGATTTCTCTGTGTTTTCATCTTTACCCAGAAAGTTATACACCATTTTCCAGCCCACATTTCCCCCCTATGTAACAATGCCAGGATATCCTAATAAAGCTTCTTACTTTGACTACAGACTCTGTCACAATTTTTTAGCGGCGAAGATCGAGCCTGAATTATAGAAATAAACTATACGGACGACAATTATTTTCTTTGTGACTGAGTTGGTACTCAAAGTAAGAAGCTTAAAGAGGATATCCTGGTAGTGTTTGATCTGGAAAAATGTGGGCTAGAAAATGGTGTATAACTTTCTGGGTATAGATGAGAAAACACAGAGAAATCTACTTACATTCGATCAGACTATCCGTTCAGTGTATTTGAACATCCGTGCAGTGTATCCAAACAAAAACCACGTGGCTACCTGCCCTGTGGCCTGATTTAAGTTCAAACTGTTCGCATAAATTATCGGCAGACACTAGTAGGCAGTAAACAGTCAAATGATGTTTTGTGGGCTATTTCCTTACCGCATTTCCTTGTGACATCATGTTAAATAACTGTGACATCATATTTGTGGTGGGATCAAAGCCTCCCGGAGTTTGGGGTTGGGGTCTACTTGTGGTTGAAGATGTTGTTGTAGTGGTGGTATCTCCCGTACTCGCCGTCGTGGTTGTTCCCGTCGAGTCACCGGAGGATACTGTAGTAGTAGGAGCAGCAGTTGTTGTTGCTGCTGTTGACCCAGGCATGCTTGGCATACCCGGTATGTTCATTCTGATAGAAATGAAGAAGATTCAGATCAGTGGAGATATTTCATTGTCAGACCTCCAGATAAAAGTGTGTAGGGTAATCAAAAATTGTTATTCTTATTTATCAATCAAAACAAATGTTGCGGGGACTCAAAAGAACCGTCTCAATGAGACGGTTCTTTTGAGCACCCAAAACACATCTTTAAATTGATGGATAAGAAAATACTAACAATTTTATGCTCAAAATATTTTTTTTTTATTATTTTAGTTGCCATTTGGCAGCAGTCTTGGAAAGCATACATCAGAAGTTACTCGTATTTGAACTTGACTGAAACAATAATACCGGTAAATCATGTATGGAATTTATAAGAAATTAGTTGTTTCTTTATGTGTTGAAGTTTTACGTTCCGGTCAACAATTTTTCAGTCATGTCAGCATAATTTCTTGTCTTCTTTGGTTGAACCAGTACTATGCAGCGGATAAAGTGTCTTGGTCAAGGACACAATACGATGATTCTGGTGAGTCTTGAACTAGCAATCCTTCTATACCCAGTGTAACATTCTACAAACTCCACTGCACTCCATGTAGAAATAGTAGGCAAATGGCATTGAACCCACAAAGCAAAAGGTGACATTATATGGGACACTTTGGAAGCCATCTTGGAAACAGTTCATCAGAAAAAAACAACAAATTTGAATCTTATGCGAAATTGATAAAATTTCCAACGCTTTTCTCATTCTGATCTTAAATAAAATGTTGGTTTTCAAGGCTGAAATTCACAAAATGCTTTTCAGATTAGCAAGCAGTGCCGGCCCTCTTCAAAAGGAGTCTGATCTTGGTCTGCACTGCTTGTCTAGGATTTTTGGCAGGCAACTAGTGTTCGCAATTTTAGAGTATTATATAACCTCACTTATTTTTTATTTAGATTATTTTACCTACCCTGGAAATAGTCCCGGGGCTTCTGTCTGCAACGATTGCATTCCCTGCTGTATCTGCATCATGGCTTGTAGGGCTCGAGGATTTGTAAACACATTTTGCATCTCAGGGTTTTGTAGCTGCAAACAGAAGAAATAGAGGTGGGTCACAACAAAATCCGACACATATTTTGGTTGAGTAATAAGAAAACATAGGTTTAGTTAAGCAAAATTTTTAAGCGTAAAATTGTGAATATGAGCTTACCCATCAGTTTTAACATTGAGACGGTTCTTTTGAGCACCCACAACATATGGTTTGGTTGAGAATAAAGAAAATTATATTTTTGGTAAACACTCTTTTAACGAAAGGCTTGAGAAAATTAATTAAAAAATATCCCTCATATTTAAAGCCTGTGATAATTCTTTTGAGACGTTTCTTTTGAGCACCTACAACAAATGTTGTTGTTATTGTTGTGTTTGTGTTTAATGTCCCACCAACAGCTAAGGTCATATGGAGACGGGGCCACGGCTTAAAGTCTCATCTGACAGACTGGTGAAGCCGGGAATCGAACCTGCGACCCCTGGTTTACAAGGCAAGCGGTTTATCCACTACACCACAGCGGCTCCTATACTACAACAAATGTTTCGGAAGAGAAACACAAGGATTAGTTTTAACTACTCCCTCTTATCTGGAGATTAGGATACTTATCAGACCCCAGATAGGAGTGTGTCACTGAAAATTATTTTCTTATTTTTCAACCAAAACATATGTTGTGAGAACTCAAAAGAAATGTCTCAATGAGACGATTCTTTTGAGCAACCAATACACATGTTTAAACTGATGGATAAGAAAATACTCACAATTTTACGCCGAAAAATTTTGCTAAACTGGCCCAATGCTTATATTATTGCACATCATACAAGAGTATCTGCGATTCTATCCTGGATTAGAAATTCTTATCCTACCCATATCATCTTACCAAGTGATGTCATTGTGATGTTAAAGTGATGTCATCACATTATGACATGACATCTTGGCGCATTCAGGAACTTCTGGAAGCCTATTTTTAAAAAATTAAATAAAAATGCAAAATTTAATGGTGAGCAAGAAAAAAAGAATCAATAATTTGTGTGATAGGGGGTGGATAGAAAATTTGTCCCTAGGGATCATAGCTGTCATCACTTGGTAAGCCTCCTGATGCAAAACAGTGATTATCAGGGCCTATTTTTCTATCTGCCCCTCACATAAGGTTAGGTCCAGATTGGTCTTGCAGTCAAGACCAGATTGTTCTATTTCTCAAGGTTGGTCTTGCTACTGGTAACCATGTAAGCCAGTACCACCCGTAACATGTGGGTAGACAGGGCTCATTAACCTGGACGAGTCACCCATCTATGATTTTCTCTAGGCCTTTATGCAAAACTAGAAAGTGGCAGCTATGCCAGAAACTAGCCTGTCAAAACCTTGGTGACAGTAGCTTCACAGCAGGAGTCATCAGACCAGGGCTGTAGCAGTGGTCGAGCTGAAAAGCACTACTAATTCATGGTGCCAATGGTGGAGCACACAGCCCAAATCAGTGGACTTGGATGAGTTTGTGAAAGGAAGGGCATCCTGCACTAAAACTTTGCAACAAATATAGGTATGGAAGTCTTACCCAAAGTAAAATCTACTATGTGTGCAGCTAGCCAGTTACCTGGAGAGGGGCCCACTGATGTAGAAGATGCTCCTGCACCTGCATGTTAATCAAAACTCGCTGATGATGACACTCATGTTAGATTCTTATAATCCTGCAGGTCAGCGTCAATTTCTGCAGAGTATTTTAGAAAACTGTAATACTTTTACAGATAATGCCTAGACCTATCTTTATTTTTCTTTTTTTTTTCTTTGCTTTACAATATATTCTTTCCTGTGCCGATATTCTATCACATTACACTGTGTTAAATATATAATATGTATTCTTTTACAGCTTTTTTACATTTGTTAACATTAACTCTTATTCTGTTTGTTTGAAAATACCTCATGTAGCTAATGTTATTTATTTTATCAGTCACCCCTAATATTAACCGAATTGTTTCAACATAACCAATTAAACATTTCCTATCTCACGGCATGTTACCTTTATCAGGTCATGTTGACGTTGCACTTTTTGAATGACGTCACTAATGACACTGAATAAACACAAAAATAAAAAAAATACTTCATAATCGCTTGTTTGAAGGGTGTTCAACAATGGGTAAACTGATAAATAGAATACCAGGTTTGCGTCTTTTGTTATCAAGTTTACCAGGCTTGGCTTTGAGAATGCATGTTGAATCGCTCGGCAAGCCTCGCGATGTCAACAAGCGTTTTCAAAGCCTTGCCTGGTAAACTTGATATCAAAAGACACTCACCTAGTATTCTCTATTTATGGACCTTGTCGCAAGAAAACCTGACTTTGTTGCATGCAAAATACAAAGGCGTAGCTGCATCAGTGCCTTTGTTATTCACTTCCTGCAAAGTTTGATATCTAACCTTGCTTCATATAAAATTCCAAGAATTTAGCTACTCTCTGTAGCTGAGCAGGCTGGTTTGAGTATGACCTGGTCGGACACCCCAAAGACAGATTTTGTCACCTTGGAGCCCATATGTAACCTACATGAAATAGGGATTCGTGTCAGGGGATTTTCTGCCCCTCTCTAGGGGCCAAATTACGGCCCCATTCCAGATCGAAAATAGCAACCCTTTTTCACCAACAATACCATGTCTGTTTTTCCCAATTAAGAAAGTACAAACAAATTTTATTTTATTTTTTTTTTACTTTTTTTTAAGGACCACTACTACTTATGAGAAACAATGACCCATGTCAGAATGGTATTTAATCACTTGTGCTTAACCCCTTCACTGCCTTTCCCCGAGTCATGCTCTGGGTGAATACCGCTTCCTATACACCAGTAACCCGAGTCTTGCTCTGGCTAAAATTGGGTTTAACACGGTGTTGTTTATATGTGTGTAATATTCAAGGGACAGAACTCAATTATCCTTATCTGCTCTATAATGAGAGTTTACTTTTCCAAGATTTATATCATAATTCTGCGGCCGAAAGCTTGCTTTTCACAGGGAAAATGGCCCTTTTGATGAAGAACTCGTTTTTTTTTTAAAAAATGGCAGGTGATCGTGGCATTAGTCTGTTGTGTTTCTTTGAAGAAGAGGTAATTTTGGAAGTCTAAAATGGCTTGTATATGGATGACAATTGATATTAATTGGAATCAGCAATGGTAAAGGAGGAAATTCCTGTCATTCTCAAATTTTTGAACCATTGTTTCCCAACCATTCCAAAACAATGATGTTGTAAACTAATGTAGACATTCATGTATTTTCAGCTGTTGAAAAAAAATTTTTTGACATGCTATCACTAGAAAACATTATTGCAGACATTGTACCAAATGTCTCAAACAAGCAGGAAAAAATTTGGTGTAAATCCTTTCAGTGGTTATGATTTTGTATGAAATTATATGTAACACCATAAAAACATCAAATTAGCCGTATTTCCCCCGGCATATTGCGAGCATTATATACGGCAGTGAAGGGGTTAAGTGGTATGCTTGGCATAATACAATCTAAAATAACTTGATTTTGAGGATATATTTTGCTACCCTTGTTATGTTTTATCGCGTTAATTTCTCCAAATTTTGATGTCAAGTCAGTCATTTTTTCCCAATTTTGGCCAAAGGCCTTTTCCCAAAATTGCTGGAAAAAGCCCTGCATGTTTCTTGTACTAACCTGTTGTGTCATAGCTGGCAAGGCCTGTGTGAACTGCTGTCTTAACTCAGGATTTGAGCTAAACATTGGGTTTGTACTTAAAATCTGAAAATAATACAATACCATTAACCATTTGTATTCGGGAAAACCCTAAACGAGTACTTTTGCAAACAGTGAAGATCCAGATGAAATGCAGCATAATGCTGCATTTCATCAGGGTCTACACTGTTTGTAAAGGTAAAAAAGATATTCAGACAAAAGGATAAAAAAAGTATTTTGAAAATTATAGTCTGACATGTTGCCATGTAAATGGACTGAGTGAAATAAAGTTTATTTGATTGATTAACACCCCTAGATATATGTACAATGGTCTATCCCAAGTTTATTGTATCTAACCAAAAGGAAAAATCTGTTAATATACAAAGGATTAATCAATCAATTAACAATATGGCCAACATAGCAGACCATAGACCCTTAATGAGAAAATAGAAATTACTAACTACAACTAGAATTGTCAGACTGACTATTGCCCCGCCTCAGCGCTCAGGGGACAAAAATTTAACTTGTCCGCTCGTAATTACGAGTGAAATCTAGAAAGGACGAGTAATTCTTACCAAAGCACTCGTCCTACAGGACGAGTGCTATGGAAAGAATTACTACAGGAAGTTATATTACATATTACTCCCTTATGTTCTTTATTGCATACACTTTTAAAAAACAAATGCATGTGTTTGCAATACAAGTGAAAATTGTAAGTCACTCGTCCTGCAGGACAAGTGCAATATTCAAATATTTTTGTCATCTGGTGCTTTTCATTTTTATTAACCCATTTATGCCAAATGGACTTGCCTACCCTTTTCAGTAGAATGTGTTTATGTCCAAATTTAGGGTATTGGATGGTATTTTTCATTTTTGTCCAAATTCTATTAGAACATTCTGTAAGCAAACAATGGAGACCCTGATCAGACCCCGTCTTTTATCTTATAGACCTGTGTTGCAGGTTTTGCAAAATAAGGCAATATAATCTGCATTATCAGGCTGTATGACTGTAAATCTGTTCTGACAGCAAAGAGCATATTTAGCAAGATGATTTATTTGTGTTCGTATGTTTAAACAAAATTGTTGAGCGTAAAATTGTAAATATTTTTACTTAACCATCAGTTTTAACATATGTTTTGAGTACCCAAAACATATGTTTAGGTTGAGAAATACAAAAAATATTTTTTATTACACACACTTAACTGAAGCCTGTTTGTGTTGATGCTTTACTTCTCTGCAACATTTATCAGTCATATCTGGACTATTTCCTGTCTTCCTGGGTTGAACCAGTACCCAGCAGCAGATCTTAGCAAGATGAGCTGTTCTGTTCAACAAATTTGCAAGCAGGACCGTAGTCAAGAGTGCGTACCAGAAAAATAATTTTCTTATTTTTCAACCAAAACATATGTTGTGGGTACTCAAAAGAACCGTCTCAATGAGACGGTTCTTTTGAGCACCCAAAACATATGCTAAAAATTATGGGTAAGAAAATATTTACAATTTTAGGTTGGAAATTTTTGCTTATCTAAACCTATGTGCAAGTATGATTTGCTGGAGATAATTGTTTACCTGTTCTGCGAGAGCGGGATTAGATGACATGGACTCTAACATGGCCTGCATGTAGGGTGCCTGTAACATATTCTGCATCAGTTGTGGGTTCTGGGACATCTGGCCGAGTAAACTGCTCATACCAGGAGTGTTAAACATACCTATAGAAGAAAAAAAGTACAAATACAGAATGCTCCCTTTTTGACCTGCATTAAGCGATAATCAGTCTTGAAAAACATTTTTGGTCTTTTTGAGAGTGGCCGTTTTATTTGTTTGTTTTGTTGCTTTATGTCCCAGTCAACAGTTATGGTCATGTGGGGTGGGGAGTGGCAGTCAGTTCACCTAACCATACTTTTTCCTGGGCAAGCTTCAACAAGTGGTTAACCAGTAATTTGTGCACATAC
The DNA here is from genome assembly GCA_964019695.1 of Loripinus fragilis. NCBI lineage: Eukaryota > Metazoa > Mollusca > Bivalvia > Lucinida > Lucinidae > Loripinus > Loripinus fragilis. Next base: position 61,624,542 of record OZ026522.1, on the reverse strand, counting down.
TTTCGCTTGTAACTGACAACAAACCTTCTTGAATGAATCGGCAGAAGGGAGGAGAATGACCCTAGAAATTATTTCATGATCAATCTCCAAGAAAGTATGGCACCAGGCTGTTTTACACAGGTTTTACTGTATAACAGTGTTTTAAAGGTGTACAGCAGTGTCAAATATGACATGTTTTTTGTTTGTGTTGATGCTAGTACTTCTAATTCTAAAACTCCAACTTTGAGCCACTGTCAGGATAAACTACCTTATTATGAAACATGTGCAATTTTGCACAGGTTTCATATATTTTGATCCTTTTCTTGCGTATGGGACAACAAAACAGAACTATCATATGCATTTAACATGCGCGGATCCAGAATGAGGGTACAGGGGGTCCAGACCTCCCTGGAAAATCATGCTATCTTCGGATGCCATCATCCGCACACCAGCCAAACGCCATTGAAATGGCCTTTCGCTGGCGTGCTGATGCCACCCCACATTAGAATTTTTGGGACAGACCCCCTCTCCCTCTGTATAATATGATGATTTAAGCACAAATAAAATCTAAATTTTTGGATCATTATCCCCCCACCCCCCACACGCCTGACAAAACATTCTGGATCTGCGCCGGATTAACCCTTTGTATACTGGATACCCCTAAATGAGTACTTTGGCAAACAGTGTAGACTCAGATGAAATGTCCAATTATGCAAAAGAATTCATTAGTATACAAAGGGTTGAAGAGTTTAGTTTAATAAACATGTTGTTGGCTCATTCTTCAAAGTAGGAGGGCAAGTATACCAATATAATGTCTCATTTTTTCTCTCTCAAAACTGAAAACAAGTAAACTAGAGGGCCAAGTGGCCTTGGATCTCTCACCTGAGTTTTATTTAAAGTTTCTGATAATGTATAGATGGGAAACTGGCCATGGCCTCTGGTGACATACTTTTCCAATTTTTGTTTGCTTATTAGTTTGATTTGATTCTTTACATCCAATCAACAATCTTTCAGTTATGTAGGAACTGGTCTTCCTGGGATGAACCAGTACTAAGCTAGGATTAATGTGTCTTGCTCAAGGACACAACGCAGTGACGACGGTGAACCCTCGGTCTCGAGTCAAGTACTCTACCACGGAGCTCCCTTTCCAATTTCTAGATTCTTGAAGAAAATGCTTGCTGTTTTCCGCTTACCAAATTGTTGTCCTGAGCCTGCTGTTGATCCCGCTGTTGAAGTGGTAGTAGAAGTGGTAGTAGATGTGGCTGAGGACTGGGTAGTTGATCTAGGGGCCCAGGGATTCGGTAGGGGATCTGTGTTCTCCCTTCCTGACTGGGAAGTACCAGACCCTGAAGATATAAAGAATGACAAAATTATGGTGACAGATCTACAGGGCTTTTTCCAGCAATTTTGGGAAAAGGCCCCTGGCCAAAATTGGGAAATAATGGTTGACTTAACATCAAAATTGGGAGAAATAAACGACATAGAACATAACAAGGGGAGCAAAATATATCCTCAAAATCAAGTTATTTTAGATTGTATAATGCCAACCAAGCAAACCACTTAAGCACAAGTGTTTAAGTATCATTCTTATATGTTTGTTTGTTTGATTTGATTCTTTACTTCCCATCAACAATCTTTCAGTTATATAGGGACGGTTCTTCCTGGGTTGAACCAGTACTAAGCTAGTATAAATGTGTCTTGCTCAAGGACCACAACGCAGTGACGCCGGTGAGGCTCGAACCCACAACCCTTCGGTCTTGAATATCATTCTTATATGGGTCATTGTTTCTCATAAGTAGTAGTGGTCTCTAAAAAAAGTTAAAAAAAAATAATAATAAAAAAATTACTTTACTTCTTTTATTGGGAATTATGGTTTTGGGGGAAAAGGTGGCTCATTTCAATTGGGAATGGGGCCAAAATTCGGCCCCTAGAGAAGATCAGAAAATCCCCTGATCTCATTCGTTCAATACCAGGCCCCCTAGGTTTTTTAACTTTTTTCATGCTCAACTCAATTGAGCATGAAATTTCAAATGCTCTTAAAAACTAAATTGCTGAAAATTAAATACTTTTCTTGCTTTCTAACTCTGAAATGTTGTATTTATCACACTTATAAATGTTAAAATGCCAACACTGGCATTTCATCATATATGAGCATGAAAATTTCAATTTCATGCTCCATTGAAAACTTTTATAACCTCTAGACCAGATAAGATAATATCGGCCAGTTTATGAGATTTTGGCCTACCACTCGATCATGCTCTTTTTTAAAGGGCCTATATCCATTATCATAAGCATTTATATCACCAACAAATAATCATATAACATGCATCCAGATAAGGGTGCGTATTTGAAAATTATTTTTTTTATATCTAGACCAAAACATATGTTTTGGGTGGTCAAAAGAACAGTCTTGATGAGACAGTTCTTTAGAGCACCCAAAACATATGTTTAAATTGATGGGTAAGAAAATAATTATAATTTTAAACTAACAATTTTTGCTTAACTGGGCCTATGAATAAATGTTTGATCATTAAGAACATTGATGGTGCATAAATAATTAAAATCGTCCACTAAAAAAACCCCAAAGAAATCAGCTCACTTCTGTTTAGTCTGTTTGATTTGACTCTTTACGTCCCATCAGCAATCTTTATGTAGGGACTGGTCTTCCTGGGTTGAACCAGTACTAAGCTAGGATTAATGTGTCACTGCGCTCCCTATTGTTTTGTCTGGAAAACACATTAACTGTGATTTAATTGCTGTAATTAAAATATTACTTGTAGTGTGCAAGGGAATCTAAAACTAACTTATAAGAGAGTATATTATAAACAAGTTATTTTTCCTGCTTAGAACAGATTGTTAATCTGTCATTTAGCTGTGCATAAAGCACATTGAAACACAGTACTAATGATGGTAAAATAATAGGTTGTCCAGAGAGCTAGATCAGTCGAGAAAATAGAATTGATAACTAGATGAAATCCCTTTAAAATTCCATTACCTGATCCAACAAGTCCTGAAAAGGGATTTGAACCAAACCCCTCTTGAGCAGCATTCATCATAGGTTCTTGAATATCTGTGTACATTCTTTGAAGAGCATTAAAACCACCGGGTATACTCTGAAAGACAACCATACATTCAAGTAGAACTTTGTAGTTGTGCAATAGGATTTGAAACTAATCTTGCGTAAAGTATTTAACATGGCTATTACAAAGTAACAACCCAGCTGCCTACATGCTAACATTTTCATTTTGCATCTTATTTCATAGTGTATGAAAATTCAAATTCCCCCTGCAGATGGATGGATTCTATAATCACTTTTAGCAGCCAACACTGTTTAATAAAATCATTGTTGATAAAAGGCTTTCAATGGGTACTCACAACAACTGCTGGCTGAAAGAAAAACAACAGTACTTTTTATTTTGGACCAGGCCTCGAGGTTATAAAACTTCTCAGACTCAAAATAAAGCGCAATGATTGGCTGTTTGCGGACACGTGTCCACAAGCAGCCAATCATTGCGCTTTATTTTGAGTTTGAGAATGAACTCAAGTTTTATAACCTCGAGGCCTGGTCTCCAGATAAGAGTGCATAACAGAAAATCATTTTTCTCATTTCCCAACCAAAACATACATTGTGGGTACCCAAAAGAACTGGCTCAATGAGACAGTTCTTTTGATCCCCCAAAACACATGTTTAAAGTGATGGGTAGAAAATAATTACAAATTAACATTCAAAAACTTTCCTTATCACCTTGACCTACCTCAAGGTTACTCATAGCTCTATCTTGTGTTCTCATTAACTCTTGTAACATAGCCGGGTTCCTCGCTAATTCCATAGTCTGAAAAACACAACAGAACTAAATTGTTAACATGTGCAGAAAAAAATCTGAACTGTGCAAGTCTGGCCTCGAGATTATAAAACTTTCTTCATGCAACACAACTGAGCATGAAATTTAAACATGAAAATGCAGTATTTAATGGTGAGCAAGTAAAAGAATCCATAAGTCATGAATGTGAGGGTCGGATATAAAAATCTGTCCCTCAGGATCACCATTTGTAATCACTCAGCAAGCTTTGTGATGCCAAACGGGGATCCTCGGGACAGACTTTACTATCCCATCCTCACAATCATGATGGATTCTTATATTCTTACAACTGGAATGCTGCAGGTCAACAGGATTCAAATTGGGGAAGAGTGTAGTACATACAAAAAATTCAGCATGACAAGGGTTAACTTACCTGTCTCATAAGTTCTGGATTATTCATCATGTGTGTGATCTCGGGATTTCGCTGAAAATAGAGAAACGAAATGTTAGGTACATACATATCTAATCTGTTTGATGTTTGTTTAGGGTTCAACATAATCCGAGCCTTCTCTGATGTTTAAGTGGCTTTTCCATATTTTGATATTTGCCACTAACATCAGAGTAACTCCTATTATGAAAATCCAGAATTTTCTTCCCCTATCAAAAATTGGGTATTTTACCTTAATATTGAGAGATGAATGATGTATTCATTAGACATCTGCTTAAAATGATAAAACTAATGAACATACAACTGAAAAATAAAAGTAGTTTTACTTTTTAAGTGATTAATGGGAAATGATATTTGAGTCAATGTCAAAATTCGTCAAATTTTGAAAGAAGTAAAAGGAAAAATACGAATTAAATAAAATGATATTCTTTTTTCATGAAAGTAACTAGCTGTTTCTGAAAATACTATGAAAAGCGAAAAGAAACCTTAACAGCCAATCAGATCCTTATAATTAAGTTTCAAAGATCACATGACCAGATATTATGTCAATACCGTAACAAACTTTAATTCCTGTTTTTTCTTCAAATCTCGTCATGGATATTTATTTTGCTGCGTTGGATAAGTTCAATAAATCATGTGTTTAATTGTGTCAAAAGTAAAATTTGAACAAAATGATTATTTATGACAATGAGCAAACGTAAAATGCATTTTTTTATCTTTTAAGTGATTTTGCATACTATTTTCTCAGTATTTTGTTCAAAAACCACATTTCTAGAAGATTACAATGCCTTGGTATGATTGTAATCCACCAAAGGAATTGATCAGGTACTTAAAATCTACATGTTGTTTCTGTCTGATATACTTTTTTCCCAAAAATATCACTGTTACGGTACTTGACAAAAATGTTACGGTATTGACCTTTAAAGAATATATGCTAGCATAATTCTTCTGTTTAAGATTTTGTGTAGAGCACTGTTGACCAGATTGCAATGTTAATACTCTTGACACATGTGCACAGAAAGAATTTTGGAATATATGGTAGATTGCATTTATTTCAAAATATTGTTACGGGTTTGACAAAACCGTTACGGTATTGACAAACCCTGCCTGAAAACAAAACAATATGTCAATACCGTAACAAACTGTTTATACTCAAATTCATCATTCAATTTGTGTTTTATGCTTGTTTTAATTTGATAAAGCATTCTTATCATAAATTCACTTAATAAACTTGACTAAAAACTAATATTATTGCATTCAAAACTGTACTTTTTTGACAGCAATAGTCAAAACCATAACAAGATGTGTCAATACCGTAACATTTTCATCGTTACGGTATTGACTGTTACGGTATTGATATATTCTACATATTTTTTTACCTAAAATAATGATTACTCCCTAAAACATCGCAACAAGAGTGATTTTTTGTTGAGAAATTTTATTTGGTCAAGATATTAAAACCAGAAATTTTTCATCAAATTCCATTGTCCATTTTTGTGTTACGGTCATTTGACACAAAAAAAATATACTATAAAAATTTCACTCACCAAAACAGTATTTTCTTTTGCCAGTTCTGTAGATGCTTTACAAAACACATGTATTCTTAGTAAACAGAAAAAGTCAAATTAGTATGACAGAAAACCAGATTCAGCACCATTAGGGATCCAGTATTATTTTTGCAATTTATCAAGTGTTACGGTCTTGACATAAACGCTTGGGACAGAGGTTTTTTGGCAAAAAAATGCAAAAAATGTAATGAAAAATCACATATTGAAACCTCCTACATTTACTTTGATAATGCTTTTATCAATACAGCCAGCTCAAATTCCTGAGAAAATAACAGTTTTTTTAATAATTCTTGTCGAAAGTTCAATTTTTTCCGTTGGACGGGCAAAAATGCCAAAAAATGGGGTATTAATCCAATAAAAAATATATTTACAACCCAATATTTTTCAGTTTTATCAGCTAGCCTTATTAAGTATGATCATTAGTATTGTGTGAAGAAAAAAAATTCATGATCACATCAGCGGTTTTCATAAGATATGAATCGGACAAGAATTTTGACGAATTTTGACATTGACTCATTTATTGAATATAGCTTAATCACCAGCTATATGTTTACAAAGGGTAGGCTACAATAGGTCTGAATAATTTCCATCTTAGTAAGATTTAAATGAAAAATATCATTTTTTTTAGAGATAAATCATAACTCAACCCTATTCACCTATCTTTCATTCAATTACCATATTTTTCATTGAATGTGCCCAGCCACGACTGGCTGGGGGAATTCTGGATTTTCGATAGCTAAGTTGCTCTGACGGTAGTGGCAAATATCAAAATAAAGAAAAGCCACTAAAAGAGAAAACTCGGACTAGGTTCAACACTGCTTTTTTCTCCAGTTATACCACAACAGTCAGTATTCCTATCACAGCAGTTACAGATGTTTACATTCACACATTGTTGCAACTATTCATGACATTGAGTAATTACAAAAGGCATTATTATTTTTTTTAATTTTGCTTTCAAAAGAGACTAAATCAAAGCTCAGCAGGACAAGGATGAAAACTAGGTGGAGTTTTAACCCTTGTCCAGCTGAATTAAAAAAAAATATCTAGAGTGTAGATCCAGATCTGATAGCTTCTGATTACGATCCACACTGATTTCAAAGCAGTCAGTGAATGCATTCTAAATTAACTTATACATGCCTCTCGATAAGACTGTAATCAAAACATTTCTTATTCATCAACCAAAACGCAATGCGTACGAATAGGTTTAAACTAAATCCACTGAAAATGTGTAAAACTGTTTGCTTGAATGCTGATTTTAAAGAAATTACATTTATGCCTCAATTAAGAAAACAACTGAAATCAGTAGATCCACTGAACATTCTCGCCACTGAATTATTTAATTTACTGTCATATGTTGTGGGTACTAAAAAAAACCGATCTTATTGAGACAGTTCTTTTGTAGTACCCACATCATATGTTTTGGTTGAGAAAAAAGAAAAATATTTTTCAGTTACACACTCTTATCTGGGGGCCTGTTAATGCATTTAGCAGGATGAAAGCTAGCTAAGAGTCAAATTACCTCCATAAGCTCTCTCATTTGTGGGTTTGACATCATGAGTTGTCTCATGACATCAGGATTTGACATCATTTGTTGCACAAAGGGATTTTCCATCATCTGTCTTAACATCTCTGGGTTCTGCATCACCTGTAAGTTAAAATCAAGGTAACCCTTTTCTGATCAATGAAATTTTCCAAAAAGCTACAAACAATAAAGTCAGGAGGGCCCATTGTCAATATTGAGGGGTCACAGAAAGATGGATTTTGTCTAAGCAAGTAGTGTTTGTTTGATTTGATTCTTTACGTCCAAGTCAACAATTTTTCAGTTATGTCAGGGCGAGTTTTCCTGGGTTGAACCAGTACTAAGCAAGGATAAATGTGTCTTGTTCAAGGACACAACACAGTGATGCTGGTGAGGCTCGAATCCGCGGACCCTTGGCCTTGAGTCAAGAACTCTACCACTGAGCCACTGTGCTCCCTAAGCAAACCCTGATGAAATGCTGCATTATGTCCTGTTTTCCAAAGTACCGCTTTATAGGTTTTGGGTCTTAAATGGGTTAACATGATCCTAGATTAAAAATGTGGGTTTACACTTCCTATTTGATAGTTTTATAGAGCAACAGGTCATTTTTCCTCTTTTTTTCTGATTTTTTTTTATTATTCATTACAGTTGTCATCAGTGTGCCTAACACTTCCATAAATGAAAACTAGAAATACAATTTGTGAAACATTGTGGCCCCAACCTTTGTCCATAATGATGGTATCTTATGGTAAAGCTAAACCTGTGTAAAACGGCCACTCTCAAAGACCAAAAATTGGTTTTCAAGACTGATTATCGCTAGTATTGCAGAATGCTCCAAGGGGAGCATTCTGCAATACTTTTGGCCTTCACCATTTGTCATTAATATCTTTGTTTTGTCTATTTTTGAGTGGCCGCTTGAGACAGGTTTAAACTTTTACGGTACTCTTATTCTAATGAGGAGGTTGAAATGAACAAATATTTCAAATGTCACAAAACAAGCTCTCCAATAGGTTTCACGATTGCATCATGCTCAAATTCAAGCTCCTCAGCAAGACATGAAGAAAAAAAAAGTCTTATCTCCACCTATGTGAGAAAGAAAATTTGAGCCATGACATGTGATTTCCAACAATGTGGCATTTTGACAAGTGTAGACTTTTGACAAGTGTAGCCTGTGCAGCCTCCTTTTAAGCTTAGAAACTCCAAATGATGTTTGGTCAGTAGCTTAACAACATAGAATATTCAAGCAACAAGCAAAGGCTCTGATCAGACTGCGCATATGCGCAGGCTGATCTGAGGCTTTGCAGGTCGCACATTCCACATTGTTGGAGATCTCATGTTGTGGCTCATTTTATTAACAAGACGAAACCATTTACCTCTCTCTGCATCCTTTGTTGCATTTCCATGAAGTTTGCTGATCCCATCCCTATGTTACCTATCCCCGCCAGTCCTCCCATACTGCCTAGACCAAAGGGTGTGGCGCTGATATCAGGCTGGGCAGACGTTGTGGATCCACCAGACTGAAAATAAATTAACCCTTTTTGAACCAATTGAATTTCCAATAAAGTTCAATACAGTTATAAGTCAGGATGGTCCATAATAATCCGGATAGTTGTCCCGAGAAACCATAATTATCCTACAGTAAAACCTGTCTTAAACGGCCACTCAAAAATAGACAAAACAAGTCTTGAAGACAATGGTAGCTTAATGAAGGTCGAAAGTATTGCAGAATGCTCTTTTGGAGTATTCTGCAATACTTTTGACCTGCATTCAGAGAGTATCGGTCTTGAAAACATACTTCTGGGTCTTCGTTTTGAGTAGCTGCTTAAGACAGGTTTTACTGTAGATGCATAAAATCACTCAATTTTAAATGAACACTACCAAGTATTACCTATGTAGATTAATAGTATAAGTTTTTTCCTGTCGTGTGACTAAAAGCACACTCAGTATAGATAAGCGAAACACTTTGAGGTGTGACTGAACTAACACTATTGAAATAATTCTAAACATATGGATGTCAGGGGTTTACTTACATTTTACTATAATGCTTTTGGCACACACAGATGCTCCAGACTGCCCGACTCATGTTATGCATTCTGCATCAGCCTTTCGAGACGGAATGATCTAAAGGTCAATACTCAGAGGTTGTGGTACATCTGTACTTAATGGGTTGTTTATAGTATAGATAGGAACTTCCGAATTCTAGTCAATTAAGCGGTTCAATTTCATTATTAACATTTATTCATCATGTTCATAGTGTGGTTGAAAACTTGTAGATCCAGATCAGCAGGATTTATCAGAAGCCAGCTGGTCTAGATCTATACTGTTTTCAAAAGAGAAGATAGTTTTGAAAAGTTATGCACACAGCGCACTTATTAGGTTGATTACGGTAAATGCTCTAAGATTTTGACAGTTTTTCATTCTGTTCTCAAATAAATTCTTGATTTTCAGGGCGGGAATTCACATAAGGCTAGTCAGAATAGAAAACAGGGAAGACCCTGATCAGACTGCTTCTTCAGAAGCAGTCTGATCTGGGTCTGCCCTGTTTGTCAAGACCTTTTTGGCAGGCAGCTAGTGTTCAAAATTTTAGAATATCTACAGCATGTTATGTGAAAACTTAGTCAAACAGAATAGATCCTCCTTACTTTACTACCCTATATAAATCAGCGATAGAAAGAGAATAGCCATTATATGTATTTTACAACCAAATGTTGAAATGTGAGAATGTTGTGATTTAAACTTTTGGGCTTTGGATTGAATTCATGCTATAAACTATTTCATTCAAAGTAAGCCTCAAAATCCTGAATTCATATATAATCTTGATAAAATTTCATCAGCAAAGATAATTGAAAAGTCCACAGTCTCAAATTGAACAGGATAGGTATATCCCTCTTTTCATTTCATTACCTGAGTTGTAGCTGTCACTGGAGGAGGGGTGTCTGTAGTTGCTGCAGTCTGAAAAAAAGAAGGTATTCAGTTGACTTCAGTTAGATTGTAGCTCTGTGATTTCTCTTTGAGTTAGCAGGAGCTTGAATTAAAAGGAGTTGGTCTTTAGAGATTACATCACAATCAAATACATGTATATAAGCAAGGGTGAAAGTTCAAAATTTCAAAAATCCTGAACTTTCCGAATTCAAATCTTAAAATTGCTGTATGCCTACAAAGTGTTCACAATTTCAATGAGACGGCTCTTGTGAGCACACAAAACTCATGTTTAAATTGAATTACAATTTAACGCTCATAAAATTTCCTTATCTGTATCTACGGGACAATCCGAAGGACTGATTTAGATGCTCAAAAGAACCATCTCCATGAGATTTTGGTACTTGTTTAGCAGCAATGGCTGAGGCAAGCTGCACAAATGCCCAGACTTGCCAGACCTTTGCTCCTGCAGCTTGCATACACAAAGTATGGATGTAGATGAAGACTCTGACCAAAATGATTACCTACCCTGTTGGCAGACTTGATTACCAAATGAACCGTCATTCCATTGGTGATCCCTTGTGATGACAGTGCATCTGCATCTTTCAGAATCTTCCCAGCAAATATGAGGCATATTTGCTCTAGAGGACTGCCAAAATTCTGTGACACCAGATCTCTCAGCTGAAAATAATACAAGATTCAATCACAGGAATTATGTTAGATCTCTCATGCCAGCTTACCAACCATGGATTTTCCTTGACCATTTTTGGGGCAAAATATGGCCCCTTCCCAATTCAAAGATAAGCTAAATTTTCCCGAAATTGTGAATAAATTTCCCAATTTCTGGCAATAATGAGTCCAAAATGCAATTGGATTGGTTCAGCAAGTTGTACATGTACCTGCTTTTATTTAAAATCACATGTCAGCCCGTATCCATAAACTAGTGACACATCTGCACTGTGAACCCTTCCAATGTTATTGTTTACAGTGAATGTGGGATTTTTCCTGTCAGTAGCGACTAAAAGCACAAAACCATTTCCTCCCCCCTAGTCGTTTTGCCCCCCAAGACGTTTTCCTCACTAGTCGTTTCGCCCCTATTATATATATGAAGTTCTGTCGTGCCTAATCTAGGTCTAAACTGTTTGCAAACGGCAAAAATCGCTGCTAGTAATAAAGTTGAAAAGTTTTTTAAAGGCGTGCCAGTTCATAGTGTTTTGGTACTTGAAACTTGCATGCATAGCAATCTAGTTGGACTAGGTCTATATATCATCCTAATCTACGTCCCTACTTTAAATGTATGAGCAGCAATGGCTCTGGCGAGACTGTATCGAGGCACAGTGTTCCAATTCGAGCGAGCCAGTACCAAGAGAAAATAAAATCGAGTTTGAATTTCAGTGCATGGTAGATTATTTGTGTATGGAAACTGAAAAAAATTAAGCAAATTAAACATGTTTAAGTTCAACTTAAAGATAGAAAGAAAAATGTAGCATTTTCTGTTTATTTTTTTTCTATAGAGACAGACTCTGTCTTCGCTAAGTTACTAACTTAAATGAATAATATGAATCTTGAACACAGCGCAGACTCAGTGGTGTTTTATCAGCTCAAACTCAAACCAGCATGCTCAGCTACAGGGGCTAGATAAAATAGTGAAATTTTGCGTCTCTCTAGTTTAGCTATCGAAATTTGCAGAGAGGGTTTAACAAATGCGCTGATCAGACTACGCCGATGCGAAGCTGTTCTGCGCCTTTGTATCCAACAACATCATGCTCTCTCGCATGTAGGTTCATTTTTAATCAGATCTTAGTCTTTGAGGCCTTTTATAAATTAAAGAACTTTATATACTATGCACAATAAATGTAGCAATTGTTTTGTATGGGTGAGCCCATCCACATTAGATCTCGAGTTTCATTTGCCATCATGAAGATACAAGCGCCAATCATCTGACAAGATTATCCAGTGAAATATTACAGAATTACCAAACGCAGCGGTCGTGCTAAAAAGTGACATTTAATTTTAAGACTAGTGGGTAATGTGGGTATGTCTGATCATTGGGGGAAGCCGAAACCATTTTCAAAAGATTGTTTGGTCACTGAAAACCAAAAAAGCATAGCAAATGCTGCAGTTTTCTGAACGTTCTCAGAGAAATAAAGGACCAAGTTATCACAATTTGACGTTTTTACTAATGCTTTTACGTTATCACCTTTAAACGATGTTTCTAGTCGTGTTTTCTTGAACCAGATTAACAAGTAAAACTGCTTGATGCCTTCCAACACATTCAGACAAATAATGTTGAATGAAACATCTTCACTACTACAGTGCACAAGCCGAAAGATAAAATCTAACGTCACCATTATCTCGCAAATGAGTCGCACCATTTTGTAGTAACTTAAGGTTTTAATCAACCCTAAGATGAGTTACATTGTAAGCCTGTGATATCTTTGTAAACTGAGTCTCTGTTGAATTGGCACGCAAATTAACATTAGAAGTTTAATCAAATGATGACTACGTTTTGACGTCATCATTGGCAGCTGATTTTTTTCAGCATGAAATCTCTATCACATCTTTCACATAACCAATAGTTTTTATAGGCGTATGATGCATGAGGAAGATGAAAGACGACCAAACGAAAAATCACATGCTTATCATTTTAGCATTACTTACAACGGATGTGATTTTTTGCTTACTGACCCCTTCTGAAATAATGCTCTCCCCAAATGCCTATTTAAAGGATTGCGTCTGAAATTTCGTGGTTTCATTTGCCTAAGATCCTGTTCTCGTCATTGCAATTGAAATTGTTCCGCACTGCACAAAGATGAGCACAAAAAGATGCGAAACATAAGAAATTGCTAAACTTATTGTGCATAGTATAGGTCCAAAGAAGGTAACTGCTAGAGAATGAAACTCCGATGATATCATGTGTTTTGGGTGCTCAGAACAACCGCTTCGATGAGACGGTTCTTTTTAGTAGCCAAACCAATGTATGGGTTGGGCGATTCAAAACTATTATAAATTTAAAATTTGCATTGAAGTAAATGATTAATACATTTTTGCATTGGTGTTAATGATTAATGCATGAAAATAAATAGCTTAATGTTTAAATAAAAACCTAACCCGACTAGATAGCTGTGTCTGCAAGCTTAATAATCTTCATATATATCTGAATTGTAAAATTCCTATGTCGAAAATACATAATCCATCAGCTAACAGCCAATTTTTGATGGCTTGTTCTCGCATACTGCATCCCAATTGTGGCATCAGCTACCAGAGGCTATCAAAAATGCATCTTCTTTCAGTTGTTTTAAGATGCAAAACACTCATGACAACACTTTATGCCTGCCTACTTTATCAAGGTTTTCCATTCATTTTATGCATGTATTCGGTTTTCTCACTTTTGAGCTTGTTTTTTTTGTCAGTCATCTCTTTGATGTATTCAGGATGCTTTTTTATTTGTCAAATAGAGAGTGAGCTGAATATCTCCCAAGGAAACCACTATACCAGCTGCCAACAGAGAACTTGTTTTTATCTTCTATCTTCATGTAGAAGGTGTTTGAACCCGCTATGACCATGATACAGCCAAAGTGATTACAAGACAGCTGCTTTAAGTTTGATCACATGTCTTCACTATGTCGGAATATGAGTCAACTAAAATACCATTACAAAGGTTATGTTATCTGCCTGGCTATCTAAACTATCAAAACTATCTATAGTTGGTTGCACTATCGGCGATAGTTATCCATAGTTAAAAACACTATCACGATAGCACTATCAGCGCAGTAACCAGGGTTCCCCACAGAAATTCAAAAACACAACTCCATGATTTTTCCATGAATGTCTATGATCAGCAATGTAATTTCCATGACTATTTATTGCAACCAACCTCCTCTTTAAAGCTGCATAGTCTGTAACTTTTGATCTTTTAATTTTAGAAATAAAGTGTTTTTTCTTTCAAGAATACAGTAAAAATAACTTAATTCAGTTAAACATTTTACCATTTTCGTAAATCTTAACAAATGACCACTATCAAAACAACAGCATTTATGTTAAAAATCAACTGTATAGAATTATTGGAGGGACGTAAATAATTACCAATAAGAGAAAAACACCTATTTTAATATGATAATTCATTTTACCATGCACTTTTCAGCTGTACTGAAATATTTATTGTGAAAACAGAACTTTATTCTACTTTTACAAATGATTTAAAAAGAAAATATTTTTTTCGAAAAATGTTCATAGTTACAGACCTAGTCTCTTTAAGCAGATTATTCACCACTCTGAGCATAAATGCAGAATGCAGCAACAACAGCATGCTTGTAGACAGACCATGCATACATTTTGAAATAATTAAAACTTGAAACCACCAGTAGCAAGAAAACTGGCTGTCGGACACATGTGTCCGACAGCTAGTTTTCTGGCAACTGGTGGCTTCATCAAATTATTTCACAAAATTCCATGATTTTTCCATGATTATTCAGGGTTTTTTTCAAATTCCATGATTTTTCCATGCATGGAACTTTTTTTTACTTATTTTCCAGGGTTTCCATGATTAACAGAGCTTGTGGGAACCCTGAGTAACTATCACGATGCATCAAACTATCGATGTATAGTTACACCCCTATTGGGGAGTAGATGATGGCTCACATGTCGGGCATCACCGGGATGAATTTATGCATATGTCTCACGACTCAAACCACAATGCGGGAAAAGGCCCTTTTGTATATATCTTGTAAGCAAACTTGCTAAGGAAATTTACAAGCATATCACTGTGATTTCTACTATCACTTGCAAATGTTTAATTTTGACAGACAAGGAGATCTGACCAGGCAGTGTATGACCTAAGTCCTTCATGTTGAACATAAGCTTAGGTAGGCGTTTTCTTGCAATAATTGTAACTCCTAATCTTTGCCCGAAGCATATCACATCTGTTTTATGTCGGATATTAAAGGAGTTGGTTGACCATTAATGAGGAACTCGATTCAGAAAATTTTCCTGGATGATACGCAGCAGTTGCTGTACCTTGCACTGTTGATACAGCCGATACCAATACATGCATGACCTTTGTTACGTACATGTAGGAATTTCCGTGCTTTTTATGCGCTCAATAAACAGACTCATGTTCAGACAAAAACTATGTCGCGGGCTCGGCATTGCGAAAAAGAACGTCACATGCCAGATTTCTCATCATAGTAGAATGGAACCTTCCAAACGTCGCCTACTTATGACAAAACCACCCACGCACACATATCAACGGTAAAATTATACAGAACCAGATAAACGGACATTGATTTTCTGCCGAAAATAGCTTGTGTTCTTAATTTTAGAAATCCTCTTTTTCAAAATGTGAAACTTCAACACAAGTTTTTGTTGGTAAAATAACTGTTACTACATATACAAGCAGGTACGGGCCCGTATCCCTAGACTGTCAGTAATTGTTTTACAAACTACCGGACCCGAGACATTCCGCATTCTCTTAAACAGTGATAGGTCATATCCCGCTCTGGATCATTGAGGCCCTTTACACACTCGGAGAATACACAGGTAATTCTCTGTTATCCCTGCGTATTTTTGTGAATTTAGAACTTGCAACATCTTTAAAATTACTCAAAATTTTGCGTTGAAATTTTCAGTATCGATTAGATAAGATTTTCTATTGATACAGAAAATGTTTATAAAAATAATCCGACATATTATTGATTAAAATTTCAGAATTTTGAGGTCAGGTAGGAAAGCCATGACCGTGCCGTGCTGCCGCGCCAGAAATAAATTATCCCTTTCCCAATTCACAAAGAGGTGTAATTCCATAATTTTTTCGTTCTGTCATCTGCAAATAGTATTGTTAACAACTGCCAATAATAAAATACATTAGTTTTCCCGAAAAAATGATTTTAATGGCGATTCGACATGCGTCAGGGATATGAAAGCCCCTGCCGCGCCGTGCCACTTGCGTTAGTGGCAGTTTTACCCCCATTTTTTAACAGTTGATTACTGAAACATTCGTCCTTGGTGTATTTTTACTAGAAATGTGGGCAAGGATGATTCTTTGTGGGTGTTTTTGGCATCCAATGGAATATAGTAATAATAATAATAACGCACACACTCAATAGGCCCTTTCTCATGCGTTGTTACAGCTGGACAATTAACTGGTCAGTTAAAATTGTGTTCACGATCCGCATGCATCATAATATAATCAAGGGCCCATTATTAAATTAATAATCAAGCAACCTATATATTCCTGACTTTGATCAGTAATAGAATCAAACAAGCTCATTAAAGATGTATGCGCATGCCATAACAGATTCTTACACCTTCTTTAATCATTTTTTAGAAAGAAGTTTGTGAACTTCAATAAGGCGACATTAATTTGTGTTACTCAGAATCCTATCAAACCTATATGCACAGTCTCGTCATAACCTCTTAGTGTTTACCCCAGTTCCCCCTCTGGATCCGCCCATGCGCATACCCACAGTCTCACCAGAGCCTTTACTGTTTGCTTTATTGAAGAGTTAAAAAATTAAGCACACCTCCGAAAGATGTAGATTGTATCCTCGCGAGCTATATAGCATACAGGAGTTCGAATAAAACTCAGTTCTGTTCAATGGTCATGCATGTACATCACAAGTCAGATCTCAGTGGAGGCTCAGACGAGCCTGCACATTTTTGCGAGGATCCAGAAAGTTTTGCCAGAGGGGGCCCGACTTTGATGGTTTTTTCTTAGTTGATGAAGGGAGAGATGATCCAAATACCACCATAAGGGGGCCAACATCGCCCCGCAAGTGAAACGCCGTTTAAATGGCATTTTGCTGTTGTACCAATGATGGCCCAACATTTAATGCTGGCTTGGTAAACTTGTGATATTTCAGGGGATCCGTACCAGTATTGCTAGAAAACAGTAAAGACCCTGGCGAGACTGTGCGTATGTGCAAACTCGTCTGAGCCTTCACTGTGAACAAATTCATGATGTACGAACGTTATCTATCTTGTAATATAACCATATTCTAGCTAGTTTCATTAGATGAGCGACGTGGTTAATATATAAAGTCTATCATCTTGTATAAACCAGCAGTAGAGGCCATGGTGAGACTGTGCATATGCGCAGACTCGCCTTGGCCGATACTGTGAAACATATCTATCTATCTTCTTATACTCAGGCGATCATATATGATCATTTTCTGAGGTGAGTGTTTTGAATTTGGGAGAAAAAAAAAAGAGCTTCTGGCTGAGTCATCTAAATAAGTGCCCTGAACTCCTCTGTGGTCTCAGCTGCTACCACAGATGGAGCCAGACTATTCCAATGAGGAAAAGTCCTTGGGAAAAAAGAATACTTCAGGGCATCACTATAAGTCTGGGGCCTGCAATACTGTGAGTTGTGTGATGACCTGGTAGATCTTGCACTCTGAGATGGGGTCAAGTACTTGTCTTTATCAATAGACATAGTCCCACAATGATTTTGTTTGTGTGTTTGTTTTGTTGCTTTACGTCCCAAGTCAACAGCTATGGTCATTGCGGGACGGTCAGTTCACCTAACCACACTTTTTCCTGGGCAGGCTTAAACAAGCGGTTAACCAGTAATTTGTGCACATACTTTCGCTTGTAACTGACAACAACCCTTCTTGAAGGAATCAGCGGAAGGGAGGAGAATGACCGTAGAAACTATTTCATGATCAATCTCCACGAAAGTATGGGACCGGGCCGGGATCGAACTCGCGACCCCTGGATCTGCAGTCAGACATGTATCTGTAGCCAGACACGTTACCGACTGCGCTACGCGGCCCGGTATCCCACAATGAATCTTGTGGAAGAAAAGCAGAGAGGACTGATCCCTCCGGGCCTCCAGAGTTGGCCATTGCAGCTCATCAAGCATTTCTCCAACACTACTAGTGTTGCGCCACCTCCTGCAGGTCCAGCGGGCTGCCGTCCTCTGTACCTTCTCCACTTGTTGGATCTGAGTTTTACAATAAGGGCTCCAAATGGGGGCTCCAATTTAGGGCGTACCAAAGTTTCGTATGACGTAAAACCGTTGCTAATGTTGCGGGGCGCAGACCAGATGACGCATCATCACATTAGCTATGCTTAAATAAATAAAAAAAATATGCCATAAGCCAATTCTGGATTCTTAGTAACACAAATTAATGTCGAGCTAATTGAAGTTCACATTGAAGTTCACAAACTTCTTGTTAGAAATTCTTTCAGCACTAATTGATAAGATTAAAGAAATGTGTACATATTAAATGAATATGTTTGGTTCTATTATTGGTCAGTCAGGAATATTATTACTTTAATGATGGTCCCTTGATTACATTATGATGCAAGCAGACCGTGAACAAGTTTAACTGGCCAGTTAATAGTCCAGCTGTAACAATGCATGAAAAAGGGCCTATTGAGTGTGTGTGTTATTATTTTAATATATTCAATTGCATGCCTAAAACACCCACTAAGAATCATCAGTGCCATGATTACTAGTAAAAATGCACACAGGACAAATGTTCCAGTAATCTACTGTTTAAAAAATACAGTAAACTGCCACTAACGCAAGTGGCGCTGCACGGCGCGGCAGGGGCTTTCATACCCCTGACAGGTGCGTATAATAACAGGAATGGACCGGAACGCACCGGAATGGGCCTCAATAACCGCAATGGATATCAAAATTAATTTGTTTTATGCAAATAAATTTATTATTTTACCATAATTTATCTTGGAATTTCAGTTTCTAATGATATTTCACCTTTTGAAGTGCATTTGAGCACCGTCAGTGGTTTGTTACATGGTTGAAGTTTACCCATTTAAATTGCGTCAGTACATATTGAAGATGCACATTCTATAGAAATAAGTGCCCAGAAATAAGTCTGATTAAATGGCAGCAGTGTACATTATAGTCCCCATACCAATGCTCACATGATTGTGTCTGGTCTTTACAAATAGCCAAGCATATGCCAAGTTAAAAGAGCTGTTCTGTGAGAGTCATCTGGGTAGCCCCACATAAATAGCCCATATGGGACCAATATATGCATGTTTGCTGGTACAGAATTTCGTTATTTGAGTGCTTCGACAATCACTGCATCCAAAAAGAATTTTCTACTATAGAAATATGCACATACTACAGGGTTCCCACAGAAATTCAAAAACAAAATTCCATGATTTTTCCATGATCAATTATGTAATTTCCATGATCATTTAACACGCGGCATCTGACCTCCCCTTTTCGCAGCATCCTCAGTATTCTTTACCGCATTGAACATTATTGTGACTAACTGTTATTAGAACATGTCTTTCTTATATCTTTTCAATATTTCTTTCAATAATTCTTTCAATAATTCATCATTCTATATCTTTTCCCAAATAACTAGCCGAAAAGGTCACTTATATGGCCAATTTTAAAATCAGAAACACCATACTACCTGGATGATTGAATTGAAATGGCTCCAAAAGTTTTATAATGATGTATTTTGATTAACTTTTATTCAGGCTTTCAAGTGCCCTTCCACAAAAAAGTAGGGAAAAAGTAAATGTAATTTATCCAATGTAAAAGGTAGGGAAAGTAGGGCTTTTTCAAACCAATAATTCATAACAATGAGTCATTAAATTAATGATAATATATCAAAATAAGCAGGATAAAATTGGTGACAATAAAATTATCCAAAAACAGAATGAATTTTGCAGCTGAAAACTTCAAAGTGAGAAATTGGGTGGGCATTTACCTAAAAACATGTTTAATAATTATTGAGAAATCTGAGCAAGTGGGGATTTTTTTTTATGATTTTATTGCATAAATGACATTTTAACTGAGAAAGTTAGGATAGTAAAAGTAAGAAAGATGGCAAAGATCAGGAATTGATACAGTCAAGTACCACACCTGACCCAGGATACCACATGGGAATGTAACAAAACCACAATAAGCATCACAAACAAGAGCCAAGAGGTCAGCACTTTCCCAGCAGGTGACCACAAGGCAGCAATGAACAGACCCAAAAGCATGACAATCACAGACATAAATAATACAAATGATCCACAAAAGAAGTACCGCCTTGGGACGGTCAGTAAAAATATTTTACTGGAGGGCTTAAACCGGTTTCACAGCGCCAACCTCACCCTTAGTTCAGATGTGGATCAAGACACATAGATTTTGGTTTGCATGAAAGACCCTTCACTTATCCATGCATCATCTCCTAGAACATATAAATCAAGATATAAAAAACTCAACAGTACATAAAACTGAATACCAGAGCAAAGAAATCCAACAGGTAAACACTGGTGGGCCTGACAACAGCCAAAGCATCAGGCCCCTACCATCTCATCAATAGATAAGTCTTTAAGTGGGAACCGTCATAGAGTCTTAAGGCTGACCCACCCGCGTACAATTAAAGAGGAAAGCAGTAAGGCATTTTCATGAAAATGTAGGGAAAAGTAGGAGAACAAAAAAGTATGAATTGTTGGGCCCGCTTGAATGCCTGTTTTATATGATTCACCCTGCAAATTGAGAATTTGATAGGTCAAAAGATTCAATGTGGCTTTTACATTCCATTCAAAAACGTATAAATATCTTTTGGTTAAACCTTATATACGAATAAAAGAATACTTCTGACATGACTAAATTGCATACATTTTTAAGGCTACATGTATCTGACTATAAAATATCAGGCACAACAAGTGCAGGCCCTGTTGTGGACCAAACATGCATTTTGAAACAATAATAAAAACTTAAATCACCAGTAGCCAGAAAACAAGCAGTCAAACAGACAAATGATTTCACAAAATTCCATGATTTTTCAGTTTTTTTCAAATTCCATGATTTTTCCATGCATGGAACTTTTTTTTGTGATTTTCCAGTGCTCGTGGGAACCCTGTACTATGAAAAAGGAATGCAGTGATCTTTATTGCATACATTCATACTTTATAGGTGACTGGTGTAAGTATGCCTTAAGTAGAAAGGCACTTGAATATCAAGGTAAGGCAAAAAATATTTTAGAGAACATTTTTTGCATTTAAACTGTCTGGGCATCGAAGATATTTGATATATTACATTACTTTACCAAAATTTCTTGTCGAGTACACTTAAAACATGTATTTTAAGGTGAATTTTGAAATCCGTTCCAGTTATGGAGGTCGATTCCTGTCCATTCCGGTTAGTAATCGCACCTCCCCTGACACATGTCAAATCGCCATTGAAATCATTATTTCGGTAAAAATAATGTATTTTTTTTACTGTCAATTGTTAATAATACTATTTGCAGATGATATAGTGAAAAAAATATGGAATTGCACCTCTTAGTGCTTCTGTAAAGGAAAAATATATTTCTGGCACGGCGGATTTCGGCGCGGTCATGGCTTTCATACCCGACCGGATTTTGAACACTTTTTGATAAGCGTCTTGCATTATTTTCACCGAGAATCTCAGCGGAGCTCTTCAGCGTGAGGTTACATAAAGCCTAAAATACCCAGATGACATTCTAATAGGCGAGGCTCGGGTCCGGTACCAGTCTACGAGTCTTGAGGTCCGGTACCGGACACCTGGACTCTACAGGGTTCCGAGACACTGCGTTTCTCAAAACCAGAGTAGCCTCTTGAAGTCTATTTATTTTCCTGTAGACCAGAGCCTGTGATCTGAAAATATTGGGAAATTGATCGACACAGATTTTCATTGAAACGGAATTGAATTGGCAGATCGAAGTAACTGGCGTACTGTTTTCACAGTTGCACCTCCTTCTAACTCAATTTCTTTCTTTTCTTTTGGTGTTTTAACGAAGATAGATATAGTTTTGCTAGAATTTTCGGCGATCTCAGTTTCCCCGTCAGCCATTTTGATTTTGTGATGCGTTTCCGATTAGAATGGTTCTCTATCCTTTATAGAAAGGTATGACTAACTAATGAAATTAAGTAGGGTGCAAAGATCAGGAACCGATACAATCAAGTATAGTGCGTCCAGGTAATAGAGACTGGGCGTGTCAGACAAAGCGCTGTCATACACTGTCAAATAAGACTAGTCTACAGTAAATCGGGTGTAATAGCCTATGTACGCTTTACTCGTGCAACCAACTGATGCGCAGACGACAAGGGTGACCAACTTTATACGTTAGCATGCCTGGTAAACGTTCAAGTTTAGTATGCTGCTGGGGACCTGCTGCATTTAATTTTCCGGGATGGATGTGTTGTGAAAGTTTTTTGGGAGGGTAGATTTGCAATTTCTTCAAATTCTGTCTGTATGGCAAAACTGGTTTGATTTTTAAGGCTGATACAATAATAATAAATCACCAATTAGAATTAAGCGTGGCAAGGGTTAACTATCTGGCTCATGAGAAAAGAGCATACAAACATGAGATTTGGTCTTATCGCATATCCGAAAAAGCATCTTATATCGCTTATTTTGGCGTGTCCAGAGGGACTAGATGTCTAAAAGTTGCTTGGAGTCTTCTTCAACTTGCATACTTTGTTTATGCGAGAAGGGAAAGCCCTGGCGAGGTCATGGGCGCTTGCAGGCTCGTCGGAGCCTTCACCACACGCCGATGTAATAAGAACCATCATCAATTTATAGAATTAATTTTTCATTGCGGACCATTATTTTATTTTCTCATTCAGTATTATAATTTGAATAGTTAAAATTTCCAAACATTGTCAGAGAGCATAAATCTAGGCTAGTCAGTCTCCTTGTTATCCAAATTAATTTGAGATGCCTTTTTCTCACAGTGGGCTCAAAACAACAACAGGTATATACAGGTATACAGGTGTAAAGCGTTCACAGGTGAATAAATACACTCTGTCTAACCGATTTTTACATGGAAATGTCCATGGGTGTGTCTTTGCTAAGACCCGCCCAGTCTCTCTTAACTGGTCGGACTATACCACACCTGATCCTACCTACCTACCTACCTACCTACCTACCTACCTACCTACCTACCTTTCTTTCTTTCTTTCTTTCTTTCTCTATATACTGCCAGACCCTCTTTCGAGTATTATCGGCAGGTGTACTTTGTACACTCCGGGTTGCAGGATGAAAGCCTACAAGTAACAATATCTAAATTACCGTAGGGTTCTTTAACCTGCACATGGGGTGACTTTCCCTGCACAGGGGACATCCAGTTAACATGCCGATCCAAAGGACGATGCACTTATCTGGCGTCATCCCTGCAAATGACACTAGAGAAAGCGTGTTTGGACACAGAATTTTTTCTCGCCGAGAGCGGGAATCGAACCTGGGACCTCTAGCACCAGAGGCAAGTGCCTAACCACTGAGCTACCACGCTTCCTAAAATATTTTACTGGAGGGCTTAAACCCGTTTTGCAGCGCCAACCTCACCCTTAGTTCAGATGTGGATCAAGACACATAGGTGTTTGGTTTGCATGAAAGACACCTAACTTATGCATGCATCATCTCCTAGAACATATACATCAAGAAATAAAAAGGAGGTAAAGCAAAGATAAGGACTCAACAGTACATAAAACTGAATAACCGAGCAAAAGAAATCCAACAGGTAAACCCTGGTTGGCTTGACAACAGCCAAAGTATCAGGCCCCTACCATCTCATCAAAAAATAAGTCTTTAAGTCGGAACCATCATAGATTCAGAAGTTTGACCCACAGGCGTGCAATTATATAGGAAATCAAAGTTGCCAACCGTTATTGGGTTGATCACTAAGCATGCAGTCTGTTGCAATACATTAATGTTATAGCCAATCTTTTTAGAATGGGAAATTATTTTAATAAACTGCGCTGAAAAAATATTAGAGCCAACAATATTCTTCAAACCATCTTAACAGTCTCCATCTACATATGTCGGGAGACAAAAAGGACCTTTTCTAGCAAGTGCTAACAACAAAGGCCTCTTTGCATGCTAGTGTCATATACTGATAACCTTTGCGAACAGCTTGGACCCAGATCAGAACTAACCAAATGTCGGTCTGCAGTTTGTGATTGTGGTATTTCCTGATCATACTCACTACTATTTTTGATCTGGAACCAAACCTTTGACATGCTCATGGTATTGCTGAAAAGTTAGCCCACTCTCTTTTAATTTGGATTTATGTCTTATCCTTAAATTGAAAATGCCTTACCTTGAAAATAAAATAAAAAGGGGAATCTGATACACAATAAATAAACAATGCAAGTGAAAACGAACAACACAGAATGGTTTAACTAATTTTTTGTACAAAATGATTGTGCCATTATATGTATAACCGTATCACATCAAAACTGACGTTGACTGGTGAAAATTTAAGCCATTTAAGCCGTGGCCTCTTCTCCATATGGCCTTAGCTGTTGACAGGAATTTAAACGCAAAATGTCAAACAGATTTTTCTTTGTTGTTTATCTTTATGTTTTTAATGTTGATCTGTCAACTATTCTCTGTCAGGCAACATGTAGCAACTCTGTCAACTGCATATTTATGTTAGCATGTTAGATTGGCATTATAAAACCAACTGATCCTGATCCAATCGTCAGTAAACCATCCCCAAAGCTAAACAGATCTTCAAAAATGACCCAAAAATATAACTGGCTAATTATGTTTGGTTTTTTAGTCAGCAAACTAAATGAAAAAAAAACAGTACACTATTTAAATTTATGGCAAACTTATTCTAAGCCATATTTCAATAGTGTAGCTAGTCTCTGTAGGACCAAAAATAGTAAGTGAGTATGATCAGGAAATACCACAATCACAAACCGCAGACAAACCCATGGCACCTCGAGGAAGAGCCACACAACAATCACGAGACACCAGGAAGACAAACTAAGCAAAGCAACCAGCTCTCCCTTCCCAATCAAGATGATTGCAAAACTAGAATGGACATAAAATAACGAACAACAAAACATAGAACAATTACAGACTCCCACAATGGGAGTAACAATAAACGAAAAGTCAACAACAACAGAACCACCTAGGGGGGGGGAGGGGGGTTAAATGCATTTTACTGGTACCAAATCTTCGCCCTAGATTCTGCTGTTGTTGAAGTACAAGAAATGCTCAGCTCGCAAGGAAGCCTTCTAACTAAAGCAATGTACCATCATGGAGAAACACTCTAATCAAATGAACATACCATGATTTAACAAAGAAAAGGGCTCATGACTCACATATAGTCAGAGCTAAAGAAAACCTCAAGTTGAGCCACGGTGGGTCCAGCTACAGATACGCATCAGGCACCAACGCACCAATTAAAGCTTCACGTCAGAGCTTTCATAGAGGCTGAGGCCTAGCCCACCATCGTGCAATTAAGGAGAAAACCAAAGCTATAAACCGTGATTGGGTTTAAAACCAGGCATGCAGACTGTCGCATGACATCCAAGTTATATCCAACTTAAGTAAGGGAGCAAAGATCAGGAATCGATACAATCAAGTACCACACCTGACCCAGGATACCAATGGGAAAGTGACAAACTCACAGTTAGACACCACGAATGAGAGCAAAAGGGTCAGCCCGTTCCCAGCAGGTGACCACAAAGCACATATAAACAGACGCGCACAAAGACATAGCAAACACAAGACAGAACAAAAACATAAAAGATCCACAAAAGAAATACCGCCTTGGAACGGTCAGTGAAATATTTTACTGGAGGGCTTAAGGTAGTAGCGGACTCACCGGCATATGTCCAAAAGTGTTTTATCTTTTAATATATTATAATATAGACTAATACTTATAATCTAAGACAAAAAAAACAATACCTCACCGTTCTTTTTAAAAAGTTATTTGATGTCAAAAACTGCAAAATCGCAGGTTTTTGAAAAAAACAAACACAGATTTTGTTAACAAATTAACAAGAAACGCAATACAGTTTTATTCAGAACAAATACTACTCACACCAGAGATATAAATAAAAACAAAAATTAGTGAAATAACATGTATTTACACAATTTATTAAGCAAAATCCTAATTAAGTCAAACGAATAAATGCCAAAAAACACACTAATATACAAAATAAATATATCAGAGAATGTAACTGGAACAACAAAAAACATATTTTTACAAAGATATTTTCTTGAAGAATATAATGATTGAATAAATGATATGTGTCACCGTGCTCGTTTTTTTGTTTTGGTGACTTTTCTGAAAAATCCTGAAAAAAAAGAAGACCATAATTAGTGTTTCAACCAATTTTTTGTTTGTCTACGCCCTATATATCACTGGGCGGAGACATATCTATTATTGATTATGCACTGAAGAATGGGCGTAGAAAATGACAAAAAAGATTTTGACCTAGCATATGTGACCCAGGACATTGCATTATGATTCTCATTGTTATATACCTTATGAGTGTTTACTATAGAAACTTGACGTGTTTCAATCGCTGACAGTTGTACTTTTTATCTATATTTAACGTGTCGCAATGCGACAAATCACTGTTCAAGGGCTTCATCCCCATTAACACATGGCAGCAGAGGGCTGCAACGCCATTAAAGCCCACTATAGGACATCGTCTGCAAGTTAAGATATATCGTCGCTAATGTTTTATGGAGAAATGACCAAACTGTTTCAATTAGCATAAAATACGCTCCTTTATCTTATCGGACAGGCGGCAATCGAAAACGCTCTGAACAATCGATGACCGCGGATCACAGATCGCTGGAAACAGTTCTTTCGATTGCCATTTGTCGCCAGTCGGGCGACAAACGGCAGTCGAAATCTCTGTTTCTAGCGATCTCCACGTTCGTCGATAGCATTAACGTTGTCGATTGCCTCCTATCTGAAGTGTTTATTTAATATAGGCCTACTGAATACGTAGCCAAAACAATCCGAAACAAGGGCTACTAGGAATAATTTACAGTCGGGCGACAAACGGCAATCAAAAACTCTGTTTCTAACGATCTTAGATCTACATTCGTCGATAGTATTATCGTGTTCGATTGCCCCTTATGTGAAGTGTTTATTGAATATAGGCCTACAGTATACATAGCCAAAACAATCCGAAACAAGGGCTACTAGGAATAACTTACATTTTTCATGTTCCTGTTATAAAAAAAATATGTTTCCATACCGGATATGCGGCAATCGAAAACTCTTGGCGAACAATCGATGAACGCGAGTCAGATATCGCTACAACCAGTGTTTTCGATTGCCAATTTTCGCCAGTCGGGCGACTAATGGCAAACAAAAACTCTGTTTTTTTACTATTTTCGGTCTACGTTCGTCGATAATATTGACGTTTTCGATTGCCGCCTATCTGGTGTGAATTCGTTGTACGTTTCATGATGCTCAGTGGACATTTTTTGCATACAATTGAATAAAATAATTTGGGACTGCTTGTGTTTGAAAGGAAGGTATATAACAATGACGATATAATATTCTTTTCCATATATTAACGTTCGCCAAGCCCGAGTGTGATAATGTGTTGCAGCCCTCACCGCTTCGCGGCTCGGGCTGCAACACATGATCACACTCGGGCTTGGCAAACGTTAATATACGTAAAAGAATGTTTTATCCTCTTATTAAAGCATTGCTATATACTTTGATGCTTTCTTACACGTAGGAATTATGTAGAAAAAGCTAAACATTATAGCTTTATTCCTGATGCATAGATCTAAATGTCATTTAAAGAATAAACTTACAAATATGCAATATAGGATAAAAATTCTTTTCCGTGTATTAATGTTTGGCAAGCCTGAATGTGATGTGTTCCAACCAGAACCACACAGCGGTGAGGCCTGCAACACATTATCGCACAAGAGCTTGACAAACGTTAATATACAGAAAGGAATGTTATATTGACATTGTTATATATTATAGGACTTTTGGGGTACTGTAAAGGTGGCAACTTTAATATTCCTATCTGGGCGTGGTTCGGTTATTTCAACTGCTCAAGAATGGAAATCAGGTTCTATCTAAGCGTTTAAAAGTTGCTTGAGCCGCGCAGGTCTGCGTGCATTTCATGAAAGCCCTGTCCGTTAATGCACTGATTCCACATTTATTAACCCTTAAAGCGTATATTACAACACAATCGTATGTTTTTATCGTCTATTGAAATATTTTGAAGCCTCTTAAACAAACACTGTAGATCTAGAGCAGACTGCTCATCTAGAAGCAGTCTGATCTGGGTCCACACTGTTTGCCTCTATACTTTTGTTAAACAATAAACAAGCACTTTCGAATGTAGTTATAACGCCTCATTTTCAGATTTTACCTATGTCTAAAGTAGACGAATAACGCAGTCATGAGGTGCCGCCTTTACAGTATCCAAACAGTTGTGAATATTTTCCTTTCAAGCAAAAGCATTTCAAAAAAATGTCCACTGTAACATCGTGAAGCATACAACAAAACCACGCCTTATAGGCGCAATCGAAAACATCGATACTATCGACGATTATAGACCAAAAATAGTTAGCATCATAGTTTTTTACCACCACCCGTGCCTCATCGAACAGGCGACACTTTGCAATCAAAACACTGTTTCTAGCGAGTTTTGATCCGCGTTCGTCAATGGTTAGGAGTGTTTTCGATTGCTCACTATCCGATGTGGAGACAATTTTTTTTCAACAGAAACATGACTGAAAAATGTAGATAACTCGTAGCTCTTGTTTCAGATCGGTTTGGTTACGTATTCATTGTATCAATACACATACCGGATAGGTGGCAATCGAACAGGTTGATACTATCGACGAACGTAGATCAAATACCGCCAGAAACATACTTTTTGGATTGCAGTTTGTTTGCTTGATTGGCGACAAACGGTAAATCTAGCGATTTGCGATCCACGTTCATCGATTGTTCAGAGCCTTCTCGATTGCCGCCTATCCGATGTGATAAAGTAGCGTATCTTATGATAATTGAATAGTTTGGTCAGTTCTCAATAAAGCATTAGCGACGGTATCTTAACTCGCAGAGGATATCCGTGAGCAGGTTGAAACGACAATTAAGCCCTCTGCAGTCCTGTTTTATCGGAAATAAAGCCCGCGGTCAGTGATTGGTTAACGATCAACCAAAATATGACACATTAGATTAAATAAAACGTACAATTGTCAGCGATTGAAACACCTCAAGTTTCTATAGTAAACACTTATTATAAGGTATATAACAATAAGAGGATGATACATTCTTCTGTCTATTAACGTTTGCCAAGCCCAAATGAGATAATGTATTGTAGCCTTAACCATGAAGCTGTAAGGGCTGCTCCAAGTGCGGATCCAGAGGGGGGAGGAGCAGGGGGTCCGGACCCCCTCTGGGAAATCACAAATTATATGGGTTTCTATAGGGAATAAGCAATTGGACACCCCCTGGAATAAGTTGGACCCCCTGGAAAAAGTTGGACCCCATCTGGAGCCCTGAAAACGATAGATTTCTTTAAAATTGACCATTAGCGGCAGCATGCTGTAATAGCAACCGAGACATGTATATAGTGTGTATATTTATACGGTCCGCAACTTTTAACCATCAAAATACTGAATGACTTCATACTTTGTGTGATGTTTTTAAAAGCTAAAACTTGCATTCCTTCTTTTTGTGAAAGCAAAATACTTATCTTCAACTTATACCGCTGAATTACCTAGTTCCACAATCCTGCCGCCTTCATTCCATTGTATGTGCTGTTCTAATTCTTCGATGATATCATTGCTGTTCTCGTCAGTCATGTTATCCGGCGACTTTGGCTTCCGTTTAGCGAACTAGCCTTTTTTGGATATGTTTTGCCTTGAAGTTAGCAATTCTGCCATTTTGTTGTTTACTTGCCAACGCATCAAAGAGTTGTCAGGGGAGAATAATATCTACGTTTTACAAATAAGTATTATCTTTTAAAAACAAGATTCAGGAACGATAACTCTTACACCCTTTCTTTTAAGTAAAAGTAAGGTTATCTTTTGACATGAGTCCCCTACCACCTTAAACCCATTTAACGGCGCTAACCTCACCCTTAATTCATATGTTGATCAAGGCACATAGATATTTGGTTTGCATGAAAGACCCCTAACTTATCAATGTGTCATCTCCTAAAACATATAAATCAAGATATAACAAGGAGATAAAGCAACCTTTATATAACGTTTGATAATCTTTTTGAATTGATTAATGAAATTAGGTTTTCCAACAATTCGTTTGAATTTATAAACTAAATCACCATAACACCATAAAACATAGGCTCTGATATGCCCTGCTGCAGAAGAGTTTTTAACCCAATGTTGTATTTAACAATTAACTCTGAGTGACTGTGTAAGAATTTAGAAAATGCTTTTCGAATTTTATGATATCTATAACCTTGTTTTAATAACTTATCAGTTAAAAATAAGTTTCTGTTGTTGAAGTCGTCAACATTAGAACACACTCTTGCAAATCAAATAAGCTGAGAAATATATACACCATAGGAAGGGGAGCGAGGAACATCTCCATCAAGAAATGAGAAATTTACTATTTTAAAATTAAAATCACCCCGTTTATCATAAATTTTAAAAGAAACTATGCCATTTGTTTTTGACAAGTTCACGTCCAAAATCGGAGCTTCAACCAAAGCAACAAGCTCTCTCTTCCCCCTTCAAGATGATTGCAATACTAGAATGGAAACAAAGTAACCTACAACAAAACATAGAACAATTACAGACCCCCACAATGGGAGTAACAATAAACAAAAAGTCAACAACAACAGAACCATCGCCTTAGAACGGACAGCAGCCTAAGCCACCGGGGGGCTTAAATGCATTTTACTGGTACCAAATCTTTGCTAAATAAATAAGCCAAATAAAGTGAGCCCTCTCTGTTAAAATGTTTGTTCAATTAATTCTGTTGGTTTTTCTTTGGTTAGATTATGAGGCAATGTAGTATAGAGAGTAGAGAAATCATATGTAGTCAAACCAGATGATAGAAAACCTCTAGATTTCAATTTATTAAGAATTTCACCTGAATTTTTAATAGGCCAAAATAATTTTTTCCCATTTCTTTTATAAACTGTTGTGCAATATTTAATGACATGGTTTTTAATCGCAGTGAGGCAAGAAGTCAAAAGAATAGACAACTCAATAGTTGTGCATGAACTAGAATTAGCAATAAAACGCGATTTATAGGGTCGTTTATAGAAGTTTAGGTAACCAGTATAACGTAGGAAGCTTGCTATGGTCCTCATCAACAAACACCCCAAACTTAGCTGTCATATGGCATCGATGCCTATCAATGATAGACGTCTCATCAAGCCTGTTATGCTCATATGTTTTTGCGGTGCTAAGTTCTTGCTTTAGGGTGTTAATATAGTACCTTTTTCAAACGACCACAGCATTGTTAGCAGCCTTATCTGCAGGTGCCAAAACAAACCTCCTATGGAATTCCTGGATCCCTTTCTTCAAATGTCTAAAAGTGAATTTAGGTTTACTTGAGGTTTTCTTTAGCTCTGACTATCTGTGAGTCATGAGCCCTTTTCTTTGTTTCATCATGGTGTAGTAATTTGATTAGAGTGTTTCTCCATGATGATACATTGCATTAGTTAGATGGCCTCCATGCGAGCTGAACGTTTCTTGTACTTCAACAACAGAAGAATCTAGGGCGAAGATTTGGTACCAGTAAAATGCATTTAAGCCCCCCGGTAGCTTAGGCTGCTGTCCGTTCTAAGGCAGTGGTTCTGTTGTTGTTGACTTTTTGTTTATTGTTACTCCCATTGTGGGAGTCTGTAATTGTTCTATGTTTTGTTGTACGTGGCTTTGTGTCCATTCTAGTATTGCAATCATCTTGATGGGGAAGAGAGAGCTGATTGCTTTGCTTAATTTGTCTTCCTGGTGTCTCGTGATGGTTGAGCGGCTCTTCCTCGCGGTGCCAGGGGTTGTCTGCAGTTCGTGATTGTGGTATTTCCTGATCATACTCACTTACTATTTTAGGTGGTAGAAGATCTAAATTGTTGCAAAAAAATGAAATTCTACCATCAATAATCTTAAAAATATTTAGCTTCCAACTATTTAAGGCATTAGACTCAACATGTTCTCGTTTACACCAGCGATTACAAAATTCTTGTAAGGCGCCTGCAATTTTCTCACGACATGATTTGAAGTCTATTGGCAAAGGAAACCTATATTTAGGTCCCTTACATATAATAGACCAAATTCTTGAATCAGTTATGATTTTTAAATCCCCTGTGACTATATGATCAGCGGGTTGATAGCAATACTTAGCGTCTTTACAATCTCAAGAGTTAGGAATAGAATTTTCAATATCAAGTTCTGTTACTAATTTGTTATAGTTAAAACAGTACTACTTAGGTTTATTGTACTTATAACAGATGATAGGGGATTCCTTATTTTCAAAATAAGTAGGAATATAAGAGATAAAGATTTATCTTTAAATATATTGGGTAAGTTAATGAATTCAATCCCCTTGTTGACAAATTGAATTTTGATAAAATGTCTAATATGATTAATTTCGGAGTCTATATATGGCCGAAGCGCATGTTGAGTGTAACACCGGGTAAGAAGTGCTGCATCATAAAGTCGATTAACTCTATCATAGAATTTATTAGCCTCAATATCCAAACTACGAAGCCAGACAGAAAAAACGATGAAGAAAAGCATTCCATAGAGGCAACCTAGCCTAGTAAGATGTCGACGTCAAATAAGTCTGTAGCGGAGTA
The DNA here is from genome assembly GCA_964019695.1 of Loripinus fragilis. Taxonomy (NCBI): domain Eukaryota; kingdom Metazoa; phylum Mollusca; class Bivalvia; order Lucinida; family Lucinidae; genus Loripinus; species Loripinus fragilis. Next base: position 61,591,800 of record OZ026522.1, on the reverse strand, counting down.
GGCTAGATTTAGCATAACATGGTCGGAAGCCTGGAAGACAGATTTGCATGTTGAGGCCCATTATTATGATGCACATACACATCTTATGGGATGAACATTGTACATACCTCATGACTAAAATGCACAGTGGGGCGAGAGGCAGTATACAGAGATAGATAAGAGGCATTCTAATGCAATTGATTTTGTAACACGACGTTTGATTGGATAACGTCAAAAATTTGCGACAGTATATCCTGCGATATACTGTCGGAAATAGTTTGAAGTTATTAAATACTTCACATTTCGTTGGATGACTTGCAACTTTATGCGGCTTGCAACGCTCCAATTTGAGATAAAACTGCAGAAATGCATTAGAATGGAGATAACCATATTCAAAATGTTCATTTGGGGAAGTATATCGTCGGATATACGTTCGGAAATCACGTTTTACAGCTACGCTCACGCCTAGACGTAAAACTAAATTTCCGACCGTATATGCAACAATATACTTCCCCAAATGAAAAATTTGAATACAGTTATCCCCTAATTATTATTGCATGACCCGCAGGTGTGTGCTATAATCATAGCAGTTTGTGAAAATGCTCATATAGATCTCTTGAACCACAGAGTATATTTTTGACTAAATTTTGCATAGGTTTACCTTTCAGTTGATCTATATCTATAAACACACAAACCAGGTTGACATAAAAGACCTGATATGCCCCAATTAAACGACACGTACATTAACCTTTCAAAAAACCATAGTCATATACATGTCAGTGGCATCTTGAGAGGGTCTGGGTCTGTCCACGTTGCAAAAAACATCAGGGGGGGCAATGTCCACCTTGCAAAAACATGGGGGTCCCAGGATTATGTCCCCCTATACAAAAATGAGCAGGGGTGTCCAGGGGGATATTGTCATACACTTACACAAATCATTAAAGGCCAAATGCAATTAATCTGTATCTGCCGGATACTCCAAACACCTCTAGAAGAGTATTACGTGGAGTGCGCGCGAAAATGGCATTAATTTTTAGTCCAAATAATCAGAATATAACATGTAAAGATGTATTGATAACTTGACAATATCTAAAAATTTGGAATTTCAACTAGTTTCGTAATACAATTCGTTATTGTTTAAAAGGGGACATACTGTGAGACTGGCACGACTAAAAGTTTTATGTGGTAGATGATATTATGCGTGAATGATGATGGTGATGATGATAATGATGATGATGGATGATTGGTGTTGTGAAAGCTTTAGTGGAGATGTTGATCAATTCCAGCTCGGAATGTTTCCAGGGCTGGACAGTTGATCAAGTCAGGGGGTAGGTCATTCCATAGTCTTGCGGTTCTTGGGAAGAATGAATGTCTGTGTGCATCAATCCTTGAGTACGGGATAGAAAATCGATTTCGTAAAGTTGGTTTGATATAGTCAGGAAATTTAATTCTTACTAGGCCATGATTGATCTTGTAAAACATACTCAGAGAGGCAATTTTTCTGCGTTTCTCTAGAGTGGGCAGTGCCAATTGGTTTAGCATGGAGGAAACACTACTGGTGAAGTTATAATCATTGAAAATGTAGCGGACAGCTCTGTGTTGTACCATTTCTATTTGATTGATGTATTTCTTTTGCCAGGGATCCCAGACTGTTGCTGAATATTCTAATAAAGGCCTGACATAAGTTTTGTAAGCTGTCTCTTTAATTTTGTGGATATTAGTTTGGATATTTCTTTTAATAAATTTCAAAGTGTTGTTACTTTTAGTAGTCATCTGATTGATGTGTTTGCTCCATGCTAAATCATCTGAGATTTGGATGCCGAGATATTTTGCATTTTTTGTAAGTCGAAGTGTGATACCATGAAGCTTATAGACAAAAAGTACTGTTTTTTTTCTTTTTTGTGATCCTAATGACTTCACACTTCTCAGGATTGAATGCCATAAGCCATTCACTCTCCCAGGATTCGAGAGTGGTAAGGTCTGATTGTAGGGCTTGACAGTCTGAATGATTTGTGATGGTAAGGTACATGATGGTGTCGTCGGCAAACAGCCTGATGTTGCTTTTGATTGAGTCTGGCATGTCGTTTATGTACATGAGAAAAAGGCAGGGCCCAAGTACGGATCCCTGAGGCACCCCAGACAGCACTGGGCAGGCACCAGACTGTTCGCCATCGAGGACCACATTCTGTGATCTGCCCGATAAGAAGGGCTTGATCCATGCAATCACAGTTGTGTTTATGCCCAGTCGATGGAGCTTCAGCAGGAGCCTTTGATGGTCTACTTTATCAAATGCCTTGCTGAAGTCCATGACTATGACATCAGTCTGTCCTCCTTGGTTCAAGGTGTCATACAGGTCCTGAGTGAACTGGATAAGCTGGGTCTCACAACTGACCCTACTCCTAAACCCATGCTGGTTGTGAAATAGAAGGTTGTTGGTTGGTTGCAGTTAGGTCGCACCTATTTCATATTAGGTTGATTTCGTAAATAAAAAGTTGATTTCGTGAAATCAACTTGATTTCTCCGATTAGCTACACCCGTTCGGGTTACCTGCACGTAATCTCCGAGAGGGGGTGATGCAGTAGAGATAGATAGTTAGTTCGCGAAATATAATGTTTCGCCAGTTAGTCGTACCGCTCATACCAACTTTCTTGGTGTCCAGTCTAATCTAAAAAAGTAAACAAATCAGCACGTGAAACTCTAATTTAAAAGCAATAATAAATGTACTCGTATAAAGGCGTATAATGACCACATAGTTAAGGTGTGCTACTTTTTTCAAGGCGTCTTTCAGACTGAGTTTTATCATTGTCTGGGTGTTTCGGCCGTGAGCCGTATGTTTTGATTCGGCATTCTCGAGTAAAAGCAAGCACCAACTTTCATAAAATTACATTTCTATTGATGAACTGTGAATCCCAATAAGGCAATATTTCAACTGTTTGCATTTCTTGATGCAAATCATTGAACAATCACATCATATGACACACGTCTGTGGTCTAACATTAACGACAGCCAGTGACCTATATTTAACATATTAAATAAGGAAGTGTCTACAGGTACATGTCCGTATCCCTATAGACTCTGAGTCTGGAGGTATGGTCCTGTGTCTGTAGACTTTGAGTCTAGGGATACGGGCCAGTACCTGTAGACTGTCCACTTAGGATTAACTACAGGTACAGCTCTAAGTAACAGTTATTTGCTGTTTGAGATATCGAATCCAACACAGATTCACAATCACATCTATTTCGGTCCCTAGATTTACCGGAAAGACCCGAATTACCGGAAAGACCACCGAAATATCGGAAAGACCAAACAATAATAGGGAAATATTGATATGCCCTTCGCCAATTAAGAAGACTATTATTGATTATTGAATATTGTTAATATTTGAGTATCTAGTATATATTTAGTATATGTTATAATTTGTGATATATTTTTCGAAATTTTTAATTCATTTTTATGATCATTTTGTCTTGAAAACATGAGTTGAAAAAAAGATAAGGAGATTTCCCTTTCCAAATTACCGAAAATGTACAGCTTAAATTAAATACGTCAAAATCATATTATAGAATAGTTGTGTATTTGGCAATGTGATTTTTGAGAGAATAAAGCTGGCACATACATAGCATAACCATACATCGACTAACCGAAACTGAGGCTCGAAAGTTAAAATACCAAAAAGGCATAACATATGCGGATGTATAAGAATCATTGACCAAAGTTTAAAATATAAGAATCATAAACTGAGCTTCAAGTTCAAACTAAAGGACATTAAAAGATATAAATATGAGAAAATGCATTTTTTTTTTTTTTTTTTTTTTTCTTCTCAAAATTTCTAAAAAACACTCACCTCAGAAAATGATCATACATGATCGCCTGAGTATAAGAAGATAGATAGATAGAAGACAATAAAATGATTTCAAAGTATATATATTGCTTTATAATAGTTAAAAACAAAAATTCCTATACAAATAAGGCTTGTAAAATCAATACAGGAAATAACCCCCTATTATTCTTTGGTCTTTCCGGTATTTCGGTGGTATTTCCGGTAATTCGGGTCTTTCTGGTAAGTCTAGGGACCCCATCTATTTGGTCACCATCTTTGACAGTTGTCTTTTTTTCTTTCTTTTTTTCTTTCTATCGTTACTGGTTCGCTCAACTTGAGTATTACACCAGGGAGTGCAAATTTGGAAATTTTGATAAAAAAAACAACACAAAAAACAAAACAACACAAAAAGAACACAAAAACTTTTGGCTGAATTTTTGTTTAAATAAGGAGTGCCCTAAACTCCTATGTGGACTGGGTGTTGGCCACAGAAGGAGACAGACTATTCCAATGTGGAATAGTTTGGGGGAAAAAGGAATTCTTCAGGGCATCACTGTATGTCTGTTGTCTGCGGTATTGAGCACTATGTGATGACCTGGTAGTTTTCAAACTGTGAGCAGGGGTCATATACTTGTCTTTTTCAATAGACACTGCTCCACAATGAATCTTGTGAAAGAGAAGCAAGGAGGACTGGTCCCTCCGGGCCTCAAGAGATGGCCATTCAAGCTCATCAAGCATTTCGCCGACACTAATCGTGTTTCGCCATCTCCTGCAGGTCCAGCGGGCTGCTGTCCTCTGAACTTTCTCAATCTGATTAATCTGAAGTTTCAAGTGAGGGCTCCAAATGGGTGCTGCATACTCTAGTTAAGCCCGAACCAGTTTTGTATGCAACTTCCTTAGTACTCCTAGGTGCAAAAGCCAAGTTCCTGCTAAGGAAACCAAGTGTCTTAGTTGCTTTGGAAGAGATTTCTGAGACATGCTGACCCCAATCCATGTTATCAGTAATGGTGATACCGAGGTATTTTGCCGACTGAACATTTTTGAAAGTTTGATTGTGTAGTGAGTAGTCGAAAAGAATTTGTTTGTGATGCTGATGCCGAGTCACTCTCATTGAGTGACATTTGGCTATGTTAAACTTCATTTTCCAATCGGCTTCCCACTGTCCTAAGCTGGTGAGGTCTTCTTGCAAGGTCAATCCTGAAGTGAATGTATATTCCTATACAAGACACAATCGTCTGCGAACAGGCGAACAGAAGACCTGATGTTATCCAGCAGATCATTTATGAAGATGAGGAACAGGACCGGACCTAGGACCGATCCCTTGGGCACACAGGATAGCACTGGGACTTGATCTGAGGCTTGGCCATCTAAAACAACTTGTTGAGTGCGCCCAGAGAGCCACTAGTTGATCCACTTGTGGGTGGATCCTCTAATCCCATAATATTCCAATTTGTGTAATAGCCTCCTGTGTGGAACCTTGTCAAAGGCCTTAGCAAGTCGAAAGGAGAGCCGGAGATCAATTGAAATTGTGGATACAATCATTGTCAGGTGTCCCATTCATAAGGATGGGCTGACAATGCAGTCACCATATTGTTTCATTTGCGAGGTGAAAAACTTGGAGCACCTTGGTTTTTACCCGCAGGATTAATCATATTTTGAAAACTTTGATTGACAATATACATGTATCAAAAACCCACAAACAATGGGAATATGTTGTAGGAAGCAACTTTTTCCTTAGATTCTTTTATGTGGTTTGTGTGAGAAAATGATTTATTCGGTAATATTTTAGCTGAAAGTTGGCAACTTTCAACGATAAAGACCAAAGACAGTACCTCCAACTAATGGCGCTAGGTGGCACATTAGATTAACTGTTTGAGGTTTCTTTTACCAGAAGAGTTCTTTGCCGACCTAATGAATGTGGATAAACTGCTTAAACCAGTTAATATATTTTCTTTTATTGCCCACTAACGTTAAAGTCTGCTCGTCTGCGGTGTGCAAACAAGTTGGTCAATTATTGTCAATGCGAGATAACCTGTCTTTGGGAGTTTGCAAACAACAAAGGCGCAGACCAGCCTGCGCATCTGTGCAGTCTGATCAGTGCCTTTTTTTTCCCTTATTGGAAAGTATCATATCTAGACTTGCTATGAGCCAAATTTAGTGTTTGTAGCTGAGCAGGCTGATTTGAATGTCGCTTTGTTGGAAACCCCAAAGACAGGGTTTCTTGCATCGTGGCTCAATTAATAGTGCATCCATCCATTAAATACTCAATCCATATAAACATATTCTTTCTTGTCAGCTTGTCAAAATGGCTCACAAAGCTCATATAGGACAACAATTTGACAATTTTTCTGCCTTTGAAAATGCACTAGTCCACTACCAGAATGTTGCGATCACTGGAGACAACTCAACGTCAATGCCCAAGTCATTCAATGCTGACATAGGGTACAGTGAATTCACCTACCACTGTATTCATGGCAGAAAGAATTTCAAAGCAAGAGGAAATGGAAAGAGAGAAAAAATATAAAATAATAAATTTCTATTTTCATTTTAGTCCATCTCCATACATGCGTGCATATACATGGACTTTGCTACAAGCAATTATTTTCTGTGAATATGAGTGATAGCCATGAAATAAATATACCATTTTTACCACAGTACATCAGGACTTTAGTTAAGAGTGAGTAACAGAAAAATAATTTTCTTATTTCTCAACCAAAACATATAGTTTGTGGGTACTCAAAAGAACCGTCTCAATGAGATGGTTCATTTGAGCACCCAAAACATTTGCTAAAAAGTATGGGAAAGAAAATATTTACAATTTTACGCTGATTTTTTTTGTTTATCTAAACCTGTGGTACATGTACATCAGTTTTCCCCTGTCCAAGAGTTCAAAATAAATGAGAAACTGCAGCACGAGTTTTTGTTGGAATAGATACCTCAAATGGTAAAATAACTGTTACTACATATAGCTGAAATTTTAGAGCCATACCTGTAGCCAATCTTCAGTGGACTGTCTACAGGAACAGGCCCATATCCCTAGACTCAGAGTCTAGGGATACAGGCCCGTACCTGAAGACACTTCCATTAAATAAACAGTGCTTTGCACACCCTACTACCACATATAAATCTACTTAAGATCTACATGTAATACTTGGGTCCATAAACTTAGGGAATTGGGCCCATTTGCGGAAATGGACCAAAAATGGACCGAATCGGGCTCGAAAATGGCATATTCATTGCTGACCTGAGGGTAGTTGCAGAACTGCAGCTTTAAATTTTTTCATCTTTGGCTTGATTTAAACATAAAATGAAAATCGATCATATAGCCCTGAATTCAGTGCTAACCTGAGGGTTGTTTTTATACTAGAAATGTGGATATGACCAAATGATGGTTCTTAGTGTTTTTTGTATCATATGCATTGGAATATATTATTAAATTATTTTGTATGCATTGGAATATAAGATATATATATGGATTATGGACCCTCCCTAAACTGGGATGCACTAATCGGTAGCGACTCAGATTCATATTAAACTTGAAATGATTAAACAATTACATGAAAAAGAATTAAAATTATGTGCATGTATTTAAGAAAAATAGTGACTGACTAACACATGAATAAATTAATAAAAATAAGTTAAGTGGCTGCGAAGACCCAGACAGTTAAACTGTCTGGGTCTTCGCAGCCACTTAACTTATCTTATTACTTTATCCAGGCGTAGGCAGTTTAAACAGGGCTGCACGGCCTAGTTGTCCACACCGAGGAACCCCAGAAAACGGCATGGGCGTCTCCAGTATAAAAGCATAAGCATCATGTCTCTTACCATGGTGGATCAGCACCATATCACCATGGTTTCCACTGCCAACATGTGCAGAAGGAGACAGGACTAGCCCAACGCCAAAATGCATTTTATGCACCGTAAGGAATTCGCTTATCGAGCTGAAATTGGGTCAGAGATGTGTTTGGATTAGACGTCCGCTACCCGCAGTCACTTTCCCTAAATAAATCAAAGTAGATGAGCAAATTTACCATTTTCGGGCCCGATTCAGTTATTGGACGCGATTGGGTAAATTTACGGACCACCCCCACTTACATTATGTATATGTTGTTAATTGTTGTAAACAGGGTTTGCAATAGCAGACCCCTTTTTCATACGTTTTTTATTAATGATAATTTTCTTGTTTTCCTCAGCAGCTAGCTTTAAATCTGTGGCCTAGATATAGAGAACAAATGTGAGAGATCCAGTAACCAATGCTTGGAAAATTCAGGCCTCTGGATAGGAGTGCATAATTATATTTATAAATTAATTTTCTTTATTTCTGATTCAAAACATATGTTTTAGGTACTCAAAAGAACCGCCTCAGTGAGACGTTCCTTTTGAGCACCCAAAACATATATTCCAACTTTAACCCTTAATGCGCCAATCGCAACAAAAGTCGTCTGCTTTTCTTGTCTGTGGAAATGTTTAAAAAGCCTCTATGGCAAACAGTGTGGACCAAGATCAGACTGCTCCATAGGAGCAGTCTGTTCTGGGTCCATACTGTTTGCTTCTATACTTAATTTGTCAATAATGTTAGGCAATTATCTGCAGCAGACAACTTCAGCAGACAACATTTTCACATGAATTTTTTTCTTGGCACTTTAAGGGTTAATAAAGATATAATTTTCTTATTTTTGAACCAAAATTATATTGTTGGTAAACCTGATTCTTTTGAACACCTAAAACATATGTTCTAACTAACTTATAGGTAAAAAACATTACGCTCAAAATGTTTCTTTAATCTAGACCTATGTATTTTCAGTTAGCATGATGTGGCGGACTTGGTGTAGGTTGCGTTGGATTCTCCAACACCGTATGGGAAGAGAATGCCATACAAGCAGCACAGGGAACAAGAAAAGATACAATGAAATAAATATTCAGGTTTGTTGAACACATGGGTGAAAGTTTTCAGAATTAATCCTGAATTCAGGATTTTGAGGCTGACTTTCTATAGAAAGTCAGAATTCAGGATTTTGAGGCTGACTTTCCATAGAAAGTCAGCCTCAAAATGCTGAATTTGGGAGATTATATTAGCTTCTCTGATTAATTTTCAGACTATCTAAACACAATTAATCATTTAAACAGAAAAATTATTCATTTTTGTAGGCATCCTGTAAGTTTAAAAATTTGAATTTCTGAAGTTCAGGATTTTGGAAATTTTGAACTTTCACCCATGTGAACATTGCTAACACCAGTGAGGCCCTCCCACTGAGTCGTTTACAAATTTTGTAGGTTATGTATATATGAAGGATTTGTTTACCAGATTAAGGGAACAAGGCAAGCTTTTGTAGTTATTGGATGTCTGACTTCCTTTGTCAACAATTACTTCAAAGGACATTTCCCTCTAAACTTCTGGCTAGATTTTTACCAAACTTGGTAGGAATGATTCTTAAGTGGCTGTCTTTGATAATTGATCAAATGGTTCCAGTATGTTTGCAATACAGTCAAATGAGCTAAAATAGATTCTCAGAATGAAAACTTTGAAAAAATTCTTGTCTGAAACCACAAGGCCTAGGGTCTTAATATTTGGAAGGTACCTTCAACTAAACTGTTCAAATGATGGCCCTGGGTCTAAAAATGACCCAGCCCCTGTTTAAAAACAGTATGGATCCTGATCAGAAGGCCTCTTCAGAAGCTATCTGATCTGGATCTACAGTGTTATAAAAAAAAAGGATAAGTCTGGGTGCAGCAGGACAAAGGTTAAAACAGCTTCAAGAGTATTTTTGAATGATAAGGTTCTTTCCTGTTTTCTTTGGCCTTAACCCAAGTTGAAAAAAAATCGTGGAAATACTTGTATTTTTATACACTGCTAAAAATATTTTAAGGAATACCTGATAATTTTCTATTTGTGATAATGTTAATCCCTGCCCAATAGACAAACCACACACTTCACTAGACAATGACAGAAGTCCAGTTTCTTTTATATAGAGGATCTTTACACAAGTGATCAGTTCATATGAAATTTATTAAATTCGCCAAAGAGGTTCGTTTAATAAATTTGATATGAAATGATCACAAGTATAAGATTCTGTTTATCATATGACTTTTTAAGTTTTTAAGTAGGATTTTATTGTCTTCAAAGTTTGTTTATTTCAACAAAAATTGGCATTGTTGTAATGGACGTCATCATGACGTTACTTGTTCCCGCAGAAAGTGTTATGTAATGTGTGGTCATAACATTATCTATGACATGACGTTTGTTTGTTGTTTTTTTTGCTTTACATCCCAGTCAACAGCTATGGTCATGGCGGGACTGTCAGTTCACCTAACCACACTTTTTCCTGGGCAAGCTTGAACAAGCGGGTAACCATTACTTCATGCACATACTTTTGCTTGTAATTGACAACAACCCTTCTTAAATGATTCAGCGGAATGGTGGAGAATGACTGTAGAAATTATTTCATGATCAATCTCCATGAAAGTATGGGACCGGGCCGGGATCCAACTCACGACCCATGGATCTGCAGTCAGACACGCATCTGTAGCCAGACATGTTACTGACTACACTATGCGGCCCGGTAAATATGACATGACGTTATCCACTGAATAATTGAAACGTCATATGATAAAGTTTTTCAAGAGGACTAAAGTATTGAATCAAATTTTGAAGTCTACAATAACTGCCAAAGTCTATTGCTCAAATTTTTTATTTTTTTATTTTCTTGAATCTGGACTTTTTCTGGAAGTCTGTAGGATCTTTGGAATGTGATAATAGCATAACCACATACGTTGCAATCGCCGGGCCGCGTAGCGCAGTCGGTAACATGTCTGGCTACAGATGCGTGTCTGACTGCAGATCCAGGGGTCGCGAGTTCCATCCCGGTCCGGTCCCATACTTTCGTGGAGATTGATCATGAAATTATTTCTACGGTCATTCTCCTCCCTTCCGCTGAATTAATCAAGAAGGGTTGTTGTCAGTTACAAGCGAATGTATGTGCACGAATTACTGGTTAACCGCTTGTTCAAGCCTGCCCAGGAAAAAGTGTGGTTAGGTGAACTGGCCCTCCCGCCATGACCATAGCTGTTGACTTGGGACGTAAAGCAACAAAACAAACAAACAAACATACGTTGCAACAAAAAAGTATTGACTCCTGTAGTGTTTTAACCCATTTAAGTCTTGCCTCCTTTTTGAAGGACATAGGCACACAGTGCAGACCCAGACCAGATGCAGCAGAATGCGGCATCTGATAAGGGTCTCCACTGTTTGCTTGCATATGTTCTATTAAAATTTGAATAAAAATGAAAAATACCACCCAACATCCTTTAAAACAGAAATGGCCTGTTCCAATTGATAATAGGTTAAGTATATTTGTTTTTGGAAAAATAAGTAATTTTCAGCAAAATTTCACTTTAGATGAATTCCATGGAGATTTATTTGAAGAGATTCTTATCAATATTAATCATCCTTGATGGGTCACCAAACTAATCCATAGGACCAGTTAAGCAAATTTTGTTAGCATATTATTGCGATTATTTTCTTATCCATCCATTTGAACATGTGGTTTGGGTGCTCAAAAGAACTGTCTCATCAAGATGGTTCCTTTGAGTACCCACAACATATGTTTTGGTTAAGAAATAAAAAAAATAATTTTCAGTTATGCACTCTTATCTGGGTGCCTGTAATCACAAGACAAACATGTGTTAATCTTTTATAACTAAATCTTGGTACTGGTCAGACTATGGGTTCATTTATATATGGGGATTTTATGACAAAACATGCCATGTTCCTGTAGCTCTTTATATCCTAGTGTCGTCCGCTGATAACTTTTGCAAACAATTTGGACCCAGATCAGGCCCAACAAAATGTCGGGTCGGGTCGGGTCTGATCTGAATCCAAACTATTCTTGAAATAATTTTTAGAAAAAGTTGATTTTGAAAAAATCAGCTGACGACAAAAAGGCATAAAAATTACCCAGGATGCAAAGAGTTGAATATTTGAGCAGTTTTACATCATTTTTTTTAGATGCTCTCAGAAGCGTTGTACAAGCAGATTTTTAAGCAAGAGGCTAAAACATCTGGTAGCATGAAAACATCCCAACGTCCAGATGAAAGATCTTCCAGTAAAGTAGAAAGTGACCCTAAGACAGATGAGCATCGACAGTTTGATGCCATTGAAGAACATTTGTCTGATCACAATCTGTGGGGTAGAGAAGGAACTGCTCTTGACGATCTGGACTTTGATCTACCGAAACTGTTCGGTAAAAATATCGACGACCACTTTAGACATTTAGGAAGAAAGCAGACAGAGGACTATATTAAACTTGTGGAAAAAATTGTCAATAGTAAAATGCCAGATAAGCCGAAGAAGTGGGAATATACTGCTGGGTGGACTAAATATGGATCAAAAGGGGAGGCTACTGCGGTGGATTTTCCAGAGGAAGAGGTTTTTGTTTTTGATATTGAATGTTTGGTGCAGGAGGGAAATTATCCTACCATGGCGACAGCTGTAACCGATAAATATTGGTAAGAGAAATAAGTCATAAATTCCATGCGCGGATCAAGAGGGGAGACAGTCACAGGGGGTCCTGACCCCCCTGAAAAATCACAAAAATATAGGGTTTCCTAGCAATATTGGTCTGGATCCCCTAAAATCACATAGCTACCAAGCCAGCATTCAATGTTGGGCCATCATCAGCATACCAGCGAAAAGCCATTTAAATGGCCTTTTGCTGGGGGCCGATGATGGCCCGCTTATAGTGGTATTCGGATCCCCCCTCATAAACTAAAAATACAAACAATTGGGCCCCCTCTTACATAACTTTCTGGATAGGCGCATGAGTCCAGTTAAGCAAAATATTTCGTTTGTTTGTTTTGTTGCTTTACATCCCAAATCAACAGCTATGGTCATGGCGGGACGGTATAGACTCTTATCTAGACCAAAATATTTTGAGCATGAAAATGTGATTCTTTTCTTTTCCATTAGCTTAAAATTTTGTTTTGAGTGCTCAAAAGAACCCTTTCAATGAGACAGATATTTTGAGTACCCACAACATAATATGAGGGAGCGCGGTGGCTCAGTGGTAGAGTGCTTGACTCACGAATGAGGGGCCGCGGCTTCGAGCATCACCGGCGTCACTGTGTTGTGGTCCTTGAGCAAGACACATTTATCCTAGCTTTGTACTGGTTCAACCCAGTAAGACCTATCGATTTGTGTTGCTGTGGAGCAGAAGAGGACTCATGTAAAATATTGCCAGTGATAATTATGCTTATGACTTTTGAACAACTATTTTCATGTGGATTCAGATATTTCTTTAGCCGTATCAACAAGAGTAATAAGAACGCCTTATTGTCCGATTTTGACCTTTGAAGACGATTTTACCTATAAGCATGCCAAAGATAAATCAGATTGTAACAGTTTTCTACTGTTTAACTGAAAGATTGCTGATGGGAAGTAAAGAATCAAATCAAACAAAACAAAACAACATAATATGAGCTGCGACATGTGATTTCCAACAATGTGGCATTTTTACATGAATAGACTCAGACAAGCCTGTGCATCCTCCTTTTTTTAGCTTAGAAACTTCAAATGATGTTCGGTCAGTAGCTTAACAGACAGAATATTCAAGCGACTAGCAATGGCTGTGATCAGACTGCGCATTATGCGCAGGCTGATCTGAGCCTTTGCTGGTCGCACATACCACATTGATGGAAATCTCATGTCGTGGCTCAATTATGGTTTGGTTGAGATATACAAAAAATAATTTTTTATCACACACTCTAAGCTAAAGGCCTGCACAGTGCAGTTCCTATATAATGCTTTTTTTGGGGTTCATAGGAATGGAACACGTTTTAAGTGAACTGTGTTATAAAGGGGCAATTTTATAAAGGAATTATGGGAAAATGACCATTTTACTGTCATTTTCTTATAATTCCTTTGTGAAATTCCATGGTAAATATTTTTGGAAGCCGTTTGACTAGCGGAGCCGTAAAGCGTGATTTCCAAATAATATCCGACAATATACATGTACCTCCAAAAATGAAAATTTTGAATATGCTTATCTCCATTCTAATGCACTTCTGCAGTTTGTCTCGAATTGGAGCATTGCAAGCCGCATAAAGCCGTTCATCATCCAACGAAATGTGACGTAATTAATGACGTCAAATAATTTCCGACAGTATATCGCAGGATATACTGTCACAAATTTTTGACGTTTTCCAATCAGATGTCCCGTTACAAAGCAAGTGCATTAGAATATGATTTTCCTCCCAATTTAGCAAAATGCAGTGAGATTATCTGCAGTTGTGTTGAGTCTGATTGATGTATAGTACCCAAATAAGGAACCACCATGTTCAATTGTACATAAATAGGTAATGTGGCATGCAAGTGACTTCATTATTGCTTGCAACATCAGTCTAGAGAGCCTAAATTTGTGAATACATGTGCTTTCTTATCCATCAGTTTTAGCATTTGTTAGGGTACTCAAAAGAACCGTCTCATTGAGACGGTTCGTTTGAGTACCCACAACATATGTTTTGGTTGAGAAAAAAGAAACTAAACTTTTAAGTACATGTACACAATCTTATCTAAAGGCATGTCGCAATATTCTTTTCTTTTCTCAATAAATTTCAGGTATTCCTGGTGTAGTGAGAATCTGACCTCGGACAAGTTTCATTGGTCAGAAGGTCTTCATGTTTCGGATCTGATACCGCTGGAGAAGAAGACTGGTATGACCAGCACTAGACCTGGCAACAAGCGCATTGTCATAGGACATAATGTCGGCTTTGATAGATCCTTTGTGAAAGAGCAATATTTTATCAAGGTAAACATAGGACTTGATTGCAATTTTAGTTAACCGCTTCCGTCATGAATATTAATTCTAGGCTCCACCAGGGGTGTAAAATTTCCAAATAAGTTACTCGCCCTTCATGTCCCCAATTTTTCTCCGAGATGCTGTATATTATAAAAGTACTACACAAATTGTCAAAACTTTCACTCGCCCTGTATAACATTTTACTCACAAATGCGAGTGGGCAAGTGGAATTTTACACCCCTGTCCACCCACTATGAATAATTATATAAATAAATTTTCATGTTGGTACTGTACATAGAACAAAGAAATTAATTGTCTGGTTAACTAGTGTAGGATCAGATATATCATATTTCCATAAGCAAACAGAGTAGACCCTGATCAGGCAGCTCTTACAGGAGCTGCCTGATCTGGGTCTGCTCTGTTTGCATAAGCGTTAAAAAACGTCTCTATGAGGTGAATGGTTAAACAGACAATAAAAAATATGTTGGTTCAAGGTAGCCTGGCTCAAACTACTTAACGCTGAAGGCTGATAGGTGTTACTCTCAAGAAATTTTGATTAGCTAGTTGGAAGGATTATTATCAGAATTGCCGTGCAATGATAATTGCATTTGGTTTATGTAAAATTTGACTAATTAGACAAGTCTGGCCCTCACATAAGAATGTGTAGTTACAAATGATTATTCTTATTTCTCAACCAAAACATATGTTGTGGATATGTAAAAGAACCATCTCAATGAGATGGTTCTTTTGAGCACCAAAAACATATGTTTAAACTGACGGATAAAAAAATAAAAAATAATCACAATTTTACACATAAAATGTTATCTGGATCTATGTAACAGTACATGTGTTTGGCAAGAACCATATACCCAATTTAGGGAGCGCAGTGGCTCAGTGGTAGAGTGCTTGACGCGAGACGGAAGGGTTGCGGGTTCGAGCCTCACGGGCGTCACTGCGTTGTGTCCTTGAGCAAGAACATTAATCCTAGCTTAGTACTGGTTCAACCCGGGAAGACCCGTCCCTATATAACTGAAAGATTGTTGATTGGAAGTAAAGAATCAAATCAAACACACAAACAATATACCCAGTTTGAGAGATGTACAATCAGGTCTTTAGTTAAGAGTGCGTAACAGAAAAATAGTTTTCTTATTTCTCAACCAAAACATATGTTGTGGGTACTCAAAAGAACGGTCTCATTCTGTCTCAATGAGACAGTTCTTTTGAGAGCCCAAAATATATGTTAAAACTGACGGGTAAGAAAATATTTACAATTTTACGCTCAAAAATTTTGTTTATCTAAACCTATGTACAATGTCACATTATATTTTATGATAGATACAAAGAACTCTTGGAAATCCAGAGATAAAAGTGTTTTAAGAAAAATATATTTTCCGCTTTGGTTTCCTCTATTCCCATGTTTGATATGGATGCATGTTTTCTTCTATTTTGGCATAGTTTTGAAGCAATAGCGACCAGGCAATAGATTTTCCCATAGGAACAGTTAAGCAAAGTTTTTTAGAGTAAAATTGTGATTATTTGCTTACCCATCTGTTTAAACATATGTTTTGGGTGCTCAAAGAACCGTCTCATTGAGACGGTTCTTTTGAGTACCCACAACATATGTTTTGGTTGAGAAATAAGAAAAATAATTTTCTGGTATGCACTCTTATCTGGAGGCTTGTTTCCTCAAAATGACAATTTTCTGCTTGTGTTGTTATTATGGAAAGCTAGATATACTACATGTCTTTTCTTTTAGAAAACTAACACAAGATTTCTAGATACCATGTCCCTTCATATCGCTGTGTGTGGGTTGACCAACTTTCAGCGGCTACTCTACAAGGCCTCCCAGACTAACAGCCAGAGAAAGGAAGTGCGAGAATGGAACCAGAAACACCATGACAGAGTCATTGTAAGTGTTTTTAAGGGCAATGAGAGTAGCAAGATTTTAATAGGATGCTTTTTATAGCTCAATATCAAAATGAGCTATTGTCATCCTTAAAATGGGACAGCACATCATAGGTCCAGTTAAAAAATGTTAGCGTAAAATTTTAATTCTTTTCTTACCTGTCAGTTTAAACATATGTTTTGGGTGCTCAAAAGAACTGACTCATTGAGACAGTTCTTTTGAGTACCCACAACAAACTTTTGGTTTAGAAAGAAGAAAAACTAATTTCAAAAAAATTATGCACTTTTGTCTGGAGGAGTACTGCAAATGAAAGTTTCTTACTTATTGGATATGCGTAAAAGCCTTTAATTAACCAGTGTGCTATTATACCTTCTGATCTAATTCTACACTGTTTTCAAAAATGGATATATTCAGTTTCAGCATAATGTTCTTTGCTGCATCCAGGTTTTCTGGATTGAACCTAATAGGTCCATTTAAGTGACTTTTTTGAACATAGAAATGTTAATAGTTTCTTAGCCACCAGTTGAAACATGTGTTATGGGTGCTCAATAGAACCATCTGATCAAGACAGTTCTTTTGAGTACCCACAATGTAAATTTTTTTTGAGATATAAGAAAATAAATTTTCAATTACAGTAAAACCTGTGTAAAACGGCCACTTAAAATAGACAAAACAAAGATCTTAATGACAAATGGTAGCTTTAATGAAGGTTGGAAGTATTGCAGAATGCTCCCCGTGGAGCATTCTGCAATATTTTTGACCTGCATTAAGAGATAATTGGTCTTGAAAACTGATTGTCGGTGTTTTTAAGAATGGCCGTTTTACACAGGTTTTACTGTACATACTCTCATCTGGAGGCCTGCAGCACCATCATTTAACATTTCCTTGCAGCCCGATGACTGGAAGGAAGTGAGCACCCTGAACAACCTAAATGATGTTTACCAGCTACACTGTGGTGGGGAGCCACTTAAGAAAGCTACGAGAGAGGTCTTTGTTGAGGGCAATATGGAAGATGTCAGGGAGCAGTTTCAGGTAGGTCAAGTCAGGCTATTTTATACAGGCACATTCTGACACTACTATTACAACTTGTGATCTTAGCCCCGAAAGGCAAAGATATAAGTCCTTCCTTACTAGCCACGACTTTTGTCATCTGCTGATAATTTTTTCAAATAGTTTGGACCCAGATCAGGACCGTTGGTCCTGATCTGGATCCAAACCGTTTGACACTCTAATAGTTTTCTTGAAAGAATTTTTTGAAAAAGTTAATTGTGAAAAAAAGTCAGCAGAAGACAACAAAAGCATTAATAATTAATCCAAACAAGCAAAAACAAACAATCTTGATCAGACTGTAATTATAATTATTGTTTATACGCTGACTTGTGGTGCTGTTGTCTTCAACTGATGTGAGGGACTTTTTTCTACTGCACCATTACAAGTCATTTTCCCTTTCTAGAGCCTCCGTTGTTAGTCAGTTTTGTTCATAAGCAGTCTGATCTGGGTCTGCTCTGTTTGTCTAGGCCTTTTTTGGCAGGCAACTAGTGTTCAATATTTTAGAACATTTACCTTACTTGAAACTAGTAAATTGCAAACAGCAAAGACTAAATATCGCAGAATATATCAGGGTCTTTCCTTTTGCTAAGATGAAAAGAAATTCTGACCTGTGACCCCTTAAATATTAAATGGATGATCCCATCCTTGGTCTACAATCGGTACAGGAGAATCCATTTGTATACAATGGGTTAAACCTTATTCTGCCAATATTCTTTGTCTTGTAAATGTTGCCTGCTTATTATGTCTGCTGCATATATTTAAATACTCTTCATTCAAACTATTACTTTCAAGGGGAGCAGTCTGATCTGAGTCCATAATGTATTCCAGTACAGTTCCTTTACAACACAACTCATTATAACATAGATTTGGATATAACATGGTCATGTTATGGCTCCCAATTTTTTTATCATGGAATTTTACAAAGGAATTCTAAGAAAATGACCATAAAATGGTCATTTTCCTATAATTCCTTTGAAAAATTGTCCCTATATAACACAATTCACTTAAGACACAGTCCATTCCTATGATGAACATGAAGCATAGGGTTATAAAGGCACTGCACTGTATTTGCAATATAGGCAACCAAAGTAAATCAGTAGGAAAGCAAGCAGACTGAAATCATCATGAATGGTGGGAAAAGGGTTAACTTAATTTTTTTTTGCAGGATTTGATGGACTATTGTTCCAGTGATGTTGAAGCCACGTTGAAAGTTTTCAAAGTTCTTTGGCCAGAATTCAATAAAAGGTAACAAAATTAGATATTGAATCATAGCTAGCTCTTAATACAGCATTCATGACTGCAGTAGTTTACCCATGATTTTAAAGGAAATAAGGCATGATATTTCAGGTGAATCCAGGGTTTTTCTCAGCATCTTGGGAACATGACCCGACCCCAAGAAGCTTCATTTTATACAAAAATTGGGAAAAACTCTCACCATATGATATAATAAAATAATAATAATAAAAAAAATCTGGTTCACATTCCCATTCATATGCACATTTGAAAATTTGGAATGCAAACATACAATTTGCTGAAAGGCAGTGCAGTCAAGATGTCACAAAATGCCAATGTAATTATTTGCTCCTTGACTTGGGAATTTTCTCCTTGATATTGGAAAAACCCATACTTTTTGCCATGGGGAACAAGACCCAATATCAGTCGTCAAAACAGGTAAAAAATAACCTGTCTGTCATTTGAGGTGTAACTCAAAAGAACTGTCTCAACAGAATGGTTCTTTTAGCACCCAAAACATATGTTTAAACTGATTGGTAAGAAAAAATAACAATTTTACGTTTAAAAAATTTGCTTAACTGGACCTATGTGACCTTCCCTGCATGCATACATTAACTATTTGCCGCCTGGGATATTTTTCATGCTTTTTTATTGTCTGCTGATTTTTTTTCTTCAAAAATCACTTTTTTCGAAAAATTCTTTCAGGAATACCATCTGAGTGTCAAACAGATTCGATCCAGATCAAGCTCGACATTTTGTTGGGCCTGATCTGAGTCCAATCTGTTTGAAAAGGTGAGCAGATGACACTAGGAGGCAATGAGTTAAGTATGGCTGGTGGTTCATACCAAAAATTACACTCACTGGGTAACATCCAATGTCACTTAAAGATAAGGGTCATCATGCTTGAATTTCACTGTATGTGTCAAGTGTGCCGTTGGTGAAAGTTTTCAGGATTAACCCTGAATTCAGGATTTTGAGGCTGACTTTCCATATAAAGTCAGCCTCAAAATGCTGAATTAAGGAGATTATAATAGCTTCTTTGATTAGTTTTCAGATTGTCTAAACACAATTGATCATTTTATCTTTAAATTATCACTATATCAATGTTGAAATTACAGATTGGAATTTTAGCGCTAAATTTAAATTTGATTGCATTACTTAAAACAATGCTGAAATGGGCCTTGACGTGAGAAAACCTGACGTTATTGTATGCAATCAACAATGGTGCAGACCAGCCTGTGCATTTCAAATTTTGTGCAGTCTGATCAGCCAGCGCCTTTGTTATTCATTTTCTGGCAAGTATTATGACTCCACTTGCTACATGCAAAAGTTTGATATTTAGCTAGTCTCTGTAGCTGAGCAGACTGGTTTGAGTCTCTCTTTGTCAGAAACCCTGAAGACAGATTTTCTCGCATCAAGGACCCAAATAGTCTTTGTCCTTATTTGGAGCTCCTAAATAAGTAATGTTCTGAATCCTTTGTTGACCGGAAACCCCTAAACTGGTTCTTTTACAAACAATGAAGACCCAGATGAAATGCCGCATAATGTGGCATTTCATCAGGGTCTGCACTAATTTCATTGGTCTGAAAAGGGTTAATCATCATGCCACTATCTCCCACAGGGACAAAAGTAATAAGTGTAACAAGGGAAACAACTGTCCCGATACCAGTCGTCTTTGGAGGGTTCTAGCCAGAGTTTCACGCAAACAATTGCTAAAAAATGAAATACTGATTTATCAAGAAACAATTTTTTTATTTGAGCCAATGCATGAGATTTCCAATAATGTGGTATGTGCCACCAGCAAAGCCTCAGATCAGCCTGCGCATACGCGCAGTCTGATCAGAGCCTTTGCTAGCAACTTGAGTAATCTATGATGGCTAAGCTACTGACTGAACATCATTTGGAGTTTCTAAGCTTAAAAGGAGGCTGCAGAGGCTCGGTCAAGTCTACACATGTCAAAATGCCACATAGTTGGAAATCTCATGCCATGGCTCATTTTATAGTCTGTTTCATTAAAATTTAGTGAGATGGCATATTGTTATAACCCTTAAAGCGCCAAGAAAAAAATGCACCTGAAAATGTCGTCTGCTGAAGTTGTCTGCTGCAAATAATTGCCTAACATTACTGACTAATTAAGTATAGAAGCAAACAGCGTGGACCCAGAACAGACTGCTCCTAGGAGCAGTCTGATCTGGGTCAACTCTGTTTGCCATAGAGGCTTCTTAAACATTTCAGCAGACGAGAAAAGCAGACAACTTTTGTTGCAATTGGCGCATTAAGGGTTAAGCTGGACTGGCCCCTGTGCTATCTCCCTACTAAACTTTGTTTTCAGATTCCCTCACCCTGTGACACTAGCTGGTATGCTAGAAATGGGTACCAGTTACTTGCCAGTGAACCAGAACTGGGGTCGCTATATAAACCAGTCTAACACAATATACCAGGATATGCAGAAAGAATCTAAACAGCTCCTAAAGAGGCTGGCTAACAATGCTTGTGAATATATTCATAATGACGAGTAGGTATTAACAGGGAATTGGCTAGCATGAATTTGGAATGCAAATACTTTTTAATTCTCAATTATTGAAGTGTTTGTTCTTCTTCTAATTTTTGAGAAAAATATTTCCCCAAAAGATATATGAGCCATGACATGTGATTTCCAACAATGTGGCATTTTGACAAGTGTAGACTCAGACGAGCCTGTGCAGCCTCCTCTTAAGCTTAGAAACTTCAAATGCTGTTCAGTCAGTAGGTTAACAGTTATAGAATATTCAAGCGACTAGCAAAGGTTCTGATCAGACTGCGCGTATGCGCAAGCTGATCTGAGGCTTTGCTGGTCACACATACCACATTGTTGGAAATCTCATGCCGCGGCTCAATTATTTTAAGATGCTAAAGCAACTATGGAAACTAAGCAAGAACTGTTCTTAAGAACCAAACAGGTTTTTATTTTCCTTACTTAATTAAGACAGGTGTTTGCTTAATAAATTTATAAAGGGCATACATTATGATTATCTCACATTTAGCTGGATTCAGAAATGTGTCCATGATTCAAAACAAGAAAGTCTTGTTCAGATGTGGTACTTGATTGTATCTATTCCTGATCTTTGTGTTCTTTATTTTCATTTTCCAAATAAAAAAATATGCCCTCATTTTTGTAAGTCGGGTGTTGGGGATGTCTAGTATGTGGGTATTCTTAATTTACTTTGTTATGCTAGGTGCGTATTTGGGCACTTCTTTTTTGTGGGTGCTTGGGTTGGTTTTTGATTTAAATTTATTGGTGATTGCGATCAATTTAAATTTTGAAATTTTTAATATTTTGTAGACATATTGCAAGTTTTAAGATTATAAATTCTAAAGGTCAAGCTTATTGAATTGTTGTGAACTTTCCCCCATGCACTGTATTTTTGAAAACCTCTGCAGTCATAACGATAGTTAAAACTGCGATCTGGTCTGATCAGGTTCTACATTGTCCACTCATTTGTTTCTGTCTGATTCAGGGTAAATACAGTAGTGACTAAAAGCTTAGAACAAATTGCTACATAATCTTTTCCAATTTAGGGATCAAACATGTTTTTTCATGCATCAAAGTTCGTCAGGTCCTGAGGGAGATGTTTTTAACACTGAGGGCGAATGTCAATACATTGAAAACAATGATTGATTATTATTATTTCATAAATTCAACAATATATCCACCTAAATTTACGAAAAGTATTGCTCTAAAATTTGTTGCCGTTTCACTGTCAACTGGTGTATGGACATTTCCATTAAAATTTGTGTTTCAGGGGCAAGCCAAATATAACAGAGATAAATGATCAGCTGTCATAAAATTAAGGGATAACTGTATTCAAAATTTTCTTTTAGAGGAATATCGTTGGATTTACTGTCTGAAATTTAGTTTTACGACGACGCGTAAGCGGAGCCGTAAAACCCGATTTCCTAACGTATATCCGAAGATACACCTCTGCAAATGAAAATTTTGAATATAATCATCCCCATTCTAATGCTCAAGTAACATTTTCCCTTTAAAAAGACAGTGAAAATGTACTTCGTTGCGCCTATACGTCCAGTGGCTGCCAGCTGCATAAAACCGCTTGCCAGCTGCATATATTCACTTATCAACCAATGAAAAGCGACATTACGTAATGACGTCAGATATGCGACAGTATATCACAGGATATACTGTTGCAAATTTATGACGTTATACAATCAGACATCTCATTGCATTTACAAGTGCATTAGAATATAGCATTATAATGGTTTATCATATGACGTCGCGTCTGGGAGTGAAATAACACCATGCAATAAAATCTGTAAACCACTAGTGGTTATCGATTTTCGGGAAACGTTATGACGTCCATAACAACGTTGCGTACATAATGACAAAAGTATAACGTTTTTACGGCAGAAATGAGATTTTAAAGTAATCTTAATGTCATATGATAAATAGAATCTAACATTCGTGCTCTTGTTTTTATTGAATTTATTAAACTTGTTGCGAAAAATAGATAAAATGCTCGGCAAGCCTCGCATTTTATCTCTTTTTCCCAACTCGTTTAATAAATTCAATAAAACATGAGCACTCATGTAAGATCCTCTATATAAAGGCGTCCGATTTCTGCAGTTGCAGCTATAGTTTATTGTGTTTAGTTGACTGAGTTGCCTCTACATTATTGATCTTTGTTTTTCCACCATTTTGAAAGAATTCTCACCAAACCACTTATTTGGTAATGTTTCTGATGCAGTGGCCCAGTACTAGTGTATTTAAGGTACCTAATCCATGTATTAACAGCACTTTAATTGCCATGTTAATACATGGGTTTGTATCGGTTGAAACATGACTTAAAAGCATGCTGCACTATTTTTATGCAATACAGTAAAACCTGTCCTAAGCAGCCACTCAAAAGAAGACCAAAATCGTTTTTCAATACTGATTATCACCTTTTGCAGGTCAAAAGTATTTCAGAATGCTCCAAGGGGAGCATTCTGCAATACTTTGAACCTGCATTAAGCTACCATCTGTCTTTAAGACCTTTGTTTTGTCTATTTTTGAGTGGCCGCTTAAGATAGGTTTTACTGTAATTACAGATACAAGAGTGATCCCTGGTTATGGGATTTGGACTGGAGTGTAAAAGAGTTGAAACTGAAGAAGCTAGATAAGAAATCATCAAAGGAGATGGAGGAGACAGATGAGATAAAAGACGAGACAGAGGAAGATCGTGTTAATAGAGTACTGGCACTGCAAGATAGACACTATAAAACTACCAGCTCTATGTTGGGATATCCAGAGTAGGTATACTGTGTATCATTCAAATGTTCTCAGCCTATAGAGTAAGATATGTAAAACTTTGAAAAACATATAATGTGGGTACTGTAAAGAACCATATGTTGCAATATCCAGAGTAGGTATAGAAAACTTTTTTAGCATAAAACTATAATAGTTGGCAATCCGAATCGAAAAAAGATGCATATTTTTGGTTTTGTTGGCATTTTTGAGTACATTTGTTAGACCACTTTTAAAATAATATTTAGCATGTGTACAAAGCCATAGGGGTGGATGCCAAGTCTGAAATTGCATATGAAGGCCAGAAATTAGGTCAAAGGTCATTGAGTGCAAAAATGAGAAAATATGTACTACTGTAAAACAACTTTATCTTTTTATATGTAAACATATTTCATTTCAAGCCAAATTTTGTATGCTTATAGTTAGAAGTCTGAAAAACATTGAGAAAATGATTTTTATAACTAAATGTTCATATGTCGACTTTAAAATGGGGTCAAAGGTCATCAAGTGCAAAAATCGGAGCATTTTTACAAACTGTGTTTCTTTTTTCTCTGGTCCAACAACAAGATGCTTTTTAAACTCTAAAAGGGTAGAAGTCTTTCAGAAGGCTTAAGTCAACATGTTTATCATTAAAGGAGCCCCTTTGGAAGCATCCTTTTATGGATTTTACAAAGACAAACATCGTAATTTTTGTGCAATTCTGTCGGAAATTCTCCTTCTATTGGGCTAAACTGAGATATATGGGCTACTTTGAGAGTTTGCTGCACCTCTCAGAAAGTAAAACTATTTTCAGTTTGGGACATGTCTTGGGGCCTTAGAAAACCCATAATTTAATATTTTTTCTGTGGTCATATTTCTATAAATCACATGTAATCAACGTTACCCTACTGGCATTGAAAATAATAGTACACACAGTGCAAGGCTAATGTTGATTTATTTTTATAGTAAAAGTGAAACAGTTTAAGCATTAGATGTTTAAACTAGACATAAAAATCAATTGCATACATCTGTGATATGTATTTCTGCTCGTCAGCGATACGTATGTTACATTTTATACTAAATTGTAGATAATGACTTTACAAATTACATGTATTAGAATAAACCATGATACCTGACCTGAAATATACATGATATTGATTTATATTCTATTTGAAAATGATCATTTTCATATATTTGAAGTTGTTTATAACTTTTAACTTGCAATGAAGTGATATCAAGTAAATATTTAAATATGCTAATTAGTATTTAATCTGTACTGGCTCCAGCATGCAATGCAGAGCTGCTTACCGATTCATTTTTCTATTATTTACATTGCATTGGAATTGGCAAAATGTCTTTCATAATGAAATCAAATTATAACTCTATTAACAATAATGGATCTTAAATTGCTGCACATATATATTAATGAGGTAACGTAGGTAACAAAGGGTGCCTTACCTAAATGGGTAAAGGTAGTAAATTGTTGTTAGGCTTATATAAAATGTGGGTCTGCTCTCCACAATTCGCTTACATATACTACACACATTTTATTCTATATAAGACTTCATTTAAAAGAGTGCTATGGGTTGGTCTGTAATATGTGAATGTGGCATTTCCTGGTCTTACTCAATTATTTTTTGTAATTTGCTTGGTTCTTTTACATTCAAATTGCAGTTTTCAGATTTCTACCAATGGTACATAACGATAAACATGCAATCTACATCATGATTTAAATATTGGCTTAATATCAATAATTCACTTAAAATAGCATAGCAATATTTCATATATCTAGTGGCAAGGCAGGAATTAAGGCAGGGGTAGTGCTTAGTGTCTTCTATAGCAGGTATAGGTTTTTGAAGATTGCAAATAAAACATAGTAGTACAGAACCAGCATGGTTTATGTCTAAAAATAGGATGTTACATAGATCTAGTATTAAAAAAAATCCTTGTATGCTAAATTCTTTTAATTTTCACTGTTGACAATTACATTATAAAATTAATTTATCATCTGTCCCCATTAAAATCTTCTATGTTTTGTTGAACTAGATTTCATATCATATTGTAATGATGATTATCTTATTATATTCTGCAGCAATTCTGATAGAAACTATTCTGCTTGATAATTATCTTAGACTAAGGTTGGTTGAGGTAAGGTTAACTGAGCCATGTAGAAGTCTTGTAAAACATCTGAACAGATTTCATGGTAACATAAACAACAAATCAGACGAATGTTAGTGATACTTTATTTTAAAGATCAGTTAACTGTTTTATTCTTAAGCCTAAAACAAAAACATAACTCCCAAAATTCACTAGTATGGTTTGCATCTCTGAAACTCACAGATTAAACTGAATGTTGAAAAAGTAGTGTCACACGCAGCTGATTTCTTTGCTTTCCGTTTTCACAAGGTAGTTTGTTTTAAGTTTTGTTTATGCACTATTTGATTTTGTTGAGCTATTTGTAACCCTAGTAAATGTTTTATATATGTCCTATGAAAAGTGAGTTATGGTCTGTTTGTTAGTTTTAAAAGGTTTACTAAATTAGGCTTATTGTGATAGTCTTAAAAATATATGCAAAACCATCGAAAATGTGAACAACATTGCTGACAGCAGCTTGCAGAAAGCATTTTAAGCATAAACTTGCTCACTCTTGTACCCATATCCTTGTAAATATTTGTGAAGACTAACACTGATTGAGGACTGTCTTGTATATAGTGAAAGGAAAGTAGTTCAGTTTTATTTCAAGAGTAATGCCATGTTAAAACTACACATTTCGAGTATGTTACCAG
Organism: Loripinus fragilis; assembly: GCA_964019695.1. Taxonomy (NCBI): domain Eukaryota; kingdom Metazoa; phylum Mollusca; class Bivalvia; order Lucinida; family Lucinidae; genus Loripinus; species Loripinus fragilis. The sequence goes on along the minus strand of OZ026522.1, from coordinate 61,564,973 downwards.
TTACAAGTGCTATCCAATCTGATATATTGTACTTGTATCTACGAGCAGTAGATGTAAACATTAATGTTAGTCACCTACCCTATATGCAATCAATCTATGTCTTAGCAAATTGTCATAGTTAACAGATAGGTTCTACACTAGAACAGGCGAGTTAACTACCTTAGGATCTTATATCCATCAAGCAAATCAGAGATATTAAACCAATGGGCTATGCTAGTAAATGTACATATTAGATAACCATTTCAGGACACATTTACTCTAAATACTAAGGAATGACCCCAAACTGATGGAAAACTATGAGCACAATCAAATCATCAGGTGCTCCAATATGGTGAATGCCTGTGCTCCTTAGAAGTCACCAGACATCTGTTTTGGGAATATTTAATTGGGAATAAAACTTTCATTGGCATTTTACAGTTAAAAAGAATAACATAAAGAAACACATGCCAATAACCTCATAGCATTTGATCTCTATCATCATTGCAAAGAATAATAAGCAAAATATGTTTTATAATGATACTTAGAATGGAATTTATCGACACTGAAACAATTACAATGTATAAAAAGTTGCGTTGTGACAGACATTGATATATATTTTATGGTATCTTAAAATTAGAGGTTACCTTTACTATCATATCTATACTGCTTCTATATATAGATGAATACGTTTGCACAAGCAGCCTGATTTCAAAGAAATGCTGCTTTTGAATCCACATCATTTCATTAATATGTGCAAATGAAAGGACACCCCTACAATTAAATGTTTAAAGTTATATGGAGGATTACCCTTAATGTCAGGCCTATTTCCATGATATACCCCACAAAAAGTTAACAATGTTTCACTGGATGGTCATTATTAGAAATGTACCTGTATATTAGCTTTATGTTATGTATGTTACCATCTGCTAACAGGCCGATGTGAAGACCAATGTGAGGATATATTCCTTCCAGTATATGGTATTTACCATATTCGATCATAGTTTTAACACGCCTGATGTTTTATGAAAAGAGGCTTGGTCTTTGTGTTTTAACGAAGCTATGCTTAGTACATGTATATGCAATTAGCAGGTAGTGGCCTTGTAAAAAGTGTTTTACAATTACTCATAGATGGGAACAAACACAACTCATGTATGAAATGAGAAAAGAAATATATTTTAGTCCTATAAGCATGAGATCATGGCCAAGTCCTTCATGAAAGCTGTAGCTAGGAACATATACCTTTGAGAAATTACTCAATTTCAGATGGTAAAATGTAACGTAAGTAACAACTTAAACACATCTTATGTATAAAAGGATAGATAATTGCATAAAATAACATATTCATACAAATCATTAAGCAAAAAATATTTCTTTAAAATGAAATGGTTATTCTTAGTTGTATTACATTTTAATTGATTTTATACAGTAACGTACTTTACATGCCTATTATGAAAATTTGACCGCGCGAAACATTGTAAATCATTGCTTTCCAAACATGATAGACACACGCCTAACAGGATAGCAATAAAAAAAATTCTTCCATTAGGATAGAAGGGAACTTAAAATTTGAATTTTGCCCCTATATAAAAAAATATTGCTACAATTTTCACAGATATTGCACTTAAATGACCTTTGATCCAAACACACATCATGCCTTGATGATGCTGTTTGTTTATATAGCATGGCTGTAATATCCAAAAGAGATTTTGCATTACTCTGGATTATAATTTTGGATAGCTAATTGATAAAAACCCTAAAATCTGATGTATATACAATAATTTGCACTCGGTTGACCTTTGACCTAATTCTGGGACTTTGGGGCATTTCCAGACTTGGCATCCACCCCTATCCTTCTTAAAACACATCAAGATACACTTTGAGCATGGATGCCAAAATGTACTCAAAAATGCCAACAGAATTTTTTTTCAGGCTCTGGATGGCCAACTATAATTATTTTCTTACCCATCAATTTAAAACATGTATTTGGGGTGCTAAAATAACGTCTCATTGAGACGGTTCTTTTGAGTACCCACAACATATGTTTTGGTTGAGAAATCAGTAAAATGATTTTTAATTACACACTTTTATCTGGTGGCTTGAGTATACTGTGTATCATCCAAATGTTTTCAGCCTATAGGTCAACTAAGTAAAATTTTGATCGTAAAATTGTACAATGTAATTATTTTCTTACCCATCAATTTAAATCATTTATTTTGAGTGCTCAAAAGAACCGTCTCATTGAGATGGTCATTTTGAGTACACAACATTTTTTGGGGTTAAGAAATCCAGATCAGGACTGGCATTCTGGGTTTTGACATTCTGTTGGTCCTGATATGGGTCCAAACTGTTTGCAAAGGTCATCAGCAGATGACAAAGTCACCATTAGCAAGGAAAGAGTTAATAGAAATTATAATCTCCCTACAAGTGATTCAAGTACCAGACAGAAATATGCACCAATATATTACATTTTCGAAACAATCATTTAATGAATCTTTAGAACTACACAAATTTGATTGACAGCTGCCAAGCTCACTTGCCTGTGCATTATGCTTCGAACATCAAACTCATTTGTCAGAAGTGATACTGGTGTTGTGATTGACAGTGAGCCACACCTGAGTCGCACGTGCAAGCCTCTTGTGTGCTCCATTGGCTGTCCGTGTTCAAGCTGGTTGTTCCGCTTTTGCATTTTACCCTCCTACTAAGACATTCATATGATTATTTTTTAAATGCAAAACTGTTTTAATTCCTAAATTAAAAATAATTTCTATATTTTAGATATTTATAATAAAATGTAAATATTAGCAATAAATTCAATTTTCTGGAATGTTCATGAAATCATGAATACTTTGGGTCTCTTGCTGCAAAGTTAACGTGGAAGGGCTTCACTTACTTTGCAAGAGACCCGAAGTATTCATGATTCCATGAACATTCCAAAAATTGAATTCATTTCTTAATTAAATAGTGGTTTTAAAACTGCTAAGGAGAAGTCTGGCTGGGAACCATGATAAAAAATATCTGACTACCATTAAAGGGTTTGAAAGGGATGTTTAGCCATGTAGCAAAAAACAACAACAGCTACAGTAAAACCTGTCTTAAGGGGCCACTCAAAAATAGACAAAATAAAGGTCTTAAAGACATTTGGTAGCTTAATGAAGGTCAAAAGTATTGCAAAATGCTCTCTTGGAGCATTCTGCAATACTTTTGACCTGCATCAAGCGATTATCCGTCTTAAAAGCCAATTTTTGGTCTTTATTTTGAGTGGCTGCTTAAGACAGGCTTTACTGTACCTCATAAATTTTAATTTCAGATGGTACCGGTGTTTATGTCCCAAACTGAAGGATGAAGACTGGGAACCAGGACCTGCCAAGATCAGTCCTCAGACCAGAATCACTCCCAAGCTAATGAGATTAATATGGGATGGTTTCCCTGTTCACTATGATGAGACCCATGGTTGGGGTTACCTGGTTCCTGGTAGAACAGATAACCTGACTCCAGCCCTTGAAGGTGAAACAGTAAAGAAGGAAAGACTTTTCCCATTCAGGTTTGTTGTTTATTTGAATTTTCATCAACAGCAGACTCTTGTAAATTTGAAGTCCTAGGAACTAGAGATTTTATTTCAAAGTATTGAAAGTTCGAATTATAGGGAGGTAGACATAAAAATACCCCCCCCCCCCCCCAAAAAAAAAGAAGTTTATCATCAGTTTTCTTTACCAATCAAACAATTTTTTTGCGTCTCAGGGAGACGTTTCTTTGATGCACACAAAACATTTGTTTTTATAGATAGTTTTTAAAATAGTTCATAAATAGGCCCTATTCTCTGAGTCTATTGTGTCCGAAATTATTTCTAATAAGCGAGTATTTTGAAAATTGGAGTTCAAATTTTTGAGGTTTTACTGTATAAATCTGTAATGGTTTTAAATATAGCATAGACCCTTTATCCCTTTGTAAAATGATAGATTATTTCCTTCATAGATCTGGGTCTACACTGTTTGTCAAAAAGGTTTCAAAAATATTTCAGCAGACAACAATGTTATGATTGGCAGTTTAAAGGTTAAGATTTAACAACATCTACAATCTTTCCAAATGACCAAGCTTTTTTCACCATAAAAAATTATCATTAAATACTGAAACCTTTTGTTTCATTTGATGCTTTACATCTCAGTCAATAATTTTACAGTCATATCAGGATGATTTCCTGTCTTCCTAGGTTGAACCAGTACTAAGCAGCAGATAAAGTGTCTTGCTCAAGGACACAACACAGTGACGTTGCCGGTGTTTCATCAATTAATGGAGGCTCTTACATGATTACCAATGAGGAAAAGCATTTTATCACTTTTTCACAATTAAGTTTGTTTGCATTTTAACATTTCTGAGCATGATGAATTTCATGCTTGCTTGAGTTGAGCGTGAATTTTTTATAGCCTCTGGGCTAGGACTTTGACTTATTACAGTGGCGGGTCCAGAGATGGTTCAGGGGGTTCGGTTCACTTAAACCCCCTATTCTCTGCCCCCAATTTTCAGCTCACCAGAGCCGAAGGCTCAGGGTGAGCTTATAGTATGGGACTAGAGCCGGCGTTCGTCCGTGCGTTCGTCCGTCCGTCCACACTTTCAAACATTAATATCTCTGAGACCAGCTGGCCAATCATAATCAAATTTCATCAGAAGCATCATTGGGGTGGGGGATTGATTGCATTAGGTTTTAGGTAAGATCCGATCAGAACTCTGGTTTCCATGGCAACAGATAGCTCCCATAGGGTTATAATGGGGAAAATCTTGTGACCACTCTAGCTCCTTCATTTTTGATTTGTTCTTCTTTATTCTTGCAGGTAACAAGGACAACCATAAAATCTCGAATAGGTTCGAAATTCGGCAGGATCCGACCAGGGACTTATTAGTTAGCTGCCCTTGAGCGTCTGGAAAAATCCCCATAGACTTATAATGGGAGAATGTTGTGACCACTCTGTTACCTTCATTTTTGGATGGATCTTCTTCATTCTTGCAGATAACAAGACCAACCATAAAAGCTTGGATGGGTTTGTATTTCAGCAAGATTCCATCACTGACTTCGGAGTTAGCTGCCCTTGAGCGTCCAAAAAATTAATGAATAATGTTGTGACCACTCTAGCTCCTTCATTTTTGATTGGATCTTCTTCATTCTTGCAAGCAACAAGTAGACCCATAATATCTCGAATGGGTTCGAAATTCTGCAGGATCCGACCAGGGACTTATGAGTTACCTGCCCTTGAGCTTTTGGAAAAATCCCCGTAGACTTATAATGGGAGAAATGTTGTGACCACTCTAGTGCTTTCAATTTTGAAAGGATCTTCCTCATTCTTGCATACAATAAGGACAACAATTAAAGCTTGGATGAGTTTGAATTTCAGCAAGATACCATAACTGACTTCGGAGTTAGCTGCCCTTGAGCGTCAGAAAAATTAACGAATAATGTTGTGACCACTCTAGCTCCTTCATGTTTGATTAGATCTTCTTCATTCTTACAGGCAATAAGTTAACCCATAATATCTCAGATGGGTTCGAAATTCAGCAGGATCCGACCAGGGACTTATGAGTTACCTGCCCTTGAGTGTTTGGAAAAATCCCCATAGACTTATAATGGGAGAAATGTTGTGACCACTCTAGTGCTTTCAATTTTGAATGGATCTTCTTCATTCTTGCAGACAATAAGAACAATTATTAATGCTTGGATGAGTTTGAATTTCAGCAAGATCCCATCACCTATTTTGGAGTTAGCTCCCCTTGAGCATCTTAAGAATTGATTGATAATGTTTTGACCACTCTAGCGTCTATATTTTTGATTGGATCTTCTTTATTCTTTCATCTAACAAAGACACTCATAAAAGATTGGATGAGTTTGAAATTCTGCAGGATCAGACCAAGGACTTATGAGTTAGCTGCCCTTGAGCATCTGTAAAAATCCCCATTGACTAATAATGGGAGAAACGTTGTGACCACTCTAGTGCTTTCAATTTTGAATGGATCTTCTTTATTCTTGCAGATAAGAAGGACAGCTATAAAAGCTTAAATGAGTTTGAATTTCCTCAAGATCCCATCACCTATTACAGAGTTAGCTCTCCTTGATCATCTTAAAAATTTATGGATAATGTTGTGACCACTCTAGCACCTTCATTTCTAATTGGATCTTCTTTATTCTTGCAGGTATCAAGGTCAACTTTAAAAGCTTAGATGGGTTCAAAATTTGGCCAGATCAGACTTGCGACTGAGGAGTTAGCTGCCCTTGAGCGTCTTAAAAAATCCCCATAGACTTATAATGGGAGAATTGTCGTGACCACTCTAGTGCTTTCATTTTATAATAGATCATATTCATTCTTGCAGATAAGAAGGACAACTATAAAAGCTTGGATGAGTTTGAATTCAGTCAAGATCCCATCACCTATTATGGAGTTAGCTGCCCTTGAGCATCTTAAAAATTGATTGATAATGTTGTGACCATTCTAGCCCCTTAATTTTTGATTGGAGCTTCTTCATTCTTTTAGGTAACAAGGACAACCATAAAAGCTTGGATGAGTTTAATTTTAAGTAGAACCAACTTTAGACTGTGGAGTTAACTTTCCTTGAGCATCATAAAAAATCTGCATAGACTTACAATGGGAGATCTGTTGTGACCACTCTACCACCTTTATTTTTGAATGGATCTTCCTCATTTGTAGGTAACAAGGACTTCCATAAAAGTTTGAATGAGTTTGATTTTCCGCCACACCCATCCACCAGCTACAGAGTTAGCTTTTGTTTGATTTGATTCTTTATGTCCCATCAACAATCTTTCAATCTTATAAAGGGACTGATCTTCCTGGGTTGAACCAGTACTAAGCTAGGATTAATGTTTTTGCTCAAGATTACAATGCAGTGAAGCCGGTGAGGCTCAAACCCGCAGCCCCTTGGTCTCGAGTCAAGCACTCTACCACTGAGCCACTGCGGCGTTCCCTCTACAGAGTTAGCTGCCCTTGAGCATCTAAAATATAACTATATAATGTTGTGACCACTCTAGCACCTTCATTTTTCATTTGATTTTCTTCATTCCTGTAGGTTACCAGGACATACATAAAAGTATGGATGAGTTTGAATTTCGGTCAGATCCCATTACTGACTAGGAATTTAGCTGCCCTCGAGTATCTGAAAACTACACTTTCACCAGCTTTCCAATGCAATTTTTATTCAGATCTTTTAAATACTTGCAGATAACTAGAACCAGCATAAAATCTTATGTTTTTGAATTAATTCCTGGTCACTGTTTCAAGTTCAGAGTTATCTGCCTTCGAGCGTCGTAAATTATGGTGACTCCAAACATTATGCTGGCTCCATGGTGAGCGATCATTGCCCATTGGGCTACTTGTTAAATATTCTATGAAAATGAAATAATTTGGTCTCAGTGAGACCAAACTATTTCATTTTCATGGGATATTTAAGAAAAATGAGGTTAAAATCAACAAAGCGGACTCCAGCCACTACTTTTTACATATGAACCCCTTTCCACAAATCCTGGATCCGCCCCTGTATTAGAAGTTGGCGATATTTCAGAGAGCTTCATGAGCTGATGCAGGTGAAGGTGTCAGAAGAGTATTTAAAAGTGATGACAGATGAAGAGTTTGAAGCCCACATGAACAGGGAAGTGGCTGATTTAGATTTTGCAGAGATTCGTAAACACTGGGAAAATACGGGAATAAAGAAGAAAGCTAAAAAGGTTTGAAATATTTAGACTTGCATTGCCTTTTTTGGTGCAGATATTATACATAAGTGCTCATGTTTTAACAATTTGGGGAAAAGTGATAAAATGCAAAGCTTGCCGAGCATTTTATCACTTTTTTGTAACAAGTTTAATAAATTCAATAAAACAGGAGCAGGGCTGTTAGATTCTATTAATCATATGAGGTTAAACAATCTAGTGGTTTATTTGATTTTATTACACGTCCTTATATCACTCCCAGATGCAGCGTCATATGATAAATGCATATACAATATCCCACTGCAGAAAAAGGATGTTTCCTCACATCCTAAAAGATTTGAAATGACCCCCAAGCAGAAAAAATGTATAAGTGATTTTTAAAATTTTGATTCTAGCAATATTACGTCCTTTTTTGCAATACAATTTCTTTTGAGTGTGTCAATGAAAATTAGCCGAAGCGATAAAGCTTTGGGCCTGTTTGTCTTGAATCTATCCTAAAGATATAAATATAATGTATATTCTTGCCATAAAGTCACTTTTTCTTTTAAGACCTCCGTATAGGCAGCCCTGTTTGATGTGTAAGTGCAACACAATTTGAGCTGCGACGAGATTTCCAACAATGTGGTATGTGCGACCAGCAAAGCCTCAGATCAGCCTGCGCATATGCACAGTCTGATCAGAGCCTTTGCTAGTCGCTAGAACATTCTATGAGTGTTAAGCTACTGACAGAACATCATTTGGAGTTTCTAAGCTTAAAAAGAGGTTGCCCAGGCATGCCTGAGTCTATTCATGTCAAAATGCCACATTGTTGGAAATCAAGTGTCACGCCTCATTTTTCTTTGGCTACATCATTTGAACTGCTGAACCTTGAACTTTGATATTTCATATGTGAAAACCTTGTGTATACAGCTATATAAATATGCCAAAATATATGGCCTTGACCCTTGTCAACCTTGAACTCTGACCTATAACTGTGATTTGCAAAAAAATTATGAAATAGGGGCTTTAGTTTTTAACAAGCATGTCTGGTTTTACCATGAGTCACTGTGTTGTGTCCTTGAGCAAGACAAATTATCTTCTGCTTAGTACACTGTACTGGTTCAAACCAGGAAGACAGGAAATTGTCCCAACATAACTGAAAAGTTGTTGACTGGATGTATAGCATCAAAGCAAACAAATGTGTCTGTATTTTCATCTTCAGAATTCCCCATTACCAGACGAGGAAGACACTGGTCACCATGGTGACGGGCCATACAATAGTGTGGATATACCAGGCTGTTGGTTCTATAAGATTCCACATAAGGTAGTGTTTGTCAGCTGATATCCTTAACAATCTGTTTGAACCCAGATCAGGCCCTGAGGTTATAAAACTTTTTTCATCCCTAACTCAGCTGAGCACGAACTTTATCCTGCTCATAAATGTTAAAATGCCAACAATTGTTGGCATTTTAACATTTATAAGCATGATAAATACAACATCTGAGAGCCTTAAAGCAAGAAACTTGTTCATTTGTCGGTATTTTCGTTTTAATGAGCAGTTGAAATTTCGTGCACAGTTGAGTTGAGCACAAAAAAAGTTTTATAACCTCGGGGCCCGGCCTGACAAAATGTCCAGCGTAATCTGGATCCGAACTAATTGGCACTGTGATGGTATTCCTGAAAGTTTTTTATAAAAGAAGTTAAGTTGTAAAAAATGACAGATGCCAAAAAGCATGCAAAATTACAAGTTTGCAAAGAGTTTAACATTACGTTTTTGTATAAGCAGCAAGCTTTTAGATGGGTGAAAGTTTTTAGGATTATTCCTGAATTCAGGTTTTTGAGGCTGACTTTCCATAGAAAACCAGCCTCAAAATGCTGAATTCAGCAGATAATTATAGGTTCTCTGATTTATTTTCAGTCTGTCTTAAGGCAATTGACCATTTAAGCTTCAAATTATGATCATTTAGTGGGCATATTGCAAGTTTTAAGGTCAGAATTTTTAAAGTTCAGGATTTTGGAAATTATGAACTTTCACCCATGCTTTTATAGCTCACTGGAGTACAAAATGCTCAAAGTGAGTATTGTAATAAACCCTTTACCTCATAGAGACACCTTTTGAAAACAGAGCAGACCCAGATCATGCATCTCTTCTAAGAGCTGCCTGATCAGGGTCTACTCTGTTTGCTTATGGAAAGATGATATATCTGATCCTATGCTAGTGGACATGACAAGTAGTTTCTTTGTTCTATTTGTGTATAGTGGCATTCCAAAATGGAACCCCGGTTTTTTGCCTTAAGCTACGAGTGCGGGAACCTACTGTAGCTTACTTTAGTTAGCTATACTATTTTCATAGTATCATGCCGATGTCGTCTGTTTGTCATTTAAAGATATAAGTAGAGTACTGATTAAAATTATGTTTACCAAGAAATATCTTGAAAAAAGATATTCGGCGGCTCTCAAATACTGACGATAAAGGCAACCAAATTCGCTGATTAGGCGAAATTCCCATCTACCCCTTTGCATGCTGGAATCTAAAACCAGCGAAGTTGTGGTCCTGTTTCTGTCTCTCTTTTGCTTGGTTTTGTGCACATCTAACTCTTTTCGCTGAGCGATATGCATCTGAATCTTTTTTTTTAATTTTAGGCATTCACCAGCAAGGATTTGGGAACAATGTTTTAAGTTCTAAGTTTTTAGGAAAATTGGGGGTGTTGTCAATAAATAAATGTAAAATTAAACGTTCACTGAAACAAACCGAACACCAGAGAAGAACATAGCCAGGATCGAGGAATAAATACATGTAGAATTCAAAACTGATCGACACCCAGTAAGCACGTACAATCGGGCCATTATCGGCCCGCCACTGAAACGCCATCCGAATGACATTTTGCTGGCAGACCGATAGTGGCCCGAGTTTGGATGCTGGCTGACCCATGCGCGGATCCAGGAATTTTTGCCAGGGTGGTCCAGGCCCGACTGCCAGAAAACAGCTCTGACAACGGTTTTTGTCTTTTTTTGTCCTCAACTTTTACAGTGGCTTTTCAATGGTTTATTTCAAAGAAAACTATAATTTTACAAGGTTTCGGGGGGGGGGGGGGGGGGTCCAACCTATTCCGGGGGGGGGGGGGGGGGGGTCCAAATTCTAATTCTAGAAACACATATAACTTTGTATTGTAACTTTGTATGTTGTATTGTTGATTGTTGTACTTACAGGGGAAATTACCTGAAGCAAAGAAGTAAACCACGGCTGATATGCTGATCGTTAGAGGGCACAACACCCTAGGGCCCTTATAATGCAACGAAAGGATGTACATCGTAGTAGCACGACTGATATGCCGATAGTCGAGTCGGTTGAAAATGTCCGGATGGGAACCCAAATAACTGAATAAACAAACAATTTTAAACACAATTTACTCAACAAAACGATGATTTTTTCTTTGATATTTTCCGACTTGAAATTGGGAATTTTTCATCCGAACATAGGAGAAAAGTAACGTTTTGGCATTGGGAATATAACCGTATAACCGCCAAAAAAGACTATTGTCGAAATATATGAAACGGACTATAATCATGTCCAGAAAAGTTACAAATATTTTATTTAAATAGCGTACTATTACTGTAAAGTCCTTTCGGATTTAGTTGGATTATTTTATAATGCACTTCTTTACTGTGCGCAATGCATGTAAACAATGATAGTGACAGCAATTTACAAATACTGTGCATCGGGGGTTGACCTATATTCGAGATAAGGTCGTTTATACATTTGCATTTTTAGACCCAGTGCACAGACTGGTTCTCTGCCATTTACATGTATGTTTTCAAGTTTAGTTTCATGTTTAGTAAGATTGTATGGACATTCTGAGTAACAACCAATGAGAGCATCTTTTTCCAGTTGGTGTGATGAATATTACAATTTAAAAATGCTTCTGATTGGTGAATAATTTAGATCTAAAGCGATAATAGAACGGCGGCAAGCCGCCGTAAAAAAAAATACAAATAAAAATGAATGATACGACCTTTATGTTATTGACTACATATATCATAAACAACTTACCTTAATTTACGCAATACGGAGCCTGCCACAGAGTAAGGCTGTACATGTCATTGACATCAACTGGGGTCCTTTTCAACCCAATCTTTCATTTCCTGTTTAAAACACATATCGCCAAAACAAACCTACTATTCATTAGTGTTAAAGCATGATAATAAACTAGCTAGTTAGTGCACATCAACCATGGCTGATCTTAATTACTGTAGATTTGATAATTCATATACGGCAGTCCATGTATTTACGAATCAAAAAATGTGCAGAATTGCATATAGCCTCTGCAAGATTTTTCTCATTATACCGGTTGAACTTATTTATTACCAGTATGCTAGCTACCATTGAATAGGCACTCTGCTATCTCGGACTTGGGACCGAGCCATTTCAGCAGCAATTGACAGCATTTTATACCACAATCACAACCAAAACATGGACCCTTAAACGTTTTTATAGCCGGCCAAAACCCTCGGGTCATAGCAAATGAACCTATTGTTATAGCCCTGCACATAGAGATATTTAAGCATGTAACATTTGGCTAAAATGGAATATTTGAAAAAACACATGGAATGCTGTAACTACATTATCTCATGACAATTTAATACATGAAATAAACAACAACAACACACACCCTAATACACCAAATCCGTAGCTTGCGAAGGATTTGGGTAGGCATCAACCTTATTGAAGGTAGGTATTGTAAAGTATGATCATGCATTTAAAACAGCTGGGTAAATAAAATTATTACAGAGTAGAGTGCAGAGGGGAATGGATTCATTGCTAATTTTACCTGCTAATCAGTGTAATCCATGCTTCTTGCTTTGAGCACTGGTATCTGTCACTTCTTTCTATTATTAGAGTGTTATTCCAGGTATTATTCCCCCATTTTGGTAATAATTAGCTTTGAAAATGTCTATTTCAAGTGAAAACATCTGTCTTGGTTGTTTGTTTTTGAAGGAAGTTGCAGAAGACAGTACAGCGTAATATATGACGTCATGTATTTTTCACTTCCTGTTTGCTTGACTAGAATAGAATAGAATAGAATTTACATATGAAGGCGCACCAGGCCCTCTCTATGTGCTTTGGGGTATATCTATTTCAAACCGAATGTATCTGTCTACTGGTTTGTAGATGTTTTGACATGAGAACAAGCCACTGTATGACATCATATGTTTACTTTGTGTATGTCTGAATAGAACAGAATAACTTAAGAACTAGTCCAGGACCACCCTTGTGATTGTATCTAGTGAGTGTTACTATGTATTGTACGCTATGTTATGTGATAATGACAATAATAATAATGACAACAATAAAAGTAATGCTAAGTAAAGCCAACCAAATGAAAGAAAAAATAAAATGATTAATATAGAATGGTGTAGCAATTTTAGTACACAATATTAGGTAAAGCGTATAGTATAAAAGAGGTCTTTTTTAAAAAATAACATTTGAGAGTAAGAACAATGTCTGTCAGTCTACGGCATATTGCAGGTTCTACGTTGCTATAGGCATTACCACCCGAAGGTGTTCCTGTACATATTTGTGTATAGTGGCATTCCAAAATGGAACCCCGGTTTTTTGCCTTAAGCTACGAGTGCGGGAACCTACTGTAGCTTACTTTAGTTAGCTATACTATTTTCATAGTATCATGCCGATGTCGTCTGTTTGTCATTTAAAGATATAAGTAGAGTACTGATTAAATTATGTTTACAAAAAAATACAAATAAAAATGAATGATACGACCTTTATGTTATTGACTACATATATCATAAACAACTTACCTTAATTTACGCAATACGGAGCCTGCCACAGAGTAAGGCTGTACATGTCATTGACATCAACTGGGGTCCTTTTCAACCCAATCTTTCATTTCCTGTTTAAAACACATATCGCCAAAACAAACCTACTATTCATTAGTGTTAAAGCATGATAATAAACTAGCTAGTTAGTGCACATCAACCATGGCTGATCTTAATTACTGTAGATTTGATAATTCATATACGGCAGTCCATGTATTTACGAATCAAAAAATGTGCAGAATTGCATATAGCCTCTGCAAGATTTTTCTCATTATACCGGTTGAACTTATTTATTACCAGTATGCTAGCTACCATTGAATAGGCACTCTGCTATCTCGGACTTGGGACCGAGCCATTTCAGCAGCAATTGACAGCATTTTATACCACAATCACAACCAAAACATGGACCCTTAAACGTTTTTATAGCCGGCCAAAACCCTCGGGTCATAGCAAATGAACCTATTGTTATAGCCCTGCACATAGAGATATTTAAGCATGTAACATTTGGCTAAAATGGAATATTTGAAAAAACACATGGAATGCTGTAACTACATTATCTCATGACAATTTAATACATGAAATAAACAACAACAACACACACCCTAATACACCAAATCCGTAGCTTGCGAAGGATTTGGGTAGGCATCAACCTTATTGAAGGTAGGTATTGTAAAGTATGATCATGCATTTAAAACAGCTGGGTAAATAAAATTATTACAGAGTAGAGTGCAGAGGGGAATGGATTCATTGCTAATTTTACCTGCTAATCAGTGTAATCCATGCTTCTTGCTTTGAGCACTGGTATCTGTCACTTCTTTCTATTATTAGAGTGTTATTCCAGGTATTATTCCCCCATTTTGGTAATAATTAGCTTTGAAAATGTCTATTTCAAGTGAAAACATCTGTCTTGGTTGTTTGTTTTTGAAGGAAGTTGCAGAAGACAGTACAGCGTCATATATGACGTCATGTATTTTTCACTTCCTGTTTGCTTGACTAGAATAGAATAGAATAGAATTTACATATGAAGGCGCACCAGGCCCTCTCTATGTGCTTTGGGGTATATCTATTTCAAACCGAATGTATCTGTCTACTGGTTTGTAGATGTTTTGACATGAGAACAAGCCACTGTATGACATCATATGTTTACTTTGTGTATGTCTGAATAGAACAGAATAACTTAAGAACTAGTCCAGGACCACCCTTGTGATTGTATCTAGTGAGTGTTACTATGTATTGTACGCTATGTTATGTGATAATGACAATAATAATAATGACAACAATAAAAGTAATGCTAAGTAAAGCCAACCAAATGAAAGAAAAAATAAAATGATTAATATAGAATGGTGTAGCAATTTTAGTACACAATATTAGGTAAAGCGTATAGTATAAGAGAGGTCTTTTTTAAAAAATAACATTTGAGAGTAAGAACAATGTCTGTCAGTCTACGGCATATTGCAGGTTCTACGTTGCTATAGGCATTACCACCCGAAGGTGTTCCTGTACATATATGTGTATAGTGGCATTCCAAAATGGAACCCCGGTTTTTTGCCTTAAGCTACGAGTGCGGGAACCTACTGTAGCTTACTTTAGTTAGCTATACTATTTTCATAGTATCATGCCGATGTCGTCTGTTTGTCATTTAAAGATATAAGTAGAGTACTGATTAAAATTATGTTTACAAAAAAATACAAATAAAAATGAATGATACGACCTTTATGTTATTGACTACATATATCATAAACAACTTACCTTAATTTACGCAATACGGAGCCTGCCACAGAGTAAGGCTGTACATGTCATTGACATCAACTGGGGTCCTTTTCAACCCAATCTTTCATTTCCTGTTTAAAACACATATCGCCAAAACAAACCTACTATTCATTAGTGTTAAAGCATGATAATAAACTAGCTAGTTAGTGCACATCAACCATGGCTGATCTTAATTACTGTAGATTTGATAATTCATATACGGCAGTCCATGTATTTACGAATCAAAAAATGTGCAGAATTGCATATAGCCTCTGCAAGATTTTTCTCATTATACCGGTTGAACTTATTTATTACCAGTATGCTAGCTACCATTGAATAGGCACTCTGCTATCTCGGACTTGGGACCGAGCCATTTCAGCAGCAATTGACAGCATTTTATACCACAATCACAACCAAAACATGGACCCTTAAACGTTTTTATAGCCGGCCAAAACCCTCGGGTCATAGCAAATGAACCTATTGTTATAGCCCTGCACATAGAGATATTTAAGCATGTAACATTTGGCTAAAATGGAATATTTGAAAAAACACATGGAATGCTGTAACTACATTATCTCATGACAATTTAATACATGAAATAAACAACAACAACACACACCCTAATACACCAAATCCGTAGCTTGCGAAGGATTTGGGTAGGCATCAACCTTATTGAAGGTAGGTATTGTAAAGTATGATCATGCATTTAAAACAGCTGGGTAAATAAAATTATTACAGAGTAGAGTGCAGAGGGGAATGGATTCATTGCTAATTTTACCTGCTAATCAGTGTAATCCATGCTTCTTGCTTTGAGCACTGGTACAGTACAGGTATCGCAATGTTACTATCAAATGCGACCTAGCGAGTTGATTCGCGATGAAATCGCGATGGTCACGTGACATTTTGTCGCGGGTTTAGCGAGGGGATAGCGCGGACTCGTCGAGTGATCAGCGCGGGCACGTCGTGGGGTAGCACCCGCGACGCGTCGCGAGATAGCGTGTGTCGCGACGCAGGGCAAGTTTATCTAAATGGCTCTGTCGCGGAAAAGGTTAAAAGTTCACGCCTCACTGATGAGCTACTTTGAAGTGTGTACGTACATGTACATTAACCGTGTGTACAAAAAACGAGCAACGAAATAAAATTGCACTGGATGTATTTGGTTGTTTTAGTTGCTTTCTTCTCCTTAACTTTCCCCTTAATATATTTTTTATGTTTTTCGATTGAATCGCTTTAGGTACTAAATGAAGAATGGATTACAAAGAAATTGGTGTTGAATTGATTAAACTTCACAAGAAATATCAAATTTTAAAAAGAACGGTTATGATAAAACCAGCCTGCTGAGTTACTTATGCTCGCCCATAGCAAGTCTAGATATGACCCTTTCACTTAAATCAAAAACAATTGCGCTCAGACTGCGTGGATGTAAATAAAAGTATTTATCTTACCTTCAAGCAATTAACTAATAGTCCATTTATAAAAGCCTAATCACTTAAAATTAATCTTCTAACGCATAATTTGTATTTTTTTCATACCATCTGATAGCCCCCCCCCCCCCTCCCCAAGTGAACTCCTTGTAGACACGAGCTCACAAATAATGGGCTCTTTTGCAAATGTGCTGCTGCGCCAGCGTGTATAAAATATGATTGTCTACGTGACGAAGCGCACATAGCGCACTGGTCATTCGCGGATCCAGAAAGTTTTGCAAGTCTGACAACGTTTTTTAGTTGATGACAGGAGAGGATCTAAATACCATCATTGGCGTAGCACTCATTACACAATCAACGCACGTGCGTAATAAAAAATATTAACACTCAAGGGAGTTCACCTAATGTGGTAAAAATGATTTTCCATACCCAAGGAACTGCTCTTTAATTGTAGAGAATCATTGCTTGTTACAGTAGTCGCCATTTGACGTGCGTAACTTTTTCAGCGTTCTGGCTACGCCATTGACCATTGAAGCGGGCCATCATCGAATGCTGACTTGGTAAATTGGATCCAGTATTGCTGATAGAAACCCTATATTTTGTGATTTTTCAAGGGGTCCGGATATCCCCCACTCTGAATCTGCGCATGCTGGTGATTACATAATTGGGTATACGTTTTAAAATACGTACGTCAATAAAAAAAATAAGGCGAACTGATCGAGTGCATATGCCTCGCCTAGCCTGTGCTACTCAGCATGTAACATAAGTACATGACATGCAATCGTAAGTGAGTTTCTAATTGCATGTGCGAGCAACAAAAGCTCAGGCGAGTCTGTGCAAATGCGCAGTCTCGTTAGAGCCTTAGCTCCTCACATTCAAAACATAACTATAAGAAGGTGGACGGTGTGTTTATTGTATGTGCGAGCAACGAATGCGCAGTCTCGTCAGAACATTTAGTAGACAATGGTGTTTTTATTGATTGTGCGAAGCGAGCGCTGGAGCAATCTAAATAGGCCGACCTTAAATAAAATGTTGGTTTGACGTGCTCCTACCTACCCACCCATAACAGACCCTATCCCCCAAAAAATATTGCCTTTCTGAGAATCTTTATTTTCTTTTTTTATTTTTCTCTAATTCTGTTAACAAACTCTTCTTTAAAATCATTAAAAGCCGTTTTTTAATTCATAGATTGTTATTATATATGCATTCTTATAATGAGACTTATAAATTCAGTTATTATCGTTCATATCTTCGTTTCATTGAAAGGCCGAATTCGCTAGATATGTCCGAAGATAAAAAAAAAATGAATGCGAACCCTAAAAACTGGAGTATCTTACCTTATACAGCATCCATTAGTTCATGTGTTTTGGGCGCTCAAAAGAACGCTCTCATCGAGACGGTTCTTTTGAGTACCCAAAATACATGCTTTGGACTAGAAACAAAAAACGTGAGAAAACTTATCTTCGAAGTTCACAAAACGAGTCAGTTCAGCTACAGTGACTAGCGGAATCTTAACATTTTCAAAACATCCCCCTTTTTGGAGTTGTGCGCCAAAATTTTTATATCCGCCAAAATTCTATATCCGTACAATTGCGCGAGTGCGCAGCTCATCTGAGCCTTATCTATTGCAATTGTGTTATATTATGCGTTGTCCGACGTGGGGAGAGGGTTTTGCGCGGATCCGTGATGGGGGTGGGGGGGGGGGGGTGGGGGTGGTCCAGACCACACTGGAAAATCACGAGTCCTATAGATTTCCGTTGGAATTAGCAATTGCCCCCCTCCTCCTGGTAGAATTGGACATCTCCTGGAAAATATTGGACCCCGCCCCCCTGTAACCTTAGAAACAGTAGTTCTCTTGTAGTGCACCATTTGAACCCATCTGAGTTGGACTAAAATACATATAAAAATGTCAGAACCTTTTTGTCAGTTTGACCTTGACCCCCCCCCCCCCCCTCCCCACCCCGACGATAATTCCAGGATCAACGGTTGTACGTCATTTCGTTGCCTAATGTGATAGATGTTGGTGTCTTACCTGGAAATGCTTTTTTTTTAAGTACTAATTAAATCCGTAATTTCGATTCACTAACGTTTTCACTAATTTTCCAATTTGACGATCATATACAACGACCAAATTGTGTGTACCCTCCAACACCGGATAGGCGGCAATCGAAAACGTTCTTAACAATTGACCAACGCCATAGGCGGATACAGATCGAGGGACGACATGGGGTCTGGACCCCGCCCCTCCCCCCCTTGATAGGGTTTCAAAGCAATACTGGTCCCGATCCCTGAAAAATCAAAAAGCTACAAATGTACGAAGCCAGCATTCAATGTTGGTTCTACATCGGCCCGATGGTGGCCCGCTTATTGTCTCTTCTCCCCTCATCAACTAAAAAAATAGTTGTCAAAGTTGGACCCCCTCTGACTCCACGCATGAGCACCTATCAAAAATCGTTAGAGACAGTGTTTTCGATTGCCATTTGTCGCCATTCTAGCGACAAATTGCAATCTAACTCTCTGTTGCTAACGATTTTATCTACGTTCGTGGATCGTATTAACGTTTTAGATTGCCGCCTATCCGATGAGCCTCCGAGTTCCTCTTGTTGAGTATGCTCGATAGAATCGCCTTGAAGAGGCTTTACTTATGAGTGCCCACAACATGCAGAAATAAGTTTGGCATGACCTTAGATGTCAAAAGTTGAAATATTCTTTGTCGGCTTCAAACTTCAAAGGCTTCAAACTTCAAAGCCGAAATCGCCCTTGTGTATAAAATGACATACGTGACAAAATACAGTGATTGAATAACGGACAGTGTCGTCTGCTGATTTTAGGAATTCCATAAAAGTTACAAACAGCTTGGATCCAGATCGGGCCCGACTTTTCGTCGGCCTAATGCCCGACTTTTCGTCGGGCCGAATATGGGTCCAACGTGTTTGGAGATGTCACATGTTATGCCTATTGGGTCCACACTGTTTGTCTCTATACTTAGGCCTACATTAGTCAACATATGCAGCAGACGACTGAAGCAGATTACATTTTCAGAGGCATTTTTTTTTCAGTTAAAGTCTTACGGAAAACAAAATTAGAATGATTTGACGTCGTTACACGACTTTTAAACAATAAGTATTCGTCTTTGCGGCACATCTACAAACGGGGGTTCACATCAGACAGCGCAGATGCACAGACTGAAATAAACTTCTGCTCTATTTTGACCTTGAAACAGGGTGTTTAAAATATTCGATGTACGTCGTCTCATTGAGGTTGACGTGTGTGAAGGGGAGGTAATAACAAAATGTCTCTAGTCCCACTAGATAGCTGCGCATAACGTCGGAACTGCGAAATATACATAAATTTCCCGAGCAAGTCTTCGACCAGTACACCAAACGACAACATAGCACGTCTACGAATTGCCTAAAAATATTTCAGAATTTTAAACAATGAGCTTCGAAGTACAACGACAAACGGTTCGCTGCTGTCTCCATTGCAATATCTCCATTGTAAATTATCAGACCTCCAGATAATGAGAATGCGTAATTGACATATAACTTGGTTTCTTAACAAACATTTGTCTTGGGTACTCAAAAGAACCGTCTCACCGTTCCGATGAGACGGTTCTTTTGAGCACCCAAAACACATGTTTGAACTGGAATCACACTTAAAACATTCGTTCGTGTCGAAGCTCGAAATTTGGCAGCTTTCCGTTTTCACGTGCAGATGTCAACTGAGAGGTACATCACATGTCAGTGGATCTCCAGTGTTTTTTTTTTCTGAATGCATGTTGGTCATGCGCGGATCCAGAGGGGGTCCAACTTTGACAACGTTTTTATTTGCTTTTTTGTTTGTTTTTTTTTTTTTAGTTTGAGGGGAGGAAGGATTCAAATACCATTATTAGCGGGCCATTAAAGGCCCGCCAGCGAAACGCCATTTAAATGGCGTTTCGCTAGCGGGCCGTTGATGGCCCAACATTGAATGCTGGCTTTGTAGCTTTGTGATTTTAAGGGGATCCGGGCCAGTATTGCTAAGGAACCCTATATTTTTGTAATTTTCCAGGGGGGTCCGGATCCCCTGCCCCCCCCCCCCCCCCCCCCCCTCTGGATCCACGCATGTTGGTGGTATTCGTTACTAGAATCGCATTGGATGTGCCATTCTAACGAGTTCTCAAACTAGTGTAGGTATGTAAGAAAAGGAAAATTATGGTTTAAATATCGTCACATGTGCTGCTACATGTACCTATTGCTAGCTAGGATAATTTTGCGTTGTTGTTTTTTTGTGGCCTGTCGAATCTTTGTAAATTTACTTAAGGAACTCCCGACAGGCCTGATCTGGATTCAGTGGGTTTTACCGTTTGCTACAATCTATAAGGTTATCAGCTGGCATCACTGGCATGTGAAGAGTTAATGAGTGCATTTAGCTTGCATCAGGTGTCAATTTGTCTAATGAGTGAGACATGTAACTAATCATGGATATTTTAAAGTGGAATAATTAGTAAATAATTTCACGGAAGGAGATTTCTTCAATTGTTTTTATGTCGAAGGAGACTATTAAAGTGAGTTCGTCCATCTGTCCGTAGACGCAATGAGGGAGGTATTTTGTGAGCGCAACTCCTCACAGTTTTAGTTCGATCGTTTTGAAATTTTGTAGGTGTTTTGTTCATGGTCTAAAGATGAGCATGGGGTTTGGACATTATTTTTCACTTTTTTCAACTTGTAAACTTCGTCACTAGATACAATGAGAAGTTACTTTGTGAGCGCAACACCTACAATTCGATTCCGATCTTTCGGGTGCTCTGAAGATGTGCATGTGGTTTGGGCATTATCATCAAAATATTTTTTCATCATATTTTGTACAGTGACTGGCTAGTATCTTGAAAGTTTCAATGTTGCAGGTGTATTAAGCTATTATAATTTCCAGAGAGTGAATATCAATGACGCTGATCAGATGCGCAGGCTGGTCTACGCCTTTGTTGTTCGCATGCAACAAAACCAGGTTTTCTCGCGTCGAGCCCCATATTTTGAATACATGTTTGGTCTTTGGTCTACATGCCTTCCTAAATGTACTTTTATTTCATACACAAGTAGAAAAGGCCCGGGCTAGACTGCACATATGCACACACTCGTCTGCGCTGCCGCTGCTCGCATATGCAATAAAGGCCAACGTCAATTGCGTGTCTAAGTCTATTAAATGTACTGAGTAGCTATATGGCTCTCTGTCCAGCCTGCGCAAATCCGCAGACGTCTGAGCTTTTGCAGAAAAAAACGACGTCGACTTTGTGTCTGCGTCTTCTAAATGTTTAGAATGTAGCGAGACCGCAGACTCGTTTGAAATTTTGTTGCTCGCACATGCAATAAAGACCAACGTTGGTTGCGCGTCAACGTCTTCTAAATGTACTTATGTTTTGAATGCGAATAGCAAAGGCCCTGGCGAGACTGCGCAAATGCGCAGAGTCGTCTGAGCTTTTGTTGCTCGCATATGCAATAAAAGCCAACGTCGATTGCGTGTCTACGTGTACGGAATGAATGTGAGTTGAAAGGGGCTTTTAATAGGGCTCTGGCGAGACTGCTTGTTCAGCTTTGGTTCTATTTTTTGTACTGGCCTCGCTCTTGCTTGAGCATTACGCCAGGGAGCATGGTTGCTGGCATATGCAATATTAAAAACAACAGCGAACGCGGTCAGTCTAAGCATGCAAGTAGAAAAGGCTCGTGCGAGATTGCGCAAATGCCTGTGCAGTAAAACCCAGATTTGCCTACTAGTGTCGTCTATTGATAACTTTTGCAAACAGATAGGAACCAGACCAGGCCGGACAAAAGGTCGGGCCTGAGCTGTACCCAAACTGTTTGACACTCTGATGTTAAACCTTATAGAATTTTTCGAAAAAGTTAATTTTGAAAAATTAATCAGCATGCGATAAAAAGGCGCTCTCAACTGAGCTAAAATGGGTTTGTGAAGTTTTTAAGTCTTGACTTAATTACTGAGTAAATTTTGCGCTTCAAATATTTAGTGGAAACAGAGGCTGCAAACTGGATCTCGGACACAATGTTTTGAGCCAATCCATCAATTTTTTATGGGTTCAAACCTAAAGCTTTCCTCTTCTTAACAAAGCATATAGTCTTATAATCTGATCATATGAGATGTCTCGCTGTTTCAATTTTGGCTGACTGTAATATCTGACTTTCTCTTTAACTAGAAGTCGATGTCAGCATGCAGCCTGCGAAGGGACTGCGCATTCTCGCAGGTGTTGAGCGAGCGAAAGTGAGATCTTATTTTGGGAGGGTATAAAGTTTTTGTTTGATTTGATTCTTTACGTCCACTCATCAATCTTTCAGTTATGCGGGACGGTCTTCCTGGGTTGAACCAGTACTAAGCTAGGATAAATGTGTCTTGCTCAAGGACCACAACGCAGTGACGCCGGTGAGACTCGAACCCGCGGCCCTTCGGTCTCAAGTCAAGCGAGGGTATAAAGTGCGAACCGCCAAATCTTTTTATACATGTAGTAAAAAACACAACGTAAAGGTATGCTGCGTAATATGTACATGTGAAGGTAAATAAGGTAATCGTACGTTTCTTTACCAAAGCACAGCAGAAAACCAGAATGGACCGTTACAGACCATTAAAAATCTACCAACAAACTTACTAAAGACAACGTTCGTTTTCATTGTAACAACCAAATAACTGAAAACGTGGTGTTTCATTATTTTTCATGGATAGACGTTTTGTCAAAATTTGTCGATAATAGCGTCAGTGCAGACCTTGGCGAGATACAATGACAGAGCATGCATATTTTGTTTTGATAAACTTGTGCATTTTGTCACGTAGACAATGTATACATGATATGTGCTTTTGTTGGTCAGTCAAATAGGGCTACACTGTAATTATGGTAAGCGCAATTTCATAACACGGTGTGTGTACCCGTTAGAATCATCTTACCAAGGTGATTCTAATGAGAACTTGCAACATGATTTCGCAGAATATATTTCATTTGAAAAAAAGTAGAAATATGTTATCATCAAATGCGAAATCTAGCGTGATTATTTGGACTGGAAAAATAAAATTTTGGGAAAAAAATAATTGTTGATTCATTTGTAAGTCATGTCATGGTAAGATTATTTGTAATTGTTGTTCACTATTTCACCGTCACAGCCCAGTTTTGTTTTTGATAACATGTGCATTTTGACACGTACACAATGTACACGAGAGCTGAACCTTCATCATATGGTCATCAGGTCTTTAGCATTTATTTCAAAACACATTGAAAATTTATGCATGTTGATGTTATTCTTTAGAAAAAAATTAATTGAATGTGCTGAAAAAAATCAAGACACATGAAAGTGTGAACGACTATTTAATGATAATTACGCTTGGACTACAGATTGGTGAGAAATGTTGATGTCAGAGGTGTTAATAACAAATAAGACAATTGTGGATCAACAATGGATTTATTTCATGGTAAGGAGAATACTTAATAATCTTCAATTGCTGTTTTAACAAGCCTGACAATATTTTTTTTAATAGCGCCTGTACACTCATCATTCTGACTGAATAGTGATTTATTTCTACACACAGGTAATCGTGCGTGACCGCGATCAATGACTGAGGGAGGCCACGTCGTATCTGCACGTCGCGACGCGGGCGCGGACATGAGCGAGATTTCAGGGCGGGAATAGCGAGGGTTTAGCGCGGGAATTGCGAGGGTTTAGCGCGGGATTGGCGTGGGGGTTAATCTTTTTCGCGCTACGCGTCGCATCGCGACAGAACAAGTTTGATAGTAACATTGCGATGCCTGTACTGTATCTGTCACTTCTTTCTATTATTAGAGTGTTATTCCAGGTATTATTCCCCCATTTTGGTAATAATTAGCTTTGAAAATGTCTATTTCAAGTGAAAACATCTGTCTTGGTTGTTTGTTTTTGAAGGAAGTTGCAGAAGACAGTACAGCGTCATATATGACGTCATGTATTTTTCACTTCCTGTTTGCTTGACTAGAATAGAATAGAATAGAATTTACATATGAAGGCGCACCAGGCCCTCTCTATGTGCTTTGGGGTATATCTATTTCAAACCGAATGTATCTGTCTACTGGTTTGTAGATGTTTTGACATGAGAACAAGCCACTGTATGACATCATATGTTTACTTTGTGTATGTCTGAATAGAACAGAATAACTTAAGAACTAGTCCAGGACCACCCTTGTGATTGTATCTAGTGAGTGTTACTATGTATTGTACGCTATGTTATGTGATAATGACAATAATAATAATGACAACAATAAAAGTAATGCTAAGTAAAGCCAACCAAATGAAAGAAAAAATAAAATGATTAATATAGAATGGTGTAGCAATTTTAGTACACAATATTAGGTAAAGCGTATAGTATAAAAGAGGTCTTTTTTAAAAAATAACATTTGAGAGTAAGAACAATGTCTGTCAGTCTACGGCATATTGCAGGTTCTACGTTGCTATAGGCATTACCACCCGAAGGTGTTCCTGTACATATTTGTGTATAGTGGCATTCCAAAATGGAACCCCGGTTTTTTGCCTTAAGCTACGAGTGCGGGAACCTACTGTAGCTTACTTTAGTTAGCTATACTATTTTCATAGTATCATGCCGATGTCGTCTGTTTGTCATTTAAAGATATAAGTAGAGTACTGATTAAATTATGTTTACAAAAAAATACAAATAAAAATGAATGATACGACCTTTATGTTATTGACTACATATATCATAAACAACTTACCTTAATTTACGCAATACGGAGCCTGCCACAGAGTAAGGCTGTACATGTCATTGACATCAACTGGGGTCCTTTTCAACCCAATCTTTCATTTCCTGTTTAAAACACATATCGCCAAAACAAACCTACTATTCATTAGTGTTAAAGCATGATAATAAACTAGCTAGTTAGTGCACATCAACCATGGCTGATCTTAATTACTGTAGATTTGATAATTCATATACGGCAGTCCATGTATTTACGAATCAAAAAATGTGCAGAATTGCATATAGCCTCTGCAAGATTTTTCTCATTATACCGGTTGAACTTATTTATTACCAGTATGCTAGCTACCATTGAATAGGCACTCTGCTATCTCGGACTTGGGACCGAGCCATTTCAGCAGCAATTGACAGCATTTTATACCACAATCACAACCAAAACATGGACCCTTAAACGTTTTTATAGCCGGCCAAAACCCTCGGGTCATAGCAAATGAACCTATTGTTATAGCCCTGCACATAGAGATATTTAAGCATGTAACATTTGGCTAAAATGGAATATTTGAAAAAACACATGGAATGCTGTAACTACATTATCTCATGACAATTTAATACATGAAATAAACAACAACAACACACACCCTAATACACCAAATCCGTAGCTTGCGAAGGATTTGGGTAGGCATCAACCTTATTGAAGGTAGGTATTGTAAAGTATGATCATGCATTTAAAACAGCTGGGTAAATAAAATTATTACAGAGTAGAGTGCAGAGGGGAATGGATTCATTGCTAATTTTACCTGCTAATCAGTGTAATCCATGCTTCTTGCTTTGAGCACTGGTATCTGTCACTTCTTTCTATTATTAGAGTGTTATTCCAGGTATTATTCCCCCATTTTGGTAATAATTAGCTTTGAAAATGTCTATTTCAAGTGAAAACATCTGTCTTGGTTGTTTGTTTTTGAAGGAAGTTGCAGAAGACAGTACAGCGTCATATATGACGTCATGTATTTTTCACTTCCTGTTTGCTTGACTAGAATAGAATAGAATAGAATTTACATATGAAGGCGCACCAGGCCCTCTCTATGTGCTTTGGGGTATATCTATTTCAAACCGAATGTATCTGTCTACTGGTTTGTAGATGTTTTGACATGAGAACAAGCCACTGTATGACATCATATGTTTACTTTGTGTATGTCTGAATAGAACAGAATAACTTAAGAACTAGTCCAGGACCACCCTTGTGATTGTATCTAGTGAGTGTTACTATGTATTGTACGCTATGTTATGTGATAATGACAATAATAATAATGACAACAATAAAAGTAATGCTAAGTAAAGCCAACCAAATGAAAGAAAAAATAAAATGATTAATATAGAATGGTGTAGCAATTTTAGTACACAATATTAGGTAAAGCGTATAGTATAAAAGAGGTCTTTTTTAAAAAATAACATTTGAGAGTAAGAACAATGTCTGTCAGTCTACGGCATATTGCAGGTTCTACGTTGCTATAGGCATTACCACCCGAAGGTGTTCCTGTACATATTTGTGTATAGTGGCATTCCAAAATGGAACCCCGGTTTTTTGCCTTAAGCTACGAGTGCGGGAACCTACTGTAGCTTACTTTAGTTAGCTATACTATTTTCATAGTATCATGCCGATGTCGTCTGTTTGTCATTTAAAGATATAAGTAGAGTACTGATTAAAATTATGTTTACAAAAAAATACAAATAAAAATGAATGATACGACCTTTATGTTATTGACTACATATATCATAAACAACTTACCTTAATTTACGCAATACGGAGCCTGCCACAGAGTAAGGCTGTACATGTCATTGACATCAACTGGGGTCCTTTTCAACCCAATCTTTCATTTCCTGTTTAAAACACATATCGCCAAAACAAACCTACTATTCATTAGTGTTAAAGCATGATAATAAACTAGCTAGTTAGTGCACATCAACCATGGCTGATCTTAATTACTGTAGATTTGATAATTCATATACGGCAGTCCATGTATTTACGAATCAAAAAATGTGCAGAATTGCATATAGCCTCTGCAAGATTTTTCTCATTATACCGGTTGAACTTATTTATTACCAGTATGCTAGCTACCATTGAATAGGCACTCTGCTATCTCGGACTTGGGACCGAGCCATTTCAGCAGCAATTGACAGCATTTTATACCACAATCACAACCAAAACATGGACCCTTAAACGTTTTTATAGCCGGCCAAAACCCTCGGGTCATAGCAAATGAACCTATTGTTATAGCCCTGCACATAGAGATATTTAAGCATGTAACATTTGGCTAAAATGGAATATTTGAAAAAACACATGGAATGCTGTAACTACATTATCTCATGACAATTTAATACATGAAATAAACAACAACAACACACACCCTAATACACCAAATCCGTAGCTTGCGAAGGATTTGGGTAGGCATCAACCTTATTGAAGGTAGGTATTGTAAAGTATGATCATGCATTTAAAACAGCTGGGTAAATAAAATTATTACAGAGTAGAGTGCAGAGGGGAATGGATTCATTGCTAATTTTACCTGCTAATCAGTGTAATCCATGCTTCTTGCTTTGAGCACTGGTATCTGTCACTTCTTTCTATTATTAGAGTGTTATTCCAGGTATTATTCCCCCATTTTGGTAATAATTAGCTTTGAAAATGTCTATTTCAAGTGAAAACATCTGTCTTGGTTGTTTGTTTTTGAAGGAAGTTGCAGAAGACAGTACAGCGTCATATATGACGTCATGTATTTTTCACTTCCTGTTTGCTTGACTAGAATAGAATAGAATAGAATTTACATATGAAGGCGCACCAGGCCCTCTCTATGTGCTTTGGGGTATATCTATTTCAAACCGAATGTATCTGTCTACTGGTTTGTAGATGTTTTGACATGAGAACAAGCCACTGTATGACATCATATGTTTACTTTGTGTATGTCTGAATAGAACAGAATAACTTAAGAACTAGTCCAGGACCACCCTTGTGATTGTATCTAGTGAGTGTTACTATGTATTGTACGCTATGTTATGTGATAATGACAATAATAATAATGACAACAATAAAAGTAATGCTAAGTAAAGCCAACCAAATGAAAGAAAAAATAAAATGATTAATATAGAATGGTGTAGCAATTTTAGTACACAATATTAGGTAAAGCGTATAGTATAAAAGAGGTCTTTTTTAAAAAATAACATTTGAGAGTAAGAACAATGTCTGTCAGTCTACGGCATATTGCAGGTTCTACGTTGCTATAGGCATTACCACCCGAAGGTGTTCCTGTACATATTTGTGTATAGTGGCATTCCAAAATGGAACCCCGGTTTTTTGCCTTAAGCTACGAGTGCGGGAACCTACTGTAGCTTACTTTAGTTAGCTATACTATTTTCATAGTATCATGCCGATGTCGTCTGTTTGTCATTTAAAGATATAAGTAGAGTACTGATTAAAATTATGTTTACAAAAAAATACAAATAAAAATGAATGATACGACCTTTATGTTATTGACTACATATATCATAAACAACTTACCTTAATTTACGCAATACGGAGCCTGCCACAGAGTAAGGCTGTACATGTCATTGACATCAACTGGGGTCCTTTTCAACCCAATCTTTCATTTCCTGTTTAAAACACATATCGCCAAAACAAACCTACTATTCATTAGTGTTAAAGCATGATAATAAACTAGCTAGTTAGTGCACATCAACCATGGCTGATCTTAATTACTGTAGATTTGATAATTCATATACGGCAGTCCATGTATTTACGAATCAAAAAATGTGCAGAATTGCATATAGCCTCTGCAAGATTTTTCTCATTATACCGGTTGAACTTATTTATTACCAGTATGCTAGCTACCATTGAATAGGCACTCTGCTATCTCGGACTTGGGACCGAGCCATTTCAGCAGCAATTGACAGCATTTTATACCACAATCACAACCAAAACATGGACCCTTAAACGTTTTTATAGCCGGCCAAAACCCTCGGGTCATAGCAAATGAACCTATTGTTATAGCCCTGCACATAGAGATATTTAAGCATGTAACATTTGGCTAAAATGGAATATTTGAAAAAACACATGGAATGCTGTAACTACATTATCTCATGACAATTTAATACATGAAATAAACAACAACAACACACACCCTAATACACCAAATCCGTAGCTTGCGAAGGATTTGGGTAGGCATCAACCTTATTGAAGGTAGGTATTGTAAAGTATGATCATGCATTTAAAACAGCTGGGTAAATAAAATTATTACAGAGTAGAGTGCAGAGGGGAATGGATTCATTGCTAATTTTACCTGCTAATCAGTGTAATCCATGCTTCTTGCTTTGAGCACTGGTATCTGTCACTTCTTTCTATTATTAGAGTGTTATTCCAGGTATTATTCCCCCATTTTGGTAATAATTAGCTTTGAAAATGTCTATTTCAAGTGAAAACATCTGTCTTGGTTGTTTGTTTTTGAAGGAAGTTGCAGAAGACAGTACAGCGTCATATATGACGTCATGTATTTTTCACTTCCTGTTTGCTTGACTAGAATAGAATAAAATATTGGATATCTAAGAACCTATAAAACATTTTTTTTTCAAACTGCAAATTAGTGAATTAATATATAAAATGCCTCTTGTCGGTTCTTGTTGGTAATAAGGGTGACCCATACCAGTGATGGAATCAGGGTTCGCGCTACCGATCGCCATTGTCGCAAAATGCGAAGAAATAATAAATTTGGCGCAAAAAATATTAATTTGGCGACAACTATTGGGGAAAGAAAAATCGCAAGTAAATTTTTTGTCTGGCGTCGGAATCGTCACCTCCGGCTACAAGTCATTGCCTCGTGCCGCTTAATGGTCATCCATGTGTATCTTAATTGTCAATTAACACCCCAATTATCGACCACACAATTCAGAAGCTGATCGAGTCAAACCTGGACACGCGCTGATAACCTCGGACCCAGTATAAATGTTTATTGGGTCCGAGTGATAACCTTCGGCGATCGGCACACACTTTTAACAGCTGCTACCGGTAACGGTCATAACTACAAACTATAATATACATGGTGCCATGCTGTGCATGAAATAAACTGTACCATCATCGTGACATCTTTGCTTTTTGTGGTCAATAATAATAGTCATTACATAGCTTGCTGAATTCGTAACTTTAAACATGTTGAAAAGACCGCTACATCGACGTCCACGAAGAAGAAAAAATCAAGTGTCACTTGCAAGCTCACTTTCCACTCGTAAGAAGATAGGTATATTGCTTCCAGCTCTCCATCAAGCGTTGTGAGAAAGGAGAAAGAATTGCATGGTGTTCACTGTGCCATTCTTTCATCTGACGTCATCACTCACTAGACATTACCAGGCATGCGAAAGGATCCGCGCATCTCGCAAAGGCTGACAGTAGCATTGCTTCTCTTTTCAAGACAGCAACTGCACACGCTGTTCAAAGTGCTTTTCTCGACAGTTTCAGATATCTGAACCTATCATTTCTAAACAGAAACCTTTTATTTACAAGCTAGATGATGTTATGGCTCACTTGATTTAAATTTGTTTTGTCAGAAAAATTCGGGCCTGTATTCCGAGGTAAAAATTATGCAATTGTGCTCTCCCCTAATATTTTTGAATTAGCTCCCTTGTTACAATATTTAGCATACTACTTTGGCAATGCAATTATTCGTTCTATTTAACATATAATTTCCCAATTTAAACATTTTAATCAAAGTATTATATGATCTTTTATAATTTTATATTCAAGCGAGAATAACATTGATTGCAAACTTTTAATCACTAAAATCAAATACCAAAAAAATCGAAAAAGTCATATTATTTTAAAATTGGCGTCATACATATATTATCAATTATTATTGATCAAATGTTGTGATGAAAAATACCCTGTCTCACGTTCAGGTGTTCAAACCTGAATGGAGGTTTAACATATAAACTCTATGGGAAGATTGACAATTACATAGAAAGTCTGATCATTATCATCCCTGTGTACTATTTTTTGCTTGACACCTTCAAATACAACGTTTGTTAATCCTATTTATTCCGAATACTTGCAAACAGGTACTTTGGCAAGCAGTGAATGCCCATACAGCATTTCATCAGTGTTTGCTCTGTTAAGAAAAATCAACAATCTCTAGGTACAAATATACATAAATTGAAAGACTGTCAACCGCTTTAAATACAAAATGGACTATTTCTTTGTTATTACGGCGGCCAAAAGGCCGCCGTTCTAATATCGCTTTAGACCTACAATTTATGCAAATTTTCACCAATCAGAAGTATTCTTAAATTGTAATATTCATCACACCAGATAGAAAACAATGCCCTCATTGGTTAATACTCAGACTGACCACGCGATCTTATTATAGATGCAATTTAATTTGAAAATTTCCATGTAAATGGCCGAGAACCAGTCTGTGCACTAGTCCTAATAATGAACATTGATCATGAATATAGGTCAACTCCCGCTGTACAGCATTTCTAATTTGCTTTACTACCATTCTTTGCATGCCTTGCTTAATTGCACATAGTAAATAAGTGCAATATAAGATAACTCACTATATCCTAAAGGACTTTAACAGCATTATATAAAGCAAATCTTTGTATTTTTTTATTCAAGCCATTATGGTTTCTCGTATCAAATGCGCGTTACACGATTATAGTCTGTTTCATAAATTTCGACAATATGCAGTGATTTTTTTTACCTTCGCGTCCTGGGTCTCAGACGCATGCTTCTCACGAAGGACGCAAGATTTTAAACCATGAGAGTCCTGCAGGATGCATTAAAATTGTGGCGAAAAGTCTGCATTTAGTATTTGCAACTTTCGTTTTGAGTGTTTTTTTGTTTTTAACTTGCGCATCGTGTCTTGAATAATATTGGTAAAAACCGGTACTGAAAAAAACTCCCCAACAGTATAGCGATCATTACTTCCCTTGGGAAACACGTGTTTTCAGGTATGACCCGCTGTATGGGAGTTTACCGGTAAAAGCCAGTACCGAACTACTGGTAAAAAACCAGTGCCGATAAACCAGTACTGATCCAATACTACCAACCCGAAATGAAACATTTGAATAATGCGTTTTACCCGCAAGTTTAAACACCCTGCTTCGAGCAAATACCAATAGAATGGTTAAAGTATTACTGCAGGCTCATGAAGTACGGAGACTGGACTGTGCACAGATGATAAAAGAAAAATTAATATGGTATGTCCAAAGGCTCAAATGCAGTAACTTCCAGCACTACACTTGTAGGCATGCAGAGTTAGATGAACACGGGCTAATGACCTGGGCTCTAAAAAATATATGAAAACTGCGAGACATAAGTCTGACTCTTGGCAAAAGATGATAATATGATTAAATTAAGGAAATATACTGTCTGCAACTGAACTTTTTATTAATAAGAAAGTCAGGTAGGTTTTTATATCTTTATTATTTTACTTGACAAAGTAAATTAAGTTTTATCTTTATTATTGTATAAATAAGTATGCCAGTGTTTTGCTTCCCAAATTGGCTTCTATGAATGGCCGGATTCGTATGGATACACAAAATTTATAATTCAAAGTGGACGTCGTATGGGATGCAGAACTTCGAGTTTGGGATGCAAAGAATTTTGGCCCAGTGAGTCCCGGGACTCATAGAAACAAATTTGTAAAAAAATCACTGATTATTAGGTCTAGTCTATTTCTAAAACAAATATGCAAAGACAGGGAGTATAAGGGGATTTCGTCACTTAGTTGTGTTAAAATTGTAAGTATTTGAGAGCCGCCGAATATCTTTTTTAAAGATATTTCTTGTTTTATCAATGTGTGTACAATAATCCACCAGAATAAAGGGGGTTAAAGACAGAAGACATTTTTTGCGAAAAATGCCTCCAAACCTGACTCTTTTTGGGCCAAAAATGACCAAAATGTGGCTCTAAGTTCGAGAAAATGGCACCAAAAAAATCTGATTGGCGAAAATGGTGGCGAAAGAAAAATAAATCCTAGCGCAAACCCTGGGAATCGAGACAGTTCACCGACAAGACAGTTCACTGACACGCATTTTGAAGACAGTTCATCGACAGAATTGAAGACAGTTCATCGACAAATTTTATATTGTATTTATATGGAATGTCACAATTTTCACCATTTATTGATTTTATAGTGATCGAAGGCCCAATATAAAGTTTATTAAATTATGATTTTATTAGACATGTATACAACTGCATATACAGCTATCATTACATTGTCTGTGCGAAAATACATCCTTTATCACTAACGTAAAATATCTATATAAAAATAAAAACGTAGGCCTGAACAAATCTGTTTAAATATTCAAAAGGAATGCTTTGATATGCTGGCAAATTTCATCAAAAATAATGTACGATTGGCTATAGGATCACATCATATAGCTTCATGTAACAATCAAAATGTCTGTCTTTTTAATCAGACAAACAAAATAAATATCGCTTTCTCAACAAATTATATCAACGTATCACCTCAAATCATAACTCGTCCATATTTCTTCACAGAAATCATTCATATTTATCTATCTATCTATCTTTACTGGTTCGCTCATATATGAGCATTACACCAGGGAGTGCAAATTTGGAAATTTTGATAAAATAAAAAACAAAAAAACAAAAAAAACAAAACAACACAAAAAAACACAAAAACTTTTGGCTGAATTTTTGTTTAAATAAGGAGTGCCCTAAACTCCTCTGTGGACTGGGCATTTGCCACAGAAGGAGGCAGACTATTCCAATGTGGAATAGTACGGGGGAAAAAAGAATTCTTCAGGGCATCACTGTATGTCTGGTGTCTGCGGTATTGTGCACTATGTGATGACCTGGTAGTTTTCAAACTATGAGCAGGGGTCATATACTTGTCTTTTTCAATAGACACTGCTCCACAATAAATCTTGTGAAAGAGAAGCAAGGAGGACTGGTCCCTACGGGCCTCAAGAGATGGCCAATCAAGCTCATCGAGCATTTCGCCGACGCTACTGGTGTTTCGCCATCTCCTGCAGGTCCAGCGGGCTGCTGTCCTCTGAACTTTCTCAATCTGATTAATCTGAAGTTTCAAGTGAGGGCTCCAAATGGGTGCTGCATACTCTAGTTTAGGCCGAACCAAAGTTTTGTATGCAACTTCCTTTGTACTCCTAGGTGCAAAAGCCAAATTCCTGCGAAGGAAACCAAGTGTCTTAGTTGCTTTGGAAGAGATTTCAGAGACATGCTGACCCCAATCCATGTTATCTGTAATAGTGATACCAAGGTATTTTGCCGACTGAACATTTTCCAAAGTTTGATTGTGTAGTGAGTAGTCGAAAAGAATTTGTTTGTGATACTGATGCCGAGTCACTCTCATTGAGTGACATTTGGCTACGTTAAATTTCATTTGCCAATCGGCTTCCCACTGTCCTAAGCTGGTGAGGTCTTCTTGCAATGTCAAACAATCCTGAAGTGAATGTATATTCCTATACAGGACACAATCGTCTGCGAACAGGCGAACAGAAGACCTGATGTTATCCGGCAGATCATTTATGAAGAGGAGGAACAGGACCGGACCTAAGACCGATCCCTGGGGCACGCCGGATAGCACTGGGACTGGATCTGAGGCTTGGCCATCTAAAACAACTTGTTGAGTGCGCCCAGAGAGCCATGAGTTGATCCACTTGTGGGTGGATCCTCTAATCCCATAATATTCCAATTTGTATAATAGCCTCCTGTGTGGAACCTTGTCAAAGGCCTTAGCAAAATCCATTATGATTAGATCTGTCTGTTTGTGCCCACGATTCACAGCCCCATCCAGGTTGCTGATGATATCGTGCACAAACTGGACCAACTGGGTTTCGCAAGACCTCTGACTTCGGAAACCATGCTGACAGTCAGCAAGTATGCTATCTAAGGCTATGTGTTTGTTGATGTTGCTGACTAAAATATGCTCTAGGGTTTTGCAGCAGATGCATGTGAGCGACACCGGCCTGTAGTTAGCAGCATCATATTTTTCACCCTTTTTAAAGACCGGAGAAACATTTGCTCGTCGCCACTCATCTGGTACCTCGCCCCGAGCTAAAGACTCATTGTAGATGAGTGCCAGTATTGGAGAGATCTCATTGCTACACTCTTTAAGTACTCTGGCATTCAGTCCATCCGGGCCAGAGGCTTTATGAACATTTAGTCCGTCCAACAGTTTGGTGACCCCTTTCGGGTCAACTGTTATGTCCCCCATGGAGGAGAACGGACTAGCCCCTTTCGAGGGCGGGTCAGAGTCGTCTTCACGTGTGAAGGCTGATTGGAATTGCCTATTACAAATGTTGGCTTTTTCCTTAGAATCTGTCTTAAGAATTCCGTTTTCTCTGAGTGATGTGATCCCATACGCGTCTTTTTTTAAGTGATTTGACAAATGACCAAAACTTTTTAATCTTTTCAGGCTTGGGAGTGTCGGGATCTGAGCTATCGTTCTCGAACGTAAATATATTGGAAACGTATTTCCAATAGGCATCTCTCAGTACCTTCTGAACATGTGCTCTGAACCGCTTATGTCAAAAAACATGAT
This sequence comes from Loripinus fragilis, assembly GCA_964019695.1. Taxonomy (NCBI): domain Eukaryota; kingdom Metazoa; phylum Mollusca; class Bivalvia; order Lucinida; family Lucinidae; genus Loripinus; species Loripinus fragilis. Next base: position 61,529,022 of record OZ026522.1, on the reverse strand, counting down.
AAAAAAGTGTCGATGAACTGTCTTCAAAAATGTCTGTATACAGTCTTTAAATCTGTCGGTGAACTGTCTTAAAAAAAAATGTGTCGTCGAATCGTCTTGTCGGTGAACTGTCTTGTTTCCCCAGTGATAAGAAGATACCTGTGAGATAATGTGGCCCGATGGCCTAAGTACAGAAATTCCCCACCCACTTGGGCCGTTATTGTCCTGGTAGACTTTGTCTGCTAGAACAGGAAATCAGGTAAATACGAGCAGTTTATGGGATTTTTTACGGTTTACACAGAGAGAATCAAAGGCCTGTGGTGTGACACTACCCGACGTAGGGAACTGAAAATATTGGGAAATTGAGCGACACAGATTTTCATCGAAACGGAAAGGAATTGGTTGATCGAAGTAACTGGCGTACTGTTTTCACGGTTGCATCTCCATCTAACTCAATTTCTTTCTTTTCTTTTGGTGTTTAAACGAAGATAGATATAGTTTTGCTGGAATTTTCGGCGATCTCAGTTTCCCCGTCAGCCATTTTGATTTTGTGATGCGTTTCCGATTAGAATGGTTCTCTATCCTTCATAAAAAGGTATGACTAACTAATGAAATAATACCTACCTACCTACCTACCGACCGACCCCGACCGACCGACCTACCTACCAACCCACCAACCGTCCGACCGAGGAACCCACCCACCCACCCAACCACCTACCCGCCTACCTATCTACCTACCTACCTGTATAGGTAGTAAGGTAGGTAGACACTCAAAAATAGTAAGTGAGTATGATTAGGAAATACCACAATCACAAACTTGGATTGTTGTGTCTAGCTCAAGGACACAATGCAGTGCCGTCCGTTAGGCTCGTACCCGCAACTCTTTGAGTCTCAAGTTAAGCACTCTACCAGTAGGACAATGCGCCTCAAACGAATTTTGTATTGTTGTGTTAAAATTCCAGTGGGGATTTATATCAGTATGTTCATAGGGATCTTATATTGCTCTTCAATCACCGGAAATTAAAACATGCACGCATGTCACATTATGATTTTTAATTACTTTGACGGGCGAAATCGTATCTGGCCAAGGTGAATGTCCATACATCAATTAGATAAAGGCTCGTATAACGCGGAATGAGAGAGAGAGAGCCTACAGTTAACATTTTTCAGCCGCAACGTTAAATTTTGCTCTTACCGGATATTCATAAATACATTATTTATACATGTGCAGCCATCTAGTGGGGCTGGAATGGCTAAATTTTAGTCTGCTTCTTCATTGCCGACTATGCAGCGAAGTTATCAGTTTGTGCGAGTGGCAACGACACTGTTAAGATTGTGTGCCCTTGATGCTAGTAATATAATAAAATCTAGTGAGCTCACTTTTTTGTACTTGATTTCGCAAACTAAATGGTTAGATATTTTTTCTATAATCTACCCTGTCTGATTTGACATGAATTTTGACACGTAGAATTCCCGGATCACATGCAGAAACAGCAACAAAAAATAAATATGTTTTCAATCTCAGGTCCACATGCCCATCTACAGTTCTCAAAACCAGGAAGGTTTGATATTTATCGCATGTTGATTAGGCCTATTTATCAAGACATTTTTATACATGGTTGTGCAGCCATCTAGTGGGGCTAGGGGCCTGATCTGTCACTGGGGCCTCTTCTTTTGTCAATAGTTGGTGGAGGCTCTGTCGAGACTGTGCATGCGCAGGCTCGTCTAATCCTTTGGTGAAAGAATGGAAACCACATGAGTTGGCTCAAATTTGTCTTTGTGCTCAACGAAAGCGTCTCGTCACAAGATATGCCTAAAATGATCCAAACTTCTGGAACACATTTTTTTTCAATTGTGTTTTTGTTAGAAACGGAAAAACGTAATGCATCATAATTTACAAGGATATTCAACAAACAAAATAACGTAATCAGTGTTCCAAATCAGTGACCTTAATTACTGAGTGACTCGTACAGAGTGACACAACAAGTAGATCCGGCAATCAGCCTGATTCAAAATTCTTAAAACCCGCAAAAGTGCATTTCCGACAGTCAAAAATATCATTTTCGATACATTGTAGCAAAAATACATTATTTTTTGTGATCAATAACGATATATTTGCGTTTTACGATCATGGTTTGAAAATCAGAAACCTTGTCTGTGATAAAAAAGAGAGTTTTTAATCACTGTTGCATGCCCTGTGTGATACGACAACAAGATATAACCTATCACCCATTTTGGTTTACGATAAACTTTAGATGGCCACCATGCGAGCTGAACATTTCTTGTACTTCAACAACAGCAGAATCTAGGGCGAAGATTTAGTATCAGTAAAATGCATTTAAGCCCCCCCCCGCCCCCGGTGGCTTAGGCTGCTGTGGTTCTGTTGTTGTTGACTTTTTGTTTATGTTACTCCCATTGTGGGAGTCTGTAATTGTTCTATGTTTTGCTGTACGTTACTTTATGTCCATTCTAGTATTGCAACCATCTTGATGGGGAAGAGAGAGCTGGTTGCTTTGCTTAATTTGTCTTCCTGGTATATCGTGATGGTTGAGCAGCTCTTCCTCGCGGTGACACGGGGTTGTGTGGTGTGTGTGTTTGTGGTATTTGCTGATCATACTCACTTACTATTTTTGAGCATTTCGTCATGAAGATCTTGACAAATAAATAAGGCATGGTTTCCGGTTAAAGAAAGCTCATTCTTTGCCAACAAATATATATCTATTATAATGCTGATGTGAGCGTAAACTATGTGGTCAACGTGTCTTCGACTTTTGAAATGCATGCTGAGGATACTCGTTAGAATATTGATAAGTGTGTTTTGGTCCAGTCTGATCAATATCTACCAACGAAATATCGCTTAAATCGCTATCAAACTCGACATCAGTGCTGCATTATTCACTGCGACAATACACAGTCATCAGACGAACTACCCTTGTGACGTCACAAATCCAAGGGAAGTGACTCGCCTCTACAGAATTCAAGTGGGGTGGAGAGTAAACAGGATAGTATATTATCTGCCCAATTAATCAACGGTGTAATTAGCGAAAAGAATCTTATTTTATTACCACAAAAACGATATGTGTTGCTTTTAGTAATATTTCTTCCATATCTAATTGGATTTAGAACTTTAATAGAAAGGACAAAAACAACAGCAATCTAGTTGCAGACCTGTATCCCTGACCTCAGTGGCCAGTAAAGTGCTTGGACACATAGGCCATAGAAATGTTGTGAAGCATTTTGGCCAGAACAACATCTTGACAGTTAAGCAACATGGTTTTGGGAAAAGAGGCCCTGTGTTACCCAACTAGTTACGACCATCCAAGGCATAGCAAGTCAGATTCGGTCAGGAAGAGACCAGGTAGATGCCATTCTGTTGCACTTTGCCAAAGCCTTTGACAAAGTACCCCATTGTAGACTACACTCGGATACTACGGAGTCAGAAGACATACCCTACAAGAATTACAGACATCTCGGCCCAAAACCAACTGAGCCCATGTCAACTCAGCCTACATAAAACTCGGCCCAAGTTAACTCGGCCCGAGTTTATTAGATAGCTCGGCCCAAATTCATAAGACAACTTGACCCATATAATTATTCTGTCATGAACGAATTACAGACAGCTAACGGTTGGATTGTTTGTGCATGAGCCTTCGCTGCTGGAGAGGAAGTGTTGTATTTTAAGTGCACATTTCTGTTCAATCCTCTGCCCGTTTTTATTGGATATTTTAAAGCAGTGGGTTTTCTTGCAAGAATGCGCTTACGTTCCTGCGTTTCTGCCTGGGCATGAGTTTGAATGTATGGAATAATTAAAGAGATTAACGTGTTTGAACAAAGTGTCATTTGATGCACATCTTTGATAATCTCTTATCTTATTGGGGCAATTATGTTGATCATTTCTCTAACAAGTGCCTTTATCGTGCAGCACATCTACTGAGCTTCAGTTAAATAAGGCCAATTCTTCTGATACTGAAGCTCTGTTTCTGGATTTGAACTTGTCCATAACAAGTGATATAGTTTCTTCTAAAATTTATGATTAACGGGATGATTTTGATTTTGAAATAGTAAATTTCCATTTTCTTGATGGAGATGTTCCTCGCTCCCCTTCCTATGGTGTACATATTTCTCAGCTTATTCGTTTGCAAGAGTATCTTCTAATGTTGATGACTTCAATAACAGAAATAGTAAATGAGTATGATCAGGAAATACCACAATCACAAACTGCAGACAACCCCGTGGCACCGCGAGGAAGAGCTGCTCAACCATCACGATACACCAGGAAGACAAATTAAGCAAAGCAATCAGCTCTCTCTTCACCATCAAGATGATTGCAATACTAAAATGGACATAAAGTAACGTACACCAAAACATAGAACAATTACAGACTCCCACAATGGGAGTAACAATAAACAAAAAGTCAACAACAACAGAACCACCGCCTTAGAACAGACAGCAGCCCAAGCCACCGGGGGGCTTAAATGCATTTTAATTGTTCTATGTTTTGTTGTGCGTTACTTTATGTCCATTCTAGTATTGCAATCATCTTGATGGGGAAGAGAGAGCTGGTTGCTTTGCTTAGTTTGTCTTCCTGGTGTCTCGTGATTGTGGTGTGGCTCTTCTTCGCGGTGCCATGGGTTTGTCTGTATTTTGTGATTGTGGTATTTGCTGATAATACTCACTTACTATTTTTGTCGAATGACGCCATTTTTGTTCTTAAGAAGGCATGCAACATAACATAGGGGCTCATTTTCCATGTTATAACATAGGACACATGCTTTAGTCCCTCTAAAAATAGGGGCTGAGTTGTCTTTTTTAAAATTTTACATTGGACCAAGTTGCCTTAGGCCAAGTTTTGGACCTTGGGCTGAGTTGTCTTGGGCCAAGTTTTGGAACTTGGGCTGAGTTGTCTTGGGCCAAGTTTTATGTGAGCCGATAGATAGATTAGATAGATAGATAGATAGATAGATAGATAGATAGATAGATAGATAGATAGATAGATGGAGGGTGGGTTTTTTTTGGGTGCGCTTTCTTTTTTTCTTCTTTCTTTCAAAGGAGTTCCACCCTATAGATGGTCACCGCCGATTGTGTAGTTTGTATTTGAAAGCAGGGCTTTCTATATTAAACAATGTCTGTGCTATACTTTAGTGTTTATTCACAATATTTACTTATTGCTGTGTATATTAACTGTATACATATTGTAGTCCAGCTTTGAGGTTATCAGTGTCAGTTCCAACGTCGATACACAGGGAATTGCGTCCAGTGTTGAAGTCTGAAGAAGAATCACGTCCAACGTCGACATCTGTAGTTTGCACCCAACATCAAATAGAGAATCACGCACAATATCAGAGATAGTAAGTAAGGTTGCAAAGAAGTACCGCACCAGACCCAGGATGCCAATTGGAAAGTGACAAACTCACAGTTATACACCACAAACGAGATCCTAGAGGTCAGCCCTTTCCCCAGCAGGTGACAACAAGGCACACATAAACAGAAAGGCATGTCAAATACAAGCCAGATCCACAAAAGAAGTACCGCCTGGGAACGGTCAGTAAAATATTTTACTGTAGGGCTGAAACTGCCTAATATTCTAATATTAGTTAATTATCAGCGTATCACATTCGGTATCTGCGTCTAACATCCGCATCCGAACTTAAATCAAATTCAAATGTCCTCTAATGTTTATTTGATAGATCACTGACGCTACGGTTCGCGAAATATAATATTTCGCCAGTTAGTCGTACCGCTCATACCAACTTTCGTTCGTGTCCCAGTCTAATCTAAAAAAAAGTAAACAAATCAACACGTGAATTTTCTAAAGCATAATAATTGTACACGAAATAAAGGCGTATACTGATCACAAGGTGTGCTACTTTTTTCAAGGCGTCTTTCAGAATAAGTTTTATCATTGCCTGGGCGTTCGGCATTTTCGCGTAAAAGCAAGCACCGACTTTCATAAAATTACATTTCTATTGATCCAATATTTCAACTGTTTGCATTTCTTGATGCAAAACATTGAACAATCACATCATATTACACGCGTCTGTGGTCTAACATTAACGACAACCAGTGACCTATAATAAGTGGCATTTCATCAGGGTCTTCACTGTTAGCGAGGAATTTGATCTATACTACTCAAAAAAAGTTTTGCATCACAAAATATATGCCACATTTTAAGTGGCATTTTTATCTACGTATACCAAACGTGATTATTAGTTTTGATACTACCTTAGAGGGTTCGATACAGAATCTTGACACAACAATAAATTTGCTTGAAAACTTAATGTGGAAATCTGTAAAATTATTTTTTTCTATTAAGGTACTTCAGTAGGAATAGCCCAATTTTGCAAGTTTTCGCCCATCATATTCCAGACAAACTGGCTGTCTCTTTCAATTCGTCCTCATCCCTTTTATCTAGTTACAAGCGGTTTCTAACTATTGGTTCTAAATACAGTTTCGTAAAAGCTTACAACGTGGAGATCTAATTTTTTTTAGATTTTTTGTCCCCCGCCTTTTCGAAGAAAAGCGGAGGGACATAGTTTTCGGCATTCCGTCCTTCCGTCCGTCCTTCCGTCCTTCCGTCCTTCCGTCCCCCTAATATAGTAGGTACCTTGTGTGCGCAACTCCTCCTACAGTTTTATGCCGATTCTTTCGAAACTTTACAGATGTTTTAGTCATGGTCTGAAGATATGCATGTGGTTTGGATATTATCCTGAGATTATTTTTTGTCACTTTTTTCGCAATTTGAACTTAGTCATTTTTAGGCGTTTTTACTATCAAAGTGAAAAGATAGTGGGTACCTTGTGTGCGCAACTCCTCCTACAGTTTTATATCGATTCTTTTGAAACTTCACAGGTGTTTTGTACATGGTCTGAAGATATGCATGTGGTTTGGATATATTCCTCAGATTATTTTTTAACACTTTTTCCGCCAGTTGAACTTAGCCATTTTTCTGACATTTTTACTATCAAAGTGAATGGATAGTGGGTACCTTGTGTGCGCATCTCCTCCTACAGTTTTATATTGATTCTTTTGAAACTTCACAGGTGTTTTGGACATGGTCTGAAGATATGCATGTGGTTTGGATATAATCCTCAAATTATTTTTTATCACTTTTTCTGCTATTTTAACTTAGGCATTTTTCTGGCGTTTTTACTGTCAAAGTTAATGGATACTGGGTACCTTGTGTGCGCAACTCCTCCTACAGTTTTATGCCGATTCTTTTGAAACTTTACAGATGTTTTTTTCATGATCTGAAGATCACTTTTTCTGCTATTTTAACTTAGGCATTTTTCTGGCGTTTTTACTGTCATAAACAATAATGGCGGGGAACATAAATTCTCTGAATTTGCTTGTTTTACCTTTTTATAAGATTTTAAATCCATCATCTGCATGTATATTTTGACATGATCCCCATACCTGGTATATGAGGGGCGTTCAAAAATAGTGCAATAATTAGCTCTCTTTTTATCGTATGCCAAATTAAGCGCACAAACCGTGTGACTTGATCATATCTACATTAATTGCTGGTCCCAGGTTAACAGTTGCTCAGTATTAGAAAAACAAATAACCAGTACCCCCCTCCCCCAACCAATACCCGGATATGTGTGTGTGGGGGTCTGGTTAACTGTATTTACATTACTGACCACTTGTAGACCGAGAACCAGCAATCAATGTAGATACATGTACGATAAATAGCGAAACATCTATTTCATAGCTTAAATATCCTCAGTACAGTATATGTATTCAAAAGCTTTCTACAATATGCTTGGAAAAAAGCTGAAAATGTGCTCGAAAAATGGCCTATATAAGGCGGGTCGCCAAATATTCATTAAGAACATCGCGATACATATAGGGAGGACCAAATGTCTTTCACCAAGGCTTATAGATGGGTGACTTAATTTAAGAGCTTAAACAAGATGCTGCTTATCCTGGTCATCCTGCAATTAACAACAATGACCAACAAAAAACATAATACCCAAAAGATACTTGATTTGCTTCAAAAAGATGCAAAGTACCGTGAGACACTTAGGCCAGTTCATAAATAAGTCGTTATCACAATTTAGTTAATAACATATTGAAGATACATATAGGGAGGACCAAATGTCTTTCACCAAGGCTTATAGATGGGTGACTTAATTTAAGAGCTTAAACAAGATGCTGCTTATCCTGGTCATCCTGCAATTAACAACAATGACCAACAAAAAACATAATACCCAAAAGATACTTGATTTGCTTCAAAAAGATGCAAAGTACCGTGAGACACTTAGTAGGCCAGTTCATAAATAAGTCGTTATCACAATTTAGTTAATAACATATTGAAGAAGCATCTGAAACTTAATGCAGATTGGATACCCAGGGTGGGGGCATTCTAATATTTTCATATAATACGTGTATATGTATCATCATTTTTATTTTATTATTATTATTATTAAAATCATTGTTTTTTTTAGGGGCGGGGGGGGGGGGGGGGGGGTGGGGTCAGAAAATTTAATATTTATGGAGGAGGCAGATTTTGTGGATACTTTTTTGGGGCTCATGTCTATGCATTTACAGGGGTTTTCTTAAGTTCAAGGTACAGAACGGGAATACACTTTGTAGGTATCTAAATCTAAAGTATTTCTTGGGTATGCCTGATATTCCTGATATTTATTGGTGGGGGGGGTGGTAACAGTAGATGCTTGGTTTAAGCTTACGTAGCAAATAAAATTGAGAGTTCCCCTACCCCATGCCCTCTCCGCCCCTTGATGGATACCTCATTTTCTGACAAATGATCAAAAGAGGATCCGATCACGGTGGCCAAAAAGCTAATCAAAATAAATCCAGGTATACACGTAAGGGAACCACTGTACTCGAACTGTGCCGTCATCGCGGGTTGGTTGCAGTCAATGAGGAAAAACGTTCCTATCTGTTTAAAAGGGTAATATATTTGTCAATACTGTACTTTTGATTTTTTTCGTTGGTTATTGTCACTTAATATATCCAGATGTATGTCAGTTTAACAATAATTTTGCGAGTTGGGTGATAGCTGTCTCAGCCAAAAAGGCGACTTTTACCTAAAAAAAGAACGAAAGGGATTTTTGTCTATGTTCTGGAATGTCTGCTGTCTTTAGATAAAATGCAAAATATCAGTACTTTACTGTACAAACAGTTTGAAATCTCAGAGCGACGCGTTTTGAAAGTTATCAAGCTTTTCATAATGTATGCATAGTTCTGTATATCGAGTGTTCTGGCCCAGTGATCGGGTTTTCGATTGGAACACAGTGGTCTTATTTAGACCCTCTACGACTGTTACAATGTCCTTGACTGCATAACAATTTGCGTACAGCTACAAGATGGTGTCCAGCTCCGCAAACAATAAACAGAAATGTGCAAAACTTTCTATTTCTACACGTATTTTTATTCTTTATTAGATGCCAAATAATGACTTGCATAGCGCACGCATTAGTATGTGAACTGATTTCATACACATAAACGCCAAAAATCAACTGTTACTTAGCTAGCTTTTTAAGTTTAAAATTCCAGTTGAGACAGAGTGGACTTAAATACCTTAGAGATAATGAAACCAGAACATAAGCACCTAAGACTCCTGCACGATATCGCACCAGCGCATAAGGCATGCACTGTGGCTGAGTTTTTGGAATCGTAGATGGTTAACACACCCCAACCCCCTCCACCCACACTCCCCAGGTCTTGCCCCTTGTGTTTATTATCTATTTCATATTTGGATAGAGATATCATTCCAGAAACTCCGTCTGATATGCTGTTTAAATTACCAGTATCTAAATGAGTATGAGAATGCTTCAATAAATGGAACGGCTGTCTGAAACTGTGTACTCAGGTAGGCGGAGAATATTTCAAAGGGCAGACCACGACAAATCAGTACAAATACAAACAATGACTGAGAAACAATCTAACATCAATTATTTTTGAACACCCCTCAAATATGGATTGATATATTTCTAAAGGTTTCACCTGAGTGCACATAATTTCAGTAACATACATACTGGCTTAGTTATAAAATCAGAATACAATGTCATGCACATCACTTACAAACTTTCAATGAGTAAACGAATGTGTTTTTTTGTTCTTTTAGCTAATTGTATCAAATGATTCATTGTACACAGGGGTGTCAGGTTATACTTTTCAAAAATAGTGTGATCTTTTGCCTGAATATCTTTTTTACCTTTACAAACATTGTAGACTTAGATGAAAAGCCGCATTATGTGGCATTTCATCTGGGTCTCTGCTGTTCGTAAAAGTTAGGGGTTTCCCGAATACAAATGCGGCATTTCATTGGGGTCTCTGCTGTTCGTTAAACTACCCATTTAGGAGTTAGGGGCTTCCCGAATACAAATACGGCATTTCATCTATGTCTCTGCTGTTCGTAAAATTACCCTTTTAGGTTTTATCCGTAATAAACTGGAATACTTTTAATGGTTCAGGTGATGAAATATTGCATTTACCGCAATCTCTTTGGTTCAAGGGCAGGTATCAGATATAATTAGGAAAAAGTTTAAAAAGAATTTTATGTTTATAAAAGCCCACACTTTTTTTGAAACAGCAAAATGGATATTGTAAAACCCCCGTCTGTCTATTCATCCGTTCGCCTGTTTGTCCGCCCCTACTCTTGAGTGACCCTTGTTGGCTACTTAAGATTACCGAAAATTCTCAACCCAACAATAATCCATTCATAAAAATGTCCGTCCGTCAGTCCGTCCATTATACTATCTCCTCAACCATTAGACGAAATCCAACCAAATTTGGTGTGTGAGTTACTCCATATGAATGGGGCTTGCAACAGTAAACACTTTTTGGTCCCACCACCAGGGCCAGGGGAGATGTTAAAAGGTCAAATATCATTAAATTACAATAACAAAATCAATTTCAAAGATTTTATACCAAAAATTGCGTGTTGTCTTACAGATAAAAGATATAAAACATGCCAAACGCGATTTTTGTCCTGATGCCTAGGTCATACCCCAGAGGACTTGAGGGTCCCGGGGTGCCCAGGGTATAAAAATGTTTTACACATGATCGTATGGCATATCAAATTGACTGGGATGGTGAGTAGAACAGAATGCAAGTAAAATTTTACACTAGGATCAAACTGGTGACCTTGGGGTTAGGTCAAAAGGTCAGATATCCTCAATTATAAAGCGAATTTCAAAGATTTTTAATACCAAACTTTGTGTGTGTTCTCACAAATAAAAGTTATAAAACATATCGAACAGTATTTTCATTGTGTCGCCTGGGTCATACCACAGGGGGGGGGGGACTGGGGTGACGGGGGGGTCAAAACTTTGAGCGTGGGGATTTGCGATGACGCCCTATCAACAGCCCGTTCTAGTTAAACTTAATTTATTTGTATACAAGGCTAAATATGAATAGGGTATCGGTATGTATAGATGTACCACGACCTCTCACTAATTTCTATTTCAAAAGATTAATGTAGAATGCGTAAAAAGAGCCAGTCATGATGGAATATCTGTGTTTGTGAAAGCTTTAATAGTAAATGTAAATAAATGCTTGAAACCCTTTTTTCTATTTAAGAAATGAATTCAATTTTTGGAAGGTTCATGGAATCATGAATACTTCGGAGCTCGTGCAAAGTAAGTGATGCCCAAAGAGAGAACAGAAGCTGGCATGTCCTCACATGACTGAACAAAAGGGTCGTTTAGGTCCCTGGATTGCTCGCCTGAATATTGGTATATAAGGTGATGTTTTGGCCAATGACTAAAAGTAAACATATATCATTTAAAGTTTTTTCTCCTTTTTTGGCTCTTTCAGAGCTAACCTGAGTGTTCTGAGCAATTCTGGTAGAGGACATCAATAGGAGCATTTATGTGAAATGATTTTGAATTTGGATCAGTTGTACAGGAGATGTCGCTTTAAAATAATTCTTGCTGAGCTTTTTTAGCGGAGCATGCCATTTGTACTATTCTAGTAGTGAGCAACATAAGGAACATTTATGTGAAATTATTTTGAATTTGGACCAGTGGTTCGGGAAATGATGTTTAAAAGAGTTCATATTGATAACTCTGGAACCCGTCTTGTTCAGCGGAGTGGAACCATTTGTGCAATTTTGGAAGAAAGTATTATGGGGAACACTCCTGGGAAATATTTTTTAATTTGGACCAGTGGTTCAACAGGAGTTGTCATTTAAACAAAAAAAATGGACGGACAGATGCTGGATTTAAGACAAAACACAAGAGCTCACATTGAGCCTTTGGTTCAGGTAAGCTAAAATTGCTGACTGGGACGTAAAGAATCAAAACAATCTATTAAACCAGTCAATTGAGCTGTACATTAGCAATTGACAATTTTTGAATTAGCCAGTATGTATGGTACTGTAAAGGCTGAAAAGGTGTGCACTCAGGTGCGAAGCTCTAGTTATGTATTTTTATCATATGGGGATAATGTCAAAATATACATGCAGATGATGGATTTGGAATCTTATAAAAAGGTAAAAAATTTCTTAAAAAAAACTAGATCTCCACGTTGTAAGCTTTTACGAAACTGTATTTAGAACCAATAGTTAGAAACCACTTGTAACTAGATAAAAGGGATGAGGACGAATTGAAAGAGACAGCCAGTTTGTCTGGAATATGATGGGCGAAAACTTGCAAAATTGGGCTATTCCTACTGAAGTACCTTAAGACCAAAAGTTTAGAATTTTTAAAATTCCACATTTTTTTCTATCTATCTATCTCTTCATAATCCTGAACCCTCTTTTGAGTATTATTGGGATGTTCACTTGCGCATGGTGTGTTAGTAAGAAAGATTAAAAAAAGAGGTTAAGATAAAAGAATGATAGTGAGATGAAAATAAAGATGATAGTGTTAGGTGTTAATAAGATGGGCTTCAGAATTCAGTTTTGTTTTTAAATCTTCATTCTAGAGATAGAGAAATAGCATTTTAAGCAAAAAAGTAAAAATTAATTTTTTAGGTGAGAAATGCCATTTTTGACAAAAAACTACAATTTTTGAGAACTTTTCAATTTTCTCAGTTTGAGCTGAGAAACTCATTTTCTAACAAGATGGGTTTTTTTGACACCAAAAACTGCCTGCAAATTTTCTTACTGATTAAAGGACCTCGGACAGTTTCCTATTCAATCTGCCCAAATTTTGACAGCCTGTGGCTAGAATAATGCATAACTGACAACCATAGTTTTGTGCTTAAATCAAACCCTTTCATTTAGTGCACCTAACAAAATAAAAATATTTTGAAAATATTGCATAATTATGCAAGGACTCTAGGGTTTAGGGGATGGGAGTATTTTTTGTGACCAAACTTTATTTCAAAGAAAGTCAAAGTTTCGTCGAGTATTCACCTAAATACATGTAAATATTATGTTTGCGGCATAAAACTTGAGACGAAAGTGATGCGTTTGCATAAAATTCGGGTTGAGAAGATTTCATTGTTTCATTAACTCACCATTAACTCACCATTACCGAGGTCATACCAAGCTGCTAGGCAACTTCTAAAGACCCATTTGAACATCTTCTCACAAAATTTGAAAACATTGTTTCACCCGGGATGTAGCATGGTGCATTGAATTTGAGCTCATGTCCGTACCAATGTTTGTTCAGCCTTGATTTGAAAGCGTTCAGTGAAGGTGCCGTCACAACTGCGTTTGGTAGAGAATTCCACACATCAACAACATGGTTTGAAAAAACACTGGATCTCACTTTAAGTCGTGACCGAGGTTTGAAGATTTTCAGGCTGTTACCTCTTGTTGACAGTTCTGACATGGTGAAGAACTTATCTATATCTACTCGATCAATTTGGTTGAGGATCTTATAAACCTGTATTACATCAGCTCTTAAACGTCTATATTCAAGAGTTGGAAGTCCCAATGTTTTTAATCTGTCCTCATAGGTGCGCCTGAGAGTGAGTTAACCAAGCGTGTTGCCCTTCTCTGTACATTTTCCAGTGTGATACTGTCTTTTTTGAACCTCGGTGACCATACTGAGGTTGCATACTCCAAGTGTGGATGTACCAGGGATTTATACAGATTTAGAGACATGGCCTTATCAATATAGGTAAAACTTCTAAATATCAGTCCAAGATTCCTATTTGCTATCGCAGCCTTTTTGGATATATGATCTCTAAAAATCAGTTTTTCGTCGAATATGACGCCTAGATCCTTTTCACTTGTTACCCGTGTTACTTCTGTTGGGTTTTGGCCCTCTGACATGATATATTGTGTGTCTGGATGATTTTTTCCAATGTGAAGATATTTGCATTTCTTGATATGGAAGAACATTTTCCATATTTTGGCCCATTCTTCAGCATTTTTTAAACCAACTTGCATCCTGATTCTGTCATTTTCTTCTTTGATTGGTGAATACAACTTTGCATCATCTGCGAATAGTTTAATACAGCAAATTAAGACCTCTGGCATATCATTTATAAATATGAGGAAAAGTATTGGCCCCAGGACACTTCCTTGGGGGATTCCTGATGTGACTTTCCTCCATTCTGATTGGATCCCGTTGATAACTACACGCTGTTTGCGGTTTGACAGAAATTCCTTTATCCAATTGTAAACTTTGCCCTTGATACCATATCCTGATAGTTTCTTTAGGAGCCTTTTATGGGGGACCTTATCAAAGGCTTTTGCAAAGTCCAGATAGATTACATCCACATCTTCTCCCCTGTCTAGTGCTTGAGTAGCTTCTTCCATAAATTCTAGTAACTGGGTTGTGCAAGATCTGCCAGAAACAAACCCATGTTGTGATTTATTGAATAGGTTATTTCGCTCCATATGGTCAACCAATTTGTCCCTAATAATTTTTTCCATTGCTTTACCCGCTACTGATGTGAGGCTTATTGGACGGTAATTTTCTGCTTTTTTTCTATCACCGTTTTTATGTATAGCTGTGACGTTTGCAGATTTCCAGTCGTCCGGCAGGATGCCTTCTTCTAATGATTTTCTGAAGATTTTTTCCAATGGGGATGTTATACACTGATTGGTTTCTTTCAAGATTCTTGGATGTATTCTATCGGGACCCTGTGATTTGTTTGGTTTCAAGGCGTTAATGATTTTTGAGATTTGATCTTTATTTATTTCTATGTCCAATTTGGCTGAATCGTAGTTGCATTCCTCGAATTCAGGTATTTGGTCATTTTCTTCGATTTCAAACACTGAAGCAAAATAGTCATTCAGAATATTGGCACTTTCTGTTTCATCAGATGTTAAGTTTCCCTGTTGATTTTCTAGAGCACCTAAGGTCGATTAAGTCTTCGTTTTGGCTCGAACATGGCTCCAAAAGAGCTTATTGTCAGTTTTTATTCTAGCTGCCAGATCTTTTTCATAACAATACTTGGATTTTCTTAATTCAGATACAACTTTATTTCTCTCTATTTTGTATGCACTGTAATTTTCATCTGTTTTACAGTATTTGAACTGTTTCCATTTCCTGTGTTTTATCTTTATAGCGTCTTTACATTGCTGTGTCAGGTAGGGTTCACACTTTAGTGAATCACTTTGTACTTTGCTCACCGGCACAAATTTTTCTGTTACATCTACAATAAGTTCTGCAAAGTATTTCCATGATTCAACTAAGTTCAAATCCTGCATGAAAGTTGATCACAGCCTTCTCACCCATAAGCTTCATCACTACGGCATCAGAGGAGAGGTCAACACATGGATAAAGAACTGGCTGAAGGACAGAACACAATCAGTAGTTGTTGAAGGAGAAAAGTCTGAGCCGGTCAGTGTGGACTCCGGCGTCCCCCAAGGTTCGGTCCTTGGCCCGGGGTTGTTCCTGTACTACATCAATGATCTTCCTGAGAGGCTCAGGTCAAGAGTACGCCAATTGGCTGACGACACTATCACGTATCTCGTCATTATCCTACCAAAGGACACAGAGGCATTACAGGAAGACCTTGAAGATCTGGCTACATGGGAGAACAAGTGGCATATGGAGTTCCACGTCAACAAGTGTGTGGTGCTAACTGTCTCAGGGAAGAAAGCTCCTGTCCATGCTGACTACAAGCTACACGACCAAACACTGACCAGAGTCCAGTCAGCCAAATACCTCGGAGTGACACTAACTGACGACCTAAAATGGGACCAGCATATCAACAACATCTGTGATAAGGCAAACAGGACAATCGGATTCCTAAGACGAAACCTAAGTATTGGTGCTACATCTTTAAAGGAGAGAGGATATTTCACCCTAGTGAGACCTCTTGTTGAATACGCCAGCACGGTATGGGATCCATATACCCAGACTCTAATACAGAAGATAGAGATGGTGCAGCGGAGGGCTGCTAGATATGTGAAGAATAGACACCGAAATACCTCCAGTGTCTCGGATATGCTGGGCACCATGAACTGGCGAAGTCTTCAAGACAGGCGGAGAGATGCCAGGCTGTGTATGCTCTACAAGATAGACAGAAATTTGATGGCTATCAAAAAAGACAAGCGCCTCATTCCACCCCAGAGAAGAACCCGGCACTCTCATGCAAGAGCCTACCAGATACTGAGCTGCAGAACAGACCGAAGAAAGAATTCATTCTTCCCAAGAACAGTTCGTGACTGGAATGCGCTCCCTCCAGACACTACTGAAGCAGAGTCCCTGGCCGCATTCAAAGCCCAGGTGACGAAGCAGAATTACTAATCCGAACCAGATGGAAGTTTTTAATTGTACATATTGGCATTTTAATATATCTCGGACAGACAAGACTTTTTAGATAAACTTTTGGCTGCAAGATCAGCTCAACACTCTGGAAGAACTGTTCCTTTCACCATGTGCCTCAAACATAGCATAATCTTCAGAAAGTTGAAGGAGGCTATTATCCGGCAGAAGCAGAAGCAGACAGACCAATCTGTTGCGGTAAGATAGCTAACACATGATTCATAATCTCCCTTGTTAAAGTTGTACTTTTTATGTGATGATGACACCTTTTCTATAAAACAATTAAAGTTAAAACTGAGCACCACATGATCACTTTTCCCCAAACTTGGTAGATAGTCTATTTTTTCTACCATATTCTCCTCATTAGTTAAAATTAGGTCTAATATGTTTGGTGTTTGGCCTTCTCTAAAGCGTGTTGGTTCTCTGACGTGTTGGAATAGAAAACAGTCTTTGATTCCTTCAAGAAATACAGATGATATGTGGTCTTGGTTCTCTGAACTTTCACACAAAGACCAGTTAATCTCTTTCATGTTAAAGTCTCTGACAATGAGTATGTGAGAGAACCTCTGATCAATGACAGATTTTAACATCCTATTTATATACAGAAGATTTTATGACGTACTTGATGGGCTTCTATAAATGCAACCAAAGACTATTTCATTCTGATCCTTTAGTTTTATTTGGCACCATAGGAATTCTTTTGCTTTTGATTCTGTTGTTAATTTAGTTGCTTTTAACGCACTCTTGGTGTATATAGCAATTCCTCTTCCCTCACTTTCTGGGGTTAAAAATAGATCATAGCTATCAATAGCAAAAAATGCAGCACTTGTTTCAAAGGTAGCATGTTTGGGGTATATTTCAGTTAGTGCTATGATGACCGGTTTATCTTCTTCTATAATATTTAGAAGTTCACACTGTTTTGTCTGGGTTAAGCTATCACAATTGGTATATAAAACTTTTAATTGGTTTAAAAACTGACTTTTCTCATCAGCTCTATTTACAAAGTTAAAACATGTATCCTAGCGGTCCATGGTTGGAGAAACCGGCTCATCATGTAACAGAGCCGGAGTTCCTCCAATAATGGTTGTGTCATCCTCCTGCAATGTTGTCTCATTGTAGATGGAGTTTTTTGACATGAACGAGGAATTTTGTGCCGTGTCTTCAAAGACATTTATGTTTGATAGATTTCCAGAAATTGGGCTTATATGTATAGATTCTGTCTCCATGGCTGCTTTAGGTGAGGTGTTGTTACTTATGTCGAGCACGGTACTCTGTAAATGTGTGTTCTTTTCAAGATTGTTAGTTTTTTCTGGCCTAGACGTGGCAACTCTCGGCGTCCTAAAGCTAAATCTCCTTGTATTTGTATCATTAACCACCAATGCATTTTGATGATCGGCATTCTGACCGGGGTTCTTTTTGGTTTGAATTGTATCTTTTTTGTTGGATATAAACTTTTTCCTCTCCTCCCTCTGTACCGGCGTCAGGTCTTTAGATACAATCACATTTTTCCACTCAGGTGGTAGTTTTGTTGGTATAACTTGGCATTTTCTAACATGAACTTTCGTTGTGCCTTTTCTGCTAATATAACTTTAAGCGGTCGTGTTTTGTTAGCTTGTTTTTTCCCAAGTCTAAAGCAGGTCACTATCTTAATTTCTTGTAGGCCAAGTTTCGTACTTATGTATTTGACGTCTAACTCATCTTTAGCTTTGTTTTCGGCACCTGTAGGATAATTGTATTCAGGCAAACTGAATATTGTCAGATTCAACTCTCGCCTTCTTCTATCCTCCAGTTCCTTATTTCTTGAATCTACTAGGTTATTGATATCATCTTTAATACCATCTATAATCTCACTTTTTAACTCTGTTACACTCTCCTTTATTGAGTATTTTGTTGTTTCTTCAATAGTATCAAGCCTGCTTTCTACGGCATATAACCTAGAGTCGTGTTGTGTCCTTATATCTTGCAGCACTTTAGATATGTTGTCCAAGGAAGGAAAAAGTGATTTGCAACATTTACAGTCCCATCTAAAATCATCAAACTCCCCCTTTAGAAGGCAATTATGCAGACCTTTGCTTATACCAGCACAATTGAAACAAAAAAGTTGTTTACATCCTGAACAGTTTATACCCTCCCCTATCTCTTTGTCACATTTACTGCAAACATGTACATTATCTTCATTAGAGTCCTGTCTCGCACGCTTTGCTTCTGTGGTCCTTGTTCTGAAAAGCCCACTTGTTCCGGTGCCACTAAAGTTAAGGGTTAAATTTGGTTTAGGGTCTTGTCTGAATTTTGGTTAGTTTGATGCCATATTTCTATCTTACTTTTCATGTGTTAAGTAGATTACAATCTTACAATGTAATGCATATGACGGGGCAATCTCCACACATTGTTCCATAAAATGCTTCAACAAGTTACCTCTCACTGTTCATTTATGACGGGGCAGTCCCCGCGCATAAATACTGTCCTCGATCAAGCATTAGTAGCAAGAAAGATCAATATGCACACTGTTTGATGGAGTTGAACTCACCAGTTTCATTCTACTATTTCTTTATGATGGGGCAGTCCCCACACATAATTGTCTATGATCACTATTTAGCCTTGCGGGTGAATACAACCACTATGATGGGGCAGTCCCCGCACAACACACTGAGGGTCTCTTTCCGTGTATATGTATATATATATGTATGATCACTCAACTTCACTGTGACGGGGCAGTCCCATACTTTTTAGCCTTGTAGAGGAATACAAAATACTGTGACGGGGCAGTCCCCGCACAACACACTTAGGGTCCCTTTCCGTACAAGTTTATATGTTCTCTCAATTTCACTGTGACGGGGCAGTCCCATGCACAAAAACAACTCTTTACTTTTTGTTTATGATGATCACAACTTATATAGGGCCACAAAAGGACTCTTACTGTTTATTTATGATGATCACAACTAGTATAAGGCCAGAAACAACCTCTTACTATTTTTTTTTTTTTATGATTGGGCAATCCCCATAATTGGGGGTATAATGATTATATATAAAGCCACAAAACACCGTTTCCATAGAATTATATCTATCAGTTTTGTATTACTGTTTCATTATGGCTGGGTAGTCATTATTATCTTTGATCACTTTTTAGCTTTGTAGATAAATACAACCAATGTGACGGGGCAGTCCCCGCAATTCATCTAAAGAAGTGTGCTGTCAATTACTTTTGACTATTACCTGTAATGTTCCAAGTAAACCAGTTTGACTTGTGCACTGAGGTGTATTATATCTGCATACTGTGTAAATCATAGTCTAGATAAACACAGTTTTTGAGTGCAAAATCGTTAATATTTTCTTACACATCAAATTTAGCCTATAATTTGTCTCATTGAGACGCTTCTTTTGAGTACCCAAAACATATGTTTTGGTTGAGAAATGAGACAATTAATTGCTTTGTAAGCACTCATAACTAAAGCCCTGATACATGCCATTGCAAATTAATATTTACCTACAGGTTTTTACAAAATCAGTTTCTAATAAGTTTTTATAATAAAGTGTTTTTGAGCATTTCGACAACGTTCACATTCTTGGACCATAAAACAGAGCCATCAGAGTTAGACTAGCTACAAGTTAATGATATCACACATTGGTGAAAAATTGTTTTATGGACAGGAGCCAGTCTAGACTGGGTCAAAAAAAGGCTCCAGAAATCACAGTGTACATGTTGGTTTCAAGAAGTCTGTAAGCATTAACAGCATTTATTGAAAATTCATCTGTTAAATTGAATTTTTAACAAAATCGACAGACAAATTTATAAAAAAAAGGGTTACTTGCAAAAATTTCCACGATGAAAAGTCAAAACTTTTACACCATCAAAATCGCATCAACAAAGTCTACAGTTTGGCTGGAGAATGATTTTGCAATTTTTTGGTAACACATGCACAGAGCATATAAAGCATTATTTCAGTGCTTTTATGAAGACAAATCGGTCTATTTTTGATTGATTGAACTATGATATATCAAAATAGAAGTGTTACCAACTTGATTATATACGTAAATAATATTTTCATTTCCGTGTTGAAACTGAAAATTGAGTCATAATCCACCCTTCCTGTCTTGTGGCTTGAAGGGGTGTGCTGACAAATCAACGGCGGTACATTATGACATACAACAACAACATAACAAAACCAACAAAATGAATGTGCAAAGACTCATATCAGCAAAGGCATCCACCCATTATGATCAGAGTCTTTGCTGTGCGCTCAGTGGTAACCTAGGATTTAAAGTTTCTTCATGCGGACAACAATTACTCCCAGTGATGCCCAGTCTGATCTTCAGGAGTCTGCTCATGATGCACAGCCACATTGTCGTGTATAAAAATTGTATAAATAAATATATGTGCAAGTAATAAAGTCCTAAAACGGTCCAGACATCCGTACGCATGAGGAAACTTTAAACCAAATTAGGTGGCAGCTGAAGCAAACCACATATATGTGAGGGTATGGAAATTGAAAAAAACTTTATTTAAGATTATAAATGATAAAGAAGTCTGTGATAAATTTCACAAATAACAAAAAAAAAAAATCACATCAAGGCACATCAATGCAATTAACATTCTATTAAAATGCAAAATAGAATTGCAATGAAGTGAATTTTTCAACTAGAGAATAGAGGGGTGTTGAAATTTCACATGGATCCCGTTTCTTCCCCTGCTTGTCAGGTTCACCATCTTACACAATGAGCTGTCCCCATTTTTGATGATTTCTTCCAGTGTACAGCGATGACTATGATCTGACTGCGGATGCCCATTTGCTTTGTGCTCAGTGGATAATTAAAGTTTTGATGTTTTTGCAGACAGTGAAGTCTCTGATGATTTCTTCCAGTGTACAGCGAGGACTTTGATCTGACTGTGTGGATGCCCAGTCTGAGTAGAGTCTTTGGTGTGGGCCCAGTTGCTTATGCCACATTTTTGTATGATAGGCTTATATGGGTTAATTGAAATTAAATACGTAGCGAAATAGGTACCTCAAAAGGTAAAATAACTGTTACTACATATAGCTGAAATTTTAGAGCCATACCTGTAGCCAATCTTCAGTGGACTGTCTACAGGAACAGGCCCGTATCCCTAGACTAAGAGTCCAGGGATACAGAACTATACATCTTGACTCAGAGTCTGCAGATACAGGCCTGTACCTGAAGACACTTCCATTAAATAAACAGTGCTTTGCACACCCTACCACCACATATTAATCTACTTTATATCTATACCTAATACTTGGGTCCGTAAACTTATCGAATTGGGTCTTTGGACCAAAACGAACCAAATCAGGCTCGAAAATGGCATATTTGCTGACCTGAGGGTAGTTGCTGAACTGCGACTTAAATTTTATCTTTGGCTTGATTTAAATATAAAATGGAAATCCATCATATAGCCCTGAATTCAGTGCTAACCTGAGGGTTGTTTTTATACTAGAAAGGTGGATATGAGCAAATGATGGTTCTTAGTGTATTTTGTATCATGTGCATTGGAATATATATTATATTATTTTGTATGCATTGGGATATAAGATATATAAATGGATTATGGACCCTCCCTAAACTGGGATGCGCTAATCTGTAGTGACTCAGGTTCATATTAAGCTTGAAATGATTAAACAATAACACGAAAAAGAATTAAAATGATGTACATGTATGTAAGAAAAATAGTGACTGACTAACACATGAATAAATAAATAAAAATAAATAAGCAAATTGACCATTTTCGGGCCCGATTCAGTTATTGGGCTTGATTCCGTAAATTTAAGGAACCCCAACACTTGCATCATGTACATGTTGTAAACACGGTTTGCAATACAGACCCCTTTTTCATGTGCTTTTTATAAACAATATTTTTCTTGTCTTCCTCAGCAGCTAGCTTTAAATCTGTGGCCTAGATGTAGAGAACAAATGTGAGAGCTCCAGTAACCAAGGCCTCTGGATAGGAGTGTTATTAGATTTATAAATTAATTTTCTTTATTTCTGATCCAAAACTTATGTTTTAGGTACTCAAAAGAATCGTCTCAGTGAGACGTTTCTTTTGAGCACCCAAAACATATATTCCAACGTTAATATTATATACAGAGCCAAAGTTCTAACACAACTTTGTTTTATTTTGATAAAAATTACGAATGCCCTTGGTCAATTAGTCTCCTAAACGAAATTTCATTCAGTCAGGTTATTTTTAACAATGTGCCTCAAATTGTTTAAGAAACAAAGCATTCCATTGTGGAAGGGTGGTTGCAAAAAAATGAAATGCATGGTAATGTTCCAATTTCCGATATGTGACATGCATTTCGGCATTATGAAATCTGAGTTGATTTTGGGGATTTCTGTTGGGATTTCTGTTAGAATTCTTTAAGTTTTTAGCGATAAATTATTCTTCCTCAATTCGGCTAGGTGTCAGATCCCATTGTTTGCCAATAAAAAGAAGGATTTAGTCAGAATTGAGCTACCATTTTTACAGGAAGTTTCAATTATTGTCTGAGTGAATATGAAGCCACGTCGGTAAATTTTTCATCCATTCTTGCTCCTCCCCATTTCTAAGCAGCAGAAGTAACACATGTTTATCATTCTTTCAATGATCTACGTTTTTGATAATTTACGTGATATCGATTTTGCATTGAGTTGTATGGACGTCCTGGCAATAAATGCTCAAATCTTAATTAACTGAAACTTTATGCTTGAATTTGTGAAATTTAACAGAACAATTTTCAAGCCATACCCCTCATCTTACTGGCCTAGCGATGGAGTGTGGGTTAATACAGACTTTTTAACTTTCTTATCACTCACAAGGTCCTGAGACCCCAAAAAAGTTTTTGACCATCAGAAAACAGCTCACAGAACCAATCCATGCTTCAGACAACATATTCTCTGTGCGATAAAGATTCTTCAAGATTAGTTGAGTAATTTCCCCAACATAAACTTCCCTACAGCAATCGGTCATATAAAATTCTGGCCCTTTATGCGTTGCGTTAGAACTTTGGCTCAATATAGATATAATTTTCTTATTTTTGAACCAAAATTATATTGTAGGTAAACCTGGTTCTTTTGAACACCTAAAACATATGTTCTGATTAATTTATGGATAAGAAAATGTTACGCTCAAAATGTTTCTTTAACCCCTTCATAGCCTTATCCCGAGCAATGCTCGGGGTGAATACCGCTTCCTATACGCCAGTACCCCGAGCGTTGTTCGGGTTAAACACGGTGTTGTTTATATGTGTGTTGTTACCAGGATAATTTTCAAGGGACAGAACTCAATTATCCTTATCTGCTCTATAATGAAAGAGTTAACTTTTTCAATATTTACATCATAACTCCGCGGCCGAAAGCTTGCTTTTCACAGGGAAAACGGCCTTTTTGATGAAGAAAGATGGCAGGCGATCGTGGCATTAGTCTGTTGTGTTTCTTTGAAGTAGAGGTTATTTTGGAAGTCTAAAATGGCTTGTATATGGATGACAATTGATATCAATTTGAATCAGCAATGGTAAAGGAGGAAATTCCTGTCATTCTCACATTTTTGAACCATTGTTTCCCAACCACTCCAAAACAATGATGTTGTAAACGAAAGTAGACATTCATGTATTTTCAGCTGTTGAAAATTTCTTTTTTGACATGCTATCACTAGAAAACATTATTTCAGACATTGTACCAAATGTCTCAAAAAAGCAGGAAAAAATTTGGTGTTAATCCCTACAGTGGTTATGATTTTGTATGAAATTTTATGTAACACCATAATAACATCAAAATAGCTGTATTTTCCCCCGGTGTATTGCGTGCATTTATTACGGCAGTGAAGGGGTTAATTTAGACCTATGTATTTTCAGTTAGCATGATGTGGCGGACATGGTGTAGGTGGCGTTGGATTCTTCAACACCGTATGGGAAGAGAATGCCATACAAGCAGCACAGGGAACAAGAAAAGATACAATGAAATAAATATTCAGGTATGTTGAACACATGGTTGAAAGTTTTCAGGATTAATCCTGAATTCAGGATTTTTAGGCTGACTTTCCATAGAAAGTCAGCCTCAAAATGCTGAATTTGGGAGATTATGATAGCTTTTCTGATTAATTTTCAGATTATCTAAACACAATTAACGATTTAAACAGGAAATTATTCATTTTTGTAGGCATCCTGCAAGTTTAAAAATTTGAATTTCTGAAGTTCAGGATTTTGGAAATATTGAACTTTCACCCATGTGAACATTGCTAACATAAGTGAGGCCCTCCCAGGGGCTTTGAAGAACAAGGGGAAAAGGAGATTTAATGAAACTGAGTTTTTTCAAATTTTGTAGGATATGTATACATGTTTATGAAGGATTTATTCCCAGATTATGGGCTCAAGGCAAGCTTTTGTAATTGTTGGATGTCTGACTTCCAAATGTCAACAATTGGTTCAAAGGACATTTCCCTCTGAACAACTGGCTGGATTTTTACCAAACTTGGTAGGAATGATTCTTAAGTGGCCGTCTTTGATAATTGTTTAAATAGTTCCAGTATGTTGCATAATAAGGTCAGATGAGTTAAAATAGATTCTCAGAATGAAAACTTTAAAAATCTTCTTGTCTGAAACCACAAGGCCTAGGGTCTTGATATTTGGAAGGCATCACCTAGTGGACCTCAACTTAGTTGTTCAAATGATGGTCCAGCTCCAAAAGTATTTTTGGATGATAATATACTTTCCTTTTTGGGGGGGGCCTTAACCCAAGTTGAAGAAAGATAGTGGAAATACTTGCATTTTTATACACTGCTAAAAATATTTAAAGGAATACCCAATAGTTTTAAATTTGCAATAATGTTAATCCCTGCCCAATAGACAAACCATATATGACAGAAGTCCATTTTCTTTTATATAGAGGATCTTTCACAAGTGATCATTTCATATGAAATTTGTTAAACAAGCCTTTGGCGAGTTTATTAAATTTCATATGAAATGATCATGAGTGTAAGATTCTGTTTATCATATGACTTCTTAAATAGGATTTTATTGCCTTCAAAGTTTGTTTATTTCAATGAAAATTTGCATTGTAGCAACGGGCGTCATCATGACGCTACTTGTTCCCGCAGAAAGTGTTATGTAACATGTGGTCATAACATTATTTATGACATGACGATCCACAGAATAACAGTATCGTCATATTATAATAAAATGTTGTTTAAGAGGACTAAAGTATTGAATTAAATTTTGGAGTCTACAATCACTGCCAAAGCCCATTGCTCAAATTTTGTAATTTTTAGCTCAGCTGAGCCAAAGGCTCAAGATGAGTTATTGTGGTCAGTCTTCGTCTGTCTTGCGTCATTCATCTGTAAAACTTTTCTTTAAATGGCATCTCCTCTTAAACTACTGGTCCAAAAATCAGATGACAACAAAAAAAACATGAAAAATTACCCAGGATGCAAAAACTTGAATATTTGAGCAGTTTATTACATCATTTTTTTAGATGCTCTCAGAAGCGTTGTACAAGCAGATTTTTAAGCAAGAGGCTAGAACATCTGGTAGCGTGAAAACACCCCAACGTCCAGATGAAGGATCTTCCAGAAAAGCAGAGACAGATGAGCACATGAGACAGTTTGATGCCATTGAAGAACATTTGTCTGATCACAATCTGTGGGGCAGAGAAGGAACTGTTCTTGACGATCTGGACTTTGATCTACCGAAATTGTTCGGTAAAAATATCGATGACCACTTTAGACATTTAGGAAGAAAGCAGACAGAGGACTATATTAAACTTGTGGAAAAAATTGTCAATAGTAAAATGCCAGATAAACCAAAGAAATGGGAATATACTGCTGGGTGGACTAAATATGGATCAAAAGGGGAGGCTATTCCGGTGGATTTTCCAGACGAAGAGGTTTTTGTTTTTGATATTGAATGTTTGGTGCAGGAGGGAAATTATCCTACTATGGCAACGGCTGTAACAGATAAATATTGGTAAGTGAAATAAGTCATAAGTCCCATGCGTAGATCCAGAGGGGGACAGGGGGTATGGACCAGACCCCCCTGAAAAATCACAGCAATATTGGTCCGGATTCCCTAAAAATCACATTGCTACCAACCAAGCCAGCATTCAATGTTAGGCCATCATCGGTACGCCAGGGAACGCCATTTAAATGGCGTTTCGCTGGGGGCAGATGATGGCCCTGCTTAAAGTGTTATTTGGATCCTCTCTCCCCCTCATCAACTAAAAAAACATTTGGACCCCCTCTGACATAACTTTCTGGATTGGCACATGAGTCCAGTTAAGCAAACTATTTTGAGCATAAAAATGTGATAATTTTTTTTAAATCAGCTTCAAAATTTGTTTTGGAAAAGAACGGTCTCAATGAGACAGATATTTTGAGTACCCACAACTTAAGGTTTGGTTGAGAAATACAAAAAATTATTTTTGATTATGCACTCTTACCAGTGCAGTCCCTAGATAATGCTATTCTGGGGAGGGTTCATATAGGAATGGACCATGCTATAAGTGAACTGTGTTATAAAGGAACAACTTTATAAAGGAAGGACCTCTGATGGTGGTAATGGGAATCACAGTGTATTGCTGCCTATAATTTTGATAAAAATTAAAGTCGATCAAATACTTCCATCTTCATATATAAACTCGCTGTTGGTCTCTATTTTATGATTTTGCATTTGATTTCCTATTTTCATAAATGTACGGCTTTACTTTGGGGCTAAAATGGTCACTTTTTGTATTATACATATAGGAAATAGATTTTTTTTTTAAAAACATCATACCCCCAACAGACAACATTTGTCATGAATACCACTTTAAGGATCAAAAAATGCATTTCTTTGCAGTGATAATTCTGTCTCAGGATGTCATGTAAAAAAATATTTCATTCAGCCAAAACTGGAAATTATTAAATTATGATTTTTCTGTCGAGAATATTTTGTAAAATCCTTAGAAAAGTTACATTTTACAATAAGATTTTCCTACCATTTAGCAAGTTGCAATTACATTATCTTCAGTTGTGTTGAGTCTGATTGATGTATTGTTCCCAAATAAGGAAATACCGTGCTCGGTATGAAAAGTCCCATTCTACATAAATGGGTAATGCGGCATGCAAAGGACTTCATTATTGCTTGCAACATCGGTCAAGATAAACAAATAATTTGAGCCTAAATTTGTGAATACATGTACTTTCTTATCCATCAGTTTTAGCATTTGTTTTGGGTACTCAAAAGAACCGTCTCATTGAGACGGTTCTTTTGAGCACCCACAACATATGTTTTGGTTGAGAGAGAAGAAAATTAATTTTTAAATACATGTACACACTCTTACCTAAAGGCATTTGCAATATTCTTTTCTCTATAAATTTCAGGTATTCCTGGTGTAGTGAGAATCTGACCTCGGACAAGTTTCATTGGTCAGAAGGTCTTCATGTGTCTGATCTGATTCCGCTGGAGAAAAAGACTGGTATGACCAGCTCTAGACCTGGCAACAAGCGCATCGTCATAGGACATAATGTCGGCTTTGATAGATCCTTTGTGAAAGAGCAATATTTTATCAAGGTAAACATAGGACTTGATTGCTATTTTATTTAACCCTTTCCTTCATGAATATTAATGCTATGCTCCACCCACTATGAATAATTACATGGAACATAGAACAAAGAAATTAATTGTCAGGTCCACTAGTGTAGGATCAGATATATCATATTTCCATAAGCAGACAGAGTAGACCCTGATCTGAGTCTGCTCTGTTTACATAAGCCTTAAAAGACGTCTCTATGAGGTAAAGGGTTAAACAGACAATAAAAACTAAGTTGGATCAAGGTAGCCTGGCTCAAACTTCTTTCTCTTTCTTTATATACTGCCAGACCCTCTTTCGAGTATTATCGGCAGGTGTACTTTGTTCACTCCTGGTTGCAGGATGAAAGCCTACAAGTGACCATATCTAAATTACCATAGGGTTCTTTAACCTGCACAAGGGGTGACTTTCCCTGCACAGGGGACATCCAGTTAACGTACGGATCCGGAGGACCATGCACTTATCTAGTGTCAAGCCTGCAAATGACACTAGAGAAAGCCTGTTCGGACACACAAATTTTCCTCGCCGTGAGGCAAGTGCACTAGCCACTGAGCTACCACACTTCTAAGCACTTTCTTAACACTGAAGGCTCAAGGGTGTTGCTCACAAGAAATTATTTTGGTTGACTGGTTGGAAGGATTATTATCAGAATTGCTGTGTAATGATGATTGCATTTGGTTTATGTAAAATTTGACTAATTAGACAAGTCTGGCCTTCAAATAAGAGTGTGTAGTTACAAATGATTATTCTTATTTCTCAACCAAAACATATGTTGTGGAAAACTCTTTTGAGCACCCAAAACATATGTTTAAACTGATGGATAAGAAAATAATCACAATTTCTATGTAACAGTACATTGTGTTCGGCAAGAACCCCATATGCCCAATTTGGTAAACGTAAAATGTCATATTATATTTTGTGATAGATAACAAAGAACTCTTGGAGATCCAGGGATTTTCTGCTTTGTTTTCCTCTATTCCCATGTTTGAAATGGAAGTATTTTTTCTTCCATTTTGGCATAGTTCTGAATCAGGGTTCTCACATGCTTTAAAAGTACTTGAATATACATGATTTTGTTGAAAAGTCCTTGAAAATAAATTAGCCTCAAAAGTACATGAAAAGCACTATAAGGCCTTGAAAAGTCCTTGAATGATTCCATTTACAGGATTCAGCAGTGTTTTGGGACTTAAATCAATATACAATTGTGGTGCTTTTATTTGGTGCAGCATATGCTGCACCAAATAATGGCATCACATTTTTATACTAATGTTCTTAAACTAATATCTTCAGTAATGGACTCTTAGACTAGCATTTTCAAAGTGGAATTTAAAAATGTAAATCAGTATTTTTTTCCCCAGTTTTCAGTCCTTGAAAACAGTAGGAAAGTCTTAGAAGTCCTTGAAAAGTCCTTGAATTTACACAATTTTGCTTGTATGAACCCTGTTAAGCAATAGCAACCAAGCAATAATTCTCTGCTTGTGTTGTTATTGTGGAAGCTAGATATTCTACATGTCTTTTCTTATAGAAAACTAACACAAGATTTCTAGATACCATGTCCCTTCATATCGCTGTGTGTGGGTTGACAAACTTTCAGCGGCTACTCTACAAGGCCTCTCAGACTAACAGTCAGAGAAAGGAAGTGCGAGAGTGGAACCAGAAACACCATGACAGAATCATTGTAAGTGTTTTAGGACAATGAGAGTAGAAAGATTTTAATAGGAAGCTTTTTTTAGCTCAATATCAAAATGGGCTATTGTCATCCTTAAAATGGGACAGCACATCATAGGTCCAGTTGAGAAAATGTTAGCGTAGAATTGTTATTATTTTCTTACCCATCAGTTTAAACATATGTTTTGGTGCTCATTGAGACGGCTCTTTTGAGTACCCACAACAAACGTTTAGTTTAGAAAGAAAAAAAAATAATTTAAAAAAAAAATTATGCACTTTTATCTGGAGGAGTACTGCAAATAAAAGTTTTGTTCTTATTGGATATGCGTTAAAGCCTTTAATTAACCAGCATGCTATTATACCGTCTGATCTAGTTCTACACTGTTTTCAAAAAATGGATATATTCAGTTTTAGCTTAATGTTCTTTTCTGCATCCAGGTTTTCTGGGATTGAACGTAATAGGTCCATTTAAGTGACTTTTTTGAACATAAAAATGTTAATAGTTTCTTAGTCATCAGTTTAAACATGTGTTCTGGGTGCCCAACAGAACCATCTGATCAAGACAGTTCTTTTGAGTACCCACAACATATGTTTTGTTTGAGAAATAAGAAAATAAATTTTCAATTACAGTAAAACCTGTGTAAAACAACCACTCAAAAAAGACAAAACAAAGATCTTAATGACAAATGGTAGCTTAATGAAGGTCGGAAGTATTGCAGAATGGAGCATTCTGCAATACTTTTGACCTGCATTAAGCGATAATTGGTCTTGAAACCAATTTTCAGACCTTGAGAGTGGCTGTTTTACACAGGGTTTACTGTACACACTCTCATCCGGAGGCCTGCAGAACTCTCATTTACATTTAACATTTCCTTGCAGCCTGATGACTGGAAGGAAGTGAGCACCCTAAACAATCTAAACGATGTTTACCAGCTACACTGTGGTGGGGAGCCGCTTAAGAAAGCTACTAGAGAGGTCTTTGTTGAGGGCAATATGGAAGATGTCAGGGAGCAGTTTCAGGTAGGTCAAGTCAGGCTATTTTATACAGGCACATTCTGACACTACTATTACAACTTGTGATCTTAGCCCCGAAAGGCAAAGATATAAGTCCTTCCTTACTAGCCACGACTTTTGTCATCTGCTGATAACTTTTTCAAATAGTTTGGACCCAGATCAGGACCGTTGGTCCTGATCTGGATCCAAACCGTTTGACACTCTAATAGTTTTCTTGAAAGAATTTTTTGAAAAAGTTAATTGTGAAAAAAGTCAGCAGAAGACAACAAAAGCATTAATAATTAATCCAAACAAGCAAAAACAAACAATCTTGATCAGACTGTAATTATAATTATTGTTTATTGGCTGACTTTGGTGCTGTTGTCTTCAACTGATGTGAGGGACTTTTTTCTACTGCACCATTACAAGTCATTTTCCCTTTCTAGAGCCTCCGTTGTTAGTCAGTTTTGTTCATAAGCAGTCTGATCTGGGTCTGCTCTGTTTGTCTAGGCCTTTTTTGGCAGGCAACTAGTGTTCGATATTTTAGAACATTTACCTTACTTGAAACTGGTAAATTGCAAACAGCAAAGACTAAATATCGCAGAATATATCAGGGTCTTTCCTTTTGCTAAGATGAAAAGAAATTCTGACCTGTGACCCCTTAAATATTAAATGGATGATCCCATCCTTGGTCTACAATCGGTACAGGAGAATCCATTTGTATACAATGGGTTAAACCTTATTCTGCCAATATTCTTTGTCTTGTAAATGTTGCCTGCTTATTATGTCTGCTGCATATATTTAAATACTCTTCATTCAAACTATTACTTTCAAGGGGAGCAGTCTGATCTGAGTCCATAATGTATTCCAGTACAGTTCCTTTACAACACAACTCATTATAACATAGATTTGGATATAACATGGTCATGTTATGGCTCCCAATTTTTTTATCATGGAATTTTACAAAGGAATTCTAAGAAAATGACCATAAAATGGTCATTTTCCTATAATTCCTTTGAAAAATTGTCCCTATATAACACAATTCACTTAAGACACAGTCCATTCCTATGATGAACATGAAGCATAGGGTTATAAAGGCACTGCACTGTATTTGCAATATAGGCAACCAAAGTAAATCAGTAGGAAAGCAAGCAGACTGAAATCATCATGAATGGTGGGAAAAGGGTTAACTTAATTTTTTTTTGCAGGATTTGATGGACTATTGTTCCAGTGATGTTGAAGCCACGTTGAAAGTTTTCAAAGTTCTTTGGCCAGAATTCAATAAAAGGTAACAAAATTAGATATTGACTCATAGCTAGCTCTTAATACAGCATTCATGACTGCAGTAGTTTACCCATGATTTTAAAGGAAATAAGGCATGATATTTCAGGTGAATCCAGGGTTTTTCTCAGCATCTTGGGAACATGACCCGACCCCAAGAAGCTTCATTTTATACAAAAATTGGGAAAAACTCTCACCATATGATATAATAAAATAATAATAATAAAAAAAATCTGGTTCACATTCCCATTCATATGCACATTTGAAAATTTGGAATGCAAACATACAATTTGCTGAAAGGCAGTGCAGTCAAGATGTCACAAAATGCCGATGTAATTATTTGCTCCTTGACTTGGGAATTTTCTCCTTGATATTGGAAAAACCCATACTTTTTGCCATGGGGAACAAGACCCAATATCAGTCGTCAAAACAGGTAAAAAATAACCTGTCTGTCATTTGAGGTGTAACTCAAAAGAACTGTCTCAACAGAATGGTTCTTTTAGCACCCAAAACATATGTTTAAACTGATTGGTAAGAAAAAATAACAATTTTACGTTTAAAAAATTTGCTTAACTGGACCTATGTGACCTTCCCTGCATGCATACATTAACTATTTGCCGCCTGGGATATTTTTCATGCTTTTTTATTGTCTGCTGATTTTTTTTCTTCAAAAATCACTTTTTTCGAAAAATTCTTTCAGGAATACCATCTGAGTGTCAAACAGATTCGATCCAGATCAAGCTCGACATTTTGTTGGGCCTGATCTGAGTCCAATCTGTTTGAAAAGGTGAGCAGATGACACTAGGAGGCAATGAGTTAAGTATGGCTGGTGGTTCATACCAAAAATTACACTCACTGGGTAACATCCAATGTCACTTAAAGATAAGGGTCATCATGCTTGAATTTCACTGTATGTGTCAAGTGTGCCGTTGGTGAAAGTTTTCAGGATTAACCCTGAATTCAGGATTTTGAGGCTGACTTTCCATATAAAGTCAGCCTCAAAATGCTGAATTAAGGAGATTATAATAGCTTCTTTGATTAGTTTTCAGATTGTCTAAACACAATTGATCATTTTATCTTTAAATTATCACTATATCAATGTTGAAATTACAGATTGGAATTTTAGCGCTAAATTTAAATTTGATTGCATTACTTAAAACAATGCTGAAATGGGCCTTGACGTGAGAAAACCTGACGTTATTGTATGCAATCAACAATGGTGCAGACCAGCCTGTGCATTTCAAATTTTGTGCAGTCTGATCAGCCAGCGCCTTTGTTATTCATTTTCTGGCAAGTATTATGACTCCACTTGCTACATGCAAAAGTTTGATATTTAGCTAGTCTCTGTAGCTGAGCAGACTGGTTTGAGTCTCTCTTTGTCAGAAACCCTGAAGACAGATTTTCTCGCATCAAGGACCCAAATAGTCTTTGTCCTTATTTGGAGCTCCTAAATAAGTAATGTTCTGAATCCTTTGTTGACCGGAAACCCCTAAACTGGTTCTTTTACAAACAATGAAGACCCAGATGAAATGCCGCATAATGTGGCATTTCATCAGGGTCTGCACTAATTTCATTGGTCTGAAAAGGGTTAATCATCATGCCACTATCTCCCACAGGGACAAAAGTAATAAGTGTAACAAGGGAAACAACTGTCCCGATACCAGTCGTCTTTGGAGGGTTCTAGCCAGAGTTTCACGCAAACAATTGCTAAAAAATGAAATACTGATTTATCAAGAAACAATTTTTTTTATTTGAGCCAATGCATGAGATTTCCAATAATGTGGTATGTGCCACCAGCAAAGCCTCAGATCAGCCTGCGCATACGCGCAGTCTGATCAGAGCCTTTGCTAGCAACTTGAGTAATCTATGATGGCTAAGCTACTGACTGAACATCATTTGGAGTTTCTAAGCTTAAAAGGAGGCTGCAGAGGCTCGGTCAAGTCTACACATGTCAAAATGCCACATAGTTGGAAATCTCATGCCATGGCTCATTTTATAGTCTGTTTCATTAAAATTTAGTGAGATGGCATATTGTTATAACCCTTAAAGCGCCAAGAAAAAAATGCACCTGAAAATGTCGTCTGCTGAAGTTGTCTGCTGCAAATAATTGCCTAACATTACTGACTAATTAAGTATAGAAGCAAACAGCGTGGACCCAGAACAGACTGCTCCTAGGAGCAGTCTGATCTGGGTCAACTCTGTTTGCCATAGAGGCTTCTTAAACATTTCAGCAGACGAGAAAAGCAGACAACTTTTGTTGCAATTGGCGCATTAAGGGTTAAGCTGGACTGGCCCCTGTGCTATCTCCCTACTAAACTTTGTTTTCAGATTCCCTCACCCTGTGACACTAGCTGGTATGCTAGAGATGGGTACCAGTTACTTGCCAGTGAACCAGAACTGGGGTCGCTATATAAACCAGTCTAACACAATATACCAGGATATGCAGAAAGAATCTAAACAGCTCCTAAAGAGGCTGGCTAACAATGCTTGTGAATATATTCATAATGACGAGTAGGTATTAACAGGGAATTGGCTAGCATGAATTTGGAATGCAAATACTTTTTAATTCTCAATTATTGAAGTGTTTGTTCTTCTTCTAATTTTTGAGAAAAATATTTCCCCAAAAGATATATGAGCCATGACATGTGATTTCCAACAATGTGGCATTTTGACAAGTGTAGACTCAGACGAGCCTGTGCAGCCTCCTCTTAAGCTTAGAAACTCCAAATGCTGTTCAGTCAGTAGGTTAACAGTTATAGAATATTCAAGCGACTAGCAAAGGTTCTGATCAGACTGCGCGTATGCGCAAGCTGATCTGAGGCTTTGCTGGTCACACATACCACATTGTTGGAAATCTCATGCCGCGGCTCAATTATTTTAAGATGCTAAAGCAACTATGCAAACTAAGCAAGAACTGTTCTTAAGAACCAAACAGGTTTTTATTTTCCTTACTTAATTAAGACAGGTGTTTGCTTAATAAATTTATAAAGGGCATACATTATGATTATCTCACATTTAGCTGGATTCAGAAATGTGTCCATGATTCAAAACAAGAAAGTCTTGTTCAGATGTGGTACTTGATTGTATCTATTCCTGATCTTTGTGTTCTTTATTTTCATTTTCCAAATAAAAAAATATGCCCTCATTTTTGTAAGTCGGGTGTTGGGGATGTCTAGTATGTGGGTATTCTTAATTTACTTTGTTATGCTAGGTGCGTATTTGGGCACTTCTTTTTTGTGGGTGCTTGGGTTGGTTTTTGATTTAAATTTATTGGTGATTGCAATCAATTTAAATTTTGAAATTTTTAATATTTTGTAGACATATTGCAAGTTTTAAGATTATAAATTCTAAAGGTCAAGCTTATTGAATTGTTGTGAACTTTCCCCCATGCACTGTATTTTTGAAAACCTCTGCAGTCATAACGATAGTTAAAACTGCGATCTGGTCTGATCAGGTTCTACATTGTCCACTCATTTGTTTCTGTCTGATTCAGGGTAAATACAGTAGTGACTAAAAGCTTAGAACAAATTGCTACATAATCTTTTCCAATTTAGGGATCAAACATGTTTTTTCATGCATCAAAGTTCGTCAGGTCCTGAGGGAGATGTTTTTAACACTGAGGGCGAATGTCAATACATTGAAAACAATGATTGATTATTATTATTTCATAAATTCAACAATATATCCACCTAAATTTACGAAAAGTATTGCTAAAGTAAAATTTGTTGCCGTTTCACTGTCAACTGGTGTATGGACGTTTCCATTTAAATTTGTGTTTCAGGGGCAAGCCAAATATAACAGAGATAAATGATCAGCTGTCATAAAATTAAGGGATAACTGTATTCAAAATTTTCTTTTAGAGGAATATCGTCGGATTTACTGTCTGAAATTTAGTTTTACGACGACGCGTAAGCGGAGCCGTAAAACCCGATTTCCTAACGTATATCCGAAGATACACCTCTGCAAATGAAAATTTTGAATATAATCATCCCCATTCTAATGCTCAAGTAACATTTTCCCTTTAAAAAGACAGTGAAAATGTACTTCGTTGCGCCTATACGTCCAGTGGCTGCCAGCTGCATAAAACCGCTTGCCAGCTGCATATATTCACTTATCAACCAATGAAAAGCGACATTACGTAATGACGTCAGATATGCAACAGTATATCACAGGATATACTGTTGCAAATTTATGACGTTATACAATCAGACATCTCATTGCATTTACAAGTGCATTAGAATAAAGCATTATAATGGTTTATCATATGACGTCGCGTCTGGGAGTGAAATAACACCATGCAATAAAATCTGTAAACCACTAGTGGTTATCGATTTTCGGGAAACGTTATGACGTCCATAACAACGTTGCGTACATAATGACAAAAGTATAACGTTTTTACGGCAGAAATGAGATTTTAAAGTAATCTTAATGTCATATGATAAATAGAATCTAACATTCGTGCTCTTGTTTTTATTGAATTTATTAAACTTGTTGCGAAAAATAGATAAAATGCTCGGCAAGCCTCGCATTTTATCTCTTTTTCCCAACTCGTTTAATAAATTGAATAAAACATGAGCACTCATGTAAGATCCTCTATATAAATGCGTCCGATTTCTGCAGTTGCAGCTATAGTTTATTGTGTTTAGTTGACTGAGTTGCCTCTACATTATTGATCTTTGTTTTTCCACCATTTTGAAAGAATTCTCACCAAACCACTTATTTGGTAATGTTTCTGATGCAGTGGCCCAGTACTAGTGTATTTAAGGTACCTAATCCATGTATTAACAGCACTTTAATTGCCATGTTAATACATGGGTTTGTATCGGTTGAAACATGACTTAAAAGCATGCTGCACTATTTTTATGCAATACAGTAAAACCTGTCCTAAGCAGCCACTCAAAAGAAGACCAAAATCGTTTTTCAATACTGATTATCACCTTTTGCAGGTCAAAAGTATTTCAGAATGCTCCAAGGGGAGCATTCTGCAATACTTTGAACCTGCATTAAGCTACCATCTGTCTTTAAGACCTTTGTTTTGTCTATTTTTGAGTGGCCGCTTAAGATAGGTTTTACTGTAATTACAGATACAAGAGTGATCCCTGGTTATGGGATTTGGACTGGAGTGTAAAAGAGTTGAAACTGAAGAAGCTAGATAAGAAATCATCAAAGGAGATGGAGGAGACAGATGAGATAAAAGACGAGACAGAGGAAGATCGTGTTAATAGAGTACTGGCACTGCAAGATAGACACTATAAAACTACCAGCTCTATGTTGGGATATCCAGAGTAGGTATACTGTGTATCATTCAAATGTTCTCAGCCTATAGAGTAAGATATGTAAAACTTTGAAAAACATATAATGTGGGTACTGTAAAGAACCATATGTTGCAATATCCAGAGTAGGTATAGAAAACTTTTTTAGCATAAAACTATAATAGTTGGCAATCCGAATCGAAAAAAGATGCATATTTTTGGTTTTGTTGGCATTTTTGAGTACATTTGTTAGACCACTTTTAAAATAATATTTAGCATGTGTACAAAGCCATAGGGGTGGATGCCAAGTCTGAAATTGCATATGAAGGCCAGAAATTAGGTCAAAGGTCATTGAGTGCAAAAATGAGAAAATATGTACTACTGTAAAACAACTTCATCTTTTTATATGTAAACATATTTCATTTCAAGCCAAATTTTGTATGCTTATAGTTAGAAGTCTGAAAAACATTGAGAAAATGATTTTTATAACTAAATGTTCATATGTCGACTTTAAAATGGGGTCAAAGGTCATCAAGTGCAAAAATCGGAGCATTTTTACAAACTGTGTTTCTTTTTTTCTCTGGTCCAACAACAAGATGCTTTTTAAACTCTAAAAGGGTAGAAGTCTTTCAGAAGGCTTAAATCAACATGTTTATCATTAAAGGAGCCCCTTTGGAAGCATCCTTTTATGGATTTTACAAAGACAAACATCGTAATTTTTGTGCAATTCTGTCGGAAATTCTCCTTCTATTGGGCTAAACTGAGATATATGGGCTACTTTGAGAGTTTGCTGCACCTCTCAGAAAGTAAAACTATTTTCAGTTTGGGACATGTCTTGGGGCCTTAGAAAACCCATAATTTAATATTTTTTCTGTGGTCATATTTCTATAAATCACATGTAATCAACGTTACCCTACTGGCATTGAAAATAATAGTACACACAGTGCAAGGCTAATGTTGATTTATTTTTATAGTAAAAGTGAAACAGTTTAAGCATTAGATGTTTAAACTAGACATAAAAATCAATTGCATACATCTGTGATATGTATTTCTGCTCGTCAGCGATACGTATGTTACATTTTATACTAAATTGTAGATAATGACTTTACAAATTACATGTATTAGAATAAACCATGATACCTGACCTGAAATATACATGATATTGATCTATATTCTATTTGAAAATGATCATTTTCATATATTTGAAGTTGTTTATAACTTTTAACTTGCAATGAAGTGATATCAAGTAAATATTTAAATATGCTAATTAGTATTTAATCTGTACTGGCTCCAGCATGCAATGCAGAGCTGCTTACCGATTCATTTTTCTATTATTTACATTGCATTGGAATTGGCAAAATGTCTTTCATAATGAAATCAAATTATAACTCTATTAACAATAATGGATCTTAAATTGCTGCACATATATATTAATGAGGTAACGTAGGTAACAAAGGGTGCCTTACCTAAATGGGTAAAGGTAGTAAATTGTTGTTAGGCTTATATAAAATGTGGGTCTGCTCTCCACAATTCGCTTACATATACTACACACATTTTATTCTATATAAGACTTCATTTAAAAGAGTGCTATGGGTTGGTCTGTAATATGTGAATGTGGCATTTCCTGGTCTTACTCAATTATTTTTTGTAATTTGCTTGGTTCTTTTACATTCAAATTGCAGTTTTCAGATTTCTACCAATGGTACATAACGATAAACATGCAATCTACATCATGATTTAAATATTGGCTTAATATCAATAATTCACTTAAAATAGCATAGCAATATTTCATATATCTAGTGGCAAGGCAGGAATTAAGGCAGGGGTAGTGCTTAGTGTCTTCTATAGCAGGTATAGGTTTTTGAAGATTGCAAATAAAACATAGTAGTACAGAACCAGCATGGTTTATGTCTAAAAATAGGATGTTACATAGATCTAGTATTAAAAAAAATCCTTGTATGCTAAATTCTTTTAACTTTCACTGTTGACAATTACATTATAAAATTAATTTATCATCTGTCCCCATTAAAATCTTCTATGTTTTGTTGAACTAGATTTCATATCATATTGTAATGATGATTATCTTATTATATTCTGCAGCAATTCTGATAGAAACTATTCTGCTTGATAATTATCTTAGACTAAGGTTGGTTGAGGTAAGGTTAACTGAGCCATGTAGAAGTCT
Source organism: Loripinus fragilis (assembly GCA_964019695.1). NCBI lineage: Eukaryota > Metazoa > Mollusca > Bivalvia > Lucinida > Lucinidae > Loripinus > Loripinus fragilis. The sequence continues at coordinate 61,489,471 of OZ026522.1, read as the reverse complement.
TGTAAAACATCTGAACAGATTTCATGGTAACATAAACAACAAATCAGACGAATGTTAGTGATACTTTATTTTAAAGATCAGTTAACTGTTTTATTCTTAAGCCTAAAACAAAAACATAACTCCCAAAATTCACTAGTATGGTTTGCATCTCTGAAACTCACAGATTAAACTGAATGTTGAAAAAGTAGTGTCACACGCAGCTGATTTCTTTGCTTTCCGTTTTCACAAGGTAGTTTGTTTTAAGTTTTGTTTATGCACTATTTGATTTTGTTGAGCTATTTGTAACCCTAGTAAATGTTTTATATATGTCCTATGAAAAGTGAGTTATGGTCTGTTTGTTAGTTTTAAAAGGTTTACTAAATTAGGCTTATTGTGATAGTCTTAAAAATATATGCAAAACCATCGAAAATGTGAACAACATTGCTGACAGCAGCTTGCAGAAAGCATTTTAAGCATAAACTTGCTCACTCTTGTACCCATATCCTTGTAAATATTTGTGAAGACTAACACTGATTGAGGACTGTCTTGTATATAGTGAAAGGAAAGTAGTTCAGTTTTATTTCAAGAGTAATGCCATATTAAAACTACACATTTCGAGTATGTTACCAGTTACAAGTGCTATCCAATCTGATATATTGTACTTGTATCTACGAGCAGTAGATGTAAACATTAATGTTAGTCACCTACCCTATATGCAATCAATCTATGTCTTAGCAAATTGTCATAGTTAACAGATAGGTTCTACACTAGAACAGGCGAGTTAACTACCTTAGGATCTTATATCCATCAAGCAAATCAGAGATATTAAACCAATGGGCTATGCTAGTAAATGTACATATTAGATAACCATTTCAGGACACATTTACTCTAAATACTAAGGAATGACCCCAAACTGATGGAAAACTATGAGCACAATCAAATCATCAGGTGCTCCAATATGGTGAATGCCTGTGCTCCTTAGAAGTCACCAGACATCTGTTTTGGGAATATTTAATTGGGAATAAAACTTTCATTGGCATTTTACAGTTAAAAAGAATAACATAAAGAAACACATGCCAATAACCTCATAGCATTTGATCTCTATCATCATTGCAAAGAATAATAAGCAAAATATGTTTTATAATGATACTTAGAATGGAATTTATCGACACTGAAACAATTACAATGTATAAAAAGTTGCGTTGTGACAGACATTGATATATATTTTATGGTATCTTAAAATTAGAGGTTACCTTTACTATCATATCTATACTGCTTCTATATATAGATGAATACGTTTGCACAAGCAGCCTGATTTCAAAGAAATGCTGCTTTTGAATCCACATCATTTCATTAATATGTGCAAATGAAAGGACACCCCTACAATTAAATGTTTAAAGTTATATGGAGGATTACCCTTAATGTCAGGCCTATTTCCATGATATACCCCACAAAAAGTTAACAATGTTTCACTGGATGGTCATTATTAGAAATGTACCTGTATATTAGCTTTATGTTATGTATGTTACCATCTGCTAACAGGCCGATGTGAAGACCAATGTGAGGATATATTCCTTCCAGTATATGGTATTTACCATATTCGATCATAGTTTTAACACGCCTGATGTTTTATGAAAAGAGGCTTGGTCTTTGTGTTTTAACAAAGCTATGCTTAGTACATGTATATGCAATTAGCAGGTAGTGGCCTTGTAAAAAGTGTTTTACAATTACTCATAGATGGGAACAAACACAACTCATGTATGAAATGAGAAAAGAAATATATTTTAGTCCTATAAGCATGAGATCATGGCCAAGTCCTTCATGAAAGCTGTAGCTAGGAACATATACCTTTGAGAAATTACTCAATTTCAGATGGTAAAATGTAACGTAAGTAACAACTTAAACACATCTTATGTATAAAAGGATAGATAATTGCATAAAATAACATATTCATACAAATCATTAAGCAAAAAATATTTCTTTAAAATGAAATGGTTATTCTTAGTTGTATTACATTTTAATTGATTTTATACAGTAACGTACTTTACATGCCTATTATGAAAATTTGACCGCGCGAAACATTGTAAATCATTGCTTTCCAAACATGATAGACACACGCCTAACAGGATAGCAATAAAAAAAATTCTTCCATTAGGATAGAAGGGAACTTAAAATTTGAATTTTGCCCCTATATAAAAAAATATTGCTACAATTTTCACAGATATTGCACTTAAATGACCTTTGATCCAAACACACATCATGCCTTGATGATGCTGTTTGTTTATATAGCATGGCTGTAATATCCAAAAGAGATTTTGCATTACTCTGGATTATAATTTTGGATAGCTAATTGATAAAAACCCTAAAATCTGATGTATATACAATAATTTGCACTCGGTTGACCTTTGACCTAATTCTGGGACTTTGGGGCATTTCCAGACTTGGCATCCACCCCTATCCTTCTTAAAACACATCAAGATACACTTTGAGCATGGATGCCAAAATGTACTCAAAAATGCCAACAGAATTTTTTTTTCAGGCTCTGGATGGCCAACTATAATTATTTTCTTACCCATCAATTTAAAACATGTATTTGGGGTGCTAAAATAACGTCTCATTGAGACGGTTCTTTTGAGTACCCACAACATATGTTTTGGTTGAGAAATCAGTAAAATGATTTTTAATTACACACTTTTATCTGGTGGCTTGAGTATACTGTGTATCATCCAAATGTTTTCAGCCTATAGGTCAACTAGGTAAAATTTTGATCGTAAAATTGTACAATGTAATTATTTTCTTACCCATCAATTTAAATCATTTATTTTGAGTGCTCAAAAGAACCGTCTCATTGAGATGGTCATTTTGAGTACACAACATTTTTTGGGGTTAAGAAATCCAGATCAGGACTGGCATTCTGGGTTTTGACATTCTGTTGGTCCTGATATGGGTCCAAACTGTTTGCAAAGGTCATCAGCAGATGACAAAGTCACCATTAGCAAGGAAAGAGTTAATAGAAATTATAATCTCCCTACAAGTGATTCAAGTACCAGACAGAAATATGCACCAATATATTACATTTTCGAAACAATCATTTAATGAATCTTTAGATTTTTGCAACCGTTCATAGCCTCATGAACTACACAAATTTGATTGACAGCTGCCAAGCTCACTTGCCTGTGCATTATGCTTCGAACATCAAACTCATTTGTCAGAAGTGATACTGGTGTTGTGATTGACAGTGAGCCACACCTGAGTCGCACGTGCAAGCCTCTTGTGTGCTCCATTGGCTGTCCGTGTTCAAGCTGGTTGTTCCGCTTTTGCATTTTACCCTCCTACTAAGACATTCATATGATTATTTTTAAATGCAAAACTGTTTTAATTCCTAAATTAAAAATAATTTCTATATTTTAGATATTTATAATAAAATGTAAATATTAGCAATAAATTCAATTTTCTGGAATGTTCATGAAATCATGAATACTTTGGGTCTCTTGCTGCAAAGTTAACGTGGAAGGGCTTCACTTACTTTGCAAGAGACCCGAAGTATTCATGATTCCATGAACATTCCAAAAATTGAATTCATTTCTTAATTAAATAGTGGTTTTAAAACTGCTAAGGAGAAGTCTGGCTGGGAACCATGATAAAAAATATCTGACTACCATTAAAGGGTTTGAAAGGGATGTTTAGCCATGTAGCAAAAAACAACAACAGCTACAGTAAAACCTGTCTTAAGGGGCCACTCAAAAATAGACAAAATAAAGGTCTTAAAGACATTTGGTAGCTTAATGAAGGTCAAAAGTATTGCAAAATGCTCTCTTGGAGCATTCTGCAATACTTTTGACCTGCATCAAGCGATTATCCGTCTTAAAAGCCAATTTTTGGTCTTCATTTTGAGTGGCTGCTTAAGACAGGCTTTACTGTACCTCATAAATTTTAATTTCAGATGGTACCGGTGTTTATGTCCCAAACTGAAGGATGAAGACTGGGAACCAGGACCTGCCAAGATCAGTCCTCAGACCAGAATCACTCCTAAGCTAATGAGATTAATATGGGATGGTTTCCCTGTTCACTATGATGAGACCCATGGTTGGGGTTACCTGGTTCCTGGTAGAACAGATAACCTGACTCCAGCCCTTGAAGGTGAAACAGTAAAGAAGGAAAGACTTTTCCCATTCAGGTTTGTTGTTTATTTGAATTTTCATCAACAGCAGACTCTTGTAAATTTGAAGTCCTAGGAACTAGAGATTTTATTTCAAAGTATTGAAAGTTCGAATTATAGGGAGGTAGACATAAAAATACCCCCCCCCCCCCCAAAAAAAAAAAGAAGTTTATCATCAGTTTTCTTTACCAATCAAACAATTTTTTTGCGTCTCAGGGAGACGTTTCTTTGATGCACACAAAACATTTGTTTTTATAGATAGTTTTTAAAATAGTTCATAAATAGGCCCTATTCTCTGAGTCTATTGTGTCCGAAATTATTTCTAATAAGCGAGTATTTTGAAAATTGGAGTTCAAATTTTTGAGGTTTTACTGTATAAATCTGTAATGGTTTTAAATATAGCATAGACCCTTTATCCCTTTGTAAAATGATAGATTATTTCCTTCATAGATCTGGGTCTACACTGTTTGTCAAAAAGGTTTCAAAAATATTTCAGCAGACAACAATGTTATGATTGGCAGTTTAAAGGTTAAGATTTAACAACATCTACAATCTTTCCAAATGACCAAGCTTTTTTCACCATAAAAAATTATCATTTAATACTGAAACCGTTTGTTTCATTTGATGCTTTACATCTCAGTCAATAATTTTACAGTCATATCAGGATGATTTCCTGTCTTCCTAGGTTGAACCAGTACTAAGCAGCAGATAAAGTGTCTTGCTCAAGGACACAACACAGTGACGTTGCCGGTGTTTCATCAATTAATGGAGGCTCTTACATGATTACCAATGAGGAAAAGCATTTTATCACTTTTTCACAATTAAGTTTGTTTGCATTTTAACATTTCTGAGCATGATGAATTTCATGCTTGCTTGAGTTGAGCGTGAATTTTTTATAGCCTCTGGGCTAGGACTTTGACTTATTACAGTGGCGGGTCCAGAGATGGTTCAGGGGGTTCGGTTCACTTAAACCCCCTATTCTCTGCCCCCAATTTTCAGCTCACCAGAGCCGAAGGCTCAGGGTGAGCTTATAGTATGGGACTAGAGCCGGCGTTCGTCCGTGCGTTCGTCCGTCCGTCCACACTTTCAAACATTAATATCTCTGAGACCAGCTGGCCAATCATAATCAAATTTCATCAGAAGCATCATTGGGGTGGGGGATTGATTGCATTAGGTTTTAGGTAAGATCCGATCAGAACTCTGGTTTCCATGGCAACAGATAGCTCCCATAGGGTTATAATGGGGAAAATCTTGTGACCACTCTAGCTCCTTCATTTTTGATTTGTTCTTCTTTATTCTTGCAGGTAACAAGGACAACCATAAAATCTCGAATAGGTTCGAAATTCGGCAGGATCCGACCAGGGACTTATGAGTTAGCTGCCCTTGAGCGTCTGGAAAAATCCCCATAGACTTATAATGGGAGAATGTTGTGACCACTCTGTTACCTTTATTTTTGGATGGATCTTCTTCATTCTTGCAGATAACAAGACCAACCATAAAAGCTTGGATGGGTTTGTATTTCAGCAAGATTCCATCACTGACTTCGGAGTTAGCTGCCCTTGAGCGTCCAAAAAATTAATGAATAATGTTGTGACCACTCTAGCTCCTTCATTTTTGATTGGATCTTCTTCATTCTTGCAGGCAACAAGTAGACCCATAATATCTCGAATGGGTTCGAAATTCTGCAGGATCCGACCAGGGACTTATGAGTTACCTGCCCTTGAGCTTTTGGAAAAATCCCCGTAGACTTATAATGGGAGAAATGTTGTGACCACTCTAGTGCTTTCAATTTTGAAAGGATCTTCCTCATTCTTGCATACAATAAGGACAACAATTAAAGCTTGGATGAGTTTGAATTTCAGCAAGATTCCATAACTGACTTCGGAGTTAGCTGCCCTTGAGCGTCAGAAAAATTAACGAATAATGTTGTGACCACTCTAGCTCCTTCATTTTTGATTAGATCTTCTTCATTCTTACAGGCAATAAGTTAACCCATAATATCTCAGATGGGTTCGAAATTCAGCAGGATCTGACCAGGGACTTATGAGTTACCTGCCCTTGAGCGTTTGGAAAAATCCCCATAGACTTATAATGGGAGAAATGTTGTGACCACTCTAGTGCTTTCAATTTTGAATGGATCTTCTTCATTCTTGCAGACAATAAGAACAATTATTAATGCTTGGATGAGTTTGAATTTCAGCAAGATCCCATCACCTATTTTGGAGTTAGCTCCCCTTGAGCATCTTAAAAATTGATTGATAATGTTTTGACCACTCTAGCGTCTATATTTTTGATTGGATCTTCTTTATTCTTTCATCTAACAAAGACACTCATAAAAGATTGGATGAGTTTGAAATTCTGCAGGATCCGACCAAGGACTTATGAGTTAGCTGCCCTTGAGCATCTGTAAAAATCCCCATTGACTAATAATGGGAGAAACGTTGTGACCACTCTAGTGCTTTTAATTTTGAATGGATCTTCTTTATTCTTGCAGATAAGAAGGACAGCTATAAAAGCTTAAATGAGTTTGAATTTCGTCAAGATCCCATCACCTATTACAGAGTTAGCTCTCCTTGATCATCTTAAAAATTTATGGATAATGTTGTGACCACTCTAGCACCTTCATTTCTAATTGGATCTTCTTTATTCTTGCAGGTATCAAGGTCAACTTTAAAAGCTTAGATGGGTTCAAAATTTGGCCAGATCAGACTTGCGACTGAGGAGTTAGCTGCCCTTGAGCGTCTTAAAAAATCCCCATAGACTTATAATGGGAGAATTGTCGTGACCACTCTAGTGCTTTCATTTTATAATAGATCATATTCATTCTTGCAGATAAGAAGGACAACTATAAAAGCTTGGATGAGTTTGAATTCAGTCAAGATCCCATCACCTATTATGGAGTTAGCTGCCCTTGAGCATCTTAAAAATTGATTGATAATGTTGTGACCATTCTAGCCCCTTCATTTTTGATTGGAGCTTCTTCATTCTTTTAGGTAACAAGGACAACCATAAAAGCTTGGATGAGTTTAATTTTAAGTAGAACCAACTTTAGACTGTGGAGTTAACTTCCCTTGAGCATCATAAAAAATCTGCATAGACTTACAATGGGAGATCTGTTGTGACCACTCTACCACCTTTATTTTTGAATGGATCTTCCTCATTTGTAGGTAACAAGGACTTCCATAAAAGTTTGAATGAGTTTGATTTTCCGCCACACCCATCCACCAGCTACAGAGTTAGCTTTTGTTTGATTTGATTCTTTATGTCCCATCAACAATCTTTCAATCTTATAAAGGGACTGATCTTCCTGGGTTGAACCAGTACTAAGCTAGGATTAATGTTTTTGCTCAAGGACACAATGCAGTGAAGCCGGTGAGGCTCAAACCCGCAGCCCCTTGGTCTCGAGTCAAGCACTCTACCACTGAGCCACTGCGGCGTTCCCTCTACAGAGTTAGCTGCCCTTGAGCATCTAAAATATAACTATATAATGTTGTGACCACTCTAGCACCTTCATTTTTCATTTGATTTTCTTCATTCCTGTAGGTTACCAGGACATACATAAAAGTATGGATGAGTTTGAATTTCGGTCAGATCCCATTACTGACTACGAATTTAGCTGCCCTCGAGTATCTGAAAACTACACTTTCACCAGCTTTCCAATGCAATTTTTATTCAGATCTTTTAAATACTTGCAGATAACTAGAACCAGCATAAAATCTTATGTTTTTGAATTAATTCCTGGTCACTGTTTCAAGTTCAGAGTTATCTGCCTTCGAGCGTCGTAAATTATGGTGACTCAAAACATTATGCTGGCTCCATGGTGAGCGATCATTGCCCATTGGGCTACTTGTTAAATATTCTATGAAAATGAAATAATTTGGTCTCAGTGAGACCAAACTATTTCATTTTCATGGGATATTTAAGAAAAATGAGGTAAAATCAACAAAGCGAACCCCCCCTACCTTTTTACATATGAATCCTCTTTCCACAAATCCTGGGTCCCGCCCCGGTATTAGAAGTTGCCCATATTTCAGAGAGCTTCATGAGCTGATGCATGTGGCGGTGTCAGAAGAGTATTTAAAAGTGATGACAGATGAAGAGTTTGAAGCCCACATGAACAGGGAAGCAGCTGAATTAGATTTTGGAGAGATTCGCAAACACTGGGAAAATACTGGTATAAAGAAGAAAGCTAAAAAGGTTTGAAATATTTAGATTTGCATTTCCATTTTTGGTGCAGATATTATATAGAGGATCTTACAAAAGCGCCCATACTTTATTGAATCTATTAAACAAGTTGGAGAAAAGTGATAAAATGTGAAGCTTTCCGAGCATTTTATCACTTTTTCGCAACAAGTTGAATAAGATCAATAAAACAAGAGCAGGACTGTTAGATACTATTTATCATATGACGTTAAACATACTAGTGGTTTATTAATTTTATAACATGGCGTTATAACATTCCCAGATGCGACATATACTTAACGAATAAAGAAACGCAACAAACACTTCGAGTCATTGTAAGCAAACAATTTGATGCAAGTTTTTAATGCAAATGATATTTATCCATAGGAGCAGTATGTGTCCGTCAAATTGCAGCAGGTTCAACGTTATTATCGATTACGTAATCATTTTGGTATGCGCGTAACCAACCTGACCCCCCATAGTAAACTGCTGAAATAGGGTCAATAAAAGCAAAGTTTGAATCAACCATCGGTTAATTGTTTTAAAAAGTCTTGGCATAGATTGCGGATCAAGGAAATGATCAAATGGCGACGTTTCTGTAAGATTCTGAAACGGCTTAACGTCATTAACGTCAACTCTGAATACTGTGTGAAACGCGTAATTTTTCTTTTCTGCTTGAGATTTATTCATTTCAAGGACGTTTTGTTCAAGAATTATGACTTGAGATCTTCAGACTTCAAAAAAACTCAATTCTGACGTCAAAATTCGACATCCTACGTTTTAATGGTTTCCATGTTGTTTATGTGTTTTTCTAATGATAAAATGGTCCAGTGACAAAGTTAAGGTTACAGTTAACAAGTTTGGTGTTCACTCTCGGCATTTAATCAGATGTATTCTTTTGCATTGCGCCGTGTTTTGTTTAGCTAACGTCAATATAAACACCCTACCAGCATATTTCTACGGTATCTGAAGAGTCAATTTTTCCCAAGAAAGCATGTTCTGATGTCTCAAGGTTTATCTTATCCCGTATATTCACCAGCGACCCAAACCTGACGGCTCTAAGTGACGTTTATCGTTTATTCACTACTATTGTGTAGCTATTATTATGTACTATTCAAGTAGCGTGTTTTGACGCAATATTTGACTGCATTACGAATATGATTGGACGTTTGGTTGATATGCACATTGTCAAGTCGACGCAAAATAACCAAACATGAAAAAGACGGGGTTTCTTGATCTTTATTCTAACGTTAACGTCACATTTTACGTTTTCGTATGTTTTCATCTTGTAGCGTAAAATGTAGCGTTAAAATGACGTTTTGGTATTTCATCACATGCTATTAATACTCAATAAGAAATTTACAAAAGAGATTTTAACAAACCGTCATTTAAACACGCAAAAATTAAATTTTTGTCTGTTGCGTTTCTTTATTCCTTAAGTATATGATAAATGCATATACAGTATCCCACAGCAGAAAAAGTATGTTTGAAATGACACCCAAGCAGAGTAAATGTATAAGTGATTTTAAACCTCACAATATTACGTTCTTTTTTGCAATATAATTTCTGTTGGGTGTGTCGATGAAAATAAGCCTAAGCAATAAAGCTTTGGGCCTGTTTTTCTTGAATCTATCCTTTATAGATATAAATATAATGTATAATCTTGCCATAAAGTCACTTTTTCTTTTAAGACCTCAGTATGGACAACCTTGTTTGGTGTGTATGTGCAACACAATTTATCTTTGGATACTGTAAATTCGGAAATTTGCTCAAGGGTTTTATTTTCGCGAAACTTTGCATATGCGAAGTTTCGTGAAAGTAAAACCCCCACGAAATAGCAAAATCACTCTGTTGTTAACTGATATAGGTAAATCATGCCTTAGTTGCGAATTTTGAGCGTCTAAAATATGTCTTTTAACGCTATTCGCGAAAATTTCCGAATTTACAGCACAACATTTTGAACTGCTGACCCTTGAGATTTGATATTTCATATGTGAAAACCTTGTGGAACAAGCTTTATAAATATACCAAAGTATATGGCCTTGACCCTTGTCAACATTGAACTCTGACCTGTAACTGTGAATTGCATTATATTATGAAATAGGGACATTAATGTTTCACAAACATGTCTGATTTTGCCGGCAGAGTCACTGTGTTGTGTCCTTGAGCAATACAATTTATCTGCTGCTTAGTACACTGTACTGGTTTAATATTAATAGTGTGGGTCCAGATGTAATCTTGTGCAATTTCTTAGCTAAAATTGATTTTTTTGCTTAATTCAATTGATACAGTTGTTCTGAGCATGAAAATCACGGGTTCAAATTTTCCAAGCACTAGGGCCCAATTTGGGCTTCCTTTTTCAAAAAGTAGCCCATGGGCCTATTTAACAACAAAAGGTTTATACCATGAACGCTAATTTAATGATATTTTAAGATTTTACTGTCAGTTTTAAGCGATTTAAAGGTGCTATTTTCATTTTCAATACTTTTACTGCAATAAAAGGCTCTTAAGCCCAGTCTTAGGCTTTTTTTTCAAGCCGGAGCCCAATTTTTTTTTGGCTCTTAATGAAGACCACGGCCATTTTATGCGTTTTTGACACTGTATACATTTACAAAGTTATTTTACCTGATAAATATGCCATGTATTTTACAATTCAGATGTCGTTTTTAAGGTTTCCTAATTATTACAAAAGAGTTAGAGGCATTTTTGACTAGGATTGCCCACTGAAAAACTAATTAAGTGGTGGGTGGGGTAATTTAACAGGGTCGAGAAATCACAAAAATAGCTCCCATGTGTTTTATATACCAACATTGAGTATTTTGTGTCAATCGATTATTTAAGGGTTAATTTACATATATTGGAGAGTTATGGGGTTCTTCATTTTGAGCTCTTGACCTCATTCCGCCAGCTCCTAAACAAGACCACACCCTTTATGTGCGTTGTTGGCACTGAAAACATTAACAAAGCTGTTTGACCTCATGAAAACGATATGTCAAGCTTCCATTTTACAACTTAAATATACCAAGACATATAAACATGCCTTGTTTACCAAGTCCTCATAACATAACAAACAGAGTTTGTGGCAAGAAGGGCGGCTTGCATTTGAAGTGAAGTACCTCCCAGAACTAGAAGTTAATAAAGCAAAACATATACATTTTGCAGGTTATCAGCTAAGAAAGAGACAACAATTGGTGTCAAAAGAATATACTCATATGTGGGCGCTCGCTTACTTCCTAGCTGCACCAGAAGAAATTAAAACAAACATAGATGATGAAATCTTCAAACTAATGAGCAGCAATACACTCAAAGTCTTGACACTGGGTAGATTGTGTCTTCCCAAATTCAAGACACACAATCTGCAGACAAATCTATCATATAAGTTTCATTAAAAGCAGATGATAGTAAACGGTTAAGCAAACAAGACGTTATGCCAACTTGGGCTGCAACTCGCTCACTGTTGCTGTCAAACACACATGAAAGTATCACTCGAACAAACAGTGAGGTAATTGCTCCACTGTTTAAGACTTCGCAAACTGACATTACAGCTCTGTATACTGTACTGATTTTGACACAGGGTGTATCTTCAGATGTCGTTGGTCCAGACAGGAAATCAATTATAATTCTATAATGACCTGGATCTTTATAACTGTGCACTCCAAATTCAGCAGACAGTTGGAAACACCAATTGGATCCTAAGAGCAGGTGTTCTGCACATCGTGTTCGCTGCTCTTCATGCTCTTGGCAAAACAATTGATGGTTGTGGATTTGATACATGTACAAATGAAAAAGGTATATATACACCTCGGCAGCTCTACGTGGAATTTATGATGGCAAAGCATACAAGCGAGGAATAGAATACCACATCACACCCAGCCTAGCAATCATGATGGTGCTATTTGATTTAAGTGCATAAGACTGAATCTATACGGATGCAATGTACTCGTAAATCTCTTAGACTCTCCATGAGCGTAGTCCAGATACAAATGTCATCTTTGAAAACATCCAGTCTTGGTATACAACACAAATTAAGCCAAAATAAGACAGACATACTGGAGAATAGGCACAGTTTATGTTACAATATATTGAAAAGGTTGATAGCCTTTTGTGTCTTATTAGCGCTAGCCGCTACGGAGGTTAATTTGCTCCTTTAGAGAACATAATCAAACATTTCTTCGAGCATGATCTCTTGAATTATGGCCCTTTAATGCCCGTATATCTCGCATAAATGAATGCACTTGAAAACAACGACCCTGTAACATTGGAAGCTCTAAAGTCAAGAGATTTTTGTAGTGGCTAAATCAGATGTAGCATTCACTAGTTTGTTTACCAGACACTCGCGCAAGAAATCAAGATGCTGAAACGTCATGGTGGGATAGTAGGCTTAAGTTCAAGACGTCTCTGCATTAGATACACTTGTTACAACAACACCTCACCTCTCTCTTATTGTAAGGCAGTATCTGAACAGCTTCCCACAAACTTCAACACAATATGAATGTAATGAGCACTACCAACTTTCAGGCGGAATTTTAGTCAGAACAAATGAGAATGCCATAAAGCTCAGTCAATCGATCGAGACAAATTACAAAGGGAACTCTTTCTCTCTTCCATCTCCACTGAAAAGTCTGGCATCTTCAGCCCTTGTCCCAAATAATGGAAAGGATGACATACTCCATTTTGCAGAAAAGGGCAAGAAATTTTACCAAGACTTTATTAATGATTGACTTCTATCTACACCGACAGTGTCAGTCTGGGACCCAATGAAAAAGCTAAAGTTGAAGACATTTTCTAATTTGGGGGATAAACTCTAAGTCTAAACCAAGTCATATTATCCAGGGCAGTTGTCCAAAACTGGTCCTTAAACTTGAGGATGACATACTCCATTTTGCAGAAAAGGGCAAGAAATTTTACCAAGACTTTATTAATGATTGACTTCTATCTACACCGACAGTGTCAGTCTGGGACCCAATGAAAAAGCTAAAGTTGAAGACATTTTCTAATTTGGGGGATAAACTCTAAGTCTAAACCAAGTCATATTATCCAGGGCAGTTGTCCAAAACTGGTCCTTAAACTTGAGGATGCCATTTGTTTGTGAGAGATGTCAACAGTCCTGCTATCGCTTTGTGCTGTTGATGGATCACTCTACATCCCAACAGTGAAAGCAAGTTTGATGCACATCATTGAATGCAAAATCAGAACCATGTGTATCTGACTTACCTCCTGATGATATAGCAGATGGTGGCTTTAGAGATCGGGCCCAAGTAGTTGATGCTGTGGCTGTGCTTCAGATTATGAAGAAAATTGCAACCATGCACACATTTGCTGACCTCAAAGAAGCATAGAAAACATGCTAACTGGTTTCAATGATGGACATAAATATTTAACCACTGCCTTGAACAGTCTTTGAAAAATAAGACGCGTTGAAAGAGGGCAGTGACTTCCTATGAATATGAAGTTCACCCTTGAATGAAACTTTCAATGTCTCTAAAAGAGCTACTTTCCTCTTCCAAGACAAAAAGCAGCTTGACAGCATATATTGCAGAGAGCTTGCTCTTGCACATTTCCATAACAGTGTTGCTTGCAGTGTAATAGTAGCTTATGACACCAAAATCATAGGAAGAGACCTTGAAGAAGTTCACACACATGAAGAGGCTGATACACTTATACCCAACCCAGTACTGGCCTCAGCAGCAGAACATTCTTGTCGTGAGATATGTGTTTCATCCCCTGACACAGACATCTTCATTATTCTTATCAATCTTGTCTACTTACACCCCAAACACACCTGAATTTTTAACAGGCAAAGGAAGAAAATATATAGAGAAATAGACATAATCAAGAGAGTACAATGGATTGGAACTCGAAAATGCCAATGGTTCATTGGACTTCACTACTTCCCTGGTGCTGATTGGGGTGGAAAATTTGTTGGGATCACTAAGAAGACTTGGGCAAATGCTTACATGACCCTTGATGAAGAAAATCCAGCTATATACTGTTTTCAAAACCTTGGTACAGCCCTTATTCCTACACAGCTCACCCATAGGGAATTACTCCCACAAAGCGAGAATTTGGAGAGCGGTGTATGCCGTTTATTTTGCGCCACGTAACCTCCCAGAGCTACGATGGAAAATGTTTAGGTCTAGGAACACGGAAGGAGAAAGCCTACTGCCAACACGAGCAACCATTCTTCCCCATATTATGCGTGCATATGACATAGCCTTGCATGACAAATCATACACATACAAACTGCCCAGTACTACCCCCTATTGACAAAAATGGAAGGCTGGTACAGGAAACTGTACAGTGAGCCACTTTAGTTACGCACCACTTATAAAATGTAAAATTACTCGGAAAAGAAATGTGATATTTTTATTCTGAGACTACCAACGTAAAGCGCATCTATATTTGCATTAGCCATTGAAATTTCATTGTGATCAGATCAGAAACGAAAGAGAAAATGAACTTTTAAGTGCACTACCCTCAAAACACCATTTCACATTGCATTATCTCGAATGAAACTCAGATCACATTGCACTTTTTTCAGGGTCGAATTTCTGCTATGCGAGATATAAGAGCCGATTTATTCTTAGCAATATCTAAGACTGGAATGTGATTGTTAACTTCATAGTTTTTTTAATGTTTTACTATTTTGTTTCCCAGCTGACCAAGGCTTGAAAACAGTTGGTTTTAGTACTTTTTTTAAGTTAGTTAAAATTTCTTATGATTCTGAGTAAACTAGTTATCAAAACACTTCTTTTATGATTTCATTTTAAACAACCATGTATCCGCCGTTTGTTTTCGTAAAAAAATAATGTATTTATTGGCGTCATGGTGTTCGACGTTAATTATGATGTCACTACTACCAAGGCTATAAGACGTGCCAATGATAAGATGTTTTAGTGTTTTGATACTTCTATGTCAACAAGTGACTCATTACAAAATAATTTGCGAAGAAAACCCAGTTTGATTATTGTAACTGACGTTAATATGACGTTAAAACAAGCATTTCTTCAAAAAGTAACGGTGTTACTAAATTCAACGACCGACAAAAGGGGTTTTACTTGAATAAATAAATTGTTTTTGGTGTTTTTCTGTCGCAACGATCACCATGGATAATGCCTAGCACAAAACAAAAATAGAAAATTTAGACGTTTAGCTTGCACGTGCATTTTTCAAAATTTGTCAAAATTGCCTTTGAGTAGCAGAATGATTCGCATGAGTGATTCCAATAATTTTTTTTCGATGTTATCAAACAGATTAAATGTCAATAAATAAATTATCATAGAGAATGTTTGATTCCAGCATTTTTATCAAAAAATTAGGGCCCTCAAAAAGTGGTGCGTCACTAAAGTGGCTCACTGTATATAAGCCAGGAAAATGTTTGGAAAACCCCGCCCGCAAGCTGCCATTGAATTGACAAAATATGGGTGTAAATCAGGGTGTGTTGGCTCCAGATGCAAGTGCTATAGTAACAAACTGCCATGCACACCCCTCTGCAAATGTTATGCTCCTGAGTTTGCAAATATGATTAGGGAGGAAGTACGAATCAGTGATATCTAAGACAAAGATACCGAGTGAATCAACAATCAGAATTGATCATGTTTTGTTTTGCATACATTTTGGACAGACAGGTCACATGATGTTCCTGGACTGCTCCTACAAATATGTAGTTTTCTTTTTATTTGACTCATTCAATATTCCATATAATATACTTGCATGTCTAAATAGTCTGGAAATTTGATATGAAATTCATTACAATCTGACAAACTTTGCTTATATAAGTTGCACACAAAATAGCATATGTAAGGCTGAATAACAATTTTCACCTTAGCTTACCCACCCACTACTATATCATCAAAAATATCACAAACTCTGTTTGTAATGTTATGAGGCATTGGTTACGTGAAACAAGGCATGTCTATATGTCTTGGTATATTAAAGTTATAAAATGGAAGCTTGACATATCATTTTCATGAGGTCAAACAGTTTTGTTAATGTTTTCAGTGCCGACAAGGCACACAAAGGGTGTGGTCTTGTTTAGGAGCTGGCAGAATGAGGTCAAGATCTCTAATTAAAGAACCCCATAAACCCAATATATATCCAATACATGCAGTTTAACCCTTAAATAGTTGATTAACGTAAAAATAATCAATAACGGTACATAAAACACATGGGAGCTATTTTTGTGATTTCTCGACCCCGTCAAAATACCCCACCCACTACTTAATTAGTTTTTCAGTGGGCAACCCTAGTCAAAAGGCCTCTAAATCTTTTGTGAATATTAGGAAACTTTAAAGACGTTATCTGAATTGTAAAATATAAGGCAAATTTATTGTTCTATCAGGTAAAATAACTTTGTAAATGTTTACGGTGTCAAAAACGCATAAAATGGGGCCCAAAAAATTGGGTCAAGGGCTCGAAAAAATTGAACCCCATAATTTTCCAATTAAACGATCAGGTTCAGCAAAAAAAAAAAAATCAATTTTAGCACAAAAATCACACAGGAGCTATTTTTCTGAAATCTCGACCTACACTATAAACCAGGAAGACAAGAAATTGTCCCAACATGACTGAATAATTGTTGACTGGATGTATAGCATCAAAACCAACAAATGTGTCTGTTTTTTCATCTTCAGAATTCCCCATTACCAGACGAGGAAGACACTGGTCACCATGGTGACGGGCCATACAATAGTGTGGATATACCAGGCTGTTGGTTCTATAAGATTCCACATAAGGTAGTGTTTGTTGTCTGCTGATAACCTTTACAATATGATTGAACCCAGATCAGGCAATGGGGTTATAAAACTTTTTTCATGCTCAACTTAGATAGAACAAACTTTATCCTGCTCATAAATTTTAAAATGCCAACAATTGTTGGCATTTTAACATTTATTAGCATGAGAAATACAACATCTGAGAGACTTAAAGCAAGAAACTTGTCCATTTGTTGTTATTTTCGTTTTTATGAGCAGTTGAAATTTCATGCTAAGTTGAGTTGAGCATAAAAATGTTTTATAACCTGGGGGCCAAGCCTGACAAAACATCCAGCAAAATCTGGATCCAAACAAATTGGCCCTGTCATGGTATTCCTGAAAGTGTTTTTAAGTTCTAAAAAATGACAGATGCCAAAAAGCATGAAAAATTACCTAGTTTGCAAAGAGTTTAACATGGAGTTTTTGTATAAGCAGCAGCTTTTACATGGGAGAAAGTTTTCAGGATTATTCCTGAATTCAGGAGATAATTATAGGTTCTCTGATTTATATTCAGTCTGTCTTGAGACAATTGACCATTTAATCTCCAAATTGTGAATATTTAGTGGGCATATTGCGGGCATATTGCAAGTTTTGAGATCAGAATTTTGAAAGTTCAGGATTTTGGAAATTATGAATTTTCACCCATGCTGTTATAGCTCACTGGAGTACAAAGTGCTCAAAGTGAGTTTTGTAATTAACCCTTTATCTCTTAGAGATGCCTTTTGTAAACAGAGCAGACCCAGATCATGTAGCTCTTGTAAGAGCTGCCTGATCAGGGTCGACTCTGTTTGTTTATGGAAATATGTTATATCTGAACCTACACTGGTGCACCTGACAAGTAATTTCTTTGTTCTATGTGTTCAAACATAAAAGTTTATTTATATTATTATTCATAGTGGGTGGAGCTTAGCATGAATATTCATATTAAAGACATATGCGGCTATTTCCAATGCGCACCTTTTCCGCGTCTGCAAACCGGGAAAGTTGTCTGGGTCCTGTCTTTCGACCCTTAACGGATTCGGATCAATACAGCTTCCGATATTCTTATGTCATATCGGTGTTCCGACATTTTCTTCACAAAATAACTAATTAAAGTGTGTTCGAAATATCTATTGACATCTTTTCAGAACTGATCGTCTCAGCACTAAAGACAGATAAATGTAGCTCAGTCGAAATCAAATGACGTACACAATAACCCTGGTTACGAATACGGTAGTGGCCGAGTCTATACTATTTGTATGGATATTTAGAGCGGCGCACGACCTGACCTCGTGGCCTAGTGGTTAGCGCGCCTGGCTACAAAGCCAGAGAACCAGGATCGATTCCCAGATGCGCAGATATTTTCAGTGTGTTTTTTCTTTCTTTTTTAACATTTTAATGCTAAATTACTTCATATACTAGTAAAATGGCATCATCAAAACGACCGAAATGGTCATCCCCGAACTTTTTATATTGAATTACGCATGAAACCTATGGGGGTGGGGTTAAATTTGGCCCTCTAGAAAGAGAATTAGTTCGGTGACCCCAGATTTTTATTCTTTTTTTCTGAAAGGTATTATAATAGTCCATGAATTAAAAATAAATTTTCAAGATTTTCAATGTCAGATTTTTTAATACATGATTTATTCTAAAAACAAATTCCATTTTTAGACGAATTGCCAAAATATATCATGCAGTATCTTGTCACAGCATGGGGTAACAAGTAAACATGCACATTTTCTTAAAAGTTTGAGGTCATGGGCAGTAATTTAAGTTAAAAGAAAGAAGCTGGGTGAAGATTACAACCGTTTTAGCTCGATAATTAGGACTAGTATTATTATTTTATATTTCTAGAAAATTGGTCAAATGCTGTAAACTTCAATATGAGATTCTGAAAAAATAAGCACGGTGACATATCCTTTTTATTTCATAAATGGATAGCCCATGCATAAAACAAACTGTATGCAAAGTATTTAAAATATTTCAATGTGGGAAGTATTTAGTAGCATATGTCCTTAATGATCATCTGAATGATGTTTATTGGATGATTTGTGTCTGGTGAAAATGCTTATTTTTAACCGTTGTGTCATGTGTTTCAGGATGGTAAAGGTAAAAGGGTGGGGAACCCCCTGGCCAAAGATTACCTGAATCGTGTCGAGGATGGTACCCTTAAAGCTCTATCTGGAGAGGGTTCTGAGAGAGTACTGAAGCTCAACAAAGCTTCTAGCTACTGGAAGATGAACCAGAAAAGAATAGAGTAATTATGATAATGATCCTTTTAAGAGAAAATAAGGATCTATATTTTGAATTAGGTCCAGTTGAGCAAAAATTTTGAGCATAAAATCGTCATTATTTTCTTACCCAACAATCTAAACATAAGTTTTTGGTACTCCAAAGAACCATCTCAATCATATGTTTTGGGTACTCAAAAGATTGAGATGGTTCTTTTGAGTACCCAAAACATATGTTTTGGTTGAGAAATAAGAAAATTATTTTTAATTCTACACTCTTATCTAGAGGTCTGTTTGATGTAAATTGTCTGCAAGACTTTAGACAAAAAACGTATGAAATTACTTGCTTTAAGGGTTGATATATTTGAGCACACCATTTAACATTTAAGAGAGAATAGATGTAGCCTATGAAACATGGCATTTTTCAGACATCAATAAATTGATAGAAGATTCAGGGACCACGCTAGAGGGCGACTTGGGCGAAGTTGTCTCCCTTTTCTGCCCCATTTCGCCTTGAGCATGAGGAATAGAGAAGTTGATTTCGCCTTCAAATTTTAGGAGCTATTTACCTTAGCATGCTAAAAGTGCTTATTTAATGACCTCCTTCAGTGATAATAATCCTTAATCCCTAGGAGGTCCGAGGTAATCCGTAATTAAAGTATCCCATCCAACAGCTGATTTCGTCCATCTGACACTGTGTATTGATTTTCAAAGTGTGAATAACAACTGACACTGCAGCCGCCAGTCAAGCGTGAAGGGCAATTATCTAGGCGGCTTTCTCTTTTTCATGTCAAATTACGTAATGAACATTTTCACTTGGAAATGTTCAGCGGTCGGTAAAGATAAAAGCGGATTAGATCAAACAGGAGACCAGAGACTTCAGATAAGTGGAGACTTGCAGATAAATAGATAAAATACAATGACTGCATCAAATTTCACCAACTACATTTCTCAGAATGGAAAGCAAATAGCAGTTTGATCAGTGACTGATTTTTTTTTCTCTCTCAATACAAATTAGAGAGCAGTCTGATCAGAGACTGTTTTTTTCTGTCTTTGAATGCAGCAGTTTATTTGATGTCCTCTTTTGGTTTGATACACTATAAAAGCAATAATATGGGATAGTTCACTATATATATCAAGGGGTCACAGGTTATAAGTAAAGTTCAAAATATTTTTCTTTCTCTGAGGATCAATTTTGTCTTAATAAAATAGTACACACCTTGATAAAATGCTGCTTTGGTGTGCTTATATTTTTGTAAACAGTTTGAATCTAGAGCAGGCCCAACATAATGTTGGGTCTGATCTTGATCCAATCTGTTTGACACTGAGTGTTCATGAAAATGTTTTTTGAAAAAGTTAAATTTGGAGAGAAAAAACAGTAGAAGACGAAAAAAAAATCATAAAAATTACCCAACATATATGGTAAAAGGTTCAATTTACGGTAGAGAATATGGTACAGAAGCCAAGGGTAGTTCCAGCCATCGAAGACGGATTACCCATAAAATTACCCAAAGGGACCATGATGATAGTTCTAGCCAGCCATGGTGAATGAGCCATCAGAGTTCACTACTGTACATGTTTGGGCTATGTTTACTTTGGACATTAACTCGTATCTATCACTTCGCCCTATTTTCTCAAACTTCTCCCTGTTTCTCCTGGAGGGAGAAGTCACTTCTCCCTAAATTTGAGGGCTAGCTTGGTCCCTGAAGATTGAGTTCTGTGGCTTAGAATGCATTGCATATGGTAAGGCGGTGTCATTTAATTTTTTCAACACTTTTACCATAATGATCATAAAATGGCAGAGAGACAAGTCTGTATTAAGAGATTTAGACATACAGTCAAACTTTGATGGCTCGAACTCGTCAGGACCGTCGGTGCGAGTTAGACCCATCGACGGGTTCAAGCGATACGTAGTCTGACTATTTTCAAGGGTACACATGTATTTTATGTTTACCATGGACACCACGTTTTTATCGATAAAAGTTGCTAAGTGCACCTGACATCTGTCATTTATGTCAATTTATCCCTTTGCGTGCTAGAGTTAAAATTATAAGCGACATATGTTTGCAATTATGCATCTGGGAAAAGTTAATACCCTGATCTGCATGCGCATATGCCCATGCTGATCAATGCATTTGCTATCCCATCTGCTATCACAATTTAGTTGTCTGGTCGTCTTGTGAGCGATGAAATTTGCTTGTTTGATTTTATTCTTTACATCCCATCAACAATCTTTCAGTTAAACAGGGACGGGTCTTCCTGGGTGGAACCAGTACTAAGCTAGGATAAATGTGTCTTGCTCAAGGACCACAACGTAGTGAGGCCGGTGAGGCTCAAACCCGCGCCCCCTCCGTTTTGAGTCAAGCACTCTACCTCTGAGCCAGTGCGCTCCCTGTGAGCGATGACATACAAACTCGCCTGGATGTTTACCCACACAGTTTGATGCCCGTCTGAATCCAGTCAGCACACGGTGTAGGGCCACTATTGACCAGCCAGTGAAACATCATTCGAATGTTGTTTCGCTGGCGTGCCGCTAGTGGCCCGCTTTTAGATGTTAAGCAGGAATTAAGAACCGACTCTGACTGTTGATAACAAAACATCTTATTTGTTGCACGGTGACAAGTGAGAGAATTACACTACTACTCAAAACTTTGATCTAATTGTTGCTAATTGCTTAATTGACACGTTTCGCTCAATGAATGAATTTGTCAATTTGGGTTTACCCAAGTGCAATATCATCATTGCCTAGGAGCGCTTATGAAAAATAATTAACTAATATCAAGCATCTGAATGATTCATGTTAGGTAAATATTGGTTCGAGCCAGTCAAGCATTTATACATTAAAAATTGCCTTGCGGTCCGTGTTTTGAGTTCGAGAGTTCAAGCCATCGTTGTTTGAGCCTAGGGTGTATTTTTACATTAAATATATAGGGATTTTGCTGGGACTGACAAATGAGTTCTAGCGATCCATGGTGTTCGAGACAGGCAAGTTCGAGCAACCAAACTTCGACTGTATTTATAGGGATAGAGGCTGATCAAAGAAGGGAAGTTTAGTTATGAATTGAAGCTTGGACCCACTATGAACGGACTGATCACTGAGGGAAATACAAAGTTATGTTGTTGAGGCTTTTTTAGTGCTATTTCAGAGTAATACAGCCTATAAATTGATTCTGAACACACTCAAGATTATATTAAGTTATTCCCTGTATGAAAAGTTGAAATATTACAAGTTAAAGTAAATAAAATTGATGTTTATCACCATTTTAGGTTGTTTTCTGACGATTTTCGGCTAAAAGTGCTGAAAATAGTTAAAGAGGGTACCTTTGTTTCTTGCTGATGTTCATAAAGACGGATAAACTTTCAATAAATATAACAATACAGTCTTGAAGATAGTATATTAAACCATTGATTTTTGAGGAAAAATCAGAGATAAAGGATATGATAATTAAATCTTCAACACATGTCAGTTTTAAAGTGCAGCCTCGACAACGTATTTCCAATATTGACATTTATCTGTATGATAGTTACCAGTCCCTGTGTACTGGGTTCAAGATTGAAGAGAAGCTTTTCTGTTTCACCACAAAATCACGCCTTTGGAAAAGAAAATTAACTTTCTATAAACTGAAAATAGTATGTCATGCAGCCAAAGTTCACATTAAAATTACTTTAAGTGGCACTTCAAAAACCATTTTGAATACAAGAACATGCTCAAGACAATGCAAAGCGGAATCAGTGCCAAACAAGTTCTGATTTTTAAAACATGTGCCGAAAAGGTACAAAGAGAAAAGTGTACAAAATTTTAGAACTATACAGTAAAACCTGTGTAAAACGCCTCTCAAAAATAGACAAAACAAAAATCTTAATGACAAATGGTAGCTTAATGAAGGTTGAAAGTATTGCAGAATACCCCACTGCAATACTTTTGACATGCATTAAAGCGATAATTGGTCATGAAAAACAATTTTCGGTCATTTTGAGAGTGGCTGTTTTACACAGGTTTTTCTGTACTTTACTTTCAGGTCCCAGATGGTCGTATGGTTGAAGAAGTCAGATCTTCCTAAAACTGTCACAAGGTATTCATATGCATTCTAGTGATAAAGTAAATATTCTAAAATTAACCCTCTGAAGTCCAAACAAAACATTCTTAGCTACAGGCAAATGATGCCAATTTTCCTATCCCTAAGGTGTTTTGGAAGGCTTTTCCATCCATAACTTGCATTTAACATGGATGGTTAGACCATCCAAATTTTAATGAAAAAGCAGATGGGAATGAAAATCCATCCAAAGTAAAATTGTTAAATTGGAAGGCTTTTCCTTCCAAAAAGGTATAAATTTGGCTTGGATGGATTTCAGTCGTGATATAGACTGCCTAGTGCGAGCAACTACTGCTACAGTTTATACCGATCATTTTGAAACTGGTACATTTTGTATTTTTGTCAAGATCTGAATATGTGCATTTCAAATAGATTTAATCCAAAATTGATTTTAGTTACTTTTTTTGCCCTGTTAATTTAGAAAATTTTCAGGCTAGAATACTAGCATAAGGGGAGGCACCTAAAAATGAAATAGTGAAAATGCATAAAACAGCGTAAAATAATAGATAACTGTTAAGAAAATTGCATTGAAATCACAGACATTGTTATTCGGTTACTCTGGTATTGTATAGAATTGGGAATGTACCTTATATTTGTTTGGTATGCAGCATGATTAATTTTTAGCTCACCTGAGCCGAAGGCTCAAGGTGACCTATTGTGATCGGTCTTCGTCCGTCGTCCGTCCGTCAACTTTTTATTTAAACGACATCTCCTCCTGAACCACTGGTCCTATTTTCATATAACTTCACATGAATGTTCCCAATGATGCCCCCTTTCAAAATTGCATAAATGGTTCCGCTCCACTGAACAGGAGGGCCGCCAGAGCTCCAGATAAGAAATCTTTTAAACGACATCTCCTCCTGAACCACTGGCCCAATTTCAAAATAATTTCACAGAATTGTTCCTCATGATGCCCTCTACCAAAATTGCACAAATGGTTTCGCTCCGCTGAACATAAGGGCCTCCGGAGCTCCAGATAAGAAATATCTTTAAAACGTATCTCCTCCTGAAACACTGGTCCAAATTCAAAATAATTTCACAGAATTGTTCCTCTTGATACCCTCTACCAAAATTGCACAAATGGTTCCGCTCTGCATAACAAAATGGCTGCCAGAGCTCCAGATAAGAACTGTCTTTAAACGACATCTCCTCCTGAACCACTGGTCCAAAAGTCACATAACTTCAAATGAATATACCCAATGATGCTTTCTTTCAAAATTGCATAAATGGTTCCGCTCCACCAAACAGGAGGGTTGTCAGAGCTCCAGATAAGAAATCTTTTAAACAACATCTGCTCCTGAACCACTGACCCAAAGTCAATAATTGTTCCTCATAATACCCCCTAACAAAATTGCACAAATGGTTCTGCTGAACAAAAGGGCCACCAGAGCTCCAGATAAAAATACCTTTGAACGGCAATTCCTCCTGAACCACTGGTCCAAATTCAAAATAATTTTACAGATTGTTCATGATACCTTCTATGAGAATTGCACAAATGGTTTTGGTCAGCTGAACAAATGGGCAGTTAGAGCTCTATATAAGAAATGTCTTTAATCAACATCTCCTTTTGAACCACTGGTCCAAATTCCATATAACTTCACATGAATATTCCCCATGATGCCATCTTTAAAAATTGGATAAATGGTTCTGCTGCACCAAACAGGAGGACTGCCAAAGCTTCAGATAAGAAAACTTTTAAATGACATCACCCAAATTCAAAAAAAATCACAGAATTGTTCCTCATGATGCACTCTACCAAAATTTCACAAATGGTTCCACTCCACTGATCAGTCATTCTCAGGTGAGCGACCCAGGGCCTAAGGGCCCTCTTGTTTAAACAAGTCTCAATAAATGAAAATTGTTTCATTTTAGAGAACCTATTGAATTTTTATGGCAGGTAAGTAATGCAACTTAGACCTCCTCTACTTCAAGACCTCTAAAAATGCAGGATAGAAACACTAATGAAATACCTTTTCTTTTCAAATTGTGAGGTAAAACTATACATGTACCAAAAGTCTAGATGATCAGATGATTTGCTTCAGATATTCCTAGAGATCAAAAGCCATATTATTATGAATGATAAAATGAACTTCATTTCTTACTAGGAATGATGACTATGAGGAAGATGGACTGTATGGTGCAATTGTTCCTCGTATTGTCACTGCTGGTACTATCACACGCAGAGCAGTGGAACCTACATGGCTCACAGCTAGTAATGCCTACGTAAGTGAGGGCTATTCCAGAATAAATACCTTGGGAGGTGGGGGGGGGGGGGTGTTGATCTGTCAAACAACAATGACCCATATAACTTGAAAATGTCCCATCCAACCACCCATAGAAAAATATATCACCTGCCGTCTTCTCCCCCAGGTATTTTTTTCTGGAATAGCCCTGAGTAGAAATAGTTATTTGAGCACTCTGTTTTGAATATGGGATTGATTTACAAAATCTGATATAGATGTTTATGCAAGGACCAATTTGTCTGATTACAGTACATGTGTATTTAACCCTTAAAGCGTCAAGAAAAAAATGCATCTAAAAATGTTGTCTGCTGCAAAAAAATTGCCGAACTTCACTGACGAATTAAGTATAGAAGCGAACAGCGTGGACCCAGAACAGACTGCTCCTATAGGAGCAGTCTGATCTAGGTCCACACTGTTTGCCATAGAGGCTACTTAAACATTTCAGCAGATGAGAAAAACAGACGACTTTTGTTGCGACTGGCGCATTAAGGGTTAACTTCAATATTTAGACACTAGTTATTTGTAACCAGAGCCCCCACAACTGAAGAATAGGTGGGACTTTGACTTTTCATTGAGCAAACTCTTTCTAGAAGCCCTGCACTGCTTGGACAAACAGAAAGTAAAATCTTTGCCAATTGACTCCACACTACATTGAACGACTCAAAATCTTACTTTTAAGAATGCAAGTAGCTGTTGGATTTTCCTGGCGCATGTTTTGTTTTGTGGATATTCAGTTTCAAACTAAGTCAACTGTAGAGATCTTTCATGTCTGGTCAGGAGAAAGATGATTCAGTTTGGTTCTGCTCATTGAAGTTTAAATCTTACTGGATACATTGTATATACTGTCCTGCCAGGGCTTAGAATCGATAGATCACTTCTGTATTAATCCTATCCACAGGATAGGATTAATACACAAGTGATCTATCGATTCGTGTTAGCTCAAGTGGAGTGTACAAGTTGATATTTTACTTAACAATAGTAAACAAAGCATGATGTCACTGTCACTCTTGACTGGCAGGACAGTAGGTATATTGCATCAGTTACGTAATGCTTCACTATCATGCCATTTTTTTTAACCATTTCCAGTTTTCCTACTTTATCCAATCATTTGCCTGTAGCTAAGACTGTTTTGTTTGGACTTCAGAGGGTTATTTGTAAAATATTCCAATTGATTGTAGTACAATGACTGTGCATGCAAACATTCAGATACTTTTGAAGTGTGTTAAAGGCTTTGGTGTAGGCACCGTCAGGCTACCATATACTATGTTGGAAGGGCATGGCCAAATTGTTTTATTTGTAAGCCTAACAGAGTTGGAAGTGAGTTGAACAATTATATGGTGCAGGCACCACCAGGCTACCATATTTTATGTTTGGAGGTCATGGCTAAATTATTTTCTTTGTAACCCCAACAAGAGTTGGAAGCCAGTTAGGCTATCGTATGTCATGTTGAGGGGCTATGACTAAAATTCTTGCACAAGCCTTACAGATTGGAAGCCAGTTAAAGTATGTGGTGCAGGTATCACCAGGCTATCTATGTCATGTTGAGGGGCTATAACTTAATTCTTTCTCCTACAAGCCTGACAGAGTTGGAAGCAAGTCAGTTTATGGAACAGGCACCACCAGGCTTACATATATCATATTGAAGGGTTGCCGTTAAATTTTTTCTAATACAAGCCTGACAGAGTTGGCAGCGAGTTAAGTCTGTAGTGCAGGCACCACTAGGCTACCATATATCATGCTGAGGTTTCATGACTAAATTCTTTTTCTTACAAAAAGTAAGTGAGTATGATCAGGAAATACCACAATCAAACACAGCAGACCAACCCACTGCACCGTGAGGAAGAGCCACAGAACATTGATAGTAACAATACATCTGTAAGACAATAATAGCAAAGCGTCCAGCTTTCTCTTCCTCTTCAAGATGATTGCAAAACTAGAATGAACACAAAGTAATGCATAACAAAACAAATACAAACACAGAACCCCACAAACACTTGGAAGTACACTAAACAATAGATCAACAACAACAGAACCACGGCCTTAGAACAGTCAGCAGCCTAAGCCACTGGGGGGCTTAAATGCATTTTACTAGCGCTAAATCTTCGCCCTAGATTCTGTTGTTGTTTAGACACAAAATTGTTTAACTCGCATGGGGGCTTCCTAACTACTACAATGTATCATCACAGAGAAACAATCAAATCAAATTAACACACTTCTTACAAGCTTGACAGAGTTGGAAGCAAGTTAAATTTTATGGTACAGGCGCCACCAGGCTACTATATATCATGTTGAGGGGTTATTACTATATTCTTTCTCTTACAAGCCTGACAGAGTTGGAAGTGAGTTAAAGTCTATGGTGCAGGCACCACCTGGCTACCATTTTGTTGGAGCAGATGTTGATTCTCAGGAACTCTGGATAGCTGCAGTGCTAGGTGATGCTCACTTTGCGAAAATGCATGGTAAGTTTTCAGGTCTCTTTTAGACTTCTCTTGTCACCAGAAAACCTGATTTTGTTGACGACAAAAAGCAAATGGTTCATCATCACTGTCTGATCAGCACCATTGATATTTCATCATCTAGTAGAGAGTAAAATACTAAGCTTGCTATATGCATAGTTTCAATATTTTAGCTAGTCCCTGTAGCTGAGCAGGATTGTTTTAGCCTTATTCGGTCACAGGCACTGAAGACGGTTCATTTTTGTGACTGGGCCCATATATTCTAGCTTTTCGAATCCAGCAGGTCAGACTGTCATTATTTCACCAAATGATGTAGTAACACCATCAATGTCCAAGCAGTTTAGAGGGAGCGCAGTGGCTCAGTGGTAGAGTGCTAGTCTCGAGATTGTGAGGTTGCGGGTTGGAGCCTCACGGGTGTCACTGCGTTGTTTCCTTGAGCAAGACAGATTAATCCTTGTTAAGTACTGGTTCAACCCAGGAAGACCCATCCCGACATAATTGAAAAATTGTTGACTGGGATGTTAAGAATCAAATCAACCAAACAAAACAATCAGATTAGAAAAAGAGACAACACATGAGTACATATTTGACCTAATAAGTGCATTGTATGAAACACTTTTTCAAAATTGTATTATTCCGTTTAAAAACAGTGTAGATCCAGATCAGCTGGCTTTGGATGATCTGGGTCAAAACTTTTTGCAAAATTTATCAGCAGACGATAAATGTTGCCTCTAGCAAGAAAAGAGTTAAAAGATTGAGATTACATTTGGCAAAAATGTATTTATATTGAAGGTTGTACTGCTCTTGGCTGGATGACTCTACAAGGAAAAAAGTCTGACAAGACAGACCTGCACAGCAAGGTGGCAGAGACAGTTGGAATTAGCAGAGACCATGCCAAGGTATGGACGTGAGAATTCGGTTGTTTATTTTCAGAGGGGAGCACACTGACTCAATGGTAGAGTACTCAAATTGAGATTGAGGGGTTTGCTGGTTTGAGCCTCCTTGGTGGCACTGTATTTGATCCTTGATCAAGACACTTTATCCTCTGCTTAGTACTGGTTAAACTGAGGAAACGTCTCAACATGATTGAAAAATGTTGCTAGGGATGTAAACATCAACTTGAACAAACAAACATTTATTTTTGACACTTTAAATTCTGTAGCAGGATGTTATCAAGACGCCCCCCCCCCACCCACACACATAATTTTGGATTTCATATAGGGACTAAGCCAGCTTGTATCAGAAGCTTCTGGTTTACAAGGCAAACAATTTATCCACTACACCACAGGGTGGCTCCTAAATGTCAGGTTGTGGTGTAACAGAAGTATATCACAGAAACTCCTGCCATATTATATGTTTGTCTCATGTTTGAATGCTCTAATATTCATTGTAAGGGGATGATGGTCAAGATTTTTGCATTTTTCTTGTTTGATATATCTTTGTTGATAGCAAACAGTGCAGACCTAGAGGGATGCCACCTGTTTGCTAATGTTCCATTAATAGGATTCTAGAGGCATAAAAGGTTGAATTGCTCTTTCTGTAACTAGAGCTCTAGATACTCTATACAATGTAGGGACATACTTTAATATAGTGGACGTATGTGGAATCCTGCCTTATAAGAGGATGTATCCACACAAATGTGGTATCAAAATAAACTTTGACATCTTAACATACACAGAAAGACTAATAATAATAGCTATATCCTCTTATGAGGTGAATATCGAGGCCTTTCAACTTCAGAAGGGTCAACGCTTTTTCTCTTCATCGCGCATCCATGTAAATCAGAGCATTTTAGCAAAGACTGAATAATTTTTTTCTTTAGAAATGTGGAATCATTTCTATATAGGGAAGTATAACCAGATTTTTGGCCAAGACTGAATAATTGTGTTCTCAAGAAATGTGGATACATCTCTATATAGAAATGATTCCACATTTCTTAAGAGAACAATGTTTTCATATAAAACGGCATTATTTTGTCAATGTAACCATTACGGAATAAACAGCATTTCTGTTATATAGATGCCTCTCTATGGATCCATCTTCAAGAAAACTAGTTTATAGCCTACAACAAAATGTGGATACATCCCTTATAAGAATGTATCCACATTCCATAAGCAGCCTCGCCGATACAGTTGACATGATCTACTATGGCGGCAACTGTATTGGACAGGCTGAATAATTGTTGGGGAGTTTTACAACCAAACTCCCCAAAACATGATCCATGTTTGAAAGACTCTTGCATTTTCATTGAGAAATTGAAATGACCGACATCGACCGTGAAAAAACACTGACCCTTGCCCCATTAAAAATCTGATCATTACAAACAATATTTGCATCCGGGCGTATTGATTGTAGTATAAAAATGGAGATGAGATACAGTAGTATATTATTCGACCACACAATGTGGACACATCCTCTTATATGGCAGGATACCACATAGGTCCTTTATAATAAAGTATTTCCCAATGTAGTTCCTTTAAAACACACCTCATTATAACACAGATTTGGATATAACATGGTCATGCTGTTCCCAAAATTATTTACCATGGAATTTTACAAATTTTAAAGGAATTATAGAAAAATGACATTTTCCTATAACTACTTAGTAAAATTTCTCTTTATAACACGGTTCACTTATGTCACGGTCCATTTCAATGGACCCCAAACATAGTGCTATAAAGGGACACCACTGTACATTCATTTTGCTGTAACTTGTTATTGCAAGTGTCTCAGCAAAATGCTTCTAATGAGTGGGAAATTGAGAATCAAGACATTTTTTTTGCTTTTTCTGTGATTTTGTCAATCTGAACTGGGGCTTTTGTTTCAATGTGCCAGGTGTTTAACTATGGACGAATCTATGGTGCTGGTCAGAAGTTTGCAGAGAAATTACTGATGCAGTTTAATCACAGACTGTCACCAGAGGAGGCCAAGTCTAAAGCTAACATAATGTTTACAACAACTAAAGGAAGGAGGAGGTAGGAAAAGTGCTCTCCCTTTGTTTCCATAATCATATATTTAGTATGAAATTTCAACTGCTCATTAAAACTTAAGTGCTGAAAAATAAAGACTTTTCTTGCTCTGAAATTTTCACATGTTGTATTTATCATGCGGATAAATGCTAAAATGTCAACATTTGTTGGCATTTTAACATTTAACAGCATGATAAATTGCATGCTCAATTGAGCATGAAAAGCATGAAAAATTTTAAACCTTGAGGCCAGTACATGGGTGGAAGTTTTTGGTTTTGAGTGCCAATAACAAAAGATACTGAGTTGTATACCATATTTAGCGGAGTATAGTGGCTTAGTTGTTAGAGCGTTAGACTGGGGATTGAAGCTTTGCTAGCTTGAGAGTCACCGCTGGCAGAGTCACTGTGTTGTGTCCTTGAGCAAGACCTTTATCCACTATGAGGTACTTGTTTAATCCAGGTAGACAGGAAATCCTCCCAACATGACTGAAAAATTGTTGACTGGGGCGTAAAGCATCAAAACAAACAAAGCATACCATATTTTTCATAACAAGTCTAGCAATTTTAATTGATAGGTAAAAACTCATGTTATTGGAAAATGTAGACAAGATGTAGGCATTTCTTTTTTCATTAAATCTAGAGGACAATATTCCTGCATACAGTATCTTTGAATTAACCCTTTTATTATTAGCTCACCTGTCACATAGTGACAAGGTGAGCTTTTGTGATAGACCTTCGTCTGTCCTTCGTCTGTCCATCCGTCGTATGTCCGTTAACAATGGACTTAAATGACAACTCCTCCTAAACCCCTATTCCAATTATGAAATAATTTCACACAAATGATCCTTGGGTGGCCCCCTTCCAAAATTGTTCAAATGGTTTCAGTCCCTTGCATATCTAGGTCACAGAGGCTAAAAAATGATTTTCGAGATGAAATAATTGATATGTAACATCACCTAGTGGACCTCTACCAAGTTTGTTAAAATTATACCCCTGGGGCCAAAAATGGCCCCACCCAGGGGAGTTACATGTTTTACATAGGCTTATATAGGGAAAACAGGAAAAAAATCTACTTGCCTGAAACCACAAGGCCTAGAGTCTTAGCATCACCTAGTAGACCTCTACCAAGTTTGTTCAAATTATACCCCTGGGGCCAAAATGGCCCCGCCCCGGGGGTTACATGTTTTACATAGGTTTAATGTAAGGAAAACATGAAAAAAAAATTGTCTGACACCACAGGGCCTAGAGCCTTGATATTTGGTATGTAGCATCATTTAGTGGATCTCTTAACAAGTTTGTTTAAATTATGCCCTTGGGGCCTAAAATGAGCCTCCATGGAGGTCGCATAAGCTTATATGACTGGTGCACATAGTACAGACTGGTGAACGATTCAGGGCCACTATGGCCCTCTTGTATAGATATATGAGCATTTTCTATCCTTTTCATTTGTTTTTGAAATGAAAAAAGAGCTTTTATGATGTGCTAGTCAGATTTAACACTTATGCCTATGACAGTTTTTGGTATGCTGCATAAACATTTGACAGTATCTTTAGCAATGGCAAACATGGTAAGGCATCCAAAATTGAGTGTGCTGGTACCCAGAAAGGGTACCCATGCACATCAAGTGATATCATCATCATGATTGTTGCTTGACTAGTTATCTTTTTATGTTCATAGTTATATAATTGAACCAGCTCATGAGATTTTGTTACTTATCGCATGGGTGAGCTGCCAAGACTCAGACGATCCTGCATCTTTGCGCAGTCTGGCCAGATTTTTAGCTGCTTGCATACATAAAGTTTGGAATTAGACCAAAGTTTAGGCCTGTAACTCAACTAGGTAGCTGTGAATGTGTGTTTAAAGAATGACTGTGAATATATGATAAGACTATTTTAGTACCAAACTGCCCTGTGCTGGCTCATATAATTGTCTTTTTTATTATATTTTTCAGCCGACAGACAGGCAAGTGGTGCGGAGGAAGGTGAGTTGCCTTTAATATACATAACACAAAGTTTTTGAAATATGGATTTTATCTATAAATACAGAATATTAGAATTGGTAAATGTCATCATCATGATATGAAATTGTACAAGATATTATATTTATCCAAGTTTGAATTGACATTCTGGACTGATGTGTATTTAGATTTAGCTATTTGTTTACTGGCACTTTTGACATGTAGAACTTGTTTCACAAACTACTCTTTTAATTTACAAAAAATTTAATTGAGACCCGATACAAATCAACACAATGATGCGAAGGGGTGTCAGACATAATATTGGCCTCATCATGAGAAAACCTGTCTATGGGGTTTCTGACCAGGTCATACCCAAACTACTCTGTTCAGCTACAAGGACTAGCTAGAAAATTGAAATTTCACTTGTAGCAAGTTTACATATGATCATGATACTTTCCAATTAGCGAATAACAGAGGCGTTGATCAAAGTCTGACTTTGTTCTTCACGAACCTAGAAGACAGGTTTTCTTGTGTCAATACCCATATTTGTCCAGATTGGATGTTCAGGTTTTCATGCAGGCTCTACTTTTCCTATCACTGTCACTATATTACCAAAATCTCATATTATACAATTATTGACTATTGAGGCATTGGACATGATATGATATCGACCTGAGAGTACCAATATTGACCGAGGCGGAGCCGAGGTCAATATTAGTATTCTCAGGTCGATATCATATCATGTCCAATGCCACAATAGTCAACAATTGTTTTATTATATAATTTCTCTAAACAAAAAAAAAGCAACAACAACAACAAAATCTTGGCTATGGACTATGTCTTGGACAGTCTTGAATTTCTTTTTTTTACATGATGACTACCTGATTTTATTCAGTTAAAGAGGAATGAATTCATACTTTTATAGTAATTACAACTGCAGACAGAGAAGATCCAGATTAAATGCCGCATAATGTGGCATTTCATCAGCGTCTACACTGTATGCTAAGACAAAAATGATCTTCAGGGAAAAAACTGCAATTTTGTTAAGAAATTAAAACCTGTGACCCCTTGAATTATACAATGGACCATTCCAAGTTTAGTAGTAGGAAGAATTCATTAGTTCATTTAAGAGTTCTGCTAATTACTATATTCAACAGCAAAGTCTGAATTACATGTATATGATGAAACACCAAATCTTGTGAATTTCATGCTGCTGTCACTCACTGAAATTTATTTACAGAAAATCATGCAAATTGCATGCTGAATGCACACCTGTGATGGAAAGTTTCTATGAAGTCTATTTTTAGTAACTAATATTGAATGGGAAAAACCAGCAGCCCATGAGATAAGTCGTTTTATGGACTCGAGTGGATAGGCATCTGGGCCAATCAAAAGATGTCTATTTATAGGTTATATAATAACATTCTTTATCAAATAGCTGGGAGTGTAATAACTCCATGCAATAAAATCCATAACCCACTAGTGATTTACAGAATGATGGGAAATGTTATGACGTCCATAACAATGTAGCGTACATAATGACGAAAAATTATAACGTTTTTACGGCAGAAATGAGATTTCAAAGTAATCTTAATGCCATATGATAATGCCATATGATAAATAAAATGATAAAATGCTCGTCATGCCTCCCATTTTATCTATTTTCCCCAACTCACTCAATAAATTCAATAAAACATGAGCACTCATAAAAGATCCTCTATTTAAACTAGCATACACATCTATTTATTGGGGCTAGACATCTAACTTTTGGTCTTAGCCTCAATTGACTTCCTACTTTGTGTTTAGAGCAGTGATAGCTCTGGTGAGAATGTTAAGATGTACAGACTTGTCTAAGCTATCTCTGGTCATCCATGTGAAAAATATCGAAATCTTGTGTGCAAGCTATTTTATCTGTTCTAGTGAGAGTGCAATGTTTAATAGACTGGAAGAGATTGCAAAATCTGAGGAGCCATGTACCCCAGTGTTAGGGGGCAGAATTAGCAAAGCCCTTGAACCAGATACAGTCTATGATGATGTAAGTATTATTGGATATAGAGTCGATGCGGCTAATTTCGTACGGTTTTGGATGCGCTTGCAATTTACTTACCTCCAGCTCCACACGTGGCTATGTCACATTCGCTATAACGTATCGGTACCAGTACTGTATCTTTCAACATCTTTTGTAAGCCGCTTTGTGATTGGATAATCGATTTATGTTAGAAGAAACACAGTATGGGTGAGGTAGGCTAATTGCGTACACATGCGGCAAATGTCGTACGGGGCAGCGGGAAATTTCGTACACTATAACTGCTATAGAATTATGTGCTTAATATTTCATATTTCGCATTCAGAATGTATGCAACACCTGTTCCGAAAATGTAATATCGTAATATCTACATCCTAGAAAGATTTTGCTTACTTTTCATAGCCTCCTCTTTCGAGTTTGCAACCTCCCAGTTTCAAATTTGGTCTTTGTGTCAATGATCATTTAAAAAAGTAGAGCTCTAGTTAACTGTAAAAATGAAATAAATATTTGTTTAAAGAAGTGGTTTATTTATATCTGTACTGTCTGTATTAAAGAGAGGAAATGTGAGAGACCCGTTGAAAGCAGTTGAATTACTGAAACCTACTTTGAGTAAGTTACCGAAAGCGCATTGTGAGACCCTTTGAAAGAAGATAAATTACCGAAACACACCTTGTATTTACATTTTTTTGCGATACGAGACTATACTTTGAATCGTCAATCACCATGCATGCACCGTCATCCATACGCTGTATCAATGATGATGTTATTTTCAGTTTAAATGTGGTATGTGAGTTGCGAAGGCAAAGCAAGCCTGTACAAACGCGCATTCTCACAAGAGAGCACACTGAAAACATACTACTAGCTAGCTGTGCAGCCTTTTCACGGTTAATTTAATTTATGTCAAATCGCACAAGTGTCATTAATTAAAAGGGATTATCTACTCAGAATATTGAGCAACCAATCAGTATAAACGGATTAAAGTAGCTATCACATTCTTTTACACACTTGACAATTAACATGCCCAGACCCGAGGTTATAAAACTTTTTTAATGCTCAATAAAACTGAGCACGAAATTTCAGCTGCTCGTTAAAACTAAAATATGGACAAATAAAGTACATGTATCTTGCTTAAAGTAGCTCAGATGTTGTATTAATTATAATAAATCATGCTAATACAATTGTTGGCATTTTAACATTTATGAGCAGGATACATTTCATGCTCAGTCGAGTTGAGCATGAAAAAAGTTTTATAACTAACATATTATCCTTTCAGATAATTAAAGAATAGTCCATTTGAAAAGAGTGGAATTTTCCAATTTTGCCCAAGTTGGAAATGTTTTCATGTTTTCTTGCTGTCTGTTGATTTTCTTTTCTCAAAATTCTATTGACGAATTATTTCAAGAATACAATCTGAGTGTCAAATCCTGTTCGGATCCAGATTAGGCCCAATGCCCCCCCCCTGATCTAGGTCCAAACTGTTTGCAAATGTATCAGCAGACTACACTAAACTTCTACCACGACCTCTAAGTAATGACCCTTGATTCATTCAATTCATTTACCATTTCGTTCACGCATCGAAAAGCGTTTTGTGGAAGTATAGCAGCAGATGATTGTGGACAGAAATGAGTGCTAAAAATAGAACTGAGCAGCATTTTAGGCGCATATGAGACTGTATACATACGCGCATTCTTGCTAGAACACTCACTGCTATAAATTAACTAAAAAAGCGGACATGCAGACGATTGTGGACAGAAAAGTAACAAACACAAAATGGAAAGATAATTTGAAAGAAAATGACGCTGAAGTTCGCTTTCATTTCGAGCAGAGTTCACTAATATGAGACTGCACATGATCGCATTCCTGCAAGAAACACTGCTATATGATAACCAACAAAAGCGGCAGCTGCGGCTAACCTCTCGAGCAGCGAAGGGTCGGGCCTGATCTGGGTCCTAATTGTTTTCAAAGGTTATCAACGGACGACAGTAGATCTAGTAACAGATGATTTTGGACAGAAATGGGCGTCGAAAAAAAAGAAATATAACACTTTCCTCTCAAGCAGCGAAGGCTCATATACGAGACTGCACACGCCTGCATTCTCGAAAGAACATTTTGTTGGATCCAGGTTAGTTATATGCTCCAGGTACCCTGTGGAAAGAGTCTTGCACAGTGCAACGGCAGTAAAAAGAGGTGTACGAAATTAGACACCTTCAAAAACGTCGGCTAAAGTCAATGGAGGGTAATGTCGTACACTTTATTTTTGTCATTTTATTCGCAAATGCTGACTTATTCTCAATAAATATTTATTATATTATCAAAGCTTTATCATTAAACTATCTTTGTACAATACACACTCATACAATATACCAGGTAAAGCGAGGTAATTTGTCTACCTTTAACGCTGGAGTTTTGTTACCGTTTTCGCTGGTTACCAGCAAAAGCAGTGACAGAATTTGACCTTGGCGCGAAGTGACACTATCTGATCAAATTTTGAGATGACGTAAAGTGTATCGTCAGTGTGGGAAGACACTTTGCGGGTACCAGATGGATCGATGTTTATTTACGTTAAAGTCCGATAAAAAAGGCCAAAAAGTTGAGCGGCGGTATTAAAAATAGCGCAACTGTACAAAATTATACGCCTGTACGATATTAGCCGCCTCGACTCTATAGTAGGTCATCCACCAATTATGTGTGAAGCAGATCACAAATGTTTATGATGTTTTTAGCTTACCTGAGCGGAAGGCTCATGGGCGAGCTGATAGTATACCAATGACTCCAGCACCCGTAGTCTGTAAACATTATCAAACATCTTCTCCTCTGAAACTACGGGGCCAATTGAACTCAAATTTCATATGGAGACTTCATATGACGGTGGAACAAAAGATTGTTCAAATGGTCCTTGTCACATGAGCAAGATGGCTGCCATGCCCATATATGGAAAAACACTTTAAAACTCTTCTTGATCTGCTTTATGACAAGGTCAATTTTGTTTCTGAATGTTTCTATATGGTGTAACTGTGAATGCAGTTGATATTTTAAC
Organism: Loripinus fragilis; assembly: GCA_964019695.1. Classification (NCBI taxonomy): domain Eukaryota; kingdom Metazoa; phylum Mollusca; class Bivalvia; order Lucinida; family Lucinidae; genus Loripinus; species Loripinus fragilis. Next base: position 61,451,407 of record OZ026522.1, on the reverse strand, counting down.
CAAAGTCAACTGTATCCAGTTTTCCTAATTTGTCCACACAACCATATCAATGCAACTAATTCATTTATAATTAAAATCAACATGTGGTGAGACTGTGGGGATATACAGGTTTGTCTGAGTCTTCCCTGCTCACATAATCAAACCAAAATCTCATGAGCTGACATAATAATGAGCCGTGACATGTGATTTCCAACAATGTGGCATTTTGACATGTGTAGACTCAGACAAGCCTGTGCAACCTCCTTTTAAGCTAAGAAACTTCAAATGATGTTCAGTCAGTAGCTTAACACTCATAGAATATTCAAGTGATTAGCAAAGGCTCTGATCAGACTGCGCATATGCGCAGGGTGATCTGAGGCTTTGCTGGTCGCACATACTACATTGTTGGAAATCTCATGTCACGGCTCAATTATTTCCATTTTAGGAATGGTTAGGTAAAGGGGATACAAAAATATTTTTATACTGTCTCTGAGGGAGCGCAGTGGCTCAGTGGTAGAGTGCTTGACTCGAGACAGAAGGGCAGCGGGTTCGAGCCTCACCAGCGTCACTGCATTGTGGTCCTTTAGCTAAACACATTTATCCTAGCTTAGTACTGGTTCAACATAGGAAGACCCATCCCTATATAACTGAAAGATTATTGATGGGACGTAAAGAATTAAATCAAATCAAACAAAATACTGTCTCTGTTTCTACTTTAGTTTATGACCAGCAGAATCAACTGGGTGGTCCAGAGTTCTGCAGTTGATTATCTCCACTTGATGTTGGTGTGTATGAGGTGGCTGTTCGACTCTTTCGGTATTGATGGTAGATTCTCTATCAGCATTCACGATGAGGTCCGTTACCTGGTGGCAACAGAAGACCGGTACAGAGCCGCTCTGGCACTGCATATCACAAACCTGCTCACCAGAAGCATGTTTGCTTACAAGATTGGAATGAAGGATCTCCCACAGGTATTATTAACCCTTAAAGCGCCACCTATAATTTGCAGCAGACGACAATTTCAAATTTTGCCGCTTTTTCAAAAATAACAAATAAGGCATTCTCATGAAATATCTTACCTTATTTTTTTTTGAAAATTGGAAAGTTGTCGAAAAATTTGTCGTCTGCTGCAGTCGTGATTGGCGCTTTAAGGATTAATTTAACCAAACCATCTATCTTCTTTAGTGGCTGGGGATCATCACATACATTTTTTTTATAGCAGAGATTTTCAGGTAAAGAATTTTATCCATAAAGTGTCACCTTGAATTTGCCGCATACAGAACTGTCTTCATCTTTGCTTTAACCCATTACCTACCTCATAGAGACGCTTTTTTACACTTTTTCAAACAGGGAAGACCTCTTATATCATATTTCCATAAGCTATCAGAGTAGACCCTGATCAGGCAGCTCTTGCAAGAGCTGCCTGATCAGGGTCTACTCTGGTTGCTTATGGAAAATGATATATCTGATCCTACACTTGTTGACTTGACAAGTAATTTCATTGTACTATGTACCAACTTGAAAGTTTATTTATATAATTATTCATAGTGGGTGGAGCCTAGCATGAATATTCATGAAGGAAAGGGTTAAGAAACTAAATAAGCCTTTTTATGTTGTTATTATATGGAGCTTCTCACATGAAAGCCTGATTTTGTTTGGTGTAAACATCAAAGGTGCAGACCAACCTGCACATTTGTCCAGCACCAGCCACATGCAAAATTTCCTAAAGCTAGCTAGTCTCTGTAACTTATTAAGCTGAATTGAACCTAACCTAGTCACAAACCCATTAGTCAGGATTCTTGTGACATGTGATTTCCAACAATGTGGCATTTTGACAAGTGTAGACTCAGATGAGCCTGTGCAGCCTCCTTTTTAGCTTAGAACCTCCAAATAATGTTCTGTCAGTAGCTTAACAGTGTAGAATACTCAAGCGACTAGCAAAGACTCTGATCAGCTTGCGCATATGCATATCAACTCCTACCAGCTTTTGATGGGGCTATTTGATATTTTTCCTTCACAATGTAATCACATTGAACATATGGTTAATTTTTTTTTTTTTTTGACAAAATGACAGCTAAGAGAACTTAGACAATTTTTTCTGTATAATTGTATATGCATAGATAGTACCTTCATGGTCCAATTAATTCCTACAACAGCATTTAATATATGCATGAAGGAGTTTGGTACCAAAAAATATCTTTTTACAAAATGACAGTTATGAGAACTTAGACAATTTTTCAAATAAATGCTTTGATATATTAAAAAACTTTCAGGTGTGATGTTTTCTGTGTGTTCTATATTACCAAATGTTGCAGATTGCCAACTTAAACATCATTTGCACAGATTTCAAAATACCATCACTTGCCAAAACTAAGTGTTTTTTTACTGTGTGGGTGGGTGATCTAATAAGCATTTGCTTATTTACTCTTTTTTCATTAACCCTTTGAAGGCCAGAAACCCCAATGTGGGTACTTTGGCAAACAGTGGATACCCAGATGAAATGTTACATGATGTGACATTTCATCAGGGTCTACACTATTTGCTAAGACAAAAACAATCTTCAGAGAAAGAAATACAATATTTTATTGGAAATCATATCCTATGACCCCTTTTTTCTATACAATGTACCATCCTGACTTATCTGTATCAAGCTTTATGGGTAATCCCAATGATCTTAAAAGGGGTAATTAGGACTTAAGTTAAGAGTGCGTAACGAAAATTTCATTTTCTTATTTCTCAACCAAAACATATGTTGTGGGTACTCAAAAGAACCGTCTCAATGGGAAGGTTCTTTTGAGCACCAAAAACATATGTTAAAATTGATGGGTAAGAAAATATTGACAATTTTATGCTGAAAAGGTTTGTTTGTCTTAACCTGTGGGTAATACTTTTTATATGATCCCCCTACTTGTATATTTCAGTCTGTGGCCTTCTTTAGTGCTGTGGATATTGATGTCTGTCTACGTAAGGAAACTGATCTTGATTGTAAAACACCATCTAACCCACATGGCCTGGAAAAGGGCTACAATATTCCAACAGGTGAGCATATAAAATAGGGGCAGATAGTAAGATTATTTTATTCTACAGTAAAACCTGCCTTTAGCGGCCACTCAAAAAGAAGACAAAATTGGTTTTCAAGACCCATAATCGCTTAACACAGGTCAAAAGTATTGCAGAATGCTCCAAGAGAGCATTCTGCAATACTTTCAACCTTCATTAAGGTACCATTTGTCTTTAAGATCTTTGTTTTGTCTATTTTTGAGTGGTCGCTTTACATAGGTTTTACTGTAATTATAATCCTCCAGTTCTACCACTTTTATCCAATTGGCATGGTTATCAAAGCAGTAGATAGATGCAAGTCGTTAAGAGTGTCACAAAAATTTAATTTTCTTATTTCTTAACCAAAACATATGAGCCGCAACATGAGATTTTCAACAATGTGGTATGTGCGACCAGCAAAGCCTCAGATCAGCCTGCGTATACGCGCAGTCTGATCAGAGCCTTTGCTGGTCGCTTGAATATTCTATGTGTGATAAGCTACTGACTGAACATCATTTGGAGTTCCTGAGCTTAAAAGGAGGCTGCACAGGCTCGCCTGAGTCTACACTTGTCAAAATGCCACATTGTTGGAGCTCATATGTTGATGATTCTTTTGAACCATATGTTAACAAATGCTCCAACAGCAGGGCAACACAGGCCCATTTGCTAAGATAGTGGGGGCATCACTTTCAAATTTAGAAAGGAGGAACATTCATTCTTGTGCCTGACACATCATCCTGACTTAATTCTGAGTGAGTGATGGCATGTACAAGAATGTAAATTATACCAAAACGCATAAAAACACAATCAAAACAGAAACTCAGAACAGAAATCAACCGTTATTGTATGCAACACATGATCTTGACCTGAAACATGTTCCTATCTCAAACGGCTACTGAGTTGTTGGGCATACACAAATTTAAAAAAAAATAACTTCGAAAATTCAACAGGGAGGGGGGGATTAATGAGTTTTGGGTTGCACAAGAATGAAAATTGCAGTAAATAAGCCAAAAAAAAAAAAGGGGGCCATAACTCTGAAACAAAATAATGGAAAGCAAACATAATTGTATGCAACAATTTGTCTTGACCGTTTACACATTCCTATAAAGTTTCATGAAGACATATATATATATATAACGGTTACTGCGATATGATGCATACACTATTTTTTTTACAATTATCAAAGGGGCATAACTCAGAAAAGGTTGTACAGGACACATGGTCTTTACTTATTACACATTCCTATAAAGTTTCATGAAGACATATGTAATTAATACCGAGTTATGGTGGGTACAAGATTTATTTACAATAATCTAAGGGGCATAACTCAGAAACTTACAAAGGGGGAACAACCATTCTTGTATGCGACACATTGTCTTGACCAAAAACTCATTCCTATAACGTTGCATGAAGATATTTCAGATAGTAACTGATATATGGGGTGTACAAGAATATTTTGAAAAAAATCAAAGGGGCATAACTTAGAAGCTAAGAAAGGAGGGACAGCCATTTTTGCGTGCGACACATCGTCTTTACCTTATATAGTTTTCTGTAAAATTGCATGAAAATATCATGAACAGTGAGTGAGTCATGTTGTGACCAAGAATGTAAATTACACAAAAACACAATCAAAGGGCTATAACACAGAAACAGAAATCAACCGTAATTGTATGCGACACATTGTCTTGATCTGATATACATTCCTATAGAGTTTCACAAAGATATCCCAAACGGTTTCCGAGTTATGGGTCGTACAAGTTTTTTTTTGTGGGAAAAATTATCAAAAGGGCATAACTTGGAAACTTGGAAAGGGGGAAATATCATTCGTGCGCAGGGCACATCGTCTTTAGCTAATACATATTCTTAGAAAATTGCATGAAGATATCATTAAAATTGAGTGAGTTATGGAGTGTACAAGAATGTAAATTACAAAAAATAAGCTTAAAACACAATCAAAAGGCCAAAACGAAGAAAAGGAAAGCAATGGTAATTGTATGCGACGCATTGTCGAGACCTGATTGACCTCTTGGCTCTCGTTTGTGGTGTCTAACTATGACCTCTTGGCTCTCGTTTTGGTGTCTTACTATGAGTTTGTAACTCCTGGGTCGGGTGTGGTACTTGATTGTATCGACTCCTGATCTTTGCACCCTTACTTACTTACATTCCTATAAAGTTTCCTGAAGATATCCCAATGGGTTACTCAGTTATGGGGCATACAAGAATTTTGGGGAAAAATGTAAAAAAAATCAAAGAGGCATAACTCAGAAACTAATGAAGGGGAACAATCATTCTTGTATGTTACACATTCATCTTGACCTAATTCACATTCCTATAAAAGTACATGAAGATATTCCAAACAGTTACCGATTTTTGGGGTGTACAAGAATGAAATTACACAAAATAAGCATTAAAAACAAACAAAGGGCCATAATTCTGAAATGGAAAACGGAAGGTAACCATAAATATATGTAGCCATAGATATATGCAACACATCTCGATCCGATACACATTCCTTTCAAGTTTCATGAAGATATATATAACGGTTACAGAGTTATGGCGCATACAAGATTTTTTTTTTTTACGATTTTCAAAGGGGCATAACTCAGAAACTATGAAAGAGGGAATAATCATTTTTGTGTGGGACACTTTCTTTTAACCTAATATACATTTTCATAAAATATTATGAAGATATCTTGAAGATGTTAACGGACAGATGGACAGTGTAATGCCATAATACCTCCTTTTTTTTTAAAATGAGGGCAAAAAAAATGATTGGCAAGAAAACATTTTAAGTTGAATAAAAATGTTTATCTAAACCTGTGTAGATTATCAAAATGTTTTGATAGTTTCAGTTACTGAATATGGCTATTAAAATTATCAACAGTGCCAACCCCGATGAGCTGGGATTAGAGATCAGTTAAATGGGGTTCCCTTAAAAAAAGTGTCAAAAACCTAAATCTATCTCAATTCAATATCCAGCATCTGTCCTTGAACATTGACTCACGGCTTTAACCCTCCGTATTCTGGGAAACCCCTAAACAAGTTCTTTTGCAAACAGTGAAGACTTAGATGAAATGCAGCATATTGCTGCATTTCATCAAGGTCTACACTGTTTGTAAAAATAAAAAAGAATTTCAGACAAAGGAATATTTTTTTTTTAAATTATAACCTGACACCCCTAGATATGTACAATGGAATATCCCAAGTTTATTGTATCAAACCAGAAAGAAGAATCCATTAGTATACAAAGGGTTAACCCATATGGATTTGTATACTGTAAAAATAATCCCGTACTTCTGGAAAACAGTGAAGATCCAGATCAAATGCAACAGAAGGCAGCATCTCAACAGTGTCTGCAGTTTTGCAAAGATAAAACTCTCTCCAGGGAATGAAGTACACCTTAGTTTGGAACTCTAACCTGTGACCCCTTGAAATGAGCTGGTTCATTTGGTTTCTTACATTGAACTATTTGTACTGGTTAAAGGCTTAGTCAAGCTTGCCCAGGAAAAAAGTGTGGTAAGGTGAACTCAGCATCCCGACATGACCATAGCTGTTGACTGAGACGTTAAGCATCAAACCAAACAAACAAACATAGAACTATTGCATGTTCATTGTATGAAACCAGATTGAAGAAATCACTAGTATACAAAGATTTAACATATTAAATTTTTGCATGTCTTAAGCGGCCACTCAAAAAGGACACAAAAAATTGTTTTTCAATATCGATTATCGCTAAATGCAGGTCAAAAGTATTGCAGAATGCTCCTGCATTCAGCAATACTTTCGACCTTCATTTAGCTACTATTTTCCATTAAGACCGTTGTTTTGTCTATTTTTAAGTGGCTGCTTAAGACAGGTTTTACAGTATGTGACAAAATTTATAACCTCAATTTGACTATTTCACAGGAGAAGCACTTGATATCTACAAAGTCCTGGAACTTACAAATGGATCCTTGAAGAAACAGGAATCAGAGCTCTATAGAGCTAAGATGAATGCTTGAAGTACCCGTTGAATAGGAACCAGAGTCCTTAAGAGCTAAGATGAATGCTTGAAGTACCCATTGAACAAACAGGAATCAGAGCCCTGTAGAGCTGAGATGAATGCTTGAAGTACCCATTGAACAAACAGGAATCAGAGCCCTGTAGAGCTGAGATGAAGAAACGGGAACCAGAGCCCTAAAGTGCCAAGATGAATGCTTGAATTACCCTAAGATGACTGCCTTGCTCTTGCCCTATTCTGAGTGTATTAAGGTTAAGACATACTTGCAACTGTCACAGTGTAATATAAGATTTTGACCAAGAAACAGGAACCAGAGCCCTACAGAGCTAAGATGGATGCTTGAAGTACCCAAAGTTGAAGGCCGGATTCGATAAGTTTTCCCTATTAAGAATAAAAAACCAAAAATGAGTTGTTGATGTGTGTTCAGTCAAGCCATGGAAACACAATAAAAAAGAGACAAGAAACAGCAACATTTAAAAATTTGCCTATATACACAGGCAGACAAGAAATATTATTATATAACCTATAAATAGACATCTTTTGATTGGCCCAGATGCCTATCCACTCGAGTCCATAAAACTACATATCTACTGGGCTGCTGGTTTTTCCCATTCAATATTAGTTACTAAAAATAGACTTCATAGAAACTTTTCATAACAGGTGTGCTTCTAGCATGAAAATTGCATGATTTGCTGTAATTAACATTCAGTGAGTGACAGCAGCATGAAATTCACAAATTTTGGTGTTTCATCATATACATGTAATGTAGACTTTGCTGTTGAATATAGTAATTAGCAGAACTCTTAAATGAACTACTGGATTGATGTCATAAACTTGGAATGGTCCATTGTATAATTCCAGGGGTCACAGGTTTTAATTTTTAAACATAATTGCAGTTTTTTCCCTGAAGATCATTTTTGTCGTAACAAACAGTGTAAACCCTGATGAAATACCACATTATGCGGCATTTAATCTGAATCTTCTCTGTCTGTAGTTGTAATTACAAATAAAATATGCATTCTTTCCTCTTTTAACTGAATGGAATCAATTAGTCATCATGTAAAAAAAGAAATTCAAGACTGTCCAAGACATAGTCTATAGCTAAGATTTTGTTGGTGTTGCTTTTTTTTTGCTTAGAGAAATTATATAATAAAATAATTGTTGACTATTGAGGCATTGGACATGATGTGATATTGACGTGAGAATACCAATATTGACCTCAGCTCCGCCTCGGTCAATATTGGTACTCTCAGATCGATATCACATCATGTCCAATGCCTCAATAGTCAATAATTGTATAATATCATCACTGGTGAAATATGTCACTGCCCAATATACCCAAGCTATTTCAAAAAAGTAGTTCCAGCAAAAATCATATCTCACTAGTGAAATATTTCACTTCTCAAGATACTAAAACTATCTCATAAAACAATAGGAAATTAATACTAGGAATATAATAAAGGGTTATAGAAACCTCCATGAGCAGCAATCAAGTGGGACCAGGGCCCGAGGTTATAAAACTTCTTTTGTGCTCAACTCAACTGTGCATGAAATTTATCCCACTAATAAATGTTAAAATGCCAACAATTATTGGCATTTTAACATTTACTAGCAGGATAAATACAATATTTGAGTGTTTTAAAGTAATAAAAACTCTTTATTTTTCAGTAGTTAATGAGCAGTTAGAATTTCATGCTCACCAGAGCTGAGCATAAAATTTTATTTACTACCTCGGGGCCAGATGTCTTGGTATTAGTTAGATACAGGTTTTAGTCCATTTTCACACTTTTTGTACTAAAATACCCAAACAAAACTTGCAGAACAGATAAACATGCTTGCTGAAGCCTTCTCATTTTCACTATTTGATGAGTATTTTACATGTTGTTTATATGAGCTGACTTTAATACAGCTATTCAAACCTGCTGATCATAAGTGTTTGAGTCAATTTGAAGCCCTTCTTGCCTTGATCCGAAAACAACATACTTGTCTCCAACTTTATTGAAGTGAACATTGCCTGTGATCTGAAGAATATCTTTCTTTAGACGTGCCATAGCCATAGACTCCTGAAATTCAATTTAAAAGCTTATTGTTTAATAATATTTTAGTTTTTGTTTAACATCCCACCAAAAATTTAGGTCATATGGGGATGGGGCCACGACTTAAAATCTCATCAGACAGACTGGAGAAGCTGAGGATCAAAATCTGCAACCCCTGGTTCCCAAGGTGAGTTGTTTGTCCACTACTACACAGCAACTCCTAAATGATAATTTGAATACCATGATATCCACTTACTGAAATCCTTCATGTATAACATCATATGGGCCTCCACACGAAAAAACCTGTCTTCAGGGTTTCCGACAAAGCAAGACTCGAATCAGTCTTCCAGGACTTAAGAGTGCCTATCCAAAAACTAATTTTCTTATTTCTCAACCAAAACATATGTTGTGGGTACTCAAAAGAACCATCTCAATGAGATGGTTCTTTTGAGCACCCAAAACTTATGTTACAACTGATGGGTAAGAAAATATTTACAATTTTAGGCTCAAACATTTTGTATATCTAAACCTGTGGTCTCCTCAGCCACACAGGCTAGCTAGAAAATTGAAGTTTCACCTGTAACAAGTTTGGATATGATACTTTCTAATTAGCAAATAACAAAGGGGCTGATCAGGCTGCATGTATAGGCAGGCTGGTATGCGCCTTTGTTGTTCACAAACCCCTGAAGACAGGTTTTCTCCCGTCAAGGCCCATATCATGTAGACAGACTTGAGGATAATTAGAAAACCATCAGGTTCAAATTTATGAAGAATCTCATCTGAACTTTTGATAGACCAAACAAAATTTGGACCATTGGACCATAGAATTAAAAATTGTTCAGATTCTCCCAGCAAAAAATGTAGAATATTATTTATATACGAGGGGTGATCCAGAAATACGCGGAAAAGTGCTATATATATGTTTTGTTAATTAAGCAATCCCTTCGATACTTAAGAAATCTGATCTTTGGTCTATGTTGAATAGTGGAAGCTCATTTGAAAACACATGGAATGCATAGCGACGTAAGGGTAACGCTACCCGGCGCACATGAAGTCATTTAACGTTTTCATCAGTTTTAACCAAAAAATCAATGTTCAAATAGAAGCTCTGTGGCAGTCCCTTTCTGTTTTGAATAATATCTAAAGAACGGTCCTGATTTGAGGTTGACGTTAGTGACGTCACAATGCCAATTTGACGCCATTCGACGTTGAACAAAAGCGCAAGACAGAGATAATCCGAATAAGCAAATTGACTGTCCTTGAACAGCGGTCTGCGATTATATTTTGTGTATAAAACAAAAAATGAAGACAGGAAACCTTTGAAATGTTAAAAACGGCTTTTGGGAACAATACCATGAAGAAAACTGCTTTGTTTAAATGGTAATGTAAGTTTTGACAAGGTATTCTGTTACTGATGAACCGAGGCCAGGCCGCCCCTCATCCATCTCAGCAAAGAAAATTGAAACAGTCAAAGAGCTGTTGGACTCTGATCGTTGGATGATTTTTAGAGATATTACAATTAGGGCTGGGTATACCTTCGGTACGGTGTTTAGAATTATTCATAATGAACTGGGTATGAGGAGAATCTGTGCGAGGTGGATACCACACATGATTGATGAAAATCAAATGCGGAAAAAGAGGCCTGGTATGCTTCAAACAGCTATCCTTCACCATGACAACACACCATCCCATAGAGCAGCACAGACTATGGAGACAATAAAAAGATTGGCTTTGAACTTTTAGACACCCCCTTACTCACCAGACTTGGCCCCTTGTGATTGTTTTCTATTTCCATTGATCAAGAGTGTTTTGAGAGGTACGCGATTTGAGGATGTTGCTGATTGTCCAGTTGCAGTTCAGCAGGCTATCGCTGAAGTACCAGTTAACTCATAAAGATAGTGTTTCTTTCTTGGGTAAAACACTGCAGAAGGTGTGTGGATTAAACGGGGCACTATTTTGAAAGGGAATGACACTGTATTATTCGCCAATGTGCTTGCTATCAATAATGGAAAGGACTTTTTTTACTGGTGCGCTGGGTCGCGCGATCTGACGTTGCCATGACGTCATTTTAAATGACGTCATAAAACTTAAATAAATTTAAAGACCAAATTTCAAATTGGCATAAATTTTCCTTGATTATGTGCAAAAAATATGTAATTCTCATTAAAATTGTGGAAATAATGGCACTTTTCCGCGTATTTCTGGATCACCCCTCGCACAGTAAAACCTCTTTAAGTGGCCACTAAAAATAGACAAAACAACAATCTTTATGACAAATGATAGCTTAATGAAAGATGAAAGTATTGCAAAATGCTCCCTAGGATTCTGCAACACTTTTGACTTGCATAAGGCGAAAATTGGTCTTGAAAACCAATTTTTGGTCTTTCTGAGTGGCCAGTTTAGACAGGTTTACTGTACACCTACACAATTAATGACAAAGATACACACATTTTTAAAAATAAATTGTATTAACCTGCAAGAGCTTTACCTACTACCTACTATCAAAGGGGAGCAGAACTACACACATCACACACAAACCACAGAGGAGAAAAAATCTAACAAACTATGGTCACTATCCTTTCTTAAGAAAAGCAGTCAACTGTCACATGTTTGGTTATTTATTTTTTACAGAACAACTTAAATACTGATATCTGAAAATGAAAACTGGTCCCAACAAATTTCGATTTATTAACATACTTTTCATTAACTCATGATGAGTGAGTCAGTTAAGTCAAAAGGTAAGTGAGTATGACCAGAAAATGCCACAATCACAGACTGCAGACCAACCCATGGTACCATGAGGAAGAGACACATAACTGAGACATCCACAACACAAAGTAAAGAAACCAGCCCCCTTACCTCAGCAAGATAATTTATATAATATGAAAAACATCAAGAACCATACCACAAAGCAAGGACACAACACCCCCCCCCCCCCACACACACACAGTGAGAGCAACAACAAACAATAAATGAAAGTGCTGCAGGCATGCATCATACCCCGCTATGAAATGTTTTTTTATTACAAAGAAAATCCAGAAATCGAGGGCCATTTTTATGAAAAATATAAAAACTCAGTTGGCTCAACCAGGATTTTATACTCAATATTGTATCGTATTTTCAAATCAAGGGCCATAACTCTGTATTTTTTTGACAAAATTAAACAATTTGCAACCCCACAACACTTCTGACTAATATCAACTCTCATGCAAAAGTTGAAGAAAATTGATAAAATAATGCTCAAGATAGAGCACCAAAACCAATTTCAACATAAATAAAGGGCAATAACTATGTGCTTATTTGATGAAATTTATCCATCTATGATCCCAAACCACTCCTGCAAAAAATCAACTCGTATACAAAGTTTGAAGAAAATTGGCCAAAAAAATGTCCAAGATAGAGCAGAGAAACCAATTTTCACATAAATCAAGTGCAATAACTCTTGGCTTATTTGACGAAATTTAGCCATCTACAATCCCAAATCACTCCTCCCCAATATCAATTTTTATTTAAAATTTAAAGAAAATGGGTAAAAAAATACTCAAGATAGTGTAAACGAAATGGTGACGGATGGACAGACGGACAGACACTCAATGCAAATTTTGAACAAAGGCTATAATACCCCACATTTTTTAAAGTTATGGGGTATACTGACAACAACAACAGGATCACTGCATTAGATGGTAGGGAAGCCTAGTCAGGGGCAGATTCATGATTTCTGGAAAGGGGGTTCATATGTATAAAGTTGTGGGTGGTTTGCTTTGCTGATTTTATCTCATTTTTCTTAAATATCCCATGAAAATGAAATAATTTGGTCTCACAGAGACCAAATTATTTCATTTTCATAGGATAATTAAAAATGGGGGTAGGGAAGGGTGTTCAAGCGAACCTCCTGAGCCCCCTCTCGATCAGCCACTGCCAGTCCACCTTGGGACTTAACAATATTTAACCGGCCAAATATTCACCCTAGATACTGCAAACGCAAAAATTGATTAGCTTACATAAAGGTTTCCTATAATACAATGCATCATTACAGAGAAACAATCAAATCAACATACCATGATATGCATCATTGCATCACTTGAAGTGCTTTTGACTTGCAGACAGAGCTGAAGAAAACCTCAAGTTAAGCCATGGCAGGCCCTGCTAAAGACAAGCATCAGGTACTAACCCACCGATGAAAGTTGTAGCCATAAGCCATTGATTAGTACAGTTAAATACTGCATTGTTTTAAATTAACAGATAGGCTGATTTGATGTTTAATTTATCGGTGATTTTATCTGGGGTAGGTCCACTAGTGATTGGTTCAAAAAGGACCAAGCCTGGGAAGACTGCCATGAGTATGATTTTAGACCATAAACTCAGATCATTTTAATGAAGTATAAAACTGTCCGCTTTAATCATTCAAAGGCACTGAAAAATTCTAATCACTCTGAATTGGAATAACCTAGTATTCAACGTTTTGGAGCTTGGTTCTCTCCAGAAGCATCCAAGTTAATAGCTAGAGGTAAATGCGGTACTGAAATTTTTAGGGTCTTTCTTAGCATAATTTTTATTTTATTTTAAATCTATTCCACAATACTTTACTTTTTCTAAAGCTGATTTTTCCAAAATATAAATGTAAAACAAACCCAAGCAAAATAAGACAATATAACTTACTTTTGCTATCTCCATTCTGAGCCTGTTATTCTCCTTTTTAAGTCCTTCAATATCATGACTGTATTCATCACTTACTTCTTTATCCTTAGAAATCTGCGAAACTGGAGTCAGATATAAAAGAAAATTATGGTTCACTATTGCATTAGTTATATCTTTCTAACAGAATGGTTCACAATTTTAATTAAATGGAAGTTATAGATTGCACCAAAAAATAGAAGATTATGACATAAAACAAGACCAAACTCTGCTCTAGACCTGCGTCGTTGGTGCACATTTTCAATGTGTGAACAATCATTATGAAAATTTTGAGTATAATGGAATGAATACTGTTGAAGTTACAGATTACACAAATAAGGCACCCCCTTAGCATTTTGGATGGGAAAGATGACTAAGTTAAACACCCGTCAAAAATTGAGAAAATATTTATCAAATGTGCACAAAATGTAAGGTGCACATCTTCAATGTGTGAACAATCATTATGTAAAGTTTAAATATTAAGGAATAAAACTGTTGGAGTTACAGATTGCAGATTACACAAACCAGAGTGGGGAGCGCAGTGGTAGAGTCTTTGACTCGAGACCGAGGGGTCGTGGGTCGGAGCCTCACCAGCGTCACTGCCTTGTGGTCCTTGAGCAAGACACATTTATCCTAGCTTAGTACTGGTTCAACCCAGGAAGACCCGTCCCTGTTTAAATGAAATATTGTTGATGGGACGTAAAGAATCAAATCAAACAAACAAACACAAACCAGACGCCATCTAAGCATTTTGGACAGAAAAATGTCTAAGTTCAACACCCCTCAGTTATAGATTAGACAAAAGGCACCCCAAAAGTGTTGCGGACAGACAGACAGAGTGAACCCATTACTAGACCTGCTATCGCTAAAGCGAGGTAGGTAACAAGTGTAGTGTCCATGTTTTGGTTAGGATATACATTTGATTAGAGAAGTGAAATATGTTAACCAAAATCCCCTTAACGGCTACTTTGGCAGAAAATTTAGACCCAGATGAAACAGCATTATATGGTATTTTATCAGGTTCTGCACTGTTTTTTATTAAAACAAAATTGATCTTCAGACAAAGAAATACAATATTTACGGGGAAATTATAACCTCCGACCCCTCAATATATAGAATGGACCATTCTAGCTTTATGGAAAAGTCCATCAGTACAAAGTAAGTAAGGTTGCAAAGATCAGGAATCGATACAATCAAGTACCACACCTGACCCAGGATACCAATGGGAAAGTGACAAACTCACAGAAGACACCACAAACGAGAGCCAAGAGGTCAGCCCTTTCCCAGCAGGTGACCACGAAGCACATATAAACAGACACGCACAAAACATAGCAAACACAAGACAGAACAAAAACATAAAAGATCCACAAAAGAAGTACCGCCTTGGAACCGTCAGTAAAATATTTTACTGGAGGGCTTAAACCGGTTTAACGGCGCCAACCTCACCCTTAATTCAGATGTGGATCAAGACATCTAATTTAAATGAACCAACCCTGTCTTTTATGAATGCAAACTGTGTATGGGTAAATAATACACATGTTCGGAGTACTTACATGTAGTACAAAATAGTTCTTAACTAGTTGTCTGGTAAACAGTTGCCTGAGAGTGAGAAATAGCCTAGAAAATTTAGTAAGGGGCCTAAGATGGAAAGAAATACACTACAAGAAATATGCAAGGAATCACTTTGACATCTCGTAATTTACTAAGATAGCTAACACTTGAAAATGTGCAAAAACAATGATGCTTAATAAATGAATCAAAAGTAAATGTGAAATTTGAGTAAACTAGGTGGATTGAAGATACTTCAATTTACAAACAGAAATTCTTATGCACTGGATTTTGTAATGGGACATCATATTGGATAACATCACATATTAGTGACAATAAAGTGACAATATAAATCGTGCTATATACAGTCTACAGTAGCTATACTTCATTCATCATATCACAATACCTTAAATGACATGTGGCTTTATGGAGCTTGCAATGCTCTAATTTGAGATGTAGCAACGATTGTCACCCTGAACATATGCTGAAGAGCATTAGAATGGGAATAACCATGCTCAAAATAAGTATTTGGGGAGGTATAGCCTCAGATATATGGTCCGGATCATGTTTTACTGCTCCACCTAGGGGTTGCTGTAAAACTTAATTTGCTACCATATATAGGAAGATATCATATGACGTCCCGTCTGGGAGTGAAATAACACATTGCATTAAAATCGATAAAACACTAGTGGTTTACGGAATATTGGGTAACGTTACATGTATGAAATGACGTTCATAACAACGCTACATACATACTGACTTTTTTACGCCAGAAATGAGATTTCAAAGTAATCTTAATGTCATATGATAAATAGAATCTAATATTCATGCTCCTGTATTATAGCAGTTATTAAACTCGTTGCGAAAAAGCGATTAAATGCTCAGCAAGCCTGCATTTTATCGCTTTCTCCCAACTCATTAAATAACTTCAATAAAATACGAGCACTCAGATAAGAGCATCTATGTTTACAAAGAAACATCTTGAATACAGTTATCCCTGGGTATTTAGACAGCCTACCTTCTACAGTATTCATTCTAGATGTGTACCTCTGTGTATTCTGATAAGTAGCACTAGTTGTAGATGCAGCTGCAACTGTTGGTGGAACAAGGAATTTATCGTTCACCTTGTTTCGACTTCTTATCTGTTTAAAATAAGGAAAAGTGAGATAACTAGGTTAACATACATTAGATTTCTAACGAGTATTGAAAGTTTGTAGTATGTTCACTCATGAGGAAACTCTTTTAGTATGATTTAGTAGTTATTTTGCTCCAAAAGGCGTTTAGACTATGTTTTCAACAAACATTCTTGATATTTTATTGCCAGAATAATAATAATAATAATATTCATTACATATTATAAGAAACCGTTTGTCTACGGTGAGCTGTGCATTCAGGGATTTGAGTTGGAAAATTAGATGACTTGAATAATCCACATCAGAGCTGAGCTGCTGAATTATTGTCCTCATTTTGTAATAATAGATATATCAGTTTCCCGGTTGTTCTAGGTTCTGAGGTTAATGATCTTATCATAGTCTTAGGTTGGTCTATGTGTAATTCTGGTCATATATACTAGGCCAAAAAAGAAACGCCGCTATTTATGAAAAGTGCTAACAGTACCGGTTATGAAGTTCATTAAATAAAACATACAGTGATTAGAAGAAATAGAGCAAAAGGGTGCTAGAGAATGCTCATAGCCAGTATTTCAATTCATTAAGACGTTATTACTACCGTGGGTTCCTTAATTTGACGTTAATACTGCACCAAAGTTAAGCTTCCACAAACTTTGGGAGGTGGGAGTCTTGAACAAATCTCTTAAAACCATTTCTCAGAGTTTGAGTCCTGATTTTTGGACTACGAGTTCTTTGGGATGTCCTAGCTGTGACTGACTCCAGATGTAATCGATTTCACAAGTGAGACGTCTGGATTGCTTGATCTTGACGTCGCGTCGACACACGTCGACGTCCTGGACGCGGATGGTGTGATGTTGTCCCAATTGGTTGGAAACGAATCTTAAGACGTCCAATCGTCCTAACATGGCACCAAAATTGTTTGGGTACTATCATTGGCGTCACATTAGCTTGTAACATTCCTATTGCACGCTGACGTTCCACATGTGCCATTTTTGTTACTGTTAATTAACAATGTGAAATCTTAAATTCAAAAGTTTTTAGGCGTTTGGGATGTTCGGCTAGAGATTTCAGTAGTTAGTGCACATGTAAATCTTAATGGACTGAGTGTGCACGTGAAAAACAGGAAAATGTAAAATCGGTCAGTACACTGGTTTGGATTGACTGACCTCAATAAAGCGATGGGGAAAATGTGCGGCAGGCTAAATAACAAAACATAAACAGGAGATGAAATTTGCCACTCTCATTTAACTCACAATATTTTTTGATTATTGTATGCGGCGTTTCTTTTTTGGCCTAGT
The DNA here is from genome assembly GCA_964019695.1 of Loripinus fragilis. Classification (NCBI taxonomy): domain Eukaryota; kingdom Metazoa; phylum Mollusca; class Bivalvia; order Lucinida; family Lucinidae; genus Loripinus; species Loripinus fragilis. Next base: position 61,433,703 of record OZ026522.1, on the reverse strand, counting down.
ATATATACTGGTTATTTAGACAGCCAAAATGAGATTATTCCTTAACATCACCAATTTAACACGATTTGCTCTATTTTAGTATAAGCTGTTGGTGCTTAATATAATCTGATCTGCCATTTTAATTGTTGAATTTGAAATATGTAATAAGTCTTTGCAACCTTTTGTTTATTGGAACCATTATTTTTTTTGTAAGAAAACGTCAAACGCTTTGTTCCGCGTTTTGTTCCCTTAGAATTATCTTTGATTGGTTTTGTTGTTCAACAAGCAAAATTACAATGCGCAAAACTTTTACAGGCTCATGCTATTGTATCTATTTAAAATCATCACAAAAGGCTTTTATTTAATCAAGCTTTCTGCGGCAATATATTTTACAACTGGTGCTTTGAATAGTGAAATTAGATATGTAACTTAGATGGTGAATATAATTGTTGGAATTGACAAAACAATGAGCATACATGTCAACCTACACTTACCTTAAGGATACAGAGAGTACACAAGCACATTATAGTGCAAACAATAATGGGTGATTATAAAATAATGACGTTAGGATTTCCTGTTGCATAGCTACCTTTGGGATACAGAGAGTACAGGAGCACATTTCAGCTAGTGCAAACAATAATTAGTGATAAAAGAAGAATGAATAATTGGGTATCATTGTAAAAAGCAGATTACTGTTCAAGACCAGCACCTAGTAGGCTTGACTGTTTGACGGTTCCCACTTAAAGACTTATCTACAGATGAGAGGGTTGGGGTCTGAAGTTGTGTTTGTGGTCGGGCCCACCAGGCTTTAACTGTTGGATTTATTTTACTCTGATATTCGGTTGTATATACTGTTGAGTCCTTATCTTTGTTTTATCTTCTTTTCATATCTCGATTTCTATTTACTAGGAGATGATAAAGCGACATGTTAGGGATCTTTCATGCGAACCAAACGTCTATTTGTCTTGATCCACATCAGAAATAAGGGTGAAGATGGTACCAGGAAACTAAGCCCTCCAGTAATTTTATTTATAATGACCGTTAAAATGGTCCTTTCTGTTATTTATGTTTCAGGTCTGTCATGATGTCTTGTCTGATTATTTCAGCCTTTTGGTCACCTGCTGGGAATGGGCTAATCTCTTAGCTGTTTTGTATATAATGTTTTCTTGTTTCATGTTTTTCTTTATCATTTTCCATTTGTTGTCCTTGGTAAGGTGTGGTACTTGGTGGTATTGATTACTGATCTTTGCCTCCTTCCTTACTTTAAAAGTTATTGCACTATCCATTAACTGTCAGGAAAATACTAGAATTTAATGAAACTTGTGTCTGCTCTTTTAACATTTGAGCCGTGACATGTGATTTCCATTCATGTGGCATTTTGACAAGTGTAGACTCAGACGAGCCTCTGCAGCCTACTTTTAAGGTTAGAAACTCTAAATGGTGTTCAGTCAGTAGCTAAACAGTCTAAGAATATTCAAGCGACTAGCAAAGGCTCTGATAGGCTGATTTGAGGTTTCGCTGGTCGCACATACTACAATGTTGGAAATCTCATAAGGTGGCTCATTTTGTAGTATCACTTATTTGGAAGAATCCTATTATCCAGATTATTAAGGTTATCTATTGCGTACTTACCTTTGGGATAAAGAGAATACACAAGCACATCATCGTGCAAAACATAACAAGTGATGAAAGAAGAATAAAGTTCAATGTTCTCTGTTGTGTTGGTAGAACGTGGGTAAGAGGAACTCCAAAAACACAGACAATCACCACATTGTAGATACAAAATCCTATATGTTTGGAATCATTCAGTACTGAAATTGATATATGAGCTACATCAGATATTTTGCTACTTATCGCATATGTGTAAAGTCATTCTTTAAGCATGTATGCTCAAACGTTTAGTACAACTAAATGCTGTTGTTGCCATGTGCTTTGGTCTACTTTATAACTTTGCGTTTGCCAGCAGTGAAGGCTTATGCAAGAAGGCGTGTTTGGGATAAGTATGTGATTAGTACCAAAATCAAATGAACCAACTCATTTATAAATTTATGAAATGCATTGTTTTTACCACCCTGTCATAGCCATTATCAACTACATAAATTTCCTTTGCAGTGTTTTTTAGATTGTATATACTGACCCAAAATCATCCTTAAGCCTTTATATATGTTTTCATAATTAGTAAACTAAGTCATTTGTGGCTGACTATTATATATAAGTACCTAATACATAAACCTACACTGGCTCATATGTGAGTGATACGTTATAATCAGTAATAACCAGTAATATTGAAGTAACGGCTTGCTGTGCCCTTTGCATTTAAATGAGTGTGAAATTAATTAGGATGGTATGATTAACCAAAATACCTTTTCATTGGTCAATAAACAATAGAAAAAACGATGATCGATTTTTAAATTTCAACAAATGATTCCTGAAATGAGCATAGACTAGTAAAAACTAGTAAAACTATTTTCACCTCATAGTTTGATCTAGCAGCCTGCACAACCATGTACAAGTCTTAATTGTTTTACTCTAGCTTTGCGAGTGGACATTTTTTAATTTTAAAGAACCAGTCTGAAAGACAGGCTATTGAATTGTTGTTTAAAGTTCAAATCAGCCCGGATAACCCTTCGCATAACACAAACTAGAGTTGTGTTTTTATGTACATACCCACTTTTGTGAACTTTACAGTGCTTTCAATGGAATTTCCCATAAGAAATTGTTTGCCGTTTTTCTTCCAAACCGATGGGAATTTTTATCAGATTATCTTGTCACATACTCAGGGCAGAAGTCCCAACAAATCGCTGATATAAAAATCCAAATGTAATCTGAGATAAAGCTTTTAGCAGGGACTAAAGTTTACTATTGTTTTAATTCAAAGGGAGATAATTTCAAAGTGAACCAACTTTAAGATGCTGCCAAAAACAAACTATAAGTCAGAGACAAAATGTCTTGCAGTATTTTTAATGGGCGATCGATGACCCTTATAAAAGCGTGTTCAAATCCTAGGTTTACTGTGAATTTTGTCAGGAAATGCTGATTTTGTGCTTTTAATGAAAGCACAGATAACTCGAAAGAAGATTAATTTACCTAAGTTGTTTTTCGTGAATTAGGTTAAGGGCGGATACCAGCAACTCATTTCAAAATTTAAGTTGGTTAAATCAAAAACAGTAAAGATATATTCAGTAGTTCAAAGTGTAAAGTTACTTTTGGCTTTAAGTATACTATCGTTGGTCAACTTTAACTCTCCTGAGACAATTTTTGAAAAACAGGTACATTGTCAGTGTCTTTGAGCACTTTACTCATGGTGAAACTATTTGATAGTGCATTGGTAAACTTGTTTAAAAGTTACAGTGTCTTGATAGTATCTTGGTAGTCATAACATGAAATCTTCACTGTTAAGCTGCCAACGCTTGCTCCTTGATAGTATCTTGATATTTTTCTGAACAATAGAAAATGAGGATTGGGAGCCACATGTTTTAACTCATTTTCTGCGTTCAAATATTGAAAGGACCTTTTCAATGTGTTTCTTCGGACAGTGTTAGAGTGAGTAAATTGTTTATCTTAGATTTGTTAAATATTGAAAAGGAATTGATTTTGTTCTTTAAATATGTAAGTAGTTAAAATATAGATTTACCAACCGCTTATTTGTATATTCATGTATTATCTTGACCTTAAAATATATGCCTAAAGTAAGTTTGCCTGATCATTTCTAGCAATAATTTGACTTCATTTTGTTTAGTAAATCTCGAAAATGTTTTTGCTTGTAAAGCATAAACATCCGTATATGAAAGAGCAAAGTAACAACATTTTAATTGAGTACAATTTAATAAATTACATGCTGTTTTCGTGATTTATGTTGGTTTGAAATTGTTTAATAATCAGTGTATTAAATAAAAGACATGGTATGACTGAAGTTGGCACTTATTTAATGTATGTAGGTTTGTTTAATGGATACTGACCTGACCTAAAGTTCACTTTTGGATTGCGAGTAATTTAATTGTGTTTTGGTCACAGTACCTGGATTGTTTCTTGCTTAGTGCCTTAGTAGTGGTTTGGCCAAATGTCTTGATGCTGTTTTGGCTAGTGCCTTAGGAGTGTTTTGGCCAAATGTCTTGATATTGTTTTGGCTAGTGCCTTAGGAGTGTTTTGGCCAAATGTCTTGATGCTGTTTTGGCTAGTGCCTTAGATATATTTAGGCCAAATGACTTGATGGTGTATGATTAGTGCCTTAGGAGTGTTTTGAAAAAAAGTGCATTGTTAGTGTCTTGGTTAGTGCATTGGTAGTGTTTTGTTAAAAGTATATTTCCTTGGTTAGACTAGTGCCTTGTTAGTGATTTGGTCAATGTGCCTTGATAGTTTCTTGGTTAGTGTCTTTATAGCTCATTTGCATATGAAAACAACATTATGTTTAATATCAATGCACTATCAATAAAAAGAGCTAAATATGTAAAAAAAGGTTTTAACCTTATAGCCATGCCATTTAAAACTATTGGGTTCAAGCATATGAAAACAGATAACCACAGACTTGACAATAACTCTCAGACAGATTCAGTAAAACGGAATCTGTTATTCTTTTTACAACTCGTTTTCTTTATGCTTTATAGATTACAAGAATCCATCATGAGTGAGAGGGTGGGATAGAAAAATATGTCCTGAGGATCATCTCCTAGTGGTATAAAAATGTTACAATGGGACATCGAATATGGACATTTTAGGGGTAAGTGTGCATTTGTCATGCATTGTAGTTAACATTGATGCTTATCAAATCAAAATTTGCTGTAAATTGTCACCACTTTATTGTATTTTATAAATGTAACAAGTATAAATTCATGTTTAGAAAGCTTCACTGTTTTATCGGGAAATGTTTAGGCGGTCTTTTACTTTTGACACTGTGTATATATAGTGAATTTTTCTGATGGAATTTCATTTTAATTTGTTTGGTACAGGTCCACATATCATTTATATATATTTCTTCTTTAAAAGTGTGTTTTATTAACTATAATAGCATTTTATACTAAAAGCATCATTGGAAAATAATTTATTTGCACAATATCAAATACTGATACAACTGTTTACCTGTTATAGTAACATGACGTGTCTCCCATGCTAGAAACACCCCGAAAATAAGCACTAGTCCTTTGAAGATGTAGATAGACACAAACCAATATCCCTCATATGGGTGATGACAGAATGTGTAAACTTCAGACAGTATGTTGCTTAGGTTGTGACCATCCTATTATAGACAAATATGACAACTGCAATTATGAAATTGCTTATATCATAAGCATTAATATATGATGGATTTTTTTTATAACAAAGACGTCACACAGTCTTAATGAAGAAAGACATTTCTGATATTTTTTATGTGGAGAAGGTAGTTGGTTAAGCCCTCAAATTATCCACAATAGGGCTTTCTATATTGGACAACAGCTGATTAAAATATATGGATTGAAAACAGCTACTTCAGCTATTTAACTTATAGCAATAAGGAACTATTGTTTGAAACTAATTGATCAGACAAATCCTTTTTCATACAATTGTACTTTTAGATTACATATAGCATATATAATGGTCTGCCACCCATTACCAATATGATATCCTCTCATGGCAATTTTTTTTTGTTAATGATTGGCATCTATGCTAGATTTGTCTCTTGGACTATGACAAACATCGCTAGGGTGGATGCCAAGCGTGAATTTGCGTTTTAAGGTCACTGCGAGGTCAAAGGTCAACCTGGTACATTTTTACAAGAATCCTTACAAAAACTATTCCACTATGCAAATTTTCATACCAAAAGTAAGTGGGTATGATTAGGAAATACTACAATCACACACTGCAGTCCAACCCATGGCACCGTGAGGAAGAGTCACAGAACATTTACAGTTACGGGACATCAGTAAGACAATAAAAGCAAAGTAACCTGCTCTCTCTTCCTCTTCGAGATGATTGCAAAATGATAATGCTAACAAAACTAAATTAATCTTCATATATAAGTAATTTCAGAATTTGTATATAATAATAAGAATGACTTATAAGAAACTCCAAACAGAAATGCATAAACCCATACAGTAGTATTGCAAATAAATGTTCTCAATACAGAAGTTAAAGTTGGCAATTCATAACATACTTTCGGCGACATGATGCTATGTAATTCTTAGACATACCAGTTTGGTCCCAGTTGAAGTTTTTTCCCTCCATATTTCAAAATTTTACACTCATTTATGATAATGATCAGATTATGATCGACAGAGTATATGAAGATAGAGAGATAGTTATTTATAGCTCTAAAGAAATTATATTCGTGTATAACTGGGAACATCAAATGAGCAATTAAATGATCATACAAGAAAATATCTTGGTTAAAGCGGTAACTCCTTGTAACACCACTGCCAAAGCAGGACTATGATGTATGAACATAATCATTATATAATACAGACTTCAACCAGGTTAATAAAGATAATTATCATCAAGAATCACGCTGCAAATACCTATAGATCATTGCTTACTACTACTACTACTACTACTACTACTACTACTACTACTACTAATAATAATAATAATAATAATCATAATCATAACAACAACAACAATAATAATAATAATAATAAGAAGAAGAAGAAGAAGAAGAAGAAGAAAACAAAATTAACCCATGGGATCTTTATCTAAAACTTTGCAAAAAATATAGTGATATATATACATGTATATTCGCACAAGGCTAGCAACTATTATACAATTATTGACTATTGAGGCATTGGACATGATGTGATATCGACCTGAGAATACTGATATTGACAGAGGCGAAGCCTCTTCGCCTCGGTCAATATCAGTATTCTCAGGTCGATATCACATCATGTCCAATGCCTCAATAGTCAACAATTGTTTTATTATATAATTTCTCTAAACAAAATTTTCTTTTTTTACATGATGACTAACTGATTTCATTCAGTAAAAAGAGGAATGAATGCATACTTTATTTGTAATTACAACTGCAGACAGAGAAGATCCAGATTAATTACCGCATAATGTGGCATTTCATCAGGGTCTATACTGTTTGCTCAGACAAAAATGATCTTCAGGGAAAAACTGCAATTTTGTTTAGAAATTAAAACCAGTGACCCCTTGAATTATACAATGGCCCATTCCAAGTTTATTGCATCAATCCAGAAGGAAGAATTCATTAGTTCATTTAATAGTTCTGCTAATTACTATATTCAACAGCAAAGTCTGAATTACATGTATATGAAGAAACACCAAATCTTGTGAATTTCGTGCTGCTGTCACTCACTGGATCGTATTTACAGCAAATCATGCAAGTTTTATGCTGAAAGCACACCTGTTATGGAAAGTTTCTATGATGTCTATTTTTAGTAACTAATATTGAATGGGAAAAACCAGCAGCCCATGAGATATGTAGTTTTATGGACTCGAGTGGATAGGCATCTGGGCCAATGAAACGATGTTTATTGATAGGTTATATAATAAACAATCTTAGATTCTTATGTTAATGGCGATGACAAATATGCAATGGAAATGCTTTATTCTAGGCATAAAGGCTCTATCGAATACCACTTGTAATATACGTGATGTAACGTTAAGTAATTTCTCTTACAATGTATGTAGATATAGATAAACTATCATTTGATTGTTGGAAGAAGGTATGATTGATCCTTGTTTGCCTGTACGATAGAAACCCCCTAATCAGTTTTGATGAATGACTGTACCGATGCTTGTGGTACGTTTTCAGCTATTCTAGACACATGCAAAGGCATGAACATAAGCATTAATGACTTTGAGAAACAGACTGTTGATTGCTTTTTTTACCTTGTGGGAACGCTAAAATGCCAAAAAGGTTCCAACATGGCTTACAACTAGTTATTATCATTACTTTCTGATATGGATACAGAGTTTAAACAAAAATGCAACCAAAGGCTTTCTATGCATCTGCTAGATTATACGGAAAGGAATTTTAAAATTCTCAGTCCTCACGTACATATTTGAACTGAATGTTCCAATTTCTGTGCTTTTGTTACAGTAAAATACCAATTAAAGCATTTTTTGTGGCAAAAACCATTCCCAAAGATAATTATTTGGTTTGACAAGCACATGCTTTGGATATGGTTACCGTTGATAAGGTTTATAAAATCTTTCAAATATGCCATATTTGTGCAAGGACAGGGTTAATCGCATTGCAGCCCATTTTGTCACATGCAGGCCATAAGCTACCTTTGTGTTGACGACAATATTTTCTTTCTCCAGGCTATGCATGGCAGTCCACGAAGTCAGAATGATACAATCGAATGCCCAAAGAAACATGATAATTCCAAATAAGTGGTAGTCTTTAATTATCTGAAAAAGATCAAATGAGCCGCAACATGAGATTTCCAAAAATGTGGTATGTGTGACCAGCAAAGGCTCAGATCCGGCCTGCGCATACGTGCTGTCTGATCAGAGCCTTCGCTAGTCGCTTGAATATTCTATGAATATTAAGCTACTGACCGAACATCATTTGGAGTTTCTAAGCTTAAAAGCAAGGCTAAACAGGCTCGTCTGAGTCTATTCATATAAAATACCACATTGTTGGAAATCACATGTCGGGGCTCATTAATAAGCCAGCACATGGGTTGGTACTTACTGTAAATTTGGAAATTTTCGCGAGAATTTCATTTTCGCGAATAGCGTTAAAAGACATATTTGCGACGTTAAACAATCGCGGCTAGGGCATGGTTTACATATATCATTAAAAGACAGCGTGTTTTCGCTATTTTGTGAGGATTTTATTTTCACGAAACTTCGCATATGCATGTTTTAACAGTGAGCTAAGTTACAAACTACAAAGCACACACGTTGTTGGCGAAATAAAGCAAGGATCCTCAGAGTTTTGCCTCCGCTCCATGATTATACAAAAACTTCCAACTCTGTCTAGTCTGGTTAGCCGAACTGGCACTGGCAGCTCGTTGGGTCCTAGCAGAGGCGAGACGAGAAATAGAAGGCAACTATACAGGGAGTGATGTGCTAAACATATAGGAAACTACCAGCGATAGCTGAAACTAGTTTATCTTGTTAGGAGAATTAAAAAAAAGGGTGACTAAAAGCTATGAAAAAACATAAATACACAGGATCACTACAAAATAAAAATCAATGTCCAAAGTGAGTCAGCGACACTGTCTAAGAGTACATAAATTGTGCACATTTTGGCGTCAGTAAAATGCATCTAAGCATCCCGATAATTGTCTTCGGCTGCTGTCAGTTGTAAGGAGGTGGTTCTGTTGTTGTTGATTTATTTTTTATTGTTGCTCCCATTGTTGGGGTTTTGTGTTTATTTCTTGTTTTGTTATGCAGTACTTAGTGGGCTTTCTAGTGGTGCAATCATCTCGCTGAGGAAGAGAGAGTTGGTTGCTTTAATTTAATTGTCTTCTTGATACCATGTGGATGTTAGTGCTCTGTATCTCTTTCTCTCGGTGATGTGGGTTGGTATGCCGTGTGGGATTGTGGCATTTCCTGGTCATACTCTCTTACTTTATGTTTTGTTTTGTGAATGAAATACCTTCGCTTCACCCTGTTGGGTTGTACAAATTCAGGGGAAAACACATGACACTATCACTTCAGGGGCTGCTGAGTGGCGTTCCTTAAAATGGATTGACAGCCCAACTGGGCAAAACAATGTCAGTCTCAGCGTGAGGCAGGGGCAGATAGGAAGCTCGTAGCTTCATGCAGGATTCTAACCCATAATCCGTATTATAACAGAGATAAAAAGCATTGTCTACGTGTAGTTTCCAGATTAAAAGAGATACTTTGCCCAATAGAGTTAACAGTGAAGACCCTTAACAGACATCACATTCTGTTGCCGCTTATCTGAGTATGCACTGTTTTTCTATCTTACTGAAAAGGATGCTAGGCTGATATGGGTTAAGGATACTTGTAATTCTGGGCTCAGGGCGAAAACATAAAAGAAAGCACTACTAAAGAGTGCTTTCACATACTTACTGTCTTTTTAATTTTGTGATCTCGGAACAAAATATGCACCCTCCATGTCTTTGAAAACAGAGCTCCAAATAGAGAAGTAAATCCTAGACACATTATCCACACACGGACCTGTTAAAAGACAGAAAACATTGGTAAGTAAGGATGTGTGTGCCTGCTTCAGGGGCGGATCCAGGATTTCTGGAAAGGGGGTTCATACATATAATGGTGTGCGGTTCGCTTTGCTGATTTTATCTCATTTTTCTTAAATATCCCATGAAAATGAAATAATTTGGTCTCACTGAGGCCAAATCATTTCATTTTTATGGGATATTGAAAAACGGGGGTCGGGGAGGGGGTTCGCTTGAACCCCCTAAACCCCCTCTGGATCCGCCACTGTGCTTATGGCTTTTTATACTTATCACATAAACTATGCGTAAAGCATAGTTCAAGATGGGCAAATGTTTTAGCGTAAAATTGACAATATTTTTTATATTTACCAACCCATCAGTTTGAACATATGTTTTGGTGCTCAAAAGAACCGTCTGATTCAGAGGTTTCTTTTGAGTATCTACAATATATGTTTGGTTGCGAAATTAAAAAAAAAAAATGTCAGTTATAATGCTCTTACCTAAAGGCCTGTGTTAAGTCATTATTTAAACATTTTACAGTTTTCTAGTGGACTTTGCACCCAAAAATAATCTTGAGCAAGTATCTGCTTCAATAGCGTATGACTACGTGAGAAGCAAAAGTGCTGGTGCAAGCTCAACTGAGTCTCCAGGTGTGGTACCTGATTGTATCGATTCCTGATCTTTGCACCCTTGCTTACTTTTCCATGTGTGGATCCCGAAAGTTTTGTCAGAGGGGGTTCAACTTTGACAACGTTTTTATAGAGGGGATAGGATCCAAACAAATACCACTATATAACATCGGTGCCGATGATGGCCCAACATTGAATACTGGCTTGGTAAGGGGGTCCGGACCAGTACTGCTAGGAAACCCCTATATTTTTGTGATTTTCCAGGGGGGGGGGGGGGGTCCGGACCCCCTGCCCTCCCCTCTGGATCCGCGCATGCTTTCCTGCTCTCATAATATGGTAAGTATAAAAATCTCATGATCTAGCTCAATTATAGACTTCAATGCGTTGTCAATGTCTTAGACAATTGATTGTTACAAAAAATGCCTCTTCAATACTAATGAGGTCTAAAGTTGCTCATTAATTTGAATAAAAATGATAGATTTAAATAATTTGTCATCTGATAACCTCTGCAAACCGTTTGGATCTAGAACCGTTTGACACTCTAAAAGTGTTTCTGAAAGAATATTTCAATAAAGTTAATTTTGATAAAGTCAGCAGACGACATTAAAAGCAAGAACTATTACCCAGCATGCAAAGAATTAAATTGCAATGCAATTTTACACTGCTTGCTTTTATATTTCTAGGTCTTCACTGATAAAGACGAGAAACACGACGCCAAAATTAATGCTAACATAAATATCTGCGTGCTTTAAGCTAAGTCATATGAATTGTATTTGGAAAGCATGAGAAGATGGCTAACAGGAAGTAGTGTTTTATAATTTGACAAAGCAAAATACATTTTGTAGTTAATTGTCCATCTGTAAAATTTGCATGATATGAGGATTAGCTTTATATGTAAATGTAGCAGCTGCATTTTCATGAACACGCAATGCTATATTCACAAATTTACATTGTATTAAATGAATACTTAAGCTAGCACATGAGATTTTGGTACTTATTGCATATGCGCATGAGCCTCCTTTTAACAGCCATACTGGCGCATCCAGTGGGACTAGAAGACACAGTTTTGACGGGAGTCTATATTCACATGCATTTTTGTATGTTGTAGCAGAAAAGGCTCTGGTGAGTATGTGCATTTGTGCAGGCTCGTCTGAGTTTCCGACGCTGGTCATTGGCGTAGCCCCCATTACGCATTTACGCATGTGCGTACTTAAAATAGTAACACTCAAGGGAGGTCACCTTATGTGGTAAAAGTGAATTTCCATTCCTTTTAGAGAAATACACATTTTGAAAAGGGATGCAATTGAAGAGAATCACTTATTGATCCAGTAGTCTCACTTTGATGTGGTTATAGGGATAAGTACCAACATCTCATGTCTGTCTTATACATATATATTTGTTTCTTTGATGAGTATAATGTTGTATTGATAAGGCATCCATTTAAGCCTAGATGTGGGAAAATTTGTCTTCGGAGGTATGCGAACAACAAAATCAGTGTCTTTGTTAATCGCTTATTGGAAAGTATCATACCTAGGCTAGCGAATTTTCAAACTAGCTAGTGTCTGTAGTTGAACAGGCTAGTTTGAATCTCAGCTTGTCGGAAACCACGAAGACAGGTTTCTTAGCGTCGCGGCCCATATAGAATAGGTGCTCACAACCTATACCTTGGTCGAGAAATAGGAAAATATCTTTCAATTTCACACTCATGTCCGAAGGCCTCATCAGTTGAAACATATCTCCCTTAAAATTCTTATGCAATGATATAGATTGTTGATATTATTCATTCAAGGGAAAATTGGGTTTTGCCAGAAAACAGAGTATCATATAAACTGGGCCCAGGGGGTAAGAGAGTTGTTCCAAGCTAGCAAACATAGTCGGGCCACCAACGGCCCGCCATTCAATGGCTGGCGAGCCGTTGGTGGCCCGCTGTTGTGAGCTAGCTGGGTTGCACGTTACACGAATTCCTTGTTGTTTATAAGCTTTTTTCTCACTTTATAGGTTCTCTATATTCTGAAAGACATATTTTTCAAAATTATTTTGACTTACCATGCAAATGTGATTATCTGCAGATTCTGGAAGCATATGCCCATAATCCATCGTTGTAATAAAGACACAACTAAATATCAAAATACTACCAGCAATGATAATGTTGTTTATAGAAGGACTGGATAGTTTAATATTACTGAAATATAGGTTGAGAAAGACATGCTTTAAAAGCGTAAAATTGTTAATATTAACTTATCCATCAGTTTTAATATTTGTTTTGGGTTCTCAAAAGAACCAACTCATTGAGACGGTTCATTTAAGTACCCACAACATATGTTTTGGTTGAGAAATAAGTAAATTAAGTTTTAATTGTCCACTCTTAACAAGGGGGCCTGTGAAATAATCCATCATTGTAATAAAGACACAACTAAATATCAATATACTACCAGCAATGATGATGTTGTTTATAGAAGGACTGGATAATTTAATATTACTGAAATATAGGTTGAGAAAGACAAATTTTCAAAACAAAAACTTGTTAATATTTACTTATCCATCAGTTTTAATATTTGTTTTGGGTGCTCAAAAGAACCATCTTATTGAGATGGTTCATTTGAGTACCACAACATATGTTTTGGTTGAGAAATAAGTAAATTAAGTATTAATTGTCCACTCTTAACAAGGGGGCCTGTGAAATAATCCATCATTGTAATAAAGACACAACTAAATATCAATATAATACCAGCAATGATAATGTTGTTTATAGAAGGACTGGATAGTTTAATATTACTGAAATATAGGTTGAGAAAGACAAATTATCAAAACAAAAACTTGTTAATATTTACTTATCCATCAGTTTTAACATTTGTTTTGGGTGCTCAAAAGAACCATCTCATTGAGAAGGTACATTTGAGTACCCACAACATATGTTTTGGTTGAGAAATAAGTAAATTAAGTTTTAATTGTCCACTCTTAACAAGGGGGCCTGTGAAATAATCAATCATTGTAATAAAGACACAACTAAATATCAATATACTACCAGCAATGATGATGTTGTTTATAGAAGGACTGGATAGTTTAATATTACTGAAATATAGGTTGAGAAAGACAAATTTTCAGAGCATAAAATTGTTAATATTTACTTATCCTTCAGTTTTAACATTGGTTTTGAGTACCCGCAACATATGTTTTGGTTGAGAAATAATTAAATAGAGTTTTAATTATCAAACCTTCACAAGGGGCCTGTGAAATGATTAAATGTACTGATTTAGAGTATGCAGGTATCCTCCAGGCTAATTGTATAATGCTTGTTCTGATACTTAATCCGGTAAACCACGAGTGGATTGTTTCTTTGTTTGTTTTGTTGCTTTAAGTCCCAAGTTAACAGCTATGGTCATGGCGGGACGGTCAGTTCATCTAACAACACTTATTCCTGGGCAAGCTTGAGCAAGCAGTTAACCAGTACTTTGTGCACATACTTTCGCTTGTAACTGACATTAACCCTTGGTCTTTGCCCAGATAAATTTTGGAGTGAAATAAATTTTCCAAATATTAATAAAATGACACAATATCTACAGCTTTTCTCATACAAAACTATGTTCTGTTTGTTAAAGTACTCCACCACTTTTAAACACTATAATTTTAGTCTTCAACAAGTTTAAGTGCACACTGATGGATAAACAGAATCTTTCTTTACAATTTTTTTAATATTGTAGCCTCATGATAGTATCACTGAAGCTAGCAACATCATCAGCAAACATAAGTGCAAAGATATTTTCTATTTGTTGGGTCATAAAAATACCTACATCACTTTCGACCAATTCATTAATAAAAAGAGAAAAAAAACTGCCAAAAACCTAAAGTGACTTATTTCTGTAAAATAGACCATACTGAGTAAGTTCTATAACTTGTTGGCTTAAAATCTATGATGACCTAGAAAATATTTCACGACAAAGGTCAAAATCCCAGTGGAGAAAATAAATCCCCTTAGGGATTTTTCACTTTTCCTGCATGCATGGATTTTTCCATGTGAAGAATTTCCCCGCAGGGATTTTTTGAAAAATGTCAAGTTCAAATTTTTGTTCAAATATGAAAAATCTCATGTAAATGGTGTGTAAAAATGAATGTCACCTGTAATAACAATGTTTGATTTTCAACGCAGGGATTTTTTTAAACATCTATATTAGTACCAAAAATAAAGCCTAGGTTCACTCTTGCAATCAGTTTCACACATTTCAGTACTGTATGTTTCAAATATATAATAGGAGAATTTCAGAACCTTTGCCTTGCACCAATATAACATTTGAAAAACTTGGTTTAACCATTTTTAACTTTTATACATGACTTCAGCTGAGAATACATTGATTTAAAGATCATCAAAATTTTACATCCTGTTTTATACCTTTCCTTTCAAGTGAGTTCCAATGTTTGTTTGTTGTATGTTATCTAACGCGCGTTTAAAGTCCATGAAAATGCAATAAAGTCTCCCCCTGTCCCTACATAAATATTTCTGAATTAGAGCTTGAAGAGAAAATCCATTATCCATAGTGCTATACCCTTTCAGAAAGTCTGACTGTGACTCATCTTAGACGTTGTTTGTTTCAGCTCATTCTGTTAAGCGTATTGTAAGAATTTCCATAAAGAATTTACATAGACAGTATATAAGTGCAATGGCTGTTTAGTTTTCAGGTATGGTAATTGGCCCACTTTTATGTATTGGAGAGATAACACTTTTTCATCAGTCTTTTGAAAAAGCCCACTGTTGACAATTTTACAGACACAAAGAGCATTATGTCATCCTAAACTGCCTTAAATATTTAAACACATAGTCCATCAACAACGCCCCCCAAGAACGACCATACTTTAATTTACTGACAGCATACCGAATTCTACTCCAGTTATCTGTGATTGCTATTTGGAGGCAGTTGTATCATTATTTTGGACAATATTTTGCAAAGAATAATTAGGATCAATATCAGGCTGATTATTATTTCCTGATGAAAATGAGGATTGGAAATAACTGACCCAGTTTATACTACTAATATTGTTTAAGGTGTATTTTTAACTTGTCCACTTTTTATAACCATCCACAAATCTTAAGGTTTTGCTAGAATCAATTAGTAGTTTTCCCCATTTCTTTTGATGTTGGTTATTTTTAATCTTATTCAAACTTTTGATTGGTTTTGTTCTATTTTGTACTCTAAACTCTGCTTTAATTACTTTTTCGAATTTTTTTAAGTGCATGTTTTTTTCTTCTTCTCAATTTCCGATCTGTTTACTTTGGATCTCATTATTCTGAGTAAAAGTGCTGAAAATTGATAAATTGTTTAGATGCAAAGCTGTTTTTATTGATTTTCCCACTTTCTGAATAATGTAAACGAAATCTGGCAATATCTGAGCTACATTACTCTGATTTAAATTCAGAAATCTAATCGTATAATGTGTATTATGATATCTAAATATATCCAAAACTCTTACAGAACTGCAGCATGTGAGCCTGTTTGTTCAAAACTGAGCTCCTAAGACACTTATACTGAAGCAGTGAAATTACACAATATTTATTGGGCATCCGATTTTGTTGTATGCGAACAACAAAAGCGCAGAGCAGACTGCACACATGCCGATATGGAAAAGTGTAATACCTCAACTAGCTACATGCAAAATTTCATTATCCTAGCTAGTCTCGATAGCTCAGCAGGTCAGATTTAATCTTACTTGGTCGCAAACACCCAACACAGGTTGCTTTACTTTTGATGTGTTCAGAATGTCATGTCGCTGTTATCGTTCTTTTACTCTTCCTCGAGGTGCCATGGGTTGTTCAGTAGTATGTGATTGTGGCTTTACTGGTGGGTTGTTCTGTAGTATGTGGTTGTGGCTTTACTGGTTATACTCCATTAGGAATTAGAAGAGAAGACATTAACTCCGTGAGCATATGGCTTGTTTTATCACTAGGACTGTTAAGAAATGTTTAAAATGAAATCAACACCATTGTGCATATAAGCAACACATTAGCAACACATTAGCAACACATTAGCAACACATCGCACGTTTGTTCATTCTACTAATCATTAGCATATCATATTTACCTAAAACATTTTAACACCTTGTATACTAATGGACTATTCTTTCTAGCTTTATACAAATAAACTTGGAATAGTACATTGTACATATCTAGGGGTGTCAGGTTATAATTAAGAAAATAATGTATTTTTGTCTAAAGCTCATTTTTACCTTTACAAACAGTGCAGACCCTGATAATATGCAGTATTAGGCTGCATTTCAACTGGATCTTCACTGTTTGCAAAATTACTTGTTGAGGGGTTTACCGAATACAAGTGATTAATAAAATATTGCCTACCTGTTTTTCCTATAGTAGATGTTAAATGCAAGAAATCCCAATGCAACCACAGAACAAATAACATTAGCTAGCATTATTATCACAATAGACGGGACATGTGGTGGGGCCAAAACACGATGATACGTGAATCTGTCTTGTGGAATTACGCCACCTGTAATATAATACAACATTATTTCTTATTACTTATATATTCAAGCCAGTTCATAAGATCTAGGTACTTGAGTCTGTAGTTATCTTTCACAACGTGTACAATGCGAAAGGGCTACGTGCATTGAGGGGATATGTTGGCCTCTCTATTAGACCAAAAAAAAAAAATTATTTTCTTCTTATTAGTTTATTAGAACAATAGCCCAAGTGTAAAGGTCTGGTATTGATTTTGCTTTTAGCGTTGCTACGGTTACAAAAATGGTCGCCAAAATTGGCTAAAAATAGGAAAATGGCCGTTTTGGAACTGAGACATTTGACAGATAAATTAACATAGAGCACAAGCAAATAACAAAAACATATTTTAACAGATGCTGAGAATTATCACGAAAAGGCATTTTTGGTATTTAGCTGTGCTACTACAGTATCTAATTCTTAAACATTCGGCCTCGCAAAGCTTTAAATTTGGTCAAAATGGCTATTTCTCTATTTTAAGCAAATTTTGGCCGCCATTTTAGTTACTATAGCAACGGTAAAACTTAAATAAATGTCAGACTTTATCCTTTGGTTATTCTTCTAATAAACCAATCAGAAAAAAATGGTGAGAACCACCTTACAGTTTTTGACTCCAGAGTGGACCAAATTAGCCCCTTAATGAACGTAGCTCTTTATAAACAATGGGTGCGTTTCTTTGGCTTCACCGGGCTTAAGCAGTTTGTAGACTTTAACCGTCGGGGCAATTGACTGATTTGGATCACGTGGCGGCTCACCCGATAGGCGCTCTACCAGTGTAATCGATTCTCGCCAAATTTCTACCAAAACGTGGAAGCGGTGAGGCCTGTTTCGCCTCTTAACGGTTCATACCACAAAGTAAGTACTGTTGCGCCGTGTTTGCTCGATTGCAGCAGCTTACTACTCATCCTGGTCATGTGATTGGCGAAAGCTTGAGGCGCAGGCGAGGCAGCAGCGTTTATTTTTTTGGTGCCTAAGAAACACATCCTTTGTGTATCTAGATTTCGAATGCTTGCTTATTTCTCAATACTATTCACTCCCCTCCTACCTCTTTGGAGCTGATCAGACATATATATGCATGTAATATTAATTTTCAGGGATTGTGTTCATATTTACAGCTTTCCTAAATTATTAAACTTTCTTTTGTCGAGCATTACATGTTTCACTTTTTTTCTGTAGATCATATTTTCGACTAAATAAACTGCCCTGGGGCTGGCAGTTAATTAAAATTGTTGGAATATCAATACTTAACTAAGAAAAACACTATAATTCTAGGATCTGGTCTCAATATTGTTGTCAACGTCTCATTTGCTTACTGTCTTATTAACTTTATTTTCTTTACTGTGAGAATTGTATTTCTTGAACTTAAGGGAATAATTCATAATTGATAATCATGATTTTTCTCAAATTCTAAGCCAATGATGGTTATTTTTTCGTGATGTAAAATTATTACTTATAGCCTGGAATAAAGTGAAGTTATTCTTAAAATAAACAAGTACATTATTTATTGAATGCACTACTTCTCCAAAATGTGACTTAACCCGTTGTAATTGGGAAACCTTGGCATATTTCAAATTCATTTTCATTTCATTTTTCCAATCATAAAGTTGTTATAATGGTCCCTATTTTCTTAATATTTCGTGTCATTTTGTGTGTGCATTTAACAATATTTATGTCGTCAACAGCGTAGCCATAACACTGGGACAGTTACGCACACCCGAGGGAGACAAATGAAGCCCTGGAAGTGTTTTTAGGGATATAGGGGTATTGGCCAAATACTTATAGAAATATGGGATACTTTTTTGAAAATTCAAAGTACTTTTAGGGACATGGTGATACAGCGCTTTCTGAAGTTGGATAAACTTTGGAGATATTTAACCATTTCCGATACTTTTCAAAATATTGAAAGGGATATGGGATGGTCCCCTTTTCCAGGGCCTCACCAAACGAGAAGTGATTCTCATTCAATGCGTCATTTAAAAAAGGGACTTCACTTAAAGGTAAGAATCTGTAAAGCAAAAGAACTACATATATATACATTTATATCAGTAAATTGATGTCAATCTTACCTGGCCAGAGTGATTCTGCTGGAACAAACCAGGAAAGATTTCTTGTATTGTGGTTGAAAATGGCTACTTTCTTTGATATTTTATCTAAAAAGAAACAATAGAGACACAAATAATACACACAGCGAAATAAAAGTTAGGATGCATGTTTTGCTTTGACGAAATGTTTCGAAAATTCAAATTTTTCCTTAGTCTGGTGGGATCCTTAAGTATATCACGTATATCAAACCATCAATTACATGTAGTTACAGCTTGAATTATTGAAGTCCACAAGAATTCGTTTTTAAGTTGCCACATGTGAATAATGTCAGTTTTTCTGAAAATAAGTTAGCCCTTTTGTTTCTGCACATCACCGAAATTTTGGAGAGGGAAAAGAGCATGACTGAAATGAAAGAATCTATATATTATTTAATTTTGAAGAATAGTGCATTAGCCTTGAATGGTACAACCGCAAATTATTTGTATTTTGCACTGATTTCTATGGAAACAGAAATTCTTTGATAATTTCTTAATTATGTCTTAACTTGATAATTCTGCTTCAGCTCTATGACCAAACTGTAAAATGAAATGACAAATAAATGTGGCTTGAAAAAATGCTATTGGTAAAGTACGTCTCTACCGCCAACAGAAACTGGGTGGTGATCACAGTTTGTCAAACAGTCTGTCTGAGCCTTTAACTTGTTCGAAATTAAAACAATCAGACCTCATGGAAGGAAAAATATCGCAAGAGATATCAATGAGGTCCTAAAATTTGAAAAAAATCTGTGTTCAAGATGCCCACTGTCCACCGCAGGTATTGCTGAATCTTCGTAATTTTCACGCAGAACAACCTTGGATAAAACAAATTCTAATTGGTTGAAAAAGTTAGATAAAACATTTTTAAAATGTTGTTCAAAAGTTTACCCTTGTATTTACCGAGATGCTCTCTAACTTTTCCTCATGCATATATGTTGCAAGACAGCGACCAATAAACACTAACTGGTTGCATTACTTTCATTATTCAGAATGATTTTGTTGCGTAGTGACTTAAAGCATATAAGTAATCATATAAGATTTTGGTACTTATCTTTAAGTACGCTCGAATTTGGTAAAGATTGAAAAGTTATGACCACTTTCCCAAAGACTGTTCTAAGACTTGCGAATATGCACAAAGTGTCTAATACAAGAAATAGATTCATTGTGTAAATTCTCTGACTTTTGGTTTTTCATAGATGTTTAATCATGTTTAAATATGATGTAGTTTGAGTTCAGAAAAAAACGATATATGGCTTGGTATGATGTCATGACTTTACAGCTAAATGTTAAACATGCACACATGTTAATCACAACCATTAAATCTTCTAGAACGTAACTTAAAAGGCGAATACAAAATCTTTCTTTTGATATGAGAGTGACCTGTTAGCCAAGAGGTGGTTGCTTGATATATCTGCATGTATATTTATCTTTTTCACCTCTATTGGCGACTTTTGTCATCTGCTGATGTTCTTTGCAAACAGTTTGGCCCAATCTGGATCCAAACTATTTGACACTATGATTTTTTTTTTTGAAACTTCCAATTTCGAAAATAAGAAGAAGAGCAGAGGAACAAACTTCTTTTGAAAAAAATACCCTACATTCAAAGAATTAAAGTGTTAGCTAAAATCTGCATCAAAAATGTTGTCTACTTTAAAGTCGCCTGCTGCACATATTTGATAACAGTATTGGTTAATGTAAGTTTAGAGGCAAACAGTGGAGACCCATATCAGACTGCTCCTATAGGAGCAGTCTGATCTGGATCTACACTATTTGTCGAAAAGGCTTCCAAAAATTTCAGCAGACGACAAGAGTAGATAACTTTTGCTGTGATGTTAAAAAAAAGTGTGAGATAAGTACACTTTTCTCAATGACAGGTTAATACTTACTTATAGTTTGTTTAATGAAGTTAACACCAACTCTGCCGCCTGTCTCATCAAAATACACTGGACCCTAAAAGGCAATCAGTTAAAAGAAGAATGTAAAAATTATCACTGTTCTCACAAAGGATCTCAACGAAAAAGGGTGGTTTTAAGGGCTAAATTTTGTTGAGGCACTGCGGAATCTGTTTGCATGTAAAGCAATTGAATCCCTATGGGGCAAATGTAAATTTCGCTGGCAATTTGGTGTCGTAATTTTTAGTTTAAGTATTACAACCGCGTGAAATGTACAAATATTAAACCTGTGCATTTTTGCTGAGATCTTTAAAATTTGTACATTTACGAGATTATGACAAAATATAAATATCACTTGCATGTTTAAAATATTAGACGGATGGCTGAGAATGGGTTTGCTCCCCCCCCCCCCCCCCCGCTAGAGAATTTTGCAGACATATCCTACCTTGTAGAGAATTGAAAGCCGAGTCTTTTAAGAGATGTTTGCACTCTGTGCTCCGGGGCGTTAGTCTGTAAGAGCCTGTAACATACGTTACTTAATCAAACTAAAAAAAAGTAAATTGAAAGTTTGGGCTACAAATTAAAGACATTAAAATATTTATTTTTAAAAATCATTCATATAGTCTGCATACTGGATATCTTAACTACTTATGACAGCCATTTGAACAAAATTACGGCTTCCTAAGGTGTCATATACGTTACATAAACCAGATAACCCATTAAAATTTGCAAGTGTGGCTAACATCATTTACATTCACAATCGCTCTGTGTGTTTTGCAAAAGGTTTTTAACCATGTCTGACTAGCCTATGCAATTGGCTAACAGAAAAATTAAAGTTTGTTTCTCTAGCTTAAATATTTTTTCTGGAATAAGCAATTAAACAACCCTACCCTACCCAGTTTTAAGGTGAAATGTTTGGTATTAAAACTAAAGTAAAAATAGTTAAAAAATATTTGCAGTTGATGAATGTGTTTCATTGTTTGGGATTTATTTGCTTATTTGAAAAGACTCATAAATCTGCAAGTTTGTTGCAAAAATTTTAATATCAGAGGCTGTAACATATGTTACCTGATGTAATAAATGGGCAAGCTTATTGTCTTTACGTAAGATATGCCTAAAAATGTTTTAATCTCCTCGAGGGAATTTTGCAGACATATTCCTTCTTATAGTACAACTCAAGCTGCATCAAATAAGGGATGTTTGCACTCTCTAGGTTGTGGCGTTAGTCTGAAACCGCGTGTTACATGCGTTACTATATCAAATAAAGAAAATGTAGTTTGAAAGTTTGAGCTAAAATTGTGAAAAACCTCGCAGCTGTTGGATATCTTACATTGTTTAGGGATTTTAGACTGGCTCCTATGATAAAGACTTATAGATCTGCTAGTTGTCATCAAGTTTTAAAGATCAGAGAGCGTTACATATGTTAGCGTGATAAGTAAAATCATCAAACAGTATTTTGACATCAAGCTGAGTAAGGGCCTGCTCTATCCTAATCCCCTTTGGATTTCTGCAGACAAATTACGTCTTATGTAACCATTCAAGGTGCATTTAATAAGAAATGTTTGCACTCTGTTAGTGGGGGCGTTAGCCTATAACAGCTTGTTACATATGTTACTATATCAATTTGAGAATAATAAATTTGAATGTTTGAGCTACCAAAAGAAGACATTAAAATTATCTAATAAATTGACATTCTTATAGTCTTTATACTGGATGTTTTTACTACATATGGAAGCTGTTTAACATTAATACGGCTAACTGTGGTGTTATGTGCATTGCATGAACCTAATCATAATTTAAAAGCTATAATTGTGGCTATCGTCATTTAGTTAAACAACTACTATGACTTGGTTTCAAACTGTTTGATTAGATTTTACAAACATATACTCAATTGATGAATAGGAAAAACCAAGTTTGCTTTTCTATCTTAAACATATTGTCTTATAGGAGCTAATACACAGAGCTACTCCCAGTTTTACAGAGAAGCGAATTTTGTTATTACCCTTTAAGTAAAACACATGAAAGCGATTACAGCGTGTGGATATCTTTCATTTTCTTAGTCTGTCTTGCTCATATATCTACAAGATGTCATTTAGTTAAAGATCAGGACACTTAATGTGTACTTATAAGTCTTTAGTGCCACAACACTAGAAATTATATTCATTTCTGATTATCAAGCCCATGGACTGGTGTTACAGATGTTATCAATGACCTTTTGGACACATTTCCTAATACTGTGCATATAATGCTAAATATAGAGCCACAAATAGAAAAGATAGTTTTACATTTTTACAAGAAAATACAATAAATGAAATGGTCCAAACTATTTCTTATCTATTTAACAATCATGTTAAATGTTTGTCGTTGTCTGCTTCTGTGGTAATTATTATTATCACACGCCTCCTTGCAACTAGTAGAATTATCACACAATATTTCAATCATTTACTGTTATTCAATTTTACCACCAGTCCACTCAAAATAGATGAGCCATTATCAACTTTCCAATTTTTACATTTATGGCTTGGAACATTCGGAAACTGATATGAATTCCTAATAGTTGGCTCTTTGAGTATGTGTTTCAAGTGATACTCTGCAAGTAGGGGAAAGACTAAAGCTTTACAAATAGGAAAACTATGCCATTAAGAGCAATGAGTACCTGGACTGCTGTACTTTGATATTCCTGTGATAAAGAATCATATCTTAGCTGGTTAACTTTTATAAATGTAGCCTTTCCATACATGCAACCCTCATATTTTCATCTAATAATGTCTCTGCACTTATTATCTTTTGGACTTTCCCCAAGCATTCAAAAACTTATTTGAAGTCTTAGTACTTCTGAAGTGCTGAAACCAAGGTAACTATTTCCCTTCAGATAAACGAACTAGATGTATCACAGCAGGTAAAGCAATGAAATGCAGGATGAACAGAGCGCAAATTAGACCCTTTCAATTCAATGATTCACTAAGTTTCTAAGATAAGAGCGCTTATTAAAGGATGTAACATATATAACTCGTCATAATAAATGAGCAAGAGCATTGTCATGACATCCGTTTTGATTACACAGTCAGAGGCAAGTGTTTTCAATTTCAGTGTTTTCAATGGATCATGAAATGAGGCACCTTATCAACTTGTTTACTCTATATAAATCTTCCATAGAGCATAATATAGAACTACTGGTTATCCCATTCTACCTATAATCCACTTTCCTTCTTTTGAATGCAACAGCTAATGATATGGCTGCAAAAACTGAGAAATCATAGGTTTTACATTATTTTAAGACATGCTTCAATGTACTGACATAGAAAAACAACCAACTGCAAACATAATTGATGGCAATGTCCAACTTCATATTCTTTTTTTATACCAGATAACTTTCAAGGTGTAACAGAAATTGTTTCAGACGGTCTGCCAAAACCATCAAGAGTCAACATTGTAACTAAAGAAAACTTATAAAGTTCTTTGGGCGCAGCAAAATACTATTGATCTAAGACCTGAGGACTTAAGCACCAAAAGACTGGATAGGTTCCATGGCAAATGATGCAAAAAAGCAGCCTATCAAATTTCTGTTTGACCAATGTCAGAAATCTTAAAGTATTCTTAGAGGTACACGGTAGAGACATAGATTTTGCAAAATCAGAGCAAAGTTATCATTTGACTAGCACAGATGCAGAGGCAGCTGCAGTAAGATTGCTCTTGCCACTTCACAGGAAGAGATATATACCAGAGTCATACTACATTGTATGCATATATGTGAAATGGCATTAAACCCATATTTAATCAGGTGTTTGATCCCATGACACTGACATGCTGTTTCTGCTTTTGAAGAATGCTAAGGATTCAAGTTTGGGTGAGTCAAGTTGTTTGACGCTGGCACTGGCCACACATACAAAGAAAATTAAGTCTTTTGATGGCTAAAGAGGAGGATCACACAAAATGCTTATAAGTGATGTTTGTCACAATTACCAATTATAAAAAGTAATCTTAATTAATGTAACACATATAACACCATAGGAAGCTGTATATTTGTTAAAAAATCTTTTCTTATGTATCAAAGGTATTCAGCATGCAAACTACATGAATAACTCAAATAAATAGATAGTTTAATATCTTCTTTCTGTTTCTCAGACTTTCAATTCATTTATTCTTAAATTGATATGGTAACATACGTATCATACCATTACAGGCTAACCCCCTAGTTAATAGAGTGCAAACATCTCTTATTTGATGCCGCTTGAATTGTTCTTTAAGGTAGGATATGTCTGCACAATTCCCAAAGGGGTGGAGAGGAACAGGATTGTACTCAGTTTGCAGTCCTAATACAATGCCATGATTCTACTGGTTGTGATGAAATGGGTGATTATTTTGCAATAGAAGCAGACACAATGATAAACATTGTGAGGGTGACTTGAATAAAGATTGTTTTTGAATAATTTTATTTAATAGGAATATTTATTAAATTGTGTCATTTAAATGAGAACTATTATTTTCTATCTATATGTCCATATATTTTAATATTATAGGAATTAGGAAATATGTGATTAAAAAGGTTATATATAACATAGGTAACACAATTCCATGGGCTTGTTATCAGCAATGACTGTAATTACTAAGACTAAGGCACCAGAGGCTAGAGATTAATAGGAAAACATGTGAAAAATGTTATTTTTCTGAAATATCATCTCTTACTTCCAAGAAAATTTCCTAGCTCATTCATTATGCCATGTAACATACGTTACATACTTTAATAAGTGCTCTGATCCTGATGTCAAACTTGCAAATGTATGATTCTTTATTGCATTAGCAAGACAGTGCTAAAAATGTAAGATATCCATGAGCGTCAAATATTTTCATATATTTTTCTTCAATAATAGATACCAAAATTGGATACTTAAAATTGGGGGTAGGGGTGTTTAATAGCTCATATAAAACAATGTATTTGAGATAGAAAAGCAAACTTTGTTTTTTTCTGTTAGTCAAATGAGTATTTTAGTAAACTAAGATTAAAAACACTTGTAAAAATGCACAAATCGTATGTAAAATGAATGATGTTAGTCACGATTTCAACTTTCAAAGGAAAATTTTATCTATGTAACGCATATAACACCACTGAAGGCTGTAATTTTGTTTAAAATGCTGCTTTTATGTAGCTTAGGCATCCAGCTTGCAAACTACATAAGAAATTTGAATAATTAGATGGTTCAATGTCTTCTTTCTGTAGCTCAAACTTTCATTTTGATTTTTTCCTTAGTTTGTTACAGTAACATATGTAACAGGCTGTCAGAGACTAACGCTCCGGAGCACAGAGTGCAAACATCTCTTAAAAGATGCGGCTTGAAATTTTCTTCAAGATAAAATATGTCTGCAAAATTCCCGAGGGGGGCGGGGAACAGGACCTTTTTTAGCTCGAAGTCTATATGTATTTGTGTCAAACATGTTGGCATATTCTTGAACCTATTTGGGAAAATATTATATGTATAAAGAATGCGCAATTGCATGGAAGGTAAAATATACTCCTATTATGGCAGCAAGGTTGTAGGCAATTTTGAAGATGTTTTTTTTTAAATATAAAAAATACTAGTTGAAAAAGGGAAACATACACAAAAATCATGTGCTGTTTCATGCAATACTGGTATTTATTCTATAAATAAATGTGACATTAAATGTGATCATGTTGCTTATTGTATAAATAAATGAGACAGTAAATGTAATAATGGTACTTATTATATAAATAATTGAGACAATGGTATTTACAGATGGTTCAATGATGGATTATACTATTTTTCATAGAAACAGGTAAATTGGGGTGTATATTATACTGCAGTAAATGATATATACCTGTATAGATTATCCATTACATGGATTAGTTTATATTTTATGTTTACAAAGATTCTCACATATCTTTGAAACATGCGACAATATTTACATTTCCAATGCGAATCTTTAAAGGAACCTTTACATTTGAGATATTGTCCATACCTTCGTGATCGGATCGATTTAAGCCATACCAACATAAGCGCCGTTTGGGCGTACCAACATCGACGCCATCTAATACCACTGTTTGTTCACTGATGTTTGTGTGACGCTGAACACGTATCGCTATGACGTTAAACGCGGAAATTTGGCGTTGTGGCTATTCCAAAACATCCGTTATGTCTGATTTAACTAAAAATATCCAGGAAACCAGCCAAGTTAGGTAAAAATTGAAAATTGATACTTGACGTATAGAATAAAATGTAAACATAAGTAGTGAATTCAATTTTGATCTGTTCATGAAATCATGAACACTTAGGTTTTTTTGCAAAGTTAAAGTGAAGCCGGTTGGGCTTCATTTACTTTGCAAGAGACCCAAAGTGATCATGAGTTCAAGAAAAGACCAAAACTTGAATTTATTTCTTAAGTAAATGAGATAATGGTACTTTATGAGAAAATGGTACTTTTTATATAAATTCATGTGGCAATAAATGTGATAATGCTACTTATTATATAATCTATAAATAAACATTTTCTGATTGGCACAGATGCATATCCACTCCAGTCAATATAACTATATGTTAGGCCCCCAGGGGGGTCTGTGCTCCCTTGATCCCTGAAAAATATTGCATTGATATCCCCTAAACCCTGAAAAGAAATTCCTCAGCTCCCTGAAAGTATTTTTCCTTTGCTACCAAAGTCCTTAAAATTAATCCAGCTTCTCCACAAATCCCTTAAAATATAAGCCGATTTTCCATAAAATGATTTATCTTTCCATAGGATTAAATTCACATACTTAAAAACTATGAAGCTATACACGAGCGGATGATTTAATATTCATTTAATATTTTACGTTTGGCTTAGCCACGGAATATTTTAATGAAATACATGATATATAGCTCAAAGTATGAGGCCATCCTTAAAATTCTGTTGCTGTACCTTGTAGAGTAGGTGTGGAGGAACGCTCTCCAGATTTGATTTTTATTAGGAGCAGCTAGACCATTTGGTTTTCTGGTGGGAGAGAGGCTTTTTTGCAATAGATGAAACTAGATTTTCTTAGACAAAGTGAAAGCATTCATTTATTTTTGTAACCATAAAAAGTGTTTTTAGAAGTTTTATTAGTCCATATACGTTAGTTCAATTTCAGTTTCAACAAGTAAGAATATATCTGATCAACATTAAGATCGCATTTAATAAAAACCATTTAATTACCTAGATAGTGAATTACATACCAGGCGTGTAGTTAGCCCTGTTATGATGTTGATTCACATTTGGGCTAGCGGGGGGGGGGGGGGGTCGATTTTTTTTATAAAGATGGTGCAATCTGGTGCATTCTGAGTGTTCCAATGAATGTTATTGTCAACCTCATAATCAACAATTTTTAGGATAATTAATCAACAACTCAAATTTTGTGCCATATTTTTCTTCAAGATAAATCTAGATGCGCACGTTCGTACAAAAATAAAGACATTCACATTTCACTAGGGGGTCCCGAGGGGCCAATAACCCCAAAAAGCCAAAGAAATGTAAAAAAGAAAGGGAGGCTTTTCTCTTTTTACATCAAATATTACATACCAGGCGCTTAGATAGCCCTGCAATGATGCCGATTCAGCTCTGTGCTAGGGGATTTTTTTTTATATTAAAATGGAACATTCTGAGCGTTCCAAAATACGTTATAATCAACCTAAAAGTCAACTAATTTAAGGATAATTTGCCACAATAGTAAAAATTATTTGCCATATTAGTCGCCAATACTAATCCAGATTAGCATGTTAGCATGAAAGTAAATACATTTATATTCTCATGGGGGTCGACGATTTTTTTAAACAATCAAACAAAATGAAGGTTTTTCCTTTATGGTGAGATTTTTTTTACTGTTTTTGCAGGGCTCCCTAAATCCCTAAAACTATAAGCTTGCTCCCCAAATCCCTGAAAATAATTATCAGTGCTCCCCAGCTCCCCGAAAATAAATAGCCATTCTCCCCAGATCCCCCAAACCCCTGGGGGGCTCCACATGTCGCATGGGTTGTGAAATTTTCCCATTCAATATGTTACTAAAGATAGACTACATAGGAACTTTCCATAACCGTGTGCTTTTAGCATGAAACTTGCATGATTTGCTGTAAATACAATTTAGTGAGTAACAGCAGCACGAAATTCACAAGATTTGATGTTTCATCATATACATGTAATTCAGACTTTGCTGTTGAATATAGTTATTAGCAGAACTCTTAAATGAACTAATGAATTTTCCTTCTAGATTGTTGCAATAAACTTGGAATGGTCCACTGTATAATTCAAGGGGTCACAGGTTAAAATTTCTAATTAAAATTGCAGCTTTTTCTCTGAAGTTCATTTTTGTCTTAGCAAACAGTGAAGACCCTGATCAAATGCCACATTATGCGGCATTTAATCTGCGTCTTCTCTGTCTGCAGTTGCAATAACAAATAAAGAATGCATTCATTCTTCTTTAAACTGAATGAAATTAGTCTTTCATCATGTAAAAAATAATTCAAGACTGTCCAAGGCAAAGTCCACAGCCAAGATTTTGTTGTTGTTATTGTTGCTTTTTTTCTTTAGAGAAATTATATAATAAAACAATTGTTGACTAATGAGGCATTGGACATGATGAGATGACGACCTGAGAGTACCAATATTGACCGAGGCGGAGCCAAGGTCACTATTGGTATTCTCTGGTTGACATCAAATCATGTCCAATGCCTCAATAGTAAAAAGTTGTATATTATTATAAAAATAAATGAGACAGTGAGTGAGATAATGGTACTTATTATATACGGATAAATAAAATGGCACTCACATTTCCGTACTAATCACATAGTCAGCAAGACAAATTCCGTGTGCTGTTACATTGAAGAATAAATACAAACACAGCAACAACATATAAGAAGTATCAAAATAAAGAAAATAGTACAGTTGTATCTA
This sequence comes from Loripinus fragilis, assembly GCA_964019695.1. Classification (NCBI taxonomy): domain Eukaryota; kingdom Metazoa; phylum Mollusca; class Bivalvia; order Lucinida; family Lucinidae; genus Loripinus; species Loripinus fragilis. Next base: position 61,403,619 of record OZ026522.1, on the reverse strand, counting down.
ACCAGAGAATAGTGAAGTCAATACCTTGGATTAACCCATACACACAGAGAGGATTTAACATTCTGCTCGTTTCATGGAATAGAGCAGAATATTTGTCTAGTCGGTACTAGCATTAACAAAGGTTGTGCAGTATATTATTACTCAGTCACGCACGGACTGAGAATAAACAGGTAATGCAATAGCAAACGAAGTGTTGTTGTAAAATCAGTTCTAAGGCGGCTTCAAAGACGTGAGCAACACACAAAAAGCGAAGGACGTTGGTCCGTATATTTCTAGAGAAAGAAGATATCATGGCATCGACCTAGGGTATTAACAGCAGATAGAACGAGATGAACAAGTTGATTTCTTCAGAATTAAAAAGATAAGTTATACTCAAAAATTTATTTTGTGAATTATAGGGTAGTAAAAGTGCGTCTGTCGCATCTGCAGATTATTACTCAAAAGGTAAACGCGTTCAACGCGTAGAAATTGGAATGTTCAAAAAATAGATGATTGCGACTGAAATCTAACCCATTATTAAATGGTACATGAAGATGAAGAAATTAGCGAAAGGTACATTTTTATCTGAAAAGCCTTTAAGCGGAGAATGTCGTATACTATAGAGCAGATAAAAATGACGCAACACACTACATATATATTATGAAAGAATATACCAGGGATAACACGAGCATATGTTCAAACATGTTCACGTATGTAGACGTCAAGAGCAGGCTATAAAATTTTATCTGAAACGCTCAAAAGCGGAGAATGTTGTATAATATAGAGCGTATAAAAAATAATGCAACACACTACATACGCATTATGAAGAATATACCAGGGATATCACGGCCATAGTTTCAAACATGTTCACGTATATAGACATCAAGAGCAGGCTATACATGTTTATCTGAAACGCTCAAAAGTGGAGAATGTTGTATAATATAGAGCAAATAAAAAATAACGCAACACACTACATACACATTATGAAAGAATATACCAGGGGTATCACGATCATAGTATCAAACACGTTCACGAATATAGGCGTCAAGAGCAGGCTATACAGCCTCATAAAATGGGCGACATTTCCTGGTTTTGCAAAGAAGATAAAATAAAAATAATAATAGTAGCAATAATAATAATAAAATAAAATTGTGCAGTCAACGATGGAATCAATCATGGTTTTACATCTAACGTTCTTACATTTCAGTTTCCAATATTTGGAACAACGGCAGGTTATTAGAACCCACATTGGCTAGATTGACGATTATTTACATCTGGAGGACGCCAGTGATGAGGAGGATTAGAATCTTATTTAAAGAGCTCAATCCAAGTCGGCATTTGAAATTTGAAAGTCCATATTTAAAGCAAAATGTAAAGATAAGTACAGAAAGCAGTTTTTCTTGGTTTCATCAGATAGCCATTTCAGATATAAAGATTTTAATTAAGAAATGAAGCTTGGCGCTATACAAAGGCTGGTAGTACAGATCAGTTAGATCATGAGAGACGATAACGATGGTGGGTGAATTGGCAGAGAGTAAGTACATATGAATCCCCATGGAATAGGCTAAATATTTAATATAAATAGACGCATGATCATATTTGTACTTTATGTTGGTTATAGAAGAGGATTACACTTTATCTATCTATTTGCTGTACTGATCGCGACAAATACTGTGGGTTTTTTTGCCAGAGTGTGCTTATCTTAAAAAAAAGATGGACATTTCTGCCATGTAAAGAGGTCTTACAGTAATAAAACAACCCAGAGATCCACTCGTTACTTTCTTAGAAATATATTCTTAACTCATGCTATTAGTACTCTACTGTAATAGATAACAAGGCACAAAGCATGGATTAGTACTGGATTGTAATAGCATAAGCAATAATTTGCATAAATCTAAGTTTAAAATACATTAAAAGTTGCAAGATAACATGACAACAACTTAAAAATGATATTTCACGAGCTAATTTGAAAATGGTGAGGCTTATATTAACCACATGGATAAAGCTCAGTCAAATGGAACGGTCTCAGTTTTCTCATGGTCAGACGCAGGTAAGGAAGCATTTTACATACAGAATTCTTTACTGGAATTGGCAAGCATTGGTCAAATATTGTGGAAAGTTTTAACAGTGATGTTGATATGGTGGTAAATGGTCAAAAAATAACTGCATTTGTAAATGACTGTTTATGTGGAATCAAAGCTATATCGCAGTATGTATTTCAATTTTGCTCATAGGCAGCCTTTATTCCTGATATTGATTTTTTCTTTATTTAATGAAATTTTGGATTTCTTCTGTATGAAGAAATTATCAATTGAATCGTTGCTACATGTTAAATGATTCATACATTTCTTCTGCTTGAAAACGGGTAGGTTTATGTATGCTGAAAGATGGAGAAAATTTAAAAGATAATCAAAGAAAGGAGACTTCAATTAGAAACATAAAGTTATCAGAGCGTACGAGCATAAATCGCTGCAGCCACAGTAGAATAGATGTTAGAGCCATGTCAGTTAAAGGTAAGCTTGTTAAAATAAAAATGAGTCACACAAAATTTGAAAAGGGGTCAATTGTTTTTAAATATGTAGACGTTAAAAGCTAATGTCAGAGTATTGAAAGATATTACTGCATTCGATTCTAAATTATTTGCAAACGAAAAACGATGGTGCTTATGTTGGCTATGCAGATATGGACAATGTTATAAGTAGTGAGACAAAATTAAAAAAAATCCAAGTACACTTGCAGTTTTAATTGATTTCCCCAGAAGTGGAATTTCAAAGGTTATTTCCAAAGTTAAGAATATATACCATAGGAGCAGTAGATTTATGTGGGAAGAGCAAACTTACATCATAAGAGAGCTCTAAATATCTGTTGTTCGCTAGGTCACGTGTCATTTTCCCAGAAAAGGAAACAAGAAGTTTCCTAGAAGTGGAAAAAGGTATTTATCTGGTATAAGGTAATACTTGAGATTGCCCATGAGGTGGAAGCGAGTTTCCCAGAAGTGGGGAAAAAGGTATTTACCTGGTAGAAGGTTATTTTCAAAGGTAAGAATATATATCGTAGGAGCTGTAGATTTATGTGAGATGAGCAAACTTTCCTCATAAGAGAGTTCAAAAATCGGTTGGTGACTAGGTCACATGTCATTTCCAAAGAAGAGGAAACATGAAAGTCTCATAAAGTGGAAAAAGGTATTTATCTGGTATAACGTAATAATTGAGATTGCCCAGGAAGTGGAAACGAGTTTCCCAGAAGTGGGAAAAGGGTTTTTACCTGGCAGAAGGTTATTTACAAAGGTAAGAAAACATAGCATAGGAGCAGTAGTTTTTATGTGGGAAAAGCAAACTTTCCTCATAAGAGAGCTCTAAAAATCGGTTGGTGTCTAGGTCTCATGTTGTTTCCCCAGAAGTGGAAATATGAAGTTCCCTGAAAGTGGAAAAAGGTATTTATCTGGCATAAGGTACTAATTGAGATTACCCAGGAAGTGGAAGCAGGTTCCCCATAAGTGGGAAAATGGTATTTACTTGGTAAAAGGTAATAATTGAGATTTCCCAGGAAGTGGAAACGAGTTCAGCGGAAGTGGAAAATGGTATTTACCTGGTAGAAGCTACTAATTGAGATTTCTCAGGAAGTGGAAGCGAGTTCTCCAGAAGTGGGAAAAGGGTATTTACCTGGTAGAAGGTAATCGTTGAGATTTCCTAGGAAGTGAAAACGAGTTACCCGGAAGTGGAAAATGGTATTTACCTAGTAGAAGGTAACAATTGAGATTTCCCAGCAGTGGAAACAAATTTCCCGGAAGTGGAAAATGGTATTTACCTGGTAGATGGTAACAATTGAGATTTCCCAGGAAGTGGAAAAAGCTATTTACCTGTTAACATATAATACCAGAGATTTCCCTGGAAGCGGAAGTCAGGTTGAAAATGCAGACTGAAGGTCTTAGTTTTCTAAAGGTGCAAAAGTCCCTGAGAGCAAAATCAATGAACAAATGAAAAAAAATCAGATGAAAATAAGGGTATATTTTGAAACAACAAAGTATTTTGTTTTTAGTATGGTTTTGAAAGAGAAAATGTCCTCCATATGAACAAAGACGGATGAGTGAATATGGTTGTATAGAGCAGTATTTAGAAGATAAAATATGAGGTCAATGTTTATTACAAGAATAAGAAAATGAAGTCACTCATAAAAAATCAAGAGTTGAAAAAAGTGATTTTCAAAATATCGCCATTGTGGTAAATTACGTGACATTATCAAAATTAAAATGTCAGTAAAGTGGATATGGTATATTTTTAATGAGCTATGCGTTTATTTAAGTCAGAGAAAGAAGAAAATTAAATTGACTGATATATAGGATCACAAACAAATGACAAGTTCAGTGTATAGTATAACGTAGATACAAATAAGTTAATTCCAGATGGGTTTCCAGTATAGAAGTTGCCTGATTATTAGCTCAGTATCAGAGTTAGCCAGAGGGGAACTGTTTAGTATAATAGATATGGCAGTTTGTTGCACTTATAAGGGTTTCAGACCAGCCGTCTGCACCTGATTATATAATTTTAATAGGTGATACATTTAGCAAAACAAAAGTAAATAAATAAGTTAATAAAATGAGTACCAGATACAGTCATTTTAATCAGACACAGTATTAGATGCAAACGGGCATGAAACAATGATATTTTTGGAAAATAAATTTTAGACTTCAACATGAATGCAATGAAATAAGAATAATATGTTTTGACAATAAGGCTATTTGTATATGGCTTTTTGTTTTCACTTGTTGTAGGTATGGGCTCAATCAGAAACATACAGCATCATCTGTTTTTGACAAAGCGATTTAGAAGGGACTTTCTGAGCAAATCTCAACACATTGTGTCCTGAAACAAGTGGAAGTACAGATAAGTTTGTGGAGTCAAAATGTTAAAAATTACAGAGGCCATGTCTATGTGAGGCACTGTGATGTGACTTAACATGAAAACGTAATTAGAATCTAAACAAAATTTTGTCGCTCTCTTTCTAACATTTGTATTTTCTAATCGCGCCAACATGCAAACTGTGTTTCTTTTCTTTGTAAGAAGTTAAGAATAGACTTAACATTCTGCTCGTTTCATGGAATAGAGCAGAATATTTGTCTAGTCGGTACTAGCATTAACAAAGGTTGTGCAGTATATTATTACTAAGTCACGCACGGACTGAGAATAAACAGGTAATGCAATAGCAAACGAAGTGTCGTGTAATATCAGTTCTAGGGCGGCTTCACAGACGTGAGCAACACACAACATTTTGCATAGATTCGAGCAAGAGATCTTGACGTGTTGATTTGCACGTCGTCATTGCTATGGGGTATACTGCACTATATAAAATCACAGCAAGTTTTCGCCAAACAAAAAAGAAAAAGTTTGATGTCATGTGGGCTGGACGGCATGTACTTTGGCAATGAGAAGATCTAAGGGTTAAGTAAGCTGTGTTACTGGCAGGGCTTTTACAAGCATTTCTTAAATATATCTCATCAAGGTCTACAACGTCCTTCCATGTCACGCTGGTCATTTGCTCACATTAAAGCGCGCCAACATGCAAACTGAGTTTGTTTTCTTTGTAAGAAGTTAAGAATAGAGCATTAGGCAATGCAGTGCTCACCTGATACTGTGCCACAAGAATTAAGATAGCACTAATGTTTACAATGTCACGATTTACCTAGGATCATGATTTAAACAAAGTTTATTAGGCCCATTTCCCTTGTGTTAAATACCCAAAACAAAGGTAAGTGTCCCTTTAGTTTAAGAGGAAAAGGTTTTGAATAGTTTTATCTAACATGGGATGGAAGTTATTTTTGAGATGTGACATGGACATATAGTCATATAATGGTTGTCTCATCAATATTTACTCTTAAATTACGCTTTAATTAGCCTTTGTAGAGCCAGGGCTTCAGATTTTTTTAAGGATTGGTGGGCCGAAGTGACCCTTGGAGCAAACCATGGTGGGTCGTTTTCTAAAATGATGGGCCCAAGTATATCAAACTAACCATAGTTGTCATTTGGGTAGTATACTTTACCTAAACACATATACAGACACTTGTTTGTTTGTTTGATTTGATTCTTTTTGTCCCATCAACAATCTTTCAGTTAAACAGGGACGGGTCTTCCTGGGTTGAACCAGTACAAAGCTAGGATAAATTAGTCTTGCTCAAGGACCACAATGGCCTCTCGGTCTCTGGTCAAGCACTCTACCACTGAGCGACTGGGCTCCACAGACACTTGTATGCATATATGTATATTGACTGCTGATTATACAGTAAAACCGGTCTTAAATGGCCACTGAAAAAAGAAGACCAATTATCGCTTAATGCAGGTCAAAAGTTTGACCTTCATTAAGCTACTATTTGTTATTAAGGTCTTTGTTTTGTCTTTTTTGAGTGGCTGTTTAAGACATGTTTTGCTGTATTGAAAACCTACATGTACTTTCTGTTTTGTGGAGTTCCTAGACTCACTGTAAGATGAATTTTTATGCCCCCGCTATTCGTAGAATGCGGAAGGGCATTAAGCGTTGCCCATGTCCGTCCGTCCGTGCGTCCTTCCGTTCGTCCATCATTTAGGTACGTACTTTGTGAGCGCAACTCCTCCTACAATTTTTTCCCAATCCTTTTGAAACTTTACAGGTGTTTTTGTCAAGGACTGAAGATGTGCATGACATTTGGATATAACCCTCAGATCAATTTTTGTCACTTTTTTACAGTTTGAACTTAGTCATTTTTGGGCTAAATTACTACAGAAGCTTATAGACATTAGGTACCTTGTGAGCGCAACTCCTCCTACAATTTTATCCCAATCCTTTTGAAACTTTACTGGTGTTTTTGTCAAGGACTGAAGATGTGCTTGACATTTGGATATAACCCTCAGATCATTTTTTGTCACTTTTTTCACAGTTTGAACTTAGTCATTTTTGGGTTTAATTACTACAGAAGCTTATGGACATTAGATACCTTGTGAGCACAAATCCTCCTACAATTTTACTAAATCCTTTTTAAACTTTACAGTTGTAGTATGTAAATGGTATCCTGTTCACTTATTGTATACCCAATGTTTAATTGCAGGTGAAATAAAAACAATAGGTGGGGGCATCCGTGTCCCATGGACACTTTTTCTAGTTTTTATTAAAGTGAGATATTTTCAAAACTAAAAAGGATGGGTCCATTGGGCCCACTGTCTTTAAAAGTGATGGGCCATTTTTTGAAATAATTGGACAATGACCCGGACCCACCCACCATAAATCTGAAGGCATGTGGAGCCCACATTTTTATTCTACCCTTTCGTTTGGAAGAAGATTTTTGAACCCTTTTAACCATAAAATGATTGTACATTATTTCATCTAATGAATGCTATTTATGAATTTTGTTTTGAATTTGCCTCCTTGTTTCTGAGAAAAATATATTGATGGCAGTCCAATATAAGTGACCATAGCTGAAAGGTCTAAGGTTAAGTGACCTTGGCTGAAAAGACAAATGCCCATCTTGTCCTTAAATACTTGTCCACAGTCATTTCTCATAAGTTTAAACATATAATGATTTTAGCTTCAACATTAAAAAAAATAACTTTTAATATAATTGTCATTTAAATACATTAGGAAACAAAATTGACCTTGCCCTAAAGTAGGTCAAGGTTAACTAAGGATAATTTTTTGGTTGGTTTGATACTTAGCGTCCCAGTCAACAGCTGTGGTCATGTTAAGACGGTCAGTTTATCTAATCACACTTTTTTCCTGGGCAAGCTTGACTAAGCGGTTAATCAGTACTTCGTGCACATACTTTCGCTTGTAACTGACAAAGTAAGTAAGGGTGCAAAGATCAGGAATCGATACAATCAAGTACCACACCTGACCCAGGATACCAATGGGATATCCTTCTTGAATCAGCAGAAGGGAGGAGAATGGCCGAAGAAACTATTTTATGATCAATCTCCACAAAAGTATGGGACTGGGCTGGTGTCTGCAGTCAGACACGTATCTGCAATCAGACACGTTACCGACTGCACTAAGGATCATCATTTGAATAAAATTGGTAGGAACAACATCGCAAATGCTACATACCATGGCCCAAGGTCTTTGTTCTTTTGGTTCCAGAGAAGAAGATTTTGAAGGATTTTATCATATATAGTCGTATTGGCTACATATACTTGATCATGTAACCATCGATCCCCAATCCTAAGGAGTCTTCATAGAAAATAAGAGTTCAATTGAAGGGGTCACAGCAGCAAGGTACTTTAGTCCATTTTTCATTATTTCGAGAAAAACGCTTTTGCAATTCTCAAAATATGTAGATTTTTGTTGCAAAAATGAACAAGACATGTTTGAAAATAGTGAATTCATTAGATTTTGCAACGATTTTACTTCTTAAAGTGAGAAAAACTTGATATTTGCGAGTTCGTTTATGCATGAAGTGACCTAAGTCAAATTTCAAAAAAAACCCTTAAAAATTGCATACTGAAAGCTTTTGACAGTCCATCAATGCTAAAAAATGCACGATAGGGTGTGGAAAGCTTATTTCTTACGAGTACAACAGCGAAACCCTGGATAAAACCGTTGATTTACGTAAATTCAATAAATATGAACAGATTTTAATGACACAAAGGTTCTACTAAGTCCATAGTCTTGGTTTTATGTTGTATAAAATTAGTTTAGCGATTCCATTTGATGGGAAATAATGTCTAGCAAGCGAAATGGTGCTATTTGAGGCTGAGTGTGTGATATAATGATAATAAGGCAATTAAAATTTGAAATAAATCTGAAAAAAAAGATTATGGAAGTAGGCCCTTTTATGCATAAACATCCAATTTTGGACTTAGGACCTTTGTGAAAATGATATAATACTATTTATTTCAATTATTATGGTAATTAAATGATCAAAGGGAGTTAATACCGTGCGGAAATGTTTTATACATGTACATGAAAAAGAGGCTAACTCAATTTTGACCTAAAGGGGACTAAAGTACCTTGTTGCTGTGACCCCTTAAATTGGCTCAAGAGTTTCTGAGCAAAGTATGTTTAATTTTATTGGATTCCATTTGGAGCGACCTTGGTTGAAAGGAAATTGGTCAGCATTGACTTTTGGGACTATTTATAGTCAATGGGACTATTAATAGCCAATGTCCATTCATCTTAACATAGCTAATAAGTAACATGACTTAAGCTTCAACGCTTTAAAAAACGATCAACATTTCAAAACGGTCGCTCTAAGATGCATTATGAATCAATATTGACCTTGACGTATTGTAGGTCAAGGTCAACCAAGGGTCATTACATAAACAAATTAGGTAAACCCTGTATCCTGAATGGTACATATCAATGCCCAAGATGATCGGCCATCTGCTGGTTCTGGAGAAGAAGATTTTAAAGTGTGTTTACTATATATGTTAGTAGCTATGTTTGTAATGTGGACAGACTCATTCTAACAAACTTTTGAGGATTTTCATATAAAATTTGAATTCAATTGATACAGTAGTTTTAGAGATGATAGAAAATGTTGAGGAACGGACGACAGAGTCATTTTATACTAATGCCTTAGAGAGCTCAAATGGCTTTCCAAAGATGTGAATAAAGTGGGTCCGTCGCGAGAAAACCTATCTTCGGAGATTTCCCAAACACGGCTTAAATAAGAAAACCTATCTTCGGAGATTTCCCAAACACGGCTTAAATAAGCCTACTCAGCAAAAACCTGCTATAGTATCGAATTGTTCACATAAAGCATAATCAGAAATTTATCCCCGTTTTATTCTTTCTGCAGGCCCTGATCAAACTGATTGAGGACTTTGCATGCAACCAAATCAGTCCCATGTTATGATCAAATCCAATGAAAGATGGCCTGTGTTCCTCCTGCTGACCTGGTTTATTATAAATAATTATTGTGTCTGTAGCAAACAGGATGTAATTAAATGTTGCCTGCTTAGAAATGATTAAAGTCGCGTACTGTTATATAACACTTATAAGTACATGGATTGAATCTTTCCACTAGCTGTTCTGACAGCAATTACCTAATGAGGGTAAATCAAAGATCGACATGATGACGTCGTTGTGGGTTTTTTAAATTACTACAAGGAAGCAATATTGAATAATTGAGTCCTCGGAACATTCCTGAATCTAAATTTCAGAATTTCAGCTAAACAGATGAGCTGGTTCTGGAAGATATATTTTGAGCCACAACATGAGAATTCCAACAATGTCTTACATGCGACCAGCAAAGCCTAAGATCAGCCTGCGTATACGCATGATTTAAAAGATTAAATACTGAATCTTACTAGTAGATACTTATCCAATGACTCATTAATGCCAAAAAGTAGATTTCTTTTTACAATAACTGGTCCTAAGGTTATAAAACATTTTCGTAAATGTTAAAATGCTAACGATTTTAATTAGCGTGATAAAAACTATATCTGAGAGTTTGAAAGCAAGAAAACTCTTTATTTTTCAACGTTTTAGCTTTTATGAGCAGTTAAAATTCAATGCTCAGTTGAGTTGAGCATGAAATAATTATATCACCTCAGGACCTGGTTTGGTACTGATGTAATTATCTATCCTTCATGGTAATTGGATTCTGGTCAAACATTTCAAATTATTTTGCATATTAAATAGTAATGACTTACCCCATTTTAATTTTGATGGAGTATCCCATACTACATATTAATACAGTAAATATAGAAATGTCCATTTCGTATTTTAATGGAATGTCGGTCACATTTTTTATTCAATTATGTATATCTGTTGCTTAATATTGCGGCATTCAATCTGGGTCCTCACTATTTGACAAAGTACCTGTTTAGTATTTACTGGTATCAAGAATGAAACAGTTTAATGATAGCAAACAGTATTTAACCAAGTGAGACGTTTTAAGGCTAAATCAATAATGTTATTTCTGTCTTGTTTTGTTATGCTTTCATGCACGTCTGTTTGTTGATGCCTTGTGGTCACCTGCTTGGAAAGGGCTGACCTCTTGGCTCTCGTTTGTGATGTCTAATTGTGACGTTGCTACTTTTCCATTGGTATCCTGGGTCAGGTGTGGTGCTTGATTGTATCGATTCCTGATCTTTGCCCCCAATTTACTTTGATTATCAGGATCAACACTGTTTGCAAACACCTGTTTACTGATAACTTAAGAAAAAATGATGGTCATATGCTTTACTCATAGGAGAAAAAAGCAAGGAATAGAATCTAAGGAAAATTTTGCAAGAGGGTGCCAAATAAAGAAAACTGGTGCTTAACAATTTAGAGGATAATAAATGCAAAAAAACCCTGCTTAAAACGAATAAAAAAGTACAGTATAAAAAAAAATATTATGCAAAATATTAAAATGACTAAGTTTTTACTGATAACAAACCAGAGCTGGGGTAATTGAAATTGTAATTGTAACTAATTGCAATTTAATTACATTTTCTAAAGTAATTTCATGTTATTGTAATTAAGACATTTCTTTAATTACTGTAAATGAGTTTAATTAATTACATGGCCAAAATGGGAGTAATTAACAATTACTTTCAATTACTTTTTAATTACATGTACTTTTCAGATCAGTTATGAATTTCAGTTTCAAAAGATTATCATAGTTACTTAAAATACTGCTAAATGAATTGTTCTTGGCCTTTGTAGATGCATATATCATTTGCTGTATTAGTTGAATGCAACATATAACAAAAGAGAATTGGGACTAGTCATGCTAGTATCTATAGACATAAAAATAGAATATAGCAATTTTACAGCAGACACAGACTGTATGTTACATCTACTATTCTTTTTTTAAGCAAATTATTTATTCTTTGTTTATCTGCTAATAAAAGATATGGTTTTGTGACAATCAACCTTTAATAGTTAAGTTATTGAAACAATACAAAAACAATTCCTGCCCTTGAAGGCATTTTGTTAAATTTTCACATCTAGGATCAACACACTCATTTGCTAAGGTGCATGACCCAATTTATCCACTACACTATTTAAAGCCCTTAAACTGCTCATTTGCCATTTTCAATAAAAATAATACTAATAATAAAAATGATAACCATAAAATTAATGATCATAAAATGTGATTCAGAAAATTAATTTGAAATTTACTCATTCAGTGAACTTGGGACCCATCATTGTTAATAAAAAACAAAAAAACAATAGATGTTCCATAGTTCCAGTGGGGACTGAACTAGCGACCTCTTGCTTGTCAAGCCAGCATTTCAACAGGCTAGTAATATTTTAGTTTGTCACTATCTGATATTCCTTTTGTACTTTTTTGCTAACTTTCAGGACTCACAGGGTCACACAGAATTTTTATCAACACTTTTTGAAAACGGTTATTCTCTGGCATTTAAGCTGGCTTTACAAAATAATTTCCATGGTTTATCGTCCACACTTGTAAGACTTTTCTCCAGCCAATGTGTATTCCTGAACTTTGTTCTGTGGTTAACAGCTTGTTTGAGAACTTAACTTATCCCCCTCCCCCTCCACCCCAAACAAAAATAATAATAGTTTCTGTATTTTCTCTTGTGTGATCATGTCATCAATCACAAAATTTAACAACTGATTTTGTACATTTCCATAAGATCAACCTAATAGACATATATTGAATTTAGAATATCAAGTTACTCAGACTTTTTAGGAGATTTTAACTCATTTTAAAAATCTCTGAAATTAAAATCTGAGGAAGCTCTCTTAGAAGCAGTGTAATGTAATTGTAATGTAATTAATTACATTTGGCAAAGTAATTGTATGTAATTAATTACTTTGCTCAAAAGCCATGTAATTGTAATTTAAATTTAATTGTACAATTTCCAATGTAATTGTATGTAATTAATTACTTGTTCAAAGTAATTGACCCCAAGTCTGTAACACATAGACTTAGACCAGATTTTTGTAAATAGTTTATTTACAGGATTTTTTCAGACTTAGGGTCGGGGTTGGGTGGGGGGGGGGGGCAAAAAAAGGTAAATAAAAAAAGCTCTGAAAATGACTAGTTAACAGAGTTTTTTTTAAATACATGTATCTCCAGAAAAAAACACTAAAACTAGTTAGGTTTACCAACAGTCTGTAATAAATATCTAAATATTTTATCATTTTCCTAAAAATCTGGGCAGGACAATCACTTTTAACAGTGTCAGACTCAAAAATACACAAACAGAACCTCAAAAATATATTATTTTTTTCAACAAAATAAATAATATTTAGAGTCGGCGGATAAAACAAAAAAACAACTTTTTTTCTACTTTCTGGAAAATTACAGTAGGAGGGTTCGTAAATCAACTAATAAAAAATTCTGGCCTTATGAAACTGGGCATTAATGGTGGATCAAAGTTGAATGTTAATTGTAGCATAAATACACTTACTGAAACACCGGCAAAATTAACATCTTGGATTCCTTTCAAAATACCATTCAGATAATATGGATTGTTGGAATATTGTTGCAGCCCAGAGTCATTGAGATAGTTTAAACTATTGTTAAGTCCAAGAGCCATTGTCCAAGCTGTATCATATACCATGGCATAATTCATCGATAACTTATAGCCAGTTCCATTTATTTTGTTCTCTAAGATCGTGGTCACTTGAAGTGGGGTCTGAAATGCACCAAAATAGCATGAGCATAACAGAATAGTGTTCAATAGTAACTCATATACGAGTTAGCCTAGCAGACATAACCATTAGTGCAGACCCTGATCAGACGCCACGCTGTGTGGCGTCTGATCAGGGTCTTCACTATTGGCTAACATAATTTTCTGTTAACTACAGGGGTTACCTGTTGCGGTGAAATCTGAGGTTCGTGGAAATCTGAGGTAAACAAATGAAGAATAGTAAGACTGGGGTCAGTATTCTTTCAGTTTTAATATAATGTAAATGTGACATCAGAAAATAATGTTGCTTCTGGTCATTTGGCACTATAACAAGGAAACACTTTATGCTTTACCTACCTTTTTATGCCAGATATAAACTTGCTATACATCTTCAAACACAGAATTATTCTTCATGTAGAAAGATTCCAACAATAACTAAGCAAATATTGGACGAATGTACCATTTTTGCAACAAACTTGCAGCGTGAAATCAAATTTTAATCTTTCGACACCATATTTAGGTGTCCTTGTGTACCCTGGTGTAAGGTAAAACCGCCATGCATAAAACACTCATGTCCTATTGCAAAAAATATACGGGACATCTCTTATATATTTTGAAAATTAACATTGGAAAACCTGGGGAATGGTTTTTGCTGAAGTCGTCTGCTGCAAATAGATGCCTAGCATTACTGGCGAATAAGGTATAGAAGAAAAGAGCATATATAGGAGCAGTCTGATCTGGGTCCACACTGTTTGCCATAGAGGCTTCTTAAACTTTTCGGCAGACGAGAAAAGCAGACGACTTTCGTTGCGATTGGCGCATTAAGGGCTAAAATCGTTACCAAATTGGAGACTGTCATTGTATTCAGAGAATCCACAATGTCGTAATCGAGCTCAAAATGACCATTTGTGGCTTCAATCAACTGGTCAGCAGTGCAGCCAAACTTTGACACATCGGCTTCTATCCAGTCACCAAACACGATTGGGCCAGAGAGTATCCAAATGTGGTTGATGCCGTACAAACCTTGTTTATATGCCTAGGCAAAATAAAAATATATGCGTTTTATTATTGAAAAGAACAGAACAGATGGTTTATTTGAAAATTCCAGTAGGCAATAACGCCCATGAGGATACACAACATACTATACTATTTACAAACATGGCAGAAGACAGTGTAATGTGTTACTATTTCATATCAAGTCAGTGGTGGAGAAGGTTTTATAAAATGATATGTCAGCAAGCATCTACATGTAGTTATAACATAACTGCTTGATCCAAAATAATAATATATTATATTCTTTATGCGGATGCTTAAAAGAACGTATCTCAGTGCGGTTCTTTTGCGCGTCAACACATCAAATGCTCACACTGATAGATACTATTGCATGAAATAAACTTTACTTTTTTCACAGAGACCAATCCTTCATTTTGTAAATGAAGGATGAAAGAATCTGCTTAAATGTGCAGGTAGCTATACTTCAAAGATCACTCTATCAAGCCTTTCCCGAAAACGAAACAAAATTATAAAGGTAGTATAAAATAACCAAAACGTACATGTAGATTTCTTCTTTCTTAATAGAGATGTTAATATCCTTCCCATGAGATAAACATCATTCTTGTGCAACGGTGAAGAATATCTGAGATTTAAGCCTGGATTAAATATCCTTATCTTACCCATTCTATCTTACCCAGGCTGTCACGTGTGGATTGTTCATTGATTGAAGTGAAAACATAGCAATGATTGTGTATTATATTGTTTAGAGAAAAAATGATGACATTTTCTACATTAAAACATTTTTGAAAAGGTTTTGCACTGGGTAAGGTCAGAAGCGTTCTATTTACGCGTGACCAAGATAACATTCATAAGTTGGGCGCATGTGGGTAAAATGTTGAAGGTTCACATTCAATTTGTGGCCAACGTCGGCAATCCAATGAACTTTGTTCCTGGGATCAACGTGGAACCAACATGATGACTTCACGTTGGGCCAACATATAATCAATTGCCTGTTCCACGTTATATATTCGTTTGCGTTTTTTTTATAATTTAATTTAGCAATTAAGTCATTTTTATATTAATTATTATATGGAAGCGACTATTAACAGTTGACTGTCATCAGCCAAAAATGTTAAAATGGCAATTTACAGTTGACTGTCATTAACCATTCTAACGTTCATTTTGCTATTTACAGCCAATTCGAAAATAATATGTTTGTTGTCTTTAATGAAGTGTTATGGCACAAGATGATACAGTAACTTTCAAATAAAACCATGCCTCATACTGACGTTACAGTGACCAAAAGCTTAATATATACTCAACTACAAAAGAAACCCATCAGTCACTTCTCAGGGCAATGATGGAAATCAGAATTAAGAAATGAAAATATATTTATACCATATTCCGCAGCAATCAGTTCTGCACCATTCCATTGAATAATGTTACAGTTTTACTTAAATCTGTTCATGCTATTCGCCAAGGTTTAGACAAGGGGTCATTTTCAAAAATGACAAGTTTTTCACTTGAGAATGAATATCTCGTTCACATCTAAATCATTTCATTTGAGGTAAATTCGTCCGAAAACAGACATGACCCTCTCCTGCAGCAATAACTGCCTCATAACGAAGTCGAGCCAAACGCATGTGACGCCGCATAACATTCTTGGGAATCCACGCCCATTTTTAATTGCAAGCAACCTGAAGCTGTCGAAGATTCCGAGGTTGCACTAGCTGAAGGATCCCGGATGATTCGCCAGAGCTCATCTAACAACTGCTCTATCGCAATGAGATTCAGGCTAAACTTACGAGGTTTGTTTCTGCTTCTGCACACACTTCATCGCCTTGTCAGAGAGGGACATACCGGTTATTGGACGAAGTGAACTGATTAAGTCTAGAACTCGAGTGAAAACCAAATGTCTGAAACGTGTCATTTTTAGAAATGACCCCTTGTCTATACACGGGCGTACAGCATGAATGGGTTTAAGTAAAACTGTTTCATTATTCAGAAGTTTGATGCATAATTGATTGTTAAAAAATACGGTATAAAATAATTTTTGATTTCTTAATTATTTTACCATAATTGCCCTAAAAAGTGGCTGATGGGTTTCTTTTGTAGTTGAGTATATATGGATGCATTAAAGCTGTATAATATATTATTAGAACAGTAATGTAGAATTGAATTAGAATAATTGCACATAGGTTTATTACATGTATTAAATAGCTTTATTGAACTTACCTCACAAAATATTTGGGGCGCTTTGGTTCTTCTAAACGAACCCATTATAATTCGGACGTCGAAGTGCTAGACAAAAATTAAAGCATAAATGAATAATTAATACCATATTAATGTGCGCATAACTTTTTAAGAAATAAATAATCTATACTTAAAATGTGTAGATGCAGATCAGGATCCACACGTTGTTTTATCCACACAATGAATAAATAAGAATAAAGAAATAACACCACTGGATGGACGAGTTGATATCTTGTAAAAGTCAATCAAGAACCCAGCCTTCTCAAGCGAAACAGACGAAACAAAGATCTTAATGACAAATGGTAGCTTAATGAAGGTGGAAAGTATTGCAGAATGCTTCCCTTGGAGCATTCTGCAATTATACTTTTAA
This sequence comes from Loripinus fragilis, assembly GCA_964019695.1. Taxonomy (NCBI): domain Eukaryota; kingdom Metazoa; phylum Mollusca; class Bivalvia; order Lucinida; family Lucinidae; genus Loripinus; species Loripinus fragilis. The sequence continues at coordinate 61,386,468 of OZ026522.1, read as the reverse complement.
CCTGCATTAAGCGATAATTCGTCTTGAAAACCAATTTTGGTCTTTTTGAGAGTGACCGTTTTAGACAGGTTTCACTGTATGTGCTAATAAGGCTTAATATTGTAAATGAATTCTCGTAGTGGTGAGGGCCAAAATCTTGAAAGTAAAATTGCCAATACATTCTTATTCATCTGTTTGGACATATGTTTTGGGAGCTCAAAGATGAGTTGTTTTGAGTATCCACAACATATGTCGTGATTGAGAATTAAGAGAATATAGTTTCAATTGTGCATTCTTGTATAGAAACTTGGGGCAGTTCAGACCATTGACCCTCTGTTTTGATTGCAAGAATTATAAGCTGCTGTATGAAGACGTCTGTAATTGTACATAGCATAAACTCAGATCAACGTGGATATTTGCAAAGTCTGATCAGAGTCTATAGTGTCTATATGACCTTGATCAGCTGTTGAACATGCAGCGAAGTCACTGAGCTGACCCCCTCAGTGGCTTAGGCTGCTGTCCGTTTCTAAGGTGGTTCTGTTGTTGTTGACTCATTATTTATTGTTGCTCCCATTGCTTGTTGGGGTTTTGTGTTTGGTCCTTGTTTAAGAAATAGATCATCTCCAGCAGTGAATTGTTGAGTAATAATTCACTGTTTGGAGGTCAGTTGTAAAGAAGATCAAATCACGAGCGCGCAGCGCGAGTGATTTATCTTCGTACAACTTACCGACAAACAGTGAATTATTACTCAACAATTCACGCACTGGACCTGATCTATTTCGATTCTAACACACAATAAACGACAAAAACACATTTGAAGTCTTCAGCTTCTTCCATCTCTCCGCCATTGCACTGAAGAACTCCCGCCAATACTTAGACTACGTCGCATATGTTTACATGCATTTGTAACGTCTTTCAAGCGTAAAAACGACGTTACACCGTCTAACGCCATGAATGACGTCATTTTCCAGTGACGTCAGCTATCACACATTTTAGCAGTGAATTATTGTCCGATATATCACAGTTTGTTACCGTTGGCTCTATAGGCGAGGTGTGTTAGAATTTCTTATACAGTGCACAGTAACATTTCTTGCTATTGCAATCATCTTAATGAGGAAGAGAGAGCTGGCTGTTTTACTTTAATTGTCTTCCTTATGTCCTGAGACTGTTAAGTTACCCGTGGCTCTTCCTCAAGGTATCATGGGTTGGTCTGCAGTATGTGATTGTCGTATTTCCTGGTCATATTCGCTTACTTTTTGGGAGGTTTTCATGATGGTGGTAGCCTTGCTGCATGCGCTGATCCAGATGGGGGGCAGGGGGTCCGGACCCTTGGAAAATCATAAAAGATATAGGGCTTCTTAGCAAAAGTGGTCCTGATCCCCTGAAAAATCACAAAGCCACCCAGCCAGCATTCAATGTTTGGGCATCATCGGCCCGTCAGCACACCGCCATTTAAATGGCTTTTCAATGGAGGGTCGATGATGGCTCATTTATAGCGGTATTTGGATCCTGTATCCCCTTATCAACTTAAAAAAAGAAAGAAAAAAAACGTTATCTAATGAGGACGCTCTATGACAAAACTTTCTCGATCCGCGCATGTGCTTTGCACATGGTCATATTGTTTGTACTGCCATGTTGAGGCTGAACTATTCAGTGATATTGATTTTTGTAGCTGAACTGTTCAATACGAATGAAAAAAAAATCAGCACAAGTTGAAATACTGAAATGGACAACAAAAAATGCTAAAATAATAAATTTAGTTTCATCGTTTTAGCATGCATGCATGTTATATGGACACTATAGTTTACGCGTGATAAGAGTACACTGAGCTGCCACATCTTTTGGTGTAAACTTACACTTACTTTCCTGCTACAATAGCCAAAGTCCAACAATTCTCCAGTGATACATATTAAATAATTCTACCTGTTATTGTTCCAGTCATTCTCCAGATCAATACATTGATCAGAACAGTCAATTTAACAGTTGAAAGGTTAATTGCACAAAAACAGTTACCAAATTTGGCGTACAGTTATACTTTTTGTATAGTGTATGTTGACGAAACGTGTTTTACCACTTTCAATCAATCGTATATCATTTGCAAATCATGTTGTCTATGACATTCTACTCTTACATGTATAGATGTACCACGACCTCTGAGTAATGACCTTTGAATCATTCAATTTCAAAAGGTTGATGCGAAAAGAGTAAAATGAGCCAGCCGGGCTGGAACATCTATGTGTGTCAAAATATTATTATACATGTAAGCAAACGCCTGAAACCCCTCTTTCTAGATCCTATTTCAATATTGTAAAAAACAGTCACGCCTTAAAGATTTTATTTATCTATATGTAATAGTTATACCATGGGTTGTCCGCCTGTACGTGGAGATAATCCACGAGCTTTAGCGAGTGGATTATCTTACGTACAGGTGGACAAACATGGTATAACTATTTTATACCACCTACATCAGTGTAGACCTTGCACATCACAAGATATTTTGTGCTAAAGTTGGTAAGGGTGGTATAACGCGCGTGAACTATACCAAAGGCTGATGGTAAATGAATAGAAGTGCAGCCTTAACCTTATTAAATTGCCACAAGATGAACAAGATGTGACTGAATGGCCCCTTTCATCGGAGATAAACTGATCACCCTTTATGAACTTTTAATATTGATATCAATGATTATATAAATCATATCTAATGTTTATTTGATTAATTATGACCATGGAATATTATCGTTTTAACAGATTTACTTCCTGAATAGACACAATCCTATCACTGGGATAATCAGATTAGATTATATACTGAGGGAAAAAAGTTTAGCAATTATTTATAATGGGGTTTCTCATAGGTGATCTTTGAAGCATTAGATCTTTTTAATTGGCAGGTTCGCAAACATGTCAGTTGTTTGAAAATGACCTAATGGTTACCTGCAAGTGGTCAAAAGAAACAAAATCCTACTTCATTGTGAGGATTTGATCTGCTGAGCATTTTAATTTCAAACGTTATTCAATTGAAAGGGGGGTAATTTGGAGAAATACGATTTTCAGCTAAAAACTGTACGAAAAGGGTGAACTTAACATTCAGTTTTGAACCGTTTTTCACTTTCTTGCTTTTGGATCTAAACATTGGACAGAAAAATGAAACTTTTAGTCGAAAACTATTCACACTATCGCCAGATAAGCTGTTTCAGCAAGGGGGCATTAAATCAGACTTAACATTATGTGAAATTTCAACCTGCTAATGTCATCATACTCGTGAACGTTTGTCAACATATATACTTGACACTATGAAATTAAAAGTCCTATTGCTTCTGAACTGTGAATCCTCAAAGTATATTACTAAACTTTTTTCCCTAAGTATATAAACTCAGCGACTTTTCTCGCCTGCTGACAACCTTTGCAAACAGTTCGGACCGATCTCAGGACGGACAGAAAGTTTGTCCTGAATTGGTCCAAACCGTTTTACACTCTGATAGTGTTCCTTAAAGAATATTTTTAAAAAACTGATATTGAAAAAGTCAGCAGATTGCAACAAAGACATGGAAAACACACAGCATGCAAAAAAGTTAAAAACAGTAACATTTGTGGTAGTTACAGCCAAACCCTAAATAAGATGTGTGTATATTAATGTATACTTCCTAAATAAGATGCATGTACATTAATGTTTTCTTCATTCTTGCTTGATTCACTGAACTTGTGATTGTGCATATGTATTTTTATCTATAATACCGTTGTGACCTCTCGGTATTGACCTGTATACAAATCTATACTATTTAAATAGCAGTCACGCCTCGAAGCTTTTCACACAAGTTTATCGGAACTGAACTGAATTTTATTATCTACGGTATTGCCCAGGCCATACGTAGATGTCATATGGGCCATAATAATAGCATAAAACATTTCTAGTGACAGCATAGCATTAGTTAAACATGGGGAGAATGAAACCAATTTTCTCAAATACAGTAAAACCTGTGTAAAACGGCCACTCAAAAAAAGACAAAACAAAGGTCTTCATGACAAGTGGTAGCTTAATGAAGGTCGAAAGTATTGCAGAATGGAGCATTCTGCAATACTTTTGATCTGCATTGAGCGATAATCGGTCTTGAAAACCATTTTGGTCTTTTTGAGAGTAGCCGTTATATACAGGTTTTACTGTAGGCTGAAGTGAATTTCCAAATTATCAAGAGGCTAAAGTTAACTTCCAAATTATGATGGATATCTGTCTCTGAATACTGTTGTATCTTAGTACACAGACACCGATGAGATGCCACAGAGCCAGGTCTTGCCAAACAACTGGTTTTGATATATTCTTAATAAAAAGTGCTAACGGTATTTTAGCATTTGAAACCATCTACTACCATACTTTGGGTATGCGAGTAAAGAAGGTTCTGATGCTACTGCACAGGCTATTCTGGGCCTTGGCTACTCGCTGCGATAAGTACATTAAGTTAATGTGTCGACTATGAGTTTGACTCAGTGACATAAGGATGATAAAAAGCAAGTCGTATTTCATAAAGGCGAGTTGAAAAAACCAAAATGACGATAATGGTGATGATGATCATGATGACCATGCGCGGATCCATAGGGGGACAGGGGGTCCAGACCCCCTGGAAAATCACAAAGCTTTTAATGGTTACTTAGCAAATCTGGTCTAGATCCCCTGAAAGCCAGCATTCATTGTTGGGCCATCATCGGCCCGCCAGCGAAACGCCATTGAAATGGCGTGTGGTATTTGGATCCTCTCTCCCCTCATCGACATAAAAAAAACGTTGTCAGAGTTTGACCCCCTCTGGCAAAACTTTCTGGATCCGCGCATGTTTTATACGAAAGAATGTACCAACTCACTAGGAATCTAGATATTGCGTCTTTGAAGTCAATATTGTCAGAAACCACAGCTGACGTCACAAGTGTCATGTTGTTGTCTTTGAGAAGCTCATGCAACATACTCATTTCCTGTCAAATATATAAAAGAGAACCCAAAACTGAGGACAATGTTACCGAAATAATGTCTGTAACTTGATATGCAGTACATCATTAACAAAATATGAGCCACGTCACATGATTTCCAACAATGTGGCATTTTGACAGGTGTAGACTCAGACGAGCCTATGCAGCCTCATCTTAAGCTTAGAAACGTAAATGATGTTAAGTCAGTAACTTAACACGCATATAATATTTAAGCGACCAGCAAAGGCTCTGATCAGACTGCGCATATGCGCAGGCTGATCTGAGGCTTTGCTGGTCGCCAACTACATTGTTGGAAATTTCATGTCGCGGCTCATTATAATTTGTGCATGCAGACGGTAGGGGTTTTAATTAAGTTAAGGAATATCTCTCTCCCAAGACGGTGAAATATGTTGTTCTTTTTTCATTCACACTAAGACAAAAGTATTCCATCAGAGGAGATGCCAAATGCCCACAAACAATGGTAATGATAAGCAATCAAGTTACTAAAATATAGATAGAGCCTAGAGGGACATATTGAGCCGCAGCATGAGATTTCCAACAATTTGACATTTTGAAAAGTGTAAATTCGGACGAGCCTCTGCAGCCTCCTTTTAAGCTTAGAAACTCCAAATGTGTTCAGACAGTAGCTTAACAATCGTAGAATACTAAAGCGACTAGCAAAGGCTCTGATCAGACTGCGCATATGCGCAGGCTGATCTGAGGCTTTGCTGGTCGCACATACAACATTGTTGGAAATCTCATGCACTGCCTCAAATGATAGTTTCACATTTAAACAAGACAATTTAGTAAATGTTTCATATCAAATGTAAATATTCTAAACTAATCCGTATCCAAGTCATATAAATATCCATTATTTCTGTTTCTCTGGCAAAAATAATTGTCCACATCATCTTATCAAAACCTGAAGCATCAGCAAACAGTATTTGGACTGCAAGCTGAGTAAGGGCCTGCTCCATCCCAAACCCTTTGGGCTATTGCAGACGTATTCTGTCTTATTTAACAATCCAAGCTGCAACGAATAAGATACCTTTGCACTCTGTAAGCCAGGACTTAAGCCCGTAAATGCGTGCTACATATGTAATACTCTATATCAATTTAAGCATAAGAAAATTTAAAGTTTGAGCTACAGCAAGAAGACATTAAAACTATCTTATCAATTAACATTCGAATAGGCTGCATACTGGATTCCCTTACTATATATGGAAGCTGCTTAACATTTATACGTCTACCTGTGGTGTAAAATGCGTTATATGAACTTAATTATAATTTAAAAGCGGTAAATGCGGCTATCGACTTTTAATTTAAAGGCAGGGATTCTGTACACCCACCAGCAGAAAGATTATTACCTGTATGAGATGGTCAGTGGGCGGAGCTTAGCTATTGACCAGATAAGACCTTTCCTAAAATGGTCTAGCAGATAACAGATAATATTTGTATATTTTTGATTTTCATATTCATACAATTTTTTGGGGGCAAAAAGTTATCAATAATTATCATGCTGGCTATTGTATTCACTTTATCTCTGCCGAGTTTGATCAAAAAAATAATTTGCAGCATTTCACATAAGACGTAGTTTGAGTTCTGATCAGAACAGTTGATCTGGACCCTCGCCGTTTTCAAAATAAAACTTTGCAGGATTTATCCCAAACTTCCTTTGTTTATTTGCACATATTATTCAATAAATATAAATCAAAAGGTGACTGTGCATCCATTGAATTGATAATAATTGCTGTATAAAAGTTTGTTTTGTGATCTTTGGACTGTGTAGGATCATATAATCTAAATGCCAATTATCTTTGAGTAATTATAAATGTGTGGACACCAAACAAACAGGACTCGCCTGATTTGTTTTCAATGGCAATAATTTATAAAATACAGTTACATTTATATGATTATCTTTGTTTGGATCAGTATAATAAATAAGAAAATGTAAAATTAATGAGATTTTATCAGAATTTTATTTATATTTTTACTAAACGTCTATAATAAAAAGTTTAGAAGTAAAATAAAAATATTTTTTTTATTTGTATTTTGCTACTAAATGATTTATAACATCGATGTCCTTGTAGCAAAGTATGGGTAAAGTTAATACAATGTTATTAAATTATTTTATTAATGATTAATAGCACTGATCCAAAATAAAATTCTTTCAAAATTCAATTCTTATTGCTTAGGTGTTGACTAAATTTCCTAATAATTTATAGTTTCTGGACAAAACCATATGGCCACTTGGCTGATAAAAGATGTCAATCATTTTCATAGTTTATTAGATAAGCCAATTAAACTAAAGATAAGCATAAAGAGCTCCTGGAGATGTTCACGGCTTAAGTTCAAGTCAGAAAGTGTCAAAACTGAGGCTTATTTTCCTTATATATCCCACTCATGCGTATAACAACTGCTATGTGTTGGTTTCAACCCGTTTTAGATTAGGTTTTACAAACATTAACACAATTGACGAATGCAAAAAACTAAGTTTGCTTTTCTATCTTAAATATATTGTCTTATATAAGCTAATGCATAACCCTACTCCAGGTTTTACTGAGGAGGAAATTTTGTTATTACCATGTAAGTAAAATAATATGAATTAAATTGCAGTGTGTGGATATTTTATATTTTCATTACATCTTAGACTGCCTTGCTCATATATCAGCAAGTTGTCACCAAGTTTCTTAGATCAGGACACTCATCTAAGATGTAACATATATAGCATGTTATCAATGAGCAAGGCCAAGGTCTTCTGTTATAGATGATTGTTCAGAAAGAACCAATATATTTCACATGTGCACTTATAAATCTCTTGCCATTGGTACCAAAACATTAGAAATTATTATTAATTCTGTTTATCAAGCCCATGGACTGTTGTTACAGATGCTATTATTGAACTTCTAGACACATTTCCTAATAATGTGCTGAATATAGAGGCACAAATTTAAAAGATAGTTTTACACTTATGCAAGACTATAAATAAATGTTCGAGCTTTTTTGTAAATGATCAAACCAAATTTTCATCCAAGTAACACTCATATTAAACGCTTCTGTGGTAATCATGATTATTACCCGCCCTCTTGCAACCAGTAGATTCATTACACAATATTTAAATCATTTCCTGTTGTATAATTTTACCAGCGGTCTACTCAAGATCGATGAGCCATCATTAACTTTCCAACTATGCCATTCATGGCTTGGAATATTCGGAAACTGATATGAATTCATGATAGATGGCTCTTTGAACATGCATTTCAAGTGATACTCTGCAAGTAGGAAAAATAATAAAGCTTTACAAGGAGGAAAACGATGCTATCAAAAGCAATGAGTACCTGGCCTGGTGCACCTTGACATTTCTGTTAAAAAGTATCATATCTTAACTTGTTTACATGGATTCACATAATAATGTCTCCGACCACTTTTAATCTTTACCAAAGCATTCACAATCTTCTATGAAGTCTTAGTACTTATGAAATGCTGAAAGAGAGGTAACTCTTCCCGTTCAGATGAACAAATTAGACTTATTACAGCAGGTAAGGCAATGCAATGCAGGATGAACAGAACATTAATTAGACAGTTTCACTTCAGTGATTCGCTAAGTTTCTTAAGATCAGAGCGCTTATTAAAGGATGTAACATATATAACTTGACATAATTAATGAGCGAGGGAATTATCTTGACAATATCCTTTTTGATTACACCGTCAGAGGCAAGTGTTTTCAATTTCAGCCTTTTCAACGGATTACGAAATGGGACAACCTTATCAGCTTGAATCATCCATTGGGCACTATATGGACCTTACTGGTAATCCTGTTCTACCCATAGTCCAACATCCTTTTCTTGAATGCAACAGCTGATGATATGCCTGCAAAAACTGAGAACAATCAAAGTTTTTGCATTCTTATAAGGCTTGCTTGCATCAAGCTACTGACAACAAAAATGAACCAGTAGCAAGCATAATTGATGGCAATGCCCAGATTAATATCCTTTCTCATATACCATATAACGTTCAAGGTGAAACAGAAATGGCATTTGACTGTTTGCCAAAACCATCAAGAGCCGCTTTGTTCAGATATACCTAAAGGAAACCCAATTAAGTTCTTAGGGCGCAAACAACGTCGAATATCAAAACAATTTTGATCTAAGATCTAAAGACTTAAGCACCAAACGATTAGAAATGTTCCATGACAAAAGGCGTAAAGAAAAAACAGCCTGTCAAATTTCTGCTTTACCAATGGCAAAAATCTTAAAGTATGCTAAGAGGTACATGGTTGAGAAATTTATTTTACAAAACCAGAGCAATGCTATCACTTGACTGGCCTGGATGCAGAGACAGTTGCAGTAAGATTGCTCTTGTAACTACACAGGAAGAGACATATACCAGAGTCATATTCGAATATTTACATTTCCACTGCGAGTCTTTAAATGAACCTTTACATTTGAGATGTGGTTCATACCTTCATGAACAAATCGATTTAAGCCACACCCACATACGCGCCATTTTTGCAGGCTAACGTCAAGTCCATCCAATAACATTGCTTGTTTACTGATGTTTGCATGACGTTGAACACGTATCGCCATGACGTTAAGCGCGGAAATTTGGCGTTTTGGCTATTCCAAACCCTACGTTATGTCGGATTTAATTCACAATATCTAAAAACCAGCCAAGCTAGGTGAAAACTGAAAAATGATACTTGACTTATAATATAAAATGTAAATATAAGTAATAAATTCAATTTTTTGAATGTTCATGGAATCATGAATACTTCGGGTCTCCTGCAAAGTTAACTTGAAGCCCTATGGGCTTCTCTTACTTTAGCACGAGACCCGAAGTATTCATGATTCCATGAACATTCAAAAAAACGAATTCATTTCTTAATTGTATGCATATATGCTAAATAGCAAAAAACACTACCCATATTTATTCTTGCAGACTATATGGGCAAGGAGTTATGACTTACTGACAAAACTGCTTAAAAGTGATTTGATATATGTTAAAAAATGCATCAACTAATGTCACAATTTGCTGGCTTTTCTGTTTAAAAAAACTAAGATAAAAGAATAATAAAAAAGAAACATTTATTCTAATATTGGCTTTATTTGGCCATGACGGACATTGTAAACAATTGCTAATGTTGTCATTTCTATGTAAAAAAATGTTCTACTAATCATCACGTTTGTATCAAATTCACAACATTCACACATATTTCACTGTTCAATGTCATCAAAAACAATTCACTCCAAGAACATCAATTTTCAAGTTATAAAAACAATATCACTTTAACTGTACTTAATAATATGGAGAGTTCCAACCATGTTGCAATTTTGATTGAGACGGCCACATCATATTTAATTAAATGTTCGATCCGATGACACTGACATGCTGTTTCTATTCGGCTATCTTAAATATATTGTCTTAAATGAGCTGTTAAACAACCCTACCCCCAATTTTAAGTAGTCGATTTTGATATCTATTATTGAAGAATAAATATATGAAAATATTTGACACTGGTGAATCATTTACATTTCTGGGACTGCCTTGCATCATAAATTTTTAAGTTTGACATCAGCATCAGAACACTCATTAAGGATGTAACACATGTTACATGACATAATAAATGAGCAAGGAAATTGTCTTGATGTAAGGGATGATATTTCAGAAAAAATACTATTTTTCACTTGTTTTCCTTTAAAGTTTTGGCCTATGGTGTCTTAATCTTGGGAATTATAGTCAGTGCTGATAACAAACCAATGGACTTGTGTTACAGATGTTATAAATAATCTTTTTATCACATATTTCCTAATACTTATAATGATAACATTTTTAGAGATACAAATAGAAAATAAAAGTTTCACATTTGAATGAGACAATTTAATAAATGTTCCTATTAAATAGAAATATTCAAAATCAATCTTTATTCAAATCAACCTCACATACAATGTCTATCATTGTGTCTGTTTCTGTGGCTAAAAATGGCCCATTTCACCACAACCAGTAGAATCATCGCATAGTATTAAAAGTAGTAAGTAAGTATGATCAGCAAATACCGCAATCACATACCGCAGACCGCTTCCTGTGTTCCCCATATTTGGCCCTCAAAGGACTCAATTAAATTTTCTTTGTATCTGTGGCATTTGCCAGTATCTTACAAAATGTTTGAGCTATAACTTGAATGCTTAGCATTCTATTAGCCAAATAAATGTTTAAGTGAACTAAGATTAAAAACAGTTGAAAAAATACACAAATCCGCTGTAAAAGTAAATGATGTTAGTCACATTTACAATTTTCAAAGGAAATTGAATCTATGTAACGAACATAACACCATTGGAAGCTGTGATTATGTTTAAAATGCTTATTTTATATAGCTAAGGCATCCAGCTTGCTGACTACATAAGTAATTTGAATAATTAGATAGTTAAATGTCTTCTTTATGTAGCTCAAACTTTCATTTTACTTTTATTCTTTGTTGGTCACAGTAACATATGTATCATGCTATTACATGCTAACGCCCCAGAGTACAGAGTATAAACATATCTTATAATACGTAGTTTTAAATTCTCTCCAAGATAAGATTACTGAGGAGGGGGGAAGCAGGTCCTTTTTAGCTTGAAGTCTAATAGTACAACTGACGTATTATGTTAGTCTATTTAGCAGGGGTTAAATTATGTTAGTCTATTTAGCAGGGATTAATTATTATCGCCTTCGGAACACTATCAGGTGTAACTTTATATATTTTAGCAGTGCATATAAAGTTGGTTATAAATAACCGCGAGGTTCTTGTCTAATTGATTATTATTTCTTTAATGGCCAGCTTCACATCAACGCTCATTTCCTGTCTGTCAGTTGTCCTGTTGCAATAATTCACCATATATCATAATTATAGGTGACTACATTGTGGATTTGTTTCCCTCTTCCTTCGGTTCTGAAAAGGGCAAATAAGGCACGCCATTTAAAAAACACAGTAAACGATTATCTTACACGAGTGTGTATGTTTCGTTGATTTTATTGAACCAGTTAAGTTGAGAGATAAAATGTGAGCACGTATTCATGGTAAACTCAGATGAACATAAAATTTATAATCTTCAGAATGTCAGAATAATAATAATAATAATAATAATAATAATAATAATAATAATAATAATAATAATAATAATAATAAAGAGAAACAAAATGACAAAACATGAGGAAATCAGTAGACAAATTCGTTTGTTCCAGTCGTAACTTTTAAATTGACAACAATTGTTGGCATTTTAAAATTGATGACCGTACAAATGTTCACAGACACGGGCGTAGCCTGACCGCTGAAATAGTTAGCATAACAAAGGGAGACTACTGAAAAAGGTTTCTCATCAATTGCATCCCTTTTTAAAATGTGACTACTCTTAAAGGAAAGAATTTGCTCCCGCACCTAGCGGGAGCAAATTCTTTCCTTAAGAGTAGTCCCGTATGGAATGAAAAACACTATTTCCACGTAGATTGTATTTTCTGTGAATGTCAGGGATGTTTGCTGCCCAAGGAGGTACTGTAATATTTACATACATACGTAGGCTCGGGTCATTTTTTTTGGTTCAAAAGTTTCAATTTCAATATTCTTTGGATTTTTAGAAAAACGAATATTTTTGGGGGTATGAAGATTTTGTGGATCTTTTTTAGGGGTCATCACAAAATTGGACTATATTTAGGGGTCATTTCTATGTAATTTAGGGTCTTTTCTTAAGGCCAAGGTACAGAATGAGGGATATTTTTGGGTTGCTAAAATTTCAAATATTTTTTAGAGTGCTTGAACTTCCTGTTTTTTTTTGGTGAACGGTAGATGCTGGGCCGGAGCCTACGTATGAAGAAAAAATGAGAGTACCCCTCCAGGGGTTTGCAAATGCTATACATACAGAGACTGAGGCGTCGTCCTGGTAGAATAGGGTTCCAACTCTGCTCCAGTTGAAATACTGCATCATGCTGATACGTAGAGGGTTCAGATTGTCCATCACCTGGTTCACGCGAAACAGAGTTGAAAACTTAGCCCGGTCAACAGTTGAGGAGGTCGTAGCAATGTAGGATAACTAAAATAGAAACAATACGTCATCCTGAGAATTGAAAACTAGGTTATGGACGTAGTAACAGTATATGATAACTAACTAGAAAGTGTGTCTATGAAACACTGTGCCCCAAACCATATGCTTGTCCATTAGGATACTATCACCAGGTAATATATGCACCATCCTCTATCAGCTGACCAAGTCTGAGGCTACTAGCTGTAATGGTTTTCGAGATTTATCTTTGTTTCAAGTTTTCTATGTGCAAACTTGCAAAGGGCAATAACCCCTAAAAATGCAGAGAACAATTACTCGAAAAAAATAAAATAAATTTTTCGTAAATTTTCACCAGGTAATCAACTCATTATCCTCTATCATCTGTCCAAGTTTGAACCTCCAAGCTGTAATAGATTTCGAGATACCAAACTTTCTATGTCCAAATTTAAAAAGGGCAATGACTGGTAGAATAGAGTTCCAACTTTGCTCCAGTTGAAATACTGCATCATGCCGATACGGAGTGGGTTCAGATTGTCCATCACCTGGTTCTCGCGAAACAGAGTTGAAAACTTAGCCCGGTCAACAGTTGAGGATGTCGTAGCAATATAAGATAACTAAAATAGAAACAATATGTCATCCTGAGAATTGAAAACTAGGTTATGGACGTAGTAACAGTATATGATAACTAACTAGAAAGTGTGTTTATGAAACACTGTGCCCCTAACCATATGCTTGTCCATTAGGATACTATTACCAGGTAATATACGCACCATCCTCTATCAGCTGACCAAGTCTGAGGCTACTAGCTGTAATGGTTTTCGAGATTTATCTTTGTTTCAAGTTTTCTATGTGCAAACTTGCAAAGGGCAATAACCCCTAAAAATGCAAAGAACAATTACTCGAAAAAAATAAAATAACTTTTTCGTAAATTTTCACCAGGTAATCAACTCATTATCCTCTATCATCTGTCCAAGTTTGAAGCTCCAAGCTGTAATAGATTTCGAGATACCAAACTTTCTATGTCCAAATTTAAAAAGGGCAATGACTGGTAGAATAGAGTTCCAACTTTGCTCCAGTTGAAATACTGCATCATGCCGATACGGAGTGGGTTCAGATTGTCCATCACCTGGTTCTCGCAAAACAGAGTTGAAAACTTAGCCCGGTCAACAGTTGAGGATGTCGTAGCATTGTAGGATAACTAAAATAGAAACAATATGTCATCCTGAGAATTGAAAACTTATGCACCAGTCATTTGTATCCCCGCCCCTCGGGGCCGCGGAATAGCGGGGCGTTTATCTTTTTCAATTTCCAAGCCCTGCTAAAATCCCTACACTGCGGGGCCAAATTTTTGGTAAAATCCCTGCTAAATGCCCCGCCGGCGGGGATTGACAATAATGAATAACAACACATGACCTAAATCATTTGAATAAGCTTTCCATCTTTTCCCCTATCCCATGGGGGTGCCACATGAAGTTTGACTTCAGTTGGCCCAGTGGTTTCAGAGAATTTACGAATAATCTGTCCAGAGCATAACACAGAAATTATAAGCGGTATCAACTTGAAACTTCACTGGTAGATAGATCTCGATCAGGAGAAGTGTAGTGTACAAGAACTGCACCTCTTTTTTGCATAATTTAGGAGTTATAGCCCTATGTTATTTTTCACACTTAAATATGCATAAGAGGTATCAACTTGAAACTTCAACGGTAGATACATGTAGATCTCGATGAGGAGAGATACAGTGTAAACGAACCATAACTCTTTTCTTACATAATTTAGAAGTAATTGCCCTTTGTTATACTTGAATTTTGTTAAAAGTATAACATTAACACTATTATAGATATCAACTTGAAGCCCTTATCGAACAACCGTATATAGTTTCTTTCTATTCTCTTGAGTTCTGAATTATGAATCTATAGAGAGGTGGGGGTCAGGAGATATGGATCCATTGAAAAACTATAAATGTTAAAGGTGTCTTTAGGAAAGAGTATAAGGAGCTTCACACCCATCCATACGACGACCCCTCAGCGCCTAAAAAACTTGGACCCCCATCCCTCCTTGGAAATTTTAGTTCTCTTGGAATGGCCAGTTGTAACACTCTGTAAAAAGTAAGTAAAGCACGAATTAAAATGTAAGTCAGACTCGGACCTTCCCCGATACAATAATTTCTGGACCCGCGCCTGCCCGAGAATATGCGCATTGACCACCAAAAAACCGCCAAGTTTCATCCCTTTCGGTCTATATTTGCATATATATAGGTAGATGCTTAGGTGCGCTGTTAAGAGGGCCTTTCAGACAAGTTCTTTCAGTAGTGGCCTATTTAAGTGGGAAATTAAAACCCCAGCACATCCACAGCACTGCGGGTACACATTGTAGTAAGTAAGGGTGCAAAGATCAGGAATCGATACAATCAAGTACCACACCTGACCCAGGATACCAATGGGAAGGAGACAAACTCACAGTTAGACACCACAAACGAGAGCCAAGAGGTCAGCCCTTTCCCAGCAGGTGACCACAAAGCACATATAAACAGACACGCACAAAGACATAGCAAACACACGAAAGAACAAAAACATTTAGGTCAAATCAAACTTAAGCCCCGCTATGTCCCTGGTAATCCCGGCCCAAGGGGGCGTGGCATGCAAATGACTGGTGCATTAGTTGAGGACGCGGTAACAATATGGGACAACTAAACATAGACACAATATGTCATCCTAAGAATTGTAAAGTTAGCCCAGTCAATAGATGAGGACGTCATAGCATTATGAAATAATAAAAAATAGAAACAATATTTCATCCTTAGCCCGGTCAACAGATGAGGACATCATAGCCTTATGGGATAATTAAAAACAGAAACAATATGTCATCCTGAGAATTGTAAAGTTAGCCCAGTCAACAGATGGTGACGTCATAACATTATGGAATAATTAAAGATAGAAACAATATTTCATCCTGAGAATTGTAAACTTAGCCCGGTCAACAGATGAGGACATCATAGCATTATGGGTAATTAAAAATAGAAACAATATTTCATCCTTAGCCCGGTCAACAGATGAGGACATCATAGCATTATGGGTAATTAAAATAGAAACAATATGTCATCCTGAGAATTGTAAACTGAGCCTGGTCAAAAGTTGAGGACGTCGTAGTAATATAGGGTACATGTAACTAAAAATAGAAACAATATGAGGACCTTCGTTATAGAGAAATGTTACTATAAGGATAACATTTCACAGAGAAACTAGCTGATTCTATACAGTCAGAGACCGAGGCGTCATTCTGGTTCACGCGAAACTAAGATGAAACCCGGTCAAAAAATGAGGACATCGTAGCATATAAGTTAACTATAACAATGAAGGAAAAAAATGACCCAACGTAAGTATGGTATTCCCCTATCTTGACAAAGTGTGCCCAGCAGTAACATGACGTCCAAGCAACGTCGTAGTAACGTCGATGACGTCGTATCGACGTTGATGCGACGTTTTTAAAGGTTGTATGCCTGCTGGGTGCAAAAGACCGTCTCAGTGGGATGGGTTTTATCTAACCTTTTTCATTTTGATCGATACTCTCATTCATATTGTTACACTAGGTGTGGAATTGTTCATTTTTTATTTTAAGGGGTTGCTGGTTAATTTCTATAGTTTTAAAGACATGTATATGTTCTGCGCAAAGTGGGAATCGATACCATTCTAGAATGGCTCTGCACAAAGTAAGAATTCCTACTTTGTTGCGCAATTCTAGAATGGTATCGGACCATTCTAGAATTGCGCAGGGGATTTTGTCAGTTTTATCGATGAGGTAGATGCTCTGCGCAAAGTAGGAATCATTTGCGCAAAGTTGGAATGGTTTGGTGAGAATGCACGTATGTGCATTTATTTGCTTTATTCTTGTTAGGCAGGGTGGAAGTAAATTATGAAATTCATAACGTATTTCAATCATTCTTAAATAAGGTATATCCTGAATGTCTACCCTGAATTGAAGACATCAAAGATAGCTAGGCATTTTCCATGAGTATCATGTACTAACATGTAGTTGGCTTGCGAACATCAAATGCGCAGACCATTCTGTGCATCCGCGCAGTCTGATCTGCGCCTTTATTATGTACACTCTTTAAAGTATAATTGATGAACTTTCCACGATCAAAATTTCACAATTTTATTTCAATCGTTTAAACATTCTGATGATTTGAGCCTTTTCTCAAGAAAATCGGTTTGAGAACAACATCAAATGCGCAAACTAGTCTGTGCATCCGCGCAGTCTGATCGGCGCTTTTATTATAAATACTCTTTAAAGTATAATTGATGAAATTTCCACGATCAAAGTTTCACAATTTTATTTCAATCGTTAAAATATTTTGATCATTTGAGCCTTTTCTCAAAAAAACTTACATGCAGTTGGCCTGCGAAAAATAAATGCCAGTCTGCGCATCAGTGCAGACTGATCAACGCCTATATTATTCATAATTCGTAGAATTGTAATTGATTAACATTTCCACGAGCATGGTTTCAGCTTTCTAGATAGATATATATTTTTATTTCTATTATTTTTTCCTATGGATCCCTTTACATTTCAGTCATCCTAAACAAAATTGTTTAAAACAATTTTCAAGTCACTCCAGGTCACCAAATAGACGGAAGTCTTTTCAACCAATGCTTCCATGAGGAAAAACGTAAGCATTCCTCTCCTAACACCGTTTCATTTGTCGTTCAATGTTGCGCATTTAAATCGTTGAACAGACCAGAAAATAATATCTCAGTCAAACAAGCACAAAGCAAGGTTTAAAATGAGATTCAACTTTTGCCCTAATAAAAGATAGAAAAGAATCAAAACTATTCTTACTTGGTCCATATTCCTACTTTGCGCAGGGACCATTCTAGAATGGCTCTGCGCAAAGTAAGTATTCCTACTTTGCGCAACCAAGTAGGAATTCTTACTTTGCGCAGAGCCATTCTAGAATGGTATCGATTCCTACTTTGCGCAGAACATATACATCAGCTGCTAGCACCAACTACAAAACCAGGTTCAATCTTATTCATATTGCTGTTCACAATTTCTATCACTTGTCGTGCGCTCGTATGGGATTTACCTGTTATAGTACCACAAAATGGTTTTACATAGATCTTACATAGTTTTACCGCCTCGTGTGACAGGGGTTTTAGCCTTTGAGCGCCATTGCTTTTGCACCAAATAAAGCACAACAAACCCGAACAACGTCGTAGAACGTCTAAATTTATCCCAGTTACCTCTTGCTTTCGCACCAAATAAAGCACTTAATAATACCTGCACAACGTCGTAGAACGGCACAATTTGTCCAACGACAGTTAGCTCTTGAGATAATGTTGGCCCCAAAATACCAACGATTGGCGGACCTTCTGTCATTAGTTCAACCATCCGTCGTGCTGCCAGTCCATTTTTGCCCTGAAAAGCAAATGCGTTTTAAATACAAAATCCTACTATAGGGTTCCTTAGCAATACTGGTCCGGATCCCCTGAAAAATCACAAAGCTACTAAGCCAGAGCATTCCATGTTGGGCCATCATCGGAATGCCAGCAAAACACCATTTAAATGTTAAATGACGTTTCGCTGGCAGGCCTTTGATGGCCCGCTTATAGTGGTATCTCCCCTTATCAGCTAAAAAAGCTACCCCCCCCCCCCTAAAAAAAAAAAGAAAAAAGAAAAAAAAGAAATACGTTGTTAAGAGTTGCTGATTGCTTTCTGGGATTTAATTTAAGTAATACCAGAAGCAATAAATGAACATGCAGTGGAACCACTCTCAAAAAGACCGACAATTGGTTTTCAAGACAAATAATCGCTTAATGCAGGCCAAAATTATTGCAGAGGAGCATTCTGCAATACTTTTTACCTTCGTAAAGCTATCATTTGTCAATAAAGATATTTGCTTAGTCCATTTTTGAGTGGCCATTTTACACATGTTTACTGTATGTTTAGGGAGCGCAGTGGCTCAATGGTAGAGTGCTTGACTCGAGACCGAAGGGCCGCGGGTTCGATCCTCACCGTCGGCATTGCGTTGTGTCCCTGAGCAAGAACATTAATCCTAGCTTAGTACTGGTTCAACCCAGGAAATGCCGTCCCTATATAATTGAAAGATTGTTGATGGGATGTAAAGAATCAAATCAAACAAACAAACTGTATGTTCATTAGTTGCTTCTGGTATATATTTGTTACGATGTCGAATGCCAGGAACATCAGAATTAGTGATGGTTGCGTATACGCACAAATACGCAAAGGTTAAGATATGCACCTGGTCACCTATACAGACCGTGATACGGTACCTTTTCTACTATTAGTCCAATATAAGGGCGGTTTGTCTGAGATAGAGTTCACTGTTACTTTATTTAGTAACGTGGGCATGATCTTGTTGTCTACCTCAAGATCTTGTGCATTTTCTTCCTATATAAAGGGCGGAATTGCCCATTTTTGTTAGGGGACATTGTAAAGTTACCATAACGATTTACGTTGTAGAGACGCTATTCAGTATAATATAGAAAGGTGCTTGAAGTTATATATATTTGACCATGTTGAAATTGTACATGTTAGAGCTATGGCTATTTAGTGTTATTGCATTAAATCACGATGTCTCTGGCAGGTTGCATTTTACTGAAATAATAAGTCACTCGTTTTCTATTGTGTCGTCTGTTGAATCGGCCAGCATTCCCTGTACGGGTTCTATCGGGCGTTATCAATAACGTCTCCTTTTTTTTGGCAAAAATAGCGAATGTTACCCACTTGCGTATTAATCTACTCACATGCCTAGTGCCTAAAATCTTTTGGGACTGTTCTTGCGGCTATAGTAAAGCTGTCCAGATGGACTCGAAGGGTTGTTTTGGCCAAAGGTGGTCACAGGCTATGTCGGGTCTGCACATAAAACCATAATTGCATGCTGGAGGATTTACCAGAGACCGATAGGTGAATAAACATTTTAGCAGCTAAGTTTTAAGTTGTTGTGATTTATATTGCGTTGTTTGGAAAGAGGATTTGACTTTCCAGAGATAGTCAGCTTTCTGTAGCGACCTGTATATATCACATCGAGTTATATCTAACGCATAAACAAGTTAAGGGTTAGATGCATACACTAAAACACACTCACATAAATAAGGTGATAGCTGACATGTACGTTTAGAGATTAGGTGGTTTTTCACCAAAATACATGTAGAAATATTGTGCATTATTCACGCATAAAACAGCAGAATAAAAACTCGCAATATTGATGTAAATATTATGTTTGATGATGGGTCATAATTAGCTGTTTACGACTGATACGGGATGCAAGTACAAAAAACGTCCAAACATTACGTCGGCACCGCGTTGTTCAACGTTTTCCTGGAATTTCAAAGAGAATAAGTATCAGTATTTGTAAACCTCGAAACTATCTAGATTACGTGACATGAAAGGGAAAAAGGGCCACGGGTAATTGATGTGTTGGCTACGATAGCGTCACAAACCAGGGTGACGTTACGATAGCTTACTGAAGAGTTTTGTAATGCATGGTTTTGTTCGTTTTGGTATATGAGGTATTGCTTAGCGCTGACATAGGCCAGTCACTTAAAAATACTTCTCTATTTCACATACTTGAGTGTGGATATTTAGATAGCGGATCCATCCTAACGGCATGGGAGCCGTTAGCAATACACCCAGGGGTGATGGCTAATCGCGCGCTTATGGGGTTAGGCTGTAGTTTTAAAAAATGGGACCACTGAAATTATTTTATTTTGTGAACTTGAAACGGACAACTCCATTTTTGACGCAACAGAGTGATTCTGAATAACCAAGATTCTAAAAGTAGATTGTTTTTTGCAGAATTATCTCCCTCCTACATTAGAGGTAGAATATTGGTGAACCATTGTATCTAAAACCTGAGGGCACCTGAAAGACGTCCCCTTAGGCCACAATAAGTGTTTTGTTTGTTTGGTTCTTAACGACGCATCAACCCTTGTGGGTCATTAGCGTCAGACGGTATTAAACTAAACATGATGAAGATGGAAAAAGTAAAAATTTATAAGATAAAATAAAAGGAAAGATGATGATGAGTTTGTACAATGATAATTAGTTGCAATACGATTGTTGACAGGAGAGACCACGTACAATATCTGACAGTTTCAAAGAGCTATTCAGATAACTGTACATGTTCTTTAACTGAACAGAATACAACATTAAAAAATCTGTATTATGGTCTGATACAAATGTAAAACAAAACATGATTTTAAAATAGCAATTAGATTTTGTTAAAAAGATTGATTTGTCTTAAGAATGTCATAATACTATCAATATGTATATCTTGAAATAATTATGTCATGTTATCAACATGGAAGCAATTATTTCTTACTTGTGCAAAATCGCCACATTCCAAAAGGAAGTGACGTACACTGAATGGTGCGTCGCAACCAACACATTGTGGCGGCTCTTCACCTTGTAGTAAGTATGAATGAGTGACTCTTATATGACCTAAGCGGAGTTGAGCTAAAACTACTTCTTCTCTTCTAATGTTTCGAACAACTGATTGATATTCACCAATAGTTGGTTTGATGTCAAGACGTTTATTTCCAATGCTGTTATTCCATGAAGTTTGCCATTCTTCTAAGATATATTTATTGATAGATGGTTTAAAATTAGAAAATGGAATCTTAAAAGAAGTTGGTTCTAGTGAAAGCGATGTTTTTGCTTGCTTATCTCCTGTCTCCTTCCCTTGGATACCGATATGACTAGGAATCCAACAGAGAACAATTTCTTTATAAGTTAAAAGCTCATGACATTTTTCTAAAAGTTTCTGAATCTGTGGATTCTTTGAACTGGTATGGTTCATTGCTTTCAATACAGAAAGCGAGTCAGAAAATATAATAAATTTATTGTTAGCATCACAAGTGCTAATAAAATCTAAAGCTAGATCAATTGCTTTGGCTTCAGCAGTGAAAATTGATGAATCGTCAGGTATACGTTGCAAGTTACTATGGTTGTCTGATATAACAGCACAACCAACCTTTGAGTTTTCCTTTGACCCATCAGTATAAATTTGTTGGTAATTCTTATAACGACTTTGCAATTTTCTGAAATCATCTTTTAATATGTGTGGATTTGATTCAGATTTTTTCCCGGAATGTAAATCAAAAAGTATTTCAGGTGGTTTCATACACCAAGCTGGAATATTTGGTGTAAAATGTTTTTCAATATTTTGTGGTTTGATATTGGCAGATTCTAAGAGTGGTGAAATTCTGATGCCAAATGGTTTGATAGCTTTAGGTTTTTGTTCATATAAATTAACATAATTCGGTGGGATTGTAACTTCATGAGCAGGATTTGATGGGTTAGCAGCAAGTCTTTTAGCATATTGCAAAGAGAGTTTCTCTCTTCGTGAGTATAGTGATGGTTCATCTGCTTCCACATAGAGACTAGCAACAGGAGAAGTTCTAAAAGCCCCTAAAGCTAATCTAAGTCCTTGGTTATGTATAGGATCAAGCATTTGAAGATATGATTTTCGTGCAGAGCCATATATAATACAGCCATAGTCTAATTTTGACCGGACTAGAGACCGATACAGCTTTAGAAGTGTAGTTCTGTCTGCACCCCAAGAAGTGTGGGAAAGCACTTTTAAAAGATTCAATGCTTTTAAACATTTAGCTTTGAGATATTTAATATGAGGTATAAAACTGAGTTTTCTATCAAATAAAATGCCAAGGAATTTAGATTCCTCAACAACTGGAATAGGTGATCCATATAAATGTAAAACCGGATCATCATGTTGCTTGCGCAACTGACAGAAATGTACACACTGTGTTTTTGATTTGGAAAACTTAAAGCCATTGCTTGTTGCCCAATTTTCAATCTTATTCAAATTTTGTTGTAGTTGAGGTTCAATTGTCGCCATGCTTTTCGAGCGATAACAAATACAGAAGTCGTCAACGTATAATGAGCAATCAGTAAGATTACCTAAAAATTTCACAATATCATTAATTTTGATGCTAAAAAGAGTTGTTGATAGAACGCCTCCTTGAGGTACACCTTGCTCCTGGTCATAATAGTCAGACATAGAGGAGCCAACTCGGACTTGCATGGCGCGGTCTGCAAGGAAGTTTTCAATGAATGTAGGAAGTCTACCTCTTAATCCTAATTTGTGGATATCTTTTAAAATGCCATATCTCCATGTGGTATCATGAGCTTTTTCCAAATCAAAAAACACAGCAACTACATGTTCCTTTTTAATAAAGGCATCACGTTTGAAGGTTTCCAATCTAACTAAATTATCAGTTGTACTGCGGTCAGATCTGAAACCAGACTGGAACCGCGATATATAATTATTGGATTCTAAAAACCAAGTAAGTCTTTATCATTCTTTCAAGTGTTTTACATAGACAACTTGTTAAAGCTATAGGTCTATAATTATTAGGTTCCGCAGGATCTTTCCCAGGTTTGGGAATTGGGATTATGGTTGCTAAGGTCCAATCTTCTGGAAATTTACCAGTAGTCCAAATGTAATTAAATATATTCAAAAGGGTTTCAAGAGAATTCTCTGGGAGATGTTTAAGCATTTGATAGTGGATCTCATCAGGACCCGTGGCTGAGTCATGTGATAGTTGAATAGCTTCAACTAATTCATCTAAATTAAAATCTTTGTTATAAATTTCATTATTTTGTGATTTAAAATTCAATTTAACTTTCTCTTGTTCGGTTTTAATCTTTCTGAAGGATTCAGAGTAATTGAATGATGATGAATTGTGACAAAAAGTTTCTCCTAAAGTGTCAGCAATGTCTGTTTTTGAAGTTGCTTTGCTGTCAGTACCCACCATGTTTAGATGTGTGTAACTGGGGGATTTGTTTTTTCCAGAGATTTTTCTTATCATATCCCAAACCTTTTTAATAGGTGTTTTATGATTTAGTTTCAAAACATAAGATCTCCATGACTTACGCTTCGAAAGTTTAATTGTTCTACGGGCTTTAGCTCTAAATACTTTGATGTCATTGAAATTGTTGGTATTTGGAGATCTTTTGAATTTAGATAGAGCTTGCTTGCGCTGTTTAATTGCTTCTTTACAGTCGTCATTGTACCATGGATTACTTTTAGTTGGATTTGTCGAAGTTTGAGGAATACATTCTTTAGATATTTCGATAAGAGAAGAGGTAAAATCAGCTATAGGATCAGAAGATTCTTTGAAGTTTTCTGGCACCAATTTACCAGTGCACAGAGTATTAAATAGATCCCAGTTGGCTCTATTTAATTTCCACTTTGGATTGTGGTCCTCAGTGGAAAAAGTGTTTTGCTCAATGATAATAGGGAAGTGATCACTATTGTGTTGGTCTTCACATACAGACCAATTATAATCAAGAAACAGTGATGGATGACAGAAGGAAAGATCAGTAGATGTAAAAGACTTTGTACTTGGAGAATGATAAGTATAAGACTTATCATTCATAATACAAATATCATTCTTTGTAATGAAATTTTCGATAAGTTCACCTCTGGAATCATTGTTTTGACCACCCCAGAGGATATTGTGACCATTGAAGTCACCTAATAAAATATAAGGAGAAGGAGGTTGTTGCAGTAAATTGTCCAAGTGTTGGGAGTTAAGAGAAAAGGATGGAGGAATATATACAGAACATATGGTTATTTCTCTGTCTAGAGTGACAGAAACAGCAGTTGCTTGTAGTTCTGTTTGTAAATCAATCTTTCTTTGAGGGAAAGATGATTTTACAAACATTGAGGCACCACCAGAGGGCCTCAGACAATCAGTATGAACATAGTTATATATATTAAAACCTCGTAATGAGATGTTATCATCTGGTTTAAGAAATGTCTCTTGAAAACAAAATACAAATGGATTATATTCGGAAATCAATAGAGATACTTCATTATAATTAGGTTTCAAACCTCGACAATTCCATTGAATAATTTTATGTTTAAAATCCATACTTGAAAATAATATTAAAAGAGGTACTAAAATAATGGTTAGATTGACACCTTCCATTGTTTAAGTTGTTGGTAATCGTGAAAGTGTGCCTTTAGGGAGGTGATCACTGGAGGAAGAGTCTGTGAAAACCACAGAATCATCCTCCATGTCCTCTGCCTCATCATCCTTTTTAAACACAGAAAATGGATTCTTCTGAGCTAGTATTGCTTTTTCTGCTTCTTCTTTTTCTTTCTGTGCTTTTTCTTTAATATATTGTTGCCGTCTTTCATCTTTTTGTTGTTTTTTGAGTTTGTCTTTCTCTTCTTTTTTCTTCTTCTCTTCGTCTTTCCTTATCATCTCCAGGGTTGCTGGCTTAAGGGTTTGCCCTGGACGAGATGGATTACCTTTTTCTTGGGGTTTTCCTTTATGGGGTTCTTGTTGTTTTTCTTCTGTCTGTTTTTTTAAGTATTCTGTAAAACTGTCGTCAATCTGTGTGCTCTTAGTGTCTGTTTCTGTAGATTTGTTGCAAGTGCCTGGTTTCACAGCACTTGCATATGTCCTAGCCTGGTAGAATTGTTCATATTGTTTGCAAGCTTCCGGAAAGGATATGTTTTGTTCACATTTGATTTTTAAGATTTTCTTTTCTTTCTCCCATTGTGGACACTCTTTGAAGTTGGCAGGGTGGTCACCAGAACAGTTTACACATTTGGCAGGTCTTTGACACTGACCAGATGCGCAATGTTCAGGCATACCACAGTTGATACATATAGCCTGCCTGCTACACTTATTTTCATGGTGGCCATACACTTGACATTGATAGCATCTAAACGGATTGGGAACATATACATCAACCTTCGCTTGAATGAAACCTATTTTGACAACCGTTGGTAGTTCTGGTGTATTAAATGTAAATACAAATGTGTTAGTTGGTTTCAGGACACCATCACTATGGACATTGATTCTACGGACATCCGTAACACCCTGTTCACCCATGAACTCCAAGATTTGTTCGTTGCTCTGCCTGATTAAGGCAGGACAGCGAACAATACCTTTGGATGTATTCAAGGATTTATGAGGGCTCACGGAGCATTTCAGTCCACAAAAAGTTTTCATTTTTAAGAGGCTTTTTTCGTGAGGTTCTTTGGCACATTGTATTAATAGGTCACCTGATCTAAGATTCTTGATGCTTTTTGGCTCACCTGCCATACTCATTATTGTTTTGTGTATCAGAAAAGGAGAAAGAAGAGAAATATCCTTTCCTTCTACTTCTGAATGAATGATGAGAAATCTAGGTACATAAGTTTTTTTGGTACAGAAGACTTAGATTGAGATTGAGAAGCTATTAATGATTCATCAGAATCTGTGTCTGTAATCGGTGCCTGGCGTTTTCTAGATTTTGTAGCCATGTGTGTTTGGTTTTAAGATTCAGCCTCCATGCTCTCCATCCACCATGGAGCCCAACAAGGGAGCACTTTAATGGAGTGGCTTTCCGACCTCCAGTGCTAGAGCTACATGGAAGTTATACTTGCACAAATATATCTGCACAATAGACTCGCACAAATAAAATCTGCACAATTGACCCGTTTAAGCCACTGCCTTCCAGGAATATTTTATAAAAGAAAGAATATATAAGATAATGGACACGTTTGTTTGTTTGTTTTTTGTTGCTTTACGTCCCAAGTCAACAGCTATGGTCATTGCGGGACGGTCAGTTCACCTAACCACACTTTTTCCTGGGCAGGCTTGTACAAGCGGTTAACCAGTAATTCGTGCACATACTTTCGCTTGTAACTGACAACAACCCTTCTTGAATGAATCAGTGGAAGGGAGGAGAATGACCGTAGAAATCATTTCATGATCAATCTCCACGAAAGTATGGGACCGGACCGGGATCGAACTCGCGACCCCTGGATCTGCAGTCAGACACGCATCTGTAGCCAGACACGTTACCGACTGCGCTACGCGGCCCGGCATAATGGACACGTGGTTGGCATCAGAATGATACTATAGAACGAAGACATAAGAAGTATTTTTTTACATTTTCAGCTTCCTGGGGCTTAGCATGACAAGACCGATTAGAAACACCGGGCCGTGTTTCCCCTCGGGTCTACCCCGTCAAAGAGGCCAAAGAGACGTGTTGAGTCATACAGAATTTTATACGCCCATATTCTGCATGCTCTCAGTCTTCCAGGCCATCCCCTTCAAGTTACCGAGAAAGCCACCCACGGTGAACAAGTGGGACTCTACTCTTTGCACTCCCGGATGGGGACAAGTATTACAGTCAATATCGTCCCCAAATGTGAAGTGTGCCCCAGAGACCACGGCAAGGTGGTAGAGTCACTCCGGGGCCACAATAAGTGTGGGATCGGGTTCCAGGATTCGTAAAACCCAACATAGTCAAAATTCAACTACATACCCTATGAGTTGATAAGCCAACTGGCTGGAATCGAGAATAAGTAAACAAAAGTGAATTAAAGAGTCAAGATCGAGTTAAAAAATACGCAGGTTATAAAAGAAATCCCATAGAACAAGATCTGACGTCTCAGTCCAATGTGACGATTAGACATAAATCATCTCAGAGCCTATTGACTGAGAGTCAACGATTGTGCAGCCAAGAAGATGAGGTTTTAGCGAAACACGTAAAGCAAGGGAAAAATTATTTTGTACCTCGATACTTAAGATTAGATGGGCCCAGTTTTTTTTTCTTAGATCTTAGATTTGTATGTGAATTATATTCTTTTCATTTCTTATTTCTGACTAGTTGACGTACATCTAGAGCAGGACACTCTAAGATTGATTCTTGTTGAAACTATCTTAGAGTGGCAACTTGCCCTAGTATAGGATGGTCAACTAGTTATAAATAATAGCGTAGGTTGTATCATTGTATTATTATTGTGTTTATGTTTTTTTTTAGTATATAAAGTACTGAAAAGTTATTACTAGTTGTGTGCATTATTTTTCCCTGGTAGCATCGTCATCGCCTAAAGGAATTTTCCAATAAAATTTCCCCTCTTCCTTCCTGACCGGCTTTATGTCCTAAAAATGGTGTCAGAAGTGGGATTTTGAGGTTTTATTGGCGAATTTCTCTGCTTTGACTTTGCTACGGGCGCACACTAGTAGGTTATATCACAAGAAGATTGATACTCACTATCAACACACAGTACTGATTGCATGTCTTCCCCTGTGATGAAGTGCGACACAGGTAAATAAGTCATCACATAACACTACGACGCAAATACACACATACCCAACAAGAGGCACGACTCGTTCCAGGCAGATCCGTAATATTACTTTATTTTTTATACATGTTGTGCCGTCTTTATGGACCTCTGGAATCGGCTGTAAAAAGCTTGCAAGTCCAAAAATTATTTCAATCCGTGACCCTTGACAGTCTAAACGCTGTCCGCCGCGGATTAGCTATATTAAATGTAACGTTTATACATACATGTACGGCCGTGTTAGGCATGTAAGCAACGGGAGCGAATGGCTCGCACTCGAAGTGGAATGTAGTTTGCGGTTGATACGAGGGTATGAAAAATAAAAATAGTATAAATAAACATTAATATATATATATATATATATTTAGCCTTTTATATTAGTATTTTTATATTATGCTTACGGATTTGCTTGGAGAGAGGAGATCTGATCTTAGATTAACGTAGGGCTCACAATGGTCGAAGGGGGCTGGGACAGGGGCACGGGTGGTACTAAGCGAGAGGCTGAGGAGATGAACATGACAGCAAAGTAAGACACGGGTACCCTGGAGACAGTGTCCGGCCCCCATGGTGCGCTGAGGAGACAGAAGCCTGGCCATAATAATAATAAATGTAATTAATCAAAAGTATATAGTGAGTATCGAGCTTTGAGCTCATCGCCTGCTCATTCTGTGTTATATAACAAGTCTCTTACTTCATCGGAACGGTTTAGTTAGCTAAGAACAAAGTACATGTTTATTTTACCATGTTTAGATATCTTCTTTCTTTCTCTTTACAGGTGGAGGTCATATAGATCAATATGGAATTTTCGATTATAATGTAAAAAAAAAAAAAAAAAAAAAAAAAAAAAAAAAAAAAATCACATAACACTCTGAGGGGACCCATACTTTCTTGTCCTGTGGATTGCCAGTAGGGTATAAAACCCAAGAAAAAATATTGTCAGAGTTTGATTATTAGACTTGTCCACCTTTGTTTGACCCATATGATTGTGTATTGGCTTATGCCCTATATTCCTATTAATTGAGCCAGTGCATGAGATTTCCAACAATGTGTAATGTGCGACCAGCAAAGCCTCAGATCAGCCTGTGCTTACGTGCAGTCTGATCACAGGCTTTACTGGCCACTTGAGTATTCTATGATTGTTTAGCTACTGACTGAACACCATTTGGAGTTTCTAAGCTTAAAATGAGGCTGCAGAGGCTCGCCTGAGTCTTCACTTGTCAAAATGCCGCATTTATGGAAATCTCATGCACTGGCTCAATTAAGGATACTGATGTGGAAAATTTCATATCGTCTGAGGGTACTAATAATTTAAATCACCTCAGTGACGTCATAGTGTGTGACGCCTAATACTGTTTCTATTACTAGAAGAAGTCCATTGAAAGATTATTTTTTAGTCAATTATTATGTCTTGCTATGACAAGTGACTGTTGACTTGACTGTAACGTGTTTATATTGATATCGCGTAGATACAAATTACTTGACGTAAATACGTAAAAATGAACGACGTTTTTTTTGTAGCCAAGTACGTTTAGTTAAGGCCTATTTTAGTTTTATATATTATAGGCACCTTTCCCTGGTGATCTCTTATACGTTGTACTTTACGTTACTTATATGTGACGTCAGTTAAATCCCTAGTAAAATTATTAGTTTACCAGCGCGAACGTTGGTTAGCCCATACTTATTTAAAAGGGACAAAGCGAACCCTTATTTATTTTCAACAGTATAGTTGATTGATAGTTTTCCCAACAATAGGCTAAAATGGATAAACATATTTCATTAGCACGGGAATTATGCTATGACGGGCAAGAATTAAGGGATTATATTAAGAAGCAACAAGATCTGGAAAGGGAGGAAAGGGTTGCCCAAAGGGAATATGAAAGAGAGACAAGAGAGGCCAAAAGACTAAGACTTGAGGCCGAGCAAAAAGAAAAAGATAGCGAGCAAAAAGATAAAGATAGGGAGCAAAAAGATAAGGATAGGTAGGCCGCTCTAAGGGCAAAATAACTAGAATTAGAAAAATTAAAATATGAGGCTAATAAGTTAAAACTTGAGGCAGAGCAGAGGGATAAAGACAGGGGGGCTACCCAAAGAATTAAAGATAAGGAGATGGAAATGGAAAAGTTAAAAATTGAGGCCGAAGTGGAACTCAAAAAGCCCGAGTCAGAGACCACTTCACATCCCTTGTGGCCCAAAGAGAAAGGTTCAAATCCTAGGAGTCCCAAGCTTCCATACTTTGACGCACATACGGATAAGATGGATAGCTACTTAACTAGGTTCGAAAGTTATGCCATTTCAAAAAAATGGGGCCTGTCTATGTGGGCATCGTACTTAAGTGCATTGTTAAGGGGCGCACTATGGAAGTCTTTGTTAGACTTTCTAAAGATGACCAGTCGGATTATGGTCAGATAAAGGAGGCTCTACTAACTAATTTTGACCTTACCAAACGTTCTTTTCAAAAGAAGTATAGAGATTGTAGGCCTGAGAAAGCCGAAACTTTAAGACAATTAAGTGGTAGGCTAGCAAGCTACCTAGATAAATGGTAAGTTTTGGCGAAGGTCGAAAGGACCTATGAGGCCGTTTGTGATTTTTTGGCCCGAGACCAGTTCCTCGACTGTTGCTGTCATGAACTTTATTTGTATCTCAAACCTGAGCCGTTTAAAGTCCTGGGTGAGTAAGCCCATGAGGCGGATTTGTTTGCCGATGGACGGGGTGGAGTTCCTGGATGCGTCGCAAAAGGGCAATTTGAAACTAAGTGTCAAGTTACGCATACTTCAGAAAATCGGGTTGATCGGAAACCAAATATTTCTTGTAAAATTTGTGGTAAAGCCCATCAAACACATGATTGTTGGCACAACAAGAATAAGAGGGTATCAGCTGGCGCGGAAATAGCATCTAGTGCCGAATTTCATTCTCTGAATCAAGGGGGGAAATGGCAAAATAGGGGCCACAATTTGAAGTGAGGTCGTAATAATTACCGTCGGAATCAGTCACCTCCTGGTAGGAATTCCAATAGGAACTATAAAAATGAAAAAGTCGACCATCAGGTCAACTTTTGTAAAGTGAAGGGAGAACAAAGACCGGATAAGGGAGTGCATATACTAAAATGCACGACCCAATTGACAATTATAGTGAGAATCCCCATAAGGATAGCAAGGGTACTTGGTATTTTTTAAAATCTAGATTGCCTACGGCGGTAGGTACAGTGAAAGGGAAGGAGGTCAGAGTTTAAAGAGATACGGGTTGTACCAGCGTAGTAGTAAGAAGGGACTTAGTATCACATTGGCAAATGTTAGGGAAAGAGTTAGATGTAACTCTTATTAATGAGTCCAAACCTGAAATACCCAGTGGCGCGTATTAGCGTGGAATGTCCATTTTTTAATGGCATTACCGAAGCTTTATGTATAGAGGATACTTTGTATGATCTAGTTATAGGAAATATCGATGGATCGAAGTTGCCGGACATATCACATTTCGCGGCAAGCGAAGTTACTAGGTCACAAGCAAAAAGGATGAGCGTGTATATAAGAAACTTAAAGTCCCAGAAGAAAGGTTGAATATATCGGCAGTTTACTTTGTGTGGTAAAACTACTTCGCAGTTAGTTGTACCTTCTAGTTTGACAGATAAGGTTATGACTTTGGCCCATGAATCACTCATGGCAGGTCATTTAGGCATTCGAAAGACGATTGATTGAGTAGTGGCAGAATTTTTCTGGCCGGGCGTATGCGGTGACGTGACACAGTTCTGTAAATCATGCGACATATGTCAAAGGACCGTTCAAAAAGGCAGGGTAGCAAAGGTGCCTTTAGGTCGGCTACCATTAATCAACACTCCTTTTAAGCATGTAGCAGTAGACATTGTAGGACCAATTGAGCCCCGCTCAAACAACAGGTCAAGATACATTTTAACAATGATGTATTATGCGACACGTTATCCTGAGGCCATTACATTACTTTGTATCGAGACCAAACGCGTAGCAGAAGCGTTAGTCGAAATGTTTAGTAGTGTTGGCATACCGGATGAAATGTTAACGGACTGTGGGTCACAATTCACCTCTGAGATTATGAAGGAGGTAGCAAGGCTGCTGTCATTGCAGCAGCTGACTAGGTCACCATTTCATGCTCAATGACGAAGTTGAAGACGAAGAGGTTCGCTCACTTTATGATTATGTGATAAATTTAACAAAACGTCTTGAACATACTTGTGAGTTGGCAATGAAGAATTTACAAAAAGTGCAAGGAAAACAAAAGGCATATTATGATCGACGAGCGAAACCTCGTTCCTTCAAAGTGGGAGATAAAGTTCTATTATTACTCCCAAATGACAGCAATAAGTTATTGTTACTATGGCGGGGACCATTTGAGATAGTAGAAGTGTTAAACTGTTTTGACTACCGTGTAAACGTAAACGGTTGCATCCATTCATATCATGCCAATATTTTGAGGCTCTATGTCGAGCGAAAAACTGAAGCATCTCACTGCTTGTTATCCGCCGAAGTGAGTATTCCGTTAGGAGAGGAGAACGATGACGAAAGTGATGAGTATTCACTAGAGGACTGTACATTTCCTGAACTTCTCAATTGCCCAACCGTTCAAAAAGGCAGGGTAGCAAAGGTGCCTTTAGGTCGGCTACCATTAATCGACACTCCTTTTAAGCGTGTTGCAGTAGACATTGTAGGACCAATTGAGCCCCACTCAAACAACAGGTCAAGATACATTTTAACAATGATGGATTACGTGACACGTTATCCTGAGGCCATTGCATTACCTAGTATCGAGACAGAACGTGTAGCAGAAGCGTTAGTCGAAATATTTAGTAGGGTTGGCGTACCGGATGAAATGTTAACGGACTGTGGGTCACAATTCATGTCTGAGATTATGAAGGAGGTAGCAAGACTGCTGTCATTGCAGCAGCTGACTAGGTCAGCATTTAATGCTCAATGTAACGGTTTAGTAGAGCGATCACACGCAACGCTTAAACAAATGTTACAAAGGATGTGAGCTGAACGCCCAAAGGATTGAGATAGGTATCTTCCTGCACTCTTGTTTGCAATGAGGGAAGTACCTCAAGAATCTTTAGGATTTTTGGCCATTTGAGTTATTGTATGGACGGAACGTACGTGGTCCAATGGCAATTCTAAGAGAATTATGAACAGACGAAGTTGAAGACGAAGAGGTTCGCTCACTTTATGATTATGTGATAAATTTAACAAAACGTCTTGAACATACTTGCGAGTTGGCAATGAAGAATTTACAAAAAGTGCAAGGGAAACAAAAGGCGTATTATGATCGACGAGCCAAACCTCGTTCTTTCAAAGTGTGAGATAAAGTTCTATTGTTACTCCCAACCGATAGCAATAAGTAATTGTTACAATGGCGGGGAGAGTTCGAGATAGAAGTGTTAAACCGTGTTGACTACTGTGTAAACGTAAACGGTTACATCCATACATATCATGCAAATATTTTGAGGCTCTATGTCGAGCGAAAAACTGAAGCATCTCACTGCTTGTTATCCGCTGAAGCGAGTATTCCGTTAAGAGAGGAGGATGACGACGAAAGTGATGCGTATTCACTAGAGGACTGTACATTTCCTTCCAACAAGGAAATTGAGACGTATCAAGATGTTAGTATCTCGGACGAACTTACGGACGAACAGAGAAAAGAGGTCAGAGAATTACTGGCCAAATATCCAGATGTACTGACTAGTATACCAGGCAGGACTGAATTATTGGAACATATCAAATTATCAACTGCAGAACCTGTTAGGTCTAAAGGTTACCCTATAACATATTAAACAAGAGAGATAATGGAATCTGAAATTGATGAGATGATCGAGCTAGGCGTGATTGAACCTTTGATCTCTCCTTACTCTTCAACCATTGTATTAGTTCCAAATATAGATGGGTCGGTTAGATTCTGTATTGATTTCAGCAAGCTTAACAAGGTTACAGAATTTGATGCAAACCTATGCCGAATATAAAGGAAGTTATTAATAGAATGTCAGGGCATAGATTCTATTCACAAATGAATCTGTGTAAGGGATATTGGCAGTTAGGCCTCAGCAAAAGGTCAAGGCCATATACAGCCTTTGAAACACCTAAGGGGTTATTCCAGTTTAAAACCATGCCTTTTGGTTTAGTTAATGCAGGGGCCTCTTTTTGCCGTCTTATACGCATAGTATTGCAAGGTCTGAGAAATGTCGATAGTTTCGTAGACGACATGTGGATTTTCACGGAAACATGGAAAAAACATTTAAAATCCATACAAGCTACTTTGGATAGGTTGCGGGCAGCTAAACTTACCGCAAAACCCTCCAAGAGTAAAAAAAAAGGTATAGCAAAATTGAATGTCTTGGCCATAATATCCAAGACCAAACATTGAGGCCCAAAGATGACAAGATACAGGCTGTTAAAGAAGCACAAAGGCCCATTACTAAGAAACAAGTCCGAGTTTTTTTTTGGTTTTGCTGGGTTCTATCGGAAATGCATCCCAAATTTCTCTGAAATCGCAGCACATTTAACCAATCTAACAAAGAAAAATCGCCCAATCACGTTAAGGACTGGCTACGTCATCACGAAAAGGGTTTTCAAACATTGAAAAGTCGTCTGACATCCTCTCCTATTCTGTGGTTGCCGGTGTTTAATGAGAGAAAACCATTCATACTTAGGTCAGACGCGTCCGATATAGGAATCGGAGCTGTATTGCTGCAAGAATTTGAGGGGGAAGGTAAATTGCAAATTGCCTACGCTAGTAAAAAGTTGTTACCCCGGGAAAGAAATTACTGGGTAATTGAGAAGGAATGTTTGGCAACTATTTAGGCAATTGAGAAGTTCAGGAAATATCTTTTTGGGGAAGAATTTATCCTGTAATGTAATCACAAACCCCTATCATTCATGCAGACTGCTAAGGCATTAAACCCCAGAATTATGCTTTGGGCATTAAAGCTCCAACCGTACAGATTTAGGATTGTGGTAATCTGAGAACGAGACAATGTGGGGGCAGACTATCTCTCCAGGTAGTCAGCCATTTAAGTCGCACATGTATATGTGTTGTATATATCTATTCTGTATTGTTCCTTCTTTTCTACAGCATGCATCATAAGAAAAAGTCAATCCTTTTTCTCCCAAAAGGAAGGGCCTTTGTTACAATGTCGAATGTCAGGAACATCAGAATCAGTGATGGTTGTGTATACGCACAAATACGCAAAGGTTTAGGTATGCACCTGGTCACCTATACGAACTGTGATAGGTACCTTTTCTACTATTAGTCCAATATAAGCACGGTTTGTCTGAGATAGAGTTCACTGTTACTTTATTTAGTAACGCGGGCATGATTTTGTTGTCTTCCTTGAAGATCTTGTGCGTTTTCTTCCTATATAAAGGGCAGAACTGCCCATTTTTGTTAGGGGACATTGTAAAGTTACCGTAACAAGGTACGTTGTAGAAATGCTATTCAGTATTATAGAAAGGTACATGAAGTTATATATATTTGACTGTGTTGAATTTGTACATGTTAGAGCTATGGCTATTTAGTGTTATTGCATTGAATCATGATGTCTCTGAAAAGTCACATTTTACTGAAATAACAAGTCACTCGTTTTCTATTTTGTTGTTTGTTGAATCAGCCAGCATTCGGTGTACGGGTTCTATCGGGCGTTATCAATAACGTCCCGTTTTTTTTTTCAAAAATAGCGAATGTTACGCACTTGCATATTAATCTAGGCACATGCGTAGTGCCTAAAACTCTTTTGGGACCGTTCTTGCGGCTATAGTAAAGCTGTCCGGATGGACTTGAATGGCTATTTTGGCCAAAGGTGGTCGCAGGCTATGTCGGGTCTGCACATAAACCCATAATTGCATGCTGGAGGATTTACCAGAGACTGATAGATGAATAAACATTTTAGCAGCTAGGTTTTAAGTTGTTGTGATTTATATTGCGTTGTTTGGAAAGACGATTTGACTTCCAGAGATAGTTGGCTTTCTGTAGCGACCTGTATGTGTCTCATCGAGTTATATCTAACACATATCTAAGTTAAGGGTTAGGTGCATACACTAAAACACACTCACATAAATAAGGTGATAGCTGACATGTACGTTTAGAGATTAGGTGGTTTTTCACCAAAATACATGTAGAAATATTGTGCATTATTAACGCATAAAACAGCAGAATGTAATCTCGCAATATTGATGTAAATATTATGTTTGACGATGGGTCATAATTAGCTGTTTACAACTGATACTGGATGCAAGTACAAAATTAGCATGTGGACAGGGTGATGTCTGACATAATGTCCAAACGTTATGACCGACGTAACGTCCAAACGTTATGTCGGCACCGCGTTGTTCAGCGTTTTCCTGGAATTTCAAAGAGAATAAGTATCAGTATTTGTAAACCTCAAAACTATCTAGATTACGTGACCTGAAAGGGAAAAGGGCCAAGGGTTCTTGATGTTTCAGCTACGATAGCATGGCAAACCAGGGTGATGTTACGATAGCAAACTGCAGAGTTTTGTAATGCATGGGTTTGTTCGTTTTGGTATATGAGGTATTGTTTAGCGCTGACATAGGCCAGTCACTAAAATATACTTCTCTATTTCACATATTTGAGTGTGGATATTAAGAAGAGCGGATCCATACTAACCGCATGGGAGCCATTAGCCATACACCCACGCGCGCTTATGGGGTTAGGCGTTAGTTTTAAAAAATGGGACCACTGAAATTATTTTATTTTGTGAACTTGAAACGAACAACTCCATTTTTGACGCAACAGAGTGATTCTGAGTAACCAAGATTCTAAAAGTAGATTGTTTTTTGCAGAATTATCTCTGATTTGTGTCCCCTCCTACGATAAAGGTAGAATATTGGTGAACCATTGTATCTAAAACCTGAGGGCACCTGAAAGACGTCCCCTTAGACCACAAACAGTGTGGGATTGGGTTCCAGGATTCGTTAATCCCAACGTAGTCAGAATTCAACTACATACCCTATGAGTTGATAAGCCAACCGGCTGGAAAATCGAATAAGTAAACTAAGTGACTTAAAGAGTCAAGATCGCGATCAAAAATAGGCAGGTTATAAAAGAAATCCCATAGAAATAGATCTGACGTCTCAATTCAATGTGACGATTAGACATAAATCATCTCAGAGCCTATTGACTAAGAGTCAACGATTGTGTAGCCAAGAAGATGAAGTTTTCGCAAAACGCGTAAACCAATGGAAAAATTATTTCATACCGCGATACTTAAAGAGACTAGGTCTGCAACTATGAACATTTTTTCGAAATTTTTTATTTTCTTTTTAAATCATTTGTAAAAGTAGAATTAAGCTATGTTTTCACAATGAATCTGTTCACTATAGCTGAAAACTGCACCGAAAAGTGAATTATCTTATAAAAACAGATGTGTTTTCTCTTGTTGGTAGTTATTTGCGTCCCTCCAATAATTATTCACAGCTAATTTTAACATAAATACAATTGTTTTTATACTGATTAGTTGTTAAGATTTGCGAAATTGGTAAAATGAATACCTGAATTTTAGTTTTTTTACTGTGTTCTTGAAAAATAGAAACATTAGTTCTAAAATTAAAAGATCAAAAGTTACAGACTATGCAGCTTTAAGATTAGATGGGCCCAGTTTTTTCTAAGCTTTTAGATTTGTATGTGAATTATATTCTTTACGTTTCTTATTTCTGACTAGTTGACGTACATCTAGAACAGGACACTCTAAGATTGATTCTTGTTGAAACCATCTTAGAGTGGCAACTTGCCCTAGTATAGGATGGTCAACTAGCCATAAATAATAGCGTAGGTGGTGTCATTGTATAATTAATGTGTTGTTGATGTTTTTTTAGTACATAAAGTGCTGAAAAGTTATTACTAGTTGTGTGCATTATTTTTCCCTGGTAACATCGTCATCGCCTAAAGGAATTTTTCAATAAAATTTCCCCTCTTCCTTCCTGACCGGCTTTATGTCGTAACAATCTTACTTCTATGAAGATTTATATATAACTCTATTGTCATTTTTAGACGTCGTGTATGATATCATTGCGAAACCTGATGGTAAACTGTTATAAACTGTTATAAACATAACTACAGCAATTGGTATATCTTTTATGAATTAGCGCCATCATTGATAATGTCGTTGTACTAGGATTAGGATAGTAGGCGTTTTTTTAATCTTTTTGTCACTGTACCCCAGTATTTAAACTGTATGTTTTTATTCCATCATATTTGGAATTCAATTTGACCATGTTCCAATCTTTGTCAAGATACCGTTTCAGCATAAAACTGTCCTCACACGGGTACGAAACTATATAGACAGAACCGCTGGTTCTGATAAGGAAATCGTATCGTGCCCCTTCTGGTTCTGTATATAGAGGCTGACAAAATCGCTTAAAACATTTTCTATTCAGTAAATTTATAGTAAATTAGCGTAAAAAATTGAATGTAGAGCTCCGCCCTGGTTCTGAGCTGACGCGAGCTGTAAAGTGTGTATGGTTTTGTCGGAATCATTTTTGTCATAAGGTATTCTATGATTTTATCAACCTGACACAGGTGCATAATTTCACGGTTAATGCGCAATGTATCTTTACCTTCGTTCTACTTCCATTATTTACCATAAGTTTTACAGGAATTTAGCAAGTACTAATGCAGATAATGAAAGGTTTTGTACCGTCCTACTGACTAGTCAAGAGGTTATGGTACAGACATATTTCAAAATGTTCTTCTCCAAAATGGATTACATTAACAATTGACTCAAAAAAAAGTCCAGGGGAAGGGCGTTAAGGCGGAGCTCAACGGATGTTTTCCTTGTATTCATTCATTTTGTTTCATTCATTTATCATTTTTTTGTGTATTTACGCTTTGTTGGGTGGTGCCTATTCAGAATATCATTGTATGACATAGTTCCATTTAGAACTATCCAGAGTTGATTCCGGAATTATTACAGCCCAGCAAAGGGAAAGTAAAGAAGTGTTATATATTTGTTTCTTGCATGTTTATGTACGTGTTGTTGTGTATAAACAAGTTTCAGAAATGTACATTTAGTTGTGTGGATTATTTTTCCCAGTAGTAAGGTCAAATTTGGCAGGGGCAACAATTGAACATCTCTTTCTTCTTGTTCTTACTGCCTTTGGGGCGTAACAATGGCGTCAGAAGTGGGATATTATGATTTCAGTTGTTGACATCTGTTGTGCGTTGACTTTGCTTCTGGCACGCAACTGAATTGAAAACTATTGTAACTTAGTTTGTTTATCCTTTTGCTAGTATCAAAATTCCAAGGTATGTTAAAGCCTATTTTTGTTGGGCTATAATATCTGTATTTGTGACAATTAAGCAAATTATTCCCCTGTGATGAAATGCAACACTTGAAAATAAAAATCACATTTTCCATTCTGAGTTGACTCTGTTTTCCTGATCCATGGATTGCTATTTTAAATTAGATACTTACAAGTTTACCAGAGTTGATTATTTCATCTGTCTACCCTTGCTTAGATCCATTAAATCACTGAGTGTGTATGTAAATAATGAAGAAGGAAAAGATCAGGAATCGATACAATCAAGTACCACACCTGACCCAGGACATCATAAGGGCTCTTTTGATTACAAATTTGAATATTTATTATTCATATCGTCTGAGGGTACTTCTAATCTAAGTCAACTCAGTAATGTCACCAAAATGATGACGTCACCCACCTAATATATATTATCAGAAGAATATATTGATTGATTATTGTAGCCATTTATTATGTCTCTTGTTTGTGATATCTAATTGTATGTATATGTACGTGTTGCTCTCGTTTGTGATGTCTTATTGTGAAGTTGTCACTTTCCAATTGGTATCCTGGGTCATGTGCGGTGCCTGATTGTATCGATTCTTGATCTTTGCCCTCTTTCTTACTTTGTAATGACAAGTTCATCTGATTATAACATAAAGTGTTAAGGTGGACTTCGCGTTAAGAACAATTCATAGTTGAGAGACTTTTTAATCAAGCGGGTTACACGAGCAGATCCAGAGGGGAGAACAGGGGGTCTGGACCCCCTAAAAATCACACAGCTATATGGTTTCTTAGCATTACTGGTCCAGATCCCCTGAAAAAACCACAAAGCTAAGAAGCCAGCATTCAAAGGAACGCCACCGAAACGATGATGACCCGATTTTCGTGTCGTTGTATTTGGATTCTCTCTCCCCTCATCAACTTAAAATAAAAAACAAAAAACTTTGTCAGAGTTGGACCACCTCTGACAAAACAAAGTGATTTTGAGTCATCGAAAAGGGAGACTGTAGAAAGGGCTGCCCAAAGGAAAATTGATGAAAGGGCTGTCGAAAGGGATGCTTAAGAACAGGCTGTCCAAAGGGAGGTCAATACAAGGGAATGGCTGCCCAATGAATGGCCGATGAAAGGGCTGCCCAAAGGGATGCCAATGGAAATGAAAAAGAAAATAGAGAAATTAGAATTGAGGCGGAAAAGGAAATTCAGCTCTAGCATCAAGGCAGATTCTGTGCCTGGCTTTTGGGGTCCCAAAGAGAAGAGTTCAACTGCCCGTACCCCAAAGCGTCTATACATGTACTTTGATGAAAACACTGATAAGATTGATAGTTATTTGACGTGGTTCTAGAACTATGAATAAATGGGATCCGTCGATTAGGGCACCATATTTAATTGTTTTATTAAAGGGGTGCGTTTTAGAGGTCTGGAGAAGTCAGAGACTTTACGCAATTTAGCAGTAGGCTAGCAAGTTATTTGGTGAAATGGTTAGTTAGCTATGGCTAAAGTCAAAAGCTCTATGTGATTTCGGCCCCAGATCAATTCTTTGTTTCCTGCAACCCAGAATTGTATCTTTATTTTACAATCAACTCTGAATGTCTGTGGTAGAGTGTAAAAATGCCTTACACATTATATGATATCGATAACCTTCATTTAATAACTTATCAGTTAAAAGTTGGTTTCTGTTGTTAAAGTCAGTAACATAAGAGCATACTCTTGCAAAACGAATAAGCTTCGAAATATACACCATAAGAAAGAGAACGAGGAATATCTCCATCAAGAAATGGAAAATTAACTATTAAAAAATCTTTCCGTTTTTTATAAATATTTGGTGAAACTATGCCATTCGTTATGGACAAGTCCAAGTCCAAAACGGGGCTTCAGTGTCAAAGGAACTTTTCTTATTTAGCTAAAATTCAGTGGTGAATCTGACCTATCATTTGTTCGAAACAAGGATTATCGATATTAAGCAAGTCATCTAGATATCTTGAGGTAGAGTTTAAAGCTCGAATAGCATCAGCTTGATTATTGTCATAAAAAGACAACATGACAACATGAAGTCTCTTTCATAACAAAACAAAAGCAAGTCTGCAACAAAAGGAGTACAACTAGTACCCATTGAAATACCTACAATCTGTCTATATAATTTCGAGCCATTTTATGAATATATTATCCAAAAGATATTGAGATCATCACACATTTTCTGACATGACCACAAATTATATCTTTTATGCTGTTCTGAAGTGAAAAAAAATGCGTTTTGCATCACAAGCCAAATAAAGTGAGCTCTCTCTGTTAAAAGTTTGCTCAATTAATTAAGTTAGTTTAGTTAGTACGTTAGTTAGTAAGGTAAGGCTCATTGACACATACAATGTAAGTGTTGGCATATCCCAGGTAAAGAAGGTGGCATCAAGTGCAGAGTAAGGGATATTATTGGTCAAGTAGAAGTAAGGATTGGAACTGATGTTGTGAAAACCAGCATGACAATCATAATGGTAGTTACGAAGAATCTGATATGTCAAATGATTATAGGACGTACCTTCAGATTATTTTTGTAAAGAAAATTGTGGAAAATCAGCTGATGTAGGTATAAGTAGTGAATATCAGGATCACACTCCTAATTCTTTCACCATCAAAATATGGAAGAAATTGCCATTTTGTTGAGGTCAAGGCTGCCTATGACCGAAGGCACTGTTGAATGCAAACCGGTTTGGATATTGAGGGACATAGGCTGTACTGGGGTAGTTGAACTCAGTTTCTGAAAGTCAGATGTTAGGGAAGGATTCCGGTGTGACTCTTATTATGCTTTTTGATAAGTCCAAGCAGAGGTATCTTTTGGCTCACATAAATGTTGATTGCCCATTTTTCAAGGGAACAACTAAGTCTCGTCAGCGTACTGGGGAAGTTGAACTTAGTTTCTGAAAGTCAGATGTTAGGGAATGATTCCGGTGTGACTCTCATTAAGTTTTTTGATAAGTCCAAGCAGAGGTATCGTCTGGCTCACATAAATGTTGATTGTCCATTTTCTCAAGGGAACGACTAAGTCTCGTAAGAGTCTTCAATATGCAGTCTACGGAAAGCCAAGGGTCCAACTTTTTTCAGGCGAAATACTAAGGTCCTGAATCAGACTGTGAAAATTAGCTGACTCCAATTCCTTCTTTTCCTCTACAATACGTACCTGGAACGACCTACCATACGACATAAAGATTGCACCCTCTGTAGCTTCGTTCAAATATAAAATTATCATAAACCTAAGATCACCTCCCAAATTATATAATGCTGGAACACGCAAAGGTCAAATAACACCAGCAGGACTACGAATGGAATGTAGTTTCCTAAATTCCTGAAAGAACATTATTCCTAACCCCTCATGTCGGTGTGGTGGCTTTAAGAGTCAAAACCATTTCTTTTTTGCTTGTCCGCTTTACTCACTCGAGGCTCAGATATCTGCCAGATAATCTCAACAATCTTACTAGAAATTACCTTTTGTTTAGATACAAAAATGAAACAGATGAATTTAATGAAGGTACAGGACAAGGTCTGGAAGGAAGGTTTGGTTGATCCCAGACTTAAAATTATTATCATTTTGATACTTCTACGTCTGGATCCATCATTCTATTGCATCTCAAAATACTATACAGGAGTCTCTCTCTCTCTCTCTCTCTCTCTCGCTCTCTCTCTCTCTCTCTCTACATTCGTTACTATACTATTGTGTTTAAACTATTGTTTGTGGCCATGTTCCTTCGCTATTACCAGGCCTGGCCGGGTGGGTTGTTGTTTTTGCGTTTTTTATGGCCAGGAGCGCCTGAAGGCTCAACCTGCAGTAGTTCTGGTTTTAAAGCGTCTCAGAAGATGGGGTCACGGCTTAAAGTCTCATCCGACAGACTGGGAGAAGCCGGGAATCGAACCTGCGGCGCCCTGAATTTCAAGGCATTGGCTTATCCCCTACGCCACTATTGTGTTTAAAATCTTCCAGAACCAACAAATGCAGATTATAATATGTCTAGCTGATGATTTAAATAAGCCACTGACTTACTGTCAGATCTTATCACCTTAACAAAGTATATATGTATGTTTCATGCACTTCATCAGAATAAATTATTGTTTAAACCAATCTTCGCGGAACGCACACGCCAATGTGTACCTTATGCTGAAAACCGACTCATAGAGATTACAAGGTAAGTGTCTTTTAATATCAAGTTTACCAGGCAAGGCTTTAAAAACGTTTGTTGACATCGCGAGGATTTTGGAGCGATTCAACATGAGTTCTCAAAGCCGAGCCTGGTAAACTTGATATCAAAAGACGCCAACCTGGTATTCTATTTATCAGTCTACTCAGTGTTTCACTCTTCAAACTAGCGATTATGACGTACTTTTCGATTTTTGTGTTGATTCAGCGTCATTAGCGACGACATTCAAAACGTGCAACGTCATCATGACCTATTAAAGGCATATGCCCTGAGATAGACAAGATTATCAGGCATGATGCAAAAAAGCAGTTAATATGAGAGGTAACTGATTAACGTGTATCTCGGTCAGATAAGGCATTCAGGATGTCTGGAAGACATGTTGCAACTGAGGTTTCGCCATGAG
This sequence comes from Loripinus fragilis, assembly GCA_964019695.1. Taxonomy (NCBI): domain Eukaryota; kingdom Metazoa; phylum Mollusca; class Bivalvia; order Lucinida; family Lucinidae; genus Loripinus; species Loripinus fragilis. Next base: position 61,342,534 of record OZ026522.1, on the reverse strand, counting down.
AAATGCGAAATCTACATCTTTGCTGCAGCTGCTTGTTTATCTCTTTCATTGCTGGCGGGCGACATTTGCTATCTGTTGAAAACATATGCAAACAGTTCGACCCAGTTTAGGACCGACAAACTTTAGGTCCCATTATGGATCGAAACTGTTTGAAAGTCGGATAGTGTTCCTGAAAAACATCTTGAAAATGTTAATTTTGAAAAGACAACAAGAATTCACCCAGCACGAAAAGAGAGTTAAAAGTAATTCTACTCTCTAAGCAATTAACATTTGATATATCTAAGACCAACAATAATTAATGAATTCAGACAATAGCTCCCGCTAGACTACGTGCCTATACATGAATGATTTTATCAAGGTTACAGTCTTTCACAGAAAGAAAAAACACACTTGGATATAACATGGATATTGTGCAACAGTTTGTATGCTGGCTTTAAACCCAATCAGGGTTTAAAGGGTTTATAGGTATGGCTTCCTCTTAAATTGCATGGCGGTGGGTCAGGTCTCAGACTCAAAGACGACCCTGACCTAAAACGTTCATTGTTGGGTTGGTGCCTGGTGTCTGTCTTTGGCAGGACCTATCAACTTGGAGTCTTATTTAGCTCTAACTGGCTATTCCCCTCTTGTTTAAAAGGCACACTTCAAAATTAATCAACTGCACTATTGTGCATGACCCGTGATGAGCATTTTCACTAACTGACCACAGACGGACTCACATAGTGATCATAGTGCAGACCCAAGGGTATCCAAGATGACATCAAACTGAAAAAAAAACAAACACACAAAAAACAACAACAAAAAACCCAAAACTTTGTCGGGTTGCGTTGTCAGAGTTGGACCCTCTCTGACAAACTTTTTCTGGATCCGCTCAAGGAACTGGTCTATTTACCTAATTGTCTTGACTTTTATTTTCTCTGCAGACATTATAAGCCAAACGACACGAGATATCAATGGGCTATAAATCATTTTTTAAATCCTCTCATTTTCTATAATCTTAGTTTGTCTTTCGCATTACCAACGACTGCAAATTTTAAGCCGTGTTATCTTTAAATGTGCTAATTCCAAGAATGGCACACTGTCTTTCAAAATGGAACATAGACAATCTCGAAGATGGAATCTTAGCATTTCTCAGAGATTGATTTACAAAAAGATGTCCTAGTTCCTGGGTTTTGTCTTCTTTGAAATATTGCAACATTATCTTGGCTGTCAATTAACTCTGCATGCTGGGATTTTTTTTTAAACATTATATTGACATCCGCTGATTCTTTTTTAAAATTAACGTTTCTTTAGTTTTTTCCAGGAATCACTTCGGATAGGCGACAATCGAAAACGTTACTACTATCGACGGACGTACATCATACATCGTTAGAAACAGAGTTTTCGATTGTCATTTGTCGACAAATGGCAATCGAAAACACTGTTTCTGGCGATTTTCAATCGCGATTATCGATTAATAAGAGCGTTTTCGATTGCCGCCTATCTGGTGTGGGAATACCATCAGAGTGTGGCAAATGGTTTTGACCCAGATCAGGTCAGGTTCAAATTGTTTGCAAATATCATTAGCAGAGGATAGCGTGCATAACATGCCTTATCTAAGGTATAACGAAGTAGGTGAAAACCATACAAATGAGACATTGGTCCCGCCCATTGCGAAAGCCTTCATTATATAAGAGCATGCGTGCCTTCATTATATAAGAGCATGTGTACTAACAAGTGTGTGCCATCAGACACGCTTAAAAGTGCATGTTTTTATTTACCGTATTTACCCTAGATATTTCACAGCCTATAGAAAATCGTGATTATTGGCCCAATTATCAGTTTGTGACAAAGTGAAAATGCGTGCTCGCTTCGCAAGCAAGTGTGGCACTGTTATACCCGTTTTTGCTTCTTACTGTAATCCGGAAATTTTCGCGAGGGTTTTATTTTTGCAAAACTTTGCATATGCGAAGTCTCGTGAAAATAAAATCCTCGCGAAATCGCAAATCACTCTGTCATTTAATGATATAGATAATTCATGCCCTAGTCGCAAATTTTTAACGTCACAAATATATCTTTTAACACTATTTGGGAAAATATAATTCTCGCGAAAATTTCCGAATTTATAGCATTCTTTGAAATATGAGAGGTGAGTGATAAGATGCAGGATCTTACATGAGGGCGTATTTTGTATTAATTTATTGAATAAAATAAATGAGTTGCCAAAAAGAGATAAAATGCAAGGCTTGTCAAGCATTATATCACTTTTTTGCAACAAAATTAATAAATTCAATAGTCTCATAAACGCGAATGTTAGTTTATTTCTATCACATTAAATTGAAATTACTTTGAAATTGCATTTTGGCATGAAAATTTACGATTGTGTCATTATAGTAAGGGTACAAAGATCAGGAATCGATACAATTGAGTACCACACCTGACCCAGGATACCAATGGGAAAGTGAAAAACTCACAGTTGGACACCACAAACGAGAGCCAAGGGGTGTAAGGAGAGGTCATCCACGTAGGAATTTTACTTATTCATATAACACACACAAACTGATCAGCTGGTCACTAATTGAAAAGTCTGATCTTGATATGATGCTGTAAGCAATTCTGTAACCCTATTTCAGACACTACTCAACAGAGTTTCAAAGAAGATTGTTTTAATGAAGGGATAATTAATGTCAGACGTTTAGGTGTTCGCATATTGACAAGACTAAAATATTCTTCAAGAAGAAAGTCCTTGTTTCTGATGACAAAATGAAAGCAAAAACGTGATATTGCATTTTATCTCACCTCAATTATCGTGCATCTGGTATCCTTGAATGATCTGTTTTTAACATCATTAAGGGCAGAAATTCTTATTTGTCGAAATTAAGTTAACGAATAATACTTTCAAACGTACACTTCATTAGATTAATCTAGCTAATCTAACGCACTAATGCACATTCATATTTCATTATAATGAAAGGATATACCGGTCTATTCTGTGAAATGCAACCTTGACATGATGCTGTCATAGTGCACGGCTATGAGAGCACGTGGAACTACATGTATGCTGTTTCTACACTGCACAATAAGTGTAAATTTAAACCCAAAGAGATATCAGCTAAATTAGTCTTAATCACACTTACATTCCTACTGAGCAATTTGAGGCTAGCATTTCTCCAGAAATAAATGTTAAACAGTTCTACCTGCTATTGTTGTATTCATTTTCCGGATCAATGTAATCACACTGGTAAATGTATGCGTCGATTTGCTGGTATTTATGCATATTGCCGATACTTCATAGACCGGACGTGGTAGATATTGGTGTTAATACAATATAGAAAAACATGCCATATGCCTAAAGGACTATAGAATTAGATCATTTTTAAGTATTCAGTATGTGCATGGCGATTTATGTAAGCATTTAGGAATAGATTCGAGTACCGATCTGGATGATCGGTACTCGAATCTATTCCTAAATGCTTACATGAATCGCCATGTGCATGCCAAATACTTTAAAATGATCTAATTCTATAGTCCTTTAGGCATGTGACATGTTTTTCTATATAGTATTTACACCAACATCTACCACTCCCAGTCTATGAAGTACCGGCAATACGCATAAATACCAGCAAATTGACGTATACATTTACCAGTGTGGTAATAGATGAAGCAGATTGAAGGTAATACCAAAACCTGTGGCAGTTCAGCTGCCACCAAATTCGGTGTAGAGTAACACCTATTCTTTTTACAGTGATATGCGTTTAAAGATTGACTGAATATGTAGCTACTGTAAATTCGGAAATTTTCGCGAGAATTTTATTTTCGGGAAAAGCGTTAAAATTCATATTTGCGACGTTAAAATCGCGGCTAGGGCATGATTTACATATATCAGTAAACGACAGAGTGATTTCGCAAAATCGGGAGGATTTTATTTTCGCGAAGATAAAAACCTCGTGAAAACTTCCGAATTTACAGTATACAATTTTTTGTTTGACTGATGGCATCTGCTACAATTAATCTTGCATGCAAACAACATGGACCCTGATCATTGCAGTAGCAGTGTTGAAAGCCACACTGTAAAAATAAGTGTAATTGTTCACCAGATTCAGTGGCAGCTGAACTGTCACTGATCTTGGTGGAACTTTTAAAGCTACGCTCTGTTAGATTGTATTGATCTGGAGTACAAATACAACAATAACAGGCAGAAAAGTTTAACATGTATCACTAAGAAGTGACCAAAAGGAGTGCCAGCTGAGCAGCCACTTTTTAGTGTTAACTTACACACTGTTTTACAGTATACCTATTAGAAGTCACCAGGTAGAAAAATGAGTTTATCATATGACGTCGCGCGCGTCTGGGAGTGAAATAACGCCATAGATTTTCAGAAAACGTTATGACGTCCATAACAACTTTGCGTACATAATGACAAAATAATCACGTTTTTACGCAGGAAATGAGATTTCAAAGTTATCTTTATGTCATGTTATAAATAGAATCTAACATTCGTGCTACTTTATTATTGAATTTATGAAACTCGTTACGAAAAAACGATAAATATCTCTTTTCTACAACTCGTTTAATGAATTCAATAAAACATTAGCACTCATGTAAGATCCTCTATATACACGTAACACACAGTCTTGTTTCTTTAGGCAAATAATTATGCGCCCCATAAGCATCATTCCCATTTATGTATTTTGAATAATTGTCGTGGAAAGGCAGCGTGTGTTTGCAAAAATAGATAGAGGATTTTACATGAGTGCTCATGTTTTATTAATTTTATTTAATGAGTTGGGAAAGAGTAAAATGCGAGGCTTGCCAAACGTTTTATCTCTTTTTCGCAACGAATTTAATAAATTCAATAATACAAGAGCAGGAATGTTAGATTCTATTTATCACATGACTTTAAGAATACTTTGAAATCTCATTTCTGGCGTAAAAATGTTATAGTTATGTTATTGTGTACGCAACGTTGTTATGGACGTCATAAATATTCCTAAAAATCTGTAAACCACCTATTAGTCTGGTGGTCCAATCTCATTTTTTCAGACATGGGAGGCCGGCTTGTTAATGGACGCAGACAATGTTATTCTGCTTGCCCAATGTCTGAGTAACAGAGCTAGGCCTGTCTGCAGATTCGCAATTGATTATTTAGGTCAAGATAGAGGTCAAAGGTCATGGAGTGCAAAATGTGCTTAATTTGTTATTTTTCATGCATTATTTGTTTTTAACATTTAAAAAGACCAGGAAGGTGCAAATTTTAATGTGAATCTGTACTTATGCTTAGCATGTCTGCAGATTGGCTATTGGTTACTAAGGTAAGGACGGAGGTCAAAGGTCATGGAGCGCAAAAATGCTTAATTTCTTAAATTTTAAACATTAATTTGATTTAAGCTAAGATAAGATCAGGTACATGATCGTTTTAATGTATATATGTAGTATTCTGTACTAATAAGATTCTAAGAATAATGTGCTTCCTTTCAGAGCCAAAATTAATGAAAATAAGAATCAAAGTACTGAAAGTATTGAAGCATTCTTGATAAAAACCGAAAAGAACATCACTTTCTCCATGTAATGAACCTAAAATATTTAATTTTCGATTTGAAAATATGTTTTACCAGCCAGTAGTTCTTTTCAGGTTACTTAAAATGTTGAACAACTAGACTTTGCAAAGTTTGAGACTGATGTAACTTTAATACACTATAATTGTCAATTGATATATTTATGTCCAAAGCACACCAACCTATAAGCTTAAGCACCAATGCTTTCAATTTATTCCACTGCACATACAGCCCTTTGAAATATGAGCCATTGTCTGACAAAATCAGCATTGACATTCACCCAGCCTAACCAGAATCTTTACTGAAGGCATCGTGAAATCTTAGAAGGTCATTGGATATTCACTAAGTGCACAGAGAGGATGTTTATTTGACTAAGCAGATGCCCAAACTGATCTGAGTTTCCACTGAGTGCAAAGCCTATCTGGTTAGTTTAATCAAAGAGAAGCCACACATGTTAACAGTCCCTTTAACATCATTTCACTGTTCATTATATGAGTTTTAATACACACTGTCCACACAAGAACTATTCCTGGAGGCATTTACATATCACGATTGAACATCACTTAGTACATCGACATGCCTGTAGGAATGGATCAAACAGAGGTTTTAATGGTCGACCATCTTCATCTCTTTGTCACCCATTCTGAAAAGGTGAATTTAGCTGCTGTCTTGAAATTAAAGCTTACAATTATCAGACTGTAGCCTCATAATGGGCTCTACAAATATGTTGAACCATTTTCTGGCTCTAAGATTCCTTGACGAACAGTCATGAGTGCAACTCATTTATGAATATGATATCAGAGCTTTCTGAGACAAATGCTCAGCACTTAATAAAATTTCTTCTGCTAGAATACCAGCACCTAAATTCTTGAGGAGTTCTGAATAAACCTCAATCACCTTCCATGATTTCTGTTTGTGATATACTCTGAAATGACTGACAGTGTCAGGCTTGCATAATACTTCAATACATATTCTCGCAGTGTATTCAAATTAAGTATTAGATTTACTTTAATTAACTTGACAGACTTGAGGTGGGTGCTCTGAAACTAGTTTGAGCCCTCCAGTAAGATATTTTTACTGACCGTTCCAAGGCGGTACTCTTTTGTGGATCATTTTTCATATTTGTGTTTAAGGTTTGTCATGTTTTCTGGTCTGTTCGTTGTAGCCTTGAGGTCACCTGCTGGGAAAGGGCTGACCTCTTCGCTCTCTTGTTTGTGATGTTTTATTGTGATTTTGCTACTTTCTCTTGTGGTGTCCTGGGTCAGGTGTGGTGCTTGATTGTATCAACTTCTGATCTGTGCCTTCTTTCTTACTTTTGAAACTACCTGTTTGCAGGACATGCATCAGCACAATTCTCAAAGTCACAGGATAGATTCAAGGCATTGTATTGGCACCGAATATTTGGCATGGATTCAGCTGTTGCTACAACATGAAAATAGTTTAGCTCACATGTAGGCTTTCTAACTTGTGCGCAACATCATTACAAAACACGAAACAATTCATTCGAATTAATATGCCATAACGAAACAAAGAAAACGACTGATAACTCACAGTCAGTTAGAGTTAAGAAAATCTCAAGTTGAGCCACTGTGGACCATAGGTTCATTAGATAAGAATGGGTCAAGATTGTACTTATTGTATGAAATGCTCCAAGTTTTCAGAGAAGGGCATCTCTGTTTTTCATCAGATGATGTATTGATTTCAGGCTTCCAGATCTCCATTAGTTGCACCATCCGTGGAATGGTTCTGGTATCTATCAAAGCAAATAAATTTTCTTGATTCAATATTACTACTGGTAGCTTTAGTGAAGTTGTATGCAAAATCGCCAAAAGCGTTTACTTCGGTCTTTCTACAAACTGTGTGCATCAGTGCTTGACCTTCAATTATTGTTATTATGAGATACCCCCAGCTTCCAAAATAGCAGCCAGGTCTGATTTACAGTCACATGGAGGGAGTTTTCTGCCAGCATCAACACTAACCAGAGGGGTATTTAGAAATTAATGACATGCATTCTTCTTTAAGCTTTTATCACGACGAGCTTCCTTGCTGCCTCAGCGTCTTCCAGAATGCTGCCTCAGCGTCTTCCAGAATGTTCATGGCGAGCCTTTATTCTCTGATGTCACTTCGTTAGTTCGTATATTGAAGAGAGAGTATGAGATCTATTCTGTTTGATAGAATCGATTCTGCATCAGTCTGTTCTTTAAAATAATTTATTTGTCAACTTCCCCACACAAGAGACCTGAGTAGTACTGTCGATATTTCACCAGGAACAACAACATCAACCTTTGTCAGATTCATCAAGTTTGGAAGAACCTTTTTGACGCATTAACATGATCAGGCAGTTCCATAATATTTTAAAGTCATGTGCATCACCATTTAGGCATGCAGGGTTAGACTCTCATGCTTCCCATATAGTGTACTCCCTATTAGGATGCCAAACATTTTATAAGTGCTTACTATGTTGTAGGCAAAACACCATACATCACAAGTAATGCAATTCCTTGTAATTGGTGTGAGCCACCAACAGTTTTATTTTTATTTTTGGTATTCTCAAGGGTTCGGTCAGTTGAGAAATTATTAAAATTATGCATACATATTTTACCTTAATTTTATCGTGAATTGTTCATGTACACCAACACGCTTGTTTTGTTATAATATTTCAAATGAATAACTAGCACCTGTAAAAGCGATACAATACTTGTACAGGCATAACAAACTTATTGACGCTACCTGTACATCACTCATATACATTTACTTTTTGACGAACACTGACTATGTCTCCAATTCAAGTCCTTAAAATCTAAACTGCATTGGTCTTTAATAACAAAAATGCCTGTAAATATATAAATACAAAGAATACATACATTTTAGATACGTGTACAACACAAAAATATTGCTAACATTTTAGTACTTTTAGTGCATTGATTTTAACTGAAAATCCAGAAATTCATCTTCTTTTTCTAGTAAAAGTAAGTAAAGGTGCAAAGATCAGGAATCGATACAATCAAGTACCACACCTGACCCAGGGTTCCAATGGGAAAGTGACAAACTCACAGTAAGACACCACAAACGAGAGCCAAGAGGTCAGCCCTTTCCCAGCAGGTGACCACAAAGCACAATTAAACAGACGCACACAAAGACATAGCAAACACAAGACAGAACAAAAACATGAAAAATCCACAAAAGAAGTACCGCCTTGGAACCTTAAAAACAGCCTTAAACCATCTTTTTAACACGTTTTAAGCCCAGTATCAACTAAAAAGATGAACCTGAAAGCTGCATTGTCATCGACCGGAAGCATTTTATCAAATACTGACCTGTCTGATATGAGCATTGTGGGTACATGTGACATATTTGTTTACCAAATGCGTCACAGAGTCATGTGATTCGCCCGATTGGCTGATTCAATATTGTTTATCAAGCGCGTCATCACGTGTCACTGAAACGGTTTCTTTGAAAATGCCATGCGGAGAATGTTTTCAAAAATGTTTTAGTGCATACAATATGATCAGTCTTTGGCTGAATACCGTAATACCTATCATTGTTATGATTTGGCCACCCAAAATGACTAGATATCTCCATTGAAGGATTATCTAAAGGCATTTAACGCTTGTAACTTTTTAACATAAGTGTTTTGAGTAATGCGTACCCCGTAACAGCACAACCCCGAATTTTCAGTCGTGATGTCCCATAGCAGACAGGTCGATTTTTAGTATCGCGCCTGCGCAAGACAATGCTGAAAGCTGTTGTTTACACTTATATGACGCTACAGATGCAAAAATCCACTTGGTGACCTTTGACCTCTGTAATTTGCATTAGGGTCATTTTCTGGAGTGCAGACAGGGCAGGTATTGTTCAGCATAGGCTACTGAACAGTTTCTAGCATATAACTTTGCATTAACATTCCGGCCTCCCAAAAGTGATTTCTAGCTGACTACCAGTCTATATTTGTAGATTTAATAATAACATTGTGTTGTACACTTCACATACGTCTATTTACCCTGATGGTTGCTGTATACTTTTTTTTAATTTTCACCTTTTATGTTCAACTCAAAAGGTTAAGACCTACATTAAGACATTAGCTATTAACACGCCCTGTATCCTGTGTCAGGTTAAACAGTTGACAGGTTCAGCGTGCTGGGTTGACTTGACAAAATGCCAGATTAGCCAAGTTTACGCCTATGTTATTTATTTTATTTTTTGTAAATTTCCCAAGTTATATGGCAGAGAAACGATAATTTATTTCGTTTCGTTAAAACAGCAGTTAGTTTCTTTAAAAAATATAATAAATTACAATAGGACGCATTTGACCTCTCAAGCGATCCATGTCATCGCCTTTGCAGTCCAAGTTGGGTGATAGATAATTTCCTTGGAGTGCTTGAGTGATGGAGAGATCTCTCATGGAGTGGTTCCAGAGTGCCTTGGGAGTACATCAGGAGTGGTCATGGAGCGGAGTATATCATGAATGCTAAGACGGGAAGCTTAAACGCTATCAGAACTGTACATTTCGAGATAGTGTGATAATACACTGCTCAAGATATTTAAAATAACAAAATGTGTTTTTGCAATATATCAGCATAGTTCGACACATAGCGGGAGTTAGTTTTATAAGATAAGTACACGTTTGTCCAGTGATTAGCTTGGTGACCCATTAAGGATGCTGCTTGTTGATAAAATTGCAGTAAAAGTAAGTAAGTATGATCAGGAAATACCACAATCACAAAAGGCAGACAACCCAATGGCACCGCGAGGAAGAGCCACTCAGCCATCACGAGACATCAGGAAGACAAATTAAGCAAAGTAACCAGCTCTCTCTTCCCCATCACGAGGATTGCAATACAAGAATGGACATAAAGAAACGTACAACAAATCATAGACCATTAACAGACTCCAACAATGGGAGTAACAATAAACAAAAATTCAACTACAACAGAACAACCGCCTTTGAACGGACAGCACCCTAAGCCACTGGGGAACTTAAATGCATTTTACTGGTACCGAATTTTAGCCCTAGAATCTGCTGTTGTTGAAGTACAGGAAATGTTCAGCTCGCATGGAGGCCTTCTAACAAATGCAATGTATCATCATGGAGAAACACTCTAATCAAATTAACACACCATGATGAAACAAAAAAAGGGCTCATGACTCACAGATAGTCAGAGCTAAAGAAAATCTCAAGTTGGGCCACGGTGGGTCCAGCTACAGATAAGCATCAGGCACCAACCTACCGATTAATATTTATGTCAAAGCCGTCATAGAGTCTGAGGCCTGACCCACCGTCGTCCAATTAAGAAGGAAACCATAGCAATAAACCGTGATTGGGTTTAAAACCAGGCATGCAGACTGTCGCATGATATCGGAGTAATATCCAACCCTTATATTACGTTTTACAATCTTTTTAAATTGATCACTAAAATCAGATTTTCTAACAATTCGTTTGAATTTATAAACTAAATCACCATAAAATAGAGGTTCTGATATACCTTGTTGCAGAAGAGTTTTTAACCCAACGTTGTATTTAACAATTAACTCTGAGTGTCTGTGGTAGAATTTAGAAAATGCTTTTCGAATTTTATGATATCTATAACCTTGTTTTAATAACTTAGCAGTTAATAATAAGTTTCTGTTGTTTAAGTCATCAACATTAGAACATCCTCTAGCAGACTGAATAAGCTGAGAAATATATACACCATAGGAAGGAGAGCGAGGAGCATCTCCATCAAGAAATGGGAAATTTACTATTTCAAAATTAAAATCATCCCGTTATTCATAAATTTTGGAAGAAACTATGCCATTTGTTATTGACAAGTTCAAGCCCAAAAACGGAGCTTCAGTATCAGAAGAATTAGCCTTATTTAACTGAAGTTCAGTAGGATATATCTGAGCTACCATTTGTTCAAATTAAGGATTATCAATATTAAGTAAGTCATCTTAATATCTGGAGGTGGAGTTAAAATCTTCAATAATATCAGTTTGATTATTGTCTGACAGAGACAACATAAAGTCTTTCTCATAACAAAACAAAAACATGGTATAATTTGATCAATTTTGCATACCTTCTCAGAAATCTCCGTGAAATTGTATTAAAACTGCCCTTTTTCAAAACCAAACTTCAGACTCATAATTTAACTAAACACCACAATAGCATCATTTTGTACATTCAATAGCCGCTAAAAGTAGCTGAATTCATTACGATATTAACATATTCCTAAGATTCTACAGATTTCCATAAGTCGTCATTTTCAAGAAAATCAAAAATTATAAATTTTGAGCCATAGACTTAAGCAGTGGTTCTTACTTGAAAAACTTTTTTGACCCGATTCTTTGGCAATTTTACCCCCCCCCCTCACAAAAAAGCAAAATAAACTTGGTGTCTTCCTCATTATCTAGTGGAGTGTGTGGTTGGTTAATGTTATCACCTATGGCAAAGTATCAGGTATTCCTTTAAATATTTTATATAGCAGTGTTTTTTTGTATGTTATTATGTTGTTTTGGTCGAAAGAGTTTGTTTGTTTGTTTGGTTCTTAACGACGCATCAACCCTTGTGGGTCATTAGCGTCAGACGGTATTAAACTAAACATGATGAAGATGGAAAAAGTAAAAATTTATAAGATAAAATAAAAGGAAAGATGATGATGAGTTTGTCTAATGATAATAAGTTGCAATACGATTGTTGACAGAAGAGACCACGTACAATATCTGACAGTTTTAAAGAGCTATTCAGACAACTGTACATGTTCTTTAACTGAACAGAATACAACATTAAAAAAATCTGTATTATGGTCTGATACAAATGTAAAACAAAACATGATTTTAAAAATAGCAATTAGATTTTGTTAAAAAGATTTATTTGTCTTAAAAATGTTACAATACTATCAATATGTATATCTTGAAATAATTTTTTCATGTTATCAACATGGAAGCATTATTTCTTATTTGTGCAAAATCGCCACATTCCAAAAGGAAGTGACATACAGTGTATGGTGCGTCGCAACCAACACATTGTGGCTGCTCTTCACCTTGTAGTAAGTATGAATGAGTGACTCTTGTATGACCAAGCGGAGTCGAGCTAAAACTACTTCTTCTCTTCTAATGTTTCGAACAACTGATTGATATTCACCAATAGTTGGTTTGATGTCAAGAAGTTTATTACCAATGCTGTTATTCCATGAAGTTTGCCATTCTTCCAAGATATATTTATTGATAGATGGCTTAAAATTGGAAAATGGAATTTTAAAAGAAGTTGGTTCTAATGAAAGCGATGTTTTTGCTTGCTTATCTACCATCTCATTCCCTTGGATACCTATATGACTAGGAATCCAACAGAGAGCAATTTCTTTATAAGTGGTCGAAAGAGTGATTGAATTGCAACGCAAATGACGAACTAAGAGAACATAACCAGCCAACGAAGAATTCAAACGAGTGGGGCATAACCGGCAATTTTAGACACATTACAAACCAAAGGGCTCGAACAAAGAATCTTTTAGGCCTTCTAGATAAAGAAGCAGATACATACAACCTGACAGGCAGCCACAAGAGTTGGCGGCGGTTTCTTATCGTAGTGGTAACAGTGTCGCATGAAAAAAAAACTAAAAGGACTCAAAGGACGCAATAGATAAACAAAACACTTTGAGGCATGACTGTATTTACAATATTGAAAACAGATCTAGAAATAGTGGTTTCAGGCGTTAACTTACATTTACTATAATATTTGACACACATAGATGTTCCCGCCACACTGTCTCATTTAACGCGTTCTGCATCAACCTTTTTGAAATGGAATGATGCAAAGGTACTCAGATATCGTGGTACATCTATACATGTTGAACAGTACGTAAATTGATAAAAGCTATTGATTGGTTGACAAATGGGATAGATCTCTTATTCTGAAAAAAAAAAAAAAAAAAAAACAGCTGCCGTCAATGACATCAAAACGCAATCATCACTTGGTTAAACTCTAATAAGCATTGGTTCTTCAACATAACAGAACATCGGATTACGAAAATATCATATGCTTACAATGTAGCCCATCTCATGATTGATTAAAACCTTTAGTTACTGAAAAATGGTACGACGCGTTTTTGAGATAACGGTGACGTTAAACTTTTATTTTCAGGTCATGCTCTGTAGCCTAGTCATTTCGTCAGTCGTCTGCATATTTTTTGATAATACAAAAATGTACTAAAGTCTTTCAGAGTGTCAAAAAGATTGGATGCAGACATTTCCAAAGAATGTTGAGTTTGATCTTGCTCCATACTGATTACAAAAATAACACCAGCAGAAGATTCTTGCAGGCAAAGAGTTAGAATAAATGTCGCTTCATAAATTGTGACAACAATTCCACTAACAGTAATATCAGCCATAGTTGAGATTAAGGGGATTTGTTATATGACTGGAGAGAATCTGGTCTCCTGATTGGCCCAATTTGTCTTCATAAATCTCTATGTCTACCTGGAAACTGGTCTAAACCGGTCCACAAGTTAATGTTGCATGAAAACATGCTGGAACTAGTTTTCAGAAGTTAATATTTTTGACACTTCTGCAATATTACCATCTAGAGAGCTAAAATAGCATGATGAGTGTGAAACTAGCATGTGCTGCATGAGATTGACATGATTTGCTGTTTCACCTCCCAACAGAGAAATTAAAGACTTTCATGAATTTTTACAACAGCTTTGGTTTGTTTTGTTTGCTTATTTATCTTTGTTTGAATAAACAAACTGTAAAAACAGTTTTATGATAACATTTTATATTCCCCATTAAGAAAATTAATATACATTTGAAAATGCAAAATACTACATTAAAATATTTTAATAACAGTTGTGAGAAAGTCCTTAGATGTCTTATATTGAAGGTTGAATATGTCTTTAGCAACAAAAGAGAAAGTAGCAAAATTTTCATTCTTAAATGAAAAGTCATATAACAAAACAGTTATTGACTTCAAATTTGGTAGACATCAGGATTTATCTACCTTTAAAAGTGATATTCACCTCGGCCTAGCGGCCTCGGTGAATTATCTCTTTTTCGGGTAGATAAATTCTTATGTCTACCTTATTGAAGTCAATAATTGTATAATATCTTTGAAAAGCTCTTACGTGCATGCAATTTTCTCTGTATAAACAAAAATGTTTTTTTACCAAGGAGATGGATACCTTTGGCCACAATGTTGTATGAACAATTTATAAAACTCACATAGATCACTTTACACCCCAACATACAGCTATTTAGAAATCCGCAGCATGCTTATCAGTCTTTTTAGAGTCAAATCCTGGTTTGATACCGTTTGCAATATTGTGACACGCTGGGTGAACTTTAGAAATAAACTGTTGCATGCACATGAACTAAGATTATCCGACGACAATATTTAGAAGTATTTTCGCCAAAATGAACATGTTTTCTGGTAGAAAATATATTTTACAATTTTATTTAGGAACTTTTCAAGGTCAAAATGAAAAATTGTAAATAATACTGGAAATACATATATTTGGGTCAAAATACTTCTAAATATTGAAGTAAGATATTTGTAGCTAATTGCTTAAAAACTGTATGTTAGAGAGTGAGATGTATAAAATGTTCATACAACAATGTGGTCAAAGGTATCCGTCTACTTGATAAAAAAGCAATTTTGTTAAACGCATGTTCAAAGAGCCAATTATCAGGGATTTATATCAGTTTCCGAATGTTCCAAGCCATAAATGGCATTAAAGAATTTTTTTATGCATGAAAGAGCTTTTGAAAGATATATCCCCTTAAACACTTCATTAGAGTTCGTACACGTGCACCAAGAAAGCGCCATTTCAACTTCATTTAAATTTCATTAAGATTAATTAAAATGGCAGTTGTTTTAATACACATGATATTAAAATACCCAAACGCTATAACGCACGTAAATTTCCAAACTAACCTGTATATAGAGATTACTAGGTGAGTGTCTTTTTATATCAAGTCTACGAGGCAAGGCTTTGAGAACCCTTGTTGACATCGCGAGGCTTGCCGAGTGATTCAACATGCGTTCTCAAAGCCGAGCCTGGTATTCTATTTATCGGTTTACACATTTTTCACTCTTAAAACTAGCGATTATAACGTATTTTTTTTTATTATTGTATTGATCCTGTGTCATTAGCGACGTCATTAAAAAGTGCAACGTCATCATGAACTGATAAAGGCACATGCCTGAGATAGACAACGTTTATAAGGCAACGTGCATCAATGCAGTTAATATGAGAGGTAATTGATAAAAAACTTTGGTGAATGCGGCTTTTCATGTTTTAACCGATATAAAACTAGCTTCCGTCTTAATGTATACGACATTAAGACATGGAAAATGTTTTATATTGATAGCCTTGTTGTAGTCACCTATCAGTCAGAAATGCACACTCTATAGCACAAAAGGTAAAAGTTGAAAATGAGACGAGGTTTTATTCAAAAGTAGCTGTATCATCTTGCGACTTTACATCAGTATTGACGCAAAACACATTATTTAGTCTTTAAAAAACGCCAGCAAAATAACTGCATCTGAAAATGTCTATTTAACATAAGCATAGAGGCAAACATTGTGGACCCAGATCAGACTGCTCCTACAGGAGCAGTCTGATCTGGGTCCACACTGTGTGTCTATGAGGCTTCAAATATTTTAGTGGAAGACAAAAAACATACATTTTTGTGATTATGCGCTTAAAGGGTTAATAAATTTGCGTTCCGTGTGTATTAGGTTAGGATTTTTATGAAATGCATGCACGTTCGCGCGGCCAAAACAACTTATCAATTCTTCACCAAATTATAAATAGAACCTGATTTCTCTTGTTTAGCAGATGAAATAGCGGAACCGCACCCAGATATGAATATCTAATTTACCGCCTTAACAGAGAGCAAAAAGTTCTACTATAGAGTCATTGCGATCTTAGAAATGAATCTTGTGGATAATGAACTACTTTACAAAATCCGAAAACAATTCACTCGGATATAAATGGCATGGGCGTTTGTTTTAGCGGGTCAACCTTTCAGAACTGATGGCCTTTTCTCCGTGACATTGTCTTAAAATTGTCATTTTGATTTCTTGTTATAAAACGATATTGAATGTCGGAATCTATCACTGATGATAAACCAATTACGATAAAAATAGTACAAAAAAAATATATGAGTAATATAAAGCAAATTATTGTTTGTGAAATTGGCATCAATAACCTCAGAAAAGATTTTCTTTTCAAATTATTGGCCATTGATGTTATATATATTAAAGGAGCTTAATAGCTTTGACCGACTAAGAGTTTTACCTTGGTATTATAAGGCTGTAGGGAATGCGTAATTAGGACTGGTCTATCTTAGGAAAGCTGAAAATGAGGTGTGGTCTTATTAAAATAACTGTATTATCTTGCGCCATAACACCTCAGTAAAGACACAAAACGTATGATTTAGCCCTTAAAACGCCAGCAAAATGACTACATCCGAAAATGTATATTTATTGGTTAACATAAGTATAGAGGCAAACAGTGTGGACCAAGATCTGGATCTACACTGTTTGTCGAAGAGGCTTCAAAAATATTTCAGCAGACGACAAAAACATGCGACATTTTGTGATATGGGCTTTAAGAGTTAATTAATGTGAGTCCCAGTGTTTTTCACGAAATACACGCACGTTTGTGCGGCTCAAACGACTTATTAACCCTTTACCAAATAAATAGAAGCTGATTTCCTTTCATGAGCAGATGAAATAGCCGAACCACGCCCATATATGAATATCAAAGTTATCGCCTTTACAATGACCCAAAAGCTCTATTATATGACAAAGTCAGGGATGACAGAATGTCAGGGTAAATGAGACCTCTCGAAAAGAGTGGCTTATTAAAAATAATGTTGCCATTTTCAACAAAAACATGTGTTATGGATACTCAAAAGAAGGTTCTTTTGAGCACCCGAAAACATGTTAAAATTGTTGGACAAGAAAATTTTTCAAATTATTACCTATGATTCATCTTAAACGACGGGGGATCAGTGGCCTGAGGTAGAAAACATACCGCTGTATGTCTGTGTAGAAAAGGTGTTTCAATAAACAGCCACCAGGTTTATTTTGCCGCATCAGAATTAGGCAAAATCACATCATCTTTCTAGTGGTGCAAAAGACTCAAAACCACTTTAATACATAAATACAGACTTAAATTAATAAAACATATGCATTTTGACCCCAAAATAAAAGTTCCGTCATAGTAAAAAAGAAGGTCAAAGTAAAAAAACCCTGTGGCTTTTTTAAAACCCTGTGCAGGTTTTCCCCCCACCATATTCTTGTTTGCCAGAAATGGATACATAGAGGATCTTACATGATTGATCATATTAAACGAGCCGTTGGCCAGTTTATTAAATTCAATATGCTATGGTCGCGAGTGTAAGATTCTGTTTATCAAAGTTTGTTTATTTAAATGAAAATTTGCTTTGTCGTCATGGATGTCGTCATGACGTTACTCGTTTCCGCCGAAAGTTAAAGTAACGATTTTTTCTATCCAATTCTCACACGAATAATGGTTTTAAAGCTCTTGGGCTGATAATGGGGTCTCTGGTTGATACTTCTGGCGATAACCAAACCTCGGTGTGATAATCTCTAGCTTCACATATTCGGGACACCATTTGCCGCGATATATGCAATAAGCTCGTACCCGCCGACTGGTTACATGTATCTTCCTGTCATGATGATAACCGTAAGTCAAGTATTTTGAACAGAGAGTGGCTATCATGCACAAAACATTGATCATTAGATGACGTCAGAGGTATACAAGTGCCATGACGCAAAGCAAAGTTTACGTCAATCCTATGTTGTATTAACATTTTAATACGCCAAAAGCATTAAAACAGTGAATTGGAATATGTGATAAACAGATTATCTCATTGGGTTTCGGTCATCGCCTTCAGTTTGAAGATGACAAAGGTCATGCTCATGTGAGTTGACCTTAAAAAGGGTGTTACATGTATAAGTTCCGGGTAAGTACACTTACCTCAGTATCCTTGGTGATGAGCTTTAAAGAATAGCCAGGAAGAATATCCGTCCTATTGTCTACCTCTTCGAACACATGCTCTACAATTGTGACGAAGAAATTTACATATTTCTCGTACCAGTGGTTGGACAACTCGAACAACGCCCCTACGTATAGTGTTTTTGGAGCTGACGAGTTCGAAGCAGCTTCTTGTCCCAAATGCGCAAGTAGTGTGAATACAAAAAGGTGAGTTTTCATTTTATCCGATAGTGAATTGTTATTGTGTTGCTTCACCAAATGCGCACCATGTATTTCATTGAATCAACCATGTATTTCATCGAATCAATTCACTTTTTATGTTGACTCAATAGGACCATTAAGAGTGGCTATAACAAAAATACACAACTTGTACTTGAATCTGATTGAACGTTAAGAAATGATAAAAAAATCTCAAAAACACTTGCTTAGAGACAGCCTTTAACAATGCATTTTTAATTAATCAATATGATAACTCTTGTCCTGAGGCTATAAAACTTTTTTCATGCTCATGAAATTTAAACTGTTCATAAAAACTAAAATGCTGACAAATGCTTTAGAACTTTGATATGTTGTAATTATCCTGCTAATAAATGTAACTAGAGGACCTGAAGGTCCTGAGGCGCTCACCTGATCTCTTTAATAATGTTAAAATAGGTCAAGGTCAACTACTGCTTATAATAAAACATATTTTGTTTTATCATATATGGGGTTGCAGCCATTTTGGTAAGTGACCTAAAAAGACTAATGAATACTCCATCAAACAGCCCAGTGATTTCTGAGAAACCAATGTTTAGATAGGTATGTGGCAGTCCAAATGAGTGGCATTGGATAAAAGGTCACAGGTCAGCTTGACATTTGGTACTTAAATAAAACCATTGTCTCATAAGGTTAAACATTTCTTGAAAATATTATGATTTCGGCTTAAACAGTTATAGAAAATGAACATTTCAAGATTTTTCCCATATAAATGCATTAAGAATCAAATTCGACCTTGCCATAAAGTAGGTCAAGGTCAAGCTAGTTATATCATTCGTGCAAACCTGGTAGGGCACACATCCCCAATGCAACATACCATGTCCCAAGGCCATTGGCCTTTTGTTCCAGAGAATAAGACATTTAAAGGGATTTTACCATATATGGGTGTGGTGGCCTTGACCTTTGAAACTTATTTATAGCCATTGTCTCATTAGGTTTAACATATCAAGAGAGAATAATGACTTTGGCTTCAACAGTATTCAAAAAAAAAACTTTTCAAAAAATTTCCCATTTATATGCATTAGGAAGCAAATTTGACCTAGGTGTTAAGTAGGTCAAGGTCAACCTAGGATCATCATTTGAACAAACTTGGTAGGCCTCACTACCCCAATGCTACATACCAAGTCCCAAGGTCATCGGCCTTCTGGTTCTGGAGAAAAAGATTTTTAAAGGGTTTTTACCATATATGGGCCTGGCGGTCATCTTTGTCAGGTAACCAAAGTGTTTTGTATAAATTTTGGCTAACTTATCATTTGAAGTCTTCACATGAAATTTGAGTTCAATTGGACTGATGGTTTGTGAGAAAACTATGTTTTAATATATTGATGTGACTCCAATATGAGCGACCTAAGCTGAAAGGTCAAAGGTCAATCTTGACCTTTGGAACTTATTTATAGCCATCGTTTTATTAGGTTTAACATATCAAGTGAGAATAATGACTTTGGCTTCAACAGTTTTAAAAAAAAATCAACTTTTCATAAATTTTCCCATTTAAATGCATTAGGAAGCAAATTTGACCTTGACGTTAAGTAGGTAAAGGTCAACATAGAATCATCATTTGAACAAACTTGGTAGGCCCCACTACCTCAATGCTACAAACCAAGTTCCAAGGTCATCGGCCTTCAGGTTCTGGAGAAAAAGATTTTTAAAGGGTTTTTTACCATATATGGGCATAGCGGCCATCTTGGTCATGTGACCAGGACCATTTGAACAAACTTTCGTTCCCGCGTCCTAAGGAGTCTCCATATGGTTTTGAATTTAATTGGCCCAGTGGTTTCAGAGGAGATGTTTGAAATTGTGGACGGATGGACAGACAGACGACGGACGGACGCCGGAGTGACTGGTATACTAATAGCTCACCCATGAGCCTTCGGCTCAGGTGAGCTAAAAATGCCAATACTTGCTTGTATATTAACATTTATGACCATGAAACATTTTATGCATGATTTTTTTATAACTTCGAGGTCTGGTCTTTGAGCTATTAAAAATTCGGTTGTATATTGAAAAGCAAAAATAATGAGATCATTGAGATACAAATATATCTATCACTAATAGTTCAAACATTTCTAAAAATGCAGTTTCTATATAGTGCACTAGGCATTATAATATAATAATAATTTATTATGGAAAAACATATCAAACAAATTTGAAATAAAAACAAATAAATATGTCAAATAAATTTGAAATAAAAACAAATTAATATGTCAAACAAAGAGCCACGTGCATAAAGGGACTTTTTGCCCCCCCCCCCCCTCCCATGAGGCTAAAATATAAAAATTGTTTTTTACCAATTTGTTCTTATTAGTTAGTTAAAACAATAATAAAAGTGACAAAGTCTCAAATTACTTTGACTTTTACCGTTGCTATGGTACCAAAAATGGCCGCCAAAATAGGCTGAAAAAAGGAAATTGACCATTTTAGAGCAAAATTTAGAGCTTTGACAGTGAAATTAACATATAGCACAAGCAAATACCAAAACGATATTTTATCAGAAGACGAGAATTAACTCGGCAAACATCATATTATAGGGAGACTTTGATATTTAGCAGTGCTGATATCTAATTCTTAAAAAGTCGGTCTCCAAAAGCCTAAAATTTTGGTCAAAAATGACAATTTCTCTGTTTTAAGTCTGTTTTGTCGGCTATTTTTTACCATAGCAACGGTAAAATTAATATTAATTAAAATAAATGCTGAAATTTTACACTTCAGTTATTCTTCTAATTCAACAATCAAATGACATTGGTGAAAAGCATTTTTCAGTTTTGGGCTCAAGAGGGGGCCAAAATAGTTCTTTAATGAACGTACCCCTTTGGAATAAAACAAATCAATATGTCAAACAAATTTGAAATAAAACAAATCAATATGTCAAACAAATTTGAAATAAAACAAATCAATAAGTCAAACAAATTTGAAATAAAAACAAATCAATTTGTCAAACAAATTTGAAATAAAACAAATCAATAAGTCAAACAAATTTGAAATAAAAACAAATCAATATGTCAAACAGATTTGGAAAAAAAAGAAATCAATAAGTCAAACAAATTTGAAATAAAAACAAATCTATACGTCAAACAAATTAAAAACAGGGCCACTAAACACAACACGCTGCACCTCGTGTCCTGAATAGCTGTGCAAAAATCATCCCAAGAATAATTATACGCATATGCGTTAATTAGCATAATCTCGTCTGATGCCCAAATATATCTATTTGATTAAAAAATATCCGATCCAAAACTCTGTTTTTTTTTATCATATTATCTGAGATAACCGTACACATGTGGTGTGCAGTAACTCAGTTGATAGAGGATTTAACTGGCGATCGAATGGTTGCTAATTCGAGTCTCACCCCCGACCGAGTCACTGTATTGTGTCCTTGAGCAAAACAATTTAGCCGTTGCTTAGAACTGGTTCAACCCAGGAAGACCCATCCCTACATGAATGAAAAATTGTTGACGAGGACCTAAAGAATCAAAACGAACATAACCGTACACGCTTCTTTGATGAAATATTAAACATTACAGTGAAAATGATTCACTATACAAATTGCCATTCTTTTCTTTAAAACGAACTTAGGAATTTTGAGCAGAAACCAGACAATAAGCTCCTTAAAGTCCATAAATCAGATTGTGTAATAGTTTATATTTGCTTTTAATGTTAATTTTATCTAATAATTTGTCCAATTTCACTGATTTTCTCAATAAATTGTAATGCTGTGACGTCCTCACAGATGATCAGGTGGAATGACAGCAGTATTAGTGTTGCACACCTTATTTATAGGAGCCGTGACACGTGATTTCTAACAATGTGGTATTTTGGCAAGTGTAGCCTCAGACGAGCCTGTGCAGCCTCCTTTAAGCTTAGAAGCTCCAAATAATATTCAGTCAAAAGCTTAACACTCATAGAATATCCAAGCAACTAGCAATGACTCTGATCAGACTGTGCGTATGCGCAGGCTGATCTGAGGCTTTGCTGGTCGCACATTGTTGGTAATCTCATATCACAGCTCATTATTATTGTCTTGGCTTTCTTGCGCACAAGCATAAGACGATAATTATTAAACGAATCAAACGAAGAACATGCGCGAGACAAAATTAGAATTATTATGGTTTAATTGCTATCAAGCGTATAATCCTGTTGCAATAATTTTATTTCATTAATCCGGATTGTCCTGCTGATTCCGGACCTTATGCTCTTTTGAAAAAACTGTAGACTCAGCTCATATGGCTTCTGACGTAGCTGCTGATCAGGATCCACACTGTTTTCCACTCTGATTGAAAATATATGCTTACAACTGGAATGCTGCAGGTTAACTTGATAAAAATTGGGGAGGAGTGTAGTACATCAAAATATTCAGCATGACCAGGGTTAATTAAATTTTAAACATTAGAATGGAAAATGCAGCATTTTTAGCACATTCTCGGTGAACATATAATACATGAGTGATCACTACTCATTGCATACTTTTATGTTATCAGTTGACCCTCATACTATACACTTTATCATATGACGTCGTATCTGGGAGTGATATACTTCTAGTGGTTTACAGATTTTGGTAACGCTTTGAAATGACGCTAATAATAACGTCGCGTATATATGGCAAAATCTGGACGTTTTCTCACCAAAACGCCATTACTATCATGCTATTTTTTACGTCATATGATAACTATAATCTAAGATTTGTGCTCCTGCATTATTGAATTTATTAAACTCATTGCAAAAAAGCGATAAAATGCTCGGCAAGCCTCGCATTATATCGCTTTTTGCAACTCATTTAATAAATTCAATAACAAATGAGCACTTAATAACTTTTTTCAACTTTTGGCGGCAGCTGAGCTGTCACGGTTCAACAGCTATTATAGCTATGTTCTGTTCTGTATTGGTCTGGAAAATAACTACAACAATAAAAGGTAGAAATGTTTTAACATTTATCACTAGAGAAATATTGCCATCCAGTTGATTTAATTAGAAAGTTAGTGTAGATTTACACCAAAACTATGGCAGCTCACTTTTGCTGTTCACTTGCACTTATTTTTACAGACTGAGTGAGCCTTGTGACAGCTCACTTTTCTGTTCACTTGTACTTATTTTTACAGAAAGCCTTGTGGCAGCTCACTTTCTGTTCACTCGCACTTCTTTTTACAGACTGAGTGAGCCTTGTGGCAGCTCACTTTTCTGTTCACTTGCACTTATCTTTATAGTGAGCCTTGTGGCAGCTCACTTTTCTGTTCACTTACACTTATTTTTACAGTGAGCCTTGTGGCAGCACACTTTGCTGTTCACTTGCACTTATTTTTACAGTGAAGTATGCGCATCTTTGCAGTCTTGTCACAGCATTTACTGCTCGCATAAACATAAAATAAGTAAATATTTGTTTGGTTATTTCTGCCACGGTTTGTAGATGCTTTACGTCTCAGTCAACACGTTTTCCATCATGTCAGGACGTCTCCCTGCCTTCCAGGGTTGAACCAGTACAGTGTCTTGCCTAAGGACACATCACAGTGCCTTTAAGTATATATGTTCTGCGCGAAAGGAGAATCAGGACAATTCTGGAATGGTCCTGCGCAGAGTGGGAATTCCTACTTTGTCGGACAGAGAGAGAATTCTTACTTTGCGCGGTTCAATTCTGGAATTGTCCGTGCGCAAAGTGGGAATCTGGGAATCGGGACAAAACGGAATATCATTGGTATCTAACAATAATATGTTATGCGTTTTCAAACTCTAAATAATTCCGTATAAACATTACTTTCATTATTCCAGTATTTTATTACTGGAAATTGCGTCTAATGCACACCAGATTACTCTTTGCATGAGGCATGAAATCGAACAGTATGAACCCTGATTAAGCCTCCCCTAGTGAAAAGAGCAGTCTAGGCTGGTCCATATTGTTTAAAATAACCAAAGTACATCAGCAGATGTTGAAGCCGACGACTGTCACGAAGAACCCAATTTACATGTATCCCCTGGACACAGGAAACGTCCTCATACGAATGGAAATTGCCTTTGCTTATATCATTTTGCTTGCTTTGTCATGCAGTTGCTCATTTATGCTAACATACCCAAACACAACAAAGGATTACGGAATAGAAAAAGCTGGCTAAATCAGAAGCGAATGAGCTGGCTTCTTCACCACTAATCTCTGAAATCTAAATCATTATCTGAATATTTATGTGTTGAAATAGGATAAGCTGTCATCCGGGCTGTTCTTAACAGCTATAGAGACTACAGTAGGATTTCGTTATTTCAAAGTCCCACTGGTCAAAGTGATTACTTCAAGTTACCAGTAGTTTGAATTAAATGGGTGCTGCCAATTTATAATATAACATTCTAAAGAACAATTCTAGCAACCGTCTATAAGAAGGTAATCCAATTATTTCTTCTTTTTTTAACAAAAAAAGTATTTAAACAAATTAATTGATATAGGAGTTTGTGAAAAAAAGATAAATAAGAAAGCGAACCCAGGAATGAAGGAATGGGAAAGAAAGAAGATATGAAAGAATGAAGAGAGGAAATTATATTAAGTCTTATTGTATTTTCCCCTTATTGATTGCTAACAGCAATTTGAAATAATGCATACTAAATGAGTGATGCCCGGAAAACTGTTAAATGTAGACTTTACAGGCATCGGTCATATTTCAGTTATGATTGTTTCTTTTTTCATTATGGTTTTGTTTTTAAAATCATTCATCTTTTTTTGTTTGAATAAAGTCAAATTGAAAGATAAAACGAAAGGAACGAAGGAAGGACTTTAAACCTGCTTTCTCGCTGGTTCTTAAAGGCAGGAGGGGGTATGTACGGCTAAATAACCTTCAGTTTCACCACTTTCTTCATTGCACTCAAGCTGTGTACATCTACAGGAGTTTATCTCTAATTTGAGTAGCTGCTGGCTAATACCTGGATTACA
The DNA here is from genome assembly GCA_964019695.1 of Loripinus fragilis. Classification (NCBI taxonomy): domain Eukaryota; kingdom Metazoa; phylum Mollusca; class Bivalvia; order Lucinida; family Lucinidae; genus Loripinus; species Loripinus fragilis. The sequence continues at coordinate 61,316,846 of OZ026522.1, read as the reverse complement.
GTTGACAGGTCTTATCAGCTCAGTGACCATGCTGTTTACCAGCCTAAGCAAGCCATTGGTGCAATTTAATCAGACAGTAGTTAAGCTCCACCAACTGATTGTCTCATATTCTAATGCACTTGCAAATGCAACGCAACGTCTGATTGGATAACGTCATAAATTTGCGACAGTATATACTGCGATATACTGTCGGAAACCGACGTCATTACGTAACGTCGCTTTTCATTGGTTGACAAGTGAATATATGCAGCTGGCAAGCGGTTTTATGCAGCTGGCAGCCCCTGGACGTATAGGCGCAACAAAGTACATTTTCACCGTATTTTTGAAGAGAAAGTGTTAATAGTGCATTAGAATGGGGATAACCATATTCAAAATTTTCATTTGGGGAGGTATATCGTCGGATATACGTTCGTATATCGTCGGATATACGTTCGGAAATCACGTTTTACGGCTCCGCTTATGCGTCGCCGTAAAACTAAATTTCCGACCGTATATCCGACGATATACCTCCCCAAATGAAAATTTTGAATACAGTTATCCCCTAATTGAAGCCATTCCCCTGCTGGATGATACAGGATTCCTGCTTTTCATCCTATTTCTGTAATGATGGTACCAGCACTGTTAAACAACTGAAACACAATTTGATCATTTTTCCTTGGATAAATCTTTGGAAATATTCACACTAGAAAGTTTTGCTACACAATCTTGAACAACCGGCGATGCTCATCCATAATTAAGTCAGTAAATCTGAATAAAACTAGAAAAAAATAATTGTATACTCACGCACGTTTCGAAAAAAGGCTCAGGTCCCTTCATTTCGTCCATCCGTCCGTCGGTTTTGTTCGTAATGAAAACTCCATTACTTTTTTTACTGAGGATGTTCATATTTGACATAATGATTGTCCATGCCTATACACAATATGCACATTGATTGCCTATCGTGAGAAGATTACAACAAGGGTCTTTGGTATAACCTTGGGATCAAAGGTCAAATAGTCTTAAAATCTGAAGTACTATGGGATATTTAAATTTGTGAGTGCATGTACTACGATGCCCACACCTCGATTGACTCACTTCTAGTTTAGGATAAAATTGTTGGCGGTCGCAAAGGAAATTTAAAGGAACGGTTGATTGTTCCGTGCCCAAGTAAATTAGTAATACTAATAAGCGCTTAAATGGTGGCCCAAGTAAACATTTTAATGTTTTAGAACAAAAATAATGGAGCCCACTTTATGTATATATCAGGTTCTTTTAAATTATATGATTCGCCGCTCATCAACGTTCTCACCAAAGACCAGAAATACTCTCTCCAATCATTCAAACTAAAGTTTAGCTTTTCTGATTTCGTAAAGTTACCCACGTCAAACTACTTTTACATTGGTACTGTATTTGGGTAAAACCCAGCAACGGGCCGGAATCTGAATAAATTTTTTCCACCGTTCTCAAAAGAAAGACACAACGGTCGTCCTCACATTTGACGTCTCAACTAGCGTCATATTATATGCGATGACGTTACGTAACGTTTCTATCTTCCACCACGTGAACGAGAGGAACTAGAGGTACAAAAATGACGAATTATAGAAAAAACACAATAAATTTGGTACTAAAATGTTCCTTACTGTTTAATTAAGTAAACGAGTACCCACACTTTATGTTTTTGTTCACTTATAAGAAAATTACAGACGTTTGAAATTCTAAGGTGGACTCGAGGAAGAGGATTTTCAAAATGGCGGTATTCCAGCTGATGTTTTACTACTCGGGTAAAAAAAAATAGACATGTCATCATGCCACATCACATAGATCTGCCGTAGTAATTTTCCTTACATTTGTGCAAATGCGTGTATTTCATTGAATCGTTCTAGCCTTGTTGTTGTTATTTTTGTAGGTATATAATAAATACATCATTACTTTAGAAACTTGATCTGATGGGTCGGATAATGTCTCGTGGGTGCGTCAGGATCAACCGGATCACACTAGACGAATCCAACCCATCGAATCAAGTTACTAAAGTAATAATGTGTATGTATTTTTTCGCACACCAGATCAGGATTTCCGTGGTTTTTACCCTGTGAGATAATCATACATACCCGTACCAACCAGTGGGAAAGATAAAACACGAACAGCCGCACGCCGATCCGTGACGTCATCGTAACGTTAAAATGACGTAATCATATCGTATCTCAGTGAATTTAGGATTTTCTGGCAAACTTTTTCATGTTTTTTAATGTAAAATGCGGTACTAAGTGGTGAGCAAGAAAATGAATCCATTATTCATGTGAAGATGGGATAGAAAAATACGTCCCTTACGATAACCCTTTGTCCTCATTCGGCAAGCCTCGTGATGCCAATATGTGATCCTCAGGACGGGCTTTTCTATCACAGGTCACATACCTGTAATTGTAAAAAGGGCAGTGATTTGCTCAAAAGGTGGCTGGAAGCTCAGCACAATAGTTTTAAGGTGTAAGGTGTTTCATGATTGGTCAATAATAAAACTATAAAAAATAAAAATATTGTATTTATTAGATGGGTACATCTTTGCTGTACTTTATGAAACAGTATCTTATTGCTTTTGTTGATTAAGATTTTACTGGTGTGGCTTAGAAAAAGGACCTTGCATTCTGGTATTTTTTCAGTAGAATTTTTCTCTCATGTAGGGTGCCCACCTTCAGAGGCTAAAAAGGGGTAAACATGGTGGTCACCGGGGTATATCATTCTTGATTATTGATTGAACTAGGTCCAATCGGTAACTCTATGACAGCCTCATTGTGATTGAAGAGTTGTGAGGACCACAGCCTACTTAAAAGCTATAATGGAGGTTTATGGAAAAACTATTACAGGTCTAGGCCCAACACCCTCATGATAGATTTTATTATTACTATGTTATGCTGCTTACATCGTATTGAGAAACTAATATATTCTGTTATATCACCTTTTATGACCATTTTGCAATATGCAAGAACCTGTGCCAGTTTCAGATAGTGCAATTCAGCGTTAAAAGAGGGTCCAAACTTCAAAGCAATCTAGTGTTTGATGGATGCATTTCCACGAAATAGAATCAAATGCCTGTTGGAGAGAGGTAGCCCTGGAGTTTCTTGCTGTTCTGTCTGTATCAGGATATCATATATTATTAATCTTTTATTTTCGCTTATACCTCTTCATGTCCTCACAGGCGTCACTGCGTTGTGTCCTTGAGCAAGAACATCAATCCTAGCTTAGTACTGGTTCAACCCAGGAAGACCCGTCCCTTTATAACTGAAATATTGTTGATGGGACGTAAAGAATCAAATCAAACAAACAAACAAGACTACATCTTCATGTAATAAAGCCGTTTTGGTCTTCATGGATTTATTTAGGTATAAAAGATTTTAAATGGGAGGCAATTACTGAAGTTGCTATCTTATATATAGCACTGAGAAGAGAATTCGGGTGCAGGTTTTTCAGAAGAAAACGTGATTTATTTGGTTTCAGAATGCGGATAGATATACTTTGTTTTCATGTCGCTGATAAGGAGAACCTATTGTATATACATTTATTGATTTTGGGATAAAAGTTTTTCAGATCGATCAAGAACTCTGCCTCCTTACTTATTTTTAAAAAATCTGCTAGAAACCATCATTTCCTGGTATTTTAATTTTTCATATTTTTAATGCTTCTTCTAATTATGAATATTTGATATCTACTCAAAAGTCAGATAATTCTATATGGTTTTCTCATATAAAAGTATAGAAGAAGGCAAATAACAGAAATCGACACAATCAAGTACCACACTTTTCCCGAGATACCAGCTGGGAAATGGACAAAACACAAGGAAACATTATACACAAGAAAGCCAAGATTCATTTGGACCATCATTTGTAACCATTTTTTTTCCACTATATAATGTTTTATAATATGTTTTTCTGGCTACTCAGGATTTCTTAGGTAGTTGTACATTCGTGTCTATCTTTCTCAGAGTTGAAAAGTATCTATTATGTAATTACTTTATTTGTTTAATTTCTCCTTTCAAGGCCAAAACATAACTTGAAGGTTTTCCCCCTAGGCCTTCATATCTGCAGAATGACCTTATTATGACTACATCAATAGTATTAGTTCTTATTTCCTGTAATCTTATTCTTTTTTTCCTCTAATAAAATGACTTTTTCAATTTCAATGTTTACATTTTTTTAAGTTTTCTGAAATACTGTTTTCTAATATGTAAATTTAACCTCAAAGTTTTTTCGATTATATATTTAGTTTCATTTTTCTTGAACTATATTTTATTGTCTCTCCCCGTTTTCCCAGTGGTATCATTTCTAACAATAACCAATTATTAGTTTCTTTTTTTCTTTTTTTTGAATTTTCATCACTATTACTATCATAATCATTATTATTATTATCATTATTATCTTCCCTGTGTTCTTGATTATTGTCCACTCTGTATGTATCTGTTACTTTTTTCAGAAGCTGAATATAAACTTTCTCTTTTAGAAGATAGTTATTAAACTTCTAATAGCGATATCTATCGTTCATTTTGATTCAAACGTAGCTGCAGAGTTACTCCTGAATGATCAGTTCTGTATTTGGAAACAGTATTACACTCCTTTACAAACCCCAAAACATCTTCACTAATGAAAATATTATCTGCTCCAGCCTGTTTTTTTATCTGGGTTTTGTCTTCTCCAAATAAAACCTTTCCTTTCATTTATATACATATAAATATCAATATAATTATCTTTTTTAATCAGTTTTAAAACTTCACGTCAAGATGTTGGGTTAATTTTCAGTATCTATATCTGGATAAATAACTAGATTCCAGTCCCCACATATAATAACCTCATTATTACTTAAATCCAATATTTTCTTTAATATTATTATAAAAGCGTGGTCGTTCCTCATTTGGATATAGGTGTGGCCAATCCTCATCTTGCAAGTTTGATTTCCCCCGATGTTTTTTTTTAATTATAAGAACACATAATTACCCACCTTATCTGTCAAAATCTGTTCTGAATCGCATGGTAATTATTATCTATAAATGTCTTAACATCCCTGCTTGCATTATTATCAGGTCTTGCACTGAGAGCAAGGTTGTAACCACACTCTGCTTAAATAAACAAAATATATTTTGTCAATACGAGCGCATTGCTAACATGCTATGTTATATTTCATTGATCTTATAATTGAGCGCCGTCACGCAAAAAGGGGGCTTAACGTAATTTTTATGAAATTTCAGTTCTTTGGATTTTCTTTTGCTATAATGAGTTAAAAGTCCAATTCTGGCATTTATTTTGTAATATGACGCCGATAAAACGGTTAAAACGTCATTAATAGATGGGTACCCTATTCAGATTATGTATAAAACGCGTTACAAAGTACCGTTATTAATGACGTAACAAAGTAACGTTATTTTACTATAACGACAAAAGAAAAGTCAAATAAACTTGCATGTATCAAAGTCTGAGAATTCTTTCTTTAATATTACCATTTTAAGAAAAGTACAGAGTCTATTTTTTTCTTGTTTTCAGTTATTTAAGCGCAAATATAGTCTATACTAAACGACGGCGATTCCGCAACGATTCGAAATTTTGGCCAAAACGACAAGAATCGTAGCGGAAACGGCAAGGGCGTAGTAGAAGCACCTTTTGGTTGTTGTAAAAGCGCATCGGAATTTTCATGATCGCCACCTTAAGGCGATTGTTTTGACCTGCTCAAAATTGACGTAGCGACATCGCCGTGGACTCGAAGCGCAACGGAAGCGTAGTCACATCGCAGTAAGATCTTCATGGGCGTAGCCGTATCGCGGCGGCATCCTGAACATCGTAGCTCAATCGCCGTCACATCGCGGCGAAATCGCCAAGTTAGTCATCCGCGATGCAGTTACGCTTCTACTACGCTTCTGCTGCGCAATGCGCGATCTTGTTACGCTCTGTGCGCTCTTGCTACGACCTCGCTCGCTACGACTAACCCGCTTCCGCGGCGGCTGTGCTATTTAGACATAGTCAATATTGGTGTTTCTGCCACGCTTCCTGGTTCAAATGCTCTCCTAAAGTTGGTGTCGCTATTTTAGATTCTAGGACCACCTCTGAGCGTTTTCATGCTCATGTAATTGAAGAATTAAGACCTATCTGTCTGCGGATAATCATGGACAGACACAAGACCGTGTGGCCCTCCGCCTCCGTCTTGCCTGGAACTAATCATCCAACATAATATGGCTGTGGTTCATAATGGCCAGCTGAAGCATAGTGACTTGAGCGCGTCTATCGTTGACATTCAGGTAGACATAAATCAGTTGAACTTCAGATTGTATATGGAAATGATACAAAATCGCAACGAAGGCGTAGCTCAATCGCCTAGGTCGTAGCAAGGTCGCAGCTGCAACGCCATCAGCGTAGACTAAGCGTAGCGGGATCTTAATTGTCGTAGTGGGATCGTAGCAGCAGCGTATGTGGAAGCATCAAGTCCCCAGATCGTGTGCTTGTCTACGCTTCCGTGGCGATTTGTAATAATTCTAGAGAAAATATGTGATCGCCATGAGCGAAAACAACAAAATATTCACACGCTGACCGCGTTTCCAGCCAAAAATGTGATAAGCAAAGGACTAAAAGTACTTTAAGGCTGGTTAGCGTAATTTATGTTGAGGGGCCCTTCAATCCATAAGTGCAGTTCAGCTTTCCAGATGCAATTAAGTATTAGGCAGTATTCAAGAATAAACAGACACCAATTTCAAAATATAAAGTGCACAAATCATTTGAGGTATAGCTCTATTTTGGTAATATGTGTAGGAAATGAACACATCTAGAAATCTTTGTTAAATTCACAGGTTCCATATTTTTGTAAATTTCTTGCAATTGCACACCTTTGAAACTGCTATATTAATTGACAGGTGGGCAAGTTAGGTCTTTAAACTTATCACTGCAGAACCGCCGTACATGTTTGTATAACTGAATATAACTTTCTCTCTTCACTTGAAAATATTTGGCATGCTGGTTAATAGATCATTCAAATCTACATTTGGTTTTATTAACGAAATTCTCTCCTCTAACTCTCACAAATATAACGCCGGGCACAGAAGTGAACCAGAAATGGTAATATTTAGAAATTCCTCTAAAACATTTAAATGTTCTATTAAAAAAGAATCCCATTCATACCACGTAAATGGTGGACAAACGGCTTCATAACTAATAAAGCAGAACTGTTGACAACCGAGGCAAGATGTTGTAAACAATGTGAATCGCTTCGCATATATCTTAGTCTTATAAGCCCAAAACATGCATCACATATTCATTAAGTGTGACCAGCAGTCATAAAATGAAGGCTTATAGCTGTATTTAGTCATTTGAAACAGCGCCATGACAGATAATGAAGCATGGTCTTGTGTTGGTTTTGACCAGCTGCATTATCTGCATGGAATACAGAATATTTGTCTCCATAAGACTTTTCTGGCCATTCTTTAGTGTTGGACGTTTCTATGCAGTATGATTCCGAAATCAGACCGAATTCAAAGAAAAATGGCTCGGATAAAACGATTAAATTTTTATAATCACTAAAAATGCAAGTTTATATCAAACGAGGTGGCAGATTAGCTGTCAGCTCAGTTGGTGTAAACTTACATCTATCTTTCTTCTAAATAGCATACGACAAACTTGTATTCAATTTCCACTTTTAATAAGTTGCATCCCAAAACAAAAAGAAAAGAAAGCAAATGAACAATAGTTATTCTAGTCGAATAAACAGTTCAATATTACACGAAGACCAGTAGCAGCCAACTCCCCAGAAAGCATATAATATCTGGTCACTATCGGCCCGCAGGCGAAACGCCATCACAACGGCGTTTTGCTGGCGGACCGACAGTGGCCTGAGATAGGGTGTTGGCTGGCTTTGGGCTGCATGTCGGACAAATCAAGTTGTTTGCGTGTTTTTATTCATTTATTTTTTTCTGGGATCGTGGAACAATTATTTTTCGTACATTTATTCGTGTACAAACGCACACGCAAATCAAACCAAAATAATATGTCTCCGATTTTCGATAGTGTAGCATTGAAACGATAATAAATCTTGGCCAGCACATGAGATTTTCATACTTATCACATAGGCGAGAGGCGAAGGCTCAGTCGATCCTGCGCATCTGTGCAAACTCGTCTGAGCCTTGCGCTGTGTACTTAATCACAAAAGAGGCACGAAAATTGAGCTCTCTTGTATTTATGTAGGGATTTTTAAAAACATATACGTGTCCATACTAACAAATGTCCAGTAGACAAAATCTGATATTTATTTATGAAGACAGACCAGTCTCGAGGGAAGCCCAGACTGATCTTGATCGCCACTTGGATCAAAGGCCACATAAGCATATGTGCATGCGTGCGTGTAAGAGAGAGAATTTGGTGAAAAGAATAAATGTACATTATCCGGGTTCATCCGAGAGGTTTCGGGTTCAAGCATCAATGGGGTCACTACCGTGTGTCCTTGAGCAAGGCACAATAATCTTTGCTTAGCATTGAGGCTAAGTGCCGGCTCCTGCAGTAACTGAAACATTGTTGACGGACGTCGTTTTGATTTTATCCCGTTCCGAGCCTCTTTACAAGTTATGATTGGGTTGTTTCCCTTGCGTCGTGTAAAAGGTATCCTATTTTTGTCCCGTGATTTTTGTATGTCATGAGCAGGGCTTTTCTGGGCTCTTCAGATTTTACAACTCGGGTAAGACGATAAGAAGCTCCAAGTACAACATACTAGATCTAGGCGCTTTTAAATTTGTGATGACGAATGATCACAAGTGATCAGTGATGATCAGATGTCATCATGTGTCTACACTTGCCAGATTTTTTTCTTGATTGAAATAAGTTGGTTGTTTGGTTGCATATAAAAAGGGGGGGGGGGGGTTATAAATAATGACCAAGGCTTTCTTCCAATCTTCTTCGCCAACTCCATCTTCTTCATCAACCCCGGTCCCGTTTACACAATAATACTGATCATATGACTTTGCGAAATCAGAGGGGAAGAGAGTTTTTTTTTATTTATCTTCAAGCTGAAGCTTCTAGGCCTAGTTCGACCTTTGTTCGCTTTATTTATACTGACTACTTTTTGACAATCGTTGAAATTTTGTTTACAAAACAAGTCTTTTTTTCTTGTTTTCAAAAGATTTCGCTTGTTAAGTCGTCGTCAATGTAATCAAAATGGGATAGGAGAGGCCTCCAAAGGGAGAACACTAAAAACAAACTACGAATGATGTCAATGGTTTAATAGCGAACGCACATGTTTTGAACAATTTCGTTGCGGAAATTAGCGTCAACTTTGAACGTCATTTTCTCATAACGTCATCGATTACGTTAAGCACCCTTTTTGCGTGACGGCGCTCAATTATATTGAAATAAATCTCCTTTCTTGCACAATGTTGAAGCGTCAAAATAGTTACGAGATCAGCCATAGTCTTTGTATGTGGCATTTCTTTTTAACTGTAGCTTTTATTTTATCAATTTCAAGGACAGGGAAGTCATATACATGTACACATAACAAATTCCTAATTGGTCATTAGTAGTAATGAATGAAAAGAACTTAGTTTTTTTTTCAAGATAAAAAATTGGCGTACCCAGAGATGACTATCCTGGTAAGCTTGAGTGACTAGCTGTGAATTACAGTTAATTTGAGGGCTATTCTGACTAGGCTATGATGGTGATAGTTTCCTGGAATGTTGATAATAACTTTAACAATGAATTCTATTCTCTGTAAGGTAGAGTACGACTATTGGCAACTTTCACTTGTAAATCAATCTCCTCCAAAGTAAGTAAGGGTGCAAAGATCAGGAATCGATACAATCAAGTACCACACCTGACCCAGGATACCAATGGGAAAGTGACAAACTCACAGCAGACGCCACAAACGAGAGCCAAGAGGTCAGCCCTTTCCCAGCAGGTGACCACAAAGCACATATAAACAGACGCCCACAAAGACATAGCAAACACAAGACAGAACAACAACGTAAAAGATCCACAAAAGAAGTACCGCCTTGGAACGGTCAGTAAAATATTTTACTGGAGGGCTTAAACCGGTTTAACGGCGCCAACCTCACCCTTAATTCAGATGTGGATCAAGACACATAGATATTTGGTTTGCATGAAAGACCCCTAACTTATCAATCCAAGTCATGTAATACTGGCTTAGGAAACATATGTTCTACAAATGAACGATGATGATGAAGAAAGCCAACTAAGGGCTAAGATAGAGAGTATGGCGTTGCACCAAAAATAATTAGAGGAATAAAGGGCTAAAATGCAGAATATTGAAAAAGAATGGAAAGACAATTGAAAGATATAAAAGAAACCAAACTATTAAAAAGGCAGGAAGAGCTTGGAAAGACGGAAGTGTACTTAATGAAATTGGAGCTGGAAGTATAAGGTGACGATAATCGTAAAATTATGAAACTTAAAGAGAAGCTGAAGTTACATACTTCTTAAACCAGGTGGAGATAGCCATGAAAAGTTCGTAACTTCAAAGCAAACTGAAACTAACACTAAAGCAGACGTCACTCACTTCCTAAAGCCATATTAAACCCAATTTTTGGGGACTGAGCCAATACCCAAGAATGAAAGTTCATTTGAGGACGGGAAAACTAAAATCCAGTGTCTCATTAAATCAAAGGTATATCCTGAATATACTGTCAGCCGGGCTTTTATAAGGAACTTATTGAAAGGTCAAGCAAGAAAAGCACTTTCCACTTTGGATCCGTTGACCAACAGTGATGGTATAATTTCAAAGTTAGAAAGTCTGTTTGGCAATTTTGCTAGTGGTTTAAGCATTCTACAATAAATTTTCACATCTGCTCAGAAAAGTGATGAGACAGTTACCATGTGGGGCCTAAGACTTGAAGAAATTCTTCAAAGGGCAATAGAAGAGGGAGAAGTGCCTTCTGATAGGAAGACTCGTTTTCTGAAGGGTTAGTTTTGGAGATTGTTACACAGTTTTGATCTGAAAATAACAACCAAGGTTTATTTTGATAAGATATCAGATTTTGACGGTTTACGATCCAAAGTAAGGGAAGAAGAAAGAGAGCTTAAGACTCACAAGTCAACTATTGAGAAGGCTACTTCAAATATTAGTCAAACAGAAACGACACCTGAGAATAAATTGGAAACATCTGGAGATCTACAACATCAACCTGTACAGATGGAAACAGGCCCTGATAAATTATATCATGATTTGCGTATTTATGACTATTAATGAAAACCTTAACAATGAGGTAAAATCACAAAAAACATAAACAAACTTATTTTTAGCCTCAAAACATCATCAAACCACCATTGTTGCAAGTTTTTATGTCATCAATGATACAATTCGGTAAGTCCTTTCATCCAGTGATTCTATTTGAAAACTATATCATTTGCATATTCATACATATTATTGTTCGATTTTATTAACCTGACACAAGTGCATAATTTCACGGTTAGTGTTCAAGATATTTTTACCTTCTGTCGACTTTCGGTATAACCGTAAGTTTTACAGGAATTTTGCAAGTTCTGATGAAATAATGAAACGTTTTGCACTGTCCAACTGAATAGTCAAGTGGTTATGATACATAGTTTACTACCAAAAGGTCGTGAGTTCGATTTCACGTATGCTCTTGTTTTTTTTTTGTTTTTTTTTTGTTGGTATTTTTACCTTTATTCGATTCGTTAAACTTCATTTATTATAGATGTACTACGACCTCTGAGTAATGTTCTTTGGATCATTATATTCAAAAGGTTGATACGTAACGCATACACTGAGCCAGTCTGTCTGGAACACCTACGTGCTTCAAAATAGAATAGTATACGTAGTAAGACGCCTGAAACCCCTATTTCTATATCCGCATTTTTCAATTTTGTAAATATAGTCATGCTTCAAAGTTATTTGTTTATCTATACTTGCATTTGTTATTGTTATTTTTGTAGGATCCTCACCGAGAACGTCAACCGTACGCTCGATATGTGAAATTTAATCTCTGTGCTTTTGACATATTTTTAAAGTGATCGCAGATATTTAAAAAAGTATCTGCTCTGCCTTAGTGTCAAGACTTGCTACATACTTTTCTACAGACGTTTTCCCACTAAATTTAAGTTCAAACAACATGTATAGTGAATAATTTTCAACCGTATGTTTTTGCTATAATACGGAACAATATTTTCACGTGAATCTCTGAAGATGTTTCGGACGGACTGGCTCATTTTAGGCGTTACGCATCAACCTTTTGAAATAGCATGATCCAAAGTTTCATTCCTCAAAGGTCGTGGTACATCTATAATAAATGAAATTAAACGAATCGAATAAGGGTAAAAAAAGAACACACGTGGACTCGAACTCACGACCTTTTGGTTGTAAACTCTGTATCATATCCACTTGACTAGTCAGTAGGACGGTATAAAACGTTTCATTATCTGCATTAATACTTGCAAAATTCCTGTAAAACTTACAGTAAATACCGAAAGTCGACGGAAGGTAAAAATACCTTGTACACTAACCGTGAAATAATGCACCTGTTATATATCTACTCAGTTTGTGAAATTATATTTCTGCACTTCTAATATTTATTTTATTTCACTTGTATCCTTAATTGGATCCATCAGGATTTCATTTGCAAACGAAATAGAAAAGGAACCAATATACGACGTGTACTGCATTGGTCGTCGTCAATATCAGCGCAAAAAGTACATTCTTTTTTGGAATGTCTCAGTGGCGCAGATGATAGAGTCGATGTCTGGTGTAGTGCTAGGCGGTATTGTCAAGATAGTGAGATCGAATCTCGCTAGGGACGAACTATTTACAGCATCTATCAGCTCAGTTGATTCATTTTTATTATATCTCTCTGTATATATCTACTCTGTGAATATGCATCAGTGTCTGATCCTGTGTAGCTTGAAAGCAATGATGTTTGTGAAATTATATTTCCACACTTCTTATATCTATTTAATTTCACTTGTATCCTTAATTGGATCCATCAGACTTTCATTTGCAAACGAAATAGAAAAGGAACCAATCTACTACGTGTACTGCATTGGTCGTTGTCAATATCAGCGCTACTTGAACATACTTTTTTGGGTATGTCCCAGTGGCGCAGTTGGTAGCGTCGATGTATTGTGTAGTGCTAGGTGGTGTTGTCGCGGTTGTAGGTTCAGATCTCACTAGGGACGAAATATTTACAGCATCTATCGGCTCAGTTGATTCATTTTATCTCTCTGTATTTATCTACTCTGTGAATCTGCATTAGTTTCTTACCCGGTGTAGCTCTCAAGTAATGCTGTCTGTGAAATTATATTTCCACACTTCTTATATTTATCTAAGTTCACTTGTCTTATTAATTGAATCCATTAGGCTTTCATTTGCGAACGAAATAGATGCCATGCATTGAAAAGGAACCAATATACGATGTGTACTGTATTGGTCGTCGTCAATATCAGCTCTCCTTGAAAATCCTTTTTGGGGGATGTCCCAGTGGCACAGTTGGTAGCGTCGAAAATGTCTGGTGTTGTGCTAGGCGGGGATGTTGAGGTCGGGGGTTCAAATCTCGCTAGTGACGAAATATTTACGACATCTATCAGCTCAGTTGATTCACTATATCTCTCTGTATAGAGTGAGAAATAGGCTAATGCACTAAACGAGATATCTTTCCTGTGGCACTGGATCCGATTATCATGAGACCTGGCGATACCTCATCTAGATCTCTCACATTTCGCCCTTTGCATTCTGGGTAGCTAGCGACATTCGACTAGTCCTGTTCAATTCTCGCGCTCCTGAAGGGACAAAATTGATTGTTAAAAATAGCAAAAAGTCAAATTTTTGACCATTTCTCTTGTAGTTAATATTTTCTGGAGTCATGCAAGCAGTGATCGCATAATATATTTTTAATAAAATGGCGGATTAATGGCGGTTCAATCCCAGTGTGCACCGAGCGAAAGGCGACAGGTTAGTACGTGCTAGAGTGCTTACTGTCTATGACAATGCACTGAATCCAGTTAATTATGCTTAATTACGGAAGCCTATATGTGACATTGTGTTTTGTGTTATGTCGTTTTTATTTCGGTGTCTTGACTTTTTACTTTCGTGTTTTGAGTTTTTTGTTTATGTGTTCTGTGTACGATGATGTTCATTTTAAACGGCGCAATTCACGTGGTAGAGACAAGGTATAGACGAAAAGACGGGCGAAAAACGAAGTTGTAAGTATTTTAATGCTTCATTGTACATGTAATGTTAGTGGGGTATTTAACATTTAAAACCCATGCAGCGGGGAACTATCACAAAGTCAAAAATATGCAGGTCATGCTACAAAGTGGGTTCTCTCTCTGTGTGAAAGCATTTAAATAGACCCAGGACAATTCAATACGACACGATTTGGACCCTTATAATAGTTCGACCAATTTGAATTGTTACGGAAATTTATTCTAAGATTTTATTTTGTAGGTCTGACGCAGTGCACTCGAAAATTACACGACATGAAAGGCAAAACGTATCTATCTATCTATCTATATATCTATCTACGTACATGCATATTTAATGTATATATCTATCTATCCATCCATATATCAATCTATCTATGAGTGTTTCTGTCTTTCTGGAAAGAACTAACTGGAAAGAACTAACTTGTACTTAATCACTGTTTGTGAGCGCAGTGTGTCCTACTGGAGATCATTGGTTTTACCATAAAAATGCAATAATTGTATCTATTAGAACCTTAAAATTTGGTAGTTTCACTGATATCAAATCAGTTGTTCTTTTCTAAAAAAAACTTAAATAGTTGTTTAAATGCATGTATATTATATGAAACCAGTCAGCAAAACACAACGCAGAAAAACATATATTTGTGCACCCGAAGATGTTTTACTATTAATAATTAATAATGTTGATAATTTATCATTTTTATTTTCAGGTTAAATCATGTCTCTGCAAGATTAATGTGGTCATCTTGCTACACAGTGTGGAGTAGTTAATTTTGTTCCATCATACCTCCCTCCAATGAATGGCCAATCTAGAGTACAATTAATTCTGGTTTATTTTGACAAATGATTAAGTTTGCGCATCATTGATTTACATTATGTAGACGACAATTAATATGTATCCTAAACAAACAAAAACAAAATCACGACAGCGATTTCAGCATTCAGAACCCATCTCGTATTTAGATGTTTTGAACTATTCTAGATAGCACCAAATGATCTACGTTGTGACATAGGCACGAAGAATTGTGCTTCTGCAACCCTTTTTAGACACACAGCTGCAGACTCAGTTGTTGGATTTGACATCTTCATGTACGGAAATTGTGTTTCCAATCAGCGAATAGGGCCATGGCGGGAAACGCTGAGGCGCCATGGATTACATTGCTTGATTCGCTTTTTTAAATACCTGAGAGATACAGGATAATTTCAAGACACTAACCCTATTTGATGTTGAATATGTCCGACACTGTTTTATTGGTCTCATTAAGCAGAACTAGATACAAGCGCCAAAAACTGATGAGTATGGCCAAGAAATGCCACAAGCATAGACCACAGACTAACCCATGACACCAGAGGGGAAGATAAAAAGAACACTGACAGCCTCACGACAACATAATTAAAGTAAAGCAACCAGCTCTAAATACCTCAGCAAGATGACAACAAACTTGAAAGGACAATAAGGAGTAAACTATAAAACAAAGACCCAACACCATGTCAGAAGCAACAAACAATGAATCATCAACAACAGAATCACCACCCCAGAACAGACAGCAGCTGAGGCCAATGGAGGTGAAAACATCTATGTGTCTTGATCCACATCTGAACTAAGGGTGAGGTTGGCGTTGTGAAACTGGTTTAAGCGCCCGAGTAAAATATTTTCCTGGCGTTTCCAAGGCGGTACTTCTTTTGTGGATCATTTGTGTTATTTATGTCCTGTGTTTGTCATGCTTTCGCGTCTTTTTATTGCTGCAGTGTGGTAGGGCTGACCGCATGGCTCTTGTTTGTGATGTTTAATTGTGTTTTGTCACTTTCCCATGTGGTATTCTGGGTCAGGTGTAGTACTTGGTTGTATCGTTTCCTGATCTTTGCCATCATTCTTACTTATATACATTTTACTGGCCAAATATGTGCCCTGGTTGCTGCCGCTGTTAAAACAAAAGAGTGTTTAGCTCTAAGTGGTGGCTTCTTAGCTTGTGTGAAGCTGGAATATCCATTCAATAAGATCAGCTTAGATCGAAGAGAAAATGTTGATATACAAGAAGGATAGCCTGATATACTATACTCAATGGTCACATAGAGTTTGGAACACTGGTAGATCAAGTTGATGTAACAACATGTTAAGAAATGTACAATAAGAAGACGTGTTTAAATGAATTTCTGGCGATACTGAGCCTTATAAAACCCAAGAACTGATTTTCAAACGTCAGTTAATTTGTTCATTGGACTTAAAGACCTACTGAAAAAACTCTGAAACACTCACGTTTTAAGTACCAGTGAACACAAGTTCTATTGACGGGCCTGGCAGCAGACACAGCATCAGACCCAGTCCCCTCTCAGTTAAAGATAAGTCTTTAATTTGGAACCGTCAAAGCAAACCCCTTAATTTCCTACCAACACTGTCATCATATTAAGCAAATCTACTGCAGGTGAAATTAGTTAATAGGGTTTAACTTTTTGATTTCTTTTGCTACGGTATTCAGTTGTATGTTTTGTTGAGTCCTTATCATTGTTTCTCATTTTGGTATCTTGATTTATATGTACTTGGAGACGAGTCATGGATAAGTTAGGGATCCTTCATGCGAATCAAACATATATGTGCCTTGATCCAAATCAGAAGTAAGGGTTAGGTTGGTACCGTGAAACTAGTTTAAGCCCTCCAGTAATTTTCTTACTGACCATTCCAAGGTGGTATTCCTTTTGTGGATCTTTTTTATGCGTTTGTCTTTGCTATATTGTCTTGCCTGTGTCATGCAGCCTTGTGGTCACCTGCTAGGAAAGAGCAGACTTCTTGGCTCTCCTGTATCTAATGTTTTTAGTGTATTTGTTACTTTCCCATATGGTATCAAAGGTCAGGTGTGGTAATTGATTGTTTCGAATCCAGAACTTTGCCTCCTTCCCTACTTTGCATGCAGATACACATGTCAGACACATGAAGCATTGGAGCTTTTACATCATCTATAGAAGAGCAACGGAATGTAATCCTAATTAATTTTATTTTTAAAAACTTGTATTTACTTAACATATGAAATTAGCAACACTTGTCGCACAAATTAACCATTACACGCACTCTGTGTGTTGGCTCACCAGGATTCAACTTTAAGCTTTCATTCCCTCCAGGGTTCCAGTGGCGATGTGAAATGTCAGAGTAAGCGTTGTTACTGTTAACTCTTCATCCTTGAACCACCCATGATTTCTTTGTTGTCTATGTTGATTTATTGATGAGTTGGAAACCTCCACGTAGGCCATTCAAATGCATGTTTTAGAACCACATCGAAAGTGAGGATTAGGACTGAAACCTCGTAAAGTTAACTAAAATCCACTAGTAACGCATTACTGACCGTTCCAAGTTGATGCTATGCTGTGGTTACTTGCTGTTCTGTGTTATCATTTCATTGTCCTATTTAAGCTGTATTTTTTATTCATTTACGTTTGAATTAAGAGTCACCACCTGTTTGGAAAAAAGCTGCTTACTTGGTTCATTATATGTCATTTGTTTACTCCCATCAATCTCGTTGTGGCTCTTTTACCTTGTGGTTTTATGGGCAGGATTTATAAACCAAATCACGGTTTATAGCTATGGTTTCCGCTTTAATTGCACGACGGTGGATCAGGCCTCAGACTCTATGACGGCTCTGACGTAAAGCTTTAATTGGTGGGTTGGTGCCTGATGCTTATCTGTAGCTGGACCCACCGTGGCTCAACTTGAGGTTTTCTTTAGCTCTGACTATCTGTGAGTCATGAGCCCTTTTCTTTGTTTCATCATGGTGTGTTAATTTGATTAGAGTGTTTATCCATGATGATGCATTGCATTAATTAGAAAGCTTCCATGCGAGCTGAACATTTCTTGCACTTTAACATGAGCAGAATCTAGGGCGAAGATTTGGTACCAGTAAAATGCATTTAAGCCCCCCCCTCGGTGGCTTAGGCTGCTGTTCGTTCTAAGGCGGTGGTTCTGTTGTTGTTGAATTTTTGTTTATTGTATCTCCCTTTGTGAGAGTCTGTAATTGTTCTATGTTTTGTTGTTCGTTACTTTATGTCCATTCTAGTAGCAATCATCTTGATGGGGAAGAGAGAGCTGGTTGTTTTGCTTATTTTGTCTCCCTGGTGTCTCGTGATGGTTGAGTGGCACTTCCTCGCGGTGCCTTGGGGTTGTCTGCAGTTTGTGATTTTTGTATTTCCTGATCATACTCACTTACTATTTTAGAAACTAATTGTATTCGTTCCTGACATTGCTTTGCTTAATTTCCAAGTAAATAAATATTTGGCTAATTTAGATGTATGAAATCTTCATTCTGAATTAAATAAATACAGATTTCTTCAAGGTTCAATCTACATTACTTGAAATTTTGATGAGATAAACTTGTGATTTCAATTTAAATTAAGAAAAACATAGATGGATTGGCAGAAAGGTTTTTTGCATTCTGACTTTGACGCAATGTACTTTGGCTACACAGCCACAACAAAGTAATTAGCACACATGAAACGGGGGTGTTTTGACAAAGAACAAGAATTCCATGGACGTTGGTGCTGCATCCGCTTGGTGAAGAGAGACAGAGTCATTTATGCCTTTATTGATAAAGCATAAGATATAGGTCATGGGTCAAGGTGTTGACCAATTAGAACTTGGTTTCAGTTTAGGTTAATGTCTCTGAACCAACACAGGATTTCGAGATGCCTTATGCACGCTTTGATGGTTGTAAAATATAGGTCAAGGTCACTGGTTTGATGTGCTAGCCAGTTCAGCATGTGGATCGGATACTTTACGGCAGTTTGATGATGGTATGCATTAAAATAAAAAAAATCACGTTTGATGCTCTTTTATTAAAATAAACTTTTACTTTTTGCCTCAGGACTTGTTTTTTACAAGTTAGAGACAAACGAAAAGTGGCAGGTTTCCCCAGTCGTTAGTGCCAGGTTTCCGTAGTCCTTCAGTTTACCTGCATTAATGTTGTTATTCTTGTAAAATAAAAGGAAATTGTGTAAATTGGGACCAGTAGTTTTCACGCTAAATATGAGTAGTTGCATTGTATAATCTTTGACATATGAGCCTCATCATGAAAAAACCTGGCTTTGCGGGTTTCTAACAGGTCCAACACAAACTTGGCTGTGTAACTATAGACAAATAAATGTTTATATAGAAAAATGAAATGATCAAAGGGATGTCATACAGACAACAAATGCACAGATCAACTGTTCATCCACTGGGAAACTGAAAAAGCATTGAAACAGTAACAATTAGCCTTATCGCTAGACATCTCGTTTTCGAATTTCGAATTTTCCAACTTTCTATGTTGGGCTCGCATTGACCTTCTCTAAGCTTCAAAAACTTTCTATAATTAAGGAATAGATCAGCTCTAGCAGTGAGTTGTTGAGTAATAATTTACTGTTTGGAGGTCCGTTGTAAAGAAGATCAAATCATGATGCCACAGCACGAGTGATTTATATTCGTACAACTGATCGACAAACAGTGAATTATTACTCAACAATCTACACAACGCAATAGAGCTGATCTGTTTCCTTTTTAACACACAATAAACGACGAATATAAATTTGAAGTCTTCAGCTTCTTCCAACTTTCCACCATTGCACTGAGGAAATCCCGCCAAAAGTTGGATTGTTTCGTATATATTTACATGTATAAGTTACGCCTTTCCAGCGTAAAAACGACGTTACACTGTCTAACACCATGACTGACGTCATTTTGCAGTAACAAATGACGTCAGCTAGCGCGCGTCTTCCTCGCGCTTTCAAAGCTGTAATTATTGTTTGGTATATCACGGTTTTTAGCATTGGCTCTAAAGGCGAGGTGTGTTAGAATCTTGAAATAAGATATTCAACTTTAAACATTGTGTTTACCAGCATGTTAGGACACATCTAATCAGTGCCTTTTTGTTCTAACATTTCAAAATGCAGGTTTTCTTATGACGTGGCTAATATATGAATTTGCATACATATGTATGTTTTGTGTATGATGTTGTACATCACTTTAAACAACACAATTCATAGGGGTAGAACCAAGATGGAAATAAAAAGGTAAGAAAGACAAAAGTACAAGTATTTTAATGCATCCTTTGTAACGTTTTTTTTACATTTGAAATCGATGCAGCTGGTAAATATCTCATTCCAAAAAGTCTACTGTAGGTTTTCCGTTCAACCATGCTGTCTGTGAACGTATTCAAATAGATCTATGACAATTCTGTACACGACAGTTTGACTCATTTTAAAGCTGCACAGTCTGTAACTTTTGATCTTCTAATTTTAAAAATAATGTTTTTATTTTTCAAGAACACAGTAAAAATACTCAAATTCAGGTAAACATTTTGCCATTTTCGTAAATCTTAACAAGTTATCACTATCAAAACAACTGCATTTATGTTAAAATTCAATGGTCTAGAATTATTTGAGGGACGCAAATAATTACCAACAAGAGAAAAATACACCTATTTGATAAGATAATTCACTTTTCCATGCAGTTTTCAGCTGTACTGAACATTTTTATTGTGAAAACATAGTTAATTCTACTATTACCAATGATTTAAAAAGAAAAGAAAATTTTTCGAAAAATGTTCATAGTTACAGAGTAAGCAGCTTTAATAGTCACAATTTATTTATTCTGTAGGTCGAATAAAGTGCAATCGAAAATTAGTTGGCATTAGATGCAAAACGTATCTATCTATCTATCAATCTATTTCCACCGCCTTCCCATATCCGATACGCTATCAATTATCTGTCTGTCTGTCTGTATGTTTGTTTACTGCCAAAATTTGAAGGGGTACTGGGATGCCTTTTTATCATAGAACTAGCATGCGAAAACCCAAAGCCAAAATACAATATACAAAAGTTTAAACACAAAAGACAAAAGTAAAAAGCTGAAATTTAAAACACAAAAGGCAAAAGACAATAAAGGAAAGAAACTTTCTGAAGACAAAATTCAAAACAAAAAAGGTTAACACAAAAGATGAAGCAAAAGGGCCAAACATAAAAGTCAAAAGAATAAAAAAAATATATAAGTACACATATAGCCTTGCAATATAACGATTGTCTGTTCACGCCACCACATTAGACAGACAGACAGACATACAGACAGATTGACAGACAGGCAGGTAGACAGACTGACTGACAGACAGACATGTAGATAACCCCAAGAAACTTATAGGGTGGTGGGTGGGTATGGGGTAGGATAACAGCTTTATGTACAATAGCAGAATTTAGGGTGAAGAGCCCCACCCTGGTGATCTCGACCACTGTCCGTTCTAAGGCATTGATTATGTTGTTTTAATTCAGTATTCCTTGTTGCTCTCATTGTGTGTCGGGTTATTGTATTGTCTTCTTATTCTGTAGTGAAGTTCGTAATGATTTTATACATGTATACTTAAAGCCATTAAAAACGCAACTGGTACAAGTGTTTTTTTCCCCTATAAATATCAGCTTGATACACCTTGTCTTTGTACAAACAAGCGTCCCTAACGTAGGAGAACGTATTACAAAAACTTGAGCTCAATTGCACACTTCTGCCAAAAATTTTGGTGAAAAATGCCAAATTCATCAAATTGTTTGGTAACCATATTAAAACTTAAAATTTTGTTCAATTTCAGCGTGCGAGTACTGCGTTTCACTCAAACAAACGAAAAAAAAAAAACGGTTTACAACACAAAATTCACTATGCTTGAAGGACCTAAAATTTATGTTTTAAGTTTCATTTTTCGTGAAATTTCCCCAAAATTTGAGAAATCACTAAAGCTTCAATTAAACTGAATCATTTAAAAATTGGCATACGTAAGTTGTAAGGCCATAACCAATGGTTATCATTTATCGCAATATTTACTTTCGAAAGTGTCGCATTTTTGTTAACTTCCGTTTTTCATGCTGAACCTTTGATGAGCATTTTGAAGGTCAAAACTTCATAACAAAACCACATCTGTTGCGTGTGCATAAGAAGTAGAGCAATGTTGAAATTTTCTGAAAGTTTGAATCCAAAAGAGCCATTCATAATGAAGATCTGATATCCAGATTAATAAGGTGATTTTGCAGTTTTTGTGTCTAAGTTCGGGTTGTGCCCCTTTATGAAAAAAATACAGCCTGGCTCTTCTGGACTGCTTTATCTGCACCAAAAGAATATTGGCTTGATATCGCGACCATAGGTTTATGCTTTTATTTTATAAGAATGGTAAAATAGCATTAAATCTCGAGTAAGGTTATACTGTAAAAGTTGCGTTTTTACTGGCGTTAAGTATAGTTTTGCAGTCATTTTTGCTTAGGAAAAGAGCCGGAAAACTGACTGATTTACAATCAATGCTTTCTTGCTGTCGTGTGACTGTCTGTGTACTGTGTCTCGTCATCATAGTGATTATGGAATTTCCTTGTACTACTTACTTGTTTTCTTATACAGACAGACTGACGGGTGGAAAGACAGACAGACAGACAGGTGAATAAACTCAAGAATTTTTTGAAGGCGGATGGGGGGAGAGGGTTGTGGATATGGGGTAGACGGTATTAAAATACATGTAGGCAAACAGAAAGGTAGATAAACCCAAGAAATTTATATGGCGGTGGGTGTGACGTTTTAAAACAGCATTTAAACTGACTGATAGATAGATAGATAGATAGATAGATAGATAGATAGATAGATAGATAGATAGATAGATAGATAGATAGATACGTTTTGCCTTAAATGCCATCTTATTTTCTATTGCACTGTATCAGACCTAGACCTACAGAATAAAATCTCAGAATTAATTTCTGTAACAAGTTAAATGGGTCGATATAAATGGATCAAACTATTATAGTCAGTCGAACTGTATTATATTGAATAGTACTGGGTCTTTGTGACTACTTTCACAGTGAGAACCCAGTATGTAGCATAATCAAACCGAAAGCCTCCGTTAGACTTTTTGACTGTGATAGTTACCGGCTGCATCGATTTCAAATATATAAAAACTATTATTACGACGGATGAATCAAAATACTTATACTCTCGTCTTTCTTTCCTCGTTTTTCTCCATCTTGGCTCTACCTCGTGAATTGCGCCGTTTGAAATGTGCAACATTGTACACTAAACAGAAAACTCAACATACAAAAGTAAAAAGTTAAAAAGGACATAACACAAAACACAATGTCACATATAGGCTTCCGTACTTAATTGATTTGAGATATAAACATCTATATAGAAGGATACAAATAAAAATAAACAGTGCTAAAGAATTTTAGAAACTAAGCGCTTTCAGCTTTTGCCTTCACCAGAGTTTCAAGACAAATTAGATTAAATGGACAGTTAACAAAATATAATTATATACATGAATATTGTGATTATTTAAGCGCTTGATTGGCTCAGTAAATATGCTTAGACTTTCACAAATTTGACTGCATAATATTTATGAGTAAAACACAGCGCACAAAATTGGCATGATGGCAAGAAATGTCTCTTAAGACAAGGTGTGTAGAACAGAAGTCGCTCCTGAAATAACGTCTACAACAACACACCACATCAGGTTTTCTACCATACGACGAACCTTGTTGATGCTAAATGGACACATGTGTGTTCAGACGCCAAATCCAGTAGCTCCCACGGAGTTTCCTGGTAGAATCTGACTACTCCTTGTTGTGTTCAAGGCAGCAGACAGAGGCATGACTCAGCCCTCAGGAAGTCATGATCAGCAGAGTAAAAATGCTCTGCTGTTGGTGATCTTTCAAACAGTTACCTATGGTGTCTCCAGTCATCACGATGGCCATTCATACGTTTGTTCAAAGGGCCTTTGGTTTCTCCTGCATGTCTGTTGCAACTACTGCATGAGACCAGATAGGGCCAGAATTTTTTTATTAGTTGATTTACGAACCCTCCTACTGTAATTTTCCGGAAAGTAGGAAAACAATAAAATTTATTTTCTAAATTTTTTTTTATATTATCCGCCGACTCTAAATATTATTTGTTTCGTTGAAAAAAATAATATATTTTTGAGGTTCTGTCTATGTATATTTGAGAGTGACACTGTTAAAAATGATTGTCCTATCCGAATTTTTATGAAAATGATGAAATAACTAAAGATTTAATACAGTCTGTTAGTTTACCTCACTAGTTTTGCTGTTTTTTCTGGAGATATAAGAAAAAAAAAGCTCTGAAAATGAAAAAAAAAAAAAAAAAAAAAAAAAAAAAAACTCTGAAAATGACCAGTTTACTGGTCATTTTCAGAGCTTTTTTATTTATTTTTTTTCGTCCCCTCGACCCTAAATCTGAAAAAAATTTCCCGTAAATCAACTAATAAAAAAAGTCTGGCCTAGACAACAATCTCTGTGTTCTGCCTCAGTCTTAAAGTGGCCAAGAAAATGACGTCACAGTACCTGTAAGGGTTAACATTTTGCAGCATTGACATCTTTTTTTGCCACAGGGTCGACATTCACCATTTTGGTTGTCATCATCAGAGTTTGGTTCGAGTCGTGCTTGTACCAGGAAATCACTAAGGCTTTTTGGGCGTCTGAAAGCCATGACTGGTTTGTTCTGGTAGATATCCTTCAACTCATCTGATGACACGAAGATGGACCAATTTTTGTCAACAATATCCCTGATCTTGGGTAGGTCAGGATGATATGTCAGCACAAATAAGAGTATTGTGCCGACCTCAGCAGACTTTGGTCTGTATGATCATCTCTCTGCTCTGTTGCCTGGCTTTGTCAATGACAGAAACTATATCCTGCTTCGTTAACCACTCCTGTGTAGCTGATTATTCAGTTCTTTGGCTTTTAATTGGCTGCAGTACAGATTTTGTATTTTAAAATGTCGAAACATAAATACCTGGAGTTTTATTTCAAACGGGTCAGCGCTTTAACTGGAGAATACCATCACAATTATTATATGGATACTTTGTTTTGTTTGTAGTGGGTGAAATCATCACCTTTGACTTGGATTGTCTGGTCAGTCCATTACCAATAGGAAAAAATGAATTGTTGGTACGTCCATTAACAGCTAGTGCAACTGCTAATAACTCTTGAACCACATGGTATAGTTAGATCAAATTTTGCATACGTATGCATGTCATCATTGTCTAACCACTGACATGTTTAACAGCCTTTTTAGATGGACAAAGCTTTGCTGAGCATCAGTCCGGCTGATTTTTGTCAGTGAAAATGCTCATAGCTCTTGAACCACATGGTGTATTTGGATCAAATTGCATACTTATTTATTTTAACATTGTCCAGCCACTGTTGTGCAAAAACGGGTGACTTGGCTGCTAGGGGAATTTAAAACATACAAATCTGCAGATACTCAAAAATCTATTAAAAATAAAAAAAAAAAAATGCTTAACGAAATTATCAATAAAAACACTTTTTTAGGCTTGTCCCCGAGGTTATAAAACTTTTTTCATGCTCAACTCAGCTGAGCATCAAAATTATCCTGCTCATAAATGTTAAAAGGCATTTTAACATTTATTAGCAGGATGAATACAGCATCTGAGAGTTTTAAAGCAAGAAAAAGCTTTATTTTTTTTTACCATTTATGAGCCATTTAAATTTCATGCTCAGCTGTTTGATTTTTGTTTGTTTGATTTGATTCTTTACGTCCCATCAACAATCTTTCAGTTATAAAGGGTTGGATCTTCCTGGATTGAACCAGTACTAAGCTAGGATTATTGTTCTTGCTCAAGGACACAACGCAGTGACGCCGGTGAGGCTCGAACCCGCGGCCCTTCGGTCTCGAGTTAAGCACTCTTCCACTGAGCCACTACGCTCAGTTGAGCCGAGCATGAAAAAAGTTTTATAACCTCGGGGCTGGGTGTCGAAATTTTGCACGACCCGCGTGTATGCACTATAATCACTGTGTGAGTCCGTCTGTCCATCCAATTTGCTTTCCAAACATTCTTATAGCAATTTACGTTCACCATGGGTCGTGCACATTACAGGCAGTTGATGTTTTCTATTCATTCTCACTGCACTAGTAAATCTCCATATTTCACTAGCATAAGTTAATGTATTGCATACATATGAACTGAATAGATATATCAGTATGTCAAATGTTCGTTATGGATATATGTGAACACAGGGCTTTTAAAACGAAAGAAAATATAATACATATGGGACAATATTAGCTGTTATCGGTTTTATCTCCCCGATTATCTCCCTTGAATATTGACCACTCCCGCAACTTACCTGTTGAAAACTGTGGCATGAATTACACAGAAAAGTATGCAACCCTTTAAATAAATTATTAATAACTAACTTATTATTAAGCTGCCATTATTTTATAAGTTATCAAAAGAAAATTTAATGTTTTATCTTTATAATGATATAAACAAATACGAAATAACTTAATATTTAGTTTTGTCAAATTGTTCATCTTTTTGACTGGTAAAATCCCATTCATTTCTATGTAAACTGACTGCAAATGCCCTTGGTGAGCCTTTTATGACCCCAAAATAATCATGTTCTGATATTTTCTCGATGTTTTATAAGTTATAAATGGTATCTCGATCACCCAACGATATCAACCATATAAGTTTCACAGAAATAAAATAAATTTTAGTTCTGTCATTTTTAGGTTGAAAATTGAGTTTAAGCGCCTTCTTGAAAGGGCGGAGAAAATGACTAAGTTCTCATAGTTTGTGTCTATTATGCTTCCGCACTATTCAATATGCGGATAATGTCGAGAAACCTAACATCATTTTTAAATAGAAATTTAAGGGGAAAACTTAGCTGAATGGGAGACAAGATACTGAAAAAAAAATCTTAAAGGAAATTGTTAGAAAATAACATTACCATAACTTATCACACCGAAATAAAAATCATTTTATTACAAGTTGCTTCAATTTATTTTTTATTTTAAATATAACAATTATTATTTTTATAATAATAATACTTATTTTATTATTATTATTATTATTATTATTATTATTATTATTATTATTATTATTAATGGCTAAATTTATTCGAAGACTTTCATCTGGCAGTATATTCGTACTTCATTCTCACACCAGATAGGCGGCAATCGAATACACTTATATAATCGGCGAACGAAGATCAAAATATTTAGAACCAGAATTTTCGATTGCTAATCGTGGCCCGAATGGTGACAAATGGCAATTTAAAACTCTTTTTCTATCAGTTTTTTTTATCCGCGTCTGTCGATTGTTAAGAGCGTTTTCGATTGCCACCTATTCGGTGTGCCTCTGGTGAGAAACGATTTTGAGACGTTCATAACGGGATATGCGATAATCCTAGGTGTCAGATAATCCCTCGGGCTAAGGTCTTATCTCGTTCATAAAATACTGATCTGACGGTTTTTACCGAATAAACGACTCTGCATAAAGTGTCATGTGTGGAAGCCTTGGCATTCTACTAAAAACTTATGCATAAATAAAATGGTGTGTATCAGATACCCAGGCTGATCACAGTGTTCGTGTTCTGTACACCCTTCTTATTAGTTTTGTCATGCGGCGTCTCGTCAGGGTCTTTACTGTTCAGTATAACAACCTTTTTCGGTCATACTACCAAAACTGTCACTTCATGGGTAGATGCTCAGACTGCGCAAATGGTGTCGTTTGAATTCTACTAATGTTTAGGCTTTGCAATTACAGTAAAGGACATGCATATATTATGACGAAGAGTACTAAAATGAAGCAAAATCAACAGTGTAGATCCAGATACTTTATAACAAGATGTCTCTACGTGCCTGTATTTTTGTAAGAATTGAACATTTAAATAAATTGTAAACAAATACTTAAGTTTTAAGTGATGCCATTTAATTTTTCCGGAGAAGGTTAAACTTGAACGAACAGCAAAGGTTCGGGTGAGATGGCACAGCGCGGTCAGGCCTGATCCATTGCTGTTTGCGTTCCATATCTCTCAGTTAAAAATTCCCAAAATACACAGATTTAAACAAATCTCTTCACACCGAGCTGATCGGGACCAGTAAGAACCAGACCTGACCAAAACAATTTATAATTTCAACCGTTAACAGCAATGGGACTGATCAGACTGCGCTGATGATTTACTATGCGCATATGTTGTTCCGAGAATTCATGCTTAACAGTAGCATCTGAGCAGTGAACACAAGAAACTGCGATGAGCATGTAACATATGCACAGGCTGGCCTGCTCCATTAATGTTCGCTGTTGGAGAGCTGAAACATAAAATCATGCAGTCGTTTATGATGGTCATCTTATTGACGCAGCGGGAACTCGGTGGGAGTTCGCTCATCTGCGTTAAAAGTGTGAAAATAGTTGATAAGGATTTGGCCTAAAGCGACTGTTCTCATTTATTTTGACTGCGTTATAATCCTTTATTATGTTTTTTAACTTGAAGCGAAGACGCTGATCAGACCCTTTTTGTCAAACTCAATGTTCTTTACCTCGGACCCAGTCCGAGTCTTTACATATGTCGGCTGATTTTATTTTCGAAAACGTGTACAGTGTGGATCCAGATAAAGATCGAGCTCACCACATTTCTGATAATTCGTTTACTGATTATTTTTGATAAATTAAGCCTGAGTAATTATCCGCTTACCCACTCTCAGTTTTTCAACCTGAACATGAAAATACTGTGGGTACGTGTACTCAAAGAATGGTCTCAATGAGACGGTTCTTTTAAGCGCTCTAAGCAAACGCTAAAATGTTGGAACAATATTATGCTGGATTTTCTCTTATCAAGACCTATGCCGAGAGGAGACCCAAATCAAGCTGCGCATCTACAATACTGATACGGGTAAACATGAAAAAAACACCGCATTAAAAAGTCTAGAGGAAACTGAAAAAATGACCAGACCAGACCAAATAAGCACATTTGACCATACCGCCGCCGACGGCCTTGTTTGGTGAAGCTGTGTTATTTCTAAATCACTGCGGATGCGCAGGCTGGTCTGCGCATTTGTTGTTTGCAAAACCCCGCAAGACAGTTTTCTCACATCGAGGCCCATATTATGTTTTCTGAACATTAAAGGGGACATATTAAAGTTCCAAATCCAATAAAATATGGAAGGAAATGTTACTAAGAGCAAAACATATAATTTTTGTGGTAAAAAAATAAGAATATCTTCGTTAATTAGACCGTTGATTAATTGTTAATGATAATTTATTATCCTGCTTATTCAGTACTCAAGTGCTCATGTACTCAATTCAGAACACACGAATAGTGGACAAACATGTTTTACATTTGGAGGTGAAAAATATTTTTCTTGATTTCAATTAGTTGAGCATGCATACTCCAATTTGAACTATTTATGTAACATAAATGAAATTGGGTACCCTCTTAGACCTCTATCGTCAGCACACAAAACTATACAGCAAATACTATACACTCAATGCCAGACTAATATCATGGATACCTGGACTCAGATACAATCGATTTCCCGATATAGTCGCCGCGGTGTAAGGGGGACAATTGACTTATCGATTATCTAGGTGATCAAGAACCACAACTTCCCTGTTAAGCCGGGCCATAGTTCTATTTGGTTATTTCCCTTTCACCATACATTTTTGTTCCACGGAACGGATGCTCAACGGCCCTGTCAACTACTTTTGATCACAACGGTTTTCCTGGGTTAAGCCCGTGAAAGGCTATAGATGCAACGTATCTTGTTCCAAGACGTAACTCTGACCCCGCCAGCGGTGGGATTCGAACCCCGGTTGTCACTACCAACTGTCACAAAACAATTGACACTGTTTATTTTTGTTGGCGCTTTACGTCCCAGTCAACAATTTTCCAGTCATGTTATTTTCAAGCGACACTGTTTGCCGCTTCCAGTGAGAGCGACACTGTTTTCCAGTATTTCCGAAATTCGTGGTTAGAAGAACGTGTGTTGCAGTGGCCGGGAAAGAAAACACTGCGCGTATGTTTGTTTGGGACGTATAGCGTCGCTTTTAACATTTTTCAGCTATATTATCCTCTCGCACTATCTTTGGGCATGCGTCTCGTTAGCCACACGTCCCCTATGGTTTATCATTCGCAGAAGACGCAGATGCCTAAGATTTAATACTGTATATACTAATGAAGTCTTCCATTTTGTTTGATACAAGTAACTTTGGATGGTCAATTGTATATACCAAGGGATCACAGATTATAATTATCAAACAGTATTATATTCCTTTCTCTCAATTTAGCAAACTGTGTAGATCCTGATGAAAGGCCGTGTTAAGCGGTGTTTCATCTGGGTCTTCATTGTCTGTGAAAGGTCGACTTTTTAAAATTACAGTAAAACCTGTGTAAAACGGTCACTCAAAAATAGACAAAACAAGGGTCTTAATGACAAAAAGTCGAAAGTATTGCATTCTACAATACGTTTGACCTGCATTAAGCGATATTTGGTCCTGAAAACATTTTTTGGTCGTTTTGAGGATGGCCGTTTTACACAGGTTTTACTGTAGTAGTATGCAAAGTGTTAAGGCAGTTCTCGAAACTTACCAAACATCGCCGGAATTTAACGAAGTAGGTTCCGGCCAAAGTCGACATCTGCTGATTCGTCTGTTTGCTGGTCTGACTGGGTCCATTTGCTGAATTTGATACAATAATTTTGTACTGACACTGTAGTCGCTCGATACACATACTTTTATAAAAGATCGTTAAATTGACATGCAGCCATAGAAAAAAGAGTCCAATGCTATTTACTGATTGCTTTTGTTCATATTCAATGCCTGAATAAAATCTATATTCAATCAGATCGATATTTGAAAAAAAGTGCATTGACGTACGAATAACTAAATAATGGCAAGGCAAGGTTCGCGTGACCCTCAGTCTATCCCATTTCTTTCAAGAAAGTATTTTATAAGTGGTTTCAACGATACAAAACTGCCCTTGCCAATGACATAATTATTAAGACGGATTGCATTTTGTGAATATCGATCAGACTGATCATAAAGGAATAGCTGATCAATGTCTTCTTCGTGTGCCATTTCCTGTCATTCTTACAAGTTTGTCATTTGGACTTGTTCGGTTATTCTCGTATACATTTAAGTACGGTAGAATACCTGAATATGTTCCACAACGCATTGGGTTTTAGCGGAACTCTTTTAGACTTTCTAGCATAAAGTATGTAGCACGACCCTTGGGTACGCACTATAAGCACTAAGTAAGTCTTGCACGACCCTTGGGTCCGCACTATAATTTTGCAGGACCCTTGGTTCCGCTTTATGATCACTGTGTAAATCTGTTCGTCAGACTGTTCGTACATGGCCAGTTTGTGAAAATGCCCATAACTCTTGAATCACATGGTATATTTGGATCAAATACACCAAAACCAAAAGAGGAGGCATCTCACCTTCGACCTCTTGATTATTTTACATGGTCCAGCCACTAGTATGCAAAACGGTAGCGAGGCTTTGCCGAGCTTTATTTCGGCCTGTCACGGCTGTTTAGTGAATATGCTCATAACTCTGAAACTGCATTGTATAATTTGATCAAAATTTGCATACTTATACATTGTAACATTGTCTACACACTGGTATGCAAAACGTTTTCTGATCTTTACAGGTTAGCATTATTTGGAATGTGCATATATGCTGAAGCATTAAAAAAAACTTTTTCACTGCACATGCCACAAACACCCTAACTCATACAATGCTCATGCTGTAAGTACCCCTAAAAGGAAAATACATGTTGCTTTAGAGAAATTTAACCACAAGGTATATTGATCCAATTATGCATCATTATGCAGAATATGACAAATTTACTTTTCACGCATTACCTCTGGCACTAGATATTGATTAATAAACGTTCACTACGGGTCGTGCACATTACTGTCAGTTGATTGGAATTTTACTCAACTCTCTTACTATTTGCCTACTAGGTAATTTTTCATGTTATTTTTTATTTGTTGTCCTGCTAACTCTTTTTTCTGAATCAACTTTTTCGAAAAAAATCTTACAGGAATACAATCAGAATGTCAAACAGTTTGGATCCAGTCCTTTGTTAGTCCTGATCTGTGTCCAAAACAGTTTGCAAGGGTAATCAGCAGACGACACTAGTATGAAAGAGTTAAATGTCATATATTTTCTAAGGAATTCAAATTGACATAAAGTATAGGTTTGAATATCAATGTTCAACCAAGCAAAATTTAAGATTATGCTATGGCGATTCTCAGCCAACTCACAGACTCGGGTACCGCCAGCCAGCGAAACGCCGTTTGAATGGCATTTCGCTGGCGGACCTATATTGGTCCGCATTCATATGCTTTCTGTGTGACTGATATACCGGCATACGTATGTGCATGTTGAACCAAATGTCTACACTGCAAAATATAAGTGTAATTGTACACGAAATTTGGTGGCAGCTGAATGGCTACTCTTTCAACTGAATAAAAAGCGGTTCTGTGCGATTTTTAGTCCATAGAATGCTTAAACAATAACAGGTGGAAATGTTTAACATTTGAGCCAGTGCATGAGATGTCCAACAATGTGGAATGTGCGACCAGCAACGCCTCAGATCAGCCTGTGCATATGTGCAGTCTGACCAGAGCATTTTTTGTCGCTTGAATATTCTATGTGTGTAAAAGCTGCTGACTGAACATCATTTGGAGGTTCTAAGCTTAAAAGGAGGCTGCACAGGCTCGTCTGATTCTACACTTGTCAAAATGCCACATTGTTGGAAATCACATGTCACGGCTCATTTATCAATGCAGAAATGTTGGCCTATTTTGGTGTACACTTATACTTACTGTATTTCCAACTGAAACACATTCAGGTGGAACTTGCATAAAATTGTGTAATATTTTCTTACTCAGCTATTTAAACATAAGTTTTGGGTGCTCAAAAGTACCGTCTCATTGAGACGGTTCTTTTGAGCACCCACAACATATGTTTTTGTTGAGAAATAAGAAAAATAATTTTCAGCTACACACTCTTATCTGGTGGCATCTGGAAGTAAGACTAAGTGTACACCAAAAGAGGAGGCATCTCACCTTCCACATACTCTTTTGGTGTTAACTTACACGTACTTTTACAGTGTGTTTTTTCTTTGTTAATAACATTTACTCCCGTGTATAATGCAAACAGACTTCCACCTTGTTCACATACTAATGTTTGAGGCGGCTCTTTTGAAGTATATAGGAGGGCTAGTGTCATTTCCAGTGTCCGCGCTCATGAAAACGCACTACCCAGCATTTCAACGCCCACTATGTTATATGAGTAAAGTTTATTTTAAGATAAATTCAATAATTTTAAGTTCATAAGTACTGATCAATCAGTGGCCTTCATTGGTGCATCAAGTTAAAATATATTCTATTGAAATATATTGACACAGCCGATCGCTTTTAGCTGATATTGCAAACCAATTATTGAGCCATTTTCAAATAAGGATTGGTATTATACAGGTCCTGCCTACAGTAGATCATAGTGATAGTGAATATCGTAGGCTATGTCAAGTTCTATGATAAAAAAAACATACAAAATGAACAACAAAGTATCCTCTTGAAAAATAACAACAAAAACAATAACAATAAGCAATAAAACACACTAAAACACAACAAGACTACTACAACAACAACCCAAATCTCACCAACGCCTAATTAGAGAGCACACACGTGCACATTCAAAGATTACACTTTCAAAGATTTCATAGGTGCATAATTGAGAATTACCGTTCTTTTTTCTCAATGAAGCATATATTGTGGATACACAAAAGAAGCGCCACTATGAGACGGTTCTTTTGAGCACCAGCAGCATATGTTAAAACGGATAGATAAGAAAATATTCAAATTTACTAGATCGTTTTTTTTTTGTTCATCTAGACCTTAGAAGAATGTACACATAGCTTCTATTTTAAGGAAGCCTCTCTACATATTGATTCCAATCAAATACATTCAGTTCAATAAACCGATGATCGACCGTAAGTTTTAATCCGAGTCCAGTTGCAAATAAAATGTTTAAGCAAACAAAAGTTACAGAGGGTCTAACATGACTGATCCTGTATTTAAAAAGAGATAAACTAGTTTTCACCGATTGCATCCATTAAGATTAACCCAAATGAATCTATCTGTCTGTATTCGTTGTTATTCTTTGAAATTTCTGATTTGTGATCAAAAAGTGATCTGTTGGCAGAGACATTGATTTTTGAGACACTGGGTCTCCTCAGTTTATTAAAACGACCTGTGAGATCAAATTTAGCCGAATCGCTGCTGATTATTTGTAGTTTTAGTACATGAGAGTTAACAGCGCTAGCTTGCTTGTAAGCAAGTGAATGTAATATGTTTTGTTTAGTAGACGTACCACCATAGAGCTTGATTTATAAGTGACAATAATTAGCGATGAAAATTTTCAGAAGTAAAATATTGACCAAAATTTTACCAGTTTAACAACTAGGTACACTATTCTGTGCACTCATCGACTGCAACCAACACGCGATGACTGTGCTGTTCGAGTACAGGGTTCTATAGCGTGCGTACAGTTGGAGCAGAAAGCTATTTTTACGCAAATTCCTTGACGAGCTGACAAATGTCTTATTTAGGTTTGAAATAAATTCAGATTGCTGCTGCAAATTGCTGTTCCATCAGCAGCAGGAGTCAAAACATTCTCTTCTTGATTTAGCAAAGAAAGCTTCACATACCCTTTTTTATTTAAAATGGTCATGATCTGGCTTCAAAACAGTCGTTTTTACGGTATGTGCATCCACATATGAGCCGCGACATGTGATTTCCAACAATGTGGCATTTTGACAAGTGTAGGCTCAGACGAGCCTGTGCAGCTTCCTTTTAAGCTTAGAAACTCCAAATGATGTTCAGTCAGTAGCTTAACAATTATAGAATACTCAAGCGACTAGCAAAGGCTCTGATCAGACTGCGCGCATGCTGGTCGTGCTGGTCGCATGTACCACATTGTTGGAAATCTCATGCACTGGCTCATATACCGTCCCTATATAACTGAAAGATTGTTGATGGGACGTAAAAGAATCAAATCAAATCACTGGCTCATATGTATTTTTACCTTTGAAAATAGTGTTAAACATCTAAATAAATGGTTGCTCTATTGGATGGGCAAGGGTTCAACGTTTTTTTTTTTTTCAGGTGGAAAACTAAGATTTTAAACAGACTGTGCAGTTGCGCAGACTGATTTCAATCTTAGCTGTACGAAAATACCAACTAGGGCCTAATACTTTATGCTGGATACCGGCGGCAATGCCATCCTAAATGTCAATATTGGTTAAAATACATACGAACTATACCTGTACCTTAGCATACTCTTTATATAGAATTAAACAAAAAAAATATATTGATCAGTTATGCAACCGACATTTC
Organism: Loripinus fragilis; assembly: GCA_964019695.1. Taxonomy (NCBI): domain Eukaryota; kingdom Metazoa; phylum Mollusca; class Bivalvia; order Lucinida; family Lucinidae; genus Loripinus; species Loripinus fragilis. Next base: position 61,281,488 of record OZ026522.1, on the reverse strand, counting down.
TTATACTGGTAGGGTAGTACCAGATATGGGTCGTTTCTGGATAGTACATGTGCTGAGTTAGTTATTACAGATTTAGTTGGCAGCGTCTCGGTAGAGAAAGAACTCCGATCATGGGTAAGTATTACATGTTGTAGATGTCCGTTAAAATAAAGTATTTTAGTAGTGTGGTAAAATAATTATCATATGACGTCGCGTCTAGGAGTGAAATAACGTCATGCATTTAAAATCGATAAACCACTTAGGGGATATCTGTATTCAAAATTTTCATTTGGGGAGGTATATCGTCGGATATACGGTCGGAAATCACGTTTACCATTTACGCGTCGCCGTTAAACGTGATTTCCGACCGTATATCCGACGATATACCTCCCTAAATGAAAACTTTGAATATGGTTATCCCCATTCTAATGCACTATTAACATTTTCCCATCAATGAACTTTGTTGCACCTATGCCAGCTGCATAAAACCGCTTGCCAGCTGCATATATTCACTTGTCAATAAACCAATAAAAAACGACGTTACGTAATGACATCGGGTTTCCGACAGTATATCGCAGGATATACTGTCGCAAATTTATGACGTTATCCAATCAGACGTCGCGTTGCATTTGCAAGTGCATTAGAATAGTGGATAAAGATTTTCGGGAAACGTTATGAAATTCATGACGCCTTTAACGTCACGCGTCATGCATATGGCAAAACCCTAAAGTTTTCACGTCAAAAATATAATTTCAAATAATTTTAATGCCATATGATAAATATAATCTAACATTCGTAAGTCTGTATTATTGAATTTATTATAATCGTTGCGAAAAAGAGATAAAATGCTCGGCAGGCCTCGCATTTTGTATCTTTTCCTCAACACGCTAATAAATCCAATACAACATGAGCACTCATGTAAAATCCTCTAAGTCTTCGTCATATCATGAGTTTATTTAATTTTATGACTATTTTTAGATAACTTTCATCCCAAGAACTTGAAGTATTTGTTCAAGTCAAAGTTAACTATTTGCCTACTGGGTATTGTTTTCGTCGCTTGATGATTTTTTTTTTCAAAATCGACTTTTTCGAAAAATTATTTCAGGAAATTCATCAGAGTGTCAACCAGTTTTTCGATCCAGATCGCTTATTTTGAGCACCTACAAGGAATATAAGCGGTTTATCGATTTTAATGCATGGCGTTATAACACTCCCAGACGTAAAGGCCTGTGATAAATGTTTATAACGCAAACATGTTTACGCAAAACGCAGTTTGCCCACGCTGAGGTACATTAATTTTTGGTAGGCATTTTTCTAAATTTAATACAGTTTCAAACACTGCATGAAAGTTGTGCATTCCCTTAACTCTTTGTAGACCGGAATCTTTTGCAAACTACCGCGACAACCCAGATGAAATGTGGCATGCATCACAGTCTACACGGTTTGCTAAGATAAATTTGATCATCAGGAAAAGAAGAGCAATATTTTTATTTTAATTATAACCTGTGCCCCCTCAATATATAATTTATAATATTCCATCATGGTGTTAATGTATTTAACTTTATGGAAAATTCAATTGGTTTGAAAAGGGTTCAAGAGGCTATACATGCACATGTTCTAGATTCTTCTCGTCCCCTCCACATTTTTTGCTAAAATCTAGCTTTCTTACTTTAATCCTTGTTTTGGGGAAACCCCTAAACGAGTATTTTTATAGCAATGATGCAGCAAAGTGCTGCATTACATAAGGGTCTGCACTGTTTTTAAGCCCTGTTTGTAAAGGTAAAAATATATTCAGACAAAAGAATACAATATTGTTTAGAAAAGTATAACCTGACGCCCCTATATATGTACAATAAACCATTCCAAGTGTATCAAACAAAAAGGACGAATCCACTAGTATACAAAGGCTAACCGGATGATAATCAGTGGCACTAGCTTTAAAAAGAAGAGTCAGCGGAATCATGTTCCTTTGACACATCCGGGAACTGGCGAACATCAACGGCGAAATTTATTAACTTTTTTATTTCTTATTTAGAGATTTGATGGAAAATGCGACAATGCTATCATTTGCGAGCTCGCCAGTTTCCGGATGTGTCGAGGGAACAGAATTTCACTCACTCTTTTTAGGCCTATGACTGATTACCACCCGCGTTTAAACTTCTTAAAAAAGAGGGAATACTTATTTGAATATAAAATGAAACCTTGTCTTTAATTATACCCAATATGCAAGTATACACAAAGTGTGTGCTTGCCACCATTGAACATGAGCCCAATATTAATGAGCCGCGTCTTGAGAAATCATCAATGTGGCTGTGTGCTAGAAGACTAATCAGATCTGCTAAAGATCAGCTCATTCTGATCATAATCTTCGCTGTTCGCATGTAGACAGCTTAGATTTTAAGTTACCCACATAGAGCACGTGCTAAAACGACTCTGATCTGAGTCTTCGCCGGTCGCACTCTCAATTTGTTGGTTAGTCACGTCATGAAGAAGTTTTTTTTTTATGTATACGCAACGTTGTAATTGACGACAGTACAATTTAAGCCGCTAATCCTGCATACTCATACATGTATATGCTTATTCCAGTTGGGGCGAAAACCACATGATGACCCTTTCCAAGCTAGCTCTTGACGAATTACTGAGCGTTTGCATTCTTTATTAATGAAGGCAATGACGTGCCAGAACGCTGATTAAGTTACGCAAATCAAAGGGAGACTACTGGACCAAGCAATGATTATCTTCAATTGCGTCCCTTTTCAAAATGGGAACTTCTCTTAAAGAAACGAATTTGGTCCCAGAGGGAGCGAATTCTTTCCTGAATGAACAGTTCCTTATAGTATGAAAATCACTTTTTATATACCTATAAATGATACAACGCTTAAACTGTCTGTTTTCTGGCCATCTGATACGAAAAGTCGGATCAACGAACTGAGGTTTTCTGGTTCCGTATCTCTACTATCCTTTAAAACGAGGCAAACGTCGGTTACCTGTTTTTGCAGCGGCGTTACATAAAGTAAATTTCAAGCATGGAACCAGAGACGGAAAACATGATGACGTTACGTCAAGAAACGCAACGTTATGGCAAACGTCCCCGCAATTTTTCGGGATTAAAGACCAAAACAAGTTTTAAAATCAGAAAGAATGTCAGAAAAAAGGGCTTATACTTCATACTCCCGGTCCCGAAATTCGCCAGCATGTAGCCTACATATATATTGATACTCCGTGCGCCTATCCTCCCTCCTACCCTTCTATAAGATATGCATGATCTTTCAACTCAGCTCAGCTTACTCAACTCATCAAGCTGAGCAAACTAAGCATTTTTCGCCCTTTTTCGGAGTGAAATTAACCATGCCACCGAGCTCAGGTTACTCAACTCATCCAGCTCAGCTTACAACTTATGCTACTTAACTTACCTAAGTTGAGTTGGATAAGTTGAACTGTAAGTCAGCGGTCAGTATATTTATAATATATATATATATAACTATAACAAACATACATGTGATAGGTCCCTATATTCTAAGTTCTAAGTTGAGTAAGTTGCCATAGCTGTCTATTACAGCCGATGAGTTCGGTAAGTTGGGTCTTTAAACAATTATATGTATCCAGATGCTTCAATGGCCGAGCTAAGTTCGGTAAGTTATAATAGCTGCGCATATGTTAGGATGAGTTGGTGATATGTGTCCAGATACTTCAATGGCTGAGCTAAGTTCGGTAAGTTATAATAGCTGCACATATGTTAGGATGAGTTGGTCATGAGTATAACATTGGACCATTATATGCAGCAAGATGCAAGCTAAGTTCGATGAGTTGAGTAAGCTAAGCAAGCTGAGTTCGATAAGTTAAAAGATAAGTTCGATAAGTTGGATGAGTTGGGTAAGTTCGATAAGTTGGATGAGTTGAGAATGAGTTCGATGAGTTGGATGAGTTGAGCTGTTCGATGAGTTGGGTAAGTTGGATGAGTTGGATAAGTTGAGGATGAGTTCGATGAGTTCGCTAAGTTGGACTGTAAGTTCGATGAGTTGGCTAAGTTGGAATGTAAGTTCGATGAGTTGGCTAAGTTGGAATGTAAGTTCGCTGAGTTGGATAAGTTGTACTGAAAGTTCGATGAGTTGGCTAAATTGGAATGTAAGTTCGATGAGTTGGATAAGTTGAGGATGAGTTCGATAAGTTGTGTAAGTTGTACTGTAAGTTGGATGAGTTGGCTAAGTTGAGGATGAGTTCGATGAGTTGGATAAGTTGGAATGTAAGTTGGATGAGTTGGCTAAGTTGTACTGTAAGTTGGATGAGTTGGCTAAGTTGTACTGTAAGTTCGATGAGTTGGCTAAGTTGAGGATGAGTTCGATAAGTTGGGTAAGTTGTACTGTAAGTTGGATGAGTTGGCTAAGTTGTACTGTAAGTTCGATGAGTTGGCTAAGTTGAGGATGAGTTCGATAAGTTGGGTAAGTTGGACTGTAAGTTCGATGAGTTAGATAAGTTGGAATGTAAGTTCGATAAGTTGGCTAAGTTGGAATGTAAGTTCGATGAGTTGGATAAGTTGTACTGTAAGTTCGATGAGTTGGCTAAGTTGAGGATGAGTTCGATAAGTTGGGTAAGTTGGAATGTAAGTTCGATGAGTTGGCCAAGTTGGAATGTAAGTTCGATGAGTTGGATACGTTGTACTGTAAGTTCGATGAGTTGGCTAAGTTGAGGATGAGTTCGATGAGTTGGATAAGTTGTACTGTAAGTTGGATGAGTTGGCTAAGTTGTACTGTAAGTTGGATGAGTTGGCTAAGTTGTACTGTAAGTTCGATGAGTTGGCTAAGTTGAGGATGAGTTTGATAAGTTGGGTAAGTTGTACTGTAAGTTGGATGAGTTGGATAAGTTGTACTGTAAGTTGGATGAGTTGGCTAAGTTGTACTGTAAGTTGGATGAGTTGGCTAAGTTGTACTGTAAGTTCGATGAGTTGGCTAAGTTGAGGATGAGTTCGATAAGTTGGGTAAGTTGTTCTGTAAGTTGGATGAGTTGGCTAAGTTGTACTGTAAGTTCGATGAGTTGGCTAAGTTGAGGATGAGTTCGAGAAGTTGGGTAAGTTGGACTGTAAGTTCGATGAGTTAGATAAGTTTGAATGTAAGTTCGATAAGTTGGCTAAGTTGGAATGTAGGTTCGATGAGTTGGATAAGTTGTACTGTAAGTTCGATGAGTTGGCTAAGTGGAGGATGAGTTCGATAAGTTGAGTAAGTTGGAATGTAAGTTCGATGAGTTGGCTAAGTTGGAATGTAAGTTCGATGAGTTGGATAAGTTGTACTGTAAGTTCGATGAGTTGGCTAAGTTTAGGATGAGTTCGATGAGTTGGATAAGTTGTACTGTAAGTTGGATGAGTTGGCTCAGTTGGAATAAAAGTTCGATGAGTTGGATAAGTTGAGGATGAGTTAGATAAGTTTAAATGTAAGTTCGATGAGTTGGCTAAGTTTGAATGTAAGTTCGATGAGTTGGATAAGTTGAGGATGAGTTCGATGAGTTGGATAAGCTGGACGGTAAGTTGGATGAGTTGGATAAGTTGTACTGTAAGTTCAATGAGATGGCTAAGTTTAGGATGAGTTCGATGAGTTGGATAAGTTGTACTGTAAGTTGGATGAGTTGGCTAAGTTGTACTGTAAGTTCAAGGAGTTGGCTAAGTTGAGGATGAGTTTGATGAGTTGGGTAAGTTGTACTGTAAGTTCGATGAGTTGGCTAAGTTGAGGATGAGTTCGATAAGTTGGGTAAGTTGTACTGTAAGTTCGATGAGTTGGCTAAGTTGAGGATGAGTTCGATGAGTTGGATAAGTTGTACTGTAAGTTGGATGAGTTGGCTTAGTTGTACTGTAAGTGTGATGAGTTGGATAAGTTGTACTGTAATGTCGATGAGTTGGCTAAGTTGAGGATGAGTTCGATGAGTTGGATAAGTTGGACGGTAAGTTGGATGAGTTGGATAAGTTGAGGATGAGTTCGATGAGTTGGATAAGTTGTACTGTAAGTTGGATGAGTTGGATAAGTTGAGGATGAGTTCGATGAGTTGGCTAAGTTGTACTGTAAGTTTGATAAGTTGGCTAAGTTGAGGATGAGTTCGATGAGTTGGATAAGTTGTACTGTAAGTTGGATGAGTTGGCTAAGTTGGAATGTAAGTTCGATGAGTAGGCTAAGTTGAGGATGAGTTCGATGAGTTGGATAAGTTGTACTGTAAGTTGGATGAGTTGGCTAAGTTGTACTGTAAGTTCGATGAGTTGGCTAAGTTGAGGATGAGTTCGATAAGTTGGGTAAGTTGGACTGTAAGTTCGATGAGTTAGATAAGTTGGAATGTAAGTTCGATAAGTTGGCTAAGTTGGAATGTAAGTTCGATGAGTTGGATAAGTTGAGGATGAGTTCGATGAGTTGGATAAGTTGGACGGTAAGTTGGATGAGTTGGATAAGTTGAGGATGAGTTCGATGAGTTGGATAAGTTGTACTGTAAGTTGGATGAGTTGGATAAGTTGAGGATGAGTTCGATGAGTTGGCTAAGTTGTACTGTAAGTTTGATAAGTTGGCTAAGTTGAGGATGAGTTCGATGAGTTGGATAAGTTGTACTGTAAGTTGGATGAGTTGGCTAAGTTGTACTGTAAGTTCGATAAGTTGGCGAAGTTGGAATGTAAGTTCGATGAGTTGGATAAGTTGTACTGTAAGTTCGATGAGTTGGCTAAGTTTAGGATGAGTTCGATGAGTTGGATAAGTTGTACTGTAAGTTGGATGAGTTAGCTAAGTTGTACTGTAAGTTCGATGAGTTGGCTAAGTTGAGGATGAATTCGATAAGTTGGGTAAGTTGTACTGTTAGTTTGATGAGTTAGATAAGTTGGAATGTAAGTTGGATGAGTTGGCTAAGTTGGAATGTAAGTTCGATAAGTTGGATAAGTTGAGGATGAGTTCGATGAGTTGGATAAGTTGGACGGTAAGTTGGATGAGTTGGATAAGCTTTACTGTTAGTTCGATGAGTTGGCTAAGTTGAGGATGAGTTGGATGAGTTGTACTGTTAGTTGGATGAGTTGGCTAATTGTACTGTAAGTTCGATGAGTTGGCTAAGTTCAGGATGAGTTCGATAAGTTGGGTAAGTTGTACTGTAAGTTCGATGAGTTAGATAAGTTGGAATGTAAGTTCCATAAGTTGGCTAAGTTGGAATGTAAGTTCGATGAGTTGGATAAGTTGTACTGTAAGTTGGATGAGTTGGCTAAGTTGAGGATGAGTTCGATGAGTTGGATAAGTTGTACTGTAAGTTGGATGAGTTGGCTAAGTTGTACTGTAAGTTGGATGAGTTGGCTAAGTTGTACTGTAAGTTCGATGAGTTGGCTAAGTTGAGGATGAGTTCGATAAGTTGGGTAAGTTGTACTGTAAGTTGGATGAGTTGGCTAAGTTGTACTGTAAGTTCGATGAGTTGGCTAAGTTGAGGATGAACTCGATAAGTTGGGTAAGTTGGACAGTAAGTTCGATGAGTTAGATAAGTTGGAATGTAAGTTCGATAAGTTGGCTAAGTTGGAATGTAAGTTTGATGAGTTGGATAAGTTGTACTGTAAGTTCGATGAGTTGGCTAAGTTGAGGATGAGTTCGATAAGTTGGGTAAGTTGGAATGTAAGTTCGATGAGTTGGCTAAGTTGGAATGTAAGTTCGATGAGTTGGATAAGTTGAGCTGTAAGTTCGATGAGTTGGCTAAGTTTAGGATGAGTTCGATGAGTTGGATAAGTTGTACTTTAAGTTGGATGAGTTGGCTAAGTTGGAATGAAAGTTCGATGAGTTGGATAAGTTGAGGATGAGTCATTTAAGTTGTACTATAAGTTGGATGAGTTGGCTAAGTTGTGGATAAGTTCGATGAGTTGGATAAGCTGTACTGTAAGTTGGATGAGTTGGCTAAGTCGAACTGTAACTTTGATGAGTTGGATAAGTTTTACTGTAAGTTCGATGAGTTGGCTAAGTTGAGGATGAGTTCGATGAGTTGGATAAGTTGTACTGTAAGTTGGATGAGTTGGATAAGTTGAGGATGAGTTCGATGAGTTGGATAAGTTGTACTGTAAGTTGGATGAGTTGGATAGGTTGAGGATGAGTTCGATGAGTTGGCTAAGTTGTACTGTAAGTTTGATGAGTTGGCTAAGTTGAGGATGAGTTCGATGAGTTGGGTAAGTTGTACTGTAAGTTCGATGAGTTGGCTAAGTTGGAATGTAAGTTCGATGAGTTGGCTAAGTTGAGGATGAGTTCGATAAGTTGGGTTAGTTGGAATGTAAGTTCGATGAGTTAGATAAGTTGGAATGTAAGTTCGATAAGTTGGCTAAGTTGGAATGTAAGTTCGATGAGTTGGATAAGTTGTACTGTAAGTTCCATGAGTTGGCTAAGTTGAGGATGAGTTCGATAAGTTGGTTAAGTTGGAATGTAAGTTCGATGAGTTGGCTAAGTTGGAATGTAAGTTCGATGAGTTGGATAAGTTGTACTGTAAGTTCGATGAGTTGGCTAAGTTGAGGATGAGTTCGATGAGTTGGCTAAGTTGTACAGTAAGTTGGATGAGTTGGCTAAGTTGAGGATGAGTTCGATGAGTTGGCTAAGTTGGAATGTAAGTTCGATGAGTTGAATAAGTTGAGGATGAGTTGGATAAGTTGTACTGTAAGTTGGATGAGTTGGCTAAGTTGTACTGTAAGTTGGATGAGTTGGCTAAGTTGAGTATGAGTTCGATAAGTTGGGTAAGATTTACTGTAAGTTGGATGAGTTGGCTAAGTTGAGGATGAGTTCGATGAGTTGGATAAGTTGGACGGTAAGTTGGATGAGTTGGATAAGTTGAGGATGAGTTTGATGAGTTGGATAAGTTGAACTGTAAGTTCGATGAGTAGGCTAAGTTGAGGATGAGTTCGATGAGTTTGATAAGTTGTACTGTAAGTTGGATGAGTTGGCTAAGTTGGAATGTAAGTTCGATGAGTTGGCTAAGTTAGAATGTAAGTACGATGAGTTGGATAAGTTGAGGATGAGTTCGATTAGTTGGAAAAGTTGGACTGTAGGTTCAATGAGTTGGCTAAGTTGAGGATGAGTTCGATGAGTTGGAAAAGTTGTACTAAAAGTTCGATGAGTTGGCTAAGTTGGAATGTAAGTTCGATGAGTTGGATAAGATGAGGATGAGTTCGATGACTTGGATAAGTTGTAATGTAAGTTGGATGAGTTGGATAAGTTGAGGATGAGATCGATGAGTTGGCTAAGTTGTACTGTAAGTTTGATGAGTTAGCTAAGTTGAGGATGAGTTCGATGAGTTGGATTAGTTGTACTGTAAGTTGGATGAGTTGGCTAAGTTGGAATGTAAGTTCGATGAGTTGGTTAAGTTGAGGATGAGTTCGATGAGTTGGATAAGTTATACTGTAAGTTGGATGAGTTGGCTAAGTTGTACTGTAAGTTCGATAAGTTGGCGAAGTTGGAATGTAAGTTCGATGAGTTGGATAAGTTGTACTGTAAGTTCGATGAGTTGGCTAAGTTTAGGATGAGTTCGATGAGTTGGATAAGTTGTACTGTAAGTTCGATGAGTTGGCTAAGTTGAGGATGAATTCGATAAGTTGGGTAAGTTGTACTGTTAGTTTGATGAGTTAGATAAGTTGGAATGTAAGTTGGATGAGTTGGCTAAGTTGGAATGTAAGTTCGATAAGTTGGATAAGTTGAGGATGAGTTCGATGAGTTGGATAAGTTGGACGGTAAGTTGGATGAGTTGGATAAGCTGTACTGTTAGTTCGATGAGTTGGCTAAGTTGAGGATGAGTTGGATGAGTTGTACTGTAAGTTGGATGAGTTGGCTAATTGTACTGTAAGTTCGATGAGTTGGCTAAGTTGAGGATGAGTTCGATAAGTTGGGTAAGTTGTACTGTAAGTTCGATGAGTTAGATAAGTTGGAATGTAAGTTCGATGAGTTGGCTAAGTTGGAATGTAAGTTCGATGAGTTTGATAAGTTGAGGATGAGTTCGATGAGTTGGATAAGTTGGACTGTAGGTTCGATGAGTTGGCTAAGTTGAGGATGAGTTCGATGAGTTGGATAAGTTGTACTGTAAGTTGGATGAGTTTGCTAAGTTGTACTGTAAGTTCGATGAGTTGGCTAAGTTGAGGATGAATTCGATAAGTTGGGTAAGTTGTACTGTAAGTTCGATGAGTTAGATAAGTTGGATACGCTAGCAAACTCATCGAACTCATCCTCAACTTATCCATCTCATCGTACTTACGGTCCAACTTATCCAACTTACAGTACAACTTATCCAACTCATCGAACTCATCCTCAACTTATCCAACTCATACAACTTACAGCCGAACTTAGCCAACTCATCGAACTTACAGTACAACTTATCCAACTCATCTAACTTACAGTGCAACTTCGTCGTGTCAAAATGTATGTGATGCGCTGACCTTTTTGTTGGACAATATTTTTATTCGATTTGGCACCAAGCTCTATAGACAAGTTGTTGGGATTCCTATGGGCACTAATTGTGCTCCCCTGGTTGCAGATTTATTCCTGTTTTGTTATGAAAGGGACTTTATGATGTCTCTTTCTGATGATAAGCAGGCTGATGTTATTGATGCGTTTAACACTACTTCCAGATATTTGGACGATATTTTAAATATTAATAATGTTTATTTTGACAATACGGTTAGTCAAATATACCCTTCAGAGCTCCAACTTAATAAAGCCAATGCCTCTGATACCGAAGCCGCATTTTTAGACTTGCATTTGTCAATTTCTAATGATATTGTTTCTACCAAAATTTATGATAAACGTGACGACTTTGATTTTGAAATTGTCAATTTCCCATTTTTAGATGGTGATGTTCCTTGTCTACATCCTATGGAGTCTATATCTCTCAACTCATTCGTTTTGCTAGAGCATCTAGCTATGTTGCTGACTTCAACACTCGCAATAAATTGTTAACTCAGAAACTTCTTAAACAAGGCTATCGGTATCATAAACTTCGCAAAACATTTTCAAAATTTTATAGACGATACTATGATTTGATTTCTAAATTCCAAGTTGGACTTAAATCTCTCTTGCGCCAAGGACTTTTGGAACCAGATTTCTATGGTGACTTGGTGTATAAGTTGAAGAGGATTGTTGGCTCTAATAATTTTTCAGCGCAGTTCATTAAAATAATTTCCCATAATAAAAAGATTGGCTATAACATTAATGTATTGCAACAGACTGCATGCTTGGTAGTCAACCCAATCATGGTTGGCAACTTTTTTTTCCTCTTTAATTGCACGCCGGTGGGTCGGACTTCAGACTCTATGATGGTTCCGACTTAAAGACTTATCTATTGATGAGATGGTAGGGGCCTGATGCTTTGGCTGTTTGTCGGGCCCACCGGGGTTTACCTGTTGGACTTCTTTTGCTCCGGTATTCAGTTTAATTTACTGTTGAGTCCTTATCCTTGCTTTATCTCCTTGTTATATCTTGATTTATATGTTTTAGGAGATGATGCATTGATAAGTTAGGGGTCTTTCATGCAAACCAAATATCTATGTGTCTTGATCCACATCTGAATTAAGGGTGAGGTTGGCGCCGTTAAACCGGTTTAAGCCCACCAGTAAAATATTTTACTGACCGTTCCAAGGCGGTACTTCTTTTGTGGATCTTTTATGTTTTTGTTCTGTCTTGTGGTTGCTATGTTTTGTGCACGTCTGTTTATATGTGCTTTGTGGTCACCTGCTGGGAAAGGGCTGACCTCTTGGCTCTCGTTTGTGGTGTCTTCTGTGAGTTTGTCACTTTCCCATTGGTATCCTGGGTCAGGTGTGGTACTTGATTGTATCGATTCCTGATCTTTGCACCATTACTTACTTTTACCCATATTATCGAACTCATCCTCAACTTAGCCAACTCATCGAACTTAAAGTACAACTTAGCCAACTCATCCAACTTACAGTGCAACTTACCCAACTTATCGAACTCATCATCAACTTAGCCAACTCATCGAACTTACAGTACAACTTAGCCAACTCATCAAACTTATAGTACAACTTATCCAACTCATCGAACTCATCCTCAACTTAACCAACTCATCGAACTTACAGTATAACTTATCCAACTAATCGAACTCATCCGTAACTTATCCAACTCATCGAACGTACTGTCCAACTTATCCAACCTACAGTCCAACTTATCCAACTCATCGAATTCATCCTCAACTTATCCAACTCAACGAACTTACGTTCCAACTTAGCCAACTCATCGAACTTATTCTCAACTTATCCAACTCATCACACTTACAGTACAACTTATCCAACTCATCGAACTCATCCTCAACTTATCCAACTCATCGAACTTTCAGCCCAACTTATCCAACTTACCTTCCAACTTATCCAACTCATCAAACTCATCCTCAACTTATCCGACTCATCGAACTTACAGTCCACTTTATTCAACTCATCCAACTTACAGTCCAACTTATCCAACTCATCGAACTCATCCTCAACTTATCCAACTCATCGAACTTACAGTACAACTTAGCCAACTCATCGAACTTAAAGTACAACTTAGCAAACTCATCTTACTTACAGTACAACTTATCCAACTCATCGAACTCATCCTCAACTTATCCAACTCATCGAACTTACAGTCCAACTTATCCAACTCATCGAACTTAGAGTCCAACTTATCCAACTCATCGAACTTAGAGTCCAACTTATCCAGCTCATCGAACTCATCCTCAACTAATCCAACTCATCCAACGTACAGTCCAACTTATCCAACTCATCGAACTCATCCTCAACTTATCCAACTCATCCAACTTACCGTCCAACTTATACAACTCATCGAACTCATCCTCAACTTATCCAACTCATCCTTACATCCTCAACTTAGCCAACTCATCCAACTTACAGTCCAACTTATCCAACTCATCGAACTCATCCTCAACTTAGCCAACTCATAAAACTTACAGTACAACTTATCCAACTCATCGAACTCATCCTCAACTTATCCAACTCATCCAACTTACAGTCCAACTTATCCAACTCATCCAACTTACCTTCCAACTTATCCAACTCATCGAACTCATCCTCAACTTATCCAACTCATCAAACTGACATTCCAACTTAGCCAACTCATCAAACTTACAGCACAACTTATCCAACTCATCAAACTTAGAGTACAATTTAGCCAACTCATCGAACTTATTCTCAACTTATCCAACTCATCGAACTTACAGTCCAACTTATCCAACTCATCCGACCTACCTTCCAACTTATCCAACTCATCGAACTCATCCTCAACTTATCCATCTCATCCAACTTATAGTCCAACTTATCCAACTCATCGAAGTCATCCTCAACTTAGCCAACTCATCCAACTTACAGACCAACTTAGCCAACTCATCGAACTTACAGTACAACTAAGCCAACTCATCGAACTTATTCTCAACTTATCCAACTCATCTAACTTACAGTCCAACTTATCCAACTCATTGAACTTAGAGTCCAACTTATCCAACTCATCGAACTTAGAGTCCAACTTATCCAACTCATCGAACTCATCCTCAACTAATCCAACTCATCCAACTTACAGTCCAACTTATCCAACTCATCGAACTCATCCTCAACTTATCCAACTCATCGAACTTACAGTCCACTTTATCCAACTCATCCAACTTACAGTCCAACTTATCCAACTCATCGAACTCATCCTCAACTTATCCAACTCATCGAACTTACAGTACAACTTAGCCAACTCATCGAACTTAAAGTACAACTTAGCCAACTCATCTAACTTACAGTACAACTTATCCAACTCATCGAACTCATCCTCAACTTAGCCAACTCATCGAACTTACAGTACAACTTATCCAACTCATCGAACTTACAGTCCAACTTAGCCAACTCATCCAACTTACCATCCAACATATCTAGATCATTGAACTCATCCTCAACTTATCCTACTTATCCAACTTACAGTCCAACTTATCCAACTCATCGCACTTACATTCCAACTTATCCAACTCATCCAACTTACCCACCAATTTATCCAACTCATCGAACTCATCCTCAACTAAGCCAACTCATCGAACTTACATTCCAACTTAGCCAACTCATCGAACTTACATTCCAACTTATCTAACTCATCGAACTTACAGTACAACTTACCCAACTTATCGAACTCATCCTCAACTTAGCCAACTCATCGAACTTACAGTACAACTTAGCGAACTCATCAAACTTACAGTACAACTTATCCAACTCATCGAACTCATCCTCAACTTATCCAACTCATCGAACTTACATCCTCAACTTAGCCAACTCATCCAACTTACAGTCCAACTTATCCAACACATCGAACTCATCCTCAACTTAGCCAACTCATAAAACTTACAGTACAACTTATCCAACTCATCGAACTCATCCTCAACTTATCCAACTCATCCAACTTACTGTCCAACTTATCCAACTCATCCAACTTACAGTGCAACTTACCCATATTATCGAACTCATCCTCAACTTAGCCAACTCATCGAACTTACAGTACAACTTAGCCAACTCATCCAACTTACAGCACAACTTATCCAACTCATCAAACTTAGAGTACAACTTATCCAACTAATCGAACTTATTCTCAACTTATCCAACTCATCGAACTTACAGTCCAACTTATCCAACTCATACGACTTACCTTCCAACTTATCCAACTCATCTAACTCATCCTCAACTTATCCAACTCATCCAACTTACAGTCCAACTTATCCAACTCATCGATGTCATCCTCAACTTATCCAACTCATCGAACTTACATTCCAACTTAGCCAACTCATCCAACTTACAGTACAACTTATCCAACTCATCCTCAACTTATCCAACTCATCCAACTTACAGTACTTCTTATCCAACTCATCGAACTCATCCTCAACTTATCCAACTCATCCAACTTACCGTCCAACTTATCCAACTCATGGAACTCATCCTCAACTTAGCCAACTCATCGAACTTACAGTACAACTTATCCAACTCATCCAACTTACAGTACAACTTAGCCAACTCATCCAACTTACAGTACAGCTTACCCAACTCATCGAACTTATCCACAACTTAGCCAACTCATCCAACTTACAGGACAACTTATCCAACTCATCCTCAACTTATCCAACTTATCGAACTTACATTCCAACTTAGCCAACTCATCCAACATACAGTATAACTTATCCAACTTATCGAACTCATCCTCAACTTAGCCAACTCATCGAACTTACAGTACAACTTAGCCAACTCATCCAACTTACAGTACAACTTACCCAACTTATCGAACTCATCCTCAACTTAGCCAACTCATCGAACTTACAGTACAACTTAGCCAACTCATCCAACTTACAGTACAACTTAGCCAACTCATCCAACTTACAGTACAACTTATCCAACTCATCGAACTCATCCTCAACTTAGCCAACTCATCCAACTTACAGTACAACTTACCCAACTCATCGAACTCATCCTCAACTTAGCCAACTCATCGAACTTACAGTACAACTTAGCCAACTCATCCAACTTACAGTACAACTTATCCGACTCATCCTCAACTTATCCAACTCATCGAACTTACTGTCCAACTTATCCAACTCATCGAACTCATCCTCAACTTATCCAACTCATCCAACTTACTGTCCAACTTATCCAACTCATCCAACTTACAGTGCAACTTACCCATATTATCGAACTCATCCTCAACTTAGCCAACTCATCGAACTTACAGTACAACTTAGCCAACTCATCCATCTTACAGTACAACTTAGCCAACTCATCCAACTTACAGTACAACTTATCCAACTCATCGAACTCATCCTCAACTTAGCCAACTCATCCAACTTACAGTACAACTTACCCAACTCATCGAACTCATCCTCAACTTAGCCAACTCATCGAACTTACAGTACAACTTAGCCAACTCATCCAACTTACAGTACAACTTATCCGACTCATCCTCAACTTATCCAACTCATCGAACTTACATTCCAACTTTGCCAACTCATCCAACTTACAGTACAACTTAGCCAACTCATCGAACTCATCCTCAACTTAGCCAACTCATCCAACTTATAGTACAACTTAGCTAACTCATCCAACTTACAGTACAACTTATCCAACTCATCGAACTCATCCTCAACTTAGCCAACTCATCAAACTTACAGTACAACTTAGCCAACTCATCGAACTCATCCTCAACTTATCCAACTCATTCAACTTACAGTACAACTTATCCAACTCATCGAACTCATCCTCAACTTCTCCAACTCATTCAACTTACCGTCCAACTTATCCAACTCATCGAACTCATCCTCAACTTAGCCAACTCATCGAACTTACAGTACAACTTATCCAACTCATCAAACTTACAGTATAACTTAGCCAACTCATCCAACTTACAGTACAGCTTACCCAACTCATCGAACTTATCCACAACTTAGCCAACTCATCCAACTTACAGTACAACTTATCCAACTCATCCTCAACTTATCCAACTCATCGAACTTACATTCCAACTTAGCCAACTCATCCAACTTACAGTATAACTTATCCAACTCATCGAACTCATCCTCAACTTAGCAAACTCATCGAACTTACAGTACAACTTATCCAACTCATCGAACTCATCCTCAACTTATCCAACTCATCGAACTTACATCCTCAACTTAGCCAACTCATCCAACTTACAGTCCAACTTATCCAACTCATCGAAATCATCCTCAACCAAGCCAACTCATAAAACTTACAGTACAACTTATCCAACTCATCGAACTCATCCTCAACTTATCCAACTCATCCAACTTACTGTCCAACTTATCCAACTCATCTAACTTACAGTGCAACTTCGTCGTGTCAAAATGTATGTGATGCGCTGACCTTTTTGTTGGACAATATTTTTATTCGATTTGGCACCAAGCTCTATAGACAAGTTGTTGGGATTCCTATGGGCACTAATTGTGCTCCCCTGGTTGCAGATTTATTCCTGTTTTGTTATGAAAGGGACTTTATGATGTCTCTTTCTGATGATAAGCAGGCTGATGTTATTGATGCGTTTAACACTACTTCCAGATATTTGGACGATATTTTAAATATTAATAATGTTTATTTTGACAATACGGTTAGTCAAATATACCCTTCAGAGCTCCAACTTAATAAAGCCAATGCCTCTGATACCGAAGCCGCATTTTTAGACTTGCATTTGTCAATTTCTAATGATATTGTTTCTACCAAAATTTATGATAAACGTGACGACTTTGATTTTGAAATTGTCAATTTCCCATTTTTAGATGGTGATGTTCCTTGTCTACATCCTATGGAGTCTATATCTCTCAACTCATTCGTTTTGCTAGAGCATCTAGCTATGTTGCTGACTTCAACACTCGCAATAAATTGTTAACTCAGAAACTTCTTAAACAAGGCTATCGGTATCATAAACTTCGCAAAACATTTTCAAAATTTTATAGACGATACTATGATTTGATTTCTAAATTCCAAGTTGGACTTAAATCTCTCTTGCGCCAAGGACTTTTGGAACCAGATTTCTATGGTGACTTGGTGTATAAGTTGAAGAGGATTGTTGGCTCTAATAATTTTTCAGCGCAGTTCATTAAAATAATTTCCCATAATAAAAAGATTGGCTATAACATTAATGTATTGCAACAGACTGCATGCTTGGTAGTCAACCCAATCATGGTTGGCAACTTTTTTTTCCTCTTTAATTGCACGCCGGTGGGTCGGACTTCAGACTCTATGATGGTTCCGACTTAAAGACTTATCTATTGATGAGATGGTAGGGGCCTGATGCTTTGGCTGTTTGTCGGGCCCACCGGGGTTTACCTGTTGGACTTCTTTTGCTCCGGTATTCAGTTTAATTTACTGTTGAGTCCTTATCCTTGCTTTATCTCCTTGTTATATCTTGATTTATATGTTTTAGGAGATGATGCATTGATAAGTTAGGGGTCTTTCATGCAAACCAAATATCTATGTGTCTTGATCCACATCTGAATTAAGGGTGAGGTTGGCGCCGTTAAACCGGTTTAAGCCCACCAGTAAAATATTTTACTGACCGTTCCAAGGCGGTACTTCTTTTGTGGATCTTTTATGTTTTTGTTCTGTCTTGTGGTTGCTATGTTTTGTGCACGTCTGTTTATATGTGCTTTGTGGTCACCTGCTGGGAAAGGGCTGACCTCTTGGCTCTCGTTTGTGGTGTCTTCTGTGAGTTTGTCACTTTCCCATTGGTATCCTGGGTCAGGTGTGGTACTTGATTGTATCGATTCCTGATCTTTGCACCATTACTTACTTTTACCCATATTATCGAACTCATCCTCAACTTAGCCAACTCATCGAACTTAAAGTACAACTTAGCCAACTCATCCAACTTACAGTGCAACTTACCCAACTTATCGAACTCATCATCAACTTAGCCAACTCATCGAACTTACAGTACAACTTAGCCAACTCATCAAACTTATAGTACAACTTATCCAACTCATCGAACTCATCCTCAACTTAACCAACTCATCGAACTTACAGTATAACTTATCCAACTAATCGAACTCATCCGTAACTTATCCAACTCATCGAACGTACTGTCCAACTTATCCAACCTACAGTCCAACTTATCCAACTCATCGAATTCATCCTCAACTTATCCAACTCAACGAACTTACGTTCCAACTTAGCCAACTCATCGAACTTATTCTCAACTTATCCAACTCATCACACTTACAGTACAACTTATCCAACTCATCGAACTCATCCTCAACTTATCCAACTCATCGAACTTTCAGCCCAACTTATCCAACTTACCTTCCAACTTATCCAACTCATCAAACTCATCCTCAACTTATCCGACTCATCGAACTTACAGTCCACTTTATTCAACTCATCCAACTTACAGTCCAACTTATCCAACTCATCGATGTCATCCTCAACTTATCCAACTCATCGAACTTACAGTACAACTTAGCCAACTCATCGAACTTAAAGTACAACTTAGCAAACTCATCTTACTTACAGTACAACTTATCCAACTCATCGAACTCATCCTCAACTTATCCAACTCATCGAACTTACAGTCCAACTTATCCAACTCATCGAACTTAGAGTCCAACTTATCCAACTCATCGAACTTAGAGTCCAACTTATCCAGCTCATCGAACTCATCCTCAACTAATCCAACTCATCCAACGTACAGTCCAACTTATCCAACTCATCGAACTCATCCTCAACTTATCCAACTCATCCAACTTACCGTCCAACTTATACAACTCATCGAACTCATCCTCAACTTATCCAACTCATCCTTACATCCTCAACTTAGCCAACTCATCCAACTTACAGTCCAACTTATCCAACACATCGAACTCATCCTCAACTTAGCCAACTCATAAAACTTACAGTACAACTTATCCAACTCATCGAACTCATCCTCAACTTATCCAACTCATCCAACTTACAGTCCAACTTATCCAACTCATCCAACTTACCTTCCAACTTATCCAACTCATCGAACTCATCCTCAACTTATCCAACTCATCAAACTGACATTCCAACTTAGCCAACTCATCAAACTTACAGCACAACTTATCCAACTCATCAAACTTAGAGTACAATTTAGCCAACTCATCGAACTTATTCTCAACTTATCCAACTCATCGAACTTACAGTCCAACTTATCCAACTCATCCGACCTACCTTCCAACTTATCCAACTCATCGAACTCATCCTCAACTTATCCATCTCATCCAACTTATAGTCCAACTTATCCAACTCATCGAAGTCATCCTCAACTTAGCCAACTCATCCAACTTACAGACCAACT
The DNA here is from genome assembly GCA_964019695.1 of Loripinus fragilis. NCBI lineage: Eukaryota > Metazoa > Mollusca > Bivalvia > Lucinida > Lucinidae > Loripinus > Loripinus fragilis. Next base: position 61,261,701 of record OZ026522.1, on the reverse strand, counting down.
TAGCCAACTCATCGAACTTACAGTACAACTAAGCCAACTCATCGAACTTATTCTCAACTTATCCAACTCATCTAACTTACAGTCCAACTTATCCAACTCATTGAACTTAGAGTCCAACTTATCCAACTCATCGAACTTAGAGTCCAACTTATCCAACTCATCGAACTCATCCTCAACTAATCCAACTCATCCAACTTACAGTCCAACTTATCCAACTCATCGAACTCATCCTCAACTTATCCAACTCATCGAACTTACAGTCCACTTTATCCAACTCATCCAACTTACAGTCCAACTTATCCAACTCATCGAACTCATCCTCAACTTATCCAACTCATCGAACTTACAGTACAACTTAGCCAACTCATCGAACTTAAAGTACAACTTAGCCAACTCATCTAACTTACAGTACAACTTATCCAACTCATCGAACTCATCCTCAACTTAGCCAACTCATCGAACTTACAGTACAACTTATCCAACTCATCGAACTTACAGTCCAACTTAGCCAACTCATCCAACTTACCATCCAACATATCTAGATCATTGAACTCATCCTCAACTTATCCTACTTATCCAACTTACAGTCCAACTTATCCAACTCATCGCACTTACATTCCAACTTATCCAACTCATCCAACTTACCCACCAATTTATCCAACTCATCGAACTCATCCTCAACTAAGCCAACTCATCGAACTTACATTCCAACTTAGCCAACTCATCGAACTTACATTCCAACTTATCTAACTCATCGAACTTACAGTACAACTTACCCAACTTATCGAACTCATCCTCAACTTAGCCAACTCATCGAACTTACAGTACAACTTAGCGAACTCATCAAACTTACAGTACAACTTATCCAACTCATCGAACTCATCCTCAACTTATCCAACTCATCGAACTTACATCCTCAACTTAGCCAACTCATCCAACTTACAGTCCAACTTATCCAACACATCGAACTCATCCTCAACTTAGCCAACTCATAAAACTTACAGTACAACTTATCCAACTCATCGAACTCATCCTCAACTTATCCAACTCATCCAACTTACTGTCCAACTTATCCAACTCATCCAACTTACAGTGCAACTTACCCATATTATCGAACTCATCCTCAACTTAGCCAACTCATCGAACTTACAGTACAACTTAGCCAACTCATCCAACTTACAGCACAACTTATCCAACTCATCAAACTTAGAGTACAACTTATCCAACTAATCGAACTTATTCTCAACTTATCCAACTCATCGAACTTACAGTCCAACTTATCCAACTCATACGACTTACCTTCCAACTTATCCAACTCATCGAACTCATCCTCAACTTATCCAACTCATCCAACTTACAGTCCAACTTATCCAACTCATCGATGTCATCCTCAACTTATCCAACTCATCGAACTTACATTCCAACTTAGCCAACTCATCCAACTTACAGTACAACTTATCCAACTCATCCTCAACTTATCCAACTCATCCAACTTACAGTACTTCTTATCCAACTCATCGAACTCATCCTCAACTTATCCAACTCATCCAACTTACCGTCCAACTTATCCAACTCATGGAACTCATCCTCAACTTAGCCAACTCATCGAACTTACAGTACAACTTATCCAACTCATCCAACTTACAGTACAACTTAGCCAACTCATCCAACTTACAGTACAGCTTACCCAACTCATCGAACTTATCCACAACTTAGCCAACTCATCCAACTTACAGGACAACTTATCCAACTCATCCTCAACTTATCCAACTTATCGAACTTACATTCCAACTTAGCCAACTCATCCAACATACAGTATAACTTATCCAACTTATCGAACTCATCCTCAACTTAGCCAACTCATCGAACTTACAGTACAACTTAGCCAACTCATCCAACTTACAGTACAACTTACCCAACTTATCGAACTCATCCTCAACTTAGCCAACTCATCGAACTTACAGTACAACTTAGCCAACTCATCCAACTTACAGTACAACTTAGCCAACTCATCCAACTTACAGTACAACTTATCCAACTCATCGAACTCATCCTCAACTTAGCCAACTCATCCAACTTACAGTACAACTTACCCAACTCATCGAACTCATCCTCAACTTAGCCAACTCATCGAACTTACAGTACAACTTAGCCAACTCATCCAACTTACAGTACAACTTATCCGACTCATCCTCAACTTATCCAACTCATCGAACTTACTGTCCAACTTATCCAACTCATCGAACTCATCCTCAACTTATCCAACTCATCCAACTTACTGTCCAACTTATCCAACTCATCCAACTTACAGTGCAACTTACCCATATTATCGAACTCATCCTCAACTTAGCCAACTCATCGAACTTACAGTACAACTTAGCCAACTCATCCATCTTACAGTACAACTTAGCCAACTCATCCAACTTACAGTACAACTTATCCAACTCATCGAACTCATCCTCAACTTAGCCAACTCATCCAACTTACAGTACAACTTACCCAACTCATCGAACTCATCCTCAACTTAGCCAACTCATCGAACTTACAGTACAACTTAGCCAACTCATCCAACTTACAGTACAACTTATCCGACTCATCCTCAACTTATCCAACTCATCGAACTTACATTCCAACTTTGCCAACTCATCCAACTTACAGTACAACTTAGCCAACTCATCGAACTCATCCTCAACTTAGCCAACTCATCCAACTTATAGTACAACTTAGCTAACTCATCCAACTTACAGTACAACTTATCCAACTCATCGAACTCATCCTCAACTTAGCCAACTCATCAAACTTACAGTACAACTTAGCCAACTCATCGAACTCATCCTCAACTTATCCAACTCATTCAACTTACAGTACAACTTATCCAACTCATCGAACTCATCCTCAACTTCTCCAACTCATTCAACTTACCGTCCAACTTATCCAACTCATCGAACTCATCCTCAACTTAGCCAACTCATCGAACTTACAGTACAACTTATCCAACTCTTCAAACTTACAGTATAACTTAGCCAACTCATCCAACTTACAGTACAGCTTACCCAACTCATCGAACTTATCCACAACTTAGCCAACTCATCCAACTTACAGTACAACTTATCCAACTCATCCTCAACTTATCCAACTCATCGAACTTACATTCCAACTTAGCCAACTCATCCAACTTACAGTATAACTTATCCAACTCATCGAACTCATCCTCAACTTAGCAAACTCATCGAACTTACAGTACAACTTATCCAACTCATCGAACTCATCCTCAACTTATCCAACTCATCGAACTTACATCCTCAACTTAGCCAACTCATCCAACTTACAGTCCAACTTATCCAACTCATCGAAATCATCCTCAACCAAGCCAACTCATAAAACTTACAGTACAACTTATCCAACTCATCGAACTCATCCTCAACTTATCCAACTCATCCAACTTACTGTCCAACTTATCCAACTCATCCAACTTACAGTGCAACTTACCCATATTATCGAACTCATCCTCAACTTAGCCAACTCATCGAACTTACAGTACAACTTAGCCAACTCATCCAACTTACAGCACAACTTATCCAACTCATCAAACTTAGAGTACAACTTATCCAACTCATCGAACTTATTCTTAACTTATCCAACTCATCGAACTTACAGTCCAACTTATCCAACTCATCCGACTTACCTTCCAACTTATCCAACTCATCGAACTCATCCTCAACTTATCCAACTCATCCAACTTACAGTCCAACTTATCCAACTCATCGAAGTCATCCTCAACTTAGCCAACTCATCCAACTTACAGACCAACTTAGCCAACTCATCGAACTTACAGTACAACTAAGCCAACTCATCGAACTTATTCTCAACTTATCCAACTCATCTAACTTACAGTCCAACTTAGCCAACTCGTCGAACTTACAGTCCAACTTATCCAACTCATCCAACTTACCTTCCAACTTATCCAGCTCATCGAACTCATCCTCAACTTATCCAACTCATCGAACTCATCCTCAACTTATCAAACTCATCGAACTTACATTCCAACTTAGCCAACTCATCGAACTTACATTCCAACTTATCTAACTCATCGAACTTACAGTACAACTTACCCAACTTATCGAACTCATCCTCAACTTAGCCAACTCATCGAACTAACAGTACAATTAGCCAACTCATCCAACTTACAGTACGACTCATCCAACTCATCCTCAACTTAGCCAACTCATCGAACTCATCCTCAACTTAGCCAACTCATCGAACTTACAGTACAACTTATCCAACTCATCGAACTTACAGTCCAACTTAGCCAACTCATCCAACTTACCATCCAACATATCTAACTCATTGAACTCATCCTCAACTTATCCTACTTATCCAACTTACAGTCCAACTTATCCAACTCATCGCACTTACATTCCAACTTATCCAACTCATCCAACTTACCCACCAATTTATCCAACTCATCGAACTCATCCTCAACTTAGCCAACTCATCGAACTTACATTCCAACTTAGCCAACTCATCGAACTTACATCCCAACTTATCTAACTCATCGAACTTACAGTACAACTTACCCAACTTATCGAACTCATCCTCAACTTAGCCAACTCATCGAACTTACAGTACAACTTAGCGAACTCATCAAACTTACAGTACAACTTATCCAACTCATCGAACTCATCCTCAACTTATCCAACTCATCGAACTTACATCCTCAACTTAGCCAACTCATCCAACTTACAGTCCAACTTATCCAACTCATCGAACTCATCTTCAACTTAGCCAACTCATAAAACTTACAGTACAACTTATCCAACTCATCGAACTCATCCTCAACTTATCCAACTCATCCAACTTACTGTCCAACTTATCCAACTCATCCAACTTACAGTGCAACTTACCCATATTATCGAACTCATCCTCAACTTAGCCAACTCATCGAACTTACAGTACAACTTAGCCAACTCATCCAACTTACAGCACAACTTATCCAACTCATCAAACTTAGAGTACAACTTATCCAACTCATCGAACTTATTCTCAACTTATCCAACTCATCGAACTTACAGTCCAACTTATCCAACTCATCCGACTTACCTTCCAACTTATCCAACTCATCGAACTCATCCTCAACTTATCCAACTCATCCAACTTACAGTCCAACTTATCCAACTCATCGATGTCATCCTCAACTTATCCAACTCATCGAACTTACATTCCAACTTAGCCAACTCATCCAACTTACAGTACAACTTATCCAACTCATCGAACTCATCCTCAACTTATCCAACTCATCCAACTTACAGTACTTCTTATCCAACTCATCGAACTCATCCTCAACTTATCCAACTCATCCAACTTACCGTCCAACTTATCCAACTCATGGAACTCATCCTCAACTTAGCCAACTCATCGAACTTACAGTACAACTTATCCAACTCATCCAACTTACAGTACAACTTAGCCAACTCATCCAACTTACAGTACAGCTTACCCAACTCATCGAACTTATCCACAACTTAGCCAACTCATCCAACTTACAGTACAACTTATCCAACTCATCCTCAACTTATCCAACTCATCGAACTTACATTCCAACTTAGCCAACTCATCCAACATACAGTATAACTTATCCAACTAATCGAACTCATCCTCAACTTAGCCAACTCATCGAACTTACAGTACAACTTAGCCAACTCATCCAACTTACAGTACAACTTACCCAACTTATCGAACTCATCCTCAACTTAGCCAACTCATCGAACTTACAGTACAACTTAGCCAACTCATCCAACTTACAGTACAACTTAGCCAACTCATCCAACTTACAGTACAACTTATCCAACTCATCGAACTCATCCTCAACTTATCCAACTCATCCAACTTACAGTCCAACTTATCCAACTCATCGAAGTCATCCTCAACTTAGCCAACTCATCCAACTTACAGACCAACTTAGCCAACTCATCGAACTTACAGTACAACTAAGCCAACTCATCGAACTTATTCTCAACTTATCCAACTCATCTAACTTACAGTCCAACTTAGCCAACTCGTCGAACTTACAGTCCAACTTATCCAACTCATCCAACTTACCTTCCAACTTATCCAGCTCATCGAACTCATCCTCAACTTATCCAACTCATCGAACTCATCCTCAACTTATCAAACTCATCGAACTTACATTCCAACTTAGCCAACTCATCAAACTTACATTCCAACTTATCTAACTCATCGAACTTACAGTACAACTTACCCAACTTATCGAACTCATCCTCAACTTAGCCAACTCATCGAACTAACAGTACAATTAGCCAACTCATCCAACTTACAGTACGACTCATCCAACTCATCCTCAACTTAGCCAACTCATCGAACTCATCCTCAACTTAGCCAACTCATCGAACTTACAGTACAACTTATCCAACTCATCGAACTTACAGTCCAACTTAGCCAACTCATCCAACTTACCATCCAACATATCTAACTCATTGAACTCATCCTCAACTTATCCTACTTATCCAACTTACAGTCCAACTTATCCAACTCATCGCACTTACATTCCAACTTATCCAACTCATCCAACTTACCCACCAATTTATCCAACTCATCGAACTCATCCTCAACTTAGCCAACTCATCGAACTTACATTCCAACTTAGCCAACTCATCGAACTTACATCCCAACTTATCTAACTCATCGAACTTACAGTACAACTTACCCAACTTATCGAACTCATCCTCAACTTAGCCAACTCATCGAACTTACAGTACAACTTAGCGAACTCATCAAACTTACAGTACAACTTATCCAACTCATCGAACTCATCCTCAACTTATCCAACTCATCGAACTTACATCCTCAACTTAGCCAACTCATCCAACTTACAGTCCAACTTATCCAACTCATCGAACTCATCTTCAACTTAGCCAACTCATAAAACTTACAGTACAACTTATCCAACTCATCGAACTCATCCTCAACTTATCCAACTCATCCAACTTACTGTCCAACTTATCCAACTCATCCAACTTACAGTGCAACTTACCCATATTATCGAACTCATCCTCAACTTAGCCAACTCATCGAACTTACAGTACAACTTAGCCAACTCATCCAACTTACAGCACAACTTATCCAACTCATCAAACTTAGAGTACAACTTATCCAACTCATCGAACTTATTCTCAACTTATCCAACTCATCGAACTTACAGTCCAACTTATCCAACTCATCCGACTTACCTTCCAACTTATCCAACTCATCGAACTCATCCTCAACTTATCCAACTCATCCAACTTACAGTCCAACTTATCCAACTCATCGATGTCATCCTCAACTTATCCAACTCATCGAACTTACATTCCAACTTAGCCAACTCATCCAACTTACAGTACAACTTATCCAACTCATCGAACTCATCCTCAACTTATCCAACTCATCCAACTTACAGTACTTCTTATCCAACTCATCGAACTCATCCTCAACTTATCCAACTCATCCAACTTACCGTCCAACTTATCCAACTCATGGAACTCATCCTCAACTTAGCCAACTCATCGAACTTACAGTACAACTTATCCAACTCATCCAACTTACAGTACAACTTAGCCAACTCATCCAACTTACAGTACAGCTTACCCAACTCATCGAACTTATCCACAACTTAGCCAACTCATCCAACTTACAGTACAACTTATCCAACTCATCCTCAACTTATCCAACTTATTGAACTTACATTCCAACTTAGCCAACTCATCCAACATACAGTATAACTTATCCAACTAATCGAACTCATCCTCAACTTAGCCAACTCATCGAACTTACAGTACAACTTAGCCAACTCATCCAACTTACAGTACAACTTACCCAACTTATCGAACTCATCCTCAACTTAGCCAACTCATCGAACTTACAGTACAACTTAGCCAACTCATCCAACTTACAGTACAACTTAGCCAACTCATCCAACTTACAGTACAACTTATCCAACTCATCGAACTCATCCTCAACTTATCCAACTCATCCAACTTACAGTCCAACTTATCCAACTCATCGAAGTCATCCTCAACTTAGCCAACTCATCCAACTTACAGACCAACTTAGCCAACTCATCGAACTTACAGTACAACTAAGCCAACTCATCGAACTTATTCTCAACTTATCCAACTCATCTAACTTACAGTCCAACTTAGCCAACTCGTCGAACTTACAGTCCAACTTATCCAACTCATCCAACTTACCTTCCAACTTATCCAGCTCATCGAACTCATCCTCAACTTATCCAACTCATCGAACTCATCCTCAACTTATCAAACTCATCGAACTTACATTCCAACTTAGCCAACTCATCGAACTTACATTCCAACTTATCTAACTCATCGAACTTACAGTACAACTTACCCAACTTATCGAACTCATCCTCAACTTAGCCAACTCATCGAACTAACAGTACAATTAGCCAACTCATCCAACTTACAGTACAACTCATCCAACTCATCCTCAACTTAGCCAACTCATCGAACTCATCCTCAACTTAGCCAACTCATCGAACTTACAGTACAACTTATCCAACTCATCGAACTTACAGTCCAACTTAGCCAACTCATCCAACTTACCATCCAACATATCTAACTCATTGAACTCATCCTCAACTTATCCTACTTATTCAACTTACAGTCCAACTTATCCAACTCATCGCACTTACATTCCAACTTATCCAACTCATCCAACTTACCCACCAATTTATCCAACTCATCGAACTCATCCTCAACTTAGCCAACTCATCGAACTTACATTCCAACTTAGCCAACTCATCGAACTTACATCCCAACTTATCTAACTCATCGAACTTACAGTACAACTTACCCAACTTATCGAACTCATCCTCAACTTAGCCAACTCATCGAACTTACAGTACAACTTAGCGAACTCATCAAACTTACAGTACAACTTATCCAACTCATCGAACTCATCCTCAACTTATCCAACTCATCGAACTTACATCCTCAACTTAGCCAACTCATCCAACTTACAGTCCAACTTATCCAACTCATCGAACTCATCTTCAACTTAGCCAACTCATAAAACTTACAGTACAACTTATCCAACTCATCGAACTCATCCTCAACTTATCCAACTCATCCAACTTACTGTCCAACTTATCCAACTCATCCAACTTACAGTGCAACTTACCCATATTATCGAACTCATCCTCAACTTAGCCAACTCATCGAACTTACAGTACAACTTAGCCAACTCATCCAACTTACAGCACAACTTATCCAACTCATCAAACTTAGAGTACAACTTATCCAACTCATCGAACTTATTCTCAACTTATCCAACTCATCGAACTTACAGTCCAACTTATCCAACTCATCCGACTTACCTTCCAACTTATCCAACTCATCGAACTCATCCTCAACTTATCCAACTCATCCAACTTACAGTCCAACTTATCCAACTCATCGATGTCATCCTCAACTTATCCAACTCATCGAACTTACATTCCAACTTAGCCAACTCATCCAACTTACAGTTCAACTTATCCAACTCATCGAACTCATCCTCAACTTATCCAACTCATCCAACTTACAGTACTTCTTATCCAACTCATCGAACTCATCCTCAACATATCCAACTCATCCAACTTACCGTCCAACTTATCCAACTCATGGAACTCATCCTCAACTTAGCCAACTCATCGAACTTACAGTACAACTTATCCAACTCATCCAACTTACAGTACAACTTAGCCAACTCATCCAACTTACAGTACAGCTTACCCAACTCATCGAACTTATCCACAACTTAGCCAACTCATCCAACTTACAGTACAACTTATCCAACTCATCCTCAACTTATCCAACTTATCGAACTTACATTCCAACTTAGCCAACTCATCCAACATACAGTATAACTTATCCAACTAATCGAACTCATCCTCAACTTAGCCAACTCATCGAACTTACAGTACAACTTAGCCAACTCATCCAACTTACAGTACAACTTACCCAACTTATCGAACTCATCCTCAACTTAGCCAACTCATCGAACTTACAGTACAACTTAGCCAACTCATCCAACTTACAGTACAACTTAGCCAACTCATCCAACTTACAGTACAACTTATCCAACTCATCGAACTCATCCTCAACTTAGCCAACTCATCCAACTTACAGTACAACTTACCCAACTCATCGAACTCATCCTCAACTTAGCCAACTCATCGAACTTACAGTACAACTTAGCCAACTCATCCAACTTACAGTACAACTTATCCAACTCATCCTCAACTTATCCAACTCATCGAACTTACATTCCAACTTAGCCAACTCATCCAACTTACAGTACAACTTAGCCAACTCATCGAACTCATCCTCAACTTAGCCAACTCATCGAACTTATAGTACACTTAGCTAACTCATCCAACTTACAGTACAACTTATCCAACTCATCGAACTCATCCTCAACTTAGCCAACTCATCAAACTTACAGTACAACTTAGCCAACTCATCGAACTCATCCTCAACTTATCCAACTCATTCAACTTACAGTACAACTTATCCAACTCATCGAACTCATCCTCAACTTCTCCAACTCATTCAACTTACCGTCCAACTTATCCAACTCATCGAACTCATCCTCAACTTAGCCAACTCATCGAACTTACAGTACAACTTATCCAACTCATCCAACTTACAGTACAACTTAGCCAACTCATCCAACTTACAGTACAGCTTACCCAACTCATCGAACTTATCCACAACTTAGCCAACTCATCCAACTTACAGTACAACTTATCCAACTCATCCTCAACTTATCCAACTCATCGAACTTTCATTCCAACTTAGCCAACTCATCCAACTTACAGTACAACTTATCCAACTCATCGAACTCATCCTCAACTTAGCAAACTCATCGAACTTACAGTACAACTTATCCAACTCATCGAACTCATCCTCAACTTATCCAACTCATCGAACTTACATCCTCAACTTAGCCAACTCATCCAACTTACAGTCCAACTTATTCAACTCATCGAACTCATCCTCAACCAAGCCAACTCATAAAACTTACAGTACAACTTATCCAACTCATCGAACTCATCCTCAACTTATCCAACTCATCCAACTTACTGTCCAACTTATCCAACTCATCCAACTTACAGTGCAACTTACCCATATTATCGAACTCATCCTCAACTTAGCCAACTCATCGAACTTACAGTACAACTTAGCCAACTACCAACTTACAGCACAACTTATCCAACTCATCAAACTTAGAGTACAACTTATCCAACTCATCGAACTTATTCTTAACTTATCCAACTCATCGAACTTACAGTCCAACTTATCCAACTCATCCGACTTACCTTCCAACTTATCCAACTCATCGAACTCATCCTCAACTTATCCAACTCATCCAACTTACAGTCCAACTTATCCAACTCATCGAAGTCATCCTCAACTTAGCCAACTCATCCAACTTACAGACCAACTTAGCCAACTCATCGAATTTACAGTACAACTAAGCCAACTCATCGAACTTATTCTCAACTTATCCAACTCATCTAACTTACAGTCCAACTTAGCCAACTCATCAAACTTACAGTCCAACTTATCCAACTCATCCAACTTACCTTCCAACTTATCCAGCTCATCGAACTCATCCTCAACTTATCCAACTCATCGAACTCATCCTCAACTTATCAAACTCATCGAACTTACATTCCAACTTAGCCAACTCATCGAACTTACATTCCAACTTATCTAACTCATCGAACTCATCCTCAACTTATCAAACTCATCGAACTTACATTCCAACTTAGCCAACTCATCGAACTTACATTCCAACTTATCTAACTCATCGAACTTACAGTACAACTTATCGAACTCATCCTCAACTTAGCCAACTCATCGAACTAACAGTACAATTAGCCAACTCATCCAACTTACAGTACAACTCATCCAACTCATCCTCAACTTAGCCAACTCATCGAACTCATCCTCAACTTAGCCAACTCATCGAACTTACAGTACAACTTACCCAACTTATCGAACTCATCCTCAACTTAGCCAACTCATCGAACTTACAGTACAATTAGCCAACTCATCCAACTTACAGTACAACTCATCCAACTCATCCTCAACTTAGCCAACTCATCGAACTCATCCTCAACTTAGCCAACTCATCGAACTTACAGTACAACTTATCCAACTCATCGAACTTACAGTCCAACTTAGCCAACTCATCCAACTTACCATCCAACATATCTAACTCATTGAACTCATCCTCAACTTATCCTACTTATCCAACTTACAGTCCAACTTATCCAACTCATCGCACTTACATTCCAACTTATCCAACTCATCCAACTTACCCACCAATTTATCCAACTCATCGAACTCATCCTCAACTTAGCCAACTCATCGAACTTACATTCCAACTTAGCCAACTCATCGAACTTACATCCCAACTTATTTAACTCATCGAACTTACAGTACAACTTACCCAACTTATCGAACTCATCCTCAACTTAGCCAACTCATCGAACTTACAGTACAACTTAGCGAACTCATCAAACTTACAGTACAACTTATCCAACTCATCGAACTCATCCTCAACTTATCCAACTCATCGAACTTACATCCTCAACTTAGCCAACTCATCCAACTTACAGTCCAACTTATCCAACTCATCGAACTCATCTTCAACTTAGCCAACTCATAAAACTTACAGTACAACTTATCCAACTCATCGAACTCATCCTCAACTTATCCAACTCATCCAACTTACTGTCCAACTTATCCAACTCATCCAACTTACAGTGCAACTTACCCATATTATCGAACTCATCCTCAACTTAGCCAACTCATCGAACTTACAGTACAACTTAGCCAACTCATCCAACTTACAGCACAACTTATCCAACTCATCAAACTTAGAGTACAACTTATCCAACTCATCGAACTTATTCTCAACTTATCCAACTCATCGAACTTACAGTCCAACTTATCCAACTCATCCGACTTACCTTCCAACTTATCCAACTCATCGAACTCATCCTCAACTTATCCAACTCATCCAACTTACAGTCCAACTTATCCAACTCATCGATGTCATCCTCAACTTATCCAACTCATCGAACTTACATTCCAACTTAGCCAACTCATCCAACTTACAGTTCAACTTATCCAACTCATCGAACTCATCCTCAACTTATCCAACTCATCCAACTTACAGTACTTCTTATCCAACTCATCGAACTCATCCTCAACATATCCAACTCATCCAACTTACCGTCCAACTTATCCAACTCATGGAACTCATCCTCAACTTAGCCAACTCATCGAACTTACAGTACAACTTATCCAACTCATCCAACTTACAGTACAACTTAGCCAACTCATCCAACTTACAGTACAGCTTACCCAACTCATCGAACTTATCCACAACTTAGCCAACTCATCCAACTTACAGTACAACTTATCCAACTCATCCTCAACTTATCCAACTTATCGAACTTACATTCCAACTTAGCCAACTCATCCAACATACAGTATAACTTATCCAACTAATCGAACTCATCCTCAACTTAGCCAACTCATCGAACTTACAGTACAACTTAGCCAACTCATCCAACTTACAGTACAACTTACCCAACTTATCGAACTCATCCTCAACTTAGCCAACTCATCGAACTTACAGTACAACTTAGCCAACTCATCCAACTTACAGTACAACTTAGCCAACTCATCCAACTTACAGTACAACTTATCCAACTCATCGAACTCATCCTCAACTTAGCCAACTCATCCAACTTACAGTACAACTTACCCAACTCATCGAACTCATCCTCAACTTAGCCAACTCATCGAACTTACAGTACAACTTAGCCAACTCATCCAACTTACAGTACAACTTATCCAACTCATCCTCAACTTATCCAACTCATCGAACTTACATTCCAACTTAGCCAACTCATCCAACTTACAGTACAACTTAGCCAACTCATCGAACTCATCCTCAACTTAGCCAACTCATCGAACTTATAGTACACTTAGCTAACTCATCCAACTTACAGTACAACTTATCCAACTCATCGAACTCATCCTCAACTTAGCCAACTCATCAAACTTACAGTACAACTTAGCCAACTCATCGAACTCATCCTCAACTTATCCAACTCATTCAACTTACAGTACAACTTATCCAACTCATCGAACTCATCCTCAACTTCTCCAACTCATTCAACTTACCGTCCAACTTATCCAACTCATCGAACTCATCCTCAACTTAGCCAACTCATCGAACTTACAGTACAACTTATCCAACTCATCCAACTTACAGTACAACTTAGCCAACTCATCCAACTTACAGTACAGCTTACCCAACTCATCGAACTTATCCACAACTTAGCCAACTCATCCAACTTACAGTACAACTTATCCAACTCATCCTCAACTTATCCAACTCATCGAACTTTCATTCCAACTTAGCCAACTCATCCAACTTACAGTACAACTTATCCAACTCATCGAACTCATCCTCAACTTAGCAAACTCATCGAACTTACAGTACAACTTATCCAACTCATCGAACTCATCCTCAACTTATCCAACTCATCGAACTTACATCCTCAACTTAGCCAACTCATCCAACTTACAGTCCAACTTATTCAACTCATCGAACTCATCCTCAACCAAGCCAACTCATAAAACTTACAGTACAACTTATCCAACTCATCGAACTCATCCTCAACTTATCCAACTCATCCAACTTACTGTCCAACTTATCCAACTCATCCAACTTACAGTGCAACTTACCCATATTATCGAACTCATCCTCAACTTAGCCAACTCATCGAACTTACAGTACAACTTAGCCAACTACCAACTTACAGCACAACTTATCCAACTCATCAAACTTAGAGTACAACTTATCCAACTCATCGAACTTATTCTTAACTTATCCAACTCATCGAACTTACAGTCCAACTTATCCAACTCATCCGACTTACCTTCCAACTTATCCAACTCATCGAACTCATCCTCAACTTATCCAACTCATCCAACTTACAGTCCAACTTATCCAACTCATCGAAGTCATCCTCAACTTAGCCAACTCATCCAACTTACAGACCAACTTAGCCAACTCATCGAATTTACAGTACAACTAAGCCAACTCATCGAACTTATTCTCAACTTATCCAACTCATCTAACTTACAGTCCAACTTAGCCAACTCATCAAACTTACAGTCCAACTTATCCAACTCATCCAACTTACCTTCCAACTTATCCAGCTCATCGAACTCATCCTCAACTTATCCAACTCATCGAACTCATCCTCAACTTATCAAACTCATCGAACTTACATTCCAACTTAGCCAACTCATCGAACTTACATTCCAACTTATCTAACTCATCGAACTCATCCTCAACTTATCAAACTCATCGAACTTACATTCCAACTTAGCCAACTCATCGAACTTACATTCCAACTTATCTAACTCATCGAACTTACAGTACAACTTATCGAACTCATCCTCAACTTAGCCAACTCATCGAACTAACAGTACAATTAGCCAACTCATCCAACTTACAGTACAACTCATCCAACTCATCCTCAACTTAGCCAACTCATCGAACTCATCCTCAACTTAGCCAACTCATCGAACTTACAGTACAACTTACCCAACTTATCGAACTCATCCTCAACTTAGCCAACTCATCGAACTTACAGTACAATTAGCCAACTCATCCAACTTACAGTACAACTCATCCAACTCATCCTCAACTTAGCCAACTCATCGAACTCATCCTCAACTTAGCCAACTCATCGAACTTACAGTACAACTTATCCAACTCATCGAACTTACAGTCCAACTTAGCCAACTCATCCAACTTACCATCCAACATATCTAACTCATTGAACTCATCCTCAACTTATCCTACTTATCCAACTTACAGTCCAACTTATCCAACTCATCGCACTTACATTCCAACTTATCCAACTCATCCAACTTACCCACCAATTTATCCAACTCATCGAACTCATCCTCAACTTAGCCAACTCATCGAACTTACATTCCAACTTAGCCAACTCATCGAACTTACATCCCAACTTATTTAACTCATCGAACTTACAGTACAACTTACCCAACTTATCGAACTCATCCTCAACTTAGCCAACTCATCGAACTTACAGTACAACTTAGCGAACTCATCAAACTTACAGTACAACTTATCCAACTCATCGAACTCATCCTCAACTTATCCAACTCATCGAACTTACATCCTCAACTTAGCCAACTCATCCAACTTACAGTCCAACTTATCCAACTCAACGAACTCATCTTCAACTTAGCCATCTCATAAAACTTACAGTACAACTTATCCAACTCATCGAACTCATCCTCAACTTATCCAACTCATCCAACTTACTGTCCAACTTATCCAACTCATCCAACTTACAGTGCAACTTACCCATATTATCGAACTCATCCTCAACTTAGCCAACTCACCGAACTTACAGTACAACTTAGCCAACTCATCCAACTTACAGCACAACTTATCCAACTCATCAAACTTAGAGTACAACTTATCCAACTCATCGAACTTATTCTCAACTTATCCAACTCATCGAACTTACAGTCCAACTTATCCAACTCATCCGACTTACCTTCCAACTTATCCAACTCATCGAACTCATCCTCAACTTATCCAACTCATCCAACTTACAGTCCAACTTATCCAACTCATCGATGTCATCCTCAACTTATCCAACTCATCGAACTTACATTCCAACTTAGCCAACTCATCCAACTTACAGTACAACTTATCCAACTCATCGAACTCATCCTCAACTTAGCCAACTCATCAAACTTACAGTAAAACTTAGCCAACTCATCGAACTCATCCTCAACTTATCCAACTCATCCAACTTACAGTACTTCTTATCCAACTCATCGAACTCATCCTCAACTTATCCAACTCATCCAACTTACCGTCCAACTTATCCAACTCATGGAACTCATCCTCAACTTAGCCAACTCATCGAACTTACAGTACAACTTATCCAACTCATCCAACTTACAGTACAACTTAGCCAACTCATCCAACTTACAGTACAGCTTACCCAACTCATCGAACTTATCCACAACTTAGCCAACTCATCCAACTTACAGTACAACTTATCCAACTCATCCTCAACTTATCCAACTTATCGAACTTACATTCCAACTTAGCCAACTCATCCAACATACAGTATAACTTATCCAACTTATCGAACTCATCCTCAACTTAGCCAACTCATCGAACTTACAGTACAACTTAGCCAACTCATCCAACTTACAGTACAACTTAGCCAACTCATCCAACTTACAGTACAACTTATCCAACTCATCGAACTCATCCTCAACTTAGCCAACTCATCCAACTTACAGTACAACTTACCCAACCCATCGAACTCATCCTCAACTTAGCCAACTCATCGAACTTACAGTACAACTTAGCCAACTCATCCAACTTACAGTACAACTTATCCAACTCATCCTCAACTTATCCAACTCATCGAACTTACATTCCAACTTAGCCAACTCATCCAACTTACAGTACAACTTAGCCAACTTATCGAACTCATCCTCAACTTAGCCAACTCATCGAACTTATAGTACAACTTAGCTAACTCATCCAACTTACAGTACAACTTATCCAACTCATCGAACTCATCCTCAACTTAGCCAACTCATCAAACTTACAGTACAACTTAGCCAACTCATCGAACTCATCCTCAACTTATCCAACTCATTCAACTTACAGTACAACTTATCCAACTCATCGAACTCATCCTCAACTTCTCCAACTCATTCAACTTACCGTCCAACTTATCCAACTCATCGAACTCAACCTCAACTTAGCAAACTCATCGAACTTACAGTACAACTTATCCAACTCATCAAACTTACAGTACAACTTAGCCAACTCATCCAACTTACAGTACAGCTTACCCAACTCATCGAACTTATCCACAACTTAGCCAACTCATCCAACTTACAGTACAACTTATCCAACTCATCCTCAACTTATCCAACTCATCGAACTTACATTCCAACTTAGCCAACTCATCCAACTTACAGTATAACTTATCCAACTCATCGAACTCATCCTCAACTTAGCAAACTCATCGAACTTACAGTACAACTTATCCAACTCATCCGACTTACCTTCCAACTTATCCAACTCATCGAACTCATCCTCAACTTATCCAACTCATCCAACTTACATCCTCAACTTAGCCAACTCATCCAACTTACAGTCCAACTTATCCAACTCATCGAACTCATCCTCAACCAAGCCAACTCATAAAACTTACAGTACAACTTATCCAACTCATCGAACTCATCCTCAACTTATCCAACTCATCCAACTCATCCAACTTACTGTCCAACTTATCCAACTCATCCAACTTACAGTGCAACTTACCCATATCATCGAACTCATCCTCAACTTAGCCAACTCATCGAACTTACAGTACAACTTAGCCAACTCATCCAACTTACAGCACAACTTATGCAACTCATCAAACTTAGAGTACAACTTATCCAACTCATCGAACTTATTCTCATTTTATCCAACTCATCGAACTTACAGTCCAACTTATCCAACTCATCCGACTTACCTTCCAACTTATCCAACTCATCGAACTCATCCTCAACTTATCCAACTCATCCAACTTACAGTCCAACTTATCCAATTCATCGAAGTCATCCTCAACTTAGCCAACTCATCGAACTTACAGACCAACTAAGCCAACTCATCGAACTTATTCTCAACTTATCCAACTCATCTAACTTACAGTCCAACTTAGCAAACTCATCGAACTTACAGTCCAACTTATCCAACTCATCCAACTTACCTTCCAACTTATCCAGCTCATCGAACTTATCCTCAACTTATCCAACTCATCGAACTCATCCTCAACTTATCAAACTCATCGAACTTACATTCGAACTTAGCCAACTCATCGAACTTACATTCCAACTTATCTAACTCATCGAACTTACAGTACAACTTACCCAACTTATCGAACTAATCCTCAACTTAGCCAACTCATCGAACTTACAGTACAATTAGCCAACTCATCCAACTTACAGTACAACTCATCCAACTCATCCTCAACTTAGCCAACTCATCGAACTTACAGTACAGCTTATCCAACTCATCCAACTTACCGTCCAACTTATCCAACTCATCGAACTCATCCTCAACTTATCCAACTTATCGAACTTACATTCCAACTTAGCCAACTCATCCAACTTACATTCCAACTTATCTAACTCATCAAACTTACAGTACAACTTATCCAACTCATCGAACTCATCCTCAACTTAGCCAATTCATCGAACTTACAGTACAACTTAGCCAACTCATCCAAATTACAGTACAACTTATCCAACTCATCCAACTTACAGTATAATTTATCCAACTCATCCAACTTACAGTACAACTTAGCCAACTCATCCAACTTACAGTACAACTTATCCAACTCATCGAACTCATCCTCAACTTATCCAACTCATCGAACTTACATTCCAACTTAGCCAACTCATCCAACTTACAGTACAACTTATCCAACTCATCGAACTCATCCTCAACTTAGCCAACTCATCAAACTTACAGTAAAACTTAGCCAACTCATCGAACTCATCCTCAACTTATCCAACTCATCCAACTTACAGTACAACTTATCCAACTCATCGAACTCATCCTCAACTTATCCAACTCATCCAACTTACCGTCCAACTTATCCAACTCATCGAACTCATCCTCAACTTAGCCAACTCATCGAACTTACAGTACAACTTATCCAACTCATCCAACTTACAGTACAACTTAGCCAACTCATCCAACTTACAGTACAGCTTACCCAACTCATCGAACTTATCCACAACTTAGCCAACTCATCCAACTTACAGTACAACTTATCCAACTCATCCTCAACTTATCCAACTTATCGAACTTACATTTCAACTTAGCCAACTCATCCAACGTACAGTATAACTTATCCAACTCATCGAACTCATCCTCAACTTAGCCAACTCATCGAACTTACAGTACAACTTAGCCAACTCATCCAACTTACAGTACAACTTACCCAACTTATCGAACTCATCCTCAACTTAGCCAACTCATCGAACTTACAGTACAACTTAGCCAACTCATCCAACTTACAGAACAACTTAGCCAACTCATCCAACTTACAGTACAACTTATCCAACTCATCGAACTCATCCTCAACTTAGCCAACTCATCCAACTTACAGTACAACTTACCCAACTCATCGAACTCATCCTCAACTTAGCCAACTCATCCAACTTACAGTACAACTTAGCCAACTCATCCAACTTACAGTACAACTTATCCAACTCATCCTCAACTTATCCAACTCATCGAACTTACATTCCAACTTAGCCAACTCATCCAACTTACAGTACAACGTAGCCAACTCATCGAACTCATCCTCAACTTAGCCAACTCATCGAACTTATAGTACAACTTAGCCAACTCATCCAACTTACAGTACAACTTATCCAACTCATCGAACTCATCCTCAACTTAGCCAACTCATCGAACTTACCGTCCAACTTATCCAACTCATCGAACTCATCCTCAACTTATCCAACTCATTCAACTTACAGTACAACTTATCCAACTCATCGAACTCATCCTCAACTTATCCAACTCATCCAACTTACCGTCCAACTTATCCAACTCATCAAACTCATCCTCAACTTAGCCAACTCATCAAACTTACAGTACAACTTATCCAACTCATCAAACTTACAGTACAACTTAGCCAACTCATCCAACTTACAGTACAGCTTACCCAACTCATCGAACTTATCCACAACTTAGCCAACTCATCAAACTTACAGTACAACTTATCCAACTCATCCTCAACTTATCCAACTCATCGAACTTACATTCCAACTTAGCCAACTCATCCAACTTACAGTATAACTTATCCAACTCATCGAACTCATCCTCAACTTAGCAAACTCATCGAACTTACAGTACAACTTATCCAACTCATCGAACTTACATTCCAACTTAGCCAACTTACCGAACTTACATTCCAACTTATCTGACTCATCGAACTTACAGTCCAACTTACCCAACTTATCGAACTCATCCTCAACTTAGCCAACTCATCGACCTTACAGTACAACTTAGCCAACTCGTCCAACTTACAGTACAACTTACCCAACTTATCGAACTCATCCTCAACTTAGCCAACTCATCGAACTTACAGTACAACTTAGCCAACTCATCCAACTTACAGTACATCTTAGCCAACTCATCCAACTTACAGTACAACTTATCCAACTCATCGAACTCATCCCCAACTTAGCCAACTCATCCAACTTACAGTACAACTTACCCAACTCATCGAACTCATCCTCAACTTAGCCAACTCATCCAACTTACAGTACAACTTAGCCAACTCATCCAACTTACAGTACAACTTATCCAACTCATCGAACTCATCCTCAACTTAGCCAACTCATCCAACTTACAGTACAACTTACCCAACTCATCGAACTCATCCTCAACTTAGCCAACTCATCCAACTTACAGTACAACTTAGCCAACTCATCCAACTTACAGTACAACTTAGCCAACTCATCGAACTCATCCTCAACTTAGCCAACTCATCGAACTTATAGTACAACTTAGCTAACTCATCCTACTTACAGTACAACTTATCCAACTCATCGAACTCATCCTCAACTTAGCCAACTCATCAAACTTACAGTACAACTTAGCCAACTCATCGAACTCATCCTCAACTTATCCAACTAATTCAACTTACAGTACAACTTATCCAACTCATCGAACTCATCCTCAACTTCTCCAACTCATTCAACTTACCGTCCAACTTATCCAACTCATCGAACTCATCCTCAACTTATCAAACTCATCGAACTTACAGTACAACTTATCCAACTCATCAAACTTACAGTACAACTTAGCCAACTCATCCAACTTACAGTACAGCTTACCCAACTCATCTAACTTATCCACAACTTAGCCAACATCCAACTAGGTATCTTGTCCGGAAAAAGTGGCGAAAATTGCTTATTTTGCTCAGCTTGATGAGTTGAGTAAGTTAAGCTGAGTTGTAAGTCATATGAAAGAAATAAAAGGGTCGGAGGGTGGGTAGACACACAGTGTATCATAATATATACATGTAGCTATTGTAACTCATCAAACTTAGCTCAGGGCTCTCTTGTAACATTGCCGTTGTTTAAAGGCCTAACTTACCGAACTCATCTGTTATCATGGACAGCTATGGCAACTTACTTAACTTAGAACTTAAAATCGGGACCTTCCATATGTATGTGATATCTCAATAGAATATATGTACAGTCTAATCATTTCAGTCATTTTTGTCCCGAATTTATTTGGTCTATAGAAATACATGGGGACTCCTGTGGGCTACGTACTTCATACTCCTGTCCCGAAATTTACTGTCTACGTTTAATAGATGAATATTGTGAAAATTATGCTGAGATACTTTGTGTCTTAGTATATTGCATAGGCATGTGCCTGAGACAGAATTCGGGACAGGGAGTATGAAGTACCTGCCGAAAAAAGGCATATAATAAATATATTATCATAATAGTAACTTGATCTGGCGTACAGTATCACGTCTCGTGGATGAGGCTATACCATTCGATCACCCTCGACGTTACGCGTCTCGGGTGATCCGATGGTATGACCTCATCCACTCGACGTGATACAGTACGCCAGATCAGGTTACTATTATGATAATGTGTATACATCACATAAAGTGACATCCCTTGAATATTACTATTTTTATTATGCGCGTGCGTAACCAGCGTAATTGATGCTACGCCAATGAGAGGTACGAGTATGGGCCTTTAAAGTTCTCAGTCACTGTGACTGTTTTATTAGAACCGCTCGTAGTCAAAGAAGAAAATCGCACGTATTTAGACATTGCGTTTAATAAACATATGTCTTTAAAAGTTAATATCAAAGAAGCTTCTAATGAATTAAAGGGGACATTCGTTAGCCTGATAAGTTGTGTCATCCTTGTCAGAAAATATACAAATCTATTGTTTTGCCTAAAGACCTATAAATGTTGTGAAACCTGGTATAACATGACCGAATCCTTTATTTTAAGTATGGAAAGAGCACATAGATTCTACATTAAATGTTTGCAAAGTCTCCCGCTAACATTATGGATAAGAAAAAAATTGGAATTTTACTCTGAAAATCCTTCTTTATCTAAACCTGTGACTGATTGGTATGTTATAATTATTATAGAAAGGAAGATAAAGGAACGTGAAGAGTGTATGTGGCATCAGCGTCACTTTGATCTTTTCAAACGCAAATACAACAATGTAAATATATAATTATTTAACTGCTCAAAATAAATCAAGCCCCATCGGAAATTTTCCCATAGACTTAATGAAAATACACTCATATTTGATTTAGTATAAGATTTTACTGAATAAAGATCTATCCATTACATTTCTTTTAGAGGAAGTATAGCAGCAATGTTTCTTTAACATTTGCTAGGTTTCACTTTTATTTGATAAATTTTTCATAAAACCGCACACATTCCAGTAAATGGTTCGTTCCCTATCATTCCTAAAGTAAAATGTGCAAAAATGTGGGTACTCTTGAAAAATTTAGCACATACCTAAAGAAAATCGGTATTTCCAATTGAAACTTGGTGTGATTACACATAAGATATTGTTGTCTAACTTGGGTGGAGTAAGAATTTTCAACTACCTGGGATATTTTTGAAAAAAAAAAAACACAACAACAACAACATCAAAAAACATTATACCCCCCCCCCCAAAAAAAAAAAAATAAAATAAAAATAAAAATAAACTATTGGAATTTGATATTATGGCTACAGAAAAAGTGACAGGGGGCTTAACTTATTTTGATAAAGAAATCTGAATAAATACCAGCAGCAAAATCAATTGTACAAATGAGTTATTGCCTGGTGTATGAGGCTGACAATGCCAATTGTAATACGAATAATGCTTGGGCGGATCCAGAGGCGGGGGGGGGGCGTGGGTCCGGACCCCCCCCCCCTGGAAAATCACACCATTATAGGGTTTTTTTTTATCAATACTGGTCCGGATCCCCTGAAAAATTACAAAGCTACCAAACCAGCATTAAATGTTGGGCCATCATCTACCCGCCAGCGAAACGCCATTTAAATGGTGTTTCGTTGGCGGGCCGATGATGGCCCATATATAGTGACATTTGGATCCTCTATCCCCTCATCAGCTAAAAAAAGTGATCAAATTTGGACCCCCTCTGACAAATTTTCTTGATCCGCGCATGTTATGTCAACACCGTTGACCATTGCATCTGTTCATATGGAACCAGTTTCACTTTCGAACAAAATATAACAGTATGACCCAACGTCATTTCGACCTATTTGCTTTCCATAGGGAAGACGGCAATGGGAGATTACATTTTGAAGCTAGACTTCAGCACGATAAATTTTTAATAAAAAATTATGTCAACACCGTTGAGCATTGTATCTGTCCATATGTAATCAGTTTCAATTGGGGACAAAATGGAGCAGAATGACCCCAACGTCAAATTCGCCCTACAGTAAAACCTGTCTTAAGCGGCCACTCATATGGAAAACAAACAATTGGTTTTCATGACCGATAATCGCTTAATGCAGGTCAAACGTATTGCAGAATGCTCCTGTGGAGCATTCTCCAATACTTTTGACCTTCATTAAGGTATCATTTGTCATTAAGAACTTTTTTTTTGAGTGGCCCCTTAAGACAAGTTTTACTGTATTTTCTCTCCACAGGGAAGACGGCACTGGGTGATTACGTTCGGAAGCTGGACTTCAACACGATACCTATGAATTTTGACACCTATGCCGAGTATCCTGCCAGGCAAATTGAAAGGATTGAGGATAAATGTCACGAGACCATCACGTTTGATGAACTCAAGGTACTACATCACGTGACTATAAGACCCGCCCCAAACTTTACTTACATCTATGTCTTAGAAATAGTAGAGGAGCCATGGTTCAAAAATGTCAAAAATAAGCATTTAGGTATGTCCCCTTTTTAGCAGAATTTTCACTTGTTTTATCCTTTAGTACATAGTATAGGCAGTATGAAACCAGATATTGCAATCAATTTAAGTCTTGCAAACATACCTGGAACAGTGTGTTTAATATGTTACCCCTCATTTTCTTAAAAACAAAAATATGTAATTAAGTCTATTTAGGTAGAAGTTGAAATGTTTAAATGAACAAAACATTTCTGCAATCTGTAAGAACATGCTATTTTCTACACATATTGATGTTTGTAAAAGTTGTTTGGGTCCATTATGATGTCATTTACGTTACATTTTCAACTATACCCTTAAAATTATTGATATTTTGTTAGAAAGTTTCATTTGACAAAATTTTCAATATGTGTTTAACTTCAAGATAGCATGTATTTAAAGGAGAGTTAACTGACCATTTCAAAACTGCAAACAGATACGTTTTAACATAAATACTTTGTCAGTTATAAGCTGTTTAATAAGTTGACAATAGATAAAACTTTATATAAGTTTAAAAAATCTTAAGTTTGAAAATAAGCATGCATTTTTTCTTGTTAGCTTTTAAACATCTTATGATAATTGTTTTGATATCACCCACTTTAGAGTAATACTTAACAACATTTCTGAGGTAAAATATCATTTTGTTGTTCGATTTTCAATCGGTAACGTATAAAACAAAGTTGAAGAATAACAAATATTTCTTAATAGCTTAAATTATACATCACTGGAAAGTTTATTTCATTAGAAAGAGGGGGGACTGTGTTTGATAGGCATAAAAAGAGCATTTGTTCTAAAAGAAGATTCAAGAAAATATCAGTACTAATTAGGATACTGTGTATATGGTTGTAAATTTTTCTTTTAAGCAATGGTATACTTCTTGACTTAAAAACAAAAGTAAGTAATGGTGCAAAGATCAGGAATCGATACAATCAAGTACCACACCTGACCCAGGATACCAATGGGAAAGTGACAAACTCACAGAAGACACAACAAACGAGAGCCAAGAGGTCAGCCCTTTCCCAGCAGGTGACCACAAAGCACATATAAACAGACGTGCACAAAACATAGCAAACACAAGACAGAACAAAAACATAAAAGATCCACAAAAGAAGTACCGCCTTGGAACGGTCAGTAAAATATTTTACTGGAGGGCTTAAACCGGTTTAACGGCGCCAACCTCACCCTTAATTCAGATGTGGATCAAGACACATAGATATTTGGTTTGCATGAAAGACCCCTAACTTATCAATGCATCATCTCCTAAAACATATAAATCAAGATATAACAAGGAGATAAAGCAAGGATAAGGACTCAACAGTAAATTAAACTGAATACCGGAGCAAAAGAAATCCAACAGGTAAACCCCGGTGGGCCCGACAAACAGCCAAAGCATCAGGCCCCTACCATCTCATCAATAGATAAGTCTTTAAGTCGGAACCATCATAGAGTCTGAAGTCCGACCCACCGGCGTGCAATTAAAGAGGAAAACAAAGTTGCCAACCGTGATTGGGTTGACTACCAAGCATGCAGTCTGTTGCAATACATTAATTGTTTGCATTGTTTGCTATTTTTTTATGTTATGTTATGCAATTTATAAACTTATAAAATGATAAGTCTGATGCAACATCTCAACTAGGATACATTCCTTTAAGCTTGTTTGGTCAAATTTGCTAAAGTAACATATATAACTGTAAATAAAAGAAATATATATCATGATTATATATTTGTCTCAACCGTTTTCCATATACAACTGAGCCTGAAAACCTAAAACAAATTTAGATATTTGCACATTTTTTCTTTTTGAGGCAAAACAATCTAATAAGCTATTCAGAAGCAGGCAAAGCTTTGTGTGCACACTCATCACAATATATAAAATAGTAAATAGCATATCTGTCCTATCAAATCAGATTCATTTGTGATTAAATATCTTAGAATTTCTGAAATGATGTGTGGATGTTGAAAATTTGTTGTTTTTTGTTGTTGTTCCTATTGGTTGTGGAGTTTTGTATCAGGCCTTTCTTTTCTAATTTGTTTCTAGTTCAGCAATCATATTGACAAGGAAGAGAGCTGGTTGCTTCACTTTAATTATATTGTAGATATCTGTGTTTCGTGTCCCTTACTTAGGGTGCAGTGGGTCAGTCAGGAGTCTGTGTTTGTGACATTTCCTATGCATGTCCAGTTGTAGAAAGAAGACGTTTTATGGCAATCTAGACAGCATCACTCCTTTATGATTATATAAAATAAAATGTTGTTTATGTTACATTAAATTTAAGGAAACATAAGTGTGTGTTATCATTTATTCTTTAGGAGAGTGGCTCTGTTATGCAAATTGTTTAAGCCACATCTGTTTATGCATCTATCAAAACTCAGAAGGTGAATTTTGAATTTATTATAGCTATGAACTTCAATTTCAGCTCATTTTCATCATGGCTTCATTGTTTGATGAATGAAACTGATAGTCCTTTTAACTTGACACTACTTATCATTTTTGTCAAAGCAATGCAAACTTTACAACTGAATGGGTTATTCAAAATGAATTATTACCGTTGATATTGGGGAAATCATCCATAAGGAAGGGTTTTTCATGGCAAGGCAGTGATCATATCCAAGAAATCTAGATTTTTTCAGTTGTAATTTACGATACCAAATTTACCTGATAAAATTTCAACAGAGAGTAAATGTTTCAGCCAAATTTAACTAGGACGCATTGAAATTACGGTTTAAAAGATTATTTACGTTAATCAGAATGTTGATAGGAATAGCAATATCTTAGAGTAAAAATAGCAGTCATAAGATCAAACTTAGTTTTAGCAATTAGTGCTAATATAGCTGATGTTAAGTTCTATCATAATACCATAGCAGTCATTGGACCCCATTTTAAACAAACTCTTGCAAGAATCCTGTCAGTTGATTCCCTTTATGTGCGTTAAATAATTGATGAGTTGTAAACACATCAGGGTATAGACACAATAAGGCATACATTAAATTATCTACTTTGCTAATAAAATAATACTTATATGGACAATAGAGAAGGCACAATAGTTAGTATCATTACTTACACAAATAATAGATTTACATGTTATGATAAGAAAGTATGCATAAACTTAACAAATAGTATATTTAATTTGTCTGTCGCTCTTTTTTATCAATCGTCTGCATATGAAATTGTATTTCTTTCGATTTGTAAAAGTATCATGATACATCTCAGATAGTGATAAAATTGTCTCTATTACCAATTGCACTATATGTAAGTATGATCCAGCATAGCATTTGTTGAGTATACTATCTGAAAGTATTCTTTGAAAGTAGCATAAGTATGGATTTTGTTTCTTTTACATGAACTATCAATATACCATAACTATAGCATTGTTTAACAAGTTGGTACCGGGCCGCGTAGCGCAGTCGGTAACGTGTCTGGCTACAGATGCGTGTCTGACTGCAGATCCAGGGGTCGCGAGTTCGATCCCGGCCCGGTCCCATACTTTCGTGGAGATTGATCATGAAATAATTTCTACGGCCATTCTCCTCCCTTCCGCTGATTCATTCAAGAAGGGTTGTTGTCAGTTACAAGCGAAAGTATGTGCACAAATTACTGGTAAACCGCTTGTTCAAGCCTGCCCAGGAAAAAAATGTGGATAGGTGAACTGACCGTCCCGCAATGACCATAGCTGTTGACTTGGGACGTAAAGCAACAAAACAAACAAAACAAAACAAAAACATGTTTTTGGGTATTAATTAGTTAGTTTTAAGGACTGAATGACGGTTGTTATGATTACTTATTGTAAGTGCCAAAAATAAATAGTGTCCTGCTGAATAAAACAAACATTAAAGCAGATTCTATCACGTATGCTGATAAGCTATGTAGCTAAAAGCAAACGTCTGCAAACATTCTGGAATATATGATCAATCAAGTCCTATTCTAGAAATTTGTTTGCTCAAGGTCCTGATTATCGAAGTCTAATCATTTAGAAATGTCTACAATACTCACAATGCAGGAGAGCTTTTCCAACTTATTAACAGACATGTATCTGTTTCTAAAGTATTAAAATGGTAATTTAGAATAAATGGTGCTTGTTTCATTGCTTCACAAACGTGTAGATCCAAGCAGCACAATGACTGAAGAAATGATCTTTATAGTTTTGTTTTATATGTTACCAACATAAATAATACTCTTTTTCCAAAACGGACAAACTGTAGATACTAAAATATTATAACCCCAAGGATAGCTAAGGCGGGTGCTTAATCAGAGACAGAAATCATTACGATTTCCACAAACTTCAGTTTTGTTTCATATGACACCGATGAAGGTATCTTTAATGTTTCACTTCTTGATTTGGACTTCTGTTTGGAATATCTTACTTTCTCATACTTTTAAGGTATATGTTGTGCCTAATTGACTTAAATATAGCTGCTGTAACGAATAACTGTTTATAAATGCATATTTTTGATGGCTTTAACAATGTGAGATGGAACTGACTTTGTTACTGCGTGCTTTTTATTTATTCATTGAGCTGTTGACGGTGAAAGAAAATATCTTGTATATGTCATTTAACGCCATTTAATGCATAAAAAGAAGCAAATACATGGTAGTGGCACAGATTTTAAAGAAACATTTCAGCTTTTTGAAGCAATTTAGTTATGAATAATAATTAGGTATCAATTATCCTATTTAAATAGTTCCTAAAACATATACTTAATGGCATTTATGTGCTTTATTTTTCCAGTTTTCCCTTGAAACCAAAAATATGATTTTGTTGATGTTGCATCTCATTCATATTAAATGTTTAAAAATACAATATTTCCAATCTTTTTTAAGCACTAAAATGATAGTCAATTTCATTTTCACCTACTAGCTGTTTGAACGCATATACACATAACATTGCACAAAAATATTGTTTTAAACGAAAGTAACGTATATAACAGAGCTTCCAGGTGCCTAAACTAATATTATTATTCTGCTATTTAGCTGCATCTAATTAAAATATCAAACATAACGATATGTAAAAAACGATGCAAATGATAATAACACTATACTAGGAGTTTCCTTATTATCTAATGGTAACGTATTAGACTTGGCTATTGCATGGTGAATTCACATGTTCATCAAAAGTTAACAGACATTTAATAATATATACAGTAGCTAAGAAAATCTTAATGTACAAAAATCTCCCTCCACAAGTCTTTTAGCAGCCCATGGCCAAGTAAACAATAGTAATATATTTGAATATAAGTAACGTATATAACAATTACGTAAGCGTAGGTCATTTAAACTTATTGTCAGTTTGGTGCTTTTAATTAAGTAACTGTAAAGCAATATGCAAATAGTAGGAAATGTGACCTATCTGGTCTAAATAACTTTTCTTTTCAGTAATGTAGCGAATAGCCTACTACATGAAGCCTGCACGAGGGTAGCTATGGTTACCCCATAAATAAACATCTTTTGCAAGACTTAAAATTTGTGCAATATCTGTTTTCACACTTCTGAAACACCATACTAGCTGAGGATATAGTTTAAAATTCTGCTACTTTCCGGCCACTTTTTTCCAATTTTGGAATCTCTGGCTCCCCTACTAAAATGAATATCAGCCGCGACATGTGATTTCCAATAAAGTGACATTTTGTCATGTGTAGCCTCCTCATAAGCTTAGAAACTCTAAATACTGTTCGGTCAGTAGCTTGATAATTGCAATTGAGTTTTTAAATCTTTGTTTCGTTTATGGGCATTACAGGAACTTTTCCACGCAATGTCATTTTGGAACTGTTATGTACGAAAGCTGGATAGAGTCAAACAAAAATGAATAAAAATGTTTCTCGATATAACGAGAAAGTTTCTAGTTATTACGAGAAACTTTCCATGATAGTGAGTCGGTGGGTGAGTAAGTGAACGGGGTTGGCGAGTGAGTGAGTGAATGGGACGATGAGGGTGAGTGAGTGAGTGATTGAAATAGTGTGTGAGTGAGAGTTAGTTAGTTGGCTAGTTAGTTAGTTAGTTAGTTAGTTAGTTAGTTAGTTAGTTAGTTAGTTAGTTAGTTGGTTGGTTGGTTGTTGGTTGGTTGGTTGGTTGGTTGGTTCAGCAGAGGTGGGTGATCGAGTAAGTGAATGAGTGTGTGAGTGAGTGAGGGAAGGGGAGGGAGGGAGGGAGGAAGTGAATGAGTGAGTGTGTGAGGGAGTGAGAAAGGGAGGGAGGGAGGGAGTGAAAAAATGAACTGGAGGAGGAGAGAAAGAGTGACTGAATGAACTAGTGAGAGAAACCAGGCACATGTGTGCTTAGCTTGAAGCTGGACAGGTAAATACGTACGTAAGTTAATAAGTTAATTAGTTAGTTAGCTAAGCAGTTAGTTAGTTAGTTAGTTAGTTAGTTAGTTAGTTAGTTAGTTAGTTAGTTAGTTAGTTAGTTAGTTAGTTAGTTAGTTAGTTAGTTGGTTGGTTGGCTGGTTGATTGATTAGTTGTCTGGGGGCATTTAGCAGCGATTTTACTACAAATTTGGCCCCGAAGTGCAGGGCTTTTAGCAGGGCTTTTAAAATTGAAAAGTTTAAAGCTCCGCCAAATGACTGGTGCATAACTAAACTCTTACCGAGTGTGAAGTATATATACTTAGTGCTTTACATAATATTTAGTTACGTTTAAAGTAATGACGACGGAACAGCATCGCGTTTGTATGGCATTATCTAAGTGTTTTTATGCAAAAATAAAAACGCGCTAACGTAGCTTTTGTGTCCTGTTATAATTATAATCTAGTATGTTGATACATTGCATTAATTTAGTTACAAGGCTTCTATGCGAGCTGAACATTTCTTGTGCTTCAACAACAGCAGAATCTAGGGCGAAGATTTGGTATCAGTAAAATGCATTTAAGCCCCCCGGTGGCTTAGGCTGCTGTCCGTTCTAAAGCAGTGGTTCTGTTGTTGCTGTTGACTTTTTGTTTATTGTTACTCCCATTGTGGGAGTCTGTAATTGTTCTATGTTTTGTTGTACGTTACTTTATGTCCATTCTAGTATTGCAATCATCTTGATGGTGAAGAGAGAGAGAGCTGGTTGCTTTGCTTAATTTGTCTTCCTGGTGTCTCGTGATGGTTGAGCGGCTCTTCCTCGCGGTGCCATGGGTTGTCTGCGGTTTGTGAATTTTGGTATTTACTGATCATACTCACTATTTTTGATATTTAAACTCGCAAAAGCGATAAAATGCTAGGCAAGTTCTCACATTGTATCTCTTTTCATCAACTCCTTTAACCCTTTACCTCTGACATTTTCGCAAACAGAGTAGACCCAGATCAGACAGATCTTGTAAGAGCTGCTTGATCTGGGTCTGCTCTATTTGATTATGGATATATTATTAGATATGATTCTACACTAGAGGACCTGACAAGGTATTATTAGATACGATCCTACACTAGAGGACCTGACAAAGTATTATTTTCTTTATCCTACACTAGAGGACCTGACAAAGTATTATTTTCTTTATCCTACACTAGAGGACCTGACAAAGTATTATTTTCTTTATCCTACACTAGAGGACCTGACAATGTATTATTAGATGTGATCCTACACTAGAGGACCTGACAAGGTTTCTCTTTATTCTATGTTCAATCGTGAAAGTACTTATATAATTATTCATTGTGGGTGGAGCTTAGCATGAAAATTTATATAGAAAAGGGTTAATACCTCCATTAAAACAATATTCTTTATTTTCAGGACATGTATGATGCGTTCAAACAGAAAATATGTGTCCCAAATTTCCCTGTTACAAATTCACCAGGATTCAGGGCGGCAGAACAGGCTGTAAAGTCAATAACACGACTAACCAGGTGAGATAACGGCAAGAGTGAATTATAAAAGCCAACACATGCTTCTATTTTATCACTTTCTCAATTGTCATCAAGTTGTTAGCATCTGCATTAGCTCCCAAAGCTTTATCCCTACTTTTATACGATTCTGGTTAATACCTGGGAAATACTTGACAGTTTTTATCAGCTCAGTGGACATGCTGTTTATCAGCCTAATCAGGTCAAATATAATCTAATATCTAAGCTCCACTCCTCTTACTGTCTCATATAGTTTAAGCATATTTTATTGCCAAAAAAATTACAACAACGACCCTCCGCCTACATATACAAATCATAATCTAGACATGAAAACATGGCTATTATACACAAATGATCTATGTATTGTAATAAATTAATAAATAGATAAATAAATAAATAAATAAATAAATATATAAGTAAATAGATAAATAAATGAATAAATATTTGAATGCAAATTGGTATGAGTTAAGTTGCAGCTTCTCAAAGCCAAACAATACGACCCCAGTCATGTAATGGGTAACAGATTCATGTTATTTGTCTTTGAGTATCTGATATTTACCCTCTTTTGTTTACTCATCATTAGTTATTATCACACTTTATTGACGTAACTTTAGCCAAATAGAGTACAATTAAAGCAAATTATCGTACATCTAGATTACACACACTCAGTTATATTTGGCTAAGAGATGCATAAGCTCCAAAGCAATGCATTCAAATGTCGTAGAAATAAGATATAAATAAAGTTGAATACTCTTTTCCACGTTCACCCAACTGTTGAGCTCACCAGACCACATTGGCAGACAAAGTACTTCGGATTTAACCAATGATAACGCCATCGGGATAAATAACGTTAAACAAACCTACTTTCATTAAGTATCAAATCTTTTAGTATTCTTGATATACTCACGTACCGCTCTAAATAGTGTAGTGTTACTTGTATTATTCAGTTTAGTGCCGTTTCCTGATAATAATAGTTTGATGTTAAGTGGTTGGAAGTCTCTAACTGCTTCGAAAGATATAAGCTGATTTCTGTACTGATTACAAGTAAAGAAGTACTGTTTGGCATCCTCTACTACAGAAGGGTCGTTCGCGAAGATGGATTTTAAATAAATCATTGATTAGGCTGCTACAATTATTTCTTAATTAAGCATGCAATACTGACAGATAACGGTTTCCCCATGTGAAGTAACTTGGAACTTGTATTTTTGGAAAAGCTGTAGATTGTAACTGATGCTTAAATGATGTTATGGTTGGTAGATTCTTTAGACCTTCGTCAAGAGAGTTCCTCATTCTGATAGCTGATGGTATACAGGATTTTGATGAGACATTTGTGCGAGTGAAAGGTGTAGAAAAGTTGTTATTATTTCTAAGTGGATATCCTGAAAATTCACAAACTAATAGAGGAATATGATGGAACCATACCATTATTAACTTTATGCATGAAATACAGTTTTTGCTGATGTCTTCTGGCTAATAAGTTTACCCAGCCACATTCATTGTATAATTTTTCCAATGATACCGATCTGGTAAGTCCAGTGACAATACGGGCTGCTTTATTTCGTATTTTCTGTAAGGTATTGGAATCTTGTTGAGTGCTTCCATCCCAAACTAATGATGCATATTCTAATATTGGGTAGTAAATGGTAGAGGTTCATTTGATTTAATGCATTTCTGCTAAAAGTAAATTGGAGCTTTCGCATGATGCCTAGTATTTTTGTAGCAGCGATTGTAATACTTTCGATGTGTGTATACCATTGACCATTGCTGCTGAAAGTTATGCCCAAATGTTTATGATCATCAACAAAATTTACAATAGTATTATCACGAATAAGTTGAGGCAGAGCTTCGATATTCTTAAATGTGAATAGTACTGCTTCAGCTATCAGCGGGTTGAATGTTTGGACCAATTACAAAGCATAATAAGGTCGTAGCTAGTGATTAATAATACCAGCTATGTCAGTCAAACAGGCAGGAGCATAGAATAACGAGCCACGCCACGCCACTGCAGAGGGTGCAGGATTCCTACATCTGCAAGATATTTTCAACACGGTGTTGTAGACTAGTACGTGCGGCTCAGGGAAATTTCTGGGCTGGTCATTCATGACCCAAAAGTCTTGAACCCAGACATATATACTTAGTTACGAACAGCTTATTTCGGACATATTTTTCTTTGAACATGATGTTATAATTTGGTTTTTACAGACTTTTCCTTGCTTCTGACTCTACATTTAAGATTACACGCCTGGATAAGGTTATACTAGAACCTTGATATTTCAATATCCCCCATCCCCACCCCCAAAAAAGCAAAACAAAAAAACGTTGCTTGTAAGAAGTAAGAACTTTTCTGCATAAAAAAGATGGCAAAGATTAGGAATCGATACAATCAAGCATAACACCTGACCCAGGATACCAATGGGAAAGTGACAACTTCACAATTAGACATCATAAACGAGAGCCAAGAGGTCAGCCCTTTCCCAGCAGGTGACCACAAGGCATCAATAAACAGAGGCGCACGAAAGCATAACAAAACAAGACACAAATAACATGACCCCTACCCCAACCGGCCGAAACTCTGGATCCGCGCATGCTATAGCACGGGAGAAATGAATATATCTTATGAATTGTAATAAAATACTCTTTATATTATGTGAAATACTTTTGTTTGACAGGAATTTACTTGAAGAACAACCAGACTTGAAGACTGCAGTTTGTGAAATCATATTCCCTATTCTGATTGCATTGATCAGATCCGAACCAGGAAGTACCCACTGTGACATGATCGAGAAACTTATGAACAATAAACCACCTAACTTCAAAGAATATGCAAAGGTATACTACCCATTCTAATGCACTTGCTTTTGTAACGCGACATCTGATTGGATAAGGTCAAAAATTTGCGACAGTATATCCTGCGATATACTGTCGGAAATTGTTTGTTGTCATTAATTACGTCACATTTCGTTGGATGACGTGCGGCTTTATGCGGCTTGCGACGCTCCAATTCGAGACAAAACTGCAGAAATGCATTAGAATGGGGATCACCATATTCAAATTTTTCATTTTGGGAGAAATATTGTTGGATATACGATCGGAAATCACGTTTTACGGCTCTGCTCGCGCGTCACCGTAAATTTTAATTTCCAATTGTATATCCGTCGATAAACCTCCCGAAATGAAAATTTTGAATACAGTTATCCTCTAATTATTATAATTGGCACTTGAAGTATAAGAAAGAATACGCCGTTTTCTATTTTTTTTATACACCAAATATTTTTCTTTGACAAAAAAACTGGTTAAATACATTGCTTTCTGGTAACAGGCCAGGTTATTGTATAATAAATGCGCTTACAAAACAAATATGAGCCGCAACATGTGATTTCCAGCAATGTGGCATATTGACATGAATAGACTCAGACGAACCTGTGCAGTCTCCTTTTAAACTTAGAAACTCGGTTTGCTGTTCGAGTCATATCATATTCAAGCGACTAGCAAAGGCTCCTATCAGACTGCGCGTATGCACAGGCTGATTTGAGCCTTTGCTGGTCGCACATACCACATTGTTTGAAATAGTATGTCGCGGCCCATATAATCAAAGTAAAGTTTTAAAGACACATCTCTTGTAAACAGCTAAGGTGTACTCGTATACGAAGGAGGAGCTTTTTGGAAATAGAAAACTGAAAATATCAATCATTTTGATGAGTTTTTCATTCATTTTCAACCATCATTTGCATTTACATGAAGCTTTTATTTCTGATTTCATTGAAATGACGCGCTGTCGCCTATTTCGCTGCCATATTACAATGTATACGTTTTGTCCAAACGTTGCGCCAATGGATGCTCTTGTTGAAATTGGATATTTTTGTACTTATGTCAACACAGACGAAATCATTTGTAGGAACTCATTAAACTAGTCTTTAGGCAGCCTAGATTACATTTTCACTGCCAGCTAAAATGGAGCTGAACATGTTCTATAAAGCTGCACGGATATTGTGTTGCGTAAGTTTACAGTTGCGATCGCTATCGAGTTTACCATTTTCGCAGGTCTCGTGTGAGATATCGCGTTTTCCTTTGTGAATACACACACTTTTCGCGAAGTTCTTCACATTATGCTTTGTCCCTGCAAAGGATGTTTTTCAATAACTTTACTGATATGACCTGTGATATCTACGTATGCCAATGCAGGAACATTTTAGAAAATTAGTTTACTTCTAAACGATGTGCGTGGGATATTTGGTCTGCACCAGAGTATTTCAGCCAATCAATGACCAACTGCACAGAACACAACACATCTACAAAATGCCGCAAACAAATATGACGCACAAGGTATGCCCATATTATTATATACTGGTTATGTTGTAAAATATAGACTGTTCTCCCATCATAGACTTTTCTTTCATCAATGAAAAATGCTTCCCTTGTCCGTTGGTCTCATATTTTTTCACTTTTCACTTAAATGGCTTCCAGCAAAACATTTAGAGTGTTTATTGAACTAATCCGTTACCACAATTAAGCCAAAAGGACACTTATAAATTGGACCAGTTCATTTCAGATTTTAGGGTTTTAAGTAGTTTAAATGTTTATTCAAAAATTTAAATATTCTAAAAGCCAATGGTGGTGACCATGATCAGAGGCTGCGTTTTATTGTGTCTGATCTGGGTCTCCACTGTCGCCTGGGACGCTAGGTTTATATGGGCTAAAGACTTTCCTTAAATATAATCAAATAAACTTTTGTTTTAACCTTTTCAGACCAATGGAATTTTCTCCCAAAATGCAATAAAGTCAGGTCCATTGTATATATTGAATGGTCACGGGTTATATTTAGAAAATAAATTTCCAGGCTCATTTCATTTAATTTATTTCCATAGCTTTGGGCAAAATATTAAAGACAATCAGCCATATGATCAAGAGTGTTTATTCTAATCTGTTTACCCATTTAATATTAATGGACCTGTTCATTTCCGTCTAAAGGGGTTTAAGTAGTTTTGATTTTGATTCAAATTTGAATAGAATATTCTGTAAGCAAATAGTGGAGACTTTTATCATAGACTGCATTTTATGGCATCTGATCTGTCTCCACCATTTGTCTTTGTACAACGAATAGGACGCTTACATGGGTCAAACACATTCCATAAATATATATATAGATAGATTTCATCAACACAAACAGTGCAGACTCTGATAAATGCCGCTATATGCAGCTTTTCACTTGTGTCTTATTTGCTTGTCATCCTCACTGGAGGTACTGCATTGTGTACTTGAGCAAAACACATTTCCTCTGCTTAGGGGTTACGCTGGTCTCTACAAAAGTTTGATTTATAAAATGGACATGCCTTTTTGCAGAAGAGTTTTTCAAGCCAACAATTCCATATTTTACAGACATTGGGTGAGACTGAGATGAGAGAGATGGTTAATGCTGCCTCAAAGGTAGTCTTTCACAATAACGATCTTCCAAATGATTACTACTATGGAGTGTTCAAGCCAAAGAAGCAGCGTGACAACCTAGAAAAATTTTTCAGAATGTTTACGCAAGTATTTTGTATTACAGTAAACCTTGTCTTAAGCAGCCACTCAAAGATACCAAAATTGGTTTTCAAGACCGATTATTGCTAAATGCAGGTCAAAAGTATTGCAGGGAGCATTCTGCAATATTTTCAACTTTCATTAAGCTACCATTTGTCATTAAGACCTTTGTTTTTTTCTGTTTTTGAGTGGCCGCTTAAGACAGTTTGAACTGAAATGTTATTACAGATACCATCTGAAACAATGCAATATGCAGCTACCTTTCAATATAGAAGGTGCGAGAGACAATTGTGTAAGGATCTAAAAAGTTAAATTGAAACTCGTATGCTGAAATTGGTATCTCCTATCATGATATATACTGCATGTGCTTGTATCACTGAAACAGTTTTTTAGTATCCACATGTTTGATGAAAAAAAAAACAATTCAGAAATAAATGAATAAATTTCATATCAGTTCCAATTAAATCAGTAATTAGAGCTAGCAAAGCTCGAACAATCAAATATTTAATAAATTTTACAATTTTCAAATTATTTAAGTAAACAAATGAACTTTTTTTTAAACAAATTATAGTTCTTAAACTGTCTATGAGATAAGCAACCTCAAACGACAAGTAATCGTCGCAATTACATGTCTATCCATGAACATTGTAACATATATGTATTCCATAAAAGTTACAGCCTCTGGTTTCACGGATAGAGAACTTGTGGTCATGAAAATAGTTGAATATAAGAATCTATCATAAATCCAGAGGAAGCCCATTAAAAATTTTGCCATCACAAGGACTGATTTTCAATCCCATTCTCACACAAATAATAGATTCTTTTCCTTGCTCGTCATAAAATACTCCATTTTTTATATTTTTTTTTATAAGAAGTCTTAGGCATTTTACAATGATTCCACTTTAACAGAACAATGAAGTCACTTGTCTTCCGCCATGTTTCTGTTCAAATTATTATCTTTCCCATGGGTTGGTACGGAGAATGTGAGAATTCTCTCAAATGGGTGAAACAGCGAAAATGCTGAATTCAGGTGAACAAGTAAAAATTTAATTCTAACGGTCTATGATCAACAAAGATTCACATAGAAACATTTATTTAGTCAATAAATTGTCATTTAGCTTGAATCAAACAAATGCAGTATATGTGTAAAAATATAGACAGAGATAATAGAAAGAACGAATACACCATAATTTGGGCAAGTTTGATCCAAGGTAAAGTTAAAAGTTCAGGCATCAATGAGCAGTTTAAAGGTTATGTTTTTTTCTGGATAATATGCCTCTGACACAAAACGTTACTATGTTCAAAAGGTTGATATGATAGAGGTAGTTGACGTGCTTTGCCTAAATAAAGTGCAATGATTGGCTGCTTGCGGACACGTGTCCGCAAGCAGCCAATCATTGCACTTTATTTTGAGTTTTAGAATGATCTTAAGTTTTATAACATCGAGGCCAGTAGCTTACTGCATAGACTAGCATGCATGTTTAAATAATTGATCTTGTATACTTGTTCAAGTATTGTTTGATTTTTTAAATGAGCTGAGGAAAACAGACCTCATGCGAGGCATGTAGAGCATTTAAACGACGTTTTGCAATGAGTGTAACATTCATTTAGGGGATAACTGTATTCAAATTTTTCATTTGGGGAGGTATATCGTCGGATATTCGGTCTGAAATTTAGTTTTACGGCGACGCCCGAGCGGAGCGGTAAATCGTGATTTCCGAACGTATATCCAACGATATACCTCCCCAAATGAAAAGTTTGAGTATGGTTATCCACATTCTAATGCAATTCTGCACTTTCGTCTCAAATAGGAGCGTTGCAAGCGGCATAATGACGCACGTCATCTAATGAAATGTGACGTATTGATGACGTCAAACTGTTTCCTACAGTATATCGCAGGATATACTGTCGCAAATTTTTGACGTTATCCAATCAG
This sequence comes from Loripinus fragilis, assembly GCA_964019695.1. Taxonomy (NCBI): domain Eukaryota; kingdom Metazoa; phylum Mollusca; class Bivalvia; order Lucinida; family Lucinidae; genus Loripinus; species Loripinus fragilis. The sequence goes on along the minus strand of OZ026522.1, from coordinate 61,221,308 downwards.
AAATAGCGTTACAAAAACAAGTGAACTAGAATTAATAATATTAGGGCACGAATATATACAAATGGGCTTTGACTCGAGAAACCTGTCTTCGGGCTTTGCAAACAAAATGTGCAGAATAGTCTGCGCTTCCGCATAGTCTGATCAGCACCTTTGTTATTCGCATTTTGGAAAATATCATAGCCAAACTTGCTTCAGGCGAAATTCAGTTTTCTACCTAGTCTCTGTAGCTGCGGAGACTTGTTTGAGTCTCGCTTTGTCAGAAACCCAGAAGAGAGGTTTTGTCGCGTCGAGGCCCAATTTTATTTGCCATGTGACACTTAAGGTACATTAAAATCCAAAATTTGGCGTGGAAAGGTCAATATTAGAGCTCTGAACCCCTTATCAAATCTACCAATGACTTTACGACAATTTTGTATAAGATAATGACAGTTTTTATTTGGATTTTCAGTGCAGCACAGTATAAACCAGTGCAGAGAGAATATGTAGAGGTTACTTATTCATACGCCAGTCAGATATCAGGGTTACCGAAGGAAAACGCAGAATATGTTTGTTCCCTTGTAACGAATATGACAGATACTTGTGAAAATAAAAATCCTTATTTGGTAAGATTATATCAATTATGAAGTTAACCCATTTAAACCGGAAAAAACTCTCATTGTTATCAATTGGATCAGTCCATTTGAGTTTTACATGGGTGAAAGTTCAAAATTTCTGAAATCCTGAACTTTTGAAATTCAAATTTGTAAACTTGCAGTATGCCTTCAAAATATTAATAGTTTAGCTTTAAATGGTATGTTGTCTTTAGATAAACTGTAAATATATCAGAAAAAGCTATTATAATCTGCCTTGTTTAGTATTTTGAGGCTGACTTTCTATGGAAAGACAGCCTCAAAATCCTGAATTCAGGATGCATCCTGAAAACTTACACCCATGGTTTTATGGATTGCTGTGTATTGTTGTTGTCTTAATTCAAATTTTAAAAATAAAAACTGTACGCAACCAGTGGAGACCTTGATCAGATGCAGCATTGTGTGGAGTCTGATCTGCACTGTTAACCACTGTCCTAGAGAAAGGACGCTAGGCTTTAATGTGTAAATTATTCAACAATAAGTGTCAAAATAGCTAAATTTATACCACCCTTACCAACTTTAGCACGAAACATCTCGTGATGTGCAAGGTCTACACTGATGTTAGTGGTATAAAATAGTTATACCATGTTTGTCCACCTGTACGTAAGATAATCCACTCGCTAAAGCTCGTGGATTATCTCCACGTACAGGCGGACAACCCATGGTATAACTATTACATAATCAATAAAGCAATGCAAAATCACCTGGAAAACGATGCTATTAATACCATGCGCGGATCCAGAGGGGCGGGGGGGCAGGGGTCCGTACACCCCCTGGAAAATCACCAAAATATTGGGTTTCTTAGCAATGCACTTAACACAATTTCTAATTGGTCACTTTACAAACTCATTATTTCTGGCCAAGATTCAATAACCTTGAAATGAGTTTTTGCCTTAATATGTGCATTGTAATGGGCAAAAGTTCAGCAGTCTTTCAAAAAAGTTGTCTTTCAATCCATAGTTTTTTGGTTAAAATGCAAAAATATGCTTTATTTTAAGAAACATGTTTTTGAGTGAAGTTCTATATCATATGTAGGTGCAGTTGTTAAGAAACTGGTCTACCCAACTTCAAAAAACACTAAACACATAAAATTTTGACTAAAGTGATTTTTTATGCATTTTTAAAATATCACATTTTTCGTGATTTTTAAAATTCATCAGTAGCTTGTGTACTAATTGTTGTATACATTTTATTTGAACATGAATGGCCTAAAAGAGTAGAACTTGATTCGTCCATTTTATGATGACAAACATTTCACTGCTGCTGTGCACCTCAGGTTTGAATCTAAAACTTAAAAAATCAAATCGAAGACACTTTGCATTTTTTTCAATTTCCAACTAGAAGAGTGACGTCTAGTAGTAATGAATAATCGCTGAAGATTCAATGCCTTGTTGCAGATAACAAGGCGAACAGACCCACCCGTGCACACTTCCTATGTAAATTGCATGCATAAAGCTTAATTTATATGACTTAGCTGTTGGTTGTGTTTATCTTCATGCTATTATGCAACAGAAACGAGGCGTCTAAGTGAAGCAAAGTATTTGAATCCTGTTCGTCTTAAATCCTGGCAATCAGAGACATTTTCAAACAAAAAATACAAATGGATAGCGTCTCTGTGGAATAATTAATATTGTAGAAAAAATGTGACTTTTGAAATGAGGGTTCCTTTTACTCTAGCATCGTCTGTGCAATAAGTACATAGAGGATCTTACATGAGTGCTCATGTTTTATTGAATTTATTAAACGAGTTGGGGAAAAGAGATAAAATGCGAGGCTTGCCGAGCATTTTATCTCTTTTTCGCAACGAGTTTAATAAAATCAATAATACAAGAGCACGAATGTTAGATTCTATTTATCATATGACAAATACTTTGAAATCTCATTTCTGACGTAAAAACGTTATAATTTTGTCATTATGTACGCAGTGTTGTTATGGACGTCATAACGTTTCCCGTAAATCTATAAACCACTAGTGGTTTACAGATTTTATTGCATAGCGTTATATCACTCCCAGACGCGACGTCATGTGATAAAAGTCATTTTTAAATGAAATGACCTGCAGAGATTTCGCAGGCCTTGATTGATTTATAGAAGCATGAATTTTGTATAATCTAATCTTACTTTCAAAACTTGCATAAAGATGTAAGGTGACCAATTAGAAATTTTACTAAATGTACTGGTCCGGATCCCCTGAAAAATTTCAAAAAGCTTCTATGCCAGCATTCAATGTTGGGTCATCATCGGCACGCTAGCTAAACGCCATTGAAATTAAATTATTACAGCTATCAGCTTCAAACTTAGTCAGTTGATAGAAGATGATGAGTACATTACCAGCCCAGAATTACAATGCCTCCCTAAAGTTAAGGAAGACTTGAGTTAAGTATTGAAATTTCAACATGTTGCATTAACTGCTTAATAAATTGCCAGGATCTATGCAGTACTTTTGGTCGAAGATATCATTGTGATCTACAGAAAAATTAAAACTATTTTGATTTTAATCAGTTTGAAATGTTAATTTTCGCATCATGAAAAATCAATACTTAACTTAAACACGCCTACCAAACAGTCAGATGCTCAACTGCTGGTTGAGCGAGAAAACAATTCCAGTGTCTTCCAGTTGAGATTTCAAGGAGCTAAAAGGTAAACGATTGTTGCATTTTCTGTATATGATAGTTAATATTTCTTGTCCTAGAAAGAAAATCAAATGTTGGGGAATGTCACGCAGCCTCTTACGGGTCCCTACGTTTATGGTGTAAATAGGAAGTCAGAATTTTTTTCCTTTTGTCAGATTTACTTTTGGCGTGAGGAAGGTGTACCAGAAGCAGATATAAACGTGTAGAAATTCGTGTTGTTTTGGGCTGTGTATTCAATTTTATGATGTGCTCGAAGGTGGTATATACAAGCCTGATCAAGACTGAGATCAGCAACTGGAATCCTGATGGCTATTTTCATCAAACTTGTGCAATAAGCGAAAAATCTTGGTGGAAAGTCCCGGAAAAATCCGGCTGAGCACCAACTAAAAAAAAATGATAAGAAAATTTAATAGCATCATTCGTCGTTTTTTCGCACCCTATAGTCAAGTTAACGCATTCAGTCTTTTACATGGGCCCATACCGACTTACTATACTCAAACTTGGCGCTACAAATTCTTAAATTCTTGAAAAAATGCCGAATAGCAAACTATATGTTATAAAATATTTTTGCAGGAATATAAAATCATATGAATGATCATTTGCAAACTAAATGCACTAAAATACAGTTATAATTTTAAGGTTTGTTTTCGCTAAGTAATACCACTCTTTCAGATTTTTTCCATGGTTACGCATCAGAGTGTATGGTAAAAAAATCTGAAAGAGTGGTATGTCTCGACGAAAAAAAACCCCTCAAAATTGTTTATAACTGTATTTTAGTGCATTTCAGTTGCATATGATCATTCATATGATTTTATATTTGTGCAAAAATATTTAATTACATAAAGTTTGCTGTTTGGCATTTTTCAAGAATTTAAGAAGTTGTAGTGCCAAGTTTGGAAATAGTAAGTCGATATGGGCCCATGTAAAAGATTGAATGCGTTATCTTGACTATGGGGTGCGAAAAAAACGACAAATGATGCTATTAAATTTTCTTATCATTTTTTATTATCTAATGCTCAACCAGGTTTTTCCGGGACTTTCCACCAAGATTTTTTGCATATTGCACAAGCTTGATGAAAATAACCACTAAATTTCAGTTGCTGATCTCAGTCTTGATCAGGCCTGCATATATCACCTTCTAGCATATCATAAAATTGAATACATAGCCCAAACAACACGAATTTCTACACGTTTATATCTGCATCTGGTACACCTTCCTCACGCAAAAAGTAAATCTGACGAAAGTAGAAAATATACTGACCTCCTATTTACACCATAAACGTAGAGACTCATAAGAGGTTGCATGACGTTCCCCAGTATTTAATTCTCTTCCTAGGACAAGAAATATCTATTTTAATATACAGAACATGCAACATTTGTTTATCTTTTTTGCTCCTCGAAATCTCAACCGGAAGACACTTGATTGTTTTTCTCCCTCAACCAGGGGTTGATCATCTGACAGTTTGGTAGGCGTGTTTAGTCTTCCGTTACTTTAAGGAGGCATTGTAATTAACAAAAAGTAATTTCATTTTTAAAATAATTTCCCTTTGTAAGTTTGGGGATTGAAAACTTTAATAAAGATACATGTATCTTGAAACATTTTATAGTTAGCTGCTTCAAACTTTGTCAGCTGATTACTGGGTGAAGTAATTATTATTTTAGTTCAGCTGATAGAGGATGATGAGTAGTATAGCTAGGAGCTTAAAACTTAATATGACCCTTGTGTTATGAATGCTTCTAGGTTAAAACTTAAGATGACCCTTGTGTTATGAACCCTTCTTAACAAGCAAAGGATTGGGGGGCATAGTGTTTGATAAACATCATTTCTAGTTTGTCTGAGCTTTCATCTACGTCTAAACTGCGCATGTGTTATAAGTATAGTGCACTGACTCATATATTGATGTACATGTGCATGAGTGTATATTTCACTGTCTTATTTTCAATTACAGGCCAAGCAGAAAGAAATATCCCCCAAAAAAGGAAAAAGGAAAATCAGTTTTTAAAAGATTATTAAGGCATGTCCTGAGATTCAAACCCACTAGTTCAACCTGGGCAGCTATACTCTCTGTCCACAGCGCTAATCAGATCAGTGATGAAACGCAGAATACATGAGAAAATGTATCATTCTGAAAACCAATACTTTTTGTTGTGTTTGGAAATCTAATATTGGAATAACAGATTCATATGAGTTCATACGGCATATGCATGAATGCCAGTTTAATATTGTTTACCAATATATACTATACCTTTAAAACTATAAAGCAGTAGTAAGACAGCTGTATTAGTTGAAAGTAAAACACATGTCAACCACAAAGTCCTTCCAATTGGCATTACTTTTTATGAAAAAAGCAACCTATCAACTTTGTTTGCAGAACCTAAAGGATCCAGCATTGATAAAGAAACATTTCAGCCTTGTACAATCGATGCTCCTTGCAGACGACTATGCAAAAGATTCATATCTAAATAGTGCTGCAACACACTTGACTCGCTGTATCTTGGCAGCTGCTGTGTAAGTACCTTTGGCTGTCTGCCTGACTATGTATGTATGTATGTATGTATGTATGTATGTATGTATGTATGTATGTATGTATGTATGTATGTATGTATGTATGTATGTATGTATGTATGTATGTGTGTGTGTGTGTGTGTGTGTGTGTGTGTGTGTGTGTGTGTATGTATGTGTGTGCGCCGCGCCCGTGTGTTTGTGTGTGTGTGTGTGTGTGTGTGTGTGTGTGTGTGTGTGTGTGTGTGTGTGTGTGTGTGTGTGTGTGTGCATTCTTTGAAGATGAGTATAAATCCAAATGCAATATATGACATCTTATAAGAGACTGCACTGTTCCTAAACACATAAATCAAAGTTTCCAGGACAGAAATGTTCTTTCAGTTTAACCCTTGCGTCTTTTAATAGAGCATGTGCAAACATTGCAGAAAGCTACACATAATTAGGGTTTAAAGCCCTCACAGAAAGCTATGATAGAAATTGAATAACAATAAAACGTATCACTAGTCAGACTTTAAATTGGAAATTGGCTCGTCTAATTATTAAGGGTGGAGAAGCCCTTTAGTCTTGAGTAATTTTCTGTGGTCTAATTCCACTTACTTGCATCAAAACAGGTGGAAAGTTAAACGTCAGTTTAGCAAGTTATATCGTTATAAAGTTAGTCCTTTTGAGTTTGTTTCATAATATTGTATACTGTATATATTCTGGTAACATTGAAGTGATATTGGGTTAGGAGTCAGTGATTTTATACAATATAATTGTGTTTGTTCTTCTGTCCATCAATAGTTTATTGTCTGCAGAATGTAGCCCAGTATGGTTCAGGCAAATGCGGTTCCGTAAATTAATGTGGTTAGGCATTGTAATTGGCAAGAAAGAAAGATTATCTGATTAGAAAACAATATAAAATAAAGTTAACCTCTTTTAAAAAGGCAGCTTACTTGATTTACTCCTCCCTTCTATTCTTCTTTTACTCTTTTACTTCAAACTGCTTTGTATACTCCTCTTACAGATTTACAACTATTTTGAAACTTTAAAGGTTTTTTTCTATTGCCGATAGATGTGCAAGTGGAATACTATTTTAATTACTTTTCCACTTTTCTAATAGCATAAAGTTGGTGAATGTAGTTTTAATTTAGCACACTATGAATTCAATGTTTAAAGACAAGGTTTGCTGTGTGATATTGCCAATTTTTTGGTTACACACTAGCTACCTTGCATTATGTCTTCGTTATAGTTTCCAATTTGATTTTCATTTAATGGCCCAAAGGCGGTTCTATAAGCGGATCTACTAATAATTCTATATTGTCAAGTTCCTATATGTACTCGTACTGTGGGTACTTAACCAATTGTAGATCACTTAGATTTTCTATAAAAGTTGGGATAGTACATTGTATTTATTTAAGGCTCAGAGATTATGATTTTCAAATACTATTGTATTTTGTTCTTTTAATATTATGTATGGTTTACCCCACCCCTTCCTGTGCTGTGCAACAGATCAGCTTGCACAGAAATTTAAATTTTTGACAAACTTAAACACATATTTTGACAATATTTATAATATCTGTTAAGCAAAACATAAGTAAATTCGTGAAGTGGTTTGAATGTGACCATTTCCAAAGAAGCAGTTGTAACATGTATGCTGTGTGTCTGTTTTAATATGTTATTTACTAAGTTTCTATTGACCCAGATATTGGAGTTATTGATGGTAAATAAGTTGTTGTAAACAAGGTGTTTATTTGATTATACAATTTTTCTAGAAGCATGACTAATCATCTAGAAATTAAAAAAAGTATTGTCATGGAAATTTCTGGAAAAGTCCAGAATTCTCTAGAATTTTCTTTTCCATGCCAATATGAGCTTTGAGTAGTTTCTGGAATTATATGGAATCATCCAGAAGAATGTAGAACTTTCCAGAACCCATGTATTGATTTATATTTAGCATATGATATCATTGTTGCTACCTGATCATTCTGGAACTTTCTTAAACAGAATATATAAGAGTAAATTTTTCATAAGGGCATCTTTGAAATAATTTCACCATTTAAAAGTCTAAAGCTTTTGTGCTGGATTTCTATACTGGAATACTGTGTTTAATGTGTTCATTCTGGATTTCTTTGGACCATCAGTTTTGGATTCAGACTAAGTGTTCATTTGGATTTAACTTCAAATCTAGGGATCAGAAACTACTGAAAAACTTGTGTTGATAAATATTCTGAGGGACAGTTTGGACATATAGGGTATTGTCGATTAGACTTTCTTCGATTGTATAAATATTTTCCATTTTGTAAATGATAATTTTGTTATTTTTAATAAATTTTGTTAAATTTTAAAGTGCATTTTGCTAACTTTCCAAATAGCAAATTTTGGTTTCCTGAATTTGTTTCTAGTTACGCCTGGCATGTAACACATTCAGGAAATGGGAGGAGAAAACTATAAGTAGGTCGTATATCATATATTACAATTATAAATATATTAAATGGTTCACTTGCTACGCTCGTTCTCACTTAATTCCGTTATACTTGTAATATATGATCTATAACCTGTGCATCTTTGCTGATAGTACAGACCCTGCTGCAATGCCTCATTCTGTAGTATTTAATCTTGGTCCTCACTGTTTGCACAAGTACCCTCTTACGAATATTGTGGATCCAAATGGTTCAAAGAAATATCTAACAGAGATTTTTCTAAAAAAATGCACACATGCAAGAGGATCATACATGGGTTGCCTTTTAATAAACCTATTAAATGAGCCTTTGGAGAGTTAAATTAGTTACATATGTATTGAGCCAGTGCATGAAATTTCCAACAATTTGGTATGTGCGACCAGCAAAGCCTCAAATCAGCCTGCGCATACGCGCAGTCTGATCAGAGCCTTTGCTGGTCGCTTGAGTATTCTATGATTGTTAAGCTACTGACTGAACAGCATTTGGAGTGTCTAAGCTTAAAAGGAGGCTGCAGAGGCTTGTCCGAGTCTACACTTGTCAAAATGTCAAATTGTTGGAAATCTCATGCACTGACTAAAATTATTACAATTGCAAGAATCTGTTATCATATGATCTTTCAAATGGGATTTTATTGTATCCAAAGTGAATTGCATAGTTGTTGACCTGTCACAGACGCCGTTATCATGCTACAAGTTTCCATGAAAGTGTAAATTAACATGTGGTCATGAAATGTTTAATGCACTTACCGTCTGCTTGGATAACATAAAGGCTGCAATATACTGTCAGAAATATTTTGACTTCTTTTAATAAAGTCACATTTTGTTGGATGACTTGGTACCTTCAAATTTCAATTTAAGAAGAAGAAGAAATTTGCTGATGTGAAAACCATATATTCAAAATGATCATTTGGGGAGGTAAATTGTCAGATATGGTCGAAAACAGTGTTTTATGGATATGCTCAGGCTTTGCTGTAAAACTAAACGCTTCACTGTATATCTGGCGTTTTACCTCCCCAAATGCAAAGTTTGAGTACATTTATTCCTTAATTACATGGCATTCCTCACTAGATAACAGCAGCGCCATATGATAAAAATTAATATCTTTTGATTAAGTATTCTAAAACCTATTCAGACCCTCTCCCTCTGACAGAATGTTTATAATTATGCATGTTCTTAAGGTTGTTCTTCAAAGTACCAATTAACGATCATAAATTGAGGATCTTACATGAGTGCTAATGTTTATTAAATTTATAAACGAGTTAAGGAAAAGCGATAAAATGCGAAGCTTGTCGAGCATTTTATAGCTTTTTCTCAACGATCTAATCAACTCAATTATGCAAGAGCGCGACTGTTAGATTCTATTTATCATATGACATTAAGATAACTTTGAAATCTCATTTCTGGCGTAAAAAAATAAGATTTTGTTATTATGTACACAACGTTGTTATAGACGTTATATCATAACGTTACAAAATCTGTAAACCACTAGTGGTTTATCGATTTTAAGTCAAGGCGTTATTTCACTCCCAGACGCGACGTCATATGATAATTGTGTGTTTTATATTCTCTGAACAGCCAGGATGGTTTGGTGGTTGATGTGTTTGACCACTTCATGGATGTACTGACTACCGTTATCAAGTGTGACAATGCGAGGAAAGGTGCTGCTAGCTGGTTCAATGTTGTCAGGATTTACTTGTTTTTAGAAATGAAAGAAAAGTCAAAAGGCAAGGTGAGAGTGATGAGATATATTCATCTTTGATTGAATGATATATTCTTAACATGTATATACTAGCCACGCACATCATAAAAGGCCATAAGCGAAAAGGGAAGATTCTCAACTCAGCTGACTCAGCTGACTCTACTCGTTAAACCTGTAAAACGTCAAACAAAGATTTTTTCTTGCTCTTAACTCTCAGATATTGTATTTACCATGCTAATTAATGTTAAAATGCCAACAATTGTTGGCATTTTAACATTAATTAGCATGATAAATTCCGTGATCAGTTGAGACTGATCAAAGCTTTATAGTCTAGGGACATGAGGCGGTCAAAGGTATAAAGGTCTAGGAACAATTATGCTTTTTGTACTTAACATCTGATAAGAGAATGCCACTTTTTATCATGGTCTGCATTGCTTGACAAGAAAGAAACTATTTCCAGGAGTTTAAATACAAGGTGTACAAAAATATCCAAACTTGAAATGGAAGCACCATTAGGTAGGTATTTTCATCGACAGCGTTCGTCAGACGCCATTGCATGTTTCAAGTTTAATTAGATAAAGTTATGAGACCAATGACTTTACGCACAAAGTCAAACCATTATTACTCCAAAAACATTTTAATTCATTACAATTAGCTAGTTCATAAACAAATGAAAGAGCCATGCCATAATAAACCTCTCAAAACTATCTAGTGATGACTACAGTGTAGATATATGGTTATGTTTGATATATACTCATGCTAATAAAGGCCACTCCAATTCACCAGTTTGTTGAAAATTAAATACTGACATGAACTTGTTATGATTATTTTGTATATTGTAAGTCATATTTTGTATGACCGCCACCTTTAATGCATTCAATGAGGCTTTTGCCTTTTTCCTATGCTTAAAAGAAGCCTTTGTTGTACCCCACCTCTCGTGAAATACATTGCCATTGTTCAACCAGCATGTGTTCAAATTTTGGAAATGTGGCATCTGGGAAGGGATATGATCATGTATCCACCGATTGGAGATGAATCAGGACCCGGAGGGCCAGTCAAGGGCGTATGACATGACCAGCTTGCAAACAGTTCCTTGCTGTATTGCAGGTATGCTCACATTTTCTTGCTGGAAGAGAAAATTGTTTCCAACAGACTGATAAATTTGCAGGACATGTGGGTGAAGGACTTCATCTACATAGCGCTTGCCTGTAAGTGACCCCGGATGATTATGCAAATTAAACGAACCTTATAAAACGCTCAGGGTGGCCTTCTTTTTTTTAAGCATGAGTATATCATCAATTTCGCAACTATATATATATGTGTGTGTGTAAGCATGAATAGTACTGGTAAGCGCTGATTATCTGCAGATGTGCTGCTGTCAAAAGTTTCATTCTTTACTGCGATAACATTGGATAAGTACTAAAATTTCATGATGTCATTGATTTTATCATATTACGCCGTGCCTCTTTGAGTGATATAACGCCATATATTAAACTTGATAAGCCAGCAGTGGTTTACAGATTTTATAACGTCACGTAATGACGTTCATAATTACAAACCTTAATTTTACATGCCTAATTTAAGTGTCTTATGATAAAAGAAATACAGTAGCACAATCGTGCTTCTGTGTTATTAAATTTTTATGAAACTCATTGTCCCAAAGCAAAAAAAAGATGCCCTTCCTCAACTTGTTTAATTATTTCAATAAAACACGAGCACTCATGTTATATCTTCAAATAATCATAGGGCCAGTTAAGCAAAAAAACAAAAACGAAAAAAAAAACACAGTGAATTTGTGATAAATTGCTTACCCATCAGTTTAAATATATGTTTTTGATGAGTCTATATAATTTAATTTCAGATTCCACTGCTAAAATTGTTTAAAAGTTGTCTCAACATGGTGCTTCAAGCTGTCACAACACCTGGTGTACCACATGATGGGATTAGCATGTATCAACTAGCTACAGAAGTTGTCTTGAGAAAATGCAAACCACTGTAAGAAAAAGAACAATGCTAATTAATGTGACAGTACAACTTATCGTGTGATAATGTATTAAATTTATTCTAAATATTCTAGAAAACAGACCCCTTAGATATCTAAAATCCTTCTGGATTTGAAAAAGGCTGAGTCTGTTCATGAGAATATAAGAATGCCTAGTGATGACAAGGGGCGAATATTTTTTTTTATCCCATCTTCAAAAATATTATAGATTCTTCTTCTTGCCGACCACTAAATAACGCCAATCGTGCTATCATTGGACAACAGTAGTTATCTGACAATATCAAACATGCATAATTGATTCCCAGTGCCTAAAGTATCTCAGGGAGCTAAGTACCAATCGCACTTTCCTGCCATCAGCAGCATCTGCGTGGTGTCTCAGAGCAGGCCAATGCAATAAAGTCGGCAAACAACGATATGTACCCAGTAGAAAACATTCACTTCCAGTTGAATTTACTATTTTTAACTTATGCTGAAATTTATTTCGTCCCTTTCTTTGAGAGATTAGTTTTCAAAGCTGAGTTTCACACGTTCAGTTGCTCTGTATACATTAACAAACGCAATTTATTCATTGGTTGCTGGGTTTAGTGTATTGGAATCATGAGTGAACCAAAGGAACCCAATTAGTGGAGATGTTGACCTGCATAAGATTGCCTTTTATCAGTGCGTGGGTGTGTCTATAACAAAGAAAACTTTATGCGTTCATAGTATATTTGTTACACCTGTTAAAATGAAATTATGTATATTTGGACTAAATGCTCATATTTATGATAAATTTCATGTCTATATGCATGTATTTAATGAAAGAAAACAGATTCTGAACTATTTAAGTTACTTAATTGCTGTTTTAATAGCATTTTTTGGACTGATAAATGTTGTGAATGTCTGATATTTAGCCAATTAGGATCACTTTTAAAACCATGCCGTTATAAATAGTTTTCAAAGGAAACGTTTCTCTAGTTGTACTGACTAGCTTTTACTTAATTATCAGGAAGTATCAATTTATAATGCAAGACAGTAAGGTTATTATTAAAAAAGTGAAAAAAAAAACCTTTTCCCAACAATACCCTGAATTTTTTCCTATTCTATATTAAAAACACATGAAAAAGGCTTACAAAAATCCTAAATACGCTGAGATGTGACATATATGTAGCATTGTGACGTCATTTTAAATTACAATGACGTTACAGATCGACCTGTGGCCAGTTTACGGCTGGCGTGCGGCTTTTCGTTGTGTTATGTTATCTTTCTCACGGCTTGGTACAGAGGCACTCCTGATCTGGTGTGCAAGAATTAATTGATAATGTCATATTGATATCTATCCTTTTTGAATACAGCAACATGGATTTTCAGTGCTGTTTCTTTTTTTTTTATAAATACCTTAATAGTTTTAACTGCCATATATGTAACGTTGTCACTATAGTAATTTATCTATGGCTTTTCTATACTCCTGTAGTAAGGCTAATAAATAGTACTATCTTGACACTATAATTGAAGGGTGAGCTCATTGCCATCATCTAGTCAGTGGTAATTTTCACCTTTATCAACTCAATGTGTTGTGCATAAATTAGGGGATAACTGTATTCAAAATTTTCATTTGGGGAGGTATATCGTCGGATATACGGTCGGAAATTTAGTTTTACGGCGACGCGTAAGCGGAGCCGTAAAACGTGATTTCCGAACGTATATCCGACGATATACCTCCCCAAATGAAAATTTTGAATATGGTTATCCCCATTCTAATGCACTATAAACATTTTCCCTTCAAAAAGACAGCGAAAATGTACTTTTTTGCGCCTATACGTCCAGCGATGCCAGCTGCATAAAACCGCTTGCCAGCTGCGTATATTCACTTGTCAACCAATGAAAAACGACGTTACGTAATGACGTCGGGTTTCCGACAGTATATCGCAGGATATACTGTCCCAAATTCATGACGTTATCCAATCAGACGTCGCGTTACATTTGCAAGTGCATTAGAATGTCTAATATCCTTTTATGGTATACAAATGAGTGTTTCACTTTCCTTGCTACTGGCGACTTTTGTCAATTACTGATAATCTTTACAAACAGTTTGGAACCAGTTCATGACTAACAGAACGTCGGCCCTGATCTGGGTCCGAACCGTTTGTAACTCTCATAGTGTTGCTGAAAGAATTTTGAAAAATGTCAGCAGACGACAACAAAAGCATGAAAACTAACCGACTTACAGTCCTGCCAGCCAAGAGTGACAGTGACGTCATGTTTTGTTCACAAAGTTATCAGGGACTTATAATTGATAGATCACCTGTGTATTTATCATATCCGCAGGATATGATTAATACACAAGTGATCTATCGATTCGTGTAAGGTCAAGTGGTGTACTAGTAATGTTTTTCTTAACAATTGTAAACAAAATATTACGTCACAGTCACTCTTGGTTGGCACGACAGTACCCCAGCATATAGAGAGGTAAATCTACTTGTTGCATAAGCTGACGTTAGTCATTATCTTACACTACCAGGCCTTCAGATAGAAAATTAGTTTTCTTATTTCTCAGCCAAAACATGTGTGAGTACTCATCTTTTGAGCACCCAAAACAAATGTTTAAACTGATGGGTAAGAAAATAATTGCAATTGTACGCTAAAATAATTTTCTTAACTGTGCCTATGCACTACTCACAAAATGGTAATGATCTCTTACAGGCCTGTAGAGGATGTAAAAGGGATATTGAAGATAGTAAAGATCATGCTTGGAAAAGGTAGCAAGGCGATGGCTGAGGAAAGCCTACGTATACTGGTAGATCTGAAGAAAACTAAGGTTTTGGATTGGAAGGTACAACCTACAGTGTATTTTCTCAACCTTGAATAATTGTAACTCAATGAACCTGCTTAAGCACTTTTTTTAATTCGGATATAAGTAAACAGATACATTTGCAAACAGTGAATACACAGATGAAATGCGATATAAGGTGGTTTATCATGGTATGCACTGTGACAGAAATACATCAATTTCTAAAAGTGTGACCATTAACCCCTTAATTACACTTAATTACAAAATGGACTAATCCCTATTTATAGACTTTTCGCTTACTGTAAAGGCGGTAACTTTAATATTTATAGCTTGGCGTTGTTTGGCTATTTCATCTGCTAAACAAGAGAAATCAGGTTCTATTTATAATTTGGTCAAGAATTAGTAAGTTGCTTGGGCCGCGCAAACCTGCGTGCATTTCATGAAAATCTGAACTCACATTTATTAACCCTTACAGCGCATAATCACAAATGTATGTTTTTGTCATCCACTAAAATATGTGAAGCCTCAAAGACAAATATAGCGGACCCAGATTAGACTGCTCCTGTAGGAGCAGTCTGATCTGGGTCCACAATGTTTGCCTCTATGCTTGTGTTAAATAGACATTTTCAGATGCAGTTATTTTGCTGGTGTTTTAAGGACTAAATAATGTGTTTTGCGTCTATACTGAGATAATGGCGCAAGATGATACAGTTACTTTTGAATAAAACCACGACCATTTTCAGCTTTTACCTATGCCTAAGGTTGACCAGTCCTTATTCCGCATTCATAAGGCGCCGCCTTTACAGTAAGCGAAAAGTCGAAGAATACATGAGCTGCGACATGAGATTATCAACAATGTGGTATGTGCGACCAGCAAATGCTAAGACCAGCCTGGGCATACGTGCAGTCATACCAGAGCCTTTCCTAGTTGCTTGAATATTTTATGGCTGTTAGGCTACTGACCGAATAGCATTTGAACATTATAAGCTTAAAATGAGGCTGCACATGCTTGTCTGAGTCTACATTTGTCAAAATATCACAATGTTGGAAATCTCATGTTGCGGCTCCCATATTGTTTTATTATGTATAGGATCATCCATCAGAATAAGAATGGTTCAGTGTTTTAAAGTTAGAGACTTTGGACTCAGAGGGACTATTTATTAATTATATTTATTATTCCCCATCTACTATGATTATGTATAGTTGATGCATTAAACATGAATAATATATATCCAACTTTTAAAGAACAATCGCACAAAAATCACCACCTTGTAAAATGAAGTTGAGAAAGTGAAATTACTCCAATAATACCAGGCTAATATGACCAGAAATCAAGCTTAGCACTCAAATATTACTTTACTGACAGTTCCATAGCAACGCTTCTTTTGTGGATCCTTTTTGTTATTCATGCTGTATGTTTGTCTTTGTTATGCTTTCTAGTCTGTTCCTTGCAGCCTTGTGATCAACTGCTAGGAAAGGGCAGACATCTTGGTTCTCTTGTGTGTGATATTTTCATGTGTTTTGTCACTTTTCTATATGATAGCCCTGGTCAGGTGTGGGACTTGCTTGTATACATTCCTGATCTCTGTCTTCTTGTTTACTTTGACATATAGTTTAGGAGTATAAACTTGTGTACAGAGTATGAATTTAATCAATTTTATCCTTCAAGTTGAAATCCGCTATTTTGCCAAAAAGAACAAGATCAAAAGGGGTCATAATTCCTCAAATACCAGGTGGATCGTAATTAAAATAAAACTTAACTTTACGACTCAAAACATATGTATAAGATAATTGAATCTAACAATTTTATAAAATATATTGAGGTGAAACCATTTGCGATTTATTACATATGTATGGGTGGACAGAATTTTAATACAGACCGCAGTCACACTCCCCCAATAAGAATGACAGTGTATAATGGCCTGATTTAACGTATTCTTATATATATATATATATATATATATATATATATATATATATATATATATATATATATATATATATATATATATATATATATATATATATATATATATATATATATATATAGAGAGAGAGAGAGAGAGAGAGAGAGAGAGAGAGAGAGAGAGAGAGAGAGAGAGAGGGTCTAACATGCGTGATCATCATGTTTTATTAATTTGATTAAACGACTTGTGAAAAAGAGATAAAATGCGAGGCTTGCCAAGCCTTTTATCGATTTTTCGCAGTGAGTTTGATAAATTCAATAATACAGGTGCACAAATGTTAGATTCTATTTATCATATGGCGTTCAAATTAATTTGTAGTCACATTTGATGCGAAAACGTCAAGATGTTGCCTTATATGCGACGTTGTTATGGTCCTCATTTCATTAGGTTACCAACAATTTCTATACCACTAGTGGTTTATCGATTTTAATGCATGACGTTATATCACTACCAGAAACGACGTTATGCGATAAACTGAATTTTGAGATTTGAAAGTGTCGTGTAAAATGTTTTTAGACAAAACATTTTTTTTAAATGTTAGCATTACATATACCCATAGCTGTATTAACTTTTTTTGCACATAACATGGCTGTTATGAAACAGTCTACATACCTTGTTAAAACCAATTCGTCGTTTATAGCAATGGTTTCTACTTACATTAAATGCGTGACGGTAGGTAAGGCCTCAGACTCAGTGATGCCCCTGACCTAAAACTTTCATGAGTGTGTTGGTGACTGATGGTTTTATTTTGCTGAGCCCCCCGTGGCTCTGCTCCTACTAGGGGTTTACCTCAGCTCTGAATGTATGTGAGCTAAATCTTCTTGACGAGGAAGAGAGAGCTGGTTGCTTTGCTTTAATTGACATTCTTATGTCTTGTGACTGTTAGTATTCCATGTATCTTCATCATGGTGCGTCGGTCTACAGTGTGTGATTGTGGTATTTCTTGATTATACTCTTTACCAATATCATTGTAAGTCCTCTACAATGGAGTCTGCGCATGAATGAGCCATGAAACGATTTAATCTGCCTTTGGGGTTTCCTTACTAGCAAGTAAAACAAAAATGTGTCTGCTCAGCTAAAGTCTGGCTAGAATAATAAAATTTCGCATGATCCAAGCGAAGGTTTTGACTGCAGTGAGTTAAAAAAAGGCGTTAATCAGACTGCACCAACTCGCAGACCAGTGTACGCCTAAGATGATCACATTCAACATCCTCAAGTTTCCAGCGATAAGTTCCAAATAATAACTTTCAGCTAGATGAGCAGACCCATTGCTGCTTACGTACTCAGAGTATGTAAGTAGATGATCGGTCAGACCATAAAATTTCGCATAAGAAAGCATGATCATTATTGTGTGTGCTAATAATGGATATTATCATCATAATTATTATTGCTTTTTCAGTAAAACCTTTCTTAAGCGGTCGCACAAAAATAGACATCACAAAAAGTCTTAATGGCAAATGGTAGCTTAATAGTAGCTCAAAATTATTGCAAAATGCTCCCCTTTGAGCATTCTGCAATGCTTTTGGCCTGCATTAAGCGATAATTGGTCTTAAAAACCAATATTTGGTTCTTTTTTTGAGTGGCCGCTTAAGACATGTTTAATGTGTATATAGAAACACGTAGATGATGCTAAGGACATTCTAGACTTGATTGGGAAGATGTCGAAAAAACAGTTTGTAGGTGGCAAGGAGCTTAGCAATACCGTTTGGGAATATACAAGATTTGTGGGCGATTTTCTGGATATGTTGAAGTAAGTTGATATATTTTTCTAAGATTTCAAGCAATAACAAGAGATAAGAAAATACAAAGAATAGAAGCATGTATGCAATGGATTTGATCTGAGATAAGTTCTCACTAATGACAGAATAATTAATTGGGCAATACTATGGATTGTAGTTGGCAATCCGAATCGAAAAAAGATGCCTATTTTTGGTTTTAATTTTAATTTACTGTTGAGTCCTTATCCTTGCTTTATCTCCTTGTTAAATCTTGATTTATATGTTTTAGGAGATGATGCATTGATAAGTTAGGGGTCTTTCATGCAAACCAAATATCTATGTGTCTTGATCCACATCTGAATTAAGGGTGAGGTTGGTGCCGTTAAACCGGTTTAAGCCCTCCAGTAAAATATTTTACTGACCGTTTCAAGGCGGTACTTCTTTTGTGGATCTTTTATGTTTTTGTTCTGTCTTGTGTTTGCTATGTCTGTGCGCGTCTGTTTATATGTGCTTTGTGGTCACCTGCTCGGAAAGGGCTGACCTCTTGGCTCTCGTTTGTGGTGTCTTCTGTGAGTTTGTCACTTTCCCATTGGTATCCTGGGTCAGGTGTGGTACTTGATTGTATCGATTCCTGATCTTTGCACCTTTACTTACTTTGTTGGCATTTTTGAGTACATTTGTTAGACCACTTTTAACATAATATTTAGCATGTGTACGAAGCCATAGGGGTGGATGCCAAGTCTGAATTTGCATATGAAGGCCAGAAATTAGGTCAAAGGTCATTGAGTGCAAAAATGAGAAAATATGTACTACTGTAAAACAACTTCATCTTTTTATATGTAAACATATTTCATTTCAAGCCAAATTTTGTATGCTTATAGATATAAGTCTGTAAAACATTGAGAAAATGTTTTTTATAACTAAATATTCATATGCCGACTTTAAAATGGGGTCAAAGGTCATCAAGTGCAATATTGGGAGCATTTTTACAAATTGTGTTTCTTTTTTTCTCTGGTCCAACAACAAGATGCTTTTTAAACTCTAAAAAGGGTAGAAGTCTTTCAGAAGGCTGAAATTAACATGTTTATCATTAAAGGTACCCCTTTTGAAGCATCCTTTTATGAATTTTACAAAGACAAACATTGTAAGTTTTGTGCAATTCTGACGGAAATTCTCCCTCAATTGGGCTAAACTGAGATATATGGGCTACTTTGAGACTTTGCCGCACCTCTCAAAAAGTAAAACTATTTTCAGTTTGGGACATGTCTTGAGGCCTTAGAAACCCATAATTTGACAACTTTTCTGTGGTCATTTTTCTATAAATCACCTGTAATCAACGTTACCCTACTGGCAATGAAAATAACAGTACACACAGTACAAGGCTAATGTTGATTTATTTTAATAGTATTAGTGATACAGTTTGAGCATTAAATGTTCAAACTAGACATAAAAATAAATTGCATACATCTGTGATATGTATTTCTGCTCGTCAGCGATACGTATGTTACATTTTATACTAAATTGCAGATAATGACTTTACAAATTACATGTATTAGAATTAACCATGATACCTGACCTGAAATATACATGATATTGATCTATATTCTATTTTAAAAAAATGTTCATTTATATACATTTGAAGTTGTTCATAACTTTTAACTTGCAATGAAGTGAAATCAAGTAAATATTTAAATATGCTAATTAGTATGTAATTTGTACTGGCTCCAGCATGTAACGCATAGCTGCTTACAGATTCATTTTTCTTTTATTTACATTGCATTGGAATTGGCAAAATATCTTTCATAATGAAATCAAATTATAACTATATTAACAATAATGGATCTTAAATTGCTGCACATATATTAATGAGGTAACGAAGGTAGCAAAGGGTGCCTTACATAAATGGATAAAGGTAGTAAATTGTTGTAAGGCTTATATAAAATTTGGGTCTGCTCTCCACAATTCGCTTACATATACTACACACATTTTATTTTATATTATAAGACTTAATTAAAAAGAGTGCTATGGGTTGGTCTGCAATATGTGAATGTGGCATTTCCTGGTCTTACTCAATTACTTTTTGTAATTTTCTTGGTTCTTTTACATTCATATTGCAGTTTTCAGATTTCTACCAATGGTACATAGCGATAAACATGCAATATATACTCAGAAAAACAATTGAAGGATATTAAAATTCTTTTGGCTTTATAACATTTCAAATATAATTTTCAAGCAAATTATTTTTGTCATTGATAGAATTATCACTATGCAATTAACCAAAATGCAAATTTGAAATTCACGGGTCATTGGTTACGATACAGTACTTCATCAAATGTACCGACCCTCTTTACCCAAAGTTCACAAGCAAAAAATTTAGCACTCTCAATTTTTGCTGCAACCTTTACCAGGTCATTGCATATGTTCTAATTCCGACCACAGACAAAAGTTAACGCGAATTTATCAGTCATCGCCCCTAATAGTGGGACAACTTCTTCAACAAAAATACACGGATATGGTATACCCCGGTAAACTTGTCCTCAAATCTGCAGTAAATCACTGAAAACAGCTTCAAAATTAGGTGTCATTTTTTGGAGGGAGAACCAGCGATGATTTTGGAGCCAGTCATTATGGAATACAAACTTTAAAAATCGGTTTCAATCATTTTTGAACGTTTGTGACTTTTCAGTATAGAGGGTTGAACCATTTGGATTGGTACTGTACTTAAAACATTGAAGCATGACTAAAATAAAGCACCCATTTTGATTGCAGATGTCTGGAACTATGAAATGCATGCATAATTAGTAAAGTTTTTATTGTATTGAATGTTAGAGATGGGACTGAATCCAAATATCCTTCAATTGTTTTTCTGAGTATACATCATAATTTAAATATTGACTTAATTTCAATAATTTACTTAAAATAGCATAGCAATATTTCATACATCTTGCGGCAAGGCAGGAATTAAGGCAGGGGTAGTGCTGAGTGTCTTCTATAGCAGCTATAGGTTTTTGGAAGATTGCAAATAAAACACCGTAGTACAGAACAAGCATGGTTTATGTCCAAATATAGGAAGTTACATAGATCTAGTATTTAAGATTTTCCTTGTGTGCTGAATTCTTTTAATTTTCACTTTTCATTGTTGACAATAACATTATAAAATTAATTCATCATCTGTCCCCATTAAAATCTTCTATGTTTTGTTGAACTAGATTTCATATGATATTGTAATGATGATAATCTTGTTATATTCTGCAGCAATTCTGATAGAAACTATTCATCTTGTTAATTATCTTAGACTTAGGTTGGTTGAGGTAAGGATACCTGAGTCATGTAGCAGTCTTGTAAAACATCTGAACATATTTCAAGGTAACATAATCAACAAATCGTTCGAACGTTAGTGGTTCTTTATTTTAAAGATCAGTTAACTTTTTAATTCTTAAGCATAAAGCAAAAACATGACTCCCAAAGTTCACTAGTATGGTTTGCATCTCTGAAACTCACAGATTAAACTGAATGTTGAAAAAGTAAAATCACACGCAGCTGATTTCTTTGCTTTTCTTATTCACAAGGTAGTTTGTTTTTAGTTTTGTTATTTGAATTTGTTGAGCTATTTGTAACCCTAGAACATGTTTAATATATGTCCTATGAAAAGTGAGTTATGGTCTGTGTATTGGTTTTAAAAGTTTTACTACATTAGGCTTATTGTAATAGTCTTAAATATATATGCAAAACCATCGAAAATGTGAACAACATTGCTGACAACAGCTTGCAGAAAGCATTTTGGGCATAAGCTTGCTCACTCTAATACCTATAGCCTTGTAGATATTTGTAAAGACTAACACTGATTGAGGACTGTCTTGTATATAGTGAAAGGAAAGTAGTCCAGTTTTATTTCAAGAGTAATGCCAAATTCAAACTACTTATTTCGAGTATGTTACCAGTTACAAGTGCTATCCAATCTGATATATTGCACTTGTATCTACGAGCAGTAGATGTATACATTAATGTAAGACACCTACCCTATATGCAATCAATCTCTGTCTTAGCAAATTGTCATGGTTAACAGATAGATTCTACACAAGAACAGGCGAGTTAACTACCTTAGGATCTTATATACATCAAGCAAATCAGAGATGTTAAACCAATGGATTATGCTAGTAAACGTACATATTAGATAACCATTTCAGGACACATTTACTCCAAATACTAAGAAATGACCACAAACCGATGGAAAACTATGAACACAATCAAATCATCAGGTGCTCCAATATGGTGAATGCCTGTGTTCCCAAGAAGTCACCAGACATCTTTCCGGGAAATTTAATTTAGAATAAAACTTGCATTGACATTTTACAGTTAAATAGAATAACATAAATAAACATATGCCAATAGCCTCATAGCATTTGATCTCTATCATAATTGCAAAAAATAATAAGCAAAATATGTTTAATAATGATACTTAGAATTGAATTTATTGACACTGAAACAATTACAATGTATAAAAAGTTGCGCTGTGAAAAACATATATACATATTTTATGGTATCTTAAAATTAGAGGTTACCTTTAATACCATATCTATACAGCTTCTATATATGGATGAATACGTTTGCACAAACAGCCTGGTTATGAAGAAATGCTGCTTTTGAATCCACATCATTTCATTAATATGTGCAAATGAAAGGATACCCCTACAATTAAATGTTAAAAGGATAGATAATTGCATAAAATGACGTATTCATACAAAGCATTAAGCAAAAAAATTATTTCTTTAAAATGAAATGGTTATTCTTAGTTGTATTACATTTTAATTGATTTTATACAGTAACGTACTTTACATGCCTATTATGAATATTTGACCGCCTGAAACTTGGTAAATTATTGCTCTCCAAACATGATAGACACACACCTAGCAGGATAACAATAAAAAAAATCTTCCATAGGATGAAGGGAACTTAAAATTTAATTTTGCCCCTATTATAAAAAAAATATTACTACAATTTTCACCGATTTTGCACTTAAATGACCTTTGATCCAAACACACATCATGCCTTGATGATGCTGTTTGTTTATATAGCATGGCTGTAGTATTCAAAAGTGATTTTGCATTACTTTGAATCATAATTTTGGCTAGCTAATTGATAAAAAGGGTAAAATCTGACGTATATACAAGAATTTGCACTTAGTTGACCTTTGACCTAATTCTGGGACTTTGGGGCATTTCCAATATTGGCATCCACCCCTATCCTTCTTAAAACACATCAAGACACACTTTGAGCATGGATGCCAAAATGTACTCAAAAATGCCAACAAATTTTTTTTTCAGGCTCTGGATGGCCAACTATTGATAGTACTAAGGGAATATGCTTCAATTCGGTCCATAAAGCAGATGGCTAAAGGTTCATGTGTATAAACAGTTTTACATTTTTGAATCTTTATCTACTGCAAAACTTTGCGTAAGCTATAATCAGAGACTCCCTTCAGCGCCTCAGCAGCTCAATGGTGTGATAAGCACCAACATCTTCTATTCAGGATAGGTTGTTTAAGGCATATACATATAATGCTAATTTTAGGATTTTTTCCAATTTGGAAGTAGTCTCACACATGTCTGAATCACATCATTAATTAAATATAGCCCCTCTTGGACAAAAGGGGCCATAATGAAGTTGGGTTGTCTGTCATTCAATCTTATCATCCATTATAATTTTGTTTCTACTGAATATCTTGAGAAAAAATGATTGAATGTCACCAAATTTTCTTTACGCATTGATATTGACAAGATCTTGGTTGGAATTATTACATGTCCCTTAATTGACTTCAGAACTTTGATTCCGCTCAATGTCTTGAGAACAAATTGACAGAATTTCAATTGTATATGCATTTATATAGACTAGAGCTATGTTGAGATTGTTACCTGTAATTTTGGGCTAATATGTAATAGAGTTATGACCCTTGATTTGTCAGAATTTTGTTTTAAATCAATATCGTAAGTGCATATAGGAATGTTACCAAACTTTATATATGCATTTAGATTACCAATTTCTAGGTGAGGATTGTTTCCTGTTATTGTTTTGCAAATTTGTAACAGCGCTATGGCCCTTGATTGACGTCAGAATTTCATTTTTGCTTAATATCATTGAGAAAATTGACAGAATTTTACCAAATATAATATATGTTTGCATATTGACTAGATCTGGGTTGGGATTGTTGTAACCTGTTAATATTGTCTTTGTAACAGATGTATGGCCCTAAATAGATGTACGAATTTTGTTTAACCTCAATATGGTTTAAACAAATTGACCTAATTTGACCAAACGTTGTATATACATTTATATTGACATTTTAGGCTGTGATTGTTACCTGCTAATTATTTGCTTTTTGTAACAAATGTATGGCCCTTAATTTATGTCAGAAATTCACTTCTGCTCAATATCTTTAGAACAAACGGACAAAATTTGACCAAAGTTTGTACATCCTTGTCCCCAATACTATGATTTGATATATAAATTCAATGTAGGAATTACATATCTCTTGCTTCAGGTGCATTGGGAGCCAGAGTTTTATGGCGATTAGTGTATAAATTTAAGAAAATTGTTGGCACTAATAATGTTCAGTTCAGTTAAATTAGAATAATTTCTCATTATAAAAGATTGGTTATAACATTAATGTATTGTGACAGACTGCATTCTTGGTGATCAACCCAATCATGATTGACAACTTTGCTTTCCTCTTCAATTGCATGCCCAGGGGTCGGACCTCAGACTTTTGTTGTGTGTTACATTGTACTTTGTGTCAATTCTAGCTTTGCAATAATCTTGATGGGAAAATAGAACTGGTTGCTTTGGTGTGTTTGTCCTCCTGGTGTCTTGTTATTGTTGTATGGCTCTTTCTCATGATGCCATGGGTTCGTCTGCAGTTTGTGATTGTGGCATTTCCTGATCGTTACCAATAACTTTTCCAAATAATTTTATATATGCATTTATATATTTGCTAGATCTAGGCCGTAATCGTTTACAATTGTGTAACATGTTTATGACCATTAATCAATATTTTCACAGCATATTTTTACAAAATGAAAAACGCTTCATACAGTAGGGCTATAGTCAGGTTCTCTAACAGTACGTTTTAGAAACTAGATAATAGCTATGAAGTTTAGATCTCAATATGACCTTACACATGAGATCTGGGATCTAGTGACTTATGCCAGTGACTGAAAAGTAAATGAGTATGACCGGTAGTAAATGTCACACTCACATAACATAGAACAACCCATAGTACCACGAGGAAGAGACACATAAAAATAACGACCACACAGCAGCAACAACACAATAAAAGTACAGCAAAAAAAAAACCTTTTTTCCTTGGTGAGACGACTGCAAAACTAAAAAGGACTATTTTATTGCATTACAAAACAAATACCAAACACGAAACTCCCACAAACAATATAAGCAACAATAAAAAAAAATGAATCATTTACAACAGTACCACAGCCTAAGGACAGATAGCAGCTAAAGCCATCAGACTAAATGGGTTGGATTAAATGTTTTACCGACCAAATGTTGGCCCATATTCTGCTGTTGTTGAATCACAATAATGTTGAGTAAACGTTGATAATTGCTAAGTATGTAGTGAAGAGCTTGTTGAAATGAAGTGTACTTATGTTCTGCCTATCTGATATATTAGAGGATACGATTAGAAAAGTTAACCCTTTTTATACAGGAACCCCTGAATGAGTACATTTGCAAACAGGAAAGCATTTCACCAGGGTCTACACTGTATTGTGAAGGTTAAAAGATCTTCAGTCAAAAATACAATATTGTTTTATGAATTATAACCTAACATCCATAGACATGTACAATAGACTATCCCAAGTTATCTTATCAAACCATAAGAAGAAGTCATTAGTAAAAAAAGGGTTTACCTATCCAAGTTTGGTGTTTTTCACAATTGAAAAGATAGGAGGCATGTAAGTATGGTTTGTACTCTGATAAACAAACACTTCCTTTGTAATACTTATAACTAGTCTATACGTAAATACCTTTCCTTTCTTTGTAGGAAAGACAAAATTATGCCACAGCTTCAACCGACGATGGTGACATTCTTCTTTGATAGTATATTGATTCAAGTTCCAAGAAAACCAGAATTTGCAAGCAAAGTTTCAGGACGTGACTATATGGATTTTTCTGTAACTATCTTCTCTGTTAAACCATAATTATTCAATGTTGGTCTAGAAACATGTGGCGTGTTAGTTTTATAATTAGTCTGGAAATGTAAATTTTAAAATCATCAAGATTTTAGAATATAATCCATTTAGCAAATGAGAGGGTTTATACAAATTAAGAAAATGCTAAAAATTAA
The DNA here is from genome assembly GCA_964019695.1 of Loripinus fragilis. Classification (NCBI taxonomy): domain Eukaryota; kingdom Metazoa; phylum Mollusca; class Bivalvia; order Lucinida; family Lucinidae; genus Loripinus; species Loripinus fragilis. Next base: position 61,194,591 of record OZ026522.1, on the reverse strand, counting down.
GTGAACATGCAGATGGCTATGAAATATGGCCAGCAATGTCCAAGCTGCAAAAGTTTCCCATTTAATTTTTTTATTAGCCATAGGCCTTGATAAGAAACTTTTTAGCCTGTAATATTCTGAACAATTTCCATTTAATGTGTTTTGGGTTCTCAAAAGACGCATCATTGAGACTTTGCTCTTTATTTACTTACCTACAACATATATTGTGGTTGAAATTACAAATAATATAACATTTAAGTTACGCATTCCTATCTAGGATATGATTAGCCTTTTTTGTTTGCAGTAAGCCACATTAGCTATGCACCACTTATCAAAGGCCTGAAGTTTTAGACACAGCGCGTGAATTCCATATTCTTTATAATATTTTACTATCGATAAGTTATAAATGTTGACAGGAATAAAATAATCAGATCACTCATTTTGCTTCATTAAGAGCTTCTTTTGAAAAATACATACGTGCAATCTGTGCGTTTATGTTTTTATCTCCTTTTTGCACTAGGCATTATCTCTGGTGATCGTCGTGATAAAAAACAAAGCATCTTTTATTAAACTTTAACCTCTTTATGCCCACAACATTTAAAAAGTTGAATACATTTGAAAATCATTAAAAAAGGGATTTGAAAGTTTATGAAAGGATTCTTCATTAACTAAAAACATACCAGTATTTTTGTGGTCTGCATTATCTTATTTTGTGGAGTTATACCATTTTTAAATGATCGGAAAGATATTTTAAACCGTTATATCTAAAAACATGTGTAGCAAGGACCTTCAAACATGGTCCGCTGAGTGTGTTCCTCGTCTGAATAGGGTGTGCCTACAGACTTAATTTTACCTCAGCTGCTACAATTTTTTAGAGTACAAGGGTGTGTTATATATAAGTATCATTTCAGTAACAAGTTTGGTAGTCCATGATAGTTAGCATTTGAGACATAGGTATTTTTGTAGGTACACATGCACCAACCTAAATTTTAGTATAATTTTTCTCTTGGTTATTTTGTTTTAATTAATTTTCATGAATATACAGACTCCCAGTGTTGATTGATCAATACAATATTTGTTAAAAATTCTTCAACAAAAAGTCATATCAGAACCTGTATTTTATGTTGATTGGATTTATAAATTTAAAAGAATTGCTGGAAAGCCTAATTTTAGTGTCAATTTTAAAAGATAATTAAACATTATAAAAAGTGTGATACAACCTGGAAATCATGTGACAGTCTGCATGCAGGGTTGTAAACTTCATAAGGGTGTTTTTTAAATTTTATTACAGACACTCAGAATTGATTGTTAAATACATTATTTGTTTAAAAACCCTTCTGTAACAAGGCATATCAGAACCTGTTTCTAATGGTGATGAAGTTAATAAATTGAAAATAATTCTTGGAAAGCCTAGTTTAAGTGATCAATTTAAAAATATAATTAATCGTTATAAAAGATTGGTTACAACATGGATATCAACTAGTCTACATGCCTGTTTGCAAAACCCAATCACGGTTTATAGATATGGTTTTCTTTTTAATTGCCCAACGGTGGGTCAGGTCGCAGACTCAATAATGGCCATGATGTAAAGCTTTAATTCATTGGTTGGTGTCTGATGCTTGCCCTTGGCTGGGCCCACCATAGTCCAACCAGAGGTTTACTATGTGAGTCATGATCCCTTTCCTTTGTTTCATCATAGTGTTAATATGATTAGATTGTTATTCTGTGATGATGCATTGCATTATATAGGAAGCCACCATAGGAGTTTAACAAATTTTATATATTAACAAAAACAGAATCTAGGGCGAAGTTTTGGCACCAGTAAAATGCATTTAAGACCCCCTGGGTAGCTAAGACTGCTGTCCATTCTAAGGCGATGATTCTGTTGTTGTTGATTTATTGTTTTATGAACTCCCATCAATTGTTGGGGTTCTTTGTTGGTCATTGTTTTGGTATGCATTCTTTTATGTCCTTTCTAGTTTTTCAATCATCTTGATGAGAAAGAGCAAGCTGGATGCTTTGCTTTTATTGTCTTTTGGATGTCTTGTTACTGTAAATGTCCTGTGGCTCTTCCGGTGCTGTGGGTTGATCAGCAGGTTGTGATTGTTGTATTTTCTCATCATACTTACTTACTTTTAGATAATTTGCATTTTGTACAATCAGTTAATGTTTTCTAGTTCTAGGCACTTTATCTTGGAACCAAGTTTTCTAGGATAATTTACTGCAAATATGACGATTTGGGGAGTTTATTCTATATTGTTTTTTATGATTTTCCTTTCATTTTAACTTTTTCTTTAATATTCATGGATATGCAAACAATACAGAAAAGACAGGTTGTGTATCTGATGATGAAGGTTATAAGGCCTGTGTCTAAACTTAAATTTGGCGCTGGTATAAGTGAAAGCTGAAACATGATGATTCGTAGGTTTACCCCAATTCTTGAAAGACATTATGGGTTTTCATTGAAACAATACATATTTTCATACAACCCAGACAGGTTCATTTTAGGACAACAGTGTTTCAAATGAAGGAGGTTCTAATAAACGCGTTGGTACCATGATAAATGTTCTTGGGGTGCAAGTTAGGTTAAATTGGCCGCTCGGCTAAAATAATATCACTTTTACGCTCAAACATTTTGCTTAACTGGAGATATACCGAGTCAAAGTTATAACACAAAATTGTTTTCTTTTGATGATATCTTTGTCTGAACTCATGCACTAGTCAAATTGGTTCGCCTAAACAAAGGTTCATTGAGTTGGGCATCAAAGCTTATTTTTGGTTTTAATAATATGTCGCAAACTGTTTGAAAATCAAAGCGTTTTATTGATGAAGGGTTGGTGAAATAATTAAAAATTCATGGTAATGTTCCAATATTCCATATGTGACATGCATTTTGGCATTATGTAAGCTGGATTGATTTCTGCGATTTCCATCGAAAATATTTCCTCTGTGAAGATTATTTTCTTCAATTCATCTAAGCGTGAGTCCAGTTATTCACCAATAAAAAGAAGGATTTAGTCAGAATAGATCTTACGTCTTTTCAGTACAATGCAATAATTGTTATAGTGAACATGACTCCGTTCGTAATTCTTTTATGCTCCTTACCATTTCTAAGCACCAAGAGAAACACATGTTCCTCATTCTTTGAATGAAATCCACGTTTTCAGACATGTATGCAATATTGCAGTGAGCAGTATGGATATGCTGGCAATAAACGCTCAAATCTCAATTAACTAAAATTCAATACTTCATTTTGTGAAATTCAACAGAACAATTTCAAGGACTACCCCTAACCTTATTGTCTTAACGTTTGAGTGTGTGCTAGTATAGACTTTTAAACTGAAACTCACCAAACTATGCTGCAGACAACGTTTTGTGTGTGAACAAAATATTTTTGATGATTAGTTATGCAAATTTTCTTACATAAACTGCCAAACAGCAATTGGCATATACAATTCTGGCGCTTAACGAGTTGTGTTATAACTTTGACTCTGTATATGATAAGCTGAATCAAATACGTTACAATATTACGTAGAGCTAATGAAGTTGGAATTATTGATATTGTGTTTATCTTTATCAGATAGAACCAACATTACGACTGAAGGTCTTAAAGGGATGCAGGGAACTGTTAGAGAACCAAGATCTACCTTGGGAAAAAGATCGAGATTTAGCCTCAGCTGTGGATCATATACTAGAAAGGGTTGTCGACTCATACGACGAGTAAGTTATTTCACATGTCATGTGCTCTTTTGAAATAACAGCTATTGAATAACTGCCAAAAAGCAGACAAATGCCACAAATATGTAACTTAAAGACACATATGCTCATACATTAAAACCTGTCTTAAGCGACCACTCAAAAAGAAGACCAAAAATTGGGTTTCAAGACCGATTTTCACTTAATGCAAATCAAAAGTATTGCAGAATGATCCAAGGGGAGCATTCTGCAATAGTTTCGACCTTCATTAAGCTACCATTTGTCTTTGTTTTGTCTATTTTGGAGTGGCCTCTTAAGACAGGTTTTACTGTATACTGTTACTGCACACAAAGTACTTTATGGGTTGATGTGATTATGCGAAATTCTAATTTACAGGCTGTCCAGTGGTGTGATTTCATTACATATATAGATATATGTACATAATATGGATTCGAATATAATAAATCATCATGCGTGTGAGGGTGGGATAGAAACATCTGTCCAGAGGATCAGGGATTGGCATCATGAGACATGGCGAGTGATGACATTCACTGATCATGAGGAATAGATTTTTCTATCCCATCCTCACGCAAATGATGGATTCTTTTTCTTGGTCACCACTAAATACCTCATTTGATATTGGAAAAACATGAAAAAGGCTACCAGAAAATCCTGAATACTTTGAGATGCGACATATACATGTACATGTATGTGACATGGTGACATAATTTTAACAGTACAATTACGTCACAGATTGACGTGCGGCCAGAGTGTGGTAGTTCGTTTTTTATGTTCCCATGGGCTCGTACCGATGAGATAGAATAAGATAATTGTTGGGAGGGTAGAAAGAGTTGGCTAGATTTCAGTAAACTTGACCTTATTTTCAAGTTCATACCAGCACTTTGAAATGTAAAATGTTTTGTTGTTCGTTACTTTGTGTCCATTCTAGTTTTGCAATCATCTTAATGGATAAGAGAGTGCTGGTTGCTTTGCTTTGTTTGTCTTCCTGGTGTCTCATTATTGCTGTGTGGCTCTTTCTCACAATGCCACGAGTTTGTCTGCAGTTTGTGATTGTGGTATTTCCTGATCATACTTACTTACTATTTTTGACTAAAATAGGGTATCTGTATATCTCTTAAAATGAACAATGGATTTATTGTATTATTGTGGCAAATCAAAGAGCTTATAAGATTATGGTGGTTTTGACCAAATTATCAAGGTCACTTAATTTTCAAGATAATCAACTCATAAAAACTGTGAAAATCAGCCTTTTTGGAATCTGTGAGTGTAATTCAACCAAAGGACCTCTGACACTTTGATAGGGTATCTGCCTATTTTTCAGATGCTTCCCAAAACTTCCCTACACATAAGATATCACTGGCATCCTTTTGAAAAGGACGCTTGATGTATAAGGAACGAATTAAGGTTATAATTAGACAGGCAGACCCCTTCAACTAAACAGGAGACGCTACCAAAGGGGGTAGGGGTTGCAAAATTTGACTTCACCAAAACCTTTAGAAATCAGTTATTTTCACGCGTAAGGGTATTACATCATCAATACTCGATTAAAAATCGCAGTGTAAGTATTTTAAAGTCCAAAAATTATGAGCATTTTAATGATTATTTTTGTTGTTGTTTTTCTGTCTGATTTGTTAAGAAATATTTTGAAGTGCAACTGTAGTCCATATTCAACCTTGATGATAACGTATTTACCTGGTGCAATATTATGCAGCAATGTACTGTAATTATTCATCCATGCGTAAAGTACACCTAGTCAAAGGCCATGTAGTTTATGTGTATTGGATGGATACAGTATATGTGCAAAATACTCTACCAATTGAATTAAGTAAAAGGACAATTTTCATAATCTAAAGAAAAATATGCTAAAAAGGGTGTAATATTTCGTGACTTATGGTTTATCAAAAAGAAGCTTACTTGTACTAATTATTTCATCATACATGAAAAAAAAATTTTTTCAAGAGAGCACACCAAAAATCCAAATGCTAATGTTCGGGCTTACCTAGACGTCACATTTTGGGCTGTGGGATATCATTCCCCCCCCCCCCCCCGAGTTCCAACTAGCTTTTCACATATATTATGTAAAATATAAGAACACACTTACGTACTAAAGGATTAGTTGGAACTCGGGGGGGAGTGATGTTTTAAAAATATTTTTCTATTTCCTATATGTATAATACAAAAAGTGATCATTTTAGCCCCAAAATAAAGCGGTACATTCATGGAAATAGGAAATCAAACGCAAAATCATAAAATAGATACCAACAGCGAGCTTATATATGAAGATGTAAACATTTGATCGATTTTAATTTTTATCAAAATTATAGGCAGCTACACACTGTGATTCCAATTACCACCATCAGAGGTCCTTTGCATAGACTCAATGTTTTGAGACTGAAAAGAGCTAAAAAGATTTCAGTGACCTTGACATTATATTCAAGGTCACAACAGCACTTAGACCAAAATTGTGTTCATGAATGCTCTCTTTTGAAATTATTGATTTATTAAACCCATTATTCATGTATTAATCATTGCGACACAATTTAGAGCCAATGCATGTAATAGATTTAGTATGCATGCTTGTCGACTCAATTTGTGGTTGGGTGAAAAGTTTCCCCTGAAATCACTGCTTTAATTCTTTATAGCAAGGACAACAATTTTTTTGTTCCTCTAGTCTGCAAACCAACACGAAAAAATACAATTATTACAAGATATGTAAATGAATGTGGCATTTCTGTTTTTGTGAAGTGTAGTTTTTAGATTAAGACAAATTGAAATCAAGCATATATAAAGTACATGGAGACTTGCAGTTGTTAAATCGACTTTATCAAACAGGGAACTATATATGGCCCTATATTACCAATGCAACTAAAAAGATGATTAGTTCATTATATTCTTATCTTGGTCAACAATGATTTTCCAAAGAATGTGTGCATTTACAGCGAATAGAACTATTTGTTGGATAAGGCCACTACCTGTTCATTAAATAGCTTTACAAGTACATCTAATGAGTACATTTATTGATATGCGATCAGTACAAGATTGAGTTTGTTGTTTGATTTTTTCTCCTTGATAGTGAGAACAACTTTCAAACCTGTTGAAATTAATGACCAGAACAATTTCATATGTCTGCAGTTCTGAGCATTAATATGACTCATTTATTTGTATTATGCTATAATTGTAGATTACATGTTTTATGGTCATATGCGTATTGTAGGAAAATCGCTTTTAACTTTTGGACAAGATTTATTCCAATTCTAATGCATTTTATTTTGCTACACAAGTTCTGATTGAATAACGTCAAACATTTGCTACACGATTTTCTAGGACATACTGTAGAAAATAGTTTGACATCACTGATTAAGTCACAATCGTTGGATGTGGCCTTAGCAGAATTGCAACGCACCAATTTGAGACGAAACTGTAGAAGTGCATTAGATTAGGTATTACCATATTCAAAAGTTCCATTTTGGGAGGTATATCATATTGTCTGTTATATGGCCGGATCATGTTTTACAGTTCCTCCTGCTCATCACAGTTAAGCTTTTCCAAAAATATTCCTCCCAAAATAAAAAAAAATTGAATGTATTCAACATTTTTATTGTCGGAAATTTAACCCCCTAATTATTGACTGGTTGTTTTTGTATTTTAAGTGATGGCACAAAAGTCACAGCAGAAGAAAATAAACTCTTTATGTCAATCTTCAAATATGTTAGTGACGAAGGTGATTCGGTTGAAGAACACTTTTATACAGAAGACGATTGTGAGATTGGAAATGAGAAACTATCCATATGGAGGGGTGCCCTGTCTAGGTACACAAGACTGGTAAGTTGTTTGGAATATTAATTCCTCTTCGAAATTTAAGTGTATCCTTTCAATACTTTGTGAGTATGTTACTGACATATTGAAGATGTTCATAAAACGTTTGGTGCTCCCCTAAAAAATTACAGATTCATAGCAGTTTGAACTTTTCCAACTTGGGAACATTGCAATGCATATATATACCGTGTTTTTATTGTTTTCCATTTCAGTTTAGAAGGTAGGACTAAAGTTTTAATTGGAACAGTTCCTTGTCATTCCTTTCAATCTTATTAATCTTATTATGTTCCTTTTTATTTCTGTCAATAAGGGTTTTGTGAATTTAAAGAAGAATATAATTTTGCAGGGGTATACTTAAAGCATTGCTTGTATCAAATTATTTCTGTTATTTGTTGCTCCCATTGTTTTGGATGTTTTTGGTGTGACACTTGGTTTGTTGTACAGAGTTTCATGTTTTTTTCTAGTTTAGCAATCATCTCACTTAGAGGGTGGAAGAGGAATGTGGTTTCTTTACTTTAATTGCCTTCTTGGTGTCTCATGGTTATTAGTGTTCTTTTTCTCTTCTGTTCCAGGAATAGGTCTGCAATGTTTCACTGTGGCATTTGCTGTAATAATAACTTACTTTATGTTTCTTATGATGGAGTCAAACCAGAAAAGTATTTTATAAATTCTATTACTGGCATCAGAGATGATTTCGTTGATAAAAATAATGATGGTTCTACTGTAGCATGGCATACCAGAATTAGCGACTGGTGGCTAATATGCTAAACCTTTCAAATGAATCCTAGTTAATCCTACATTCCTGATAAATCATAAAAGATAACCAATTATTGTAAAAGGATAAGCCTACATGATAGTAAATCATGTCTCATACTAAATAAAGACATTTACCTTAAAAAGTTATTTGTTTGTTTAGCCTTATTCTTTGCCTTTCCTAGGCCAACACAGAAGGACTTCAAAAACGCAAAAATCGGAATCCGTAATATTATTTTACTTTTAATGTATTAATATTATTGAGATTTGGCAAAAATGAGGTTCAGTATGTCAGCAAAACGTGTTTTATATTCTATGCCAAAATAATAAATGATGCTAGGGCAACAGTCTATCAAATAGCAATACCCTCATATTCTGAGGTTGCAATTTGAAATTTGTCTAGAAATTGAATACGATTTTAAGTTATTATGATAATTTATTTTATATTAAAAATCAGGAACACATTGTCCTTGAAGTCCTACTATAAGTCTGGCACTAACAGTAGCCGGACTGGACGGATATCGTTGACGTAAATATCGTCGATACACAATCAACGTAAGTTGCTGTCTCAACGCAGGTCGCCATTCTTGGTTGAACAGACCTGCACCGATCTTTAACTATCCCAGTAGCCTGGTAGCGATCTTTGAGGCGCTATATAGTTGACGCATCTGGCAACGCACATACCAGCTTTAACATTTCAATTGCGCCTGATCATTCATGTTCAGACATACGTTTCATGAATAATTAAGCTATAAAACTATACTTGCTGTGTTTTTCTACATGTATACTTACAAGCAACATGTGAAATGATAAAATATTTCGCTTCATTAGTTTGTAGGGACGTGCAAAACATAGTAAACCAGTGATGCGTAGCTGGTTGTGGCCAGTGTCTTTAAAAACACCGTAATTGGGTTCAGATAGAAGCAGAGTGTCGTTACCATCCGTTTTTATCTGTTGAAGAAGGCTAAAAAAGTAAAGGATGCAAAAAATAATTATTTTCATATTTGCGTCTTTAAAGTCCTTCAGTGTACATTTCATCAATCAATTAGTCTTTAAGCTCTATCTGTTTGTAGACTGTGGACCAGCACAGACAGTGGCCATAACCATTTAATCAAAATAAAAAAAAATTGCATAACTCATCAAATGTTGGCCCAAACAAGATCACAACATAAATTCAACATTTTAGTGACTATTACAAAACACTGTGACTCCATTTAAGTAATGCTGCATTTACTGAACTAGAATGATCCTCTATTGAGCAGATTTGAATTTTAAATAATTTATACTAACATAACGTGCATGTCTTGTTACAAGGCAACCACAGAACACTAATGAAAATCCCTTATGATCCATTAGTTGTGTATACATGTGTTATACATGTACAAAAGCGGTGATGAGGCTGTGTATATGCAACAACCTCTTCTAAGCATCCGCTACTCTCAGATATGATAAGTACCAATATATCATGGGGTGGCTAACATGCTACAGGCTTCATCCCTTATCACCCAGCTCTCAGTGGCTGTAGATGCAGTCCTTTCAAAGACAATACTTTGGTAGTTTTACACTCATCTGGCGTTGGAGGTCAGGACCGGTTGCTTTAAGTGCTGTAAATTATATTTTGTGTGTGTCTCTCAATTGTCTGTCTATGCTCTTGTGCCGTATCCTCTTGGTGTAAAAAACTTGGTATATAGCTGAGTATTTCATTGTAGTTTTCATCAGTGTTAATTAATTGACTCTCATATGAAGAACAAAACATATCTATATTATAAATAATCTCAGCCCCACCCTGTCACCAGCCCCAGAAAAAAAGTGGAGCAAAACTGGTGTAAAAATATCTTTTTTTTTCTATAATATGTTAGCATTAAATGTAAAAAAAACCCTCTTAATAATTGTTTATTGTATTGTTTTCCATTTCATGTAGCATCAAGAAACGGCGACGTTTGCTGTAATGAAACCAATCATGCCAAACCTTTTACGCTGGGCAAGAATAGCAGTGGATGAAGACCATGAAGATCTGATGCAGTATACATTCTCAATATTACATCAATTTGGATATCAACCACCAGGAGAATTTAAAGAATATCTCCCAGATATTTTGGATCTCATGTTTCACTCAGAGAAATGCAAAGAACTTGCAAGCAAGTTATTTTCTTTACAGTATAGTGCTAAAATGAAGCCCTGTATCAGGCCAATTCATATGATGTTGGTTTTTATCTGGTCCAGAGTGCTACTGCTAGGTCAAAAACCAATACACAATTCAGGGCTTACACTGGCTCAGAATTTGTTGTAGCCAACACCTTAGTCAGCTAGAAAAAGTTTGAGCTTTAGCAAAGGTTTTAGCCAGAAAGTAGTTATCAACAAGTTGTTCTGTATATAACTCTTTGCCAGCTACCAGCATCTTTTGTCATCTGTTGATAACCTTTGCAAACAGTTTGGACCCAGATCAGGCCCAATAAAATGTTGGGCCTGATGTGGATCCAAACTGTTTGACCCCCTGATGGTCTTGAAAAATATCCAGCATCCAAACAGTTAAATATGGCACAATTATAAAGTGTGAAGGAACAATAAAATCCAAAAGCTGATGGAAATACACTTTTTGGCAAATAAACCACATGGAGTGTACTTTTAGCAAATGACATATATTTGTAGCCACTCTACATTTTAGTAACAAATAGCTTCAATGGCTAATGGCAGGGTGAGCCCTGACCATTGTAGTCTTGCCTAAGATTTCACTGCTCACACATACTATATAGCGATGTCCATAAATTGCAGCCTCTAACTCTACTCAATAGCTGTGCTTGCAAAATATATTTACTGGCCTATATACACCGTTATGCAAAACCTATAATAAATGTTAACTGTGTCATAATAAAACTAACAGTGTAATGATGTTTTCAGCCAAAGTGCATTTTTAAGTAAAGTAAGTAAGGGTGCAAAGATCAGGAATCGATACAATCAAGTACCACACCTGACCCTAGATACCAATGGGAAAGTAACAAACTCACTGTTAGACACCACAAACGAGAGCCAAGTGGCCTGCCCTTTCCCAGCAGGTGACCACAAAGCACATATAAACAGATGTGCACAAATACATAGCAAACACAAGACAGAAAATTCACATAAAAGATCCACAAAAGAAGTACCGACTTGGAATGGTCAGTTAAATATTTTACTGGAAGGCTTAAACCGGTTTAACAGTGCCAACCTCATCCCTTAATTCAGATATGGATCAAGACAAATAGATATTTGGTTTACATGAAAGACCCCTAACTTATCAATGCACCATCTCCTAAAACATATAAATCAAGATATAACAAGGAGATAAAGCAAAGATAAGGACTCAACAGTAAATAAAACTGAATACCGGAGCAAAAGAAATCCAACATAAGTAATAAACCATTACAGTCTGCAGACCAATACATCACATAGTGAGATACACACACAGAACACAGACAACCACAACACAATTAAAGTAAAGCGACAAACCATCTCTGACTGGTCTGAGCCTTTGCTGTTCGCACATACTACTTTGTTGAAAATCTCATGTTGCTGCATTATACAATTTAAAGACTGCACCCTTTATTGCGTGTGAGAGATTGAGCACTTTATTGATCCTCTTTAAAGGATGTCATTATAACCTAACATGTAAAAGGCGCACCAATGGGCAACAAATCAGATAGCACAGTTTTAAGGTATTCGTGTGAGTGTATACTCCATGAGTAAAAGCTGAGTTTAAACCTAACCCCGAGTATAAGGAAATCACATTTACCTATAAAATAATGTTGCAAGCTATTTGGAAGGAAGTCCCCGCTAGAAATCATTAGGCCTGTATATACAACATGTATTAAACTGATAATTGTCTCTTTCAAAGGCGCCATGATACATGCGACAGTTGGTGTTTGGCACAAAACGTTATCACAACGTGATGTAACGTTATACAATTTGTGATGTCACGTCATGGGAGTCACACAGATGCTTGCTTGAAAGTGATACCATTAACGTTCAAGCTCTTGATGATCGAACAAATCCCTCAGTCTAATGGCTTAAATCTAACGTAAATATCAATAAAAACGGTACATTTGCGATTCAGCTTTATTTGTTGTATTTTTATATTGTCAAAAGAAGATCACGGCACAATTTTCAATGGTAGATTAAGGGTATTAGTTTGATCGAATCGACTCCGTATAGATACTGAAACCAGGCTACAGAATGGAAACCAATCCTTCATACTGCAAATGAGTAGAACAGAGCCTCTAATCGTAACAGCAACCAACCCTCATTGTTGTCGCTTCAAGGCAACAACTCGTTGGTTGGTTGCTATAAAAACATAGCGAGCTTCTCAGTTGGACATCTGCAAACAAGGGAGACCCAGATTAAATGCCAAAGTCCGCAGCTTATGATCAGGGTCTCCACTATTTGCTTATAGAATATTCTATTAAAATTTAAATAAAAATACAAAAAAAACTACCACAAAGCAAACCTTGATGTGGATATCAACGGGTCTAATTGTTAAGAATGGGAAATTCCATTAGACTCAAAAGGATAAAAATTAATTTTGCTATTTCAGCATTGGTGACACAACTCTATAAGTATAATCCTGCAGCTGTTCACGCCAGACTTCAAGATATTTTTGACAGCCTTGAATCTGATAGTAACAGCATGGCTTGGCTATTGTTAGTAGTTGCTCAACTACATCCAGAGGTAAGATATGTTGGCCGTGAGGTGAATTAATGTCTTTATGGTTTCAGACCAAGTAAGGCTCACCAAGCCTGCTCAGCTACATGGACTAGTTAGAATTTTGAAATTTTGCATGAAGCAAGCTTGAAGGGGACTTTATGATGTCTCTTTCTGATGATAATCAGGCTGATGTCATTGATGCATTTAACACTACATCCAGATATTTGGACGATATTTTAAACATTAATAATGTTTATTTTGACAAATTTGTCCCTTTCATTATTCCGCAAGCCTCATGATGACAAATGTCAATCCTAGTGACAGTTTTCTATCCTACCCTCACATAAATTATAGACTGTTATATTGAATATCAGAATACCATCCTTTTTATGCGACATTGGCACAGAAGATTGATTAAGGTTAAGCAGAATGTGTTGTCTGATCAGGGTCTTCAGAGATTGTTTACAATCATGTGATCAATTGAAAATCTAATAAAAGTCAAGGATTACATTTAGAATAAATCAAAACAACCCATTTGATACTAATCATGAATTCTATAGTGCAAAAATAAGTTAAGAAAAAAAATCTTTAAACTGTCTTTCTAAATTGCCATCATGAGCTTCTTTTTAACAAAATAGAAAAAGACTTTACATAGTCTAAACCAGAAAATATGCATAGTCACTCTAGTTTCAGTTCTTTAATGCATTCTTTGCTTCCAAAGAATACCCTTTTAAGAATATATTTGCAATCAATAATTACAGGTTTTACCTTAGAGGAGTGTTAAACATTTGTCCTGACAAATCATACAGTTTCAAAGGCATTGATTTTGTATTCTAACAAGACTTATATCACTTAAGGGCATTTTGAGGCATACATTAACATAAAGAGTTCTGTTGAAAAACGTCAGTGACTACTACTTATTAAAAAGAACAATTACAAAAAGGTTAAGTGATCACTTTAAAAAAGTCAGTTTACAAGATATTGGTATACATTGTGTAATAGATAAAGGATACTTTTCTGAGGCTTTCTTGTTTAAACCGCGAGGTGGGGGTAGCCCACTGAGCGGTTTAAACAGAAAGCCAAGGAAAAATCCTTTATTTAGCTTGTAGTGTGGCACAGGCGCAAATAAACACGTGTTACTGACACCTGGCGAAATTGACATTCGCTCCTCCCAGCATCCGGCCTAAGCTGTCAATTATATTACATTTACCTACGGTAAATTTGTCGCTATTTAGAAAGTTCCCGCCTACATTGCTGTTTAACTAAAATTGGAAGTTAGAGTACGGTTTTAAGCTCCTCCTTCATCGTTATTGTAGGGTGTCTGATTTAAACATCAGCAAAGATCAAAGAAAAAAGCATCGGCCATACTACAAATATGATTTAAGCCATTCTTTAGAAATGTGTGTACAGTTTGTTAAAAGGCCAGCATATTTGGCTGGGATTTCACCTCCATTCGTTTTTTGTGTGTGTGTGCAAGCAGCAAAGGAATTGGTAATACTTGCAGATTTTAGTTTTTTAGATTACTTTTTTCGTGATAAATACCAAGTACTCCTGAGTTGACTGAAATATTAAGACATATATATTTGTAACTGTGTAAACCCAGGTCAACAACTCTTTCCAAAATTTCCCTTTGGGCCACTCCATCACTGTGACATATTTCATCTGGTTTATTGAACTTAATATTTGCAAGTGAAGGGTGAATATCGTGAGTAGTTCCAGTGCTCAAATGTTATATATGGCTAGAACATGGCTAAAAAATGAACAAATAAATGCAATTTTAATTTCTTGTTACATACTATTAGGCAACACTAAAATACAATTCTGTGCAGATGTACATTCTTTCCATAGCTTTCTCTCATGGACATCAATAAGATATTATGTAGGTTTTATTTTCTAAAGCAAAGGTTTTATCGGTATATACCATTCGACAAACCCTTTGCGACATGAGCTAAAATCAATTATTAGCAAAGATTTTATGAAAAATGAAAACGCCAGGAAGGATTTTTGCAAAACTCCCATCCTGCCAATCAGATTTATCATAGCAATTTATAGGGATCTTATATACACTGAGTCTCTGTTGGTCCAGATAAGCAGATTTTAAAATCGTTCCCCATTATAATAATATTGGCTATAACATTAATGTATTGCAACAGACTGCATGCTTGGTGGTCAGCCCAATCACGTTGGGCAACATCGCCTTCCTCTTTAATTGCACGCCGTTGGGTAGGACTTCAGACTCTAAGACAGTTCCGACTTAAAGACTTATCTATTGATGAGATGGTAGGGGCCTGATGTTTTGGCTGTTTGTTGGGCCCACTGGGGTTTACCTGTTGGATTTCTTTTACTCCAGTATTCAGTTTTGTTTACTGTTGAGTCCTTATCTTTGCTTTATCTCGTTTTTACATCTTGATTTATATGTTTTAGGAGATGAAGGATTGATGAGTTAGGGGCCTTTCATGCAAACCAAATATCTATGTGTTTTGATCCACATCTGAATTAAGGGTGAGGCTGGCACCGTTAAGCCAGTTTAAGTGCTCCAGTAAAATATTTTACTGACTGTTCCAAGGCGGTACTTCTTTTGTGGATGTTTTATGTATTTTTCTGTCTTGTATTAGCTAGGCATTTGTACTGGTTTGTTTTTATGTGTCTTGTGGTCACCTGCTGGGAGGTATGCATTGATAAGTTTGGGGTCTTTTATGCAAACCAAACATCTATGTGTCTTGATCCACATCTGGACTAAAGGTGAGGTTGGTGCACCGTTTAACCGGTTTTCGCCCTCCAGTAAAATATTTTACCGACCATTCCAAGGCGGTAATTCTTTTGTGGATGTTGTATGTATTTTTCTGTCTTGTATTGGCTAGGCCTTTGTTTATATGTGTCTTGTGGTCACCTGCTGTGAAAGGGCTGACCCTCGTTTATCGTGTCTTTCTGTGAGTTTGTTACTTTACCATTGGTATTCTGGGTCAGGTGTGGTACTTGATTGTATCGATTCCTGATCTTTGCACCCTTACATACTTTTAATTATAAAAATAGTTATTTTTGTTCGATTTTTCAGTTTAAAAATATGTTAAAGGTGGTCAAGGAACCATTTTTAAGTGAGGGTTCTTTTGAACACCTAAAACATATGCTGTAATTGTGAAATAAATAAAATGAATGTAAATCAATGACACACTCTATATGGAGGCCTGGTATCTTGAATCAATAGCGTCTAATGACATACTCAATGGAAATAATCATTACCTGTGAGGCCAAGGTTTAAGGTAGAGAATAGACTGGCTCCAGTCCTTAAAATAACTTTTTCATCAATGTGTCATATCATATACTTGTAGCCAGTCTTAATCTGATGGCTCTGTTTTAAAACACATTGATGAAAAATTGTTTTAAGGACTGGAGCCAGTCTAGGTAGTGAATTGCAACCCTTGGTTGGACAAGATGTGTAAACGTTGGTGTAGGCTAAGTCCAAAACTTACCATTCTATCCCCTCTAGATAACAAATCGTGCGCCTTAAAAGAATAAGTAGTTGCATAGCGATAAGTCTAAACATCTTATGGGCTGGCATATATGTTTGCACTTTCAGCCTTATATATTTGTGGTTGTTACTTTTACTATTAATGACTTTTTTTTAAATATTTACATCAATATTTACACCTTCCATAAAACGGTTGGTATTAGATGCTTGTCTGTAGCTGGGTGCTCATAGGTTCAACTATGTATGATTTAGCATCATTTGGGAAAGTCCGTCACAATTCGAGAATTGATTCTGCCTCAGTTGTATATAAAGAGCATTACGCGTAGTACTATGTACAAAAAAGCTCCATTTTGTTAGCTGGAACTTGTGTATGGAAAATAAGTTCTGTAGCATGTGGGTTAGCTCTATTGAAATCGATTAGTCTGATTATCCCAAACGGTTAATCTGCAGAATAAATGAAGTTTATGTATTTTTCAATTAAATATTGCTATAACAGAATTGTATTGAAAAAATAAACTTCATTTACAACCGTTTGTTTTGCTGTAATCACACTTGTTATTGTGTTAACATGGTTTCTGTGAGGTCAGCGTCACATTATATTACGTCAGCATCACGTTATTACCTGCCTTATCAAAGTAGATCCTGGATGTACATCCGTGGTCTGATACCACGAAATTTTGCGTAGTTGGTTGAGGCAGTTCTGATTGGTTTTAGCATCTGACTATCTGTGAGCTAAGAGCCCTTTATTTTGTTTCATCACACTAAGTTAAAATGATTTGATTATTCCTCTTTCATAATTGAGCCGTGACATGTGATTGCAAATAATGTGGCAGTTTGACAAGTGTAGGCTCTGACTAGCCTGTGTAGCCTCCTTTCAAGCTTAGACACTCAAAATGATGTTCCGTCAGTAGCCTTAAAGTCATAGAATATTCAAGCGACTAGCAAAGGCTCTGATCAGACTGCGAGTATGCGCAAGCTGATCTGAGGCTTTGCTGGTTGCTCATACCACATTGTTGGAAATCTCATGTTGCGACTTGTTTGAATATAATATTCCTTTTTGATATTCTAATAACGTTCGCTGTGTCTCCATACAAGCACAAATGTATTTGTTTTAACAAGAGCAGTATCAAGGATCATATTCAGCTGGTACAATTAAATAAAGGATCCTGCTGGCCCCAGTTGCTGTCCCTTTTAAGGCAGACATTCTGATGTTGTTAATTTATAGTTTGCTGAAGCTTTCACTGTGTATGAGACTTTGTGGTTGTACCACTTCCTTGTTTTGTGTATACAAATGATCAAATATGTGTGTCTTTTAAACAGGTATTTACAAAACCTTACATTGAACGATTGTTTGGTCGCATTTCACAAGCAGCCGTCCAGGAGCAGCATTCAATTATGATGATCTTAAAGTATATAGTGGACAAATATCCAAAAAGACTCTTACCTTTCTTTCCACAATTGTGTGATGACCACCTGTTCGCATCAGAACTTCTAACCACCAGAATGGGTATTATACGTGCAGTTGGGGACTCAGAAGAGGTACGTACTTGATTATTTATATACTTAAAAGCAAAAGTTTCGCAACTTTTACTAAAATGCTATTTCCTTCTTTTGGACCCAAATATTTTACTCCGTGATATTGTGATTAACAAGTCCAATGATTTGCCGTCCAAACAACATGAAAATCAGACCAGTTAGACTTACGATTTCCGATCTTCAAAAAGAAATGTAAGGCAACCCTAATTTGAAAAGTCACAGAGTTACAATACCTTACAATTTATTGAGTCACAGTGTTACAACACCTTACATTTTATTCGGAAAAGGTGTTTAACCATTATCTGTTTTCAAAAGCAGAAGGGCAGATAAAGCAAAGCAAGTTATTTTATGCATTTGTTAACGTTCATTACGTCAACGTAAAGCCTTCAATATTTGACGTAATTGGCCGTTTAAACACAACTGAACATCAATATTCGAGTTTTTTAATGTCACAAGTGAAAGCCTCCAACACATTCCATAAAAGATAGAAGTATCGCGCGACATAGCGGAATAAAATGAACAATTTTGATAAATTGGTTGACGTTAACAAAGAAACGCAGCGACCTTGAGCGTTGATAAACGTTAATTGTTAAACCTTAAAATGTTTTCCATCCCATACGACATCCCGCTATCACATCGTACCATTTGTTTTCAAATCAGGATAACAATCTTTATGCTAGACGTAAGTTGTTGAAAAACACTAACGTCATTATAACGTCAGGATGAAGAGTACGATCAAAACCGACTAATGGTAAATCAGTCCACATTGTAAAGGAACATATAATATGATTATATGATTATTCTAACTTGGACCATACTGAAGAGAACACAGATATTAAACGGCTGCGAAACTTTTGCATTTAAGTATATATTGCTTTGTTGTGCTTATCCTAAGTCGAATAATGCAAACTTAGAATTGTTATTTAGCACTGTCCATTGTGATGATGGTTTTGATTCACTTGTACGTTAAAACCAAGCAATATTGTCCATACACGTTTTTGGATAATTTTATAAATTTATTCAATAAATATTTAAATAACTTGTTGCATGTTTTCTATAATATTTGAAGTTTTGTTTAATATTAAATGATATATAATCCAATAAGTAGTGTACTGTATATTTAACTATTTCCTTGTGTTGTCTGCTGATAACATTTGCAAATAGTTTGGACCAGAAAAAGGATCAAAACCGTTGGACACCATGATAGTGTACCTGAAAGAATTCTTTCAAAAATGGTAATTTTGAAAAGCCTCAGCAGACGACAGAACAATGAACAATAGCAGACGACAGAACAATGAACAATAATCTAGCATGCAAAGAGCTTTTGGAATGATATGAAATAATTTGAAGAAGTAAGAATCTTTAAAGACAAAACATAATTGTCTGAATTATTCAGGAAATAAGGGTAGGTTTGGATCTTTGAGTTATGGGAACATTTAGTAGTTCAGCATGTACAGATGCCATGCACAACATACACATTGAAGCCATATGCTTATTTAAATATATAAATAAAATGTTATAGATTAATATGTTTGTTTCTTGGCACTTTTTGGAGTTTTAAAGACATATGCGGCTATTTCCAATGCGCACCTTTCCCACGTCTGGAAAAGGGTAAAGTTGTCTGGGTCCTGTCTTACAGCCATTAACTGATTCGGATCAACACAGTTTTCCGATATTCTTATGTCATATCGGTGTTCTGACATTTCTTGACAAAATAGAGTAATTAAAGTGTGTCTGAAATATCTATTGACATCTTATTAGAACTGATAGTCTCAGCACTAAAGACAGATAAATGTAGCTCAGTGGAAATCAAACGACGTACACAATTACACTGGTTACGAATACGATAGTGGTGGCCTCTCTATTATCTGTACGGTTATTTAGAGTGGCGCACGACCTGCCCTCGTGGCCTAGTGGTTAGCGTGTTTGGCTACAAAGCCAGAGGAGCAGGATCGATTCCCGGGTGCGCACACATTTTCAGTGTTTTTTCTTTCTTTTTTAACACTTTAATGCTAAATTGCTTCATATACTAGTAAAATGGCATCATCAAAACGACCAAAATGGTAATTCCTGAACTTTTTATATTGAAAAACGCATGAAACCTATGGAGGTGGGGTTAAATTTGGCCCTCTTGAAAGAGAATAAGTTCGGTGACCCCACATTTCTATTCTTTTTTCTGAAAGGTATTATAATAGTCCACGAGTTAAAAATATTTTTTTAAGATTTTCAACATCAGATTTTTTATTATTTGATTTATTCTAAAAACAAATTCCAATTTTTGACAAATTGCCAAAATATATTATGCAGTATCTTGTCACAGCATGGGATAACAAATAAACTTGCACATTTTCTAAAAGGTTTGAGGTCATGGGCAATAATTTAAGTTAAAAGAAAGAAGCTGGCCAAAGATTACAACCGTTTTAGCTCAATATTTAAGACTAGTGTATTATTTTAATTGAAAATTGGTCAAATGCTGAAAACTTCAATATGTGATTCTGAAAAAATAAGCACGGTGACATATCCTTTTTATTTCATAAATGGATAGCTCATGCATAAAACAAACTGTATGCTAAGTTTTGAAAATATTTCAACAAGGGAAGTATTTAGTTGCATATGTCCTTAAAGAGTAATAAAAGGGATCATGCATCAAACGAGATACCTTTCCTGTGCAATGGATCCAGTAAAGTTTAATAAATGATTTGAAAAAAGATACAAAAAGGGTATAACTTATAAACAGTTCCAATAAAGCTTGAAACTAAGCGTTCTTGTCTGCCGTATACTTATAAAGTAGGTTCTCTCTATTTCTGAGGCATTTGTTTTTCCAGGTTACTTAGGTTGTAACAGATGTCGTTGTGCTGCATCGAGTTTGTAAAACTTCTCCATGTACATCGATATAGTGTAGATATTTTTCATATTCTGGTCCTTCAGTTTAACCCTTTATCAGAGTTTCATGACAATTTAAATGTTAGAACAGTTAACACAAACTAACTTTATTAACTAATTGTATGATTATCAAAGCCCTATAGGGAGGCCAGTCACAATGCAGATGTACTGGCAATTACGTAAGTTCAATTTGTACTAAAATACTGCGCACAAAAAATTCTTTCAAGCAAAGCTATATGACGAAGAGAACTTACACAAATATGAAAGCAGAAGGCACAGTTACAAGACTGTTTATGTTTGTTATTGGAAAGTGCATTAATTCCAATGCCCTACAGTAACCATAGCTTAAGTCAGTATTCACAAAGCACATGGATATGTAAACGAATGTCAATATAATGTAGCCAGGACATGTGATTTCCAACAATGTGGCATTTTGACAAGTGCAGGCTCAGACGAGTCTGTGCAGCCTCCTTTTAAGCTTAGAAACTCTAAATGATGTTCAGTCAGAAGCTTAACACTCATAGAATATTCAAGTGACTAGCAAAGGCTCTGATCAGACTGCACGTATGCACAGGCTAATCTGAGGCTTTGCCAGTCGCACATACCACATTGTTTGAAATCTCATGTCGTGGCTCAATTGTTATAATTAATTTCAATTCTTACAAATACAATCAATAAAACGAAAAATGTTGAGAAAAGAATGATGGACGAATATACAAAGTATTATGTGCACATTTCAAACACTCTGATTAGCCAGGGCTTCCAGACTAGGTAAAAGACTACGATCAGACTAAGCCAATGACTGGGTTTGTCTCCTTCTTTGTGTGACTAGCATGCCATGTAAATGTATTTGTCATAGGTTGCACATAAAAAATAATAAAGTATACACATTTATTTTACAGAAAATTGGACACAAGGCAATAGACTATCTGATGAAATATATTGAGTCTTCTGACTCAACAACTGCTCATGTTGCTGTTGCAACAATTCATCCAATGCTTAGAAAGTACAAAGATTATATTCAGAAGTATAAAAAGAAGCTGGAACACGCTGAAAAAACTAATAAAAATGTACAAGTAACGGATCTAATCCATGATATAATTATGGTTCTGGAAGGAAAGAGGTATGATTAACTTTGCACAAGCTAAATGCGTTTTAGATTATTGTTAGAGACATTATAAAGCCTGAATTTAAATGTCTCTAGTTATTACTTGACTTTTCGCTTACTGTAAAGGCCTCATGAATGCGTAATTAGGACTAGTCAACCTTAGGCATAGGTAAAAGCTAAAAAGGAGGCGTGGTTTTATTTAAAAGTAATTGTATCATCTTGTGCCACCACCTCAGTCATTAGTTAGTCCTCAAAACGCCAGCAAAATAACTGCATCTGAAAATGTCTATTTTACGTATTATGCAGGGAGGCAAACATTGTGGACCCATATCAGACTGCTCCTATTGGAGCAGTCTGATCTGGGTTCACACTGTTTATCTATGAGGCTTCAAATAGTTAAGTAGACAACAAAAAAACATACATTTTGTGATTATGCCTTTAATGGTCAATAAATATGAGTTCAGTGAGTATACGGTTAGGATTTTCATGAAATGCACGCACGTTTGCGCGGCTCAAAAAGCTTATTAACTCTTTACCAAATTACAAATAAAACCTCATTTCCCTTCCTTAGCAGATGGAATAGCCGAACCACACCCAGATATGAATATTAAAGTTGCCGCCTTTACAGTAAGCGGAAAGTCAAGTAATACAAAATGAGGACAGATGTCCACATTGACAGTGTACTTTAATTCAGTATGTTAACTTGATGATGCACAGAGACAATACAAGTAATCGAATAATACATTTCTAAACCGCCTAATCATATTTAAATGCACTATGATTATGTACTACCACAGCTCTGTCAAAGATACATTGAGAACCTATTGATACTTAAATAACACCACTATTCATGTACAGGTAGAATCAATGATCCTGAAATTTAATTCTGGATAAGGATAACTAGAAACAGTTTATTGTCATCAAGCCATTATCAGACTATTTCCCATTAAACATTTTTATAATCCTTACCATTCCCTTTTAAACACATTAATTGTTTTTCATTCTTCCCACTTCTGAAATTAGACAAACTACATCTGTATACACCATAAGACTGACTTACAAATATCAATATATACACTCATGATTATTCTTATGTTTTCTAGTACATTGTTTATAAGGAGGACACTTTTTCCTAAGATGTTGTCAGTCACAACTCGCAGAAAACAAAGACTCTAGACTATTTTGTTTGGTTTAATTTGATAATCTTTAGAATCATAGTGATATAAAATAAGCTTCCCTTCTCTTTTGCTCTGAGGACTGCAATTTTAAAATGACAATTTATATAATTCAATATATCATTTTATTTTAGAAACAGGCCAACTTATAGTTTTTATCATTTGTTGAAGCTGTTAAACAGCGGATAATGTCTTGTCATACAAAATGGTTTGGCATTTTTTTAAATAGAAATGTTACTCATCAATGAAACATCACAACAGTGTAAGTAAAAATGCTACAACTTCTGCTTAAATGGTTATACAATAGACCGATCCGTACAATTTTGGACTTTGCACAAGATATGAAATCAAGTTGTCAAATCTCGTTACAGTATATAAATATTATATCAAATGGTCATTTGCTCAAGATCCTATATGATTGATTATTACAGTTTAGAAAACATCGCAGAAGATGTACAACAACAGAAAGAAGATATAGCTGAACTTGATACTAAGGTGGATGCCACAATTGATACAGTTACCTCCATTGGAGATACTGTGGTCAGACATGATAAGGAAATAGGGGAACTTGAATCTGGCCTGGACAAGATAGAGGAGAGAGTTGATGATGTAGAAGATGATATGGTTGAAACAAAGATCAAGGTTGAAGAAATTGATAACAAGGTATGATGTAGGATATTTTACATAACACAATACCTTGATACTGAATAAACCTACAAACAACCAGGGCCCAGGGTTAGAAAACTTTTTGCATCCTCAAATTAACTGAGCACAAACATTTAACTGCTCATAAATACTAAAATACTGACAAATAAAGAAAATTCATGATTAAAGTCTCTCATATATTGTATTTATTATGCTAATAAATGATAAAATGCCAACACATTTATGAGCAGGTTAATTTCGTGCTCAGCTTAGTTGAGTATGAAAAAGTTTTATAACCTAGGGGTCAGATTGCGTGGAACTAAAAACCATAAAGAGACACACAACTTTCATGAATTTTTCATTCACAAAACTCAAAACAAGCATGTTTATTAGTCAGTATTAAAAGTCAAATGGGAGAATGCAAACGAGATAGATGCAATTCAAATTAGATTAAAAAGAAATAGTATGTGTATAAAGGTTAAATGAGATAAATATTTAAGCTTAACCATTCAGCATATGAGAGTCACTTAACAGATAAACCAATTGAGTGTAACCAGTCATGTAAGCAAGTCAGTATATTTGATGAATTAAAATAAAACCAATTAACACGTCACTTTGTGAACTTCGGCTGAGAAAAAAACAGGCAGTAGATGAAAGTAAATTGAGACAAAATTGTTTTAGCAGCCAGTATTTGCAATTTAAATGAATTTACCAGTTAATATATGACATCTAAATGGGCTTAAACAAAATAAGTTTAACCAGACAGAATATGAAAGTCAAATGAGATAAAACGAAGTGGTGCTTCTGTTGTTGTTAACGTATTGTTTATTGCTGCTACTCTGGTTTGTGGGGCATGTGTTAGGTTCTTGTTTTGATGTGCAGTACCTTGTGTCCTTATTAATTTTGCAATCATCTCTCTGAGGAAGAGAGAGCTGATTGCTGTTTTAAAAATTGTCTTTTAAAGTCACGTTGCCGTTGGTGTTCTGTGTTTTTCCTCACAGTGCTATGGGTTGGTCTTTATTGCGTGATTATGACATGTTTTTGCTATACTCCCTTACATATACAATGATCTAACGAGATACCATACACAAAAATATCTGTCAGTGTATGAATGTCAAATCAGCTAAAACTAAACGAATTTAACCGGTCAGTTATCACTAAACAATAAAATCAATATGAGACCATGATGCAGAAAAAGGACCCTTTGTCTTGAGAAATTGCATTTCATTTACTTCATTTGAAGCAGGTGCGTCAAAGCATCAGAGTGGAGTAATTTATAGCCGACTCTCACGTGTTAGCATTAAATACTATAAATGATTCTGTACTTCCTGGCTCACATTCGAACTGAACATACTTTCTATACTTTTAAGGTTTTCAACATTCTATTAGTGTACATGTATGTTTGTATGTTAATGATATATAACCCAACCCCCTAAAACAAAATGATAAGTTTGCTTTTGTCAAAAGATTACCTGGCAAGCATTATCTAACTAAAAGTACAATAATGCAGTAATTACCCTCTGATCCTATGGTAATGCATCCCAGTTGTGTTTTTTCAAGTTTTTAAAAAAACAAATTCTTTGTGTTATTAGGATATTAGCAAATGGTGGACAACTTTAAACTGTAAATGCATTACTTTTTCAGACAATGACAAATGCTCCTAAATGGTCTCGGGATCTGACAAAACTGATGAACCCAACAGTCGAGAATGATTGGCGTCTACTAGCTAGTCGCCTTGGTTACAGCAATGACGATATAAGAGGTTGGGCTACACAACATGATCCTTGTATGGCATTACTGAGCGAGTGGTATGCTACACACAAAACTAGCGAGGCGTCTTTTGGAGTTCTTAATGCTCTTACTGAAATGAATAGAACAGATGGAGCTGCAATCGTTGAGAATGCCATGAAAGCTGCTGGTATGTACCAAGAGAACTAAACATTTTGTTCTGTGTTGCAAAGTATGCTAAGACAATTGTGATAATGTGATGCAGTCTGATTTGCATATGACCTGCAACACACAACAGTATGGACAAGACAAAACCTACAACACTGACAAAAAAACTTTCTATCATTCTCCTGATTGTATATACAATCTTATAGTAGTGTTTATTAATATTGAATTTTTAAAATGTGCCGAAACACAATGAAATTATATGAGACTTGGAACTCATTTAAAGATATACAAAGTAAATAGAAAGGTAAATATGAGAAATCGATACAATCAAGTACTGCACCTGACCCCAGACACTATATGGGAAACTTGCAAATTCTTAAAGCTGCATAGTCTGTAACTTTTGATATTCTAATTTTGGAAATAAAGTTTCTATTTTTCAAGAATACAGTAAAAATTCTCAAATTCAGGTAAACATTTCACCATTTTCATAAATTTTAACAAATTATATCTATCAAAACAACAGTATTTATGTTAAAAATCAGCTGTCTATAATTATTGGAGGGAAGTAAATAATTCCTAGCAAGAGAAAAATCACCTGTTTTTATTAGATAATTCACTGTTTGATGCAGCTTTAAGCTGTACTGAACATATTTATTGTGAAACTTAATTCTATTTTTACAAATGATTTAACAAAGAAAATATTTCTTTTCGAAACATTTTCATAGTTACAGATCTAGTCTCTTTAATTAGTAAGACTTTTTGCGTATTTACCTAAATTAATAATCAAAAAAAGCAATTGGAACTGAATCGGTAGTTTAACAAAATGCAAGAGAAATTCCAAATATTGCAATGCAAATAAATAATGGTGCGTACCGTCTTTTATCACTTTGCTGTCCGTTAACTCTCAAATTTTCCAGTACAATATCAACTGGAAGTATGTTTGGCACTATTAGGGAGTTTGCACTATTAGCTTTTCGGTTTTAGTTCAAAGTGGCAAAAGATCACAGTCAACCGACTGGTTTTAATCAAATGATAGCATCGTGCTTGCCCAAAAAGTCTGCCAAGTCAAAGTGAGGGTGAAATAAGGCTAAATTTGTGTAGCAAAGCAACATAATAACGGTTATTTGAGTTGGTATTCAATCAGGTAATGTTGATAACGTTATTAAACTGCTTTATAAGTGTGTCAGACCAGGATTTAGAACTGTATTCTCAATTTTCAACGAGAAAAGACATCCCTAAGAAGCTTCCATTCAGGAGTGAATTCATAAGGTCTGCAAAGAACTCTTCTGGTAAAAGAAACCACAAACAGTTATCTAATGCGCTACCTAGCGCCGTTTTGGAGGTACTAGATTCTATCTTTATCGATGAAAAATTTTGTCAGAGGGGTCCAGCTTTGACAGCGTTTTTTTAATGTTGATGAGAGGATCCAAATACCACTATGAGAGGGTCATCATCAGCCCGCCAGCAAAAGACCATTTAAATGGAGTTTTGCTGGCGGGCCAATGATGGCCCATCTTGAATACGGGCTTTGTGATTTTTCAGGGGACCTGGACCAGTATTGCTAAGAAACCCTTATTTTTTGTGAATTTTCAGGGGGGGGGGGTCTTGACCCCTTGCCCCCCCCCCCTCTGGATCCGCTCATGTAGATTATTGTGCACATATGTTTCAAAAATAACATTATGCATATAAGCTAAGTATCAGATTCCTTTGAGTGGGCTCATTTTACCCTTTACATCATCGAGACATCTTACAGAGCTAACAGAGACCAGGCAAAGGTCTACTATGTTTGCTTATGGAAATAAACTGGCCAAAATAAGTAAAGTCCTATGTCAGATTTTTACCTAGGCATAATGTTAAATTCTTGAAGTTTAGTCGTTAATTATAAAACTATCTAAAACAATTATAAACTCTAACTCAAATCAAGTTAGACAACACTACCTTACGGTGTAATTACGCAAAGAGTCAATTGAAAATAAAGATTGTCTTTTGATATGTGCTTAATTTTCCAAGAGTATCCATATTTTTGCTAATTTTACTATATGAATGATAGGGAACGAAATGGGACATTGACTGAAAAGTGTGAAGCGCTAGGGAAAATTATTTAAATATTAGTGAAATCTAGCACATGTTGAGAACAAACTTTATGACTACTTCGCTGTAAAAAAATGCACAAATCTGTATTCAGTAAAATGTTATGATAAAGCAAACATAAAACTTTTTGCATGAAGTCTATGGGAAAAAATCAGCTGGGGCCTAACTTATTTTGGCCAGTTTATGATCAGATATGATACTAAACTGGTGCACCTGTCGAGTAATTGCTTTGTTTTATGTACAAACGTGAAAGTTTATTTATATAATTATTCACCATGGGTGGTGGTTTACATGAATATTCATGGAGAAAATGTTAAAGATAAGTTATGATTTTTCAGAAGGTGTAGTGGAAGATGAAGAATTTGAATATCCAAGTCCACCGCCAGTTTTTATAAGCTACCAATGGGGCGTGCAGAACGAAGTAAAACTTTTAAAACAGCACCTTAACATGGCTGGATATGAATGCTGGCTAGATATAGGACAGATGGGTGGAGGAGACAAGTTGTTTGCTAAAATTGATAACGGGATCAGAGGAGCCAAGGTTGTCATTTGTTGTGTGACAGAGAAATATGCAAAGTCACCAAATTGTAATAGAGAGGTACGATAAAGCAGATGCATAGTATCAGCTATCAAATTAACGCCATTAGCTGATGAGAAGTCTGACTGAACATTCACTGTTCACAAACAAAAAAACAATTGAGATAATTGCAAAGCTAGAAAGGACAGTAAGTACTGCAAGACAAAACAAGGACCAAACTCAAAACCCGAAAACATTGGGAGCAACAGTGAACAATAATTCAACAACAACAGAGTAACCATCTTAGAAAAGACAACACCAGAAGCCACCAGGATAATAAACAATGGGATATGATAATGAGGTGTGATAGTTGGTTACATGCAAAAAGCTGCATCACCACACTTGGAGCACTCAGTCACCACATGCGTTTCGTGTGCACTCATGCCTGTCAAGTAGGAATTTTCTCAACCTCTCTGTGCTTCCCACTGATGACAGTTAAATTAAAAAAACATGCAGGCATATAATTTAGACAAGTTACTTGTCTGATTACAAGCTATATGCAATGCAAATAATTTGGAGGATATCATATATGAACAAGGGTAATTTGTTAGAAAACAAATACGTGTATAAAGACACTTTTCCTATCATACCTTATATCAACCTCGACCCATATCAACAAGTGACATTCAGCCCTCTTGCAAACATGGGTGTCTTGGGTTTATATAGGTTATGATATGGAAATTGCCAAAATATTATCTCAGTATCTGACAAAGGTTGTCATAAAACTATAAGACACTTCTCTGTTGAAAGCGTATTACACTACTGTGTGTTTGATTTGTGGATATGCTTGCCCAACGTCCAGATATTGCTTAAACAAATTCCCATAATGCCTTTGGCACTTTGTATTAACAAATTTACAAAAAAAATATTCTTTTTGAAATCAAATAAACAGTTTAACCAATATTTCAATACAAATTTATGATGAGCCTGTTGCCTACAGAGGGGGCATGACATTTTGTCCTCTGCGTAGTACTGGTTCAACCAAGGAAGACCCTTCCTGACATGACTGAAAATTGTTGACCGGGACATAAAACAAATACAAATTTAAACGCTAACACCAAGTTTGCATCATAATCGTTCAGGAGTAATCATATTAATGGCTTATTTACCTATTTCATGCTAATATACAGGATGGATAGACACAAGGTGTCATTTAAAACAAGTGAAAAATTATATTATGGATATCGTCATTATTAGAGCGTAAAATACAATGGTAACATGCAAAAACGATGTTTTTTAACATTCAATAGGCAGAAGCATATAATTGACTCAAATACTGTTAGCTCACAAATATGTAGAACATGTTTGTTTATGTACTGCCCTTTGTCTGTGGGGGGGGGGGGGGGGTTCTGTGTTTGGTCTCTGTTTTGTTATGCATCACTTAGTGCCCTCTCTAGTTCTGCAATCATCTTGACGAAGAAGAGAGAGTTTGTTGTTTTGATTTAATTGTCTTCCTGATGTCTTGTGACTGTTAGAGTTCTTTGACTCCTCATCATGGTGCCTTGGGTTGGTCTGCAGTGTCTGATTGATATATTTCCTAATCAAACTCACTTACTTATTGAGACATAAGGGATGCAATATACCACAATGTTAGAAATTTCATGTTGCGGTTCATATATATAAAGGCCAGTTTATGAGATTTTGCAGGTATCACATATCTAAGAAGGGAATACTCGGATAAGTCAGAGCCTATAAGCAATTTCCCAAGCCAAGATCTTAGATGCGTTCCCATTTATCAAAATGTATTAAAAGAGTTGGGGAAAGAGATAAAATGCGAGGCTGATCAAGCATTTTATGGATTTTTTGCAATGAGTTGAATAAATTCAATAATAGAGGAGCAAGAATGGTAAATGCTTTTTTAAGAACTACTTTACCAAATATAATTGACGTTGTTATGTGCGTCATTGTTGAATGTGTAAACTTATAGTGGTTAATTGATTTAATATTATACATGGCATTATATTACTCCAACTCACAAGGTCATATGATAAAAAGAAGAAGAGTAGATGAAGACTCAGGCCAACTATTTGACGTCAAGCCTCACTAGCTGCACATGTATGATTAAATAATACTTTTACGCACAAGGGACAAGAATCCAAAATCAACTGAACTGGCCAATACAGGTATATGATAATGTGATACTGATTGATATCTTTTCTATATTCAGAACCGCATGACAGTTAATCTAAACAACCAATCATACCACTTCTTTTACATCTATACGATGATTTGTTATTGTTCTCTGTCTTTTCTACATTTAGGTTGGTCTGTCAGTTAATCTTAACAAACCAATCATACCACTTCTGATGGAACAGACAGATTGGCCACCTAAAGGATCAATGGGACCTATTTTCAGCGAGTATTTATTTATTCGATTCTTTCAAAGAGGAGGAGAAGAAACTGGAAAGAATGATCAGCGATATTGGCCAATTTCAAAATTCCAAGAGCTGCTGATGCAGCTTAATTTTTATACTGTTCCTGACCCAAAGATGATTAAGAAAGGCAAGTTATATAGAGGCTCTTATATTAGTACTCATATACTATTGAATTTATTAACGAGTTTAGGAAAAGGGATAATGCGAGGCTCAATAATTTAATTATATATATCATATGGCACTTTTAGTACTTTGGTGTGAAACAATTTAGATTTTGACATGCATGCAACATTGTAACAAACCTCATCCTCTCACACCAGATTGAGATTTCCGTTAAGCTTGCACAGGTTGGTTACTAAAGTTTATTATGTATGCAAAATTTGATTTAGAGATTGAACAATTTGATACACATTATATTCTCCCTTTTGACATTAAAATAGACCCATTAGCTTAAATTAGAGAAAAATCTCTTAGATGGAAACATTGTACAAATAGCAACTAACTAGCCCTCACCAATGGGGCGAATCTTTTATCCAAAATATTTGGTTTCTGGTTGATATTATAAATTTTGATCCAAATTTTCTATGTGGGGATACAGACTGTTTTGCGGGGGTTCAACTCTGACATTTTGTTTTTGTTTTTGTCAGGGGAGAGAGGATCAAAATAGCACTTAAAGCGGGCTATCATTGGTCTGACTGCAAACGCCATTTAAATGGACTTTCGCTGGCAGAACGATGATGGCCCAGTATTGAATGCTGACTTGGTAGCTTTGTGATTTTTCAGGGGATCCGGACCAGTATTGCTACGAAACCCTATATATTTGGGATTTTTCAGGAGGGTCCAGACCCCCTGTCCCCCCTCTGGATCCGCGCATAATTTCATTAGAAAATGTTTTAAGCAATCAGTTTAGCCTCAGATAAGGCTCTGCAATCTAGGGCTTCACAGTTTGCATGTTTAAAAAGGGAGGTTACGCTTATACATGTACATGTATTAGACAAATTCTGCGCCAGGTTGACTTATTTGCTTCAGACAAATAAACCGCAACATGTGATTTCCAAAAATATGGCAATTTGACAAGTGTAGACTCACATGAGTCTGTACAGCCTCCTTTAAAGCTTAGAAAGTCCAAATGAAAAATAGTAAGCAAGTATGATCAGGAAATACCACAATCACAAACAGTAGACAACCCTGTGATACCGCGAGGAAGAGCCACTCAAACATCACGAGACACCAGGAAGACAAATAAAGCAAAGCAACCAGCGTTCTCTTCCCCATCAAGATGATTGCAATACTAGAATGGACATAAAATAACGTACAACAAAACATAGAACAATTACAGACCCCAATTGTTACAGACTCCCACAATGGGAGTAAGAATACCAAAAAAGTCAACAACAACAGAACGACCGCCTTAAAACGGACAGCAGCCTAAGCCACCCGGGGGCTTAAATGCATTTTACAGGTACCAAATCTTCGACCTAGATTCTGCTGTTGTTGAAGTAAAAGAAATGTTCAGCTCGCATAGATGCAATCTAACTAATACAATGTATCATCATGGAGAAACACTCTAATCAAATTAACACACCATGATGAAACAAAGAAAAGGGCTTATGACTCACAGATAGGCAGAGCTAAAGAAAACCTCAATTTGAGCCCCATTTGGTCCAGCTACAGATAAGCATCGGGCACCAACCCACCGATTTAAGCTTTAGGTCAGAGCCGTCATAGAGCCTGAGGCCTGACCACCCGTTTGGTCAGTAGCTTAACACTCATAGAATAATTAAGTGACAAGCATAGGCTCTGTTAAGTTTGTGCATAAGCACCCGCTGATCTGAGGCTCTGCTGGTCGCACATACCACATTGTTGGAAATCTCATGTCACAGTTCATATGTCATTGTGCGCTAAAACATGTGTTGAAACTTGGCTATATGATAGCGTCTCAAATGATGATTTGAAAACCATCAAACTTGAAATTACGAGGGATGATCTTAAAGTTCTGATCCTGGTGTGATATCTCTGTAACCAGCGATGCAACATGCCTGAAAATTTTACCACATATTAAAATATTCTTTGTCTATACACTGCTCTGACATGTTTTATGTAACTTGAAGGAGCGACCGAGAATCTATCCCAAAGCAGTCGTGCCTTCAATGCACTGACCTATCAAGCAGACTGTGCATGTTAGAGACGCCACTATTTTGATAAGTGCAGTCTAAGCATTTCGTTTTTATGGCTGCTCCATGATCATCCGTAAGCCAATATGTTCTGAAGATATGGCGAACTTTCTGTATGATTTTGGTTTTCTAGGCCCTTGATTATAAGGCCATGCAACTGTCAGCTATAATCAAATTTTGGACCACTTGAAGTTTTGACCTGCCCCTACTGCTGTAAAACTGCTGTAATAAAGGTAAAAGTTGTTTTAAATAAAGAAGATGAACTGAATTTTGTCTGAAGCAATTATGAATTATCGCTATCATCGGAGACTGATAGTAACCCACATAAGAAAATTAAAATGAGTCCACAAATTAGGTCAATATTCAGAGGTACACAAATTTGTATGTTTATATCTAAAAATAAAACCCAATTAATTGTTCGAAGGTGCACTATATCGTAAAATGATGCAATATGGAATTAAATTGAGCTAAACGCATCCATCTGAAACCAATAAAATTTTTGAAAATTCTTATTTAAAATCAGTCAATTTTTCGTAAAAAGTATAACTTTTTACAATATTCCAATTAAGATTGAGATATTTTGGAATCAAAATAGTATTGGTCTTAAATATTTTGCCGAAATTTGGTTCGACATGTTTTTAGCCCAACTTGATAGACAAAAATAGAATATTCTTGGAAATGAAAGTTCTGCAATGTATTCAAAATGACGTAGTTGTCAATTTCAATGACGTCATAAGAATTCCGCATTGAGCTTTAAATCTTTAATCAACATAACCTGTCGCCATTTTAAGATTCGAACGGACATTACAAGTAACAAAAAGTAAAAAGACAATGCAATTTTACTTTGTAGTTTTAAAGATGCAGGGCTTGAAAGATTCAGATTCAAATATTATCATTATTCTATAATACGAAAAAAGGCCACTGGTATGGAGTGGACCATATATAATGTGCTGTTATTATTAATCAAATAGTACAGCGAGAAAATATTAGCATCATTATAAAGGTAAGAACTAGATCTTTTGAATGGTGCATAGTATGCCATTCAAAAATGTTTCCTGAAAAAGTTATTAGGCGACGATCAAAACTTTTGGATCATCCCTCGTAAGAACAAAAAGTTCAAAGTTTTTCAAAATTAGATAGGTCTTGTTATGTCCTGAAATCAAACTTTTAATAGTTTTTTTTTTTTAAAAAAAAACATGTATTTTAAATCTTACCAGTTACCTTGTTGATGAAACAGATAAATACACGTGTATAGAACCAGACAGGAAATTACAATCTTATAGAAAGCAGCCCAACGGCTGACACCCAGAGAAGAATACATTTAACATAAACAAACCAATAATACAAGGACACGCAGTGATGCATTGTAAAAAAGCAAAAAACCCTCCCTTCTCAGACTTTTTCTATTCCTGTATTCATTTTGACCAGTCCAGTATCACACATGTGTAATGTCAGTCCTTAAATGCATACAACTGTATAATGCAGTGGAGCCTGATATTTTATTTAGGCTATTCCTTTGTTTACTACAAAAGGGTTTGTGCAATAACATGGGCCTGGTAAACATGGGCCAATGAACTTAATTGAAGTTTAACCCTTTGAGGACTGGAAACCCCTAAATGAGTAATATGGCATTTAATCAGGGTCTGCACTGTTTGTAAAGGCAAAATCTATCTTTAGAAAAAGAAATACAATAGTGTTTGGAAATTATAAACTGTGACCCCTCAGTATGTACAATAAACCAATCTTGGCCCAATTGTATGTAGCTTTATGGTTAATGGTTAATTTATACTTTCAGTTTATGCAAGCTGGTGGACTCCTATCGCTGAAGACATTGTCATTGACAAAAATAAAGGAAAAGGACCAAAGAGTTCCCAAACAACAAAACAGACTTCATCTACGGTTGGTATTGCAAGAAAAATATGAGTATACATATTGACCAACACATGCTATTTAAGTACTTATTGCATGTGTGTATACAAGCAGTGAAAGCAAAGGCAAGCCTGGGTATTATTGTAAACTCACCAGCGCCCCTGTTGGTTGTACAGATAAGGTACGATTATAGATGAAGGCTCAGGCAAACTTTTAGGCTTCAAGTTCTACTAGATAGCTATGCATGCATGTTTAAAGAGTGACTTTGCGAAAATGCAATAACAACTATTGTATGAGATGCCTCCTATGTAATCACTGCTTCTTTCCACAATTGCAATGTTCTACATGAGTGCTCATGTTTTATTGAATTTATTAAACAAGTTGAGGAAAAGAGATAAAATGCGAGGTTTGCCAGTCATTTTATCTCTTTTTCACAACGAGTTTAATAAATTCAATAAAACAAAAGCACGAATGTAAGATTCAATTTATCATATGACTTTAACTTTACTTTGAAATGTCATTTCTGCCATAAAAACGTAATAATTTTGTCATTATGTACGCAACGTTGTTACGGACGTCATAACGTTTTACAAAAATTTGTAAACCACTTGTGGTTTATCAATTATATTTCATGGCCTTATTTCATTCACAGACGCGACGTCATATAAAAATGATGATTTCCAGCTAATGTACTCTTTTATCTCTATTTCGTATCATACACACCAAGTCTCAATCAAGGAGTTCATATACTTAACTACTAAAGAAACCTGACACTTTTTGCTGCTTCAAACTCTTAAAACAAATTATAGAGCCAAGTGGATATGCTTATTTTAATAACAAGACATTAAAAAGTATTCTTTATCAAATATAAAACATGACGTCACAACGTGAAAAATAACGTTTTTATCACTTTTGCCTTGGGAATGTATGTCTAGATATTCTTTTGAAAACTTATTACATGTATGCAAGGTCAATACCAATACAGACAAAAGTGCATTTTAAAAATTTGCAATTTCTTGCTGTGACATAAGCTATTGGGGTTTTAAGTTGTACTTAATTACTGGCAGGGGTGGTCGATTTTGAAGGACACAAATTCAGCTGCCAGTGAACTAGTGTTAGTTTTTGATTCTGACTCAACAGATTTGCGTCCTGGATTTCTTTCATGATTGCACATTCATCATAGAACGATTCATAATGAATAAACAGTTCGGGATGCTCAAATTTACACCTCTTTAAAGATACCGCCATACCCCTCCCACCATGATTACTATAGTCTAGTAATAAAATTCAACATCTTGGGCTGGGCCTTTCAAAATTTTGATTTTCTTTACGTCTGGTATTTATGGAAGAGGCTACGGGCATACGGGTTTTGTTGAAAGAGGCTAATGGCATACACAAATGACAGATTATACATAAATTACGCTTGTATCACGTGTCTTTTGTATTGTGCAAGTGACGTTGACTTAAATTTTTTAGACGTTCTTGATTATATGACAGTGTATCTCAGGCCATGATTTACATCAAAACGTCTTTCGCACATGATTGTCAGTCTATGTAGTCAATATCATTAATGTAAGTGTGCATAAAGGTACCTTATGGAGATGTTTCTAAATAGGGGCTGTAAATTGAAGTCGAATTTGACGTTTATTTTAGAAATATTGAAGTTATTAACTGCAGAAATCAAAAAGCTTCAACTGACTGTGCAGAATGGTGCTGGATGCTGTATGTACCCATTTGACGTCATCAGCATTGTCGCGTGATAGTGCAGTCAAATTAACGACTGATTCATACCAGATCATACCAATTTTGTGTTGCACATTAAAACCTACGAGTAACTTTTCAATCGCATATACAGTTTGCAAGAAAAAATGCAAAAATATGGTATTGCGTTTTCAAAGTCCTCTAGTAAATATACTTGAGACTATCATACAGAGTTTCTATTTTGCGTCAATTAATATTTATCTGTTTCCTTCTATAACTCCAAAAGATTTAGCTTGATAGTTGATACTGTTCGAGGCTTGGTGCTGAGCCTGATTAAAAATACCAAATGTATTAATATATTTATCACATACAGTAAACTCATGA
This sequence comes from Loripinus fragilis, assembly GCA_964019695.1. Taxonomy (NCBI): domain Eukaryota; kingdom Metazoa; phylum Mollusca; class Bivalvia; order Lucinida; family Lucinidae; genus Loripinus; species Loripinus fragilis. Next base: position 61,157,766 of record OZ026522.1, on the reverse strand, counting down.
AAATTCGAACTTTAAACTTTTGAAATACTGGCCAATTTGAATTGAGATCGCCACATCAAGTTCTGAGAATAGAACCTTTTCATGATCTATTTTAATAATAACGTATGCTTTTCGTTTTGTTTACGCTTCCAAAACTAATGTTTGATTGAAAAAATCTGACAATACCTATTTTGGAGGTCATATATTTTATGTCTACATCACTATAGTTTGAGCTTCTGATAATTCAAAATAAAACCTCTGGTCTAAAATTTACGAAATTCTTTATTAGACAAACACAGATTAAGCAATCCCAAAGGTTTTTGTGTAGCGTCTTCCACTTGTTTAAATCTGGCGTCATATAAAAAACAACGTGCCACACAGGCATGATCGCTGCTCATTCAAAATTCATGACATCCAGGTATAAGCACTGGCAATGAAATAAATCATAGAAAGGACGTTTTATCACCCCACAGTTAGTATCAAATATTTAATATTGGTAGTTGTCATATGTGTTGCCATACTATTTAAATGTGCATGCGCGCCTATATAGTGGGAGTTGAAACCTAATATTTAGTATGAGCTTTCATCTACTGTCATTTTTTACTTTCACTTTTGTGTTTGTCAACAGTAAAGGCTCTTCCAGGGTTAGGTAAATGAGCAAAATTAATTTAAGTCTCGCTCTCACACACCCTGTCTCTCTCTCTCTTTCTCTCAATAATAATCATAACCTGACAAACTGACTGATATGCTTACTAAATGCTTCTTTATTTATTCAGGTGGCCAAGAAGGAGACAACACCACTTGTATTTCTGTCCTATCAGTGGGGTAAACAGCCACAAATAAAGGCCTTATATCAACGTCTTACGTCAATGGGATACAGTGTTTGGATGGACATCCACCAGATGGGCGGTGGTGACTCACTGTATGATAAAATTGATAGAGGGATGAGGGGCTGCAAAGCAGTTGTGTCATGTATAACGCAGAAATATTCACTTTCAGCAAACTGCAGAAGAGAAGTGAGCTTGGCTGATGCTTTGAAGAAACCTATAATTCCTATAATGTTAGAACAAATAAAATGGCCACCAGATGGACCAATGAGCATGGTGTTTACAGAATTGCTATACATAAACTTTTATCGTGATGAAGCTGTACAGATGACTTGGAAAGGTGATCAGTTTGATGAACTTGTTGCTAAGTTAAATGGATTCCTTCCTACTGTTGCACAACGTAATGGCACAGGAGATAGAAGTAAAACTCCAGCACTTAAAGATTCTAGCAAAAGTCAGAACACAGGATCAGCGGATAGAACGAATGCTACAAGAAACGTAAGAGATACTAGCAAAGATTCACAGACACCATTAAATAGCAATCGGGCTAGCAAAATACCAGACAGTAAAAGAGAAGATGAGGTTGGTCGTTCAACTAAAACAGAATCCCGCCCTCTGTCTAGCAAAGGTCTAAATACCAACAAAAGAGAAGATGGAATAGGTCGTGCAACTCCAAAAGCATCCCACCCAATGTCTAACAAAGGTCTAAATACTGCAGGGTCTAATACAAAAGGCAATGCAAATGATTCTCTTGTAAAGCCATCTTCACAAGAAAATAACAACACTGCAACTGTTCAAAACCAAGCTGTGTCCACACTTAAGAAAGATACAACCTCTGCTAGCAAGGAAGACAGTTCGACTAACCAGACACCAACAAGACACGCAGCACAAACCAGGAAACCGAAAATGGCTAATGCAATTCATGGAAATGAAAACACAAACAACGCTGTAGTCACTAAAGGGGCTGATGTTTTTGCAACTAATGATAACAAATATAATAACAGTGTTTCAAACTCAGTAAATAACACTCATAAAGATAGCTACTCTCCTCAAGGTAGTCAGCAATCAAATTCATCTTCAAGGGATAGAGGGAATTATGGTAATAAGAATAGGGCCATAAATAATGCAAATGATAACGAATCCCTACCTACCGTTACCAATAAGCAGCAAACAGCTGTCAGAAATTCATATGCTGACTCTTCAAATGTCAAGCACTCTGAAATAAAAGTAGCTGAAGCAAAACGAGTAACAACAGCAGACATAAACAGACATCAGGAAAGAACAAGAGAACAGAGAAATAGCGAGGATAAGAAAACTGAATCTAAATCATGCATTCTGCTATAACTCATATGACTAGTTGCTACAATTTTAACCCTTTTTAGATCAATAGACATTTCTATAAATAGAGGATCTTACATGTGTGTCCTTATTTTATTGAATTTATTAAACAAGTTGGGGAAAAAAAGCCTCGCATTTTATCTCTTTTTCACAATGAGTTTAATAAATTCATTACTACAAGAGCACAAATTTTAGATTCTATTTATCATATGACATTAATATTACTTTGAAATCTCATTTCTGATGTAAAAACGTTATAATTATGTCAATATGTACGCAACGTTGTTATGGACGTCACTAGTGGTTTATCGATTTTATTGCATGGCGTTATTTCACTCCCAGACGCAAAGTAATATGATAAAGCTACATACAATAAAGTCAGAATGGTCCATTGCACATATTGAGGAGCCACAGGTTATAATTTCCAAAGCAATATTGTGTTTCTTTCTCTAAAGTTCAATCTTATCTTAGCAAACAGTGCATATCCCAATGAAATGTCACATTTTGCAGCATTTCATTGGGCTTATGATGTTTGACAAAGAACCTGTTTAGGAGTTTCAAATCTACAAAAAAAATAAAGTATACAGCCATGTGCACCCATAATGGACTGTGTCAGCATCTGGAATGACGTCATTCACGTGAAGGCATATGCCTGCAACCGTAAGTTTAAAACATCCACCGCCGCATTATCAGGAATATTGGCCCAACACTCCATATTTACCCTGTGTCCTTAAGCCCTCGTGCAAATATGGAGCTACTGGCCAATATGCCAGTTTATGTGACGGTGGCCATGTATTAATCCACATGTTAAGACAAACAAAAATGCTCAGCGTTAGATTGTAAATATTTTCTTGTACTTTATTTTAGCATATGTAGAACCGTCTCTTTGAGACAGTTCTTTTGGGTACCCACAACATATGTTTTGGTTGGGAAATATAAAAAAAATATTTTTCTGTTAAGCATTCTTAAATAAAGTCATGAATAACTAATCTCATGATTAATCTCTTTTTAGTAAAAATATGTTTTGCCATATTTTCCTATCACAATATGTGCTATGGCTACTTAAAAAAACGTCCCACTGAGATAGTTTTTTATAAAACCACAACACGTTTTGTATAATGGATATGGGACATTATTTGGAATTCTGTCATCTTACCTGGTTAGAATGTATTCCAAGCTTAATTCTTATTAAGCAGTTACTCCGAAGTAATGGAGGCTGTACTGTTCTTGACATTGATAGCTGAGGACACTTAGGCATTGTCTTAACAAATAAGAAAATCTATGACTATGAACCATAGATTGATGTACAACGATTTGAGCCTTATAGCAAAAAAATCCTCAGCTTGTTGCATAAGAACAACAAAGGCATGGACAAGTCTGCACTTTAATGACTGTATTCAAAATTTACATTCGGGATGTATATCATCGGATATATGGTCGGAAATTTAGTTTTATGGCAATGCACGAGCGGAGCCGTAAAACGTGATTTTCAACCCTATATTCGACGATATACCTCGCAAAATAAAAATTTTGAATATGGTTATCCCAATACCAATGCACTTCTGCAGTTTCCCCTCAGACTGGAGTGTTGCAAGCTGCATTAAGCCGCACGTCGCCCAAAGATTTGTGACAAACTATTTCGTACAGTATATCACATGATATACTGTTGCACAATTTTGATGTTATCCTATCAGACACTGCATTACAAAATCAAGTCCATTAGAATGCAGTATGATTAGCACAGGGCTTGCCCTGCCATTTGCAAATGTAGCCATTTACTACAAAAATTGTAAAGTGGCTACAAACATAAGTCATTGGCTAAAAGTACTAGGTGGTTCAAATCTACATATCTGTAAAAAGTATGTTTTGAATCAGTTTTAGGATTTTCCAAAAATTGCATTTAGAAATGTGCCATATTTAGATACAGAACAATCTCACAATACACATTTTGGCTAAAACCGTGACTAAAGTCATGAAAATTGGCTAAAACTTTTTTCCATTTGGCTATAGTGTTGGCTACAACAAATTCTGAGCCAGGGTTAGCCCTTATAGCACCTTTGTTATGTTTATGTTATCTTGTTATTCACTGTAACAAGACAGGCTGGTTTGAGCCTGATCAGATTGTGAATTCTACAGTGAGGTTTCTCATAATGAGACCCATATAACATAGTGATAATAACTGTGATATTTTTATTTATCATACACAATGATTATACTTTTATATGATGTTTACGTGTATATGATAGCTATTAGAACTGTCTCATGAAAATAAAAAAACACTCGGAGAAATTTTGTTGCAGTGTTATTTTAGTAGTATTCATAAGTCCACAGTATGTAGACTGAAATAAAAGTCCTGCACTCTTTCCTCCTAGCTATCCGCATTGATAAGTTAGGGGTCTTTCATGCAAACTAAATATCTATGTGTCTTGATCCACATCTGAATTAAGGGTGAGGTTGGCGCCGTGAAACCGGTTTGAGCCTTCAAGTAAAATATTTTACTGACTGTTCCAAAGCACCGTTCTTTCGTAGATCTTTTATATTTTTCCCGGTCTTGCGTTTGTTATGCATTTGTGCGCGCCTGTTTATTTGTGCCTTGTGGTCACCTGCTGGGAAAGGGCTGACTTTTTGGCTATTGTTTGTGGTGTCTTACTGTGAGTTTGTTACTTTCCCATTGGTATCCTGGGTCAGGTGCTGTACTTGATTGTATTGATTCTTGATCTTTGCACCCTTACTTACTTTCAATGCTCGTGCGTAACCAGTAGTCAGAAATCATGCCGATTTGAAGCTTTATCCAATTATTTTTGCACCAGCTATTATGATTAAATAACTGTAGCCACTGTGGGGGTAATTTTATTGTTTATTCCACTGTTTTTATCCCCTTTTTAACATTGTGCAACGAAAACCTCATTGCTGCGTCTTGAATTTGCATTCAACACAGCTTATTAAGTCACGCGTTTTTGTCAAAAAAAAAAAAAACACAGCTTGCTGTCAATTCTTTATTAGGCCAGTCATTTTAGCCAATATTTGGGTCAAACCTACCACTAATTGCTACAGAAACGAAAACCGCATTTTTGAAATATATAATCCTATATGCATCTCAGAAAAAAAGTCCTCAAATGTTGCATGATGGGAAATATAAAAAAATTTGATATGAGTCAGGCACCTAAAATCCGCAAAAAATGTGTGTTACTATTGGTAAATAAATACAGTTGGTATATACAAGACACTACAGTACCTAGCAATATGCAGTTCATGAACAACAGAATACAACTACTTTAAGAAGGCTTATTTTATGTGGGGTATCATATCTTCTATAAATGTGGCTAACCAAATATCAGCGGGTGGGTAGGATTACCCCACCCACTCATTTTAATGATACTGTAATCAACCAACTTCAGATTTGTATGATTGGAAACTCTAGCTATTTACAATAAAGAATAAATTTATATAAACATTACTGCTATGGATATGAAGCCACAATCATTTTGAATAAAGAAACTTTATCAATCTAAATGAGCCAGACAAACATTACGCAAACATGTCCGTGCGATATACTGCAATATTTTACGGCTGTAAAAATGACAATTTTCTGATAGTTTTCTTATTTTTGCTCAAAACATAGATTGTAGGAAAACTCTGAGGCAGTTCTAATAAGTACCCACGATCTATGTTTTAGAGCAAAAATAAGAGAAACTGTATACTCGTGTAAACCCCAGTAATACTATATGAGCCGTGACATGAGAAAACCGGATTTTTGCATATGCCAAAACAAAGCCACAGATCAGTTGTGCAGTAGCTGGGTCAGTTTATGTCCATTCTACCAACAGTAATACTCCCCCGTTGAAAAGAACCAAAACTATGCCAAAATTCCATCTAATTACAGAAAAATACAGCAAAAACACCAGGTGGAAAATTTTGTCAAAAAATGCTGTCTGCATATCGAAAAGGTCAAGAGAAAATAACGTGAACAGGTGTACTTAAAGTCGATTTTTCGTGTTTCTTATTTATGCAGCAGTACATTAACAAGAACCGTCGATACTATTAAAAAAAACATTTTTGACGAAATACTACCGTGTTCGTTGGCCAAGCTTACTCCTAATTGTAGGGCTTACGTTGATTTTGTCTTATTTCTATCATTTATCATTCCAGTGAGCAAACAGTGAAACCCTGATCAGGCGCCGAGCGATGGAGAGCTCTCCAGCGTCTGATCAAACACTGCACTGTTTGGTTATGTCCTTAATTATGACGCTAAAGGTTATGTGCAGAGCTATAGAGATGGGGACAGGATCTTCGAAAATAGCCTAGTGTATATTATTTTCTGTTATTCATTTGATAATATATTTATTCTTTCATTTTTAGGAAATCATTGTTCTCTGACATTTCAATTTTTGCTCTTTATTAATGGTAATCAACATCAAACCCCAATATTTATTGTGATCCGTTTTCCCATGTAATGGATCGATGTCAGTATACACGACAAATGCAGCAACAGTGAATTAGTTTTAATACATAAGGCATGCACAATAGCCTTTACTAAGCTGGGCGGAGCAAATATGAGTGCACATGTGCAGTGGCCGCTATGTCTACCTTTCCCACACGCCCACCTTTTCTACGTTACACCAGCCCTCATTCGTGGGCACCTCCGATCCCAGTTCTCAGTTTCCTCCGCCATGGGAATGTAGTAACATCCGGTGCGGTTTCGTATGGTAGCGTAATCTGTTTATATGTTTAACAAGTCATAGCTTTACAAAAAATGGCTAGCTGAAGTCTAGGCATATATTATCGTATGTTTTCTTGCACACTGTATGTTTTTGTTGTTGCTTTTTATTGTAATTCTTTCTGTCCTCTCAGTGTTGTCCAGGTTCATTTGTCATAATTTCTGGTAATTAACATCTGAAGTGTGATTACATCATAATCTTTTCTCGATTTTTCGCACAACAACCAAGTGCCAGTAGGTACAGTGGTAGCAAACTATAAAGACTCCTCCCCTGTATTGGGCAAACCCATTGTCTTAGCCATGGGGCTGTACTTTTGACAGGTTCCTTTTAGAAAGATCATATGTTGCTCTGTTCAAGAAGTATAATAATGAACACCTTAAGGTGTTAATAAAGTTAATAAAGGTATCCCGATGGTATACATCATTAGTGTTGCATTCAGCAGACTTAAAAATGATAGATCGGACAGGCCAGATAAGCATTTCCCTCTACCAATTGGCATAGTGGTCACCAACATTAGATAAGGCAAAATGCACAACAGTTCATCAGACGAAGAAAATTGTATACAGGGCACTAGTGTCCAACATTCCCGATATTCAAAACTTTGGTACTAATTGTGCTCCTCTTGTTGCAGATTTGTTTTTGTTTTGTTATGAGAGAGACTTTATAATGTCTCTGTCAGACAATAATCAAAGTGATATTATTGAAGCTTTTAACTCCACCTACAGATATTTAGATGACTTACTTAATATTGATAATCCTTACTTTGAACAAATGGTAGGTCAGATATATCCTACTGAACTTCAGTTAAATACGGCTTATTCTTCTGATACTGAAGCTCAGTATTTGGACTTGAACTTGTCAATAAAAAATGGCATAGCTTCTTCTAAAATTTATGATAAAAATGGGATGATTTTAATTTTGAAATAGTAAATTTCCCATTTCTTGATGGAGATGTTCCTCGCTCCACTTCCTATGGTGTATATATTTCTTGGCTTATTCGTTTTGCTAGAGTGTGTTCTAATGTTGATGACTTCAACAACAGAAACTTATTTTTAACTGCTTAGTTATTAAAACCAGGATATAGATATCATAAAATTCGAAAAGCATTTTCTAAATTCTAACACAGACACTCAGAGTTAATTGTTAAATATAACATTGGGTTAAAAACTCTTCTGCAACAATGCATATCAGAACCTATATTTACGGTGATTTAGTTTATAAATTCAAACGAATTGTTCAAAAATCTTATTTTAGTGATCAATTCAAAAAGATTGTAAAACGTTATATAAGGGTTGGATATAACTTGATTATCATGCCACAGTCTGCAAGCCTGGTTTTAAGTAATAAGGTTGCAAAGATCAGGAATCGATACAATCAAGTACCACACCTGACCCAGGATACCAATGGGAAAGTGACAAACTCACAGAAGACACCACAAACGAGAGCCAAGAGGTCAGCCCTTTCCCAGCAGGTGACCACAAAGCACATATAAACAGACGCGCACAAAACATAGCAAACACAAGACAGAACAAAAACATAAAAGATCCACAAAAGAAGTACCGCCTTGGAACGGTCAGTAAAATATTTTACTGGAGGGCTTAAACCGGTTTAACGGCGCCAACCTCACCCTTAATTCAGATGTGGATCAAGACACATAAATATTTGGTTTGCATGAAAGACCCCTAACTTATCAATGCATCATCTCCTAAAACATATAAATCAAGATATAACAAGGAGATAAAGCAAGGATAAGGACTCAACAGTAAATTAAACTGAATACCGGAGCAAAAGAAATCCAACAGGTAAACCCCGGTGGGCCCGACAAACAGCCAAAGCATCAGGCCCCTACCATCTCATCAATAGATAAGTCTTTAAGTCTGAACCATCATAGAGTCTGAAGTCCGACCCACCGGCGTGCAATTAAAGAGGAAAGCAAAGTTGCCAACCGTGATTGGGTTGACTACCAAGCATGCAGTCTGTTGCAATACATTAATGTTATAGCCAATCTTTTTATAATGGGAAATTATTTTAATGAACTGCGCTGAAAAATTATTAGAGCCAACAATCTTCTTCAACTTATACACCAAGTCACCATAGAAATCAGGTTCCGAAAGTCCTTGGCGCAAGAGAGATTTAAGTCCAACTTGGAATTTAGAAATCAAATCATAGTATCGTCTATAAAATTTTGAAAATGTTTTGCGAAGTTTATGATACCGATAGCCCTGTTTAAGAAGTTTCTGAGTTAACAATTTATTGCGAGTGTTGAAGTCAGTAACATAGCTGGATGCTCTAGCAAAACGAATGAGTTGAGAGATATAGACTCCATAGGATGTTGAACGAGGAACATCATCATCTAAAAATGGGAAATTCACAATTTCAAAATCAAAGTCGTCACGTTTATCATAAATTTTGGTAGAAACAATATCATTAGAAATTGACAAATGCAAGTCTAAAAATGCGGCTTCGGTATCAGAGGCATTGGCTTTATTAAGTTGGAGCTCTGAAGGGTATATTAGACTAACCATATTTTCAAAATAAACATTATTAATATTTAAAATATCGTCCAAATATCTGGAAGTAGTGTTAAACGCATCAATAACATAAGCCTGCTTATCATCAGAAAGAGACATCATAAAGTCCCTTTCATAACAAAACAGGAATAAATCTGCAACCAGGGGAGCACAATTAGTGCCCATAGGAATCCCAACTACTTGTCTATAGAGCTTGGTGCCAAATCGAATAAAAATGTTGTCCAACAAAAAGGTCAGCGCATCACATACATTTTGACACGACCATGCATGATATTTTTTAGGTTTTTCTGAAGTAAAAAATGCATTTCTGTCACTACATGCAAGGTAAGGAGAGCCTTCTCTCTGGAAGGTTCTTTCAATAAGATCAATAAGTTTATCTTTAATTAAATTATGAGGTAAAGTAGTGTAAAGAGTAGAAAAATCATAAGTAGACAAACTGGTCGCATTGAAATCTCTAGCTTTAAGTTTATCTAAAATTTCACCTGAATTTTTAATGGACCAAAATAGGTTTTTACCGGATCTCTCATATACTTTTTCACAATATTTGATAACATGTTTTTTAATAGCTGTAAGACACGAGGTTAACAATTTAGAAAGTTCTGTTGTCGTACAAGAACTAGAATTTGCAATAAATCTTGCTTTATAGGGTTTTTTATGGAGTTTAGGTAACCAGTACAACGTAGGAACTTTGTCTTGATTTTCTTTAGCTTTGACACCAAAATGTAGGGCTGTATGACAACCATGCCCATCAACAATCACCCTTTCACTTAAAGAAGGCTGCAGTTTATAGGCATTAGTGTCAACCCGATCACAGTTTATAGCTATGGTTTCCTCTTTAATTGCACGACGGTGGGTCAGGCCTCAGACTCTATGACGGCTCTGACATAAAGCTTTAATCGGTGGGTTGGTGCCTGATGCTTATTTGTAGCTGGACCCACCGTGGCTCAACTTGAAGATTTCTTTAGCTCTGACTATCTGTGAGTCATGAATCTTTTTCATTGTTTCATCATGGTGTGTTAATTTGTGTTTTTCCATGATGATACATTGCATGGGTTAGAAGGCCTCCATGCGAGCTGAACATTTCTTGTACTTCAACAACAGCAGAATCTAGGGCGATGATTTAATACCAGTAAAATGCATTTAAGCCCCCCGTTGGCTTAGGCTGCTGTGTGTTCTAAGGTGGTGGTTCTGTTGTTGTTGACTTTTTGTTTATTGTCACTCCCATTGTGGGAGTCTGTAATTGTTCTATGTTTTGTTGTACATTATTTTATGTCCATTCTAGTATTGCAATCATCTTGCTGGGGAAAAGAGAGCTGGTTGCTTTGCTTAATTTGTGTTCCTGGTGTCTCGTGATGATTGAGTGGCTCTTCCTGGCGGTGCCATGGGGTTGTCTATGGTTTGTGATTGTGGTATTTCCTAATCATACTTACTATTTTTGTATAGGGAAGTATTGAACACTGTTCCCCACGACGGAGGTAGCTTTACACAGAGCAGTAATGACCACTGTTCCCACCACAGAGGCAGTTTTATACAGAGCAGAATTGGACACTGTTCCCACCATGGAGGTAGCTTTATACAGGACAGTAATGGCCACTGTTCCCTACAGGGAGGTAGTTTTATAAACGGCAGTACTGACCACTGTTCCCCAGAGGGAGGTAGCTTTATACAAAGCAGTAATGGCCACTGTTCCCACCACGGAGGTAGTTTTATTTAGAGCAGTAATGTCGTCTAATTACTTATTAGAGACATCTAACAACTGATTCTTTCTATTTTCAAGATGAAAAACGAATCTTTTTTTAATTAAAAACTTTCTTCAGAAGTGAGATCAAGCTGTAAACTTGATCCTTGCCATGTTTTTCGTAGAAATGCTTCGAAAATCGCCCAAAAACGCTTTGTACAAGTATATTCAATTTCATGATGACACTAATGTGCTTCCGTATTTTTAAAATTCGAGCGTAACCTACTTGAATAATATGAATAACAAAAAAAAATATTCCTGCAATTTAATATATATTTCATATTTTCTTTCTGATTGCTATGATTCGTGACGATTTCTATATGATATAAAATAAAATAACAATAAAAGTGCGAGAGAATTATAGCCACGAAAATATGTGACACCAGGGAATATTGAGCTTAGTTTTCTCTTAAAAACGCATTGGAGCGTCAATTGCCTTGGGGCGATGATCAAAAATACATGGATCGGCAACTACTCAAAGATAGTTACCTGTGTGTAATGGTCAGAGGAAAACTGCGACAAAGATTTTATTCGAGTCGTCTATACAACCAGAAGCCTTTCCTAGGGAGAGAAAGTACAATCTACGGTGGACTTACAGGGCCGCCGCAGAAAGTGTTATTTGAGGAGTAGATTACGGTATTATAATATCGTTTCCTTTCAGATATTTTGTGAGGACTTTTAGTATGTTGTAGATGACATAAGACACTTTCGCTCAGGCACAAAAAAGTTTCTGTAGCAATTAGTGGTACCCCAAAAGCTATTATGACTGGCCTATATATCAAGAGTCTGTAGATTGATAGTTTTGCATCATCATTGTACAAAAGATTTTCTCGAAATCTATACAAATTACGCTTAAATTGTTTAAATAGTGCCCACTGACAATGCAAATAATGTACTCACAAATGCGTCCTTGTATACCCCTAACTAGGATACATAATGAGGTTACTGACATGATGCTCGATTTGACGTCATGCTCATTCATTTATATATTTAATCCTTATAGTCTCAGGATCGGACGCATTCCAGTGTTTTCATTGATTAAGAAAATGAAATGATAGGCCCTTGAACTTTATTTCGCCCTATAAAACAATAATAGACTTCATCCAATTAAAAAATTGGGAGAGTTTATTACTTTCACACATGCAAGTAGCGATGTTTCAGATGAGCCTTCCATTCCCTCAGAATTACAAGTGCATTCATTTTTCACGCTCACAAAAAAGTTTGTTTGCTTTGAAGCTTTACAAATAAGTCAACGATCAGTCATGTCTGAACGATTTCCTGTCTTCTCAGGTTGAACCTGTACTAATCAGTGAGTGAAGTATTTTGCTGAAGGACACATAATCACCAAGAACGTGCGTGTATAAAGGCAAAGGCCAATCCTCAGTAGATAACTACGGATTTATGCTCAAGTATTCCCTTTAAATATATGTGGTAGTGTCAAAACCAATGAGCTGGCCTGCTCTATGATGATATACATTTGATGAGACAAGTTAACAATTCTATAATGATATTGCTTGCTGAAGCAGAATATTAAATATAGTTTAGAGAACTTCAGAGTGTCTATTTAATCCTTTCCACAAGGTTGAGACTAGATTATGAAAATTGGCATTGTCTGTCCATCCATCTATTCATTCATCCATCCATCTGTCACTAACATCTTCCTGCCACTCCAGGTCTCCTGAATCGCTGAAAGATTTTCATTAAACTTTGATCAAATGTTCGTCTTAATAAAACGGTATGCAACTACACAGACTCAAGGTCGAGGTCAAAATTAAAAGTCATGGGATTTAGATTTTTATTTCGTATCTGTTCCATTACTCCTTTACCTGTGGAAGGAATTTCAAACTTTGGTAAGATTTTCACCTAAGTAAGCTAGTGTGTTGATTCTATGACTCAACATTACAACATTAACGTGACAGTTGAAGGTCATGAAATTGAGCCTGTAGTTTGGTGTTTTGTATTGTCAATATTATCTTTGAGTCAAAGGTATTTTGGCTTCGTAAATAGCAGTCAATATTAAAAGTTCACGGGGGTAATACCAATTTCGCTATTTTTGCTGGCGACCGGGATGGTACTGCGTAAAGCTGCTATCGACCGAGGAGTACGGCTTGCGACCGGTCGGTACGGCTGTCGACAAGTAAACAAACCATCAAATTCGACGGTAAGTGTGCTAATTTAGTGTGTGTTCCTACATTTTGGTGTTCAAACCGTTTCTTGGATAGCTTGCTATTGTTTTAAATGATTTGCAGGCCTGGCTATTAGCCTGTTTTAACGATGGGCGTACTTCAATAGATATTCACCAAAAACTAAATAAAATCAGTATTCCCAAGAAAATTTGCAAATCGAGGCGATATGATGCAGATATGTCATACACTTAGATGATTACCTTTAATCTGTGAATGTGCATGTTGTTATATGCCTCTGTGGTATTTTTATATTTTTTGTGATACTGCTGTCGACCAGCAGTAAATTTGCTGGGTACGGTTGTCGCCGTTTACTGGATACGGATGTAGACGATTCAACGAGAATGTAAACAGATTTCGTTGCTGGAATATTAACAGTTTAACACTGAAAAATCTAACTGTCTACGTCATTTAGTTTGTGGTCATGTTTTAGGACCCTGTCAACAGTTTTAAGTCATACTTGGACCATTTCCAGTCTTCCTGGGTTGAACTAGCACTAAACAGTGTTTATAGTGTCTGGCTCAAGGAAATAGCTCACTGTCTCTGACGACTCTCGAACTATCTACCATTCGATCCCCAGTCCAGCGCTGTACTAATCTGAGCCGCCACTTTGATTGGTACGATCCGTTTGGATTAACATATTGGACTACAGCTTGTAAGTAACTATTAATATGCATAATCAGTCATGTGTTTTCTAGTTTTGCAATTATATTGACAAGAAAGAGAGAGATGGTTGCTTTAGTTTAATTGTCTTCCCTATGTCATGTGACTGTGTTCTGCTGCTCTTCCTCATGTAGCTGTGGGTTAGTCTGCATTGTGTGATTGTGGTATTTCCTGACCATGCTCACTTACTTCTGCATGTTAAATGTAAAGCGGAAAACGGCAGTTTTTGCATATAAGTACAGCAAATATTTAGACGTGTGTGCATTTGCACATTCTCATCCGAAATTGCTGGGAGCGCAATGGCTAAGTAGTAATGTGCATGTCTAGAGACTGAAGGGCTGCGGGTTCGAGCCTCACTGGCGTTGTGACCTTGAGCAAGTCACATTAATCCTTGATTAGTAGTTGTTCAACCAAAGAAGACCCGTCCAGATATAACTGAAAAAGTGTTGAATCAAATCAAACAAATAAACAGAAATTATTTGTGGGTACTAAAAAGAACTGTCTCAATGAGACCGTTATTTAGAGCACCAACGTATGTTAAAACAGGTAGATAATATTTTACTCTCCAAAAATTGTTTATCTAAACCTGCCTGTTTGGACTGAACATGCGACAATAGAGACGCTGAATGACCCTTTTCTTGGTTTGTGCCTGATGTATGCTGCAAAGCATCTATGAACCGTAATGTTCTCGAGGTTATCCCATTTCCTGTTGACTTTCTGAGTATATACCGGTGATCACCAAGCAGGTACATAACCTTGACTCAACATTGATTCAATGTATGGGGTTGAATCAATGTTGATTTTATGTTGAGTCAGCGATGTGTGCCTGCTAGGCAGATCAGCAAGTGCGGATCCTGGATTTCTTGATAGGGGTTCAAATTTTCATAGAGGGGGGGGGATTTGTTAACTTTACCTGATAGTTTTTCTGAAAATTCTTCATGAAAAGGAAATAATTTTAGTTCAAAGCGAACCCCCTGAATCCCCCTGGACCCGCCATTGATCAGACGAGTCTATGTTATGGTAAAGCACGCAGAGGGGGTATCCACAGCCCCACCTACGGGAATAGCCGTGGAATAGCTGGGGTAAGGTGCTGGACAATTACGTTTTGATTGTCCCCGCAGTTCTGGGGAAGTGTGGTGGTATAACATGGGACAATTACTCTGCTGGGATTTTCTGATGTGTAGGGTGGGGCAAAGAGCAGGGTAGTTACCATCAGCTTGTCCCCACAGTTATACCAGGTCTCTGGAAAGTGAAATTCATTATCCCCGCCCATCCACGTAGGTGGGGGAGCAGTGGATACAAATGACTGGTGCATAAATGTCATTTATAGAAGCTGTTGCAGCAGTACTAAGTAAATATATGATTATCTGGCCAAGAGAGGTGGACGAACGTAGTGCTTGAGACTTATACATGTACTGATGATCCAGGGCTTCCAAATGATATGGGCTCTGTGACAAACTGCGCGAATAGCTGCAACGGAATGCGCGTGTACGTTAAGTTGTTTCAATTGAACTGCTGGTGACAGTTTGACTTAGGACTGCGCAGAGCTGGACAATTGAGAACCTCTTCATAATAGCAAAATAGACGTCTTGCGACTGTGTGAAACGGGTTTGGGCTTCAATTGTTGACGAACCCTTCTAAATCTCTGTTAAGTTTCCGAAGAGAAATGGTTCAACCGAAGTTACCAATGGCTACAAGAGTTTTCGTTTTCCGAATTGGGGTGGGGGGGTAAGATAGAGGGTAGACATATTTTAACCAATGCTCTGTCTGAACAAAAAAGTTGATTACATGAATTGTAAAGGGTGGTCACTCCGTTATTATGCAGGGGGAACCTTTTCACCGTTGTGTACAGCGGATAGCATGGACTCATGCATGGCGCCAGCGTTCTGGCAAACTCTGATTTCTATTGCTGAGGTTAGGAAGAGATATTGTTCGGAAATAGAATCGTGCAAATCGAAGCCCATAGACCAGAAATTCCAGTTAATCTGCGTAGCAACCCGGCATTGCCGATGAAGTATTGACTACAGAGAGAAGCCATGACCTTAAGTTTGATAAAGGGACTATTTATATAGTTTATTTTCATACACATGCACATGTTCATATAGAAAAGATGGGTGATTTATCAAACTCTAAGAAGAAATTGTACATAAGTGATAACAAGTTGCGTTCATGTGCACAATTTGCACCTAGGGGCAAATGTGCACCCGGGTGCTAATTTGCTCCACCGAATGTGCACCACCTACAAAGGTGGAGCAAATTCGCACACGGGTGCTAATTTGCACCCAGGTGCATTTTCATAAAGCACCGTTTACATGACCAAAATACACCCCAGGTGCAAATTTACACCCCGGGTGTATATTTGCACCGGGGTGTATATTGTGCATATAAACGAGGCTTAAGACAGCTTCGAACACCATTGAAGTAGATCTATTTTGATAAGTTTTAAATGTTTCTATTACATTTTTAGCTCTTTCTCAATGTAATTTTGCACCCTTGATTTGTTTCATGTTGGACAGTATTCCTACATTTGGTTGACCATCATAGTAGCCAAGTAAGTCACCGAAAATCCAGGGATGTGCACAACTAGTGCTTTAACCTAAAGAGACACAGAACAGAACAGAACCGAAATATAATTAGGCGTAAACTATACAATTTCAAGCCTAGCCTATTATTTTAGCAATAAACACAATTAACGGGAAGATGTCAAATCAGTCAAGCTTTATAATAAGAAGAAGGATAACAAACATGTACATGAACAATGGTCTTGGAATGAGAACTATTTTAACCCAAATCAATCTAATCAGTCCTTATTTACAAGGATATAGTTGTCTACGCCCAGTGGCTGGGATACTATCGAAGTTTGGCTCGTTTGCATGTAACTGGAAGTGTGACGCGTGTGGTATTGCCACATTTGTGACTGCTTA
The DNA here is from genome assembly GCA_964019695.1 of Loripinus fragilis. Lineage (NCBI taxonomy): Eukaryota > Metazoa > Mollusca > Bivalvia > Lucinida > Lucinidae > Loripinus > Loripinus fragilis. The sequence goes on along the minus strand of OZ026522.1, from coordinate 61,140,865 downwards.
TACGTAGGGACGCCTATAGTCAAATCACTAGGAATATGAATGTGAATAAAGGCTAATCTTGATTTTTGACATCTACTTTTCTTTTGAAATCAGCCAAGACCTCTGATTTACTTTACTGGCCGAGTTGGTTTAAAAAAACAACAACAAAAAAAAAAACAACAAGCGCAGGTGTTGTCACCAACGCGTGAGTCACCACCTACAGATACACCATTTTGGCAATTTTTGTTACCATAGCAACCACACCACAATCAATTTTATGTGACGTCAAAAATGACGTGCATGACCAGCACCTGTTCACATACCAAGTTTCATCAAGCTAGCTTTTATCTGGGATAAGTTTGTTTTCGCAACAATTTGACTATTTCTGTTACCATCGTAAACGCAATGTTCTTGCAACGGCGAAAAAATAAGGTTCATAATTAGCATATTGCCACTTAATCACATACCAAGTTTCATGAAGCAAGTTTGAATAGTTTTTTTTTTTAGTTATATCAGGTTCTAGATTACAGCGGACAGACAGATGAACAGACGGACAGTGACCGATATACCTATAGTCCCTACCAGAGTAAACAGCGGAAGGAGTCTTACAGTTGAGACCACCGGGGTAGCTAGGAGAGCAGCTTAGCTGGTTCAATCACTTAACCATGCCCCTGCCTGTCTGTCTGAGTTTCTGTCTATCACAAACCATTTTGCCCGACTCGTTCCAATGTCAAAACGTTCCCAATGGTCGAATACAAAGAAAGAAAGTGGTTGGGATTTTCGACCATCAGTGTAGTTCAGGTTGTAAGAGGTCCTGGCTAGCCTGTCTGCATTGATGAATGTATGTCTGTCTGTCATAAAGAAATGTTGCCCTTGCTCAAGACAATAACAATTTGTATAAGCTTTGCGTTGGCCATTTTTTTGTAAAAGCTGATACTTGTAGGTGGGTATATCAAAAATTCCGTTATACTGCAAAAGAAATTTCTCTTAAAATGTCATGCGCAGATCCAGAAACGTTTGTCTGGAGAGCGGGCTTTTATCGGCCCTACAGCGGTTTTCCCATTGAAATGGCGTTTTGCTGGCCGGCCGATTGTGGCCCAACATTAAATGCTGACTTCGTAGCTCTGCGAGTTTTAGTTGGCTCCGAACCAGTATTGCTAAGGAACCCTATAGTATTGTGATTTCCCATGGGTCCGCAAACCTCCCCCTCTGGAAGCGCACATGAATGTACAGCAACCCCGAGAATTTCACTCTTATAGACGACATCCGTAGCATGTGACTTAGTAGCACAAACAAGTCACATGTGTCCAATATATACGGATCAAGAGGAGGGGAATGGGGTTCCGGACACCCTACATACACTGACAAACACACACACATGCGCACGCGCGTCTTGGCAGATCACAGGGATGTAGGTTTTCTTAGGAATACAGGTATTGACCCCTTCCCCCCCCCCCCCCCCCCCCGACAATTCAAAAAGCTGTCCAACCAGCATTCTTCCGTCCGCCAGCGAAACACCTGGTCCCCTCCACTTGAAGCAACAATCTGGAACCTTACAGTTTGTAAATGGATGCTCGCTTTTTAAAAATAAGTGTGTTGTGCAGGAGATACTTTGTTGAGAAATGTGCTCACTCCACAAAGGCTTAAAGTTCTGTGCTCATCCCGCCCCCTTAAAAATGCTTTACACGTACGCCAACGTTAATTTTTCGAAATGGCTCACCTAGCCTTAATATTTTTTTCTTTCGTTTTTGGATTTAAACGTGAAGTACCATGTTTTTCCAACATCATTCTTCAATAGTTTCTACACTTATTTGCAATCCTATTTCTTTAACATAGATTTTGCAGTTTTATCAAGTATTGATTGTTTAGGATGACAAAAATAACGTTTCAAACTGAGTAAAAACAAAATAGTTTCATTTTTTCTGTAGCTCACAAAGATATCTTTGACCACAAGTAATGCACCGATCCTGTCAATTTATTTAGCATTTAATATTTCGTATGTTGAAATATCAATACTTAACTTAAGTTTTCCTTAACAATAAGGAGGCATTGTAATTTTGGGCTAGGTTTTAAGTTTATAGAGGGTAACCAAAATATTTTTTCTAATTTCTCAACCAAAACATAATTGAGCCGGGGCATGGGGATTTCCGACAATTGGTTTGTGCGACCAGCAAAGGCTCAGCCCCGCCTGTGCATATGCGCAGACTGATCAGAGCCTTTGCTAGTCGCTTGTGTATTCTATTACTGTTAAGCTACAGACAGAACATCATTTGGAATTTCTAAGCTTAAAATGAGGCTGCACAGGATTGTTTGAGTCTACACTTGTCAAAATGCCACATTGTTAAAAATTACATGTCACGGCTCATATGCTGTTGGTACTCAAAATAACTGTCTCATTTAGACGCTTCTTTTGAGCACCAAAACGTATGTTAAAACTGATAGATTAGAAAATGTTTACAATTTTACGCTCAAAATCTATCTTAACCTATGAGTTTGCTTCACTGACCTGCTGTGTGGATTTAAATATATGGGAGAGTATGAATGTAGTTATTATTTGTGAATGTTGCGCCTTTTAGATACCAATCCGCATAAAACCTACAATTTTGTTCATTGCTGCTAGTGGAAGCTGCCTGAAAAAACAAATTTCAGTTATAGACATAGAATAAATCGTGTATTTTAAGCCCAGTGCATGATAGATATTTTTCATATCTCGTCGACAGCCATATCATTCAGAATATGAAATCCTCGACAGCCGTATCACTGGTAGTTGACAGCTGTATCATGGCCTTTTTCTAGGGTCCATAAAATCTCCCATAGTGCAAAAAATATGCCATTCGCACTTGTTTGAAGAAGCTCAAATGACAAATAACATATATAGCGCGTTTCGTTGTTTTTGCATCATTCTTAATACGTTAGATTAATGATAATCTATGAAAACTGGATTTTACGAGAGAATCAGTAATTTATAGTGTTTTTCTAAGTCACAAACTCTAAATAACTAATCAGACAAATAGCACATGTCCTCTTGAAAAAACTTTATAGCGTGTGTAGACGATATAACCTACGCTATGACCCCTCCAGCAGCGTTCAACTCGTGACCCCCCTATACCGACAGCCGTTCAGACCGGTCGCAAGCCGTACTCCTCGGTCGATAGCAGCTTTACGCAGTACCGTCCCGGTCGCTAGCAAAAATACTGAAATTGGTATTACCCCCGTGAAGTTGCTTATATTTCATTGGAATTGAATCAACGGTCAAGGTCATAGTGTTACAGTTTGTAATGCGTACTCACTTTCTGATGGAGGATGTTCATATTTAACACAACGATTGCTTATTTGGTGAAATGGCAACAAAGGTTTTATTTCACCAATATGATTTTGGAGTCAACTGTCAAGGTCAAATACACTTAACATCTGTCTTACTGCATTTAACATGGACTCCTCTTTCATTATTTTGATAGAAAGTGTTAATGTTTTGCACGTTGATTGCTTAAGGTATGTTAATGACAGGGAATGTTCAGGATTGCCAATATGACCTTGCATTAATAGGTGAAGGTAAAGTATATTTAGAACATCAGGCTCTTACTGTTCATAATGAGACATCCTCAGATGTTTTGAATGGGAGAGTTTATATTAAGCACAATGCTAAATTTAGGTCTGTTGATAACAATGGTGGTTTTAGATCAATCACGAATATGAGCTTGGATCTAAAGATCAAGTTCAAATACGCTGAAAATCAGTTTTATGGCTTGCAATGTGAATTGTCTTACAAATTTGAGTTGAGGTGGTCCATATTTGTCGTAATTATTGCATATAGTGTGTAAATTACAACAAAGGTATCAATTCATCAATATGACTTGGGAGTCAACGGTCTAGGTCAACTTTACTTAAAATCTGTCTTATGACTCATAAACAAACGTTTTTTTTTTTTTAATTTAACACAGTGATTACACATGATGTGAAGATAACATTAAGGTTTCAGACCACCATATGACCTTGGAGTCAAAGGTCAATGTCAACCCGCAGGTGTGCACAATCTTCACTGTGTGAGTCCATCTGTCTGTCCAATTTGCCTTCCACAAATTCATTCTTGCACGGGATACTGATTAATGTAGGTTCATGCTGTGCCCATTACAGTCATTTGATTACTCAACACATTTGGTTGGGTTAGGTATAATAGCGGTTAAGGAGCATATAACATACGAGGCAAATGGACAGAAATACATATTTTACAAGTCCCCTGGGACACCGGTAAGAAAATACACAATTGTGCACTTACACACCACACTGTATTTTCAATTAATTAAGCAACTAACTATACAAATTACGACCAGCGGTTTAGGAGGGAGGAGCTGATGGACAGACGGAGGCTTGGATTTTGACTTCAATAGAGCCTTTGATGATGTTATAGTCTTTATTCCGGTCATTTTGATATTCACTCTGAACACTTTCTGAAATAAGAGAGTTTCTGGCTTTGATCACATACATTGTGTACGAGGGATCAGAGGTAGTTGTAAGGGGATGGGTGTTCTTTGCAATTTATTCTCTTGTTTCCTCTCAATTCAATATGAAACATGATCACATTAAGAAGAAACCAATAAGAATGTTATGTTTTATAACGGTTTAATTCAAAGGTTTAGTAAACAATACAGATATAGCATACTAGATTTTGAAAAGCTAACACTTGTAAAAGTTCACTACGGCCGCAAAATATGTTACATCTAGACATCAAAAGAACTGCACAATTTCATGAAGTAGGCTTCACTGAAATACATTGCTTCTTTTGGCTGTGTACGCGCATGCCTGTGTGATTGTGTGTGTGTGGGGGGGGGGGGGGGCTGATGGGGTTGTGATGCTAAACAAATATGATGATCCAGGGTTATTGTCAGTGGGAGGCTCAATGCCCAACTGACATAAAAAAGTTTTGACAACTTTTTTTTCTTAGTCCTCAACTTATTTTACAGAGGGGGCCCAATGGTTTATTTCAAGGCAACCTATAATTTCACAAAATTCTATGGAGGGTTCCAACATTTGCCTGGGGTGGGGGTGGAGGTGGAGGGAATTCGCTTTTTTCTAGGCGGGTGGGTGTTTCTAATTGCTAATTTCTATGGAAACCTATAGAAGTTGTAATTTTCCAGAGGGATCCAGATCCCATGTCCCCATCCCCCCCTGGATCCCTGCATGAACTAACATCTAGCATTCAACCCAAAAACATGTGCATGGCTGCTACAAATTTCCTTTGCTGTTTTGGGAGTGGATGTGATGATTGTGAAATTCTTATGCGACTGTCAGCGGTTATATCTTTTGACATCCCAGGTGCACAACTAGAACATCTCAGTCAATTTTGGAAACATTGGGTCAATGGTCTCAGACTAACTGTGATAATAAACCGTTTTTTAAGAAACAGACCATGTCAGTCAAGTGTCCCCCAACTTTTGTACTTTTCAGTAGCGTTAGTAATAAAAATAACAAGAAACTCAATGAGTCTATGCAGAGTTATTATCCTCATAGAAGTATCCACTTTGAACCAACCACAGTGGCATAGTTGACAGGGTTTACATAGGAGAACACTGAGCATTGCAACATGCTAAATAAAATTATATAAGCTGGAGGCCTTATGACTTTGAAGAAGACTTTAAAGTTTTTCCCATGATGAGTCGATGGGAGCTAAAGACTACCAGGGCGTGACACAGGGGGTATGTTTGGCTGGATTTATGAAGGGAATCATTCTGCGGGACCACTAGACATTGTTACATACTAAATATATAAGCTGTGGGCTCATATTTTAAGAGAAGATGTTTTTTAAGTTATTGCCATTATACTTCTAAGGAAACTTGTACTCTGGGGGTGTGGCCAGTTGGGATTCAAGAGTCTTGATTGGCAGGTTAGGTGAAGGGGACCACTAGACATTGCTACATTCTAAAAATATAAGCTATGTGCCTCATGGTTCCAGAGAAGAAGATTTTTATAGTTTTTCTCCATCATTAGCCTATGGAAACTCTTGATCCCCAGGGCTGGGCTTGTTTAAACCCCAGCAGCTTGATAGTCAGGGTTAATATATGAATCCCCAAGACGTTGCTACATACTAAATAATTATATAAGCTGTGTTCTCGTGGTTAAAAAAGATGTTTTTAAAGTTTCTTTTCCATTACAAGTCTATAAAAACTCTTGATCCTCAGGGCGGGGCCAGTTTTGACCTTTGAGATTTGATTGGCAGGGTTTTGTTTAGAGGACCACTAAACATTGCTAAGTGTACATACCAAATAGATAAGATGTGGACCTCATGGTTTTAGAGAATATTTTTTATTTTTCCCCATTATAAGTCTATGGGAGCTATATATTGCCATGGCAACTACAGTTCCAATCTAATCAGCCCAAAACGCTTATGCAGTATTCCCCCTGCCTGATAAAACTTTACATGAAATTTGAATAAAATTGGTCTATTGACTTCAGATATATACTACATGAATGTGTGAAGGATGATGATGGAAGATGGACTCCTGGCCATTGCCATACTTATAACTTGCTTGAGCTGAAACTTGAGCCTTAGGCCCAGGTGAGCTAAAAAATGTACATCAACGGCGATACTTGAAACTAGGAAACCTTTAGATTCCGAGATAATTTCATAGTGTCAAGATGTTTGACCTTGAATTTCTTTAAACTGTGGAATGAATGATATATTCTTCATACAGTTTTTGATGAATGACTTCATGTCTTAGCCAAATATCAAAATAATCAACAACAAAAAACAACAAAAAAACCCTCACATTTATCAATACCTTTGCGCATGCACATTGCACAGTTTCACAAAATTTTGCATTTTCACCTGGCTTGATAGCACAATTAGTAGTGAGTCCAACTGCAGATCGTGATGTCGCGAGGTTGATTCCAGCCCCATCCCATACTCTCCTGGAGATTGATAATGAAATACTTTCTATGGCCATTCTCACACTTTCCGCTGATTCAAGAAGTGTTATCAGTTACAAATGGATCTATATGCATAATGTACTGGTTTACCGCTTAATCAAGCTTGCCTAGAAAAAACTGCAGTGAAGTGAACTTATCCTCTCCACATTACCATAGCTGTTGACTGGGAGGCAATACGCAAACCAAAGAAATAAGCAATAATGCATTTACAGCCACCTTTTGGTAATGCAGACATAAATGACAGGGCATGAAAACAGCTTATATAGTGTATATGCTTGCCTGATATCTGCCAGGTAATGAATGGCAATTTCCATATCATACCCTTTCAACCCGAGACATCTTTATCTGCTGCAGGGCTGATATGGGTAAAAGGATTGTCATATGATAATCTATTTATTATTCATTTTTTTTCTTTTCTGACAAGTTAATTGTGAACATATATTTTATCCTCAAAATTATTTATTTTACATGTAGCTAATAATCAGACGAGTAACCTGTCTAATTTTATGTCTGCACAATTTTTATTTAAATGTTATTCCTTTTTTATGGTACATAGTCAACTAGTGCAGACGCAGATCAGATGCCACCACATAAAATTGACGTCTGATCAGGGACTCCACTTTTTTCTTGCACAATATTCAGCTAAAATTTTAATAGAATGATAAAAATCACCTTAAATCTCTATAATTGGAAAAGTTAATGAACCTGTTCATTTTAAATGGACCTGGCCAAAGGCAAGTACTGCAGACAAAGATCAGACGTCGCATAACACAATGTCTGTCTGATCAGGGACTTTACTTTTTGTTTTCAAAATATTATATTAAAATTTAAATAAATGATAAAAATCAAGTAAAAAATTTGTACAAACCTAAAATTGGAAATTGACCTGCCCATAGGCAAGCTGTGCAGACTCGTATAACATGGCCTATGATCAGAGCTTCCTTGTTTTGCTAACACAATATTCTATGGACATTTTGAATAACATGATAAAACTCACAATACATCCCTAAAATAGAATGTGGACCTTCCAGTTGATAATGATTGGATATTCCATTTGGCTTAAATGTGTTTACTGGCAGCTTAAATGGGTTAACTGGCAGCAGTGAATTGAGCGAAGTTCCTAATTGACAGACATGAGTGGACACGAAATGCACGTGGTGACAGAGTGGTGATACAGCTTTTTGTGTGTGACCCATTATCACACCCATTATCACACCCCATTATCACACCCCAATATATAGGTTGGCCAATTTGGCTTGATACAGATTATGCAAGCAGTATCAGTATCACATATGCGAAATGAACATATTTTTGGTAAATGTATTATAAAAATGCATAGCAATGTTTAAGACATTGTTTTCGACTAAGCATCTAAGGGACAATATCATGTAACATTACTTTTTTGTTTAGTATATATATATAGATATTGGGTTGAGATGCTGAACAAAAAACGACAAAGCAAAACATATTCAGACCATGAACAAAATACTTGCGAAGTTTTACAATAAAGTTGAATAAAATGTGGAATGAATTGCGCTCACAAAATTAAAAGTGCCAAAAATGTACAAACCACATCAACATCAGCCATAGACAACACAAGTGCAAAGTTTAAAAAGATCATACTGAGACTGTGTCGCTAGTAGAGCTCACAAAGTACCCACTCATTGTATTTGACATACTTAAACATCACTAAGTTAACAAGTTAGAAAATTAATGTGACGATAATGTCTAAACTACATGAACAAAACAATTGTAAATTCCGAAAAAATCTAATCTGAATACAAGTTTAAAGATGAGTTGTCCTCACAAACTATTCAATAATTTAGTCTACAGATGATTATGATCAGGCTGTTTTTACGAAACAACCTACATGAAATTAATTAGACTGAAAATAGTAAGTGTACATTCTGATTATGTACATTACACTCAGTCGGTAGCTAAGGACACAAGCTTTCTGCATGGGGACAGCCAAGACTCTTATTAGACTGAGCAGATTTCTATAGATCTTTTCGTGACACACAGTCACATTCAAATTGTTTGCTCTCTCAATTCGAGACTTATATGAGCTCAAACATGACATTTTGATACCCATTGCAGAGCTGACCAGCGAAAATCAACCAGTCACCACTTTCACACTGCCTGGTCAGAGTCTTTACCTGTTCCACACATAAAGTATGGAAGTATAGAAATGGTAAGCCTAAAACATAAAACAGCAGCGTCTGGTCATTATACAGCATCCAAAAGCATGCCAAATTTGGAGATGACCCTGTACCTTGATTGTTGCACATGACAGTGATTTGCATTTGTTTTCAGTTTTTGTGCCTGTGCCTTTTAAAACTGCTTTAGCACTTGATTGATGCCCTGGCCCTCTGTCTGTCGAAGGTCTTGACTTGTTCCAAACCCAGGAACACTTATTGGTTGTCAAGTTTGAGGACTTGTCACTAGTTTTGTTACTTGTCCTATGTGTGTTCTGGTTGTTCTGGGCCCATTCTGCATTTGGCCAACATGGGCCCTTTACTTGAACCCCTCGTACAGTAGGCTCTGGTAGTCTAACGTTGCTAATGCTGGGATGGATGTGGCGGCAAAAAGAGATAATTAGAGTCCATATTTGTCCAATGTTGTGACAGTGCAGAAGAAAGATGGATCAATACGCTTCTATGTTGACTTTAAATAATTTGAATAAATGCCTTTAATTGAAAAGTAGAAATATAAAGCTACACAACTTTTCACAAAATCAGACAGTGTATAGACCAAGAGTTGACTACATATTGGAACATACCAAGTTGGTTGAACACCATATCATATTCAGTGATGAGCAACCAATTATAGAACCCCATCATAGGATACTACGTTGGTTAATAGATGATATTAGAGAAAAAAAAAACGTATGAGAGTCTAGAGTCTATTAATATTGGCAAGCGAATATCGCTGTGTACAATGATTAATGCAACGTATGATCAGATGCTGCTTAAACAGATTGAATAGTTGCTATTCACTGGGTGTTCGACCCTTTCATGTACCTGAAACAAAAAGGCAAATAATGTTCCACAATAAATAAATATTATACAAATGTCCAATAAACTATTATAAATAGATTGACATTTTTCAAAGGAGCGTCATGACGTCAAACAATGTAATGGCGTTTGCCTAGATTTGGCTTATCAGTTGCGCTATGCGAAGGGCTATAACTCTATAATTAGGGTTCATACAGTGCTCATATTACACCAAATGTTTTGGCAGGTACCATGGTCTAAGAAAATGCAAAAATGTAAAAATCGACCATGTACTTCAATAAGTCCTAAAATCCCAGAGCATGTCACATATAACCTCTCAACTATCTAACAAAAACTGTTAAAGTAGACAAATGTTTTATTTTTATTAGCTAATATTTAAAATACTAGGTTTATTACTATGCCGAAGCAAATTCAGAAAAAACACCACAATATCAAACAGTTTCGATCCTGGTCCTGTAATCTGTACCTGAACCTCCACTCATGAAGAACAGGACACCATGTGCGGGTAACAATCTTCTTAGTTAAAGTATAAATATACATTAAAACTTATATTGAAAGGTAGAGGGCAGCACTGATCAACCATCTGTTGTTAAAATAAGTCCACCACACAAACATATATACAGTTCTTTAAAACTCGAGATGTAGGGCCTGATCTGGATCTAAACTCTTTGCAATAGAATAAAGAGATGGATCAAGCAGGTGGCCCTAGCAGGTGCAGCTTTACTTTGAATACAGGTATATGGGTAGCATAATGTGAATAACTGTCTTTGGGTTTGTGACCAAGTAAATCTAAAATACAGTTTACCAGCGTGCTTCACTACAACATGCAGTAACTGAGCTGGATCCATACTATATACAAAATAAATGTAAATAAATGCAGAAAAAATACTTTGCCATTGAATAAATTCCTCTCAAATGAAAACCTTGCAGAAAAAATCGCCATGGGGAAAGAAAAATTCCTCGCGGGGATTTTTCGCCATGGGGAAAATCAAAATGTTAATATATACTTAAAACATACTCAAATGTGTCTAAAAGAATGCAAGAGTGAACTTAAGCTTGATTTTAGACCCTTAAACAGATGTTTTAAAAAATCCCCACTGGGGATTTTTCTCCAAAATTCCCTGTGGGGAAATATCCGCGTGGGGAAAAATTAAAAAATTGTTATTACTGGTGGACATTCATTTTTACACACCATTAACATGAGATCTTGTCATATTTGAATAAAAAGATGAGTTTTAGAATTTTTTGAAAATCCCCGCGGGGAAATACTTTCCCAGCAGGGATTTTGACCTATGTCCTGGGATATTTTCTAGGTCATTACAGATTTTAAGCCAAAAACCTATAGAATTCCCTCAGTAGGGTCCATTCTACTGGAAATAAGTCACTTTAGCTTTCTATGTCAGCTAACAGTACTAGGTCATTTTGCCAAAAACTGGTTTGGCAAAAAAATATCATATTCAGTGATGAGCAACTAATTACAGAACTCCATCATAGAATACCACGTTGGTAAATAGATGATATTAGAGAAAATCTTCAGGAGATAATGGATGCAGGGGCAAGAAGAGATAGTGAGAGTCCATATTCGTCAAATGTCCAGAAGAAAGATCAATCAATATGCTTCTAACAAAGACACTTATGCTATTCCCCACATCAAGGACTCACCTCATCTGAAAGCAGGAACCAAGTATTTTATTAAAATTTGACCTATGTTTAGGGTGATGGCAAGTTGAAGTTGCAGAGGAGGTGTATAAATTCAAGACAACATTCCAGGTGGGCACTCTCCGTTTCTATAAGTTTAAACAGATGCCTATTGGTCTCTGTAATGCACTGGTCACCTTTCAAAGACCTCATCCATCTATGCAATATCATTTTACAATTATGGACTTTTCAGCTGGTGTACATGATGTTAAATGAATCAGAAAAACAATTGACAGAGGCAAAAGCTGACAAGGTCATAACTGTTTTATGATATATAACAATCAGCTTATTTAATTATACATCAACTGTCAGTTTATTACTACTGATCTATATATGTATTTCCATCATTCCACCATAATATAGGTGCAATGAAACCTGTGAAAATATTGACTGTATCACTAGCGTTTTCATGAATTTCTGACGTTTATAAAGAACAGGAGGGATTTACAGCCAATTTAACATCACTAGAACGTTTTTATGGCGTCATAAATTGATGGCAAAATCACACACGTTAAAATTGGTGTATATCATTTTTAATACTATCACACAATGCACCGCTTTGAGCAATACGAAGTCTTCTATTTCAGGTTATATAATGAGCTTACATGCAGCACAATTGACAATAGATACAATGCTATATCACTATCTGAGATGAAATTGCTATCCTTTACAAAGCAATTAAAATATGATCTCTTTCAGAGATGGTTGATATAAAGAGAATAGCATGACAAATTAAACATGCATACATACGTATCATTAAGTTTATGCTTACTTTAATAACATTACAGCTTAGTATGTCGTTTGTGACAAAAATGATAATAAGTAGTACATAATGTGAGTTGGTGAGTTTATGTATAACATCCCACAAAGAGCTGAGGTCATACAGAGATGAGACCATAGCTTAAAGTCTTATCAGACAGACTGGAGGAGCCAGGAATCAAACTCGGGACCCCTGCACAATGGTGGCTCCTGAATTAAGTAGAGTGCCTTCTCTATTGTGCTTCAATATAAATGTAAAGTTTTTTTAGAACATTTGATATCTTAACATATGCCTTTTGTCTATACCCTGGTGTTTTTACAACTCATCTAGTATTTAATGTGCGTTAAACGATGTTATATTAAGGAACAGTTACAGGATTCCTGCAATAATTTGTTCAAACAGGGGTTCAACGACTGCAGTAGTACTATGGTGGCAATTAGCATCAGTTATATTAGCACTTAATGTTAAGCTAAGTAAGGTCTTATGACAGCACTTTTTGACTCTAACATTTTGCTATTATCTCCATCATTCAAAGCAAAATCTATTTGACATTTACTTGAATGTCATCTGGGCACATTTGGTTTGAACGTATTCTGCTTGTTGGTAAAAGTAAGTGAGTATGATCAGGAAATACCACAATCACACACTGCAGACAAACCCACTACACCGCGAGGAAGAGCCAGAGAACATTTACAGTAACAACACATCTGCAAGACAACAATAGAAACGCAACCAGCTTTCTTGTCCTCTTCAAGATGATTGCAAAACCAGATTGGACAACAAAAACAAACACAGAACTCCCACAAACAATGAGAAGTACAATAAACAACAGATTAACAACAACAGAACCACCGCAGACCAACTCATAGCTCTGTGAGGAAGAGACGCAGAACACAGACAGCCAAACCACGATTAAAGTAAAGCAGCAAACTCTCTTTACCTGAGTCAGATGATTGCTAAGCTAAAAAGGGCACCAGGAACCAAATTACAAAACAACCCCACTCCTAAGAACAAAAATATAACAACAAAACACAACTAATGGGAGCAACAACAAAAAACGTTTCCACCATTTACACACAATATCAGTAATTAGTGGATAGTTTATCTTAAATGAATTGGATTTGATATGGACAAATATGTGTTATTAACTATTTTGTAGATTGTGATCAAGTGTGAACTGGGTCATCATAAATATTTGGTTGTATTTAAATAGCTGATTAGATTTCTTTTAGTTAAAAAATGCAATGTAAATCTGTATGTAGCTTTTCAGGCTAACGTGTATACTGAAAACAGTAGAGACAAAAATGATTAAAGTCATGATATATTTCTATAAATATTTAAGTTACTTTAGCAAATTTTGCAAACAAGGAAATGTATCCTAGTTGCGTTGTTGCGATTGGTCTTTGTCTGTCATGCGTCCGTCATGCGTTGTTCATCGTCTGAGAACTTTTTTTTATAAAAGGACATCTCCTCCTGAACCACTGGTCCAATTTTGTTTTAAAATTCACATGAATGTTCCCGATAATGCCCTCTACCAAAATTGCACAAATGGTTCCACTTCCCTGAACACAGGGCCTACAGAGCTCTAGATAAGAAATCTTTTAAACGACATATCCTCCTGAACCACTGGTCAACATTCAAAATAATTTTACAGTAATGTTCCTCATGATTCTCTCTAGCAAAATAATACAAATAGTTCATCTCCCCTGAACAAAAGGGCCACCAAAGCTCTTAATTAGAAATGGCTTTAAACAACATCTCCCCCTGAATCACTGGTCCAAATTCAATATTACTTCCCAAAATAGTTCCTCATGATGCCTTCTACCAAAATAGCACAAATAGTACCACTCCACTGAACAAAGAGGCCACCCAAGCTTTATATGACAAATGGCCTCAAATGACATCTCATAAACCACTAGTCAGAATTCAAAACAGTTTCACAGAATTGTTCCTCGTGATTCCCTCTACCAAAATTGCACAAATAGTTCCTCTCCGCTGAAAAAAGAACCACCAGAGCTCTAGATAAGAAATATGTTTAAAATAAGTTTTCTTCTGAACTACTGTTACAAATTTTAAAGTATTTCACGGAATCCTTCCTCATGAGGGCTGCAGCAAAATTGCACAAACAGTTCCTCTCCGCTGAACAAAAAGGGCCACCAGAGCTCTAGATAAGAAATGTCTTTAAATAACATACCCTCCTGAATCACTGGTCCGAATTCAAAATAATTTAACAGAATTGTTCCTAAAAATGCACAAATCTTTCTACTCTGCAAAACAAACTGGACGACAAAGCTCTAGATCTTCTCCTGAACCACTGGTTCAAATCAAAAAAAAAAAATCAGAAATGTTCCTCATGATGCCCTCTACCAAAATTGCACAAATGCTTTTGTTCCGTTGAAAATGGGACTGCCAGACATATAGATAAGAAATATGTTCCAACAAAATCTCCTGAACCACTGGTCTAAATTCAAAATAATTTTACTGAAATGTTCCACCTGAGGCCCTCTACCAAAATTGGTCAGAGCATTTAGTTTGGTTGAACAACATGTAATAGATAAAAATAGAAATATCTTTAAATCATTTATCTTTATACATCATCTACTCATGTGCTAGGATCCAGGTGAGCGATCCAGGGTCCTAGGGGTCTCCTGTGTTCTAACATTTAACCAAAAACAAATTAACAAACACTGATTGTTGTTGTTTTAAAGGTAAGAATGATACCATTTCACTAAAAGAAAATATACCATATTTACGTTATCAGAACTAATAGGGCAAACGCACCAGTATTCAACCACTTAAGGATTTTTGGTTGCATTTAAACAAAAGCAATAGTATGAACTATCAATTTGCATTATACAGGTTCAGTCAAGTGTTAGCTATCAAATGATGACATTTTTCAAATGATGCATTTCATGTAGAAGAAATTTCATGAGTTATTCCCCTTGGGGGTCATTCACCAGTATTCAACCACTTGCGTCAGTATTCAACCACTTGACATAAATGATAATGCTGCCATTAAATCTCATAGTATTCTTCTTTAAAAAGCATGATTTTATATTATCAATATATGCTTAATACATTTATTAATGCTTCATAAAAACTTGACGCCATAATTTTACTTTGGAGACCAACCTATCCCGAAATCTATGTGTTTTCTATAATTACACAAAATGCATTTGGTAAGTGTCGTAAATATGCGTTTAAGACATTACTTTTTCTTATTTTCTTTTTTTCATTGTCATTAACATGTTAAACACATAGATAAGAAAACACGTGAGAAGACCGTAATTTGCATTTCTCAAGTAAATACCTTCAAGTGGTTGAATACTGGAGTGGATATTTAGTATCTAGGTCATACACTTGACCTTGAAGGCTAGTTTGACCTTGAGTATATAATCGCTGCCACACCTTTTGGTGTTAACTTAAGGGCAATTGCGGGTAATACTTCCCACATTAAAATCTTTTTAAATCTTTGCAAACAGTTTGTTTTATGTATGAACTGTCAATTTATGATATAAAAAAGACATGTCACCACGCTCAATTTTTCATAATCTCACAATAATGTTTTCAGCATTTTACAAATTTTCTGAAAAAAAAAACAAGTCCTTAATATTATGCTAAATATTTATAATCGCCATCCAGTTTCTTTATTTAAATTTTAATTATTGCTCATTACCTTAAGCTTTCTAGAAAATATAAAAATGTATTTGTTTTCCTAAGTCGTGTCTAGATACTGCATGATATGTTTTGGTGATTCCCCAAAAGAAGTGATTTCGATTTTTAGAGTAAATGATAGGCCTATCTTATAAAATCTGACATTAATAATCCTATTTTTTGCTTTTATTTCTTGGACTATCATTTGACATTTTAGAAAAAAGAAACAAAATCGGGGGCCACTAGACTAATTATCTTTCAGGAGGGCCAAAATTAACCTCACCCCCGCCCCCACAAATTTCGAGGATGTATCAATATAAAACGTTAAGTAGTGTAATTTTTGTCATTTACGATTTTGTTATATAATTCCATATTACTAGTATGAAGTTATTTTGCATTACAAGACGAAAAAGGAAAAAGAAAAAAAAAAAACAATTTGTCGGTAATCAACCCTGGTCTTCTGGTTCTAAAGTCTTACATGCTAACCACTAGGCCACGATGTCGAGTCGTGTGTGGCTCGAAATAACAGTACATATTGGACAGAAAATCCGAGTATCGGCCAACAGGCTAAAACTTCATAATTTTTACATATCGATGTCGCCCGTTCTATTTATCTGTATTTGGTGCTGAGCAAGACGTGACCCAGACAACTATTCCTGTTTCTCGACGCAGAATTGAAGCGCATGGGAATTACCCGAAATTGCTCTTAAAGCTATTTTACAGTGTATTTGTGCACGTTGTATCATATGTGTAGTTTTTGTTCCGTGTATAAGGCTACATGTAACATACTTTCATCAGATGTTTGAAACGGCTCCATAGAAGTGTGTCATTGCCATTTGCCATTGAGATCAACCTGGTGATACCCAGCATTTCAACGTCCACTATGTTATATACTTGAAGTATCTAATTCATCAAAGAATGTCGGCTTTTTTTATCTGAAAAATAAGTCGTTTTGCGAATAAAATAATAATTTCCCAAATTATTTAAATGCCTGTTATGAGTAAAGTTTATTTTCAGATAAACTCAATAGTTTTAAGTTCATAAGTACTGATCAATCAGGCATCATTCTATTGAAATTAATTAACACAGCCGATTGCTTTTAGCTGATATTACAAATCAATGATTGAGACATTTTCAAAAAACCAATCCTTATTATACAGGTCCTGCCCGCAGTAGGGAATATGGGGCGGTTCGATAATAACGTCTTGTCATGATACGTGTATATCGATAGTGAACAGTTCGAAGATAAAAAACAACAACAACAACAACAACAACAACAACAACAACAACAACAACAACAACAACAACCAAAATAACAATCAAAAGAAAAAAAACTTCTACAATAAAATCCAAATATCTCATCAGCGCCTGTACTGAGAGCACACATTTGCACATTCAAAGATTACACATTCAAAAATTTAAAAGGTGAATTAATGAATTTTAACTTTACTTACCCACTAAAGCATATGTTGTTGGTACGCAAAAGATAGAGACGGTTCTTTAGGTTTTGAGCACCAGCAACATATGAGCCGCGACATGAGATTTCCAACAATTTGGTTTGTGCGACCAGCAAAGGCTCAGATCAGCCTGCGCATACGCGCAGTCTTACCAGAGCCTTTGCTAGTCGCTTGAATATTGTATGACTGTTAAGCTACTGATCGAACATCATTTGGAGTTTCTAAGCTTAGAAGGAGGCTGCACAGGCTCGTCTGAGTCTACAATGCCACATTGTTGGAAATCACATGTCGCGGCTCATTGAGAAAAATATTCACATTTACGCTCAAACTTTTTATATAGACCTTCGAAGAATGTACCCATAACTTCTATCTTGAGGAAGTTTTTCAGGGGGAAATCTAAGATTTTAAACAGACTGTGCGGCTGTGCAGACTGATTTGAATCTTAGCTGTACGCACATGCCACTGGATACCGGTAAAACATCAATATTGGTTAAAATACATAATAACTACACATTTACCTTAGCGCACTATTTATATAGAATATAATAAAAAATATATTGATCTGTTATGCATCCGACATTTCTTATACTGGTAGGGTAGTACCAGATATGGGTCGTTTCTGGATAGTACATGTGCTGAGTTAGTAAATACACATTTAGTTGGCAGTTTCTCGGTAGAGAAAGAACTCCCATCATGGGTAAGTAATACATGTTGTAGATGTCCATTAGAATAAAGTAGTTTGTACATGTAGTGTGGTAAAAGATCATGATTTTATTTTATGATTATTTTATCCCAAGAGCTAGTCGAATATAAATATTTGCCTACTGGATTAATTTGCATAGTTTTCGTCGCCTGATGATTTTTTTCTTCAAAATCAAATTTTTCGAAAAATTATTTCATGAACGTCACCAAAGTGTCACCCAGTTTGGATCCAGACCAGGGCCTGATCTGGTTCCAAACTGTTTGCAAACGTTATCAGCAGAAGCCACTAGTAGGTAAAGCGTTTATTTAGCCTCAGTTGGTCCGTGTTAGGAGTTGTTTTTCCCCTGGTCAAAACAGTGATTGCTAGGATTAATATTCAGGCCTTCAGCGCCACTAGATATTAATAGACTTTTCACTTACTGTAAAGGCGGCAACTTTAATATGCATATCTGGGCGTGGTTCGGCTATTTCATCTGCTAAACAAGGGAAATCAGGTCCTATTCATAACTTGGTGAAGAATTAATAAGTTGTTTGGGCCGGGCAAACGTTTGAGTATTTCATGAAATTCGTGACCCTTTATACTCTGAACTTACATTTATTTACCTTTAAAGCGCTTTAGCACAAAATGTATTTTTTTTGTCGTCCACTAAAATATTTGAAGCCTCATAGACAAACAGTGTGGACCCAGATCAGACTGCACCCGTAGGAGCAGTCTGATCTGGGCCCACAATGTTTGCTTCTATGCTTATGTAAAATAGTCATTTTCAGATGCAGTTATTTTGATGGCGTTTTTAAGACCTATATACTGTGTTTTGCGTCTATACTTGGGGTAATGGTGCAAGATGATACAGTTACTTTTGAATAAAACCACGCCTCATTTTCAGCTTTTACCTATTCCTAAAGTTAACT
This sequence comes from Loripinus fragilis, assembly GCA_964019695.1. Classification (NCBI taxonomy): domain Eukaryota; kingdom Metazoa; phylum Mollusca; class Bivalvia; order Lucinida; family Lucinidae; genus Loripinus; species Loripinus fragilis. The sequence goes on along the minus strand of OZ026522.1, from coordinate 61,121,768 downwards.
AGTCCTAATTACGCATTCATAAGGTGCCGTCTTTACAGTAACCAAAACAGTCATATAATACAATGTAGCTACACACGCATGTTTAAATCATGGCTTTACGCATATGCGTTAAGCAGAAAAATCTAATGAACTTGCCCATTTTTTACAGATATATACGTACATGCACACTGTAAAAATTAAGTGTAACTTTTCACCCGATTTAGAGTCAGCAGAACTGATCTGGTATTATCTTTTTGGCGTGCAACGAAGGCTCAGGCAAGTCTGTCACACATGCACAGACTCACCAAGGCCTCGTTGATTCCGTACGCAAAGTATAGATGTTGATGAAGAAAGACCTCCAGCCCGGCGGGATACATCAGCGTGGGCGTTAATTTATAAACAATTACGAATAAGTGGAGCCGCAAATATAGCAAAGCAAGAATTTTATTTGTAAAAACATCATCGAGGCGACTGACAGATCTGAAAACCATCTTGCTAGATATGTCTAGAGCAGGGAACCAGACTATCTACTAGAGTAACGGTGCTCCATCTAGTAGGTTCGTGACGCCACTATAGTAGCGACTATCGATGTTCGAATCAAACTGGTGTTACTACGGTAGGTACAATATAGTTCGATTCGAAGTGGGCCCAAGGCGTGGTTTATTATCTGAAACTGCATATGCGCAGATATAAATCGCTTCATCGTAACCAAGGAACTTGATTTAATAATTAAATGTTAAGTTCGCAAGTATAGAAGAGAGGGGACATTGTGAGCCCTATGACTGGACAGAAAGAAATGTAGCCTTATCCGTTTGTTTTTGTTTTATAATATACTCAACCAATAAAGTAATGTCCGCTTGACGTTGATGTCTGACAGTTCCAAATGTACGAACGCATATCATTCAAATTTGCACCTTACAAACTTTGAGTATGTAGAAACGATTTGCACCTAAGAGAATTTCATTTGATGATCAGTACAGCCGCTGAAAAGGCAGCGAACACGAGTACCCTTAAAATCAAAGGCACAACATCAATAGCTTGTGTGTCCGTCATAATCCCGACCCGTTGAAGCATATTTTAACATCACTGAGTAAACTCTCTAGCAAGATATGCTGGCTAGTTGTAAGCATTGCTTTTACGGCCACAGCAATTAATCTGTAACATACTCTGACGTCACAAGGAAGCGCAGTGGCTCAGTGGTAGAGCGCTTGACTCGAGTCCGAGGGGCCGCGGGTTCGAGCCTCACCGGCGTCACTGTGTTGTGTCCTTGAGCAAGAACATTGATCCTAGCTCAGTACTGGTTCAACCCAGAAAGACCCGTCCCTTTATAACTGAAAGATTGTTGATGGGACGTAAGGAATCAAATCAAAGAAGCAAACAAACTCTGACGTCACAAACATCGATCGCGAGCGTGTGTGAAAACACTCCGAAAATTCATTGTTAGTCCAGCATTTTGATAATCAACAGAATCGAACGAGTTTGATTTTTTTTTTCGATAGCACAAGCATTTTAATATTAATAAAGACTAATCAGCATCAAAACAATTGATAATGGAACTTCTCAGATGGTTTTGCAGTAAGGGGTGGGGTATAAAACACAGATTTAGTGAGCCTTTGATGCCCGACATGAGCCATGCTGATTGTTTTCTCTATTATGTAATTGTTGTCATAAACTAACACAACAAATTAAAACAAAAACGGTCTCAAAATGGTGTTAGGTTAAGGAAGTTTGGAAGGTCTTAAATTGTTATTTGTTTAATTCAAAGTGAGATAACTTTGGTTATTTTCGTTAATTGAATGTTTGGAATTGCAATTTCACTCGTTCAATAAGCAGAATTGAGATTTTTAGATGTTTTTTCATCGTCGGACGCTTCTGATTGTCTTTTAACGTTAAATGTGTTACGTTTTAATGATTAACTTCCTGATGATAATGGAAAAGCTGTGTGCACAAAAGGTTTCATAACTCTTGATGATAAGAGGATAAAATCAAATAATTACCATTTTTGTGTGTCTGGTGTTTGATTAACATTTTGGTTTAGTTTTTGTTGCAAAATCATAGCTGGATTGAAGGTTAACATACCTTTAAAATCGGATGTTTCTTTTTTGTTTGAGTATAGATGTGTATCTCAATAATGTGTTTTGACGTATTTTCTTTCAACAGGGAAGACGGCACTGGGAGATTATATTCGGAAGCTGGACTTCAGCACGATACCCATGAACTTTGACACCTATGCCGAGTATCCTGCTAGGCAAATGGAAAGGATTGAAGATAACTTTCATCATAGCGTCACGTTTGATGAACTCAAGGTACTACATCACACTAACATACAAGACTCCTAAGACTCAAACTTAATTGGCTGTCTGAATTATGTGAGGTTATCGCTGTTCTGTAGACACCCAGTATTCAATTAGGTCGGCGCGAGAAACCCATTCTTCGGAATTTGCTACCAGATCAGGTTTAAAACATACTGTCCAGCTTAAGGGACTGGCTAGAATATTGTTACTAACAGCAGAGGCGATGATTAGAATATGCCGATGCGCAAGCTGGTCTGCGCCTTTGTTCCTCGTATGCAACAAAAGTAGGGGAGACCGGGGCTGGTTGATGCACTTTTTAGTCTTTTTGGGATATCTCGTGAATGGAATGACCAAATATGATCATTTTTGTATGTGCTAAAAGCTCTATCTTTCCTCTATTCAAAACAAAAAAGAATTCCTCAAATTTCGTCATATTTTCCGTCCATTTAAATCGATTTCGCTGACAGGTCGAGTGCATCAACCTGCCCCAGGAGTGGGGCATGTTGATGCAACGCTTGGGGCAGGTTGATGCATTTTCTCTTGTGTTAGTCTACTTGTCCACGCAACTGATTGTACAATAGATATACTTAAGGACTTTGAAAACGCATCACCCAGATTAAATATTTTATTTCACAAACCCTGAGAATGTCAGCGGGATAATTGTTATTGCATATCGTAGTCTGACCAGCTTTTAGGGCGCCCTAGAAAATTCATGATTGTTTTAAGTTCAAGATATTGAAAAGGTATCCGTTTTAAAATGGGGTGGTCGATTTTGAAGGACACCAATTCAGCTGCAAGTTAATCCGAGTTAGTATAGATTCCTGACTCAACAGATATGCGTCCTGGGCTTCATTTACGAGTGCACATTCATCATTGAATGCTTCTAAATGAATTGACAATTCCGTATGCTCAAATTAGCAGTTAGTACTTAACGCATCCGCCAGCAGCGAAGGCTCAGGCGAGCCGGCACATAAACAAAGTCTCACCAGAGCCTTAGCTTTTCACATACATGAAGTATGCAAGTAGAGGAAGGCCCAGACCAAAATGTGGACTCCTTCCACCGCTGAATACGCCAGCTAGACATTTAAAAGGTGTGATAAGTATCATAATCTCTTGTACTGGCCCATTCAATCAAATATACATACATCTGTATTATATCCATGGTATAAAAATGCAATGCCATGATGGAGGGACAGAATGCGTTTCAGCTTTGTACCAAATTCACAGAAGCTTCTAGTAAACAATAAAATTTCAGCCTCATGTTTCCTAAGTTAAGCTTGTGCTTATCCCATGTTCCTCTGAATAATACTTGGCTTGTACCAATGTTCTTAAAAATAGAAATAAACATTTTTATGTTCCCTGTTCCCCAATAGTGTCTTTGTTCCCCTGTTCCCCTCAAAAGGTGGCATTTGTTCTTCAGTTCCCCAGAAATAAATGCCATTTTTCCCTGTTCCCCAAAACCCCCGTGAAGGCCTCAATTATGGACAGTGATTAAATTATTTATTGATTTTTGATTTCCATACCACTGATTTAATTTATTAGGTCAGAAAAATATAATTGAGCTCATGTTGATGTCATCATTTGAGAGAAGAACACGTATTCTAAGCAAACAGTGCAGACCCTGATGAAATACTGCACATACAACATTTCATTGGGATCTTCACTGTTTGCCAACGTACCCCTCTTAAAAGGGTTAAATAGTTCATATAACTTCTAGCAAAAATGAAATAAGGCCCTTAATGTTATGAATGTTTCAATGTAGATGGCTCAAGTCATGAGAAACCCTCCTTTTGCAGAGCACAGTAGCTCATAGAAAGTTAGACTGTGAATCGAATGGCTGACCATCGGCGAAGGCACTATGTTATGTCATTGAGCTGTTTCGCACTGGTTCAACCCAAGCAGACCCGTCTCGACATGACAGAAACATGTTTGTATATTTGTGTTGTTGCTTTATGTCCCAGTCAGCAATTTTTCAGCCATTTAGGTACGATTTTCTGTCTTACTAAGACAAAAATCAAGTGTCTTGCTCAAGGACTCAATGCAGTGTCTCCAGTGAGTCTCGAACCCGCTACCGTTCGATCTCATTTCAAATACTATACCACTGAGCCACCACGCTCATAAACATGACTGTGGGTGTGTGGATGTGGGGGGAGGGGGCTGACAATAATGAAAATATCTCCTGCCAAAATTAATTCGTTGCTATGGATAGAGATAGACTCCCCCTCAACGATTAACACTACGCTGACTAATGAATGAGAGCAACCCAAAGTACCTATTAACAGCTTTGTATTTAGAAGAGAAAAAAACAACAAAACCACGTCCTTTGTAAATTACATTTTGCTATTTACATTGTATCTCTATGTCATGTATGTGGCCTGATATTAATAAAGAAACTGTTCTGTTCTGCTCTGTTCTGAGAAAGCAGCAATTTTACCAGTCGTTTTGGCAGCCTCTAAGAGGGTTTTTTCGAGGCGAATGTGTTGCATTCACAACAGGGGATACTTGTGAATGCTCCAGCATAAAAAAGAAAACACAACGTTGCACTCTCAATATATTTCATTTTTTCATAATATATCATTTGAATAGAAGAAATAGATGTAGTAGTTATGTTAAAAATGCAAACATCTTCTTGGAAGTTCAAGGAGTACATGTATTGTTAGAATTATATGCAAACGTATATGCTAGCTAGTGTAAAGCCACAGTGAATGGAGGCAATTACACTATCTTATGATGCATCAATCAAAAGTTGTGTCAGCTAGTTTTAAATTCCTTCATCAGTTGTGACTGCATCCTTCATCAGTTATAGCAAGCTCAATCAACAGTTGTAACAGCATAAACAATGGGTGTTGTCTTTTAAACAGATTATTAGCGCTTGTCACAGGTTGTTGTACAGAATGTTTAGCTGCATACTTTGCAGAAATGATTAATTATTGAATTCAGATGTTGTAGTCCAAATATTTGAGTAAACTGTCGGAGAAACATGCATTTTTAGTACAAAAAAAGAAGAAATTGCCATTTCAACGGCATTACCAACTTCAATCACCATTACAATAACTGTTCTGGCACATAATATATACGTATAATGTTATTATCTAGGAAATGGAAACTAAATAAATTAATCTATTACCTACCTCAACAGAGTAATAACACGCCCTCAAACATGTCACCCCCATGTCTTTGGTGGCAGATCCTGAATCATGACTAAAGAGCATGAAATTACATTGTTCAAAAATCACGAAATTTTGAAATCCTTATTAGCCAGTCATGCCACAGTGCACAGTAGTGAAATACAGAAAAATATGGATGTAATATAATGCATATTTTATTTTTTCACGTGAAATATAAATATTTTCCACTTCACTCTTTCACAGTATGTAAACTGAAATAAACATCCTGTACGCGTTCCTCCTAGCTCTCGCCATATACATTATGAATTACAGCACTGGTGTGTAACCAGTTGTCGGAAATCGTGATGTGAGAGTTGTTGGTACAGCTGTAATTGCGAGGGCCTACCTATTAAAATTCATTTTTCCATAGATCTTAGTAACTGTTACAGTTACAACCATGTAATTGTCAGGGGTACGCTATTATATGGAGATGTTGATAGAATCTCCCCCCTCGCGGATTCTAGATGTCAGTAGGAACAGAAAAAACCAAGGCTAGGTACATGTTACCGTTTACGAGCAAATGGAATGCATGGGCAAAACCTTAATAGGGGAAGATATAGGATATTGGAATATGGGTAAGATACGGGTAAGATATCGGATGGTAAGATACTGGTATATCTATAGGATATAGGAATAATATGGGATAAGGGGTAAGGAGGATATAAGTCACCCTATGACATAATCATGTATACATGTGATTGCCAATTCCACTGAAACCATGCAAACTGGCATTTAAGCTCGTTTTCGACACAAAACGGCTCTGATTGTGAGCAAGTCGTTTTTTAACAAAGCAAACTGCAAAGGAGGAAACCGTTAAAATCATGGAATAAAACGGAATAAAATAGATAAAATGGCTTTTCTTACCTTGTTCGAATGTATATTGTCTGTATCGCTAACAATATAAATCGAAACGTGTACATGTACCTAAATGCACGCATTTTTCCGACTACTGGTTACGCACGAGTGCTGTTATTCATGTTTATAAGGCGAGAGCTAGGAGGAACGGGTACAGGATGTTTATTTCAGTTTACATACCGTGTCTATGGGATAAACACCAAATTAAACAAAATGAATATATCCTCTGTATATCCCTATCTAGAACCACTACGGGGCTGGTTGATGCACTGCATCAACTTGCCCCATGCTTAATGCATCAACCTGCCCCAGCTATACCCCACGTGACATAAGTCGACGTAGACAACTTATACACAATGCTATCCTTTAAAGGAGCGTGTCACTTTGAATATGAACAATTTCTCCACCATTATGCATAAATGAAACTTGGTCAGCCAGAATCAAATGTGCGCTAAACGAAAAACTGTAATATACCTAAAATTTACTAGCAGGCTCCTAAAACGAATTTACTTCGCCAAAATCGCATTGATGGTTCAAAACCCGCAAAACCTCAGGAGTAGATGGGGACAGTGAAGGGCAACTTAATTTCGCCATGTTGACGACATACATAGCCAAATACTCATTTTATTCCCACTGCATCAACCTGCCCCTGCATCAACCAGCCCCTAGGTTTCCTCGCGAAGGGGCCCATTAAAATTTGAATAAGTGCCGTGTTAGTGTGCAGCAAGTCAGAAATTAGGAAATCGCTGCTATTCAGTCACTTTAAAAGAGGCTCGCAGCAAAAAAAATACAGAGTTTAATGTACATTTTAATTATCTTTTAATTGTCCAATAGAGTGGTCAAAAAGTAAGGAATCAAACTTTTCCCTAACATTTTCAGCTCTTTAAACTGTAAGTTATATCCACTATTTCTACATTCATATGCGTCCATTTTGCAGACTTTGTACGCTTAATTTTCAATCATAATTGAGCCGCGACATGAGATGTCCAGCAGTGTGGTATGTGCGACCAGCAAAGGCTCAGACCAGCCTGCGCATACGCGCAGTCTGATCAGAGCCTTTGCCAGTCGCTTGAATATTACATGAATGTGAAGCTACTGACCAAACACCATTTGGAGTGTCTAAGCTTAAAAGGAGGCTGCACAGGCTTGTCTGAGTCTACACATGTCAAAACACCACATTGTTGGAAATCACATGTTACGGCTCATATATTTTTTGAATTTACCATTACATCCATACTATATCCGTACTATATCCATATACATCCCTTTCGAATAGTGTAATAGAAACTATACTGTTTCTACTCATTCGGGAAAGTCCGTCACAATTCGAGATTCGAGTCATGCCTCGGCTGTATATATGAAGCATTACGCGTAGTACTTTGTATCAAAAAGCTCTATTTTGTTATCTGGAACTTGCGTATGGAAAATTAGTTCTGTAGCATGTGGGTTCAGCTCTATTAAAATCGATTATTCTGATTATCCAAAAAGGTTAATCGGCAGAATAAATGAAGTTTATGTATTTTTCAATAAATATTGCTATAGCGATATTTTCTTGAAAAAATATAAACTTCATTTATAACCGTTTGTTTTGCTATAATCACACGTGTTACTGTGTTACCATGGTTCTGCGACGTCAGCGACACGTTATATAAAGTCAGCATCACGTTATCACCCGCGTCATAGGTAATTTGGTACATGTAGATGCACCAATTTTGCAAACTGCTAGTTCCCATTCTGCAAATACTCATTTCTTGAATAAAAAACAGGTAACCAGAAACCCCTTTCAAATATTGTTTTAATCCTTAAATCAATAATTGAAGAAGATTCTGCTTACAGTTTTTTTTAATATTGACAATGTTTATGCTAGAAACCAACCGATAATTCAAAAACGGCGAAAACTAATTGCTGAAACGGTTAGCTGATACAAAGTGAAAGAAAAAGTAGGTGAAATTTGGCTATGACAAAGCGAGTATGTGGGTTGTTTCGCCGTGCATTATTTTGCTGCATTCTGCAGCAAGTTAGTACTTGTATTTAGTATAATCAATTCTATATGTTAAAAGGATGGTGGTTAGGTAACCATTTGATGGTTCGCATGGGTATGGTAATGAAATTAACCGATAAAGCGTCACATTTTATTCCTTTTGCTCATTTCATAAATTCAATAAAACATGAACACTCATGTAATATCCTCTATTTTCAGGACATGTATGATGCTTTCAAACAGAAAATATGTGTCCCAAATTTTCCAGTTGAAAATTCACCAGGATTCAGGGCGGCAGAACAGGCTGTAAGGTCAATAATAAAACTAACCAGGTGAGACAACATCAATTCTAAAAGGTTGTGAGTTGTGAGATGAGTCCGCCCAATACAACGGTACCCTATGGAGCTCATCTCCTCACAGTATGACATGATTGTTGCATTTTACGTTGTTAAGCTACGAACGAACCTACATAAAATGTATAACAACACTTTGTCTTGCTTCAATTCGCGCATGCAGCTGCGACGCAAAAATGTATTTCTTTTAAAATAATCCATGTTTTGACTGGAGTAATTGGGCAATCGATTACGTCATTTCGAACCTGAACATTTCACACTCACATATTTAAAAAAAACAGATATTTTTGACATAGTGCTGTAGACTGGTACTAAACATTTCGTGATGGCCATTCTTGGCCTGGAAACCCCAAACACTGCCACACCGACTCAGTAACTTCGGTCATGAACAGCTTACTTTTTGACAAATTTTGTAGACATAAACGTGGGACTTGGTACAAGATTGTTAATACTTTTTCATGTTTCTGACTCTTTCTTTGGTTATGGTAATACTTCAAATACCACCATAGGAGGCGTTCATTTAGGTCATAGATATTATGATATACATTTTTGACACCTATATTTTGGACTCAGGTATCAGAATGTTAAGATACTTTCTTCGACTTGAACCTGCTCATTCTGGATATGTTTAAAACTCAGGCATTTCTGTGAATATCATTTTAGCCAGTTCATTTTTGACGCAAACTATTAAATCAAAAGCTTGAGACTATCTTTTCTATGGACATTTTGGACAACAAAGTGTTGGATAAACCTTTCTGTCCTGGTCATTATTGGACAATGATTGATCGGATCCTGATAGTAGATCCTAGACATATCAGATGTTTTAAGACCTATTATTTTAGGGGCTGACCAGGTATTTTGAATACGTCTTGGACAGATCCTCACCTAGTCACATTTATCGTGATGTTTCAGCCACAACTAACATATTGGACACAGATATTTTGGATCAAACAAATCCGACTGCTTGTTTCACCTGGCCATTGTTGGCATCTGAGATTTACATAGCATTGTTTTTACATGTGTATTTTTATCCTTTGACATTCATATTCTGGAAATTCAGACTAGTTACTTTTTAGGACTATCTATTTAGCTGGGATATTTGGATCTCAGAAATGTTGGGTACACACATACACAGCACGAACAAAACTAGAGTAAAGCAAGTCTTTTTTGTCTTAATCCAATTTCCGAATTGGTAGGCTTTTTCATTTGAACTTGGTGCCTTATATTTTCTTTTAAGCTGTTTCAATACTTAAACTATATATAAGGATACCAAAATAGTAGAAAAAACACCTCTGACACTTTGATAGGGTATCTATCTATTTTTCAGATGCTTCTCAAAACTTCCCTACGCATAAGATATCACTAGTATCCTTACGTGAGTGCTCCTGTTTTATTGAATTTATTAAAGCAATAAAATGCGAGGCCGCTTTCGCAACGAGTTTAATAAATTCAATAATACAGGAGCACGAATGTTAGATTCTATTTATCATATGACATTAAATTACTTAAGATCACATTGTTGGGGTCAATTTGTCAAGATTTTACCACCTTTTACGCAGCGTTATATTGGACGTCATTAGGTAACATTAAACAATCTGTAAACCACTAGTTACTTATCGATTTCATTGCATGGTGTTATATCACTTCTAGACGGAGGCCATGTGATAGTAGTATTTAACTAAAAATAAGATGGAGGTATACTTATTAACAGTTTATGCCAATATGGAGGACTAAAATTCCTCTCAACTTTTTGGGGAAGTGGGGGAATGCCTATATTTGACCTTCTGCTCTGTATATTATCCTTATTTCTGCAACAGATTCCCTTAAGTATGTGCATTTTACATTTCCACATTCAAAGAAGAAACAGTCGTTTCCAATGGTTATAATAAATAAATTACTCTTTTTGGGAGTAGCGTTTCCGACATTTTGGAAGCCTTTGCTACTCATAAATAAAGTAAAATGTAGAAGTCAGATGTTTCCATAGGAAATTGGTGTTTGAAGCGAAATTGTCAAAGGCACAGCATGCGAAAGACGGACTCCTTCCATATCGTTTTGCTTCTGTTACCTGCCCTATCGTTTTGCTGCTAATACATGCCTTAAGGACATATGCTACTAAATACTTCTCATGTTGAAATATTTTCAATACTTTGCATACAGTTTGTTTTATGCATGGGCTATCCATTTATGAAATAAAAAGGATATGTCACCGTGCTTTTTTCTTCAGAATCTCATATTGAAGTTTTCAAGATTTGACCAATTTTCTAAAAATATAAAATATCGTCCTAAATATAGAGCTAAAATGGTTGTAATCTTCATCCAGCTTCTTTCTTTTAACTTTAATTATTGCCCATGACCTCAAACATTTTAGAAAATGTGCAAGTTTATTTGTTATCCTATGCAACGACAAGATACTGCATGATATATTTTGGCAATTCGTCGAAAATTGGAATTTGTTTTTAGAATAAATCATGTATTAAAAAATCTGATGTTGAAAATCTTAAAATTTTATTTTTAATTCATAGACTATTATAATACCTTTCAGAAAAAAGAATAAAAAGCTGGGGTCACCGAACTAATTCACTTTCAAGAGGGCCAAATTTACCCCCACCCCATAGGCTTCATGCGTAATTCAATATAAAAAGTTCAGGAATGACCACTTCGGTTGTTTTGATGATGCCATTTTACTAGTATATGAAGCAATTTAGCATCAAACTGTTAAAAAGAGAAGAAAAAAAAACACACTGAAAATATGTGCGCACCCAGGAACCGATCCTCGTCCTCTGGCTTCATAGTCAGACACGCTAACCCCTAGGCCACGAGGTCAGGTCGTGCGCGGCTCTAAATAACCGTACAAATAGTAGAGACTCAGCCACTATCGTAATCGTAACCAGGGTAATTGTGTACGTCGTTTGATTTTCGACTGAACTAAATTTACCTGTCTTTAGTGCTGAGACGATCAGTTCGGATAAGATGTCAATAGATATTTCGGACACACTTTTATTACTTTATTTTGTCAAGAAAATGTCAGAACACCAATATGACATAAGAATATCCGAAAGCTGTGTTGATCCGAATCCATTACTGATCGAAAGACAGGACCCGGACAACTTTACCCGTTTCCAGACACGGGAAAGGTGCGCATTGGAAATAGCCGCATATGTCTTTAAATATTCAGTTTGCTGCTGAGTTGACAGAAAGAGAGAGGTTTTTCAGTCGCAGGCTCAGTCTTTTTTCATTTCATTATAACTTTCATAATTTCATGGTTATAAAATTTTAAGAATTGAAAAATGTTTTTATTCGATATTTTGTCCCATTTGTTTTAAATTATGTTTTCACGGTACATAGCAAATCAAAAGGTCACATATGTGAGAAAAATATCTGAAAAATGTTATTGTATATAACATAATTTTCACGCTTGTTCTGTGACTATTATGATTTCACTCTCGTCCCTGTTACCTATACAATACATGGCAGCAAATGAAGGCTCATATTAAAGTATAATATACATCTAGCCACACGGGATAGGTGTATGCATGTTAAAACACGCGGCACAATTGCACAAGCTATAATAAAAATGAGTTTGTAATTTCTGGAATCTTTAGTTTTGTTGTATCATTAATCTGAGACCTTAGAGTCATTTCAATGAATATAAACCGGCCTGTACAACTTAGATAATTTCGAATTAATGATTTGCCTGTCCTAATTTGGATTTTATAGACATTTTGCTGTCCCTTAAGGAGGTCGTAGTGTTCAGTGATATAGTGGTCTATCTTCTTCTTTGGTTTATTATTACGTCCATTAAGACATTTTGTATACTATTATAACATAAACTGATGGTATGACCACCCATTGGCTGATTTTGCCATTAGAATTGGCTTTGAGGATGAACCCTCTTTATGTTTGTGTAAAGGAGGCAATGAGAATTATATACTGACGTCAACTTAAAACACCTCACTCATTATCACTGATTTCTTAGCGATTATATATAAAAATGAACAGCCACGTATTGCTTCTTTATGCAGAGGTTGGGCGATGTTGGAAAATGACTTTAATTTGATATGCAGGTGACGCGTTATTCAGATGACGTCATACAGGCTCAACATTCACATGGCGGCATTGTGCATCGGTCGCTTATGATTTCAATTTGAACTTGCACCCAGTTTGTGCCCTTAATATTTTGCTGATCAAATAACAAATTTTGGATCATTTTTTCAAACAGTTGTGCTTGCGAGTAATAACTTTATGAAATTATCACGTGATATTAAAGAAAAAAATGTAGGGTCCGTTTACGAAACTTGCCAACATTCTCGTTTTGTTTTAAGTAATGGTAAAAATGAACAGGGGGTACATTAGGTAATGTACACAGAATATGCCTACATAAAATTACGTTATTTAAGATGAGCTGTAACGCCCAATGGCCAGTCGTTGGTCTACGTCAACGTCATCTAAAACGGCCGTCTGGAACACGTGTCAGATTGCACTTCCTCCGCAAATGTCGCTGGTTAAAGACTAAAGACTTTTGCAAAGGATTCGTAACAATCTTTTCATCCACTTTCCAGAGTCATAACATTTAAATTTTACTGAAATGCATGGCGAAAAGGTGGGTTGGGTAAGTTGTTTTGTTCAGCAGACGCATACAAACATTGTCTGAACATTATAAACGCATTTTTTGTAAAATAGAGACTGTTTTACAATGGTAAAACACGTGTTTCCTGTCAACGGATTGTGTCTGGAAGCAAAGCAAATGTGGCTAAAATTTTGTGTCGCACGAAATGGTGACTCCTGTCTCAAATCGAGGTCGGTTTCTCAGTCTCAAATATTCTTTCAGCAATTTTGTTTTCATGACATACGCTTGACTGATAAGATGTTATAATGCACAAAAATCCATAACTTTAGTCTGATCAGTCTAAGAGATATTTACGTTCATTTTAGATGAGGCGTTTTTTCTTGACGTCATTATATAATATTTCCAAATGGTAGTAACTATTGGCAGCTAGAGCAGTATGCACTAAGTTCAGTTTGTTACGTCACATAAATAATCTAATGTCACCGAATCACTAAGAACAATGTGGCACTGAACGAAAGCATTCATGTGCAGTTAGGACAAAAAGCAAAGCCAAAATATAGAACATTGGAATCCAATTCCAATGGTATGCGAAACCATTTCCCAAAAATATCAAGTTTCTTTGTTTCATCATAGTGTGTTAAACTCCGTTCAGAAATTGTGTGGCACCGGTTTTTCGCAGTTCCAACTTTTATACGTCATTTTAGGTCCTACATCGCTGTGAGAAAGTTACTCGTGTAGACCTCCCCTAATTTCTCCAGCAGGTTCCGCGGCAGTGCATGCTTCTGACCAAGCCCTGATATCTTGAGAAAAATCAGAAATTTCAGAAATGCGCCCACAGACTAAGTCCAGTTGACGATGATTGCCACATAAAATATATCAATATTCATCGATATGGTTCACGTCTCTTGAATATATTTTTAAATTGTTCAAATGTAACACACCCATTACTCAAATATTCAATGATTTGATAACAAGTTAGAATAAAAGCGATTCTTTATTCTGCAAAAAACATCCTAACGTTTTACCAGTCCTAGTACACGTGAAAGTAAGGATCGGCAGGGGTTGGTACATGTAAGGGGGCTGGGGGTCCTGAAATACTGGCAATTAGTAATTAGTTTTTTTTGTTTTTTTTAGTAGGAGCGTCCTTCCATTGCAATGGTCAAGCAAACCCATGTTAATGCCCACGTTGTGACGTGCAATATTTCCAATAATGCATGGATGTGGCAAGCACGACGTAAAGCCATATCGACCAGGATGCCCCATCACAATTTCATCAATCTTTGCAAAATTATGGCTATGCTCACAAAAAGACACTGTGAAGGTAATACCTTGGTAACAGTCATTTCTACAACCATTGATAATCGATTGGTTTAATCGACAACACATCTTGATTTGTGTTTTATGATTTCATACCAGTGTATAAAATATGAATACAACCTTTTATAACGCTATCGGCAACGAACATTTTTTCACATAAGTACACCATGAAATTAGTTTATTTTTAAATCCAATTTAATAGCAGCTGAACTGCCATTGATATTGGTGAGCATTTAACTGCTTTTAAGCTATATTCTGTTCAGTGGTTTTTATCCGCGGAATATCTTCAGCCAATAACAGGTAGAAATGTTAAAGATATATACTGGAGAAATGTTAGCCTCTAGCTGTAATAAAGGAAATATTAATATGTGCGTAAAGCACCAGATCTATGTTTAATTTTCCAGATATACGGTGTGTAGTCACGCTTTATAATTTCCCACGAATTCCACGCCAATTGAAATAACCACTCCCAAATATTATAATGAAAATATTATCATTTCCATATAAGTTCATGGAGGGCGTTTCAAACGTGTCAAATTGTCTTAGTCTGCTGGCGTTTTTCTTAATTTCTTGATTTCCCCCAAGATATCAGGGCTTTGTCAGAAGCTCGCACTGGGACAGAACCTGCTGGAGAAATTAGGGGAGGTCTACACGAGTAACTTTCTCACAGCGATGTAGGACCGAAAATGACGTATAAAAGTAAGAACTGCGAAAAACCGGTGCCACACAATTTCTGAACGGAGTTTAATTTGGTTAGATTGTTTCTCCATGATGATACATTGCAATAGCTAGAAGGCTTCAATGCGAGCTGAACATTTCTTGTACTTCAACTTCAACAACAACAGAATCTAGGGCGAAGATTTGGTACCAGTAAAATTTAAGCCCCCCCCCCCGTGGCTCAGGCTGCTGTACGTTCTAAGGCGGTGGTTCTGTTGTTGTTGACTTGTTGTTTATTGTTACTCCCATTGTGGGAGTCTGTAATTGTTCTATGTTTTGTTGTGCGTTACTTTGTGTCCGTGGTTTTGCGATCATCTTGATGGGGAAGAGAGAGCTGGTTGCTTTGCTTGGTTTTTCTTCCTGGTGTTTCGTGGTTGTTGTGTGGCTCTTGTGTGGCTCTTTCTCGCGATGCCATGGGTTTGTCTGCAGTTTGTGATTATGGTATTTCCTGGTCATACTAACTATTTTTTGAGCGCTATCATGAGCACTGAAGCGACGAAATGACATGTTTTAATTCTCATAATTATCTGAAATACTTTTGTTTGACAGGAAATTACTGAAAGAACAACCAGAACTCACAACTGCAGTATGTGAAATCATATTCGCTATTCTGATAGCATTGATCAAATCAGAACCAGGAAGTTCCCACTGTGACATGATCCACAAACTTATGGACAACAAACTACCTAACATCAAAGAATATGCGCAGGTATACTATTAAGTATTATAGCAACGCATTCAGTCACCTTTAAGATAAGATAGGTACCATAACTTTTTTGTGAAATAAAAGAATAAAAAAAAGTATTATCTCTTTTTAGCCAGAAATTTTACTTATCAGCAGCTTTGGTGAGTTCGTTTTGGACAGACTAGCTTTCTGACCCCTTGGCTCTCGTCTGTGGTGTCTAATTGTGAAGTTGTCACTTTCCAATTGGTATCCTGGCTATTGTGCTTGATTGTATCGATTCCTTATCTTTGCCCTTTTCTTACTTCCTTTAGAAAATAGGAAAGCGGAAAATAAAATAAAAGCTCCTCAAAACGATTAGTGCTTTCAACCATAATTCACTTTTACAAGCATGTTTCAATTTTGATTCGATAAAATGACGCTGTGTGGCCTATTTCGAAGTTACAAATATTGCCGCACCGTGAACTTTGGCGAAACGTTATGTCTATGAATGCAATCGCGGAAATTTGATATCTGCACTTTTTTGGACATAGTCTTTGTGCTTATATAAAATCACTTAGAAAGATAAATATACTATATAAACGACTCCGAATGTAATCTTTAAGTTGCCTGGATTACATTTCACTGTCAGCATTAAACGCAGGTTAAACTGTCGTTTGCCGAGTTCACACCGATGGAATTGTCCATAAATCTTTATGTATTGAGGGAAAAAGTTGAGCAATATACTTTGGGGATACACAGTTTAGAAGAAATATGATTTTTAATTTCATAATATCAAACAAATATGTTGACATACGTTTACGAGTACGATGGCATTAACTGGTCGACATTTCACATAACGTAAAGTCAGATTTAAAGTCTCCTTGCTAAAACAGCTTATATGACAGTAGCGAGAATAGTTTTCTGCTAAAAGTTTGATTTTTCCAACAAATCGTTAGATCTAGAAGCAAAACAGTGAAAACAGGTTTAAAACTGAATGTTCTGTTCACCATTTTCGTACAGTTTTAGTTGAATGTCGCTTTTTACCTCCCTTTCGATTGAATAACGCTTGAAATTAAATGCTCAGCAGATCAAACTCTCGCTATAAAATCGGAATGTGTTTTCTTTTACCCCTTGCAGGTAGCCACTAAATCATTTTCAAACAACTGGCATGTTTGCGCACCTGCTAATAATAAGATCTGATGCTTAAGAGATCGCCTGTGGAAAAACCGATATAACTGATTGCTTTATAATAAAGCAAAATGATCCATTTTATATATTTAGGGGTCACAGGTTATAATTTCCAAAATATATTACAATCATTCTCCTTTAATTTTTGCCTTCAAGTTAGCAAACAGTGCAGACCCTCGCCATTACATTTGTGTACATGCTGCATTTAGGGTTTTCAGTCTATTAAGGGTTAATTTATAAAATGAAAATAGACAAATAAATCGCATAAATTGCATTCAGACAGAAATAATTGAGCCTTCTACATGAGATTTCCAACAATATGGTATGTGTGACCAGCAAAGCCTCAGATCAGCCTTTGCATACGCGCAGACTGATCAGAGCCTTTGCTAGTCACTTGAATATTCTATGACTCTTAAGCTACTGACTGGACATCATTTGGAATTTCCCAGCTTAAAAGGAGGCTGCACAGGCCCGTCTGAGTCTACATTTGTCAAAATACCACATTGTTGGAAATCTCATGTCATGGCTCATTAATATTGATGAAGATGATGTCTCAAGCCAAAGTATAGGCATCTAGCCTCGTTAGATAATTGCACATGGACAGTGAAATAGTGATTTAAGGCCAGAATAGTTTTATTAGTTGATTTACAAACCCTTCTACTGTAGTTTTAATGAAAGTAGAAAAAAATCTATTTTTAGCCGCCTATCTAAATATTATTTGTTTCGTTCAAAAAAAATAAATATTTTTGAGGTTCTGTCTGTGTATTTTTGAGAGTGACACTGTTAAAAGTGATTGTCCTACCCAGATTTTTAGGAAAATGTTGAAATGTTTAAAAATTTGATACAGACTCTTGGTTTACCTAACTAGTTTTATGGTTTGTTCTGGAGATATTTTTTTAAAAAAAGCTCTGAAAAATAACCAGTCAACTGTCACCTTTTTTATTAGTTGATTTACGGGATTTTTTTTCAGATTTAGGGTCGGGGGACGGAAAAAAGCTTTGACTGTCAACTTTGTCAATAGTTGATTTACGGGATTTTTTTAGATTTAGGGTCGGGGGCGGAAAGGGGGGCGGAAAATGACCAGTCAACTGATCATTTTCAGAGTTTTTTTCTCCCCCCCCCCACCCGACCCTAAATCTGAAAAAAATCCCGTAAATCAACTAATAAAGAAATTCTGGCCTAAAGTTTGTACAATGATAGCCAAAGCCTAACAAATTGGCTTTTTTATTGTCTTATGTTTTATAAGGATTGCCATTTCCATAAATTACAGACATTGGGTGAGACTGAGCTGAGAGAGATGGTTAATGCTGCCTCAACGGTAGTCTTTCACAATCAAGATCTTCCAAATGATTACTACTATGGAAAGTTCAAGCCAAAGCAACAGCGTGACAACCTAGAAAAAGTTTTTAGAATGTTCACGCAAGTATTTTTGTATTAATGTTGTAACAGTTACCTGCTGAGACAATATACAGTCAACTTTCCTTACAAAGAAGCTTAAGGGGCGAGAGACCAGGCCCCGAGGTTATAAAACTTTGTTCATGCTCAACTCAACTGACCACAAAATTTCAACTGCTCATAAAACTAAAATACCGACTAATAAAGAAGTTCCCTGCTTAAAATTTCCCAAATGTTGTTTTTAATTATGCAAATAAATGTTAGATAACCAAATTTTTTTGACAAAATTCATCAATATGGCATCTGGTTTAATCAAATGAATTTCAAATCAATTCCAATTAAGCTGGCAATAAGAGCTAGCAAAGCTGACAAAGTCAAAATTAATGTTTTACTGAATGTTTCAACTTTTTAATCATGTAAATAAAACATATTTTCTAAGAGGTATACAAGAGAAGCAACTTTAAACGACTAGAAATAGTCACAATTACAGGTCTACCAATGATACTAATAGAATAAATACCAGATCATGCTCCATTAAAGTGACAGCCTCTGGCTCCACTTGGGAGGGGACGACGAATCAGAGGCGTGAAAGTGGGAGAGGAAGTGGTGGAAAATAATTGAGCCATAACATGAGGTTTCCAATAATGTAGCATTTTGACATGTGAAGACTCAGACGAGCCAGTGCAGCCTCTTTTTAAGCTAAGAAACTCCAAATGGTGTTCAGTCAGTAGCTTAACAATCATAGAATATTCAAGCGACAAGCAAAGGCTCTGATCAGACTGCGCGTATGCGCAGGCTGATCTGAGGCTTTACTGGTCGCACATACCACATTTTTGAAAATCTCATGAACTGGCTCATATATAATTCCAACAGTCAAAACATTCGCGGATCCAGAAAGTTTTGTCAGAGGGGGCCCAACGATAACGCTGGCAACGTTTTTTTTTTTGTTAGTTGAGGGGATGGTGAGAGGATCGAAATGCTACTAAAATTGGGCCATCATCGGCCCATCAGTGAAACGCCATTGATAATGGCCCACCATTAAATGCTGGCTTGGTAGCTTTGTGATTTTTAGGGGATCCAGATCAATATTGCTAGGAAACCCTATATTTTTGTGATTATTCAGCGGGCGGGGGGGGGTCCGGACCCTTCTGTCCCCACCTCTTGATCCGCCCATTGAAAGCTTCAACGAAGATTCACGTAGAAACATGCATTTAGTTAATTCATTATCAGTAGGTTTGATCTCAAACAAATACAGTATCTGTCGTAAAATAGACGGGAAGCTAGTGCGAAGACACCAACTTCAGGCCTCGAGGTTATAAAACATGAGCACATTCTCAGACTCAAAATAAAGCACAATGATTGGCTGATTGCGGACACGTGTCCGCAAGCAGCCAATCATTGGGCTTTATTTTGAGTCTGAGAATGAACTCAAGTTTTATAACCTCGAGGCCAGGTATCAACGCACTGTTCAAAGTTGTATGTTTTTGCTGGATTGAAACAATTCTGTCATGCAATTTTGTATTATTAAGATTGACGTATTAAGTTATCATCATATGAGGTAGAGGTAGATGATGGACCTTACCTAGCCGGGGTTCCAGTCTGATCATTTTTTTTCTTTTTTATTTTTCCGTTCCTTGGTCAAAAATGACAATATTATTCGAAATATTGATAAAGGACAACCGATACCTTTGATGTGGTATATTTTTATTCTCTTATTTTAGAATATATGCATAAGAAAATATTGCCAAAATATTGACGACTGGACCCAGACTAGACCTTACCTAATTGTAGACCAGTGCCCGGAAGTACAATGCTTCCTTAAAGTTAAGGAAGACTTAAGTTAAGTATTGATTTTTCAGGATACGAAAAATAACATTTCAAGCTGTTTAAAATCAAAATAGTTTCATTTTTTCTGAATATCACGATAATATCTTTGACCACAAGTACCACATCGATCCAGGCAATTTATTTTAGTATTTAATATAGCATGTTTAAATATTAATACTAAACTTAAGTCTTCCTTAACTTTAAGGAGGCATTGTAATTCTGGGCCCTGGGCTACTGGGACGCCTCCTTAAAGTTAAGGAAGACTTGAGTTAAGTATTGATTTTTCAGAATGCGAAAAAAAAAATGTTTCAAACTTATTTAAATAAAAAATAATTTCGTTTTTACTGAAGATCACAATGATATCTTTGACCGAAAATACCACATCGATCCAGGCAATTTATTTAGCATTTAATATAGCATGTTAAAATATCAATACTTAACTTACGTCTTGCTTAACTTTAAGGAGGCGTCCCAGTAGCCTACCGTATAGATGTACATACACGTTTGAATAATGGATATTGAATAAGTGCTCAAGTAATTTATTGAATGTATTAAATGAGTTGAAAAAAATAGATCAAATGCGAGGCTCGCAGAGAATTTTATCACTTTTCATAACGAGTGAAATAAACTGACCAATACAGGAGCACGAATAAAAAAATATTTACCTTATATCACTTTAAGTGATTTGAAATCGCGATTTTGGTGTGGAAAGCTAAATAGTTTACCATTAATACGCGAAGAGTGACAATGACGTAATATTTTGTTAACAATTGTTTACAATTGTTAAGTAAAACATTAACTTGTACACTCAATTTGAGCTAACGCGAATTGATAGACATTTTGTGTATTAATGCTATCCTGTGGATAGGATTAATACACAAGGGATTTATCGATTATAAGTCACTTATTTTACTTTTTTGCTTGCCACTATTTTCAAGTGAAATGAACCAGAAAGTCAACTCATAGCTAAACTCATTCTGCCAATGGGAACATGTTAAGAGTTGTCTTCTCTTTGTTTTGGTTCACAACATTTCTTTTGGTTTCAATACTAAGAGCAAAAAGTTTGCTTGACAAAAATACCAGCATACGGCATTTTTAAACTACTGTTTTCAAAAGATGTGCATTGTGACATGCGATTTTTATCCCCACGCTTTTTTAAAAAAGCGTAGGGGATATTGCAATCGCCTCCGTCCGTCCGTCCGTCCGTCCGTCCGTCCGTCTGTCCGTCCGTCTGTCCGTCCGTCCGTCCGTCCGTCACGCTATCTCCTCCTAAACCATTGGACGAAATCCAACCAAATTTGGTGTGTGAGTTGCTCACATGAATAGGGTGTGCAACGGCACATTTTTTTTTGGCCCCGCCCCCTGGGGCCCTGGGGAGGGGCAAAAAGGTCAAATATCATTAAATATCATTAAATTTCAATTACAAAGTCAATTTCAAAGATTTTTTAACCAAACTTTGTGTGTCTTCTCACACATGAAAGATATAAAACATATCAGACGGGATTTTCATTTGGTCGCCTGGGTCATGCCCCAGGGGTCGGACTTAGGGGTACCGTGGGGGGTTTGGGGGTCAAAATTTTTTTTATTTCGAAATTCAACCAAATTTGGTGTGTGAGTTACTTACATGAATGGCACATGCACCGGCGCCATTTTTTGGGTCCCCACCCTCTGGGGCCTTGGGGAGGGGCAAAAGGTCAAATATCATTAAATCTGAATTACAAAGTCAATTTCAAAGGTTTTAAAACCAAACTTTGTGTATCTTCTCACAAATGAAATATATATAACATATCAGACGGGATTTTCATTCGGCCGCCTGGGTCAAGCCCAGGGGTGGGACTTGGGGTACCGTGGGGGGGTTGGGGGTAAAAAAAAATTTTTATCCGAAATTCAACCAGATTTTGTGTGTGAGTTACTCACATGAATGGCACATGCACCGGCACAATTTTTTGGGTCCCCCCCCCCCCCCTGGGGCCTTGTTAAGGGTCAAAGGGTCAATAACCGTTAGATTTCTTTGAGAGCGTGGGGATTTGCGATGGCGCGCCATCGAATGTGTTCTAGTTAGACATAGAAATAGGCGCATTGCTTTGCTTTCTAAACGGTTTTGGTATTGCTGTTCCGGTATTTATTTATTAGAAACATACAACTCGGTCATCAATTTAATAATCACTATACCAGATTGTTGCCTGCCAAATGGTTCAAAAGTATTTGATTTCATGCATTATTCTTAATGTTCTGCACACTTTTCCAAAGGTAAAATCTCATATTTTTATCTGAAACTTTGCGTTATCCAGTATACAAACAGTACATGTATTCACAATAATATTTTAGTGCTTGTATCATAACATCCTCATTAAATGTATGCTATAAAAAAGAAGAAAGATAGCTCTATAAAATCATACCAAACATGATAGGGTTGGCAATTTTTCTTTCCTCTTTAATTGCACGCCGGTGGGTCGGACTTTAGACTCTATAACGGTTCCAACTTAAAGACTTATCTATTGATAAGATGGTAAGGGCCTAATGCTTTGGCTGTTGTCAAGCCCACCGGGGTTTACCTGTTGGATTTCTTTTTGCTGCGGTATTCAGTTTTATTTACTGTTGAGTCCTTATCTTTGCTTTATCTCCTTTTTATATCTTGATTTATATGTTCTAGGAGATGATGCTTTGATAAGTTAGGGGTCTTTCATGCAAACCAAACATCTATGTCTTGTTCCATATCTGAACTAAGGGTGAGGTTGGTGCACCTTCAAACCGGTTTAAGCCTCAGTAAAATATTTTACTGCCTGTTCCAAGGCGGTGCTTCTTTTGTGGATAATTTATGTTATTTCTGTCTTGTTTTTTTTATGCTTTCATACACGTCTGTTTGTTGATGCCTTGTGGTCACCTGTTGGGAAAGGGTTGACCTCTTGGCTCTCGTTTTCAATGTCTAATTGTGACGTTGTCACTTTCCCATTGGTATCCTGGGTCAGGTGTGGTGCTTGATTGTATCTATTCCCGATCTTGCCCCTTTTCCTACTTTGTAAATTGCTTACGGAGATAATAGACCATGCTAAAAAACTTTCTAAATGCCCCTCGTATGATAAAAAGTTTATTACGCATATACTAGAAGTTTAAAAAATGTGACAACTGGATAATTGAACATTTTACCAATGTCTTTTATAATTTCAGTAAAGCACAGTATAAACCATTGCAGAGAGAATATGTAGAGGTTATTTATTCATACGCCAGTCAGATATCAGGTTTACCGAATGAAAATGCAGAATACGTTTATTCCCTTGTAAGGAATATGACAGAAACTTGTGAAAAAGAAAATCCTTATTTGGTAAGATTTTATTAAGAATTAAAATTTTATTTTCAACCTTCATGATGTGATGAAGACAGTGGGTGGTAAAATTCTCAGACTAAAAAGAAAGCGCAATGATTGGCTGCTTGCGGACACGTGTCATCAAAAGAAAGCGCAATGATTGGCTGCTTGCAGACACGTGTCTGCAAGCAGCCAATCATTGTGCTTTATTTTGAGTCTGAGACCGTACTCAAAGTTTTATGACCTCGAGGCCAGGTTTCATCACACCATTAAGGTTGAAAAATATATTTACAATTCTTATATTTACACGTTATTTTTATAGTATTTATGAGTTATTCGTGAAGGTTCGAAATGAATTAATAGAGGATCTTACATGAGTGCTCATGTTTTATTGAATTTATTAAACGAGTTGCGGAAAAGAGATAAAATGCGAGGCTTGTCGAGCATTTCATCACTTTTACACAACGAGTTCAATAAATTAAATAATACAAGAGCACGTTTATCATATGACATTAAGATTACTTTGAAATCTAATTTCTGGCGTTAAATGTGTTATAATTTTGTCATTATTTACGCAACGTTGTTATGGACGTCATAATGATTCCTGTAAATCTGTAATCCACTAATGGTTTATAGATTTCATTGCATGGCATTATTTCACTCGCAGACGCAACGCCATACGATAAAGCGAAATACGTGGCTTAGAATTGTTATTTCATATGACATATTAAACAGAGGGCAAAATTTATTATTAGTTTGTAGAGGTACAGTTTGGTTTTTATACTTTGGGCCGAAAACTAAATAAAACACTGAACTAAATATCTAAGTGGTCATCTCTGCGAACTTAGCCTGGGTTCCAGTCTGATCATTTTTTCTTCTTTTTTTTATTTTTCCGTTCCTTGGTCGGTCAAAAATGACAGCCTGGGGAACCTTGATTTCAATCGACAGCGCCACCTGGATTTTTCCTCAAATTTTGAGGCGTAAAGCCAAGAACGATAACGCTATCCGATAACTCTATTGTGCTATAAATAGTAACAGGAATCCCAGTTTTTGTTTGTTTGATTTTATTCTTTACGTCCACTCAACAATCTTTCAGTTATGCGGGACGGTTCTTCCTGGGTTTAACCAGTACTAAGCTAGGATAAATGTGTCTTGCTCAAGGACCACAACGCAGTGACGCCGGTGAGGCTCGAACCCGCTACCCTTCGGTCTCGAGTCAAGCACTCTACCACTGAGCCACTGCGCTCCCTCAGGAATCCCAGTGAAATGATAGATAGTAAGCACTGACCTATATTAGAGTGACTGGACACTTCATTTTTCAGCCATATAGGTATGTCGTGGCATGTGTCACGTGACTAACGCCTGGTGCGCCTTTTATCGTACACAATCAAAATGGCGATGCAGCTTGTGAGACCGCTGCATTTATAGGTACTTTAAAGAGCGTACTTCGTTTGTAATATCGCTTATTGGTAAATATTATTAATAACAATCGAAAAAACATATATGAAATATTGCTAAATGCTTTGTTTCTGCAGTGTAAAAACTAATCCGATTGAGTTATGACCGTGTAAATAACGGCCGATTTTAAGAAAGTTGCGGAAATCTGCAAAAAATGGCTTCAAAAATACCTCTTTCACTCTGACGAATAAAGCTTCAAACATGGCTATATCTGTTTCTCGATTTATCAATATTCATAAACTAAGATGTCCAATGATTCATAATTATCGTTATTATATAATTTTGGTGTATATAAAGGTGTTAAAAGTTTAGGTAAACATAGAGAAATTACACTGTGTATTCCAAAACAGCGGTAAAAGCCAACCGTGTAGATAAATGATATCGAGTTTCCCTCATTTACCTGTGTAAGATACAGGACAGTGTTATTTGAGTTGAGTATTGGTATTGTATTGAAGTTTCTAGTCACTCTTATATAGGTCACTGTAGTAAGGCAAACATACCACAGATATTCCTTCCTCTGTCCTTTCATCGAATGCACTTTGTGGACGATAGTTGGCTTCACGAAATAAATTGAAACAGCGTTTTCCGACTCTGGTGTATTTGTTAAGTAATTAGTTTTTATGCATTTAATACACACGGTCGAGATACGCGCAACACATCCGAGAAAAACATCATCTCCTTTGAACTTTCGCAATAGTATTGACGCTTCAGTTTCATCTCTGTGTTTGAAAATTATAATCCTTTGTTTTATGGTCAATCGGTCTCGAACCAAGTAAACAAATTCCATTTTTAGTCACGTTTTTACGCAGAGTTTCCATGATCAGCTGACTGATAATGGCATCCTCATTACCGGATCGGTGTCTCGTTATCATCTTTATTACGTCACACTAAAGCAATAGGCTATAATAAGATTAATAGGCTTATCGGATAATCAAAGGGAAATACTATGGATGTCCCCAGGCGTCAATATTAATCGAAATTAATAACGGACAACCGATACCTTTGATGTGGTATACTTTTATTCTCTTATTTTTTAGGATATTAGCATTAGAAAATTATTGCCAAAATATTGACGACTGGACCCAGGCTACTGCGAACTGGTCATCCAATACATTTGATTTTTTCAAAATATATGAAAGATATAACATGGAAAGTTGGGATATATAATTCCTAGGTCCCAATAACCGTACTAAAGATTCGTGTATTGTTTAGGAAATTAATAGATTAAATTGTTGAATAATTGGTTAAAACAAAGATGACGAATTAGAAATTTTGTTCGGTGTATATTAGGCTGTCATTTTTTGAAAATCACAGCTGATCTTTTACCCCAATAAGCAGAAACACAAAGTTCCAGTTAAATCCATACAAGCTTAGCGTCCCTTTATGGGACAAAGTTAAGCAGTGCAGACACAGATTAGACACCGCAGAATGCGGCTTATGATCAGAAACTCCACTGTTTACGTACAAAATATTTATCAGAATTTGAATAACAGTGAAAACAAAAAATACCATACATACCTTAAATTTGAAATAGACTTGTCCAGTTTCTAATGCTTGGAAATACCACCTGGCAGCCGGTGAAAGGAGGTTTATCATCTTTTGTTGTTAAATGTAATAAAGACACAGATTATGTAGTTCTAGTTTATGCTTACTCACAAATCAAATTAAACTTTTTGGGATGTAACAAGAAATGAATTGCACAACAATTCATGTAACAATAGATGGCGGGCAAGGTTTAGAAGATCATCAGTTGAGCTACGTCTGAATTTATCTTCCTTAAACTTGTATCAGTTTCAGATCCTTTATTGCATTGTTGTTTGTGAAATTATATTTATCTAAATGTATATTCTACCCCTCTATCATAAAGCAGTTGAAAGACAATCGTATGCTTATGACACCCACATAGTCTTAATAATTTGTATTATTATTTTATGGTAATGAAACAACTTGGCAATGTTTTTTTCTTTGCAGAACCTAAAGGATCCAGCTTTGACAAAGAAACATTTCAGCCTCGTATAATCGCTGCTCCTTTCGGAAAACTTCGCAAAAGATTCATATCCAGAAAAAGCAGCAACACACTTATCTCGCTGTATCTTGGCAGCTGCTGTGTAAGTACCTTTATGTCTGTCTGTCTGCCTGCCTGTATGTATGACTGTCTCTCTGTATGTATGTATGTCTGTATGTCTGTGTGTGTGTGTGTGTGTGCGTGCGTGCGTAAATGCGTGCGTTTATGTATGTATGTATGTATGTATGTATGTATGTATGTATGTATGTATGTATGTATGTATGTATGTATGTATGTATGTATGTATGTATGTATGTATGTATGTATGTATGTATGTATGTATGTATGTATGTATGTATGTATGTATGTATATATGTATGTATGTATGTATGTATATATGTATGTATGTATGTATTCTTAACATTGTCTTAATTGAAATGACTGAACAGTCTTTTTGAAAACACGTATAGACTCGAATGCTATGCCTCCAGATATTGCAGTTTATTAGGGTATGCATTTTTCGTTAATATAAAAACAAATCTTCTGGACATATTTACTGTGTATTTTTAATTTTTTAACCCTTAAATATTGCTTATGGGACATTAGCAAACACTGCAGAGTGCTGCGTCTGATCAGGGTCTTCAATATTTATAATTTGAATAACAATGAAAAATACCACCAGACAACACTTAAATGACAATCAGCGTGGATCTGAGAAAAGTGTCATTAAGGCAAAAACGCCTAAAATGTCAAAATTCCACATGTTTTTATTTTAACATGACAATGTTTCTAATGCTTGATACCGTCAAAGTAGCAAATGTTTCTGATTATATTTAAAGTTTTGTATGATGCCTGTTGTCATGGCAACAAGTAGGCTATAACATCTACAAGAGTTCATAAAGAAAAATGAGTCACTCTTATTGCCTATAGTACGACTTAGAAAGTATAGATTCATATAATAGCATTTGTATTTACATTATTACACGGATAACGCATGTTGATACATTATATTTGTTAGATGTTTATACTGAGTCAAAAATAATCGACAAGCAACTGGAGACCAGCACTCTGACGTCATATTAGGGTTAACGTTCGTTATGACGTCACATTCCAAACCGGATTACATATGTAGCTTCTAACCTTGGTAAATATTCGTCAATATAGAAGATACTTGCTTCAAATTTTCAGTAAATGCTCTTAAGAGGTAACAGGGGTAGCATTGACTTGATTTTGATTGTCACAACAATAAGGTGTCTTTTGTTATATCCTGGCCCAAATTGCCTCGTCAAAATGATAGGGGTAAAGAACAGGGGTGGTAAACATAGGAACTACAACGAAATTGTGTTAACGTAATGTTTGTTCCCAAGCCACATCTGGGACACCACCTGGTAGTTTCCAAGCCAAAAATTGGATAAACAAAGGTAAGTATCATTTTCAGTTTTGTTTTATCATTCCTATTAAGAACGAATTCTGGTAAAATCCGGCAATATGGTTCCGTCTGAATATGTCTCAGCGTCCCCTCTAGCTTAGAATTTTGTATGAAAAGTTATTTTTAGATTTTTGTTTCCCTACTGAGCACCGGACCAACTTTCCCAAAAGTACTATGCTAGTTCGAAGGATTTTAACCCATATCAGTTAAATTAAATGGAATTTGATATCAAGTGACGACGAAAATGATACAAAAGACCCTCAATAAACGTTCCTACACTAAAAAATCTGAGCATTTACTCATAAACGATTCATGCCCTGTTCCTCCTATGTGGTAGTTTCCAGTGCCTTTCATTTTTACACACTTTATCTTGTATAATGTTATTTAGCTACTTCTTTAGCTCACCTTTAACCCATTGGTATCAATTGGACCAGTCTATTTCCGTTTTTAATGTTCGGTGGTATTTTTATTTTAATTAAGATTTTGATAGAACATTCTGTAAGCAAACAATGGAGACCTTGATCAGACACAGCAATTTGTCGCATCTGATCTGTGTCTGCACGGTTTGCATCTATGACCAAAAAATGACGCAATGCTAATATGGGTTATTTTATTTTCTGTGTATTTTCTTAATGTACGCTTAAAAAGTGCTGGGTTGTGTCTTTTGTGCTTCTTCTTTCTTCTTGGCCAGAGGGAAAGAGCTACTCGGTTAGTAAATGATATACAACACACAAAAAACTTCTTTCAAAAAG
Source organism: Loripinus fragilis (assembly GCA_964019695.1). Lineage (NCBI taxonomy): Eukaryota > Metazoa > Mollusca > Bivalvia > Lucinida > Lucinidae > Loripinus > Loripinus fragilis. The sequence continues at coordinate 61,092,516 of OZ026522.1, read as the reverse complement.
GTGGTTATACTTGATATACTATTTATTTCGTCCTCCTGTTACCCTGTCATTCCAAAACGCTTCATACTTGCAGTGCACATCTTCTCTTACAGTTTTACAACTATTTCAAAAGGTTTGAATATTTCTCTATTGCATTATGCATGTGACAATTTGATTATTCCCTTTTTTATTTTGCTAACAGTTGGTAAACAATGTGTTATTTTATAAATATCTGACATCAATGTGTACAGACAAGGGTTACTGTGTAATATTATTTTTTACACACTGTCTTCCGTGTACCACTCTCCTCTCAATAGCTTTTAATTCCCATTTCTCCTTTGATGCTGCTGAATTGGTGCAATATGATGATCTGCTGACAGCTAAAAGTTGTCTTATATCTAGCCTTTCCCACAGCCTAGAACTATTCAAATAATGCTTTCATTCTGATTTTCATATAGACATAATATTCCTACTTTGAAGTTAGTCTATAGGCTGGTGCTAAGATCTAGCTAATAGCCATACAACTCTTCTGTAGACAACAATATTAATTTTATAGACTAGCCATGACTTAAGTCACGTAGAATGAAAAAAATGTCATTATAATTTTCTCCTTGTATTACTAACATTACTTTTAATACTAGAGGCTAGTCTATCTTATATCCTATTAAAATATGTACTTTTAGTACTTAACTCATTGCAGACCAATGCAATTTTCCATAAAACTTGATACAGTTAAGTAAAGATGGTTCTTTGTCCATATTGAATTGTTACAAGTTATGACTTTCAAATAATTCAGTATTTCTTTCTCTGAAGATTGATTTTGCCTTTGTAAATAGTTCTGTGGTATTTTACCTGGATCTTTACCGTTTGCTAGAGTACCTGTTTACCCGTATCCAGGCTCTAAATGATCAAAATAACCATCTAACAAAGAGTGGTTTATTAAAGCTTGCACAAATGGAGGGATATTCCCCATTTAATAAAAGAGTGTCCATTTCATACGAAATGTATTAAGAGAACCTTGGCTAGTTTCACAAATTTCATACCATATTACTTCAAGTGCAAGATTCGGGAATTCATATATGACCTTTTAAAATGGAATTTATGTCTTTATAATGGATTTTGATAAAATATTGCATAATTGTTATGGAAGTCGTCATGACGTTACAAGTCATAACGAAAGTGTTATGTGACGTGTGGTAATATAAGATTCATTACAGAATAACTGTGACGTCATATGATAAATACATTCTTATAGGAAATACTTAAACTAATTCAGTAATACTCCCTCTGACCTGGTCGAATTTTCATTAAATTTAGCATGTACGTCAAGGTATCAAGTTAACAATCATAAATTGTGTGTTTTTATATTCTCTATACAGCCAGGATGGTTTGGTGGTTGATGTGTTTGACCACTTCATGGATGTAGTGAATTCTGTTATCAAGTGTGACAAGGCGAGGAAATGTGCTGATAGCTGGTTCAATGTTGTCAGGATTTACTTGTTTTTAGAAATGAAAGAAAAGACAACACAGAAGGTGAGAGTGACAAAATATAAGAATCTATCATGAGTGTGAGGGTAGGATAGAAAAATCCGTCCTGAGGATCGCCGTTTGGCATCCCAAGGCTTGCTGAGTGATGACAAACGGTGATTCCGAGGAACGGATTGTTCTATTCTATCCTCACACAAATAGTGGATTCTTTTTCTTGCTTACCACTGTTTTTAATTCTTAAAATAAGTTTCCAGAAGTCTCTGAATACGCTAAGATGCAATTTCACATGATGACGTCATTTCAGCATAGCAATGACGTCACTTGAAGACCATGTGAGAGAGTACCAATGCAACAAATGTATGTAGCCCTCATGTGACAGCCTGGGTAAGATAGCATGGGTAAGTTTAGATTTTCTATCCCAGGGTAAAATATCAGAGGTCCTTATCCGGTGTGCAAGAATATATTTTGCTGATATATATTAACCTTTATTAGCCATTTCCTTGACGTGAGAAAACCTGACTTTGCTGCATGCAAACATGAATTCAGCAGACAAGCCTGCGCAAATTCACAGACTGTTTAGGACATTTGTTATTCACTATCTTGAAAGAATAGTAATCAAGTTTGATATAGGCAAAATTTCAAAATTCTAGCAGCTAACCGCTGTAGCTGAACAGATTGTTTTGCGTTTTACGTGGTAGGAAACCCTAAGGGCAGGTTTTCTTGCAGCAAGGCATATAGTATATCAGTAAAAAGTAAAGATCCTATGTTCAAGCATACTGTATCAAAGTTAGTAAGGGTGCAAAGATCAGGAGTCGATACAATCTAGTACCACACCCGACCCAGGATACCAATGGGAAAGGTTCAAAATCACAGTCAAGGAGCAATAATGCCATTTGTACTGAAAACCTGGCAACAAAATGTGACATTTAATCAGGGTGTGCACTGTTTGCTATGTTAAAAACCATGTTCAGGGATTGAAATACATTATAAATTAGAAATTATGACCTATGACCCCTTTATATGTCCATTCGTTGCTTATTGTATCAGATATGATAACCAGATGGAAGCGTTACTCAGTATGTAAAGGGTTTACATTGACACACTTTATCAGATGCCATTGGTTTACATTGACACACTTTATCAGATGCCATTGGTTTACATTGGCACACTTTATCAGATGTCATTGGTGTACATTGATACACTTTATCAGATGCCATTGGTTTATATGGACACACTTTATCAGATGCCATTGCACGTTTCAAATTTTCTTAAAGAAGAACATGTATCCAATGGCTTCGTGTAATAAAATTATAGCATGTAAAACATTAATTTAATATTTAGGTTCATAAACAAATGAAAGTGGCATGTAATATTTCCTGGTATATAATAAACCATTCAAAAAACAAGTGAGTATGATCAGGAGATACGACAATCACACACCGCAGACAGCCCCTTGTCACCGCAAGGAAGAACTGCAGAATACTGAATGTAACAAGGCGTCAGGAAGCCAGGCCTCGAGGTTATAAAACGTGAGTTCATTCTCAGACTCAAAATAAAGCATAATGATTGGCTGATTGCGGACACGTGTCCGCAAGCAGCCAATCATTATGCTTTATTTTGAGTCTGAGAATGTACTCAAGCTTTATAACCTTGAGGCCAGTTTAAACAAAGCTACCAGCTCTAGTGAAGGCTAGGTGTATTTGGTTATTTCCAATAAATCATTATTTCTCGAAATTGTTTTTTTATTTTTATTTGATTTAATTCTTTTCGTCCCATCAACAATCTTTCAGTTATGTAGGGACAGGTCTTCCTGGGTTGAACCAGTACTAAGCTAGGATAAATGTGTTTTGCTCAAGAACCACAACGCAGTGATGCCGGTGAGGCTCGAACCCGCGGCCCCTTGGTCTCGTGTCAAGCAATCTACCACTGAGCCACTGCGCTTCCTATTCTCGACATTGTATGTGTGTTTGTTCGTTTGTTCTGTTATGATTCTTTACGCCCCATCAAAAATCTTTCAGTTATAAAGGGAAGGGTCTTCCTGGGTTGAAGCAGTACTAAGCTAGGGTTAATACTCTTGCTCAATGACACAACGCAGTGACGCCGGCGAGGCTTGAACGTGCAGCCCCTAGCTCTCGAGTCAAGCACTCTACCACTGATCCACTGCGCTCCCTGTGTTTGTGTGTGTCCTTGGTCAGTGCTGGTCATCTGCAGATACACTATTGCCTCAGCCTTCATTGTTCAATGAGGTAAGAACTTACATCTCATGATCTGATTGGTTATAATTTTGTTTCAGATCCCACTGCTAAAATTGTTTAAAAGCTGTCTCAACATGGTGTATCAAGCCGTTATAACCCCTGATGTGCCACATGATGGGATTAGCATGTATAAGCTAGCTACAGATGTAATCTTGAGGAAATGTAAACCACTGTAAGAAAAAGTGCACATTCATATGACATTACAGCTTATCACATATGAGCCACAACTAGTGAAAACCAACAATGTGACCAGCCTAAGCATCAGCACAGTCTGACTAGAGTCTTTACTGCATGAAGACAGCTTGAGTACTTCTTCTCCCACTGAATGTCCAGCAAAGACTCTGATTAGATTGGGTGGATGCCCAGGCTGACCTGAGTCTTCGATTTGTGCACACTATTTTTTTTTATTTGTTATATCATTGCTCATATGTATTAAATTAGTTATTATGATCTGGCAAACATACTTTTAGAAATAGAGAGGATCTGCATGGATGTTTGTGTTGTTTTTGTGCATACTCGATACATACCTTAATCGTGTGCGCTGGTATAATACAATAGCTTTTGCAAACAGTTTGACCGAAAGAACGTCTGACCTGATCTGGATCCAAGCCATTTGACACTCTGATAGTGTTCCTGAAATAATGTTTTGAAAAAAGTTAATGAAAAATACTCAACATTCAAAGAGTTTGATCTATGTTTTGCACAGCTTATCTCATACAATATTGAAATTTATCAGTTACCTCTTATATAAACTGCATTGTCGCACGTTGCCTGATAAACAATGTCTATCTCACTGCATGATGTCTTTATCAGGTCATGATGACATTGGACTTTTTGAGTAACGTCGCTAATGACGCTGAATCAATACAAAAAAAAATATGTCATAATCGCTAGCTTGAAGAGTGAAACAGTGGGTAAACTGGTAAATAGAATACCAGGTTCGCGTCTTTTGATATCAAGTTTACCAGGCTCGGCTTTGAGAACGCATGTTGAATCGCTTTGCAAGCCTTGCGATGTCAACAAGCGTTCTTAAAGCCTTTCCTAGTAAACTTGATATCAAAAGACACTCAATTAGTACTCTCTATATATATGTAACTCACAAAAAATCTCTGATCATTTGCAGGCCAATAGAGGATGTAAAACAGATATTGAAGATAGTAAAGATCACGCTTGGAAAAGGTAGCAAGCCGATGGCTGAGGAAAGTAAACGTATACTGGTAGATCTGAAGAAAACCAAGGTCTTGGATTGGAAGGTATAGCCTACAGTAAATTATTGACAACATATATTATTGTTAATCAAAGTTTCTGCTTTAAGTGTTTTAAATTGATCTTGTAAACATCTTTATCAGTTACCTCTCAATTTGATTGCATTGCTTCAAGTTGCCTGATAAACATTGTCTAACTCACGGTATGTGCAGATCATAATGACGTTGCACTTTTTGAATGACGTTGCTAATGACGCTGAATCAACACAAAAATAAAAAATTATGTCATAATCGCTAGTTTGAAGAGTAAAACAATGGGTAAATTGATACTTTTGATATCAAGTTTACCCGGCGACGCTTTGAGAATGCATGTTGAATTGCTCTGCGAGCCTCGCAATGTCAACAAGCGTTCTCAAAGCCTTGTCTGGTAAACTTAATATCAAAAGACACTCACCTAGTATTCTCCATAATTGGTCCACCAGTTAAACGCTATTCGAATGGTGTTTTACTGGTGGGCCAATGATGGACCAACACTGTATGCTGTCTGAGGAGATACTTTGGACTGAGAGGCCATATTAATTAATTCTCTTTATTATTAATTGTCAAATACAACTATATATAACATTATACACGTGTGTGTATCAAACATGAATGAAATAACATTTAGAATAGTAATCACACGAAAACCATTCTTTTGCTAAAATGAAGATGAGAAGGTGGCATAAGTACAATAATTCCAGGTGAATATGACTAGGAATCAAGTTTGACCTATAGTTTAGGATTTTATACTTGTTTATTAAATATGAATTTAGTCAACTTAACCTTTCAAAATAAAAAACAACATATTTTTGTACTAAACATGACGATGAAAAATGGCCTCAATTCTCAAAATATCAGATTGATTTTGATATGTCAAGATTAAATGAGCCGCGACATGAGATTTCCAACAATGTGGTATGTGCGACTAGCAATGGCTCAGACCAGCCTGCGCGTATCAGAGCCTTTGCTAGTCGCTGGAATATTCTACGACTGTAAGCTACTGACCGAAAATCATTTGGAGTTTATAAGCTAAAAAGGAGGCTGCACAGGCAGGCCAGAGTCTAGACTTGTCAAAATGCCACATTGTTTGAAATCAAATGTCCCGGCTCAAATATCTTTGTATAAGCTATGAATCAAATGTACCAATATCCCAAAGATATATCAAGGAAACCATTGAGTGTGCTTTATGTATGGATGGACTGACACAACTCTTATACAGACAGCAGCCATACTATTTGTCCCCAACGTTTCATGTACAATGTTACTAGATTTAACCAAATTATTTATGAATGTAAACGTTACATATTACTGTAACTATATTTTACACTTTTGCATATAACATGGATACTCAATCATAATTTGTAGCTAAAGATTTCTCTTTAATTGCGTGACGGTGGGTCAGGCCTCAGACTCAATGACGTTACCCTGACCTAAAGTTTTCGTCAGTAGGTTATTGCCTTATGATTGTTTTAGGCTGGGCCCACTGTGGCTCAACTTAAGGGTTTCATAAAAATAATGAGTCTTTTTTTTTCAACTGACCAACACTAAATTAAAAAAAAACTTGCTGATGGTTAGTTCATGCCACAATATGTGTTATAAAATGCTAATGTTGCTTCCAAATTTCATAAGAATAGGTGCAATAGAACTTTTTTATGTAAAAATAAATAGGCAAAAATGCCTCGAGTGTAACAAATTAAGTGTTAATTAAAAAAAACACACTAAATTTTCTACCGACTATCATGTAGAATATACATCCACGTAGAGATAACCTTATATCTTACTGTAGACTTCAATTATTAGACAATTAGTTTTGGGATATGGATAAAGTTATTTTCCCAAATATTTTGTTACTTTAGATCCCTATGAGAAAAAACACCCATGAAATATTTTGTCAGCCAAAAACAACAAAATTGGACAGAAACATGTTATAATTTCCATACAGTGAATCTGTATTAACTACACTGACCCTAATTGACAACTGTGGTGTTACATCTCCGAAAATTATGGCTTTACTATTGTATGCTCATTTATACATAACAAATACATGAGCCATTACATGTGTTGTAAATAATCCAGCTAAACTCCTGGTCTGTGTTCTGTGTCTCTTGGTGCTGTGGGTTGTTCTTTGTTCTGTGGTTGTTGCATCTCGTGATCATACACAAATGTTGTTTTTAAAATTTAATAATGTTTTGTGTGACAACTATTAGTTCATTTTTGATAGTACTATCCCAATCCATGCCAATGACCTAGAGTTTAATTTTTCGTTTTTTTTTTTTTCGTTTTTCAGCTTTTAAGTGCTCATTACTTTCAAACCTTTTGGTGGTGGATATGAATTAGTTTATATTTGCCATAATGCTAGATCAGTGCAATCTCCACACATACAACTGACCTACATGTCAAACCATAATAGTGACTTTGAGTCAAGGTCACATAACTTAGACTTTTATTTGTTGTATGATGTCCTTTGACAGCTCTTCGGATAAAAAAATAGGCACATAGTGCAGATCCATGTCAGTTTAGACATACCACAGCATCCAATGAGGTTCTCTTTTAATAGCTATCACAAGTGGTTTGAAAATGGATTTAAAAGGAAAAATATCTAACAACAACCCTAAAATCCTAACAGTGCCATGGGTTGGTCTGCATTGTGTGATTGTATCATTTCCTGGTCATACTCACTTACTTTTGAAAACAAACTTGTCCAATATGTTAACCTTAGTGTTAGTGGATGGATGCGTACCTGTTTAAAGAAGAGGTGGTTTTCAAAAAGGTAAATTGATAAGGATTGTAAAGTTCATTTGGCTATAAAAGGTTAAATTTACAAACTTTGGTGTTCATATAAGAAGATCCAAACCGTTTGTTCATGAAAACTGTGCTCTGTATATTTTCATATGATAATTAGAAAGAGAATCCTAACTAAAAAAGCAAAACAAAACAAAACGTTATCAAAGTTGGATCCCCCCTGACATAACTTTCTATATCCGCGCATGTGACCCATATCATAATTCTTAACATTATAATTTGTGTTATGAATAGAAACACGTAGACGAAGCAAAGGACATTATAGCCATGCTTGGGAAGATGACAGAAGAACAGTTTGTACTTGGCAAGGAGCTGAGCAATACCATGTGGGAATATGAAAGATTTGTAGGCGATTTTATGGATATGTTGAAGTAAGATTTATTTTATTTCTTCCTAAGTTGCACGTCAAGTATACAATGGATGTGGTCCAAGATTTGTTTCCACTAATGACACCAAAAACTTATTAACCTTTAAAGCCCCAATCACGACTGCAGCAGACGACAAATTTTGCAACATCTCTCCTAATTTTTGACTAAAATACAGCATAATATTTCATGCGAATTGTCTACCAGCAGACAATTCTCATGAAATATCATGCCTTATTTATTATTTTTGAAAAAAAAACCCAGTAAAGTTTGAAATTGTCGTCTGCAGCAAATTGTAGGTGGCGCTTTAAGGGTTTAATAACTGGATCAGAACATAAAATAATGGTACTACTCACATACCTATGCTTCACGCATTTAAGCCAAATGGAATTTCCCGTCTTATCAATTGGACCAGTCCATTTTCGTTTTAAGGATTGTTAGGTGGTATTTTTCATTTTTCTTTTTTTATTCAGTTTTTAATAGAACATTCTGTAAACAAACAGTGGGGACTCTGATCAGACACCAAATTCTATGGCGTCTGATCTGGTTGTGCACTGTTTGCCTATGTCCCACAAAAAACGACGCTATGCTTGTATTAACATTTTGCCTGCTATAAAAAATGCATATGAAACTGTCTTCTGCAGCATCTAGTTCTTATTACATACAGACTAATTTCAGAATATAGGCAAACAGCGTAGACCCTGATTAGATTTGCTCCTAGTAGAACAGTCTGATCTTGGCCCACATTGTTTGTTACAGAGACGTTTTAAAAGAACCAGCAAACGACTTACAGCAGACGACATTAAGTAGCGATTAGCAGCTAAAGACTTTAAGCTGGAAGCTAGTCATTCTCTACTAGGCTCTGTTGAACCGCAAATTTCTCACTTTGTATATTTCACACTGTGAGGAATTGGTACCAATACGTCACCTATTTCATACGTCTATCTCACACTTTGTGAAAATTACGCGGAAAAGGCAAAATTCATATAGAATACTTGCGTATTCCTCAAATTGATAAAATACCCCCAAATCTGCTGCATTTCGCATTTGATTCTAATTCTTAAAAGTTTTGTCACTGACATCTGTGACGATCAAGTGTACCAGTTTTCCACATATGTGATGATTAAGTACCAATTTTTCACATGTGCGAGGATTTGGAACCAGTTCTAAACACGTGTTAGGTTTTGATACCATTTTTGTCTTGTGATAAATTGATACTAATTTTCACAGATGTGATGATTTGGTATCAATTACCACACGTGTGAGGATTTGGTGTTGATTGTTCACATTTGTGAAAATTTGGTACAAATTATTGACATTCTAGAAAACTTGTACCAGTTCTTCACACGTTAAAAATATAAAATTGTGAAATTTGAGCACAAATTTATGCCCCAAAATTTATCGAAATCGACCATACGCAAATTTTATATTAGCCAATAGTGACATATTGGTACCAATTTTTCATATGGTATGAAATTTACGAAATGGAAAAATTGCGGTTTAACAAAGCTCTCATTTGAGCCTTGGCTGCCTGATATTGCAATAAACGCCAACATCATTTTCGTAGGATCACTTGATAAAGACATAGAAAGTAAAATAAAAAAAAACTTTTCTAATCTGTAGACTCAATAAAACCGAGTCTGCTGTTTTCTAATATTGTATGTTCTCTCTATATCTGAAGGATTTGTTTTTCCAGATTATTTACCACAAAGCTATTTATTTCTTGTCAGGTAAAGAGTGTTTTAAATGTGATACATGTCTTACACAATTAATATGGGGAAATGACTGTTACATCAACAGAATGGCATGACGTTCTTGTGTTAGGTACAAGTTAAAATTATTAGTAACTCATTTTTAAATCTGGAAATGGGACATTAATGTTTCCAATATTACTCTTCTCTCATTATATTCTACCATTTTGCTTTAGTTATTGACGATAATTGACTAAACAATATTGACCTTTTATTCTGAAAGTCGAATGCAATATCATTGTACTTTCTTTTACAATGACTATCATAATGCTACACGGTGAGAAGAATTAAAAGCTACACAATGAACCCAAAATGCAAAACCTATTCAGTGAGAAAAACCACTGACATCTAAATGTTTTAATATGCGCTATTTTTGTATCCACATTAAATGAATTTTATTTTAGTTTTCTATCTCATAAAATAAGGGTAATGGCATGGAATTGTTTCAAACTTTTTACGTTAAACCTCTATAAAAATCTAAGAAATGCAGCGTTTTGAAATTGAAGCTTTCTTTTTCAACTCTGTATATAATCTGATTTTTCATGAGTCGTCCCTTTGTTTATTTTAAGACTCATCGCTTGAAGCGCGTCTAAAGTGAATGTAAATTGGCAAGTGATAACTTAGCCATTACCACAATAGATATATCCCTGAATTTATAAAAATACTTTTTTTCATGCTCAACTGAGCTGAGCAAACAAATTATTCTGCTCATAAATGGCATTTTAACATGTATTAGCATGATAAATACCACACCTGAGAGAATTAAAGCAAGTTTTCTTCACTTTTCGGTATTTTAGTTTTTATCAACAGTTGAGATTTTGTGCTCAGTTGCGTTGAGCATGAAATAAGTTTTATAACCTCGGGGCCTGATCTTATATCATCAAACGCTTGGCACTGGGATTAAAGTTGTTACACATCTAGATACAATTTAGCATGTTTAACTATGTGTTTGAGTCTCTATGTTCATTCTCAAATTATTATATGCTGGCTAAATAGACACACAATAGATGTGTCATAATAAACATTTTAATCAAATCATGTTTGAATTTTTTTCTAAACCAAATATAAGCTATGCAACTGGATCTCAATATGACCTAGCACATGAGAGTTTGGGTCTTATGACATTGCAAATGAATTAAGTATGTAGTGAGCGCTAGCTGAAATTAATTGTCGTGTTTATCTACCTGTCTGATGCAAGGTATTAAGGAAATTATTAGCAAAGTGAACCTTTGCAAGCTTGGAGGGTCTCATAGGTTAGAAATAGGTAGCACTTTCAATATGGTTGGCACTATAATAAACATACGTTTTCCTTTAACTTACTAATAAATATGGTTGGCACTATAAAACATACGTTTTCCTATTATTTGGTAATAAATAACCAATATATGTATGCTGTCATTTCTTTGTAGAAAAGATAAAATTCTACCCCAACTACAATCGACGCTGGTAACATTCTTCTTTGATAGCATATTGATTCAAGTTCCAAGGAAATCAGAATTTGCAAGAAGAGTTTCAGGTCGTGACTATATAGATTTTTCTGTAACTATCTTCTTATCTGTTTCAATTTGTTTCAAAATTTAAATGTATGTTATATCCTTAGTCTCAAATGAAATTAAGAAATGAATTAAATTTTTGGAATATTCATGGAATCATGAATACTTCGGCTCTCTTGCAAAGTAAGTGAAGCTGGAAGACCTTCTCGTTAACTTTGCAAGAGACCCAAAGTATTCATGATTCTACGAACATTCCAAAAATTGAATTTATTGCTTATATTTATATTTTATTATAAATATCTAAAATATAGAAATTATTGATAATTGAGGAAACTAAACAGTTTCGTATTTAATATGTTATTGTATTCACGGTTTTGTTGGAGTGCAAAACGGAAAAGTGAAACAGCTGTCGTGAACACAGACAGCCAATGGAGCAAGATGCTTGTTTTGCAAGTGCCAGTCACAACATCAGTGTCACTTCTGGCAAATGAATGTGATGTTCAAAGCATATTGCACGGGCAAATGAGCTTGGCAGTTGTGAATCAAAATTATGTCATTCATGAGGCTATGAACGGTTGCAAAAATCTAAAGATTTATTAAAGGCTTGCTTTGAAAATGTAAATATATTTTAAAATCATCAACCAGGCATGTGAATTATTTCTATTAAACGCATCAAAGTGCGATACAAATGTAGAAATACTGAAAATCCAGTCATTTAGCAGATAGCTTTACAAGATATGGTCGTTTACCCTTTGAAGACCGGAAACCACTAAATTGGTACTATGACTTATGGTGCATGTGCAGATCCAGAGGAAGGCAGTGGGTCCGGACACCCACCCCTTAAAAATCACAAAAATATAGGGTTTCTTAGCAACACTGATGCGGAAGCCCTGAATAATAACAAAGCTACCAAGCCAGTATTCAATGCTGGGACATCATTGGCCCGCCAGCGAAACGCCATTTAAATGGCATTTTGCTGGCAGACCGATGATGTCCCGCTTATCCTTGCATCCCTCATCAACTAAAAAAACGTTGTCAAAGTTGGACCCCCTCTGACAAAACTTCTTGGATACGCCCCTGAGGTGACATTTCATCAGAATGTGCAATGTTTGCTAAGACAAAATGGATCTTCAGATAAAGAAATGCATCTTTTGTTTTGAAATCATAACCTGTGACCCCTCAATATATACAATGGATCATCCTGACCGTATTGTATGTAGCTTTAAGGAAATTACATTTGTCTTAAATTGGTCAAAAATAGTTAGTGAGTATGATCAGGCTATACCACAATCAAAAACTGCACACAAACCCATGGCGCCGCGAGGAAGAGCCACACAACCATCACCAGTCACCAGGAAGACCAACCAAGCAAAGTAACCAGCTCTCTCGTTCCCATAAAGATGATTGCAAAACTTAAAAGGACATAAAGTAACGTACAACAAAACATAGAACAATTACAGACTCCCACAATGGGAGTAACAATAAACAAAAAGTAAACAACAACAGAACCTCCGCCTTAGAACGGATAGCAGCCTTAGCCACGGGGGGGGGGGGGGGGGGGGGTTAAATGCATTTTACTGGTACCAAATCTTCGCCATAGATTCTGCTGTTGTTGAAGTACAAGAAATGTTCAGCTCGCATGGAAACCTTCTAACTAATGCAATGTATCATCATGGAGAAACACTCTAATCAAATTAATACACTATGATAAAACAAAGAAAAGGATTCACGACTCACAGATAGTCAGAGCTAAAGAAAGCCTCAAGTTGAGTCACGGTGGGTCCAAACATTGCAACTTCCAAGTATGGCAACATATAAAATATAAAAGAAAACCTTTAGATCTAAACCAATAACTTGGAAAGAACATATGGTACGAGCTCGTACATATTGATATGTGTTCTCTAATACACATCTTTATGGCATCAGTCTGCCATATATCACAGCTGTAGGATTAAAACAAGCGATTGATACATAGTTAAGAATCATACCTATTTGAATAAATTTACAAGAGAAAATCCCATTTGTATCCATCTAAGTACATGCTTGAAGTTTGCTATGTAATTTATACATTTTTCACATTCCCAATAACTTATAAAAAGGCATCGAGTTCAAGTTTGCTGGAGTTTCTAGTATTATAAACTTTACACATTAAGTGTTTAAAATAATAATATAATAGCAGCAAAAGTTTCTGAGTTTATATTTTCTTCAGTCAAAGGTCAAGGTCAAATATGACATTTTAACATTAATTAGCATGATAAATACAACATCTGAGAGTTTGAAAGCAAGAAAAGTCTTAATAGTTCAGAATTTTAGTTTCTGTGACCATTTGAAATTTCATTCTCGGTTGAGTTGAGCATGAAAACAGTTTTATAACCTCGAGGCCTGGTACACAAAAATGTAGAAGTATTTTTTTTTCCAATTAACAGGCGTATTTATATATGGTTATACTACTAGCCACAATACAAGCTGTACCTGTAGCCCATATACCCAATTTTGTGGGGACTGGCACTTCATGTAGCAAATGCTATGCATAAAGTTACCATTTGCCTACATATTTTGCACATACACTAGTTTTCTATTCCACATATATGTACCTACGTTTTTATTTGATTAAATGATGAATTGTTATTAAATATGCTTAGCATAGACAAAGCTGCACGTAAAAGCGTGTAAGTACTAATTAATGAGTATTTACATGAAATAGATGTTTTTTTATGAACAACTGAAGTTGAAAAGCCCTGTTGTTTAGATGGACAATGCTTTAACTGCCATGTCGCTAACTGACATAACTTTAAATGACATATCTTAATGGAGAGAATTGCTGACAAATGCTCACATGGTGGCTTTTATTCATATAACATGCTTGTCTTTGGCTGGGTCCACCATGGCGCAACTTGAGGCTTTCGTTAGCTCTGACAATATGTAAGTCGTGAGCCTTTGTTTCATAATAGTCTGTTAATTTGATAATATTCTTTCTCTTTGATGATACATTGCAATAGATAGAAAACCTCCATGCGAGCTCTATAACACTTTTTGTATCCTAAAAACAACAACAACAACAACAGAATCTAGGGCGACGATTTGGCACCAGTAAAATGCAGTTAAGCCCTAAGTGGCTTATTTTGCTGTCCGTTCTAAGGCGGCGGTTATGTTATTGTTGTTTCGTTGTTGATTGTTGCTCCCATTGTGGGGTTCTGTGTTTGTTCATCTTGATGGGGAAGAGAGAGTTGGCTGCTTTACTTTGTGTTTGTCTTTCTGCACGGCCTCCAATCTCGGCCTCCTTCTCCAAAAAGAGCAGAGCGTAAAGTGAGGCGAAGGCCCTTCCGGGAAGCAGGCAGTGGGCAAAACAATGGAACACGGTAAGTTGTGTTGACACATTTTCAATCATAAGTAAATTTTAAGCGCAAAACTCGAAAATCTAAGAATGCTATGCTTCGGGCAATTGTTCAAGCTATCCGTAGAGCATGCTGTTTGCACATTTGAACTTAGTTTGTAAGCGTGAGAGTTTTTCTCCCGTTGCACAGTTGTCCAAGAAACGGTGGTTCCCGCATGGTTTTGCCTTCTAACCAAACGTATAGTAGCGTTTGGACCCTTATTCATACTACCGAGGCCCCTCCACACCCATGTTGTCCCAAATGCAATTTTTCGAGATATTTCAATGATAATTGAGTGATTTAGAGCCAAATTTCTTTAGGAGCAGGAGGCGAAGGGCAGGAGAAGCAGGCTGGGAGAGGAGAAGCAGGCGGCGATGAAATCAAAATTTGCATTGATTTTGCTTATTTTTAATAATATACTTATCCAATCTATATCAAACTTGCATGTATGAATATTTCAAAACATTTAAATAAATCGAAATTACTTCGCTTTAAATGCCACCACCAACGTAATGTGTGGTTCACTTTTTTTCTCATTGGAATCATGTAATGCTCACAGATTAGTGATACTTGTGAATTTCTCCCTAAGTTCTTGGGAAAAGGATTATCAAAAATCTCAGACTGGGTCGAACCTCTGTTTTATACCCACCCCCTCTCAAGCTTTGATTAAGAGCAACAATTACTGATGGTGCGAAAGACTTAGACGCAGAAAAAAAAGGAATTCAAACCAAGTGTTCCTTGAAATTTGAACATCGGGGCGCCCCACTGACCGTTCTACGAGACTCCTACGCCTATAAATCATAAATAGATAGTCCAAATTGACAGACTCTTATTTAAATCAACATAATTATTAAATATTTAAACACATCTTTTTACCGATGGGGGCCTATAAACCCATTCTTGCCGACTCTTGACGTTTATATAAAAACAGCCTTTGGTTTGTCACTTACTTATCTCATTTTTATAAACCCATTTTGTCCTGGTGACGCATTCAGTCTTCTTTGAGATTTTTGCTATCAAAAAACGTTGACAGCTGTATGGTTTTTTTTTCGCAAATAAATGTTTATAAGATATACAAAATGTCTTTCGAATATTCATTTATAAATGAGTTATTCTCAATAATGTTTACCAACTATAACGTCCCTACAAAGTTGCGTTAAATGTTTGCCCTGTTGGCTGCTTTATCGATGGCATGATTAAGATGCGGCTTAAAATATTTGTGTGTGTATGTGTAACTCTTACCCGGACGACAGTGGCGCACTTCGAATCGAACTATAGTTCGTACTTTAGTGGCTAAAGTTTGATTCGAACATCAAAATTGTATAGACCGATTTGGTTATGGGCCGAAATTGACATGGGCCGAAATTGTTATGGGCTGAAATGTCCAGCGACCGATTGGATAAGTATATTATTAAAAATAAGCAAAATCAATGCAAATTTTGATTTCATCGCCGCCTGCTTCTCCTCTCCCAGCCTGCTTCTCCTGCCCTTCGCCTCCTGCTCCTAAAGAAATTTGGCTCTAAATCACTCAATTATCATTGAAATATCTCGAAAAATTGCATTTGGGACAACATGGGTGTGGAGGGGCCTCGGTAGTATGAATAAGGGTCCAAACGCTACTATACGTTTGGTTAGAAGGCAAAACCATGCGGGAACCACCGTTTCTTGGACAACTGTGCAACGGGAGAAAAACTCTCACACTTACAAGCTAAGTTCAAATGTGCAAACAGCATGCTCTACGGATAGCTTGAACAATTGCCCGAAGCATAGCATTCTTAGATTTTCGAGTTTTGCACTGAAAATTTACTTATGATTGAAAATGTGTCAACACAACTTACCGTGTTCCATTGTTTTGCCCACTGCCTGCTTCCCGGAAGGGCCTTCGCCTCACTTTACGCTCTGCTCTTTTTGGAGAAGGAGGCCGAGATTGGAGGCCGTGTTCTGGTGTCTTGTGATTGTTGTTGATCTGTGGCTCTTCCTCTATGTGCCTTGGGTTGGTCTGCGGTGTGTGATTGTGGTATTTTCTGATCATACTCACTTGCTTTTCATAAGCTAAATCAAATGTGTCACCAATTCAGACCAAGCAGTTGAAATAATCATGGTTTTACTGTATTTATCTTGATCAGGTAGAAACTAAACTGCGGGCTAGGGTCTTGAAGGGATGCAGGGAGCTTTTAGAGAACCAAGATCTACCTTGGGAAACAGATCGAGATATAGCCACAGCTGTGAGTCATATCCTTGAAAGAGTCATCAACTCTTACAACGAGTAAGTTATTTTACTTGTCCCATGATTTTACAATGTTCAAGAAAGTTGTCAGCTATTGGATAATTGCCAAGACACAGACAATTACCGCATTTGACCTTATACGTGCGCATGCTCCAATCCGAACTGCCTCGGCCAATTCCTCGAAATTCTGAGGAATCAGATCACGGATGTACATCGAGGATCTACTTTGAAAATGCGGTGATAACGTGACGCTGACGTTATATAACGTGACGCTGACGTCACAGAAACCCATGTTAACACAATAACACGTGTGATTGCAGCAAAACAAAATGTTATAAATGATTTTTTTTTTTTTAAATAAAATATCGTGAAAGTGATAGTTTATTAAAAATACATCAACTTCATTTGTTCTGCTGATTAATCAGAATAATAGATTCTAATAGAGCTGAACCAATATGTTACAGAACTAATTTTCCATACGCCAGATCACCACCATCGTTTGGGCAATTAAATTTAGTTCCCAGTAGGAATTAAGAAAAAAAGAAACCGCAAACATTAAATTAGGCATGCACTAATTTGTTTCCTTTATTGATGTCAAATTATTTTTGTCAGTGGATCTAAGTATACTTGGCGTATTTTGTATGCTTATTTTTCTTGGAAAACAAAGTATTCATACCAAACATTTAAAAAAAATGATTACTCAAAACATTGACATATCATCGAGGCAAGAAAATATAGACTATGAGGCAGTATATGGTGACGGTGCAACATACGAAGGATTTTTGTAGACATATATTTTCTGATAGCCAGTATCCTAAGCTACTTATTCCTTTTTGTTAGCACTCTGGCTCTCGGGGTTTTATCGTTTCAGAGGGTGTTAAATACGTTACTTACATGTAATTTGTAAGTTCAGACTGTAATAAAAATCACCATACTTCATGGTAAAAGCGATATAATCTTAGGGTAATTTGCCTATAGATATTAAGCTTTGATGTTTCTTGTTCAAAATGCATCAAATTCAATAACATCTGAATATCATGACCACTGGTATAATTCAAGTAACATAGATTACCTATGTAAATTAAAGTTTCTATCTCTTATCTTATAGAACTCAGTTCTGACCAGATGTCGCATTAAAACCAGTTTTTTTAGTAAACTACTGTCAATTGCCTTGGAATTAGTACATAGCTGAGCCCGCTGTGACCTTCCATCATCTCATAAATGAAGATTATCAACCCCATCCCCCTTTTTAATGGCCACTAGTATGTATGTCAAAAAGAAACAGAACACGTGGACTTTCTGTCCAAATAACTTTCGAGGTTTATCAGGTAACCAATTCATTGTGATGATTGTATTAGAATTCCAAATACAGACCAAGTGCAATGGTAACGTAAACGATGCTTCTTAAAAGTAACGTAAATAACAATGATCTTATAGTTTCTATAACATAAACCTTAATATTAAAGTTTTAAAAGCAGAAACTTATTTTTCCATACTAGTTTTTAATTGAGAAAATATATGGTGACATTTTTGCCCCATAAGAAAAGAAAATGTGTGTTGCATAAGAATGATTCGACTAGTAATTGGCCTCGTTATCAGCCTCGTCCTCATAAAATACATTTAACAACATTAGAATGCTCAGCATCATCAGAGTCACAGGCTAATAGAATTGTGTAAAGACAAACCAGAGAGTAGCATGCTGTTCACTAATATTATCATTTTAGAACACCTGGTACAGTATGAAGCCAGATATTTTCAACGTTTTAGTCATTCAAAAGCATTTTATATGATTGTGAACTACGTTACTCTCCAAAATATGAAATTATAGTTTTGGGCTGGGGGCCAAACTGATATATATGGGCTATTTTGCGAGTTTGTTGCACCCCCCAGGAAGAAAAACTTGGTTACTATTTTCAGTTAGGAACATGTCTTTGGGCCTTAGAAACCCATGTTTTACTAAGTTTTCTGTGGTCAGCTTACTGTAAATGGCCTGTAATCAACGTTACCCTACTAACTTTGAAAATAGTGGTACTCAAAATACAAGACCAATAGGATTTTTTACAAAAGTATCAATGAAATTATTTGAGCTTTAAACGGTTGATCGTGTCATAAACATCAATTGCAGACATCTGTGAGATGTATTTCTGCTCATCAGTGTTACATACGTTACATTTGATACAAAATTGCAGATAATGACTTTAGAGATTGTATATAAGAATGAACAATGTTCCTCAACCCCAGGAAGAAAAGCTTGGTTACTATTTTCAGTCAGAGACATGTCCTGGGACCTTAGAAACCCATGTTTTTCTAAGTTTTCTTTGGTCAGTCGTCTGTAATGGGCCTGTAATCAATGGTACCCTAATAACATTAAAACACCAACAAAAAACAAGACCTATAGGATATTTTCCAATAGTATTAATGAAATTATTTGAGCTTTACACGTTTCAGCTAGATAAAAATATCAATAGCAAACATCTGTGATATGAACTTATGCTCTCCAGAGTTACTTATGTTACATTTTATATGAAATTGCAGATAATAACCTAAAAGATTGCATATCAGAATAAACCATGTTCCACAACCATAAATGTGTAATAAAGATTTCGATTCTAATGATGAATTTTCATTTTCACATATTTGAAGCAATTTATAAATTGCAACTGGAAATAAAGTGTAGTAAAATAAATATTTCAAGATGCTTATAAGCGTCTCACTTCTACTGGCGTTCATATTTTATTTTCGTCCATTTACATTGTACTGGGATGGGCACTGTCTTCTTTAATCTCTTTCACAATGAAATAAAATAGCGACTAAACAAACAGGTTTAACGCCCATGGATATTTAATTTCTGCCAATATATAAATAAGGTAACGCAGTTAACAAAATGATGTTTTGCGTAAAAGGATAAAAATAATATAGTTTGTGGAGAATTGACTCATATTTTTTGCATTTGCCCGACTACAGGCAAGGTAAAATTTACGTCTACTCTCAACATGTTTTTAATAACTTCAATTACAGACAAGTTATTCTAAATAAACACTAATATAAGAGTTTTGTATGTTTTGTTCTGTTACTTTGATATGTGTTTGCATTTTTTGTCAATGGTTCATGGCAAAATAAATGATATTTACTTCATGATTCAAATATTGGACTGAAGATACCGTATATCAATTAATAATTAAAAGTAAAAAATATCAAAGCAATATTTCCTGCATCCGGTGGCAGGGCAGAGATGATAGTGCACAGTGTCTTCCAGAGCATGGGCTTTCTGTTGATTTTATACAGACAAAGACAAATCTTTAAACTAATAAAGTACAAGCAAACTAACAAGCACAAATGGATAACAGATTGGTCAGATTTGATGATTACTGTTTTACAAGTTATATACTCTTTACACTAAATGTATTTGTAAGGTAAGTCCATAACATATGTAACAGCACACTGCCATTATTTTTGCTTAAATATATTTTTCCTGCAAGTTCTGGCTCTTTTTGCCATTAGAAGTATTCTATCAGGCTTGGAAAAAACTATGTTTGCTAAAAAGTGAGTATGACCAGGAAATGTCACCATCGCAGACTGATGACTAACCAACAGTACTGTGAAGAAGAGACACAGAACATTTTAGGTCTTGACTGCATTTTGCTATACATGTAATCTAAAATTTCTAACTCAAACATAATATCAATCAAAGTATTAATCAGAACAGAAGTAGCATGGTTTATACCCAAATGTACATGGTGTTTTGTAGATCTAGCCTAAACAGGTTTTCTTGTATGCTTAATACATTACTTTTACTGTTGGCAATTACATTTTGAAAACAAATAACAACAATGTTCCATCTGTCACAATTGCAATCTTCTCTACTTTTGTTAAGCACGATTCTTTTATATCATGTTGTAATGCTTTTTTTTTTATTATATTATACAGCAATTTTGAAAGAAATTATTTTGTTAATTAATTAAGAAAAGTTAAGGTAAAGCCATACTTATAGACTGAAAAACATATTATGGGGTAACACTAATTACAAAGCTATATTGATATTTCATGGTAAAATTAATTGCAAATCTTTTGTCAGTTATTGAATCTTTTTGAAAGTCCATTCTCAGGAATTACAACTTGAATCATAAACATGACACAACATAATTAAGCAACATGGTTTGAATCTCTGAAGCACACAGATTAAATTGTCAAATGATTGTCAGTTGGAAATAAGTGTCACAACTAACACACGGCTATTGGCTTTCTTACATTGTTAATAATGTAATTTTGTGTTGTTGTTTTTTGCAATGTCAGAGTTATTTTAACAATTATACATGCTTGCACATGATCTATGAAATGAAAAGTATGAGACTTATGGTCAGTTTGTTGGTTTCAAAGATTTACTGAATAAGGCTTATTGTATGCAGAGCCATCCAAAAATGTGAATAATACTGCAAATAACAGCTTGTAGACAGCATTTAAGTTATAAACTGACTCTTTCTTGTACCCATTTGTTAATACTAACAGTGTTTGAGGGCTGTCTTGTCTACAGTGAAAGGAAATCATTTCAATTTGATTTAAAGTGTAGTGCCATATTAAGATTACAAATATTTAGTACGGTATGGTGCCAGTTACAAGTGCTAGCTAATCTCGTATGTTGCTCTGGTTAATACCTGTAATATGATACTGTAATATAAAGACAAACCTTATATCCAACAAATCTAGGTTTCAACAAACTGATATGGTTGAAAAACAGATTCATTATATGTAAGAATGGCGAGCATCCCAACTAAGGGATTGTTTTCTACGTCATGCAAATCAGGAATATTAAAACAATTAATTATGTTTGTAAATTTGTAGTAGATACATCTTTCGTGATGTAATTTCTCAAAGCATGAGACATGACCTCTAATTGACTGATGAAAGACTGGGTATACACTAAAGCTGTCAGCTGATCCAATGTGGTGAATGAGAGCTGCGTGCGTAGCATGTTTATTTGTTGAATAACATTATTAAGAACCTCTGTCACCGAAAGACCAACCAAGACACCCTTACCCTAATAGGATATTTTCCAATAGTGTCAATGAACTTCTTTGAGCTTTAAATGTTTGACGTAGACATAAACACTTATTGCAGACATCTGTGAGATAGGTTTCTGCTTGTCAGCGTTACGTATGTTAAGTTTTATGCAAACTTGCAGATAATGCATTTTAATTGCATATTAGAATAAAACATGTTCCCCAACCTTAATTTTATAACGTTGGCCTCAATTATAATGGTAAATTACCATTTAAACATATTTGCAGCTGTTTATAACTTGTAACTGTAGTGAATACTATTTAAATATGCTTATTAGTATGTAACTTGTACTGGCTTACATATTTTCTATCCTGATTTCACATGGTAACGTAATTTACAGGCCTATTACGAGTTTGACAACAGGAAACGTAATAAAACATTCAGTCCAATATTTGAATCATGAAGTAGATATAATGTTTATTGTAATGAAACATTGGTAAAAAATCTGCAAACTGTCATATCAAAGTAGCAGAATCAATCAAAATTGCAAAACTCTCTTATTTTATTGTTTATTTAGAATAATTTGACTTTTATTGCAGTTATTCAAAAAAAGATAGAGCGTAGACTCAAATATAACCTTGTCGACAGGTAATGTCGTCAGGCTAAGGAAGAATTTGAGTCTACTTTCCACACTTTAGTGTTTTTATCTATTAATGCAAAGTACAATGCTGTTACCTACGTTGCCTTTTATATATAAACAGCAACAAATTTTCCATCGTCGTTGACCCTGTGGATTAAATTATTATTTTATTTCACTTTGAAAGAGATGAAAGAAGACATTGCACATTCCAATGCAATGTAAATCATGCCAGATAGAAAATATGTACGCCAGTAGAAGTAACGTGCTAATACGCATATTTAAACGTTAATTTTGCTAATTCTATCGCCAGTTACAAGTTATAAGTAGCGTTTATATGGTCATTCATCATTTGAATAGAGATCTTTATCACATAAATAAGGTTGGGGAACATGGTTTGATCTAATATGTAATCTATAAAGTCATAATATGCAATTTCATACAAAATGTAATATAAGTAACTCTGACCAGCAGAAATACACTCCACAGATGTCTCAAATTGGTGTTTACGTCTAGCTCAAACATGTAAAGCTCAAATAATTTCATTAATATTATTGGGAAATATCCCATTAGTCTTGTATTTTGTGTTGCTATTTTTAAAGTCAGTAGAGTAACATTCACTACAGGCCATTTACAGACAACTGACAGAAGAAATCTTAGTATCTCATGGGTTTCAAAGGCGACAAGACATGTCCCTGACTGAAAATAGTAACCAAGTGTTACTTCCTGCGGTTAGGGAACATGGTTCCTTCTCATATGCAATCTATAAAGTCATTATCTGCAATTTCGTATAAAATGTAACATACGTCACGCTGTTGAGCGAAAATATATCTCACAAATGTCTGCAATTGAAGTTTATGACTAGATCGAACATTTAAAGTTCAAATAATTTCATTGATACTTTTGTAAAATATTTTATAAGTCTTGTAATTTTATACTACCATTTTCAATGTTAGTAGGGTAACGTTGGTTACAGGCCATTTACAGAAAATTGACCACAGAAAACTTAGTAAAACATGGGTTTCCAAGGCCCCAAGACATGCCCCTGACTGAAAATAGTGGCCAAGTTTTTCTTCCTGGGGGGGGTGCAACAGAACTCAAAATTTGAGATTTGGCCCCTACACTATTTCTTTATTTTAACACAAATAAAAAGCTAGCTAGATTATAATTTTCTGAACCTACCTTATTTGACAATGATGTTCTTTGTAATTGAATGAAAAGTTTTGCTGTCTGTATGGGTATCTTTAGATGTATTACGTTACTTGCCCATCCATGCTTAGGAAGTTAAAATACTGTCTGAACACAATTTATAGTTTGTTTGTGTTTGTATATATTCATATTCCAAATAGTCGTATTTATTTTAAATCACATTATTGATTACATATTTTCTATAATTAAATAAGATATAAACCTCAAATAGTGTCGAATACGTTACCATATGCAAAGAAATATAGCCAATGTAATATAATCATTGATAGCATTATACAATTAATAAAACCATTCGCTTTATATATAAAGCTTAATAATGGTCTAACAACCACTATACGCCATCTGCATTTACCCAAACAGACAGCTTAATTAAAGGTTGATGATGCAGAAAAAACCCTTAAAATTACAAAGATGCAATTTTGCGTTATTTATAAGGAGGGTTTAGCTGCTTATGTTAGTAATATGCTATAACCTGTTAGCCATGCTGCTTGCACAGTATTGGCCTAACAAGCATTTTGGGATTAATTCAGGATGCATTTCAGAATTAGTTCAGAATATATTTCATTTTCATTTCACATAAAAGAAAATTAAAGTTTACTACTTTGAGGAAATTGGTAATATCCCACTCTGTTATCTCTGTTACCAAATAGAAGAAACATTATAACACACTATGATACTATATACGCTAATTGGAAATAAATATTCGATTGTTGTGTGTATTATCTTCATAAACTCATATCAAATCATTCTTGTTAATTCTAATTCATAAATCACATTTCAGTTTAGAATAAGTATTCTACATATTCTCAAAGATCAAAATCGTTCCATCAGAAGAACCCAAATGTAACGTTGTGTGTAAATTGGCTAAGGTATTACACTCTTAAAAACTGAACGACTACATGTAATCTAGTAAACACTATACTTTAATGAGTATGGAGCACTGGCCCTTTCAATTGTATTAAAGACAGAAACATAATTTAAGTATGAGGATACACTGTTACGTGTATTTAGTCATACGGTAAGTCAAGCCATGCATTGTGTTTCAGTTAAATGTTTCAGCTCTAGTTTAAGAGAATTCTCGAATACTGTATGCTACATGCAGTTACTCAATATTCAAATATATACTAAAAATAGGTACTATGTCCTTCTCACTATACTGTAATTTTCACTGCGAATATTGTTGACCTTTTATGAGATTTTTCAAACAACCAAAACATTACATTCTATATATTAATGTACTAATATTTAAAATCCGTTGATCTGACAGGTGTTAATGAAGAAACTTGCACTCATCTTTATTTAAAATGCATAAAAAGTAAGTAAGTATGATCAAGAAACATAATTATATCATTAAGTAAGGGCTATGCATACAAATTGCTGTAAGCAGAGCATCTTATTAGACGTGATAATGGAGATATGCATGATATCAGCCATAATTAATCTGGTTGTAATATGTTTGTGCTAAGGTTAAGAAAATCATATTGTAATTTTGCATGAATATAGAGTTATTTCTTACATTGTAAGATCAAAATATGAGAGAAGACGATAAACTGTCACTTTAAAACCTTTAAAAAAAATAATATTTGATTCAATCATACATTTTAATAGACGATATTGCATAAACCATAATGAAATTTCATATTTTTCTTAATTCAATTATAAGTGGGCATTTTAAATAAATTGAGTACCGATTTCTACGATAAAAAGTAACTGTTTAATCAACAATTCAAACGATTTGTTTATAAAAGGGAAAAAAAGTGCTTTAGAGGGTCGATTAATGCAATTGGTAGCCAACTTTATTCACAAAAGTACAGGTTTGTATAGTGGGAAATAGAACTGGTGATATTTAATTATATACTTGAATATTGAATAGATACGAAACAATACAACAATACCCAAGATATTCCCTTAACATAGCGCAAATGAAGATAAACAATTTTTTATCATATGGTTTGCAGTTTATTGTTTATTATAAACTTAAAACATCACCGTTTACGCAGAAATATGTTACCAACTTTAACATTAATGTAAAGTCAAGTGCTCCATACTTATTTTAATGTCCACAGTTTACGTGGTTTCCCATTCAGTTGTTTAGATTTGAAGATCAAGGGAAAAAAAGGAACTTGATATACTTTTAAAGTATTTTTATATACATATTCTTGTGTTTGGAAGAATTCAACCTTTCAGTATGGTAAAAAATGCATTCACAAAGAATTAAATATGTAGAATACCTATTTCATCCTGAAACTTTAATTAATTTGCACTTGTGACAAATACATTCTGTATAGTACCCCAAAATGAATTAAGTTGCAACGAGGTTGTATAGTATGGTACGATTACAATGTTTGTATACAGAATATTATATTTGATAACATAAATAACACTCTTATACTTATATCTACAAAGTATTTTTTTCTATATAGCCTAAATGAGGCTGTTATTTTCTGAATTAGTTCAAATATGCTAATGAGGTCAGAACCCAAAATAATTGGGCATGTAGCATGAATTACATGATATTGCAGATGGACAGGTAAAGCCTGTTTA
Organism: Loripinus fragilis; assembly: GCA_964019695.1. NCBI lineage: Eukaryota > Metazoa > Mollusca > Bivalvia > Lucinida > Lucinidae > Loripinus > Loripinus fragilis. The sequence continues at coordinate 61,066,150 of OZ026522.1, read as the reverse complement.
AGATAATGGGATACTATATAATTGAATGGATTTTGAGGGTTTTTTTTTTCACTTTATTTATGTTTATTAAGCTGATATTTTGGACAGAAAAGGTACCAACTGTATATACCATGGATACAGCTGCATATAGAATATTATTATTTTATATATAGAAAATATTTTATTTGATAGTGTTAGGGTGTCCTATATATATATTTAAATTGGATGAATATTATTTATTAATGATATAGAAACTAATATGGTAACGCATACAACACCACTGGAAGGAAATATCTTTATTCAACTGTTGAACCAAGTTTATCATTTTATCTAAAAGAATATTTCACCATTTAGAGAATAATTAATTTTAATTTAGCTATTAAAGATGCTCAGAATAAACTTAAAATTTAAAGACTTTTACGAGTAATGTAAATAAAAGTACACAAGCAGCCACCTTAGCAGAATGCAAATCTTTATTCAATGGCAAAAAATGTTAAGTTGAATAATATAATTTTGTAGAGCGTATTTTGCTCATAATAATGTCTGAATAAAACAAGGGGGTAATATTACTATATCTTTGTTTTGTATTATACGTTACTTTTCAGTAACTGGAATGATACCTCTCTACATACTGCTATTATCTAGAATCTTAGATAATTTGATTAATGCACTGAAAAAAGATGATGACTAAATTAATTTGGAACATATACCTGCTTTTAATTACCCTTTAACTGATGTGAATAAAATTGCTTTCACGTGGGGTTATCATATTTAAAAGACAATTACAGATATCATATGCAAGGTATGACTTACAAACATACTTTTTTGTAAAGATAATAAATCTACATTTATGAAATTAAAATAATACTCGGGACAGCTTGACTATTGAGTGTTTGTTACCAAACTATTTTAGACAAAAGTTATTTTAAGATGTAATATTGATAAGAATGTGTAATACACGTTATCATACAATCATAAATTCAAGATTATAGCTATTTTAGCATATTGATTAAAATTGCTCTAGTACCTGGTGCAAAAGTCAGAATCTAAATGATAAAAATGTATCAAATATATATTTTATGGCGATTTTTGTACGTGTTATAAAAATTCATAAAAGTAACGTAATCAACATGCCGCCACAACAAAACGCCCCCATGTTCAGAGTGCTATTAACCTTCATTTATTTTTTTAAAGGGAATTGAATAGGGTTTCAGAAAATATATGTCTACAAAAAATCCCCCATATGGTGAACCAGGGTCTATTGGCACCTTAAGGTCTAATAAGGTTTATTTCCGGATCCAGGAATATGGCATTGATTTTACATTTATTAGAAGATAATTTGCAAGGTGAGTGAAATATTTTTTCTACAGTTTGCAGCCTGATATAAAAGTCCATGCATCATGTCTTCATCATTACTTAATGACAAGTTTTCTACCAGAACTAGTATTCAGACAATAATACACACTTTTCTTAGCCAGATGCATTGTAACTTAAAGAAAGACCCTTCCAGAAGTTTGAAACACCAGGGAAGAAATGATTTTAAGTTATGGAACAAGGGGACATAAAATGGTAATGGATAACCAGTGGCTTTCGATGAAAATGCATGCTTAATACGCCATTACATTAATGACACCATTAATAGCTATGAAATGATCCCATTAAACAGTTCCAATTAAGTTAATGGTTATAATTTCCTGTCAAATTTATGGCATGCCAAAACACTGATCATTAAATTAAGGACACCATTGAAATTTTAATACCACCAACAGCATTAAAATTCTTAAACGTATCTTAATGTATAGCATATTAATGAACCCATTAAAATATTAATGTCATTTAAATGGGATTTTAATTATCCTTAATACCTCACAAATCTATATTTTAACAGGAACTTAATGGTGATGAAAATCCTATAAAAATGCATTCCATTTAAACATAACAATCCTTTAATGAATTTTGAATTAATGATGATCTTAATTTGATGATACTTAATATGCAATGCCATTTTAATGCACTTTTAATAACCATTAAATATAGCATTTTAATTGAATCTTGCCATGAAAACCTGATTAAACTGTTTGCAGAGAGTATCAAGGGACGACACAAGTAGACAAGAGTTACAGTAGGCGTGGTTTTCAGAAAAGTGAATTTTGCTGCACGATAGCGACAACATTTTAGAAAATATTTACAAATTTACGCTGACATTTTGTTTATCTAAACCTGAGATGTTTTGTTCATGTGTGTTTAGCATGAAAAAATGTTTATACTTTTGGCCCAAGTATGGACTGGTACCTTTTGTATTTTAAGTGATGGCACAAAAGTCACAGCAGAAGAAAATAAACTCTTTATGTCAATCTTCAAATATGTTAGTGACGAAGGTGATTCTGTTGAGGCTCACTTTTATTCAGAAGAGGATTGTGAAAAAGGAAATGTGCACCTGGACATATGGAGGGGTCCCCTGTCGAAGTACACAAGTCTGGTAGGTTGTTTAGTAATAAAATATTCAAACAAAGAATATGGGCCTCGGCGCGAGAAAACTCTTCAACCGTGTATGATTCAAACCAGTCAGCTCAGCTACAGAGACAAGTTAGAACATTGAAATTTGACGTATTGTACGTTGAGGTATAATTCTTTCTAGGGAGCGAACAACAAAGGCACAAATCAGACTGCGCAGATGCACAGTCTGGTCTGTGCCTTTGTTGTTTGCGGCCACCATACTGTCAGCCGCCCATATGGTAAAGAAGAGAATCACTTGAAGTTATAATTAAAAAAGTCAACAGTTGGTCATTAATTACTTCTTAATGGCCAATTTTAAATAATATTATGTCAAAGACTATCCATCATTTTAACCCTTAAAGCGCCACCTATAATTTGCAACAGACGTCAATTTCAAATTTTGCCGCTTTTTCAAAAATAAACAAATCAGGCATGATATTTCATGAGAATCATCGCCAGCAGACGATTCTCATGAAATATCATAACTTTTTTTTTCGAAAATAAGGAAAGATGTCGCAAAAATTGTCGTCTGCTGCAGTCGTGATTGGTGCTTTAAGGATTAAGTAAAAATGTTTGTTTGATTGATTTTATACTTAACGTCACAGTGAACATTTTATCAGGCAGGTGGAGACCTTGTCTGGGTGGAACCATCGTTTAGCAGCTGAAGGTGAATGTCTGGTTCAAGGAACCAACAAAGTGCCTCCAATGAGGCTCGAATATCTAACCCTCTATATGAATTCTTCCTCTACTTCCATACTTTGTGTACGTGAGATGAAAATGTTCTTATGAGACTGGGCTTATGTGTAGGCTCGTTGGAGCCCTAGTTACTCCCCAACACGATACGTATCCAAAGGTTGTACAATGGCCCATATGATTCAGACCCTATCCCTTATCTCCTTGGGCCCGGCAGCTGTACCTGCTGTCTGTTCCAGGACACTGTATAATAGTTTGACATTCATCATGCTGCGGAAGTCAGGATTGGTGTCTTTGTGTGTTGTACATGGGCCTAGACACGAGAAAACCCGTCTTTGGGGTTTGCGAACAACAAAGGCACAGTTGAGCCTGATCAGTGCCTTTGTTATTCACTTATTGAAAAGTATTATATCTACACTTGCTACAAGCGAAATTTAAATTTTCTAGCTAGTCTCTGTAGCTGAGTATACTGGTTTTGAGTCACACTTATTTGGACCCCCCCCCCCTCCAAAGAAAAGGTTTTGTCGCGTCATGGCCCCGCCTTTTCTTTCGTGAGTGTCTCTAATTTGTTTGTCTGTGTTCTTGTGTGGCAACCTCTTGTCACAAAGATTTGGTATATGTTTGCAGTATTCCCTAGGAATTTTCATTTTTGTTTACTAAATGGCTCCCAAATGAAGGAAACCGTATCTAAGAGTGATGATAAAAAAATTCTCGGCTCCTTGTAGTTCAGGCTACCAGAAAATGAAAATGTACCATTACTTTTCAATATAATCTCCCTTCAAGGCGATACACTTAGCCAATCTCTGCTCAAGCTTTATTATCTATTCAAAATATGAGGCATTTCCGGGTCTCCCAATACTCGTTTACTGCCTCTGTGACGCCTTCATTGCTTCTATACTGTGTACCACGAAGATGGGATTTCAGTTTTGGAAACAAATAGAAGTCAGAAGGAGCCATATTATGAGACTATGTGGGATGAGGAAGGGTTTCCACATTCAGTCGCAGCAGTCATGGCAACTTGTGACGTGTGGGCAGGGGCGTTGTCCTGCTAGAGCAGAACACCGCCAGTCAGTTTTCTATACCTTTCTTGTGATTTCGTGGCGTAACCCTCTAAATTTGCCTGCATAATATGCACTGTTTATCGTGCGACCTTGCTCAAGATAATCAATCATGATCACCCCTTGACTATGCCCAAAAGATTGAGGCTATCACCTTCCATGCTGAATGAATCCTCTTAAATTCCTTAGGAGGGGGTGAGCCAGGGTGCTTCCATTGTTTGCTCTGTATTTTTGACGCTGGGTCAAAGTGGTGAACCTATGTCTCATCTTGAGTTATAACTCGCTGGATAAAATCTCAGGGATCATTTTCATAGCGATACAGGAAATAGCCATAAATACCGAGCTGAGTCCTTTACTGATCATTGGTCAACATTGAGGCATCCATCTTGCCGAAACCTTTGACATACCTAAGATGTTGGTTAGGATAGATTGTACTCCCCCAAAACTTATGCCCACTTCGCTAGCTATGCTTCGCAGGTTTCGCCTTCTATCTCACATAACCAGGGTGTGTACGACCTTGACATTTTCATCAGTGGTGGCATCTTTGGGGCAGCCAAACCATCCATCAACCTCAACGCTCTCTCTCCCTCTTAAACTCTTCTTCCAATTTTTTCACTGTACTATAAGAAGGAAATCCGTTCCCAAGGGTTTCCATGAAGTCTTCATGAATTTCCTTGGGAGGCATTCTTTTCTTGCAGATGTACTTGATAACCGATATGATTTCAAGTTTCTCAATTTTGTAAATATGTCGCACTCCCTCTCTTAGAACGATTTACATAAGGAACCTAGCATGACCGCATGCCTTTTACACTCCCAATGTCCTTCAATTAGATCAAATGACCGACTGACAAACATTTTAATTCAATGAATCTCACCGAAGCATACAGGGCCAAGAACTTTTTGATCACACCTCGAATATAAAAAATAGTCTTAACTCACCCCTCCCTCTATACCAAAATGAATATAAAAATTGAGCAATGTCGTGAGGAAACCTTTTGTAGCTATAATATGTGAGCATTTAAGCTACATCGTTTATCACATTTTTCCATTTCATGCAGCACCAAAAAACAGCGACGCTTGCTGTACTGAAACCAATCATGCCAAACCTCTTACGATGGGCAAGAATAGCAGTAGATGAAAACCATGATGATCTGATGCGGTATACATTCTCGGTCTTGCAAACTATTGGATATCAACCGCCAGGAGAATTTAAAGAATATCTCCCAGCTATTCTGGATCTCGTGTTTCACTCAGAGAAATGCAAAGAACTTTCAAGCAAGTTATTGTGGCAGAGAGTAGTTTATCAACACTTGTACAGCCTCGCTGTATGAGCCGGCTTTTACAGTGATGTGGTAGAGTGTCGATAACTACTCTCTGCCACATTATTTTCTTTACTGTCATGCGCGGATCCAGAAAGTTTTGTCAGAGGGTGTCCAACTATGAAAAACTTTGTTTTTTACAGTTGATGAGAGGACCCAAATACTACCATAAGTGCCCGTCAGCGAAACGCCATTGAATGGCGTTTTGCTGGCGGGTCGATGATGACCCAACATTGAATGCTGGCTTGGTAGCTTTGTGATTTTTCAAGGGTTTGGGACCAGTATTGCTGAGAAATCCTATATTTTTGTGATTTTTCAGGGCGGGTGCCGAACCTCCTGCCCCTTCCCCCCCCCCTCTGGATCCACGCATGGCTGTTGTTGTGCTTACATGTAACCCTGTAATAGGCCACAACATACACTTTTGATAACTATCTCGTCCGCAAGTAGCCAATATTCAGATAAGCCTGCACATCAATGTTGTCCACAACACTAGGAAACGACGCTAAGATGTCAAGCTGCATTGAGACCTCTAGTCGCACTCAATACCCATATACATTACTTGGACACAGTATATCTTGAGCAGCTAACCAATTAAAAAAACTTTGATTTTTAAGCCATGAAAGCAATGACTGTGCTACAAGTCTATGCCACATGTCTTGCAGGTCTCAGCTTTTTTGCTGATTTCATTTGTGATTAGTACCATATCACATACATGGGCTCATATTCCAATAATAGCATACCAATTTTTCCGATTTAATATTTCACATAAAATGGATATTTTGTTAAGAACAAACAAGTTATTCACCGAAGTTTCTGGAATAGTGGTTAACTTTCAATGTATATTTCGTCTGCAATACATATTTATGAGCCATGGGCTGCTGCTCGTTCTAAGGCAGTGGTTATGTTGTTGTTGTATTATTGTTGATTGTTGCTCCCATTCTGTGTGGAATTTGCGTATTCATTCTTTGTTTTGTTATGCAGTACTTTGTGTCCTTTCTAGTTTTGCATTAATCTCGGCAAAGAGAGAACTAGTTATCTTACTTTCATTGTCTTCTTTATTTTATGTGACTGTTATTGTTCTTTGTGTCTACCTCATAGTGCCAGGGTTGGTCTGCAGTGTGTGGTTGTGATATTTCCTGGTCATACTCACTTACTTTATAGTTTAACCTTATAGGCTTCTATCAATTTTATTCATGTAATGTCACTGCTGCTAAATTAGCTTGTCCTCGGGGTCACAAGATTGTATATATGGTTATTTATGTAAAAATAAAATTATATACTTGTATAAAACCACTTGGTCAAATGTCTTAGTATGTGAAAAAAGCATTATATAATAATAGTTTACAAAATAAGCTCAATCAATGGCTTCATGCCTTGGATTAAAAATGACGCTGATCTGACTCCTGCATAGAACCATTTATCGCCAGCTCTTAACTAGATATAATAGTGTTCCCTATATAAATCAGAATTCACTGACAAGCAGGAATGGTGCTCTGAGTGTAAATAGTACATCCTCCCTCTTAATATAAGGCCTAATAGCTTGGGACTGTTTAGATCTTTGTCGTTAACCTTATATTTTTTTCCTTATGACACCACACATTCATTGATATTAAGAACAGGTGCCCTGGTCCATAATACACCTACATTACTTCATATATGACGTATTATCTTAGAAACTGGTCAATCATTATACAGTAACTGTTGTAGATTACTTACTTTTGTGTAAGGACTTAATATGTCAAAAACATATACAATTTGAAGAATGATCCCTTTAATCTCATGTGAAGATTTAGAGCCATATGTGCCTTTTTGTTTGAAGGGTGTCATTTAAGTCTTCTTTTTTGTATTTAAGGATTCGTGACACACCTCTATGGGCATAATCCTTCAGCTGTTCACGCCAGACTTCAAGATATCTTTGACAGCCTTGAATCTGATAGTAACAGCATGACTTGGCTACTGTTAGAAGTTGCTAAACTACATCCAGAGGTAAGATAACTGAGTCGCCATATAAAAAACAACGGAATGGCTGTGCATCATGAGAAGACTTTGATCAGCATATGCATCAGCTCAATCTAATCAGAGTCTTCGCTGTAAGCATGAATACAACTGGGTTCCTTAATTCCCCACCGAGTGCACAAGTCTGATCTAAATTTTTGCTCAGCACAAACTCATTTTGCTGGTTTTGTCATGTCATGGCTTATATATTATAATATGAAATAGACACACCTAATGGGAAACCAACCACTATTTGTTCTGAGAGGATAGCCTTACACGAGTTTTAGAATGACATACTGTTACAAACAAACCATACTGTTTAAAGTCATTTGGAATCAAACATATGCAAGATTAATCACATTTTAGAGCATGTTGAGGCTAACAAAACATAACGTTTCTGTTGAAAGACGCTAGTAATTTTAAAATACTTTAATTGGATAGAATAATTCTATAAATGTATTTACCATAAACGAGTCCGTTTACAAATTATTGGTATATATCGCATATAATTAAATTCATTCTTTAGACATGCATATCCAGTTGGGTTAAAGGCCAAAATATCTAGCTGGGTTTTGATCGTTGACCACTTTATCTCTTTGATATGTCTCTCAGGTTTATTGAACATTCTATTTGCAGGTGTATTTGTGATGAATATCATAAGTTAATCAGGTTTTCAAATATTAAATATATGGTAGGAAATTAACACAATACCCTGGCTAAACTCGAGGTTTTCTTAGCTCTGACTATCTATGAGTCATGAGTCCTATTCTTTATTTCATCATAGTATGTTAATTTGATTTGGTTGTTTCTCCGTGATGATACATTGTATTAGTTAGGAAGCCTAAATAATGTTAGTGTTTTAACAAGAACAAAATCTAGGACGAATATTTGGTACCAGTAAAATGCATGTAAGCCCCCCCCCCCCCCAAGTGGCTTGGGCTGCTGTCCGTTCTAAAGCGGTAGTTCTGTTCGCGTTGGTTATTGTTCTAGCCTCTCTAGATAGCTGTTGATGCATGTTTAAAGAGCAAGTTCTTGCCAAACGATAAGAACACAAACAGTAAGTGAGTATGATCAGGAAATACCACAATCACACACTGCAGACCAACCCATGCACCGTGAGGAGGAGCAACAGAGCATTTATAGCAACAATACATCTGTAAGACAATAATAGCAAAGCAACCAGCTTTCTCTTCCTCTTTAGGATGATTGCAAAACTAACTTGAACACAAAGTAATGCATTACAAAAAGACAAGCAAAAAACTCCCACAAGCAATGGGAAGTACATTGAACAATAGATCAATAACAACAGAACCACCTCATTAGAACGGTCAGCAGCCTAAGGCACTGGTCATCAGCCTATTGCGCGGGAGGGGGGGCTTAAACTCATATTATGAGTTGACCTATATGATTTCACTTCCAGCCTGAGATTACTGTTCTATTGGTTGCTACTTTTACTATTATTGACTTCATTTTAATCATTCTAGTAACATGTTTATTTTCATGACCTTGACCTAAAACTTTCATAATTGGGTTGGTGCATAATGTTTGGCTTTGAATGGGCCCACCATGTCTTAATTAGGGAGTTTCTTCAGTTTTTAGCCTTTAGTGTTTGTGGGTTATGAGCCCTTTATTTTTTCATCACAGTTAGTTGAAATGATTTGAGCGTTCCCTGTGATGATGCATTGTATAAGTTAGGAAGCACCCACATGTTAGCTTTAATTTTTTATGTATTTTAACAACAGCAGAATCTAAAAGAACGCTGTTTGCTTTATTTTAATTGCATTTTATATGATATATGTGTGTCTATGCGAGCTTAATGATATTTGAGCTGCGACATGAAATTTCCAACAATGTGGTATGTGCGACCAGCAAAGCATCAGATCAGCCTGCGCATAAACGCAGTCTGATCAGAGCTTTTACTATTCGCTTGAATATTCTATGAGGGTTAAACTACTGGCTGAACATCATCTGGAATTTCTAAGCTTAAAAGGAGGCTGGGCTGCTCAGGCTCATTTGAGTTTACACTTGTTAAATGCCACATTGTTGGAACTTACCTGTTGCGGCTATTTCGTGTTTTAACAACAGCTGTATCTTGGGCAAACATTCAGCTGGTAAAGTAAACTGCAGGACCCTAGTGGTCTTAGCTGCTGTCCATTTCAACGTGGTGAATTCAGTAAAACCTGTCTAAAATGGCCACTCTCAAATAGACCAAAAATTGGTTTTCAAGACCAATTATCGTTTTATGCAAATCAAAAGTATAGCAAGATGGTCCACGGGTAGCATTCTGCAATACTTTCGACCTTCATAAAGCTACCATTTGTCATTAAGATCTTTGGTTTGACTATTTTAGTGTGTCCCCTTAAGAAAAGTTTTACTGTACATTGTTGTCTGTGTGTGAGAGTTGTGTGTTGGGTCCTCGTTTTGTTATGTAGTTCTAAACGTCCTTTCTAGTTTAGCAATCATCTTACTGAAGAAGATAAAGCTGGCAGCTGTGGTTTGATTATTTTCTAGCAGTCATCTGACCGTCTGTGTTCCTTGTCTCTTCCTCTTGGTGCCTAGGGTTAATCTCTGGTCTGTGTTTGTGGTTGTTCATGGTCTCTTGTTTTTGCATATAAATAATACACTATTTTTTTTTTATTTTTAAACAGGTATATACAAAACCTTTCATCGAGCGATTGTTTAGTCGCATTTCAAAAGCCGATGTCGAGGAGCAGAATTCAATTCTGACTATCTTAAAGTGTATAGTGTACAAATATCCCAAAAGACTCGAGCCTTTCTTTCCACATTTGTGTGATGACCACCTGTTCGCATCAAAACTTCTTATCAGCAAAATGGGTATTATACAGGCAGTAGGAAACTCTGAAGAGGTAAGTTCTTGATTCACAGGTTTAGACAAACAAAATTTTTCAGCGTAAAACTGTAAATATTTTCTTACTCATTATTATTAGCATATGTTTTGGGTGCTCAAAAGAACTGTCTCATTTAGACGGTTCTTTTGAGTACCCACAACATATGTTTTGGTTGAAAAATAAGAAAGTTATTTTTCTGTTACGCACTCTAAACTAAATTCCTGTAATGATTATTTAAAGAATGACCTGTTAGTCTTACATATACCCTAAATTAGTCTCATAATGCATAGTTTGGGTTGTTGGTTAGAAATAACCGTGCGCGGATCCAGAAAGTTTTGTCGGAGGGGGTCCAAATTTGATAACGTTTTTTTTTGCTGTTGTTTTTTTAGTTGATGAGGGGATAGAGGATGATGACCCAATAATAAATACTGGCTTGGTAGCTTTGTGATTTTTTAGGGGATCCGGACCAGTATTGCAAAGAAACCCTTTAAATTTGTGATTTTTCAGGGAGGGGGGGTAGGTCTGGACCCCCTGCCCCCCCTCTGGATCCGCTCATGTTAATATTGTACATAACTATAACTACTGACCTTATGTTAAGAGTGTGTGACAGAAATATAATTTTCTTATTTCTTAACCAAAACATATGTTGTGGGTACTCAAAAGAACCTTCCTTAAACGTATGCTACGATTATTGGTAAGAACATATTCACAGTTTTACACTGAAAAAAGTTGATCTAAACCTATATAACTACTACCAATGATAATAACGATAACATTGTTTTGCAAGCTCTGTTAATGATAAAGACGATTTGATTTACATGTACTTTTATAAGCAAGCGACACTGTACATAAAGGTAATTGAATAATTATCAAATTTGTTCAATAGAAATAAAATGTGTTTTAACATGTTTCCTACAGTATTTGGAGTTTATTGCCCAGTCAACATTTTAGTGATGTCAGGACAATTTCATGTGTTGAATCATTATTAAACAGCTGATAAAGTGTCTTGCTCAAGGACCCAGCACATTGAATCCACCAGCAGTGAGCCTTGAGCTTGCAACCTTTCGATACCCAATCTTACGCTCTACCAACTGAGCTATTGGGCTCTGTTTCATGGTTATGCTCATCAGCTTGACACTCAAAAGAAATAAAAACTCCTACATAATTTGCGCCTGTAAAAGCTGTCGTTGGGGTTAGGAACAAATGATATGTTTAAAACAGCCTGCTCAGATATAGAGAAAGCTTATCAACTAGAATTTCGCTTGTTGCAGGCTACGATATGATACTTTCAAATAAGCGAAAAACAACAGCGTTGATCTGCTATAACCTGCTGGGAAAGAGCTGACCTCTTGGCTCTCGTTTGTGATGTCTAATTGTGAAACTGTCACTTTCCCATTGGTATCCTGGATCAGGTGTGGTGCTTGATTGTATCGATTGCTGATCTTTGCCCTCTTTCTTACAATTTTATCAAATAATTATTATTGGTTTAAACATATTTATTTCAAATCAGTTTATACAATACAATACAATTGTCAATCATACAAACATTAGGATTAGAATGGAATCAAAAGCTTATCAAGTTCTTCTCCTTAAATTAATTATTATTGTTTAATGGATGGTACAAAATCATCTTTAAGAAGTAAATACATTAAAGACAAAACATGTTTGCATATAAACAGGTCTGCAGTGTGTGAGTGAAAGTTCCTGATCATACTCATTTGCTTTGTTTTAGTAAGGAAATAAAGGCAGGTTAAGATCATGAAATGATAGATTTTAGTATGTTCGTATGCACAGAAAACATGGACAGCATACACATTTAAGAAATGCTCTACTTAAACTGACAAAAAACGTTATCATTGATGTGTGTTTGTGTTTTTACACATTTTGCTACATACTTATGGCCACTGAGTCAACATGATCAATACATCTAACAGTACAAATGAAATAATACCTTTGTTCTTCTCGTTATGATATAAATGAACAAACAAAAATGATTTAGGAAGTCAGCAGTATCTACATAAACAGTAAAACAAACTGCTTTTATTGTAGGACTTGCCATTACTTACAGTCCCAGTAAAGAATTTTTTTCTCTTTTCTCTGGGATCAGTGGTCATTTTACCTTCGTGAACTAGAAAGAGAAATTTTCTGAATAATGCAAAAATTAGAAAATTTCTCCGAGAAACTCCGCAAAAATAGTGAGTAAGACAGGTAACTTGATCAGGTAACTTATCACGGCATTTCTTGGAAATATTATTTTCCACAATACTGAAAAGTCGATTTTAAGTTTGTTCAAATATGTGTTTGTGTTATTTGCTTTTATTGCCAAGTCAACATTTTTAGTGATGTCTGCACAAATTCATGTGTTGAAACATTATCAAACGGCGGATAAAATGTCTTGCTCAAGGACCCAGCACATTGAATCCACCAGCAGTGAGCCTCGAGCTTGCAAACTTTCGATACCCAATCTTACGCTCTATCAACTGAGCTTAGGTGCTCTTTTTCTGGTAATGCTCATCAGCTTGACACTCAAAAGAAATAAAAACTCCTACATGGTTTGCGCCTCTAAAAGCTGTCATTGGGAATAGCAACAAAGGCTATGTTTAAAACAGTCTGCTCATATACAGAGATTAGCTTTATAAGCAAATAGCAACAGCGCTGATCCACTATAAACAAAGTTGCAATCTTCTAGCTAGTCTCTGTAGCTGAGTAGGTTGATTTGTGCATGACTTTCTTGCAAACTGAGAAGACAGGATTTTTCTCGTTCTGGCCCATTTGTAAGTACATGTAGTCTTTACAATTTCATGGTATCTAATAAGCCTCCTCGCGAGAAAACATCTCTTCTGGGCTAGCGACAAAGACCTGCACAGCTACAGAGTTTAGCTAGAAAATTGAAATTACGGTTATAACAAGCTAACATATGATACTTTCTAATAAGCGAATAACAAAAATAGTAAATGAGTATTATCAGGAAATACCATAATCACAAATTGCAGAAAAACCCATAGCATCGTGATGAAGAGCCACACAACAATCACGAGACACCAGGAAAACAAACAAAGCAAAGCAACCAGCTCTCTCTTCTCCATCGAGATGACTGCAAGACCAGATCAGACACAAAACAACGCACAGGAAAACATATAGCGATAACAAAATCCCACCATGGGAATAACAATCAACAAGGAATAAGCAACAAGAGGACCACCACCTTATAACGGACAGCAGCCAAAGCCACTGGGCAGGGGGGGGCTTAAAGCATTTTACTGGTACCAAATCTTCGCCCTAGATTCTTCTCTTGTTGAAGCACAAAATATGCTAAGCTCGCATGGAGGATTCCTAAATATTGCAATGTATCATCATTTATAAGCAGGATCAAAAATAGTAAATGAGTATGATCAGGAAATACCACAATCACAAATTGCAGACAACCCCGTGGCACCGCGAGGAAGAGCCGCTCAACCATCAAGAGACACCAGGAAGACAAATTAAGCAAAGCAATCAGCTCTCTCTTCCCCATCAAGATGATTGCAATACTAGAATGGACATAAAGTAACGTACAACAAAACATAGAACAATTACAGACTACCACAATGGGAGTTACAATAAACAAAAAGTCAAAAACAACAGAACCACCGCCTTAGAACAAAAATCAGCCTAAGCCACCTGGGGGCTTAAATGCATTTTACTGGTACCAAATCTTCGCCCTTGATTCTGCTGTTGTTGAAGTACAAGAAATGTTCAGCTCTCATGGAAAACACTCTAATCAAATTACTACACCATGATGAAACAAAGAAAAGGGCTCATGACTCACAGATAGTCAGAGCTAAAGAAAACCTCAAGTTGAGCCACGGCGGGTCCAGCTACAGATAAGCATCAGGCACCAACCCACCGATTAAAGCTTTACGTCAGAGCAGTCATAGAGTCTGAGGCCTGACCCACCGTCGTGCAATTAAAGAGGAAACCATAGCTATAAACCATGATTGGGTTTAAAACTAGGCATGCAGATTGTTGCATAATATCCAAGTTATATCCAAGTTCATGCTCAGTTGAGTTAAGCATGAAAAAAGTTTTTTAATCTCAAGACCTGGAATGATGGACAAATCTATAAAGTATGTATACATTCCAAAGAATGATCAGCCAAGTTTTCCACTAGTCTTATAGGAGAATTTATTGTACATTGGGAGATACTGCAGATCTGTATCTGCCCATGGGTTAAATGGAGAAGACTCTGATCAGACTAGGTAAATGCCTTAGCTGGTCTCAGTCTTTATTGGACACATATGCAAATTAAGTTGTGTGTCATATGAGTGTACATATAATATATATTATATCAATGAAGACTTTATTTTATCTTAAAGAGAATCGGACACAAGGCAATAGATTATCTGATGAAATATATTGACTCTTCTGACTCGACAACTGCTCTGGTTGCTGTGGGAAAAATTCACCCAATGCTGAGAAAGTACAAAGATTATATTCAAAAGCATAAAAAGAAGCTACAGCACGTTGAAAAAACTCATAAAAATGTACAAGTAACAGATATAATCCATGATATTATTATGGTTTTGGAAGGAAAGAGGTATGATTTACTCTGCACAAGTTTTAATATTTTTTAGATTATTTTTAGAGACATAATAAACTTAACTTATAATAACTTATAAATGTCAACATTTACGAAAATGAGGACAGATGTCAACATTGACAGTACACTTTAAAGAAGGCGGCAACATTGAAAGCAAGCAAGGTGAAATGCAAGCGCTTATTTAACCAAGCAAACTGCCGCAGACCCAATCAAAATTGAATAAAAAAATAAGAAAATTATAGATATGTGTATAGTATAGATTTAAAAGCAATGGTGGGCAGCCATTTCTACGCTGAGTGACGTCACACAGCCCTAATTAAATATGCGTTACTATAATAACTTGTTTCTTGCTATTCATTAACTTTGTTTTCATTTTTATTAATTCCTATATTGGAAATATTTTATTTTGAAATATATTATATTAAGTACAATGGAATTAGGGGTTTTATTGGCTTTTTCAAAATTTACTGGAGGCTAATTAAATATTCAAAATGGCAGTCTACACTGGATTAATAGAAGTCAGAATTTTGATTTTCGGATTGCCATAACTTTCTTATCTATAATCCGATTTTAATCAGGTTTGCAGCAGATTCATTGGTATAATAAGGACATGCATTTCATATCACTTACTTTTAATTTAGCTATTCTCTTTATTTTGATTCATTAACTTTATGATGCACTGAGACAATGATATAAATACATTTCTAAAACACATAATCATAATTTACATGCACCAACATTATGTACTAACATAGTTCAGTCACTATCATTAATTCTGTACAAGCAGAATCAGTGATCCTGAATTTTTAACTCTAGATAAAGGATATATAGGACCAATACAATGACATATTCCTAAAGGTAGTTGTTTTTTTTTTTAAAAAATGATTGGGAGGTATCAGTGTTAACGTCTTGCATGGAATTATCAGTTGTTTAAAGTAAATAGACCAACAATAAATACTGTATTCCCCTTTAACAACTGTCGTCTCTTTTGTTTTAAAACACTAGGTAAAACCATTATCAGAATAATTTTTTTTCAAAAATGTTCCAAGTCCTTACCGTTTCCTTGTAAACATTTTAACCATATATTCATTCCGGATAAAGATAAACAGGTACTTCAGCAAACAGTGAAGATCTAGATAACACACCACATAACGGGGTATTACATCAGTGTCTTGCTTAGATGAAAAGAATCTTCAGGGACAGAAGAACATCATTTTATTAAACATTTTGACTGGCAACCCCTTAAAATACATGATTGTGAAGTTTATACTTATTGTTTATCGTAATGGCATCGCGTCTGGGTGTGATATAACGCCATGCATTAAAATCAATAAACCACTAGTGGTTTACAGATTTTGCTGATGTCATGTATTGATGGCCGCTATAAGGTCGCTTATTATTGGCCAAATCTTATCGTTTTCACGCAAAAATCGCAATTTTAAAGTTATTTTAGGGTCATATGATAAATAGAATCTAACATTCGTGCTTATGTATTATTGAATGTATTAAACTCGTTGAAAAAAGAAAAAAAATCGTTCGTAAACCTCGCATTTTATCACTTTTTTCCAACTTGTTTAATGAATTCAATAAACTATGACTATTGCAGTTGGATCATTTAAGATACTTTACATAAATAAGGATGGACTAGTCCATCACATTGAAAAGGATTACTACAAATTTAATCCTAAGTTTGATACAGCATACTGCAAGGTACATGCATGACAAGAATGATCAACATGATTTTTTAAGGTGATCTTACTTGATAACACTCCAGAAACTAGGCCCTATCATAAGACTGACTTATAATTATCAATACTATCACTCTTGATATTTCTTAGTTTTTTTGTTATTGTATATAAGGAGGACAATTATTTCTCAGAAATTTTTCGTGGCAACTCCCAGAAAATAAACTCGCCAGAATATGCTGTTTGATTAAATCTGATACATTTTAGAATCATAGCGATATAAAGTAAACTTCCCTTCTCTTTTGCTCTGCAAACTAAACTTAGTCTATTAAAATGACAATTTATATAACCCAGTCAATCATCTGTTTCTAGAAAAATACTGACTTATAGTTTTTATCGTTTACTGTAACTGTTAAACAGTAGATAATGTATTGTCATACGAAAAGTTTTCACACACTTCCAGATAACACTTTTTCTCATAAATGTAACTGCAGAACAATGCTAGTAAAATGCTACATCTTTACTGGTATAATGCCTCCTTTAAAGATCTAAAATTCTTCTTTAATATTCATACAATAAATCAACCCATACGCATGTGGTCATTTTATAATATATTAAATCAAGTTGTTAAGTAATCTGGAAAAATGGATCCTTCAGAAATAGAGAGAATCAACCTACAATATTAGAAAACAGCAGATATGGTTTTATTAAGTCTATTCATGAGAACTAATGGAGTGCAACAATTTTCATGACCACTAGCACTGGCTTAAGCTGTATTCTGCTCCCATCAGAACCCAATAATCCCGATGGACCAGAATATGAAAAAATATAAACACTTTTTCGGTGTATGAGGAGAAGTTAAATCGTGCTTTATAAATTTCATATCAAATGACCACTCATGCAAGATCCAAAATATTTTTATAATTACAGTTTAGAAAACATCGCGGAAGATGTACAACAACAGAAAGAAGATATAGCTGAACTTGATACTAAGGTGGATGCCACAATTGATACAGTTACCTCCATTGGAGATACTGTGGTCAGACATGATAAGGAAATAGGAGAACTTGAATCCGGCCTGGACAAGATAGAGGAGAGAGTTGATGATGTGGAAGATGATATGGTTGAAACAAAGATCAAGGTTGAAGAAATTGATAACAAGGTACTATTTAGGATATTTTACATAAACACAATATTACTTTAGTAACTTGATCTGATGGGTGGGATTATGTCGAGTGGCTAAGCCAGGAACGATCTGATCACAAAAGACAAAGTCGAGTGTGATCCAGTAGTTCCTGGCGCAGCCACGAGATGTGATCTGACCAATCAGATCAAGTTACTAAAGTAATGATGTTTTTATTATATGCCTACATAAAAGCAACAAACTCTTCAGTTTTATCAATAAACTCAACAAAATTTCAAAATTGACACCGTGTGACGCGACGTTGCGATGCCATAGCAAAGGGCATTGTGCCAAATTTTGATAACTTCACTTTGTGCAAATAACCTAACGCCAAATTTTTTATGATGTCACATTGCGTAAGCATGTTACGGCAGAAGAAAATGCATTTATTGTTTGAATTCCTCTTCTTATACAAAAAAATTTCATTTTAGCGATTAATATTGTTCCACTCAGAATGCAATTTCGATTACGAGGTCGCCGTTAGGAACTTGGTTTTTATGTGATGAGATGGGTAAAATATGGAGAATGGTGATATGAAAAAATATCATGTTAGTGGCCTGATACAAGATTTTGTATTTGACAGTAGGAACATGGGTTGTATCAGGTGTATTTCATTGCAGGTATATAATAAAACACTATACCTTGATACTGAATCAACCTACAAACTACCAAGCCCCGAGGTTATAAAAAAAATTCATCCTCAAATTAAGTGAGCACAAAATTTCATCTGCCCCTAAACACTAAAATACTGACAAATAAAGACATTTCTTTCTTTAAGTCTCTCATATGTTGTATTTATCATACTAATAAATGATAAAATGCAAACACATTTATGAGCTGGTTAATTTCGTGCTCAGCTTAGTTGAATATGAAAAAGCTCTATAATCTAGGGGTCAGATTGTGTAGAACTAAGACACAAAGAGACACACAACTATTCATGACGCTTTCGTTCACGAAACTCACAGACTTTAAAACAAACATGTTTATGCCTCAGTATTAAAATTCAATGAGAGAATACAAACGAGATAAATGCAAGTCAAATTAGATTAAAAAGAAATAGTCAGTGTATTTAAGTTAAATGAGATAAAAAAAAATATAAGCTTAACAATTCAGCATATGAAAGTCACTTAAGATAAAACAATTGTATGTAACCAGTCGTTTTATAATAATAATAAAAAACTAAGTTAGCAAATCAGTATATTGAATGAGTTAAAATAAAACCAAATTACACCACACTATATGCACTTTGGGTGAGAAAAAACAAAACAGGCAGTAGATGAAAGTATAATGAGACAAATTGTTTTAGCAGCAAGTATATGCAATTTGAATGAGTTAGCCTGTTAGTATAATGACATTTAAATGGGCTTAAACAAAATTAGTTTAACCAGTCAGTGTATGAAAATCCTATGAGATAAAACGAAATGGTGCATCTGTCGTTGTTACCGTATTGTTTATTGCTGCTATCCTGGTTTGGGTCTTTGTTTTGATATGCAATGCCTTGTGTCCTTACTAATTTTGCAATCATCTCGCTGAGGAAGAGAGAGCTAATTGCTGTTTTAAAATCGTCTTTTGGAATCACATTACCGTTGGTCTGCATTGTATGATTATGACATTTTCTTGCAATACTCGCTTACATTTAGCCGGTATGTATACAATGACCTAACAAGATAACATACACAAATAGATCAGACAGTGTATGAATGTCAAATCAGCTAAAATTAACAAATCAGTTAATATACACTAAGCAAAATAATCAATATAAGTTAACCAGGCACAACATGAAAGTCAAATGAGATAAAACCAAACTAGTTTAACTAGTCAGCATATCAAAGTCGAAACAGATAAACCAATATGAGTTTTTGCAGTCAATTTATAAAAGTAAAAGGAGATAAAACATAAAATTTTAACAAGTCAGCATATGAAAGGCAAATGAGCTAAACCAGTCAATATATAAAATCAAATGAGATAAAACTGAATCAGTTTAACCAGCGAATATAATGAAATTTAAATGAGAGAAAACAAAATGAGTTAACCAGTCACTTTATGGAATTGAAAGGCGATTAACCAAAATAAATTTAACTAGTCAGTTTATGAAAATCACATGAGATAATACAAACCAAATTTGACTTGTCTTTATAAGTAAGAGGCCCACTATCCTCTCAAATTTATTTGATATACTTTTACATTGAGACTTTATTCTTTTTCATTTTGTGTTTGTTAAACATTGATGACCGTTATAGCAGTTTGCATTAATTCATTATATGCACTTGAGTTTAACTCAAAATCCATTGCATCAGTAATTCTAACAGCTTGAGCAGAATAAGTTAATTTTGGTGTTATTTTTTTTGCAGAAATGACAATACTAAGTAATTCATTTGTATCTTTCCGTTAGCATATACATTTATGTCTTTTCATTATTTAAGTGTATATTTTAGCTTAGTATGTGACTAAAGTATACATTGTAATTTGCTCATCTATGTGACGTGCTCCTATGTTGAAAATAGTAAGTGAGTATGATCAGGAAATACCACAATCACAAATTGCAGACAACCATGTGGCACCGCAAGGATGAGCTTCTCAACCATCACGAGACACCAGGAAGACAAATTAAGCAAAGCAATCAGCTCTCTCTTCCCCATCAAGATAATTGTAATACTAGAATGGACATAAAGTAACGCACAACAAAACATAGAACAATTACAGACTCCCACAATGGGAGAAACAATAAACAAAAAGTCAACAACAACAGAACCACCGCCTTAGAACG
Source organism: Loripinus fragilis (assembly GCA_964019695.1). Classification (NCBI taxonomy): domain Eukaryota; kingdom Metazoa; phylum Mollusca; class Bivalvia; order Lucinida; family Lucinidae; genus Loripinus; species Loripinus fragilis. The sequence continues at coordinate 61,045,547 of OZ026522.1, read as the reverse complement.
GACAGCAGCCTAAGCCACCGGGGGGCTTAAATGCTTTTTACTGGTATCAAATCTTCGCCCTAGATTCTGCTGTTGTTGAAGTACAAGAAATGTTCAGCTCGCATGGAGGCCTTCTAACTAATGCAATGTATCATCATAGAAAACACTCTAATCAAATTAACACTCCATGATGAAACAAAGAAAAGGGCTCATGACTCACATATAGTCAGAGCTAAAGAAAACCTCAAGTTGAGCCACGGTGGGTCCAGCTACAAATAAGCATCAGGCACCAACCCACCGATTAAAGCTTTACATCAGAGCCGTCATAGAGTCTGAGGCCTGACCCACCGTCCTGCAATTAAAGAGGAAACCATAACTATAAACCGTGATTGGGTTTAAAACTAGGCATGCAGACTGTCGCATGATATCTAAATCATATTCAATCCTTATATAACGTTTCACTTTCTTTTTGAATTGATCACTAAAATTAGGTTTTCCAACAATTCGTTTGAATTTATAGACTAAATCACCATAAAATATAGGTTCTGATATGCCTTGTTGCAGAAGAGTTTTTAACCCAATGTTGTATTTAACAATTAACTCTGAGTGTCTGTGGTAGAATTTAGAAAATGTTTTCAAATTTTATGATATCTATAACCTTGTTTTAATAATTTAGCAGTTAAAAATAAGTTTCTGTTGTTGAAGTCATCAACATTAGTAGTGAAAGCCTTTTTTATCATGAATACAGTTGAATTAATATTTTTGTATTTCTTTATAACTGATATGATGTGGGTACATTCGTTAAGATCTTGCTAAACTTTGAAATAATTAATTAAGTAAATAATAAACACATATTTACCCAACAAATCATTATCTATATTAACATAGTTTACCATAGTTTTCGAGGTTCCATTAGCTAAAACAATTGATATTTTGAATATAATATGTAAGCCCACAAAATATGTCTAGAACACTGATCATACAATAATTTAATTTAATTTAGGGAATATCAATAAAACTTCTCACAGAATTAACATAATGCAGAAAAAGGACCCTTTGTCTTGAGAAATTGCATTTCATATACTTCATTTTAAGCAGGTGTGTCAAAGCATCAGAGTTGAGTAATTTATAGCCAACTCTCAAGTGTTAGTATAACTATTTTAAATATTGTTTACTCCTTGGCTCACAAACTAATTGAAGAGACTTTTCTGTACATTTAAGAATTTCAACATTCTGTAAGTATACGAGGGTTGTCCCAGTAAATCGTGGACTTTTGTTAAAATACAAGACTGTGCACAAATAGCTCTATGATATTTTAAGGATATATTTACAAATATATGGGAACATCTTGTATAGATATGGGTGGAATCACAGTTTAGATAACAAATTTATGAACCTTTACTTGACGGTATGTCCAGGTGAGTGGCGCAAGTTAAAATATTTTTCAATGAAACTCATCTAGTCAAAAAGGTAGTGTAAATTTAATCAAATTTCGCCATTGTATTTCAAACAATGCATCGCCACATTAACTAGTAACTATGCAAGGTAAAGTGTTGAAAATTTGAAACGTTTGCGGCCATTTGCATTGATTTTATAAAATAGTTTACACACCTACTACATTTCTATTTTTCAGCAAAAGTTATGTTATGAGAATGGTACGGCGCAAAAATTAGACTTTCAATATTTTTGGCTAATTAAACACATAAGACAACGTTCTTTTAATGTTAAATGATTGGTAGAACAGTCACTTGTATTGTAAACCATCGTGTAAAACTTTTTTTAGTAATCTCAAAAAAACAAGCTCCTTTTGGTCAATTTAACTGAACACATGTTTTTGTTCTGTTAGTTATTTTAATGGTAAATATGTTATCTCATATTTAATCTAAAAGATATTGCGTGTTTGTGTGCTTACCATATCTAAACTAACTATACAGTCATAACTTGAACCAGGGAGACTTGCTCAACAAATAGATGACAATATTTGTTACAATAAAGCTTATATAAAAAAAGTAGAGTTAAAACATTTGACCACCCATCTTTGAAAATACAGCAAAAAAATTTGCGACGTGCTCCGCATACGCTGAGACACCCTCAAGCAAAGGTTCATACCTTTGTTATCTAAACTGTGATTTCATCCATATTTGTAGAAAATGTGTCTTAGATGTACATAAACAGATCATACAAATTTCACAGAATTCCTGATACACAGTCTCATTTTATAACAAAACGCCACGATTTACTGGGACAACCCTCGTATGTATGTATGTTATTGATATATAACCAAACCCTCTAAAAATGAAAACGATAAGTTTGCTTTTATCAAAAGATTACCTGGCAATTATTATCTTACTGAAAGTACAACAATGCAGAAAAACGCCTCTTATCCTATGGTAATACATTCCAATTGTGATTTTTTAAGTTCTGAAAAATACTTTGAGTTTTTAGATGTTAGCAATTGATAGACAATTTTAAAGTGTAAATGTTTTAACATTTTCAGACAATGACCAATGCCCCTAAATGGTCTCGGGATCTGACAAAACTGATGAACCCAACAGTCGAGAATGATTGGCGTCTACTAGCTAGTCGCCTTGGTTACAGCAATGATGATATAAGAGGTTGGGCTACACAACATGATCCTTGTATGGCGTTACTGAGCGAGTGGTATGCTACACACAAAACTAGTGAGGCATCTTTTGGAGTTCTTAATGCTCTTACTGAAATGAATAGAACAGATGGAGCTGCAATTGTTGAAAATGCCATGAAAGCTGCTGGTATGTATCAAGAGAATTAAACATTTGCTCTGTGTTGCAAAGTATGCTAAAACAATTATGATAATATGATTTAGTCCTATTTGAATATGACCTGCAGCACACCACAGTATGGTTAAGACAAAACATACGACACTGACAAAAAGAATTTTCTATCATTCTACTGATGGTATATTCAATCTTATAGTATTGTTTATTAATATTGAATTTTTAAAATGTGCCAATTGTCAAGGATGGATGAGCCCAACGCAAGTGCATACCACAACGGACGATCGCTGATCACAAACAATTGTGGAATTAAGCACAAAACATTTTTGAACTAAAAATAATAATATAATTAAGAAAACATTGAAAGAAAAAAAAATATATGTAATGTCTATGGCATCATCTGTGATCTTGCTGATCTGGCTTGAACAAAGTTTTGATGGCTTCCAAAGGAAAATCGAGGAACGTTGCTAAAAGTTAGTTGGCTTGTTTCTCTATTAAAAAATAATTTAGAATATTAAATTAACTTCTTGTTTGCTGCCCTGTATTTCGCACTAGTACCACTTTCATACTAGTGCAGTATCAAAAATGGTTCTCTTGTATCACAATAGGAAAGACACATGGTTTCCACAAACACCAGAGCGTCATATAACTAAAGGTGACCAATACTGTATAGTATATCAGGCAAAGAGCCTCACATTACATCTCAACAGTTTACTTTCAACATTTAAGATCTTCACGTATATCTTAGGGCGGACCTGAAATTAAGTATCATGCTCTGGGTACCTCCATATTAAACATCACAGGCTATAATTCTATCCCGTTTCCATATATTTATCACATACTGAATGCACATGCTCCATGTCATATGATACAAGTCAGTAAGAATCGACTATAATAAAACGAAATCAGACCCCCAAAAAACACAGGGATGCTATAATGGCAAATGTGAGTACGTAACAACAACATAGGCAGCACACAGTCTATACGTGACCCCTTAAACATCAATTATGATTTACCACATTTGAGGACCTTAATCTACTCAACGATGGCCGAAACTAACAAGAGTTCATGTGCTTGAAGTACAAAAACACTTTTAGCACTCAATACTGTAACCCCAAAAGCTGTCAGATACCACCATGGTTATGCTAGATTTCTGCACAAACGCTAAGTAACCAACAGGTACTGCAGAATATTTTTAATACACCTTCAACATGACTCCTTGCTGTTGAAGCCATTTCGCAATTAATAAAATCAAGAACTCTGAATTGAATATTGTATAATAAACCACACAGTATATGCATGCATGGATTAGTGGAAAGTATCAGTAACATAGTATTCTGGTGATGCTGTGATGCAATAAAGGTATTACAAGTAGCACATAATAAATATAAATTCATAAGTCTAGACAGATTTAGTAAGTGTGGTGTCTTACTAAAGATGAACAGTATACATCTCTCCTTATATACTTAGACCAGACGATAACAATTTGCATTCCCTCATAATAAACGTATACTTAACAGCAGAAGAAACGCATACTATCCAATATCCATTTAATACCAGAAACTCTGATTAAATTTTACCCTGAATGATATGAACATGTTTGAACGGACTCATGCGTTCGTTCTAGACCGTTTGTTTTGTCATTACACGGTTATTTATTATTTTTTGTTAATTAATGCAAAAAAACGTAAAAACAGTGCTGAACATCGGAAAAAGCCATGATTTGAATCCAATTTCATTGCATAATGTAACAGATAAGAAAACATTATAAAACTTTAAAATTCATTGCTGTAGGATTTATACTGTTAATCCAAAGAATCTTCATTTTTGCATTTTTTGCATTGGTATATTAAACCACTGGAATCTTTGGGGTGTAAGAAAATCTAGCACAGTATGATTGATGTCAAGTAAGGAACTGTCCTTTAGAACCGCTTAAAACAATTGTTTGGACACTTTCTTGCCTGTCTTAAGCACACTTCCGGTCAATTATCCAATAATGTAACTGGGTCACAATGGTCCACCTTAAAGAATTCTGGGCATTTTAATCTTCATAAGTAGTCTGTATGTCCAGATTATTACGCAGAGTGAGTTTCATTCAAATCAGTTCAGTGGTTTGAGGCATACACCATCTGGGAAGTCGCCTTTATGATTAGCTATTTCGTTACGCCCAGAGTTACCCCCCTTTATTATCATTGTTCAAATGAGCTATCCATTTGTGATGCATTTGATAATACACATGTTCGATGCATCATTGATACCTTGCATATCATTAGATCAGTTATTAAACCCCAATTTATCCACTTTACCAAATATGCAAAATATGCGTTTCTTTTGCTGTTCAGTATACATGCAAGCAAACATGATTGTGTACCCCTGGCATATACAAATGAACTCACAAGTGATGCATAATTAACTTAATGTGCTTAATTAATATGAACAGTATACATTAGCTCCTTATAAGCACTCTATTTTCCTCAGTCATATACATGTGCACCTAATAGATTATAGTAAATAACAATCCATTTATCCATAATAACTATTTTAATTAATGCCTTAATATGAAAAGTGCGCATGTGCCTAACTTTCCATGAACAGTATACATATGTTCTTATTTTGAACCGCATGTATCTTACTTACATAGCTTCACATATAGATACATTCATTTGATGTGTGGGGCCGCGTAGCGCAGTCGGTAACGTGTCTGGTTACAGATGCGAAGCTGACTGCAGATCCAGGGATCGCGAATTCGATCCTGGTCCGGTCCCATACTTCCGTGGAGATTGATCGTGAAATAATTTCTACGGTCATTCTCCTCCCTTACGCTGAATCACTCATGAAGGTTGTTGTCAGTTACAAGGGAAAGTATGTGCACGATTACTGGTTAACTGCTTGTTCAAGCTTGCCCAGGAAAAAAGTGTGGTTAGGTGAACTGACCCGCAATGACCATAGCTGTTGTCTTGGGACGTAAAGCAACAAAACAAACAAACAAATTCAATAAACCTCACTGCAAATATACGTTCTTTTGTATGTGTACTTATTACAATGCGTGAATGCTAGTTAATAGCTATAACAATGAGTAAACACCAGCAAAGTACCAACAATGTCTGTAATGCTACTGCTTTACAACATCAATGCCTACCATACAAGTGGGTTATCAACCGATGCACAAACAGGCAACTCCAAAATATGAACGTTTTATATCAACAGACGGCCTAAGCAGATGACACTCAGGTAAATTAAATACAGCTGAAATAACTAGTAGGCTCTCACAATGGCCTACATTAACAAGTATGACGCTTCATTCAACCCTAATGCTTGGCAGCAGGCGACAATTACATACATCACATAAAAGTGTGCAGCAGATGCCCTACGCAGATGACATACAAAAAACGGTGCGAAAATCACTTTTTGATCAATGCTATCGCAAAGCGTCAACAATTGACTGAACAAAGCTGCTTATAGACCCATAAATTTCATATTTTCATTTAAATCAGGCTTGGTAGAATTAATATTTTGAAATAAAGTAAAAGTATATTTACCATGACAAAATCCCCTGGAGAGAAATGGCTTTATGATACTATACAATTATTGACTTATGTTGAGGTAGACATGGAGTGTTATTGACCAGTAAACGTCATATTGACCGACGCGGAGCGGAGGTCAATATGATTAAGTTAACTGTTCAATAACACTCCATGTCTACCGAATCATAAGTCAACAATTGTTTTATTATATAATAAATGTATGTTATGCATTTCCTGCCATTTTAGACCATTAAAACGTTGACGTTACAGATCGATCATGCGAAATTACTTAACGTTCTGACGTCACTTCCCGTAAGCCAGTCAATATTACCTCTTGCCATGTGCTTTGCAACGTCACGTCCGGCAAACCATGCAATATGTAGTTTTATCGACTCGAGTGGCTATGCACCTTGGCCAATCAGAAGATGTTTATTTATAGAATATATTATAAAAACAAAGAGCAACTGGCTCAGCTACCACACCCTATGATTATAATTCTGACTGCAATCTGCCAAACCTGCCATTGCAATTTACTACAATATTTGTTGCAGGCACAGCCCTATTGGACATAAACCTCCCAAATATCAAGAGTAAAATATAACAACATAATGACCCGATATATACACATAGCAGCCCCCTAACCTCAACTCAAACTAAGGTCAAATAAGAAAATGATCCAAAGATGAAACTCGTCTACCCGAATAAAAGGAGCAGAAACCAAATTACATAAGCACCTAATTGAGCAAATCCCCACGCTTTCCATGAACATATTTATATAATACAAAGTGCCAGGTCAATGGGAAAAGGGTGGAAAAAGGGATGTGACACCAAAACACAATGATATTATATGAGGCTTGGAACACATTTAAAAATATACAAAGTAGAGAGAAGGGCAAATTTGAGAACTCAAGTACTACACCTGACCAGAGACACCATATGGGAAACTTGCAGACCTTAATTAGTGAGCATATCTACGTATTTACCCAAATTAATTATCCACACAACAATTGGAACTGAATCGGTAGCCTATAAAAATGCACGAGAAATTCTGAATATGCAATGCAAATAAATAATTGTGTGTACCCTCTTTATCACTATGCCGTTCGTAAACTCCCCAATTTTCTGGTATAAGATCAACAAGAAGTATGTTTGGCACTTTTGGGGAGTTTGCACGGCACGTGGTTCGGTTCTAGTTCAGAGTGGCTAAAAGAACACAGTCAACTGACTGGTTTTTAATCGAATGATAGCATCGTGTTCGCCCAAAATTTCTGCCAAGTTGAAGCGAGGGCAAAATAAGTGTAATTTTGTGTAGCAAAGCAACATAATAACAGTTATTTAAGTTGGTATTTGGTCAGGTAATGTTGGTACCGTTATTGAAATGCTTTACAAGTGTGTCATACCAGGATTTAGAATTGTGACCTCAATTTTCATTAAGAAATGACATCCCTGAAATTGAAACTGAAAGTAGCTTCCATTGGGCAGTGAATTCATAAGGTTGGCAAAGAACTCTTCTGGTGAAAGAAACAACAAACAGTTATCTAATGCGCCACCTAGCGCCGTTTTTGGGGGTACTAGCTTCGGTCTTTATCTTTGAATGAGTTTGTCAGAGGGGTGCAGCTTTGACAGGGTTTTTTTAGTTGATAAGAGAATCCAAATATCACTATGTGATGGCCATCATCTGCCCGCCAGCGAAACACCATTTAAATGGCATTTTGCTGGAGGGCTGATGATGGCCAAACTTGAATGCTGGCTTTGTAGCTTTGTGATTTTTCAGGGGATCCGGACCAGTTTTGCTTAGAAACCCCATATTTTTGTGACTTTTCAGGGAGGTCCATACTCCTTGTCCCTCACTCTGGATCCGTGCATGTAGACTATTGTACACATATGTTTTAAAAATAACATTATGCACATAAGTTAATATTTGATTCCTTTGAGTGGGCTTATTTAACTCTTTACCTGATAGAGACACCTTACAGAGCAAACTGAGACCAGACAAGGGTCCACTTGGTATGGAAATAAACTGGCCAAAAAAGTTAAGCCCTATGTAAGTTTTTCCCCATATGCATAATGTTAACTTCCTGAAGCTTAGTTGTTTTTTTTATAAAGCTATCTAAAATAGTTGGAAACTCTAACTCAAATCAAGTTAGACAACAATACCTTAAGTGTAATTACGCAAAGAGTCAATTGAAAATAAAGATTGTCGTTTAACATGTACTTAATTTTCAAAGAGTATCCATATTTTTGCCAATTTTACTATATGAATGATTGGGAACGAAATGGGACATTGACTGAAGTGTGAAGCGCTTGGGAAAGTTATTCAATATTGGTGAAACCTTACACGTTGAGAACAAACTCTGTGGCTACTTCGCTGAAAAGTTGATGCAAAAATCTGTATTCAGTAAAATGTTATGATAAAGCAAACATGATATTTTTGCAATTAGTCTATGGAAAAAAATCAGCTGGGGCTGAACTTCTTTTGGCCAGTTTATAGTTAGATATGATACTTTACTGGTGTACCCGACAAGTAATTGTTTTTTTCTATGTACAAACATGAAAGTTTATTTTAATAATGAATCACTGTGACAGTGTGTGGAGATTAGCATAAATATTCATGAAGGAGTGGGTTTATGATTTTCCAGAGGGTGTAGTAGAAGATGAAGAATTTGAATATCCAAGTCCACCACCAGTTTTTATAAGCTACCAGTGGGGCGTGCAGAATGAAGTTAAACTTTTAAAGCAACATCTTAACATGGCTGGATATGAATGCTGGCTTGATATAGGGCAGATGGGTGGAGGAGACAAGCTGTTTGCTAAAATTGATAACGGGATCAGAGGAGCCAAGGTTGTCATTTGTTGTGTCACAGAAAAATATGCAAAGTCGCCAAACTGTAACAGAGAGGTAAGATAAAGCAGATACTTGGTATCAGTTATCAAATTAACGTGATTAGCTGATGAGAAGTCTGACTTAACATTCACTGTTTACAAAAAAACAAGAAAGTGAGATAATTGTTAAACAAGAAGGGACAGTTAGTACACAATACAAAACAAGGATCATGCACAAAACTCCACAAACATTGGGAGCAACAGTTAACAATAAATCAACAACAACAACAGAGTCACCGTCATAGAACAGACAGCAGCTGAAGCCACTAGGATGATTAATAATTGGGTATTATAATGAGGTGCGATAGTTGGTCACATGCAAAAAGCTGTATCACCACATTTGGAGCACTCGGTCACCACATGTGTTTCGTGTACACTCATGCCTGTCAAGTAGGATTTTGCTCAACCTCTCTGTGCTTCCCACTGATGACAGGTAAACTAAAAAAACATGCAGGCATATAATTTAAACGAGTTACTTGTCTGAATACAAATTACATGCAATATAAATAGTTTGGAGGATAAAATATATGAACATGGATAATTTGTTTAGAAAACAAATGTGTATAAAGAGCCTTTTCATATCATAACCTATATCAACCTCGACCCATATCAACAATATCAGCCCTCTTGCAAATATGGATGTCTCGGGTTTATATAGGGTATGATATAGAAATTGTCAAAAAATGAAAAAAAGTCAATAAGCAATGCTCATTATAGACGGGGAACCAAGGTAGAAAAAATGCTAACCCTAGCACCCGAAAGGTATACAGCTGGATTTTGCATGGTTGCAAAGGTAATTCTATGGTGTACCTGAAACCACTGTATAGCGGACTCGACCCACTTGCATAACACCAGAGCAGTCAACTTTCTACGGAAGCCCAGCAAGAACATGTCAAAATATTGTTTTTCAAAATGTCATATATTTTTATCAAAAAAGTTCAGGATTGAAAAATATGGAGTTTAAATAATAATTCAACATCGGTGTAGACCTCAGAAGCAGTGGTTGTCATCTAAGAATACCGCTTATTAATTTTTAAAGCATGTAGATTAGGGCACCCTCATTTTAAAATTAAATTTTTAGATTTTTTTTCTTTGAATCTCATGAAAGCTGCATTTATTGCCCAAAACTGTATTTGATAATTATTTATAGATCGCTTGGACGCATATCTCGCAAAAAATTGTGTGCTTACTTATTCACTTTTGTCCTCCCGCTGAAGTGGTTTGAATTGCACATTTTTGGCATAAATAAATAGATTTTTAATTGAATCTGTTTAAACACTACATACAGTTAGACATACGTTTGGGACATAATTTTACACAATTTATTTTATTTTCTATGGCAAACTAGAAAAGGTAGCTGAAAAGTAAAAATATGAAACAACGATAATTTGATACTTAGTAATTTAGTCCATGCCAGCTGGTGCGTAGTTAAATATCAGGACAACTTAAGAGCAGTTTAACACATAAATGGAATTTATCTAGGTTTAAAGGAAGTTTATCTTCAATATTTACAGCAGCTTTGAAAAGAGGTTCGTTGTAGGGACCAAGGGGATTTTTATCTACTGAAAAAAAATAATTTCATTTAACAGTGGTAAAATAAATATGAAAAAACTTGTATAACCATTATCATATCAACATGAAAAACCTGTCTGTCCCCGTCAGAGATGCAGAAATGTTACCGCATAGTATTTGTAAAGACAAAAATGTCCATAAGAAGATTATTTTGGTGCATAAATGACTGCCCATACTTTTAAATGCATTTGATAGTGTATTATTGTATTATCGAACAGTCAAACGGCTTCTCATACCCATCCTCCAGATAAGAGTGCGTAATGGAAAATTAGTTTTGTTATTTCTCAACCAAAACATATGTTGTGGGTACTTAAATGGACCTATTAGATGAGACGGTTCTTTTGAAGGCCAAAAGCATACTCTTTATAAGGGAAACATCACAATTTCTATGCTATGAAAAGTTGCTTAACATGACCTATGTGGCATACAAAAAATGCATTTTTCCGCGAAATGCAATTCTGGTCGCATTGCTATACAGTGGTTTCATATCAAGCACTATTTAGACTATCAGTATACAAAATTCCAGCCGTATACCTTTCGGGTGCAAAAATTTGTGTTTTTGCACATACGCGACTTTGGTTCCCCGACTATTAGATACCCCCCGCACAGTAAGAGTCAGTGAAAAAACTTGGCAAGTAATAGTTCAAACCAGCAGACCTTAGTTTTGAAAAGAAGATTTCAGTAGAATCTGTGCAAACAAAAATTATAAACTCCTTCATGCATATGTTCAATGTGTCTACATTGTATAGGCATAGTATCAAATTGCTCCATCAATAGCTGTGGTAGGAGTTGATCGACCCATAAAGGCACTATCCAAGCATATACAAAAGCCATATAAGGGAATAATTGTCTAAGTTCAACAAAAATTATAAACTCCTTCATGCATATGTTCAATGCGTCTACATTGTATCGACAAAGTATCAAATTGCTTCATCAAAAGCTGTTGTAGGAGTTGATCGGCCCATAAAGGCACTATCAATGTATATACAAAAGCCATATTAGGGAATAATTGTCTAAGTTCTCACAGCTGTCATTTTGTCAAAAATTAATGCTTTTCTACCAGACTCCTTCATGCATATGTTCAATGTGTCTATATTGTATAGGCAAAGTATCAAATTGCTCTGTTAAAAGCTGTGGTAGAAGTTGATTGGCCAATGAAGGCACCATCTATGAATATACAAAAGCCTTATTAGGGAAAAATTGTCTAAGTTCTCACAGCTGTCATTTTGTCAAAAATCAATTGTTTTAAACCAAACTCCTTCATGCATATGTTCAATGTGTCTACATTGTATCTACAAAGTATCAAATTGCTCCAATAAAAGCTGTGGTATAAGCTGATTGGCCAATGAAGGCACCATTTATGAATATACAAAAGCCTTATTAGGGAAAAATTGTCTAAGTTCTCACAGCTGTCATTTTGTCAAAAATCATTTTTAGTAAACCAAATTCCTTCATGCATATGTTCAATGTGTCTGCATTGTATAGGCAAAGTATCAAATTGTTCCATTTAAAGCTGTAGTAGGAGTTGATTGGCCCATGAAGGCACCATCTATGCATATACAAACATCTTATTAGGGAAAAAATTGTCTAAGTTCTCACTGCTGTCATTTTATCAAAAAATTATTTTTTCTAAACCAAACTCCTTCATGCATATGTTCAATGTGTCTACATTGTATAGGCAGAGTATCAAATTGCTACATCAAAAGCTGTGGTAGGAGTTGATTGGCTCATGAAGGCACCATCTATGCATATACAAAACCTTTATTAGGGAAAAATTGTCTAAGTTCTCACTGCTGTCATTTTGTCAAAAAATATTTTTTCTAAACCAAACTCCTTCATACATATGTTCAATGTGTCTACATTGTGTAGGCAAAGTATAAAATTGCTCCATTAAAAGCTGTGGTAGAAGTTGGTCGGCCCATAAAGACACCATCTATGCATATACACACACCTTATTCGGGAAAAATTGTCTAAGTTCTCACAGCTGTCATTTTGTCAAAAATTATTTTTTCTGAACAAAACATCTTCATGCATATGTTCAATGTGTCTACATTGTATCTACAAAGTATCAAATTGTTCCATCAAAAGCTGTGGTAGAAGTTAATTGGCCCGTGTATGGCCAATAATAGCATAAGCATAAAACCCTATATTAAAAGCGTTTTAGAACTACAAAGGGAAATAACTCTAATAGAATTGGCCCCTATCCCTTACTTTTTTGTCTAAAGTATTTGTCTTGCATATATGAACATGTTTGCAAGGTTTGATGAAAATCCATCTATGCATATACAAAAGCTTTATTAGGGAAAAATTGTCTTAGTTCTCACTGCTGTCATTTTGTCAAAAATTATTTTTTCTGAACCTAACTCCTTCATACATATGTTCACTGTGTCTACATTGTATAGGCAGAGTATCAAATTGCTACATCAAAAGCTGTGGTAGGAGTTGATTGGCCCATGAAGGCACCATCTATGCATATACAAAACCTTTATTAGGGAAAAATTGTCTAAGTTCTCACTGCTGTCATTTTGTCAAAAATTATTTTTTTCTAACCCAAACTCCTTCATACATATGTTCAATGTGTCTACATTGTGTAGGCAAAGTATAAAATTGCTCCATTAAAAGCTGTGGTAGAAGTTGATTGGCCCGTGTATGGCCTATAATAGCATAAGCATAAAACCCTATATTAAAAGCGTTTTAAAACTACAAAGGGAAATAACTCTAATAGAATTGGCCCCTAGCCCTTACTTTTTTGTCTAAAGTATTTGTCTTGCATATATGAACATGTTTGCAAGGTTTAATGAAAATCCAGTAATGACTCTTTGAGTTATTAAGAAAACACAACGTTACGGACAGACGGACGCACGCAAGCACAGACAACGTGAAAACAGTATACCCACCACAAACAAAGTTTGCAGGGGGGGGGGTTCAATTATCTCTATATCTGACAAAGATTGTTATAAAACTATAAGACATTTCTCTGTTAAAAGCTTGTAACAATACTGTTTGTTTGATTTGTGGATATGTATTTGGCAACTGTTAGTCTGTCAAGATTATTGTAAGATCATTTTCTGTAGAGAATATATTTGCACATGCTTGAATGATTTTTTATCATCTTCTAGTGAAATATGCTTGCCCAACGTCAAGATATTGATTACACGAATTTCCCTTTTGCCTTTGGCACTTTGTATTCACAAATTTACTAAGATAATCCAATTATTCACTACAAATTTATGAGGAGCCTGTTGCCTGGTGGGGCATGGCGTTATGTCCTTGAAGAAGGTACTTAATCATCTGCTTAGTACTGGTTCAACCAAGGAAGACCCTTTCTGACATGACTAAAAATTGTTGACTGGAACATAAAATCAATACAAATTTAAACTTTAACGCCAAGTTTGCATCATACTCATTCAGCAATTATTATTCCAATGGCTTGGTTACCTAGTTCATGCCAATATACAGGATAGATAGAAACAATGTGTCATTTAAAAACAAGTGAACAATTATATTATGAATATTGACATTATCAGAGTGTATAATAAAATGGTAACATACAAAAACTATGTTTTTTTTAACATTTAATGGCCATAAGCATATAATTGACTAAAATACTGTTAGCTCATAAATATATTGGACACGTTTTGTTTTATGTACCTCCCATTGTTATGGGGGTTCCGTGTTTGGTCTATGTTTTGTTATGCATCACTTAGTGTCCTCTCTAGTTTTGCAATCATCTTGACGAAGAAGAGAGAGCTGGTTGCTTTGTTTTAATTATCTTCCTGATGTCTTGTAAATTTTAGTATACTGTTGCTCTTCCCCACAGTGCCTTTGGTTGGTCTGCAGTGTGTGCTTGATATATTTCCTGATCATACTCACTTACTTTTTGAGACATAAGGGAAGCAATATATCATATTGAATATATCAAACATATTGATACAAATGCACGTTATGTTTTGTTTGCAAATTATTAGAAAATCCTCTAAATACATGTATATGCAACATGCACAGTTTATGCATACAAATGTACATAAAAAAGCATTCAATTACCACAATTTTATGTATGAATAATGTAAGGGCTGAATTATCAACTTAAATCAAAATAATCAACAGGGTCGTCATAAAAGGCCAGATGACGTTAGATGGTCTGTATAGTACTATAGTAGTGCTATTTTCCAGTAGCTCTATATGCTACTTAGAGCTGTATACTAATATTTTCATGACAACCAATGCTATATATCTGTCATATAGTGTAGTTTTGAAAGATCATACACACTGCTTAACCCATATAAGATTATTGTCCTTTTTGGGGGACAAATCTGCACTGTTGAGACCCAGAACGTGTCATCTGATTTACTTACAGAATGTTCTTTTGAAATTTGAATAAAATAAAAAGTACCACACAACAAAATGAACTGGATCATCTTATAAGAGTGAGAAATTCCATTTAGCTTAAATTCGTTAACATTGGTGAAACATAGTACATGAAATAGAGAATACAAGGTGGGTGTCTTTTGATATCAAGTTTACCAGGCAAGGCTTTGAGAACGCTTGCTGACATAGCACGTCTTGCCGAGCGATTTAACATGCATTCTCAAAGCCAAGCCTGGTAAACTTGATATCAAAAGACGTGAACCTGGTATTCTATTTACCAGTTTACAAGTTGGTTCACTCTTCAAACTAACAAACTCACTAGCTGCACACGTATGTTTGAATAATACTTTTACGCGCAAGAAAAACAAAACAAATTCAAATGAACTGGCCAATACATGTATATGACAATGTGATACTGTTTGCTATCTTCTCTACATTTAGGTCGGCCTGTCAGTTAATCTAAACAAACCAATCATACCACTTCTAATACATGTATACGATGATTTGATATTTATTGCTCTCTTTTCTACATTAAGGTTGGTCTGTCAGTCAATCTAAACAAACCAATCATACCACTTCTGATGGAACAGACAGATTGGCCACCTAAAGGATCAATGGGACCTATTTTCAGCGAGTATTTATTTATTCGATTCTTTCAAAGAGGAGGAGAAGAAACTGGCAAGAATGATCAGCGATATTGGCCAATTCCAAAATTCCAAGAACTGTTGATGCAGCTTAATTTTTATTCTGTTCCTGACCCAAAGATGATTAAGAAAGGCAAGTTATATAGAGCATCTTACATGAGTTCTCATGTATCATTGCATTTATTAAAGAGTTTAAGAAAAGGGATAAATGTGAGGCTCAATAATTCAGAATTATATTTATCATATGGCATTTAAAGTACTTTGGTGTGAAACAATTTAGATGTTGACACGTACGCAACATTGTTATAACGTCATAATCATATTACATGCATTAAATGGCGTTTGGCTGGCGGGCCCATGATGGCCCAACATTGAATGCTGATTTGGTAGCTTTGAGATTTTTCAGGGGATCCGGACCAGTATTGCTAGGAAACCCTATTATATTTGTGATTTTTCAATTGGGGGGTCTGTCCCCTTATCTGGATCCGCGAATGATTTCATTATAAAATGCTTTGAGCAAACAGTTTAGCCCCAGATTAGATGCTACAATCTAGGGCTTCACAGTTTGCATTTTTCAAAAAGGAGGTACTGCTTATACAATATAACCTATCTTGAGCGGCTACTCAAAAAGTAGACAAAACAAAGGTCTTAAAGACAGATGATAGCTTGATTCAGGTCTAAAATATTGAAGAATGCTATCTTGGAGCATTCTGAAATACTTTTGACCAGCATTAAGCAAGAATCTGTCTTGAAAACCAATTTTGGTCTTTTTGGGGGTAGCCGATTTAGACAGGTTTACTGTATTAGACAAATTCTGGGTCAGATTGACTTATTTGCTTCAGAAAAAAATGCCATTGCGCTCTAAAACATGTGTTGGATCTTGGCTAAACGATAGCATAACAAATGATAATTTGAAAACCATAACACTTGAAATTAAAAACACAGAGTTCAATTTTATGAAGTTTTGCAAAACCAGATAGTCCTTGTTATGTCCTGAAATCAAACTTTTAACTGTTTCGTTTTGATATACGTGTATTAGCAAATCTTACCAGTTACCTTGTTGATGAAACAGATAAAAACACGTGGATAGAACCAGACAGGAAATTACAAACTTACAGGAAACAGCCCAAACGGCTGACACCCAGAGAAGGATACATTTAACATAAATTAACCAATAATACAAGCACATGCAGTGATGCAATGTAAAAAGCAGTCAGTCCTCTCTTCTCAGACTGTTTTCTTTTCCTGTATTCATTTTTACCAGTACAGTATCACATATGTGTAATGTCAGTCGTTAAATGCATACAACTGTTATTTACAGCGGAGCCAGATATTTTCTTTGAGGCTATTCCTTTGTTTACTACAAAAGGTTTTGTGCAATAGCATGGTGTACTCTGGTAAACATGGGCTAATGAACTTAATAGAAGCTTAAACCTTTGAGGACTGGAAACCCCTAAATGGGTAATGTGGCATTTTATCAGGGTCTGCACTGTTTATTAAGATAAGATCTATCTTTAGAAAAAGAATTTCAGTACTGTTTTGAAATTATAACTCGTGACCCCTCAGTATGTACAATAAACCAATCTTGACCAAATTGTATGTAATTTTATGGTCAATGGTTAATTTATACTTTCAGTTTATGCAAGCTGGTGGACTCCTATCGCAGAAGACATTGTCATTGACAAAAATAAAGGAAAAGGACCGAAGAGTTCCCAAACAACAAAACAGACTTCGTCTACGGTTGGTATTGCAAGACAACATGAGCATACATATGGACCAACACATGATATGGGCTTCTTTGAGACTAAACCTGTCTTCGGGGTTTCCAACAATGCGAGGCTCAAACCAGTGTCTAAAGCTACAGAGACTAGCTAGAATATTGAAATTTCACCTGTAGCAAGTTTACATATGATACTTTTCAAAAAGCGAATAACAAAGGCGCTGATTAGGCTGCGCGGATGCGCAGGCTGGTCTGCGCCTGTGTTGTTGGCAAACGCACGAAGACAGGTTTTCTTGCGTTGAGGCCCATATTTAAGTACTTATTGCATTTGTGTGTACTAGCAGTGAAAGCAAGTCAAGCCTGGGTATTAGTGTAAGCTCACCAGCGCCCCTGTTGCTTGTACAGATAAGGAACGATTATAGATGAAGGCTAAGGCAAATTTTTAGGCTTCCAGTTCTACTGGATAGATATGCATGTGTGTTTAAAGAGTGACTTTGCGAAAGTGCAATAACTATCATTGTATGAGTTGCCTCATATGGACTCACTGCTACTTCCACAATTGCAATGTTCTAAATAGAGGATCTTACATGAGCGCTAATATTTTATTGAATTTATTAAACAAGTTGAAGAAAAGAGATAAAATGCGAGGCTTGTCAAACATTTTATCTCTTTTTCACAACGAGTTTGATAAATTCAATAAACCAAGAGCACGAATGTAAGATTCTATTTATCATATGACTTTAAGTTTACTTTGAAATGTCATTTCTGCCATAAAAACGTATTAATTTTGTCATTATGTACGCAACGTTGTTACAGACGTCATAACGTTTCACGAAAATTTGTAAACCACTAGAGGTTTACCAATTATATTGCATGGCGTTATTTCACTCCCAGACGTGACAATCATTTCCAGCTAATGTACTTTCTTACCTCTTTTTTGTATCATACACACCAAGTCTCAAACAAGGAGTTCATAATTTGGTATCAGACAATCTACAAATCTACAAACATTTATTATTGATGATAACTGATGGAAAGAACCTATTATTGTGATACAACAGAAAATCTGATCTCCCTGGTATTTCCTGATCATATTCACTTTCTGAAGATTTGAAAAAAAGGAAAGTCTATTTCAAATGCTCTCTTCATGGTATATTAAATAGTAAAATTAATGAAACTAGGCAGGAGATGCCACGAACGCAGATTATATCAACTACTCAAGAGTTTGCAATATAAAGGCACTATCATAGTGTTATTATTATAATAATGATATAATATGAGCCGTGACATGTGATTTCCACAATATGGTATTTTGACAAGTACAGTATAGACACAGACGAGTCTGTGCAGCCTCCTCTTAGGCAAAGAAACTCCAAATGATGTTTGGTCAGTAACTTAACAATCATAAAATATTCAAACGACTAGCAAAGGATCTGATTAGGTCGCACATACCACATTGTTGGAAATCTCATGTCATGGCTCATATTGTTGTCACATGGTACATTTTTAGACCATGGATGGTGAACAGCATGGGACTGCTTGGCAAATGCATACTTCTCTAACGTGCAAAATAATTCGACTGAATCCTTGTCAAATTAGAAATTGATTCTGAAAGCGATGTTAAAAAACAATATTAGAGTCATATGATAAATATATTCTAACATTCGCGGTGTTTTTTATTGGATGATTTAAACTCTTTGCAAAAAACAATAAAATGCTCAGCAAGCCTATCATTACTTATCCTCAACTCGCTTAATATATTCAATAGTACATGAGCACTCATGTAAGATCCTCTATGTAAAACACAGTCGGACATATTGGATATAAACAAAGAGTTTTTTCTATCTTATAAACAAATTATGTAGTGTATGAAAGCTATATATACTTCGAGATTATCATACAGAGTTTTTATTTTGCGTCGATTGATATTTATCTGTGATCTCAATATAACCCCAAGAGCTTTAGCTTAAGAGTTAATAATGTCCCAGGCTTGATGTTGAGCCTAATTACAAATACCAAATGTATAAATATATCTATCACATAAAGTAAAACCACAAAAATTTGAACTTTGAAATTTTGAAATACTCCCTAACTCGAAATGAATTCGCCACTTTGAATTCTGAGAATAAAACATTTTCATGATCTATTTTAATAATTGTCTATAATAACGTATGCTTTTCGTTTTGTTTAGGCTTCCAAAACTAATGTTTGATTGAAAAAAAATTGACAATATCTATTTTGGGCTCATATATTTTATGTCTACCTCCCTATAGTTTGAGCTTCTGATAATTCGAAATAAAACCTCTGGTCTCAAATTTTCTAAATTCTACTGTATGTTTTGCATTAGACAATGGCAATGTAAGTAAAGCCAAAGCTTTTTGTGTAGCGTCTTCCATATGTTTAAGTCTGGCGTCATATAATCAACAACGTGCCACACAGGCAAGATCGCTGCTGACATCTAGGTATTAGCCTGGGCATCGAAATAAATCATTGCAAGGAAGTTTTATTCACCCCACAGTTAGTATCAAATATGTAATATTGGTAGTTGTCACATGTGTAGACATACCATTTAAATGTGCATTTTCGTCTATAAAGTGGGAGTTGACACCCTATATTTAGTATGAGCTTTCATCTACTGTCATTTTACTTTCACTTTTGTGTTGTCATCAGTAAAAGCTCTTCAAGGACTACTAAATGAGCAACATCCATTTACGTCTCTCTTTCTCTCTTTTTCTCTCAATGATAATCATAACCTGAGAAACTGGCTTATTTGCTAACTAAATGCTTCTCTATTTATTCAGGTGGCCAAGAAGGAGACAACACCACTTGTATTTCTGTCCTATCAGTGGGGTAAACAGCCACAAATAAAGGCATTATATCAACGTCTTACGTCAATGGGATACAGTGTTTGGATGGACATCCACCAGATGGGCGGTGGTGACTCATTGTATGATAAAATTGATAGAGGGATGAGGGGCTGCAAAGCAGTTGTATCATGTATGACGCAGAAATATTCACTTTCAGCAAATTGCAGAAGAGAAGTGAGCTTGGCTGATGCATTGAAGAAACCTATAATTCCTATAATGCTAGAACAAATAAAATGGCCACCAGATGGACCAATGAGCATGGTGTTTACAGAATTATACATCAACTTTTATCGTGATGAAGCAGTCCAGATGACTTGGAAAGGTGATCAATTTGATGAACTTGTTGCTAAGTTAAATGGATTTCTTCCTGCTGTTGCCCAACGTAATGGCCCAGGAGATAGAAGTAAAACTCCAGCAATTAAAGAGTCTAGTAAAACTCAAAACACAGGATCAGTGGATAAAACGAATGCTACAAGAAACGTAAGAGATACTAGCAAAGATTCGCAGACACCATTAAATAGCAACAATGCAAGCAAAATACCAGACAATAAAAGAGAATCCCGCCCTCTGTCTAGCAAAGATCTGAATACCAACAAAAGAGAAGAAGAAGCAGGTCGTGCAACTCCAAAAGCACCCAATCTTATGTCTAACAAAGGTCTAAATACTGCTTTAATGGGAAATGTAGTTAGTAACACCAATGACACGAACATAGCAGACAAAAAGGAGAGCAATGCAAAGAAATATGCTGCAGGACCTAATACAAAAGGCAATGCAAATGATTCTCTTGTAAAGCAATGTTCACAAGAAATTAACAACACTGTAACTGTTCAAAACCAAGCTATGTCCACACTTAAGAAAGATACAACCTCTGCTAACAAGGAAGACATTTCAGCTAACCAAACACCAACAAGACACGCAGCACAAACCAGGAAACCGAAAATGTCTCATGTGATTCATGGAAATGAAAACACAAACAACGCTGTTATCACTAAAGGGGTTGATGTTTTTGCAACTAATGATAACAAATATAGCAACAGTGTTTCAAACTCAGTAAATAACACTCAAAAAGATAGCTACTCTCCTCAAGGTAGTCAGCAATCAAATTCATCTTCAAGGGATAGAGGGAATTATGGTAATAAGAATAGGGCAATAAATAATGCAAATGATAACGAATCCCTACCTACCGTTACCAATCAGCAGCAAACAGCTGTCAGAAATTCATATGCTGACTTTTCAAATGTCAAACATTCTGAAATAAAAGTAGCTGAAGCAAAACGAGTAACAACA
Organism: Loripinus fragilis; assembly: GCA_964019695.1. NCBI lineage: Eukaryota > Metazoa > Mollusca > Bivalvia > Lucinida > Lucinidae > Loripinus > Loripinus fragilis. Next base: position 61,023,947 of record OZ026522.1, on the reverse strand, counting down.
GCAGACATAAACAGACAACAGGAGAGAGCAAGAGGACAGAGAGATGGCGAGGATAAGAAAACTGAATCTAAATCATGCATTCTGTTATAACTTACATTTTGTTGCTCCTCTTTAAACAATTTAAGACCAATAGAATACTCCATAAAGTTTAGTACAGTTAAGACCGGATAGCACATTCTATATATTGAGGGTCACAGGTTTTAATTTTCATAAATAGTGTATTTCTTTCTCTGAAGATTGATTTTGTCTTAGCAAACAGTGGATATTCTGATGAAAATAAGCATTATGCAGAACTTTATCTGGGCTTTCATCGTTTGCCAAAGTACCCGTTCAGGGGTTTCTGGCCTTCTACAAGTTAAATGTTTGAAAGTTAAATTAAACTTCCTCTAAGCAATTGGATATTTATACTATACTTGATTTTATCCACAACTGACGACAATTTAGATCAATGTAAGACGATATCTTTTACTATATCCTAAATTTTGATTGTGCACTGTTTATTTAAAGGGCAAAAACTACATAGCAAATCATATCAATACTAATTTGTGGCTGACAAATATTTCGATATTTAAACTGGGGTTATAAGAATATATCGTGGGAATGTTGGATAAAAACAACACCTAAGGAACACCGTTTGTCATCATGAGGCTTACCTAGGCATCACTAGGCTTGCTGAGTCACAGAGACATACTTTTTCTAGCCCATCCTCATACAAATGATGGATTCTTTTTTTCTTATTCGCCATTCAATTCCATATTTTCATTTATAAAAAACTCCACAAAGTTTCGGAACATACTGAGATGCGACATACATACTGATATCACTTTGACATAACAATGACTTCATCTGCATTGAGTTAAAATGTAACCAATGACCAGTCGATTGGTGACAGAATTTGTGGGTAAAAAACATCAGTACAATAAAAGTCTCTATCCGTCCAAAATTACACTGTTTATTAAAGCAGTCCATTGGATTCCAGTATGAAAATGGCTGATCAGAATTATTGAATCAGCACTTGAGACTTTGGACCTGATAGCATAGACAAGCAACAGAGTAGCCGAGCAACAAACTATCACCAAAGCGGAAGAGTCACCTCCACAAAAACGAATGTAGATAAAGACTATACTACATTTTTATACCCTTTTGATGATGTCAACGAGCCTCCAGTCCGTCTGTCTATAACATTTTATTTCCCTAATATATCTTGAAGAGTCATTGCTGGAATTTTATAAAACTTTGCAAAAAATATTCATATCTTCAAGACAAATACTTTTAATAAAAGAGTAAGGGCTAGGAACTAAGTCTTTGAGTTATTTTCCTTTGTTATTCTAAGTGGCTTTTTTTAGCCCGATTTGAAAAATGGCCATATTATGGCAAAGCGCTGTCCGTCTGTCCGCCCATAAACAATCTTCAAGATATCTACAGGATATTTTATAGAATGTATATTATGTAAAGACAATGTGTCCCACACAAAAATGATTGGTTGTTTCCCTATTCTTAGTTGCTGAACTATTCCCCTTTGAAAATTGTCAAAAAACTTTGTATAGGAATGTGTAACAGGTCAAGACGAAGTGACGTGTACAATTACATTATTTTGTTTCTTTGTCGCTGTTGCAAACAATTACGGTTGTTTTCTATTTGTTCATGTCAGATGTACGAGTATGGTCATTTGATTGTGTATTAGCTTATTTTGTGTAATTAACATTATTGTACACTCCATAACTCACTCACTGTTTATGGTGTCTTTATGAAATCGTATAGGAATGGGTATTAGGTAAAGTCGATGTGTCTTAGTACGCAAAAGTGGTTGTTCCCCCTTTCCTAGCTTCCAAGTTATGCCTCTTTGATTTTTTTTTGTTCAGAAATTCTTAAACAACTCATAAATCAGTAACGGTTTGGGATATCTTCATGCAACTTTATAGAATGAGTCATTGGCACAACAATATGTCACGTAAAAGAATGGTTATTTCCCTTTTCTTGGGTTCTGAGTCTTAGTTTCTGTGTTATGTCCCTTTGATAATTGTAAAAAATTCTTGTAAGCACCATAATTTAGTAACCATTATATATATCTTCGTTAAACTTTATACTGTCCTTACTAGATAAGTTCAAAGTGACGTCAGAGCATGTTTTGATAATTGGACATTGTCCATTGATGTAAAAAGGTAAATCGGTTTCGCTAACTTTGTACATTATATTCTTTCATCATTAATATTTGTCACAGTTGGGCTGGTGCGATGGTAAGATCGTAGACCTCTGTCCTGAAGTTTTGCAATTGAAGGTTCGAACCCCAATCACGGCATATTTTTTTATCTTTGCTTTTTGATATTTTATGTTTGTGAATGATGACCTTTATTATTTTTATCGGATATGACAGAAAATGAAAAGCGGAAAGAAGGCGATGACCTGATGACATGTTTCGTAATACATGTAAATCTACTCTCTTTACACATGCTCAGACTATTCCGACACAGAATCAGCAGACGAAGAATGTTTGTGCTGACCTCTTTTGTATTGTTTTGTATTGTATTGTAATGAAATGAATATGTGAAGAATGTAAAAAAAACTAGAAAAAAATATCTCCTTCATGAAAAAAAAATCAATCGTGTGGGATTCGAACCCTCCCCCATTTTAAATCTCTCGTTAATAGATATAGACACAAATATTTGCCTCGGCTCAACCGACTGAGCTATGACGGCTTGGTATAATATATCCGTATTTTGAAGACCTTTCTCAGGTATTAATGTAATTTTTTACCATTAATAACGATATAACCTGTATTACCTTCAAGTGTTGGTACGCTCTTTTACGTCACTTTTAACTTATCTATAGGCTACAATAGGAATGTGTATCAGGTCGTGACAACGTGCCAGGTATAATTTTGTTTGTTTTTAATTTTTTCGTTTCAGTTATTGTCCTTTGATTGTTTTTATTTGTTTATTTTTTGTATCTAAATTTTTCATTCTTGTACACCCAATAGCTTGGTACTTTATGAAAAGTTATAGGAATGTGTATTAGATTAAGGAAGTGTGCTGCGCTCAAGAATTATTGTTTCCCATATTAAGTTTCCAAGTTATGCCTTTTGATTATTTTTTTCCATTTTTTTCCAAAAAATATTGTATGTCCCATAAATCGGTAACCGTTTGAAATATTTTCATGAATCTTTATAGGAAAGTGTATCAGGTCAAGATCATGTGTTGTGTATTATTATGGCTGCTTTCTGTTTCTGAGTTATTGCCCTTTGGTTGTATTTTATGCTTATTTTGTATAATTATCAATCTGCTATGAGAACTTAGACAATTTTTCTTTAATACGTAGTTTTGAATAAATTAATCCAATACTTTATCTACACAATGTAGACATATTGAACATGTGCATGAAGGAGATTGGCTCTGAAAACATATTTTTGATATAATGACATCTATGAGAACTTAGGCATTTTTCCTTAATAATTTTATATGCATAGATAGTACCAATTCCTACCACAGCTTTTCATGAGCTGATCCAATACGTCTCATACACACATTAACAAATGCATGAATATGTTTGGCATAACAAAACATTCTTTTACAAAATAACATCTACGAGATCTTAGATATTTTTCAAGTGTACTATTATCTGTGCATTTTGTCTTACCAAATACTGCAGATTGCTTACTTCTGCTGAAACCTAGTTTTCAAACCTAAGGTCTGCTGGTTTGAACCATATCTTCAAACAAACTTTTTTCACAGACCCTTACTGTACGTGGGTATCTAATAAGCATTGCTTATTGACTTTTTCATGAATGCTAGGCTGAATTTCGAATAAATTTAATATTTTCAGTCCTATAAAAAAAAATGTTGAATCTCGTGACTCTGCTGAGCGATTCAACATGCGTTCACAAAGCTGAGCATTGGTAAACTTGATACTCATGATCAAGAGATGTGAACCTGGTATTATATATATCAGTTAACAAGTCGATTCACTCTTTAAACTAGCGATTATGACGTAATAATCATTTTCGTCTCGATTAAACGTAATCCACGCCATTTTTCAAAAAGTGCAACGTCATGTTGACCTGATAAAAATACTAGCAGTGAGATAGACAACGTTTATTAGGTCAACGTGCAACAACGCAATTAACATGAGAGGTAACTGATTAACACTACAGACTAAACGCTTTTCTAACAATATACCAATAGATTAAGCCATTGTAACTCTTAATAGGTGCAAATACTTAGGCTCTGTCCTCCCAACCTTAATATATATGACAATGTACCATGGATTGGTGTAGACCAATATGGTCCTTATAGTGAGAAAGTCTCAGTTAATTGCAAAAAAGCAACAAAGCCACAGTCATATATGCACATCAATGCAGTCTGATTAACACATTTGTCATGTTTTCTTGATGGTATGCTAACGTATGTGTATCTCGTTACATGCAAATTTTAAAATTCTTGCAAGTCACAATAGCAGAGAAGGCTCGTTTGAGTGTTACATTGCCCAAAGGCTATAAAACTTTCTGTCTAGCTCAACCCACCTTAACAGGAAGTTTATACTGCTCAAAACCATTTAAATGCCAACAATTGTTGACATGTTAACATCTATCAACAGAATAAATGCAGCATATAGGAGTTTTAAAGCTAGAATATCTTTATTATTCAGCTCTGAGTTAAAACTTCGTAGTCATATGAGATGAGCATGACTTCTGCAGAGAGGTTTCTTATGGTGATATCCCTATGATATGATATTTGAAATTAACTGTGATATTTTCTTTTTATTATACAATTTTCTGAAGCTTTTATATGATAGTAACATGTATATGATAGTAATGTCAGGGTGGCCAACGTATGTCACAGTCACGTGATTTTTTCATAAAGGGTACATACATGTGAGTTAGTAAAACACTTGCTTCAGATTAGGAAACCAGCTGTGTGCCGTGCATACATTACTGTGCTAAAAACGGTAAGAGGCAATTACCGTGCTTTGATTTTTACTTTTATTTGCATGTTTTATCTTTTCATGAACCTCAGGCATTTTTCGAAATTATACCAGGCTTTCTTGTTTTTCGTATCTATGGGACACACACACACACACACACACACACACACACACACACACACACACACACACACACACACACACACACACACACACACACACACACACACATTAGCGTAGGATTTTTTCTTTTATTGTTGCAAACCACCGTGAAGGTATTTTATAACATGTTGTGAACAAAACAAGACTAGTCGTCTATTCAGACCATTAATAGACCAATTCAAATGTTTGAGAATGTCTCTTTTGTTTAAATCGCCACCCTAGATTCACTGATAAATGCCCCGTGTGTGTCGAAATATTCAAAAAAGTAGTAGTATTTACGTTTGGTGCTTCTGAATAGAAATTGTGTTAGAAAAGAAGACTATGATCATGATGATAATGTTGCTGGAACGAATGCGGAACGTATACAAGTAGTGATTAACAATAAAGAGATTACAAAGCTATCTGTTATATAAATAATTTATGAAAAAGCCCTCGTAGTCCAGCAGAATTTGGGCGAATTTTAGGAGGACCTGGAACTTAATTTTAAACTTTTTTTCTTTGTTGATTCTGGTAGTGCATATATTGTCCTTGAAAAATCCGAGTGATGCCACTCTGGCATCATTGAGCGTTTCGATATATTCAAGATGGCGTCCAAAATGGAGGCCTATTATTAGTGAACAAATTGTGTGATATGGAAAAATGTCTCAAACCCTTTTTCCCTTAAATTAATAGCTATAGAGTTGGAATCTAGCTGAAGACACTTAGCTTCTAACAAAAATATAAAAATAAAATAAGAATGCAGACAAAATGGCCGCCAAAATGGCAGTTTATTACCAAAATATAAGAAAATTTTCCCCGAAACTGGCAAACGCCAGGGAATTGCATGCAAAATGCTGATTTTATTGATTCTTGAGTTACAGACATCATCCTTGTAACATCCCAGTGATGCATCACTCAGAATTCGATATATTCAAGATGGCGTCCAGGCTGTTAGCTGATAAGTTTTACCAACCCATGGGAGCTGCATTATACCTGTGGGTATCTTTGGTGCATTTGTAACATACTAGATTATTTGCCTGATGGAGAAGCACTTTACAAACACATGTATCTGGATAAATGAACCCAGCATGCATGTCTGATAGAGTTGCACTGTACAAGCAGCCATATCTGAGAGTGGCGCCGGATCAGGAGACATGTCTGACGTAATGGCGTATCTGTAAGAGTAGCACTAGACTTGTAGCCATCCCTCTTCCATCTGCACCAAACTAGTCAAAATGTCGGTTGAAGTGCAAAATGGACCAGCAGGCATGGCCTATAGTGAGGTACCAAACCAGAAGACATGACCTACAGTGAGGCACCACCCCAGAAGGCATGGCCTATAGTGAGGCACAACACCAACAGGCATGGCTGATAGTGAGGTACCAAACCAAAAGGCACGGCTGATAGTGAGACACCATACCAGCAGACACAGCTGATAGTGAGAAACCATACCAGCAGGCACGGCTGATAGTGAGACACCATACCAGCAGGCACAGCTGATAGTGAGACACCATACCAGCAGGCATGGCTGATAGTGAGACACCATAACAGCAAACACAGCTGATATAGTGAGACACCATACCAGCATACACGGCTGATAGTGAGACACCATACCAGCAGGTATAGCAGATAGAGAATCACATCACCAGCAGACATGCAATATTGAGTGACAAAAGGTCAGCAGGCATGCTGATTGAGTGGCCACAGTCCAGCAAGCATCCATCTTGCAGCAGCACTCAACCAGTATGCATGTTTGAACAGCAGCGGTGTTGGTGAAAGAAACACCAGGCCAGCAGGCACATATGTTGCAGCTGCAGCGATATAGCAACTCTCTACACGGCATGTATGTTGTATTGACAATGTAGCAGTCTTGGCTGGTAAAGTTTCACATTGTTAGTTGGCATGTCCGATGGAGGGGCATTGGTCAACCAATGGGCCATGAGGCATGTTTGATTGAATACTATCAATCCCGCAGGCATATCTGTTGAAGTTTCACTGTAATGCCACCAGCTCATCATATCCGTCATCCTTAACATCACACATGTTTAATAATGTGGTACTAAACCAGCACACATACCGTTTAACGAGACTCTGGGCCAGCAGTCATACGTGTAAGTTACATCGCACCAGCAATAATGTATGTTACAATTGCACCCAACTAACAAGAATGCTGGGTACTGTTGCACTGGATCAAGGGGCATGTCTGTTCAAGATACATTCGGCCAGTGTGCATGTCTGTTCTACTTTCGACCAGCAGCCCAGGCATTATTGCCACAGGGTCAGCAGACATATTTACCATTGCACATGTTTGATTATCTGGCACTGGACCAGCATACATATCTGAAACCAAGCAGTTATGTCTGTAACAGCTTCACGAGATTAGCAGGCATGTTGCAGTACCCATATTTTAAACGTTGCTTTTAACCAACAGGCATGTTAGTTGCAGTTACACCCGAACACCTGGCACGTCGGTTACATTTAAACTTGACCAGCATGCATGTCTGTTAGAGTTGCATCTACCAGCAGCTATGTTTGAATCAGTTGCAACTGACTAACAAGCACATCTGTAGATATGTGGCTGAACCAACAGGTATATACTAGTATGTTACATTTGCCTCAGACGCACAGATATGTCCCTATGCTCGTACCCAACTAAGGGCTTGTAAGCACAATTGCACCAGACCATAATGGATGTATTTTACAGTTGCACATGACTAGCAGCCATGTCTTTAGAAGGCGCATACTATCAGCATGCATGTCTGTTACAGTTTCATCATACCAGCATTTATGTATATTACATTTCACCCGACCATCAGCCATGTTTGTAACAATTTCACCGGCCATTTCCCATGTCTTTAACAATTGCATCTAACCAGCAGTCATACCATTCTGTAAACTTGTGCCTACATGCATGCATATCTGATACACTTGCACTGGACCAGCATAATATTTGTAATAGCAATATCCAACCATCTGTGCTGTCTGTACACTTGCAACAGACCAGAAAAGTAGTAATGGTTGTTACAATTGCACCGGGCAAGCAGGCCTGTACCAACCAGCAGTCAAGATGGTAACGAACATCTGCAGCATGCAGATACCTTACTCAGAGGTTGTTTTTTGTGTTGTTACACTACACTCCATAAGTATTTTTGTGTAAATTTTAGCCATCCATCCAGTTGACTTTTTTCCGCACATTGATTCAATAAAGGTTTGTACTTTGATCAAACGCTCTGTCACAAAGTTTTCAGTGATATTGTCTGTTCAGTATTCCCTGCAATTCATGACTTCATTTTTTGAATGAATGTTTTCCCAAAGAAGAAATTTTTATGAGAATAATATAATATTATGGTATTATCAGATCCGGCCAAAAGTGGTCTGGAAAGTGCATGGTGCATGGATTGATGGATACGATTCCCAGAACAAAGACAAAAACATTACCATTACGAAAAATAAGAGATTATCATAGCAAAAACCATGTGATTCCCCACCCAGTTATTGCTGCCATCTTTAACGTCATCTTAAATATTTTACAACGCGTAAAACAACAATAACATGCCAGTCAAATTCTCCAAATACAACGGAAAACTATCAGAAATAGTTACTAACTGCGAATTTGATTTCAGCACCCATGTTAAATTTTGCTTTAAATGGCGGCCATCTTGGACACCATCTTCACTATTTCAACCTTGTGTATCAAACCTGTGAATGCTTCATTTTACTCGTTTGTTTTATGAGGCCTCTAAACATCGATAAAAAGTCAAAATTAAGATGCTTTGTATCGAGTGTTTTTTAGTGAGCTAGGTCTTAGGAAGCTAACTGACGGCCATCTTGGACGCCATCTTTAAATTTTAAGGTTCTGAATCAAAACCATGTCCTTATTTGTATCATTTAGCCTTTAAACGTCCATAAAAAGTAAACAATCAAGTGTTTTTATCGAGCATGTCGGTCATATAGGTCTTAGAAACCTAACTGACGGCCATCTTGGACGCCATCTTTAACATTTCAACCTTCTGAATCAAAACAATGTTCCAATTTAATTGGTTGTAATATTTAGCCTCTGAAACATCCATAAAAAGTCAAAATTAAATTGCTTTTGATCGAGTATGTTGGTCATATAGGTCTTAGGAGCCTAACTAACGGCCATCTTGGACGCCATCTTGAATATTTCAAAACGCTCAATGATGCCAGGGTGGCATCAGTTGGATTCATCAATTACAATGCTTCAACAACAAGAATCAACAAAGAAAAACACTTTAAAATCTAGTTCCAGGTCATTCTGGTTTTCTACGGGACTATCAGAGTCATGTCAGTTTTCCTGGTAGTTTGTACAGGAGTTTGTATCAAACATGGAACCTGTAATCGCATCAAATATGTGTGATACATATTTTGAAACGAGACCAAGATGGCTGATAGGTATTGCAGTGACGTTATCAAACGTTGTTTGCTAAAGTGAAGCCAGAAACCAGGCGTATGACGTCAAATACTTCTATGTCAGGATAGTTAATGTCACATTTATTAAATTCAATATTCATCAAAAATTTAATAAAATGTATATGATAAAACATTACTCAAAATTGTAACTTGGTATTGTCATCCATTAAATAATTTTGCTCACTTAAGGGGCAGAAAATTGTCGTCGCTTTGTTTGTTCATTAATCTGTCTATCTATCCAGCCGTCCTACCTTCCAGCTGTCCATTCATTCCCTAAATCTTGCCCACACGAGTTCTCGGCAAATACCGACTGCTTTTCAACAAAACTTCATGGAATCCTCCTCGGCGTTAAGATTAGACGCAAATATCGCCCGCATGTCATTGTTAGATGATTTTCTTGACGGTTATGGCCCTTTGATATACAATAAATGTGGTACCATAATCACAGACCACATAACAGACCACGGCACTGGCAGTAAGGGACACAGAACACTCACAGCCATACGACAGAAGTAAAGCAACCAGCTCTCTCTCCCTTAGCGAGATAATTGCAAAACTAGAAAATACACCATGTACAGCATGACAAAACAAGGACATTCCACAACTCACCCGCCCCTACTTGTATTTGAAGTGATCCACGCACATTCTCAACAACTTGTGACTAGATTTCAACATAACTTCACGGGAACCTTTAGTATCAAGAGCAGATGCAAATAAAATTGCAGCCATAATATAATTGGGTGATTTTTTTCTTGGAGTTACCACCCTTTGATAAAATATTGTATTAAATCTTATCGCAACTACTGACCGGATTTCAACTAACTTTCATGAACACTTTATGTAGTAAGAGTAGATGCGCATTTTGTTAACATGTTAGAGTTATGGTCGGATGAGTTTACTATTACGGCCCTTCAATAAGGTACTGTATTCAATTATCTTGTCTGGCCGAATTTCAACGAATCTTCATCGAAACTGCCAGTATGAAGGGTATGTGTTCATATCCACAGCATGTTATATTTTGGAGTTACAGAACTTTGATTGATCATATACTGGCACATCATGTGTATCTTGTCTGCGCTATAAATCAACAATGTCTGGCTGGATTTCAACAAACATAAATGGGAAACTTCAGTGTCATAATTATCATATCCCCTGCATAATATGACTATTCCTGAAAGTATGACCCTTTAATAATATTATATCGATTGATCCTGTAAGTCTTGTGTTAACAGGTTCTCAGCAACGCTTCGTTGAATTTCAGCAAAAAATAAGTGGAGCATTCAATATCAAGAATACTGTAGATGTATGCTAATGTTAAAAGTAAACGTGAATATCTCTTAAACTGAACAGACTTAGCTATGAATTTTAGTTCATTTTGAGATCTTATCAGTGAAGCGTATCCCATGAAAACAAAATTGCTGAAAGAATATTTGAGGCTGAGAAAATGACCTCGGTTTGAGACAGGGGTCAACAGTTTCGCGTGAGACAGGATTTAAATAGCCACTTTTGCTTTGTCTCTAGACACAATTCGTTGTCAAGAAAAACTTGTTTCACTCTTTTTTACCGAAAATGCGTGTACAATGTTCAGATAATGTTTATATGCGTCTGCTTAACGAAACAACTTACCCCACCCATCGTTTTGCAATGCATAACGCATGGCTTGACAAAGTTGGTGAAAATAGTGTTACTAATCATTTGCAACAGTCTAAAGTCTTTAACCAGCGTCAACTGCTGAAAAACGCAATCTGGCATGTGTTCCAGGCGGCCGTTTGGATGCCGTTCACGTAGACAAACGATAGGCCATTGAGCGTGACAGCTCAACTTAAATGGCGTAGTTTTGTGTAGGCATATTCTTTAACGTATGTTTCCCTCTTAGCATTTTTCCATTACTTAAAATAAAATGAGAATGTTGACAAATTTCATAAACTTTACATTTTGCAGCCATAATACCGTTGGGTGAATTTTCCATATAATAAAGTTATTGCTCGTAAGCGCAACTGTTTGTAAAATTGGTCCAAAAGTTGTTTAAGGCTTAGCAAAACATTAACAACAGAAACTGGGTGCGAATTCAAAATTGAAATCATAAGCGATTGATGCATAATATGGCGTCACAGAACGTGGCTGTTCATTTTTGTACACCATCGTTTGAAATCAGTGATAATGCGTGAGGCGTTTTTGTTGACGTCAGTATACATACATGTATCTTATGGTGTAAACATGTTCAGGTTATCCATAGCGAGATTATGTTCTAATGTTAGTGACTTCAACAATAGAAATAGATGTTTGACTGTTTAGTTACAAAGACAAGGCTCTTGGTATAATCAACTTCGAACAGTAAAATCTGTGTATAACGTCCACTCAAAAAGCCAAAAGAAAGATCTAAATGGCAAATGGTAGCTTAATGAAGGTCGAAAGTATGGCAGAATGCTCCCATTGGAGAATTCTGCAATACTTCTGACCTGCATTATGCGATAATTGGTCTTGAAAGTAATAAGGTTGCAAAGATCAGGAATCGATACAATCAAGTACCACACCTGACCCAGGATACCAATGGGAAAGTGACAAACTCACAGAAGACACCACAAACGAGAGCCAAGAGGTCAGCCCTTTCCCAGCAGGTGACCACAAAGCACATATAAACAGACGCGCACAAAACATAGCAAACACAAGACAGAACAAAAACATAAAAGATCCACAAAAGAAGTACCGCCTTGGAACGGTCAGTAAAATATTCTACTGGAGGGCTTAAACCGGTTTAACGGCGCCAACCTCACCCTTAATTCAGATGTGGATCAAGACACATAAATATTTGGTTTGCATGAAAGACCCCTAACTTATCAATGCATCATCTCCTAAAACATATAAATCAAGATATAACAAGGAGATAAAGCAAGGATAAGGACTCAACAGTAAATTAAACTGAATACCGGAGCAAAAGAAATCCAACAGGTAAACCCCGGTGGGCCCGACAAACAGCCAAAGCATCAGGCCCCTACCATCTCATCAATAGATAAGTCTTTAAGTCGGAACCATCATAGAGTCTGAAGTCCGACCCACCGGCGAGCAATTAAAGAGGAAAGCAAAGTTGCCAACCGTGATTGGGTTGACTACCAAGCATGCAGTCTGTTGCAATACATTAATATTATAGCCAATCTTTTTATAATGGGAAATTATTTTAATGAACTGCGCTGAAAAATTATTAGAGCCAACAATCTTCTTCAACTTATACACCAAGTCACCATAGAAATCAGGTTCCGAAAGTCCTTGGCGCAAGAGAGATTTAAGTCCAACTTGGAATTTAGAAATCAAATCATAGTATCGTCTATAAAATTTTGAAAATGTTTTGCGAAGTTTATGATACCGATAGCCCTGTTTAAGAAGTTTCTGAGTTAACAATTTATTGCAAGTGTTGAAGTCAGTAACATAGCTAGATGCTGTAGCAAAACGAATGAGTTGAGAGATATAGACTCCATAGGATGTAGAACGAGGAACATCACCATCTAAAAATGGGAAATTGACAATTTCAAAATCAAAGTCGTCACGTTTATCATAAATTTTGGTAGAAACAATATCATTAGAAATTGACAAATGCAAGTCTAAAAATGCGGCTTCGGTATCAGAGGCATTGGCTTTATTAAGTTGGAGCTCTGGAGGGTATATTTGACTAACCATATTTTCAAAATAAACATTATTAATATTTAAAATATCGTCCAAATACCTGGAAGTAGTGTTAAACGCATCAATAACATCAGCCTGCTTATCATCAGAAAGAGACATCATAAAGTCCCTTTCATAACAAAACAGGAATAAATCTGCAACCAGGGGAGCACAATTAGTGCCCATAGGAATCCCAACTACTTGTCTATAGAGCTTGGTGCCAAATCGAATAAAAATGTTCTCCAACAAAAAGGTCAGCGCATCATATACATTTTGACACGACCATGCATGATATTTTTTAGGTTTTTCTGAAGTAAAATTGCATTTCTGTCACTACATGCAAGGTAAGGAGAGCCTTCTCTCTGGAAGGTTCTTTCAATAAGATCAATAAGTTTATCTTTAATTAAATTATGAGGTAAAGTAGTGTAAAGAGTAGAAAAATCATAAGTAGACAAACTGGTCGCATTGAAATCTCTAGCTCTAAGTTTATCTAAAATTTCACCTGAATTTTTAATGGACCAAAATAGGTTTTTACCGGATCTCTCATATACTTTTTCACAATATTTGATAACATGTTTTTAACAGCTGTAAGACACGAGGTTAACAATTTAGAAAGTTCTGTTGTCGTACAAGAACTAGAATTTGCAATAAATCTTGCTTTATAGGTTTTTTTATGGAGTTTAGGTAACCAGTACAACGTAGGAACTTTGTCTTGATTTTCTTTAGTTTTGACACCAAAATGTAGGGCTGTATGACAACCATGCCCATCAACAATCACCCTTTCACTTAAAGAAGGCTGCAGTTTATAGGCATTAGTGTCAACAAGCTCACGCTTAAGAGTATTAATATAATACAATCGTCAAACAACTACAACATTGTTAGCAGCTTTATCTGCTGGAACCAAAACATAGTTCATATGAAAATCCTGGATACCTCGTTTAAGATGACGAAAAGAAGATTTAGGTTTAGGGGGTAAAAGATGTGTATTACGAGAGTAAAATGAAATACGAGTATCAATAATTTTAAAAATGTTAATCTTCCATTCCTTCAAAGCATCAGGTTCAACATTTTCCCGTTTGCACCAACGATTACTGAAGTCATTTAAAGAAGCAGCGATCTCTCTACGACATTTAGAGAAATCAATATTAGAGGGAAATCTATATTTAGGACCTTTAGAAATGATATTGCGAACTCTAGCGTCAGGAATGACATTTAGATTACCTGTAATAACATGCCCTGCAGAGGGATATAAATAATTTGATTTTTTACAATCTCAGGAGGCAGGAGTATTGGAATCTATATCTAAATCATTTATAATTTTATTAAAGTTAAATATCGTAGACCTTATTGGTTTGTTTTATTTATAAAAAATGATAGGAGTTTCAGAATTATTAAAGTAATTTGGAATAGATGAAATCACTGAATTATCCTTGAAGATACTATGTAAATCAATAAACTCAATACCTTTGTTAATGAATGGAATTTTGATGAAATGTCGTTTATGGTTGACTTCAGAATCGATATAAGGACTAAGGATATGTTGAACATAACACCTTGTAAGGAGTGCTGCTTTGTATAATTTGTTTGCTCTATCATAAAGTTTATTAGCCTCTAACTCTAAATTGCGTAAAACTGAGATAGGCAAGGAACTTAAAAATGAAAATAAGCCATGTCGACCATGATTAGTTAAAGCCAAAGAAAGATCCTTTAGAGAAGTATTTAAGCGTTTTTCAGTACAAATTTTGCGCTTAATGTTGCCATTTTTACGTTTACCATGAGATCTACTTTTACGTTTTTTACATTCCAAAACAGAAAAACATCAAAATCTGGCATTTTAGAAATGTTGCCTTCATGGTATATATTATCATTAAAGCCTAAAGGAAAAGGTGATTGCAAAAATTTAATCCATTTAAGTTCAGTTTCATGTCTCTTAATATTTTTTAATCTAGTTGATGAATTAGGATCATATAATTTTTTCAACAGGCTGAATTACAATTTTACTAGGTGAATGACCATTATTTTTGAAATGGCGATAAAGAAATGTGTCAAATTTTTTAGGCTTTTTCATTTTACGAAAGTGCTCACGAAACCTAGTCTTGAGGGATCGGCCAGTTTGTCCAACATATTGCATTCCACAGTTAGTTTCAGTTCAAGTTATAACATAGATTAGATCCGATGAAGTTCAGTCCAAATCATTATTATTAATTATGGAGAATTTTCTACCATTTACAGATGATGTAATGGTAGTTTTAGTACATAAATGTGCGCAACAGACACACCTCTTGGCATTGCACTTAGAAACATTAGGATACATTCCGCGTCTTTTGAATGCATTAAATGGTTTAGTATACTTCCTGATAATAGGTGACCCAAGAGGAGATAACCTAACTTTTGGTCTTTTAAAGAATGGCCGTTTTACACAGGTGTTACTGTGTACAGTAAAGCCTGAACAAAAGGCAATACATAAGTGCACATGAGAGGTGTACAGCACTGTTAACTTGTGCACATCAAGTGTACACCATGTGCACAGAGAGTTTCAACTCTTTGTTTCTGACTCCACTGTAGTATCATCAAAATTCGGTCGCAGGCACTCGATTGATTGTTCAATACAAAAAGTAAGTGAGTATGCTCAGGAAATACAACAATCACATACTGCAGACCAACCCACGGCACCGCGAGGAAGATCCACAGAACATTTATAGTAACACTACATCTGTTAGACAATAATAGCAAAGCAACCAGCCTTCTCTTTCCTCTTCAAGGTGATTGTTAGTATGAAAACTCTTCAGCAGCAGGAAATATCAGACCCTGCAATTTGAGCAGTTTATTTATAGGGTCAATACAATTGTTGGTAAGCGGTTATTTTCTTGATTTATTCAAAACGATAATCAAACGTTATATGAGAAACGAGCTATAACGCGAATGTTATACGATTCTGTATGATCCTGTATGCCTTGTACTCTGTATACCTGGTACTCTAAATGCCGGGTTATAAAACCAACCAGTCTTTAATTTGACAAAAAGTAAGTGAGTATGATCAGGAAATACAATAAAGTTGGTTCAGGCCGAAGACTCATTGACTGCCCTAAATTTTTCATCGGTGGTATGGTGCCTGGCGCTTGACTTTAGCTTGGCCTACCGTAAGTGACAAAGTATGTAGGTAAACTATATCAAACCCTCTCCCCAGTCGGCCGCTTCTGTTCCAAGGCGGTGTTTCTGTCATTGTTTGCTCGTTGTCAGATGATGCTCCTATTCTACGCGTTTGTCTTTGTAAATTGTGTCTTGTTTTTGTGATATACAGTAAAACCTGTGCAAAACGGTCACTCTCAAAAAGACAGAAAATTGAATTTCAAGACCAATTATTGCTTAATGCAGGTCAAAAGTATTGCCTTAATTAAGCTGCCATTTGTCATTAAGATCTTTCTTTTGATTTCTATTTTTGAGTGGCCGTTTTACACAGGTTTTACTGCAGTCTAGTTTAGTAATTGCCTTGCCGATAAAGGGAGAAGGAGAGAGTTGGCCGCTTTATTGTTTTCATGTAATTGGTTCTTTGTCTTTGTGTCTTCCCCGCACAATACAATGGTATGGCCGTGTCACTTCCTGGTCATACCCTTTTCAGAAGCAGAATGAGAAACCCGGGTGTTAATAAAAGAAAAGACATGTTTGGCAACTCTGAAACATATACAAACTCACTAGAAACATAAGCAAGATATATTCTACATATAATTGCACGAACCCATCTGAATATTTGATTTTAGCGCTTTGCATGCAATTGCTCAAACGACCTTCGAGAAGACTGCGATTAAACAGTTTAACGTCACTAGTTACGTCACATATGGTTGGATGACGTGCGGCTTTTTGAGGCTTGCAACGCTCCTATTTGAGACGAAACTGCATAAATTCATAAGAGACCCGTTCTTACGTAAAATTGCCAACTCGACTTTTGAAATGACGATTTTTCAACTTCAACCTTAAAAAGTTTCCTAAAACAGTCGACACCATCAATAAATAGTGGGCCTGCCTGATTGTATTTCAAAAGAGAAAATGTTTAACTTCACTGGAAATTTGGTATTTATGTATCCGAATGGTTGGTGGTACATGCGAAAAATGGAAGAATTTTAAAGATTGGTGTCATTACCTAAGGCACAAAGAGTGCTTAGCAATAATCTGTATAAATAAAAACTAAGTGACCTATATTTGTCCTGACATTAAACAATATGAATCAATAAGTTTTGCAAGCATACCTGCAAATTTACTCTGAAAATAGTAATAATAAAAAGAACAATCATTATAAGAAAATACTTACTTTCAGAACATTTTTTTAAGCATTAGTCTAACCAAACACATATGCGAGCACAAAGCACAAAGAACACAATAAACACATACCTTTCGTTTATAGAAAACATAACTAAAGCAAATTTTATCTTAAAAAATCAAGGAGCGTTTCTACTTTGCAAACGAAAAAAGACTCGTATATTAAAATAGAAAGTCCTGTAAACTATACTCTCGTTTCCGATGTGGTAATAATGTAGAAGGGTTTTTACATGCAATCAAACAACTAATGTTTCTATTTTGCATACAAAACACGTGCCAACGTCAATTGTAATGTCTTTTTAGATGGCACATTAATAGTGCGCTCAAAGTGCTGCCGTTTCATCAAAATTCAACCATAAACTAAGAACTGTTTGACAAGGCGTTGTATTTACATAGCAAAACACATACATTTGAAATTTCTCTTTTACTACAATAAAACGTTGTGCCTCGTAAATTAGGAAATAACACATGTTTGACCACTGATCAAAAACTCATTTCTTGTTTCTATAAAACAGAATCGTCATTGTATACAAAAAAAAACCTCCTCCAACCTTTCCAAAATATATGTACACTGATAACTGTGATAGGTCAGTCCTGGTCCTGACGTTATAATTTCTTACATGCTCAGCTCAAATGAGCATGATATTTCAACTGATATCACAAACTAAAAGGCTATAATACTAAGATTGTCTCATGTTATCTTATATAAAGCGAACATTTGCTGACACTGATTTTACATATATGAGCAGGATAAATTTCATGCCCATTTGAGTTGAGCTTAAAAAAAAGTTTTATAGTCAAAAGGCCAGATCATTTGCCGGAAGATGCCTTTTTGAAGTTCGACACTAAAAAGAGTCGAACGATCTTTTCCCCCTTATGTACATTGAAGGCACCGTTAATAAGTAGAAAACGAATATATTTTTCACCACAAATTAATCAGATATCAAATATTGAATACCAATCTATAGGTCCATTAAGCGCGCGCGCTTTGGGGGTAAAATCTAATTATTGTCTCAACATTCAATCAGTTAACAAAAAGGTTTCGGGTGCTCAAAGAATCGTCTCTGAGATTAAAGATGAAAATAATTTTGTAGCCCTTTGCTACTATTTGGTAAAAATATTCTTCCAACATCTGATCAGTTTAATTTAATTATGTTCGAGACAATGTATGTTAAGCATAAGCCTTCTAATTTAGGGAATAAAAAACTAATTAACGGGACCCTTAGGGAAATAGATATTACCCTAAAGATTAGATATTTCGTTTATTAGTAAAGTGAGTTTAATAATGAGCGTTTGTGCTACAGTGTGCATAAACGCTTCTTAGCGTTTTTAGCGTATAATTTACATAACTGAAAGCGATACATGAATTGAACATACGCTGTCAAAATATTAAAATGACAATAAATTTTCATTTACATGTACGAATTTCCTGCCATTAGGTGCTTCAAAATATAAAAATGCTCAATTTAAAATGCGACCAACTTACGTATAAGCTTTTAACATTACTATTTTGTTACACAGTTTTAATCTAAAATACGTTGCCTAATTTGGCGAGACAACCTTTATTTCTAATTTTCGGGACACTGTGTCTAATGTACGAGACAAATTATTTTAGAGAGAATACAGTCAGCGAAGGCTTCATTCACTCGGCACACCTCTATATTTATAAGTTTATCATCTCCTAATAGTGTTGCAAGAAACAGCAATGCCTCTGTCAACCAATAGATATATAATAAGTGTGTAATAGTTACCAAGTTTATAGTTTTACAAAGACAAACTGTTTTCCAAAATACGTAAATTTTCTGCCAATGACGTATGGAATAACAGCATATGATTGTATTAAATGACATAATAGGGCATACTTAGCAAAATGGCATATAAATGATCTCATGTAAACCAAATATTGTTTGACTTGTCCCGTAAGTTAGGTCTCGTAAATTAGAAAATTTATCTATATATTGATAAAGAATTGCTGATAAGGATTGTGCAATTAAACTTTGCGCTTAAAGTTACCCTTTAACGCAACAATCAATACAGCATTTGCAATAACTGAAGATTATATTTACTCTATGTTGTTCTATGGAAACATTATCAGTTCAAAAGCAAATGTCTCGTAAATGATAAAGCTTATTTTCCGTTTTGAAAGTATGAAAAGCGTCTTCTGGCGTATGTTTACTATCAAGAGCATGAGATCAAATAGTCGATTATTAGTTTATATGATATAAAACACATCTTCTAAACACAAATTGAAGAAACATATAATGTATTTGGTATGACATTGTGGTAAATGGGGTTATTGTTTGAACTCGTAAATTTGTTGGATTAATCGACAAAACAGACGATGTAAAACATGAAAAACAAGCTTTTATTTTTTTATTTTGTCTTTTTAATAGGACAGCACCAAATTCTTCAAAATTATGAGTTTCATTTTTTCCATACTCAAGTCGAGTATGTATTAAAATGTGCATTTAAGATGGAATTAACGTCTGGCGACACGCGAATTTCCGACCTCCATGGCTATTATTCGTGTCATATATTTTGTAGAAACATTGCTGAACGTTCAAGAAAAATCTATTTCTTATTAGAAATGACCATTCTGTCGAATAGTCTCATTAATTACTTATTTACGTGTGTATTTGATGTTCTATAGGTCGTGAAAGGCTGGCGACATCAATTGGCAATTCTAAGTAAGAATGTATCTAGAATGGGGTTAACCATATTCAAAAATTTTCATTAAGGGAGTTATATCGTCGGATATACGTTCGAAAATCACGTATTACGGCAACGCTAGCGTCGCCGTAAAACTAAATTTCCGACCGTATATACTATACCCCAAATGAAAAGTTTGAATACAGTTTTCCGCTAACTTAATCAAAGCATAAACAGAATACCCAGTAAGCATAATTGCGCCTCAACGCGCGCGACAAAATCGGTCCTCTGAGTTTTCGACTAAGTAAGATTCAAACCCAGCTGTTCAGCTACAGAGACTAGCTAAAAAATTGAAAGTTTGCTTGAAGCAAGTTTAGATATCATTCTTATCAATAAGCGAATAACAAGGGCGCTGATCAGTCTTTGTTGTTCGCAACCCCTCGAAGACATTCGCATTGAAGCTCAAATAAAAGCGGGCCACTGTCAAATCTTAGAGCCAGCACTATTGCATAACCGATCTTAGAGTCAGCGCTATTTGCATGACCGATCTTAAAGCCAGCATTATTTGCATTATTTGCATGTCCGATCTTAGATCAAGCACTATTTGCATGACCGATCTTAGAGCCAGCACTATTTGCCTGACCGATCTTAGAGCCAGCAATATTTGCACGACTGACAACATTTACCCATTTTACTCGAATGGTATTTCCCACTCTTATATGTAACAGTTGGACAAGTTCATTTCCGTTTTACGGGTTGTTGCTGGGGTCTCATTTGGGTCTGTACTGTTTGCCTGCTTCCCACAAAAAAGACGTTACGCTTACATTGGTGAAGGATTTTGAAAAAATTCTTACAGCTTCTCCAAATGAATAAATCAACTATTCTACAAAAATAAAAACAATTATTATATAATCTATAAATAAACATCTTCTGATTGGCCCAGAGGCATATCCACTCGAGTCAATAAAACTACATATTACATGGTTTGCCGGACGTGACGTTGCAAAGCACACGGCACGAGGTAATATTGACTGGCTTACGGGAAGTGACGTCAGAACGTCAGGTCATTTCGCATGATCTATCCGTAACGTCAACGTTTTAATGGTTTAAAATGGCAGAGAATGCATAACATACATTTATAATATAATAAAACAATTGTTGACTTATGTTTCGGTAGACATGGAGTGTTATTGAACAGTACACTTAATCATATTGACCTCCGCTCCGCGTCGGTCAATACGACGTTTACTGTTCAATAACACTCCATGTCTACCTCAACATAAGTCAATAATTGTATATTAGAATGGACGCTTCGATTCAGCATTTGGGTAAACTTGCAAAGCTGAGCCGTGTCACGAGAAATTCAGTTACTGCATCAAGACATCCTTACCAGCACAGTATTGTAATTTATCACATGACGTCGCGTCTGGGAGTGAAATAACGCCATGCAATAAAATCGATAAACCACTAGTGGTTTATAGATTTACGGGAAACGTTATGACGTCCATAATAACGTTGCGATCATAATGACAAAATTATAACGTTTAGGCCAGAAATGACATTTCAAAGTATTTTTCATATGATAAATAGAATCTAACATTCGTGCTCTTGTATTATTGAATTTATTAAACTCGTTGCGAAAAAGATATAAAATGCTCGGCAAGCCTCACTTTTTATCTCTTTTCCTCAACTCGTTTAATAAATTCAATAAAACATGAGCACTCATGTAAGATCCTCTATATATTTCCAAGATATTATTTTGAATAATTCCTCAACAACCCCCCCCCCCCCCCCCCCCCCCGAATATTCGATTTCTTGTGGTGTGGCTTTCGCTTAAACTCTTTGCATGCTTTGTAAGTTTTCTTGTTTTTGTTGTCGTCTGCTTACTTTTTTTTAAAAATCAACTTTTTCAAAAGCTTCTATCAGGAACACTATCAGAGTGTCAAAATGTTTGGATCCAGATCAGGACCGACGTTCTGTCTGGATGCAAACTGTTTGTAAAGATCACCAGCGCTTGCAAGGAAGGAGTTGAAGGTATATTATGCTCGTGATGTTCGTGCATATGCAAAACCAATGGACTGTTAAAATACATAAACAAGAAGGAATGCCAGTCTGAAACCGTTTCTGTACACATTAAATCTTACTCATGTGTATAATCAGAAAAGACGAAAAATAACACTTTGTGGATTAGCAGGTAATCTATCTATCTATCTCCGTCCGTCCGTCCGTCCGTCGGTCTGTCTGTCTGTCTGTCTGTCCGTCTGTCTCCGTATATTATTTATCTATATATCTGTCTTTCTCGTTTCTGTCTGTCTTTCTGTCTGTCTATCCATCCATCCATCTATCTATCTATCTATCTATCTATCTATCTATCTATCTATCTATCTATCTATCTATCTATCTGGGAGCGCAGTGGCTCAGTGGTAGAGTGCTTGACTCGAGACCGAGGGGCCGCGGTTTCGAGCCTCACCGGCGTCACTGCGTTGTGGTTCTTGAGCAAGACACATTTATCCTAGCTTAGTACTGGTGTAACCCAAGAAGACCCGTCCCTGTTTATTGATCGTACGTAGAGAATCAAATCAAACAAACTATCTATCTATTTATCTATCTATCTATCTATCACACCCAGGCCTCTGGATAAAAATGCTCAATTAAAATTAATTACTAAGTCATTTAAAGCAAAACACCTCACCGGCGTCACTGCGTTGTGTCCTTGAGCAAGGCACATTTATCCTAGCTTAGTACTGGTTCAACCCAGGAAGACCCGTCCCGCATAACTGAAAGATTGTTGAGTGGACGTAAAGAATCAAATCAAACAAACAAAAACAATAAAGCAAAACATATATTGTGGGAACACCAATGAACCATTTTGATGCGACGGTTCTCTTCAGCGTGCAAACTGGCGTATATTGTACAAGTTGTTCTGTCAGTAAAATTGGCCATTTCTCTCACACTTGATCGAGCTGCACTATTCCGGCCATTTTATAAACATATCAAACCTTTTGATGGTAAATATTGAAACAATTCTGAAAATTTGACGCATAACGCACAGTATCGCGCCTTTTGATAAACACAACAAGAGCGTTTGGATGACCCTAAAACCATTTTCGATTCTGATAATTGCTTTCAGAGGATAAGACGTTTAAATTTTCTTATATAGACAGACACATAAGGGAAACTGGTTACGCCCACTGTATTCGATTATTTTCAACAGTCTTGTTAGTGGCTGCAAAGTCGATTTTTCAAGTCCTTAATCATCAATAAGAACTGGCTGCCTTTGGTTGCTTTAATTTTGACGCGTGAACCCCCAGATTTCCAACTGCGAAGCGTCAGTTAGCTGCCATAGAATCGACAGCTGGTTGCTTGGTCCAGTTATCAAAATAAGTAAGAAGGCAAAGATCAGGAATCGATACAATCAAGTACCACACCTGACCCAGGACACCACACCGGTAAGTGACGAAAACACAAAACGTATCACACACAAGAGAGCCAAGAGGCCAGTCCTTTCCTAGCAGGTAACCACAAGGCTGCAATGAACAGACAAGAAAGCATGAAAAACACGAAATATGTCACAATGAATTGACAGTCACACTGTAAGTGTAAGATAACACCAAAAGGTTTGACAGCTGCGCTCATTCGGGAAAGTCTGCCACAATTCGAGAATCGAATCATCGCTCGGTGTATGTAAGGAGCATTAGGCCAGGAACATTAACTTTAAAGGTCAAGATAATTCCTTGAGAAATATTTTAGCACCAAAGCACAGGGTTGTGTAGTGTAAATAACCATAAAAAGTCCTCAAAAAATATCGGTGCCAAATTCCAGATAATTAAGATTTAAGACTTTATCATTAGTGGGTGGGGTACCTGAAAACTGGAAATAATGATTTTTGACAAAATATGCTTATAAATTTCACATTCTTTTCAAGCAAATACTGGATAAATCAGGTGTGGATTGATTTCTGATTATAAGTGTGTAAACTGAGTGGTCAGAAGAGAGCATATTCGTTTCCATGGCAACCCATAATCCTAAATAATGGGGGTGTGCCTACAAAAATATGCATATCTCAGCATCAATTCATCCTAAAATACTAAATTTGGTACCAAATTATTTCTTAGTTATCTAAACTCAATTTTTTATGTTTTTCACATTGATTTTCGGCGATAACTTTTTTATTATTGGTTTTAGTAAACTGTGTTCGCGATGAAAGTTGTCGAGAAATTTTAGCGCCAACTTCTCCAAGCGGTTCAAACGTCATAGATGCTGCAATTAACTCTGCGCATAGATGCACTCTTTGAGGATTTTAAGGAAAGCCCAAATAAACTAAGTCAAATATGTCAGTCAAAAAGTTACATTGCACCGCCCCGATTCAATAAGAAAGGCGACGGATGGCTTGTTCAAATATATTGGAAATTGCGCCTGATTCGCCCGTGCGTTAAGCTAGTTGGGTCATCTCGAAAGTATCTATTTAGGAGCACGTGCATATGAGAAAAATGGCGCGTCATGTGATATCACAGCTTCTGTGCCTACATATGATCATGGGCATAGTAGATTCTGAATATGCACGGTACTTTCTGAGCCTACATACGGCAGATTATGATATAAACAACCGTTGAATAATGTATATACACCCCTTGTGAATATTCTTTTGAGACGAACCCTTTCTGTCACACCTCTACGAAATTTACCTGTCAATAAAAGACTTAGACAATTTGGCTGAATTCAATTTATTGCAAAATCTTCATCTATGTACACAAAAATCTTTTTGTGCCACAAACTTCGGATCTCTTGGAGAAATCGGCGCTAATTTTTCTCTACAACTTTCATCGCGAACACAGTTTGCTAAAATTAATAATAAAAAAGTTATCGCCGAAAATCAATGTGAAAAACATAAAAAATCGAGTTTAACGTTATCCTGACTGTTCGATATGCAAATTATCTAATTTGCATATACATGATTATTTATGAGAACATGAGAAATAAGAGAAAATTGCAGGATATAAAGGGGGTATACCAGCAAAATATCCTGTATCTCAGCTGCTAATTAAACTACAGATCACAAATTGGTACAAATTGATGCTGAGACAATGTCCCTTTACACAGTGGTTTAATATGCAATTTAACATATTTTCATATCCATCAATGCCAATGAAAACATAAGAAATAAGAGAAAATTCTAAGAAAAACTACGGGGTATACGTACAAAATTGATTATATTTCAGCTACCAATTTCCCCAGATTTACTAAACATGGTACCAAACTGATACCAAGATACAATCCTTATACCCAGTGGTTCAGCATGCAAATAATTAGCCTTGAATATCTATGACTATTGATAAAAACATAAGGTATTATTGAAAAATCACAGAAAAATTAAGGGGGCATCACTACAGAATTACTCATATCACAACTGCTAGTTGCCCTGATTTACCGAACTTGGTTCTGAATTGATGCTAAGACACATTCCTTTTATCTATTGGTTCAGAGTGAGAGTAATCTAAATTTAATATTTATGATTATTAAAGAGAACATAAGAAATCACAGAAAATCGCAGAAAAATTAAGGGGGTATACCTACAAAATTACTTATATCTCAACTGCTAATTGCCACCGAGCAGCAAACATGGTATTAACACAATACTAAGACATAGACCCTTAATCATATGTTCTTTATTGAAAATATTTGAATAGCAAAATCACCATTATTAATAAAAAAAATATTAGAAATGAGAAAAAAAAATGAAAATTTTATAGCGGTGTACCCACAAAATAACCACTACCTCAGCTGCTGTAATTCTTAGACTTCTAAAAAATGCCCAAATGATTCCGCTCTGCCAGCCAAGATGGCCGCCAGATCTCTAGATAAGATATATTTTAAACAACAAATGCACTACATTTTACTGGTCCAAATTGGAAATCATTTCATACAATTTGTAATGACATTCCTTGTAAGGCCTTCTACTAAAGCAACCCAACCAGTTCTGCTATTCTGAACATTATAATTACCAGAGCTAAAGATAGAACTCTTTACACAACATCTTATCTATTGATCCAGATTCAGAATAATTACAAAAAATGTTTCAAATTGATCTATGTTCCTAATATATTGCTCAAAATCATTCAACTATGCTTAACAAAGTGCCCCCAGGGATACGTTTCAGGTGAGCTCTCTAGAGCCACCCATGATTGCCCTCTTGTTCAATATTATATGAGGATTCCCTATTTTGGCCATATTTTCCTCATTTATCCCATATATATTTTTTTAAAACAAATCAGACCTACCTACCTTATTTTAATTTTCCATGCAATAGTACTCACCTTTTTGGCCTAAGTAATTTTGTATGTATACTCTCCTATTTTTTTGCGATTTTTCTATCATTTCCAATGTTTCATAAATTCATTTGAACATAAAATTAGCTCATATGCATATTGAACCACATGGTATAAGGACTATGTCTAAGCATCAATTAAGAGCTGAGCTTGGTAATTTAGGGCATCTAGCAGCTGCAATATGAGTACTTTTGAAAGCATAGCCACTTTTTTTGTGAGATTTGCCTATTATTTCCAATATTTCATTGATATCTGTGAATATATAAATTTAGTCATTTGAATGTTAAACAAGTGGGTAAAAGAATTCTGATATGAGTTTACCACGCCTCTTTTCCCTTGTTTTTCTTTTTGACAAATTTTCTCTTACTTCTACAATTTTCATTAATATTGATGGATATGACTATTATGTAATTTACATATTTAACCAGAGTAGAAGAGCTTTGTCTCTGCATTAATTTGGTACCAGTTTTGTATACTAGAGCAATAAGCAGCTGAGTTGTATACCCCATTGTTCCTGATAGACTTCGAGCTAAAAAAGGTCCTGCTCCCCCCCAGGGAATTTTGCAGACATATCCTATCTTGAAGAAAATTTCAAGCCGAATCTTTTAAGAGATGTTTGCACTCTGTGCTCCGGGGCGTTAGCCTCTGACAGCCTGTTACATATGTTACTGTAACGAACTAAGGAAAAAATCAAAATGAAAGTTCGAGCTACAGAAAGAAGACATTAAACCATCTAATTATTCAAATTTCTTATGTAGTTTGCAAGCTGGATGCCTAAGCTACATAAAAGCAGCATTTTAAACAAAATTACAGCCTTCAATGGTGTTATATCCGTTACATAGATTAAATTTCCCCTTGAAAGTTGAAATCGTGACTAAATTCATTCATTTTACAGACAATTTGTGCATTTTTACAAGTGTTTTTAATCTTAGTTTACTAAAATACTCATTTGACTAATAGAAAAAACAAAGTTTGCTTTTCTATCTCAAATACATTGTTTTATATGAGCTATTAAACAACCCTACCCCCAATTTTAAGTATCCAATTTTGGTATCTATTATTGAAGAAAAATATATGAAAATATTTGACGCTCGTGGATATCTTACATTTTTGGCACTGTCTTGCTAATGCAATAAGGAATCATACATTTGCAAGTTTGACATCAGGATCAGAGCACTTATTAAAGTATGTAACGTATGTTACATGGCATAATGAATGAGCTAGGAAATTTTCTTGGAAGTAAGAGATGATATTTCAGAAAAATACCGTTTTTCACATGTTTTCCTATTAATCTCTTGCCTCTGGTGCCTTAGTCTTAGTAATTACAGTCATTGCTGATAACAAGCCCATGGAATTGTGTTACCTACGTTATATATAGCCTTTTTAATCACATATTTACTAATGCCAATAATATTAAAATATATAGACGTGTAGATAGAAAATAATAGTTCTCATTTAAATGACACAATTTAATAAATATTCCTATTAAATAAAATTATTCAAAAACAATCTTAATTCAAGTCACCCTCACAATGTCTATCATTGTGTCTGCTTCTATTGCAAAATAATCACCCATTTCATCACAAACAGTAAAACCATGGCATAGAATTAGGACTGCAAACTGAGAACAACCCTGTTCCTCTCAACCCCTTTGGGAATTGTGCAGACATATCCTACCTTAAAGAACAATGCAAGCTGCATCAAATAAGAGATGTTTGCACTCTATTAACTAGGGGGTTTGCCTGTAATGGTATGATACGTATGTTACCATATCAATTTAAGAATAAATAAATTGAAAGTCTGAGAAACAGAAAGGAGACATAAAACTATCTATTTATTTGAATTATTCATGTAGTTTGCATGCTGAATACCTTTGATACATAAGAAAAGATTTTTTAACAAATATACAGCTTCCTGTGGTGTTATATGTGTTATATTAATTAAGATTACTTTTTAAAATTGGTAATTGTGACAAACATCACTTATAAGCATTCCGTGTGATCCTCCTCTTTTGCCATCAAAAGACTTAATTTTCTTTGTATGTGTGGCCAGTGCCCGCGTCAAACAACTTGACTCAGCCAAACTTGAATCCTTAGCATTCTTCAAAAGCAGAAACAGCATGTTAGTGTCATGGGATCAAACACCTGATTAAATATGGGTTTACTGCCATTTCACATATGTGCATACAATGGAGTATGACTCTGGTATATATCTCTTCCTGTGAAGTGGCAAGAGCAATCTAACTGCAGCTGCCTCTGATCCGTGCCAGTCAAATGATAACTTTGCTCTGATTTTGCAAAATCTATGTCTCTACCGTGCACCTCTAAGAATACTTTAAGATTTCTGACATTGATCGAACAGAAATTTAATAGGCTGCTTTTTTGCATCATTTGCCATGGAACCTATCCAGTCTTTTGGTGCTTAAGTCCTCAGGTCTTAGATCAATAGTATTTTGCTGCGCCCAAAGAACTTTATAAGTTTTCTTTAGTTACAAAGTTGACTCTTTATGGTTTTGGCAGACCGTCTGAAACAATTTCTGTTACACCTTGAAAGTTATCTGGTATAAGAGAAAGAATAGGAAGTTGGACATTGCCATCAATTATGTTTGCAGTTGGTTGTTTTTTGATGTCAGTACATTGAAGCATGTCTTAAAATAATGTAAAACCTATGATTACTCAGTTTTTGCAGCCATATCATTAGCTGTTGCATTCAAAAGAAGGAAAGTGGACTATAAGTAGAATGGGATAACCAGTAGTTCTATATTATGCTCTATGGAAGATTTACATAGAGTAAACAAGTTGATAAGGTGCCTCATTTCATGATCCATTGAAAACACTGAACTTGAAAACACTTGCCTCTGACTGTGTAATCAAAAAGGATGTCACGACAATGCCCTTGCTCATTTATTATGACGAGTTATATATGTTACATCCTTTAATAAGCGCTCTTATCTTAGAAACTTAGTGAATCATTGAATTGAAAGGGCCTAATTTGCGCTCTGTTCATCCTGCATTTCATTGCTTTACCTGCTGTGATACATCTAGTTCGTTTATCTGAAGGGAAAGTTACCTCGGTTTCAGCACTTCAGAAGTACTAAGACTTCAAACAAGTTTTTGAATGCTTGGGGAAAGATAATAAGTGCAGAGACATTATTAGATGAAAATATGTGGGTTGCATGTATGGAAAGGCTACATTTATAAAAGTTAACCAGCTAAGATATGATTCTTTATCACAGAAATATCAAGGTACATCAGTCCAGGTACTCATTGCTCTTAATGGCATAGTTTTCCTCCTTGTAAAGCTTTAGTCTTTCTCCTACTTGCAGAGTATCGCTTGAAACACATGCTCAAAGAGCCAACTATTAGGAATTCATATCAGTTTTCGAATGGTCCAAGCCATAAATGGCAAAATTGGAAAGTTGATAATGGCTCATCAATTTTGAGTGGACTTGTGGTAAACTTGAATAACAGTAAATGATTGAAATATTGTGTGATGATTCTACTAGTTGCAAGGAGGCGTGTGATAATAATGATTACCACAGAAGCAGACAACGACAAACGTTTAACATGAGGGTTAAATCGATGAGAAATAGTTTGGACCATTTCATTTATTGTATTTTCTTGTAAAAATGTAAAAATATCTTTTCTATTTGTGGCTCTATATTTAGCATTATATGCACAGTATTAGGAAATGTGTCCAAAAGGTCATTGATAACATCTGTAACACCAGTCCATGGGCTTGATAATCAGATATGAATATAATTTCTAGTGTTTTGGCACCAAAGACTTATGAGTACACATTAAATGTCCTGATCTTTAACTTAATGAAATCTTGAAGATATATGAGCAAAACAGACTAAGAAAATGAAAAATATCCACACACTGTAATCGCTTTCATGTGTTTCACTTAAACGGTAATAACAAAATTCGCTTCTCTGTAAAACTGGGAGTAGGGCTGTGTATTAGCTCCTATAAGACAATATATTTAAGATAGAAAAGCAAACTTGGTTTTTCCTATTCATCAATTGAGGATATGTTGGTAAAATCTAATAAAAAGTTTGAAGCCAAGTCATAGTAGTTGTTTAACTTCATGACGATAGCCACAATTATAACTTTTAAATTATAATTAGGTTCATGTAACGCACATAACACCACAGTTAGCCGTATTAATGTTAAACAGCTTCCATATGTAGTAAAGACATCCAGTATTAAGACTATAAGAATGTCAATTTATTAGATAATTTTAATGTCTTCTTTTGGTAGCTCAAACATTCAAATTTCTTATTCTCAAATTGATATAGTAACATATGTAACAAGCTGTTACAGGCTAACGCCCCGACTTACAGAGTGCAAATATTTCTTATTGAATGCACCTTGAATGGTTACATAAGATGTAATTTGTCTGCAGAATTCCAAAGGGGGTTAGGATGGAGCAGGCCCTTACTCAGCTTGATGTCAAAATACTGTTTGATGATTTTACTTATCACGCTTACATATGTAATGCTCTCTGATCTTTAAAACTTGATGACAACTAGCAGATCTATAAGTCTTTCTCATAGGAGCCAGTTTAAAATTCCTAAACAATGTAAGATATCCAACAGCTGCGAGTTTTTTTTCACAATTTTAGCTCAAACTTTCAAACTACATTTCCTTTATTTGATATAGTAACGCATGTAACACGCTGTTTCAGACTAACGCCCCAACATAGAGAGTGCAAACATCCCTTATTCGATGCAGCTTGAGTTGCACTATACAATAAGAAGAAATATGTCTGCAAAATTCCCTCGAGGAGATTAAAACATTTTAGGCATATCTTACGTAAAGACAATGAGCTTGCCCATTTATTACATCAGGTAACATATGTTACAGCCTCTGATATTAAAAAAAGTGCAACAAACTTGCAGATTTATGAGTCTTTTCATATAAGCAAATAAATCCCAAACAATGAAACACATTCATCAACTGCAAATATTTTTTATATATTTTTACTTTAGTTTTAATACCAAACATTTCACCTTAAAACTGGGTAGGGGTAGGGTTGTTTAATTGCTTATTTCAGAAAAAAATATTTAAGCTAGGGAAACAAACTCTAATTTTTTTTTGTTAGCGAATTGCATAAGCTAGTCAGACATGGTTAAAAACATTTTGCAAAACACACAGAGAGATTGTGAATGTAAATGATGTTAGCCACACTTGCAAATTTTAATGGGTTATCTGATTTATGTAACGCATATGACACCTTAGGAAGCCGCAATTTTGTTCAAATGGCTGTCATACGTAGTTAAGATATCCAGTATGCAGACTATATGAATGATTTTTAAAAATAAATTTGTTAATGTCTTAAATTTGTAGCCCAAACTTTCAATTTACTTTTTCTAAGTTTGATTAAGTAACGTATGTTACAGGCTCTTACAGACTAAAGCCCCGGAGCACAGAGTGCAAACATCTTTTAAAAGACTCGGCTTTCAATTCTCTACAAGATAGGATATGTCTGCAAAATTCCCTAGGGGGGGGGGGGAGCAAACCCATTCTCAGCCATCCGTCTATGAGTTTTCTAAGTTTTTTTATAAATATTCATGAATACCTAGGGAGCGCAGTGGCTCAGTGGAAGGGCCGCGGGTTCGAGCCTCACCAGCGTCACTGCGTTGTGGTCCTTGAGCAAGACACATTTATCCTAGCTTAGTACTGGTTCAACCCAGGAAGGCCCGTCCCTATATAATTGAAAGATTGTTGATGGGACGTAAAGAATCAAATCAAACAAAACAAAATCATGAATACCTAAATGAGATAATTTGCATACCGGACAGTCCAGAAAAAAATATATGACTAAGAATTAGTTTGATACAAAGTTTAGTATTCTTTGTGAGTTGCTGCTGAGATATGAGTATTTCTGTAGGTACATTCCATTCCTT
This sequence comes from Loripinus fragilis, assembly GCA_964019695.1. Taxonomy (NCBI): domain Eukaryota; kingdom Metazoa; phylum Mollusca; class Bivalvia; order Lucinida; family Lucinidae; genus Loripinus; species Loripinus fragilis. The sequence continues at coordinate 60,991,601 of OZ026522.1, read as the reverse complement.
AGAATTATTTTATAGGTTGTCAGAGAAACCATTCAATTTCACATAACCCAAATGGGTTAAATTTTAAGGACAATACTTTTGCATTTTGGTGATCCAAATGAACAATATGGAATCCAGTAGAAATCGTGATAGAGGTGTAAGGTTGGTCTACTATCACAGGGTCCAAATTTCTAGTCGTTGGCATCCAGTAGAAATCGTCATAGGGGTGTAAGTAGGTCTACCGTCACAGGGTCCGAATTTCTAGTCGTTGCTTCCTGTTCTTTCTCTCCAATGATTTTCCTATCATTTTTAAGTTTTCATAAATATTCATGAATATGCAAATGGGATAATTTACATCTAGAACCAACAGATGAAAGAACTTGTCAAATTGTATCACTTATGATATAGCAACATACAACGTACAATCAGTGATGTTTTTGGGCAGAAATCAGTTAATCTACAGGTATTTTTCCCCAATTTTCCCATAATTTAAAGTTCTCATTAATATTGAAAAATGTTCAAATTAGAAAATTTGCATATCTGACCATGTAATAGAAGGTATATGCCTAGGCTTTAATTTGGTACCAAGGTTAGTAGTCTAGACTGAGAAGCAGCTGAGATATGGTTGTTTTGTAGGTACACCCCCATTCAGGAGAATAGCATTATGGGTTGCCATGGAAACCATGCATTTAGACAAAGCTAGATTAAGTGTTTTTCTGGGGACAAATTTTTGGGGCATGACTTGGGTTCAAATGAACAATCCAACACCCATGGAAACTTGTCAAGATAGGTCAAATTAGATCCTATGGTACCTAGTATCATGATATTAATTGCCTGTTTTCAGCTATTTTTCTTCATTTTTCGTATTTTTTTCAACCCCCAAAAATAGCATTTCCCCTCGGATTTTTTGAGTACTTTTTTCTATAAAACAGGACACCTTCCTGATACTAAAACTTTTGATAACATTTCTCAAGGAATTAGTTGTGGGTCAAGGGTCATTTTCGGCTAAATGTACTGGCCTACATTACGCGTAGTACTATGTACCAAAAAGCTCCATTTTGTTAGCCGGAACTGGCGTAAAGAAAATAAGTTCTGTCAGCTCTATTAAAATCGATTGTTCTGATTATCCGAAAATTTTAATCAGCAGAATAAATGAAGTTTATGTTTTTTTTAAATAAGATATCGCTATAGCGATATTTTATTGAAAAAACATAAACTTCATGCAATAGCGATATATTATTAAAAAAAATATAAACTTCATTTAAGCCGTTTGTTTACTGGAATCACACTTGTTAATGTGTTTACATTGGTTCTGTGACGTCAGCGTCACGTTATATGACGTCAGAGTCACGTTATCACCCGCGTTATCAAAGTAGATCCTCGATGTACATCCGTGGTCCGATTCCATGGAATTTCGCAGAATTGGCCAAGGCAGTTCCGATGGAGCTGCGCTGCCACCCCTTATGGTGTAAACTTACACTTACTTCCCTACTAAACCAACTTAGTGCCAACAGTGTTTCCCAGTTGTAAATGTTACAACATTTTTACCTGATATTGCAGTAGCTCTTCTCCGGACCAACACAATCGAACAGCACGTAGCTTTTACATGTAAAACAGTGAAAGTGTTATGCTAAGATACGTGGTAAGGAGTTCGAGGGATAAGGCGTATATTTTTCCTAATTGACATGGTTACAGACACCAAATTTTCAAACTCCCCTAATGTTTTTAAAATCGATGTATAATTCGGCAGTAAAATGTGCATAGTAGTCAACAAAATACGTAACCATTTACAATACCGTGAAAACTTGCACTTTCTACTCCCACCATTCATTTTACGTCTTTATACATGTACTGGGTGACGTTTAGACCAGACAGAGTAAATGTATTGCTGGTTTAAAAAAAATAAAAGTGCTAAAATGTTAAGGATATAAGTGCTCTTCAATTCCAAAACGTTCTTACCGTATTCTTTCTGCGCATGCGTACGAAATACACCTAAAATTGTGACATTTGTCTTTGGAAAGATGAAACTGGTGTCTTCAGTTTGTGTTTAGATGCCCCTCCCCCCCCCTAGACCCCAAATGCCCTTTACATGTGTTGTAAATGTTTATAACGACATGTCGTTGTCCAAAGGGCATCTTGGGTTTAGGAGGGCATCTAAAAATAAACTGAAATACATCAATTTCATCTTTCCAATGTCAAACGTCATAATTTTTGGTGTATTTCCAACGCATGCGAAAATTTAGTGTTTGTAATCATGTCAACTAGGGAAAATATACGCCTTATCGCTAGAACTTCTTTATCTGCCACCAAAGATGGTGTAAAAAAACACTTTTAGTACAGTGCATCTAGTTAAGTCGAATGGACTTTCACACCCTTATAGGAATCCATTTTTTTTGCAATCTAAGGGTTGATTCAGATTAGCTGATCTCTCTCTCTCTCTCTCTCTCTCTCTCTCTCTCTCTCTCTCTCTCTCAACACTGTTTGAGCATAAAAGTGTGTTCATTTTCTTATACATCAGCTTATACGTATGCTTTGCGTGCTTAAACAAACTGTCTCATCGATACCTATATTTTTGTGACACAAATAAAGAATTGGTTAAAAAAATAATGACTTCTACTTTTCTGGAGACCTTGATGCAATTTCTGTTCTACATTTAATCTATCACAAATAAACTTCGACTTGGAGGCTGCAAGCAAACACTTTGAACTGCCTTTGCTGTTGTTGGTTTTTGTTTTCAAAATTGTGTGTCTGCTATTTTCTTTTTTAATTTTATTTTTTTCCCAAAAAAACTTGTAGGAATAATATCATAGTGTCAAGCAGATAAGATCCAGATCTGGCCCAGCATTTTGACGGGTCTGATCTGGATTCAATCCGGTTGCAAAAGTTATCAGCAGAGGAAACAAGCAGGCAAAACGTTAACGTATCGAGCCTTAAGTTTGGTTCAGTAAGAGTGCGTAACGAAAATTTAATTTTCTTATTTCTCAACCAAAACATATGTTGTGGGTACTCAAAAGAACCGTCTTAATGAGACGGTTCTTTTGAGCACCCAAAATATGTGTCAAAACTGATGGGTAAGAAAATATTTACAATTTTACGCTGAAAATGTTTGTTTATCTTAACCTATGTGGTTGCCGTATGTACTTTCAGAACCATTTGCCACGCAAAGACCATTCACTGCTGCATGATGAAGTTTGCACTACCAAACCTCTCACTGATCTTCATTGCGATGATGGTTGCCACAGCGACAGGAAAGCCCGTTTCAGAGAAGCAACACTCACGAATCGCAAAACACAGTGTGCAGTCACCATCAACGCATCAAAGACGAGTTGCAAGATCATCAGAAAAGTTGTCACAACCACGTGCTGGATCCGCTTCAATATCGCTTATATCTTCCACAAAGCAGAACGATACTCAAGTTATAACGCTGTCTATAGAGGAATTAAAGTCAAAAGCTGCTATGATTACACCTGAACCTGTCCAACCTGTTCACAAAAAGAGATCTGTCAAGAAGCAGCGAGTAATAAAATCATCTATTTCACTGTCTAAGGCAAACACAGGTGCGTTTATTTCTTTTAATTGAGTATATTTACCTGGCCCCCTATGTTGTAATGGTTCAAGTGTCGACAGTCCCTTCTGGAACGGTCCTCACTACGTCCATATGCTGTAATTGTTCATATATATATATATATATATATATATATATATATATATATATATATATATATATATATATATATATATATATATATATATATATATATATATATATATATATATATATATATATATATATATATATATATATATATATATATATATATTAAGTCCGATTACACAATTTTTTAAACATAATCTTCTATTCCTCTATCGGTTTCACTGTTATAAAGATCATCAGGAGTTTAATATGCAATATATATATATATATATATATATATATATATATATATATATATATATATATATATATATATATATATATATATATATATATATATATATATATATTGTACAATCCATCAAGGCTGGGCGGTTAAAACAGCCAGTGACCTGGTTAATAGTGGTCTAAGCTGGTCATTTGAACTGTTTTGGTGGTGACCAGAGAAATAGGGGAGGTTGTCAATTATTTTCTTTTTACCAGTCTGTGATGTGTCGCATGACCAATCTGAAACTATCATAATCATATGGTGTATGCGTTGATTAGAATGTGCTAAACTACATATATATTCTCTCAATAGCACATATAACTACAAGAACATGTACAGATAAAATTGATCCGATGAGAGTGTATGTACATAAATGTAGCTTACATTAACTCAATTTTAAAATATTGTTTACGTAAATTTACAAACTGTTAAAACTGTGAAATAAATTTTAGACTGAACTCAGATCTTAGAATGCACATGTAACGCTATTTGTTGCCATTGGATGAGCATACCCTCATATAATCACTGGTCGATCAATTGGTTGGCGACCAGTAATGACCACCATCAACTAGCAGCGACCCATAAAGACAGTTAACCCATTATACACTAATTGTTTCGCTTTTTGGAAGAAAAGAGAGGGTACATAGTATTCGGCATTCGGTCCTACCGCCCGTCCTTATGTCGCCCTTTTAGTAGTACATATCTTGTGAATGGATCTCCTCTTACAGTTTTACTCCGTTTCCTTTGAAACTTTACAGGTGTTTAGGTCATGGTTAGAAGATGTGCATATTGTTGACCATAATCCTCAAATTATTTTTTGTAACTTGTTTCACAAAAAGAACGTAGTCATTTTGCGGCCAAAGTGAATAGGTACTAGTTATCTTGTGTATGCATCTCCTCCTACAGTTTTATGCCGATTCCTTTGAAACTTTACAGATGTTTAGATCATGGTCTGAGGATGTGCATATTGTTTGGATGTAACCCTCAGATTATTAATGTTACTTTTTTCACAAAATAAACTTAGTCAATTTCCAAACATTATTACAGTCAAAGTGACTAGATAGTGGGTACCTCGTATATGCAACTCCTACACTTATTGTATGCTTATTATTTTGAAACGACTGGTGGTTTGTTTGAAGATGTGCATGTTTTGTTATGTTTATTACTTTTCCAGCATTTTTCGCGTTCATTGCTATCAATATCTTATCAATGTCTATATATATGTAGTACCTTTTGAGTGCAAATGCTCCTACAATTTTTTACTATTCTGTATGAAACATCTTTGTGTCTTTATGTCATGGCCTGGAGATATGGATATGCTTTGGATAAAAATTTGTTTCTTTTTTCTGTTCTGCGAACTTCAATTGTCTCATGATAGCTCATATATTCAAAGACAAACATAAAGTGGCGGGGGACATAAATTCTCTGAATTTGCTTATTGATTCTTCCTCCTGGTTTGATGCAACAAACTTGGGATGGTCAATTGTGTAAATCAAGGTAACTCACAGGTTATAATTGTCCCCATTTTTTTTTTTCATTTTTCCCTGAATATATTTTTTTGTCTTGGCAAACAGTCTAGATTCTGATAAAATGCCACGGCATGCAGCATTTTATCTGGGTATTCACAGTATGCCATAATAAACATGTAGGAGTCATTAGTATGCAAAATATTAAATCAGTATTGACCATTAGTCAAGACAATATTCTGAAAGACTTGCTTCTTGCCAACCTTGGTATTCGTTGTAAACACTCTTCAATAATTTTTAATGTCTCCTATGGTAGAGTGTAGGATACAATAGGTCGTTCGAGCGTTCTCTGTTTACATTTGTGATATTCATGCCTTAGAATACAACTGTGTAACCAAAACACAACCAAACATAATTGAGGTAGTGCATGGGATTTCCAACAATGTAGTATCTGCGACCAGCAAAGCCCAAGATCAGCCTGCGCATACGCGCAGTCTGATCAGAGCCTTTGCTTGCAGATTGAATAATATATGACAGCTAAGCTACTGACCGAACATCATTTGGAGTTTGTAAGCTTTAAATGAGACTGCACAGGCTCGTCTGAGTCTACACATGTCAAAATGCCACATTGTTGGAAATCACATGTGACGGCTCATATGTAATAGGTACCCAGAAGAACCATATCAATCAGAAGGCTCGACACATGTTTAAACCAATGGTTAAAACATTATCACAACATTTTACACAAAAAGTTTGCTTATCTGGATGTATCTTGATGCCTGGTACAAATCCTGGTACAAATGAGATTTGTTATCGAGTTGGCAAATGCGAAAAGCACGTGCTCATACGAGCCTGCACACCGCTCAGTTTGACCAGAGCTTTTATAATTTCCACACGAGACTAAATAAACAGAGACAGGCTAGGACACAAAACTGGATTCAATGAGCAGCTGGTCCAAAGTATTATCCCGAATTGAATCTGGCCTATTTTAGGTAAATGCCAAGTATTTGCATTGGATTTTTTTTGAGGTTGAATTAAGTTATATATGCAATTGAAGTCGTTAGCTTTCCGGCATAGGCCTATAGGTTTTTATGATGATTCTGCGCTGTTTTAGTCTCTTATTGCTTCAGTCCCATGTTACAATTGACAATTTTGGTTTGGTCTGTTCTTTGACGTTTTTGGCGCTTTCTGTTTTTCACTTCATTGCAAAACTGATGTTGATTGTTAAAATTAGAATTCAGATCATTTTGAAAATAAGGGGCACAACAACCTAGAGATGGCGTCACAGACATCAACGTTACAGAAACGGCGAATGAGATACTCAGCCAGCATACAGTGTCGGGCTACCATCGGCCCACCATCGATCGTAGTCTCATAAGTCTTCTAGACTTTCTATCAGTCTTCATAGATTGTCTATCAGCTAGCTTAAAAGGTGCTAGTGTCATGCAAGACAAACACTGTATACGCTGCTGAGTACTGGTTCAACCCAAGAAGACAGGAAATTGTCAAGACATACCTGAAAAATTGTTCAAAACAAACAGCGATAGGTGCAAGAGCGCTTAACAAAATTATGTTTTTCTTATTTCTCAACCAAAACATATGTGGGTGCTCAAAAGAAGCGCTTCATTGAGACGGTTCTTTTGAACACCCAAAACATATGCTAAAACTGATGGGTAAGAAAATATTCACAATTTTACGTTTACGAATTTCGTTTATCTAAACCTATGTAGGTGCATGCTTGTTTGCATTTTTTCAGCTGACCAAACTGAGCATGAAGAAGATGACGGCGGTGATGAGATTAAAGATGAAGCAAAAACTAAAAACGAAGATGACTATGATTATTATGATGATGGTGAGTTTCAGGATTTGTGTATCAGCCTATTGTCCCCCCGCCTTTTCGAAGAAAATGTAGTGCACATAGTATTCGACTTTCCGTCCTTCCATCCCTGCTTCCGTCCTTCCGTCTCCCTTCACGTAGTAGCTACCTTGTGCATGCAACTCTTCCTACAGTTTTACTCCAATTCCTTTGAAACTTTACAGGTGTTTAGGAAGATGTGCATATTGTTTAGATATCATCCTCAGATTATTATTGTCACTTTTTTCCCAAAATAACTTAGTCATTTTTCTAGCCGAAGTTAATAGATACTATGTATCTTGTGTATGCAACTCCTCCTACAGTTTTACTCTGATTCGCCTATGCTATAAATTCATAAGAAAGGTCCAAATTTGTGGTCCCATACATGTACTTTAGTAATGGTAAATATGTCTGCTGACCATGCGGCAATGATTGCTGGGATGCTAGTCCGGTGTTAGCAGAACAGATATGCACTGTGATTCCTTTGAAACTTTACAGGTGTTTAGGTCATGGTCTAAAGATATGTATATTGTTTAGATATTATCCTCAGATCATTTTTGTCCCTTTTTTACAAAATGAACTCAGTCATTTTTTCCAGCCGAAGTGAAAACAATGTAGATACTATGTACATGTAGCTTGTGTATGCAACTCCTCCTACAGTTTTACTCTGATTCCTTTGAAACTTTTCAGGTGTTTAGGTCATGGTCTGAAGATGTGCATATTGTTTGGATATAACCCTGAGATTATTTTTGTTACTTTGTTCACAAATTGAGTTTAGTCGCTTTTTATGAGTTTCTTACTATCAAGAAATGAATGTGCTTAGGCTTAAATTCTCATATTAAGATTGTTTCTGTTCGGTGTACTTAGTCAGTTTATCTAACTTGTTTCATGATAGCTCATATATTGAAAGACAAATATTAATTGACGGGGGACATACATTCTCTGAGTTTGTTTGTTTTTAGTACCTATCCCTTTGAGGATTGGCAACCTCTAAACGGGTATTATCCGATATATCAAACACACTGGGTGGAAACGCACACCGGATATTGCTCCAAAATGAGCCAATATTTACTAAATTTCAAGAAAATGCACACAGCGAAGGTAAGCAAATCTTGATTTCCCACTCTTTAATTATTTTTTCGGTACTTGGCAGGTAGTATTTTAGAGCCACTATACCCATATTAAGCACATTATATAAATGGATTGGTATCAAATACTGTAAATGATGGTGAAAATCACAAAATGAGGACCATTCTCACTCGAAAATGTATACTCCTCTCAAAAAAATCGAACATTATTAAAACAATTAAGAAAGTTATCAAAATTCTGAATCGGCTAATCTTTTTAAATGTCGCTTAAATATCATTCCAGAAAATTTCAGCCACGTAGGTTGAAATTTGACCAAGATATGGCTACAAACTAATGGTCAATGAGTCACAATAAGGGTACTGGGGATTGATAACAAGTGTACTGGGTAATGCATATTTTCTAAATTTGGTGTACCGAGGATTGGCAGTTGATTTATAGTCTATTATGCTCTCCTACCAGTCAAAATCCAGTTTGGGGACTTGCTTTTGTCTGTCAGTCGGTCTGTCCTGACAGACTCCCGATACATTAATGGGGTTATATAATCTGTGCAGGTGTGTTTAGTGAACTTAGGGTTAAATGCGTTTGAAGGGTTAATCTTTTGAGGTTAACCTCATATTGTAAAGGCCACATACAATCGTTCAGTTTATCCTTTGAGTACATCCATCCATTCGTCCGTCAGTAACACTTTCATGTTCGGTGATATTTCCCCCAAGTGTAAGTCAATTCCAGTATAATTACACATACCTACATTATTACCAATTAACACATAACACTTAGCCACAAGGTCAAGGTGACACCTTTGACTCAAACTTGATCAGAAGCTGTAATACTCAGAATCTCGTTTCCGGCCTTTTGCTCCTACAAGGGTTGGGTAAATGTATTTTAACTATACACGATTATTACCCTTAGGATAAATTATGAGTACTGTGTTTGGGAAGAGACAAATGCTTACTCCCACAAGGTCATGTGTTCGAATCTGAGCATGACAAAATTTTATAGAATTTTATTATAACGCCTTTTTAAGAAAAAAGGTACATTACTTTTGCATCAACGTTGGTTCATCGTCCCCATTTGTGTGTGCATACGTCCATTCATCACGTTTCTTTTAAATGCATCACCTCCTTAAATGTTTGACGTAGCAGCTTCAAACTGCAGATGCCTAAGTCACATGATGTAAATGGTAATGAACAACATTTTGTGTGACCTTGAAAAGATCAAAGTAAAATAATGCATTATTCTTGTAAACTCATCTCCTAACGCAGTCACTTAAAAACCTTTGCATGTGCCTAGATCACATAATGTAAAGGGCATTGAGCAATATTTCCAGTGACTAATGTCATGGTCAAAGGTCAAATAATGAATGTTCTTTTAAATGCATTGGAACTTAACATCTTCCAACTTTGCAGGCAAATAGGTTACACAATGCAGACGTTTTTTTAGCAATGTTAGTGTTACAGGTAAAATGAGTATTTGTAATAGTGTACCCCAAGGGGAGCCGGGTAATCTCATTTTTTCTTCATGCCTAGGCTCGAACCCAGCATCTACCATTCACCCCTAAAAATAACAGGAATTTCAAGCACACTAAAAAATTGAAATTTTAGCTAACCAAAAAAATAGTCCTCCCCCCCCCCCCCCCCCCGGTTTTGTTCCTTGACCTTAAGAAAAGACCATAAAATGCATAGATATGAACCCTAAATATAGTCCAATTTTGTGATAACCCCCAAAAAAATATCCACAAAATCTCCATACCCCAAAAAGTATTCACTATCCGAAAACCCCAAAAAATATTGAAATTCAAAATTTTGAACCCCCCAAAATGACCGGAGCCTACGTATGTATGAAAATATCAGAGTACCTCCCCCCCTAGGAGTGTACCATCGACTGAAGTCTAGTTCTATTTTTTTTTAACTCTCAAATCATACCATGTGCAATCAACTTCTTGTGCTTTATTTTAAATTGATGATTTATGGCGAAGTGCGAGCAACAGTAAAGTACTTAAAATATTGTATGTGTTACCTTCCACTGCTAAGCATCCACATGAACAGAAAATGTCTGAAAAAAGCTATGTGCCGTGTGCCGTAGTACAAAACTAAAACATACTTTGGCGAACATCTACAGCTATTTTGTTGGAGACTCAGCTGGATTGCACGTGCCATAGTTTATGAATTCATAAATGCGCAAAACAAGAAGAAACAATCGGGGGCATACACTGGACGCTATTGATGAAAACTTATCATACTACTTGAATCAATCAAAGAACAAGTTTAAGCTTTTTAGAAAAGCTTGCCATTTTTAAGAACCATTTCCAATATTAATTATCAAACATAAACAGTACATACATTAATATCAAGCCCTTTTTCAACCACAGTTAACTCAAAGCAATTGTCTAGATATCAGCAACTTCTAAATCATTGAACAGCTTTGTATCCAAGAGTGTATCCCAGAGTATGCTGGCTTAAAGTTGAAGGCCTATGAAATCAGAGATAAACTTAGATTTGAGAGAACTATTAATCGCCTGCGATAACATTGTATTTTTACAGAAACTCTGAATATTCTATTTCTGCGACTGATCTGTATACATGTACAGTAAAGGAGTAGTGTTGTTAAGACACACATAAGGCCACACTGGTCACTGCACTGTAGAAACACATAATGAGTGATAACGACATTCATTTAACCCTTACGACTAATGGATTCAGAAAATAAACTATGGATGAGCCATCGTATATATTGAGGTCTTACAACTTACGATCGTTTTTGACTTAGCAAACACTATAGACCAGATAGGCAACATTTATCTGGCTCTTCTTTCTTTGCCAAAGTCACTGGTTTACAAGGAGTAACTGGGTTTATTAGTGGTTTGAACATGGGTTTAAATTTTAGCATGCTGGAGATTTTTATAAGATTCTGTGGTCGTCTGCTGTTTTGTTTCTTCAAAATAGGCTTTTTCAAAATACTCTTACAACGTACCATTAGAGTGTCAACTAGTTTTGATCCAGATCAGACTTGACAAATTGTTGGGCTTAATCCGGGTCCAATTTATTTGCAAATTTTAAAAATTATCAGCAGACGACAAAGGTAGTACAAGCAGACTAAAAAAAGTAATATCTGCCTTTTATAGACCACCAATATTGTCTGCTCTTTATGTATTTCAATACACATATAGTCTGGTACCCTGCCTACATAACTCTGTCCTTTATAGGAACCTGGATAATGCGGGGTACTAGGATAATGTAATAGACTGATGCACAGTTCAACAATACACTGTTGTAAATTTTGACATTATACCAGGTTGGTGTAGCAGTCTACTAATGTATAAGCTCAGTGTACAGGGTTGGTGCAAAATTCATGGATCAAACCTGACTGAAAATATACCACCTTTCTTAATGATGTTTCTTTTGATGTTTCATGCGTTCTTTTTAAAGCTACTATTATTGCCATCTTGGCAATAATAGTAGCTTTAAAAAGAACGCATGAAACATCAAAAATTGAGCAAAAACTAAATACAGTTTGATCACTGTGTGTGAAATTAAGCATCTGTGACAGATATAAGATTTTCAATTTACACAACCCCTTTATGTAATCTGCGTTCTGACTGGATGTGTAGGCATCTCTGTCCGCTTTGCCAACTGGCCATGGATTAATCATTGTGTATAGCCAAATGTTCAAACATGTATTGGAAGTTAAATACCATGCATAGATATCAAGCCAGTATTACTTAATGATAGTTTTGTGTGTTTGTATCAAGCACGCTAAAAAACCACTGCACCTAAAAGCGTCGTCAGTGTGTGTTGGTTGCAGTCAAATGCTTCGTTTTGGTGCACCTAATTGTAACAGGGGGTTATATTTGGTAACTGATTAACAAGATTCGCGTAAGTTGAGCGATAGTCAATCCAGCATCTAGGAAGCGCAGTGGCTCAGTGGTAGAGTGCTTGACTTGAGACCAAAGGGCTCCGGTTTGAGCCTCACTGGTGCCTCTGCTTTGTGGTCCTTGAGCAAAGTAAGTAAGGGTGCAAAGATCAGGAATCGATACAATCAAGTACCAAACCTGACCCAGAATACCAATGGGAAAGTGACAAACTCACAGTTAGACACCACAAACGAGAACCAAGAGGTCAGCCCTTTCCCAGCAGGTGACCACAAAGCACATATAAACAGACGCGCACAAAGACATAGCTAACACAAGATAGAAAAAAACATAAAAGATCCACAAAAGAAGTACCGCCTTGGAATGGTGAGTAACATATTTTACTTGAGGACTTAAACCGGTTTAACAGCGCAAACATTTATCCTACCTTAGTACTGGTTCAACCCAGGAAGACCGGTCCCCATATAACTGAAATATTATTGATGGGACATAGAGGATTAAATAAACAAATCAAACAATGCAGCGTCTGACTAATAGGGAAAAAGATAATTTTCAGTAAAGAAATGATGAAAAGCACTTTTGTTTATGTACATGAACTAATGATTACGGGGTGTGTTCAGAAAGTTCTGAAACTGGCCCATAACCATGTAACCAGCAATGTCACATTGCTAGAAATTATACAAAATAAAGATATATTTTTGTCTATACACACCTCTTAAACTTCTGCCAACTTTTGAAATACAATGATAAAGGTCGTTACTCAGAGGTCGTGGTACACCTATAAAAATAGTAAGTGAGTATGATCAGGAAATACCACAATCACAAACTGCAGGCAACCCCGTGGCACTGCAAGGAAGAGCTGCTCAACCATCACGAGACATCAGGAAGACAAATTAAGCAAAGCAATCAGCTCTCTCTTCCCGGTTTGCTCCTTCATTGTTATTTAATGCGACTTTAAACAATGTTTCAGTTATTTCACTATGTAAGTTTATTCAACAATGATTTCTGGGTGTCAAACCAGTAATAAGTAATGTAAAAAAGGAGGCAGATATTAGGAATCGTTCCAGGACACCACACAAGAAAGTGACAAAAGTAAAATAAAACATCATATACAAGAGAGCCAAGAGGTCAGCCCTTTCCCAGCAGGTGACCACAGACAAGAAAGCATGACAAACACAAAACAAAAATAACAAAAATGATCCACAAAAGAAGCACTGCCTTGGAACGATCAGTATGCCTGATAATAAGCTGATTCAGATGACACTTTAAAATAAAAAAAAATGTATGTAAGGGTCAAACGCCAGTGGTTTTACAGATATCTTAGCCCGCAATACGGGACTTATCTGGATGAAAAATCAAAGTCCGGCCATTCGCGATGAGATGAGATTTTAAAGCAAAATATAATAAATGCAAGAATTTTATACTAAGGCTATACTTCTAATAAACCATCCAGAAGAAATTAAAAGCAACTTTCAGTTTTGGGCTCTAGAGGGGGCAAAAATACCCCCTCAATGCACGTAGTTTTTTTGAGACATTTGACAGAGAAATTAACAAGCACAGGCAAAAACTGAAAGATATTTTAAGAGAAAATATGAATTATTACAACACAAAACATATTAAAAAGATGTTTTGGTATAAAGCTGTGCTGATATCTTCATGTAATTCTTAAAAGATCGGTCTCCAAAAGCCTTAAAGGTTCAAAGTGGCAAATTCTCTATTTTAGGCCGATTTTGTCATCCATTTTTGTTACCATAGCAACAGTAAAATTTAAATAAATGCCAAAATTCTACATTTCAGTTATTCTTCTTGTAAACCATTTAAAAGAAATTGGTGAAAACATGTTTCAGTTTTTGGCTCCAGAGGGGGACAATTAGCACCTTAATGCACGTAGGGCCTTATTACATTTTCACATTTAGTTGTGTGACACACGTACTCGGTTAATCCTTAATATGGATGAGCAAATGTATGAAATAAGTAAAAGCTACCCTGGAACCCTTTAAGTTATTTAAATATCATCTTTCAGCCGCCTTTATTATCATAGATACTTCAAGCTGTTTAACGTTGTTAATTATGACGTTGATTAACGTGAATATTGATGCTAGGCTCCACCCTCTAAGGAAAGTAAGAAAAAATAAGTTTCACGTTTGAACATAGAATAAATCACTTGTTAGGTCCACTAGTGTCAGATTGTATCTAATCATATTTCCACAAGCAAACAACGTAGACCCTGATCTGGTCCCCTAAATGAGCTTAAGGGCTAATAAAACACTAGGAGTTGGCGCTATTATGACACAACTTGATGTTGCATGTAAAAACTAAATTATTTGGACCCTCTCCTGTTATTTAATGCGTATGCGTTTGAGTCACCCTCCAAACATGCATGTGCTGCCATCTAGTGGGACAAAACGCCTTAATCTTGGGCTGTGTATTCATCCAGGTGTTGGGTTATAAACCTTTTTTATGCTGAACTTAATTGCTAGCAATTTAACATCCATGAGCATGACAAACACATCTTTGTTTTATTCGCAATTTAAATCTCGTGCTAGTTTTAGTTGATCTGTTGTTTCACCTAATTAATTCTTTTTTGGTACTTGGCAAGTTGTGCTTTAGAGACACTATATACGCATATTAAGCAAATTAGTCTGGCATCTTATTTAGCATATTGTGCACCACCCCAACCCCAGGACATTTTTCTTTGGTTCCAAATTGTTCATCATGCAAAACAAGGTCATCTTAAAAAATTACCTAAAAATAACATATATAAATTATACATTGTTTAGGATCAAACACAGTACAATGGTGAAAATCACAAAAAGGAACGTGTGCTCACACAAAATTGTATAATGAGGCGCCTGCTTGATCATCAAATTGAAAAATGAAAGTAGAATGGTAATAAAAGAATATTTAGATTGAAACTAGATAGTACTATTTAGATAGTATTAACTTTAACTAGTTACAATTTCATGCTCAGCCCAATTAAGCATGAAAACCCTACAAGCAGGAGGCCTTGTCCCTTCTTTAAGCGTGCAAGCACCCATGTTTTTGTTTTAATTCCTTCTTTGGTACATACGCAGAAACAGCTCAGAATAGATTGGACATATATGCAGGCTCGCGTCATTTTATGTGACCTATCACACATGTACTTACTCACCCCTTTGAATACATGTGCAGTCATCCAGTGAGACCTTGCCCCCTATATTTCAGCCTGTGTGTTGACCCAAGTATCTATGTTGTGTATGCAAAGAGCTAAGGCTCTGAAGAGATTTAACAATTGCACAGGCTCGACTAAGCCTTCCCTGTTTGCATACCCCCATATAGGGTTTATAAAGATTTTATTAGTCCCACCGCATAAAAAAACTAATTTTGTTGCATGCATTGCATTTGCATAAAACTGATCAGTGCCTTTGTTGTTCGTTCTGTGTCAGCCTGCCACATGCAAAGGTTCCATATTTTACCTACTCTTTGTAGCTGGGCCTTGTCACATACTTTCTAGCGTTGTGGCCCAACATTGTGCATGGGTTCGCGTAAACCACCCATTAAAGATACAAGGCTAGTCTATAAGTGAGATCAGACACCTTAAATTTCGGCCAGTGTGCTAATCTCCTTCCATATTGTTTGTATACAAGCATTGTGATATGCACAGATTTGCATGAGCGGCTTCGTTACTCGCATATCCATATAAAGCTTGTAGACGCTATATTTTAAAGGCCATCTATAAATTGTTCCAATCATCAACCGAATTACTTCGTTTTTCATTTGATCTTCAATGCAATACCTTAGGGAGCTCCATGACTTAGTGGTAGAGCGCTTGACTTGAGACTGAGGGGCTGCGGGTTTGAGCCTCACCAGCATCACTGCATTGTGTCCTTGAGCAAGGCACAGTTATCCTAGCTTAGTACTAAATCAGCCCAAGAAGACCCATCCCTGCATAACTGAAATATTGTTTATGGGACGTAAAAAATCTAATAAAACTAAAAAAAATCAATTCAATACCCAGTACACTAAAATGCAATACTCCCATACACTAAATCCGAGATTTATCAATCCCCAGTACTCTTACCGTGACAAACTGACCATTGGTTTGCAGCCGTAACTTGGTCAAATTTCAACCTACGTGGCTGAAATTTTCAGTATTAATATTTAAGAGACATTTAAAAAGATTGGTCGATTAAGAATTTTGATAACTTTCTTACTTGTTTCAATAATGTTCATTTTTTGGGAGAGAAGTATACATTTTCCAGTGAGCACAGCGCTCATTTTGTGATTTTCACCATTGTTTACAGTGTTTGAAACCATTTCGTGTATTAAATGTGCTTAATATGGGTATAAGGGCTCTAGAATGCCACCTGCCAAGAACCGGAAAAATAAATAAATAGGAGAAATTCCAGATTTGCTTACCTTCGTTGTGTATATTTTCTTGAAATTTTGTAAATATTGGCTCATTTTGGAGCAATATCCGGAGTACGTTTCCACCCAGTGAAACAGTGAGGACCCAGGTGACCCAGATGAAATACCGCATAAAATCAGGATCTGCACTGTTTCCTAATTAAAGTCCAAATAGATCTTCAGCGAAAGAAATATTATTTTCAAAAAATTATAACCTATAACCCCTCAAATTGACTCAATATATACAATGGACCATCCTGAAATTTTTGTATGTAGCTTTATGGAAAATTATGTTGCTCTGAAAAGGGTTAAGGTATAGTGTGTAAAGTCTATGTACAGCGGGGCTTGAGATATTCGTTTTGAGCCGCCTCTTTCTGAATCTACTTCCATACTTATGTCCACGAGAAACGAATGCTAAAATGAGCTATGCACGTTTGCGCAGGCTCCTTTCACAGATTTTCCCGCGTCGCAGCTCAGTTTATATAGTGTTCGATGCACATATAGTATTTAGTGCACACACAACAAAGCCAAATATAGTATTGATTTTGGGGCTGAAATAAAGTTTTCATTCACATGCATGTATGATTAAATCCAAATTAGCATGTGCACCCTATATTCAAACCTTACCAAATATTATCATTTCTAATAATTCTGCATTGCTTTCAAAATGTCTCCCCAGTCTGCACTATAACCAAAAACATAATAGGCTATTATTAATTTACTGCTGCTACTACTACTACTTCTACTACTACTACTACTACATTTTTATTATTATCCCTTAATTCGCCAATCACAACAAAAGTCGTCTGCTTTTCTCGTCTGCTGAAATGTTTATGAAGCCTCTATGGCAAACAGTGTGGACCCAGATCAGACTGCTCCTACAGTCTGTTCTGGGTCCACACTGTTTGCTTCTATACTTAATTTGTCAGTCATGTTTGGCAAATATTTGCAGCAGACGACTTCAGCAGACGACATTTTCAGATGACTTTTTTTCTTGGCGCTTAAAGGGTTAATTTTATTATTATTAGTAGTAGTAGTAGTAGTATTAGTAGTATTAGTGTCATCATCATCATCATCATCATCATCATCATCATCATCATCATCATTTTTATTGTTGCAGTTCCCAAAAGAGAACGAGCAATCAGCAAATGGAGACATGAGGAACCAGTAGAGGAACCAGTAGAGGAACCAGTAGATATTGTAGCTAACAAAGAATCAACAAATAAAACACACACAACAGAAAAGGATACCATTGGAAGCACCATTGTTCCTGAGACAGGTGATGACGCAGTTATAGAGGAAATAGTAGATACATCAAATGAAGAAACGGGAGAAGCTAGCATAGACAGTGATACACATTCAAGAGAAACAGATGAGAACATAGAAAATTCAGAAGAATCAGAGGGATCTGCTGAAGGGTCTGGAGAAACATTTGACAATAAAGAAGGCACAGGCATATCCATAAAAATTTCAGAAGGTTCAGGGAATGTAGATGAACATGTAGAAGGTACAGGATCAGGAGAAGTAGATGATACATTTAAAGGACCAGTTAATGATATGAATAATAACATTGAAGGTACAGGTGACTCTGAGATAAGTACAGTAGAATCAGGAGAAATAATAGCCTTAGAAGGTTCAGGTGAATCTGAGATAAGTAATGAAGGATCAGGAGAAATATTAAACTTAGAAGGTACAGGTGAATCTGAGATAAGTACAGAAGGATCAGGAGAAATAATAGCCTTAGAAGGTACAGGTGAATCTGAGGTAGGTAGAGAAGGATTAGGAGAAATAATACACTTAGAAGGTACAGGTGAATCTGAGATAGGTAGAGAAGGATCAGGAGAAATCATAGACTTAGAAGGTACAGGTGAATCTGAGATAGGTAGAGAAGGATCAGGAGAAATAATAGACTTAGAAGGTACAGGTGAATCTGAGATAAGTACAGAAGGATCAGGAGAAATAATAGACTTAGAAGGTACAGGTGAATCTGAGATAAGTACAGAAGGATCAGGAGAAATAATAGCCTTAGAAGGTACAGGTGAATCTGAGATAGGTAGAGAAGGATCAGGAGAAATAATACACTTAGAAGGTACAGGTGAATCTGAGATAGGTAGAGAAGGATCAGGAGAAATCATAGACTTAGAAGGTACAGGTGAATCTGAGATAGGTAGAGAAGGATCAGGAGAAATCATAGACTTAGAAGGTACAGGTGAATCTGAGATAAGTAGAGAAGGATCAGGAGAAATAATAGACTTAGAAGGTACAGGTGAATCTGAGATAGGTAGAGAAGGATTAGGAGAAATAATACACTTAGAAGGTACAAGTGAATCTGAGATAGGTAGAGAAGGATCAGGAGAAATCATAGACTTAGAAGGTACAGGGGAATCTGAGATAAGTAGAGAAGGATCAGGAGAAATCATAGACTTAGAAGGTACAGGTGAATCTGAAATAAGTAGAGAAAGTTCAGGAGAAATTATAAACTTAGAAGATACAGGTGAATCTGAGATAAATACAGAAGGATCAGGAGAAATAGTAAACTCGGAAGGTGCAGGTAAAACAGAGATAACTACAGTGGGATCCCAAAAAATCATAACCTTAGAAGGTTCAGGTGAATCTGAGATATCTGCAGAAGGATCAGGAGACAACATAGACATAGAAAGTACAGGTGAATCTGAGATAAGTATAGAAGGATCAAGAGATTTAATAGAGTTAGAAGATACAGGTGAATCTTGGTTAAGTTTATGGTTAAGTTTAGAAGGACCAGGGGATAAAATAAACTTAGAAGGTACAGGTGATTCTGAGATAACTGTAGAAGGATCAGGTGAAGTGATAGAAGTTGAAGAGTCAGAAGAAGATGTGGATGATACCGTAGAAGGTACAGGTGAATCTGAGATAAGTACAAACGGATCAGAAGAAACGAAAGTAGAGGTAAACGTTGCACTTGAGATAGTTACAGAAAGTTCTGGAGAATCTAGTAAAGGAGTTGAAGAACCTGTAGCAGAAATTGGTGGTAACATAGAAGGAACAGGCGAATCAGATAGAATTATAGACGGTCCAGGGGATATTGTTGGAGAGGCTAAAGAGCCTGTAGGAGAAATCACTAACATAGAAGGTACAGGTGAACATCTTGATGATGATGATGATGATGATGATGATGATGATGATGATGATGATGGTGATGATGATGGTGATGATGATGATGATGGTGATGATGGTGATGATGATGATGATGATGATGATGATGGAGAAAGTAACGAGGATGAAAAAGAAATTAAAACTGGTGGAAATGAAGCAAAAGAAGAAAGTGAAGAGGAAAAGGCAAAAGTTGAGTTCTGGAACAAGCTTGCTCAACTGATGCAAATGAGATTAAGGCAGGGGCAATAGCTCGTTTTTGCAAACATCAATTTAGTTATACAAGAAGTGTGCCATGTATTAATTGAATTGTTATGATATATATAACTAAATGAACCAGTGCATGTCAAAATTAACAAAAACAAGTGCAGCCAGCAAAACTCATATTAGCTGGGACTTTAGCTAAGCAAGGTTAATTTATACGCTGTCCTCACAATGGATAGCTTGGGCTTATGTCATTTATGTGGACAAAAAGACCTTTAGCCCCTGATGTTATAAATCCCCGAGATTTCGACTGCTCATAATTTAAATGCTAAAAAAGGTATGACTTTTCTTGGTTTCAAACTATCCCGTGTTGTATTTATCATGCCAATAAATGTTAAGATGTCACCAATTGTTGGCATTTTAACATTTCTGAGCATGATAAATTTGAGCAAAAAAAGCTTTATAACCTCTGGCTTGGTCAGACTGGATGGGTGCCCAATCATACCTGAATAGTTGTTTTGGATCACTGACCATTTTGTTGCTTTGTCATACATTGACTGAACTATAGCCAAATCAAGGGGGTACAACGTCTTGTGCAAGAGTGGTCAACTTTTTTTGATTTGTTATTAGGGCCTCAACGCGACAAAACCGGTCTTCGGGGTTTCGGAAAAAGGAGACTAGAACCAGTCTCCCCAGCTACAGAGACTAGCTAGAAAATTGAAATTTCGTTTCTAGCAAGTTTAGATATGATACTTTCCAATAAGCAAATAACAAAGGCACTGATCAGACTGCGCAAATGCGCAGGCTGGTCTGCGCCTTTGC
This sequence comes from Loripinus fragilis, assembly GCA_964019695.1. NCBI lineage: Eukaryota > Metazoa > Mollusca > Bivalvia > Lucinida > Lucinidae > Loripinus > Loripinus fragilis. Next base: position 60,970,877 of record OZ026522.1, on the reverse strand, counting down.
TGTTCGCAACCCACCGAAGACGGGTTTTCTGGCATCAAGGCCCATTTTATCCAAAATGTGTTTAAATGTGTTAATGCCTTGCGCATGACGAGGTGACTGACTGTATTTTGATATGTAATGCTGCATGCATCATCTAGAAATCTCAACTGAAATATGAGTGATGCCCATTTTACTGCAATCTGTAGTTATCCATGCATCACTCATATTTCATACATATGTTAATAGTAAATGACATAATTCTAATGTTGTTAGCTGTTTGCAAAGGCCAAAACAGTTTCCACGTCGTGCACTACTGTCGTGCCAACCAAGAGTGATAGTGATGTATGTTTGTTTACAATTGTTAAGTAAAACAATAACTTGTAAACATCACTTGAGCTAACGCAAAGCGATACAGCACTTGTGTATTAATCCTATCCTACGGATAGGATTAATATACAAGTGATCTATCGATTTTAAGTCCCTGATAACTTTGTAAACAAAACATGACACCAATGTCACTCTTGGCTGACAGGACAGTAGATCATATATAACAACATCTATTCAAACACGTTTTATATGAAACATAAAAAATAGTTTACTGTACTACTAAAACACAAAACGTGGAACTCCCTGCATATACGGTTGAGCTTGGTGGATTTTGTCATTTGTTATGTTGAGAGATTACTAGTTTATGAAACCATTATGTGCAAAATGAAAGAGAGGAATATATTGCCAGGCAGTGTATGTTGTATAATGCTTTGTCCGGAACTTATAGCCATCTACTTTCATTTTCATGTTAGATTTGTTAACTGTTACTGAACACAGAATAAATAGGTGATAGGTACTGTTTTGATTTTTGTCTTGGAATGACCCATGTTCTGTCAAAACTTGTAGCACGGTAGAATGCGGGGCTCGTAATCAAGAAGTCGCGGTTTCGAATCCCACCATCAATGCAGCTTTGTAACCTAAGTAAGACATGCTATATACTTGCTTAGAAGTGGCTCCCCGAGAGAACGAGCGGATCACAGTGGCAAAGTTGGTAGAGCGTTTGATTGTGGATCAAAATAGCAGCTAGTTCAAGCCGCACCTGAGTCACTGTGTTGTGTCCTTGATCAAGACACTTTATCCGCTGCTTAGTACTGGTTAAATCCAGGAAAACAGGAGACTGAAAAATTATTGACTAAGACATAAATCATCAACAAAAACAAACAAACCCATGTAAAACGTCAGACATGACTGAAAAAAGTGCCAAATGGCTCGTTCCACATAAACTTAAACAGCATAACAACAAAGAGCTTATACTTAACCATACTAGTGACTCCAAAATGCATATTTGGCAAACAGTGAAGACTCAGATTAAATGCCGAATTATGCGGCATTTCATCGGAATCTACACTGTATGCTCGGACAAAAAAACGATCTTCAGAGAAAGAAAATTTTATTTGGAAATTATAACATGTGACACCTCAAATTATACAATGGACCATCCAAATTGTATGGCATCAAACCGGAATGCAGAATACATTAGGAAATTAAGGTTGGTTGCTTTGCTTAGTTTGTCTTCCTGGTGTCTCGTGATGGTTGTGTGGCTCTTCCTCATGGTCCGGTGGGTTTGTCTGCGGTTTGCGATTGTGGTATTTCCTGATCATACTATTTTTTTTTTAAATCTAGTCTCACCTTAGACGCAACATTATACGTATCTATAGTATCTAACCTTGTCCAACACCATGGACTTTTTTGATGGATCTTGAACAGATAAACCAAACTCTTTAAAGCGTGACTTTATTTAAAATATACTTAAAGCCATTAAAAACGCAACTGGTATAAGTGTAGTTTCTCCTATACTTTGTCTTTGTACTAACAAGCGTCCCTAACGTAGGAGAACGTTTTAACAAAACTTTAGCTCAATTGCAGACTTCTGCCAAAAAATTTTATGAAAAATGACAAATTCATCAAAATTTTTGGTAACCATATTAAATCTTGAAATTTTATTCAACTTCAGCTAGCAAGTACTGCGTTTCACTCAAACAAACAAGAAAACGAATTACAATACAAAATTCAATTTGCTGGAAGGACAAAAAATTTAAGTTTTAAATTTTATTTTTCGTTAAATTTCCCCAAAATTTGAGAAATCACTAAAGCTTCAATTAAACTGAATCATTTAAAAATTGGCATTCGTAAGTTGTAAGGTCATAACCTATGGTTACCATTTATCGCAATATTTACTGTCGAAAGTGTCGCATTTTCGTTAACTTCCGGTTTTCATGCTGAAACTTTGATGACCATTTTGAAGCTCAAAACTTCAAGACAAAAACAATATGTTGCGTGTGCATAGAAAGTAGATCAATGTTGAAATTTTCCGAAAGTTTGAACCCAAAAGAGCCATTCATAATACTGAAGGTCTGATATCCAGATTGATAAGGTGATTTTTCCGTTTTTGTGTCGAAGTTCGGGTTGTGTCCCTTTATCAAAAAATACAGCCTGTCTTATCTGGACTGCTTTATCTGCACCAAAAGAGTATTGACTTAATATCGCGACCATAGGTTTATGCTTTTAATTTATAAGAATGATTAAATAGCAGTTAATCTCGAGTAAGGTTATACTGTAAAAGTTGCGTTTTTACTGGCGTTAAGTATATCAATATGTCGTTCTAGAAAAAGAGTTTCATGCATTAATTTACATTTACTATAAAAGCCTTGACATAAACAGATGTTCCAGCGCGACTGGCTCATTTTACGAATTCTGCATCAATATTTTAAAATAAGAAGACCAAAAGGTCATTAATCAGAGAACGTGGTATATCTAAACCATATTAGCACACATATCATCTTTATGATACCTAAGCATTGTCCTGCTGAATACATAAAAGCATGACAATTTACTTCTGCCGTTGCGAGATTTCAATACAGTGGGCTATAAGGCTTCGTAGAAACTATTATCAGTTACATCTCATATTAATTGCATTGTTGTACGTTGACCTGATAAAAGTTGCCTGTCTCACCGCATGTGCCTTTATCAGGTCATCATGACGTTGCACTTTTTGAATGACGTCGTCCATGACGTTGAATCGAAACAAAAATTGATAACTACGTCATAATCGCTAGTTTGAAGAGTGAACCAACTTGTAAACTGATAAAAAGAATACCCCGTTCGCATCTTTTGATATATAGTTTACCAGGCTCAGCTTTCAGAATGCATGTTGAATCGCTTGACAAGCCTCGCGATTCAACAAGCGTTTTCAAAGCCTTGCCTGGTAAACTTGATATCAAAAGAAACTCACCTAGCATTCTCTATGTACATATCCTTATCAGATGGCTTCGTCAGAGGACAAATGATCTGGATGTATACTGTCTTCTAAAAAAGTACTCATCAGGGTTCAGCAGAACAAATGTTAGGAAGAGCAAAATTAATGGTGAGGAATTATACAATCAGACCAACATATGTCACGAACATAAAGAGACCCAAAACCACAAGTATACTAACAAGTCCAATTTAAAATAAGGGCCTAGGCAAATATCAGCGAGATAGTGCTAATACTGAAAGGACAAAACACACCACATCACAAACTACACTGTCCATGAGAAAGAATTTATAGCGATAAGGCGGGCTATTTCCCTAAATAATATGTTCGTTTTATTTTGTTGAAATACCAACTGGAGACACTAGGCACACTCAACAAATCCATATAGACGAGCCGTCCATGTACCCTTGCCCCCTAGTTCGTATATTTAAAACGGGTTTTCCTAAATGCATGTAATATATATCTACTTCGTTTTGAATGAGAATTTATTTTGATCATCAACTGTAGTCGTTATTCAGTAACATGTGTGGGAAATAGACCGTTAAACTAAGGTAAACAATCGTCCTACATGTATTACGATACGATAGAGTATATTATATCTATTTATACAGTTGATGTACAATAAAAACGACCATCTTGCAAAGTGGTCTTTTTTTTGTCAGATGATCGATGTCTTCTTTCGCTTATACAACCCCTTTCCCCCCTAGACCCAAGACGCCCTTAACACATGTTGTATATTTATAAAATGACGTTCAATTGTCTAAAGGGCATCTTAGGTCTAGAGGGGGGGGGGGGGGAAGCGTCTAAAAACAAACTGAAAGACACCAGTTTAATCTTTTCAATGACAAACATCACAATTTTAAGTATATTTCGTACGCATGCGAAGAAGGAATACTGCTAAGTTTTAGAAACGAAGGGCATTTATATCCTTAATAATTTAGTACTTTTGCTTTTTGAAAACCTATAGTGGATTTACTAAAATTCTGGTCTAAACAGCACCCAGTATAAAGATGTAAAATGAGGGGTAGGAGTAGAAAACGCAAGTTTTCAAGGCTTTGTAAATGATAAATCGTTTTGAAATGTATTTTGATGCTAACTATATATATTACACTACCAAAATAGACGGAATTTTAAAATCATTTGGGCTATTTGAAAATTTAGCTTTTGTAATCATGTCAACTAGGGAAAATATACGCCTTATAGCTAGAGCTTCTTTCTATTTGCACAACTGTAACGTCCACATTAGTGTTCACTAGATATTGAGACAAAAGTGTTTTGCTTTGTTTTTCAAAATGATCTAAGTAATTTAATAAAGTTTGGAATTCAAGAATCGCTGCCTAAGGCCAAGCCCATGGCTTAAATTTTGCAATTTTTGACTATCTTGAAAATTAGCTGTTATTTTATTCGTTATTATCACATAACATCGCTTCTGGGAGTGATATAACGCCATGCAATTAAATTAATAAACGACTAGTGGTTTAGTAGCGTAACGTAATGACGTCCATTACAACGTTGCATAAAACATGGCTAAATGTTGGGGTATTCACGCCAAAATGTGATTTTTAAGTAATTTTATGTCATGTGCTATAAAGAATCTAATGTTCGTGCTCCTGTATTATTGATTTTATTTAAAGACATATGCGGCTATTTCCAATGCGCACCTTTCCCGCGTCTGCAAACGGGGAAAATTGTCTGGGTCCTGTCTTTCGACCCTTAACGGATTCGGATCAACACAGCTTCCAATATTCTTGTGTCATATCTATGTTCCGACATTTTCTTCACAAAATAACTAATTAAAGTGTGTTCGAAATATCTATTGACATCTTTTTAGAACTGATCGTCTCAGTACTAAAGACAGATAAATGAAGCTCAGTCGAAATCAAACGACGTACACAATAACCCTGGTTACGAATACGATTGTGGCCGAGTCTATACGATTTGTATGGTTATTTAGAGCGGCGCACGAACTGACCTCGTGGCGTAGTGGTTAGCGTGTCTGGCTACAAAGCCAGAGGACCAGGATCGATTCCCTTATGTGCACATATTTTCAGTGTTTTTTTTTCTTTCTTTTTTAACATTTTAATGCTAAATTACTTCATATACTAGTAAAATGGCATCATCAAAACGACCGAAATGGTCATCCCCGAACTTTTTATATTGAATTATGCATGAAACCTATGGGGGTGGGGTTAAATTTGGCCCTCTAGAAAGAGAATTAGTTCGGTGACCCCAGATTTTTATTCTTTTTTCTGAAAGGTAGTATAATAGTCCATGAATTAAAAATAAATTTTCAAGATTTTCAATATTAGATTTTTTAATACATGATTTATTCTAAAAACAGATTCTATTTTTCGACGAATTGCCAAAATATATCATGCAGTATCTTGTCACAGCATGGGATAACAAGTAAACATGCACATTTCCTTAAAAGTTTGAGGTCATGGGCAGTAATTTAAGTTAAAAGAAAGAAGCTGGCTGAAGATAACAACCGTTTTAGCTCGATAATTAGGACTAGTGTTATTATTTTATATTTCTAGAAAATTGGTCAAAAGCTGTAAACTTCAATATGAGATTCTGAAAAAATAAGCACGGTGACATATCCTTTTTATTTCAAAAATAGATAGCCCATGCATTAAACAAACTGTATGCAAAGTATTGAAAATATTTCAATATGGGAAGTATTTAGTAGCATATGTCCTTAACGAATTTAGGAAAAATGATTAAATGCTCAGCATGCCTCGCATTTTATCACTTTTCCCCCAATTTGTTTAAAAATTCAAAAAAACATGAGCACTCATGTAAGATCCTCTATTTTCATCTCTAAACCCCTTAGTCATTTTTTTAAAAAAAAAAAGGACTAAATGTTCTAGTGGTCTAGATTTATATCCCCGAATTGTACCTGCCAATCAGTCGCCAAATATGACCACCCAACAACGTTCTTAAAAATTGCTCTTTTACCTTTCCTACACATTGTAACAAATTTATCCCATCTCATCTGAGACCACTATCCGGATTTTACAAAAAATTGTGTAAAGGTCTAGTTAAAAGAAAATATACTATTGCCATAAAGATTAGCATATTTTTATACGATCCCGATTTCCGAAGTAATGAAATATAATTTGAGTTTTGGGTTTTATTGGACATGTACACTTGTATTTTGGCTACCAAATTCGGATAAGTTTGATTAGTTTCATTCACTATTGTCCATGATCGGGAAGCTTACGACACAGTACTGTCCGGGAGTTGATATGCAAGAACGAATTTCTTTTGCTGATGAGTCATGAAATCACCTTAAAACGCACGTATGTTGGATAAATCTACAAAGAAGAATGAGAACAGAATGTGTAAAATTGCCATTAGGAACGCTGGTATGAAACAAGATGACATTGCAAGGGTATTAAAGGTGTCTCAGAGTGTTAAGGCAGACCTTTGAAAGAACATAGAGTGACAGTATTACAAAAAGGAAACGGTTGCCATTGATTCTTGAGTGCAAGGAATCGTTACTGAAGCATTATGTAACGTGGTGCATTATCTGACGACCACCTGATATTGTAAAAGGTGGTAACTGGGACTTTGAACGCTCAAAAGTACCAGGACGAAATCCTGGAATCTGGTTTTAGGTCACCTTTGGACTCGCTAGATGGCCAAAACATGGTGCTCCATGATGACATTGCAAGACCTCACTGTACTCGCATCATCGAGGAATACAGAAATCAACAGAACATCGCTAGCGATCCACCGCCAAGCTTGTTGCCTGAATGCATAGTGAATTGCATAGTGATAGTTCTATCAGATACAAACTTACTTCGTTTAAAAATTATGTTCCCAAATGTTATATAGTCAAAAGAATTTTAATATCCTTCAATTGTTTTTCTAAGTATATTTATCTTGATGTATAGATATCTCCACCCATAAACAAGCTTGGTCCGTCAACTGATATGGCCTTACCAGGAAATTAACCTTACAAACTATCTTTTTTACAAAGGTTAGCTTTACACATAGTGCCAGCCTTCTAAATCTATATTGTTAACTTTGCCTAGGGAAAAACTAATTTCAAGCGAAAAATGGTTGTAAATATTGTGACACGCTGGGTGAACTTTAGAGAAAACAATTTGCATCAATATGAACAATTATCTGACTACAATATATAGTAAGTATTTTGACCCAGATATATGTATTTCTGGTATTATTTACTATTTTTTATTTTTACCATGAAAAGTTTATAAGCAAAAGTTTTAAATAAACATTTTTCTACAAGAAATTTGTACACTTGGGCGACAATACTTCTATATATTGTAGTTGGATAATTGTAGTTCATGTTCATGCATCTGTTTTTTCTAAAGTTCAACCAGCGTGTCACAATATTACAAACGGTATCAGACCAGGAAGTAACTCTAAAAATACTAATAAGCATGTTGCCCATTGCTCAGGGTGTAAAGTGATCTATATGAGATGCATAAATTGTTCATACAACAATTTGGCCAAAGGTATTCATCTCCTCGATAAAACTATTTTTGCTAAAACAGGAAAAAATTAATGCAGGTAAGAGCTTTGGAAAGATTTATCGCATTAAAGTGAAGTAAAAAAACTTGCTCATTACACAATGGCCAGACAAGCACCATGAACCCATGACCAGAAATTCAACTTTTTTTAGAAAGTGATGATGTTTCATATCCAGTTAAAGGAACGAAAGAGAATGTCATCTACATGCAAACAAAAAAAGGGAGGCCCTTACACTCACACCTATAGCTGGGAAAGGGCCAAAAAAGGGGGACTTTTAAGAAAGAAGTAATTTTGTATGCCTGGAGGTATGAAACAAATATTTTTTTTCAGAAATTGCTTATGTTGCATATAAAATTAAAAGGAATGAAGAGCCCGTCATTATGCAAACACACAATAGGCCTGACTCATAAGAAGGGATGAGAGATAAAATAAAACATTTTTAGAATGAGGGGTCGTGTTGCATATCTAATTGTAGGACATGAAAAGTTGATCAACATGCATGCTCTCTCGCGCGCTCTCTCTCTCTCTCTCTCTCTCTCTCTCTCTCTCTCTCTCTCACACACACACACACACACACACAATAATCGACAGGATACAGCTTCTCTTGACCCATTGTGGACCAGAAACCCATAAACAGATACCTTGGCAAGCAGGGAAGACCAAGATGAAATGTTGCATTTCATCAGGTCTGCACTGTTTGCTTATCCAAAATCAATCTTCTGAAAAAAGTAATATACTCAGAAAAACAATTAAAGGATATTAAAAATATCTTGATTTTATTACATTTGAGAAAATACTCTATAAACAGTTCACTTTGCATTGGATAGAACTACCAATGGAGTTTTTTTTTAATTTTTTTTTAATTGTTATTGCTTTATTTTCCCGGTCCATTGGTGTGTAGGGGGTCGGGGAGGACCATCCCCCTCTCACCCCTTACAAACTACAATTTTTTTATAAATAAAATCAATGTATACATAATAAATTTATAGACTTTTTGCCAACTGTAAAGACAGCAACTTAATTATTCATATCTGGTCGTGGCTCGGCTGTTTCTTCTAATAAGGAAGGGAAATCAGGTTTTGGTAATAATTTGGTAAAGAGTTATTAATTTGAGCCGCATAAATGTGCGGGCAGTCCATGAAAAAAAAGTAAGTAATGGTGCAAAGATCAGGAATCGATACAATCAAGTACCACACCTGACCCAGGATACCAATGGGAAAGTGACAAACTCACAGAAGACACCACAAACGAGAGCCAAGAGGTCAGCCCTTTCCCAGCAGGTGACCACAAAGCACATATAAACAGTCTATGCATTAACCTTTCAGGCGCCTATCACTAAAAGTTGTATGTTTTTGTTGTTTGCTGAACAATTTTGAAGCCTCTTTAACAAGCAGTGTAGATGCAGATCAGACTGTTCCTATTAGAGCAGTCTGATCTAGGTCTACACTGTATGCGTCTATATTTATGTTAAACAATTAACAGATACTACACTTCATTTTCAGCTTTTACCCTTGTATTAGAGTATTTGTAATGGAGTATTTTTGTATTTGATAGAGCTACCAATGGGCAATTCAGAAAAATGCATAATGAACGTTACACGTCATTGGTTACGATACAGTACCACGTCAATTGTAACAACCGTCTTTACCAAAAGTTCAAAAGCAATAAAATTTGCTTTTATGTATTTTGTTGCAAGCTTGACCTGGTCATTGCTTATTTTATCATTCCGACCAGATTAGGCATGTCCGATCCAATATGACGACACATTGGCATTAAAACATTGACAACGACTACATTAGGTGTCATACTTTTGACTGAGAGCCAGCAATAATTTTGGAGCCAATCATTATGGAGTAAAAACGGCAAAAATTGATTGTAATAAATTTTGAATGTTTGTGACTTTTCAGTATAGAGGGTTAAACCGTTTGATACTGTACTGTATTTTAATCATTGTAGTATGACTTAAATTAAACATCAATTTTAATTATGGATATCTGGACTTTGAGCTGCATGTATATTTAGTTAAGTTTTTATTGTATTGAATGTTAGAGATGAATTTGAATCTAAATATCCTTCAAATATTTTTCTGAGTATACATTGTTTTGAAATTATAACCTGTGACTCCTAAATTTTCGAAAGGGACCCTCCTGACTTATCTATTTAACTTTATGGGTAATTCCATTGGTAAAAAGGGTTAGAATTCTGGTTAGTTATTACTTGAAGAATTGTTGCTTTTGCCTTATCTTAAAATAGGATGTGATATATTTTAACTGTTGAATGCGTTAATGTTTCTGTTGTCTATTGCAGCCAAACAATTCTGTCATAAAGTAACGAAATTCTAAAGAATTGTCTGTAAAAATTGCCAAAAACTTTAGAATTTCAACTCCAATCTATACTGACAGGGTTTAAAAACGCTACACCAGGATAGCAGCTTTAATGTATGTCTCAAAAAAGAATGCAAAGCAATCAATTTGATTGTATATTAAAGAGTGTGCATTTATGAGTAACACATGAAAAAATTTGCCCACTTCAAATTAATTTAAAGCATCTAAAATATAAATTCTTTAAGATAGGGGTCAACTCTTTCATTTGACAAATTTTATCAGTGAAAGATCCTCTATTTCTTTAAATCAAGAAACACCAGAAGCATCAAATGTGGGTCATGAACTCTGTAAGTCATCGAGGAATAACTTTCATTTTGATTGGCAGGTCTGTGATACAACAGTTCTGCTTTTTCGACGTGTGTACCCATTCATTCGATGACTTAAAAACTCTGCTTCTTAAGAAATGTTTCAGTGACGAAAACTTTACTAAGCAATAACGTCGTCGAGTTTAGTTTCCGATTAAAACTTAAGTGTTGACTGAAGAAGCCACTTCATGATGACATCATCGAAGCAAAGAAAGTTTACATTTAACTGTCTTTTGTAAAATATAGCAGGAAGTTAGTGTAGCGTTTTTAAGCCCATCAGTATAGTATTATTTACAGAAAACATATATGTTCTCACCACAAACGCTCAAATACTTCAAGGTCAAGGTCACTACAACCTTCTTACAAACGCTCAAATACTCAAGGTCAAGGTCACTACAACCTTCTTAAGTGTTATCATGCCCCATGTTATATAAATGCAAATTTGGCTGCAATCCACCCATTAGTTCATCAGATATAGCTTGCACTCCAGAAAGCTTTACGCTAACGTCGATTACAACGCCACTACAGACGCAGGTGAGATCTGCACCAAAACTAATATCCCAATCTTCCCTTCAGAGGGTTGGGGATGGGGCATAATCATTTCATGGTTTTTGATAGAAATAAGCCATTTCCTGGGCATATTTACTTATGTTATCCAGTTGTATTCAGATTACAACAGAATGACACAAAAAGACATTGTTTGTACATTGAAAGTCTTAATGCCAACAAGGACTAAATGGATTGAAAAACAACAGCAATTGGCATGTGTTATCAGGTGAAAAACAACAACAACTGACATATGTTATCACGTGAAAAACCAACAACATATGCGTTATCAGTGAAACAACAGCAGCAATCGGCGTGTGCCATCACATGAATCTATATCAACATTGGGAAATGATTGAACAACATACTAATTATTTGCCATATAGCTTTTATATAAAAATCTAAATAACAAAATGTTATTGCAACAGACTGCATGCTTGGTAGTCAACCCAATCACAGTTGGCAACTTTGCTTTCCTCTTTAATTGCACGCCGGTGGGTCGGACTTCAGACTCTATGATGGTTCCGACTTAAAGACTTATCTATTGATGAGATGGTAGGGGCCTGATGCTTTGGCTGTTTGTCGGGCCCACCGGGGTTTACCTGTTGGATTTCTTTTGCTCCGGTATTCAGTTTAATTTACTGTTGAGTCCTTATCCTTGCTTTATCTCCTTGTTATATCTTGATTTATATGTTTTAGGAGATGATGCATTGATAAGTTAGGGGTCTTTAATGCAAACCAAATATCTATGTGTCTTGATCCACATCTGAATTAAGGGTGAGGTTGGCGCCGTTAAACCGGTTTAAGCCCTCCAGTAAAATATTTTACTGACCGTTCCAAGGCGGTTCTTCTTTTGTGGATCTTTTATGTTTTTGTTCTGTCTTGTGTTTGCTATGTTTTGTGCGCGTCTGTTTATATGTGCTTCGTGGTCACCTGCTGGGAAAGGGCTGACCTCTTGGCTCTCGTTTGTGGTGTCTTCTGTGAGTTTGTCACTTTCCCATTGGTATCCTGGGTCAGGTGTGGTACTTGATTGTATCGATTCCTGATCTTTGCAACCTTACTTACTTTTATGATAGCAATTAATATACGTTGTTTCGTCAGCTTTTTCATCACCTTGTTGATTTGACAATGGTACATTGTTTGATGAAGAAATAAAATTGAATGGGTTTTATTTAGTTGCCTTTGCTTGTCTTAGGTTTTGATCTGGTTGATGTTTCATGGTTGATTAATACACTTTAGATAAAATGAAGATCAAAAATCATATTACACTTATTTTAATATTGAAGTTATTCCTATATATGCTGATAGTGAATCATTTCACATAAACATCATTGGCACACCATTTACACTTTACAAAACAGTACACGCAGCAGAAGATGGTTGTGCCCCTTTTATTTGGTTTGAGCTTGTGTGTGACTCTGTTGTTTTCTTCTCTATTTCATCTGTGTCTCTAGCAGAAATTTTATTTCTGTTACTGTTATCAGAAACGACGTCTTTCATTTCATTTATCTTATTTGTTCTGGTTTCTTCGCTATTAGTTCCATTGTTTAGTTGACTTGTGTCAGCTCCTGTAGATTTACTTTGTTTTACCTGATCTTGTTTTTCAGAACCTTTCTTTTCATTTTGAAGAGTATTTGTTCTGGGCTCATTGTTATTACTTTTGGTTCCTTTATCCAAGTCAGTGTTGATAGTTGTCTTTAATTCTATGTCTTTGCCCTTGTTCTTTGGAGGTGGGTCAGCTTCTTTAGGTCTAGTTTGTTTTACATGATCTTGTTTTTCAGAACCCTTCTTTTCATTAGGACGAGCATTTGTTCTGGGCTCCTTGTTATTACTTTTGGTTCTTTCATCCAAGTCCGTGTTGATAGTTGTCTTTAAGCCTATGTCTTTTCCCTTATTCTTTGGAGGTGTGTCAGTTTCTTTAGGTCTAGCTTGTTTTACATGCTCTTGTCTGTCAGAACTTTTCTTTTCATTAGGGAAATTATTTGCTCTGGGATCCTTGTTATTACCTTTGGTTCCTTTATCTGAGTCACTGTTGGTAGTTGTCTTTGAGTCTACCTCTTTTTCCTTATTCTTTGGAGGTTTGTCCCCAACTGTTTGAGAGCCCAAGGTGCTAGATTCTGGTATATACTGACCTAACTTTTCTACCAGCTCATTGAATTTATCACCTTTCCAGGAATTTTGGTCAGTCTCGTTTTTAGAAAAGTTAATGTATAACAGTTCTGTAAATACTAAGCTCATTGGACCATCAGGTGGCCATTTCATTTGCTCTAACAACAAGGGAATAATTGGTTTCTTCAATGCATCAGCTAAACTGACTTCTCTTCTACAATTGGCAGATAGGGAGTATTTAAGTGTTACACATGATACTACAGCCTTGCAACCTCTAATTCCTCTGTCAATTTTATCATATAACGAATCCCCTCCACCCATCTGATGTATATCCATCCAAACAGTATAACCAAGTGTAGTCAAGCGGTGGTATAGTGATCTTATCTCTGGCTGCTTTCCCCACTGATAAGACAGAAATACATTAGGAGATGTATCTGCCTTTACAACCTAAAATTGGAAATAAGCTAAATTTAACCCATTTAAACCAAATGGAAGTTCACACTCTTATCAACTGGATCATTCCATTTTTGTTTCAAAAGATGTTGGGTGGTATTATGTTTTAGTAAATATTAACCTATATAAGCCTAGCGTCCTTTTTTGTGGGACATAGGCAAACCGCGCAGACCCAGATCAGACGCCACATTATGCGACGTCTGATCAGGGTCTCCACTGTTTGCCTACAGAATGTTCAATTGAAATTTGAATGAAAATGAAAAATACCATCTAACAACCCTGAAAACGGAAATGGACTGGTCCAATCGATAACAGTGGGAAATTCCTTTTGGCTTAAATGGGTTAAATAGAACAATATGTAAACAAACAGTGGATACCCTGATCAGACACTGCAGAATGTCTAATCTGCAGCGTCTGGAACAAGGTATGCACCGATTACCTCTGTCCCACAAAATAGACGCTAGGAGTATATGGATTTACACGTGATAACTCTAAATAAATTATAAATGTTTTGGCTTTTTATAACCGATTATGTTAACTGATTTGATTATTTTATTGTTAAAGTGGTCACAAAACACAAGTTTAAGGTATACAACCACGTAAATTATACAAAATACAGAAACCTGCGCATTTTAACAGCATTGTAGAACTATCATATACAGTTTTTAGAAGTTTATTTAAAATGCTGTTGTCAGCTCATTCTTGTAAATATTGATAGAGAGCATCTGGATTGCTATTACATATAAGCTGTCATAAACATTGGTGGCCCTACAAAGAGCATATTCAATGTTGCTAAACAGCCCACTTGTAAACTGTCTGCTTGATAAACGAAATTTGAAATTTGTCTTCATTCATGCATGACTGTTAAAAACATGTCTTACCAATCTCAATGCATTTTTTTTCGTAAATACGTTGGCATAAATTTAGCATGAAAGTGTATAAATGTTTATTTCTTTTGGTGCTAGGTAATGTTTTGGTTAATTGAACTGTCAATATATTAAATGATGAATATACTATAATGCCAAATGATCATTAACAAATGTAATAGCTAAAGAGGTTTTCAGCAATCTTTTGGAAAAAGAAGTATGCTTATTCTAATGCAAATTGTGTTGCTGTTAAATGTCACAGTCAAATGGCTAATAAAACTATGTCTCATAAATTACTGTGATAACCACAATTATAAACAGCCAAATATTACCTTTGTATCACTTTGACTTGATTTCTTGTCAGCAGGCTGTTTCTTGCTTTTGGTGGTTTTGGTAAGGGCAGTCTCTTCAGCTACATTTGTCCACCATTTGGAGTACTCTGCAATTTATTGAATATGTGCTCTCAATCAAACACAAAAGAAAATGATACTAAATGATGAAATTTTAACAGTGGTTTAGAGAAATTAGAATTCCAAATCACTATGCATATAGACCTAAAGCAAGTCTAAAAGGCACAAAATTAACACAATGATAAGTACCTTTATCATATGACGTCGTGTCTGGGAGTGATATAACGCTGATAAACCAATAATTGTAAATTACAGATGAAGTGACGCCCATTAGGAGGGACATATATAAGGCAAGCACTTTGCAAACTCTCAGTGTTTTAACGCCTACACACGCATTTTCAAAGTTAGATAGAATATTACATTTATGCCTTAATTGTTGAATCTTTAAAAAACACTTTGTTGTCAAAAAAGCGATGAAATGCTCAGCCATCCTCGCATTTATCTCTTTCCTCTGCTCAATTAATATATTCAATAAAAAAGAGCAATCGTGAATGATCTTCTTTGTATAGCATAAAAGTAGCAATAAAAATTTTATCATATTTTCTATTAGCTGCATTTGACTTATAAAACAATGCAACTCTGGTGAATGTACCATCGTTGTGAAGTTGATGTTCGTGTCTACAACAGACTGATGTTTGCAATATGGAAATGAAATTAACCCTTAAAGCGCCAATCACGACTGCAACAGAAGACAAATTTTCCGACATCTTTCCTAATTTTTGAAAAAAATAAGGAATGATATTTCATGAGAATCGTCTGCCAGCAGACGATTCTCGTGAAATATCATGCCTTATTTGTTATTTGCGAAAAGGCAGCAAAATTTGAAATTGTCGTCTGCTGCAATTTATAGGTGGCGCTTTATGGGTTGATAATGTCACTCAGAAATGAGATATGGTTGCAGTGCCTCACTGGTTCCCAATATTAATTATTAAAGATGTTGTACCAACTGAACCGTTGGGCAAGCTATTACATAGTTTGCCAGTTTTCGACATCTATTGAACATAATAAATGCACTTATGTTGTCAATTAAAGAAGTTAGGAATATCGAAGAATAATATTTATCACTATCCGCCATATGCGTTAACAAAGTAAGTAAGGGTGCAAAGATCAGGAATCGATTCAATCAAGTACCACGCCTGACCCAGGATACAAATGGGAAAGTGACAAACTCACAGAAGACACCACAAACGAGAGCCAAGAGGTCAGCCCTTTCCCAGCAGGTGACCACAAAGCACATATAAACAGACGCACACAAAGACATAGCAAACACAAGACAGAACAAATATAAAGATCCACAAAAGAAGTACCGCCTTGGAACGGTCGGTAAAATATTTTACTGGAGGGCTTAAACCGGTTTAACGGCGCCAACCTCACCCTTAATTCAGATGTGGATCTAGACACATAGAAAGTCAAAAGTATTGCAGATTGCTACCCTTAAAGCATTCTGCAATACTTAGAACCTTCACTAAGCTATAATTTGTCTGGAAAACCAATTTTTGGTCTTCTTATCTGGCCGCTTAAGACAGGTTTACAAAGACACAGCAAACACAAGACAGAACAAAAACATAAAAGATCCACAAAAGAAGAACCGCCTTGGAACGGTCAGTAAAATATTTTACTGGAGGGCGTAAACCGGTTTAACGGCGCCAACCTCACCCTTAATTCAGATGTGGATCAAGACACATAGGTATTTGGTTTGCATGAAAGACCCCTAACTTATCAATGCATCATCTCCTAAAACATATAAATCAAGATATTACAAGGAGATAAAGCAAGGAAAAGGACTCAACAGTAAATTAAACTGAATACCGGAGCAAAAGAAATCCAACAGGTAGACCCCGGTGGGCCGTACAAACAGCCAAAGCATCAGGCCCCTACCAAGACGAATACATATTAAATAAAAGGAATACATGCACCTATGCTGCCTATCTGTAATTATAATTTGTAATAAAATGTAATATAAAGGCAAAATTTGCATTACTTAAGTTTGCCTTCTAGAATGTTTTGTACAAGTATTTGTGTATTATATATTCAGAGCATTTGTATTCAGATATTTGTAAAATGCTTGAATATCAAAGGATTATTCAAATCATAGCAGATACCAAATAATAAAGACAATGTAGGTAGAGAGCTATTCACTTTGCCTTTTTATCCTGTGGCTTATTGATTCAACTGTGATCTTGTGTCACTTTCTTTCAGAGTCATTGGAGTAATATTTTCTTTAAATTCGTTTGTCACATGTCGTCTCATCTGTGAGTGATATGAGGCCATGCAATAAATATCATAATCCACAAGAGCTTAACAGATAAAGTAACGTTACGTAATGTCGTCTATTATAACACTGTGTAAAAGAAGGCAAAATCTTGACGTTTTCACGCCAAAAATGCGATTTTTAAATGATCTTGATATCATGTGATAAATAGAATCTAACATCAGTGCTCCTGTATTATTGATTTTATTAAACTTGTTTCAAAAAAGAGATAAAATGCTTGGCCATTTTATCTCTTTTCCTCAATTTCTTTTAATGAAATATCAGATATGATCACGCGTTTTAGATTCTCTTCTTGTTTTCCATACCTTTCTTAACCATTTTCTGATCTGGAACAACATAGTAGTTTAGCTGCATCAAAAGTTCATGAAACTTTGGTATTGGCCAGTATCGCTTGTCCTTCTTAAGCGTGTTTTCGCCAGGTCGTTGAAAGAATCTAATGAATAAGTACTCGCTGAATATAGGTCCCATAGATCCTTCAGGTGGCCAGGCCATCTGTTCCATCAGCAGTGGTATCATTGGCTTGTTGAGATTTACTGATAAATTTACCTGTATAATGATATACAGTAAAACCTGTCTTTAGCGGCCACTCAAAAATAGACAAAACAAAGGTCTTAATGGCAAATGGAAGCTTGATGAAGGTCGAAAGTATTGCAGAATGCTCCCCTTGGAGCATTCTGCAATACTTTTGACCTGCAGTAAGCAATAATCAGTCTTGAAAACCAATTTGGTCTTCTTTTTTGGGTGACTGCTTAAGACAGGTTTAACTGTAAACAAATCAATTTTAGGCCACTACAGATACGTATGCTACTTATATAACAAAACAGATTCATCTATTTGCTGCAGCTCTTTTTCCATGTAATTAAAAGAATGAATCCATCATCTGGTTTAGGAGTTTTGTTACTTTAGATATTTGCCTACTTGAAAATTTTGCAACAAAGTAAGGAAGAAGGCAAAGATCGGGAATCAATAAAATCAAGTATTACACCTCACCCAGGACACCGTATGGGAAAGTGACAAACACAAGAAAACGTTACATGCAGGAGAGCCAAGAGACAGAAAAAGAAAGTTTATACGAGAACTGTTCAAATAGGATAACTTTCGTCACATATATGCTAGGACAAAATGGTATACGTTTCTGTAAAGGATTATATGTTACCTTTAAACTGGCACCAGACCTAAAGAAAAAAAAACAGTATACTTATCGAGTTATAGCCCTTTGAATGATGGTAACTTTAGTATACTAACAAACTCAATACTTCAAATAAAACACTGATATAGACGAGCGTATAATTCTTCGATAAACCAGTGACATTTCTTGAAATTTTTAAGGAAGTATCCCCATATACTTATTTAATGATTCTGTGAAAGTTGCGAACATTTGACATGTTTTTGTTAAATTACATCGAATCCTTTTCACTTAAGTCTCCTTATGTTTGCAAATAAATGGTAAACAAAGCACCACCTTTCAGTTTTCAGTCAAATTTTTCTCTAACAAAATGCACGAAGCAACATTTAACCTAGTTTTAACTCAAAGACAATATGGTGATCGCCAAAATCATTGAAAGATAGTGGGTAATGTTTAAACACTGTTCCTTAGGATAGTTCTTGTTCATATTGCTTTTAATTTCACAATATGATGCTGTAGCTTAATGTTTGATTTAACAACCTTACCTCTCTATTACAATTTGGTGACTTTGCATATTTCTCTGTGACACAACAAATGACAACCTTAGCTCCTCTGATACCATTATCGATTTTCGCAAACAACTTGTCTCCTCCACCCATCTGTCCTATATCAAGCCAGCATTCATAGCCAGCCATGTTAAGGTGTTGTTTTAAAAGCAAAACTTCATTTTGGATACCCCACTGGTAGCTTATAAATATTGGCGGTGGTCTTGGGTATTCAAATTCTTCATCTTCTACTACGCCCTCTGCAAGAACACAATAAGATAGTTTTGGTAGTCTTGTTAAATATTCTATCATTTAGCAAGCTATTGATTAAAACACAAAAGCTAAAACTAATATATGGGCCTCATTATAAGAAGACCCGATTTTGTTGTCAGTGTAGTCTTGTTAACCCTTTCACTACTACGTTTCCTAGGTAAACTCTTATGCTTTAAATTATATAGTCCATTGTGTTAATTGGTGGTTTCTAAAAATGCAAAAATAACAGTTTGTAAAAAAGCCAAATGGTGTTTTAGACTACTACATTCTAATATCATTCTTGAATATTTGGCCAAGTCTTGTTGTATGCATTGTGTTCTAGATATGTCCTATCTTTATGAGTATAACTAACTTGGCGCTTGAAGTTGCTCAATGTAGAGGCAGTTCTTACGTTTAGGTCTAAAGTATCCAATCTCTGACAGTTGATTGCAAGAAAGACTTCTCATGAGAAACTGTGTGAGCTGGCTGTATATTTAAAAAACGTTCATGTTACGTTGCTAGTTTCTGGAAATGTTTTGGACAGGCTGGAGAATTAGTGACTGTTAGTATTGAGGTGTTAACTCATTTATAATTTTATATAAGTTGAATAATTTATTATCATCTCGTCTCTTCTGAAGTGCTTTGTAATTCTGTATCATCATATAACTTCTGTATACTACATACTTTCGTGGTACTAGTAATTATACGTGCAGTTTTAATTTGGATGCTTTTTTTGTTTCAATAGAACAATTATCCCAAATTATGTTGGCGTATCCAAGAGTGATCTGATATATGTCGTGTAGAGTTTAAACAATGATAATCTATCTTCCACGAATTTGTTTCTTTTAATCGACCCCATTCTTTTCCCAGTTTTTTCTAATATTTTTGCAATAAGCTCTGTCCACGTGAGGTCACTGCTAAACGTTAGTCCTAAATGTTTATGTTTGATAACCTCATTAATTTGAGCATTACCTATGTATAAATGGGGATGGAAAGGTTTATAATATTTTCTAGATTGAATTAAAGATTCAGTTTTATTTGGATGACAGTCAACTTACAAAGTTTTGGCCCATTTGTTTTGTTTGTTTGATTCCATTTTTTATGTCCCAGTCAACAATTTTTCAGTTATGGCCGGACGAGTCATTCTGGGTTGAACCAGTACTAAGCAAGGATAAATGTGTCTTGCTCAAGGACACAACACAGTGAAGCCCCTTGGTCTTGGGTCAAGGACTCTACCATTGAGCAACTGTGCTTTCCCTATCCACCCATTTTTTTATCAAGTAGAAATCTGTATTAAGCTGGAGAGCTGCAGTAACTGGAGTTTCCACTATGACATATAGACTAGTGTCATCCACAAAAAACCTTATATTACAACGAAGGCCTTTAACTATATCAATAATATAGATTAAAATAACGTAAGACCTAATATTGACCCTGAGGGACCCCCACGGCACACAGGGATTTTCAAAAAAATCTATATTTACTTTAGAAAAACAAATAACGAGTGAAAGAGCTTCGTGCATTAAGGGGCTTTTTTGGCCCCCCTATGAGGCTTTAATATAGAAATTGTTTTTTACTAATTTGTTCTCATTAGTTTATTAGAACAATAACTAAAGTGTAAAAGTCTAAGTACTTTGAATTTTACCGTTGCTATTGTAACAAAAATGGCCGCCAAAATAGGCTGAAAATAGGAAATATACCTTTTTGGAGCAAAATTGAGAGGTTTGACAGAGAGATTAACATAGAGCACAAGCAAATACCAAAAAGGTATTTTAACAGAAGATGAGAAATAACAAGGTACACAACATATTAAAATGAATTTTTTGGTATTTAACTGTGCTGATATCTAATTTTTAAAAGATCACTCTCCAAAAGCCTTAAATTTGGTCTGAAATTGCAATTTCTCTGTTTTAGGCCTATTTTGTCAGCCATTTTTGTTTTCATAGCAACTGTAAAATTTAAATAATGCCAAAATTTTACACTTCAGTTATTCTTCTAATAAACCAATCTGAAGAAATGGGTGAAAAGCAATTTTCAGTTTTTGGCTCTAGCGGGGGCTAAAATAGCCCCTAAATGCACGTACCCCTTTTACCATCTGATTGAAAAAGCTACAGCAGCTTATTATATCAACTATGTTGGCTTTCTATGCATTATTTCTCAGAATAAGAGTGACAAATGAAATGTATTTTCAACTAATTTTCAAAATAAAAATCACAATTCCATACAAATATTTAAGGCCACCACAGACTAAGAATAATACAACAAAGTAAGAAAGGCAGCAAAGATCCGGAATCGATACAATCAAGTACCACACCTGACCGAGGATACCACATGGGAAAGTGACAAAAACACAAATAAACATCATAAACAAGAGCCAAATGGTCAGCCCTTCCCCAGCAGGTGACCACAACTTAGCAATGAACAGACGCGAAAGAATGACAAACACAAGACATAAATATCATAAATTATCCAAAAAAGAAGTACCGCCTTGGAACGGCCAGTAAAAATATTTTACTGGAGTGCTTAAACCGGTTTCACAGCGAAAATCTCACCCTTAGTTCAGATGTGGATCAAGACAGATAGATATATATTTGGTTTGCATGAAAGACCCCTAAATTATCCATGCACCATCTCCTAGAACATATGATTCAAGATATAAAAAGGAGATAAAGCAAAGATAAGGACTCAACAGTTCATAAAACTGAACACCAGAGCAAACGAAATCCACAAGCAAGCAGCCTTTTTATACAAACATTCATCTTTTATATTAGATTTTTGCTTCAGTGGACTCTGGGTAACTAAAGTCAAAATAACTCGAGGTACCTGCTTGAGTTAATTTATTCGTTGGCATCTGATCAGAAGTGTATTTCAGAATAATTTCCTTTGACCTTTCATATCATATACTGTTGGTACCTATCCTGACGATCACACTGAATTGAGCTTTAGATATTCATGGTCTAAGACTTTGTGAATAACCTTTACTTGAAACATTCAATAGGTTTATCCAAAAATTAAACTGGACCCGGCACAGCTTGGTTGAAAAATTACAAGAAGGAATGACTGTTATAGGACATTTCTTTTAAATGTCTGGCATTTGATTTAAATGCCTGGATTTGAATCCAATAACCGTAATGATATACATGATATGCATCGAACAAATTGACTGTCATTATAATTTCTATTTTTCCAACGCTTGGCAAAATAAACCTGCCAAACTTGTTGGTAAATCATATGTATTTGTCAAACATTTATTTCTGCATAAAATGTATTGATATGAAAACGCAAGCAAAATGGTCAGACAATTCCACAATCACAAACCACTACCAACTCATTGCACCAAGAGCAACCAGGAGACACTTGAAAAGACAATGTTACACGCAAATAAAGCATCCAGCTCCTCACTGAGATGCATGCATAAATAAAATGCCAATTAGAACAGAATGACAAAAACCAGGCCAATGGTTATAATACTTATTTCAAGCTAAACTCAAGTCTGCATAAGAGTTTAACTGCGCATAAAATGTAAAATGGCAAAAGCAAAAAATAAAATTGTTCTTGCTTTAAAAATCTCAGTTACAAGCTCAGTTTAGTTCAGCATGTTAAAAACTTTATTGCCTCTTACAAGAAACTCCTAAACATAGAATGAAAGCAACAATAAACAAAAAACTAACAACAACTGAACCCTCACATTCACATATGAGCCATGACATGAGATTTCCTACAATGTGGTATGTGCGACCAGCAAAGGCTCAGACCAGCCTGCGCATACGCGCAGACTGATCAGAGCCTTTGCAGGTCGCTTGAATATTCTATGACTGTTAAGCTACTGACCCAACAAACTTTGGGGTTTCTAAGCTTAACAAGAAGCTGCACAGGCTCGTCTGAGTCTACACTTGTCAAAATTCCTAATTGTTGGAAATCACATATCACAGCTCAAATACAGTATCAGCAGTCACAGGGAAATTCAAATATTTTCAACTGGTCAAATGTCTGCAAAAGATTATAATTGAGCCGTGACATGTGATTTCCAACAATGCGGCATTTGATTATGTGTAGACTCGGACCAGCCTCTGCAGCCTCCTTTTAAGCTTAGAAAATTCCAAATGATATTCAGTCAGTAGCATAACACTCATACAATATTCTAGCAATAAGCAATGGCTCTGATCAGACTGCGCGTATGCGCAGGCTGGTCTGAGCCTTTGTTTGTCGCACATACCAAATTGTTGGGAATCTCATGTCGCGGCTCATATTGTTATTCAAAGGCATTCATTGTTTATCTTGCAAAGAAAAGTTCCTTAATTGTTGCCATATTATCACAGATAAACAATCCTATCAAATTAATCATGATTAAATAAAGAAGCTATATTACTTGCTCAAGGATCTGTACGACCTACTGCAGATATACTACTTTTTGTGATTGTTAGATTAATGGGGGATGGCCCTGACCACTATTGAATTGTTACGAGGTTAGTAAAGTTATTCTTTTTAATCTACAAGGATACATACTTGCAGCTTTCATGGCATTCTCAACAATAGCAGCTCCATCTGTTTTATTCATTTCAGTAAGAGCATTAAGTACACCAGAAGATGCCTCGCTAGTTTTGTGCGTAGAGTACCATTCACTCAGTAATGCCATACACGGATCATGTTGTGTTGCCCATCCTCTTATATCATCATTACTGTAGCCAAGCCGACTAGCTAGTAGCCTCCAGTCATTCTTGGCAGTAGCATTCATAATCCTTGACAAATCACGTGACCATTTGGGAGCATTTGTCATTGTCTGTGAAGAGAAAAATGTACACATAATCACAAATGAGCCGTGGCATGTGATTTCCAATAATATGGCATTTTGACAAGTGTAGACTCGGACAAGCCTCTGCAGCCTCCTGTTAAGCTTCGAAACTCCAAACGGTGTTCAGTCAGTAGCTTAACAATCATAAAATACTCAAGCGACTAGCAAAGGCTCTGATCAGACTGCGCGTATGCGCAGGCTGATCTGAGGCTTTGCTGCTTGCATATCCCACATTGTTGGAAATCTCATGCACTGGCTCAAATATTCTTTGGTGATACTGAACTTACATTTCAGGAAAAATTGTCAAAAAATATCTTTGTGACATGTATATGCATCAAGCCTGTATAAAACTAGATGTGTTGGACTCTGAAAAAGAAACATGCATAATGCCCTACAGTGAAAAGGGGGCAATGATGCTCATTGACGAATGTTATTGTGACTACAAGTGCAAATGTAAAGGGGATGGCCTAGTTGATGGCCATCTAAGAAGGGCACATTGGATAACAACCATACTTGAAATTACCCAAGGGATAAATATAATGCATATGTGGAATTCGAAAGCAATCAGATGACAAGCACTTAGAATGTCTGCAAGTGGGAACAGATAGGCCACCATTTTTGGCAAGGACCTCAATTATCGCTCAAAGAACAATACCCATTTTTGAACATGGACAAGAGTTTGATAAAATTAATCAATAGATGGAATTCGAAAGAAATCAGGTGATAAATGACTTAGAGTATTCACAAGAGTGTGGCCATGTACAGAAGTTGTGCGTTATTTTGTCATTCTCATAATTGATGATTTATGCAGATAATTAAAATCAAGTTTATTTCTGTCTCACATTTGGATGGCGTTTTAGTGATAAAACAAAGTCTTCCTTCATATTTATTTTGTTAGAGTGTTCAATGCTTACAAATGTTCCACCTGTTATAGTTATCTAATGATTAGACAATATAAGAATAGTACAATTCTGCTGCTGAAATGTATGTTATTTGGACAGTAAAAGCTGTCTTAAGCGGCCTGACTAACAGAAGACCATAATTGGCTTTCAAAGTAAGGAAGAAGGCAAAGTTCAGGGAGTGATACAATCAATACCACACCTGACCCAGACACCACATGGAAAAGTGACAAAAGCACAAGAAAACATCACATACAAGAGACAGGACTTTAGTTAAGAGTGTGTAACGAAAATCTATTTTTCTTATTTCTCAACCAAAACATATGTTGTGGGTACTCAAAAGAACCATCTCAATAACACGGTTCTTTTGAGCACCCAAAACATATGCTAAAATTGATTGGTAAGAAAATATTTACAATTTTATGCTGAATTTTTTTGCTTATCTAAACCTGTGAAGAGAGCCAAGAGGTTAATCTTTTCCAAGGCTGCAATGAACAGACAAGACAAAACATTAATAACAAAAATGATCCACAAAACAAGCACCGCCTTGGAACGGTCAGTAAAATATTTTACAGGAGGGCTTAAAGTATACCGATTATTGCTTAATGCAGGTCAAAAGCATTGCAGAGTGCTCCAATACTTTCAACCTTCATAAAGCAACCGTTTGTCGTTAAGAGCTTTGTTTTGTCTATTTTAAGCGACCATTTTAGACGTGTTGTACTGTATATATGAGTCAGAATAATGTTTTAAGTGACCATTTTAGACGTGTTTTACTGTATATTTGAGTCAGTATAATGTTCTTTGTACTCATCACATGTGTTTGCAGCAAAGACTTTGATTAGCCTGTGCAAATTTCTAGTCTAGACAAAGCCTTTAATATGCACACATACAAAAATGATGTAAATGAAAGCTCAGACCATATAGTAGGCATCTCCTCATAGAAAACTGTCTAGTGCATATAAAAGCAGTGAAGGTCTAGACGAGGCATATGTAAAACATGGATAAAAAGATCAGAGCAAAAATAAGTCCTTTATCCCAAGCTGTACATGCATATTTTCTTATCCCATACGAAATTGCAGTCTCACCTGTTTTCGCTGCTTATACACAGCAAGCAGGTGCGTAGATGCTGTCTCATTTGAAATAGTTTGTCTTTTGCCCACTTGGTAGAAATAAATACATGTTTAAAGAGTGGTGTCACATTAGACCTTATATTCACCTTATTGTCTAGTTCTTCCATCTTTATCTTTGCATCGCCCATATCGTCTTCCACAACATCAACTCTTTCGACAACTTTATCAAGCCCTTCACCTAAATCTGCAACATCTTTGTTTAGCTCAGTCACTTTAGTGTCAATTTTGACTACCTTTCCTACAGTAGCAACGACTTTAGTATCAAGAACAACCATATCTTCCTGTTGCTGCTGCAGTCCTTCAGCAATATTTTCCACACTAAATGTTACAAAAATAACGGAAAAATTATTTGGGTCAGCCCATTAGATGATATATGGACCACACGTTTTAGTGTATGAGCATGGTGGGAATATCTCTCACAGAATCCACCAAGTTTAATGCAATGAATCAAATGTGTGTGAACACTATTCTTGCATAATTCAACCCAATTGTAAACTAACTCACACTAAAAACGCTACTAAAATAATACAACTACCCTTTTTTATACTGGATTTCACCAAACAAAATCACTTAAGCGTCACATTGTCTATCTTCAACAAAACGTTAAAGCCATACGCAATGCTTACAATAACATTTGCATGGACAGAATAAGCAGTCGAAGCCGCAATCCTATCCTGATTAACGTATTTCAAACCAGCTCATTTAAGCATTGTTAAGTTAAAAAATATTGTTTAAACAGTAAGTGAATCACTTGATTTGAATATAGAGTTTTGCTTATTCACAGTCACTTCAAAGAGGTATGTGCATTTGTATTCATGCAAATCTTATACAACTTCAATTTGTGCTAAACATTATTCCAACCATTCATGTTTGCATTTCACTTGAGATCTAAGTCATAGTTGAAGCCTTAATCACATTTCATACTCCGTGAGAGAGCCTGACAGGCTCTAGCTACACTAAGTGGATTTACTGGTCCCCAAGATAGTTAGTTGCTCACTCATGCAATATGTCCCACATATATTATGTCCTGGCTTTTAGCGCATATTTCATTGGAAAGTACATAAAAGCATTTTTAAATTTAAAAAGAGCTGAATTGTAAAACAAAAGTAATTACTCATTCAATAATTATCTAGCCTAAATTTTTAATGGGCGGTAAGTGTCTGATGCTTGACTTTGGTTTGGCCCACTGTGACTCAACTAGGAGTTTGTTGTTTTAAACTCTGAATGTATGTGCGTTGAGAACAGTTTTCTCATTTTCTTTGTTTTTTCACAGTATGCTAACTTTATTTGAGCCACGACATGAGATTTCCAACAATGTGGTATGTGCGACCAGCAAAGCCTCAGATCAGCCTGCGCATATGCGCAGTCGGATCAGAGCCTTTGCTAGTCGCTTGAGTATTCTATGATTTTTAAGCTACTGACTGAACATCATTTGGAGTTTCTAAGCTATAAAGGAGGCTGCACAGGCTTGTCTGTGTCTACACTTGTCAAAATGCCACATTGTTGGAAATCACATGTCACGGCTCATTTGTTGGTTTCCCTGTGACAATACATTGCACAGTATACGTAAGAAGCTTCCATGCAAACTTTACTATTTTTGTGTTGTAACATCAGCAGAATCTATGCCGAAATTGTGGCCAGTAAATTATATCTATTTCCCATGATATGACAGCTCCTGTCAGTTATAATGTGGTGATTATGTTATCATTTATTCATTGTTTGTGTTGCTCCTATTGTTTCTTAGGGTTTTGTGCAGGGGTCTAGGTTTGTGGTGTAGTGTCTTTTCTAGTTGTGCAATCACCTTGCAAAGGCAAAGAAGGCTAGTTACTTTACTTCAGTAATATCCATGTTATCATATGGCTGTCAATGTTTTATGTCTCCTACTGTCCTGCCAGCCAGCAGTGACAGTGACTTCGTGTTTTGTTTACAAGGTTAACAGGGATTTGTAATCGATAGATCACTTGTGTATTAATCCTATCCTCAGGATAGGATTAATACACAAGTGATCTATCGATTTGGGTAACTCAAATGAAGTGTACATGTTAGTGTTTTTCTTAGCAATTGTAAACAAAGTATTTCGTCACTGTCACTCTTGGTTGGCACGACAGTAGGTGCTTTGGGTTGGTCTGTTGTATGTGATTGTGGCATTCCCTGCTCAAACTATCTTGTTTTTATTGTTGTGTAGCCAATAACATGGCTACAAATGTAAGTTTAAAGAGATTGTTCACGTCACAGCCATTAGTATTATCATTACATATAAGAGACAATGTTTGCTGCCATAACCCAATATTTTGATATGCAATAATTTTTTGCCAGCTATCTTGTTATGCAAACCTAACACCAAAGCCTTCAAATTTAATTTAAACATGTACTACAAAACACAGTAGATTGGAATATCTAATAAGTATATTAAAATAGGGGCTCATAATATGGTGATTTGTTGTTTTTCATGACATTCAAAACCTTATGATAAATAAATCGAGACATAATTGTTGGCATAATTAAAACATTACAGTATATTGTTTAGGAGCGAGAATGCCAGACAGGTTTGCCGACTGTCATTGTGGAATATCCTGGTCATATGCACTTGCTTTTGAATATGACATATTTCCCAATACTCTTTATAATAGCATTTGAAACATTGTTGACTGCACCATATAATTAGTAAGGTAAATGTACATAGAAGAATGAACAACCATTTGAATGTCTATAAATTTACATTATCAATTTCTAAAGACATATAAATAAGCAGTATTATCCCAAAATTGTACTCTCTGTTAGATACAGATATTTGCTATTTGTGAGTATTTAGTTTGTTCATACGTATTGTATTTCAACTTGGTACGATACACATACACATATATACAAGTTACAGAATGTAAAAGGATTAGAAGTACATAAAATAATATAATTTTAATAGGAATTGTTTTGTGTACCTAACCTGTAGACAGCAGTTATCAAGAGGTATATTTTAATTTTACTTACCAATCTTAAATGATTTTCAGTTGACATCCTATTTCTAGAGAAACACACAAGATTGGGCAAATTTAAATTTTCCATTTCTACAAATTTTATGTTAAATTAATCCAATAAAACTGAAGTATTTTATTTGCTGCTGGTTATTGAAGTATTTCTTGGTAAACATACCTTTTTCCTTCCAGAATGAGGATCATATCATGGGCCATGTCTCTAAGATCTGATACTTTTGATGTCTTTTCAAGTTTTTGCAGCTTTTGTTTATAAGCTTGCATGTAGTCTTTATACTTCTTGATCATTGAATTCAAAGCTATCAGTAACGCCCTAGCTGTTGGAAAATCTGGCAGAAGAATAGACTTCATTAGGTAATCAATTGTAGCTTCTCCTAGTTTCTGTGAACAAATTGCAATGGAATATACACAGATTAACAAATTTTGTAGCAATAATGTACACTACAGTCTGTGCTAAATGTGTTGGTTGATTTGCATTACAGTGTCAGTTCCCATATATGAGTGAATATATTTTTTAGCGTCATATGTATTTCAATATGAGCTTTAATATAATTGGTACGTTTCTATAATATTTTACATGGTTAAGATCAGCAAAGTTTGAATATCAAAGCAAGAATAAGATCAATCACGATTATTAACAAAAGTTAAAACTATCATTCTAAAGAAGAATAAATACAAACCAGACGATTCTAGTGATAATAAAAGTCTTACAGAAAAAATGACATATCAAAATACACTAGATATCCTTGAAAATAAAAAAGGGACGTTAAGTCTCAGGACCATCCATCAAAATCTCTTGAAGCTCTGGCCATCCTTTTCTTTTAATGGTCCACTTTTGGGATTTTGTGTAGAGAGCGTCTTTGTTATAATTGTACAAAATATATATGCAGTTTCTCTTACAATATAGGTCATATAGTTAAAAGATTTCCATTTAAGTTCTGGGGATAAATTAGTTGAGATGAATAAAATTGTTTAAGTAATTTAGGAAGAAATAAAAATGGTGAACATTTGCTCAAAATTATTTTTAAATCAGGACCATATTATTTTATGTGTTTCTCATTTTGTCAAAAATATAAATATCAGGAAAGACAGAGCAGAAATAATTAAGTTTTATCTGGCATTTTATATCTTGCTATTCTTTTAACTAAGACATTAAATCTGTTCAATGTCTTGTTGAGGTGGGCATGTTTTTGAGAGTAAAATATTCTAAGAATCAGACCAGATATTTTTAAGATATAAGGAAGAAGACAAAATAAATGGATAAAACTTGTGAAGAAAAGGGCAACGTGAAAATAGTACTGTTCATCCCAAACAAACAAAATGTACAGGGGTTATAATTTCCTCTCTTAACTGGGGTCCAATGTCTTATTAATTTCTTGTCAAAAGTGAACAAAAGATCAACCTTAATACGTACCTGGTCTGTTCTACCTATGCAGGCGATGATATAACTTCTGTATTCCAGTGAGCTTTGTTTGAAAACAGATGGATCACACAAAGTGGAGAAAAAATCAACAAGGCTTGATGGCTGATTGTCACAAATGTTTTTCAAGATCATTAACAATGACACTTGCTCATCACGAGTTCCAGTTTTACAGCGGCCAAACAATCGACTGATATGAGGCTTTGTAAATACCTGAAAGTTAAAAACAGGATATATAGGCATCCATCCAGCAAACATCTTTATGACTCTTTTCGGCCTTTCAGCAAAACGTCAAGGTGAACCAATTTTTAAATGTTCTATCTATTAAATGGGGTTAAATGTCTAAAGTAGTGTAGTATATGCACCATCGTCTGCTTTGATACATCCATTGTGTGAGAATTGTACATCGATATAATCTATATAAGATATGATTTTGTGTTTGGAGTCATTCGGCACATACATTTGTTTAACATTACATGTAGAAACAATTACATATTGTAGTTACTATCATTGTTTTCATGTTGAATTACAATATATTTTGAATTACACAATCATTTTGAATAACAATGTCATTTTTATTACAATATCAGTTTTCTTTTTAAAATCTTTTAAAATACCCTTGTTATCTAAAGCTTCTTTATGAAATCAGGACGCAAAAGCATCATTACATATTCATAGGCCAAAAAGAAGAATATTTCCAATATTTATTTACGAACCAATTTAAACATACGTTTAGGAAGCAAAAAAAGTGATTGCATTGAAATATATTTTTGTACATCCACAACATTGTGATTTTGTGTACACCTCTCAACAGGTTTACTATATAAAATTGCATAACTTTTCTTAACAAGAATCTAACCTCCGGGTGTTTTCCTGATACTATGTAGAGTATATAGATAATACTGGCACTGTCTTTGTCCTTTAACTTGTCTAAACGCTCGAAGAAGTCCTGTATGCGTTTGTGAACTGGAGATGGGTTGGTGTTGTAAAGCTTACATATCAGTTCTAAAAAGAAAGTAACATGACAGATACTACGCACTGTGATATGGTCTCAATGTGATACTTTTTTCATACTCAACTCAACAGAGCATAAATTTATTCTGTTCATAAATGTTATATTTTGACATCATTTTACATCTATAGGCAAGCTAAACAGGCCCTATGAGTGTTTTAAGTAGGGATTTTTTTTCAATATCTATAATTTGTTTTTTCCGCAACAATTCCTTAGCTATATTCCCAAGTTATTTGCATGATGTTATACAGAAAGCATTGCTGACCAGACTGATAATTTTGCGAATGGTGTTGAATACAGTCATAACATTGTGACGACGATATGCCATTCGAAAGTTAACAGCTGACGCCATTTTGTTTAGAGTTAGAGAAACCCAGAGTCAAGAAAATGGATAATTTAATGTTATAGAAGCGTTTTCAGAACAAATTTGGTTTGAATAAGGTAAAATCAGCAAGATAATGGTCGCACATGTTTTGTCATTGCATTAACACTTACCATGTACCCCAGGAGCTGTTTGAACACTTTACCTATTGACCTCGTGTTCGAACAGCTTCCTCAGGACCCATAAAGATTTTAAAATGCATGCAAAAACATGTGTGGTCCCTTTATTTTCATAGAAACCTATAGTGAGCTGCTGTTGTTTGCAAAATGCTTTCTTAATAGTTCTCTAGATAGAAGTGCTGTATTAGAAATCCATTTTCATATTTTTCAACCAATAAAAATAAAGTCAATAATACAAGAACACAAACGTTAGATTCTATTTATCATATGACATTAAGATTACTTTCAAATCTCATCTCTGGCGTAAAAAAGTTATAAATGTGCCATTATGTATGCATCGTTGTTATGGACGCCACAATGTTTCCGGAATATCTGTAAACCACTAGTGGTTTATCAATTTTATTGCATAGCGTTATTACACTCCCCGACGTGACGTCATATGATAATCATCATTTTTACTAATTTAAACCTATTAATAAATGTATAATATATTTTTATTTGAAAAAATAAAAAAAATCCATTTTGGTTCTGTAAAATACAATAAACAAATCAAACTCCTTGTAGTTTTGCTACTATTACATTTATCTCAGTGAGTGAGCCTGGTTCTTTGGGCTTTGAATTATACAGCGTGACTTGTTTTCATAAAATACTTTCGTCTTTATTATTCATTGCTATTTGCTTTCTTTGAAAATTGTTTTCGGGTGACCCTGGTGTAATTCCACATTGTGCAGCATTTCATCTAGGTATTTACTAATTGCCAAAGTACGTGTTTGGGAGTTTCTGGTCTATAAACGGTTACTATGCATTGATATGAAATACATGTGTTTGTTTTAGATTACAAGCTTTGATCCCTCAGCTGATACAATGGACCATCCTGACTTTATTTTATGTAGCTTTTTTACAACCAGGCAACCACCAATTTAGCATTTCGTTCCAATGAAACATCTAAAGATAAACTGTCAATAGTATAAATTTGGCTATCTATTATTGTCAGCCAGGTGCACGCCAAACTACACAAAAACTTGTTAATTTATACATACTCATTACACTGCTACATAACAAAGTATGTGAGAAGTTTGTGGAAAAAGTTCATGGTGAAAAACATTCATTTATTGAATTGACCAATGTTGTAGGTACACTTTGAAATTGCATCAATGAGGCAATTCCAATGTGTGCCAACAACATATGTTACTGATATTAAGGAAACCTATTTTGAAATATACACTAAACAAGTATCATATCCATTGACTTTCAATTGCCTCTTTTAAAATCGCAAACTGCCAATCAGTATTAAAATACCTGTCACTATATAGCAAATTGTTTAAATTTACATGACAGCTATATCACCAAATTTGATTTCATTAACTATGCTTTTGCTGAGCTGGTAGTTGCATGGTTTTAAAAACACTATAGTTCTAAAAAGGGTTAATCAACTAAACTTACGGTGAAGCTCTTCGTATTTCTTGGAGAGAAACATGAGGTCAATAATTGCAGGTAAGATGTCTTGGAATTCAGTTGTAGCAGCAGATGTTATTGTGTCAAGCATATGAAACATCGCAAACGTCATGTCTGGATGTTTCTCTTTCACAGCTATCTTTGCCCACCTTATTATACTAGGTACTATTGGTGCCACACATCCCATGGTTCCCGTCTCTCGGTGCTGTATTTAGGATACAATGTTATAATACTTATATTAGTATGTTGATGACACGTGAAACTTTTTTGTTTTACTTAACCTATAATGATACATATGCGAGGGGCATTTGGAAAGTTCTTAGCATAGTCTTTTATCTCAGTAACCGATTTACAAAGTAAGTAAGGTTGCAAAGATCAGGAATCGATACAATCAAGTACCACACCTGACCAAGGATACCAATGGGAAAGTGACAAACTCACAGAAGACACCACAAACGAGAGCCAAGAGGTCAGCCCTTTCCCAGCAGGTGACCACGAAGCACATATAAACAGACGCGCACAAAACATAACAAACACAAGACAGAACAAAAACATAAAAATCCACAAAAGAAGTACCGCCTTGGAACGGTCAGTAAAATATTTTACTGGAGGGCTTAAACCAGTTTAACGGCGCCAACCTCACCCTTAATTCAGATGTGGATCAAGACACATAGATATTTGGTTTGCATGAAAGACCCCTAACTTATCAATGCATCATCTCCTAAAACATATAAATCAAGATATAACAAGGAGATAAAGCAAGGATAAGGACTCAACAGTAAATTAAACTGAATACCGGAGCAAAAGAAATCCAACAGGTAAACCCCGGTGGGCCGGACAAACAGCCAAAGCATCAGGCCCCTACCATCTCATCAATAGATAAGTCTTTAAGTCGGAACCATCATAGAGTCTGAAGTCCGACCCACCGGCGTGCAATTAAAGAGGAAAGCAAAGTTGCCAACCGTGATTGGGTTGACTACCAAGCATGCAGTCTGTTGCAATACATTAATGGTATAGCCAATCTTTTTATAATGGGAAATTATTTTAATGAACTGCGCTGAAAAATTATTAGAGCCAACAATCTTCTTCAACTTATACACCAAGTCACCATAGAAATCAGGTTCCGAAAGTCCTTGGCGCAAGAGAGATTTAAGTCCAACTTGGAATTTAGAAATCAAATCAAAGTATTGTCTATAAAATTTTGAAAATGTTTTGCGAAGTTTATGATACCGATAGCCCTGTTTAAGAAGTTTCTGAGTTAACAATTTATTGCGAGTATTGAAGTCAGTAACATAGCTAGATGCTCTAGCAAAACGAATGAGTTGAGAGATATAGACTCCATAGGATGTAGAACGAGGAACATCACCATCTAAAAATGGGAAATTGACAATTTCAAAATCAAAGTCGTCACGTTTATCATAAATTTTGGTAGAAACAATATCATTAGAAATTGACAAATGCAAGTCTAAAAATGCGGCTTCGGTATCAGAGGCATTGGCTTTATTAAGTTGGAGCTCTGAAGGGTATATTTGACTAACCATATTTTCAAAATAAACATTATTAATATTTAAAATATCGTCCAAATATCTGGAAGTAGTGTTAAACGCATCAATAACATCAGCCTGCTTATCATCAGAAAGAGACATCATAAAGTCCCTTTCATAACAAAACAGGAATAAATCTGCAACCAGGGGAGCACAATTAGTGCCCATAGGAATCCCAACTACTTGTCTATAGAGCTTGGTGCCAAATCGAATAAAAATGTTGTCCAACAAAAAGGTCAGCGCATCACATACATTTTGACACGACCATGCATGATATTTTTTAGGTTTTTCTGAAGTAAAAAATGCATTTCTGTCACTACATGAAAGGTAAGGAGAGCCTTCTCTCTGGAAGGTTCTTTCAATAAGATCAATAAGTTTAACTTTAATTAAATTATGAGGTAAAGTAGTGTAAAGAGTAGAAAAATCATAAGTAGACAAACTGGTCGCATTGAAATCTCTAGCTTTAAGTTTATCTAAAATTTCACCTGAATTTTTAATCGACCAAAATAGGTTTTTACCGGATCTCTCATATACTTTTTCACAATATTTGATAACATGTTTTTTAACAGCTGTAAGACACGAGGTTAACAATTTAGAAAGTTCTGTTGTCGTACAAGAACTAGAATTTGCAATAAATCTTGCTTTATAGGGTTTTTTATGGAGTTTAGGTAACCAGTACAACGTAGGAACTTTGTCTTGATTTTCTTTAGCTTTGACACCAAAATGTAGGGCTGTATGACAACCATGCCCATCAACAATCACACTTTCACTTAAAGAAGGCTGCAGTTTATAGGCATTAGTGTCAACAAGCTCACGCTTAAGAGTATTAATATAATACAATCGTCACACAACTACAACATTGTTAGCAGCTTTATCTGCTGGAACCAAAACATAGTTCATATGAAAATCCTGGATACCTCGTTTAAGATGACGAAAAGAAGATTTAGGTTTAGGGGGCAAAAGATGTGTATTACAAGAGTAAAATGAAATACGAGTATCAATAATTTTAAAAATGTTAATCTTCCATTCCTTCAAAGCATCAGGTTCAACATTTTCCCGTTTGCACCATCGATTACTGAAGTCATTTAAAGAAGCAGCGATCTCTCTATGACATTTAGAGAAATCAATATTAGAGGGAAATCTATATTTAGGACCTTTAGAAATGATATTGCGAACTCTAGCGTCAGGAATGACATTTAGATTACTTTAATAACATGCCCTGCAGAGGGATATAAATAATTTGAATTTTTACAATCTCAGGAGGCAGGAGTATTGGAATCTATATCTAAATCATTTACAATTTTATTAAAGTTAAATATCGTAGACCTTATTGGTTTGGTATATTTATAACAAATGATAGGAGTTTCAGAATTATTAAAGTAATTTGGAATAGATGAAATCACTGAATTATCCTTGAAGATACTATGTAAATCAATAAACTCAATACCTTTGTTAATGAATGGAATTTTGATAAAATGTCGTTTATGGTTGACCTCAGAATCGATATAAGGAATAAGGAAATGTTGAACATAACACCTTGTAAGGAGTGCTGCTTTATATAATTTGTTTGCTCTATCATAAAGTTTATTAGCCTCTAACTCTAAATTGCGTAAAACTGAGATAGGCAAGGAACTTAAAAATGAAAATAAGCCATGTTGACCATGATTAGTTAAAGCCAAAGAAAGATCCTTTAGAGAAGTATTTAAGCGTTTTTCAGTACAAATTTTGCGCTTAATGTTGCCATTTTTACGTTTACCATGAGATCTACTTTTACGTTTTTTACATTCCAAAACAGAAAAAAACATCAAAATCTGGCATTTTAGAAATGCTGCCTTCATGGTATATATTATCATTAAAGCCTAAAGGAAAAGGTGATTGCAAAAATTTAATCCATTTAAGTTCAGTTTCATGTCTCTTAATATTTTTTAATCTAGTTGATGAATAAGGATCATATATAATTTTTTCAACAGGCTGAATTACAATTTTACTAGGTGAATGACCATTGTTTTTGAAATGGCGATAAAGAAATGTGTCAAATTTTTTAGGCTTTTTCATTTTACGAAAGTGCTCAAGAAACCTAGTCTTGAGGGATCGGCCAGTTTGTCCAACATATTGCATTCCACAGTTAGTTTCAGTTCAAGTTATAACATAAATCAGATCTGATGAAGTTCAGTCCAAATCATAATTATTAATTATGGAGAATTTTCTTCCATTTACAGAAGATGTAATGGTAGTTTTAGTACATAAATGTGCGCAACAGACACACCTCTTGGCATTGCACTTAGAAACATTAGGATACATTCCGCGTCTTTTGAATGCATTAAATGGTTTAGTATACTTCCTGATAATAGGTGACCCAAGAGGAGATAACCTAATGGTAGGAAGCATATCCCGAAAATTGTTAACTGAACTAGGAATACGAACAGAGGACGCCGAATGTAAACTAATGGGAGATAAATGTAATTTTGTTATTTCCGTTCTTATCATTGAAAGTTGTGTGGGTAAGTACCATCCCAAGACAAGCAATCAACACACCAGTTATTAAAATGACAAGCCAGTATAATATGAGTCCTTAAAAGCAAAGGAAGGTATAACAAATGCAAGCGATAATCCAAATGGCTAATACAAGTCCACAGGTATATAGAAAGCAGAAGTTATACAACGGGGTATGAAAATCGGT
The DNA here is from genome assembly GCA_964019695.1 of Loripinus fragilis. NCBI lineage: Eukaryota > Metazoa > Mollusca > Bivalvia > Lucinida > Lucinidae > Loripinus > Loripinus fragilis. The sequence goes on along the minus strand of OZ026522.1, from coordinate 60,933,406 downwards.
CATCTAGTGATCTTAAATGCGGTACAAGACATAGAGATATCCAGGGACAGGAATAATGGAAGGAGATTGTACACACAATCCTGAGGATTGGAAAAATAAGAGCATTAAATGAAAGTGCGGGGAGACTTTTTAGGGCCGCCACGCAGCACAGACAAAACAACTCTGATAATCAAAGTAAGTAAGGTTGCAAAGATCAGGAATCGATACAATCAAGTACCACACCTGACCAAGGATACCAATGGGAAAGTGACAAACTCACAGAAGACACCTTATCATGTTTGGTATTATTTTAAAGAGCTATCTGTCCTCTATGTTATGGCATAAATTTCATAAGGATATTATAATGCAGACACAAAAAATATTATTATGAATACATGTACTGTTTGTACACTGGAAAACGCAAAATTTCAGTAGAAAATATAACATTTTACCTTTTGAAAAGTTTGCAGAACATTAACAATTGATCATGGAATTAGCTACTTTTGCACCATTTGGTAGGCCACAATCTGGTACAGTTATTATACAATTGATGACAGAGTTGAATGTTTCTAATAACCGACAGTAGTTTAAAAATGCCTTGCGTTTGTTGTTTTGCCAAGTAAACATTACGCACTTTGTATTGAAACCAAAATAAATTTTGTACACCAGAACAAAGAGTAGATAATTCTTATAATCTTACCATGGGACAGAGTAAGTTTAGCTATGAGCTGACGTTCTGGCCCATTTTAATTAAAAACAGTGGCAAACAAAAAAGTAAAAATGCCTTCAGAGTAGAAATCAATCAATTTTGTGATAGTTAACGCGATACCATGAGAAGTTCTTATGCCATCGACAAAATGTGAGAGGTTAAGTTACCCCACCCACTTCTTGAAAAGTAGGGGTAGTGTTATTAGGAATAATTTTCTTGAATACAGAACTAAACAAGCCACACTGTTTGCGCGACGAAATGATTTTCATGCATTGTTCGCTACAAATAAAGCAAAACATATACTCAATAGGCATTTTTCATGCTCCTGTAGTGACACAATTTATAGTAAAAGTATAAAGAAATATCGAAAAAAGTCCCATGTTTGAAAGTTTACCATTTCTCTATTAGTCAACATTTCCCAAATGTAAAGGTGCTATTCGTGCAAGCAGTGATCGCATAATATAATTTAATAAAAAATAAGTTGGCACCATATTGTTAATTTGTCAAATCAAGATCGCAAATAAGGGCCCCAATTTTCCTTCGCTTTTTTCCAAGTATTTTGCTTCAAATTTCCGCCAGTATATAAACCCCTTCTCATTTTGAGCATGCGCTGCACGTGCACGCCAAGTCCTTTTTTGACAAAAATAAAACCATCAAGTAGCCGTTGAATTCTAGTTTCCATAAATGTATTATTTGATAGCATTTTATCAACGCATGGTGGAGTTATGATGCCATGCTAAGAACTTTCCAAATGACCCTCGTATTAATCTATTGATGACACATAGAACATTTTTTCTGTATCACTTTACCTATAATGATACTTATATTAATATATGGATGACATATAGACCATTCTTCAGTATCACTTTACCTAATGTGATGCATTAATTTATTGATGACACAGAGAACATTTTTCAGAATTACCTTTAAATTACCTATAATGATACTTATAATTATCTATTGATGACATATAGAACATCTTTTCAGTTCCCTTTTACCTATAATGATCCTTATATTAATCTTTTGATGACACATAGAACATTTTTGTCTGTATTACTTGACCACACTTAAATATTTGAATATCAAATCATGCAAAAATACTAATGCAAAATAAAGATCATACATGTGATAATTAATTAGAATACTGATAATACCATACTGATAGTATCTGTTTAGTATCCAAAGAAAAATGTGTCTCAGATATTTCAATTGCTTTACTTTTCAGCAAAATGGTAATTATTAGTCTTTACAGATGAACTAGAAGAGTAATGCCTGTGAAGTTTGAATATGGTGTTTTTCGAATAATAAGTAAAGTCATGAGGTGTATCAAAATTTTTAAGGGTTGACCAATTTTACTTGGAAAAGTATTTGAAACGCAAAAAAACTCACTAGATCAATGTAGTGACCCATAGTAGTCCTCCATATCCTCATCCTGTTATTAATGATATCCTCTTTTTCCTCGTCATAGAAGTGTTCAACAACAGAGTCTCCGTCCTCTTCAATATGCTTGAAGATTGACATAAAGAGTTTGTTTTCCTCAGGGGGCACTTCACTACCATCACTGTAAATTAGAGCAATCCAAATTTATAATTTTCATAGTATTGTTAAAATCTGACTTAAGGACCTAGTTGTATTTCTGGTTCCTGTACACACCAAAACGTTCTTCAAAATTTGCAGCACCTTTGATTTTTAATTAAATATCTGACCTGATAAAGCAACAGCAGAAAGGGCTTATGGTGCAAACGAATTCATGCTAATGTACTGAAAGTTGAATGCTCTTCTCCAAACTAAACTATAATAATATAAGAATGTATTACAATGGTGTGGGTAGGATAGGAAAATCCATCCAGAGGATCACAGTTTGGCAACAAGAGTCTTGCTGATTGATGACAAACGGTGATCTCGATGGATGTATTTTTCTTTCCTAACCTCACAGGACCAATAGATTATTTTTCTTGATCACCATTAAATACCGCAATTTAATGTTTAAACACGAATTCCGAGAATCCAATGTGTTCCCTGACAAAACAGAAGCCAAACAAGGCAAATTTGTCGAAGTTATATCACCGATAAAGGGTTATTTTAGAGAAACTTATAAATAACAAAACATAAATCCCGTTTCTCCAACGCCTAAGTTTACCTTGGGTATCATACAAACAAAGTTAAAAGCCTATCAACTTGTTTTCAGTGCTTAGTTCAATAAAAAATTAACCTCTCTGTACAATTTCAATATCTGCCTTCAACATGACTCAGAGGTCAAGGTGTGTGTAAGGTCAAAGTGTTTGTTCTGAGTTAGTCTATACTTCTTTCCCGTGATTTGATATACAACATGACCACTCTCAGAATGTTTTACCTTTTAATCAATCCCACATGTTATGGGTGTGTGTAAGGACAGAATATGTCCTTGCATGGTGCTCTATGCTTCAATACTTTTTACTTGATATGCAACATGACTTCTTTCAGAAAAAAATGTTTAGAATTTTGACCCTTCCCAAGGGATCGAGAGTGTGTGTAAGGACAGTGTATGTGCTTGCATAGTGCTCTATGCGCTATTCCCTTCTAATTTAATATGCAACATGACTACTTTCATAGAATAACTTGTTTTACCTTTTAATCCAACCCAGAGGTTGAGGGTTTGTGTAAGGACAAAATATGTGCTTGCATGATGCTGCATTCGCGATTCCATTTAACTTGATATGCAACGTGACCATGTTCTGAAAAAGGTGAATTTTGACAATTTGACCCCCCCACCCTAGGGCTGGGGGATTTGCAGGTAAAATGTATGATACCATGTTGCTGCATTCATAATTCCATTTACTTTTATATGCAAATTCACCATGTTCTGCAAAAGTTGTATTTTGATCTTTTGACCCAACCCCCAGGGTCCAGGGTGGGAGGGGGAAGGTCTGCGGGTCAGATGTTTGCGACCACATTGCTGCATTCGCGATTCCATTAAATTTGATATGCAACATGACTATTTTCTGTAAAAGTTGAATTTTGACCCCACTCCCATAAACATATTCGAACCTGTCCAGCATTGATAAAAGTATGCGTATAGTATATATGAAACTTGAGAGAAAAGGATGAAAAAAACTAGATGTTTGTGACCGCAAGTTCAAATGGACACCAGGTGATAGAACGTGTGTACTGCTCTGGATCCAAACTGCTTGACGCTGATAGTGTTCCTGAAAGAATTTTTGTAAAAGCTTATTTTGAAAGTTTGCGTATGCCAGCAGCAAAGGCTTTGGCCAGTCGAGTTTGCTCATTTGCAAAGGCTCTTTTGCTGCTCGACAATGCGATGAGTACAAAAATCATAAGCGGATCCAGAGTGGGAGCAGGAGGATCCAGATCCCCTAAAAAATCACAAAGCTACCAAACCAGCTCTCAATGTTGGGCCATTATCGACCCGCTAGCGAAACGCAATTTAAATGATGTTTCACTGGCGGGCTGTTGATGGCCCATTTTTAGTGGTATTTGAATCCTCTATCCCCTCATCCACTAAAAAAACAAAAAAATGTTATCAAACTTGCACCCCCTCTGACAAAACTTTCCGTATCCGCGCATGAAAATCTCTAATGCTAGCTTATTAACATAATTTACATTTAGAGCATTGGAATACATTAAGAAAAGATTAGCTAAATCTTCCGTAAGAAGAACGGTGAAAGCCCACAAAGCATTTTATCAGACAGCCAGGACAAAAAAGTGAATATGAGCTGTTGTTAAAACACAATTACAGATTAGTTCGCATGGCTGCTTCCTAACTAGTGTCATGTATCATCACAGGGAAACACACAAATACGATCAACGTATAGTAATGAAACTAAGCAAATGTCCTTTAACTGAAAGATAGTCGGTGCACTGAAAATCCCTAGCTGTGCCATTAAGGGCCCAGTCAAAGATGAGCACCAGGCACCAATCCACCAATGAATTTAGGTCAGGTCGTATTTTAGTCTTGAGCCAATCAGACTGCCTCGGCAAATTCCACGACATTCCGTGGAATCAAGACCACAGATGTACATAGACGATCTACTTTGATAACGCGGGTGATAACGTGACGCTGACGTTATATAACGTGACGCTGACGTCACAGAAACCATGTTAACACAATAACAAGTGTGATTGTAGCAAAACAAACGTTTATAAATGAAGTTTATGCTTTTTCAATGAAACATGGCTATAGCGATATTCTATTGAAAAATACATAAATCTCATTTATTCTGCTGATTAAACTTTTCGGGTAATCAGACAAATGGATTTTACTAGGGCTGAATTCAAAAGCTAAAAAACTAATTTTCCTGACGCTTTTCAGGCTAACAAAATGGATCATTTTCATACATGGTACTATGCGTAATGCGCATTATGTACAGTCTTGATTCGATTCTCGAATTGTGCCCATTTTTCCCAAATGTCTTGAGGCCTGACCCACATTGTGCAATTAAAGAGGATCCATAGTTATAGATTGTGACTGGGTTCAGAAGAAGGCATGATGACTTCATATATATCTATGTTATTTCCCATGGGATGATTTTAATTTTGAAATAGTTTATATCCCATTTCTTGATGGAGATGTTCCTTGCTCCCCTTCCTATGGTGTATACATTCGGCAGCTTATTTGTTTTGCAAGAGTATATTCTAATGTTAGTGACTTCAACAATAGAAACCAAATTTTGACTTCTACGTTATTAAAATAACGTTTTAATTGATACCATAAACTTCTTAAAGCTTTTTCTATTTTTTTTTCACAGACATCTGAGTTGATTGTTATATACAATATTGGTTTAAAAACTCTTCTGCAACATGGCATATCGGAGCCGTTATTTTATTGTGATTTAATTTATAAATTTAAAAGATTTGTTGGAAAGCTTTATTTTAATGATTTATTTAAAAAAAAAAACAATTAAACGTTAAAAAAGATGGAATACAACATGGATATTATGAGACAGTCTGCATGCCTGGTTGTGAACACAATCACGGTTTATAGTTATGGTTTCCTCTTTAATTGCACGATAGTGGGTCAGGCCTCAGACTCAATGATGGCCCTGAGGTAAAGCTTTAATCTGTTGGTTTTGCCTGATGCTTGTCTTTGGCAGGCATACCTTTAACTCTGACTATCTGTGAGTCATGAGCCCTTTTTGTTTGTTTCATCATTGTGTGGTAATTTGATTATACTATTTCTCTTTGATGATGCATAGCATTTGTTAGGACGTCTCCATGTGAGCTAAACAAAGTTTGTTTTTTAACAACAACAGACTCTAGTGCGATGATTTGGCGCCAGTAAATTGCAATTAAGCTCCCTGGTGGCTTAGGCTGCTGTTCTTTTTTGGCGGTGGTTCTGTTGTTAATGATTCCATTTTTATACACCCCCCATTGCTTATAGGGGGATCTGTGTTTGGTCTTTGTTTTGTTATTCTTTACTTAGTATCCTTACTAGTTTTGCAGTCATCTTGACGAGGAAGAGATAGAGAGCTGGTTGCACTGCATTAATTGTCTTCCTAGTGTCTTGTGACTGTTTGTATTCTGTGGCTCTCCCTCACGGTCCTGTGGGTTGGTCTTCAGTGTGTGATTGTGATATTTCCTGATCATACTCACTTACTTTTCAAACCATCTTGTTCATCATAATTTAACTGATGTCATTTGTTATATGGGAAAGTAAAATAGGAAAACCCATACAGTACCATTCAAGCTATTATTTACACCTAGTTAACCAGAAGTGGACTAGGATCTGACATCTTAGACATCAAAGTTAACCACATGGAAACATGGAGTTACATGTACTTTTACTCTACTGTTTTTAATATACCATAGTTAACTATGCAGTACAGTACCATTCACGCTATGATTTACACACTTGTTAACCCAAAGTCAACTATAGGTAAGCTGGGTGTTACACCCAGCTTACCTATAGTTGACTCTGGGTCAACAAGTGTCACACCCAGCTTACCTATAGTTGACTCTGGGTCAACAAGTGTCACACCCAGCTTACCTATAGTTGACTCTGGGTCAACAAGTGTTAAACCCAGCTTACCTATAGTTGACTCTGGGTCAACAAGTGTTACACCCAGCTTACCTATAGTTGACTCTGGGTCAACAAGTGTTACACCCAGCTTACCTATAGTTGACTCTGGGTCAACGAGTGTTACACCCAGCTTACCTATAGTTGACTCTGGGTCAACAAGTGTTACACCCAGCTTACCTATAGTTGACTCTGGGTCAACAAGGGTGTAAGGAATAGTATGAATGGTACTGTAGTATATAGTAGTGATACTACGTTTAATGACTAAACAACATTTTATGTATTTTTTAAAGTTTTTGATGAATTATTAAGAGGATCAAACATTCTTTTCCGTGTATTAACGTTTGCAAAGCCAAAGTGTGATAATGTGTTGCAGCACAAACCGTGATAACCTGATAACCGTCATTTTTTTATATACCTTCCTTTCCAACACAACGATCAGCCGCATTTTGACACGCTAAATTTAGATGAAATGTACAACTGTCAGCGATTGAAACACTTCAACTTTCTATAGTAAACACTTATTAGGTATATAATAATGTATATTTTTAGGTTTTGATTTTACTGTATATCAAATATCAAAGACATGTTTAAAATAACTGTACATTTACATTGGTTTCAGTCATATTCGATGGTATTTGGAAACTTGCCATGTAACCTCATGTCAAAACAGGATCATTGTTAATCGAAATAATGAGTGTTCCATATATTCAACAGTGAAGATATTGTTCAGTCTGATAAAGGCGCATACTAACCCATCATATGACTCTACAACGACGTCAAGAATTTTTGCAAGAGCCCAACCATAGTAAATATCATCCCATGGCAGGTCTGGATCTTTTATCTCAGCTTCACATTTCTGTAACACTTCAAGGCGCAATTTCTTCTCATTCTGTTAATGTAAATAGTATATGTACCAGCATGCAGGAGATTGGTGTTTATCACATATGTGCAAAAGCCTCCTTTAAACTACCATTCTGAGGTATTTAGCAGCAGTAGAAGTTTATGTTGTTTTTACTTTCTCTGCTACCACACTTTGTGTATGCAAGACTGCGCATATATGAAGAACTGTCGAGGCATGTGTTGTTTGTCAATGTGTTAAGTAACAAATCGTGTGTGGTGGCCTAATTATAGTGAACTTGATTCTTTGAAAAATGTTTGTCAAATAAACAGTAAAACCTGTGTTAAACCACAGGAGCTTGAAGTTTGGTCCTTATAACACCTCTATAGCCTCAAAACCAAAAGCTAGACAAAAAAGAAGATCTTAATGACAAATGTTAAGGTAAAAGTATTGCAAAATGTTCCCCTTGGAGCATTCTGCAATACTTTTGACCTGCATTAAGCGATAATTGGTCGTGAAACCCAATTTTGGGTCTTTTTGAGAGTGGCCTTTTTTATATAGGGGTTTTCCAGAATATTTAGAAGTCGCAACATCTGTCATTGTACCACGTGGATTTAGTAAAACTTCTCCCCGTACATCGATATAGTGTTGATATGTTTTCATATTCTGGTCCTTCAGAAATATTGGGTTCAGACGGAATGCAGAATACGGCTTAAGCCGGTACTAGAAGGCGTGAGAATTGTTGCACTTTCCATTAGTTCTCATGAACAGACTCAATAAAACCGAGTCTGCCCTTTTCTTATATTCTCTCTATTTCTGAATGATCCTTTTTTTTCAGATTGTTTACCGTGTGTTAATTAATTTACTCTTCAATCACGTATGGGCACCTGTAAAGTTAGACTAAATGTCAACATTTTTTATCTAAACCTTTATCTTCATTGTTTGTGAATCTGCTGTGAGAACGTATGCTTTATTTAACGTGTTTAGTTGGCTATTTAGTTGTCATTGGCTATAAAAAACAAGCTAGATGCCACGGATTCCAACGTAGACCAATGTAGCAGATAGTGAGAAGGTGCCTACATATGAATCGGCTAATATATAACAGATGGTCTGAATCATTTTTCAAATGGAGGCAATTATCTAATGATGTAGAAAGGGCTTCATGAAAAAAATTGATAGACGAAACCCTTAAAAATAACATACAGTCAAACCATTACACTTTTTTTTATTCTTTTTGTTTTTGCAGGTTTAGTAACAACATATAAATATTGTCAATTTACGCCACTACAGACTGAAACAGATGAAACATTTTACAATATCTTTCCTAATTTTCGAAAAAGGTATGATATTTCATGAGAATCGTCTGCCAGCAGACAATTCTCGTGAACTTTCATGCCTTATTTGTTATTTTTTAAAACGCAATAAAATTTTGAATTGTCGTCTGCTGCAAACTATAGCTGGCGCTTTATGGGTTAAGAATCTAGACTTTTGATGATGCCAAGAAAATTATAAGTTCTCAAAACTATATTCGTGTATGTAATTTAAACATGCCTTGCTTTAATCTTTTGGTTAGTGCTTGATGCTTGTCTTTGGCTGGGCCCACCGTACCTCAACTTTAGATTATCTTTAGCTCCAACTATCTGAGAATCATGACCCTTTTTCTTTCACTTGTTTCATCATAGTGTGTTTTTGATTAGCCCTCTAGTGCCAAAACATAGAATGCACTATCAGAAAACATTTATATTCCATCTAGAAACTAGCTTTTGGAAGTCAAATAGGAAACGGGGTCTGAAATTGTGTTGAGATCAATCATGGGTGGGCATCAGCGGAACTACTGCGAAATCCTGTTTACGTAAATTTGTTCCTTTGTCACATCCGGGTTCTTTTGCGGTAGTGGCATCGTCACGGTAAAGACAAACAAAGGTAGGTACTCTCGCTTGTTTTGATTTTTTGTAAAAAAATGAGCTAACTTTGTATAAATCCCACAATGCCATTCCATGTAGATATGATTTACCTTGCTAAACAGGCCAATGCGATGTTGAAAAAAGCTTTGCTTTGAGATGAGAACCGTTACCAAATCGAACCAAAAACGGTATTTCTTCAGTTTAATGTCAAAACGAAGAAAGTATGCAGATGTTTTTGCCAATTTTCGCTCAGAACAAGAGCATTGTACACATGGCATGTACATGACAGCCCTTATTTATGCTTTAGATGTAAAAAATCGAACCGATCATGTTATATGAAGGAATGATGCCAAAGTTTTCAGGCGCAAAATGCCTTCGCCATCGCGGTAGTTGTAACATCACGCTCTAGTTCATTCAAGTATACCATGTCAGTACATGCAGTGCATGCAGGCGAGGAGAGCTATGAGGGTGGGGCAGGGGTAAGTGTGCTAGTTTGTACAAGGGGAGCAGCGTTTGAGATGGATTGGTGGAAGTTTGGGGGTGTTTCAGTAGATACTACAATATTACACATATTTCCTTCCGTGTCTGCATGCACTGATATGATATACCCTAAGGAACTAGAGCATGACGTTACAACTTACGCGATGGCGAGGCAATACTGGCCTGAAAACTTTGGCATTAATTCCTTCACAGAACATGATCAATTCTATTTTTTACGTCCGAAGGATGAATAAGGGCTGTCATGTACATGCCATGTGTAAAATGCTCTTGTTCTAAGCTAAAACTGGCAAAGCATCTGCATACTTTCTTCTTTTGGACATAAAACTGAAGAAATCCCGTTCTGGGTTCGATTTGGTTACGGTTCTCATCTCAAAGCAAAGCTTTTTTAACATCGCTTTTGGCCTGTTTAGCAAGGTAAATAATATTTACATGGAATAGCATTGCCGGATTTTTACATAGTTAGCTCGTTCTTTTACATACAAATCCAAATAAGCGAGAGTACCTACCTTTGCTACCTTTTTTGGCTTTTCCGTGATGATGCCACTACCGCGAAAGGTCCTGGGTGTGACGAAGGAACAAATTTACATTAACGCAATTTCGCGGTAGTTCCGCTGATGCCCACCGTGTCAAAGATTGCTGGGATTGACATGTATTATATATGATACATTGGGCATTAAGTTTTCAAAACTATCTTTTTAGGGTGACTAATTAAAGTATCAGTAATAATTTGGGGCCACTTTTCTAAATCAAAACTAAGAGTGTGAGAATCAATTTATTGGCTTATATGTATCAAGGGTGTCCAAAGAGGTAAAGTAAATACCTCAATTTTATTTAGAAATTTCGTGACCTTTGGTGGCTCATAAAACACATTTCAGACATATGATCTCAACTGGAATAACTTATACTTACTGCCTAATATCTTAACTGTTTTTCTAGCAGTGTAACTTGACTAACAAGTCAATATCCTGGTCAAGGCACCGAAAAGACACATGTAGCATATATCGTACAGTGGGCACTAAAGGGTTAGATTGTTTCTCTGTCATATCATCATATCATAATCGGATTTTTGATTTACGTGCAGGTGCAGGGGCATCATCCACATCAGTGGGCCCCTCTCCAGGTAACTGGCTAGCTGCACGCATAGCAGATCTCACACCTGATCTCCAGGTGCTCCTTTCTTGAGGGTCAACTGTGGTGAGCTTCCACTCACAGCAGTCTTTCTCTGTCAGTTTCTTCCATGTTTGCTTGGGCCTCCCTGTCCCCCGCTTACCGTCAATCTGCATATCATATGCATATCATATGCTGTTCTGATTGCACCACTCGAACGCTCCACATGCCCAAACCAGCGAAGCCTTCTCTCTCTCAAAATGAGGTCGAGGTCCTCAAGCTGAAGCTTTGCCAGTAGCTCGCTTGACCTTACCCTGGCCACATCCTCTGGCCTGATACTGCAGATCTGTCTGATCATGGCCCTATCATTGCGTTGCAAGCGCTGCAGGTTCATCTTGGTAAGTGGCCAAGTTTCACTGGCATGGAGCATAGCGCTCCGCACGCAAGAGCTGTACACATGGCCACGGGTCTTGTAAGAGAGATACTGGGATGTGAGAACTGGTAGTAGCTCCCTGAACTTCTTCCAGGCGATTTTCACGCAAGTAGTGACCGCCATTTCACAGCCTCCACCAGCAGAAAGCATGTCCCCTAGGTAGCAGAAGGAAGCTACCACCTCAAGCTTATCAGGTCTGACCTGGACTTCACTCTGTGGTCTGCCATCAATAGGGCGAGCATTTCCCATGCACCGTGCACACCTATAATCAGGATTTGGTGTCAGTCGTTGTAGCCCACTGCATTTCTTATGCACCCAAAGTTTGCAGCCATTGCAGTAGATGCTGTTGTTGCCTACTTCTGTACGACAGACAGCGCATGGGTATTCGCCTGAACTCTGCAAGAGGTCCAGGCCTGTACCACAGATCATGACCTTTGTCTTTCCTGCATTTACCCTCAATCCCTTCTTCTCCATGGCTTCTTTCCATATCAAGAGCCTCCTGACACATTCCTCTAGGGAGTCAGCAATGATGACAAGATCATCTGCATATAGGTCCTCCCAGGGAACACCAGCCCGAAACTCACATGACAAGGCCTCCAGCACAATGATGAAGAGCAAGGGACTGAGTACCGATCCCTGATGGACCACAACCTTCACCTTAAACTCTTTGCTGAAACCCTCGCCAACACGAACCCGGCTTCGTGCATTAGCGTACATTCCCTGGACTAACCGCACAATCCATTCCTCAACGCCTAGCTTTCTCAGGGCTCACCAGATAACCTTCCGAGGGACACGGTCAAATGCTTTCTCTAGGTCCACGAAGGCCATATAAAGCCTCTTGTTTACTGCTAGGTATTTCTCCTGATTTCTGTGATGATGGATTTCATTAGTTAGAAAGCCTCCACGCTGGCTAAAAAAATATGTTTTAACAACAACAGAATCTAGGGCGGAGATTTGTTCGTTTTAAGGCGGTGGTTGGTGATCGATGGTTTTATGTACCTCCCATTGTTTCTGGGGGTTCAGTGTTGGTTTTTCCTTAGTTGTGCATTACTTTATGTCCGTTCTAGTTTTGCAATTATCTTGGCGTAGGAGAGAGTGCTGTTTGCTTAGCTTTTATTGTCTTTTGGATGTCTTGTTGCTGTAATGGTCTGTGGCTCTCTCTCTCATGGTACCCTGGGTTGGTCTGTACTTTTTGATTGTGGTATTTCCTGATCAAACTCACTTACTTTTGTAATCTATTCGTAAAACATACCATTGTTGAGAAATAAACCGCAGAAATAGCCTGGTAAATGTGAATAAGTGTTTTTGTCACAGTGATTACAAATTAAGGCAAATTATCACACGACGTCGCGTCTGGAAGTAAAATAACGCCATGCAATAAAATCGATAAACCACTTGTAATTTATAGATTTACGGCAAACGTTATAACGTCCATAACAACGCTGCGTACATAGCGACGCAATTATAACTTTAGTACGCCAGAAATGAGATTTCAAAGAAATCTTAATGTCATATGATAAATAGAATCTAACATTCGTGCTCCTGTATTATTGAATTTATTAAACTCGTTGTGAAAAAGAGATAAAATGCTCGACAAGCTTCGCGTTTATTTCTTCTGCCAACTTGTTTAATAAATTCAATAAAACATGAGCACTCATGTAGGATCCTCTATTTACTCACAGCGAAATTCATAAAATCTGGACCAGAAGCTTCTTGTGCCATCGTTGCCTTTCCAGGTGTGCTCACATGCAAGCAATCAAAGAAGTATTGCACCAGGCTGTGCTGGAGTGGAGGCAAAATTTTACCTTTCCTGAAATATACCGTCATACTTTGTTGTTGATCTATTGTTTAATATACCTCATTGTTTGTGGGAGTTCTGTGTTTGTCTTTGTTTTGTTATGCATTACTTTGTATCTATTCTAGTGTATATTCTAGTTTTGCAATCATCTTGAAAAGGAAGGAAAATCTGGTTGCTTTGCTATTATTGTCTTACAGATGTATTGTTACTATAAATGTGCTGTGGCTCTTTCTCATAGTGCCGTGGGTTGGTCTGCAGTATGTAATTGTGGTATTTCCTGATCAGACTCACTTACTGTTTTTATTGGATTTCAAAACAATATTGAACCTTCTCTGTGTAAATTTTGGGAATGTTGTTGAAAAATATTCTAACGCTGTTCTAATGACACATTTCTGAAACAGATGTACAACCAAAATAAAATGTACAAGAAATAAAACATGTGAGGGTTTATGTTTTGTTCATTTCCCATGCGAGGATCCGGAAAGTTTTGACAAAAGGGTCCAATTTTTCTTGGATTTATTGATCTTTTTTTATGTTGATGAGATGACAATACATTGCATGTATTGTAAAACGTGTCTAAAACGGCCACTCTCAAAAAAACTAAATATTGGTTTTCATGACAAAGTATCGTTTAATGCAGGTCAAGAGTATTGCAGAATGCCCCAATTGGCGCATTCTGCGATACTTTTGGCCTTCATTAAGCTACCATTTGTCATTAAGATCTTTGTTTTGTCTATTTTGAGTGGTCATTTTACACAGGTTTTACTGTATACTGTAAACAACTTAATATTTGCAACATCAAGATTGACGAATTTTAAAGACTGACAAATTCACACTGGTCAATGTAAATGCACCGGTGGTTGCTACAACGAGCTGGTGGTTGCTTTTTTAAGCACAGGTGGTGGCGTAAAAGGTAAAAAAATCTATACCTGTTGACTTTATGATTTATTTATAAACTTGCATTTATTTTATTTGTGATGACACCTGGCGCACAGACCACCGGTAACATTGCAGTTTATGGCTCTGCCAAGCAATTGGTGATTTAATTCATGTTTGGACTGTAAATCCAACAAAGTTCTGGAGTTTTGCCGTGACAGGTGCTTTTTTTCTAGTGTAACTGCCTAAATTGAGGGGAATATGCATGTCTAAGCGCAGCTGTTATCATATGTACATGTAATAACATCCAAGAACGATTACCACTTTGTATCTTTTTTCTTGGTAAACTAGCTAACGTTTTATTGAAGAATTTTATTACAACGCACTGGGAGCATTTTTTGACGCATTGATACAACGCACTGATGGTTGCCTAGATGTGGCATGGTTGCTTGTGCAGCCTCACCACAGCATTCACTGTTCTTATAAACGGTACATCAATCGTTATTTTAGCCAGCACATGATATTTCAGCACCAGGACGAAGACTCAGATGAGCCTGTGCAAATGTACAGACTCGCCAGAGCCTTCTATGCATAGTAAAAAGAAAGAAAGTAGTAATCGTTTCTGGATGTTATTTCATGGGACCATGATAACATAGCTGCAGCTGTTCCTAGACATGCAGAATTTTCCTAAAGTTAGGCAGTCACAATAGAAAAAAACACCTGTCACTTTCAAACTCCACAACTGTGTCGGATTTGTCGGTCAAACCATGAATTAGAACGCCAATTGCAAGGAAGAGCCATGACCTGCAATGTTACTGACGGTTTGTGCGCATTGGGTCATCAAAAGTAAAATTAATGCAAGCTTATAAAGAAATCATACAGTCAATAGGCATAGAGTTTGTGTTTTTGTACACTGATGAAGGCTCAAGCGTGACTTTGCAAATGTGTAGCCTCACCAGAGACTCTCCAGAGCTAGCCCTGTTCGCACTTTGAGAGTGTTTCCACCTATTTTTCAGATTGGCCCCAAAGCTTTTAATTTAATGAGATTGTCGGTTATGATATATTACAATAGTTAAGAAGCCTCCCTGCGAGCTTAAAATTTTTGTGCTTCAACAACAGCAGAATCTAGGGCGAAGATTTGGTACCAGTAAAATGCAATTTTAGCACCCCAGAGATATAGGCTGCTGTCTGTTCTAAGGCGGTGATTCTGTTGTTGTTGATTCGTTGTTGATTGTTTTTTCCCATTACAGAATTCTGTAATTGTTCTATATTTTGTTACTTTATGTCCATTCTTGTTTTGCGATCATCTTGATGGGGAAGAGAGAGAGAGAGAGAGAGCTAGCTGCTTTGCTTAGTTTGTCTTTCTAGTGTCTCGTGACTGTTGTGTGGCTATTCGTCTCAGTGCCATGGGTTTGTCTGCAGTTTGTGATTGTGATACTCACTTACTATTTTTGGGTGTCATTCATGCGAACAGCGATGGCTTTGGCGAGTCTGCACATTTGCTTGGTCTAGTCTGAGCCTTCGTCACAGTTCAAAATTCTCAAATGTTGACTCAGACGGCGATTGAATGACATTTTGTGCTTGCAGCGTAGGCTCTGGGGAGTCTGCACCTTTGCACAGGCTCGCCTGAGCCTTCTTAACAGTACCAAAATATCATGTGCTGGCCCAGATGGCGATTTGTGCACCGTTTATGTGAACAGCGAATGCTGTGGTGAGTCTGCACCAGCAACCACGGCACATCTGTGCAACCATCAGTGCGTTGTATCAATGCGTCGAAAAATGCTCCCAGTGCGTTGTAATAAAATTCCTCAATAAAACATTTGCTAGTTTATCAAGAAAAAAAATACAAAGTGGTAATCGTTTTTTGGATGTTATTTCATGGAAATATGATTACAGCTACGCTTAAACATGCAGATTTACCTAAATTTAGGCAGTTACACTAGTAAAAAGCACCTGTCACGGCAAAACTCCAGAACTGTGTGTGATTTGCCGTTCAAATCATGAATTAAATCACCAACTGCTTGGCAGCGCCATAAACTGTAATCTTACCGACGGTCTGTGCGCCTGGTGTCATCACAAATAAAATAAATGCAAGCTTATCAATAAATCATAAAGTCAACACGTATAGATTTTGTTTACCTTTTCTGCCATTTTACGCCACCACCAGTGCTGAAATAAGCCACCACCAGTTCATTGTAGCAACCACCGGTGCTTTTACATTGACCAGTGTGAAATTGGCGTAGTTTAATTTTGGCAGTTTCCCGAATGGATGCACTATCCCATAGGGGCTACTTTTAAAGGAACAAATATGCTCTCCATGTGGAGCTTAGTCATTCCTTTAATAGTAGCTCCTTTTAAGACGTGGTTTCCTCCGTGTTGAAACCTACTATACCGCACAAATAAAGGTTTTTGACGATACAGTTACCAACTTACTATACTAAGAGTATGTGTCCAGTTATTGCTTATTGTGTTACTGAATTTGAAACTGTATTTTTGCGGTCTCATATTTTGGCGATTTAAGTTTATACCGCCAAAAGCACTAAATCAAAATACCCGCAAAAAAAAAGTGCTTTACTGTGTTTGGATCAACTATACTGAGCCTTTCAGTTAAGCAGAGTCTGGCTATAATTCTAGATTTTGCATGAATAGAGCGGCTCAGATTGAGTAGATAGATACACAGACTGATTAGTGCTCTATGAATTCCATACCTTTAGTTAAGAGTGCGTAATAGGAAAATAATTTCGTATTTCTTCAACAAAACATATGTAGTGGGTGCTCAAAAAACCGTCTCAATGGGGTGGTTCTTTTGAGCATCCAAATCATATGCTTAAAATTATGGGTAAGAAATTATTTACAAATTTGTGCTGATTCCTTTTGGTTTAATAACAAAACCTGTAAGTTACCCGACAAACTTATTTTACCTTGCATTATCATTACGGGTAGGCGGCAATCAACAAACGTAGATCAAAAATCATTATAAATAGATTTTTTGATTGCCATTTGTCGCCCCAAATGGCAATCAAAAACAATGTTTCTAACAATTTTTGATCCGCGTTCGTCGATTGTTAAGAACGTTTTCGATTGCCAGCTACCCGGTTAGATTATAGTTAATGTAATGTTAACTGAACATATAAACATACTTTAGTATTTTAAGATAGGCATCTGCCTCATCTCTGTAATTAAACAGGGTATAGTCTCTATTGTACATATTGTCATGCTGAAGTTTTTCCTTGGGTATTTTTCCAAAGGCGTCCAAAATCTGCTTTGCTTCTTCCACGTGGTTCTGAAAAGAATAAGGGAGTCTTTGTAAGCAAAACATAATTGAACCTGTAGTCTGGTAGTCTACAAGCTCAAAGCGACCTGGCCCAGTGGTTATAAAAAATGTTTCCATACTCAACTCAGCTGAGCATGCAATTGTAGCAGCTAATAAACACTAAAATTCTATAAAAAAATAAGACAATTTATTAATTGCTTTCAAATTATCAGATGATATTTTACACTGTGCTAATAAATGTTAAAATGCCTGCAAGTGTTTGCATTTTAATATTTATAACAAGAAGTTGTGATAAATTCCATGCTCAGTTGAGATGAGCATGTAAAATGTTTTATTACCTCGAGTAGAAAATGGTCCAAATTAGTTGTACTTCAGTGTTAGCTTTGTATAAGACCCTGATAAGATGCAAACAGCAACAGAATCTATGGCGAAGATTTTGCCCCAGAACAATGCATTTAAGTCCCCTGTAGCTTAGTCTGTTGTCCGTTCTAAGGTGGTGGTTCTGTTGTTGTTGATTAATTGCTTAATGTACCTCCAATTGTTGGTGGGAGTTCTGTGTTGGTCTTTGGTTTGGTATGCATTACTTTATGTCTTTTCTAGTTTTGCAATCATCTTGATGAGGAAGAGAGAGCTGGTTGCTTTGATTTTATTGTCTTTTGGATGTCTTTTCGACACTCGCAATAAATTGTTAACTCAGAAACTTCTTAAACAAGGCTATTGGTATCATAAACTTCGCAAAACATTTTCAAAATTTTATAGACGATACTATGCTTTGATTTCTAAATTCCAAGTTAGACTTAAATCTCTCTTGCGCCAAGGACTTTCGGAACCTGATTTCTATGGTGACTTGGTGTATAAATTGAAGAAGATTGTTGGCTCTAATAATTTTTCAGCGCAGTTCATTAAAATAATTTCCCATTATAAAAAGATTGGCTATAACATTAATGAATTGCAACAGACTGCATGCTTGGTAGTCAACCCAATCACGGTTGGCAACTTTGCTTTCCTCTTTAATTGCACGCCGGTGGGTCGGACTTCAGACTCTATGATGGTTCCGACTTCAAGACTTATCTATTGATGAGATGGTAGGGGCCTGATGCTTTGGCTGTTTGTCGGGACCACTGGGTTTACCTGTTGGATTTCTTTTGCTCCGGTATTCAGTTTTATTTACTGTTGAGTCCTTATCTTTGTTTTATCTCCTTGTTATGTCTTGATTTATATGTTTTTTTGAGATGATACATTGATAAGTTAGGGGTCTTTCATACAAACCAAATATCTATGTGTCTTGATCCACATCTTAATCAAGGGTGAGGTTGGCGCCGTTAAATCGGTTTAAGCCCTCCAGTAAAATATTTTACTGACCGTTCCAAGGCGGTACTTCTTTTGTGGATCTTTTGTGTTTTTGTTCTGTCTTGTGTTTGCTGTGTCTTTGTATGCGTCTGTTTATATGTGCTTTGTGGTCACCTGCTGGGAAAGGGCTGACCTCTTGGCTCTTGTTTGTAGTGTCTAACAGTGAGTTTGTCACTTTCCCATTGGTATCCTGGGTCAGGTGTGGTACTTGATTGTATCGATTCCTGATCTTTGCACCTCTACTTACTTTGTTACTGTAGATGTCCTGTAGTTCTTCCACACGGCGTCGTGGGTTGGTCAGCAGTTTGTGATTGTGGTATTTCCTGATTACACTCACTTACTTTTTATGGCGATGTATCTTGATTTAAATTATTATTTCAAATACCCTTTTAATGAGGCCTTAATATACATCTCTACCTCTACACGTGTATTAGTGTATCTATCTGGTTGTCTACTATATAATTATAATATATAGCAGGCCAAATCGCCCAAGGACCTCCGACACTTTGATAGCATGTCTGCCTATTTTTCGGATCCTTTCATTTGCAGAAGATAGTTAATTGTATAAACTAATACAGAAAAAGGGCACATAGATATAATTGTGTATTTTGCACGTTTTGTCATATATACTAAAAAAAGATACGTCCGATTTTCATGGTACTGTATCTTTAGATCCAGTTAAGATGTCGCAGCAAATAATAAATCAAAAAGTTTACCAAACGCCCGACACACAAAATTGGTAATTATTTGATTTAATCTTCCTACCTGGAAGAGTTATTGAACCTTAAGTGAAAAGAGCTTTTCCACTATCATCAGCAAGTTGACCACAAAAAAAAACGTGACACATTTTACGTTAAATGGCAACCAGGAACGTCCAACGAAGAAATTACATCTACAAATCCCAAATGTGCTTATTAAACGAGCGACAATGCAATTCAAAACTGCTAATTTACGAAACTTACTGAAATAACCTCCCTTTGAATTAAACAAATAACAAATTTAAGAACCTCCGAGTCTCCTTAACCTAACATCATTTTCACACCGATTTTGTTTTAATATGTTGTGCTTGTTATGACAATGAAAACACAAAAGATAAAAATAAAATCTATGGCTGATGTCGGCCACGACATGTTCACTAAATCTGTGTTTAAACCCCACCCTTACTGAAAAAAAACAAGTGAATTTCCAGTATCGTTTTTTATGCTGATTAGTCTTATTTAATGTTAAAATGTTGTGATGACGAAAAACAAATTCCAATTTGACCGACTCATTTAATTACAAAATGCTGGACCAACAATGAATTTTCTGAGTGTCTTTACGCACTCTCTTGATCGATGATTTTGTGACGTCAGATCATGTTACAGATTAATGGTTGTGGCCGTAAAAGCAATGCATACAGCTAACATGCATAACATCTGACTAGAGAGTTCGCTCAGTGAAGTTAAAATGTGCTTGAACAGTTCAGTATTATGATGTACACACAAGCTATTGATGTTGCGACTTTTGATTTTAAGGGTACTCGTGTTTTCCAAGTTGTCAGCGGCTCTACTGCTTATCAAATTAATTTCGTTTAGGTGCATAACGTCTTAAATAATAACAGTTTGTAATGTAAAAATTTGAATGAAATGCCTTTATACATACAGAACTGGCAGACATAAACGTTAAGCGGACATGCCATTATTGTTTGAGTATATTTTGTGCTGTAAGAAATTCTAATACACATTTTTGCATATATTAATTTGGATTTAATGCTTTGTTCGATACATCAGTGCTCGGATATTGGATCTCATGAGATTGAAATTAAAGATATATCAAAACAAGGACATTTGTTTACTTTGTTAACCTTTTGTATGCTGGGTAAATTTCAACGCTCTGTTTTTTTTCACAAAATTAAGATTTTCAAATAATTATATCATGAGAACTATCAGAGAATCTAGAACGTCGGTCATGATCTGAATTCAACCCGTTTGACACTCTGATAGTGTTCTTGAAAGAAAATTTTTGAAAAGTTGAAAAGTAAATTTTGAATAAATGTCAGCAGACGACAACAAAAGCATTAGAAATTACCCAGCATGCCAAGAGTTAAGAGAAAACGACAGTAAACTGACACATACTTTCCAATTCAATGATTTTGCTTCTTTCATCGCAATCATCACTTGTCTGACAGTACGGACAAGCTCCATTCTTCCAGACTGTACCATAGGAACGAATATTTTAAGAATCTGCCTGACATCCTCAACCTTCCTGAAAAATAAACCCATGTCTTGAATTACAAGTTCATATACAGTCTAGAATATATAGCGGATCTTACATGAGTGCTCATGTTTTATTGAATTTATTAAACGAGTTGGGGAAAAGAGATAAAATGCGAGGCTTGCCGAGCATTTTATCTCTTTTTCGCAACGAGTTTAATAAATTCAATAATACAAGAGCACGAATGTTAGATTCTATTTATCATATGACAAATGCTTTGAAATCTGATTTCTGGCGTAAAAAACGTTATAATTTTGTCATTATGTGTGCAACGTTGTTATGGACGTCATTACGTTTCCCGAAAATCGATAAACCACTAGTGGTTTACAAATTTTATTGCATGGCGTTATTTCACTCCCAGACGCGACGTCATATGATAAAGTCTAGAATATAATGCTAAATACCTCAAATGGGTAGACATTTTGGTTGCTCTTTTTCTGAGTATCAACTTGTCACCTTGAAATTGGTTCCTGCTGTAGATTTAGCTTAGACCACCGAGAAAAATATCAGTGCTGGTCAAACCAGTTTATAATTCTTTGTAAGAAGGACGCTAAAAAAAAGTAAGAATGCATGCAATGATCAGTTGCATGAAAAAATGTGCTCTAGTCCTTCTGATAACAATTGCTTTTGTATGCAACTCTTTTCTGATCCAGATATATCTACAATAAACCAAATAAATAAATGAAATTGCATCGTTGCCTAAGACAAATGTGCTTTCAAACGGTCAGTACATGTATATACAATCTTGAAAATGCTGGGAGAAAATAGAAACCTAGTCTGCTAGCAAGAATGTGTTCCACGATTGACTCCGGAGAAAGGGGGTACAAGCTGCCTGAACAAAGGACGTGTAACGGTTTTGTATTACAAATGGCCCACTTTTACAGTAAAAAATCGATTGTAAAGAAATCCCTCCAAAATATTACAAAATGATACCTAAGAGTCTCTAGTTTAATGTCCACAATTTATTTTCTTCATTAAAATGTATTTTTATGATACATTTTGGGGTTAAATGCATGCCCTATCAACCACACTTAACACTAAGTCTATGGTAAAACCAAACACCCTCGTGTACTTCGTGACTCAATTACATACATGTCCACATGCGGAACCGGATAAAACTATTTCTCATTTTATTGTGCATATAATATTACACCATAAAATGATAACTCTGAGTCGGTTCCGCATGCGGCAAATACCGTAAAAATACTTTTTCTGCAAATTTTATCCTGAAATGTACTATTCAATTCATACTTATCAAAGCACTGAGAGTACTAAAATCACTGGAGAGACGTAAGATTCCCGTCCAAAAATGGAATACAATGTACATATTAGCAAGCTCGTATCAATATTATTTCTTACAAGCAGTCTTTGGATATATTGCGTTTGAAAAGCAAATACAACAACATTTCGGTAAATGTGAGTCTTATTTAAGAGAGAGAGAGAGAGAGAGAGAGAGAGAGAGAGAGAGAGAGAGACCAGCGGAGAGAGAACGTGCAAGGAGAGTTTGATGTGCCCTCTTCTTTAACTGATACATAGATTTCTGGAGACAGTTCTTTTGTACAATCTGCTTTTAAAAAGACAGCTCACCGCCACTTTTGTTTAGGCATGGCGCATTGCTTTGAATTAAGATTGTAAAAAATGGCAAATTATGTGATCATTCTTTGGAGCATGAGGAAAAAATAATCAATTATTGGTATTCTCAAATTACAGGACAGACACTGTTTAATATGGCCATACTAGAGTAGTTAGGAATGGAAAGTATATAACATTAGATGGAGTTGTCCCCCACCCACTTAAAGGAGTTATGTGACGCTGGTGATCTTGGAATTAGGGTCAATAGCTAATTTCATACCGAGTTTTCCCGACACATTCCGATTTGCTCCGAGCCCTCCCGAATTGAAAAATATCTAGCCAATCAAAAAAAACTTCCCAACAACGTGACGTATACTTAAATAAGCATTGTAGATACCTAGTGTCGACAAGTGAAAATGTGGGAATTTATGTAGTTTTTGGTCATATTAGGATTTTCTATCGCTAGATCGACTTGATAGCTCGATGCCACATTACCAATGATGTTTTTGACGAGATTTTGAGTCATTCTTCAAATAGTGAAATGTTTACATAAACACCGACTCTGTCAGTGACACCGGTCATATGACGTACTCAATACTGACATCAGAGGGGTAAACAACCACGGGTGCTGTTTGAAAAACATAAAATTGGTTTTCGAGGTAACAATAAACATACAAAGCGGCGCTAAGTGAGCCCTGACAACTAATCCTCACTTCGTATGCAATATAAACAAGCCTGTTTGCTCACAAAACAGAATTTCTTTTGGTGTTTTGATGCTGGCCTCGAGCACATGGCTACACGGTCTCGTGGTAATGGAACAAATTTCGGTTGCTGAAAAAGTCATATGATATAAGTACATGTGACTTGAGTTCCGATGGAAATCCGGAAAAGTACGGAAGGCCTATGAAATCAGCTATACTACCGAATTCTAGTCATTCATTAAGGTCTTCCCAATGAATTATCTGTGTCAGTTTGGTCAAAATCTGGTCATTGGTTAGGAAGATAGAGTACAGACAAGCTTTTTTTATATATGTCCCTGGTGACCTTGTAAATAAGGTCGAGGTCACCAAAATCTTATAATTCGTTTTGGCTGTCCCAGATAAGTATCTGAGCAAGTTTCGATGAAATTCATCTAAAGGTTCATAAGGTAGAGCAAAAAAGCTACTTCACAGCACAGATATCAGAATCATTTGATATGATTCAAAAGTTTTGATAGAGCTGTGTCAGTTTAATGGTAATATTATTACAGTGAGGTTAATTGAACAAAAAGGAGCTGGGGTGATGTATACAAATGCACACTCTCAATATATATTGTAACTGACCCTCAAAGCTACAACCTATCTATATTTTTTGAAGTTCGTAACTTCTCATGTACATATATGATGCATAAAGGTGGTGCAGATATCGTCGCAAATAAACCAATGTAATTCTTTGATTTAGTTTTGTTCTTTTCTATTCATTGTTATTTATGAAAGAAAGCATGTATAAAAAAAACAGCCAATGGTGTGGATGCGAATACCACAAGCATTTTATTCATAATGAGTGTAATGCGCTTTTCATGATTACATGTGCACAATATCTGTGCTAAACTGTTTGTTTCCTCAATGAATATCGCTCTTGTAAAGTGTTTGCTAAAATAATGCAGTATATATACAACAACCACTTATCTGCAGATGGTAAATAGTCGCTGGTACCAACAAACACATACATTTAATATTCAAGGATCGAAATACTCTATTTTAGATGTTCATTCACCTTTATCAAAACACAATGTAGGTTGTTCGAACGGTTCTGAAATCCCTGCTTTGACGGAAGTTGTCACCCTTGAAAAAGATGTCTGCACCACAAATGCTTGAAACATGACTACGTGTTTTAATGCTCTACGTCATTGCGCTACGTTACAGCGAACTATATTTAAGTCATGACGTTTCCTCGGTTGAACTTGTATTACGCAAAAAAGATGAAGGGTCTTGAACAGTGACACAAAACATATGTTTCTTCGCTATCATGACTGTTGGATATCTGAGCTGGTACATGCGTAAAATATAGAGCAGATTTGCATTCTGTACATATAACCTATGACCGCCTGCTTTGACATTGCCTTAAAGTATTCATTTATTCTGCATGTTCATCCACAAAGGTGCAAAGTTTTTTTAATTAATCTTATAATCGAATCAGGCGTTTGGAGGATACGTCACAGACACAAAAGTGTGACATACAGACGGACTGACAGATGAGCAAACAGATATACAACACTCACGTGTATCTATCTAATAATTGTGGCTGTGAGCAAAAAAAGTGTTCAAAGCTTCCATTATCATTTCCGTAGCTTTATAACTATTTATATTCATGTTTCATACCAATCCAGGAAAAAAAAGGTTGCGCATGTAATGCCGCGTTTAACATGTTACATGCACGCTTGTGTACATGTCGTACTGATTATATTGATATGCATAACCGGAATAGGCTTGTTTGAGCTATTGATTAACTGGAAAAGGCGATAGAACACTAAATGTTCATTATATATTACACCTAAAAAACAACATATCATCAAGGTAATCGTAAACACAGTATTTAGCCAAGTTTTAGCATAATTTTTAATTAATGATGGTAGTGTTAGCTCAAATTACGACATAGACATGATGAGTATAAACACACGCATGTTTGGTATTATGTTTGAGGTCAGTTTGCGTGTTGCATCTTTAAAAATATCCACTTTCATGAACAAACCTCTGTTTATACACACTAGTGAGAAACTTTAAATCATGTGACTGCATATGCCGTCGTTAATTCAAAAACATGCTCATGTGAAAGAGCAAAGATCAGACCACCATATATTTAAATTTCAGCCAAATCCATCGTGGGCCAAAAAACGGCCAAACCGTTACACGTCCTTTGTTCAACTTCCTGGCTTTGTTTCCTACACTGTGTACTATAAAGCTAGAAAGTCTGTAACGTTTGATCTTCCATTTTTAGAAATTATGTTTCTAATTTTCAAGAACACAGTAATATAGCTATAATTTGGGTATACATTTTAGCAGCTTCGTAAACAAATTATCACTATCTATTTTAAAAATTAACTGTCTTGAATTTCTGGAGGGATGCAAATAATTACCAACAATAGAAAAACACCTGTTTTTATTAGATAAGTCGTTGTTTTACTTGTAGTTTTCAGCTTAAGTGAACAGATTTATTGTGAATGCATAATAGCTTTATTCTATTTTTTCAAATGATTTAGAAAGAAAATAAAATTTAAAATGTTCATAATTGAGCCAGTGCATGAGATTTCCAACAATGTGGTATGTGCGACCAGCAAAGCCTTAGATCAGCCTGCGCCTATGCGCAGTCTGATCAGAGCCTTTGCTAGTTGCTCGAGTATTCTATGACTTTTAAGCTACTGACTGAACACCATTTGGAGATTCTAAGCTAAACAGTTTGAGTCTACACATGTCAAATTGCCACATTGTTGGAAATCACATGCCACAGCTCAATTCATAATTGCTAATTTCTAACAAAATGGCTTCTCAGTAGGTTATAGAGGTGACCCTGTAGCAAACTCCTGCATCAAATCCTGAATATGACATCCGTAAATGAGCCGTGACGTGTGATTTCCAACAATGTGGCATTTTGACAAATGTAGACTCAGACGAGCCTATGCAGCCTTCTTTGAATCTTAGAAACTCCAAATGATGTTCAGTCAGTAGCTTAACACTCAGAGAATATTCAAGCAACTAACAAAGGCTCTGATCAGACTGCGCATATGCGCAGGCTGGTCTGAGCCTTTGCTGGTCGCACAAACTATATTGTTGGAAATCTCATGTCCGGATCAAATGTTTATTATCTTGGGAATGGTTTACTTACAGTGGTTTCGTTCTCATAATGACGCATTCAAGAGCACACACCAGGAGCATTTCTGTGTCAGGGGTGACCGCATCAGGCAAGGAAAATACCACCATTAACATATTTACACAACTTTTTAAGATCTTTGAGTCTGGGACCTGGAGGATAAATTCATAAAAAGAACAACTGTATGAGTCTGAACGAGGTTTTGAGCGAGGCTGTGAAATTTTGATGATTCTTTGAAAATGTAAATATTAATGCATGAACATTCATGGTAACATCAGCTATACTTAACAAATAACGATACTGTACCCTTACTTTAATCAGTAATATTTCCGCCAATACCTATCATATGTAAAAACAAATCATATCAAATTAATGGGTGTTTTAATTAGATCCATAAAATTTATACGCAGCTGCAACATCGTGTGTTTGACTGATAGCGTTGTGAATGAGTAAAGGGTCAAAATAAAAAAAAAATACACATCAAAAATTATTTGTTGCGATTCTTGTTTTTGTCGTCTGGTATGAAACCTTCAGGTGTTGCCGGCTAGAACCACTTACGTCAATGCGTGAGTGTAAATTAATGGTCAATGCACGAGTGTAAAATAACGGTCTTGTCTTGGCGTTGTTTTCGTATGGCGCGTTGATTCATTGATAGATATTCCTGTCTGCTTAAACCGTCTCACGAGACTGTGAACAAGAACGTGAGAGCAACCAAACATCTTTGCCACTCGCATTATTCTTGGTATGGCGGAGACCTGCAAAAAACCTTCTTACTCTCCTTTTGACGAACACGTAGCAATAGTACAGTTTATTTCTTACTTAGCAGTGAAACCAATGCTTATTTAAAACAAATAAAAAAAATTAATGGTATTTTCACAGAGTGGAACGATATAGACGGATGGCTGAGAATGGGTTTGCTCCCCCCCCCCTAGGGAATTTTGCAGACATATCCTATCTTGTAGAGAATTGAAAGCCAAGTCTTTTAAGAGATGTTTGCACTCTGTGCTCCGGGGCGTTAGTCTGTAAGAGCCTGTAACATACGTTACTTAATCAAACTAAGAAAAAGTAAATTGAAAGTTTGGGCTACAAATTAAAGACATTAAAATATTTATTTTTAAAAATCATTCATATAGTCTGCATACTGGATATCTTAACTACATATGACAGCCATATGAACAAAATTGCCGATTCCTAAGGTGTCATATGCGTTACATAAATCAGATAACCCATTAAAATTTGCAAGTGTGGCTAACATCATTTACATTCACAATCTCTCTGTGTGTTTTGCAAAATGATTTTAACCATGTCTGACTAGCTTATGCACTTAGCTAACAGAAAAATTAAAGTTTGTTTCCTTAGCTTGAATATTTTTTCGGGAATAAGCAATTAAACAACCCTACCCCTACCCAGTTTTAAGGTGAAATGTTTGGTATTAAAACTAAAGTAAAAATAGTTAAATAATATTTTCAGTTGATGAATGTGTTTCATTGTTTGGGATTTATTTGCTTATATGAAAAGACTCCTAAATCTGCAAGTTTGTTGCAAAATTTTTTATATCAGAGGCTGTAACATATGTTACCTGATGTAATAAATGGGCAAGCTCATTGTCTTTACCTAAGATATGCCTAAAAATGTTTTAATCTCCTCAAGGGAATTTTGCAGACATATTCCTTCTTATAGTACAACTCAAGCTGCATCAAATAAGGGATGTTTGCACTCTCTATGTTGGGGCGTTAGTCTGAAACAGCGTGTTACATGCGTTACTATATCAAATAAAGGAAATGTAGTTTGAAAGTTTGAGCTAAAATTGTGAAAAAACTTGCAGCTGTTGGATATCTTACATTGTTTAGGGATTTTATACTGGCTCCTATGATAAAGACATATATCTGCTAGTTGTCATCAAGTTTTAAAGATCAGAGAGTGTTACATATGTTAGCGTGATAAGTAAAATCATCAAACAGTATTTTGACATCAAGCTGAGTAAGGGCCTGCTCCATCCTAATCCCCTTTGGAATTCTGCAGACAAATTACATCTTATGTAACCATTCAAGGTGCATTTAATAAGAAATGTTTGCACTCTGTAAGTCGGGGTGTTAGCCTGTAACAGCTTGTTACTATATCAATTTGAGAATAAGAATTTTGAATGTTTGAGCTACTAAAAGAAGACATAAAATTATCTAATAAATTGACATTCTTAAAGTCTTTATACTGGATGTCTTTACTACATATGGAAGCTGTTTAACATAAATACGGCTAACTGTGGTGTTATGTGCGTTACATGAACCTAATTATAATTTAAAAGCTATAGTTTTGGCTATCGTCATTTAGTTAAACAACTTCTATGACTTGGTTTCAAACTGTTTTATTAGATTTTACAAACATATACTCAATTGATGAATAGGAAAAACCAAGTTTGCTTTTCTATCTTAAATATATTGTTTTATAGGAGCTAATACACAGCCCTACTCCTAGTTTTACAGAGAAGCGACTTTTGTTATTACCGTTTAAGTATAACACATGAAAGTGATTACAGCATGTGGATATTTTTTATTTTCTTAGTCTGTCTTGCTCATATATCTGCAAGATGTCATTAAGTTTAAGATCAGGACACTTAATGTGTACCTATAAGTCTTTGGTGCCAAAACACTAGAAATTATATTCATTTCTGATTATCAAGCCCATGGACTGTTTTTACAGATGTTATCAATGTCCTTTTGGACACATTTCCTAATAGGATGCATATAATGCTAAATATGGAGCCACAAATAGAAAAGATAGTTTTTCATTTTTACAAGAAATTACAATAAAAGAAATGGTCCAAACTATTTCTCATCGATTTAACACTCATGTTAAACGTTTGTTGTTGTCTGCTTCTGTGGTAATCATTATTATCACACGCCTCCTTGCAACTAGTAAAATCATCACACAATATTTCAATCATTTACTGTTATTCAATTTTACCACCAGTCCACTCAAAATCGATGAGCCATTATCAACTTTCCAATTTTGCCATTTATGGCTTGGAACATTCGGAAACTGATATGAATTCCTAATAGTTGGCTCTTGAGTATGTGTTTCAAGTGATACTCTGCAAGTAGGAGAAAGACTAAAGCTTTACAAGGAGGAAAACTATGCCATTAAGAGCAATGAGTACCTGGACTGATGTACCTTGATATTTCTGTGATAAAGAATATTTTAGCTGGTTAACTTTTATAAATGTAGCCTTTCCATACATGCAACCCACATATTTTCATCTAATAATGTCTCTGCACTTATTATCTTTCCCCAAGCATTCGAAAACTTATTTGAAGTCTTAGTACTTCTGAAGTGCTGAAACCGAGGTGAAACTCTTTCCCTTCAGATAAACGAACTAGATGTATCACAGCAGGTAACGCAATGAAATGCAGGATGAACAGAGCTCAAATAGACCCTTTCAATTCAATGATTCACTAAGTTTCTAAGATAAGAGCGCTTATTAAAGGATGTAACATATATAACTCGTCATAATAAATGAGCAAGGGCATTGTCGTGACATCCTTTTTGATTACACAGTCAGAGGCAAGTGTTTTCAATTGCAGTGTTTTCAATGGATCATGAAATGAGGCACCTTATCAGCTTGTTTACTCTGTATAAATCTTCCATAGAGCATAATATAGAACTACTGGTTTACCCATTCTACCTATAGTCCACTTTCCTTCTTTTGAATGCAACAGCTAATGATATGGCTGTAAAAACTGTGAAATCATAGGTTTTACATTATTTTAAGACATGCTTCAATGTACTGACATCAAAAAACAACCTACTGCAAAAATAATTGATGGCAATGTCCAACTTCATATTCTTTCTCTTATACCAGATAACTTTCAAGGTGTAACAGAAATTGTTTCAGACGGTCTGCCAAAACCATCAAGAGTCAACATTGTAACTAAAGAAAACTTATAAAGTTCTTTGGGCGCAGCAAAATACTATTGATCTAAGACCTGAGGACTTAAGCACCAAAAGACTGGATAGGTTCCATGGCAAATGATGCAAAAAAGCAGCCTATCAAATTTCTGTTTGACCAATGTCAGAAATCTTAAAGTATTATAAGAGGTACACGGTAGAGACATAGATTTTGCAAAATCAGAGCAAAGTTATCATTTGACTAGCACAGATGCAGATGCAGCTGCAGTTAGATTGCTCTTGCCACTTCACAGGAAGAGATATATACCAGAGTCATACTCCATTGTATGCATATATGTGAAATGGCATTAAACCCATATTTAATCAGGTGTTTGATCTCATGACACTGACATGCTGTTTCTGCTTTTGAAGAATGCTAAGGATTCAAGTTTGGCTGAGTCAAGTTGTTTGATGATGGTACTGACCACACATACAAAGAAAATTTAGTCTTTTGATGGCAAAAGAGGAGGATCACACGATATGCTTGTAAGTGATGTTTGTCACAATTACCAATTTTAATAAGTAATCTTAATTAATGTAACACATATAACACCATAGGAAGCTGTATATTTGTTAAGAAATCTTTTCTTATGTATCAAAGGTATTCAGCATGCAAACTACATGAATAATTCAAATAAATAGATAGTTTTATGTTTTCTTTCTGTTTCTCAGACTTTCAATTCATTTATTCTTAAATTGATATGGTAACATACGTATCATACCATTACAGGCTAAACCCCTAGTTAATAGAGTGCAAACATCTCTTATTAGCTTGAATTGTTCTTTAAGGTAGGATATGTCTGCACAATTCCCAAAGGGGTGGAGAGGAACAGGATTGTACTCAGTTTGCAGTCCTAATACAATGCCATGATTCTACTGGTTGTGATGAAATGGGTGATTATTTTGCCATAGAAGCAGACACAATGATAGACATTGTGAGGGTGACTTGAATAAAGATTGTTTTTGAATAATTTTATTTAATAGGAATATTTATTAAATTGTGTCATTTAAATGAGAACTATTATTTTCTATCTATATGTCTATATATTTTAATATTATAGGCATTAGGAAATATGTGATTAAAAAGGTTATATATAACATAGGTAACACAATTCCATAGGCTTGTTATCAGCAATGACTGTAATTACTAAGACTAAGGCACCAGAGGCTAGAGATTAATAGGAAAGCATGTGAAAAACGGTATTTTTCTGAAATATCATCTCTTACTTCCAAGAAAATTTCCTAGCTCATTCATTATGCCATGTAACATACATTACATACTTTAATAAGTGCTCTGATCCTGATGTCAAACTTGCAAATGTATGATTCTTTATTGCATTAGCAAGACAGTGCCAAAAATGTAAGATATCCACGAGCGTCAAATATTTTCATATATTTTTCTTCAATAATAGATACCAAAATTGGATACTTAAAATTGGGGGTAGGGTTGTTTAAAAGCTCATATAAAACAATGTATTTGAGATAGAAAAGCAAACTTTGTTTTTTCCATTAGTCAAATGAGTATTTTAGTAAACTAAGATTAAAAACAATTGTGAAAATGCACAAATTGTCTGTAAAATGAATGATGTTAGTCACGATTTCAACTTTCAAAGGGAAATTTAATCTATGTAACGCATATAACACCATTGAAGGCTGAAATTTTGTTTAAAATGCTTCTTTCATGTAGCTTAGGCATCCAGCTTGCAAACTACATAAGAAATTTGAATAATTAGATGGTTTAATGTCTTTTATCTTTAGCTCAAACTTTCATTTTGATTTTTTCCTTAGTTTGTTACAGTAACATATGTAACAGGCTGTCAGAGACTAACGCCCCGGAGCACAGAGTGCAAACATCTCTTAAAAGATGCGACTTGAAATTTTCTTTAAGATAGGATATGTCTGCAAAATTCCCTAGGGGGGGGAGCAGGACCTTTTTTAGCTCGAAGTCTAATATGATATCATTTGTGATTGATATCAGCCGATATTAACACTTAACAAAATTTCTAATTGGTCACCTTATATTTTTGCGCTAGTTTTGAAAGTAAGAATCAGTTGTACAAACTGCTTGCTTCTATAAATAAACCAAGGTTTTGCCGGGACTCTGCAGGTCATTTCATTTAAAAATAACTCGAACTTCTTGCCAGGCGATGCTAGAGTAAAGGTACCCTCATTTCAAAAAGTCACATTTTTTTCGACAATATCAAAATATTTCATAGAGCTGTTTATCTATTTGCATTTTTGTTTGTTTGAATATGTTACTGGCTGCCGTGATTTAAGACGAACAAGCTTCAAATGGTTCACATCGCTCCGACTTCTCGTTTCCTTTAAATTAATATTATGAAGACAAACACTACCAGCAGCTAAGGCCCACTTTGAATTGAACTTAAGTCCCTACCATAGTTACTATATATATACATATAGTAAGGTTCGAACATCAATAGTGTCTACTATAGTGAGGCACGAACCTACTAGAGATCAACGGTGGGTTGGAGCACCGTTACTCTAGTAGAAAGTCTGGTTACCTGCTCTAGATCTATATAGCAAGATGGTTTACCAGATCTGTCAGTAGCATCAAAATGCTACTTTTTTAGAATATAAATATTTGTTTTGCGGTGACAGTCCCACTTATTCGTAATTGTTAATTTGAGTAAGTTGTGTAGTATATACACATTCCTTTTCGTCCATGATGAAAAATTGAAAGGGGCTATTTACTTCGACCATATGTGTTTACTTGCCAACTAACTAAAGTTGCATCTGTAGCCGTTCGGGTGTAAACGTGCGCTCGTACCTATTACGTCAGAACTTTTGTATGAACTAAAGATCGGCTCAAAGTGGGCCTGAATCGTAGAAGGTCAGCCTTAATGCATGCAGTTTACATATGAAATTCGCACTGTTCTGTACGCCTTATTATCTGTGACACAGCATTGTTAGCCATTAATCATTACTACTAGACGTCACTGTTCTAGTTTGGGAAATGAAAAAAATGCAAAGTGCCGTCAAATTGATGTTTTAAGTTTCACATTCAAAACAGAAGTGCGCAGCAGCAGTTAAATGTTTGTCATCACAAAATGGACGAATCAAGTTCTATTCAGTTTTGCCTATCATGTTCAGATAAAATAAAAATCATTCAACAATTTTCTACTTTAATCAAAAGTGCAAGTCAGCTAGACAAAGTGTACTTTAATTTGATAAAGAAAACTTCACTCAAAACCATTTTTCTTCAAACAAAAATAACAAAAAACAACAACTGTGGATGGAAAGACAATATTTCTGAAAGATGGCTAAACTTTTGCTCATTAAACTGCGCATATTTAGGCAAAAAATCATTGGTTGGGATTCAAACACATTATACTGACATAAATAAACAATTTACATACAATGTCTTGTTCCTCCATGGCCTTGAACACATAGACTCTGAATTTAAGCAATATGAAATGACCCTCCTTTACAGCATGTGCGTTCTTGTATATTGCTTGTATCACATCCATCATATTGTCAAAGACTTCTGATAACAATCCATCTTTTCTGCAATAAATCAAACCAAAGTAAAGCATACAGTTATGCTGTTATAGAACAGAACAGAACATCATCTTTATTACTCTCAAGTCATACAAACATGACGTATGAGGACAAAGCAAATGCACTGAAATAGGCGTTATAGTGGTGCATTCTATATGTTGTGTGTATTTTGCTCCACACTGCTAAAGATTCCGTGGTTCGTTATAGCAGCAGTATGGAACAGCATTGGGCACAGAGAATGCATTGGTGGAGGTGAGAAGACAAAGCATAACAACTATCTAATTGGGTGGGGTTGGGTAAGGGTGGGGGAGCAGTCGTAAAGGGGACTATATAAGTAAATATTTAGCTAGGGTCGATCTAAATAATGAACAAACAAAAAACAAAGAATGGAAAACCATAAAGAAAATAGTTTTCAATGAGTTCATTATACGTTTTATGATTAGATAATTGATGACAACTTTTTCGTCCTACGCCTATATTAATAATGTAAAAAAAAATGATGCCAAATTCACAGACCACACACAAACCCACCGCAATGTGATGAAGAGTCAGGGAACATAGAAGTAGAACACAGACAGCCAGACGACAGTAAAGACACAATTTAAGTGAAGCATTCAGAGCTCTCGAGCTCTCTCTCTCTCTCTCTCTCTTGCACAGACACTTTCTACATCACAAAAAAACGACCCAACGCAAACCTCACACAATGGGAGCATAACGTTACATTAATTTTAACTGAAACTATAGCATTTATCCTTTCATGAACATCCAAAAAAATCAATTGTTTCTCTTATATTTAAATTTTTATAATAAATTTCTAATATATAATTTATTTGTACTATTGGATATATCACAATTGTCCTTTTCTAATGATATTTGTCTATGAAAATTTACGATAAACCTGAGGACCTTGATTTTGAAATTGCCATTTTTCAATTTTAGATGGTAATGCTCCTTGATCTACACCCTATGGAGTAGATATCTCTCAACTCATACTATTTGCTAGAGCCTCTAGCCATGTTGCAGACTTCAACATTCACAATATACGCAATATACTGTTAACTCAGAAACATCTTAAACAATGCTATCGGTATCTAAAACTTCGCAAAACTTTTTCTAAATTTTATCGCTCATACTATGATTTGATATCTAAATTCCAGGTCAGACTTAAATCTCTCTTACACTAGGGAATTGCGGAACCAGAGTTTTATGGTAACCTAGTGTATAAATTAAAGAAAACTGTTGGTACTAACATTTTTTCAGCGCAGTTAATCAAAATGATTTCTCATTATAAAAAGATTGGTTATAACATTTATTTATTGAGACAGACTGCATGCCTGGTGGTCAACCAATTGGTGGTCAACCAATCATGGTTGGTAACTTTGCTTTCCTCTTTAATTGCACACTGGCTGGTCGGACCTGAGACTCTATGACGGTTCCAACTTAAAGACTTATCTATAAATGAGAGGGTTGGGGCCTGCTGTTGTGTCTGTGGTGGGGCCCACCGGGGTTTAACTTTTGCTCCCGTATTCAGTTGTATTTAGTGTTGAGTCCTTATCTTTGTTTTATCTCCTTTTTATATCACGATGTATATGTACTAAGAGATGATACATCGATAAGTTAGGGATCTTGCATGCAAACTAAACATCTATGTGTCTTGATTCACATCAGAATTAAGGGTGAGGTTAGTACTGTTAAACATGTTTAAGCCCTCCAGTATTTTACTGACCGTTCCAAGGCGTTGCTTCATTTATGGATACTTTTTGTTATTTGGGTTTCGTGTTTGTCTTTGTTATACTGTCTTGTCTGTTCCTTGCAGCCTTGTGATCACCTGCTGGAAAAAGGGCTAACCCTTAGCTCTCATGTGTGTGATGTTTTCTTGCGTTTTTGTCACTTTCTTATATTGTGTCCCGGATCAGTGGTACTTGATTGTGTCGATTCCTAAACTTTGCCTTCTCCCTTATGCTAGGTTTACACTATGTTCCGGGCAGCCACGGCAGTCACGGTAGCCAGAAACGTAGCTCGCCGTGGTGTTTTGAGTCATTTTTGTCTTTGTGTTCAAATTCTGTTAAGTCTCGCTACGTTTTCTCACGGTCTGTCAAGGTCTGCCGTGACAGAGGCTCGCCGGCGCGTTGCGGTCTGTCAAGGATGGTTCTACGTTTCCTCCCGGCCTGCCACGTTCCGTTGGGACCTCTCAAGTTTTATTACGTTGCGATCAAGTTCTGCTACGTCTATCAAGTTCTGTCAAGGTTTTCTACGATGAAACGTGGGCGATGAATGGTGTTTGAGCCCCAATATGCCCAGGTATAAAAAGGAGGTCCACAAAGCTGCTGCAATCGTTATATATTATGCAACCTTGATAAAAAAAACATCATTACGCATGTAATGGCAATGAAGAAGCCGATTTCGTATTTATAATAATTGTTAGGAGCGCACATCTAGAGGAGGCCACCACCAGCTGTATAGAAGAATGATCGTCTAGTAGGAAGGTTAAAGACGAATGCAAAGTGCGGGCATGGTTTTTGGAAGAACGAATGCAACAATTGGGATATTTCTCACTTTTTATAGCAAAAGAGCTTCGCGTCGAAGATGTTAACGCATTTCATGCCTCCAAAACTCTTCGAAACTGTTCGATGAGAGTCTTGAGCCATTGGTATCAGCATTAACCCTTTGTACTCTAGTGACTCATTTATGGGTATTTTTAAAAAAAACACAGAAGATTTTAATGAAATGGCGCACAATGCAGCAGTTTATCAATGTCTACACTGACTGATTTTCAGAGAAATAAATGCAATATTCAGCCACGGGAAATTATTACCTATGACCCCTCGATAATGTAATGAAACTACCCAAGTCTTTATTGTATTAAACCGGAAGAAGAAGAAAGGTTTAATTGCACACACTAATGCACGCACGCACACAAATACATTCGGTAATGATTATTTCTACCCTTGTCACTACTTTCCTGCTCAGATGCATCTATCTGAGAAGTTCAGGTTCGAGCTGTGGGGTCGGGTTAGGACAACACGGCAGACCGCAACAGAACTTAATAGACCTTGACAGACCTTGGCAGACCTTGGGTTGCCGTCTCGTAACAAGCCGTCCCGCTACGGACATACTCCAAGTTGTGTTAAGGTATGTTACGTTCTGTCACGCTTTGTTGCGTTCTCCCCGTTCTACTACGGCACATTTAAGTAGATCAATCCCGCCGTGGCTGCCGTGGCAAATTTTTTGACTGTTAAAAAATCTGTCCCGGCGATCACGGCAACCACGGTGAGCTACGTTTGTCGACCCCGTTCTCCTACGTTGTGATACGGTCACCCCGTTTCGTCCACGGTGGCCGAAATCGTGACTGCCGTGGCCGCCGGGGACATGGTGTAAACGTAGCATTACTTTTGTTGCATTGTAAAACAGAACAGCAGAGCATCTAACGTGATTTCGGTTAGCCAATGAAACAGACAATACGCTACTTTCGCACGTGGAAACCAGACTAGTGTGGCTCGCGATCACAGCTAACATTGTCATTTTAGTGAATGAATCGCTGTTAGAAGCTATTTTATGTGCTTATCTGTCAGTTAAGTTATGTTGTTCATGAGGTTTTGAACCATAATGATACCATTACCATAATCTAATGAATTATTCAAGGCCTGCCTTTGAAATGTAAATATTTGTAAATATTAGCCATAATAGATGTTTCATGCATGAAAGTGAAAACTATTTCTTCGCCTGCCACGATAAAATGCATATGAAAATGTCATCTGCTGTAGTCGTCTGCTGCAGGTAAATGATTACTTTAAGGACTAATTTTGGCATACAGACAAATAGTGTGGAATCAGATCAGCTAGACTGCTCTTCTGGGAGATAGGAACATTCAGATCTAGACCCACACTGTTTGCTACAGAGACGTTTTAAATGGACTAAAAGACGATAACGCAAGTAATATTTAGTCGTGATTAACAGCCGAAAAGCTAAAAGTCAGAATACTTTACAGCTATAAAACCTATCTTTAGGCCACTCAAAAAAAGACCAAATAGTTGTTTTCAAGACCGATTATTGCTTAATGCAGGTCAAAAAGTATTGCAGAATGCTCCAAGAGAGCATTCTGCAATACTTTCGACCTTCATTAAGCTACCATTTGTTATTAAGACCTTTGTTTTATCTATTTTTGAGTGGCCGCTTAAGACAGGTTTTACTGTACTTACATTGCTGCAGTTATAATAAATTCACTCAGTGCTCTTGTGGCATCATCCAGTGGATTGTCGTAAACGAAATTCGAACAGCATACCAACTCTTGTACCATTTTTAAATCCCTTTTGAGGAGCTCTGGGTCTTTTAGATGCTGTAAAGAAACAGGTAAACTTTGTTGTAACATATTGCCTGATGTACATGTAATTGAGCCGCGACATGAGATTTCCGACAATGTGGCATTTTGACAAGTGTAGTATCAGACAAGCCAGCGCAGCCTCTTTTTAAGCTTAGAAGCTCCAGATGATGTTCGGTCAGTAGCTTAACACTCATAGAATATTTAAGTGACTAGCAAAGGCAAAGGGAAAGTCCGCGCGTAAGCGCAGGCTGGTCTGATCCTTTGCTGGTCGCGCAGACCACATTGTTGGAAATCTCATGCCACAGCTCAATTATACATTGAAGCTGATCCGTTTGTGCAGTTGCGCACGCTGATGAGCACCTTTGTATAATACACACGGGCAATTATCACACGAAGTCGCGTCTGTAAAAGATTAAATTTGAGCCGTGACATGAGATTTCCAACAATGTGGTATGTGCGACCAGCAAGAGCTCAGACCAGCCTGCGCATACGCACAGTCTGATCAGAGCCTTTGCTAGTCGCTTGAATATTCTATTAATGCTGAGCTACTGACTGAACATCATTTGGAGTGTCTCAGCTTAACAGGAGGCTACATAGGCTCGTCTGAGTCTACACATGTCAAAATGCCACATTGTTGGAAATCACATGTCGCGGCTCAAATTTTGGAGTCATGTATAAAAATCAGACTCACCAGAGCCTTCGCTGCTCGCCTACAGACTACAAATGGGCCTCGACGCGACTACAAATCGGCATCGACGCAACAAAGTCTGCCTTCATGGTTTCCAACAAAGCGACACTCAAATCAGTCTCCTAAGCTTTAGAGACTACATGTAGCTGGAAAATTGAAATTTCAACTTTAGCAAGTTTAGATATGACACGTTCCAAAACGCGAATAACATAGAACCTGATGCAGATGCACCTTTGTTGTTCTCAATCTACGAAGACATGCTTTCTAGCGTCCAGGCCCAAATTAAAACGTCTAGCACGCTGGATTTGTCAGTATCGGCATTTAAAGGATGTTTTTGTAAAATTTAATTAATGTGAATGAGTTCCAAAAACTCGCGAGATGGCCCAAACTGACTATCAGTACCTCAACATACCATTCAATATGGCACTATTAAAACAAGAGGGCCCTTGGGCCCTGGGTCGCTCATCCGAGAATGACTGATCAGTGGAGTTAAATCATTCGTGAAATTTTGGTAGAGTGCTCAATGCGGAACAATCCTGTTAAATTATTTTGAATTTGGGTAAGTGGTTTAGGAGATGTCGTTAAAAGATTTCTTATCTGTAGCTCTGGCAGTCTTCCTGTTTGGTCAAGCAAAACCATTTATGCAATTTTGAAAGAGGGCATCATGGGCAATATTCATGTGAAGTTATATGAAATTTGGAACAGTGGTTCAGGAGAAAATGTCATTAAAAGACATGTCTTATCTGGAGCTCTGGCAGCCCCTTTGTGTGGTGGAGCGGAACCATTTATGCAATTGTGGTAGAAGGCAACACGAGAAACAATTCCCTGAAATTATTTTGAATTTGGATCAGTGGTTCAGGAGGAGATGTCGTTTAAATATATTGCTTATCTGGAGCTCTGGTGGCCCTTTTGATCAGTGAAGCAAAACCATTTGTGAAATTTTATAGAGGGCATTATGAGGAACAATTCTGTGAATTTATTTCGAATTTTTGTTTGATTTGTTTGTTTGATTTGACATCAACAATCCTTCAGTTATAAAGGGATGGGTATTCCTGGGTTGAACCAGTACTAGGCTAGGATTAATGTTCTTGCCCAAGGACACAACGCAGTGACGCCAGTGAGGCTCCAACCCATGGCCCTTTGGTCTCGAGTCAAGCACTCTACCACTGAGCCACTGCCCTCCCAGTATTTCGAATTTGGGCCAGTGGTTCAGGAGATGTCATTTTAAAAATCTTATCTGGAGCCCTGGCGGCCCTCCTGTTCAGTGTAGCGGAACCATTTGAGCACTTTAAAAAAGGGGCATCATTGGGAACATTCATGTGAAGTTATATGTAATTTGGACCAGTGGTTCAGGAGAAGATGTTGTTTAAAGATATTTCTTATCTGGAGCTCTGGTGGCCCATTTGTTCAGCGGAGCAGAACCATGTGTGCAATTTTGGTAGAGGGTATTATGAGGAACAATTCTGTGAAATTATTTTGAATTTGGACCAGTGGTTCAGGAGGAAATGCCTTTTAAATATATTTCTTATCTGGAGCTCTGGTTGCCCTTTTGTTCAGCAGGGCAAAACCATTTGTGCAATTTTGGTAGAGGGTATCATGAGGAACAATTCTGCGAAATAATTTTGAATTTGGACCAGTGGTTCAGGAGGAGATGTTGTTTAAAGATATTGCTTACCTGGAGCTCTGGCGGCCCTCAGGGGAGCAAAACTTTTTAGCAATTTTGGAAGAGGGTATTATGAGGAACAATTCTGTGAAATAATTTTGAATTTGGACCAGTGGTTCAATAGGAGATAACTTTTAAAGATATTTCTTATCTTGAGCTCTGGTGGCCCTTTTGTTCAGCAGAGCGGAACCATTTGTCCAATTTTGATAGAAGGCATCATGAGGAACAATTCTGTGAAATAATTTTTTTAATTTGGACCAATGGTTCAAGAGAAGATGTTGTTTAAAGATATTTCTTATCTGGAGCTCTGGCGGTCCTTTATTCAGCGGAGCAGAACCATTTGCGCAATTTTGGTATAGGGCATTATGAGGAACAATTCTGTGAATTTATTCTTAATTTGGACCAATGGTTCAAGAGAAGATATTGTTTAAAGATATTTCTTATCTGGAGCTCTGGCGGCCCTTTTGTTCAACGGAGCGGAACCATTTGTGCAATTTTGGTATAGGGCATTATGAGGATTAATTCTGTGATTCTGTTCAGGAGGAGAAGTCGTTTAAAAGTTTTCTTACCTGGAGCTCTGGCAGCTCTCCTGTTCAGTGGAGCGGAACCATTTATGCAATTTTGAAAAGAAGGCATCCTGGGGAACATTCATGTAAAGTTACATGACAAGTGGACCAGTGGTTCAGCAGGAGATGTTGTTTAAAGGAAAAAGTTTATGCACGGACGGACGGACGACGGACAAAGACTGATCACAATACCTTACCTTGTTTAAAGATATTTCTTATCTGGAGCTCTGGAAGCCCTTTTGTTAAGTCATGCGGAACTTTTGGAGCAATTTTGGAAGAGGGTATTACGAGGAACAATGCTGTGAAATAATTTCAAATTTGGACCAGTGGTTAATAGGAGAGAACTTTTAAAGTTGTTTTTATCTGGAGCTCTGGTGGCCCTTTTGTTTAGCGGAGCAGAACCATTTATGCATTTTGATAGAAGGCATCATGGGGAACAATTCTGTGAAATAATTTTTAATTTGGACCAATGGTTCAAGAGAAGATGTTGTTTAAAGATATTTCTTATCTGGAGCTCTGGTGGCCCTGTTGTCCAGCGGAACGGAACCATGTGTGCAATTTTGGTAGAGGGCATTATGAGGAACAAATCTTTGAATTTAATTTGAATTTGGGCCAGTGGTTCAGGAGAAAAGTAAGTAAGGGTGCAACGATCAGGAATCAATTGAAGTCGTTTAAAAGATTTCTTATCTGGAGCTCTGGCAGCCCTCCTGTTCAGCGGAGCAGAACCATTCATGCAATTTTGAATAAAGGTATCATTGTGAACATTAATATTAAGTTATATGAAATTTGGACCAGTGGTTCATGAGGAGATGTCGTTTAAAGAAAAAATTTACGCACGGACGACGGACGGACGAAGACTGATCACAATGCCTCACCTTGAGACTTCGGCTCAGGTGAGCTAATAACTTACAAATGTGATTCTTAGATATCTCCGCTCCTTTAAATGCTACATGTATGTATTCAAAAAGGTACAAGTCGTAAAGGCATATTATGTTTGAGACAAATGTGGCACGGCTAACAAATGACTTTATGACACTATAGCTAAACTCCACGCTAAGAATATGAAATATCTGATCTGATTAGGCAATTTTGATCTCTTTGACTACACCCAGAAATATTTATTATCTACTATGTAATGAATACAGGAAAATATTGTTTAAATATTATGCATATATTTCACAGCCATGACACAGCAGTGAAAATACAAGATTTGATATTTTCACGAGAGAGAAACTGTAAGATTGGAACTACTTTTTTTCTATTTTCTCAATATGGTCTAAGGGAAGCAACTCTTTATGGCATATCTGTTTCTTTTCTAAGGGAAACAACTATTGGTGTTTCCTATTTCTATGGAAATGTAAACAAAAAGTCAGAGTCGCTTAGAAGCGCAATAAAAGAAAGAGCTTTAATAAATTCGTCTGCTACAACTAGAAAATCAAAACAAAAGCTAATGTAAAGCAAGATTCGCTTCTCTTAACCTTAAAAGATTATGGGAAATTTGTAGATAATAAAAAGAAAATTCAAATGTTTTTTGTTAAATATTTCTTTTATTTCACTGGTGAAGTGGACAATAATTATATTTCATTTGTGGCTTTGCCACTCATGAAATATAAATATTGTCCACTTCACTCGTGAAATAAAAGACATATTTAACAAAAACATTTGAATATCCTCTATATATTTAAGTCCATCACCCCCGTGAATTTGGCTGTTTGTCCATTCAAAGGTGGTGACTATTTTGTTGGCCCATTTAGCTTACCAGGTAGGGATTTTCGTTTTTCAATTTTCGCACTGTTTCCCTGATCACACGAAGAAGCTCATGGGCAACTGTTAGAGGTAATACTATCATCTGGGCATGGTAGAATATGTACACATCAAGTAGTTCTCGTTGTACCAATTTGTATTGCTTAAGACTGTAAAATAAATATTAAGCATAAATCTATCATATTTACGAGAAAAATATCTCATCTTTATTCATGACCTTCCAAAAATGCAGATTTTATATTTGTTGGTTTAACTGTTCAATTACTACTTAACGAAATACAGTGAAACCTGTCTTAGGCGGCCAATCATAAAGAAGACAAAAATAGATTTTCAAGACCAATTATTGCTTAATGCAGGTAAAAAGTATTGCAGAATGCTCCAAGGGTAGCCTTCTGCAATACTTTCGGCCTTCATTAAGCTACCATGTGTCATTAAGATTTTTTTGTGTCTATTTTTGAGTTACCGCTTAAGACAGGTTTTAGTGTAGTCAGAAAGTCTTTATTAAACTCTTTCCTTGTGGTTGAGCTCTCTAAGCACAATTAGCACATCAAGCTTTCCTTCAAAACTCCTAACAGCTAGCACTGGCTTAATCTTTATATTTCCATCTATATTTTTTGTAACAAATCCATACTGTTGATAGAGTATATTGGCCACACCTTCAACTCTTGATATGCATCAAAGAGATGCAACAGAATACTGTAAACCACTTAACTCATTTATGTCCAATGTATTTTCCCATCCTTATCAATTGGACGAGTTCATGTCCAATATTATGGTTGTTGGGTGGTATTTTTCATTTTTATTCAAATTTTAAAAGAAACTTCGGTAAGGAAACAGTGGAGAATCTTGTCAGACGCCGCATGTTGCGGCGTCTGATCTGGTTTGGCACTGTTTGGCAACAAAAGGGACGCTATGCGTATATGGGTTAATATTAGGGGCAACAAATTTTGATGATTTTGAAAGGTATACATATTGGCGTTGTTTAATTTAGCTGATCCTTAATTAAATGCCCTTTAAAGAAACTTTCTATTCTCATAGGGGCTACTTTTAAGTATATTCCTTCCTCCAATAGTACTTAGCCCATGTTAAGGCGTTTCTTAAAAAAAATACTCCAGGATTCAATATTTCGTATTTGACGTTACAAATACCAACATATCAAGGGCCTGGGTCCAATTAACTGATTTCGAAACTATTTTTCGCGGTCCGATAATTTGGCGATTTTTGTGTTTACCGCCAATAGCGCCAAGGGAGATGGTTCTTTTGCACAACCACAACACATGTTTTGGTTGAGAAATAAGAAAAAAAAATATTAC
This sequence comes from Loripinus fragilis, assembly GCA_964019695.1. Classification (NCBI taxonomy): domain Eukaryota; kingdom Metazoa; phylum Mollusca; class Bivalvia; order Lucinida; family Lucinidae; genus Loripinus; species Loripinus fragilis. The sequence continues at coordinate 60,889,174 of OZ026522.1, read as the reverse complement.
ACACTTTTAACGAAATGCCTGCAACATAGCACTGTTAAACTAGGTCAATGTTACCTGAAATTTTCAAATATCCTTTCAAGTTTGGTCCGTAGTGTAGTTGCAAACAATCCTTCCTCATTGTCACCACCTACAGGTCGTTTGTACTTAAAACTAACTTTCAGGGATGACATAATAGCTACCAGATCTTTCTTCTCAAATAACTGTAATAGAATAATACTTTCTTTCATTCTCAACTCACATGAAAATGAAGTACATAGAGGATCTTACGTGAGTGCTCATGTTTTATTAAATTCATTAATCGAGTTGGGGAAAAGCTATAAAATGCGAGGCTTGTCGAGCATTTTATCGCTTTTTTCACAACAAGTTTAATAAATTCAATAATACTGGAGCACTTATGTTAGATGACATAAAAAAAATACTTAAAAATCACTTTTTTGGCATGAAAACGTCAAGATTTTTTTCATCTTTTACGCAACGTTAAAATGGATGTCATTACGTTACGCACTAATCTGTAAACCACTAGTGATTTATCAATTTTATTGCATGGCGTTATATCACTCCCAGATAAGTCATTTTAATGCGATTTGATAAATAGAATCTAACATTTGTGATCTTGTATTATTGAATTTAACAAACTCGTTGAAAAAGCGATAAAATACTCGACAAGCCTCGTATTTTATCTCTTTTCCTCAGCACGTTAAATAAATTCAATAAAACAAGAGCACTCATGTAAGATCCTCTATGTATTGGTCATAAAATTAATCTTAAAAATAGTATAAAAAATATCAACAATCATTTGTTTGCATTTTTATAGTAATAATAAATACAAAATTATTTGTGTTGAGTTTGGCATGATAAAAGTTTTATAATATATAGAATTAATTGTCAGTAGTTTGGGTTAGAGATTAACGAATTATTTTGTGTGGTGTTGAGGGGCCATAAACTGCCAACAAGGATTGTACATGTACTCGTTTAATACACAATAAGAGCAGTACAGAATGAGAGTTGTATCTTCATCGGACTACATGAGGGAACTATTAACATATCATTCTAAGTATACTGAAGGACTTTAGAAACGCACCACCTGCTAAAATGCTGATTTATTGTCAAAGAATTATATTATAATCATATGAAAATGAAATTGACAATTCTCGTCATTTCGCTTGCATGACATCGAAAAGCTGTAGTTTATGGTTACCGTGACGTCGCGCTAATACTGAGACAAACCTATTTCAAAAAGTCACAGTGTACCAATACCTTCCATAATGAGCGCAAAAAAGATTTCGAACCGATGTTTGTTCTCGTAAGCAAAAGGGAAGAAAAAATCAAATCATGAAGTTAAAGGCCTTTGGCAACGTTCTTTTTGATGTAACTGGCCGTTTAAATATTCTTAGGAACAGAAATAATCAAAATATTTAAGTGCCACCAGATACTCATCAATCCATTGCATAAAAAAACAAAAGTATCCCGGCATGTGCAAACGTCATCCGCCTGTTATTGCAGCTTGAAAACTGTATCCCGGCATGTGCAAACGTCATCTGCCTGTTATTGCAGTTTGAAAACTAACACTGACCATATGCTGACGTAAGCAAAGGAACGCTGCGTCTGGGAGTGAAATTAAACGAGTATTTCCGAAACAGTTTGTGTTTTTCCAATGATTTAGACATTCTGGCTATTAACTCAAAGTGTTTAATTTCGAATTAAATTAAACTCACCACATTTGTCAGACAACAATTATTGAAAAACACTAACGTCGATATTACGTCAGAATGAAAGCATGAGCAAATCATAATTATGGTAAATACTGGTTCATTTTGTAATGGGATAGAAAATGATAGAGGAAACATCTTTGAATCCGAATTGTGGGAAAAACAGTGAATGAATAATGGTGCGTTTCTAAAGTCCAAGGGACTCCCTCAGTAAAGAAGGTGGAGTTTGTTACAACCACAGGCATGACGGCGTGCAATGTACCACATCTGTACTGTACACTATACAAATATGCACATCAGAAGTTATTAGCATCATTTAAACGACAATAAATTAAAGTGATAAAATGAATAAATATCGATTCATACAGTACAGCAAATAACCAGGTTAGCATATAAAAGCCGTCAGCATTTATATAATTCAGAACAGTAGGCTATTGGTTTAGCTTTGCAGATACACGGTAGTCCTTATCTCCTGTCCCATTGGGTTGTTTTCACAGAATGAATTATACTTTGCAATATTTTATCGTCCTTTGTAGCTGTAGCAATGTCACTCAGATTTAAAGCTTTTGAAACCGTATTTGTGGCAGCAAATTGCACATATACCTCTGCATAACTGTGCTTTGAAGAATCTATTACAAAATGTCTCAACATTATAATCAGTACACATCAGTTCTCCTTTTTTCTCCATTATCACTTTAAAGTCGTATAATAGGTTTATAGACGTTAGCGCCAACGTTCGAGTCTCAATGACTGCAGCTTACTTTTAAGCATTTTCTAAGTTCGAAATTTGGATTTAAGTGGGCGATGGTCACCTATCAATGTGAGCGATTTTCCATATAAATACAAATGTTTATGTTTGACTCCACAGACAATAGCTAAGCACTCACGCCCAGTTTGACTGTAATGCTGTTCTGCAGGACTAAAAGCGCGACTGTTGTACGATACTGTTTTGTTCTCCTGGCTGAGAATAGCTGCTAACCCAACTGGACTATAAGTGTGTTACTCGTTTACGTATCCTTTAGCATTTGAAATGATTTTTCATGTTCGTTTATCCATATCCAGATTTTATACTGTTTACTAGTCAATCTGCGTTGTGGTTTTGTGATCATTACATAATTTGGAATAAAGTGCACGACGAATCCTGTCATTCCAAGAAAACGGTTTACTTCTGAAAGCGAGTTTGACCTACATTCTTGATGTATTCTACATGTGATCCGATGATATGCCATTCATGGAAAAGATGTATCCGTAGACTTGATGCTGTTAAAACTGACGAAACATTTGTTTCTATTTAAGGTTAAGTTTTCCAGCATTAAGCCTTCAAATATAGCTTCTAGAGTCATGTCGTGTTCCTGTTGACTTTTGCCATATATGATAATGTCATCACTGATGTTACAGAATCCATCAAGTCCAAGCAATGTTTTTCTTATCTCGTTCTGAACATTTTCAGTCGACGCTGATATACAGTTGTGTATTCTTTTATATCCATGTAAGCGCCTGTATGAGTAGAAAATACTGTAATATTTCTAGAATCTTTCAATAGAACCAACTGATGCACACCATTATTCATATTGAGTTTATACCTGTACGCCATTTAATTTTGAGATGCCGTCTGTGGTAGGAGCGATGTGACGTTCCTGCTTTATTGCTTCATTAGCTTTCTCATATAAACACATATTCTTATATCGCCATTTTTCTTTGGTGCTATGACTACTGGACTTACCCAATCTGTGGGACCATCAACTTTCTCGATTATGTCTAATTGGTTCAGCCTGTCAAGTTCATTTTCCACTTTTTTACTCTTAAGCGAAACGGAATCCTTCTTTGAGATTGTGCAACTGGTTGAACATTTTCATCAATGTGAAGCTTATTCTCTCTGTCTTTCAACATTCCAATTCCTTGAAGCAATACTGAGTTTTGTTTTACTACAGTGTCCACTTTTCTGAAGCTGACTTCACTTTTTGCTGTAACTGAGCTTATTTCTGGTACTAATTCCAACTGAACTGATGTGTCATATGATAGAAGTGAATCATAATTTCCATTAATAATGTAAAATGTAGATGTTAAAATTTTTTTTGCGTTTCAATAGATGCTGTAAAGTTTCCTTCCATAGGCAATGTTTGTCTCTGTCCGTAAGCATATGCTTTTGTGTCTGTTTAGATATCTTTTGTGTATGCTTCATTTTGTTAACAACATTCTCATTAAGTAAGTTTATAGAACTACTGGTGTCAGCAACTGACTTACATTCTTGTCCATTAAAGAGAATAAGTCTGCAACTATGAACATTTTTCGAAATTTTTATTTTCTTTTTAAATGATTTGTTAAAGTAGAACTAAGTTATGTTTTCACAATAAATCTGTTCACTATAGCTGAAAAATGCACGGAAACGTGAATTATCTTATAAAACAGGTGTGTTTTTCTTTTGTTGGTAATTATTTGCGTCCCTCCAATAATTATAGACAGTTAATTTTAACATAAATGCTGCTGTTTTGATATTAGTAATTTGTTAAGATATACGAAATTGGTAAAATGTATACCTGAATTTTAGTTTTTTTACTGTGTTTTTGAAAAATAGAAACATTAGTTATAAAATTAAAAGATCAAAAGTTACAGACTATGCAGCTTTAATCAGTATTTCCATTTTGGAGGTTTCCATTTTACTTGCTGCACTTTAATTCCAAAAGAAGAATCTGATTCTGGAATTTCACTGTCGGAGTATAGGTCTGATTCAATGTCGATTTGTTTGGTCCGTTTATCGTGAAGGCATTTTTGTTTCGTTTTGAAGCATACTGATAGAAATTGTGTTTTTGTTTTTCTTTTTCCAATAACTGCAGAGTTTTTTTTCCATATTCAGGGCAGAGTCCATGATTGTGAGGAAATTCACCACTATAATTCCAACATTACGATGTTTTCTTTGCTGCGGCAGCTTTCTGTTTGTTAAACTTTTAATTTGTAGATCTTTTCTTCGCAGATTTCAGCTTGTTTGGTTGTTCAGCGTTATGTACAAACAACTGGAAATACTGGTAAGGAATACGCCATAATTTCCTCAGAACAAACTCATATGTTAGACTAGAATTAAATTGTTTATCATAATGTTAATCCAGTATTGTTGTTCAACAGAAGGTTATAATATCATTACATCCTCGGGCCATTAACTGCTTAGACAGGTTGTATATATACCAGTTTAATATACACACTAAGAGCAGTACATAATGAGAGCTGTATCTCCATCGGACAACATGAGAGAACTCTATTTGCATATCAAGCTGTTGATAATATCCTAAGAAGAAGATTGAGCTTGTTACAACCGCTGGCATAATGGCGTGCAATGTACCACATATGCAATGTACACTATACGAATATGCATATACAGTCAACCCTCTTTATAACGACACTGTTTGTTCCAAGCTATCTTTGACGTTAAAGTGAATTTGCTGTTATAAAGAACTTCTGACCATTACCAGGTTTCCACATAATAATCAATTGGTAAAAGAAAATATTATACAAATGAGTTAAAATGCTATTATTCCATATGTATACATCAGTTCAGCTTCATATTGCATCAAAATGCACAAAGCTTCCCACTTATCAAGTGAGACAGAAACCTGTTCATGCAAAAAGACCTTGTTCTGATCACCAAATTGTCTGACACATAGTAAAAATTCTGTTATAATGAATTTATTTTCAATAGAAATTGTATATCTGTTCCCAGAAGTTACTGTCGGTGTCGTTATGTGAATATTCTGTAATAAAGAGGGAATTATAATGGAAACAGATCCGTTCCCAGCAATTTTATGTCGCCTATTGAATATTCTGTTATAATGAGTGACGTTATAAAGAGTTTTGACTGTACAAAGTTATTAACATCATTTAAACGATAATCAATATAAGAAATAAAATAGATACATATCACTTCATACAGTGTAACAAATAACCCGGTTAACATATAAAAGCCTCCACTATCGACCCACCAGTATGCCATTCAATATGTGGTGCCTTGCTGGTGGGCCGTTAGAGGCACAAAGGCTGTCTGCTGACTGGGAATTTACGAAAAATAATAGAATAACCAAATCTAGAAAATGTGCAAACATGTTTCCCCTTGAAGCTACGTCCAATTCGTGGATCACACGATTCCGTAAACATTGTGTTGTTGTTTTTTTTAAACTCGCTGATACATGTATCTATTATACAGATAGAGTTGGCTTTCTATAATTGGACTGAGTCGCGAGAATCCCTGTCTTCGCAGTTTCCGACCAAGTAAGACCCAAACCAGTCTGCTTCGCTACAAAGACTCGCTAGAAAATTTGCATGTGACAATCTTGATAGAGAGTGAATAACAAAGCGCTGATCAATCAGGCTGAGCATTTGCGCAGGCTTCTCTGACCTTTGTTGTTCGCATGCAACACAGAAAGTCAGGTTTTCTCGAGACGATGGCCCATATTGTTTTGCAATATCTTTGTTTCTTTTGTTTGTTTGTTATGATTAATTACGTCCCAGTAAACACTTGTTCAGTCCTGTCGGGTCCTGGACGGGACTTCCTGGGTCAAACCAGTACTAAGCAGAGGATGAAGTGTATTGTTCAATGACTGTTGCAGTATATGCTTTATACATTCAAGAATCACAATGGGTAGGCGGCAATCGAAAAAGCTCTTAACAATCGACGAACACGTATCAAAAATCGCTAGAAACAGTGTTTTCGATTCCCATTTGTCGCCAGTCGGGCGACAAATGAAAATCAAAAACTCTGTTTCTAACGAATTTTTATCTATTTTCAGCAATAGTTTTAAAGTTTTTTCGATTGTCGCCTACCTGGTGTGAGAATGAGTTGAAAAAAGAAAAAAAGCCTTTTTAACATGCTTTTTGCTGCTTTACACGTGGGAAATGTACAAAACTGAGTAGAGCAAAACCTGTCTTACACTACCGCCCATCTATTTGTCCTTGTCGAATTCGCGTTGAAAACGCATTGAAAACGCACGTAATACGCATTAGTTTTCCAACGCGAATTTCGAAAATCCAATCAAAGCCCACTTCCGATACGCGTTGAACTGCAGTGCAATGTATTTACCTGTTAACCAATCAATTACTCAAGTATAACAACGCAGTACAATTCACGTTGAAACGCATTGTTGAACAGCCAATCAAAAAGGTTCAATTGCGTTGCCAGACCTGTTTCATGTAAATCAATGATAATTTTTTTATTGCAACCAAGAAAACAGCGAAAACATTATCCCACAAAATGCTTTGTTTATCGTTTCTTTTTTTCTTTTTTGTGTCAATGGTACTCACTCATTTATGGTCATCATTGCGAGATATTTCATGTCAGCTGACTTCACATCCCATGACATTTGTTTATAACATCGGTTACAATTCAAATATGTGGACCAGTTCATCCTGTTTAGTCCAACCATATCAAACAGGTCCGTAATTCTGAGTTATCAGGCATTGGGATCAGCTTTCAGAACCTGAACCTGCTGCATTTTGATCAAATAATTAGCTAGAAGTCTTTATCGATCAATCTCTTCTTACTGGCTCGATTAAATTTGGGTCTTCAGTTGATGAGGCTCCTGGTCCAAGCCTCACAGAAGGCACTGTGTTCAGAGAAAGAGAGAAAGAGAGAGAGAGAAAGATGGCTGTTTAAACAGTGTCTGAACCTATCTGTCGGGCACTGTGCTACAGGAGTGAAGCTGTTTAAGAGGTGTCGTAACCTATCTGCCGGCACTGTGCCACAGTGGTGCAGCTGTTTAAGTGGTGTCGAAACCTATCTGCCGGACTGTGTTACAGGGGTGCAGCTGTTTAAGCTGTGTCGAAACCTATCTGCCGGCACTGTGCTGCAGGGGTGCAGCAGTTTAAATGGTGTCGAAACCTATCTGCTGGCACTGTGTTGCAGGGGTGCAGCTGTTTAAGAGGTGTTGAAACCTCTCTGCCAGCACTGTGTTGCAGGGGTGCGACTGTTTAAGCGGTGTTGCAACATATCTGCCAGGCACTGTGCTGCAGGGGTGCAGCTGTTTAAGCAGTGTTGCAACCTATCTGCCGGCACTGTGCTGCAGGGGTGCAGCTGTTTAAGTGGTGTCAAAACTTACCTGCTGGCACTGTGCTGCAGGGGTGCAGCTGTTTAAGTGGTGTCAAAACTTACCTGCTGGCACTGTGCTGCAGGGGTGCAGCTGTTTAAGTGGTGTCAAAACCTATCTGCCGGGACTGTGTTGCAGAGGTGCAGCTGTTTAAGTGGTGTCGAAACCTATCTGCCAGCAATGTGTTGCAGAGGTGCAGCTGTTTAAGCGGTGACGAAACCTATCTGCCGTCACTGTGTTGCAGAGGTGCAGCTGTTTAAGCGGTGTGGCAACCTATCTGCCGGGAACTGTGCTGCAGGGGTGCAGCTGTTTAAACAGTGTCGCAACCTATCTGCCGGCACTGTGCAGCTGTTTAAGTGATGTTGAAACCTACCTGCCGGCACTGTGCTGCACCTGTTTAAGTGGTGTCGAAACCTATCTGCCGGGACTGTGTTGCAGAGGTGCAGCTGTTTAAGTGGTGTCGAAACCTATCTGCCTGCACTGTGTTGCAGAGGTACAGCTGTTTAAGCGGTGTCGAACCTATCTTCCGGCACTGTATTGCAGAGGTGCGGCTGTTTAAGCAGTGACCCAACCTATCTGCCGGCTCAGTATTGCAGGGGTGCAGCTGTTTAAGTGGTGTCGAAACCTATCTGCAGGCAGTGTGTTGCAGAGGTGCAGCTGTTTAAGCTGTGTCGAAACCTATCTGCCCGCACTGTGTTGCAGAAGTGCAGCTGTTTAAGCGGTGTTGCAACCCATCTGCCGGGCACTCTGTTGCAGGGGTGCAGCTGTTTAAGCAGTGTTGAAACCTATCTGCCGGCACTGTGCTGCAGGGGTGCAGCTGTTTAAGCCGTGTTGAAACCTATCTGCCGGGACTGTGTTGCAGGGGTGCAGCTGTTTAAGTGGTGTCAAAACCTATCTGCCGGCACTGTGTTGCAGGGGTGCAGCTGTTTAAGTGGTGTCAAAACCTATCTGCCGTGACTGTGTTGCAGAGGTGCAGCTGTTTAAGTGGTGTCGAAACCTATCTGCTGTGACTGTGTTGCAGAGGTGCAGCTGTTTAAGCGGTGTTGGAACCTATCTGCCACGACTGTGTTGCAGTGGTGCAGCTGTTAAAGTGGTGTTGAAACCTATCTGCCAGGACTGTGTTGCAGGGGTGCAGCTTTTTAAGCGGCGTCGAAACCTATCTGTCAGGACTGTGTTGCAGGGGTACAGCTGTTTAAGTGGTGTCCAAACCTATGTGCCGGCACTGTGTTGCAGGAGTGCAGCTGTTTAAGTGGTGTGGAAACCTATCTGCTGGCACTGTGTTGCAGGGGTGCAGCTGTTTAAGCAGTGTCGCAACCTATCTGCTGGCACTGTGCTGCAGGGATGCAGCTGTTTAAGCGGTGTCGAAACCTACCTGCCGGCACTGTGCTGCAGGGGTGCAGCTGTTTAAGTGGTGTCGAAACCTAGCTGCTGGGACTGTGTTGCAGAGGTGCAGCTGTTTAAGTGGTGTCGAAACCTATCTGCCGGCACTTTGTTGCAGAGGTACAGCTGTTTAAGTGGTGTCGAAACATATCTGCCAGCTATTTATTGCAGGGGTGGAGCTGTTTAAGTGGCCCCAAAACCAATCAGCTGGCACTGTGTTGCAGGGGTGCAGCTGTTTAAGCGGTGTCGAAACCTTTCTGCCGGCACTTTGTTGTTGGGGTGCAGCTGTTTAAGTGGTGTGGCAACCTATCTGCCGGCACTGTGCTGCAGGGTTGCAGCTGTTTAAGCGGTGTTGAAACCTTACTGCCGACACTGTGATGCAGAGGTGCAGGCTGTTTAAGCAGTGTTGGAACCTACCTGCCGGGCACTGTGTTGCAAGGGTGCAGGCTGTTTAAATGGGGTCTGAACCTACCTCCTTGGCACTGTTGAGCAGGGGTACAGGTTGTTTAAGCCGTGTCAGTTTCTACCTCCTGAGCAGGTCAGATGGGCAGAACTGGATATACTGCTCTACTTTTATTTTAGGACTGATCAGGTGAAGCCTGGGCACATGCAATTGCTTTTGCTTAGGAGTGCCTTGTTTTTTCTTTTGAGAGAGATCTATTCAGTTAGAATGTCAACAAGTGAGTTTTGCTCGATTATTTTACTTAACAAGGAGAGTTTGCATCTAATCTCAGTTGACCCAATCTGAAAGTTCGAAATTGTTTGATGCGAATCCCAAGAAACAAAATTGAATGCAGTGCGACATATTTTCAATTCATTAATTTGCTTCATGTCGTTGTTTTAAGAAAAAATGTTTTACACTAAAAGAGACTAATTATAGCTCTATATCTGATGAATATCGATGTGATTTTACTGTTATATATTCATTTTTCGGCGTTGAGTAACTCCATTCATTTCTTTGCTGAAAAGTCGTGATAGTCGGCTCAAGATATTGATCAATGAATGGAGTGAGATATTTGATTCAAACTGGGCTTTAAAACCTCAAAGGAAACGGGAATTGAGATATGCAAGACAAGTCTTATCAGAAATATTCAAAGCAAAGTTAACCCGTGAATAACAATGTAAACATTGATCAAGGTCAACTCAATTTTGATTGGTTTACGCATAACTGCGTTGTAAAAAAACGATTTGATTAGCTAAAGGAAGAAACGCATATTTTATCGTTGAAACGCGTTAAAGGGCTGCTAATGAATATTCATGAGTTTTGAAATACGTTGATTCGCGTTTCATACGCAATTTAAACTCAACGCACGTACAATGCGTTGGAAACGCACATGAAACGCGAATTCGCAGGACAAATACGCGGGCGGAAGTGTAACCGACCACTCAAAAATATACAAAACAAAGACCTTAATGACAAATGGTAGCTTAATGAATGTCGGAAGTAATGCAGAATGCTCCCCATGGAGCATTCTGCAATGCTTTTGACCTGCATTAAGCAAACATCGCTCTTGAAAACCGATTTTTGGTCTTCTTTTTGAGTGGCCGCTTAAGACAGGTTTTACTGTATATTTACCTGTATAATCGGTAGTGTCTTCTGAAGTTTTACCATCAGATCACAGAATGTGGAATTCGGACCCACTTTTACCATAGCCATGAAAGTGTGCTGTAGGATCTGTATAGCAGGCTCTGTCAGTTCTTCATCTTCTTCTACCAGATGCCTATGAATGGACCAGCTCATGATTTGCTTGATTTGATTCTTTACGTCCCATCAACAATCTTTCAGTTATAAAGGGACGGGTCTTCCTGGGTTGAACCAGTACTAAGCTAAGATTAATGTTCTTGCCCAAGGACACAACGCAGTGACGCCAGTGAGGCCCCTTTGTCTCGAGTCAAGCACTCTACCAACGAGCCACTGCGCTTCCGGGCCAGCTCATGAGATTTTAGTACATATGCCCACATGGCATATATAGAGAATCTTACATGAGTGATCATGTTTTATTGAATTTATTATACGAGTTGGGGTAAAGAGATAAATGCAAAGCTTGGCAAGCATTTTATCTCTTTTCGCAACGAGTTTAATAAATTCAATAATACAGGAGCACGAATGTTAGATTCTATTTATCACATGACTTTAAATAGAATTAATTAAAACAGATTAAAACAACATTTTCGGAGCGAAAACGTCAATACAGTTAATGGTCCAGTTCCGAATCACTTTTACTTCAAGGCGTATTCCAAATAGTTGCTCTGAGTTAATAAGATTTCGGTTTTACTATTACAAAGCACTATCATTCCCCTAAATAATGAATTTCAATTTGTATCATTCGGACTCTGCTATGTGTCATACCACGGCTTTGAAGTAGGCCGCCAATTGGCCTAGTTGCGGGTCATTTGCCCAGTTTCGAATCACTTTAAAAATTCTAAGAAATTACCTTCAGTAGTACAGTTGCATTAACGTTTTGACATTGTTGGCTTAAACACTACATCCAATGATGAGTTTGGCGCATTATTTTACCGTATTCATTGCAGTAAACTTGCACGGACACAGAAAGTAACTGACAACCATCGGCCCGCCAGCGAAACGTCATATAAATGGCGCCTCGCTAGCGGTCCGATGATGACCCGACATCGGTAGCTTTGTACTTTTCCAACCATAGCCTACCAGGAAATCCTAAGATAATCTACAGCTTTGTGCTTTTTCATGTGGGAGGGGGTCCGGCCCCTAGTACTCACTCCTGTGGATCCGCGCATGAATGAAGGTCCTCAGACTATGAACATTTTTACCACATGCAAGTAATACTCCCGATTATACACCCTGGCTAATAATCGAAAGGTTTACAGATAAACTTGGTCTATGAAACAGTTTAGAGTTGAACTAGATCAGATAGCTGCTAGAGGCGCGTTCTAATCAAAACGGATCTGCACTGTCTGTTATTTAACGCATCGCTTTGTGATACAGACACTAACATTCACTTTTTTCAGAGTATTTTTCTACTTTGTGACATTTTTATTTAACGTCTGTGCACATTTCCATTGTAATTGAGCGCACGCATACACCAGCACGCGCTGTGAGAGTAAAATGCATTTGTAACCACTGCCGCACCCGCCAATACCGCGGACGGTCGACAGACGCGACACTGTAGCCGATGGCGGGGTCCTGGTAGATTTTTGAATGGCCATAACGTCTTGACCCCCCCCCCCCCCCCACCACCACCACCACCGACACACGCACACGCACACACACACACACACACACACAGAGAGAGTACGGGGTAAAGGCCAGGTTTTTAACATTTAAAAAGACGATCGACAGGAAAAAGAAAAACTGGAGAGCTTCAACATGTTTAACGGTACCAACCTCACTCTTAATTCTGATTTGGGTCTGGTCTCTACCCAAGAAAAAACTCTGTTTTACATCAACAAGACGTTAGTCCTACTTTAACTCATAGTAGGATGTAAGCATGTGCGGATCCAGAGGGGGACAGGGGGTCCGGACCCCCCTCCCTCGAAAATCACAAAAATATAGTTTTTTTAGCAATACTGGTCCCGATCCCCTTAAAATCGTAAAGCTACCAAGGCAGCTTTCAATTTTGGGCCATAATCGGTACGCCAGCGAAACGCCATTGTGGCGTTTCGCTGGCAGGCCAAAAATGGCCCGCTAATAGTGGTATTTGGATAATTCCTCCCCAATCAAACTAAAAAAACGTTGTCAAGGTTAGACGTCCTCTGACAAAACTTTCTGGATCCGCGCATGTAGTGGTTACGGATAAATGATGCATAATTAGTATAATGGGCTTCTACCAGCTAAGGTTTATAAAAGGGAACGGGACTGATTTAGAGTCTCAGCTAAAGACTTGAATTGCCCGGTATCAAGTTCAAGAGGGATTCCTGGTCTGCCAGGTCTACACCACATATGCTGAGAGAGAGAGAGAGAGAGAGAGAGAGAGAGAGAGAGAGAGAGAGAGAGGGGGGGGGGGAAGAGGGCATGCAGACAGACAGGCATATACATATAGATAAATTTAAATATACAGACGGACTGATAGACAGACAGACAGACAGACAGGCATACAGGCAGACAAACATAGAAATTCAACATACACACACAAAGGCATAATCCTCATGCATGCGCGGATCCAGGGAAGACTGGGGGCACAGAGCCCCCCCCCCCCCCCGCCAACCCCTGAAAAGTCCCATAGCTATACCCCTAAAATTCAGACTATTTTCACACTAATGCTCTCTAGAGCTACCAAGGTCATCAAATGGAGTATTGCTGGCGGCCGATGACGGCCCGCTTTTGTGGTATTTGGATCCTCTCTCCCCTCATCAACTTAAACGGCATGAAATATAAAAAAAAACGTTGTCAGAGTCAAAACTTTCTGGATCAGCGTCTGCTAAGAGACAGAGAGAGAGAGAGAGAGAGAGAGAGAGAGAGAGAGAGAGAGAGAGAGAGAGAGCATATGGTGCCCGTGAAACTTTTTCACATAATTTTGACTTCTATGTTGTACAAACAGCTGAGCGCGTGCACGTTAGGCCTATTGTTATGTGACGTGAAATAAACTTGTTTTCAGCTGATTCGAAACTGGGCCAAAAAGTGACAATGATTACACGGCTATCACGGAACCAAAAACAGAATAAAAGGTCCGTTTTTTTCTTGGATGTGTTTAAATAATTGTTGGAAAACATGATGAAACCGAAAGTTTGATAAAAATGCATTTCGAACGAAAGCATTTTTCGGAAATATGCAGTGAACATATACTGACACGAGTGAAAATATACCTTCATAAAATGGGTCATGGGGGAAAATTGTAAATATTTTCACAAAGCAGATAACTTAAAGATATTTTCTTTCACTCATATACAGAGGGATAATTATACAACAAAACAAAACCAAAATATGCATTTTAAATTTTACCGCTGATGTGTAGTTTGCAACGAAACTATGACGTGATTCGGAACTGGGAAAGATTCGAAACTGGGCCATTAACTGTATTTGCCATCTTTTACGCAATTTTATCATCGACGTCATTATGTAACGTTATGAAATCTGTAAACCACGAGTAGTGTATCGATTTTATTGCTTGAAGTTTTATCACTCCCAGGCGCGACGGCATGTGATAAACGCATGCAAGCAATTTTTTCTAACAGCCAGATAAATATGACCAGATGATACCAAGAGAAAGAGTTGCCAGCATAGAATTCAACAAACATTATTATTCACGGGTGGTAAACCTAGGAACTACCACGAAATTGTGTTAACGTAATTTTGTTCCAAAGCCACATCCGGGACACGTCGTGGTAGTTTCCAGGCCGAAAATTGGATAAAGAAAGGTTGGTGTCACTTTCATTTTTGTTTTATTTTACAACTAAGAACGAACAATGGTGAAAGCCGACAATGTGGTTCCGTGTAAATATGTCTCAGCGTCCCCTCTAGCCTAAAATTTTGCTTGAAAAGTTATTTTCTTTCTTTAGATTCGTGTTTCCCCACTGAGCATCGGACCAACTTTCCCCAAATTTCGACAAATTTTAGCTTATATCTGTCAAATTAAATGGAATTTGATATCATTTGACGATGGAAATGATAAAAAGACCCTGAATGAACATTCCTTCACAGGAAAAAATCTGAGCATTTACTCGTAAACGATTCATGTCCCGTTCGTCCTATGTGGTAGTTTCCAGCTCGTCGTGGTAGTTAAAATGCTATCGTGGTAGTTTCCAAGACCTTGTAGGAATTTAGAAGTAGTTCGCATCAGCAGATAATCACTATTCAGGGGCTACTTCATTTTTATAAAGACAGGGTGTGTGGGCTGAACCTTGAATACCCCTCTGATTCATACAAAGACCTTTTCAAACAACCTTTTGTCAGATAATAAATGTTGACTGCCCGAATTTTAATTTTAGTGGGCTATTGAAATGATGAGAAAAATGAAAAGAAGGTATATTCACATATTTTGTTTTTGAATAAACATGCTTTTTAATTATCAAATAACATGCCCGTTCATCGTCGCACTCACATGTATATAAAAAGTGTCCCAACCCGAGGATATCTCCCTTTTTCCTGAAGCGCAACTACTAACGATACTTTGGGCCAGTAGTCTTAGCCTGCCATTTTATCTTAAAGTTGACTGAACATGGAACAATGGAGCGAGTGACGCAATTTTTTATATCATTTTTTTGTCTGTCGCTTGGTCCACCACGGCTCAACTGATGACCTTCTTATGCTTTAGATTTCCAGAGGTGTTGTTTGGCAGTCCAGGGCATGATCTCCACGAGTCAAGCATCACATTGAATTTCTTGAGTCCTCAGGTTAGCTTCTTCATGGTGTTGAAATGTGATTTATTTGTTTACCGTGGTAATTAATTGACGATTTCGAGGGTTATCATGCGAAACAAACAACCACTATAATGTTTTGTAACACTTCAGAAACGTATCCTACAAAGTCTTGGAAACTACCACGATAGCATTTTAACTACCACGATGAGCTGGAAACTACCACACAGAACGAACAGGGCATGAATCGTTTAAGAGAAAATGCTCAGATTTTTTTCTGTGAAGGAATGTTCATTCAGGGTCTTTTTATCATTTCCATTGTCAAATGATATCAAGTTCCATTTAATTTGACAGATATGGGCTAAAATCTTTCGAACTTTGGGGAAAGTTGGTCCGATGCTCAGTGGGGAAACACGAATCTTCAGAAAGAAAATAACTTTTCAAGCAAAATTTGGGTTAGACGGGACGCTGAGACATATTTACACGGAACCACATTGTCGGATTTCACCATTGTTCGTTCTTAGTTGTAAAATAAAACAAAAATGAAAGTGACACCAACCTTTCTTTATCCAATTTTCGGCCTGGAAACTACCACGACGTGTCCCGGATGTGGCTTGGGAACAAATTTACGTTAACACAATTTCGTGGTAGTTCCTAGGTTTACCACCCGTGTTATTATTATTATTATACCAAATTTATATAGCACCTTTTTCATATGCGCATACGTTCAAAAAAGCTTTACACAAAATACATTAAAACATACACAGATACATTAAAACACACACAAATACAAATAAAATAGACAATTCGATCTACAAATTGAACAGTAAAACAATAAACTAGTTTACAGCTGTTTGGTTTAAAATTATATATGTCTTATGTTCCTATAAACTAAACTATTTAAATTTAAAAAAAAAACTTATATAGTAAAACCCACTTAAGATCTTTGTAAACTGTGCAAGTAAAACAGTTTATCAATGTAACTAATTACTATAAAACATTTAAAACAATGTCACCCTGTTTATATAAAGTTCAGTTATACTCTAAAATATTCAGTCTTTACTTTACTTTTCAACTAACACATCTCATACGTTAGAAAAAAGAGTTTAAGCGCGCGCGCACGCACACACACCGAATTAAACTGAGAGAGTAGTGACTAGTGAGTGCACACAGCATTTTACCGCTAATCAAACCACTTGATTGAGGGGAAATCCATTTACAGTTCATGCCCCCTGAACGTCGTCCCACGTTGCTCTTTTTAGTGTTTGATTAAATATTCGTCTTAAAATTAAGTTGTGAAAAAAGAGTATTTTTCAACTATATTTTACGTTTACATAAAGCTTTCCTCGGAAATGTATGGGAAGGGGCTACTTCATTCTTATCAGCATTCACCATCCTTGATGGGTCAGCAAGCTACATGCTCTTATTTTTTTTTTTTATAAATAACTCTCTCTAAGGTTTGGACTATAGCAGATAAGCACCGTTACTGCTCATTGGGCTCTGGCTAATCTCATGTATACAACAGAAAGAGCTTTCATACTAACTTTGCTCATTCATGCGCTGATATAGACCGTTTTTTTTCCAAAGAGGGTGTCCAACTCAGAAAACTTTTTTGTTTTGTTTTTGTTTTTTCTAGTTGAAGAGGGGAGAGTGGATCCATATACCACTATAAGCGGGTCATCATCGGCCCGCCAGCGAAACACCATTTAAATGGCGTTTCGTTGGCGTGCCAATGACGGCCCAACATTGAATCTGGCTTGGTAGCTTTATCATTTTTCAAGGGATCTGGACCAGTGATGCTAAGAAACCCTTTATGTTTGTTATTTTTCAGGGGGGGTCCGACCCCCTGTCCCTCACCCCTCTGGACCCGCACATGTTATTTATAATTACCTCATCAACTTTTTGAGTACACTAAGAGTTGTTAATGCCACTATCCAACCCTGTGAAAGAAGTTCAGGGAAACCTTTGACACACACCTTCTGTTCAAAAGCTGCGTACCCATCCTATGAAATATACATATACAATGAGACTTTACTTCAAATGTTAACTCTTTCCTTGCAAGTGGCGTATTTGTCGGCTGCGGATAACATTTGCAAACAGTTTGGACCCAGATCAGGACCGACAGAACGTCGGTCCTGATCAAGATCCAAACCGTTTGACACTCTGATAGCGTCCCTGAAAGATTTTTTGAAAAAGTTCATTTTGAAAAAAGACAGCAGACGACAAAAAAGCATAAACAATATCCAGCATGCAAAGAGTTAAATCATTATTCACTAGCAGATTCACCACCTGAGAAGCCCTTTTTGCAATTTTCAAATATACAGATACGTCTGCACATCTGCGCAGTCTGATCAATACCGCTGTTATTCACTTCTTAGATAGTAATAGATGCTTCACTTTGCATGTCGACACCTTTAACTGTGCAGATCTGACGAGGTGTTTTATTTGCATTAAAAAGAAAGTGAGTATGATCAGGAAATATCACAATCCAAACTGCAGACCAACCCACGGCACCGCGAGGAAGGGCCACATGAAATTTACAGTACCAAGCTATCCGA
The DNA here is from genome assembly GCA_964019695.1 of Loripinus fragilis. Lineage (NCBI taxonomy): Eukaryota > Metazoa > Mollusca > Bivalvia > Lucinida > Lucinidae > Loripinus > Loripinus fragilis. Next base: position 60,871,189 of record OZ026522.1, on the reverse strand, counting down.
AAGACAATAAAAGCAAAGCAAAGAGCTCTCTCTACTTCGTCAAGAAGCTTGCAAAACTAGAAAGGACGTAAACTTTAATAAAAGTAATACACAACACAGACCCCCCAAAAACGATGGGGGATACATAAAACAATAAACCACTGCTTTAGAACGGACAGAATAACCTACTACAATAGCTCAAACATGGAGCTTTTTAAACGTTACCCTCACCATGTTTGGGTGGGAATCATGATCTGTTTGAATGCAGGACCTTTACGTTATTTATAATTTTCATCCATTATTTGGAAAACTATCAGCTTAAACCTGTGATCCCTCAATATATACAATGGACCATCTAGACTTTATTGTACTGAGCTTTATGGAAAAGTCCATTGGTCTGCAGAGGGTTAAATAAATACCTTTAGTTCCTCAAATGTTACATCTTCCATGGATTCTTCGCCGAGCTCTTTCAGCTTACTGTGTGGGTGATCAGGGTCGTCAACATCACCTTTTATTTTATTGTAGTCAATGTGTCTGATGAATTCACCAAGCTTTTGTCTCCCTGCAAAAATTCTCAATGTGTTGTATGAAACAATCAAAGGAGATTGCGCAGTGGCTCATTGGTAGAGTGTTAGACTTCGGACCGAAGGGTTGCTAGTTCGAGGCTCATTGGAGTCACTGCTTTTCCTTTAGCAGGACATTTCATCCTCTGCTTAGTACTGCTTCAACCCAAGAAAAAGTACACCGTCCGAAAAACTGTTGACTTGGACGTAAAGCATCAACACAAACAAACAAGCGGATTTGGACGCCTTTGAAATGTAAAATTTTGGAAAATATTACCTGAGGAGCAAATGTTCCATTTTCCATAATATTTTCAAAACTATAGAAATGTAAAAAATATTTTTTGATTCAATTTTCTATATATAGCATATGGGGTAAAGGGTTAAGTTCAAGTGGAGACATTCTTGATGGCGTCGAGAAATTGATACAGCGCTAGAGTTATTAATTGCTCAATCTCTACATTAACAATCTGTATTTCATTTAAGCATAAAAATGATAAAGATATGCTTCACATGACAGGGTGGGATCAGGTTAACTTATTACCAACGATAACAGTTTTTTCTAATATTTGACCCTTTCACCCAACCCCAGAGATTGGGGTATGGGGGGGGGGGGGGGGGTTACGGTCAAACTTTTATGCTTACATTTTCGCCCCACACGTTATTTCCGCAACATGTTTGTTTGACCTTTTGATCCCATCCCAGGGGTCGAATGTGCGTGTAGCTATCATGGTGTTCTATGCATAATTATTCATTATATTTTGATATGCAACATGACCGATTTCAGAAAAAAAAATGTTTTGACTTTTTGTACCAGGGATCCATGGTGTGTGTAAGAGCTAAAATATACATGAACAAGTTGATTTTTGCCCTGGTCCAACCCAAACGCGAAATTTAAATAGTTGACCTTTGATCACTGTTGTGCTTATCTGCAGCACTTGGCAATCGTGGCGTGAGCTTCGGGGAATACCCAGCTGCGTATTCTTACTAAGTCAAGGGCAGTAACTCAATTGTTCATGCGTCGATTTTGACGAAACTTACTGTCTATAGTACTCATCATTTCACCAATAATGCATCAACTCTGACAATGGGTACTGAGATATGATTCCACGCACGCACAGAATACGCCAAGTTTGTCGGGGATAGAAAAAATACCCTGCATGCATGAGCTAATGCCATTTTCACGGGCTCTGTCATTTTCATTGAATAGCTACAGCGCGTTGGTTTGCGATCGCTTAAAATACATAATATTGATATTTTTATGAAAGGACCAGGGTTTTTTTCAATGAGAAAATCTATATTCAATAGATATAATCAATATTGCACTTGGTTTATGCTTGAATAAAAAAAATATGCTGACACCCGATATCTTATGGCTGGTTTATTTTTAAGAATGAGATCATACATAAAGCAGTCCTTCAGATAAGTAAAGTAAAGTAAGTTATACCACGGTTTGTCGCGTGTACGGGAGATAAGGCATGGGCTTTAGCAAGTGGATTATCTCCCGTATGCCTACAGGTGTACAAAGCATGGTATAACTATTTCATGCCACCAACATTTATGTAGACCTTGCACATCACGAGATGTTCCGTGCTAAAGTTGGTTAGGGTGATATAAGGGTGCTTTCTTAACCCTTAAGACGCCACCTATATTTTGCAGCAGACGACAATGTACTGAAACATCATACCTTATTTTTCTCAAAAATTGGGATGGATGTCACAAAATTAGTCGTCTGCTGCAGTTGTGATTGGCACTTAAAGGGTTAATGAGACGGTTCTCTCAAGCATCCAAAACATGTTTACATTCCATCGACAGGAGACAGGAAATCATTAGGGTAAAGTCGGGTATATTCGGACAGACAGGTAAATTCGGACAGAAGGTTTGTTTCATATTTTTCAAATATTGGAATAAAAAATAAATTGACTAAGCAAACAGTGAAAATCTGTTACACTGTTTGCAAATGTGTGTCCGAATTTACCTGATGTCCGAATTTACCCGACCTGTTAACTCATTAGGAACTGCTCATTTTGCAGCGTTTTTTTTTCCCCATTTTTTTTTTATTTTTGATTCTTTTCTTCCCAATCAACACTTTTTCAGGCGTGTTGGGACAGATCTTATTAATATAAGGTGTTAGTGATGAAAAACATTTTTAAGAAAAAAATATTTCGTGAATGGTTACCCATAACATCTTTAAACAAACATTGTACTGTTCTAAAATATTGGACCCTGATAGAATTGAATAGTTCATTCAGCATAAATGGGTGACAGCTACTGCAACCTTTAACCCTTAAAACGTAAGCAAAAATAAATCTGAAAATGTCGTCTGCTAAAAGTCGTTATTATTACTTTTATTATAATTATTAATACAGAACAATACGTGCTTATTTATAACTCGAAATTGCATGACATTTGGCCATCCTGCATAGTTTCGGGCCGCCATCGGCCCATCAGACAAAGGTCATTCGATAAAGGACCACATTTATATGCTTACTGCGAACCTGGTCTACTTACCCATTTTTGTCTTATCCAAAAATTATCTGAACCATATTTCTGCTTGTTCCATCCTAATACTATATTTTATTTTGCTAATGTTCAATACATATACAGTGACACACCATTTGTATTGGATATTCAGCAATTTATATATCCTGCTCGGCGTGGGAAACGTTTCAAGCACTATATGAACCCGTTTATTCCAAATGGAATTTCCCATCCATAATATTAAGCGGACGAGTCAATATCCGTTTTCAGGATGGGGAATCACGTGGTTTGTGTGAGACTGCACGGATTCCATCAGTAAATTACATTTGCGAGCGTATCCATTGATTTATGTACCACATTCTAGCTCTAAATATTCCGAATCATTTGACACCATATTGATCTAAAAAAAAGTTTCTACTTTAAACAAACACTCTGTCACAAAATTTCCAAGCAGTGTACCTTCAAATGTTGTGTCAGGGGAGCATGGCACCATTAGACCCGTGCAAAAGTGGACAGAGAAAAAAGCTATTTACGGTATCTTTACAGAATTGTTTTTTCTACAAAAGGAATATGCAAATACCCCCCCCCCCCTCCCCCCGATCAAAATGTCATTAAATGCAATTTTAAACTGAAATAGCTTTTTTTTATATAGCAAACAATCAATTTAATATCCAACAAAGGTATCCGGCAGTAAACTATCGCAAAAACGTAAATAAGTAACAAAAAAACATGTAATTATTATCCATAGCATACGTAATAATATCAATAGATGTACTGCCATATAATTGACACGGTGAACAGTTTTGCTTTAGACTATTAATGATCAGGCATGCGGATTTAGCCATATAGAGTATAGGTACTTGCTGGAAGCTGTGAACAGGAGCAGGACTTCCTCTAATCCTTTAACATCACCGTCCATTTGCATGTCCTGTACATATGGTCTAAGATACTATTCTTTCTCAGTACTATTGTAGCTTTTGACTACAGCAGAATCTAGAGCGAAGATGTGTCCGTTAAAACTAATTTAGGCACCAAGTGGTTTCTGCTGCTGTCAGTTCCTAGACAGTGGTTTGGATGTTGATTTTGTGTCCAGTTTTGTAATCATCTCGCTAGGAAAAAGAAAGGTGTTTGTTGCGGTTGGCCATGGCCTGACATTATATAAACTTCATGCAAACCACACATCAAATTCAGAGTTATGCCCTGCAAGGGTAATTTTTATTTGCTGCTGAACAACGAGTGGGGAACCAAATAACTTGGACTGGTTCTCGAATGTGTAACAAAGGGCGGACTTGATTTAGCAATTTTAGAGTACTCGGCGTACGCCAGAACAGCCACATAAACAAGTAAACTGGGCACTTTGGAGTACTCCAGAATAAATCAAGCGATTCAAAATATTTCCGCGCATGTAGGCAATGATCCGCCATATTTTTTGGAACAGGTCATGTGACTGTTCTGCCTACACCACCTCGGAAGACGGAGTACTCCGGCGTACGCAAGCACAGATGTTCCAGCGCACTTGATTTCTGTTCTGCCTGTTCGGAGTGGAACTAGTAAAGAGAACAGCTAAATCAAGTCTGCCCAAACTGTAGCAAATGTGTAGGTTTACCAATAGCGCGAAGCAAACTGGAGCGAATTTTATATACCCAAGGTAGGCAATAACTACCAGTATTGTTGCAGCCTGTCTCTTATTTAACTTCAAAATAATCACATATCAATTTCAGGTTTAGACTGAACCCAACTTAATCGTAAGTAGACAAAAACTGCCAGCATAAAGGTCGTGCGTAAGAAATTAACAGTAAAACGTCCCCATCAATACGCCCTTAATTGGCAAAACGTGCCAGCGGGTTTTACATCAGTAAACGTACTTGTGTGATTTTCATCCACATCTTATGGAATTGATATGATTTCAGGCAGTGCCTTATGACGGTCATGACAGTCAGGTGGAGGCATATAGTAATCACACTGCCTGTCCTTTGTGTCCTAAGTGTTTGAGTGTTCACATCATGTCCGGATCATATCTCCTATATTATTTGAAGTAGGAATGCCAAAATGCGTGTGTTGATGCATCTTGGAGTCGCAAACCATACCTTAACCTCTGCCATAAGATCTAGAACTAGAGGACATGAAGGTCCTGAAGCGCTCACCTGATCTCCTTAATAATGTTAACTTAGACTTATTATTTAAACATATTTTGTTTTACTATATATGGGCATGGTGGCCATTTTGGTCAAGCAACCTCAAGCAAATATCATGTGTATTGTTTTATCTGTTGAATACTCTAGATGAAATTAAGAGTTCAAACAGTCCAGTGATTTCTGAGAAAAAGATGTTTAGATACGTATGTGACAATCCAAAATGAGTGGCCTTGGATGAATGGTCAAAGGTCAGTCGTAAAAAAGGTCAAGGTCAACCCATATTCAAAATTTGTGCAAACTTGGTAGGGCCCACATCCCTAATCCTACATACCAAGTCCCAAGGCTATTGCCCTTTTGGTTCCAGTGAAGATATTTAAAGGTTTTTTTACCGTATATGGGCATGGTGGCCATCTTGGTCATGTGACCATTAACATTTGTTATAAATTTACTCCCCTCAACTTAAGGAGTTTCCATATGAAATTTGAGTTCAATTGGCATTGTAGTTTCTGAGAAAACTATGTTGTATTATATTAATGGGACTCCAAACTTTTCCAATTTAAATGCATTAGGGAGCGAATTTGACCTTGATGTTTAGTAGGTCAAGGTCAACCTAGGATCATCATTAATACAAACTTGGTAGGTCCATCATCCCAAATGTTACATACCAAGTCCCAAGGTCATTGGCTTTCTGGTTCTGGAGAAGATTTTTACAGTGTTTTAACCATATATGGGTATGTTGTCCATCTTGGTCATGTGACCAGAACAGTTTGTATACATTTTAGTTAACTTATCATAAGGAGTCTTCATATGAAATTTAAGTTCAATTGCCCTAATGGTTTCTGAGAAAACTATGTTTTAATATATTGACAGGACTCCAATATAAGCGACCTTGGCCAAAAAGTCAAAGGCCAACCATGGCCTTTGGAACTTATTTATAGTCATTGTCTCCTGAGGTTGAACATATCTAAAGATTATAATGAGATAGGTTTCAATAGATTTCAAAAAGTCATATTTAAAAAAAACTATATATTCAAATGCATCAGGAAGCAACTGCATCAGGACTGTGGCGTTAAGTAGGTCAAGGTCAACCTAGGACCATCAGTTGAGCAAACTTTGTAGGCCCCACATCCCAAATGCTACATACCAAGCCCCAAGGTCACCGGCCTTCTGGTTCTGCAGAAGATTTTCTAAAGGGTTATTACCATATATATGAGTGGTGGCCATCTTGGTCATGTGACCAGGACCATTTGAACAAACTTTTCCCCCATCCTACGGAGTCTCCATATGCAATTTGAGTCTAATTGGCCCAGTGGTTTCAGAGGAGATATTTGTAAATGTTGATGGACGGACGGACGATGGACAGACGGATGGACGGACTATGGATGCCGAAGTCATTGGTATACTAATAACTCACCTCAGAGCCTTGGGCTTAGGTGAGCTTAAAATCGTGTTGCAAGCATAAATCCTATATCATTTGATATAGGAATCCCAAATTTGGTTTGTGGACACATCTTGGGGTCACAGAGTTTCGTTTACCATTTCAGGGTCACTGTAACCTTGCTTTCTGGCCTCAGTTTTAGAATATATAGTAAAAATGGGCTGTCCAGTGTTGTCAAATTACGTTTCCATAAATGTGTCGCATCCTAGATCCATTACCATAACATATCTTGTTCACTGTAGACTATAAATAGTCATGCATAAGCTGAGTGTTTAAAGTGTATGTTCATGGTTTTTAAAATTTTACTTTAATCAAAAATAAATATTTCATTATGTACTGATTTATTTTTCACAGATCATTTATTCATCTGCTTAGTTAATTACAGAAGTATTTATAGAGTTTGTCTAAACATCTGGAAGCAGCCATCTTACATATATTGGCATTAAACAGACACACATTAACCCGAGTTTACCTCAATATGCACGTCAGACAAATGCTTAAAGCAGTATCTTTCAGTCAAATTCTTCATTCAATTAAGAAATAGATCAGCTCCAGCAGTGAATTGTTGAGTAATAATTCACTCTTCGGTGGCTAGTTGTAAAGAATATTAAATCACGAGCGTGCAGCGCGAGTGATTTATCTTCGTACAACTGACCGACAAACAGTGCATTATTACTCAACAATTCACGTACTGGAGCTGATCTATTTCGATTCTATCACACAATAAACGACGAAGACACATTCGCAGTCTTCAGCTTCTTCCAACTTTCCGCCATTGCACTGAAGAACTCCCGCCAATATTAAGACTACGTCGCATACGTTTACATGTAATTGTAACGTCTTTCAAGCGTAAAAACGACGTTACACCGTCTAATGCCATGAATGACGTCATTTTCCAGTGACGTCAGCTATCACACACTTTTGCAGTGAATTATTGTACGATATATCACAGTTTGTTACCGTTGGCTCTATAGGCGAGGTGTGTTAGAATATTAGATAATCCCTTTTAATTACAATCAACAGCCAGATCAATGCAAATTTGAATGCTACAACTGTCAAAAGAAAAGTATTTTGTTTGTTTGTTTGATTTGATTCTTTACGTCCCATCAACAATCTTTCAGTTAAACAAGGACGGGTCTTCCTTGGTTGAACCAGTACTTATGTGTCTTGCTCAAGGACCACAACGCAGAACACGCGGCCTCGAGTCAAGCTCTCTACCAATGAGCCACTGCGCTCCCTTAAAATTATTTTGTTTTTCAATGTTTTGTTTGATTTTACTGTCTTTTTGTACCCAAAATGAAGAAAATTGTTACAAAATATGTCGTCTGCTATAGTGATAAATGCTAAAAAAAAATACACTCAAACATTGTTATTTCTGCCATTACAAGGATTTACAATTCTGCTTGGGTAGTGTGTATGCAGGTGGTAGCGCTTCCAGTTTTCTTGTGTAGAGCTCATTGACCTGAAAAATGGCCAGACCCCATGGACAAGCAAAAGTAATTAATTACAGGTTAATTGAAGATCATTCACAAACATTTAATGAGGAAAAAATTCCTGCAATACTGTAAGCTCTATAATTAACGCATTTGAAAACAAGTGTGAATTTTCACTATAAGATCCAGCCACATAAAAAGAGTATAGATAGACCTGTACTCGATTGAAACATGTGTTAAATGGAAAAAATCACAGCTCTGACGTTAATATCTCGGAGCTTAGAACAATTGTACATGGACAAGCTCGAGAACTTCAAATGGAAGCATGCAGTGTGCAAATATACATACAATGATAGGGCTAAACGACCGTTAGCTTTTTTGAAAATCTAATACTCGTTACATAATTATTTTTACCTGCGTCATTTTAGCGAAAGCATTTCTAGTAGTGGGTCCACTCCGTCCGTCCATCCGTAACACTTTTGGGGTGTCTAGTTTGTGCAATCTGTAAGTTATCATTCATTTTTAATTAAAACTTTGCATAATGATTGTTCACATATTGAAGATGTGCACCAACTATTTTGTGCATATTTTCATGAATATTTTGTGCTTTTTTGCGGGGTGTTGAACTTACATTTTTTTCCATTCGAAATGCTTGGGGTGCCTAGTTTGTGTAAGCTGTAACTCAAACAGTTTTCATTCTTTATTTTCAAACTCTGCATAATGATTGTTCACACATTGAAGATGTGCACCTCCTATTTTGTGTACACTTTACGCAGCCAGGTGTTGCACCAGACATCACTACCAAACGTCACCACCGACATCGACCGTGGCATCAACGTCATGATCAATATCATGACCCACCATCAACATTATTAAGTTGGATGTTATCTCCCCTAGACTATACCAGTATTGACCAGGGCCCGGAATTACAATGCCTCCTTAAATTTAAGCAAGACTTAAGTATTGATATTTCAACATGCTATATTAAATGCTAAATAAATTGCCTGGATAGATGTGGTATTTCTTGTCAAAGATATAAGTGTGATCTTCAGAAAAATTAAAAATATTTTGATTTTAATCAGTTTTAAACGTTATTTTTCGCATCCTGAAAAATCAATACTTAACTTAAGTCTTACTTAACTCTAAGGAGGCATTGTAATTCCAAGTCCTGGTCCCTAGATTATAATTTTTTTTTCATGCTCAACTAAGTTGAGCACGAAATTTATCCTCCTCATAAATGTTAAAATGCCAACAATTGTTGGCATTTTAACATTTATGAGCATGATAAATACATATCTGGGAGACTTAATGCAAGTAAGTTTTATGTTTGTCTTGGTTTTAGTATTCATGAGCAGTTGAAAGGGGTACATACATTAAGGTGCTAATTTGGCCCCCTCTGGAGCCAAAAACTGAAAATTGCTTTTCACCACTTTCTTCTGATCTGTTTATTAGAAGAATAACTGAAGTGTAAAATTTTTGCAATTATTAAAATTTTACCGTTGCAATGGTAACAAAAAAAGCCGACAAAATAGGCTTAAAATAGAGAAATTGCCAATTTGGACCAAATTTAAGGCTTTTAGAGACAGATTTTTTTAAGAATTAGATATCAGCACAGCTTAATACCAAAAAATCCCTTTAATATGTTGTGTGCCATGATAATTCTCATCATCTGTTAAAATATCTTTTTGGTATTTGCTTGTGCTCTATGTTAATTTTTCTGTCAAACATCTCAAATTGGCTCCAAAATGGTCAATTTCCTATTTTCAGCATATTTTGGCGGCCACTTTTGTCACCATAGCAATGGTAAAAGTCGAACTTATTTGAGTCTTTTACACGTTGGTTATTGTTCTAATAAACTAGTAAGAACAAATCGGTGAATAACAATATTTATATTTTAGCCTCATAGGGGGGCAAAAAGCCCCTTAATGCATGTAGCTCTTTCATGCTCAGGGGAGTTGAGTATGAAAAAAGTTTTATAACCTCGGGGCCTGGGCTCATGAGCAGGATTTACAAAAGAGGGTATATGGACATGTACACGGTGCATTTATTATGTCATATCCAGTATGCCTTAACATAATCAGTAAATATTCAGAATAAAACAGAAGATGAGGTATAATACTTTATTTAATCATTTTGTCATTATGAACAGTTTGGTGAGAGAAAGAAACTATTCTTATATATAAGAGCATGTTCTATACACAAAACTTGTTAACATTAATTGTTATACATACACATATGAGTTAGAGAATGAAATAAATACAAAATCTGCCTCGCAGCCTAATAAAGCCTTGTGTATCTATTAATAAAGAGCTTAGAAAGCAGTATTATGAATAATCAACTCTGGCCTCTAGGTTTTGGATGGTTGGTTTGTTGCTTTACATCCCAGTAAACAGCTACGGTCATGTCGGGACGGTCAGTTCACCTAACCACATTTTTTTCCTGGGCAAGCTTGAACTAGCGGTTAACCAGTACTTTGTGCACGTACTTCCCTTTGTAACTGACAACAACCCTTCTTGAATGAATCAGCGGAAGGGAGGAGAATGACCGTAGAAGTTAATTTGTGAACAAAATCTACAGGAAAGTACGCGACCGAGCCGGGATTGAACTCGGGACCTCTGGATCTGCAGTCAGACATGCATCTGTAGCCTGGCCTCTAGGTTATAAAGGGTTTTTTCATACTATACTCAACTCGGTATGAAATTTATCATGCTAATAAATTTTAAAATGCCAACAACTGTTGTCATTTTAATATTCATAAGCAGGATAAATACAATATATTTAAAGCATTTAGTCTTTATCTTAAAGCATTTTAGCTATTATGAGCAATTGAAATATCATGCTCAGTTGAGTTGAGCATGAAAAAAGTTTCATAATCTCGACCTGATCTAGTTGTAAAGCAGCAGTATGATTTCTGAAATAACTTGAGCTAGTACTAGAGATTTTGGCACTTTTCACAGATTTGGGACATGATTTGCAGTAATAACCCAAAGTTTGCATATGCGATAAGCTCTTTCTAGCCAACTGGTTATCTGCCTGGCGCAAATCCGCACAATATAACGAAAAGTTTACGTCAGTCGCCTTTTGCTTATACTTTTGTACATATAACATGAAAAAAAGTGAATAGGATTTTGTGATAAAAAGATTATAAAAAAGGGTTTGCTTATAGCCCTTAGTGTCAACCTAGACCATTATCAGCCCGAAAGCTCAAGCTCTCTGCCTGAATAATAGGGTCTCGGGTTGATACTAAGGGTGATAACCAAAGGTCTGTGTAATAATTTATAATCATCTACCGTTGCATAAGCTCCTTTAACGCATATGCTGATGTATCTAGCTAGACTTCATCAACATCCAAACTTTACGTATAGGAACAGTGAAGGCTTTATTGCATAACAATGCAAAGTACCAAAATCTTATTTGATGGTTCACATTTAAGTTGTTTTTGTTTGTTTGTTTTGATGCTTTACATCTTAGTCAACAATTTATCAGTCATGTCAGAACAATTTCCTGTCTTACTGGATTGAACCATTACTAAGCAGCGGATAAAGTGTCTTTCTCAAGGCCACAGTACAGTGACTCCACTAAAGGCCATGATGAGTTGTTGTCAAATCACAATATGAACCACAAAAAATTGAATTTTGTAGTAGTATGTGAACAAAAAGGTACATTCATGCAGTTAGATCAGCCTCTTTTTTTCCCTCGTTTTGAAAGTATAATAAGGGGATAACTGTATTCAACACTTTCATTTGGGGAGGTATATCGTCGAATGTATGGTCGCAATTTCTTTTCACAGCAACATACCAGCAGATCAGCGAGCGCATTGGTGAAGAGCAAACCCTCAGATGAGCCTGCACATCCATGCAGCCTTGCCAGAGGCTTCCCTGCATAAGGCGGAATTTCATTGGGGTAAGTACTTTTGCTAAGACCAAAACAACCATCAGATATAGAAACACATAACTCTATAGAATGATGATTTCCAGTCTTCCTGGGTTGTACCAACAGCGGATAACTTGTCTTATACCACCCTGACCAACTTTAGCCAAAATATCTCATGATGTGCGTGATATACACTGATGCAGGTGGTATAAATAATTATACCATGTTTGTCCATCTGTAGGTTAAATAATCCACTCGCTTAAGCTCGTGGATTATCTCCACGTACAAGCTGACTACCCATGGTATAACTTTTACTTGCTCAAGGACACAAACAGTGACTCTAACAGTGGAGAGTCTAGAACTAGCAATCGTTCAATCCACTGTCTAATTCTCTACCAACTGAGTCACTATGCTTTCCTAGAACATGGGAAAAGTATAGTTTATTACAAGTCTGAAACTTAACTAGTTCTGAAGAACAACAATATAAATGCTATCAGGTTAAAATGATATGGTACTATATACAATGATATCTCTAGATATCTACAAATCTACAAGCTTTCCAAAAATTTCTTATTCTTTATAAGAATAGAATAACACATGCAAATTCAAATTAGGCTTCAGTATTAGTAAACATACATCTGGGGACTTGCATTCCCATATTTTAGCACTTCAAGGCTATGCTCAACTCGGCTGAGAATAAAATTTATCATGTTCAAAAATGTTAAAATGCTAACAATTGTAGGCATTTTAACATTTATTAGCATGATAAATATAAGATCTGAGAGTTTGAAAGCAAGAAAAATCTTCATTTTTCAGCACTACAGTTTTTTTTATGAGCAGTTAAAATTTCATGCTCAGTTGAGTTGAGCATGATAAAAAAATTATATTCTCAGGGCCTGGCTGTTCAACAATCAACCACTTTCCACCAATACTTTTGTTTGTTTGATTTGATTCTTTACGTCCCACCAACAATCTTTCAGTAATATAGGAACGGGTCTTCCTGGGTTGAACCAGTATTAAGCTATGATTAATGTATCTTGCTCAAGGACACAAAACGGTGACACCAGTGAGGCTTAAACCCGCGGCACCTCTGTCTCCAGTCAAGCACTCTACCAATGAGCCACTGTGCTCCCATACACCATTCATGACAATTGTCATCTGCTCACTTACCTGCTTATACACTTTGAAAGCCTATATTGCAAACAATGCGTACCCAGATCAGACAGCTCCCTTAGGAGCAGTCTGATCAGCCTCTCAAAAATGGACAAAAAACGATCTTATTGACAAATGGTAGCTTAATGAAGGTCGAAAGAATTGCAGAATGCTCCCATTGGAGCATTCTACAATACTTTTGACCTGCATTAAGCGCTAATCTGTCTTGAAAACCAATATTTGAGTGGCCGCTGAAGAGGAGCAGTCTGATCAGGGTTCATAGTGTTTGTTTGCTTCCATGATCAAAGGTAGTTTGAAGTGCATTTGAATATATGTTGCCAGACTCATTCCTGAGGCATTTTATAAAGTATGCACTCTTGAGGGGGGCTGGGGGTATTCCCCTATGTATGGGCCTGGGGGTGAAGCCCTGTGGCAGAAAATGGTTTAAGGGCAGATGTGAAGTTTCGTGAAAATAAACCCCTTCCAAAATGGCAAAATCACTTTTAAGGTGGTAAAAATGTCTTTTAACACTAGTCGTGAAAATAAAATTCTCGTAAACAAATCTGAATTTACAGTAATACTTTGTCTAAGCCTTCAATATTTTGTGAATGCAAGCTGCAAAGGCTCTGCCAAGACTGCGCATGCTCCTCTGAGCCACGGTTGGTCCCCTATGCATTAATAAAAACTCATTTATTGCCTCACTTTATACATACCCCCAATGAATTTTTGAATATGTGTAGCCTGTGACAAGGTATCTGCAGTTTTGCAAGAAAATCATATTTCAGTTGACAAGTTCAGATCTTTTCAATGTGTTTTCTCATCTTTTTAAAACCTTTATATGCCCCAAGCCCTTGCAACCAAAATAAAGCAAAGCCATTCTCACTAAAATAGAGTTACCATGAATTCAATATTCTTAATCCTTTTTATGGGACATCGACAAACAGTGAAAAAACAGATCAGATGCCACATTCTGCTGCACTTTTTGCTTGCAAAAAGTACTTTTAAAATTTGAATGAAATTGAAATTAACCACCCAACAACCCTTAAATTTGAAATGGATTCATCCAAATGATAAGGAGAGGAATTCCACTAGGCATAAATGGGTCTACTCTTCCACTCTATTTGTTTCCATCATTTGTAACCACTGCCCCTCTTCCCCACCTATGGAGATAGTCTAGTGAATAGTGATAGCAGAGATAAAGAGCAGGGCAATGACAACTTTAGTTCCAACAAAGTGCAGGGCTTAATCTATTATGCAAATATATCACCAAGGAAGTTATCATGAGTGAAAGTTCAAAATTTCAAAAATCCTGAACTTTAGAAATTTCAATCTTAAAATTTGCAGTATGCCCTCTAAATATCCATAATTTCAAGATTAAATGGTCAATTGTCCTTAGATAGACTGAAAAACAAATCAGAGAAGCTAATATAATCTCCTTAATTCAGCAATTTGAGGATGACTTTCTGTGGAAAGTCATCCTCAAAATCCTGAAATCAGGTATAATCCTGAAAACTTTCACCCATGAGTTATCATTGTAAAGAGCAGGGCAATGGCCATTGGATGGCCCCCACACTGCAGGGTTATTAGCAAGGCTGTTTATTATGGAAATTTATTGTCCCCACCATTACCCATAGATTGGGGGTGGGTGCCAGGCAGTGGTTACAAGTGACTATAGTATTAAATTGGATGAGTCTAACTAAATCTGAAAGGGGTTGCTCAGTAGAATCACCAATATAATCCATCTAACAAATAACACCTGTCTGGACAAACATTGCAGAACCTGATGAGATAATACTTTTTGTAGCACCTATCAGAGTCTAAACTGTTTGCAATTATCCCTTATTTTTGATCCCAGGCAAAAATGGATTACTTTGCTTGTTTGATTTGATTCTTTACGTCCCATCAACAATCTTTCAGTTATATAGGGATGGGTCTTCCTGGGTTGAGCCAGTACTAAGCTAGGATAAATGTGTCTTGCTCAAGGTCCACAACGCAGTGACGCTGGTGAGGCTCGACCCCCGGCCCTTCAGTCTGGAGTCAAGCACTCTACCACTGAGCCGCTGCGCTTCTAAGCTAATCTGTCATCAAGCTAACAATAAGCACAGGGTCAATTAAGCAATTTTTTCAGCGTAAAATTGTGATTACCAACAGTTTAAAGATGTGCTCAAAAGAATTGTCGCATCGAGATGGTTCTTTTGAGAAACCACAACATAGGTTTTGGTTGAGAAATAAGAAAAATAATTTTCAGTTACGCACTCTGATCTGGGGGCCTGAGTAAGTTCTGCTTAGAAATGAACAGGGTTTTCTAAGCTATACAGGCATTTTGAAGCACCTTTACAATTTTTACAGAGTACTTTGGCAAACAGTGAAGACCCTGATGAAATGCCACAGTATGTGGCATTTCATCTGTGTCTGCATTGTTTGCTGTCAAAAATTGATTTTCTGGGACTGCAATATATTAATTGGAAATTATAGCCTGCAACCCCTTAAATACACAATGGACCATCCTATCATTTAATATGGTATCAATATGTTTGAAAGAAAACATCAGTACAGAGATGCCAACCCTAAATTTTGCTCATCAGGCATATGAACATAACTTTTCAGGAATCTGTGAAAATTTTTCGGAATGCCGCATATTTCACTATAGAAGTTGTAAAAAATACACTCACACAAGATAGCTTGAATATCGCCTATTACTGTCCCCTCTTCCTCCCTCCCAAGTGCTTCATGCATACTGTTCTCTGGCTTTCAATTGGCTTCAGTATTGGAAAAAGATTTGTAGAATTTGATAAATTTCTGCTCCCACATGACGTTTTTTTTGCTGGGGGAATCCATTTTGAATGTATGACAGATGGGTTCTCAGACTTACAACTTTTCACCCGCTAAAATAAAGTTTTTCCAATAAACAATGCTCAAACCAGTCTGTATTTTATTTTACTACCGGTGATAAGATAAATTGGTGTAGCGGTAGGAATAGCTCCCTTGATTTTATCTGGTATCATATTAAAATCCTTATTTGCCAAAATTTTGACTTCCAAAATTGTAATGTGAAATCTGCCTTGAAAATCAGCATGATTCCGCAAAAATTGGAATGGTTGGCATCTCTGTTAGTACAAACAAGATTAAAACGATGTTTTCAAAAAATTGATTTATAAGGCAAAGTTCCTTTATAACTACATAACAATTTACTCCCTACATGACTTGTTACTCATAAGGACAACTTTTATTTGAGCCAGCTCAGGAGATTTTAGTACTCCTATGTCCAGTTAAGCACAATTTTTGAGCAGAAAATTGTAATCTTTATCTAACCCATAAATTTGAGGTGGCTCTTTAATAGATGGCAATTCAAACCTTTAGTTAAGAATGCATACCAAAAAAATATAATTTTCTTATTTCTCAACCAAAACATGTGCACCCAAAACATATACTTAAGGAATAAAGAAACGCAACAGACAAAAATAGATTTTTTGCGTGTTTAAATGACGGTTTGGTGTAATCTCTTTTGAAAATTTCTTATTGAGTATTCATAGCATGTGATGAAATACCAAAACGTCATTTTAACGCTACATTTTACGCTACAAGTTGAAAACATATGAAAACGTAAAATTTGACGTTAACGTCAGACAAGAAACCCCGTCTTTCCCATGTTTGGTTATTTGGCGTTGACTTGATAATGTGCAAATAAAACAAACATCCAATCATATTCGTAATGCATTCAAATATTGCGTCAAAACACGCTACTTAAATGGCAAGATGCACAATGATAGTGAATAAGTGATAAACGTCAGTTAGAGCCGTCGGGTATGGGTCGCTGGTGGATATACGGGATAAGATAAACCAAGAGATATCAGAACATACTTTCTTGGGAAAAATTGACTTTTCAGATACAGTAGAATTACGTTGGTAGGGTGTTTATACTGACGTTAGCGAAACAAAACAAGGCATAATGCAAGAGAAACCATCTGATTACATGCCAAGAGTGAACACCAAACTTCTTAACTGTAACCTAAACTTTGTCCCCACCCCATTTTATCGTTAGAAAAACACATAAACATCATGGAAACCATTAAAACGTAGGATATCGAATTTTGTCGTCAGAGTTGAATTTTTTGAAGTCTGAAGATCTCAAGTCATAATTCTTGACAAAACGTCCTTGTAATGAATAAATCTCAATCAGAAAAGAAAGTTTACGCGTTTCACGCAGTATTCAGAGTTGACGTTAATGGCGTTAAGCCGTTTCAGAATCCTACAGAAACGTCGTCATTTGATCATGTGCTTGATCCGTAATCTATGCCAAGACTTTAAAACAATAAACCGATGGTTGATTCAAACTTTGCTTTTATTGACCCTGTTTCAGCAGGGGGTCAGGCTGGTTACACGTATATCAAAATGGTTAGGTTATCAATAATTACGTTGAACCTGCTGTAATTTGACGGACACATACTGCTCCTATGGATAGATATCATTTGCAATAAAAACTTGCATTATATTGTATACTTGCAATGACTCAAAGTGTTTGTTGCTTTTCTTTATTCCTTAAGTATATGTTAAAACTGATGGGTAAGAAAGTATTTACAATTTTACGCTCAAAATTTTCTTTATCTAAAGCTATGGCAACTCAAAATGTAAGAAAACTCTTTTTTAAGGAAGAATCTTCTTAACCCTACACAGGGGTTCAGCAGAAAAAGGGTAAAAATTACATATCCGCATTGCTAAGCACCAAGCGTGAATTGGAATTTTTATTTCAGCATCAGGCCAACTTTGAAGAAAAAAAAATTACATTGATATGAAGGATGGAGCTTAGTGCATATTAATTATAGGCCCTTATAGCTGTACACCAAATTCTATTGTACAGTAAAACCTGTCTAAAACTGCCACTCAAAAATAGACAAAACAAAGTAGTAGCTTAATGAAGGTCGAAAGTATTGCAAAATGCTCCCATTGGAGCATTCTGCAATACTTTTGACCAGCATTCAGCGATAATCTGTCTTGAAAACCAAGTTTTGGTCTTCTTTTTGAGTGACCGCTTAAGACAAGTTTTACTGTATTCTAAATGCAGTTTATCATATGATTTTGTGCTGGTATCATATGTTGCCTCTAGGAGTGATAATATAACCACATGTTTTAAAATTGACAAACCAATAGTGATTTACATAATTTAGTAACATTCTGTAATGACGTGCATAACAACGTTGCGTACATACATGACAAAATCTAAACACTTTCAAACCAAAAAAGTGGTTTCAAATTAATTTTAATGTCATATGATAAATAAATCTAACATTTGTGCTGCTGTATTAATGAATTTAATAAACATGTTGCCAAGATGCTATAAATGCTTGACAAGCCTCGTATTAATAGCTTTTCCTCAACTCGTTTGATAAATTCAATAATTCATAAACACTCATGTCATATCCTCTATATTGTTCATTGAGGATTTATACTTTCAATGTACTGTAGAACACTTAATATTCGCGGCATCAAAATTTCACGATTCTAAAACAGTATCATTTTGACATTTGTTTGTTTGATTCTTTACGTCTCATCAACAATCTTTGAGTTATGTATGGAAGGGTCTTCCTGTGTTGAACCAGTACTAAGCTAGGATTAATGTGTCTTGCTCAAGGACACAACGCAGTAATGCCAGTGAGACACAAACCCACGGCCCTCGGTCACAAGTCAAGCACTCTACCACTTAGCCACTGCGCTCCCTCATTCATTTTGACATAGTTTAATTTTTGCAGTTTATAAATTGAATGTCCTTTAAATTTATTTTCTATTCCGACAGGGTCTACTATTAAAGGAAAGAATATGCTCCCTATGGGGAGCATATTCTTTCCTTTAATAGTAGCCCCTTTTAAGATGTGTTTTTCTCAACATGGAAACAAACTCAACCATTCAAAAGTTGGTTTATCTATACATATGTATCCACAATAGTGTCCATTTATTGCTTTAATATTGTGTAACTGAATTAAAAACTGTAATACAAGGTTTCAAATTTTGGCAATTTTTGTTTATACTGTCAATAGCACTAAAATAAAAATACTCCCCAAATATAAGTGTTTTACAGTATTTCCTTAGGCCTAAATTTTTTTAAAAAAATGTGTGTTTCAGGTTACCCGACAGTGCCTAATTTTTTGCCCCCTACCCTAAATTTTTTAAGCATTTTTTTTGGATTTCCAAGGGAATTTCCAGTTCAATCATATTGTTTAGACATCTTCCCTATACAAAAATAAAAATATTTTCCAACCTACCATCGCTATTTTAAAATGTCATGTAACCTGAAACACACATATTTTTTCTTTGGCCTTATATGGGGCAGCTAGGTCATGAGATTTTGGTACAAAAGTTTTCACTTGAAGCACACATAGAGAAGGGCACATGAAGACTCAGATTAAATTCTAATGCACTTGTTTTGTAATGCAACCTCTGATTGGATGACATCAAACATTTGCGACAGTTTATTTGCGATATACTGTCAGAAATAGTTTGACATTATTAATCACGTTACATTATGTTAGATAATGTGCTGCTTTTTGCTGCTTGCAATGCTTCAATTTGAGAGGAAACTGTAGAAGTGCATTAGAATGGGAATAACCATATTCAAAATTTTCATTTGGAGAGGTAATGTTCGGAAATCAAGTTTTACGGCTCCGCTTGCGCGTCACCTTATAACTAAATTTCCAAACATTTATTCGACAGTATACCTCCCCAAATGAAAATTTTGAAAACAGTTATCCCCTAAATCTCTAGCCCTAATAGTTGTTCATTAATGTATAAAGACAAGTCTCAGATAAGAGAGCATAATTTAACACTAATTTTGTTATTTCTCAACCAAAACATATGTTGTGGGTACTCAAAAGAACAGCCTCAATGAGAGGGTTCTTTTGAGCATCCAATAGTTATGTTTAAACTAATGAATAAAAATAAGAATCACAATTTTATGCCATAAAGGCAAAGTCTACGAGGCCATATGGGTGGAGTCTACATAACATAACAGGGCCATCACTAATATTTAACTGAACCAATGACATTTAAACTTTCACATACTTCCTCAAAATGAGATTTATTTCTTAATTAAACTATTCTAGGTATACATTATACTTGAGCAGCAACATGAGATTTCCAACAATGTGGTATGCGCGACCAGCAAAGCCTCAGATCAGCCTGCGCATACGCGCAGTTTAATCAGAGCCTTTGCTAGTCGCTTGCATATTCTATGAGTGTTGAGCTACTGACCGACCATCATTTGGAGTTTCTAAGCTTAAAAGGAGGCTGAATAGGCTCGTCTGAAAATGCCATATAGTTGGAAATCACATGTCCCAACTCAAATGTGGTGTGTGATTAATGAAGCATGTGCCATAATCATGGTATATACGGTATTGTAGAATATGGAATTGCATTATTGAATTTGAAGCATCTTTGTTCATTTTGATGCTTTACATCCCAGTCAACAATTTTTCAGTCAGGTTGGAACGGTTTTCTGTCTCCCTGGGTTGAACCAGTAATAAGCAGCGGATAAAGTGTCTTGCTCAAGGACACAACACACTGACACTAAACTAGCAACCCTTCAATCCCCAGTCTAACGCTCTACCAACTGAGCTAATGCACTCCGCTTGAAACATCCTAAATGAGAACAAAATGCTGAATATATCATCCAATATCCTCCTAAGCAAGGTCCTTAAATACAATACAGTAAAACCTGTCCTAAGCAGCCACTGAAAAATAGACAAAACAAAGGCCTTGAAGATAAATGGTAGCTTAACGAAGGTCAAAAGTATTGCAGAATGCTCTCTTGGAGCATTCTGCAATACTTTTGACCTGCATTAAGCCATAATCGGTCTTGAAAACCAATTTTAGGTCTTCTTTTTGAGTGGCCACTTAATACAGGTTTTACTGTAGTTGTTCACTCAAAGTATGGTCCATTTATCATACAGTGACTGATTTGAGATTTTCTAATCTTTTTCTGATGTCTTCAAATGCTGGTCTATTTTGAGGTTCTTTGGCCCAGGAATCTGTCATTATGGCGTAGACCTCGGGTGGGCAGCCCTCTGGGGCTTCCATTCTGTAGCCTCTTTCAACATGCATCACTACGTCGGACAAGGGCTGAAATTACAGGAAATACAAGAGGTGTTTCATGTTTATTTGAACAAATTTAAAATTGCCGTATCTCATTTATTTCTTATAATATTTAGTTAGTAATAGTAAATTTTCATTGGGTAATCTGATCTCAAGGAATGCGCAGTCACCTAGAAAATAGCTCTTAACTTTATTCGCTGCATTAAAACAGTCTCTGAAGATAAGAATAGTCAAAGTTTAAGCGTTTAAAAATGCTGTCTGAAACGAAATGTTCTAAATCTATCTCTTAAAGGAGTAAGGTTTGTCTCTTGAAACCTATCATAAATTGTACATAAATGATTAAAGTGTGTTCTGCTAGGAAATAGAGCACTTCTGTTGAATATTTACTTTTTTGAAGAGTCTTTGCTAGTCACTTGACTATTCAATGATTGTTAAGCTACTGACTGAACATCATTTGGAGTTTCCGAGCTTAACCGGAGCCTGAACAGGCTCGTTTTGAGTCTATTCATGTCAAAATGCCACATTGTTGGAAATCACATGTCATGGCTCATATATATTCAATATAACAAATAATCATGCATGATTACTTACTATTCTAGGATAGGGTACTCTTCCAAAAGAATATATTTCCCATAAAAGTATTCCAAAACTCCACATGTCTGATTTACTGGTAAATTTCTGAAACAGAATATGTTTAAACTTTATATTAATACAATTGAGCGTGAAATTGTGAATAATTTCTTATCCATTTGTTGAAACATTTGTTTTGGGTGCTCAATAGAAGCGTCTCACCGAGACGGTTCTTAATGCCCAGGTCACACATTCACGGATCACTCGCCGGTTCTACTACGGATTAAATCTCACGGATGACCCAGGAAATGCCAATTTCCTTAGTCCTATACGGATGCACTATATACGTATGATTAAGTACTACTACGTATCATTACGGATGCAAGACAGAAAGCTACGGACCGATACGAATTACCACGAATGATGCCGGATTGTATCCTTAGCTAATCCGGCGTCCAGTCCATGAATGTGTGACCTGGGCATTAGAGTGCCCACAACATGTTTTGGTCGAGAAATAAGAAAACTGATTTTTAATTATGCACTCTTATCTAAGGGCCAAAGAGAATAGGTAATAAATAAAAAGGAAAAGAAAAACAAACTCCAGCACGGGCTGTCACAGGCCAGAAGTGCTCACTATAACTAGTAGAGCTAGTCTTGACACACCCTCAGACCAATTATGAATAATAGAATTAATACCCCTTCCTTTCATATACTAGACCAACAGTTTTAGCAATGGCACCTTAGCAATTCAGTTTTAATTGCTTCATATGATGACTCTGTTATAAATGAGTACACAAATGAGTGCAAAAAAAAAAAGTACTAACCATGCAGTCTTATTTAAGGGCCTGAATCATGCTCATAAATTGTGTGAACTAGCTTGTCCATTTACTACTACATAAGATATTATCAGCAATTTTGCATCCATAACAAATTTTAATAGTCCCTGAGATGCCCTTTTCCTTATATAAAGGTTCCAAAGATACACTAAGGGTCCATGTTTGATTTACACATCAAAACAGTGCTATCAAAAATATTAAATTAGATGAATTTGCAAATAAAAGAAATAACTTTTATTCTAAAAAATATGAAAAAAAATGTGAGCAGCTTTTGCACTAGGCCCTATTGCAGAAGCTACTGGTACTCAACAGTATTTCATGAAAAAAAAAAACATGTTAATCAGGCACTTTAAATAAATACACAGTTTAAAATGTTGGCATACGTAAATACATTTAAAGTACTTTGCACATCAAGTTTTTGTTTGTTTGATTTGATTCTTTACATCCCATCAACAATCTTTCAGCTATATAGGGACGGGTCTTCCTGGGTTGAGCCAGTACTAAGCTAAGGATAAATACTAAGTTAGGATAAATGTGTCTTGCTCAAGGACTACAACGCAGTGACGCCGGTGACACATCAAGTTAAACCTGATTTTGGGTCCCGAAAGATGCACTGATATTTTCTAGACGGGGTTCTAGACAGTGTTTTGATAGTCTAGGACTCAGTATTGTGAGTCAAGGTAAACCATGTATTAAATTACTTATTCCACCACTATTTACTTGTCTTGAAAATGTTGTCTGCTTTTTAAGTCTGCTGCATATATTCAAGTGCACTTCAGGCTATGAATTTTTCATGGAAGCAAACAATATGAACCCTGATCAGACTGCTCCCTTAGGAGCAGTCTGATCTGGGTCCATATTGCTTGCAATATAGGCTACCTACATTATCGGGAGTCCTGATGATACCTTATCTAGATCTCTCCCATTTCGCACTTTGAATTATGGGTAGCTAGAGATATCAGGCTAGTTCCGCTCAATTCTCGCTCTCCTCTAGTGACAGAATTTATTGTTGAAATCGCAAAGTCCAATTTTTTTAAAATTTACGATTTCTCTATTAGCCCATATTTTCCTGGGTGTAAAGCCCTGAGTCATGCAGGCAGTGACCGCTTAATATTATGGAATAAAATTTCAGTCGATACTGTATGCATACAAGTTTGTTTTTGTATGTTGGTAATCTCATTTTACTTTGTAAATTGTGTCATTATATCATGCAAATTGTCATTTAGTAGTCGTTTAACTCGTATTTAGATTCAGATTATGTCATTTCTCGGTTTTCAAAAGGCAGAACTAGGTTGTAAATAGGCAGAACTAGGTTGTCATGAGGCAGGACTGGATTGTCATAATACAAAAGTGAAAATGCTAAGTTTTTTGACGCCAGAGGGCGCACCGAATTATCGGAAATTAATAATATCTCCCAAACAAGTAGCACTCGTTGCAAACGGTGTTATGGATGATTTCTTTTACCTAGAAATTACCCCTACGTATTTTTGTTTGTTTGATTTGATTCTTTACGTCCCAGTAGTTTTGACATGAATAGACTCAGATGAGCCTGTGTAGCCTCATTTTAAGCTTAGGTAGTTCATGTGAATATTCAAGCAGCCGTCAAAAGCTCTGACCAGACTGCGCAGGCTGGTCTGAGCCTCTCTGATCGCACATATCGCATTGTTGGAAATCTCATGTCACAGCTGGGAGCGCAGTGGCTCAATGGAAGAGTGCTTGACTCGAGACCGAGGGGCCACAGGTTAGAGCCTCACCGGAGTCACTGCATTGTGTCCTTGAGCAATCATGGGGGATCCAGAGGGGGGGACAGGGGGTACGGACCCCCCTGAAAAATCACAAAAATATAGGTTTTCTTAGCAATACTGGTCCGGGTCCCCTTGCTACCAAGCCAGCATTCAATGTTAGGCCAACATCGGCACGCCAGCGAAATGCCATTTAAATGGCGTTTCACTGGCGGGCTGATGATGGCCCGCTGAAAGTGGTATTTGGATTCTTCCTCCCCTCATCAACTAAAAAAAACAACAACAAAAAAAAAAGTTGTCAAAGTTGGACCACCTCTAGCAAAACTGTCTGGATCCGCACATGAGCAAGACACATTAATCCTAGCTTAGTAGGCCTACTGGTTCAACCCAGGAAGATCGGTCCCTTTATAACTGAAAGATTGTTGATGGGACGTAAAGAATCAAATCAAACAAACAAACAAAACAAACAAAAAATCATGTCATGGCTCCTTTTATGTATTTACTGGGTCAGGATACCACAATATATATATCCATACTTGTGGCATACTTGTCTTGACTAACTTTACCTCCCTTTATTTTTCAAGCTGACATATATATCGTATATCTATTTTTTCATGTTGTAGAGCTGATGCATTTATTAAGTATATTTTTCTACAACTTTTTCTACAACTTAATTGACTGTTTATCTATATGGAAAAAATATAGATTTCAACGAAATAAGAATAAAAGGCGTCATCTCAGTCAACTCATATATATTTGAAAAATCACAGTTATTAATAATACAATATACCATTTGTCGTTTAAATGTTTTTAATGTAGTCGCCGCGGTGTAGTGAATTGTTTTCCTTGTCTGTCGGATCATACTTTAAGCCAAGGCCGCGTGTTCCAAGAGGCTTTAAACCCAGAACGAATGCCAGTTGAGCCTGGCAGTCGGGTGCTCCTGGGATACTAAATGAAAAACATAAACCAGCCCAGACCAATACTGGTTACAGCCAAGGAATAGCCACAAAACAGTATCATCCAGAGGGGTGGGCTCGACAGAGACAGAGACTCCTGACATGGAAAATCACAAGATGTATAGGTTTCCATAGGAATAAGCAAATGGACCCCTAACCCCAGGAAAAAAAGAACCGGCCCATATAATTTTTTAGCTTCCTTTAAAATAGACAAATTGGACCCCGCCCCACCCCCATCCATTGTAAAATAAGTTAGACATAATTAATAAAAGAAATAACAACACCAAATAAACAGATTTGTGCCTGGTGAGACTGTGTCTTTGGTGGTCGTAAATGCGACAAGTACAAAATGAGGGTGTCAATAGGGTTTATTGATTAGCAAATAATGGCCCTAAAATTACTAGTGGAATGGGGCGTTTCAACGGTTAGCAAATTTGATGGAAAAAAGTTATTCCATGTCGTTCTACAGTAACCCGTCGTAATGATCTATCCACAGTTGTCCGATTGCCCTTAAAGGTCCATCAATTAATATGAAGTATGGAAACTTTATAGACATAGATACATGTACCATTGAGCACACAGCGAAAACTGGTCAGACTTGGTTGATACAGATCCAGGCTGATCTACTGTGTGAAAGTTTCTCTGATTCACAGATCACTAAACCCTGAAGCCATTGATTGATTTGTCAGTTCGTGGCTTAGTTCGCCGTAAAAAAAAAATTAAGTCAAACTACCGTTCAAGCAGGTTCATGTGACAGTAACATACTTTTAATAATTTGGCAATGCATTTAACCCTTTGTATACGAGAAACCCCTAAATGGATACTTTTATAAACAGTGAAGACCCAGATGAAATGACACATTATGCGGCATTTCATCAAGGTCTATACTGTTTGTTAGTAAAAAAAGATCTTCAGACAAAAACAAACACAAACACTACTTTTTATAAAAGCACCGCAAGCACTGCAAATACCCCACCACTGCTGGGGGCACCAAAAGTTATTTTGTGAGATATATAATGCCTAAATAGCAACAGAACTGAGATAGACAGTGATATGACGTCCTTAGTCACAATATGTAACATTTGATGGTCAACATATCTATGAAGTTTTATTCAGATATTTCATATAGTAAAGGAACTACAGGTCAAAAACATTTTCCAGATTAATCAAGGGCGGATAACTCATGAACTGGAAAGGTAAGAGTGACGGTCCTTCGTTGTAATATGTAACCTTTGCTGTTCAACATATCTGTGAAGTTTCATTCAGATATCATAAACAGTAAAAGAATAACAGGCCAGAAACCATTTTTTAAAGGGAGAAAGGGCAGTAACTCCAACGAAAATGGTCGGATTTTGCCCATTAACAATCCCATATCACTCATCCCCAATAACAATATGTATGCAAAATTTGAAAAAATTCTGTGCATAAATACTCAAGTTATCGATCGGAAACAGTGAGCATGGACGGATGAAATGAACTACAGGTCAAAAACCAATTTTCAGATCAATCAAGGGTGGATAACTCACAATCTGGAAAGGTTAGAGTGACGATCCTTACCCACAATATGTAACCTATGATGGTCAACATATCTGTGAAGTTTCATTCAGATACTCCATATAGTAAATGAACTACAGGTCAAAAACCATTTTTCAGATCAATCAAGGGCGGATAACTCATGAACTGGAAAGGTAAGAGTGACGGTCCTTGCTAAAAATATGTAACCTTTGATGTTCAACATATCTATGAAGTTTCATTCAGATATTCCATATAGTAAAAGAAACTACAGGCCAAAAACCAATTCTCAGATCAATCAAGGGTGGATAACTCACAATCTGGAAAGATAAGAGTGACGATCCTTAGTCACAATATGTAACCTTTGATGATCAACATATCTGTGAAGTTTCATTCAGATATTCCATATAGTAAATGAACTACAGGTCAAAAACCATTTTTCAGATCAATCAAGGGCAGATAACTCATGAACTGGAAAGGTAAGAGTGATGGTTCTTTGTCACAGTATGTAACCTTTGTTGCGAAACATATCTGTAAAGTTTCATTTAAATATTCCACATAGTAAAGGAACTACTGGTAAAAAACATTTTTTAATTCAATCAAGGGTGGATGACTCACAAACGGGAAAGGTAAGAGTGACGGTTCTTAGTCACAATATATATTACCTTTGATGTGAAACATATCTGTGAAGTTATATTCAGATATTCCATATAGTAAAGGAACAATAGGTCAAAAACCTTTTTTCAGACCTATCAAGGGCGGATAACTCTCAAACTGGGAAGGTCAGAGTGACGGTCCTTAGTCACAATATGTAACCTTTGATGTGCAACATATCTGTGAAGTTTCATTCAGATATCATGAACAGTAAAGGAACAACAGGCCAGAAACCATTTTTCCAATACGAAAAAGGGCAGTAACTCCGTTAAAAATGGACAGATTTTGCCCATTAACAATCCCATACCACTCATCCCCGATAACAATATGTATGCAAAATTTGAAAAAATTCCGTAAATAAATACTCAAGTTATCGATCGGAAATGGTGAACACGGACGGACGGACAGACACCGAAAGGTATAACATAATACCCCGACACTAAAGTGTGGCGGGGTATAAAAACAATAACCTGACACCCCAAGGTATGTACAGTGGCCTATCCAAGTTTATTGCATCAAACCAGAAGGAAAGATCCATTTGTATACACAGTAAACTGTTGGAGGTAAGAAGTGGCCGGCTAGTCATTTATTAGTGACCATGGAGCAAATATATCTGCTAAAGTTATCTGCTGCATTTAAGTATACAGGCAGATCGTGTGGACCCAGATCAGACTGTCATTTGCATCAAGTAGTCTTAAAAATTAGTTTTAATCGCCCAAATGGCATGTCTTCTAAGATATTTTACAGATTTTGTCAAATTTTTGCTGATTACTGATTTTGGGGTCATTTTTTTTTACTGATTAGCGATTTTGGTCCTAAATTTTACTGATTGCTGATTTTTGGGCCTAAATTGTACTGATTAGCGATCTGTAGGCCTAAATTTTACCGCTTATTGATTTTAGAGGTACCCCATTAAGACCCTCCAAAACCCCTTGTGCTGGCTTATTACGCTCCAGAAACAGGTCAATTCTCGATAGTTCGAGGCATGGGTGGATCCGTAGAGGGGATATTGGGTAGGGGACAGGGGTCTGAACCCCCTGAAAGATCAGACAGCTATGGGGCTCCTTAGCGATACTGGTCACCCCTGGATATCACAAAACTTCCAAGCCAGCATTCTTGATGTTCAGCCATCATTGGTCCACCTAAATGGCATTTTGCTGGCAATTTAAATGGCGCTTCGCTGGCAGGCCAATGATGACACACTTTTTATGGTATTTGGATCCTCTCTCTCCTCATCAACTGTCAGAGTTGGGCCCTTCTGAAAAAAAGCTTGATCTGCACATGCAGGATTTTTTCTTCAAATAGTCAATAGTTTGAATTAAAGTCATAACAGTTTGAATTAAAGTCATAACTGTTTATAGTATATGACCATCTTCATCTTAGGGATGAACCATCTACAATATTTAGTTTGTCTAGATGCCAAAATTATGAGCTTTCATCGATGTCCATTGGGTGAGAAGGCTCTATCGAGATTCAACATGTGCACAGACTCATCTCAGCCTTCTTCGCTCGCTATTGTGCTAAGTTCGAAATTTCATGATTTCAGATCCTGGTGTTGGGATGTAAATATATGCTAAGAAGGTGTTCCCTTTTTATACATGTAGAAAGGTTTGGCTTCATTGTTTGAAGACAGATCATATGGCATACAAGCCGTCTTCTAAATATGTTGTGGGTACCTCCTCCATGCGCGCATCCAGTAAGGGGGTCAAACGGCTCCAACTCTGGCAACTTTTTTTCAGTTGATGAGGGGAGAGAGAGAATCCAAATACCTTTTTTCAGTGGGCCATCATCGGCCCACCAGCGAAACGCCATTTAAATGGCGTTATGTCCTTTCGCTGGCGGGTTGATCATGTAATCGTGTCCGCCTTTATTTGGAGATAATCCACAAGCTTTAGCGAGTGAATTATTTTACATACAGGTGGACAAACATCGTATAGTTATTTTATACCACATACATCAGTGTAGACCTTGTTTTTAATGAGATATTGTGCTATTAAAAGTTGGTATAATGGGCAACTTTCTAATCTTTTCTTAAAATTTTAACTTGTATTTCCACTAGGTTGCTTCCCTTTAAACTTAATGTAATGTTTTTGTTGATATTCATTTTTGTTAAGGTTTACTTAAAATATAGCAAGAAGTGAGCGAAGCTCACATACCCCCGGCAGTAGCCATCAGAGGTTGTAACACTTTCAGAGAAAAGACAAAATTGTCAAAGATTTCATAATCCTAAATCAAGTAGTTTCTGAGAAAACTTTGATGAAAAATGTCCATATGTATTATATAAGAGTGACAGAAGGAAAAATTGAAAATTTGAAAAAAAGAAGACAAAATGAGGATTAGCACCTTCGTTTTCATTTACACAATATACTTCTCCTACCTGAAAGTACACAAATAATTTCATAATCCTAAATCAAGTAGTTGCTGAGAAAAACTCTGACAAAAAACGTCCATACGTGTTATATAGGAGTGACAGAAGGAAAAATTGAAAAAGAAGCCAAAATGAGCTTTAGCATCTTTATTTTCATTTACACAATACATTTAGCCTACTTGAAGGTGTACACTAAATTTGAAAACACTGGCTCCAATAGGAGCCGAGAGATCTGCGACAGAAATTTTCATTGGAGAGAAAGAAAAATGAATAAATAAAGGGACTGATAAGCAATATGTGGCTGTTCTTTTGTTACACAATACAACTAATCACTATCAAGCTTTGTACCAAATTTCAGAATCCTAACTCAAGTGGTTGCTGAGAAATCTTTGACAGAAAAAATGTCCATATGTATTATATAAGAGAGAAAGAAGGAAAAAAATGAAAATTTGAAAAAAGAAGGCAAAATGAGGATTAGCATCTTAATTTCCATTTACACAGTACACTTTGCCATCCTGAAGATGTAAACAAAATTTGAAAACACTGGCTCCAACAGGAGCTGAGAAATCTGTGACAGAAATTTCCATTGGAGAGAAAGAAAAATGAACAAATAAAGGGACTGATAAGCAATATGTTGCTGTTCTTTTGTTACACAATACAACTCATCACTATCAAGCTTTGTACCAAATTTCAGAATCCTAACTCAAGTGGTTGCTGAGAAATCTTTGACAGAAAAAATGTCCATATGTATTATATAAGAGAGAAAGAAGGAAAAAATGAAAATTTGAAAAAAGAAGGCAAAATGAGGATTAGCATCTTAATTTCCATTTACACAGTACACTTTGCCATCCTGAAGATGTAAACAAAATTTGAAAACACTGGCTCCAACAGGAGCTGAGAAATCTGTGACAGAAATTTCCATTGGAGAGAAAGAAAAATGAACAAATAAAGGGACTGATAAGCAATATGTGGCTGTTCTTTTGTTACACAATACAACTCATCACTATCAAGCTTTTTACCAAATTTCAGAATCCTAACCCAAGTAGTTGCTGAGAAATCTTTGACGAAAAAAAAAAGTTTACAGACAAACAAACAGACAAACAAACAAACAAACATAATTACAGAAAAGGCAAAAACTATATACCCCCTATATACTTCGTACCGGGGGTATAATGAGTTTACATTTATGACATTCTACATGGATGTTTTAGCAAGAAATTTATCTTGCATCCTAAAACAAACGTTTTACAAGAGGTCAAAAATTGAAACCAACAAGTCTTGAATTTTTCGATATATTTATATGAAAATAAGCAAAAAGTAAGAAAGAGGGCAAAGATCAGGAATCGATACAATTTTCGGATAAATCATTCAGTCAAAATGACTCCTGGCACCGTTTTCTGAAATTAATCGATGAGTTCCGTAAAAGGGATATCCTATAAATTATAAATGAAAGCGCGCCCTCTGGCGTCAAAATATATAGCATAGAAAGAAGCGTGGTATTACTACGCGGACTATTTTAGCAAGTTGTGGTATTTTACTGAAGAAGAATTTTATTATTTTACCAACTATAATATTTTAATTTTAACTAAATTTTTGGGTCTAAAAATATTTAAGATGAGTAGTTCTTCGGTCAAGCGTAAAACGGAGGAGGACTTGATTGATTCAGTAAAAAAAGTGAAACAAAGTGATAGTACTGAAACAAAGGACCCAAGCAAGGACAAAATGGCGTCGACCTTGCTGGACGATAGACAGGGTGAGGATAATGCTGATATGTCTGTGCCTCCAGGCATAAGATTGCTTTTTTCCAACCTCTCAAATGACATACAATCTTCTCACGATAAACTTTCAAAGCGCTTAGATTCCTTAGAAGAAGATTTGCAGGGCAAAATCAAAGAACTAGTTTCTGTGGCCATAAAGGCGGAGGTAGATAAGGTTCGTACTGAGTATAGTGCTGAGATAAACTCACTGAAAGCCAAGGTATCCAGCCTTGAAAAGTCCTATGCTGACGTAGTGAGGGTTAACGGTATGTCCAGTGCAGCGGCTTTTGAAGAACGCAAGAAGCGTATCGTTGTGAGGGGAATTCCCTGTGATCGAAACGAGACTGCTCAGGTATCAAAGGACAAAGTGACAGCTCTCATCCGAGATGGCTGTAAGCTATCCAACGTCAAGGTCACTCAAGCAGAGAGGAAATTTTCGAAGGGTAAAAAACCTGGTCCTATTATTGCTACAATTGAGACTTTTGAACAGAAGCAGAGTCTGATGAAAAACAAAAATTCCCTGAAAAATGTTAACAAATACAAAAAGGTTTACATTGAAAATGACTATTCTCCCGAGACACGCAATACAGACTCAAACTTACGTACAATTTTGAAAGAAATCGGGAAAGATAAACAATATCGAGTTGCTGGGGGAAAAATATTCGCAGCCAGACAGGATAACGGTAACGGTAATAACGGTCGCGATTAGGCCAGTGTGCGCCTTGGCTGTCTTAATGTCGGCGGTTGGTCTTTGAAGGAACCTGAAAACAAACTGTTTCGAGAACAAACTGTAATTAAATCGAATTGTGATGTATTCTGCGTTGTTGAAACATTTTTGAAAAATAAGGAAACCCTACAGATCGATGGATATACGTTTATCAGTCATAACAGGAGACATTTGCACAAGAGGGCGAAACGCGGCTCTGGTGGTGTGGGGGTGTTTCTACGTAGCACTTTATTGAACACGTTTACCGTTACAGTTCTTGATGACACTGTTGAAGATATTCTATGGATTAAATTGTCCCATCGAGAAGGTATTCAGTCTGAAAATATCGTTTTGTGCGTTGCATATCTCCCCCCTTCTGAGTCTGTGCGTAACAATGACCCCGAAGCATTTTACTGTTCCCTGCTTGAACAAGTATATACTTATCAAAACGAAGGCAAACTGTTTATCTGCGGAGACCTAAATTCCCGTGTTGGAGATGATAGTGACTATATAGAGGGAGTTGATGATGTTAAGCCTCGAAATATACTAGATTACACTTCGAATGCGAATGGTGACCTATTAACCAATTTTCTCGTTGATTGTGGTTTGTGTATGCTTAACGGTCGCGTTGGTATGAACAATTTTACTCATGTCTCACAACGGGGAAGGTCAGTGGTCGATTACGTGTTGGCGCCCCATGAACAGCTATTGGGCGTAGACTATTTCGAGGTGTGTCTCATGTCTGAACTTGTTGATAAGCTGGAAATGCAGGGATATAGTAAACTTCCTGATCACTCCCTTCTTATGTGGACTGTCCCCTTGTTGAATAATGCAAGCTATGTCGCCAACGTATCCAAACAAAACCAGCATAGCTCGCAACCTGTTTATAAGACATCGAATATCCCTAGTGACTTTTTGAACAATGAAGCAGATGGACTGCGAATTAATGAAACTATACGTAAACTGGAATACAATCTGCAGCAAGAAAATGACGTTAACATGGCATATCAAACATTTACATCGTTGTTGGTTGATGAAATGGAGAAAAAATTGCCAAAACGCAAGCCAAACGTGCAGTCATCTCGTCCAAAGTCGAAATGTAAACCGTATTGGTGTGACGAGCTACAATCTGCATGGGATCAAGTGCGTGTTAAGGAACGTGCGTGGCTACGGTCTACGGGAAATCAGTCCGAGAAACGTAGGCTTAGATCTTCTTACGTTCAAGAGAGAAAAACTTTTGATATATTGAACAGGCGATCGAAACGTAAATATCAGTGTGCTGAACACGATCGTTTAAAGGAATTATTTAATGATCAAGAAACACGGAATTTTTGGAAATACATAGGAAAAATAGGTATGCAAAATGACAGAAAGCCTTGTATTCCAATGGAGATTGTGGACTCAAATGGTCACGTGTCTACCCAAACTGAGGAGGTCCTTTCCCGCTGGAAAGCAGACTATGAACATTTATTTTGCGAGAAGTCGAATACGAATTTTGATGACACTCACTTGAGAAATATTCAGTCTGCATTACGTGACAACCATTATCCTGCCCATAACGCAAATATGTCTATCTTAAACGCGGAAATAACAAAAAGTGAAGTTGAGAAAAGTATTCTGAGAGCAAAGTTAGGCAAAGCTGCAGGCTTAGATAATATACCCGCTGAAATTTTACGGAATCCTGTATGTGTTGAGTTGTTATATAACATTGTAAGGTACTGTTTCAATACGGGTACAGTTCCGAACGACTGGAACACAGGACTGATAAAGCCAATACCAAAATCTGATGGAAAAGATCCGCGTGATCCACTAAGTTATAGGGGTATAACTAATCTCGATTCCTTGTAAGATTTATGCAGATATCTTGAATATTAGACTCTCCAAATGGATTGAAGATAATAACCATCTAGTTGACGAACAAAATGGGTTTAGGCGCAACAGGTCATGCATGGAGCATATTTACTCTTTGTATTCAGTTGTAAATAAGCGTAAATTAGACAGACAGTCTACTTTCGCTTGTTTTGTGGACGCAAAAAAGGCTTTTGATACTGTTAATCGGGATTGCCTGTGGTACAAATTATTGATGATGGGTATAGGGGGTAAAATGTTCCATGCAGTGAAATCACTATACAACAATGTAAAATGTGCGGTCAAGGTCAATGATGTCATCACTCCTTTTCTCGATGTCACTCTTGGGGTAAAACAAGGGTGTAGGCTTTCGCCAACACTTTTTGCAATTTATATTAATGACTTAGCAGAGGAAATCAAAGCTTTAAACTGTGGCATAGAAATTGGTGATGAACAGCTTGCCCTTCTCCTCTACGCAGATGACATTGTTTTACTTGCACCAACAGAACAATCGTTACAGCTTATGCTAAATACATTGCATGAATGGTGCATTAAATGGCGACTACTGATTAATCAAGAAAAAACAAAAATTATACATTTCAGACCTGTATCTGTCCAAATAACACAATTTGATTTCAAATGTGGTGAATTAGCTTTAGAAAAGGAATCTACATATAAATACCTTGGCCTATGGTTCCATGAGCATTTAGACATGAAATTTGCTGTGAATGAGTTAACGAAATCGGCAAGTCGTGCCCTATCTGCGTTGTATACGAAATTTTTGAATGTTGGTGGCATGGACTATGATGTTTTCTGTAAACTGTATGAATCCTTAGTCGAGCCCGTGTTGCTCTATGGCGCAGGTTTGTGGGGATTATCTGAACAGAAAAGGGTAAATACGGTGCAAAACAAAGCATGCCGATACTTTTTGGGCCTTGGTAAAAACGCTTCAAACCTTGCATCACGGGGCGACATGGGTTGGTCTAGTTGTGCCCATAAGCAGAAGATAGAAGCATGTAGATTATATTTTAAAATCGAACGTACACCAGAGAACAGACTAGTTAATAAAATTTTCAAGTGGTCAAGTATGCATGGCAAGTCTTGGGAACGTAGATTTCAGTCATTCATGTGGTCAAATAATCTACAAACTTATCTTCAAAATATGGAACTATCTGCGAAAAACTTGGTTAAAGGTATTCAAACAAAGTTAAAAGTCATTGATGATGCAAATTGGAAAACCAAAGTGTGGAATGATACGGGTCAGGAAAATGGAAACAAACTGCGAACTTATAGATTATACAAATCCAATTTAATAGCTGAAGACTATGTTAAAATGAATATGGAACGAAGCCACCGCCGCATTATAGCCAAATTTAGGAGTGGGAGTTTGCCCTTACAAATTGAAACGGGTCGATATAAAAAACCAAAGGTGCCACTTAATAATCGTATTTGTAACCTTTGTAACGATAATGTGATCGAGGATGAAATCCATTTCCTTTTATGCTGTGATTTTTACTCTGATATCAGAAGACCTTTATTAGCTAAAGCTCAGTTATGTAATAGGGACTTTCAAAATATGTCTTTAAATGACAAATTTATTTTCATTATGAATTTCGTTAATATGCAATATATTTTGGCTTCAACACTTCTTCAAATGTTTAATCGAAGAAAACGTATGCAGTGACAAAGTATGTAATATGATTAATTTTATTTTTCTTTTTAATATTGAGATCTTGAACCTTTTTTAGCTATTTTTAAGACAATTATAATTGAAATGCATTTTCTTGAACATACCACAACTTATAAGTACATATTTTTAAGGCTCTATCAAATATTGTCTGAGTTTATAGCAAATTTTGTACATATATATATAGGCACTTTTATGTTTTAAAATATTGTGTATTTTAATGTGTGTCTCATAAGTCATATTGGCTGGATGTTATCAAAATGGATCTAGTCTTATAAGATGTATGTTTTATTTGCTTTGATGACATGTGACACGTTAATAAACAAATACTTACTTACTTACTTACTTACTTACTATTACCGACAATATTCAATGCTTCAAAGGCTTGTTTCATGTCACTTTATATTGTTGTTGAAGCTATTCATAATTTACTTTGTAATATATATTAATTCTTAAGCAACATCCGCTGACCAAAGCTGTTATAATAAGGCAATTCACATGATACAATCACATAATTTACGAAATAAAATTGCAATCTTAAAAAACAAAAACTAAATTGGACACAAAGTAGGCCACTGGCTGGATATGGTTTACCTCCCCCCACCCCCCAGGGGGAATTTTGTAGACCATATTTTTTCCTTGAAGCCCAATGTCTTGCAAGGATTTTGCAACTTGTTAGCGCTCTGACAATGGCAGCGTTAAGCTGTAACAGCCTGTTACATACGTTACCCTACAAAATTTTTGATAATTAAAATTCTTTGTAAGTCTTCAGAAAAGTGCAAAAGATAAGGTAATATTTCCAAATTGGTTATATTTTCGTAGTAAGCTATTACTGGGGCACAGATATTGACATTTAAAAACAAATATAGACACCCCTGATGTAGTGTATGTTACATTTTTTCAATGAACCCCCTTTTAAATGATAAATGCATCTAATATAGTTTGTCTTAAATTTTATTGAAAGCAGTTTATGTTCATTAATTTGGCATTATATTAAAGAATTTTTATTTACCTTTTCAAAACTGCAAGCATTACTTTTCTATCTTATATACTTTTTGAGTTATAAGATGTTGAAAATGTTAGCCCCATATCACACAAAAATGTAAAATGTAATTCTCTAGGCCTCGCGCTGGCTATAGACCCCACCTCCCCCAGGGGAATTTCGTACACTATGATTTTCAGATACTGCATTATATAAGCCACAAAATGAAATATGTTAGTCCTCTGAGAGTGGCAGCGTTAGCGGGTAACACCATGTTACGTACGTTACCCGCAAAATAGCATTAAATTTTCCTGATTATGTCTACAAACATGACATATTCACACTTTTTTTTTAAGTCTGCCACAGGTTTAAGAACTTCTTATAACACAGTTACATAATTTTAGCACTTATTTTATAAATGTCTTGAGTTTTTGCCGTTTTGTATGTTACTTACTGTTTCATATGTTATTTCTAAGTATCAGTATGGCAGTTATTGACTATACACTCATTACATCCGTCAGTGAATATAGTAAATCTATAAGGCTGCTATTCAAATTAATTAATGTTCCTTATTATGGTGTCTTACACTATTTTACAGCCCAGGTTACATACGTTACTCTCTGAATACCATTAAACGTTCAAGATATGGTCTCCAATACGACCTGCTTGTACTTATTTGCATGCTGGCACAGGTCCATGTAATTCTTTTTACTCTGGCTCATTTGCTGAGGAAGTAACTCAAAACATAAACTACCATAAACCCTCTTTTCTTTTATAGAGACAGCAAATATATTTAACATATTACTCATGGAAAGTTTGTAACACACAGTGCAATGTGAGGTTAACAACTTAAAATATCAAAGAAAACCCATCAGGTAGAAGTTATAGAGCTAATCTTCATATATTATCCAAGGGTTTAAAGAGTTTTCCTATACAGCTTATTTATCCTCTATCAGATTCATCTTGCAAGGATTTTGCAATATGCTAGCATTCTGGTAATGGCACCATTACTTTGATACAGCCAATAATATGTATTACCCATCAACATCGTTGATAATTTTAGTAAATGACATGACTGCTGAAAAGTGCAAACCATAAGGTAAGATTTCCAAATTGGCTATATGTTTCAAGTAAGCTATTTTTGCATCACAGATATCGACCCTTGAAAACAAATACACACCTCAAAGTGTTACGTATGTTACTTTTTGCTATTGTTCCTATATAAATGATTTATGAAACTAATATAGTTTGATATTCTTTTTTATGCGAATGTGATTATTAACTCATTTTGTATTAAAGAATGTTTATGTACCTTTTGGAAACTGCAAATATTATTTTTCTATCTTTTATAAGGTTTGAGTTGTTGAGTTTTGAACATGGTAACCCCATATCACACAAAATGTGAAATATAATTCTGTGGCTCAAATGTTAGGGTACAATCAAGTTTTCTTTCACCCAGAGGTGCTTGATTTCCTTCCCATTTATTTTCCACACATTTTGTCCATATCTGGAAAGCCTCACTTGTTTCATGGGAAATACTTGATAGTTCAATCTTTGTATGTACATCTTAAGGACAGAAAAGCAGGGTGGAGTTAAGCTCATGTTCATGCCATTTGAAATAGTCAGTATATGTGTATGGCTTTGGTACTTTTTTCAGAAGCATGTCGTACTGCAGCTTATTCACAATTACATAAATAGCACATGTTAGGGCTTCATATCACTGATGAGTGCCTAGAGCAATTCTTTATTTGTTTTCCTACCCTGCTTAGAATGTTGATGAACTAGTGGGGGAGGGGTTCTCTATTAGTTTGATAGGAACAACCTTTCCGTGGTACTAACACATCGGTACATTGGTAGTGTCACAATCTGTTAAACAGGGTAAAACTGTAATCTCTTCCCCATATTCTGGCCTATGTAGTTGACATTCGGAAGGTGTACCTTTTGTTGCATACACCATTGTTGAACAAAACACCCAGGTTATCCTCTGCGAGAACGTTTGTAAGACTTTATAGACTGCTGCTTATACATGGTATATATGTATCAGTGACAAAACAAAAATGCCCTGCCTTTAGTGCCTGGTTGAATTCTGGTGCCTTCAGATCTTTGAAGGTGACAGGAAAAGATATTATGCTCTGTAGTTACGACATTAATATTTAAGTTATGTGCAGCAATACATGGCCAATAATGATGGAGTTGACAGTGACCATGGTACAGGTCCCAGAAGGAACGGCAGTGTCAACTCAAGGTCAACATTATGTTTAATAGAAAGAAGGTCAATCTGACCGAAGACGCTCCTTTAAGCTCTCATCTGACTGTTTATGTTTTGTAAATTGGACAATTTCTTCTTACTTGACCTCGCAAGCCTCAAAACTTTATTAGCTTGTAGCATTTTATGGGGTTGTGAAAGACAGATTTTTTAAAACTAAAAGTGAGTCAATGAAGTCTGCAACGGCCTTCCTGCCAATGTCATCAGCCTCAATAAGATACTTAGCTATGCCAGACTTAGCAGGAACAGGGAAAGGCAAAAAGTATGGTTCGTTGTCTTCAAAACTAGAACTAAAAGGATTGGTGAAGCCTCAAACTGCCTCTAGTACTCGTTCTACTTTGCATCTGAGCAGACTGAATATTTGAGTTGTTTCAATATATTGAGCTCTGATGTGATGAGTAATACACAATTCCATCTGCAGTATGAAGCGTAGTTCTAGTTGCTTAAGCATATAATACCTCTTTATTGTTTGCCTGATAGTTATGTCAAAAGCATTTCTCAAGCAAAGAACCAATGGTTGTGATACAATACACCCATTTTGTTCGAGAAGTTCTTTGCATATGCGATGTGTATCAGACAAATTTATGAGTGTAATCAGTTACACAGGTACATATTGTGCGTAGTTTTTGTGATAGTCTGCAATGAACATTGGGAACAATGCATACAGATAGAGCTGACATGCAATTCAAAGTTGTTTTCTTTGAAGCCCTAATCAGTGTCAACACCATCTGATTTATATCCATATACCCTGCCAAGAACTGAGCTGTTTCACAATGACTGTCTTTCAGAACTCCCGATTTGAATGCATGGTATCTAGTCTACTGTTTATGTGAGCAAACAGCCAAGGTTGATAGATCACATTATATTATTAGTTTAAGTCACCATAAATTAATAAGGAACTTCAATTTATTTCAACCTTATAATTTTTTTTAAATTCTCTGACATACTTTATACATGTATAGTCAATAACTGCTATACAGATACTCAGAATAACTTATGTATCATTTGGTAACATACATAACAGTTAAAGCTCATGGCATTTATTAAACGAATGCTTAAAGTAGGTAAACCTTGTTAAAAGAAGTACATAAACCTGTGCCAGCATGCAAATAAGTATAAACAGGGCTTGTTAGAGTCATTAACTTGAATGTTTAATGCTATTTTGAAGGTAACTTACATAACATGGGCCTGAAAAATAGTGTAAGCGACCATAATAAAGAACTTTAAATCATTTAAGTAGCAGCCTTATGGATTTACTATATTCTGTGACAGATGTAAATATGTATGATCAATAAATACCATACTGATACTCGGAAATAACGCAGGAAACACTAAGTAACGTATATAACGGTAAAAACTCAAGACATTTATAAAATTAATACTAAAAATATGTGTCTGTGTTATAAGAAGTTCATAAACCTGTGTCAGCATGCAAATATGTACGAACATGCCATGGTTGAGACATTATCAGGGACGTTTAATGCTATTTTGGGGGGTAACGTATATAACGTGATGTTACACGTTAACGCTGCCACTCTCAGAGGGCTAACATCTTTTATTTTGTGTCTTATATAATGTAGTTTTAGAAAATCATAGTGTACAAAATTTCCCCTGGGGGGGGGGGGGGTGGGGGGGGAGGGGGGTCTATAGCCAGCTCAAGGCCTAAAGAGTTTCGTCGGAAAACCCCTTCCATATAATATATTTTAATAAAAATGGCGGGTGAATGGTGATTCAATCCCAGTGTGCACCAAGCTAAAGGCTACTGGTTAGTTCATGTGGTTAGTGTTTCCTGTCTGCAATAATGAGGCTACCTAAGAACATAAGCAGACAAGTGGAGTGCACAACAAAAGTCGTTTGTTTGTTTGATTTGATTCTTTACGTCCCATCAACAATCTTTCAGTTAAACAGGGATGGGTCTTCCTGGGTTGAACCAGTACTAAGCTAGGTAAAAAATGTGTCTTGCTCAAGGAAAACAACACAGTGACGTCGTGAGGCTCGAACTT
Organism: Loripinus fragilis; assembly: GCA_964019695.1. Classification (NCBI taxonomy): domain Eukaryota; kingdom Metazoa; phylum Mollusca; class Bivalvia; order Lucinida; family Lucinidae; genus Loripinus; species Loripinus fragilis. The sequence goes on along the minus strand of OZ026522.1, from coordinate 60,830,169 downwards.
GCAGCCCCTCAGTCTCGAGTCAAGCACTCTACCACTGAGCCACTGCGCTCCCACAACAAAAGTCGTGATCGATGGATGGGCTAAGAGTTATTCTTACATTATCCCTGAGAGCTTCTGGTGCTGTCCACTTGATAGGAAACCTTCCACCACTAGGGTTAAAGTCAGCGTGGTTCGCTAAACCAAAATCAGATACCTGAAATCAAGAAAACAATATACAGTAAATGTTATGAAAATTCAAACACTTTTCTCTTTCTTTTTTCAAATAAAATGTTGATTTCAGGGCTGAAATTCACAAAATACTTGCTAGAATAGCAAATGGGGAGAGAAAGGCAGTCTGATCTGGGTCTGCCCCTGTTTGTCTAGGCCTTTTTGAAATTTTAGAGCATTTACTGTAGGTGCATAAAAGCAACAAAATTTGAATGTAAAAATGTGATAATTTTCTTATCAGTGAGCCTAAACCTATGTTTTGTGTGATCAAAGAACCATCTCAACCATCCCATTGAGATGGTTCTTTTGAGTCCACACAACATGTATTTTGCCTAGAAACGTATGTTTTGGGTGCCCAAAAGGATCTCATTAAGATGGCTCTTTTGAACCCTCACAACATATATTTTGCCTTAACATATGCTTTGGGTGCTCAAAAGAACCATCTGATTGAGATGGTTCTTTTGAGCGCTCACAACATATATTTTGCGTAAACATATGTTTTGGGTGCTCAAAAGAACCATCTCATTACAACGGTTCTTTTGAGTACTCACAACATATATTTTGGGTGCCCCAGAGAACCATCTCAATGAGTACTCACCACAACATATATTTTAGATCTGAAAGAACATTAATTTTTTAATAATGTCCTCTTAGCTAAAGGCCTGAAATGGGCATTATTAATTAAACACATGCCTTTATCTATAAATCTATAAATTGCTGTTCAAATTGCTCAAATCCTTTTTCCTATGCCCTTAAGCTTCTATTTTGACTAAAGCTTCAAAATCAACTTTTCTAGAATTTCCCCATATTTGAGCATTAGGCAGCATTTCATAAGGGTCTGCACTGTTTGCTGTGGTCAAAAAATCTTCAGGAAGAAATACATCATTTTATAAAACAAATTAAGAAAAGGCTACCCCTTAAAATACAAAATGGACAATTCCATACTTATTATATCACTAAGTAAGGGATAATCCTTCAGGTTAAACATAGTGGGGCTAGGTCGTAAATTTTGTCCAGACTTTGTTTGATTCTATATGTTCCAGTCAACAATTTTTCATCTATGTCGGGATGGGTATTCCTGGGTTGAACCAGTACTAAGCAGGGATTAATGTGTCTTGCCCAAGGACAAAACACAGTGACACCAGTGAGTCTCTAACCTGCAACCCCACAGTCTTGAGTCAAGCAATCTACCACTGAGACATTGCGCTCCCTTAATTTTGGCCCGAGCCTACAAAAATACCAGCAGTAATTGCTCTGGCAAGACTGCGCAGGCTGGGGTGAATACAAAAATTTTTTGTGTGCCAGTGGCTCATTTCTATACATACCTTTGCTGTGCCTTCATCATTAAGTAGAACATTTCTAGCAGCTAAGTCTCTATGCACCAATTTTCTAGTTTCTAAATATGCCATTGCACTACATGTGTCTCTGAAAACACAAGGCCAAGATATTAATTTGCCTAAAGGATTGAAAGTATGTGACTTGACCAAGGTTCAAACTCCTGACCACTCATTTGTAGTGGATAGATGACAGATTATCTATCTCAGGGAATAAGCTAGGGGGTGACTAGGGCGAAATACAAGTGAAAGCTGTGGTGACAATCTTCTATAATTTGCTTCTAAACTGACAGAAATGCCATAATTTTGCGCTATAACTTCTCCCTATCTGACTTTTCCCTTGTGTCATGGCCCAGCTTGAACCCTGCATCTGACTCACTACCAACACGTTGCTTTACAGATCGGCATGAACCTAATATGCATACAGACTCCTATAGGTACCCTTATTTGTTTGATTTGATTCTTTACATCCCAATCAACAATCTTTCAGTTTTGTCGGGATGGGTCTACCTGGATTGAACCAGTACCTAGCAAGGATTAATGTGTCTTGCTAAAGAACACAACGCAGTGATGCTCGAACCTGCAAACCCTCACTCTTGAGTCAAGCTCCCGTATAGGTACCCTTAACATTCAGATAACTTACAAGTTATATTCTATAATGTAGACATTTGGGTACCCAATAAGATGCAATAGCGGAATAGCAAAAAGTGTATACCTAGATTCGACTGTTATTTAAAGACACTTATATTTCTATAATGATATGATGATATTAATATTCACCGGCGTCACTGCGTTGTGGTCCTTGAGCAAGACACATTTATCCTAGCTTAGTACTGGTTTAACCCCGGAAGACCCGTCCCTGTTTAACTGAAAGATTGTTGATGGGACGTAAAGAATCAAATCAAACAAAAACAAAACAAAACATGATATTAATAGGATGAAACTGATAAGACTGCCTTCACCCAAACCAAGAAGTATGGTTGCACATAGTCCGAGTTTTCTCTGACGTATTAGTGGCTTTTTTAATTTTGATATTTGCAACTACTACTAGTGGCAAATATCAAAATATGGAAAAGCCACTTAAACATCAGACAAGGCGCGGATTAGGTTGCACAGACAGACAGCAGTTCCATATCACAGCAAAATAGTTCTCAGCTATATAGCTAGTACAAAGGTTATTATCAATAGAAGTAATACTCTCAAATGAACTAACCCCTACAAGGGTCTCTTTATGGTCCCATGCAGCTGGGAGCTTTGAACTTCAAAAATTACAAAGAACGGTCATAAAATCATTTGTGAGTGGCTCCATGCTTGCCATTTCAATGCAACCCATTTAAGTCCAATGGAATTTCCCACTTGTATCAATCCTACAAGTCCATTTCGGGTTTTCAAGTGTTGTTGAGTGTTTTTTTTTGTTCAAATTTAATAGAACATTCTGTAAGCAAACAGCAGAGACCCTGAACAGACACTGCATTCTGCGGTATCTGGTCTAGGCCGGCACTGTTTGCCTATGTCCAACAAGACCAAACCCCTGGAAAGAACTATATAAGCTCCATGCTTTCATTCTTATCCTCATCTTATTTGTCTATATTGTATATGCATAGGTTTAGATAAGCAAAAAATTCTTGGCTTAAAATTGTAAATATTTTCTTACCTATAGATTTTAGCATATGTTTTGGGTGCTCAAAAGAACCATCTCATGGAGATGGTTCTTTTGAGTACCCACAACATATGTTTTGGTTGAGAAATAAGAAAATTATTTTTCTGATACACACTCTTAACTAAAGGCCTGTATATGCATGTACAAACAAAGTTGAATAAATATGTTTAAACCAAGACCAAACTCTGCTCTGGAACTGCGTCATCGGTGAACATCTTCAATGAGGTGAACAAGCATTATGCAAGGTTGAATAAAAAGGAATGAAATCTGTTCTGAATAACACTCCAAAGGTGGTATAGACGTAATCATATTAAGTTAAACACTACCAAAAATATACTTAAGGAATAAAGAAATGCAATAGAAGGAAATATAATTTTTGTGTGCTCAAATGACGGTTTGGTGAAATCTCTTTTGAACAATTTATAATTGAGTTTTTATAGCATGTGATGAAATACCAAAACGTCATTTTAACGCTACATTTTACGCTACAAGATGAAAACATATGAAAACTTAAAATGTGAGGTAAACGTCAGAATAAAGATCAAGAAACCAATGACTCGAAGTGTTTCTTGCGTTTCTTTATTCCTTAAGTATATTATCCAATGTGCACAAAATATAGGGTGCACATGCTTTTGTTTGATTTGATTTTTTACGTCCCAGTCAACAATCTTTCAGTTAAGTCGGGAGTAGTGTGCACATGTTCAATGTGCGAACAATCATAACATACAAAATTTGTATACGAAGGACTGAAAACTGCTGGAGTTTCAGATTACACAAATCAGACACACCCTGAGCATTTCGGATGGATAAAATGTCCAAGTCCAACAGTCCTAAAAAATAAGAAAATATTTAACAAATGAATACAAAATAGGAGGTGCACATGTTCAATGTATGGATAATCATTATGCCAAGTTTAAATATTAAGGAATAAAAATTGTTGGAGTTACAATTTACACAAACCAGACACCCTCTAAGCATTTTACGGAAAAAAATTCTAAGCTCAAGACCTCAAAAATGAAAAAAAAAAACAATCATGAAAGGTGTACAAAATAGATGGTGCACATCTTCAATGTGTGAACAATCATTATGCAAAGTTTGAATACAAAAAAATGAAAACTGTTGGAGTTACAGATTACGCAAATCAAACACACCCCTACGCATTTCGGATGGAAAAAATGTCTAAGTTCAACACCTGTAAAAATAAGAAAATATTTATCAAATGTGCACAAAATATGAGGTGCACATCTTCAATGTGTGAACAATCATTATGCAGTTTGAAAATAAAAAAAAAAGAAAACTGTTGGAGTTACAGATTACACAAACCAGAAACCATCTAAACATTTTTGGACGGAAAAATGTCTAAGTTCAACACCCCTAAAAATTGGGAAAATATCCATGAAATGTGCACAATATAAGAAATGCAAATCTTCAATATGTGAGCAATGATCCAGGGTTCCCACACTTTTTTCATTTCAAATTCAAGGACTTTTCCAGGACTTTTCAAGGTTTAACAGGTGATTTTCAAGGTCTCATCGATACAAAATTCCAGGACTTTTCCAGGTTAAACTGATGTTTTTCGTGGCACGAAAGCCTAAACTTATCAGGATTATCTATCTACATATAGCTACAACATGTAAATTGCTTTTATCTGGTTCACACCAATGGCGAATGCCGCGCTTTAAATCAGCGCGCAAAGCGCCGTCATTTTTGTTTACTTTTCCAAAAATGTCGCGATTTCCTAAGTAATGTTACGCTCTGATAAGCTCTGATACGCTCTGATACGAATTGGGGACCAATTATTGCCCGACTTGTTACGTCTCCTCACGATTTGATCCCGCTTTGATGAGGCTATGTTACGCTTGAAATCACGCTTTGATAAGCTTTGATAAGCTTTATTACGCTTTATTACGCTTTGATGCGACTATGACGCTTTAAATCAGGCTCTGATACGATTATCAAGCTATGTTGTGCATTGTTACGCTCTGTTAAGCTCTGTTATGCATTGGAAAATGTCGAGATCGCCGATTTCATGCCGCTTTTGACCCAGAGCTATAAATAAAGATGCAGCAGATCCACAAAATCATTGCATCTTTGATTCCAGAACACGATGGCAGAACAACAAGATCCAGAAATTCCAGATGTACCAGAGCATGATCTATCTGAAGAAGACATGATGTTTGTCTCCCTGCTGTATAACTACATCCTAGCCCTTCAGGCGGAGGAGAGCGTGAAGGAGCGTGAGAGAGCGTGAGGAAGCTTGCCAAGCGTAGCAAAGGCTAACAAAACGTGTCAATCCTTGATCAAAGCGCCTCAATTTGTGTGAAAGCGTGAGAGTCCTTCATGAAAGCGTAACAAAGCGTGTCAGATCTTGATGAAAGCGTCTGACCTCGTGTCAGATCTTCATGCCAGATCGTAGCAAATCTTGAGACATCTTAACGAAGCGTTTCAAGTGGTGACAGACCGTGAAGACTGGGGTCCCTGCTTTGAACCAAGCTCTGTTAAGCTTTCCTACGCTTTGAGTCAAGCTTTGCTGAGCTTTGTTGCGCTTTGTTAAGCTTTGATACGCTCTCGGCACTTTAATCAATTCGTGACAGAGCGCCCAAAATTTTTGAACAGTTCAAAAAAAATTGGCGCTCTTGCCGAATGTCCCGCTTTACTCCAAGCTTTCCCACGATCTATTACGACCCTGCCGCTTTAATCAAGCTTTGTTACGCTTTGGTGCCGCTTTGCACGCCGCTTTAAAGCGCCATCAAAGCGCCGTTGGTGTGAACTAAGCATTTGAAATGCTCTTTACATTTCCGCATGTTTTTTTTTTCCTATTTTTAAATCCTCTTCAATCTTCACCCATATCTGGAACTATGGACGTAAACATGTACTAGCGTAGTCTGCTCTTCAAACAGTTTGGACCCAGATCAGGCAGGATTAAATGTTGGGCCTGATCTGGATCCAAACTGTTTGACACTGGTGGTACATACTTTAATCTCCTTATTAGGCAGTTAGTCGTCTCTCCAAAGAAGCCCTTGCTAGCCAACCTACCTTTGCACCTTTTTCACAAAGAGGTAATAGATGCTTTCAAGTGTCCAACACATGCAGGGCTTATTTTCACCATTTCGGGAAGATGACCCATACCCCTGGACATTTTTAGTCTGTACAATGTTAAATATTCTCAGGGTTTCCATTCATATTATTTCAATGGTCTTCAATTTTTTTAGAGGGTGAAGTAATTCCAAGAGGAAAATATTCTGGGTCCGCCAGGATTCGAACCCAGAACTCCTGCGTGACAGTCGACCACTCTAACCATGTCGCTAATAAGTTAACCCAACAGCGAGGCTGTTAGGAATGGCACTGTCACTCCCAATTACCGCTGCCACCAGTGAAGTAATTCCAAGGGGAAAATATCTGGGTCCGCCAGGATTCGAACCCAGAACTCCTGCGTGACAGTCGACCACTCTAACCATGTCGCTAAAGAGTTAACCCAACAGCGAGGCTGTTAGGAATGGCACTGTCACTACAGAGGGTACATGGAGCCACGAAAAATCCTACAGCTATACATTAAAGGAGTGCAGAGTAGGCCTAGATTCCTAACTGTTAAAAAACTATGCAAACCCACCATAAACAAATTTGAGTAGGGCTACTCTTTAACAGAATTTGCTTGAAAATGGCCAGCTTGAAAAATGACTAAGTTAACACACTGAAAAAGTTAACACACTGAAAAAAAAATTGGGCAGGGGTTCCCCTACACAATAATTTTTCGTTCACCCCCAGCCCTTTCCCCGGCCAACATAATGTGGGGATAAGATAGAAAAATGAAGGAGTGGGGTGGGGTACTTGTAACTACAGAAACTTACGCCAAAGTACCAACTCCTTCAGGTCTGATAGTGGAGCGGGAAATGTCTGTTTTTTGAGACGATCATGCACTTCCGGATACAAGCATGAGACTTTCAGATTATGTTCTTCAAACCTTTCTTGTAAATATTTTCTCGTTAGCCATCGCAAATTTGTCCATTTTCAAGATGGCTAACGGAAATTTCAAGATGGCAGCCAAATTCATATGCTAAACAGAGTGGAAAGTGACAAGAAGAAGGCACATGCAGATATAAGTATGAAACTTGGTAAAAATGTTCATGAGCATGAGTAATTTGAATATTTATCATTAGCCAATCGAAATGGACCTTTTTTCAAGATGGCGGTACTAAAATTCAAGATGGCCGCCGCAAAAAACGTCAGATCAGAAATGAAGATTTTACATGATGCAAAGCAATTAAAACATCTAAAATGGTATAATTGGATGGAATATATCATAAAATAATATTGGTTACCTTGAATCAGCCCTATCTGATTATTAAAGAATTAGTTTTAAAAGGGGAAAGAAATGTTGGGGGGCGGGGTAAGTAAAACTGACTAAAATGCAGTGTTGTCGTCAAACAATGGTACAATGCAAATAATTGTTGTTTGCTTGTTTGCACTACAATCACATTACAAGCTATGAATTATGTAAATACTAGAAAAGCAAAACAGGAACTGGAGCAATCAAAAGCCACACCTTGCTCTTAAAACCAAAATGATAATGATTAAAAAATACGAATAGACCAAAATTCAATGAGAACAAATGGCCAATCTAGTGGGTAGCTTTTTCTCAAAAGGTGGCCACGCAGCAACCCAAGCAGAACTTAAAGTATAATGAACAGCATAAGGCGAATCATAACCAAAACTCTGACATCAAAACAAATACCTATTATAAATTATGTAGGTAAGATTTAACGGCCAGATGAAATAAATTGGGGATCTTCAAAGGACATGTGAATAAATTGAATAAAATTAGATCTTTGTCGAACTATTATATTCTCAAGTAAAATCATAAAAAGAATACTGGACAATGCATATTGCTTGGTACATTGTAATTATAGGGGCGAAGATCAGGAATTTATACACTCAAGTACCACATCTGACCCAGGGTACCACATGGAAAAGTGACAAATTTCCCAGCTGGTGACCACAACGCCCTGCTATAATTAGCACTTCCAATTAGTTCCCTCTTGTTGACTGGTCACAATAACTCAAGTGATAGAGCGTCCGTTTCCAGAGTTGGAGGTCGCAGGTTGAGAAAAAACAGCCATGTCACACTTAAATGGTTCAAATAGGAACCCATTGTTGCATTGCTTGGTTCTGAGCACAATAAGACATGTGATGGATTTTCTTATCTCACTCCTTACTAACACAACTAACATTTTGAAATAACCACTTAACTAAACACAACAACTAAAATGTGCTTCCCAGTACTTGGTTAACCGAATCCCATCTGGTTTCTCCCTCGATGGTTGAGATGTATCGATAGATGGAAAGATTTGAGTTTTTGAATACTGAACTATGAAGCTCCAGTTGCATAGGGTGGTTACTTAGCTGTCGTGGCGCTATGATTATGATCAATATTATCAAGATTATACTATAATGTTTAACTCCTTTTGAAGAAAGGATGAACAAAACTTCTCCTTTTTCCATAAATAGCAATCTCATTTGATTCATATTTTGAGGACCCTCAAAATGCATATTCCGTACTGGTGAAGGGCGTGTATTAAGTTTTCTGGCCTACCTACATACCTACACCCTACCCTAACCTAGCCTAGCCTAGCCTAGCCTAGCCTTGCCTTGCCTTGCCTTGCCTTGCCTTGCCTTGCCTTGCCTTGCCTACCTACCTACCTACCTACCTACCTACCTATCTTCACCTGGGTTTTCAACCTTAGATCTCCAATTCCGGATGCCCTACAACTTGAGCTATCGTTACAAGTCAACAAGGGGGCCTTATTATGGGAAGTGCTATTTACAGTAGGGACTCCCGCCATGAAGAATGGTCCATCATCACGTGAATGTAAAGCCATTTACTTCAAGCATACTTTTAAAGAACCCACTGCATTGGTAATCAAGGTATTCTTCCTTTGAAACCTGTCTCTGTCAGAACAAGAAAATATCAGTACCTTGAATATGTTAATGTAACTTATAATCTAGACGATTGTGCTATATATGTAGTAAGATGGGCTACAAACCATGCCTCAAAGCGTTAAGCACTGCAATTATAGCCTGACATATTTGATTTGCTGTCTCCAAGTTGATCAGACGCAGGTATAGCTCCATCTGAGACTGAAGAGTCATGTATTATTGCCTCTGGTGTCACAAAACATGGCTTGCATACAAAGTGGCATCAGTCTTTCCTGGTATACTTATCAAACTTTGCAGTGTACATGTTTACAAAATCAGCGAGATTTTACTGTTGAGAGTCAATACTCGATAAGAGTAGAGTAACAACTTTGCTTTCTTCTTTAATTGCACACCGGTGGGTCGGACTTCAGACTCTATGACGGTTCCGACTTAAAGATTTATATATTGATGAGATGGTAGGGGTATGATGCTTTGGCTGTTTGTCTGGCCCACCAGGGTTTACCTGTTGGATTTCTTTTACTCCGGTATTCAGTTGTATTTACTGTTGAGTCCTTATCTTTGCGTTATCTCCTTTTTATATCTTGTTTTATATGTTTTGGGAAATGGTGCATTGATAAGTTAGGAGTCTTTCATGCAAACCAAATATCTATGTGCCTTGATCCACATCTGAATTAAGGCAGGGGTTGGCGCCGTGAAACCAGTTTAAGCCCTCCAGTAAAATATTTTACTGACAGTTCCAAGGCGGTACTTCTTTTTTGGGACATATATGCTTTATTCTGTCTTGTGTTTGCTTTGCCTTTATATGCGTCTGTTTATTTGTGCCTTGTGGTCACCTGCTGGGAAAGGGATGACATCTTGGCTCTCGTTTGTGGTGTATAACTGTAAGTTTGCCACTTTCCCTTTGGTATCCTGGGTCAGGTGTGGTACTTGATTGTATCGATTCCTGATCTTTGCACCCTTACTTACTTTACGTAGTTGGTCGCATTATGGTACTTTATTCACCTCATTGGACATATAGGGTTTTTTCTTTCATACTTCTAACTGTAAATCTGTTTCCTCACCCTATTAGTTAGAGCACAGACTATAGTGTACAAGCAAAGAAGTAGCAAATCCATCCACAGCATATATTTTGGAGTCAAATATTGACTTATGAGTTTCTTATAATTATGTTTTAGCATTATTTTCTATTATTATAGCCATCATATAATATTACTTGAATCGTTATTATTATCATTTCATTATCTCAATGATAGGCTTAAATGAATACATGTGTGTTTCCTTTTTCATGCCACAAAAATAGAGTAGGTAGATAGGCTCTAACAATGAATTAAGACATAACATTAAAACATGATAACGCCCTATAGCATTTCTACTGACTGTTTGATGGTGCATATGGAGTCTGAGTGAACAAATTTTGATGTATTATAAAAAGGCCTAAATGAAGTAACTACGCTATTTTAAGCCGAAACTTTATATATGTGAGTTAGTTAAGGAAATTATTTGATTGAGTAACGTTTAACACAGAAAACCGCTTCAAAGTTTTCAATAAACCTGTTTTAGTTTTTTCCCAAAGGCCATTTTAATGTTTATGATAGGGTAGGTAGGGGAACAGAAACCACACTATATTCCTTTAAGCCTTATCATTAATACAAAATACATTGTACCAAACAGTATGCATTGTCCAGTATCACAATCATGTTTTACTTGGTAGTTCAAAGAGGAGATAATTTTATTCAATTTATTTGCATTTTACCTTAATGGCCCCCATTTATACTATCTGGCCATTTTATCTTACCTACAATAATTATAATAGGTAAAACTAATTCATAGTTTATAGTAGGAATGTAGCTCAGACAAGCAAATCGACATCTAGCTGCATTTCTACCATTGTTTGATGGCAACACCACATTTTTAGTCAATGTTGCTTAATTTCCCCCATTTTGGCCCCATTTAACCCTTATTATCAAATAATATTTGCTAATTTCAAGAAAACCTTTACCCTTTTATAATGTGTTTCATCCAATAATATCATTTTAGATGTTATTTTATTTCTTTGTATGATGTAAAATCTTTATTTCATGATTTTACGTTTATTGTGGTAGCCATCTTGGATTTTAGCGCCGCCATCTTGAAAATTGACCAATTTTGATTGGCTAACGAGAAAAATTTCAATTACTCATGCTAATGAACATTTCTACCAAGTTTCATGCTTGTATCCGCATGTGCATGATTATTGTCACTTCCCGCTCCACTATGATAGAAGAGAGACAGTTAAGATAGTCAAAATAATATCTTACCTCTTTAAGGACCTCGGACAGTCTTAATGAAGGATTGCCCATAAAAATGGCCAGAGAAAAGTTTCAAAGAAAATGATATTTTTTCTATGAAAAAGAGAGTAGGTTCAACCCTCGACTAATCCACAAAAGCCGTTTTATCATGGGACAAGTACCAATTGAAAAATATGGGTTGAAAACTCCGTTTTTGCTATTCAACATATAGAAAATAGAAAATGTTTTACTGAGGTGCTTTCCCCCCCGTGACCAAACTATTCCTTTTGCATACAGTTGTAGTTTTACATTTCACACATCGTATAAAAACGGCATGTTTGGTCACGGGGGGGAACGCTGTCAAAATGCTCAAAAACACGTTGTTAAAAAACTTATTAGAAACTTATTTTGTAAAAACCTGTAGGTAAATATCAATTTGCAATGGCATATATCAGGGCTTTAGTTATGAGTGCTTACAAATAAATTAATTGTCTCATTTCTCAACCAAAACGTTTTGTTGTGGGTACTCAAAAGAACCGTTGCAATGAGACGGTTCTTTTAAGCACCAAAATTATAGGTTAAATCTGATGTTTAAGAAAATATTACGATTTTACGCTAAAAAACTGTGTTTATCTAGACTATGATTTATACAGTATACAGATAGGATACACCTCACACATTAGTCGAACTGGTTGAACTTAAACATTACAGGTAATAGTCAAAAGTAATTGACAGCACACTTCTTTAGACGAAACAATGACATCTTCTCAACCCGAATTTTATGCAAACGCATCACTTTCGTCTCATGTTTTATGCGCAAACATTAAATTAACATGTATTTAGGTGAATACTCGACGAAACTTTGACTTTTTGTGAAATAAAATTTGGTCACAAAAAATACCCCCACCCCCTAAACCCTAAAGTCCTGGTATAATTATGCAATATTTTCAAAATATTTTTATTTTGATAGATGCACTAAATGTAAGGGTTGGATTTAAGCACAAAACTAAAGTTGTCAATTAAGCATAATGCTAGCCACAGGCTGTCAAAATTTGGGCAGATTGAATAGGAAACTGTCCGAGGTCCTTTTCCATCTTATTTGAGTCCCAATCTTACACACAGATGTAGCTTTTCTTGGACAGATGCAAACTTTGAATGCTGACTTGTTATTCAGCAAACAATGGGTATTTTGAAGCTGTCAACATTCAGATCATGCACTCTGTAAGTCGCTCAGCAAGTTTATAGCAGACGACGAAATCATAAGATTTTTACCAAGCGTCGAACTTTCATTCTTTTTATCATTTTGTTACAGAAAGAATTGGGATAAAATATTAATATTCTGTGAGAACGCTAGATAATTTTATGATACAAACCTTCAATGTGGACAAAATAATCTGTATTCTGAAACATGTTGGAAGTAATGCTCAAGAGAACGTAAAGTTTTGTTTTGTTTTATAGTCTATTCCAATTAGAGTTACTTCCCTTGTCTATCGTATGATATTGGCCGGTACCAATAAAAACTCCCTAGTACTTATCCCATCGTTCATTTTATCACAAATGACGTAGTTGAGCTACAATTGAGCCGTTTTCTCGCGAAAAAAGTTGGAAGACTAAGTTCAACATCCAAGCATAGCAATGGCGTTGCGGATGGGCGAGACTGCAAATTTTCCTGGACAATTCACGGCTCAAAGCCCCAAATGTACTAATTTCTGGACTTTTCATAGCCGTGAACGACCAGTATCTAATTCCCGGACTTTTCCCGTTTTCCCGGTTGTGTGGGAACCCTGATCATCATGCAAAGTTTGAATAACAAGGAATGAAAACCTTTGGAGTTACAGATTACACAAACTAGGCACCCCAAAAGTGTTGAGGACAGATGGACAGAGTGGACCCATTACTAGACCTGCTTTTGCTTAAGCAACACAGGAAACAAAACAGGACTCCAGGCTTATATGGATTGTCAGTCGGATTGATTTCTTCAGTATGAGAAAACATGTTACTTACGTGGCATAATTTATTTGATTGTTTTTGGTTATAATACTTCTGCCTCTAGTCCGTAGAAATTCTGCTAGATTTCCTTTTCCCATATACTCTATCACTAAATATATTGTCTCTGCTTGAACAATACCTATTAATGCTACCAAGTTTGGATGCCGCACAGATCTGAAATAGTGAAAATATAGCAAATATATACAGTAAAACCTGTCTTAAGCGGCCAGTCAAAAATAGACAAAACAAAGATCTGTGCAAACCTGGTAGGGCCCTCATCCCCAATGCTACATACCAAGTCCCAAAGCCAATGGCCTTTTGGTTCCAGAGAAGAAGATATTTAAAGAGTTTTTACTATATATGGGCATGGTCCCCATCTTAGTCAAGTGACCATAACTATTTGTATAAATTTTGGCTAACCAATCATAAGGAGTTGTCATATGAAATTTGATTTCAATTGGCAAAGTGGTTTCTGAGAAAACTATAGTTTAAATTGTTGATGGACTCCAATATGAGCGACCTTGGCTGAAAGGTCAAAGGCCAACCTTGACCTTTGAAACTTATTTATAGACACTAGATTCAACATATCAAGTGAGAATAATGACTTTGGCTTCCACAGTATTAAAAAAATCAACTTTTCAAAAAATTTCCCATTCAAATGCATTGGGAAGCAAACTTGAACTTGACGTTAAGTAGATCAAGGTCAATCTAGGATCATTATTTGAACAAACTTGGTAGGCCCAACACCCACAATGCTACATACCAAGTCCCAAGGTCATCAGCCTTCTGGTTCTGGAGAAGATTTTTAAAGGGTTTTTACCATATATGGGCGTGGTGGCCATCTTGGTCATGTGACCAAAATAGTTTGTATAAATTTAGGCTAACATAACATAAGGAGTCTTAGCATGAAATTTGAGTTCAATTGGGCCAAGGGTTTGTGAGAAAACTACGTTTTAATAGATTGATGGGACCACAATATGAGCGACCTTGGCTGAAAGGGCAAAGGTCAACCTTGACCTTTGAAAAACTTATTAATGGCCATTGTCTCATTAGTTTTAACATATCAAGTAAGAATAATTCCTTTGGCTTAAACAGTATTCAAAAAATCAGCTTTTCCAAAAAAAAATCCAATTTAAATGTATTAGGAAGCAAATTTGACCTTGGCGTTAAGTAGGTCAAGGTCAATCTAGGATCATTATTTGAACAAACTTGGTAGGCCCAACACCCCTAATGCTACATACCAAGTCCCAAGGTCATCAGCCTTCTGGTTCTGGAGCAGAAGATTTTTAAAGGGTTTTTACCATATATGGGCGTGGCGGCCATCTTGGTCATGTGACCATGACCATTTGAACAAACTTTCGTTCCAGCGTCCTAAGGAGTCTCCATATGAAATTTGAGTTCAATTGGCTGAGTGGTTTCAGAGGAGAAGATGTTTAAAAATGTTGTCAGACAGAAGACAGACGACGGACGGACGGGCCCGGCGTGAGTGACTGGTATACTATTAGCTCACCCATGAGCCTTCGGCTCAGGTGAGCAAAAAACACATCTTGATAAGACTGTTCTTTAGAGCATACAAACACATGTTTTAGCTGATTATAGTTTGATCTAACAAACTTCGGATGGGCCATTGTAACCTAAATCGGGATATTATTATTATTTTTTTTTTTTTTTTTTTACCTTTTATCACTTTATTCTCCCCGTCATCTGACATACAGGGGGTTGGGGAGGGCCGTCCCCCTGCATGCCTTACAAACTACAAATATGGTATTCTGATGGTTCCTTGCTCACATCTTTCGTTCATCTATCATGCATTTTTAAAGCAATAACGAAACAGCTGTACACAACCACGAAGGTGCCTTTTTCATTGCATTTTAGTTTTCTGATAGATTTTGTGCCAGTTTGATAGTGAATCCTTGTAATGATTTGAAAAAAAGCTTTAACATTACCACATTCAATTCAGCAAGATACTTCAGACTTATGTGTGTATTTGCTTGTTGTTAATTGGCACCCTCCTGCTTGTGTTCTAGAAGAAACATCATATATAAGATACAACCAAAGAAATATTGTATCTACCCTCTACATCCAGGCAGGGATATTATTGGACAACGGTAGTTATCGGACAATTTCAAACAATCATTGATTCCCGCCACCTAATATATCTCAGGGTAACAATGAAATGCAGCAGGGTACCGATCACTCCTGTCCCGCCATTGGTGGTATCAGCTTGGTGCCATCAGAGCAGGCCAATGCAACAGAATCGCCGAAAAAACTAAGTCTACCCGGAAGAAAACATTCACTTCCAGTTGAATTCACTATTTTCAACTTATGTTTAAAGCTGCATAATCTGTAACTTTTGATTTTTTCATTTTAAAAATAATGTTTCTATTTTTCAAGAACACAGTAAAAAAAACTAAAATTCAGGTATACATTTTACCTTTTTCGTAATAATTAACAAATTATTAGTGCCAAAACAACAGCATTTATGTTAAAAATCAACTGTCTAGAATTATTGGAGGGACGCAAATAATTACAAACAAGAGAAGATACACCTGTTTTGATAAGATAATTCACTTTTTCATGCAGTTTTCAGCTGTAGAAATTAGATTTATTGTGACAATATATCTTTATTCTACTTTTGCAAATGATTTAAAAAGAAAATATTTTTTTTCGAAAGATGTTCATAGTTACAGAGTATGCAGCTTTAAACATCTTTCTTCATTTTCTTTGAGAATTAGTTTACAAAGCTGTGTTTTCACAATTCGGCAGCCCTGTATACATTGACAAATGCCATTTATTCATAGGTTGCTCGATTTTGTGTATTCGAATCATAGTCAACCGAAAGACATCAATTACTGGAGTTATCGGACTGCGTAAGATTGCCATATATCCGTGTGTGTGTCTCTATCAATGAAAATGTCATGCATACCATACATATTTGTCGCATCTGTTTGAATTGGAATTATGTGTATTTCGGCTAAATTATTCTTTTTATGTCTAAATGCATGCATTAAATGAAAGAAAATACACATTCTGAACTGTTTTAGTTGCTTAATTACATTTTTTAAAACAAAATTTCTGTTTGATAACTCAGGGTTCATACAGGCAAGATTGTGTAAAATTCAAGGACTTTTCAAGGACTTCTAAAAGACTTTCCTACTGTTTTCAAGGCCTGAAAACTTAAGAAAAATACTGATTTACACGTTAAAATTCTACTTCGGAAATGATAGAGTCCATTACTAAAGATATTAGTTTAAGAAAATTAGTATAGAATTGTGGTGCCTTTATTTAGTGCAGCATATGCTGCACCAAATAAAGGCACCACAATTTTATACTGATTTAGGTTTCCAAAACACTGTTGAATCCTCATGTAAATGGTAAAATTCAAGGACTTTTCAAGGCCTTTGAGTGTTTTTAAAGTACTCTTCAAGGCAAATTTAATTTTCAAGGTCTTTTCAAGACAGCCCTGTATATTCAAGTACTTTTCAAGCCTGTGTGAACCCTGTAACTACAGTACATGTCCGATATTTACCCTATTTAGTTCGCCTTAAAAACATACCGCTAGTCACAGATTATAAAGGAAACACAATTCAAGTTGTACTGACAAGTTGCGGCTTTCTTTAAATCATTTTGAGGTATCAATTTACAGTGTGAGGCAGTAGTGAATATTATTTGAGAGGCAAAATCTGTTTTATATGAAGGAGTCACAGGGTATAATTTCAAAAAAAAAGTATTTCTTTCTCTGAAGATCTTTTTTGTTTTAGTAAAGAGTGTAGACCCAGATGAAATGCTGCAACATGCAGCATTTCATCTGGGTCTTCACTGTTTGCCAATGTACTCATTTAGGAGTATACAAAGAGTTAACTTATAAATTTGGTACCAAAATGTTTCTCATGATCTAACTAAGGGAATGAACAGCCACACATAGTGTTTTGTCAAGTTATACAAAAAAAGTTAAAAACATTTGATTTCCTCGCATAGACCCTATGAAATCAATGAAAAAAGCAGGTCATCTTAAGTGTATACACTTCATTGGTGAAAAAAAGTTGTATTTTATATTTCGCCGGTTATGACTTTTGCAACATATGAGCCAGCACATAAATTTTTGATACTATTGCATTTTTTTTCTAATGCACAGACTCGCCAGAGCCTCTGCTGATTGCATGCACAAAGTATGAAGGTAGACGAAATGATGGCAGACCAAATTTTAGACCTATAGCCTCATCATTTATGTCAGCATGGGCGTTTTAAGGAGGCTTATGTGTATTATTATGCACTTCAAGGTTCATACAGTCAAGTTTGTGTAAAATTCATGGACTTTTCAAGGACTTCCAAAAGACATTTCTACTGTTTTCAAGGACTGAAAACTAATGAAAATACTGATTAACACATTACAATTCTACTTTGGAAATGCTAGACTGCATTTCTTAAGATATTAGTTTTAGAAAATTAGTATAAAATAAGTATAAAATTAGTATAAAATTGTGGTGCCTATATTTGGTGCAGCATATGTTGCACCAAATATAGGCACCACAATTTTATGCTGATTTAGATCTCCAAAGACAGTGTTGACTCCTCCTGTAAATGGTAAAATTCAAGGACTTTTCAAGGCCTTTGAGTGTTTTTTCAGTACGTTTCAAGGCAAATTTAATTTTCAAGACAGTCCTGTATCAAGTACTTTTCAAGCCTGTGTGAACCATGCACTTATAAGTACCAAAATCTCATACACTGGCCCATATATTCTATTTATACTTGAACTTACGTCATCAACGAGGCCTCTCTAAGAAATGCCTGTGCTGCTCTGTTATTGTCTTTCAACATCTTTATTGCTACTGGCTTTCCTTGGTATAAACCCTTCAGCACCTCTGAAATAAGTAAAAGCAAATCAATAAATTTAGAGGCCATGAACTATAGCTTGCAGCATCAAAAGCTCAGCAATGTATTTAGGGGTGAATACACAAACGGCTATAAGGCAAGCCTCAAGGTAACCCTACATAATTTTCTTATTTCTCAACCAAAACATGTTAAAACTAATAGATAAATAAACATTAACATCTCCTTGTTATCTAGACTAGACTAAAGGAAAAAAGTCAATAAGCAATGCTTATTAAGTTCTCACAGCTGTCATTTTTTCAAAAATTATTTTTTCTGAACCAAACTCCTTCATGCATATGTTCAATGTGTCTACATTGTGTAGGCAAAGTATCAAATTGTTCCATCAAAAGCTGTGGTAGGAGTTGTTCAGCCCATGAAGACACTATCTATGCATATACAAAAGCCTTATTAGGGAAAAATTGTCTAAGTTCTCACAGCTGTCATTTTGTCAAAAATTATTTTTTCTGAACCAAACTCCTTCATGCATAACATTGTAAAGGAAAAGTATCAAATTGTTCCATCAAAAGATGTGGTAGGAGTTGTTCAGCCCGTGTACAGACTATAATAGCATAAGCATAAACCCCTATATAAAAAGCCATTTTGAACTACAAAGGGAAATAACTCTAATAGAATTGGTCCCTAGCCCTTACTTTTTTGTTTAAAGTATTTGTCTTGTATTTATGATAAAATTCCAGTAATGAATCCTCAAGATATTAAGGAAACAAAACGTTACGGACGGACCCACGGACGGACGCACAGACGGACAACATGAAAACAGTATACCCACCACAAAGTTTGCGGGGGGTATAAAAAACAATAGGTCCAAAGGGTCTGTAGGGCAACGTTAAAAGTGACCCCCTATATGCCTTTGGTGGGGTATTCTAGCCTTTTACCATGCATTATGTCACAGGGTTGCCTGAGCTAAGAATCTAACCTGGGATGCAGGATCTAAAGGAAAACACTCTACCATGTCATTGTAAAGCCGGCTTCTGCCATAAGGCAATAGAAGTGTATTATATACCTAGCCTGGTGACAATAACAGGGGACAAAAATTCAACTCGTCCGCTCGTAATTACGAGTGAAATCTAGAAAGGACGAGTAATTCTTCTCATAGCACTCGTCCTGTAGGACGAGTGCTTTGGGAAGAATTACTCGTACTTTCTACTTTCACCCTAAAATCTGAGGGTGAAACTAGCATTTTCTGAGTTATTTTTATAATTGACTATGCAATTTTTTTTTAAGTATATGGGATCATCAAGTTATGAATTTGACTGGGTAAGTATCATTTTAACAGTGATATAAGGAACTTTATGTCATATTGCATATTACTCCCTTAAATATGTTCTTTATTGCATACACTTTTAAAGGATGAGTACATGTGTTGGCAGGACGAGTGAAAATTGTAAGTCACTCGTCCTGCAGGACAAGTGCAATAATGAAATATTTTTGTTCCCTGAATAATGTACCTCCAAATTCTCCTTTTCCTATTAGTTCACCGGTATCTACATCTTTTTTGTCTATCTCCCAACCACCTTTTTTGAATTCATCGGCTGACACAGAGAAGAAATTTTCCCCCTTTTTCTGTAGGGGCTGTATCAATTTCGTACACAAACCGTCTGCATCTTCCGTATAATGCTGTGAAGAAAAAAACAAATCACACCAATTATCTCTTATCCTGCTTAAATCTTAGCCTTTGCATGCTGGGTAATTTTTCATGCTTTTGTTGTCATCTGCTGACATTTTTCAAAATTGGCTTTTTCAAAAAATTCTTTCAGGAACACTAGCAGAGTGTTAAATGGTTTGGAACCAGATCATGACCGACATTCTGTCCATCCTGATTTGGCTCCAAAATGTTTGCAAATGCTATCAGCAGACGACAAGTCACTCCCCATCAAGGAAAGAGTTAAATTGTTACGTTATTCCCATCAATCTAGCTGTGCATGATCAGGTCTTTAGACAATAACACATGACTAAAATTTAATTTATCATTTCTCAACCAAAACATATGTTATGGGAACTCAAAAGAACTGTCTCAATGAGACAGCTCTCTTGAGTACCCAAATCATATGTTTAAACTGATGGGTAAGAAAGTACATGTATTCACAATTTCACGGTCAAAATATTGTTTAGTTGAATCTATGATGATTCCATTTTATCAAGATCAATGCTTGGCCTAAAATATAAAAATTCATGTGATTTCAATATGCCTTATTTTATAATAGGATATAGTGGATAACAGTTCTTAGAACTAAAATCCTAGAATAATGAAGCTACTGGATTATGTCTGATTTTAACATTTTTGGGCTGACTTTCCGCGGTTGATATTGAGTTTAAATATTTTCGTCTTTTTTGGCTGACATTCAGACCAAATGGGAATCCAAGATTTCTATAGCCCTGCTTGAGGATATACCTCCCCAAATGAACATTTTAAATTAAGATATCCCCATTTGTATGCACTTCCTTGTTTCAGTTTACCATAAAAAAATCTTTGTTTCATCGCATATCGGAGTGTTACAAGCTGTCATCCAATGAAATATGATGTAATGTCAAATTTATTTCTAACAATATCAAATCATTATTTGTCTAGCAACATTTGCAAAAGAATTAGAATAGGGAGTAACAGGTGATAATTTTTAAAAGTATTCAATTATGTTTTTCAGTTTTTTAACATTATGTGGCATCTCATCAGGGTCTACACCTAGGACGTAAAAATGTAATATGTGACACCTCATAATGCAAAAATTAGACCCTTCAAGGTTTATTATCAGACAGGATGTTGGTCCAATTTTCTATCATGTCTTACATCATGGTCAACAATTTTTCAGTCAAGTAGTGACATTTCCTAGGTTAAACCAGCACTAAGCAGAGGATAAAACATCCTGCTCAAGGACACAACACAGTGCCTTTGGTTTGATTTGCTTGTTTGATTTGATTCTTTACGTCCCATCTATATAGGGACGGGTCTTCCTGGGTTGAACCAGTACTAAGCTAGGATTAATGTTCTTGCTGAAGGGCACAACGCAGTGATGCCGGTGAGGCTCAAACCCGCGGCCCCTCGGTCTTGAGTCAAGCACTCTACCACTAAGCCACTGCGCTCCCTACAGTGCCTTTGCTGAGGCCCCAACCAGCAACCCCTCCATCTCAAGTGGAACACTCTACCACTGATGCCACTTGACTGGTTGTATGATACCTATAATCAGTCGAGATGTAAAAGAACACCTCATACATTCAGACAAAGCAACAGAAATGCTTTAATATGAGCTTAATTCCTTGAAAGCAGCAAAGAGGCAATGGTATAGAAAGTTTGTTATACAGCTTATATATGTATATTTACAAAGCATTTACTAGCATTTACAGTAAAACCTGTCTTAAGCGCCACTCAAATAGAAGACCAATCATAAGTTTTCGATACCGATTATCACTTAATGCAGGTCAATGTATTGCAGAATGCTCCAAGAGAGCATTCTGCAATACTTTCGACCTGCATTAAGCTACCATCTGTCTTATTCTATTTTTAAGTGGCCGCTTAAGACAGGTGTTACTATATATACAAGCCATGATTTGGGGCAGGGATTTTCCTTCTGTTTTTATCACATAATTTGGGGAAAATTAATGTGTAAAACTGCCAAATTGGACAAAAATGAAAATTGAACTGTACATAGTTCCAGACAAAAATATTTTGGGAGAAAAAATGAGAATATTTTCTTTTTTGTTTCAGAAATGAGAAAATAATTTTTAGTATATTCAGGCCTCTAGATAAGAGTGTGTACTGGAAAATTATTTTCTTATTTTTCAACCAAAACATATCTTGTGGGTTCTCAAAAGAACCATCTCAATGAGACAGGTTTTTTTTGAGCACACAAAACATAGGTTATAACTGATAGGTAAGAAAATATTCACAATTTTACACTCAAAATATTTGTTTATCTTGACTTATGGTGCTTTTCACAGTGAATAGGGTACATGTAGCATTGGGCCAGAATTTTTTAATTAGTTGATTTACAAACTTTCCAGAAAGTAGGAAAAATAAAACTTAATTTCTAAAAAAATTTTTTTTTATTTTATCCGCCAACTCTAAATATTGTTTGTTTCGTTGAAAAAAATTGTGTAATTTTGAGGTTCTTTTGTTATTGTTTGATTTGATTCCTTATGTCCCATCAACAGTCTTTCAGTAAAGCAGGCAACAGGTCTTCCTGGGTTGAACCAGTTCTAAGCTAGGACTAATGTGTCTTGCTCAAAGACCACAACGCAGTGATGCCAGTGAATTTTTGAGGTTCTGTCTGTGTATTTTTGAGAGTGACACTGTTAAAAGTGATTGTCCTATGAAGATTTTTAGGAAAACAATGAAATATTTAAAGATTTAATACAGACTGTTGGTTTACTTTAATAGTTTTACTGTTTGTTCTGGAGATATTTAAAAAAAAAAAAAAAAAAAACAGCTTTTTTTTTTGTCCCCCAACCCTAAAACAGAAAAAAAATCCCGTAAATCAACTAATACAAAAATTCTGGCCTTGTGTATACATAGTATAAATTAGCTATACTGCAAAAAAACCCATATATATTGCAATTTTAGGATTAATGTCTACGATGGCAAAACTGGGCCAAAACAGCTGTACCTGGCCCAATAATATGGGAATTATTTCCGTAAACTATTCCGACCATCTTAAAACATTACGTTGATCTGACTGTCTTATTCATATGAATTCATTCTATAATACATATTCTACTTGGTGTACCCGAAGATGTTTTTGTGCAATGCTTGACTATTATATAAATAAATGTGTGTTAAAGTTTTGCGGCCATGACAGTTTTAGTAAATGTTCTAAACTTTCGAGCACTAGTTGCCTGCCCAAAAGACCTAGACAAACAGTGCAGATTCAGATCAGACTGCTTCTGAGGAGAGTCTTCCCTGTTTGCTATTATAACAAGCATTTTGTGAACTCCAGCACTGACATAACACTTTATTTAAGAACATAAAGGGAAAAGTGCTACATGTTTGAAATTTTAGAACGTAAACCATCTGGTCAATTTTTCTCTCTGTTTTGCAGCAGTGCTAGCGTTGGTCTTTGAAGCAGTTATTAGGTCAGTTATCAGGAGAATTATTGCATCCTCGGTAACCCAGGCGTGACCCATTCCGTACCCACTGCGTGCGGTAACCCAGGCGTGACCCATTCCGTATCCATTGCATTCGTTGAACGCCGTGGGTACGGAATGGGTCACGCAGTGGGTACGGAATGGGTCACGCCTGGGTTACCATGGATGGAATTATTGATAAGTTATCTTTTCTTAATTTACTCAACAATAAAAAATGATTGCAAGTTGTGAAGATATCTAGCAAAATTTATTTACATGGAAGTATGATTTCAATTTCTTTGCTAAATTCTTTTTAGTTACAAAGCATAGAAGTACTTTACAAACTAAGAAAAAAGGAAAAAACAAATTGTTGAACTGTTTAAACAGTTTTGTGGTAATTCTCTTTATTACCACCATGAAAGTTAAAAATTTTATTATATAATTAGTGCATTAAACTGTTGCAAGTAACTGCCATTTTTGTCCAGCTACAGAGTGAACTGGCTACCCTCATAGAGTAAAAATCTGAAATACTATGTCATTGAAATAGCAATTGGCTATATATAGTGCGGGTAAGCAGTTAAGCTTATTATATGGGTAACTTCTACGTGCAGTTTCTGTATAGGAAGCTTAAACCCTTTAAATGTCTCAACCCATTATTAGACCTTGTCCTGCAACTTAAATATGGGCCGCCACGCGAGAAAACATGTCTTCGGGGTTTCCAACAAAGGGAGATGTGAACCAGCCTGCTCGGCTAGAGAGACTAGTTAGGAAATGATCAGAAGGCTGGTCTCTGCCTTTGAAATTGTTGTTTGCAAACCCCCAAGACATGTTTTCTTGCAACATGGCTCAAATAACTTCCCGAACTCTTTGCATGCATGCTGGGCATTTAATTTTGCATGATGTCTTTTTTGTGTTTGTTTTTTTGCTGTCTGCTGATTATTTATCTTCTTCAAAATTAAATTTCAATAAATTCTTGCAGGAAAATATACCATCAGAGTGGCTTACAGTTTGGAACCACATCAGGCCCTGAGGTTATAAAACTTTTTCCATGCTCAACTCAGCTGAGCACGAAATTTATCCTGCTCATAAATGTTAAAATGCCAACAATTGTTGGCATTTTGACATTTATCAGCAT
Source organism: Loripinus fragilis (assembly GCA_964019695.1). NCBI lineage: Eukaryota > Metazoa > Mollusca > Bivalvia > Lucinida > Lucinidae > Loripinus > Loripinus fragilis. The sequence continues at coordinate 60,805,698 of OZ026522.1, read as the reverse complement.
GATAAATACAACATCTGAGAGACTTAAAGCAATAAACTTCTTCATTTGTCAATATTTTAGTTTTTATGAGCAGTTGAAATTCCGTGCTCAGTTGAGATGAGCATGAAAAAGTTTTATAACCTCGGGGCCAGGATGGAAGAAACTTTGGGCCTGATCTGAGTACAAACTATTTGCAAAGGTTATCAGCAGACAAACACTAGCAGACAAAGAATTAATTCCACCTGATTTAATTGCATTATACCAGGATTTATAACCATGGATTCGCAAATTGTTTGGAAAACAGTGTAGATCTTCATCAGCTGGCTTCTAAGAAACCAGCTTGCTGGATCTACAGTTTTCAAAAAAGGATAAATCTGAACTTAGCAGGACATGAACTAAGATGGGTAAGTTACCTTAAGCTTGCATTTGAAAATAGTTCCAATGCGGGAGCTAAATTATTCCAACAGAAAAGCCTGTGCAATAAAAATAGTTCCCATAAAAGAACCAAATTAATCAAAAGGGAAAAGCCTACGTAAACAAATAGTTCCTAATCAAAAGCATTTTAATCAAGGTCTATTTGTTTGCTTTGTTAGCATACAGTAAAACCTCAAAAAATTTGAACTCCTTTTCGAATTAAATTTGGGACCCAATGGATTCTGAGAATAGGGTCTATTTATGAACTATTTTAATAACCTTCTATAAAAACATATGTTTTGGGTGAGTAAAAGAAACGTCTCCCTGAGACGTTTCTTTTACGCACACAAAACATATGATTATTGAGGAAGAGCTGAAAATAACAATTTCAGTTTGGGGGGTAAATGTCTACCTCCTTATAATTCAAACTACTGCAAATTCAAGATAGAAGCTCTAGTCCCGAGGACTTCGAATTTACGAGATTTGACTGTATATTAATTGGGCCTCGACGCAAGAAAACCTTTCTTTGGGGGTTTGCGAACAACACAGGCGCAGACCAGCCTGCGCATCCGCACAGTCTGATCAGTGCCTTTGTTATTCTCTTATTGGAAAATATCATATCCAAACTTGCTACAAGCTAAATTTCAATCTCAGGCTAGTCTTTGTAGCTGAGCAGGCTGGTTTGAATTTCAATTTTTCGGAAACCCCAAAGACAGGTTTTGTTGGGACCGAACCCAATTAGTCTAATTTATCAAGTTAAAGCAATTAGAGGGCTGGTTACTTTCAATACCTGAACAAGATCGGGTAAATTATCAAAGTAGCTTTCTTCATCTATTGTGAGCTTATTTTGTTGGTAAATTATTCTGTAATGCTCCACTATGTTCTTTTTACCATTACAAACGCTTAGGGTATAATCTCCTGGGTAATGTTTGCTTTCTCGTACGAGATAAAGGCCATCGACTATGGGCTCTAAGAGTGCTTCGGATTGTTCCCGTTGGATTTTTCCATGAAACCATCTAGAACAACATAAACCATAATGATACAGTTTCCTTGATGTCAATTCCTTTTCATCTAAGATGATCAATACTATCTATGTCTGCTTAAGACTCTGCATGCTATAAACAAACTTACAAGCGGGATTTTTTTTCTTTCAAATAATTCTATGTTTGTTTTAAAGGGATACAAATTTCTTTAGTACCCTTTTGCTTTCTTTTTGAATATGTCAGAAGTTTTATTCTAATGCACATGCTTTTTGTAACGCGGCCTCTGATTATTTAAATAAAAAATTTGAGACAGTATATATCCTGTGATATACTGTCGGAAATAGTTTGACATCATTAATTACGTCACATATCCTTGCATGATGTGTGACTTTATGCGGCTTGCAACGCTTCAATTTGAGAGGAAACTGTAGAAGTGCATTAGAATGGGGATAACCATATTCAACATTTTCATTTGGGGAGGAAATATATCCTCAGATATACGCTCAGAAATCACGTTTTACAGCTCCACTCGCGTGTCGCCGTAAAACTAAATTTCTGACCATATATCCGAAGATATACCTCCCAACATAAAATTTTTGAATACATTTATCCCCTAAATTGCAGGATAAGAAAGCAAAAGTAAACTAGTTTACTTGTATCCCATCAAGACCTCCCTACATCATCTAAAGTATTGAATGTTACAGTAGCATGCAAAGAAACAGCAAACACTGAGCTGCAACCAACTAACATTAACTAACATCACAGCTCCTTGATAAGAGGGTTTTTCAACACTAAAACACACTAAAATACACTTGAATCTACAGTAAAACCTGTGTAAAACAGCCACTCTCATAAAGATTTTCAAGACCGATTTTCGCTTAATGCAGGTCAAAAGTATTGCAGAATGCTCCAAAGGGAGCACTCTGCAATACTTTCGACCCTCATTAAGCTACCAGTTGTCATTAATAACTTTGTTTTGTCTATTTTCGAGTGGCCGTTTTACACAGGTTTTACTGTAAATAGCATTTCCAAAGCAAGAAAATGAACATGTTGTGGTGCTCTTTGTAAACATTTGAGACACTTGAACAAGGATTCCAATGAGTAATCTACCACATATGAGCCAGTTCATGAGAATCAGATTCTGGTACTTATTGCATATACGAGAAGTGAAGACTCGGACAAGCCTTGCCAGATACGCAGTGTCATCAGAGCCTCCACATCTCCCACACTTAAATTATGCACATACATGTTTGAGTCTCAGGCCAAAACTTACACTTCTGTGCCAACTAGATAGCTGCACATGTTTGTATAAAGACTGGCTTTACGCATATGCAATAAGAAGCCCTCTTGATAGAAATGTGTAACTGAAATTTTTTTTCTTATTTCTCAACCTAAACATATGTTGTGGGTACTCAAAAGAACCGTCTCAATGAGACGGTTCTTTTAAGCACCTAAAACAAATGCTAAAACCAATGGGTAAGAAATTATTCCCAATTTTACGCTCAAAATTTTGCTTATCTTGACTTATGGATAGGTACTATTATCAAGCGATGAACTTGGTAAAAAAAGAAAAAACACTCTTATCAGGGATTCTGAAAAAAAAACATGCAATACACCATGGGCGGATCCAGAGGAGGGGACAGGGGGTCCAGACCCCCCCCCTGGGAAATCACAAGTTACTCTACGTTTCCTTAAAAATACTGTTCCGGACACCCCTCGAGAAGCAATTAGCCAATTAGGTTCAAATGCTTCTCAAGGGAGTTCTGTACGGCCCTCTGTGAAATACATTGACGACTAAAAGATAAATTCAGGACCCCCATGAGGGAATTTTCTGGATCCGCGCATGTCTGAGATAAAACATGCAAAACACTTTAAAACTATGCTTGATCACACTCCTGTAAACAATAACTATCTAACATCAGGCAGCGAACAAGAACCAAAGAAAGCTATAGTACCTCTACTAGATCTGTTAAATTGTCGAAATAGCCCTCTTCATCTATAGTTAATTTGTTACGGTTATAAATAATTCTGTAATGTTCCACTTTATTGCCACAACATACACTCAGCGTGTAATCACCCGGGTAATTTTTACTTTCCCTCACTAGAAACAGGCCATCTGTACGTGGATTTAATAATTCATCGGCTTTTACTCGATCTATTTTCCCATGGAACCATCTAAAATTACAAAGTAATACGCACATGCAACAAACCGACTGCACAAAATGCAAGACAACAATGCACTGTCCATTTCAGGGCTCATACAGGCAATGTCCGGTTTCAAATTAAAAACTTTTCGAGGACCAAGAAGGGACCCTCATACAGCTTGAAACTTTATGAAAATACATTTATATACTTTATACAGTACAGATGTTCTAAAATCTCAAGGAGTAGTTGCATGCCAAAAAAGTCTAGACAAACAGTGCTGACCCAGATCAGACTGCTTCTCATGAAGCAGTCTGATTGGGGTCTTAGCTGTTTGCTTTTCTGACAAGCATTTTGTGGCTTCCAGCCTTGATAACCAACATTTTGTTAGAGACAGTAAGAGAAGCTTGTTCGCAATTTTTGAACATTTACTGTAATTCAACTTCTCAAATGTTAGACGACTGACAGAGATAATGCTTTTCAAATTGTGTTTTGGTTTCATTCTGATGGATTATCCCAATCATATTGATACAATAAGTATGGAATTGTCCATTTTGTATTTTAATGGGGTCACAGGTTGAGATTTCAATAAAATTACATATTTCTATCCCTGAAGTTTGTTTTAATCTCAAGCAAACAGAGGAGACCCTGATGAAATGCCGCCTTATGCGGCATTTCATCTGGGTCTTCACTGTTTGCAAAAGTACTTGTTTACCGGTATCCAGAATGAAAAGGGTAAAAAAAGAGAAACTAATTTTATAATACTTTAACTTGGCCACCATAAATGTTAACTTTTAATTCATACTGCAAGTGCTTTTGACAAAGCCTCAAAAATGACTTTCTGATATTTTTCAAGGCAGCAGTTATTTTCAAACCTGTGTGAACCCTAGTAATTGGTGATTTGCAAAGATAAGCAGAAAATGAAAATGGCTACAAAATATGCCATTAGTTTCATTTTGGTTTTTAAATATTCCGGGGACTTATCAGGAGGAAACCTTTTTATTTAAGGATTGAAATTCATATTTTAAGCTTGCACTGATTGATGAAAAACATTAGCTATTTTAATGTTTCTGAGAAGCCCTCATCGATAAACAAAGAACTTTATTGGGTGACGTTGATGTTACTCCACCAAGAGGAGCGGTCTAGATCACATGACATTTCAATGATTTGCATCGAGAAATGCAAGCAGCCAGAAATGTTGGTTTCATCTCAGGCAACTACACTGAGAATGTAAATATAGGTACATGATTGCAAACAAGGTGTGAATCTCCCTGTCAATCTGCAGTCTGATCAGCGAATATTTGCTGTTCACTATCAAGAAATATTAATGGCTCTAATAGCTTAGACATTCATGTCAAAATTTAATCAGAAAGACTGTGGTTTAAAAGGTTAACATAATCATTATATAACCTATCTTTTTTTTAGATAGAAATTACTTTTACTTTTGAAGGGGACAGAAACATTGAAAGCAGTAAAATTGAAAATGCCAACCCTATTAAACTGTACAATCTGCCACAAACCTGATCAAAATTGGATGTAAATTAAGTTATTGCAATCGGAAAATTAAAATTCTGACATCTCATAAGCCAATGGAGGCTGCCATTTTAAATATTTAATTTTTAAATTGGTGGATTTTTGCCGTAAATGGAATATATTACATTATCATATATATGAATCCAATACTGAATTGAAACCACTTTTTCATCTATGAACTGTATGTCCCCATGTACATACAAACACCATACATGAAGGTATGGATAGACATACATTCAGCAGTGATAATATATCCCCCACATTGAAAGGGACAGTGGCTCAGGGTTGAAGCTGGGTCCTGACATTAGGGAGAAGTGACTTCTCCCTCCAGGGAAGATTAGGGAGAAGTGACAGTCAGATAGGGAGAAGTTATAGCGCAAAATTACGGCGTTTTCTGTCAGTTTAGAAGCAAATTAGCCATTACACATGCTATAGCCATTAAATGGAAGGAGAAATACGATGCAGTGGTAGTAGATTGTCACCACAGCTTGCGTTTGTGTGGTCATGGAATGAAAATGAGTCTCCCTAAAAAAAAAATCTTCTATTAGGGAGACTCCCAATTCTCTCTGGGTCCCATTAAGGGCAAAATTTCGGCCCTATGGCGACTATTTCGCCCGAGTCGCCACCTAGCTTATTCCCTGGTAGCTTAAAAATCTTATGCTTATAACATCTGCTTTCCAGTATAAGACTTGGTGTTCTGCTTATCTGTACAAATCAGGCTGTGTTTCTGCAAATAAAAAGAGAAAATAAATAAAATGCACTCTACAACAAAAACAATGGCTAATGCAGCAAGTTTGGTGTGGTAACTAAAATCAACTCTGCATGCTGGGTAATTTTGCATGTTTTTTTTTGGTCTGCTGTTTTTCTTTTGTTTTTTTTTTAAATCAACTTTTTCGAAAATTTCTTTCAGGAATACCATCACAGTACAAGAACAGTCTGGATCCAGATCAGGCATGACACTTTGGTCCAAACTGTTTGCAAAGGTTATCAGCAGATGTTACTAGCAGATGCAAAATCAATTTAACGATTAAGATTGGATGATTCAGTATTCATTTTAGGGAGTCAAAGTCAGAATATCCATGTATACAACCCCTGAAAATGAAAAATATATGAAACCTGTGTAACTTCAGTTCGGAAAATTTGAATTACTTTGTTGATAACTAAAACTCTGTTACTTGCAAAATCAAGCGCCTGGTAATTTTATATGTGTTTGTGTTTTACATGTTCTACCAATATAGTACAACACATCTAAACAGATCTTTTTGTAACAAAATTTCTACTTTTTTTCCAAAAAAAAAGACTCCTGTAATTATGCGAACAAAAGTTCTTTTAACACTTCAGGGTTATTTCCAAACAACCTCTCTCCACCCACATGGCTGATACTTCTTATGCATAATGCAGGGAGTGTAATGAGGGTGAAAGGTTGCATGCGGCACTGGGTTAAATTAAAGAAGCAATTTGAGGTAGACAATTTACAGTTGTTTGAGAGGGCCAATTGGTCAAGCAATCTCCTGAAGCCCTTTTGGTGTAATCAATGTGATATTCTCATGGGTGAAAGTTCAAAATTTCCAAAATCCTGAACTTTCGAAACTCCCATCTTAAAACTTGCAGTAGGCCCACTAAATATTCACAATTTGAAGTTTAAATGGTCAATTGTCTTTAGATAGACCTAATATAAATCAGAGAACCCATTATACTCTCCCTAATTCAGGATTTTGAGGCTGACTTTCTATGGAAAGGCAGCCTCAAAATGCTGAATTCAGGAATAATCCTGAAAACTTTCACCCGTGTATTCTGTACTTATGAAATTTAATCAAACCAAAGAGATCAGGACCACACGTTCCTAGATTGTATTGTTTTAGATCTGCACAGTCATTTGGAATATCTACATTGAAATGAATACTGAATAGTTTGATGTGTGGAGCCCAGAAAAAAAACGTTGCCATTGCTTTTAATGCTAAATTAACCATTCATACATGTATGTGGTCCAAGTTTAATGTTACATTATCTATTTTTTTCTTTCCATTTGTCATAGATTCAAGTACCATACTTTTCAAGGCATTAGTCTTAAGAGTATTTTTTCAAAGCAGATTTAATTTTCAAGCACTTTTCATGAAAGCCAGGTACAATTTTGCAAACTTGTCGACCCAGACTTGATACAGATGGTGCATATATAGGCAAGAGGTACATGTATAATGTATAAATTAAGCAGTTGAGAACGTGTTGCAACAAAGTTAAACTGGGACCACATTCAGTTCAACAAAACACAAGACTTTAGTATGGTAAATGTTCTCAATTTCAAACATGTTACATGATAAAACATTCTAGAAAATAGTGAAGTCACCTATCTGACAACTCAAGGAGCTCTCTGATTGGGATCATCACTATTTAGTATCATTCTGACAAATACAGTGCAGTAGGCCTCTTTATAACAAACCTCATTTTAACATGGATTCGTATCATGGCCATATTGTGGCTCCCATACTTTTTAACTGTGGAATTTTACAAAGAAAATAAAGGAAAATTACCATTAAATGGCCTACAACACAGATATGGACTGCAAAATATATTGTTATAAAGGGACAGCACTCTATTTTGTAGATTAGATATGATAAATAAAATAGTTGACAAAAGAGAGAGATTTTTTTTAAGCAAATAAAAATTTGAGAACAATCACCATCATTCAAGAGTAATTCTGAAACACAAAAAGAAAGGTATCACAAACAACATTAACAAACATATTAATAGCAAACCAAGACTTTCTCTTTTCATGACATCATTGGTCATGTGACCCTACCTCCACCAATTGAATCAGATTATTAAATGTGCAATCCCCGCCATCGACTTCGAGCTCGTTATTTTTGGTCAGTATTCGATAGTGATCTATCCTACTATCACAAGATATTGATAAGGTATAGTCCCCATGAAAGTGTACACTATCACGGATGAGAAAGACACCGTCTGGTTTCCCGTGTAGCAGCTCTTCTGCTTCTTCTCTGGTTATAGCACCATGGTGCCAGCTGCGAGGGGAGATAATTCATACATAACACAATACATTTGCATGTACAAAATTAACAGACAACAGTAATAATTTTACAGAATATTAAACCAAGTAAGATTTTTTTATTCAAAATACTGTAATCACTTTTATTTCTTGAAAAATGTTTTTTTATTTGTGATATTATAAGAATCTATTATGAGTGTGATGGTGGGATAAAAAAAATCTATCCAGAGGATCACTGTTTGGCATCACAAGGCTTGCCGAGTGATGACAAACGGTGATCATGAGGGAGAGATTTTTCTATCCCACCTTCACACAAATACTAGATTTCTTTTTCTTGCTCACCATTGAATGCTACATTTTTATATTCTTCAAAAAGGCTTCCAGAAGTTCCTGAATAGTGTTTTGTTTGATTTGATTCATTAAGTCCCATCAACAATCTTTCAGTTATAATGGGACAGGTCTTCCTGGGTTGAACCAGTACTAAGCTAGGATAAATCTTCTTGCTCAAGGTCACATCCCAGTGATGCCAGTGAGGCTCAGACCCGCGGTCTCTCGGTCTCGAGTCAAGCACTCTACCACTGAGCCTCTGCACTTCCTAGTTCCTGAATACCCTGAGATGCAACATGATGACACCACTATAACGAAACAGTGACGTCACTTGCCTTCCAAAGTATGGCTGTTTGATTTTTATCTTTCCCATGGGCTGGTATGAAGTATGTGTGATAGAATTATCTAGCGAAACCCCTATCTGGTGAGCAAGAAAAGACTTTTCTGTGATATGTAACTTTATCTGTGATATAAGACTTTTCTTTGTTATAATATCAGTGAAAACCTGTCTTAAGCGGCCACTCAAAAAGAAGACCAAAAATTGGTGTTAAGACCTATTATCGCTTAATGCAGGTCAAAAGTATTGCAGAATGCTCCAAGGGGAGCATTCTGCAATACTTTCAACCTTCATTAAGCTACCATTTGTCACTAAGATCTTTGTTTTGCCTATTTTAGGATGGCCGCTTAAGACAGGTTTTACTGTAATATTGGTGAAAAAATGAGCTGCATAGACTAGCGTTTGAATAGAGGAAGTAATTATTCTGATTTTGAGAATCGAAGAAGAGTGATTGTAAAGAATTTCTGAAATTATGGACATTTTGAATAGCAGACTGTTAAAAGGCAGGGTTTTTTCGAAATGTATAACTAAACAAGAGGGCCAAGTGGCCCTTAATCGCTCACCAGAGTTTTGTTTAAAGCTTGCATATATTTATGTATCTCGAAAGCTGGCAATGTCCCTGGTGACACCTGGGGTGGGGCCACTTTTGGCCCCAGGGGCATATATTTGAACAAACTTGGTAGAGGTCCACTTGGTGATGCTACATACCAAATATCATGGCTTTATGGTTTCAGACAAGAAGATTTTATCATGTTTTTCCCTATATAAGGCTATGTAAAACATGTGACCCCGGGGCAGGGCCATTTTTGGCCCAAGGGAGATAATTTGAACAATCTTGGTAGAGGTTCACTAGGTGATGCTACATACCAAATGTCAAGACAACAGGCCTTGGGGTTTCAGCAAGAAGTTTTTTTTATGTTTTTTCCCTAAATAAGCCTATGTTAAACATGTGACTCCCAGGGTGGGGCCAAAAATTGGCCCCAGGGTCATAATTTGAACATACTTGGTGGAGGTCCACTAGGTAATGCTACATACCCAAATATCAAGGCTCTAGGCCTTATGGTTTCAGACAAGAAGATATACAAGTACATGTATCAACCTCGAGATCTCAACATCAGCCTGAGAACTTTAGCTCTCGGATTGATACTGTGGGCCATAAGCAAAATCCTATGTTATAATATGTTAATCACATATTCCAATTCACTGATTTTTCTTAATTTGAAAGACAAAAATGTATTAAGTAAAAAAGATTTAGACTGACATAAACTATGTGTGATGTCACGCCATTTGTTTCATCTGACATCATCTTATGAACGTCTCATGTTGGGCCTGACAACCTCTCTCCATTCAAAATACATGACGGTCAAAAGCTCTTATAGACGGTCAAAAGCTCATTAGAGCTTATGTTTCTCTGTTTTACTGTCATGCCGTCTTAAAATAAATTTTCTTATCTTATCTTATCTTATCTTATCTTACATGACTCAGTTATCAGTCCCGCAGGCAAATAACCAGTTAGCATGGAAGAGCTTTATATTGCATATGCAGACTTTAAGTTATTGCAAATATTGTCCCATGATCACACGAGGCCAATAGGCCGAGTGTTCAACATCATCCGAGGGACCCGGCAAGTGTTAATGCAATGAAACAAACATGTGTGATCGTTATTCTTGCATATTTTACCTTATTCCAACACAATTCACACTGAAAACGCTGCTAAAACATTAAATTGTCCATTTTCTTACACTGTATTTCTTTAAACAAAATGGCGTCGGCTGTGTTCTTTCGAACGTCATAACCATACGCAACATTTTCAAAATGATGCCTAAACATCACCGAAATGATCAGTCTGGTCCGCAAAATTTTTCGTATATAACGCCATGCAAATAATACAGGGCTCATTTTAAGTATTTTCAAGTTCAGACCCATTTTCAAACAGCACATGAATCTCCTGATTTGCACTTGGATTTTCTTTTGACAATGGGTGTATACAGCTATACGAATAGACATCTTTGCAAGGATATACATTCCAACACCATATACGGACTGAATATAATACCGTTAACTTGACAAAAATGACCTAGTAAGTGCACAGCGAGCATGACTTTTTCAAAATGTTTCTCCCTTTTTTGTAAACAGAGTAGATCCAGATCAAATGACTAGATACAATACCAATTAATCAGGATCCACACTTTTTCATCGACAAAACAAATCCATGTATAACAGACATTCGAGGATCCAGGAAATTCCGTCAAGGGTGGTCCTGAAAACCTTGTTTAGTCATCAACTATTTTAAAGAGGGTCGTATGAGCATGTGCATTTATTAGGTCGAATATGTTAATAAACAATTTTGTTAACATACTTACGGCATAGCATGTAATGAGACTTCTTTTCGTTTTTGGACATATGGTGCTGGGATCATTCCCTCTCGTTCTGTCTTGTCTTGGGCCTTGTACCAATTGGGGTCCTGAAACAAGTACAATCAACAAAATCTTAATATCCCTTTATGCACTATAATTATGGATTCTTCCTTCTAATTTGATACATTTAACTTGTAGGGGCAATTGATGAAATTCAGAGGATATTGCTTTTATTGATATTGAAATATATTGCATGCAATTTTAAATACAAGATTTAGAAAGATATGCATCTTGTGTGTAGATATCACTGTTCCAAATTAGAATTTAAAAATCAGCACATTTCACCTGAGATAACCCTGTTCATCCGATCCTAGAGCTCAACGGATGAGCCTTTAAACAACGGATCAGCTTTTACAGATCGCAGTTGGTATTTTTTTTTTATTTGATTCTTTTACATCGCATCAACAATCTTTCAGTTATGTACTAAGCTAGGATAAATGTGTCTTGCTCAAGGACCACAACGCCGTGATGCTGGTGGGGCTCGAACCCGCGGCCCCTCGGTCTCGAGTCAAGCACTCTACCACTGAGCCACTGCGCTCCCTTATTTAGCATGGATGTAAAGCATGAAATCAACCTAAAAGCATTTATATTTGCCCAACCTCACTCTTTTTTTATTGCTGCCTTATCTGAAGCCTCAGTATAACCGACCACCATACCACTATATAGAGTCACGCTGGTGCAATAGTGGTCTGGGGATGAATACAGCTTTCTGAAAAACTAAAGCTGTAACAGACATTTTTGTAAACATACTTATGGTCTATTTCTTATCTTGCAAATATTAAAGGTTAATTAATCAAAATAAAGGTTATTAAAGGTTTTTCAGCCAAATTAAAGGTTTTAAAGGATTTCAGCCAAAATAAAGGTTTCTAAAGGTTTTAAAGGTTCCACTAGGGGGCCTGTTAACGTTCTATAAATGTCTCTGAATAGTTCTAGAACATCTGTAGAATGGTTCCAGAACTATTCCAGAAATGTTCTAATGGTTTGTTCTAGAACTGTTCTAGAACTAACCTTGGTTTGTTCTAGAACTGATCTAGAACAAACCTTTAGAATTTTTCTGGAACAATTGTAGAACGCCCCTAGAAATGTTCCATTTAACGTTCTAAAATGTCTCTGAATCATTCTAGAACATTTTTAGAATGGTTCCAGAACAATTCCAGAAATGTTCTAATGGTTTGTTCTAGAACTGTTCTAGAATAAACATTGGCTTTTTCTAGAACTGATCCAGAACAAACCATTAGAAATTTTCTGGAAAGACTGTAGAACAACTCTTCAAAAATGTCATATACAGGGTTGCCACTCAATATCGTTTTCAAAATTCCCTGACTTTTCACTGACTTTTCCCTGACTTTCGACCGTTTTCCAGATCGTTTTGGAAGGTCAATTTTAGCCATTTTCATCCATCGAGAATTAGAAGATTTTGTACAAATATTTATGCGTTCTGATTTAATCTTTTAAGAAATATCTCAAACCATAAATATTAGAAAAGGAATGTTTCTGAACATAAATTGCTTGCAATTTATGTTAGGAAACATTCCTTCTCTAATATTGCTTGCAATTTATGGAAAAGCAGTAGCCAGTTAACCAGAATTATTTTTTGAAATTTTTGAAATTCCCTGACTTTTCCATTTTTTCTAAATTTCCCTGTCTGAAAATAAAATTCCCTGACTTTTCCCTGACCTGGAACATTTTTCATTTTCCAGAACTTTTTCCCTGACCGTGGCAACCCTGCATATAAAGCATTCTATTAATGCCCCTGAATTATTTTAGAGCATTTTAGAATAGTTTAAGAACAATTTCAGGAATGTTCTAGTGGTTTGTTCTGCAACTGTTCTAAAAAATCTGAACTTTTCTAAAACAGTTGTAAAACACCTCCCCAAAAATGTCCCATATAGGGTTTGGAAATAAGATTCCATCGAATGCTACCTTTATATATCTGGAAAACTGTTGACATTGGTTTAAAACCCCAATAAGTAATCCCCAAATGCAGGTGACACAATAAATAAATAAACATCACCTGGAGGAGAATTATTATAGGGGCCCTAAGTGGGCCTGAATGTTGTTAGTTATTGCCACCCTGTTACCCCACCCATTTCAAAACATTGTCATGCATCTGACCTTGGAAAAACAGCAACTACAGCAACCATTAACATTAATACTTAAGAAATTGTGTCTCAAGCCTACTCACTGTCCCAGACTATATAATACTGTCAAATTTGCCATCTAGAAACTGCCACAAGTGCTTTTTGGGGAGCCTTCATAATCCCTCCAATTCTGGCAGCCATGTTTTTCCCAACATCAATCTGGTTAAATTTATGATAATGACATGCTTGTTCTAGAACTGTTCTAAAAATGTTCTAGAACATTTTTTAACTTTTGTAGAACTTGCTGGTTCAGTAAATTTCAGTAAAATATTTCTCCCGAATTATCATTGAATTGAAAAATAAATAACATTCATTGCAAAACTGTTACATTGTAGTTTTTGGAAAACTTATTGGATGTTAACTGTTCAACCTCTGTTTATAGTAATTAAGCCATGATCATCTTCTCATTGTGGTAACATGCCACCCTGTATTACCCCACCCATTTCTAAAACATTGTCTTGCATTTGCTAAAAAAAACTAACAAACAACAACCCCACCATTAATCAACATTAAAAACCTTAGAGAAACTGTTTCTCAGGTCTACTCACTGTCTCAGTCAATACTACTATCATGTTTGCCATCTAGAAATTCCCAAACAAATGTTTTTGAAGAGCCTCCACATTTTCCCTCCAATTCTGGCAGCCATGTTTTTCCCATTATCCATCTGGTTATGACATGTTTCCTCTTTAAATGTTCTAAAAGTGTTCTAGAACTTTTAAGAACATTTCTAGAACTTGCTGGTTCTATAAAAGTACTAAATAAGTTCTAGAACTTATTTTGCCCTTTTTTTCTTTCTTTCTCTATATACTGCTAGACCCTCCCTTGCGAGTATTATCGGCAATCCAGGTTGCAGGATGAAAGCCTACAAGTAATTTAAACCATATCTAAATTACTGTAGGGTTCTTTAACCTGCACAAGGGGTGACCTTCCCTGCAAAGGGGACATCCAGTTAACGTCCCCATCCAAAGGACCAGGCCTCCAGATAAGAGTGCATATTGGAAAATTATTTTCTTTATTTCTCACCCAAAACATGTTTTATGTTTTGGGTACTCAAAAGAATGGTCTCTTTGCCCAACCACTGAGCTACCTGATGCTTTCTGCTCTTGAGAAGTTTCAAAAGTGTTCTAGAATTTATTAGTATATTTGTAGAATTAACTAGTTCTAAAATGTAAGACAAATGTTCTAGAACTTAATTTGAATCATTTTTTAAAAGTTTCTGTAAACTTATTTTGTTCTTGAAAAGTTCTAAAAATGTTCTAGAATATTATTAGAACATTTGTAGAACTTACTGGTTCTTGATTTGTTCTAAAAATGTTCTAGAATATTTCAAGAAAACTTATAGAATGGAAATCAGTTCTAGAATGTGCTTGATTTGTTCTATAACAATGTTCTAGAACAGTTGTAGGACAAGAGTTCTAGAACGAACATATTTACCTGTTTAGAACAGTTCTAGAACAGTTCTAAATGTTCTAGAACAGTTCTAGAACACCTCCAATTTGTAGAACAAAATTTCGCAGGGGGGAGTGCGCTCCCTGATAGTCCATTGTACATATCGAGGGGTCACAGGTTATAATTTTCAAATAAAATTGTTTTTCTTTCTCTGCAGATGGTTTTTGTAATTAGCAAACAGGGTGGAGACTGAGGAAATGCCGCATTATGCTGCATTTCAACTGGGTCTGCATTGTTTGCAAAAGTATCCAGAATGAAAAGAGTTAATTATTCTAATTCTTACACCTTCCAAATAATTTAATAATTTCTACTTCCTCTTCTGATTTAAGACTGTTCAATAGCCTGGTTTCCTGACTAGACCAATCAGACACACCCAAAACAGTCACTTAACACTTTGCATGCTGTGTAATTTTTCATACTGACTAAAAAAAAGACAGGGGGTGTTGTTGTTTTTTTGGTTTGGTTTCATTCTTTACGTCTGAAAAAGCAGCCTGATTAGGGTCTTCCCTGTTTGCTACTCTGACAAGCAATTTGGAAATACCAGCCTTGACAACCAACATTTTATTTGAGAACAGAAAGAGAAAAGTGTTCGAAATTTTAGAACATTTACCATACTGTATTCGCTAATGCCAGTAGATATTATATGACTTTTTGGGTACTGTAAAGGCGGCACCTCATGAATGCGTAATTAGGACTGGTTAACCTTAGACATAGGTAAAAGATGAAAATTAGGCGTGGTTTATCTGGGGTTTTTTTTCAAAAGTAACAGTGTCATCTTGCGCCATTATCTCAGTCACATAATAGACGCAAAACACATTATTTAGTCCTTAAAACGCCAGCAAAAAAAAAAACTGCCTCTGAAAATGTCTAATTAGCATAAGCATAGAGGCAAACATTGTGGACCCAGATCAGACTGCTCCCTACAGGAGCAGTCTGATCTCGGTCCACACTGTTTGTCAGTAAGGGAAAATTCTATTAATACATCATAATTGATCCAGAGCTAATTGAGTGCTTATTGATCCACTATTGACTTTAATGATCACTTTTGATCAGTGACTAATATTTTCCTGTTCAACATTTTGAGTGGTCATAATAAAACTGTCATATCATTCTGTCATCCCTTCAAGAATTAGCCAGCTCTTAATTGTTTTAGCAATAAACTAATTATGATTTAATTATTAACCTTAAAGTGCCTGCCAAAATCAAGCAAAAAATGTTGTCTGCTTAAGTCATCTGCTGCATATTTTTGCTAATTATTTGACTTATGTATTATTGGGGCAAACAGCTGTGTGGACCCAGATCAGACTGCTCTGATATTTAAAAAAATCTTTTAGGGACACTATCAGAGTGTCAAACAGGTTGGACCCAGATCAGGACAGACGTTATGTCGGTCCTGATCTGGGTCCAAACTGCTTGCAAAGGTTATCAGCAGACAACAAAAGTAGCCACTAGCAAGGAAAGAGTTAAAATCTTGTTGCATTTTCTGTTTACATATAGTAGATCAGCAAACATTCTTTATTGTAAAATTGTGATTATTTTCTTATGAATCATGAGTTTGTTTTTGCATTCTGAACCCCTAGGCAATTCCGCAGAATCACACCTTGGATGAATGACTCTGCGGGGGCTACTTTAATCACACGTTAATAACTAATAACGTCATTAGAAACCATGCCAACACTATAACCTGTTCTAATGCAGTGAAATAAATGGCTACAACATGTAATAGATATAGGATACTTTTCCGAGGCTTTCTCGTTTAAACCGCGAGGTGGGCGTAGCCCACCGAGCGGTTTAAACAGAAAGCCGAGGAAAAATCCTTTATCTAGCTTGTAGTATGGCACAGGCGCAAATAAACACGTGTTACTGACACCTGACGAAATATACATTCGCTCCTCCCAGCATCCGGCCTAAGCTGTCAATTATATTACATTTACCTACGGGTTAATTTATCGCTATTTAGAAGGTTCCCGCCTACATCGCTGTTTAACTAAAATTGGAAATTAAAGTACGGTTTTAAGCTCCTCCTTCGTCGTTATTCTAGGGTGTCTGATTTAAACATCAGCAGAGATCAAAGAAAAAAGCATCAGCCATACTACAAGTCTTGATAAACTTCATAGGCCATAGCGATATAATGTATTAAAAAGTCTAAACTTTATTAAACATGTTAATAAAACTCTTTGAGTAAACAGAATAACTGATTTTAATTGAGTTTTACCAGCCTACTCTGGATCCAAACTGTTTGACACTCTGAAAATATTCCAATTAGTTCTTTTTGAAAAAGTTTACTGTTAACTTAGAAAAAAATCAGCAGATGACACAAAAACATGTAAAATTACCAGCATGCAAAGAGTAACTTGTAACTTCCTCTTCTTACCATAAAGAATCAAAAGCTTGAATTCCAAATAACCCTCATGATCAGGATGTATACTCTTCCTTACAGTACAAGCCTATATTTTATTAACCTGTGAACTGGTTCTGGCTTGGTCATTTTTTTAGTACTTGATGCTTAGTGGTTACTTTGCCTGCCAACGGCAAATTTTGTTGGCTGCTGATAATCTTTGCAAACAGTTTGGACCCCGATCAGGCCCGACGTTTCAGTAGAACGTTGGGCCTGATCGGTATCCAAACTGTTTGACACTCTGAAAGTGTTCCTAATAGAATTTTTTTGAAAAATTTAATTTTGAAAAATATCTGCAGACCACGAAGAAAATGATGAAAAAAGTTAACGGTAAATAGTTTGTTGATTTGATTCTTTACGTCCCACCAACAATCTTTCAGTTATGTAGGGACGGGTCTTCCTGGGTTGAGCCTGTACTAAGCTAGGAATAGTGTGTCTTGCTCATGGACACAACACAATGATGCCGGTGAGGCTCGACCCCGCCCCCTCTCGGTCTAGAGTCAAGCACTCTACCACTGAGGCACTGCGCTCCCTAGGTAAATAGCCAGCTTCAGTCTTGACTCAGTTTGACCATTGTGCAGACCACCTACTATCTAGAGGACCTCCTACATGTAGTCTCTTTCAATAATCACTGGTGTTCTGTTCGATTTAACCCTAATGTCATGCTGATTATTTTTACATTCCTCCTCAATTTTTATCCTGTTAACCTGCAACATTCCTGTCGTAAGCATATATTTTCAAACATAGCGGAAATCAGTGTGGATCCTGATAAGATGGCTTCATCAATAGCCAGTTGATCTGGATCTACTGTGTTTCCACAAAAGGATAGATCCAGGTTCAGCAGGACAAGTGTTAAGTTATTTATTCATGTGTGAACGTTCAAAATTTCCAAAATCCTGAACTTTTGAAACTCCAGTCTTAAAACTTGCAGTATGACCACTAAATATTCACAATTTAAAGTTTAAATAGTCAAATACCTGTAGGCAGACTGAAAATAAATCAGAGAAGCTGTTATGATCTCCCTAATTCAGCATTTTGAGGCTGATTTTCCACAGAAAGTCAGCCTCAAAATCCTGAATTCAGGAATAATCCTGAAAACTTTCACCCATGTTTATTCTCTCTCTCTCTGGAAATTGTTATCGTAATTCCAGGGATGAGAATAGTCGGTCATTCTCAATCAGGAAAATCAAGTAAATGAATCCTGAACCGAGCCAAACAGATTTTTATATCACTAATTAAAAGCTTAGATTCACAAAATACCAATAGAAATCAGTTTGTTTATGCTTATTTTAAGGTAAATATTCAACTTAACAATGTTGAAACTAACTTTTAACCCAAATAAGATTGACATTATGTATATTGTATGCCAGCCAGGAAATCCTGATCAATCCTGAACTTTTTCATCCCTGTTAAATTCTTACACTTGCAGGCCCTGATCCGTTGCTGCATGCAAGACACTGTAATATTTTCACAAACTTCTTCATCTACATTGTAGTATGGCTCAATGTTTATTTATTTTCATGATTCATTTTTAAGCTATGCTAGCCTGTCCTTTGCTGGTAGAGGAAAATCTAACTGACATCTGCTGATAACCTTTGCAAACAGCCTGCACCCAGATCAGGCCCGACACAATGTTGGGCCTAATCTGTATCCAAACTGTTTGACACTCTTGATGGTATTCCTGAAAGAATTTTTTGGAAACTTTAAATTTGTAAAAAAAAAACGCCAGACATTAAAAAAGCATGTAAATTAAAGCCAATATTTATTTATTTTCATGATTCATTTTTAAACTATGCTAGCCTGTCCTTTGCTGGAATAGAAAAGTTTAACTGACATCTGCTAATAACCTTTGCAAACAGTCTGGACCCAGATCAGGCCCGACAAAGTGTCGGGCCTAATCTATATCCAAACTGTTTGACACTCTTGATGGTATTCCTGAAAGAATTTTTTTAAACTTTAAATTTGTAAAAAAAAAAACCCAGACGTTAAAAAAGCATGTAAATTAAAGCCACAAAATTCTAAATTCAGGAATAATGCTGAAAATTTTCACCCCATGGATCCAGATGTATAAAGGTACCCGTTCAGTGTAGGAGAAAAAAATTAATGTTTATACCTTCTGTCTGGTTTCTAATTCCATTGTAACAATCAGCTATCCTGGTTTCTATAGTCTTTCACTTTATCATGAGAGGTAAACTTCCCTATAGATATACTTTATAAATCAAGGTTGTCAATAAGATGGACTTTTCATAACAGGCTATGGTTAACTCTTTGCATGCTGGGTAATTTTCAACGCACTTTTATTGTCTGCTGATATTTTTGTTCAAATTTGAGGTTTTCAAAAAAAAAATCAGGAATACCATCAGAACCTCAAACAGTTTGGATCCAGATCAGGCCTGACATGCAAAAGTTGACTACGCGGTGAAATGGTGCTTATTATAAACAGAACACCAAAAATCAGGAAGTTAAAAAAAACAGGTGGTTTTATATATACAGATTATATGTAAATAATTTAGAGAAGAAATGTGTGCTATCTTTCAAAAGTAGACTTATCAGTCTGCTGCCAAACATGAAGACTGATCATGTCTAACTAAGAATATATGAGCCAAAACATATTAAAACATTTATGAAAATAAAAGGGACAGTTACACCTGACTAAGTTTAACACTGAAAAAAAGGCTTGCTCACTTGAGTTTTGTTGTTGGCAACACTCTCTTGTGACATGTTTTTCGACAGTTAATATTTGTTTAAGCTATTATTGTAGTTCACCCAATGACCATTTCTGCCAAATGACTTGAAATATGATCAGCTATTTTACAGGTATTTTAGCCGTAATAAGCCACAACCCCTACCAGCCATTTTATGTGATCAAGTTCATTTAAGCCATTTTTGTAGTGAACAAACCTGCCAAATTCCTTTAAATTCTGACCTCCCATTCCAGAGGAGACATTAAAATTTTTTTATACATGTATATAAGGGAAACCAGCCACATTCTCATGGCATGTTTCTTTCGAAGAATCAAATTTGAAATTAGCTATTTTTGAAGAAAGTTACCTACCAGTATCAGCTTTTTTGGATTTTTTTCCCATAATTCCCTGATTTTTTCCATTTTTCAAAATTTCCCTGGCTGAAAATGAAATTCCCTGACTCTTCCCTTACCTGGGAAAGTTTTCATATTACAGATATTTTTTCCCTGACCATGGCAACCCTGCCCAAAATATTAGGGGACGTAGGGTAACGGGAAACAAAACATTAATTGTTTTTGGCCTGGCCATGTTTTACACATATCAAATTTGTTATACAGTAAAACCTGTGTAAAACGGCCACTCTCAAAAAGACCTAAAAATTGGTTTACAAGACCAATAATCGCTTAATGCAGGTCAAAAGTATTGCAGAATGCTCCAAGGAGAGCATTCTGCATTACTTCTGACCTTCATTAAGCTACCATTTGTCATTAAAACCAATTTGAGCGGCCGTTTTACACAGGTTTTACTGTAGCTAATATTGAAGAAAGTCTGTGACCTAGTGTCACCATTCCTGCCAAATTGTTTTCAATTCCTACCATTGGTTTCAGAGAAAAGTTTCTTACAAAGGTACATAAGGCAAATTGGCCATGCCCCTGGCGGCCAAGTTTTTGACAAATCAATTTCATTGAAGTACACCTAGGGACCATTCCTGCCAAATTGTTTTCAATTCCTACCATTGGTTTCAGAGAAAAGTTTCTTACAAAGGTACATAAGGCAAATTGGCCATGCCCCTGGCGGACAAGTTTTTGACAAATCAATTTCATTGAAGTACACCTAGGGACCATTCCTGCCAAATTGTTTTCAATTCCTACCATTGTGTCAGAGAAAAGTTTCTTACAAAGGTACATAAGGCAAATTGGCCATGCCCCTGGCGGACAAGTTTTTGACAAATCAATTTCATTGAAGTACACCTAGGGACCATTCCTGCCAAATTGTTTTCAATTCCTACCATTTGTTTCAGAGAAAAGTTTCTTACAAAGGTACATAAGGCAAATTGGCCATGCCCCTGGCGGACAAGTTTTTGACAAATCAATTTCATTGAAGTACACCTAGGGACCATTCCTGCCAAATTGTTTTCAATTCCTACCATTGGTTTCAGAGAAAAGTTTCTTACAAAGGTACATAAGGCAAATTGGCCATGCCCCTGGCGGACAAGTTTTTGACAAATCAATTTCATTGAAGTACACCTAGGGACCATTCCTGCCAAATTGTTTTCAATTCTTACCATTGGTTTCAGAGGATAAGATGCTAAACGTTTCTTACAAAGGTTCATAAGGGAAACTTGCCTGTGACGTCCCCGTCTGCCATGTTTTCGACAGATCAAATTTTTAGCTACATTGAGATGGTTCTTTTGAGAACCCAAAACATTGGACTGTTTAAAATGATCGATAAGAAAGTAAATAGCAATTTTTAGGCACACTCAAAATTTTTGCTTAACTGGACCTACATGTATGTATTAAACAACTATTTGGTCACTGTATCGCCTGGTCTCTTGTAAATCTAATGGAGATGGGAACCAGTTGTGGGCCTGGCTAGACAGTGACCCATAAGCCAGTTAATACACCACTAAATCTACTGGAAATCAGACATATACTATACAATGTGTGTAACCAATTATGAGCGGATCCAGAAAGTTTCAACTCTGACAATTTTTTTAGTTGAAGAGGGGAGAGAGGATCCAAATACCACTAAAAGGGGGC
The DNA here is from genome assembly GCA_964019695.1 of Loripinus fragilis. Classification (NCBI taxonomy): domain Eukaryota; kingdom Metazoa; phylum Mollusca; class Bivalvia; order Lucinida; family Lucinidae; genus Loripinus; species Loripinus fragilis. The sequence goes on along the minus strand of OZ026522.1, from coordinate 60,783,851 downwards.
CATATCTGCCCGCCAGTGAAACACCATTTAAAAATGGTTTTGCTGCCGGGCCGATGATGGCCCAACATTGAATGCTGGCCAGTAATAGTTTTGTGATTTTCCAGGGGTTCTGCACCAGTGTTGATAAGGAACCCTATAGCAGTGATTTTCCGGGGGTGAGTGGGGTGTCTGGACCACCTGTCCCCACTCTCTGGATCTGCGCATTAACAATCCTTAACTGTATTTATGAGGTAGAGTACAGAAGTTAGCCTTATAACCTTTGCAAACAGTTTAGGCCCAGATCAGGCCCAACAAAATGGGTGGGCCAGATCTAGATACAAACTATTTTACACTCTCCCGAAATAATTTTGAAAATGTTTATTTTGAAAAATCAGCGGGCAACATTAACGCACACAAATTAAGAGTTAACATGGTATTTCAGAAACATTCCTATACCTCAAACACAGAATATACTGCTACATACCCTTGTGTTTTTTACTATAGTGAGTACATCTCCCTTTGAAAACGGTAAATCTTCTCGTGTGGTCCCTCGAAAATCATACATGGCGAGAACTTCTGTGCCTGCCTGCCATATTTCCTTTTCCTAAAACAGCAAAAACTTTTGGTGAGTTAAATCCTTGTTCTGCTAAAAAATGTTAATAAACTATCATAGGTTTAGATGAACACATTTTTTCTGCGTAAAAATGTAAATATTTTCTTACCCATAATGTTTAGAATATGTTTTGGGTGCTCAAAAGAATCGTCTCATTGAGACGGTTCTTTTGAGTACCCACAACATATGTTTTGGTTGAGAAATAAGAAAATTATTTTCTGCTACGCACTCTTAACTAAAGGCCTGAAGCTATACTTAATCAGGAATTCGCAACCAATCCAGTATTTATTATCACTGATCCAGTTGCTGAATGAAAAACATTGTGGTTCTTGATCGGTTGGCTTCATCAGAAGCCAACTGACCTGGATCGACAATGTTTTCAAGAATAACAAATTCGAGTTCGGCAGGAAAGAAGTCAACATACCTGCCATAAATTAATTTGGTTCAATTTTATTATATATCATAAACAGATATCTTAAATCACCAAACAGTGTTGAGGTGTTACAAATCTCCCTACTATGCACTATGAACTTAGCAATTGTTTTGTATGGGTAAGCCCATCAACATCAGATCTCGATTTTCATTTGCTGTCATGAAGATACAAGTGCCAATCATCTGACAAGAATTTCCATTAAAAAAAGATACAGAATTACCAAATGCAGCGGCCGTGCTAGTGACATTAAATTTTAAGACTAGCGGGTAATGTGGGTATTTCTGATCATTGGGGAAAAGCATAGCAAATGCTGCAATTTTCTAAACTTTGTCAGAGAAATAAAGGACCAAATTTTCACAATTGGACGTTTTAATTAATGCTTTTATGTTATCACATATAAACGGTGTTTCTAGTTGGGTTTTCTTGAACCACATTAACCAGCAAAACTGCTTGATGCCTTCCAACACAATCAGACAAATACTGTTGAATGAAATATCTTCACGGCTACAGAGCATGAGCCAAAAGATCAAATCTCACGTCACCGTTATCTCACAAACACTTCATACCATTTTTAAGTAACTTAAGGTTTTATTCAATCATAAGATGAGTTACTTTTGTAAGCCTATGATATCATTATAAACTGATTCTCTGTTGAAATGAAACACCAATTACCATTATAACTTTAATCAAATGATGACTTCGTTATGACGTCATGGATGGCAGCTGATATTTTTCAGCATGAAATTTCTATCACATCTGTGACATAACCAATAGTTTTTATAGGCGTAGGATAAATAAGGAAGATGAAAGGCCACCAAAGGGAAAATCAAAAACTTATCATTTTAGCATTAATTACAAAGGAGAGCGTCTATAAAGTTGTGGTTTCATTTGCCTAAGATCTTATTCTCGTCATTGCAATTGAAATTATTTGATATTGCACAAAGATGAGCACAAAAAGATGTGAAACATACAAAATTGCTCAACTTATTGTGCATAGTATAGTACTAGCAGATTTGTTCAATTCTACGAAATGTGCAATTTTCCCAAAGAAAACAATTAAGCAACTCATAGGTGTTCATTCTTTGATTATTAAAGTAGCATACAGATAGATTGGCACCAAACTAAAATCCACTTACAGTGCTCAGCCAGAAATGCTTATGGCTCACCACTTAGATTAGTTTAACCCCTATCCTGCCAATATTTTTGTCCTGTAAACATGGTAAATGTTGTCTGCTTTGTTTGGTTTGCGGTTTTATGTCGCTGGTCAACAGCTATGGTCATGTCCAGATGGTCAGTTCATCTAACCACAAGCTTAAATAAGCGGTTAAGTGGTAATTCATGCACATACTTGCGCTTGTAACTGATAACAACCCTCCTTGCAGAGAATGACTACAGAATTTATTTCATGATCAATCTTAACGAAAGTATGGGACCAGGCGGGGATCAAACTCAGGACCCCTGAATCTGCAGTTGGATTCGCTACTGACTGCGCTACGGGGCCTGGTATAAAACAGTGGATATAAAACAGTGGATACATGTATCTTCTGTTATCTGCATATAGTGATTATGTCTGCTGCATATATTCAATTGCCTGCCAGAATTTTTTACCAAAGAAGCAAACCCTGTGAATCCCGACCAGACTGCTCTCAAGGGAGTAGTCTGATCTGAGTCCACATGGTTAGCCATATAGGCTTAGTCACAAAGTACAAAATGAGACAAGGGAGCAGACAACAAAATTTGTGAATGGCTGACAAAAGGGTTTAGAAATAGCTCCAGATTTGGTTCAATTTTTATGTTCCGCCATCTTAGAAAGACTTACACATATGGACCTTTCTAAAGCAAGGGATAAGGCCAAGAAAAAATATGTGTGGTTCAGGTTACCAGACCTACCCTAAATTTTTACCCTCCCCCCCCCTCAACTTTTTTCTCCAAATTCTGAAGTTGGAAGAGAATAGCAGAATAAAATAATTTTGTTCTGCTACTCTCTTCCAACTTCAGAATTTGTTCTGCTATTTGCTTCCAACTACAGAATCAGGAGAAAAAATACATATCAAAATGACCATCTGAAATGGAAATCTATTTTTATTTCTATGCATTCAGTCTTTGGTATTGGAAGTAAAAGGATTAAAACAAGGCTATATCTTCAATAATAGACCATTTTATATCAGTTTTGTCTAATTTTATTTCCAAGCAGGTCTGACTCTGAATATTCCAAGAAAAAGTTTACAAAAATAAAAATAGAATCCTACATACCTACCCTATTTTTTTCAGGGTGTAACCTGAACCACACACTTTTTTTATTTGACCTAAGTAAATAGCTTTCTTAAGACAGGTGCTTGTCTAACTGTGATTCTACTTTGACAACCACATGTGAGGAAAAACTAACATTGTGTTACTTTACTTGCCATATCAATTCAGGTTTTTTCTCCCAATTTTGGGAACATGACCCGACCCCCAGAATTGGGAATTTTTGGCTGCTGGGAAAAATCTCACACCATATAATTTTATCCAAAAATAAACAAAATATCAAGTCTTTGGTTTACTAATAAGCACAATTTAACACAAATTGGAATGCAAAAATAAAATTTGCTGTGGCACAGTGCAGTTATTTAAGGTCACAAAATGGTGATATTTTTTGTTCCTTGAATTGGGAATCTTCTCCTTGAAATTGGGGGAAAAAACATACTTTTTGCCATTGGGAACATGACCCAATATAGGTTGCCAAAATGGGCCAAAAAAACCCTGCAAATTTGAATTCTGAGCAGCCATTTCAGAGAAGATTTTATAGCTGCAAAAAGCTGAGCCCCCTGGTGGCCATACTTTTTGGCGGATCGAAGGTCACCTACTGACCATTTCTGCCAAATTGTTTTCATTTCTGATCATTTGTTTTAGAGGAGAATGTCTCAAAAGTTTCTTAAAATAAGTTATGCAGACTGTAAAACCTGTGTAAAATAGTCACTCTCAAAAAGACCAAAAATTGGATTTCAATACCAATCATCACTTAATGCAGGTCAAAAGTATTGCAGAAAAAACTGTACTTTAGCAAAAGGAAGATTTATTTACTATAAAAGGAAAGAAAATTTGGCATGATTTATGATTTCTGATCTAAACATATATTTTATAATTATGGTTTCGCTTAAATCCAAACTAGTCTACAATTAAATACAACAATAGTCAAAACATCATTTAATATGTAACAGCTTGACAGTCAGATAGGGAGAAGTTAAAGAGTAAAATTAAGGCATTTTCTGTCAGTTGAAGCAAATTAGCTATTACACATAATATAGCCATTAAATGGAAGGAGAAATACGATGCAGTGCTAGTAGATTGTCACCACAGCTTGTGTATGTGTGGTGACAGAATGAAAAGGTCTCCCAAAAAAAAAAAAATATATATATATATATATGGGAGACTCCCACTTCTCCCTGGGTCCCATTTAGATCTAAATTTCAACCCCTAGGGCGACCATTTCGCCCCCTAGCTTATATAGTCCCTGCAGTGGCAGTGTTACCTGTGATACAAATGTATTGTTGATGCCTTATGAGGCAGCTGCTCACCAGATGTCATCAGAAATTAATGGTCATTAGAGATTCTAAACACAGTTTGCAGAGCTCTCACTAACTAACCATTTGCAGTTCTGAACTCCCATTTTTGGTGCTGGGACTCCTATTTTTTTGAAGGATGCTATATTCTTTTGTATTGTTGGACTCCCACTTTTTGGCAAAGAGGGCTCTGTGACTCCTGTTTTCAAAATCCTAGTGAGAGGTCTGGTTTGGTCCAGATCAGGGCCGACAGAATGTTGGTTCTGATCTGGATCCAAATCATATTTTTGTAAAAGTTAATTTTGAAAAAAGCCATTAGACGAAAGCAAAAGCATAAACAAAATGACTCAGCATGCAAAGAGTCAAAGCAGGATCAAGACCTAGTAGACCAGTTAAATGCCTGTTGATAGTTGACCCCATGAACTAATATTCAATAATAGTAGTGATGCAAAATCTTTGTTCCAATCTCGGCTGAATATATATATACTGAACGAAACTTCGTAACCGCCAGTTAACAAAGCACATTTTTTCAATATAACTCATTTATTATTAAACTGTTTGAAATGATATTTGCCACAGTATATTTGGACACATATATGCGTCGATTGAACATAACGCAGTTTGATTCAATAAGGATGTTCATGTATGCGTAACGATAGAGTACTTATACCTGTTTTGCACGTGGCACACAAATGCTAAATGTTTATCGCCATGTGTATACTCGTATTTTCATCGACAACTATTGGACAACTTTATTTTATCACAAAAATGCCAACGTTTGGGTTGTATGAGGATAAATTAGAGGGTGGGGCTTCGGGTTCAAGCAAAAATGGGACCTCGCTGAGACTGATTCATATTTTATCATAAAGTTTGACATGTTTTGATAGAGCCAAAAGTTTGCACCACAACATGTCGGTCATTTTTCATTTTTGCACTCGTATGACGAGAAAAATCGACAAAAACTGAGTTTTACGTATGTCATAAAATGTCCTGTATAGTCCACCATACTTTGGTGCGGTGATGCACAAATGCTGCATTGGAACGTGGGAAGTGTCGAGATTGATGTGCAGTAAACGGTTAACGGGTGACGAATGTTTCAATAATTTTGAAGACAAAACATTTCATCATCATAAACACACTTCTGTGTTCTTTAATGCCATAGGGGCCTCCATAGGAGCACTGAATTGCATGAAAATTGCTACTTTATTACAAAATAAACACAATAGTGTTCAATATTGTCCATTTACAGCACCAGAAAGCTTCAGTAATATTGTGGACAAAAACATGTCATCTCCATAAAGCATTCTTGTGTTGTTTTATGTCATATGGGCTTCCATAGGAACATTGTGAATTTCCTGAAAATGGCTTGTCAATAAAAGCGAAATCCAAAAATGTTCAATAATGTCCATTTATAACATTATAAAGTTGGTGTTTTTTTTTACTTTAGGTCCCTTGAATACTCGGTTTTAAGCGATGAGTTCAAATTCTAGCGTTTGTGTGAAAATGAAATGCGATGGTGCCTTTATACAGTCTATCAATTGAGCATGTTATTTTCAATTTATGAAAATGAAATTTTGACAGGTCCTGTTTAATTGATTTTTCCATATTGAGTGTAAATTTTAGCCATGTATGTTTCAAATATGTTATGATATATGAGAAAATGTCGAGTGGCGTTTTAGAAGTTTCGCTCAGTATAAGTGATCTTTATTTGAAAGATCGCAATTAAAACAGTGTGAAAACCCCCATAAATTGGGCTACTCTTAAAGGAAGGAGTTTGCTCTCTTTCCTTTAAGATTAGTCCCTATGAGAATACAGGGCTCACCCTGCCATTAGCCATTGTAGCCATTTACTACTTAAAATGTAGAATGGCTACAAATATAAGTCATTGACTAAAAGTACAGTCTAGGTGGTTCAAAAATTACATGTTTGCGTAAAAATGTTTTTTGATCAGCTTTTGGATTTTCAAACATTGCTTTTATCATTCCTTCACACTTTATTATTTTGCAATATTTTACTCTTTGGATGCTGGATTTTTTTCAATACGATCCAGATGTCAGACAGTTTGGATCCAGATCAGGCCCAACATTTTGTCAGGCCTGATACGAGTCCAAAATTCCAAACGGTCTGCAAATGTTATCAGCAGACAACAAAAGTCACCCCTAGCGGACAAAGAGTTAAATATAAAACAACTTGATGCTACTTTCTGGCTAAAACCTTGGCTTTGGCTAAAGCGTTGACTACAACAAAGCCCTAGAATAGACAACTTATTTAAATGTTTTTAAATTTAGAAACCGACTAAATTAAACTATGTCAATTTATATTATTATTTAGAAATAAGAATCACCAAATTTTGAAGCCAAAACTATTTTAAATTTTCACAGCAGGACAAAGACTGACTTACATTTTGTACTTGTTGCTCCATGGGCATTCTTGCTTCTCTGTCATGAAAAATCTGACTATATGGTTATTCTGAAATAAAATGAAATTATTTTTCATGTAGAGCAGCTTCATATCAAAAATATTTCCATAAGCCATAGGTTTAGATAAACACATTTTTTGAGCGTAAAATTGTGGTGAATATTTTCTTACCCATCAGTTTTAACATATGTTTTGGGTGCTCAAAAGAACCATCTCATTGAGACGATTCTTTTGAGTACCCACAACATATGTTTTGGTTGAGAAATAAGAAAAATAAATTTTTGGTATACACACTTAACTAAAGGCCTGATAAGCCTAGAGCGCGGCTTAAGAGCCACACATTTTTTTAATTAATTTTCTTATATATTGAAGATAGCTGTCAGAAAACATCATGCCTACTGCAGAAATGTAAAATACTGTATAAAAACATTTTCAAACAACATTAAACAAATATTGAATTAATGTTTGGAAGGATATGCAACAAATTTTTGGCCAAAAAATGGACATTTACTCAGGTCGGGTTTCCTGACACAGATTTTTTTTTCTAAATAAATTATCACTTAGCAAACACTCATGTGGTTGGCGCAATAATTAAAACACCTGTCAATTAAATCTGCACAGCTGGTAGTGGGTGGTCTAAGGATGTCCTTAGCACCCATTGGTCAATTAGTTTTTACTGAATGAATTTTTTATCAAAATAACTGCCGTAACGCACACTTGACTTTCTGAAGTAGGTGGCAAGATCAAATTGCAGAATTCTCAATACTGATGTATACCTCACAGCTATTGCTGTCCTGACGGCCGTACAAGATTTTATGGGGAAGTCATAGTATGTCCGATCAATTGGATTTTCGGCAAATAGAGGCCAATTTTGGACGTAAAAACGTCCACTTGTACAAGCACTGTACGACCATTGTATCACTGTATGGACCAGGGGTCCTGAGGCAGCTGAAACTGAGTCACAAGATATCCTTAGTCTAGTGGTGGGGGAAAGCCAGTGTAGTTCTTGGCGCTCGGCCAGGAAATACCCTGTGAAACCAACGCAATGCGAAAGGTGACAGTCACAGAATTTCCCTAGGCCTGATTTGGGGCCAAATATAGGCCCCTTCCAAATTCAAAAATGAGCAAAAACTTCCCATAATTGTGTATAGCATTCCCAATTTCTCAGTTCTACATGTTGGTGAAAATTTCATGAAAATTTGAACAAAAATAGCAAAGTTATAGATGCACAAAAATTGCACAAAAATGTGAATGAAAACAGGTTTTCATTCACATTTTTGTGCAAATTTTCATGAGTTTTAATACCTGTATGGCACAGCTTTACACTGCTAGATTCTTATCTGGTTTTTAATTCATTTAGAATGGCAGTCCAGTTCTTTTAGACTGCATCAAAATTCCCAATTTTGATGGCTCAAATGATATTTTCCCAATTTCAACAAGCCCCTGGTCCCCCGAAAGGTAGGAAAATCCCTGAGTCAAACCATTGAAACATACCACTGCAAGAACTATTTTGATAATTGTTTCACTAATCAATATTTTTGCTGGTGACACCAGCAAGAATCAAACCTGTGTGGCAGACGTACCTAGCTAGTCAGAGCTAAACATGCTACCAACTGAGCTATCAGGGTGCCCCAAATGTTGCTCGACACAATATATTTTATGGTCACAAATAACGCAATCAAGATACATTCTGATCAATGACTGCACATGATTAGACCAACCAATTATAATTATCAGTTAGGGTCCAAATAACAGGGTTTTACACCAAGTTCAATGTTTGGGGGTCCCTGGGACTCAACTTTGATTATGAAGGGGGTCCCATCATTGAAAATGGGGGTCCCATCTTTTTATATGTACATATAATTGGTTTTGTATTGTTAATTATTAAAAGTAGATACACAAGATTAAAAGGAAATGACTAGACTTGTTTTATTAATTCTCATAACTCCCTGGTCCAACACCTGTGACCTCCAATGGCACTATCCAAAACAAAACGAAAACTGAAAAGTTAAACAGATAAAACTTTGCTGATACATGATTAGAATGTAGTAGGCTAGTAGCTAGTAAACTACCTGGTACTATGCAAAATTGCTGTATGGTGGCATGACATTTGTTAACAAAGTTAATTTTAAAGTGAAAATACTGGTATACACTTTAAAAATAACTGTGTTAAAATGGTAAACCATGATTGAAACTTAAGTCTTTATAGCCTGCCTTCAGCTCCATGTGCAAACATCCTTGCAGCTGTAGTAAAATCAAACTGCTCAATATTAGGTCCTGCAAGTTTAATGAACATTAGTCTATTCAATCTACCAGGATTGAGCCTGTTTCGGACTTTAGTTTTCAAGGCATTTTGGACAGAGAATCCTCTTTCACAGGGAGCTGAAGATACAGGTATAATTAGAGCAATTTTTGTCAGTACAACAAAGTCAGGGTACTCCTCCTCAAACTCTGTGATAAGCAATTTTGCAAATTGATCAAATGTGAGAGCTTTGTAGGACCTTGCAAAGTGCTTAAACAACAGAAAGTGGGATTTTGCCCTTTCAGCATCTACACAAGTGTCATAAAATGTCAACAGTTGGTTTAGCTGCCCTGTACCATAATCACCAATGCTAGCTAAATCATCTGGATACCTTTTGGGGTTTAATATGATGTCCAGACACTCTAGTGTCTGAAGTTCATCTTCTGGAAATCTTGAGTCAAGATTTTCAACCAGTTTATCAATATAAGTATCTCTTAGATGACTGAACTCATTTCTGACCTGTTGGCTGTCTCTCTGAATTTGCATTTTTGGCCCACATTTGGTACATCACCAATTTCATTAAGCACCTGCCTAACAGTCTCAGAATGTGTCTTCATAGTGAGTAAAGTCTCTCTAGATGTAGACACATTCTGCCTTATATGAGAAAAGTTGACTGAGTCTTTTTGAAATGTCAGGCTCAATATGCCTACCACAGTGAGTATATCAATCAGGAGTGCCGTAAAAAGGACAAACTTTACAGTTGAAACAAACTTCAACAGACCATCAGCCTTTCCACCTGTTTTCTCACTTTCAAGAGACTGATAGACAGGAGCATAATTTGCAAAGATTGCTTTTACAGCAGCCTCAACAGACAGCCAACGGACAGAAGTGGGTTCAGTCATTTGGGTAGCTTTGCCAATCAACAGTTCCTGCAATTCTCTTAGCCTGTCATAACGCACTGAGCTGTCAGAATAAAACTTCCCTGCTGGGAAAGGGCTGACCTCTTGGATCTCGTTTGTGGTGTCTTCTGTGAGTTTGTCACTTTCCCATTGGTATCCTGGGTCAGGTGTGGTACTTGATTGTATCGATTCCTGATCTTTGCACCATTACTTACTTATACAGGGAATTGACAAGCGTCTAAGTTGATCGATAAATCAGAGCGGGAGCGAGACATGATAAGATTTCAAAGTGCCATAGCAACGCGAATTTGATTGGACTGTTTTGACACACCTACGGATATTATTGGTTAAACGACAGCACCTGTCCTTTAAATTTATAGATAGGCTGTAAATATGGGAAAAACCGAAACGTTACGAAATTACTTGGAATTTGGGATTTTAATAAAAGGCACAACAAACACGTCTGCGTCCCAGCGGATGCAGGTAAGGTAAATTGAGGGGTCCTACCTAATGATTTATGCGTATAGGATGCAGGATATTGCGTCCTGTAAAACCCTGAAATAACTTTGAACAAAATGTTGTCCGATTGTCTCAAAAAGTGTTGCTGAGTTGTCTTAAATCTGTTGCCGAATTGTCTCAAAAACGGTATTGCTAAATTCTTCTGTCACCGAGTTGTCTTCATTCCTCTTTGTCAGCTTCAGTAGGGGATGCTCCCGATTTGGCATCCTTCAAGCTTCCCAAATCTTCATTCTAAATACAGTTAGGGGCCAAACTGTAAGTAGGATGATGGATAGAGCTACATCAGTCTTGCCTGGTGTCAGCTACCATAGCCTGTTTGGTCGAGAAAGAAGGGCAGAAAATATCATACTACAAATCAAAGAGTCCGTTAACTGCTTGTCAGACAGTGGTAATGATATTATAGTTCATAGGGACATAGAAGGTAACGAGCTTGCTGATTGTCAGGCCAAAGAAGCTGCTAATGAAATGGTTGGAGCTGATACAGAAGATTTTCCAGTAAAAAGGAAGCTGTGGCTGAAATTAAGAGAAATCTCAAAGACAAATGGAAAAGAAAGTTTCGAGTTATCTGATAAGGCATGTAGAGTTCAGGAGGTGTTTACAGATGTTGGAAAAAGGAATTGTATTGGAGAAGAAGACAGGCATAATTTCTCTATGCTAAATCAATTGCTTTCTGGGCACACCTTACTGAATCAACATAGAGCTAGGCTAGATGACTATGTCTTAGAGATGTATGTCTGTCACTAGAAGATCCGTAACACTTCCTGTTTTATTGCAAAGCATATGATGAGGAACAAGGAAAGATGGTAGAGAAGGTGGAAGAGGTACTGCTACTGTTTTTATCTAAAATGTATTTCTTTTACAGCTTATTACTTGTTGAATATTAGCTTTATATGTTTGTCGGAAAATAGCTTAAATAGCTAATGTTATCTGTTTAAATGTATCCGACGTAAAATAAAGATTCTTGTATCTTGTAGGTGTTGAATAGTGAATAGTTTTAATTAACAGTGCGACAATGCTGGATTCACTGGTTTTGCACTTTCACGGGAAGAAGACATTTGTACATTTGTACATAAGTACATTTGTGGAAACTTTACATTTGAGGCACTCAACCTACATCGTGAGAAGTCTACATTGGAGAAGATTGTGCCACAAGGCCTGATACGGAATACAGAAGAAGAAGAAAAAGAGAGGGACTAGATTCAATTGGTGATATCAATTTGTGGGTGTTGACAGGAAACGTTGAGAATCTGAGCATTCAGGGTCAAACTGAAATGTTGAGTGTACTTATGCAGTTCATCAAGTGCACTAATAGATTCAGTCAAAATTAAGTCACTGTCAGTAGTCACTACGCATGCGCACAGTGTATCAAGTGTTAACATGCTTTGAGTTATTGTACCGAAGAGATCTGATTGTACCAGGCGACCATATGCAGCGAGATAATGCATAACAGATTAACAACAACAACAACAAGAAAATACAGTTTGAAACATTTCCAATTTTCTTTCTTTCCTATAACTGGTTTCTATTTTCTACCACCAGCAGTATTGTAACAGTCATGGGTGACTGAAGATACTTATGACTTAAATGTAGATGCTTAAAATAGGCTGGCGGGTGGGCAGGGGCTTGTGTTGTTTTTGTTTTTTATTTTATCAAAATTTCCAAATTCGCACGCCCTGGTGTAATGCTCATTTATGATAGAAAGAAAGAGAAAGAAAGAAAGACCCGGTTTGTGGTTTCTTCTGTCAGAAGAGTGCCTATGATTGTGTTGCTAAAATTAGTTTTCTGGTGAGAACTAAAGATATATTTCTTCAACTACCTGTCCTGGTGAATAAATGTTAATTTAAGCGTTTCATCATTAAACTATCTGATCTTGAGGCTGAGTGGAGTCTGGTCTGGATTGATTTTTCGAACCTGTGATTGCCAACAGGCCAACCGCCTGTAGAACAAACTATCTAAAGGAGAAAACAGTCATTGAATAGTTAAACTGTTATCAAATTGTTCTAAAGGAATAGATTTGGAGATTTTCAAAACATCAAACAACAACGTTTCAAACTTACAAGCGAACTGTGAACAGGAAGCGAAAACTTCTTCCTCCATTTTGTTAAGCGCCACCGGTAAATAAAGGGAGGTAATGAAAGATGGGTATAGCTATACACCGGAAGGAACGTTCCGTCCGCGGAAGGAAGGTTCCTTTCGCGGAAGGCTGAAGGAAGCTATTTATTTTGTTTGTTTGATTTGATTCTTAAAGTCCCATCAACAATCTTTCAGTTAAACAGGGATGGGTCTTCCTGGGTTAAACCAGTACTTAGCTAGGATAAATGTGTCTCGCTCAAGGACCACAACACAGTGACGCCGGTGAGGCTCAAACCCGTGGCCCCTCGGTCACGAGTCAAGCACTCTACCACTGAGTCACTGCGCTCCCTAAGGAAGGTTTTTAAGTGGGCAAGATGAGTCTAAAAAAGAAAGAAAGAGGGCAAAGATCAGGAATCGATACAATCAAGGACCCAGGATACCAATGGAGTGGCAATGTTATAATTAGACATCACAAACGAGAGCCAAGATTTGTGATTAAAATAATGAATATGGAGATGTTAAGATGGAACATTGCGAGGAAAATAAAAATGTGATGTTAGCTAATATGAATTTAGGCACTGTCTAGAATCGTGCAAAGCAATGATATAAAGTAAGTAAGGGTGCAAAGATCAGGAATCGATGCAATCAAGTACCACACCTGACCCAGGATACCATTGGGAAAGTAACAAACTAACAGTTAGACACCACAAGCGAGAACCAAGAGGTCAGCCCTTTCCCAACAGGTAACCACAAGACACGTATCAACAGACACGTACAAAGGCATAGCAAACACAAGACAGAACAAAACCATAAAAGATCCATAAAAGAAGTACCGCCTTGGGAGGGTCAGTAAAATATTTTACTGGAGGGCTTAAACCGTTTTAACGGTGCACCAACCTCACCCATTAGTTCAGATGTGGATGAAGACACATATATGTTTGGTTTGCATGAAAGACCACTAACTTATAAATGCATCATCTCCTAGAACATATACTGGTGTTACTAATTACCGCTGTACTTACTGTTTAAGAAAGTCTATAAAACAAACTATCTTACTGAAACCAATAAATAACGTCTTGTTCAACTATTTATTCATTCCTTCAATGAAAAGAAACGATATATGCTTCAAAATAAGGTTTAATTTGCTGAAAACTTAATTTATATTGGGCTACCCCAGCCGATATTTTGAATGCCCGTTGTTACTTATTACCGGTGTATATGTAAACAAATGCTCTAGAAAATTATCTCGGATAAAAAACTCTACATGTGATGGGTTTCTACATTGAAAGGATTAGTGACCTTCAAAACGATAGTAGTAAAGGGTGTGACTGAAAGCTTGTTATGTTTTGTTTGCCTGTTTTATAAGGTCTCCCATTCTTTAATGTAGGTGAAAAAAAATATAAGTCAACACTACAATGTTTTTACAACGAAATACTTGTTGTCTTTTTTTCATGGTAACTAATATCATCACAAATATGTTTCATAATCATAAACAGACTACACTGTCTATATTGGCATGCGCCCTACCAGAGGGTGCACCAAAAGGGTGTAGACAAACAAGATGAAACAGAGGTGGCACTTTTTATGTCTACACCTTTCAGCCATATTTGGGCATAATGTGACCCATGTGCTGAGACAAAGCTTGACGTCATTTTCAGTTTTTAAGCAAGGAACCAGGCTGTCAAAATCTTCCACAATAAGCAGACACACTTTTCAACGGCAATTTCTCATTTATTTTCAATGAAAATATCATTTTAATGATATATAACGACGAATCCGCATCATGATTTAGGACTACACAAACAAGAAGTAATTCACCTACCCTCAGAAACGCCATTTCTGCTTTTTTTCTTTGATGAAGAGAGGAAAATACATTGTAAACAATATTGAGTGGAAAATTCCGGATGATAATATCGCACAGGACAGTCATTTTTGGGGAAATGGTTACACCGGTAGTTAGTATACACCGGTATTTAGTGAACAAGGGATATAAATCAAGATATAAAAAGGAGATAAAGCAAAGATAAGGACTCAACAGTAAATAAAACCAAACTACCTGACCAAAAGAAATCCAACAGGTAAACCCTTGTGGGCCCGACAAACAGCCAAAGCATCAGGCCCCTACCATCTCATCAATAGATAAATCTTTAAGTCGGAACCGTCATAGAGTCTGAAGTCCGACCCACCAGCATGCAATTAAAGAGGAAAGCAAATTTGCCAACCGTGATTGGGTTGACAGCCAAGCATGCAGACTGTTGCAATACATTAATGTTATAGCCAATCTTTTTATAATGGGAAATTCTTTTAATGAACTGCGCTGAAAATTTATTAGAGCCAACAATCTTCTTCAATTTATACAACAAGTCACCATAGAATTAAGGTTCCGAAAGTCCATGGCATAAGAGAGATTTAAGTCCAACTTTGAATTTAGATATCAAAGTAAGTAAGGGTGCTAAGATCAGGAGTCGATACAATCAAGTTTGATATTTAGATATCAAATCATAGTATCTTCTATAAAATTAAGAGAAGGTTTTGCGAAGTTTATGATACCGATAGCCTTTTTAAGAAGTTTCTGAGTTAACAATTTATTGCAAGTGTTGAAGTCAGTAATATAGCTAGATGCTCTAGCAAAACGAATGAGTTGAGAGATATAGACTCCATAGGATGTAGAGGGAGGAACATCACCATCTAAAAATGGGAAATTGACAATTTCAAAATCAAAGTCGTCACGTTTATCATAAATTTTGGTAGAGACTATATCATTAGAAATAGACAAATGCAAGTCTAAAATGCAGCTTCGGTATTAGAGGTATTGGCTTTATTAAGTTGGAGCTCTGAAGGGTATCTTTGACTTACCATATTGTCAAAATTAACATTATTAATGTTTAAAATATCGTCCAAACATCTGGATGAAGTGTTAAACATGCCTTCTTCATTTCATCGGACATCGCTTTATGGCATCTATACTGCAGTCTCCTTCCATAAGATTTATCGTCATCAAAGCCATAACTAAATTACTTTGTATAATAAAAATTACATAATGGTGGGGTGCAATTAAGGGTTTATTCATATTGGTAAAGTTCTCCAGACAGTGTGGGTATCTACCAACAACAATAACATGGCCTATTGTATATAACTCATGCAACAGAAAAATACCATATTCAAACACTGCTTACCAAACCATGGCACTGAGCCACTGACCATTAACAATACATAAATGCTTGTATTGTACTTTCAAGCTTAATATTTAGGTTAAAGGTGAGGAACATCATAATCATTTTATGCACTAACCATAAGGCACTGACCGTCAGAAACCCTGAAACTGAAACTATAAGAAAATGTATATAGACAAATGTATATATGATGTAGGATCTTGGTGGCATATCAAAATGGAATACATACATTATACATGTATTCATGCTATATTCAAGTAGAACAGTTTTTCGGGCTTAATTGCTTTAGGTATTAGTTTAAGGGCTATTTTCAAGGCTAGTTTCTATTCAGTATAGCTGTTGTTGTTCAATCAACAAAACTCTCCATCACATCAAGTTAGTACTTCGGATCACTTGCTAAACCAATAATACTATCTAAGGAAATGCTTTATTGATGAGAAATACTTGCGTGGAAATAGGCAAAGTAGGTGATAGTTGGGAGTTTTTCTTTATGGCAATAGTAACATTAAATATGATCATATACAAGGAAATAGGTCAGTTGCCACTTCGATACCAATTTAAATAAAGACTTTGTCAGCCATAATTATGTCTGGCCAAATTTTAACAGGTGACATTCAAGTTATTGTAAAATAGATTTTACAATGTTTTTAGAATGCTGGATATAAATGTGATTTTTTTAAATCAAGAGATCAGATCTGATTTATTTTTAGCAATAAATGTTTACATACCTGATGCTAATTTCCACTAAGCAGAAAATTACAGGAACCTAACAAACATGGTAAATGTAATCATTAATAACAAAGTTTTACATGTATATGTGTACTTAACATTAGAATGAGTTGTAAACTTGCAGGGGCATAGATTAAAAAAAACACGGAAAATACTAACGGTTCAGCATTTAGATGGCACTCGTTTTCATATCAACATTGTCACCAATTATAGCCGCACATTCAAAGCTTACAAATGTGCATTAACTTAATGCATACTTTTATTCAATTATTTCATAAGGAAATCATTTCTTTCAAATGTAAGGACACCATTATAATACAGCAATGCCTCTATTGTCAATTGTGTAATAATATGTGTGTGTGGTATATTTTACAAAATGTTGATTATTTCAGATTTGTTCTTTGACAGTAGCAAAGTTACCTTTAAAAGAAAATAATTTTGAACTCTTTTATTGTAATTCATCAATGAATTTTTGGACTAGCACATGTCATTTTCGTTCTTATGGTACAAGGGCAAATGCATTGTTAAATCACTCACGATGATGCAGAGAGGCTAGGGTTCCTAAATTTGGTCTTCATCAACATCATTGATCAGACAGATCAGATGATAAGTGTAATGTGTCCTTAAAATTATCTTGTTATGCATTTTACCATCATAATAATTGGTATTCTTTTATCACCAGACTGGACATCGTTCTGATATAAAAGCAATAATAACCACAGTTGGTTGCTTTACTTTAGTTGTCTTCCTGGTGTCTTGTGCCTGTTAGTGTTCTGTGGCTCTTCCCCACAGTGACGTGGGTCGGTCTGCAGTGTGTGATTGTGGTATTTCCTGATCATGCGCATTTACATTAAGTGTGTGTCTTGGAGGAGAGGATGCGGGGTGGAGCAGGAGGTAAGTGTGATGGTGTGTATGCGGAAGCTACGTTTGGGGTGGTTTGGTGTGTTTTTGTGGAGGTTTGGGGTGTTTTGGGGGTGTTTCGGGGGACCGATTGTTTTAATACAAAAAGTAAGTAAGAGTGCAAAGATCAGGAATCGATACAATCAAGTACCACACCTGACCCAGGATACCAATGGGAAAGTGACAAACTCACAGTTAGACACCACAAACGAGAGCCAAGAGACCAGCTCTTTCCCAGTATGTGACCACATGGCACAAATAAACAATACGCGCACAAAGGCATGATCAGTGAAATCCATATACTAAATGACGGTTTTAAAGTACCCCCTGAGGTACTTTAGTAAATGGCAGCTTTAACGGGAGCTAAATGCCGGCATAAAGTTAACAGCGACTTAGGTATGGAGCTTGATTGCATCGATTCCTGATCTTTGCACCCTTACCTACTTTAACGACGACTTAACTGGCAGTTAACTTTTAATGACGGTTTATGCAAATTTAAAAAAGCTTATGGTAAAAAGACAAATGTTGTAGGAATATATTGGAATTGCCTCCATGAGGCAATTCTAAAATGTACCTATAACTTTTGTTACTGAAAATAAGAAATACTAGTTTGAAATTAACATTTATACCCAGTATCATGGCTATTGTCTTTGCCTCTTTTAAACAACTCAAACTGCCAATTCCAATCTCTATACTGCAAATTGTTTATATTTGCATGGCAGCTACAGCTCCGAATTCGAGTTCGTGAACTACTTCTTTGCTAACCTGGTAGTTGCGTGGTCGGATATCTAAAGTTTTTGCTATCCATAAGTTAATAAGTTGAAAAAAATATGTTATTTCGTGTACCGAAGTGAACGTCACACTGATTCAGGTAAGTTAATGAAACATTCCAGGGAGTATCACGATCTCACGGGCAGTGTTTTTCAATCCAATTCGTTTTAAATTGCACCCTTACTGAGCTGAAAATTTGTTTCAGTGCAGCATATTAGTCCTGTCACACTACGATGTATAGTACCAACGTATACCGACATATGCAAAATTCAGCAAGTACGTTGATGTACGCTGAATAAGTTAGAGACATGCTACATGCCGATCTCGGCAACCTTTGACCTCAACACACATTTTAGACCCTGCTTTCTATTTGACTTCCCAAGCTAGTATCTGGGTGGAATATAAATGTTTTCTGATAGTGCATTCTATGTTTGGGCACTAGAGGGTTAAATACGTTACGAACACGCTACAGTACGGTGGTTTACGTTGACACACGACGAAGGGGTCCCCAAAATTGTGTACATGCAATGTTTTCAGCGCATGACAACGTATATTGCTTATACGATATACATACGTTAGACATATGCTACATTTAAGTATGCATAGTTAGCGTACGTTGCATGTACAAGTTCGGCATAAGTTAGACGATCGATTATGCATAAGTTTCTTTATAAGTCAAGAACGCTAGTGATACGCTGAGCATACGCTGTTATATGCTAATAGACATTTTTACCCACAGGCTGACACCTTACGCGTACACCTTACACTGACTTTATGGGTGCAGTGTATTGTGCATTTGTGGTCAACTTTTTGACTTTTACCAAGCAAACTTATACGCAGATATGTTTTCTTATATGCTTTAGTGCATTATGAAAAGGCTGTATTTATAGAATGTTCTGCTGTATATATCGCCACTGAACATAATGTGAATTAAGAGTGATGACCGCAAAACTGCAAATGACATGTTTCTGGGAATTACAAATATTTAAGCCACTATTTTCATGTGTTTTGAGCGATTAGAAAACTTCATAATGTAAGACCAATATTCTGCCCTGGGTTACATTAAACAGCCTCCGAGTAAACAAGACATCTTGGGATAACAGGAATTATTGACCACAAAAACACAATCGCTATATTTCATGCTCTGGTTAAGATATTGGGGGATTTTCTCAGAATACGCAGGATAACTTTACATAAAACATGTACATGTACGTCGGTACGGTCTATGCGTCTGTGAGCATGCGTCTGCTTTGATTTTATTTGTTTGATTTGATTCCTTACGTCCCATCCACAATCTTTCAGTTATATAGGGACGAGTCTTCCTAGGTTGAACCAGTACTTAGCTAGGATAAATGAGCCGTGGCATGGGGTTCCAGACAACAATGTGGTATGTGCCACCAGCAAAGCTTCAGATCAGTCTGCGCATACGCACAGTCTGATCAGAGCCTTTGCTAGTCGCTTGAATATTCTATGGGTGTTAAGCTACTGACTGAACATCATTTGGAATTTCTAAGCTTTAAAGGAGGCTGCACAGTCTCGTCTGAGTCTACACTTGTCAAAATGCCACGTTGTTGGAAATCACGTGTCACGGCTCAAATGTGTCTTGCTCAAGGACCACAACACAATGACGCCGGTGAGGCTCGAACCCGCGGCCCTTCGGTCCCGAGTCAAGCACTCTACCATTGAGCCACTGCGCTCTGCAGTTTAAAGTTGTCGGACACTGAATTGCAGAGTCCATCCGATGTCTACGCTTGTTGATACAATAACCTTTGCTTGTCATTTCACATGCTTTACAGTCTCCGATTTATGGCGGAAAGAAAGTTCTTCCCGTTGTCCTTATAAATTTTACCTATACTTTCAAGGACACATTAAAATATGAGATTCTTCCATTAAACATTGACTGCTGCACCAATGATTTCTCTCTTATGTGGACTATCCTCCATGTACTATCCTACATGTACATGTACCGAGCAGCTGTTCATAGTTTGGATGCTGAATTCACTGTTTTAGAAATGACTACCTCGAATGCCTTTTTTCTAGTGAGCTCAAGATTTTGTACCATTTCACACATGCTACTATTTTGCCACCGTATCTGACGAGATAAACTTTTTCCGCGCTGTAGGTTCGGCTACAGTTTAGAACCAGATCAGACCGACAACATGAACTTGTAACTATTTGACAATCTGGTGGTATTCTGGATTATGTTTTGAAATACTAATTTAGAGAAACTGAACAGACTTCAAAAAGCATGCAAAATTACCTAGCATGCAAAGACGCTAACTGAATTAGAAGTATCCCGTTTTTAACATGGTCAATGTGGTTTAAGGTGTTTTTGTGTCAATGGTCGGTTTTGAAATTCAGCTACGGTCTTTTTGAAGATGGCATGTGAAAACATTCACAGTCATATATGCGATTATTTGTGGTGCTCATGAAATAGCATGCACAAATTAATTGTTGTTGCGTCAACTATTTTTTTTAGCATAGAATATATTTGTAAGCGCAGTTTCAGATTTAAAAGTGATATTTGATCCATCTTTCTTTAATCTAAAGGCTAATCTGTTCACGATATGTGAGGTATAAAATCGGATAGGCGGCGATGCTGAGCGCAATTCTTAAAACTAAGAGTCCAGAAAATACCACAATCACATAATGCAGACCAACCAACCACACCGCGAGGAAGAGACACGGAACACTTACAGTCGCATGACAGCAAGAAGGCAAATAAAGCAATCAGCTCTCTCTCTCTTCCCTAGCGGAATGAGTGTAAAACTAGAATTGATACTAAGTACTGCAAAACAAGGAACAAACACAAAACTCCCACACACAATGAGAGCAACTATAAAATCAACTGGCCGTAATGTGCACGACCCGTGGTGCACGTATATCTTAGAAACAACATTTTGAAGCTAAATCAGTTTTTACTGCTCTGACTGCACCGAGACTGAAGAAAGCGAGAGCATCATTTGGGATATGTTGCAGTTGCGGTTCATATACATTTCGCCTGAGATCGTATTAGTTTCTTTCTTGCTGTGACTGGTAGAGAAAGGGATAGTTTGAATTTGGAAGTGAAATAATTTTAAGATATTCTAGTATAGGGGTCCAAAATATCATTTTTGAGTTTAAAATCATGATATATGAGTAAATTTCAGCTAAAGAGACTGATGCTGTAGCTGTTTGTTGGGCCCACCGGGGTTTACCTGTTGGATTTCTTTTGCTTCAATATTCAGTTTTATTTACTGTTGAGTCCTTATCTTTGCTTTATCTCCTTGTTATCTCTTGATTTACATGTTTAGGAGATGATGCATTAATAAGTTAGGGGTCTTTCATGCAAACCAAATATCTATGTGTCTAGATCCACGTCTGAATTAAGGGTGAGGTTGGAGCCGTTAAATCCGGTTTAAGCCCTCCAGTAAAATATTTTACTGACCGTTCCAAGGCGGTACTTCTTTTGTGGATTTTTTTGTTTTTGTTATGTCTTGTGTTTGCTATGTTTCTGTGCGCGTCTGTTTATATGTGCTTTGTGTTCACCTGCTGGGAAAGGGCTGACCTCTTGGCTCTCGTTTGTGGTGTCTAACTGTGAGTTTGTCACTTTCCCATTGGTATCCTGGGTCAGGTGTGGTACTTGATTGTATCGATTCCTGATCTTTGCACCCTTATTTACTTTGTAGGGTGAGTATTTCTACAAGTTGATATGAAATGCGAAACAAAGGTTATATCAAACAGCACTGGCACAAATGCCAAATAATTTCGCAGAAATGTTCCCCATTAATCCTCACTAACAAAATTGCCTAAATGATTTTGCTCCGGCAAACAAGATAGCTGCCAGAGCTGTAGATAAAAAAATATCTTTAAATGGCATACTCTCTCGAGCCACTGGTCCCAAGTCAAAAACACATCACGCAAAGGTTTATTATAAGGTAATCTGGTAAAATTTCTCAATCGGTTCTGATCAGCTGAACAAAATGACTACCAGAGTTAAAACAAGAACACCACTTTACACAGCATCAGCTTCTCAGCTATTGTTCAAGATTCAAAATAATTTTATTATACCAGTGTTAAGGATAAGTATGAAAAATTTGATCAAAATACATTGTATATAACATGCCGTTCAATGTTATGAGCATTTTCACTAATAAAATACCTCGACCGGCCATTATGATGCTAGGCAAAGTGTCGTCACCGTTTTGCATACATGTGTCTGAACAATGTTAAAATGCATATTAAAAAATAAGTATGCAAAATTTGATCAAAATATACCATGTGGTTTAAGATTTATGAGCATTTATACTAACTGATCATTACCCGCCTGACTGATGCTTGGCATAACCTTGTCCGCCAAACGAAACTTTTACGCATGCCAGTGTTTGGACAATATTGATATGTATACGTATACAAAATTTGATCGAACTAAAACGTCTGGTTATAAAGTTATGAGCATTCAACAACGACAGAAAAACCGCCAAAGAATGAACAGCAGCGGAAGCTACTGGTTGCTTAAATGCGTTATGGCGCCAAATCTTTGCTCTGGATTCTGCTGGGTTTCTTTTAAAACACAAACGTAGCTCGAATAGAGGATTTCTAATTTATGCAAAACATTATCTCAGAGAAACAAATTATCAATAATTTGGTGAAACAAAGAAAATGGCTCACAGAGAGTTAGAACTAAAGGGTACCTCAAGTAGAGCCACGGTGAGCCCAGCTGAAAACAAGTATAAGGGGCCAGCATAAAGACGAAAGCTTCTGAGACTGAGGTCTGTTCCATCGTGATGCAATTAGAGTGGAAACCACAGCTAATCCGTGATTTGGTTTTCTACCAGGCAAACTGACTGTCGCAATGTATTAAATTGCTGACCTCCGATGCAGTGGCAAAACAGTTTCAATAAATAGAATACATTCCCCTGTTTCTGGCGAACAAGTAAGCTCCTAGCCAGCCCAGCTTACCTTGATTGTGATTGACTTGTGATAACGAAAGAAGTACGCACCTTAAACACATTTACCACATGACACTCTGCCATCCAAAGATACAAATACATACCAAGTTTGGGATCCCTAGCTCAAAAAATATTGGTGAGATGTTCCAGACACAATTATTCTATAAACTAGGTCAGAGGTCAAGGCCACAATGACCCAAAAATGGTATGCAATATTCTGTCATCCCAAGATCTATCGACGCACCTAATTTGGAATCCCTACCTCATAGAATATAGAAGTTTTGCACCAGACTTGATGCCGATTCTAGAAACTAGGTCAGAGGTTAAGGTCATAGTGACCGGAAAATGGAACATGACAATCCACCATTCTAAGATGCATTCAAACACCAAATTTCCATCCAAGATGCATTTATACACCAAAGCTGGAATTCTTACCTTAAAGAATATAAGAGATGTGCTCCAGACACAATAATTCTTAAAACTTGATCAAAGGTCAATGTCACAGTGACTCGAATATGGTACGTGACTCTCCTCCATCCCAAGATGCATTTCCACACCAAATTTGGAATTCTTACCTCAAAGAATATAGGAGATATGCACCAGACTCAAAGCAGTTTCTAGAAATTAGGTCAGAGGTAAAGGTCAATTTCACAGGACCCCAACGATGGTGCGCGACACTTTGTCATCCCAAGATGCATGAACATACCAAATTTTGGATTACTACCTCAAATAATATAGGAGATATGCTACGGACACGATTATTCTAAAAAATAGGTCGGATGTCAAGGTCAAGGTCACAGTGACCTGAAAATGTTACGAGACATTTTGCTATCTCAATATGCATCCACACACTAAATTTGGAATTCCTACCTCAAAGAATATAGGAGATATGCACCGGACAGGAAGTGGGACGGACGGACGGACTGACGGATGGACAGACGGCGAAGGGATGGACAGGACAATGAATATATGCCTCCTACAGTTCCTTTTGGGGCATAAAAACAGTTGCGTTAAAAATCTGAGCTCATGATTGCCGCAAACCTAGTGTGTATATACAGTACATCATTGTATTAAGCATGGTCGGTTTTGTAATTTTGAAATCAAAATGAATGTTGAGATGTTCCCTAAAATTTAATACGCAGTCAGTTATACGCTATCAGCAGTTCGCTTTGTGGGTAAAAATGTCTAATACAAGCATAATTTATGTTACGCAAGGAATAAGTTATGAATAAGCTATTCAACCGTTATTTTCTATTGCTGAAGTCACACGCTCTATGTTCGTTTAGCATACGCTTTGTATAAGTCCAGAGAGAGGCTTTCCCTGATTTTTTAAATTCGATTTCAGCGTAAGCCAGCGTACTGGATACATTTTTTCATACGTCGGCACACGGTGGCTAAAACGCCTTAGTGTGACGACTAAAGATTTTATCGCGATGCTTCCAAATATAAACCATGATTAACTCCTTTCTTGCTAGCGACAACTTTTGCCGTCTGCTGATAACATTTGCAAACAGTTTGGACTCAGATCATGTAGAGTCTGATCTGGATCCAAACTGTTTGGCATTCCTTTTTTAAAGGATTCAAAATAAAATCGACAGACGACAAAAATGGATGCAAAATTACCCAGTACACACCGTGCAACTGGCCACTTTGATGACAGAGTTCATGCGCGGATCCAGAAAGTTTTGTCAGAGGGGGTTCAAATTTGATAACGTTTTTTAGTTGATGAGGGCATAGAGGATCCAAATGTCACTATAAATGGACCATCATCGTCCCGCCAGCGAAACGCCATCATCTAAATGGCGTTTCGCTGGCGGGCCGATGATGGCCCAACATTGAATGCTGACTTAGTAGCTTTGTGATTTTTCACGGGATCCGGGCCAATATTACTAAGAAATCCTGTATTTTTGTGATTTTTCAGGGGGGGCCCTCTGGATCCGCCCATAGAGATCACTTACATTGATGACATATTCAACTTTTGAGGTAGCATGAAGGGTAGATAATAATTTTCGGTTTGCAAACACAGAGAAGCCCCCTGGTATTACATGATGGATGAGAAACATGTTGGTGGTGAGAGATTCTACAGAACTTGACAAGTTAGTGAAATATCTCTTGCAATTAAAGCCACATTTGATCATCTAATCCCTTAGTTATAATATCTGTTTTGGGTGCTGGTCTCATTGAGACAGTTCTTTTGAGTACACACAATTTGTTTTGGTTGAGAAACGATATTTGTCTTTATTATGCAATCCTGTCTTCAGGCCTGGTATTGAAAAGTTTGATTACGTCGTGCAAAACACCCGCTGTGGCGCAAATGAACCAATCCTAGATCATATATTGCAAAGGTGCTAAGGAAAGGTGGCGCGCGTCATCAACGCAAACGCCGGGAATTCATTCACATAAATGATACTGCATCGTGCAGGCTGAATTACTTTTCCAAAATGAGAGACGCGACAACTTAAAAATAAATCGTGGATGTTCTTTACTTATATACGAAATATAAAAAAAAGTATAGCGCTTGGATGATAATGCTGAATATTTTATTTCAGTGGTACAATCATCTCGATAAATCGAGTCTTGCTATTTTGAAATACAGTAAAACCCGTGTAAAACGACCACTCAAAAATAGACAAAACAAAGATCCTTATGACAAATGATAGCTTAATGAAGGTCGAAAGTATTGCAGAATGCACCAATTGGAACATTCTGCAATACTTTTGACCTGCATCAAGCGATAAATGGTCTTCAAAACCAATTTTCAGTCTTTTTGAGAGTGGCCGTTTTACACAGGTTTTACTGTACGTGCTGAAGTCGAAATAAATTTGGAGTACGTTGAATTCAGATTTAAGTATTTGTGATGTCATTTTTCATTAACAAATTAGCTCATTGTCAACGGCAGGTGAAAAAAAATCTTAGTTCAATACATGGAAATATTTGGTTATATTGGCTAACCTATGACACAATTATATAACATATGCGTCATGGATTGATCCAGCGGGGGGGGGGGGGGGGGAGAGGGGGACAGGAGGTTCGGACCCCCCTGGTAATTCACAAGTTGCTATGTTTCCTTAGAAATACTGGTACAGACCACTCTGGGGGTCCAATTGCTTCTCGAGGGAGGTCCGTACGGCTCTCTGTGAAATACGTTGGTGACTAAAAACTTTTCGGTTGCCCCCTGACGAAGTTTTCTAGAATTTTCTGGATTCGCGCATGTGCGGTACCTAATCCGTAGTTATCTAGTGAGGTATAGATAAGAGGGTAATTATTTGGCCTCAGCTTTGAACCCACTTGCATACAGTGTAGTTGGTGCATACATATACATATAATGACATACTTTTCGTCCTATATAATTGTCAGCTTAATGTAATAGTTTTTGCTTTTTGATATATCAATCTGTATGGTTCAGCTGAGCTACCATACACAACTGAGTCAGCATCATATCTGCACAAAAGGGACGCTACAGGCACTTTTTGTAATGGTTGATGGAATTGGGCTCAGCCTCCAGTTATTGAAATGCATGATGGAACTGATTTGATTTGAAATTATCAAAAATTCTAACATTTGAATATAATGTCATAATATACACCTAAACCCATGACTGCCGATCAGAACCGCAGTTTTATTGGCAAATAAGGGTTAAGCCAAGATCGTTAGATAAGCACTACAACTTGATTTAAGTATTTCAAAAGTATTTGTGACCTTGATATGTAAATTATTATTGTATTTGATTGACTAGAAACTGTATAATGTACGTCAAATGAATAATCTGTTCTGCTCTGTTCTGGTGCGTGCAAGCTATGAAGGTTCTTCTGCGAGTCAACAATGATCAATGGTCAGGCAAGTCTTAGCCTTTGCTGGTCACATATGTAACAAGGGTTTAATGTAATGGATTAGCCCATACATTATTTACATATGCAATAAACTCTCGTTAACTCGAAGTCCACGGCACCAGAGCTTCTCTAAAGGACATCAATTATATTTAACAAAATGCTGTTTATTTTCCGTGTATCTTACCAAAGCGTACACTGATATTGTGGTTCTTTAAACGTATATCTTGGTAAGAATTAAGGAGCTACATGAGCGGAGCCAGAGCGTTTTGTCAGATGGGGTCCAACTCTGACGAGTTTTTCTGTTCTTAAGTTGATGAGAGAGAGATGATCCGAAAACCACTTAGAGCGGGCCATCATCGACCAGCCAGCGAAACGCCATTTAAATGGCGTTTCGCTCGTAGACCGATGATGGCCGAATATTGAATACTGGTTTGGTAGCTTTTTCAGGGGATCCAGACCAGTATTGATAAGAAACCCTATAATTTTGTGATTTTCAGGGTGGGGGGGGGGGAGGTTCGGACCCCCTACCCCCCCTCTTGATTCGCGCATTGAACATCAAACATATTAAACCATATGATCTGAATCCAATGGCTCCTAAATTTTCTTCGGCAGAAGCGGATATTTCGAGCTAGCAAAGTTCGACTTATTGAGATTTTAAATATAGATAAATGGTGTCAGTAAAATGGACACAATAGATTTGGACACGCTGCAAGTAGTGCAAAGATACATTTGCATGATTTCTATTCCAATTTGCCTCGTATGTGGAACATTTGGTAACATTGTGTCTTTCATCGTCTATATCAGAAAGTGGTCAAGTTCTACGATACCGCTTGTATTTTTGTCTTGCTTCGATCTGCTGTTTCTATGGACAGATAGTGTTTTCAGCGGATCCATGGCCTATTTTGGATACCTGATGGAGACACGGCCTTATGGTTGTGCGATAGTATATTATTTGTGCATGGTCATGTTTTTCGGATCAACGTTCGTCGTAGCAATGTTTAGCTTAATGCGAGCGTACTCGGTGGTCCGACCGCTAATGTTTGGTCCAACCTTTCCGACAAGAAGAACTCTATATATGGCATCCATTCTAACTGCCATAGCGTTCGCCATGGAAAGCCACATTATTTTTGGCTTCTACAGGATACCTCATCATAACACCACCATCATGTATAGAGCCATGGCGTGTGAACTCCGTCCGCAGGCCTATAATACCTTTTACTTTTACTACTGGGTTAACGTTGAGACGGTCATTTCTATGGCAGGCCTTGGAGCAATCGTAATAGGAAATGTCATAGTCATTATCAGCCTTCTTCGCCGAAAGCCGATCGGTAACTCAACAATGGATACTTCACAGATCAGTCGCCGTCTAATCGCAGTCAGTATTGCTCAGGTTCTAGTGTGGTCCCCATGGATAGTGTTGTCGATGATGGCATTTGGCTTTGACAGAGACATCGGCTCCATTGAAGATAGACTTTTAATGGTTTTGATGGAGGTGGCACTTGATCCCTTACGAATCCAATCCGGTTTCGGGTTCCTCATATACACTGTCATGGGATCAGAGCATCGCGCCGAATTCAAAACAATTGTTTCCTGTAGAAATAATAGAATATAGACAGGAATCGCCAATTGCACATGGATAGGCGACAATCGAAAACGCTCTTAACAATCGACGAACGCGTATCAAAATCGCTAGAGACAGTGTCAAGTTTTGATTGCCATTTGTCACCAGCCGGGCGACAAATGGCAATCGAAAACTCTGTATCTAACAAATTTTGATCTACGTTCGTCGATAGTATTTCGTATAACGTTTTCGATTGCCGCCTATCCGGTGTTAACCTGTGGCAAGGTTTAATCCTTAAAGCGCTCATCGCAACCAAATGCACTTTTTCCTTCAAAACGGCGGAATTTACCGATACCATTCCACGGATGTACACGATCATTTACCTAGTTTTGTATAGGATTGAGTGGGAAAATTATATAAGAAGTGAAAATAAACATATTTCTTCTTATACGACAATTTTTTATAAGTTATACACTTAATATTCAATCGTTGCTCTAAAATATGGTGTTAAGATTGATAAAATAAAGTATTGGGAAAATTCGTCCTTTGGCGATTCAAAATTACTTCACTGCTGTCAAATATGAATGCATTTGCGACTTATTTGTTAAGATTGCTTAAGAAGCTATTTTAACCTTCAAATTTGACAATGGAAACATTTGCTGACAAACTTTTAGTTCAGCTGGTGACTGGGACTGTGTGGCGGCGGTAGAACGTCTCCCTGCCCTTCACTAAAGTGTAGATTTTATTTTCTTGTCCTTTGGGATCATGGGCTCATTGTGGAACTTTGAAACTATAAGAGGGTCACTGATGAGGCCTAAATGGCAGAAACTAGCTAGTCTGGCCCAGGGAATGTGCACACTCTAGTTTTAGTTCTTTGGTGTAGTCTTTGCTTCCAAAGTATACCCTTTTAAGAACATATTTTAGAAATTATCACCACAGAGTGAAAACTATATGGCTTACTTTGATATAATTATTTACAAAATAAGTATTTTATGAATTTCTTCCCTATTGCGAAATTTATGAGGAAGTCACAGTCAGCTTGAAATTTTTTTCTAAGTCCACATCCGTAGGTACAAGCCAAGACGTTTATAAACTTCTTGTGTGATCATGGCTTAATCTCTGTATTTGTAAACATGATTTGTGTATGATTTATACATTTATTATCTTTATTAGGTATTCTTTTATTGTTTCATCAATATTTTTCTTAATTATTCATTTTTAATTTGTTGTGTAATTTTTGAAACGGTAAAACATAAAACTTGATCTGCTTTATCACGGAAACACTATATTTCCTTCTCCTGATATAATTAAATCAAAAGGGAGGGAGACATGTGAATCCTGAAATAAAAGAAAGAAAGACGATATGTGAAAGAAAGAAAAAAGAAACAGTAAGACCCCATTCAAGTCTATGCCTAAAGCGACATAGACAATTTCGTCATTATTGTAAATACGAGGCCTGTTTCATGTTTATTTGAACAGATTTGAATTTCACTTTTTGCGGTTGCATATAATTAAAACAAGCAAATTTTGCTTTTTCATGCATAACGGAAGTGTCCCTGGTATTGCCAAATAGACGAGATGGCAATTTAAAGCATAGCTATAACACAGTGGCCCTAAATACATCCCCACCCCTCCTTTTAACTGATTTTAAGAGCTAAAACGGGTGTATCTTCTAAAAAAATACGTATTTAAGTGTGAAATTTTCTTTTAAGTTTAGAGGCACACTCAGTCTAGTATTAAAATGAGAAACAGCCTATGTGTGCCTGTTTTTGCTTTGAAACTGGGCTTAATAAGTTCTTCCATACAAGTGCCCAAATGGGTATCTCATGTATAAAATGTGTCTTGGAAGAAGTTTGAAAAGCAAATTCTCAAAACTCTCAGCCGACTCGATTTCTTAGATATTTTAAGTATCTATTACCGATAAAACTGATCACCAAATATTGCATTTGAGTATTTTGCATACAATTTAGTGATGCTATGGAAACTGTAAACCCTAAAATTTGATGTTCAAGTCGCTTCCAAAAAGTAAATATCCAACTGAAATGCTTTATTTTCTAACAGAACATACTTTAATTATCAATGTTAAATATATATAAGAGGTTCCAAGAGAAAAACTTCATATCTTTTAGAGAAATTGTTCGAGAAAGATTAAGTACATTTCGTTTCAGACAGCATTTTTATACGCTTAAAATTTGACTACTCGTCTTCAGAGACTGTTTCAAACCAGAAAATAAAAATTAAGAACTATTTTCTTGATGACTGCGTATTTCTGAAGATCAGACTAACCCATGGAAATCAATTATTACCCAATATAACGAGAAATAAATAAGTAACAGCATTTTCAAATTTGTTCAAATAAACATGAAATACCTCTTGTATTATGCGCATACTAGTCTGCGCTGCTCACACAGTTGTACATTTATATTATAAATTTGTAAGTAATAATGTCTTAGGTGAAATATTGCCTGTTTTGTGGTTTGATGCATTTTTCAGTGATGTAAGGTAAATCCCAAAACCTATGTATAGCCAAAACGAGTAAAGTTCACTAATTCGGTCATTTTTGTGCCCCATCTAAACAGTTTTTTTTCTAACGCTTTATGGTTTATGAGTTTAGTTTATGTCTTAACAATAAAGCAAAAGAAAAGCAATGAAAATGGTCAAGCAATGAAAATGGTCAATAGTCATTCCTTATGACGTTTATCAACAGCAAGTGCCCCCATAATTGCCAAAAAATGCTGTCCCATCGTCATATTATGTAATTTTAAGAATGTATTATGCTCAAATGGTTGTTTTTATAAGCAGTTTTCAACTTAATTTTTATTGACACACATATACACCTTTCAATAAATGTCCCTCGTTTGATTAAAAAGTGAAAAACATTTTTTGTTGAATTGATGATTAATGTCCCACTATCTAATGTGAATTACGTTACCAATTTAACCATCTCACAAATTACAAAACATGCATGTTAAGCTCACATCAACATCTCTATGTCAAGAGGATTACTATGTACATGGACAAAAGAAACACATTTGGGGAAACATTTGTTTATTTTTCGCAGATAAAAAGAAATCGGCAGTTTTGTGAATTACGTTACCCTATGTGTATTATTTGTATAAGAAGTGGTCCAAATATTGCAATTGAAGTCAATGTAAGAACTATACCCTAACTATATATCAAACCATACAAGAACTTTACACGAAGTTGTTTGCATAGAAAAAAAATAAGTGGAAACATATATTTGTGAATAACGTTACTATGAATAACGTTACAACAATTTTACTAAAATCCAAATACCTCTCTAAATGCATACCCTAGCTGAAAAAAGGGTTTGTCTTTAATCAAAGCAAATCTGTCCCAGTTAAAACAGATCAATATAAACCATATTACAGTTGTCATCTTATTATAACAATGGTTTTACCTATATGCTCTGGGTACAACTCCCCTATTCATGTAATTTACAAAGATACTTATTATAACAACATATGGAAAGTAATATGTTTGAAAAACAAAAAAATGAATAGTGTAAATCACTAAGGGATTGTTCGTATGGTTTTTGAAATGAGCTGGATTAAACATAGGTAACGTAATTCACAAGTAGGTAACGTAATTCACATTCTACAAAAACCCCAGATTAGTCCAATCAAAGGGCCAACAGCAACAAATCGACTGTGATTATAAGTTTCTGACTTGTTGTTCAATTGTTATTATCTCTTTTTCAAACCATTTTTATCTCGTTTTTTATCTCGTTGCTGCTACCACTGGAGGTTTATTGGTGAGTTTATGTGTATACTTTGAAGTTGGCACTCTCACGTTTGCATACTGGTCCATTCCAGTTGATCACAGTGACTTCAAATGTTCTCATCACTTACTATGTTGACAACATCTATCGTTTGATAGATAAAATAGTTAACTTGAATTTATAACTTCTTATCTTCAATTTTTGTGAGCAAATTGGCAATGTGAATTACATTACCATTAACATTTTGCCATTTTTCTGAGAAGGGCGTATCTTTGAAAATGATGCAAACTTAGCTTTTATGTAATATATGTACATGAAAAGGCATTTTTTGAAGTTAGATTATTTATTCTGCATTGTCTTAGTTTTTAGCTTGGCACAAGTTTTCAAATAATAGGAATATTTAAAATCATTATTTTATAATCATATCTTAAAGTGTTGTTCCAACAAGATTAATGAAACTAGATGCAACAGCTTACTTCCAATGTGCAAAGGATGATGTAAAAAGTATTAAGCAACACACTAGAACCTGATATTTTGCCAAAAATATATGTTTCTACGCAGGAAATAAGACCAGAGTGTAAGGTATCTGAATTACGTTACCGACCTATTGGCACAATGTTCTTTATACAAGAATACAATTTATTATTTCCAATACCAAAGAAGAATGTAATTTTTCATCTACTGTTTCAAAACCAAAAAAAAAAAATCTGGTCAACTCTTCAAATTTGATGGATACAATTAAAACAATAATATCATTCATAGAATTACAGTTTAATTCCACAGTCAATTCATAACAAACCTGCTTAGAACATACTGAGAAGCAAACACATGATATAAATTCTACATAATTGACTTATTTGATCAACAAGAGATCCAAGTAGAAGTGCATGCTATCAAAGGCCTTAAATATTTCAGTCTTGTACGAAATTTGGTATATACAAGTATACTTCATCACAGAAACGTAGTTCACTGTCAAATTCAGTGGTGCTTTTGTATGGCTCATTGTGTCATCCTCGTAAAAATTGAATAAATAAAATAAACAAATAAAAATTATAATTGTATACAGACTCAGTTGCATAGCTGGAAGTTGCATAGCAAAACTTTCTATGACCTAGGAAATCCAGATATAAATGAAAACCTGTCATATTTACAGGGTATATCAGGCCTGTAGTAAAGAGTGCGTAACAAAAAAAATATATTTTATCATGTCTCACCAAAACATGTGTTGTGGGTTATCAAAAGAACGTCTCGATGAGAATGTTCTTTTGAACACCCGAAACATATTAAAGCTGATTTGTAAGAAATTATTAACAATTTTAGCTAAAAATGTCTAGCTAACCTGTGGGATTACCTTTAAGCATCCATAAATGCAAATGGCTGAGACTACTATTGCAAGAATCGTGAGAGCTCTAATGCGTACGATCTGTTTGTTAATCAAGTACTTTGATGGTATGGTTGTTTTGAGTTAGATTTCCAGTCACTCATTCAAGTTACGTAAAACCTTTTGGTGCTGTGTTTAGACGAATAGTATGTATTTATTGATACAATTTCCAGTCTACAGATACTTTACGCCAGGAACAACCCTTATCAGTTACCTCTTATATTAACTGCATTGTCGCATGTTGCCTGATAAATATTGTCTATCTCACGGCATGTTGCCTTTATCAGGTCATGATGACGTTGCACTTTTTGAATGACGTCGCTAATGACGCTGAATCAACACAAAAATAAAAAATTACGTCATAATTGCTAGTTTGAAGAGTGTTCAACAATGGTTAAACTGATAAATAGAATACCAGGTTCGCGTCTTTTGATAGCAAGTTTACCAGGCTCGGCTTTGAGAACGCACGTTGAATCGCTCGGCAAGCCTCGCGATGTCAACAAGCGTTCTCAAAGCCTTGCCTGGTAAACTTGATATCAAAAGACACTCACCTAGTATTCTCTATTTATAATAAAGACAACGCTTCAGTTTTGTGTTATGATGCTCTTTCCTTATGAACGAAGATATTTTTTTATAATTATGGGAGCATAACCATTCTTCGAGATTGATCAATGCTACTTTGTCACAAACAGTGAATGGACATCTTGTTCTAATTACGAAATAGATCAGCTCCAGCAGTGAATTGTTGAGTAATAATTCACTGTTTTGAGGTCAGTTGTAAAGAAGATCAAATCACGAGCGCGCAGCGCAAGTGATTTATCTTCGTACAACTGACCGACAAACAGTGAATTATTACTCAACAATTCACGCACTTGAGCTGATCTATTTCGATTCTAACACACAATAAACTACGAAAACACATTCGAAGTCTTCAACTTCTTCCAATTTTCCGCCATTGCACTGAAGAACTCCCGCCAATACTTTGACTACGTCTCATACGTTTACATGTAATTGTAACGTCTTTCAAGCGTAAAAACGACGTTACACCGTCCAACGCCATGAATGACGTCATTTTCCAGTGACGTCAGCTATCACACACTTTATCTGTGAATTATCGTCTGATATACCACAGTTTGTTATCGTTGGCTCTATAGGGGCGGTGTGTTAGAATAATATATAAAATTGCCCCCAGATTCCTAAATTTTGAGATCAAGCAATTCTATTTGGTCAGTAACAGAATTTGCACATCTTGACCTGCCAAGTTTAAAGAATGTCATCAGTTTTTTTATACTTTGAGATCGAGCACTGATTTATTCTCAGAAACATAATCTGCACAGATTGGTTTCTCACGAAACAGAATACAAACAGTTTGATCGAGAAATATTATTTTGTCGTTAATAGTGTCTGAAAATTTTAGACTGTACTGTTTAACCATTTAACCCATAGAGATGCATTTAACGCTTTTGCAAATAAAGCAGACCCAGATCAGACCGCTCTTGCAAGAGCTGCCTGATCAGGGTCTGTGCTGTTTGACAGGAGCTGAAAAAGCAGGTTCTACTATGTATGATATACAAGATCCTAGTAGTGGACATGACAAGTAATTTCTTTGTTCTATGTAGCAATATGAACGTGTATTTATTATAATTATTCATAGTGGATGGAGCCTAGCATGGATATTCATAAAGGAAAGGGTTATAGAATGCCACCAGTTTTCTATACTAAAAATATTTAGCAACACTTAATGATCAGTCACAGTTTCTGCATTGCTTGGTCGTTCAGGAGAAAGAATGTCATCTTTTATTGGCTGGGCACACCGTGGCTCAACTTGGGTTTTCTTTTTTTCTGACTTTCTGTGAGTCAAACGCTCTTTTCTTTGTTTCACATCAGTATGTCAATTGATTATTATTTTTCTCTATGAGGAAACAGTGTATAAGTTAGGAAGCCCCACGCGAGTTGCAGCAGCAGAAGCTAGGGAGAATTGGTCAGTATAATTAATTTAGCAACCCCTCCCCAACCCTCACTGTATGTGAGTTAAACGCTCTTTTCTTTGTTTCACCACAGTATGTCAATTGATTATTACGTTTCTCTGTGATGATACAGAGTATAAGTTAGAAAGCCCCACGCGAGCTAAATTGGCAACACAGCAGCAGAAGCAAGGGAGAAGCTTTGGCCAGTAGAACTAATTTAGCACCCCCTCATTGGCTTCGGCTGCTCTCAGCTTTATGGTGGTGGTTCTTGCTGTCATCTTTTATTGCTGCTCCCATTGTTTGTGTTTTTTGTGTTTGGTCCTTGTTTGTAGTTGCTGAGGAAAGAGAAATGGCGGTTTGACATTTATCGTCTATAGTGTTCTGTGTTCCTTCCTAATGTTGCCTTGTGTGTCTCGTGTGAGCGATTGTGGCATTTTCTGACGCGGAGGTTATGCAACCTTTTTCATACTCAAAAATAGTAAGTGAGTATGGTCAGGAAATACCACAATCACTAACGGCAGACAAACCAATGACACCGCGAGGAAGAGCCGCACAACCATCACGAGACACTAGGAAGACAAACCAGCAAAACAACCAGCTCTCTCTTCCCCATCAAGATGATTGCAAAACTAAAATGGACATAAAGTCAACTCAGCTTAGCTAAAAAATTCTCCTGCTCATTAATGTTTAAATGCCCTTGATTGATGGCATTTTTAAAAATGTATGAGCATGGTAAATACCACATCTGAGAGACTTGAAGCAAGAAACTTCTTCACCTTTCGATATTTTAGTTTTTATGAGCAGTTGAAATTTCGTGCTCAGTTGAGCATGAAAAAGGTTTTATAACCTCGGGGCCTGGTCTTACTTACTTTTTATATGGTGAAGTCTAAAACATATTGTGGTATTGTTCATACAGTAGTTTAGTCAATTAATTTTAGACAAACAAACTTGCGGATAGAGAATTAAAGTTTTTGTTTGTGGTGTACCAAAATGTATGTTTCACTGTGGAAGGTAAATTAATGAAGCATTCCGGGAGTGTCGATATCACAGGCGTGCCCTAACACCTTACTGAGCGGAATATTTGTTTTAAGTGCAGCGCATCATTTCAGCCACCAATTAATTTTATAAAAGTTTCCTGCTAATAGTTAATTAGAGTTTTTGTTCGTGTTATGTCAAAGAGTGCGTTACTCTGTTTTGGGTAAATTAATGAAGTATTCCTACAGGCATGTTCTTTATTTGTCCAACAAGCACCTTCCTGAGCTGAACCTTTGTTTTAAGTGTAGCGCATCATTTCGGCCACCACATGAGATTGACTTGCTTATTCAATTATTTTTTAAAAAAAGTTTCCTGCTGATAGGTAATTAGAGTATTTGTTCCTGCTGTGTCAAAGTGTAAGTTACTCTGTTTCGGTAAATTAATGAAACATTCTAGGGAGTGTCGACATCACAGGCATGTTCTGTTTTTTTTTATCCAATTCATTTACAGACACCTTGTAGAGCTGAACTTTTATTTCAAGTGCAGCGCATCATTTCAACCACCACAGGAGATTGTCTAGCTTATATTCAATAATTTCTAGACAAGTTTCAAGCTGATATGTTATCAGAGTTTTTGTTGTGTTGTGCCAAAGTGTAAGTTACTCTGGTTTGGGTAAATTAATGAAGCAATTGTACAGGTATGTTCTTTATTTGTCCAACCAACACTTTGCCGAGCTGAATATTTGTTATAAGCGCAGTGCATCATTCCAGCCACCACAGGAGATTGTCTAGCTTATTCAATTAATTTTAGAAAAGTTTCCTTCTGATAGGTAATAAGAGGTGTTGTTCGTGATGTGCCAAAGTGTAAGTTACTCTGTTGTGGGTAAATTAATGAAGTATTCCTACAGGCGCGTTCTTTATTTGTCCTGGACGAACAAACACCGTGCTAAGATGAATATTAGTTTTAAGTGCAGCGCATCCATTTCAGCGACCACAGGAGATGATCTAGCTTATATCCAATCATTTTTAGAAATGTTTCCTGCTGATAGGTAATTAGAGTTTTTGTTCATGTTGTGCCAAAGTGTAAGTTACTCTATTTCGGGTTAACTAATGAAAAATTATAGGGAGTGTGGACCCCGGGTGTCGACATCACAGGCATATTTTTATTCATCCACTTCATTTGCAGACACCTTGCTGAGCTGAACATTTGTTTTGAGCGATCTAGATTATTGTTAGTTCGGAAATTTTCGCGAGATTTTCATATTCACCAATAGCGTAAAAAGACATAGTTACATGTATTTGCGAGGTTAAAGATTCGCGACTAAGGCATGATTTACCTAGTATATAAGTGAACGACAGAGTCAATTCGCCAATTTGCGAGGGTTTTATTTTCGCGAAACTTCGCATGAAGTTTCGCGAAAATAAAACCCTCTCGAAAATTTCCAAATCTATAGTAGGTAATTAATACGGAAAGTGAATTGACGTTGATGTTCGTGATGTTACACTATTATGATTAGGAAATAGGGGATCTTACATGAGTGTTCATGTTTTATTGATTTTATTAAACGACTTAGGGAAAAGAAATCAAATGCGAGGCTTTCCGAGCATCTTATCTCTTTTTCGCAACGAGTTAAATAAATTCAATAATACAGGAGCACTAATAATAGATTCTTTTTATCACATGACATTTAAAATATTTAAAAGTTGCATTTTGGTTTGAAAACGTAAACAACAAGTTTTCAACAAGTTTTTATTTACTTTTGCCAAACACTGGTTTGGCAAAAAGATTCCAGTGGCAGTTTCAAACATAAGATGAGTTACATATCTTTGTAAACTGATTCTCTGTTTAATTGAAATATTAACATTAGAAGCTAAATCAAATGATGACTACGTTTTGACGTTATTGATGGCAGCTGATTTTTCAGCATGAAATCTCAATCACACCTGTCACATAACCAATAGTTTTTTTTAAGCGTATGATGCATTAAGGAGGGTGAAAGACCACCAAACGAAAAATCACATGTTTATCGTTTTAGCATTACTTACAGCGGATGGAAATTTTGCTTACTGACCCCTCCTGCAGTTCTTGCTCTCCCCAAATGCATATTTAAAGGATGGTGTCTGTAAATTCGTGGTTTCATTTGCCTAAGGTCATGTTCTCGTCATTGTAATTGAAATCGTTCGATATTGCAGAAGATGGGCACAAAATGATGCGAAACATAAGGAATTGCTAAACTTATTGTGCAAAGTATAAATTCCATGTTGGACTTAAATCTCTCTTGTGCCAAGGACTTTCGGAACCAGAGTTCTATGGTGACTTAATGTATAAGTTGAAAAAGATTGTTGGCTCTAATAATTTTTTAGCGCAGTTTATTAAAATATTTTCTCATTATAAAAAAGATTGATAATATAAGATAATATTAATGTACTGCAACAGACTGCATGCTTGGTGGTCAACCCAATCACGGCTGGCTTCAGACTCTATGACGGTTGCGACTTAAAGACACATTAATAGATGAGATGGTTGGGGCCTGATGCTTTGGCTGTTGTCAGGCCCACAGGGTTTTAACTGTTGAATTTCTTTTGCTCCGGTATTCTCCTTTTTATATCTTGATTTATATGTCCTAGGAGATAATTCATGAATAAGTTAGGGATCTTTAATGCAAACCAAACATTATGAGTCTTGATCCACATCTGAACTAAGGGCGGTGCTTCTTTTGTGGATCAGGGAACAAGGCTACCTGTTTATTGTAAACTTAAATGGGCAGGATTACACGTATAAGAATCTATCATGAGTGTGAGGGTAGGATAGAAAAATCTGTCCCGAGGATCGCCGTTTGGCATCACGAGGCTTGCCGAGTGATGACAAACGGTGATCCTGAGGGACAGATTTTTCTATCCTGCCTGCCCTCACATGAATAATGGATTCTTTTTCTTGCTCATCACTGTTTTATTTATTCAAATATCACGCTAGAGAACCTCTGTACTCGAACAGCGCAGTCATCGCGTGGTGCTCGCAGTCGACGGGTGCACAAAAATATACTATTTTGGTTTACTTTGATCCATTCTATGAGCCAGTACTTTACAGCTTTTAATTTTCACGATTTTTTTTTCATTTGGAATTATTGCTTATTAGGTGTTGTAGTCCATTCTGGCCCAATAAGAGGCTTTAAATTTTAAAACTAGCAGAGTACCAGTCAGTTTCTGGCTCGTCAATTGGATTGTATGTGCCTGAAATGTGTTCAATGACTAATAAATATTCTATTAAAGTAATCAATTATCATGTTATGTCATAAAATAATAAAGAATACGTATAAGTGGAGGACTAGAAAGTTTGAAATGTCTCTGTTTATTATTTGCGAAGATGCAAGCCATTTTTCTTCTGTACGCAAATTTTCAGTAGTCAAGTGGACTGGCCCATATGTCGAGTGCCTAAATATTTAATTTGGTCGCATTCGTCAAGCTGTATCTGGACGCAGTCGATGGGAGCACGAGCGGTTTTAACAAAGCCAGAGCGATTGAACTGCTGTTTATTTGTCCCCAGCGATGCCAAACTGTCTCGGCAATGCCAATACATAAAACAAGCTGTGCCACACTCTCTTATAACCATTGCAAGGTTTGCTACAATTTATCACTGCTGGGCAAGACATGCATTTTAGTGCATAAAATAACCAGGGTCACTGGCGAGTGATACGTAGATCAAGGCTAAAATTCTACGGATTTCATATTAAAAAAAAAAAATGCGCTGTACAGAATCATAAAATCAATGAAACGTGAGATTTATGGCATAGTGCGTTCTTGAGGAGTATGACCAGGACAACAATGACACTTCATAAATCTCTGCTGCATACACTACTGCAAATGTGGTGTTGATCATGGTATGGGGTCACACATTACAGTGTATGTTTGAAGAGTATGTAAAGGACAATTAATATGCATGTTTTGACGTTCTCAGCTGTCAGTGCTTCAGAGGCACAATTTAATATGACGTGTTGACAGACGGATGAACAGACAAACAAACTGGTGGATGGTTTGAAAATTTGAAGGCTTATGGGACTCTCCTAGGAAGATAACAGTTCCCTTGTTTCCCTGAAATAAATAGGCTTGTTTCCCTGTTCCCAAAAAAATCGAAAATTGTTTTCTTATGTTCCATGTTCCCAATATTGCCTTTGTACCCTGTTCCACTCAAAATTTGACCTTTGTTCCCTGTTACCCTGGAATAATGTCATTTCTCCTGTTTCCCAAAACCCCTAGGAGGGACTACGTTATGTGGATGTCATATTTAGCCATATACTTACCATGTAGAATAAAAAAGATGCCAATAGATGGCCGATCTGCGAAAAAGACGGATGGTCGGACGATAGCTTGAAATGTCGTCCCGATCTGGATAAACTATTTGACATTAGCGAGGAAGAGTCGATTTTGGTATCAGATTGCTCCTGGGGCTTTGAGACCAGGCTTTATGTCCATTCTAGTTTTGCAATCATCTAGTTTGTCTTCCTGGTGTCTCGTGATGGTTGTGTGGCTCTTCCTCGCGGTGCCATGGGTTTGTCTTCAGTTTGTGATATTTTCTGATCATACTTACTATTTTTGACAAAACTTGGAGCCTGATTTGGATTCGAACTGTTCGAGCCTGTACCCAGTAAGCACCTATTATACTAGAAATCAGGCAACTGGCTCGATATAGCTGTAATCTGGTTATGATGACAAAATAGTATGCGGAAAAAAAGAATCAGCATGCAAAACGTTAATCCGAGTGTGTTTCTGGAAGCGTTTTAAAATGAAAATGTCTG
The DNA here is from genome assembly GCA_964019695.1 of Loripinus fragilis. Classification (NCBI taxonomy): domain Eukaryota; kingdom Metazoa; phylum Mollusca; class Bivalvia; order Lucinida; family Lucinidae; genus Loripinus; species Loripinus fragilis. The sequence goes on along the minus strand of OZ026522.1, from coordinate 60,742,381 downwards.
AGATTGATCATAAAAACAGTTTAGACCCAGCTCAGGCTCAGTAAAACGTCTGGCAGGACCCGAAGGAGAAAGATCCGCAAGATTTAAGAAATGTTAAGGACAAAAACACGTTACATAGTATGCAAAGAGCTAAGACAAAAACGTTACACGATGGTACGTGTTGGGTATATGACGTAACTAACGACCACTTTTGCAGTCTACAGCAAGCTACAAAGTAATTCTGTTTCTCCAGTGAAGGCCGCGATGAATTGCCGCAAGCATAATACGACTTTTCATCAGGGTCTGCGCACTTTTCGGAGAAAAACATTACATTTTGGAAATAAACAAAATATCTAAGGCCGAAAAAACGATAATTACAATAAAACGTGTCTGTTTTGTCTTCTGCTAGAACATTTTAGATTTTTTTTTGCAAACAGTGTATGCTCAGTCTGATCTGGGTCAATACTGTCTGCCGCTCTATGGACAGCAAAACTATACTCTAAGGCCGACAAAACGCTAATCACAATAAAACGTGTCTGTTTTGTCTTCTGCTAGAACATTTTAGATTTTTTTGCAAACAGTGTATGCTCAGTCTGATCTGGGTCAATACTGTTTGCCGCTCTATGGACAGCAAAACTATACTCAACAAAAAAGTTAAGGAAATCTCAGAAAACCATGCAACATAAGAACACCAAAGTAAACAATTATTCAAATTTTATTTATCGGAGTGGCTGCTGCCAGACGTCTGGCAGCAGCGAAAAGTCGGATAAATCGCTGGTGACAGACGTCTGGCAGCAGCGAAAAGTCGGATAAATCGCTGGTGACAGACGTCTGGCAGCAGCGAAAAGTTGGGTAAATCGCTGGTGCCAGACGTCTGGCAGCAGCGAAAAATCGGATAAATGGCTAGAAATCAAATGATCTGTGAATGGCACATGAATTACATGTAGCTACCGACAGACGACAGTACGTTACCCATTTTCTAGAATTTCAATTGACAAAGACTACTAGTACCGTGGCGTAAAATGCGATCATTTCCAAAAGAATGCGTTGGCCGAAGATCCACGAATGATCATGCCTGAGCAAGATCTGTGTGATTCATGTAAGCGAAGACAGTCGTTGAATGCATTTCTGTACACGTTCTTCTAGCTCAAACACCCCACCCCGTCCTGGCTTTGAGTATTAGATGTGCTGTCATGTACCTCTGTCGCTAGAGTCCGTTTCATTGTCCGGTACAGGCGCATGCGAGCACACATTATCTATTCGAAAGAAAGCCAAAGGAGGTTTTTTGTGTGTGTTTTTTTTTTAACTCAACAGTATGTGCTTTCTCATATTGATCTGTATCTATAGAATATTAGCATAAGAAAGAAAATATTGCCACAATATGGACGACTGGACCTACATGTATAGTAGGGATATAACCGGACCGTGTAAATCTGTAGTTCTTCCAATCCGTTCTGCATTTAATCAGTATCTTCTTTATTTTCCATTTGCTTAATGGTGATCGAGGGTCGCTAGTTCGAGACTCATCAGGGCACTGTGTTGATTCTTTTAGTAAGACACTTTTATACAATCTGCTTAGTACTGGATCAACCAAGGAAGACAGAAGAAAGACAGAAGTCGTGATAGAAGAATTGTTGAATGGAACGTAAAGCATCAACGCAAGCATACATGTAACATACTGATTGGCTTCGATTGCAAAACATAAGTTACATGTAATTTTCCAAAAATGTGGTTTGATATTATGTTGTTGTTGTTGTTGTTGTTGTTGTTGTTGTTCGGCTGCAGCGCCATTCTTATCTTATTATTTGTTAACGTACAAGAATTGGCGTTCACAAAAGCATTCTTCTAGTATATGAACTAATTTCCATGGCCACTTATATTTTGACCGTCTGAGGACCAGTTCCACCCACCGATGGAAAATATATTATATCAAAATGACCTTTATTTGATCAATTTAGTCTCTGTTGCTTCAGATGATCAGCTTTTTTATTCGCAAACATTCTCCTTACATGTTCATAAATGGAAAAAAAATCCTAAAAATCTTAATTTTTATTAGGACTTATTGGTTAACCCTTTTCAGACTAATGGAATTTTCGATAAAGCTACACACAATAAAGTCAGGATGGCCCATTGTATATTTCCTTTTATGAATTAAAAATATGTTTCTTTCTCCGAGGATCGATTTTGTATAAGCAAACAGTGCAGACCCTGATGAAGTTTCGCCTTATGTGGCATTTCATCTGTTGTCTGGTCCACAGAGGACCACCTACTGGTCACGTTTTATGGCTTATCCACTTCAGTGATAACCGTAATAGAATTAATGTAAGACATATTTCGGAAACCGATGATTCCTACATGGAGATAATTTATTATGTACTATATATACCCTTATTAGTCTGATAATTATATCCCTAAAAAATTAACAAAATTCGTTCGTGATGAGGTGTACTAAAGATAGGTAGGAATGAAAAAACAGTGTAAATCCTATTGAAAGTACTCATTGACTGATCTGTGATCAAAATATCTGCCGAATATTTAGAATAAATATGGTATGGTTATTTTCAAAACCATAGAAAGTTATTCTAAATTAGGAAATTTCACCTTCAGCTGAGCATTTGAACTTGAAATAATTACTTTATGTAAGCATCATGAAAGTGTTTCATGATACTGGAAATTTTGAAATAAATGTAGCTTTTATAAAGATTTATCTCGTAGTTAACATAAATCTCGAATAGTTTCGACCACGACCAGGCCCAACAGGACGTCGGACCTGATCTGTATTCAAGCTGTTTTGACACTCTGATTTGATTCCTGAAAGAATGAAAATGCGTGACTGACCTGCTGGATATCAGCACATTCCTAAATACTAAAAAGCTGAACTGCTTTAAAGTGGCCAAGCATATAAAACTTTATTTAATGGTAATATTTTGATTTTGGCAAATATTTTATTTTACATACTAACCGATATTATTATTATCATGTCCAGCTCCATGAAAACGACCAGAATAGCTGAATTATAGCTCAGTTTGGTACAATACTGGATGCACATATTAAAACATCAGTCGCTGGTGAGCCGACGATGGCCCAACATTGAATGCTGGCTTGGCAGCTTTGTCATTTTAGGGGATCCGGACAAGTATTGCTAAGAAACCCTATGTTTTTGTGATTTTTCGGGGGGGGGGAGGGTCCGGACCCCCTGTCCCCCCTCTGGATCCGCACGTGATCCTGTCTGAACGTATGTAATCGTATCTAAATGAGAGAACGGATCGTGGCAGACCGTGTCACCAGAAATTCCATAACTCTTGATTATGGCAGGAGATCAGGGTGATTAGGCCGCTGGCAGGATATGGTTTACCCTCCCCCCCCCACCACCACCACCATGGGGGAATTTTGAAGGCCATATTTTTTCTTAAAGCCCATTGTTTGACAATGGTTTTGCAACATGTTAGCCCTCTGACAATGGCAGCATTAAGCTGTAACAGTCTGCTAATACATTACCCTACAAAATATTTGATAATTAACATTCTTTTTAAGAAAGATAACGTAATAGTTCTATATTTGTTATACATCTTCTAAGTCAGCTATTACTGGGCCACAGATATTGACATTTGATTACAAATATAGTCACCCCCGATGTAGTGTATGTTGCAGTTTTTCATTGACCACTGGTTTAATTGAACCGCTTATGAACCCCTTTTAAATGTTAGATGAATCTAATATAGTTTGTTTCATGTAAGCCCTCTGACAATGGCAGCGTTAAGCTCTAACAGCCTGTTACATACGTTACCATACAAACTAATTGATAATTAACACTCTTTTTAAGACTTCAGAAAAGTGCAAAAGATAAGGTAAGATTCCAAATTGATTATATTTTCGAAGTAAGCTATTACTGAGCCACATATATTGACATTTGAAAACAAATATAGTCACTCCCAATGTAGGCTATGTTACATTTATTTCATTGAACCCCCCTTTTAAATGTTAAATTAATCTAATAAAGTTTGTCTTAAATTTTATTGAAACCAGTTTATGTTCATTTATTTGGTATTATATTAAAGCATGTGTATTTACATTTTCAAAACTGCAAGAACAACGGTTCTATCTTACTTTTTGAGTTATTAGATGTTGAACATGGCAGCCCCATATCACACAAAAATGTCAAATGTAATTCTCTAGGCCTTGTGCTGGCTTTAGACCCCTCCCCCAGGGGGAATTTTATACACTATAATTTCCAAATACTACATTATATATACCACAAGATGAAATATGTTAGTCCTCTGAGAGTGGCAGTGTTAGCGTGTAACATCATGTTACGTACGTTACCCGAAAAACAATATTAAGTTTTCCTGATAATGTCTCCAGTATGACATATTGACACTTTTCTTAAGTCTGGCATAGGTTTAAGAACTACTTATAACACAGCTACATAGTTTTAGCATTTTTATAAATGTCTTGAGTTTTTGCCATTGTATATGTTACTTAGTGTTTTATATGTTATTTCCAAGTATCAGTATGGCAGTTATTGTCTGTACATGTATTACATTCCTCAGTGAATATAGCAAATCTATAAGGCTGCTATTCAAATGAATTGAAGTTCCTTATTATGGTGTCTTACACTATTTTACAGCCCATGTTACATATGTTACACTCCAAATACTATTAAACGTTCAAGATAAGGTCTCCAACACGACCTGTTTGTACTTATTTGCATGCTGGCACAGGTCTATGTTCTTCTTTTTAGTCTGGCTCATTTGCTGAGGAAGTAACTCAAAACATAAACTACCATAAATCCTCTTTTCTTTTATAAAGACATCAAATACAGTTAACATAATACACATGAAAAGTTTGCAATATATAAGTAACAACTTAAAAAGTCAAAGAAAAACCATCAGGTAGAAGTTATAGAGCTGTTTTTTTGCCAAACTAGAAAGTCTTTGTATATTATCCAAGCGTTTAAAGAATTTTCCAATACAGCTTATTAATCCTCTATCAATTCATTTTACAAGAATTTTGCAGTATGCTAGTACTCTGGTAATGGCATCATTACCTTGTAACATCCAATTACATATAATACCCATCAACATCTTTGATAATTTTAGTAAATGACATGACTTCTGAAAAGTGCAAACCATAAGGTATGATTTCCAAATTGGCAATATCATCCAAGTAAGCTATTTTTGCATCACATATATGGACCCTTGAAAACAAATATGAACCCAAAGTGTTATGTATGTTACATTTTTTCATTATTCCTATATAAATGATTTATGAATATATATAACTAATATAGTATGGGTTTTTTTTTTGAATGTGCTTACTTATTCATATTGTATTAAAAAATGTTTATGTACCTTTTGGAAACTGCAAATATTATGTTTCTATCTTTTATTAGGTTTGAGTTTTGAACATGGTAACCCCATATCACACACAATGTGAACTTTAATTTTGTGGCTCTTTTGTTAGGGTGCAATCAAGTTTTCGTTCACCCAGGGGAACTCGATTTCCTTCCCATTTATTTTCCACACAGTTTGTCCATATCTGGAAAGCCTCACTTGTTTTCATGGTAAAGACTTGATAGTTCAGTCTTTGTATGTACATCTTAAGGACAGAAAAGCAAGGTGGAAGTAAGCTCATGTTCATGCCATTTGAAATAGTCAGTATATATGTATGGCATTGGTACTTTTTTCAGAAACATGTCATACTGCAGCTTATTCACATTTACATAAATAACACATGCCAGGGCTTTATGTCACTGATGAGTGCCTAGAGCAATTCTTTGTTTGTTTTCCTACCCTGCTTAGAATGTAGATGAACTAGTGGGGAGGGGTAGTCTATCAGTTTGATAGGAACAACCTTTCCGTGGCACTAGCACATTGGCACATTGGTAGTGACACAATCTGTTAAACAGTGTATGACTGAAAATCTCTTCTCCCTTATTCTGGCAAATGTTGTTGACATTCAGAAGGAGCACCTTTTGTTGCAACAAAACACCCAGGTTATCCGCTGCGAGAATGTTTGTAAGACTTTATAGGCTGCTGCTTAAACATTGTATATATGTATCAGTGACAAAACCAACATGCCCTGCCTTGAGTGCCTGGTTGAATATTGGTTCCATCAGATCCTTGAAGGTGACAGGAAAAGATATTACGCTCTGTAGTTTTGCATTACCACCAAAGTTATGTGCAGCACTACATGGCCAATCTAATGTTGGTTTAATGTGTAATTGCAAGCCATGAGGGAGTTTGGACTTGTCAGTTTTGGTGGAAATTCTATCAGGAATTGACAATAACCATGGTACAGGTCCAAGGAGGAATGGCAGTGTCATCTCAAGGTCAACATTATGTCCAATAGAAAGAAGGTCATGCTGACCAAAGACCAAAAGTTCTCATCTGGCTGATTGCGTTTTGTAAATTTGGACAATTTCTTCTTGACATCGCAAGCCTCAACACTTTATTAGCTTGAAGCATTTTATGGGGTTGTGAGAGTAAGATTTTCAGCTAAAAGTAAGTCAATGAAGTCTGCAACAGCCTTCCTGCCAATGTCATCAGGCTCAATAAGATCCTTAGCTATGCGAGGCTTAGCAGCAACACCGAAATACAAACTGCAGTTCATTGTCTTCAAAACCAGAGCTAAAAGGATTGGTGAAACCAGAAACTGCATCTCTAGTACTCGTTCTACTTTGCATCCGAGCATATTGAATATTTCATTTCAGTGCATTGAAGAGTTGTTTCAATATATTGAGCTCTGATGTGATTAGTAATACACTATTCTATCTGTAGTATGAAGCGTAGTTCTTGCTGCTGGAGCCTATAATACCTCATTTGACTAAATAGCAAAGGATGTTTTGTCCGGGCTGGCAATTTTGTCTTGGGTGGCAAAAAAAGGTATGGGATGTTTTGTCCTACTAGGAGATGTTTTGTACGGCCCCCATGCAAACACCTCTTATTTGATGCAACTTGAACAGGTCTTTTAGATATGATATGTCTGCACAATTTCCCAGGGGGTGAGATTGAACATGACCTGACTCAGTTTGCAGTCTTTAGACTATGCAATGAATCAACCGGTTGTGGTGAAATGGGGGATTGTTTGCCACATAAGCAGACACAATGATAGACATTGTATGTGAGTTTGACTTGAATTGAGATTGGTTTTGAATATATTTATTTAATAGGAATATTTATTAAATTGTCTCATTTGAATGTGAAACAATTATTTTATATTAGTGTCTCTATATATTTTAGTATTATACACATTAAGAAATATGTGTTGTAAATATTATTATAACATCTGTAATACAAGTTCATGGGCTTGCTATCAACAATGACTACAATTCAAAAGATAAATGCACCAGAGGCTAGAGATTCATACGTGTGTCGAATAGCATTTTTTTCTGAAATATCATCTCTTACATCAAGACAATTTCCTTTCTCATTTATTATGCCAGGTAACATATGTTACATCCTTTAATAAGTAATCTGCTCCTGATGTCAAACTTTCAAATATGTGATTCTTTATTATTTTAGCAAGGCATTCAAATAATGTAAGATATCCACCAGTACAGTGTAAAGTATTTTCATATATTTTTTTCTTCGATAATAGATATCAAAATTGGTTACGTAAATTTTGGGGTAGTGTTGTTTACCAGTTCATTTAAGCAATGAATTTGAGATAGAAAAACGAACTTTTTTTCTATCAGTCAAATAAGTATATTATTAAACTAAGATACAAACATTTTCAAAATGCAAAAATCGGCTGTAAACGTAAATGATGTCAGTCACAATTACAATTTTCAAAGGGAAATTTAATCTATGTAACGCACATAACCCCATTGCAAGCTTTAATATTTCTTTCTTCTTAGTTCATTACAGTAACATATGTAACATGCTGTTACAGGCTAACGCCCCGGCGCACAGAGAGCAACATCTCTTAAAAGACTCAGATTGAGATTCTCTTTTAGATAGGATATGTCTGCAAAATTCAATAGGGGGAGGGGCAGGACCTTTTTAGCTTGAAGTCTATAGTGAACTTTGTTGACTGCTGTTAACCGCTGCAAACAGTTTGGGCCCATATCAGGCCCGACAAAAGGTTGGAACAACTGTTATGGGAATGACAATCACCCCTCACCCCCTACACACACGCGCGCGTGCGTGAGAGAGAGATAACACAGTTGCACAATAGCCACAGTGCTGATTTGAGTTATGCATGGCTCAAACTACCGCTCAGCAAGCACGTTAAAGTCCAGCACATGATATTTCGGTATTAACCGCATCGCCGAATAGGTCCAGACTAGTCTGCGTACCCCAGTATCACAGATTGTCTAACCGATTACACAAATGAAATATGGTAGCGTACACAAGTTCATACCGAAATTTCGATATTTATAACACCCTTACCAACTTTAGCACGAATTATCTCGTGATGTGCAAGGTCTACACTGATTTAGGTGGTATAAAATAGTTATACAATATTTGTCCACCTGTACGTAAGATAATCCACTCGCTAAAGCTCGTGGATTATCTCCACGTACAGGCGGACAACCCATAGTATTACTATTACCTAACCAACTTCATAGCTGTACATACATCAGTAAAAAGACATTGAGCGAATGCCATAATAGGTACCAATAATATTATCACATGGTATTTCCATATTAATTCTCCTGATTCTTAAATTTCCTTTAAATATTGGACCGAGTACTCATATGATACATTTATAAAAAAAAATCTGTCTGTCTGGCAGCAGCGATTTCCTCGAGTTTTCGCTGGTGACAGACGTCTGGCAGCAGCGATTTCCTCGATTTTTCGCTGGTGACAGACGTCTGGCAGCAGCGATTTCCTCGACTTTTCGCTGCTGCCAGACGTCTGTCAATAGCGTCTTCCTTTATTTATTTGTTTAGATAAATGCCATCGGTTGAAAAAAAAGTTCGCTTAAAGTTGCTAGCACTGTTGTGGCACAGTGTCAAGTAACCCGGGGGTCAAAATCATTTTTCGCAAAAATGTCTATAGAGTATTCCCTCATAAACACATGAATAACATGTACGTCTTCAAAACTTGAAATGCAATTCCTTTGAATGGCACACGAAATTAACTTGATAGCCTCGAAGATGAGAGTGCCTTCAGTAATGAGTATGTACCGAGTCAGCGGCAAATTAGAACTAGCACCGATTTCATATACTCTTTCGAATAATTCTTGTGATTTGGTGCTCATGGATCAGCATTGATATCTCTTGCAGCACTGCATAGAGAGGCTGGGGGTTTCTTGATGCCATTATTATGCATTGGGCCCTCTGTCCAAAAATGTCATTGATAAGTTAAAATTGTAGACATGCCTGATGAGCGAACTGACCAGTCAATGCACAAAACATTGATTTTGCTGATTCCAGTTAGGTGTGTTCTGGCATTGGTATGCTGGGCCTGGTACTGTCACCGGTTTTCGCACAAAAATACTGGACGACATGCCTGAACACTTCATCCATGTACAATTGACTGATTAAGTGTCCCTCTACCAAATCTGTCGTCCTAGGTTTTAAAGATCTCAATCTCCGAAGGAACCTGGCCAACGTTAATACATGAAAACCTATGTTTGCTCCGTAAATTGAATTTTTGCGAAAAATGGAGTGAGGACCAGTCATCTTTGACATTGATTTTCTAAGCTGCTATGGGCGCTACCAACCCAAATAAAGTGTCATTATAAAGACAAACATACATATTATACTATTGTGAAACCCAAAAGCCTTTAAATGTTTTAGATATTTTGTCTTAGCCCCTCAAACACAATTTCCTTAACTTGTTTTGTTGAGTATATTTAACGGTCGGCCTCGGCAGATGATATGCTTAGCGAGTATCCAATCTCGGGCCACTATCGGCCCGCCAGCGAAACGCCGTTCGGATGGCGTTTTGCTTGCGGGCCGATAGTGGCCCAATTTTACGTGCTTACTGGGTATTCGCAGGCTAATTACAAAGACAAGGACAGCACAGGAGATTATGGGCGAACAGCCGATGTTTATGCGAGCCTGTGTATCCGAGCATTCGCTGCTCGCATACTCAATGCAATGTTTATCCCAAATACAGGTCTATGTTCATTAGAGAGCTATACATGCATGCATCAAATATAACTTCACGCCAAGATCTCGTGTACTAACCCATTTATACTGAAAAAGGAAAATATGTAATGTGTTTTAAAGTTCATTGTTAAATATACTTCTTTATTTTATCCTCCGAAAACATTGGGGAGATATTAGCGATGTCCATCCGCTGATACATTGCCATGTAACATTATGGGGATGAAACCGGTTCTGCGTGTGAATATTAGATTATGGTGTGGGTAGCTTGGCCTTACGGGTTGAAAATTATTGTGGGATTAACCCATAATTTTACTACGATCACGGACCATTAGGAGCTCCAGAATGTAGAATAAGCCGAACTCCCGTAGAGCATAGATCATCATATGTTCAGATTTAATACATGTATGATTAACAAGAAGCATCCTCTATAAATGAATAATATACAGAAATAACTCAATCCGCCATCACAGATCACCTAGCTAGCAACTTCTCATCATAAACTTTGACCTAGGGTAAGCGTGTGTGTGTTTGAGGGGGGAGGGGGGGGGGGGGGGTACTCTCACTTATTCTTCATACGTAGGATTGGGCCCAGCATCTACCGTTTGCCGCCAGAAAATATCGGTAATATCAAGTACTCCAAAAAATATTTGAAATTTTTGCCACGCAAAAATATTCTCATTCTGTACATTTACCATAATGACACCTAAAACTAGTCCAATTTTGTCGTGACCCCCCAAAGGTATCCACACAATCTTCATACCCCCCCCCCCCCAAATATTATTATTTCTGACCCCCCCCCCCCCCACAAAAAATGTCATTCAAAAATTTAAACCAAAAAAAATGCCCCGAGCCTACGCATGTATCAAACAGTATCAGAGTACACCCTCCCCCCCCCCCCCCGCCTTCCCCCTTGTGGACCGTGATCGCTTTGTGGCTGTAAATTAGCAATGAAATGCCAACAAATATACCAAAATGTGAAAAATATTCAGTTCAACGCGTCCTGACGCGTGGACTATCTGAGGGTTATTCCGTTTTCCAGAAGTGAGATACTGGAAAATTATACCTACTATTTTAAAAGAGCTATTGACTTTTCACCCCCGTGTCGAATCGGTCGAATTGGTCAATACCATGAAAGTGATTTTGGACTGCCCGAGGAGCTAGTTGATAAGGGCGCCTGACCACACTCTTTATAATCAAGTGCCGCCTGCTGATAACCTCAGTTTGGACCCAGATCAGGTAATATCAGCAGATGAAAAAAAGCATAGAAAATATCTAGCATGCAACGAGTCAAATCCACTGGCCATGGATCTGATTGGAAGATTGAACACGTCTGAATTTGTTAATGGGACATGCCACCTGCTAAGGTGTCATTGCGTTGGTCAGTTAAAGACTTTCGACTCATCTAGTTGGACTAGAGGTCCAAATTTTGTTTCGAGTCTTTATCTTTATCCATACTTTGTGTATATTCGTAAAAAAGGCTAATGTGAGTCTGCACAGGCTTGCCTGGGGTTTCGTTGGTCGAAAATGCAACACATACCCCAAAACACAAGTGCTGGCTAAAATTTAGCATGGATAACCCGCGACAAGTGCGTACAGTTCTCTTTTATCTTATCCAGACGACTGTGTAAAGGAGCACCTGATCATTGGGCCCGGACACCCGATAGAGATAACTGTGCGTACAGTATTAAATACCTCAATAACTTTGAAAATGCTCTACCCACAGAATTCAAACTTTGTACATTAAAGCCATGGTATTTAGCATTTTATCTTAGGCGAGCATAAATTTCAGAATATAAACAAAATAAATCTTTCATCCTTTTTATGGAGAAAAATCACTTTCTTTGTATAAATAAGGCGCTGTATTGACTATCGCTTAACCCACACACGTATTGTTACGCTGATACAAAGCTGTATATATTACTGACAATTATCAGCAAAAAATACTCTCAGAAGTGAAATATTAAGAAATTTATTACCTTTTACAACAGCAAGGTGCACGTTAACACGCCATTTTTTCCACTCGTCGACTGTGACCACCACGCGATGACTGCGCTTTTCGAGTACAGAGGTTCTCTAGCGGGAATATAAGCTTCCAGAAGTCCCTGAATACGCTTAGATACAATTTCACATGATGACGTCATTTTAACATAACAATGACGTCACTTGACGACTATGTGCGTGGGTTCCATTACAACCAATGTATTTAGCCCTCACGTGACAGCATGGGTTAGATAGCATGGGTAAGATAAGATTTTCTAACCCAGGGTGAAATCTCAGATGTCCCTCTCCGGCGAGACTTATGAGACTTGTATAAGGGGGTTACCAGTATCCTACGAGGGTCAGTCAAATCTAACTGAGAGTGGATACATATCTCTTAAGTAGGTTAACGTACATTAGTCAAATTTTGCACATGTATGCAATGGACTGTCCTGCGTCAGAATATGCAATATATATGACCATGCACGGTATAGATTGTTGTTGCTAGGCAACGGAAGAATATATAATAACGACATGCGTTCACGCTGGAATAAAGAGTTGCCATGGAAACACAATGCAATTTTTTAGTTACATAAACTTGTGCATTTCTTGCAAATAAAGCCTATGAATATATTTTTTGAAATGCAACAACTTTTATTGAGGAGTAGCAATTTTATTCCACAAATAAAATGAAAATTGAGTCAATTTTAAAATATGTTACCCCAATATATACCACACCCACCAATAACGGTTCATTCTAGAGCAAAATTATAAACAAAGTATCATATCAAATGACCATTTCATTGTATTTAGTAATTGTTTGTATTACCTAATTGCATATCTTGGCTATGTTTTGGAATAAACGGTTGCCATAGCAACAAAATCTGGTGTTTTTGTTAAAAATAGAATTTCTATCAATTTTGGTTGCTAGGCAACGGAAATTGCATGTATTGTATTTACATTCTATAACAAATCTTCAAAACATTGCACACACATACGTAGTTTGATACAATTAGTACGATAAAAGGTCCATTATTATACTGTTTAAGATTTGAAAAGATTTTGAATTCATAGCTACCTAGTCAGAAATGTTGTCAGCGCGAACGCACATCATTACGAGACAGTCTTCCGTTGCCTAGCAACAGCACATTGAAAATGACGAGACATCAACTTCTATATGCAATGAAGCTTTAAGGTTCAATCTATATGTGTATTGAGTTTCAGTCAAAAGTGCCAATCCAGTCCAAAGATATTAACCAACTCTCAGTTATTTTTGACTGACCCTCGTATATCCCTGGAAGTAAACAGGAAAGTATCTCATATCCCTTTAAGTAAATTGGAAAATATCCCCTTAATTAAATTTCCAGAATATCCTGTATCCCTGGAAGTAAACAAAAATATCCCGGAAAATACCAACACAAAATAGACCTACGCGTACAGGAACATTTTGTCAAGCACATATTTCATGTAATGGTTTGTGTTCTATAACTTTGCGCATTCTAATTGCTATTGAGTGTTCTATTTCATCGACTTGGCTTTTCCATATACATATTCAAGTTAGCAAAACAGACACTACACATTGATCCTTTTAGGTCATCATCATTTTTTGCCTCAAAATGTCTTCTTTCATTTGCAGTATATCACCCTTACAGTTATAAGCTTATATGATCCGAAGGCTCAATCGAGGCTTAAGAATGGTAATGGTCTGGCCTCTTTGGTCCATTTTAATTTTGAAGAAGTATATTTCTAATGTCAGTCGGCCAATTGTGATCAAACTACATATGTATAATAGAAACCATATAACTTGAGATTTCCCCCAGGGGGTCTGGACCCCCTATCCCCCCTCTGGATCCGCACATGATACCCTTAAACAAAATTTCCCAATACATTTTCCTTCTGATATTAGCCTGTAACCTTGCCCTTGGACTTATATTACCCACTGGTCATGTTGCACACCTGAACAGTGATATAGATATCGAAAGGAAAGTGTGACCATTACCTTGCCAGAATCAGGGACTGTTGATCATCCTCGGAAACGTGAGGAAAAGACACAAAACACAGACAGCTATAACACAATTAAACTATCTAGCAACGAAAGTAAGTAAGGGTGCAAAGATCAGGAATCTATACAATCAAGTACCACATCTGACCCAAGATACCAAAGGGAAAGTGACAACAGTAAGACACCACAAACGAGAGCCAAGAGGTCAGCCCTTTCCCAGCAGGTGACGATAAAGCACATATAAACAGACGCACACAAAGACATAGCAAACACAAGACAGAACAAAAACATAAAATATCCACAAAAGAAGTACCGCCTTGGAACGGTCAGTAAAATATTTTACTGGAGGGCTTAAACCGGTTTAACGGCGCCAACCTCACCCTTAATTCAGATGTGGATCAAGAACAAGATGACTTATTTGATTCCTGTGATTGGGGTAAAGACTGGTTACTGGAGCATAATATACAAAAATGTAAATATATACAATATGGAAATGTCAAATATGAATACAATTATAAAATGACCAATAAAGATGGTGAAATCATATCAATAGAAGAAGACAGTGAAGAAAAAGATCTAGCCATTCTTTTTGAGAAAAATTTGAAATTTAATAAACATATAACAAGGACAGTTAAAAGAGCCAATAAGTTAGTGGGTTTGATTAGAAGAACATTTTCTTTTATGGATAAAGAATTATTTCTAATGGTTTACAAATGTTTGATTAGATCAGTATTAGACTATGGCTCTCCAGTGTGAAACCCAAGTACTAAGAAATACAGACAGTTACTAGAAAATGTCCAAAGACGAGCAACGAAATTGGTCCCTGAATTAAAGATGTTAAGTTATCAAGAAAGGCTAAGGGAGTTAAATTTACCAGCATTATATTATAGAAGAAATAGATATGATCTGATTCAATTATTCAAGATTATAGCACATATAGAGGACACTGACGCGGCAAAATTTGACTTGGAGTTCAATGATAATAATACTAGGGGTCACATATTCAAGCTTCAAAAACCAAGGTGTAACAAGTAGTTGAGACAACAGTCATTTCCAGTGCGTTGTATCGATGATTGGAATAGGTTACCGGATTGTGTAGTGGAGAGTGATACAGTCCTGAGTTTAAAACTCAGTTGAATAAATTTTTGAGCGGAAGGCGATTCCATTTGGATCAGATTTATATACCCGACCGGAAGCTCAAAACATTTAGTAATCAAACTAAAGAAGAAGTAGACAAGCCCTTTAGGGCTTACACCACTTCAACAAAGCGGTATGAAGGTATGAAGGTATGAAGAAGCATATATATTTGGTTTGCATAAAAGACCCCTAACTTATCAATGCATCATCTCCTAAAACATATTAATCAAGATATAACAAGGAGATAAAGCAAAGATAAGGACTCAACAGTAAATAAAACTGAATACCGATGCAAAAGAAATCCAACAGGTAAACCCCAGTGGGCCCGACAAACAGCCAAAGCATCAGGCCCCTACCATCTCATCAATAGATAAGTCTTAAAGTCGAAACCATCATAGAGTCTGAAGTCCGACCCACCGGCGTGCAATTAAAGAGGAAAGCAAAGTTGCCAACCGTGATTGGGTTGAACACCAAGCATGCCGTCTGTTGGAATACATTAATGGTATAGCCAATCCTTTTATAATGGCAAATTATTTTAACAAACTGCGCTGAAAATTATTCGAGCCAACAATCTTCTTCATTTATACACCAAGTCCCCATAGAAATCAGGTTCCGAAAGTCCTTAAAGAGATTTAAGTCCAACTTGGAATTTAGAAATAAAATCATAGAATCATCTATACAATTTTGAAAATGTTTTGCGAAGTTTATGATACCGATAGCCTTGTTTAAGAAGTTTCTGAGTTAACAAGTTGAAGTTGCTGTTGAAGACAGCAACATAGCTAGATGCTCTAGCAAAACGAATGAGTTGAGAGATATAGACTCCATAGGATGTAGAACGAGGAACATGACTATCTAAAAAAACAACTCAACTATAAAGGACAATTTAACCACACCACAATACAATTAAGGACTCAACACTAAACACCACACAAGTCTGAGGAAAATCAAGCAATGGATATTAGAAAAGGTCCACTATATACAGTATGCGGTCACCTCCACCTCCTTCAACATATTTGGTGAGGGAATACATAATAAGTGCATTCGTGCTACAAGTTACCCTGCCATGTCGTGTACATACAGCTTTTCCTCCTTAGTGTAAAAATTGAAATTATTTTTATTGATGTTATTGGTATTTCTACTCTGTATTTTTTATTTTGGAGGAAAAATAGCAGTATCCCTGAAATTGAACAATGTATCCCATATCCCTGGAAGTAAAATGGAAAGTATCATATATCCCTGGAAGTAAAATGGCAAATATCCTGTATCCCTAGAACCCCTATACAAGCCTCACTTATAATTGGGTCTCTTGTATGTGATGTTTTCTTGCGTTTTGCCACTTTTCCATGTGGTTTATTGAGTCAGGTAAAATACTTGATTGTCTCGATGGCAGAGCTTTGCCTTCTTCCTTACTTTACTTACCTTGGGATGTTGAAGTTTAATTGATAGTTTATCGACTGTAGACCTCTTTAAGGATAAGCAGAGATAGCGTAGTCTGACCAACCCTTCAGTCTTTAGAGCAGCAGCAGATGTGTTGTTTGAACCATGGTCATTCAATAAACAATCAAACAAGAAAGGAAAGCCCATTTCGGGTGGGAAAGGGTGGGTGATTGTATCCAAACCGTTTGACGCTCTGATAGTGTTTCTAAAAGATTTTTTTTCAACAGACGACAAAAAGAGTGAAAAAATACCCAGCATGCAAAAAGAAGACTAACTCCACATTAGGCTATATGTACATACTTGCAAAATGTACGATATATACCCGTCAATGTCTTTAGACTCTCTCCAACCATTTCGAATCCTCTGTTCAAAAGTGTCTGTCCTTGGGAAATGTTTGATTTGAATCTCTCTTGCGCCAAGAACTTTCAGAACCTGAATTCTATGTTGACTTAATGTAAAAATTGAAGAAGATTGTTGGTTCTAATAATTTTTCAGCGCAGTTCATTAAAATAATGTCTCATTATAAAAAGGTCGGCTATAACATTAATGTATTGCAGCAGACTCCATGCTTAGTGGTCAACCCAATCACGGCTGGCAACTTTGCTTTCTCGTTAATTCCACGCCGATAGGTCGGACTTCAGACTCTATGACGGTTCTGTCTTTATCTATATTGATGAAATGGTAGGGCCTGATGCTTTGGCTGTATCAGGCCCACCAGGGTTTACTTGTTGGATTTCTTTTGCTCTGGTATTCAGTTTTATTTAATATTCAGTCCTTATCTTTGCTTTATCTCCTTTTTATATCTTGATTTATATGTTTCATGCAAACCAAACTTCTATGTGCCTTGATCCACATCTGAACTAAGGGTGAGGTTGGCGCGCCATGGAACCGGTTTAAGCCCTTCTGTAAAATATTTTTACTGACCGTTCTAAGGCGGTGCTTCTTTTGTGGATCACTTGTATCATTTCTGTCTTGATTTTGTCATGCTTTCGTGCGCGTCTGTTTATTGATTCCTTGTGGTCATCTGCTGGGAAAGGACTGACCTCTTGGCTCTTGTTTGTGATGTCTAATTGTGAAGTTGTCACTTTCCCATTGGTATCCTGGATAAGGTGTGGTGCTTGATTGTATCGCTTCCTGATCTTTGCCTTCTTTCTTACTTTGGCGATTCTATGGAAAGACAACACTAGGCGGTCTGTCGCTAACCATGAAGGCATTAACCATTTATTCGTAGCTGAAGATTTTTATTCATGAAGGCATTTACTTCAAAGTGGACATTCAACGAACGTATATAAGGATCGGCTTGTGACAAAACCAAAGCGTTATTAAAATGAAAATCATATGAAAATATATAACACATAGGCGTAGGAACAGGGGGGAGGCGGGGCATCAGGGGCCAGGCCCCCCCCCCCCCCCCGCCCAATAATTTTGTAGGGGGGCCAGAATAGCCTTTGGCCCCTCCAATAATTTGTCTAAATTGACATATAATTGCTTGTCACTCAGGTTAAAATAAGCAACATCCACACATAATTTTTTTCCTCGCTCGCTCGGAGTTTTTGAATTTGGTTTAAGATTCTCTGAGAGCAGACAATTTGTTCAGGTTTTAATACTTTTTCATATCTTTAAGTCAGCAGGCAGACCTTGTATGTATATGTATAAACCGCCTTTACAAGCTTATCCTATTATTGCTATTTTCTATCCTAATTTTTAAAGAGCCTCAACCTTTTATCTCTCTTTGCTTTTTGCACGGCAATAGGCTTCAAACAAATAAATTTCTCACTCGCTTGAAGTAAAAGATTATATTTGTTTTTTGTTTAGATTTTTTATCACTCCTAGCTTTTAACTCTGAAATACACAGCTAAAATTTTTCCTTGGTCACTTCGCTCGCTCGGAGTAAACTATTTTTTTGTGTTCTGTTTTTTCTGTTTTTCTCCCCTCTTTGCTTTTAACTCATAAACACCTTGCCAAATTTCCTCGCTCGCTCGGAGTAAAATATTGATTTTTAAATTGTATTTGGGTTCTGTTTTTTTATCCATCTTAGTTTTTTAATCTGCAATAACTTAACCAAAAATTTTCTTCGCTCGCTTGGAGTAAAATATTATAATTGTTGTTGTTTTTTTACTCTGTTTTTTATCCCTCTTAAGCCTTTTGCTCTGAAGAACTTTACAAAAAAAATCCTCGCTCGCTAAATACTCGCTCGGAGTAAAATATTATCATTGTTGTTTTTTCGGGTTTTTTTTGCTCTGTTTTTTTTTATCTCTCTTGGACTTTTGCTCTGAAGAACTTTACCAAAAAAATTTCCTCGCCCGCTTTGCTCGCTCGGAGTAAAATATTTAAATATTTTCCCCCCGTTTTTTGACCCTTTTAGCCTTTTGCTCTGAAGAATCTTACCAAACATTTTCCTCGCTTGCTTCGCTTGCTCGTACTGAAATTATATACATGGCTTCTTATAAATGGAGATCAATTGCTTTGATTTTAATAAAGCATGTGTATAAATGTCTGCAGATTCAAATAGCTTTTATGCAATATAAATAACCAAAACTTTCCTCGTTCACTTGTATGGCTTTGTTGCTGTTTTTCATAGAGATCGCTCGCTTTGATTTTAATGATTTTCATATCAGGATGTAAAATGTATGTTTGCATAGGCTGTGCATGCATTCATACATGCGGGTGCATACATGCATGTGTGTATGAATATTTAACACATGTGTGTGCATACATCTGAATGTGCACGCATGCGTATATGTACTTTTGGCAATACCCCCCCACCCACAAGTATTGAAGTTGGCCGCGCTGGGTTTGCCCCCCCCCCCCCAATATTGAAAAGCTTCCTACGCCTATGTAACATCTATTATTTCTAGACTACCATCACAAAGCGAGTGTTCAGCGTAACATACTTTTTTAGAAAGACGAACTTGCAAACTTTAATCAATATATCATGTGACGGCTAAATATAGCACTGACTAGTCGTGGATACTGGTGTTTTCAATATATTTTTTTTTAAAAAAAAAGAGAACGTTGTGTAATATAAAGCGATGTGTATACGGTATGGCAACTAAGATAAAAAAGTTGATTGCGATTCAGTACAGTGACAATATTTATCAATTCTTTGGATGACACAGTAAGCAAGTATAATCACCCAGGTAAACCGCATGTCTAGATCTCGGAGGGTGTTGGCTATCGGAGGTAAACATTGCGATTGCGGATGGACAGGGTCTGTATTTATCCGTTTTTATTTCCTATAGAAAGTTTTTTGGAGACAAAAGCAGCAAACAGGTTGCTTCTATATTGAATGATAAGGACTCGGAGTGTGTTAAATGCTTTTGACCCATGTCCGTAGGACCCTGGGCGACTTTTCAAACGACGATTGTGAAATTTTCAATGAAAAAATGCTATTTGTTTGATCATAGCTGGATTTACATCAACCTTTGACACAATTTGCTTGTGTCGCCACAATTCTATATCATTCTCCTGCATGATTTATAAGAGTCGTTTCTCAAAATGCTATTAAAACATCAATATTTGAAATTTGCTTACGTTGATATCGTTTTGATGGTTAGCAAAATGTTCAGAGGAAACTTGACAGCTGACATGCTTGCTATCGGAGTGACAGTGGTTTTGATTACGGAGATTGATACAAACTGCAGCACAATTAGTGCCTGAATCTGATATATTTTAAGCATGCCATGATACAAAAAAAAGATATGAAATGCTACAAATGGAAGACTACCATGGGGGCGAAATAGAGAAGGGAATTTGAGAGGTTTTACAGTTGTGATGTGTTGTGAAAAGCGCTCATCTTTAGTCGGTGTTATTATGCATGTTTTGTCTAGTGAGTTTTGGGACAACATATTTATTTAAAGTCTGCACTAATACATTTTGGTGAAACCAGTATGCTTGATATAGGAAGGGGATATGATGGCTGGGTGGGGTGGGGGCGAGGGCATGGTCCCTGAAAGAAGGCAAGAACATGTGCCAT